>LR989964.1:0-10000000 GCA_905147015.1 Laspeyria flexula | reverse complement strand
TTGTGGAATTTATAAGTACTAGTCATGTGACTTACCATCTGCTGACGGTGAACGAAAACATCGCGAGGAAGCCCACATACCCTAGAAGAAATTCTATGAGTATGTCTGATCCACCAACCCGCACTAGGCCAGCGTGAGTGGATTATGGCCTAAACCCTCTCAGCTCTCTAGATAGAGGAGAGGAGACCCGAGCCCAGCAGTGGGACTTAATAAAAATAATTTCCTAACGTCTTTTATTCTACAACCAGTAGTAGTGTTTGAGAACTGTTGGTAGCCCGCTAACCAGACGGTGTACCCCAAACTGCGCGCCGCCCAACTGTCACCTCGACTCGGTCTTACGCGCGTTTATCTTTTTAATTGTACCCTCCTCTCCCTCTTCCTATCCCCCAGCCTACCTCTTGACCCCCTAGATAGCCTCGCCCCTCGGAGACGCTTGTTAAGTTCGTTACATTTATCCTGATCACTCATGTGCCTTATTTTTCACTTAGATTCTTAAAGAGATTTACTATTAATCTCTGTAAAACTTTTTCCAAATACAAGTGTTTAAATCAATAATAAAGCCATATTTTGAAGCTTATATTATGGTACTGTGTTGGATTATCTGTGCTTTTAAAATATTAGATTTATTCTTTAAAAAAAATCCAACTGAACCGTTTGGAAAACCGAGTGTATTTTTTATTGTAGTCTACACAGAAATTATTTCCGCACTGTGTACTAATTAAAGCATGAGATGGATTTAACTTTATTATTTTATTAAAATAATCAGTAAGACATGAAACTAATGCTAAATGGATTACCTATCTAAAGAGTTCCCTTTTCCACACGATTTGCAATACTAGTGTTGAACTTAGCAATGTTGCTACTTTACTAACTGGTATATTCTAGCGAGAAGGTCGAATTTACTTTGATTTAAACGAAATATACCGGGATTAACAATTAGTCGCAAAATGTAGGCACCAAGTGGGTGTTCAGGGGTGGTAAACCGTTGGACTGTGCCACCACATAGGCAATAAGAGTAATCTGACTTTAATAAATATTAAAAATATTATGTACGCTAATGATGAATGAAATTAAAATATATCTATATTTATTTTAAATCCATTTTTTATCTTTGGTAACTCTCTCTTTTTTTAATTTAATTTTAATAATTTATCTGATTCTGTTCTCAATTGTAATGCTTACGTATCTATAAACATAATTACATAATAAAATACTAATTATTATAGGTCTTGCCAAAAGTTTGATTTTGCTAATTTTTTATTTGGCTAATTTTGGTTTTGAAATATTTCAAGAAGTCTAGAAAAACTCTTAATTGTTTTAAGCTGTCAACTGTTGTTGATAGAACGACTTGGGGTCAGCAGATTGTCTGCTATTCTTAAAAAAAAATTGTTACTCGTCTGACTAATATTAAAAAACGGCTGGACCGATTTGGCTAATTCTTTTTTAACTGAGTCTGTAATTGTTAGTATTAAAGAAAAGGACAAGGTTAGTAATAAAGAAAATTTTGAAAACTTTTATTACAAAGTTGAATTTCTGCATTTACCTGTCGATGTATCTGCTTTGTTTTTCATTAGACGCTGCTTATGGGCCACCGTCGCGACGCTCCGCGCTCGCTAAGTACTTAAATGCCAACCCTGACTTAGTATTCAATGTGAAAAACATTTTAACGATCTCTTTGAAATCAGATGAATCTTTTGTTTACGCGTCTTTGGGAACATTTTACTAACGTTGTTCACGTTGTCTATTGGTAAATGTTTTGTATTTTATAAATATTGGTTTTATTTTCACTAATGATTAATTTTGTTTTATAATCACTCAATTTTTTATTTCCCTATTATGTTATCATCTTATCTACGTTCCATAGAAAAGAGTTTACTGTAAAATTAACCTGTATACAAGTAGCTTCATTATCATAATTTCAACCCATAAACTAGGCACGAGTCTGCTCCAAAGAATATGGAGGGAATTTAGCCTACTATACAAGTAGCTTGCCTAATGGAATATCGACTGTAGGCAATTAAATTGGCGGTCCGTAAAGACTAACTCGAAAAAGTTTTTAGGTTTCTAACAATTTTCTTTATTCTGCCTTCTTCTCACCTGTAGCAGTTGTCAATTAGTTGCCAAGACCATAAAGGTGGAAAATGACACTTGCAAAAACTTCACAAACACAAACCAAACTACAGTGTGCCACTAAATAAAAACTGTAATAATACAAAAACACATTCAAAATGTAAAACAAGCATGATCCTCATCGTAAGGGTTAAAATGTTTCAGTAATACCACAACGTAGCAGTATGTATAATAAAGATAGTAAAAATTAATTAACCCAGAATACATTACTTCATACATACATACAAGTTAATTTAACAATAGAAAATCAATCCTAATGGCTTCTAAATCGCGTGAATATCGAAACCGGATCACTTTGATTCGAGTACCATCAGTGGGTAAAGAGCAAATAAAATCTAAAAAAAATGAAATGGCCCATGAAGAGAATGAAATTACTCAAAAAGACCTTGAACAGTTCGAAATGTTTTATGATATAGATAATGCAGAACCATTAACATTACTAAATAAAGACAAGAAATGTAGATTGTTACATAAATTTGGATATTTGTCAGATCAAAATATGTATAACAATTCTATAAACGATGGCTTATCTGAAGGATGTATATCTATTGATAGTTTCATGGATGTAAAATCGGAGCATAGTATTAATAATTTATCACGACCTATCAAAAATGTATCTAATAAAATTAGCCGACCAAGTAAGTTAATTCCATTGCTATTTCATACATACCTTTCTTTTACCTTTCTTCATTTTCTTATCCAGACGCTGGTTATATTATGATACTGAGAAGTTCGTTACGCACATCGAGGTTAAGCAAGTTTGATTAGGTCATTCCATAGATGGATTACCGTTTGTGGCACATTTATTCTCGAGCAGCTCCGTGCTTCTGAGGACACGTAAAGCCGTTGGTCGGTTTTACCACTTGTTGTAGTAATCGTTATGTCAAGTTGGAAACTTTCTGGGCTATTTGGTAAATTCTAACACCAGGGTCTACCTTTAGACCTTTCTTGATAGCACCAACAAAGGTACCATAAAATACTATCATATTTCTTTTATTTGGTATCCTTTTTATTTTTTTACTTGGGGAAATGCCCGACGCATACCCCTCGGTCTTGGGGAAAGAACCGAGGGGTTATGTGGAGCTTGCACCCACTAAAACCCCAAGGTGTTCCTCTCGTCGCACTCTGCTGTGGTCACGGGAGCGCAGGAACATTCGTCCGCGACATCCAGACTTTAACTATTACAACCTCTGTTATGGCAGTAGAAGGCTCGGGTCTCGTAGACTACAAAAAGGCTCTTAAATTCTTAATTCACCCACGTTGTATACCGGCAAAAAGTAGCCTATGTACTATTCCAGACTATATAATCTGTGTGCCAAATTACAAACCTATCCTTTCAGTGGTTCTTGCGATATTGAGTAACAATCATCCATCAATACCTAACTATACGTATAGACTGGCCTGTTTGTCTAGTAGGGTTAGTCACCTTAACTGCTTAGCTGGAAGTCGTGGGTTCGTTCCCCACCCCGTACAAATCTCTTTGTGATGAGCATGTAGGTTTATTCTGTGTCTGGGTCTATCTATAATATGTATTTATATACAAAAAAAATGTATTTAAGTAGTATATCTGTTGTTTAGTACCCATAACACAAGCAAATATAATTGCTTAATTTGGGACTAGATGACGCTGTGTGAATGTGGTGAAATATTATTATTATAGATAAATATGTTTAAATAGGCTTGTGTATTATCATATGCCAGTTATGTGAATAATCTTCAAAGCCTGAGATTTGCTTGGAAACGTGCACGAAAAGTTCGCTACAATCATTTGTTGGCTGGTAGAGAATGCTTTTAGCATTAAGCCAATTCAAAAAAGGCCGTACCGCGATTGACACCGTAGTTCCAAAGTTTCGTGGTCCCAAAGGGGAAAGACCCCACAAATGTTGTGCAATAAAGTTTTATACATAAATAAAAAATTGTAAATATTAAAAACCTACCGTTGCCTGCATAATCACACCATCAACTCACATCAACTGCCCCCTTGTACATTAGTGTTTTTATGATTTTCAGTGCAATTATTAAATTATTCTCTTCCTACGAACCTTCCTTGGACTTCAAGAAATATTTAAAAAAATGCTGGTTGAATTGGTACAGCACTTTGCGCTTCGAGTACTGCACTTAGCAAAATAATTAGTATTATTTACTACGTTATACATAGATTTGTCGTATTCCTACAGTTACAAAGTTGATCGATAACGATGAACCTCATATGGATTGGAAGCATTATCATCGCTTAGACGTTATATATAAGTTCATGGAAGATTTAGAGGAAGAATTCCCTTCACTTTGTACTACTGGAGTTATTGGTAAATCTTTAGAAGGCCGTGATATCAAAGTGAGTCAGTATGCTGTTACATATACATCATTTTTAATTTCACAAGTATGAACTAACAAGAATAAACAAAAATGTTACCCGTATATCCTGTTAGGTCATTTAGAGAATTTAACAAAATTGTAGGTATCCTTACATAATATAATACATAACACCTCACAAAACTAGTATATTATGTACTTAATATAACCTGTTTCTATAGTTTCTTTATCATTTTACACGCATAGTTAGAATATGTGACAATCGAGCAAGCCTAGCAGCTTGATTGCCAAATATTCGACTCTCTCTTTCGCCACCTTAGTCATTTCTTTGAATTACGCTTCGAGTCCAAAAGAAACAGCTCCAAAATTTTAGCTTACTCAACTTTGATTAATATTTTCAATGTATGTTTAGTTATTTTTTTGAAAAAATGAGTAGGCGTTTTGTCTTTAATCTCAATGACGGTTTATCATAGATTCTCAAGATATCAAATAGTAACGCAGCCAACTCTTGCGTGTGGATTGACGCGGGCATACATGCGCGAGAGTGGATTGCGCCTGCTGTCAACACGTTTCTTGCTAACCACATTGCAAAGAACTTTGACGCCTTGTCTGATAGTATGAGGAATAAGGATTGGTAAATTATTCTTGACTTTCTAATACCATACTATTTGTAGAAAATGGTCTTTTATAATCTTGTGTCCATGGAAATAAGGTTCACCTAATGTATAAACTTGAGTCTTCATTCCAATGAAGACTCCACATATTATTCTTGACAACCACTTTGTTTCAATAGTAAATTCAGCACATGAATAGAGCAAAACAAGCAAACTGAATTCACTGCGTCACGAAGACAAATTTTGGTTGGCGCACGCGGATACATTATCTTATAAAGCAAGCTGGCCCTGAGAAACTTCGATATTTCAGACTTCATAATCTTGCTCAGCCTATCGTAATATAAGTTACACTTTGTGTAATTTATATGTACTAGTCACATAACTTACCATCTGCTAACGGTGAAGAAAAACATCGTAAGGAAACCCACATACTAGTAGAAGTGAATTCTGACGCTACAATAGATCAATCAGTAACTGGTGGACGTGACGTAGCAAAGAAGCCTCTATGGCTCTAACCCAAAAATAATAATAAATAAAACAAGTAAATATAATTTAAAAAAAATAATAACCCGACTGCAAAAAATCAACAGAGAGCAACGCACTAAAAAGACCGTAAAATTATTGTAATATTATTATACCTGATTAAATTTAAATACATAACATACCTATGTATATATTAGTAATCTCCTTTTGATTCTCTTTATTTTGAAAACCAACTCGATAGGTTTGTTTAAAAAAAAAATTGAACTTCTTACAATTTGGCGTCAAAAGTCCGCCGTTTAAGTTTTTTTATTCTTAAAACCTATCTAAGGACATTTGGGTTTTCTAGACGAATCTAACGATACCCTATACGTCAAAATCCATCCAGCCGTTTGGAAGATTCGTGGGAATAAAGAAATTTAGAAACATACAAGATACGCGCTAAAAACAATACCCGTCCTGACAGTCGGGTCGTCACGTCACCTGTCGTCAAAGACCGAACTATGCCGAACTGCTACTCATATCACGATTGAACACCCGCTTAAAAGTGCGATTTCTTAATGAATTCTTATTTATTTTAGGTATTTTTTACCAGTTGTTAATCCAGATGGCTATGAATATACACACACAGAAAATCGTATGTGGCGCAAAAATAAAGCTTCCCTAAAAAGTGACTTGTTTGGGGTTGATCTTAATAGAAATTTCAGGTATCTGTAATAAAAATGATTATTAATATTTTTTTTAAACTTACGTAATAATATCACATTAGTTTTGTACATTTGTGTCCGTTCATTGCATGTTTGTAAAGCTCCCCGCGACACAGAGCTTGTTCCCTAGTGCGGGAGTTGTCTTAAAAAAAAAAAAACAAAAACATTATTTCTCCAAGTTACATTTAACTTTAAGAATACAAAATTATTGTTTTTCTAATAAATTATTTATTACAGCTATGGCTGGGGTGGCAAAGGTTCGTCAGACGATCCTAATCATGCATTTTACCGAGGTCCTCGCCCGTTTTCAGAACCAGAGTCAGCAGCTATGAGAGTAAGTACAGTAATTATATTTACAGTCATCTACTTGACATAGTGAGCTCTTGTTATAAAAGAAATAAACCAAATATAAAAGAATTAAATTAATAAAATAAATAACTCTTAACGTAACAAAAATATTTATATTACACTAGCTTTTGCCCGCGACTTCGCTCGCGTGGATATAGTTTTATAGTTAGACGCTATTGGCAGGGCAGAGCTGTTCACAGCACTTCTTTGTAAACGATGTTTTTTATTTTTTATCTGGGGCAGCTAAAATAATTAATGAAGATGGTGTTCTTACTCGGGAGCAAGCAACATATTATGACCGTGCGAGAAAAAAATCTCTCTTAAGTCCACACCAGCGTATTTTAAAGTTTGACCTTGAAAAACAAAGAACTGTTTATTTAATATTTCACCCCCTGAATTTGTATTGAATCTGAATTGTTTTTAATATTTTTGATAGGGATGGGCCCTATCAAAAATATTAAAAACAACATTTAAAGTTCCTATCCCAATACTAATTTGCAAAACGTTAACTTCAAAACAAAGATATTTTCATGCAACGTTTCATCCTCAATTTCCCCTTCCAAAGCAGGGTGGCTTTGGAAGGGTGAAATTGGGAAGATCAAAAATATTATTTTTTATTTTGATAGTAGTACCCTAAAACAAATTTTCAAGTCTATAAGATAAAAACCAACAAGTTTCATACAATCGTTTTTATCTCTTTAAACCCCCTTAGGGGTTGAATTAAAAAAAAACCCTTTCTTAGTACACCTCTAGACATTAGGACAAACACACCCTCCAAATTTCAAGTCGCTACGACCAGTGGTTTAGGCTGTGCGTTGTCTATAGGTCAGTCAGTCAGTCAGTCAGTCAGGACAAAGCCTTTTATAATATGTATGAATTATATTCTCTAAATCGCTTTTGGACAAAAACAACTTTAAAAAAGCTATGATTATAATAATAATAATATAATAATATTATTCTACTACATTCACACAGCGCCATCTAGTCCCAAAGTAAGCAATTATATTTGCTTGTGTTATGGTTACTAAGATTGTGTGGTTTAAATTATGTTTTGCATCCAATTTTGAATGATAAACTTAAACAATATCACCCATAAACCCCTACGCAAAATAAAACGTATTTCTATGAATTATGAAACAAACAAATATATAATGTAACTTAACATAATAAAGTACATAATAAATAGTTAGAAAATACAAATGAATATCAATTTAAAATTGAAACGATGCAGCGATGATTGGGATCACGCGCGATCATTTAGCAGTAATATGCGTTGATACTGAAATCGTGTCGTTCGCACTGCACGCAGAGATTAAACAGCAAACAGGATTTAGTCGTAAATCAATTCTGTTGTAACGCTTTTATATCTCTCTGTTACATTAAATTTAATTCATTGTTTGCACTATTAAACGTGCTTACCTGAGTTTTGGTAAAATAAAAAATCGATGTTATTATTGTTTTTAGACAAGAGCACTGCGAGAAAAGGAAAATTTAAAACAAACCCTATACCTTCCCGTCTGGCCAGCGTGGGATAGTAGGCTAAATTCCTTCCATAATCTTTGGAGGAGACCTGTGCCCAGCAGTGGGACGTTTATGGGTTGAAATGATGATGATGATTATTATTAT
Organism: Laspeyria flexula; assembly: GCA_905147015.1. Taxonomy (NCBI): domain Eukaryota; kingdom Metazoa; phylum Arthropoda; class Insecta; order Lepidoptera; family Erebidae; genus Laspeyria; species Laspeyria flexula. The sequence goes on along the minus strand of LR989964.1, from coordinate 9,991,782 downwards.
TATTATTTTTAAAAGTAGTGTGAAAGATTTATGTTTTATATTATAAGTATCAAAACTTTAGAAAGAGACTGTTTTAGTTCAAAGTTTTCAATATTCTACACTGATTTCGATAAAGAGAAATTTTCCTATCTGTAAACGCTCTTCTACACACCAGGAAAATTATACTCGTACATTTAATGAAAAAAATAACCAAAATTATGGTAAAATATCTTTAATTCAGTCTTTTATGTTGACATTCTGAAATCTGAAGAAAATCAGCTGGTTTGTGAGATGAAAGGTTAATGACCTTTTGTAATGAAAAGAAAACATTTTTTATAATTGATATATAAAACGTTATAATTTATTTTTAGAATGTATTCATGAATTCTGGAGTGACGTTCAAAGTATACATAACTCTGCACAGTTTTGGTGAAGTAATCATAATGCCTTACGCGTATAGTGAGCAGCTGGCTTCTGACTACATAAAGCTTCTTCAAGGAGCTACAATCATGTCGAGGGTATAACTGACTATTCATTCATTAGCTTTTATAATATTATTCTTTTATATCACAATTCATATATTTGTATTATTGCCATACCAACGCAACCGATCTACTTATTTAATAAATAAGATTTAATTTTATTGACACAATGAAGCTTGATATACAATGTAAAATATTGTACTACTATTCTACTCAATTTTATTTATTAATAAAAAATATTCTTACTTACAAAGTAAGAATAATAATTTAAGTGATTTCACGGAAATATCGAATATAATGGTAGTATTATTGTATAAACTAAAACTTCAATCACCCGTGCTGCGGATCACAAGTTTTTATGAAGTATTAACTACTGATTTAATAAATATATTTCTAATTTATTACCCGCCTGCCAAAAAGGAGGGTATTGTTTTATGAGTATATATAATATAAATAAATATATTATGTAGTTCTATATCTAAAATTTACATAAGATCTAATTTTTTATTTAAAATCCAGTGCACGACAGGAATGAGTCATGCGGGTCTGATAATTCAAAGCAACTACTTTTCAACCAGGAATCGCATGACTCATGCTATAAGTATCTATAAAAACAATAAGACTTTATCGTTATGTTAGAAACAATTGTATCACTGAACTAACTATTGGATAAATTAATCATGATTCACGAAATTGCACTCAGCTGAACCGTATCTCTATTAATATTATTAGAAAGAAAGAAAGAAAGAAACCAATTAAATTAATTACAAAATCACAAGTTATTATCAAACAAAATTATTAAATTTAATTATTTATCATTTTAGTTCATGTATCTTTCTTCCGCATCGACCCCACCGCTATAACAACTAATAACAACTGTTTCATTTTTTGATCAGGCGATTTATGATACGTTCGGCAACACTTATAAAGTGGGTGTATCCAAAGACGTGATGTACCGTGCTTCAGGCACTAGTAACGACTGGTCACACGGAGCAGTCGGTATTCCATTCTGTTATCTCATCGAGCTCAGAAGTAAAAAACACAAGTTCAAACTACCAGAGATTGAAATAGCCGAAACGGGCACAGAGATTCTGAATTGTATGATTGCTTTAATGGATTTTATAGACAAATATGAAGCTACTGATGTAATCAAGGATCCAAACGCTATAGCGCAGTTCTGCAGTAGAACGCATATATTCAATAATATTAAAATGAATGATGATGAAATGAAAGATACGAATTCAAGTCCAAGTAATGAGTCTCAGCAACCCAATGTAAAATTCTCAATACCCTTTCTGAATAAAGACAGGTAATACTTAGTTGTATTTTTTTTTTATCCGAGTTTCTCCATAACGTCGTAAAACGGTCACAGTACTGCACTACTAGACAAGTTGCAAAATCGCCTGATTGTATTCGAAAAGTTCAAAGTCACCTCAATGAACACCTCCCTAACATTGACATATCAATGTAATAATATAAAATGTTGTTAGAATAGAGGGATGGAATAGATTGCCACTTGTCTACCCCCACTGGTTATGGGATGTCAGTCATGAATCTCTAGATTGCTACAAGGTACATATATTACAAGCTTGGTATACTTATTTAACTCAGTTTGAACTCAGGTATAGATGCCGTTTTATTTCGTACCTGTGAAAAAGTCTTACTGATTGGACAACTGTTAATTACAAAATAATGATCTATCTAATTTTTTTTTATCGTCTTAAGTGGCTGACGAGCAGGCGGCTCACCTGGTATATTGTTACTACCGTTCATGGACGTTGGCAACGTTAGGAGCACAGCCAACCCGCTGCCTACCTAGAGAGGATAACTCTCTTTAAAAAAGGACATGTTTTAGCGCTTAGCAAACAACGCTGTAGAAAGTTCACCCCAAAACCGGCAAGTACGTGAGAGGAATGATCACTGGAACCTTACCGTTCTAAACGATATCGGCTCCAAGTAGTGTGGGTGAAGCCAACAACGGCGTCAATTGGTACCATGATAGAAAAGCGACGATGGCACCAAATCAGGAGTTCATCGGAGCACTCCCTATGGAATAATCGACAGAGCACGCAAGGTGACCCAAAGTCTCTCCATTGCTCTAACTACTTTCAAATTAAACATTATTATCAATGATAGTCGATTATAGCCATAGTGTTGCAAACTGAAACTAATAAGGTTATATAGGTATAATAGAGGTAAAAAGACACAAATATTATTTTTAAACTATAAGCTGTCCATATTGACAGATACTTATATGCTTACAACTGTCACAATTTCTGTTGCCAAGCAATCCTCCAAATTCAACCAAGCCAAATTCACAAGAAAGCCCTCTGTTATAATATCATCATTTTGAATATAAACAATAATCAATAGAATTAGAAAACCTACCAAAAAAAAATCGAATCAAATGTCTATGTGATCTATTATTTGTAACAGTGTAAACAATTATGTTTGAATAACTACATCAGTAGAGCAGCCCTGCAATTAGGGCGCACATAGCTTTTTTTACAACTTTTCATTTACTCAGTCAAAGTGGCACCGCTAAGCCCAAACACGCAAGTATGGCAGGTAACGTTTACTAATGAAAATGATAGGACTTACCTAAGAGCACTGGATACATTTGGAGGTGTGTTTAACACAGTATTATTAATGAATAGATATTAAACGTATTTTTTTTATTCGGCATTTGAAAACCTTACTTTTGACTCTCGTAATAGGCATATAGTTTAGTTATAATACTTATACTAATTGTACCTTTTGAGAGAATTAAATGATTTTTATTATTATTATTATTATATAAAGCAAAAGCAGGGTCGTAATTTATGTATTTACATAAAAAGTCTCCAATATATATATAATTTAATATAAATAGGTACATATCAGCATTTTATATCAGGCAAGACTATGGCTTATCGTACTTTCGAAAACGCGGGAACACTCAATGCAAAAAAAAACAATTAAGTACCTACTAATTACCTTGATGACTATGAAACTCATAAAATCGATAAAACTTTTTCAGTAATCAATATATGGTTTGAAGACAACCTCGTGATGGATATAATGGTTGAAGGTCCAAAAGCCGCAATAGTGGCAACAATGCTACATGGTAGAGATATTCAATACTCCATAGCAATGCCCAAGGTCAACCTCCTGTATGAGAGAGAACAGAGGCCTCTGTTGATGTTTTGTGGGCGCGGATTAGGATGCAGTAAGTTTTAGTTATGATATTTTTATATACGCTCAGATTAGCCAGCTATAATTATTATGAGCCCTACTGATTAACGGTCCGGCGAACTGTTAGGTTGGCACACATATTCGGGCCGGCATTAGTCCTTTGAAATAGGAAGCTGTTGATGGGTTAAAAAATATAGTAGGTATAACCTTGAAGGGATATAGTACGTTATTAGTAATTAAATAATGAATAAGTGGTATGTAATAATTATTCAATTATACGAAAATGATTTTAGGAACCGTTATCATTAAGTCATTAGTTTCTACATTAAATTCCTTGAAAAGCTGTTACACTCTTGCATTAGTCATTAACATAATAGACAACATTGTTATCGAAACGTGGAAAAAGTATTGTATAATGCCATCATTATCGCAATAGAAGCACGCTATTATTCACAGCGACCCTTTAAAATAAGCAAGTTGTTAATTTTTGTGTCATTCTCGACTGTACGTTGGTACAAAGAAATGGAATTTACAGAACCTGTGATGGACTGGAAAAGGTATCATAGACTCGATACGATCTATAAATTCATGGACGAGCTGGTTGCTGAATATCCCTACCTATGTTCTGTAGTGGATATTGGCGAAACGGCAGAAGGCAGAAACATAAAGGTACCGTATATGTATTTTGTATGTGCATAAGTTTATTAAAGTATTTAAGTATATTGTTTATTTTTTTTTAAATTACTTTTTTTTTATTTTATTTGTATAGTTATGGATATCTCGCTAACCGTTATAGCAATTTGAATGAAAATTTGTGAGTTGATAAAATGTTGTTTTTCAAGTTTATTTATTTTACCATTAATTTATACAACTAAACTATAATACCCGTATTTACAATAATAAACTCAGTTTACTACTTAATTACTTTTTTTAGTTAAAGTATATTTATTGGACTACTTATTTGTCTTTCTGAGAAAAATTGTCTTTTCAACATTTGTTATTTTAAATCATCTCGTCGTATAATTGGGATAATTATACGACATGCATTGACGCATGTAGTACATGCCAAGCCAAAAGAAGTTTCGTCTCTGAGTCATATATACATAAAAACATTATCAACAGCTTATAGCGAGACATTTCTGTTAGTACAAAATTACTAGGAGAAGCGATATTTCATCATACAATACTTAGTTACTGAACTCTTTATAGTTCATACTTAAATACATAATGCTCTCTTGTAATAAATATAAATGTATTTTTTTTATATTTAAAAATGTAATTTTATTTGTGAGAAAGTCATTTAATAAAAAAATAAATAATAATATATTATTATCTATAATGTGAAACTAATATGCCCAATGTCTCAATATACTTACTTGATTCTACAAATTGATTGGTTGCGTTAGGACATAAGAGACAATAAATTATAATAAAACATTCACCCTTGCACACTCAAGCGACGATGCATTATGCTGCATACTAATAATGATACAGCCGCAGCAACGCATATTACCTCAGATGTGTTAGAATTCTAAATATTTTAGATGCTGGTGATATCGGACGGTGAAGAAGGAAACCAAGGCGTGTGGATAGACGGCACCATACACGCCAGAGAATGGATCTCTCCTGCTGTGGTGACGTACATTGCTGACAAAATTGTTAGGAACTTCCATATATACCCCGACAGTGTTACAAAAAAAGATTGGTAAGAAAATTGGAAAACCCTGCTCTCAAATTCACACACCTTTTTATTTGTTTCGACTGTACTTTTTAATGTTAATTGTGTGTTTTTAAAGTCCCCCGCGATATAAGGTGATACTTAATGCGGGCGTTATCTTTTTAAACAGAGAGAAATATTTTATAAGAGAATCTTTTATAAATAGTTCAGAAACGAGTAAACAGGTACTTCGTGGCGTTTGTAAAGCCAACCTTGAGGGATGTGATAAGGGTGAAAAATAATACAAAACAATATGATGTAATTTTAGGAGTTTTCAGGGACAACATTTTCTATTTTGAAAATCAAGACTTTGAACAGCGGACATAAAATAAAATGCAACCCCTATAGTAGATACCTGGCATTTAAAGATTTGCACTTAAAACAAAATATTTATAAAGATAAATATCGACATCTACGCGGATGAAGTCACGGGCAAGACTAGTGATCTGATAAATTTATCTATACTTAATATTATAAGGCTGGAGTGTTTGTTTGTTTGGTTGTACGCTAGGATCTAATTAACTACTGGTCCAATTTGAAAAATTCCTTTAGTGTTGGATAACTCATTTATCGGGGAATAGCCAATAGGAGCAGAGCAGTGGCCCCGCGCGACTTCTAATAAAATATATTATTTTGCGTTGTCAACAGGTATATAATCCCTGTGCTCAATCCCGATGGTTACGAGTACACACACACTACAGACAGAATGTGGCGAAAGAACAGGGCAAAACACGGTGATAGCTATGGCGTCGATTTGAACAGAAACTTTAGGTACCTACCGCGATGATGTTAAATGGACTAACAGTCATGTTAAAACAGTTGCTGTTATATAATTGCATTAAATTCGTCAATTCATCGTATTTCAGCACTGGTTGGGGAGCAAGGGAAGAGGATAGTTCATCAAGTGACCCCGGGAATATATTCTATAGAGGGCCTTCCCCTTTTTCTGAACGTGAAACCAATGCCGTTAAGGTATGCATACATATTTCAATCTATTTCAACCTGAAAATATTATATTTATTTAAAATATTAATATGACAAAACACACACTTTTTTAAATTTAATAATAATAATACTCCCCGCCTAAAGATATCTTTTTTGTTTGCGTTAACTTAGAACTCTGATTATTCACTGCTCTAAGAAATTGCAGATGCGATATTAAAAATTAATTTCAGCTTGATACCTCTACGCGTTCCAGAGTTAATGGGTCTTGACAGACGGACATACAGACGTATAACAGAGTGATCCCTAAGGGTTCCGTTTTTTTCCTTTCGAATTCCGGAACCCTAACCGAAACAACAAGAATTCACAGATAGTATTATATTGTTTAATTATATCTTTCTTTCCCCTTAGTTTCTAGTTAACTGGCCTGTTGGTCTAGTGGTTCGATCCCCACCCAGGACAAATCTTTGTGTGATGAGCATAAAGGTTTAATTTATCTATAATATGTATGTATTTACAAAAAAAAAAAAAAACTATTTAAGTAGTATCAGTTGTTTAGTACCCATAACACAAGCAAATATAATTGCTTACTTTGTGACTAGATGGCGCTGTGTGAATGCGGTAGAATATCATTAGAATATTGGTAGAATTTTTTATTTATTTTTTATTTTATTTTTTTAAAAGACAACGCCCGCACTAGGGAACAAGCCCTGTGTCGCGGGGAGCTTTACAAACATGAAACTAACGGACACAAAGTACACCCAGACTAGAAACAAATATCTATGAATCACACAAATATTTGTCTCGTGTCGGAATCGAACCCACGTCACCCAGCACAGCGATGTAGTGGCGAGGCGACCACCTTAACCACTGCGCCACGGTGACAGTCGAATATTTAGTTTCTGCAGTCATAGAAATCAAATTCCACCCCAGCGAAGAGCTGGCTTATTTTTATTTTTTGTTTTCAGAATACTATCTTGGAATCACAAACACAGTTTAAGGTATTTATTTCAATGCATAGCTACGGTGAAGCTATTTTATTCCCTTGGGGGTATAGCTGGGACCCCTGTCCTGACTATGTTTCGTTGTTAGAAGGTGGCACCGTTATGGCAAGAGTAAGTTCAACTTTATTCAGCTTAATACATACACTAGAAGTCGAGCGGGGCTTCGCTCCTATCGTTCTTTATTTGCCCACTGCTCAGCTCGTATAAGCCGTAGCGTGATGTTATATAGCCTATAACTCGGACTAGTAGTTCCTGAGATCCTAGCGTTCAAACAAACAAACTCTTCAGCTTTATAATATAAGTATAGATACATATAAATCCTTCCACTTTGTATGATTCTGACATACATCTTTGACTTCTTCAATATTCATTAGTCTTTTCATGAATTTTCGCCGGTTTAGGGTATTCCTGATCTGTCCCTTCTTTAGAACATAACCTATTTTACGGCTTTATTTAGCAAGTTATAGCAAATTAATGAATCATTAAAACTTGTGGCAAACAATAAGTACTTAATCTGTGAAATTACACACAGAAAAAGAGCCCTAACTTCTTTCTGTAATTTTAAATATTTTAGTAGGTATACATTGAATTTATCTGTAAAATATTACTCAACACTGGCCTGGACTTTGGAATTGTTCTCAAATTAGGACTTTATTTAGTTAGTAGAAGTCGCGCGGGCTTCGCACCCGTAGCTTTTGTTTGGCCACTGCTCAGCTCCTTTTGGCTGTTGCGTGATATTATATAGCCCATAACCTTCCTCGATAAATGGACTATCCAACACTCAAAGAATTTTTCTAATCGGACCAGTAGTTCCTGAGATTGACAAGTAGTTCGTTCAACAAACAAAATCTTCAGCTTTATAAAATGAGTATAGATTGAAAAGTGTACGAATTACAGCACAGTTACGACTATTATCTGGAGAAAAGTTAATATAATTTTATTCTTACAATATATAAATCAATATTCGTTGGATTGGTTTTTGTTTCTATTTATTTCAGGCTGTCCAACAATCAACTGGGCGCATATATAAAGTAGGAAGCACAAGGGACATTATGTATTTTGCTGAGGGCACCAGTATCGATTGGAGCTATGAATGCGCCAACATAATGTACTCTTATATGTTAGAACTGAGGGGAAAGGAGCACAAATTCCTCTTACCTAAGGAGCAAATTATCATAACGGCTAAAGAAGTTTTAAGCGCTGTCCTCGCGCTTTTAACATTCATTGATGGAAAACCTAGTGTGTCCTAAAATAAGATACTTCTATTACATGAAAACCAATGATCCACATTGCATTAAATTATATAAAAATCATTTTTGCAGGCATAATATTGTAAGTAAGTTATGGTCAATATACATTATTGTTAAATAATACATTGTATTTTATTTATAATAGTAATATAATATAATTACGATAAATGCGCCATCCAATATCCCTAAATGAAATTCAAGGTCTGGTGAAGCCAAAAGGTGACCATTGGAATATTATCTTAAAACGACACAACTCTATTGAGTCTGGGCTCATTTTATTCGTTTTGACAAGGACTTTGGTCCGAGATGACTCTTCTAATTATTAACTAAGTCTCAAACTATGTGGGCAGTGTTGCCAGCCTAACAAATGCTATAAATAAGTGCAGCTGCGCTCTCAAATACTATGACCATTCTCTTTCCGCACAGACTCTACTGGATTGTTTACTATTAAAATAAACAACGATTAAAGTTTTCATTGCTCCATACATACATAATGCCAGGACGCAATGACCTGTGCCAAATAGCTCGGTGGTGTGGTTTCGACTATAATGGACACAATCCAAAACTTTTTACTCCCGCTGCGCCGCGCCGTATAAAATATTCTGTTTCTGTGGCCTAAATTGCATCAATGAAACAACGAAATAAAAATTTCGATAACTTTATTTACAGATTTGCATTATCTTATAATACAGTCAACAATTCATTAAACGTTACGATTTGAAATTCACATTCAATTATCTAACGTAAAAACACCTATTGATTGTCAATAAACACTATATCGTAGACCAGCACAAATGTTCAATATCTCAACACTCTGGGGACGGGACGCAAGCCGGTTGTATGAAATAAACTGTCCACTACACGTATCATTATTACCTTCTGACAAAACACTAACTCCAAGTAAAATTAAAACGTGTCCTACAAACCGTAATCATACGTATATGGACAGTAACGTGTTCCTGTAATAGTCAATCACGTCACTAATATGGACGCCAAACATCAACTGGCCGTCTTTCTGATGTAATGAGGGACTTACTACGAGTTCTTACTCCTTGTTCTGTCCATTCAGGTGATGCAGGTCGTTTCTTAATTGTTGCCGATGCTGATGAATTTTCTTCTTCTCTTTCGGGGCTAGAATGGTTAGAGTCTTCATGTGGTGGAGGCGGTCGAAGCCACCAGTCGTAGCCACCGTAAAGTTGGGAGTACAGCCACGCGGGAGGTGTCGGTAACAAAGGAGAATTGAGAAATAATTGTGCAGCCAAAGCACTGTGGAATAAACTTGAAGGTGCCGGTAAAGGCTGTAACGGCTTTCTTGATCTTGTGACAGAAGTGAATGCTCCAGGACGGTCGTCAGGTGGCGGGCTGCTCGATGCTGTGACGGATATATCATCATCGTCATGTGGTGAGCTTGGACGTGAGTTTGCCGGACTCGTGGTGCTATGTGCATGCATTGTTATAGGATTATCTGACGTCACGTCTGTAAAAGATATTAAAAAGTCAATTATTAAGGCTTGATCTTAAACGCTAATTGATTATTTTGTTTGCATTTTAAAGCTATCGTAACTTTGGTTTATGTTTCTCAGATTTTTAGTGCCGATTATTGCACTTACCAGTTTCATGTGGTGGGGGAGGTACATGTTGAGGCTGTGCATGTGCTGGCGGTAGCACATGCGGAGTGAAGTGAGCAGGGGTGGGTAGTAACGGAGGTGGATAGTGACGCGCAAGAGCACCCCACTCACCGCCAGGTAGACCTGCTAACTGGTGGGCTATACCTGTGCAACAAATAGAAATAAATAAATACAATCTGTGGTGGCATTTTCAGATAGATAACATTTGACTGAGATGTGGCAAATACTGGCAATTTTAAATCCACTATTTCCACAAGTCGTTATTATATTACACACTACGTTAAGTCAAAAGAATATACATAGAAACCAGACGGAATGACACAACAGCACCCTACTATTCAAAATTCAATCAACAAAACAATAGCGCTAAGAGTTATCGCGTGAAACGCTCCACTAACGTTAAACGCGGTGCTTAACGCACTCATCAGAATATTTAAATAATGAGTGAGACGAGTTCTCCCTAGCCTTGTTACAAAGCCTTATCTCTGCCGCGGCACTCCTCAATTGTTAGATTGTACCTTATCGTCTGGCAGCTTCACTCATAAAGGGTTTGGAAAATAAATGTCTTGTTGAGGTAAAATCTTGTACCTATAATATGACATAAATGGTCAAAGTTCGTAAAAAATATGACACAATATACAGATATAAGTTTTAAAATGACACCGTGTATCAAATATGGCTTTATGTTGACGTAACAACAGCAGACGTAACAAGCTTTTAATAGGTATCCAATATTCAAACGATTAACCCATCAGTTACTTTATGTTTTGAAAAAGACCACAGTCTCACTGAGAATAATTTCTGTTTCGCGGGGAACAACAAATTATGTGTCATTGTACATTCAGACTTAAAACTACTAGGTACGTATGTGTGCGCCACAACAATATTGGTCCTATCATCGAATGTGGTTATCAAACTTAAAATATCCATAATATTTATTGATTTTAAACGGGAATTCAAGCTGACTTCAGCTTGTGACCACGGCCGGTGTAATCTGGTCGAAACGTCAAGCACCATAAGGTACGTAAATACCTAAATCATAATCGCGTGAATTCCCGTTTTAAATCAATAAATATTATCATGCAACGCGAAAGTTTAAAAGTTTATTAAAATTTCCGGCTCAGAAGTCACATACTCATACTAGTACTACAACCATATGACAGACGTGATAGTCAATGATTTAAAGTATTCTAAATGTTTGTTGATATCAGTATTTATAAACAAAATATAATAAATAGACAATCAACATAACAATCTCATTCATACAAATAGGAAATGTGTTTTGGCGTCATAATTTTCAGTTGACATTTTTAAGCGCATAAATTAACAAAGTTTGCCGGCGCCGCGACCCCGTATATTCGGCTTAACCCTTTAGCACCCACCTTGGGTAATTCCCACCCTGAGCGAACCCAACCCTTTCAGCAATAGAATAAATTACAGGCCGTTTTATGTCGCAGATACCGTCGGTACGAAAATGTAAAACACATTATTTTGAATCCGACCGCTTAGCCTTTATAGGTGTAGTGCTTTATGAGTCCGTTGCAATTAGACAAGAGCTGCTTTTTAGGATAAGCCCAGCTTAATCTTACCTCCAAGCGACTCACGGCTTTTACGATAATGATTTGAGATATCAGATCGGCGCCCGACTCATTAAATAGACTATTATCTACGCTTTTTATCGTCAAGTGTAATACCTCATATTTAGAGGCTTACTAAAAATGATACTAAGTCGACCAATCGTGCGTGTTTGTAGGTGTCATTGGACTATGAGAGGGTATAAAGAGTACACCCACCTGTGCGCCTTAATATCTCCTGCGCACTTGTATAATCTCTGTTGAGATTAGGCTCCGTTAAGCCAAATAGGCTTAAAGATAAACTTTAAGCTAATCTCTGAGTACATAGACCATAATGAGTACATAGTTCTTTTTAATTTGCTATATACTCGTATATACATATATCATTATTATCTAACATTAAACTTTAATTTTCGGGGACTAAAAAATAAACAAAACTTTAAAAATAATTCTTTGAATTTGCAGAACAATTTCAGTCTGCTAATAAGTGCAAAAAGTAAACGTAAGCGAGTAACCTCGCTATTGAAAGCTTCCTTTCAGCTTAGAGCATCGTAGCTCAGACAATATCGCCAATATCTTTGCCGAGACAAAAATAACACTAGAGCTTAAGATTGCCTAGCTAGCTTTTATGCCTGCGTTATTCTTTTTAGAAAACACGCGGTGGACAAGTGAACGACCGAGGCGGAGATTGTTTTAAATAAAAAAATCCGTTCAGTGTGTAATAACGAGCGAGCGCATGACCGATATCACAGGAATATTACTGGGCTACTTATTATATTAAATATAATAATATAAGTAAAAACAAAATATGCAAATATGAGGCGTTCGTAGATTTGTGGTAATGAGATGTTCGTTACGATCATCAAGGCTAAAGCAACACTCAGCAAGGTCAGTCAATGATGGGTGACCTTTTGTGACAATTTCATTCTCGAACGTCTCCGTGCTTCGGAAGGCACGTAAAGCCGTTAGTCCCGGTTATCACTTAATATGGTAGTAGTTAAGTCAAGTTCGAAAATCTTCTGGGCGACTTGATAAATTCCAACATCGATTCATTACGACCAACATTCCGCCAACAAAAATGTCCTCACTAAACCCTATGATGACTAGTCAATCAGTAACATTCAAACACATAGGTCTACCAAACTTACATTGAGTCCAATTCTGTGCATATTATACATGACTAGGTAATGACGATAGTTTGTAACTAAGTTTCGTATTCGTCTATTTTATTTACTAAGTCATTATTATTCTGAAAATGATGTGCCATTAATCGTTATAATTCAAAATCTTACTTGAAAAATTACTAAGTCTTTGAATGAAAAATGGTGCAGAATTGTTTCATTATGTATTCTCTATTGAAAGATTCACAAGAAAGGGCAACGCCAGACGATTTGCATTCGTTAAAAAATGTTGGAATTCTTTATTGTGTGCACGATGCGTAATCGCTGTATACTACGACTTAGCCTATTTGAATCATTACTAAGAAGCAGAATAAAGTCAAATATAATATAATAAATAGAAGGTATGTTAAAAAAAACGAGGTTAAAATAAAATTGTTTGGTACGCGTCTTGAAAAGTCATAAATACGAGTACGTAGCTAAATATCATGATTAACTAGATGTATATATTTGCGTGGTATTAGTAATTCATATGAATGAGATATGTTTTGACATCCTACCTCTCCTTAAGTCATTTATTTTCGTTTTTCTAAACAATACAAATAATTTACTTTACGAGTTTTGTAACTAAGTACTTCTTAAATCAAGAACGCGACCTAACGAAATCTTTAAAAATACGCTGTAATGTTACAATTAAAAAAGACTAGATAAAGAATCAAGTATCAAAACCGTGAGATCACCGTAGTAGTGGATTGGCCGCATCCGAAGACGTGCCAGTCCGCTACATTGCCTCGGACGAAGGGGTTTTTCTTCGACTTTGAAAAATCGCACAACGCCAAGAGAGGGTTGAACCCAAACATTTTAATGCCATTTGCTAGATTGCGTCTTGCATTTTTCCTTCTCCCGATACTACAGCGCTAATCCGCGAAGACGACCGGGATTACGCGGATAAAAGTATTTACGTTTTTAGTGTGATTCCGATGTTGCTGGATTAGGGCGGATTTTTTTAAAGACTTCAACCCCTCACTGATTAGAGAAAGGGTTGGAAACACTTACCAGTAATTATTTTACATTACTTCGAACATCATTTATAGAACACTTAGTTGAGCGACTTCCCATTTTCTTTTGTGTTAACGATTTCTATTCAAATGAGGTTTTCATTGAGAGCGGTGTAATACATTTTAAAGCTTATGTGTTAGTTGAAGATGTTCCCAAGTTTCATAATGATAACTTTGTGAGATGTAGTTTGATATGAAAGTCTATTTAATTATTTCTCATTGAAACTAACAACTTATATTAATTTTCGGGAAGCTTTCTCTTATGTCATATGTCACCTGTTTCACCATTTTCGAGTGTCGCGAGTGAAAACAAAGAACAATGGTATGACTCCAAGGTTTGGTAAAGACAATAGCAAGTTAGGAATTACATTTAGATATGCGATTGATGTTGTTTAATATATTATTGCGAATATTATAAAAATATTTATACTTTCAAGTTTACAAACAAGCACATATTCGTGGGTTACATAATTATTCAATTTTTTGTCTTTTTGATATGTGGTCCTAGTTGCAATAAAACAGAAATTTAATCTGCAACTTATATAAGCAAGCTTTGCCCAGAAGTCAAATGAAATTTAATACTACAATATCCTTGTGTACTTTTATAGAATACTTAACAATTTTTTTTTTTTTTTAGTAGTTACTAGTAGACCTATTTTCCAGATTAAGCAATGGAAAAATACTTGGTTGTAATGTTCATTTTGTTTTTCTGGGTTGACTTTAAAATGTTTAAGGATGGTAGTAGACAACAGAACTTTACAAAAAAAAAATTATATCATTAGCAAAACCTTGATGATGTTTAATGACCGATATTATATCAATATTTTTAGTCAGTCAATGAAATACCACAGAAGATAATGATGATGAGATAGGATATGACAAGCTCCATATAGATAGTGTTAAGGGTTGTGACGTCACAGGCGGCAAGCAAGACGGATGCCCTCCGTACATCATAAGGTTAATAAGAGGGCTCGTGAACTAACGACGACGCTTTGTCAACGCGCCTTAACCCGCCCGACGCCATCTTGCAACGCCATGTTGAATTTCAATCTGCTTAGCGCTTAATGAATTTGCGTCTATTGATTTTGTTTAACCCCTTTTTGTTTTGCTTAATTAACCTTTCGGTGTAAAAGTAGCTTGACAGGGGAGCCAAAGGTTACTCTTATCTACCTGATGGATGCGATTAATTAATTTCTTCTACAAGATTACTCCTTTCTTGTGCACCCATTGAATTCAGATTTCTATAGTCCACTATCACCGAACGACATTTAACTTTTGTATAAATTGTCTTTATGTCTCATTCAAATAACATCGCTTTGTAACAGTATTAACCACGTTCAATGTAGAGCCATAAAATTACACGTGGCATTAAGAGTTAATTGCGCGGGAATCATCATACGAGCCCATTTGAAAACGTTTAAAACGTACAGTGAGTGCGAATCACGTCATACAAAAGCTGTATGAGGTGGGTGGGACATTTAAAATTTACAAATGCGTAATTATGCACCCGCATTGTCGCGCGCTAGAAGGGTTATGTTGCCTCTTGCCCCTCTTTCTTCCCCCCTTGCCTCCACAATCCCGGGCTTCCGGGCCTAATGCTATATTTAATTTTCTCTAAGACTCCCTCATTAATAATGCGAAGGCTGCGACTTTAAGTGGCGCTCACACGGCGACGTGAGATACACAGATGTGCAAAGGGATGGTAGCCGAATGGATAAGTGACCGGCAGCATGCAAGTCCTGAGGTCCGAGTTTGATTCCGACCGGCATGCGGCAGTATCAATGAGGACTTCACTTTATATAATTTATATGTAATCAAGCGACTTACCATCTGCTGACGGTGAAGGAAAACATCATGAGGGAACCCACGTATCCTAGAAGTAATTCAAGTGTATGTATGCGCGCTACAATAGATCAGTAATTGGTTGACGAAGCAAAGAAGCTCTCATGGCATTTAACCCAAAAATAATAATTAATACTAGTAATAAACAAGAGTTAGTTTTAAAAACCAAATAATCCGACTGCCTAAAAGTAGCCTCCGATAGTCAATTTAAAGCAATGAATTCGAAGAATACACTGGTAAAAGGTCTATAGGCTTCGATATAGAGATTCGGAAAATCGGTCAAGCTATACATGAGACATGTCGAGCCACGGGCAATAATTAGTGCATATATAAATAAATTAGGCTATTAATTAGCTTTCATCTGATACCCATATTGCGATAACACAAAAAAAACGTATGTTTGACAGTTTACGGCCGCCATGTTGGTTTTTTGTTGTCATCACATAGCCTATGACACTCGGGGGAAAAATACAAATCTAATGACACCTCACACTTTAAAATCAGCCAAGCCGTTTAGGCTCCAGAAGGTCACAATGGAACATTCATGCCCACATACATACATACAAATAAAAGTATTTTGTATTGTATTGTATTGTAGGTATACATACATACGCGCGAAAAACATTACCCTCCTTTTTGGCAGTCGGGTAAAAAATACACAGGTCCATAAAAATACAAGATAAAGATATTAAACCATTACTTTAATGTGTTTTATGACTAAATATTAAAAACTGAATTTTATGGCTAGGCGTACAGGGCACGGAGATGCCGATTTGATGATAGTCAAAAGGTTAAAAATACATAAGAGTTTATATTCACGGATGGTCAACCATATTGACAATGAAACGTGCGAAACAAATAATGAAAAATTGCCACATCCGAACGTTATTGACTCCACATAAAAGTAGTATCTATAAGAGAGGCGCGAGAACGTGAGTGTGGATAATTTATCATGATTTCACAAGGGTTATTGGTGCTCGCCGTTAAGAGGGCAGCGGAGACTTGCCTCGCACTGAGCAGCCGCGAAGCAAGGAATTTACATATTGAAGTACTCGCTAAATTGTTTCTAAAGAGAGAACAAAGCGAACTCGAGCCCCGCCGCGATGAAAGAAGCCTCTCCGTTCAAGTAATCTTGTAATGTGCGTATTCTGCTTAATGAGAATCCCTCGCAAGTTCCTACAACCCGCTAACACTGATTATATTACTATTACTTAACTAGAAGTCACGCGGGGCTTCGCTACTGTCGTTCTTTATTTGGCCACTGCTCAAATCCTGTTGGCCGTAGCGCGATGTTATATAGTTTATAGCTTTTCACGATAAATGGGCTATCCAACACTAAAGGAATTTTTCAAATCGGACTAGTAGTTCCTGAGATCCTAGCGTTCAAACAAACAAACAGTGTGTAAAGTAAGTGGTTCGACAGTGATTTATTTATAAAACATGTTGATCAAACGTGTAAATTATTTTGATTCGTAGGTTCCTCTTACTTTAATTTTACTTCAGTTTACTGTCATATATACACTACTTTTTCTAGTTTTATACCTATATATTTACCAACAAATCTCGTGAAAAGCTGCAATAATAATTGGCTTAATAAATTAATGTCATACAAGGCAAACTGCAAAAAAACTGTTGTGGTTCCTACTAATTAATTAATATATAGAACTACTTTTCACTCATCTTAAATAAGAATTGTTTTATAATTTTAGATAAGTATGAATGTACAGTATAAATTTATGATATGATTTTTTATATACCCTTGTTACCAGCATGAAATAAACTTTCTAATTTCACGGTACATACTGTTATACGCTAACTGAATAAAAAGCGGGCCATAAGTATATCTCGCAACATCATAAACACGTACCAATTGAAAAAACAATCTAAAAAATAAACACAACCTCTCTGTTACTGGCAGTGCTACTCCAGCACAGTAAGTCATTACAGATCCAATCCAATATAAAATCCAAAGCAAATTAACATTATTAATTCCAGTGTCTTGGCACGTGTGCCTCACAGATATGCCTCGGTATGAACGCGACGTGTGCCTCGTCTCGCTGTGAGGCGTGAGGCGAGCATACGCCTCGACGTGAGTCGACAAGAGAGCGAGGTGTATAATTGAGTTAGAGCCCTTTGACACCCGCCCTAACGAGGTTTGCGAGCACTTGCCTACTGTCGCCACTCCGCCTATAAACTACATAAAGGTGACAACAAGTCATTCGTATCTTCGGTTCTTTGGTCTCACACAAACTTTTGTGGTATCGATTTTCATATACGGGATTTTCTATCCACCAAATATTTCTAATAATATTGTTATAATACTAAAGTAATGTAAAATGTATTAGTCTAATTTTAATAAATGTATAATTATGTATTAAGTGTAATTGATCATGAGTGTAATTGTTTAATTTGAATTATTTAATAATGTAATTTATTAATATGAATATCGTAAAAATTTCGTCTGCCACTGGTGGCCAAACATGCTGGTCCAATCTAACATTAAGAACACAATTTATATACCATGTTTATACAAAATATATTATTTCATTTCATTTCATTATAAATTGTAGTTTTAATACGATTATTGTACTTCAACAAAATTGCTACAAACTCTCCTTAATCTCAAAATTGTAAAATAAAATATCATAATACATAAATAACTACCTAATACAAAATGCATCAATTTTTTTATTTATATTCAACCTACAAATCATACTTAAATCACGATAATCCTTAACCGGTGTAATATGTTTTTTACATAATTATAGGTAGCTGTTAGTCGTGCACAAATGACTGTGTTTATTAGGTGCAAGTGAAGGGGACCGGGCGCCTAGCGACGAGACGACGACCCCCAGCAGCGCGCCCCGTCTCGCACAATATTGAAGAAATCTCATTCACCTGACATATTTTCCACTTCACTATAAAATTCTCTGGTACGTAACGTTTTCAAATTTGTGCCGATCTCTCTGGAGTATTATACCTATGTCATCTATCAATGCGGCCATCAGAAAAATAATCATAAAAATAACGTAATACACCGTGCATTTTAAGTCGTCTTACAAACTTTTTCAAGGTCTTAATCACAATAAACAAAAAAAAAGTTCAACTTTTCCTTGATATGGCTCGAGTTTCTATTGAGGAAATAAGAGAAAAATACTTTGTTTATTATGACTGGAAGTATTCTACATCCGAATACAACAAAATCTAAACACAGAAAAAAACAAAGTCTAGACGACTACAAGTGCATATTGAATAGAATTTACCGATAACTAAAAAGAAGAGGTTCATATCACCTATATTATCAGACTACAACCTATACCTAATAAAATTTAAGTTTATAGAAGATTTTTTCTGTTTTATTATACGTATGTTTTATTATATTATGTTTTATAATAGGTACAGAATAAAGTAATAATACCGCGTCTTCTTTGCGCTAGTTTTGCCCATGTTACAAAACATAAGTTTCTTCATATAATGTTACCTACATTATATGAAGAAACTAGGTTAGTTTTACAGTTCAATTTATTGTACAATTTGGTACTCTAACAATAACTTGTTTCAAGTACTAGACCTTATCATTTTTTCTTAACACTTCCAAACTTTTACTCAAAATTGTTAATATTAATGCTGTTCTGTATCTCGCAGGTGTCAAGCTGGGGGCCCCAAATTGATAATTAATTGTTACGCAAAACTTCTCGACCAAATTAAATCCCCTTTTGAGGCGCTGCAGGACGAGGAGTGACAACGGTACGGGTGACAATTTAATATCTTTCGGATAGAAACGTCGAGTGACTCAAAACGGAACGAGACAGGGGTCACAACTCAACTTATAGCAGGTATCAACAGTAACTGTAGATAACAATACGCGGTACCTACTGCCACTGCTTCAATCTCTCAGTTTAGTTCATACAGAATATTGATCTTAAATTGTTATTATGAAGTAGCAAAACGAGTTTCTAGAACATTTTTCTTTAAAAGAAAAATACATATTATAATGTGACTTCACTATAAGTAACTGTACTGCAAAGCGAGTACTATCAAAGGGGATTAAACAACTGTCATTGCGGTGTAGCGGATTCGATTCCCACACACGACAATTATTTGTGTGATTCGTAGACATTTTTGTTTCAAGTCCGGAAAAATCCCTCACAACGCCAGGCTTGTTCCCTAATGTGAGAGATACCTTTTAGAAAAAAAAAACATAAACTAATTCTTATACCCTTACCTGACAATTTAAATGGTAGCGAACCCATAAGTGGGTCAGGTGGAAAGCGTGGTCCGAAGTGGAAGGGATGGAAGCCATGGTGACGCGTCTTTGACCTTGGCTCCCGAGGTCCGTCTACTGTCACCTTGATAGCCTTCTGATACGTCGCCACTTGCGGAGGAGATGTCGCCAACATTATTGTTAGCGTAAACGATTTACCTGCAATAGAAAAATAAGTATCACGCGTTGAATTTAAAGGTTAAAATATCAATTAAATTCAGTTTTCCAATCAAATTATTTCTCTAATTAGTAATAGTGCGTATGACTGTTGTTACATCTATCTACAGTAGAGAAAACATGGATATTAGTGACGAAAAATTTCATGTGTCAGCCCAGTAAAAGAATTTTGGCTGGTTTTTTAAGGTAATTAAAAAACCGGCCAACGCATTGTGCACAAGTGAATTTAGTAAACCTACCAAAATATATTAAAAAAAACTGTAATACTAAAAAAAATGTTGTATACAATGTATTAATTTACTTTGAGAAGTCCCGATACTTTGTGTATTGTTTGGAAACCCTAACCGAAGCACGTGTCAGAACCATCTAGCAAGCATCACCTTGGAATGCACACGATTTTAAGCTCCCTCAGAAGTCAGTCTGTCGTTGATTTGTGGTGCAATATCGCTCGTGCAGGCAGGCTGCGTGCCGACACACACTTTACAGAAATAAGATTTACTAACAGAAAAGTTACCCGAAAAGTTTGTTATTAAGATAAGTCTACAGTCTAGTGTTTTCAGTTACTTAACTTTTATAAATAACTAACACAAAAGACTAAGGACTGTATCGCTTTTTACCTATAAATCATTATATTCTCAATTTCTTATAAAACATCATGCATTTTACTGGTTTGTTGGTTTTACTTTTATTTCTATTATACAAAACGCCAGAGACATTTCTACAGATCTCATGTTAGGTACCAAATTAATATCTCTATACACCTACTACAATTACTTTTGATCCTTTTTAACAAGGTAACATTAAAACAATACTTAGAAACACGATGCCTAATGAAAAACGAAACAATTTAAGAAGCCATTTCAAATGGTGCCGATATAACTGGATTCCAATACAATACCACAGCGTTTGCGGTACAATCATACCCCAAAACAGACATTGCAATAAGAACATCAGTTTTACATCGAAACTGTTTACAAACCACGTCTGTACGAAATGATAAGCACTGTGTAAATATGGTCGTGGTCCAGCCTAACACTTAATAAGTGTTACGAACTCGCGAGTCTCAAACATTACAATACACTTCATTTAGCATGTATCCATCGCTGTTTATGCTTTAGTTAGCAATACAATACTGAGTGTAAACGCAGCAATGGTTACGTAACAAGTGGATGTTTCCGTACTATATAAGCGATGAATATCGAGACTAGGAGTGGTGTAGTCGAAATGCCATCGTAACACATCCACCGCAGAGCGGCCGCAAACACGGCACCAAACGTTTGAACAATCACTGGCGTATCGGCACACATACCAAATGGTAATTCTGGGAGTTCATCGGTTGATATTCTGTACCTGCTACTTAGTAATAAATCATGTGGGTGCTAAATTAATTTCATACCTTGTTCTATCAAATCACTGCCTCGTTAGTCTACTAGCCGTAGTATGTGGCTACTGAACAGGAGGTTGTAGTTTCGATCCCCAACCAGGATAATATATCGTATAATCGTTTTATGGCATATAAGAACAAATACAAATAACTGTTTCCATAATAGTAGGGTAGCACATGACAAAATTGTATAGCTTAAGAATAGAAATCTTTAACCACTAGGTCTAGCCTCTCTCGTGGTGTATATTTATATTTTTTTTTCCGTGCCGATTTTTGTATATCAATGCCCGCGACACAAGGTGCGGCCATTGTTCTAAATTATTCATTATCATCATTTAAATGTCCCACTGCTGGGCATGGGTCTCCAACATAGAATGTGGAGGGATTTTAGCCTACTTTACCACGCTGGCCAGACGGGTTACTATAGGGTTTGATTCAAATTTTCCTTTTCTCGCAGTGCTCTTGTCTGCATAAAGATCCTCCCTTAGTCACCTTTTACGACACCCATGGGTTGACCATCTAAACAGTGACATTAAGTATTCTTAATCCGTCACTAGACGGATTATAGACCCTATTATTCTTTAACATTTCAACTACTACAAAATTTGATACTTGAAATGTACACTTATATGTATTATGATATATAATCAGACTTTATATTTTACTGCGTGCTTTACTTCTATAAATTTTTATGTTATGATTTACATAAAAAAGTGCCAAAGAATCAGTTTAAAATTAATTTAACAGATTACAAAAACAACCAGAAGTACAACATTATATTGTTTCAGGCTAAACACAGACTAACCCTATATTTTTCCGCAGAAACATGCCCGTATATAAGTAATTATTTAATTTTACATCCAGTAACACCGGTTGGTCTTGCCAAGAACAGCTATGAATTCCCGTGAGTATCATAAAAATGATTCTACATGCAAAGCAATCGGAAATATGCTGAATTAATTTGCGGTTTTGATGAATTTACGATTTTATTGTGGATTTCTAAAGTAATAAAGTACTGACAATTTTGTACTGATATTTAGTATATAGTAGTATATAACATAACATAGTACCACGCCTTTTTCACTGAAGGGGAGCCAGAGGTGATTCACACACACATTTCGCCAGCTATGTTTGGTATCATGAAATAGAGGGCGAGCCTATTGTCATCTACCGGGAACATTTGTTTACCAGACTCCGGGAAAATCTCTAGTAGTATATCAGTAGAATATATAGTAGTTAGGAGAAGCCTATGTCCAGCAGTGGACTGCAATAGGCTGAAATGATGATGTAGTTGTCTCGACTTCACGACTTCACCATGATAACGTATACGTTGCATAGCACTAATTAAGACACGCTAACTTTTCGGCAACCTTTACAATAAATTAAAGCGATACATTATATATTTTTGTCGTGAACAGTACCTACAGCTGGTAAGTAGGTTGTAGAATAATCTAGAAGCTATCTGAACTAAAGAAACAAACTTTTAAGAAAAAAATTCATATTGAGATTCTAAAATTATATTCTGAATAAAAGAAACGTACCGAGATAACATTACGCCGTGGCGTGCAAAACAAAGAGAGGCTAGCATTTCCAACGTCTGGCTTGAGGCCAAAAGCCGCGGCGGTGGTCCTTCGAGCCATGAAAACGACATA
Source organism: Laspeyria flexula (assembly GCA_905147015.1). Lineage (NCBI taxonomy): Eukaryota > Metazoa > Arthropoda > Insecta > Lepidoptera > Erebidae > Laspeyria > Laspeyria flexula. Next base: position 9,968,537 of record LR989964.1, on the reverse strand, counting down.
AACACCCTCCCCACCACCCCGCGGATACCCACCACACACCCCACGACCCGAAATGAGCGGCCACCCGCTTATTTTCATAAAACCCACATAAACTCGGCGGAACTTAAGAGAGAGACCAAGAAATTGTTTTTCTGCGCAAATATACGCAAAAAGAAAAGTTTTATTGTCTTCGGGACGTAGATACGAATTACCCATTCCGACTACTTACGTAATACGATGAAGGAATCTACATGAGACATGTTGAGCGCTCTGTACAATACGGCGCTTAATATTCATAGAACAACCAAATATATATCAAAGGCAACTTTATTACTGTAATTGAGCCTTCTTTCTGTGCAGTAGAACCCATTATGTAAGTATACAAATGACTACTTCTTTTGCTAGAGCTCTCACAATATTAACAAACTAACGAGACATTTAACGTTTTCAAGTTTAAGGAATTAGACAAAAAGTCATGATCTATTTTAAATGAGTACCAATTTTCATTGAAACCAAGAGCACTATTTATCCAGCCATACATATGCAATACACTTTTAGAAGCAAAATAAAACGTCTGCTTCATAAATCATTTAGTTATTCATAAAAAGGCTTTCGTCTGGCCACCCTCGCTGCTCTTGGAGTTAACATATTGCATTCGGGGTGCACGTGCGACACACTTCATAAACTGTTCATATTGATCCCCACAGAGAGAGGGCGCCACTGATTGTCCATAAAAATATTTTTGTATTGTACACGCAAGTTGTATATATTTTCAATTCAAAATTTCAAAATACTTACCTACATACAGATATTAAAGTAGAAGTTTTAATATGGAACTACTTTGCTGAATGACAGCTTTCAATAAGCTAGCAGGATTGTTTACAAGTTAGTAAGTAATTAGGTACCTACCTATCTATAAAATGCTTGTGACAGTTAAGATACACCTACCGCCATCTATCGAGCAGTTGTCACAATTTCAAAATAAACAATACTAAACATACACCGAATTTATTATAATGTACTTTCATATCAGTAGTCGCTTTTATTGGATTCTTTAAATTAAAAAAAAATTAATTAGATAATATCTAAAATTACGAAATAATTCAATTAATTGGCCCAAAACCAATTAAATAGTTTAGTTTATCACATATAATATAAAAATCAGCATGAAAGGAGTGTATGCAATTTAAAATTCAGCAGTCACAATAAACTGACTGTTTCGTTGTTAATTTAAAATTATTGTAACGTAAGATAGATAACAATTGAAATATGAACAAATTCAAATTCTAGGGAAATTCAAATTCGACAATTTCCTGGGTACGTCAGATTAAAAATCAGCTTTATAACGTCATAAAGTAGGCAGGAGGAACGTTAAGATAAGAGTTCCCCGCTCGCGAGCTAAATAAAAAATGAGCCACAATGGTAATGGCTGCGAGCTCCTTTGATCTCGGTTTCACGGCTTATGCGGGATTTTCGGCTTACGAAGAGGCAATTTGGATATAAAATACCAACCGATACGCATTAGAGACATTAGTAAATTGACTACAAGTACATCCTCACACAAGCAAATTTGTATACTTACGTCGTAACTTTTCATATGTTTATACCTTTTTCGCCAAAGCAATATAAAATTTCCCCACCAATAAAATAACCTAATACAAGCGAGACATCGTAAAATCCGAGTTTATTGAAGCGTCTCAAAGAACAAGAGAGGAAAAGTCAAAAGCGTACACAATTAAAAACCGTCCCCCGGGAAGCACCTTGCCAACGAGCCAAGCGGTCAATATTGCGAGACGAGACCCTCAATTTTCACCACTCTCCCCAACGCTAATAACAATAATTAGGAATGAGTGGTTCAATAATTAAAAACGGAAAGAGAACAACTCCAAAAAGACAGCGAAATGAAAAGAAACTGATGCTATCTCTGTTTTTCAGTAAAGAAAACCTGTTGTGCATCCCTCTCTCACGTCTCAATTTCGCTTATGAAATTTTTGCACTACGGTGCTTCTTTAAATTAATCAAAATTCAAATGGATGCTCATCTTAAATTGTGGTGGTAGTTAGCAACGGTCTTAGCAATTATGTTAAAGCTCAAATTGAACCAATTATGAAAAAAAGTATTACACCTTTAATTTCAAAGCGAAACTTTGAGAGATTGGTTGATATTCCATGTTTTGTTTACATAGGAATCGTTATTCATAACAGAACTCAAAATGTTGTCTCTTTGGCTACCAGTTACATAAATAGTTATCACTGTAGTGTCTGATTATACATAATGTCCACTACACCTGCTCAACTCGTGGGTGTCGTAAAAAGCGACTAAGGGAGCACTGCAAAAACAGAAAAAATTCAAAACAAACCCTATACCAACCCCTCTGGCCAGCGTGGTATAGTAGGCTAAATTCCCTTTACATACTTTGGAGGAGACCTGTGCCAAGCAGTTGGACGTTTTTGGGTTGAAAAAAAAAAAAGATAACATCAGGTATACAGCGGTGTAGCTAAGGCTCTGCTATTGCTAGTACTAAACAGCGTCTCCTGCCCTGGTTGCTCTAAAAACTAACTAGATCTACTTCAGCTTCAGAAATACATACCTACTCTTTCGATGCATGAACCAATATCTTAAATCTTATTATCTTATCTATTGAAATTATTGATCGAAATTCGTGAGCTAACTCCTCCAATTTACAAGAGAGATGAGCAACAATCCTCATAACGCAATTTCTCAATCTTCATTTACAACATTAATACACCCTTACCTATTCACATAACATACTCTTATAAGACTAATTTACATTCTCAATCATCCCTACAACATACAGGAGAATTTGAAATAACACGGCAAAATTGAAATCATTAGTTTGTAAAGGTATGGAGTGCATCAAAGGCCCCTCTCGAGTTAATAACGAAAGGTGAAGCCGCGCGGCCGAGATCTTTTCCGCAGTGGCCCTTCATACAAAAATAATTTCCGAGGGAGGAAACATAAGGTGTAGATAGGGTGAGAGGTAGCTATTGTGTCCTACCTACACTGTCTGGTTAAATGCTGGACTTTTGTAAAAGATATTCTGCGTCGAGTATATTTCTTGTTATTAACAATGTCATATATTAATTTATTTAAAGACTTCCATGCACAAAACAGTACAAAGTTGGGCTTATTGACATTAATATACAACAATGCGGCCTCTCCGTCTAAATCATGGATTACCAAATAAAATACAGCTTAATTCAAAATAAATGCTACGATTATGTTATATGTATGTATTAGTATACTCATCTTTACCACTTCAGACATTATTTTCCTTTCTATCTATGATTATACTTTCGACATAATAATAGGGCAATTAAAGACCAAGTGTGTCGAGTTCAGGGACAAATGAAAGCAGGGGCGTATTTTTTATCTGTCTAGCTAAGGTGGGGCCAATCAATCGATTAGCAGATGTCCCTCCTTGACTAGTGGTGCGATAAATTGGCCTCTTACTACGCCTCTTACCTCTTACTACTAAGGTAAGGTTAAATTTAAATCGTTCATGAATTAAATATATTGGAAGCTATTCATCGAAATAGGTTTATTATTCTAATAAGAAATTTATTTTCACTAGGTTACAAAGAATATTATTAGAAATATTCTGTCAGGTTTTATGAAAGGTAATTGGATAAAACATGAGCTTTGATATAATTTAAAACAAAGAAAAAGATCTTACAAGTAATTATTAATTCTTGTCCAATACGTAGAGTGAAGGCGGCCACTTCCCGGCGAGCTGACACGGCACACCGTGGCAAAAAAGTGGTTGGGGGGGCCTCATTAAATTTTTCGCTTATTAAAAATTCCCCGCGCCCCGTCCCTTAATGTTAGATACGCAACTTTTTATCCCGGAACGAAACAAAAGTTATGTTCCGCCGCGATCCCCCTTTGTCTTTTTTACCCGATAATTTGAGTGAGATTTTCTCGCAATTTAAGATAAACAAAGAGAGCGCTTACCCTTAATTGGAAAGCAGAGCGTTATTCAGGAAGGAACGTGACAAATAGACACCTCTTAACTTCTTTTCCACTTTCCCGCCGCTCAGGGCTATATTGGTTTTTTCGTGTACACGCTAGCCGAAAGCTTTTGTTTGTTTAAGGAATTTTTAATGAGGGTTATATTTGTGCTGCGAAATGGAAATCCACTCTAATTCTCCACGCATCTATCAAAGTCATTTAGATAATTACGTACCGGTTTGGAGTAAGCCAACCGTAATAGACTGACGCAAAGACTGTGCTGTGAATGCAGCTTTATTAAGTGTCAAATTTGTTAACTAGTTTATTAAGCGGCAGCGTTTTCGTGTAATCTGTATAGGATTCTGTGGAAACGTGTAAATTAGTTGTTAACTAGTTAAAGAAGGAATTATCATATATGAAAGAGGAACGTGGAAGAGCACAACCCATTTTACACAAGCAAACAAGCCATCTGCTTGCAACCAAGTTAATAAAAACAACTTTACCAAAAAGTATGAATCTATTTGTGGAGACGCCTTTTACAGTAAACAACACAAGCTTTAATTTAAATTATCCAAGAAATTATGGAAAATCCGAGACCAAAAATAAATAAGACAATACTGCCAAACAAATCTTGTATCAGAATTGACAACACGCTTGAAGACGTACGCGTACAAATCAGAATATCAACAAGAACCCAAACCCATTCTATTAGCATTGTTTACATGACACACAATTTATCTTCTGTACAGTTTGTTTACCTAACGGTATCGACACGGAACACCGCTGTGACATGCATGACATAAAGGGGAGAAGATATCTACGCGAGTCAATGCAAAATGCCTACACATTTGTTCCATGTTCACTATAAAGTCGAATCAAAATAGTTTGTATTCATGAGCCTATGGATGTATAGATCAATACATGAATATTATACCTCCTAAATACAATGACTAACATTTGATATCATCACATATACTGCTTTATATCTACTACTTAAAATTTGTGTTATCTCTCACTTATTGTAATAATTATGAATAATTTAAAAGAATAATCAATATGTTAGCGATGGTGGCAGAATGGATAAGGGACCGGCATGCAAATCATGCGGTCCGAGTTCGATCCCGACCGGCAGTACCAATGTGGATTCCACTTCGTGGAATTTATATGTACTAGTCAAGTGACTTACCATCTGCTAACGGTGAAGGAAAACATCGTGAGGAAACCCACATACCCTAGAAGAAATTCTATGAGTACGTCTGATCCATCAACCCGCACTAGGCCAGCATGAGTGGATTATGGCCTTTACCTCCCCTCTCAGCTCTTTAGTTAGAGGAGAGGAGACCCGAGCCCAGTAGTGGAACTTAATAGGTTGCTGATGAAATCAATATCTTGTCCATATGTATTAACTTAACAGCAAGAAGAGTTTATTTAGAATCAAGTTACTAATTCATCTAGTGGGGGGCCGCAATTACATAAATTAAATGGGTCTTTATTAAAATTTAAGACTTGGTGCATATTCAGTATGACTTTGGCCTGTTGGTCTAGGTTAGTGACCCTGACTGCTAAGCCGGAGGTCGTGGTTTCGATCCCCACCCAGGACAAATCTTTGTGTGATGAGCATGAAGGTTTGTTCTGTATCTGGATGTAATTTATCTATAATATGTATGTATTTACAAAAAAAAATGTATTTAAGTAGTATATCAGTTGTTTAGTACCCATAACACAAGCAAATATACTTGCTTACTTTGGGACTAGATGGCGCTGTGTGAATGTGGTAGAATATTATTATTATTATAATAATAATATAATATTCTACGACATTCAACGACGTCAATTACTCAATTCGACGTCAATTATTATTATTATTATATTATTATTAGTATTATGTTGTTCTAACGAACCTACTCTATACATTTTTTTATTGTCATTAAAGATGTTCGTCTACAGATAAATGTTAAAACCATTTTATTTGTCGGTGTATCACCCCTTAACATTCGTATTCAGTTGATATTTTCTTACAAGTCGAAGCTTCCTCCCCGCTAGTTCGTTAGTTCCCCTGCACTATTTGAATATGAGATGCGAGGCAAGTTTACAGTTCGCCGATGTTAGCAATGTTTGCGACCCCAAACTTTAAGTTTGTACCCGCTTCGTTGTTCATTTATATCGATCCAAACTGTTTACGTTCATAAATTTTGGCTTACGTAATTTTCATACATCGCTAAGTAAGTGTGCTAGTTGTAAAATAAAGAAATCTCATTATTAGCCAGGTGTTTTAAATATGGTCGTAGGCAAATTTGCTGACACTACTTTTCGGATAACTTGTTAGATTCTTGTGACTTTCATAAGTGTTACTTTGTAACCTAGATGAATAAACGAGATTTCATTTCATTTGCCTGGTTAATGACAATAGGCGTGCCCCTATTCATCAACAACCCATTAAGTCCCACTGCTGAGCTCGGGTCTCCTCTCCTCTATTTAGAGAGCTGAGAGGGTTTAGGCCATAATCCACTCACGCTGGCCTAGTACGGGTTGGTGGATCAGACATACTCATAGAATTTCTTCTAGGATATATGGGTTTCCTCACAATGTTTTCCTTCACCGTTAGCAGATGGTAATTCACTTGACTAGTACATATGAATTCCACATTGGTACTGCCGGTCCGGATCGATCTCGGACCGCGTGTTTAGCGAGCCGGTCCCTTATCCATTCAGCCACCATCGCTTACCCCTATTAAATAGAACGTAACATAACTGGCAAAATATGGATGTGATGCAGCTCTCCGTATCCCATCGGGCAAAAGGTGTAATACTATGTTAAGTTAGTAATTGCTAAACAAGCTTGCACGGTTAGACTTGCGTGTGTCGATACAATTAAGGGTTAAACACCAAAGTATCAGTTTAAGCTGTAAAGAGATCCGCAAACGTGAAGTGCTATAAGTGCTAAGAAGCGCAATTATCCCGCAGAACTTAATACTTTACCTAACGCTAGGCTTAAACAAAAGTTAAGTATATTGTAGCAAGAATTTTAGTACTTTTAGCTCACAATATTGAAAGTTTTTGTCTACATATGTGTTTAGAAATTTTCTTCAAGAAGAGATTCATTAATATACTAGTTGTTGCCCACAGCTTCGCCCACGTGAGTCGGTTCCCATGACGACAGAAACTTCTCCTCAGTATATTAGTTTTTTACGTGTTTCAATTTTTTTATCGATTATCATTAAATGTGCAACCATCTAATCCTCTTCTGTCCGAAATGTTGTGAGCAGTTAACGAATATCGATCAATAGTTCAAATTGAATAACCAGAAATGTTCGTAGCTTACGGCTGCTACGGTCCGTAGCACTTTTTAGTATCAGCTACGAGCATATAATTACAATTCTAAAATATAACCATAATTGTTAATATAACCAAAAAATAATAAGAATACATAATATCACTATCCCATTTCAACCCGTGAGTGTCGTACAAGTTGACTAAGGAAGTTACCTCAAGCAGACAAGAGTATTGCGAGAAAAGGAAAATTCGATGCAAAACCCTATTTCAACCGGCCGGTATAGTAGGCTAAATTCAATACAAAATATTTTGAAGAGACCTGTCCTGTGCCCAGAAGTTAGACAAATCGATCAAGCGTCATCAAAAACACTTTAAAGCATAATCTTATGTACTATATTTTCGTAACTGATATTAAACAGTGACAGTTCATTGTTCTCAAGCCATGCATTATACGATGAAACTGTGCTCTGGATAATCCCAGTGATGTGTACAAGCCGCTTGTCAAATCAGCCACTAATCATCGGAGCAGCGCGGCGGCGGCGGCGCGGCGGCTCGAATCACCTCAAGTGTAAACGGTCGCGACGAGACGTGTCGTGAGGCGGTTGACCGTGCAATTACCTACTTACAGGTAATATATCTGCTTATAGGTTCGTGGAACGCCATCATAATAACAAAGAGTAGGTATTACTTAACACTTTTTTCTCATGAGAAACTTAATTTCACGATGCGCTGCGAAATGCTGGCGAATTGCAATTCCGACTACATAAACAACGTTCATCATCATCATCATATCAGTCCAACGACCTCCACTGCTGAACATAGGCATCATCAACAATAACGTTGTGTACCTCACTATACAACATTATTCTTCACGACATACTTAGTATAAAACAAAGTCTGCTCTGGATAATCCCAGTCATATGTACAAGCCGCTTGTCTAATCAGCCACTAATCATCGGCGCAGCGCGGCGGCGGCGGCTCGAAACACCTCAAGTGTAGACGGTCGCGACAAGACGTATCGTATTGAGGCGGTTGACCGTGCAATTACCTACTTACAGGTAATGTATCTGCTTATACGTTTGTGGAACGCCATCATAATAACAAAGAGTAGGTATTACTTAACACTTTTTTCTCATGAGAAACTTAATTTCACGATGCGCTGGTGAAATGCAATTCCGACTACATAAACAACGTTCATCATCATCATCATATCAGCCCAACGACCTCCACTGCTGAACATAGGCCTCATCAACAATAACGTTGTGTACCTCACTATACAACATCATTCATCACTACATACTTAGTATAAAACAAAGTCTCTATCGCTGTCTGTCCGTCCCTATGTATGCTTAAATCTTTAAAACTACGCAACGGATTTTGAAGCGGGTTTTTTTAATAGATAGAGTGATTCAAGAGGAAGGTTTATAGGTATAAAATACATACCACGCGGGCGAAGCAGCGGAAGCTAGTTATTAATACACCCCAAACGTCTTTTTATTTACAGAATCAGAATTAAACCTCACGAAGTTATAGGCATTTTTCATGCTTATTGCGCTCGCCGGCCGTATATTGACGAATATCAGTAGTTTATGTACCATTTTGAACTTATTTATTTATCGCTGTATGTAGCCGGTATGGCTCAAGGCGTTAGGCGGCCATTGATACACTTCAAATAATGGTGTCCAGCTCTATTTTAATAAATTAAAAAAATATATAATGTAGTATAAATACTATTGAAATCGATTCTGCTACTGATTCTGAACAAATGTGTGTAAATATATTATAAAAAAAATTGTATTGAACAATGGAAAGTATGACTTGTTTCTTAGTGTTTAAATAAGCCACCCTAATACTACAAAAATATCCTTTAAAATTAAAATCATTGATATACAAAAATTCGGTCAATGTTTAAAATATGAATATCCATTCTATATAACAGCACATATATGGATGTTTACAATAATACAGACATCTACTCATAAAAAATCCCCTGCTCCCCTGAGTGAGCACTCAAAAACAAAGCCGGGGGCGCTTTGCCTTCTGAATATTTCAACAGGTCTTCTCTTTGTTGGAATATTAAGTCAATGGGGGTAATTGATCTGTTAAGGCCTTGCCGTACGAAAATCTATGCCATAAATCTTTAAGTAGGTTAGATGGGAATATATTATGTTGGTTATAGAGAGAGATCACCTTTTAAATTCATAACGTATTTCAACGGATGTTGTTTTAGGAGGTACTTAGTAACGCGGACTTTAAAATTATTAAATTAGTTATGAAATTTGTGCTTGCTATATTTGTTTTGCTATGCGATGGTGGCTGAATGGATAAAGGACTGGCGTGCAAATCACGTGGTTCGAGTTAGATTCCGACTAGCAGTACAAATGTGGATTCCACTTTGTGGAATTTATATGTACTAGTCAAGTGACTTACCATCAGCTAACGGTGAAGGAAAACATCGTGAGGAAACCCACATACCCTAGAAGAAATTCTATGAGTATGTCTGATCCACCAACCCGCACTAGGCCAGCGTGTGTGGATTATGGCCTAAACCCTCTCAGCTCTCTAGTTAGAGGAGAGGAGACTCGAGCACAGCAGTGGGACTAAATGGGTTGCTGATGATGATGATTTTTGTTTACTGGGTTGTAAGGGCGGCGTAGATTTTTTAAAATGATGATGATGATGAGAGAATAATTTACTAAACAATTATTGTTTCTTATTAATGTATTCATTTTGAAACATGTGGCAATCCAGTATAGCCCCCTGATTCTGAGCAGTCGGAATATTTTCGGCCAGAAATGTCAATTTATTTAAAGTTAAAAACATAACGCTAAAATCAGTTTCTAATTTTCTATACGGTAAACTATTTTCTAACACATACACAGTTTCCGAGAGTCAGAATTAGGGTCTTTCTCAATTTTTTAATGGTTTTGATATAATAGTATTATTAAAGAACTTTATTTTTGTACTCAAACATAGTATACAACATTTCACTTTACGAGATGTAAACGTTATTTATTCTGGCATGACACGTACAACATGGAGTGAATATTTTGACCGGCCACAATATCAACGTCCCAGCGACTAATTCTCGGTATAAAATCCAAACTACTTTACTCAATAAGGACATCAAGTCCAATCTCGATACAGCAGTCATACGCATCACGTACTTACTGTGTGAGAGAGATAGAAAAGCTACAAATGAATATAAAGAAATAACTAACTCTTACCTCGTCCACTCCTGCCAACGAACCTAAGATCATTGAACTTAGCAACCTGGTTCTTCATGACAGCGGTGCAGTTCCTCAGCTCTGCGGAACAGTTCTCATCGTTGCCAGCTCTGACAGTGACCAGGGTGCCGTCCCCAACTTCACCTAGTGCTACCACCTTAAATGCGACTGGTAGCGTTTTGTTAGACCGCCAATGAGGTGGCAATACTGTACACACCTGAAATAAATGGATTTTGGGATATGTTATTTACTCGTTTCTTACACAAATAAACTATAACTACAAGGTTACTGAATAATAATAAATTTAAATAAAATAGTCTCGTAATTTGACAACTGATGGGTTCACAGTTTAATTTATCCAAGTATTTAGCAGTGAATCATTAAAGATGACATTATAAACAAAACATTTACCTTAAAAGAAATATCAAAGACATGGCACAATTTAGTGGGACATAATGTAGACTTCATATGTGCAGATAAATGAAGATAATAATAAATATAGGTAGTTATTAATACGTGCTTACCACATGTGGACAACCGGTCTTCACTAACTCTCCAGGGTGATCCGCTAAAAGACCTTCCAAGGTCCTTTCAGCTAATAACTCTGCCGTCAGCGGTTGACTAGGTAGGTTACTACCATAACTCGATGAAGGGGCTTCGTGGCCCAGTCCATTCGTAGTCGAACTCACTTCACTCGACAAATGCATCTTATAGTCCACTTCAAACACTTATTACTTACACATTACATAGATATACAGTCTTAAGTTTATAGTTCACAACCGTCACATAACTTTTTCAGGCAACGGCTTCCATTTTGAATTTTCGATTGACTTCAGAGTTGAGCTGCTTGAATACAATGGTGATGACATTATTGCCGTTGATTCTCTGAAAAAAAATCTAAGTTTTATCATGTGGTTATGCCTAGAACCTAAATTCTATAAAAAATCATTGTAGAAGAGCCGTGTCCAGCAGTGGGATACTTATGTTTATGATGATGATGATGCCTAGAAACACATATTGTAATGAATTTTCCTTTAGCATAGATTTTGATTAGAATCATAATAATTATAACAACTCTGATAAAGTGCCACAAGTCCAAAATCTCGAGCAAGTATAAATCTCTTAATAGAAATCCCTAGCAACCTAGATCAATCATGGTTTAGATCTGTGTCTTGAAATATTGTTAAGTGACAGGCTTCTTAAGTTCAGTTACTAGCAAAAGACTAACTCTATTCTGTAAAGGCAGAATAAGTTAAACAACGAAGTTTAATTCTCCCAATATTTCCTACAAATAATAAACGTCTATAAAGTTCAATCAAACTGCCATAAAATCAAGTCGCACTGTGCTCTTGGAGAGAAATCTTTGAAGTTGTCACAGGTTACTTATTGACAATGGTGTGTGAAGGTTCAAAGTGACTTCCGCATCGCGACAGCACGCACAATCATCCACCAGAGCGGGAGGAGGGGTCCCAGTACCTACCCGGGGTGACAAATCAACCGAACAGAATAAAATATTAGTATTTTTGTAACATACGACTCCTTACTTTAAATATTGACTCCCCCGATATTATATTACTCAGGAAATTTAAAATGGGTGTCGTTTTATTAAAATGCTTTCTGTTTACTCGCTACGTCCCTCGAAGCAATTTTAAAATTAGCTACTGTTTTGTACGAAGCAGCATAGATACCGACATGGTATGCATTTTTTGCCTATGAAAACAAAGATAATAAGGCTCTGTTTCATCACTGGCTGTCAAGTGACTTATAAATTATATCCGAAACCTGAGTTACATTTTTTTAAGATAATCATTATGTCTCTTAAATATTAAGGGCCAAGGGCAAAAATAAATTTCAGTATAGATAGTATTTCAACTGACACTGGTAAATTGCTTAAGAAGGTAACGTTGCTACTGACATTGCCGTGCCAAGTGTCGTAGGTTCGATTCCCACACAAGCAAATATTTCAGTGATTCATAGATACATTTTTCTCGAGTCTGGGTATGGTATATGAGGTGTCAGTTTAATGTATAAAATGAAATTTTAAAAGACAAGTTAAGAGCATGTTGGACCATGCTCAATGTAGGGTTCCGCGTAAAAGTTCTTCATAGCGCTTACGTCCTTTTGTTGAGAAATGCAATTTTTCGGCAATAACTCAAAAACGATACCGTTTTTCCGATCATGTTTAAAATAATTTTCGTTGGAAGTATTTATTAAGCGTTATCTTTGTAATTTTTTTTATTATTTTTAGGTTTTACGGTTTAGAAGACATAAGGGGGGGCATAATTTGTGCTACTTTCGGAGCAATTATTTCCGAAAATATTCACTTAATCAAAAAACTACGAGTTCCTGAGAAAATAGGTCTTGACAGACGGACAGACAGATGGACAAGGAAGTGATCTTATAATGGCTCCGTTTTTGCAATTTGAGACACGAAATCTATCCAAATTACTTTTTAGTCGAATATTAAATGTTTATCCTAATCCAGTTTCGTCAATATCTGTTAACACATTGACAATAACACTTAGAGCTGCACAGCTCACCCCTAGTACAAATAGGCTGTTATACGTTCACGAAACACGATATGTCGATTGGGATGTTAAACTTAATTCTGGGAAGGGGTGAACCCCACACGTCTTTCTTCTCAGTCCCTGTTCGCAGTTCGCTTTGATTCTTACTCATAAAAGTATGGTGAATTGCTTTGATGGCTTTGTAAAATTATACCTTATTTGGTTATACCCACACCAAGATATTTGAGTTTTAGATTTAATTAACTTTAAATTAATGGATTAAAAATAAATATTTGTATTTTTTTTTTTACATTTTTTTTCATTATATGAAAATAATCTCCATAGTTTTGATATTTTATTGATTTTTAAATGGCTCGTAATGGTACGTAATTCACATTTGTCGCAAATTATGATTTTTTTTCTATGATTCTGAATGAGAACACACTGAATATAAGTTACCTATGTAAAAAAGTCTAATTATATATAATAATTTACAAAATATCTAGAATACTATCCAGCATAATCCAATAACTATGTTTCCGTATTATGTGATAGTTAAAAACATTAAAAAAAAAACTTGAAAATAGCTAAATTTCTACCAACAATCTTTTTATTTCTACATTTTTCTTTCAATATTTTTATTTTTACTTTTCTTTGCTGTGTGGTCCCCGTGGGTAAAAGCCTCCTCCTGTCAACTGTCCCTCTTTTTCTTCCCTCATCAAACTGAAGTTAATAGAGCCATTACGATTACAAGGACAACAAACAATCAAGACTCACTCCCAACACTGATTCCTCCATGGATTTAGCTCATGAATAGTCCAGCAATAAAATCTTAGCGTAAAACATACATAAAGGATAAAGCTCGTAAATAATAAAGCATGTACGGTCGTGTAGGGGTCTCATACAAGTGGGCAATGTTACCCTTCACCCTGTTACAAAGGAACCCGGGAGCTCAAAGATACATTACAACCGACCATTTCTGTTTCAGTGCGCCATTACCATTCGGACAATATTTTTAATAAAAACTTCACGCCCCGATAGACTCCAAAGCTTTTTGTTTTAGATAAAATACTGTTTTGGGACTCGTGATTAAGGTGCACCCCTTAAAATTCATTCTCTTATTTTATAAATTCGTTTATACTTTTTGCTATAAAAAGACAAACGTAACCGTATAATAATATAGTGTATTTTATGTGTACTGAAGGTTTATCATACATAAAGTTTATATGAAATTAAAATGAAAATGTTTATTTGTAAACACAGGTAATAAATGGATGTTACAATAATTGTTGTGCTCAGCTATATTATGTTTTGCCTAAAAATAATCATTAACACAATAGAATACATGCATTAGAATTATATATAATTTAATTTGTTAAGAAATGATCAATATGATAAAAATAACAAAATAATTATAATATTATTATAAAAAACAAAAAGAATATTATAATTAATAATAAAAACAAAAAGAATATAAATAAGATAAAAATTATATTTACCGTCTGTAATAAAAAGTTCAACTTTGCATGCACAAAATGTGCATAGAATATCTTTACTGCTATAGAACCAAGTACTATTTTCATTAGTTCTTCTTAGCGACAAATCTAATCAACCAAAGTACTCTGATCTAATGCGACCATACATAGATAGTAAGGACACTCTAATCCAGCTGGAAGGTGGTTCGCTGTTTGCTTTACGTTAAAAAAAAATAAACATAAATAAATAAACAACTAAGATTAAGTTTTTTTGCAACCCAAAAGTGCTAAAATTTAGTTTAATAAGCACCTAGCATCTAGCCAAAGATTATAGTAGCTGCTTTCCATTACCTGGAGTTTATAAATTAAACTACTATTCTTAAACTTTTATTTTTTCTATTGAAAAGTTGTATTGGTTCAAGAGACGGAAACAAACCAGGGACCCGATCCTGCTAACACAATCGTAGCGCATGGTAAGTCTGATTCGACAGCTGTGATTGGCTTACTAAGTCAACCGCACCATATAGCCGGCCTGTGATTGGTCGATATTAGTCCATCGGTCTGCTCGACGTGTGTAATTTAATCGGGCCCCTGCATAAATTTGTTTACAATGATTACAAAAATTGTTATCGTGATGGAGAAACATTGAACAATTTTATTTTAATCATCACACATCGCACGGTATTACAGGCGACAATTTCGGAACGTTATTTTCAGAATCTCAATAATGGCGCAGCATCTGTGCGAATAATAAAACGCGTCAAGCCCTCCGAGTTCCAATAACATCTATTATCGGCCCAATTTTAAAGAGGAGCGAATGTGAAGGGAATCAATAGGACAGCGGGGGACATTCCTGAGGGTGGTCTCTGGAGACGGGTCGGACATGGATAATGATCGTAGGACGACCAGCGACGGGTACAAATGGGTTAGCAAATGTAATATCCGACCGTGTCCGAGCGGTAGATATGCAAATAGATGGATAGACGTAAGACGGTGACGGTGACAGACATCCTCTGATTTTAAAGTCTGTGCGCGTTGGCTGACGTGTCTCGAATGTCTCTTATATATTCAAGAAATCTCGACGGGGTAATAATATTCTATAATGATATACGTAACTCAACTACTGAGTATTTTTGTTACACTTTCAAGCCTTAATCTCTATCCGAGATCTAAATCTTAATCATTAATCCGAGCTTTGTGAAATTGGTCATAGATATAGTTTAAAACTTGAAGAAGGCCATAGGTTACTATAGAAAGAAGAACAAAACTTTGCCATAAGGCAAAGTTTTGTTCTTCTTTCTTACTGACACCACGCCAGCGAAGTCGCGGGCAGAATTAGTAGATTTATATGTGTAACATACTAATTAATAGTCGTGTTACATGATTTTGTATGTTATTTCAATGAGAGTAATGTCGTTAATAGTTTGACAGTGAAAAATGCTCTCTGGCTCTTATAAATCTATCCACATTCAACAAAAAAAACTGCCGTTTTGGTTTCTTCTATAGGCATCCCATTATCTCAGAAAACGTCATCACTATGATCAGTTTAGCTATCTAGGTACTCTTCCAATTTTCAAAAGCTATTCCATTTAAAAAAGCAAACGAGAAGTAAGTTCTATTACAAAATCTTTTTAAAATAAAGAGCATCGGACTCGACCCTTAGTGCAATATTGGTGACAATAAACAACACCAACAATCAAGCAGTTAAACAAGAATCGTAGGAATGTGGCGGGAGGGAGTGACGTCATTTATTAAAATCCGGGAGAGGTTGAGGGTTGCGTGGTTTATCTTACAAAGCTAACTCGATGTTTGGACTTAAGATTTTATAATCAAAGATATTCTGATTACATAATTATGTTCATCTACCAAAATATTATAAATAAATAAAAGTCGAAAGTTAAATATGTTTACTGAAAGTGTGACTTATTTGTCAACTCGCGAGTGTGGAACTAGCGTTGGCACCTTCCTATTTTACGTTTTTTTTTTGTCGTCAACTCGCGCGCACCTCTGAAGTTAAGTCAGGAAAAGTTAATAAAAACAAAATCTTTATAACTAACTATTAAAAGTGTTATTTAATAACGATGAATACTAAGAAATCTAAGATAAGATAAGGCTTATTACCTAAAAGAGAAAAGGTCTATTTTTGTCGAAAGCTAAATTCCTCCGATCAACAAAATTCTTCTCCTACTTAAAATAACGTTGAATAATACATTCTCATTATGGCGCGCGAAGTGGCTAATAGCACGTACGTCTACAAATTAATTATTAATAAGTTTACATATTGGTGTCAAAATCTTAAACATTTCTCCTTTTGCCGTTTTGCGAAACACAAACATAATAATATTATAATTCTATATTCCCATAAAAAATCAACATGTTATTCATTCGAATTTCAAACAAAGCAATAGTCAACCATTATTATAAATTTCTTTATAATTTTTAAGGTTTCAGCCAGTATTCTTCCAATTTTAATTTATCCATGGGTTCCAATTATAATTTCGTCATTCACCTCTTTAGCGACACGTGCTCCCATGTCCATTAAATGGGCGAATGTTGTCGCAGTTGTTGAACATAAACATGTAAAGGATAATTACAATGCATAATTGGAATGAGACCTCTTTAGTACAGTAGTACCTACGGTCTACATTTTTTACTTATAAAGATAGATGAAACCTTTATTTTTAGACTTCTTTCGAAGACTGATAATATAATTTGTTTCTTTGTAATACTATTAAAGAATGAGTGTTGTGTAGATTATACATATAAATAAATTTATGCTTGTATATTGGAAACAGCTCCAATGATTAGAGTGCAAAATTTGTAATATGATCAAGTGATTTATAACACCCTAGTTATCAAAAGTGTTTTTCAGTTTCTCCGTGTCGTCTTGTATTATTTGACATTGCGTCTTTATAGCTATCTGTCAAGCTCGCTCTTACAGATATTGAAGAATAGTCGTAATATAGATAATATTAAATCAATAATACTGAATTGAAAGGAGTATACCGGTGGCGTAACGGTTAAGGTGGTCGCCTTGCCACTAACATCGCCTTGCCGAGAGACGTGGGATCGATTCCCACACGAGACAAATCTTTATGTGTTTCATAGATATTTGTTTCGACTCTGGGTGCACTTTGTGTCCGCTAAGTATGTTTGTAAGGTTCTCCGAGGGACAAGGCATGTTTCCTAGTGCGAGGTCAAAAACAAACAAAAAATATCAAATTAATTAAAATATTCAGACATCCAGGATAGATGTGAACAGAACAAACCAACTTAAAATATTTGAGAATTCTGACGCTATGATATTTTTTTTTTCCGGATATGGAGAACTAAAATAATATATACTTTTAAACTGTGTAGGTATGTGTGACATGTATTTTGACTATAGAAGAGTATTTTTACTCTGCGCAGCTTTGTACCTCAATAGATTCTAAGACGTTTATATACTATTATATAACATATCTCGAACTGAAATTTATTTATAATTGTCAATTTTCGTCATTGACACTTTCCCCCTTTTGTAACACGATGTCACTACACGCGGCGCACAGTGAGAGGGTGGTAAGATCGTGCAAAATTCAAAACGTTCCATATTTCAAATTCAAAGGTCGCGCAAACAACAAGTCGAAGCCCGCGAACAATGCCGCCAACACCCCACCCGACGAATGTATTGAGGAATTATCTTTACCATCCTCTTTTGATATTCTATGCAAAGCATATCGGATCGGGCATATTTTATTATTTCTAATACACTTTAATTATATTATTATTATATACCTTGGTTTAGATTTAAAACTGCAATACCAAATATGGGTATTACAAAACGGCTAATGCCGGTTTTCTGAGCCGTCAAATGAGGATTATTGATAGGATAAAATATAGGGACATTATAACGTTGAAACGAAAAGACCTAGAAGAACGTACCATGACTAAATAGAGGACTTTCTAAAGAAAAGATAGTTCAGGAGTACCCTAAACCGGTGACAATGTATAAAAAGACAGATGAATTGATGAAATGAATTAAAGAAGCGAAAAATGTATTTCAGAAACATAGCAGGTGGAAGGAAATAGTTTCTACCCACCCCACTAGTTGGGATAGAGGCGTGATCTATATTATTATGTATGTATGTATAAAATATAAATTAAACAAATTAAAAATGACAGTTGTATGAAATATTATTTTACTTTTATATTCAGACAGTTTATGCTTTAATCGAATAATAAAACTTTAATCTGGCTCAAAAACTGGGCATTAGTCAACAAGTAGTACCTACGTAGATAGGTTTTGCTAAATATGAAGATAATATCGTTCGAAGAGTATGTAATTTTTATTTTGCGACTAGTACTCATAATCCAAACGTGCCGTAGACCCGTTCTAAAACAATCAAATACAAATTTTATATGCCAGGGTAGCCCGTGAGCAAATAATCAACGAATTACTGTCGGTTTACTATTCTTGGGCCTTATCATAACCGATTACAAATAAATTGCAAATCCACCGATGGTTAACGAGAATAATCTGAATTGAGAGACTTAATAAACTGCACAGTTAATGATAGGTAACAATCCAATGTTTGGCGGATCCTTTTGTACACAACTATGGACGCCTCCATAAGCCGTCGGTCAAACTTGACCAATGACCATATTTATAAAGAACTGCTTATTTGAATATTCTGATTTAAAATTATTTAAATTCAATAATGTTGTGTTTTACAGTTTGAACACTACGGGTTATGTGTTCATAGCAAGTATGCAATATCTTTGGACAGCAATGGGCGCTATTATTGGCTAAAAATGACTACAGAACCCAATAAGGTACTAGCACAGTACTGTTAAAAAGATAAGAATTTAGAGTACCGAAAATGTAAGGAGAACTATACTTTATGCGGTCAGTACAGCGCTTTCCCAAGAAGATCTTTACCATCGATTTATATTGGTAGCCCGCGGATTCTAGGTCTATGGATTTGACAATTTTCTTTACAAACAAAACACGATATAAATTTATTATCACAAGTTTTTATTTAACTAATATAGGTACCTACTTAATATAGGTACAATTTTTGCATGATCGTATTTAATTATGTTTGTGAAGATGAAATTTTAGACTGAATTTAACCTTGATTTCCGATGGAGGTGATATTTAATATGTAAATGCTTAATAATAAAAAAAAAGTTTGATGACAAGTCAGAACGAGATTCTGGGAAAATTGTAATAATATAACAGACTGGCCTGTTGGTCTAGTGGTTAGTGACCCTGACAGCTAAACCGGAGGTCGTGGGTTCGATCCCCACCCAGGACAAATCTTTGTGTGATGAGCATAAAGGTTTGTTCTGTGTCTGGGTGTAATTTATCTATAATATGTATGTATTTACAAAAAAAAAGTTATTTAAGTAGTATATCAGTTGATTAGTACCCATAACACAAGCAAATATAATTGCTTAATTTGGGACTAGATGGCGCTGTGTAAATGTGGTAAAATATTATTATGATACGCTGCTACCCTGTCCAGAATGGGATTGATTCGTCTTGATAAGAATTCTGGTCAATAACAACTAAACTTAAATTTGTTTTGTAAATAAAATTAATGTGTTATTTGTCTAAGCTGCGGTGTTCTAAAGGGTATTTTATCTTTTATTATTTAACTTTCGTTTTAAAATTTGGTGACGAAGGGAAATGTCAGCCAACTATTTATTTTTACTAAAAACGCTATAGTAAATTTGACTGATTGTTCTTACTGATATTTTAAGATACCTAATAAGCCACAAAGTATGACAAAACAGGTTTTAATGCGCTTTTATTAAATAGCTTTGCTCGGACATTTTACTTAAAATGTAAATACTTAAACTGTCTCCAATATATTTCCTAAAGTACTAAATAGATATTATTATCATAGATCACAATAAAAAGAACCATCCGCCAAATAAGCTGAAAAAAAAAGTCAATACATTGATAAATACCTACTCGTAACATCGTGTACACAATGTTGAAATTAGTGTTATTAGTAGATTTTCGTCACAATAAGAAGTCATAAACAAAATGAAAAGTAGAAACCTATTTTCACGCTTCTTTATCCAAAGTAAAACAAAAGCGAAGAGGTCTATCAAAATACTGGCCAGTTTAAAAAAGTAAATTTCAAATTGAGAACATGAGTAAGTATACATGTGTGCGTACGATAATCATGTAAGAGTTAACGAGCGAGGACCGCGGGACAATTACAGGTGAAGTGAGGAACTTTAGGGATCGCTACAACCACTCTAATGGGAGTTCGCGCGCACTTTTTAACAAGTTTCCGCTTTACGTAATGGGATATAATTGTATTACAATGTGGACAGCATGAAAAATATTGTACCGTTTCAGGGTTACATTAAAATGTTTTAATGCGTTCTTGCTGTAATTTTAAAATATAGTGGGTACTATTGTACTGTAATACCTATTAAATAATTAATATTAAAATATACTTATAATAACAAACAAGTACTACATCTGATATATTACTTTGGCATAACTTTTTTCTTTTCAGTTAAGGTAATAATTTTCTTGAGATGAATATTAAAACCTGTTTGAAAATAGTTTCATAAAATAACCATACTTTTAAATCACCATAAATTTCAAAAGTGTTTAAACAGGTGTAAAGTTATCTCCTGAATTAATGCAATATCCATTATCAAACAAAAGGATAGATGATCTTGTAACAACATAAACAAGACAAGAACTAATCTAATCAAAGTCATAGGCTGTATATAACAAAGCGTTTACCCAACGTTATCACAATATGTGCCGTTATCTCGGAGTTTAATCGTCGCGGCGTAGTGTACGCCGAGGCTAATGAGCCTGCGGTTTTTGGGAAAACAACACGCAAGTGAACACCGCGCCCGACGCCCCCCTCACACCCTACTGCCACTCAACTTTACCGACTTAACAAACTTTCTACTAATTAATTTTACACATCTCATAATTATAGTTTCTTAACTATATAGAAAACTTTAGTTAAGATCCGCTGACTTTTTTTTTAAAAAGCGAACCGTACCTCAAAAAAGAAATGGCGTCTTGGAAAAATCCACAAAGAACACAATACACATAGTCCGCACTAAATGAAAAAAAAAAGTTTGGAGCGGTAACCGCGGAAAGGCGCGGGCGTCCGCCACCGAAACGTGGTCGACATTAAAACCTTAGCGGGAAAGAAACGGTCCCCTTATTACGTCTCGAAAGAAATTCACCCGCACACAGGGGCACGGCGAAAGAAGTCCACTCACACAGAGACAATCTGCAACGCGACACGAGGGGCGCGTGCCTATGTGGGTGTCGGGTACAAATAAGTATTAAAAGAGATAGTTAGGTGCGGGACAAGCTCGCGAGACGTGAGCCATATGGCGCACACACCTCGACCTCGCACCAACCTTACCTTCAAAGGGCTCCTTCAACTGTACACACATCATACACTCGCCTTTGTTTCATTCCACACTCTTATATTTACTGCCACCATTCTTTTGTGTTGCTCTAAAAAGGATTTATTTAAATAACACTGGTTGTTAGAACCCTTACATTTAAGAAAGATACTGTATTTTTATTATAGCTCTAAATTCCGACAAGAATATTAGTGGTCAACTTTTTGTGGTTACAAATGAAGAATCTAGTTAAATACAATACAAATCAGAGTAGTTAACAGAATGTTAAGTTATATTTGAATAAAGCCAGTACCTAAGTAGTATTAAGACTGTTAGCATTAATCTTATACTAAACGAGTAGCTCTCCAACAAATTAATATTCTCTCAAAACCACAACCATTGGCAAGCGGCGGGCTTACAACAAAATGTAAGAAAGTTTGTGTTTTACAATTGCAAGCTGAAGTAGCTTTAATAACCGTCTAGTGATGTTTTATAAATGTTTTTTATATTACAATTACAATTTTATATTAATTTATATTAGAGCACATAATACTACAATTATACACATATAGAAAATTCAGTTCTTAGTTTAGTAAAACTTATTCTTTGCTACGTCGTAGAAGCTACGCCGTAGCTTGTAGCTATTAGGGTTTCATAAGTTAGGAGTAATATCTCAATATTGGTATGATCAAGTATAAAATTAATCATATAAATAATAAGGTCGAAAATAGCTCGGTTATCAGCCAACGTCGCTTAGAGGACCTCAAACCTCCATCCAGCTGGCCGACAATGGAAATTTTATATCATCGTTAAATTTAACTGCGCACTTTAATAACTAAAGCACGAAGCCGATATAGCGGCATATCGTTGACAGAAGGATGAGTGTGCTTTAGAACAACCTTTGGGTTCAGCCACGTCTCACACCCACACAGAGACAGCGTCGGCGTCACACGGGTGTGCGTACGAACCCACACACGCGCGGTCTACCACTACACGAGCGTGCCCACACGCCCACCCGCCAAACACGCCCAACGTCTTGGGTTTTCTTATAAACCACGTTGTGTTCGATGTCCCATTCTCGTGCACGGCGCCGCAGCGCCTCCTCTCTGTCTGACGCAATGACGAGCTTCACATAAAGCGACGCCACATTCCCGCCTTTTTTCCCACTCCATTTTGACAGCTCGCGGCTCCATATCTGGCCGGAAACTAAGACAGCGTTCACAGAACTTAAGCAGATATAAACTAATGAGGATTTATGTTGTCTATTGTTTCCCTACATGTTAAACTCAACATCCAATTTTTTTTACAGTAAATTAATTTATAAGTTGAGGTACTTACCTATTTCCTTCCTACCTTGTAATATTTTTTATGACTAGTATATCAATCTTAAATTATAATATACAACAGTCGACCGTTGTGAATACCTATTTATCGAAATGAAAAAAAAACAAATGTATAATTACGTTGAACAATTTCTGTCTTAAAGTAGCATAGAAGATAACCAATACTCAATCATCTTATAAACAAACAAATTCAAAATTGCAAAAAAAAAATGACAAATACAAAACGTACTATCATACTGATTGAATTATTTGAAGAGATTGAAAATATCAAAGGAAATATAGTACAAAATCGCTAGACATGAGTAGTGTTAGTAAGATCGCTACCAGTGTCAGTGTGTGCCTCGTCTTAGCGACTAAGTGGCTCAAGACGCGTTAGCGGACGCGGGTGCGGGCGCGGCTCGATGGGCGGGGCTGCGGCGCCGCGGCGCTCCGCTATCGGCACACCGAAACACACATTTTTCCCGCCGCAAACCGAGCGCCGAGGGTTAGCCGCGACCCGCAGACCTCGTTCAGCGAAAACGCGATAGACAATCCCTCTGTCTTGTTCTTACACGCCTGCGTACAACCTTCTTCTAGCGCGCCAATTTTGACAGTTCTGCACGGAACTTTGAGCGAGCGGCTGAGTGTGATGACTGTCTTCTTAATCCTTACATTTATTATCAAAATTCTAATATATTAGTATTACGCATGTACATATTATGATGTGTACCAGCATCATAATTATGTACATGCGTAATAAAAACACGTTTCCTTACATAAGACATCGGTCTATTACTAAGAATTGAAAAGTATTAATAAGATAGATTCTGAAAAAGTTACACACTCCTAAATACCTATATTAACAGTTTATAATTAGTTTCAGATTTTGCAATTTGTGACAGCCAGCTAAAAAGTTATTTTTATAGCCACCTAATTTCAGATAACAAAACAATTGAATTTCTCATATTATAGAAAATGTTAGCATCAACAAATAGAAATCAGTTTGTGTTCCAAATCTAAAACAAACAATCGTAGCGAACTAGAGGCAGCCGAGTGGGTGAACCACAAACTGCTCGTACCGTGACCCGAAACTTACATGGCGTGTGGCCACAGTGGTGCCGCGGTGTGGCGGTGTGGCACGACTGTTGGGGTCGGGCATATCAAAACAAAACGGCGAGCGATACGGCCGAGCTAATCACGCGGTCGGCCCGCTGACAATTTGCAGGTTACCCGCGCGACCGCTGCTGCGGCCGGCCCGCCGCCCGCCACCAACTTACTACTTACACGTCATAAAGTTACGTTTACTTACCATTCGGTTCAGTTTCATACTGGTATTATTGTCCTATTGTATACAATTTATATTAGCGCGATTGTACCAATACTAGCACTTATCCAGTGATGATTTCATTGCTTTTGACGATTACCACATCTAAACTCATATTGAGTGCAGTGCTTTATGTGGATTACTTGTTCAAAAGGTTGCTTGTTCAATAAAAAAACATAATCAAAAATACCTCAATGGTTTTTCTTCTTATTATATATATAGAAAAAATATTACGAATTGCATATCCTCTCAGATTGTCATTATCAGCTAAGTCATTTCTTTACCACAGCTGAAACTAATCATACCTAATATAATCCATAGTAAGCACGATTCGAAAACTATATCTTACTACCAATTCCTAGACTATAAAAGCCAACTGCGGCCCCAGACAAAACAACTTGTGAAAAACCCAAACGGCCATATGCGATCGCATGCACAATACTGTTTAAAAACCGTACACGAGCTGTACAAATCGACAACGCTAACAGCCGACTTTGGTGAATAAATAACTTGACACTTGTACGCAAATAAACAATTTAAAATGTCAAGAATAGGGAAAAGGGCACACGACCCAACCCTTCTCCTTCGCCGACATAATGTTTTCTGACAACCAATTTGAGACTTGTTTGCATTTCTGTACATGTTTATACAAATGGTAATGTTTTCTAGTTACATAAGTCTCACAACGATTTACTTCTAATTCTATGGCTTCTATATCTTCTACATGATTACTTACACGTATGAGGATGTAGATAAAATAATAAACGTGGATAATAACACAAACTTCTACAGTGACTCGTAAAAAAGAATACAGTCATTATTACGGAAAAGTCGTTAAATGACAACAAATTCTTTCGCCTTACTAATGAAACGAAGACAGCCTGATGGTCACTCCTCCGTTCTTGCTTACCGCGCTTGCTAGATAGTAACAGGTAGGTATAGGGTTTCAATTCGAATCTTTCTTCTCTAACGCAGGTATATAATTTTTTCCCAGAGTCATCTCTTCTGATATTGCAGGAGTAAAAAGAGTCATAAAATAATGTATTGTTACTCTATTACCAAAAAAAAAAACAAAATACAAGACACATTTTAATTCATTTAAATGTTTTAAAAATCGAACAAACTTTTCCCTTCAAAAATTTGATGCAAAAAACACATCGTAATCATATTCCTCATTAGCGAAGTAAGTACATATTTAGTCGTAGATAGTAGATTTCCACGGCCATAACATGAAGTAGACAGTAAAGTTGGTACACGTATGTATCGTCGACTTCAGCTAGCTGGTTATAATCGGGCACCGGTCCCTACTACTGCAGCTGTGTCTGAGGAACGAGTAACGATGTTAGTGACTCGAATACGAGCATATCGATATACTAAAATTTATTCGAATGTTTAACTGTTAAAATGAGATATTTAAAACAAAAAACTATAACATGTAGCAGCAAGATTGTTCCTAGAGCTTTTTTAATTAGTTAAACACAACTTTTTTGCTTCGCTGTATCTACTATCTACAAACTATATCCTAACGTGCTTAATGATCTTTCCCAACCTAATAATTAATATAAAACTGGAATTCACGTTATCTAAACAAATTTACTTAATATATATAATATACGTCCGTGTATATTATACCTAATACATATTAAGTATTAAACATATTTTGATTGAGGTTTCGACCAGATTACACCGGCCGTGTTCACAACCATTTTTTAATATTAAGACTACGACGTAGCTTTTGATTATGACGTAGACGCTCCGTAGCAAATTCAAATCACGTAGTCCACCATGGTCCCTGTAGCTGCATAGTGCATAGAAAACGCTCTTCTGTAAGCTTTCACCATAAATTTCGAAAACAAGGATATTTGAACCTTTTTTTCCATCAATCAAACCAAAAATACAATCCAAAGTCGCTATGGTGGAAGTTAGATGAGGTGATAAGTCCAGTGTTGTCCAGTGGACGTCATTGGTCTGATATGAAGATGATGATGAATACAACAGTGTCACTTCGTCAATTTTATTTAAATATTACATATTGGTTATGTAGTGAATGCAAAAAACTATGCATTGTGAATAAATATAATTTACACGTAGGATCAATATAATAATTAATAATAATGAAGTACCAGACGCACATACATAAGTACTTTACTTAAAAAAAACATATCATTCCTTTTTATACTCACTCACATAAAATCCTCCCTACAGTTGAAGCGATAGATATATTAATAGGGGGTACAGCCGATGCCGTCACGCTTGGCCGGGAGGTCAGAGAGCGTAGGTCAATTTCATTATTACGTCGAATTGATATGATCGTTTGATCGCCATACGATTGTCAAGGGAACGGGGGAGGGCCATGGACAAGTAGCTAGCCATCGGAATTTAAATCGAATGACAGTAATTCATGGCGAACAATCTACCATACAAGCGGCTTTTATTTTTATAATTAATGTTAATCATTTAAAGGAGGATATCACAAGAGATTATGCACACTTTGGGGCATCTAAGTTTCTCAATTAAAGCAAAATATTTAAGTATATAGACCTTAATTGTTTTTTGTATCTGCCGGTGAGTAGTGGTCCACGCATAATTTAGGTTAAAAAGCTTTAATTAAGTTTTAAAGTTTTTAAAATCTCCAAACCTTTCTACTATCGTAATTAGATTTGACAATAATTATAATATTAATTAAATGATAAATTACATAACTTTTTTATCCCACAGTCATAAAATATCGATACCAAAAATAAATCAAAACATCGATATGTTTTAGACACGGTGGGGTCGCAACCCTTTCTTTGCCCGCCATATGCCGCGGCGCGAGCTCGCCCTTAAATTACAGAACTTCCCGCTCATAATAGAGAGATATGCCTTTAATATCTGCCGGGAACTGCCTCGCTGCCTTGTTTACTTTTTGCCTTCGTTCTTATATTAGAGACAGCGCAGCGTACTGACGGTACTGCAAGTATACATGTTTAGAACTGATACAATCGCCATTAATGAGGAGACAAATTTATTTCCCCTGATTTCGATAAGAACTGTTCACATAAAGACAAATGTTTGCATGACGTTACAGTTGTTCTGAGTCTGAGTGTTCTTTGTATATGTCACAGTCAAAACTCTTAATCAGTCAATACTCGTAGTACTTTTAACTAACGTCTTGGTTAATAGAAGGTTTAACTGATTTTTTCAGTCAAAAGTAGTTTTGACTGATTAAGAGTTTTGACTGTAACATATGCATGAACATTTAAAAGAAGTAAGAAACATTCATTGTAACTTATTTGTCTTACGCCTCTGTTCTCTTCTAATATCACTTCAGGGTATTAAATAATAGCCACCCAATTATGCTGTGCTCTGGGCATATCCGCCTGTCGTACCTACTCTTACTACATTACATACAAAAATATTTAGACAACATAACCAAAGTGAATTATTCTTTCATGGTACAAACATTTAACGACAAAATGTGCTGACGTTTTATCTATTATAATATTCGAAATGAAACAATAAGCATCTAAACACATAAACACAAAAGAGCAATATCAGCCGAAAGTCAATAAAAACGTATCCCCACAAAGGCGGGTGCAATTTCAATCACAATCGCAGAACGTTCTGAAACGCACCTGCTGACTGTCACGGGACAACACGTGCCCGACTAAGAGGCTACTTAACGTAAGTGACCCTACTTACAGAATCCCAACTGTGCCGTCGGAGACACTCCAATCGCCGGCAATTTCACGAGGCCTGCCGCCATCTGCGACCGACGCGCCAAAAAATAACATTCCCAAAAAACATTTGCGAAAGAAAGGGATATTAGTCTCCGCGGGGCAATAATCGAAGCCAATCGACCCACCGAGCGCCCAACACGACACTTCCTTTATTTATACCATTACTTTACTGTATGGTAATATCGTAAAGTATATTTTATGTTCGCGTGTAGACACCTTCTGATTTCGCAATATGGCTACCCCCGATAGCCCGATACCTATGTAGTTGCGCCAGGGGTTGGGTTTTCAATATTATTTTTCAATTCACAGACTCTATTACCGTCATTTCTATATTCCGTATCGAATAACTCAAAAAGTCACTGTTATTACTATTAAATGAATTTTCTGTAGTAGCTTCCTACTGACTGTCCCATCCTAATAATTATGTTGATCAGTTACACTGACTGTAAAAACTACAAACTGTGACCACTGAAAACAGCAATTTGTTGAAAAATTAACCAAAAATGCTAGCTTCCACCCGTGGATTCACCCGCGTAGTATATCTGGATAAAAGTAATCTATATGCTATTCTAGAGTCTAGAGTCTATTCTAGAGTCTAGAATAGCACAGGTATAAATTATAGTCAAAAACATAGACATAATTTATCCGTGTGCGAATTTCATACAGAACCTTTCGGTAACAAACATCCAACCATCTATGCATTCATCCTAGCTTTCGAAATTATAATACATTGGTATTATATTATATATGTATATATATTTGTAACTTACAAATTAATAACTATAATAGTTATTAATTTGTAAGTTACAAATAACTATAATAATAATTCAAAGTTACAAATTGTAACTATGAATTTAGATCATAACATTTTCTTGTGTATACTTCAAGCATCACACACAAGAAAAGAATATTAAAAAGCCTTCACATAGTTTGATACCTATCCGCTATAGTAATTCTATTGTAAAAATGGAACCAGTCCCCTGATTCTGAGCTGTCGGAAAATTTTCGGCCAGAATGTCAGTTTAATTAAAGTTAAAAAATATAATGTTACAGAAATAGATGGTTGTAAGAAAAATCTTAAATTAATCAGTTTTTAATTTTCTATACGGTAAACTATTTTCTAACATTAAATAACTTAGGCCGTAAAAATACGTCGTACTTAGATTCGAAAAAGTTTACAATCCGGGAGCAATCCGACGAGTCAGAATCAAGGGGCATGTCTATGATTATTAGCAACACACAATTACTGTAGGCACCTACTGTTTACGTATTGTCACCAACGATTATGACTATAACACGCACAATGGGTGTCGAGCCGGGCTCGCCATTAGTCGTCAAGATTAGATTTCAAGAGAGGCGACAAGTCAACGGGTGTGTCGCGCTGTCACGAACAGTTCGCCACCCCACCAAGCACCTACAGCCTGTATAACAATTCATAGTGGGCTCTTGTTTATTCTTAATAGTAATTTGCCTCCAACAACCAAAAGAAAATTATATAAAAATATTTTAATGCAAATAAAATAATATATTTAATTCCCATTTCAAATTGTTTTCAGATAACGTGCAGTACAAAGTACAATTATAAAATTTCTTCAATTAATTATATTATTAAACCATCATCAATATATTACATTAATATAAAAATAAATATTTAGATAATTTAATTTTGATATAAGACTACACAAAAATAGGGACGAGTTAACAAAAGGGATTAAAGACTCTAAGTATAGTGCTAAAATAAAATTATGAAAAGTTTTTACTGAAATTCCCATTAAAACTCCTACTGGTCACTTTATTTGAAAAGAAGAGAAAATGCCCTAAAATATTAAAGAAAAAAACAAGTTTATTCTTTATTTATAAATGGCTTCCAAAGATGTTTTCGTGATTAAATAGCCAGTTGTGTTGTTACAGAGGACTTAAAAACTTTTTGGTGTTATAATCTTTTTAATACATTTTTCAAAAGAGGATAATAATTATTAAATGCAAGAGTCAGTACAAGCATCCGTTTCGACTGTCGCCATAACAAAAGACGCATGTTGTTGTGTCGAGTCGCCTTTACCCAATTTCTCTCGCCATTTCCCCCGTATTTTTTCAATACGCGTTCAAGATCATTTAACATTTTTATGTGTAATCTTGCTTGGTGGCGATAAGACAAGGAGATTTTTGCGCGCCTCTCACTTTATTTTATCGGCTACGTTTTACGGCGAACTCTAAACAGATTAAATCTAACAGTAGGGGTCTTCCGGACACATTGTACATTTATTGGCTTGTATTTTGGCTTTTATAAGATTACTGGTGGATTCACTTTCCATATAAACTGTTAGGTTTTTCTTATCTTTCATACTCATCGTGGGGACCAGACCCCTATACAATTGTAAAGGCTTGTTAAAAAGAAATACCTATTCCATAGTAATAATTAAAATTTAAAACGTTCGTATATGACTGAAATCGACATTTAGACGTAGGTAGCGTGACATCATATATCCTATAACCTTCCTCGATAAACGGGTTATCCAACACTAAAATTTAAAAAAATCGGACAAATAATTTCTGAGATAGCGTTCAACCAAACAATTAGTTAAGCTTCCGCCCGCTGCTTCGCCCGCGTGATATGTATTTTATACCTATAAACCTTCCTCTTCAATCAGTCTATCTATTAAAAAAAACCGCATCAAAATCCGTTGCGTAGTTTTAAAGATTTAAGCATACATAGAGATATAGGGACAGAGAAAGCGACTTTGTTTTATACTAAGTAGTGAGTAGTGATGATATGAGACTAAGTAGGTAATTATTATTTTAATTCACAAAACTGTATCTTTTGATTTTGAAACTATATAATTATATACTACATATAGAACTGTCTATTTTATAGTATTTCAAATGTGTAATTGTTATCAGTGAAAAAATAATGATAGGTAATATTTTCTTTTGCCTACAACTGAAAGCTAAGCTCCTTAGTCCACGAACTTGGCACTTTTTACGTCAAATTCTTCAAATATATTTGTAGTACATTGTGTTCGTTCGTATTACCACCCAAAAATCCAAAACAAAACTCCCAGTTGACGCATTCCCATAATATAAGTATGACGGTCTACGTAATGAATCGTATAAAACACGAGTTTTATAACGCGAGAGGCACACTCAGACTCCTTTTTAAATTATGCAACATTTGTATGGAAATACAAGCGTCACCCCTGGCCCAACGCCGCCTCCTTAAAAATACATCCAACGTTATTTGTTGCCTTGGTTTGACGCTCACTCGCTATTTGATTGCTTTTTCATGGAGATCATATCGTGTTATACATCTAGCTATCTATGCTTATTAACGGTTTATTTCATTAAAATTACATAATTATAAATAGAACGACCCACGAACCGACGACGGGCGATTCGTTGAAGGCTCGTAATTAAGAATTTAGAAATAATTTGGAATTTTGAATATCAAGCTACGTACAAAACTGAGCAGTGGCCAAACAAAGAACGAAGGGAGCAAAGCACCGTACGACACCTAGTTTATTTTAAATTCCTATTGAAAGTAAGAACAAGGTGGGTGGAATAGCAATAGGCTCGTCGCCTAATAGATACAATGCCACAGAACCTATTAACACTGTCAACCTATTCCTTCGAGGAAGAAGGAATAATAATAATATTCTACCACATTCACACAGCGCCATCTAGTCTAAGGAGCGACGCTTGTGTGTGGTTCTACTACGAATATTATATTTTTCGTTAAACTGTTACTCATGAAGACTGTAAGTAATATAAAATGTCCAACTCCAGCTGCGTATAAGGTGTCCCAACACAAACCCGAGTTTCCGCCGACTCGACAACAAACAACACGTCGCAATCACTAGTGCAAATGTTGACGTTTCTATTCTATTCGACCTATTCGCACTTCCCACTTCGCACGCGTCAGGCGTGCCACTACTTCACTTCCAATTCTGAATCATGGTTTGGATGCGTTCATAAAAAATGTATTGGCAAAGAATACACAGTAGGACTTTGAGTTTGAACAAAATCAGTTGATTCTTCATACCACTTACATCCTTTTGTTGAGAAGTGCGATATAATTTTCGTTGGAATTATTTGAATCGTGATGAAGAAGTCTCGTAGATATGATTTAGAAATCTTGTAGTATTCTGGTAGGGGTGTTGCAGAAGACTGGAGGAGGTAATGAAGTTTCATAGAGATGATTAAGTCTTGAAGAGCTGTTGCAGAAGTCTCGAGTGAAGGTCTTAGGTGATGCCAAAATCTTGTAGAGGTGTTCTAATTTTAAGTCTCATAGAGGTGATGTAGAAGTCATATAATACTTTCGTAGAGAACTCTCATAGAGGTGATGAAGACTCGTAGGAGTGATATAAAAGTCTTATAGAGGTATCGTAGTAGTGTTTTAGAAGTCTCGTAGAGGTCTCATAGAGGGGATGTAGAGGTCTCGTAGAGGTGATGTAGAAGTCTCGTAGAGGTGATTTAGAAGTTCCGTAGCGGTGGTGGAACTATACGTAGAAGTGATAACAAAGCGGGAGACAAAAGTAATATGCATAGAATCTAATCATAAAAGCACCGCGGTCAAAAAATTTAAAAAAGTCACGGGACTTTATTAAGTCTGATTCCAGTAATGAGTATGGCAAAAACGCTTAAACACACAAAAATTCTGATTATAATGAAAAATAAACATTCTGAGAACCAACACGTGCCCCTTTGTTTTCATATTTTCTATCCAGTAGACTTTATTATATTAAACCTACACGTAGGCTTCCTATCTACTAGCGAGAACAATTTCAAACCACCATAACATTATCAGAATCTTTCATTTAGAACCTTAGCGTCTTAAAAATAAAGTCTGTTTTATTTTACACAGCATCTGATTTTAGGTGAGATCGTCATTCACGCCGACTAACCTTATATTCTTCGAAGAATGGTTGGTAAATTTTCAATACTCACTTTATTAGGGGTGAGGGCGGAAACAGGGCGAGTGAAACTGCCTTTATTAGATTTTCTAGAAACGTGAGCCGGAAAGCGGTGAATTGCATCCTGCATTTGACACCTCGATATTGAAAGTCTTACCAATAAAGCATAAAAACCCTGAATAATAAAAAAAAATGAGTAGTTTCCATGAAGTAGGTACCTAGGTCACTTTTTTCAGTTATGTAGGCTCTAACATTAGGTATGTAGGTACTTACTTGAACACAACTTCGCCCACTTCTATTTAAGTAGATACCTAGATACTTACCTACGTATGACTTGGAACATCCCAGGTGAACTTACTTCCTGTCTTATTAAAGACTGCAGCTTAAATAGATACCTACACATCATTTAAGAATCCTATCTTTGTGTCTGTGCCTCTGAACGATATACAAATTAAAGCAAAATAATTATCTTAAAACTACTTTCTTTAAATAAAAAAAAAAATTATAAAGTATTGTTTTTGAACTTTATTTCTAGAGGATAGGAAGTAGAAAAACAATTATAATAATTTTATTAATTTATTTAGGATAACTCATAACTCAACAAATCTTAGGCCGAGATCTATAGAGTGTACTTGAACTTTGCTCAGACTTCACTCCAACAAAACTTTGCTCAGCCTAATCTGAGCCTAAGCATTGATTTGGAATCTATAGACAATATCATTGCTTAGCCCGAGCACGAGTAGATGTTTCATTTCATGCATCATCTTCCGCTGAATTATTTGTAAAATAAAAGATAAAACGAATTATACAATAGGTACTTTTTGTAATTTATAATAATCCAAAAACTCCTCTCTTACTCTACTCTTAGATTATTTTTAAATTTTGTTGTCTAATATTGGTTAAATGTAATAAATATTAAGTTATGAAAGAAATTGAGTAAAGGATCGCTAATGACAGCTGTTCAATGTTCAATTAATGTTATGCAACAAGGTTCAATAGTCATTTTAAAATTATGACATTTGTACACCATTATTTTTTACAGTATAATAGCCAAAGATTTTCGTAAGTTGTCGATTTTGAAAATTTTGACTTTGCTTAGCTTGGACTTGGACAAAGTCAAAGTTTGCACTATAAATATCGATTTGGTCTTATCTCGAAAATTTAGTCAGAGCAAAGTCCAAGTACCCTAGTACGCTCTATAGATCTCAGCCTTACACTAATACAAACAAAAGCTTACATGCAAAGAAGGATACAAACTCAGTGTAGTCTTAATTATAGGTCACAGCACAGCACTATTACATTATTAATTGTTTTCATGTTCTCATTATTACCTATTTATAATTTCAATTAGAAGAAGAAGACTACAGGGTTTGAAAAACTAAAAAAACTGTAAGAATTGACCAAGGAATTTATATTACTGCTGAACAAGACAATTGTAATTATAAATTTGTAATGAATACTCAATCTTTATAATTTGATAACTTTGTACAAAAGTAGGTACAATAATAAAAAAAAACAGAAAATAGTATCATTAGGCCAAAGTACATGCCAGCGCCCTCTGTCTACATACGTTTGTACTTTTACTGGCAATAAACACACGAGACACGTGCTGTAAGTTATGTATAACATTTATGAGAGTTTAAATGAAAATCTAAGAGGTGGCGCTAGTGGATGGTAGGTTTCAAGAGTTATATAAAAAGTAAATTATTTATAGTAAAAAAGAAAAAATTATTGAACAAATACAAAAATAATATTTATGACACAAAACAGCAAACTAAATTCAAAATATTTGTCCAAAAAAAATTAGGTTCATTCAATTATTTTCATTTGGCAATAATCTAAATTTCTACATCATTACAGTACAAAAGTAGGGTTATGTATTTATTTCTAACTTGTATGATGTGTCAAAGTTTTAGAATAAAATATCATAGTTTTAAACTGATTAAGTGAAATGTTAATTGCCGCGTGAAGAATATTGATAAGTACGAACAATGGCTGTTGTAATTGAAACAACTCTTGGTGATATCACAGTGGATTTGTACCTAGATCAACGACCTGTAACATGTCTAAACTTTCTGAAACTGTGCAAGATGAAGTATTACAACTTCAACTTATTTCATTCCATCCGAAGTGGCTTTATAGCTCAAACAGGCGACCCGACAGGTGAAGGTTCAGGTGGGCAATCTGTGTTTGGCGTTTTGGAAGGTCCTGAGAAACGTTTCTTCTCAGGTGAAAAGAGACCCAAAATTCGACATACTGATGCAGGTTTACTTTCAATGGTGGGTTCAGGAGATATGATGATTGGTTCACAATTCTTCTTCACGCTTGCTCCAGATTTAGACTCTTTAGATGATGTACATTGTGTAATTGGAGAGGTTACCGAGGGTCATGAAGTATTACGAAAATTGAACGACGTGATTTGCGATGAGTCTCACCGACCTTATCGAGATGTAAGAATAACTCACACTGTAGTACTTGAAGATCCATTCAATGATCCCGTTGGATTGAGAGCACCATCAAGATCTCCTTCACCAAGTGCAGAACGCCTCAAGGGTGGTAGGATCGCTCCAGATGAAGAAATTGATGAAACTCAGGGTAAATCTGCAGCAGAAATACAAGAAATGATTGAAGAGAAAGAAGCTAAAGCCCGGGCAACTATTTTAGAAATAGTTGGTGACTTACCTGATGCTGATGTAGCTCCCCCTGAGAACGTTCTCTTCGTTTGTAAACTGAATCCAGTCACAACAGATGATGATTTAGAAATAATATTCAGTAGATTTGGCAAAATTGTTAGCTGTGAAGTTATAAGAGATAAGAAATCTGGGGACTCACTGCAATATGCCTTTATTGAATTTGCAGATAAAAAATCATGTGAAGAAGCTTATTTCAAAATGGATAATGTATTGATAGATGATCGAAGGATTCATGTAGACTTCTCTCAGTCTGTATCTAAAATGAAATGGTTAGGAAAAGGCAAAGGTGTTAAATATTTTAATGAAAATGAGGATTCCAGTGACCACATAAAAACGGAGAAATCTCAAAGATCTAGAAGCCGAGAGAGAGAACGCCACAATGATAGAAACTATAGCAATAATAAGAAACTCGAAAATAGAGACAGAGAGAGGGATAACCGATCTGACAGGCATAGTAGAAATGGGAAAGAGAATGATAAATCACATCGTAAAAGAAGCAGGAGTCCAATAGAAAAATCTAGAAATAATAGAAGTAATTACAATAACCATTCAAAGAACAATGATCATAGTGATTCAAGAAAAAAAGATAGAGATAATACTAGAAAGACGGAAAAATCTGAAAGCGACAGCCATAGAAAAAACTCTTACTTAAACCGATCCCGGTCATCACCATCAAGGGATAGAAAAGAAGAAATATCTAGAGATCACAGAGAAAATAGAGATGACAGAAGGAAATTTAATAAAGATATAGAAAATAGATCTAGAGATAGAAAAGAGGAAGGAAGTAGAGATCATAAAGCTAGCAAACAAGAAAAAAACCACCATACTTCTGATAATGAAATGGAACACAAGTCAAATGAGAGAAAGGATAAACTCAAAGAGGGCAATCATAAACGGAATGAAAAAGTAGAAGATTCATTTAAAAACAGAAGAGAAGAAAGAGACAGAAATCATAAAGTTAATAGGGACGAGAGAAATGATAGACGAAAATCAAAAGAACCAGAATATAAGTCCAGAGATAGAAAGGAAGAGAATACAAGAGATAGAAATCTTAGGCATGAACGAAGTTATTGGAATTCTGATGCTGATAGAAACATCAAACAAAGAGAGCTGCTGAAGCCAGAAGAACAAATTAAAAATCAGAAAGGTGGACATAAAAATAGTGAATATAAGTCTGAGGAAGATACAGAAAATAATTTGAAAGACAGAAAAGAGGTGAGACAGAAAGATCAAAGAGTAAGACAAGACAAAAGGGATAGATCTCATGAAGAAAATATATCAAAAGAAGAAAAAGTAACAGATCGTAAAGACAGACATAACACAGAAAACAGAAGTTCTAATAGAGAAGTAAATAGTAAAAAACGAAGGCACAGTGATGAATTAGAACCACAAAAAAGTAAAAAATCAAAATCCTCAGAGAATATAGAACCTAAAACACCTTCACCAAATAAAGAAATTAAAAAAGATAAAAAGTCTAAAAATAAAGGAAAAGGAGATACAAAGAAGAGAGGCTCCAAGAAAAAACGTAAACCATCTACTTCATCTGATAGCTCTTCCGAGTCGAGCTCATCAAGTGAGTCTAGTTCATCAAGTGATGATGGCCGTAGGAAGAAGTCTCAAAAAAGAAGAAAGAAGAAGTATTCTACATCGAGTACTAGTAGTAGTGATAGTAGTTCATCATCTAGTTCCTCGTCCAGCAGTGATTCTAGCAGTTCATCGAGTTCCAGTTCCAACAGTGATGTCAAAAAGAAAAAGACTAGGAAAAGTTCTAATAAGAAGAAAAAGTTATAGGACAGTACAAAATGTAGGTATTAGTAAAGAACTTAGTAGGTAGTGCATGTTTGATATTCAAAATTGTTTTTAAGTGAGTCCGCTGCACTTGCTAGCATAAGCTTATGTACCTAAAATTCTAAATGTTTCCATGTGGCCATTTAATATTTTTAATTGTTATGAAAAAAACAGTTGTTATAATTTTTTTTTTAACGTCTCACATGATCCATAAAAACAATTTAAATAAGTTGCTTTACTTGATAATTGTCCATGATTTATTTATTATTTAAGTTTTTGTAATGATTTACTTTTAACTTAAACAATGTGTGCCTTACGCCTGCCATAAGAACATTAGTTTCTTTTGATTTATCATAACAGTCAAAGTTGTGGAAGGAACCTAGTTTGTTATACTAAAATACCACATCTAATAAGCAATTTGTTGATAAAATTAATCAGTGTTTATGTATCTGAAGTACCTACTTAATGATTGTACATAAGTACCTAGCTACTACATTTTTATTTTAAGTTATTTAACTGAGAGAATCCAGATTTTGATTTAATTCAGTGCCACATGTTTGGTCAACTTATGCTAATACGGGCAACAGTATAGTCAAAATACCTTTTCAAAATTGAGCTACTGTAATTTTTTGTTAACTTATAATTGCAATGTAAGTACAATATAAACAATATTGCTAACATATGGAGTTGCCATTACAATGAAAAAAGCAATTTTATCTAGCTTATAAATAACAAATAATCTCAGTATGTTTTGTAATTGTTCAGTAGTTTACAGCTAAGAATTCCTTTCACCTGTCCTATCGTTTTATGCACAGCACTATAATTTATTATTCTCTTACAATAGTAAACAGACTGTTAAGAAATGATAAAATAAAGTATTAAGTACATTGATAAGAATTAAATGACAATTTTAAAGAATGTAATGTACAATATCTAGTTTTGAAGTTAAATTTATACTAATACTATAAATCTTATGAGTTTGTTTGTTTGGTTGAACTACTGAACCAAATTGAAAAATCTTTTAATGTTGGATTGCCCATTTATCGAGGAAAACTATAGGCTATCTAACATCACGCTCCGACCAATAGGAGTTGAGTAGAGGTCACACAAAGATCCACGGGAATGAAGCCCCGGGCAACAGCTATGATGTTATAAATATAATGTATCCATTAGTATTCAAATAATAAAGATATGGCTTATGCATTGCCGGCTATTGCCCTTCAAATATTGTTACAGGTTCCATTCCCATCCCATTGTTTGAACATGCTATCACAAAAACTGCTGCAGTCTAAGTTAAAGCATTTTTTCTCCAATTTATTTTATTGTAATAGCAAGTATAGATCACTTGACTGTCTCAGTCCGGTATAAGTATTCTGTGGTCTCGGTGGTACTGTGGCAGGGTATAAGGCTATGTTTTCTGAAATCTCGATTTCAATCCCCGAGCCGAAATAAATATTTGTATTATCTGCTATTGTTTTCGGAGTTTTTCGATGTACACAACATATGTACATATTATTTTTAAATAATTACGTAAATATATAAATAAATTACATATTGTATGCTTATCAGTTGTCTATATCCCATAATAGCTAAGATTTTAGAATTTTTACACAGCGCCATCTAGATCAAAGTGAGCTAACTTTGATCTAGATGGCACTGTGTACATTTTTTTTTATGTTATGAAATAGTTTAACATACAAGCATTTTCAAACAATAAAAAATGCACTTAAAATAATATATTTTTTACAAAATAAATACCGAAAATGAACTTATATGGAGATGTTTTCTCATAAATTGTGTTCTAAAAGAATAATTACGTCCATGCAAATTATAGTGCCACTTGACTAAATCCGTATCTATTCATAGCATAATAGTTTTATCTTTTTATGGATAGCAGTCAACATTGTATAATGTACCTACCTATATTTTTCATAAAAGTTTCGGATAAGATAACAGACATTTATCAAATAATGCTTGAAATGGGGCCTATAACTAGTAAAATATGAGTAAAATCTATGAATAATGTTATTTTCTGAGATTATGTGGTTGAAGTTAATCTCACTATTTGCAAAGTTATTTAATTAGAAAAAAAAACTAATAATGTGTGTGATCATATTTTCATTTAATTAATTTGATTGCAAAGTGAATTAACTGGGCACAGTATCTCAATAAATTTAAATAATTTTATTTATAAAATGAGATCCCAGAACTCCCAGACCTTACAATTCTCAGAAAATGTAAGGTGTGGGAGTGTTTGGCTCTTGGTCCATTATAAATTCCACATGATGGTTAGGTTTGACAGCTGTTAGACATAAGGCCGTGTTTTTATTTTATTTTTAATGGCCTGATTGATGATATGAATTAAAAAAAATAATTAATTAAAAAAAATATGCTTAGAAAACAATAATATTGTTGATGCAATAAACTTTCAGCATTCATCATCATCATCATCATATCAGCCCAATGACGTCCACTGTTGAACATAGGCCTCACCTAATTTCCGCCACAGCGAGCGATTTTGTGCCGCCTGCATCCAACGGCCACCCGCAACCTTTACTAGGTCGTCGGTAAATCATTGCATCAACAATATTATTGTTTTCTAAGCATATTTTTTAATTTAATACCTTACCATAAAAAATTGAATATTTAAAAAAATGTTTGTAACAAGTTTGC
This sequence comes from Laspeyria flexula, assembly GCA_905147015.1. Taxonomy (NCBI): domain Eukaryota; kingdom Metazoa; phylum Arthropoda; class Insecta; order Lepidoptera; family Erebidae; genus Laspeyria; species Laspeyria flexula. The sequence goes on along the minus strand of LR989964.1, from coordinate 9,928,290 downwards.
TATTTGTAGTACCTATTAATTTAAGTTCGAAAATTAAATACCTAGGCAGGCACAGAGCGCAAAGGAGATCAGTAGGTATGCAGGGTCGCCTATTAGTTTCTTTAGTACTTCCTGATTATTGATTTTTTTTTAAATCTGTAGGTTTATACTTTTATGAGCTTTGTTATGGTTATTAAATTAGTGTAGGTAGTTGGCTAACCATATAAAACCTCTAAAAAAACATTACCCTCCTTTTTGGCAGTCGGATAGTATTTTCTGAAAAAAATCTATTCATAAAGGGCATATCTCCTTTGACCACTGTAGCTACCTTCAAAAATGTAATGTAATAGTCGCTACCTACATTTAATAGATTATAGAAAGTATTTGTACCAATTTATGAATGTAAGTGTACCTATCTATCTAGAAATAATTTTCACAAATCACTAGGTCACATGACTAGTACATATAAATTCCACATTGGTACTGCTGGTCGGAATCGAACTCGGACTGCTAACGGTGAAGGAAAACATCGTGAGGAAACCCACACACTCTAGAAGAAATTTTATGGGTATGTCTGATCCACCAACCCGCACTAGGCCAGCGTGTGTGGATTATGGCCTAAGCCCTCTCAGCTCTCTAGATAGAGGAGAGGAGACCCGAGCCCAGCAGTGGTACATTAATGGGTTGCTGATATATAGGTCACACGGTCTGTTTAGGGAAATATGTCATTTTTTCTTCTATTTATTTAAGTGGTTTGTTTCCTACGGATTTTTTACGCAAACTGAAAACAACGTAAGCAAACTTGTAGGTACCTACTTGTTACATATTGTATCTATGGCTACTTTTTTATTATACTTATCTAATAAACGCATTTCAGTGCATAAACTCGTTTTATTTAAATAATTTTGAATTTTTTTTACCTTCCATTTTACACGTTGTCCCTAGGTACTTCTCTCGTCAAGTAGCTCACACAAAAAGGACCTATTTCCGAGTCTGCCTGTACCTACCTACCTACTTTGGATATGTCTCATGGCCTTTACCCACTTCAACAAATAATTATTCATGGAACTTGCGTCGTCCGTCTAAAAAGTAGGATCCCGAAAATCGCGAGTCCAGAGCGATTCCTTTTTTCCAGTCTGCTTCAGAATCAGTCTGCCCGTGCGGAATTTATTTTATTTTTAAATACAAGTAAAGGAAACTTACAGCTAGTAGGTACAAAGATATATAATGATTAAATACATAAATGATGGCCAATTACAAGTTTCACTGTTAGTAGTTCTAACACTTATTCAACTTGATCAGGGAATTTAACTAATACAATACCTAATGATAAACTTGTCATTGCACAACTTCCTTTTTATTTTTGTAGTACCTATTTGTATTAATCAATATCAATTCGCCGACACACTGCATTGAAAGAAAGAAAGAAGCTGGTAGCAAATAAAGATTCCTGCATCAGCTTTAATGTTGTGGTCTATAACACAACGCTGGTATTCTTGCAGGTCCTAAATAAATACCTTTGAATGTATTGAGTTCATGCAACAAAGAATGCATGCAATAAGTAGGTATACTATTTTACTTAGGTAAGAATAGTAAATAACTCTGTCTAAACCACCAAGGTGATCCAAATGAAACTTGAAGTAGAGATAGCTTAGGTCCTAGAGATGGCCACATGCTACTTTTATCAAATATAGGTATCCTCTTCCTCCTCCCAAATTATTAAAACGGTAAGCAACATCTGTGAATTGTCACAATTCTATTGTACCAGATCCATTGCAATAATCTTCGGTGCCCAAGATACAGGCCTAGCCTAGTTTGGGACCAATGTAATCATACTACCTACCTACTGTTCTGTACAAAATTGTCATTATTATCCTCGAATGAAGCCGTGATCAGAAGCTAGAAAACTTATATTTTCTGTCGCAAAAATAACGGAATTACATTTGAACTTAAACAAAACATTCCATTAGGTATGCCTTTGTCCCTGAGCGGTAGGTAGAGGTGAATCACACTCACCTTTCGACATCTTCAGCGGCAGTCGTACAGTTTTGGAAACTTACGTCCCACGCAAAATAGAGCAGTGTTGTGTAGAGTTATTGAAATCAACGTGTTATGAGTAGGTACCTATAATATTTCCTAAAAGGAAACTATAAAACATATCAAAGTTTAAAATGGAAGGTAGGCAATCCGTACCTAGAATCTATTTACAGGACGTGCTAGTGAACATAATCACAAACGTCCCACTGGTTGGGCCTTTGTGTAGTTAAAGTGCCTGAACGAGAAGATGACTCTCGTTATAGAGGTCCATTGTGTATCTTCCACTGTGTGTAGTGTAGTCACAGGATGAATAATGCATACCGCGTACTTACTACGTTGTATAACTAAATATTTTTTTTAAATATCTAAAGCGCCTCGGTTTGTAGGTATTTCATACTGCTTTGTTATTTTTAAAAGGAGTCCTTTTGTTTTTAGAGGTTACATCTGCAACAAGCAGGTTTTTCGCATAAAAGCATGAGTATTTACCCATGCATACATAACTGCTAAGGACTCCAATCAAGAGAAGTGCTCTCAGACATATTCTAACAAAGGCACGGACTTGGAAACAACCTTAATTCGTCCCTTATGCGTAGGTAGGGGTGCAAAGCTGGAACATGTTTAATGTAATGTAATTAATAAGCGCCGACATCGTTGATGTCGCGTTCATCTTCCAAGCAATAACACTTATTTTATAAAGGAATTGTTTAGCTTAGCAGCTACAGACGTCAGGGCTCCAGGGACGTACTAGATTATCTTTAATTTATATACCTAAATATATTTTTTACTTTATGGTAGATGAAATCTTCAAAGCACACACACACTAATAAAAGATAGAACAGGCCGAAACCTAGATCTAAATCCCTCATCAACTAAATACTTAATCCAGCAGTCCATCACATTGGGCCGGTCTTAAATTCAAACAGCATGAGAATTTAGATTAACAAACCTATTTTACACTAAAAAAAAGAAGCTTTGTACCTAATAGATATGAATATGAAAAAATTTTTTTTAAACATAGTGACCAATAAGCTACGATTCAGACCAACCGGCTCGCATCGGCCCGCGCCGGGCGGCATTTTACAATGTGTTAAAGAACATTGAAATGTATCAACAGTAATTACATGCATGCAACTTACGGTCGGAGCCGGTCGGCCGTCGGTCGCGACGCGTCGCGGGATGCCGACGGAGGTAACTATGCGTAAGTTGCATGCAAATATGAACTGTAATTACTGTTGATACATTTCAATGTTCTTTAACGCATTGTAAAATGCCGCCCGGCGCGGGCCGATGCGAGCCGGTTGGTCTGAATCGTAGCTAACTGACCACTGGTTAACTTTCCAAGTTTGCGATGAGTTGAGAGCAACGAGAGAGTTTAATTGATCCATACATAGGTACTAACAAAATTGTGCAATATTTAGTACCTAGGTACTATTAAATTCTGGGGCATATGAACATTTTTGACAGTCAGACAAGGGCACCACGAGAAAAGGCAAATTCCAAACACACCCTAAGGTAGTACCAACCCATCTGGCAGGCGCGGCAGCGGGGTATTAATACTAGGCTAAATTCCCTCCACATTATTTGGAGGAGACCCGTGTTGAAACTTTTTAACGTTATTATACTCCGAGTGCGGAGTCGCTGGCATAAGCTTGTATTAAACATATTAGAGACCATTAAAATCCCAAACGTCGCTGTTGATAATACGTCCCTGTAGCCTTCACTGCGCATGTCGCGAATTTATCGACAGGAGCAATGGTTTTCTCTCCAGCCTGAGTTCTACTAAACGACACTCGCTCCCTGCGTGCGGCCACATCAGTCGCCACCAGTGTTGTCTTGTTCGTTCTCATATAATACCAAATTAATTATCCAACGTTCTGATATTCCATAACCATGTTACTAATAACTTTAACCGCATTTTTTGCGGTTCTTTTATTTACCAATGCTGTTCCGACGCCTTCGAACAATAAAGGTATGTACTTACTACTTAATAATCATTACATGACGAGCTTTTAAAAAATGATTTGATGTTAAATTCGGTTTGTGGGTGTAGTCAACTGAAAGATTTTTGTAAGGGTTGATTGTTGTTTTGTTGGGAGTATCGATCAGCCGGGGCCGGGATTGCTCTATAAATAGCAACAGGTGTCTAGTCTGCGCCGATGTTTTCCGCGGCGTAGTTTCACCTTTCCTTCTAATCTATGACCTTTTTTGGAATATCCTTTGTATAAAAGAGCTTTTATTATCAGATGCGTAGCTCTCTACAAAATTAAATGTAGGTACTTAACTAAATATTTCAAATTACATGTTAATCTTAATGACGTAGGTAGGTAAGTACCTTCTCATAAATAAGTACCTACTTACTTATGTATAATTTAATCTTGATTACTCGTAGGTACTTATCTACCTATATTCGTGGATTAAGGTACTTACTCAAATATTTGGCCAACTAAAATAATGCGAATATATCTATGTGTGTCTCTTTTTTGATAAAGATGTACCATGTACCTACCTAAATATTTGTGGGAATTTCATTTTACACAATAGGTACCTGCCGTATACAGGGAAACACAATTTAAAAAATGGCTTTGGGTATCAGTTATTCATTATTTAGCTATGTATGATAGATAGTGCATTTAACTGTCATCTTGTCGGTTACGATTCCCGGGTCAGTTAAAGTATTATTTATTTAGGTACCTAAGTACTGTATTAGTAGTAGGTATTGTTTTTTTTACAAATTAAGTATTTATCTAAATCTACTCTTTAGGTAGATACTCCGTAGTCTGAATAGATAATACCTATTCCTAACGTTTTGAATAGGATTTTGAATTGGTCTAGAAAAATATATAGGTACGTAGGTAGTTACGTATCTAGTTACCTATTTATTAACAAAGGAAACAGTAGGAAGATGCTTAGGTAGGTACTACTCAGATTGTTTTGTTGTCTGTGGATAGGTATCATGACCTGTCCGTTTAACGTATGTAGAGTTATTTATTCATTTGAAATGCACGGTCGCAACAATGAACAACAATAGGGTATTCAAACGTCTTCTAAGATACGGACATCTTTGTTAGTTAAGATATATATTAGGTACAATCTGGGATTTTTCCTATGATTATTTTGGAATATACTTTACTAAAGAGCGCCTTTGCATATTACGTAACTATTCAATTTAGAGAATTCTCTAATCTGAGCATAGCTATACGTAAAAATGCTAGTCGGCCTCTTTAGTCATTAGATTTGCATTTTAGATGGTGGTGGTCCAATAGGTGAACTACCAGAAAACTGGGATCAGACGAAGGATGACACCCAGTCGCTCTTCCTGAACAAGAGCGATAAGAATGATTTAGAGCCTTATCCCTTGGCTCTTAGTGAGGAAGGTAATATAGAAACAGGTAATAGAAAGAAACTGCATTACTTCGTTTTACTTACTAGACTAAGACTTCAAAAACATGCTTAGTTTACCATATAAAATACTTTGAGGGATATTCTTAGCGGGATAACGCCATCTAGTGGAGAAGGAAAACGCACAGTACTACCGCTTTTTATGACAGGGGACCCTTCTCCGCCAACAACGTCTGTAACCTCACAGGACGGTCACACATTAATTTATCTTACTTTCGATAGACACATTTAAGAATCTCTTTTTTTCTTACAGGTAATTCGGAAGGTTATGAACAGGGGGTGGAACAAAGATTTGATTCGCAGCAACCCAATGGTGAACTTGACAACTTGATCATGAGACCTGAATTGTATGGCGAACCACCCGCGATGGAGAGCCTTTCTTCAGGTTACGAGTCTCGAAGACGCAAACGGGGAAGTGGGACTAAAGTTGGAGGCGCGGGTGCTGCTACTAAAGTAGCAACTAAATCCGGATCTGGCAAGAAAAACCTTAAGTAAGTTGTTTATTCGTGAACGTCGATCCCTATTGTTTTTAAATCTATAATAAGAAACTATTAGACTCAAGTACTCAATTTTTTTCAGACCAGAGGAGAGCGAAGCTCCTTCGCCCGTCGATACGATGACTCAGGAACATGAAGCACACCGCCGCAAGCGCGGCAGTACAAAGGTGGGGGGCGCGGCTGCGTCTGCCAAAACCGCCACCAAAAATTCCGGCGGAAATAAAAAGAATTTCAGGTCAACATAAACTCCATCATTAATTAAAATATAAGAAATAATATGCTTATCGAATAATTTCATTTATATTTAGGCCCATCTCAGAACGTCGCAAGCGAGACTCTGGTCTCAGTGCTGCTGATGTCCGAGCTCTGCTGAACTTGTGGGAAGCACAAGAACGCAAAAAACAGGAATGGAACGCTAACCAGTGGGCGGCCGACCATTACTATGGACGTGTAAATACCGAAGACGACCAACCTGAAGTCGATGAGAACGGTGACATCTGGTACAATGAGCCGGCTGTTATCTCTCCCCATGAACGAGACTACCCACGCCATTCTTACTTCTCGGAACAAAATCGTATGGCTCTAGCTCGGGGTTACCCGGATATGTATCCTGTAGGTCCTGCAGAATTAGCGCAAAGGTACGAAGAGGCTCGTCGTAAAAGGCAATACGCAAATAAAATGAAGCGATTCATGGTTGCAAGGAAACGTTCCGACGGCATGATGCACCAAAACAACTATCGGCCCCGTGATGACCTCTACACTCTTGCAGAATTACTGCGCTCTGCACCCCGAGTCCAAGAACAAGACATCCCAATGTATCGACGACTGATACTGTAAGCAGTCCCGTGTGGTGTCCATTCGACTTTCATCAAAACAAGTTTGGTAGGTAACATCGAATACGGTAACGTATCATGTTACATACTCTCATTTTCTCTATTATACGGATGGACGCCTTAAAAAAGGCTTTGATTTGAGATGGGAGATTGTCGTGCATTTAATTCGCAGTTTGTAGCGGATACCTAACAAACTTTGGATTAGAAAATAGTATTAAAACAGTGTCAGGTATAGAAATTCATTTTACATAGATGTAATCAATATTTAAGGCCTAAAACTTTGTTTTCGTAAACTCTTAAATTTATTTTTTCCACATTAACTAGGTGTATGTACTTTACTTAGTACATTTTATATTATTTTATTTTTTGTAAAACTTATTTAAGTTCACATTTTATTTATCAATGTTCTATTATTCTTAAGTTACAGCATAACCGTCATAATATTCTATGGTAACATACATAAATAATCACGTTTTAAGAAATAGCTAGGTGTCTATTAAAGTTTCATTTTAACATGTAACATCGATAGTTTACGGTGAAGTTAAACTTCCCAGTTTATTATTACCTACTTAGAATTAGTTTCTCTATGTAAATTATAAATTTGATGTATTAAATTAGTAATATATTTAATTTGTGTTTTATTAAAACCTTATGTTTCAAGCTAAGCAACTTAAAACCTTTTTATTATTAGTTATACTTATCTAAAAACAATCAGAATATTTTTTCTACCAACTGACAATTAAATAATGTGATAATGAAAGAAAACTAAAAGTCAAACAAAACATATTTTCTTCTTTGCGAATAATATAATATTTAATAAGCAAAATTGGGTATTCATAAGTTAATATGAATGAAGACAGCCTTAAGAGCTTAATAACTGATAAGATTTCCACAGAAATATTGCAAACCCAGGAAGAACTGTCCGATAGTGCCCTATGCCAAATTTCTCAAGATGAACATTCATCGACACGACCTTCGACGTATGAATCACTTTCTAGATTCTATGCCATCACAAAAAACATTACAATCCGGGCAGTAAGCGATTTGTTTATGACACTAGTACGTTATTGGTTACCTAACCAAGTGCCTTTACCAGAACATATCTCGGATCTCATAAGAGTACATAACTGTCTACGAGCTGACCACCAACTGCAAACAGTCACATATAGCAGGTACAGCTTGATAAAACAAACTACTGTTAAGTCATTGACTGATATGCAAACACAAACAATTTCATTCGTTCCAGAGCTTAATGCAGTCTACTTAAAGAAATGAAGAAAATCAACGAATTTAAAGTCATACTCTTTCCAACGAAGATGTTGTGCACTTTAGATAGTTTTCCTACCTACAATCGTTTAGAGTAATAAGAACTGACCGTGACGCCATGATAATCATTAAAGAAGCAAGCAGCAATATTGATCACAACTAAAAAAAAACAACTTTAGGTACTGAAAAATATAAATCCATTGTCATTTTTAGGCAAAGTAAGGCAATTAATACATCTTCTACTAGTACGGAATTTAAAAATGAATTTTGTCTACAAACAACGAATGATACAAAATCTAAACACGAATCAGGAGTAGTAGATGATGTTGATTATGATGATGAAGATGACACGGTACCTTTAGACCCTGATGTATATTTTAATGACTCCATAGTAACGTTTTATCTACGGAACAAAAATGATGCTCTGGAGATGGAAGCTAAAGTAAATTTATCTAAGAAGAAGAAAGTATCAATCTTGGAAACTGTACCTAAAATGGAAACAATATTGGAAAATGAATCTTGTGCGCAGTTCATAATACCACCTAAAATTGATGATGTCGCAGAATGTATCAATGCCAAAAAATAATACAAAATCGCTATTTTGCATTTGTAAATTTGTATTTACTTAATTGTTTAACAAAATTATTAGGAGTATTATAATGCAAGTATTTCTACATTTCCTTTTATTTTATTTTTAGCCAGTATTGGATTTTTAAATTAGTTTCGCAGTTTTGCGAATAGTACATAAGTTATGATGGATAAAACCACGGAACAGAAAAAACAAGTGCTTTTTTTCAATAAGTTGTTTTTTCTGTTCAGTGGATAAAACTGTATCTATCGCTATTTTACCCACAATCATTTCCTGTCAGAGACAGTGAGACAAGCCGCAGGAAGATTAGAAAAATCACATTGCTTGTCTAACATCGCTGATTTTCAAAGCACCTGCAGATGCAGCAATGTCTTTTATATTTATCTATTTCATGGTACAGAGGCGTGTTCCTTTTTGTTAAACAATATTTTTCAAATGCTACAAATACTATTTTGTGGTATGACTATACAGTTATAGATAAATTCTACAAATTAATTATGGGTAATTAGATTTTCTTTAACGTAATGTTCACAAGATAATGCAGTAGAAGTCAGACAAAAATTTCATTTAAGTATTATAATAGCATACGCATAGCTAAGTGCACTTAATTTATTTTTGTTGGTTATTGTCGCATAAAACCATAAAATAGGTAAGTTTATTTTTAATATTAGAATTAAAATAGGAGTGTATTGACTATAGCAAGCAATATAAATACTGTTTAAAAGGATAATGGGTAATGGGTCAGTTATGACTATTTTAACGTTATAATGAGAAATCTCATGTCAATTAAGTATAGTGTTTAAAACTTACAAGGACCACGGGGCCCCGTTTAGTTAAAATAAGTTAAAATTGGCCACTGATCTCCGGGGCCCCGATAGTTAGAATTTACCATTAACTAGTTGAGACCCCAAATATAAGTGGCCCCCAGTGCCCCCAAAAAGTAAAAAGACCCTGAGGCCCCTAATTTTACAAAAATATTTCATAGTAACTATGCCTAACTGCTACAACGGCACTAGAAAATTATTCCAAGTCCACCTTTAAGTAAGTCATTTGCCACGAAACCATTGGTCGCAGACAAAAATTACTAAGAGTAAAAGCATTTTATTTTCAGCCATAAAAATATTATTTCTGAAAAAAAATTAAAATTGTTTTGTAGCTAAACCGTCGGTCGGAGACGAAAACTACCAAGAGTGAAATCGTTTTATTTTTGTTCAAATTATACAATGCAATGAATAAATTAAGTAATACCTAACTACCTGAAAAATAATATCAGTTTTAATATTTTTTATGTCCCAATACCATAGTGCCTCGAAGATACACCCAAACTGATAAACCTTAACCAAGCTTCAGATCGACTGCGATGAAAATACAGCTAGATTTTTAAAAAAAACTAAGTACACGTTCAGCCACCTAATAATGGATATTGATGAAATTCTGATAAAAAATCTTCAAACTCAGATTTTACTCTGGTGGTCTTAAGTTAAAATCGATAAGTTTAAAGATCTTCTAAATTAAGAGAGCAACGACCTTTACCTCATAAACACTAGATACTGCTCTATTCTATTATTTTTCTTTGCCTATTGGTCAGCTCTCCGAAGACACATTGGAAGGCAGGCATAAAGATATCAGAAACTTAAGGCGTAAAATATTCTGGCAGCTTACAAACCACGGTCTACTACCTGTGATGTCATCGTCAAATCCTTGCATAGCAACCACCACCTCGGGTAATAAGCACAAAAAAATTTGGACTCTAAACTTGGATGTAGATGTAGGGAGGTGATACACAATAAAAAAAATTGTTGATCAATTATTTTGTATCAATATTTACCAAAAATAAAATATTTACATGTAAAATATAAAGCCATTTTATTTTAAACTGTTCCATACATTTGTGCCACTGCGCGTGGATTGGTACTGTTCGCGAAATGGACTTAGTAGAAAACTGTACCTACGTATACATAAGCGTTTGTCTTTAGCTTTAAATGACCAGTAGGCTTGACAATTGTTATTGCCATCCAAAATATCAATGCTGCCAGTCTGCTGGGTATTAAATTTTGAAATCATGCTGGAAATTGCCTCAGTAATGTTAGTGCAGTAACAGTATCTTACTGTTATAACTGGCAGGCGGCAACGTTAGATAATAATACAGATCAAAATATGTAAGCTATGAATTCGCCACCAAACACAATTATCCATTCCGAGTCCAACAGAGCCATTTTGGTTTTGCAATTTTAATTTAATATGGTACGTACCAATATAATTTATTTTAATGTGTACAATACGTAACCTAGCCACAATTGGGGAAAATAGGTAGGTACTTACATAATTTTTGCAAAATAATTTAAATAAGAAATTATACCAATAGAAAAGTGATAATTTATAATATTCATTTTACAGACGAGTCAGATTATTTTTCTAATGTACTTGCACGTTACCATTTGTGTACAAAATAAAATAAAAAACATCTAGTTATTAGCTCACCCAAAAGTCCGCAATCCAATACCCGGTGGTCGATTCTTCTAATTACACACGTCGATAGCAGACCGATGGACCAATCACAGGTCGGCAATATTGCGAGATTGATTTAGTGAGCCAATAATAGATGTCGAATGGGACGGCTTACGATTGTGTTAGCAGGCTTGGCCCCCAGGTCAGAAACAATACAGTCGCAGTCGTTGAAATAATAGCTGAATTTCTTTCACTCACAGATTCATCATCATGCGATACGATGATAGAAGCCGAAATACCATCATATCCGGGATCTGCGACATCATTAGAGCGTCAGGTGCACCATAGCCAAATACATTTGCAGAATGAAGAGCGGCCTGCTGAGATTGGCCATAGCCCACGGATACAAGATTTCAAACAGGCAGTCAATTTCCTACACCATGATAATTCAGTGTTAATAGCAGCTGAAATTGGAGACGTAGAAACCCTAGAGTATTATATATAGTAGGTACTTTATTTTTCTATAATTTTGTAGCTTAGTTGGTGATGCTTTAGTCCCGTAGAAGTACTTTGAGACTTATGCATTTGGAGGACTCATGCATGCCAGCCCCCTGATTCTGAGCTGTCGGAATATTTTCGGCCAGAACTGTCAGTTTATTTAAAGTTAAAAAACAGAATGTTAAATAAATTGATGGATGTAGAAAAGAATCCTATATTAATCAGTTCTTAATTTTCTATACGGTAAACTGATTTCTAACACTTAATAACTTAAGCTGTAAAAATACGTCGTTCTGAGATTCGAAAAACTTTACGATCCAGGAGCAATCCGATGAGTCAGAATCAGGGCCCTGGATGTAAATGATATTAAATTTATATACCAAGCACTTTTTAGCATTATAAAAAACCTACCGACTCACTTTCCCCCTTATTACAAAATACGGACTAAGCATTAAACCAGGTTTAAATTGACAACTTTGACACTAAAACAATGTTTTAATCTTGTGCCATATTCTACGTGACATAATTTACCCACCGTTGCCGGTTAAAGTACATCTGACTGATGAATTGGAATGGCTTATGTCAATATAAACCTGGTTTAATACTTAGTCCAGATTTTGTAATAAGGGGGTTTATGTTTAAAATTTTGTTTAAACCAAATTTTTGTACAAAATAATGGTTTTTCTAAAGACAATTTAATAGTTCGGACTAAATGTAAGCGTAGTAGTTAGTAAGCATCGACTAGTAAATTTAATAAAGGTTTTTAGTCACCCTACAAATTTATAAATACTTAAATATAATTGTATAATACCTAGGTACATAGTTTTATACTAGGACGTACTACTGCGGAGAAAACAAGTGTTGGTACTTAAGTATTCTGTAGGTATCTTGTAAAACATCACAAATTTTACCTAATGCAAATTTTACTCTATCGCAGTTATGTAATAGTACATTATGATATAAGTGCGGTAAGTTCATAATTACAGCCGAGGCGATATTGTTGCTACAAGAAAGCAGAGCCTGTAATTATCAAAGCGCACGTACCTATGTCATACGATGTTTTATAACATATTTGCGAGGAAATAAATAAAACTCGGACTTTCTTAGAAAAAAACAATACAGCGAAAAGAAAAAACGCGCGGAATAATTTTTTCTTAAAAACAAATTATCGATGCGCGCGCATCAGCGCTTTTTTTTAAAGCAAAGGCACAAAAACAGCCAGTATTACTAATAAAGTAAATTAATATTTTTGTGTTTTATTACAGATAAATGGTTGTAATTTATGGTCTAAATTAATTAAGTTAAAGAATTAACTAAATGTTTATTTTATATATTATAATAATTATTTTATCTTCCAAAGTTAATTTTATTCATAAAATGTTTATCACTTTTCTGACATAAAAACTCTTTCCTAAGATTTAAAAAAGTACCGTTCGTTTTAGACGGAGTATCTTGATTATTAATCTGTTATCTTGATAAACCTTGCATTTTACATTACATTACCGCACAAGTGCGTAATGAGATACATTACGACACTGAAATTGGTGAAATAAGAGACCCTTTACGAGCAAATCTGTTATAAAATAAACAAACTGTCAAGGTAATAGACTACCTAGAAAAAAAAAAGATAGGTAGGTACTAGTAGTATGCATACCTTCCCCCATTCAAAAAACAACCGTCTCCATATAAATATTGTTACAAACACCTGCTGATTGGAGGCATTTTGCAAATGAATGTTTCAAATAACCTCACATTCTGTTCGTAATTGCAGCTTAGGGATGAACATGCATGTAAAGGATCACTTCGGTCGAAACGCACTACATTTTGCTGTCTACGCACAAAGCAGGCCTGCAGTCCTTGCACTATTGGGAGCTGGAGTCGACCCTCAGGTCAAGGACAACCTGGGCATGACTCCGCTATCACTATGTTTGATGAGGAGGTCGTTTATTTTTATTATAGTTACAGTTACACCAAGACTGGACCACTTTAGCCACTAAAAGAAAAGTATGGATATATCTTGTGGGAAGGCCTTTGCTCAGCAATGAGATCAGATGTTTTATATAAATGCTAATCAAGTAAAGGAAAGATTAAAACCCACGACGGGACTTGAACGAGCCACGGTGATAAGTAGCAAAACGTTGTCATGACGTCATCATGTTAACAGGTACCATTACCTGTTAACATGATGACGTCATGACAACGTTAATCGAATTTATCCATATAAATTCGATCTCATGGACGTCCACCCGCATAGCTCAATTGGCAGAGCACTGCACACGGAACGGCAGGGTCGCGGGATCAAGTTCCGTCATGGGTTTGAATGTTTCCATTGCTTGTTTAGCATTTATATAAAATGTTAAACCAAAGCAAAAGGAAATTGCATAATATTTAATGTGGAGATGAGATGTGCTGACTGCAACAGTTACACGTAGTCTGCATCATCAGTGGGATGACGCAGATTATCTGTAACTAGGTTAGACTCCCCCATGACTTCCATACTCTTCGGTTAATAGCCAATTCGTACCAGTCTTCCAGTTCCAGTCCAGGTTCCAGTGCAAACATTATAATATTGAGGCCATGCCTCATAAGCAGTATCTACTTAGGAAAAAGCCTACTAAAAAACAGATTTTTTTTTATTTTAGTCCTTCTTATGAGATGGCAACCATACTATTCGATTATGGTGTTAAAATATTACCAAGATCGACTGCGATGGATACGGGGTTATTTTTACGTAAGTTGGTTTTACACTTCATATTTTTTAAAGGCGAAATGCGCTATGCCTATACTGCCCGTTTGGGAAAACGCGAGGAAAACGGGACAGTTATGTGGGGCTCAAACCAATCAAATCAAAATCATTTATTTGTCTGAAAACGAGTATACAAAAGTATTTATAAATCCGGTGCTTACCTTATTCTGCCATTTGCTGGTGTACAAAATATTTACTAAATTAATTACCTACATAATTATTTAACATTCTATATTAATAAGAGATTTTCTAAGCAAAGTTTATAAGCTTCCTCGATAAATGGGCTATCGAACACTAACAGAATCTTTCAAATCGGAGCTAGGATCCTAGCGCTCAAACAAACACTCATTAGCTTTATAGTATAGGTGAACCTCCTTCCTCAGACGGCAATGAAACAACGAAACCTAATAATTTATTGCAGAGTTTGTTATTATGTGTAAACCGACTAAAGAAGAAGAGAGACTACTTAAACTTCTGATAGATAAGGGTTGTACAGTTAATGACCCCGAGGCTCCGGGAGGGCGACAAGCGTTACATTTTGCTGCTATGAGTGATAACTGTAAATTAATTAACATACTTATCAGTTTGGGAGCTGATTTATTTCTAACTAATCACAGACATGAGACTCCCAAACAAGTTGCAGCCACTTATAAATGCAGAAACGCTTTTAAGCTATTACAAGAATATGAAGATGGGTTATTACAGAAACCTACAAGTTAATCTCAATTTATTTATGAATAAAGTCTTGATCTTTATGTTTAATGTGTTTTCTGTAGATACCTATAAGATGTATTCTCATATTTTATACACATAGAGCGTAAAACATGACTTTTAGCCAAATGTGCAGTGAGAAGATATAGCAGCATGGCAAGGATATGATCATATGAGACGGGTCTCTGGGATGGGCTGGTAGTGTTAGATTGTGTCTAATTATTATTATTAATGTTACCTACTTAATTATCTAGTTTTTTAATATAATATAATATAAATAAATTGTTTAAAAATACAATATTTTCTTTAAACTACCTTAAACTACCTAGGTACTACCTATAGCCTCCTGACCAATAAGGCGATTCTCACATTGCAACACTTCACCACAAAATACGAGTACCTAAAAAGGTACGTATAGATAATATACCTACTTACGGGCAAAAATTAAGTCAGAACGTCATCTATCAAATTCAAATTCAAATTCTTTATTTGCGATAAAAGGGGTGGGTACATAATGTGATGTTACAAAGATATGCAGAAAGTTCAATCCCATTTAGCCATAGTACATAGCATGCAAATTTAGTATAATTGTTAATTTAATATGATGATAACAACAATGTCCTTAACAATCACAATAATTACCTAACCCAAATTTATAATTTTTATACAATGTCAAAGATATTAGTTAAATGCCATTGCGTTAAAATAATAATAATAAAGTCAGTACCATAAAATTTGATTGTCATTCATATAATATTAATAAATAGATGTTACAATAAATCCAAAATTGTTATTAGGTATAATGTCAGTTTATGTATCGATTACCTCAATCATATTTATTTATTTAAAACTTTATGCACATTAATGGTACAACGGTGGGCTTAATGCCAAAGGCATTGTCTACCTGCCAACCTTAGGGTGATGCAGAGAAGAACATGGTAGGTGCAAAATTAAAAGAAAAATAGTGACTTGACTAAGTACATAAGATAAATACAATATATAAGTAGTAATATAGAATAAGAATAATATATGATAAATAGTTACTTAATATATCAAGATCTAAATACATACATAGTATATTTAAAATAAAATAGCATAAATATATATATTTATTATATAAATACAATATCAATATTATACATATATACTACTAGTCTATTGGTGTGATGATCCTGATAGTCCGTCGAGTAGGATGCTTCGTACCCTAAATTTGAAGGCAACCTTGTTAGTGACCATCTTGATTTCCAGAGGATTTCCATATTTGTTGTACCTATTACTCCTTGTGATCCAAAAATTCTTTAATTGAGTAAAAAGATCTTTGCGTGAGCGAATTCTTCAACGCCGAGATAAATTTATGAAGGGGTAACTCTTTTAAGTTATTTGGAATTTTATTGAAGATTTTTATGCACATAGAGTAGGAATTCTTTTGAAACCGGCTTCTTTTGAAATCGCTTAATTGTTGTTATCATAATTATTTATATGAAAGAAAAGTGGTCAATAATAGGTAGGTAGGTATAGTAAAATAATTTGTCGGCTAAAAAATCTGAGCGCTGACTTCATAGATTATACACTATACGGAGGGCTGACTTATTGTGGATATGATTTAAATTAAAGGTACTACTATAAGGTAGGACCATAAATATGGTAATTGGCTAATGTTATTTATTTATTTAATATTTATTAAGTAGGCACGGGCAACAAATGAAGAATCGATCACAGAACACTTATATGATTACGATTAGCCGTACCTAAATAACAAGAAACTTATATCTCCTAACGGAGATATGAGTTTCTTGCTTATATCTCTTACTACCGAGTACGCGACGTATCTTCCGTTAGATGTGAAAGGAGTCTCTGAACTCTCGGACTATAAAGCTCCTTCACACTTGGCAGAAGATCCATAACATAATAACATTATGAACTTAAGTTAATAAGATATATAAGTTCCTTGGTAGAATATAATTTGTCGAATGAAGACTGTTAATATAAGAATAACAGCTAATTAAAAAGGAACAAGACTTGCTCCGTCGTCAGTGTTGAACTAAAAAAAATCATAGTCGATTTTACTATGTATATAAACAGACTATTTTTCTCGTACCTACTGTGGTGTGACATTTGTTCTACAGTTTCAAAGATGGCGGCCTTGTCGCAGTTGCTTTTCTCTGCCAAACAATACTAAGAAAATTGAGATAACCAAATATTTTTACATTTTTGTAAAGGAGATTAGCTAGCTCATAATAAATAACGTTAATTTAACGTACTAGTCGTTTTGATAATGTGATATTAAGTGTACCCATGGCTTCCAATGTGCAAGACTCGCCTGTCCAGCAGACATTTGTGGAGGAGATAGATTACAGTGAAATTCAGGAATTATCGGTAAATATTTATACCCCGTGATGTCTACACAATGTGACTTAACGTTAACAACAACTGTAAAACCTGTGTTTGTGTCGCCAGGTGGTGGGCAAAGGCGCCTTCGGTGTAGTATGGAAGGGTTTATGGCGGAACACATTTGTTGCCGTAAAGCACATAAACTCTGAGGCTGAAAAGCGAGAATTCTCTATAGAAGTGCGACAGTTGTCGCGAGTCTCACACCCGAACATCGTACGACTGTATGGAGCATGCACTAAGGGCACCCACGTCTGTCTTGTTATGGAGTACGCCGAGGGCGGATCGCTCTATAATGTGCTACATAATCGTCCTAAACCAAAATACACTGCAGCTCATGCTATGAGTTGGGCTCGACAGTGTGCAGAGGTTATAAATCTTTTGTTTTTTAACTTAGATTATAGTGTTTTATTGTTTGCTGTTTTAACAATACACCAGGAATAGTTTTACAGTTACTATAGTGTTACACAAATGGTTACTGTGTCAATTTAATACTTCAAAGCTTACACTGAATAACATTATGAATAATTCAATATTTCAGGGTGTAGCATATCTTCATGCAATGAAACCAAAACCACTAATACACAGAGATTTAAAGCCTCCTAACTTATTATTAGTTGGTGGCGGCCAAAGGCTAAAGATATGTGACTTTGGCACTGCTGCAGACAAAGCCACATACATGACTAACAATAAGGGAAGTGCAGCGTGGATGGCACCTGAGGTGTGTATTTTTTTATACTTGAATCTATACTAATATTATAAACATTAAATATTAAGCAATTTCCATCGCTTTGGTTTAACATTTTATATAAATGGCAGGGTCGCGGGTTCAAGTCCCGTCGTGGGTTTGAATTTTTCCATTACTTGTAAAGCTGAAGAGTCTTAGTTGAACGCATTAATCTTAGGAAATACTGAACCAACCTGAAGAATTCTTTTAGTGTTGGATAATTCATTTATTGAGGAAGACTTTAGGCTATACCAATAATATCATGCTACAACTGAGCTGAGTGTTAGACAAACCAATATTCGCTGGAGTGCAGCCCGGGCGCTAGCTAGTTTATTAGAAAGCAAGAATTCACACAATTATGTTAGAGTACATATAATTTTGCTAAAGCATTCCCATTAGTAGACTTTTGTTATAAGAATTTTAACAAATCTTAACCCTATTATCATACAAATGACAAAACTGGGCTCAATGGAGCAACGGGAAGTTTATACAACTGAGAAGAGGTTCCAAGTCAGCTAAAAATGGTACTGGGTTTTCCCTTTATGTAATGAAATGCTCAGTAGATATCAGCCCTGAGTTTGAAAACAAATGTGCCCAGCTCATGGCAATAGGCTTGTCCCTTATTACAAGTCATGGGACCTAACATATCTGACGAAATGAGGGTATGATGCACATGCTGCCTACTCCTTCAGGGAAAAAGGTGTGATGCAATGTTATTTATGTTATTTTATTCATACTAATAGAGGTAGGAATATATTAAACTTTTTCAGTAAAAGTCAAACTTGTTAATACTTAAGGTTTCGGCACACAGCGAGTGGGGCGGAGCAAAAACGTGACGCCCGCGCCCGTGCGATGAATGTATGAACGCAAACACAAGCACAACTCTGTGACAGACCTTGAATATATTTCATACTTGCCACCCCTGATATTAAACTGACTTAAGATTTCAACATACTTGAATGAAGCTCAAAAACCAACACCAATATAAAATAAATTATGTTAGTCCTGAATTTTGACAGTACTTTATGACTATGCAGACACTGAATTTGTGAAGACATTAATTATTGTATATTGTTTTATGTTACAGGTGTTTGAAGGATCAACATACACAGAGAAATGTGATGTATTTTCTTGGGGTATTATTTTGTGGGAAGTGCTGTCACGGCGAAAACCTTTTGAGGAGGGAGGCTCAGCATTTCGAATAATGTGGGCTGTGCATACAGGTAAATTTATACAATCTAGTCTATACATATAGCTTCAGCTGTATAATATACTAATATTATACAGCTACAGTACATGGTGCCAACATCCTCCACAAGAAGTCATTGCCCCTGACCGCCCATCCCTCACCTCCTTCCACTCAGTGCTAAGGGTCGTGATCTCCAGTCATCACTATGTACTATATACCGGCGTGTAAATCACGCGGTCTGAGTTCGGTCCCGACCGGCAGTACCAATGTGGATTCCACTTAGTGGAATTTATATGTACTAGTCAAGTGACTTACCATCTGTTAACGGTGAAGGAAAACATCGTGAGGAAACCCACATACCCTAAAAGAAATTCTATGAGTATGTCTGATCCACCAACCTGCACTAGACCGGTGTGAGTGTATTATGGCCTAAACCCTCTCAGCTGTCTAATTAGAGGAGAGGAGACCTGAGCCCAGCAGTTGGACATTAATGGGTTGCTGACGATGTTACTCACTGTGGAGGAGGTTAGGTGAGGCCTATGTCCAGCAGTGGACTTCATTGGGCTGATATGATGATGATGATACATCTATGGCTAGATTGCCAGCAGAACAATCACACCTCAAACCTCCCAAAGATGTCTAAATATCAATTCTCAATGTATATGCTTAAGTGTACCTCATATATGTATGTGCTGTGTGGAAAAGCTCGTCAAATGAAGACATCATTATGTTATAAACAATTCATTACAAATTTAACCTTGCATTTGTGACTACAGTTTAACACACAATGATGAACATTGCTAATATGGATATACTCACATTAGTCAATTATCATAAAACTGATCTTAGCATCAAAACTTCCCATAAAATCGTAATGTTTATTGTTTCGATTAATATTATGACATAAAACAGTGGTTAAGTTATTAGTTCTAGTGAATTATGAGATCATATAAATGATTCAATACACCTACTGGTCTATAAATACTACCTCCTTTAATACTGCTCATTGATACAGGATCATTTAGTTTATGTTTCTTGCAATCTGACAGTAGTTTATGTGAATAAAATTTTTTTTTCATTTATTTTTTGTTTTATTATTCAAAACTTTTTGCTTAATAAGTTGTGCTACTGCAGATTAAGTAACCAACCAAGCATTGCTAGTCAACCTTAGGGTAAGCAGGTAAATAAACATATTGTTGCGTATTTGTTGTCTAAATTTAGTATTTAAAAAAAAAAAAAATACACTTGAAATCCATTCGGCTTTTACATAATATTTGCCTTTTTATATCTTGTGCAATTAAAATGTTTAAGACGTTAGAATTATACATACTGATCAATGTACTTATTACCTTTTTTTTTTTCAATCTTATCTGCAATAACTATATAAAAGTATTTATTACAGCTATTAACAATTTATAAATCTAAACAATATGTATTATAATATGTATTATTATGAAGAGACATTATGTATTAACTGTAAAATTTTATGTTCTAGGTCAAAGACCGAATTTAATCGAGGGTTGTCCAGAGCCAATAGAGCAATTGATGACACAATGTTGGCACAAAGTTCCTGCAGAAAGACCCAGCATGGCCAAGGTAGGTTCTCATGATCAGGGATAAGCAACACTCGGCAAGGTCAGTCCATGGACAGGTGACCATTTGTGACAATTTCATTCTCAAGCATCTTCGTACATTTTAAGCCTGAGGCCAAAGTTACCAGTTAATATGGTTCATGCTAAGTGGCTTTCAACTGGAAAGCCGACGGGGAGATTTGGTTATGTGCTGCAGAAAGTACGTAAAGCCTTTTTAAGTCAAGTTGGGTACCTTTCTTATAGCCAGGACCAACCTCAAGCCTAAAATAATCTATAAGGTAATACTTGTGTATACGGTTGCAGTTTTTGAGTCCTCGGGTTCGATTCCCGAGTCAGAACAAATATTTGTATGAACAGAACAAATATCTGCAAATGTTTGTTTCGGAGTTTGGGTGTTTTTACCCGATTGTCAGGACGGGTATTGTTTTCGCGCTTTTTTTATATAAATTGTTTGTAAATTTCTTTATTCCCACGAATCTCCCAAACGGCCGGATGGATTTTCACTATACCCTAGGCCTAGTATCGTTAGATTCGTCTAGAAAAACCCAAGTGTCCTTAGATAGGTTTTAAGAATAAAATGACTTAAACGGCGGGCTTTTGACGCCAAATTGTAAGAAGTTAAATTTTTTTTTACCCAAACCTATCGAGTTGGGTATCAAAATAAAGAGAATCAAAAGGATTACATATATTCAAAAAGAGATTATACATAATTGAATGGTTCCAAATTGTAAGTTCTATTATTTTTTTTAACCAAACCTATCGAGTAGAGTATCAAAATAAAGGGAATCAAATGTAGATTACAAATATATACATATGTTATGTATTTAAATTTAATCAGGTATAATAATATTACAATCATTTTACGGTATTTTTAGTGCGTTGCTCTCTGTTGATTTCTTGCAGTCGGGTTATTAATTTTTTTTAATTATATTTACTTGTTGTAATATTATGTATGTATTTAGAAATATGTATATATGTTTATCACTTGTCTAGATCCCATAACGGCCATAACACATGCTTAGCTTACTTTAGGCTACATGGCGATGTGTAAAAAAATGTCCCAAATATTGAAAGCACACATTATAATAAAAAATACATTAAGAAGGTAGTAAAGGGTATGATTTATTATAAGCAGTTTAGTAATTGTTTCGGTTCCCGTGACCACAGAAACTTTTCACCTGTACATTATTAGTGTTGTATGTTTTTCAGTGCAATTTCTCCAATTTGACTTTTTCATTTTAAAAAAGAAAGAATAATTTATTTCTCAGAACATATTAATACATAATATTAGATGTTGAGTTGTTTTTGGCCCTTATGTTCTACCATCTCTGCTGGTGTACAAATATTTTAAATTAAACACATTAAATTCTAGGTACTTTTAATACTATAGGCACGGCACGGCCCCCTTTGTGGAATAAAGGGCGTCCATTCCGTCCATCCGTTTAATTTTACTTTTATTTTTAAGATTTATAAGAATTTGGTTGATCTAACTTCACTCGGCATTATCATCTAGTGGTACATAATAATAACCTGAAATTCTATGAGATGGCGCTGTCCACAGTTTAGTTTAAGAAAATATAATATTTATCCCAGAGAAGACACCTTTTGAATGTTTTATCTTTATCGCCTAGATAGAATAGAGTTTACGATTTATATATTGACTATATGTCGCGTGGGGCTTCGCTCGCGTCGTACTTTATTTGGCCATTGCTCAGCTCCTATTGGCCGTACCGTGATGTTATATGCCTCGATAAATGGGCTATGCAACATTAAAAGATTTTTTTTAATCCTGAGATCGCTTTCAACCAACCAACCAAACAAACAAAATAGATTTGATGAATTGTTGTACAACTTGCATAGTTTTAATTACCTACCCTAAATAATTTTCACGTACCTATGTAAAATAAATAAAAAAACATTAATTTGTGTTGAAGAATTAATTATAGGTATTTATACTTTATTGCACGAAAATCTAAAGCAATTAGCAAATGTGAGCTCAACTTAAATATAAAGTGTGTTAAATAAATGAAAATGTTTTAGGTGGTAGAGATAATGTCGGCGCTGTGTGAGTTGTTCCCGGGCGCGGACACGGCCATCAACTACGACGACTGCGAGGAGGACGACACGGAGTGCTCGGACGATGAGTACATGGCGTACGACACGCAGGACAGTCTCACAGACACGCGCGACCTGTCGCAACTACACATCCCGACACAACACTCCGACTACAGCGCCTCCAACCCACTACTACTAAGAAACAAAACCGTCCAGTCGCCCCGCCCTCGCAGCTTCGTCGAAACTCAAGTGAGTAAGCTACAGACCTTAATGGCCGCCGAGGCGCACCCCAAAACCTCGGCGTTACCTAAAGATGAACCGGATGTACATAACAGAATAGGACCGGTTCGGATCCCACAGCCGTTTAAAAAGCCCGAAGCGTTCTCCGAAGCGGGGAGGTCTCCGGTCAGTGCGGTCGCCATCAACAGGACGTCGAGCTCGCCCGTGGCGCAGGGCCACGACTCGCTGCTGGTGCGCAGCCCCGCCGTGTTCAGCGAGAGCTCGTCGCCGCGCCGCCTGTCGCCCATCGCCAACTACAACGTGGGCAACATGAACCCGCGCCACATCGACCTGGACGCCTACTGGCCACCACCACACAGCCCCTCTCTCACCAGCAACTCGAACTCGCTCAGGAAGGAGGATTACAATCAGAACTATTGTGACAGACTGAGCGCGGCCAACACCCCCGTCTCGCCGATGAAGGAATATAATGGGAATCTGTCACAGAGACCGATCGATTCGAGATATCAAACGCCATTACAGATAGAAGTTGATCCAGTAAGTCTAACTAAACCGTATCTAGTTATTACCTTGTCCTGTCCTTGACGTCGTGACGTTCAGTAGTGTAGGAGGTATGGTGGAGGGATCACTAACGTTATTTACTAACATTTCTTATGTAGGACATATTGGGACTGTGAACAGTTACCTGATGTTGTGTTTTGATTTTTCAGAATGCGTGGGAGTTGATCGATGTGCCACTCAATTATGATGCCAACGCTTATGATGATTATGTGGAAGTGAGAAATAAAGCGGGATTTGATAAGTTCTATCCTGTGGGTGAGTACTGCATGTCGATTGTATTTGAATTTCATATACATACATGGTATGCCCTTTTAGTGAAGAAAAGGCTTACAATAAGGAATGTCAGAAAATAAACTGTAATCTCAATAACACAAGATAAAAATTGCCATACAGATAAATTAGCTCTTGTGCCTTTATTTTACTAAAAGGGAAATTTATGCTACTTGTACTGCTAAAGTGAAAAAATCGGTGTAGAATGGAAGCTAAGTAAAATATTCTATCATGTTTTTGTATCAAAAACTAAAATTCTATAATTGACCGTGCATTATGACGGTATATCTATTATTGCGTCGATGTTTCCTAAGCATTTAAAAATAGTAACGCATTTAGAGTGAATCACTGATGCGCCCGACCACGTGGTATTCTTTTACGCGAAAGCACGTGAACCTACTAATGTGAAATAGCTTTTATCGAACAACCAACGCTGAAAAAACGCATATAAATCAGTTTATTTATAATACAAATAAATTTAAAATGTAATTAAGAAGTTTTTAGCTTGACTCATGCTATACAGAACTGGTTAGGAGCGAAAATAAACGGTAGACTACAATGTTTGGCGTCAGGAAGAGAGTTGTTATAATAAATAGAAATAGTATCAAATCATTTTAAATATATTGTGACATTTAAATAATTCATGCATTTGTTTTGTTTATAGAAATAGTATTTCCAGTTAAATCGAGTTTTCCCCTAACATTTATAGGTAGATACTAACTCATGGCTTTGTCCTTGTGTTTTAGTAAAAGCTTCGTGTTTGTATTTATGTCCTTTCTGTGTTTGAACTGTGTCTACTTATTAACTAAAATAGTTTGTAGTTTCACTGTTTGACATTGAAAGCAAGATGTATTTTGTTTTTTGTCAAAGTTGGTAGATGCTGCCTGCAGGTGAAATTTAGATATTATGTTAATTATTTTTTTGGTACATGGTGTCTTTTTGAATGTCGTATGCCGCCCTTTTGGGGAAACGGGGCGGATACTAAATGGGGTGGACCGCTAGATCCTGATACGACGTTAGCGGCCATCCGAATTTACCTAACCCAACTAAAAACAAACTGGCCAAGTGCGTGTCGGGCCATGCACAGTGTAGGGTTCCGTAGTAGAATGTTATCACAATATAGTACAATTCGGTTGTATGAATGAAAACGTAACCCGTTTGTACAGCGCCCTCTAGCGGCAGTATTGAAAAACGTCGTATATCGTAAATGGACCATTAAATCGAAAAATAATGTGAGTAACCCCTAAGTCATTTTAGAAGACCTATTCAACGATAATCCACACGATGGGGTAGACGACCAAAAAAAAATTATCCCCACTTCACATGTATGGGAGCTACCCTAAAAAAAATATTTTCCAAAATTTTATTTTACCACTTTGTCAACGTAATTGATATACACACTCCTACAAAATTACAGCTTTCTAGTACTAACGGTCTCTTAGCAAAACCTCGGACAGACAGACAGACGGACATAACGAAACTAGAAACTATAAGGGTTCCTAATCAGAACTACGGAACCCTAATTACCTGTTGTGCTCAACTGTACCACCCCATTATGCTGGGGTGCTAAATCCAATTTAAGTTTTTAACATTAAAAGTTTTTAACGTTTTTATCATTTCCTAGCCCGTCCCCCGTTCGGAACATAATGCAAATATTCCAACGCTACTCTAAAAAACAGAGCAATAAATTCGATATTCAAAACGGTGACTTCACCATATCGTAAAGCAGCTGTCGATAAACATCATCCAAATAAAAAGGGAGATCCAAAACGGTTATTTATTGGCTACAAAACAGATGATCGTGCGTATTAAGATACGAGATTGTCGTCTAAACTGGTAGCAATGCATCATTGCGCGTGAGTAACCGTTCGAAAATAGCCGAGTCCTGTCAGGACACGCGTGTACCGTGACTCACGATAGTGTTTATTTATCATACACCGTTTAGAAAATGGCTGCACTGTTTGTGTTTATGTTGGTAAGTCTACACTAATATTATATATTACTCGACCTTTTTATAAAACTAAATAAACCAAACTTCAAATATATTCATTGTAAAACATAGGTATTGTGGATTATGTTATATAAAAATTGAATTCAGTATCACTATGATTTGCCTTCAAAGGCATACAATATTAATTAATTAAAAAAAAAATTAATCCCTAAAGTGATCACTGTCGAAAGCGAGTACACGACTGCTGTCATGTCATTAGGGGAAACGAAGAGGTAGAAGTCAGGGTGCAAGCACTGTAACCGCATTTTTGTCATGCGCCTAATTGTTTGGTCGAGTAGTAGCTGAAGAATTTGTTTGTTTGTTCGGTTCAACAATAGGATCTCGGGAACTACTGGTCCGATTTGAAAAAATATTTTAATGTTGGATAGCCCATTTATCGAGGAAGGCTTTAACTTGTTAACTGCCAGTTTTAGTTACTGAATTGCACCACCGCGTATCTCAAGAATTTTTAAGAATGTCTTACAAAAAAATACTATAAAAAATCTGTTGAAAATTAACGGTTAAAAGTAATAAGTAGAAAAAGTTTTATGAAACGTCATATAATTTTACTCGCGCATATAAAAATCAACTGCTGATTGTTGAAACATAAAAAATTGTAATGCTTGCCAAATAAATTAAAAACTACGCGTAAATGGGACACTTACTTCTAGTGACTTCTGTTAACTAATATATATTTATTATTTATATCTGTTGTTAGTTAATGTTACAATACTTACAATATTAAAATCCATTGTCATAATGATTTGGTCAAGTGTGAGGGGATCATATTCTTATATACTTTTAGGATTAATAAAATTGGTTACTAGTTGTTGTCCGGGGCTTCGCTCCCGGGGATCTATGTTTGGCCACTACTTAGCTTCTATTGATCGTACCGTGATGTTATATTTAGCCTATAGCTTTTTCTTAAATGGGCTATCCAATACTAAAAGATTTTTTTCAATTCAAACCAATAGTCTTTGAGATTCTCAGAGAGACTCTTCAGTTATATAATATTAGTATAAATTAAGTAACGATCCGGCCCTGCTTTAAACGGGCACCATTTGAGATTTTCATAGGAAAATACCGTTCGAATTCAGTAATCGTTGTATTCGCTATTAAATGGCAACGCGTCTGACACTTCGGACTTCTTAGGACACCTATAACTAAGAATATAGGGCTCTTGTTTCAATGACTGTAAGCAATATTTTAGAGTATATTCTCATATTATAAATTCTCAATATTATTTGAATAGTCAGAACTTTTCTCGTAGATTTCCCGAAATTCTCTCCATACAAATCTTTTTCTAAGTTCGCTTTGGCCGTTCATAAGTGATTAATTTAAAAACAAATTCCATCACCTACATTTGATTATGAAACTTTCAGTAAGTACTCCTAATGAACTAATCATTTTCGCTCAAAGAAAACAGAACGCAAATGATAATGATATTTCATGAGAATATACCTTATGATATTGCTTACAGTCGTCTAAACAAGAGCCCTAATGTTAATTATATACGTAGTGTTAGGTGTTCTGAGAAGCTCCGAGCTAGAGGCGAGTCGCCATTTGACAGCGAATACCGCGCACTCAAATATCAACCGCTTAGTCATCCGAACAGACATGTTACACTAGTTTTATTATTACATAAATTATTTTTACCCACGACGGAACGGAGACGGTATATGCGTTTGGGGTGAGAGGCTGTGTGTTTGTGTGTTTGTGTGTTTGTGTGTTCCAACATAATGCCTTATATCACGGAAACGGTTTGACCGATTTAGATGCGGTTTTCTGTAAAGTGTGTGCGGCTCTTGGGGACAGGTTATAAGATAGGTGTTATGTTAATAGCTCGCCAGGGGGCGCTACAATACACTGATTTCGTTGAATCCTTTGTGCCCTCCTATCTTTAAAACGATTAGACTGATTTCGATACGGTTTTCTGTAATGTATTTGTGATTTATCGAGGATTGTTTTTGCATTCAAGATTTTGTATTTTTTCGCCAGGGGGCGCTGCAATAGACTAGGAAAACCTATGTTGATTTCGTTGAAATCTTTGTGCCCTCCTATCTTTAAAACGATTAAACCGATTTCAATACGGTTTTCTGTAATGTATTTGTGATTTATCGAGGATGACTTTTGGATACACGATATTGTATTTTTTCGCCAGGGGGCGCTGCAATAGACTAAGCAAACTTATATTTACAGTTATCTGTAAAATAATTAGACCTGTTACTGTATAGGGACACGTAGCATTGTAGTACTGAGATATTGATTACACTCATGAGGTTAAGTAACTTCGGATAAGGTCAGTTCATAGATGGGTGACCGTTTATGCAATTTTAGGGTTCTGTACCTCAAAAGAAAAAAACGGAACCCTTATATGATCACTCCGTTGTATGTCTGTCTGTCTGTCCGTCTGTCTAGAATATTTTTCTCAAGAACGCATAGAGGTCTAAAGCTGAAATTAATATCATATACTTGGGTCTGCAAACCCTCGGCGTAAAATAAAAATCAGAATTCTAAGTTAACGCAATCAAAAGATACAGCTGTTTATGCTCCATTTTTGACGATTTATCTTGACGATCATAATCTATAGGGAACTTACCGTTGACCTAGAATCATGAAATTTGGCCAGAAGCAATAACAAGTTGCATAAGTAAAGGAAAAAATCCGAAAACCGATCTCGTGTTGTTATATCACTGAATATTAGTACTGAGGTATACAATGATAAGCCTAAAAAAAATTTGTAAGAGTGAGAATTTATTCCAGACTGACGTTATATAAACACCTACCTACCTTATTTATTCTAACTTATAGGTATCCCGTGCTCGGGGTGTAACCAAATTCTCATCATTTTTGCGATAGCACGCACCGTTTTCGAGATACAAGCTATTATAGGTGGAAATCTGCGCTAACGCCGAAGGCAGTCCGGCTACGGCAATCAATGTGCGATAGCTAAACTTAACACCCCCCGATTCAGAGCAATCCGAATCGGACTGGTTAGGTTAGAGTTTTTTTTTTTTTCAAACCACCCAGAAGTAGGAGCCCCGCCAAGCGGGGCTCCGGCGATCTTTGTGCGACGGATGAGCACACAAGTCAACAAAAAATAAAATATATATAATATAGTCGAAGCTCCATGCAAATTCCATTCATTTTAGAGCTTACATGGTAAGGTAAGGCTCTCCTTAAAAAGTTTAAAATAAGAAAATAAAAATGATAATTTCAAGTTATAAGACTTACTGCAACAGTAAATTTAAAAAAAAAATGTGTTTGTTCTATAACTTAGTATAAAACTGTTATTTATCTGTCAAGGTTCTTAAAATTTTATACGTGTTACTTACAGTTAGTAAGATATCTTTGAAAATATTTAAAATAAAAAACAAATTTAAAAATTTTGAAAAAACCCACGACGATAACATCTATACTAAATAAGAAACGTAACATATAAAAAGGTTTAAATAACTTCATTTTAAATCCCCGACGAAAAGATAATAAGTAGCGTAAAAACAATCCCAAGAAAATTCGTCGGGGGCTGCCAATATCATTACTGTTTCTAATATTAAATATATATTGTAAACTAAATATTGTTAATAATTAGGTAGGTATCAAATACATAAAACTGCAATACTTTCGTTAATTTCAAGTCAGGGTATGGCAGCCCCCGACGGATTTTCTTGGGATTGTTTTTACGCTACTTATTATCTTTTCGTCGGGGATTTAAAATGAAGTTATTTAAACCTTTTTATATGTTACGTTTCTTATTTAGTATAGATGTTATCGTCGTGGGTTTTTTCAAAATTTTTAAATTTGTTTTTTATTGCACTTTGCTTTAAATAAGTGTTTATTAAAACCGCCTTTAATACACAATATGATTCATCTACGTTTTAACCACACTTGATGTAGTTTCCCGAGAAAACTCACGAATTTATTTTCAATATTGTGTAACGAATTTATTCCTATATTAAATCTTTACCAATTAACTTTCCCTCATTCTTTATTTGATGTCAAAACTTTCAGTAAGAGAGAATTATTTAACTGAAACGAACGGCTCCAGAAATATTAGTATGTAACCTATTTGCTACCCACTAATGTTTTGATGAATGGAACAGCGCAAAATAAAGAAGATTATATTTTATATTCTCCCTCTAATAAATGAGTATTGGACAGTGTGGTTCCGGCATTATTATTATTAGCGGGTTTTATATAAATTGCCGAGATCTAGTTTAAATTTGAGATGAGATCATAAGATTATTTATTATAATTTTATCTTTGATGTTAAGACTAAAATATACGAGGTTTTTTGCTCGCAGTAATACACATTTGGGTCGTATTGAAATACAGTTAACGTGGAAGTGTCTATTAAAATAGTTTTAATAGTGGGCAATAAAAGCGTTGCGTGATTATCGTAAATGTCGTATAGATGCAATAACAGTAGGTTGCGTAGGCGCATTTTGTGTGTAGGTACTCCGGCGCCGATGCCTAATGAGACTTTTTTCATGTCTCTCATAGTTCTAAATAAATGACTACGTGTTGATGTTCTGTTAATATAGAATTTTTTCAAAGTTAATGATAGTATTTTGTACCTGTTCTGATCATGGGTAATTTACAACGTCCAGTATTTTATGACAATTGGTAGAAATAATTCTTCTAGAGAGATTTATGTACGCATTTACACTTTAAGTTTCCAGCCGTTTTGATACATTTCTTGGAGCTTTGACCTGTTCAGACGTGTAGATAATTTATTATAGAAAACTATACAAAATTATATGTCTTAAAACTTACTTGTAACTAGCCCATTGTTTTTGAATATAATATTTTACTATTAACAATTCGGCGAAAATACAGAAGATTCTAAATACATTAAAAGCTTAGTAGCTATTTCTAAGAAAACTTTTCCACCAACAATAAGTTTTATTGGGAATATCATGAGTAAGCTACGTTCTAGATTCTGTGTCTTAATATAAAAAATAATACAAATATAAAAAAAGTTCTCTGAAAAAAAACAGAACTAATTTTCCTTTAGGAAAACAGTCTCAGACTGTCTGGGATCAACACACTAGAATAAGCTTTTCTTAATTTAATTATAGATGTTTTTAGTTGTAAAACATTTACAGCGATGCCCAACATCACAGACTTCCTCATTAAATATATTTCATGTAGTGCAATTTTATTAGGCACTTATATTATTTGGCGAAAGGAGTTTATGGCATAAACACTTAGTGTTGAATTGATTTTTTCTCTAAACAGTGAAATAAAATCGCTGAGCTGGTAACACCACCGAATGAGTTTGAATAATATATTGCGTTTTCTAAAATTACAACATCTACGTTATATCTAAGGAGTCTAAAAGTCCGTGATCTAATACTGAATAATATTAGGTACTTACCACTGAAAAAAAATTCAACATTTTATATTAAGAAACTGAAACACTGGCCGTAAATTAATCTGAACATGCACATGCACGTCATAAAACATAGCAACAAGCTTGACGTTGTATTGATTAGTTATACGCATATATGCGTGTTTAGTGTTCTCGTATAGTGCGGTCCAGATGCGGCTCAGGACCGTCCCGGTGTGAGTCACGCTTCTCGGAAGGGGCCGCGACTATTTTAGACTGTCCGCTTACCTTCTAGGAACCGGGTAGTGTGGGACCAACGACCGATCGCAAAGCCAAACGTATTGTTAGATCGGTAATGGGGTTGCTTCTAACCACCATCGGTGCGTAATGTTGCATACGGAAGTGTATGAGAACCTAAAGTGAAATTAAACAAAAATTTAGATACTAAGGATATTATCACAAGAGTCAAAGGTCATCATGTTGTGTATACGAGATAATATCTTAAGTAATTACATTAGGAATACTGTATATATAGAATTGAGAAATGACGTCATAGTTGCACAATGAGTTTGCTAAGGGCCTATTCCGATTTTTAGTGACCAAAAGCGTTCGATCGTGATCTTAAGTTTTTTAATATGGACTATATAGTAGTAGACAAATTGTATTTCAAATTTATCACTAGAGGGCGTTATTCATACAAATTGTAGTTTATTATGATACGACCTAACCCGTTTGGCTCCTTGCAAAAACTCGCACTAGGCCCTCAGTAATCTCACTTTGCAAGTATGACGTCATATGAAATTCTAATGCAGTGTTCCCTTATCTCAAGTATGCCCTGACGACGTGACGACCTTTGACTCATCTGATAATATGTTTGGTACATTTTGTTTAACAGATATGCGTCACAAAAATCTATTGTAGTAGGTAAGTATATTGAATGTAAATCAGTTCGAGAAACTGACGCGTGTTGTCATGGAAATTCATGCACACGTCCGATTTTGTAGTGATGCTTAATCTTATACAGAGTGAACTTTTTATGCGAATATGTACTTTATTATACTACTACATAATAATACTTTAAGAGAAACTTGTCTGTATATTGAAAAGTAGTTAGATTAGTTATTTTCTAGGCACATAAGAAATTAGTTTCACCTTATCATCAAAAAATATTCTTAAGTAAACTAATACCTATTAAACAATGATTTAAAACTACTAAGAACTTAATTACCTATGCGATTCAAAAGATTTTAATTCAATTTTATTACGTTGTTTAATAATATGACAAATATTATTAAATTTTTTTATAAATATATTTTGCCAGCTCCTAGAGTTCTTGGACTGTCTGCACATATAAATTTAAAAAAAGTTGCGTAGAAATAAATGCCTAATCAAAGGCCGGTTAGTTAAATGTGTATCTGAGAATAGTGTTATGGTGAGCGTATGTGTCTCTACTCGCTACTGATCGACGTCCGCACAGATGGCTAGACGGACTGTCTTTTGTTTATATACCGCTTCCGCCCTAGTACAGGCACGGATACACCGACCTATCACCAACCAATAACAAAATATTATTAAACGTATACCAGCTATTCCCAATTAGTTTTGGCCACGGAACCCTATCCAGTCATATTGTTTGTTAGATGATTGACCAGTTTTGAAAGATAATTACTTTTAGTAACTTTGTTTTCTGAAAATAAATGTTTTATTATTATTATGTCTCTTTTTTCACGGCTATACTTCTCTCTAAGGTGAGAAGTATACCCGGTCTTTTTGGAAGGCTTACGCGGGGACACAGGTCCAACACGCAGAGGCCCTTAAAGAATTTTAATTTAGAATGGGATGAGACACTTACCGCTGCCATATTACAGCTGCACTATTGTAGTACAGCTATGATTTGTCACTGGTAAGTGTAAAGCTATTGAGTGATATTATGGAGTCAAATAAAATTGGGCTATGGGTTTATTATTATTATTATTAGGTATATTACGTTTCGTTCGTACAAGTTAATATTACATAGTTTACTGTGAAGAATGATTTCTACACACATATTTACTAATAAAACCGCGGTAATTATGTATTTCTTTAAATAGTACCTACTACTACTCTTCGCTTCTTATTGTTGATAATTTTTATGGTAAAACACAGAACCCTTCTTTCACGGAACCTCAGATTTATAGGTTAGATCACCTCTTAGGAACCACAAATCTATATTTTATTATATTGCTTCTGTAAATTGTCTCTTTCGTTTTACTTTTTTTATTTTAATTTACAAACGGCATATTGCGTTGAACATTTGTTGGAAATAAAACTGCCTGTCAAACATCTATCATGTCGTAATGTTGGGAGTTTTTAAATAAAATTGTATCTTTTTCATAATATAGACGAAGCAATAATAAGCAGCTAAATTAGGTTTCGCTGTTTCTTCATATTCAACAAAAAGTTTAAGTTTTTAATAATGTTAAGTCATTATAAGCCTCCAAGATAGCTCAAAAGTTAAGTTTCAATTATGAGTAAATTAATATGTTTGTAAGAAAATATATATTCCCAGTATTGTTTTTAAGACATAAATACATTACTTGAGCCCTAAGACTATCTTCTAAAGTGCAAATAAATCTTATTGCTGTTGAATAAAAAGCAACTATCTTGTACATAGTATAGTTCCGAGACTGATCTCCATTACCCATGTGTAAAGATTTAGGCGATCTAAAATATCAAAGGTATAGCTAAACAACTATAAAAGTTAATGTACGTTATGGTGCGGCGAATTTGCAAATTTTCCCAAATGTGTGAAGTGAGACGTGGCTCGTGGCCCGTGCCCTGCTGACTCAGAGAGCAGACGTCAATGCGGTAAGAACAGTATCGCGGTAAAGTAAATAAGTCGTAATATTTTCATGGGTGCCGCCGCGGCGGGCATCTCGCCCGTTATGCGTTGCACAAATAAACAAACGTGTTGATTTTTATACAGTAACCGCCTTTCGAGCGCCAGCCCGCCAGTCGAGAGACTCACTGCTGATATTCTAGCTAACCATTCTCTGTATAAACTATATACCGTCGATGTTATAAGGAATACAAGTGTTATCGCTTTAAAGAAAACCCATTTTTTGTTTACACTAACTGGCAGGTTGGCGGTCGGCGCCTTTTTGCCAACGCATCGCGGAATTTGATTAATCTTTTTGTTTGTAGTAATGACCTGAACCTTCCGAGAAGCAATGATAGATTGATACAATGTAGCCTTTAGTACCTATTTATCCTTATAGGTGGACTTGTTTATAGCTCGTTTAATTGGAAATTATTATACATATATATTTAGAGAAAAACGGATCTGGCACGAACAATATATTATTTGTCAAGTTAGTAACGTGCAATTCATATCAGCAACTTATTGTCTTATATATTTAAAAAATATACATTATCACTCCGTATCGTTAACTTGTCGTTAAACTACAAACGGTGCATCATAGCGAGAAAAAATTCATTCACCTCTCATAATCCTCTAACGCTAAATCGAGCGAACGCATTTGTTGGGTGTCAACAAAAAGAAGCGCGTCGCGGGCCACGCATGAATCAGCACGATACAATTAATCTAATTTAAGGTTATCGGGGAGGTTTGGGACGGGATCGGCGACGACGCACAGTCTCGCTGTGTCGCCGCCGCCGGCGCATCGGACCGCGCTCGCGCCCGCTGCACTCGGATGCAACCGCGGCTGGCGAGCGCATCTCCCCCGTACGTACTCGTAGTGCCCGCGCACGTGGACTGCTCTATGTTCTTGTGATCACAGTGAAATGCCGCAAACAGACTGTTCCGTCCAAGTTTCGATAACTGTGCAACCGGGTTACGATAAATTGCAAGTGTTCGTTGACGTTTACATGAGTGAGTAGCACCATTTGAACGTTAGTCGTAGTGATGAAACTTTTGATGTAAGACTACCGACTGTACGTTTTAAGATTATATAGAAGTTTGGACTAGTTATTAGGGCATTATATCAAAGAGTATTGAAGTGATTTTTTTATAGTTATAAATTTCCTGCTCTTATTTAAGTTATCCATAAATATTCAAAAGATGAGAGCCATCAGCGCCTTTAAGAAAAATGTTACCATTTTTTCTTCATTTGTTCACATACATACATGCCAAATACTATGACAGCGTTTATAGTTTCATAGAATAGAAAATCATGTAGGTAACCTACCAACCAGATTTATATACTAATATATAATTCAAAATTATCTCTGCGATCGTGCTAACACTTTTCCCCAGTACTAGACGAACAAAATTCTGAAGTGCAGATAACAATTAAAAGAATCAAAGACATCTACAAAACTGTATTATGCGCATAGTGTCTGGTAAATAAAATGAGTGCATATCATCACAATATTATGCAAATGAACTGCATTTTTTGCAATTTTGTAAATTCAACAGTAATAAAAATGGTTGGACCTTGAACTTGTTTTATCTTATCTTTTGATTAAGCACAACGGTATAGAGTCTATGCCGAATAGACATTGTTTCTTCTACTTTATAAACTAGTAATCTATTTTTTTATTAATTAACTATTTTATAATTTTATATTCATTCGACAACGATAGCCTCACTAACAGCTTACCTTTATAAACTAGTTATATTGTTTTTAGTCAAGTCTATTACTACTATTTTTATAATTTTTCACTCGACAACGATAGCCTCTCTAAAAGCTTACCTTAATAAAATTTTAGCAAGCGCAAGTCTCATTATCTGGCCTGTTTGCTTTCCTATCTTTAACTAATTTTAATTAACTTCCGACCGTTTTTAATATTCTATCTATTCATCGATTTGGCTACTAGATAATATATCTAGTTGACCATAAGCTCCATACATAATATGTCAAATCCATCGATAGATACATTATTGAAAACGACCATAGTAAGACCAATGATTTTCAAACTATCGCGTCCTTCTCTTACCATGACCAAAAATCTTTTCGTATAGTACATACAATACACATATACGTACACAATACAATTAAAAAACAACTTGAGTTTTAAAAGAAATTGACTAATTTACAAATAAAAGGCATTCTCGTCTGAGGCATTACTTTTTTCATGAGTTTTAATTTTTCTCACTCTTACCTACTATTTTATTAGTATTCGGTAGCTTAGTTTAATAAAACTTTCTAGACATGCTGTCTGACTCCGTTAAAAGCAATTTATTACCCATATTAATCTATGTAAATCAATATAAAAATAAGAATTGAGTGGCACAGTAATCACGCGGTAAATTTTATACTAACGATCGGCGACAGTGAAATAATCGTCTGTCAAAATGTAATGCCAAAATCTCTCGGCTAACGGCTATCTTGTAGCGGCGAGTGACGCTTTCGGCGGGACGATGAATCATTATAATTATTTTATGATTCGCGTGCACAGCAGCGCGTGCGACAGCCGGAGTAAACAATTAGATGAGCCACTTATATCGCGCTAACAGCTATCCACACCCTTCACTACTGCTGCACGGCAACAAGCACTATAATTCTTTAAGATTTTCCTCTTCTCTTTCGGACACTTCCTGTTTCAGTTGCGTACCAAAATCCTTTTATCACTTCGTATGGCATCACCGACCCGCCTCTGTCCGTAGTTTCTCGGCCGCTCTCCAAATTTACAGCAGCTCTAAATTTATTTCCAATGTTATCTCTTTTGTTGTAAGAGATCTGTAAGCGTCGCTAATAAACAATCTCCTTTGAAGAATCAATAATAATGTAGTTTTACAACTTCCCGGTAACGCATGGTGTTGTTAAGATAGAACCATTTTCTATGTGAAACAGTCTTCATTTGATGTAGTCATTAAATGGTAAATCTGGTTCTGTTCAATGTCATGTGTCCGTTAAATTAACCTAGCTTTATACAAAACTCTGTTTTAGTCAGGCAGTTGAACTTGGTCATAAATAAACACAATTTACCATCTAAACAATTTCGGACAAAATATTTTTATACGATCTCTTTAGACGCATCCATTTCTGCCAAGTTAATCTGTTACAATACAATAAACGTCCTATCAAGACCTTCAGTCTAAAGATAACGCCATAAGCGTTCCTTATGTAGTGGCAACAATATCTATAAAAAGTATCGTAAATACGGCAGTGATGAGACATTTTGCAGACGGCGCCTACAGTGATTCAGTCTGGAACAAGATTGCCTTTATAGCTGTGGTGGTAGCGCGGCCGGGACGTTGGCATCGGCATCGCGACATGACTAACTCGCCCGCTCTAGATACAATCAAAATATGTGACAAGTTTATTTCTATTCGGAACAACACATTCTGCCCCGCTCGATATATCCCGCGCCTCAAAGTTGAACATCTGCTGATTTTTTCGACGACATAAGTAGGTCGGGGCTCGCTTCTGCGTCACGCGCCCTGGCCGCGGCCGCTCACACTGCGCTTACGTTTACGCGAAATCGTTACGCTGTTTTTGTATGCCTTCGCAACGCAGCATTTTCTATACTTATAATATGTTATCAGCGTCCTCTTCTAATATTCATTTATATCTCTCACCTCTTTTCTATTTTTACACATCTTTATTCTAATCGGAGATTTGTTTCTTGTAAATCCTTGACTTTCATATAGATAGGTACATCTTTTTTATGCTTGCCATGATTTTTAAAACGATTTGTTTTCCAACCTCCAAAATTTCAACCAAAACAATATTATGTAACAATGAACTGTTGACAACATAACCCTGAAACTACAATAACATCATAAGTAATACGTTTAGAGCCTTACCACAATGATCAACAAGAAGATCGTTCTGAACCAAGGTTCAGTTAGACCGTATATATTTTTATCCAAAACCGTATGATGAGTACGTAAAGAGTGTATTATTGGTAGATTATAACCGACGTAAGATCGAGTGTGTTATGTTGTAGGGGCGGCTGCAGCGATGGCTCGGTCGGTCGGTCGCTCGGGTGCGCTCCTCGAAAATACCGCGCTGATTCATCACACGATTTCACAACTATACCTTTGCCAATAGCTTTTGTATTACTTCCTATTGCCGCTGCGTTTATTCTTCCATGGCTTATTGGAAGATTTCTTATAATCTTCGGGATATTTATTCTAGTACTATCAACACATCATAATTATTGTATTCGTTTCTAAAGCTTTGCTTTTAATATCAGGCATTTTGATGTCGATCTTTTTGGCGTAATTAAGGTAAACACTACTGATAAGCATTTTAGATTGTTTTCTACCTGGTCGTATTTGGGCCTTAACGTTTATTATTTGCAAAATTTTCTGCGCTACGTTTATTTACACCTACTTCAGCAAATCCTCTGCATATCCCAATGATCGAGTGGTAGAAGAATTTCAAGATATTAAAAGTCCGCCTGTAGACATCCCATGCTAAGCCCTCTTCAACAGAAAAGCGAGCCTCTTCTTCGGCCTTAATCCACACAAGCTGACCCAATGCTGACACTGACACTTTCAAAAATACAATAATTATTCCTATAATATGAAAGTAGTAAAGTAGTATTAAAAAATAAAATTGCTATTTCCAACCAAAACACTTCTCAAACTAAGACTGGGTCTTATTATGTTATTCAGGTATAATATTATTAGGCTCAAAGCTCACGTTTCCATCAATCCTTGGTTATTAAACAATTAAAGTTTATTGGATTCAACTTTCACCTTTCCTCTGTTTAATACGGGCCTATGATATTCACTGATGACGACATTGTTGTTGATGATTTACATCATTGTCAATTGAAAAAGTAATACTTTATATTTTTAAAATTACGATGTTAACGTTTCATGACGATTTCGTGACGTCTGAATGTTACCATATATTTTTTATCGTAACATTATGACGTCATAGTTGTTACATTTGTTGCACCTGGTCCACTTCCGAGTCACCACCCACTCGCCGTAGTAAACTAAACCACAACAACATTCCTAAACTATTCATATCAATCGGGTTTTCGTTTAAATTTCCTGAACAAAGTGAGTCTTCTATACAAATTTTAGTATTCCATGCTAGTTGGAATACCAAAGTAAACTCAGTTTATAGCTTCCAAAAGTGATTTAAGATAATCAGCTTTGACGCGTGCTCCAGCGATTTTTACGAGTTGGCCTGAAATCGCAAATTCTCCTAGAGTCGCGTCTGTCCTGTGGACGATTCCTGGTTTGCATCTCCCGTCGGGCGATTCTTTGATGTGATCTGGATACAATCAACTATATAGCACATTAACGGTGACTGGCCCAGTTCTAGTTTCGCCGTAGAAGTTGGCACGAAATTGTAAACTGCCCTCTTTACTAAAGGCGCTAAATATCCAAATAGCATTGTACTATAACGTGTTTTGTTCACTATCTTCGGCTTTATCCTGAGAACGTTCTTCGTAAACGTTTAATTAGATTAGATGCTAAACTACCCTTTTTTTTTTTTCAATCTACACGGGCTCGGGCTCACTGTTAGGTATAAGTCTGTTTCATTATTTTCCACACTTTTCTTTCTGATGCCTTGCACCCTTTGTCGAATCCATCCAGGTCGTCGCCGGTGCGTATTCTAGGCCTGTCTTAAGTGCGACATTCGTCCTCAGGTTACACATATGCGATATGTGCTCACCTATTATTATCATCATGATATCAGCCGTCGGACTTCTACTGTTGGACATAGGCCTTCTCAAGAGATTTCATTATTGTCATACTTAACTTAAAACGCTTAAGAAATAAATAAAGCGTAAATTAACAGATTTGGCAAACCTAATTTTAACTCTTTGTTAGTCATAATATAGCCGGATTCGGATTGGCGTGTATTATTGTCCTTTGGGTACTTCAAAATTATATACAAGGACGGCTAAATTCGCTCGGTAGATATTTCCGGATAAAATGAAAGTGGCTTCAGTGAATCAGACTTTTTTAAATGTGCGACGTAATTCCCTGACAGTCGACCAACGTGATCCCAACATTAAAAGTTTGGACATTCTGTGGATTTTTGGCACCGCACGCGTTAAACTAAGTGAAAGCATTACGATTTCGATGTAGTTCTTTTGAACGATAATATGTGTTTAGGTATATCTAAAAAAATATTCTTCTTAATTACCAGTAGGTAGTAGTGTTTGTGTGTCGAAGTAACATTTCAACGTCTAGAAGCGTTAGCGTAGCTTGTAGACAGATGTTTGCCTGCTTGTCAAGTGGGTGCTCATAAATCGGCCCGCTAATAGAATAAGTGTCGTTCCGTGGACAGTTTCCGCGAGGTGTCAGCGCTACTGACGCAACCGGAGCGGTCTGCGCCCCGTCCCGACGCCAAATCGAAAACATATTAAAGTATCCGATCAAAGAGCATTCCCTCGCTCACCGAATTTACGTTCTGCCGGTGTGTAGAACACGTTATATACACATTATAAAGTATCCAAATAGAATATTTATTTTTAGAAAAGCTTAAAATTTTACTTCATCATCGTCATCATCATTTCAGCCTATTGCAATCCGCTGCTGCACGTAGGCCTCTCCTAACACGCGCCATAACACACGAACCTCAAAAAATTTACTTATCTTCTGTTATTCTACAATCCCAAATTCCCAAAAAGATTATTGAACTGACTTTGTTTCGTCATAGGTAAATCTTGCAGGTGAAAGGTAGTTTATAAAAAGTTAAAGTTAGTGGTAGTTGCTGTCTGTTATTTTCATAGAATATTAACACTGCGCCACTAATAAATAAAGTCGAATCAACTTTGACTGAACAAAAAATATTCTAAGTAGGGAAATTGTACAGACTTAGGACTGTGAGCACAATTATAAAGACTAACATTTACCAAAATTAAATAAAATTTTTATATTTTTACCTAGACAGCAGTTCTTGGGTTAGCAGCTTTTTTACGTTCGAAGCTCCTATCCTTAATATCGTTCTTTAATTCGCTATCTCATACGGTGCTAAAGTTTTGCCTGTAGACTCCACTTGAAATTTAATTAAGTGTAATGATCTTGAAGAAACCGGCATGCCCAACTATTATTTATAATGTTCTCAATAGCCTACTAATCCGCACTTGACCACCTCGCTTGATCAGGGTTTTATTGATAGAATGCTGTTTTCTTTCCACTGCACTTTACCAATAGTAATCATCTTTACCTATTGCTGCATAAGTAAAAAAAGGACTAATTTAATAATTTTCCGTGTTAAAATATCGTGTAGGACGGGACGGTGTACTTGCAATATTTCCTGGTTTAAATTTTATAGTTCATCGAAGTTGCTCGTAAAGTGTGGCGAGCATTAGTCATACGTTGAGCAGTCGGTGCGGTCCAACCGTTAACGAGTACCCGCGGTACCTCTCCGCACCTCGTACTCGTTAATGAACACTCGTGTAACGCAATTAGTCTTGTATGTAACGCACCAATAGTTTGTTCATTAGCACTACTGACAGGTACTGCCAAGACACCGGCTAATACTCGCGGAAGTGTGAAAGGTTGCTGATAGTTCCCATAAAATAGCTCGTTAATTTACAGATTTAGATCGTGAAGACAGTTTTAATTTTGTCAACTTTGTTTACCATTCATCTTCTTGACCCAAATATTAGCTTCAAGAATGGATAGTTCGCTTGAATAAAGGAATAGTGTTAACATGTTCTAAAACAACTTATTTACTGAGGAACACATCACGGTCTGTCGTAAAACGCATCGTTGATGCAATAATAAACATTTCCTCAAAGTGTTTTTAAAATACGGGGTTTTGTTGCGGAAATTTAAAACAAATACCTCACTACCACTTCCGCTTTTAGATTTATATTGTGTTGGATTATTCTGGGCTCTCTTAAGACTACATAAGTTGTACAGAGTGTGGTGAGCTATTAAAGCGTATAGTTGGCAAGCAGCAAGGTGCGCGCTCGCTCGCTACACTATGCCGTAAGGGCACGTGCTACGCGCACTCGATGACATCCCGATAGTAGATTGTTGTCACAGGCAGCGCGCGTGGACATAATCTTGTGACTTTATTGATGTGATGTGCAACAACAACACATTTAATGTATCAGATACATCAAAATGTCATTGTATGTTTACCTCCGCATGGAATTTACGGAACAACGCCCGGGTCGGTTAAGCATTAATCAAAATGTCAAAAAACTTAGGTGAATGTTATTTTTATATTTTTTCGTGGACACAGGTAAATCTATGTGTAATAAACATACGTTATACTGTGAAATTGCTCTATAAGCTAGTCATAGATCGCGATGTTTACTAACATCTAACAGTCTGTACGTCTGCTTCACAAGTTATCACATAGACGCTTGAACATCTGAGGGGTTGTTCAAGCCAATGTTGCTCAAGGTACGAATTACATAAAAAATACTAATGAAAATATACTATGGTTACAGACTAGAGTTTATTTTATTTTAACTATAGTTACAGACTGGTAATAAATAACAATTAAACTGATAGTATTTTCATTACTTAGTCAAAAAAGTACCTAACATAAAACCATTTCAGTTTTATAGACTTAAACCCAAACATTGATGTGAAAAACTATTCGGTAAACAAACTTTGTTATTTTCTCGAAAGAAAAGGCTGCGTGTAATGGCCAAAGTATGTATTAGTAATAGATTAATTTGTTTACCAGCACTCTACATTTTTCCCAACATGTTTACGAGTAGTGTAACTATGTGGTGCGCCTGTGCCGCGCGTATAACGTTCGTCAGTGCGAGCTTAATTCTTGGCTAGTCCTTCCGTGAACATGCCCAAGTGATGTGACAGTTTTATAGACGTTCAACACATGTCACATGTTGGTGGTGACATGCATTTACGTCGGTAGATACTACGTTGGTTTTGCGCACTGCACATCGGCCCCGCGCGGACAGCGCACGGCGAATAAGCACCCATGAAGGGCTGCGATGCCGCAATCGCTCGAGCCCTGATTATTGCGTGCGTAACTCACGAACTTCACCCGTGGCGCGAGTACGCGTCATGTGACGCGCACGCTTCGGCGACGCCACTACATGTATGTTTACAAGCCGTGCGAAGTTTACAATCGTCCGTAATCTGCGAGTTTCGAATCATAAGGAAACGAGAGGTGCGAGTGGCGCGAGTGGGGTGCAGTGTCCGTGGGGTGGCGACGCTCGCGCCGTGCCGGGTGCAAGCGCGCGTGGGCGAGGGTCGGTGACCGGTGCACGGATGCCCTGCCAGCGAAAACGGCAGAAAACCTCACGAAGGGCGGCAGCACACGGTGTCCGCATTTAGCTCGGGCTGACGGTGTTGAGTCACCGCACCGCGAATAGCGGCGGTTTGTTTGTTGCACCGCCCGCTCCCGGCTCTCCCGTCGATTATTTCGAGCGGGCGGCGGCGCGGCGCGGCGGGCGCAGTGCTGGGCGCGCCGTGCCCGCGACACGTCGTGCGCGCCGTCCCGCGCTTGCCCCGCGTCCGTCCCGCGTCCGTCCCGCGCCGTCCCCGCGCCATGCCGCCGCTCCCCGCGCCTCCCGCGCGCTCGTGCCGTCTCGACTCCGGCATTGTCACCACCATCAGGGACACAGTCAGCTGTAGTTGGATATTTTACAGTGAGTGTCGCGGCCATCTACTCGACGGTCCCATCGATACTGAAAGCTCTACCGCCGTTCGCCGTGGTTCGTTTTCCGAGCGCGAAAAGCTCGTTGTTTGAACGGGCGCTTTTTTGTGAATTTACTTAGCATTGCGTATTGCGAGCGTTTGTTTATACAAGAGAGGATTTTTGCTAACGTATACAAAATCGAGTGCGACGTGAATGGATCATATTTTTCGCTTAAATTGATTGTTCAAAACTTGTATTTGGAACAATACCGTACGTAACCATTGTAAAGAAAATTGCTGAATCTTTAAATTATAATTTGTGCCGATATTTATGACGATGTAATTACCAGACGTCTCATCTTTGTACACACATCATTAGCATAATTAAATACACCTAATCGATACAATACAAACCATATGCGCTATAATAAATTGTAATTACCTAGTGCACGTAACAAGGAACCAATACAATAGA
Source organism: Laspeyria flexula (assembly GCA_905147015.1). Lineage (NCBI taxonomy): Eukaryota > Metazoa > Arthropoda > Insecta > Lepidoptera > Erebidae > Laspeyria > Laspeyria flexula. The sequence continues at coordinate 9,883,978 of LR989964.1, read as the reverse complement.
GTCGATGATGAAGTGCTTATTTATCAACGGCTAGTTAGTAACACTAGTGCCATCTATATGCGGCTGAAAGAATCATAATACTGAAAGCAGAAATCTAGGTGAAGCGTGTGAAACGTCTGACATCAGCAAGTCCGAAGTAAATTTAACTCTTGACGTATTTAACCCTGCCGTAGTGCCGTGGGACTGCGACCGATTCCTCTAAACATTCGGATTGTTCTCGCATTGGCTCCTATTAGACGATCATTGTTATAATTGCGTCATTGAAATCGCGAGCGGCATCATTATTATTAGTTGCGTATGCGTCTTGTGATATGTTACTTACACTGTTATAGGTACTGTTTCGTCGTCCGTGTTCATTCTTAATATTATTTTCCTACTGTAATAACCTTTCTGTCTAATATTCTAGTCATATTTTTCTTTTAAATAAGATTTGAGAATATGTATTTTGTCTATTCAGGTAACAGTAGCGCCTCCACAGGGGGCGAAGGCGCAGCGCCGCCGCCATCGGAGCCAGACCCCGCGCTCGACTCTATGCACATGATGTTGGACCCACACTTAAGGCCTATATCCCCGGACTTTAACAACGAAGAGTCCAAAAGGATATTTGAGGAGCACAAGCAACTCGCACAGGAGTATTTAAAGGTCGGTACAAATTTTATAGTATTAAGAATAACGATTAGTTTAAACCAAACAGATAATTATTATCACGCATTTTTCCAAGGGGTGTGCAGAGGTGTATCACGTCCCGCCACGTCCAAGTTTCGCTAGTTATGTTAGATCCCATGTAATGGGGGGCGAGACTTTTGCCACCTGGCAGTTTTTCCAGACTTCAGGCAGTTCCCGAGAATATACCTCTTGTTGCGCCACCGAGGCAGTATAAAACAATAATATTATGTCCAAAGGATTAAGAATACTACCCCATTTCAACCCGTGGGTGTCGTAAAAGGCGACTTCAATATATTCATTAAAATTTACATCGATATAAAATATGTATTATAAATGAAAGCAAAAATGAAACGAAGAATATCTTTGGCATACGAATGTATTTATGTTATGAGTTATGACACAAAAAGTAGATCTATTGACGCAATTTCAAATAAAACAATGAGAACGAATAGTCTTATCAGGGCCGTGAGCGAACATCTGTGTTTTTTCTTATACTCCACTTCTGGCCAAGTAAGGAGCAATTACACTATTCTAGAAAGTGTTCTATTCTTAATTGAATCCGATAATGAAATTAAGAAAAAATAAAAAAAAAATATAAAATAAAATTTTACTACGACATATGGAGACCCTTTAACTAGTTGATCTATAGAACGTCGCGAATACGCCGTTATCTGCAGCCCCGCTTGTAAGAAGTGGTCTTAAAGCTTCTGGGACCACGGGGAAACGCCCCTTGTTTAAAAGGTTTTATATCAAAACAAAATATTGATACCAAAACTTAGAATTTCGATATTTGGAGATTTTTTATGTTGGCAACAGTTGAACGGCGGATATATTTCCGAATCATGACATCAATAAAAAATTGTGTACGGTACCTATTTATTTAAAATATTTTTATTAACATAACTTAAAAATTGTACAATTACAGATACAGACAGAGTTTGCGTACCTCAGTAATCACAAAGCAGAGTTGGAGGAGAAAATGGACGACGAGGAGTTACGGCAGAAGAGGGAGATCATACAGTTAGAAAAAGAGAAGGTAATTATTTTACTCTTTATTTAATGACAAATGTACTTATTGCATAATATAGTTTAGAATTCTCTTTAAGTATCAATCAATCTATTTTATTGAAAATAGTAGTTTTAAGTAATGGAAACACTAATCTTTGAAAAGTCTAAGCGGGATTAAACTAGCCGAGACCTTTTCCTTCAAAATTTATTTATATTTGCGTTACCGATTCATAGAACAGTTTACGCACTCAGATAGCGAAACTTGAAGAATAATAATTGTGAACTAGATTTTAATCTGCTACTTAGTCCATAATTTGACTACTTATTTAAAGCACATCTGTCATAGTTAAAAGTTAGCACGATGGGTAGTGAAACCAGTAATATTGAGAGTCATAAAATTCTGTTTCCAGGAATCACTGATCAAGTTATACTGTAGTCTAAACAAACAACTGGCTCGAGTAGAAAACGACAGTTGGATTCACGCGGAGGAGATGCCGCACCAGTGACACTGGCCGCCGCGGGCCACGCCCCCTGGGACCACTGTGACGTCACGCGACCAACACGCCACGACCAACGTCGACCAATACCACGACCAATGTTGGGACAAGTTCACCGGCGTGGAGTGTGTGTGGACGCTTGTTTGTGGAGGCTAACTTTGTACTCGTGTATCAAATATCATTGATCTCAACACACCAAATGAGCCTTCATGCTTTTCTACCCTTTTGTTTACAGGAAATTTAGTTATAATGCATGTTTTATGGACTATGTTTAGTCATCTGTATTATTTAACCGAATTACGTAGGTACTTTCTTTCATGTTGACTAATTTCGCCATCGTACACGAATTAATACTTATTGCCATTGTAATAAGGCACGTTTTAGTGCTTTGAGAGTGTAATCCAAAAACGTAAATTGTCACCACAATGTATGTGTGTACAAAATGTTTTGTTTTATCTCATTTTGATCATGTATTACAGTGTGGTATGAATTTGTTTGATTGTATAAATGTAAGATAGAATATTAGCAGTATTAGTTAAGTTATAAATATGTTAAGTTTAATAAAGTTTTGTGAAATAGTATTTGCGTTTATTGATTTAAACTCCTTACACTAATTGGTCACCAAATATCGGAATTGACCGGGTCTTAGTTTAAGATACGAGGAGTTGTCTCCCCAGCTTGGCCACATTTGTATCTCAAAAATAAACATTTCAATCTTCTACAAGCTTATGCTAGCCTAGTACTTTGTTCACACACAAAACAATGTTAAACACTGCGAGAAGGCAGCCTTTTTTTAAGTAGTACTAGGATAACAGAAGCGTGCAAGATATTTCTAAACATTTATATAATTATGTATATACTTTTATAACAACCTCCTACAGGCTTATGCTAGCCTAGTACTTTGTTACACTACACGGATAATCCTTACTACTATAATGTCTCAAAACTTTTAACTTTCATTTATTTCTTGTTTACAAAAATATTTATTTCACTCAAACACAATGACAGACGGAGCTTCGGTCGCAGCGCTACGTTCCAACCGCTTAAATACCAACTCCAATCTTATCTGCTGCTGTAGGCATGCTCTTAACATTGGAGACACTATCATTTACATCGACATACCTACCTATCAACTTCTTTTTTTAATGTCTTTGGAACCTCTGTAGTTATCTGCCAGAGGTTCTAAACACCGACCTACATGTTAGATTAAGTAGGTATTATGAATATTTTATAGTAGGTACCTAACCATATAAATACAATAATAAATCATTTTATATTTCGAACCGAATGTTTTTATTCTATCCTTACTTTAGAGGCTAAGGTTAAACATAACGTAATTTTCATAAAAATAAAAACATTATCAGTCCAAATAATTTATTTCAATTGTCATAGTCACAATATAGAATTTTATTTATTGGAATGGTGAGTAAGTGTTACAAACATAATTAAATGATGAATTTGGCACTTTTGGTTATTAATTCATCAATATTCCATGAGATTCAAATCTTATACAAATAAATGCTTTCTCGATGTACACAACATCATAATGGTGTATTATATGGACGATTCTTCACGTAACAACTTATGTACAATAATTACAATAATCGTCTACGTACAGGGCCGCGGTGTACGGAGCTGAGACTACTAATGTTCCGTACACCACGGTTAGAACACCACGCGACGGTCAAGTAAAAATGTTAACCTTTTGAACGCCAACGTCATCTATACTTGCGCAAGCGCAAGCGTGCCCTGAGTGCCGATGTCGTCTATAGATGACAAAACTCAGATCCATAAAAATACAAGATAAAGATACTAAATCATTAGTTTTATGTGTTTTGTTAACAAATCTTAAAAACCGAATTTTATGGTTTGGCGTCCAGGGCACGGAGATGCCGAATTGACGTGGCGGTCATAAGGTTCAACAATATACAATACATAATGACTCCCAACATATAATCTCGACATTTTACTGTATCAGTTTATTGTATATTCATTTATACAAATGTGATGTACTGTATACAATTTAGGTAATAAATAAACTTGAAAAATTTCTACTACTATTAAAAATTTACATTTTTATTTTAAATTTACATAGTGATATGATCTTAAACTTACCGTGTTATCAAATAAATAGCGAAAGGCAAAATAATAAAATGAACTCACTAACCAAATTTTATATACCAAATCATTTAGGTAATTAAATAAATAATTCGGCGTCGAGAGGCGAGATCTCGGCCCTTTGCTAAAATTTCAAAATAAAATAACGCCAATATCATAATACAATATAACTTCTATAATATTTCGTTGTTAGGGCCCGATGTATAAGGAAATATTAATTTAATATAAAGGAATGAAATCAGCTAAAACGTCCATCTAGCAACAATTTTTGATACTAACGATTTAAGAAAAATCATAATAAAAGGCAATTCCATCAAGCCTTTGAACTAAATATTATCATTATTTTATTAAATCCTATAATTAACGCCATCATTTGAAACATCATAAAAATAATTAAGGCAACAGTTGCTTTAAAAATATAGAATTATTGGTACACGTACAAGAGAGTGTTTAACTTGTATTTGTATCAATAATAAGTATGGAACAGTTCTTGTAGCTACATAATAATCTCACACGTGAATAGTATGTATAACACGTAACACGGGACTGCGCCCGACGTCCCCGCCGACGGCGAGTCAGCGTCGCGTACAGTCGCACACAGTGACAAACACAACATACGTCATATAAACTCGACACTTATGTACATAAGTGTACTCTCTTGTACACACTCCCGTGTGGCAATGGCCTCTACATCCACATTTGTAGACTAAGAACGTTATGGTACAAATAAAATTAATCAAATTCTAAGTGCCATTTAGATCGTGCAAGTCTTGTAATGCAAGTATTGTGTTATATTATTCAGTAAGACCTTATCGATGAGGGCTGATATAATGGCAAGTCTTAATTTGACGCCAAATCGTCAATCGTTGTTTTCGAAAAAAAGAACCCAAGTCTGGGCTAATTATAATTTAATGATTGGTGGTATCTGAAACTATCGATAAAGCGATTGGAAAAGTGGCATTGACATTAAATGTATATTTGTAGGTATAATTATATAATATACTTCCCATAGTACAGTTGTTCCACAAGATACCTGCATATCAGGAATGCTTAGCTTGCGGTTCGAGTTCGATTTCAACCATTTCAACCCGTGGCTGTTGTAAAAGGCGACTAAGGGAATAACCTTAGGCAGACAAGAGCACTGCTAGAAAAGGAAAATTCGAAATGAAACCCTATACCGACCTGGCCAGCGTGGCATAGTAGTCTTAATTCCCTCCACAATGCTTGGAGAAGACCTGTGCCCAGTAGTGAGAAAGCAGACGTTTATGGGTTGTAATGATGATGTCTGATCCACCAACCCGCATTAAACCAACGTGTGTGGATTTTAGTCTAAACACTCTCAGCTCAGCATAGATAGAGGAGAGGAGACTTAAGCCCAGTGGTCGGAAATTATTGGGTTGCTCTTTTAACTTCGTCACGCGAATTAAAAGCCAGCGTTAGATCTAACTAAAACATAATAAAACTTGTTACAAAACTTGCTCCGTATAAATGAGCTATAACGGTGTTAGTGGCAACTTGAAGGCAGTTTGACAATGGGTGACACTTACGTGCCTCTAGCATCACTAATCGATCGATGATATAAACCTTAACTGGCAAAGATTAGCACCGCGAGCGTAAAACCATTCTATACAAAATCTTACTTGAATACAACGAGATAGATCAGAATAGGCATTAATATTATGATCAACTTGTAACAAATGCACTTACAGGAATGAAATGTACAGTTTATAGAAAATAGAGTATATGAACAAGAAACGGTAGAACAATTTTTGTATACGTAGGTAGTTGAAAAAGTAACAATTAACAATGCTAAAGGGAAAATATTGTTCAGTGAAGAAAACAGTTATTGGAATAAAAAATACTTAATTAATGATCTTGAAATGGAGTATTATTGGAGAGACATTGAACTCACGCGAATTTATTGTATAACCTCTGTGTAAAAGAGTCGTACGATAAAAAATGTCCCTTGGCAATTTCAAACTTTATGTTAATTGACATAAGATTTAGAATTTGCCGAATACACATGTCTCATTAATAAAACTTCCTTTTCATAGACAGTACAATACGAACAACGCGTAGAGTATCTAATGTCAGTAGTACATCGCACGGTCATGGATCAGTCAACAGTCGTCCTAAGCGTGGTAACAAAATATTTCGATACAAAGTTCCGACAAACAAAATTTGTTATTATAATTATATCATATAAAATTTCAATAAATATCTCTCGCATTACATACTCTTATTCAAACAAGAAACAATATCAAATAAAGCACAGTCTAAACACATTTGACGCAATACTAAATTGAGCAACGTTTAGGGAATACAACAAATAAGAACGTTTGTAATGTATTGTCAACAGTTCCCAGGACCTCGTGTGTCGATACATTAATTCTAATCGATATAAAATTTCAGATATAGGAATAAGGAATAAAATCTGCTATCTAACGAGAGGGGAAGACTGGTATGGTCAATTGTTGTCATTCCTGAAAACAAAAACACATGACTTACATTTTGTTAAACATAGTTTTTTGCAATTTATTATTGCCATCTTGATCAAGACACATCTTAAAAGTTTATTTACAATTAACAAAAGCAACATTACTACTCAAAGTAGCCTAAGTTACTCCTTATCCAGCTATCTGTCAGTGAAAGTCCCGTCAAAATCCGTCCAGCCATTCCAGAGATAAGCCGGACCAAACACTGATAGACAAAAATTGAAAAAAAAATTATTCATATGCATGTAGTAAAAAGCGGTTATTTTAATATTACAAACAGACACTCCAATTATATTTATTTGTATAGATGTTAGACAGCGGCGGGATGTAACTTCAGAGCGAATTAGAAGTTTGAAGAGAGCTGTAACTGTTTTTCAAGTAAATAAGTATGGTGTAGTAGTGTGTACCTGCGGCAGGTGGCGCTGTGCACTAGCTGAGCTGGTCGCGGCGCGCTTGCCACTTAAAGTCGACCTGCATGAGCCACTGTTGCCCGCGCGAGCGGTCGCACGGGCGCAGCACCGGCTTCCACACGTCCGACGACTCCGGCTTCTCCAGGCACATGCGCGTGTTCGTGTGCTTTATTGTTCGCAGCTGGAATGATACACTCATATATTAAAAATTTGTTATAATTATTTTACATTGATAAACGACTGTTGAAACTAATAAATAGCCAATCGAGGAATTGGTTCTTAAAACGCAACAACTTAATGTTTCATTTTCTAAACTGCTGAAGGAATGATGATAAAATTTTACCTCGAATCGGTTCTGATATTGATATTTCTTTTATTTGCGTTCTATAAACTTTCACTGCACACATTCCAATTGATGGTCAATCTTGAGCTCAATTTAAAATAGTTCTGTAGTCATATTAATTATTTCTCGTATTTGGTGCCAATTCTTAAATTAAAACCGAATGGAGTATAGTTATAATTTTAAAAATTCATACCTTCATATCATAGGTCCACTCTTGATTGCCACGCATGCCGTGACAACGTATGAGTTTGATAGGTCCCCGCGGGTTCGCGGCGTCCAAGCAGTTGTCGTCAGACATTATCTGCTTTCTCTTCGTGTACGCGAACACCTGCAAACATCATTATCAAATATTAAGTGTTTTTATATTTACAATAAAAAAATATTTAGGGTTCAACTGGAATCATTCGTACCCAGAAGGTTAAGTGAAGTGTTGTTTAGAAATAGCTAAACGAGATTGGAACAACGAGAAAATAGAAACAGTAACTCCGTCCTACTTTCACAGTCAGACTTTAAAGGTAAGTTAATGCTGTTAGGCCCGAATTAAAAAATAACTATACAGTCTTATTCCTACTTAATGCGAAACCATCAGTTTGTTCAGAATCAGTAGCAAAATCGATTCCAATAGTTTTTATACCATGTTATATTTTTTGACAAAAATGTACTTATTAAAATTTTGAAAGCTCGTATATCGTTGTTTGAAAAGTATCGGCCGCCTAATGCCTTGTACCGCAACGTCGACTCGCAGCGATAAATAAATAAGTACTAAAGGTAAATAAATTACTGATAGGTGCGCGGCAGCAATAAGAATGAAATTTTTTTTAAAGAATCAACCATCACGAAGATTTGATTCTTTTAAAATTTATGTTTTTAATTCTGATTATGCAAATAAAAAGACGTTTGGGGTGTTTCAGCTTTAGTATAAACAAATAATAATGTTGTACAAATGAGGATGACGAAACAACAATTTAATTTATTGCGTACGAATCTTAATACGTAATAGCTATTTTGAATTTATAAAAATACAGTCACAGCTGATAAATGTCACAATTACAACCAATTAACCTCCCATTGCTAGGCACGGGTCTCTGTGGAGGGAATATAGGCTACTTATACGCTGGCCAGAAGGGTTGGTATAGTTTGTTTCAAATTCTTCTTTTCTCATAATGCTCTGATAAATGTGATTGTAGAGATTTACTATTATTACATAAACTATTGTTTAAATAGTTTTTAAAATGATAAATTTATCTAGTATAATTTTGTCAAACGTTGTTTTATAAATGAAAATTTGTCATTTGTTTTTTGTCAAACGATTGGACACCAATTGTAAATTAAAAAAAATTGAAATAATTCCTTAAACAAATTAAAAATTATTGCAATTCAACCATAATTTTCTTTACTAGGTAAACAATTCCGCACACGAATTAAGACAATTAAATCTCAATTTACTTTAAATTCGACACGGTAACATAAACCCGTCGTTATGCAAATAACTAAAATCTCAATCTTGATTTTGGCAAATAAAAATTGCAAGTAAACAAATGAAATTAATGTTTCGTAATCAGCAATTTTGTAAGTTAGTTATTCGACATTCCCTTTGCAGCGATAGTAAATTTCCGCATACCTACGAGTTTTAACACAAACAAGTATAGTCGACTATATTTTACCACTTTAACCTTTTGACCGCCACGTCAAATCGGTATCGCCGTGCCTTTGAGCGCCAAGCTTTTAAAAATACAGTACATTTTTGACGTGCCATGCCGTCATTGGCGTGGTGAGCACATTTTCATTTTAAGTGTATAGACGTCTCTGGCGTTCAATGGGATTAAACAAGTATATAAAAAAAAAAATCTATCAAAATTGTAATTCAAGAAGACTAATGACTGAAATATAGTCAACTATAAAATATCACAAAACAATCATGTCTATTTTTGCTTGCAAGTGACAGTTATCATCAATGCGTGACGTCAACATTAATCATCATCATTTCAACCCATGAACGGCCCACTGTTGGGCACGGGAGTCATATTGATAAATTCCAACACTAATTAGAACACTAATGTCTCAAGCCAATTCGATATGAAGACCAAATATGGGAGTGGGAAACCTCTACCTATCCTTTTTCTGAGGGAGAATGCGTCACGAGCAAGACGCGACGGAAAGCAAGAATAGACGCAATAGGTAATACTGCTCAGATAATCTCGAAGTTTCTAGCCTCTATAGGACTAAGCAGAGAACTATAAACAGCAAGGGGCGCTACAATAGATCAATTCTAGCCCAACGAATGGACCGATTTAAGCAAAAATGATCCAATCAACACAAACCTCATTTTGAGATAAGTATTTGACTTTTAAATTAATTGCAGTATTTCTCTGGCTTTTAGTTAAGTTCATATAGGATTACATAAAATTACGAAAACAAAATTTAGCATTGCAAAGCCATAGAAATACTGCAATGAATTTTAAAGTCAAATATCTCTAAATGAGGTTTGTGTTGATTGGAGCATTTTTGCTTAAATTGGTCCAAATAATTTTTAATATCAATAGTTACCTGGTTACCACCCATTCCATGGCAGTATCCCATACCGAGAGGCTGGCCAGCCTTCCCTCCTAGTGTGTCCAAACAGTTAGAAGTCTCAGCGTTACGTATCTGTGGACATTCATATTTGTCATCAAACAAACGCACCGAAACAAGCACAACTGTACAAATACATGACAATACACTGTGTTGACATTTCATAATACGTAATACTATACGTACCTACTATACACACAAATAATATTTTAAATAGAACATTGCTTATTAGAAAATTAGATTGTATTTATCTTTCGATCAAATTTCTCAATATTTATTTAATTGTTATAGTGGAGTATTATCGTTATTTATTTCAATATAAAAAGAAGAAACAATACGTCGTTATCGAAATCATACCAGTTTTAATCAGTTATAATTAACTGAATTTACTGATCCTCACCCCAATTAATAAGTGGGAATCGAACCCACGTCACTCGGCATGTTAGTGGGGAGGCACCTAAGCCGCTACGCCACAGTGAGAGTCTCTATCTAATAAACTAAATCAGTCGGGTAAAAAAATACTTTTATGTATTTGTATTTTAATAGTAACTATAAAATCTCACCTCTCCCAAATAGTAATAGTCGAGCGGCATCTGGCTCTCAGGGTAGATGTTCTCCAAGTACCATCGGAAGCTCTTACACTTGAGTCGCTCCCTTAGCGCACGTCGCTCGCTCACGTTACCAACGGGCACGTTCAGCGCACCTGCTCGGTGCATCACACATCACAGATCAGTTATATTCCATAAACAGGTCATTCATTATATTTTCATTATATATTGCCTTTCTATTAGTGAAGTAGTCTTTCAAATTTCATTTTAACTTTTTACTAATTTCGTATTTTTTATTTACATATTAATATTTAACACAGCTTACTGGGAATTGCAAGAATATAAATGACAGGGTCATATAAAGTTTACTGTCATTCAATCCGTCAATTAGATAAGATTTTATAGCAAATTCAGAAATAAAATAAAACTACAGCCAATTATGTGAATATTCAAAATTTTACCAAAACTACAAATACTTATTAATCATGAAGCATGAATTGTATACCCAATACAAATGTTATAAGCGATCGGTGTTAATGACGGGTTAATTTGGTTAAGATTCGAATACATGCCAAATTCAAAAAAAACATTGGAAGTATCTGTGAATGTGTCAATTGACATCACAAAAATATCCTGTCGGTCCCACAGACTTTGTATTACTATAAAATTGTTAGTCCCACAGATTCCTCCAATTCATAACTTTTATTTGGTTCGCAAAATTTTAATAAAAGCACAACACAAAATGTAAACAAATGTTAATGTAAATATACAGGGTTCATCAATATTATAGCGTGTCCTTGAACAATACGAAGATAAAAACACTACAACGTTTACTGTATACTTATCAAGCACTAACCCCATATATGTATTAACAAGTACGCACACACAAGTATGAGACAAAACAAAAAGTAGAAAGTACGTTTCCGTAGGTTTCTTTGTTCTAACTGTTATCGTAGGTTTATGATGCCTATTGAAATATAATGCTTATCGCTTAGCCCACCTGTTCTGAGTTTAGTCAACCGAACGAAATAAAATAACTTTTGCGTGAATTTAATGTTTGTATTTATGTTTATGGTTTGTCGGCTATTTCATATATGAAATTGGCTTTAAACAGTTTATGAACGGAACTTAGTTAATGTTTGCGCTTGATACAGTGCAAACAGCTAGAATATTGACAATTAGGGTAGTTTATACACCAAGCGATAACAAGAATTAACCATATTGGGTGTTTAGAAACGTGTTAATCAATGCCACGGTAAGCTAAAGAAAGTTTGTAAATTCACATCAGATTAATAAAACGCTGATTAAATTAATAAATCGATTCGAGTTTGTGTAACGTTCAAACAAAAATCTTAAAAACTTAGATAACCCTCTCAATCACTATTATGATTATATTTAATTTAACGTGAAGAAGGCAATTTCGCAGTTTTTAAATTAACGCTCGGAGCCTTATACATCATGTTATAGATATAGTAATAACTGTGAAAAAAAAAATACATGTAGTGAAAAAACTGGCACACGTAAATAAATTTTAACCGAATGAGAAAAAAAATATTTCAGACAAAACACATACGCGAGAGCTAGTAACAAAAAGCGATAAAAAGCAAACGAAACTCAGAACAGATTTACTAAACAAAGCCACCATATACCGGGATTAATATTGTAGTAGAAATGCTTCCAGTCATCGAGCCAGACTTCTGCGAGGCGAGCGTTGTTGTGGTTGACGACGCGGCCGGTGCCCCCGGGGAAGGAGTAAGGCGTCGTCTTGCGGAACACGTGGCCCACGTGCGAACACGGAGCTATCTCCAGCCGCCCGCCGCACATCCATACCTGGCCCGGCGGCGCCACCGTGTTATATACCCAAGCGTATTGTAGCCAGGGAGGTTTGTTATACGTATGTATGTATGAAATCAATTGGTCAATCTTCCCTACCATAACTATACGAATTTAACTGTTAATAACGTAGATCGGGCATCAATATTCTATAAAAACGTGCTTCAATTAGCCAATGGTCATTTGGTCAATATTCCCGTCTATAGCTAAACGAATTTAACTGTTTTAATGATATGCATGCGACAATAGCTAGAGCATTCGACGGTCCACAGCGCATCAGACTAGGAAAACCGACTTTGACTCAGTGAAACCGCTATGTATTTTTATAAAAACGTTCAATAAGCAACGGTTAATTGATTAAAAGAGTAAAATTTAAGAAAAGTAACATTGCACGTGCTCATTACAAAAGCGGTACGTCCTTTCCATTGCTACAAATGCTTTGAAATAATATACGGACAGTGAAATAGATCTTCTGATTAAAATAACGATGTATTTTAAATAGGATCATATTAGAAACAAGTTCTTCTTTTATAACAGATACCTACCTACATAATTTAAAAGGACTTTACTAAGAACATATTTTAATGAAACGTTAATATTGGTAAAAATAGTAACAACAAAATGATTCATAGCCTCGTATGACTATTAAATGTCACACTGGAGCTAATTTGCCAACCAGAGGTTACGAGTATTGACTCGCAACTAGCAGAATAGCTCCTACTTAGCATCGTAAATAATATTTGCATTGGCATTTCTTTATAGTAATTCTAGATTAATCTGTGTTGACATAATGCTACATACAGACCTATCATTCACGTGGCGCATAATATTAGTAGGTATAGATGTATATTAGTAATTTATTGGTTTGCATAAAACTAGCATTTAACTATTTTTCCTTACGTACAAGCTGTTCAAACTATGACTGAACTTTATAAAATAAAACAGAAGGTATAAATATCTACTGCTTGAAGGAAACACTACTAAGAAACAGAAGACCCTTAAAATGCAATTAAATTGTCAGCATTTCGATTTTTTTTATCATTTGCCTCATGACGCTAAAATAGTCACAAATTAAATTCCTTTGTTTTCAAATTATGTTATTATCAACACGGGAACAAAATCAGCTGTTGCGAACTGACACGAAGCAGCATAGTTGTCAATGAATTCTTTACTTCTGCGCAATACAGACACCGAAAGGCAAACTGCGACCAAATCTAACGATTTAATTTTCGTATTCAAGGAAAAACTGACCAACAACGTACTGTAATGAGTAGATATATCGGCTGTCTATATTACATACATTTGTTTAAACCTTTCCTCCCTGACTACAGATTATAGCTGTTATTCTCCCCATTACACAATATAAGGTGATATAACATTGACCTCATAAATCAAAACAAAATATTATTTGATTACTTAGTTGGTGACGTGATCAAAATAACTAAATTCGCTTTTTACCCGACTGTCAGGACGGGTATTGTTTTTCGCGCGTATCTTGTATGTTTGTAAATTTCTTTATTCCCACGAATCTTTCAAACGGCTGGATGGATTTTGACAATTAGGGTATCTTTAGATTCGTCTAGAAAACCCAAGTGTCCTTAGATAGGTTTTAAGAATAAAAAGACTTAAATGGCGGGCTTTTGACGCCAAATTGTAAGATTTTTTTTTTAATCAAACCTATTGTGTTGGGTATCAAAATAAAGGGAATCAAATGAAGATTACAAATATATACATATGTTATGTATTTAAATTTAATCAGGTATAATAATATTACAATAATTTTACGGTCTTTTTAGTGCGTTGCGTTTAATATTGATTTTTTGCAGTCGGGTTATTAATTTTTTAATTATATTTACTTGTTATGAATATAATATTAATAGCACCTTATAAGTGTGAAATGGAAATTAAACAGTCGCAAGCAATATTACAAACACGTAAAACATTTTAGTACTGAAGCACGTGTGTTAAATAGCTGCTTTGCTTGTGACTGCTGCAGATGAATGTATACGTAAATGTATTAGAATGAATTGATTGTTGTTTCACATTATTATTAGTAGTGAATGTTGTCGGATGAGTTATTGTCGTTCGTATCTGGCGTATGTAATTAAACGATTATTCTATATATTTGTAAAGTAAAGTAAACATAACTTTAAGGGCCGGTTTCGCCACTGGCAAATAAATTTTAGATAGCCTATATGAAAGTTTGTTGACAGATTTTTGAAGTATTTTACATATAAAATCTGTCAAAAAAGTCTCAATTAGTTTATTAGACACTTATCTAGTATCTGTATTGTGTTAAAACAAAAAAACACAGTCATACGCTATATACGAACACCCCTGAAAGATAAGTGTTTATTATAGTTAATCTAGTTTGAATGAAAGCAAAAGGCCGAGTTTATATAACAATTACGTGTATCGGTATGGAATACATTATAGTATGGCATATTTCGAAGACTGTCGCTTATAACAACTTTAATGAGGGTAATTATGTATAATTCTGTTTGTACCATGTCAAAGGGCAACTGACAAATGAACCACCTATTTATTAGATGGACTAGACTAGACTTCATAATTCTATAATTCGCATGTTCACAACCGTTGGGATAGCGGCAAATGCCTCAAGCTTCCTTAAATATTATGCCCGATTACAATTGTTGTATTAAATTAATTATAAGTGTCAAAGATATAGACTATACCAGTACTACTACTATTATTATAATATATCCACCAACTCGCACTAGGCCTGCGTGAGTGTATTATGGCCTAAATCCTCTCAGCTCTCTAGTTAGAGGAGAGGAGACCCGAGCCCAGCAGTGGGACTTAATGATTCTCAAGTATATAATATAACCCAAACATTCAAAAACAGACGCAAGTGTTCATAGTACATAATAAAATAATATTTTTAATTACAATGGCTGAGAACAAGATTGTTTACTATACCACCATGAGCATCGCGTTCTTGAAATTGGTACCAAGTGAATATTATATAAACATAATTCTTCTTAATTGCCATATTACAATGTCACACGAGACCGCTTGTAAACTCAGCCTCATACAAAATATTTTAGATTGCAGTTAGAAACAGTCTATGAACAATAGTGTTTTTATAATAGCAATAGTATTGTCTACATATCTTAAAATGTATTTTCATCTGACAGCATGATTTATAAAATATCTTCTCAATCTATAAGTAATAATATTATAATCTATTCTAATATTATAAAGCTGAAGAAGTTTATTTGTTTGTTTGGAAAACGGAACGCGATAATCTCACGAACTACTGGCCTGATTTGAAACATTATTTTAGTGTTAGATAGCTCATTCATCGAGGAAGGCTATTGGCTATAAAACATCATGCTATATATAATAGGAACTGAGCAATGAAAAAAAAACAATGGGAGGGAAGTCCCGCGCGTCTTCTAGTATTATTAATAGACTGAATAATCTCCTTTAATACCTTACTTTTAGTTATTCATTAATCGTTTCCATTTTGTAATATAATTCACAATAAAAAGAAAATTACTAATAGCCGCTAAATTCCAAAAATCGGTAGCTATAGACTGAGAACAATTAATTATTATCAAAGAAACACCATCATGAAATAAGTTCAGCTATAATTAAGCGACAAAACATGGAACTACAATATTTTCAAGCAAAATTATACTATTTACAAAGACACTAGCGCCAGACTTTTTGGACTGTTATAACGGCTAGGTACACCACGTTATTCGATCACCTATCAATAAAATGACAGCTCTATATTATCCCGAAGAGTTAAATAATTTAAATAAATAAATCCAGAACAATTTGGAATAAGTAAGACACTCAATGGACGCTACTCTACGTGTAATATAAGCAACGCTCAGGTCATAGTTCAAACATAGCTCATTCAATCAAACATTAGTCATTAAAGACGGCTAGATTACACCAGCAATGCTTAACAATTCATTATTAGACAAAGGCTAGTTTGGAATGCCTATTCAGTTATTAACGCAGATGTATATCGTGAGAGTTTTTAGAACCGTCATTTACGAGTACTAGAGCGACATAGAGAGAGAGCCGAGCACCTCGTCGGTTCGTGTGATTCCGTGCGTCCATGTAGTGACGGATTGAGAATAGGTTCATAATGTCACTACCCCATTTGAACCCGTGAATGTCACAAGGCGACTAAGGGACCTAACCTTAAGCAGACAAGAGCACTGCGAGAAAAGCAAATTCTATACAAAACTCTATACCGACCCGTCTGGCTAGCGTGGTATAGTAGGCTAAATTCCCTCCAAAATTGTTGGAGGAGACCCATGCCCAGCAGTGGGACATTAAAATTTATGGGTTGTAATGATGATGATAATGATGATTCCGTGCGGCTAATCCTAACCCTGTATTTAAAGCAAAGACCCTCGATATTATGCGGCTTAATCATATTGCAGCATTAAGCTGAGGCAGACACCATTTTTGGTCTCCTGCACTAGTACTTCTATGTAACTAAATGAATGCACAGCATTATAATACTTGTACATCCTGTTACAGATAATAAATATCATCAGCAACCCATTAAGTCCAACTGCTGGGTTCGGGTCTCCTCTCCTCTAACTAAAGAGCTGAGAGGATTTTGGCCATAATCCACACACGCTGGCCTAGTGCGGGTTGGTGGATCAGATATACGCATAGAATTTATTCTAGGGTATGGGGGTTTCCTCACGATGTTTTCCTTCACCGTTAGCAGATGGTAAGTCACTTGACTAGGACATATAAATTCCACAAAGTGCAATCCACATTGGTCCTGCCGGTCGGGATCGAACTCGGGCCGCGTGGTTTGGTTTTTCACACCGGTCCATTACCCGTTCAGCCACCATCGCTTAATAAATATAACTATTTATAATGTAATGCTTTTTAAATTGAATATTTTAATGTAATGTAATGGATGTAATTGTTTGAACAAATAAATAAATTATTATTATTACTAAACATTATTTCTTTCTTCTGTCTTTCTCGTCTATTAATTGAAATTAAATTGAAAAACATGTTTACGTTAAGAAAGTTCTTAAAGACTAGATATTTATGGATCATGCTTTACATCTACCACTTCTATCCTTTCCAATATTCGACTTTAGTAAGAGAAAAAAGAATATTAATTAAATTTACCATAATTGCTCCAGCGACTGCTTATAAAAACAACCTTATTAAATACCATTAGTAACACAAAACATATAAAACAATACACACAAGTATAGATTAGAACATGAAACAGGAACCGATACGTTTCTGTTAAAAAAATCCTCTCGAGTTATCAGTTATTGCATTACATTATTAATTCTATTAAGCCATGATAAAGAGATCAGTTGTGGCAAATAATATACCTAAATGAATATTTTATTTATTTCGTTTTGTTTTTTACTTTTAAGATTTGAAACAATACATTTGTACGACCATCTTAGGGTTAGACAACACCTTTTTTCTGTTTTTTTTTTTCTAAAACCGACAACGCCCGCACTAGGTAACAAGCCCTGTGACGCGGGGCTTTACAAACATGCAACTAACGGACACAAAGTACACCCAAAATCGAAACAAATATCTATGAAACACACAAATTAGAAACATGGATAATTTAAAGACAAACTAACTATGTGGTAGAGAAAACTTCATATGATAGGAGAATTTACAAACATAAGTGGTTACTGAGATATAGTTTGCAAGTTTAGTTTATTATTAAAGTGTTAAAATTGTTTTAGTGCGAGTAATCTCAGAACATTCTTCAAGTTTATAATACAACTCGATAACAACTAACTGTATCGCTTTCCCGTAGCAATAACGGTTAAGGTAGCTGCATTTGCTGAACCATTTTAATTAATTAGCACCTTGTACACGAAGAGCATAAAATGTTAAGTAAGTCGTCGAAATGTGTCTGATTATTTTTTATCGTATTTCATAAAATAAAGAACTGTACTGTTATCTATTAACCGCATAATAGATCATAGATGGCAAATGTCAAAGAAAAGTTTTTTCAAAGGACAAAGATATTTTTTTTAGGGTTCCGTAGCCAAAATGGCAAAAACTAAACCCTTATAGTTTCATCATGTCTTTCCGTCCGTATGTTACAGGCATTTTACCCAAAAACTACTGATGACTTTTTTCGGCAAACATTTTGAATATGATTGGATCTACTGTTTTTGAGTTATTGGTCAACAAAAGGACGTAAATGCTATGAAGATACGCTCTTTTGCTGCAAAAACCTAGTGAGCATGGTCCGACATGCTCTTAACCGGTTTTTATTTTATTTGTCGGATACTCCGAATACTGTCCGATGTCGATCTCATTTATTATTTACCACAACTGTCGTACCGAAAAGGATTGCTGTGGTTAATTCTAATATCGATAGTTAACATTATTAGTAAATTACTCATTGCTTCTGCATCGCAAAGAAGCAGAAAATAGTAAGAAAATAAAATGTAAAACAGGCAAGAAATGAAAAAAAAAAAAAAAAACAAAATATATAAAACAGTCAAGAAATGAAATAAAAGAAAATGTATCAGAAACGAATAAAAACATGTAACCTTTTAAAGTTGAATAACACAGAAACGCAAAAGCAAAATAAAACGTTCAATATTTCCTTACATAAGATTGTTCAAGAACTAAAAACAAAGTAAATTGGATGATAAAGAGTGAGAAAACACATAGATTATAAAAAAAAGCGATGAAGCAACACGAATGAAAAAAATGATCATGCTAAGTTACATGAATGCAGCTGCAATGGGGTTAATGTTAAAAGCTTTACTGTATTACTCAAATGTTAATGATGTTCGATATTTTTAAATTGTTAGTGTAATATCCCAAGCCACAACAAAACTTTACTTGCGCACCTTCACTTCTATCATTTTGCTGCAGCGAATATATTGAGAACTCAATAGCAACTGATAAGTACTTACTTACTTCTAAATAATGTTAATATGTACTATTATTACATACGTTAGGTACGTGTGTCGTGGTTCAAAGTGATTGTAACTACCCAAAATAGATCTCAATAATACATTAACTACGTCTATTCAAATTAGTGTCAAGTAGCCCGAAAATAAAACAGGAAGCGACCAAGAGCAAAATGTTAGAAATGTCGGCACATAGTTCGAGAGTCGAACCTGGATTCATGGCGTAATAGAACTCTCCCCACTCGTCCATCCAGACTTCGGCGACACGAGCAGCGTTGTGGAGGACGACATTTTGTACCCCGCCGGGGAACGAATACGGAGACTTGTCGCGGAACACGTGACCCACGTGTGAGCACGGCACGATCTCCAGGCGCCCGCCGCACTGCCATACCTTCGCGCACCCCCACATAATATGTTTATATTTACTACTCTACATTATCGATAAAAGCACATTGATTAAGCGTGCTTCACAATGCTCAAAGCACTGTATGTTCTGTTACTAATTCGCTAATTATATTCTAAAGATATTCAGCTTAAAATTGATTGATAAAACCTTCTAAATCTAAAATTTACCCTGAAGCTCATCTCGAGGTTCTCGCCGCCCCAGATGTCCATGCCCTGGTCGTAGGAGCCGATCTGGTAGAAGTAATCCTTGTCGATGGCGAACAGACCACCTGCCATGGTCGGCGTGCGGAGCGGAGCGGTGCGGTCTCCACCGCGACGTTCCATCTCACGTTCTGGTACTCTGTACCTGAGTGGAAAGACAAAGAAATGCGTATTAAGTTTTAAAATAATAAATACATACATAGAGTCACGAATTTTTTCCTCTAATAGGTAGCCAGAAATGTATTATACCTGCATTTATCCACCTGTGTTAGATAACATGTAATAAGATAGAATATTGCCATTAACCTCGCATATTTTCAAACTCCAGATTAACACTGATAATTTCAAGCCATTACCGTCATTTTAGCGGAACCGACAGAAATCCAATTTTACAGGAGAAGTTTTATTAAAAATATTTTTGTAGATACTGAAATGTTCTTCTAATTGAGTAAAAAGTTTCTGTCAACAAGGAGGGGTCCGTTTTCGTTTAAAATATTACTTACGACAAAAATCGCAATTTCGATAAAAGAGTCAAATAATGACAGAAAAACTCAAGATACTTTGTCCTGACCAGGAATCGACCTTTGGCGCAACAATCAGACAAACTTCCACTGCACCGCCTAGGTTGTTTTAAAATTAGATAAGTAATAAAAAGTAATGATCATTAAGTTCACTGAACTATGAATAAAGTGAGTACAATAAGTTAGCCAATACAATGAAACTTTTTTTTTTCAAGCAACACTAAAGAGTTCTTTAAGTATTTTTTATTGACTATTTCGATTATGCTATAAAGAAAAAAAAACAATAAAAAACTATTTTATTATTTAACCACAGCTAAAATATTTGTAACTTATACGTTCAACCTCCGTACGGAAGTCTTTTATTATGTTTGGCATAAATTGACTGTACATTTAACTATTGTCTACTGCAGTTAATGTAATTGTCATGTGTGTAATAGAACAATGTAATTATAATTAATTATGAACGATTATAAATGTTATTATAGTTCAATCATGCTATATAACGCTATCACAATAGGTTCCAAAGCTATAATTATAAATATGAGATGTGATTATTATTTCCGTGCCTCGTTTGTCCCCATATTTTTTCGCATATTCCAAAAACATCCTACCTTGTCCCAAATGAATACAGTTAGCCAAAATAACTTTATAGATAATAATATATTTAGCGTTATATCGTGAATATAAAACACTTTTTTTTACTGACTCTACCAAAAATATAAAGCATGTGCCACACGGTTGTAATCTTAAGATGTAAACATGATATTCCATTCATCTAGCCGGCAGATGTAAACGCACCAAGGTGACCTTGGTGGTAGCTAGGATCCCATCCGCGTATTTTTCTGTTGGAACGCAAGATTACATCCATGTGGCAAACGTTTAAGTTGCACGAAGTAGGCGTATGCATTGGAACAAACAGGGTATTAATAATGAAAATAAAATTTTGGGATGAATGCGATATACAAAGTGAGATGTTGGAGCAATTTTTTATGAGACAAAAATCGATGTACAAATCGATTAATACCAAGTTCTAAGTCTAAGACATAATAGGTACTTCATATATTACATAATATATATAATTATATAATTTTAATAATATATTTAATAATTAAAATTATATAATAATTTCCCACTGCTGGGCATAGGTCTCCTCGAATTTTAGGTTGTATAGGGTTGATATAGGGTTTGTTTCTAATTATACTACATGTACTACATATATTTTTATTGGAGCTTATTCATGCCCAATTTCTGAACCGTAAATTGGCAGTGATTGATAGGATAAAATATAACTTAACAAGTTAAAACTGACAGTTGTATGAAAAACCTAGTTTATCTATTCTTTTACTTTTATATTCAGTCCGATTATACTTTAATCGATGAATTTTTAATCTGTGAGCTCAGAAACTGGGCATTAGCCACCCTTATTTATGTAACTATGTATATTAAAACAGTGACGTATACCTACACTAATGTGTTTTATATTATCGAACACGATATTAAGATGAATAAATTTGATGAAAACCTGATTTGTTATGTCTTACACTTTCCTTTAATATTATTTTTAATTTTTTAAATAAAATATTTACATCGTATCTTAAAAATCATACACAACTAAACTTTTAAAAAAAACAGAATTTGAAATATGTTTTTTTTTTTTAAATTAATAATTCCTTTTTATAACAGAATTTGAATAAAAGAACACAGCATTATTTTTTTCTTTAATATTATCGCATTAATATATACATAACATAATATTATTTTATCATTCATTTTAGTAATGTAATATTTGATCCTCATCTACCATATTTGATCAGAATTGAATATCAGACCTAGAATTTTCTTATTTTCCATAAATATTTATAAAATATATATTATACCTATCACAATATAAATTATTAATAAACGGTTCAACGAAGGAATATAGCACAGCCGTATACAGAAACAATAGGACAAGGCCGTTATGCAATCAAAATAATCTTTATTA
This sequence comes from Laspeyria flexula, assembly GCA_905147015.1. NCBI lineage: Eukaryota > Metazoa > Arthropoda > Insecta > Lepidoptera > Erebidae > Laspeyria > Laspeyria flexula. The sequence continues at coordinate 9,861,458 of LR989964.1, read as the reverse complement.
ACAATACCATTTAAAGCGTACAAGCGTATCGATTGCACGCGTTACGATATGTTTGAATATTAGCTAACATTGAAGCAGGTGATTATGCTGTAAGCAATTACGATTACACTTCGACAACTTCGTATTACTCGTATATTATTTATATCTATGTCCATCATGACACCCATATCATCCATATCACCATATCTTTGTCTACCACGTCGGTGCAATTCGATCGAAACGTCGGGCAAATAAATAAGGTATTTACTATTCCTTATAATACGTGACCCATTTTATAATAATTTAATATGTGTACAAGTCGCGAAAATTTAAAAGTTTTTATTATCTTTGTCGCCAAATTCTTCCAGCATCTACATTTATTGTTCTACTCATATAGAACACAACGAAATATCTATACTAAGATTATAAAACTTGAACCCCCTTATTACAAAATATGGACTAAGCATTAAACCAGGTCTAAATTGACAACTTTGACACTTAAACAATGACTTATGTCAATTTAAATCTGGTTTAATACTTATAGTCCATATTTTGTAATAAGGTTATTACTGAACCGAATTGAAAATTTATTTTTGTGTTGGATAACCCATTTATCGAGGATGGCTATTAGGCTATATAACATTACGCTACGGCCAATAGGAACTGAGCAGTGGACAAATAAATAAAGCGAAGCACCGAGCGACTTCTATAAATATTTATATCCACACACTGCCTTAAATCTTGATACTTAATATAAAACTGTGAGAAGATTGCCATTTGTACCAACGAGGTTATACGGATATTTCTTTTTGTGAATTGGTGTATTCCTGCCTGTATTCGACGTAAGTATATCAGCAAATACATCTCTGTATATAAGAACAAGCATTCCACCTACAGAATAGCAAGTCATAACCCCGTCATTTGTCATTGGTCTAGTGGTTAGTGACCCTGACTGCTAAGCCGGAGGTCGTGGGTTCGATCCCCACCCAGGACAAATCTTTGTGTGATGAGCATGAAGGTTTGTTCTGTATCCGGATGTAATTTATCTATAATATGTATGTATTTAAGTAGTATATCAGTTGTTTAGTACCCATAACACAAGCAAATATAATTGCTTAATTTGGGACTAGATGGCGCTGTGTGAATGTGGTAGAATATTATTATTATTATTATTTGCAACGAAGCAACTTTCAAAGATAACGTTTGTATTTATCACAGTGAATCTATATCTATACTATAATAGAAAAGAAAGATTTTTATTTTTATTTGTAACGAATGAACTTAAAAACTAGTGTGCACCGATTTCAAAAATTCTTTTGCCGTTAAAAAGCTACATTATTACTGACTAACATAGGCTATATGACACCACGCTACGGCCAATAGGAGCTGAGTAGTGACCTCATAAAGAACGACGGGAGCGAAGCCCCGCACGACTTCTAGTATCTTATATTTCCCCAAGTGGCTGCATCACATAAGCACTTTAGTTGCATTCAACAACCATTGTATAGCATACAGGTGGCGAATGATACCAACCTGACAAAGACGACCTCCGAATAGAAAATCGAGTTCTACAAAATCGAATGAAGGACATATCGTTTGTCTAGAACTATCAATAATACATTTCAATCGACCACAAAGGAGCACTGATTTTACATTATAATAATAAGTATGTACTCAAGGTACACTTCAATAATATTTATTACAATTATGAGTAATCTATAGACATATGTATTCAAAGCGTAAACAGATATTTAAATATGATACTAAATAAATAAGAACGATTACAAAAGGAATAAATTAATAAGAACTCATTTGTGCAGTTTTACAATATATAACAATTAAGCATGGAGTATGTATATTTTGTTGTTAAATATTTGTTGTCTACAGTACTAAGTTAAATATGTGTTGAATTGAGACATAACACAAGAGTAATAAAGTAATTTATGAATTGAACACGGTTAACCAACTCAAATTAATATGTTACTGATAACTGAATTTGTGCTTTCAGCACTATACATGTTAAAGTTAACAGTACAAATCTATCGCAAAATGATAAAAATATTTTTTTTTTTGCTTTTCGATAAATCAGTAAGTCAAAAAGTGTACGTGTTATAAGAACCCGCTATATAACACGTTTTTTATTGAGTTGATAGGTGACTCAAGTTATAAAGTAAAAAAAAAAGTAGTATTTATTTGGTTCACCAACAATATAACATTTATCTTGAATAAGTACGCACATTTTAGTTTTTACTTTTATCTAAAAGTTAAGTTACTTATAGGTAAAACAACATTCGTAAATTCAATAAGCTATGTGTTAATTATACTTGGTCTTAACCAAGGCATACATTTTTTGACTATAATTAGGTGAGGCCTATGTTCAGCAGTGGACGTCGTTGGGCTGATGATGATGATGATGTCTTGGTTAAGACCAAGTATATATATAATGGCTGTGTAAACTCAATTTAGTTTTTCTTTATTCCCAGCCCAGTACAGAGTACGACAATATTTTTTTTTGCAAAATTTCGCTATGTCGTCTATACACAAATACGTATTGTGTACATATTTGTACGTAGGTATATGTTCCGTACAGGAAAAAACGGAGGAACGGTCAGGACGAAATTTAAAAGGGTTCTTTTTGCCCTTTTGGCTACAGAACCAAAAGAAAAAACTCGCGTATATTTTGTTTAACTGTATAAGAGAAGCTAGAGGTTGTACTTACCACCTAAAGTTAAGTTTCCAGTTGAATCCTCCCCAGGTCATGTCTGATGCCTGTATGTACTCGAACGTGGTGTCGGATATGACGTCAATGATCGGACACACTACCGTCGTCCGGTCTTCAACTATCCTCGCCAACAACGGTTCTAGCCATCCCTCTAAAACAAAAAACTCATATTAAATAATAGATTTTTTGGAGTTGATCAAAAAAGGAGTGATAGTTTTCTTAAGGCGAAGGATAATGTAAGTGACCTTGCGAGTTTAAAACAAATTAAACCTGGGCGGAAATCCATCCCTCGACCTCCAGTTTTGCAATCAGGGTCACTAACCACAAGACCAACAGACCAACCAAATGTCTAATCATATTTTACGGACAAAATACGTTTGAGACACTTGTAGGCGCAAACAGATTCTACCTATAAAAACGTTATTTTATTTTCTTTTGCAAAACAACATGACCTACACATAAAATGTACGGACTTAATGAATAAACTGTGCCGAGTTTTATAATAATCAAATTTGATTTTCATAAATGTCACTTGAGATTAAGGGTCGATTGATATCTCATGACATCTCACTAAGGGTCGAAAAATTGCCAAAATTAGCCTCAAATGATGGATGGATGCCCTAAAAACCTCTTGTGTTGATTTTAAGGCTGGCCATATACACGAGAATTTTACTACGTAAACGTCATGCAGACGCTATAGTCTGACGTCTGACGCAGCTTTCTGTGCAGTAGTGACGCCACAAGGAGGGAGCCACTGCCATTCAAAAGCTGTCAAATATGACATTACAACAATAGGACAATATTTAGTTCCACTCTATTTCACTGCACACCCATTCGTGTCAGTATAATAAACGGTTAAGTTTGGCCGATACAAACTTAGGTTCGTATGACGATTACATACATGCACACATGTCCTAGTGTCTTAAATCAGCTTAACAAACAAGCAAGTGTGTCTGTAGGTATTGGCAAATGTTCGCTTTCAAGAATTTCAATTTTAAGTTTAAAATTTCGAAAATATTTGCATTGTATATGACTGGTAGGCATATTTGCAAGCGGAGTCACGACAATAACAACTATTTTGTAGGCTAGTTGTAGTATTTCTTTCACTAATGTTAAGTATAACAAGAACATGTTTAATAATACTCTATTATAAAATACATTGGCTGAGCATATCTAATTACATTCTTGTTTTCTTTTAGTGTTCCAATTCATTTTCATTCAATATAAGTCGAATGCGCTCTGCGTTTTAGGGCCCCACATATTAACAGTTCTACCCCCTACACCACAGATTGTCTATAGCGAATAGCATGACCTATACAATTATCTTATTCCGTTTACTCGATAATATTACACGTAAATTATTGGAGAATTATAAATCTTAGAACTTAAAACCAGAAAAATCTATTTATCTTCACTAGACTAGACACTAGTCAACGGTAAACCAAGAATGAGCATAATAATATGTGGGCAGAACAAGCGGCATTATGTTTCTTTCGCCCGGTTTAGTCGATGAATAACAACCCGCACAATGCTTCCCCTCGTGTTGAATATATATTCAAATTTCAGTTTCTTAAGGACCAAACCCTGTTTAGACCGTGTAAGCTTGAATCATCTCGCAAGAACAATGAGTTACGGAATTGGTAACGGGCGATTTTATAAATGACGAATATCCTCAGACATATTAAGATATTGTTCGTTACACCCCCTTTGAAATGTTACGAAAGGTTTAAATTAAAACCAAACCCAAACCTCAGTGGCTAAGTTTTTAGGCGTATACATAGACGATAGATTAAACTGGAAACCAGAGTTAACATATTTAGAAAATGCAATTAGTTCAGCCTGTTATGTACTTAGAAGCCTTAGACACGTCGTAAGTCGAGAGCATTTAAAAATGGTATACTTCGCTTTAGTTGAGTCGAAATTAAGATACAGCATCCTTTGTTGGGGAGGAAGCTATGAGTACAATATTCATAAGGCATTTGTTGCTCAGAAAAGAGCGATCAGGACCATGGTAGGAATCCAACAAACAGAGTCATGTAGACCATATTTTAAAGAACTCAGAATACTGACAGTCCCGTGTTTGTACATCCTAGTATTACTCACTCATCTATCAAAAACTATACATGAGTATGAAAGTCAAGAAGAAAGACAATTTAGGGAGAGCACTAGAAGGCAGGATTTGCAAACTAATTTTCTACCAAGTCTTGATGTTGTGAAACATAGCGCTTTTTACAGGTCGGTTAAGATTTTTAATAAATTGCCTATACTAGTAAAATCACAATTATATAAAAAAGATTTCCAAAACAAACTCAAGCAGTTGTTGTTAAAAGAATGTTATTACTCCATCAATGACATTTAATATGCTGTTAGTTAATTTGTGATATGACATGTACCTTTAAAATTTATTATGATATACATTGACATTGCATTTTTGACATCTTAAATTAATTTATTTTTCATGTATTTATTATTTTATTTAGTACCTAGACATCACAATATGTAATTTTATTTTATCTAATTGTTTATTTTTTATAATGTATTATTGTTCACACACAATGTAAAAATTGTTCTTGGACGAAATAAATGAAATGAAATGAAACAATAATATTGGTATCGGCTACAAAACTTATTGGTAAATCCCTAAACTTACCGAAACCTCATAGGTAAACGGTAAAATCAACCAGAGAGAGTTTATTCGGCATTCCATTCAACAATAGTACACGACCGTGGCCAATAAGACGTAGAACCAAATAACACAATAAATTGATAGTCAAATAAAATTTCGAACGCTTGAATGGGCTCAGATCTAGATTAATCTAGAAGAAATTTATAGCTCGGATTCAAATACGATACAGTAACGGAGTTGCGTCATGCATGCATGAATTTTGAATAGATCAATAGATAGTGTATGGACTATAGAGCATAACGTTATTTACATTCAATATTCTTGATGAACTTGAAACACGTGCTAAGATTATAAATCAGTAACCGAATCAATTGTGTTACTTGTGATTCTTTGCGTTTTTTTAGTTGGTCTCGTTATCATAATACGTCTATAAATAATAATGTATCATGGCCTAATTATAACATGGTCTGTTTATACATTATAATCGGAAGTTTATAATGTTTCAAGACGTTAATTTTAAGCTATCAGAGTCACAACGATAGAAAACAATATTTTCTGGAATACTTTATGGGTGACACGGACTTATTTAAACGACGACAAAAAAAGATGGAGGTTATATGTTCGACATTATTTTTTTTTTTAATATATGTTCAACGATTTCTCGGAGATGCCAGAGCCGATTTAAAAAAATATTTTTTGTTTCAAAGGGTATAACTTCCGAATTGGTCCCCTATTCACCACGTCAAGTTCTGATGATGGAATCTCAGGGAAATCGGAAGCCACCCTCAAATTTTATAGGCACATGTTACGTGTTTCATATATTTTTTTAAGTAATTCAAGTATTTACGTCTGATAGTCATCATCTCATGTTGATCTGGTGATAGAAGGTATAACTCCTTAACTGTTAGGAGTTGGAGGATAATTCTACACATATAGGTTCATATAGGTTATAAACATTATAGGTTCTTATCTACGAGCACCTAACCTGCTCTTATAAACCAACAGTTGTATTCTTGTAGGTTATTCAGGTGAGCTGTCACTGTTTTGAAGTGGTTAAGAAAAATTACTGATGATAGTGCATTTCATGAACTTTAAATGAAAATTATAGCGGTTAAGATAACTTTATTAGTTTAGCAGTAATAGTTGTTGAACTTGGGTGTTGGATAATTTTGTACCAAATACAAAATCCTTTATAGTGACTAAGATAAAGTAGTAGCTTGTTTTGTTTTCTATAAATACTGCGCTTCTCAACAAAAGGACATAAGCGGTGTAAAGATACGCTCTTTTGATGCGGAACCCTACATTGAGCATGGTCCGACATGCTCTTAACCGGTTTTTTTTTGTTAAAAATAATTTATTTTATAAACGTATCACGTGAGATTATAGATGTAGGTATTATAAAATAGAAAGTTTTATTGCAAATACGAACTCTGCTAACGGTTTGGCAATGACGTCATGTTTTACTTTAGGACTTCTTATTATATTATAATTTATCATTTAGTGGAAATAAATAGTTGACAAGCAGCGATGACACGTATTAGATCACTAAAACAGACAACACATCAAATTTTGCGTGCCAGACAGACACAGCACGCGCACGACTGACCTATGCAAATTTTGTCATTTTATAACCATGACGAAATGAGTCGATGTTCATAATAATAAAAACTTCACTGCACTGTAAACAAACACTGTTTTACCCCTTTTTATAGGCTGTTTTGCTGTCTGTATTAACTCAGTTGGAGCATTGAATAGTAGGTACAATGACTTAAAAGACACAGGACAGACTGGTTATAAAAGAACTGGTATATTTTAAGTTAATATTTCACAAAACTGCTAATTATACTAACTGCTGGTAAAACAATAAAACACATACCTACATATTTAAATCGGCCAACGGTAAAGAAAAGACATCGTAAAAAACCTACATACCTTAGCATAAATTCAAAGGGACCTATCCAATGTATCCATCAACCTACATTGTCCAATGAATGTGTATTAGACAAAAACCTCTCTGCTTTCTGAGTAGAAAAAAAATTGCCCACTAACCCAGCAAGTTAACAGTAATGAGTTCCTATTATTACTATGGTATATTCTATATGCCGTGTAGTGACGGGTTTAGAATACATAATATCACTACCCCATTTCAACCCGTGAGTATCGTAAAAGGCGACTAAGGGACCTAATTTAAAGCAGACAAGAGCACTGCGAAAAAAGGAAAATTTGAAACAAAACCCTATACTAACCCGTCTGGCCGGCGCGGCGCGGCGGCGTGGTTTATTACGCTAAATTCCCTCTAAAATATATGAAGGAGACCCGAGCCCAACAGTGGGACGTTTATGGGTTAAAGTGATGATGATGAATTCTATAGTTCATTCAAAAATCATTGCTTAAAAATAAAAAGAAAATAAACGATAGCAGCTACTACTTTCATAGTTACAACAAAATGTTACTAAGTAGTTATAATAGCTTATCATAACTCAGAGGTATAAAAATAAATTGCGTGCCAGCTGTTCATATATCCGCTTCAAGTGTACAATAAGTGTTACCTGAGGCAAACGGGTGAATGGGTACTTGGCTGTTAACCTATTTTTTTTATCAAGGAAAAGGGCCTAAGCTATAAAACTTGCGTTAAAAACATTGTACCTACAACTTTTGCTAATACGGTATGTTTAACTCCGACCCACTTGATAGTAAATAGTGACCGTGAACTATGTTTATAATGCCGGGAGCTTTATACACGCATTATACACAGCATCAGAGACTCTTATAATCCGACTAATATTAGTCTTGAATAGTTGTGAATGATGTGTACACCACTAATTGGCATACATATCAAAAGTCTATCATAGTTCTTAAAACTAAGAGTAAAACTAGGTACAGTTTTACTCTTAGTTTTAAGAACTAAATATGTACAGCTGTTGGTGTTAAATAAATATCTCCTTATAGAGCCTATTAGATACATATAGAGAAAATTATACATAGAACTTCCACGAAATCCTATTTAGTCACTAACAGAAAGACAACACTACCCATAATTTATAGTGTCTTCAAACTTGGTAATACAGAATTATTTTCGCTTTATTATGCCTTATAATGCAAAGTTTTTCCGATGACATTAGAGTTTTAAATTTATACGCGAAAACAAAGTTATTACTTAAATATTTATTAACATGCTTTTTTAAAATTAAATTCTATATACATACTAATAACATTTTTATAGGTATCTGAAGCAGTTCCCGTCGAAATTATAGCAACATACGAGTTTTCCTTAAAACGCGTGATGTAATATGATATACCTAGTCAAGTTTAGACTTTATCGAAGACGGCGGTCTACAAGCTTACGATGCATTTGGTGGTAAATTCTTAAAGACAAACCCCCCTCCACTAACAACAGGCATTTCCATCTTTATCCTTATTTTCTCTGGAGAGTGTTATCATAATGCGCTCTTGTTTACATACAGATGTTCTCAGTCGGCAACTCAATTTGACCAAGTTATCTCAATGTGTGCTATTCTTTCCAAATAAGTAATATTTACATACTGTCTGTATCTTCCTAAATGTATTATTAAGTTGACTGGCCTGTTGGTCTAGTGGTTAGTGATCCTGACTGCTAAGCCGGAGGTCGTGGGTTCGATCCCCACCCAGGACAAATCTTTGAGTGATGAGCATAAAGGTTTGTTCTGTGTCAGGGTGTAATTTATCTATAATATGTATGTAGGTATTTAAAAAAAAAATTAAGTAGTATATCAGTTGTTTAGTACCCTTAGCACAAGCAAGCACTTAGAATTTAATATAATTGCTTACTTTGGGACAAGATGGCGCTGTGTGAATGTAGTAGAATATTATTATTAATAAACAATTTTTAACAAAAAAATATTAAAACGACTTCAAATCAGTACTAAAAAGCGAAAAATAAACTGAATTAGATATTTAATTCCAAGCTAAAAAATACCTACCTACCTGTTTAAAGTATAATACCCTATTACTAATCTGTTTGAAGTCGGTGCCAAGCCTAAAGAGTTTGTTAAGCTACGTACTACTTAGTACGTACATCTGTTACCGCTCGCTACTTCACACCACCTCGCACTTGCGTGTGATCGTACCTAGTGGACGGCTCAAACTGAGTGATAAAACCTCATTAGGCTGGCACCGACTTCAAACAGATTAGTAATAGGGTATTATACTTTAAACAGGTAGGTAGGTATTTTTTAGCTTGGAATTAAATATCTAATTCAGTTTATTTTTCGCTTTTTAGTACTGATTTGAAGTCGTTTTAATATTTTTTTGTTAAAAATTGTTTATTTTTCCATTTTTAGTGTACTCTGGCTGGCAAACTAAGATGGAAAACCGAAATAAAGAATCTTCGATAGAAGGGAACGTCTATTTAAATATTCTAACAACACAACCTGATTGTAGAATAGAGGAATCTCAAAACTCTCAGCTTTTTTTGTCTTTCTTTTTTCCTATAAAATGCGACAGGTAACAAGTATAGGTATACAATGCAGGTTAAATACTATATCGAAAACTTAAAATATCATCGAAGAATTCCTTTGAATTATACAACTTTATCTTCCATCAAGAGCTCTCACCTCAGACACTTGAAATAACACAACTTAAGGTTTATACATGGATGTGATATTTAAAGAAATCATCTTCTTACTCCTAAACATTAAGAAGTTTCCCTTCCAGTGACAGCTCACCTAAATAACCTACAAGAATACAACTATAGGTTTATAAGTACCTATAATGTTGAAAGAATTATCCTCCAACTCTTAAAAGTTAAGGAGTTATACCTTCCAGTGACAGCTCACCTGAATAACCTACAAGAATACAACTATAGGTTTAGAAGTACCTATAATGTCGAAAGAATTATCCTCCAACTCCTAAGAGTCAAGGAGTTATACCTTCCACTGACAGCTCACCTGAATAACCTACAAGAATACAACTATAGGTTTAGAAGTACCTATAATGTCGAAAGAATTATCCTCCAACTCCTAAGGGTCAAGGAGTTATACCTTCCACTGACAGCTCACTTGAATAACCTACAAGAATACAACTATAGATTTATAAGTACCTATAATATTGAAATAATTATCCTCCAACTCCTAATAGTTAAGGAGTTATACCTTCCAGTATCAGCTCACCTGAATAACCTAAAAGAATACAACTATAGGTTTAGAAGTACCTATAATGTCGAAAGAATTATCCTCCAACTCCTAAGGGTCAAGGAGTTATACCTTCCACTGACAGCTCACCTGAATAACCTACAAGAATACAACTATTAGTTTATAAAAACCTATAATGTCGAAAGAATTATCCTCCAACTCCTAACAGTTAAGGAGTTATACCTTCCATCACCAGCTCATCATCAACATGAGATGTTGACTATCAGACGTAAATACTTGAATAACTTTAAAAAATATATGAAAAACGTAACATGTGCCTATAAAATTTGAGGGTTGCCTTCGATTTCCCTGAGATTCCATCATCAGAACTTGACGTGATGAATAGGGGACCAATTCGGAAGTATACCCTTTCAAACAAAAAAAGAATTTTTTAAATCGGTTCAGGCATCTCCGAGTAATCGTTGAACATACATAAAAAAAAAAAAAAATACATACAGTCGAACATATAACCTCCTCCTTTTTTGAAGTCGTTTAAAAACAATCTAATATTCGCTAAAATCACTTAAAAACCATGCACATACTAATACTAACTCATAACATCAGCGTTGCGGATTAAAAATATAAAACAATAAACAATAATGTGTTTGGTTTACCTGTACATTCGCAGTGTGCATCAAGGAAAGTGATGACGTCACCCTTCACGTGCTTGGCGCCGAGTAATCGAGCGCGGATTAGACCGGACCTGTTCTCTGTCCGGAACAAATGCGTTGGTACCGGCAATGTCTTTATGTAGTCCACTAGTTTCTGTCCAAGGTGATCTGTAGACGATAATACAATCAGTACAACAGCACTTTAACAGCTTGCGATTTTCACCATGGCTTAGTGGTCAAGGTGTTCGCCTCACTACTACCATCGCCGTGCCGTGTGACGATTCCCGCAATCCCACACGAGATAAATATATGTGTGATTCATAGATATAATTAATTGTATGTTTGTAAAGTAACCCACGATACATGGATCTCTGCCTCGGACGTTGTCTTTCAAAATAAAAGAAGAAAATAAACACGTCTTTGTAGTTCTGTTTCCAATTAGTCCCGAAATTAAAGTTTTTAATTCCAGGTTTTCAATTAAAATTTACAGGAAACTAAAATTTAAATTTATAATGGCAGCTGAATTATCAACAATAATGGAGGAATAAATGTTATGGGAACTGCGATGTTTTCATATAAGATATCAATAAAAAATCCGATTACTGCAGTTAATTGTTGTTAATCAACAACAGTATCTTCCCAACGAACTTCAAATTAATTGGGAGTTATGTATCAAACACAAACACTTCTTTTTTTTTTAAGAGGGGAAATGCATTACGCATACCGCCCCGTGCGGGGACACGGGACGGTTATGTGGGACTCGCCGGTCTTAAAAGGACCGGAATACCCACTAAAACACCAGCACCAACACAGCGTCCGGGTGCACCGGGGACGCTGTCGACCTTCACGGAAAGGAGCGGGTGAGGAAACACTGCCTCAGACTGTTGCGCAAGAGGTTGGGTTCGACTTCGATTCCCGGGTCGGACAAAAAGGTATTCGGTTTTTTTTACTTCAAAATACTTCAAATTCTCAAACATAGGTAAGTATATTATTCTACGTGCGGCTAAGGCGCACCGTTACAAGTGACTAGCTGCCTGGCTGTACTTGACTGACGACATAACGCATACCGCAATGTCAGCTTTATTTTTCATCATCATCATCATCAGCAACACATTAATCTCCCACTGCTGGGCACGGTTCCCCTCTCCTCTATCTAGAGAGCTGAGAGGGTTTAGGCCATAATCCCCACACGCTGGCCTAATGCGGGTTGGTGGATCAGAAATACACTTAGAATTTCTTCTGGGGTTCGAGGATATGGATTTCCTCACGATGTTTACCTTCACCGTCAGCAGATAGTAAGTCACTTGACTAGACTACCACAAAGTGAAATCCACATTGGTACTGCTAGTCGGAATCGAACTCGGACCGAATCGGTTGAGTTGTTACGTCGTAAAAGTGTAATAAACTTTGACTTTAGAATATTAAGCCGGTCACTTATCGATTCAGCCACCATCGCTTTTATTGACCTTGTCCCTACAAAAGGTTGGAAATGTGCTGGGTTAATACCAATAGGCTCGGCCCCCATTACATGTAGGTTTAATGCACCTCTGCCTACCCCTTCGGGGAAAAAGGCGTGACACCATGTTATGTTATTTTATGTATGAGAATGAAAGACTAGAAGTCAATTAAGGAACGCCGGGGCTTCGCTCCCTTCGTACCTTATTTGGCTACTGCTCAGCTTCTATTGGCCATAGCGTGGTGTTATATAGCCTATTAGGCCAGTCAATAAATGATTTCTAACGTCAAAAGAAAATTAAATCGGTCCAGTAGTTATTAAGTTTATTTGTTACATACAAACATACAAATATTTCCTCTTTATAATATTAGTGTACTTAGATTATTTTAAAGAAAGCTTTTGGCTATAAGTATACCAAATAATTAAATCGACATACTGTCCTGCAACTATAGGGTACCTACATATATTATGTAACAACAAACAATTTCTAAGATGTGTGTTGTGAGTTTTCTCACGACTTTTCTTTCACAATAGGAAACCATCAATGTTATTGTTACAATATGTGTTGACATTCAAACACATTGGCAATGATAATAATGAATGATAATTGTCAAAAGATTTACTGCTCGTAAATCAATAAATTGTCTGTGTATTGACGGATTAAGAATTTGTTTGTTTAAAACTCAATTTCAACCCGTGGGTGTCGTAAAAGGCGATTAAGGGAGTAAACCTTATGCAGACAAGAGCAAATTCAAAATTCAAAATTCAAAAATTCTTTATTTTGTGAACACAGGTGATTTTCAGATGTTACAAATAATTGGTCTTGGACATACCATGTTCCGCCGATAGGCATACAAAATCAATGCTAATATATTAATGATTAAAAATTTTATCATGCATTGTTACATTATGATTCGGTATTTAAAGTTCATGCAATTAGAATTGGATAAAAAAATTAATGTCAAGATAATTGTTAATTGGTAAAATTATAATATGTCAAACAAATAAAGTTAAGATGTCAATAATGTCATTAGAAAATAGAAAATCAGATATAAAATGTCAAATTTAATTTATAAAACAATAAAATGCATTATTAAAATTTGTCATCCAGATACTCTTTAATGGAATAATACACTTTTTCGTTTAACATATTGAACAGTTTTTTCTTGAACTCAATTATATTTTTGCTATGTTTAATTTGGCTAGGCAGCTGGTTATAAAGTTTGGGTGCCATTGCATAGACACTCTTATGAGCAAAAGCAGTTTTGGTAGGTAGGAGCTGTAAGTTCTCAGAGCGACGTTGACTTTCTATATGTTTAAATAAATGCATGTTAGTTTTTACAAAAATCACAACTTCGTAGATATACAGTGAGGTTACGGTTAATATATTTAAGTTTCTAAAGTGTGGCTTACAGGTATCTGTTGTTTTTAGTTTGCAAATGGCTCTGATGCACCTCTTTTGTGCTAATAACACGTCTGAGATATTTGTACCATTACCCCAAAATATGAGGCCATATCTTAGAGTGGAGGCTACATGTCCGTGATATGCTGTTAGGAGGGCAGATCTGTTTGCGATTTTACCTAGCATATAAAGAGCGTAAGAGAAGCGATAGAGTCTTAGACAAACATTATCAATTTGAGTCTTCCATGACATATCATTATCAATATGTATCCCTAGAAACTTTGTCGTGTTTGTTTCAAGTACTGTGTCTCCTTTATAATGTATATGGAGCTGAGTTTGTCTTATTTGTCTGAGTTTGAAGTTCATTATCTTAGTTTTGGCAAGGTTAATTTTAAGATTGTTAACATTCAACCATTCTACTATTGAAACTAGGTTGGTATTTATATCTTCTTCGATTTCATTCAAATTACCCATATCATAAATAATCGTACTATCGTCTGCAAATAAGCACATCTGGTGTGTAGTTACTGTGGGGAAGTCATTGATGTAGCATAAAAATAGTAATGGACCTAATACCGAGCCTTGTGGTACACCATACGAAAGCGTTCTTGTACTGGATGAACATACTATCTCATTTTTCGATTTAATATTAACTTGACTGATCTGAGTAAATTGTTGTCTATCCTTTAAATAAGATCTGATGAGGTCAAGCACATTACCTCTGATGCCGTAACTATATAGCTTTCTTAATAACGTTTTATGCTCAACATAGTCAAAAGCGCGAGTCATATCCATGTACATTGCTACTATTGGCTTTCTGTTATCCATGTTGTGGTGTATTTTTTCCAGAAAGTTATATAACGCCATATTAATTGTTTTGTTTTGTCTGAATCCCATTTGTTCCTTGCAAAATATATTATTTGTTTCCAGATACTTGTTAAGTCTATTATAAATTACTTTCTCAAAAACTTTTGAAAAAATTGGGATTAACGCTACAGGTCTATAGTTACACATTTTTGTTTTATCTTCCTTTTTGTGTAGAGGTTTTATAATCGAAACTTTTAAAGATTGAGGAAAATTTCCATTTAATATGCTACTGTTTATGATGTCACACAGCACCGGTGCTATAATCGTACCCACCAGTTTGACTACACTAGTCTTAATGTGGTCATACCCTGTGCTATTGGTGTTTTTTAGACGGTTTATAATTAGAATGATTTCCTTTGGTGTGGTCGGTTCCATAAACATTGATTTATAAGATTGTAGTACATTTGTATTATTATATGTCTGATAATTATTAATGTTTGGTTGAACTAGGTCTATGAAATAGTCATTAAAATTTTGCGCTATAGTTTTAGGGTTTGTAATGCAATTTTTGTTCACTTCAATGGCATTTATACTAGTTTTTGGAATATTACATTTCATATTGTTTATAACATTCCAAGTGGCTTTAGACTTGTTGTTGTGTGTTTCTATAAAGTGGGTGTTTTGCGCTTTTTGTGTTAATTTAATAACACGTTGATATCTAATGTTAAATGTTTTCAGAGCCAATTTTGTGTCTTTGTTTGGATTTAACCTATATTGCCATAGTAATGATCGTCTCCTTTTACTACAAGCTCTAATGCCTCGTGTGATCCACTTTGATTTTTTGACTGTTGATATTTTACATTTTATTATTGGAAAGCATAAGTCATAAAAGAGTTTAAATAGGTCAAAAAAGGCATTAAATTTTTCGTCAGAGTTATTTGTTTCAAACACATCTGTAAAACTTAGGCTGTTAATACATCGCTTAAAAAGACTCAAGTTTTCTTTACTATAATCACGTTTATGTACGTAGTAGTATTTCAGAACACATGTTGGTTTCACAGGAAACGTCATCAGTTGCGCTAAGTGATCTGATACCCCTAAATCTAATATCTCACTTTTGCAGCCCCGTATATTGTGAAATATATTGTCTAGGCACGTGCCACTACTCGGACGTGTAGGTTCCTTGATTTCAATTTTTAGATTATATTCTTTTAATAGGTGTTTTAGTAAAGTGGGGTATTTGGTTTTATTTTTTAGTAGATCGATATTGAAGTCGCCGCAGATTATTGTTTTTTGTTTATTTCTATAACAGATTTGTCCTAATATATATGTCAATTTATCTAAGAAAATGTCCAATTTGCTCTGTTGTGGTGTCCGATACAGACACACTATTATAATTTTATGGTCTATTAACTCCACTGCACAGCATTCAAAAACATTTGAAATATTTAAATTTTTTACAAAATTCATCTCTGTATACCTAATGTCGTTATGTATTAATATACAAGACCCACCATTTCGGTTTTGTCTTGTGAATGATGTTGCTAATTTATAGTTTGGAATGTTTAAAAAATCAATGTCGCTCGACATCATGTTATGTTCCGTAAAACATAAAATATGTACATAGTTGCCTTTACTTGAAAATGTGTCTAAGCATTCAGTTATTATGTCACTCTTAGCCATAAGCCCATTTATATTTTGATGCAGAATTTTTAAATTATTGAAAACGAAAAAGACTGTCATTTATGGTATCAGGTTTAGAAGAATACAAAGAGATTTCTGAATCACAATTGGTTAGAAAGTTGGTATTATTATAGGTCACTAATTGTTTCAAATTGTTAAATATGTTTCTTATACCACCATTGCTGATTCGACCATTATACTTTGAGAACATAGTGTAATCACATGATAGATCTAAGTTTGAATCAAATAATGTTGCATAGTTAAAATTTTGTATATCATGGTAAAGAAGATTATTAAATATTTCTATTCTGAAGTTATACATCGTAGAATAATAATTAAATCTATATGTAGGTAAGCACAGTATAACATTTGTGTGTTTAATATTTACTAGGGCTTCGCGTATATTTATTATCAATTGTGAGTAATTATTAGTTTGTATAAAATCTTCCTCACCTATGAAAATTATACAATAATCCCTCATTGTGTAATTACATAATTTATCATGAATGTTGTTTAGGAGGTTTTTTATATTGCAGTTTTGTGAGAGATAGTGGCATAATTGATAATTTGGAAAAGTATTTTTAGCTATAGATAATATCTTATTACTCTTATTACTACTTAATATGCAAATCTTGCTCTGCACTTCTTCTAACTGTTCCTTACGTTTTTCCTTGCTTAATAATGCGGAGCTTATATCTGTATAATCTGTCTCATCTTGTTCAGTTGCAATATGTGTCTGAGTTTGTACTGAGTTTTTATTTTTAGAATAGATAAATTCTGTTTGTGTTTGTTTCTCTTTTACTGATTTAAGTTTCTTCTTTGGTGTAACTCGTTTAGCAGGACTAGTCATAACCTTTTTCAGCAAGTCATTCTTCTTAATTAATTCATTATTGTTTCGTGTAAGTTCGCTTATTTCTTCAGAGAGCGCGTCAATTTCCGAATGGGCACTATTTAATTCTAAAGTCAGCTTTTTTACACGTTCTTTTAATTCATTTATTGTTTCATTATCGTAGGTAGATACATCTGGCATGCTAGTGTTGTTAATATTGTTTTTTTCTGGTGTCTTTGTCACTGTAAAGCTGTCATCTATTAGTGAGTCAGACTTTGTTCGCGTTCGACGGAAGGTTATGTTTTCCAGGAGATTCATCTTTTTGTGATTTCTTATTTTGTATATTACAATATTCTGAAATAAACTCACAAATTCATAGTATTTTGATAAATGTCCAAAAATTTCTTCTTGTGCTTGGGGATCGAACCCGATCCACCTGTATGACCCAGCGCTTCAGTTAGTTATAATACGCAATGTGCCACCGAACCATTTGAAATTATGATTGAAATAGGTGTTGTATTGCTTCACGTTCCTGTTACGATGGTATACTTGTCAGTGTTCAGGGTTAACAACCTATGGAACGTAATTAAGCACATAAAGTAACGTCTTTGTTAGTATTTTTTCGAAAGTTTTTGTAAATAATAAGTTTTTTCAGCAATAAAAAATGCTTGTAGCGCCCTCCATTAGCCTTCTCCTAAACTATAATATACATGTGTTTCAAAATCTCAATAGATGGCGTTGTCATCAGTAGTATGTTAAGTTTGTGCTCAAGATGTTGTTATTTAATTTTTGCGGGCTGGAACACATCCGACCAATTAGAGCCCAGTATGGGTTATTTGAAATTCCATGGTAAAAATAACGTCTTATGATGTTTCTTCACAATAACACAGTTTTTCGTTAATAATTACAATTATTGAGGGTGTTTTATGTTGTTGTATTTAAGAAATTAATAATGTTCATTTGTTTCCACTGTACTCTATGCACTGTCACTGAATAGTTTATTATATTGGTCACTCTTAGATTTGTTTTGTTTTCACAGTTTACTCATTTTTCACTTGTAAAAACGATATCACTTAATATTCATGTCTCTTCTAGACGATATTTTCACTCACACGTACAATTTACTTAATTTTTATAATATAAATCAATTATTAATCCGGAGCTATTTTACTTGACATGTTTACGTTGTGGCGCCATCTAGCGTTATTTCTAGCACCTCGAGAAAAGGAAAATACGAAACAAACCCTATACCAACCCGTCTGGCCAGCGTGATATAGTAGGCTAAATTCCCTCCTCTTTCTATGGAGACAACCATTACTAGGTCGTCAGTGAATCTGGTGGGGATTATATTAACGGAACACATTTTCAAATTCCAAGCGAATTTCATGACATAAAAACTTTTTTTTTTGCCCCACCCGGGTATCGGACTCATGAAATGAGGTCGTCGAAGCGCTGCTGGCGTACACATTCCCAACGCTGCACCACCGAGGCAATTCGATCCGTAATAAATTGAAAGACTGGACTGGACTGTTTGAAGATGAACGTGCATTTTATGCATTCTTCTTCTCTTATCGAATGGGCCTTAGGCACACTCTAGTGTTAGAATTTTTCAAGTCTTCCAACTTGACTTAACTACTACCACATTAAGTGATAACCAGGACCAACGGCTTACCGTGCCTTACGAAGCACGGAGACGCTCGAGAATGACCTTGCCGAACTTCGCTTAACCTTGATGATCATGTTATGCATTCATCTGCATATTTATTGTTAAATATTTGAACATGGAAGAGCGTCACTGACACTAGGTACCCAGCGACCGAACAATTTCGTCTGTTATTTACAACTGAATTGTTGTTGTACAAATGCTATGTTAATTTAGCTGTTAACTGAATTGTATATCTTTGTATAGCTGCAATAATCGATAACATAATAATATTATTTTACTTTATCAACCATACTTATTTTGAATTGCTCTATTTAAGATACCTACATAAACCAAGGTCTTACTAAATTGGAAAACACGTAGAGTTACGTGCTATATCAAGCTATATCAAGATTCCCCTGATTCCCTTTCTTATTTTGAGAACTAAATCTATCGGCATGATTATTTAACGTATTGCACCCTAAATGTAAAAGTACTGTAAAATAATCAATTCTACTGCGCAATTATCAACCTTAACACTAATATTACAAGATGCATAATGCTGAATTCACTCATTGTCACACTTTTTAAACAGAAGTACGATATCAGATATAATAAAGATCGCCTTCGTCATATAGAATCTTGACAGTCACCGAGGCATAGAAATTAAGGTGATCGCCTCGCCACTAACATGGCCGTGCCGAGTGACGTAAATTCGATTCCCACATGAGACAAACATTTAGGTCAACATCATCATCATATCAGCCCAACGACGTCCACTGGCCTCACCTAGTTTCCAGTTATGTGATCAATATATAGTTTGTTTCGAGTCTGGCTGTACTTTGTGTCAGTTAATCGTATGTTTGTAAAGTCCACCACGAGTACCACGACACAGGGCCTGTTTTCGAGTACGAGCGTAGTTTTTTCAAAGAAAAAACATCGGTGGTGTGCCGTTCACTAAGAATAAACTTACCCTTTTCACTAGCGTCGTCGACGAGTATAATTTCTTTGAGTAGTGGCCGCGGCGACCGGTTGATCGTGCTCCATATTGTACGAATGAGAGTTGTCCATGCTTCGTTGTGGAATACTATCACCACGCTCGTTGTGGGCAACAACGCTGGGTACTGCTTGGTTTTACACCTGAGAAAAGGATATTGGTTTGTAAATTCTATCTATATATATATAAATAAAAAATAATTACCAAATAATGTTGATTTGAAAACGGCTACAGAGATTTGGCAATTTTTTTGTGAATGTACGTTGATATCCAAGCAAGTTCTTTTTTTTTGAGGAGAAATATTGGAAAAAGAATACACTCATGGAAAAGTTTCTCTAGTCACCGGAATCTGGCCTGTTGGTCTAGTGGTTAGTGACCCTGACTGCTAAGGTGGAGGTCGTGGGTTCGATCCCCACCCAGGACAAATCTTTGAGTGATGAGCATAAAGGTTTGTTCTGTGTCTGGGTGTAATTTATCTATAATATGTATGTTTTTACAAAAAAAAAGTGTATTAAAGTAGTAGATCAGTTGTTTAGTACCCATAACACAAGCAAATATAATTGCTTACTTTGGGACTAGCTGGCGCTGTGTGAATGTTAATTATATTATATTATTATAAATCTAATTTTGCGCGGATGGAACCACTAGCAACAAGTAGTATTTTAAGTATCTACCTACAAATAATTTATTTTTTAAGTTAATTAATAAGTATTTTATATTTTACCCACATTCGCAATGTCTGTGTTTCGGTTCGAGAAACAATATATTCGTGAAATGCACCAATATTTTCCTATTTCATTTAAGTAAACAAATCTCAATAATTAATTTCGCACTTGTAAAAACAGAATGTGAAATAATTAAAATTTACGTAGGTAGGTACTACTTTACGCATGCAATAATTGCTAATTAGATATGGGGTCATATTACCATAGCGCTTACGGTAATATGACGAATCTACGTACTGCTAGCGTATCATAGCACAATATTATTAATTTTGCTCTATATGCATTGAGTAGGTACATAATAAATATTTTTTGGTTAATTTTATTATTAAACTACATTAAAATTTTACGAAGTTCCTATTTGTAAATTTTAAAAATATGTATAATACACTTTTTTAAATTGTATTGAACATATTTTAAAAATATAGCTCCGATTAAATAATAAACATTTAAAACCACGGAATATGACACTAAATTGCCACGTTACTGTTCGTAAATATAAACGCTCTTAAACTTGTTCGTCGTGACAAACTTTCCACTATTTAACAAAGATATTTTATTGTTTAACTTTACAATATAAGATGTCTTTGACAACTGAGATGGACACTGTAAAACAATACTTACACTTGATATTTATTGCATACGTAAGATAAGTAATGATTATGTGGGAACACACAAACACACAGCCTCTCACCCCAAACGCATATACCGTCTCCGTTCCTTCGTGGGTAAAAATAGAAGGAGGCCAAAATGATTACCATTAGATAAAACGTGCGTAACTTATCCACGTTAAGGTCAAGGGCTGCAGTAGTTTTTATGGCTTTTATTAACAATATTTTTTAGGAGCTTCATAGAGTTGTGGAAAAAATATATGTTAAGGAAACAAAGAGGTAGTAAATATTTACATCAATAAGGCCGTTAGTACAACGCTGAACCGATGAGAACTTAAAGTGGTCAGCCAACAAGAAGTCAGAATGACTGACCACTTTCTTTAAAATAATGTCATAAAGCAAAGGTAGCAAAAGTTTCATTACCTATAGATAGTAAACAGTAGTAAATAGGGTAATAAATAGTGTACATGGTCTTATGTATACAAATATACATATCTTATTTAAACAGCTAAAGACAAAAATACGGTCCAAAGTCTAAAAAAACTTTCTAACACGTCTCCCCCTCGAGTCATTTTCTTCTTCTTCTCATCGAGACCGAGCTATAATAGATAATCAAAATCAGATTCAATCTCTACTTCACTTTCCAACCAAACCATGACAATTCGAAAAAGTATCAGTATATATTATGTTACGGCTAAATTTATATGTAAACACTTTCAGTCGCGCGGGGCTTCGCTCCCGTCGTTCTTTATTTGGCCACAGCTCAGCTCCTATTGGTCGTAGCGTGATGTTATATGTCCTATAACCTTCTTCGATAAATGGGCTATCCAACACTAAAAGATTTTTTTAAATCGGACCATTAGTTCCTGAGATCCTAGCGTTCAAACAAACTCTACAGCTTTATAATATTTGTATAGATAAACTTAAGATTAACCAGTCGAAGAAGTAGTGCTAAGTAAGGATCAATAGTAATCGGTTCGCTATTAATGCTAACTTGAAAGTAAATGCAATACCGTGGCTATAAAAATGTCATCAAACAAACATAAAATATTTACGACTAACTCCAGAGACTTTGATGTACGGTGAACGGTAAAGTGTTAAAGAAGATGTGGTTTAACCTTAAAGAGAAGTTCGGATAAAGCAGACATTCTACGTACTCAATCTTGTCATGAAAGAATAACAATAGATAGATAACAATATAAATATTAAGATACGACTAAATGGCAAATCATTGAGATTTCTACTGTATTTACTTATTTATTAACACAAACTGAGCAATTAATTTCTGGAGACCTGTAATACAAGTATTCTAACCTACCGCACTCACTAGTCAAGTGGTCCACAACCAGAAACTGTACACAGCATACAACTTATTATGTATCTAATACCACGATTTACTATTCTGTATTCTACTTGTAGGAGAAAAATAAACAATTTATTAATTAATAAAAAAATACTGATTTATATTAGTACCTATAGGATATTGTAGTTAGGGCTGCCAGGACAAAAAAAATACATTTTATAGGGTAATTGTAGTCATTTAAGTTACTGCAAATATAATATAGTCGGTCTGTATAGATTTTTGTTTGCTACTAGGTTTAACATATACACCGGCTTAGGAGCGACTAAATTGCGAATCTCATTTCTATAAACAGAACCCACGCCCTTTCCACTATTACGTCCCAATTCATTTAGATAGTGCCTGTGGTAACCTTTATTGCCCGAGTGACTTACCAAAATGAAAAGAAAACACGTACGTATTATTTCTGATACGTATTCGTATATTGCGAGTGCCAATGCTTTGACTTCAATTAATTAAGTGATAAACATAACAATAGGAACTAAACGATAAAAAATAATTTATACATACATTATTATAAATATTTTAATTGCATTGTTATTAAATAATTTACTGTAGTTTAAGTCCCATTTTGAATTAAATATAGCATGAAGATAATAATATGTCAACCTATTTGTGTATAAATGTATAATCACAAATTTTGAAGACCTAAACATATTCCATGCAGCCATCGCGGTATTTTTAGTCTAAGAGGAGACACAAAGTCCCCCATTTCCAACACAACAGTTCCCCTTCCCCCAATGAGCTTTGAATACCACAATGTATAGCGAATAATTTCCTACTAACCATACCTACGAGTATCTACACCAGCCATCTTTTCAATCATCGCGCTTGTTATCGCCCCTCACTTCCCAAGGTCGATGTTGGCAAACTCCATTGATTAGTAATAGATAATAGCTATACGGCGACGCATCGTCTGATGAGTTACAACAAAATTATATGTCCACGTTATGTTGCTTCATTATGTCGTGACATTTCTTTACTATCTGACATGGAGCGGCAAAGAACTATAAAAACTATCTGTGTTCCCGTATGTGATTGTCAATTTACAAATAATTGTACCTATTATTTCCTGGCACGTACTATACCTACATAAAGTTACTTTCTGCCATTATATTTCCTAACATTCGATTTAATTTTTGGTTTGGCTCTCTGCCATGTCTCGAAAGTTTTACCAAAATATATCGCACTCTCCTGTTGACAGCGTATACAAACTACGTTTGACCTACTAGAAAATGTAATTAAGCTCTCCTCCCTAATTTAAGAGCATAAATTCGCTTGTACGCTTATTTTAAATTTTATAAACACGAATAACTGTCTGCATACAAAAGCAAATCATCTAATTAAATTATTGTCATTTATATTCATGAGAAAGTCGAGCGCAACTAATAGTAGGTACTGAAAGTAACTCACGCGTCGGCTCGTGACTAAAGACTACGACATGAGATGAAAAGCCTCAACAATATACGTACAATTATCAGAAAACTACACTTACAATGCGTGTGAGTGGTACGACTACAGTACATGCCGCCAATGTCGAACTGTAAACGGAGATTAAATAACACGGCAGTTAAATAAATTGTACAATGGTGCGGTATGCTGTGACTAATATCTGTATCAAACTTTTATGGCACTTTCTACATCACAAATTATGTAAAATTAAGAATGTTTATACGTCCAAATGATATTTATTGCTCTCGCATATTAATTTATTGCTACTTGATAGCACATACCGAATACATAATTATCTGTGGTTATTAACTTACTTATGTGAATTACTTTTTGTTATGTTTTACTTTTTTTCATTTCGAAGTTGTTTCGCCTCTATAAAATTGTTTTCGAAATAGGTAAGTGGTGTTGTTATCTACCATTTCCTTTCGGATATCTTAAACTACTACAATAAAAACCAATCAACCAAATGACATCAAAACCATTATAGATGTGAAAATGTATCAAACGAGCGAAATAATTGTATTTTTTATTTGATGCATATTTATTATGTAACTGCACTTTAAATTCACTTACTGCAATTTTTTTCATCTGTGTTACAGTACAGTAATTACAATAAAAAAAACAATTAGTTCTAAACTTAAAGTGTCTGGAAAAACCTTAATACATTCATACTTTATTTGCGTACGCAAATTTGATGACAAAACATGATCGTTGGCGGAGGCGACGTCGCCGATAAATTCTCGCTCGCATATTGGTAACAAAGTGTGTGTAATCTGTTAGTAGGTTCCGACACGACTTGTTCCATTCGCTGAAAGCCTATCAAATACCGCTAATTCGTGAGAACGACGGTAACCACTTTAATTAAAGAATATAACAGTAGTAGGTATTGGTATATAGGCTTTCTTTTCTAATTACTTTAAGAAAAGAAAGCCTATCAAATAATATTATTTGTGAGAACAATATAGATGTATGCTTTACTTCTAAGCAAGTGGCTCTTTCTCCTCTATGGACAGTTGAACAGAGCTATTGAGTGAACTACTATCTCTTAATAGCTCGACTCTAATTATATCTTTAAGTCTACATCATAAGTATGTGATTGATAATTAGCACTTTTTTAATATTTTCGATGTGGTAGAACAATTAATTAACGCTTGTGATTTATTATGTCCATCATACCGGATTCTCGATAAAAATATTACTAAAATCTGATAAAAGTCTACTACGATATGATAAAATTAATGACTAAATGTTTTTCATTGTTAAGTGGTCTCTATTAAATTGTCGGAATAATTGCGATGACAGGCTAAGCAGCCAGTACTCGATAACTTTTGAATACAAACACGATTATTTAGGTACTTAGATTAGATAGCTGAACTTATCGATTAGTTTGAATAATGATTAATGAGACAAGTAAGTGTCTGTTCTGTTGTCCTCAAGTACACGCTTTTTAAGTGATGTACCTAATTTACTGATTCACCGTGTAGCAGACGCACCCATAACGAAAGACGGACTAATATGCGAAATATCACAATGTGGAGTCGAGCGATAGAGCTTGAGCAAGGTTTGGTCTACTTACGAAGATACTGAGTTAAAGAATGGTAACGAGTTCACGTAAGACCAAATTTGTTATTCACCAGGTCTGTGCACTTCTTTTCACAATTGTTTATAGAAGTAAGTTACGGAGTTTCCTAGATCTTTGCCTCCATGTAACTAGTACCTAATGAAGAATTTGTAAATATAACTACCCTATCTCAACCCGTAGGTGTCGTAAAAGACGACTAAGGGAGTAACCTTAAGCAGACAAGAGCACTTCAAGAAAAGGAAAATTCGAAACAAACCCTATAATACCTACCATGGCCAGCGTGATATAGTAGGCTAAATTCCCTCCACATTCTTTGGAGGAGATCCGTGCCCAGCAGTGGGACATGGGTTGAAATTATGAACACATTTAAGAACCTACCTATTCATATCTACAAAATAGGACGCATGATTGCACAAAACTATATATTTCAAAAATCCTAATATCACAAATGATATTAATTTCGTAGTAAGACAATAACGGATAGTAAACATTAAACAACATAATTGCGGTTACAAATCAGTAGTGGCTCAGACAATATATACATTTAGTCACGTCAAATTTGTTCCACATTAATAAATTAGCGGCAAATTGACATGACAACAAAACAAATATTAACCTAATGGAAGAACACTCAAATGGTAGACGTTTTTTTTTGTTACAAAATCATCAGTATATGAAGAACGCATTTTAGAAAGACTGAATCCAATCGTATTTTCTACTAGTATCATAAATGCATCGCAAGTTTGGATGGGTGAATAGACAGACTTGATACTCAATCACGCCAGAATGGCTAAAAGGATCGGTATTAAATTGGCACACAGAAGATAGTCTATAATAGTAAATAGGCTACTTTTTATAGATATACAGCGCGGGCGCTAGTTAGTGATCCATAGTTCATCAGCAACTCATTAATGTCCCACTGCTGGGCGCGGGTCTTCTCTCCTCTATCTAAAGAGCTGAGAGGATTTAGGTCATAATCCACACACGCTGGCCTAATGCGGGTTGGTGGATCAGACATCAGACACTTGGAATTTCTTCTAGGGTATGGGGGTTTCCTCACGATTGCCTAGTAGGTACATATAGATTCCACAAAGTGAAATCCACATTGGTATTGCTGGTCGGAATCGAACTCGAACCGCGTGTTTAGCACGCTGGTCCCTTATCCACACAGCCACCATCTCTTTATATACGTTCATCGATCTATAGTTATGAGAAAATTAAAAAATAATATGTTTATAAATAATAATATATTCTTGTTCAACCGAAATTATAGATCCGTTGTAGACTTCAGTGGACATTTTTCTTGTTGATCACCTTGCATCAGCAGCGATTCAATATAAAATAAATAAGAAGATAAAGAACACATTTTCATTTGGTAGTGATCAGCTATTTAAATGACGACTACAGAAGGACATCAACGATGATGACTGTTTTGTAAGATTGAATAAATTAATAAAGTTTTAGAGGCCATAATTGTCGTAAGTGCATCTATTAAATAACCGAACGAATTTTGACGTTTGCGCCGGGGTTAACCTTTCTCTTTTCCTAAATGTAGGTGTGTGTCTAAATGTTTAGCGAACATGCATCGCCTAGGGAAACACCCGCGAAATGTTTATCAACAATCTGTGTATAACGTATATCTCGCCACTTATGAGAAATACAGTTACCTAAAACGTCCTACTTATCCTATCTAAATAAAAATAAATGACTAATTCATTTGTTATGAACTTTCCAAAGCGGTTTAGAGCGGTTGGACCAATTCAACTAATATTCATTATTTTTATAATTAATTCAAGTCCGAGGAAGATTCTAATGAGGAGAAAATTTGGTAAAATTACACTGAAAATACTAATGTGCGAAAGAAAATTGTATGCTCATGGGAACCAAATTCTGCGCGGGCGAAGCCACAGGCAACAATTAGTTCTAAATAGCTAAAACAGAGTTAAAGATCTGCTTTCAATCGGCAAGGTAATAAAGAAATCAATGCCGTTAACGAGCTCTTATCATAATGAACAATTATAACGGAAACTGTAAATACTGTGGTCCAATGTATTTAGCAGGCATGCTACGAGTAGTTAAATAGCAGCACTAATTAAGAAAGCAATTCAGCAAATATGATTCGTATGGCTTGATTTATAAATATAAAACGTAATTACAAGCTGAGTGGACATGTATAGGTAGCCGATATAAATTGGTCGCAGGTTGGAACGCCAATAAATCAATCAAGAAAGTAAACAAGTAAATATAATTAAAAATATTTGATAACCCGACTGCAAAAAATCAACAGAGAGCAACGCACTAAATAGACCGTAAAATTATTATACCTGATTAAATTTAAATACATAACATATGTATATATTTGTAATCTCCATTTGATTTCCTTTATTTTGATACTCTACTCGATAGGTTTGGTTAAAAAAAATAATAGACCTACTTACAATTTGGAACCATTCAATTATGTATAATCTCTTTTTGAATATATGTAATCTCCTTTTGATTCTCTTTATTTTGATACCCAATTCGATAGGTTAGGTTAAAAAAAAAATTGGCGTCAAAAGCCCGCCGTTTAAGTCTTTTTATTCATAAAACCTATCTAAGGACACTTGGGTTTTCTAGACGAATCTAACGATACCCTAATTGTCAAAATCCATCCAGCCGTTTGGAAGATTCGTGGGAATAAAGAAATTTACAAACATACAAGATACGCGCGAACAACAATACCCGTCCTGACAGTCGGGTAAAAATAGACTATCGCGTTAATACTCGTTACATATTTCATATCTGATATATGGACATATCACGCACGCTACGGGAAAGTTCAAAGGTAAGCATTTTCATCCAACAGCCAAAGGAAATGAGGATGTAATGTTTTAAATCCTTACTAATAAAGGACAACTGCCTCGGTGGCACAGCGAGAAGTGTATACGACTGCTGTGCAAGAAGGTCCTGGGTTCGATTCCCGGGTCGGGTAAAAATGGTATTGGGTTTTTCTTTTACGAAATTTCAGAATTAAGATTTTCCCGAAGTTTGGTAAACAAATATTACCGGTTGATGGCAATAGGCTCGCCACCTATTTCATGGGACCAAACATAGCTGGCGAAATGTGGGTGTGATACACCTCTGCCTACCCCTTCGGGGAAAAAGGCAGGATGCTATGTTATGTTAAAGGACAGATCGGAAGTACCCTAAACCGGCGAGAATTTATGAAAAAATTGATAAATATTGAACAAGCGAAAGATGAATGTCAAAATCGTAGCAGGTGTAAGGAAATAATAGTCTGCCTACGCCTCAGTTGGGAAAGAGGTGTGATCTATATCATCATCTCAGCCTGTTACAGTCCACTGCTGGACATAGGTGATCTATATGTACCTATGTATGTAATATTATAAATGCAAATTCAACTCTGTTTGTTTGTTACGCTTTCAAGCATTAACAACTCAACCGCTGTTCATGAAATTACACAGAGATAATATAATCGAGGATCTGGAGAATGCATCCGCTACTTTTTACTACGCGGGCAAAGCCGCGAGCGGAAGGTAGTTTTTATTGTACTATTGGTAATTCCAATGCTATCGTCTAAATTTAAACAATGCTCATGTGGGACGATTAAAAAACTAGAAAAAAATGTGTGGTCGATAAGGATGAAACCCACTCAAAGATTCGGCTTTAATACGCCATTTACAAATTGATTGCGTAATGTTAATAGGCTTTTAATTGATTGTCACTACAACAAACATTAGTCTACAGTGACTTCGCGTCATACTGTCACGCGAATCTATTCCTAGGACACTGCACTCAACGGGCTCTTGGAAGCAATAAATCAATGCCAAGTGTTTGCAAACATAATAACTATTAGCATAGAGCTAGAAAACTAAAGGCAAATATGGCAGTACTAAGAAATAACCAAGTGCATGCGTGCGTGATTGTTACAAGTTAAGTGTCGTGGAAGGAAAAACAAGCTTATTTCTATAAGGGACGTGGCAGAGCGATTTCTCACTTTGATATTGTATACTAGTGGATGGATGGATGTATGTTTGTTACTCAATCACGTCAGAACAGCTGAATAGATCTGTATGAAATTTTGCACATAGATAGCACAAGCGATACAGTTTTACTATTAACCTATTGCATTTTTATATTTGTAAAATAATAGAGAAGCAACGTTTTTCGAAGGAGAAAACAGAAAATTGTTAGGTGCTGGTTTTTACCGCCTTTTGTACAACAAATCTTAAAATGCTTTAAATATCATACTGCCGCACTCAGAGTCCTCAGAGACGTCAATTAACAGTAATCTATCATTAACACAATTTTTTCATTGAATAATCGTCTTTAGGCGTATAGACTTAAGTATCACACGTTTTTAGTAAATAAACTTTAAGTTAAGTAACGTATCTGAGTATGGTATAACCAGATAAATTAATTGTTAATAACAGTCACTGAAAGCTTTTCTTAAACTAAAGAAAATTTAAATGAATTTGTTTAATACTCGTACCACCTCAAGACAAGCCGCACTAAAATATTTGGCCTTGGAAAATATCTAGATATTTTTTTTTACGGAATAAACCAATGATTATGCAGATTCATTATATTCATCATGTTATAGTTACTTACTTTTCAAATCTGACATCCGTGAGTGATCGATTAACGGAGATTCTGTCACTGGCGAGTAAATTGAACTGGTTTTCTTGAAATTTGTCCAACATTAACTTCTCTTCTTCTATTGGGATTTTCACGGGTTTACCTGAAACAACGTCGTATATAAATAGATGTTGAAAACTTTTATTTCCTTTATGATATTAATTCGCTAAATACATGAGTAACAAACGTCGTCCTTGAAACTTGAACTGCAGTAAGAGCTAATTGTGTTCGTATATACAACAGCTTTTCACTCAAACGAGCAAACTTTATAATTCACGAGGTAGTTGCTTAATTCATTAATCATTATAAAGCGAAAAGTAGTCAAACCGCGACCTCCAAGCAGACCGCACGACCTATTCTCACGAAAAGCAAACCACTTAATTGGTTTTCGGGCCACGTTGCTCTATTCGCCCTCAATAGACACATTGGAAACTCGCCAATAGAATAATAAACTAAGTGATGATTTTACGCAATTTTCATTGATTTAATAGACTCCCAAAATACCTAAGTACACAAACTACTAACTACTACTGTATGCCCAAAACATTGATAATATTGTGTTGTTTTTAACCGTTTTCAGAAAAGGAGGAGGTTCTCAATTCATCACATTTTTTAGGGTTCCCTAGCCAAAATGGCCAAAAATCACTTAAGGTTTCGTCATAATTTCTAGGAATGTGAAATATATGAGATAATTAGTACATTATTACGGACTCGCGCACCTACGATTCCGTACAATTATGTAATTTTAATATATGCATAAATTTTTGTGATAGAAATGTAACATATTAGAAGGTAACAGGATATATTAAATTATTATATAACCGGTCTACGTCACGTATTATATTTAAGGAATATGAAAATACCATATACCAATACACATTATACATAATGTATAATGTGTACAAGTCGCGAAAGTTTAAAAGATTTTATTGGTAACAGGATAGCTTAGAATAACAGTTGGCGAATGGAATATCAATAAATAAAATACGTCTTACTGCCCACAGATCCTTAATATGCTGACTGGCCTGTTGGTCTAGTGGTTAGTGACCCTGACTGCTAAGCCGGAGGTCGTGGGTTCGATCCCCACCCAGGACAAATCTTTGTGTGATGAGCATAAAGGTTTGTTCTGTGTCTGGGTGTAATTTATCTATAATATGTATGTATTTACAAAAAAATGTATATTCAGTTGTTTACTACCCATAACACAAGCAAATATAATTGCTTACTTTGGGACTAGATGGCGCTGTGTGAATGTGGTAGAATATAAAAATATTAGCCAACTGGTACCACGCTGGCAATAGGGCTTTATTTCGACTTTCTTTCTCTTATAATGTAACAATTATGTAAAGCTATATTGAAGTAACTGATCTAAATAGTCCAATAGAAGTCCTTATTACTTTAACCTTATTATTTTACAGGTTTCATATATCAATGACATTTCATTATGTAAGATGCAGACAAATTTAATTTTGGTATGGATTTCAAAAGTAATAAAATGAATCATTCATAGAGAATTAGTCATCTCTTTTTAAAAGTTATCGTTCAGACAGATCTGAATGAGTAGAAAGTAGCGAGTACCAGTGAGTGACGTATCACCTAAAAACGATATTAATAATAACAGGTTTTACAAGCTTAAAACTGAAAGTAACTACGTCACGGTACTCGCCCAACCAAATAAACATATAGTTGTTGTAAAATACATATTTTGTTTCTTTCTAGCTACGATGAGTTTCTAATGCACTTGTACTAATGACACAGGCATATTTTAAGAACATTTTGTTACTTCCTAAAAGTGATCAAAAATAACACGAAAGCCAGCGAATCTTAAAATAAGCGGCAGTTTAACGGAGGCCAGGCTATTTGCCGCCGAAGTCTAAGGAAAATACCTTTGTATACTGATGATTGAAGATTATTATCTTTCGTCTTATGGAAACGTATATTTGTGTGAGTATTAGATATTACCGTATAACGTGTCAGAGTAAACTAAAAAATGGTCAAGGTAGTTTTACCGACAATGCGTACGCAGATACTTTTGAACTAACTGTTGTTTAAATCACATTGACGCTGACTGTACCAGCCCAAAATTCACGGGCTTTGAAATTATAGACCACATTTTTCTGACAATTGAATACATTTAAATGCACATAAATTTAATTTTAAGGGTTACACATTGTACGAATTCGTTTACATCGACATTTTATATAATAGAGTACCTAATTAAACACATGTTAAACATGCATTCAATTATTTTTTGCCAAATATTACTGCTCAGTTCGGCAACTAACATTTAAACAATTAACTAACACGCTTACACTTGATTGGTATGTTGCTGTTGGCGTAGTGGTTAGTGACCCTGACTGCTAAGCATCCTCCAGTCGTGGGTTCAATTCCCACCCAGGACAAATCTTTGTGTGATGAGCGTGATTGTTTTTTCTGTGTCTGGGTGTAATTTATGTTTTATTTTTTATCTATAATATGTATGTTCACAAAAAAAATATTGGAGTAGAATATCAGTTGTTTAGTACCCATAAGCAGATATAATTGCTATTATATCTACATTAATACACATTCACATAGATGGCGTTGTGTGAATAAGAGGCAAAAATTTTAAAAAAATTGTTCGGCCATATGGATTACAGTGTGACAGTTTCTAAAATACTAAGTATAATAACTAAAATAACTACATATAGCAGAATACTTACTTGCTACTACTTTGTTTACATAATGATAAAAATAATTTAATACATCAGTTGAAAATGGAATTTCCTAAAGTTGAGAAACAACCAATTCTATGTGTAAGTAAACATACTAAATGATAGCATCTCATTATAAATTATCGTGATTCACATTATGACCAATTATATAATATGATGATTTAAGTATTACTAGTAATAACTGATTATTATCTATGCCACTTCAGTTTTTTTTTTTAGTTTTTAGTTTAACTAATCTTGTTATAATTAACATCTCAAAGAATACAACCGATATGAGCTCAATGTGCAAGAAAATCGAACCAATGCTAGTTAACATCATTATCATCATCATTTCAAACCATAAATGTCCCACTGCTGGGCATGGGTTTCCTTCAAAGAATGTAGAGGGAATTTAGCCTACTATACCTCGCAGGCCAGACGGGTTGGTATAGGGTTTGTTTCTAAAGGTGTATGGGGATGTTTCGTTAGCTAGTTAACATAATTACTCTTAATTATAAAATTACTCTTTCATGTGACTCATAGGTTTTTCCAAGACAAAGATAACAAGACATAATGATAATTAATTCACATACTTAATAACATATATTATTATGAATACTGATTAACTGTTATGGTATTTTTTAAACAGTTATTAATAGGATCATTGCCCTACCTTGACCTCTAAACTGTCTGTGACCTTTGCAGTATACATATGTTTAGTAACAAAAGTGTATAAATACTTAAAATTACATTATAATGATATGAATCATAAAATTAAATATTAATTAATTATAATTTTAGCTCATACTAGGTACATATTGAAAGTACATATTGTAACAATCTGACAACTATACTAATTTAAAGCTGAAGAGTTTGTTTGGTTTGTTGATTGCTAGGATCTCAGAAATTACTGGTCTGATTTGAAAAATATTTTTAATGATAGCCAATATCAAGGAAGGTTATAGGCTATATAACATGACGCTATGGCCAATAGGAGCTGAGCAGTGGCCAAATAAACGACGGGAGCAGAGCCCCATGCGACTTATATTATAATATAAAACTAGTCTCACTTTCTTGGCAATTTATCTCATGACTCTACCTGTGATCTGATGAAAACCAGACTGGCTGATATTTTTTTATGGCTGGTCTGCTATTTCATTGTTATTGACTTGCTAATTAGCAATTTAAATGAATGAATGAATTTCTGTTTCAATTAATATTTATTCTTTACAAGAAACAAAGTTTTAAATACACACAGAATACACTAAATTAATTATATTGTGCAATTTATAGAAAATAGTAGTAGCACAATTAATTGAACATCATTGCAACATTTTTTTTTCAGTAGGTGCATAATGTTTTCCAGACCTCTTTAAAAAATCACTGTATGGGATTATATATATAGAGATTGCTTTTAAAGGTCAGTGACATGCAATCTGTATTTTTTGACAATTTAGGAGTATAGGCTTACATTACCGCTTATCATAATCATTCAGGGTGTATACTTGTTTGAAACTATAATGATAAAAGACAATTATTGCGGAGAGGAGACCCGAGCCCAGCAGTGGGACTTAATGGGTTGCTGATGATGATGAAAAGACAATTGCAAGACACTTACCCAATTCTCCTGGCATATTTAGATGTGGTTTAACTACAGGAGCTGGTTCCCACCTCTTCAACCTTGGTATTGAGTATCGTGATAATGATATGCCATCTTCTCCTATACTGTCATGGACTTCATTCACTTCTAAGTTTGTATCATCATCATCTACCTGGTCCTTATGGAATGCTGCTGCTATTGCTGCCTTCTTGCCTTTGTAATCTTCTTTTGTCTATTACCAAAAAAAAAAAACTGATACTAGAATCCAGAGGTTATCTTCACAGTATAAAATAAAGTTGCTTCCCTCTGTATGTAAACTTAGATCTCCTAAACTATGCTATTGATTTGAATGAGGTTTTCTCCACTAGATAGACCGAGCGATTCATGAGAAAGGTATTTTAGGTATATAATTTTATTACCTATATACCACATGGGCGAACTATCAAAGGATCTAGTTATATTATATTAAAAAGAACTGAAGATATTAAGTACAGGTAAATACCTAACAAAGATAATATTTAAGTATGTTTATGTTGGCAAAATCTAATGATTTGGATTTTATTGAAATGAAGCCATTTAAACCATGACCTAAACAAATACCAAGAGTTGTTGTTGTCTCTAATGAATAATCTTGGGCACGAAAATGTCATACACTACTTTTATGTCTCAAACTAATACTAACACACAAGACTATAAAGCCTTTTCTACAAAGTAAAAAATATATTTAGGCAGAAATCAAATAACCATGTTTTTAGAAAACCATTTAAACTTATTTTTTCATAGTGACTTCTAATATTGAAGGAAGCTATTTAGCTGATATTGTCAATTGAATCAGGAACTGGTTATAGTTCCTTTCACTAGTCACAGACTCCTACTAAGTGGCCAAGTACACAAGTATGTATAAACTTTGTCAATTGCTGTGTTTGCAATAAAGGTGAATAGCAATGACACTATTAGAATTATTAATCTATTTTATGGAATATACAATTATTAAAATTGAATTCTTATTACTTCAAACAGTCTTACACAATAAAATTATTGAGTCAAGCCTAGTTAACAATCCAAATCATTGGTTGGTAGGTACCTACATACATAAGTAGTATAATAAATGTTTAAACATTGAACTTGGCCTAATTTTTACCTGGACATCAATTTCCCTCGGCTTTTTACTGCAGTCCCAGCCATCACCGAAGCAGTCGGAGTACATGGCAAGCAACATAACATCCACTAGGAGCCATACTAGCGACGTGAACAATATTATCCGGCATGTGTGTATCCGTATTTTACTCCGGAACATTTTATTCGATCAAGTTCGTACGCACTAAGGTTCACTGCCTCATGACAACACGGCCACACTAATGTCACGTTATCTTCTCGACCTGCAACACACGCGAATTTTAGCAAACAAAGCAAAACTAACAACGAACGTATCCACCAATTAAACTTTGACACGACTTATTTGGAAACGTCTACATTCAAATATTACTCTAACAAACGCCAACTAACAACCAATATGCACAATTTTACAGTAAGTAGGTTTCCGGATCTAAAAAGTGAATACTGCACTAAATTAAACACTGAGTGTTAAATACTAAATAATTTTACTAGCACTTTAAAAATAATAAAGGTTTGTTTTTGTGAATCCTCATGTATTTTAATAAATAAGTTAATTTAATACCGTTTTATTTTTTGTTCAATTTTATTTTACCAACGACAGTGAGTGCCAAATGGTAGCTCGCGGTCGACATTCAACTCGTCAAGTTACAATCAATTCCATCGACAATCGCCAATCGCGACAAGACAAGCCAAAATGTATACGTAGACTAGAGATGAAACGAATATATTCATATTAGGTATGCATATTATAATACGAGCGACCGTATTCATATTAGGATAAAGGAATGTCATATATTAGGTTACTCGATATTAGTCAAGTATTAGCCAGAGACAACGCGACGAGGCGAATACAATAGTATTAGGTAGGTACTTATCATTACGATACGAAGCGTGCCGTGCGTCGTTTCTAGAGATGAAACGAATATACTCATATTAGGTATGCATATTATAATACGAGCGACCCGTATTCATATTAGGTTATAGGAATGTCATCTATTAGGTTACTCGATATTAGTCAAGTATTAGCCAGAGACTACGCGAACGAATACTAGTTATAGAGCATAATACTAAATCGTTCACTCCTTACCCTATTATCTGACTAATATCGAGTAATAGGTATGGTATTAGAATATGACGAAACTAATATATCCTATATTAGGATTATGCGAAATTGACCCTAATATAACATCTCTAACGTAGACGTCAAACTTTCTTCTGCGTCAAACTGGATCACAATTCTGCAAATAAATAATTCATATGTTATAATTTCGAGTTTTCTTCTATATTTTCGATGCATTTTAATTATTGTATTTTATATTTTTATTGCTTTTTCCACATACAATTCATTAAAAAAAATCAACAACATCCATGGACCAATAAGAATTTATTATACTTATTTACAGATTAAAATAAAAAATAATAAAATTAAAATATATAAAATTAAATTATTTAACAAAAATTAAAAGTACTTTTCACTAAGAAATATATAATATAAATATTTTAATGTTAATAAAAAAGTAATTTGGCTAAAAAAATATCGGTTAAAAGTACTTAAAGTCGTCGGTTATAATACTTTCGTCTGAGAAATATTGGTCAATAGTAATTTATCTATCACCAAAATCTGTCACCGTTTCACCAAACAAAGATATAAGGGCGGATCCGAAAAGGTTAAAAATTTTGTAAATATTATTGCCAAAGAACATTTAGACGTTGTTGCTAAGTCCACAAATATTAAAAAGTTTCAAGGAACAAATTTAAAAAATACCACATTGTCGTTATTTTCAAAAAACATTACCCTCCTTTTTGGCAGTCGGGTAATAAATACAAGTTACTTTCATTCAAGCAAATACTTCATCATCATCATCATTATTTCAGCCTATTGCAGTCCACTGCTGGCAAATCCAGCAAATCAATCAAAGTCTTACAAAATTCGCAAAAATTGCATTTATATACACCCGCGCCCGTTAACAACACTATTATTGGCGAGATATAATAAAATATTGTCTATGAAGTTGGTGACAGGACAAATAACATGACAAGTGTTCGAATTGCTGTCACATTGACATGATTGACAGTATTGACACCTGCCTGCCTACAGCCTGGCAGCTGTGTAGGTACTATCTGTTATCATATCGCGATTCGCGACTTAGCTAGCGCTCGACAGCAGAATAGATAAATATCAATCATGTTAAGTGTATCTAGAGAACGATAACAGTTAAAAATAGTATTTATATTTTCTATAATAGCCTAATGTAGAATGTGAAAGTGTCAACAAGAACTGTAGATTACATTTTTAAGGCTTGACAGTCATAATAAATTGTTTAGTGAGCACAGGAGCCGTCAGGAAAGCAAATTAATTACTATTGTAATTCTGCATTTCTACCTATGAGCCACTAATCATAGTTATACACATCGAACACCAGCTTTAATCTATAATCTGGACCGAAGATAAGAGTATGTCTGTTTTTGAATTTACAAGTGATTTTTAGCTTATTAAATACGTGTCTTTTCATCAGAATAATTTGATTTATAATTATGAACAGAAACAAGAACAGTTCTAGGATGGCGCGAAATGACGAATTCGCTGACGAAACTAATAATCCGTATAAACTAATAACTGCTGAAAATAAACCACCGGATATTAAATATGAAAAAGAAAACTCATGGGTGGCCGGAGTTCAGATGTTTGTATCATTTTTGCTGGCTGGCTTTGGCATGGTAGCGGCCAGTCTTCTGCTGGATGTGGTCCAGCATTGGGAGGTCTTCAACAAAGTTTCAGAAGTGTATATCCTTGTACCAGCCCTTCTGGGGCTCAAAGGTAATTTGGAGATGACATTAGCATC
This sequence comes from Laspeyria flexula, assembly GCA_905147015.1. Lineage (NCBI taxonomy): Eukaryota > Metazoa > Arthropoda > Insecta > Lepidoptera > Erebidae > Laspeyria > Laspeyria flexula. Next base: position 9,822,919 of record LR989964.1, on the reverse strand, counting down.
ACGATTGTCAACTCATGCCCACTTGGGTCATCTGGATACTAGTTTGGGATCATTGGTAGTTGGAAATTTGTGTCTCATACAATGTCAAGCTGTCCTAGTGGGCTTCCTGGCTGCTATGGCTGCAGTTGCCATGGGTTGGATACCAGAAGGACAATTTGATATCCATCATGCATTGTTATTGTGTGCGTCTAGTGTATTGACAGCATCATCAGCCAGCTTTGTACTTGGTATCATCATGATAGGTGTGGTAGTAGTATCTAAAAAGTTAAATATAAATCCGGATAACATAGCGACACCTATAGCTGCTAGTTTGGGAGATTTGACAACCTTGGCACTGTTATCTTGGATAGCTTCATTATTGTTTAAATCTATTGGCACAAGTATTGTACTACCATCTATAATTATCATTGTTGGCGCTTGGCTTGTACCTGTGTGTGGGTATATCGCTTGGAAAAACGACTTCACAAGGCAAGCTTTGGACGAAGGATGGGTGCCAGTTGTGTCTGCCATGGTGATAAGCAGTGCAGGCGGATTAATACTGGATCATACTGTGTCCATGTATTCTGGAATTGCAGTATACCAACTTGTTATTAATGGCATAGGCGGGAATATGGTGGCAGTACATGCCTCCAGATTATCAACCCAGCTACATACTGGACAAAAGGAAGGTTCAGTTATAGGAAGCACAACTAAATTATTACTTTTAATGGTAATACCTGGCCAGTTAATATTTATTTATACTATAGGCTATTTAAGAGCTGGTCACACATCAACAACACCTACTTTTATATTGATTTATATGTCTGCTGCAATGTTGCAAGTGTTTTTATTGTTGACGATAAGTCATTACATGGTTGGATGGATGTGGAGGATGGGTATGGATCCTGACAACTCAGCAATACCATATCTTACTGCACTTGGTGATTTACTTGGTACAGCACTACTGGGGGTTGCATTTAGTATTCTATTTGCTATTGGTGATAAAGATAGTGATGTTGGAGACTAATTATTACAATGCTTTCTATTAGTCAAACAACCGGTATTAGAAGTGAATAGGTACTTCATAGGAAATAACCGGAATAATTAATTAATAACACTATTGTCAGGAAAACTTGTTTGACAAGTCTACATAATAGTAATTAGTCTTCTAAAGTATTTTGATAATGAATGTACAAATGTTCATTATGTACCTATTCACCTCTCGTCCTTTTTCTTTCTAATGAAGATTAGTTTTTAAATTTTATTGAGATGCCTAAGCTGCTCAAAACATACTATTTTAATAATAATTTTATTGTAATGTAAGTATTAAGACTTCATATATTATTAAGAATTATAAAAAATAATTAGCAATTATTAAAATAATTAGCAATTTATTTAATTATTAATTATATTTCTCTTATTCTTCATGTATTAAGGTGGCATTACTTACTCCTCCTGTGCCATGACTTACTTCGTGTGTACTTAAAAATGTCGCAAGTCTCAACATAAAGTTATCTGTAGGCTGCATTAATTTTATCATATAGACCTGTCAACACCAGTCAGTATGTAAACTTTTATAATACTTTTACTATTGTACTTGGACTTATTGTCAACTTAACATGCAAAAGAAGACTTAAATTGTGTACATAATTCATAATGGTGCTATTATTATTAAATGAGAAAATTCTATTTTTATATAATAAGTACCTACATAATATAATTTTGTGATTTGAATAAAGTTGTTAATTTTGTTTCATGTTGATTATTATTGAGTAACGGGTGATTCTCAGAAACTACTGGGTCGAATTGAATAAATCTTTTAGGCTCTTTTCACATCCTTTTTTTTAAGTGGGGAATGTGTTAACTTATCCCGCCCCGTGGGGGACACGGGACTGTTATGTGGCACTCGCCGCGCCGCGCCGGTCGGAACCGGAAAACCCACAAAACCCCTTTGAGCACCGTCTCTTCATTGTGACGGGTGGACCGCTGGAAAGCTTTTTTCACACCTGGCGGAAGACCCGTCGGACGATACCTACCTATCACTTTTTTATGAGAAATGTCATAAAATGACTGCGTATTTTCCCCATACAATAGTGATTACGTCCGACGGATTTTCCGCCAGGTATGAAAGCAGCCTTAGTGTTGGATAGCCCATTTGTCAAGCAAGTCTATTAAAATAATATTCAGATGCTAAGACCAATAGGAGCCGAGTAGTTGCCAAACGTCTAGTGGTGATAAAACTACATAAATATAAATATCAATTAAAATCAAATGTTTGAATTTGGTGAGCTATATTGGTGTTAGTCAGAATGGCGGGTGGGAAGTCATGAAATCGAATGAAACTTGCTCTATTATTTTATAGTGTTTTATTAATATTTAGTAGCTAAGCAAAAATATTTAGTAGTACCTATTACCAATACGATATGAAACGATAAACAAAATCCGCGGCCAAGCTGATGTCTGGTTTTTTATATGTCAGATTTTGTTTTTCGTTTCATATCGTATTGGTAATACTACTAAATATTTTTACTTGGCTACTAAATACTACTAAAACACTATAAAATAATAGAGCAAGTTTCATTCGATTTCATAACTTCCCACCCGCCGCCATTCTGGCGAACACGCTATATTTGGATTGTTTGGCTAGGTTTTTAACATTAAAAAGTACCTATATTTATATATGTATTTGGCCGGTATACGTAATAACTATTATCTAATTTGTGCTACAAACGCGCGAAGTATTTAGAAGGACCAAATCGGTTAATTTAATTGTCGTAATAGGAATGCTAATAGCTTTGAATGTTCTTACCTATTACCTATATATTTTACACAGATAGGTAAGCAAGCGTCAAGTGCATACTGTACTGGGTTAGGTAATTTATCTTCACATCTACCAAGTTCCTTTATGAATGTGTCTGAAAATTCCTGCACATTTATAGAATTACTTAGTTGCCGAATAAAGCGAAGTGCTTTTACGGAGAATTATATTAATAGTTGGTAGGTAGTAATTCTAGTTCCTTGACCGGGTGGCTGGCTTTTGTCTCCAGCTCCGCTAGCGTGGTCGCTGAAGAGAAGCATTTTTTCAATCAAATACTTCCCATAGAGTACATTATTATATAAGGGTACTAACTTCTACTTCCCTTTAACTTAACCTCTGTACTATACTGTGGGTATATCTATTATGCAACATCCATTTGTTAAGTTTGGCCAATCAGCATACAGGAGCGACACCAGCAGCCGCACAGTGTAGGTACCTACCAACGTGTGGCGCGTTTCTCACGGTTATCATAATCACGCAATAAATTGAGTAGGTAGGTAGCTAGCTTTCCGCGTCTACATGTCTGGTATAACTGCTATCTCCTAAATCACTTAACAGTTTTTGATGCGGTTCTCATCAACTGTTATGTAATGTTTTCATGGCATATATTTATAAATAAAACCTATTTTTGCTAAGCGAACCAAGGCGGCAGCAAGTTTACTAAAAACTAAAAATAAATAGGCAATCTTATAATGTTGCCTTTGTTTATAGTAGATTGTAGGTATAATAGGTACCTACTTACATTGTTTACAAACGGAAAAACCATGGTCACGGCAGCAGTTTTATCTTTTCTACGCTAAACTTTGTGTACCTACGAACGAGGGTATGCATCGTGATGTGGTGGCTGGCTGTGGACTCAGGATTCATCCCACTGTCCTTGGCTAAAGGATGGCAGGCTTATTGTACCTTATTGATCGTAGGCGTACAGGGCTCTGACTGACTCATCGGATTGCTCCCGGATCTTAAACTTTTTCGAATCTAGGAACGATTTTTACAGCTTAAGTTATTAAGTGTTAGAAATTAATTTACCGTATAGAAAATTAAAAACTGATTAATATAGGATTTTATTCTACATCCATAATTTTTTATAACATTCTGTTTTTTAACTTCAAATAAACTGACAGTTCTGGCCGAAAATATTCCAACAGCTCAGAATCAAGGGGCTGGTCCTGATGTCTGGTCTGGTTACGCTTCGGTGACCTCTTTGGGTATAGGGAAACCGAAGGCTTTATCTTTTCAATTGCTGACGAAGTTATCAAGACGAACAACTACCGGAAATATTACTTACCTATGTTGAGGGACGGCAAGGTCGATATCTGTCGAGTAGTGTCGACCATGTCATCGACCGGCTGAGTCTCTCAGGCATATTGTTTTTGGCTGTTCGCGTCTTGCTAACGGCGAGTACTTACACAGACATAAAACAAAGTAGCCAGGATTATACACCAACAACATGTCGAAGAGCTGTAATAATATAGGTATGCCTTTATAACTCCGAAAAAAACATTTACAGATCATACAAATATGTGTTCCGACCTGGGAATCGATCCCTAGACCTCAGTAACAATGCGCAAAAGAAAGTATTTTAGATAGTGTTGTTCTATGTATTGGGTCTGATTATAATTAGTGATTTTATTTTATTTAAGGTTTAACCCACAAACAAGTTTTGATAATTGATAAAATAATAACTGCCTTGATTTAGATAAACTGCTTGTAAAGTCCACTTTTGTATTTAGTCTGTAGTGTTAAAAAATAAAAACTGGCCAAGTGCGTGTCGGACCACGCACAGTGTAGGGTTCCGTAGTAGCCTGTTATCACTATATAGTACAATTCTGTTGAGGTACTCGAATGAAAACGTAACCCGTTTGTACAGCGCCATCTAGCGGCAGTTGTGTCCTGGGTGGGAATCTAACCCACAACTTCTGTCTCAGCAGTCAGGGGCACTAACCAGTAACCATAGAAGCAATATGGGTGTAATAGCACCTCTGCCTACTCCTTCGAGAATACAAGATGTGACACTACATGTTGTTGTTGACAATTGTTGACAATGCCTAGAACTAATAAGATTACTAAATAAAACAAAAGAACTTGAGTTTTTAGATTTATTATCTTAAGCTAGAGTCAGATGTTTACTTGACTTCACGTAACCTCCTGACAGCGGACCTGCAGGATGAAGCGGCAGTGGTGGAGAATACCCATGCACCTCCAGCTACAGTCCTCTTACAGCGCTTGCATGACCAGATGCCGACACAGGAGCGCTTCATGGCATCCTGGAATGTTAAAATAGAACAAATTAGCATCATTTAATAAAAATATGATTGTACTTTACTTAGTGTCTGGTAATTGTATGTTTGTAAAGACCTATAGTATGTATGGCTTCTTGCATAGTATAGGCATTGTATTGCATGGTTTTATAAAATCAGAAATCTGCATGAAAACCGAGTGGTTCCATAAAATATTTTATAACTAGAAGTCGCGCAGTGTTTCTCTCCCATCGTTCTTTGTTTCGGCACTGCTCAGCTCGTATTGGCTGTAGCATGATTGTTTATATAGCCTTCCTCAATAAATAGTCTATCAAACATTAAAATAATTTTTCAAATCGGACCTTCCAGAGATTACTATTATAATCTCAGTATAGATTTACAGTCCCTAGGTTAGTTTCTCGATGGGATTTTTAAGGTTGCGTAGCCAAATTGGCAAAAACTGTGAAACCCTAGAAAAACATACCAAAATGAATGATATTATTATTTTTTCATAATCTATGTTATTAAGTCACCTATGCTATATAATTACAATCTGAGAGTGAGAGGCTACTGTTGCAGAATACAATCCGAGTGTATTTTAAATAATTCAGAATTGTTTATAAATATAGGTTTCATTAAGGCGCTGTTTACAAAATCGACAGATATCAAATCTGATTGTGGAATGACAGTATTTTTTTTTAGAGAAAAAATAAAAAAAACCTTATTGTTTTGTTTATTAAGATTCACACGACGAGGCGTAATGGTAGAAAGAAAGTTTAGGCTAAAGGTATGTATTGGTAATTAGTTTTAATAATTTGACAATAAGTTGATACATTGGAAGAATTACCTATAATGTATTCTGGTTTGGTAATAACTAACCTTATTACTGCTGCTATGTTTAAGAATTAAGTTAACATAAGATTTGATCCAAAAAAATAAGTTTAACATAGATGTAAACATAACCTATGTAAAGAATATTATGCATTTTCAAAGATATCCTAAGATTCAGAAGTATCACACGAACGGAGACAATATGGTGTAGTGTAAGTAAGTAGCATCATTTCATAACAATAATAAATTTTAGTGTAACAACTTTTCGATACTAACCTTACCACAGAACGAGCAAGTGTATTTTGCGTGCTGGGTAACTTCCATCTTTTTGACCATTTTACGGAGAGAGGCACCATAACGTGTGCCGTATTTGCCAGTGATTCCGACCTTCTTCGTGCGTTTGGCCTGAAAACATACCAAAATTGTTTTACTTCACACTGAAGCACAACTGCAGACATTGATTTCTTGCAGAAAATTAAACTTTCACGGAGGGAAATATAAGTACGGCACATTATCATTTTTCACTAGCACCAATAAAATGTCTTGAAACACTGTAATTATCTTGGGATTCCAAAGTTATTTAGTAATTTAATTCTCACCATTTTGATAACCTGTCTAACTCAGCAGTTGACAGAAAAGAAGAAAAGCTTGACAAACAATTTTTGACAGCCAAGCAGTTATTGACAACTAGCTTTGTTTTATTTCTTTAACGGCCTTGGATACATGTCTTTTAAGCCTAACTTAAAAACTAAATAAAATGATATTAGTAATTATCATAACACCTAAATTGTTACTATATTTATATAAATAACGCAACAATTACATTTTTCAGTACCTACACATTATTGTATCATGATCATCATATCAGCCCAACGACGTCCACTGTTGAACATAGGCCTCACCTAATTTCCGCCACAGCGAGCGATTTTGTGCCGCCCGTATCCAACGGCTACCCGCAACCTTTACTAGGTCGTCTATCCATCTCCATTGTATAATCATGGGAATTTATTTAATGAAGAATTTTAAAAGCATTGCCAGCCTGCTGGGCAGTACTAGGCACTTTTTCGGCAGACAGCGGCAGCGATATGGATGAATTTTATGATAGAGTCTGGCCATCCGTTCTTTGCACAAGAGAAGAGCGGTAAATTCAAAAAACAAGGGGTGACAACACCGACTATAGACTGAAAAAATGTGTTTGATACTATTATTTTATCATGGTAAATATCAACTTCTACGCCTTTGATAGCTTTCGGCATTATTTTTCAATAATTTCAAAAGAATATTGATTGAAAAACACTACACACAAAAATGGGACAATCCGTTTGACAGTGACATGACAGTTCAAAAATATTGCCATGTATAGATTTTAAAAAACAGTCCAGTGCAGAGAACCGGTAGCCAGACTCTACCCTAATATTTTTTGCATTATTTTGTTTAGGTTATTTTTTTTTATAAATATATTTGTACCCATATTCGCAAAGGATTAAATGTTTGATTGATGACTGATTGAAATATGTTGATAAGTTTTAAATTTAAGTTTTAATATTCATAATACAAAAAAAACAAACACATACTATAATGATAAATCACACCCAGACAGAGAACAAACAATCATGCTCATCACACAAAGATTTGTCCTGGGCCCTGATTCTGACTCATCGGATTGCTCCCGGATCGTAAACTTTTTCGAATCTTAGAACGACGTATTTTTACAGCTTAACCCTTTACCGCATCGCGGTTCAAATATGATCCAAAGTATAAAATCTTCTACAGTTTTTTTAATACTACATTTTCTTGTCGTTTTGTGCATACCGTAACAAATACGATCCATTGACTTACTATTTGAAAATAGTTCCATCTATGAACAGATATTGTAACTAAATCATCACATGAAGTTGTCAAACAGGTCGCGACCGGTATATTGTGAGTGTTCCGTTTTGAAAATTGTGAAATAAATAGGAGTGTTCGTAACGGCTATATATTAAAAACGCGTTCTAGCTATATGCTATTTTTTTTAAACCTGTTATTTTTACAGCTATAATATATTTATATTAGTTTGAGGCCAACGCTTTTCAACGATGCTGTGCTATTCGTTTTAACGTAACGCATACTGTTGTGTTATGGATTTATTTTAATAACAATTTATTCTAATGATTCGTAAATTATGTATACCTACCGTGAGTTTGTTGTGAGATTTGTAAGTGATTATTAGCGAATATTAGAGATCATTCAAAAGCGATTAGGTAAAACGGATCTATAATTAAAATAAACTCAATGAAATTTACTTCTAATATATAATACTTATACACATTTATTTACAGTTTTAACCTATTAAACCTATCACCTAATTAATTATAGACCTATACTGACTAAACTTATTATAACAACGCAAAATAAAAGCTAACTGAAAGCTAAGAAAACGCAAACAAGAAACTCGCTCACGTCTGGCATAAAAATTGCATCCGCACTATTCAAATAATGCGTTCGTACTGATTTCAAATTTCATTAAAATATAACCGAATAAAATATTACTTACCTACCTAAAATTTTGAAAAATAATCGTTCAAACGTAGGCCGCCGAGTACCGCAAAGAGGCGCAAGGTGGGAGCGAAGCTCCCGCCTTAGCCTTCTGATCTAACCTATCCAAGTCGGGATGAACTAAAAAGTAATTTCGTCATATCTCAGAAACGGTGCATCTGAGCGTAAAATTAATCGAAAATTTTACAATTTCAGTTTCCATACAAACTCGATCAAAATTATTCTAAGTCTCAACTCCATATAAAAAGTGACGAAATTTTTCTAAGTGTCGAGACCCTCTTTGAAACACCCAAACCCAAACGTTTGTTTGATTCGATTAATCAATCTAGTATCCAGTTACCTTACGATAAAACATAATTTCGCATACCTAAAATGCGTCCAACAATTTTCGAAACTAATATTTTTAGGTACAGTTGGAATTTTAACCTTATGGTCTTTATTTTAGAGCATAACTTGGCATGTAATAAAAATAATTAATTCAATAAACCGTTGCCGAAAAAATATTAGTATTCATTTGAAATGAATATGTTATTTAATTGGATTAAGCAATGTAGTTCGTATGCAGTCAGGTTAAAGCTTAATTTCGCATAAAAAAAAAATAACGAACAACTTGAAACTAATATTTTTAGGTACAATTGGAATTTTAACCTTATGGTCTTCATTTTAGAGCATAACTTGGCATGTAATAGAAAAAATAAATCATTACGATTTGTTTCAATAAAACGTTGCCGAAAAAATATTAGTATTCAATTGAAATGAATATGTTTTTTAATTGGATTAAGCAATGTAGTTCTTATGCAGTCAGATTAAAGCTTAATTTCGCATAAAAAAAAAAATAACGAACAACTGGAAACTAATATTTTTAGGTACAATTGGAATTTTAACCTTATTGCATTAAAAATAGAGCATAATTTGGCTTGTGACTTGAAATATTAAATATCGTTTGTCTTTCATTCATCGGTCGGTCGGTGGGATCAGGATGAGTTTGAAATTTGACCTCGAGTGACCTTAACACGGCGTTCGTTCAGTGTTTGTTCGCAAAAATAATAGGATGACGTAAATAGCTATATTTGTTTTTGTATTTAATAAATAATAGGTAATATGAATATATTTTTTTATTAGGTTAATTATTCCGCTATAAAATATAACGAACACTCTTAGAAATAAATATATAACTACGTTTGTTTGTGACGAAAAAATTATATTAGGTAGTAAAAACTATTGAAGATTGTTGATAACGTAAGTTTTTATCATTTTACGTAATTATATTACTATTTACGTACTCTTTATTGTTTGGTCTAAATGTGGCACATCATGCAAAAATATTCTTTTTCTATTGTGCCTTATTTGTACCATATTTATTTATTTGCACAAAAGTAAAATGTATTTCCTGTAAATGTAAACCATCGCATATTTTTTCACATGATTGACATGATCACAGTAATTAATGCCTGGCTGTTGTATAGACGAGGATTAAATGATTCAGAACCATCACTACCTTTAGCAGATTTTAAGTGTGCAGTAGCTGAGGGTTTATGCCTAACTACAAAAACTACCGTCTGCAAACGAGGACGACCTTCTTTGGACCTGGAAAATGCCATTGAAGCGAAAAGACTTAGAGGGCCCATTGCCATCATGCCATCTAGGGATGTACGGTTAGATCAAGTAGATCATCTGCCTATCTGGACCTCTAGGCAGCGATGTAAGATACCAGAATGTAGTGGCAGATCACATGTTGAATGCCAAAAATGCAGGGTGAGCCTATGTCTCAATGATAAAAGAAATTGTTTTATGTTATTTCATACAACGTAATGTATTATTCAAATACTCTAAAAATGCTTAAATAGGTGTATTTTTATTTCTTATTTTCTATCACATATATTTTTTTCACCAAGGAAAAAAAATCACGTGGTAAGGGGTTAAGTTATTAAGTGTCAGAAATTAGTTTACCGTATAGAAAATTAAAAACTGATTAATATAGGATTTTTTCTACATCCATCAATTTTTTTAACACTGTTTTTTATCTTTAAATAAACTGACAGTTCTGTCCGAAAATATTCCGACAGCTCAGAATCAGGGGGCTGGGTGGGAATCGAAACCACGACCTCCGGCTTAGCAGTCAGGGTCACTATAAGTCAACAGGCCAGTCTAAAGAGGAATTTTACGACCCATTTTAAATTCGGTTTTTTTTTCAATTAGAATTTTTGTTTTGTAGTTTAGTATTATTTATTTTAAATTTATGAATAAATAAAAACTAATACTAATTTAAATAAACAACAAAAAAATTTTTATTATCCCAAACATTTTTTTTTTAATAAACTATCTGAGTAATTCTGGAACACAATCGGATGTATGCGATTGGTTGAGCTGCTGTCAAAAATAGTGTTTTTCCAGCGCTCGTGCAGTGTGGTAATGTGAGCATTTTCATTTTTCATCAACGACCTACAACTGGGAAAAAGGTCGATCTAAGAAACAGTCCTGACCTTCTGGACGAAATTTAAATTATAATTTCTCACAGCAATGTTGCGAACAATCATAAAACGAAACCTGGTTATCAACGAAAACTTGAAAAAGGCCATAAGGTCGAATATTACAAGATGTATGAGCACGGAAATAACTAGGAGGAAACTTTCTCACAAGTGAGTTGTTTTACGATATTATTGTTAGTTAAGAGGTGATCATACATTTGGTTTAAATGAGCTATTTATTTTTAATATATCTAGGTAGATATTTTTTCAAAAAGTACAAATGGCCTACTAGTTGCATAACCAAAACGTCAATGGTGTTCGTGGTCTCAGCCGGCTAAATTACACGCGTTTTATAATAGATATATCTAAGGATTATGTTGTGTATTTATACAGTTCGTTGCAATAATAATGTGGGATGCTATAAAAACAGATTCTCATTTATGCAGTTAGGTTACAATGTAACATTGATGAAAGTCATACCTATTAAAAAGGATGTCTGCTGACATCTCTACGGTCGGGAAAGGCTAGAGCCGTAAAAGCCATGAGAAAAACTGCCAAGCATATGCCACTGTTTATCAGATAAGTAACAATATTCCTAGAGTATAAACTAACAAAAGTAGAATAGCATAATAATTGTCATGAACAAATTAATGGTTAAAGTCTTAATGGTTGTATGTACATTTGCTGCATCATAGTACTACATATTATATACTTTATGACTAAAAAGGTATCAAGAATTATTCCTATTTTATTCATTCTGTCTGCCATAAACATTACTTGTGTCATGATTATGGTCCGTATGTCCAGTTTGATGGCATTGAGAATCATTACCATGAAATAAATCCCATAATAAGCTAGCCGATATACTAGCTGTAACATTGAATTATTCATTTTAATAGGTTCATCAAAATATCTGTATATTTTGGTCATAATTTTATTGATAAATAACATATTTTCATTTAATTATTGATAAAAGACAAGCTTTTGATACCTATAAATTTTGATATTAAATTTCTTTGAGAAAACTGCCTGTTAGAGTTTATGGCATAGAAGTTTAATGGAATATTTTTTCTAATGGCTTAAGATTGTATTTTATTAATAACTAGCTTCCGCTAGCAGCTTTGCCTTGGTGGTGTGATAAAAAATAACCTTCCTGATGAAACACTATAAAATAGTGAAAACCGAATCAAAATCAGTTTGTAGTTTAAAAGATCTAAGTGTTCATATAGGGGAAGTGACTTTATTGTAATGATGGCAAAAAGTGATACAGTTGCCATAATGTGTCCCAACAATTCAGTATATCCCTACAATGGTTTACTATCATTGCTAATACCAAATCACTCACTCTGAACCCTTGTGATTTTAATAAGACTATAAAAGTGAGATAAGGCCCATTAATAAAAAGGCAATAAAACTGTAAAGATATAACAGTTGTTTCTACTTTATTTTGTATCCATGACACCAATTTTTTTTAATTTCTGTGAAAATAAATTTATCCTTTATTTTAAAATGGAAACTTCTTCCTAAATTGTATAACTAAGGGACCAGAAAAAAGTTGTCTTGCACTTTTCTAGAAACCCCACTGTAAATTTAAGCCATCCAGGAACACACCTTAGTACACAAATTTTCCAGAAAAGAGTCAGTTTAAGAGTTAAGCAAGGTAAATTTTTGTTTCATTTTTATATCAACTGATATAAATTGAGCATTTATATATCATAACAGAAATGTGTCAAAGCTATTTGTGTTACTGAGCCACTGGACTCTTGTAGACCATATTTAATAAGTATATTAGAAATAAGTTTATTTGTTTTAAAACACGCTAAATTGTTTGAAAAGTCTTCCAAACAAATAAAATTCTCATTGGGAATCCGTTGTTGTTTTTTTCTATCATCAATACCACTCTTTATAAAAAGAATAGTTACTGTATGGCCATCCAAATAATTAATAAACTAACAAAATCCATAAGAGTACTACCACTTTCAAAATTTACGATACCTACATTTGAAAAAATGGCTCACTGTTGAGAGTCAAGATGGTTTTTATACAGTATAAGAATTTATGTTATGTAAAGAAAAATTGTTAAATTAGGTGTAGAAGTTAAATTGTTATCAGTTCCTAGTCATTTAGTTTATTATTTTAAAAACAAATAAAAATTGTATTTCAAATAGAGATCTACTGTCATTTATACTGTTAACTTGTGTGTGTGTGTGTGAGTATCTGTTTTTTATCATTATAATTTTTGTTTTTTGTATTTATATATGTAGATTTTAAAATAAAATTTAGCCTTAAATTTGGTCTTACTACATACTAGCTCATGAAAATATTGATCACTGTATTGTAATAGCTATAATTTTATATATTTTATTTAACTAAAAAAATGTATATCATAACTATAAAAGATGGAGATCGTAATTAAATTGTTTATCTAACTGATTACTATCATTGAGATGTTTGAACTATGTCACTGATAATATGACTTTCAGTACAAACTGATTATTTTTATCTATCAGTAGTTATCATAACATGTGTTAGATTATATGAAATCTGTTATAGGATGAGTTTTCTCTCTAGTTTATTAGATATAAAGATATATTGTGTAATACTAATAATTAATTTTTCATTTTATATGTTTTTTATTACATACATTACATTTTATTTATTAAATACATTGCATTGCTATCCTTTTAAATTTTGTTTGCATTAATTTGTACATATCAGTTGTCTGTTATTGTAGTTGGTAGATCCATAATTGTTCCAACTAAATGCATTTATGAACTAATGCCTACTTGAATGTCCACTCCAATCACTTTATTTGACCTTAGACCATATTAAGTTGGTGCAAAAATATGAAATAATGCTAATATGAACATATTATTTGTTTCTGTTTTCGCTATTCAGCACTATAGTCTAATATCTAAATATTACTGTCAATAGGCTATAATAATAATAACTGCGTACCAAATTTAGTAAAATTGATACCTACCCAAAAATATACATTTGCAACTTAAAAAAAGTAAATGTTCACCAAGATATAAAAATAAAATAAAATATAAAATAATAAAAATTTGACTGGCCTGTTGGTCTAGTGGTTTGTGACCCTGACTGCTAAGCCGGAGGTCGTGGGTTCGATCCCCACCCAGGACAAATCTTTCTGTGATGAGCATAAAGGTTTGTTCTGTGTCTGGGTGTAATTTATCTATAATATGTATGTATTTACAAAAAAAAATGTATTTAAGTAATATCAGTTGTTTAGTACCCATAACACAAGCAAATATAATTGCTTAATTTGGGACTAGATGGAGCTGTGTAAATGTGGTAGAATATTATTATTATGTCTCTTTTTTCACAGCTATACTTCTCTCTAAGGTGAGAAGTATACCCGGTCTTTTTGGAAGGCTTACGCGGGGACACAGGTCCAACACGCAGAGGCCCTTAAAGAATTTTAATTTAGAATGGGATGAGACACTTACCGCTTACTTATTATTATTATTATAAATCTGTTACAGTTACACACCAAAGGTTATAGTTACTGGGCAAATACTGTTTATTGTTACCAAAGTCATATATATTTTTTTTATCCTTAGGACGTTATGCTCTTCCAATAAGAAGTCATTTGTTTTGCCACAATGGAGCCTGCAAGTAAGATATTATGCGGATCTACCTTCTCATAAAAAAGTGACACTGCCAGCATTGTCACCTACAATGGAGACCGGCTCTATAGTAACATGGGTAAAGAAAGAAGGTGACAAACTCAGTGAAGGTATGTGGATCAAACCTGTTATGTAGTTAAAGTAACATTCTGAATATGATACTCAATTATGGTTGTCCTTATAACTATTTATAATTATTTATACTTCCAATAAACTATTGATCTACTGTATTATAACTATGTATTATTGGTAGTTCAAGTAATTATTACTAATAAGAAACATATTGCTTAAATCAACTACTGTTATTATCCCATAAATAAATAAAACAAAAAATATTGAAATAATTAAAAATAAATACATAATTAATTATTGCCCATAGGCTATGGTACCTGCTTACCATCAGGTGGGCTGTATGTTTGTTTGCCACTGTCGTGGTACAAAAAAAAATTGTGGGCATTCTCAAGTTGCACAAAGCATTAATATTTTTCAATATTTCCCATATTTATAGGTGAACTGCTTTGTGAGATTGAGACAGATAAGGCTACAATGGGCTTTGAAACCCCTGAAGAGGGCTATTTGGCCAAGATCTTACTGCCAGCGGGAACCAAAGGAGTACCTGTGGGAAAATTACTGTGCATCATAGTAGACAGTAGTGACAAAGTAGCTGCGTTTAAAGACTTTAAGGATGATGGTAAGCTGTTTCCCATTGTATTCTACAACAATAGTGTTTTATATTATGTTCTCGATCAGTTAAAGCATGTATGGACATATTGTAATGGTACAATCAATGCAATGTCTATAAAGGGATTTGAAAACATAAAACATTGCCTACATATTGGAACTTTCACTCAGAATCGTAAACTCTTGCTGTGTTATCGCAAACAACTTATTAGCATGTTACTCTGAACAAAGAACACATTTCACAGTGATATGTATTTAAAACACTGCTGTAAAAGAACCTGGGTATTAATTAACCTTCGTAATTACATTGGAATGATTGTGATTCTATACAAGCATACATTCATTGAGGTATAACATTATCAGTAGGTAATTCATCAACTCGTCCCACTTGCACACATCACACATTTGGTATGACTTGCAGAAAATCAAAATAAATAATATTTTCATTCTGAAACTCGTCCCAAACGCAACTGTATCCAACATTGATAAAGTTTAAAGTTGCACACAAAATACAAAAATGAGTTACAGAATGATAATATTTTTTATTTTGATTAAGTCATCATAAACAGCCATAGGTATGTACGACGAGTTGATAAATTACTCAACATTATGGGAAACCTCACTAACCATTTTAGTGCTAATAGATAGGATCTATAATTGCAATTGTGGAAATCAGTACTGATTAAAATTTTCGTGGATATGTAGCTACACTTTTTTTTGGGTCATTAATTAGTGTCCCAATTTCCTTTAAAAGGTTGGCAACGCGCTCGTTATGCCTCTGGGTTGCATGCTTTCATTGACTTTTTTTTTTTTTTTTAATAATAATAAACATTTCATCATCATCATCATCATCATATCAGCCCAATGACGTCCACTGTTGAACATAGGCCAAATAAACATTTATTTGAACTAAAATAATATACATATGGCTACCGACTATGGCTACCGCTTACCTTCCGGCGGGCTGTATGCCCACGTATCTCTGTTGTAGCATAAAAAGAGATACAGTTTTGCATAAATTTATCCGAATTAGAGCAAAACAGAAAATTAACTGTGTCAATACTTGCAATATTATTGTGAACCTATTGCGAGTATGAGCACAGTTTTTTTATCTGTTTACCATATACTACTACTACCCGGACATGTTCATGGAGTCCACAAAAAAATCAGTCAGTGTGATGGCTGTAATATATATTTATATAGAGTTACATAAATCTTAAAATAATAAAAGATTAATTCATTGTTTTACCAATTACGATGGGTCCCAAAATTGTGTGGTATTGACATGGTGATCATTATTATGTAATTTGTGTTGTGTACTCATTAGAGAACGCACAAGTAAATCTTCCCCATAACTTTATTGGTGTCCATTTTACATTGAACAGAAAAACGAATTTTTCCTATTAATGTTTTGTTAGGGTAGTTTGTATAATATTTGTTGGCATGATCATTGGTTTTGTTTTACACTAACAATTGTTGTATCCACAGGGCCTGTTGCTCCAGTAAAAACAGGTATCTTTATTTCTTTTTTTAATAGTTTATATTAATTGTTTGTATTATTGGGGTCACTCAATGTAGTAAAAGCCTATTTAGACAAGTTTTTCGAGGCAATTTTCAAGCCTTCTCTGTTTTCTCTATGAGTAAGGCAAAGCAGGCACGAAGAGTGAAATAGAAACTTGCACCATGTAATATGTGCCAGATGATTGCAGGCAAAGTTATATTTAACGCTTTTTATAATAAAATACGTAAGCAGTTAAGTGGGTACCTTATATATTATAATAGCATTATATTCCATAACAGCGCATAATACGCTATAGTTACAATGTACCACCAAAGGTTTTCTAGCTCATGCTAGAGACATTATGTTATTTTCTAAGGGCTAATCCGCACTACAGTTTTTTCCCGGTAATTCTAGTTTTAACTGAATGAATGTCACTATATTCTTACTATATGTATAGATGAATGTTTTGTTTGACAAACATAATTAAAATTTGCAAATATTGAGAGTTGTCAAAATACCTATTTCTTTGAATCACTTGATGGTTCAGAACCCGGGCATTAGAGAGCTGAGCCAATGTGGTTATTTTAAATACAAATTTCCTCTGCGCTTCAAGCCGGTCTATTAGATCTGAAAGGACACTAAGAGCCAAATTCACAGTTTTTTAAATAGGCTAACTTTGGTAAATAGGCTTCCCAAAATAAATGACGAATGCCGAAATCTCCTTTACTTTTTAGGGTTCCGTAGCCAAAATGGCAAAACCAGAATCCTTGTAGTTTCGTCATGCCCGCCGTCCGTAATAATACTCTAATGAATATTATTGTATATTCAGCAGCAGCTCCAGCGGCAGCAGCTCCGCCTCCCGCAGCGGCGGCTCCACCCCCGCCACCCCGGCCTGCCGCTGCAGCGCCAGCGCCCGTCCCCGCAGCAGCCCCTTCCACTGGTAGGGTGTATGCCAGTCCTTTCGCTAGGAGACTAGCTGAAATCAAGAAAATACGCCTCGGAGGTCAGCCTTATGTTAACCCTAGAATACTTCATATACTATTTTTTAGTTGCTTTGACAACCACTGCTAAATCTGTCTAAAATGGTTGTCATTAAAAATACGGGTAATAATGATTACTGTTACTATGAAACTTATCATCATCACTAATATCAGCTAGAGCTATCTGGAATTTAACAAATTATGGTGATGGTTTGTTTCTAGTCAGTTGTATGACTGAATTTAGGTGCAGAACATACTCAGGTAGTTTTAAGACTGGCTAACTAACAATTTAGTTACTGATTATTCGTGACATCATGTTCTTTTAAACATACATATTACACTTCTATCCTTTTCAAATCTATGTTATCGTTGCTTATTGCCAAGAAACTACATTTTTGATCGTACAAAACTTGATAGAGATTGGCGTTAGCAATCCGTTGCTCAAACTAATATTCGCAGTGTGAGTCAAAACGACTAACAGTATTCTTGGGTTAAATTATGTTACCAGCTGAAAGATGATACTGTTCATCATCAGCAACCAATTAATGTCCCACTGCTGAGCTCGGGTCTACTCTCCTCTATCTAGAGAGCTGAGAGGGTTTTTAGGCCATAATCAACACACACTGGCCTATTGCGGGTTGGTGGATCAGGCATACACATCGAATTTCTTCTAGGAAATGTGGATTTCCTCACGATGTTTTCCTTCACCGTCAACAGATGCTAAGTCACTTGACTAATATATATAAATTCCAAAAAATGAAATTCCACTATCCACATTGGTACTGGGTGTTCGGAATCAAACTCGGACCGCGTCTTTAGCACGCCACGGACCGAAAAGTGACCGCACTTATCTATTCAGCCAGCGATATGTATTTTGTAAAAGATAGACCATCAAACCTGTCTGTAACATCAAGAACAATAAATAAAATGCAAGCTTTTCTGAGCGCAAAACAAGTTGCAGTCCTCATATTTTGCACCCTAAACTTACAGCGGCCGCACAAAGTTTGATAAACGGCACGTTATTTAAAAAATATACTCGTATATATAACTAATATATTACTAACTATACTTAATCAAATGCAAGATTTCCAGTCCCCATTTATTCTTGGGTATTTCGTTATTGAAAAAAAAAAATTGAATAATTTTTATTCGAATATTCCGAATATAAAATGTTGGCGTAAATTAGGTGAGGCTTATGTCCAGCAGTGGACCTCGTTGGGCTGATATGATGATGATGACTCCCAAAATATATGATTACTTCTAAATTAGAGAAGATACGTGGTAATGATGTTTGAACGATCAATGTCTTCTCTTGTGCTGCATATTTTAAAAATTAAATGAAGTGTATTTTTCGGTTTTTAGTAAAAAAAAATTCTTAAATAATTTCGCCGTGTTGGGAATAGTTATTTATACAAAAAATATAGTTATAAAATAAATAAAAGGGAGTGACCCTTTACCCATCAAATAAATTTCACATCAAGAACTAAACATATTAGTCAAATGGGGATTAGAAATTTTGCACTGTAATAAGTATACCTATAGCTATATATTTTTTTACCAACGAAAAACTGAGTTTGTTCTCAATTTGACCGTATTTAAAAATACTTTATTTTCAAATAAAATTTGCTGCGCCGCTGTTTATAAAACTTGTGGCCCGGTCTATTAGTTTTTTAGTGATGATGGTATGAAATAGATGAAGGCTTATTTTGAATTTGATATTAGAAATATTTTCACTGTTTATAGATTTTTAAACTATATTGACAGTATCAAGTTGTCCTAAAATATATTTCATGCCATCAGGCCCAGGTTCAGGCTTGTACGGTTCTGTGAAGAGTGGGGACTTATCAGGCATGCCTGCGGGAGGTGCGGGCGCCGCCCCCGCGATGGGGGTGCCGCCGGCGCCGGCTCCGGGGGCCGCCTTCGTCGACATACCGCTCACCAGCATGCGGGCCACCATCGCAAAGAGGCTCAGCATGGCCAAACAAACAATCCCGCACTACCAGCTCACTGTCAGTGTCAATGTTGAGAAGACTCTTGCTATGCGGAAGAAGGTGAATGAGAAACTTGCTGCTGAGAAGAACGACTTAAAAGTGAGTAATTAGATCTTTAAGCCTATTGGAGTCGACTGCTGGACATTTACAGTCCACTGCCTTATCTAACACGTCCCATAAGGGTCCGTTCACACCGACCGGCTCGGAGAGCATCGGCCGGCGCTTTTCTTTTCACACAGACCAGCGTATGACAGCCGCCGGATGGAAGAGCACTGTTTTTGAGCGGATGAACTCGGAGTCGGACGGATGCGCTCGGAGCCGAGCCGGTGCTCTATAAGGGCGGTATACTTCCAGTTCCGCGCAGTCAAAAGCAAAGAGCATGCAATCGGAGCCGGTCGGCTGCGCGGGCACGGATCAATAAGTCATCAGAGGCAGCTGGTCGGCTCCTCTTATTATTTCACACTAAGTGGATTAGGTTTGTTCTCAAGCATTGTCAATAATAAATGAAGTGACACGTGAAAATAAACCTTATGACAATGAATCAAAACTCTGTTTTAAGAGGGTTCATACATTTTCAAGTTGCTCGCAAATAGGTTTTTAAATCACGCACACAGAGCCGAAACACACATACTTCTCTAATGCTGTGTGGTACAACAATATAGCGCGTACTAATGAGTTTGGTATTTTCTAACCTCGTATTTTGTTAAAGTTGGATAGGACAAAATTTAAAATTACATTAATCAATAATTAATTGTTATTAATCGTATTGTATTCTATAAACAATTAAAATACAATTTTATTAGAAAGAAAGAAAAATACAATTAATTTTATATTAGACTAACAATTAATTTTTCAATAATAACTGCGGCTGATATGATGATGATGATGATGAATGTGACTATTTGAGGTCAAAGTGGTGAAAATGTCCGCCATCTTGAACTTTGTTTTTTTTGGGCTGATCGCCTCCAAAATCGATATCTGACAATCCCACTGATCACTGGGCATACTCGTAGTTCTGAAGTCAAAATTGTAAAAATGCCCTCCATCTTGAACTTTGTTGTTTTTGGGCTGATTGATACCAAAATCGATATCTGACGATCCCATTGGTCACTGGGCATAGTTCCGAAATCAAAATTATAAAAATGCCCACCATCTTAAACTTTGTTGTTTTTGGGCTGATTGATACCAAAATCGATATCTGACTATCCCATTTGTCACTGGGCCTAGTTCTCAAGTCAAAATTGTAAAAATGTCCACCATCTTGAACTTTGCTGTTTTTGGTCTGATTGACTCCAAAATGGATATCTGATAATCCCATTGGTCACTGAGCATAGTTCTGAAGTCAAAATTGTAAAAATGCCCGCCATCTTGAACTTTGTTGTTTTTGGGCTGAATGATACCAAAATCGATATTTGACGATCCCATTGGTCACTGGGCATAGTTTTGAAGTCAAAATTGTAAAAATGCCCTCCATCTTGAACTTTGTTGTTTTTGGGCTGAATGATACCAAAATCGATATTTGACGATCCCATTGGTCACTACACTAGACATAGTTCTGAAGTCAAAATTGTAAAAATGCCCGCCATCTTGAACTTTGTTGTTTTTGGGCTGAATGATACCAAAATCGATATTTGACGATCCCATTGGTCACTGGGCATAGTTTTGAAGTCAAAATTGTAAAAATGCCCGCCATCTTGAACTTTGTTGTTTTTGGGCTGAATGATACCAAAATCGATATTTGACGATCCCATTGGCCACTGGGCATAGTTCTGAAGTCAAAATTGTAAAATGCCCGCCATCTTGAACTTTGTTGTTTTTGGGCTAAATGATACCAAAATCGATATTTGACGATCCCATTGGTCACTGGGCATAGTTTTGAAGTCAAAATTGTAAAAATGCCCTCCATCTTGAACTTTGTTGTTTTGGTCTGAGTGGTACCAAAATCGATATCTGACTATCCTATTGGTCACTGGGCCTAGTTCTGTAGTCAAAATTGTAAAAATGTCCACCATCTTGAACTTTGCTGTTTTTGGTCTGATTGACTCCAAAATGGATATCTGACAATCCCATTGGTCACTGGGCATAGTTCTGAAGTCAAAATTGTAAAAATGCTCGCCATCTTAAACTTTGTTGTTTTTGGCCTGAGTGATACCAAAATCGATATTTGACTTTAACCGTAATAATAATAATCCCATTGGTCACTGGGCATAGTTTTGAAGTCAAAATTGTAAAAATACCTGCCATCTTGAACTTTGTTGTTTTTGGGCTGAGTGATACCAAAATCGATATTTGACGATCCCATTGGTCACTGGGCATAGTTCTGTAGTCAAAATTTGTAAAAATGTCCACCATCTTGAACTTTGCTGTTTTTGGGCTGATTGACTCCAAAATGGATATCTGACAATCCCATTGGTCACTGGGCATAGTTCTGAAGTCAAAATTGTAAAAATGCTCGCCATCTTAAACTTTGTTGTTTTTGGGCTGAGTGATACCGAAATCGATACCTGACTATCCCATTGCTCATTGGGCATAGTTCTGAAGTCAAAATTGTAAAATGGCCCGCCATCTTGAACTTTGTTGTTTTTGGGCTGAGTGATACCAAAATCGATATTTGACGATCCCATTGGTCACCGGGCATAGTTCTGAACTCAAAATTCAAGTTCAAGATGACGGGCATTTTTACTATTTTGACTTCAGAACTATGCCCGGTGACCAATGGGATCGTCAAATATCGATTTTGGTATCACTCAGCCCAAAAACAACAAAGTTCAAGATGGCGGGCATTTTTACAATTTTGACTTCAGAGCTATGCTAAGTGACCAATGGGATCGTCAACTATCGATTATGGTATCACTCAGCCCAAAACAACAAAGTTCAAGATGGCGGGCATTTTTACAATTTTGGCTTCAAAATTATGCCCAGTGCCCAATGGGATCGTCAGATATCGATTTTGGTATCACTCAGCCCAAAAACAACAAAGTTCAAGATGGCGGGCATTTTTACAATTTTGACTTCAGAACTATGCCCAGTGACCAATGGGATCGTCAAGTATCGATTTTGGTATCACTCAGCCCAAAAACAACAAAGTTCAAGATGGCGGGCGTTTTTACAATTTTGACTACAGAACTAGGCCCAGTGACCAATGGGGTAGTCAGATATCGATTTTGGTACCACTGAGCCAAAAACAACAAAGTTCAAGATGGCGGGCATTTTTACAATTTTGACTTCAGAACTATGCCCGGTGACCTATGGGATCGTCAAATATCGATTTTGGTATCACTCAGCCCAAAAACAACAAAGTTCAAGTTGGCGGGCATTTTTATAATTTTGACTTCAGAACTATGCCAATTGCCAAGTGACCAATGGGATCGTCAAATATCGATTTTGGTATCACTCAGCCCAAAAACAACAAAGTTCAAGATGGCGGTCATTTTTACAATTTTGACTTCAGAACTATGCCAAGTGACCAATGGGATCGTTAGATATCGATTTTAGAGTCCATCGGCCCAAAAAAAACAAAGTTAATAATTTGATCTTTAATAAAAAAAAAATTCCATAACAAAGTATCAACTGGTATTGAACTCTCTTGAAATATACAAATATTACGTAAACATCTGACCGGGAGCTCGGGAAGCAAAGCGTTACGTCCTCTCTCTAGAAGGCCTCAGCCGGTACTGTTTTCTCACGGCCTGTGCGCCGAAATATAAGGCGTTTTTAGGCTCTTTTCAAAAATCATTTTAAAATATTTCTAAAGGGATTTCGAAAATATTATGGACATTTATAAATACATCTTGCTTAATAATTAAATGTAAAAAAATCGACTTTTTAAACACATATAGTGTACCAAAATTCTAATCAAACTTGATCAAAGTTCAACGTTTTTGAGAATTTTAGTTTTTAAGTTTTAGTTATAAAAAAATGAATATTTCTAATATTTTTTAAATACACTAACTAAAGGACTATATGAAGACCTTAAAACAAGCTTTTTTTTCTATGCATTTCAATTACTTTAGTCCCTGGCGAATCAGAAAGTAGGCTTGTTTCGTAGAATTTCTTAAAACGCTGTGCGAAGGAACTGTTCTAACTAAAATACTAATAACAAATAGTCTGTTTTTCTTAATACACTTTTTAGACAAGAAAACTGTTGTCTATGTATGCCAAAAATTACTTCGCTACATATAAAGACATATTCTGTAGCGAACGTGGAAATCTCGTGATTTCATGGATTTCTGTATGAACCCTCTTAAGTGTGATAAAAGTTTGCTCTCCTCTGCGAGCCGTTCTGTGTGAACGGACCCTAACACTCGGTCCTCCGCCTTTTGCATCCAGTAGTAGTAGTTAGTAAGTGAGTAGTTACATTACTGTTTGCAGTGCCTTCATTAGTATAGTAAGTAGTGTATATTTTGTTAGGTTATTACAATCTATAATATTTGACTGGCCTGTTGGTTTAGTGGTTAGTGACCCTGACTGCTAAGCCGGAGGTCGTGGGTTCGATCCCCACCCAGGACAAATCTTTGTGTGATGAGCATAAAGATTTGTTTTGTGTCTGGGTGTAATTTATCTATATTAAGTATGTATTTACAAGAAAAAAAGTATTTAAGTAGTATATCAGTTGTTTAGTACCCATAACACAAGCAAATATAATTGCTAAATTTGGGACTAGATGGCGCTGTGTGAATGTGGTAGAATATTATTAAATTATAGTAAACAATAAAATACAATTTGAGTTATACATAGTACTAGAAGCCGCGCGCGTCGTTCTTTATTTGGCCACTGATCAGCGCCTATTGGCCGTAGTAGTACAAGATCCCATTAAGGAATATATACCCTCATCTGTTATTTATTAGTGATAAGAAATAAATTATAGATAATATTCACATTGACTTATTGCAAATAGGTTGCCTAGTTAAATCGCGCCCGGATAATATTAATATCGTACGCAAAGATTTTTGTTGAAGATATTTCCAGCATGGTGGAATGAGATTGGTGTCCATACCTTTTATTTTTTTCATAAAGTGCTCTCATCAATTATTTAGTCGAAAAAAATATCAAATGAAAGCCTATTTACATTTTGGAAGTGTCTCCTGCGCAAACTATTCAGTTTAAAAAAAAATTAACTTAGAAACCCAAATATCATTTTTGAAAACCTATTCATAGATACCCCCCCCCCCCACACGTATGGGTTTGATGAAAAAAAATTTTTGGGTAAGTATGGGAACCCAGGGAAATTAGGAATAAAATAGTATCCGGGCGCGATTTAACTAGGCAACCTATTTGCAATAAGACAATGTGAATATTATCTATCATTTATTTCATATCACTAATAAATAACAGATGAGGGTATATATTCCTTAATATTCCTTAATGGGATCTTAGACTATAGCATGATTTTAAATAGTCTCCTAACCTTTCTCGACGAAATGTCTATCTAACATTAAATGAATTTTTCAAATGAGATTCGTAGTTCTTGAGATCCTAGCGTTCAACTTAACAAACAAACTCTTTAGTTTTATAATATTAGGGTATTTATACATAGTATAGGTAGTATGTTGATTGCCTCAGTGGCAAGAGTGTGCGACTTTTTCACAAGACGGGTTCTACTCTCGGGTCTTACAAAACCTATTAAGTCTTGTGTATTGAAATTCTCAGTATCAATTCGAAGTTAAGAAACGTGCCCAGTTAATGATTAATAGGTTTGCTCTCCATTACATGGGACCAAATGGACCGATTTAAGCAAAAATGATCCAATCAACAAAAACCTAATTATGAGATAATTGACTTTAAATTCATTGCAGTAAAGTCAAATATCTTAAAATGAGGTTTGTGTTGATTGGATCATTTTTGCTTAAATCAGTCCAAATATAGCTGGCGACATGTGGGTGCTATATCTACCCCTTCGGAAACGGCGTGAATTTGCTATATTAATATTACGTTCGTTAAATATTCGTTACTTATATTGTGTTTCAGGTATCAGTGAACGACTTCATCATTAAGGCCGCCGCTGCGGCTTGCAAGCGAGTGCCGAGTGCAAATGCTTTGTGGATGGATTCATTCATTAGACAGTAAGTTCAAAAACAACACCACAATAATACTCTTACTTTAAATTGAGTCTGCTAAAATCACAATGCTTCCCCAACAAATGGTGATTTATTCTAGAATCAGAATGAAAATATTGATTTGTCAAACATAAGTAATACAGAGAATGTAATATACATTACCCCCTTATTACAAAATGTGGACTAAGTATACCAGGTTTAAATTGACAAGCCATTGTTTTAATGTCAAAGTTGTCAATTTAAAACTGGTTTAATGAGTTTCTTTATATAATTAACTAGAAACCGCGCGGGGCTTCGCTCACGTCGTTCTTTCTTTGGTCACTGCTCAGCCCCTATTGGCCGTAGCGTGATGTTATATCCCATAACATTCCTCGATTAATGGGCTAGCCAGCCCTAAAATATTTTTTAAATTCGGATCATTAGTTTTCTTATAAAAGTGATGTAAGATTTATGCAAATATTTTGTTTCGAATTGTGACAGCCCTAATTCCATTAAACGGATTATTTGCTTCTAAGTCGGCCAGTTACTGTTCTATTGTAGCGCACATACACTTAGAATATCTTCTAGAGTATGTGGGTTTCCACACGATGTTTTTCTTCACCGTCAGCAGATGGTAATTCACTTGGCTAGTACAGTACATAAAAATCCACATTGGTAGTGCTGCTTGGAATCGAACTCGGACCGTATGATTTGCATGCATCGCTTTGTACACAAATGCGATACCGGCCTAGTATTTATATACAGTTGGAATAATTACGAAATAAATATAATTTCAGGTTCACGAATGTAGACGTGTGCGTAGCAGTGGCGACACCTAATGGGCTCATCACTCCGATCTTGTTCAACGCAGACTCGCGTGGTATAATCGACTTGTCCAAGAACATGAAGGTGCTCGCCGCTAAAGCTAAGAACGGCCAGCTGCAGCCCAAAGAGTTCCAGGGTGGCACTATTACCATCTCCAATCTTGGAATGTTTGGTGAGAACGTTGACTTGTTTTGGAGCGACTGCTAAAGTAAAAGATAATTTTTCCAAATTATGTTGTCAGCTTTTAAGAGCGTAAATACAAAAAGAGTGGCAACGTCGTAATTTAATGTCATATTTCTTGGTTTTAAATTTTTATTATTTAATCTTCTTTTTTTTTTTAAAGACAACGCCCGCACTAGGGAACATGCCCTGTGTCGCGGGGAGCTTTACAAACATGAAACTAACGGACACAAAGTACACCCAGACTAGAAACAAATATCTATGAATCACATAAATATTTGTCTCGTGTGGGAATCGAACCCACGTCACCCAGCACGGCGATGTAGTGGCGAGGCGACCACCTTAACCACTGCGCCACGGTGACAGTCAATCGGAGCTATATTTAAAAAAAATATGTTTGCTACCCTTTTTAAAATTATGTGAAAGTGTATTAAAGTATCCACCAGTCTGTTTGTAAATACGCTCTTAAACTTAGTCATAACTTATGAATGGATAGGTAATTAATTTTAAATCCATTTAAATAGGTGTTCCGTTTGTCTGAAACCTGATATTATTAAGAGAATTCTCGAGTTCATACACCGCTCATCTGTGTGCAAGTAACAAAGAAGAGATGATATCAAAAAGTGTGTTTTACACTAGGCTTCAACCCGTGGCTTACAATCTCCAAGCTTTGTAATTATTTAGGCCCTAAATAATCATAGTGCTTGGCTCAAGTAAATATCTATGGACTTGACAGTTTCTCACTCATTTTAAATGTTAACGAAAGCTGTATGTTTATATTACAGGCATCCAGATGTTCAACGCTATTATTAACCCTCCCCAGGCGCTAATATTGGCGTGTGGAGGTGTACAAGAGCAGGTGGTCCCTGATAAAGAGGGGTTAGTTTTTTATTTAATTATTAAAATACACTTATTTTCATGTATCACAAATTTTACCTTTTGATCGACACGTCAAATCGGTATCAGCGTGCCTTGAGCGCCAAGCTTTTAAAATACAGTACATGTTTAACGTGCCATGGCGTCATTGGCGTGATGAGCACATTTTCATTTTACGTGTATAGACGTCTCTGGCGTTCAAAGGGTTAACAATCATTTAGAAATTTTCATGACCACGTCATCAATGTCATACATAATGTATGAATAGTTATAACAAGTTTTTGTTTAGTTTAAATATAATGCTCTATATTTAAAAACAGAGTGACAATGTCGCAATTTGGTCATGTCATATTTCGTGGTTTTAAATTTTTATTATTAGAGAGCGAAATTTTAAAAATATAGCATGTAAATAATGAAATGGTACTTACTGCCGCACTCAGACACGTCAATTTTCAGTAATTTATTATCATTAACACAATTTTTTCATTGAATAATCGTCTTTAGGCGTATAGACTTAAGTATTACACGTTTTTACTAAATAAACTTTAAAGTTAAGTAACGTCTCTGAGTGCGGCAGTTAGTACCTATCATAGTTATGTGTATTTTAAGGTAGGTAGGCACACTGCTCTGTGGGAACCATTGATAATAATTCAGCCTTCTTACACATACACTTCTTGTACAAAACAAAATGTATTCGTGCAATATTTATTTATTTGGACAACCAGTTGTTGTTACAATGTGTAAAACATTTTGTAAATAAAAACACTTAAATATGAACACAACATTTTAAGGTGTCACATCATGCATTGTAAGACATTTTAGGCTTAGATAAGAAAAAAAAATAAACACAACAAAATGTTACACAACAGAATAACAAATATTATTGAGATCTTATTGGCCCAATCTTATAATCTTAGACAATATGTAATTTACATTCCAAAGATAAATTGTCAGCTATATTTCCAACAGAGATCAGATTTAAAATCAAGTTCCTGATTTCATTGATTTATTTCAAGTATTTCAATGATTTGATTTACCTGGACAAAGACACTAGTCAAGAATAATAAAAACTAAAAGCTTTTTTTTAAATTAAACCTTTTTTTTTAATATAATATGTATGTTTTGTATTTCAGATTCAGAGTAGCGAAGTTCGTAACATTCACAGCGTCGGCGGACCACAGAGTGATTGACGGTGCGGTGGGCGCATTATGGATGAAGGCATTGAAAGAAAATATGGAGGACCCAGCGAACATAATTCTCTAAACACTGCCCGTATAGTCGTGTTCTATATATTTTATAATACGACTCAAAAGATATCGTCCTGTTTTTGTAACATAAATATTTATTGTATGTGTGTATATTTATTTATACATTATAGCTGACGTCGTATTTTGTATTATAGAATTTACAAATATCTTTTCTTAGTTACCTATAAAAAGAAAATTTTATTTAAATTTACGTTTATATTAACGACTGTACACAAATATATAATTCAGTCAGTCGGTCGCAGGTCTACCCGTTGTTGTTAATATCCCGGTGTCTATTTTTCTGCTAATCATCAGACCCTGAAAGTTGAATCCAAAAACCAATGTCCTACGTGTTTCCATTGGTCAGATTCCGTACCTATGTTTCTGGTTATTATAAGACCTTTTTACTTTTAATATCCGAATCATACTTTGTCCATTATTTTCTATTTTGACAGCTCCCCTAGAACGTAATGCATGTTGAAATTCAATTACAAACCAAGGGTAAGGAACAAAAATAATGTTTATTAATACTATTTCGATGTTTATTTTATTATATTTTTTTTTGTTTATTTTAAATCGAGTGGGCAACGTGTGATTACAACAGTAATTTGGATACTCACGAACTGCATATACTTAGGACATGTATCCACTGTCAAAAAAGAAAAACGAATAGACAGAGTATATTTACTTTTAATTTCTGAGTATCAGAATAATATGTCAAACCTTATATTTGAAGAGTTTTTTACTGTCGATTGTATAGTGCGACCGACTGATGCCCGGTTTCTGAACCCTCAGATTAAAGTTATTTATCGATTATAACCCTACTCAATATGTAAGTAAGACAATAGAACTAGTTAAAGGGGTTATTACGCTACAGGATATTCATGGTCCCTTTAAGGCACCCGAACATCGTGTAGTATAATATACTAATGGATAAATAGCATATTACACTATCATTTCAGCCTATTGCTGTCTACTGCTGGACGTAGGCCTCTCCTAACACGCGCTATAGCACTCTGTCCTCCGCCTTCCGCATCCAGTCAGACCCAGCGACCTTTTTTAGGTCGTCGGACCATCTAGCTGGAGGGCGTCCTACTGTCCGCTTGCCGAGTCGCAGTCTCCACTCCAGGACACGCTTGCTCCACCGTGCATAGGTCCTTCTGCAGATATGACCAGCCCACTTCAACTTACTTATTCTATGAGCTATGTCGGTAACTTTGGTTCTTTGTCGGATTACCTCGTTTCGAAGTTTGTCCTTCAAAGAGACGCCAGCATAGCTCGCTGAGTGACTTTAAGTTTGTGGACTAGTCCTACACTGAGTTTTCACGTCTCGGCATATCCTACATGGTGTAACAAAAAAGTTAAAGTACTAATTAAAGTATCTTTACTTTTAAAACACGGATAGGGAAAATATTTTTCTTTATCTAAAAACTATTGTCTGTCACTAGGAACGCGTTCATATAAGTAGCTTTACAAGTGGTAATAACAGTGCCTGGGCTAGCTTTTCTTTTTTCTTATAAGATTTTAGTATTAACAATCGGGTTTTCTCAATGGGACAGATGATGATGATGATGATGATGATTAATAATCGAGCATCACTTTTTGCAACCTTTTTAAAGACAGACATTTTAAACTAGGGGGTTTAAAATGTCTGTCTTTCTGTCTGTCTATCAGCAGTCAGATCATCAGACTAATGAGACTTTGTCGTCTCAGTAGTCCGTTCTGTATCATAGGACTGAGACTGAGTCTATAGTTCGATGCTAACACAATTCAACTTCTAAGAAAAAAAATGCGCCACCGTGAACATAAAACCTTTTTTCTCTCTCCAACACGCATAATGTAAAGCTAATTTAATTTAAAACAAATGAACGTCTGGAAAACAAATGAATGTTTACAAATAAAAGACAATCGAAAAGTGATCAGACATGGATAGTGGCTGGAAAATACGATTCAAACACGACTAGGTTTGCTCTGTCTTTCCCTTTGTTAGCTACTCTGGAAGGTATGGTATGAAATATTTGTGTCCAATTAAGTGAGATAACAGATAACGATATTTCAACCAACATTGTCGAAGGCACTAAGCAAAATATTGTAGTTATCTAAGATTATATTAAATAACTGTTAAGCACAATGTTACCGTAGTATAGTAGGCCTCTGATGTCGGTTGTACGTAGTCTTTATTCTCACGATACTAGAGATTATATTAAATAACACTGTTCCAGCTAGGAGGTAACAACGGGAAGACAGTTGAAAAAAAAAATCTGTAATATAACACATACATAATAAATACCTCATGCCTTAATACAGGAACCTGAAGTTTGTTAATGCTGCCCTTAAGGCACTTCTAAGTAAAAGAGTGTTTCTTATCGGGACATTTCACAATAATAAAATATACTGTACAAAGTAAGAAAATATACTTTTTCTAAACCGACGATATTTTGTTGTCGAATTGTGAGGAACTAAACCGCTATTTTCGATAATATACGGAATAGTCGTGATGTAATTTATTTATCTGTTCTTATAATACTTATGATTGTGTGTCGAGTATTTTTGTTTGTACAGTTTCAAGGTGGATGCGCATAGCGACTATTACGTTAAATCGAAGCGTTATTTATTATATACATTATTTACCTACTATGCGATTAAAATAAGTATGGGACTGTCAAATCAAGACGCCATTTTGTTTTCCATTTGAAGACAACTTCATACCTTACAAGTAGGGTGTACAAAAAACGAAACACATTACAAGTACATACATACTTTTTCGGTTTGAAGATCTTTAATTTCTGACTGAACAATAAAACTATAACAAAAAGAACAATAAGAAAAAAAATCAATAACAATTAAATTAACACTTGTAACAAAATAACGAAACTAGATAATTTTTTTGCCTATTTTATTTCTGGTAGCTGTACAAAAATGTGCACATTCGACTGAAGTTTGCAGCAAATACAGTCAAGTGGATCCCATACTTATTTAAATCGTAGTTTTATAACCACTAAAGTCGTATTTGAAGGTTAACCTTAAAAAATCGTACAAGTTAAGCAAATTTGAACTTAAGTTCAAATTTGCTTAACTTGTACGATTTTTTCTTATACGATTATTTATTTATTCTTTGAATAATATTATTTACGCTACTATTAGATCGAAGGGCAATAATGTGAGACTAGAGAACAAATTTATTCTTAGGTCGGATGCGTATGGGTTACCTCTAGTATTCGTGGGCTTTATGTAGAACGTACACTATGCCAAATTGTTGGTATGAAAAAATCAAAATTTAGTCTTAATTATTCATTTTAGATTTTTTTTTTGTAGTGGAGCAACGATCTATCAAAGTTTATACTTGCTAAAGTGAAATTATGTATAACTTTTGTTATAACATTGTGACGCATTAATTGTTACAATCGTTAGTTGAATAAATTTTAACAATGGAATGTTTGTTTTGTTCTTTACCTAATAATAATTCACTTCATGCTACGTGGAAAACAAGTGTGGCTGACACTGGCTTGGCCACCATGTCGATTTTTGATAACATAAAAATTTAGTCTACCACATTCGCACAGCGCCATCTAGTCCCAAAGTAAGCAATTATATTAGCTTGTGTTATGGGTACTGAACAACCGATATATGTACTACTTAAAAATTTTTTTTGTTAATACGTACACAGATAAATTACTCCCAGACACAGGACAAACCTTCATGCTCATCACACAAAGATTTGTCCTGGGTGGGGATCGAAGCCACGACCTACGGCCTAGCAGTCAGGGTCAATAACCACTAGACCAACAGGCCAGTCAAATAAATAGTCGCCAAATATAGAATAAGTCTGTCAAAGGGTGGCCAATCTGGGGAAAATCTCCCTAGCTTGGTCACATTTATATCTCAAAAACTAGGACACCTAGCGAAGATCTACTTTCTCCCAGAATTAGTCCACCAAATATCATATTTGGTTGGGACTTAGTTTTAAAGATATACTTAAGCCCCCTTATTAAGAAATACGGACTAAGCATTAAACCAGGTTTAAATTGACAACTTTGACAGTAAAACAATGGCTTATGTCAATTTTAAACCTGGTTTAATGCTTAGTCCATATTTTGTAATAAGGGGGTACGAGTTCTATTTTTGAAGTATAGTCTAGGAGATAGTTCAAAGAGTTTTTATGATTAATTGAAATTTAATGATTAATAAATCAGTGACATACATAACGACACAAGTACGGTTTTCGGACTTTTTCCTTTACGTGTGGAACTTGATATTGCTCCTTGCCATATTTCATGATTCTAGGAAGTACAAAAAATGTCAAATACCTACATGTAGGTAGCCTATTATTTAACATTTTTGATCGTTAAAATATGCGTAAAAATGGAGCATAAACGGCTTTTTACTCGTTCTTGTGTAAAATATTCTTTACAGACGGACAAACGGGAAACGACTCTTTTGCTTGATAGATAGATAATTTAAATAAATTATGAAAAATTTTTATGTAAAAATAAATAATTAATTGACCTCGTTAGGCTTTCCTATTATAACAATGATATGCAATAGGATCATGGCCGTGTCATGTAGGTACGGTCTATGCGTGTTAAAACTAAACATGCGATGAGACAATTTGACACTGACACTCAAGGACGCCTATTTATAGACGGATAAATAAAATTTAATTTTCTCTAAGGTAATTAACATTAAAATATTTTATGAGTAGAAAAATATTTAGCATTCAACATCAAAAAATTAGAACGGGTCATGAATCATGATTCGGAATTTAGATAGCTACCTAATGGTGTTGGGTTTTTTTTAATAGAACCCGTGCAGCTGGCACTGACTTGGCCACCATCACGAATTAAAATTTTTAGTTATAGTCTAAGAGCTTGCGAAAATTTCCATGCTGGTTCATAAAAATACTATATCTACCTTACAAATTTAGCTCGTTATAGTTCAAGGTGGTTGTTCTAGCACGATTAGGTAAACAGCTGGCAGGTATGTATGTTATAGTAACAAAACTCATAACCGGTCAAAACTACTTTTGACTGCAATAACAGGTAAAAGTACCTACTTTTGACCCAAGCAATAAATTAATGGGTAATAGTGATTGTAATCAAATTTTGCGTCCATGAATTTTGGAACTCTGAATCTGAAATATAGGTAGTAGCAGAAATCAGAATTAAAAAATAAGTGGTAACGAAAAACACTAACGGTTTTTATTAAGACGTTAGAAGATATTAAAAAGAATATGATTAGGTACAATAATGTGATGGCGTAAGAAGAATTTAAATTAGAAAATAAATGAAATTAATATTTGGAAATTAGGCGAGGCCTATGTCCAGCAGTGGATTTTTTTGGCTGATTATGATGAATAAAAATTTGAAAAACTTGTAATTGTTGACGCAAAATTTGGTCACATTCACTATAACCCAAAGCTTGCAAGGCAGTTTTCACTAACGACCAATAAAACCTTTTTACCCTGTTTTAACTAAAAGCATTGGTCAAAAGTACTTGTGCCTAATTTTTGCGGTCAAAATTGATTTTGACCTCAGTTATGGCCTTCTACAGATATAACCCTAACTAAACATGACTTCTAATACGACTGTGGCTCAATCTGAACGAGACCTGAAAGGTAAAAAGGAGAAAGAAATCGTCGTTGTAAATGACTGCGGGACGTTCGTACACGAAACTGGAGATATTTATGAAGGATGGTTCGAGGCTAAAAAGAAAGATAAGTCGATAAAGATGCATGGTATGTAGATTTTTGTTTCTTTTAATTTCAGGGCCCTTATTCTGAGCTATCGGCAAGTTTTTGGCCAGAAATGACAGTTTATTTAAAATTAAAAATAAGTATACCAAAATAAAACACGTGTACCAAAAACCGTATGTCTAAAGTAGTAAATTCGCTTAAATAAATATGTGTAGGTATCTGATTAGGTGATGCGTGAATTTTAAAATGTAAATGGCGACCTTGGCGTGAGAGACAAGCTTTCTTGTCAGCTATCTTTCACGAGAGGATCTCCCTTCTGTCAGTGTTTTATTAAATTCAAAATAATGTGGTTCAATGGACCATGTAGTTATTCATTCCAACTTGTACTGAGGAGCGTTACGCTCTGATTACGTAAACGTCGTTTGTATGGCTCTTTGTATCAACTAGGTAGTAAATTACTTGGGAAACATTACTACATCATGTAGGTACTTACTATATATATACTACATGGATACTTACAAACTGTCTTATTTGGTTTCGCTCTGCACGTTCCTAATATTTTTTCATCATAATGGTGTTGGACCAAAAACTTATCTCTGTTCTGTGGTCGGGCTAGGGCCCTGATTCTGACTCATCGGATTGCTCCCGGATCGTAAACTTTTTTGAATTTTAGAACGACCTATTTTGACAGCTTAAGTTATTAAGTGTTAGAAATTAGTTTACCGTATAGAAATATAAAAACTGATTAATATAGGATTTTTTTCTACATCCATCTTCTTTTTAACATTCTGTTTTTTAACTTTAAATAAACTGACAGTTCTGGCCGAAAATATTCCGACAGCTCAGAATCAGGGGGCAGCAGTTTTTAAAACCATTTCATATTTTATGTCATAAATATATC
Organism: Laspeyria flexula; assembly: GCA_905147015.1. Classification (NCBI taxonomy): domain Eukaryota; kingdom Metazoa; phylum Arthropoda; class Insecta; order Lepidoptera; family Erebidae; genus Laspeyria; species Laspeyria flexula. The sequence continues at coordinate 9,787,486 of LR989964.1, read as the reverse complement.
ACTGACACTGTGACGGATGGACAGACGGACAGATAGAGCGAGACCATAATGGTTCCTTTTTATATAAATGCTAAACAAGTAATGGAAAAATCAAACCCAAAACAGAACTTCAACCCGCGACCCTGGCATTCCGTGTCCAGTGCTTTTCCAACTGAGCTATGCGGGTAGACATTCCTCAGATCGAATTTATCTATTACCTGTTAACATGATGATCTCATGACAAAGTTTTGCTACTTATCACCGTGGCTTCCTTTTATAATAATATAATATTTCACCACATTCACGCATTTTTATTTTCTATGCACAATTAGCTTAAATGGGGGAATGAATAGGCTTAGTTTCCACTTTCCAAAGCCTATTTTATTTATTTTTACGCCCCACAGTTTATGAGTTAGGATTTTAAATATAAAAATAAATACCATTCCGGATTAATTTTGTGTTGAAAAAATGGAAAATAATTTAAACACCAAAAAAGCTTGACCGCATAACTAAATTTGTTTACTAAACTTTACGTTTGACATTAAGATTTAATTTTTCCATAATAATACTTTTCCATAAACCACAAAAGGTAGTATGGCACCCTCGGCGCGTGTGTTTGATTCGTCCTAGATCGGTTTTTTATTCAATCACATAAGCCAAATTAAGTTAGAAATCAAATAAGTGGCGGATTATGTACTATGATTTGATTTTGTTATACGAACTGCTGCCACTAAAGGCACCTAGGAGGTGTTCTAGTTATATGAAGGTACCTACTAGAAGTGGCGCGGGGCTTCACTTCCGTCATTCTTTATTTGGCGACTGCTCAGCTCCTATTGGCCGTAGCGTGATGTTTATAGTCTATGTTACTCAGTGATAATGTAGCTTTCTAACGGTGAAAACATTTTTGAAATCGATCCAGTAGTACGTAGTCGTACATACAAAAATACAAATCTTTCCTCTTTATAACTAATACTTTTATTGAAGTATAGATCATGTTCAGCAGTGGACGTCGTTGGGCTGATATGATGATGATAGATTTAATAAGTCCTACTTATAGTATTATTACGATTTCTGTATGGGTTTGTACATTTTCAGGCGAAGGTACGTACGTAACTTCTGAAGGCGATATCTATTCTGGCTCATGGGAAGCAGACAAACTTGTTAGTACTGTTGAAGACGTGGAGATTAAGTATACTTCCGGTGCCAATTACAAAGGCAAGTTCAAAGATTGGTGCTATTCCGGTCCAGGCACCTATATATATACAGATGAAACTGTATTGACTTGCGATTTCCAAGAAAACAGTCCTATCGGCAACCTTCACTTAGTAGATCCTAATCAGCATGTTTGGTTTGGTAAAGCGTGTCCTGGGTACGGATGGTTTAGTCCCACTAACCATTACTATGACATGTTGGAAGTAACGATAGCTAAAGTAAAGAAACCTAAGAAGATTTTGTCAATATCTGAATTATCCGTTCCAATAATATTTCCTGAGGTATCTTCAAAGAAAGATGAAGCAAGCAAGAAATCTCCGAAAAAATAACTTTACTGTAAAATTTACAAAGATTTAGAGTTCTAAATAGGTTTTTTTTTATATAGTAGGTAGATATATCTACATAATTATGTAGTAGATGTGTTAGTTTTTTCACTTTAACCACAGTATGAATATTGTGTTTTAACAAAGGTTATAATTACTTGATACTGTGCTTTCATTTTGAACCCATAAACGTCTCACTGCTGGATACTGGTCTCCTCTAAAGAATGTGGAGTTTGTTTCGAATTTTCCTTTTCTTGCAGGTCTGTTTCACTACAGGCAGTTGTTATACCTATTTACCCGGTGTCTGCTTTCAATGTCTGGGCCATTATTTGCATATTGTCACCTTTAAAACCACTTTAAACAAAAACCAATCAAATTTTATGTTAGGGCAGGCACTTATTAAATTCTCGCCCCAATTATTGATTAAGGTACCTATGTATTTTTATTCAATGAGTTAATTTTATTAGTAAGTATATTAGATACCTATAATATTTGAAATACCTAATAAATGTTTTTTCCAAAATACGAACGTTTTGTATAATTGTCTATATGAGTGCAATGAGAGTATTGACCTGACTAGCGGTTTAGAGATGGATGATTGAACATCGATGTGTAAGTAAATAGATATCTAACTAACTATTTTTTTCTTGTCAAAGACTAAACCTAAGAGCTATACACAAGCCGGAATCATTGGATAGTTTTTTTTGATTTTCTATTTTTTGGGCACCTATAGATACCTACGTTGAGCCTACACCAATAGACTATTCATCAAAGAAGACAACAGGTCAATGACGTGTACGCAATGTTTCGGCTAACTTGAAGCTTTACTTTGATAATGATGCTCATAAAAATCAAACGGTATTACGATTAACAAACAAAGCAGCAAGTGCCCCCTGCGCTGGTTGTACTTGTATATGATGTAATCATGTAAGAATGGCTCATTAAGGCTACCCAGTTTTTCCATACTCCGTTTGGCAAGATGACATTTATTTGCATCGTCATAGGTACATATAAGTACAGTGCCGCCTACAACCAATTTGTAATTTGGTATCACATCAAAGCCTGTGAACGAACTCTTAGTTTGTTGTTTTGGCCTCGAATGTACACCCACATTAGAATAACCACTCACAGAAGATCTCTCTAATTCAAACCGGCTTTACTTATCAAGCCTGTTGCTTGTATAGATAAGAGGGTCGAGGGAGGTCAGTTTTAAGTGGTGTTCCGGCGTGCTTTAGAGAAGTTATAGGAGTGGTTCTGCGTGACTGTGAGTCGTGTATCTGGCGAAGTAACGCTTGGTGGCCATAATTAGTAATTAGGTATATAGCTATGAGGTGAAGGACGCGAGTTTTACAGTTAGTTTTATAGGTTGTCCGGTCAATATTAATTTGCGACGATGTTCTATTATCGTTAACGATTTTGTACTTGTGGATAAAAGAAGAAACCAGATGGATTTGATATCTAAAAACTTATGAAGACAGTCTAATGATCCCCTACCTCACATGTCTGAAAACTAGACATGTGACGTAGGGAATGGCGTAATGGTGAAACCACGCCGAAAGTTCTTAGTTCAAGTTATTTATTTGATCCTTGTATTAGATGGCTTATCAAGAATAAATGTTCATTGTACTGTGAACTGAATCTGACATTGTTTAAGAGCGAAAGTCAACTTTAAACACACCATTATTGAAAAAGACTGTCACTACGTTCTGTTTTTAATTGAATCCAGAGATTCTTTGGGCGTTGTATATTATATTATGTCCTTTGTTTTTGAAAGAAAATGCTGCCACCGATGTACGCGTCGGAGCAGCAGGCGATTAACACTATGTTTTACGGGGATCTGGATTCAACAATAGAAAAAACCTAACTTCTGCTAAGTCTGCTTCTTTATAGTCTTCTCACTAAGTCGTGACTTACAGCTATTAGTTATCTTTTCTACCTGCGTCTGTATTTCCTAGTTGAGCTGTTAAAATGAGAAAATTTGCTGTATCATATCGATTATTAAAAAGTTATTAGGTACAGTCAACAACACAAAGCTGATACAACTAGCTGACCATATCCATAATTTCAAAACGCATGTATACCGTGACATATATAAACTACTTAACAAGACTAGTGCCAGAATTGAATTATCATCGTAAATTCAATTCAATCACACGAAAAATTCCGTTTTGAAATTATGAATGTGTTTAGCTTCTTTTTTTGTTGACTGTACTTTTCACCGCTTAATACATTGCCCTTCTAATATTTCAATAGCTGTAGGTGCTCAGTTATTTAGGGAAATGGGTGACACGCTCTTGACACCGTGAGGTACCAAGACTTCACACAATTGTTCTTTTCAACATTGTACATTATTTTACTTGCCTTTGAGTTTGCCGACGCTATTAGAAAGGTCAAAACTGTGTCCAATTTAATTTTGCTAATGAGTTTTCGTTGGGTGCGTTAAATGTTAATGATTACTGAATGGTTAAGTTAAATAAGTATCATTATTGAGTTGCGATTTTTGGTATTCCGTATAATAATTACTGGTAAAACCACCCTTCCGGTCATAATAAAAAAAAAAAATGAGATAAGTGCGATAATCGTACCTGTCTGCTACCAGCGCGGTTTCAAAGGCGAGGTGACCTTTAGCGGTAGTCTTTAGTGTAGTCTCTCCTCAGATTAAAAAACTTGTACTAGGTTTTGAAAAAATATTTAAACGTTGATAAAAATCACAAGACGTTCATATCCTCAAAGAAAAACAGACAAATAAGTCAGCCTTTTGGACGAAGGACGATGAAAGCAACAGTTAGTAAACAGTGTTATCGACGACGTCAATTGTCTTAATTCGAGTATACATCAAGCGAGTAGAGCTGTAGAGTGTAGAGCTCCAGGTAGTTACGTAGAGCCGCGTCAGATGTCGGCCGGTAGAGACGTGAGGCGAGCCGCGAGCCGGCGCGCCGCGATCGCGCCGCCTTATCACTATCACGTTATCAATCCTTATCACTTACTCATCGCGAAACCGATCGCGCACTGCCATTCGATTCAACACGCGAACTATATCCATATGTGATTTAATTGCCTTTGATCATGTACGGGATTTCAGTGTATGGTTTATTGTGTTTATTCCTGTTATTCTACCAAGGCAGCGGTCAAGGTAACTGATTTGTTTTCAGCTGAAACAATATTGTAATTATGTTATTGATAGCGTTTAGTTGTGTCATTGAATAAGCGTGACTAACAGTACTGTAGGGAAGTGTGCCGTTACTTCGGACTAAACTAATAAGTTATGTGTAAATTATGAATAAGTACTTCAACCGAATACTTATTATTTTAATTAAAACTTTATAGTATTGTACATAAGAATTGTTTTTATTTGTATTTAGTGGTGGCTTACTGACTTATGAATGCACAGCGCAACCCTACTAGAAACTTGAATTTGTACAGGAAACCGTAATGTTAGAAAATGGGTGAGCATAAATTATGCGAAAGGTGTCTCTACCAATGTAATAGATACTTGATCAATTGCTCTGAAACTAAAAAAAAAAATAAAGATTTACTGATAGAGATTATTGAATCAAAATTTTGTAAATGCAGGTTAGATAAATACTTAGTAGGTATCTCAGAAGCAATGTGGAATGCCTTCGCAAGTCGTAACGAAAGACATAAAACCTTATGTTCCACATTAAGGTAAATTGGCAAACCAATCTAGAAAAGAGTTTTTGTTGGTTTTCTGAAATTCCAATTCAACATTTTCTACTGAGAAAGGATAACATGAAGTTTTATTGAGCATGGTAGATCCTAAATGTAAGTAGGAACTGATTTCTGGGTACTTAAGCGTAACTGTACCTAACGCAAAGTGGCTCTACAACGCTAGGGCTCAGTCTTTCATTAATCTATTCAATTTGACAGTCTTCTAAGTTTAAAGTACTTACGGTTCGGTGAGTATCTTCTTACATACTTGTGTATGCAGTGACAATTAGTACCTACTTACTACTTTATATTTCAAATACATCGGTATTATACAGGTACCGATCTATGATTTTAAAGCAGGGGGTCTTTCGTCGATTCACGCCACTAGCTGTTTGCCCTGCGAGGTGAATTATGAAGGATCTTTTTTGAAGTCGTCGGTTCGAAACAACGACTTCAAAAAGGATCATGCCCGATTCATACCGTGGGGTGAATATGAATCGAAATTAAACCTTTTCACTACCTACGTACATAATTAACTAATTATATTACCCACAAGGTGAACATATGATCTGATCCGAACTGCAGGATCATGCTGCTGTACGCATGCTTACAACCGGTCCTGGAATACTCTTGAGGAGGCCCATGTCCTAAAATGGATGTCCTACGACTGATATTATTATTATTTATTCTCTCACAAAGGTAAAAAACTACATGGTGCGGTCTTAAATTAGGGACTAAAAATTCAACCTGAGGGAGAGCTGAGAGCTGGAGTTTTTACTAGTTCTAAATCTGTGTGTTCTCCGCCTCCCTCTTTTGGTGAGGTAAGGATATTAAAGAACAAAACGATAAAAAAAATTATGATAAAATTACAGTCGGAAGAAGAAGTACGTAGCAAGTATGAAATAGGTACGTTGCAATCAGATATTGGTATACCTCTGATTGCAACGTACCTATAAATTTGTCTGGTTCAGTAAAGAGCTTATTACTCTATACTATATTCAGAGTCCTTTTAAGGTACCTTCTGAACACCATATAGTGTAATATACTATTGATCCATTAGTATATTACACTACTCGTTATTCAGGAGGTGCTATAAAGGAATATCATCACTGCTTTTATTTGGAATTATTAATACGCCAGTTATTTTAGTAGTTAAAACACCGTGTATTCCTGTCCACGTGTAGTTTAGTCTATATTTAATTAATATTGCACTGGACGGAAACGAATAGATAGGTAGGTAATAAATTATTCTAGAGGAAATCTAAAATTGTTCATATAACTTGTACATAATTATGGAGTTGCTGAGATTAAGTCAAATAAAAGTAATTCGTTATCTCAACACGGGCATAAACGTAACTTCAAAAGGAGTGATTTATTTCATGTTCGTATTAACTAAAATAGCTGAAACAGACGTTGGGCGCCGGAACACACCTGTTACTTGCATTCGTTCTCTAAAACTTCGACAAACTAATATTTATAGACAGGGCCTTATTTGACATTTTTTGGAGACAGAAAAGTGTTTAAAATTTTACTCTATATTGTACCGCCTGTGTAGGGGTGTTTTAAAATCATATAAGTAATAAAACAACACTGATAAATTTAATTAACTTTTAGAATACTCTACCATAAACTTACCGGTTCACTTTCTACTTAAACTTTACAATAAGGTTAATACTTATTTAATTCAAATCTATTAGAGAGGGAAGATATTATTGTCTACGAAAAATAATCAAAAAGGGCCCGTCTAAAGCTATAACTTGGTGAAGTTTTAAATAGAAAACATCCCGAATAGGATTGACAGTTTTATTTAGAAGCAAACGGGCAATGGATTTTCCGACTTCAGGAATGTGTTAGGAAACGAATGCGAGGAAAAATATGAGCATGTTCAGCTGAAATAACATTGTGTATACTTTAAGTAAATATGATGTGTGTTGAGTTCTCTTCACGTCAGACTGGAACTGTTTAACTTAACTTCCACTGATTTAGGTTGCGTAGTTTAAAATGTCTTTAACTGTTCGTAATACGAGTAGGTATGGTCATAACTGTTTTTATATAAAGAAGTAATGTTTGTTTGTAAGTATGTAGGGAAGTAGAGTTATTTTTTAAATCTACTAGTTACTGATCGATACTGTTATTAGAAAGATATTTTTTGAATGAGTTACTTATTTAATATATGTAGCCTATAGGTAATTTCTTTCTATTTCCATCTATTTCCTGAATGCTTTGCACCAAGAAGTTTTATGACTTGGTAATAGGTAGAGGTACCTAATACGTATCATAAGTTTTTGCAAATACTGACGTCTTAATTTGCGTGTTGTGATAAGCTTGGGCTTTGGGTTAGGCAAAGCGATGTATAAGTAGCGGTTTAGTATCAGAAAAAAAGCCTTTGATATAATTATTAGAAAAAGAACTTATTGTTGAGAAAATATAACTTACACTGACTTTATTGACTGGCCTGTTGACTGCTAAGCTAGAGGTCATGGGTTCGATTCCCACCCAGAATAAATCTTTGTGTGATAAGATGAGCATGATTGTTTGTTCTGTGTCTAGTTTATTAAACGACTTCAAAAAAGGAGGAGGTTATATGTTCGACTGTATGTATTTTTTTTTTTTTTTATGTATGTTCATCGATTACTCAGAGATGCCTGAACCGATTTAAAAAATTCTTTTTTCGTTTGAAAGGGTATACTTCCGAATTGGTCCCCTATTCATCACGTCAAGTTCTGATGATGGAATCTCAGGGAAATCGAAGGCAACCCTCAAATTTTATAGGCACATGTTACGTGTTTCATATATTTTTTAAAGTTATTCAAGTATTTACGTCTGATAGTCAACATCTCATGTTGATGAGCTGGTGATGGAAGGTATAACTCCTTAACTGTTAGGAGTTGGAGAATAATTCTTTCGACATTATAGGTTCTTATAAACCAATAGTTGTATTCTTGTAGGTTATTTAGGTGAGCTGATACTGGAAGGTATAACTCCTTGACTCTTAGGAGTTGGAGGATAATTCTTTCGACATTATAGGTACTTATAAACCTATAGTTGTATTCTTGTAGGTTATTCAGGTGAGCTGTCACTGGAAGGTATAACTCCTTAACTTTTAGGAGTTGGAGGATAATTCTTTCAACATTATAGGTACTTATAAACCTATAGTTGTATTCTTGTAGGTTATTTAGGTGAGCTGTCACTGGAAGGGAAACTTCTTAATGTTTAGGAGTAAGAAGATGATTTCTTTAAATATCACATCCATGTATAAACCTTAAGTTGTGTTATTTCAAGTGTCTGAGGTGAGAGCTCTTGATGGAAGATAAAGTTGTATAATTCAAAGGAATTTTTAGATGATATTTTAAGTTTTCGATATAGTATCTAACCTGGATTGTATACCTATACTTGTTACCTGTCGCATTTATAGGAAAAAAGAAAGACATAAAAAGCTGAGGTTTTGAGATTCCTCTATTCTACAATCAGGTTGTGTTGTTAGAATATTTAAATAGACGTTCCCTTCTATCGAAGATTCTTTATTTCGGTTTTCCGTCTTAGTTTGCCAGCCAGTATTATTAAATCTGCTAGATAAAAAGTACACTAAAAATGGAAAAATAAACTATTTTTAACAAAAAAATATTAAAACGACTTCAAATCAGTACTAAAAAGCGAAAAATAAACTGAATTAGATATTTAATTCCTAGCTAAAAAATACCTACCTACCTGTTTAAAGTATAATACCCTATTACTAATCTGTTTGAAGTCGGTGCCAGCCTAATGAGGTTGTATCACTCAGTTTGAGCCGTCCACTAGGTACGATCACACTCAAGTGCGAGGTGGTGTGAAGTAGCGAGCGGTAACAGATGTACGTAATAAGTAGTACGTAGCTTAACAAACTCCTTAGGCTTGGCGCCGACTTCAAACAGATTAGTAATAGGGTATTATACTTTAAACAGGTAGGTAGGTATTTTTTAGCTAGGAATTAAATATCTAATTCAGTTTATTTTTCGCTTTTTAGTACTGATTTGAAGTCGTTTTAATATTTTTTTGTTAAAAATAGTTTTCTATAATATGTATGTACGTATTTACAAAAAAAAAATGTTAGTATATCAGTAATTGTTTAGTACCCATAACACAAGTAAATATAATTGCTTAATTTGGGACTAGATGGCGCTGTGTGAATGTGGTAAAAATATTATTAGTACTGTATTACTCTATATTATGTGTTTCTAAAGACGTGATACTTTGTGAGATCTAAATGTACTTAACATTAAATGATACACGCTTTTATCAACCCGGTAGTAGGTAGGTAGCTATAATTATTAAACAATCCACATTTTACTTAATTAGAACTAGGTATGTTTTGTACGATGTACCTTCAGTATTTACAGAATTTTTATGACAATAATATTAATTAGATATACCTATATGTACCTATATTATTCATATATTATGTAAATACAGTAATATTTAATTGAATTATATCATTCCTATTGCATACTTTTCATAAAATATGCAGGCAAGCCTGTGTTTATAGCACCAGAATAAATCGGCATTATGGAATTATAATTATATATTATCTATATGCAATTTCAATTTTCATGTCATTACTTAAAATTTAAACCTCAACTGTTGTTATTTGAATTTCAACAGTGGACGTCGTTGGGTTGATATGATGACGATGATGACTTAAAATTTTGAATAAGTCAGGCTAGGTTATTTATTTATGTAATCAATCAACCTTCAAGACATCTATTGTAGGTAATTATTTATTTTCATAGACTACCAATAATATGTTTTTTAGAACGTAATTAAATTTTTTATCATTGACACGGTTCCATTGTAGACTTATTACACACTATGCGTGTTATCAGCTCCCATACCATTTAATACCGGTGTACTATCACCATGGACACGTGCGAGTTGTTGGGCCATGTTCGTAGATTATCTCAGTTTTGTCGGTAATCTTGTGTACGCCCACATAAATTGTGTGTCAACGGCAACACTCCAATTCTGGTGGTCTATTTTAACTATGACGCTGTAAGTTCGACCGTTCCCCCACTCGATGTGTCAAGCAGTTAGGAAATGCTTCCTTTTTTGTTTGTTCGATTTCGAATTCATTAACTGTATCGTTGCTTTCAAGGTATTGGGTGTATTAGGAATGTTTATTTTTTATTCTATTTTCAACTAGAATAAAAGCTATAGAAGCTCTTTGAATTCATACAATGTTTACAAATTTTGTATGAATTGAAAGCACATCTACTACAAATAACTCTTCTTTCTTTACATTTTTTAGACTAGAATTATATCTGTTACTTGCTTAATAATTGTTAAATAAAACAGAAGTTAAGTACCTAGGTGTCGGTGATATTGCAAAACATGCTCAAAACTAGGTATATTGGCTAGTATTTATAATCAGAACTATCTAGTATATACGTAACATCAGTAATTAGGTGCGCATTTGCCTAATTAATTGTGACTACTAGTTAATAATGATCTTCAAAAAACGGGATGATGTCTGTTGATTTATTTTTTATTGTAAAATGGTGTTATTTTATTAAGCGGAATATCGATGGGCTTTTATGATTACTAAAAAAGAAGAGAGATAAGGGGGAATGGTTCGTATATATAATGGTTGATGTTTTTAGTCGTACCTTTTAGGTACGGAACCCTAAAAACATTAGGTACTTATCAAAATTCCCGCCAATTCTTGCACAAAATTACGGTATAAAATTACGGAGGTTATAATTTTTATTTTTAATTGTATGCTACAGTGCAACAGTTACTGAACAAGTTGGTGTGCATTGAACACGAGGAATGTGGAGCATGTTTGTCTGCTGCATCCCACTGCCGCTGGTGCGCGGACCCTTACTACACTCGAGCGCCCCGCTGCAATGATGACGAGAGGTGAGCTATATTTAGAACATAACTATCAGTTACATATCTAATAGTTAAGTGTAAAAATATACTGATCAAAATACTACTTATCCTACAAATTAATTCCAGCATTAAAGTTTGTAATAAGTAAAGTTCTAGAATTTACTTTGCAATATAAAAGATGTCTGTACGAGGTCAAAAGTCTATCTATCTCTACTAATATTATAATACTTTTGAGTTTGTTTGTTAGGTTATTAGGTTATACATCATGCTACGGCCAATAGGAGCTGAGCAGTGGCCAAATAAAGAACGACGGGAGCGAAGCTCCGCGCGATATCTAGTTCAATACCTGTACTTAATTTTTTCCTTAGAGCAAAACCTAATACCCCCAGTATTATAAGTCAGAAGTAACAAGTTACGTGTTACTTAATCACAGTTGCACGAGCGAAATTACACTTATCTGTTTTAAATATATGGTAGGTAATTATTATTCATTATATCTGTCAGGAAACTTCATAGCGTTAGCAAACTGGTACTTTTGTACTTTGTGTCTAAATTACCTCAGGAAGTACAGTTTGCCATACACTTAGGTTAAAGTTTCAACTATCACATAAGATTCATCTTCGTATAAGTTACATGTTTTGTTAAAAATATCCAAATCCTAATCTATCCTTCCATTGTTTTACGAAAAATATTCATTAATTACAGAAGCATGCCACTTGAATTACGACTTTAACGCCTACTTCTAAGCACCCAAATATTTTTTGTTTAATAGCCATTCACTGACGCTTGAACGTATAATAGATGATCACTTCATTAACGAGGCAGGTATTTAAAGATATACTCTTAAAAAAACAAAGCATAATAATCTAGTTATCTGATGAAAATCTTGATGTTAAAGTAACGCCTACGGTACCCAAGCTTAAGTTGTCGACGTCAAACATCCTATTCAAATTCTCGGTTTAGAACAAAATAATTGGCTTTAGGTGCGTCGCATTCTAGACACAATAGACATCATTTTAATCATGGTATAACGACATTCCGCACCTCACAGGTCAAGGCAGCTGTAAACTTGCCATCACAAAGTCTAACGCACTTTTTAAATGGGAATTTTTGTTTAATGGTACCCATTTTGGCATAGCAGCCTTCTGCTAAGATTACCCGAGAAAGACAGACACATTGTTTTAAGCACACACCTATATTTTAAGCAGTATTCATAACGATTACGTGTCAAAAGCTTAATTTAAATAAGTGAAGATCTAAATCTATGACAGATATCAGAATAAGCTTATGATCACAGTGTTCTTTCTAGGATAGATCCTTTATATGATCATGCGATTTACTTATGCCGTCGTAATCGAGAAATTATTTAACGATTCTAATCCAATATCGATATTTTTACCAGTACATAGAGGAAAAGCTCCAAAATGTAAGAATGCGAGCGTTTAATGATCCGATGTTAAAATAGATCGCAACGATTAAGTTACGCCCACAATGTTACAATAATTGGATGAGCTTGCTCCATTAGGTCCGTCACATAAAAGCTTCATCATTTATTTTATAGATTTTTAGTAATTATCCAAGTTTAATGTATTTTTGGGTACTTACTTTATTCTACATTTCGCTTACTTTCTTATTACAGTAACAAAGTACGTGTATCGAGGCACTGTTATGTATTCTATGGCCATGCTTGACCCCAAATAACCGACGACCAAATTATTTTCTCCGCAACGCTAAGCTTCCGTCAAAAACAAAAAAAAGATGCGCTTTATTTCGCCTAATCAATTACGTTTAGTATCACGAAGCAGGCGCATTCCGCTCTTTCATTCGTTCCCACGTTCACTGACCGATATTTGGGCTTGGGCTTTAATCAACAGATCGTTGTTTGATAGATTATTGATTGTGAGGCTTACACGTCCAGATGAACGATTTTCAATAGGCTTACGTACTAAAAGAAAGTAGGTGACTATTGTCTCGGGTGCGGCAGTAAGTTGTATTTGAAGTGATTAATTTCTCTATGTCCATTGCAGAAAGTAGGGCTTTGAATTATTTAAAGTACCTTATCCAATAGTTCCAATTAATGTTTTATTTATATTTTGTTTTGATATATATATTTATTCATGAAATACTTTACATAACTTCTTTCGGTTTGTAGGTTGTTTGTTTATAGGTTAATTGGTATAATGTTGTACATATGTACCTACTTGAAAAGATTTTCTGTTGATCTAAAATTCTAAATTCTTGCAAAAATAGGGACATTAACTGTCGTAAAGACTCGTAATATTTAGATGTGTTAGTTATGATCACCGATCATTGGATACATACTTAGTAACTATGCCTTTTACGCCTGTGGAGCAGATAATGTATAATTGGTCGCAATTCCTTAGGTATATTAAATATCTGTGCGATTGATAAATTGTTCCTGATTTTGCCAAAGTATTTGTATTGTAAACTGCCTTGGTGGTGGGGCAGGAGTAGGTATATGACTACTGCGTAAGAGGTCTCGAGTTCGATTTCTGGATCGGGCAAAAAAGTTATTGGTTTTTCTGGCAAACAGGCTTGCCGAATTTATTACATGAGACCTAACATAGCAGCTGAGATGTGAGTGTAATTCAATTATTTATTTATTTATTTATGGGATAGCTAACAACACCGGTTAATATAACAAGTTTTTTTAATATAATTAGGTACGTGAGTAGCCTAATAATTATCCTCTACAGATGCACAGTGTATCTTTAGTATAGTAATTTACTAATAAATATGATGTAAGAACGGAAACATAAAATATTTACACATAACTTAAAAATTATACACAACTAACCTATAGATTAAAAAAAAAGAACCAGATAATCTACTTACAGGAAATTCCTATGAATAGAATATCTGATTGAGATCAGATTCCTGAGGAAACGTACCCAAAAAGCTAGCCACATTACCGCGTTGGATAGCAAGACTAATGCCTTGAAATAAAAAATATACAAATACATTGTCAACAACTTGGCAATAAGTTAACTACTGTCATCGGAAAATAAAATAAACTTATTGTTTATTATTTTTTAAGTAAACTTCATAAAATAGATATTTAAAATATAATATAAAGCACACTACTACCTATATAAACCACAACTACCTCAGTGGCGCAGCGGGAAGTGTATACGACTGCTGTGAAAGAGGTCCCGGGTTCGATTCCCGGGTCGGGTGAAAATGGTATTGGACTTTTCTAACATGAAATTCCAGTATTTTCCCGGAGTTTGGTAAACAAATGATCCCCGTAGATGACAATAGGCTCGCCCCCTATTTCATGGGACCAAACATAGCTGGCGAAATGTGGGTGTGAAACACCTCTGCCTACCCCTTCGGGGAAAAAAGGTGTGAGCTATGTTATAAAGCACACATCAATTCAATTGACTAATGATTAGAATAAATAAAAATATAAATAATTAAGATGCTACTCTTCCTACCTATTTGGTAAAAATCCTAACGCTGAATTGTTAATTTGTGAAAATGACAGAGAAATTTTCCTTTAAGCTTTATAACTCTATGCTTTATTATAGTCTAGTGAACACAGACTGCAGTCAAGGTTACATTCAACGTCCCGAGAAGCCGGTGTGGGAGGTTGTGGAGAACAGTTCCCTTCAAGATATGATGCCCAACAATCATGACAGTGTCGTACAAATACAGCCGCAGAAGATAAGGCTTTCTCTGAAGCCACGTAAGTTTATTATTTGGACCTCATATCATAGAAATTTACTTATTATGAGTTTTGAGGAGAATATTTGTGTGACTCACAGGTAGGTGTTTCAATTATTATTATAACTGGTCTAACTAATTTTTATTCATAGGGGTGTGAGGCCCTCTGATGGTTCAAATATAATTTGACGAAACAGATATATACTAGTTCTTATTCCTGGAAATGAAAATAAATTTTCCATGAAGCCTCCTTGATAGAAGAGAAAATGTATAGGTACATTACATACATCATGTTCAATTATTGTACTATTATCTCGTATAATTTGTGTCAAGAATAATCTGTGCAGTGATATGCATTAGGAAAGCCTCGCACAAACCTGAACTATTTCTCAATACGCGAGATGTCTTTGATTTAAAACGATGTTTGACCGGCCAGTTATCCAAATATCATTTCGCTGATTAAAAGGAAACCACAGATATTAAAGCGTCTTTCGACTTCCTGTTTTGCAATATTCCATTTCTGTGATGTAAGAAGGGAATGATGCGTTTTCGTAAATACGCATTTGATTACGACATGATCAAAGTTCAATTTCTTTGGATAGGGTTCGCACGATTTATATTTTATTTTCATTTATTTCTGGGTTTTTATTAATAGCAAATAAAACTCTATAAAATATTTACAAAATTACTTAAAATCATACAGCAAAACTCAAAATCCTATATTCTATTATTAGGTTTTATAGGTTTTTTTAGGTTTTTGTTTTTTAGGTTTTCAAAAACACCAGCCGATGTTTTAATTAATCAGGAATTCAAGATATTGCAATCTTTCTCTTTACTGTGAATAAGTCTCAGTCATTAACCGATTCCAAAAAAGAGGGGGTTAATAAGAGGAGTAATATGTTTCGGCATCTACTTACCTATCTTACAAATAATTTAATATTGTTTACAGGAGAAACCAAAAAGATACAGTTTACGTTTAGACCGGCCAAAAACTACCCGTTAGATTTATATTACTTGATGGATCTCACTTGGTCGATGAAGGATGACAAGGAAACACTCGTATCTCTGAGAGACGACCTTCCTATATTGCTGAAGAATCTTACAGACAATTTCAGGTAATTTTAGACTTTTGGTAGTACTATTAGTTATTCTATGCCTTAGGTAAATCGAATTGAACTCGTAATTTATTGACTTGTATACAAGTTCTACAACTGCTATGTGGGCGATCCCTCTCGGTAAACGGAAATTTATTTTTATTTATTTTTTAAGAAATTACAGATATTCTTTTATGATGATGCGTCAATAGGTATATATGGTAGATAAATTAGAAAATGAATAAATATTTAACGTAATGCGAAAAGTCATCGACCTTAGTAATCATCTACAGGCGCGGAAAAGGCACTTCATGACCTTTTTACTCGTCAATTATTTTTTTTATCAGCCTGTGTCATCCCACTGCTGGGAAAAGGCCTCCCCCTGAACCTTCCACTGCTTAATATTAATTGATTAATTTAAAGAATCAAACTACGACACCCAAAGGTTGAAATGGGGTAGTGACATTACGTATTCTTAATCCGTCACTACACGGACAGTGGCAGTGGGAAATTAATGGGTTAATATTGTATGTATAGTATTACTTTATAAACTTCTCTCCTAATGGACATCAAATTACGTCAAGTGCCCTTTGCCCTTGTAACTTACGGTTAGCATCATTACAAATGATCACTTTATTATTTGTTATTATATTGCAATATTTTCGTATTATAGCAATAACTAGCCATCCATCATTTCACAAAAAAACATGCCATTTATATATTCGTTCTAAGTACCTCAATCATGAGTTTTTCTTATGACGAAGTATCTTACGTTTAAGCTTATTAGTTTTATTTACATTTAACCAATATTCATAATCTTTCACGAGAATGGACGATGAAAGCTATAAACAGAAACGTTGGGATGAGTGTAAACAAACCTACTGGTTTAGATACGAGATATTTTATGTACGTAAATATGTATTTTATAATTCGTTGCATGAAATATATTCGTAGATATTCCTAACTGGATTTAGCGTGTCTACATTAATTGGCTCTACCTTTACATAGTGTAATACAAAGTCGCTTTCCGCTGTTTGTATGCTTTTAACTTCTAAACTAAGCAACGGATTTTCTTGCGATTTTCACCAATAGATAGAGTGATTCATGATTAAGGTTTATCTAAGTTATCCTGGCTATGCGTTTAGCTCCAGCTGTGACGGGAACCCATCTCAGCGTTGCGTGTGAAGAAATTATCACGTGATATGCGTTGATATATGTATTAATATTATTTTTAATTTCAATTTATAGACTCGGCTTTGGAAGTTTCGCAGAAAAACCTATTATGCCTTTTATAAGTACGGACGCAAAAAGATTTGAAAATCCATGTTTGGTAGAAGAAGAAGCATGTGAGGCAACCTACAGCTATAAACACCATTTATCCCTTACAAATCAGGTAAGTAACACTACGTTCAATATACAACACTTTAATGTTTTCTAAAATGAGTATAATTTTCTATTCAATTTTCAGAGAATTGCTTGTAAATTCATTACGAAATTAGTTAGGGTGTTACTTCAGCTCAATATAAAACATGTCGTTAAATGCTTATTACTGTTGTATTAGAATCACGGTGGTCTTCCAATATAGTAATAATTTGTTAATGCTGAAATTATACTGCACGGTAACTGAGTTTCTTTAGAAAATAACAATGTTTTTGCGAGAGAATAACCCTCCTAAGCCGATTACTTGTTCTGTGTCCCTAACATGATTTCAAAGTTTCGGATGCATTTTAAAAACTAGAATAGAATAGAATAGTTTTGTTAAGATGTTAATTTTGTTAAGACTCATTCTAAAAACGGTTCTGGAGACCAATGACGAATCTAACTTAATCACATGTTATTGTATTACTTCGTAATTTGTTTCTTAGGTTTCCTACAGATTCGTTTAAGTGACAGCAGAGGAAACCCAAGAGCTGAATAATAATAATTATTATCATCATCATATCAGCCGTAGGACGTCCACTGTTGGACATAGGCGTCTCGAAAATGTTTCCAATAGAATTAGGGGCTTGTATCCAGCGCGATTCTCATGTTCGATTCAAGTCATTATATTGTAATTTACCTACAGATAAACGAATTCATAGAACATGTACACAGTAGTTCGGTGACAGCGAATTTAGACAACGCCGAGGCACAGTTAGACGCGTTGGTGCAAGTGATCTCATGTGGAGACAAAATCGGTTGGTCAAATCGGAGCCGAAAGATCGTTATACTACTCTCTGATGGTCTGATGCATACTGCTGGGGATGGGAAACTTGGTGAGTTATAAAAAACAAGGCTTCATAGAGTTGAGATAAGTTAAGTGACACTACGTGGAAGCCCGTAATATCAATTAGAAGCAGAAAGTATTTTATTGTATTTTATTTTGTTCAATTGAATTTTATTGTATTTTATTTTGTGACTTTGTATGGATTAATTTCTGAAATAAATGTATTGATTGATTAATCTTTCTTGATATTGTTGTATAATAAAAGTGATGCTTCTGAAGTTACTTTTCAATTTACTGCTTTCGTAGCTGTTCTACCTACTTAAGTCAAAAGATAGAAGGGTATCATTTGCCATATTTATGAAACAACGAAATATAAAGTTAACCTTACATTATATTGAAGTTTCATATTTTAATCAGTGTACGGAATTCTCGTTTAGGTGCTTTATGTAATATAGTGTCTTATTTCATATTTATTTAAAGGTGGAGCTACAAGGAAAAACGATGAAAAATGTCACCTTGACGAAAGAGGCTATTATTCAGATGCAGCGACTTACGATTATCCTTCAGTAGCACAAATATACAGACTCTTAGATAAGTACAAGGTGAGTTTTCTTTACATTTCGATTATACTTGTTATGTAAACTGTAAATATCGTAGGCAAAAATCATATTTGTGGGCAATGTTTACTGAGCATAAGTAGACCAGCAACATTTAGTTGCTCTACTTTATGAACTAAAAACTTACGAAGGAGGAGAAATGTAAATAATATTATAAATAGACAAAAAAAATTAATTATATCCGATTTCGTATTTGGCTGAAACTAGAAAAAGAAAAAAATTCAGTTTCGGCTAAAAACTAATGTGTTTACTGATACCTTCTAATATACTTACCGTATAATGAGCAGTAGTAGTATATTTAGTATATTTAATCTATGCAAAAAATTGTCGTATATAAGTTTCTTGTCTACAAACTTAATCTCGAAACATCTTTTCCACGCACCGACCAATGTTTGCTCACCAATTCAATATGTCCGTTTTTAGGTCAACGTAATTTTTGCGGTCACGGAGAATGTAAAAGGCCATTACGATAGCCTAAATCAACTCCTAGAAGATTATACTTATGTAGCCAAATTAGAGAGTGACAGTTCTAATATATTGAAGCTTGTGAAGACGGGATACGAAGATATTATCAGTGTTGTGAACTTCCATGATGATTCTAGTGCCGGTCCGGTTAAGATTAGGTACTTTACTGACTGTGGTGTTAAGGGAGCTCCGTTGATAGAAGAGACAAAATGTACTGGAGTGGAATATGGAATGGTTCTTCGATATGAAGTTCATGTTACGTTGGAGTCTTGTGTAGAGTACAAGTCGGTAAGTGAATGTTAATGTTTATGTGTATTGAGATTTTATGGCTCATAAGAGCTGTGTGTGTTGCAAGCAAGGCTTGTGACGTCATGGTTCTGACATCATCTTAAGTCAACATTTTGTAGCGTTTTAGTGAATTAATAGTTTCTCTTTATTATCATTTCAACCCATAAACGTCCCACTGCTGGCACGGGTCTCCTCCAAACAATGTGGAGGGAATTTAGCTTACTATACAATATACAATACTGGCCAGATGGGTTATATGGGGTTTGTTTCGAACGCTATGAAAATACGCTCTTTTGCTTCGGAACCCTACATTGAGCATGGTCCGACATGCTATGCATGCTTAACCGGGTTTTTAATAGTTAACATGCACTTATTTCTTAGAAGCCTGTGACATTCAAATATTATTAACAATATATTGCATGTTCATATTACAAGGTGGATATTGCAACATATGTATTATTAGTCGTTATTATGCTAAATTAACGAGACAAGCAAAGATTTTCATGTGCCGTGACATCATGCGGTTCGCTTAAATGTTATGTTAGACATAAACTTAGATACTTAAATACCTATGTCAATAAAGGTTACTTAGATACTTACAACAGTGAACATCAATGTATGGTAGTAATTGTTTATGTTGTGGGTCCTGTTTCTGAGCTGTCGGAAAGTTTTCAGCCACAGATGTCAGTTTATTTTTAGTAAAAAGCTTTGTAAAGGTGGCATTTGCTGGAAGACATTTTGAATTTGTATGTCTATTTAAATTTATATCTACATTGTATCAGAAATCTAGAATTAGCTTATATATATTATTTAAGGATTGTGATACACCTTTGTACCCTATACTATATCGCAGCAGTGGGATATTGATATTATTGTTTTATTTTTATCTATAGCGATGTAAAATCAACTAGGTTTTAATTTTCACAGATTACTATATTCATTGTATTGTAACGCTTTTTAACGACAACATTCTTAATCACGAATAAGATGTTATGAATGATTGAATTAATTTAATTGGAATAAAAAACCCTAATAGTAATTATTATAAATCTCCTTTCACAGTCAAAAGAAACAATTCGGATATCGGAGACCCAGCTAGGCCAGGACGCGTTAACACTAGAAGTGGACATTCAATGTGGATGTCATTGCAATGATGAACCTCAACAAGAGATGAATCTACTCTGTCCCATCAACTCACACCTCATCTGTGGCGTCTGTCAGTGTAACAAAGGATGGCAAGTACTAAATATATTACTTAGAAATAGACCTTCTTAGAACTAACAGTTATTGCTGGCGAATCGGTTCCTGTGAGCTATAGGGTGCTAAACAGTTGGTTACGCTAATTCTACGGAATTTGTTTTAGACTAACGGTCTTAGTTTACAGGTACAGTTGTTTTACCATATGTTCCTATCTGCTTTTATATGTTTTTATTTAATGATATATCATCATCATCAGCAACCCATTAAGTCCCACTACTGGGCTCGGGTCTCCTCTCCTCTAACTAGGGAGCTGAGAGGGTTTAGGCCATAATCCACTCAAGCTGGCCTAGTCATCATGAGGGTTGGTGAATCAGGCATACTCATAGAATTTCTTCTAGGTCTTCCTCACGATATTTTCCTTCACCGTTAACTCGGACCGCGTGATTTAAACGCCGGTCCATTATCCATTCAGCCACCATCATATCATAATGATAAATAGATTTAATGATTTGTAGATATTAGCTTTAGGTATAAGCTACAACTTAAGTAACTACTACGTGGAAATGCCGTGAATTGTACTTTCATTTATTTTGTTATGTACTTAGCCAAAGACACAATGGACAATTATATGTTTTCCGCAATCAAATAAAATAAAATAAATAAAATAATCGTTGGTTATAGGTCTGGTCCAACATGCAACTGCGCTATAGGAGATGAGAAGGCATCAGCAGAGTTAATGGCGCAGTGCCGTGAGCCGAACGCGACTCGTGCAATGGCTTGTTCGGGCGCTGGCGACTGTCTCTGCGGCAAGTGTCAGTGCGACCAAGGGTTTAATGGGAAATACTGTCAGTGCAAGTCTTGTGATATTAGTATGTGAGTATTGTTACATTAACAGTAAGGTCGTGATCTTGTGAGGATGACGGAAATATATTTAGATAGATAACAAGCTGTTATTTTGATCCATCTTTTTTTTGGGCCTTACCTTAGCTAAGCCTGTTTTTTTAAGAGGAGTACTTAATGCATTTACGCCTATTGCGTGACGAGAAACAAGACGGTGACGTGAAGCTGGCCCGAAGATAGACGAAGACTTGAATCCACACTAAAACCCCCTTGTGAACCATTGCTACGCCTTTTACGTACCGTTTTACGACCCGCCCAGAAGCTTAGTTAAGACTTTTTTTAAGAGGGAAAATGCATTACGCTTACCGCTCCGATCGGGAACACGGGGCGGTTATGTGGGACTAGCCGGCCCAAAGAGACCCAAGGGTAATACCCACTAAAACCCTCCTGTGTCGCTTCACCTTGACGGGTGGACCCAGAAACTTGATATGTCGTCAAGGCTTTGCACCTTAAACCTATACCTTAAATACATACACATAGGGTAAATTAATTGTAATGATACCCTTTAATACTCTAATTCAATACTAAGCAATAGATTGAGACAAAATCAAATATGTATCTAAAAAAGAAATACTCACAGTAAATTAACACTACTGTTATAGTAAATAAATCTATTTCTATCATCAAACTGTGTCGAAACTAACCAGAAGGCGGAAATTCAATCGTGTGTAGTTTCACGATACTAACTATCGACACAGGGCGATATTTTGGGATGGTGTGGAATGTTTGCTCGTCTCATTTGAGAATAGGTGCCGTTTCTTGTACTCGAACACTAATGCTTGGTTAACATCCTAGTTAATGTACTGCAGAAATAGATGCGACTGCTACTTATTCTGGTGTTACTAGTTTAAAAAAATTTTTAACTTTCGCGACTGTGTACACATATTAAATTATGTCATTGAGTACAAAATACAATAAAAAGGTGAGTATTTTATTATTATCATTTTATTAAATTATTATAAAATGGGTCTAAGTCACGTTTTATATTATAAGGAATAGTAAACGTCGAGCAATGTACTGTTCCTTATAATATAGTGCAATTTAATTTTTAGAAACTTAATTGGTGACATTGCTAGCATTATTGTTTCTTCTCCTATTGTTATCATAGTACTGTGTGTTTCTTATACCGCAATATATAAATAAATAAATAAATAATACGTGACGTAGACCCGTTTTATAATAATGTACTAGTTTATTTTAAAATGTCGGTAACAATTCAATGTCTGTTTCCATTTCAAGTTTCATCAATGTTTATTTCATTGACACAAGTTAATTCCATTCAAGTATCTATCAATTGTTTAATAACGACAAGTAATTGATTAATTTAATTGATTGATTACGCGCATTTAGTGTTTATACGAAGAAATGGCTACGGACGCTTTCTCTTTTTTACGATGAAAACCCTGTGTTTAAATTAGCTAGTACAACTTACTGCTTCTTAGTAACTAGTAGGTAAATTACTTATTTTAATGACGGCTTTTTAGAGTTCCGTAGCCAATATGGCAAAAACGGAACCCTTATAGTTTCGTCAAGTCTGTCCATCCGTCCGCAACATGATCGGATATACCGTTTTGGAGCTATTGCCGAAAAACTACGCTTCGTAACAAAAGGATGTAAGCGCTATGAAAATATGTTATTTTGCCGCGGAACTTTAGATTGAGCATGCTCCGACACGCTCTTATCGGTTTATTAAATACAAGACTTGCTTGATATTTTAAAAGTGCTTTACTGCCGCACTCAGACACGTTAATTAGCAGTAATCTGTCATTAACACAATTTTTTCATTGAATAATCGTCTTTAGGCGTATAGACTTAAGTATTACACGTTTTTACAAAATAAACTTTAAAGTTAAGTAACGTCTCTGAGTAAGGCAGTTAGAAAGTTAAAGGGTATTCAGTGAGTAAATCGCTACATCCCTAATCGAAATTACCTATTTATTATTACGCCTCACACTATAATAGACATATTTATATATATTATATATTTAAAAAGGTATGTATGTATGTATATTATATATTTAGTTTATCCATTGCATTTTATTTATGTAGTTATAATTTTATGTAATGATATTTATGTTATTTTTGTATTTACCTCTTCTTATTTTTTATTCTCCAATAAGTTGACCATTGTGCACCTACTTTGCTCTACTCTGCATCACCCAAGGTAGAAAATGCCTACGGCATTAAGTCCGCCCATGTATCAATGTGCATAAAGTTTAAATAAATAATAAAAAATAAATTAAAGGAAGTGGTACTTAGCAAGGAGAAAAACCTAAAACTATCGTACAAATGCCATAATGATGAGGAATGTAAATATTTTTTCAGAGAGAATGGTATAGAATGCGGAGGAGTAGGTCGGGGCGACTGCGTATGTGGTACTTGTGTGTGTGCTGAAGGATGGAGCGGCGCAGCTTGTGACTGTACGGATAAGACAGACACGTGCGTGCCTCCTAGCGGTGGTGATGTCTGTTCGGGACACGGAGACTGTGATTGTGGTAAGGCAATTAGACAATTATTACCTACATCATTTCAATCAATAAAAGTCCTACTGCTGGGCACGGGTCTCCTCTAAAGAACGTGGAAAGAATTTAGCCTACTATACCACGCTGGCTAGACGGGTTGGTATAGGGTTTTGTTTCGAATTTTCCTTTTCTCGCAGTATTCTTAGGGTACAAAGGTTATTTCCTTAGTCGCCTTTTACGACAGCCACAGGTTGAGATGGGGTAGTGACATTATGTATTCTTATTCGTCATATACAGTTAAAGATAGCCTGCGTCATTCCAATGCTGGACATGGGCCTCCCCATGACTTCTTCACTCTTCAGTCCACTCGTCGCTTCGGCTAATATTTTCCAAGATCTGTCACTAATTTGCTAATGTACGACACGATGACACCACAAGAGGTGATAATTCATATACCCACTAAAATATATTAATGTTGGACTTATATGATAATGACTACTTAGATAAATTTTCGGCTTGAAATTGAGGCTGGTAAGTCTACATATCTAATTTTGTTATCACACCACTATTAAGATATAGCAAAATTCAATATTCTTGGTTAAAAATACAAAATATAGTTTGTTAATTGTACTTAACAAAACGCCGCGGCTGTAGCATCGCTGCTCTCCTTAGCCTTCCTTTAAATTTGTTCTATAATTAACTCAATATCATAGTATAAAATGTTATAAATAGGAGAATGAAGTTTTTCCGGGACAACTAACATGATTTGATGAACATTTTGTTACGACAAAATGTTACTACATCTACGAAACGCGTGCTAATCGTATATGCATCCGTATTGTGTTATCCCCATAACAAGGTGTTAATGAACACCTAGAATACTTCCATCGAATCAAGTTTGTAACACCACACAAGTGACAAGTCACAATTAAAGTGGTTTGTATGCTATTTGCGTAACGTACAAGAAAGGTATGAAGACACTCTCTTCTTGTTAACTCTATTGTGGGGTGTAAATGTATACATTCTATTGGCTTGGTGCGATTGACTAAATGAGATACTAATGGTGTTAACAAACAGCGATTGGATTCATGGTTATTTTGTTACCGAGTTGTTGAAGTTCTTAGCGCTTTCTTATACCTTAAAGTTATGATTGAGCTTTGAATCTTGGTATTATATTTATGATCTTATCTTACTATTTACCTGATGATCAAGAAGAAACCGAAATTAGATCCTTACTATTGTAAGTAAATTACTCTAAAATCTAATTTTTAATTACTTACCCAGTCTAAACATACACATAAGTATATTTATCTATACTTGTACTTATTACTTAACTATAATATTAGAAAGGTGAAGAGTTTGCTTGTTTGTTTGTTTGGTCGAACGCATTAATCTCAGAAACCACTGAAATATTTTGAAATGCATTTGAGGATTATGTTAACAATTTTAAAATATTGGTCCTAATTCTTCATTCTTCTTGCCTTTGCGCCTAATGCCTCTCCAAATAGCAAACGTTCTTCTTTTGGTCTTAAATCAAGCTAAAAAATTCTCAATAGCTATATAATTTAATTCCAGGTCGATGCAGATGTTCGGAGGCAGATGAGAGCGGCTCCAAATACTCAGGAATATTCTGTGAGACGTGCGCCACGTGCGAGAACCCACTGTGTGCGCACGCTGAACCTTGCGTGGTGTGCCATCTCAACACCAACTGCACCGACGTCTGCAGTATTGGGAACGCCAACTATACTGTCAGCGAGAGATATACGGACACTGGTATGACCTCTATCACCTTTTAATAGGTACCTATAAGAGTTTTAAGGGAGGTAGTAGAAGTTAAAACCAACGCCACGTTGCAATTGACTGTAAAGTTACTTCAAAAACGGCCAAACATCTGTCAAAGAATGATGTCAAGTTCGTTCAAGTAAAACATTGCGTAAAGTGAAATAGAAATGATTTTATTTTGTGTTTCATTGTTATTAAGTGGTGCATATCGATTGTCGTTTATTTTTCAGTGTTTAATACCTTGAACTTTGTTTCTTATATTATTTTGCCTCCTATCAAACTCAATACAGTAGAATCTCTATAAGTCGAAATTCAAGGGAAACGCCGAGTTATATATTTTCAACTAATAAAGAATTTCGATTAAGGTTGCTGGCAGGAAGGTAGGATAGGTACTCTAGTACTAAAACGAAGGTAAAAGTACGAACTTAAAGAGGTTCACAAACAAATATAAAATTCAATAATGTTACTTACATTAATTTGAGTATCGCACGGCAAGACGCAAGGAAAAGAACAAATAATATTTCACAGGCGCTAGCAACAAACACCTAAAATTTTATTTAAATAAATGAAATGTTTCAGTACTAGGATATACTGTTAGTATTATATGTTATAACCCAATAGCGGTTGAAATGTAGCGTTACCAAAATAATAATAGTAAAATAAAATCTTTTCTTCGCACTAACCTACTATAGCTAGCAATCCAAATCATATATAAAATCATCTTCTCAAAACTCACATCAGAAACCCATTTAGTCCCACTGCTGGGATCGGGTCTTCTCTCTAACTAGAGAGCTGAGAGGGTTTAGGCCATAATCCACTCATGCTGGCCTAGTGCGGGTTGGTGGATCAGACATACTCATAGAATTTATTCTAGGGTAGGTATGTGGGTTTCCTCACGATGTTTTCCTTTACCGTTAGCAGTTAGTTAGGTAAGTCACTTGACTAGTACATATAAATTCCACAAAGTTGAATCCACATTGGTACTGCCGGTCGGGATCAAACTCGGACCGCGTGATTTACACGCTGCGCCGGTCCCTTATCCATTCAGCCACTATCGCAAGTATTTATTAGATTATATCAAATAACCTTTAAGTAGGTTTATGGTAGTAATTGATGTTAGATATGGTGTTAGAAACTTGGAAAGTCACTCATTATATCAAATGCAATGTAATTACATTGCGGTTTCATTTTGTACTTGAAAGTTATAATCATCGTCATTTCGCGGCGTTAGTGGCTTGTGGTTTATTATTTAAGACGACACTGAAAATACCTAACTAGTGTCCAATGGAAACATAATTAGTGCGATGTAGCTTAAGCCGAAGCCTAATATGTAAACGAAACTACCCTAATTGTATGATCCTCGGTACCGATTTTGGTTGAAATTGAATTTTTGGTTTTATATTCAACTTTAGCCGATAATATACCCTCTAGTACCTAGAGGCATTGTTGTAGTTGCAATCTCATTTATTCATATAGTCTTAACTTAAGAATTTAACAGAGGTAATCCGAAAGAAATGTGTCAGTTAATTTGCCTGTGAGTTTAAATTATAGATAACTAGCTTCCGCCCGCTGCTTCGCCCGCGTGGTATGTATTTTATACATATAAACCTTCCTCTTGAATCTGTCTATCTATTAAAAAAAACCGCATAAAAATCCGTTGCGTAGTTTTAAAGATTTAAGCATACATAGGGATATAGGGACAGAGAAAGCGACTTTGTTTTATACTAATTCGTGATTTTAATCGACATGTTCCCTGTTATTGATTTTTGTAATATAAGTAGTAAATATCTTTTCAGTGATCAGTGACGACGAAACCTCCTGTATACTACGACTACAGAATGAAGCAGATGGCTTAGAATGTCAATACAAATATACATATACAGCCACCACAAATTTTCTGACTGGAGTTGAAATCATCATCAGATCTAAAGAGTGCTACCAACCGACTAGCGCTAGAATCATGACCAGTGCACTGGTCATAATAGGCTGTGTGATCCTAGCTGGGCTAGTGGGCATCCTAGTGGTTAAAAGTGGGCAAATTGTTTCCGATAGACGGGCATACGCAAGGTTTGTAAAAGAAGCTCATGAAAGTAGAAAAAATATGCAAGAGTTGAACCCATTGTATATATCGCCTATTTCTGAGTTCAGGTTGCCTGATTCTTTTCCTAGAGACAAGAACGATTAATTTAGTAGTTATTTCGGTTTTTTTTACACTTTTTGTATTTGAGTATTTTGTACAGTATTGAATTAGTATGTTTAGTAATACTAGAATCTGTAGTCATTTTTATATTTTATTTGCTTTGCTCATATTGTTTAGTTACCTACTATTGGTTGGTGCTTTTTTACATAGTTTAAAATTTGTAAGTAAGTATGAATTCTTTCGTATATACATCAAAGGGACAAATGGTACTAAACTATTAGGCTCACCTATGTCATTTCAATGACAATATAAGCCTAAATAGTTTTCAAAACATAAGTTATTGGTGTTTGTTTCTATATTATGTATTTTACATGTATATGTATGTTAAGATAAGTCTGTGTGTAACTTTTTTGTAGTCAGTTCTCAAAATACAGGATTCGTAAATTTGAGAAAGATTTTAATTTAGGTACGAAGCTTATGTACTCCCTTATTTTTGAGAATTGTCTATAATAAAATATTGTGTTTTAAATGCCTTTTGTAATTATCACAAGTACAAAACGTAGTTATCAGCACTAGGTACTCTGATCAATGATTTAGATACGACAATTCTTTTGTACACCTTACAATTTGGTCTTTGCGCACCGTTACATGAGCTTTATATGTACAGCATTCTCTATTTCTGTGAAAATTTGAGAATAAAAAAGGTTCTGCAAACTGGCATTTATCAATTTTGATGTTTCGAATTTATTTTCGTATTTTATTCGTTTATCGTCTTACTGCCTCTGTTGTTAAAGGAACAATAATAATAAAATTAAGCTTTAATTTATAAGCTTCTTCGACACCAAATTATGATACCTAGTAAGTACTTAATCTTGTTAAGGACATTAGTAGTTTCTATAATACTTATGATTTTTGCTAGTCTCGCAACGATGCATTTTACTATAGGCATAATAAGTAAGTAATGATTGTTGTTAGAGCTTATTTCGTTTCGCAAAGCATGTTATACTATGTCTTTCATTCGGCGAGAAAATGAAGTTGCTATTAATTCAACTACCAAACCAAGTGAACCATCTGAATTCTTATTGGTTTTTAAACTAATGTTGTTTTTTATTTATCAGAATGTAACTTTGTTTAATCGAATTTTGAAAACTGAATTTGAAGGTCTAATGTTTCTATACTTCAGCTTTTTTTTATATGTGAGATTAGTGCCTATAATTTGAAGTTGCACTTCAAAATGTAGAGGTCAAATTTCCTGTATTTTTTGTTCTTGTATTAAGATAATTATCGACATAGTTAAATCACGTAGTCTCGTTTTGTGCGGTCTATAAATAATTATGTGTTAACAACGTGCATAATGTTGTACTTATTGTTATATAATTAATTATTTAGCCTAAAGCTTAATATGTTCATACGTAATTTAAATGTTTATTAAGTCTCTGTTTTTGTTTCAACGAACGTCATATATTCAGCGGTACAGTGCAGTACAAATAAGTAAAATATATTGGTGGATAAAATTAAATTATTATAGGTTGACGTTTAGACCGTAAGTTCTATTATTCTTCAATTATTTTACGAGGTAATATTAATGAAAAAAAATTACACCTTTTTGTAACTATGTAATGACATTATTCGTAATTGCATTCTCAATATCCATCAATTTTATATTTATTTATTTATTTTATATTATATAATAATTCTGACAATTCACGTCTGAATTACAGCATTTCACAGAAAATTTCGCCTTTCCATAATGCTCTATCTTTTTTCGTGTCTGTATGTACTTAATGTTAATAAACTAAACCAAAAATAAAACACTCGTTAACATTATAAATTGTTTTATTAGTTGCCGCATCCATAAAGTAAATATCTATATGAATGCACAATCACTGCCACCAACGTAATTGATTAAATTAAAAATAAGTACAACACGTACTAGTCATAAACTGTACTATTATTGGCAAATTTATTTTATTTATTAAGATTCTAGGCATCTGCATCCATATATCAGAAACACTATCCGTGGATTATACTATTCATTTCCAGAGGCACATCACAAGAAAAAAAAATGACTTAGTTGGCACGGTTTGAATAATTACCATATGATGCTATGAGGTGAGGTGTTTGACATTAAATAATTTAGAATTAGTAATGTAGTCTCTCAGATGTAATATAAGTGTTCATTGCATCGGTGCGTGTGCTCAGATTAGTACATTTGAAGATTACCTAGGTAAGTACATAAATCACGAAACCTTCATAGATAATGAAGATTTCGATGATGAAGCGATAATCATGTAAATATTCAAGGCTTAGAATATATCGAAAATTATGAGCAACAATGTAACTTGTTTATTAAGGATGAATACATACTGGAGCATTTACTTGTAAGGCGGTATTTACACGGTAAGTTTTGCTGTCAGTTTTACCACAGACACGGCTGTGACTGACGAATAACCTATCATGTAATGCGTGTGACTGATGGTGCATGATGTCGACAGTATGAAAATTATTGACTGTCATTCAAACTGTACCGTGTACTGGCAGCCTAACACAACATCGAGCCGCATGACGTTTTTTAATGTTATTTTTTTATAATGTAATAAGTATAATATGGGAATTAGTCCGTGTAGTGACGAATTTATTAAGAATACATAATTTCACCCCATTTCTTCCCATGGGTGTCGTACAAGGCGACTAAGGGACTACTATAACAAGAGCTCTACGAGAAAAGGAAAATTCGAAACAATACCCGTCTAGCCAGCGTGGTATAGTAGGCTAAATTCCTTCCAAAATATTTGGAGGAGACCCATGCCCAGCAGTGAGACACTAATTTATGGGTCGTAATGATGATAATACAGGAACGATTTATTTATCGACCTTTTACAATCATACGTACGACAATAAAATTACATGAAAATGATCGGGAAAATACTCTGACTCTGTACTCGCCCTTATATTGTCTATCCAGAGCACGGAGAGGCTGGTGATCTGTAATACAGGACCTCCTAGTACAGAGACCAGTCTCTCACACAGACTACACATTCGCTAATTTCTATTATGGACCCGTTGTTTGTTATTTTAAACATTTCATGTACTGTGTGAGAGAACAAATAAAAGTATTTTGTATTGTATTGTATTGTGCAGAAAGAACCTAAAACGTACACAGGTTCTTATGAATAATTTCAGTTTATAAATTACACGGTCATGAATCATTGTCACGGTTGAATTAAAACGCGTACGTAACCTTATTCTTTCCGTTCATAACACGCTATTATTATATACATACATAAAGGCTCAACGGTTAGTTGGTTGAATAACTGCTAATTGTTTATTAAAACAATCTGACTTTTAACAAGACATTTATATTAAACAAAATGGAAAACATGATTGAAATTGATTGTTTTAAAAACTCTTCTACACAAAAACGTACCCAATTGTTTTGTGATAAATCCACAGACAAACGTAATTTAAAAATAAACTCAGAAATTCTGTTGTTAGAGTTAACAATTGATTAATAAAGCAAGTCAGCGTAACTACAATACGAGTACAACCTTTTATTAATTTGTTTTATTTATATTTGCCAATAACAGTAGGTACCGCTTCTCCTATTCCCCGACAATGTTTGCTGGAAGACTGTACATATGTACTTACTATTATATTTACATATCGTAATCAAATACATTACATTTCCCATCCGATACAAATAAGTACTTAAGAGGGTTTATACAGAGGAATGGCAACATCACAATTTAGTGTCATATTTCGTGGTTTTCGATTTTGTTGTGACGATGTTTTCAGGGCCCTGATTCTGACTCAGCGGATTGCTTCCGGATCGTAAACTTTTTCGAATCTTAGAACGACGAATTTTTACAGCTTAAGTTATTAAGTGTTAGAAATTTGTTTACCGCATAGAAAATTAAAAACTGATTAATATAGGATTTTTTTCTACATCCATCAATTTTTTTAACATTCTGTTTTTTAACTTTAAATAAACTGACAGTTCTGGCCGAAAGTATTCCGACAGCTCAGAATCAGGGGGCAGTACACATTTTTCAGAATTACGTGAACACGTATTAAAAAGTAAGAATCCGTAACGCTTACAGTTATTTTAACATAACATAACATAGCATCACGCCTTTTTCCCCGAAGGGGTAGGCAGAGGTGTTTCACACCCACATTTCGCCAGCTATGTTTGGTCCCATGACAGTTATTTTACTAAGAAAATAAAGCGTTTCAAGTTCCAATGTGTTATTTGCATATAAATAGAACTGTAAACACAATGATTTCGTATCTTTTACCAACTTTTCACCTTATTCTAAAAAGTGTACTGAAAACATTAAAAAAAAATAGTTCCGAATAAATAATAAACATCGAAAACAACGAAGTATGAAACTAAGTTGCGACATTGCCATTCCTCTTTATGAACCCTCTTAAATAAGAAAACTTATACAATAAGAGGTAAATGCCGAATGGAAGGTGTTCCATTCCAGAACGGTAATATTGGACCACTGTTACTTTTTTATATGAACTTACCAAAATTAATAAAAAATCAACATGGAATATGAAAATTATAGAGAAGATTTTTCTGGTTGAAATGATGTAAGATGATGATAAATTAGATAGTATAGTATAGCAGGCTATACAGGAGTAAAAAAATTAAGGTCTTTGCTCAGCAGTTACAATATAGGCTGATTAAAAAAAAGGTAGATAACGTTTGGAATTCATATTAAAGTATCTACGATCACACATGTTTTAGTGTTATTAATGTAATGACATTAAAGTTCAAAATTATTTCAAAATACTTTTATTTAGCAGCACTAATAAACACACTTGATTTCTGCTGACCACATTTCCCGATTATTTTTTGGAGTAACAGCGGTATTATTGAATTATTTTTCAAAATTGTATTACTAAATCCCAAATCCATTTATAAAGTGTATGTATACATTAATTACATCTTATGTAAGCGATACAGTTATCCTTATACATAAATCACATCCTGATTAACTTAATTAAGTATATCTTAGTTTGACTAAGTACCACAGGTATTCGTACACAACTATATATTATTCTTAAATGAATTTTATTTAAAATATAGTGTATAGGAGTAAAATCGGGTGGGTAAGTCTGGAAGAACAAATTATCAAAATTCAATGCCATATTTTGAATGTTAGCAACATTACAAGGATTACCTATTTCTTAATGTTAATCAACGTTCTCCTTCGGGTACTTTAAAAAAGAAAAATAAAAATGGTTGTCGGATTTCTCACCTCAGTGTCGATTTCACCCCAATACTAATCATATCTTAACAGCCAGATTATAAAAACAACAAAGATAGCTTAATTGATATAGGTAGCTCTTGGTACAAGGCTAAGTCTCACCTTAAACTAGATTTAACCTTCATATATCGCACTTTCAATATAAAAGGTAAAAATTTCAGATCTTGGCAAAAATTGACCTTTTTGTACAGAATGTACGAATTATGAATATGTAAATCAATTTAGCTATTGATATCACGCGAAAAGTATTTAAAGAAAAAATGAAGCCTGAATTTATTCCATATAATTAAATTTTTTTTATTTTCAATTCATAGAATTTCTCATAACTGTAATGATTTTGAAGTCATCATAGTTTACTATCACATGCCGTAGCATGAAGCTAATGTTGTTAACTTTAAAACCAAGAAAACCACTCATCAACCTAGTAGAGTAATACCTAAATACATAATCATATCTGTATTTTAGATTTTATCGCATACTTAGTAATTTACATCTCAAGCAAAGATTTTGTTACACATTTTTTCAGGAGCCTAATAAAATTGTATAATTACACAACATTCTACTATAAATCGTGTCATAAATGCCCAACAATTTCTACTTAAGTCATTTTGATAAGGCCTCAGTGTAATTTAATATCATAGAAGGCAATAGAGCAGTCAAAACTTGAAATATAACTACGATTATTGCAATTACTGAACGTTTTAAACACATCAAACAATGACGTTCAAACGTTCGTTTAATATTTAAAAATAATTACAATTGCTAGCCGTTACGGTACCTGTTTGCGAAAAAGAGTTTTACGGGAGGTTTAGTCAAAGCTACAACAAGATTTATATATCTAATTGTTTATTATCACTTTTAATATAAGTACATAAAACAAGTTGCAAAAGCAAGCACCGATCTTAGACTTATCACGCTTTCTAGAAACAGAGGTACTAATC
The DNA here is from genome assembly GCA_905147015.1 of Laspeyria flexula. NCBI lineage: Eukaryota > Metazoa > Arthropoda > Insecta > Lepidoptera > Erebidae > Laspeyria > Laspeyria flexula. Next base: position 9,753,380 of record LR989964.1, on the reverse strand, counting down.
GTTTTGTCGAACTTCAAAATATAAATGATTGGCACACTATCTATCCGATTGGCGTTTTTTCTACGCTTACATTTACCATTCGCTTCGGCGGTCGAGCGTATAAAATACTGTAAAGCTAATATCAAATTGAAAAGGAAGCTATTTGTATAAACGTTGTACCTATTATTGTAATTCTAAAAGCCATAATAATATCATGTTGCTGTAAGTCTATGAAAATGGTATTTTCGCATAAAATAATTATCACATGGAATTATTTGAACTAAACCTCTCGTATCTCATATGTGACTATTCTAGAACCAGATGACTTGATATGACGTCAGACATGTCGGTCGTGCCTCGCGGGTTGCACCAGGGTCATGGGTCCAGACTCTCTCTTGACGTCGACGGGCGGCAGCTTGGTGGTAACAGGCGTTGTTGGCGCGTTGTGCGCCGGCAGTACCGGGACCGCGTCGGGGACTAGGCCTCGAATCAGTTCTGATATACAAGGCCATGGCACCAGCCTGGAAATAAAAATAAATAATGTTCATCAGCAACCCGTTAATGTCCAACTACTGGGCTCAGTTTCCTCTCCTCTATGTAGAGAGCTGAGAGGACCATAACGCACACGCTAGCCTAATAAGCGGATAGGTGGATCCCACATGGGTTTCCTCACGATGTTTTCCTTCACTGTCAACAGATGGTAAGTCACTTGACTGACGTACCTACAACCTTGTCAGTGAACCGGTTTTAAGAAAACCTATTTGTCTGTGTATCACGGTTATAAGTCAAAGTCAAAGTCAAATCTTTTTTATTTCATTTGGATCACATACATGATACTTATGAACGTCATACAAAGCCAGAAAAGGTGTCAGTAAATTTGCCTACAGCCAGTTCACTGACAAGGTTGAGCTTTGAGAAGAACTTGGCAAGAAACTCAGGCCACTCTTTTCAATCGCCATAGTTGTTACAATTTTAATTGGTTACAGTTTGAAATATCACAGAAAGTACAGAACCAAAACACCATACTAAATCAAATTCAATAAAATTTGGATATGAGAAAATAATAATAGTAATAATGAGCAATCAAACTTTAATTTGTTTTCGTCAAGAAGTATGGTATGTGGGATCATCACTTGGTACCAACTATGTATTAGAAAACGGTAAAAACATTTTGCGAACACATTGTTTAGCAATATTAGCTTAAAAAAAAGGAATTGAATAATATAAGCCTCAGTGGCATCTAGATTAAGTATTTTAGTGAATAGATAAATGAGTTAAACTGACTTTCACTGCGAAATTATATTCAGTACAGGATTCTGTTATGGTTTCGTGTAATGGCATAGTATTCGAATGGAAAATATAAAAATACTACATAATATAACTCTACTTGAAATATAAAAGCTTATTATGAGTTCACCAGACTACTTTGACTTGTTGACCATTTGCAAAGGGTAAGCCCCGCTTAAATCAAGGGATATCGCAACCTAAGTGTAACAGCGTTGTAAGATGATCAATTTACTTCACAATTATGAACCATAATTTTATTGATATAAGATAGAAATTGCTGAATGCCTCTTTCTAGTATAGGTGCGATATGTTTATAATATAAACCTCTCCGAAATCGTAGCCCCGCTTTCTGGGGTAAGATGAACAAATTAATGAAGTAACAATTTCGTATCAACAACACATGCTTCATTACACTAACAAAGAAATACCCAAGACTGGTCTATTACGTGTCTTGTCATAGGAGAAGGATGTATATACGTACCACTTGAAAGGCAGCAAGATGCGGAAGTAGCCAGGAATAAGAGCGAACGGTTCATTGGTGCGGATCGCCAATACAACACGGTCAGCAACATCGTTTGAGTTCAGCTGGGGCACAAATCTGGAAGATAAATATTACGTCAACAAAATATATACAACAAAATTAGTTATATGTATACGCTCCGAACTTCGTGCCCTGAGATGTCTACCTGCGCAGGAGTTATTGACCTTTAAATTTATAAAAATTTGAAGTCGTTGCGAAATACTAAAATGTTTTAAATCTATCCCTAAAGCTTGCTTTTTATAGCGTTATAAAAAAGCGTAACTTTGCAGGCTATGTTCTTTTAAAGTTTTGATATAAAAAAATTGGTAACACTAATTTCCACCCGCTGTGCTATTCTAGATATAACCTACCTGTGTGTTAAATTTCATACAGATCCGTTCAGCTGTTTTGACGTGATTGAGTAACAAACATACATCCATACATCAATCTATCCATCGATAATGATCCTTTACAAGGCTCTAAATTAATTCACCCACCGTAACTCCTACGACGACGCGTCGTCAGAGACCGCAGAAGTGAACGACAAAAAATTACATCAAAACAGTTTGTTTTTGAACGAAACAAATACCATTTGATTGATTATAAATTTACGTCTTTTTATTACAGTTAAAAAAGCAGGTTATAAATACGTAATCATTCTATTTGTTTAATTCACAAAATAAAAAAAAAACAATAAGTTATACATCGATCTCTTCAAAGCATTCGGGTTCCAAGGTTTTGGTTCCACTATTCTGATAAATGTATGTTTGTGCAATCGCAGCCATTATAACAATGGCTTACACATCACATTAACATTTAATTTAAAAAAGTAATGAATAAGTTGACATCGTAAAACCTGTCTAGTGGAGCTTGCATAAAAATATTGTTCTAAAATTGTGTTTTTTGTGTCAAATATATTATTAAAGAACATTGACATGACATCAATTACTGTCAATTTTGTATGCAAATATAATATGGGTAAGTTAAACATGGTACCCATATTAGTGGCATAATTTAGATAAATTAGTGTATTTTATTAAATTTTATGTATTTTGACAAAAATAAATATAAATAATATTTATTTATCTTGAAAAAAAAAATTGTTTTATGGTTCAGCAATTAATATTATGTGAGTAAAAAATAAATATTGGAATCATAAAAACGAAACACACTCAAGGAAATTTTTTTCCACAGTTTGGTACATGGTTCGACTTTACAATATTCGCAAAGTTCCTTTAATTACCTAAAAAAAATTCTTACCTAGAATTGACCTCTTCAAACATTCCTGTAGAACGTATAAAGTATGGGCATATAAGTGAAGTGCGGACTCCTTTGATACCCTTGGTCTCTAATTCAAGCCTCAAGGCCTCGTCGAATCCACAGGCCGCTGCCTTCGATGAGCAGTAGTCCACCAGTTTGGCGACGCCAACGTGGCCAGCCATAGACGCAATAGTAACAATATGACCATCATCATGCTCAATCATGGCTGGTAAGAAAGCCTTCACCGTCTGCATAGAAGAAAGAACAAATTTATAAAGCTATTTTGGATGCAACTATTTTTTTAGGTGTCTATGTGTGAGGCAACTTGAGCCTTACTAATTACGACAACAACTTACTAATTAAACACTTGATTTAGATTATACTTAGATTTACTTTGTAGTATGAATAGCAGGTTTTACAAACAATTTTTTATAATTATGGACACAAATTACACCTAAAAGCGAATTAACTAAGGTACCTATTACCAAATACTGGCCTCGTATACTTGGTGAGGTACTTATTCTATTTAGTTGCAGCCTTAATGGCTGAATATTTAAAAACATGTATCTTTACTACTTATTATAAAAGTTCATTAATTAAGAAATAAATCTATATCTATGTTTCTTTGTATCAGCACCACAAACAGCACACCAATAATATCATTTATTATTAAGGCACTTGGTACAATAATATTACATTTTGAAACATCGACAAAATGTTAACGACCAGAACATTCATAATACCGGTTTTAAAATTATATTATTAAACGAACAATGTGAGATCGATGACTTTTCAGACAAGGTTAAAATAAAATGGTATCAAGATAAACCGGTTTTTATAAAGTCCACAGATTTCATCTTTTTTCGACGCCTCTTACATTTTCCATGACAAAATATGTTAGATTAATAAAATTAGTAAACATAGTTTGGAATAATTTTAACATAATGTTACCTGGCAAAAATATAATACGGACGTCTACAGGTTGGCAATGATAATGACAAAACGAACAATAGCTTCTTGTTGACATGTGATTGTGTATGTTTAAGCTAAAGGTTTTAATTTTGACACATACCCAAAAATGTGCAAGGATGTTGACATCGAACGTCCTCTGGATGAGGTGGTCAGGAGTATCGAGGAGGTACTGACCAGAGACCACGCCTGCATTGTTTATCAGAAGATTTACCTGGAAGCAACGAAATAAATATAAGTTATCAATAACTAAGATTTATACTTAGGTGTTATTTTATTTAGTTAGTTATTTTAATTATAGTTGTACTCGTTGTTCTGTCGTATTATCATGAACCTATTGCTAGTGTGTTTCTTTATTTGTATTAGTATTAATACAGTATTATTGAGTTTTGATACAGTATTGTTTTGTTTTTTCTGTTACACTGGATCTCGGTGTACCTATATCTGATAACTGTGTCCTTTGAAAATCCACCAAAATTTCACCATGTCTTAAAATAACACGCCAAGCTATGTGACGGTTTTGCTGGAGCATGTTGACACGGTGTCATGTCAAGAGACATAGATCATATCAGTATCCGTATCCTTATCTAAATTTCACAACAGCAACTAAAGACACTACGCACACCGCCCGGGACGGGATGGTTGAGAAATTTAACATAGGTTAGCGCACACTTAACGGACTGAGTCGTTTAAAATTAAAATTCATCATCATCATCATATCAGCCCAATGACGTCCACTGCTGAACATAGGCCTCACCTAATTTCCGCCACAGCGAGCGATTTTGTGCCACCCGCATCAAACGGCCACCCACAATCTTTACCAGATCGTCGGTCCATCTGGCGGGGGTCCGCCCCACGCTGCGCTTTCCAATACGTGGCCGCCACTCGAGAACTTTTTTGCCCCATCGGCCATCAGTTCTGCGTACTATGTGGCCTGCCCACTGCCACTTCAGCGATGCGATTCGGTGAGCTATGTCGGCAACTTTAGTTCTCCTGCGGATCTCCTCATTTCTGATTCGATCACGCAGGGAAACTCCAAGCATAGCCCTTTCCATGGCTCGCTGAGCGACAGTGAGCTTTCTAATGAGCCCCATAGTTAGCGGTCAATTTTCAAAATTAAAATTATACTCATTAAAAATATACAATTATACATCATGTGTAGGTACAATTATTCATGATTCATCATAATCATCTTTTCAACCCATAAATGTTTCACTAGGTACTGGGCACGGGTCTCTTCCAATGAAGTGGAAAAGAATTTATAAATAGTTTAATAAAATATCTTCCTATTAGATGAGTTAGTATGTACGTTAGGTTGTTATTAAACTAAATTATTAAGTATGTTATATTTATTAATACCTTAGACACCAAGTTCTACTTATAGATAATACTCTGAAAGTTCATTGGACTCTACAAACGGGACACGAATATTTAATAAAAATTTATATATTATTAAACAGTGACGAGTCGGGATTTTTAGTATGGGCAAAATTTCTGATGACGAAGCGGAACAGTGACGACTCGGGACTAACTCTTATAAATGTTATAAATAAAATTATATTTAAAGATTCATTAAAATGAATCTAAAAACGTATTCAAATAATGATGAATGCGTTTTTAAATTATAGCTATTAAAATACATTATCTGCTGTTAAAAAATGGCTTAATTTATAGGATTCTCGATGGTTAAAATACATTCTGTCTAAACCAGCTTACGAATCACTAATAAAACACTCAGGTAACCTCGTTTCGCGTTTTTGGGGGCTACGGTTTAAATGTCAACACAAAGCATTGACATTTCCTGACATTTATCCGACGTATTAGTGGTTAATATTCTCTTTGATTTTTCGCTCTACCTACGTGGTAAAAGCTGAACATTATAATCGGTTTTATTAATACAAATATTATAAATGCTAAAGTTTGTTTGTTTATTACTGACACAATAGAACGGCTGAAGCGGACAACTTAGTGTGTCCCATTTTTCATACAGGATCTGTATGAAATTTGGCTCACAAATAAGATATATAACATTATTTGGAATACCACATAGGTCCTTATTACTACTATAACTACTTCTATATTTTACATGCCACGTGGCCGGAGCTAAGTATTACTTATTATATTTTAGACATTCTTCAACCTTAACCTGATATAATATACATGAACTTAATGTCAGGTCCAATGCACGACAGGTCATTAACTTGTATGAATCTTTGTACTCACTGATGTTGTGGATGTTAGCAATCAATAAGGATTATTTGTAAAGACAAATGTGCATGCATGTTAATGGATATTCACCTTTTTTAAATAAGCAGGAAATGGTACCTAATTATGGTGGAGATTTGAAAATAACGATATTTTATTTACCTCCCAAATGAAGAAATGAAGATAAATCTCAACCAAAATTTTAATATCAAAAATTTAATAATGTATCCAATTTACTCTTAATAACTTATATTTTAGTCGAGTCAAAAGGAATCAAGAAAGGAAATAAAATAAAATTTAAAATTCTTGTTTTAAATGTTGAGGAAGAAAACTTTGCATAAAAAACCAAATAAGGTAAGTAAGTTGCCGTTGTTTCTGAAAATGTCAATTTAATTAATTAATTCGAATTTATTAATTGTTTACATACCCTTCCGACTTCTTCGTCCACCTTTTTCGCGACCCTGTAGACATCTTCCCTGTTTGAAAGGTCTGCCAGGTACCCGTGACATTTGCCACCAATGCCCTTTACCAGCTTCACTGTGTCTTCAAGACCTAGAAAAAGAAAATAATAAGATTAGCTACTACGGTACGGTACGCTACGGTATTTTGATATTTTCCTACTAATAATATATATGCGCTTTCCAATACATGGCCGCCACTCGAGAACTTTTTTGCTACATCGGCCATCAGTTCAGTTCAGCGTGGGGCGCCCCCCCGCCAAAGGATGCGGGTGGCCGTTGGATGTGGGCGACACAAAATCGCTCGTTGTGGCAGAAATTAGGTGAGGCCTATGTTCAACAGTGGACGTCATTGGGCTGATATGATTGATTGATTGAATATACATGTGAAAGCTTTGATGGATGGATACGCTAGAAGGGTTAAAAGGAGTTGTATTAAATTTCTAACTCATCTTGACGATGGCTTTTTGGGTGGTTGTTTAAGACAGTGTCCCTCCGAGTATTATTAAGACTTAGCTATAAGTTTCAAATAGGGAAATCCAAGATAAAATAGCACGGGGACCTCGAATTCGAGGATCCAAAAATGTATAAAAACAAACTGGTTTTTTGGAATGTTTGCATATAGTTGATATGTCATTGTTCATGTCATCAGTCCAATAATAAATTTGTGGTTTTATTATATTTGAATGCTATTGCTGCTCCCCTAAATCTTCCCCTGACATTAACTAAGTAATAAAAACGGTTCATTGACACTTCCTTCCCAGAGTGAACAGCCCTTTTGAGGCAGTACTTCCACACAACTGTGAAAATCCCATGAAATAGGGGGCGAGCCTATTGTCATCTATCGGGAACATTTGTTTACCAAACTCCGGGAAAATCTCAATACTGAAATTTCATGATAGAATAGCAAAATCGAACCCGGGACCTCTTACACAGCAGTCGTATATACTCCCCGCTGCGCCACCTAGGCACTATTATATTGGCTATTAATATACTAATATTATAGTATCGAAATCATAACCTTGATCAATATTTGTTTGCTAAACTAGTTATTTTAGAAGTGACCGTTTAGTACTATGTCATATTTTGCATGAAGGCATTTACAATTAGTGTTACCTACATAAAAATATTTTACTGAACTTTATTTAATTAAAATAGATATCTAATTCCAGGAATTAGACATCTGAGATGAATAATTTGAGAGAATTATATTTGTTCGTAACTTTAAGACCACAGAACAGAGATAGGTTACTTTCATTGTTCTGTGTTTAAGACCGTCTAATACATATTGTTTTACTTTGACACAGTAGAGCTGCAGAGGTATCTTTAATAAGAAAAAGAAAACCTATAGGTATTTACTAGGTCCGTGGTTGACTACTTCTAATTGCCTTATCAAAATACAAGTAGGTATAATGATTAATGAGCTAAAAACACAAAACTAGAGTCTTAAGAGGTGAAATAACAATCTTAAATTGAAATTAACACTTTCTTTATAGTTTTGTGTTCGGTAATATACCTACATTTATGTTTGTGTACACTTTCTATGAAGCTGATGGCAATGCCCATTAACGACCTCACAGGTCCGTTATAAGTATTTTTTCTGAATCTCTATAAGTAGAAAGTAGCGGATCGTCAAAAATTTGACGTGGGAAGCAAGTTTCGTTTTGATGTAAATATTGTACAGAATACAGAATTTGAAAGTAATTCTACTGTTGATTGGATGTTGACTACATTACCTGTCATTCTTCATATCCATTCACATTCGTACGTACTTTGTAATACCTGATTGAATTGTTTTTACTGCATTAGGTATATGAATTATTTGGAATAGAATCAATTGAAAGATTGAAGTACTCAAAAAGGGCTTCAAAAGTACTTAGTGTAATATCTGGATGCGTGAATTCTTGACTGGTATTATACATACATTTCGTTTATGTTTGTTCTTCACTATTATACTCTTGTATGTTTTATTAATTTTTATAAAACATACAAAAGTATAATAGTCAGCTTCAGAAATCTAGACTATAAAATCGGCACCTACAATATTAAGAGAAAAACAAATATATAAGTTACGAGTAATAAAATTTGACTTTTAAATCAAGTATTGGCAACGTTTATAGTTTCTAACAATAGAACAGATGCTGGAAGATTAATAAATATGTTAATAAAATCTTCTACTTTACGAGTCACTTACACAACTGATGTTATTGAAAACTTAGTCTGAAAATAGTAATTGTATTGCCTTGACTTATAAGCATTTATTAATATTAATAATAAATGTCGCGTTGGGTTTCGCTCCCGTCATTCTTTGTTATATCATCTGATGATGAATAACCAATAAAAAACGCCCCACTGCTGAGTACGGGTTCCCTCCAAACCATTTGGAGGGAATTTAGCCTACTATAGCAGTGTTCTTGTTGCTTAAGGTTTTTGAGGTCGGCATTTCATACCAGTGCAGCAGTGGTATGAACCGACGAGTGTTTATTTTGAAGTCGTGTCGTTTCAAACCCCCGCTGCGCCACCACATGCTACAAGCAGTCAATAAACAACTTTTCAGAACAGTCTTTTTTACTGGAGTTTAACTCCCTTGAACTAAATTCCTAGTAAAATCCTTGATAAGAGTAAACGTAAGTGTTTAAAATAAAAAGGTAAAAGTACAATTCTAACTAATTAAAACATAATAAATGTAGAGCAGTGTATGCGAGTGACATGCGCGAGTGCACATAGCATGACGAAAACGTTCCATTACTTGGTACAAGTTCTAGTATAGATCGGATATGACCATGTATACATGCGCGTGATAAGGCTCCTTCAGCCGTACGATAGATTACGTTTTTTATTGCGTATAAAGGAAGTATTATTGCACAAGAATCAATCACTATAGCAATACGATTTCTTACGTACTGTAATAGGGAATTCAAATTAGTTTCAATAAATGCATATATAAAAGATTACTTTTCAAGTAAAACTAACCAGCCAGTGTGTGCCCCTCCCCAGACAAGAGGCAAATCGCTGATTCGATTCGAAATATTTAAATGTCACTTCAAAACTGAACACATCCCTGTCATACTATCGACAGGTCACGTGAGCTAATGTGTCGTGATCTCTATGTTCTAATCATTTCCTCATGCATGTCATGTATTATTTGCACGTGCAGGCAACTTGTCTCTGAAATCATGTGTGTAAAGTTTTGTGGGTTCGAATCACACACGTGACAAATATTTGTATAAACTATACGTTTTTCCAAGTTTGGGTATATATTGACAATGAATTGTACTTATTACGCTGCGCTGAATGTGTTTCATATTTGTATAGACCTAAATTTTGCTGCATTTTCTGCAAACCAAGCATTAAGTACATGTAATAGATGCCAGTTTCGTGTACACCTACCGAAAGGACGAAGGCTTGTGCGTGTAACCTATAAACGTGTGCTCTTGGCCGAATACTCTTGAAACCAGCGATTCATTTGATCGAATACGAGGTTTGTTGCACAAACGCCGGAATGTCGCTCACCTTGACTATTTCAAATTATTTGGTTGTTTAACTCCTTATTAGTTAAGAGATTTATCTTTGACAAGGAAGTCTTTAAGTTTGGACAAGTTATACATTAGCTGAAAATAATATTATTATACGAGTATGTTCTATCAATGATCTGCTCCTTTTTAAGGCACTCCTAATGTTGGGGGTAAAAATCTAATTTACGACAGAGAGAAAAAAAAACAATACCTACTTATGACTTTCTGTGGGTATACTGTTCCTAATTTTTATGAAGAGACCATCAGTTTTATATTTATAATATGTTCCACAATAAAAAATATACTTAGAAGTTATGTAGTATCATCTAGAAAGCAATAAAAAACCAACTTCTAATTTTGTGTCAAAAATCTTTTTTTTAGTACTAAATACGCAATTAAAGTTAACTAACAAGAATACATTTTTTGTCTCATCTATTACGTACTGCTGTTACGCTTTCAGTCAATAGTCTGTAGCTATTTATTCGAAGCGTTGCACAATCTAGATATAAATCTGAAGAGTTTGTTTGTTTATTTGGTTGAACGCGTTAATATCAAAACTGCTTGTCTGATTTGAAAAATTATTTTAATTTTAGATAGCCCATTTATCGAGAAAGGCTATAGGCTATATAATATCACGCTACGGCCAATAGGAGCTGAGCAGTGGCGAAAAAAGAACGATGGGAGCGAAGCCCCGCGCAACAGTTAGCATATTTATATACATTTAAAATATTTTAAGAACTTTGCTATCCAACCTAGCAGTACAAATGTTTTAAGTGTGTGAAGCCAGTCAATTTGTATACAATAGTAAAAACTGTGGCCACACCATAGTTTTCGTATAAATTTTCTTATGATTTGTTATAATAATATCCTTCATGTTTAAATATTTGACAAAAAATACCAATGTACATATACTATGATTAGATGTTCCTTGCTTCATCATTACCAACATGAATTTTCAAGGTATTATTTATCCATAAGACTCGATTATTTAAGTAGACACCAATAAGCTTAGTAATATAAGCGTTAAACCAGGTTTAAATTGACAACTTTGACACTAAAACAATGGCTTGAATTGACATACAATTTAAACCTGGTTTAATACTTAGTCTATATTTTGTAATAAGGGGGTAAGTACATACCTAAAGTTTAAAAAACACTTACATTTTTTTAAACTATAGAGTGCTGACTGTTCTCTTAATTTACTAATCGGGGGCGATTTGGGGATCTAATTTTCAACGGGGCAAGTCGATACACTTAGGCAATTAGGGGCAAAATCAGGGACACTGGAGCCCAAACCAATAAATCTCGTGGTTAGACACATTATTTTATCAATGGATCTGTGTTATCGATAGCTGTTCTGGGCCAGTATTAAATAGCGAACTTTTAAACTATCAATACCTACTAGTAGAGTACTGTTTTCTTTGAATATTTTCGTTTCTTGATTTCGTTTCTAATTAAACAAAAAACGTAATAATTTAATTAAAACGTAATATTTGCTTCTATCTAGAGTTAATGTCAGGAAATTTATTAGTTGGCTTAAGACACTTTTGTTATTGGCACTACCAACAAAGTTATTCTCATATTTATTATTATTATTTTTTTATTAACTCAGGTTTTATTGAATGACCGTAAGTGTTGGTGGTACCTAATCTCTTATGTATGTGTATTATAAACAAGCTGTAAAGTTTCTTTTGAAAAAAAAAAACTAGAGACCCTTTTTAAAACAATTAAATAAGTGTGTTTGTATAATCACCTGGGTACCGAATGCCGGCGTTACCTTTTAAAGTATTTATGTATGTATTTCTAATTAACTTTAACTATGTGTGTATTACCTTGGCAAACCGAGGTTACTTAAAAAAAGGTTTGAGATAAATAACTGCAATTAGTTATAATTAACTGTACATTGCACAATATAAAGTCCATATTAAAACAAAATTACTTAACTAGATATATAATATTATATACTTAGAATAATTATAAAATATATATTGCACGTATATATTTAATAATTAACCTTAATATAAAATATAGCTTCCGCTCGCGGCTTCGCTTACATGAACCTAGCATTCTACTGGTGAAAGAATTTTCGAAATCCATCCGGTAGTTTTTAAGTTGACTCGTTACAAACATCCAAATCTTTCCTCGTTATGTATTTTGCAAAGATTTATTATACCGGAATGTCAAATAAACCAAAAAGGAGATATTTAGTCAATGACCCTCTGTCAACCTACACAAATGCTGTTTTAGATCTGCATCCTAATTGCTATTAAGGATATTAAAGTTCAAGGAAATTGTATCCAAAAAAGGCTATAGATAATAAGGAAAGAATATATATAATTTAATATTTTTCTTATATAGAAAATTGATAGGTCTTCCTAATTCAAAACAGATGACATTGTGCAAACTATTTATGCACATTTCCCACTTTAATTTAAAAAGTTTCTAGTTATTACATATCTACCTGAAGATTATTACTACATCACTGTCCTTTTAGCATATAGATAAGAAATATTTTACCTACGCATTCATCGTTATTTTTCAAGCTATCTAAAAAAGAGATGTCTATGTATAATGCAAGAAAAATCTTCCTTATCCGCCATCCTGTGATCTGCTACTTATGTCACGAATTACTTATATTCAAAACTCTTTAAATTTTCGTAATTATTATTTTCCGAGCCGCTCTAGCTTCGAAATGGTACTATTTGATAAGATTTTCATACAAAAATACAATTCGAATCAATGACAATCCCGTGGCTTTCCTGAAAACATAAAATTTTGTAATACAAACAAAAAATAATAGCCAAAAAACATTTAAGTAATGCCCAATCAGATTCGCCTATCGTGAAAATGAGTTTGTAGTATTAATAAGTTTATAAATTAAAAGGGACGAAACTTGCAAAATGTGGGTATGATGCATTTCTGCCTACCCCTTTGAAGAAAAAAGCGTGACGACATATATATGATCCCGTTCCCAAGTATCTAAATACTAAGTAAGTCTATGCACGTTTAATAATACTCTACATATTAGTCTCACAAAGGCTAGGTAGGTATAGGCACAGATTATATAGGTAGTATAGGTAAGCACAACTAATGACAGTTGTACATTAAGGTCAGTACTACATTTATGGTCCTATATAATGACACATTACATAAGTATATACAACAAGTAATATCAAAGCATTGCCTATAGGTAATATGCCTTTAATCGACTCACGTGCATATTTAGCTATCTGACATCCTTTTACACTGATGATGATCAATTTATTTGACTTTGTAATGATCGGCCTGCAATCGTTGCGTTTATATAAAGTTATAGTAGCTTTTGACTTTGCTGCTTTGATCCCGTTGATCTTTGTTTGGGTACAACTTAGTTCCAACTTTCAATTCGGTTCAGTTGTTCCTGCGATTAGCGCAAGCAACCAAATAAATTTTTCAGCTTTATAATATTGAATTAGCTTGAAAATATGTAATTTAGTTAATACCACATGTAATCTAAATGGAGAATGCTATTTTTTAAGCGGAAGGTTCTCCAAAATGTGTTTATTTTGAATGCGAAAATGAAAAAAATGCTATTTAGAAATTGTAGTTGTTTAAAAATAGGAAATTTTTTGGGGCCTTCTTGGAAACTCGAAATTCGACTTATTTTCATTTGACATCGATATCCGTTGTGAAATGTTTGAAAATAGAGCGACCTAATTAAAATTTTCAAATACTACAATTTTTTCAGACGTAAACGCGGGAAACAATCGTGATTATATCAATAAAGAAAGGTCCATAGTTTGAGAAAGTAAATTTTAAGAAATTTTCATTCATCATCATACAACTAAACGCTCAAAAATATTTAGAAAACACATTTGTTATAAAGCTTGGAGCACATCATGGCGGGCCGGCTTATAGCAACATAGTACGGTATTGCAAAACACGTCTGCATAATATTTGTAAATGCATTCTATTACAGTCATTATGTTGACTAGAATGATAGTTAATGGGTTTATTACAGGATGTCATATTCTACAATATGTAGTCGCAAAGTTGTTTTAGTTTGAAGTAATAAAGACTTTGTATCGCCTTGCAAGTTTAAGTTTTAATTTATAACAGGAATGACCAACCTTTTCGGTAGGAGAACCAATTATATAATATATATAATATCAGCAAGGTAAATTTTAAATTAGTAATTAGTATTAGTATTGGCGGAAATTAGGTGAGGCCTATGTTCAGCAGTGGACGTCATTGGGCTGATATGATGATGATGATGATAACATATCATAATATGTTAATGAAGTAGCGCAAGTAAGTAGTTATGAGTCTGAGTAATGTAAGCCTAGCTTTAGATCGCATCCACGCCATTCAAACGTTGTAAAAAGTTTACGAGTCATAACAACGTGTATGCAAAATTTACTCGTACCGCCATTCAGTTGTAGCAATGACCGAATGAACCGGAACGATGGACCGCTGCTTTCATATAGTAACTCTATGATAAATTATAGAGTAAGACTAATATGACTAAAGTCAGCCACACGAATTTAGCATCTATAGCCTAACAGCTACGGTTCAGATTTTAGACGGTTACTGTTAATTAGAACTTCAGTCTGCAGAAAATTTCTATGATGGCTTATATTAGGTACCTCAGTACCTCTTGCATACTGTTAGCGCATCTCAAACTTAAATCTCACTTATTTATCTCGGTTATAAAGTAACTCAGAAAGACGTAAGTTAAGAATGTCGCTGATATGTACGAGTATATTGAAAAAACTCACAAAATATTATATCCCCGAAGACAGGCGCATGTCATTTCGCTAGCTAAGTAAATTTCCAAAAAAAAAATAGTGTCTAACAATTGCCTATGATGGCATAGGAATGAGAAGAAACTCTTAATCGCCATGTAATCAGTTACAATAATAATAATAATATATTAAGAGTTGCAATTAGTCTAGCTTGGAAAATGAGGTGGTTGAATACCATGCTCTTCATTAAAATTGGTTTTTATTATCATATAATAGGAAATCTCTTATTAATAATGTTCTTCTTCAGAAGGCAGAAGGAAATTCTTCTTTTGCGAAGTCAATAGTATCTATAAATTATATTTTGAGCAAAGTCCACGTCATTATACCATTTTCAGCGGCGATATCATAAGAACAGCGCTATCTTAAATTTAAATAAGATGTGTTATGTTCTTACTGGTGGGTTTCAAATGACGTTTTATTTAAATTTGTGCTTAATTCCAGTATTTTACTCATGGCTGTTTTATATTCTAGCATTTATTTATTTGGTCTTGATTAAAAGTTCCGCTATTTAATTTTGTTTTATATTTGAAACAGCCTAAACAATGACATTCGCTTAATTTAGGAAATAGTGATTTATTTCGGACATCCGCTATTATATCGATAAAATAAACTACAACTTCTGGTTTATGTTATACATATCTCTGCAATCGATAAGGTTTATAATTATATACAACCGAGTAACAACTAAGTAAGTATTTATTCAAATGACATGGAAAATATTGTTTTTTTTTTTTAATTTTATAGAGAACCATGAAGTTATAATACCTTTTCTCGCACACAGGTAATTCTACTGATCACACATTTTATATTAAAATTATCTAATAATGCAATTTATATTTACTGACAGTAACTGAAATTATAAAGCTTTTATCACTACAAAAATGCTTCGTTAAAGAAATGTTTTCACTTCCCCTTACTAAAATATTGTATTATAAAACAGTAGTAAAAAAAATATTTACTTAGGTTATAAAACACACAAATCGTCGACAACATAAACCAATTTGAGGAATATAAACAGACACGGTAGGCACGAATTTTGTGTTTTACCCGTTGCATGTTATTATTGATCAATCAATGAATCAATACCTATCATAGAAGAATAAACTAAGAAATAAAATTATCTTCGTTATCCATACTAGCTAATGTAATAATATAAATGCAAATAGACACGTAACAAATGTACTGTTGGTAATTAGAATTATTATTTATGAATCCAACAGACTAGAAACACTAAAACTTATTGCATTCCATTGTGAGCGTCATGTTGTGGACCTGAAATTCTCCTTCATAAGAAAATGTAGGTGCAAACTTAAATTACCTACCACTTTATTGAGAATACCTATTCATTGAACTATCCAAAAACATGTTACCAATGAAACATTAGAGGTTCTATATAATTTAACACAATGCTAGTGTTCCTTTCAAAGAAAACGCATTCACTGAATACATTTATGAACGTTTACAATGTTTAGTTTATTTACTGCCTTTCCCTCAATTGACGTTAAAATGTTAATACTACAATAACTTAAAACATAGCTCCTATGTGTGTTTCACACATTTAAATATTTTATACTTTCTACTTTACATGCAAACATGTTTAATTTTCAAAAGGCAGCAAAGAATCTAAAATTAAACTTAATTTGTTACTTGTACTCGTATGTTGATACGAGTATAAAAAGTATTCTATATTTTCATACAGGAGTTAGACTATTTCTGTGTCAAATTGCATTGGTTTCCTTTCAGTTAATTAGCCATGAAGGCGTATCAAACAAAATTGTACTGTCACCGCCTTTCCACTAATATCGCCATCTGTGTCACCGTATTGACTGACGTAACTAGTACAAGTATTTGTGTGGTATGAATCACACAAATATTTTTTTCGAGTCTAGGTATACTTTGTGTCCATTAAATGTATGATTGTATTTAGTCTTCTACTAACAGCCCTTGTTCCAATTTTGCGGTTACGAAATTAACTAGAATTGATATTCCTTAGCTTATTCATCAAACGTAAAAATAGAATCAGGAAGTACTACTACCACTTAGTTCCATTATAAATTAGATCTCCATAGAATACGACTTATGTTTGTACTAAATAGACACGTGGTAATGAACGCCTACTGTTTCTCATTAGTATAAACAAATGAAGGTGTCAAACACAGAACGCAGCCTTCATTTGTCACGCTGTCAAAATAGCAAGAAGTTTTTGTCGCTACTTGCCGAATACATTGGGTCGGTACAAATATACAAATATAATACTAGGTTCTTATACAATATTGTAGCATCTATTTAGATATTTTTTTTGGTCACGCCATTGAACACAGATTTACAAATGATGTAGGTACCTATTACAAAATCTTATTTCGTAGGTATTTTTTTCCGGTTATCAGGAAATAGGTACAGCACAAAAACTGGTTGTCTTAAAGACATCCACAATGACTGTTGCAGTAAAGTTTTTTGGTCGAACTAACACTAAATATTAATATTACATAAATATAAAGTTATTTTCTATTGCTGTTATAGCGAGAAAATGTTTTGTAAAAACTGAATAATACCACATAATTGTAAATTGTTGTTTTGTAGCATACGTGTGTTTTACGCAGGTTATCGATATTACTACATAATACAAACTGTTTCTGACTGATGTTTATTTATGACTATCTCGGTGGCGGAGGGGGGGTGTACGACAGGAGTTGTAGACAAGAGGTCCCGAGTAACGAACCCCGAGTTTCTCTCTCGAGTTGAAAATTCTCAGTTTCAACTCGATATCTGTATATGTGACTTGTTAATGGGAATAGGCTCGCCCCCTATTACACGGGACTAAAATAGTCGGAAAAATGTGGGTGTAATGTTCCTCTAACCAACCCTTCGTGGAAAAAGGCGCGCTTCTATGTATATAATATAACTATGTATCTAAAATAACCTAAAATTCTAGTCTCAATAAATTAAAGAATTAATATTAAATGATACGCAGGTACTGAAAAATAAATGATACAGGTATAATTAACCTCTCTTTTTGTGACAGTTCAGTAAAGAGGTATACAAATTCATAAAAACTTTTTTGATCTGCTATAGGCGTACCCAAGTAGTACCTACTTGCTTGTAACAACATGAAATTCTTGTGAAATATCTCGTAAAACTCAAGAAACGATTTCATTTACTTTGTAAAACATTTTTTCACAAGTATTGGTACATTTGTAATGAGTTCGTTTCATTATAGAACGGAATGTCCCTGACATGATGCTTTGTTTTGAGGTAAACGGGTATTCGTTTTGGTGTGAACAACTATATCTACAAAAGATTGTTTAAGAAGATGCAAATTGACTTGTTACATATGTGTAAGTTTACTTCTGTTAATACTAATTAGGTAGGTACATTGTCCATGTAATATCACTACCCCATTTCTACCTGTGGGTGTCGTACAAGGGCGACTAAGGGAATACCTTAAACAGACAAGAGCACTGCGAGAAAAACAAAATTCCAAACAAACTCTATACCAACTTGTCTAGCCAGCGGGTATATTAGGCTAAATTATACTATCTATCTCCCGTAAATTGTAAAGAGATACATTATTTGCCCTTTTGTTCTAAATTATAATTAAGTAGTTACATAATTACTTATATATTATTAAGTATCTATAACTACAAAGCTAAGTAGGTATAACTGTTTCTAACTTTATGAAAATTAACTGTAAATGGAAATAAATTAAAAAGTGGAACTAGGACCATCTGTTGATTAACATCTTAAACATCTAGGCAGTTTGATTACTTGTATATCATATCACGTACATACTTATCTAGTAAATTCTAACAAGATTAATGTTTTAGAAAGACGAGAAGGAGGTTCTGTTCGACCTGTATATACCTATGTTTATATATATGGTAATTCTTCAAAAACAATTTGTTTTAAACTCGTGTTGAAAAGTCAAGTAAAACTTACTAAACCGAATAAGCTGTAACCTGCCTATTGAAACGCCTCGGTAAGGGTTTTATCAAAAACTTGATTTTGGCACCATATCAGAGAGAAACTAAAATATATACCTTAATATTTGTAGAGAAATTTAGCTCATATTTGTCAGACGCGACGAGAAAATGTGAAAACATAATTCCTAGTTAGTAAATAAAAGAAAACAGCTTTTACTTAAAGCTATATTTGACACGTGAATGTTGCTTCATACGAGATAAGAATAAATGTACTAAGGCTCATAAGCGTAGGTAGTATAGGTACGCTACGAACCTAGCTACCATTATAAACTTTTATCTTCTTTATTCTGAAGATAACTAAAAAAAACCAGGTAACCGATGAAAACGCACCTTTAGATTTAGGTCCTGTTTCACCAATAACAGTTAAGTATTTGATACTTATTTTAACAACGTACAAAATCTGATAACTGAAGACTCAGATTATGTTATGATTACTATGATTATGTTATGATTACTGTTTATAAGACCTAGGGCCCAATGAAAGCGTATTCGCGGTCAAGCATTCAAGTCAACAGGTTTGCGTTGTATTGGTTGATCGACATGGTCTAAACGCCTTTTGTGTATCCATGTAACGAAACTAAATCTGACCACTTGAACGCTTCACCACGTAAACGTTTTCTGTATGACAGCTCCCTTACAATTAGCTGGATTCTTTAAAACTAGTTTGATGAATGAAGACCACAAGTAGGTAATGACGCATTTTTTGCACGGCAACGCTAACCAGACATGAAACAAAAACAATGGTTTTTATGATAGTATAGTACAGTAAACACCAGTAGCACAAATGTCATCCTTTGTTTGAAGTGTTAATTATGCTCGAGACCTTGACCTTCTACGAATTTCGTGTCACAGACAGAGTTTAATAGTCACTTTGAACTTACTTAGCCATAGTTATTTTTAAATATTGTGAACTTAATTATTATAGTTTTGTCAAATATAAAAGGCCGTTACTCAATAATTTTGGTAAAACAAGATCTACGCCATAGGGTACGGCAAAAATTGTCAAGGAAATTGCTGCAAGGAAATTTCTCTGTCTCGTACAAAACATCTAAATAAAACAACATTACTTATACTACCCGTATATAAATCTTATCGGGGAAGTGCTGTCCTTTGGTAGATCTTAGTTTTTTAGGCTGCCCATATCATAATAACAGAAGAATGTTCCTTAATCATTAATCCTTCTCTGGGTTCTTCTCTTCTTAATAATCAAGTATCTACACAAAAGAGAGTTGAACATGCATTTACGTAACAGCAAACAAAAGATGAAATTACCACACTGACGTGTAACACGTAGGTACGTCTTTATCTTACTGTAGATGGAACATTCCAAGATTTGAAATATTTTTGTCGTAAGTAAACAAGCCATTCAACGATCACAATGCCACAACAACACGACAACAATACGAACATTCGTGTCTATGAAACCTGTCGTTACACAATACATACATACATAATGGTAGGCTCTTACAAGGTTCTAACTTCTAACACCATCATGAGATGCAACCATCTCATTCCGGTTCTACATATTTACCAAACATACCCCAATATAAGCCATAGTATTCTTTAATTCATTATGTCAACCCATAAACGTCCCACTGCTGGGCACGGGTCTCCTTCAAAGAATGTGGAGGGCATTTAGCCTACTAAACCATGCTGGCCAGACGGGGTTTGTTTCGAATTTATCTTTTCTCGCAGTGCTCTTGTCTGCATAAGTTCACTCCCTTAATCGCCTCTTACGACACCCACGGGTTGAGATGGGGTAGTGACATTATGTATTCTTAATCCGTCACTACACGGATCATTCTTTAATTATTTATAAAAATATTGTACAACTGTCAATTGGTGTAAGCTTGTTTTTGTAATTTGCATATACTGTGAACCATATTGGCTTACGTTTGGCAAACGTATGGAGCTGGCATCACATTTTCATACGTTGGTACAAAACAATTGCTTTGAGATGATAGCAAGGCTGGCGGTCTCTGACGGGGAAAGTGCATTCCGCATATAAGAAGCTCTGTAATTGCTGTAATAACACATTACTCTTCTGGGAAAATCTGCGATAGTCAAAACATTCACTTACGCTGTGTGCACGAAGTTATTAAACCTATGCTCTTGGATATCGGCAATGTTGCAGAGCAAAGCAATGAAACACATTTTGAAATTACATATGTATGAAGTTTTAGACTAACAGTAAACTAGAAACAAAACATAAATTCCATTTTTTTCATTATGAACATTTTATAACATAACATTATTTACCAGTTAATTTCGAAATAGATCGCAAAGACAACCATCAAGCGTAATTAAAAAAGACATACTTCACGCCTTTTTACCTGAAGAGGAGGCAGAGGTACAACACATCTGCATTTCTCTAGCCTTGCTTGGTCATGAATTATATTACCTTAAAAATACTCACATGAATTATTGTTTGAGGAAAAAAATACGGAAACTGTAACAGGTAATGTAGAAGTAATGTCATTGTGTTGTCACATTTGGGTCATTGTACTGTTCTTAGATTACTGAGTCCCATAGAAAAACAATAAATAAACATTCAACATCTCAGACCATTTACCTTGGACTTATATCAAGAATAGTTGGTAAAGTATGCCTCATTTCACAGCCATTGTGTTGTTAAGTTACAACACACACCTCTTTTACACAATTTGACGACTGTACTATTGTGTTAGCTGTTGTTACCAAGAAGGCTGTAGGTTGTTAAGTCAGTTACAGTAGTATATCTGCATATACATAAAAAAATTGCTTAACAAGGCTTAATATTCGATTAGGGATTATCTATCAGATAATTGTTTAAAAATATAACCTTTTTTTGTGCTTATCGAAATTGTTTGACATGTCTAATTAATTATTTTCTTTGTTTTGTCTTTTACTTTTTTTTTTACATTCTATGTAACTATAATTATAATACTAAGAAAATGCTAATAATATTAAGTAATACCCTAAGTGTTGACATGTGTTTCAAATATATGTTTTTATTATTAAATAAGTAAATGTTATTAATGAAATTTTGCATGCATAAAAGCTGAGTATGGTGATACTATGTATTAATTTAAGATCCCTGTAAACCCATATTTCTCTAGAAAGAAACGATTTGATTTTATTTGATATACTGTATTTTGACATGTAGACAAATCATAGGATAGATTTCAACATGGGATTGTTTCTGGAGTTTTTAGATCGCCTATTCTCAATCTCGATATTGAAAAAGGCCGTTAGTCGAATTCGATATCGCTGTCAGTTGTTTGAAAATGACAGTGACTTTAGCTTTTCGATTATGTCGATGTTGAGATTTTGACTAGGTTTTCTGAATTTGATCAATATTTTATTTCATTCAAACAAGGTTTAGTTTTGATTGTGGTAGAAATAGGTATCGGGACCAAAATGTGGAAAACATATTTCTTATAATTTTAAACTTTTCAAAAGGTAACATAGGTAACTCTTTTAATAGTTACAATAACAGAATTTACATATAAAAGTTGTTAGTAATTGTTTCGACATAAAAACTGATTGTTCATTAATAATAATTGAACGATTTTGGCCATTCATGCCTAAAACAACAATTACGCAAGAACAGGTAAGACAAGTTAGTAGTAATAGTGTGTCTTTAAAATAACTGTATTTTTTGTTCTAGCATGCTTTGGTACACGTGAGGGTATCACTAGGTAGGTTGCTTCGAAACAAAAAAAATATTAAGACATGTTTCCGTAATTAATGTAATATGAATAATAATTATTGTAATAAATCTTGTGTTAATTAGCGTATCATAACTTCAAAACTTTTTTTTAAATAACTAAAAGAAGCAATCAGATAATTAAAATAGTATTTTTGAAAGCCAAACCAGGAGGTGTATCATCATCATCATTTCAACCCGTCCCATTGCTGGGCACGGGTCTCCTCCAAAGAATGTGGATGGAATTTAGCCTACTACTACCCTGGCCAGAGCCGGGTTGGTATAGAGTTTGTTTCTAATTTTTCTTTTCTCGCAGTGCTCTTATCTTTCAAGTTAAATAGGTTTCGATTAAAAATAGTACCTATATCATTCATAAATATAATTATGTACTATTTCAAAACATAAGATGATTGTGAATTTCTAGAAGGTATATTCAAATAGAGTTTTAAAAAGCAAATAAAATACTAAACAAAAATTTAAAAAAAATTAGACATAATAAGCAACCTTGTTGCATAATCGGTAATACCTTGAACTGCTCTAGTCTTATGAGAAGGCTATATAATTAAGATAACATTCCCACTACTAATAAACCTCTAACCTTAATTGCATATAATACGACAAAACAGTCTTTAACCTTGTAATAGGAGTCGCTAGTAGAGATTTCATACGTATTAAAACTAAATGAATTAATCGATTATATTATTTTATCGATAAGTGATTTTCATTTGACCTCCAATTAGGAATTATAACAAATCTGCCCTTAATCGATATTTAGTTACAGATGACCGAATTAAGTTCAAAATCAATTATTTTTTAAAGACAATTAATACTGGCTTTAATAATGAATTTAACAATCGCCATAATCATTAAACTTTAGCACACTATGAATATTTTAAATATATGATAGGCGTGTTTAATCTAATCGATTTCCAGTCACGTATTGATGGTAGAACGAAGAAATATCTTTATTTTAACGTATAATATAATAAGTAAGTATAATAAATTATAAAAATACAGAATAAAATATTTCAATATAGTCTGCTAATTACAGATTCTCTTCTCTGGGATATTTTATACCCTTGTCTGAAGCTTGCACAAATACTGCATCCTCGGCAGCATCTTACAAGGACACTATCCTGTAGATCTCATAATTATAATACTATCTGTTACCGAAGGCTTCGCTCCCGTCGTTCTTTGTTAGGCCACTGCTCAGTTCCTATTGTCCGTAGCGTGATATTATATAGACTACAGCCTTCCTCGATACATGGGCTATCCAAGACTAATGTATTTTTCCAAATAGGACTAGAAGTTCCTGAGATTAGCGCAAACAAACCTGAGCCTACGTATAAAGAAAAACACTTGACAAAATAGATGTAATCAATGATTGAGGATTTCATTTATTGACAACAAAATGGCTTATACAATGTTATAAAAAAATATTGCTAGTAATGAAGCGACTAAAAAATGAGCCGGAACTAGACGTGCAACGACCTTTTTAAACTTTGATTTATTACAAATCTTACTAAAAAAAACATAATACAATTGGTAGGTAAATAAAATTACGATTTTCATCTACAGTTTTAATTTAATTTACTTAAATATCTTTTAGACTTACGGTAAATATATCTTTTACTGTTCTGTAAATAAGACTGACTTAGTAAGTAGTACGAAGTGGAAACAAATAGATACTAAAGCTTAAAACAATTGCAATCTAATTTAAAACAACTAGCTACTCAAATTGGATACATAGGGATATTTGTATAGTAGCTATTAAATAGGTTAATTAAAACCTAGTGCTCACTAACTGTAACGAAGTAAAGAAAGTTACTTGATAATCTGAAAGCGAATCACATGGTCATAAGTACTTCTTAGTACGCCCTCTTTTACACAAAAAAGAATAAATTTAATATGATATATATCAAATATGATATAATATCAAAAGTGACATTATGTTAAATGTCACTTTTGAACAGCGATGAGCGTGTTGGTCATTCGAATCTTACTTTTAAAATGAACAAATGTATGCTGTATAAAGAACTGTTATATAGAACTACCGAAACAATGAGCTATGTCACCGTCATCGTTCATATAATATTTTATCACAATGGAGTTTCTCAGTTCATTTCACGTATAAGATGATTTGAAATAATTAATTTAATAGACGGAAAATTGACTCTACAAAATTAATCTCCCTGCAAAAGGTAGGCTGACTCTGATTTAGAACAAATAGAAGTAGTATTTAAACCCTCTCAGCTCTCTAGTTAGAGGAGAGGAGACCCGAACCCAGCAGTGGGACTTAATGGGTTGCTGATGATGATAATGATTTAAACCGTTTTTAACTCGTACTTAAGTAATTTCTAATCTGGGATCGATGACAGTGATTCAGCGAACATATCTATCTTTCCGATTAACTTTTAAAATCATTTAGGTAGGTTATTGAAATATACACATTTAGTAAACCAAGATTCAGTCGAAAGACTTCAAGCAATAATTCACATATCCAAAAAACAAACTTCACAAAAAGTTGAATTGTTTTTACAGTGCAGTTACCACGTTCCGAGTGCTTATCAAGTTTACCAAATCGACCTCAAGGTTGTGGTAAAGACCATTTAGTTCCGTGTTTCACTTCTATTGACTGAAGAACCGAAATTAAACATTATTTTAATGAATAGTTTTTATATTAGGTATTCAAGTAAAAGAGTAGCGGATGATAGTTTTGTTTATTTTTCGTTACCAATATATTAATAAAATAAAAACATTATGAAAAACATTACTCTCCTTTTTGGCAGTGACGGGTGAAAACAGAGCTAACTCTTGACTCAGCAGTCCAATAGTTTTGGCTAGAAACGAGAGATCTGACTAACGATGCAACGTATTAATTTATTAAAAAATATTCACTCGTTTAACCTAATATCATTTTAGAGCTGCATACATTTAGAATCACGAGAACAGTATTTAAAATTGTTACCAGGATGTCGAATCAAATTTATTAAATATCGTCCTACCTCTCTCTAGCTCATCATTGTGTTATATGTTAATCATATAGCATATAAATTATTTGATTGGTATGTAATGCGAGTTGGCGGAAGAACCGGTGGTAAACTCGAAATCTAACGGTATGTATATTATTACATACCGTTAGATTTCGAGTTTACATTTTTAAAATATAGGTACTATATTAATAGGACCTATATTTTAAAAATGTATTCTGTAAATCTATGATCTCATGTTATAATTTATAATAAGAGGTGAATAGAGCAGCGAACAGGAAAGTGAGGAATATTAAATGTAGCACGGGATGTATTCGGACAATATAAAAATAAATGATCAAGTTTCTTCATAAATTATTTCATAAATAATAAAAAATATTTGAAAAATGTTTGCTGTTACAAATAATTACACCGCCTAGGTAATGTTTTCATTAAAGTATCTACCAATACATACCTAAAGCAGAAGCAATAATGATCATTTTGTTACTGCTACTAGAAACCTATACGAGTATAAGCTTATGTATGTTTTCAGCTACTGGCTATTAAAATAACATTGCTTTGTTTCCTTAATATTAATGTTTTCACGGCACGTGCACACAGACAAAGTATTATATTTTTATATTAGCACAAAAAATCCATAAATAATCAAAAATGAATATTAGGTATCGGCCGATACCAAAAATTTAACCAAACCTTTTAGTTTAATAGTTCAGTACCTATTGCATCTAGAAACACTGAAGTTTAGTCATTGAAAAAATTTATAGACGTGTGTAAAAACAAATATACACACAAATTCTACTTATTGTTAGTAACTATACTTTAACTAAATGTGTCTATTTCGTATACCTACGAAATAGACTTATTAAAAAAAATCTGAATTTACTAAGTATATAAATGTTATATAATAAGTATAATTATATTTAAGTCCCATGAAATAAATAAAGGTATTTTTAAATCTAAGTTTCGGCTTCTATTCTCTTCTATAATTCGGTTTCGGCCTAAGCGAAATTTTTGTTTTGTTTTCAATGAAGTCATTTCTCGCTTGGACGGCAGCAAGTTATATTGTACAACATCTGGTCATTCGACCGCATACCCATAACTAATTCTGCAAAGTGGTGTTGCAAAACATGGCCTTAGGACAGTGGTGACAAACATTAGGTCAATTTCGACAGCTTCATGCGAGATAAGCTAATATTGACGTTATTACGTACAATGAACTGCGGCAGGTTACTATACTTCAATCCGCGCACCACATGTTTGGCCAACTTAAGCCAATACAGGCCACAGGCCTAGACAATATAAATTTACTTCATTGGACTCTGACACACACACATAACACATCATTGGAATCTGGATGCACTGTGAACGATATTGGCTCATGTCAGGCCAACGTATGGATTTATTGG
This sequence comes from Laspeyria flexula, assembly GCA_905147015.1. Classification (NCBI taxonomy): domain Eukaryota; kingdom Metazoa; phylum Arthropoda; class Insecta; order Lepidoptera; family Erebidae; genus Laspeyria; species Laspeyria flexula. Next base: position 9,726,339 of record LR989964.1, on the reverse strand, counting down.
AGGCGAGCGGCATAAAAATACGACAACACTTGTGGTCTATAGTAGGGTTGCCTCGTCATTGAAACACCGTCTTGCGTGCTGTAGGGTCGACTATCTTCATCGTATTTACTCCAAGTTTTAGTTGACACGATAAAGGACGCAATGAACTACAAAGCAATGTAAAGCTAATTTTTATAACAGTAATTCAATTAAAATTAACGATAACATTATGATTTATGTTTATCCTACAAAATTTATTAGTATTCATAAAAATGTTTTAAATAATGTATTTATGACGTAATATGGAGGCAAATAAACAGAACACACATTAAATATCCTCCGAAGCCGCGGGCTATTTTAATGTTGATTACAATATAGCACCCTGAGAGACAACCCAACATATTTTTACATTTATACGTCTATACAAATATAATAATATTAAACAATTGTATTTTTGTTTGTAATCAATACATCAAAAACTACACAGAAGGAAATTTTCAAAGTTCTCTGCTACATGAACTCTCTCTCATAAGTAACAAAGGCTATATACATACTAGTATAATTATACTATATTGAATCGAATATTAGTTGGACGGAGCTGCGGGCGCGGCTAGTTTATAATAGTTTACAAGGATTATCGAAGAACTTATATAAAATAAAAATAGCCAATTTATAATCAACAAACTTATCTTATTTGTTAGGGTAGGATCAAAAAATATTTAAGCCAGAATTAGCTAAATGTTTTGCTGCAAATTAGACATAATTGGCTGGTTTTAGAAACGTCTAGATTAGTTCACAGTAACCTTCGGCTATTTTTATAAATATGGCATCATAAAATAAAATGATGGAAATTAGAAATACCTGTTTTTTATCTAGAATAATTAATAGTATAACAAGAGTCGTTGTTTTTGGGCGTTTTTTCCCAAGTGCACGAAACAAAGGAGGGTAATGTGTTTCTGTAATATTTACATAATCAATTTATTAACTAGAATATTATTCCACAATTTTCTCATCACAAACTTATTAAATATTTTTGATATTTATAATCCTAACTCAAAAACTGCGAGGAATAAAAAAAAAAATTGGAGGTACATATTTGAAATTTGGAAACAAAGCCCTTTCATTTGATACCCCACTTAATCTAATAGACTATGTTATTATGTATTCTTAATAAATTTATTGATAGAATTAGAATTTGATTAATAGCGTCCAAATCGCAAAACCGATTGAAACGTTGGGATAGTGTAAATCATTTATCCTTAAAATATAATATGTGACGTAAGTAGACCCGTTTTATATTTATTCATATGTACAAATCGTAAAAGTTTAACAGCAGAAGCAGTTCAATAGCTATTTAGTTTGTCTCGCTCACGCTTACGACTTTTTTTTCTTTTTTTTTCCGGTGATACGTTTTATTTCTTTATGTGCCATGGCTTCAAAAAAATAAATGTCTTTGCTTTCTTTGACATGACTGGCCTGTTGGTCTAGTGGTTAGTGACCCTGACTGCTAAGCCAGAGTCGTGGGTTCGATCCCCACCTAGGACAAATCTTTGTGTGATGAGCATAAAGGTTTTTTCTGTGTCTGGGTGTAATTTATCTATAATATGTATGTATTTACAAAAAAATGTATTTAAGTAGTATATCAGTTGTTTAGTACCCATAACACAAGCAAATATAATTGCTTACTTTGGGACTAGATGGCGCTGTGTGAATGTGGTAGAATATTATTATTGAACATTATTCCTTTATTGATTGTAGACACTATCATAGCTCTCAAAAATGTAAATATCTAAAACAAATCGAGTCTGGTTGTATTTCGTAGCACGTTTTCAATAAATTATGCAAATCGGTTCAGTGTATGGATAATTCCATTTCCACTGTGAGGTCGCTTATAACCATAGCGAGGTTATGAAAACATACAATGTTAATTCTCGCAATGTTTAAACAAGCTAATTGTGCCTTACAATGTTATCTTAAACAACTACTAAGTTAACTAACTGATACCTACATTGTTATTGGATATGGGGCAGGAAAAAGTTCAATATGAACGTTGTAAATTATAACTTACTAGAAACCGCGCGGGGCTTCGCTCCCGTCGTTCTTTATTTCGCCACTGCTTAGCACCTTTTGGCCGCAGTGTGCTGTTATATATACCTTCCTCGATAAATGGGCTATCCAACCATAAAATAACTAATCAAAAGCAATATACAATAAAATCTACTAAATTATTCTACAATCAAAAATTTATATTCGGTTTCCGAAAGCCAATTATCATCTAAGATATTCGCATCTATATTAGGAATAGTGAATTTTTATTTGTATATGCAATTAACACCAATATCTTTTTATGAAGTGACAAAAAGTCGCACATTTTACTCACATAAAATTGTAGTTATATACATACAACCAGACATATATGATGATTGTATGTATTCATATATGTAGTTATATACATATTTAAATACATACAATCATCATCATCATCATCTCAACCCATAAACGTCCCACAGCTGGTCACGGGTCTTTAGCCTACTATACCACGCTGTCCAAACGGGTTGGTATAGGCTTTGTTTCGAATTTTCCTATTCTTGCAGCACTCTTGTCTGCATAAGGTTACACCCTCAGTCACCTTTTACGACACCCTCGGGTTGAGATAGGGTGGAGATAGGGTGAGACATTATGTAGGTATTCTTAATAGGTCACTACACGGATACTTAGCTATACGATAGCGACTTCTAATTGTATTTGATCTCTATTGTAGAAACCTTCTATTGTACAAGTGGGTTCAATTTTGTTCTGCACCTTTTTGTCTTATAGGTATGTTTAGAATAATTGTTTGAATTACAGATTATAAACAGCTCTGCCCTGCAAATAGCGTCTAACTATAAAACTATATCCACGCGAGCGAAGCCGCGGGCAAAAGCTAGTATGATATATTCCTAGTAGCTAAGTAGTTTAACCGTGGTAAAATAATAAGTCAGCAATCATCAGAAGAAGTAGGCAAACGAAACAGGGACCCATATTTTCAAACCCTTTTGTGCAATATTTCTATTGTTTCATCATCATCATCATCATTACAGCCCAACGACGTCCACTGCTGAACATAGGCCTCACCTAATTTACGCCACTGCGAACGGTTTCTATTGTTTATGATACAATAATTTAAAAGGGTAATTAAACACCTTGGTCCCAACATTTCTAACTTCAATTGTTCTACTCCCGCAAAATAAGGTCATACAAATCAATTACCGATCCGTAGAGCAAAAGCATCATCATAAGTCATCCTATGATATTTACTCTAAACGCAATTTGAATAAGGTCGCAGATATAAAGCTGCAGTGTTCCAGTGTTCTCAAGTAATCATTAAAACAGTTTAAAAATACGAAGGCGATGTCGCGAGCGGACTTTAACTAAAACTGGTAAACAAGTATTTCCTTTAATAATAATAAATTTTGTTTGGGATGCTTTTGCTGACGTTACTTTAAAATCGTTGGAGTTCGTGGTAACGATTTTTATATTGAAGTATTGACTTTTTTCTTGGAACTGCTGGGAACAATATTTCAATGTACCTAGAGAATATTTTGGAGCTGTTGGGAATAAAATTGGTACTTGTGGCTTTATTTATTATTTTAAAATAAAAATCCTTGGAGCTCCTGGGAATGTATGAAGAAATGTTTTAGAGAACAATGGATTTGGAGCGCGTGGAAATAAGCCCTACGGAGCTGGGGAATTTTAAATAACAATATTTAAGTTCTTCATGAAATTGTTACACTTTATTTTCATAACATTTAATGATATTTCCATAATATTAAACTTAGATACTTTTTATGTTTTTACTTGTACTGAAGAAACTCTACCATAACAATAGCAAACTCATAACTACTAATGTCATTACCAAAGAATACTATATAATACTTTTGTGCCATGATCTTGTTGAACATTGTTATTTTTACAATAGGTAGGTACTTATCTAAACACAAGGTAAATCCAAACAAGCATTATCTTGCGAGATCTGAGTCGTGTTTTTGATTGAAATTGCAGCATTGGGCTGCCACATTACTATGAGACACACCGTCGAGTCATATGACACAAAAACTCAATGAAAATAACCCTAATACATCACTCAAACAAAGAACGAAATTATCTATAAACCTAAGTGGAATATAATATTATGTTCTACGAAAAATATACTCATGAAATCACCGCGTGGCTAATTAAATATATTTCAGCTGAATTTTAAATGAAAACTACTATTGTAGTGTGAATTTATTACTCGTAGAGTTTAAATAAATCAAACTATAGTGAATATCAATTGGGTGAATTTCCCGGGACCAAAAATTGCGTGGCATCGATGAAATCTTCATCGCTATGGATAGATATAACATTCTATTGAATAAGTTTGTCGTCTTGATTATACATTCGATAGAACGCCATTTCTTTTGTTTATTTATTTGTTTACTTCGAACAATCAATAGACTTTTTGTTATTTTATATTTTTGCCTTGATTTTCATCGCCATGTTCTCATTGCTATGGTTTCCGTGCTCAAAATTTGCTATGGCAATGAAAAAAAAGACACGTAAATTAAAAAACTTTAATTTTTTTTATATATAACTAAAGATAAAAAAATCCACGGAAATGAATATTTTAATGGACCTGTTGAAATTCACCCAATTGTATAATATTTCTAAAATACAATATTTAAGAGTCTATTCAAAAGATATCATTCTGAATAAATGAAGTAAGTACCCAGACAACAACATACGGAAGAAAGGCAAGGTAGGTAATGAACTTATCCTTGAAATGTCAAACTTAACTTTAAACTTCATCGTCATTTTAAAATCAAGATTCAGGAAGTCAAATCTTGTTCACTCAGCTAAACATACATACTCAGATAAACAGAGAAAATAAACTTGACAAAACTAACTTGATTCTATTGCCTTCCTCATACCTTTAGAGTAACAAGGTATGATAATTGATTTGTACACAATATGTAGACAGGCGTCTGTGTTTCTAAAGTTAAGGGCGGTAAGTGGTGTTGGTACTTTTGTGTTAAGCTAGTAGTCAGTTTCCTATAAGCCGTTTCATCTGGCAAAGTGTTTGTGGATGTCCTAATAGCACTAGGTCTCCCTTCACCCTCGTCATCATCTTTCGACACACAATTAAAAGCTTCCTATAAGATAGTAATTTGTGATTGGTCGCTTGTTGCATATAAAAACATCAATACTATTGATAAAAACAGAATGACATCCTTCTCGAGATGCTATTACAATTTAAAATAAGGTAACATTAAAGTAATTGGGCAACACTAGTCGAGTATTGTACTCGAACCAAATTGCGATAATGCGGGAAGTGTGTGAGCAATAAGTTGAGAAACAATCTCGTCGTGTCTTCATTGCGAAGGAGCATTACTTGAACATATTATATTGTGTGGATAGACTCAATCAATACTATACACACTACACACCCAGTAGTATATTTCAACCAATTCGCGTCACTAACAACTTATTACTCTAGGAGAAAAACATGTTGACTCAAAACATCATACCTAACTTAACAACAAAAAATATCGTATTATCAAATTGTATAAAGAGAAGATAACTCATTAAAATTAGTTTCTTTATAAAACCACCAAAAAATTCCTTGTTCTGTGTATTAAACATGAGTAGATACATCTAATTTGTTTTAAATATTCATTGGCTTTTTTCATGTTTCATCTATAAATGAAGGTTCATCTTCTCATCTATTCTAACAAGTACACAAAAACATGAAAATTTCACGCAGCATTCTGTGTTAGTAGCTCCAGTTTCCAACACTATACATTAGATAGTCAGCACATATTCTTTAGATGTTTATATATTTGCATTATCGCAACATTTCAACGTCGTAAATAAATAAAACATAATATTTGTATACAACAAACATTTTATATCGATTACTTGACAGAGTTGACAACTAAAAACATTGTCTCAAAGGATTTCCCCAACAGGATTTTTTTGTGTTTAGCGACTGGTTTGATAAAAAAAAGTACTTTTGTTCGTCTTCACGTCAACAACGCTAATTCGAATACCAAGTAAAAAAGCCCGATAATACTTACTAACCAACAAAACCCACGGTAATGGAATATCATTAGGTAGTGTTTCGGTATATTAATGTCTTCCTGGTATTCGTAAGGAACAAAAAGTATCATAGCTTTGTTCTTAACGACCACAAACATCAAAAGGCTTTTTATGTACTTTACTTAAGTTTATTTTCCCATTACTTAAACATTTTTATGCTTATAAATTCGTTGTTTTTTTTCTTTTTTTTAAATAATGGCTTTATTTTTATGTCAAGAACATTCGAGTTACATGTAAAAAATAATTAATTTAGCTAATTAAATCAGAGGTCAACTATCTTCTGAAAAAACAAAACCCTACAGCATTTTCGCATGCGTATTTGGCATATATAATATGCGCATTATGCGCGTTTAGTTGCAAGTTCGTGTGCCAATGTACAAACTCATACGCGCAAATTAAAACGCTGGTAATTTGAAAAAGGTCGGAAGATTGTAATAACGATGTTGTTAAATATAACTTCAACCGCAAATTGCTAAGATGAACTTAAATATGAAGCTATTGCTTCTATTGTACCTGTATTTTTTACTTATTCACTATTAATGCTGTGTTTCTGCTGTGTTGTGTGTGTTATTAATAACAGTAACTAACAAATTATTATTATTTTTGAAAATTCAATCTCTAATAAGGGAAAATTCCAATGACACTTAAATCTAAATACGCACGGGTGAAGCCGCAAACGACTGTTATATATTATTTATAAATATAAATTATTATTTTCATTTGTTTCTCAGGCACTTAGCTAGTTTTATTAAGGTAATAAAAATGGTATAATACTAAATCATCACTTATAAAACAAAGTCGCTTTCTCTGTCCCTATATCCCTATGTATGCTTAAATCTTTAAAACTACGCAACGGATTTTGATGCGGTTTTTTTTAATAGATAGATTGATTCGAGTGGAAGGTTTATAAGTATAAAATACATACCACGCGGGCGAAGCAACGGGCGGAAGCTAGTAGATAATAAATTTAATTGAACTTATATTTATAAGCTATACTTGTAAACTGTAATTTTCATATCTACTTATTATAATATAAATTATTAGACTCATAATTTATATAATTAAGCTCTTACAGCACTAATGTGGTAGAATATTATATTATTGCATTGAATGAAGTAATTATAGAAAAATGTCATGTAGGTGGAATTTACCAAAATACCAATCACTGTTCTTAGCTTTGAACATCTAGGTAATATTCACACACTGTACAGTTTGTGATAAACGCTTCTAATAGTTTCTGTATTTTATGTATGTATGTGCTGTCTAGACGTATGTTAGTAATGTCACAGTATAAATATAATTCCATACAATATTTTAGCTTCATATAAACGGTCGGAACGCTAGTCAAACCTAAGCGCCTCTACTTACTATCCGCTTAAGACTTATGCCGATACTAAGTTGAGGCGCGTAGGTACGACTCGCGTTCCGACCGTTTGTATGAAGTTATAATACTGTATGTAATTATACTTATACTGTGGTAAAATCTGGCGACAACATATTAATAATATTAAATGACAATAGAACCTCTATTCTCACGTTAATACTGTTTGTGACTGCATTGGCAGCCTTTTGGGTCATGGTTATCTACGTGTAGAACTGTAGAACTGACAGTCATTTTGGTAAGTATTTAATTTTATCCGTTAGTTTTATTGTTTGAAATGTAATGTAATAAGAAAGTCAATAACTCCTAAAGGTCTGATAAGTGTTTGATAGACTAACTTGAAGTGATAAATTTTTGCAATATTTTTAAGTACAATCTGTCACATAAGTATCAGATAATTTATCTAACACTTAATAGCCAGTAGTGAAACAAGACCTTACAAAACAAATACTGCGATAGGGGTAATTATCGTGTTAAAATATTACATTTAATTCCAAGCATATGCATACTTCTTAGTAAACAGGGCACATTTCTCGATATATCACTCTTTAAAACCATATTTCCATGACACAACAGAAATATATGCACACCTGACATCGTTTAACTCATGATTACAATCAGTAGGTACGTGCTTTGTAATGCACTAAAATAATTAGAACTAACCTTGTTTGTTGATATCCCATAAGACAACTGTGCAACCGAGTCGTGCGAGCCTCAGGGCGATGAGACTGCCTAGACCACCGCCACCGCCAGTCACCAATGCAATAGCACCCTTCAAGTCTTTCTTCTTCCGTCCTACGATACTTTTATAAAAAGCCTGTATAACGTATCCAATCCCGACGATGACAAACATTATAACGTCTATAATTGCTTGCACGACGGTGTATTTGTCTCGCATGCATTCTGGGATCTCCCTGGTGAGGGGCCCTGGCCTGCCGTTCATGTATTCTTGAGTTTCCACCGACATTATGTATTGTATGTTACTCTAATGTAGAACCACTGAGCATCACTTAACACTGTGTTCTAGTTCACTTCACTGGTTTGTTGATACCTGGAACAAAATATTGCAATTATAATTATGATTTTTCGACTATGGAGGTCATAATGTGTATTTATGATACCGCAAATACGTTTGGAAATAATAATCATGAAATTTAGTATCAATAATACAAATCAAATAATTTATTTGATGTTCTTGACAAGTTTAAAAGTCCCAAAAATCCAAAATAAAAAAAGAATCATCTAAAAGTTTTTGAATTTGGAACATGAATCGAATTGAAGAAATATACCTTAGTACTAATAGGCTAAATAGGTAAGTAGGTACTATAAATTTATTTAAATGATAAATGTTAATGGCAAATAAACCGATCAGATCGATGTTTAAAAAAATGCCGACAACAAAATAAAATATTAGTAGTTATTTTTAGTAAAATAATAGTATCTTGTAAACGCTCAAAACAATGACATGTATTATCATAATTAAAGGTTTATTATGATTGCAAGCCGAGGCGAAACTCGCGGTGAGTATTCCCAGTATTGTTGTAATTTATACACATTATTTTAACCTCTATTACACCAAGTATTTGGCTTTTACCATAGACGAAGCGTATTTAATGATAATCATTTAAGTAATGTGGTGAAAATTAGTTTGAAATATTATTGTTGTAAGTGCAAGAGAGGTAAAAGCACAGCGACATTTCTCGGTAAATCAGACCAACCTAACTGAAGCTGTAGGTAACTTTATTAATGTATGCCTTTCTCATACTTCATAATCTATATGAATAAATGAGAATTGATTTAATTTATTTTAATTTACAATTTGAAGTGGAACTGTGAGATTTTCGTAACGAGTTTGATGTCTGCCTTCTCGACAAGATCCTCTAACCGGGACTTTTATAATAATTACTTATACCAACATTCTTTATAGGTGATTTAAATATTTAACTTAGGTACATGGTTTAATTATTTTTTTTACCTCATTTAATTAATAGGTATGATTATGAATAAGGGGAATCCTAATGTGTAAATATTATGTCATTCTGTAGGTATGTATATGTACTGATAGTGTTTTTTTTATATTCATATATTTGGCTGAGGCTATGTTTAATTTGCATTCACGTGTTTAAGATGTGTAGTGACAAATATTGTACCACTTATCTGGACGTATGCACACAATGTCTTTTTTTATGCTACCAAAGTCGAATTTATTCATATTATTCGTATGTCCACAATGATATAAATTCCATACTAAATAAGCTGCTGGTTCGAATTAAAAAATCTTTTATTGTTGGTTAGCCTGAAGGCCAAATTACTCCTCTCAGTCCCCTTGACTTTCCTTTTCCTTCCTATTTCCCTTTTCGGTACGCAACAGCTTGGTTGTATTTTCCGAAAGCAATGCTAAAAGAACACAGCCATGCACTTAGCGGCGGTAACCACTTACCTACAGGTGGGCCGCATTCTCTTCTGCCATCAGGCGATTAAAAAAAATATCGAGTAAGGCTATGAGCACAGTTCTTTGAAATGGTTCAGCAACATTGTGCACAGCTGAGTATTGGCCAATCAAAGATTCACGGGAGCGATGCTTTGGCCAACAGCTATCTATCTATATCAATATCATAAAGCTGAAGAGTAGGTATGTTTGTTGTTAAAAATTCTTATTATCGATGAAGGTTATTGGTTATAAACATCACGCTACGGATAATAGGAGCTGAGCAGTTGCCAAATAAAGAACGACAAGAGCGAAGCTTCGCGCGACTTCTAGTTAGAATATATATATTACATAATAAAAATCGCACTTAAGGTACTATATAGACGCCTGCAGTGCAGGTGATTTGCAATAAATTGTAGGTACCTTTCTATTATTTTTCTCTTTCGTTCTATTATGTTCAATCAATAGATATGATGTCACTTTCTGTGATATATACCTACAAGAAAATAATACAAAACATTTGAACTAAAACTATGCCTTGTATTATAGTTCAATTGTATTAAATGGACATGCATGTAGATACCTACATATACAATATTATGAACTTATATAATTTGCATATTATTGCTATAAAGATTGATTAATCTATTCGAGTATGTTCTAAACATTACAACCTTCATGATTGGGCAATATATCAACAAACAAGTTAATATGTTGGTAGATTACATGTTTATAAACAACAAAGTTATATTTAATGAATGAATTACGAGAACATACGAGGCATAATTTAATAGTACGTTGTATCGAAATAAAAGGAAACGAAGCAAGCAGACACCTTTAGTTCTTTGAAATGGTTCAGCAACATTGTGCACTGTTAAGAGAGTTCAATTTTCTTTATTGGGGCAAAAAAACAGTTGAACGTTACAATTTTAACAAAAGTACAAACTTGGCTTAATCTGTATTAAACGAACAACCCACACCTTTGTCCTGAGCAAAGGTAAAATACAGAAAATGAAAAGTGCGCACAAAAGATAAAACCTCTTTTCTTCCAATTTTTTATTAGTAGTAGTACCTAGTTATATTAAGCCATTTAGATTGATATATTTTCCTTTTCATTTTTTATAGAGAGGGGAACTGGTAATTTTCAATCAAAACTGCTGTTGAATTCAGGAATCTTAATCCAATCTATAAAATAATACCAGTTTAAGTATACGAATGGGCGCAAAATAATTAAGTACTTATATTCAAGGATTGGTTGGATTTGGCGCTCAGACGGGGACCTAGTTACTAACCTACGAAGGCATTACACAGAACGGTATTTTTACCTTAATGAATTTGAAACGTAATAGAACCTTGAGCAATAAACAATCACAACCAGTTGTTAAATGTGTTTATGATGGGATATTGGATTGAAACAAAAAACTAATGTTCATTTGGCCAAGGTTCTGGGCTAAACGATTTGGAGATTTTTTTTAAATAAAATTAAGTAAGTACATATATTTCGAATGATACACATATTCATAAATCTGCTTTATGGCAGTGTTCAACTAATCTTAAAAAAAATAGTTAGAAGTATTATTTAGACTTCTTTAAATACATAAAAACAAGATTATACCAAATTACCTTAAGTACGACATTTGAAACAAAATAGACACAGAGATGGAGATGACTATCTAGAATTTTAGACAAAACCATAGACCTAGGATCCGCGCGCTACCGCAGAAGACAAACATAGCGCGGAAACGAGAGGTCAAATTGATATGCACGCTGTAAAAGAGTGAAAGAGATGAAAGATAAAATGGGATGTGCCAATATTTTTTCAATTAGGGGGCCATAGCGGCTCGCGTGTTTTACTGTCAACTCTTATTTTGCTAAAATATTTACAAATCGTGCAATAAATTGCTTAAAAGGTGTGCCAGTATCATGGTGATCTGTTCCGTAACCAATTGTGACGTGACAAGAAGGAATAACCCAGAGAAATTTCACGTTTCTTAGGTAAATACAAAAATCTAATGAATTTTTGCAAACCTTATTTTGTGAAATTGGTGCTTTTAACTGAGCAAAAACCTATTTTGTTGGACGTATTTAGGCTTCTTCTTCGTTATGTTGATAATATTTTATGTATATACGATATATTAAAGCTTTTTTCGTGTAAAATAGGAAAATGTTTGTTTACGATAGGGCTTGACGAAATGATGACGTCATGGGTATCGATAAAAGTCGATAGTATTTTTAAAACTGTAATTATTCCGTCAATTCTTTAAATCATCGTAATATGTGCGTTAACGCCTTAAGGTAACCACTATTGTAATTGAGTGAAGCACACTAACTTATTTACATCTCTCTATGTTTTTAATACCTATTTTTAAAGTAGTTGTTTCTCACAAATTCAGTAGGTAGTACTTAAAATATAAGCTTAGTGAGTCAGGTGAGCCATTAAGTTAGTGATATTTTTGTCTTTTATTTTAGGTTTCCAACGAAAACAGCGTCACGTGACAAATGGATACGTATTATAAATAGACCAGACTGGACCTCAAAAAAATATTCAACTACTTACATATATATAAAACATTAGTTAAAGCTTTCCTCGATAAATGGGCTAACCAACCCAAAGATTTGCTGTATTTTCACAATTATTTGTTATATAAATGTTTTCCGAATATAAAGATAAAAAAAAAATTATGTTATACAACGTGTTTAAATATCCTGTGATTGTAAACCATCCAATAAATTTTCTATCATTAAGTACAGCTATATAGAATATAATCGATCAGATATATTGTTCTAGTTCATCATGACATTGACCATAAAAAACTTAGGCAGTAAGGTTTATGGCCTGCTTTCTTACTCTTCAGCAGCCCATTAAGCCCCAATGCTGGGCTCGGGTCTCATCTCGAGAGCTGAGAGGGTTTAGGCCATAATCCACTTACGCTGGCCTAGTGCGGGTTGGTGGATCAGACATACACATAGAATTGCTTCTAGGGTAGATATGTGGGTTTCCTCACGATCCTTTACCGTCAGCAGATGGTAAGTCACTTGACTAGTACATATAAATTCCACAAAGTGGAATGCACATTGGTACTGCCGCCGCGTTGGGTTCGAACTAGGACCGCGTAATTTGCACGCAGGTTCCTTATTCATTCAGCTACCATCGTTTCTTTTTTGCTTTCTTACTATGGCTATATATATATGGTAGGTATCCTAGTCTTAAAACTAAAAGATAGCGGTTTGGAAAAAAAAAAATGCCTAATTTTACCCGATAGCATGAAAAGTTAACTTGTTGTAAATGCTTCTTAAAACAAATTGTTGCGACATTATTCAAGAGTTCAAGACGCTCTTACACACCGAATTCATAAGCTCGATAATCCCAAGTGCAGAATATCGATAGTGCACAACAGTCCGTTGCAATCACTATTTTTAACTCACAGATTGACAATCACTCAATTGTGTTTTGGTCTCGCCTATAATCTGACATTGTTTATCTTGTACATACTAAATCTATGGACAAAACACAAAAAAAAATATTTTACGGTTTTTATTGCGTGCCAGTACCTAAGGCTGTAATGAGTTTCAAAGGACAGTTTTTTTTTCAATTTAAAACTAAATGACAACTCAATTTTTATTTTTATTATTAGGGAATTATTATGTAGGGAATAATCTTCGAAAGTACTCATCCGATCTTTATGAAATTTCACTTATACATAGTCTAGTCCTCCAAGTCGGAGGACGTAGGCTTTTTACAGACATACCACTTCTCCTTTAGCTAGAGAGCTGATAGGGATTAGGCCTGGATTATAGCCTAATCCCTCTAGGCTGCATGTCGATAACTTATTCATACGGCTTTTAGTTGTAGATAAACTAAAAGTATTTACCAAAGCCATATGACTAAACATTATGGGAGTGGATGGCGGGCTCCCTCACACATCGAGTGTCGCAAGCGCAGCTAGCGGCCGCGGCCGGTGAATGCAACCGACATTGCACAAACTACTCTGGCGCATACTCCTTACTACTAGCTGAGACATGAAGGTTAAGAATAATATCAATAAATTTTATTTGAACTAGACAATAACTTACTTTGTTTAATTAATTTGTTTGTTCACCTAAATAAGTTTTGTCTACCAATTAATGTTACCCAAAAACATAAAACGTTGTACAAAAAACTGAAGGTCTAAATAAGTAAATTCGCATATCAATTAAGTTGGAAAAACCATGTGTATATCTAATTAAATGGTGTGTACTTCAAATTGTAAACGGAGGACAAGTCTATTCTTCTTCTAGTCTACTATTTTTTTTTTGTTTTGATTTTTATGTTTTCACCATTTTCTAATTTACTTTTACTTTGATGTACCTACATTTACTAATTTTGGGTTGCAAATGTATTATTTTTTCTTTTTTTTGGTATCAATTTCACAGAATTTTGATATGAAGTGAAACTGTAAAACTACAACAAATATTTTTATGTATACGAAAAAAAAAAAAAAATTATGTACATGTCATTTCTCAATCTGATCATTCTGATGAATAGCAATTAGGTAATCAGTGATCAACGATGTTGGTTACACTATTAGTTAACCTTGTAATATCTAGTTTTAAGTAACAATATATAGTGTGTACTGTTTGTTGGTTCTAATAAAATAAAATAAAAAAATAACATGTAATCCACTCATCCGATTCTATTAGAAATCTCTTCGGTAGGCCTATGTCCAACAGTGGACGTCCTACAGCTAATGTGATGATGATGTAACCAAATATATGGAATGAATAGATAAAAAGCTGCCTTGGGCATAGTTTAACGGACCTATTTGTCTAAAAATCATCAGAAAGCGTTTCGAATTCATATTTAACTTGCCGCCAAACTTATCGAAAAAAAAACAACTTAGGTACTTACTAGTTTTTAGAATGTCATTTTTAATTTTCAATAGATTGTCATACTTTTGAGGTTGATGACCTATTTAATTATCATAAACGATTAAACTTTGGTAGAAACATAAACGAGGTTAAAAAATATTTTTCTATGTATTAGTGAGCGTATAATCTGTAGGTATAGAAACCTACATTTCTATGGTTATTTGAGACGACGACTGTCGATAAGATTGAAATATTTCTCACAAGTAGCTGACAACAAATAAAGAGAAAAATCACTTACCTATTCCAAACCAATTTAGCTTAGTCTGCGACACGACACGGTAACGATTTAAGAATACTTCAAAGTGAATAAAAGCAACCTATTTATAGGTAAAATAATAAAAAGTAGTTTTCCAAGTCTTTTTTTAGCTGTGTTATAAAAGACCAAAGTACCTAAATATAGTAAACAAGTTTTGAGAAGTTCCTGAATCTTTATACCTACAAGTAAATTAACTTGAATATAATTACGATACCTATTGTCACAACAAAGAAAATGAAAATCAACTTTTTAAGGCTGCTTATTCTAATTAAAACTATTCCTTGGAAGTCATTAATAGAGATACTTATTGAATGCTGTACTAATAGGTTCGTCATAATAATTATGTTCTAGTAAGATAGCGGTAAGCTTACAATATTTTTTATGTATACAGCTGGAAAATCTCGATTGAAAAGTTCACATCGATCCTAACTACGTATGCAAAAATTGGTTTCGTATAAATTTTATTTTGTATCGAAAATTATAATATATATTTTGGGCAGACAAGTGATAATATAGGCACGTATATTCAAGGTATGAGTATAATAAGGTGCACATATATTCAAAATAAGATTTATACCGAGCGGTACACCTCAATAACCAGATTGGATAATGATGCAAATGAGGATCAAATTTCGGAGCGTTAAAAAACATCTTTTTAGCGCTGCTTTTGATGTTGGACCTAACAATGAGCTTGTTACAAGTACAGAGTAAGCAAGCACTATTCAAATAACAAAACTATACTATTCTTAGGAAACGTTATTGTTTTTCCGTCTCCCATTCATGGTTGCCGACACAGCCGCCTAGTAACTTAAGTATGACGCACACGCCGTAGTCTATCGGTCACAGGTTCGTGATCTGAATGCATGGCATCTTTTTGACCGATTCATTCGTTCAATGTCATATTGTTCGAGCCTTTGAACGATTCAAGGACCAATATTACATGTTATGACCACAAATACAGACCACGAAATGTGAACTGTTTGGTTTGTTTTAAGATTGATTAGTATCGAATTGCGTATAACGTATTGAAGGAACAATATTTCGTGTTCTAACTCGCCTGAGACCCTACTTGAAATCTCAATAATAGATTTCTCTATTTCAAAATTTTTAATTTATATCATAATGACTTTCTGTCGATCACAAATATTTACAAATGTGTAAATTTAACCCGAGTAGGAATCCAACCCACAATTCTCATCGTGGTGATTATTAGTAACCACTAATGCACTTTAATCAATAGGCCACATGCAAGGACTGTTTTAAATAAATATTATTATAGCGTTTATTTATCCATTTAATGTGGTATGCATCTTTGATAATAGCCGTGTTTATAATAATTATGTAAAGTGTAAGAACAATATTCTTCTCGTTTCGATGCAATTTCCATGACATTCATATTTACGACTTTGTGACTATCATGCTAGTTCATTATGTTATAATGGTCGACATGAGCATTATGATAGAAACTTGACGTAGGCTCTAGAAAAGTAAAAGTCTCATAGACAGATAGCTTAATAGAGACAAGTGCTTGTGTAATAAACTTGGAGTCTAGACAAGATAATCTACGATCGGTATTGGATATAAAATATAAGGAAGTGACATTAGAATTTGCGCATTTACTGTATATTATGTTGTATCAAGGCAAATTTTAAACAATCATCATTATTGTCATTCGTTTTTCCATTTATGTTGGAAGCCTTTCAGAATTATTATTTTGTTAATCTGAAGGCCGTACTCCGTGTAGTGACGGATTAAGAATACATAATGTACCTACCACTACCACTACCCCATCTCAACCCATGGGTGTCGTAAAATGCGACTCAGAGACCTTATGCAGCAAAGAGCATGCAAGAAAAGGAAAATTCGAAAAAACCCTATTCCCTACCAGTCTGGCCAAGCATGGTATAGTAGGCTAAATTTCTTCACATTCTTTGGAGAAGACTCGTGCCTAGCAGTGGGACGTTTATGGGTTGAAATGATGAATCATGAAGCTAAAGGCTTACGTAGGTACGTACTTTTGGAACATATTCGAGAATTTACTAACATTCCAACTTTATACAAGATTCAGAAGTAAATAAAAAACTAAAAAAAAACAGTTAACTATCGTCAATAACTCTGACCATGTGATTTTCGAAGGTACCTGTTACAATAACATGGTTATTTGTTTCCAACTGGTTTCTTGCACTATACAAACATAACAAGTCAGTCGAAATTTATTGCACATGTACAATCGGTGTTATATTATGCCGTTATTTTTCACATCTTGACCGCAAAGATTAATCTATGCGTACATAATAATAAGTTTTTATGATTGATGATCTCATGAGCGTAATATATTTGAATTTGAAAATATATTCACCGATCGTTAACTGTATTATTTTATAGAGATGGAGATTTTTGAATTGCTTAAAGGGGTAGATAGAGATCATACCCTCACTTCGACAGCTATACCCATTAGTAGGTCTCATGGAATAGAGGGCTAGCTTTTTGCCAATAATCAGGATACATTTTCAGAATTCACGCTTCTGTCAAAATTTCAACACTCAACCGTTTTTGCCCAACACGGGAATCGAACTCAGGACTCCTTGTGCAGCTCATCACGTGGCACTCAATAGTTCCTGTTGAACTCTGGCTTCTTTACCTACGTGATCAAAATAAACTACAACACGAATAAAATTGATCTAGATTTCACCGAGGCAATTACAAATCAAGACGTTCTACAAAATTCAAGTGATCTGTCAACTGACAAATGGATGCAGTGGTCTAACGATATGGTTATTTATAGAAAATAAAGAAAATATGGCGCCGGTAGAAGCCAATTAGACTAATAACATCTAATATACTTGTATAGAAAGTAAAGAAACTATGTTGTGAAACAAGCACGTCGGCTTGGTGCAAAGAATGAAGTATAATTGACGTCGTCGATGTAACGACCGTGACTGGAAAATGTCCAGTGAGCAACTATTAGAGGCGTTACCGAAATATACCATAATATTACAGGTATTTATGTCTCGTGATATGTTAAACTGACGAAAAAGAATAAATTTACTTACAGAATTGTCCTACTTGTTCGATTACAGTCAACTCAAATTAACTTAAATGATAAAACCATAGACCGAGGATAATAAAACGTAGAAAGAGTCTCATAATGAATTTAATACTTACCTACAATGGCAGTATTTTTATATTCATAAGTTGATGATATTCAAATTGATTTGATTTTTAACTCATTGAAAACCATTTTCATTAACACTATTTAAAGTAATTTCATTACAGATATTAAATTGAACAATAAATAAGCGGACTCATAAATTAAACACTTTTTGTAATAATATACACTTCTTCATCACGACGTATTATGGGCATGAGAAGTTGTATTGTATTAATAATACTATTAGGCATGTTTTTTATTTGCGTCATATGGAGAAAAAAGGAAAACTTGTTTGTTTCACTGTTGGCTGTTTGAAATCTTACAACAAAAAAGTTCTTTGTTCAGATGACTACAAGGTACTTGTATTTCAATGCAAGTTTCAAGTTTTTCTTTCTTTCTTTTTAATCAATTTATGACAAGTACATACAATTTAAGAATAGCCTCATGGTTGAAAATAACAAGATGTATGGCAATTTGAATTATAATACGTGGTACAAAGTCATATTTCATCATCATCATCATTATATTAGCCGTGGAAGTTCACTGTTGCTAATAGACCTCTCCAAGAAATTTATCAAAAGTCATCGTAGTCCTTTCCAAACGCTTGACAGAAACGTCACGTGGGTGGCTGGCTTTTTCTTGGCACAAAGAATATCCATTGCCATCCAACGAGGCATTAAAAAACTAATCATTTCTTATTCTTAATTGTAGCCTTGTACTCACAATATTCAGGACAATAATATTTTTATTAAACAAAAGGTCAAATAGAATTGATTCTAAATAATATGTTGTATAACATGTTTATGCCACTTATGCATGAGGTTAGATTATCGTGAACGAAATAATTTAATTTTTACATCACGTCATTTTTGCAGTCAAAATTTACCAAATGTAGGTACGCAATAATACTCAACTGTCATTATAAGCTACACATTTTTGTGTCTAACAACTTTGAGCAATAAGATTTAAATTATTTGTTTATATAACAACCAGCCACGCATAACTGTTTCAGAGCGAGGTCAAAGTAGGCTAGACCGAAATTCGATTATGCAGTTGCAGTGCAGTATTATAACTTTCGATATTCTTCATAAGGCAATATACCCGAACTTTGGAGAGAAACTAGACAATACTGACTAAGTAAGAGCAACAAAAAGAATACTCTAAACCAGAACAGTTTGATATTATTTTGTTAAAATCATTTTTTTTAACTTTGAGAAAACCACGTTTAAAACTAGACCAGTGGTTCCCAAGGTTGTTTGAACTGCGACCTCTCATGAGAGAAGAATTGCATTTCTAATTTTCACGTTATAACTTTGCATTTACTTCAGTTTTAGTTCATATTAACTTCAATTTTAAAACAATCACAACCAAGCCGCAACCATCTAATTTTTTTTTATTCTCGAAATACCCTGGAAACCAATACTTTGCTAAAATACTTTGATCAAAATAATTCGGTAATAATACTTAATAATAATTGGGTTGTATACTTTGGGAAAATGCTGCACTAGACAGAGATTGCATATTGCAATTAAACATTATTAGTCAACGCAAAAGTACTTAACTGGTGAATAGATATATGAAATAATCAATTTTCACCAATCTTTACTAAAAAGTGTGGTATACTAACGCAATTTTTAGTTCAAATTTACACACTTATCAAAAAACAAAAACACATCTATCTAGTAGTGTGTAAATTTGAACTAAAAATTGCGAAATACCTAGGTATCAGAAAATATGTAAATGAAAATCATGATGATTACGTTACGTTTCAAGAAACATCTTCTGACATCTCATATTTGCACAATGTAATATAACACCCAGTTAGTTTAATTACCAAAGCAAGCTAAAATTGTTCAGTAAGTTAATCAAAGTGTGTTTATCTTTTCATCTTAGATATATATAACTGTATTTTATTAAATTGAGTAAATAAAAAAATGGTCAGATTACTAATTAGTACCTACCTACTTACCTAATTACATTTTCTCAGTACGCTCACGAAATACGACCGTAATTTTTCTTTAAGTGCAACTTTCTATATTTTTCTAAATTCAATGTCAAATTTCAAACATATCTCTGTGCATGCAACTTAAACACTGAAAAGAAATCGATTTAGATAACCTCAAAAGCAGTCAGCTGAAATAAATACGCAGTGCCAATTTCTTTGCGACCTTGAATACCCGCCTTTTGTGCGTGTTGATAACTGTCCGCAATAAACATATTAATGACTACCGTGGTCTTACCCTCTTTTTTCGTCGGTCAAGTTGATAAGTTGCATTTCCAGTTTAAAAACACCGTTGTCCGATGGGCCAAGAGCATTTTTTTTGCCACCGGCATAGCTTTCTCTCGTGCTTTCACTATGACGACCAATGCCCTGAGATTTTGGTTATTTGACTGGGGAATGCCGGTTTTGATATTTTGTTTATTATATATATTATGCATTGGTCAGCAGTTATAAGACACGTCTCATTGAAGCAATACTGCATCACGTACATACAATACAATAACTTGTTTTAACCTTTATGCGTTTCGGAAAAAAATTAAACCATATTTTGGATCATATCTTACTCAAACTCATCTACTTACAAATCTGTTACGCGAAGTAGAGTGATTTTTTAAATTATTTACACTCATAACTCTGAAACTAGTATGTTACTAGGTATACTTATACATCTCTATATTTTGAAAAAATTAGGTATATTATAGAAAAAACTTTTAAATATCAAAACAAAAGCAAATTTTCTATTGTCTACTTATTTATTAAGGATTGGACATATATAAGATTTGTATAAAAGAAAAACGCAAAGATGACTATGACGGTCACAATAAGTGTCTACTTATGTTGTTAGTAATAACATCCTGCTATTATTGGCGCATAACTGCTAAGTTTGCAATTTTTTAATGTACACATAATAGATATGGAAAATTTTACAGACAATAAAAAAAAAACCCGTGACCAAATCCATGTTCAAGTTTGTGTAAGCAATTACAGAGGTGAAAATATACAATACATCTAAATGTTGGTCCAACAAAAATCTCCATCGAATAACAAGAGATACAACATCTCTAAACAAATACCACGTGTGTGCCTGTAACCTTAAGTATTTAAATTTATAAATATTAAAATCAACAGGAAAAACTAGTATTCAAAGACAAATTTGAGTAACGGCAGAAAAATGTCAAAACATTTCTTAACTTTTCTTAGCTATAACTATTTCGATACTAAGTCGATATCGCAATTCCTTGCAAGATGAACGCGGATCGATCGTGGTACGGTATCTACGAACTGGACGGCCTTCTCCCGATCATTTCCCAACCGCATGCGCACGCGACTGCGATGTCGCGCGGCCGCGGGTGCGCTGACGTGCCTATCGGAAGGACGTACTAAATTACACCATAGATATACAAATTATTAAAACTGCATTTTCAACATAGAGAATCCCGTCGTAACGTATGGACCATTGACCTGCACCATCAATGGTGCAGATGAGACTAATAATGAATAGATTTCTCTCTATATATTATTTTATATTAAATCTACCTCAAGTACATCCATCCAACTTTAACTGTATGTCTGATCCACCAACCAGCATTAGGCCAGCGTGTGTGAATTATGGCCTAAAAACCCTCTCAGCTCTCTAAGTAGAAGAGAGGAGACCCAAGTCCAGTAATGGTACATTAATGAGTTGCTGATGATGATGATGATCCATCACATCTAAAAGATCGCATTTATAAAATTTATAATATTATTAATGTTCACTTACAAAATTAAAACGTTGATATTGCACTTTGGTAATTTGATTGACCTTTGGACTACGGCTAATTACAATATTTTTTTGTCAAATAATGCTGTTTTTATACAGATAAGCAATGAGCTACTACTGCAGGTTATAACCTACATTCCAAGAGTATGACAAGTGCAAAAATAATATATTATATACTAGGTGGAAGAGAAAAGGTTTTTAGAAAATGTGCTAGTGCAGGTGATTTTTGATACATCTTCAATACAGTGCCTGTGCCTAAAATTGGCAGACCAGATTGCCTTAACACTATCGATTTGTGCACATCAACTGAAAATCACCATAATGTTCTTATTCGTACAATTCATTCTAAATTCTCCAAATTAAATATACTATATTAATTTTGGGGATTATTTGGGCGCTCGTAAGAAATAATTATGAATAACAGTTAAAAAACGATTAAAAGAGCATAACAAGCAATAATATGCAAATTACTCCATATAAAATCTTAACATAAAAACCAAAATATTTTTTCTCGCAATACAATCTAGAATTTGCTCAGTCTTTTATAGGTTATGATTACATTTATGTAGGTTTGCCATCCGTTCGGGTTTCCCCGGATTTGTCCTAGTTTAGAGGGCTTCCGGGGAGCATCCGGACGAGTCTTCATTTGTAAGTCCGGGTTTAAAAATTTGAAGTCTTGAGCCACCCGCGACACTCGCACTTTGCCCGCACGCCTCGATCAACCGAGGAACCGACTCGCTAAATTCACCATCCCGTCCCCGGAGCCTCTCCCGTCCTGACTATCTTTAAAAAATCTTGTTGACATATCCGGGTTCTGGGCTCTGAAATCCGGGGTTTTCACGCATCTTGTCCTGGTTGCCAAATTTAGAGATGGCAACCCTACATTTATGACTATTAGTGCAGTATTATGCAACATCTTTGAATACCGACGTTTTGTTAGCGATACAAAATACCTATAATATAGGTAATTGGTTCAATATACATTTATCTGTACTTTATGCTTATTTTAAAAACGTTGACGTTGCATTTTCCCGATAGCAATTGCAGCGTAGCGTAATCTATCTTTTACGTGACGATAACATTGATGACGTAAAAAGTTATAGATAGTAAAGAATGACTATTCATATCTAGCTTACGATATCTCGTTATTTTTCATTTAATTGAAATGCTAATTAATTTTATTACCTACTGTAACAATTTAACGAGACTAAAAAGCCGAATGTCAATTATTTATGCCAATGCCATGACTCAAAAATGCAGTTTCGTGCATTTTTATCTCTTTAATAACCTAAATTATACTTACATTAATACCTACCTATCTAACTTCTTAAATTGACATCGAAAATAAAAACAAACATACGAACAAGTGACCTAATTCAACTTTAATTATTATTATATAGGTATTATGATGTCGAATCATGACAAAAATGAGAAACAAAAATACTGAAATGCCGGCTCTACATAATCCTACCAGAGACTTCGCATTCCATTCTATAAGTGATTAATTATCAGATATATGAAACTGCTCATACACCTATACGTGTAACGGAAATATACGCAGCATGCAATCTTAAACATTACGCTCAAAATAACTAGAACGCACTCTGTCATATGTTTAATAAATATCACTTGCTTAATATTAGAAAGTATTAAATAACTAACCAGCAGTAGATACCAGCTACTAGTAAATATTGCCCTTGAATGATTACTTCATATTGAGAATGTTTCTCAATGGAACTGATATTCCTTGAGTTAGATATTATCTTGTTAAGAAATTATTTCGGCTGGTTTCGATTGTTTACACTAGAGCTGGGAAATTCTTGTGCCTGCAATCTGCACACGTCAATGTCGCTTGTATCATTATTATAAATATGTATATCTACTTAGTAAATGGTTTCTCAGATACAACAAAATATTTCGCTACAAAGTAGTTTTTTTATTATCAAAGTTGTAAAATTCTCGGAATTAATAAAAATCGATCTGCAAATTTTTAGTGCTACTTTTAATCTCATTCATGTTTTATAAATGTCATAATTAATATTTATAGATTTTTAACAATTATATTATGAACACAAACCATATTTCAATCAAATTTTATTTCGTGTTATATTAAATTTATAATACTTTAAGCTTCATACGAATCTTTTGGATTACCGGCGAAATGTGAATGAGATGTTATTGTACCATATCAATGAAACGTAAGCAATAAAATAATTATTATTGTCTTTGGTATCATTTGGCAGAATAATTACCAATGTTTACTTATTTAACGACAACAAACGAGATCTATAGTTAGTGATAATTTTGATGAAATCTGTGGTTGTCTAACCAGAGAGCACATAGAGGCGATCGCCTTGAAATACTTTCAAACCACGTGAACTATGCGAAAAGGTTTACCTAACAGAATCAACATTTAATTAATCCTATAATATTGACAGCTGAACTTACCAAATTTAGATGTGATACGGGAGTGGGGATAATGTCACACACTGTATTATTATTTCACTTGTTTAATGTCATTGATTGATTATTTGTAATAACAGGTGGTTGGCTGAGGGTTAGTGTTGCGGGATTGCGCGGCGGAAAGTAAGAAGTGGAACGCACGTCGGCCTGTGTCGGCGCGACGCTGCAGATCGACTGACTGGTGAACAGAGACGCGGACCGCGGACAAGCGGCTGCGCGCGCACCGTGCGACCCGCGACCCTCAGGCCTCACCAGCCGACCTTCACACCAACAGTACACGGGGTGATTTCCTACGACACAACCAATAATATTGGACACTGGACAAGACTGACGCGAAAAACTGAAACTATACGACAATCGAGCATCTTATATTGTCAATCTAGTATTGTCGTAGTCAGAAATTAATGTATTGTTTGGTATCACTACTGAGTATAAAACAAAGTCGCTTTCTCTGTCCCTATATCCCTATGTAATGTATGCTTAAATCTTTAAAACTACGCAACGGATTTTGATGCGGTTTTTTTAATAGATAGACTATGAATTAGTTTATCTATTAAAAAAACCGCATCTAAATCCGAGAGGAAGGTTTATAGAAGCAGCGGGCGGAAGCAAGTTTACTTATATTTTAAATTTGAGCATTTAATAACAGTCGGTATGTACTATGTAGTAGAGTGTATAAGTTATCTCCAAAAACTTTATTTTACATATCATTCAAAATTAATCATATACAAATATAATCAATACAAGAAAATATTATTATTTTTCTTCTATATTATTGATTTCTAGGATAATTTATAGGTGATGGAACTTAAATATTAAAATAAAAATTAATTTATTTTAAATCGGAGCTTATTGCATGGTATGGGCTAGAAATTAAGTGAAGAATGGGTACAGTAACCTATCGTTACTATTCTCTACTAAAACTGGCTTCATCTGCTAAGGCTGCTTAAAACCCTAATGGAGTGGGGTTAAAATTTATCTATAAATGTATCTGTCATACAAAACTTAGCGTGGTACACGCTAGGTTACAGGTACATACAGTTTTTCTAGTGTAGGTATGTAAGGTTACCCATAAACGTCGTCGTGTCAACACAGCACAATTTTTATTTAATTACAATAATTAACACAGGAAAAACTACCATCAACCTCGCGAGTCACGACATTTCAATCGAATTGCGTGTCAAGTAACTATAATATTGACCTTTTTACTCCATAACATGCTGTATAATGTATTTTAACGTTTTGTTCACTGTTATCGGCGAACTCGAACAATAACCTTTTTTATTGTCTGCTACATATATGCATTCAAAAGTTTATGAATGGTGACAAACGGTGACGTATCATGTTGCTCTATAGACTACTCCTACAGCCGTCTAATGTTTTAACTTCATATATTCTTTTAGTTCCACGTAAGAAATTAGTTATTTTAAATTATAACATAGCATCACGCCTTTTTGCCCGAATGGGTAGGCAGTGTTTCATACCCATATTTCGCCAGCTATGTTTGATCCCATGAAATAGGAGGCGAGCCTATTGTGATCTACCGTTTTGTCATATTTTGTCCTAATGCTCTGCATTACCATGCAAAAATCGCACTTAAACATAATTGTCGATATGTCCTGTTTGTTTGTAAACTCGTACACTTAGTCATAACTCATCGTGTATAGCCTTATGTTTCCAGTGTGAATCAATCGCTGCACCATCCGTGCAATTTGGAGGTAAATCAAACATTTATAATTCGACCCTGAAAGCTTTACGAATGTAATTCATTTAGCATAGTTACGACATCCGAGAGTTCATAAATTAATCATTAAATTTATCTAAATACATATCCTACTACTTAGCCAATATGTCAAAGTCGTGTCTATGTATCTAAGTACACGTTCATTTTGGCGGACGTCCTGTCTATCTAATTTGTGATTGAGCGTCAAAAATAAAGTTAAATAATGCTGTAAATTTATATTCCACCAAAACATTTTTATGTAAAATATTGTCTAGACGAAACCATATATGACTCGAACTGTCTCATGTAGAGCCAAGCTTGTTCTACACACCCTAACTCTACATGGCCTAACTACACAAACTCTACACCTTAGTCAAAATATGTGGCTTGGCCTATTCGCTACATTCACAGGGGCCAAAGATGATAGATTTATCAATACAATACAAATACAAAATACTTTTATTTGTTCTCTCACACAGTACCTACATAACAACGGGTCCATAACAGAAATCAGCGAATGTGTAGTCTGTGTGAGAGACTGGTCTCTGTACTAGGAGGTCCTGTATTACAGATTACCAACCTCTCCGTGCTCTGGATAGGTGGAATATGTGTGAATGGAGCTAGTATGAATGTTCGTTGTACGTCATGATTGTAGAATGCGAGAGTGGGTAAAGACATGCGCGTGTATTTGTGTATGTGTGTGATGTGTTGTGTGTGGTGAATGTGCGTGTATGAGTGTATGTGTGTGTGTATTTGTCAGTGAGCGTGTGTGTGTGAGTGAAATGATTTGTTTCCACTATACTATCACACTGTTCATTAATTTTCTTTTATAAAATAGTTCTTCTAGTAACAAAACGGCCAAGCCATATATTTTGACTATAGCTGAAATTCATTTAAATATGCTGTTTCTAAAGAAATAAAGATAATTTTTGTGTAAAGCCAGCGGAAACACACTTGTCATTATTATGACTGTGGTATTCTGTAGGGTGAAGGCTGTTTCCTCACGGATACTATACTAGGCACTCTATTTGAATGAGAAAAAATTTTTATGCCTGCTATTGCTATATTCGATTAGTACCTTAAGTGCGCATATATGTGTCATTTCAATTTATACCCGTAACTGGCCAACTAGAAACTGTAGTTATAATCAACCTATCTCTGTTCTGTGATTCATCATTTCAACCCACAAAGGTCCCACTGCTGGACACGGGTCTCCTCCAGAGAATGTGGAGGGAATTTAGCCTACTATACCACGCTGGCCAGACGGGTTGGTATAGGGTTTGTTTCGAGTTTTCCTTTTCTTGCAGTGTTCTTGTCTGCCTAACGTTACTCCCTTGGTGGGAGATGGGGTAGTGACATTATATATTCTTAATCCGTCACTACACGGATAAGTTGACTGGCCTGTTGGTCTAGTGGTTAGTGACCCTGACTGCTAAGCCGGAGGTCGTGGGTTCGATCCCCACCCAGGACAAATCTTTGTGTGATGAGCATGAAGGTTTGTTCTGTGTCTGGGTGTAATTTATCTATAATATGTATGTATTTACAAAAAAAAATGTATGTAAGTAGTATATCAGTTGTTTAGTACCCATAACACAAACAAATGTAATTGCTTGGTTTGGGACTAGTTAGCGCTGTGTGAGTGTGGTAGAATATTATTATATTATATTAAGTGTTCTGTGATTACAGTATTTATATTCCTAAGATATTTTAGAAATTAGAACACCCCCACATCAAGCGCGCTATGTCACGTAGCGCTAATTATAAAAATAGCACGTATTAGTGTATATACAATAACTTATATCCTACATATTTCGTCTGTAAGAACTCTCTACAAACCTAAAAATCATTCATACCCTCATCCGAATAGTCCAAAATAGATGCCTCATTGAGCTTAAAAAATCCATCAATCTTTTGAACCCATAAACGTCCCACAGCTGGGCACAGGTCTTCTCCAAAGAACGTGGACGGAATTTTTAGATATAGGTGAAAAGTGTTTATAAGGTAAGAAATCATTACGTTTACAGTTCTATTTCTTGCTCTCACTAATTATGTACTTTGTGAGAGAATTAAACGCTTTTTAACACATTACAAACTTGCAGGGCGTTATTTTCATAGTAAAATGACTGTAACTGTACGGATACTTACTTTTTAATATACTTCCACGTAATTTTAAAGTGTAGCAGATTTTTAAAATATAGCTCCGATAAAATAATAAGTATTAAAAAACCACGTAATATAACACTAAATTGCGACGTTGCCACTCTTAAATAATACACTTTTTTAATTTGAAATTTTTCCTTTTTTCCTTTTTTAGGGTTCCGTAGTCAACTAGGAACCCTTATAGTTTCGCCATGTCTGTCTGTCTGTCTGTCCGTCCTCGCTTAATCTCTGTGACCGTTAGCACTAGAAAGCTGAAATTTGGGACCAATATGTGTATCAATCACGCCGACAAAGTGCTAAAATAAAAATTGGAAAAAAATGTTTTATTAGGGTAGCCCCCCTATATGTAAAGTGGGAAGTGTTTTTTTTTTTAATTTTAACCCTAATGTGTGATATATTGTTGGAAAGGTATTTAAAAATGAATAGGGGTTTACTAAAATCATTTTTTGATAATGTCAATAATTTCGGAAATAATCGCTCCAAAAGTAAAAAACAAAGCGTCCCCCCCCCTCTAACTTTTGAACCATAAGTTTAGAAAATACGAAAAAAATCTGAAAAGTAGAACTTTATAAGGACTTTCTAGGAAAATTATTTTGAACTTGGATGGAAACAACAGATGGAAACTGCAGTTAACCAATATAATTTGGTCCCTGAATCGTATGAGCGCCTATACAATCCAGAGGTCAAGTTTCATTTGCCCGTATTTTTTTTTTAACTTCGTTTACATAATATTTTATTATCCTGAACGTATCTTTTTTCAAACAAAAAAATTATTATTAAAATAGGTTCTCGCAATTCAAAATTACCATCGAAAACTTCTGGCACGTCTATGTATTAATTAGTAACCCAATTCATGAATTTATAGTTTTCAAGAACTTTATCATTATGATCAAGAATGAGACATGCAACGACATCTATCAAAGGAATATGGTACTTGGTACTTATTAATAAATGCCTTCACAAGATAACTTTTAAAAGTTGTGATAGCAAAAGGTAGAAATGGTTTTAGTAAATCGAAAATATTTAAAAAGAAATTGTAAGGGTGCTACTTAAAGTATAACCAACAGACAATGACCAACAGACGCATTTTCAGCATTCTTGGAATGGCTGTCTGTTGTCTCTTTCGATAGATGGCGTTGTGCACCTGACGTCATTTTCCTGAATCGCGGTGTTAAGATTCTCCGTGACTGAATGACCCTCTCCCATGTTTGAAATCAAAGCGGGTTAGATAGAGTGTTGAAATTGAAAGTATTAAAAGTGTCGTTAAAAGTCTTGATCGTTAATCGTTACCACTATGTTCATGCTCCAGCAGCGCTCCGCGCTCCTGCAACTGATCCAATGGATCTGTCGCGCGCCCTTTACATGCGCTCCCCTTTGACACACTGCGCTCCCCTTTGTGTTCGCGCTAAAAACCGTCACGAGTCGGAACGACTGCCGCGGAGCGTGCAATATTGCACGCTCCGTGTTCGCGCACGTACCCACTACCGGGAGCTGTTGCAGGAGCGCGGAGCGCTGCTGGATCGCGAACATAATGGATAGTATGGATACCCACCTTTAAACTCATAAGTGGGAACACTTATTGTGACGGACGGGAAACTACGGAACCCTACACTGAGCGTGGCCCGACACGCTCTTGGCCGGTTTTTTAAATTTAATGATACATTTGGGTAGTTTTTATTTGTAAATATTACTGGTTAAATTTAGTTTATATTTAGTAAGGCACTTTATAATCTACTTTTGAGTTTGTCATATCATGCACTCAACATTAACATACTGACATGGTTATATTTTGGCATAGCATGATCGCTATCTGTGAATGTGTGCTCATTTTGATTTTTCGTTGGCAAAGACGCACTGATGTATTTTAAGATTTGACGCTTGAGTACAAAGATATACTCTTATACATAATAGTAATCGTAAAAAAATATGATCATTTATGTTCTCATACTTCTAATTTGTAAAATGATCTTATCGTACGAATGGTTGGCTTAATAACACAGCATATCTGGGCCATTATTCTCAAAATTGAATATGATATCATAATAATGTAACATGCATACAACTAATTATATCTTTTTGCCAAATGAAATTATTCTTATTCTTATTCTTAACTGCCAAACCGACACGACGAAAAAAATTAGCACAGTCAGCTATTAATCTTGTCTAGATAATTAATTCTGAAAAACATTTTTGAGAGGCCTTGCAGGCTTGCCTACCAGTGACTGTGTGAAAAAAAGCAAAAAAAAAAAAACAAGCTGAATCAGTTCTTGTTGAGCTGACGAGTCTATTAGTATCTGGTAGGTATTAGGTCAAATCACAACAAAACATCACATAAAACTATTAACTAGAATTCTAATAATTACACATAATTTAGTTTCTGAAATAAAATCGTAATAAGTAACTATATAATGTGTAAGTTACGTTAGTGGAGCCCGTTGTGATTTTGAACGACATTCAAAATTTAGAATAAAAATTAAATAAATTACATAAAATTGCAATATTATTATAGGTATTACATTAAACGATTATATAATATTTAAAAAAATACATCACATTTTGTATCGCAGAAATCCATTACAATCCATAAATCTACGATGCGGAAGCGACTCTATTCGATTCAACTAATCTTAAATTTTGTCATTGCAATAATTAAAAGATTTTCTCTTTTATCGAGTTGTTGGTGTACAGTAATGTGAAAACTCTCTCGTTCATTAAATGGTCCCAGCCCAGTACTTGGCCACAGCGACTGCATTCTCACTGGATACAGAAGAAGTACAAAGGTTTTTTTAAAGACATACTTACAACGCAAGGGAAACGACGCCATTTTTCAGACTGCTGATATATAATTTCAAGACCGATGAAAACAGAACTAAATAAGAAATAAGGTTGAATAATGCAAACGCATACTAAACCTAAGAAGTACTTGCTGATAACTAATTTAATTGCATGAATAGTTGTCATCAATGAGACCTAAGTATGACAAATATCTTTAAATAATGACTCGTCTAGCCAGCGTGGTATAGTAGGCTAAATTCCCTCCACATTCTTTGGAGGAGACCCGTGCCCAGCAGTGGGCCGTTTATGGGTTGAAATGATGTTGAATTACCCACTTATTCACCACGGACTGATCAAAAATCTTTCAATGTAAGTATAAAGAAAGGCATCCATAACAAGCAAACCATATCTCAAATTTTTCATTGGTTCATAAAGACACAAAACCATCGTGAGTGTGACAAGTTCGACCTCTTAACGATAACCGATTGATCGATTTTGATATGGTTGAAAATGTAATTCGTTCGTTCATCGTTCATCATTCTATTTTCAAAACTTTGACTGCGATATTAAAAAAATTAAAGTTACTTAAGCACATTGCAAGTTAATAGAAGTAAATAGTCCCCAAAGGCGTACTCGCCGATTTTTATACGCTATAAAAATCGGCGAGTACGCATTTGGAGACGATAGACTTAAAAGGTACGTCTTGCAGAAATAAGGTACAGCAAAACGAATTTATAAACACTACAAGCGCAAATTTATTATATTATTCCAGTTCGTTCTTTCTATTTTAATTGAGATCTATTGATATATTTAATCTTGTTATGTTCCATTATACCCATCCATTGTCTTGCTTTTACCAATAATATTTAAAACGTTACGCAACTTCTTAATTATTGTATTAATTGGTTGCGCAATATTTTTACAGCTCTTTTGATAATATTATTAAATTAAATAAAAAGTTACCTTTTTTATTTTTCATAGATACTATATTTTGTCTGCGGCCTTTTTTATCTGAACCTTCATAACGCGCCTATACGCTAAACATAGCGTGCCTTGAACCGAGATAGTACTCACACGTGTAAGTTCTGTGCTTGCTGCTATAATCTGTACTCTAAAGAGTAACTCATCCGATCTGCGTGTAAATAGAGATAGTCTTAATTCTCAAAAAAGACAGTCTTCTTCTTATCAATCGATATATACCTACCTACTATACGACATATGTGAGCAAAGCTAAGTTGCTTTTTAGAAACCAAGAGAAAAAAATCCCCAAATCTAAAGCTTTTTTTTTAGAAAGACATCGCCCGCACAAGGGACAATCCCTGTGTCGCGGGGAGCTTTACAAACATGCAACTAACGGACACAAACTACACCCAGTCTCGAAACAATAATCACACAAATATTTGTCTCGTGTGGGAATCGAACCCACTTCACCTAGCACGGCGATATAGTGGCGAGGCGACCACCTTACCACCACTGCGCCACGGTGACATTTGATCATCATCATCATATTACAATAACATAGGCCTCATCTTAGTTCCGTCTCAGCGACTGGCCTGTCTATATCAAACGCGAAAAGAGAATTGCTGTCCAAAAGAACCTAATGTTAATTTTGGACAGATAATTTATTTAAAGAATCGCAGATACCTATCTACTCTCAGATATTTTTATATGTGAATTTTCTTTTGGTTGACCAAATTATGAGTCTTAATTAAAACGCTTACGTTTTTTTTTAACCTAACACCTTTATCTGTATTATTAAGAATGTATATGTTATGTTTGCTAAAAGTGAAAAATGTGTTCGAAGTCCAAAGTTTAATTATTAAAAGAACCGTGTTTTATTTGTGTAATAATTTTATATTTATTTCTCTGTAATAAAACGCTAATAAAACCCGCAATAAAGTATAAGTATCCGATTAAAGTGCATATAGATACGAGTAAATTATCCGGTTAAAAGAAGTTTGACGTATAAATAATAAAAATGTAATTAGAAGTTACTTTGTGTTTGAAATTAATTATATTAACATTTAATTAACACAGTACTACATCCATATACCGTTAACGCTTTATAGTGTTCGTATGCCGCTATACCTGTTCACCTACGTTGCTATGGCGGAATACAAGAAGGTAATATTCTTAGTTACTGCCGCACTCAGAGACGTCAATTAACAGTAATCTGTCATTAACACAATTTTTTTATTGAATAATCGTCTTTAGGAGTAAACTCTCTGAGTACGGCAGATAGAGCATCAATCAATTCGTCATACTTAATAACTCTTATTAGGTATATACTTTAATATGGGGGAAAATGGTCTTCAGGCGGCCACATACGGGAAAGCGCAGCGATGGCCTCCCGTTAGATGGATGGATGACCTGGATGCGCGATGAGCCGTTACAGGCGACACAGAGCCGAACGCTGCTGTTAAAAAGTATTATTTTATATTTAATTAGGTA
This sequence comes from Laspeyria flexula, assembly GCA_905147015.1. Taxonomy (NCBI): domain Eukaryota; kingdom Metazoa; phylum Arthropoda; class Insecta; order Lepidoptera; family Erebidae; genus Laspeyria; species Laspeyria flexula. Next base: position 9,692,786 of record LR989964.1, on the reverse strand, counting down.
CATTAGGTACCTATAACTTAGGTATCTTTTAATTTTAATTCTATGTTAACAAAATTCTATTTCTATCGTCTTAGTAATAAGTTTCAACAATACGTCGCGTCGCTCCGGTCTCAAATGCTCTGTCACTAATGTTGACCGTATAAAGAGATAGGGTATCTATTGTGATTGTAGTCAGATAATTTAATGTGATAATTAAATTTAACAACTATATATTATAGAAGGTCGTGAGGTGTCTAGACTGCATTAACATTAGACAATCACTGTTTTGATACAAACTTGATTCGTTGATGTTTTATTGCGGTCATTGCCAAAAGCATAGTTCATGTCCTCAAATAAGATCGAATTGAAGTTGGTGAATTTCGGTTTTATATAGGTACTTATTTTATAATATCTATTGAATTCTGTGTTTAGATATTACGAGAGCTATTCTCTATTCTCGCGAAATAGTTATCTATAGGTAACTAACTAGTTCTACTTTACAGGTCTAAAATCGAAGATAATGCGAGAATAGACCAGTAGACCTTCTATTTGTTAAGATATTTGTCATAATTTCTTTAAGTATTTCTAAAATAGAAATTTTTGCCGCCAAAATAACCCTGCAGCCTGTCATAAGAAGGTACATGTGCTTACCACAATAGTCTAAACGAGGTTCATTCATGCAGTATAGTATACTAGTTTCGGCATAAAGACGCCATATAAAAGAGGAAAAATACTTAATAATATCACCCTCGAAGGGAAAACCTAACGTAACGACCTAAACTACCTAACAGTATCCATAAGTTCTGTGGGTGCAGAGTGCCAAAGGTCTATATATCATAGCTATGTCTATAGTAAAATAGAACCTGCTCACTACTAGGGGATCTTATGCAAAAAGTTCTTAGAAGAAAAAAAATAAAATAAATCCAGAACAAATATTTCTATGGTCGGGCAGTGCAGTGGAAATCGATCCGGCTAGTATATATATATGTAACTATATATATTAACATCGCTTGCTAAAACGAAATGCAATAGTCCAGTCTTTATAGTAAGTTCACTACGGAATTCGAGATACCCAGCTGTAAGTCTGTAAATACTTGTATATTGACACCCTAAAAGTTGTCTCAAAACCTACATATGGCAGGGTGTGCGCAACTATTAAATTTCAAGGTCAAAGTTCACAAAAATCGCTTTTATTGTAAATATCTCATTTCCTATGAGTTTTTTGCTATTTGTATTTTTATCAATATTGTAGAATACAAAATTCTCTACAAATTTTGTTTATAACTTTTTTTTATACGGTGAACCGTTTTCGATGTAGAGGGCGGAGAGCGCGCGGTCACAGGATCAATTCAGATCTACCGGTGCCTCCGGTCGAAAACGCGCCATTAGTTGATGAACTATCGATAAATCAATGATTATTACATATTTGTCAATTATTATTAACTATTATATTAATTTTATATTTTTTTCCTAACCTATCCAATTTTTATTCAGTATGAATGGAAATGAGATATTTACAAAAAAAGCGATTTTTGTGAACTTTGACCTTGAAATTTAATAGTTGCGCACACCCTACCATATGTAGGTTTTGAGACAACTTTTAGGGTGTCAATATACAAGTATTTACAGACTTACAGCTGGGTATCTCGAATTCCGAAATTCTTACCTAATTTAACCTTAAATGACTGGACTACAACGTTGGTTTCAACGAAGTATCATTGCTAATAGTGGCGCCATCTATATTAACTCTGACGAACTTAAACGATCTGCACTTACCTAACAACTTGACTTCAAGTAACAGGTATGTGTTTGAGTATCACTTAAACTTAACTTGATCTGTTAATTCAGTTTTATAACGTTAGAGGTCGCTATGTTTTATACAAAAATATATATTTTCTATTTGCTACTACATATTTATAGGGTGACCCTCACGTTTTGAATTCTGAAAAGGTTTTTAACTATCAATGTAAGTAAATAAGAAATACATTTTTATTTGGATTTGCATTTTATTGGATTTATTCGTGCCGTTGCATCGCTTCGGTTGCATCGATCTTCTCATGGCATTATATCAATCGTCAATTTGATGGAATACATACGCAATTTAATAGCTAGCAACAATAATTTATAGCGACCTTGTTCACCTTGTTGATCTAAAACTTAGCCGCACTACTTTCAAAACAGCAATCTAGTATTTATGATTTACAAATAAACATAAAATAGTTCACGTTTATAAGTTTTTACATTTATTACAATAACAATTGTCGTCTTATCTTAAGTGCCGCAAAATTTTAAATTGCCTAAACAACAATGGTAATTGAATGACGCTCCTGAAAACTATCTTCACAGACTCTAATGATGAAACATACAACTAAACGTGCATAAAACTAAAATAGCAATAGCTTCTTACATAATATTTCGGCAAATATGTATATGTTTCTCATATCGTTCATACAATTGTTTATTTGCATAACAATAGCATAGTGCTTACTGTCGCAAAATAACTGTGTCGAACGTGTGCATTCGAGTCATGTAATTTTGTACTCGACGATGGACGTTTAGTTACGACTGTTAGAATTGTTTAGTCGCAATTATGAAGGTAGTAAAGTAATGGTGAAGTTTTAAATTTAAATAGGTGTAGTGGTACTGTAGTAACAACACCAGTCAGACATCCTATAGCGAAAACTAACGTTCGAGTTGGCTAGGTATTAAATAAGAACAACTTTACATTAGATTTACGATCTTTCGATTCGACGATCGACCAACAAATTTGCCAAGTCACATTTTTTCCCGAAATAAATTTATCGACTGAATAATTATATCTTCGTCTTTTATGGTGTGATCCGAGCCTAATAATGGAACGAAGTAGGCTATTAATAATGATGATGATATGATAATAGGATCTTAAAAAGCAAATATAATTAAGAAACGCGTAATATGTCTTTACCGGCAAAAAGGTATTAAGATACCTACCTATTACTCATAGCTAAAACAATAGCATTGACAATCATCAAATCAAATAAATCAGAATAAACTCAACATTTACGACGTTAGTGTCATAAAACGCACCATTGATCTGTAAAGTTTATTGCGCTATAAGTTACAGGCCTGTCGCTTGTTGATTCGATCGAACTTATTAAACAAACCCAAGCGACTCGGCTCGAGGCTAGGCTAGCGCGTGCGGCCTCACCTAATGAGAATTATACCAGATCGGAATACAAATTAGCTAATCGTTGTGCCTTGTAGTCCAGCTTTGAGAATTAGTATTACAATAGTAGAACGAATCGCAGGACGAACGAGTAGGTAATACGAGATTCTCATTTTGTTTTTATGTGTCTGACCGAGTCGGTGAATCGAGAGTGAAACTTGCCTTTTGCGCGTGTTTGTGGTTAATGGAATTACTATAATGGGTAAGGTAGGTACTTCCAAGAATTAATGTTTCATGATTCCGCTATTTATTTTTAAATCAATATGGAGGGAAAGAGATACGATTTAAATCCTAAACCGAATGTACACCTAGAGTATTTAGCTTATCTGCGAGTCCCGTTAACAAATACAATTATTTTATTAGCCTATCACAAAGCTTCGATTTATGAAGATTAACATTTCATAAAAAGCTCTGAAAACACTGCAAAAGTTGGCACCAGCAGTTTGCACCACATATTTTAAGGTACTCATTTTTGTATCTGTCAAAAAAACCTATCTTACAATAGTCTGTCTACTTATACATTAGATTTATTACTGTACGTTGACTAAACTGACTGTAAGTAGTTTCATTTATTTCGTAAATAGTATTTTCTAGATTAAAAATGTTATTCATATTTTCTTAGCCGTCCTTTTTCCGTTATGTATTTACATTAAATATTAAGCAATTTCCTTTGCTTTGGTTTAACATTTTTATATACCTAAATGAAACAAGGAATGGAAAAGTTCAAGCCCCGTTGTGGGTTTGAATTCTTCCATTACTTGTTTATCATTTATATTATACAAGATCGAATTTAAGGCAAACTTAAAAAGCTTAAAATTTCAACTCACAAACCACTGCTGGGCAAGGGTCTCCTCCAAAGAATGTGGAAGGAATTAAGCCTACTATACCACGCTGGCTAGACGGATTGGTATAGGGGTACATCAAATAGTGAGATTCTTCTTCGTTACAAGTAGCTATCGGCAAAGTGTGAAAGTGGCATACTGAGTTTCCTTTTCCATGAATATAATAATAACATAAAAGTGATATTGTTGTGTATATATATATTTATTATATATTTTTTAATAATAACAACAAATTTTTTTTCTAATTATAATATCCAATTTAAATCGCTCACCTCTAAAGTTCTTTTTTCTTTTATTCTACTAATGACTTTCGTCTGTTACTGTTTATTGTAAAATAATTAGATTCTCCAAGCATTTGCATCAAATTCAAACTTAATAGATTGAGTTTTAACTTTTTAACGTCTGTGCTGTAGAATAGAGGATGGCAATTATTTACAGCAATTAGATACTCAGATTGCTGTGGCTATCTAATGTTTAATTATACTTGGATGATTAACACAAAGTAACGTCCTGTACCTACTCCACCACTGTCGGTTAATGATTTCTTACTTCCCCTATTGTAAATGACTTAGGAAGATACATACCTACCTTTAGCATAATTTATTTTAGACTAGCCTCAACTCACGTCTCCGCGTAGTATGTGGATAAAAATCCTATCAGCCTATCAGCTACACCAGACTACAATTTACCTGTTTGCCAAATTACATAAAGATCCTTTTAGCCGTTCCAGAGTGATTGAGTACATATTATTATGTCGCAGCCAACTGGTTAAATCAACCATTCAACTGCCTAGCCGTTTAACTAAACGGCTGCGTTCAACTAACGGCCTAAATGAAATTCAGCCGAATGGTTAAATGCAACATTTAATGAAACGGCTAGGCAGTTAATTGAATGGCTGATTTAACCAGTTGGCGGCGACATATATATATATATATATATATCCATCCTAACTTTTGCATTTATAATCAACATCATCACAACCCATAAATTAAAGTTTCACTGCTGGGTACGGGTCTCGTCATCATCATTTTGAATGGAATTTAGCCGGCTATACCACGTTGGGCAGTTGGGTTTTTCTTGCTTGCCTTCCTCGAGAGATATTGCAATATACAAAGACATTTTTACTAAAATTTACTTATACCCAGTGAAGTCGAGATAATACTCGAAGCCTAACTCAAAATCCGAATATATACATCTTTGCGCATGGTTTCGCATTTAGAATGGTTTACAGCTGATTTATGGATAATAAGAAGATTCCTGTGTCAGTGTAAGAATCTGTAGATTCTGAACACACGAATGATACGTACGGTGTAAGTTAAGATTTTACGAGTTTAATAAACAACACTAAACATAAAATATAACGTTCAATATCAATTTCGTAAAAGTCAGTAGATACCTATTAAAATATTCATATTTTTATCTGTTCAATATTAACCTAGAAATACATGTATGCACTTATTTCTACGTCACAGCCAGCGGCCCACAAGAGGACTCGCGGGAAAAGCGGTAGATTTACCGTTATCGGAGAAAGCTGAGCAGAGCAGCGAAGCCGCAGTTAGTGGCCGAACGGCACCCGCGCACCTGACCTCTCCAGTTCCGACCCGTGCCCGTTTACGATATTGTTTTTGTTGATATTTATTGTCATTTTATATTGGTGTAAAGTGAATTACAATATAAAGAGGTATGGATATTTTTTATTTAGTATAAGTAATTAAGATTTTATTTAGAATAGTAATTAGAATTATTCGTGAATATTATAATAAAATATATAAGTAAAAAAAATACAATTATATTAAGAATAATGTGTTCTTACCATTAGCCACCATAGATATTACTTAGGTAATAGAAGAACGTACGATGTTATATTATTTATTGGATTTTGATGAAAAAAAAAAAAGAATAGCTATAGTAGCTAATAAACTCGTCAAGTAGTAGTACATATTATTTCCTTGCCTCTATTACTATTACAATTGACATAAATGAATAAAAACCTATATTAACATTCTTTTGCGGCTCTACTTTAAAAATTCTTTCCCTTTCTAATCTAGCCACATACAAAGTTACAACTAACACAAACAAAACTAAAGAACAGCTTGTCGAAAGTTATAAAAACAACCCAATCGTAAAAAACCTCCATAGTTCTGTTTAATATTAATAAATGGTTTAGAAGTCAATACCGGTTCTTTATCTTTATATCAAAGTTTTTACCTTCACAAAAACTTCTAGCAGTAACATAAATAAATATAAATGCAGGATAATAATATGCAAATAATTTAATCAAAATGATTTGATTAAATTTGATGTTCCAAAACATTGGATTTTTTTAAAATTAATTTACTAAATTGAGATGTAGGTAAGGCTTATTCCCACCCGCTCCACGATTTTGTTCCCAAGCGCTCCATAACTAAAATTAAATATTGCCTGCCATTGTACTTGTGGCTTTATTTATTATTTTAAAATAAAAATCCTTGGAGCTCCTGGGAATGATGTATGGAGAAATGAATTTTAGAGAACAATAGATTTGGAGCGCGTGGGAATAAGCCGTAGGTAGGTAATAGGTATCTATTGACAAACTGTCATAAGACTAGTAAAATTTTGTGAATTATTAAAATCAATATCCCATTTTGTAGCTAGCTAAAATCATCACTTCATCAGTCATACAATAACAAAAATCAATAATTTAAAAATAAACATTATTTCGACAAGACGGAACAACTTTCTGAAGTCTACTTTCTCAATAGGTAAGAGTGTAAGCCATGCGTTTTTCGAATGAGAGAATGCGCGAATATTGACCTGGATAACATGTGATTGAAAGCAAATAGCACCAACTACGTCATTGTTGTTAGTTCACAACTCGAAGGGAGCATCCCAATTCCAACACTACAAATGTTTTTGGTGCCGAAATTTCTGTGGTTCCCACAAAAAACTGTGGAATATGTAGATAAGATTGATCGATATAAAATCATACCTAAAATGTCTAACATAAGATTCAATATGCGTTGCCGCATTAGGCACGATACACTCGTTGATGTCTTTATAACAACAAAAACGCATACAATATGTTTATTGTAATCAAGTAGTTGATATTAAAGGAAATAGGTCTTCAGGACTACCTGTAGAAATGGGCGTCCCTCAGGGCTCAATTCTTGGTCCTTTTCTATTTTTGATTTATATTAATGACTTGCCATTCTACGTACAGGATTTTTGCGACATAGTACTATTTGCAGATGATACGTCTCTTATTTTCAAAGTTATTGTAATCAAGTAGGTATGCTTAGTGTAAAAGTGAACTTAAGCCACAGTATAATTAATCTACATTTAAATATCGTCCGCTCCGAAATTGTAGTCCAAAAATAACTCATATAATGTCCTTACATAAGTTAATTATAGTAACCTTTTAGAGTTATCTAGATTGCAATAATTAAACAGTATGAATAAATCATGATCATATACAATGTCAGCGGCTAGTGATGAAATTATTTATTTTTAAATAACAAAATTAAATGGCTTTTAAGATATTTTTCGACTAAAATTTAAATGCAAGGCAAAAAATATACAAATGTGCCAGATTGGTGGCAATAGACTCGCCCCCTATTATGAGGGACCTATTGTAGCTAGGGGATAATGCACCTCTGCCTACTCCTTCGGAGCAAAAGGCGTGACGTTATGATATGTTTAAACTGCTTTTTAAAACTGTCTTTATGCTATAGTTAGTTGTTATTATTTTAGGATCAGGAAACATACTATATATAATATATGTTATCTACTAAAATAACCAAGGTTTCTTGAAAGTAGTTTCTTAAGAACTGGCATTGGATAAAAGCAATTCTTACTAATTTTAGAACGGTTGCTTGTTACACGACTGCCCAAAAAAAGGAGTGTTATGTTTTCAGGGTTCATGTATTTTATTTATTGAGATCAAATAAAATTGTTGTGCCATTAAATTTATAAACAGATCCTTGTACCACCAATTCCCAATATGCAAAAACAAAACACTACCTATAGTACAGTTTCGAACTTCTATAAATAATTGTATACAAACTTTGGAGTACACTTGATTAATTCACTACCTACTCTTTATTCTTAACATTCGTGAGTGAGAGTTCAAGAGTGGCGTGAGTTTCTTGCCAGTTCTTCTCATAGCTCCACCCCGTCAGTGAACTGGCCGATGGCCGTAGGCAAATTTGCTGACACTACTTTTCGGATAATACTCGTAACCTGTTACATTCTTGTTATTTTCATAAGTGTTACCTTGCAACCTAAATGAATAAACGAGATTTCATTCATTCATTCTTTCAAGATTTATCTATGCATTTAAGTCACTGATCCTATAATCATTTCAACCCATAAATTAATGTCCCACTGCTGGGTACGGGTCTCCTTCAAACATTTTGGAGGGAATTTAGCCTATAATAACTATACCATGCATTTTAGACGGGTTGGTACAGGGCTTTGTATCGAATTTTCCTTTTCTCACAGTGCTCTCGTTGCTTAAAGTTACTCCCTTAGTCGCCTTCTACGACCCCCAGGGGTAAAATGGGGTAGTGACATTATATATTGTTAATACTTCACTATAAGGACGGATTCTGTAATACTAAGGCTGAGATCTATAGAGCGTACTTGGACTTTGCTCTGACTAAACTTTCGAGATAAGACAAATTCGGTATTTATAGTGCAAACTTTGACTTTATCCAAGCCCAAGCTAAGCAAAGTCAAAGTTCTCAAAATCGACGACTTACGGAAATCTTTGGCTATTATAGGTACTGTAAAAAATAATGGCGTACAAATGTCATAATTTTAAAATGACTATTGAACTTTGTCGCATAACATTAATTGAACATTGAACAGCTGTCATTAGCGATCCTTTACTCAATTTTTTTCATAACTTAACATCTATTACATTTAACCAATATTAAGACACCAAAATTTAAAAATAATCTAGTAATTTTAAGAAAACGGAGTTTTTGGACTATTATAAATCACAAAAAGTATTGTATCATTCGTTTTATCTTTTATTTTACAAAGAATTCAGCAGAAGATGATGCATGAAATGAAACATCTACTCGTACGCGGACTAAGCAATGACATTGTCTATAGATTCCAAATCAATGCTTTGGCTCAGATTAGGCTGAGCAAAGTTTTGTTGGAGTGAAGTCTGAGCAAAGTCCAAGTACGCTCCATAGATCTCAGCCTAAGTATCTCAAGTCTCATTATATCGCATTACCTACTTCACGGCCTACTAACAATATTACACATCACAACGCAAGTGTAACGATTGTAAATTAGATACCTAAAATGTGCTAAGAAAACTATTATAAGATCCAGTCACGTATTAATCCTAAATGTTATGAACATAGTAATTAGAATCTGGGAAAATTATTTCACAACGCACCTTATTACTAGTGAGACTCAGTCTCGCTCAGAATTACACTAGGTACATGTTATTTAGGGTCTCTTTCCCTAAATTAGGATGATCTAATACAGCAAAGAGAGCAAGAGTCCCTAATTAGAGCGACCGGGTGGATCCGATGATCTTTCTCCCTAAACGCACTTACATAACAATTAAAATACAAAAAAGACCTAAAAAATGGTTGTAGGTAATTATTATTCCTAATTTAATTATTTTTATACCCTACAAAAAAAAATTTACTACTAACAATTTGGCGCCAAAAGTCCGCCGTTTAGTTTTTTTGTATTAATACCTATCACACTTGGGTTTTTGAGAAGAATCTAACGATACCGTAATTGTCGAAATCCATTTATCATCTGGAAGAAACGTGAGAATAAAGAAATTTACAAACATACAAGATACGCGCGAATACCCTTCATGGCAGTTGGGTAAAAAGTGGCTCTTTACGGCAATCTCTGCTTTTAATAGTTTCACATGCTATAATATAAGTAGGTATTTATAGTTTCATATAATTATGCTGTCTATATTACACCGGTCACGAGTTATTAGCCACATCGAATGGCTTGTGTTGTTACCTTCCAGCATTCATTTACAATATGCAACAGAAAAATGATTTATATATTACTGTTCCTTCCAACACTAAAAATAGAAGTCAGCGACCGTTGCATTTTAAACACAAGTAATAAAATTTGATGTGAAATGTCGAAAAATCCCAAGGATTATTTTGAATTAATTCAAATCATGATTCTTGTAAATAAAATATTTATTGCGTATTCATTGCAGAGAGATTTGATTTCAAGTAAAGGTTATTTTTATCGTTCACGTGTAGTGCAAACGTTTTACTGGCGTACCTTACAATAAATATAATATAACACCACATCACACCTTTTCTTTTAAAATCTGACACGCATAGCTGTGTAGGATAATAAATTCTGTTCTATTGTTATAATGTCATATTTTATAGAATTTGAAGCACAGTGACGCCCACATTGTGACGTTATACCTGCACAGAAAGCCGAGCCAGAAAGTCAGAATATAGGCAAAGGTGAATCATTAATATTTCACCAGCTATATTTTAGATAGATAAACCTACCGCTTGCCGCTGCACCCACTTACCTAGACGAATCTATACTTACTTAATATAATAATATGATAAAGTTGTAGAGTTTATTTGTTTGTTTGTACTCGCTAATCTCAGGAACTAGTGAACCGAATTGAAAAATTATATTAGTATATATAGGTATTAGTATTGGATAGCCCATTTATCGAGGAACGCTATAGGCTATATAACATCACGCTACGATCAATAAAAGCTGAGCAGTGGCCAAATAAAGAGCTAAGCCCCGCGCGACTTCATATAATTTCATCTACTTACACAATGTGGACCAACATCCCTAATGCACGCTGTCCCCAATGAGTGTAACTTTGCAACAGTCGAAACTATCTGTCATTATTTCTTGGTGTTTGCAACCGCAGTAGTGTATCCGTCTACCATAATAGCAGTGAATTAACTTTGCGCAACTAAAAAAGATACGATTGTATGATCACTAAATGCACGCATGTGTCTTGATTGGTACACTAGAAATTACCCGAACAACAAAGTAAAGTTGACGGTCAATATACGTTCTAAAAAGCTTTTATTACTTACATAATCATTTTTAACGAGGTAGTGGTATAGCCGTATTTGTTAGCTAAAAATAGTTTTGATGAAAATTGGAAATATGCTCCTGTTGCTTGTGTTAAATGTATATTTGTAATAAGGTAATATTTACTGATTTATAAATTTATAATGTAGTTAGACTAGAGATTAATTATGACTCTAGAAATTATTTTAATGTTTATAAGTTTTAATTAGTATAAATCTATTCCAACTCATGAGTTTGAATATATTTTATATATCAGATGTAATAATTATAAATTTATCAAAAAAAAAAATTGAATAGCCTATCATTTCCCCATTACCTACCTACGTAAAAAAATACGTTTTTGGTTCAATACAATTCTAGATGTCAGTAACCAGCTGATATATTTATTTGGCGATTAAAAGAATGGCCTGAGTTTAATCTCAACTCTCGACTTTGTCAGCGAACTGACAATAGGAATATTTTCTAACACCATTTTGGCTTAGTACAGTTAGTACAACGTGTATGTGATCTAAATGAATAAATGACATGATTACTGATTAACATATACCTTTTTGTTACAGAATAAAGCAATGTTAGAAGGAACCAAAATCAACAATCCATCACAAATGGCGAGCGTGTTCGACATCGCCAAGGACACTGTCCTCTTCCTCATACTCTCCTGCTACTACATCCTGGAGTCGCTATTTTGGACCTTAGTGCCGAATGCAATAAGGCCTATGAAAAACCTCAAAGGCGACGTAGTGTTAGTAACAGGCGGTGGAGGTGGCGTGGGGCGCCATCTTGCGGTCAAACTGGCGAGGCTTGGAGCCAAAGTTGTTGTATGGGATATTAGTAAAGAAGGTTAGTTTCAAGTTAGAATTTTCAAGCCGTTTACAAGCATCAGAGTTACATTTTAAGTTAGACGTATCGTGAAAATATAATGATCAATTCTCAGCCTAAGGCATGGGCCTGTCATAGATGTTAAGTTGAAAGATAAATTAAAATTGTAATACCTTCAGTGGTCAGGTTTACTATCTATTATTTAGTCGATAAGAACTAACGAATCCAAGTAGAATTTGTAAGTAAAGGGTCCCAATTTATTGAACTGCTTTAAATCATTTTTTTCCTTTTAAATTTCACAGCCGAGTTATCCTTAATCTGGTTTAATATTAAGTACTAAACTAACGACTAACCTAGGTCCAATGTTGTCGACCTTGCACAAGTAACAACCTTTTTGCGTTCATCGGTTCATATACTAGATTGATGTTAAATACCCTGCAACTGGATGCAAGGTATAAAAACATAATTATGGTGACGTTAGAGGCTTAATAACTTTAGATATTAAAGCAATTTATCAATAAGTTCCGACGCGCCGCCACCGCTTAATTGAACTATTAAAATCTCCTAAAGTCAAGAACCAATATACAAAAGCCTAAAAAACTCTATAAATTTATAGGCATTAAAAATAGTAAAATATACTGAAATATCCTAGCAAACAAACAATAAAACAAACAAAGGAGGCTCAACAAAAAAAAACCAATTCCATTTTATAGTTTCAATATTATGTACAGATAGCAACAAAAGAAAAATAAACAGTGTTGCAATCACCATGAACAAATATAGTTTAGTTTTTAATTGTTATGTCGTGTTATTGCATAGCCATTAAATACATTTATGTACCTACGTTTTATTACACGCATATGCTTATGCTGAATGAAATAATATCCATTGAATAATATGGAAAATAATTGTTTATTCATAGTTCGTGAGTTTGCATAAATATTGTTAATATTTGTTTTAAACTCTGGTTATAAATATTTCAATTTCTATGCAAATAAATACAAAAGTTAAAAGACTCTGTGTACTTTTAGTTTATTGGTATGACAGGTTAGACTAGATACGAATTATAGAAACTAAATCAAGTATTAAACTGGATATCATACAAAGGTAACTAAGAAATCTCTACAAAACATTGCAAAATGCAAAACAACACAACTAACCTATTTTTTAAATGACGAATAAACAATTGGCATTTTAAACCTCTGCCTACCCCTTTCAAAGAAAAAGATGTTATGTTACGAATATAAAGTTTTATATGTATGCCAATTAGTTATATTGTAATAACATTTACATTGCATAATCAGGATTGCAAAAAACATGTGCGGCTGTGATGGATGAGGGCTACGAAATCGCAAGCTACGTCGTAGACCTCGCAGATCGTAGCGCTGTCTACGCTGCCGCTGAAAAAGTAAAAAGGGAGGTAGGTAGTTTTAAATTTTTTATCATTTTATCATTGCCTCATTTATAAGTTTTCTATCAAGTACTCTTTGGACCTTGAACTATAAATCAATTGGCAGTTAATAAAACTGTTCGATGTTGCAATAATGAATTAAAGTATTCGACGATTAAGTACGCTGTGATTTAAGTATATATATTTTTATTGGTGTTATTGCTAATAATTGATAAATTATGGAAGTCTCTTAACTTTAATATTGGCATAATCACAGGTGGCCCGCGGCCTTTATTTAAATAAAAAAAATTAAACTAGGTAGCCGTACAACTAATTTTTTTTACGGAGAGGCCCCATTCCATAAATATGCCACGGTTCTTAACCTAAAAAGCGTTTACGTACATACAACCGCCTTTAACAAACTAAGTACAAAATTTATATTTTATTTTCTTTCCAGGTCGGCAAAGTAGATGTGCTAATCAATAACGCGGGTACAGTGTTTGGTGAAACATTACTCGAGTTATCCGACAACGCTATAGAAACTACTTACAAAGTCAATATCCTCTCACACTATTGGGTAAGTAACACGTACCTACCTGTGTATACTTCGTAATGACACAACCATGCGATGATTTGGTAATGAGACGTGAAAAGGTCACCGTGTATTTTTGATGATGTTACTTTTTAAATATTTATTTTGTACCTACTATTTACTGGTTAGATTGAGTAATTGCTTGAACAGGGACGGATCTATGTAGGGGCTATAGAGGCTGCAGCCTGAGGCCCCCGGATATAAGGGGCCTCCAGTCCCAATTGAAAATATTGTGAATTAAAAAAAATTATAAAATATTTATTAAATTATATATATTCCTTTTTTAAATTATATACTTAACACTTTTTTTTAATGGCATTTAGGTAATTGATAATTTAGATAGGCACCCTAGGGGTCCCCGAGTAGTATCAGCCCAGGGCCCCTCAAACTCACAGTCCGCCCCCGCGCTTGAATGTATTTATCAGTAAGTCAGTTTTTGACGAAAATGACGACATGACGAGACGACGAGACATGACGTGGTGCCGAAATGCGTATAGCGTCATGAACGCTCTAATACATACATACATATAGATCACGCCTCTTTCCCAACAGAGGGGTAGGCAGGGACTATTTCCTTCCACTTGCTACGATTCTGACATACATCATTGGCTTCTTCAACATTCATCAGTCTTTTCATGCATTCTCGCCGGTTGAAGATACTCCTGATCTGTCTCTTCTTTAAAACGTCACCTATTTGGTCATGATACGTTTTTCTAGGTCTTCCCCTTCCAACGTTTCCTTTCACGCTCTAATATTATTCTCAAATGTTAAATTTGTATAGGTTGCAATGCTTCGTATCCTCTGGTCGAATCCGAAGTCTCTCTATAGTTATATACCAAACACCGCAGCGGTTCAAACAACCTTGCATTTTTTACCTATCCACATTTTGCAGTGTAACAAGCTCAAAGCTTTGTTCACTTGCTTAATACCTAAGCCGTGGTTTCATGTACAAAACGACGTAAAGTAATAGGTACATAGATTCATATTTTATCTCTCTCATTTCAGACTGTGAAAGCATTTTTACCAGACATGATCAACAGCGGCAAGGGACACATAGTTACAGTGGGCTCAGTAGCCGGTCTTCTCGGCACGTATCGCTGCACTGACTACAGTGCCACCAAGTTCGCTACTGTCGGCTTCCATGAGAGCCTCTTCACTGAACTGAGGGTATGTACCTTTAATTTTATATGACGATTTTTAAGACTCGCCAGCTGTGACCAAATTCTTTTCACGATTATGATTGAGTGCTAAAATTAGAGTTGAAAGAGAAAGCACTAAGTAGCGGCGAGCGTACACGTAGGCATTTTTTTTGCACGCTTCTGGATGAATACAAAAAAAAACCATTGTTTTTTTGCCATAATCACTGTTAGTACGGAACCCTCGGCGCGCGAGTATGTCTCGCACTTGTCAGGTTTTTTTTACTTCATATCCGATTCTATTTTCGACAGGCTCATGGTCACAACACAATCCACGCGACCCTAGTGTGTCCATACTACATCAACACTGGCATGTTCGACGGAGTCACACCTCGGCTCATGCCTATGCTGGAGCCCGACTATGTCGCTGAAACTATGATCGACTCCATCCGGAAGAATGAGGTCAACTGCGTGATGCCCGGCTCTGTCAGATACCTTCTACCTTTAAAGTGGTAAGTTGGACTTTTTTATATATATTTTCTTAATTCTTATTGTTATCTAAAAAAGATAACGACATATTTTTGAAGTAGTGAATAAAATAATGGTGAACTAGCTATAAAAAATAAGTAACATAAACTTTCTTATTTCAGCCTACTCCCCGCGAAAATGTGTTGGGACCTAATGCACAGAGTAATGAAGGGACCACAGTCTATGATGGAGTTCAAGGGAAAACCAAAAGTTGCAGCTCAATAATATAGTATACATAGTGTTCACACACGAAACTCATTTGTTTCAAATGGGTACAAGAACAAAATACTCAAAGACTTTTTGAAAAATACAGACAGTTCATATTTGTCTAAATTTTAAGAATTATCCACAAAATTTTGCTAATTTTAGAGTTTATCAGCTGCAAATTTATAAAAGATTTTTTAATAATTTATTAAAATTAAAACTGAACTAATAAAAATAATTAAAGTTAGGACATTATGTCCTCACATTACATATTACATTACGTAATAATCAAATATACCTTCCGTTTCTCTGGACACCGCCCGGCAGAATTGATTTTGTAAATACATAATGAAGTCTAAGTTATAGGCATTATAAAACTAAGGGGTTAAATTAAGTTAGGTAAAATTTATCAAAAACTCACTGATATCTTAATAGTATTGGCAGACGTATTTTTATGCTGTCTAACTCTTCGAAATAGATAGAGAATCGTCATCGCAAAATTACATTGTTAAAATGTACAGTATATAATATAATTGTATTGGGTTTTTCTATCGTGAAATTCCGGTATTAAGATTTTCCCGGAGTCTGGTTAGCAAAATGTTCCCGGTTGATAACAATAGGCTCACCCCCTATTTCATGGGACCAAACATAGCTGGCGAAATGTGGGTGTGATACACCTCTGCCTACCCCTTTGGGGAAAAAAGCATGATGCTATGAAAAAAATGAATCAATATAATTATTGTAGAGGCAATTTCACATTTACGTTTAAAAACGTCTGTACTTGTATTTTTGTAATTGTCTGTATTCGGAATGAATGCTTTTTTCCACCGAATGTACATGAGAAATTAAAACAACAAGCTTTTTTAAACGCTGATTTGAAAACGCATTAATTGTAGCTAGCTACAAATGGATACATATTATACTAATGAGAGGATAAATTGTTGTCAAAGACTGAATGTTATTTTCAGTAGCATTTCATAAGGTTTAATTAAGTATAAACAATAAAATATATATTTATAATTTATTCTGTTTCATTTAAATTTCTGGAATAGTGGATATCACAAACATAATGCACTATATAATATGTATATAACTGTATGAGACATCAGCGAGTGATCGAAATAGGTAGTGCAATTTTGTAGGATTTTGTGAAGTTATCTTAATATGGATAAGTCTCTGAATCCCACTTAGGCTGCGATTCTATTGGTTAATAATAAACATCGCATCCTCGCACATCTCTGGCGGAAACGCAGCCTTAGTTGGAAATTAATATTGTTAATTTAATTCTAATTAAATTAAGTACTAACTTATCTGTTAAATGCATTGTTTATTGGAGCGATGGTTTCAAAATTATTTCGCTTATCTCTAAGTTCCATTACGCACATTCAGTAACTTTTTTGACACTTCAAAGAACTATAATAAAGAATTTCAAAGTGTAGCGATGAAGTTAATGTTAATTTTTGTTACCCACTGCTGGGCACAGGTTTCCTCCAAAGGAAGTGGAGGGAATTTAAGAAAAACTTTTAATTATAACAAATAAAAATACCACAAGTCTTATCCATATTAATACAATGTTAAAGGTCATTCATCCTTAATTGCACAGCCTATTCCGATCTATGGACATGACACACTAGTTGCGTAACGTAGACGTAATGCTTAGCTCGTTCCCTCAGTGGTACGTACATGTCTACGCTGACGCTGTGTGCCCGGGCCTTAACTTAACATTAGTATCACACGTAATCAGAATAGGTCGTAAAAGTAATCTAGGCCCTGTCCTAGCTCCCATATAGCGATCCCCGTGTCGTACTGACGTGCTAACTCAAGACGTTTCTGTATAGAATATAACGTGGGATAGAATATCTTCTTTGTACCCTGTGATGTCCTGAAAAGAATACAAACAATTTTATTTCACCTTAAAACTGGTCGTCAAATGTAGCCAGTTTCGGTTTTGGTATAGCAACCAATTTTAGTAGACAAACACAACAACAACATCCCACAGCTGGGCATTGATCTCCTCCAAAGAATGTGGAGGGAAATTAGCCTACTATACCACGCTGGCCTGATTGGTGTACTCTCCAAGAAGAAACCTATCAGCTTCTTGATGGTGTCAACTTATTTAGTCAACAATTTGGCATAAACTAGCCAATCCATTAATGTGCGACACGACGACATTCATATTATGTAGTTGTAAACCTAGAAAATCGTGACTGCCTTATAACCTCATTTACTGAATGTACGACATAAAAAAAATTATGCTTTCTTTATCGTAGTTTATGGTATTCTTTGGGCACTTCAATAAACAAACTAGACGAATACTTGGTATTCGTCCTATATTGCCGTACGTTCACACTTTTTTGGATTCCCTACTTACTTTTGTTGCTGACCATACCTACACTCAGAATCTACAAAAATATCTATGAAACACAAATATTTGTCTTGTGTGAAATGGAATCCACGATTCTCGGCATCTCGAGATGTTAGTGACGATTCAAGCACTTTAACAGATACGCCACAGTGACAGGTCATAGACAATCTTGGAATTCCTATTTCTTATAACTCACTGGATGTTGAAGACGAGTTTTATTGTAAAGTGTCTAAATAAAGAACAACTACTACAAAAAATACAATAAATATAATTATACTAGTTGGCACTTACCTAATTTCAACATAATTTTCTGCTGTATTATTGTTATAAGACAAAGCTTGGTTATTCTTAGCGTTTTTCAATAATTCTATATACTCTGTACCAACAATCGGACCACCACCATTGGCTGTGTATGAGTTACCATAAAAGTTCAATCCAAGTAAGATCTTGGATCTCTTTGTCGCCATTTCATCATTATCTATTAATTTTTCTACACATAATCTAACCCAATACAGTGGAGCATTAGGCCCTGAAACAAAAGAAAATCGTTGGTTTAAAACTAGGTATACAAGAAGATCTAAAATGAAAAAATAAATTATCAGTAATAATTATTTTGACCATATTCTCGTCTTGGCTGCTCTTAGATGACAAAAACTTACCACAGACTAGAATACTAAAAACTACAATAATCAAATTAATGCAAATATTTTTATTTCTGGTATAATTATCAAAACTCGCGTTATATAAAATGGACCTTATATTAAGCTACATAATGGTGATTTGAGTTTAGCTTAACAATTTCTCAATTACCTTTAATATTAAACAGCTAACACTTTAAAAAGAATTCAGGTATCACTCACCCGGTTTCTGTGGACTAGAGTAATCGTAAGTCATGACAGACACAGCCTCTACATAAGGATGTATATCATTAAATGCTTGAATAAAGAACTCATCAGTGGGGTAACCACGGAATGGTGGGTAGACTAGAATAAGACTAAGATCATTTTCACTCATCTCTAAACCTAAAACAATACAGAGTCAATTATAAATTTGGCACATAAAGCTGTTAGTCATACATAATAGTGAATGTGGTAGTCGTTAAGGGTTGGAGCACATCTGACCGCATTGAACCGCATTTTCCTGCTTCTATGCCTTTCTGTCACAGAAATAGAATCGTCATTTACTAGGCAAGAAAGAGAGTGATGAGAGAGATAGAAGCATAGAAAAAAAATGAAAATGATTGCAGCATCCGCCTGCAGTTTTATGCCCAGTACATAGGTAAAAAAAACATAATATTATTTTTTCCCAACCTGGAAATCGAACCTGAGACCTCTTGTGCATCAGTTGTTCGCATTCCCATTAAGCTACTGCAGCAGTCTCAGAATCAGATATTAACAGACATACTGTCCGGAGAGTCAATCCAATGTATCTTTGCTTGGTCACTACACAGCTCCTAGTGTTTGTAGAGTGATGTTTTAAAGATAAATAGGCTATCCAATCCTAAAAAATTTTTCTAATTGAACCCGTGGCTTCTGAGATTAGCATGTTCAGCCAGATGAACAAACTCTTCAGCTTTATAATATTAGTATAGAATACAGTTTAACTCATCTCAGTAGTGTTACTTGAGCTAAAGCACTTTACTTACATCAGAAGAGAACTAGAAATAAATATTATTATATCTTACCAAACTGTTGTATAAACTTAACAGACTTATCAACATATTTGCCGATCTGCGACAGCATCTCCAGCACTATACCATCAAACTTCCATCGTTTGCATGCCTTCTTTATTTCTTCAATAAGAGCCTTCTGTTCCGTAAGAGAAGAAGGCTCCATGAAGAATGCTTTAAGATCTGACGACTGCCAGTTCTCAAAGATGATTCTCGGTAATACTAGAACAGAATTTAATAATGTTTTATTTTGTTGATAGTTGTTTCAAATATTTTTATAAATTATCAGTTTGTTATTAATCCACTTAAATTACTGTAATCATTTGTTAAAGCCATATTTTCTTGTGATATAGGCAAAATTCTTATTAGCAGGATTAATAAAAGTCCCTGTGTCACAATATTAGTTCTTTACAATTTTTTATTTTAGACAGTACATTATTTTTATTTTCATTCAGATAAGAATTAATATTTTTTTATACCTATATAAAATTAGTCCCATTTGCTATTTTCCCTAATTTCAACAAGCATTCATTTTTAATGACATAAAAATGAAAGTAAAAACTTACATGCAGTGAACTTATCAGCTTTTTTCAAATAATAATGTGCAACAATTGAATTTATTTCTTTTTACTAAGTATAAATCTTGTTAAAAAGCTATAAATAAATATATAAAAATAAAACATACTTTTAATATCACTAGCAGAGCCTTTTTGCCTGACAGACTTCATCCAGGCATGGTCAACATCATGAAGTCCCGATATAAGATAGATATTTGGAGACTGCCGCTTGATTTGCAACCACACAGGGGATATATAGTTGAATTTAGGAGCCCAAATCTTGGCCACATCGTAACCCTTATTGTTCCACTAGAAAAAGCAAATATACACTCATATTTATGGAGTTCTACACATCAGATAATGCTATAAATTAATTTCTGGGCAAAACTCACGGGTGTAACGTAACCCAAAATAGTATTGGGGAAGTTACGTGTTGTCACGTCCTGGTGATACGTGGCGTGGTATTTTATAATATCTTTGACTAAAGGCGCTTCATCCACTAATTTACGGTCTAGCACATTGTTTTTCCTTGGACCTTCTTGTGGTTTCACACCTTTCTGACCCTTCTTGTCGGACGGCGGTGATAATGTAGCTAAACACACATTCAGAAGGAAAACAACTTGTAGTATCGTTTTAAAACATTTCATTTTTACGATATAGAGCACAAAATAACAGTGTTACACATAAAGTTTTATTAAAATTTGATACTGTATTTACAGCAGCACAGCCAAATCAACACTCAACCCTCAATCAGAACAAACGTCAAACAAACATACTTTGATACTTCGCTGAATACGAAAATACGAATGCCGATTGGCCGATTAGCTGTTTACTTGCGTCGCCGGCCGGGTTAATAGAGATGTGGGAGTTACGTTTTGATTTGACACTATTATCGATTTTTTGAAAGGTGTGAAATAAAATAACAAAATAGCTTTTATATTTTTATGAAAATTAAATATATTAGGTTGGGGAAAAAGTCTTTTCGCATTATAGTATGTATGAACTTGTAATAAAATCTCTTTGGCTATACTATTTGTATCTGGCTGGTTTTGGTATCATTGAAAGTTTAAATTTTAAAGAACACAATTCCAAATTCAAATTAGGAAAATGAAAGAAAAAAAGACGTAATGAAACCGAACCATTTTTGAAAAAACTGATTACTGGTGATGAAAAGTAGATCACGTACGACAAGAACGTGCGAAAAACGTCGTGGTCAAATGGGCACAGGTGTCCTCTTCTCCATCTAGAGAGCTAAGAGGATTTAAACCAATCACACACGCTAGCCCAAAAAGTGTTGTTGGATCAGACATCAGACCTTAGATTTTTTCTAAAGTTTGTTGGTTTCCTCGCGATATTTTCCTTCGCCGTTGGCAGATAGTAAGTCACATGACTAGTACGTACCTATATAAATTCCACAAATTGAAAAACACATTTGGACTGCCCGCCCGTCGGAATCGGACTCGGACACCGTGTTTTGCATGACGCGCCGGCTCGTCACAAATCCATAGATTCAGCACAGGAAACGATTCGCCGGTTAGTCGCATAATGCCTAATTCGCGAAATGGGGCCCGAGTCTGGAAAGGACTAATTCGCGAATGGACTAATTCTTAAAAAGACTAATTCGCGAAATGGCTAATTCTGAAAAGGACTAATTCGTGAAATGGCTAATTCTTAATAAGACATATTCGCGAAATGGCCAACTGTTAACAACGTATTACAGCACAAACCAATGCGCGTGTTTTTACTAGAGATATTTTTTAATTTAATTCAAAAGCAAATTGCTAACACAAAATAACAAGGCGTTTTCGTTGTGTGCTTTGGCAGCATTTAAATAAACAGATAGACAGACAATTTTTTTTTATACTATTTAGAGATAGTAGTTTGTATCTACTTAACAAATCGACCATTATTGTATTAATCATTTGTTTAATTTTTTGGAACTAGTATTTTAAAGATCTAACCCCGTGTTACAGTTAATCATGTTGCACCTTTTATTTCTACCAGTCCTTTATGTAGGGACTTATTGTGTTAACTGCTAGAAGAGTCGCGCGGGGTTTCGCTCCCGTCATTCTTTATTTGGCGACTGCTCAACTCCTATTGGCCGTAGCGTGGTGTTATAGTATAACCTATGTTACTTAATGATAATGTAGCTTACTAATGACATCAGAATTTTTGAAATCGGTCTAGTAGTTTAAAATTTTATTCGTTACATACGAAAATACAAATCTTTCCTCTGTTTAATTAGTCTAGATGTAGATTAGAGATTAGACAAAAATACTAATAAACTACAATATTTGCTAAAAAATAACTTCGAAACTTGTTTATAAACACGCGAAACTGTTGACTGCTTCATTTTAATTCCTACTTTTTATTTATGTAGACTAATCAAGAATAAACTCATAAAATCGACGACAAATAATATGTAAAATACCTACACATCGTATTACAAGTAGGTACCTACATGTGTATTCTATTTTCCTTTCTTTTCTTGAAACTGTCCGTTGAGTCAACAGCGTAAAAGAAAGTAATGCTTACGTTACGACCGACGGACGACGACTCGACGATGTATGAGTAGTTTATTTGATAAATCAAGCAGTACTGATGCAGAAACCGGGCCCACAACATGGCTCGACACCTTTCGAAATTATTAAATGCTATTGTATTAATTGTTTTTACATTACATACATACATAGGTAAACAGTGACTAGTTTAGCTCTTTGTATACAGTGTTTGTTTATATTTGTGTATTTTAATATGATTAATTATTTATTTATTAATTTGTGTACGAAGAAACAAGTTTTATCCAAGTCATAATTTCACAGGAGTGCAAGGAAAGCACCGCGAGATAAGGAGTTTGTCGGAAGTGAAGTGCCATGAAAATGGAAGATTTTACAGGTAGGTAAACTCCAAATTTGTGGCTATTTACTGTGGTGTTTATTTTATCTGTTAATGATTCGTTGTTAGCGCCAAACTAAAGGTTGGCTGGTAGAAAAAACGTCATTATTTATTGTATTATGCACCTGGGCGTGTTATTAGTGCTTTGATTGGAAAAATAAAGGAAGGAATTGATGTAAGTATGTAGGTCCTACTTGTTCTTCGTCTTTTTTAGTGTAAATAACAAAATTATCTTAATTTCTCGTCCACACAGAACACTACCATTTCAATTTTTCGATGATCAATAATGGTTGGTATAGGAATCTTTTAATTCGAATAAATAAATTTAATGTAGAGAGTGCTCTCTACATTAAATTTATTTATTCGAATTATTTATATATATATTTAATTAATTTTATCGAACAATTAAAAACCCATCTCTGTTCTGTGGTCTGTACCTATAAAATTTAATTAGTAGCTAGAGCTACTAAACAAATTAGACGTAGGCACCTATAACTGTTGTCTCGATAGAATCCAACTTTTAATATTTTATTAAATTTAATTTATTTTAATTTATTCAGACAAAACACAGTCTAAACAAATACTTTTACAAACAGTTACATATAGAAAAGGATTTAATATGCCAAACATTAATTTACCACAATAACGGACTAAAACAGTTATAGGTTTATTATATAAAATTGTAACAATATACAATTATTTAACACTAGCTTTTACCCGCGACTTCGTCCGCGTAGATTTCGATATTACATAGATCTTTGTTTTAAGTGCAATTTATGAATTCCACAACAGACCACTACAGGAGTTGAATTTCGTCGTTACGTCAATATAGATAACATTTTCGTAATCAGCGTCCCTGAAAACCTTGAAAACGACATCCATATCAATTTCTAATAATTTTCATTTCATCCCTTAGGATTCTATTTAATATTTCACCCCCTGAACCTATCCCTATCAAAAATATTAAAAACATTTTAAATTCCTATCCCAATACTAATTTGCAAAACGTTAACTTCCAAACGAAGATCTTTTGATACAACGTTTCATCCCCAATATCACCCTTCCAAAGCCACCCTTGTCAAAAATATTGATGAGGGTATTTTTTATTTTGATAGTAGTACCCCAAAACAAATTTTCAAATCTTTAAGTTAAAAAACAAAGAAGTTTCATACAATCGTTTTTATCGCTTTTCACACCCTTAGGGGCTGTATTTTAAAAAACAAGACAAACACACCCTCCAAATTTCAAGCCGCTACGACCAGCGCTTTAGGCTGTGCGTTGTCTGTCAGTCAGTCAGTCAGGACAAAGCCTTTTATAATATGTATGTATAAACAAATATTATGATAATATGTAGGTTTAACAATAGAATAAATATTTGGCATAGGTATATTATATTGTTTACCCGCCATAGGTAGGTAGGACCTAAGTAGGTACCTAGGTACTTACAAAGCATCATCGCAGCAAATTTCCGAAGGATATATCTACCATACAAACGCTGTGAAATTAATTAATAGAATTGTATCTACAATCTTGTTTCTATTGCTGAAAATAAGATGTTGTCTTTGTGTGAAACGAATTCATAAACCTTCTATATTAGTTAACTTTAAATTAGTTACATAGGTATTTACCCACCTATCTACCCAATTATGTATCTACTTATTCTAAAATACTCCCACGCAAGTTTATCTTCTAATTATTTAATTAATCAAAATGCTATTCTTGTTATCTACATGTGACCATGGTAATTTTTTTAAAAGTTATATTTTTATTAATATTTTACCTCATTCAACTGCCTCGGTGGCGCAGCGGGAAGTGTATACGACTGCTGTGCAAGAGGTCCCGGGTTTGATTCCCGGGGCGGGTGTAAATGGTATTGGACTTTCCTAACATGAAATTCCAGTACCTATTGAAATTTTCTCGGAGTTTGGTAAACAAATGTTCCCGGTTGATGACAATAGACTCGCCCCCTATTTTATGGGACCAAACATAGCTGGCGAAATGTGGGTGTGAAATACCTCTGCCTACCCCTTCGGGGAAAAAGGCGTGATGCTATGTTATGTTATGTTATTCACACAGCGCCATCTAATCCCAAATTCTGTTCTGTGTCTGGGTGTAATTTATCTATATAATATGGACAAATCTTTGTGTTATACAAAGATTGTTTTATACAAAGATTTGTCTGTCTGGGTAGGAATCGAACCCACGACCTCCGGCTTAGCAGTCAGGGTCACTAACTACTAGGCCAACAGGCCAGCCCGCATAATTTTTCGTCTATTCATGATTTTTGTAGCCGAATGAATTAATAATCGGTATTTTTACAATAAAGTAAAACTCTTGGTATATAATTTCTCAAGTGAACTCCACATAGTCCAAGTGAAATTAACTTTAATAACGAGAAAACAGCAAGTAGGTAATAGGTAAGTACCTAGGTTTGCTAATGTCAAGTCAATTCTAGTAGATAGATTTGTCAGAGGGTTATAGTGGATTAGGGGGTACTGTACTTAGTTTCTAATATAAACTCTAGGACTAGCTAACAGTTATGTATCTATTATGTAGATTTATGTAAGATATTTTTATATATTGTCCAGCCCCCGATTTTTTGAATCATAGAACGAAGTTTATTTTTCTTATAAGTTATTTAGTGGTAGAAAATAGTTTATCATATAGATATTAAAAACTGATTAATATTAGATATTTTCAACAACTATTTATTTTATAAAATGTAGGTAGGTATTTTTATCTTTAAAAACTGACACTCCCGGCTGAAAACTTCCTGACAGCAGGGTCCAGAAATGCAAAATTTTATACAACAAATATTTCTTTAAAAAAACTTTCCAACGTATTTACCAAGTAATAAAATATTACGAATCTACCTAACTCAAACAAATTCACAAACTGGAAATAAAAGTTGTTAAAATTTTGGTATAAAGTAAATAACTTGTTAGGTAGGTATGTCTTTAATATTCAATAATGACGTTATTTCAGTAATACTTACCTATTTCAATATTAACGAACGAAACCTTCCAAATTAATGTAGATTTAATATTTACCGCTTCTTTCTGCGTTTATCGTCTGCATATTCCTATTAATAATATGTCTTTGTCAATCAAATTGATATGTATTATGTTACATCAGCCGTTAGACACATAAACACGAATCTGTGTTAAAAATGGTTAATTAAATAATTTATAAGACCTCGTTAACTGATGAATTCTGAGAGAATTACGTGGAATTACCGAGGCGGATGAGGCTACAGTCGGGCATTGTATCGAATCCAAGAACGGTGGTAGGTATTGACGTAACTGATTACCAGGAGTTTTATCTCCTACTATCATCTATAAAGCGGCGCGTCACAATATATTAGATGTTACTCAGCCATGTTTGTATCTATCATAATATACCTACCTACTGCCTTTTTCCCCCAAATGAGTAGTTAAAGGCAAAGATTTAGGCAAAGATGAGATAACACCCCAAATTCCGCCAGCTAATTTGGTCTCATGTACGCGAGACTTAGGTATTGCCATTGAATGAACTCATTTCTAGCATACGGGCTGATATGTCAATATTCCAATACCGTTTTGGACCGACCCCGAGATTGAACCTGTTTACATCAATCATAGGTAGAGTACATACTCCCGCTGCGCCTACGAGTTAATCAGATTTGTGTCCGTGAATATATATCTTTATAATAATCCTCTTTAGTTTTTTTTTTTTTTTTAATAATTTAAATAAATAAATAATAATAAATTTGATTAGATGTTCTCAGCATGTTTGTATCTATCATAATATACCTACCTACTGCCTTTTTCCCCCAAACGAGTAGTTAAAGGCAAAGATGTAGGCAAAGATGAGATAACACCCAAATTCCGCCAGCTAATTTGGTCTCATGTACGCGAGACTTAGGTATTGCCATTGAATGAACTCATTTCTAGCATACGGGCTGATATGTCAATATTCCAATACCGTTTTGGACCGACCCCGAGATTGAACCTGTTTACATCAATCATAGGTAGAGTACATACTCCCGCTGCGCCTACGAGTTAATCAGATTTGTGTCCGTGAATATATATCTTTATAATAATATATCTATATAAAGTTTCTTTCAACCTCTTAATACAGAATAAGATTTAATAAAACTTCCTAAAACCTGTATTAGACTTGAAATTTTTCGATGTAGATTTATATTGAATCGTGATCGAATATGAAATTGCAAAATATGATTAAATCAAACAATGAAAGCTAAATATTTTAATATTATTCAACATTAACATTTGAAACTTGTTTGACTTACAAAAATTTGACACGGCAAAACATTTAAATCGGTAAGTAAACGCAGTAACTTACAATATCAATTATCAATTAGCGATGTGCCAGTAACCCATTTACTCCACAAAACTGATCATGTAACATAGTGTTTAACGGAAACTACCGCTCTACAAGTTCCTATTAAAGTGTATAATGATGTAGGTATATTTGTTTCCGTAACTGCACGTTGAATATCAAATTTATAGACAATGATCGCGTGTTCACAATGCTGGATGATTTTCCGCCATTTTCGTTACGCACACGGGCGACGACCCCACGCGACTTTCGCTGCAACCTTGACTGAGGCTACCGTACGCTTGTATCAGCATAACCATTTCCTACGTCTTGAGAAATTTACTTTCGCTGTGTATTATATCTGTTTATCGCGACATATTACGCCGAAATACCTTCTTATATGGCCCGCTTTTGTATGCTCAGCAGCGCACGTGTGGAGAGAAAATTTTAATAGATGATGCCATACCGGCTATAAAATATTATTTTTATACAGGGCATTATGTCTGACAAAAACAAGTTTTACTAGTGATGTTTTGGTTTGACTGATCGCCAACAACTGCATAAACGGTTTGGGTGCTTACATGACAAATAGAATAGACGACACGTAAGTCTTTGATTAATGGCACACGCTAGTCACTTGTAGACTTATAGAAAGATCCGTAAAAGACCTACACAGACTAATATGATAATAAATGGAAGCGGCGACACAAAAAGAGATACCATAACTTCCATTTCATAAGACAAAACATAGCATCACGCCTTTTATTTCTCAATCTGTGTCGGTTATACAAATACCAACAATGTATGTATCCTTTTATGGCTGACAGGAATCCAGATCGATTTGAAGACTCACAGTGGGTCGTGGATGAATGTGCCAAGTATTATCTATGCTTGGACGGCGAGATCTTTGAGTTCCATTGCTCATCGGGACTGCTGTTCGATGTTAATAGACAACTATGTGATATGCAACAGAATGTACACAACTGTGACCTCACTTCAGGTACGTGTCTGAAATAATACGAACAAACTAATCTTGATGAACTAGGCTAGCTACACAACCTACACCAAGACGCTTTTTAAGTAGCATCAAGCACTTTTTTCGTTGGTGGCAATTTCATTCTCGAGCGTCTCCGTGCTTCGGAAGGCACGTAAAGCCGATGGTTCCGGTTATTACTTAATGTGGTAGTCGTTAAGTCACGTTGGAAGCCTTCTAGGCGACTTGATAAATTCCAACACACGGGTCTGTCTCAAGCCCATACGATAAGTAGAAGAAATATAATTAGTTACCTATATTTTCGGCTCTTATATCCCGTATGTAAGTTACTAATAATTTTATTGTTAATAATAATTTGCTAATATCCATATCTATTTGAAATATTTAGAAACACGCATCGCAAAACCACTCCTAGACGCAGCTAAATGTGCGAATGACACACACCTTGGCTGTGCAGACGGCAAATGTATTACAGCTGAGTACTTCTGTGATGGTTCTATCGACTGTGAGGACTCTTCTGATGAGGTATGCTAAAAGAAGCAAGGTAAGCTTTTTATTATAACAAAATTGACAAACCCAGTTAAATACATTTCAGCTTTTTGATCGTTGCGTATAACACTGAGATGTTAAATTAAATGACGAAAATCTAAATGGCAGAAAAACAGAAATTCTGAATGTTCATTTAATGAATGATGACAAAAAGCTCAAATTACCATCAGGTGGGCCGCTTGCTCGTCTGCCATATCTGGCAATAAAAAAAAAATATTACGTAGATATAACAGGCCTCACAAATAGCATGCAAGCAAGTCATCAATTACTCGATAGATAAATTAGGTACATATTGTAAGTACCTATGTCGCAAAAGATTAGGTAGGTACCTACACGAAATTATAAAAGTAGATCTTGCACTGCACCTAATTAATTTAAATTTAAGAAAGTTTAATTTTCCCGTCCGTTAGAAATATTATTTAATATTATGAGATTATGACTTAACAGAATGACGTTTATTTAACCAAGTCGTCAAATTTATTGCCGTCTTCAATCAAAGTGAATCAATCGTAATTTCTCTATTTCTCGCTTGATTATGACTTGCAAATCATACATTAGGTACTGTTAGCTGAAGATTCGTTTTCTAATCTGCACCCTAATTTACACTTTCACTGTAAATAATTATGATCATCTATGCTATGTCAAGTCTATGATTATAGTAATATTATATCGTTTTCTGTTTTCTTTTTTTCTGGCAGGGATGGTGTGACGTGAACTATGACCCGAATGCAGCGGAACCGTGTGATGTCAATATGTGCCAACTGCCTAATTGCTTTTGTTCGACAAAAGGAAATGTAATACCTGGAAATCTTATTCCTAGCCAGGTAAGACGTAAGGTACCTACCCACTAGGTAGATAATAGGGAAGCATCAGAGCACATATTTGTCATCAAGAGTAGCGATTGTCTTAATAATGTAAGTTCACATAAACCAAAAGAGATAGTAATAAAAGTTAATAACATACAAAACAAGCAGGTATTACGTGATTAGTATACCTACTATTTAGTAAACAATAAGTTTTCAAATTAATTACACTAACAATGACATTTAAACTAAGTCGCACGATCAACAAAAGATGAAAACTTAAAGTTGTTGATAAACTAAACTTTCTTGCCTGAACAAAGTCGTTAATATCGTTGATGGTAGCTTACTGGTAAGTCGAGAAAAGGTCCAATGAACCCTCGTAATTATCAATAACATATCCAGGCAGCATATCAATCTGTAAAAGTGTCTACAATCCGACATCGAATTTCACTCAAAAACGAGAGTAATTTTAACAGCGAATGTATAACCACCCAAACTTGCTCATTTCGAAAGTAATACACAATATCTACAATGAACTTCGAAAGATCGCAACCGTCTCATAACAGAATGCCAAACACGGACACTTGGTGTGAAAAATCACACGTACAATAGTTCAAGTCACTTCTGCATTCGAAAATGAGGCACCATCAGCACTTTCTAGTTGGGAGAATACAATATTTGTTAATAACCAGTAATGATGCTCGCTCATGGTCAACTGTATGAAAAGATTGATGAACGTTTAAGAAGCGAAAGATATGTGTCAGGATCGTGGAAGGTAAAAACAAGTTGTCTACCCCGCTATTGAGACAAGGGAGCGGTCTCTCTATATGAATATTATTAGGACCGCGTTCTCCTCAAAAATATAGTTGATAGATTGCTAAAAAAAACAAAGAGAGTTGGGGGATACGTTTTCAACCTTCTAATGTCATGTTTGCAATAATCTGTAAACTTATATCTACATGCTTTCCAGACCCCTCAAATGATCACACTCACTTTCCACGGGCCTATAAACCACGAGAATTGGGATGCTTACTCGAAACATATCTTCAATTCGGACATAATGAACCCCAACGGTTGCGCTATCAAAGGAACTTTCTTCGTTTCACATCCATATACGAATTACAGACACGTACAAAAACTTTGGAATGACGGCCATGAGATAGCAGTTAATTCTATAACGTAAGTAATGCCAATAGAAACTTCATATTACATTGAGTTATTAAATTATGACCACATCCATTCATTACATTTACAATTTCTTGCTGACTGTTATTTTAGATGCATTATTACGTAGGTATGCCTATTGGCAATGATATCTACGTAATATTGCGTGAATGACTCTCATTTTTACAACCTCATTATGATACAAATTGTGCACATATCGATACTTGGTTGAAGCCAAATTTTGTAATTCAAATTTCGACAATGATGGACT
This sequence comes from Laspeyria flexula, assembly GCA_905147015.1. NCBI lineage: Eukaryota > Metazoa > Arthropoda > Insecta > Lepidoptera > Erebidae > Laspeyria > Laspeyria flexula. The sequence goes on along the minus strand of LR989964.1, from coordinate 9,661,448 downwards.
TAATTTTATTTCACAGTCGACGCGGCCCAGAAGACTGGTGGTCCAAAAACGCGACCGTAGAAGATTGGTTCGACGAAATGGTTGGTCAAGCGAATGTGATCAACAGATTCGGTAGAGTCCGCATGGAAGATTTCAGGTCATACAATAAAAAAATATTTTTGTTACGTTAAGTTATCAAAAATACCTTTCTACCATCAATTATGTATAGATAGTCCGTTCTATAAAAGATTTCTTTAAACAAAATATACCTAATTGGATACACATAATGTTTCAGAATCTACTTAATATCAAGCATTCCCAGTGTGCCTTTTTATTTCTAATAGGTACTTTATCTCCAATGCCATCAAATTTATAATTTACGTCATATTGCAGGGGTATGAGAGCTCCATTCCTTTCAGTGGGATGGAACAGGCAGTTTCTGATGATGCAAGAATTCGGTTTTGTATATGATGCTACAATAGTAGCACCTCTGTCTGAAGAACCATTTTGGCCATACACCCTTGACTACAAGATGCCTCACAAATGTACAGGTAGGAACAAAATTACTATAACTATTACCTATACTCTATCTCTCGGTTTGGTAGGGCCCTGATTCTGACTCGTCGGATTGCTCCCGGATCGTAAACTTTTTCGAATCTTAGAATTACTTACGTATTTTTACGGCTTAAGTTATTTAATCTTAGAAAATTGTCAGAAAATAGACCGTAGGTACATATAGAAAACTTAAAAAAATGATTATATTATATGATTTTTTTAACATTGTTTTTTAACTTATACACATGACATTCCGAAATATAATTTTAATTCAAGACGCTGTCTCTGATTGTTCTATTGGCTAGGTACATAATTAGGTATATAGTTCTACGACAGAAGTCTCTTTATCTCAAAGCTGACTCGCCTTGCCACTAACATCGTCGTGCCACACCACAAGAAACAAACGAAACAAATGCCACAAACATTTTTGTGATTAGATATTGTTTCGAGTCTGGGTGTAATATGTGACCCTTAATTGTATGTTTGTAAGGTTCCCCGCAACACAGGGCTAGTTACCATAATGGAAAAGCGTGGTCTTTATAAACACCTACGGTTAATTTTTTTGGCTTGCCTATTATTAATCTGTTTCTTTTAATAATGGTTGAATTAGAAACTTTTATGATTCATGTATTTGCGCTTGTAAATCAACGATACGAAAACGTATCTATTTACAATAATTAATCTCAACGATGTTAAGTAGAACGTGTGATTCGTTAAGTAAGATGTTATGCTGTGATTGTCGATGACAAGACGGGAGCAAAGCAACGACTAGCCAGAGAGATTGCGTTTTGCGTGGTTTTACTACCATTGTTACTCGTTGTCGTTCACGTAACTATTAGGAATGCGGAATAAAATTGAATTCACGTTTCAATCAAATTAAGCCCATTGTAGCAATAATGAAATATTAATAAAGTTTGTCAAAACGAAATCAATAGAAGCACAATAGGAGAATGGACCGATTAAAAAGTAAAAAGGAATTTATAAATATATATTTTACAACTGTATAAATTCATTCAAATAACATAATCTTGTAGTGGACTTTTAGCTGAAATAAACCGTGGAAATAAATCTTATTATTATTTAAAAAAAATTATTTAATAAACAAAAATAAAAAAAATATTCACGAATGTTTACATAACATAGGATAAACAAAAACAACTAGCTTTTGCCCGCGGCTTAGTCAACGTATCAATATTTACATAGATCTTTAAAGAGTTCTTTGATTCAACTGCCTCAGTAGCGCAGCGGTAGTGTACCTATATGGTTGCGATTGCCGAGGTCTCTAATTCCAGACGCAAAATTTTCGTATGATCTGCATATTTTTGCTTCGGAGTTTGGTTTTTGTTTTAGAAATGTTTTTGTTTTGGAAATGTTTATCAGTTGTCTTATAAAATAGCTTACTTTGGGCTAGATGGCGCTGTGTAAAACTGTCCTAAATATTGAAATTAAAATAAGCATAATTTTAATTAGGTAATAATTTTATCATGAGATTGATCCCCTTGGGCTAATACTATAACGATATGAAAACCCAGCACTTTTCTGAAACCAGGGATCGAACCTAGATCGTCGAGTCACACACATTCCCACTGCATAACATAACTACTACACGTAATGATGAACCTACCTTTCTATTGAAAGTTTAATTACCTACCTACCTACCTATTTATTAAACTAGCTATGTGGCCACGGATTTATTGTTTTGTGGGGTAATAGGTAGAATGGAAATAGCCGATATAGCAACGTAATATTGAAAATTCAAACAAATACAAATATTTAATCAAACCGATTAAGCGTTGAGCCAATATAAAAGAAAAAGAGATATAGGAACTTAGTACGGGCAATGACTACTTCAGAAGAACACCTTAACCAGTAAACACTCCAGGCAAGCCGAAAACAGAATTAAACATAACGAAGCTGTTAGGTAAAAATTACATTTATATTTTTCAGGTAACAACCAATACTGCCCAACTCGAAGCTACGCCGGTTTATGGGAAATGGTCATCAACCCACTGCAAAACGGAGGGTACACCTGCGCAACCCTGGAGTACTGCCCATCAACGTTGTCTAGCGAAGAAATATACAACACGTTCACTAATAACTTCAAGAGGCATTACCACAAGAATAGGGCTCCATACGGAATTCATTTGAACTCAACGTGGTTAAAGAGTCCTGAAAATGTATATGCTCTCAAGGTACGTATCACAATTCTAAAGTCTCGGTAATAATCAATGATAAAGAAAAAAAACTGTTACGACTTATTGGTCTCGAGATTATTATAGCTAAGCTATGCACTCGAAAGCATTAAAAATGTGATTAATGTTTTAGAAATTCATCCAAGAAGTAACAAAACTACCAGACGTTTACTTTGTAACATACAAAGAAGTGATCCACTGGATAAAGCGACCAACTCCTGTCCTTCAGATGAAGAAATTCCATCCTTGGCAATGTTACAAGGACCGTGATTTCAAAGAAGAAGAGGTTGCCTGCTTCAAACCGAATACTTGCAAGTTACCCTCAAAAGTTCTCGGCAATGACAAGTATATGATCACATGTGCCGATTGTCCGAATACATATCCTTGGATTAGAAATGAATTTGGTTATGATTAAGGTTTTTGTACTATTAATTCATTATTTACGAACAAGTTACCAGTTAGTGATTAGTTAGATCGAAAGGGCCTTATCAATATGTCTATGTAGATTTCAATGAATTATTTATAACAATGAACAAGTTATTTTACAAAATTATAGTTTCAAGTTTGTTAACAAATTGGGAACAAATGTCACATTGCTCAAAATTCTATATATAAATCTAATTTATTATTAACCTTTGTAGCATGCAGCTAATTGTTTCATAAGGAAAGTCCTTTAAAACACCCTGTAATTAAATTATATTATAAAACCAAACTTGTAGTTTAATAACATAATGATGAGCTATTTATATATTTTGGGACAAAAAAATGCTGTACAAAAGGTACTTTTATCTGACTAGAATTCTTCAAAGCCTATTCATTTAACTATCCTGTTCCTGTATAGGTATATTATATAATAAGTTTGTATAATAAATAGTTCATATAATGGTAGAGTTAAACTAAATTAATTATAAGTATTGTCTAACAGTATTTTATTATAATATCGAACACACTTTAATATGTGCAATAATTTATTAAATAGATTATTAAATAAAAAATTGTTAAAAACTTAGGATAATAAATAAAATACATAAATGTACTGTTAATATTGTTTTACTTAATTAATTTACAAATACCACTTATATTAAGACTTATTATTTATGCTATCCTTCCTGAGTAATGAAAGGATTAGGAATGGCTTCCATACCATCCATGGGACATATAAGTACAACAGAGGTTCCTCTACATACTACCAAACCTAATGCTCTTGTGTCTTCCAGCAATTTATAAGGGTCATCAGGATCTGAAAATATATTTTTTATAACAAGATTTGCACAAATTAGTGAATAAATTTTGTGTGACAATGTGGAAATATAATCAAAATTTAATCTAAAGTATAGAATAGAGTCTAAATCACTTGCTATGAGAAAAGGGAATCTGTAATCAAGTGAAAACCATAACAGCTATGCTACATGAAATAAATTTATCAGCGATATATTTATAAGATGCTTACGAAATTAGTCTTTAAGAATTATGTACTTAGCAATATTTACGCCACGGTAAAGAAGTATTGTATGGCATCAATTTGCATCTCCTTTTGTAAGCATTTTAATGTGAATATTGGTGAACATAACAGTATAATTATTTCTCTTTATAAATATTGTAGAAATTTGTCAAAAAAGGATGGCTTTTATTGATTGTCACAATACAGTTTACCAATACTTACCTCTTAAGAATTCCGTAGTATTGTCTAATACAAGATTTAATAGGGGATCATAGCCTTTCAATATTCCCGCGGCTTCTCGTCCGCCGGCGAATTTCACACGAATGCTCTTTTCTAAGTATTTGCTTAAATCAAGAATGGATTCCTTTCTTCTCTTCTCCTTATTGTCCCCAGCGCCCTGAGAAGACTAAAAAGTAACAATAGTATTGCGTTAGTGATTTAATAGGCAATAAAACATAGAACATATTCGGAATCTATAAACCCTAACACCTAAAAGTAGCTCCAACTTAAAAATAGCTTACCTTGCCTTTATCACCTCCCTCTTTTGAAGCCATTTTATGTTGATGTTACAAAACTATTCAATATTAAAGGCGTCTCAAAACAATGCGATGATTATCAACAGATCAACAGATATTTGAGGATTTTGAGGTTATTTGGTTGAGTTGACATTAATTATTATCGTCCGGAAAAAAATATATTTAAAAATTAGCATAAAAATTATAATAATAATTTAATTTTACAAATGAATTTAAATTTAGATTATTTTACATCATCTATAACAAAAATGATGAGCATTAAAATTTCTTCAAAAAAGAGAAAAGAAAAGAGAAAAGAGGTTTGTAGTATGTATTAAAATTTGTCTTATTATAACACTTAATTCCGATTTCCGAACGATTCCAATATGTCAAAGTCAATACGCCCCGTCGAGCAAAAATCGCGACGTAAACAAAAATATAAAGTTAAAAAGAAAATATCACTTAATTACTTTGTAAAATTACAGGGTAGAGAGTGTTAACAGCAGAATTTATGATGATGGATAGTGTATTTGAGGATAAGACACTTCAATATTGTGATTGATAAATGAGGTATCAATGCGCTCTTCAGTGAGCTATATCCTGTCTCACGCGCCTGGGGAGTCGGTAATGTCGCACCCGGACTATTCGCAGCACGCCCAGCACCATGCGTGCCTGCTGGTGCTTGTCAAGGGCATCGGCGGTATGCTCAAGAACTTTAATAAGCTCTGGGAGCGGATTCAGAGGGTCAACAACATTAAAGTTACTGGTAAGTACTCTTTCCAGCTCCCTTACTCAGCACAATATTTCTAATATATATCTAATCAATAATAAAATGTCATGAGCGAACAAAAATATAGTAGAATTTTATTCTGGAGATTAAGAGGACAGTTTGAATCTAGATTATAATGGTTGAATTATTAAAATATTCCTTGTAACTTCTTATTCTTGTTCCAGATTCAACTGGCCAAGTGAGAGATATATGGGTTAGATATGTGAGAGACTATCCTGTTGAAAACAATGACTGGGGTGACTTCCAAACTCATAGGTATGTACCAACCTCCTTTTTATAAGAGACAAAACTTTATGCTGCGCAATATTATATTATCACAAGGTCATGGCCACTGATGTTGTATCAAGTACTGGTGACCCATCATAAAGGGAAATGTTGGTGCACAAAAGAGTTTTTAGTGGGTATGCTAGCCCTTCATCTGGTAACTCCTGGCCATAAAACCCCAAATAAGTAACCTGCTCCCTCAAATGAGTGGACAAATTTTATTTCATTACAAAAGGCTATCAACAGTCCGCCTAAAGGCATACAAATATAATATGTCACAATTAATTTAGAATAATTACAATAATGAGAACAACACCAGACAGTGTACAGTGTCAAATTTATTTATAAATTAGATTATTAGGAAAAATGACAGAGAAATGTCAATGAATAAGAAGATAAATATCTTCACAAAGATACTCTCATTCACATTGTATTATTGTTGTGTCCATAGACCTAAAACCCAGTGCATTCTCTAGTTGTGTCAAGTATTAGATTTCCACATGAGACCATTTTTGTGATTGATAGAAAATTGTTTAGAGACTGGTTGTACTTTGTATCTGTAATTGTATGTTTTATTCACCGCAATACATGGCTTGTGTTTTCTTCTTAACAATAACAGTATCTATATTATTATATGGAGCTAGGTGTTAACATATTATAGAATTAAATATAAAATGTTAGTGCATAATTTTGAACAAGTCCTATTAACGGTATTCCAGAAATGTAGCACAAATTAAAAAAAAAAAACAGAATTTATTTAAAACGAAAATAAAACTATGCTTCAGCTTCCTTTTTAACCATTCCGCCTTATTCCACAGACGTTTACTGGGCCTTATAACGCTGAGTAAGTTCACAAACCAAGTTGAGCTGAATGAGGTGTGCCGTGTTCATGAATCTCTGAAAGTCAAGTATTCAAACACATTGTATGATTCTCGTGCATTCATGTTTGGTCCGAATAGCAACATGAAGAAACCGGAACAGGAGCCAGAGACATACAGCTATTATGAGGAAGAGAGACCATTGAAAGATGGTAGCTTGAGTGACAAGTAAGTGGTAGTCTTCAGTCCTGATATTACAAAACAAGGGCTTAACATAAAACAATCTGACAACAGTGTAAACTCTTTTGTCTAACCTGGTTTTGTCAAAGTCGAAAATGTTTATTCATTTAAGTCATCTGAATGAAGGTTATAATATATGAAATGTATACTTGAGTAGAGCCGGCAAGAAACAACTAACTCTCTGCATCACTCAAATGGTTGACTGGTAGAAAATGCCCAATGGGACTAGGTCCGCCCTCTACATATTTTGTATGAAGTATTTAATAAATAATTCCACAGCAAACAATGTTGCATGATTTAAGATTTTTTCTATGCATCCGCAACCCATTAATGACCCACTGTTGCGCTCGAGTCTTCTCTCCTCTATCAGCTGACAGGAAAACTATGCAAAACTTTAAATATCTCAAACAAACTGTAACTTAAGAAGACTATGTTTTACTATTGAATATTTTTATTCTAGAGCATCATTACCCAGTGAGCAACCTGATAGCTTGTCATCTTCAGACAGCTTACCGCACTCCATTTCATCCACTTCTTCGTACCCTCAAGAAGAACACTTCATGACCCCATCCAATTTCAAGACGCACGCCATGTTTTATGGTGAGAATGACCCCGTGCCTGACTTGGAACAGAATGTGGCTGATCTTATCAATTCTCTGTTCTGGGTTGTTGAGTCTAAAAGGTTAGAGAGATCCAGGGAAAAATTAGAAAAAGTATCACTGCTTTTGGCGCCTTTTGAGAAGAAGGACTTTGTTGGTTAGTATTTTTCTCGCATTTTAAACTTTTTATTGATAAATTTACTTTTTTATTAAAATGCATTAAAAACTTTTTATTGATAAATATGCCATATTTTACTTTATATACTCTGTGAGATACTCTTTACTCATCTTGATACCATAGAAGAAAAAAAGAAAAAAAAGTAGTCCATAATACTAACAGTAATATCACCAATCATAGGAATATCTAGTGGGAAATAAATCGTTTTCTTTTTCGTAGGTCTTGACATGGAATCCCGTAACAATAAGAAGCGCTGCATGGGTCGTGTGACTAAGAACTTAGCTGATTTGACATTACAAGCAGGCTTGGTAGCCGACAGTTTGAGCTTGTATAATTCTTCCACTGAAATGCTTAAAAGTGACTGGCTCTGGCTTGCTGCGGCTAAAGAAGGTAAGTTTGTTTTTATATAATTTTTTATGATTGTAAAGTGACTTATAAAAATTCTAATAAAACCACTATTCGTCTGATATCTGATAGAAGTTGTGTATTTTTATAGATATTAAGTTATTTACAATTATAAGATTTGTGTATATGTGTATTGTAAAAATTTAAATACGCAGCAAGTTTTTTTTGCTGACTGTACCCAAAAGACAGTCATACACTTGTTTTGTTTTAATAAAGACAACGCCCGCACTAGGGAACAAGCCCTGTGTCGCGGGGAGCTTTACAAACATGAAACTAACGGACACAAAGTACACCCAGAATAGGAACAAATATCTATGAATCACACAAATATTTGTCTCGGGTGGGAATCGAACCCACGTCATCCAGCACGGCGATGTAGTGGAGAGGCGACCACCTTAACCACTGCGCCTCGGTGACAGTCACGGTGACTTTTAAGCATTTTTTTATTTTATTTATTTAATGATTACTTTAACCTTACCATTATTATTAAACCATTTTCTAGGTCTATGTACAGCTTCAGCAATACTCCAATATCCAAATCTACGCAATCCAACACCACTCCATCGAAACGCCAGCCTTCAAGAGAATTCTCCGAACAAAGCTAAACAGCTCTCACTATTCCAACCGAATACTGACGCGTTCAAAAAGTTTAAACTTACTTCATCACCATTACGAAGTTCTAAAACATCAAGTCCAGTTAATCCACCTAGTGAACTGACCCCAACCTCCTCTGACAGTTCCTCTAGGCAGTCTGAAACTGATAATGCTGACTCTGAATCGTTAGCTTCGTCGAGCGATATGGAATACCAAAACCACAAATCATATGTAGGTCCAGATTTGCCATCTATACCCCGACAGCCGCCTTCGCAAATTAATAATCAATACTTGTTGAATGGAGAAGAAATAGCCGAAAGATACCGTGAGGCTATAATGGACTATAGTAAATATAAGAATGCAGGAGTTATAGAGACTGAGGCTTGTTTCAAGGCAGCTAGAATTGCAGTAGAACAGAGCAATAGTCTACACGCGTCAAGTTTTCTTCAGAATGTTATATTTATTAATTTAACTTTGAGTGAACAGGAGAAAATTCAGCGGTTTGAAACTTTGGCGGAACTTTATAAGGAAATTGGTAAGCATATCATCATAATTTCAACCCATAAACGTTCCCCTGCTGAGCACGGGTCTCCTCCAAAGAATGTGGAGGGAATTTGGCCTACTATACCACCCTGGCTAGATAGGTTGGTATAGGGTTTGTTTCGGATTTTTCTTTTCTCGCTGTGCTTCTTGTTTACATAAAGTTATATTCCCTTAATCGCCTTTTAAGACACCCACGGGTTGAGATGGGCAAGTGAAATTACGTGTTCCTAATCCGTCACTACACGAATCGGTAAGCATACGATTTAACTAATTTTGTTCATCATCACACTATCACACCCTTATAGAAACAAACAGTGTTAAAATATCAATTGGTAAATTTTAACCTTATGCTAATTAGCATAAGAACTAAATTACCTATTAGATGTATCTCATATTAAACCTTTTTTTTACTGAAAATGTCCTAAATTACCTCTCAAATGTACAACCTCATTTGAAGGTGCTCTCTATATGCGTCGCTTTGTTCCAAGTTTATACGGTAAAAGAGTTATACAAGAAAGAAATGTTGTTGGGAAATTTTGAAACTTATTCTTATAGACAGAAGGTAGAAATTACCGAGCAAATTATCATTTAAATTACCATTGCTATTTATAAAACACGATATAATTTCAGGTTTCCATCGCAAGGCAGGCTTTTGCCAACGCTTGGCAGCGACTCGACAAGTGAGTCCAAATAATCCGAGTCCAGATTGGCAGAAATGTTACTATCTAATGCTGCACAGCTTCCCAGGATATAAGCTTAGCTTAGACCCTAATTATGTTATTCAACATCAAGTGGGTAAGGACCGATTTGCTTTTGATTTCGTCATATTCATTCGCTACGACGCAGCTCTCTACATGCTCATTAATTGATTCATCTTTCAAAATTACGATATTTACATCATCATCTCTACCCATAAACGTCCCACTACTGGGCACGGGTCTCCTCCAAAGAACGTGGAGGGAATTTAGCCAACTATTTGAGACAACTATTTTCAAGTTCCAATATTATTAAATATTTATTTTCGTCATCTTTATCCTTCAAACCAATCATTCAAAATGTACTATACTCGCTTTTAAAATAAAGCACAATTTTATTTCTTGATTATTGCAATTAAACACTTTGTCTTTACCAGGTTGGCCAGCACTACAGATCCAGTTACTCCAAGAGTTAGTGGTAGCCTCCCGTCGTATGGGTCATCCGGCACTAGCCACGCGGCACATGACCTTCTTACTACAGACTATGTGGCCACATCTCACCAGACAAGAGCATAGAGAACTAGCTATACAACTACAAGTAAAATTTTTCATATTATTATTGTGTGAAGAAACGGTCATGTAACTGATTTCTCTGTTTATGGCACACGATGCACCGAATTGTACCATAGACAATTGGTAGATGTGTGTATATACTTTGTGACTTTAAAAAAGTAAGTGTCTATTGTCTACCGTCGAATTAGTAAGGCCTATTACCTGGTACCTGCAAAACATAATTTATGTTATCTCTAAGAGTAGAGCATGTACTTAGATTAGTGTGTCAGTGATTTAAAATCACGGACTTGTACCTACTTTCAAAACAATATTGCTAAGACAGTATCGCACATTTGTTCCACACCCTCTTTCCACAAAACTGAAGAATACTGTTAATTAAGTAATGTGTTTCATGACTTACTACCGAAGGCTGGAGCCAACGTGGTAAGTAGAAAAAGCGCTTTTTTAAATATTACAACAAACAGGTGTGCTGGACGCCTGCAATACAAGCTGGATGCCTGCATCATAAGTGCTTGCGCTTGAAAATAGCCCTTATTTACCTTTGTGGAATTTTTAGCTTAACATCCAAGTACTGGAACGATCGACTTTTAATGAGCTGCCACTAATCGTTTAATCGCCTCATTTTGTATTATAACGTTGCGTATTGTGGCAATAAAATTAGTATAAAGTGTTTTCCCTATCTCCCTCCTAAATATCTAGATAGACGACAATCTTTTGTAAATTACAAAAGATTATAACTACCTGTTTTTTTAAAAAGAGTGGCGTTTATTTCCAGCTCCACCCTGTCAGCGAACTGGTCGTAGGCAAATTTGCTGACACTACTTTTCGGATAACCTGTTACATTCTTAACTTGTGACTTTCATAAGTGTTACCTTGTAACCTAGATGAATAAACGAGATTATATTATTAGACGAATTTCTTATCAATCCATGGATTCACCATGCGGATGCCAGGTCCATCGTGTAGTAGAGCGAGGAAAATGGGCAGTGCCTGGGACTTGCGATTTCAGGAGTTGAGGTTTATGGGATCCCTTTCCGTGTACACTACCCTCTTTCCGTGTTTCTCTCTCTACCTAGCCAAATTTAACTAAGAACCTAAGATAACGGCTTTAGACACTCTTTCTATTATGGAACTCAAATATTTACTATACCCACGATACTCGGCGCCGTGATACTTAGTATCGAGATGACCACCTTAACAACTATGCCACAATGACACTCTTCTCATCATAACAGTTTTACCGCTATTGTATCATCATCATCATCATCTCAGCCTATTGCAGTCCACTGCTGGACATAGGCCTCTCCTAACACGCGCCATAACACTCACACGCTATGGTATAGTCGCCAATAAAATTGCTTTACCACCCTTAGAGTAAATGTCGTTTGCATATCACCAAACAAAACAATAAAGTCTATTTTTGCTTGCAAGTGACATCAGTACAGTCACAGTTGTCATCAATAATGAGTCTTATTGAATTTTAACTTTAATGGAAATTTTTGTCAAAAGTATGGTCGACTATACTTATGACGTATATGTTTGTCAGGCTTTATCAGCTCAGTGCGAGGGTGGCCCGGTCCCGCTGGTGCTAGAGACAGGTGAGGTGATCCCCCCCGCCAACCTCACGCACGTGCCGCGCTGTAGCAGCTACTCCCCCCGCGCGCCGCCCCCCGCCCGCGCCCCGCACCTGCGCCGCGCCAAGCCCGCACATGGACCATTCATATTTACGCCCATACACTTTGGAAGTCTCGAGAGAAATGCCAGAAAATGCGAAGGGAAAATGGGTAAGAGATAACTTCTCTATATATAATTTATTTAAATTTATGTTGTTTCTTATTCTGTTTCTACTAAAGTATACTTACTCTGTCTGTCTGTTTGTTAGGGGTAGACTCCAAAACGAATGAACCGATTTCAATTATACGTTCACTGGCAGATAGCTAATGTCACAACGAGTAGCTTAGGATACTTTGGCACAATATACTTTTTTTGGAAATATATCATCAGGGTCCCGTGAAAACAATAAAAAAACCAATGAATGCGAGATTAGTTGTCCACGCAAACGAAGTCACGGTGTTTAAAAGAGATATAATTTATAAATAGTACTGTATGTTTCTTATACCGTAATAAATAAATAATAATAGAGGTCATTGAGTAGTGTTAGTGTGGTGTGCAGTGCGACATTGTTCAACCAGAAGGCTGGATCTTGTTCACACGGACACAGCTAGTACATTATCATCATATCAGCCTAACAACGTCCACTGCTGAACATAGGCCTCACCTAATTAAGCCACTCCGAGCAGTTCTATGCCGCTTGCAACCAAGCTCGTACATAATTGATAAAAATTAAACTTATAATAATTAATCCGTAATTGTTATCAGTGTATCATAACATCAAACCCAAACAATGTTCATCGTAGCTTTTTCCTCTCCTGAGTCAGTTTTCTATATCTATATACATACGAATATATGCAATAATTTCTTGTTACAGAATACTTATGGGTAGAAGACGACATATGCGAGGTTCAAATGAAACTAACCAACCCACTGCCATTCGAATTGAAAGTTTCCAACATGAGACTGCTAACATCGGGCGTTGTATTTGAATCTCTCCCGGAAACCATAATCCTTCCACCCGACTCCCCAACCACTGTCAATCTTCACGGGACTCCCAAGGAAGTAGGGGAGTTACAAATTCTCGGATACTCCACACATACTCTTGGCGTCAAGTCAAACTGTCGACTTAAAAATATGCCTACACCGCACAAATTTCCTGCTGCATATACTATTGAAGTAATTCCAAGTTTACCGACGATTACTATAGAGACGACAGTGGCGCCCTCTGGTAATTTAAGCATGTCGAGCATGGAAAATGTGGGTAGTACTACAAATATATCGCTGTTCAACGGTGAAAGTACAGATTGTTCGTTGAAGATTACGAATACAAGTAATGTCTCGATTGAATATCTTGAATTGTCTATTCAGGTAAGTTGTTAAAACTTTTTGTCTTTTACCTTTTTGAAAGATACGGAACACACATTTTTATTTACGCATACCCTCAATTACACCGAAAATTACATAAAATAATTTGGCCTAAAACGAAAAGAAAGAAAAAAAAAGAAATTTTAAATCAACTACAAGATAAACACGTACACAATATTAAATTTTTTTTAAAACATTATAGTCATGCTCCTTTAGGAGACCAAAAATGGTTCCTACCTCACCCAATGTTGCAGCAATGAATTAACCGCAACGCTGATATTCTCGCAGGCCCAATGAACATGAAAATGTTATATTTAACACACGACCGCGTCTGTCTCCTTGAACTTGTCTGATACGCTTTCGCGTGCCTTGATTAGATCTTTTAGAGATAGTCGATTAAATTAAATTAACACTTAATTGACACTGACGCCAAAAAGCGCAAGCTATCTTATTTAACGAAGTATTTGTGAGACAATTGATACATGGCGTGCGGTTACCGACCGCTGTGGCGCGTAGATTTCAGTTCCCTTTACGCGCGCAGCTGACTCGCAACCTTGGCCTTTGTATTGTAATTTAGAACGTATTTTCTTTCAGTCAAACATGGACAACCAATTACAATCAAAAGTATTCCAATACTCAAACGAAGAAATACAATCCCAGCTCCCGATACCTCCAAACGAAGCTATCACTATTGGCATCAAGTTATATGGTGAAGCTGATTTCTTGGACCTTGGAGGTGTGGGAGGGGAGAACTTATTCCCTAACAGCCTAACATCAAATTACCCATCGCGAGTAGGCTCGCCTGTACCGAATGCACAAACGTCTTTGCCAACACAAGGTTCGAATCCGCAAAATTCATTGAGCAGTGGACTTATAGCTAATAGGACTTCTGGAAGCTTCAGGTATGTGTTGATATTGTTTTCACTATCGATTTATCGATACCTGAAGAACCCATAGTTCTTCAGATATCCATAAATACAGTAACAGGCTTGCATAGTCTTTACGAAGTGATTTTCTGTTATACTCTCGCCGAATTGAATGTAAAACAAACAATAACGAAATTTAACTATTTTGTCTGTTTTTGTAAAACTATAAATTAACAAAAACAATTTGGATTATTTTGAATTGTTTAAGTTACAGCTTAATCCCTCTGATATCGGCATAAAAAATATTTGAATCCTCGAACTGTTAAAATTGTAAGAAATTATTTCAGATCAACAAATTCTCACACTACTAGTTGGTCAGCTCCAATATCCGTTATGTCACCATCCAGAGGCCGCCAAATAGAAACTCAGGTACATTACTTTAAACGTACTACCCAAAATTAAAAACGATGTTTCTAAGGTTAAAATTTCCGTGGCTTAAAAAATAGTTTTAAATCAATAATATACCTGCCTATTGTTAATTTTCCGGCACGCTTTGTGCGTCTTCAACTTCATTCATAATGTCCAACTTTGAATAGGCATTGTGTCTCTATCTGTTTCTTATAAGCTGACGTGACCTAACGTGACAAGTTATGAGTGATGCCCTTACCTGCGCAGAACGCATTTTTAGGTCAGTTTGGTAACAGAGTTGAGGCAGGGGGGCAGGGGAGCACGCGCCGAGCCTGTTCTTGATTCGATTGGACAATCAGTCGCTGCTTAACTCCCGCGCTTAGCACACATTGATCGAGTTAAAAAAGTATAGTGTACACATGCGTAGATCCCCCCCACCACTAAAACTAAGATACTTGCATTACAAGGCCTTTGCTATCAGCATCTAGCCGCAATGAACCGCACTTTCCTATCATCATCAGCCTATAATAGTCCACTGCTGGACATAGGCCTCTCCAATATTGCACGCCACTGAGCTCTCTCATCCAGCCCTTGCCAGCCACCCTGCGGAGATCGTCACTCCACCTAGACTGGGGGCGTCCTACACTACGCTTTCCTATGCTTCTATCCTTTTCTGTCACTTAGAACTGTAATTTACTAGAGCGAGATAGAGTGAGAACCGAGCGTATCGTTGTTTCTCTCGCTCTTGTCTTGCTCTAGTAAATGACAGTTCTAAGTGACAGAAAGGGATAGAAACATGGCAAAGTGTGATTCAGTGCGTCCAGATGGTGCAACCCTTATAGCATCGTACCTTATTACTTTTTCAATAAGAATAATCTTTACAGTTAGTAATAAGATATTCGGGTGGTGAAGGCAAAGAAGTGCACTGTCGTCAGTCAACACTACAGATTAATTTGGAACTATTGCCGAGTGTTTCTATTACGCACTGGGATGTGTTGCCAGCAGAAATGTAAGTGGCTTGAATATTTATCTAGGTAATATTTTTTTTGAGAATTAATTTTTTTTATTGCTCACTACGAAATTGAAACCTCGTTAGAATTAAATTGTTCCAAGAACCTCGTTAGAAACAAGAGCCGTGAAAGGCAAGCTTTTTTTATTTGTTTAAATAAATAAAATTCCGTCGTGGGTTTGAATTAATCCATTACTTGTTCAGCATTTATATAAAATGTTAAACCAAAGCAAAAGAAATTGCTTAATATTTAATGTAAACTTTTTTTTTATTTTCTATGGCTGGATGTAGTGTACGTATATCTGATCACTATAACTTTGGAAAAATTTATTAGAAATGCACAGTCCACAGTGTATATTTTTTTCAAACATCAGCATCTGAAATCTCTTCTCTTCACGATAACTAATTCACATACATTTATTCGTATAGTCCATCCCAACTGTACCTGGTGCTGGACGTGACAAACCTCACAGCAGAAGAGATGGATTTCCACTACGCGCCGAGCAAGCACATCCTGATCGAGAGTAAAGAGTCGTGTAGAGTACCTGTACCACTAGACCGATGCCCATTCAACAGTACGCCTAGCAAACCGGTTGATGAAGGTCAGTGGCTAAATCTAAGGAAACCTTAGGTCCTGTTTTGCTGGTTGATAAATGTAAGGCCTCGATGGTGCAGCGGGAAGTGTATACGACTGCTGTGCCGACCACCGACGTTCCCGGATGAAACCTTTCTGACAGTTTAGAATCAGGGCCCATGTCTTAGAAATAAATAATTAGTCTATGATTTTCCCACAGATCTAGTAGAATCCAAATCAACAAACACGGGTACGTCTACAAACAGCTTAGAACTGATGTGTTCGGAGCATATAACCAACAACATAGATCTTCGCTGGCATCTCATGCAGTCAGACATCAACGGACGCGCCTCTGTCAAGGGCATCACGCTCTCGCAAGCTATGATGGACATTGTTAGAATGTCGCCACTGAACTGGGGTGAGTCAAAATATATTATTTTTAAACATGAAAATAGTATTATAGTACCCGAGATAACTAAATTAAAGGAACCCTAGGATTATTTTAAACTTAAGTCAGGAGTACATACAGTGTCGCTGATGTCATATCAGAGGGGTTTTATGGGTATTCCGGTTTTTAACTCACTGCTTTATTGTATTAATAAAATATTACATAAAATTTTACATAGATAATGGATGGTGTAAAGTTGTAAACTGTAAATGGAAAAGACTTTATAAATAAGTTTTTTTTTCATAAATAAAATGAAAAGGACTCATATATGTACATATAAAAATGGCCTGCTGTTTTATCTAAAGTCATTATAAACATGAAAGTAGATGGATTTCGATGAAGTACCGATATAATATAATGAAACCCAAATATTTTTATTTTTCAACAGAAGTGAGTGTAAACAGCCAATACATAAAGCCTCAAGAAGAATACAACTGTAGTGCAGGGGAGTGTCTCTCTCTCGGCGTGGCTGTTTGGAACCATCTCACACAACCGCTGCACAAGCTCTGTCTCTCAGTACAGTTCTATCAAGACTATAATAATGGCGTGCACAGTTATAAGCTCGACAATCGCGTCGCCACTGCTGGAAACAATAAGTGAGTTGAGTGATAAACCTTATTTAACAACTGACAGATAAGTGTCTGATAGACTTTCTGACAGAAGTGACAGATTTTATGTAAGATTTATATTATGTCAAAAATCTGTCAACTAAGTTCTAGTTAAGTGATGGAGCAGTAAATAATATAATTGTTACGTTTTACAGTAAATTGATTTTTTTAACAGTAATACAATGTAGAATTCTTCTCTTATCCGTTATCCGTTTCAATGACGTGAAAATAATATTTTACTAATGACTACGAGTCATGGTGACTTGAAACTTTTTGGCGTAAAATTTAATTTAGCTACATAAAAAAAAAAAATTTAGCCTCCGCACGTCTTTGCAAACTTCTCTTTTGCTGGAACGCGAGATTTTTTTATATTTGTTAAAACAAAATATAATGCTTTTATTTGCCTGTACTTATGTATGTGTGTAGCATTGTAACTGCCAGATCACCTATTTCAGTTTATGTTTAATTCCAATCTAGTTTTTTGTTGGTACGACGTATGATTGTTTTTTCTTTCTTGTTTAGAGTGGTGCTGACAGTCCTGCCAGAGTCAGCAAAAGCTTACCACGAGTGCACCGTCGTTTTCTTGACTCCCGGAGAATATAAGATTGATATTCAGTGCTCTACTACAGAACCAATACTCGACGACATACCAGTCATCAAAGAGGCTGACCCACCATCCATAATACAGCCTTGCGCAGGCGAAGTCAGTCATATATGGAGATTCATACCACCTGTAGCTATAAGCGTCACTGATTAATTATTAATTTAAATCAAATATTAAATTTAATTATTCAAATTCTTCATTTATTTATCATTTTGTATTGTTTCGAGTCTATGCTAATTTGTATTTGTCAAAATAAATATACTTCGCAGTTAATTGGATAGTTTGTTTTATTTCATGAGAGGCTTGGCACAGCCAGTTAACCCCACTCAAACTGAGCCGCCCGTCTGCGCCAGTACCACTACCCTACAGAAGTGTGTGGGTGACACTGGCTTGGCCACCATCGACATACCATCAACTTCTTTTTTGAATGTCTTTGAAACGTCTGTAGTTATCTGCCAGAGGTTCTAAATACCTACCTACATGTTAGATTAAGTAGGTATTATTAAAATTTTATAGTAGGTACCTAACCATAAGTACAATAATAAATCATTTTATGTTTCGAACCGAAAGTTTTTTATTATATCCTTACTTTAGAGGCTAACGTTATAGGTTAAAA
Source organism: Laspeyria flexula (assembly GCA_905147015.1). Lineage (NCBI taxonomy): Eukaryota > Metazoa > Arthropoda > Insecta > Lepidoptera > Erebidae > Laspeyria > Laspeyria flexula. Next base: position 9,642,955 of record LR989964.1, on the reverse strand, counting down.
ACACTTTGATCTGGCTCCTAGATTCTACCTTAAAAATTCAACTCCTCGTATCTTTTAAACTAAGACCCGACCAATTCTTATATTTGGTGACCAATTTCGACCAATTAGTGACTAATTCTGCGAAAAAACAGATCTTCGCTAGGTGTCTTAGTTTTTGAGATACAAATGTGGCCAAGCTGGGGAGACTCCCCAGATCGGCAAACTAAAAATACTTATAACTTTTGAACCACTGACCAACCAATTCTGTTATTTGGTGACCAATTATCGACTAATTTTTTGCATCATCAAAATCAAGATCCACGATGGTGGCCTAGCCAGTGTCAGCCACACTACAGAAGTCGGCAACTGTCGTGTTAGGTACGATTCAGACCAACCGGCTCGCGTCGCGCCGCATCGGAACGGAGCCGTACGCGTGCCGCGGCAGCCGACAGCGTCCGCTGGAATCCGTACGCACTCCAAGCGCCCAGAAGTGCCGCTCTCTTTGCGCCGCGTAGACGTAAAGTGAAATATTATTTAAAATATCGCTTGAAGAACACAACTTGAATGATTCGCTAGCTGTTGCTGCACCGTAATCTCCGTACGACACACGGCCGACCGGCTCCGAGTGGACCCGACGGCAGCCGATTGGATGCCGACGGCGTCTTCGGAGCCGGTCGGAGCCGGTCGGCCGTCGCGACGCGTCGCGGGATGCCGACGGAGGTAACTATGCGTAAGTTGCATGCAAATATGAACTGTAATTACTGTTGATACATTTCAATGTTCTTTACCGCATTGTAAAATGCCGCCCGGCGCGGGCCGATGCGAGCCGGTTGGTCTGAATCGTACCTTAAGCGCCTGGCTTAGATAAAGGCTCCTGGCAGGCGTCCATAAACTCGGGCTTTAAGCTTGTTTGCCACCATTCGTACATCGGCGGGATATAAAAAAAAATCAAAAGAATCCATCAGCGCGTCCAAAATGATTACGTCCGACGTATCTTCTCTCAGCCCCCTGATTCGGACTCGTCGGATTGCTCCCGGATCGTAAACTTTTTCGAATCCTAGTACGACGTATTTTTACGGCTTAAGTCATTTAATGTTATAAAGTTGTCTACCGTATAGAAAATTAAAAACTGATTTATATAAGATTTTTTCCTACAACTATCTATTTCTTTAGCATAATGTTTTTGAACTCTAATTAAACTGTCATTTTTGGCCGAAAATATTCCGACAGCTCAGAATCAGGGGGCTGCTGGTCTGAATGGTCAAAGAACACAATCTCATTTTGCGACATTACTAAATCAAAGTTCACGATTTTAGATATGCCGAAATAGTCATTCATAACGCTTTTTAGGTTTCCCTTACCCTCTGAGCAACCATCAATCTACTCATAGTCTGACATGACAGTCACCACAAAAAGAATGGTTTAATCAGTTAAATATTATATGACTCCAGTTCACGATTTTAGATGTGCCGAAATAGTCATCCCATAAAACGCTTTTTAGGTTTCCCTTACTCTCTGAGCCACTCTGAGCGACCATCAATCTACTCAGTCTGACAGTCACCACAAAAAAGATGCTTTAATAGAGGTCAGTTAAATATTATATGACTCCGATTGCGGGACGAAAGTTATAGATAGACTCTTTTATAGGGAATTTGTTCACGATAAGTAGGTAGGTACCTTAATTTTTTTTTCCATAAAATTTTCATACTAGTTGAAAAGACCAGTATCAAAAATGTCAATTGAAGATTGAAGTATTTGTTATGTCAAATGTCAAGCCCCCAACATCAAACATTGTTTGTGATTGTGTCTGTTATCTTCTACTGAAAATAAATTTGTTTTGACAAAGATTAACTTCTGTTACTTTCTATTTCACTCGGTAATAGCTGATACATAGTTGCAACAATGTCTACTACCCATTGTGCTATAGAAAACTGCAGAACAACAATTTTGAACAAGACGCCGGGCGTATCATTTCATCCGTAAGTTTTCTAACCACATTACGAAAAATACCATTAAAATAGTATTTGATACTAATAATTACATATTTCAATATTTTTAGATGTCCTCAATCAACTGAAATGCGCAACAGATGGTTGAAAATTCTAAAGAACAAATGTTCTATGCTAGATTGGGCCAAAAGTAGAATATGTTCAAAGCATTTCGAAAACAAATATTTTGATTCTCAAAGAAAATTAAGAGACAATGCCATACCGACAATTTTTGCACCATTGGCTCAGAAAGTTAATATCAAAGTAAGTATGGAATTTCTCAAAACTTTTTGCCATTACTTTAAACATTTCAATTTGTATTCATCAATTCCTTTTTTTAGTCTCAAGAGCTTCCTAAAAGTAAGGTGGACAGGCAGCTCTGCAAACTGACACAGACAGAACTAACTGCTGACATCAAGAATGGCATGGCAAGATTGAAGGAGCCAGCCAATTTGGAGGATTATATTACTGAAGACCTAAAGTGTAAATCTGATGCACCAGTTGATGCTCAACTCTGGCTCATGATTAAAAAACAAGACCACTTGAACAACAGACTAATGGATTTGGTTGTACAAACTAAAAAGCATGTGGAAATTCTAGAAAACAATATGGAGGAAGCAAGTAATACTAAAAGAGAAAATGAAACGACTATTGAGTCTCTAAAATATGTGGTCAAATGTCTTCAAGAGAAACATGCTACATTGGAAGAACAAATTGAAATTCTTACTGCTGTTGAATCAAGATAGCTTTTTGTAAAATAAAATCCATTTCCTGATTCATAATAATACTTTTGTTTCATTATTTTAATAAACTGCATAAAAATATAGTACCTTATACCGTAGTTTGAATGTAAATTCACTGTAACACCATTTTAGAGAACATTTACATTAATATACTGGAGGTGAAGTAAAATCTCCAGCATGTTAGAGATTTAATCTGTTGCTAAAAGAAATGGGATAAATAAACAAAAAAAGATCAAAATATAATTATGCTTTATTTATCACTAAATAGTCATCTAAAATTATGATTATGATTCAATACAGCATTGAATATACATTCAGTCTTATTATTAGAATCATGATTTTTATTACGACAATAAATAAATTAGTTCTACTTATACATTATATATGTCGCCGCCAACTGGTTAAATCAGCCATTCAATTAACTGCCTAGCCGTTTTACTAAATGGCGGCGTTCAACTAACTGCCTGAGCGATATTCGTCAGTCAATAAAATGGCTAGGCAACTGACTTCAATCAATAATGTTTAACCACATGCCTAGCCTAGTCATTAAAATGTTATTAAATTAATGTAAATGTGTATTTTAATAAATAGATTCATACCCAAAATAGTAAATTTATCACCAAATGATAGATCTGTCACCCAACACTGTTTTGGGAGGATATTATTTTTTTTTTTTTTTAGCCTTGACATAAATCTAAATCTTTTAGGGCTTTTCGGACATGGATTGGATAAGTTGGAAGGGTAGGGTAAACACTCTTCACTCTGTTAAATGAATGGCCTAAGCATTAGCCAGCGAGTTCATTAAATCTTGCATTTAATCATCCGACGGAATTTAATTTAGGCTGTTAGTTGAATGCCACCGTTTAGTTAAACGGCTAGGCAGTTAATTGAATGGTAGATTTAACCAGTTGGCCGCGACATCACTATTTGCGTCTCATCTGTTTCTCTAATATATCTCTTAGTTTTAATTTCTTATTTGTTTTATCAGTCAGAGGTCTTCCAAGAGGAACAATTTCCATTTGTTGCAAACGCCTTCTAAATCTCTGATAAAATTCTAAAACATTAGGATCAGCCCAGACATGACGAGAATCAAAGTCCAGCACCCTTAGTGTTTCCAAACTTTGTGCTCTACTCAAGGCAACATAAGCTTGACCAGCCTCAAATATTTTGGATAAAGACATTTCAACACAATCCAGAGTTAAACCTTGAGACTTATGTATTGAAAATGCCCATGCTAAGTTCAGTGGGATTTGTCGGCGACATAACAGAGATCCATTTGAATTTTTAACATACCATCTTTCAGTTCTTGCTGTGTATTCTTTTTTATTCTTAAATCGAACAACAGGCAAGCCTTCCTCAAACCTTACAACTACACCTCTGGCACCATTCACTAAACCAGCATTTACATTAATATTTTTCAACAACATTACTTGAGCACCTATTTTGAGTATTAGTTTTGAAGGAGCAATGGTCTGCATGTCAAGTAATTTCGTACAATTGTCACTGTCTTGGGAAGAAAACACCTTTCCTTCGCCATCTAAGTCGTTTAGTTTTGAATCGTTAATCATTTTAGAATCATTAGTGTGTGAACATAGTCTTGTAGCTAATATACCATCACTTTCAATCTTTTGTCTAGCTGTGCCAGTCAGGCGTTCGCTTATTTCCTTAGTGACTCTACCAATTCTTATGCTATTAAGAATGGAAACAAACTCTGAATCTTTTTGTCTATGTACTTGTTTAAGTTCAAAACACAGCTCAATACACTTATCCCAGCAAGATGTTTGGAAGCAGAACCTCTTCCCTGTTTTCCCTTTATCAACTACTGGTGGTAATTGTAGAAAATCTCCGCAAAGTATGAGTTGGATTCCACCAAATGGTTTGTCGTTTTTTCTAACATATCTTGCTACTGCTTCTAATTTCTGAAATAAAAATGTGATAAATAACAATTATTATCTAAATAAATCAGACATTTCATCTTAATGCTATAATTTTAACTTTATTTGGGGAGCTTATAGCTACATTCAAGGGTAGGTTTATGTCTAGGTAATTATATTATATGCTAATTAATAGCTACCAAATTATTATTATTATTGGTATAGCACACTAACCGCTAGTTAGCTGATGCGAGTGTATCAAATAGCTTGGAAATGTTTTCTTTATCCAATCTGTTCTTGAATGCGTTTAAAGTGGGAGCCATGACAACACTTTCCGGTATATATAATGTGTAAATATAATGCATACCTCAAAAAAGACACCATCCACCATAGATATTTCATCAATAATAAGATGTTTGCACTTCCTCCACTTCTGAGCTACTAGTGGTATCTTCATAGCTCTCTCACACAAGTTTTCTAAAGAACCACTGCCATCTCCAATACCAGCAAATGCATGAAGGGTTGTACCACCTGTAAATATCAGTTTTATATTAGGAATTAGACTTATTATGCCTATGTAGCACAACATAGTGTATACAAGAGGCCCTGGATTTGGTTCCCCTGCCCATGTTCTGAGCGCTGATATCAGCCATAGTCAACAAAACCGAGGTTCATTTAATTTGATGTGTTTAATTACTAAATCTTACAAACTGAATTTTAGGACTTGGTGCTCAGGGCATGGAGATGTAGTTTTACATGGCAGTCAAAAGTAATGGACACTATCCTTAAAGACGAAACGAACACTTCCTTGAAGACATTGTTATGAAGTGGTCAGACTGGATTACTAATACATAAGTATGCCCATTTACTATAATTTCAATAACCTAGGAGTGCAGTCAATAATAAATACTTACCAACATGACAAGCAGCAACTCCAGTGGAAGCTGTTGGCACAGTTACATCTGGTGGCAATGCTGCTACAATTCTCTTTAGTAGAAAACTTTTGCCTGTTCCAGCCGAGCCAGTAAAGAATATATTTTTGCCACCAAGACAAGCTTCCAATACTCTCTGTTGTTCTGGGTTTAATGAACTGGTAGTAGTTAGTGGAGACGGTGAGTATAATTTCTTTGGTGCTGGGCCACGAGCAGTTTCCTCCATTTTACGTTTCTTAGACGGCGGTGAAGGAGTTGTCACAGTCGCTTTAGAAATTTTACTCTTAGCATTATGTACATCAGCTACAGTAACTGGGCTAATCTCTTCAAAAGCCTGTGCCTTGCCACTCAGTAACTTAGACCTCATTGTCTGTTTAGAAGGTGTCACGTTAACCGTCTGCTCCTTATCACCAGTCATTTTAACGAATATCGTTCGTAAAAATGACACGAGATTGACTGGCGGTGCATTCGATATGAATATAGTACAACCTACATCTTGAAACTTTATACTAGCTTTGCCTTCTGCCATAAACTTTTTAAACACATTTATACCCTTCAATGCTAGCCGAATTGCAGCATTTTTTTCACTCGATATCTCCATAAACATTTCACGAAACTCATTTCGTATTAACCGTAATGATGCAGTTTTGTAATTAACTTTTCTTGTTATAGATCCCTGAGGTGTAATCCATTCTAAAGTCACAGCACACGACAAAAATGATTCTCCAGCATCCATTTTTTTCCGCTACACTTTTATTTCATAAATTTTAAATTCTAGCCATACTGAAAATGTTATAAAACTTTACAAAAGGCGCGGTGTTCCTACCGTTCAAGTTTGACAGTTTGAATTGTGAATGTCATTGAACTTTTGACACAAATGACACTATTTTTTTGTGAATGAGTACTAGTCATTTCAGACTATTTTATGTGTGGTTACTGGTTACACTGGTTACACTTTGATTTGATGATACAAGGCGATTTATAAATAAATCAAATCGAATTAACCATCACCTAATTTTTTTATTGCTGGTGAATTTCAGCGCCTGTTGGCAAAAAGAGGAACTAAATTTAAATGACTAGGCTAGGCAAGTAGTGATTCAAGTCATTTGCCTACCCGTACAATTGAATGGCAAATAAGTTGAACGCCGTCGTTAGTTAAACGGCTAGGCAGTTAGGCTGCCATTAAGGCTGATTTAACCAGTTGGCTGCGCCATAAACTGTACGTGTAAAATTTAGATAGGTCGTACGGCCAAGTGTGAAACTATATGACATATGACTTGTTCTTAGTAACCAGTCTCATCGATTTATTGACAAAAGACTGCACCTTTATACATATTTTAAAAAAACGTGTACCTACTCGGTTTAGCAACGAACCCGCCCGGGTTCGTTATAATATATACGCCTAATATATGCCCGTATTAAAAAGCAAAATTTAGTAGGTGCGTAATATTTTTGGATATCTATTGTGTTACATCCTGTATACATATAAGTAGGTAAAGAACATACGAGTAAGCCAGGTATACTAATTCCCGTAACACCAGAAGGTAAATATATACAAACCTACGTACATTTTATATTTAATGAACGTAATTTAAAGTTTGATTTAACTGTTTACCTACATATTATAAACAAGCTGTCAATTAATGAGACAAACATACAGCATTAGATCGTAAAAACATCCAAACATAAACAATCTGTCCGACAGAATAATCTCATTATGCCTCATACTAATAAGATTATAAATGTAAATAGTCGTATTAGAATTTCACGCTGTTTTAAGGTTTTAAAAGAATCGTGAATGAACCGGTAGGTATATGATCGGATGGACGCTATGCTATGAGATTTAACTGTTTGAAAAGAAAGAATATTGCTCCGGGTGGACCTAACACGATGAAAAGCAGCCGATCTGGAATCGAACCTGCGTTTTCGTTATGGCAGTCGTACAACACCTTCGTCGTGGTTTCCAAAAATAAAAAAACCGGCCAAGCGCGAGTCGGACTCGCACACGTCGAGATGCAATTTTTTTTTTTTGTTATTTAAATGTAAGATAATAGTAGGTAACGGGATAGCTTTAAGTTAGAATCAATTTAATATTCATGTGAATGTAGGTTGGTGCACCATCTTTATAATAACGTCAGTTTTAAGCGCTTTTTTCTGTTTCTTTTTTTTTGGGCTTATCATATCACGTTACACCCTTTCCAATAAAATATTCAGTGTAACTACCCGTCCGAGTAAGATTTAGATTTAGATTTAGATTTTAATTTTTTTCCTTTAGGTTCTTGTGCAATTTGATATTGCTTTTTGCCAAATTTCATGATTCTAAGTCAAGTACCCTATAGGTTTTGACTTTTTTGATCATTAGGTATGATATGCGACACAAATGGAGCATAAACGGCTGTATCTTTTGATTGTGTTTACTCAGAAGTTTGATTTTTTTTATTGGACCAAGGGATTACAGACCCGAATATTTGTTTAATTTTATTTTTACACGTCTTGAGAAAAAAATCTTGACAGATAGCCATACAGACTGACAACCGAGTGCTCTAAGGGTTCCGTTTTTTCTTTTTGAGGTACCTACCTACGGAACCCTAATAACTTTAGTCTACGCTTGACCCACGGAAATGCTTTATCGAAATAAAATAAATCCAAAAACTAGTTCGCTTCACATTTATATTACCTACTTACCTATTTTCAGTAAATATTAATGTCTGTACCTACGTACCTACTCAATAAGTAGTTAAGTGTATCATCTATAGAATGAATATCCCGCTGTATTACCTAGAAACGTGATCCTTAAACTAAGACAAGACTACTGTTGTATACCAACTGTAAGAAACGCTGTGCAGAAATCGGCTTCATGACGCAATACGCAGACACGTCGGGAGAATTTCAATATGTATCTACACATGTTATTTTAAAAGCCTCCTGTGACATTAACCATTCCTCGATGCCAAGTGATATGAGATCATCATTCAATCTCTTTGTAGTTTCACTGAATTATATCGTATGATGATGTTAATGCATTATCAATCTTATGATATTCATCTAGATAGTTCAATATTTAATGGCAACATTTTGGCACAAGAGGTAGGTTCTCGATTTAATGAAAACGTATAAACCCGCTTTACCCTATAAATAATTATGTGCAATTATGCATGGCAACTAAATAGGACTGTTATAATATCCAGGGACGTGCCAGGATATGTCATATAGGTGGATAAGTACCTAGTGGCTTATTAAAATAAAATGATGCGTCGATATTATGAAGTACCGAGCAAATACAGTGGCATACTTTAATACGAACGGAAGCCGTCACTAAACGTATCAACACCGCTTGCTCTCAAAGTAAATACGCTTATTTTCGCAATCATTTCAATTTCAAAATATTTAATGCTGATAGAATTAAAGCCAATAATAAAAGCATCATTCCTAAAGTTGTTAAAATTCGGTTTATTTTAAAACTAACTACTTAATTTGATTTAAAGACTAGGTACGCTCTCAAATATCATTGGCTGTTTGTTAATTTTTAAACACCTAGGTTTTTATAGAAGAGATGTATCTAACATATATCTTCTATAAAATAGGTACCCAATATTTTATGGGCTATTCCACACACATCCCGCACAGTTATGGGGATGTCTGAACCTATTTAAATAATGTGACATATTAATAGATACTTACAATTATTGATAGAAATCCATGCAATCCGCTGAGTGAATATAATATGCTTAGGCTCGTAGGTCGTAGGGTAAATTTACCAACCTAATGATATTTTATTTAATCTATAAATCAAATAATTTTAGGTAGATCGGTAATTATTTTTAAGAATAAAATTACCTGCAGTTTTATATTTTTTTTAAAACCTGTCTACTTATGTATTTTATAAAATACTCACTCTTTACATAACAACCGACAAGCGACTGAAAATAATAAAATAGACCAACTAAACTAAATTTACAGGCATACAGAGCGAATTGTCTTCGACACTAGGTTATAAAATAGTCATAAAATTTGATGCAGCTCTTAGACCGGTAATGCGTTGTGGATGACAACATAACATGACATGCACAAGGAATCAATACAGGAAACATGCGAGCGCCGAGAGCGCATAACCCAGAATTAGCAATGTCCCCGTCGCATCTGCCGGCCGCCAACAAATGCAAATGTCTGATAAACGGAATTCTATTGCGAAAATTGTTTTAGCTAACGTTGGCACACCCGCACACCTATGCGTGGAGATATTGGAAACTATAAATTAGAATATATTTCACTTCAAAGTACATATATAAAAAGGTAAAACTTACACAGTTCGTACTTTACTTATTAGTAACTTTATGTTAAATTTTGTAAATTGGTGCGTTGTAGTTAGAGAGGTAAGTCAGCGATATACCTACTTAAGTTCTGAGCCCTCTCTCTTTCTGTGGTCGGTCCCTCATGTCTGAGGATCGTGTTCAGTGGTCACCATTGGATGATTGGTAATCGATATACATATATTAAAAAACTTAAAATGGGTGCTTACTGCTTACTTCTAATCATAAAAAAAATTAAGATAGCCTTAAAACTTTTAAAAATAAAAGCCAACTGCCAATTATAATATTATATATAAACTAGGTGACCAGAAACAGACGTCAATACATTATTGTAGACAAACTCCCATAACATAATATTCCTCGAACATTTGAAATGTTTATTTACGATTGTAAAACAAAAACGCGATGTTTAGATTCATGTGTAATTAGTTGGCATGGTTCCGAGTAGGTAGGAATGTTTGGGGTTGTGTTACAGGCATGCCATGTACTGAAACAAAACAATTCTGTGTGAATACCGAACAATGCCGGGGTGACGTTGAGGTGACAACACTTATAAGTTGGGCGGGATAGGTAATTATTTGGTAATAAGTACCTAATTACTTATGGCAAAATATCTCTATGACAAGACAGAAAATGTGTATAAATGTAAACCTACCTACCGCACAGAACTAAAGACCTATCTGTTGACATATTGCGATTTATAGTAAATACTTAGGTAAGTAAGTACTTACCTAAATTAAAATAATAAAAAATATGAAGTTAAAGACATCTAATTTCCATTTTAAACAGTGTATTGAAATTAATAGTGACCGTTACATTTAAAATTGTGAATTTGTCCTGTATACGCAAGAGTTTGGTGTTAGTGAGGGCGTCGCACATCGTCGGCAGCGCGAAGAGATCGCCAGTCGCCACACATGGGACGCATCTGTGCGCCCGCGCCGGAGGTGTACCCTTCCAGCCGTATTTATAGTGTAGCTTACTGTTCTACAATATTTGAATATAAATATGAACGAAGCTTCCTGACGTACCGATTTGACAGAGTAGTTGTCTAGTCGGAAACGCAGGAGTAATTATGTCGGAACCAACTCAATACATACGTTCTGATTTGGTTGTAGTCGGGTAGTCGGCTCCATCCAAATCGGAACGTCTGTTAATGGTCTTCTTATCACCCGTTCTAAGGGGTGGTAAGCCAAGCAAATGTAGAGCGCAAAAAAAATGAGGGGTGGCAAAATCTGGCGTAATTCTATCCCTGGAATAACCTAATATGTTCATGACTGAAACATTAAATTTATATGTTTTTTTTTGTAAAAAGCAGGAAAAAAGTTGTATCAGGCATTGCTTATGCTTTTCAAAATAACTGCGTAATGCGTATATTTGAATGCTTAAATAAAGCTAGGAAACGTATCAGCAGAATAAAGTCACTGAAAATTCTAGAAACATACAAATTTACTCCAGTTTTTAGGGGCTGAATTTATTTGGAACTAGTTTATCCATTAGTTTTTTGCTACCTAAAATATAGGTAACAAAAAACCAATTGATAAACTAGTGGATAATTGTATATAACGGTAGATACCTATATAAGCAAATCCGCAACAAACTTAACTCCCGAAACATTCTTCGAAATAGGCGATCAAACATCTAAATGCGATTAAAATGAAACAAAGCCTTGGTTAGTCATGTTCTAACAAGTTCTTAATACCTAGCCACTTACCTATTGTAGTGCACGCAGCTGTGCAATGTCGATTAAAAGGATAAGACGATTTTGCCGAATTTCACACTGAAAGACAATAGCGTCGTTAGCAGTAATGCAGGTAGTTTAGGGTTAGACTATAGATTCGGCACACGTGTGACGTATTTTCTTCTAAACGCAGCTGTGGAGGCCTCCGCAGATGTTTTATGGTGCTGAACATTTCCAAGACGCTTTATTATTTATTACGATATTGCCGTTTAGAGCCTAATCTTCGTTTTTATTATCCAGAGAAACAATGGTCATCATTGGGCAGTACTATTTTTGGCATACGGTGTGCAGCTGGGGCAACGTTGCGTGGGAAAGTATTATTTTCTCCGCTTCAATTATAATTCTAAATTTGTACAGTCTTAGGTATTTTTTGTATATTTATTAAACGTAAACGTAATTAGATATTTTCGACCATGTGTGGCCAAAAGGCGGGTTTATTATGAACAAACATGTTTAGATATCAACTAAGTAATAGACAAAACCAGCAAAACAAATACCAGCATTCGTCGATTAGTTATATTTAAATATTATCCCATTGCAATCAAATGAGAATAGATAAATGATTCCTAATGCTATTTTATTTTCTTATAGGTACCTAAGTACTTAATATATTAAAGCATGCATCTCTTGAGGTGGTCTATGTCCAACAGTGGACGTCCTACGACTGATATGATGATGACGTATTAGTTAATTGCCTTGATTATCGATCAAAGTGCGGAGTTTAGATCAATGTGAAAATTGTCTTTGCTTACAAAATTTACCCTCCTACCGAAACACTAACCCAATGATAGGTTAATTCTATCAACTTCAAAAATAAGTAAGTATCCGTACTTAAGTAAGTACCTACCTATATTTTTATTGATCCAATTTATTGGTGTCGTTAAAAAATTATTGATTTATAATCAATAAAGTAGACCAACGCGGTACCTACGTAAGTTTATTATTCCAAGGAAACATTAATCACTACTCGATAAGTCTAAAGATCTTTGGAGACGAACAATAATAAATATATTGAATAGGTTTTTCGTTGAATCGGGATTCGGGAAAATCGTTGCGGATTTAGCTTATTCAAATAGGGACGTCAGATTTATTGTTGATAGATATAAGTAGGTACATGCAAATACTTACAACTAGAAAATGAAACGATATCATGCCAATGCGCAAAACCTTATCCAGACAATTACACACAAAATTTTAAAAAAACAGCCAAATATGTCGAGCCGTTTTTGAGTTTTAGCTAGATTAGCGAACATCAATTGATTAAAATTTTTATACCTACGTACTTAGCGTATGTAGCTCCAAAATTTTCCAAAGGTAACCTAAGATATTTCCTCCTATCATATTTCATAGAAAATAATAAGTACCTATGTCCAATTAGAATAGAAATATAGGAGATGGATGATACCAGAGATACCTAGTTGAAGCTGTTAAAGCGCTACCTACGCTTCAACAGCTTCAACTAGCTAGCAAGCAGCTAAATAGCTGCTTGCTAGCTGTATAATTTTATCACCAGTCAGTCAGTCAGTGGTAAGATGAGACAATTTTCACCACCGGTACCGGTTGATATGGGAGTACCTAGTGTACCTAGGTACTATCGTGTTATTTGGTCACCGGTAGACAGTTGGGAAATTGCAGTGCCAAGTCACCACTGGTGGTGCAGATTTGGTGATCAGTTGGTCCAGAGGGCATAACAAAGAGGTTTATCGCGAAAATCTAGGATTATTGACTCACAGTTTTCCCACAGCTGTTTACTTCTCAAGTAACTATTTACCATTCTCGTTATCTAAAGCAGGTGTCACTTACGAGACAAATAAAAAACGTTTGAAAATAAACCGCAGCGCAGTAAAACTCTTAACAAAATAAACTTGGCAAGGCGTTAATCTCCTTCGGTTAAAAGTTTAAAACATGTGTACAGCGTTATAGCTAAGTAGGGGATGACATTTTATCATTGCCGTGTACTAAGTACGAGTGATGACGAGCTAAGCTGTAGATAAACTAAAGGAACTTATTTTTGTCCACCTTCTAAAATTAATTTGTGCCTAATTATATGATTAGAGAGTATAGAGAGGGCTTGAGACATGATGATGGGCTGTCAGGGAAGATGCATCGCCGTATAGAATTGAAGCCCTCCTTTAATTAGGGGGTCCAGATCCCCCACTTCCCTATTAGCATACAAAAATAATACCTACTTTATAATGCCAGCATATTATTTCACAATTATAATTCGCACCACTAAATTGATGTAGGTATACCTAGGTTACCTACTTTATTTGTGAAAAAATATTTCAGTCTTTTTTGCGTAAAGCCTGGGAAAACTAGTTAATCTTTTAAGCCTATAAAACAAATAATTATTTGTGTATTAGGTACTAACTGAAACAGTAAACAAAAAGTGTAGTATGAAATGTAGTTTTTGGCACCTCTCATTCAATAAAACTTTCATTCAAAATTGCCGTGCCACACCTACTATAGCTACCTACAAACAATTATTTAAAAAAATGTTATCTTGACTCGTGAGAAACACAAGATAACGGGAAGAGTAGGTAAGTAGTTTATGAATGAAACTAAATTGCTCGTAAGGGAATCCCATGGGCCTACACCAGATGCCGACTTGATTCATCCTGGGAAAACGCGCTTTTGAAACACTTTAGCTAGGTAGGTAGTTTCCGGCATGTAACTATTTTGTTAAAGGCATAATTAAATAATATCCATTTAGTGAGCTTCATTTTATGTACATAATAAAGACTTATAAGTAAGTTAACTAGGTAGGTAGGTTGGTAAACATGGCCTACCTATATGTCTAGTCGTTATGCGGACTTCACATAAATAGACCAAGGTTTCAACTAATAATACTTTTATTACTATATACTATTATACTGTTTCCCTATCACGATCTGAAAGCATCCTGATAGGAGATTAACTGTTGTTCCTCAAATGTCTTTTAGCCAATTTTAGCGATTTTACAAAAAAAAAAAAAAAAAATATTATAAATATAAAAAAATCATAATTAATGGTAGCCGAATGGTTATGTGACTGGCATATAAATCATGCGGTACGAGTTCGATCCCGACCGACATTACCAATGTGGATTTCACTTTGTAGAATTTATAAAATATATATAGGTACCAGTCAAGTGACTTACCTACCATCTGCTAACGGTGAAGGAAAGCATCGTGAGGAAACCCACATACCCTAAAAAATTCTAAGTGTATGTCTGATCAACCAACCCACACTAGGCCAGCGTGTATGAATTATGGCCTAAACCCTCACAGCTCTCTAGGTATAGGAACGGAGACCTAAGCCCAACAGTGCGACACTAATGGGCTGATGATGATGATGATGAATTAAGATATTATTAAGATATGAAATTTATTATATTTTTTAATTACCATAACATATTATAGGGTCATAGCACTCCATAGCACACGCTACTTTTAGTATTGGCGATTAGCAACTAACGGCTGTTTTCATTAATCTATGTACCTAATGGATTTGGCTACTAAAGTTAGAATTTTGACATATTTTGTATGGAGCTTAAGCCTAAATTCTAACTAAAATATTTAAATATTTTTAGAAGTTCTCTCGAAATAGGGCGATTTTAATTGCGATGGAATGTAGAATCGCCATAACGCGATGCAGCATCAATCAATGCAGTCGCAAAATCGCCGATCGCAGATGCTGTGTGCTATGGCTCTTTTGAAGATACCACAATCGAGGTAAGTCTAAAATTGGGTAGGTATACCTACATGCATTTATATCTATGAAGTTAAATATAGAAAAGTTTGGATAATGAAGCTATTAATATTTTGTCGGGTAGGTACGTCACCGGTGTGGTAACTATTCCAGAAATATATTAAAACTCACTGAATTACTGCCACTGCACGTCTTTTTCGAATGAAAATATTTAACTGTAGTTGGTTTTTAATTAACTTTTCTTGTCTATATTTGGCTTTCTACCTCAGTAGTTAGCACTATTTACTCAACAGTATTTAGTTAAAGGGATTATGTACGTGATCAATGATGATTTGGGTTTTTCAAGAATTCCAAGATTCTGAAAATTAATTCAATATAAATTAGCCGGTATATGCATGTCACCGTGGAGTAGCGGTTAAGGTGGCCATAACATCGCCGTGTCGAGTGATGTGGGTTCGATTCCCACATGAGATAGAGGTAGGTACATCTATATTTTAGCGATTCGTAGATATTTGTATCGAGTTTGGGTGTAGGTTTGTAAAATTTCCCGCGAGGCGGGGCTTGCTTCCTAGTGCGGGCGTTGACTTTAGCAGGTATGGAATAATAAAGTTTAAATTTTAGCTGTATTAGATTTTATCCATTTTTTTATAGTAGGTAAATACGAATAAAGTTCTTATTTATCTAAATATATATAAATTTTCAGTCACCGTTTGATAACCGCAGAGAAAGAAGGCCAGAAAACACGACAAAACTTTTGTCGTGTTTTCTGGCCTAAACTGATTTTTATTTTTTGATGATTCTTTCTGCACAGGCAGCGACTGGATAAGCACCTCCACTAAACTAAAGTTGGAAACTAAAGAAAACTATATAACTATAAATTCATATTATTTCAGATGTAAATGACTTCAAGAACCGCTTGTACACTTGTGCAGTCCAACCAGTAGGTGGGGTTGTTAGCAATATCCTATTTTTAAATTTTTTATTGAGCTTACAGTCAGAGGTCCCTATTTAAATTGGGCCCCTAGTGACCACATAATCGTATTAGAACTTCACAAGTGCAGGCAATTTAATGGTAATTCGATTTGTCGTCTAAAAATCCTACTATTAAAACTCACTTAAAATGCTTGCGCTAGACAGACACCTAAATTATAAAATGTCGGTCTATAACCGTCACTGCGCAGTCTCTCTCATCATACCTATCTTTGTTAGTGAAGTATAAGATAAATAAATTAAATATTTATGATATAGCATCGAAGCCATCAGCTTGTCGGGCTCGGCTCGGCCGTGGGATCGATCCTGGGATCATTGCGTCACGGATATTTTTAGTAGCGACTCGACGACGCGTCACACAAAAACTTAAGGAAGGGTGGCGCCATATATCAAACCGTAGGTGAAATAATGACTTAGGCATGTCCTTTCTAGAAATCATTTTTATGGATTTTTCTAACAACATAAAAACAATAATGGCTGGAGTGTTATGTTCCTTTGATTATTTCCGAGGAACAATACAAAGAAGCTTAATTTAAAAATTATAAAAAAATTATGGCGATACGATTCACTAATATTCCATTAGCATGACACAGTAGTCGGCTGAAACTTCGCAGCCCTCACAGGATGTGCGACCACCGATGCGATCGGTTATGGGTACCGTACGTATTTCTATATACCTACCGATATATGCAGTAAATACAGTCCAGAGATGATGGACAAGATAAACAGTCAGCGATCAGAACGACTCAGTGTTGGCATCTCTGTCTAACGCACGATGAGCGCAGGAGGCGGCGCGCTGGGAGGCGCGTTGTTCTCGCACCGCAGTGGAGATGGTTATTTTTTTGTATCTTGTCAATGAAGGGACGGGTAGGGGCGGGCCGCCGGCCGCGGCTCCGGCGCAGGATTCAGTCTGTAGCAGCAGTCCGACTGCGCTTATCACGCGCACATGTATCACGACCACGCGTATATTTTGTTTTCACCGTAAGCACGATGAATTACGAACCTTGTGAAAACAGAACAGTGCCCATTCCGATTAAACTTGAGGAGGATATCGAATATCCGGAAGACGAGGAACATTACTACGGCTACGTGCCGGTCGAGGTGGAGCGGCATGGGGAAGCGCCGGCCTTCGCACCCTCTTCGCCAACACACCTCATGGATCTAAGCAACGGCTCCGAACGACCCTCACTACACCCTTGGCCTTCAAACGTCATATTTGATGGCGACGAAAGAGATTATCAACAAGCATCGTACTCCACCTTCGAACAACAATTTATAGATCACAGACAGAGACAAATACCAAGAAGCTATTACTTCGATGATTCCAATTCCCAGGATAGAGTTAAAAACTTTTATGATGGTGGCGAAACGCCTAAAATGAGTGATGTGGGCTTCAGACCGGAAGAAAGAGAAATGCGGGATGAGACCGAGGAACAAAGGAGATCGAGATCAAAACGGTCGAAAGCATCTCGGAAGAAAACGCAATCGTTCGAGGAGATGCAAATACAGAGGGTGATGGCTAACGTGCGTGAACGTCAACGAACACAAAGTTTGAACGAGGCTTTCGCTAGCTTACGGCAAATAATACCTTCGTTGCCGAGCGACAAGTTGTCGAAGATACAAACACTTCAGCTTGCGACACAGTATATAGAATTTTTGTATCAGATTTTATCCAATAGTGATTCGGCGGGTAACAGCGATAGCGCAAGTGACGCGGATAGTGAACACGGCAAGTACCTCGCACAAGACAAGTTACAATATGCTTTCTCTGTGTGGAGAATGGAGGGAGAGTGGACAACGAACGGGCAAACGTGATACGTACGTTAAAGTGACTTTGTATTATATTAGGCAAACTAAAAAGACGCTTATTTTATTCCATATTTTTAAAAGTGTAAATGATAGGATTAAAATAGAATAAGGTGAAGAATGTGATAGTTATGGTAGGTATTAGAATTATAAATTGTAGATAAATATTTTACGTCTAAAAAAAAAGACATTTTAATTACTAATAACGATTTATTTCGATTATTATTAATGTTGTGGCCAAATATACAGCTGTATACCAAAAATTTAATGAAAATGTGCCATTTCTAGAATGTAAAATAAGGGACATTTTTACTGTTGATTATACTTCAAATAAAAATGATTACATTATAAAGAGCCCTTTTATTTTGTTGCCTTTAGAGTAGAATTATACCTAGACTAGAAAATCGAAAAAAGAATTAGACAAAGTCACATTGATATTCAATTGATTTCACATTTTATTTATTAGCAATTTACATTCATACACATCATATTTTAATAAGTACACGTTAAAGAAGTGTTTCAAATACAAGGAAAACAGATATAAAAGAAGAAACTAAAACTATTAGCTGAAACAATCTTTATTGGTCTAGTTTTAACAATCTGGGATTTGTCTGCTAATAACATGACTTATTATTATCTTTACACTCTAATAAGACAAAAAGCAATCGTTAAAACCATAGGAGTCTTATTATAATTAGAAAAACTAGAACATTACTCAATATTAGGTAGTAGGTATAAATATAGTAGACTTACAACAATTATCTAAGTGTCATAATCATTTTCGGCCTTTCCTCACAATTTATTTGAACCCCACAGATTAGATTATTAAAATGATGTAACATCACTAACTACACTAGAAATTACAAGACGGGAATAATCGCGTGAATACCCATTTTAGGCGCATTGACTGCTAATAGCTTAGAATCTTAGGCGCAAAACAAACGACGGGCTGGCGCGGGTCGGTCATTTCACCGCAAACTATACAACAAAGGGAATCATATATAACGCACACGACGGTAAAAAGACCGCGCCGCCAGTGCCCGCTGCGGCATGACCGTGGCTGACCGCCGCGAATCGAACACACCAGTTTGTAAGTACCAAAGCAGAGGGCGGCGCCGCCACGCGGCGAGATCAGCCACTGTCAGATGCTTCGCGGTCAAAAAGACCGCGACGCGCCGTCATTTGCGCAACCCCTTACCTACACACCATATACCAAAAGCATCAGATCACCGAAAGAACTCTCGACTACACCAAAGTTTTCTAAGAACATCGAGAGTCCAGATCGCGAAGGTAGTCTACAATTACAGTGTGCTTTATTGTCTCCTAAATTATCTAGAAGATGCTTGTTGCTTGATGCATTTTCGACTAAGTATGACCATTGACTATTAGTCAAAGGTCATACTTGGTCGAAAATATAAATTATTCAATGACTTTTTGCAGTAAACTAAAGACAACAGATTTTAATTTAAAATAGTAATGATTGAAAATAAATTATTACTGTAAGTTCATTTAAGTCACGTACTTAATTAAAAAGTTTTTTTTCTACGTTTAAATTTATTTAATGAAGGAACAACTGTCATTACCCCATAATAATAAGTTATTCAAGTTAAAAATTAAAATATTACCCTTAAATCATAAAGTGTGTTTATTTAAATTATAAGGGTTCCTTTACCACTCTCTTGATTAAGTGTATATGTGGTAATTTTGATGTAATAATTTGTTTACAATTTCATTAATAAATATATATCTGGAAAGAATTTAATATAAAAGTTTAAGTTTCAAAGTACATTTTTTGAATTACATTCTATTATTCACATAATATCAACATGATTTTCTAAGAAGCCAATCTAGGGTAGTATTTGACAATTTCATGTCATGTGTCAACAAATATAATTATAAAAAAACTTGTTTACTTATAAGCATGGTAAATAGCGCTCCTTGTAAACTAACTAAATTACATTCTGGTTACAATTACAGTTTGGTCTTGTTATAAACTGAATATATTGTTATTGACTCCTTTGCTAGGTTCTAGGGCTTGGTTTATCTGTAATATCTTTAGTATCGTAATTCTCAAATTAAAAGCTCAATGTAATTCTATCTTACAAAAGTTTATTGTTGCATTTATCCCAAGCGTTTAGCCTGATTCTGAATAATTGAAAAATTTACAAATTCTTAACAGTAAAAAGTTCCTATCAAAACACTCTAAAACACACTACGCAATTTAATAACATGGTATACAATGTGCTACCTTTAAATTAATAGAAGGCGCACTGATATCTATTCTATTCTTCTACATAATATCACTTGTCGGCAGATTATCTCAAACTATACGGATTTATTGAACTTTTTTACCCGACTGCCAGGAAGGGTATTGTTTTTCACGCGTATCTTGTATGTTTGTAAATTTCTTTATTCCCACGTTTCTTCCAAACGGCTGGATGGATTTCGACAATTTATTTTGATAACCTACTCGATACGGTTAAAAAAAAATTAAACTACTTACAATTTGGCGCCAACCGCCGTTTTGTTTTTTTTTTATTAATACCTATCTAAGGATACATGGTTTTTGAGAAGAATCTAACGGTACCTTATAAACCGGCTGGATGGATATCGTTAGATTCTTCTCAAAACCCAAGTGTCCTTAGATAGGTATTAATAAAAAAAAAACAGCGGACTGTTGGCGTCAAATTTTAAGTAATTTAATTTTTTTTAACGAAACGTATCGAGTGGGGTATCAAAATAAAGGGAATCAAGTGGATATTACAAATATATACATATGATAAGTATTTAAATTTAATCAGGAATAATAATTACAAAAATTTTTCGGTCTTTTTAGTGCGTTGATTATCTGTTGATTTTTTGCAGTCGGGTTATTTTATTTTTTTAATTATTTACTTGTTAACTACTCAACTAGAGCCTCAGCTCTTCTAGACAAATACCAATCGTTCGAATCTACTCTACTAATGATATGTCTTGGCCTTACTCGAAATTTCGACATCTCAATATCGTTGTGCAAATGTTTATGATTTTAAATTTGGTAATCCATCATTCGATATTTCGAGTAGTTAATGTGAGCAAATAAATCGATGTAACATAATTATGTAATGTTAACTTACTGAATTATAGTGCAGCAGAATGAATGCTAGCAGAGAGAGGTGGCGAAAATTCGTGAGGTGCATTATATCTGCTCCATCTACTAACTACTACAAGATCGCTTTGGCAAGAGCGTAATAACAATAATAAATAGAATGTAGAACAGACACGAAACGTTTTCTATTTGTCTAGAGGGGCTGATTTAAACAACATTGTCAGTGGAAGTTGTTATTGAATTCTGAACCAAAATGTTGAATCCCGAGGCAAAAACTTCACCAAATGAAAGACGTTGGTATTTTGTAATCAATCAATACAATTCCAATATTTACAGTAATTATAAGGCGCACATCGCTCACTGCATGTCTATTACAGACCTTATGACGCGACTAAGGGCGGTTTCACATTACGATCATCGAGGTTAAGCAACGTTCTGTAAGGTCAGTCCATAGATGGGTGACCATTTGTGGCAATTTAATTCTTGAGCATCTCCGTGCTTCGGTAAAGCCGTTTCTAACATCCGGATCTGCCTCAAACCCAGTCGATAAAAATAATACCCATGTATTTGTAGTGTAATTATACCGACCTAAGTCCGTATAAAGCCTTTTTGTTGTATAGTATGAGATACATTTATAAAACAGGCACATAATGTTGTATATACTTTTATTTTATATTGCTACATATCGATGATAAGTCACAAGTCTATTTAAAATGGGCTACTAATAAGACACGTGGGTAATTGTTAAATGTTGTGCAGATAAACCTTAGCGGTTATTTGAGTTAAATTTTATTGATGAACAGCCCGTTATATATACCAGGTACATAATTATTATTGGAATTCATAAAAATAGCTAGTATTAATTAGTATTTAATAGTTTAAACTTTTGAACGCCAACGTCGGCTATACTCAGCAAAGCGCAAGCGTGCCCTGATCGCCGCTGTCGGCGGTCGATCAGATAAATATATTAAATCATTAGTATTATGTGTTATTAGTATTAAATTACTAATTCTTAAAAAACTTAATTTTATGGCGCTCAGGGTACGGAGATGCCGGTTTGACGTCAAAACGTTAATAATGTATGGTAGCTCCATACAAATAGTAACAAGATGTTCTGCACAAATTTAACAATGCCCTACATACTTGTTTATAAAATCAAATGGTTTTGCCCAATTTGTTTACTATATTTTACTCTAAGGTACATAATCAGTGGCGTAACTATAGGGTGGCAGGGCTGACAAAATACCACGGGCCCCCGACCCAAGAGGGCCCCGGCCTAAGAAGCCCCGAGCTCAGAAGTAAAATTTTAACAATGTACGTTATATAAAAAATATTTTACTTCAAAAATATATTTTTTAGACCATAATACAAATTCAAGTTAATTATTAAGGATTTTAACACATCTTAAGTGGATTATTAAAATTAAACGACGATTCTTACTAATAGGGCCCTATCAAAAGAATTTGCCAAGGGCCCCAGATGGTATAGTTACGCCTCTGTACATAATATTGTAATATGGATGGATCAATATTGCTTTAGTGTATCCATGGCTTAATTCATATACTTTGGAACGATTAACTATAATATGTTAAAAAGGTTATTGAATAATGATTTAATAAACAACTTACGCTTAATTTCTTTAAGGAACTATTAATTCGTTGTTACTCATGCCTAATTCAGTTATCTGAAAAGAAAATAATAGCTATACTAAAGTCAATCTAAAGAGGAGGAAAAATCTTCATCCTGAAATGAAAACAAAGGAAAAATTACTAAATTTTTCTGTCTTGTCTGTTAATACACAGACCAATGAACGGCTAAACAGATTTCAATAAATTTAAAACTACTGTACAGCTGTCATTTCAAGCGATAGGTTATAGCAACGGCTTGGATGTGCCCCTAATATTGCCAACGTCCATGAGCGGCGGTAACCACTTACCGTCAGCTGGGCCGCTTGTTGATCTGCCACTTCAAGCAAAAGAATGTTTCGTGGGGTGACGGAGAGATTACGTTTGTCACCAGATAGAGACGGAAAGATTACGTTTGTCACAAGTCCCTTTCGTATCCGGGATGTCGTAAGAGACAACTAAGGGATATTCTCGTCATAACAACTGCGCTAGAGAAGAAACAAAACCCTGTACCAACCCGTTTGGCCAGCGTGGTATCAGTAGGCCAACAACCACATAATAATATATAAATTTAAGTGAGGCTTATATCCAGCAGTGGACGTCATTGGGCTGATATGATGCATACATACATCAAGCCTTTTTCCCGAAGGGGTAGGCAGAGGTGTATCACACCCACATTTCGCCAGCTATTCTTGATCCCATGAAATAGGGGGAGCCTATTGTCATTAACCGGGAACATTTATTTATCAAACTCCGGGAAAATCTGAATATTGGAATTTCGTGAAAGAAATCCCAAGACCATTTTCACCCGACCCGAATCGAACTCGGGACCTCTTGCACAGAAGTCGTATACACTTCCCGCTGCGCCACTGAGGCAGTTACATGATGTTATTGATAAAATCCAAAACAAAGCATGATGTATTAGTTGTCATGAATTAGTCTGTTAGAATGACATTCTAATTTAAAACATGGAAAATCTTAACTTAGTGGAATATATTAGTAATAAATTATATAACTGTTTAACTTATTGGAAATAATAAGAAATCGATTGGTGGTGATCATTCCAATAACCAAAAAGATTTTTTTACATTCTAGTTTGTTCATGTAATTTTATTTATTACTGTGAACGCTAAATACCAAACATTATATCATACCAATACTTGATAATGATAATTACCAATAAAATTTAATAAAATTATATTTTTTGTTGCTTTTTATAACATGTGAATTGGTAACAAAATTCACGTCAGTGTGGTGACGTCAGCAGCCAGATGTATTTTTTCTGGCATATATACCTTCTCATTAGTAGGTATACACTTATTTTTATTTTTTTAAGAAATTGATTTAGGGTCGTCGCCATAACTGCTTTTGAAGCCCACTCCAAAAATAGGTATATGTACTTACAGAGGGGGTATATTGGATATCCTCGCCTTGTGCCGTTTTTAGGCTAGCGAGTCAGGGAACGGCATGGTTATGCCATTCCGTTCCCTGAATTAATTGATAATTTGATCTCCTCTTTTTGAAAAAATTGTTTTAACCACCACTTTTTAGAATCATACTTTTATAGAAAAAATCTTCTTTAAAATCTTATCATTGGGTATTTATAGTCCATATTTACATTGAAAATAAAACAATTTAGTTGTTTACAAAAGGACATGCTTCTATTAACGTTGAACGCCACGCAGTACTATATTAAATTTTTTGTGTGAAAAAAAAAATCACAGATTTCATATTTCACCATCATCGTCATATCAGCCCAATGATGCCCACTGCTGGACATAGGCCTCACCTAATTTCCGCCACTGCGAGATTTAGCGATATTTACTTAACTAATGAAAGAGAACGATCCACGATCAATCGAACGATCGATCGGATCGAGAAGCGTCTAGCGTCTCCACCGTCCCCTCCAGTGGGCGCTAGGCAAGAATATGGTAGTAGGATCCGGCTATATATGGGGAAGGGCGTGGGGCCCTCACAATAAAACACAACTGATCTTATGAAGTTATAGTATTAATTTTAAATGTCAAGAAGTGCGTGCACTGCACAAGAAATCAGAATAATAATGAGCCCCGAGCCTTCAGCGGATGCTCCGACGAAGACTCGGTTGGAATTTAGGAATTAGGATTTTGAATTTTAAATAGGTAATTAAAAGTAAATTAAAAAGAAATCAAAAGAGATCCAAAAGGTGGTAAAAGGAGGTGCATCCATGCTGCCTGCAACGGGTGCAACCGTTACAAGCGATGGTGGCTGAATGGATATGCGGATTCCACTTTGTGGAATTTATATGTACTAGTCAAGTGACTTACCATCTGCTAACGGTGAAGGAAAACATCTTGAGGAAACCCACATACCCTAGAAGAAATTCTATGAGTATGTCTGATCCACCAAGCCGCACTAGGCCAGCGTGAGTGGATTATGGCCTAAACCCTCTCAGCTCTCTAGTTAGAGGAGAGCCGAGCCCAGCTGTGGGACTTAATGGTTTGCTGATGTCTTATCTAATATTTTATCGTAATTCCTTACATCTTGTTGTAATTCCTTAGTGAGAGTCTCTGTTTCTGCTGTACTCTCACGCGTCAATTCGTCTTGGGTATTCTGAAAAGAATAGTATATATATGAATGTTGAACTTATTACTGTAGTTTTTAGAACTTTCTCAAACATAATAGCCGAACGTGAGTAGTGTTTGAGTTTTTGCGAGTGCTCAAACGCGTTCAATCGAGACGTTACGTTTTTTATCGACTTTTTTATCGATATTGTTTATCGAAAATGAAATGGGATGGTAGCAGCTAGTACATTTCTTATTGTGGTTCAATTTATATGTATTAGTTAAAAGTGTGTAGATAGTGGAAAGGAGACTCCCAGAAGTGGGACATTTGTGTTACTATAATATAGTCTCTACTTCTTATCGTATGGGCTTGAGGCAGACCCTAGTGTTGTAATTTATCAAGTCGCCTGGTAGTGAGACCAACGGCTTTACGTGCCTTCCGAAGCACGGAGACGCTCGAGATTGAAATTGCCTTAAACGGTCACCCATCATGGACTTGGACTTTGCCGAATGTTGCTTAACCTACATCAGTACCACAATGCTAAGAGCACCCCTATAATATAGTGATGTGCTGGATATTCGTATCCATATAAATGGATAAACGAGGGAGAACAAACCTCCGAATCCGTGTACAGATCTTTCACCTTATTAATTTTCAATATATAGATGAAATTCTATTTATAGGTAGTACTAAAAATCGATTAAATTCCATTCAAATTATTATTTATTTCTTAAACTAAAGAAAAGAAAGATACGATATGTGCGAGTCCTATCACAGAATCAGAGAAATAAATGAATTCTGATTCTGATTCCTATCACACAAAGTCAAGTGGCGCAATTATCGTATCAAGATCACGCGCAACGTCATCGTTTAAGTATAAAAGTTCATCAAATATCAGTATGTACTTACCATGCTCACTTGGAGCAGTCCGCCGTCGTCGATCTCCTGGCGGTGCGTGTGCTTGACGTGGTCGTTGAGCGCGAAGGCGCGCGCGTAGCTGGCGCCGCACAGCGAGCACGAGAACTTCAGGTTGTTCTGGCGCAGGTGCGTCTCTGTGTGCACGCGCACCGCGTACAGCGACGCGAACGGCCTGCGGGGACAAGCACGCCACGCTTACTACGACACATCTTCGTTATTCACATATATACACTGCTACTATTAGTACACTTTTCAGAGGTTCCCAATCTTTTTAAGTCAGAGGCACACTCACATGTTTATTATTTTAGTCAAAGTTACTCAAAATTGTTAGAAGATCGCCACACCGCGCCCTTCCTTGCTTTCTACGGCTGTTTTGGGAACCCCTGCTATATTTGTTTTATCACCCTTTCTTCATTCATATGTACTCATAATATACTACTGTAAATTTTCCAAATAAATTGAATAAAAAAAAAAAAATCTCCACAAACCCAGCATAACATTCATTTCTCTATTCTAGTTTCCAATTAAGTATTGATAAATGAAATGCACGCATAAATACCTGTTACAATGTTGGCACGAGAAAGGCTTGGTATGAGAATTCTTGTGTCCAGCGAGTTGTACCGACGTCTTGAACGCTTTCGGGCAGAACGGACACTTGTAGGCGCGCACCTCCGAGTGTGTCAGCAAATGATGGTTGTACACGCTGTGCGCTTTGAACCTGTACACATGGTCAAAAACCCGATTACATGTAGCTTAGTTAAAAACAAAAAACATTCATATAAAGATTAATAAGAGAAAATTTGAAGTTTATAAACAAACACAAAAACTTTTGCAATAAAATGCTTATACTGCAACTTATCTATCTTATTCAACATAGATAAAGTTTAAACAAAAAAAAAATACTCGGGGACTGCCGCGGTAAACCTATTGCATAGCATTTTTTATCAACTTATGCAATTATACTCGTCTTGATCCATCCGAGCTTCGTACAGTCTACACGCATACGTCTAGTCACACGCACACAAACACCGTGCCGTCTGCCGAACTGAACCGACGTTAGACGATGCCCGGCTTTCAACGCCGCACCGATGTGCCGGCCGGAGTGGGTGGTGTTAGGTTTTTTTTCGTTACGGAATTTCTTGATTCGGTCGCCGCGCTCGAAGCCCACGACAAAAGCTATGCAATAGCTAATTAAAAATTAAAAATTATTGAATGTAAGATTAGACGAAGAATGGCTCCACTGGTTTGGCACATTTCTTTTTTATTGTGTTTGTAAACATAAAACTAGGCAATCTGGATGAAAAAATAAATAATGCAGTAATCGAATAGTTAATAAGAAGTAGAGCATAGGAATATAGCCCCCCCCCCCCCCCCAAACTGAGCTGCCCGCCCGGGCTAGTACCTCCTTTCACTGTATAGAAAAAAGCAAACATGTGTTGTGTACGTACCTCTTCCCACAGTGCGGGCACGCGTACGGTCGGGCCCCGGTGTGCGTACGCATGTGTAGTGTGAGACAGTACGACACGCGGAACGACTTGCCGCAGATCTCGCACGAGTGAGGCTTCTCACCTAACACACATATTACATTTATATATTTGAATAAAGGTAGGCATATCGACATTAATGTTATTGTGACTATCCACGTAAAAAGGTATTCCTTAGGCGTCCACAGCGCCAGCTAGCGAGTGAACTAGTTAACTGGCGGGCGAGCGAGCGGGCGGAAGAGAGGGTAGCTTTCTGCCCTTCATGTCACTCGCGCGCAGATTTTTAAGCATAGGTATCGTGCAAATGTATGACCTTAAAAAGTTATTATTTATTTTAAGTTTTATAGTTATGTATATATGACGTAATGATAAACATTTTTTTTTCTGGAAATTACATATTACTTGTTTGTGAATCTCTCATGGTTTAAGGATAGATCCAATCCTTTATACTAATGTAAATAAGGAATACAATTTCATATCTCACCAGTATGAATCCTCTCATGTTTCACTTTTTCATGTGGTCTCGCGAATCTTCTGTTGCAGTATACACATTTATATGCAAGTGATTTATCTTGTTTACTCACTGTCACCTGAAAAGGTTAAATCAAATGTTACCTCTGATTTTTAATGGGCAATTCTTTTAGTTAATAAACCAATTTAAAATCTGTTCATCCATACATCTATACTAATATTATAAATAGGTAAAGTTTGTAACATTGTATCCATCTCGGGATCTACTGAACCGATTTTCAAAATTATTTTAGTGTTGAATAGCCTACTTATCAAGGAAGGTTATATGCTATATAACATCATGCTATGCCCAATAGGAGCTGAGTAGTGGCCAAATAAAGAACGACGGGAGTGAAGCTCTGCGCTACGTCTAGTTTCTTATATTTTCAAAATAATCGACAATATATAGTTTTCTCTATCTCACATATTGTCTGTCCGTATAATTAGGGATGACCAACAAGATTTTTGAGATTGTAATGTAAATAAATTTCTATAAAATAAAATTTTGATACTTACTTTATCTAAATTATGAACATTAATATGCATTTCTAGATACTCTATAGAACTGAACTTTTTGTTGCATATACTGCAGTTCATTTTATCACTCGATTTGTGGGAGTTCTCATGAATAGTGCGATAGTCGAAAGGAATCATTTTCTCGCAAATATTACACCGATATAGCGCCTGGCTGACATCTGTCCCTTCGCTGTTTGCAACAGGAGGCTCTATTGGTCGTGACCTGTTAGAATTAGAAATAGTGTTAAAAATTCACCAAATACACCATACAAGTAGTAAAATGAGTCTTATTTTCAAACCAATAATATCTAAATTTCATATTACGAATTTTCGGATATAATAATAATAATATTCTACCACATTTACACAGCGCCATCTAGTCCCAAATTAAGTAATTATATTTGCTTGTGTTATGGGTACTAAACAACTGATATACTACTTAAATACATTTTTTTTTTGTAAATACATACATATTATAGATAAATTACACCCAGACACATAACAAACCTTTATGCAAATCACACAAAGATTTGTCCTGGGTGGGGATCGAACCCACGACCTCCGGTTTAGCAGTCAGGGTCACTAACCACTAGACCAACAGGCCAGTCAAAAAAATATAAAGACTAGTTGTCAAAATGCTAAGTGTTATATCGTTATGCTGACAGTACGTCGGCTGGCGAAATAATCAAAATCATTTTATACAGAACTAGCGTGTGCCCGGTTTTTACCCGACTGCCAAAAAGGAGGGTAATGTTTTTACTTTTTTTTTTCAACCCATTTACTTATGTCCACTGCTAGGCACGGGTCTCCTCCAAATATGGTGGAGGCAATTTAGCCTACTATACCACGCTGGCCAGAGGGTTTGGTCTTGGTACAGGGTTTGTTTCAAACTCTCTCGCAGTGTAAGGGCGACTCAGGGAGTAATCTGATGCAGAAAAGAGTCTGCATAAGGTTACGTCCTTAGTCTTTTCGGATATAATAATAATAATATTCTACCACATTTACACAGCGCCATCTAGTCCCAAATTAAGTAATTATATTTGCTTGTGTTATGGGTACTAAACAACTGATATACTACTTAAATACATTTTTTTTTTGTAAATACATACATATTATAGATAAATTACACCCAGACACAGAACAAACCTTTATGCAAATCACACAAAGATTTGTCCTGGGTGGGGATCGAACCCACGACCTCCGGTTTAGCAGTCAGGGTCACTAACCACTAGACCAACAGGCCAGTCAAAAAAATATAAAGACTAGTTGTCAAAATGCTAAGTGTTATATCGTTATGCTGACAGTACGTCGGCTGGCGAAATAATCAAAATCATTTTATACAGAACTAGCGTGTGCCCGGTTTTTACCCGACTGCCAAAAAGGAGGGTAATGTTTTTACTTTTTTTTTTCAACCCATTTACTTATGTCCACTGCTAGGCACGGGTCTCCTCCAAATATGGTGGAGGCAATTTAGCCTACTATACCACGCTGGCCAGAGGGTTTGGTCTTGGTACAGGGTTTGTTTCAAACTCTCTCGCAGTGTAAGGGCGACTCAGGGAGTAATCTGATGCAGAAAAGAGTCTGCATAAGGTTACGCCCTTAGTCGCCTTTTACGATACCTACCCACGGGCTGAGATGGGGTAGTGACATTATGTATTCTTAATCCGTCACTAGTAGTAATATATGCAAACAAGAGAACCTCAAGATTGCACAATCAAGATTACCCTAGAATTGCCCTGGTGAATATTGACTATGTGACGAAAACCTATGACCCCTCTCCCCCCTTGTCAGGTTACGTAGTATGGGTACGTTACCTAAGCACAATCAGCAGATTTTCGACGAGAAACATTTTCTACAGTTAAATTCACAAAGAAAACGGATTTGATGATGTAACAGCATTTTTAAAGTGAGAATAATGTTCACACAAATATATATCCTTATAATATTAATAATACGGACGATTTTTCCTTGAAAATTCTACTCACTTAATGGGATCATGCATCCGTTTATGTAGTTTCAACGACTTATTTGTAGGGAACACCGTGTTGCACACTTCACATTCATATGATACTGGTCCGACGGGACTACCATCTGTAACAGTAAAGATAAACTTAATATAAAGCAAAAAAACTGTAAAAAAAACAGATAGCAAAAACACTTAAAAAAAAATATTAACCCACTATTACTAAATACGGACTAAGCATTAAACCAGGTTTAAATTGACAACTTTGACACTAAAACAATTGTGCTTGTGTCAATTTAAACCTGGTTTAACACTTAGTACATATTTTGTAATAAGGGGGTATAAGATTATTTACGCACGCCGTGTTTTATTTTAAACCAGAGAGAAAAACTTAGAACGCTGTCCGATTTATTACGCAAAGAGCAAATTCGGCTCGTAACTGAGATTTTAAGAGGGATTCTTGACGGTAAACAGAGAAAAAAAAAGAAAAAAAATCTATTAAGCTTTTTTTGTTTTGAAATTCTTAATATCAGCATTCTGAATAGAGATCTTTATGTTATCTAACATAGCTGACGGGTGCCATGGGGGTGTGATGTACCTATGCCTTCCCCTTCTGGATCGTGACACAACATTTTTTTTTGTAATAATATTACTAAGGGTACATTACCTTCTTCCACCGAGGTTTAAAGATAGCGGTTTGGCTGTGCCCCTAACATTGCCAACGTTCATGAGCGGCAGTAACCACTTACCATCGGTAGCCCTTCTACTCGTCTGCCACTTCAAGCAAAAAAAAAAAAACAAAAAAATATTAATTACCTGCATTAGTTAGAGGCTTATTAACCCTTTCAAGTTTATCTATTGGTACATAGCGTCTGGTGTACTCTCGCCCCTGCTTGTCCAGTATGAGCTTTGGATGCTTTATGATCTTATCTAAAACAAACATAAATAAATTTAGATTTAATCATCATCATCATCAGCAACCCATTAATGTCCCACTGCTGAGCTCGGGTCTCCTCTCCTCTATTTAAAGAGCTGAGAGGATTTAGGCCATAATCCACACACGCTGGCCTAATGCGGGTTGGTGGATCAGACATACACTTAGAATTTCTTCTAGGGTATGTGGGTTTCCTCACGATGTTTTCCTTCACTGTTAGCAGATCGTAAGTCACATGAATAGTACATATAAATTCCACAAAGTGAAATCCACATTGGTACTGCTGGTCGGAATCGAACTCAGACCGCGTGTTTAGCACGCTGGTCACTTATCCATTCAGCCACCATCGCTAGTCACACAAGTCTATCCTTTCACTTGGTATTATTCGTAATTATGAGCTTTAAAATTAATTACCTATAGTATTTGGTACGATCTCAGTATTAGGACCTTTGTATATGACGGGTTCTTCAACTATATTGCCAGTGTCTGTTATCACTCGTCTCGGTGCCTGCTTATCGCTGGACATTGATGCCTCATCCACATCCATTTGACTCAGTTCTGTCACCTCATTCGGCGATATTACAGCTGCTGCTATGTCCTATAACAACAAATCTTATGATAAATGGTTAAAGAACATTACATAGTGTCACGCCTTTTTATCCAAAAAGAGTAGGCAGAAGTGTATCACACGTAATTATAGGCAGTGAGCCTCAAAAGTCAACAAGTGTTTATTTAAAAAAACCATAACACCCGCCTTGCCTTGCCAAAAAGTAGCCTTCTTCAGTCAATATTATAAATTATTATGTATATGATAAATACATGATACTTATGAATGTCATATATAGCCAAAAAAGGTAATAATAATTTATTGATGTTCAACAGGTTTTAAATTTATTTTTTAAACAAGGTGTCAGATATTCCTAAGGCCAGGTCGCTGACAAGGTTGAGCCTTAAGAAGAACAGGTCATAAATGCAGGACACACTTTTAAAATCCAAAATAGTTACAATTTGAAATATCATATATACAGAATCAAAATACCATCTAAATTAAAATAAATATAAAATAAAAAAGAAAATGTATAACAGTACCATTATATCAAACAATCTACTATCCTATTGTTGTACATCCAGACTCTGGGCTGATACTGAAGATTTGAAGACAGACAAATCCAATATAATTTATATCCCACCCTGTGGTTGAATTCGGTACCTCTTGCACAGCAGTTATATACAATCTCACTCACTAAGAGGCAATGAAAATGCGTTCTATTAAAAAAACCAGATTATACTTTCATAGTTCGAATTGTCGCATAATGTAAAGCAACTGACAACAAAACAAAATGATTTAAATAACTATAAATTCTCACCATTCAAATAACACATCACACACATCAAGGTCATAAGAATGTGTATGATTTTTGTTGTTTGTTGGTAAGATTTGTCCTTTGTACATTTGACGTAATTTAAGCATTGGACCCACATCTGGCTGCATCCAATCTGACTTTCTATGCTTTTATCCCTTTTTGTCACATAGAAGCGTCATTTGCTAGAGCGAGAAATAGAGCAGTAGTGCGCCCGCACGGCGGTGGAATAGACGAGGCGCTCGGTTCTCTCTCCATCTCACTCTAATTAATTGTGACAGAAAAGGATAGAAGCATAGGAAAATGCCATTTAGTACTGGCAGATGTGGTCCAACAGTGTGTGTGTGTGTGTGTGTGTGGTAGTGTGGTGTGGTCTAAAAGACGAAATAATTTTTATAATAATATATCATTATTTAATGACATACCTCAAGAAGAACTTCTTGATGCCTATGGTACTTGTTTACATGTTCCAGGACTTCTGTGAAGGACACTTTGCAAGCAGTACAACTGTAAACCTCCTGTTCACTGTTAGCAGAATCAGGTTCTGGAGCAATAAGAGTCTCTGTTTCCAGTTTAATATCTGAAAAAATATTTTATGTATCTTTAATTTGACTATTGTATATTATGTAACCTTAGTACCTCTGCAAACTAGCTGTAAACATGAACTTAGACAAACTATCCTAAGTTCATATTAGGGTAGGATCTAATAGGAAATACTCTGTATAAAAGACACATTATCCTGTTGTTCTACAAGAGAATTTAGATACAGTGACAGTGAATTTAAAATGGGAAGTGCTCCTATGATGAAATCTGCCAAACCTTGGGACCGCTTTGAAGTGTGGCGAGCGATAGAGCCTAATGGAAGCAGTTGAAGGCCTTTGCCAAAAGGCAAACAGAAACCAGAGACAATATAAAACCATAACACATTGCACAAAATTTTAATTTATATTTTGTATTCTGTTTCTAACAATAAGGGCTACTTTGTTTTTATTTAGTGTCCCTACACCCCATGTTCCCCATTATCTCAATAAATAACTGTACAAAAATCATACTTAGAGACGGGACAAACAGAGAATACCTAAGACGAGGATGCATCGCGACACGTTTCTGTTTATTTTGTTCATGTCCGGGTCTTACGACTTTTCTGTTTGTCTAATCCAGCCCCTCACTCACACAACAGGCGTGACATAGGTACAATGGTGGACTAACATGCTGCATTCAATAGCACCCATACACTATAGATCCGATCACAGCAGTGGGACATTAATAGGTTGCTGCTGATGATGCTGATTATGATGCTGATCATAATGAGTGTTAATCATGATGAGTGTTGACATGTAATCCCCAATGGCCACAGACTATGGCAGACACGTTGATAGTAGCTATGCGCACATTTAAAGTGCCATTGCTGTCTACACATACCTGCTTTTAAAAAATATAAAAAGACTAAAGAATCACCTTTAACAGTAGTTAATGATATAGTACCATCATTATTCTGCTTAGTTACTATCGCAGTATCAGCCCGTAGTTCCCCGTTCTCCTGAGTTACTATCATATAACGGCCTTCTCCTTCATCTTTTATTAGTTGCAGTTCTCCAGTCTCCAATACTGGCTCAGACATAGACTTATTACTTAGTAATTCCACATACATTTTGTTGACTTCGCCACTTTCATCCTGACCATGGTAAGTTTGATCTGTTATGTATTGAGTGTCTGATTCTGTTGTAGTTAAGTCTGTAACTATAATAAAGTATTTCTATCTTATCTTATTGCATTGCTTTTTCTACTAGTGACCAATGTGAGCATAATAATATACCATTGTCAAAACAAGTCTATAATCAAATTTTACTCTCAGGATTTTTTTGTCTCCCTTCCATTGATATAAGGTTTAAGATTGAATAGAAATGCCACTGACCTTACAAATCTATACACTGTGAAAGCAAAACCTAATATAAGTTAATACAGATAATTATTAAAAGGTATGATTTGCTGCATTGCTGAGCAGTGCTGCCTGCCACTCTGATTCCGAGCAAGACGGTGGCTTGGCTACACAGCTGCAGCAGTGTTTCGCAAAAAGTTAACATAAAGTTCACTTTAAAGAGTAGTACCTTTATTTCCTACTATTTAAATAATATCTGAAGTTCAGTACTTTAAAAAAACTACTATGACTGAAGCTTTCAAGGGGATAATGTAATCATAATAATGTTTGCCATCATTTTATTATTCCATTGCAGCAGCAATAGTAACAGCAATAGAGTAAATATAGGGAGCCTTACCATCATTGATAGTCTTAATGTCATGATCTTTAATATCTTCAGAATTTTCTATGTTTTCTACATGTATACCTTGTTCATAAATAACAATATTTTGAACAGTTTCATTTTGTACAGTTTGACAATCATAAAGGCTTAAATGCTCAGTAAGACCCTCCAATGTGGTCCATTTACTATTGCAAAGAGGACAATATAAATTTTCCATAACATTATTTAAATGATCAAACAGTGACTGTTTAGAGTCAAAAGTTTTGTCGCAACAAAGAGGACAATCTATCTGCTGGCCTCCCATTATGATGGAAATATGCGTAACTTTACGCCATTCAAGAGTTCAGACGACAGGAATATCTTATTTAATCTGATAACAAGGATTGCATTAATTTGTAAACATTACAAATTCATTCAGGTTGAAATAAGTGCTACATTCAGTTTGTATCTAAATTCTCAACACAAAACTATAATAAAACTCAAGAACTTCACACTTATTCATTAAACGTGAAGAACGCACCGAAACGAAGAACACACGCCCATTTTTGACAAAATAATGACACTTTATGTATGACATAAACAGCTGCTCTGTTTATAAACCTAAAATGTTCGTTATAAAATCGCAATTATTTAATTTTGTATTTCACTACGTTTCATAATATTGTCATTGAATGTGTTGAACATTCATTATTTTAAACATATATTTTAGAACGTTAAACTAAATTATATTTAATTTTATAATAATTTTAGTAATAAAACATGTCAATCAAAATGTAGATGAAAACTGGATTTGCAAATGCTACGTTTGAATATTGCTATATATGAAAAACATATCAACGAAAAAAATGTATTTGGACGTTTTAATTTTTTATGCCTTTCAATTACAATATAAAATTACTATTATTTGTACGTAAAAGATAAAAATGCATGCTCCTGTATATATACCAGATATTTTTTAATGTTTTCACAAAAAGTTCGAATTCATTTATTTAACCTTATTCGACAATGACAATGGCAACATTAAATAATTCGCCATTTTGTCGTGATAGTTTTTTTAATCCTGCGGAATAATATTTATTTGTGTTGATAATTTCTTGAAAGTTCAGATCATATAAATCGTTTAATTTTCGACTGCCCAATTGTGCCTGCCAGATATTATAAGAACAGTTTTGAAAATCAACTATACACCATAAGAATTGACCCATGTTATGTTTATGTATAAGAATTTTCGCGGGTAAATTTGATTGAAACAAGATGTTGGGCAAGAGAATGCACCATAATAGCAAAGGAAGACTAGCTAGTAAGGGTCATGACAACGGCAAACCATCAAGTCCAGGAATATCTCCCTATACTAAGCCTGCTAAGATACCGGGAGCTGTATCTGTCGGCAAAACTAAGGTAGAAATGTGTCCAATACCATACATAAAGATACAGGATAATGCCATGCATCTACCTCGCTTCACTGCCATTGCAGCAAGATCCAATGACGAGCCAATAGGCATGGATGAACTGGATTCGTTACAGCTTGAGTTGGAATCACTTTTGGGTAATACAGCTCTCCGTGTAAGATACTTTCAAGCTGAAATTGAAAGCATTGACACAAATGAATCTAAAAGAGAAAAGAAGGGAAAAGCTGCTGGGAAACAATTACAGTACCCTGTTAAAAGAAAGTTCCCTGATGACAAGTTAGCGAAAACCAAAGATTACCCTAAGTTGAGCAACCAGCCTAAAGTGCCTAAGTTTAAAAATTTATCAAATGCTTCTTCTGGAGGATCTCAGAACTACTCAAATGATGTTGTGAATTCAGATAACTCTGTAAAACTGGAGTTGTCACAATTTGCACTACCAAAGAATAATATTCCATATAAATTTTGGAGTTCAGTAGATCCATATTGTGCCCCTGTCACTTTGGATGATATAAAGTTTTTAGAATCTTTATTGGCTCAAAGCAGCAACACAACACTGCCACCAATACCTCCTTTAGGCCGTCATTACTCTGAAGTATGGGCAGATGAGCACCTTGCTGAAGACCAAAATGCATCCAACCCTAATAAACAAAAATCATCTATGTCGCCTGAAACTTCCAGTATTCGTAAGAAACTTGAAAAAACAAATGAAAATAATATAATTACTGGACCATTGACCCAGAGACTTGTATCAGCACTGATGGAAGAAAATATGATGAACTATGAAGTACCTGATGTGAAAGTAAACAAACAGACGACTAACACTAAAAGTAGCTATAAAA
Source organism: Laspeyria flexula (assembly GCA_905147015.1). NCBI lineage: Eukaryota > Metazoa > Arthropoda > Insecta > Lepidoptera > Erebidae > Laspeyria > Laspeyria flexula. The sequence continues at coordinate 9,605,453 of LR989964.1, read as the reverse complement.
ATTCCCTGACTTTAGAAAAATGTTTGAGAAAAGAACTTGTGGAACAAGGCATATTAGACCCAGAGGATTTGCCACCTCTAACTAACCCAGCTGATGATGAAATACTGGCTGAAATTAAGAAATGCCAGACAGAACTGACTGCTGTTAAGAAAGACAATTGTCGTAATTTGAAGCATCTCATTGGTCTTTGCAAACAGGAGATGATTAGACTGAATTTGAAAAAGCAATTGGATCAAGTAGATATGGAATGCATTGATATTTATAAGAAAATGGTTGCTGCAAAACAGAAAAAGAGACCTATAACTAAGAAGGAAAAAGAAGATGCTTGGAGAGCTATCAATGAGCAGATTAGGCTTAATAAAGAAATCAATGCCTTGCCATTGATTGGGCCAAATTCAAGCTAAACTTTATTTTGTTTTATTAAAGTATTTCATGGGATTTAATATGTAAGATCGTTACAGGTACCGCTTTGATTATATACAGGTACTCATTATTTTATAAATAAATAAAATTATTAATACCTACCTAAACTGGGTTTGATTATGTATATAATACTAGCTTCGCCCACCTTCCTCATGAATCATTCTATTGGTAAAAACGGCATGAAAATTACCCAATGAAAAAATTCAAACAGTTTTTTCAATAATGTGTTGTTTCATCCTCTATGGCTAAAGCTCGCTTAGGCCTATGTCCAGCTGTGGAGGTCATGGGGCTGATATGATTTTTTTTTCCTTTTTATCTGCTACCAGTCAACAAACTATGATCAGATCTATCAATAGTTTACATGGAATTAGAGATTAGAGGTTGGGAGAACACAACATGCATATTAACATGTTTAGTAGTTCAGTGAACTAGAGACATACATAGAAAAATTATACTAAAAAAATAATAGGTACCTACCTATTATTTTTTACCTAAATATCAGTATTTCTATACTGCATAGATGCATTGTCTCTGAGGAAAGCAATAAAAGCCTTGATCTGTCTGGTTGTAACTATAAAGGACGAATGCTGTGTTGCGTAAACTACGATTTTGTTATTGAGTACACTGTGTACAACTTTTCAACAAAAGTTTTCATAATTACAGGATGGAATTTTGTAATGCCACCAGGAAAAGTAGGTACTTTACATAATGTAGATCTACTGCCTCGGTGGCGGAGTGGGAAGTGTATACGACTGCTATGCAAGAGGTCCCAGGTTCGATTCCCGGGTCGGGTAAAAATGGTATTGAGTTTTTCTATCATGAAATTCCAGTATTAAGATTATCCCGGAGTTTGGTAAACAAATGTTCCCGGTTGATGACAATAGGCTCGCCCCCTATTTCATGGGACCAAACGTAGCTGGCGAAATGTGGGTGTGAAACTCCTCTGCCTACTCCTTCGGGGAAAAAGGCGTGATGCTATGTGTCCAACTTTTCAACAAAAGTTTTCACAATTACAGGATGGAATTTTATAATGCCACTAGGAAAAGTACTTTATATAATGTAGATCTACAATGTTACCTACTCAAAGGAAACTGCTATATTCTTAAAAAGAAACGAAACTGCATTCAAAGATTTTCGAAAATTCTCTAGCCACCCCTGGGAATCAAACCATAATAACATCCTGAAAGTACAGAATGTTATTTTTTTGGATTTTATGACATTGATCGATAGGGTCAACCCTAATGATCGAATCTTTCTCAAAACAAACGCGGTGAATAAAATGAGAACGAAACCATAAAATTTTCTCTTTTAAATTCAATTTCACAAGAAATAGCACATTACTCAATGGATCCTTAAGTCAGATTTATGTTAGTAATATTATTTGACGTAGGTAATTATTTACTAAAATACTGAAGAACTATTTAGTCATGAAAATTACAATTCGGCACGTGTTTGTAATGCAGGCCCAGGCACTAGATTACCCATAGATTAGAATATACCTGTTAGATTACCTTGTAAAGTTGTAAGTAACTTAAGTTAGGATTGTATGGTTTTATTCTTATTTACCATGTTTGAAAGAGATTCGATTCTTATGATTGACCTCTGTTGACCCTATCGATCTATGCCATTAAAGTACAGCGTGTTATTTATTACATTTTAGCTGGTTCGATTCCCGGATGTTTGTGTCAAAAGAATTTCCGAAATCTTTGAATGCAGTTATATTTTTTTTATTATAGTAATGTTTCCTTTGAGTACAATTATAAAACGCCAATATTTAAAAGTAGGTACTTTCCTTCAGGTGGCGTTACATTATTCCAACCTACCTCTATCTAACTCTGTTTAATGAGCCATAATTTAATTTATTTCATATATGTAGTGGTATATTGTTGGTGTGGTAGTGGCTGACTGCACCATGTATTATTTTCACAGAACTACAATATTTTACTTTTTGAAAACTTGTTGTTTATTCGGGGTCAGTAATGGTCAATATACCAGGTTTCAAAAATTTTAGTATACATTATGACGTTAGACGTTATGAAAATAGAACATTTGAAAAATAACGAAGTGCCAAGCCAGCCAGCAAAGTTTTAATTTGTTTTGAAAGTAAATGTAATACAATGGATAATCCGCTAACTCCTAATAAAATACAGAGGCTGATGCATTTAGCTGAGGATATATCTTTTAATTATGGTATACCAAGACAGATACAGAAGCTTCCTGATGACGAATTGAAACGGTAAGGATGTTCAGCTTGGAACTTTTGTATCATTCGTTACAGCTGATACATTAAATAACTTCTTTTTATCATAGTTTGGCAGCAACAAATCAATTTCACACTACAGTAAATAAATCGTATGCTTCTCGAGAAGAGCACCCAATGCGTGAATCTTCTTCGGGAATTTTAGATTTGGATAGAATGGAAGGTACAAATAATTCCTTAATTTTTAATATCATATAAAGTTATCGATAGAATATAGTACCAATATTGAACATTTCTTTTACAGCTTTTGGAGATTCTGTAATGGAAGAAATGTCTCTTAGCAAATCAGTAAGTTGTATAACTGAAAACTTTTTCTAACTTTCGTATTGTTTTTTTCTAAGATAGGCCATGTACCGATTTTGTATTATTCAGCTACTGAATACTCAGCCTTATTTATTTGAATGTAAACAATTTAATTTTTTTTTATGTTCCAGACTGCCTTTAACCCAGGTGAAATGACTGGAAGATCTACTGGGGCTGAGGATATGAATCCATTAGGCCGTCACTCCATAGCTTTGGACAGTATCACTAGCCAAATGGACAAACAGACATTTGAGATTCAAGATATTATGAGACATTCTATTGCTACTAATTACTCTTTTCATTCTAAGGTATATAAAGGCTGCATTTTACCAGAGAGGAGAAAGGGAAGCGTAGGCAGGGATTTGTTTGTTAAGAACCAATATAATTGGTTCATTTGAACAATGCTAGGGTTAAAAAGTGATTCTATCGGTTCATCCTCTCCTCAAATTATTAATAGAGCGAATTTTTAAGTCAACAAAAAATTTCATTTAATATTTCAGAGAGACCTAACTGCAGATGAAGCTTCATTAGTAGAACGTGAAGCTCCACTGCCAATACAAAACAATGCCCAAGCACTTTTTGCAGAAAGTATGTCGTAAGTATTTCACTTATGATATTTTTTATACAGCGTCATCTAGCCCAAAGTGAGCTATATAAGCTTGTGTTATGGGAGCTAGGTATCTGATAAACATAGATATATATTTCTATCTTAATACATTCATATTATACCTATGTAGGCTGTGTACTATATGACTGACTGCTGAATGTCATTGATGATGATGATACCAATGACGTCAAGCAGTGGACAGTTGTTCCAAACCTTGGGATCGAAACCACATCTATATCTACTACCATTGCACCACCAAGGCAGTCCAAACAAAATCATACCCATATTTGTTTTCTATTACTAATTCATAACTATTCTTTCAAGGATGAATAACTCAAACCTCTCAGTTGGAGCTTACTTTAAGAACAGATGCCCGGATTTCGGAAGGATGCTTGTTAAAACTGAGAGTCCAGAACGATCTTACATGCCTAGTATTTCAGAAGGTAAACTACAAACATAAAATAAAGTGTAAAATTAGGTGTTTAACCATTACAAGGAATTGTTGTTTGCGTAAATATAGGACCGTGTGAAGTGGCTCACTTTTATGCCAGTCCTATGTTCAGTAGTGGATGGATAATGATGATGATGATTTTTAACCGCCAACGCAAGGAGAACGGTGTTAGAAGTTCGATGTGTATCTGTGTTCCTGTCTGTGGCTTTGTAATTCCTTAACAAATGGAACGATTTTGTTGCAGTTTTTTTTGTTTAAAAGCTAAGATGAGACTTGTTTTGTGTCATCATGTATCAATGTCATCAGCTCTTTTCGGGGGTTGCTAAAAGTTTTCAACTTGTTTTTATATTTTTGCCCTTTGCAGTCGCCGTTTTTTTGAGTTCATTTTCATCATCATTTTAGTGCAATGATAAACAATAGACAATTTTTTATGTGGATTTTTACGGTGCTTTGTTATTTTAGACTTCTGCGTCACAGAATTTGCTTTGTGGTCTATCATTAGTTTAATGAGAGCTAGTTCTTAATTTTATACTGTGTTTCCATTTAAGTCCTTCCTATAGCAACTTCTACAAAATATTTCACATGTCATTATTTAATAAACTACCCCTTTTCTTTATTAATTAAAATGACTGACTATATTAACACTTATTTTTTTAAAAAACTTTATGCACATTGTACAACGGTGGGCTTAATGCCAAAGGCATTGTCTACTACTTATGCTAATGGATTTTAATTATATATGCTGACGTACATTTGATTCAGGTTACCTTTTATAATTGATGATAATAATAATAATATAATAATAATAGGTGATATTAAAATAAAACTATTATGAATGTACCGTCAATGTAAAATTATCTTTCTACGTTGGTAATGGACACCAACTTAATTTTTTATACTTATACTGTTGTTATTTCTTATGTAAGTGACACCAAAGTGTTTTGAATAAGAAATTAAGATTATTTAAACCGAATTGCCATATAAATTATAATAATGATTAAATTTTGTAATTAATAAAATTTTTAGTTACGGGTGTCTCTTCAAGTGCTCACGAGTCATTGAGATCAGACAAGCAGACTACACACACATTGGATCAGACATTAGATTGCGTGCCAGTACGCCAACCACGTAACATTATCGATAATATTCAAGAAAAACCAACTAACATAGCCAGACCAAAGGAAACATTTACTATTTCGAAAGATGAAAAGATAAATGAACCTTCTACTAGCAAAATGCCTGAGAAGACAGATCAGTTTTACATGAGCCAAGTGCCTGATAAACCAAAATATGTTCAGATGTCACTAAAGTCTGTTTCACCACAAAAAAGCACTCAAGTTCCTTTGGTTAAAGATACAAATTTGTTGATAAAGAACTTGCAAGCATCTCTGAGACTGACCGGCGAGGATACTGAAGGCTCTGTAGACAATTCTCTTAGTCTATCCAGAATTGCTGATTATCTTGGTAAGTTTGAATAAAAGTTAGCGTATTGTGTTGAAGGAAATATTCTCGAAATAATCGACCTTAATATTACCGAAATTAATATAGCTCTTGAGAAAATATTAAGGGACACATTTCTTTCCTTTTCTTCCTTGAGTTGATTTAGTATTACGACACTCACTCTATCATCAGTCTCGGTGGCGCAGCGGGCAGTGTATACGACTGCTTTGCAAGAGTTGCTGGGTTCGATGCCCGGGTCGGGTAAATAGTATTGGGTTTTTCTATCGAGAAATTTCAGTATTTAAGTTCAAATGTACCCGGTTGATGACAATAGGCTCGCCACCTATTTCATGGGACCAAACATAGCTGGCGAAATGTGAGTGTCATACACTTCTGCCTACATTTATTTATTACGGAATTCGTAGCAAATATTAATATAATTAAAAGCATTCTCTGCGGTGCTCTACAAGAGACACCTATTATAAAAGGCAGGGAATCGCATTATTTTAAATTTACTAACTGTTCCAGAATGTGTGGAACAGTTCATAGCTACATATACAGGGTTTTTCAATAACGACTCCCGAACTTTGCCGGTTGGTAGGGACCATATATTTGAAGCGACATCTGTGATATTTGTTGTTATTTCTTCAATCTGTTTTGCATTACGGACATAGCGACGGATAGACGAATATAGCGTTCAACAACATATGCAAATGATACAAAATGTGTGCAATGTCTTAGTTCAGGCAACGTTCGCAAACTTCGCTCATTTTGCGGTCGCCATAATCGTCGCTACCAACCGTAAATATACTTGGCAACTCTTTTTTCAGGTAAGCAATCTAACGTTAGTGTAACAGGCATGCTTCAATATAACAATCAAAAGAAGCAAATTAACAAGAAGCTACCGCTCAATGAGCTTCACATGAACATTCCTGAAGCTAAGAAAATTAATCAAGACATTCAAGTAACGAATTTGAAAGACACCCGAAAGACTGAAACGGCCAGTTCTTCTGGAACTGTAAATACTGTTATATCACAAAACAAGTATAAGTTTAATAATGAACAAGATATACCTACCGTCGTTGTAATGGAGTTATCTCTGACAGAGGATCACCTGGATATTGAAGAGACTAAATCTAAGAGAACAACGAGATCCAAGTCTCCGTCAAGCAAAAGTCAGTCGACTTTGAGCACAGTTCAAGAAAACTATAACAGTTTCAAATCTGGTGATAGTCCACAGCATAGTAGCAAAGGTATTAAATCAGTTTCTATTAATTTCTTGGTACATAATATTAATTTTTGTTGTATTATATTATTTGTAGAGGACATCGACATCGTATTATGATTTATGTGTCAAATAAAGATTGTATAGTCGACCACATAATTGTTTTACCACTTTTAACAAAATTTTCCATCAAATTTAAAATTCATACATTCATAATTTCAAGAATGTATGAAAAGACGACGACGAAGATGAATGTTGAAGAAGTCGAAGATGTATGTCAGAATCGTAGCAAGTGGAAGGAAATGGTCTCTGCCTACCCCTCTGTTGGGAAAGAGGCGTGATCTATATGTATATGTATGTATTAATTCAATAAGACATGACAACTGTCACTGTACTGACGTCACTTGCAAGCAAAAATAGACATTATTGTTTTGTGATATGCAAACGACATTTAGTCTAAGGATGGTAAAGCAATTTTGTTGTCGACTATACCACGGAATAGCACTTTCCTATATTTCTATCCCTTTCTGTTACTTAGAACCGCCATTTACTAGGGTGAAAACGAGGGGGAGTGCGATTGAACGCGGCGGAATCGACGATACGTTAAGTCCTCACTCTCTATCTCGCTTTAGTAAATGACGGTTAAAGTGACAGAAAAGGAAAGATGCATAGAAAATGCGATCGGTGATTTTAGACAAGGTGTAACCTTAAACGGCTGTTCCATTTATCTCGTCAACACCTTCTATATACCGAAAAGAATAGATTTTCTTTTCCATTATATCCACCCAAGTTAAGTGCAATATTAGTTTTAGAGTGTTTCACTTTTTCATCATAAATAGAATAGCAAAGTACATAAATTCTTCATGATCTCTTCTTTATTCCCATTATAATACTTCAAAAAAAAGAGAGAGAAGAAGCGATGGTGGCTGAATGGATAAGGGACCGGCGTGCTAATCATGCGGTCCGAGTTCGATCCCGACCGGCAGTACCAATGTGGATTCCACTTTGTGGAATTTATACGTACTAGTCAAGTGACTTACCATCTGCTAACGGTGAAGGAAAACATCGTGAGGAAACCCACATACCCTAGAAGAAAATTTATGAGTATGTCTGATCCACCAACCCGCACTAGGCCAGCGTGAGTGGATTATGGCCTAAAACCCTCTCAGCTCTCTAGTTAGAGGAGAGGAGAACCGAGCCCAGCAGTGGGACTAAATGGGTTGCTGATGAATCCTTTAACGGGTCTGAATGGTTATAGTAACTGTCAAGTTAAATTTCAGGCGAGACCAATACGTCACATGTAGCTTCCCCAAATATAGTATATAAAGAATTAGATAAGTCTATAGATTGGCACGAAGTAATGCAACAGATAAGATTGAAAAAAGAAGGCTTAGCTAAAGGTTTGTGGGTCTCACTTCACTCATATCACTGTGGGCTACTTTATAACACCAATTTACTCATTACTAACATATCCTCCATAGAATTTTATAGTTTAATCGCTCATCTGGTTTTTTTTATTTATTATTTTATTGCTCGATGTGGCACACGAGCATGGGGCCAACTGATGGTAAGTGTTAACCACCGCTCATGGACGTGGTTGTGTTTAGCATTGTTTGTGAAGAAAACACAACCATGCCACTGCCTACTGAAAAGAAAGAGGGTAATAGGGTGGGAAAGGAAAAAAGGGAGATGGGGATTGGGAGGAAGAAGTACCTGATGAAACGCAATAGTATATAATATACTGCTACTTGAATTGATATTCTGTGGGAGGGTAGTACTTCCCAGGATGTGGTGGCCCATTCATGATACATGCAAGCATGCCAACAAGGCCTTACTACTACTAAAAAATAAATTTACCTACTAATATTAATTAACGACGGTTTTTGAAATGAATTTAGAAAAGGATAACACTTTATTATGTACCACTACATAACTTTATTATGTGCCAGTACATAACTTTTGTTATTTTTATCTTAAGGGGTCTGGATATAGATACTCTAATTAAAAACAAATATAGTCTCACGCCTTTTTCTCCGTAGGGATAGGCAGTGCATCACAACTATATTTCGCCCAACTATGTTAGGACGGATTTCCTCCTACGCTGACGTCGGTCGCGTAATGATAACGTGATGTGTGAGACACCACACAGCTCGGCAGATGTCCGCGGCATTTATTGCCATTTTTCTGCGTAATACGCCGCTGACGATACGCTTGACCGACGACGTCAACGTAGGAGGACTTAGGTCTAATGTTATATTAAAAATAGGAGGCGACCTTATTGCCATCAACCGGGCACATTTGTTTCCATCTTCACGCTGATACTGAAAATATCGTGATAAACCCAATACCATTTATGCCCGACTCGGGAATCGAATCTCTGACTTCTTGTGCAGCAGTCGTATGCATTTCCCATTGCGCCACTGAGGAATTAATATTTACTGTAAATAATTACAAATAACTTTTTTTTCAAAACACTCAGATTACTTAGGCTGAAGCGATGGTGGGCGAATAATAATAATATTTTACCACATTACGCAGAGCCATCAAGTCACAAACTAAGCAATTATATTGGCTTGTGTTATGGGTAGAATTATTCAAATCGGACCAATAGTTCATGAGATACTAGTAAAGATTTTATATTAAGATCGTGCGCCGCGCGTTTCTGTGTGCATGCACTAATAAACTTCGTATGACATTAAATACGTATGCGCGACAAACGATGACATTTAAAACTTTATAAATATGTTAGTAATACAATCTTTTTTCTGCATTTCAGAACAATGGGTCGAACTTTCTGCTGCAGTTGTTAATGGATATGTTGGTAAGAAAGATAAAAAACAAAATGTATTTAAAAAATTAAATTAGCTGTTGCCAGGAGTTTGGCAATCCTCAGCTTCTATTTGTTGGCTTCTAATGGGCTATCCAACACTAGAAGAATTTTTCAGTTCGGACCAGTAGTTTATGATAATACCGGGTTCAACCAAACAAATATTCAAAGAAACTTCTGCTTTATAATATTAATATACATAAGAAAACATGTAAATATAAATTTTATCTTTCTTTAGGTACTGGTTGTCCAATAACAATAACTGTTACAACGTTAACGGATAGTTGGTTAACAGCTAAACTACAGTTCGTGGACTTACCCAACGATGGCCAAGACTTAACCATAGAAATGCCTCGCATGCCCCTCCTATTGTCACCGGGAAAGACTGAAAATATCGTACCAGTAATAACATCTAATGTGGAAATGGATACTGTGTTGAAATACACTTTACGCATCAAAGATGCATCGTTATTTGACGGTGATACGGAACAAACAGGCCAAGTAGAGGTTAATATAAAAATGCCTGTGATACAGGCCATGTCGTGTGATGGTGTGAATAAGATTACATTTCCAGCTGTACAAGAAAACACCTCTCTGATAAAGTCGTTTGTATTGATAAGCGAATGTCCTGCTGACTTGCAATTAGTGTTGTCTGTAGTTGAAGGCGAGAATGTTTTCACTATTAAAAACGTTCAGGAGATTAAAAAATCAGATGTGAATAAGGTGTTAATGGATCGCAGAGGGTCAATTGATGAGGGTCCACAGGGAGGCAAAGCCAAGAATAAAACAATCAATAAACAACTGTGTAGACTCACTAGTGGGAATGCTATAAGGGTTACTATCAAGTTTAAGGCGCCTAAATTATCTGATTTACATGGTGAGTAGTGAAAATCCTAATCCTTTTGAACGCCAACGTGCGTCGGCTATAACCGACAAGCGCAAGCCTGTCCTGTTCGCCAATCGTTATAACTGTCGGAACACAGAGCAGAAAAATACAAAACATAGATATCAAGTCATTTGTTTTATGTATTTTATTGTTACGTCTTAAAAACTGAATTTCCTGGCCTGGCGTAGGTACAGGGCCCCAAGTCTATAATTAACGAATGGGTCAATTGAATCGTTGTTGGATCTCAATAACAGTTTTAAACATTTTTGGTATTCTGCTAATTTAAAACCAATATATGAATAAAATATATAAATGAATGAAACTGCTATTGTAATTCAATTACGATTAAATTGATCCATTCGTTAATTAGTACAGTTGGGGTCCAGGACACGAAGATGCCGTTCTGTCATGGCGATCAAAAGATTAATACAGTAATGTCGAATTTTGCAGGTGATTCCTTAGCAACATTAAATGGAGCATTGAACGTGAACCTAATAGGTATAAACAACATTCTGAGAAAGATTGATCTTATCGGCGTCGTGGGCACTGCGAACCTTGTCATAAACACTACTGCCAACAAATTGCAAGTTTCACAGGGTGAGTTCTACTTTATTTTCTTTTTTTCCCTTTATTTGCGATTGATGGTCTAGTCTAGCGGTTAGTGACCCTGACTGCTAAACCGGAGGTCATGGGTTAGATCCCCACCCAGGATAAATCTTTGTGTGATGAGCATAAAGGTTTGTTCTGTATCTGGGTGTAATTTATCTATAATATGTATGTATTTACAAAAAAAAAATGTATTTAAGTACTATCTGTTGTTTAGTACCCATAACACAAGCAAATATAATTGCTTACTTTGGGACTAGATGGCGCTGTGTGAATGTGGTAGAATATTATTATATTATTATTTGTCTCTACCAAAGACCCCAGAAAGATGCATCCGAACTTAAGTATATTCTTCTGCCTGCAATAACTAAGCCAAAAATACGTTTACAGTTAAAGAATTTTAGAATTGGCTGTCAAACTGAACATTCAGTGGTCTACGACTTAAAAAAATTGGAGATCAAAATAAAAAACATTTTATTGCATTATTTTATTACACTAGTTAAGATATACATGGCGTCTTCTTCATTCTCTTCTTCGCTCCTTCATTTGTCCAGAATATAATATTTACAATAATATTATATTATAAATAGGAGATATCTGTTAGAACGACATAAAAACTTCCATATTTAGGAATTAGTAAGGTAGTAATGGCGTACTACAATTAAATTTTCAGAACCAACAAATATAGATCTGACCAATAATGGAACGATGTCGGGGATATGGATAGCCAAGTTCAAAAGCAACTCGCCAAACGACAGTTTTCCATTCAAAGTCGCTCCATCTAAGTTTGAGATTCGTGCTGGCGCCACTAAAACTGTCAGCCTAGTTTATACAGGTGGAGCGGATACTATGTGCGACACGTAAGTTTGTCATTATTTTATTGAAACTAAGAATTTTAAATCTCTTGAGGAGGCCTATGTTCTACAGTGGACTTCCTATGGCTGATTTGATGATGATGATGAAGAATTTTAAATATATACAACTGCTCTACTAACACTATGGTGAGGCCATAACTGGATTTCAAGTATGTATAACATAACGCTGCGGCCAATAGGAGCTGAGCAGTGGCCAAACAAGAACGACGGGAGCGAGCCCCGCGCGATATTCCACTCCCACAAAATTACACTACCTTTTCCGTTAACACTTATTCTGATAATGACGTATCTTTTGCGATTTATACTTTGTGTGCTTATGTAGTCCAATTGCGTCTTTGCTTATGTCTGTTGTTGTACAAGTAATTTGAATATAATATACCATTTTCAGAACCTTGATTTTCGAAGAAATAGCCACCGGTCAGAAAACCATCATTGAGATCAGTGGCGGTTCTCAAAGACCAAAATCGTTTCCAATAAAGACTAACTACAACAGTATCTCATGGGTGCAACCTGGCCGGAAAGAACTCAGCTTGAAGAATGTCACAGATAAAAAGATTTATATTAGGTGTCAAGTAATCGGTGATGGGTTTGCTATAGACTTGCCAAGGGAATCAAGGGGCATTTACTGTGTGCCTTTTGGACCTTGTGAATGTCGGCCTTTACCTATTATCTTTTCACCAACAACAAATACGCCATGCAAAGCCTCATTGCATTTGGTGTATGATAAAAACAGCGATTTTTGTAGGAAGGTTAGTAATTACTATTGTATTAGATTTTTTTTGATTTATTGTCTTGTTGGTGATTACTGGAATTAACGATAAACAGTTACTGTAGGTGCAGTGGTAGTCAGCGTTCAGCCACTGCAGTGCTGTTTTGACTGTTGACTCCTTTCAGCTGATGATGAAAAAAATTTTTGCATGTAACAAACATGCAATTTTTTTTTATTACATTTATTGCTATTCAGAAAATAACGCGACAGAACAGTTTTATTACGACCATAGATAGTACTCATATATAAAAGTGGCCAGGGTGTACAAATTATAACAAGAAGGTTTTAACTTCGAACACCTCCCCGTAATTAGATCACCATGTACGTACAATGCATGATATAAACTGATAATAAACACAAGTGACTACTAATACACAATATGACAATTAATTTATAAACATTTGAATTAATTTATAAGAATATCAAATAGCAAACTTAATATAGAAACAAATATGTATTAAACCATTATAAAAATAAAAACTTTACAGTAAACCTAATAATGTAGTTAGCTTACTGTGTCTTAGTTTAGGTAATGATTTGGTTAGTATGTCTGCTAACTGATGTGTGGTTGAGATGTACTTAACATGAATTTGATTATTTGTTAAGGCATCTCGTATGAAGTGATGACGAATATCAATATGTTTTGTGCGAGCGTGATAGGTGTCATTTGTGCTGAGTTTAAGTGAACTTTGGTTATCTGAATATATTACTATTGGTTGGTCTATTGAAAATATTTCTTTGATGAGGGAACGTACATAGATGGCTTCTTTACTTGATTCAGAAAGTGCCATATATTCGGCTTCTGTAGTCGAGAGGGCAACTGTTTTCTGTTTGCGAGCCTCCCACGAAGTTGGTGCGCCACTCATCAAAAAAGGTGTAACCAGTGTATGAGCGTCTGTCAATAACACTACTACCGTAATCAGCATCAGCATAACCAATAGGTACACTTCTATCAGTATTGTAGGTGTAGTTTAGTTTCAAATTTTTAGTTGCCTTTAAGTACCTAAGTACACGTTTTGCAGCTTTCCAGTGTTCCTCCCCGTAATGAGTATTGAATTGGCTCAAATAGGAGACAGCATAGGATATGTCAGGTCTTGTGCCAATGGAAATATACATTAGTGACCCAATAAGCTGCTGGTAAGGCAAATTAAATCGTTCCTCACCATCTTTTGGCCGGATTAATTTTTGTCCAAGTTCCATTGGTGTGGATACTGGAATAGCATCTTCCATGCCAAATTTATTAATCAGTTCGTCGATATAATTAGTTTGGTCGAGAGTTATACTTTTTTCACAATGAGTGACTCTCATTCCCAAACAATCTTTAAGAATACCGAGATCTTTTACAGTGAACAGTTCTCTAAGTCCTCGTTTGAATGAATCTTTCATACTGTCATCATTTGACAGGAGGAAGAAATCGTCCACAAAGATAGCGACGACAAGAAGCTTTTTGCCTGACTTTTTATAATAAAGACAGTGCTCTTTCGAACATTGAGTCAATGAAAGTTTGTTCATGGCTTCACAAACTTTTTTGTTCCATTGACGTGGAGCTTGTTTAAGCCCATACAGTGATTTTTTAAGGAGACATACCTTTTTCTTAGGTTCAAAAGCGAAACCTTCTGGCTGCTCCATGAAGATTTCTTCTTCTAAATCACCGTTGAGAAATGCAGTCTCGACATCTAAATGTTCAAGATAAAGTCCATCTTTTGCTGCAAAAGCGATTAAAAGTCTTATGGTAGATAGCCGAGTGACCGGTGAGAATGTCTCTCCGTAGTCAACGCCGTAAACTTGTGTAAAACCTTTGGCTACAAGTCTAGCTTTGAACTTCACTATCTCTCCGTTAGTATCCTTTTTAATTTTATAGACCCATTTATTTTTAACAATCTTTCGGTTTTCAGGTCTGTCAACTAAAGTCCAAGTACCATGATTGATAAGAGAGTTATACTCGACTCTCATAGCTTCCACCCATTCGTCTTTATTCGAGTCTGTCATAGCTTCTCCGTAAGTCTCAGGTTCAGAGTCGCAGGAGATCAAGCAGAGAGTAGACCTGTCGTTCTCTGGAAAACGAGTTGGAGGTTGTCGCTCTCTGGTCGGATATCGTCTTTGGTACTCTAAACTTGACTCTGGAGATGGTTCTGACTCAGCGTCATTGAATACCTCGGGTTCTAGTTCCGGTTCAGTAGGAGATTCCGGAACAGCATCATCCGAATCAGGCTGTGTATCGGATGATTCAGACGTGAAAGACGGTTCCATAACCGGTGAAGGACTCGAAAGGATCGGTTGTATGCGTGAAGAAGAGATAGAAGGCAGATGTACGTCGATCACGTAGGGTTCGTTGGGTGTTGAGGAAGGGTCAGGAGAATCTTCAATAGTAGAGTGACTAGAGGTGACCGCGGCGGGGTTGTTCTCTAGGAACACAACATCTCGAGCAACAATTATACGTCTCGGATTACGAGGATTGATTAGGCGATAGCCTTTGTGTTGTTCGGAGTAGCCAACGAATACACAAACTTCGGTTTTAGGATCAAGCTTCTTACGTTTTTCCTTAGGAATTAGCACATGAGCATTACATCCAAAAACTCGAAGGTGTGCAAGGTTTACCTTCTTGCCAGTCCATTTCTCCTCGGGGATTTCGTTCTTCAGAGCTGTGGTGGGGGAATGATTTTTCAAATAAATTGCTGTATTAACAGCTTCGCCCCAATAGGCTCTGTGAAGACCTGCATCTTGCAGCATTGACCGTGCTTTCTCAACTACAGTACGATTGACGCGTTCAGATAGTCCATTCTGTTGTGGATTATAAGGAATAGAAGTCTGATGAACTATTCCATTTGCATTCAAGAAGTCAGACATCTGACGGTTTACGTACTCACCACCGCCGTCTGAGCGGAGGGTTTTTATTTTAAGGCCTGTCTGGTTTTCCACCATACATTTAAATTCGACAAACTTCGTATATACCTCGCTCTTAGACTTTAATAAATAGCCAAAAGTTTTGCGAGAGAAGTTGTCCGTAAATGTTAATAAATATAGAGCACCACCAAATGAGCGCGTACTCATTGGGCCACAGAGGTCTGTGTGTATGAGCTCTAATCTATTACTAGTTTCTCTTTGAGAAATTTTAAAGGGCCTCTTTGCTAATTTACCTTGTATACATGGCACACAAGTATCTGGCAGTCTGTCTGAAAAACTTACGCCTATTTGTTTATTTTTTAATATATTGACGGCCTTGACATTGAGATGTCCAAGACGTCGATGCCATAGCAACGCTGTTGGTGAACATTCATTTGTCAAATAAACTTGTTGTGCCATATCGAGTTTATAAAGATTTTTATAATTCGACGCAGTTGCTACTATTTCGCCGGAAACTTTGCAGTTTTCCCTACGAAGAATTGTAGCACCACTTTGGGAAAATACAACGACATGATTTTCACGTACAAGGCTACTTATAGATAATAAGTTCGACGCTATGTCTGGAACATATAGCACATTATCGAGTGTGCTCGAATTACCTCTAGGTAAAGGCAAAACTACGGTACCTGATCCTGAGCAAGGGATTAGATCGTTGTTGGCAACATATATTGGTCTGGATTTGGACGACTTTAAGTCCTGAAAGGAATTCTTATCCTTGCACATGTGTGCTGTTGCTCCGGAATCCAGAATCCAGTTTTGTTTGAGTTGGGGACCTGAGAAATTTGAATTAAAAGAAGATAAAAGTGTAACATCTGTAATAAAATTTGTTTTGTTATGTGTAGAAAGTGTTTTCATGTGTTGTTTCCTTTTTCTACAATTTAAAATAACATGTCCAAACTTCTTACAAAATTTACACTGTAATTTAGGAGTTGTGGCCGAAAAAGAAGTGTTCGTGGAGAGTTCTTCAGGTGTCTTGTGATCTTCGCTGAGAAGCGTCGTGGCTACTGAGTCTGAAGTAATTTTTGCACCTGAATGCTCCAGTGCCATGATGAGAGGCTTGAACTCTTCTGTCAAACCTGCTAGCATTATGACACCGATAAATTCATCCTCCAGTCCAGCTTCGATTTCATGGAGTTTCTCCTGTATATCTCTTATGGCATTAATATAGCTCTCAATATCTCCAAATGTTGCTAATTTTATGTTAAAAAGTTGCCTAAGTAGATTTAGCCTTCTGTCCAAACCTTTGTCGGCATATTGTGCTTTTAATTTGTTCCATGTTTCTTTTGCCGTTTTGGCAGACTTCACGACGGAGTAAACTTTTGGCGCTACAGATAGACATATTTTTGCCCTTGCCTGTTCATCCATTCTATTGAAGTCGCTTCGCTCTTTTGCGAATTCTTCTGGGCATTCGACGCACTTCCACAACCCACAGTCAATAAGGTACATTTTGATACCAAAGCTCCAAGTAGCAAAATTGGATCGCCCGTCCAACTTGGGTATTTGTGGGACACCGCTGGTAACGACTGGATGTCGGTAGGATGCCTCCGCTAGGGGTAGGCCTTCAGCTGATGTAGCCATTTTTTTATGTATATGAAGCGTTAAATATTGCCCATAACCTATTCAGAAAATAACGCGACAGAACAGTTTTATTACGACCATAGATAGTACTCATATATAAAAGTGGCCAGGGTGTACAAATTATAACAAGAAGGTTTTAACTTCGAACAATTGCATGCAATTGTATCATCAGCAACCCATTAAGTCCCACTGCTGGGCTCGGGTCTCCTCTTTAGGCCATAATCCACTCACGCTACACTACGCCTAGTGCGGGTTGGTGGATAAGACATACTCATAGAATTACTTTTGGGGTCTGTGGGTTTCCTCACGATGTTTTCCTTCACCGTTTGCAGATGGTAAGTCACTTGACTAGTACATATAAATTCCACAAAGTGGAATACACATTGGCACTGCCGGTCGGAATCGAAATCGGACCGCGTGATTTTTTCTTTTTTTTTATTGCCTGTAGTGGCAGACGAGCAAGCGGCCCACCTGATGGTAAGTGGTTACCGCCGCTCATGGACGTCTCTTATCCATTAAGCCACCAGCGCAATTGTGTGATGGTAAATTACTTAAAACTATCTTTTTTAGGTCCCATTGTACGGGTGTGCAAGTGGAGAATCAATACGCTGGTCTGGTCTCGTGACATACGGAGACACGGCGCTAGTTCGCGCAGAGAGCAGGATGCCTATTAACTTGGAGCTGTACAACAAATCTACTATGGCCGCATTCGTTTGTGCTCGCGTTCATTTTAATCGTAAGTATATAGCTGTCTCCAAGATCATGTCTTCTTTCTTTCTTTCTTCCAAATTTCCTATTGGTTACTTCATTATACATATTCAGACCACCCATCGCTTGCCGGTTGTAACACTAAATTTAATATGATATTGATGACTCACAACACATTGGTTTTAAATTAAAATCAATATCTAACTTTCTTCGATATTTTTGTGTAGTAACTTTGTTGTTGAAAATGGGGACTATCGTAATATTCGTATGCCCTTTTACAGTGCAGTACATGTGCGTGAGTGGCGAGGCGCGCGTGCGCGGCGGGCGCGCGGTGGTGCTCGGTCGTGCGCGCCACGTGGTGTCGCTGCAGCTGGACTGGGCCAAGTTGGAGAAGCGCGTGCGGCGCGCGCCCGCCGCCTCCGCGCTCGGCACGCTCACTGTGCTCACTGGCGCTGAAATCACGAGGCGTAGGATACTCAAGTAAGTGTAATAATCTAAATAACTAGAGTTCTAAGGTCGCTTGTAAGTACTTAATACTTAAATATTACTTAAGGACCTTCAAGAAGTGAGCATACTTTTTAAAAGTCTTTAGTCGCGTTTGGTTAAATTGTCAAACTACATTTCGTGGTTGGTCCAATTGTCAAAAATCGCGGTTGGTCTAATATAGTTTTCATACATGTACCAATATGTCTTTCTATTTATTACAAGACAAAATTAATTGAACTAAACGCAACTGAAGGCTTAAAAGTTTGGTAACGCGTAAACGTGACCCCCGGTGTTGCAGATTCCCATGGGATGTCACTTACCATCAGGTATAAAAAATCTCAATGACATATTTCTGAATTACACAGCATCATGCGTTTTATTCCCTTTTTATGCTGTAGGTGCATGATACCCACATTTCGCCATTTGGTCCCATGTAATAACGTGCGAGTCTATGGCACACATTATCGGTAAAACTATTAGATAATTTTTGATTGTACATAGTCTCACTACGTCACCGAATCAGTCTCGTACATTTGTGAATTATTTCTCAACAAAAAATGCGGCGGTCTTTAGCTGCACCAATTTAGTTAAACTTAGTATGGTAACCAATATTATTTTTGTTTAATAAATGAAGATAATTGCCTACTTAGATATAATAATATAACTAATCGGAATCAATCGTTTAAATTAAGATATACTATAATCATCATTTAATTAATTGTTCTTTGACAGAATCGTCCGCGACGGTACAACAGGGGAGCTGGATACTTCCCAACTACCGGAACACTTGAGAGTATTAGCACAAAAGTTAGAGGGTGAAGATGACTCAACAGATGATATGATAGCCGAGTTCCAAGAAAATAAGGTAAGGAATATTTGAGTGACTCTTTAGGTATAAAACGTACAGTTCGCGCAAGATAGCTTAATTCCGCTAACGCTTGAGTTTTGGAACTTCTAGAGATGTAGAAATGCAAAATGGGGAAAAAAATATCAGTTGCAGATAAAATCGATTTTGTAAAACAAAAATAAAACAAACTTAATACTTTTTTATCTTTATTAACACGAAGTTTTATGTGTCTATCTACTATTGGTTTCATCAATCTGACTATTCGTCTTACAATTAAAATTTTCGTCAAACGAATAGTCAGATAACATGATGAGATTCGTCACTAAATCTTATAATAAATTGCGAACCTACAGTAAATAATTCTTTCATTTTCTCTTTCATCGTTATGAAAACTACAATATTTGGATACCAATTCTGAACATTTTGTTAAAAAATGTACGATTTTATTTTGATATTTTGATTTGGTTTTGTCAATGTCTATGAAGATTCCTTCCATCTCACCAGCAACCAATTTAACATGCTTTTGTTAGCTACACCCGTATGTAACGCAATATTTGAACGTGATTTTCACCCACTTCAAAACGTCGAATCAAATTAAAACTGCACATCAAGGAATGACAATACAAAAATATTAATTAATTAATTTTTATTAGTCGAATCTTGTAGTTACTATGAAGTTATATAAAACTAAGTAGTCAAAAGGAAAAATAATTTACAGAAACTAAAAACATGCTTGAATAGCAAATCAAACCAAAAGAAGAAAATAATTTTCAAGAAGTTTATATTATAATGTGATGATAGATTGTCGTCATCTAGCACGTTACACAGTCAATCAAGATCACTGATCACGATCTTGGGTTGACGGATCAGATTGACTGTGTACGGGCCGCCTTATTAAATCTAGATTTACCAATATAATGTCAATTGTATATACTTACAACAAAAGCGTCCCACGCTATTACAATTTTTTTCTGTTAGTCACAATTCTAATAAAAAAAATTTGAAAATAATGTTTTCTTTTCATTTGGTTTTTTATTCAAGCATTATTTTTGCAATATTATTAATTTGATGTAGGTAAGTACCAGAAATAAATTTATTGAAATTAAGGCATTTGTTGCTCTCCTAATTTGGGATTATCTATTTATTGCATAATTTTTTTTTCCCATTCATCAAATGTCCCGGAATCGAGCTATCTTGCACAAACTACCGTTGCGTTGGTTCCTTGAATATGCGAAAAGTTTGTCAAAACAAAATATAATTCAAACAAGATATTTCCACTTCTGCTGTTATTATATACCTCTTTGTTTTATAGTGACGGTATAATTATTATATAAAATTACACTGTCTGAAATTACATTGGGAACTATAATTTGCTCGCAGCTCTAGCGCAGTATTAGCACGGTCAAATATCGTTAACTAATAATAAGACATTTATATTGATATTTCACTTTACGGGAGCTTTCACATTTCGTTTTAAAAAGCTCATATTGGTAATTGCGCATGCGCATTGGATATTATGCTCTCTTTTCAACTATGGACTCGTTTTTTCAGTCGTCGCTAAATGAACTTATAGGCGGTCTACAAGAGCTGACTGCACAGATCGATGTGCCTCAAGACTTCGCTGAAGACAATACCATCCTCATAAGTGATGATACTGTTCTTGAACATCACACACTTTGTGATTAAGTTACATAGATCATAAGCATTGTTTAAGAGTGTTTACACCTGACGGGCTGGCAACTTCGCGTTTAGTCTTATATTTTAAAAATAATTGTTGGAAAATTTATTGTTATTAATTACAATATGTTATAAGTAAAATTACATGGAAGCTTTGTAATCCAATAATATTTACTAGTAAATTAAAACGAGTTTAAAAAAACGCGTCTTATCAATCCGAAATATAGTGGTAACTAGCAGTGTTATCAGTTCGCTAACAGAGTTAGAGCCGTAAAAAGAACTGACAAGAAACTCAGGCTAATTTAGTAAAACTTACTACATCAAAATTATAGTGTCATGCTCCGGGGCAGGACAGTTGACGATTTTGGGATTTTGTCTCGGTGAAAACAATTGTGCATAATGGGTGCATAATTAGTACTACCTTACAATAAATAGTGCTTCTGTAGTTTAAGAGCACATTAACTTGAAATTGTTACTGCTGCGGAGCATCCTCTCCAGCAAACCATAATGCAAATTAGCGCTTCTGTGAATGATTTTAGCACGAAAGTAGTATAAAAAAATGTACAGGAGAGATATATAATAGAACATAAAAGAATTGAATTAATTGCAGGCGCCGAATAACAACATTTTTATATTTCAATTTATAATATGAAACTGTGCCTGATCCAAATATTATAGCAAAGTTTCATTTAGCTAAATTGAATATTAATGTAGGCGCCTATCCTTATATATAAGAAACTTTGCTATAATATTTGGATCAGGCACAGTTTCATATTATAAATTGAAATATAAAAATGTTGTTATTCGGCGCCTGCAATTAATTCAATTCTTTATGTTCTATTATATATCTCTCCTGTACATTTTTTTTTATACTACTTTCGTGCTAAAATCATTCACAGAAGCGCTAATTTGCATTATGGTTTGCTGGAGAGGATGCTCCGCAGCAGTCCCAATTTCAAGTTAATGTGCTCTTAAACTACAGAAGCACTATTTATTGTAAGGTAGTACTAATTATGCACCCATTATGCACAATTGTTTTCACCGAGACAAAATCCCAAAATCGTCAACTGTCCTGCCCCGGAGCATGACACAAATTATACCATTTACGCGCGTGATATTATTTAGTACACATTTTTTTAGTGAACGAATAATTTAAAAAGACCAGACTGCTCGGCGTAAACGTCCGATTAATTTAGTATTCAGTTATTTTTTTAATAGTATGTGATGTATTGATAATTTAGATTTTATGTTCTTTATTGTATTGTATTTCGTAATATTTGAACTTAATTATTTTAGGATATGTCTGTGTTAGAGTAATAAACACATTATAGTCTACATTATAACCTACTCCCTTGGAGATAAGCATGAGGTTATATTGTAATTTTCTTCATAGCATTATAATAAAAAAAAATATTATGTCAATTTTCAGTTCTATTGATGTATTTGTCCGTCCGTCCAGTGTTTTAATTGTGATACTTAATTCAGATAATAAAATAAATAAAAAAATCAATTTTAAATTTATATCATTTATTATTTTCTTAACCATATTATTTCATTATTCCAATCGTTTTTCCTATTTTTTTTAAATCATTGTATCTAAGAGATTCGACTTGCAAATGCAGGAGATATCCGATAGACATTGACTTTTTAAAAAATATTGCCTACAACTTATAAAACTAAAATGCATTTCCACTTACAATAAAGTCATTAAACACCGCAAAAAATGATAAAATTTGAATATATACAGGACTAAATTTGACGATTCATAGAATTCACATGGTTATTTGTTGCTAATAATTATACTAATCTCTTACAATAAACCCCTATTATGTAGGATCCCTTCTTCCTCGTAGTCAAACTTTTTAGTCAAACTGGTTTGACTATGAGGAATTACGTTTCCTCGTGGTCAAACTTATCTAAAGACCATCCCTGTATAGTTAAGTTAAAAATGTGTACAGTCAATCAATAAGGTGCTATTCATAAGCTTAAAAAAAGAAGGCTGCCCTCTCCCAAAGCGTTTAACATTGTATTGTGTATGTGAAAGTCCTAGGCTAGCATAAGCTTGTAGGAGGTTGAAATGTTTAAAAAATTATATTTATTATATATATTATACCGCGGGCTTATTGACATTGATCGTCGTAGAATAACAGAATCGTATAGTACTAGGATAACACCTAGTACTATACGCTTCTGTTATCCTAGTACTATATTATATCGCGTATCGACGTTCATATGTCAATAAGCCCGCGATATACATTAATTAGAGTACTAGGATAACAGAAGCGTGCAAGAGATTTATAAACATTTCAACCTCCTACAAGCTTATGCTAGCCTAGTACTTTTGTTCACACACAATACAATGTTAAACACTTTGCGAGAGGGCAGCCTTTTTTTAAGTAGTACTAGGATAACAGAAGCGTGCAAGAGATTTCTAAACATTTATAATATCGCGTGTCGATGTTCAATGTAAATAAGCCCGCGATATAATATAGTACTAGGATAACAGAAGCGTTCAAGAGATTTTTTAAACATTTTAACCTCCTACAAGCTTATGCTAAGCCTAGTACTTTGTTCACACACAATACAATTTTAACCCTTTGAACGCCAGAGACGTCTATACACGTAAAATGAAATTGTGCTCACCACACCAATTACGGCATGGCACGTCAAAAATGTACTGTAAGTCGATACCGATTTGACGTGGCGGTCAAAAGGTTAAACGCTTTGAGAGAGGGCAGCCTTATTTTTACCCGACTGCCAAAAAGGAGGGTAATGTTTTTCACGCGTATGTATGTGGGTATTGCATTGCTGTTCCATTGTGACCTTCTGTAGCCTAAACAGCTTGGCTGATTTTAAAGTGTGAGGTGTCATTAGATTTGTAATTTCCCCCCCGAGTTTCATATATATGTGTATGTGATGTCTATGTGACGTCAACAAAAAAACCAATATGGCGGTCAAAACAAGCACTTTATTGATTGACTGTACACATTTTTAACTAACTATACAGGGAGTGTCGTTAGACAAGTTTGACCACGAGGAAACGTAATTCCTCATAAAAAAGTTTGTCTAGTTCTAGTTTGACTACGAGGAAGAAGGGCGTAGGATGTAAGTAAGTGCGGTTTCGTAAGTTTCCTTCGTGAGGTTTACTATAAAAGACTACCTCAACAATACATCGAGCTTGGTGTATTTTATTTTATATGATTATATCTCTTATTCAACGAAAATAATATGTGCGTAACGCACAAGTTCGCGTACGTTACGAGTGACGCGTGTGCTCTCCCGCTCATGCTCTCAAACACTCAACCCACACACGAAACGTCATTAACATTCACACACGTCGCATTTGGCAGTTTTTCATAGTCATTCTCACAGTCAATATTCACATTAAACTCTTTAAAATTATATTATAATACCACACATACCTCGTACAAGTATAGTACCAATTATTCATTTTAAAATTTTTCACCGCGAAATGTACAATTGATTGGGAGATAAAATGTGAATATTGGCGCCATATAAAAGTGAGCTCCACTTGGGATGTCTACCTTGCCATACAATCTACATATGAAAAAATCTTATTAAAATGGAAGTACTTACACATTTTTATAAAGGTTACGATACAACTAATTGGATCAAAATGGCTGACAAATTGTTAATAGTGCTTTGAAAAATACTATTTTCCTGAATTTCTGGAAATATACCTATAAGTCTAATTGTCGCAAAAGAAGACATTGTGGAGACACGATTTGCATAATACGCAATCTAAATAACCTAGAAACGAAATAAAAATTGCTCCAAAATATTACAGCTAATATATTCCTGGTGACACATTATTGTGGTTGCGTTGCGTCGTATAATATATACAATACACACTCACACATTTTTACAATAGGAATTAAAGACATTAAAACTAAAGTAAACCAGTCGCTTAATGAGCTATATAATAGATTGCCAACGATACACTGGCCTAGCGCGGGCCGAGACACGGCCCGTCCTTACGCTATTGTTATAACAACAATCACATCTAAAATATTTATTAGTAATTGTCGAGGCTCGTGAGTTATAATAATTTGCAGTTGTTCATTCTAAATTATTTATCAACAAGTTAAATACGTCTCGTCTGTCTGTGGAGACCATCATCCAGCCTTAACAGAGAACGCACTATAAAGAGATCAATATGGCTTTATGTGGCTTGTATTAGAGTTGAACAATGTTAACACAGGTTTTGGCATTATCTAATGCCACATCTTCCTTATAAATATTATCGTATATAAAATGTCCACTTTATGTCGGTAACAGAACAGTACAATGTTCGCCATCAATAACTTCACAGAACGAGGGGGGTTCACAGCTCACAAACCCGTCACAACTAAAACTGAATCGACGTCCAACGAATATAACGTTTGATAGTAAATAATGCATTGAATTCAGAGAAATGGAAGCTGATTTCAATTTGCCATTAAAAAGTAAAATTATCACAGATAACGTTAAAATAAAAGTAAGGTATCGCGTTGGAATCGTTGCGGGGGGTGCCAAAACAATTTTAACTAAATCTAACGATTACAGATTTCTCATGTGCTTACAATAAATTACATTTTGTATTTAGTCAGTGTCGCTATCGCGATTGGCATCGAGTGCCTTTCGTACGTAGACTTTACTCGTCAGGAGTTGGAATTAGTTTTCATTAAATCGTTACACACGACCGCACAGACCGTATTCGCTAGTTTACTCGTACACTCGACGCTCACCGCGACACTTCACTAAGGCTAACATGCTGATGTAACTGTTCCTTCAAGTTCCG
This sequence comes from Laspeyria flexula, assembly GCA_905147015.1. Lineage (NCBI taxonomy): Eukaryota > Metazoa > Arthropoda > Insecta > Lepidoptera > Erebidae > Laspeyria > Laspeyria flexula. Next base: position 9,579,780 of record LR989964.1, on the reverse strand, counting down.
TCGCCTCACGGGACAGCGTCATCACTCGCAGATCGGACTCGGCCGGCGTTCATCTCCGGCTGGGGGGCGATCCGGTCGCGGTTCTGGCGGTGTACTTCGCAATACGTCGAGCTTCTAAACTACGGGCGCTACCGGGCGGACACGGACTAGGCGGCTACGTCGGCGGCGGGACGCGCGCCCGGCCCCTCGCGGCTGCTCACGCGGAGGGCGCGGGCGGGGCGGGGCGGCGGGCGGCGCGCGGCGGCTAGGGCGCGCGGTACAGCAGGTAGGCGCTGAGCGCGGGCGGCAGCGCCAGGCGCGACGCGGCGCCGCGCAGCCGAGCGCGCCCCACGCGCTGTCGGATCACGCGCCGGCACAGCTCCATCAGCGGCAGCGGCTCCGCTGTGGACACATCACAACTTATAGCGAACTCTTACAACTTGTAGCGCTCGTTCGTAACACAAAAGCCGGGTATATACGGACAGCTTGAAGCAGTCAGTGTCGACTGCATTGCAAACTACAATAACTACACAAAAAACAGTCTTCTATGTACACATAACTATCTGTATCATAATACAGATTTTTTCTCTATTATGTTATGATTTAGCATATCGCGTAGATCATTTCATGCTTTCCATTAAATTGAAGCACGCTGACATTCGAGGCTGCTTGAGAGTTGTTTGGAAAGTATAAGCAGGCTACGAATTATTTACACCAATATTTCAAGTTCTGGCTAATACATATAAATATAATTTCATAAAATTGTTAACAGCAAAATTGATGCACATCTAATAGAATACTTAAATTCTAGACTTAGTCAGCGCGTTCAGCGTCAACTTTGTTTATTTGAGATTCCAACTTCAACTCTAAATACCACTTACAATGGACGCATCTGTAAGCAACCAGACCATTTAACTATTATCACGCACGCGTTTATACTCAACGGAATTTTATGTCTGTCTGGGGAAATTTTATGTTTGGCCACTGCGATTGGTCTACCTGCTTACAAAAACTATTGTTATAGTGCCCTGAGTAACATATTTGTATAAAAATTAAGACTGAGATTAATAGAAATTTTAAGTTGAGTTGCATTTTTGTTCAAGAGATTTAAAGCATCTGAAAAATGTTACCGCCAAAGAAAAGTGTCTGGCAGTACTGAATATAAATGGTTGACAATATTCTCTGAAACATGCATAAAAATCACCACTCAGACTTTAACAAAAGCGAATTGGCCGTCGGTCCAAACTAGTGGGTTTGCATATGCTCAAACTACGTAACTAGAACTAGGTACCTATTCTCTCACATTTCATTTCTCAGAAAATAAATAAGGTATGGCGGTCCTGGGATCTTCGTCCATTCAGTTTCTTGTCAATGCGTACTATTACAATTTTGTATGTTTTATTAATGTCATGCATGCCTTTCATCTTTCATTACTGTACTAAAGTCAGTTATACTGCTATTGTATGAATGTGTTAAGGCCTAAATAATAATCGTACATTTTTACAGTTGTGAATGCTAAATAAATAAAATCAATACAAGGAACCGCTCGAGCAGTCGTGACTGCAACGTGCTCGGGCTCCGGTCCTTGTAAGTTCGGCCAAAGAAAAGGTTAGCACACTCACGGTCAAGGCCGCCGATGTACTTCATGGTGATCTCGGCGTGTCCCCACACGGCGGACACGATGGGGTAGAGCGTCTTGCCGCGCAGGCCCCGCGCCGCCACGCCGAGGTAGCGCCCGTCCGCGCAGAACGCGAGCGTGCCCTCGTCCATGTCCAGCACCACCAGCAGTCTGTCGGGGACTAGGAACTGTTCGTCCGGCCGCAACAACGCCGGGTACGTTGTGCCGCTACCTCCCGTGCCTTTTGCGTTATGGTATACCTGAAATTGCCAATCCTGTTTTTAATTTTTTTTCATTTTGCCGACATCACCATTAATGGAGAATATCAGATCTAGATCATCATCTAGACATTACATTCTAAATAATTTATTTAAATTTAATGTTCTAATTACATGGTTATTACGGGAACCGTGTATTTAAATTTATTTGACTGGCCTGTTGGTCTAGTGGTTAGTGACCATTACTGCTAAGCCGGAGGTCTGGGTTCGATTCCCACCCAGGACAAATCTTTGTGTGAAGAGCATGAAGGTTTGTTCTGTTTCTGGGTGTAGTTTTTCTATAAGTGTATGTATTTAAAAATAAAAAAATATTTAAGATGTATATCAGTTAGTTAGTACCCATAATACAAGCAAATATAATTGTTTAATTTGGGACTAGATGGCGCTGTGTGAATGTAGTAGAATATTATATTATTACATATTTATGGTTTTTTGTTGTAAGCGGCACAGGATCGCTCGCGGTGGCCTAAATTAGAGGTGGCCTATGTCCAGCAGGGGACGTCGTTGGGCTGATAATAATGATGATGATGATTTTTAACCAATATCATGTCAATGCTCCCACCCAATGACAACTAACTCTTAATATAATAATACCTTATTTCTTCCCAAATCCCAACCCCAACTCTGGTCCGTAGCTCCGACTAGACTCTGATAGCCGACGGAATGCAGCGGCGCGTGTGACGTGGCCACTCCGACGACTGCGTGCGTGCCTCGTTGTCTCGCTGGCCACACCACTTCCCAACAGTGTAATCCGCGGGAGTATCCGACACGACCTCTGATGCAGTCTGTGCTTTGCGCTACAGGATGCCGGTGGAACGTTAACGCGTCTTCTTCTTTCACGAATATGTTTAGTGATCTGAAACATTAACATACAGTTTTATAGACAACATTCACTGTTACCAAATGACCGATTTAAGCAAAAATGACCCAATCAACAAAAACCTCATTATGAGATATTTGACTTTAAATTCATTGCAGTAAAGTCTAATATGTGGCGGAAATTGGGTGAGGCCTATGTTCAGCAGTGGACGTCATTGGGCTGATATGATGATGATGATGATGAAAGTCTAATATCTGAAAATGAGGTTTGTGTTGATTGGATCATTTTTGCTTAAATCGGTCCATTAATATAATCTCGAGCAGACGTGTTGTGGCCAATGGCATGTATTTGGATTTCTGTTGTTATTTTCATTATTCATTATTAGTGGAGATTAGTTAGGCTGGCGATTTCATTATTATTATTATCACTCTGTTAACTGTTTTTTCTCAGTGAGCGCTGCTGTCGATTACTACTGGCCTTAAAATAATGGCCTCCTAACATTTTGTAATTTAGTGCAAATTCATATAGTAGGGTTTTGAAGGGTTGGCAACGTGCTCGTGATGCCCCTGGTGTTCAAAACGATGGTAATGCTTATATCAGGTGGTCAATAAGGCTGTTTGCTACGAACGCGGTATAAAAAAATGGCAGTAGGTCGGTGTACCTGTCGTCTGGATTCCAAGCGTGCTTTAGCTGCGTGTCGGGGTGCGCGGGCGGCGCGTCCAGGAGCGCGTCTAGTCGCGCGGGGCGCGGCGGCTCGGGTGCCAGCTCGCGCGCCACCACTGCCTTGAAGGGCGCCGTGCACTCGCGCGACACCGACTTGACTCCGCCGGACAGCTTTTGCCCCATGTTCATGCCCCTGCAGCGAGTGCGGGCGCGCTTCGGCAGCGCCTTGAGGCCGCCGCGTCGCGCCTCTTCTGCGCCGCCGCCGCCCCCACCCCCGCTCCTCACTGAGCGCACCCCGCTCTTGTACCTGAGGACATAAACAATTACTTTTATAGACTGAACTATTGAGAATTCTTCGCTAAAAAAGCAAAACGTGTCATACAATCTGATGACTTGATCGAGTGGAGGAGTCACAAAAATCGGTCATCTCAAAATGTACACCTGTTGAAAAGTTTACGTCTGAGAGAATTGACGATACCTCATTTAAATATTGATCGTTGAGACACGCGATAGAAGTATATCCCATTGTGCCAATGGAATTCGGATCATTCACTTCCAGCAATAGATCATCACAACCAAAACATCTAAATAAGTAGTATTATCAAAGTTCGACAGAACCGGTTTGCTAGTGACCGGTGAGTGGTGTTGGTGTCGTCATAGCAGATGCGGGCGTCGGCTGCGGAGTACCCGCGCATCTTATGTAACACGACGGCCGTCTAACCGTGAAAGTCACCGCTCAAAAGCCAAGGTTAACACGGCCATGGAACCTCGCTTCAACTACACATGCGAATGTTCTATGATTGCTTCTTGTTAATACGTTTATTTTAATTGATGTTTATTTTTTCCTCAGTCGTGATGTCATGTAATCACTCTGTAATTCTTTAAAAGTTTTGTCTAGTTTGTCGGTAGTTTGCACAAAATATATACTTCTTTATAATATTGGCCACATCGTCGTATGGTTTCAAACGGATACACGCATTCCGTCTTGTATAGCAATTATAGCATACAGTGGACAATTGATTATGATGTCATCGAAGGACTATGATAATATTGTTAAAATAAGCCTGTGGTATTTAAATGCTTCATTATTAATGGTTTGAAAATAAGTACGGGCTCATTAGTTGCTTATTTATCTATTGTTTAACGAATTTATTGGAAACAAATAAGTATTATGTAGTGCTTTTGGGTACACAGCGGGTCATGTTGCATGTCGGCAGCCAGTTGGCATCTTGTGTGCGGTATACAGTCTATGTAGGATGGGAAGGGACGCCTAGAAGCTACAAGGCCGTCTGCCTTTCCGTCGCCTAGAGCGGTTGCATGACAAAAGCGGGAAGTGAAAGGCAGTGAATGCGTCCCCTCACGTCGCGCCGCCTCTTGACTACTCTATCGTTGTTTGGCAGAAAAATATAAAATATTGCGTGGTAATGGGAGTACGTTGCGCTTCTACTAGTTTTTTATTACTTATTATGATGCAAATGCTGCGATTTTAGTGTTAGATTTTCCTTGGGACGGTAAACGTTGTATCCAGTTTCATAACTGTGGAAATGTGGACATCAGTTTTGTTATTACGGTAAACGAACTTAAATACATACTGGAAAATTATGACTGTTTTACAACACGGCCTTTATTTGGGTAAGTATACAGAATGTTAAATTCAAAGTATGGTCTCTTCAGGTACTTATTAGGTATATATAATTATATTATTTTATTTGAAATAGAATTCTGAAAATTTTTAGTAATGAATGGATTCCTTTCCTTATAACGAAATAACCGTTATAAGGAAAGGAATCCATTTATTACATTATTAGGCAGGCGGCATGGCAGTGTCCGCTAATATTTGACCGATAGTGGAAGATATCTGGCACTTCACGTGGCGGACAGTAAACAAACAGTGGTGACACGTGACCGCGCCGCCGCTCTGTGACGTCTTGCACCACGTGCACATTAACGAACTTCTTCAACCGTCTAATAGCAACCCTGAAAATAGACCTGCCTCATCCTCATGTATGAATTTCCGCGTTCAAATTAAATACGTTTATATACGTTGCAAACTTTCCAAGCGTTTCATCCGTGTTTACAATCAAAACTACGTTGGTCGGCGTCTCTTTTAGCATAAAACGAGGAAACCACATGCTCGATTCGCGAAAGAAGTGTGTGTAGGGCACCGTTTACCAAGAATTCAACTCAATGCAGCGCGTGGACATTCACACGAACGGTTTGTTAATAAATCATGTCTGCTGAAATAGCAATGATATCACCTTGCAATAGGAACGACGACCACGGCGTGGGAAAATGCATGAGCACGTTATATCGGGCGTTATGCAATTATGGCAATATTTTCAGCCTACATAGCTGGAAGTGAGACATTTTTAAAGACCCTTGACTAAACGTCGGGTGTGGTCACATGCAACATAACCGTTCACGCTCGGTGAGAGGTGAATGGAACATTGGAAGTAGAGAACGTTGCTAGGCCGCCAACATTAGCGTGTGCCAACGCGCCCGAACAATGAACCAGCCGAATGACGTAGCTATGTCACTATTGTAAATATTAAATCCCAAGCTCGCTATGAGCACAAACCTATTCATGAGAGTCATCGACATGCACTCGATTTCCCTTGTCTCAGGTTGTCCCTGAAACCGATGCTAATAGATTGTTTGAAAGTACGTTCACCGACATTCACTAATACAAATTCTTTAAATGACTCAGTACTTGCAGCATACTCTGTTTGAACAGAGCACTTCATTAATTAAATACGTTTAACCTATGTAACTAATGTTTTAGCTGATGCTGCACTTTTACGGCAGTAAAATTTAACAACACTTAATAATGACAGTGGAAACAAATTTAAAAGGATTTTTTTAAGTGTAGCCACAAAGCAACAATCAACTTGAATGACTTTCGAATTAATGTCAATATTTTCAATTTGCCTTTTTAATAAAGGTCAATATTTGTCGCTGTAAATTGCAATGGGGCCGTCCAAAAATATCTCCAGATATTTTTAAGTGTGAAAGTGATACTTGAGACCAAGAAGGATTAAAAACCTGTTCTTAGACACTGCAATGGGTCCTCCAATGAACTTTAAGCAATTAAGAGTAAAATTTACAATGTCAAGCTTGAATAAAATATTAATGAATTGAACTGTTTTGAACTATTGAACAGGTACAATGCGGGGAAAATCGTAAGCGATAAGGATTTAATAATTTACCACCCAACAGCATAATGCCAACATTATTAAGTAAAACAAAAACAATGTTGAAACCTTATTGAAATAGGCATCCTGCATAATGAGTAGGTGACAATCTATAGATGATCAGGGTTTACATAAAACCGTGATTGGCGACATTTTAATTTGTAACGCAAACAAAAGTGTCATCTACATGCGAAATTGAAACGTTCGTCCGAAACTGAATTGAATACTGAACCAGTACGGGGATGAGAGGATTAATTGTTAATTCAATCACAGCATGCAGATTTATTATTTAACCGAATTTAAAATGATAGGATGGATGTCAGACTGAGCCTAATTTCTGTATGGAACTGGATAACTAAGATGGATATCTGCGAAGACACTTTGTCGTAAAATCTCATTTAAAATTACCTGCGTATTCTGGTAGGCGGGAGGTAAAAATCAAGTCTCGGCTGCCTGAACACACTTTAACATTTCTTGTGCCAGTTGTAGAAAGTTCGATTCAGGGGTCATCTTACGAAAGAGTCACTGAGCGGTGTCGTGCCATCTGGAGGCGTGTGTTTAATATTTAACAACGGCCTTTACTCAATATTTCTTCATAACTGTAATTACTTGCATGATTCGGTGACATGTTTGTAGGTCGTCATCCGTAAGCTGAATCTTTCAACAAATAAATTGCAGACATAAAAAATTACAAAGTAGATAGTCACAGCTGGATCTTCTTTGCCTAAGCTTCCTTGTTTGAGCTTCGAGTGTAAGGTTTGTTCTAGTTCTAACGTATAAATACGCGACAATGTTTAAGAAACGATAGCTACGGTGAATGTTAATTTTAAGTTCTAAACTAAAACGCTGTCACCTTAATGAGTGATTTTTCTTTGTCATTTAGTTTACTAGTTCTCAGGCCTCAATATCGCGACGATGAACTATCTCTGGTTTAAATAACAATTAAATAATCGCTAGGGCGTGTCGGTGCAACCTTGTATCGGTTACCGCGTTGCAACAGGGCCTTGTGTCAAGGAAAAACCCACTTAACAGTTTCCCTGGCCCCGAAGAGTAGCTAAGTTTTTTGGATAAGTTCATGAAACTTAGTGAGATTAAGAAACTGTAGGCTTAGTTGTAAAGTAAAAGTTTATGAAGCGTGTGTGACAGAAGGCGACATGTTGTTTGAGTCACGGTGGATTAGCCGACAAGTGTTATGATATAAGAGGTGTTGAATAATGTTAGTGGTGGGTGATGATTACATAACGAGCTGCGATGCAGTATGACGCGCGCGTGCATACTGCGGTGCACTCAGCACTTCGCTTCGTACCTCGTGTCAAGGATGCGTTGACTCCGCCATATTATAATGAAGCTATTGTGCCATGGCCACACATATCATCTCTATAATTAATTACAATAAATATTCTTTATTTAAGCGGTTACTATTTTAGAAATAAATCAAGCCAAGCAATACAATTAACTTTTGGCTTATGCGTGACATACAAATGCGGTCAGTTAGTCATTCAATAACACCACAAACAGGTAAAAATACATGGATATAATTACATTTATATTAAAGTCTAAAAACCCAATCTCTGTTTCAAAATCTATTTTAATGTCATCTAGAATGGACAGAAAAATAAACATAGGTAGTTTGTTTTTGTTGATAATAATAATTGTTTCTAATAACGGTTTTAGAAATCTCAGTTTAAGTGGCTGAAGCTGATTTTGTTTGTTCATTAAGTTGCGAGTGCGTTTTGTCGGGTCGAGCGCATGCAGCAGTCGAGGGCCTTGACTGCAATGCGCGCGCGCCGTAGCGTGTCAAGGGAGCGCTGCTTTCGCCGCCACACCTGCACTCAGCCTATACAGGCATTACGGAGAAAAACCCTAATAAGGGAATTAAAATAAACGACACAAATTAAATTTGGTCAAATATTCAGAGGTCGTTGTAGTAAAACAACATTTAGAGTTAACGACACAAGTAGGTAAGCAAATGAGGAAGCTAGTAAGGATAACTGAAGGAGAATGTGGGTCATTGAATATTAGCTGAGCATTAGTACACAATTGCTTACAACAATATGGTGAAGGCAAAAACAATTTAGACAAGGCCTTCGTTAGCAGTTGGGTAGGCCTCGACGTGTCATGTGAATTACCTATGCCGCTGCACCTCGCTGCAACACAAACGTATGAAAACCATGATAAGAGGAAAGTTTAGTTCACCAAAATAAAAACGAAATACAACACTCAATTACATTAAATCACTAAGCGTGAGAAGATTCCAATTTTCAGTTCAATCGTGCGAACTAAACAGGGACTGGTGTAAATAAATCTAAAACCCAAATTGGAGGCGAGACCCGGAGTATAAAGAAGTATCGTGCGAAGACAAAGCCGAGCAATCTTCTAAGTGGTCTGAGAGGCCGGCGCGGGAACAAAGCCACCCACAGCCTCCTACCCGCCTGTGCCACCCCTACCGACAGATAAGCACACCCTCCGCTTTTAAATGCCTTTAGCACCACTGAATGAGTGCGCGTCTAAAGAGTCCAATGAGAAACTTAGCAATACCTACTTTAGTAAACATCTCTAATGTATATCAAGATTAGGTTTTACAGTAAAGAATAATTTAGTGTTGGAATTAGGTTCCATTCTACTCCAGGAAATTATAATACACAGTGGGTGAAAACGCCCCTAGGTAAGATGGAAATAATCTCAAGACGACCCTTTCACTACTTCAGCGTGTCGATTAGAAGAGGTTTTATTTCTGCATAGGAATTCGTGACCTAATTTGAGAAGTATCTAGTAAACACATGGACCGGTCTAATATTATATTTCTGTGGATAAAAAGGTTTTTCACACCAAATTTATTTAAGAGTTAAAAACCAACAGTTTAAGATGTTAATTCAATTCTAGCATTAGTTTTGTTAAGTAATTCATGTTTGCTACGGTATACATAGGTACACTTTGAAATTGAGGATATGTTCAGCTACTTTTGACGCTGACTGTACAATTCCATTAACTATCTAGCGTCTCCACCGTCCCCTCCAGTGGGCGCTAGGCAAGAATATGGTAGTAGGATCCGGCTATATATGGGGAAGGGCGTGGGGCCCTCACAATAAAACAACTGATCTTATATAAAGTTATAGTATTAATTTTTAAATGTCAAGAAGTGCGTGCACTGCGCCAGAAATTAGAATAATAGTGAGCCCTCTGTCTTCGACGGATGCTCCGACGAAGACTCGGTTCGAATTTGAATTAATTTAGGATTTTGAATTTTAAATTATTAAAAGTAAATTAAAAAGAAATCAAAAGAGATCCAAAAGTTGGTCAAAAGAGGTGCAGTCGTGCAGGACGTAGCCTGCAACGGGTGCAACCGTTACAACTAAATAAAAAAATAGAACTAGTTATTTCGGCTATTGGTACTAGGTACCTGCTGCACACAAAACACAACAGCTGATCTAAATAACAGTAAGTTTTGTAGATGTAAGCAATGGATAATGATAATTTAGTAAAAAAAGTCTGAAATTGTTCAACTTTCAACAGAAACATAAATGTAGGTCATTGCTATTGACCCTGTGTAACGAACATAATTTGAACAAAACCCGAAAAAATAACCTCCTATAAACCCAGTAAGATAAATGACTGACCAGACCAGACACAGACTATCATTTGCCCTAAGTAAGGTGTGGAATGAATATTGCAAAAGCTGTGCAATAGCAATAGTATTCGTTGATGTGAAAGAATACTTCAGACATTAACGGTGTATGAAATATTAAACGTTTATGGTGTACCTTGTTTTAATTTTTTTATTTATTAAACTTTTTACACGAAGTAATATAGGTATGAAAAGGTGGACTTCATGCCTGGGGCATTATCTACATTCAACCTTCGGGTGATGCAGAGACAGACTCTTAAGATAAGATTCTAAAATTAGGAACTGACTAATGTTTCAAATTTATCCATTAAGTACAATAAAGGTTTTGTTTTAAAATCAGAACACTAGTTCCTGAGATTCTAACGTTCAAGTACAACCAAAAAACTCTTCAGCTTTATAATAAAAGTATAAAAATGTAAATAAATATTATTATGTATAATTTACTTGTGTCCGATATAGATAGGATAACATATAACTTAAACAAATTAAAAATGACAGTTGTATAAATAAATAGTTCAATTGTTTTACTTTTTTATTTAGTCAGGTTATACTTTAATCGATGAATAACTTTAATTTGAGGGCTCAGAAACTGGGCATTAGGCGTCTTGTTTCACTCTTCAGATAAAAATTTTAAAAACGTTTTCGGCTCACACATAAAACCGGCAGGAAAGCTTTTCGAGTGGCGTCGTGCGCAAATAAGCGACGCTCTTTGAGTTAGAGCCACATTATACCCGTGCCACAGGAATGTTACAAGCCTCGTCTCTGTCTGAGCTTGCGGCGACCGCAATTTTCGGCTGAGGGATTAAGTATAATAAGGAATGGTTTTTTTGCGAGCATTTATCACTTCGACCTAATTTTACACTATAAGACCATTTCTACATTTTTATAACGTACTATGTTAAAATAGGTTCGATGTAGTTTTATTTTGTTTTTAAATGATATTTGTTTTATTCTTGCAACAGATATATTCTAGTAAAATCTTGAGGAAAACAACGAATGAGAAGACCAATTGGTTGTTTATAGGTGGATCTGCCTATAGAGAGGCCTGTACGCGTTGTTAGTACCTATAGCGAGCGACGAGGGGTGTCGTTTATGTGAATTATTCATACACTCGTACCTCAGCCATCAGCTCGTCGTAATGTGCGACGACGACTCTTCCATCAGGTAAAGTAGCTTTGCAGACAAGTAAGTATCCTACTTATCACATCATCGTATTCAAAATCATTATTACTCCATCATTTTCGACAATATCTATACGAACACCATTTTAATGTTTTGCACCTTTTATTGAGTTGTAAGTATTAAAAATAGATTAAATCCTTGACTAACCCAGAATGGTAAAGTAACAAAGAAGTTTGTTACACAATATGTGCATAAAGCCTTCTCGTTGCAAAAACACACAGCAAATTAGTTTAAAAATATACCTAGTTGTTTGTTACTAACGCAAGGAAACACGTGAAGTTCTTACTAAAACATTGTATGGTGTGGGCAGGAAGCAGCGTTATTTGCTAAGCAAATCGCGTCAACGAAGCGTGACCCAAGTTGATGACGAGGATTCAGACGCTTCCGTGAACACTAATGCCGACGATGTTATAATGTTTTTCAAAATAAATTTAAATAGTTATTTAGATTCGTAAGATTGGCGTCGTGTAACAATATTCAGTCGAAATGGTAACATGAAATAAGTGAAGATATCGAACGAACAACGCGAGGAGCGTGGAACAAAAAACAGATTGTTTCATTTTGTTTTTCTGTGGAAGGATCAACAATGCCGTCTCGGCTTGCTCGGAAACCGGTACGAAGCGCGGTGGTGGCCGGATCAAACGCCTCGCGGGTATCGACCATAACTTCAATGTCACTCGTAGTACATTTCTACTTAAATAATTCTGATAAACTTACACCTGACTACAGCCAAGTCAATTTGCGGGGCCCATACCACTATAGTCATAATTATTATTATAATAGGTACCTATCTTAATTGATTTAATTGGAATAATACGAAGTATAAATTCGTGAAACGTGAGCCAGATCTTCTGTGAAGGGTTAATCAATAAAGTTAATGAAAACAAAATTGATCAATTGTAGATGGTCACGTTAATTCGAATCATGATTTTCTGAATACAACTTTTATATTAGACCATAATGTGTAATGTCTTTGAACTTTTGAGGAAATCCCTTACTAAAACTATCATGTTGATTGCTTTGTGACGTATTCCATATAATAATAATAATAAAGTATTTATTGAACGGATTGAATCCCCATCAACGTACGCACATAAAGAATCTGAATGTAGCGAATATAGTGAATAGAACGTGTGTGCCGAATCGAATGACACTCACTTGTCCATGCAAAATGGATAAACCGGGAGCGTGCAAACGAAAAAAGCACAGGGATATGCAGTATGAACTAAAACGCTATAAATAATAGAGAGCACAAAAGGCAATGGATAAATTGTGTGGCGTGTGTATGTGTGTTGCATGGGGCTGCGAGTGGGGTCAACGACACGCACCCCGGCTCGCAGTGGGGCATACAGGACGTGACTCACTGCTGGGGTTACCAGCTGCTGTCGGCAAAAACTACCCTCGACGCCGCGGTCGACCGTGCGCTGAGCTTTATTATATACAGTAATATGGACTAATTAAACTACGTCATTTTATTAGCACGCAAACAAAGCTATTCATTTAGATAATGGAAAGCGTTAACTGTACATCATTTTATCATCCAGCTGTAAAAATAATGGGTGTACTCGTTTTTAAAGTTTGAATTTCATTTTGTTAAAGTGATAACTCGACATAAGGCTGCATATTTCGTAGCTTTAGTAGCTATATTCGATTTAGCAAATTACTGTAACCTATTATAATTTTACTTAAAGTTTGATGTGATATTCTTGCTATTCAACTTGTCACCAGTTTGTTTCGCGAGTACGCACGAGGTTATATACGTAATATCGATTGTGATGTTGGGAGTGAAAGCGGCAACATATGCCGGCCTCATTCGTTTTATGAAGTGTGGATCTCGGCGCCATATGGTACACGGGCAGCTGATTCAACTCATTGGACACGACCATTTAAATATAAATGTAGGTGAAATGTATTGAATTCAACTATTGTTAGAAACTAGGTGATCAATATTATTATGATGTGTTGCACATACGATGTAAACAAAGAGGTTTTAACCAAGCACTTGTTAGAAGAAAATATGTATAAGTAACATGACTATTTATTAATAAGTTAGAAAGCATGTCAGTTAGAAGTATTCAGATGTTACTCAGTTCAGTCTCACATCAGTTACAAATGGAATAAAGTTGAAACTATGCGCTTCATTTTATAAAACCGTATGGATTTTCTTTGTCAATGAAACGAACGCTTGTAAAGGGCGAGGCACTAGACAACCGTCCTTCAACTAGGGCTCATTGGCCATCGATTCTTGATGTCTGGACAAACGAGTATTTATAAATATTACTTGACAATGAAATTCAATTCGCTGCTGTGTACATTAAACAGGAGACTTTTTATATTAAAACTATGAAGTACAAGAAAAACAATGCACCTACCAATCTTATAGATATTTATTTATGAACACAATACATTGTGTACTGCAGATATATTATGAAGCTTGTCAGTTGCGTGACTCATGTCGTTAACTACCAAACTTTGAAGGCGGAAACTCGCTTAGCAAATGACGTAATAACTATTGTAGTTATTCATTATAACAAGATCGACGTGAGAACAATCGCTACAAGGAGAGGGCGAGCATTGGCTCACTAGCTCGACATTGCTATTATACTGTTCCCATGATAAAGAATAGTCGTTAGGTGAAGGCACCAAGCCGCGAGGCGTCAATAACCTCGTCGGTACGGATCGTGGAGGTTGCAATAAATACGACATCGGCGGCGCTGGCCTGGTCAAGAGCCTTTCAAGGCCGGGAGGCGAGGCGGGGAGTGCGCCCGCGCCCCACATCTGCACCTTAGCCGAGCAACTCTTGCCCTACCACTTGCATTCCACCAGAAATGAGGCGCTCTCGCAACCGACACACAAATGTAATTGTGGCACTGTTTAAAACGGCCGACGCTGGTGCAATCATTCAAAAATGGGACATAAAACGTTTCTTCATCATAAAACCATGCCTTAGATGTTGAAATGAACTAGAATAGGACCCACCAAGGGCCAACGTTTTTCGATTTATGTGTGCTGATAAAAACGCAGGCAGGCTTGAAATCATAAGGTTACAGAAGAAAATCGTGACCGCCAATTTCTTAGACATTACGTGTGCTCGGGTCGCTGGTTTCGTAACTTAGTTGTCAAGGTCACAATACTAATGACTTTGTACTTGAAATCTCAACTTTACTTAGTTTTGTTGCAAAATGGTAATTGTAGAAAAAATCCCTCAATGGCAGAACATTATTTGCTTTTGAATGTCGGCGTTTTTGCTGACGATATCTACTGCACTTTCATTATACCACATTTATCTTGCAGAAACATAGAAACATTTGAGATGCAAACACAAGCACTTAATTCATCCGTCGACTGAACAGGTAGAACGTGTTGAAAAGAGACGGACACACGTCACACGGAGGATTCAACTTCAACAAAGGATCGGTCGTGAGAGTGACGGGAAGCGTGGTACGGCGTTGCGAACTCACCGCAGATCGAGGAAACGCGCGGCCCTTGTTCTCCTGTCACAGGACATGTCGTATATCAACCGGTTCACTGTTTAAAGCACTTCACAAACAAGATGTAGAAACCATAGTTACGAACAACGCCGCTGCGTTCGCGCACCACCAACACTACCACCGGCGGCGAGAGAACGCGCGCACTGAACCACGTTACGTTCGGCGCAGCGCGAGCTACCTGCCGTTTCCGCGGCGCGGTGAAGCGGAGGTGCGCATCGCGGCGCACGCGCAGGTATACGTGCCGTGGCCGGGGGGGCAGCCACTCTCCTAAGCCTCGGGCCCTGCCGCCCGCTAGGGCGAGTTCCCCGTCAAAACAATCCCGCCGCCGCGCCGCCCCTGTTGCCCGTACATAAAAACCAATACGATGAAATCGAACTGCGACACAGCATACGATAAACCATATGTCCAAAACTAATCAAACCTCCGTAAACAATAAAGAACAAAACGTGAAAGTTAATAATACAAAGAGTCTAGGATTACCAAATAATAATGTTTAATGTTGTAATAATAATAATGTTTAAAATAAGTAAATACTTTTAGGTTCTGTGCCATTCCTTCTCATTGGCATCTAATAGGATTTATAATCCCTGATGGAATCTAATGAAATATGCACTAAATCTGGTAATTTTTGGAAAGTGCTTCTCCTAAGTTACGATTCTTGAAAAATCTGAGTCAAATTTGAACAAAAATTATGGGTTCGTCCAAATATACACGTGAATATTGTTAGTTCAAATATGAATCATTTCAGAAGACTTGGCCAACTTTCACCAACACTCGTTCAACAACAATTAACTGGACGAAATGTACACACGTAGGTTTGACCCTTTGTTGAGCTTCGGCGTACCAAAAGACGGCTGCATTAACGTGTGCAGTGAAATTTTTATTATGCATAAGGCTAGTTAATTTTATTTTAATTTTACCAAGTCGATGGCACCGTTAAGCGTGTGTAAGGCAGGAGTTTTAAACATTCGAGAATATGCAAATAGCTTTTCCCTTTGTCTGGACAAAAGAACTGTTCACAACTCGCATTAGTGCCAGCGAAGAAGCGCTGGATACCATTAGGGACATTTTAATAATGGTCTTTTGAATAGAGCCCAAAATGCGATCATGAATAATAAAAGTTGAAATATTTTACGGTGTAACACAAGTCGCCGTCGTTGGAGGTACCTGAGTTCGTATTTTGAAACAGAAGGGCACACCTGCGATTGAACGTGACGTCACAAAGTTCCTTCACCTGTCTGTTGACCGGCTATTCATCTTGTCCCATGCCACCCTAATAGCTACTTAAACTAAGTAAGAAACGATGCCAGCGATCGAAGCGGTTGTCATATGGTTCAGCAATTTTTTTGTTGATAAGACTTATGAGGTAGTTTACCTAAGTTGATGCAAAGATTGTTGCCATAGGATATTTTAGTGCGATAGTTATACAGAAAGTTTGTCGTCACACGGAACACGAGGATGCTATGATCAGCTGATAGCTTTTCCGGGTAGGTATTATGTCTGCATTACCGTGATTGCCAAGTCGAGTACAATTAAAATACTATAGGAAGATGTTCATTAACAACTAGGTACTTAGTTTCTACAAGGGTTTAGAGCATTATAGCGTTGAAAACTGCAATTAACTAAATTATGATGAGATTTTTCCTCGTATCGTAATAACAATATTTTTCCTACAAACCAAGTTCCGACTTAGTATTGTTTTGTAATTAATCCTTGCAACGTACTTTAATCTTGTCGTTGGCCACTAAGAAACGCTACAAAATATGCGACAAAGCTATAAAAACTCCTATTGCTAAGCCAAAAAGGTCACTGTGGTCTCTGAGCTATCAAAATGTTTGATGAAATAGAACAATCCATCCAATTAATCTTTACACTGAGCTAGAATGCAACTAGAAAATTTGGAACAGACCCTGGAATGAACAATGATACATTCCAATAACTGGATAGTGGATTGTCAGCACGATTCCAGTTGTATTGAAATGGGCAGATGCCTTTTGTCAATAGTCTAAAAATCTAAAGGCGTCTGTACAGAAGCAC
This sequence comes from Laspeyria flexula, assembly GCA_905147015.1. Lineage (NCBI taxonomy): Eukaryota > Metazoa > Arthropoda > Insecta > Lepidoptera > Erebidae > Laspeyria > Laspeyria flexula. Next base: position 9,562,896 of record LR989964.1, on the reverse strand, counting down.
AAATAAAATAAAGAAGGTACGGTACGCTTACGAAGGTATTACGTAGTCTGAGAAATTAAGTTGTTCTGAACCTTATCTATCTACTTATATATTATTATAAAAGGAGAAGCTAACTGAGTGATATATGAATGCACAGCCAAAACCACTGGGTCTAGAAACTTGAAATTTCGTACAAAACTCCTTTTGTAGCATAGGCGTGCACTAAGAAAGGATTTTCCAAATTTCCCACGGTATGCGGTATAGGGAATCAACACTATTGCCGTAATTATGGTTACTAAAAACTTCAAATTTTAAATTAACAATACCCGTCCTGACAGTCGGGTAAAAAGAATATACGAAAAGCTGTCAGTCAAAACTCTTCAGATTATAAAGTTAGGTTTGACATGTACTTCTGAGTCTCAGATATTAAAGGTCAATAATTCGGAAAGAGACACGGACATAATATTATGAGATTTAACATACAACTTCAACACCCGTCACTTTTAGGGTATGATGATGATCAGAAGAATAGGTACGAAATCTTAACAACGACGGGAACATCTAGGTATATAAAATGAGAACCTAACCGAATGAAATTATTTTTGTAAATAAGATAAAAAAAATTAATTCCAGTGTTCACGGGAATCAAAATACGAGCGTGACAGCTGGTTTCACGTTCAAAAGGATTTTCGTAGTGAAAAAAAAAAGTAAAAAGACACGATCTTCAATTATGCGAAATCATATTATATTTATTATTACACTACTTCCTAAACTTCAGCAAGAATTAAATACAAATAAGGCAGATTCTAAATATCTTCATTGTTACTAAGCGAATTCTTTTTTTTTACTTCCAATGGGCCACTGATTTTGTTCTCATGTTACCTATAAAATGCAACGGTGCATAAGAAAATCTTAAATAACATAGCTATGTAGAAACAAAAAACATTTAACTAGACGATAAAGCTAACCAAAGATGATAGTCATGCGAATATCACCCTAGTCAATAATGGCGCCATGCTGAGGCGAATCACTGGTGTAAGTTAAATTAGTGGCTAGACTAACCGTCTGAGTTCTAAACCAAACGAACCGGCGATGCCCTTTGAAGCATCGTAATCGCTAGAGTTAATATTTGTATGCACCAGAATAAAGTTGAGTTGTTTTGAGCTAATTCATGTTAAACTTGATGGATATTTGTTAGTTTACAAGGGCTACTGAATTACAAACATTTTAATATAATCAGTTGGGTATTCTAGCCGTAAATGCTATAATCATAACAAGGAATATTTAAAATTATAATGTGTGTAACGACCTCAGACAAAGTAGGGTGTCAACATAAATAGGATATAATGTAACGCAGAGTCGTGAATTTCCGAGTATTCCTCCGGTGCTTGAGCTCTTTTCAGCGGCACGGTACGACAAAATGGGACGGGATGTGAAATTCCCACCGGAATCCTGAAACGACCCTCTTGTTTTTTCCTCACTACCGAAATATCATTGTTGCCTCGCTCCCTGTTGTTCTCGGCGTAATTTACTTTATTGTACACAAGTCAGAAACTGAACGGGCGTACACAACGAATTCACATTTAAAAAGATGAGCAAATTTCTTCTGAATACTTCATTATTTAGATACGATTCTTATGAGTAATTTGACTTTCTGAGCCGAGTTAAAACCATTGAAAAGGAAAGGAACTCATTATGAATTAATAGGATAGGTATTAAAATCTATCTTCAGGCATTGCCGATTCATGGGCGGCAATTACCACTCACCATCAGGTGCCGCTACTCGTCTAAAGTAACAAAAATGACTTTGGAAATTTTCAATTATTATTAATATTACTTAGTAGTTTATATCTTATTGCACGATGTAAAATATAATTATAGGAATGCTATTGAAACTCGACGCATTTGCATTATGTAAATAGTCGGAGGCGTAGTTAAAACGAGAGTAAAATAAAATGCGTGGGTATTAATGCAACATGATTCACAATTGAGAGAACGTCGATCGACCAGCGTCACCCACCGCGAATACAATAAAGCCGGAATTCGGAGCCGTGGTTACGATATTTATGAATGTCGCATATTATACGAGTGTACATTGCGACTGCAACCAATAAACTGATTGTTATGAATAGCTGCGACATTATTATAAATAAGATAATAAACAAAAACAAACGGAACTGAGTACAAATAAACTGATATATTGATAATTACGATATTAATTTTTTGGCCAGATACCATGTCAAGACCGAAAATAAGGTTTTTTGGGTTCGTTTGGATTAAAAAAGATTTATAGTTAATTGCAGTATGTATGTACATAGCAAGTTAAGGTACGTTATAAAAAAGCTAAATGCACGCGAAGCCGCCATTAGGAAATGGGCGCCGCCGCAACGAACAGACGATAACGATTTCACTAGGCAGCCATAGTGAATGGAGAAAATTGCGCTTTTCAGTGAAATGGAAGCCTGCTACCGTTGCAAAATTCCCGCTCGATAAAAAAGATATTATAAATTTTCGGTACCGCATCTCTTTTGATATTTATATGAATTCAACTATCTACGGTTTGCAATTAATCAAAATGTACTTTTAACAGGTTCAAAAAAAGGAGGAGGTTCTCAATTAGATATTATTAATTTTTTCTTTAAATTTATCACAGATCTAACAAAATTTTATATTGCTGTGACATACATAGTAGAGGCACCACTGAAATAGAGATATACGTAGAATCAGACACCCGTAGAAATTGGTAATGTCAGAAATACAGTGAATTCTCGGCCTACCTTAAAAAATATCTCTGTGCTAGAAGTCTATGAGAAAAGTTACTGCCAGCACAGAGATTTCCCTTTGCTGCAGATAGTTCTGGACGGACTAGTAGAAAGAACTAACCACAATATTATCAAGATAGTGATATTATTACAGTTGCGGTCTTCTGAAGGTTAGGAGATACTTATAAAGTCAACATAAGAATACCTGTTTCCTACTTCAGCAACATTTAAGTAGGAAACTTAGCCACGCCTTACGAGAATTTATTTTTAAACGAAATGTCAGTGTTGTTCGTGCTTAGCTTTTCTTTGTACCATTAGCATTACTAAGTTAACTAGGTACATACGTACAAGTATGTTCAAATTCTTAAAGGTTACATTTATTCGCTAACTTGACCTAGAAAGAAAACAAAACTTCACGAAAACATTTTAAAAATGTTGGTGTGGCGTCAAAATAAGGCCCTCGTGATTTGTATTTATATTAATAATTGAATCAAGAAGTTTTGTTGAATTTATGTTTCACTACCTCTTCGTTTCGTCATTGTTTTGGTGTCGTACTTTATTCATAACTTAAACTTCTAACTACACAGATTAAACAATTATAAAATGTGGCTACAATACATAAATAACCAAACTTGTAAACAAACTGATTATTTCAATTTTAATCATGTATGATTTTCATTGTTATAGGATAGATCAGGAGTACCTTGAACCGGCGAGAATGTATGAAAAGACTGATGAATGTTTAAGAAGCGAAAGATGTATGTCAGAATCGTAGCAGGTGGAAGGAAATATTCTCTGCCTACCCCTCTGTTGAGAAAGAGGCGTGTGTTCATTGTTAGCACTGTTTTGTGTGTTCATGTTTTTAAGGTGACTTTTTTTTGCATGTTTTCTCTCTTTCTTCTTTCTAGGATGGTTCACGGTATAGCTTTGAAAGAGCTTGTAGCAATAGGCAAAAAGGGGATAGATTTGGTCTAAAGCAAAACGTTTCACAAGGTTTTTATACGGAATTACTATCGTTGATCGTCCTTTTCATCTGACTTCAAAAAAAGGACGAAGTTTTCAATTTAGGTTTTCAATGTTTGTAAGGTACGCGATTATTCCGCCGACTATGAATTGATTTTGATGATTCTGTTTTGTTTGGTAGGTCAAATACGTTTATTTTAACAATAACGACATTAAAAAAATCTGAATACTGCTACAACTGTAGACACATGCATTGAAATTAACATAAAAGTAGAAGAACTTATCACTTCATCATGTTTATTAGTAAGTTCTAAACATGTATACAACTTTTAGTAGATACCTACCAACGTATTGATATATTTACATAGTGTGTGATAAATTAGATTTGTTACAATTTACATTTGAGGCTAGTACAATTACAAATGACGTTATGTTCATTAATATTAATAGTCATGAAGTCATTTTGATGAAATACTTGGGCTCTGTGGTCGGAAAGGTAATGTTTTGTTTGTAGTGATGTTATGTGGTTTACCGGGTAAAATGTAAATGTACGCAGCAATGTTTGTTTAGGTAGAAGTTTTTGTGGAATAGGGACGAACAAATTGTCGATCGGCGGAAGTGGAACTCTAGTATTGTGGTTGAACAACCAGGAAGAGGAACCTATGTGTCTTACGCAACAAAGGTCACGCGCGCATGCAAAAAGTCTTTACTTGGTGATAAATTCGCACAAACGCGTCAATTAAGCATACAGTTACAAATAGTTTAAAAAAAAGGGAAATATATTCGTGGACACGGGACGGTTATGTGGGGCTGACTGACCTGAAGATGGCATAAGGCCAGTATACCTACCTAATGATACTCCTCGGTGTACCAACATTTTACTTTGAGAAGTGGATCGCCGGAATCTGATACGACATCAGCGACAGTTATAGTAAGCCTGCGTCATCCTTTATCCGGGCAAAGGCCTAGGTATAGTCTATCGTAGTTTGCTTTACCACTTAAAAAAAAAAAAACTGTCACTGTACCGACTGATGTCACTTGCAAGCAAAAATAGACATTATTGTTTTGTGATATACAAAAAGATTACTCTTATGGTGGTAAAGCAATTTTAGTGTCGAATATACATACAATTCAATAACTATGTACATTTTTACACTTTATTGATTTACAATTAACGCATGTCTTTTACCCTACTCATACAGCGCCATCTACTCCCTAATTAAGAAATTATATTTGCTTATGTCATATGTAATAAACAACTAATATACTTACTACTAAAATAATTTATTTGAAGTACAAACATTATAGATAAATTATACTCAGACACAGAAGAAACAATGATGCTGATCACACAAAGATTTGTCCTGGGTGGGAATGTAATGTAATGAAAAGTTCACTGTATCCTATTATTTCAAAGTATTGAACACACATCTAGTAATGGAAAAGCAATCAAAATTGTTAAATTAAATTTTAACTTCAAACAACTATAAATATGAATAATGTGGTTATTCAGCATTTTCTGTAAACATACAGATACGAGACGTATTTGTAAGGTGCACACCCTTCTAAGTACTCAAATAAATACACTTTAGCGAATTGATCGAGAACTGTAGTTAGATAAAGGTACAAGTATTTGGCGTACCTGTATTGTACTCTTGTTTGCTTTTGGTAACTTGGCGAACAATAGGCACTATGTTTCCACTAGAGGTTTCAAACGAATTTCACAGCTGTCAATGGAGGATTTGCCAAAAGCCGAGCTCCCTAACGAAGCCTCGCTTGTTTGTGCATTGAACATGTTATCCCTATTCGATTGTAGATTTGTAACAATATTCGAAATCTTCTTTCGACTAGAGCAAGGCCTGTTTGATAAGTACTTTATCACCATTCAATAGCAACCCATTTAGTCCCGCTGCTGGGATCGGGTCTCCTCTCCTCTAACTAGAGAGCTGAGAGGGTTTAGGCCATAATCCACTCACGCTGGCCTAGTGCGGGTTGGTGGATCAGACATACTCATAGAATTTCTTCTGGGGTATGTGGGTTTCCTCAGGATGTTTTCCTTCACCGTTAGCAGATGGTAAGTCACTTGACTAGTGCATATAAATTCCACAAAGTGGAATTCACATTGGTACTGCCGGTCGGGATCGAATTCGGATCGCATGATTTGCACGCCGGTCCCTTATCCATTCAGCAACCATCGCTTGTTAATAAAAATACTTTATAGCTTTTGTTAAAAACTATACGACTCCCTGGTAGTAACTATCAGATAAAATAAACTAGACAGTATTAGTTTCATACATACGATGTTTTATGTGACAAGTTTTATATAGTGCAATTATAATTCACTTGGTTATCGATTAAAGTTTCAGCAGTAAATCGATTTGGCACAAGTTAGGTAGGTACGGTAACTTACACGGTGAGCTTTGAGGGATGTTTTCAAGTTTCATCGGGCATAGATCGCGATATACATTAAAACTTGTTGTTAACGACTTTGAACCGTGCAAAATTTACTATGCATAATGAGTTGGACTGGGCTAGATAGACGTTAATCCGAGGCATGAGTAAACTTGGGATTCTCAGCACTCTTTGCGCACGCCATGCATAATTTATTATCCGTCCGCAGTTACGTAGTATTCTTGCCTTGATACCGGGATCGAATATCTGCTAACCATTTTGCCTTGAAACAGAATAGATCCACACTATAATGAGAGATTATCTCGTAAATCAGTGCCAACTTAATTCATTATAGATATATTTATTTTAGATATTGTTTGTAATGAACACTAACACACAAACTTGTTCACTAAATTCCACATATGATTCAATAAATGTTACAAACAAAGTAAGTTATAGTTATATAACACGCGGGGCTTCGCTCCCGTCGTTCTTTATTTAGCCCCTGCTCAGCTCCTATTGGTCGTAGCGTGATGTCATATAGCCTAGAACCTTCCTCAGTAAATGAGCTATCCAACACTAAAATAATTTTTCAAATCGGTTCAGTAGATCCCATGACAACCCTACAACGGCACAAACTCACAAACTTTACCTCTTCTAATATTAGTATAGATATAATATAGAATAGTCTGTGAATTATACATAATCATAAATTAATCATAATCATAATTATTTATATTTTACAATTTTAAATTTGACGATTTAATTTGATCTATAAGATCAAGAATTTAAAGCATTCCAGATTTTGCAGTTAACGAATTTGACTAATTTCAGACAAGCATTCGAGCTCATGATGGAGGGAAAAAATGGTTTTAAAGGATCGACAAAGCTCATTATTTTGATACTTCTTGTGTTGCTGGCGTACTTACATAAGCTACGGTCACTACGGTCACTAGCTACGCTTACCATCAGGCGAGCTCTAAGTTTATTTGTCGCTAAATTAGACATCGTAGAATTTAAAAAAGACAATAGCAGGTATATTTCACCACTGTATTTTCAGTTTGCTGGCAAAGTAAAGCTGTGAGGAAATGTGGAAAGAAATCCAGATTTTTGACCGTCATGAATAACATCTTACAATTTAAAAGTAGCATGCCACGTATATTTGTAACAAAAGCATTACAAAAACACAAGAGAGAAATAGACGCTTAATAACATTAATGCATGTGCATTACTTTTATTAAGCGTCTGATATAGATATCTATATATACACTTTACAATCAATCTATATAAATAAAAATGTATGATAAAATGTATTGCTTAACACAAAACGCGTGAACAGCAGGACCAATTTGGCTAATTCTATTTTCAAATATTCGTTTGATCTAAACCCCCTTCTAGTGAGGATAAAAAATTGGAAAATTTCATTAATTAATTATAAAAAAAATACAGTGTAAGTTCCAAGTGATAGTTACACAAGGGAAGAGATGCGAACAACAACTAGTTAACTAATAAAAACGCTTAGTCTGAAATAAGCGTTTTATAAAGCATACATAGAATTTATTTTCCTCACGTATTTTTGACAATAACTGTGACGGTATGAGAGATATAAAAAACAAAATTAGTTTAGCAATGGCTAGGTAAAAGTAGAAAAATACGTGCACGAAATATAGTGTTTGATAAAACACGGGTATTCTTACACAAATGGTGATTTGTACACGCGAATAAAATACCACCAAACATTTCTCTTTGTTTACTGCAGTACGTCGCCGTCGCTTTGGGAAAACTGAGCACACGTAGCTTGTGCAAAATCTCTGGTGTCGTGAGCACACCCCCTATATTTGTTTCTTGTCACAGTGTTGTACGTGGCCTCATTACTCGATACATTGTATCTTTCTGTTGATATCTATCTGTGTATAGACGGTTTTAGGTGATATTTTAATATGCATGAAACCTTGTTCGTTCGACACTACAAGGTAAGGTGGAATCTTCAAACATAAATATCGCGTCACATTTTAAGAGTAATATAATTCCATTGATGTCGCTTTGACCTTTTTCATTGCCACTACGGATACGGATACTTTTGAAAGTATAATTTTTATACAAGTTTTAGGAAACCACACGAGTTGCATTTATATGTCACCTATGCTATACTTAAGGCGTAACTAGTCGCCAATGACCTTGAGAGTATGGGTGGAGCTTAGCTTATTTCACTGCATATCCCCGCTCCTTTGCCAACTCGCGCACACTATAATACAATGGTCACAGAATAAGCGTAAACGCAGACATGCGCTTCTAGCTCGGCATTTTTACCTACGATTCCGGAATAACAGTTTTCAAATTGGTATTTTATTTTGTATAGAGAGTTTAAAGGACTCGTGTACACAATTATTTGTTTGCCAATATTTTTATGTATTGAGATTTTTTTAATATCAATGTTTTGCTTTCGGTATTTATGTAAGTACTTACATAGTTTTATTGGTACTTATTTATTATTAGTATCGAAGATAATTATTTTATCTTGTAAATTATAATTAAATAAATAACTATTTTAACTTACCTTTGTATAAAAAAAAATATTTACCTATTTTCATTGATGAATTTAATGTTTTGTTTACAACACTTACTTTGTAATTACGTTATAAACTACTATTATAAATTGTAAACCATTTTATTGGATCATTTTTGAAATATTTTGTTTGAGAATATAGCTCGCAGAACTGATGGCCGATGGGGCAAAAAGATTACTCCTTCTAAACGGTTAGGAGGAGTAGTCGTCAGAAAATTCAAAAAAAAATATTAAAGTTCATAAATATTTGCACAAAAGGTTTCGGCACACAGCGAGAAAGACGTGACGGCTCTGCGTGACACCTTAGATTTATTTACTCGTCCCGCCGCGCTCGCTGTTTGTGTGTATATTATACCTGTAAGCACTATATTCAGTCGATAGTAAAAATGGAGCAACGAGCGACACAGCCTTCCCGTCTGAAGGCTAACGCCTGTCTGCCGCCCGCGCCCGCGCAGAGCACCTTTGAATTTCTAACGTACAGAAATCGTATTATGGCCTATTTTCTTAAGAAAATATTGATCGATTTACATATGCTATGTTCAGATTAAAGTAAATTTTACCACCAATTTATCAGTGTAAAAATAATTTCAAACTATAAAGCCGTTTTAAAGTTTTAGGGATTTTAAGATAAAATATATCTCAACTTAAAATATTTTTTGAGGCAAAAGTATTAGTCGTACGAAAATTTCATATGTTGAAAATGTAGTAGATAGATCAATTATCAAAATATATTTTTTTCAAATTTTTCGAACAAGTCGTTTAGGAGGAGTAGGCTTCAGAAAAAAGCCGTTTTTGGTGCAAAACCGAGGGAAGGCCCTTAAAATGTTCTTTTATCTTCTAATTTTTATTTTTATAAGTGTTCCGACACACAAAAACATACACATACACATATAGGTCATAAGTAAAGCTTATTTACACATTGCTAATATCACAATAGGCCATTCTATGAGTAGTCAAATAGATTTTTCATTTAATAGTTTTCGAGGTTTTCCTGTTTATTCAGCATAGTTTAATTAAGAGCTGCTAGTAAAGAATGAATATCGGCACCAATATTTGCGTCATTTGCAGAAAGGTTGGTTAGTACCTACCTATATTCACTGTACTACTCAATGAGCATGTACTATTACCTCCATATTGGATACCAAGGCTTTCCACTTTCGGTTACCAACGGCGTTTAGGCCGCAACACGGCAATCGTATTCAAACGTAAATTTTGGTTCACGAAAACCATTATGTGCCTATGAATGGCTGCTTGCTCAATTTTGCTTTGCATTAAAAAAAAACACTGCGTGCTGAATAGTAAATTCAGGGATTTTTGCGTAAAAGTAAACTTGAATCATTCAGACAACATTCAAGATAAATGTGATTGTGATTTGTGACAGAATAAATGACGTTTACTAATATTATAAAGAGGAAGAGTATGTTTTGTTGAACGCGATACTCTCTGGAACTACTGTCTCGAATTGAAAAAATCTTTTTGTCTTGTATAGTACAATTATCAAAGAAAGGTATAGGCTATATAACATCACACTATAACCAATAGGAGCTGAGTAATGTCCCAACAAAGATCTATTGGAACCACGCCTAGCTAGTTTAAACATAAACTTGATTAAAATAAGTGGCAGTGTTGTGATTGTGTGTTCGATAAAACTGGGAACAAAATTTCTTGACGACCTCATGCGAGGGGCTGGGGTCATAAGCGACGTATAACACCACACTGATAAGCGATAAGGGACTAGTGGCTCGTGCGTATGTCTTGGCTATCAGGGTATGCTGTCTGTTATTAGAACTGTTTACAACATCATGTCTGTGATAACGGTTGGACAGACGAACTACATAAAAATGTAGACAGTTATTAGGGCTTTACTATACACAGAAACATGTATTTTTTCAACACCTTAAACATTTTTATTGGAAAAGTTGTTTATTTTATTTACCTTGATACTTTTTAAACTTGAAAACAAGGTCAGCGACAAGTTAGTGTTTTATATTGAAAGTCTCAATACCGTGTTGATATTTTCGGATGATTGGTAACCCTAACACAATGAACGTACGCTGATATAATAATTATGTAGTTTTTATATGCAGTCACACTCACTGTAATAGACAATAAACAAATATTGACGTGTGATATAATATTACGCAATACAATAACAGTGTTTATTATGAAGAATTAGTTATTATTTTTATGTGTTAATAACCATTATTATTCTAATCAGAATCAGATTAAATAAAAGAAATATTATAACAACACTACAAGTCGTGGGGCGCTTCGCACCCGTCGTTCTTTATTTGGCGACTACTCAGCTCCTATTGGCCGTAGCGTTTTGTCATATAGCTTATACCCTTCTTCGATTAATGGGCTATAAAACCCTAAAAAAATTTTAAAATCGGACTAGTACTTCTTGAGATCCTAGCGTTCAACAAAAACTCTTCAGTTTTATATTAGTATAGATTTATTTATCAGAATCTCACGTTGCGTTATGAAACTTTTTAAAACAACGTGATTTTATTCAAGGTTCACAACTATTATAACGTTTGAATAAATCTTACAAGGAATAATTTAATACGTAATAAGTTTTAATGAAGCCTCTAAACTCAGTCCGAGAAAGTAAGATACGCCAGAAGTGGATATAAAAGTTAGGAGGGTCCAGCAATTGATACGGGATACATTCGAAGAGATTGTTGAACCTAATAATATGGTTCGACGTCCCTTCTAAAAAGTAAGTGTTGGCTGCTATCTCTGGCACAGCTATTTATATTCATAAAATTCTGACTATTTTTGTTGCAAGAATACTCTACCTAATCTATTAATACGTCTGCCTTAAATCTTCAGGACGCTACGGTTATATAGTACAAAAGCTACTTACGCGTCGTTACTGCCACGAGGAATAACAAAAAAAATACTAATAGTTTTTCAAATACACAACATCCAACATGGTCCAACTAAACAGTATAACAACACTGGGTTGTGTATCGATTCCATTATCAGTACACCATGAGATATCACAGTGGTAAGTGATTTACCACGGGGCGAAGCACTTAACTATAAATACGAGTATAATAAATACATATATGTATATGTGTTTACAAGTGTACAACAAAATATTATAAATACACGTGCTCGGTGCAGCGCGCCGAAACCAACTGGGACTGGTGACGATCTATTATACCGGTGCGCGTGCACAGGCAGGCTCTCGGTCCATTTCCCCCACGCAACTCACTCCGTTAGATGTTTGCCGTATCGATAATGTAGAATGCTATTACTTCACGTACACCGTACAAACGCTATGTATAGAACATGTATCGAATAAACAACTGATCGTACCAAGAATAATATTCAGGAAACGATTATGGATGGATTACGTGCTGATGATAAAGAAATCCCTCATCATTTGTCCAAACGTTTATTACTCCGCTTGAAGGAAACGTGACTGTTTATGAACAAAAACTATTGCAGATATAATTACGTTAAATACTGCATTTCGGACGTGTTTCTTCGTTAGAAAATGAAGAAAATCGGCCGTTCGTTAGATTTTATCAGAAGGGTATCACAAAAGCAATTACAGAAGCACGAACGTGTGGGTAATAGAGGCTTGAATTATGAACTAGACAGATAACAATTGTGGCTTTCGAAGAATCGTATATAATATCTATTAATTTTCGATATCCGAATCGTCAGAAGGTCGTAAATCGAATGAAAAACTCTTAAATTCAGATAGAAAAGCCACTATTGAGAAAGTTTATAATACATAAAGTAGAGCATGGCGCGTATGTTGGCAGTTAGTGTGATGCATGGCAAAATATAGTTCAGAGCGGGCTACAGAGGAGATTCGCCGTTATGCGTTCAAGTTTTTCCATGCATTTGTGATGGCCATCGTACGCATCGAGACTAGGAAAGCCGTTATTCACCGGTGTTGGGACAGATGTCGCAGTTATCTTCACAATTTCTGACATACGTTTCTCTACCATTTGTGAACTACTTTCTCAATGTAACATAATGCATGTGGGTTTTGATGACAATATCTATCGTATCTCTCATAGATCATCTTTAGCTTTTAAACTAACATTTACAGGTTAATTCAACTAAAAATGATTCAAATAAACCTTGGTTCGTCTCCTGTTAGTGTCGAAAAATATATATATATATATAATCAGTGTCGTATCTTAGCAAACTTGGATAATGCCATGTTGCAATTTTTGACATTGTAGTCTATCATTTAATAAACCACGTCTTGTGGATGAGATTTCGTTCTCAGCTTTAATGTCAGAGTTTAATACTCAGAGTAAATACTTATTACTTACATTATATATAAACATCTCATTTGAGGTATCTCGTATTACCTGCAAAAATTTAACACGTAAATTAATACACATAGAAACGAACACATTGATTTTGGATGATGGTATAGTCTGAAAATATTATTAGAAACTGGTATCAGAATATTTTTTTTTTTTGGAATAAAATGCAGAAACCTCCTTCGAGATTTCTAAATAATATGCTTTTGCTTACATACAAAATTAAACAAGATCTTTTTCAATAAAACTTGCAGGGAATTATAAAGCGAAATGTCAATTTTAGTGCTCAGTGATTATAAAAAATCTAAATCAATTTCGTAAAAATTTTTTATGGGACCACTTCCCACCACCACCTGTAATATGACCTTCCTATCAAAAAAAAAGGATCATCAAAATCCATTAATAATAATTAGCTGAGTAATCGCGCAACAAACACACAGGAATGGAGAACCTCCTCCTTTTGAAGTCTGTTGAAGAGCTACTCGTAAATAACAGTTAATTCAGTTCCGTGTTACTATGCCTACATATTAATGTAGATCTTGACTTATATTTACTCAAGGTAAATAAAATATGCATATTTTTGGCAAATATTACGTTCGCATTTTAAACTGACCAATGCCAAATTACGTAGTACTTCATAAGACGCTCGTAATATTACATGAGTTTGGTTCGTTCGACAAGTTATCTCAGTATGTTACTTTTGGATGTTAAATGAAACTGAACGTTATTTGAAGATATGTGTTCCCTCGGGAGACACGTTTTATGTCGAGAATACGGGTTAGATCAATGTTCAGCGGGCGACGACTGTAATAATAATACCACAGCCATGAATAGTGAAGTAGGATATCCCTCGCGTCTTGGCTATCATCAACCTAAAGTAGAACAACCTTCTTGCAACTTCTAACATTATTTTCCCTATTAACATTATTTTCAGTTTTGAAATTTGTGTGACTATATTATACACTATGGTATTGTCATTCACCCTAGACCATGAAAGACTTTATTAACCTTCATGCATAAAAACAGAAATAACATCTTAATAATTGCATAATGCTAAAATACAAACATGTTTTACTAAGGAGGTCAAGTTCTAGAACCGCTTTGCCTCGTAATTAACGACACAGTGGCTTATTCCTCGTAAATTCATAATTTTATGGTAATGTAAGCCTGGTTTAAGCGTCAATAACGTAGAAAATTTAAATATACAAAATAAATATATAAGGAACTCATTAAATATCAAAGCCGACCCTAAGTGAAGTTGCGAAATGTCCACTATTGTGGTATTATGTATTACCAATCGAGTGCCAAACTTACGGCAGCGACCTCGTCAGTGACTGACGAGTAGATGAGGCAGTAAGGTAATAGTCGGTAACGTTTGCCGCCAGCGAATGGAGCAAGGTTAGCAGTCAAGTGTACGTTTGAGGGTCACTGGATATATTACGTATGATAACCAACGTCCACGTCAACATCTAGCACTTCAGAATCCGGTATTACGATCGGATACAGTGGAACATTCAAAATCGCTTTGCGCGCTTGTTGGCAAGATACAAGTATTACTTGATAACACATTGAAAAGATATTTTACATACAGTTTACTAAACTCTTAATCGAAAATCTTTTAACTTACGATAGTTACGGTTATTGTCTTATAAGTACAACAATTAATTTCAAAGGATTTAGCCATTCACATTAAATCTGACTCGTTCCTTTCTATTATATTATAACGTTTTATTTGATTTAAATAAAGATTTCACACAAGGTCTACGAGTATTACGGTATTTTACAAATGTAAGGATTAATCCTGCCATAGGAAGAAATAAGGTTCTAAGGGAATATTAATCACAAAAGGGGTCCTCGCAGCGTATCTCGTTTCTCTTAAACCTTAGTAACAATTTACCCGACTTCTGAGGGTACCATCGCATCCATGAAGATATTTTGGCAATTCGATATCTCCAGTCCCAGAGGGTTAAGCAAGAGTTTTGATCTTGTCTCGTGCTAAAGATTGTTTAATTAAATATCGTCCGCTTTAATCAACGCAGCTTCTGTGTTAATGTTATTAAAATTTAAAAGCTTATTCGAATATACAGTGTTTGTTCAAATCTTATGAATCCTTATCTTTTCGCCAAATGTATTGGTTGTTACTTGTACAAAGTTAATTTAAGCTTGCGATCTTATATTCTCAGTATGTTGGGTGTTCTGTGGGGGATAGTATTCTGTGTCCTTGTGGCGAGGGTGAAGATACAACGCGACGATTTATCACGCGGGAGGATGTCAGATAAGCGACGCGCCAAGGGGCGGGGGCGGGGGGGAGTACAGCCAACGATCCACACAGCTGATCGACTCAATTACACACAGCAAACTATGCTTGTCGTGCGTATTTCACGTCATAATACGATTCGTGTTTATTTTATTAGAATCCCTCAGGTAGCATTAAAACGAATGTTTTCTTTACTATGGTATAGTTATAGAATGGAACGAGGTCGAAGGGTCCATTAATGGGATGCATCGTGTTTATCAATCAAGACAATGTTTTTTAAAGTAAATGCTCCATGACATTCTGGTGGGTCTAAGTGTTCACTC
The DNA here is from genome assembly GCA_905147015.1 of Laspeyria flexula. NCBI lineage: Eukaryota > Metazoa > Arthropoda > Insecta > Lepidoptera > Erebidae > Laspeyria > Laspeyria flexula. Next base: position 9,547,357 of record LR989964.1, on the reverse strand, counting down.
CAGTTGTAGCACGCCGACGAAACGCTTCACCGACCGTCTGTGTACACTTGGGCAGACGCTGCGCGCGCACTTCGATCAATACGCCTCGGCTGCGACGAGTTCGCACCACGCGGGCTCTCCTCTAAATTCGTGTGCTTATTTTTTGCGATGCAGCCGAATGGTTTTAATGGAAATTCAACTTGAAATTTAACAGCAACAACGCAAACAATTTTTATGCTAACCACGTTGTCCCGGGGAAAGTTTGTATTATTAGTTGGATAACTTATTTACACGGAAAGTTAGTCACATTATGTTGTTAGTTGATGAGCAGGTCTCAGTCTAGTCATGCCCTGGAAAATAACTTTGTGCGGACTATGAAACTGCGGTATCGTATACTGACTTAATAGTTACAGCGTCGTGTGAACTAAATCGATAGTCCTACTTAGCCAGTCTTTAGCCACACCATGCACGTTACTTATCGCCGATCTGCTTTAGTTTTAACTACTTTGCACGTTTCGGCCTTGTGACTTATCGCAAGGCGAGCTTTTCACTCTATTTCTACCACAAATTGTATTATTTCTTGAACAATTATATATTTGAAATGTTTTAGTAGTGGTTTTATATAGGTAATTATAACTTTTATAATGTCTTCGAATTACTCAAAAATATAAACAAATTCACCTCATTTGACGTTTTAGGAATTCAATTAAGGTTATCCTTTCTATTAATATAGGTGAGCTCCAGAATTCTGCGTAGGAAAATAATCCAATCACTGCAAGAAATTGGAAGAGAATATAAGTTTATAATATTATTTCACAGTAGATATCTAAACCAAAAAAGAAAATCTACACTTACTGACATGTTACCATTGTAAAATGAATGAAAAATTACACGTACCTATAGTACGTACCGTACTGCAATGTTATACGATGCACAATTTAAGCTGTAATCTATTTCCATCCTTCGCGATTTATCAGAAAAATGACTAGCTTGATAGAACAGTTTGCATCATACACCTAGAACATTTTTCAAATGCTGTTTCCATGTGGCTAAGAAACTGACAATAGTAAGTGTTCGCAGCGCGTCACAATGACAGACTGGGTGGGCGTACACCAGGTTGATTGAACTCCATTGTCAATCCTCAGGTACCGAGAGCAGAATGCCTTCGCCTTGTCGCCGAGCACATACAACGTTCTCTCAATGAATGGTACAAAACTTTTATGGAGGGTCGTACGACAATGCACTTTCGGCGACTGAATGGCGTCTAAAAACTAGACTGAAGAATGCAAATTTCAAAAGCAACGTTCTCTGCACAAGAATTTGAAAGAGTTCTATAAACTTCCTTGCGCTTTTAGAAAGCAATACAATGAGTATTGAATTATTTCAAGGAAGACTATTGGTAATAAGAATTAGAAAGAAGTCGGTTAAGTATAAGAATAATTTTATTCGGAGCCTAGTTCGCAGCTAGACATCATATGGTGTGGGTGTGAAGTATGAATATTGAGTGAGTATAAAACAGTATCCAAGTTGGAGAGCAGCGTGTCGTATTGCCGGTGCACACGTGTTGACGCAGTTAAATATAACCGGCAGTTCAACGCACGAGGGGGCGCGACGCGTCCGGTTTACCTACAACTACTGCTTTCACGGTTTTAAAGGGAAATAACTAAATTGGTCTTCAGAATACTCAGTCATACTGAAGTTAAATGTCTCATTGAGTAATTATACTAAGTTGCATTTTATAAAACCAAAATCTATTTTAAGTTTAATAAAACCAAAATCTATTTAAGGTAGAGTCAGTTCATTTGGGTTATGCCTCTCGATTTTTAATTTCATTCATATCTATAGTACCTACTAGTCACTTTGTTCATTCTTGCTCATTGAATATAGTTCTTAATTCATTCAGTTGTGTGCCCTTGAATGTGTGAAACTCTTGTGGATTCGGTTATCAAACTCAGATAGCGTAAAACAAGCGGAAGCACTTTGTGTAAATACTGCGAAATCAATTGCTTCAATTTTATTATTATCTAAGAAATATAATGATATATAAACAAAATGTATAACATAATGAACATCACGTAATATAACTAGATAAATCGATATTGTCGCATAATATAATTAAACACATAATGTAATAAAACTTCCTTGAGATAAACAAAACGATTGTATCAATCATAAACACATTACAAATTCGATTCGATCATTAATTAAACACATTATTGGGCAATCTGAGCAAGAAGTTACTTGTAATCGAAATAGTAACAAATAGTTGTTGTCTGACGGTCTATATTCACGCGAACTAAGTGAGTTAGACTCAGTTCCCGCATGCCCGTAGGCAAGCAAACAGAATGAAACAATGATCTCATGACGTAACTTTTCTGCAACTACCCACCCATTAGCTACCGCTCCTGTCATGTTATTGCGACGCTACTAAGAATTATGTGTAATTGTGTCTTGTCGTTTGAGACACTTAATCAACAACAATTTCCTTTTATGTGGACTGTTTCAATAATATTAAATCAGTGTTGTAGTTTAATACAACACCATGGTAACGGAATAGAGCGAAAACAAAATGTACCGTCGCGAGTGGTCATTGGGCATTATTGGGCAATGTCCAGCGCTTGTAGTATAAATGCTTACTCTGCTAGAACGAGTATTTACTGATTTTAGCAATTGTTACAACAACAATAGAGGCGGATTATTCATATAAGAATCACTTCAGTTATAAGCTAAATAAATAAATATCTACTTATGACTGGCCTGTTGGTCTAGTGGTTAGTGACCCTGACTGCTAAGCCGGGGGTCGTGGGTTCGATCCCCACCCAGGACAAATCTTTGTGTAATGTGCATAAAGGTTTGTTCTGTGTCTGGGTATAATTTATCTTTAATAATAATATGTAAGTATTTACAAAAAAAAAATGTATTTAAGTAGTATATCAGTTGTTTAGTACCCATAACACAAGCAAATATAATTGCTTATTTTGGGACTAGATGGCGCTGTGTGAATGTGGTAGAATATTATTATTATATTATTATTAAAGCGGCGAACATTCAAGTAGGTACAATACAGAAATAATATAGAAATAAGTACGTAATAAATACAATATAGAAATAATATGTAGTCTTGTACAATACGCGCGATCTAAGTTGGCCGGCCTGAATTGTCGCTAGTGGCTCCGCAGAAGTCGTTTTTTGGAACTAAATGGTGTCAGGACATGCGCAATTGTTTCGCAGCGGCAACTTCAGTCCGGCCAACTTAGATCGCGCGTATTGTACAAGACTACATATTATTTCTATAGAAAAAATGGAATTGTCTGGAATTCTAAATCAGGAAACTAACCAAAAGTGAATAAAATTTCCCTATCTTTTGGATACTCAAATTCCGCTAATTAAATATTGTGCTTTAGAGTTGTGATTGTTAACGGATGTAACCTTGCAAAATCGCCTTCTGCAAAAAGTACATTAGCAGAAATCAAATAAAAAATTGTTCATTAGCCTTTCGGATTAGTCTTTCAATTAAACCCACTTCAAAAATATATTTTCCATTATGTCAGTATAAAGTTAAACAAAATTCCATTCAATCCAAGAACATGTCTGTATCCAGCGATTACAAAATTAGATTGGGATTAATTTTATACTGGTAAGTCACCGAGGCGGTTGCGTGCAAGATGCGGCATGTGAATAACCGCAAATTACTTTTGAGGCTCGCTCGCTTCGAAAAATAGACAAAGAGGTTCACACGGCCTTGTCGGCGTGTGCCGCACCGACAGAAGGCTGACGAACGCGGAAATGCCTAACGAACTGCCGCCTACCAACTTAACGAATTAAGTAGTAGGTATACGTATCGCTGTGAAGCTCGAGTACCCATGTCCCTAAGTTCCTTGATTTTATCGTGACTAATTATTTAAATATAGATGTTAATTCCAAGGGACAATGTCAAATGCATTCTTTGTTCTACAATTCACTTGTTTGTGTGCATGGAAAATTAATAAACGCGATAAGCGATTGTTGAGCGAAACGTCCATTATGACGTCAATTTTCTCGAATGATAATGTATGTTGGAAACTTAATAAGAAATAGCAAGTCGTTATCGGCATAACCTCCTAACACTGATGACTTAATTTGTACTTTAAGATAAATTATTGAGAACATCATTATGTGAATTTATATATAAATCATTGGTGGCGAATTGGCGGCTAGCCTGATGTCTACGTAAAGTAGGTGTGCAGATGCTTTTCTTATTATAAACAAAACTAAATTAATATAGTAAATAAAGCCACTTAAAAAATGAATTATCATTCGACGATCTACAAGCAAAATAAGTAAATTCAATAAAATTATTTAATTTTAACGTGACTTATTATATTATAATGTTTCGTATTATTAAAGTGCAGCCCGATGTAAATTGTCTTTATAAATTGGCCTACGTACCTTCTGGAAAGGTTGGCCATCCCTGATTTAGATATTTTTAGGGTTTCGTACGTCAAAAGGAAAAAACGGAACACTTATAGGATCACTCCGTCGACGTCAGTCAAGAATATTTTTCTCAAAAAAAACGTAGAGGTATGAATCTGAAATTTTCACATACTCGGGTCTGCAATCCCTTGGTACAATAAAAAAATCAGAGTTCTAAACGCAATCACCATAACTGAATAAAATAATAAATGCACGCTATAAAATTTCATCACGTGGAACTTATTTAGCTATATTAATATCGTCTTATATACAATAATATTATTATAATAATAATTATATTGTTTGCTGTCAACAGAAACTGGAACACAGACAATACTGTATACGTATAAGTGCTGGTTTACGTAGTTCATGAAGCATTTAATCTGATTTGTAACGCTTAGAATATTTGTAATAACATAAACATAGCATCACGCCTTTTCCCCGAAGGGGTAGGCAGAGGTGTATCACACCCACATTTCGCCAGCTATGTTTGGTCCCATGAAATAGGTAACGAGCCTATTGTCATCAACCATGAACATTTTGTTTACCAAACTTCGGGAAAATCTAAATACTTGAATTTCCTGATAGTAAAACCCAATACCATTTTTACCCGATCGGTGAATCGAACCCGGGACATGCACAGCAGTCGTATACACTTCTCGCTGTGCCACCGAGGCAGTTATAGGCCGAGGGAGAATATTTGTAGTTCCTAATAGGATATTAAATATTAAAACTGATAGTAGTCATGTCTATCACTTATTTATTCTATATTTGGTAGACAGATATTAACATTAATCCGAAATTATTTGTGTTTAGGACATAACAAGCTAGTGTAGATATTTACGATAATTGATTTTGTTGAAATAATACCTTATCGTAAAGATCAGCATTTTGAGACAGCAACTAAATAAGGTTCAATGACTTTTGGCCGTAATCAGCATTATAATTTGTATTTATTGTTTAGCTATAATAATTATAATCTTTTGACAAACAGATTGTATACTAAGATAACTTTTAAGGAATGTTGTTTTACTGGAAATTAATTACTTAATACAATAATAATGAGGTAGGTAATGGTCTAAATACAATATAAGGACGTAAGTACTTACCTACCTAAATTTAGTAGTATGCCCTTCATAATGGGCTATTTGTCTTATGACCTTCTTTAAATAGCTAAGTGAATCACTTATTTCAAGTAATTATTGTTTGGGTCACCATTTTTCAACAACCTTATCAATAAATAGCTAATTAAATCATCATGTTAACAACTTTTATGTATTTAAAAACAGATGCGGTAAATCAACAAGCAAATATTTTTGAACATTTTTAGTTAACAACATGCGTAGGTACATAATATTTACTGTCTGTAAGTCTATGTTCTATGGTTCCCAAAATTTTAAAATAACGGAATACCCACCAAATACCGTTTATTTTTGGAACCACATATTAAGTGATTATTACAAATCAAAGATCTTGTAATTAAAATAAAAACAATAACCGTGGAATTAATTAATAATTTGGCGGAACCCTGGTGAGTTTTTTACGGAACCCACTTTGGAAGCGTTAGTGTATGTGACTACTTAGTGTTAAAGAAGCGTAATCTTAGTTCTGTTCGTTCACATGCACACAGACGCGGTTCGAGTGTTTCTCTGGCACTCGCCACACATGTTTACATGCCCACACCGGTACACTGAACTCGGATAAATTGTTGGCAGTTCGTGGAAACGGGACAAGTGCGGACACCGCGCCGCCCCGCTCCTTTTCAACGCCTCTTACTTTGTAGTGTGCGTACTAAACAACGCATACCATTTATAAAACCAGTCCATTGACTAAACTGACACACGTTGCTAATTACGACAAAAATTTAAAAATACAAAATTAAATGAACCGTTTCCGAGCATAAAAACTTATTTTAAATATTAATAAATTACATGTACGCACGTATTCTTTTTCAAAGCAAAAGCTATATTATAAAGGTATCAAGATTACTTACGTAATATTAAATTTTCCAAGCGATTACCCAGTCAAAAAGTAGATTATTACAGTACAGTGGATTTGTTGGTGGAGCGGGTACAAAGTTGCGTGCCACCCAGTCTTTACGAGACTATTTCCATGGCAAATTACTGAAGATCAGCTAAACTTGATAGACCGATATACATTTATCGATTGTAAACCTGTACGATAAAACTGTTTAACAACATTTATTTTCGTTTCAGCCATATACCATGGCGAGGAACTAGAAATTACACAGTAAAAGATTCAAGTAGGTAGTCTTACAAAATTTGTTTACAAAATGGAAAACATCTTTTGAAAGGATTTCTAATGCGGTTTCACAGGAACTGCAGCCTTGGTGAATGTATATTAGTAACCCAATGGTACACGTAGATGATATTCCAAATCATTTGGATAGTAGGTACATTGTATATCGTATATAAAAATTCAAGTATGTGTGTTCAAGTAAGTGACAGATTACTGATTGAACAGTGAACACATACGTGCGATAACTGCATTATCAATCTAATAATGTTAGTATTATCTATTATAATAGGTAATTGTAGCATCTAACAAGAATTATAGGAATGTAATACCTTTAAGTATTGAGGATAGTAAAACAAAAAAAAAACTGTAAGATATTTGGGATTGTAAGAACAAAGCAATAAACTCATATGGCAGCTAGATCTATCAATGGTAAAGACTCGGCTGTCAAGTAAATGCCATATTTTCGCGAGATTGCGAACGCGGGGTTGGGTCGAATATCGACATGTCCTGGGGGAGAAGAGATAGATTGCCATTGTAGAACGCTATTCCAAGGAGACAGGTTAAAGCCTCTTGTATTTGTCTTCAAAATGTAGCTACGTTGTAGTCTTAGGATGGTCTAGTCTAAATAATAGTGCTTTCACAGGAGACGAATAGGATACTATGATTAACTGTGTAAGACTCGAGCGATAATAGGGGTTATGTAGGAGCGATATAATATTTTACAAATATTATGTACTGATAGATATTTTTGTTAATGCCTCTACAGCAGTACGTACCTATTGTAATGTAATTCCTCTGCATGTACCGAGGTCTTAGAGTAAATTGCGTGAGTATTTTCAATTAGGTATGTTGAGTACAGGAGTCATGATCACCAGGAAGAAATTTAGGGGTCATAAAGAAATTTTCAAATCACAACTGGCTCTGGCAACCAAAAATAGCGATGGAAACAGCTATTCTGGCATGCCTGACCTACGGGTGCCAAACTTGAACGTTTGGCCTAAAAACCAGAAACAAAAATCTCAAAGACGTATGGGAAGAAGCAGCATGGGCTTAAAACTCAAAGATAAGGTGAGGTAAGCCGATATCAGAGAGAAATCAAAGTTACAGACGCTAAGGGTCACACAGACCGGCTCGGAGAGGAGAGCACGTTTTTATTACGTTTAAAAAAGAGTTTTGAATCATTGTAATAAGGTTTATTTTTACATGTCCCTTCTTTTATTAATCAATAACCAAATAATCTCAATAATAAAAGAAGTGATATGTAAAAATAAACATTAATACAATGATTCAAAACTCTGTTTAAACGTAATAAAAATCTGCTCTCCTCTTTGGGCCGGTCTGTGTAAACGGACCCTAAAACTCAGCTCTCAGATATAGGAGAGGAGATCCGAGCCCAGCAGTGGGACATTAATGATGATGATGATGATATGATGATAATGACGGTTAAACCATGGAAATTCAAAAATTAAAAAAAGGTTATATTAAATTAAATTAAAATTCATTATTTCAGACATTAGGTATATCCATATACAAAATTTTTAATACAGATACATGTTATACGTATAGTTTTATAGTTATTATGTTGAGTACGCCTTACGTAACTTATCAGTAATTAAGAGGTCGTATATAATACGAGTACCTACTTGTTAGCCACCTAGGTGGTAAAAAAAAACTCAAAGCATCTGTGTTTATAATGCCATTACATGAACTACACACTGTCTACATAACAGTATCATAACATTCTGCTACCAACATCGGTGTCTCCGATTTCGTCCTGAGCCCGTGAACGTCAAACGATGCGGGTGGTGCGTCGTGCTGAATATAAACGTTCCATAAGTGTTCTGAAGCCACTAGAATTCTACTATACAGCTATGAATAAGACAATAACCACATTATATTCTATGTATAGTACCATTTTACTCGAAAGCAAAACTATTGCAACCATTTTCTTGTATTATTGTGTTTCTGTGCGTGATACGGTTGCGTGTTTTGACTTCACAATTCACTTAGTTTTATGTTGACTTTAAACGTAACAACGATAGCCTTTAATAGCATAGTTATGTTGATCTGGCAATACTCTCGATGACATCAGCTATAATGCACTTGTTATTATTATTGATAATTTAATATAAATGTTTGTCAATGATGTAATGCGTATGACCGGTATATCAACATTCGTTTCTTTCAAATATCTCGTAACGTTGCGACCAATGATTGAATGCGTGTGTATAACAACAATAACAGTGAGAAATGTTGGGAGATGCACATTTCTTAAATGAATGACGATGTCTTATATTATGTGAAGTTAACAACTCGGTACATTGACTGGCCTGTTGGTCTAGTGGTTAGTGACCCTGACTGCTTAGCCTGAGGTCGTGAGTTTGATCCCCCCAGGACAAATCTTTGTGTGATGAGCATAAAGGTTTGTTCTGTGTCTGGGTGTAATTTATCTATAATAAGTATGATTTACAAAAAAATAATAAATGTATTTAAGTATATCAGTTGTTTAGTATCCATAACACAAGCAAATATAATTGCTTAACCTTTTGAACGCCAGAGACGTCTATACACGTAAAATGAAAATGTGCTCACCACGCCAATGACTGCGCGTCAAAAATGCACTGTATTTGTAAAAGCTTGGCGCTCAAGGCATAGCGATACCGATTTGACGTGACGGTCAAAAGGTTAATTTGGGACTAGATGGCGCTGTGTGAATGAGGATGAATATTATTATTATTATTTTATGTTGTAGGCGTAGGAACGTCCATCATTAACAGAAGGTATTGTAGTACATGAATAGAACGTGGACCACACAGATGTTAAAATTTAATACAAGTTTAAACGACAGCGGAAAGTAACACACACGTAGTTAAATTAGAAGCCACCTGTTGTGATAGCCGTATCTCTTCAATGAACCAACCATATCGGCTGTTATTTCAGTCATTATTACATCAGCAATACTTGAACATTACCAAGGTAGTGCTGCTATCGTCGCCGCTCATTTTGTTCGCTAAACGGTGATTAAGTATATAGGGACATTAAGATTTAATGGTTCCTTTGTAATCGTAAATACAAATACATATTAATTTCGTATTGAAATACAATCGTTCAATTGACAATACTAAATTTGATCCGAAATCAGTCATCGACTAATGCTTCAATTAAGTATGTTCAGTTAGGTCAGTATCATAAGGCATATGTGTGTGTACATTATTTCGTTTCATCAGGAAATCCTAGATATTAAATATTTCAATTGAAATCATAATTAATTCCCCTTGTTTAACATTAGGCGTGAACACACGGAAATAATAATTAAGGATGGTTCATAAAACTAATTTACGTGCCATGTTTTTTTGTTACACACATCGACGACCGATAAAAATACGTTAACGACTATACATATTTATAAGTCCATATTATAAATATAATGATACGACATTAATATAAATGTTACCTAGTTAGGTCAAGAGCTGCTGGCATTCCAGCCGGCACGAACCACCAGGGAGGCAGCGTCGTGCACATCCGCTGCGGGGGTACTCCTCATGCGATCATGCACCGCACTTGTCCACACTACCGCTCACAGTCTAACAAGCACCAGTTTTCACATTCACCACACAGTTTAAAACTAAAAGCGCCAATGTCAACGCAGTGTCATGGTTCAGCGCGCCTTAATTGACCTGAATACAGATAACGGTGACGCAAAACCGTTTGGCAACTTAGGATTACGCTTGCCACAGCCTCGGTGATCTTCAAGTTTTCCGGATAGTGAAATAGAGGAAAAAATTAATTGTATCCTCCGAGCTCGATCAATCAATTAAGGAAATACGCGAAGAGGAAACGTGGCGACCGTGTTGCAATTGCTATTGAGAGAAATTGTAGAAGAGCTAGGCCACGCTATCCGAGAGCAGAGAGAGTAATAAAAATATTAAAGCTATAAAAGGGCCAAATCGAGAGCGACCGGATTTTTCAACAAACTTTAGGGGAGTCAATAATTAGAGGGAGCGATTGGCTGAGTGATGTGAATAAGGGTTGTTATTGCTGCAACATGAGGGTCGATAAACTTTTTGTTTAGGATGAAAAAAATGCAAATAGAATTAGGAATATACCTATCGATCGAAGCGTGGTTTTCTATACAAAAGCGAGTGTTCGAATAGTCTAATATTAGACTTAGAAGAACTTGAACATCGATTGTTTAGATCGCGGCAGACGACTTAGCGCGTTCGCGTGGCAGCGGGAGGCGGTCGGTCTGTGTGTCGCTCGATGTCGAACTGACGGCTAATACCGGCCGACTCCGACTACGCGTCGAGACTACCGAGTGCCGCGGCGCTGTTCGCGCCCACCCCCGCGCGGCTCCCAACTGTTCTTAAGCCGCCCTATGATAGCATAATTCACCCTACGGTGAAGCTACACCAACTTTATAGTGTACAAGTTAGTTATAACGTTTTTAGAAACACTAAAAGGTATCACTTGTACATTAATACATTATATTAAGTAATAATTTTAAAAACGAGATAATGTTTGAGTCCGAATGCAGGGGGCAAATTTTGAAATTAAAAAATCGGATACGCGGCCGAAGCTACTTGGGAAGCTAGTACCTAATAAAAAAAATTGGTAGGTAACCAAATAAGAACCAACCAACTCAAAAAGTGTTATCTTGATATTACAAACAATCATTACAATTTTGTTTTTTTTTTATAAAGAGAAGGTACTTTGGTAACTCTAGCTAATACATATATGTTTAAACTGAGGGCTTATTTTTTATGTACAACAACTTCATGGTAACCAACTTCATAGCGGTTTTTCAAAATAACTTTTAACGATCGCTTTCAAATCAGCTACATAATATGTTGCATTCTGTATAGAATAAAACCAAGTGTATTTTGAAACATAATCTATAACCAAATAGATGTTCACATTTTTTAGAGACTAGATTTTAGAGACTTTAGTCCATATTTTGTAATAAGGGGTTATATTACAAAATGTGGACTAAGTATTAAACCAGGTTCAAATTGACATAAGCCATTGTCTTAGTGTCACAGTTGTCAATTTAAACCTGGTTTAATGCTTAGTCCGTATTTTGTAATAAGGGACTGTTTTACCGCTGCTAGATAGCCTATATGAAACTCAGTTGACAGATTTTATATGAAAAATTCGTCAAAAATCTGTGATTTCATAAAGTCTATCGAGCACTTGCCACTAGTTAAACAGGCCCTTAAGTTCATCATTACAACCCATAAACGTTCCACTGCTGGAGATGCTCCTCCAAAGATTGTGAAGGGAATTTAGCCTTTAACTATACCACGCTGACCAGACGTGTTGGTATAGCGTTTCGTTTTAAATTTTCCTTTTCTCGCAGTGCTCTTGTCTGCCTAAAGTTACACAGTCGCCTTTTAAGAAACCCACAGGTTGAAATGGGCTAATGACATTTTGACTCTTTTTTTCTGTCACGGTCCTTAAGTTAATCTTAATTTACTATTTATTATATGTTATGAATATATGAGTGATTTAATAATATGAGATAAAAAGCAATTTAGCATTATTAATTTATACAGTACTTGGAAGAAAAAAGAGCTAAGAGTTAAAACTGTCACGACTTAGAATGTCACCATGTAGACATTATACAGGTGAGTTCTCAAGAACGACTTTAAAAAAGAAAATGTAGGTATATAGGTAACCAAAAACAACGGAGTTAGAGGAAATAATATTTCTATAAAAATGTTGACTGTTGTACCGGAAAATTAACCTTTAATAATTTACCGTACCTTTAGCCCGTCTTTGTAATTCTAATATTATGCTTTTTTGCTGTTGAGGAATATCAGAGGATAACTCTAATTACGAGTATTATAAAAAGAATTTGAAAACAGGGATTCACTGAACGAATCTCAATTTAGCACACTCAGCACGTCGGGATGACATTGGCTATAAACCATTCTCATATCGGACGTCTCGGAACTGAGCCTTTCGCTTCGAAATAATAGCTCACGACCGGCAAATGCCCATACCCATATAACGTCTTTATAGAGCAATATGTATTTCTAGGAATTCACATGTAAAAAGACTGCGAAAAATACGTGATACCTGACAAAACTTTCAAGGTTGCGCAACGAACTGAAGGAAATATCAAAAATAAGATACCTTATTTTTGGTTTTAGATGGAGTCGCAGGCAATACGTTCAAATATTCAGTCCAATTTATCACAAACACTAGTATTGCGTGATATACGATAAATGGCCAACTTTAAATAGACATCATTAGAATAATACTACTCTAAGGTATATTAAAGACACGCACCTTAGCCAGACCAATCGATATAAAACTGATTTATCAGAACTGCTACAGTTAGGTAGACGTGTTTTCGAAACTGATGGAAATAATCAATCAAAACTACCGACAACAGCAACCTTTGAACTTTGTTCTTTGCAATAAAGATGGCCACGATTAGAAATAATCGGTGGAATTCTTTCGCTGCTAAGAACAAATAAAGCGTATTTTTAAGGTATTTTATTATTTGTTGAAAATAACTATAAAAAACACAACCAATAATAACACCACCTCATAGTTTTGTGTTTCTTTTGAGATGCACAGTAGTGGCTTTCAAATGCATAAATCACTATGATTAGAAGTGGAAATTCATGATTATTGTTGTTTATTGTTCAGACAGTAGAAAAAAGACAGTTTAATCTTTTTACAATAACATCGGTTTCGAGGTCGATACCCGGATAAACCAAAAAGATATTGGGTTGTTCTGTCTCGAAATTTTTGGTATGAATCTGGCGTTTGAAAATGAGCCCGGTATAGGCTTAATAGAACCAATTATAGGTAGCGAATTGTGGGCGTGAAATAGGCCAAATACCCACTATATAAAAGAAAGCCATTTTAGAACTTCCTAAAGTGTGTTATTGTATTTTTGGTTCGAAGTTTGATATAAAACAACTATATGAGGCGAATGTGAAAGGAAACGTTGAAAGGGGAAGACCTAGAAGAACGTATCATGACCAAATAGGTGACGTTTTAAAGAAGGGACAGATCAGGAGTACCCTCAACCGGCAAGAATGCATGAAAAGACTGATGAATGTTGAAGAAGCCAAAGATGTACATCAGTAGGTACATCGTACATCATCATAGCAAGTGGAAGGAAATGGTCTCTGACTACCCCTCTTTTTGGAAAGAGGTGTGATCTATATGTATGTATGTATGTGCACTATTAGTGTTTTAAGGAAATATTTTAATGTTGTTAATACGTACTCGTAATTGGGGGGTCCAAACGCTAATGTTTAACTATCACGCTCTTGATCATGATTTAAGATAACTGCTATGACGTTAAAATACTTTATTGTTAAGAAAACTATCGCAGTAAGGTCAGCCTATTGTAGAAATATTATTATCTATAAGGCTGAGACAAATTATCATTTAATTTTAAAGTTTTAGAGTGAGTCAAGACTCAACACAAGGTAAAAAATCTGTTATTATGTAAATTGTAAGTTCGTAATTTACGCCCATTGCTGCCGTCATCAGTGCTAATTAAATATTATTTATCAGATACTGGGAACCGCCCTGAGTAAGTCAAGGATACTAATGATAAGATGCTAAACTATCGTGCATCACGTTCATCGTTCGAGGCAATAACGCTACAAGTATCATGGGAAGCAAATTAATGGATTGCGATCGAGACACTACGTTTTAACTCATACCATTTTCCATGTAATTATTTAATGGGTACTTTATTCAATTCATTGGTCCCAATGGTAGTAAATACGAATGGACGTATAAAACGATTCTCTTATAAAATATTCAGTAACAACGGGGCTACAGTTTTAAGTGGTGATGAGTATTGCAGAGTCATTTCAGTTGTATAGATTATATTATTTTATAAATAAGAGTGATAACAAAACAAAGCGCTCTACTCAAGCGAAAACTTTACTTGAACGAAAGCGAAGCGAACAAATTCACTAAGTACCTAGTTATGTATTCATCATCATCATCAGCAACCCATTAAGTCCCACTGCTGGGTTCGGGTCTCCTCTCCTCTAACTAGAGAGCTTAGAGTGTTAAGGCCATAATCCACTCACGCTGGTCTAGTGCGGGTTGGTGGATCAGACATACTCATAGAATTTCTTCTAGGGTATGTGGGTTTCCTCACGATGTTTTCGTTCACCGTAAGCAGATGGTAAGTCACTCTACTAGTTCATATAAATTCTACAAAGTGGAATCCAGATTGGTACTGCCGGGGTCGGGATCGAACTCGGACCGCGAGTTATGTATATATATGTAATTTAAATCATACAGAATTTAGTGCCCCTTTGCCTACCCTTTTAGCAATAACAAGCATTAAGGTGCAAACCCTTAATTTATGTATACCGGTTCATTAATGTTGGCATATTTGGCACAACTCCTGAATGTTGTTAACGACCGAGCCCGTGCAAGTTCACGATGGAGGACAGATATAGATTATAACAGTAGTTAAGTCTATGTAGATCCACATTAACATATGTTAAGAGCCTGTCGCAACCAGCTTCTAGGCACAGACAACCTCGTAAGCTGTAGATTAGGTACTAGATCGTACAGCAAGTTTACTTTGCCCTTCAATTCAATGATGTTAAAGAATTAAACTACGTGTTAAGTTTTACTATTGTTACGAAATAGAAAATCTATCAAAATTTCACACGATTGTTAATAATATTATATAATATTTTCTTATGCACTTATTACTTTCATGTCTTCGTCAGACAAGGGCCGGGTTCTAGGTAACGGGATAGCTATAAGTTCACGAATAGATAGATAGGTGCAAAATCTTTACATATATAACGTCAGTCCGGTATAAAATCTGGCTACGAGATGAGTACGGTATTCGGATTTTTTCCTTAACTTGTGCAATTTGACATTGCTTGCCAAATTTCATGATTTTAGGTCAAACGAGTAGTACCTTATAGATTTTGACATTTTTTATCGTCAAAATCATCGACAAAAATGGAGATGTATTTGATTATTTTATTGCAACAAGGGATTGCAGACCCGGGTACTTGATATTAAATTGAACCTGACACCTCTTCGTGCTCTTGAGAAAAATATTCTTGACAGACCGACAGATAAGACAGACGGACAACGGAGTGATCTTTTAAGGTTTCCGTTTTCTCCTGTGAGGTACGGAACCTTAAAAATCAGTAAAAATTACATAAAAGATCAAACCAAAGTAGTAGTAGCTCGCCTTTGTACATACTTTTTGTGTATATTTTTTATTGTATGTATTATTTTCTTGTGTGCAATAAAGTGTTAAAACAAAACAAGAAATGTTATTTTGGGGCATAAAAACTTCCTAATTTAAGAGAAATGTATAAACAACATCGTTTTCACGGGGTGACTAATTTATTTACTAAGTAATTCAATAATTAAAAACATTTCCCTCCTATTTGGCAGTCGGGTAAAAATAAATCGGAAACAGAAACAGAAATATTTATTTGTCAATGTAGGTAGGTTAAATTTACAGATCTTGCGTTATTAAAAAAATCAGCGCTACATTGTACCCATGGCATACAAATATTATTTTAAGATTTAAAAAAAAAGAAATTAATTAATTACAGTTAATTACAAACTAGACAACAAACAAATAACAAACGTAAGGTTTAACTATTTACATCTAAAAATTCATAAAACTAAAAATAAAAACATTTTTCTATTAAAAACTTCTTTATGATTCTTTTAAAAATATTTAATTTTAAGCCCGGTTAAGAGCATGTCGGTTGCCGTTATAACAATTATTGTGATAATACAAAGGTTTATAATATCATTATTGTTTCTAATGTAATAAATTCTATAATGACATAAGATGCTCTATTTCTATTAAAATTATAAATGGCATTACGCACAGTAACTACTAGATAAGTACATAATGATAATTCTGAGAAATAATATAATGGATGAGACAATGGTCAATGTTCTGTCACTATTGTCATAGACTTAGAACGATAAATTAATTGTTTATTGCAGAAAAACCGCACCCTTTCCCCTCAGAACAGTTGAAGCGTCAAGTCGCTGCTGCGATAAATGTTAATTATATGTAGTATTTCAACATGTATTTTTATAAAACTGGCTACTTATGGAATTACGCTGAATTCCAGCCGGCAGACTTTCAATATTTGCTACTTACGGCTGTGGAGGTCAAATGACAAGTTTTACGGCATAATATAAATATATCCAATCTAATATAAATGTTAAATGACAATTTTTTTTTGTTATCTTATCTTGCATATTTAAAAAAAAATTATAGAATTATGCTATAGTGAACTATTTTAACCTTATGACCGCCACGTCAAATCGGCATCTCCGTGCCAAACAACAACAAACACATAAAACTAATTATTTAGTATTTATCTTGTATTTTTATGGACTTGTATTAATAGTTGAAGGCGGCACAGTACCGCTTGTTGTGGCGTTATTTATGTTAGGCCCATGTCCAGCAGTGGACGTCGTTGGACTGAAATGATGATGATTAACTATATTATTATTATTGACTGTGAATTGTGAATGCTATGGGTTGCTATTATTTTGAATTGATTTCTGTTTTTTATTTTTGCCTCGTGTTTTCTATTTGTATAAAAACAAAATGATTTATATTATGTTGTGTGAATAATACAGTGATAGCATCACTGTATTATTATAATTATATTCTATAAGTAATCATATTTTTTATTGACTGCATACAGAGGTACGTACACATTCGTGTTACAGTTATTATTGTTTTCAGAAGAATTTGTCGATCATTTCAATTACTATTCTTATAATTTTTGATCCTTATCCATTAAATAAATTGATGTCAATGTTTTGTTCATGTAATATTTTGTTGTTATACAAATACTAACAAAATATAAGTATAATGTAATATATCGCTCTCCGGCAAAAAAAGAGTCATAACATGTAATAATTCGTTTTGTCATTTTGTCTCTTTTTTCCAGTAAAAAAGAGTCATAATGTCAAATCGAATTATTACATGTTATGACTCTTTTTTTGCTGAAGAGCGATATATTGTCGGTTGTAATTTTAATAGATACATCGTCAACAAAAGGAAGTTTTATGTCAAGTTACACCTGGCAAATCATTAATATAAACTAGAATCCCATTTAGATTTGGAGCAATAATATTAAAGCGTAGTTCTCTTTTCTTTTCAATTGCCAACTCTCTACTATGTATTGATTTATTTCATTCGTACTTGTGTGACTGAGTACCCAAAAACGCAGGCTTTCAAAATGATTCATAAACGCGTTTTCCTCGACCGTATAAGCCTGTAAGGTGATGCAAGCATGAGCAAGTCTTAAATGAATATCTAGCCGTTGTTGGTATGTTAAGTTTTGACCTATTTTGATAAAAATGTAGTTTTATTATCAGCCTTGATATCATTTCACACGCTCATAACGAATATTATCTGTCAATCAACTTTAACGAGAATGTTATTATCGATATTTTTAAATTTACGCATTGCTACTGGGTAAAACCATCGCAGCATAATTACATTAATTTATATATTCGAGCCTATATATTTATTTTATTTAAACCAATGTTGGTTTAAATAATATATAAGAATATTGGTATAGCTCTAATGTTGGCCAAACGTGTAGGGGCATTATGTTGCGGCGCACACAAAAAACAAACATAGATTTTATTTAGACATGGCGTGGGTTGAAACGCAGAGCCATAAAGTGCGTTTTTAGGTTACAAAACTTGTTAGTCTTAATCGAAGGGAAACTGGCTGATGTCACGGACGATACAAACTCGAGAATTTTATGCACATTTTCTGTGTACTCTAAGGCAAATGTACTTTAGTATAATTACTATTTAAACATGATAATATAGCGTTTATCGGTCATGGTATCGGGGACACGTAGATATGAATAATTACTGGTCTTTCAAGAATGTTTCAGGAACGTTTTGTCTGGTTAGTGAATCAACACCTCTGACACCTTTTTTTGGGTTTGTATGACGTTCATAAGTATCATGTTTTTGATCCAAATGAAATAATGATTATGACTATGACTAACAATATCTATGTAAAGTAGTATGTAAAGTAGGTATGAAAAAGTTATAGTTTAGAGGCCCATCAACGATTTGAAGTCTTACTATAAAACTTAGTCTTACTGACAAAGGATATTTTGGTACATGTTTATTTGCAGATACGATATACTCATTGGCATATTTTCTTTTCATCTCTTATTCGGTTACAAAAATGTATACAGAATATACATACATAGCTCCTTTATCCAATTTATGAAGCATTCAAGGTTATAATATTATATAAACTGTTTTACATATAAAATAAGACGACGACATGAAATTCAGAGCATTCTCGATCAGGTTTTGTAGATGGGGACATCGAAGAAATGTAGAAAGCGTTTCTGCTTTCACGTTAACTTTTGGTATCGGTGTTTACGATTTGACATATGGTATAACCGCGATGTTGACCTTCCGCACGATGTGAACGTTGATGAAATACACAATGCAGTTGACACAAGGTGAAATTTTGTACGAAGTGAACGGCTCGGCTAAAGTAAGGATGCCTGCTGAGGACACGTTGACCCGCCGAAGAACCTTGATTGTTCGTTCGTTCCCTCTGTACCGTTGCCCAATTCCACTGCTAATGACTGCTTAATCACAACTCTAACCTTAGATAAAAAAAATAAACGGCAATAGCAACAAAAAATTATCTGAAACTAAGTTTTTACGCATTATTTCACACTTGTCATTAACCATTCAGTCACGCTTGAATACTTATAATGTGACTAGATGAATTGAGTTTTTATGTCATTCGTGTCAAAGTTATAAAATGTTTAGTTAAAAAATTTGCAGAAAAATAAAAGAAACGCATGAAAATATTATATGAATGTTTAGATCATAGTTCACGTAGGTAGCTTCACAACCTCGACTGTTATTTAGCCTTCAAGTCTCCTTACCGTTTGAGTGTCGCGAGGTAGCATTGCGAAAGTTGACAACACCGTACGTGAGCAGATTGTAGAGGATTCACATTCTTGTTTTGTCGCATTCGCTTTGCATTTCAGTTTCTATTCTAACAAGATACTGTTACGCTTAAATGTTAAATTGGGGATTTAATTAAGCGGCGCTTTATAAAAGTTTTTAGTGGCACTCAATCGACGCTAGTGTCTCTTATTAGACATTATAGCAGCTGCTAGAAACTATAGTTGGATGAGACATTAAAGTATATTGAATATAAAATACAATAAGCTGCAGTGAAGATAGCCAATAAGAGTTTATACGATATCGTAAGGAGCAGTCGAGTCGTGTGCAGATAATAATTAAGTATGTAACGTCCAAACTGTTGGCCCGACATCGTTAATGGGTTCGGTAGTAACAATGCGATATTACGACCCACTCAGGGTTCCTACACAAACACAAATTATATCCATACGCGTCAAACAAATGGATGCTAGAACAACAAGGTTGCAGTAAGTAGATGGCGTAATAGAGAACGAGAATATCTTTGTTACGAGCCTTAAGGGCACAAAAGACGGCGTTATAATATATATTAATATAACTCATATTAAGGTATAAGTAAGGTATATTTTCTATACAAATCGGCAAGTGTCCACAGACGCAGTCTTTTTTTTTATTATTTAGCCTGTGTCATCCATCCATGTGGGTTCCTGAAGATGGGCATCGTCGCCGAGGCAGGCCTAAAAAACACTGGTGTGACGACTTGTATACCTCCGACAGGGAATAGTGGAATAAGGCTGGAGATAGACAGCAGTGGAAGATTCAAGGGGAGGCCTTTACCCAGCAGTGGGATGACACAAACGCAGTTATAACTTATATTTTTGTTACGTCACTAATATATGCCGACAGATATAGCACGAGCCACTGAGCTAAAAAGTGCAAAAATATATATTAAAGTATAGCCACCGTGTGTGGCAACTTGCTATACAGTAATACATATATTATAACACCGTCTGTTGCGCGCCTTATACTCTACAGAAAATCCATGAAACTCTGCATATTTAATTTTCTATCAAGATAATGTTAAAGAGTTCCTAGTTGTACATTTTGACGTCTACGGAGACTTGCATTACCCAAGAGATTACCCTACACTTACACCTTCATTTTAGATAGGTATAGAAAAAGTATTGGCAATGTGGCTGTTAGCGATAGCAAACTTAACAGCTGCTGTTTCAAAAACATAGATCTTGCTATGTTTAACCTGAGTAACAGAGTAGACAAAACTCAGCACAGAATGTTCATTATAATATTTAGTTAATTAAGTATTTGCAGACAAAATCTGTTTTAGTTTAAAGCGCATGCTAGAATGTAAGGTTTAAGCCTCTGTACTGTCCCTGTCTTATTATTTTACTCTAACAGCTTTTGTGTATAGACAAAAAAGAGCCCAAATTTAGAAACTAACAAATCTGTTAATTTCTCTGTGTTTGGCGTAGCTAAAATTAGAACCAAACAAAGATGGCGTCTGGACCATATGCGTAATGCGATGAGCTGAAAATCTTCTTACTTTCGTTATTTCGCTGATTAATAGAAGAACTTTGCAACAAAGCATACGTTTTTTTCTGTTTTGTATTATTGGGTGAAACATTAACATTATATATAAGATAATAAATTAATAGATAATACTGTAAAGTTAATGCAGATTGGATGAGCCAGCCAGTACATAGAGTTTTCTATAAACAGCTTCTAGACGTACTGCTACATTTTAAAGAAATCTCATCTTCAAATAAAATTTGGAAATTCGTTTTTAATTTATTATTTTTCATTTTTAGTTAGTAATTAATTTTATTTTAATATTTCAATTAGGTGAGGCCTATGTCCAACATTGGACGTCGTTGGGCAAATATGATGATGATTGATAATATATTAAAATTAAATAAATTAACTACTAACTAACCACCACCTGGAAATCCACATACCCTAGAAGAAATTCTAAGTGTATGTCTGATCCACTCACCCGCACTAGACCAGCGTGTGTGGATTATGATCTAAAAAACTCTCAGCTCTCTAGATCACGGAGAGGGGACCCGAACCTAGCAGTGGGACATTAATGGTTTGCTGTGATGATTGTTTTTTTTTTATACCACGGCGGTGGCGAGCAGACAAACAGACAGCCGACAGCCTGATGGTAAGCGGTTACTGTAGTCTATGGGCGCCTGCAACACCAGGGGCATCACGAGCGCGTTGCCGACCCTTAAGAAACCTATTCACTCCTTGTTACTGTGATGATTATTACTTCAAACATATGTTGGAAATATATAATCGAATAAATGGTTGTAGATATGTACTAGACATGGAGATATATTTGACTGGCCTGTTGGTCTAGTGGTTAGTGACCCTGACTGCTAAACCGGAGGTCGTGGGTTCGATCCCCACCCAGGACAAATGAGCATAAAGGTTTGTTCTGTGTCTGGGTGTAATTTATCTATAATATGTATGTATTTACAAAAAAAAAATGTATTTAAGTAGTATATCAGTTGTTTAGTACCCATAACACAAGCAAATATAATTGCTTAATTTAGGACTAGATGGCGCTGTGTAAATGTGGTAGAATATTATTATTATTATATACATTTAAAATACAATAATGACCCACGTTCATCCAGAACAACCTTGAAATCTGCAAGCGTTAACCGACATCACTTTCAAATTCTAACACGCCGTGTAATTAATTAGTGAATGGAAATGGAAAGTAATATTGTTATTTTTATTGCAGGAAACGAGCACTTACCAAACACGACCTTAGTGTCAAACAATTATCAAGCACGGGCTGTATTTAAAACTATTAATCTTCGTCTATCATTGTGATAGGTCCAATGCCTGTAGGAATCGTGTAACGAAATCTTATTAAGTATCTACACCTCAATGGAGTTATTGTTCACCACTCATTGTTATAATTAGTCATTAATAATCTGTCTTGTCAACGTTGGCTGTGTATGATTAATAAACCAAGATTAAACAGCAGCTGGTTGTGCGAACTAAACAATACATTTTCACAAAGTACTTGGAGATACTTGAGAATTAATACATGTATTTAAATTCCTTATTTAAATGCCATTGACTGCTGCTGCTAATAAACCAACCGTTTATATCATACAGCTGGGTAAAGATTTCATATCAATCGTAAGGACTTTTAACTCTATGAGAGAATTTTGATCCATACACTAAAACATTTCCATTTTAATTCGTTATTTCCAACTATTATATATTCTGCCTCGGTGGCGCAGCGGGAAGTGTATACGACTGCTGTGCAAGAGATCGCGGGTTGATTCCCGGGTCGGGTGAAAATGGTAGGTATTGGGTTTTTCTATCATAAAATTCCAGTATTAAGATTTTCCCGGAGTTTGGTAAACAAATGTTCCCGGTTGATGACAATAGGCTCGCCCCCTATTTCATGGGACCAAACATAGCTGGCAAAATGTGGGTGTGAAAACACCTCTGCCTACCCCTTCGGGGAAAAAGGCGTGACGCTATGTTATGTTATTATATATTCCATATATATACAGGGTGTCCCGAAACTCAACGTCAAGCGGCTACCGGGCAATGGTATAGGCTGTACCTGTTCTGAGAAAAATGTAAAAAAAATCCATGTCACATGATTCAGTCATAAAAAAATGATTTTTGAAAATTATGAAAATCGACAACTCTGTAGACATTTTTAGGTACTGCTATGATATGTCATATTTGCCAAGATTTTTTTTACATGATCCTTATTATGACTGTATACTATAATTTGCTGTTACAAATTCAAGTTATTTGTGTAAATTTTGAAGAAAACAATTTTTTTCATAGTCATGGTAAAAAAAGTGTAGTATTCAAATGTTTTTTTTCATTCAATTTCAAATTAAAAATATTATAGGGACAAAACGTTCTAAAAGTAGGTAATTACTAATTAACTAATAACGGGATGACTGTAGCAATTTCAAAAACTACACGAGTAACAACGATGTTATAAAATATGCTAATTATTTTTATCTATTAATAACCCGGTTGCAGATAATACTTGTCCAAAGGTATCAAGTTATAAATCTTACAAAACGAAACGTCTAATTCACAAAATGTGTAATCATAGACGTTAAATTCCACGCATTAATAAATATATACCTGATCAATTTGTATTCAATTTATGTTTATTTTACCTACTTAAATGTCAAGTCGATTCTATATTTATTTATAGTGGACGCATAATAACTTAGTCGGCAATCTTCCGCGTTCAAGAAGGCTGAAAGTTATGACCGGTAACGTCTTTACCGTAAAACGTAGTGTCGTCTTCAGTGGTATAATAAAGTTAATGATCGTGATGTACACAGACAATATATATAGAACGGGGTCATCGTCACCTAGTGCCACTATCTGTTTGGATACGTGTTTATTTCAGTTGACAATTGGCAGAGTGGTTATTTCAGGCCCTAGGTGAACGGCCTAGACGCTCAAGGCTTAGAACAGCTCGAACCAGCTGAGTGGTGAACTGGCGAGCAGTTCAAGGGCATCGGGTGAATGCCACTAGTCAGGTTTTTTACCATCAAAACTCGCTTACGTGACGACTAGTCTTATCGAAGCCGGATGAACATTGCGCGTTGCTAATAATTACTAACGACTTCGAAGTATTAATGTCAATAGATTTGTGTAAGTGTGCTATCTAAGACAAAATTCAATAAGAACTCTCTAAATAAGAGAAGCGTTCATAAAAATTTAATAAAAAAATTCAGAGCACGTATTTGAAACTCACTTGTTCTGGGAGACAGGCATTTGCTTAATTTAAATAACGTATGAGAATGCTCAGAATGCAATGATAACGACTACAGACGTCTAAACACAAAATACTAGCATACTTTTACACCATAAAACATGGACATTTCTCTCGTAATCCTCGAGAAAAATAAAATAAAGAAATTCTCGGTAAAAGATAACAAGTTACACCTGCGGGGAGTCCGTATAACTAGCTATAACTAGGTAAGAGCGTAAAACCTTTGTTCTTTCTCGTCTGTGGCCCGACTCTACGAAAAATTATCTTTTTACTTTTTGCTGAGTCTCTCCCGGAGCGGAGCGGACCGCCCGAGCAGGTAGAATGCTGAATATAATGAACGTTTATTCTATACGTACACAATTTAGGTAACGTTTGGAGGACGGTGTGCGTAACTATATCCTATTTTGGAAGCAAGTTTGACCGGTAGACGACCGTAAACTGAATAATAGTATGAGATTAATCTGTTTCAACTTAAAATAGACATAAAAGCGAATGATCTCAATCGTACCTATCTAGAATACTTTAAAAGAATAGATTTAGCTGAGCTATCTTAATTAAAAGACTTTGAGAAAGGTCAGAGCGTCATTGGATTTATTTGCATATTATTGGATAGGGCACTATCGCTTCAAAGAACTGTAAAATGGAAAAATAATTAAGTTTTTGGGAGACAATGCATTAAAAAATTGCGTGCGTGAGTCAAAACATTCTGAATCAGTCGAATCTCATGGAAAAAACCAGGAAGCTAGTCATGAACAGCTGCGAAGTTTTGACCAAACAAAAAATCAAATTGGAATTAATGACCTACTGTGAATTAATAACACGATACCTACAAGAATATAGCCAATCGGTAATAATAAAAGTAATATAATCTGTTTCTATGTAGATATCATAAAGGTATCTAATTCTGATTTAAAAATGTGGTCCAAGACC
This sequence comes from Laspeyria flexula, assembly GCA_905147015.1. Classification (NCBI taxonomy): domain Eukaryota; kingdom Metazoa; phylum Arthropoda; class Insecta; order Lepidoptera; family Erebidae; genus Laspeyria; species Laspeyria flexula. The sequence goes on along the minus strand of LR989964.1, from coordinate 9,521,997 downwards.
AAGAGTAGGATAGAATTTTGTCATTAAGATCTGAAACAGATATGACGTGTCACAAACAGTTGATTCTAAGAAACACCTACATAGTTTTTGATACATTCTACAGACCAAAATGGAAAGAAATATCAAGGAACAGACGAAACCATCAAACGAGGAAAGAAATATTGTAACTAAAATTCTATAAAATATATACTTTCCGAAAATTATTGTAATGATGTCGATTTAATTCTGTGGTTACATAAACGTTTAACTATGTTCATAACAGACTACTAGAAAAGAAGACCATGGTTTCTAATTTTATCTTCTTGACCTATGCCGGTTCTGCAAGAGTGCCGTTATAACAAGAGTGTTGTTAGGTATTAAGGAACTGTTTTCAAGTGATGCCGTGACATTATTTTAACCGAAGGGTAACAATTACTGCAGTTTCTAAATCAATCGTTCTCATTGAGTAGGTAAATACGCTGAGAATTTTGTTTATATTAATCTCCTCAATAATTTCACTAGCCACAGCTCTTTTATTATCGCAATGACGACTTGCTTGATGACACAATCACTTCTTTGTTACGAACAAACAATACATTGTAGACGTTTGTAAGACAATTTATATCTATGTTTTATGTAAATTCATTGATAGCTAGTGGTTCATAGTTACTACAATGCATGTAATCGTATACCAGTTGAATATATTAATTGGTAAAGTAAAATAACCTTACCTCATGGTAGGTCAGGTATGCCACGAAATCCAACCATTTTTTACGACTAAAGTAGCAAAAAATATATACCTAAATTTTGTCTAATAGCCAGAAGTCTATATGCCTGCAACGGATGGATAATTAAGTTAAATAAAAATACTGAACTTTATTTTCCGGGGTACTTTAAATCACGAACAAAGTTTGATTAACATCGGTTTATTTTAATTGAGAAATATGGTGATGTGATATTTTAATATTTTTAAGTGTTTTTTTTCGCGCAGGCATATAGACTTCTGGCCATTAGACAAAATTTAGGTATATATTTTTTGCTACTTTAGTCGTATTATGAACAATCCCACTCTGACACTCACCATTGCTACCAGGTAAGCCAGGATTAACAGCGATGACCCTTGTAAACATCAAGTTTCGATATTCGGAAGTCTCAGGGAATGCCTAACCTATATGTCTTGGAACACGCAACGAAATTAAAGAGTAAACTTCTGCCAAACTTCGGCACTCCCACCATAGCAACTCCTGTAAGCTAGGATGAACAGCGATGAACCATTACAAACACCGATTTATGACTCGGGAGTTCCAGGGTATGCCTATCTTCCGTTTTAGAACCCACAACGAAATTAATCAGTAAATGAAGGAGTTGGAAAGAAATTAATAATAATAAATCTTTACCTAACTGCTAGCAGTGTTTCTCGTAGTAGTCTGCTGGGAAGCATAACAACACTCCCGAAAGGATGTTATTACGGCTACAGGTTTCCTTATGGCATCCACTTTAAAATAACCGGTTAACAGCATGTCGGACCATGCTCAAGAAGTCTTTATGTGCTTTAATGTCTCGAGAAATGAAAAAAATAAAGTAATTATGGTATTTTTTTTGCTTTTGACTCGTATTAAATGAGGTTATAAACGTTACCATTAATTTGTGGATAGTATACTTTTGTATCACATGTTTGATATATAGATATACTCACCAGTCTTCAGTAAGATTGGTAGAGTTTACTTAGCAGCTAGGTTCTATTGAATAATGTTACCTGAAATAAAACAAAAATACATTCAATTTTCTGGTTTCCTTACAAGGCTTTGACCGTGTGTATAATTCTCGCCAAACTTCTAGTTCACTCTGAAGTTGCACCCCGCTGCTGTTTAACATAGTAAATGAACTTCGTTGGGGTGTGTGCGGGGGGTGGGAGCGGTGCTGCGTGTTTGAAAACGTCACACTCGAAGGAAGTTCATTTACTATGTTAGACAGCAACAGGGTGCAACTTCAGAGTGAACTAGAAGTTTGGCGAGACCAATACCTGTGTAGATAAAAAGTGGCTTATGTCTGGCTCTAAGTCTTTTATTCCCAAAGGGGTTGACAGAGGTTTAACTGTGTTGGGTCCCGTGTTTTTGTCATTTGCGATTAACGGGGCACATTTCCAAAATCCGGTTTGATACCGAAAATTTTAAAACAGTAAAATCCAATAGGGTTTTTGCCCGACCCGGAAATCGAACCCAGAACCTGTTGCGTAGCAGTCGTATACATTACCGGTGTGCCCCAGAGGCAGTCACAGTGATGCTTCTGGTATTACTAGTCAAGTGACTTACCATCTGCCAATGCTGAAGGAAAACCTCGTGAGGAAACCCACATACCCTAGAAGTAATTCTAAGTGTATGTCTGATCAACCAACCTGCACTAAGCCAATGTTGATGATGATAGGCTATGGTAATTACTTACCACTAATATCTTTCTGCTTTATTTGCAAACACAGAATGTACAATAACAAAAGTTTCATGCTAATTAAGCCAGCTGTTTGAAGGCTAGCATGGCTGCAATAGTTTAGCAAACTGTTGTAGTTCATTATGATATACAATAGAAACCTATTGTCTACTCTTAGTTAATCACCTAAACAGTGTTGAGACATCTTTTGTATGTATTATTACATTTAGGAAGATAAATAACAACCTAATATTACTTAAGCTGAATAATATGAGGGCGTTTCAGCTCTGCGTGGATTGAGAAAAGACGCGCTAAGGAAAAATGTATTAACCATGTATGTTATGAAGTAACTAAGTCATACAGTTGAGTTTTATCTATACTTATGTTATAAAGCTGAAATGTTTCTTTGGTTGAACACACTTATCTGAAGAACTACTGAACCGAATCAAAAAATTCTTTTAGTGTTGAATAGCCCATTTATCAAGGAAGGCTTTAACCTATATAACATCACGCTACGACCAATAAGAGCTAAGTAGTGGCCAAAAAATGATCCACAAAGTTAGTTATTTATTAAAAAGTGTATAATGACTTTCGTACAAGTTTAAAAAAATGCTTAGCAATGTATATGTATAGTGTATATGGTCTACATAAAAGCATACCAAACACTACCTTATTACTGTGGTACTTCTGTTAATGACAATATTTAGAACTTATATGCCAGGTATCTTGGTTGACTTGCCCGAAGATGCTTCATTGGCTAGACTAGGAATACCCAAAATCGTTTACCTATTACGAAACCCTGGGGTTAATACGACTTGGAGTCCATGATAATGAAAAAAGTAAGTATCAAGCTGTGACTAAAATTATTAATATTAGTTTACTTGTTTTGTGGTGACAATCAAATTAATAAATATTTTCCTATAATGAATGTCCTATGGACAATTCTTAATGTATGACTCAATGAGTTTAGACATAAAAACATGACTCAATTAATCAGAGGGTATTTACCTGAGCATGAGATGACTAAATTTAAGATCATTTATTTCCTGCTATTTATAATAATAATTTGTATGATAAAATTTCTGTGTTTTTACATTATATTTTCTTAATGTCACTACCCCATCGCAACCCATAGGTGTCATAAAGACGACTAAGGGAGTAACCTTAAGCAGACAAGAGCACTGTTAGAAAAGGAAATTGAAACAAAACCGTACGCCAACCTGTCTGACCAGTGTAGTCTAGTAGACTAAATTCCCTCCACATTCTTTAGAGCAAACCTGTGCCTAGCAGTGGAACATTTATGGTGATATGTATGATGTTTTTTGTGATTTAATTCATATTTCAAATTGAGGTTTTGATTTGCATAGTTTTACCTCAATATAAATAATTTATTAGTAAATGATGCTAGTAAAATCCTTTATCTTATGGGATATTCAATAATTTAAAAATTTGGACATGGAATATTTCTTTATGTTCATACAAACAATGTGTGAATGTTATGGCGCATGTTAGGAGAGGCCTATGTCCAGCAGTGGTCTGCAAAAGGCTGAGATGATGATGATGATATAAACAAACTCTTCAGCTTTATAATACTAGTAAGTATAGATTTAAAGTGCAGTTCTATCTTGGGCTGCTGGGACAGAGGTGACTATGAATTGGTTTGACTTGAGCTAACACTATTGAGAGACCCATGTCCATTGGACCGCAACATGCATCTCAAAAAGTCCACATGCAGATTCTGCTCTTGTGAAATGAACCCTTCTTAAATATTAGTGGTGATAAAAGATAATTTTTAAAGCCTGTTATTTTTTTTATAACATTAATTTGTATGAGGGTTTACCCACTTTCAACTCTGTAAATATTAAAACACAAGAATCAGATAGGTAATAGGAAAGATTTAGTTAGTTAGCCTTGGTGTGACAAGGAATTCGAATGGCGTGTGTATAGTAACGCCTGTTTACATTATTAAAAACTATACAATCCAGCTGTTCAAGTCCCTCTGAAGTTCCAAAATCGTGATGTTTAAACATTTAAGAACGATTTACGACTCCAATCTTACTTTAATTTCACACTTAGTCAACAGAAAAAGTTTAAATAAATGCCGACAGGTTACATTTAATGATTATCGACCCATGTGGCTAGCGTTAGGTCGTTGGGGCAGCTAAAACTTTATCTGCCACTACAAGTATAAGTACCTTTAAAAGATGCATTTTATAACCATATGTGCAAGTTTGGAAGTTGAACGGGATCTTAGCTTAGATTTTCGATTTTTCTTTAAAATACAAGGGTCATAAGAAACAATGAAAACATTTTTTACTTGCCTTCGTTTTCGTGACTCCACGGTGCCGCTTTAGTTTCCCAGCGCTGAATACTATATTTATTCACAGCACTTATCATCACAATACTATAAATAGATTTGTTGCTAGTTCTACCATTAACCTATTTTGTAATAATCGTAATTAATTAAACTAACAGAAAGTACACAAGCTATGGATATTTCAAGCAAGGGTTCGGGGTATGACACAAATCACAAAACAAACCAATAGAAAAGGAGAAAAAAAACAATACGCGCTTGGCGCATGCGTCTCTTACACACAGTCGGTAAAGCAGTTACATTATTATTTTTAACATCAATAATAGTGTTGAGTAATGGAAAGGTTGAATGGTGGAGGTGAATTGGTGTTTAACATTTTATCGATTTTAAATCAAATAAACATTTTTACCTAGTCAAGAAATAAAGTAACAACGTACGTATTTTTAAGGTTACTTTAATACTAAAGTAAAGTAAACTGAAGTCTGAAAATGTTTACGTAAAAATACGTCTATGAACATGAGCGATGCCATACATATCAACATTTTATTATTAAGTATATTTATGTAGGTACTACATTCAATATTATTTTAATAAAAGATATTAATGGAAACTGATAAATAACAAAATAAGTAAATGCAACGTAAAAATTAAATAATAGTAATTATATTCTAGAAACTATGAGCCCATAATTGTTAAATTACATATTTTTTAAATATGCATACTTCTGAAGTCTTCTACATAATTCTTTTTTATTTTTTTTATACCCCGACGGTGGCAAACAGACGTACGGTCCGCCTGATGGTAAGCGGTTACCGTAACATATGGGCGCCTGCAACACCAGAGGCAACACGAGCGCGTTGCCGACCCTAAATTAAAATATTGGCATTTTTTGATATTTCATCTGATATTAAATGAAATGTGAGTGTGAAACACCTCTGCCTACCCCTTTGGAGAAAAAGGCGTGGTGCTATGTATTTTAAAAATAATATTATGATGCAAGTAAAATAATAAAACAAAAAATGTAAACAATAATACTCTGAAATCGATACTTACAACTTACGGTACAAAGATTTAACAACAATATTTTTAGTACAGCATTAGTCGATAAAACAGTAGATGTCAGCGCGACATCTAGTTTATCTTATTAAAAATGAACTCAGGAACTGAGTAACTGTTTCACTTGTCTTGTGCTAAAACTTCACTAGATGGCATTGTAATAGCTCGTAAATTGAAAATGCAGTTGACATTATTTCTGATGCTTTGATTTGATAATTTGATATTGATGTTACTGTTAATTCATAGATGGCATGTTTAATTGCGATGCCGCGATGTCCTTGAGTTTCTCTGTTTCTGTTTGGATGTAGGTAGGAGAAAATCTAGGAAACTAGACTGATGTGTATTTATATTTTCAGATACCTACTAAGTCAGAATTAAACTAAGCCTGAGTGCTAAGGCTGAGATCTATAGAGCGTACTTAGACCTAGCTCTGACTAAACTTTCCAGATAAGACAAAATCGGTATTTATAGTGCAAACTTTGACTTTATCCAAGCCGCGACTTACGAAAATCTTTGGCTATTATACTGTAAAAAATAATGGTGTACAAATGTCATAATTTTAAAATGACACTTGAACTTTGTCGCATAACATTCATTGAACATTGAACAGCTGTCATTAGCGATCCTTTACTCAATTTCTTTCATAACTTAATGTTTATTACATTTAACCAATTTTAGACAACAAAATTTAAAAATAATTTAGTAATTTTAAGAAAACGGTGTTTTTGGACTATTATTATAAATTACAAAAAGTATTGTATCATTTGTTTTATCTTTTATTTTACAAAGAATTTGATGCATGAAATGAAACATCTACTCGTACGCGGGCTAAGCAATGACATTGTCTATGGATTCCAAATCAATGCTTTGGCTGAGATTAGGCTGAGCAAAGTTTTGTTGGAGTGAAGTCTGAGGAAAGTCCAAGTACGCTCTATAGATCTCAGCCTAAGTGTAGATAGGCTATTATCTCGAATTATCGATTGCGTATGTAGTACCTAATAGAAATAATTACATACCTATGGTAGTTAAAAAATATTACAAGCAATTTATTAAATACTAGATGTTCTTGGGCTTCGTCCCTGTGGATCTTACACTCGGTAAAATGGGCTTTCTAGCACTAATATAATTTTTCAATTCAATTCGGTTCAGTAGTTCTCGAGATTAGCGTTCAACCAAACAAACAAACTCTTCAGCTTTTTAATATCTATTGTAATTTATAAAAAGCTGAAGTTTTTTGGTCCGATTTGAAAAATTATTTTGGTGTTGGAGTCCTAAGTATCAAATTTACGTAATCCAACTGTATTTACCTACTTACTAAATACATTGACTCACTCGTATTCACACTCTCGAGACGAGACGAGTTCTCAGTATAAAATGCAATAATCGGTTGACGTGTTCCCTATTTTACGGTGATTATCACGAAGACAATATTTCTAGAAAACCTATAAAATAGAGTTGCTTGTTTTCTGTGACAAAATCGACACCATTTCCTAAGATCGTTAAACGGATTGATAACTGTTCTACAAATCGGACCTCCAATGGCAAAAAGCCGTAAGGTCAGGCTGCGTGTGTCTATTTTCACCTTAAGGTGGTATATACCTATACTGGATAGGTAGAAATCTGGTTGTGTTCATTTATTCTCAACATAATGAGCAAAGTAATCGACTACAGTATCAGTTCATTGAATTTTCAACTCTTGAAACAGAGTTATTTTAGCAATAACTAGAAGTCGCGCGGGGCTTCGTTCTCGTCGCTTTTGTTTGGCTACTGCTCAGCTCCTACTGGCCTTAGCATGATGTTATATAGCATAGAGCCTTCCTCGATAAATGGGCTATCTTACACTAAAAGAATTTTTCAAATCGTATCAGTAGTTCCTGAGATCCTAGCGCTCAAACAAACAAACAAACTCCTTAGTTTTATAATATTAGTTTAAATGAAAACAAAAAGCAGCAGCAAAAACAACGACTTTTCACAATGGTTGCTTAGATTGTAATTTAGCATTAGGAAAATTGCTGTCACGGTACCCGACTACCATGCACCAGAAGCCGTGATTAGCCGTAGTTTTATATGCACACATTATATCATATCAGACAAATTCATACTCGACCAGTTTCCAAATATTTGCTACTGCTGAATCTTTTCGTATTGACCTGTGCCGTGATTTTCGTACTACGCTTGACTCTTTCGTGCTTGTTAAATGGACACTTGAATACTAGAACATCATCATGACAACCCATAAAAACTTCCTTGTAGTGACGGATTTAGAATACATAATGTCACTACCGCATTTCAACCCGTTGGGTGTCGTACAAGGCGACTAAGGGATTAACTTTAAGCAACAAGAGTAGGTACTGCTAGAAAAGGATAATTCGAATTTAAACCCTATACCAACTCGTGGAATTTATATGTACTCGTCAAGTGACTCACCATCTGCTAACGGTGAAGGAAAATATCGTGAGGAAACCCACATACCCTAGAAGAAATTCTATGAGTATGTCTGATCCACCAACCCGCACTAGGCCAGCGTGAGTGGATTATGGCCTAAACCCTCTCAGCTCTCTAGTTAGAGGAGAGGAGACCCGATCCCAGCAGGTAACTAAATGGGTTGCTGATACCAACTCGTCTGGTCACCGTGGTATAGTAGGCATAATTTTACTCCGATTTTTTAGAAAATGTTAGGAATCTGATCCTGCATGAAGTTGTCTGATTGTCCATAGTCGATTTCAAGCTCAACTAAAAAAATACAAATACATACTATATTGTTCAAGGCTAAATCACATACATACTTGCCAACTTATATTGTCTTTTAACCTTACATAAGCTGCACCAAAATCCACCTTACTATACCTTTTTAAATTGCCTTCGTTCCGTGGAAACGTCAAAGGCAGGTTGGAAAGGGCACGGGAAGGCTTCTATACTTCCTCAAGTGCCCCTATTAGGTCCAGCCTCTTTCCTTTGTCAAGGCACCGGGTCTTGACGTGTCTTTGAGATAAGAAGTAGGTCGACATTTTCCTTGGAACATCAAAAGGCAAGTAAATGATCGAGTTCTGAAGGAATTATACGGTATTTGTGCTTCAAGTACCTAATAATGTTTATATAATTGCCCTTGTTCGGTATTGAGGTATGAGATGGTTATTTGCATTAAGTATAGAATGTTTTGTGTATAATAATAATAAAAAATCTTAATTGTAACAAAATTGTGCTTACAATTTTATTGTTTTAGCCCTGATTTCCGAAATAGCGTGAGCTGTATGCCCGGAATCAGTTTCTTCCCAAGTACAGTTCAATCACTGTTGATACAACTGGCATCAAAAAATAATAATTATCATTGGAAAAATAAAATCCCTTAGTTTTACCGTATAACTGTTTAGTAGAATAAGTAGTAACATAGGGCTTAGAGGTGCGTTTAAATCAACAGACAATGAGCGTCGTCAGACACGTGCCGTTATCAAAGTACTTTCTTTGCGAAAAATAAATTCTCTGTAGACTTTTATCTGTCTACTGAGTATGGTCTACTCTATGGACTACTGGGCATGTTCCGTACATAATGTATTCCGTTAGCAATTGAATGAAATTGTTTTTGAGCAAGCTGCAAAATATCATCATCATCATCATCATTTCAACCCATAAACGTCCACTGCTGGACACGGGTCTCCTCCAAAGATTGTGGAGGGTATTTAGCCTACTATACCACGCTGGCCAGACGGGTTGGTATAGGGTTTGTTTCGAATTTTCCTTTTCTTGCAGTGCTCTTGTCTGCTTAAGGTTACTGCCGTAGTCACCTTTTACGACACCCACGGGTTGAGATGGGGTAGTGACATTATGTATTCTTAATCCGTCACTACACGGATAAAATTCATTTATCTTGAGCCAAATATAATTTGTTGTAAGTACATAAATTTTACTATTCTGGAAGGTTAAATGGATATGTATAATAACAACTGTTTTAAATCGGTATTACATCTACTTAGATAGGTAGTGAACAACATATTTATATATATATTTATAACTTTGAGGTCCAAATGACCACACAGTCATTGAATGAAAAAGATATATCTTATTGAACTCAACAAATCTCTGAATCATACTTACAGAATTACAGATATATCGAATGATTTAACCATATATACATATCTACCTACTTACATGTATATAATAGGTATATCGGTGAATGTCATTCTTGTTCAGCCTTTCAGTAAATGTTTTTGAAACGAAGTATCATCATTAAAACCCTGAAATGGCCCACAGCTGGGCCCAGATCTCCTCCAAACATTTTGGACGGAATTTAGCCTACTATACCACGCTTGCCAGACGGCTTGGTATAGAGTTTTGTATCGAATTTTCCTTTTCTCGCAGTGCTCTAGTCTGCATAAGGTTCGGTACTTCTCTTAGTCGTCGTAGTACGAAGTATTCCTAGTTACAAAAGTTGGAAATGCATTTCATTCAGTGATGAAGGTACGAGTAAATAACGAGCTAATTAAATGTTAACAAACATCGGTCTGATGGTGTCGGATGACCTGGATACGGGCGGAGGCTGCTCGGGTGCGCCGTCGGGGGGCAAGAGAGGGGGATGGGGGTGGAAATCGATGTGTTACCATAGCAACCGCGACGTCTGCCGAGGAGCCTGCGCTCTACTGTCCCTCTCTGTCTCGCCTTGATATCATATCACATGACACCTGCGAGCAAAATGTCTTAAGAACTCACAACCAACATCCAGTTTACATCTATACTACCTTTGTTTAAGGTTGAAATTCGTGTGCTCGGAAAAGTTTTTAAAGTCCCTCTTTACTTCGTGTACATCTTCGTATACGTTCTAATATAAGGAAGAAACATTCTCGATTCGAGAAAGTCAAAAACAGCGTGTGAGTTTTGCGAAAAGTAATCTTGGCGATTTTGTATTAGGTATGAAACTGAATGAGAGGGTTGCCGATGTGTTATTTAGTTACCTATGTCTGCGGTGACACTCAGTGGGTGGCTTAACAAGATATTTGGGGTTTGTTCCGAGTCTGTTAACATCTGGCCCCTTAATTTATGGGAAGGGTAAAATCTGCTCTCAAGGTGTAGTAATTAATAATTTATTTTTGTTCATGATTGCTTGCGAGGGTCGGATTGTGTGATTGAATTTGTTAGATCTTATCAAATCTTGAAACCTTAAAGTAATTAGATTTGTTTGATGGTAATTTTATTGTACAAGCAGAACGTTTACCTAATGTTCGTTAATATTATAGCTGCAATAGAACGTGGAGCAAATTTACTTTCCGATAAATCTAACTTGGAATCAAGTCTCACATTTTTTTGGTTTCTTCTGGTGTAATGGTTACGCAATGTTTTCACTTCTTTACTAGAGAGGAAAATGTTATGTAAAATAATATCTTCCCAGGGCTTCAGTTTCGCTGTAGTTGTGTTTACAAAAGAGTTTTAGAGAAATTTCATAATGATTTATATTATAAATTAAGCAATTTTCTTTACTTTGGTTTAACATTGTTTTCTTTTTGTTTGGTTTAATAGATTATAATAAAATTTCATAATAATGTTTTTTCTACGCTAGTCGTTAAATATCTTGGGGAAGTTTGCATCCAATATTGGAGGTTTTACATAAACTCACTTCGCGAATATCCAAATTAGTGATCACACGTTACCGTTTTAAAATAATCGATTTAAAATAATAAATATTTAATTTTAGAAGAACTTTTAATCGATACGATCGATTAAGTGGCAATTCAAAAATATTTGGTTATTCATTTGAATAATTTTAATATAAGTATTTGAATTTACACGTAATAAATACTTTGTTCATTACCCTTGGTTTGCACTTTAATATCAACATTTTAATGTTGTTAATAGCAAATAAAACGATTTACAGAAATAGAACGATTTAATCGAACAATTTCGAGTAGATTACTTACTAACGACAACTATTAATCACAATGCTGTCAAAACATTAGACTTCTTCACTATGAGTTACGAAGTAGCGAGCTACGAAAGTCGACACTGTTCCGCTTCGTCATCAAAAATTTTGCCCGTACTAAAAATCCCGACTCGTTACTGTTAAAAAATATAATTATAAATCGAGTCACCAGAGAACTATTACGTATAACAAAAAATATTTATTTTGAGAAAAAATACTACATATAAACAGTATTATAATGTCTACAAAAGGTTAAAAATAGTTTGGTTTAATGAAAATAATAATATGTATACTTAAGTTACAAAGTTTAAAAGTTAAATTTTACTAGGTTAGCTGTGTCAAAAAGAAAATATACGAATGAAAAGCAATGAACAGAGTAGATATAGCTTCTAACAAGGATGCGATGGTGGCCGAATGGATAAGTGACCAAATTAAATCATGAGGTCTAAACTTGATTTCGATCGGCATTGCAATGCGGATTTCACTGTTTTCATATAGGATTAGGAATCCTATATGAAAACATGGAAAGGTGTCCATAAGACTGACCACATGGCCTCAACTTGGACGACTAAAACGTGGGCCACTTTTTAGAACTAAAAATAAATACTTACTGTTACCATGCCGCACTGGTTAAGGTAGCCGCCTTGCCATTAACATCGCCGCACCCCGTGGCGAGTGACGTGGGTTTGATTCCCATACAAGAAAAATATATATTTGATTCAAAGATTTTTTTCGAATTTACTTCGTGTCTGCTGACGTATATATTTTTATTAATAATAAAAAAACTAATACTTAATATGGACAGTGTCAGTTGCTATTGTTACGTTATTCAAACAAAGTAACTTATCCTAAAATATAATCGTTATTCTTTTTGAATATGCATAGGCAAACATGGCGGGGCCTGCCATAAACATTAATCACTCATAAAAAAGACAAAGCGACTTCTGAGTTACGTATCTAACATCGACCTTACGGTATCATTAAAAGGTACGTGGACGACGCTCCTAATGACCGCACAGGGCTGCCACTAACAACATAATAAATGATTTTTTATACCATGTCGGTATTAAACGTACGGCCTGTCTAATTGTAAGCGGTTACTGCAGCCTACAGACGCCTGAAACACCAGAGGGATCACAAGCGTGCTGCCGACCTTTCAAACCCCTTCCCTCCCCAATGACCTCTGGGCATAACCATTCACATACACCAGCAGGAATACTACAAAGTTATTATGACTGTTGTTTTCTGTAGGATGGAGGTACTTCTATTGACTGGCCTATTGGTCTAGTGGTTAGTGACCCTGACTGCTAAGCCAGAGGTCGTGGGTTCGATCCCCACCCAGGACAAATCTTTGTGTGATGAGCATAAAGGTTTGTTCTGTGTCTGGGTGTAATTTATCTATAATATGTACGTATTTACAAAAAAAAAAAAATATTTAAGTAGTATATCAGTTGTTTAGTACCCATAACACAAGCAAATATAATTGCTTACTTTGGGACTAGATGGCGCTGTATGAATGTGGTAGAATATTATTATTATTATTATTATTACTTCTCCAGGCGATAGATAGATAGATAGAGATAGAGCGGGGATTCTCCGCTGTGCCCTTCCTCTGTAAAAGAATTTCGATATACCTAATAAACTTTTGAAAATTTTAGATATAATTTCATATTAAAATTCGCCCACTTACAATTATTGTGAGTAGGCGTTCTAGGCCAATTAAGTCTAGGTGGACTGTACTGTACTATTAGTTAGATTGTTAGCTTTATCAACTTAAAAATATGTTAGGTAGTTAATTTACCTGTGTACGACAACCCTGGCGAGCGGTCGTGTGACACGGAACACGCTAATATTTATGTAAATTGCAGAGAATATGATTAGTCCGCGTCGCCTCCCCCGCTGATAATCATATTTACGGCTTCTACCCCCTTGCCCCTTACGAGAGTGGGGGACACCTTCCCAACCCCCTCCCCTTTAGTGGAGGCTCCGTCCTCGATGTTCTCCAGACGCGTGCCGTCTATCAAGCTTGAGGAATGTCATCCACTTTACAAAGAAGTTATTATATACTTTTTAAATAGCAGCCTTGATACATTTTGAGTTTGCACGCACTTGATGTGGTTAAACTTGTATTTGGCTCTGGACTGGCAAACGGGGGGGGGGGGGGGGGATACAGCGGGGCAATAGAAGGGTATCGATTATGTTTATTAATACAAGCTAACTAGTCATCACACTGAATACAGCTGTGGGGCTGATGCAAATTAATTGCAAGAAAGAGAAAAAAATAATACTAGCTTCCGTCCGCAGCTTCGCTCACGTGCTATGTTGGTAAATAGTCTATGTGCTATCATTTATCGGTGTGTCACATATTTCATACAGATCTTTTTAGCCGTTCTGTCGTGATTAACAAACATCTATTCTAAATTTTGCATTTGTATATACATAGTTATATAAAACGCATAGTAAAGGTATGTTGTTATGTAAAACTTTTAGGTTCAGCGATCATTCCTCACACATACGTGTCGGCTTTGGGGAGAACTTCCTGCAGCGGTGGTTCCTGAGCGCTATGACATATCATGTCCTTCTTCACACGAGGTTTAAAGAGAGCTATCCTCTCAAGGTAGGCAGCCGCTTGGCTGTACCCCTAGGCATTGCCAACGTCAATGAGCGGCGGTAACCAATCAGGTGGGCCACCCGCTCGTCTGCCCCTTCAGGTAATAAAAAAAAACGATAGGTAGGTACTGGGTTATATACTTATACTTACCTCACAAAAAACCAATTACCTGATTGCGTAATGTGTTAATAGTCAAGTTAAATGAACACAATGTTTGATAAAGAGATTCACGAAGAGAGAAGTAAAAGGTGCCGCACTAGGGAACAAGCCCTGTGTCGCGGGGAGCTTTACAAACATGCAACTAACGGACACAAAGTACACCCAGACTAGAAACAAATATCTATGAATCACACAAATAATTGTCTCGTGTGGGAATCGAACCCACGTCACCCAGCACGGCGATGTAGTGGCGAGGCGACCACCTTAACCACTGCGCCACGGTGACAGTCTAAACACAGCATTTAGCTTATTTAATCCTTCTTCAATAAATAAATAGACGATCATCATCAGATTTATTCGATCATCATTGTTTATCCGACTACGATCATTAGCAACCCATTAAGTCCCACTGCTGGGCTCGGGTCTCCTCTCCTCTAGCTAGAGAGCTGAGAGGGTTAATCAAAACTTTTACGTAAAATTTATTAATTTCTCTTAATTTAAAACCGTCGCTCTTGTCGGTCCACCAGTAAACGCTAATCATCGTTTGTTTCCGCCAATCCTTTCACTTACAGACTGTCACCGTGGCGCAGTGGTTAAGGTGGTCGCCTCGCCACTACATCGCCGTGCTGGGTGACGTGGGTTCGATTCCCACACGAGACAAATATTTGTGTGATTCATAGATATTTGTTTCTAGTCTGGGTGTACTTTGTGTCCGTTAGTTTCATGTTTGTAAAGCTCCCCGCGACACAGGGCTTGTTCCCTAGTGCGGGCGTTGTTATATAAATAAACAAAACAACAAAAATAAACAAAACAGGTATTATGTGACCAGTAACGTCTACGTCTTCCTCACCATCCTTCAATAATTCTTCTATGAGGAAAGATAATTGACCACCCGATACGACACGATATGTTACAAAAATGTCTTACAAACTTTTGAAATTATTATTCTTTTTAAAGGAAGGTAAGTCATTGTTCCACCGAGCGAGTGACCATTCACTGAAATGAATGCCAACGCAACGTTAAGCCGATTTAATTAGGTAGCCAACGTAACTTGTGTACTCGCAAAGGGCTAATTAGTGCATTGATTTTGTATTTTTTAAACCTAACACAAGTATGGGGTAGACGTAAAAGAAACTAACTGATTTAGTATCTAATATTGCAAGTGTAAGTTTTAGAATGACTGTTTTTTTTAATACTTTATTACCCAAAAATACAAACAGTCTAAAAATCTAAACAAGTATGTACAAAGGCGAGCTTTTGTTTAGTGTGAATTTGACTCTGTGGAATTGACTCATCCATATCATATCTAGGTGTTACTAGTTTTTTAGTGTCAGAAGGCTTACTGTGAATTTCGACATTCGAATGTTCGGTTTTGATGTCGCTGCCAAATGTTTGAAACTGACAACGACCATATCTAAATTTCCTTACATTTAACAGCGACATCAAAACCGAACATTCGAATGTCAAAATTCAGAGTGTCCCCGAAAAATTTTTGTTGTTTTTTTCGTAGTTTTTCCGTCTGTGTTGTGTTTTTAATCTTGAAATCTAAAAAAAGTAAAAAAGGATTGACTTGAAATATTTTATTTGATAAAACGTTTAGCTTTTTACAGTCCAATTTCCCATCATTTTAGGGTTCTATCAAATCTGGCATGAATTTGTGTTTAAACTTTAAAAAAAATGCGAAAGTCGTTTAATTGTTATCCCAGTGCTGTTTACAGCGAGCGACTCTATTCCGAGTTACCTAGCAAGCGAGCCATACGGAGGGCTTACTCTGAATTTCGATATTCGATTAGTCGGTTTTGATGTCGCTGTCAAATGTTTGAAACTGACAGCGACCATAACTAAATTTCCTTACATTTGACAGCGACATCAAAACAGACTAATTGAAATTCAGAGTAAGCCCCATGTAAACGTGTGGACGTGGTTCGACAAACAAACAGTGGTCTAAATGGAAAGAGCCCTAAGATACTTTAAGGTCCACTACTGGCCATAGACCTTCCAAAGATGTGGCGACGCATGTATGAGAGCGCTGCCAGCAACTTTGCGTAGATCTCGCTGTTGTACATAATCATGTAGGTAGTGGACAGATGACCTTCGTGGATTACTCATTTTAATGTAGGGAAACTAGCTAGCGCAGGCGCTTCAATTTACACCTTAGTGGTTAGAGATATCAGCAATACTTATTAAGGATTGTTCTAGTGTTTGGGATAATTTGTGTTCAAATTGCTTCTCTTTAAAAACATAGCTTCACGCCTATTAATCCCTCTTAGAAAGTTCCATGCGATGGGTTTACATACCTACAGTTATATTGCTATTTACTGGGCATATTTCTAGAGTTCGGGGCTGTATCTAACTGAGAATTCCATGGTTGAAAAATCGAATATGGATTTTATCGTCCCGGGGATTGAATCCAGGACTTCTTGCATAGCAGTGGTATACCTACACTCCCGCTGCGATTTTTAGAATCTTAGCTCCTTGTTATCTATATATCAATATGTACCTTATATATCTACCTATTACGTGATTCAGTTTCGCATTTTGACAACCCTGATTCTTAGTGGAATTGTGCCTTAGTAGTTTGTTGAGGATTTCTTTTATAAATTTAAGGTGTTTTCCTCTTTGGTGATAGTTTGTAGGTAGGTATAGTCGTAATCGTAATAGTGTTTGTGAAAAGTGGGTTGAAGTAAGGTAGTTGTCGCCGCCCTATCCTAGTTCTAGGTGGGTTGTCATGACGATGGTGGTGTAGGCGTCAGGCATGCCGTGGGTGGCGGCGGCAAGGCGGCAAGTGACAAACGTGCCAGCAGACAGTTGGATTGCGGCCGCGGCTCGGGCCGAGACAGCGCGGCCGGTCACTATCGCGTTTCCCGCGTGAAAATCGCTTTCCCCGCGGTGGCGGTGCGACGGAGCACGTGAACGCAGTGTCCCGCCGACCGCTCGCGTGACACGCCGCTCCTCGCGCCGCAGGCCGCACGACGCCCGTGAGCCCGTCCCGCAGGACGTACGCACCCGGCGCCCGCCCGCGCCGCACTGCCGCCCGACCCAAACACACTCGCGCGCGCACCACACCTACAATTCCCGCGTACCATTTTTGAAAAACTTTTCGACTTAGCTTCTAGTGTGTCATCGATCGCGGTAAATAATTGAGGAGAGTGTCCTGTCCGCCGCGCCTGACGCGATGCGCTCCAAGGCGGTGGCGAGGCGGCTCCACGCTCAAGGTGAGTTTGTTACTCCACTTTGTTTAAACTTTCAAACTATTGTTTAAAACAGAAATCGGAATTGAAACACTTTTCTGTTTACGAAGATGCGCAGTAGGTATGTAAAGATAAGGACAGTGTGATGCGCTCGGCGCGCGCTGCGATTGGTCGACGCCTCCCCCGCCTGACAAGATAGCGAGGGACATCCTCCGCGCGCCGCTCTACCAAAATACATTTTATCGTTACGAGATAGAGTTTAGTTTCGGATGTGTTGTCGTTCGGAGGGATGTTCCCTCTATTGTCATTTGTCATTGGATGAGCACGGAGGCTTTTCATTATTTACTTTCCTTATGTAGTACAAGGTGTGGACGTGACGCTATTGTTTTATAGGCGTTGGATGTAGGAGGGTTTTGTTCAAGCATTGTTTGAATTATTTTTGTTGTTTTCATCTACGGCTTATTTTCATTTCCATAAATAGGCAAGTCTCTATTTTTATAACACGGACATAAAATAAGAAATTTTACATTTATATATTGTATATAAATACAATATTTTTATCATATTCAATGTTTATAAAATTCCGATTCTCCAATTAACTCATGAAACGGTGGAAAACTTGCATATTTCCACCGGCACGATAAGGAAATTAGTCACAAGACAAGTGACTATTGTTTCATAGTTTCTGTCGATGAATCGATGCAGGTTGCGATGATTCAGATGTGCCTACAATCTACGTGTAAGTACCTATTTATACATGTTATGTACTTTCGCGAAAGCCTATCGGTGCACTCACCAGGTGCTGTGAGACTAATAACAAAATGAGAAGTGTGAACAATCATTAAAAGTTGGAAACTCTTGCATTAAGTACTGATAAGGAGAAGGTTGTTTGTTTTTAGGTTGACACTTTATCGTTCGGTGTTATTGTGAGTCTGATCCAAAATTGATGATTGGAAATATCATGGTTATTTGTAATCGTTATTCTGAATTTGAAACTTTATTATGCGTAGAATGTTTTGGTCTACGTAGTAGTCTTCAAACTATAATATTTTACATGGTGATATCTAGCAAATTTTGATTGCTATCTGATTTATTTTCTACAATAAGACTAAGAACATAAAATAACTTTATCTTTTCGACCGTTTTGAAGTTTATTCTATACCTAACGAAATATATAAGAAACAATTACTAACTGTTGTCCGTAGCTTCACTTCCGTGGATCTTTTCTACTATTCAGCTGGTATTTGTCGTAGCGTGATGTTATAGCCTAAAGCCTTCTTCAATAAATGGGCTATTCAATACTAAAATAATTTTATAATTCAGTTGAGTATCCTGAGATTAGCGTGTTTAAGAAACAATCAAACTCTTCAGCTTTATAATGTTAGTATAGATAACCTGCCTAAGATAGGTAGGTAGGTACTTTATTTTTCTATCATAACAAGATTCAGAGACGAAATTATTTTGTTTAATCCACATAAATAGATAATTTTGTTCACTATCTGATAATGATAATGAGTATGTAACTACCTAATAAAGAGAAGAAAACCTTTAGTAAACACAAATTATTTTTTATAAGAGAGTTGTCTTATATTTACCCTTGTAAAAAGTTTTAAAATTTTATGATCCCAATTACCAAGTAAGCTTAAAGATTCCAGATTTTTGGTAATCGTTTAAGTAACTATAGTTACATAAAGAAAGTTTATATTACATCAATGAGCTCTACAGAACAAAACCGCAGATTTAGTCAATGTAAGCGTCTCATTAAATATTTACCGAAGTCCATTCAGGATACAGCAAAAAAGGATGTTGATAAAATTGGTATCTCCGGGGAAATAAGCAATAAATTTCCTGTGTTGCGGGAGAGATGAAATTACGTAGATAGTAAGTATTTGCAATCCTGAAGCATACTAGTCACAATTTGTTCTGACAGTCTAAGGAAAAGTGTCTCAAAAACTCTGCTCTACTAAAGAAAAACGACTCAACTGCATGTTTAATTTCAGGGAAATGCACCTCAAGTCATTAAGCGTAGATACCTTTTTTCTATGGCTTGTGTTCTGCACTTGCTTTGTTCTTTCATGGTAGAATACTGAAGACAGAATATTTTTTTTTTTTACGCCAGGCCTTCTCTTTAATTATAGAAACTGCTGTCATAGTCATGATTTTAATTTACTTAGATACATTTAGGTATTTTCTTTTTAAGGACCTATATCTTCTAAGATAGAATGGAGGTACTTTTCCAGCCAGCTCGTTAAAAGTGAGATATGCTCTTGAAATCTACTAAGAAACCGGACATTTGTTTCAGTAGAATTTGATATCGTTGTCAAATATTTGATAAGATCTACCGAACAAAAAAAGAATAATCAAAAACAGTTCATGATATACACACATACAAAAACAAGTGTCGAATTGAGAACCTCCTTCGTTTGTTTTGGAAGTCGGTTAAAAATCGGCCATATTTACATTTTCTAACATATCACAGCGATCGAAATCGACTAACTTAGGCCTTGTAGGTTAAGCAAAAAGTATACAAATACGAAGGTATTATAGTTAGTATCAACAAGAAACATAGGAGGCGTTATCAATGTATCGAGACAACTATTTCCAAACAACGGTTGCACAAGAGTTGAGGCAATCATCAGTTTTACGATTAAGTTTATAGCACGAATGTACTCTTAGATAGGTGTACACCACCGCTACGTTTCATATCTATAAACTTTTATGTTTATGTATAAACATATTATATGCCAACAGCTATAAAGTGAAAAGATACTTTGTGTTTCGATGAATAAAATATATTTTTCGGCACGCATTATTATGTATGTTATATGTAGTTTTGTATTTGTGAAATTCTTTTTTTCTAGAGAAAATTTTATGGCATCCACCGAAATAGGAACCAAATAAAAGTAAATCGGCAAAAGAAGCGATAACTTAAAAGGATTTGATTTTTTTTATCTTTTCATAGCGTTCCTGTTATATCATATTGTCATCAGAGTAGTTTCTAGATATAACTACTTAATCTTGTAATAAAATAGTTAAAAAATAGTTATTTATAAGAATCAGAGATAAACTCATCCTACAAAATATGGAGAACTTTTAATGAACTTTTAAAATAAGTAAATTAATTTAGTACCTATTTTGAAACATTTTCCAGACACATTACCACAAAATAAGTAACAATTTATACAAAAGGTCTGTTAATTAAGACCATTACCTACATAGACCACCAAAATGTTTTATGTTTTCGCTGAAGTCTATTTGATGCACTTTCAATATAAAACAGATATAAGTTTTAGATTAATTTGTCCAAAAATTTCCTTCTTATGTCTACAAACGTAAAATTCAAAATCGTCTACCATCGTTTCTCATTTTAAAACTCTTTTTAACTGTGAGTCTATTATAATACAAAAACACGTAGTAGCTACGACAAGATAAAGATATTTCGTAGCAGTTCAGTAGCTACGAGATACTACGGCATGAATAGATAAGGATGACCAACGGCCGCACTCAGAGACATAAATTAGCAGTAATCTATCATTAACACAATTTTTTCATTGAATAATCGTCTTTAGGCGTATTGACTTAAGAATTACACGTTTTTACTAAATAAACTTTAAGTCTCTGAGTAAGGCAGTATGTAATCTTTATATGTTTCTGCTTTATACGGTAGCTGAAAATGTATATCATTTTGTGTTAAGTTTTAAGAAACAATTTGAAGTAGTGAAGCTATTTTTGAAGGAGATACAAGTTCATAATTTTCATTTAAACTTGTCTTGTGATCTTAACCTTACAAAAACAATCGTTTCGTTAGGTTCATTACACCTTTAGTCAAGAAAGGCAGAACCGATTTTTTTAAATTGTGTTTGAATATGTCCAAAAATATTATTAACAGAAAAAAATTATGATTGACGGACTTTGGAGAGAGTAAGTCAGCTAATAAGTAATAAAACATTTATTGATTTTGAAATAGTCCGAAATTAGATGTGTCAGCTAGTTTCGTAATAAATAAAAGTGTTAAAAATGATTTTCTTTATTGCTTTACTTAAGTCAATCATCATTTCAACCCATAAACGTCCCACTGCTGGGCACCGGTATCCTTCAAAGAATGTGGAGGGAATTTAGCCTACTATACCACGCTGGTCAGACGGGTTGGTATAGGGTTTGTTTCAATTTCTAACAAAATCTTTCCATCATAAGTAGACCTGTGGGTATTCTCGCTCGCCACATTTTGTACCTCTACTATATCATTCGATACGAATCGGTGAAACACATTAGCTCAGAATCTAGACCAACAAACAGATAACCTAATTCAACAAAGGACTAGCAAATAATATAAAATAAAACATTTACATGCGTTATGATACTGAACAGTGGTACGGATAGGGTTTCGAAACGCACCGGCGTTCCGATTTAATGACACGATAAAAACGGTCAGATATGGACGTTATATCAATATAATCTTTATGTTCTAACACACAACATATCTAGCCTATACTTGCTATGTATATGTAGTAGTATGAAGGCCAAACTTTTGGTATTTCCATTGTGATGTGATAAGTAATTGGATTATTTTCGAGCAGATCTACTTTTATTATTGAGTCATCTGACACATACAGATATTTATTTCGTTTTTACTTGTAGTGTATCTAAATACTAAATAAGCCATTTCTATTTTTATGATTTTACACGTGTCAAACTTAAAATGTCTACTGCTCGACTAGCGGTTAAAAACTTCTTCTCGCAATACGAACCATCATGGTGAATAGTAGCCCCTTATGAGACAGATTTTTTATTTCTTAAATTAAGAAGCAAATTAATTTTATTTGTATATGAAAACAAAAGACAGCATGAGGAAGCTTGGCACTGAAATTACATAATTATGGCTAATTAAAAGAAAATGGATATTACTTTATCAGTTATGGTAATCTGAAAAATATATTATTTCGAATTTATTTTTGGGTAAGATATAACTGAGTGATTAGAATGTTGAATTCCAATCCTACAATGATATCTAAATTAACAAATAATAAATAGATCTAAATCAAATTAAAAAAAAAATTGTGATTAGCCATACCTACTTATGTGCCTATGACTACGTAGGTACTTGATTCATATCGACATCTGTTTGATTTCGCTATGCAAATACCCAAAATATACAAATACCTATTAACACCTACAATTTACAAATGGTAACATTCCAATTATTGATATTAACCTTTGAAATCATAAAAATTCGACTCGAATTTTTTTATACTTTTCAATTGATTGTTTGATGCAATACTTACTCACACAAGTAAATACTTTATTGTATATTGTATAGGCGCTATATATATATAATGTATTGTATATTATACATAAGGAGAGCTCGTTCAATATCTGGCCACGTCTTTACGACAATCGTAAACGTGAGCTCGCTCGCAACGATCTTCACCTAAGTGTCGGGAAATTCGATCCCTGACCGTTGCCCCTTTGTGCGAGAAGTTGATTGCTCGCACATACACGCTTTGTATTCGATACTACGGTAGATGCTTTCCTGTATCGATTAACTTATCGATATTGCTCCTCAGATTTTATCATATGGAAAATTGCCTCGAGGGTTGTATTTATCTAGGAGAACGGCTACAAAATCGTTTTCCTGCTCCACTTGTGTAGCTACATTGTCGAATGTTTACAATATCGATATTTTTAGGAGTTCAGAACTGGCTTTGTTTACGTTGTTGTCGACTATTATTTATTTCGAGGTATGAAAGGTCTTGTTTTAAAGCAATATTAGGTAATAGAGTGTGGGTTCAATCACAATAGCTCTCTAAACAAACTTCCCGAGCTAAGAATTCCCGTCGCGTTCCGGACAATGGCGATGTCTTCCATAAATAACCTGAACAATATTCAATAAGCACGCTGGTTTATTCCTCCAGGAATAGTAGTCGTAAAGCTCGCAGACATACCTACGGACGGATCCTCGAATCACAATAACGCTGGAGCTCAGCAGAATCCATAATCTTATTTTTGTACCGCACCGCGAAGCGTGAATTTCGCAATTACGAGAGTATCGCACCGCACAGTGGAATATCAGCGCAAAGCTTTCACAATTAAAGATTACATTCGCTTGGCGCGACTTTCTCAAAATAAACAGTTCTTGTCTGTACACGTGCGAATGTGGACTTTATCTCGGAGACGGAGAGTTAGGTGACGGGAGCGGCCAGGTGGCGCGTGAAAGCGGACTCTTTGCGATGGCAGGAGGGCAGATTATGCGTCGCAGATGTTGGCCCGCGACATCCATTGTGTTCCCTCCTATAATTTTATCGAAGCTGATTTACGATCGATTGTTCGGCCGGTGGACAGTAGGCGAGGCGTGGTGTGCGTGCGCTTGCGCATGTGTGTGTGGTGCGTGCCTGCCCGACGCGGATCGTAACTTACCTGCAGATGGCGCTCGGATATGACGACGCGCGACGCAACCTCACTGCCTCACTCGCCAGTCGCTAGTCGCCACACAACGCCCTCATAAATTAAGAAACGACGTCTCAGACCGTGCTCTTTTCAGTTTTGTTTTATACATCCATCCTGGGAAATTACTTTACAACTAACACTTTTATTCACATTATTTTATATTTCACATTATATAGGTTTTATGTGCCTACCTAACTCACCTCAAAATACAAACTACACTCAAAATACAACTCAGTAAAAATACATACTAGATGACATCCTCCTCCTTTTCAAATCTATGTCCTCAGTGCTGAGAGTCGTTATCTCCAGTTACCACTCTATTTTTGATGATTTTGCTCCATCGTAAACGTGACCAGCATCGTTATCCCCAAAAAATATAATGCAACTAACCATGTGAAATTTTCTGCTTAGAATTTTATTGACGTCATGGAAACATGACTAAGTATGCCTTCAAGATATACTTTCCACAAAATTACTCAGTTTCTCAGTACAAGCACAAGCAAAGCTTTTATTCAACAGATGTTTATACAAAGCGGCTGGTATTGCCATGATAAAACGCTGACGATAAAACAACCATTATGTATTTTACCTGCAAATTGTTTTCCGGCACAATTAAGATTGAGTTTCAATACTCAATAACAGCGTGTATAGTGAAAGAGGCTTGGTCTCGGTGTGAGCGGAGAAATATCGGCTAATAGTTAAGTTACTAATGGCTACGTTGAAAATATAGTTTTCGATTTTTTATAATTTGTATACTTAGTTCTTTTTTTGCTCTCTAGATAGAGGAGAATAAGCGTACGGCCTACCTAATGGTAAGCGGTTAGAATAATATTTATGTAAGTAGTTGTCAAACCACTGTTTGCTCTGTACCTTTGCCCAAAAAGTTTTTATTCATATCTCAAGTTATACATTTAGCATAAATATCAACTTTGAAAATGGAATAGATATTAACCAATATCTGTAAAAAGTTATTATTATACTTATCTAGGGTACCTATATTTCTCAAGGAGATTGTAAGCAAAACAGGTCGTATGCCATTTAAGTATTTTTTTGCAAACTATAATTAAAAAAAAAGTACTGAGATAAACTGTTTTTTCAACTTTGTTGTTTTTTCTAAGATAGTCTGTGTCTATTTTCTACAGTAAGGTGGCAATAGTAATTATATTATAGGCTAGCTATGTAAGAAATATGGTTATTTCAGGATACTCCATTTCAGACAATTTCTTCTGATCTATTTACTTACATGACTTAATTTCCAACGTCCCCTGAAAGAGACAGAGGGCATCCACAGTGATCATCCATCGCGTTGGGTCTTAGGCTTCACGTTTGATCTTATTCCAGGTCTTCCCAATATTCTGATCTAATGAATATGACAAAATGATCTGCGTTAGTTTCGGTTATTAGACTTAAAAACTAGTAGGTTATAAAGTTAATTATAATTTGAAGCAATTAGTATTTATTTTTCTAGTTTTCTCCACATAAGGTTTCATTGCCGTTGCTCGCTAACAAAGCCACCTATCCGCTCTACAATTTGCGGGTCAAATGTATGTAAAACAAGAAATTATTAGGAAAAGGCGTTAACTTGAAGTCGTTAACATATTGACAGGCGGTAACAAATGTGTGGTAACAATATATGTTTTGATTTCTTTTGTTTTGATTCCTTTCCTTTTATAAGCATTGCTTCATTGTGTCGACACTTTTTATGTTCGGAAATTATGTTTTGTAGTCATTTGGTTTGTTTATGTACTCTATTGCGATTTTGAGAAACTATTATTTGAATGTTTGAGGTTTCTAGAAAGGCATATTTTCCAGGGCCGGATATAAGGCAGAGCAGGCGGGGCGATGGCCCGGGGGCCTCCATAAGAGAAGTGCTTCCATAAAAGGGGAAAAAAAAAATTAGGGTCAGAAGTTAATGTGCTTTTTAGATATTTTCGCATTTTTACTGATAAACACATAAGCAAATTTATTGTGAACAATGGTAACATAGAAGATCGTTTAACATTGTTAGAACAACTACCTACATTCGCAATAAATGATTTTGATTGTAAGTTTTATTCGGAAATTAATTAGAAGCCTCTACTCCGTCGTCGTTGCCCCAGGGCCTCCACACTTCTAAATCCGGCCCTGGCCTTTGCACTTCATATAACGCAAATGAGCAGGTATTTTTTAATATAACTGACAAGTAAAGAAATGCAATGGATTAACAATCGAAAAATACTGATATTAAAAGTATACGAACAGAAGGGCTTATTTCTACGTTCAAACAAAATTTAAATTGTTCGACTATATATACTTAAATAAAGTAATTGCTATGAAAATTATCATAATCATCATTATCATATCAGCCCAATGACGCCCACCTTGTTTCATATTAATTGTCACAATAGAACACACCAAATCTGTCAGATCTATAATTAGGTATGTATGTAGTACTTCCTAGAAATGTTTACTATGTATTTGTGACAATGCGCATTGGTCATGCATACATACGTATAGTCGTATATATATATACTTATTTGGCTTACCACTTTTGACAAAAAATCCATCAAAATTTAAATTCAATAAGACTCATTACTGATCAACTGTCACTGTACCAATGTCAATTGCAAGCAAAAATAGACTTTATTGTTTTGTGATATGCAAACGACATTTACTGTAATAAAGTAATTTTATTGTCGACTATACATAGTTATCATACGTATTATATGAATAGTCATCTATTATTATAAAAAGTAAGTTACGTAAAGTGATAAACTAGTTACTGCCGCACTCAGAGACATCAATTAGCAGTAATCTGTCATTAACACAATTTTTTCATTGAATAATCGTCTTTAGGCGTATCGACTTAAGGATTACGCGTTTTTACTAAATAAACATTAAAGTTAAGTAACGAGTTTGAGTACGGCTTAACTTAAATTTTACGTAGAAACAAAAGTATGGCTGGACTTAGTGATGCCTAATACAATGCCACAAAAAAAAATATCCCACTAATATTATAAAATATCTACTATCTGTTTAGTGAAGGATTAAGAATACATAATGTCAATACCCTATCTCAATCCGTGGGTGTCGTTAAAGGCGACTAAGGGAGTTCACCTTATGCAGACAAGAGCACTGCAAGAAAAGGAAATTCGAAACAAACCATATACCAACCTGTCTGGTCAGCGTGGTATAGTAAACTAAATTCCCACCACATTCTTTGGAGGAGACCCGTGTCCAGCAGTGGGATGTTTGTGAGTAGGGTTGATGATGATGAATATTAAATATGCGAAAATTTGGATGGTTAATCCATCCAAATTTCAAAAAAAGTAGCCTACGTGCCAACCTAGGCTATTTTTTAACAACATAGTCCACAGTTAGAGCCATAACTGGAAGTTAGTGGAAAATTTAATAAAATTTTCATTTGAACACGTGAACAAAGTCAGCTGACGTAGTTACATCACGCTGTAAGTACACAATATATTCTGCACCTTCGCGCATTGTATCAAGAATCCAGTCAGCATGGCAACCTTGCATAGAACAAGCTTTTAATGGCTGTCACTATTTGTGTATTGTCACGGTCTCGGTCGGTGCGTCACTTAACGCTTGTCAAGAGGACATCAGCTGGCTGAAAATCTTCGGAATT
Organism: Laspeyria flexula; assembly: GCA_905147015.1. NCBI lineage: Eukaryota > Metazoa > Arthropoda > Insecta > Lepidoptera > Erebidae > Laspeyria > Laspeyria flexula. Next base: position 9,494,286 of record LR989964.1, on the reverse strand, counting down.
CTATTTTCACACACCCGTTGCATGAGCTAAAACGGGCTTTATGTGGAAAATAATAAGACATTCCAAAACTGAGGAATTGGGTACTTTTAGTATAGAATCTTAGCTTTAAACCTCTAGGTTTTTCTTTATTGCGATCTGAGGACCTACTCTGAATCACGACATTCGATTAGTCGATTTTGATATAGTTGTAAAAAGTTTGAAAATTTAAATATGATAGCTGTCATTTTCAAACATTTGACAGTAATATCAAATTTTTAAATTGCGTGTAGGGTCAACCAAACCAGTTCAAAGCCAGTTATTCGTTTATACTTGTAATCAGCTAATCTGGGCCGTATACCTACTGATCTATAATAATGAGTTCGTGTCACAGATAAAAAGCCTCCCCCTAGGATTCCATACTTTTCAAACAGTGACTGATGTGGTCTCGAAAAGTGGGTATCTACAAATAAAAAGTATCTATATATACTAATACTAGGTATTATAAATGTGAAAGTAAGAATGAGATAGGATGCTTGTTACTTAATCACGCCAGAACGGCTGAAAGAACCTGCATGAAATTTGTCATAGGGATAGATTATACTTTAGAATTACACATAGGCTACTTTTTTCCAACGTACAATGTAGGCGGAGCCAGACGTGGAAGTTAGAATGTAATATAAGCTTGGAATTTTCTAAAATTGCATGTGATATTTTCAGGAGTATATGTAATTAAAATGTACCTCCAGACAACTATTAGCATAAACAAACTAGTGTAGTGGGAATGTGGGCTAAGGCGAGCTATAATTAAACCTGGGAGTCAAGGAATCCAGGTCGGCAGTGCCGGGGCTTCAGCTTTGTACGCGGAACCTTTCAATTACGCCTCGAGGGAAATGTGCTTCGCTGTGGAAGGAAAAAATAAAGAAATGGGGCTCTTATCATTATGTATAATATACCTATTAACTCTACTGTTCTACTACGAAAGTTAGGATGGATGATTTTTTTTTACTAAATGAGCAAAACGGCAGGAATGACCTGTATGAGAATTAGTATTACATTCGTAATTATTAGGACGAACTTGGTAAATCTAAAAATATAGAAGGTGTTTTTGTATGAAAATCTAAATCAATGAAGTGAAGTATCGTTGATCAGTTCTGCTATAACATATTTTCCATTTCTAGATAGACAAAACTTAATTTATAGGCAATAATGAATAATTTTGTAGTCATTTAAGATGTCAAATTGTAATTTTTTTTTATAAACATCCCAAATCACAGCGAATATTAATAATATATAAATAAAATCTTATTCGCGCGACTGTACAACATATTTCAATAACAAAGTCATCATCTCAGAATCATAAATTAGATTAAAAAAGACATATATTTCTCTATCAACGTGTATTTCCTATTAATAGTCGAGTGTTGACAATAAGCTAATATGTGAGTGTGACTATAAACGATATCTTAATTAAATCGATATGAGATACTCAGATGTCTTTAGCGATTTAATATACTCAATCAGTGGCAGTCAGACCGTGGAGGACAATGTGATAACAGGTCAACGGTGATCTCAACGATATGCTTATCTCTGACTCACGCTATGTTTCATGCGCACCTTCTACTCTATATAAATACAACAATATAATTATGTACATACGTGTGTTTCAATATAGATGGATTGAAAACAGAGTATTCAGAGCTTTGATTACGATAAATTAAGGCTTGGACAGCGTAGTTTTGTTAATGTATAGGTGATGATGGGACGTGGCCGCTAACTATTGGCCTTAGAAAGCTCACTGTCGCTCAGCGAGCCATGGAAAGAGCTATGCTCGGAGTTTTCCTGCGTGATCGAATCAGAAATGAAGAGATCCGCAGGAGAACTAAAGTTGTCGACCTCACAACTCTAGCTCACCGAATCGCATCGCTAAAGTGGCAGTGGGCAGGGCACATAGCTCGTAGAACTGATGGCCGATGGGGGAAAAAGGTTCTCGAGTGGCGGCCACGTATTGGAAGGCGCAGCGTAGGTCGCCCCCCCCCCAGATGGACCGACGACCTGGTCAGGGTGGCGGGCGGCCGTTGGTTGCAGGCGGTACAGGACCGTTCGCGGTGGCGTAAATTAGGTGAGGCCTATGTTCAGCAGTGGGCGTCGATGGGCTGATATGATGATGATAGGTGAGAAGATAAGGCGCGTGTACAGCCAATAGATAATTACCATCCTGTACAAAATAAATGTCTTTGTGGTAGCTTTTAGAAACGGCAAATATACATATATACATATAGATCACGCCTCTTTCCCAACAGAGGGGTAGGCAGAGACCATTTCCTTCCACTTGTTACGATTTTGACACACATCTTTGGCTTCTTTAACATTCATCAGTTTTTTCATGCATTCTCGAAATATCAAACTGAAAAATATAGAAATTATCGAAGAAATAAATAGAATTGTATGCGGAAGCAATAGCTATGAGTATTGAGTAGCAAATAATTACCCAAACAAACGTCATGGGACCTTGACACTCAAGTACTCGAGTCAGCGGGGGATCGAGATGGTCAATACACATCGATTACCCAATTGTATCGATACCGATACTCCTCAAGGGTAATGTGTATAGTTATTGTAAGTACAGGGCAATATGCTGAAAGAGGGTGAGCAAGGATATTGCAATTGGTTGAAGGTTTGTTACGGATATATAAAAAGTCGCGAATCGTTGCTGGGTTGCGTCCCTTTATTAATAATAATAATATTATTCTACGACATTCACACAGCGCCATCTAGTCCCAAATTAAGTAATTACATTTGCTTGTGTTATGGGTACTAAACAACTGATTATACTACCTAAATACATTTTTTTTTGCAAATACATATATATTATAGATAAATTACACCCAGACACGGAACAAACCTTCATGTTCATCACACAAAGATTTGTCCTGGGTGGGGATCAAACCCACGACCTCCGGCTTAGCAGTCAGGGTGACTAACCACTAGACTAACAGGCCCGTCAATTTATTGATGCTATCATGTAAAGAATGTGCAAATATGTATATCGTATTTTGTGTTTTAGTGGAATCTAGGCTTTTTAAGACTAATCCGTCCCACCGCTTTTCTAGAACCTTACTCACAATTTTCCAGTTTTGTCTGTGTATATTCCTGTCGTATACCTATATATAATATATATATATATATATATAATCTAAAAGTTAATCTACATAGTTTAAGAGTGTTTAGGTAATTACATCAGCGTTTTTTGGCATAGGTACCTTGTTGATGCCCATCTTTTAGAACCACTGGGTGTCAACGATTTAAAAAATTTGATATAAATGTTTTAATTGATGCCGAACCTACTAATTTTAGTGCATGTGGTAAAATTTGATTAAAAATTTATGTATTATTTCTGTGCCTGCCGTCTTTATGGAGAAAGTCTTTCTTCAATAGCCCACTTTAAGTAGAAACAATATATAGATCTCTAATTCTGAAAATAATACACACATTGAATACAGGTCAACATTTCGACTACGCAGTCACTGGTTTCATGATAACAATTACTAAATAAAAAATAATGAAACAGCTGAATAAAAATTGGGGAAATGGCCTTAATAGAAAAGACCTTATCAGCATTAAGAAATATGTCCAAGCAATAAGCGATAAACATAATTTAGTTTCTAATTACATCTTCTACCGCGACCGAACTTCAGATATCACTGACTTTTATGATCTTTAATTGTGAAACTTTTGTATGATCAATGGTCTTGTTTAACGTGCTTTCCGCATTTTAAATATACAATAATTTCTTTTGTTAGTGGTAGATTATGTGGCCATAAATATAGCATAGCCAGAAAAAAAAAGAGTTTGAGCAGTAAAAAGTTATAAAATATGTATAAATCAAATTATTCAAAATAATGTCAATGTTTGTTGTTTAATGAATACAATGTTAATGTGGACATGTCTATTCCCATCAATTTTATTGTTATTGTAAATTGTTATTGTGACAGATTAATGAAGATAATGAAAATGAAATAGACACATCAAAGCATCATACGGATGCTACAGTGTGTCTAATTATAAAAGAGCAATTATCATATGCTATGACTAAACAAAACAAAAACAAAGTAAGTTCATACTGGAAAACTTCACAAGTATAAATACTAAAGGTATGCAAAGAACTGCTTGAAATGAACCTATGTATGGAAATCAACTCGTCAATAAACAATGTCACCCTCTCACATCAGCACCTAGAAAAAGTCTTATATTTTTTTTCCAACAACACCATAAAAATACAGTAGGTAAGTTATATCAGTACAGAGGTTTATGCTAATTATTATAAATGATTGTAGGTAAGGGTTATTGTCCAGTGCGCGCGATGCGATGCTATCTACTTCCGAGCGTCGCGCCGACGTTATTATCATAATAGCCTTGAGACACGAAACTTATTATAAAGGGCAGTAGTACTGTGATCAATCAGTTTTACTTCATTATGTCTTGTAACTTTGTGACAAACTTAGATTTAATGGCTAATGGACGTGGGTTGTTATAAAAAAACAGGAGCTTTCTTAATGGAGTTAAAGTGGGGTTTAACACTGAAAGATTATCATGAAACATTGTAAAAAGCTGCTGTTTTAGAAGTATAAGGCTTATTGCGTTGTAGCTTGGTATTGTATTATAAAAATGTAAGTGCATTGAATTAGAGGTGTATATTGAGTGGAAGGGAAATATAAATATATACATGTATATCTAGGCAATGGAAAGTTAGAACGTTTGATACGCCACCAGAAACGCGATAGTAAGTTAGAAAAAGACGCAAAAGAGTTTTTTTGAGGAACCCTGATATTTTTCCAAAATCAAAGCAGCCTAAGTTACTCCTTGTGACATTAGCTATCTGCCAGTGAAAGTGCCGCCGAAATCGGTCCGTTCCATAGATTAGCCGGAACAAACAGACAGACAGACAAAAATTGTAAAAGATATTATTGTGGTAAGTATATGTACTGTATGTACATTTATATGCATGTAGTAAAAAGCGAATTTTAATATTACAAACAGACACTCCAATTTTATTTATTTGTATAGATATTCACAATTGCTAAATTCATTAACTTACTTTATGATTGCAGGATTGGTATTATAACATATTCAAAAAAAAAAAAAAAATACTCGGGACACCGTAGTTTTTGTTCCACTTCCATCAAATTACAACAAGTCTCAAGACTTGAGCTATGTATCACAATTTTTTATTTATTAAGTTATGTTTTTACAAAATTAAAACTATTTTATTCACAGACTGCGCCTAATGGCTGCATAGCAATGTCTAAAGTGATGCAACCACAGATTTTTACTTCCTGTCTAATATTTAGTTTGTAAACATTCATTATAATTCGTTAATCTAACGGTGTAGTGCTCTGCTGCATCACTTTACACGTTACCCAAATTGTTAATTACAAAAGATTGTAACTATTCATTTTTTTTAAAAAGAGTGGCTTGAGTTTCTTGCCAGTTCTTCTCATAGCTCCACCCCGTCAGCCAACTGGTCGTAGGGAAATTTGCTGACACTACTTTTCGGATAACCTGTTACATTCTTGTGACTTTCATAAGTGTTACCTTGTAACCTAGATGAATAAACGAGATTTCATTTCATTTCACTATATAATATTTTTTTCTGAATTAATATCCTCATCCTCATTGAGTTAAAGATTTTTATATCTTTTAATATTATGGTTTTCTTATCGCTTTGAGTATTAAATCAGTTTGATATTAGTACACGAGTATCTAAAATCGATCTGAATTAAAATAACCTACTTGGAGAACTATCAACTTCAGAACTATCAATTACGTTATCACGTTGACAGATGATCGTGCGACGGGTCGCGCGTTCGTTTACTGAATAGGTCCTTTTGTTCCGGTGACGGATCGTCTTAGCTACTTAGATATACTGTCACTGGCAGATAGTTTAGATCAGGATTTCCCAACCTTTCCTTCGCTGAGCCTGCCCGAACACAAAATAATATTTTCATGCTTAAGTTTCAACAAAAATAAGAAACATATTTTTTATTTGAATTAAGTACAATATCTACAGATATGATATAATAACATTTTCGGAAATGTAAACGTACAGTCGAGTTCATTAATATATTGGCAACATTATTAGATATTTTTGTTAAAAAGGGTGACTACAACTTATTGCATAATGTACAGCATATTTTATTTGAACCATTAACATGAGGACATAATATATTTGATCCATAGGTTCTATAGTATTTATTGAGCTTTTCAACGCTCACAATACAATATAATCCTTGATGGTGCCAATATATTAATGAACTCGACTGTACCTATTACCCCCCCCCTGATATTTTTCTACGCCCCCCAAGGGGGCGTGCTCCCCTGGTTGGGAACTCCTGGTTTAGATAAAACTGCGTCTGATGAGTACTCGTATTTCGCTCAAGATTCTCAATTCTCTATATTGATCTAATCAAGACAAATAAAATGTTATTCTTTCTTTCAAATAATACCGAGTAGTACTTATATGACGTAAATAAACAGTGTAGCGACATTATCAATAAGACAGTATCAATATAATTGTCCCAATATTGTGTTAGCGAGCTATGGAACGACGAGCTATGGACCGAGCTATGCTCGGCGTATCTTTGAAGGACAAACTTCGCAACGAGGTAATCCGACAAAGGACCAAGTTACCGACATAGCTCGTAGAATAAGCAAGTTGAAGTGGCAGTGGGTTCGTCATATCTGCAGAAGGACCGATGGACAGTGGAGCAAACGTGTCCTAGAGTGGAGACCGCGACTCGGCAAGCGTAGAGTAGGACGCCCTCCAGCTAGATGGTCCGACGACCTAAAAAGGGTCGCTGGGTCTGACTGGATGCGGAAGCCGGAGGACAGAGTGCTATGGCGCGTGTTAGGACTTAGGAGAGGCCTACGTCCAGCAGTGGACTACAATAGGCTGAAATGATGATGATGATGATGAATATTGTGTGACCCATGAAATTGAATAACACTGTTCATGTTACACTGTTTAATCCATTCAAGGTTTAGACGCCGTATTAAAATGATACACTATCTATCTATGAGAATAATAAACTAATCTTTGATTAAAATTGTCACGTTCTCACATTTATTACACATATTAAATTGACTAGCTTCCCCTTCACAAATACGTTATTATTGACTGGCCTGTTGGTCTAGTGGTTAGTGACCCTGACTGCAAAGCCGGAGGTCGTGGGTTCGATCCCCACCCAGGACAAATCTTTGTGTGATGAGCATAAAGGTTTGTTCTGTGTCTGAGTTTAATTTATCTATAATATGTATGTATTTACAAAAAAAATGTATTTTTATTGAGTAGTATATCCGTTGTTTAGCACCCATAACACAAGCAAATATAATTGCTTACTTTGGGACTAGATGGCGCTGTGTGAATGTGGTAGAATATTATATTATATTATTATTTTATTATTATTATAATATGTGGTGTGTGGTAGTGGATGAACTTTGTGTCAAACACAGATCAGCTTGTTTCGTTGTACGCTGCGTTGCCGCGTTGTTTTTAAAATTAGTCAGTTGAATTGAAACATAATTTCTGCTGTACATACACCGGATATACATTACACATTGAGACCGGGTGGTATCAATTTTAGATCAAATTTATATATCGTATGAGAAATATAAATGTTAGTTTTTCCTGATAGGCTCACTGTTCGTAAATTTGGAATTTCTTTCATGTTATACTTATAAAAGTCTGAAAATAAACATTGTAGCATTTAATTCAAGAGTTGGCCCATCGGTAGCCATAATAAGGATCGGTTTGACACTGAGACAAAACATTTAGTTGTTTATATTAATGGCACGCACCACAGAAGCTCAGTGGTTATTGTGTATTGTTCATTTGCTGGGATAGTATTACAAGGGAGATAAGATTTGGGCGCCGCGCCGGCATGTGAATGAACTACTTCTAGTTGAATGTCACTCCTTATTTTGTTCTACGAATCTTCTAGCAGTAAGTTTAAAAGTTATTGATGTTTTGAATTTGAAATTCGACTTTGATTGTGATTTAAATGATATGGCCTATGTTATTCTCTGAAGTAGTTACATAATAATATATTTAATGAACGCGATTGGATTAATAATACATACATATAGATCACGCCTATTTACCAACAGAGGGGTAGGCAGAGACTATTTCCTTCCACTTGCTACGATTCTGACATACATCTTTAGCTTCTTAAACATTCATCAGTTTTTTCATGCATTCTCGCCGGTTGAGGGTACTTTTGATCTGTCCCTTCTTTAGAACGTCATCTATTTGACCATGGTACGTACTTCTTGGTCTCCTCCTTCCAACGTTTCTTTTCACATTAGCCTCATATACATATATATTTTGTCATTCTTCCTTCATTCATTCTCTCGACATGTCCAAACAAACAAAATTAATAATAATGGCCAAAATTGAAGATACTGATCGTAGGAAAAGTCTTGGTCGCGTAATATTCCAGAATTAACCCGTATTTCAAGCGTTTAAGAACTATTTCGCTTCGCATAGGATAGAGACAAATTCTCTGAGCTGACACCCAGCCTCCAGTAGTGGAGTGGCACCTGGAGAAGAAGAGGGATAGGTTTTTGGAGGATCAGCAACGTGTTCATGATGTCCCTGGTGTTGCAAGATGTTGCAGTAACCGATTACTATAATAAGGTATAAGATGTGTGTGATAAGATGTATGGGTGGCCCATCTATATGTATGAACGGTAAGCGGTATGCGCATTATATTGATGGTTACCAACACTTCTTCTTTCTTCTCGTCTGGTTCTAACTTAAAATGCTTGACCGATTAACCTTATAAAGACAGACTGACCATCTGATGAAACAAAAAGTCTACTCAATCGTGAAGTATGAAGGTAATTAGGCTAAAATGTATAATTGGCCACGCATACCTGGCTGTGGAGTTTTGTAGTTGCGAGCATGAGGCACTAATGAGCCCACATGACATTTTACGAGGTCGCTAATACGTCAATATAGTCATTTGAGAACCGTACACATTCATCGTGTTGGTGTCGACCAAAATATTCTGGTTGTCTATATCTATACTAATATTACAAAATATTTATTTTTGTATATAAAGAATAAACTAAAAACTCTTGGATCGATTTCAAAAATTCTTTTGCCGTTAGAAAGCTACATTAACACTTAGTAACATAGGCATTATATCTATATATATTATATCTCTTTATCTTTTTAATTAAAGTACAAACAATGATATGTATAAAGATAAAATGTTAATAAATTAATTGATCACTTATTATTGAAAATATTAGCAATGGCGATCGGCAATTTAGCAATAAGCAGTGACAGAATTTCTAAAACCCGTAATTGAAATACTGCGATGGATCACAGACGCAGAGAACCGACAAATTGCGATGCAGCATCAATGCAGTCTTAAAATCGCATATCTGCTTTATACGGCTGGTGTATGCACACTCTTACAGTGTAATTTAACTGAGTCGAGCTACTGAAGAGCCTTGCTACATGTAGTCTATAAATGGGTCAGGAATGAGAGCCCTAAACGTATGTAGTTTTTATAAAATATTATGAGAGGTTTTCTTCACATGTTTGTTGAAGCTTTAGTAAATACTGTATGTAAGATTTTTTATAGTGGTTTCTACTTGTAATTTACCTACTTTACGTACATTTAAAGAAAATAAATCTTAGATGTAATATGTTATACATCCTGTTCAAAAATTTAGATCTTTTGCTTTTTTTATTGGTTGAAAATATTATGATTTCTTTTGTTTCTGTTTTAAATATGGTGTCTTCGTACCCACATTTCGCCAGATATTTTAATTCCCACATACTAGGTATTATTACATTTTGATCTGTGAGGGCTGCTTTTAATAATTTCATTACAGAAAAACCAAATACCCTTTTATGCCCAACGTGAGAAGCAATCTCGAGAGACTTACTAGTACTTACTTTACCCTTCTCAGTATTTTGTCTCTAAAGCTTTTGGAAAAGCGATATGGCAGGTGAAGTGTCCGTGTTTATTAATTATAATACCATCACTGGCTCACCTACATACCAAGCTCCGGGATTGCACACTGATAACTAATGCTTGTATTATTTTTATTTTTTTTTATAACACGACGGTGGTAAACAGACGTACGGTCCGCCTGATGGTAAGCGGTTACCGTAGCCTATGGGCGCTTGCAACAACAGGGGCATCACGAGCGCGTTGCCGACCCTTAAGAAACCTATTCACTCCTTTTTTTCTATGACTGATTTTTATTTATCTATGACTGATGCCTCTGTCATCTGTCATGTCATTACTCAAACACAATGTACTACACTAAATACAAAATACTACTACAGAAGGCAATGACTTGTTTTCTCTTATAAAGCCAGCTAGCTTCCGCCGGCGGCTACGCCCGCGATGTAGGTCGGTCAAACGATACGTATATGCTATTATCTATCTGTGTGTCAAATTTCGTGCAGATCCTTTCAGCCATTCTGGCGCGTAAGAGTAACAATCATCCAAACATCTGTTCAATTTTTTCCATTTAAAATACTACTAGTAGGATGTCAAAGTTCATTTGTTAATGACCTGCACCATTACATGTGTGCAATTTAAAGCGGAACCTAATCACCCAATTCAACTACATCAAATTCGACTCATGAGTCGAGTCTCTTAAAGTATACCGATTTACAACTCCATTCCAATAATTTTCCACAACAAGACCAACATACCAACGCCATAAAAGATTTTCTTCATCACTGAAGCAAAAACAAAAATCCCATTAGTCTATATCCGTGCTTACGTAACGACAGCGTATAAAAAGATTGCAGATACGGAGATCGTTAGGCAGTAACAGTGTAATTCAGTTTCATTAGCATGGATCGATAGCCGAAACCAATTATACGCCTTTATCACCAATTAAACGTTTACGATGCACCGCATACGCTGCCGAGACGAATATGTAAACAGGAAAGTAGGTATATATCAGTATTTTTATTATTGGGATTGTGTGAACGTGCCGCGAAACTATCTATTGTACTTCAATATTACTTTGCGATCGTTGTAAAGTTCATTTAGTAGGGTAATGTCATTGCATCTCGATGGAGCGGGTTATCGATTGATACAATCAGCTATGTGTGTTTTTGATGTTTTATATTATATTTACATTGATTTTGTCAAGGATTTTATTTATTTGGATGTTTTGTAGATATGTTACAAGATTTTTGTTTTAGTCCGTGTAGTGATGGATTAAGAATACATAATGTAACTACCCCATCTCGGTGTCGTATAAGGCGACTAAGGGAGTAATCATAAGCAGACAGGAGACGAAAGAAAAGGAAAATTCGAAACAAACCCTATACCAACCCATCTGGCCAGCGCGCAGCGTGGTATAGTAGGCTAAATTCCTTCCACATTCTTTGGAGGAGACCCGTACCCAGCAGTGGGACGGTCATGGGTTGAAATGATGATACAAGTTTTAGGTGTTAGTTTAAATTTTTGCCGACGGACGCCGGAATCTGATAGTTTTCGTTCAACATTTATTTGCTACAAGTAATTGAAAAGACAATTATCTATAGTTTCAACTACGTAGATTTTGCTTAACTAAAACACAATAGATAAAATATAAATCAATTAATATTATTTGTCAGGTAGGTAACTGAATTCAACAGATTGTTTAAACTTTTGCTTCCTCCGTTTAACTGAGCAGATATCATTTTATTCTAAAACGAAAAAAAGCATTGTTCAATATCAGTGTATAATAAGTGTCTGTTCATTAAAACGCTATTAACAAAATATGAAACAGTTTCCCAAGTTTTAGCCATTTTCGCGATGCGATTTGGTCTATGAGCTATGTCAGCAACTTTAGTTCTCCTACAGATCTCCTCATTCTTCAACCTGTTTGACCGTATTATTTTATATTTCTAGAATTATTTTACGTTACAATGGCGACTTTTATTTCTAAGATACCTAGTACAATATAATATATATATCGAGTTATAAAAGACGTATTTAATAGGTACAAGTGTTCTATGTGTGTAGGCGTAGAGTGAATAGAAATTAAGCCACCACATCAAAAACTTTGGCAATAAAATAATTAAGTTTATGTCACAAACGGCTCAAAACGTCTCAGTATAACTCGTAATATTAAAAAAATATTGCAGCAGTAAAGTCCACCGTTAACATTCTAATGGTACCGACTTCACATTATAAATAGGTTAAGTATTTTTGATAATAGGAGGTTATATCGTTATAAATGCTTATTAAGGTTGCGTAGGGTGAACACGTCAATTAGCCCGTAATCTTGCTTCGTGACTTTTGACTTATGGCTGGTCGATCTTCGAGTGTGGCCATTTCACGATCGTATCACTAAATCGGCCTACAATAAATATGATCACGGCATGTACGCAAGCTTACAGTTTAATGGTGTAAATTTGTCACCACTCCACGACCTTGTATGTATCGTAAGAAACGTGTGTGAATAAAAATAATTAAATGGTTACAACGGTAACTTACGAACATAGGTTGCGGGCATCGTTTTATATAAATATATGTTGGTTTAATAGCAATCTTGTATGTCGGAAAATTATGCCTGTTAAACAATAAACACGGATGGTTTCATTTCTATTTATTATTCGCTACTTATATTTCTGCGTTGCTTTTTCTTTTCAAGAAAAATATGTTTCTCATAACTGTAAAATTACTGTTACTGTATTCTAGCTTTTGATTATGTTGTTATTTAAGGAGTTAAAACAAATTTGTTTTAATTACGGTTGGGAATTAGTACGTGTTAATTATTTTCGGAAGGAGGACCTCCAGTTAGGTGGACCGATGACCTGAAAAAGGTCGCCGGGTCTGACGGGATGAGGAAGGCGGAGGATCGAGTGTTATGGCGCGTGTTGGGAGAGGCCTATGTCCAGCATTGGACTGCAATAGGCTGAGATGATGATGAATTATTTTCGTATGTTTTTCTTGCTCTGTAATATTTTTCTGTAATCAAATTTAAATTGATTTCTACTTAGATATCAGATATAATTTAGTGTATTGCTATATAGAGGACTTAATAAATTAAATTACTAGTTTGCTAAGTGATACCTCATTTCACATTTTAGTATTTCTTCTATATACATTGATTGACCGAGAGAGATATAGTGAAAATAAACATAACTATTCATAAATTGATGACACTATTAATGGAATTAATGGAAGGATGATTTGAAAAACCAGTTGATAAATATCTACACATGTTCTATTGAGTGATATCAAGAAACAAAATTACTCGAAAGCCGCTATTCTATATAGCGTTCTTTCTTCATTCGGCAAATGTACGTAAGTACATAAGTACACATAAATACCTACTATAGTTTAATTTAAAATAAACATGTCTCAAACAAAAACTAAGGACGTGTAAATTGCCCTCGTTAAGGTAACTACATCTTTACTTTTTCTAATGTTTAGTGCGGTCATAAAGAACCCAGTCTAGTACTCAAGAAAGTAGTAATTAAGTTTCAATTTGCACACACAAGGCACACAAACAAAGAAACTTACCATCTGATACAGGAGTATTTACATAGAGGGCTGCAGAACGAGGGCTGAGGGCCCCTCCGATATCGTGAGAACAATTAAGTTTCATTTAGATGTTAGATAACTCATTAGCTTCGTGATTGTCAATTTGACTTTATGGTTTATGACTTTTTTTATTTATTTTCATATAACTTTGGATACTAATTAAGCTGACCATTCAAAATTCATTTTCAACTTATGTTTACAGAAAGAGCAAGTCGATGTCGTCGACATGAATCTTTTATAAATAAGGCCGTCGGGCTGTGTAGGTGAGCCGACGGCTTTGGTCCGGTCTTTTTCATGAAAATGGCAGACTCATATCTATTGAGAGAGTAAAGTACGGAAATTAGTAAAACAAACGAGATGAGAAAAATAAATACATAGTATCTGTAGATAACAATCAATAGCCAATCATTATTTCCAATATATCATAATGAAAACGCAGTTTCACTATATAAATCACAATAATTATTATTACAAAATGAAACCATGTGCTATGAAATAATATAAATTGTAATACAATATTAACAATGAACGTATTTTTATTTTTTTTGCATGCCTTAATGTAAAATATGGCTAAACACTGTTATCTATTCGACATAATAATATTATACCTTTATAATATATATATAGGCTTTATGTAGCCATATTTGCACAAGATATATATATCTTTATCTTCACAATTTTATTAGTTCTTTATGATACATCTACTCTCTTTAAGTTCATCTTCGCTTGTGGAATCAATTGCTTTTTTGAAATTTTGTATCATCAACAGTATGGTGATGTGCGGCTCGCTGGCGTCAATATAGAAAAGCATCAGAATATTCAGCAACCAACCTACGCCAATCTTCACTTCGATATCAGTGATTTAACTGATATAGATTTAAACAGTATTAAATCTTTCTCTTCGATTAAGAGCTGCGCTCTTGTGGGTGGAGTAACTTCCAATACTCTATTTTTATCCGACTGCCAAAAAGGAGGGTAATGTTTTTCTGCTATATCTTTCACCTCTTGATACGTCACCACCCGTACCTTCTCCTTGATCTGATTAATAAAAGTCCTCCTTGGGTTATATCTTTCTTTCTTGCTAAGTCAATATCAATTAATATTTAAACTCAGAAGTTTAAATATGAAACCTTTTTCATGAAGTATAAAGTATAAAACGCTTTTTAATGAAAATTCGTTTAAAACATTTTTGGTACCGCACATAAAATAATAGTTATTTGTATAAAATTAGTATTAAACATTACTATAATTTTGATTCTATTTACACAAAATAAGTGAAGATTTAAGTTTATTTTCCGTTTTTCATAATCATTATGAAACTATAAATATGTAGTCAAGTTCGAGGCTTATATATGGTTATTACATTGGTTTTAAATAACTTGCAAGGACGTGTGTAAGGGGTAATCATTAATTACTAGTAATCGAGAAGTTAGTTTATAACAAAGAACTTTATTTTAATTTAGCATACTGACAACTCTTAAAGCGAAACAAATTAAAGTAGTTAGAGTTAATTTTAAAGCAGTAGTTAGTAGTTAGCATGAGTTCACTCTGTTTTTTATAGCTATCAAGAAATATGTCAACAAATTTGCTTGAACGAATTTGATATTTGAAATTCGAATATTACCGAGTCTTACGAATTTCTATTCCAAGTAGAGGTAGGACTCGAAATTTGTTAAGCTACATCTATAGTCTAAAGAGTTTCAGATTCAATTAACGAAACAGACTGGGTCTGTACTATTGTATTGTGTAGACTAGACATAGCTGCAAAGTTCGCATGTCTAGTTCCGGAAGGCCGTGATCCACTTACCGCAGTTATCGGATTAGGAATTCCGTTCCACTACCGCCGCCCTCGCCCTATCGCTCGCTGAAGGGATTTGTGTAATCAAACTCAGTTTCCTACTAATGTACACACGGCTTTATTGGAAAATAAATACCCCTGTCGAAATAATTTGATTTTGTCTATTACTCTTTTAATTTAATGAAATGTACGCTCAAAGTTGGTTGTTGAAATAACATTTCATTAAACCTGTGTTTATGAGTAAGGTTGCGTGATATGAAACCGAAGAAATATTAAGTTGATATGGAAGTAAACCGTCGCTTCAATGCTTCTTTAATCAAAATATTCATAATCAAATCTAAGTGGAAGCCATAAAACCTAGGCAAAGTCATTAATAAGCGGCGGAGTTGGTCACGCATGTCGCTTGCTAGACGCGTATCTCACCGGCGCGAACACATTTTCTTCATTAACTTGTCCGCCTCCAGCGGTTTTTCTACGCCGCAGTAAAGCTCTTTTCATATTAGAATATTCGCGTGTGTGGTAACGTAAATCACTGGATTGTCACTGCGGTGGACTTATAATTTTATTGTCGGACGAAGGCGACACGACAGCGGTGTCACGCGACGACGCTGACCGACGCTCGAACGACTCACACCGCTCACCGCTCACACGACAACACACGGATCCAGCTTTTATTGTCCCGCTCTAATTATACAGTTATTTAGAATTAGATCTCACCTGAGATTACGCGTCTAGACTAAGCTGCTCACTCCTTCGTGAGAGATTAATTATAATTGGGCGTTTATTAAATATAAAGTGGATGATTAAAATATTTTGATAGTTCGAGCGCTCGCCTCGCTAGGTTTACACAAAAATGTTGCCGATTTGAAATTCTATTTCGTGCTTATGGAGATATCGCGTGAATGAATTAACAAGCTTCATTATAGATGGTCACTTATAAAGGAATCATAAGTTTATGTTTTACTTAGAATTAACTAGAATTTCAGTCGCTTTTCAGGTTTCAGTCAGTTGCGTAATACTTATTTTCTATTACGGTCGGATCGTTGGGTGGGTTATTAACATATTCTATTTATCGTTTTACATGTCTTGTGTACTACAGCTATCTGAATTCAAAAAATGTATATTATAATTGCTCTTGAAACTTATTTCACGTTTTCTATGGAAGTTCATTTAATTAACTGGGAAATAGTAGGTAAGTTTTCAGTATGGTATAAAGATTTGATAGTTGTCTATAATTAACTTTTAAATATCGGTAGAATGGCGTGACAAAAAACGGTTTTTATTGGTATATTCTAGGCGGGCCTGGCTTGAAACACAGAGCACGTAACGTCCACAGTTGAAAGTAGGTTGTCCATCGTGCCCCGCCTACCTACCATGCTATTACGCGACAGGATGCCGGCCAGTCCAGTAATAGGTGTCATTATTGTGTCGTTCAGAAATTGCTTCACTATCGGAGGAGTTATCACGGCCGGTTTATAGGTCCAGATTACATGGTATGTAGAGTTTTTACACGCGGTATATAAGCGGCTTTGTAGGCCGCACTCCACCCATCGGTTATTGTTCATTACGGGTTTTAATTGAGTGTGGTTTAGCGGCCACTGTGAACGCGTAATTGTGTTTAAAAATACTTTTTGTAATGGATGCTTTGAAGGTATCTAGATGTACTTTATTGGTATTAACCATTAAGCAAATTTTGAATTTAGAAAACGTCTAAAATAAAAAAATATACTGGGTGTATACGACGTTACGACATTAAATGATAAGGCAGCCAGTGTTAACCCTTATAAACATATTCTAATAATAATCATAAAAAAACTACACATTATTTAAAGTCGAAAAATTTAAAAATATAAATCTACACGTTATTTTTCTATCATGACGTTTTCGACATGACGACGACAAAAGTGCGGAACAGAGTAAGAGATAAGATAATATGAAAGAATCAGAGATATTTAAATGAATTGAATGACGTAATGACAACAATGATCAACGTAAATATCTACAGGTTGTTTAAAACTGTGAAAAAACTGTGAAATAAAGAAAGTATATTTGCGTCTAAACTAATGCAAATTACTATAAATTTTTTTTGGTAAAGCCTTCTAACATCACCTGCTATACGTGGTTTCACTTAATGTCGTATCGTCGTATACACGCTGTATATGACATAAGTATATGACAGCAAATATATTGTAACTTTTTTTATAGATTGTCTTTTTATTCGTTTTATTAGAATGTAATGATGTAACCATAGCACTGGAATAATTGTGTTCTGATACTAAAATATATGTAGTTATAACAGTATAATAATATTTACATGATAGTAGGTCAGTAAGTATCGAAATTCTTCAAGATTCTTGATGAATTTCGATGTGGTTCGGGGGACTTTACAAAAATACAATAAGTGAATACAAAGTACAACAATAGAATAAAACGCTTCCGTGAGTTTTATTCACATGACAGATAGTTAATCCAGAATCAAGTAACTATGCGTTTTCTCTTTTATTTAAAACGTTAAATGCTTGCAGCAACCATCAATACTCCAACTAAAATCGTTCCGTAATATTAATTCTCAGAAAGCACACATATCTTTGAGGTTTATCTGCCGCAATTTTACAGACAAATAGCATTCATAAACAGTTAGTGTGTTTAATTTATGCACCTCAGTCGTTCGCCATGATAATGAGTGTTGCGATGAATAAGTAGGCACTAATGCTACGGATATCCTTGCATGGCACGGCTTGCCATACCAACGGGTATGCGAGTGTCATGCAAGCTACTCAAAGTCCCGTAGATTCCTCTGTTTTTGCGATGTTTTCGGCGTATTCAGTTAAGTGGAAATGTAAAATTGATTTTAGACATAGATTTGAAATGAAACAATTAAAATAGTCTTTATTTTCGAATATTGATAATTTTATTTTGCAACACATTTTTTTATTTTTTTTTGTTTATATGTGATATGCGGTAAGACAGCTTTAATCTATCTTTAGTTTATAAGCTGAAGAGTTTATTTGTTTGGTTGGTAGAACGCTCTAATCTTAGGTACTAGAGGTTCAAATTAAGAAAAAGTTTTCGTGTTGGAAAGCTCTTTTATTGAGAAAGGTTATAAGGCTATATAATATCACGCTATAACTAATGGGAACTGAGTAAAGGTCAATTATTATTAATGTATATAAGTAGTTTAACAGTTATTTGGTACCCATAACTTAAGCAAATATAATTACTTAATATGAGACTAGATGGCGCTGTGTGAATATAGTAAAATTATTAATCATTAAAAATCAACGGGAGCGAAGCTCGTATAACATCATGTAACCGTGCTTTTGAACTCTAACTAAAACAATTATATTACGTTCATTATCGTATAAAGTAAGTTGTGAAAGAAAATATATACATACGCATAATATAGGTATATACGTAAATAGGAAGTATGTAACGGGAGAATTTGATCTTATATGTTAAAACAATTAAAGGTACAAAAGTAAATAGTTTTATTTGCTTGTTAAGGTTAATCGAAACAGTAAATTAAAAGAACCGAATTAATTTTCAAACATATTCAACCCTTTTAGTTTCAGAGTGATTCAAACGTACATTAATTTTCATATTTTTAACCATAAAAATGTAGGTCGTTGAACTCTACTTATACGACATTTTGTAACCGTGTTTGAAGATAAAATTTTTAGTTTATTTTCGAATGGGCAGGCTATTTATTTACAAGTAAGAGTAATTATTTCTGCCCATAGTAATTAGTACCTTTTGATATTATCTAAAGTATTTAGGTTTTAACTTTTTTCCTTAATTGGGAGTAAACTAAACTACAATTTATATAATTGAGGGTTCGTATGACCTATATAGTTAGTTTTCTGTTGATTAATAACCACAAAGTTTGCTTTAAGTTTCCCTTTGATATATCCAACTGATATTATATTAAAATAGTTTATAAACAAAATAAGTGAGCCATTTTGCCATCTTTCAGATTGTCAATAAATCATTGGCAATAGTAAAAATAAAAACATGCTATAAGTTATAATTTTAGATTATATAAATATAAATAATATTTAATGGCATTGTTATAACAATGATATAAGTGGCGGAGAGTTAAGTACGCAATACAATAGTGTAATATTTGGTAGATAAGATTGTTTATCGTTGAATAAATCTGTGTGCCATGATGACTGTGTTTTATTAGAATAACCACTTAACGCCAATCGTGAACTGTGAATTGTGATTATGTTAACTTTCGAGGATGTCGTGTGACTGGAAGTGGTATGAGCGTGGTATATACCCTGCACTTTTAATCGTCTTACAAACTTTGTCTAGGTCATAGCAATCAGGTATCATCATCATCATCATCATCATATCAGCCCAACGACATCCACTGCTGAACATAGGCCTCACCTAATTTACACCACTGCAAACGGTCCTGTGCCGCCTGCAATCAGATATAGAATTTAAAAAATCTAATTTGCGCCGAAAATCTTCCTTGAAACACGAAAACTTGATTTTTTTTGTTTAATATCATCATCATTTTGGAGGGAATTTAGCCTACTATACCACGCTGGCCAGACGGGTTGGTATAGGGTATATGTTATAGGGTTAATTATGAATATCACAACCTGTGGATGTCGTTAAAGGCGACTAAGGGAACTTTAGGGAATCTTATGCACACAAGAGCACTGAGAGAAAAGGAAAATTCGAAACAAACCCTATACCAACCCGTCTGGCCGGCGTGGTATAGTAGGCTACATTCTTTCCACATTCTTTGGAGGAGACCCGCGGCCTGTAGTGGGACGTTTATGGGTTAAAATGATGATGAGAATCAGATAATAACGAAAATCATCTGTTATTACAATATATTATGGTTTTAAATTTCTCTAGCGCATAGGACTAGATACTCTTCCAAATTATTATGTGAATGTTACAACTTGAGTATTGTATTCTTTGACAAGAATGTCACTTCTAGTCAAAGATATTGTTGTGTTACGCCATTAGTTCATTTTAGGGGTAGATGATGTATCCAGATAGGAGGGTCAAGTGTCCCCCACGGGGGGTGAAAATATCCATAAAAGGGGGTAATTTTGACCGCGCAGTCAGATCGAATATGGTGATAGCGACCACAAGACAGAAAATTTTATATGAAATTCTGAACTCCTTAATTGAGTAGAAGATAGTTATCACGCGAGGAATATTAACTTTAGACGCTTAATTATTTCGTTTGTATAAACGTGTTTACCAGAATTTGAAAAAAAAACCCCTAATGAAGTTAAGAAAAAAAAGAGAAAAAAAAAATTAAGTTACATTAGAATTAGAATTTTGTAAAATATAAAACTTATTTTTTTCTAATAAGGTAAGACATAAACTTGTCTTATTATTGTCAAGAAGACATACAAACAGAAAACTTGTATACATTAAAAAAACTTTTTAATTGTTTTGCTAACTCATCTTGAGTTAACAAAACAATTAAACAGAGAACTAGAGAGATAGAATTTAAATAAAGAATAATAAATATTTTAATGTATGACCATTATACTCATTTGATGTTTATTTATAAACTAAAACAACTAAATGGATAACGGCGTAATTTCAAAATCAGTTTTCAATATTTGAAGTAATATACTTCAAATATTCTCTTCTTAATAATTTATTCTCATTACTTGAAATAATTGTTGTTTATTTGTTTCTGTAAACCCAACAAAACAAATGTAAACTTCCATTTATGTTTGAACTAGCTTTCGCCCGCTGCTTCGCCCGCGTGGTATGTATTTTATAACTATAAACACTCCTCTTGAATCAGTCTATCTATTAAAAAAAATCGCACCAAAATCCGTTGCGTAGTTTTAAAGATTTAAGCATACATAGGGATATAGGGACAGAGAAAGCGACTTTGTTTTATACTAAGTAGTGATATAACATATTGAAACATTGACTGCCTCGGTGGCGCAGCGGGAAGTGTATACGACTGCTGTGCAAGAGGTCCTGGGTTCGATTCCCGGGTGGGGTAAAAATGGTATTGGGTTTTTCTATCATGAAATTCCAGTATTAAGATTTGCCTGGAGTTTGGTAAACAAATGCTCCCGGTTGATGACAATAGGCTCGCCCCCAATTTCATGGGATCAAACATAGCTGGCGAAATGTGGGTGTGATACACTTCTGCCTACCCCTTCGGAGAAAAAGGCGTGATGCTATGTATGTATGTATGTAATGTATGTATATTGAAACAAAACTATAAGAAACCTCCTAAATCTAAACAATTGTCACCATAAGGAAACAATAATGTAATTTCCACACGTGCGGCTGTGTGAAGGCTACACCCCGATGATATGAGTCCTCACCCCTTACAAGAAACTATCACGAATAACACAAGTATTGGCTAGAAGAGGGTGTTTTTATAACGTCCGCCAGATGGCGCCTGTCATTTACTGCAGCCATAAAACAACCAGTGTTATTTGAACCCCAAAGTTTTACTATTCCCCTCTCGATCTGAGCACTTTGCTTCGCTTACGGAGGGAGGTGTAGCTCAAGTAATATTGGTGATGTACTATAAGGTTAGGAGTCAAAAGGATCCGTGCCGGTATAACATCAATTTTTGCAGCCAGTTATTGATAGAGGGACATAACAATAACATAATTCAAGTTTGCTACAGAGATATGATTTTCATTCTGTCGTAACGCGTTTCAGTAAGGACTATTTCTTATTAGTTTGCCTTATAAGACGGTTCTAGAACTAGTAGAGAATATCAGTGAATCAAAATTATCTACCAATTTTTATACTATTGTATGTGAAACTATGTCAGTGCCGGCGGTCTATTCTCGCATTATAGAGATATTACTACTTTAGATATGTTTACGGGATAGCTACGATTCAGACCAACCGGCTCGCATCGGCCCGCGCCGGGCGGCATTTTACAATGCGTTAAAGAACATTGAAATGTATCAACAGTAATTACAGTTCATATTTGCATGCAACTTACGGTCGGAGCCGGTCGGCCGTCGCGACGCGTCGCGGGATGCCGACGGAGGTAACTATGCGTAAGTTGCATGCAAATATGAACTGTAATTACTGTTGATACATTTCAATGTTCTTTAACGATGCGAGCCGGTTGGTCTGAATCGTAGCATAATCCACCTTTACGCCCACCACTGCAGCTCCTGTAAGCCAGGATTAACAGCGATTCCTTGCGAACACCGAGTTTTGATAATCGTGAATCCCAGGGAATGCCTGACTTATTGTTTTGAAACCCGCAAAGAAATTAATCAAAAGTAAATAGAGGAGTTGGAAAAATATATCCACTTCCCTGCATAGCAAAGCGGGAGACATAAGTTATCTGTATAGGTTCTAATCCTATTAGAAAGATAGGATCGCATAAAAAAATTTAAGAATACGGAAAAACAATATCGCTATGCCATAGGGCAGATATACAGGTGTAATAAAAATAACAAATACTTACATATCTCTAACATACATTCAAAATTCAAAACAGTCTCTTAATTAGATCTCTATTTACAGACATAGGTATTTATTATTTAGACAATAGCCCTCCCGAAGTCCTGACTTCCTTAATAGACGTGGAGTCTAATTCAGAGAATATAAAAGTTACAGCTGTCTAAAACTACTACATTAAAATTTATTATAACATACAAATATTGATTCACTGTGGTCCGTATATAATAATAATAATAATAATATTCTACCACATTCACACAGCGCCATCTAGTCCCAAAGTAAGCAATTATATTTGCTTGTGTTATGGGTACTAAACAACTGATATACTACTTAAATACTTTTTTTTTTGTAAATACATACATATTATAGATAAATTACACCCAGACACAGAACAAACCTTTATGCTCATCACACAAAGATTTGTCCTGGGTGGGGATCGAACCCACGACCTCCGGCGTAGCAGTCAGGGTCACTAACCACTAGACCAACAGGCCGGTCAATATATAGTATATAAAACTAATCTCTTATAATGCTTCAGTATTGTCACATTATACAAACCATGAAGGTACAAATGAAAATATTAAACAGAAAACTGAATAGGGTATCTTATTGGCGGCCAGTCTTATTGGTCATTAAAATATAATTTACAACGCCACGATGAAAGGCTCAAATCGACGTCACAGGCACTAAACATAAGCTTATACAGATTAATAGTGTGTGAAAATCTACATTAGTTTATGGAATGTGAAAACCTACTATTTGTATTAGTATTCTATACTTATCCGTGTAGTGATAAATTAAGAATACATAATGTCACTACCCCATCTCAACCCGTGGGTTGCAGACAAGAGCGCTGCAAGAAAAGGAAAATCGAAACCCTATACTAACCCATCTGGCCAGCGTGGTATAGTAGACTAAATTCCCTCCACATTCTTTGGAGGAGACCCGTGCCCAGCAGTGGGACGTTTGTGGGTTGAAATGCATCACAGTCAGATCTGAAAGTCACACTTACAATAGGGGGCGAGCCTTTAGCCATTAATAGGGCAAATATTTACACTCCGGACTGATACTGAATATTTCTAGACAGAAAAACCTAAAACCAGTTTTTCCTCTCTCTCCTCTCTTTTCCGAATCTAGGACTTCTTACATAGTACACACTGCCGCTGCGCCACCAATGCTGTGAAACCAGCCGCCAATACAACCGTTGTCATCTGAATAACAAAAAAAACTCTGTTTGAATTTCTTTGTCCCAAAGAATAATTTTTATGACCAGCGGACGCCAATCTTAGATACAATAAGCATGTTCGTATATTATATCCGTTTTTGATTTAAAACACGAAAACGTTCCTTACTCTCTGAACTCATGAATCAATTGTTGTAAATATACCGACGGTTTCTAAGTAATTAGGGGCAAAAATCGCCACAAAAAGAAATAGGGTCAGTCGTAACAAATAAACAACATCTCTTATATCACAGGGTGATTTTTTCAAGTTGTCCAATTTAGCTGTTTCTCGATTACATAAACAATAGCGGTACTTTAAGGCGTAATGGTGGCATAACGGCCGGACGAAGCGGGGGTTAATTAAACAATAAATAGCCGTCCGCCGCCGACCTAACGATTATTATATTCAAAAGCAGCTTTGAATTCGCATCACTCTCCGGTAATGTGTCAACACGGGCGAGGCCACCTATTCTCTAAGCATAAGTTCAACTTAGACGGCTTTGCTCGCCGTCTCAAAGTTTCCTCTTACGTAATATTTGTTTAGACCAATGTATGTAACCTCATGATATTATTGATAATTGATGAAACGACATCAAACATTTCACGATTTGTGCGCTTCAAAGTAATTTCAATTGATTTTGTTACAATTTTGTTAAAATATCGTTATATCACACATTTTTACCGTAATAGAGGCGTGAGATCATTTTATAAGGTTTGATAAAATTCGAAAGATTCCGAGTAGGCACCCTCTACTCGGAATTTCTAAATTCGACAGTTTATTTTGATATCGAGGTCAGTTATGTATTTGAAATTTAAGTTGTTATTGTTAATTAAATCGAACAATCGAATTGTCGAAATTGCGAGTAGGCTCTGAGTCGAAGACTGTAGAATAGAGGCCCGCCAGTCATTACGGGGTCGCTCGTTAACGTTCTCTAATTGCATCGGGTTAATATAGACTTTGTTAAATAAAATCTCTCATCTAGGCACCTCCCCGGGGTGGTTTTTTCGTTATTTAGCACGGTGCAGATGCCCTTAATGACGCGTTTGAAACTTACGATGACACTTAGCGAGCGCCGAGGTTGGGCCGACTCCCGCGCCGTCGGGTGGTAATTGCACAAGGAATTAAAGAATTTCCGTTCTTCTTGTGAATTAATGGGACGGCCTATGTACGCGGGGGAACTAAATGTTGTGATTTTATAAACGTAGACTCTTGTTGTATTAGTTATGTAGTCTTAAAAAATCTGTCATTGTAGATGATAACTTTTTATAAACACAAACAATTTCAACGGTATTTGTTAAAATATTTAAAAAACACAAATTTGTAAGACAAGTTTATTTAAAAATTAGAAAGCTTAGCCTTATTTTCACTTCCTAATATAGACAAAATAGAATAAATTTAAGACTATAGTAGAGATTTAAATGTAAATACTATCTAATATTAATTGAAATGTTTTCATTGAATACTTAATACCTATGTAAATTAATAAACCTTTAAAATAAGTACACATCTACTTCCAAAATTCCTACCTGTAGGTATGTTTATAAAACATGAATTTGGAAGCCCCAATTCCAATTAGTCCAATAAGATTTTCTACAAATTTGTTCCTAATTTAAATGATAAATAAATTACTTAAATAATAACATCCAACTGCGCACATTACGAAACGAATGATCGTAAGATTTCGTCTAATTAAAACGTTACAGAAGAGAATCGGCCCCGCTTTTTACGTTTAACTGTCCAAGTTTTGATGGCGACAAACAAATTTATTTAATAAAGTTGAAATTTACAATAATTGTCGATGAGAAGAGATTGGTTAGGCGTGTATTTGTAGTAAGCAATGTTAGAATTAAGATCGCGCCACGTGGTGCGAACATTATGCTTGGCAATTCGCGCACGATTAAAATTATCCTACTCAGTTATCGTTGAGGGAGTGACGAGTGTAACAGACCATATAATAAGCTAGACTTTCCCATGTCACAACCTTATATAATTTTAATAAAGCTTGGCATTTAAACATATAATAAAAATAACACGCAAATTTAATTGACAGATAATGTGAAAAAAAAAACGATTAAATGTTTAAAACAAAATTCTGTATGGCCAGTGATACAACAGAGGTTATCCTCGAAAATAGAACTACGTAATATAATAAAATGGTCAAACTAAGGAGGCCATCGTCAACCCCATAACCTAGTGCAAATCCATCGCATGATCAATAAGTTATTTTACGTGTGTGTAATAAAATACTATATTTAATGTACTTCCAGCATGCAAAGAAAGTCTAAGACTTGGTATGTGCTTCATTTTATTACCATGACTATAGTAAATAAAGGAAAGGTTATAACCTTTTAAATGTAGGGTAACTCACACAGACACACGCGTATAGTATTCTAGTTGCATACATATTTAACATACATTATACACAACTATCATAAAAATTTAATGGATATTTTAAAGACTATTCTGATTATCGATTGAATTCTTGTATGAAAAAGAGAAAGGTATAAAAGTTTGAGATAGTGAAATAATTGTATTAAATCTGAATCGTTTATTAAAATAAGGTCAATACGATCTATAACTACGGCTACTATCACTGTTCATCAAACTGCTACTACTATTATAAAAGGACAGATGATTGACTCGGCTAAAGGATCTGTATGAAATTAGGCACACTACTTTTAGCGACATACTACGCAGGTAGAGCCGCGGGCTGAACCTATATTTCTGAAATAAATTTATTTCTATCGTTTGTAAATTCAAAAAAAGAATAAAAATCGCGGGCCTTTTAATCTATGAATATTCGGAATCATGTCTATACATTCATAGTTCTATAGTCAAGATGTTAACAGAGACGTTCAGTAAGACGGGCGTGACTTAGAAGCGGATGACGACGTGATTGGCGCTACTTAATTAATCCCAGGGCCCTCTCTAATTAATAACAATAATTCCTTAGTGAGTTGTCGTTCAACATCTGACGTCACCCAACACTCCTCAGTCTTCATTCGAATAAAGTTTAATTGTTTCGGATAATTGAAACAATAGAGTCTGGAAACTGGAATATTGGATTATATATTATTATTATTTCATCGTGTTACATCAGACAGTTTGTTTTGTTCTAGGATATTTATATGACCTTCTGTGACAAAGGTTTTTGAATAATATAGAGGTCCTATTCGCTATCTCGACATTTCATTGTTCGATTTGGATATCACTGTCAAAACTTTGAAAATTTAAATATATAGTTGCTGTCATTTTTAGAATCGATAAAGCGATTATCGAAACTGCACCAATAAAGATGAAAAGAAAGTAAGCGTGTTTGTCTTTGTGCTTGTGACACCCAATAGTGCAAAGTAATACGATAAACATATATACATATATATATAATAGGATTCCCACACGAGACAAATATTTGTGTGATTCATAGATATTTGTTTCTAGTCTGGGTGTACTTTGTGTCCGTTAGTTTCATGTTTGTAAAGCTCCCCGCGACACAGTGCTTGTTTCCTAGAGCGGGCGTTGTCTTTTTAATAAAAGAAAAAAAAGTCTAGTTAAACTAAGTGTATCAGCCTTACTGCCGTACTCAGAGACGTTACTTAACTTTAAAGTTTATTTAGTAAAAACGTGTGATACTTATGTCGATACGCCTAAAGACGATTATTCAATGATAAAATTGTTTTAATGACAGATTACTGCAAATTGCCGTCTCTGAGTACGGCAGTAAGTGAGTTATGTATTTTTAATTTCTTGTCTTATTATTTAAGAATACCATTGTCTTAAAAATATTACTTTGTTTTTTTTTTATTTTAATCACATGATTAGAAGTATGTAAATTCCTAATCGATATAGTATCGATACGGCAGATGCAATCTTATTGTACACGATTAGGTATGTTAGATACTGTATCTACGTATATATAAGATGATATTCTGATATCATCCCGCAATATTATTGCATCATGTACATATAATAACCGTAAAATCAAAAATATCTGGATGCAACATCAATACTAAATAAGGGTATACGTTTGTTAACCAAGCACACTATAAAGACTTTACACGTTTTGATTGAATTGCATTTATGTCGTAGAGTAGAAAATTCATCAATTTACAGATATACCACTTCAAACTGGTTATTGTTTACATTCTATTTTCAGTTATAGTGAGCGGTATAATTGTGTCATCGAACGGCATTTATCGGAATATTTTAAACAGTTTACCAACTCCATTAGTATATGAGATTCGATATATAGCTGTAAAATAATCGATTAATTCCACACGGTAAGTACACCTAAATAATAATAACGTATACCTAATAGTGAAATCAAAATATACGTAACTGAACTTTTTCTTTACGTAATGTTAAACAATTGGCCAGGATAGAAGCCATATGACAGCAAATCTTCCGTGGTAGTGTTACGCCTTCAATTATAATAACAATGGCGGTAACTTGTCTCAAGTAAATTTCGAATTTGGAATGGATACCTCTCAAGTGTCCGAGGGTGAAAGATCAAACAAACCTTTGTTTTATCTATAACTGACAGCCCGCCGAAATCTGGCTTCGTGTTTTTCTTTTGTGCCAATACGAAATGTGTAGGTGACATAACTTTGTTGCTTATTTCCATCGTAATGTTGAACAAAACATTCGTTTCTTTGTGATGTTTGAGACATATTTTTAAGGCGTGTAGATATTTTTTTATTGACAATAGAAAATAAATCATCAAAGAGCTTTTAATGTTTCGTTACAATTACGTATTCAGAATGACTTTATTATTTTGCATGAATACATCTCGTTCTGAATTATATGAGTACATATAATATAGCATGTAGTACTTAATTCGAAATTAATAGAGTAATTTGTATTTACTCGCTAACGTTTAGTGGTTATTCAAAGTAGGTTTACAGCTTCACATTATCGATAAACCGACGTCTATTTACCGTAAATGTAAGAGTAATTCATAGTAAACATCCCATCACTCATGACGATAATAGTGGAAATGTCAAAATGTGTTTAAATCTAGTAACAAACATATTGAAGTGGGCAAGTCTTAAAGATCGGGAGCCAATGTCGTAAAGCCGAAACTTTACGACGTACGTGACGGCCGAAACGAAAACGCTTTCGAACGATGACGGATCGTGTGTCTCCAGCTTTATGATGCAAAAAGTTGAGATGTGTTCCTTGCGCTCGGATCAAGTGGACCACCTTTGAGTATCTTGTTTATTGTGTGCACTTGAGTTATCCGTAACTACTTTTTACTATTATAGTTTGAAACATTACTTAAAGTAATTAGGGTACTTCACCGTGTGACACCACGAGTTATTGGTACCACGGTGTCAATCGCATAACGATGTTTTTTGATTTGGCTGTTTGGGACCATTGTAATAAATTTTGTAACATAATATCTTTTTTCTTCGTTTCACACCGTGGTGATTTGGACCAGTATAACAATAAAGAGTCCTAAGCTGTTTCAAAACCTTGTGTAAATCGACGAAGACAAATAAGACATTCGTCGTACATCATGGTCTCAAACGGCCAATTCAAAAAACGTCCTTGTGCGATTGTCATTTAGATCCCTCCTTTACGCAATATCTCGTGTATTTTACGTACAGAATATCTTAAGATATTTTGAGAAAAATACCTTTCAATAAAGGTATAATTGAAAGCTGGAAAATGAGGTAACGTGGAAAAATGTTCAGACCGATGTTATGGGGTTTAATAATCGCGCGTTAAAAAAAAAAATATACGTTATTTCTCACTACACCCCCCCTAATGCCTAACCATAAGTCCTACCTAAAAATATATATCACTAGTGATATTTCGTGATTTCTTCAAAACACCCCCCCCCCCCTTTCGAGTCTCACGTGATTAATAGACCCCGTACTTGCTAATGTAATACCCAGCTTAGTAAGTTACCTAACACTGATTTGTCCTTAAAAGATACCACCGCTACATTTTTAAAACAATATAAATGATAAATTACCATAAAAAAGATTAACGCCTATTCGGCAGTAATGGGGTCATTACGGAAAATGGGTAAAGGCCATTTATTCTATATCTTTATTTGTAATGGTGGGCTGGACATGTGTAACTTAATAATTGTATTGTATAGGGCGACAATTGCATGAAATATTACTATCAGTGGGTGTGGTAGGGAGTGAGTCAGATGCGGAACCCTAAAAAACGGTTTTGTTATAATTTTTTAAGTTATCATCATCATCAGCAACCCATTAAGTCCCACTGCTAGGCTCGAGTCTCCTCTTCTCTCTTTAGAGAGCTGAGAGGGTTTAGGCCATAATCCACTCACGCTGGCCTAGTGTGGATTGGTGGATCAGACATACTCATAGAATTTCTTCTACGGTATCTAGGGTCTCCTCACGATGTTTTCCTTCACCGTTAGCAGATGGTAAGTCACTTGACTAGTACATATAAATTCCACAAAGTGGAATCCACATTGGTACTGCCGGTCGGGATCGAACTCGGACCGCGTGATTTGCACGCCGGTCCCTTATCCATTCAGCCACCATCACTTTTTTAAGTAACAGTGTATAATTTTAGACATTAGTATTTTCAGAATAAACACAGAAAGTAATTTTCTTCATTTGTTACATGCCATGAGCGGCTGTAACCATATACCATCAGGTGGACCGCCTGCCCGTCTGCCACATCAGGCAATCAAAAAAATGTGCATGAATTAGTGAACTTAAAAACGGATAACCTTTTTACTACTTGTATCTCTCAATCTCTCGTATAGAGAAAGTAAGTTTCAGAACGCTATAAAGTCTCAAATTAGACATGATATTGTGAGTTACTTACATAACACATTTGCAACTAATCCTCAATATTGTGATATCGGTTTAAATTTGTCAATGTTACGCTAATTTGTCATGCAATGGGGAGGGTTGGAAGCTCCGTGTCCAACAGCCACAGATGAAAAAATGACATCTCTATAATGGTTAATAATGTTCCAGCCGCGAATAAATGTATGCTTGATTATTTTATTGTTTTCGTTTACTATTGTAAAAAACTGCCTCGGTGGTGCAGCGTGAACGTGAAGTGTATACGGATGCAAGAGGTCCTGGGTTCGATTCCCGCGTTGAGCAAAAATGGTTTGGGGGTTTTGTGTATCATGAAATGCGCTTGGAACAAGCTGAGCTTGGAAACAAATGTTTCCGGTTACAGACCTAACTTAGCTGGCGAAATGTGGGTATCACACACACACAAATATTATCAGCTAGGCTATGCCTAGCTGCGGAAAACTAAAAAACGGTTTTGTTTTTGTTTTGTTTAATAATAAAAAAAAAAATTAAATTAAAATAATTTCAGATTTTTTTTCGAATAAATAGTAATTGTGTATAATTTTAGAAATTAATATTTTCAGAATAAACGCAGAAATTAATTTGCTTCATTTGTTACTAGATAATTAATGCGTTATTTAGTGGATTTTTTCAGAAGTGAAAGTCATAAAAACAACTGACAATAAGGGATTAATTATACACAAATAAATATCAGTTTTTAAATAAATGCGCATCGATTACTCAAAAATGAACTCTAAATTTAATAAATGAAATATTTTATTTGAATGTTAAAAATAATATTTTGGCAGATTTTTTTACGCAGCGTCATCGAAGGACGCTAATAGAAGCTTGTGTTAGAAGGCTACTTTATATCAATTCACCACAGGGAGAAGCCGTTGGCAAAATTTTAGTTATCTATATTCAAGTGTTTGTGGCATTTAATAGAGGACCACGAATACGTCTGTGACATTTAATAAAACCAAAATTAATTCACTTAACAGAATTAAAAGTTGTCTAATCCTCAAAACAATTATGTCAGCATCATTACTCCAGCGATATCTCCCTAAATCGACAATATCTGTAGTGTCGCGTGGCAAGTAATCCCGTAACCCTCCGCCTGCGCACTGCGTCGCGTGAGAAGTGAATTAAATCGCCACGGGGTCCGATCGACCACTTAACGGATCGTGTTCGTGTCTTACGATTGATAGTGCAAGGAGGGTTGTTGTTGAAAGTTAATTCATGTTTGGTGTCAATGCAGCGCCTTTATTATGTTCGTGGAAATGCAGTTTTTCTTCTGACGTCTGGGTGAGGGGTCGAGAAGAGCTTTGTGTTAATAAAATGTATTGTGATGAGTCTATTTTAAGTTATTTAGTATTAAATAATAATGTAGGCATGGCCGTTGGATGCGGGCCGCACAAAATTGCTCGCTTTGTGGTGAAAATTAGGTGAGGCCTATATATTCAGCAGTGGACGTCGTTGGGCTGATATGATGATGATGAATAATCTAGGTACATGAATTATAATTTCATTATCATCAGACCGTAGTCCTTCATTGTTGAATTATATCTAGGCCTATAAAGCTGATAAAAAATCTATATGTATAAAGCCGTGATAGGTATGTGTTTGCTCACATTTGGTTTACGTACAGACGAGACTGAACTAAAATTAGTTTAGTCTCAAGAAAAGTCTTCGGGTGTTGACGATGCGATAGACACGCGATAAAGATACACAAAATTAGAGTTTTCATTGAAATAGCCGAAAGGTAGTGCTTTCTTTCATCATTATCATCATATCAATCCAACGACGGCAACTGCTGGCATAGGTCTCACCTAATTTACGCCACCGCGAGCAATCCTGTGCCATCTGCAACTGCAACCAACGGCTGCTCGCAACCCTGACCAGGTTCTCGGTCCATCCGGTGAGGGGTCGTCCCACGCTGCGCCTTCCAATACGTGGCCGCCACTTGAAAACCTTTTTCCCCCATCGGCTATAAGTTTTTTATTGACTGAGAAATATATATGGGTACACGAACCTAATAAGGACGTTGGGTCACACCCAGAACACACTTTATAAATAAGCCAGAATATTGTAAACAATAGCATCGAGTAAGCAATACACTAATAGTTCAGAGCTAATTGTTGAGCTTAGTCTTAGGAATTATTAATTCATAAAAAATTTCATAACCAATTTTATGCCATACCTCAAATCGTATCACATCACCTGTTATCAAAACATTATCCCTGATAATCTTAATCTACACGCAAATGTTTTGATACCTTATGAATTATAATTGATTAGGTTTCCGATACTTAACGATTTGTAAACCTTGACAAACTTACAACGTCAAATTAAAGACATTGTCATAACTTTATTAATCTTTATTACTACATCGGGCGTGAACAAAATTGATAAATGTAGGCAAGTTATTGTTCTAAATAATCCTTTCAGTTTACAAAGACGACCCTCTGTCAGGGAACAGTATTAACCCTTAAACGGCGTGGTGTGGGGGTCGTGCCGACACGCGGACTGTCAAATTCACAATATAGCTTCATAGTTTATTATAATATTTTTGTTCAATATTGCCCTCATTTCTCCCTAGCCGCTTGACACATTACACACTACTGAATTTTTAACGTCGTTACATTTTGTAGTTTGAAGCTAAATTAAGTTTTGAGTACGTTTTTTATACAATCTTTTGGTAACATTAATTACTGTTTTATAGATATTTAGTTAAATTAAACATTTTCGATATGTGTGGATTATGGCCTAAAAACCCTCTTAGCTCTCTAGATACAGGAGAGGAGACCCGAGCCCAGCAGTGGGACTTAATAGGTTGCTGTTGATGATGATGAAGCATTTTCGTTTCACCGTAATAAGAAAATTTAAATAATATGTAGTAATTACTAACTAATTATCGCAACAATCATATTTCAGTTTTAAAGTTCAGTTTTAAACATAAATCTGAACAATATATGTGTATAAATGCACCCCGTGTATTTGTGCACACATTTGTATGATCCACGATGACAATAAATCATATAATTTGGCGACGAAAAGTGAATTCCGTATCCCGCCACATTACCCCAGTAGATTTACACAGTTCATATGACAGCGACATGCGGTTATTACTAGAATTACAAGAATATGACAATTTATATTCGGAAGCATATTACATTTTGGGGAGTTTACTCATATGATCACTGTAAATCTTGTCGCTTAGGGTAAAATGGATTTGTCACATTCACAGAAAGGGCTGCACGCAAATCTACTTGAATATTCTCTTATATGCACATTTAACAAGCATTCCGTGGAAACTAACGTCGGTGTTTACACATTAAGATTTCCTTCAGTAGTTTCTAGTGCGGCTATATCAGTACATAGCTAGTGGAAGTCATAACAGTGTATATGTAAGCCGATCGATGTGGCTGGAATGGGTACATACACAAGGCGGAACAATAGGCCAAGGCGTCGACACAATGGACAATGCCCGTACCTTCGATACGATAAATACACTCATCTAACGCTTGTCTGTGTGCGTGGCGATATGTGTTTT
This sequence comes from Laspeyria flexula, assembly GCA_905147015.1. Lineage (NCBI taxonomy): Eukaryota > Metazoa > Arthropoda > Insecta > Lepidoptera > Erebidae > Laspeyria > Laspeyria flexula. The sequence continues at coordinate 9,459,928 of LR989964.1, read as the reverse complement.
ATATTGCATAACGCTTATATGTTTGTTTGCTATTGTACTCACACTATGAAACTGTTACTTCAAACTTAACGATAAAACTTACAAGTTCTTATAATACATTTTATTCAAACAAGTTCGGAACTCTCTGGCAATTTCGGTGGACAAATTCGTGAAACTATATTAGCTCACAGATGTCCGTAACGCTAAAGCTCGTATTATGAAGGCGTGGTTCTGGTAGATAAGTAGATTTGTGACAGTACGGCAACGACACACATAAATTTGTGCGGACAAACACCGTTACAGCGGCTTAGCTTCCTGGCAAACAAGGGCGGCGGGTCCCAATGATACCGACGCGTTTGAGGGTTAGAACTGTTTATTAGTTCCGAATATGCCGCTAATATTGCTAAATAAATATCATAAAAAGTATTGTCCCCTATTGTTAAAGAAACAATTTATTTTATGATAGTTCATGTCATGTTCGGATAGATATTTTTATATCTTTTGTAGCAGTAGCAATAACAATAATTTAATCTTATTTATCGAAAAAAGAATCGAGCATTTTCATAAGCATTAAATTCTTTAATAGATGCATAAGCAATTATAAGGCCACGTACATACTTCAGTTCCCTGACCCGGCAGACTGAATGACCTTAGAACATCTGACACCACAAAGGAAGAATTTGGTTGCAAGAGCAGCGCGTGCGCTGCCGCACCGACCGGTGTTCAATCACAATGCAGCGGAAGACGTCGCGCACCGCCCTCGGCAGATGGCGTAGTGTTGCTGAAACTGGTTTTTAATAAACGCAATATTATTGACCCCAGACCTTTTGGGGATGTTATTATTCATAGTTTCTTTGAGCCACGTGTCTTGTAGACCACCATTTTTTAAGTTTCTTTGATAGTCTTGGCAATTAGAGGAACTCGTTTTAGTTTATTTGATGTAAATAGAAAGCCAAGAAATATTTTTTTTAGTTTTTGTTTTAAGATTTAATATTTTCGTAATGGGATTTATTGGAATATTCTTTTAAATTGCTAATTGTAAGGCTATGTTTGCAACTGATTGTACCCAGTAAAAATTGCAGGAAAAGGCTAGCACTAAAAATAATACTAGAAATCATCTATTCTGTCGTCTAATAATAAATAACGTAATGAGTTGATAAAATAATACGAATAACGTACGTATTTTTATTTATACTTTTAACAGTATTTTCGTTTCGACGCTGACTGTACTCTCTGTACAGTCACAAAGTATGTCTTCAAAAGAGTTCTGCCAGCGACACTAATTCCTACATTTCGCCACGGCATTACTTAAGTGGCTATACTAGCACATCACTTGCTTCCGTAGACACACGTCGTCACACACACAGACAAACAGATAAGAACACGCGCCAAATCGAGTGGCGTAATGAATGTGCCCTAAAATAAACCGGCATACAATACTACCATCTTGTATTACACATTTTGTAAGAAGAGGAAGTAGGAAGGCAGCTGGCTGACTTCTTTTCTTCAGTCTAATGATGGTTTGTAGTGCAATGCGCTTTTGTTCCGGTGTCCTGTCGCGTGCCCGACCATTATTCCAGTAAGTAGGTGGAAAGGTGTTTAGTATGTACCGTTGAGTCTCAAGATGTTATGATTTGATATCCCTCTGCCATTTGAGGGTTAGATGTAATTATTATACTGTGCACGGTTCCAAATTCAAATTCATTCATAACAGTAAGTATGTTGAGGCACTCGTAGCATTATGGTAATTTCGTTACGATCATCGAGGTTAAGCAATTTTCGGCCAGCCTATAGATGGGTGACCGTTTGTGGTACTTTCTTTATAGCGTATCCATGCTTAGAAAGGCACGCTAATACTTTGGCCCCGGTGACTATTTAATGTGGTGGTCGTTTAGTCCAGTTGGAAGTCTTCTGGGTGACTTAATAAATTCCACGGCTTGCCCATACAAAAAAATAACAATACTTATTATACCTAATTGTCTGTGAAGTTATTTGTATGGCTGAAAAAATCTATGAGATTTCATACAAGAATAGATTGACCTATGGCTCATACTTATGATGATATAATTTAGCAGAAAAAATCAGCATCATCATCATCCTAAGCAATCCATTTAGTCCCACTGCTGGGCTCCTAACTAGAGAAAAAATATTATTCATAAAACTTAAAGAAACGCTACTTTTGAAAATTAGATTTTGTGTTAAGATTATAATTATCTTTTAGATAGTTTTGTTGCAAGATATGTGTTATCAATATAATACATAAATCCGGTACAGATATCGAGTACATAACATTATAAAATTGCAGATGTAACTTGTTACTCGTCTGTTGTTTTTCTAAGAATAATGTCGGTTACGGTACAAGTTAGTTTTATGTGAAAGCACTGCGAAGGACTCGAAGTTACGTAATAGAAGCCGTTATAGTGTAAGACGAACTGAAGGAAACAGGGCGCATGTTGGGAAATGTGGTTATATGAATTAATTTGTAATACGGATTACGTTTCACTAAAAACTTCCTTTATTTGTCATGCTCAGAAATAAAGAAAATTTTATTATATTATTATTTTCTAATCTTGGAGGAGATTGCAATGCATGTCCACTGCTCATGTCCCGACTCATGCAAGAAGCAGCCATTTAGGACAGCAACTTAGTAACTAGACGCAACCAGATGAGATATAGTCTCTCACTGCTCAGACAACCTGGAAGATAGGACTAAGCAGAGAACTATAAACAACAGGGGCGCAACAATAGATCAATTCTGGTTGAGGAAGCAAGGAGGCCGCTAACGGCTTCTAGTCCAACAAATAATATATTAAAGAAAACTAGTGACTCCAGTGAATTTTGTAAAGAAAATTGTACAAAATTCCGTATGAACTTTTAAGTTTGCTGGCTAAATATGGGATGAATTTGGACCTTGCATCTCTTCAGAATACTTACTTAAATGTATTTAAATTTATTTTAATAAATGAAATTAAAATATGTTCAAGCCAAACATTATTATTATATTTTCTGAGATTTGGCTTTTTTCGGTCCTATAGAAATACTTTTTTTTCCTCTGTAATTTCCAGATGCATTTTATAAGTCTAAAGGCTACTGATGTCTGCTATTTTTAATCCTTCTAGTTGCCATAATATAATTCTTAATTTTGGTTTTACACTGTCATAATATCTAGATATCACTATTACGTCACCAGACATTCAGGTAGAGTGCTAGATTAGATAAATAAAACGATGATAGTATTTCAATCAAATTATGGCTTTATGAAAACGGAAGATTTTCTTTTGACGCTCATTTTGTGAAGAAACCATCATATATCGCAATTATAAGTATAGAGAAAACTGTACCTGCCCCCAGGCAAGTGGCATATCACTTATTCTATTTGAAATATATTTAAATGTACAAAAGAACACATCTCTGACATAAGCTATCGACATGTAACGTGATCAATGTACTAATTTGACATGTCTGATAGATAGACTGAATCGATTGCCATTTGTATATGGGGTTAAAATCTAATACTAATTCCTTAGTCAAAATTGTATTATTAATATTGCACGTACAACAATGATTTTTTTAAGTACAAACAGTGTAGATAGGTTTCTAATATAGAAGCATCAAGGAGTAGTGAAAATAAAAATGGGTTATTAAGGTGATTTACGCACGCAATATGATGTAATTATCCGGCTATTATCCTGTAACCCTCTTCAGTGCATGTCGGTACCAGCACATCATGTCTGTACTATAGATAATGGAAAACACCTTCCAGACGCACCGCGATTTCAATTTTGTAACATTTTAGCGTTTTTTTTATCAGATTATTTTTCTGCTAGGCAATAGTCAATAATTTTCTTTATAATAGCGATTACAAAGCGCTTTATTTATATTCGTCTCTATTTGAAAATCAGACTTGATAACTACAAAATTATTTTGTATTTTGTATTCAAAATTGTATTGCCATAATTTACTAATATTATCCGTATTTTGTTTCAGGGACAGAAGAAGATGGAGAACCTATTTTAAATGAAGAGAATACAGGTGAGATGAATAACTTAACCTTTGGGATGAAAAACCTCACCTAGCAAAAGTTTTTCCGTAAAAAAAACTCATGATATAATGAGCAGATTTTTGTAGAACGGTGTTTTTTTGAGAAAATCTGCTGAAATCTTTAATTGAATAAGTGCGTATTACGTTTTGAGTCATCTTCCGACCTGTGTTAGTTAAGTTGTCGAAACGTCAAGCAAAATAAAGTCTGATAATGCTAATGTATGGCAGCGTGAATTCTCGTTTTTATATTTCTGAAAAAATCTTTGTTTGGTGAAACATATACAACAAAATAAATCGGAGATAATTGTCCGATTTCTTATTTATATGTTACAAGATTTTTTTTACTACTTATCAGTCGTAGTTAAGACTAAATTAGGTATCACAGAACTGTTTTCATAATTTATCCGGCATCGCATTAGCTGCTACATTATAAGAAGCAGGGCCGGATTTACAGGTGTGGAGGCCCTGGGGCAATTTGTTTTCGAATAAAAACTCAAAATCAAAATTGTTTCTTGCGAATGTAGTTGTTCTAACAATGTTAAACAATCTCCTATATACTACCATCTGGTACAATATATTATTTATGTGTTTATCAGTAAAAATTCCAAAAAAAGTAAAAAAAAACGTTAATTTTTTTCTCCTTTGTGAAGGCCCTGGGGCCATCGCCCCGCCTCGCCTGCCCTGCCTTAAATCCGGCCCTGATAGGAAAGCGCATCCTATGTTGCAGTGAAGTCAAATAGATGACCAGAAGTATTATACAGGACATAAGTCTTCATTAAAAACATTGTGTTATCACTTTATCCGTATCTAACATACTATGTCCAAACCGGCCATCATTTACGATTAAGAGAACGACGAATTTATTTATCAAAACTGATCGTATTTTTATCTTATCAACAACATGTTTTGTCTTTGTTTGTATCATGCATATTTGAAGGTTTTTTCTTTAGTAATGATTACATACTTCAATGTTTCAAGTTGTGAGTTTTGTTCATTTTTGTCTGATATTATTTGTGGCAAAATAATTTGTGATTTTCTTGTGTTATATTGGTTGAAAATTCGCCTTTTTAAAGTGGGTGATTGCGTTATTTACCACAGTCTGCTTATGGTACTCGTAAGTAATATTTTTAATTTGTTTTAACAGTTATCTATTTACCTAATGATATTTGACTATATGTCTATGTTTCGGGCAATCGGTACGCACAATGCAAGTCCAAGTTCTATGTAGTACGGAAACTATAAAACCTTCGCAGATTGTTTAATAAATAGAAAATATAACTGTGTTTAGTATAATGTAGATACTTTAATCAACAATTATTCTCAATTGATCTGTGATCAATGAATACGACGAAAATAAATAATGTTGTGGCAAACTACTTATATTCTCTTTAAAAACTTCCATCTACGAATTTGATCTGCGGTTTGGGGCAAAAATAGTAGGTTTTCTGCTTTAAAGTTTTCATAACAGCCGGTCTGGAAATGTGCTCCTTTAATGGCAATAGGCTCACCCCCTTATAACATGGGACCAAACATAGTTGAAGAAATATTTACACAGACACAGTTTACCGTCTAAACTACGTGAAAGGGCTGGGCAGGGTCTCCTCCAAAGAATGTTGAGGGAATTTAGCCTGGCCAGAAGGGCTGGTATACAGTTTGATTCGAATTTTCCTTTTCTCACAGTGCTCTTGTCTGCATAAGGTTACTTTGATCGCCTTTTACGCCACCCACGGATTGAGATGGGGTAGTGACATTAAATATTTTTAATTCATAACTACACGGATTATTCTTAACTAAAATTACATTATTTTATAACATATTTGCTCGTAAAGGGTCTCTTATTTCACCAATTTCAGTGTTGTAATGTATCTCATTACGCACTAGTGCGGTAATGTAAAGTAAATTGCACGGCTTCTCATGCTCACATACTAATAATCAAGGGGCTCCGTCTAAAACGAACGGTACCTACTTTTTTAAATCTTAGCAAAGAGTTTTTATGTTCGAAAAGTGGTCAACATTTTATGAATAAAATTAACTTTGGGAGATAAAATAATTATGATATAATAACATAAAATAAACATTTAATTCTTTAATTTAATTAATTTAGACCATAAATTACAACCATTTATCTGTACACAAAAATATTAATTTATTTTATTAGTAATACTGGCTGTTTTTGTGTTTTTGCCTTAAAAAAAAAGCGCTGATCGATAATTTGTGACAAGTAAAAATTATTCCGCGCGCTTTTTCTTTTCGCAGTATTTGTTTTTTGTTCTAAGAAAGTCCGAATTTTATTTATTTCCTCGCAAATATGTTATAAAACGTCGTATGACATTCGTGCGGTTTGATAATTACAGCCTCTGCTTTCTTGTAGCCCTCGCCTGCGGCTCGGGCTAGCAATATCGCCTCGGCTGTAATTATCAACTTACCGCACTTATATCATAATGTACTATTAAATGATATTGATTGCCATTTTGTAAATGCACTGTTATTTTATTAATGACTTTGACTTATTTTTTCTATTATAAATTTTATTTAATTGAAACATTGTTTTAACGAATTCTTATTAGCATCATAATAAACCTCCGTGGTTTCTAATGCTATTAAAAATTTTGTAGGTACCTATTTATAAATTTCAAAAACAATGTGGGTGTGATGCCCCTCTGCTTACCCAGGAAACGTTACTGTTGTGATAATACGGCGCCGTTGATAAAGATATTACCACAATATTGTAAAATCATGACGATTTTAATGTGTAGTCACTACGATCAATCTTGTTTTCAAAGTTTATTATCAATAAGAATAATTATTTCACTATCGTAATATTGATAAGAATTAAGGATTGGTTGCTTGTTGTTCATTACGTCCGTAGTTAAATGACGTCATAATTATTTGTTTTAAACACTATCGTTGTCGGGTCCTAAACAGTTACCCGGTAGCCTGTACACAAACTACTTAATGACGTCTAGAAATGACGTCTTGTTGAATTATGAGAGAATGGCGATTGTCACTACTAATGTTTTTGGGCACTTAAGTGTAGTTTTGTATTATAATCTCTTTTAGAATAGTTTAAGTTCCAACATTTTCCCCCTGTGAGACATTTATTTGGGTGATTCATTTCTTTTAAGTCTGGGCGTACTTTTTATCCGTTATTTGTATGTTTGTGTGCCCCACTACACAGGGCCCGTTACGGAACTTGTCTTTAAAAAAATATCGAATAATAATAATATAATAATATTCTACCACATTCACACAGCGCCATCTAGTCCCAAATTAAGCAATTATATTTGCTTGTGTTATGGGTACTAAACAATTACTGATATATTACTTAATTTTTTTTTTTTTGTAAATACATAAGTACATATTATAGATAAATTACATCCAGACACAGAACAAACTGCATAATGTTTTCTGATCAAACCATAACCATTCTGGATGTAAACTATTTCGGAATATCTCTGAAAGGCAGTAAGTGTATGTATTGGATGAACCTAATTATTCTATAGATTTCCTATGTTCGCAAACCACACATTATAAAATATAATTAATATCTACTGAACTGAAGTCAAAAGTGACACGATTGTAATAATTACAAGAAAATAGCTATGAGGAAACCGTTTAAGGAACTAATAGCGAACAGTTTAGGTTCAACTAACGAAGAATAAGTGGAATCAGTTGTCGCATAGGTCGCGATAGTAAAATATGCCGTGAATCGATTCTGTTCCCGGTCGTAACCGCATGTCATTAATGGTGTGATCGTAAAGCCACAGTTGGTACGATCGGAATGCGTCCTGAGGCACGCCTGCGAGCCGATAAACCGGCTTCTGTCTAGTGTTGCCATGTGTACCAAGGTTTCCATATATTGCGAATCGTATGAACTTTAACTTTGATTTTATATGCGTTATTATTATTCTAATAATATAATATTATGCGATTTGAAGTCTTATTGCTGAGGTTGATAGTATACTTTACTTTGCAGTTGTATTTTATCAATGTTTTGTATTAAGCGGGTATATAAATAAAGTATCTTACTTTCATACTTAAATTACTTAAATATATTTTAAGTAACGTATGACACGATAAAGTATTTATAACATTCTAGGAATAATTAAAAATTATAATTGATGATTATTTAATTAAATATTAGATGTTGTTTAATACCACGGTGGGCAACACTAGGTTCGATAAAGGCTTCTGTCTCGGCGCTAATAAGCGCCTCCTCGCTTCGTTCGCTTGGTTGGTTTACGAGCGCACCGCTCCGGTCCGCTCGCGCACCGCATTCGTCTCGCAGTCTAATTAAAACGAGCTACAGTTGTCTCGCCGAACAAACACCTGGCAGAAATAGATTAGTCACATATTTACCTATATAACTGCCATACTCAGAGATGTTACTTAACTTTAAAGTTTATTTAGTAAAAACGTGTAATACTTAAGTCTACACATCTAAAGACGATTATTCAATGAAAAAATTGTGTTAATGACAGATTACTGCTAATTGATGTCTCTGAGTGCGGCAGTATAACATTTATTATGTAAAAACTCTTCAGAAAAAGGTATAAGTTAGATATCAATTTCAGAATTTTCAACTTTATAATGATTAATTTAAAATGAAAATTGTATTGTCTTTACGACTTCTTGCACTTTTTATGTGATATTTACTCTGTTTATATATCAACCCTGTTAGTAATTAAAATAAGGTAACTGATACTGTTGGTTAATTTGAAATTTTATGCGTCAATAGTTAAGATTACAATGTGCGTTTGTTCTAATTTTATTCGTAGTACGTAAGTTTATCGTAGTCAATGATTAACTATGATATTATATCATAACGATATAACAGGGCGTATATTTCCACTTATCATAGTACATAGGGGTGGCGCGTGCAACAGTTTTACATGAGGACCACCACCAATTAGAAGCAATATCAAAACCGTCGGCTGAAGTGCCATCATTATCTCGAATGTCGCACGCTAAGTTAGCTCTTCCCTCTTTGCTATTTAGGCATAAAATTCTATAAAATATTCATGGGTTTTTGGAGACAAGTGGAGTGAGCAATCCTGAAGTATGGGGTTGGAACATAGTTAAAGCGTTTAGGTCGAGAGTTGTTGAGTACCTTCAGCCTTTTGTAGAGTTTTCTATCGTTTTGGTGGGTTTATGGGCGCAGCTATTTTGTCAATTCGTGGGGGAGCGTGTTTCGTTTTGACAACCCTTGAATAAAGTCCGCAGAGATGTGGAAAATTGTTGAACATTTTATGTTTCTTTATATAATAATAATAATAATATTCTACCACGTTCACACAGCGCCATCTAGTCCCAAATTAAGCAATTACATTTGCTTGTGTTATGGGTACTAAACAACTGATATACTACTTAAATACATTTTTTTTGTAAATACATACATATTATATATAAATTACACCCATACACAGAACAAACCATTATGCTCACCACACAAAGATTTGTCCTGGGTGGGGATCGAACCCACGACCTCCGGCTTAGCAGTCAGGGTTACTAACCACTAGACCAACAGGCCAGTCAAATATACCTACAATAATAAATATAATATCTTAACAAATTAATCAAATAATGTAAAAAGTCACGTATGTAATATCTAACATAAAACCGATGCGTACTCTTTAATCTTATCTACTGATAATATACATTAACAATACGTTCATGAATCGATCGTCTGATTTTATATCATATCTAGTCAAATGGAAAATCCACATACGTAAAAGTTCACCAATCCTTTGATACAGTTGAACGCAGAGCTATGTAAAGCAAGGTTTCTTTAAGTGTAACTAACGTACTATAAACTTGGATTAAAGTAAGCAGGAATTTACAGAGTGGAGGGCTGCCGATGTATTAATATCTTGAACATTACAGTACCTAACGACTGTATAAATGCAGTGAAGCATGCGCGCACTGATTGGATACCTATTTCTGATTTAATAGGATCCGCATATTTAGATATCCGCGCTACGATTCTGATGTAGCTACACCTAAGCACACCCTGCACATTATGTTTGATAATATTACCTTTATTGCTTCACAGTTAAGGTGTATAATACTATACTATAAAGACACAAGTGATAGTTGAACATGCACTGTTGCTATTGTTTGTGTGTTGTCGTATTCTTCACGGTAGAAAATCGTACTCATTTTAATGTGTTTGCGTGAAATTTTAATAATTGACGGAGTTTCACCGCGCGTATCGCGGCTAGATATGACTTATGCATTTAATATTATTGCCTTATCTTAGAAAATGCAAATATACAGTAACGTATTATCAGAACAACATGAATGTTAAGAATTCTTGTTAGGTATTGAGCGTATAATAGACATTTTAGTTCATGCGTAGCTTGAATTTAGGTCTACACCATACAAGCTATTAAATACATGGCTCGTTGATACTGCTCTAATATAATTGACATTTTATTATTTCCATATGTTATTAGTAACAATGTTTTCGTTTTATACGACATAATACAAACATGATTGGTTCTGATGTTTTTTTACACAAGCTTACATAACAAATATAATATATTTTTTCTATTTACAACTAAGTATTACTACATTTAAATAACTATTAAATAATTATAAACAGACAATTTAATACTACCAATTTATTAATTTTTTTACAACAGGATTTTTGTGAGCTAAAATTACCAAGTTATGATGTTGTCAAATTCGTTGATTGATATTAACTAAAACAAAAGGGTATATTCGCTCGTCTCACAACCATACTATATCATCGTGACAAAATGCGGTCAAACTATGGTTACGTGTGTAACTGTGTATAGGTAGTATCATTGCGTCTTTTTGCGGTTGCGTTGTGGAAACTACAAAATGTGGTTGTGGTTTCGTTGTGTTTGTGGTGTGGCTTTGGTGCGTGTGAACCCTTATGTGATGAATAGATTTTATTTATTTATTTACATAAAGGAAAACATACAGCACTAGTAACACATTTGTGAAAATTTATATAATTTTATACATATGGCCAATAAAGTTAGTTTTGTAAAAGAAGTAAGAAGATTAGCTTTCAGGTCGCTATCACTTATCTGTCAGTAGTAAAATATTGCGGACGAAATATTCTCCTTATCTGGCTTATATAACACTCAACTCTCTAACTACTAACTCAACAACCTCCAAACAGTTCCCGTACAGCTTTGTACTGGATAAGATTATCTAAGTTAAAAGTTTGAAGGATTTGTATCCAACAATTTGTATCCCCTTGAAACTGAAGCCTAGTAGGTATAATTTGCAAACTAAACGAAATGTAATGTTATTGCAGTAGCCTCTTAGTCAAGTCTTTCGGTTACGTTTCCGTTTTTTACTTTTGAGGTACGGAACCCTAAAAACAACATCTAGAATGAGGCAGTTAAACGTTGAGACCAACCACCACTAAAGTATAATTATAATTATCTGCATCAGTCTTTGTTCTGAATAGTTCATTCTATCAGTATTAACTATAATAATAAATTTAAAGTTGTTCAATAAACGATTGAACGTGAAATTGAGTTCTTCCCATATTCAAACATAATGGGAACAAACTCTTACATTAAACTGTAACCATTGTGTTCAGCTTTTGTTCTTTTTTATTGTTTTAAAAACCCCTTTTGTCGCTCCGCAGAGCACCGACGCCGATAGGGAAAAAGATATTTTAACTTTAATTAGTAGGCAAACCTACTTTGGAATATAATTGTATAAAATGATATATAAATTATTATAGTAAGCGGGGCTATAGTAAATATGCATCGACTCAGGTTAAAAAAAGTTATGTAACTATTACCTTACTGACTGACCTCGAGAAGATAGAAAAAAGACATTTTATGTAGGTACCTACCAACCTAAATATCATCAATAAAGTGTATACCTCTAATGTTTGTCAAAATTATATAAAACCAAGATTAAAATCTCACAACGCCATACTCCCTAAAGAGATAATATTATATTTTCTTTTCATCTGCAACTCCCTGTATAAACTCCACAATGTTTACACCAATACAATTATCTACTCAAACCGGTGATTAACTTATTCAATCGGGTATTAATCAACATGACCTGAAGCTGTTTGCGAGGTGGTACAACACGGTTATCGTGACTCGCACGTGTCTGTACCGCAGGGGAGAAAGAGGGGGTGGAGTAAGGGTTGGGGGAGGTATACCCTGAGGCTATACGAAATTAATTTCAAGTATAGCGCAGCAGGATTTGTGTACATTGCCTGTGTACTGATATCCGGGTAATGTGAGGGTAGCTGTGTTTTCCGATGTTCGTTTTAATTTTGGGATGAAGGAGTTTTGTTAGACATTTTTGAGTTTCTCGTTGAAGGGTTTGTAATGTTAATATTATAGGGTGGATAAGATTTTTTTTCTATTTATTTAAATCATATTTGGCGACTACTTAATAGTAAAGAGATCGTGGTGTCATCGAATGTTTGAGCCTTCTAACTTTGATCCCTAGAAGAAAGAACAATTATTTAGTAACCTTGACAACTGCTATTTTCGTCACTCAAAGTAAATTGCAATGTCATGATGTCATAATGATAGTATTGATGTACGTGACCTAGGTATCTATTTCGTATATAATAGCTATAATCATTGGTCACTGATAACATTTGTAATCATAATTATTTATTCTTGTTATTGTATTATTATAGGAAATTTATCATCTAATAGACTAATATCTATATTAATCAGTTATTGTTTTATAGTATCATGTTGTCCGATCTTCGGGCAAAGGTTTGTTCGTGGATTAACATGATTGGGAGGAACTCTGTCCACTGTTCAGAGGAGGCAGAAAAGCCGTCAGAGATTTACTGTTTATTCGCACTGTTGTGCGACTATTTAACTCAGTTGTAAGTGCTTCTATAAAACATCAAGTTCACCGGAACTTGATGTTTTATAACCTACAACCATATTTCTTAAGCGCTATTTTATTTTTTATAAATGAGGGACAGTTTATTATGCTTAATCAAAAAACTTGCTTAGAAACCTTTTAATGTCTTTAAAATATCTTTCGAAGTATGTGAAATTGGTAGATAATTGCTGGAAAAAAAATTCGTTGCATGTATATATGTGACCCCCCTTAAAAAATATTTAGAGTAAAATACCTGTGACATACGGACGGACATGACTAAACTATAAGGGTTCTGTTTTTGCCATTTTGGCTACGGAATCCCTAAAACTAACAGAAGAACTGTTCGTTTTATATATGCGCATTCATGATAAATATACTTAGTTTTCGCAAATTTTATACAAGTACAGTTTTAGCAAAGTCATGATCCTTGAGAATATTTTAGTGGTAGCTTCGCCTCCTTATAACATGCACCCTTATATAGCTGGCGAAGTTACCCTTTCAAGAAAAAAAGTTTGCTTTTTCAGTACAAACAAATGTTTACAACCATTTCATATCACGCTAATTTGATCATTAACTAGTAAGAAATAAAAATCCAAATTTAATGTGTCTTTTACGCCTTTATTCATTGCAACCGTACCCGTAAACATTTGTACAGGATGTTTGCTCTCACTGGGTCGTATTATCCACAGATACTAACGTTTATCTACTCACTGTTTACTACACCCTATATTATGTGTAACTTGTGCACCCTGTATATGTCAAGACATACAATTTTAATGAGTTAACTTTGGAATGGTGGACTTTGAATGCAGAGCAATAGAGGTATTTTAGAAGTTACCACAGTAATGGGATATGAATATGATGTTGGATGGAAGTAGATACATAATAAAATGCTATTAAAAAACCGGTCAAGTGAGAGTCGAACTCGCGCGTCGGGTTCCGTACGAACGACATTTTTTTTTGTATTGAAATTTAAGATACCAGGTAGAATAAATATTAACGTATAGGTAGGTAGGTGCAAAGTCTTAACTTGACGTCAGTAATACACTCTCATTCTTACTCTATTTTTTAAGCATATCATTTTATACAAAAATATTACAGTAATATAAATACAAGAGGACGCTTTTCGGATTTTTTATCTATAATCTAGATTCATAAAATTCCCGTTGATCTCGAATCTAGATCAATGGGAAGTAGGTAGGTTTTTCCACCATATACTCGTATATAGGTTAACTAGTGGGAACTAGTTTAGAATAGGTATTATTTTCAAAAGTGTTGCCAATTTTTTTATTTAATTTTCCTCTTTATATTGACATTAACTCGGCAGTAACACAACTAAAACGTAATTTCGGGTCATTGATCTTCCAATTCGTGAGTTTGAAAGTCAATGACCCGAAATTTCGTCCATAGTTTTATAGGTATGTACTATTGTGGTCTGTGGTGCGTGGTAACAATATAGCCTAATAACTATTATATATTATAAATTATTATTTGGACAATTACTATATTGGTCATTGGTATTCACGTCATAAGTAGAGATACGTTTTTAAATGTTATAATTAAAACGAGCCTAAAATAGCTCTTTTATACGTACATAGCATCACGCCTTTTTCCTCCAAAGGGGTAGGCAACACACCCTCATTTTGCCAGTTACATTAAGTCCTTCAAGATCCGTGTAGTGACGGATTAAGAATACATAATGTCACTACCCCATCTCAACCTGTAGGTGTCGATTTCCACACGAGATACATATTTATAGGATACTTGTTTCTAGTCTGGGTGTACTTTATGACCGTTAATCGTATGTTTGTAGAGACCCCGCGACACAAGACTGGGTCCTTAGTGCGGGCGTTGTCCAAAAAAAACCTGGTTAAAAGCATGACGGACCATACTCAATGTAGGATTCCGTAGCAAAAGAGCGTATCTTCATAGAGCTTACGTCCTTTTGTTGGGAAGCGCAGTTTTTGGTAAGTAATCAATAACGGTATCATTCATTTTCATGATAATTTTCGTTGGAAATATTTATTATGCGTTATCTTTGTGATTTTTTTTTTGGAAACTATAAGGGTTCCTTTTTTGTAATTTTTACTATGGAACCCTAAAAATAACTCGGGACCTCTAACTCTAACCTCTCGCCGCAGTCGTATATACTTCTCGTGCCACCGAGATAGTTTTCCCTTTATTTCATAAAAAAAAAACAATTTTCTGTATACCAGATGATACAATGTATAGAACACACATTCCGAATGCCATTCAAGGCACGAACAGCTATCAAAGCAGCACTCACATAGATTGTCCATTTACAGATCCCTTGACATGCCGCAGACACTTAGGTGTATATCCGCACATGTATTTCTCAAATGTCCCTTATGCCTTATAGGAAGAGAGGTTAAGAGAGGTTTTTAAGAGGCCGAGAGTGGAGAGCGGTGTTGCGATCGGCTCGAATGCTCACCCCGGCCGACAGTAAAAAATATGAGCATCCCCTACCACACGCCTCCTTTGCCCCCCGCCATCTTGAAAAACTTTGTCACTTGTAGCCGCAGATCGATCTGTGTCTACGAAGTCTACGCCGTAGCGGTGTAGGCGTGTACAGACACTCTACGGCGATATATTTTTTAAATCGCTCGGGTTACTTTATTACGTACTTTCATTTTATAAAGCTGTGCTTCAATCAACTCTGATATATATTTGTGAAAGTTAGAGTCGTAATTAGATTAATGTTTGGGAATGTCTAATAAGACTTTTATGACTAAATAGGACCTAATTATAGTAACGTACTATCGCAAAAACTACGTATAATGAAATATTTTGTTGTAAAATTTGAAATTGCCTAACCTGCATCTAATCGTATCTATTAATTTGCATCTTAATTACTTGGAGTATAGTAAGGTGTTATAAAAGTGACTAGAATTACTTATTTAACTAATTATTTTGTATATAATTTATCTTGTAACATTCGACATACAGAGAATGGGCCTTTAAAGCACAATAGAAATGTGTAAAGGTAATATGTGGTATACCATGCACAGAAAGACAGAAAGCCATAAACTACAATTTCTAAAGCTTCAATTACTTACACTCCCTCCTATACCTATATGAAGTAATCAGCTATGTTAAAAATAACCTACATTTATAGACAAATCTAAAAAGCGCGCGTCATAAAAATGAAATTTGTGAATCTAATGAATAATTTAGATACTAAATTGAATTTACGTGATCTCGAGAATAAGACTGCAATCTTTTTTTGGATTATCTATATTTATTCTATATTTCATAGTTAAAAATATATTAGTGTAAAAAGAACACGCTATATACTAGTAATAATACTAAGTTATACACAACTCATTATTTTCAATCGTATAATATGACACATTTCCAAATCGGTTACACATTAATTTTAAGATGTAAGTGTTTATTCAGTTAAGAATGTGATTATTATGTACTTTCTATTGTCGTGACCCCTTATAACATGACTTTTGTCATTGAAATGATAATCAGTAAAAGGATTTGTGTGGAATTATTCACATGACTACCTTGACTAAGGAGATACGCCCTGTGGCTACAAGTTCTATTGAAACTAACGATAGACTATTTTGAACGTTAGTAAAACGAATATAAAGTTTATTTTTGTAATTGTTATGGGGTAAGTATAAGTTATGAATACAAAACAAGGACACCTAAGGGCCTCAGCAGGTGTCCATACAATTGTACCTTGTAATGTCCGTGTTATTTGGGAAGTCAAAACGTTTGAATGAAGAAGTTGAATAGCGTTGATTCCGAACTCATGAGACAAATCCTTTTAGATTTTGTTTGACTACAGAAATAGAGTAATTTAGGGTCCACAGCGTTTATGTTTTTGAAAGCGAAAGGCACATATAACTATGTAAGAATATAAAATGTATAATCATAGTTAGTTTTGAATTAAGTTGCCCCGAAAATATGAGGGTTTTGCAGTTGGTAACAGTGATGGTCTCAGTAGTAATTTTGTTGAATCTGCCGTGTCTATCTTGCGATCGGATAAGAGTATCAGTTTAAACTGACTCGGTCTTAGAGATTAAAAATCTAGGATATATAGATAAAGGAAAAAAGAATGTTTCAAAATGAAATATGACGCGGTAAAAATATATAAATAGTATATTTTAGACGATACAGCAAAAGAAAACGTAAAACATTTTTTACAAACCTGAAATGATTAGATAATTGTTTGAATTTCGTAATCTATATGGATGATAATACATCAGACATTATTATCTCGTTATTTATAACTGTAACCTACTGATAAATAACAATTACAAGGTGACAAATGTCAATTTTTCCACATATTCCCGCAAAAAAAGATATCTGAATTCACTTTACCCGTATTTTAGGGTTAGAAAGATTATCACGTAACAATAGCCACTGATTAAAGCTATCTTAGATTAACACATTTTATAAAAAAATAACCCTAACCCTTATGTCGAAAGGTCAAGGAAAGGATCAACCCTAGACGTGTCAATAAAGACAAGAAGAGATAGTCAACCCTTCCAGAGATAGCAATATCATTGTAATAATCAAAGGGTTTGCGAAACCAAAATTAGTGGCATTCAAATCGGCGTGACACCCCGATTGTCATAACGAACCGTGCGAAATTTCACACAAAAGCAAAAAGTCACGCAAAAAGTATGAAAAAAATTTTTTTTGGATAAAAATTGTTGGAAAAAAGAAAGGGTGATACCCTATGACCCCCCGCGTCATATTTTCATTGCACCGTGAAGTTTTTTTAACGACTTCTGTATCTGATTTTTTAAGTCTTTATTTCAAACGGTTTCCTAGTTTTATAGCATAACTATGCTTCATTGAACCTTGGGGGAGTTTTTATGTAATTAACTCTTTACTAGCCAGCAGTTTTTAAATATTAGTAACATGAGACCCAACGTAGTTAGTAGTATGTGGGACTAATGCTTCTGCTTATCCCTTTGGCGAAAAAAAAGCGTGACGCTATGTTTGTTTATGATGGGTTACATTCTTAACTTGTGACTTTCATAAGTGTTACCTTGTAACCTAGATGATTATATGAGATTTAATTTCATTTCATATGTCTCTGTAAACTTGTAAGCATACTAAGCTTGCTAATAAAGCGAAGATCGATACGATATTCCATGGACAGTAAGTCTAACGTTCCTTATCGTATTAAGTAAGTACTACAACAGTCTATAGCCACATTGCACTTAAATAGGCGTATGGCCTAGATCTGATACAATGAGTTAGTACCTATCAGCACTGATAACGTAATCAAATTGATTGTTTGTTTTTGGTCAGTAATGTCGTTTAGTTAGATAATATTAATTAATCGATTTAGGTTAATATTGCTCTCACAGATGGCGTGAGTGTACAATAGTCAATCGGAATGTTATAGTTCTTCTTTTAAAATTAGTTATTATGTGAATTAAATTTGAATGAAGAATGTTCAATGAAGTTCCAATACTTATTACAAGGAAGAAGTGAAATAGGTTTCATTATTTTTTTTTCCATTTTATCTATCTTGCAATTTATTCCTAGGCTAACTTCTTTTTTTCTGCTGGAGTAGGAACTGTTAAATCAAAAATAAGCAGTTATTATTCCATGTACTTGTATTTTAATTTTGGGCATTCACTGGGCCATAAACTAAGTGTTTGCGAGTGTTCATTGCTGTTAACCTTGGCTTACAGGATTGGACTGGTCAATGTGAAGGTGGTTCAATCTCAGAAACTGCTAGTCCAATCTAGAAAATTCTTTTTCCTATGTATAACTTATATTTATGAAAATAAATCATTTCTCTTAGACTAATACAAGAGGAACAACCGTTAAAATGGACTTAACTGCAGAGCGAGCGAGAGAGATTCCATCTTTATCCTTTTCAGTAGCTTTCTCTGTTTTTACCTCATAAAACACTCACAAATATGCGATTTCCCAAGCTTAACATTGTCTTCATCGAGTATACGTTTAAATAATAAACCAACGAAACAAATGAGGTATGCGAACGTTTATCAGATGTATTGTGGTGCAATCGCTCAGGGGTTATAAACAATTGATGCCCGGGCTGTGACTTCAATGTCCGGATGGCTTTATTATAACGAGGGTTATATCAAGTGAGTTGCGTTTTGTTTCTCTGATGTAAACGGTGTTTTATTTTTGCTTAAATTAGGAGCTGAATGATGGGTTTTAATAAACATTTCAGAATTTGTAAAATATCTTTAACCGGCAAAAGAAAAAGCATCAAATATCAGCTAATTACCTACTCGATCGAAAGATTATTTTCACTTTTTCTTGCTTGATAAGTCAACTTTAGATTTAAATTTACCTTATCCCTTTACATAAAAAAATATTGGTAATCTTTAAGCTAATTAAGAGGATCATTTACGAATTTACATGTATGATTTTGATACATGTAAATTCGTAGCCATCATAAAATAGTGAAGTAGTAATAGAAACAGAAAATAGGTTATCGCCCGGTTTCTGAACCATCAAATAAAAGTTATTGGTAAGATAAAATATTAAACATATTGAAAACTAGATGTCACGCGGGGGTTTGCTCCCGTTGTCTTTATTTGGCCACTGCTCAGCTCCTACTGGGCGTAGCGTGATATGATATAGCCTATAACCTTCCTCGATAAATGGGCTATCCAACACTAAAAGTATTTTGAAAATCGGTTCTGTTGGTCCTGAGATTACCCCTACAACGTCATGAACTCATAAATGTTACCTTTTTGTAATATTAGTATAGGAGACTGTATGTATGAGAAGTTGTATGAATAAACTAATTCTATTGTTTTACACTCGACTTTTCTGTACTATACATCAGATCAATCAAAATAAAACTCTATCCCGAAATCTTACAGTTGGAAATTATATTCAATCGGGTTAAACTTAGATCTATGAATAACCTTTTGATCGTCTATTTGAGATACATAATATTGAGGTCGCTGTTTTTTTAATAATTTTTTTGACGTCATCCTGTACATGTGACTTTAAAAACCAAGAAGTAGAGCATTAATTTAACTAAAACTTTTGTTTATTGACGATTTCTTTCGTAGACACTCGACTTTTCTGTACTATATATCAGATCAATCAAAATTAAACTCTATCCCGAAATCTTACAGTTCGAAATTCATTGATTGATCGTTTCTTCAAGCAGGGGTACCGAAGAATAGATATGGGGTCCGATTCGGATAGAATTCTTTTGATTGTAAGACTCATAACGGACCCTAACGTATATTTGGACAGCAACCTGAGAGGTTTGAAGTGGCCCCGACGTTTATAATTACTATAATTTGAAAGCAGATGAAGAAATCTAAAATATATAGCAAATGCTTGCAAATGTCCGTCAGTATAAACGTACAAGAAGGGTGATTTTACATAGAATGGGATATAATTATAACTTTATAATACTTCTCTACTGAAGAAAAACAGTTTAACTGCATGTCTCAGCTAAGATATAATGTGTCTAAAGTAATTTATCCTAGATATCATTTTTCCATGACTCGTGTAATGTGTTAACTTCATTCTTGTTTAGCACGGTGGAATAGCTGTACTAGACCATCTTTATGTATTACGTATTTATCTAATACTAGTTACCGACTGCAACGTCACCTGCGTATAACGTCGGTAAATAAGTAAGTATCTTATATCCTTCTGTTTACGTAATATAAACTCAATGATATCTATGATTTATATGTAGGAGGTAATCTTCAAAACTTATCATTCAATCTTCATTTAATTTTATTTAGAGTTAAGGCTCACTTCAATTTCATTTAGACTCACAAACTCCCCAACACCTTTTTTTTATTACTAAAGATGAAGATATTACTGTTTTCTTTCCAACTCCGTACAAGCGACCAACACCAGACTACAAGCAGGCATATTTCCGAACGCCGCTGGAACCGACTTCTACGGAGAATTTCATGAAAGAAACACACAATAATATTGTGTTTTACCCGAATCTGGAATCGAAATTTGAACCTCTTGTGCAGCAGTCGTTTCATAGTTATCTATACTAATATTATAAATCTAAAGAGTTTATTTGGCTGAATGCTAGGATTTCAGGAATTACTGATCCGCTTTCAAAAATTCTTGTACTGTTGGATAGTCCATTTATCGAGGAAGGCTATATTGAAGTATTATGGTAAATATGTTTAAACAGAACTCCTAAAAATAACTTAATTTAGGGAACAAAATTTATGATTAGCCTGTACTAGATAGTAAAACCTGTGCTACAGGCGGTCTTAGGTCATATACTCTTGTACTCCTTACAATGCACGCAATGTAGAGAGAACAAGAATTGTGTAATAACTCATAATAAAACTTAACAAACAATTAAACTACAATTCAATTATAAATATGTAACAGCTTACTCGTATTTGATTACAACTAACATACTTTCGGTTTGGTCATAGGAAAAACTTTGCAAATAATTATAAATAAGTGACTTACATCTAAAATAGTTACAATCAAATATAGATAACGCCTTATTTACTTTCTTATACAGAAAAGCTTCTAAAAAGGGATAATAATTATTTGTAAAAATATATCTAGATTCTGAAATTGTAGTGCAAACATTAAATTTCCGCCTCTTGGTGTTAGTGATGTTAGGGTCGTACGTAAGCGCAGTGTGATGTTCTAGTACAGCAGACAAGATAAATAGTTGAGGAACTGTTAAAACTTTACAATTTTGGTATAACTGGACCGTCGGATATCGGAAAGCGCGAGAGATAGCTACTTTAATGATGGTTCTTTGGGCTCGTTGAATTCCTAACATTACGGTTTTTGGAGCACCTCCCCAAGATGATATACGGTATCGTAGGGTGGATTGGCATAATGCTTGATATACTTGTATAATGAGCCTTTCATCTGCAATGTGTCGTAATGTTTTAAAAACAAATATCGGTTTCCGAACACGTTTGGTTAAAGAGATTTATAATATACATATACATTACCAATTAAAGTACTATTTGTTTTCGTGCCATCTACGGCTATTTCTATAAGCTAATAGGTATAGTGTTAATTATAAAATTAAACATTTTTTCTAATAGTTAATAGGCATAAATATGGCAAATATAGGAAAATACATGTAAGATCATCATTAGAATACAACGACGTACTTACATGTAACTATTTCCTATTAACTATTTAAAACTGAAGATTGTAATTGTTTACTATTAATTTTTTTTTGTTTGAAAGGCGATAATATCTTTATATGGTGTTTATATTATTGTATTTACCTTGTTTTCTTAATTGGACAATATTATCAGCGTTCCCGAAATGTAGTGAGACTAAAATTCTGCTGTGTATTAAACATTTTATTATTATTTTTTAAGATATATTAAAGATATATACACTTCTCATCAAAGAAATCGACTTATTTGATGAGAAATGAAATGAAATGAAATCTCGTTTATTCATCTAGGTTACAAGGTAACACTTATGAAAATCACAAGATAAGAATGTAACAGGTTATCCGAAAAGTGTCAGCAAATTTGCCTACGACCAGTTCGCTGACGGGGTGGAGCTATGACAAGAACTGGCAAGAAACTCAGGCCACTCTTGAAATTGAATGAATTATGATTAAATGATATATATATGGTGTTTCCTTCTTCAAACGAAGGTTTAAAGAGAACTATCCTCTCAAGGTAGGCAGCGGCTTGGCTGTGCCCCTAACATTGCCAACGTCCATGACCGGCGGTAACCACTTACCATCAGGTGGGCCGCTTGCTCGTATGCCACTTTAGGCAATAAAAAATAAAATAAAAAATATAATGATATACTTACACCTTTATTCCTACTTATGCGAAACCTGAAAGTAGTTGATCACGATCACAGGATAGTGAATCACGCTGCAACTTATAGGAGCTGAGCAGTGGCCAAATAAACAATGACACGAGAGAAGCCTCGGCCCTCGGGCGATATCTAGTCCAAAATAAAACTTTAAGCCATTGAGTTACGATCTATTTTATATTTGGCAACGATCCTCTAGAGGATTCTTTTAAATATTATATGCAATTAAAAATTGTCTGTAATCTAAACGTCTTAAAGTTTTATTTTCAATAAGTACTATACAAATTTGCACGGTTCTTCGAGGCGGTTTATGTAAACAAACACTAAACCAAAATTCGATAACTAACTAATTAGTGATAGTTATTGCAATACATTTTTGTCAGTCAGACCTTGGGGCTTACTCTGAATTTCAACATTCGAATGTTCGGTTTTGATGTCGCTGTCAAGTGTAAGGAAATTTAGTTATGGTCGCTGTCATTTTCAAACATTTTTTCAACAAAATCCAAATTACTTATTATTTAAACCCCCAAGCACTCTTGTTATCAGTTTAAACCTTAACCAAATGTATATCCCATACAAAACACAGTACACGCTAGCATCGAGTTTTTATTAAAAACGTGATGAGCTGAGCGTGATATATGGCCACGATCGTACCGAACTAAACTGTACACAAATAAGGGTAGACTGCAAATTACTTGGCGATTTTATTTCTTCCGTTCAGATTGTGCAGACACGCAATACAGTCTTTTAAGGACTTTTGTGACTAATGGAAATATTAAGGTGATATTCTGTTTTTACCCGATTATCAGGACGGGTATTGTTTTTCGCGCGTATCTTGTATGTTTGTAAATTTCTTCATTCCCATGTTTCTTCGAAACGGCTGGATGGATTTCACCAATTAATGTATCGTTCGATTCTTCTCATAAACCACAACCCAAGTGTCCTTAGATAGGTATTAATAAAAATAAAAAAAAACCTCGGACTTTTGGCGCCAAATTGTAAGTAGTTAACTTTTATTTTTAACCAAACGTATCGAGTAGGGTATCAAAATAAAGAGAATCAAATGGAGATTACAAATATGTACATATACTATATGTTATATATTTAAATTTAATCAGGAATAATAATTACAACCATTTTTCGGTCTTTTTATTGCGTTGCTTATCTGTTGATTTTGTTCAGTCGGGTTATTATATTTTTTTAATTATTTACTTGTTTAACTTAGTTTACTGTATTTCTTTCTTTACGTGTTATTACTATCATTGTTGATGATATAATAGATAATATTTGGACGATTCACCCGCCCCTAGATTTTGAGCTGTCGGAAAATTTTGTTCTAAGTTAAAAAATTAAGAGAGAGATACGGAGGAATGGCAACATCACAATTTAGTGTCATATTTTGAGGTTGTCCATTTTTAATTATAATCGTAGTTATTTTTTAAAAATGTTTTCCGATTTCGAGATTTTTGGTCCGAAACGACCAAAGATCCGTTGTCATTTAACTCACCCGCGATTGCCATTCAAAACAAATGATTCACACAGACAATTGGCATATATTTTATTCATGTTAGGTATTGCCCAATTTGTGTACACTGTAACATTGTGTGACACAGAGCATCCCTATAGAGCAACGTGTTGAAAAAATCTCGTTTAAAATAAGCAATTTTTCACGGATCACGCACCCGCCTGCCGGAGCAGTTTAAATTTTTTGATTTACTGGTACCAGTGTGCGCACGATATCTCTTTGAAATATGGCACTGATAATACATCTATGGGTATGCCTAATTATTTCGTTTATAGGGAAAATCCTGACGATTTGGTTAATGTACAACGTAAGTTTAGAATCGCTTACGTCAATTACCTCATTTTATTTTTATTTTATTTTATTTATTAGAACAACCAACCAGAACATACACGTTAAAAGCTAAGACATATACAGACAATTGTATACGAGTAATAAGCCTTAATTAAGGGTTGCCACGGAAAGCAAATATATATTCATATATACAGCATATAGGTATTCATAGAAAAATAGCAAAACACACGATAAAGAACCACTTTTCTCGAAATTTTTCCATTGTAGTATAGTTAAGAAATAATAATGCTGAAAATGGGTTCTATTGGTTGTCCTTTAACACCCTGGCTATATTTTTTGGATTTTTTTTTTATGTACAACAACGACTTTTCTACAGTTTTATTATATGTATAGATATAAATAAAATACAAACGTTGGCGGGCGCATATTTTCATTTACAGAATTTTAAACACGACATGTATTTCAAAGTTTTACAGTGACATAAAATTTACTGCAGCTTATGATACCATGTGTATGTTATAAATAGCTGGTTCTACGCTGTGACGAAACCAATTAGGTGTGATTGTGACAGGCCCTTTGGCGATCGACACTTGCTTTCATGTCACGCTTGCTGGCAACGTGCTAATTTAATAAATGTGATAACCCATTAATTGCATGTCAAAATATAGACGTCATATTCGTCATACATATATTACTTGAATAAATAAGGTAAGTACTATATATATAAGAAATATAAAAAAGTAAAGTATGTTTATGAAGGAACTGAAAAAAAATTGAATGTTATCAGTAATGTGAATGAAATGAAGTGGTAGTTATTATTTCACAGATGATTACATAAGTAAAATAAATAATTATTTCACTTACGTATTTCTTTAATAAAAACTATAAATTTAAATAAAAATTAAAAAATAAATATTACATGAATTTACGAGTGAAAAATTTTAAACAAAGCAAAAAATATGTTGCAGTAAAAGTACGTAAACGTTAATAAAAAGTTGAAAAATTGTAATATTGTCACAAAGAGAAACTCTTATTGAAAAGTGGCAACCGCTGAGGGTACTTCACAGAAAGAAAATTAGGATGTGAGCCGTCAAAACTTCAAAACCAGCCCATCAAAGCGACATTTTAGAGGGATGTCGCCCCCGCCTTACACCTCTCTCATTATTTATCACATTGTCAACGAAATTAATGGTGAACCCTCGTCAAATGATTTTTATTTTATAAAATAAAGCCAGTGGCTTCTGACAGTTTAATCATATCTTTGTGTTACTAATGGGTATGTCTAGACGCTGAAATTTACTTTAAGTTGGTCATAGGCCTTAACTGACCCATTTTATTAAAACCCAACGCAAAATTGTGGTGTTATGTGTTTGTCTGTCAGTGTAGCTTTATGACGTCATAAGTCTTAAACTGATTTGAATGTGGTATGTCTTGTATGACTATCACTTTTCCATTTAGCCACCATCGCTTCTCACTTTAGTGTGACATAACACAACGAATCTCTATTTCAATAATTTACTGATTAAAGACTGGCCTATTGGTATAGTGGTTGGTGACTCTGACTGCTAGGCCGGAGGTTGTGGGTTCGATTCCCACCCAGGACAAATCTTTGTGTGATGAGCATCATTGTTTGTTCTGAATCTAAGTGTAATTTATCTATCTATATAACCTTAGTATATATTTACAAGAAGATGTGTTTAATTAGTATATCAGTAGTTTAGTACCCATAATACAAGCAAATATAATTTAAATTTGGGACTAGATGGCTCTGTGTGAATGTGGTAAAATAAAAAAATCTAAAATTCTTTATTAGGGATATACCACTGATAACCATTGAAGCGTACCTAATTTGTATTGACCTTGACTTCTCGATATGTGCTATATGAGACTGAAAATAGTGTACATTAAAAAGATAATATGTAGGTATTAAATTTAGACTTTATCCTTCCCATTTATCCCAAATATAATAAATACGTTAACTTAGTGATTATATTAGTTCATTTGCCTACATGCCAATTAGGAACGCTATTCTGCTACAATAATTATTTTTGTCGCTATATTCCTGTCGATAAAACACATTATACAGGATGGGAGATAATCTGGTGTCAGAGGTCGAAAACCAGGAAACTTGACTTCAGAAATAACAAACCTTTTGTTACGTAAGCACCATCGTTAAACTTATTTGTAATGATCATGTTATCATTTACATAAATAATTTTAATAGCTAGGACTCGTTAGAGTCAACATTAATCACTTATCAATGTTTTAATTTTTTAATTTATTAGCTCTCTCCAATATTAATAGCGTTTGGTTATTTTTCTTTATAACATGTTTATAGATCCGTATAGTGACGGATTAAGAATATATTATGTCACTAACCCGTTTTAATCCGTGGGTGACGTAAAAGCGACTAAGGGACTAACCATAAGTACCATAGCCATACCATACCAGACCATAAGTAGGCTTCACCCACACTACCTGGAACCGATATCGTCTAAAACGGTAAGGTTCCAGCGATCATTCTTCCCACGTACGTGCAGGCTCTGGGGTGAAATTCCTACAGCGGTGTTTCTTGAGCGCTATGACATGTCCTTCTTCAACGAAGTTTAAAGAGAGCTACCTTTCAAGGTAGGCAGCGGCTTGGCTGTGCCCTTAACATTACCAACGTCCATGAGCGGCGGTAACCACTTACCATCAGGTGGGCTGCTTGCTCGTCTGCCACTACGGGCAATAAAGAAACCCAACCCGTCTGGCCAGCGTGGTATAGTAGGCTAAATTCCCTCCATCATGTTTGGAGGAGACCCGTGCCCAGCAGTGGGACGTTTATAGGTTGTAATGATGATGATGATGATACTAAATACTACATAGAATACACATCTGTGAGGACAATTTAAAACTTTAATGAATCTGGAAGGTGTTCCTTGTGAAGTGAGTGATGAAGTTTTACAAATTTAAAGATGGTTTCAGAAAAGAATCGATCTTAACTAACAGAATTTCGAGG
This sequence comes from Laspeyria flexula, assembly GCA_905147015.1. NCBI lineage: Eukaryota > Metazoa > Arthropoda > Insecta > Lepidoptera > Erebidae > Laspeyria > Laspeyria flexula. Next base: position 9,432,446 of record LR989964.1, on the reverse strand, counting down.
GTGGTCACTCATTGCACGCGTTAGTATAGTGAAATTTAAGCAAATGCTTATTCTCATTCAACAGACGACTGCATTCATAATGAAACCACGAATTTGTGTAAATAGTCTAAAGCGACTACTAATGTTAAATCCTCCTTTCAAATTAATTTGCTAACAGGGAGCTTACTCTAATCTTCGACATTCAAATGTTAGGTTTTGATGTCGCTGTCAAATGTTTGAAAGTAACAGCGACCATATCTAAATTTCCTTATATTTGACAGCGACATCAAAACCGAACATTCAAATGTCAAAATTCAGAGTAAGCCCCCAGAACACTTTACTAAAGTAGTTAAGGTATACTAACTTTAATCGAATTTGTACACTGAACCGTCTGTACCGTCTCTGGAATATAAGTAGCTTAATTTCGGTTTAAAAACATAACCTAAAGTTTGATTGTAATTCTTAAAATTTCTATTCCCTAAACGGAGACTTAACTTTACTTTGTATTCTTTAATTCAGCAACGAAATCGCGACTCTATTTCTTAGCTATCAGGGTGGATATCCGATTAGGAGATGCTGAAGTTGGTAGGATGTAAAATTTATAATTGAAGGCCGTAAATTAAGGTGACATCGACAGTTGTGGCTCGCGGGAGGACGTGACTCGACGCTGGGGAAAGCCCTGCCAATATTTTATCGAGTAGGTAATTATTTGATCGGCACATTGGGGTAACAGATGAAACTCGCGTAATGTCTTTCTTATATTCACTTTGTATTAGAAAAAATGATTAATGATTAAGTTATCATTTGCAAATTCTTTTTGAAGGGAGAGGTTAAGTAATTATTTGTTGTTCTTATTTTGAAATTTGAATTTGGACAGTAGGTAATTATTTATTGTTCTTATTTTGAAATTTGAATGTGGACCATGTAGTGTGAGCACGCATAGATAAAATTGATTTTAATATAATATTCATTCATTAATTTTAACTCCATGGGTAATTATTTACTATTTTGCAAAACTATTCGCGTATTTATTGAGGTTAATATACTTGCGATAAAGCTGAAAACCGTTTTCTAAGGTAGTCAAGAAAATTATGAAGAAATTATCATCATTTAACCGTACGATATAAAACCCTAAACACCCAAACTTTATGAACTCTGGTAGAATCTTCTAGACTTCTAAGCATCAATACAAAATACAAGATGGTCTAGTAGTCGTGACTGAAGTTAATTACCGCCGCACATTACGCTATTGTTTTTACTCACCAATTGTTATGTAAACTTTGGTGGAGTGAAGTTATTAGTAATTACCGAAGGTGGTGTGGAGAAGAGTTTAGGTATTTTGTAATGACATAATACTGTTTATTACTAAAATTCTCTTTGTATTCTGTTGATGTATGTTTCCTCTGTCGAACTTAGAGGACGATATTGAACAATAGGTTACAGACGAATCAATACGTACAAAGGTTTAGAAGGTACCTAATTAGTTATAGAAGTAGATAGCTATTCGGTTTAGGTAATAGAATTGGAGTAAACAATAGCTCGTTGTATTATGCGAATAGAAATGAAATGAATTAGATACCTCATTATTTCAAACCATAAACGTCTTACTGTTGAGATAGAATAGATACGTACCTACATAGGATAAACTTACGTCATACTGCAGAGGAAACTGCCTCAGTAGCGCAACGGGAGTTGTACGATTGATACATAAGTCTTGTGTTCGATTCCCGGATCTGTCAAGAAATCCTCTGCTTACCAATTCCGCTAAAAGGCGTAACGTTATGTTATTTTTAAATTTAATATTTTGATTTAATAATAGCGAAACAGTTTTATTATTATTTAATAATATTTACGACAGGCGACTAACAGAGAGTGATTTAGAATACGTTATGTCACCACCCCGTTTCAACCCGTGGGTATCGTAAAAGGCAACTATGCAGACAGAGCACTGCTAGAAAAGGAAAATTTGAAACAAATTCTATCCCAACCCGTCTGGCCAGTGTGGTATAGTAGATTAAACTCCCTCCAGATTCTCTGCAGTAGTTTTGTCTTACGGATTGAAATTATGATGATGATGATTATATAAAAAAAAATTACACGGCATCAATATTAGGAAGTTAGTCAAATACTTGTAAAAGAAGCACATACAGGGTGTGTGCCGGATATAACCGGTTCGATTAATCGGCGCCTCCCGCTGGCCGATTTAATTCGTGCCTTGACAAAAACCCTTTGACGCATTCACCGGTGACAGATCGCAGTCGGGTGCCTCTCGCCTCGCTGACAAGCCCATTATCATTGGCGAAACGGTTTTGTGCGAAATGCGAGTAGCGTATTGTGAATCATTGAACTTTCAAGATATATTCGTGAAATAGAACTAGATAATAATATTTGTTCCTAAAGTCGCTTGAGCATCGAGTTATGGATTTTTTTTCATTTGGCTCTTAATGCAATTAATTGTCTCTTATTTTCATTTTGTTTATTGGTTGTTTATAGGTATTCTGTTGTGTAACTTTGGTCCACTTTTTAACTATTGTAAATAGTTTCTTCTTTTTTTCACAACACTATCGATTAAATAAACACGATAATGATTACAAGTAAATCTAACAAGTGTAATCTAGAAATATCTAGTTTCGTCTTATCACTTCGTTATAAGGAGCACAGTTAGTGCTTTATCTGAACCTACTTAGTTAAGAATACAGTAAATATGATGGTAAACTTTAATAAATCCTACTAATATTATAAATATTCATCTATATTTACTTTAGGAATTGTATGTATTATTAAATTTGCCTAATTCTCTCGTTACGTTTATTTAGGCACCTACTTCATTCATTTCTCTGCATCACCCTATGGTTGACTGGTAGAAAATGCCTAAAGGCATTAAGTCCGCCTGTACAAAATTGTTTGTTGGATGATTGTTACTACACCAGAACGGTTGTTTTTTAAATTTGGCATACTGATGACTACCGTTACTGACATAGCACGTGGGCGAAGCCACGAGCAGTAGCTAGTATACTATATAAACTATTGTCAATGTTAATGATGAGCGATTGAGACGGTTTCCATAGAAATAAAAGTTTTCCATGTAGCACCAATGACCCCTACCATTGTAACTAGAGCATCATCAAACACACCGACTCACTAATTTCTCGTTAGACATGTCATCCGTTCGGCGAAGTTCGGATGCGAGGTGTCGAGGTCGGGAATCGAACGGACGCTGTCTCAGATCTCTATCAGTTCTCGGAGAACGACGGAAGGTTACCCAGCCCCGTGTTATCTCCAACTGATAAGGTATCGTTAAATGTTGGTGGTTTGATTGCATTTTTTTGTTTATAGTGATATAAAAATGCTATTATTTCGTCGTATACGATAACCGATAGATAATTCGATTGTAAAACTATACAAAATAATTACGTTCGGTTATGTTCAGGAAATTGTTTTTATGTTAGATAATTTTAACGGCAAAATTAACAGTTGATTAGAATTATCAATGCGGAGTACAGTTCAATATTAATTAAAATAAATGATAAAATATCAAAGAATTAATTATTAAAGCCACTGTTATCGCGTTGGCTTCTACAACTGCACATTTTATTCTCACAACAAAGTCGACAACGTGTGATATCGTATTTCGCAAAAAACGTCTATCATTGTCATACAAATGTATCTGTTGTTATGGGCACGTAATTGCCGGCCTAGTGTGTAATTTGCGAAAGTCCTTTGTATCGAAGTCAATGCACAGAGCCGTTGTTATCAAATCGAATATACTTGGTAGGGGCCAAAATGTACCCCGATTCTGAAATATATTTTATGAGAATAAGTACAGAATTTAATAGGTATAAACTTAACAAGATTTTGAACCGCAAAAAATATAAAATGAGATCTTTTAATATAGGTATTTACTTAATCTAAAATGTTTAGGACGCGATACCACGTTATTGACCATTGAGCACGGTCTGACATGCCCTTAACCGGTTTTTTTATTTCATTTCAACTTGTCAATCTTTCTAGCATTAAATTTCGAATGGCACAGTCCGATCTACGGGTGGCAATAACTTGGGTGTGTCGTTAACCCGACTCCTACTTTATTAATAATAAAGAAGGTCAAATTTCGGATAGAATTTAAAAACTGTTGATCTGTCTTTGCTTAAAGTAGGTAATAGAAAACAATTAGCCATTTCAATAACTACAGTAACATAAAACAAGTTTATTTTAATGTGATAGATTAAAAGCTTTCCCCTCTGCACGGCGCCTAACCGCAACTCAAAACGCATTAGCGAGATTTCCAGTAATGACTACTAAAACTGAAGTGAGGATAACACTGTTACTAGCTCTATATGGCTCAAGTTATAAGCGAAAGATATACACTATGCAACAACTATTCTTAGGTATATAAATTTGCTATGTATAGTCGACAATAAATTGCTTTACCACCCTTAGAGTCAATTTTGTTTGCATATCACCAAACAATAATGTTTATTTTTGCTTGCAAGTGACATCAGTACAGTCACATTGTAATCAATGCGAACTTATTAAATTTCAATTTTGATAGATTTTTTTGTTAAAAACGGTAAAGAAATTATGTGGTCGACTATACACTTTGTTTGTGTAAGAGACTCAAACTAAAACAAAAACCTTGAATTTTGACTCCCCGAGCTGTGTGTATGTACTACATAATTTATTGTTTGCAATATTTAATTCGGCTCAAACAATTTTTTTAAATTTCCAATACTAATATTTATAATTGTTAAAACCAATATTATAAATTATTAAGAATATTTTTTTATTTATGAAGCACGGAGACGCTCGAGAATGAAAATGCCACAAACGGTCACCCATCTATGGACTGACCGTGATGAACGTTGCTTAACCTCAATGATCGTAATGAACATCTTAGTACCACAGTGCTACGAGCACCTACTATAGGGTGATAAATAACTACTGCTAGGTTGACTAGGGATGTATTACATTGTAGTTTTCCGCGTGTTTCTCACAACTTGTTCGCAAAGAAAGCAGAGCGAGTGGGGTCGGTTGATTGATGAGCTACCGTTGTTCTCTGATAGCGAGCTCAATTACAACACGATTACTTAATTTGACATGATACTAACTTTGACGCTCCACCATTTACGTTCAGTGTTCAAGTGTTCCTCTTAATGAAGAGACTTTTTGAGGTGGGACTTTGGTAATTGATTTGTTAAGATGAATAGGTAATCATTTATCAATAATAATATAATGAATTGGATTTGGAAATAAATAATAACTGTTGCTAAATCTAATGTAAATTGGTAGCATTTTATTTTATTTGACATATCTTATGACAAATTGTGTACTACTGTTTAACTGCAAGTTACTGTACCTATAAACGAAGTTACAATCCGTTTATAACTGTTCACAATCATCATCGTCATTTAAACACATAAACGGTCCACTGCTGGGCACGGGTCGTCTCCAAAGAATGTGGCGGAAATTTAGCCTACTATACCACGCGGGCCAGACGGGTTGGTATAGAGTTTGTTTCGAATTTTCCTTTTCTCGCAGTGCTCTTGTTTATTCGCTTTTTATGACAGCCACGGGTTGAAATTGAGTGAGAGTTAGTTACATTATATATTCTTAATCCGTCATTACACGGAATAGTGCTCATAATACATAAATTCATTTACTTGTTAGAACAAGTTTATATCATTGTCTACTCTAGTTATCAGAAACGTCAGCAAAAGAAATAACTCAAATATTACGCAAGTGTTAAATAATTCTTAACTCAATAACAGTCTGTTTATTCTGATAAAATATTTGACATAGTTTCACCCAATAACAATTAAGAAATGGGGTCATAACACAACATTTTCGTTAAACAACACAGTAATTTATTAAATCAAATCGTATAATTGGTCAGTGATCCATTGATGAGAGCAAGCAACAATGTTTAGGTGGCGCACGAACGCTCGTCATGCGAGAACCGCTTCCATCATGTTTCGAAGCATTATTAACTTAGTTGCTTCCGTTCATGACGTGCTACTCTCCAAATTGCTCACTATTACACTATTAAGGCTAAGTAGGATTGTATCCAGCCAACGTCGGAAATTCGGTTTGTTTTTCTTCAATATCTTTCATCATTTTTATTTAATTTAACATTTCTTTTAGGTTAAAATTCATAATCCTATGCTGGTTTAGCATAGCGTGATTGAGGTGTGGCTTTTCTTTGACAAGAGTGGAAGGGCACGGTGACATTTCTCGTCTGACTGGAAAAGTAATCTACTCTATAGAGCAGCAATAACTAACCGGTCGATATCAGCTATTACAAACATACCACAATTTCGTAAAAAAGTTTACTCGATCTGATGTTGGGTTAAGGAAGAATTATTGACTTTTGTGTTCAACGTCAAAGTTTCAACTTCATTAGATCAAAGATTAATTAATTTACTGATCAAACACTGTGCAATCTAGTAGGTAAAGTTGACCACTTCTGCTACATAGAAATTCTAGTCATTAACTAAGTACCACAGTGACCACAGAACAGAAAAAGAAAGAAAAAGTTTTTCATGTGTTAAGCGACAGTTCTTATAATGTTTTGTTGGCTGTAATGCGCATGTCATACGAATGATAATGCAGGTGCTAATATGCTATGTGTAAACAACTTAGTTTTTTTACTTGTAAGCTCCTTTACTGGTATTAAAACATATACACTTGCCACTTATCCATAATGGGTGCTTAAGCAAAGATCGTAAGGTAATCTTTATCCAAGTAACAGCTATACTTTCTAATGCTATTTTATTACGTCTATAAATTGTATAGATTCGCCCCTGGAGGCGCTTACCGAGTGGCTATCGCACTTTTCGATTTAGAGCTCTCCTCACTCAAAATTGAAATGGCTCGCCCCTTTGTCGGAACAATTTAAATTGGACATTTTAAACGCGATTCTTTTGGTGGTCGTTCTTTAAACGGACTTTCGGAATTCGGTGGGGTGTTAGAGGAATAGATTATAGTGGCACTTACGTAGAGCTAGGTGGAAAGGTGTAGCTAAAATTAAATGAAGTTAGCCATGTTTATATAAAATATTGAAGTCGTATATTTTAATTTAAAAAAAATTCAGGTTACGCTTTTTTTTGATAATATCAAATAACACCCTTAAATTACTGCAATCTCAACATGTCAAAGATGTTTTAATCTTTCAGAAAGTCTTAAATTGTGCTATGGGTACATTTCCACTCAATATGAAAAAAAATGAGGACTATAATATAACAATTATCATCATCAGCGACCCATTAATGTCCCACTGCTGGGCTCAGGTCTTATCTCCTCTATCTAGAGAGCTGAGAGGTGAAGGAAAACGTCCTGAAGAAACCCACATACACTAGAAGAAAGATTTGACTTTGACTTTGAAAGACATACGTAAAATTCTGAATGATTTTGCGTGCCTTTTAACTTGAAATATCTTCACATCTAAACCAACTCGTTTATTACGTCTGAGTAGAAAGCGATCTATTGTGTGGGGTCGACAGAGGGATATTTTAAACTATCGTTTATCGTTTGAAAGTCGGTGGACAGTGGCGGTGGTACTTTATCAAGTTGATAGGAGCGATCACAATGTAGGGACCGACTCTCACGTACGAATAGAAATCTCACATTCACTGATATGTATCTTATAGATTACCTTTCTATTAAAACCTTTATGATATGACGCTTAAGTAAGGAATCTTAATTTAAAATTCGAAATATTATATTATAAGTTTCTTCAAATGAATTCTAGGAAATTAATCAACAATTCTAGGTAACACACATAATTATTATTATCTCCCATTTTGTCCACCAAGATTTCAAACACAGAGGAAAATCTATTATTTTAAATAATCCAACTCCGTCAGCTTGAAGAATAAGCAAGCTGAAATGGTAGGCTGGTTACATCGTAAAGTAGGACTGCCTCCAGCTAGGTGTACCGATGACTTGAAAAAGGTCTGACTGGATGCGGATTTCGGAGGACCGAGTGTTTTAGGGCGTGTTAAGACAGGCCTATGTCCACAAGTGGACTGGAAGGGGCAGGCTGAGGTGATGATGATAGTGGAATTGGTCGACTCCATAGCGTTCTAAGATTAACTCATTATTTGGAGCAGCAAACGTTCTGAAAATACGTGCTTATTTGTGAGCATTCAATAAATATGTGAGAGATACCTGCACTGTCACATACTTAGATACTTTTCTGCGATATAAAGTATATTATTATGATACATGAATCAAAGACATAATTAATCCTTGATTCATGTATCATAATAATTTGCTTCATGTTCGAAGTTTCAATCAAATGCAAACAATATGGTTTAAGCGCGTCTTACTGCAATAAGCATCAAAACAGGTTCACTAAATTTCACATGTAGGATTTGACCTTATCTTATGATAAATCAATAGGCCAAAGAACCTACTCGGAATTTCGACATACGACTTAGTCGATTTTGCTATCGCAAAAATGTGTTGTATCTCGCAATGAGCTTCACTTGTTTTTCGTTGAAAGTCACCGTTTTGTCCCATAGTATGGCATCGCAGACGCGACCCCTTCTCAAACCACCTACCTACCTAATAATATATACGTAGCTACGAAATGTATATGTCACGTAGTAAAGTTATTCGGTATTCTGCACGGGATGGTTGTTCACCACGAGTTTGTTTCGATGCTGTACATACTTACTTAGTTTCTATAGTTCCGTGTTTGTGCTTAGAATTATATACTAACGTGTAGTTTCTGTCCGTAGACCGCGTTGGAGATATGAAGTATTCTATTTATATTCGGCATACCTATATCTGTTTTAAGTTTATACAAAATTCGTATTGAAAATATTTGAATATGTCTCTTTTTTATTTAAAAAGTAAATGGATTCTAATAAATATAAGATTGAGGACTGTATGGGAAAAAAGTAACCAAATGTTATCACGTTGGCATGATCGTTTGAGATAGAGTTGTATTTCGAATTTTTCTTCTCTTGAGTAGATTTATGTTGTGTTTGTTCTTCTAGACATTCTCCTTTAACGGGCATAGGGAACTATTTTCCCACCACACCAACCCAGGTAAATGTGGATATAAATTTAAAATGGCAAGTCCTTGAACTACAATTTTAACAAAAAAAAATTTTTTAATAAAATACTTTTTGTCAGTTTCAGTGACGTCAATTTAATTCTACGTAAAGTAGTTTATCACATTACACCAGGCCCACACTTTAAACGTAAAATTTTTCATTCATTTTCGTCTGCCCGTTAAAGGGTACAACATCTTAGAGATGAAGAAGAGTGAAAGGATGTTTTCTTAATCTGTCGTCACGTGGGTCTTGTTAACCATTGGCAACATTCATTCAGTCATTTGACAACAAACCATTAATTAATGATAACGCGACAACACTTCGAAATATTTGGAGTGAAAAGGTTTCTTAAGGGTCGGCAACGCGCTCGTGATACCCCTGGTGTTGCAGGCGCCCATAGATTACGGTAACCGCTTACGATCAGGCTGGCCGTAAGTATGTTTGCCACCGTAAAAAAAACACTTCTTCCACCTTTATCATAGAAAGTAGATGAAATGTGATCAGCTTCACGCTTTAAAATAAAATGAATATATTACAGTCCACAATAGGTTGTTTCAATAAATTACGAAGGCAATTGTGTTCTGTTTAGTCCAAACTGCTTTAGAATCTATGTAAATTCAACACATTTGCAAATCCGGGCTAATATCGAGAAATTCGTGACAGAAATACTGTTTTTTCATAACCTGTCATGTACGGGAACTCTATCCCAGCAGTCTTTTAATTAATGCGCAAAAGCAATTAAAAATCAAATGAGTTTATACCTTACATAATGTAATGCGTATGCCGATCAACACACGACGTGTTGGTTATTTATATATAACATAATTATCTAGTTCTGTGTCGTCACGGCTAGGAAAGGATTAGGCCTTAGTCTTAACTTTATATTTAAAGTTAATATCAGCAAAAGTTGTATTTATAATAGTCTCATGACGTAGTGTCGCAATATCACACTCATAATGTCGCATATTAAACATATAAATTCTCATGGAGGTTGAAAGCTCGCATTTTTCTTGAACACAATGTATGAGGCTGTATGCTGCGGAGATTGGGAAATATTTTAAGTATAACTAGACAAAGGAAATGTGCTTTTGTTCTTCGAATTATAAAGATCATTATTGCATAGATAATTTTCGTATAGTTTAAGCAAGTGGTCCTAGTATTCTGCACATTTGTAGCTGCAGATATATTTTTACGATAAACGCTCTAAGTATATTATCATTAACTCAACTTAGGTTATGGAGTACTTACGTCATCATTTTTGGTTAAAGACATTTATTTCTCATAAAGAACAAGATACAAGTTCACTTCCATGAGAAACTTAATGTACAGATTTGTATGAGGTTAGTTACAGTAATGTAATGGAATTAAATTAAATGTAAATTTATATAAAAGGTACAATCGTGCAGCGATTCAATGAGTTTTGATAATTATTTACTATTAATAATACTAGAAGATTTATACCGATAAACTGCTCCACTACTGGGCATGGGGCTCTTCCAAATAATGTGGAGGGATTTAAGTCTACTATACCACGCTGGCCAAACTGGTTGGTAAAGTGTTTGTTTAAAATTTTCCTTTTCTCGCAGTGCTCTTGTCTGAATAAGGACTCCCTTATTCGCCTTTTGCGACACCCACAGGTTGAGATGGAATAGTGACATTAGGTATGTATTCTTAATCCGTCTCTACACAGATAAATATCTAAACAAACCATCTATATTTATCTAGTTATATTTCACTAACCATAGGTAAGCCAACCTACATTAATGTTTCGAGTGAATGAAAACTCCTTAATACATCTCATCCGTTAACCACCAATAAACACATTCAAAACAAAGTGAGTACGCCTATTTCCTTATAAATACGTTTATCGTTCTGACCATTCCATAAAAGCTTGACACAGAATCGATTAAACAAGAACCGCGGAATCGATTACAGCATCGGTATGAACGTCAAATTGATTATCAGCGTCGTGTCTGTCGCAAATTGATTCTAGTTGTCACCTTCACGTTTTCATGTTATGTCAGTCACAGTGCGCAGTAATAAAGTGAGAATTAAACACACTACGTATCTACCTATCTATTGCTATTTACACACATTGTATCTGATCGTTTTATTAACTGAAATCAATTATCGATCTTGGGTTTAAGATAGTCGGTATGACATTGTCTATGTGTAGAAAACAAGTAAGATGCTTTTGAATCTTTATATTTCGAACATCTTTTTTCGATATTTGAATTAATATTCTCAATATACCAAATATTCGAAAAAGGAATATTCAGAAAGAAACGCGTTATCAACTTAGTAGACTGTAGTCGTTAAATTATAGTTGCAATTTGATTTCAGGTATGAAATTGACATATGGATTATTATATCTGTTAAAATGGAAACCGGCCGACGGAAAATAAAGATTATTTACAGAAATGTAGAGCACTGTTTATATCTATTACGTAATCTGTTATTAAAATTTTGTAGAACAGTTTATCTATTTATAAGTACGTAATAATCTATATTAGGAAAAAAGAGAAAGGGGTAGATATTAAATTATTAAAAACTAATAAAACGATATGCCTATCAATCTCAAAAATAATAATTATATTAAATTATGTAGAGCTACTTTCAGTACCTACCAATTGTAGTTGTGTTCTTTTTCAAATCAATGAATTAAAATGATTGCTTGGATTTTGAATTCAGCCAGTAATAAGTAGTAATGCATTACACTTGTTATACGAGCATAACTTTACCACCCAAGTCTATCAAACACAGAGTGTAATAAAATCTTTATCGACGCACATCAAAGACATCTAAACTGAGACGGCCATTTAGCATCACCTATTTCACCCACCCATAGGCAATAGGTAGGTACCTACGTATATATGCCAGCTCTCGGCTCTCGATGCCAAAGCACCTGCCACATCACAGACTCTGACAGACAAAGACGCAGATAATAAGGCTCATCCTATTGGTGCATCACGGTGGAAGCTCCGCCCACTGCCCGCGCCGACCAATCACGACGGCCGGCACAGATCTTGAACGTTATCTAGTTATCTGCCGTCTCGCTTGGCACTTTCTACTGCCGATATTTTCATACACTGAATAAATGCACTGGAAAATTGTTCGGATGGTAGATCGAACGTATTCGAATTTTCACGTAAATAGTGCTGGCCGTAATTTTTTTTTATTTTTGGAATCTATTAATTAGTAATTTTTCATTTATCGTATTAATTATGAATTCTATTAGAATCTGAAATAGTGCTGTAGTTTAAAATGTTTTAATAATTTCTTGTCCTATTTAAAATCATAAATTAATATAAATGTTGATTATTGAGGTGGCTACCCTTCAGTGAACAAAGAACAGCTGCACGATTTATAAATAGGCCTCAAATAAAAACGCAAGACTTCAATTTTGCATTCGTTCGTTTCATTTTTATTTGAAACTTAGTGATGACTTAAATTCGCGCACAGCACAGTAGCGAAGTAGCGAACGATTGAATACGATACGATAAGAGTGTAAGATTGCTGGCTCACATTCAATCAAGTTTGTTTTCTTAATCGGCGCCTTGTCTCGTATCAGCGACCAACTAAACTTGATCCCACCCACCCCTCTTATCTAATACATACACAGTACTTTCAAAAGTGGTACGGTACAACGTCAGAGCTCAATGTTGTCTGGTCGTGTTGTACAAGTGATTTGTTATAAAGCACCGTCGATAACTGAAGGGCCATTGTTTGTAGGTCGCTCCCGATGTAAAATATTGTAATAGTGTTGTTATTGTAATCATGTTTTGAGTTTAAAGAAATATGGCCTTTCAGGAAGACGAATAAGCACCTTTTGTAATTTAAATATCATCCTGTCTAGGTTCTATAACCCAGAAATTTACAAAGAAATTTGAAATACCTACCTAGCATTACCTAAATGTATCTGTGATGACTCCAGATAGGTAGTTACCGAAATAAATAAAATAAAGGTAAGAAAATCATTAAAAAAATATTGTATTCAAGTTGATAATTTAGAGACAAAAAAAATTGAAAATTGAAACCGTCAATTGAAAAGCTGCAATTATTTTCAGACGGTAACCTTGTATAGCGACCCCGAGTTGTGTGAGAGAGAGGGGTGTAACACAAAGACACAGGCGGGGCGCGGAGGGAGAGAGGTGAGGGGGTGTCCCGGGCGAGGGTATGTGATTCGGGATTCTAGGGATGAGCTGGGTCTCGCTTCCTCTCGCGTTATTCTGGCACAGTGCGTCGCCGTCGCCGCACATACAACCGGTGCCGCACTATCACACGCAAATCGCACGCGACAACACGACAAGCGCACATCACTACATTTCATCTCAAATTGTGAATTAGAATCCATTTGAACTCGTTCTAGAATTCGGTTGAACGCGTTCTAGAATTTATTTAAACGCATTCTAAATTTGAACGCGGAGATAGTGCTGTGACGACTAGTGTTTTAATTGATTAATTATTTATTACGATTGTGACATAATTAATTGGGACGTAATTAGTGAATTTAATATTTGGTTTAGAGACAGTGAATTTGGACAATGTTAATAATTATCAATTTGAATGCTCAATTTTGACACGAATAGTATAAAAATGAAGATGTCTGGTAAGTTAAAATATATAGAAAAGAAATTACCTAATATTATTTTTCATTAAGGGATCTACTTTTTTTATTATAATTTATCATTATGATCTACCATTATCCTTATCATTTATTTAATGATACGTTTCATCTGTAACGTTTTATCACAGGTGAATAATGTAACGATACCATATTGATAATTCTGATAATTTAATTATAACATGAAAATGTGTTATAAATTTAACCAAGTGTATTTATTTTATTCACAGTAAATATTGATATTAATAATTTAATTGGTTATCAATATACATTAAATATTTCATTTTAATTGCAGAAAAATAATAGTTTATCTAATGCTATCTACTTATCGTGCAATATACTTATTGGGTGCCAAATTATATTTAAATGGTAGATGGATTACCTAACTAGCACAGTTTACAAAACCATCAAACATAATCAAGATCATTTTTGTTTTTTTTTTGAGGCAACACTACCACATTTAAAAACGATGAAAAAAAACCACAATCCATATATTTCAAGCACTCCACTAACAATATAATTAAAAATATAATAAATTTTATCATAACAGTATAAATTTATCTAAGCAACATAATAAACTCTTTCGTTTATAGCCCTTGTATTTAACAAGTTATGAACACTTTGTGACCGTAAAATCAGATAAGAGGATAACCCAAAGCTCTTCAAATTATTTCGCTTGTTTAACCACAAATAAACATCGCTAACCGTCTTTTTTTATCTGTGCTCTCCACAATTATCTGTGGTTCTCTCAAGGGTGTGCGAAAAAATAAAAAAATATTTTTGGTGTTGAGTCTTTTGGCGGGCGCCGCCGGGATGAAAGGTTGTTTGTTTCATGGTGTACACCTTGTGCTGTTAAAAATCTTATTTACATCTCACTACAGCGAAATATATACCTAGCCTTTGTTTGATTGCCATCGAAAATATATCTAAGTTGTGTTTTGTGCTCATTATTGTGAAAATTATGAATACATCATTTTCAGCTACAAAGACAATGATAGTGTCAATAAAAAAAATATTATCTAGTTTTCTCGAGTTTTTCTTTATTTAAGTAGTCTAATTATCTGTAATACGTTCATCTACAAAATTAAACTTATAGACAATTCAAATTTTGACTACGGTTTTCTCGTATTTTTTGTTAATTTTTCTTGGAAACTGCGTATTGCAGAAAATTGTATGTTGGTCTACAGAATTATTTAAAAGAATCGAGTTATAGTCACACTTTTTTATCTAGTAATTTTTGCCGTATTTCATAATCATTTTCCGAGGAAGTATTGTCTTTCCCAGGTAATTAATCTATTAAATGTGTGTGCGTATGTTTAAAACTATAGCTTTAATTTATAATTTTTACCAAGTAGATAAGGTTATTCCTAGACTCAAAAAATAGTAGGAAGCTACCAACTCAATAATTAATGTACAGGAAAATGTGTTTACTATAATTATAACTATTAATAATTCTTCAATCTGTAGCGTTAATACTGTGATCTAATTAATTTGCGAACTCTGTTTTATTATCTACGAGCTTCCGTCTGCATAAATCGGCAAAAGTATCCTTCAAAACTTTAATCTGAGTGTGTCAAATTTTATACTGATCCCTGCAGCCGATCTAGCGTGCTTGAGAAACAATTTCTTTCCATCCTTCCTAACTTTCACAATTTAATATTAATAGCATAAACAAAATTTTACTATAGAGAGCTTGCAGTTTCACTACGTACCTATATTTGTCAATATAATTGATGATCTAGGAACCACACCAAACTGTTAAATTTCGTATAATATAAACGTATTGGAAGTGAATTAGACATTAACTTATTACCATACACGCCATCATGAATATTGAGTGTTACGAAATCTTCAAATATGTCGATGAATGATTGCAACAGTGCTTGTAATAAAATAAGACTACACACCCACTTTAAGATACCAAGAACCTTTCATATGATAATGTTGAAGTTAAAGGCATCTTTCAGTTAATTTCTTATGTGAAAATTTACATAAGCAACCATGGTTACAACCGACTCATTAAAGCGTACCGCACCTTAGTAATGTTAGAAAGTACAGCTTTCCGCGAATGGTTGGCCATTGAGTGTCGCGAGCCAAGTGAATTTCTCAACGGTGCCGCCGAATCTGCGATGAGCATAGTCCTGCACTCATCTAGCCTCGCATTCACCTGTTTCTTAATAAACGACAAACGAATTTCAACCTTAGCATGTACCATTTAAAGAAATAATTGTATTAGTGCGTCGATCGCGCGTCTTTTGTCGTGTTTTATGAGTCAACACAGCCGGGCCGTGAACTCTCGGTGACAGAGCGGCGTAAACCGCGCTTATTGTCAGTCGCCGTGGCTAACACGTGAAATCGGCTTGCCGTGGGGTCTTTCGGACTAAAAAATGCATCAGATGCTCTTCAAATCATCGAAAACACTACTCTATTTAGAGAACACAATAATAAAAATGTTAATAAAACGCACAATCGATTAAGTAACTGTTGTTGATTATATAAGCTTGTAAACAACAATAGATGTTGTCTAACAATACATTTAAGACGAAGAACTTGTTGCTTTGAATAATAATTACAAAACAATATAATTAACACCCAAAAGACGCATACCGGAATAAAAAATTGAGGAACATTTGAACAACTCCACGTTGTTCTATGTTTGTGCATGTTCTTATTTTAAATCTGTCGCGAGTTTCTACGGAAACCGGAGATTTAACGACGAGTCGTCCGCATTGTCCGCGCACGAAGCGTTCGCGGTCAAATGGACCTTGCGACGGCTGATTTGAATATGAAATTCGAACATCAGTTTTATGACGCACCGTTCCATAAGTTAGCAGACGTCCTAGCTTCGTATCGGTTTTATTTGTTTTTGTATAAGACAGTACGAAAATACCTGAATTACCAATAAGTTGTTTGCGTGCGTCGCAGAGACAACAACGACACCACCACGCCACGTCAAGATTTTAATTGGATATCTACACGTTACACAATATGTTTTATTATTAGTAGGTATTGTTACTATAATCTTCTCCGATTTAATTTAGGTAAAGTAAAAAATACCTTTGTGAAACAATACACTTAGGCTTTTTTATACTCAATACAGTAAACATTATTAATGAAAGTATGTATTTTATTTCAAATTATTATTTTTCTCGGGATAAAACCACATTAATTTCACTGCTATTTTGTTATCACCATGCAAAATCCCAATAAATAATTCTAAATTGAGGAAAATTAATATTTTTTTAAATTTACAATATTACTAAACCATAGCCAAAAATAGTGTTGATTTCGTAATATATACAATGTGGCAATTAATTAAATAACTACATCGAACAGGTGAACTGGCATAGCAACTCAAACGAACCACTCCAAAGAACACATTGAAATAGCAGGATGCTATTTCAATGCACTTTTATTATGCTAAGCAGTTATCATTATAATGGGTACATCGTCTAATTTTACGGCGTTTTTTCTTCGCCACGTGCGCGAAGATATCTACAAGATAGGGGTTGTTTTAACAACTATATTAGGAATTATAGGGTACATGATAAATGGTGTGTCTATTTCAGCTGTATTTGCAAGGGGTCGTTTATTGATGACACGCGTTCTGTAATGAATTTAGTTTCCTTCGGTAAACATTTTGCGTCATTTTTAATGTCTATAGAAACAATGTAAGGTACAGGACTTAATTAAGTAGGTGCTTACTGGTTTTTTTATGAAGTAGAAATGTAAGCAGCTTAAATTATGGTATTTTTTTTTATTATATTACCTCGACCATGATTGATCTTTAGTAGCGCCCTAAATTTTGGTAATATGCGCTAGTAAACTTCGCGGCTATCTATTTAGATATAAATTGCATATCTATTTCATCATCAGCAACCCATTATTGTCCCACTGCTGGGCTTGAGTCTACTCTCCTCTATTCTGAGAGTTGAGAGGGTTTTAGGCCGTGCTGGCCTAATTGCATATCTATTTATAATAATTAAAAGTTTTGAACAAATGCCTGCAAACTAGATGTTAGTAGAGGTCTATGTTTCGTAAAATATTCAGGATAGTCGCATGTAGTAATTAACAAAAAAATCTCAAAGAATTTTATTAGTTATTCTCGACATAGTAAAGATAAATTTCTGAAGACAATTATTTTTATTAATATTGAAATAAATATATTATAACCTGTGCTTATAACATCCAAACAAGATAAAATATTAGTGATTAAAACCTCCACATAAGCATGTGTGTTTTATAGTTTAGCAAAGCGGTTGATATAAAAAGTGCAGACGCAGAAGATGCTGATCGCATTATGTCTGTTTCCGCTGCTCACAAAGCGTTTCCGCTTGTCTCTTGTCTCTCAGAGCATCCCTACATGCAAATCACAACATTCTTTTAAATAATGAACGCTAAAAAATGGAACGTCTGCTGATCCACTATTAACACTGTCTTTATATAAAAAAGTCGATAGGATATAAATTAATTATTCTTTGTTTTAAGCCAATTAAGTTTATGTGAGTGTGTTAATTATTATTAGCTTTTGATTGAGACTTCTCTTATGTGTTCTATAAGCAGAAAATTGTTATAATACAATAATCTAAAATAACAATATATATACCTGAACTAAAGTAGGAACTTTCTATTCTATGTATTATCTGTACATTCTACGAGTATACTATAGTCCTATAATAATAATATATCTTTGTTAGAAATAAACCTAACTTTATGTAACGGAAACAGACAAATCAATGTCGCCAAACTGTCTAGCAAAGAATACAACAATCTATTCAGCCTTACCAATAAAGAACTGTTCAACTGCATGCTTAAGTTAAGAGAAAAATGTGTCTAAAGACATCACAGTTAGAAACCATTTTCCAAAAAATTGTGCAAAACAATTATTTCGTTCTTGTTTAGCACGGCAGTATTATTAACATTACTTTGGTACTTAAAAAACGTAGGTATTAAAAAGTGTCACACAACACTCCATTTGTTTATGAGTCATCTCCAACGAAGATAAAAGTGTCTGGCTGCTGACTAATTTATTGTGTTTTGTCTACAGCAGCAGACAGCCAGGAGTCTGGCAGCCCCCCGCCGAGTCCCACAGACTCTGGCACATCTGAATCTGCACCCACCCTAGTTCACATTAAGCAGGAAAATATGCCACCAGGAACAGATCTGAAGGAGTATTATGGCTCCCTAGATTTTGGACTATCTGACACATACCTAGCCTCAAACTTCCCAGACTATGGACGAGGCTACTTACAAAGATCATTAGAACTACACAATCAAAGTTTCTTAGATCCAAAAAGTCCGAAAGACAAAGATAGTGGAACCAAAGATAACAATGAACCTGATGAAACAGACTTTAATCTACCGAGTGAACTGATGATCAAAAGTGGTGGAATATTTGCTAGAGTGAATATTACTAATGGAACTAAATATGGACCTTTTCTTGGCAAGTGGGAGTCACAGCCGTTAGACAGAAGATTTGCTTGGGAGGTAAGTGTAATTCTAAGTTTGATTGATAGAAATCCGTGATTAATAGCAAAAGAATGTGGAAACAAATAAGCCAAATTAATTTATTATCCGTGAGGTACTAACTTTTAGGATATTATTATATTGTGTAAGTAACTATTACAAAAATAAATCTTAACTAACGATTCACCTAATCTCATAGTCAGTGAGTGATTATAACACATTACAAATCAACCAACATAGGTGCATATTAAAAGTGATGACAAAGAACCCATTCTTTCTCGTTCAAGTTAATTTGCGTTATGAATGAACCACTTGTGTTAGATCAAGTGTTAGAGTGTCAAAAACGCATGTTGTGAGTAAATAATGTTCGAAAACTGAAGCGCTGTCAAGCACGGATGCAATAAACTGTCGGATTTATTGATCACTTTAGTTCCTTCGTGTCCTTTGAGTGCATTGAGACCTCTAAACGACTGCACACTTCATTATTTTTAATAAGTCAAAGCTCGTTTTGTTGATGACGTTTGGACAAACTTTTAAATCATTTTGGAGGAAAAAATAACGGCATTTTTTGTATAGTTATTGATAACAAAGAGTTATTTCCTTTTAACTCTGCGATCTGTTCAACGTGGGTACAAGATTAGGTATTTTTCTTTTAATATGTGACTGATATCTTTTTTTAGAAATAAATAAGTTAGGTTTCCGAATTTAAATTAATTCATTTCGATTACAAAATAACCTTTAAGAAAGTCATAAATTTGAGAATGTGTAATCCAAAAAATATTGTCAGACAATTCGCATTAGACATCAATGATAAAAATAGAGGATTATAATTCTGATTCACTTCACACATATAAAAGCGCGTTAAATTAATAATAATTATTAACAATTGTTGTAAATGTTCATTTACGAATAAGGCGTTTATCTTATTTCACGACTACCAAAAAAATCCTCATTTTATTTTATCGCAAATGCGTGCAAATCTTAAATAAAGACATGCAATGTTCAATTGAACGCATCAGAGAATTCGCGAGGGGTGTGGCACGGTTATCTCTGGTCGGAAACGGAAATCAATTGTTGTGTCAGATTCCTGGATTACCTTGTGATATTTAAGTAAAGTAAAAGTATTGGATTACTTGCAATCTGTTGAGGTTTGACAGCATAAAATATATTAGACGATTAAAATTCATTAGATATATTAGATTATTGGCTGGCAAACGCTGGATGAGAGTAGCTGCAAATCGTACTCAGTGGCGTGCAATTGGAGAGGCCTATGTCCAACAGTGGACTAGTACAGGCTGATGATGATGATGATGATGATTAGATTATTTACAAAACAAATTAGACGTACCTATATAATCCCTTATTTATCAAAATTATAAACTACTTTTAGTGTCGAAGTAAAAAAGTAAAGCAACCCTTATAATGTTATAGTGATTATTTGACTTAATCAATTTCAATTTAAGTGTGTATTTGACAATTTAAATATATGGTCATTGTGAATTTCAAACATATGATAACGAGTAGGTCATCTGAATTTATGCATGACACGTAGTCAGAAGAAATTATGTCATTCAATATGTGCGTATTAGTTTCCTAAAAAAATATATTTTATTGGTATCTATTTCATAGCCCTCAACATATCAAAATATTGCTAAAACAATAAACAAGTAGTTCTAAATTCAAAATAAAAAAATAACTACTGAATTCAAATGTTTGCCATTTCTTTCTATCGACAAAAGACCGGACGTGAATCGGACATCAATAGAGCACTGAGATGCGCATACGCATCGAATATCAGTCTATTCGCGACAGATAACGAGTGTTTAAATGAGGGTGTCATGTTGCAGTCAAACCACACTATTGTACTATTGTAGACCAGCTTCCGAGTACGGGTTCGTACATTATATCGGTAAAAAGTAGCCTGTATCCTTCTCTAAGTTTCACACTATCTCTATTTAAAATTTCATGAAGATTGGCGTACAGAATTAAAAAGCTTTCCAGATGGATGTAATCATAAGATGCTATGCATTTAGACAGAGTTGAGTCGAGTTGGCCTTCCTTGTCACGATTTTATGCCATGTCTACATTAAGGTGATTAAAGTCTCTTTGGATCGTTTGCCATTGTCGTGTTATAAAACAACAAATAAAAAAGATTATTCCCCATATCCAAATTCACAAACTCACAACTTTTCCCTCTCCTTAATATTAGTTAAGAGTATAATATATGTAGATATGTCGAACATTCTGTTCCGGTAGTTTGGACCCATTTATACTGCCATAACATGTTGCAGGCATTGTAAACAATTCTTTACGTAATTTTATTGTGAATTCAAGTATTAAGTGTTTAACCGACTGCGGTAAAACGTAGTCGATGTTTTACTGCGCATTAATGTTACTCTATCGTAGAATATATTGGTGATTATGAGATGAAGAGATTCTTTCGATATTAGTAATTTATTCTCATCCCCAATTAACCCCAATTATATTATTGAACTAGAATTCGCGCGGGGCTTCCCTCCCATCGCTTTTGTTTGGCCACTGCTTAGCTCCTATTGGCTGTAGCGTGATGTTATATAACCTATAACCTTCCTTGATAAATGAGCTATCTGATATTAAATTTTTTTCAAATCGGATTAGTAGTTCCTGAGATCCTAGCGTTCAAACAAACAAACAAATTCTTTAGCTTTATAATATAGGTAAGTATACCTAGATTAACTGACAATTGTATATTATAGCTGTTATTTGACATTTCGTTGTATGTAGGTATTAACTGGTAAATTATTTTAAAAATATGATGGTTGGAATATTTCTACCCCGACTGTCGGTATATTTACTAAGAACTACATGAACCATATTCTTGGAAATAATTAATTATTCTAATCTATTTTTAAATGAGTCTGTATATAATTATATGCAATTTTAAGTAAAGTTTGGTCATTATAATAATACATGCAACTTTCTTAAACTTGTGATTCATTTGAGGTTTTATAAAATAAAGCGCCTGATTACTACAACATGCAAGTTTTGCGCTATAAGTATTGCTAGAAATATCACGTCATAGATAGCGTCGCACCTTTAATCCTTGTAGGGATAGCCCTACAGGGATAAAAGGAGCGCTATGTATGATTTTATACACAGATATTCTATTGTGTTTGATTTATATCATCATCATTATTTTAACCCATAAACGTCTCACTGCTAGGCACGGGTCTGCTCCAAAGAATGTTGAATGAATTTAGTCTGCTATACCACGCTGGCCAGATGGGTTGGTATAGGGTTTGTTTCGAATTTTCCTATTCCTAAAGTGTTCCTGTCTGCATAAGGTCCTTAGTGGCCTTTTACGACACCCACGGGTTGAGATGGGGTAGTGACATTATATATTTTTAATCTGTCCATACACGAATAGTAATTACTATAATAAAAACTTGATTCATGATTGTGTAAATATTAGATTTAAGCATAGATTAATATGTGTACATTCGATTCAAGTATTGCAAAAGACAATATGTAATAAGTATATAAATTAATAAATGTATTTACAAAACACCGACCTTTTTGGAATATGGATTGTCTGGATTACGCACAATTGCACAATTTGCACCCTCTGGACATTGTGGAGTTAAGACATTATGAAATTAAAGGTAAATATGAAGGTATTTTGAACAAAACTAACCTGTATACAAGCTCCAATTATAACACTATCATATATGTACTTAAACAGTCTAGTTAAATATTTTTAGAAAATGTAACATTAAATTAATATTCTTAGAAATGTTTAGCTCTTACATTATTATTAGCTGTCTAGTCACCTGTGATACAGGTATTATTATCCTAGTACAGGGACGGATAAATATTTTTTAGCCACATAATATTATTAAATAAGTTTGACTGTCACCGTGGCGCAGTGGTTAAGGTGGTCGCCTCGCCACTACATCGCCGTGCTGGGTTACGTGGGTTCGATTCCCACACGAGACAAATATTTGTGTGATTCATAGATATTTGTTTCTAGTCTGGGTGTACTTTGTGTCCGTTAGTTTCATGTTTGTAAAGCTCCCCGCGACACAGGGCTTGATCCCTAGTGCGGGCGTTGTCTTTTAAAAAAAAAAAATAAAAAAAAATAATAATATTTGTATCTCTTTAAAATTTGAATAAATGATTTGACTAACACACATCCAAGTTATAATCTTGTTTTGTAAAGCAAAACTGCGTTGAAGGAAATATAACGTCATCGCGTCATGTAAAATGTCGCGCGTTTCTAGGTTAAGTTAGTTTCTGTTCAAGTAGAAAGTATATACCGTTAGTGTACATTTTAGGACATTTTAGAAGCATGTCTGTACTTTATTGAGTACAGGTAGTGTGTTTTGTAATTATGACTCTCAATAATGGGTGTATGAGGAAAAGGAATTTATTGGCACTACGTAGATTAGGTTTTAGAATGGGTATGTGTGCGTAATGAGGTGTGGTAGTTATTGCTGTTCAGATTTTAAATACCACTTGAGCTATTGAATTGTTATAGCTGATTATGTTCTGTTTAACCTTTGAAAAGGTAGGGTTCGCATAGTGAGATTTTATCCCATAAGAAATTATCTTTTACTTTCCTTCTTAAATTTTATGTAGGTAAGTGTATCTATCTAATGTAAATAATTTTCAATTTGATATTCGACTGAAATGGTACCTGCCCTGACTACGTTTCAATTTTCAATTTGACAATGAAATCGACATTCATAATTGAATGTCTTCACTCCATAAGAAAATCATCTTTTATCCTTTATCCATTAATTAATTCGTTTTTCTGTGATCATGATTGTGATTAAGGGTATTTGACATGTTATTCTAGTTACGGCCAATTCTAGTGATAGGTACCTACTACTACATTAACCCTTTGAACGCCAGAGACGTCTTTACACGTAAAATGAAAATGTACTCACCACGCCAATGACGGCATGGCACGTCAAAAATGTACTGTATTTTAAAGGCACTAGCTCAAGGCACGGCGATACCGATTTGACGTGGCGGTCAAAAGGTTAACCGGTACCAGAATGAACGTAAGTTTTATAAAACATAATCTGAATTGCAACTCATACAATTGAAGATAATTGAGAACAGCCACACTGACTTTTCAAGTAAAATGAAGCTACTAATAAAGAAATAGGTAGTATTTGAAATAATAGGTATAGTTTTCTAAATTCATCATATAATTACATAACCCAGGATCTTTGACCTACCCGCTGTACCTATCTCAGTTTAAAATTGTCAATAAGCAATTCATATTAATTAAAAGCCCTTCAAACTAGTTCATTAGAACCTTAGCTTCTAGAACATGTAGGTAATTAATTGTTACCTACAGAATTAGAGAAACCCTCAAAGTTTTGTTCAAAGTGACGAAAATTCTAAAACTTGACGCTGGAATGTTCCAACTTCCGATTTCAAAAGTTAATAATACAACGGCATTGTATCAAGTTGTTAATACTTTCTTTATAGTTTAAATAAAACCTAGAAGAAGTCGTACAGATACAGAGGATTGTTTATAAAATCCTTGCAAACTAAATTATTATAGGTTTTACGTATCCACTCCTGGTGATTTATGTACTATATTAATATGATGATTACAGCTGGCAAATTATATTTTTATCATCATCTGATGCTGATATGATTATCAGCCCAATGACGTCCTGTTGAACATAGGCCTCACCTAATTTCAGCCACAGCGAGCGATTTTGTGCCGCCAGATAGACTGAGGACCTAGTATATTTTTATATCATAATGTTATTGACTTTACGTCTCCATTTTAGTGTAGCTTGCCTTATAAAAATAAATAATACAAAAACTAGCCAACATTTATATTTATAGCTTATTTTTATCTGTGAAAGTAGACCGAAATTTCATTAACTGTGTGTATCGCCTATTGCTATTAAATTAACCGAGACTACAGCAGATCCTGAGACTCCCAATTCAGAAAGATCCATATAGTTTCTGCTTGATCTACAGACGGAACCATGCCTCTGAGCAATTTAGTTTAATAAAAATTGTATAAGAAACATCTTAAAAAAGTTCGCCTATCACAAAATCGACACCGTCTTTGCCGCTAAACTTCAAACCGATTGATTTACGCATTTAACCAATGGCAGAAAAATTGCGGTAAAATACATTGTTATAAATCCTGACTTTCTCCTTGATGTAGAAACGTGACATGGTGTAAAAGTGCCAATCGTGATGTGATTAGAACGAACGCTGACCACGTTTCCGACTCGCTGGCCATAAAACGATCCTTTGATGCCATTTAGCTTCTAACAATGTAGTAATGACTATCCGTTTTATGGTTTTCTGTGAACTGTTAAGCATTGTCAAGTTAATTGGAATAGATAGAGATTGGATTGATATTTAAACAACTAGTACTCATTTTATTCACTTTTAGGAACATATACTTTATGTAGAGTCGAGTCTGAAAATACACATGAATACTATGGAGACGTGTAATTGAAATGTCATTAAAAATAAAAATAGTCTTGTATCGAGAAGTGTGTCAAATTCAACTTGCAAATCCGGGTTGTGTGAATCTTATACTAAAAATAAAATAGTGGATTTCTGGAAAACCTGTAGCGCTTATAGAAATTTTTACATTCCTGCAAATTGAGTTAAACGGGATCGCCAATTCTGCATTAATCATTATTCTTCGGGAGTTCTAAAATTTTGTTTCTTGATTTATATTATTACATGTAAGAAATACGAAAAGATATATCTATAACTGTTTCTTTAAAAATCGTTATAATTTTAAATCTAATATTTCAACCTCACCGTGTAAATTGAAGGGGTTAAAACTTATTGTTAAATCCACGATGGCTACCTTATCTAACCACCGTTACTCAACTGTCGATATCTCAATACAAAATCTTCAAACATCTGGGTAATCAATGAATTCTTTATATGAACATCCCGTGTCAAAGTGCAATAAAAGGTTGCGAATAAAAACCCTAATTTTGGTTAAGGCGTGACCCCCGTCAACAATTTTTTTACAAATTTACACTTTTTTAACCAAAAAGTAACGGTGGATTGTATAAAAGACATGTATTCACACTTTAAAATGAAAACTTGATTGGTGAGTTTTTTTTTTCAATAAAAACGTCACCAAATCTCTTGAAACGCATCTTCTTTTGAATTCGCTAATAAAACTTCTTTTTATTCGATTACCACTCGAAATAAAGTTTAAATAAATTTCTCACCGATCTTAAAATTGGAATCAGTATATTGATTTATTTTTAACATGCCAGTATCACTATAGAAGATATTAAACTGCCAACAAATTTAAATACAAAGAATTATTTATTTAAAAACGTTGGAGAAATTACTTATTAATCCATCGTATGAATTTATGATGAGACAAACAGGTTTGTTACAAAAGAGTCATCTCAAATCAAACGTCAATCAAATTATAAATTTAGAGATATCGAAATGCTTTTCTTTTTAGGGTAATGCGGGGACATCTGTCACCCGTGATGTGAAATTGGCATGTAATGGATTCCACTAATTATTCGATATGCAATTTTTATTCGGTGATGAATTAAAAAACGGTATCGATAATATTTGGTTTGCTTCACAAAGGTTGGGTATGAATGATTAATTTGGTTTTGTTGATATTTCGTTGGGAAGCGTTGGTGCACGAGTAATATGTTAATGATGTTTATTTGAACTGAACATCGATGTTACATTAAAAAATTCAATGTAGATATGGTTTGTTTTACTTTTTATGAGAAGGGTAGTTAATACCTAAACTTATAAATGAAAAATCTGAAATATTTTATAATCCAAAAATCCAAATCCCAAGAGGCTATAAATTAAAAAGCGTTAATTTTAAGCCCATGCATCAGTCAGTAGCGTTGAATCCGTTGCATTACTGTCAAAATATCTGTCATATTCGTGTGACATCCTTTCATTGCTGGTCACCCCCTTCGGAAAAGGATTAGCGATACATGCGGCCCTATTACATCTTCATTACGGTGGGTGGCTGACATACCCCACGTATTGTTAATAATAATAAGAATAATAAAATTTGTTATTATGTTTATTGCCTCCATTGATAAATGTTTATGTGACCCATGCATGATATCTGTTGACAAAGAGATACAGATGCGACTGTATACTGTCATTGTGACAGTATCAAACAAAAGGTTTGGTGTCTTGATTCTTGTTAATAAATTGAACAAGGTGATATATTTATATCATCTTATGATTAATTTAAAACACCTTTAAAATGTTGCATTGGTATAAATAATTACGTTTGTATGATTTGTTTCTAGTTCCGTAATTAATAGTTACTGTTTGTTTTTAAACATTGAATATAATATTCATATTTATTATATTCTTAAAATAATATTTATCACTATAAATTGTTTTTAATTCAATTACTTAGCAGTTAAAGGTAGGCCCCTGATATTACCCAAATTGAAATTTCTTTTATAGCAATGTTTATCAACTACTATGAAAATAGGCTAACAATTTATAAAAAACAGGCGGCTCGTCAAAATAAAATTTATTTGTCCTCCTATGCATTATATCGCAATATTTGTATCAATGCGGCATCTATGACAGACAGTAGCTGTCAAATTGACACCTGGTCTATTCGACACCATCGATCACATCGACATAACACCTTTGAAATAGAATCTGTTTAGGGATTATAATAAAACGTTCTTAGTTTTCGCTTATAACTTTAAAGATAGACATTTTAATGAGAAATTATCATACGCAGAGCTTAACTAGTTCCATATTATTTACAAATGAAAACCAGACAGCAATATAAAAATTATTCGAGCAAATTATTGAACAATATTTTTTCTAACCACACTATCTTTTTAATTGGCAGGCTGGTTTCAAAAACATCTTCATAAATATTGACAACGTATTGGGGTTTGCACCCTACACTCATAACTAAACATTACTCTTATTATTAACAAGCAAACACTTATCATTTAATCTTACGGTATACAATAGCGGCTAATCCCGGGCGTGATAGAAATTTATCTTTGCTACACCGTCATTGTCACTTTAGGCCCAATCTCCCCTTCGTGTTCGAAGAATCAGTAGATATGTTCGAATATCTGAGATATAATTCGAAAGATTTATCGAAAATAAACGAGCATTATAACTAAACGACTTTCATTAATGAAAAAAAAAAAAGCTTGCAAAACATTTTCCTGGCATTCGCTGGTCTATCGCGCATAATAAAACTATCCAAGTACAGACGCCAAGTGTACACAGCATTTCTATTTACCTCCAACTTTTACCATGTATAACCTTATATACCATTGTATAGGTAATCTCATTGCAAAGTTTACTCACGAGTCGTCTCTGCGGCTTCTTATTTGCTCCAATATTTTTCCCAACAAATTCGTGTTCGCAAAACAGTGCGGGCGTGCACAGTGGGGCAATATTTCATCTGAGCTGGCCAGAACAATAATAGCCAGTGGAGTTGAAGCCACGGCACGTTCGTGCCACAATGTTACTTACCACCAATGTAGTGAGACCTCCCTCGCCCTCGCTAAAACTTCGATAATTACACGCGTAAAGAGGATGGTAACGGAATATGAAGTTTCTTTACAAACTGGTCGGGTGTATACCATCGCCAGCATCCGTGTAGACAAAATAACGAAATACTCCGAAAGCAATGCGATATACCACCGGTTATTGGGTTAGGTTAAGCGTTGTTTATACTGAAAGCTCGGCAGAGGCGATTGTTGATGCGTCCGATGCCAAGTACCTTGCTAACTTTGCCGTTGCACTGTTATTCTATTTTAAAACAGGTCAGCAAATCACGAACGTATTGTGAAAAACAAATAGTAAATAACTGTTGCAAATATTATTTGTAATTTTAAAACAACTACAAATTTAAATCAATCTTGTTTGAAATATTTTCAAACATTTGAATTCTTCATAGATTTTATTTTGGCTGTGTCACTCAACATAAAAAACACCCTAAAACCTATTTTATTGGTCTACATTCGACACCAAAACAGCATCTATGATCTCCAAAAAAACCGAGTTGGAAATAACCGAATAATTCCGGATCCCACCGATTGTCACCGTGACGAGGCTGCCGGTGTCTTTGTCACACTGTGTACGGTTTTTTTCACTTGTAATCTTCTAGTTAATCCGTTTTAACGCTTCCAGATGTGAGGTTGCACCTCTATGCGTGATTTGCGCCAGTTCGGCGTATTCCCAAAGGATTCGATTGCTCTATTTATAATTAATACGTTACTATTTTGCCGTTTTTTTTACAGCTTTTTGTAATGATTTATATAAAGGGTTATTTTCGTAAATTGTGTTATAAAGTTATTGTTTTCTCTTTCTTTAGAAGATTGACATTTTTTTGATTGGACTTCGTAAATATTGATATAAATATGGTAGTATTATTTTAATGTTGTGTTTTATTTAAAAATAAATAACCGAATTTAAATACCTACATAACTAGATTATTGACAAAAAAAATTAAAAAAAAAATGAAACTACTGCCTAGCCTAGATGAGGTAATATAAAAAAATATAAAATAATATTTACCTACTTACATTGTTTTTGAAAAAATATAATAATAATAATAAAATTGTGGACTAAAATAAGTTGAAATGATGATGATAATAGGTAGCATCTTATCCAACAAGGATGAAAGCATATTAAAACTATATACAATTAGTTACAAACAAAAAAAAAAAAAACTAAAACGTAAACTTAAACAACAACAAAAAAAACAAATAACCCAAAGAAAACTTGTTTAGGCTGGCTTGATGATGATATAATTTTTTTACATATTAAATAATACACCAAAATATTAAATAATGTTCTACTACGAGGACATTAAAATATATTTATATAGGTATTCTGGCTACGTGACAGTCCACAAGTTAGTAAGTAGTATTTTTAAAGTAACAAACAGTACATTCCGCCCTTTCAAATATCAAGTTACTGTTCGACTGTTTGTGTTATTTTTACAACAAAACAAAACCGAACACAGAACATACGGACAATTGGCAGCGGTGTGATTGTTCACCGATCACTGAACAAACGATAGATGTCCTTTGTGCCAATCAGTAGGGTGCTGATACCCGAATAATGGCCGCACAATTGACACCTACATGCATCTCCACATCAAAAATAAATCTATTTACTTGCATCATAAAGTCCATTTTTGAGTTTCACATCTGCAAAAGAATCTCTTTGATACGTTTTTTTGCGCAATGATAGCGTTCGTTCGTGAATATTTGGTGGTGTCAGGAATTAGAACGTTTTGTCTCCAAGTTAATGGTCGAAACGTGACCGTATAAGGTGTTCCTAATTTCACAATAATGTTCCGAATGTGACAATGATGCACGGTGACGTCCCATTGAGAGTTTAGCGCTAATTTATGTGGGACATGAAATTGATGGACGGTTTTCAAACCGGCTAGTTAAGAACGGCTAATCTCTGACAAATGATGCTAAAATCGTATAATACTACGTCAAAGGTAGAGAATACACGTGGATTTTGTTTGAAGACTTTGAAGCCAGCAATTATGTGTCGGTACTTAAATTTCATCTCCTTTATAATATTTTTTACAATAATAAAAATAAATACAACAACCTAATTTAGTACATACGTATTGACATGACATACAACTCGATAATTTGTTTATTTTGATAGCCAAATCATTACATTCACCGAGTTGCAAAGGAAATAAAAATGACTATAGACGGAACATAAAAACAGAAACAAAAACACTTTTTCCTTCGCCCTCTTGACACATGACACAAAACAAGACACTATCAGGCTAATCGCTTCAGAAAAAAAAAACAAAGAAATGAATAAAAAAGGTAGTGAATAAATGCTGGATAACACCGGAAGCCATGCCTTTCCGCAGCTGATAAACTAGACAAGTCAAGGAAACAGTAGAAATGTGAACAAGATGTATAGAACCTTCAAGAGGGTTACTTTATCCGTATTTCCTTATTTTTTCGGCGAAAGGAAATTTTTCGTAGTCTCCGTCGGAAGCCTTAAGTGATTTGTTAAGCTAATTAGATGGGGTTTCGAAAGTCCTTTCAGAGTTTAATTCATTTTGTAGAATCATTTGCAGATTCTGGGTTTTGCGTTAATTATACTATGTTCCTTTTCCTATAAGCATCAGGTTTCTTAGTCTATACTAATATTTTAACGTTGTAGAATTTGTTTGTTTGGTTGGTTGAACGCTAGGATCTCAGGAACTTCGATTTGAAAAATTCCTTCAGTTTTGGATAGCTTATTTATCGAGAAAAGTTTTAATTTAGCTATAGAACATCACGCTACGGCCAATTGAAGATGGGAGCGAAGTTACGCGCGACCTTTTTAGAGAATTCACGTCATAAAAAGGTAAATAATAATTCTAGTTTTAAACTCTGTTACATTCTCAAATATATAATTTTTTAGCTCATGTCGACTTAATTACGAAAAGTGCAAATAACTTAAAACGTAACCATTTACCATCACTTTAAACTAACCGAACCTGTAACCCAAATCCAAAGACACACACTAACATATGGCTATGTAACTGTGGGTCCAATTTGGCACAGGCATGTACCTATGGGGTAAATAAGCGCTCACATTGCTCGCAAATTGTTATCTTGTGAAACGAGACGTGTGATTCGGGCAACGACGCGTGATCCCTGCAAAGCTCGCCGAGAAACGCTCTTCAGTTAACGATAGTGATGGGATAAACTTTATGTCGATATTGGTAGTAATTCTAATAGGTATAACGATGTTTTAAATCAAATGATCGAATCGATGACAGTTAAGAAGGTGAGCATTACATCGAAAAAATGCAGGACTTTCCAATCGGATACAACCATTAGTAATGAAGAATGCGACAGTGGAAGGATAATCGAATTGGTAGAAACAGTCTCAGGACATTGAAAAAGATTCTTCTCTAACCATTTCAGTGAAATGCTTTGCTTTAGATTTCATTCAGTCGACTAAATTTACATAATTTTATAATAAGTATTACCAATTCATCTCTCTCTCAATAAATGAGATACATATTGATAAAAAGGACACTGGAACCTAATGAATTTTGCATAATTTGTAGACAATAATCATGGCAAAAAGTCAATAGAATCAGTATGTTTAACTCATTGCGTGTTCGAGAAATTTGATTACTGCCAGGTACATTTTGAAACATAAGTTTAAAATAAAATTTGTCGATGTAATAACATCACTAAAAATTTATGAAATGTAATTTTCTGACGTGAACGAGTCACGAACATTTGTAGCTTTTCCGAGTGTACCGGGAAATTGCGATCTCTGCGCTCAGCGCAAAATATGAGATCAACCCGCAGTTCGTTTAAATTGCGGCCGAGCTTTTTATAATATACTGAAGCTGAAGCTTTGTGCGCTAGCTTTACAGGAACTACTGTAATTGGGATTTGAACAAACATTCCACTGCAGTTAACACCTTATATGACATTCAAAGCTACTGATCTGAACTGACTCTCATACAAATTTATTGAACCATAACACTAGAATATAGAATCGCTCCATGTACGCAATTTAGTTGCCTGAATTTAGTTAATAAAATAGGGATGAAACGAAGCTAGTCATAATTTTAGAACATGTCGCAATGACATTGCTATCTATCATCGACCGACCATCGGTCTTGGCCATATTTCACGTGTCGGGGTAACCCTAGCAGTACTGGTAACAAGTGTCCACGCAATCGTCATCCTTGACCGGGCGGCATCGATGAGTGATTGCGAACACATGCCGTCGGCACCCGCCAACTCATCGCCGAAAGCAGCCGCAGGGTTGAGCCAATTTTCATAATCGACCATTTCGGCAATTTTCGGTTATATTCGGCTCGCTGTATAAATAGTTCGGTCGTATATTGCCATATTTTGCGTCACGTTTGGCCATAGTGATGTCGAGTGGGTAATCTACTTTGTTCAGTTTTAGTACCCATTAAACCTAACTTGTATCTCTGTTATGAACAGTTAATAGGTGTTCTTTTAGATATATTTTATGTTTTACCATTCATGATATTTCAATCTTACTTTTAATCCCTATTATGTTTATGAATATGAGTTAAGACAATGAATTTGAATGATATATTGTAATTTAAATGAAGTGTCTTAGAAAATATGTTAGTTCCGTGTAAAGTCTTGTAAATAAATATATTGTTTATTGTTGGCAAATAGTTCATAATCGCCAACCCTAAATAAGACGAGGGTGCTCTAAGATAATTATCTTTTTTACTGTGCGCAGCCGACGCAAGTTTTAATAACGTGATAAATGCCGCGGAAAGGCTTGCCGGTGACGCGTAAACCGGAGGGTTTCCGAACGATTCCACGTTTGATTAATACCTCACTTGTTATGTTACTTTCATTGCAACAGATGCTTTTTATTTTTCAAGCAATTTTCTTCAATTTTTTCTCTCTCCCCGTAAAGATAAAGCGGGGATCGTGTTTTAATTTTACGCCAAATTAGCCACCTTGTTCTGTCGTATTAATACGTTGTCAGATGTTGCGCTGTTAATTTGGTTATGGACGGAATACGTGACAAATTGTCACTCCTTGAGACGCAATTGTTTTAACTTTGGATATAAAAACGGAACTATTTATCCTTCGAATAATACTGACCTCAAAGTCAATAATTTAAAAATAGAATATAAAATTGACAGCAGACAGTTGGACGATTTAAATTATGAATATGTTGGATCGATATCACACACCCTCGTTGACTATTTACCGAAGCAATAGATCAATTTTAAAAGCCCTAATTTAACGCACAAACACGGAGCCCCTGTCGGTAAGGTACAGTCGAAAAAGTTCACGCATGACCACCTTAAGACTGCATTTTGTGTGCAGTGACCGACGTCTACCTGCTGCGGGTAGCGGGTAACTTGATTTCATCCACCAATAGTATTGCAGTAAAACACCATTAAAGACATTTTTCTGTCTAAAAATTTAAAAGTCATAAAACAATTAAAATTAAAACAAAGAGTTTTACAAAAAAAAGGGCTTTGTCCCAAAATATGGTATTGTCTCATTGGAGAACTACGTAACGGGCGAGCGAGGTACTACGCTTACAGCTTGCAAACGAATTGTGTTCAAAACTGATCATGCTTAAACTTTGTCGATTGTACACATCTTCATAAAATACCGTTATTGGTACTATGACTCAATCGAATGCATATTGAAGGGAAACTCGAGTGTCCGTCCGCAAATTGTACGTTCCGCACCCCCTTGTTATAGAGGCAGTGTTTTTATGTTGATACAACCCTGTTATTTTAGACAATTTACGAGGAAATACGAGTACTTAAGGTTAGCTTCTTTGAATAGATAAGGTTTTCGTGTGGAATACCTAATCATAGAATACTTACGTTATTTTAGAAGCGGATAGGTACCTAATAGAGTTAACAAGTACCTTCTGACTTACCTAACATACCTACAGTATTAAATTGTAGCTATTATTATATTTGGGCCATACAACCCCAGTCTCCTTTGTCACCATTAAATTCTAATCAGACCAAACACCTACTTTCCCAAAAACAGAGCACCCTCAAAAAAATTTAAATTCAAAAGAATAATTCAAACAAAGCATAAGTCATAAAAAACTGATTTATAATCCTCGAATATAGATATTTATAAAAATTAATTCGTCAGTACAAAGGGGTTCCAGAATTGGGGAGGTCAATGACAAATGGACAAGCTGTGACATCGACGTTACATCGCGACGTGGACTAATGGCGCCATCTATTGCGGTAGCACGGTGTCCGTTCTTAGATTAGTGTCTGTGTTTTCCGCTAGATAGCGGTGTTAACATGATGTTTGATTTTATTATTTTGATTATTTTATTTTGTTGTGTTTGTTAATATAGTATTTAATCTTATCTTAGTTATAATTATTTCTTTGAATATTATTGCCAGTTCATATTAAAGTTTTTCATGAACTAATTTAAGGTCTGTGAACCAAATTGTACAGCTAAAATGAATTGAATACTACTTTCACTATAATTATATCATATAAAATTAAGCAGCAATGCGTCAAATCACACAGGACAAACAAAAAGTACTACTAAATTTACATGAACCTTCATAACTTAATAAAGAAGAAGTTTCAGAAGTTTTTGGTAGATGGCGCTTTTGTAAACTTACTAAAGGATTTTTTTGTCTCAGGTGCTTGGCAAGAAAGGTGTCCGCGTTTGGCTGGATGGAACAACGGAGAAGAGCAACTGGTTAAAGCTGGTCCGCTTCACCAACTATTCTCATGACGTCAACGTGCAGCATATCTTGTTGGCAGGCCAAGTATGAGCTTCAATTTGTATCTAATATTAATTCTAGCAATGCCTTAAACACTTTATCTTGTCGGTGAAGTAATTTATATTAGTATAGATTTAATTTTGTAATATAACCTCTTGACCCTAAGAGGTTGATTTGAGATTGGTAGGAAGATTCATTTTATTTTACTATGAAATATGTCGTCTTTTGGTAAGTGTTTGAAGTTCACTGCTGGGCATAGGCCTCCCCAAGATTTGTTCAATAGGACTGGTTGTCTGGTATTCGTTGGTCTATATAATACCAATACCTTAAAATAGTATTATTATATTTGTATCTGCGATTCTACAGCAAAAATATATCTTTATTTTTATCTTGAAATCTAATTAAAAAGCTTTTTTATAATCTATCAGAACCTACATCTTAATTCTCAAAACTGATAAATTAAAACTAATTTATGAACGATTTACACAAGCACAACGGTTCTGTTCTATTGTGAAACTACCCCAATTAAATTTGAATGTGGAGCGTTGGTACTTCCGGTGGCAGAAAATCGGTGTACTGAACAACTGCGGTACTTCCGGTCAATGAGGGGAGTGAACAGATGCGGTGATTAGATTCACTTATTTAGGGTACAAATGTGTAAGGCGAGGTTAAACGACGTTTGATTTTTGAATGTACCGTGTATTCATAATTGTGCCTATGACGTAATGATGAAGTTAAATAATTTAATTATAATGCTACGAGTTTATTTATTATTATTTAACTGTGTGTGATTTGACTTAGACACGTTGCATATAATAAATTAATATGTGTACAAGTCGCGTTAGTTTAAAAGATTTAATTTAAGTTAAATAGTTTATAATAATTAAATAGAGTCTTTCTTATGTTGGTAGAAATTGAAATCTTGAAACGGTGTGATTTTAAAAATATAAGAATTTTGTGTGGCTATTGATACTTATGAAAGTCAAAAGAATCATCATAAAGCTGGTTGATAATGTATTTGAGTGTTACGCCCAGCAATGTAGCTTATGTCCAAAGTTCTAATGATTAAAAAAAAAATATCAACAAGCAATTTTTTTTTTTATTCGGTTCACAAAACTAGATACAAAGGTTATAAATACAAGAGAGAAGTACATAGAATAAAAAACGGCGACAATTGTATCCTGCTGGATGTGAACACAGCTTGCTCGAATCGTCGTATCAAGTTATGCATAAAGATTTTACATTATATTACGTACAGTAAAGTAAAAGTTGAATTAAAAAGTGATTACAATTCTATTGAGTTAATGTTTTAAGTAGTGCGTTTTTCAAGAATGCTAGAGAACCATAGTTGATGAAAATGTCAACATCAATTCGGACGTTATTAGACGAGGAACTCATACGGTAAATAGTAGAGTGCTGGCCAAGGTTGGTTTTGAAATTTGACAGATGAAAGGTCTTACGATTACTTACACGACTACTGGGCCTAGGAATAGTGAAAGATATGCGCTCTAGGATGTCAGGACACTCAATACGATTGTGGACTATACGTCAACCTATAAGTCTCAAATCGTATGAGTCTGCAATTGATATTGTTTTCTTCTGAAGTTTAACTACAAAATACTTAGTCCATATTTTGTAATAAAGGGGTTAGGCTTTTACTATGAATTTAACACCTGACACCCATAGATTTACCGGTTTAAAATAACATTTAATAAACGTCTTCAGCAAAATCAAGGGAAACGTTTGGGCTCTAGGATGCATGCTTAATGTCTACCATTGCATTTTACAGGTATGGTACAAGGTGGTTCGAGAAATTCCTTCTGGCCAAGAGCTTCTGTTGGGTCCACGGACACCGCTGCCGCTTCAAGATGTAGCCCCATCGCCTGGTAAGTTGACTTTAAAGTACAGTCATTTTCTATCTAACTACCTCGATAGCGCAACATAAGTGTTGACGATTGTTGTGCAAAAGGTCCTGACATCGATGCCCGGTTCAGGCAAAAAAAATATAGGGTTAATAGGGTTATAAAGTGATAGCGACCATATCTAAATTTCCTTACATTTGACAGCCACATTAAAACCGACCAATCGCATGTATTCAGAGTAAGCCCCTAGACTCGCCTAGTATACACTAAGTTTAATTTTTTTCAGTGTTTCTCCTACATGTATTATAGTTTATCGAATATGTATTATATGAAAATGTTTTGCTAAGTGTAAATGTGAAGGGTTTAGCAGCTATAACACAGGTTTTTAACCTAGCACGGCTGCTATAGATATTGTTTCACGTATGTATTACAATTTTTTTTTGTATTTTAATTATGTTCTATCGAATAAATATTTAGTTTACTTTACCCTATTAGGTACATGGAACTTATTACACTTATTACACAAAGTGCGGCTCTGTGCCGCCTGTTACTATTGTGTTATAGTAATTTTCTAATGACGTATTCAGTTATAATTATTTTTTGTTATTCTACTGACGTTTACACGCTAAAGCTCCAAGTTTTCACATGTAAGCCGGAGACGGTTGTATGTATTTAGGATTTCTCTACACCTTACACAACTAAATAACAACCAGTCAATATTTAGCTAGTATAATTTCACTACTACAACCCAGAAACGTCTCACGGCTGGGCACAGTTTTCCTCCAAAGATTGTGGAGAGGATTTAGCCTACTATACCACGCTGGCGAGACGGGTTAGTATAGGGTTTTGTTTCGAATTTTCTTGCAGTGCTTTTGTCTGTTTAGGTTTTCTCCCTTAAAAAGGCGACTTTACGATACCCACGGGTTGAAATGGGGGAATGACAATATGTATTCTTAATCTGTCACTACACGGACAAGTATAATTTACCTTACATAAAAATAATCGTATTCTAATGACGTTTTCGTTTATTATCGTTTGTTATTCTACTGACGTAGACACGAAAGCACAAAGTTCTCACATGTGCGCCGTGCGTCCGAGACAGTTGAATCACGGCCACGCGTGTTCACGCTTCGACAACCCCGGGGCGACACTTAATTGGAGTCACCTGCCCTCTGCACTAGTGGACCGACCCCAGGTCATATACCACTCATGTACAGGCTGTGTTTATCTGAGCGAATAGGCTTCATTTATACTATAGCAAATATTTCATACTCTTTACCTGTTGTTGTTTGTTATTTTGGTTGAACTCGCTAATCTCAGGAACTACTGGTCCAATTTGAAAAATATTTTTAGTGTTGGATAGTCCATTAGTCGAGGAAGGTTACCTATAGGTTATATAACATCATGCTACGGTCAATTGGAGCTGAGCAGTGGTCAAATAAAGAATGACAAAACAAAAAAGCTGATGAGTTTTTTGTTTGTTTATGGTAACACAATATCCCGATAAAAGTGTCTATAAGTTCGAGACATAGACTGTGCCAAGTTCTCCAAAATGCATAAAATTGTTTAAGCAGTATCAGTACAAACAAACCTCGCTCATATAAGTAACAGTGTTAATTTCTATATTTTATAAGTAAACAAAGTTTTTATAACATGCCGTATTTAAAAAATCGGGTAAGGGCCTGGACACACCGGTGCCACGCGCGCATGCGATATTTAATTTAGATAAATCGCGACGTACGCGCCGCGCCGCGACCGGCTTGTGAAAAATCACGCATATGCTTAATGCGAGGGTGAGTGTTCACAGTTTGTGAAGGTTTGTTTACTGGAAGAGATAACTATAGCACACTCACTGTGTCATTCAGTTTCCCAAAAAAAATATGGCTATGCAATTGTTTATCTTCGTGTTAAAGTTTGTTTATACATTTGTCATTAATTAAATTACTATAAAACGGGTCTACGTCACGTATTATATTATAAGAAATAGTAAATACCTTATTTATTTGCCAGACGTTTCGATCGAATTACACCGATCGTGGTCACGGACTGACTGAGGTGGCTGCCGAGTTTTGTAGTTTGTCATTAAGTTATGATAGAAACTATGTGTAATATGATGCATTGTCAAGTAAAGACTTATCTTCTATCTTCTTCTATGAAACCATTACTTTCATACAATTTTTAAATGTAATAGTAAGCGAAGGGAGTGTTAAAAGGAAATGTATCTTAGGACTCAGTAGATATTTATGTTTTACTTAAAAGCTCAGCAAATAACTGTATGAAATTGTAACAAGACTATTAAAATTGTAATATCCTATGAAATAAACAGAGTTATTTAATTGCTATCTCTAATCAGCTATTCTTTACCAGCATAAATATGTTTTTTATTTGACTAACTAACAAAGTCGGTTTTGGATATTTCTGTCATGATTTTTTTAGGATCAGGCCAGACTGGTTAGTAGTAATATCAGAAGCTATCCATTAATGTCCGACTGCTTCGAGTCTCTTGTTCCCTATCTAGAGAGCTGAGAGGGTTTAGCAACTCTCTAGTGGTAATAAATGCTTGCCTCGAAATGTAGCTATGGGTATAATACATCTCTGCCTACCCCTTCCGAGAAACGCTTGACATATTTATGTAATACTCATCTGTCGTGCAACGTCATTGCCGTATCCAGTAGCCATATTGCGTGATCAGTAAGGGTCTTCAGTGCTTCCTGTAACGCCTTCCGGTGTGTCGACGTCGCACGTCACAGCCGGCACCGCGCGTGTGATTTATGCGATTCCAATTGTACGTAATTGTCGCCTTCTCTAATTGCGTTATACTAACACGTTCAGTTCCCATTCTAAATTTGACTTTAGACCTATAATCACTAGGCTAATAAGGCTCTACATGCAAGCTTCATAGGAATGGTATCTAGCTCATTAGAAGAAAGAATCGTGTGGATTTTTAGATAGATCTTCTTTTGTTAGTGTAGATGTTAATGGGTGGTGGGTATGAGTACCACTTATTTCAGGTGGCTTCTGGTTCCTATTACATGTTACATCCATTTTCAATATCATTGTTATCAATTCAATCCATTGATAGCTACTGAGGGATATAATAATTTAATAATAATAATTTATTTATTTCTTCCAAAAAGGTTACAATGGTATATAAAATTGATGTAGCTTTAAAAACTAGAGCTTTTTGAGAGCTAGAGTCCGTAGTAGGTTCGAAGACCTGTGTGACATATCTCCAGGCTCTCTCCATAATTTTGAATACTTGAGGAGTTATTGTGAGTAGTAAGCCTCCCCAGGGTGCACTCTTTTAGCAATATAAAAGCCTTGGTATATTTCTGAATTGTGTTATAATATGTTAGTGTCAATTTATCCATCATGAATCTCTCTTCTCAAAATAGGAATGGTTGATTCATTAATAAAAGCATATGGTAATTTCGGATTCTAATAGCACGAATTAAAAGGGTATATTTTCATTAAACCACATCTACCCACATAGTCTGCGCAAACGATCATTGCATGACGTATCATTTCCACAATGACTTCTAAATATCCCTAATTATGGACAATTTGCAGCTCCAAACATTCGTCATAATGCTCCGGGTATTGTCAATTGCACAACTCATGATTGATGGTGACGCTATCAAGTACCAACAATTCATAGAATATTTCTCGATAACTTTTGTGTCCAAGGATTAATTCGCTCAAAGATAAAACAAATTTTCAAATAGTGACAAAACTGATCGATTACCCTTTCATGTTTAATTTATGACTAAATATTTACATACGTATGTTCTTGGACCATACTGAGTTGTTACATCACCTCTAGACACCTTAAATTCTCTAGATAAGAACAGATAATATACATCATAAATTATGACCAAGATTTATTGAGACAGAAATGTTTTCTAAAAGGTCATTTTAGTGCGCCTAGCTGGAGTACCATTCCTTCGATAGGCTGAAGCATTTATTAATATGAATTTTAAGTAGGTTATCAATATTACTTAATATAATAAGGTGCAACATGTAACAGAAACTTGGAATACCAATGATTTCAATTAGCCATATAGATAAATAGATGAATATAAAAATTAAATGGTGTTGTTTGTTGAATAGGCAGATGTTTTACTTTCAAAATTCTTGCGTGTCATCTTATTTTTTTTTACTATGAAGACCTTTTTTTAGATTCTAACAACCTTTACATAATTAGATAAATATAATTTGGATGAAGAACACAGTATGCCTTAAACTTGTAATTCTAAAGTTAAATAAAATAAATATTTTCCAATATATATATTTTTTTAATTAACAAGTCGTAGTTTATTGAATCAATTCGAATTATTCAAATGGATTAGACTTTTTTCTGTTTGTACGAAACTAGTTTTGACTAGAGCGTGTGTCAACATCAAAATTTTAAAATATCATGTCACAAGTAATCATTGTAATCCATCTCCCGTCATATGCAATAACAATAATAGTGAGTTAACCCTTCATTGGCTGTACTTTTTTCAAATCGGCCGCGTGCATTTGTGCACGTAATGAATGAGTGTCGCGCGTTGACATTTGTCATCGCGCAATTGTCGCGCAGATTAAAATTGATGACGTTGCTTTGTCCGACGGCGCACGCACTATTATTGTACTGTATAGTAGCCTGTTATCTCAATTCGTGATTATTATTTTCCATATTGATAAGAGAAAGGGATTATGATTACTTATTTACTGTTTGGAATTTTTTGGATGCTTTAATGTTATGGGATAAATAACTAAATAATTTTGAAATCGAAATTATGCATATTCTTTGTAGTACAGTGAAACTAAATTTTTAAAACAAAATAGTATTTTGCCTGCTAAAGATTTGTTGACATTCAAATAAAGTAGAAAAAGATTAGAATTTTAAGAAAAAGCTATGCCATTTTAAATTACTTGAGGTGTTTGTTTGGTGTTTTAAACACTACCTACACTCTCTACATATTCATTTCTTTTCTTACTTTTTGTTAACTTTCCGTAATTACGTAATAAGGGTAACATAAACGCAGGAATTGAAACTTCACACAATTGCAACGATCCCTCGCAAACAGAATGATTAATCAAAAAATTAACCAACAACAATGACTTCACCCCCATTTAACCGACGACAATCGCTCGGCGTCCCACATCGCATATTTATTTAACAATCAAATAAATATTACGCACAATAAAATAGAAATATTTCAATTTAATATCACCGCCCCCAGTGAAGGGTTGAATCTGGTTCTCTGACAACTCTTTGTGTACAGATTAGATTGTAGTTTATCTTGATGTTACGCGAAATTGAATAATTTGTAGACCACAAAAGAGGCTCGTGATTCCACAGTACATTTATGGATTATTTTTTAATATTTTTCTGCTAAATTAAATCGGCTCTGTTAGGAGCGATACAGAAGATAATATTCAGTAAAGTAAATTGTGTGTAATAAATCTGATGAATGTTGAAGTGAGATTTTTTTATTTATGTAATCCAGCAGTGCTGCTACACCAGTCCTAACTATAGCAAAATCTTAGGCTTTAAATAAATTTATTATATTAGATTCTCGCTATTGCCTTAAGCCACATTTAAGACGCAAGACTTAAACCGCACACGATAAAGTCTATTTCAATAAAATAGGTATTCCAGTTCTAATAACTAATTTTAACATCATAACTCTAAAATTATAGTTATCAATTTCTAACCCTTGTTCTCTAAACTGCAAATCAGAGATCAACCCGAACGTAGCGCGTTATAACGATATGCGGCATTGCGACCGTTTTCGCTGCGAGGCGTAACGGTAACATGCGCGTGCGACGCACCTGATGTTCCTTGAGTCTGCCGCGAGCGCACATAGGACTCATTTCGACGCAGGAAGCGAGCCCTCTATGCCTCCCAGCCCTGTACCGACAGATTATCGACGTGATTGCCCCTTAGAAGTAATAGAATAGAATTAAATTTGTACTTGAGTAAATTTTTTTTTAATTTGTTTGGTTTAATAGTGGCTACTTCAAACACATTTTGGATTTTAGTACAATTTAGACGTATATTATTATTTTCTGGAAGTTTAACCAGTTGACCGTTACTAGTTGATCATAGTAATAGTCAAATTGTCAAAAAAGTCACACAGTACAAAATTATAATTATCTTAAAAAATAATATAGGTTAATACAATATAGTAAAATATATATAATTCACTAAACATCATGCTTAGGTATAATTTAATAAGCGCAAGTCAAATGTGAAACGTGTGACTTATAAATTGCGAGAAATAACAGGTGTAGCCGTTCGGGGGTTGAATTCATTACGAAATCGGTAAGTCACCGCGTCACGGTGCGCGGGCGCAACTCGCGCCATTTGGTGACGTCGTGGGAAAACTTAGCGATCGTGCACCCTGACTTTTGTTGTACGAAAATTGTTGTAGATAACGACTAGGAGATTATATAGGGTAAATAATTTGTAAAAATGTTGTTGTAACATAAAATATCAATTCTGATATTCTTTTCTTTAACAGTTCCTCTATAGAATTTTAATAGATTCTCTGAATTTATAAATTATGTTTTTCATAAAAATGTTATGATAGCAATGTTTGAAATTTAATATATTTATACTTTTAGTAAATAGTAGCTCTATTTAATATATAAAAGAAATATTAACTCATAAGCAAGTGAAAAAAGTTAAGTATAAGATACTTTCCTCAGTGTCTTTGCCTTCGTTAAATGAACTAGTGAGGGACATTTTATTTACTAGCTAGATGCGAATTGTATTAGATTAATGCAGAATACAATAAAAGTTACAACCAAATTACTAATTAAAAAATACCATATAACAAGTTATCATGAAAAAAAAACTCACTAAAACATCACTTCATGATCTAATGCTTCCCCATCACTTACATTTTTATAACTAAATTCTGACTTTAAAAGATTAAACGTAATAAAAACTACCCAAATCTTTATCACCCACCCTTCAAGCTCAACCAAAATCTCAAATAAAATACAGTTAAAAATATATTTAAAACCACAAATGGCGGCTATGTCACGCACAGATGATTTTCCATATTTCCCCATCGGTCGGGTCAAGTGAGCATATTAACCCTCGCCCTGCAGGTGGGGTGGGGGTGTGACTGGCCCATGATAATTTGTAACAAACACTTCAGTACTATATTGACATCACATAGTTCGGTTCACCTTTGGCACTTACAATTTGTGACCTCCTGGGTGATCTGTGACTCGTCTTGAGAACATCAATTTTTGAGAACATCAAATTAAAAGTTGGGTGAATAACTTGGGGTATGTATGTATGTTTTAAGCATTAAGTTGTATTATGATTTGAATAGTTTTTCAGTTTTTATTAGAATTTTTTTTTATGTTTTCTTTTGGCCAGACATTGCTGGCAAATCTGCATCCTTTGGCCAAATTAGCGTAATGCTATACTTATTATGTTATATTTTAAATTTGAACGCCAAAACTCTGGTTAAAGCTGTGATACGTTTTCCGGGCTACAGATGCGACATAT
This sequence comes from Laspeyria flexula, assembly GCA_905147015.1. Lineage (NCBI taxonomy): Eukaryota > Metazoa > Arthropoda > Insecta > Lepidoptera > Erebidae > Laspeyria > Laspeyria flexula. The sequence goes on along the minus strand of LR989964.1, from coordinate 9,387,688 downwards.
TTAAAAATAACTACTTATATTTTTAACTTATAGTATACATTTTTGCAGACGATTAATAATTACATGATGACATGATATATAATGTTTGTTGTTAAAACATCAAAACATTTTCAAGATTATATAAAAGTTTCTGTTTATAATATATTTTAAAATTAAACTTTTAGTGCTAATAGAAATTTATGGAAATTGTAAACTCACTGTTAATATTTATTCTAGTTTTTTTTATTCACAAATTGGAGCTTAAATTTCATACAATTCATACTTATCCGATGATATCACATTGTTATCTTAGCCTTGCTTTATCACGGATGCGGCTTGTTAGACAATGCTCGAGGCGTGGCTTCGCCCGTCGTGACTGGAATTAATTCTGCATGTGTCAATGCGAATCGTTCCATACTTCCGACCCAGGTCGTGATCCCATACGTCAGAGCGGTGTCAACTCAGAGGAAATGTATCACTCTAGACTTGCACTGTTATTTTAGGGTTAAATATTTTTAAATTATGATCTAAAAAAATGTTCCCGGTTATATATATAGACTCGCCCCTTATTTCATGGAAACAAACATAGCTGGTGAAATGTGAGTGTGAAACACTTCTGCCTACCCCTTCGGGGAAAAAGGGGTGATGCTATGTTATATGATCTAAAAATTATATTATTCGATGACGTAATTTATTTTCATTCGTTTATTTATTGATACCAATAAAATGCCTCAACACAGCTTATTTCATTCAAGTACAACTGAGTAATTCAATAGTTCAAACTTTGCATTTTATTTTAATTATTGAAATTTCGAGTCAGCTTGTACAAAGGCGTAGTACCTACGAGAGAGAATATAACTTTTCCTGATTCCTGAATATTTACTGTACAGACAGTTGTTTGAAAAAAAGTAGTTTTATTTATACGACAAACATTGAAATACAGTCTCGTTAGCTAGTAAGACAACTGTAAACAATAATCAACATGTAGACTCTATGTAGAGTGTGTACCTAGTCAATGAATAACAAATGAAGTGTTGTCATCGCATCGTAGAGTCGGTAGAGTAATGCTCTCTTACGAAACTGTCCGCGATTTAATTGCGCTCTCTATCGATTTACATAGAGCCCTTTATATTCGTACACCGGTAAGGAAGTGTAATTATCATACTAACAATGTAGAGATCTCGTATTGCTTGTTGTATTTTACATAAAGTTTGATGAGTATTAATGATGGTTTTTAGTATGGCTACTATGGAGTTTGGATATATTTATTTGTAAGTTAATTAAGATTCAAATGTATGATATCATAATTTTTTCATCATCTTTTCAACCCATAAACGTCCCACTGCTGGGCACGGGTCTCCTCCAAAGAATGCGTAGGGAATTTAGCCTACTATACCACGCTGGCCAGACGGGTTGGTATAGGATTTCAATGCTTAAGGTCATAACTCCTTTAGTCGCCTTTTACGACACCCTCTGGTAGAAATGGGGTAGTGACATTATGCATCCTTAAAATTAATAAATATATTTTCGACAAATTACTTTATTACCCAAAATTAGCTTTATATGTTTTTATCTACGCCAAAATTGGCTTCATACGTACTTAAGCGTGAAAAAAATACAATAAGAACTAGACAAGCAAAACAGAGAAATACCTGAAAAATATCATTATTATCGTCATTATTAACAGCCCAATTGCATCCACTCTGGACAAAGTCCTCACCTAATTTCTACCACAGTGAGTGATTTTGTGCTGCCTGCAACTCCCCTTTACTAGGTCGTCGGTTCATCTGGTGGGAGCCGTAAAAATGATACAAGAAAACTTTGTTGTTGCAAGAGTCTATGGAGTTACGATAACTGTTAATCATTCAGGAAATTGTAAAGAACTAAGTTTAATTAGTTATATAATGTTGTTTCAGAGTGTCAATTAAGCGCCGAGAAGTACAGCTCCCTACCTCCAGTGAAGGACGAGGAAGCCGAAGACGCTGAGCCGAGGTGCAACTTCTGCGACGCACCCTTCCCTAATATTGATGTGTGAGTATTTCTTTAAAAATAAAAATTTACAACTAAAACTACAACCAAGTAAATATCAAAAAACTAAATCATTAATATTAACAAAAACAAAATAAATATGATTTAGGTGTCTCAATGACCACCAGAAACTTACTAAATATTGTTACTAATCAATAATTAATTACTATACTATTAGAGCGATATAAACATTCAAATGACTTGCCGAAATGATTTGCCGTAAATAATAAAGGGATTGAAAATCTATCAATCCGATTGCCTGTAAACTTTAATTAACTTTTGATATCAATTATTTTATACCTATCGTATTAGACCTATCATAGTATACCTACGTACCTATATTGATTATATTATGTCAGCATACATATTTAATTAAATACCCAACATAATAAATAGCTGCTGCAAAACCGGCTATGAAATTATCATAAAATATGCATGCCATATCGGCTCCTCTTGCGGCAAATTAAATTGAAATCAGTCAATCAGACATGCCATCTAAACGGTTCATTCAAAATGTCCGCCGGTAGACGCAGAGCTCTATCAATTTGAAACGTCTTCAGAATCATTAACCTTCTGCCATTAATATTATTCGGTCGCCGGAGAGCAGTAACGATTTATTTAGTGTAGTGATGTACCCAATCGATAAGACGTACCTCGATGATTTGTAGCTAGGCGGACCGATGGCACGCGCCGATCGCATCTTTGAAACTAGAGAATTACTTCACTTATGACGCTGAGTTCTCGATAAAAACCATCGCAAAAACATCAAACTTTCAAATAGAACTTTCGTCATCATAGGCCGTCCACTGTTGGACATAGGCTTTTCAAGAGATTTCCCATAGGGCCGGTGCGGCCTGCATCCAAGGATCAGATCATCTGTGTACCTTGTGGGTATCCACCCACAAGGTACACAGATGATCTGATCCTTGGATGCAGGCCGCACCGGTATAAAGGATATCCATCCTACGATGCGATTGCCGGTGCATGGTCTCCACTCAAGAACTTGTCTACCCCATTCACTTCAACTTGCTAATCTATTGGACAGTGTCGGTTACCTACTTTGGTTCTTCTACGGATCTCCTCATTCCTCATTCGATTCAAACAAAGCTTTTACAAAAACAATCATAATGGATCCTAAAAAACAATGCTACGATAAAATCAGTAACACAAATAAACTAAACGTCTCATCACGAATGAAAATATATCATGAATTTATTATCTATGTGACAAGCGATGGAAGGCCATAATGGCGTGTGTCATCATATTCTATCGAAGCGGCGCGGCGGTGCTTGCTCGTCAATAATGCAGGAGATCGAGATTATCGACATGCACCGTTCTAACGTATCCTCGCGGTTATCGCGCCATCACTATTGTTTTAAACGTTTGTTGTTTGTAGGGCATCGGGAGATCGATTAGTAATTAGATGTACCATACACTGTTGGTTTTATAAACAATATACTGTTTAAAATAATCTATTGGCTATTTTGTACTACAAACAAATCGAATGGAGTACTTTGTTAGTAATTACTTCTAATTACAGGTTAATTCTGAACCGTTCTTTAACCATACAACATCAAAATGTAAAAAAATCTCTTTCTTTTTTTACATTTCAACACGATACCAGCCTAAATTATCTCGGCCTAACATTAACTTCATGTTTAACATAATTAATGACTTCCAATACTAGACATATGTCTCACTAATTTCTTTGTGCCGCCTGCTACCAACCTTAACAACCTTAACTTACAGAGAAGTCACATCAGTCACACCACTGACAAGTAAGTTGTTCTTAGGTCTTCTAGACGTTCTAGATGGCGCTTTACACTGCTAACCCTTATGGTGCTGCTACACTCGTTAACCCGAATATTCACGTAATCGTCATGAGTGTAGCCACTACTTCGGCCCTTCAGACGAAGCTTTGAGCACTACGTGTAGTCTTTACCCCAGCGACATTCATCGCGATAATCCAAAGACGACGTTGTCGCGATGTGTGTAGCCACATATTCGCGTATACTTCGGCACATCGGGCGAATCTTCAAGCACTTTGGCTGGCTCACGATAAACTTTGCGATGAAGGAACGGTTACGAGAATAGAATGATCACAGTATGTCATAACATGTAAATGTAAAATAAGTCATTCGTATTATTGATGTATTAAATTATAGTGTCACGCGTGTGCCTAATACTTGTTCGGGCGTATTATAATGCATCATTCTGATTACGAAACATCATTGTTATCTCCCTTATCGAATCTCTTACTTACTCTTACTTTCGTCAGAGCGCTGTCACAATTCGAATGATCATCGGCACAGTCACACCTTGAATCGATATCAGATTGATCAGGTAGCGATTGCGAAATCGAAACCAAATTACAGTGTTTACGTTTATGATCGATTCTTTCATATAATGATCACTATTTGTCTAAGCAGATTTGCTTTTATTTGAGCATTGATCTAGTTTAAGATCACCCATATTAATGTAGGTGGTGATTTTATTATATGAAATGGTATATCATTGTTTGCTCTCAATTCGGACAAAATTGATTCAGCGAGTAAATCTGTCTAGTATTTGGACTGTAACTCGATACAAAATGACTGCTGATTAACATATCGTGAAGTAATAATAATAGGTTTGGTTTCCATATGCACTAACAGACGAACAAATCCAGTTTGATAGTTAATATCGATGCTATCTATTCGGACATGGAGTGAGGTACGGTATTTCTCAACCGATTGTTAGCGCTCTAGCCGGGATCTACAATCGATTATTAAAATGTAAGCACGTTCGTCGGTAGTACATCATTAGTCTACCGGGGTACTAAAATGTTGCTTAGATGTGTAACAAATTTTTATTAGAATTGTTTTAATTTGAATTAGAATAAAGCTTAAACACTTTTCTGTTTATAAACTTAAGCTTTAACTTCTTCTCTGATTTAATCAGAAGAAATAATTTCGAAACTAAAGTTTTATATTAATACTAACTTTAAAGTTGTCTAATAAATGAGAGTACATAAAATTGCTATTTAACTTTTGCCTTGCTTAAGAATGCTCAAAACACTAAACTAGAAGTTCTATGTTTTTAGGAATATGGTGTGTAGATGTCGCAGTATTTTTTGGACATCTGTAAATTGCCTTACTTATTTAAGCTCGTGAAACCCAATTTCGGTGTTATAAACTGAAATATATACCTATAAATTGTACCTTCACGGCATTCATCATCTGAGTGATGATGGTTTTATAGTAATTTCTAAGAAAGAAAATATAAAAATTCTATTACGAATGCGACAACATTTTAGCGGCGTTTTAGTATCGGCGGCTCGTGTGGGTGGGGCTTAATAGATCGGCTTGGAACGAAAGTTGTTCATTGGATGTTATCAATTCGTGAACATGTAGATTATTCCTTTGATCGGAGGATATCGTCTACAGCGTGTTCGCTCTCAATCTCTACACACGTAATATTATTAGCAGACAAAGATTAACTGGTGTAAGCTTCGAACGGTTATTTATTAGTCTGGTTAGATTTTGAGATAATATTTTGAAGTAATTAATAAGGATTGGTATTTTTGTGTTACAATAATTTTGCGTGAGATGCTTTGTTTAATCTATATACTAATATTCTAAAGCTGAACCCCCTTATTACAAAATGCAGACTAAGCATTAAACCAGGTCTAAATTGTCAACAATGGCTAATGTCTATTTAAACCTGGTTTAATAAGGGTAGGTAATAAGGGGAAAGAGTTTGTTTGTTTGAACGCTAGGATCCCAAGAACTACTGGTCCTATGTGAAAACATTTTAGTGTAGGATGGAAAGGTTATAGGCTATATAATATCATGCTATAGCAAATAGGAGTTAAGTAGTAGCTAAATAAAAAACAATGGGAGCGAAGCCCTGCGCGACTTCTAGTATTTAATCATTGGGATGTAAGTATAGATAAGTGTGTCTAATTTTATATCTGAATTTATTTGGTGTGAAGAAATGGTGCCGTAGTAGTTCAATATTATATAATTTATATATTAATAATTTAAATAATATATTATTTTATAATTTATATTTTACATTTTTATATACTGGATGATAAATCATACCAAACTGTTGCTCGTTCACAATGCAAGAGATACCTTAATGCTTTTGCATATGTCAAAACATGCAAGCAAGATAAAAGTCTTGCTAGCAAAAACAAATCTTCAAAAAGTTCTAGAATCCACTCATAGAGTGTAAAAATAAAAATAACGGGTTATATTATAACAAATATTGTTATTTACTTTAATATTAGGAGTTGTAATCTCATATATGTTTCTATCTTTGTCCACCGAACAGTGAGACACCAAAGAAGTTTCTTTATCCTACTGCCTGACAACAGACTATTCTTAATGGTGGTCCAAAGAACCTTGAAACATAGTTATATCACCAATATAACAGCCTAATATAGCCTACAACTGTATAGAAACGCTATATCGTAACAGCAAGTCATGGTAGCGAGTGATACTCAAAACAACTGCTTTTGTATCAAACAAAAAGAGTTACACTTTCGACTGTAACAGTTACGCAACTAGCTATTAAACGATACAACCGTTCTTGAAACGTTTACTTAGATGTTATACTGTAATGAAAAAATATCCGTACAGTCGGCCGCGTTGATCGTATGCGTAGATAGAGTGCGCTGTTGCAAGTAAGCCCTGGGGCTATACGTTGTATCTCAGTTGCGCGTGCGTTGATTACGTATCTACAAAATAGCCAGTACTGTAGACGAATACTGCGTTCTCATTATATGATATATTGCTAAATTTTGATTTGATTCCACTAATTGCTGTTTGCTTGAATTTGTAAATGATTGGGTGTCGTACTGCAGGTAGCAATATTGATTTTAACTGTAGTAAGTATATAGTATATATGCAATAAAACGATTTATGGACCTTTGACCTTTTATCTTAAGACACGAACACAAAATGAATGACTTTTGAGACAACGGATAAAATGTCAAAAAAGTTTATACGAATTTACAACTTATTATGTATCATTACTAGGCTGACTCTCTTTTTTGACGTAAATAATGAGTTATGTATATTATTTGTGTGCGTTAAATAGGTCGTTGTTATTTCTAGGTAGTAGAATGTTTCTAATCACTTTCATAGTAGGTCTTGCTAGGTTCGGCTCTTTAGAATTTGTATATGTCTGTACGACACGCACGTGAGACCTTAAAGGCGATTACCGACTACTTACCATTAGGTTGGCCACCTGAAAAGGTCTTCTTTTCTGATACGTACTTGTTACGCACAGTTGTGGGGTTATATTTTACTGGTTAAGATTTTACATGCAATGCATATTAGATAGCTGATTACCCAGAGAGAGTACGACATCTGAACGAACAGACAGACAGCGTGTAAGCGACGGAACTATTTCTGACGGCAGATTTTATTCCCGAGATTAATTAAAAGATACGGTGACGGTCGGCCGCCGTGCGCAACAGTGAAAACGCTACATGACAACCTCTTGACTACCACGACGCTTTCAAATATATCGTCATAGATCTACTCGTTCAAACTACTACTCACAACTACTTCCTTAATAGAAGCACCGATGTAATCTGTGCTTTTATTAAAATGTGCCTAACGAGGTAACAGGTGCTGTGTTAGAAAATCGCCGGAGGCAGAGGGTTGCGTGTTTTAGACCATTTATGTCAAGGAGAGTCACCGAGACCGTTTTTGCAAATGATATACGTTTTCCATCAAATGTCAGCACACGTTACGACCAAATAATAATATTCTATATTCTAAAACCATTCAGAGAATGATCGCTACTCGGAAATTTTAAAGTGTAGCGCATAAAATATATCTATCGCAAATTTCACTCATAAAATGTTCTACAGAATTTATTGTGCATATAAATTCGTATATGCAGTGAATGAAAACAAGTTTATATACAGGTTGTTTCAGAAAGGTTAAAATATTCTTACATTATTTGTGATTTATGTTGTATCTAAAATAGCGTGCCCAGCAGTGGGACTTTTATGGGTTGTAATGATGATGATACTCTTGTCTCTATTTCTCTCCGGTTTGGCTATGCTTTTATTGGCTACAAGCTCATCAGCCATTAAAAAAACAAATATCTGCTCTTTTCTGGAAATGAACCTAAAACACTCAACTCAATCAAGTGATGATTCGTCAGTAATTGATACTGAGACAGTATCAATTACTGACGAATCATCACTTGAACACAAACAAACGTAAAATTTCTTATTATTTGGACATTTCTCAAACACTCAGTATATGAACTGCATTCGTTGTTTCCGTGGGTGTTCTTTGCATAAAGATGTTATTATTTTGTCTTTAGCTATAAGCACCAGATCTAATTGCAATATCCTATTCAAGTTCGTTAGTGTAATCTTCTCACTTTCTAATAAAGCTGTTGTTGGCTTGAGATAAATACGATTAGAATATAAAATGAACCTAAATGACTGTCGGCATGAAAATGTCGCGGATATTAATTGGAATACAACGTAACTGATTCATTTATTAACCCGTGGGTGTCATAAAGGGCGACTAAGGGAGTAACTAATGCAGACAAGAGTACTACGAGAAAAGGAAAATTCGAAACAAATTTCATCGAAACCAACCCGTTTGGACAGCGTGGTATAGTAGGGTAATTTCCTTTCAAAATGCTTGGAGGAGACCCGTGCCCAGCAGTGGGACGTTTATGGGTGACATGATGATGAAACATGTCTGCTATTCTGAGAAAATACTTGAAGTTAATTTAATTAAAATAAAAAAAATAAGAAAAATCCGTCCAATACTAACAAACAATTATCAATTCAACTAAAATTTCTTAAAATAACAAAGTCAATTAATTTATTATTTTTAACAACAATGTTATGATGATAATAGCTATAGATAACAATTAAATAAATATCAAGCTATCCTTAATGTTAAAATATTACTACAAAGGAGACCGCAACTCGTTAAACAATGTAAAACCACCCATTAAATGACGTATAACTCATTATAAAACACTCACTGCACAAACAAATTCCCACAAGGAAATTGGAATGCAACTATCCTTGAAAAAAATGCACTAAATCTAAACGACCTTCGACATCCCAACTACGTCATGTATTTTTGTACTAACTTTCTCTAGAAATACACGGATGTCAATATCAAGGGGAAATTTTGTCAGCCTTGACATTTAAGCTCGGGTCGATGTTATTTTTATATAAGGTTTTGTACAATTTTGTTCCAGTCTTGATCTTCACCTGATTCAGGAGCACGCACAGCCCGCAGCCTCCTTTCATTGTGAACTCTGTAACCGTGCGTACAGCAACCGCGCACTCCTACTGCGACACCGAGCTCTTGCGCACACAGATATTAGAAAATATCCCTGTGAAAACTGCCCTAAGGTGTGAATTCATAACTTGTATATGGATGTTTTTAATTACTTAAGTAAATTTAAAGTTCAAATCAGTAGATATATAAATTTAAATTCAATCTAGATCAATTAAATTAAAACCTGGTTAATTTTACCTTTCATCTCTTGCTCAATCAGTAAATATCAGATCAATTTAAAGTTCAGTAACCGGGTCATTATTTGTAGTGGTTTATTTTCATCGTTTGCGAAACCTGATGTTATTTCAGGTATTTACCGATCCTTCCAACCTCCAGCGCCACATCCGCGCGCAGCACGTTGGAGCTCGCAGCCACGCCTGTCCCGAGTGCGGCAAGACCTTCGCCACCTCCTCCGGCCTGAAGCAGCACACACACATCCACTCCAGCGTCAAGCCTTTCCAGTGCAAGGTCTGCTTTAAGGTGAGTTTTTTGTTATTTTTTTTCAAGTCAAGAACATTAATTAGAACATCAAATATCATCATCATCACATCTTCAAGACAAGAGCACTTCACCAAATTGCCGCCACAGCGAGTAATTTTGTGCACGTAAAATTTAAAATTCTGGAACTAAATCATAATTACGAAAGTAAGTTTTTAGTAACTTTGTCTAGCTATTTTTTCTTAAGTGTAATTTCATTTATTTCCAGGCTTACACCCAGTTTTCCAACCTTTGCCGTCACAAGCGAATGCACATCGCTTGTAGAGCGCTCGTTGAATGTGGAAAATGTGGTCAGTCCTTTACATCGTATGCATCTTTAACTAAACATAAGCGATTCTGCGACACTGCTGCTGCTGCTTCAGTGAACTTACGAGGACAAATGCCACAAGGACTTCCTCAAATACCGCCACTATCAAACGTCGGGATGAATACTCCAAATAACTCAAATCCATTCCCCATGTACAGGGGTCCAACTTTACCCCTACCCTACAATACGTTCGCCAATTACCCAGCTTTTTTTTCGGCAGCAGCCGCTGCTGCATGTCCACCAGAGTTCTTGAATCCTTTACTCTTCAATGTACAAGGTGCTAGGCTTGCCATGGAGCATGATATGGCAATGTCCAATGCCAGTTTAATGCCAAAGCAACCTGAAGGTCGCTTATCAGTAAAAAGTATTGATAGTTCTACTTCTTTGGAAGAAAAGAAAGCCAAGGACATTGATTTTGATACAAAGAGAGACAGCTACAGTACAGACCGGGCCACACCTAAATCACAGAGTATGTACGCTAAACAGTCACCTGCTTCCAGCGAAGAAGCACCTCCTCAACAACGGCCGTCACCGGTAATGCCAATGACTACACCTATTGTACCATTTAATTTCACAAGGGATGAAATTAAACGAAAGTCTCCATTCAATTTTTCACTTAAGCTTAATAATAATGAAATCCAAGGAAATAAACCTGAATCACCGCTGCCCAAAGATTTGTCAAAGAACGTTGTTAACGAGGATAAAGTTTCAGAATATTCTGATGTAGAAGAAGATAGAAAGAAAGATGAAGGTGACCAGCCATTAGATCTATCAGTTGCAAGGAAACAAAACGATAAAGATTCTGAGGTGGACAATGACGATCGCTCGTTTCGCAACTCAATGAAATCATATTCACCTCCTGAGAGTCCTGCAGAGCGCAGTAAGACACCAGAGAATGATACGACCGACGTTGATGTAGAAGGCGTAGAACCAAAAAGGGAAGACTCACCACCACAACTTGTGTCACCCCCCATCGCGTTCCCCATGCCGGTTCATCCGCAACATCGTAACATTATTGACGCAATGTACCGCCCCCGGTTTGCGTCCTTCCATACTTCTGAATCTATCTTAAATTCAACACACTCGCCATATGTTCCGAGTCCTTTCAATTTTTTATCCCCACTTCTCGGTACTGATGGCCCAGATAGGCAACCTAGTGCATACGCTAAGTTTCAAGAGCTTAACTCTGGCTCTGGAAAACTACGCGATCGGTACGCGTGCAAGTTCTGTGGTAAAGTATTCCCACGAAGCGCGAATTTGACACGTCACTTACGTACACATACTGGCGAGCAGCCCTACAAGTGCAAATACTGCGAGCGTTCATTCTCAATCTCTTCAAACTTACAACGACACGTGAGGAACATTCACAACAAGGAGAGGCCCTTCAGGTGTCCATTATGCGAGAGATGCTTTGGCCAGCAGACGAATCTCGATCGTCACTTGAAGAAGCATGAAGCTGAGGGTGGAGACTCACCTAGTTCAGCGGATACTGAGCGCGAGGATGCGTATTTTGATGATATTAGGTCGTTTATGGGTAAAGTTACTTGTTCACCTGGGGCCCGCACACCGCCGGCGACATCACCACATGCGCCGCACGCGGCCCCGCGCCCCTCGCTCGCTATCTCCACATAGCCACCGGCCTACCCACTGCCGCCTCCACCGCCGCTTTGGACGCAGCCTTTCGATTAAGGACACTAGATTTACTGTGTCGTATATAAAGACGTTTTAGGTCAAGCAAATCTGTGCATTTTGCATTATACACCACCGTTAGTACATATTTGTGATGTCGACCTGAAAATTGGCTTGAAATTGGTGAGTCAACATTCATAGAGAGCAAGTGGGTCACTATATGCGGGTCTAAATTACGTATAATAACATCTCTAATGTTAACAACATTGAGAGCAGTATAAATTAGTACCTACTTATAATAGTCTCACATCCGACGTATATTTAAAGTTTAAATTATATTCGCTTCGACTATTGACAAAGACGCCCAGGCGCGCGTTTTATTCATAAATCGTTTGAAGTTTGATTGACAATTACACGTAATAAAGAAATCACAATTTTCTTATTATTTGTAAAAAAAAATACTATAGTGAAGTACCTAATTTTAAGTAACATGACAAATCCCTTTAGTTATATACTATATAATATAATGATATTACATTAAATAGGTAATGTAAGATGTAGATTTGTTAAGAAAAGATCGTTTTGATGATAACTTAAATATTTGTTCCTAGTTCATATATTGTGATTTAAGGTTGACTTAAAACGTATTTTCATTATAAAATGTACATAAATTTGTTCTATCGTTATTGTGTAAAGTAGAAAATAAAAACAATTAATGTTTAAAAATATGTATAAAATACTTTTTCGATTTGCTTGCTTTTAAATTGATTTTTAAAGTGTAACACAAAGTTAAATTTGTTTGAAATTTTTTTTTAAATTAAGTTTTGAGTAGAACATACAAGTATTCTCACTATATTTTGTAAATTTATTAAAATTGGTAAAACAGCGGGGTTCACTCGTTTAGTCAAAAAATACTACCAAAGTTTTCTTTTATCAAAATTATTTGTCATATAAAAATTAATTAAACAAATTATATATCGTAATATAAATAAACACCGTAATTGGCATAGTGAATATCGTTATTTTATTGCGTCTCTAGAAAACAATAAAATAATATTTTGTTAAATTTGTTATTTACACAGTTGTTGTACATAGGAGTTACGATACAAAATGCATATCATGTGTTTTATATTAAATCGAAGCTCAAAAGTTTTAGCTATGAAATAAGAATCATTATTACAAGTTAAAATAATGTATCTTTAGAAAATGTAATAACATATTATAAGATATAACTACTTACAATAATTCTGCAGATTTTCGATCGTCACTTTGCTATTCTTTACCTATGGTGTAGGTATTTAACTTAGTAAACATTACATAAGCGATCGTATCACACACATTATTATGGTCACAAAACTGCTGACGGCATCAATCTTTCAATCACAAATCTCCTTAGTATCTTAAAACACAGCCACATTAACCTATAGAAACTTTTTTCAAATTGACTACAGTCAAATAAATATTTTTGAATGCGTTGTAAAAAAATATATAAAACATGATTTTTCTTAAGAATTATTTATTTTTCTGGTTACAGTTTGTGTAGTACTTTTCAATAATGTGGGCTAATAGAAACTTAATGGTGAATAAAGAAACACAATATTAATTTCTTTTTTTATTTCGTATTATTTAATATTGACATAGTAATGAACATCACAATTCAGGTTTCTAAAGCAGATTTTCCCATTACAATTTTAATTTATATTCGTTCTTGAAGTTTTATTTATCATATTATGTTCGATATTTTTAACCCATTGTTAAAACTACAGTTTGTTCGCATTATGTACTTGTAATTAGTTCCGAAGCTTGTATTTTAATTCATTTGTAATATAAAAAAAAGAATGCAATACTTGTAAAATTAGATATTTGTAATCATATCACTCGGAGGCACTATTGTTAAGATTTCGACACAATAAACTCGCGTCTATTCTAAGTACACTTGTACCTATTTAATTTCAAGTTTAATTAAAAATATTAAATATTGTAAACGCATTGAAAAATAAAACAATACAATCTATTTATTTGTGTTATTTTAGCATAATGTACCTTAAAAATAAGAATTACGGAATGCTCCTCCAAAGATGGTTCGGTACTCACTCTCCCATCTTAACACTATCATCATCATGATAACACTATCATGTGTCACAAATATTAATTATTATAATTTTATAAAAAGGCAACGGCCGCACTCGAGACAAGCGATATATAACCACTTAGATTATAATACGTAGGATTGATAAGAAAAGAAATATATCCAAATATTTAGATACGTTCCTATAGTTGATAACAAATTTATGGATAGAATCCAGTTTGTTTTAACAGTATCTGCTCACTTAATTGTATTACATAACATAAACGAAATCTTAGACGGATTTTAGCTTTTAGATTAAATTCATATCATAGCTCTTAAATGACTCATTTTTGTAGTGAAACCTGAGCCTTTTGCAATTGTGCATAGCTCTGTAATAACGAGACTGGAATTTCACAAATATGTAATAAAGTTAAGTCGTGATGACCCGCCGTCAGCACTAATGTTTGAATTCCCACGTCTGCATTTAATTACATCAGCAAGTACTGAGGTGACACGATTTTAAATATTATCATTGAATCACAGTTGTTACGAAAACACAAAATAGTCTTAGTTATAGTTAAACTATTTTATTTACTTTTTTTATTAATTAGGTAAGCCAGTATCAAGATTCTGAGTAGACCCTCTACTCAGAATCTTGATATTTCATTAATCGATTTATTCTAGTATCGAATATGCCATCGATCGAGTTCGATATGGCTGTCAAATGTTTGAAATTTCATATATATGTATGTACTTGCGTTTTTAGGGTTCCGTAGTTCTGACTAGGAACCCTTATAGTTTCGTTATGTCCGTCTGTCTGTCTGTCTGTCTGTCCGAGGTTTTGCTAAGAGACCGTTAGTACTAGAAATCTGTAATTTTGTAGGAGTGTGTATATCAATTACGTGTAAGTGGTAAAATAAAATTTTGGAAAATATTTTTTTTTAGGGTAGCTCCCATACATGTGAAGTGGCGATGAATATTTTGTTTGTTGTCTACCCCATTGTGTGGGGTATCGTTGAATAGGTCTTCTAAAATGACTTGGGGGTTACTAACATTATTTTTCGATTTAATGGTCCATTTACGAAATATCAAACAAATCCATCCTAAGGTTGTCTGGAAGAGATCGCTATTAGCGATAAGACCGCCCATTGTGCCTACATTTTGTACCCTTCTCCAAATTTGTATGTAATGTTTAAGTGGTGTACAATAAAGAATATATAAATATAAATAAATAAATAAACTTAAAAGAGCAAATTTTTGTTCCAGTAGGGCGTCCCCCCCCTCTAAAAGCTAAACTGCTGGCTTGAAAAATCTGGAATAATTCATGATGATAGTGCATTTTATGAACTTTAAATGAAAACTATAGCGGTTAAGATAACTTTATTAGTTTAGCTGTAATAGTCGTTGATCTTGGGTGTTGGATAATTTTGTACCAAATACAAAATCCTTAGCATTAATCCTTTATAGTGACTAAGATAAAGTAGTTGCTTGTTTATAACGGGTAAAGACTTGCATTTAAAAACAAAATATGAAGTAAATAATACATCCATACATTATAAAAGGCTTTGTCCGGCCTAACTGACTGACAGACAACGCAAAGCCTAAACCGCTGGTCGTAGCGACTTGAAATTTGGAGGGTGTATTTGTCCTAATGTCTAGAGGTGTACTAAGAAAGGGTTTTTTAAAATTCAACCCCTAAGGGGGTGAAAAGGGATAAAAACGATTGTATGAAACTTCTTTGTTATTAACTTAAAGATTTAAAAATTTGTTATGGGGTACTACTATCAAAATAAAAAATACCCTCATCAATATTTTTGACAAGGGTGGCTTTGGAAGGGTGAAATTGGGGATGAAACGTTGTATGAAAAGATCTTTGTTTTGAAGTTAACGTTTTGCAAATTAGTATTGGGATAGGAACTTAAAATGTTGTTTTTAATGTTTTTGATAGGGGGTGAAATATTAAATAGACAGTTCTTTGTTTTTCAAGTTATATGTTTGGTAATACGCAATTAGAACTTCAGTTAAGATGTGAGTTAATGGGTTGTTTTTGGTGTTTGAAAAACTTACCCTAAGGGATGAAACAGGTGTGAAAATTATTAGAAATTGATATGGATGTCGTTTTCAAGGTTTTCAGGGACGCTGATTACGAAAATGTTATCTATATTGACGTAAAATGAAATTCCACTCCTGCAGTGGGGTGTTGTAGAATTCATGAATTGCACTTAAAACAAAGATCTATGTAATATCGAAATCTACGCGGACGAAGTCGCGGGCAAAAGCTAGTGATATATAAATTTGCTTACTAAGCAATTGAAAAACTTACTTATCTAAAATTTAAAAAAAATAACATCCTCTACTTTTATGGCATAGATCTATAGGTTCAACCATAAGTATTGAATTATCTAACAAATATGTTAAAATAAATAAGAATAAAACCAAAATTCCACTCTGTATGTGGTCGTTATCCTACCAACAGCGCCACCTATCTCTCTCGAAATGATCCAATCTTTCAAGCTGAAACAATTTAACATGGAGACGGGGACTTCTGGGCCCAAAATGTAATACAATGTCATATGGCTTAAAAAATTGGTTATTTTTTTCTTATTAACATATTAAAAAATGAGCTCAATTGGCAATCTGGAAGCTGAGATATCTCAAATATAAAATTCTTAGTCCATTTTTATCGATTGTATCGACAATATTTACCGATTATCAAGTTATACTAAATTCAATAATTATTTTAAAATTATTACAATAACTATCTACATAACGTAACATTCGTAGGTAAAACTAATGCAATTAAAAGTATTTAAATTTTTTAATATCCATATTAACAAAATAAAATAGTATTACACTCAAATGCATAATAAAACAGTAATCGATTCAAGTATCGATTTATAAATTATTGATTGTATTTTTAATCTGTGTTAACAGATGACAGCGCCAAGACAGCGCGCAATCACACTATAAATATAGTTACAGTACTCAAACTTCGCCCCCTCCTTGAAATAATTACCTACAGCCGCACGGTATATAAACTGGCGATGCCTACCTACAGTATTTTTATTTCCTTTATTTACTTGAGTTTCTTTCTTGTGTCAAGTGATTGTAAATTGGAACAAATAATATCCATGTTGTGTTTTTTGATTAGTAAATGTAAAAACAGAACAAGTTTAACACTTATCATTATTTTTTTTTAATTTAACATAAAATAATGTTGGCTGTATTGACCACACTAAAATTGTATACCCAGTAGAGGCGCGTAGGTATGACTGGCGTTCCAACCGTTTCTATGTTAAATTACTGTATATTATCTATTATGTGGCGCAATGAAATAAATAAGTCAATGTCATAATAAATTGTCATAAATATGCCGTGGATGATGCCCTGTGTTTACGTATTTGCCAGAGCTTTGTTAGTACTCCAAAGACTTCTTTTTTTGCGAATTTCTGCTTCATTTGTACCATCTCTGCTGCTATACCGGACGTGGGAATCTCGCATGTTCATTTGGATTGATATTTTCACTGAAAATCATAGATCACAATCAATCTTATTTATCTCTTTTCTCAGATTGACCAAGAGTCCAAAAATTTCAAGAAGCATTTTATAATATGCCAGCTAATAATTAACATAATTTTCATCTCTTTACACTTTGGGCCCAAACATGTATGGTAAGGTATCAGTCTCCTTTCATTAAAATCGGTTGGATTATTTTCAAATACTAGTGTATATATGATGAACATCGTAGCTCTTTTGCTGCGGAACCCTACATTGAGCATGATCCGACATGCTCTTAACCGGTTTTTTATAATATAATATGATAACTATATCTATTACCTACCTATTGAATAAAAGAAAACTGTGAGTAGGTTACTGCACGTTTTAACAAATATCACAAAAAAAGGAAATACCTTAAAAACTATTGGTTGCCTGAACTCAAGTATATTGACATTCAAACTTGCATATATGTATAGTGGACAGACAACACCTCACATAACTTGTATTTGTACTAAATATGACATATGTTTGTATACCTAATTTCATTTTCATTTTACACGCATGATTAATTAAAGAGCGACGTCTTCTAATACAGGTATTTGTTGACGCCAACAACTAACTGTTCAAAGAGACCTCTGTATTTTTTTTTTTTTTTTATATTTTTTATTTAAAAAGACAACGCCCGCACTAGGGAACAAGCCCTGTGTCGCGGGGAGCTTTACAAACATGAAACTAACGGACACAAAGTACACCCAGACTAGAAACAAATATCTATGAATCACACAAATATTTGTCTCGTGTGGGAATCGAACCCACGTCACCCAGTACGGCGATGTAGTGGCGAGGCGACCACCTTAACCACTGCGCCACGGTGACAGTCAGTGTATAAAATGAAATAAACTATATTTGTATTGTATTTTTTGTATATCTCTGTCTTATTCTTGGATTATCTGCAAAACAGCACGTAGAGAACATTTAATGTTGTAAATCGTCACATACATAATATAAAACGCATAGTTAACTATGTACAGATTCGCTTACAAACTTTATCGGTTTATTATAAATGCTATCAATAGTTTAATTGTGAATCAACCAATCGTTACTTGCCTCTAATGTAACATAGTGACTTTAAAAGGACACAGAATCGTCGCACCAATGGGGAGTACCTCGTGATGTTCACTAAACGTTTATTGGTTGAGAGGTCTCATCAAAAACGTTTACATAACTATATTGTAGGGACCGCTGACCTACAAATGTAATCCTTGCATACAGTTACAACATTATAAAACGTTAATTCATGAAAGACGTATTGCGAAAATTGATATTTTAGCTCACAATTTTAAAATATAAAGTGAGAAAACAAGTAAAATTCGAAAGTATACCTGTTGTGTGGTCCTTGAATGGATCTGAGATAAACATGTAATCGATCTTCAGATAAATGTCAAAAATCAGTTCACTGGAGCAAGGGTCAACAAAAAAGCTTGACCTTTTGATTTAATCACTTTATTATATAAGAGATAAGGTCGGTAAGCGGCGTTATCAGTGAAAGCAAGGACAGAACAAGGACGCAGATAATGCAATTACACTTATTATGAAGCGGCCGGTGACTGCGCGCGCCGGACGCAGTTCTACCCTATAATAGTGCATTAAGTGGGCGATTGAGTCCGCTTTGACACGCCTCATTGTCTAGGATAAGAACTGGCGCACCTAAGCTACGTTCATCTTTTAGATTCAATTAATTGATATTGCAATTAAACGTTCTAGCAATCTAGCTACTATAAAATATTACAAGCTTGATGAATAAATGTTTTAGTAATAAATACACTGTGCTAACATATATAAATTAATCTTTTGAACGTTGTAAATAAAATACGCATGTGACCATGCTGCATTTCTAACTCGTACATTCTCAATAAGGTCTTGCTTGCTAGGAATCTCGCGACACTATCGCGACATGTAGTCACTGCGCTGCCCACTCTATACCTAACAATACGCTTACATGGGACTGTCTACTCTAAATTCTAATAGAGTAAATATTGTGCAAATGACAAAAATCTAAATTTAAATCAGTCATTCTTATGAACTTCATACAAAGCCAAAGGTGGTCCTGGTTTTAGGAAGATATGCTATCTTCCTAAAACCAGTTCGCTGACAAGCATGAGGCAGAAAAACTGTCTAAAATTCCAACAACTCTTTTTAATCGCGAAAAAAATGGAACAGAACTAAGTCAAATTGTTTTTAATGTTGCATGGTTTCAATTTTAAAGCTTTAAGTTTAACTAGGGTAATATTATTTGCATAGTATGTCGGTTACTTTTAGTACTTAATAAAATTTGATACTTGATTATTCATGATTGTCGAAGGACAATCTATCAACCCGGATGCCGGATCTCTATAAAACATTCGTCAATAGCTTATGACACTTTATTTGAAATGATGACAACAGAGGAAAATACCAGGACATACCACTCCACAATTAGATTTTTAATTTAATCAACGTACTTACAAAGAAACATCATAAATTATACATAAATAAAATCTACACTTCCTTAACAGAAAACGTTCGATTCAAAGAAATCAATGAGTGTACTTACCGCCCACATTTCATTTCCATGTAAGTCAACATTAAAAGGCTTGACACCGCGGCCATTGTCCGTCCTTCCCCGCACAAGGCGCCACGGTGTCCCGTTTTACACAATCGCGGGTACACCCTACACGAGAAATGTGTCTTATTAGCCGGCCCTTGCAAATGTCATAGTGCGGTCAAGTGGCCCTTACTAAATAGAACATGTGATATATTGCACAAATTCTTGATGTTCGTGTTGAAATACTTGCTGTATTATAGTATATTTATTTTTATTACACGGTTTTGGGTAATTTTCCAGGTATATAACAAAACCTCACAAAACAAGGAACTTTTAGTCAATCCTAATGTGTCTGCTGATTTCGTATTTGTCTTGAGTAAGTATTGCCAAAACAAATGAACGTTTAGTGGCTATAAAGCATTTTGCACAATATTTTATGATGTCAATGCAAATTGCTGGGGTATTGTTGAACGTTCGAAGCTCAAGCAAGCCCTACTCGGTTACTGCAATTAAATCTCGACCTGTTTTTTATTACTTTTTTCTGTAACCACCAGTCATTAGTGAAGCAATAAATCTCCTTTCTGTCCGTTCCTCGTCGTTAAGAACTTCATTAACTTTTCGCTGACGTGAGTTTTTCAATTGCAATCATGAGAACAGGAACTCGAAACATTTTTATACTGTGATCGCGATGAGACAAAACGCTTCGAAATCGATTCAGCTTATCATTAACCGTCTCAACTCCATTGGAGGTTGCATTTTGAGTTTTTGTCATTAATATAATAGAAATAAAGTTGAGAATTATTCTGTACGAAAAATTGTGTGCGATGGTTTCGAAAATGATTTAATGCAAGTTGTACGAGTAATTTTATCATGAGAACGGAGAATTGGTTCTTGGAACGTGGTGAACAGTTGAAGTGAGTAAAAATAGAGCAGGTAAAATGAATGAATTAATTGCTTGTAATTGATTACTTGGTACAAAGGCCTACACCCACTGGCGTTCAGATAAATCAGAAATGATAATTTTACGAGCCACATCCGTTTTAATTATAATCTGACCAGCATTGCGTTATGAGTTATGACGTAGCATACAGTGGACTGATAAGTACTAGAACGGACAATCGACGTCTTGAACAGCCAATATTGCCAAACTGGATTAAACCATAAGAACCTCCTCGAACTTCCTAAGAAAAGATGAATTTCACCGAAACGAGTGGACTCTTGTTGCAAAATGTTTTTACTGGTGACTCCTGAAAACCTTGTCAGACACATAGTCTAGCTACCAAACAATCTCTTCCGTATGAAGGATGAAGGAGCACCTTTTTCAATCGCCCCAATTTACTCTGGCAAGGTCCGTAAGTTGATATAAAATAGTTGAAATTGTTTAAGACCTGTTCCGCTAAACACTTTTATGTGTATTAACATGTATCAATATATTGGAAGGTTTGAGTGAGTATACTAGCCTTTTGATCTTCTGTCATCTTCGGGCTAGCGAGCCCCCCTTATCCCTCTCGTTTCTCCAAACGGGGTAACATTAGTAAATTACATCATCATAATTATTTCAACCCAAAATTTCAAATGTCAATTCCTTTTCTCGCAGTGCTCTTGTCTGCATAAGGTTACTACTCCCTTAGTCGCCTTTTACAGCACCCACCGGTTGAGATGGGGTAGTGACATTATATACTCTTAATCCATAACTACACGGAGTTAATTACATACCTATCACTTCTTAAAAAACGAGTTTGAATAACTCTCAAGTTACTTGGTTGTCTCTTTTAGTTTTAACATATCAGTGGTTTAAAGGTACGTAGAACATTGCGGATACAAAACGTTAGGATCAAACACTGATCTACTTATCATATGTTATAGTTATTATTGGATTGGGCTAGGCCCATTGTTTTGTTACGTAATGAACTAGTGATGTCATAGTTTTTTGTTCGTAGTCAAGTTTAGCGTCGATTTGATTGAGCGATAAACATTATAGACTTAATTGGAATGTATCTATTGTTTAAAATTATATCGAAAATCTGAACGGCGCAGCGGGAGTGTACACGACTACTGCGTCAGAGCTTCCAGGTTCGATTCTTGATTCGGGCCGTGATATTTTTTTTATTGCCTGTGTGGTGAAGTGGCAGACTAGCACGCTACCCACCTGATGGTAAGCAGTTACCGCCACTCATGGACTCCTAACGGAGTACAATCAAGTCGCTGTCTAGCTCTTTTTAAGCCTCGTTTAAAGACAGACATGTGGGTAGGAAGGTATTGGTTTTTTCTGCTAAAAAATTCTTAGTATAAGCCGTTAGTCTCGATGTATACCTGGTTAATAGCAATAGGCTCCACTCTGCAACATGATACCTAAAATGGCTGACTAAATGTTGGTGAGATGACTCTCTGCCTACCCTTCGGACCCCTTCGGGAAAAAGCGTGACGCTATGTTTTATGTTTTTATGTAGAACTGCTGTTGCGCGGGACTTAGTTCCTGTGGCTCTTTGTTTGGCTACTACTATAGGACTGACTGGCTTTCGACTGGCCTGTTGGTCTAGTGGTTAGTGACTCTGACTGCTAAGCCGGAGGTCGTGGGTTCGATCCCCACCCAGGACAAATCTTTGTGTGATTAGCATAAAGGTTTGTTCTGTGTCTGGGTGTAATTTATCTATAATATGTATGTATTTACAAAAAAAATGTATTTAAGTAGTATATTCAGTTGTTTAGTACCCATAACACAAGCAAATATAATAGCTTACTTTGGGACTAGATGGCGCTGTGTGAATGTGGTAGAATATTATTATTATTATTATTATTATAGGAACTCCTATTGAGCGTAGCGTGATGTTTATACGCAACACTAAGTACTTCCAGAGATAGGCGCGTTTAACCAAACTCTTCAGAGATATGTATGTCCATGTATGAACATATTATTATGGTTTATGTCCAGCAGTGGACTTCATTGGACTTCTATGATGATGTTGATTATTATGATTTATGTAAAAATCTGTGTTAACCGAATTGATAAGTGATTGATACGGATAGAGAAAGGGGACATTTCTCCAGCAGTAGGACAATAATGTGTTTATATTGGTTTACCCTTTATTGGTATAACAACGTTTAGTCGAAAATCGCTTCGGCTAATTTTAGTTACAATAAAGTCATTTCGCATTATTATTCATTTGACCGAATAATTAATTGGTAGAATTTTATTTAGCATATTTATTTCTTTGAAATAATGTCATTTCACCGAATTTTCAAATGCACTAATTTTATTTAAACTAATGTTTCACTAGACTAATAATGATTTAGTCGAAAGATCGTATCGAATATTCAGTTCAATAATAAGGATTAGTAATGTTGGACCAAAAAATTTTATTGGGTAATTTATGCCATAAATTCATTTTCACGGCCATAAGAGGGTAGCTCTTATCGCCGTGAAAATTAATTTGTTATTATTAATGGGAGAAACGCCCTAAAGTCGCTTCTGGCACTCGCCGGCCGCCGCTGCTGCGGCACGCTCGCTTCGCTCGCTCGGCTCGTGCGTTGTGCTTATGTCAACCTAACACGCTCGTCGCTTCGCTCCTCGCTAACCTACGCTGTATGGGTATGACCCTTTCTAAACTACATTACACCTATTGAATATTCGATAAAATAAATGTTATACCACGTGAACATTACATCAAATGAACATTATACGTTTTGATCAATAGCGCAAATGTTGTTATCGCAAATAAATATTCGATGAAATGAAAATTATGTGAATCGATATTATACAAAGTGATTATTTTATTAAACGTTGTTCGAAATTTCGATTTTCGACTAAACGTTGTTATACCAAACAAGAGTGAACCGTTTATATTCGATATATTTTATCATTGACTCATTTTAAATTGGTCGATTGATGGATGGATGGATAATATGGCTGAAATAGGCCTGTTAACACATTATTACTGTTCAAATTCTCCTTCAGAAGCATACTCTTTGTCTGTTGTAGGTATTAGCGCCACAAATTGATCAATAAACTGTAGTTAAGTAGTTACAACCCGCGCAATTGGTAATACAAATTGTGGTGATGGATTTGGATTCTGTGTGGCCTGCTGTAGGTGTATGGGTCTACAATAAACATTAGCTACTGTAAGGCTGTAGTGGGCTTGTAATAATAGTGAAGTAAGCAGTGGGCGTCATCTGGGCTGGTCATTAATTGAGACTACATGTCGTAAGTGCCTACTTATTATAAAATGTTAAACTACTAATATCTATGTGCGAAAAAGGGTTTTTGCGAAGATTCCTAGAAAAAGTGGTGGGTTGGATTAGTATCAATTTTTTTAAAAGATCAACTCCTTCCCTTGGCGACACGCCTTGTGTCATTACACCCAGACTCGAAACTATCTATGAATCACTGAGTCAAATATTTGTCTCGTATAGAATGTAACTACCCCATTTCAACCCATGGGTGTCGTAAAAGGCGATTAAGCGAGTAACTTGATGCAAACAAGAGCACTGCGAGAAAAAGAAAATTCGTAACAAAACCCTATACCAACACGTCTGGCCAGCTTGGTAGTTAAATTCCCTCCACAATGTTAGGAGGAGACCCGTTCCCAGCAGATGGTCGTTTATGGATTTTCATGATGATGATTCATGATGGGAATCGAACCCACGTCACTCAGCGCAGTGGACCACCTTAACCGCTACCTACGCCACGGTGGCAGTCACTGGACACCTGAGTATTTTCTCAAAAGGATAAATAGAACTGTATCACACCCGCACTTCAAACAGACCCAAATTAATTTTAGCCAATCAGACAGCGATTCAATGTTTCGATTAAAACTTTTCCGTAAAATCTACTTCCATTACTGGATATTAATTAGCTAATTAAATTATGGGTCCCACGTTAATGAGTTGTAAAAAACATGTGAATTATATGATACGTACACATGATTGAGTACTTTTGACAAGCAAGTGATGGATCGTGGCTCAGTGATTATGTTGTTATACTGGCTCCACCAAAAAGGCGGAGGTCTTGATAAGTAGGCACTTGCAGTACTTCGTATATAAACTTTTTTATTATTTTGTAGTGGATCTGACATACGTCATTCTGTCAAAAGCTGTTGACAGTTAAGAACAATAAAATTGTTGTTTTTATTATTTTCCTCGCAATTTTTCTATATTTTCTCACCAATTAAACCTTTTTTGGACTCCCACATATATTTCAAACCAAAATTATGAAAACCAAAATTAGCTAAATGGGTTCGGCCGTTCTTGAATATTGTGTAGAGTTCTTGAGTTATATATACAAGATTAAAGTACTTTAGAAGTGCAGACATTTAATTTATATCTACATAAATATAAAATAATGATTCAATATCATTGAAGAGAAAATTAGGGAAAATGACACTGAAAAACGTAAAAACACTAAGTGCAAAGAGCAGAGATATGTTTCTCTAGCAGTGAGAACAAAATTTTCAATTTGCATGCAAAGACATTAGCTAGTATCTAAATAAAAACTTATTACTAACTACAAGTCGCGCGGGGCTTCGCTTCCATCGTTCTTTATTTGGCGACAGCTCAGCTCTTATTAGCAGTAGCGATACGTTATATAGCCAATGTTACTCAGTGATAATCAGCTCAGCTCTCTAGTTAGAGGAGAAGAGACCCAAGCCCAGCAGTGGGACTTAATGGGCTGTTGATGATGATGATATAAAAATACAAATCTTGCCCCTTTATATTAATAGTATAGATAGGAAAAAACATAAAAGAGAAAAACTATAAATCAACCCATCTAACCAGTGCGTGTATGACAAAATAGTAAATAACTTTCTCGTACCGTACCATTGCAGGGACAATTAAATACTTCCTTAAAATAGAACAGTCATATAGAAATCGACTCATCGATATCTATCGGTAATTCCTACACGACAATGACACAACAATATGACCATTCGTGACATACGGAGCCTTACAGAGATCCTGAATACCACATAAATACTCCACATTATTCTCGAAACTATAATAACATAATATTTTAATATGTTGTGAGTTATGACTTATAACAATAAAATGCTTTATTTAATAATTCATTGCAAATAAAACCTAAACATATATCTATCCATCGCACTATATTATAGCCTACTGACTGAGTAATGACGACTCCAAGAAAGAATCTCAGACAATTTAATATTTAGAAAAAAGTACTATGAAACATATGTTATACTAGCTGACCCGGCGTACTTCGTACAGCCATAAATAAAAAAAATCGTTATAAAAAAAAAGCGCGCGGATCCTAGGTCTATGGTATTTGTATTCTGTAACTATACTACCTTGATACTGCAATGTATTTACTTTTCTACGAAAAATATTTTTCTTCATATTTTACTTTATTTTATATTTTACAATATCCATTTATTTTTATTAGTTTATGACTTTAGCGACCATAAATACATACAATGATAATTCACTGTCAAATGTCAAATTTTAGACCGAAAATAAATGGCGCGAATACATAAAAATGGCGCGCGGATCCTAGGTCTATGGTATTTGTATTCTGCTACTATACTACCTTGATACTGCAATATATGTATTTACTTTTCTACAAAAAATATTTTATTTCATATTTTACTTTATTTGATAATTTTACTACACAATTGTCATAATATATTCTTTGAATTTACTGGTGTATAATTAGTAATACATTCAAGTAATGAGGTTGTATAGTAAGCAAAAAGAAAAAAGAGATCTTTGATTTCTTTTTAATCTGTCATACTGAATTGTCATTAGGGCTGACGTTGATAAATATAGTAATATACATACACAAAGTTGAAAGGATGAATGTTTGTTTGTATATTTGATAATTTTAACCAAAAATACACGGGATGGATGTTTACAAAGATAAGTACTATTCTAATCAATCACGTAATATTGGTTATGTTTAATCTGAAGTAATTATCTGTGCTTAGAAAATATTGGCCGAAATTTCCCCTCTAAAAGTGAAAAGTTGCTGTGGTCACAGGAACAAAATAACAGGTAAGCGAAGTCACGGGTGACATACAGTATTATTATAAGATTTTTGGGATTATATACATTTCATTTAATATCGTAATAACTTTTAAACTATTTGTCGAAATAACTTAGTGTAAACGACAAAAATTATCTACATTAAATGACAAAAGTCATAAAGGTATTTACATTCCTAAGAATTAGTTTAATACCATGAAATTTTTCACTTTAAATGCAGTATCCGATTTAAATGTATTTCTTGCTCACTATTCTCTCTATATCGACTTCCACATAAAAGATAGGCATATGCTGTCGCGGACTTTTTTTTATAACTATTTAAGAGTAACAATTCCTCCATACATTGTCCTTATGTAAAACTAACGGTTTACGTAGAGAAATCAGAAATAGCTATAAGATGGCAGATTTTTTTCCGACTTACTTTACATTTGTTCTCATGGTTTAGCCAATTTACGCGATATCTAGATAAAATATAGCCTATATGTTATTCTGATGTATAAGGTAAATTACTGCAAAGTTTCATTGAAATCTATTCAGTGGTTTTTTCGTTTACTGGTAACAAACATCCAAACATCCAAACATCTAAACATCCAAACATTCTTACAAACTTTCGCATTTATAATTGTAAACTTGGAACATCAGAAGATGGGTGGGCGATAAAAACCAATGTATTTAGTTAAGTACACTTTTAATCATAAACCTATTTTAAATTCAACAAAGTTTACATTAGTTTATATTCGACACTATATTGGCTATAATATTCTTTAAACCGTTGACACAGAGGTAAGCGAAACACGTACAATGCTTCAGACTATTAAACCGCTAAAAGAGCCCGAGGGCCGTTGTCGCAGCCCGATTATCGCGTCCGTAGCCTCGGTCGCGTCGGTCCGAGCGCTCAAAATTGCCGCCAACCGTCTGACGTTTTTCTGCTTGTCATTTTTTTCTTCCTTCAACTTCACACGCGTTGGTCAATGTTGCCAACACGGCCCTCCTGCGCCGTGCATGTCCTCAGGCACGATATGTCTGTAAATATGTTAACACACATTGTATCAGAACAACATACTTCCGGTATTAAGCAGACTCGGCCTATCATGACTTCACATCAATTCATAACAACTTCAGACACTTCAAGATAACCTTTAGGCTTAGAAAATCTTAATCGAGTTGTAACAATTCATTTTCCAATCAAGTTAGTGCCTGGTCCAGCTTCACTTCTTTATGCTTAGAAGATTACTGCGTCAGCTCACCACATGAGTTTGGAACAATGAACAGGGTTATCTTTATTCTAAAAATACTTGCAAATATCAATTCATTTCCAATCAAACCGGTGCCTGTTCCAGCTTCCTTCTTTATGCTTAGAAGATTATACTGTGTCAGCACACCATATTAGGTTGGAACAAGAATTGACTTTGTCATACATCTTAACTTAGTCCTCCACGTATATAATCAAATTAAGTTCATCTAAAATTGCAAGAGGAGCATAGGAAGAAAAATTAATATTGTAAGTATTACCTTGCCAACATGTGCCGACTGTTTAAATAATTAGTCGAAATGCCAGTCATCGATGTTTATCCAGGGTTTTATATTCTCTGCTGCAGCTACCCCGTTATAAGTTTTCGTACTCCTCTCGCTACCTCTCATGTCAGTGACCTCGTATCTATCATGACCCAAGCATTTCTGTATTTGAAACGGACCCTTGTATGATGGCATCAATTTCCTGCTTCGACCATCATTAGTTTTACTTTGTATTTTCAGGAGTATTAGCTCACCTTCACGATACTTCTTTGGCTTGCTATGCTTTCGGTCAAACATTTGCTTTTGATATTCTGCATTCTTGCGCGTATTTTTGGCTACTTGTTTTCGCAGTTCCGTTACGTCCATAATAGATTCGTTATCATATTCGAGCTCAGGTCCTATGCTGTCGCTATCGGTACGCAGTCTATAACCTAACAATACTTCACTAGGCACAGCTTTAATAGTACTATGATAGGTGCTATTGATGGCTTGTTGTAATGGCGTAATACATCTATCCCAATTTTCCTCATCTAAGTCCGCGCCCATAGTTCTCATCGCGTCTAAAATAGTTTTGTTAAATCTTTCGACCTGCCCATTTGAACGAGGCATACCTGTGGCTACCGTATGCAACCTAATGTTTTTGTTAGCACAATACTCTTTAAATAGTTTGGACGTAAAAGCAGAACCAGCATCTGTGATTAGTCTTTTGGGGTTGCCGAATATTTTTGCTATACTATCTAATTCCGAGATAACATTACAGCTTTCAGTATTATGTACTGCCGAAATAAGTACGAATTTCGTAAAAGCATCTACTGCTACTAATAAATATTTATTTTGGTTAACAGTTTCTACAAAAGGGCCTAGGTGATCCAAATGTAAGGTGTGGAATGGTTGCGCATGCTTTGGCAATGGGTAAAGTTCCGCCTCCTTTGGACCACCTTTGTTCTTGTAGAAAATGCAATTAATACAGTTTTTTATGTATTTTTTTACTGTATGGCGCATTCGAGGAAACCAGTAACGCGAAGAGATTCGTTCGACAGTTTTCTCCACCGAAAAATGTCCGAGGTCGTCGTGGTTGCATTTTATTATTTGCCATATGCAATTTTTGGGCACCACCCAACGGCGACCTTGGTTTGTACCACGAAACACTTTGTTACCTAATAACTGGTATTTATTGAATATATCTTTATGGTTGTCGGCTTCCCCCGATTCTAGAATTTGCTTAATTTCAACTAACTTGGGGTCTTGGAGCTGTACCGAAAGTAACCAGTCCGCTTCCGTTATAGACATAACTATTTCGGTTTCCGATTTTTCCCCTGTGTGCGGTGGGTTTCTACTTAGGGCATCGACATGTTGCATGCGAGTACCTTCTCTGTGAACGATTTCATATGCGAATTCCTGGGTAGATAGAACCCACCGTGCAATCCTGGGAATTATATCCTTTTTTGTTAGCGCGTAACGCACTGCATTACAGTCCGTTATTATGCGAAAATGAGACCCTAATAAATAATGCCTAAATTTTGCCAGTGATTGTACGATAGCCAATAACTCGAGTTCAAATGAATGGTATTTCTTTTCATCCTCCGTTGTTTGGCGGCTATAATAGTGTATTGGTTTTTCGCCGCACTCGGTCACCTGCATTAAAATACCCGCGACCCCTTCTCTGCTTGCATCAGTATAAAGAACGGACTCTTTGGCTGGGTCAAACAAGGTAAGTACGTTATTTGAAATCAGTACCTTTTTAAGTGTCAAGAAAGCATTTTCCTGTTCAGATTTCCAGCTCCATGGACAATCCTTTTTTAACATTTTAGTCAATGGACTCGTTAACAGGGCACAGTTTTTAATAAATTTACGGAAGTAACTTATGAGGCCTAAAAACTGGCGTAATTGATGGACAGACTTCGGGACTGGGAACCTTTCTACCGCGTTTACCTTAATTTCA
The DNA here is from genome assembly GCA_905147015.1 of Laspeyria flexula. NCBI lineage: Eukaryota > Metazoa > Arthropoda > Insecta > Lepidoptera > Erebidae > Laspeyria > Laspeyria flexula. The sequence continues at coordinate 9,357,328 of LR989964.1, read as the reverse complement.
CTCGGTCTTAACCCTTCCGAATTAATTTTGTAACCCAAAAATTCTATTTCTGTCTTTAAGAAATGGCACTTTTTTAAGTTAATTGTGAGGCCATGCTCCTTGAAGATCTTCAATATTGTCTCGAGTAGTTGTAAGTTTTCTTCTACCGTCTCGCTTATAAGAAGAATATCATCTAAATACAGTACTACCCTGCCAAAACGCAGATTACCTATAATTCTATTCATCATCTGTTGGAAACATGATGGTGCATTAACTAAACCGAATGGTAGTCTTAAGAACTCGTAGTGTCCATCTTCAGTTATAAATGCAGTTTTATAAATGGAGTTGGTGGCCATCAAAATCTGGTAGTACCCACTTTTAAGATCAAGACTCGTGAAAAATTTACACCCCTGAAGTCTGTCGATCAAATCCTCAATGCGTGGCATCGGATATTTGTCTAAAACGGTTATTTTATTTAAAGCGCGGTAGTCAATGCATAGCCGTTTTTCGCCGTTCTTTTTATTCACAAGCAGAGCGGGGCTGGCGTAAGGTGAGTGACTATCTCGAATTATACCGTTCTCTAATAATTCGCTAATCATGTTTCTTACTATTTGTCTATCCGAATTGCACATTCTATATGGTTTAAACTGGACCGGCTTGTCGTTTTGCAAATTAATTGTCATTTCATGACCGCTAACTTTTCCAAACTGTTTAATATTGAGAGCTATGCACTCTTCGTATTTTGAGAACAGTTTGAGTAGTTGATCACGGTGGGAATCTGTATCGAATGTCCAACTTTTGTTACCAACAACGTTGCAATGTTCGCCTAGTTCATTTAAGTTTCTAAACGTTAACGATTCACCAATCCTAACGTACATCAAAAAGGGTAACTCAGTTATATTACGTCCAATCAATATGTCACAACCGGATAATTCATCGAGAAGGTACATTTCAACTTTGTTAATTTTAACGGAATCTAATTTCACGTTCACTTTTACAATTTCCGTCACTACCTTAAGGCTATCATTAGAAAATCCTTGCAACGTTACAGGACAGTCCAAAGGGTACTTTCGTAGATTCATTACGTTTGCGGTAGCCGATGACATTATAGAACAACTACTACCGGTGTCTATAAACGCGTCAGTAACCAAGCCATTTATATACACTTTCTTACAAAATTTATCTTTCGTAGTAGCCGTTTGAACCCATTTTATTTCTTGCTTTTCCGCCTTTTGTTCTTTACTTACCTTCAAATTATTTTTATGATAGCATACGGCGTCTGTATGCCCCTTTTTCCCACAAAAATCGCACTTTATTGTACAATGAATGCGTTTATGATTCCCGCCGCAATTATAACACTCCAAAGGCTTACGACCTTGCAATTGATGTCCGCTTGATGAACTATAGACGGTCGCGGTCGTAGATGAGGCACCTACAGAGTTTGTCATTCGAAAATTTTGTACCTGAGAGGCAGGTTTTGATATATTGCCATCCTTGGGGGTAGTAATACTATTATTAGTGACAGATTGTTTGCCTTTCGATTTATATACCCTACTGTGTAGAAATCCTGCTAAATTATCGCATGACTTAAAATCACTTGCTTCCACAGATGCGGTAATGTTACAATCGCCTATATTTCCTAATATTATTGACATAATATCGGACTCCGCGAAATTTAAACCTAAATTGTCAATTTTTGCCTTTTGTTCAAAAAAAAAGTCATAAAGCGACTGATTTTCGATGGGTTTCCTCTCCACAATATCTTTTAATAGGTCAAACATATTTCTCTTTACTCTAAACGTGTTACAAAGCCTATCTTTCCAATCTTTCCACATCCAGGTAGTCCATAAATAATCGTTACGTAATAATGACTCGTACCAAACCCTAGCAGAACCTTTGAGCTTATTTAGAGCCTGATAACGAATTGTACTATCGGTCCTCGAAAAGGTAGAAGCATAAGATTCAATCACATTCAGCCACGACATCACGTTATCATGCAAAGGGTCAAAATCGGGTATCATATTATAGAGGGTAGGATTGGTAGTACTCACAGTTCCAGCATCGTTTGTATGCGATACCTTTTTCCTTTTTGGCGCCAAAGGTACTAACGGTGGCGTCCTCGATCTGCTATCATGGCTGCTGACGCTCGAGCTGCTGCTCGACGACGAAGAACGAGCACGTTTTTTTCCATGTTTGCGCTTACTTCTGCGTTTTCGTTTACCCATCTTTACCAAATTGTTAAAAAGTCGAATTTAAATTTATTTGTTTTAGGTTAAATACAGAGCACGTAAATAATTATTGTCAGGTAGCAAGCTAGACCGCGTGCCGCGTGGTATTCCACTTCTGATGTAAACTTGGAACATCAGAAGATGGGTGGGCGATAAAAACCAATGTATTTAGTTAAGTACACTTTTAATCATAAACCTATTTTAAATTCAACAAAGTTTACATTAGTTTATATTCGACACTATATTGGCTATAATATTCTTTAAACCGTTGACACAGAGGTAAGCGAAACACGTACAATGCTTCAGACTATTAAACCGCTAAAAGAGCCCGAGGGCCGTTGTCGCAGCCCGATTATCGCGTCCGTAGCCTCGGTCGCGTCGGTCCGAGCGCTCAAAATTGCCGCCAACCGTCTGACGTTTTTCTGCTTGTCATTTTTTTCTTCCTTCAACTTCACACGCGTTGGTCAATGTTGCCAACATAATATTAGTAGGATTTAATAGAATTACCTAGAAACGATGATACCATGATCCCTCCAAAAGTGAAAAGTCAGAGACAAACTATAGTAGAGTATGGCACTGAGCTAAAACACATAACACACACACACACACGCACATACGCGCGTACGCACGCACGCACACACACACACACACACACACACACACACACACACACATCAGTAAGCTCCTTTTCTTCCACTAAATACCTCCTACAACAAATGTATTTGTTTACCTAAACAGAATCTTCTAACGTCGAGCGAGAGTCCTGGAGACCTGAAATACAGGGTTTGCCCTAGTTTAGGCTCCAGTCCACCCTCTAAGTTCCTATACTTGTTTAATCACAATGTTTTCATAATGTCTCTATACTTGTATTAGTGTATAAGTTGTATTTGTACTGTGAAACATGTGTGAAACATTATGTTATGGTGGAAATAAATAAGTTATTATTATTTTTAAACTAGCATCATCATAGTGGTGTGCACCAAATAATCAGTTTTCTTCTGGCTAACAGTACCTACTATAAAAATGGAAACAGTTGCAGCGACACACTTATAAATATTAACTACCCTAATTATGAACTTGGACAAGGATCATCAAGGATATAATTATATTATTACACTCGTATCTTTACTTTTCATAGAAAGCCTGTGTGGACATAGGGCGGCGCGTGCGTTGTTGCGAATACATACATCTAATTGTGTTATCGCTCCGGTTTGTAGTGTTGTACCTTATTAAAATGTAATGTTAAATCTTTAAAGAGAATACATTTTTCTATGGCTGACGAGTTGTAGGAGACAGCAACTCGGCGGCGTGGCAGACCACGAAAAAGATAGCGAGATGATCTTCTGACAAATATCACCTAGACTGACTGACTGGACCACTCGGGCCACTGATAAAGTAACAAGTTATGGGGGAGGCCTTTGTCCAACAGTGGGATGAAATAGGCGGACTGAATTAGTTTTCTAACTTTACTTATTAAACAATTTTAATTGACTAGGATAATAGGTATTATATTTTAAGTCCGTGGGTTCCGTGGTAAATCTTAAGTATTCAATATCCAATATTCGATGTAAAACTAACACTTTTAATATTTTCATCTAATATCGATAAAAATGTAACTGCGTTGAAAAAGATATGAGTTGAAACCGTACTGTTATATATTACAAACAATAAATACCTTAAATTGTGACAATTTTGTAATAAATAAGGGTAGATAATATTTTTTACTAAATAAGATGACGTCATAATAATTACGGAAAGTGAGACTGCCAAGTGCATTACAAATATTTCTATTAAATCACTTACATAACAAATGAAACACGCTATAGAACTTGCCTAGCAACATACGCAAAAACAAGAGCAAACTGCAAGGAAATGGAAACCGTTACGAATCGCGCATGGTGCTGGCGGTCGATGTCGACGTCGATAGCGGAAGTGTGTCGACCGCGTCGATTGGTATAACATCGATATTGTTAGATACACGCACATCACTGGCTGGGCGCGGCTGTGTCGCAACGGCACGCGAGCTCGTGTGCCCAGTGCTTTGATACTCGGGGTAATGTTGCTGTAGTTGTACCTAAACATAATTATCTAATAGTTTCTAGTCCGCAACACAATTTAGCTTAGATTTAAGATTATAAATAAGTAATTACTTAGTTCTTATTATCCCCATGGAATTCCCCATCATAGACAGTCGCTCTAACATAACTGTAGTAGAAATATCTGCTACCCTACATTGCTAATAAAAAATCAGGAATGGCTTTTTATATGTCTAAATACGAAAATGTTAAAAGGATTTTGTATAAATTAATTGAAGCAAATCTGATTTTTTGATTGATTGTATTTTTGATTGATTGAAAATATCTGACAATAAATTGTTAATTGATAAATTAACAATTTTTATTCCTTCACAAGTTTATTTCCATATGCGCAAAATTTGCGTTGTTCCAAAGAAGATGTTCTTTTTCCAAGAAAACTCGTAACATATTTAAGTGAATGCATGAATATTAAGCCACCTGATGTACTTTGAATAAAGCTCTATGACACAAATATTTAACAAATAGATTGTTACAAAAAGCGAAGTCATCATCATCATCATCATAATTATCAACTGTAGGACGTCCACCGTTGGACATAGACCTTCCCAAGCGATTTTAAGGTATCAACTGCCGCGTCCTTACCGAGAGCCTCAAACTGACCTAATCTCCGCAATCCGTATGACGTGTCGCCGCTCGCGATCTTATTTGTAGCCGTGTAGTGCGCCACTGCACTATTGTGTACCACGGACCTTACAAAGTTATAACTACAGCTTTTCTACTAAAACTTATAACGAAATTAATAGTCTGTAGTTTTACATAAATAATAATAAATTGTGACGTATGATTGTTTTTTTTTTATTTGCCAACAATATGAAAGACTTACGTTAATTAAGTTATACTACATGTACCTACCTAGTGAAAGTTTCAAAGTAGGAACTTGATTTATGAAAATATTTTTTTTTTACATTTATAAACTATATTTAAAACAGATGTCAAAAACAGTTTTTATATAAAAACATTCCATTTTTAAATAATTATATTATTATTTAACATTTAGCAACTATTTAGCAACATTAAAAAAACAATAAATATAAATTAGGTGAGGCCTATTTTCAGCAGTGGACGTCGTTGGGCTGAGATGATGATGATGAAGCAACAAATTTTAGAAGGCTTACAAAAATAAATATTTTTTTTTAAGATAACAAGAAAAATCTCCCTTCCAGCGCATTTACTGTTTCTGGTTTTCTCTGAGCTCTGGAGATTGGAGGATCGTAAGTAACAAATGGTCTTATACTTAAGTTTTATAATTACTATACTTTTAGAAACAAAATAAGTGATGCTACTTTATGATGATATGAAGCAAATAAAGATTCATTTAAATTTGTATCACGTAGTACTATCTAATTAGATTCACCTAATAGGATGTTGCATCGCTCAACCAAATATATCAGATGAGCTAAAAAGATTTCTAAGGATGCTCGTAAATATTCAACGGTAAACAGAAGTGATCTACGTAACGAGACCTGCCAACATCCTAGTAACGATACGAAGAAAATGCTTTAGTCAATAGGTATAGGTAACCTATCCGGTATTTATAATGCAATTAATTTCTGTATTGTCAACACTATTTATGTAAAAAAAATGCGTTCATTAAGATTTAGAGAAAAAAGAGAATTATTAAATTATTATATAACGGGTCTACGTCACGTATTATATTTAAGGAATATGAAAATACCTTATTTGTTTGCCCGACGTTTCGGTCGAATTACACCGACCGTGGTCACGGGCTGACGTCGTTCCTGATGCGTGCGGGTTTCTGCTACTACCCTCACTTTGGTCATTTATATTTATAGTTTTTGAACTGTCGGTACTTCGACACACTACACTAATAACGTCTACACACGGGCCTACTTTGTCATATCGGCGATGTTTACACTTGCTGATGACTGGATTCCAAGATGTTGATAAGGTATTTTCATATTCCTTAAATATAATACGTGACGTAGACCCGTTATATAATAATTTAATATGTGTAGAAGTCGCGAAAGTTTAAAAGAATTTAAAAGAGAATTAGCTAATAATAAAATTTAAAACAGTCCCGAGTGGATAGCTAGGAGGGCCTATGCGGTATTTCGGCTTACTCGAGTTCATAACGCTGTTATTTTCAAATTTTGACAGTGAAATTGAAATCGACTAATCGTATGTCGAGATGGCGAGTAAGCATATCACATATCAACCCTTATATGTGTAAAATAATCTACACAATTTACATTAAGCTTAAAAAGTTAGAGAGTTCAGATCGCCACAATGTAACCCAACAACAATTTCGTAACAGACGTTTCGATCTAAGAATGAGCTACATGACTCAGTTGGATTCTATTTTCTTACCCTAAAAGGCTGAGGATACGTTACAAAATGGCCACAAGACCACGCTGACGAACAGTCAACCTAATTAATGGGCATAGAAAAACACATTCTTTGAACTGTAACGGAAACTAGTTGACACATTTTTGGTGTTCCTTAGCATGGACAATAAAACGGTGTAAAGATTTTATGAATGAACATTTGAAACTTATGACCTACACGTAATTTTAACTTTCAATTACTAGATAGATAGGTGGTAGTCCATGGAACCTTATATTTTTAAATCTGATTAGGATATCAAATCATTCAATCGAACATCGAGATTGCGAGTAAGTAAGACCCCAGGTGGAGACTTAGGTTCCTACTTCAAACTAAATTTTGAAGATTTTTTATTATACATTAAAGCTATTTTAGAAGCTTAAAACACAATGTTCCCATATGGTGAGCCGAGCATAACTTCTATCCCCGATGACTCCTAGTCACTGTTAAATATATGCTGCAATTCAAACTGTGCATTATCTTTGATTAAGCATTCGCCAAACGTACCTATAGTAGCTCTTATAAAAATAAATCGCTGCAACGGAACTAATCTCGAAGCAAACCATTCCTACTTAACATATTTTTTACCGTATATCGTTAACTCGACAAAAACAGCACCGCACCTCTGCGCGCGGGCTAAAGATGTTATCGCATCAATTAGTGCAGTTGACTGTTTAATTGCATTGTAATTAAAGGCTATATTCGCTCGGCTAATCAGCACGGCTGCCTCTGCCTCTATATGGTAGGGAGGCTGCGATGTTAGGAATTTGTTCGACTATTAGCGGGATTGTGTGAAGGGGAATAAATGGCATAACATATTGGATTTATGCTTGATTTTACTTATAAAGTGTTTTTATTTCCCGATGCTTATTACGTACAAATCGTCCCATTAGAAGAATAATGTCTTATCTTCATATAAAACAAAAATGAAATTATTATAAATTTGGCATTAAAAACCGTAAACTATCAATTGATCAAATTTGTATTTTGTAAAATACTGACTAAAGAATAAAATAAAAATTTATCAATCGATAGTTTACGGTTTTTAATGCCGAATTTTTTAATAATTTTATTTTTGTTTTATGTGAAGATAAAACATTATTCTTCTAATGGGACGAAATAATAAAGAAACGCATCAACATTTAACAACATTTCTTCTTAAAAAGGTTTATTGCATAGAGCAGATGTGTATCGCATAGTTCTTTAACTAGCTGCGTTGTTCTATTTATTTTATTTTTAAAAGGATGATGAATGAAAGACACGAAATATTTCTTTCCTAGAAAGCCTAATATTTACCCAGTAACCTATAAGTCCTATTAGAGCAAACCTATGACAAGGATCGCCTTTTTTGAACCCTAAGCAGAACTGCAAATATATAAAAAATGTGACTCTTTAAAATTGATACCGATTACTATTACTATTGATAAATGGATTTCGATGCACATACCTATTTCCTTAGAAAACGTTTAAAATACTTTTTCCTAGCAGTACGTTACTGTAGACAAATCCAAAATCCACAAGTATTAAATTTAAAAAAAAATAATAAATCGAAACCGAAAGTCTTTTCCTCGCTAACACTACGACCTAGCCTACATTAGTTAAAAAACTAATCCTATAAAGAGTGCTGTGTATATTTTTTCCAGCCAGATTCCCAATCCATGGAACGTATTCCAGTAAGTGTATTTTGTAACACCGTGTCGATACGAAAGGAAGACCACAACCTGGTCATCGATGGTGAGGAAACATGTACTTATTTGGACTGTAACCCAGGAATGTGCTTTCATTTGTTTTATAAGTCAGGGCTTCAGTCCCGTTGTTTTTATTTTAACACTGCTCAGCTCCTATTGGCCGTAGCGTGGCGTTATATGGCCTATGTTACTCAGTGATAAAATAGCTTTCTACCGGAAAAAGATTTTTTTTTCGCAAAAGAATTTTTGAAATCAATCCAGTAGTTTTTAGTTTTATTTGTTACATGCAAAAATACAAATCTTTACTCTTTATAATAGCTGTGATAAAACATTACCCTCCTTTGCGTCAAGCAGTCGAGTAAAAAACGATGGTTGTCGAATAGGAAAGTGATCGGATACAAAACATACGGTCCGAGTTCGATTCTCGAACGTACCAGGGTGGATTTCACTTTGTAGAATGTATCTGCACTAGTTATACGACCAACCATCTGCTAACGGTAAAGGAAAACATCGTGTAGAATACCCATACTCTAGGCGTAATTCTAAGACATAAAGACAGTACACAACGTATTTACCATGTCCTTTAATTGTTTTGAGTTTCCCATATTTTGGCGCTGTTGCAAGCGCCATGATCACGGAGTTCTTCTGTGATCATAGCGCTTGCAACAGCGCCAAGTTCTTCCGAACATTATAATGTTATTAAGTTAAATGACTATGACAATTTTGACTTTTTGTATACTACGTTATACTTTGTTAATAGCAAAGCTAAAACACCCCTTCATCATCATCATCATATCAGCCCAACGACGTCCACTGCTGAACATAGGCCTCACCTAATTTACGCCACTGCGAACGGTCCTGTGCCGCCTGCAACCAACGGCCGCCCGCGACCCTGACCAGGTCGTCGGTCCATCTAAACAAATCTATCCAAATACCCCTTACGTCCTTTATTTGCAGAATCAGGTATCAGAATACAGGTAATCGTAATGCTTATGGCGGTATTCACTTTACCTGTTATCTAAAAAACGCAGAGGTTAACTGAGCTTAATTATGTTAAAATTGGATTACTTTGTACAAAATTGGTCATTATATAAGGCAGTAAACACATTAAGCGTTAGGTCAGAAGCTACGTTTTTCAAACGTTGACCATATTTCGAACATGTAACGATACCATGCTCGCTATGTGGAAGATGTCACAACTTGCGGGCCGACAATGCCGCCTGTGACCACGATAACAAGATTTAAAAATCGAACGTTTGTTAATACTCCTCGTGTTAATTACATTGCGTGTTGCATACAATTAAAGTAAAGTGTGTTTAAAACTTAAACGGCAGTGGATAGTGTAAATGTAAAGCTATCGTTCGTCGTTGGAATCTCAAGGAGGTTCTACTGATTCTAATTGGGTAAATCGATGCTGGACGTGCGTTACTCACTTGATGTTTACGAGTTCTTGTTAAACCCAACAGATATACTGACTGATGGATTAAACGTACTTGTTAGTAGAATTTAGGAAAACGATCGTTAAATTGACTATAAAGTATCAGTGTTTATCTACTAAGTAATTTTGTACAAGTCAATATTATAACTATGTACACTATTTATGTTTGGTTTAAAGTAATTTCGATTCGTTTGATTGAATCTATTTTGATCATGTTTTATGGACGCAGTTGTTGCCAGTGAGTCTTTACTTCTTCATCAAGTTTTATGTTAATCAATAACTATAAAGATGAATGTTGCTTATAAGCAAATAATGTTACATGCATCATTAAATGTACATAAAGTAAATTGGTACTTTGTGGTATAGCTTAATGAAATGTTATACCAACCAAAACTACCAACCAACTCAAATGAAACGGGTGAGCAAAAACGATTGATATAATGATATTTTTATTATATTTAGATACAAAGTATTTTCTACCACATAGACTTTTATTAATTAACAAAGTTTTGTAAAAAAATATTTACATTAATCAACGCATTAGCCTTGCTATCCAACGCGGTAATATGAAACTGATCTCAATCAGATATTCTATTTATAGGAATTGCCTGTAAATAGAGTATCTGGTTCTTTTTTTTAAATAGGTTAGTTGTGTATAATTCTTAAGATGTATAAATATTTTATTGAAATATATTTACATCTATTAAATTATTATGCAACGTCACGTATTATATTTAAGGAATAAGAATTACCTTTTTTATTTGCTCGAAACTTCGATTGAATTACACCGGATTTAATTCGGATTGGAGCCGAAAGACTATTCTTATATATTTACAAATATATTCTTTATTATTATTGGAATCGATTATATTACAGATGGCCTACTCGAAAACTCGATAGGTATTCAATTGGTCCACTTGACTTCAACGGCAAATGTTTGAAAATTTAAAAGTGGTATGCATATGTCGTTATTATCACACAAACTTTAATTAAATCAAAATAGATCAATCAGTCGAGAATACAAGTAGACTCCCTGAATTAACTATTTAATGAAAAAAAAAATAAAAAAATTTAGTGTTTACGTCATCAAATTCTCATACAACCTATGAGAATTTGATGACGTAATCACTAAATTCAAGAAATTAATCATCACTTTTATTAATGACGACAGCTGAAACCTAGTTCTACTTATAAAGCCTATAAATAAGTCTAGACTTTGGACATATTAAATGATGCTATTAATTTTTCTAATGTCTACAATATTTTTTGGTTGTTAACTTGTTGTTGACAAGGTTACTATATTTAAATGTTTGTTGTCCTTCTGTTCTTGATTTTGAAAAATGAAATATATAAAAAAACTAGGTAGAAGATAAACTTGTCCAAAATAGGTTTTCTTGTTGGTCTTTATTTTGACAGCTTTCCTGCTTTTGTTGTGTTAGGACGTGCTTGTTCAATCAATCAATCAAATATTTATTTGTTGGATGTGGTAATAGAAAATAGTTCTTATAAAAATATAAAATTAGAGCATCACATTCTGCCAACATCTGGCGTGCAAATAATGAAAATTAATATACAATATGAACAAAATATAACTCAAAGTAAGAATATCAGTATGTCATTGAGTCATTACATAATAGAATTACAATTATTGGAAGCTAATAAAAGAATGTGTTGTTGAATCTAAGGTTGTTGGCTCGATATCCAATATAGATAAAAATGTATATAAAACATGTCATCATTTCAACCCATAAACGTCCCACTGCTAGACACGGGTCTCCACCAAAGAATGTGGAAGGAATTTAGCCTACTATACCACGCTGGCCAGACGGGTTGGTATAGGGTTTGTTTCGATTTTTCCTTAAAACATTGTTAAGTACACATAATTTGTTCCAAATTAGGTGTACTTTGTATCTGTTAAATTGTACGTTTGTTAATTTTGGCCACGGTTTTTTCTTAAGTGCGGTAGTGAAAGATAAAAACGTAAAATAACTTAGTGTCTTGAAAGAAAATAATTACTACCTACACTATTTTTTGTTCCCAGTGCTTACATATTAACGAATATAGATCACGATTTGCACAAATTACTATTTAAGTCAATAAGTCCTTGCATTAATCGACGTTTGCCGACAGACGTGTAACATTCGTGTAACACTGATAACGCCTACCAATTATTTCAGATGATTTGCATTTGCATACTAAATTAAGTCATATTAAGTTTGTCGATACGGATTTCAAACAATAACCTTGCGTATACAGCCTTATTCCTACTTAATGCGAAACCTGAAAATAGTTTATTCAGAATCAGTAGCAGAATCGATTCCAATAGTTTTAACACCGTGTTACATTTTTTTCAAAAATATATGTATTAAAATTTTGACAACTGGACACCGTTGCTTGAAATATATGACTATTTTAGGTGCTAACGAGGTGGGAGGAGGGTCCTAGCAGTGTTTAGTTCTAGGGGGATCCGGACACCTAGAACTCTACGGCCATTGTTGAAACAATAGCTCAATCTGTCAATCCAAGTACTGACATGTCAAATTGAAATACACAATCAACGCATGCTTCAAACGTCTGTAATAGAAACGTTAATTACATTGTGACTCAGGTACATGTCGCCGTCTGTAGGTTTTTGCGCCACAGGAAAAGTTACGATACAATGATTCATTTTAACTCAATGGTGTAATGCGATTGTTATCTCTTTAATGACTTAATTTTATTTGCTTTAGAATTCTTTATTAGTTACACTGTATACAAACATTTTTTAAATTACTTTAACAGATTCTGAAAATAATAAAGTCTAGACTTCAACAAACAGGAGACGAGATGTGAATTTATTTGTTGTTCAGTGTTTAGGCCACTCGTTAAGGGCCCAGACTTCATAAGTCCGAGGATGACCTTTCATTGATGGCATCAGGGTGTTTATCAAATATAATAATCCATTATTATATTTGCAATAAAAAAATGTTTTCTAAGAAAATGTATAAGAAATTAAAGTGATCAAAAGGATTATTATCTAATCATGAGACACACTTAGACAATCCAAATGTCAGCACATACCCTAAACTGACCAGCTTTGTATCGGTATATACTTTCCGATTTTTAATATTCAGGAAGCACCTAGAAAACATGATTCTCATTAAAATCGAAAGCACAAAGTAACAGTGGAGACAAGAGAAACAAAATAATAAATACTAGTTTATCTAACTAAGTGGTCGATTCAATTGAAACATTGCGAAAAGGAACGTTGTTGCGTTACAAATTGTGTCTGGCTCCACAAAACATGAGGAGGGGAAATTCTAAGGAGTTTGTACTTCTCTCTTAAGGAGGTTTTGTATCATGAAAATTTACGACGCGATTACTTAGTGTCAAATCTTGTATCCACATTGATCGTTGACAAGAAAGAAAAAGCAACCTGATGGTTAACTCGATTTCGACTCCATCGATGTTAAAACTTTGTAAACACGTCTCAGATAGTATTGACTTAATGACCATATGACCACGTAAGTCCTCAAAACAAACACTGAACCGAAAAAAACGAGGGATGCCCTTGCTATCTGGATGTCCGTCATCAGCAAAGACGTAAAAATAGCTCAAGAAGACTACACGACGACCGGGAGTCGCTATATATGGAATAGAATGACAAGAAGAGCCGAGTCCTAAATGACATGGGCTAAGAGAGAGAGAGAGGTAGTTTGTAAATGACAGCGATATTAAAATTGTAAAATATTTCAATGCAATATCGAAATTGTCCAATCTGGTGTCGAGATTGCGAGTAGGCCTGTCAAGATACTATTAATTTTGGTTGACACAAATATACTAAAGCTTTTTAAAGAAAAAAATGGGTTGGATACCCAGTATTTCCTGGAATATATAGGTTCAGAAGAAAGTGTCTGGCGTAAACTTTTAGCCAGTCGCACATACCTATTGTCGGCAGGGAAAGTAAACACATTGTGAATGCATCCTATTCGTGGACGTCGCGGCCTGTTAGACCAGTTCCGTTACAAAAGCCTGGAGATCTAAGAGACCGCAGTGATCTTGTTACACAAAACTTTTACGCGTCTGTATAGAATTTCTAAATTCAGCTGCCAATATGCCATGGCTGGGTAAATAAAAAGTATGATACTGCGTAATATCAACCCTATAGTCACATGATAATCACGCACTTATTTATTTAAGAGAATATCATACACAATTGAGCCGTTTTATCGCATATTAAAAAGGAACACAAAATACCTTCCTTTCGATTTCGATTCCTTCGCATCTGCTTCGAGTCTGAGTGTACTATAGGACCGTTAATTGTGTGTTTATTAAGTTTCCTGTGTCATAGGACTTAGGTGGGAATTTACTTTCAAGAAAAATTGGAACAACGATTTTATTTAAAAATATTATATAAATATGACCCCTATCTTATCATAGTAAACATAAAAAGCATGTCAATAACAAACAAATGACGATCTCTGAACATAATCATAGTACCAATACGCAACGTATGAATCACGACAATTTCAAATTCAAATTCGGTGTAGAATATTCAAATGAGGGTAATTATGTCGCGCGCGGCCGATTAGCGCCGCACGCGTGTAGGATGCCTAAGCTTTCACTAAATAAACTCCATACTCTATGTCCATACTACTCAATTACGTAGTCAATAATATGTTGATAGTTTTCATTTATAACGATCCTAGTTTGTAGGATTCCTGTTTTAATAATTGAGTAACTAGTTACAAGTAAATATTGAATAAAAGGAGAAATTGATAAGATTTTAGTGTTGTCGCCCATTTATTGAGGAAAGTTATAGGTTATAAAATCATCATCATCATTGTCAAATGTTTGAAAATGTTAGCGACGATGCATATTGCTGTCATGTTATTGATAGACTAATCAAGATTCCGAAAGGCTCTCTGTTGTTAGAATTTATTAATTGGCTCTGACAGATCATTACATAAATACCTATATTTTATTTTTAATTAAACTTAAACTCACATTTCATGTAAATCAATAAAAACTGACATAGTTAATGACAGATATCGTTATTCCATGACTATTTTAGTTTAATGAGGTATTTTAGAATTAGCGGTGCGGGTTTGATTCCCTATTGAGTGTAAATAAGTGAACACTACCAAAGCTAGGCAATCTAATTGCGACAACAACTATGTGCTTGGAATTAAGATAGCCACCGGATATTACACTATATCAACTGTTGATTACATAAATATACTGATTTGTATTAGAAAAGTTAATTAAGTTTATGTTTTACTGTCACCGCGGCGTATTGGTTAAGATATATGAGGCCTTGTCTCTTTAAAAAAATAGTTACTTGTCTTGACGACCAGCTTTTAAGAAATCTTTTAAGACTGTCACCGTGGCGCTGTGGTTAAAGTGGTCGCCTCGCCACTACATCGCCGTGTTGGGTGACGTGGGTTCGATTCCCACACGAGACAAATATTTGTGTGATTCATAGATATTTGTTTCTAGTCTGGGTGTACTTTGTGTCCGTTAGTTTCATGTTTGTAAAGCTCCCCGCGACACAGGGCTTGTTCCCTAGTGCGGGCGTTGTCTTTAAAAATAAGAAAAAAAAAAGAAAAAAAAAAAATCTTTGCAAAAGACCTTTTTGGCAGCTAGATATTATAAAGTTTGCTTTTTTTAAGCTAGAATTTGTTAAACTAGATACAATAAGTAGGTTAAAGACAAGTGCGGGCGTTGTCTCTAAAAACTCTGAAAATTTACTGCTGCGTAAGACCTCTATTCCTGAAGAGTATTCCCGTAAAATGGTAGGTACTAGTAGTATTTTTATCTTGAAATGTGTCCGGTTTGCAACAAGATTGCCCACTATTACATAGGATCAGACATATATAATGTGGGGCTTAGATCCCTCTCAGCTTAAAATTTTAAAATGTTTTTTAGTAGTTTTAATCCTCCTACTTAATTGGATGATTAATTAACCTAAAAATTAACAGTACATATCTAATATTTTAATATTTTATGCAAAATTGATCTGATTTTTATTGCCAATTTGAGTTGGTATACTGCTTGCTTTATCTAATTAACTTTAAATTTGTAGAGTCGTGACGCTGTCAATGGAGATTGACTTTATGTACAAGAACACAACTGCTCAATATTCAATAGGTTGCTACCAACATTTGAAGGAATCATAAATTCCCTGTCACCGATAACACACTAAATGCGTACTCAGTAGAATCCTGTAGTGCCCTACCAAGTACCGTACAATCGTTCGCCAGCTGCGCTGTATCGCCTCCCGTCGAACAGCCATATTTCACCGGTCGCCTCGTTATCACCTGTCAAATCGAACAAGTGTTCCGCCCGGCTAAGACCTATTTAAATATCAACTGTTTTAAACGTGAATACTTGCTCTTTGTCTTACTATTATGTGGGGTGTAAAATGCTAATTGTTGATCTCAATTGAATATTTTGTTGTTTGTAATGTTTAGCGGCATTTCGTGAACATAGTTGGTTCAAAAAAGCTTATTTATTAACCTAACGTTACAAAGTTTATGATAAAAATTGTGAAGCATTTAATTTAATACCAATAATACTAATATTATAAAGCTGAAAAGTTTGTCTGTTTGAACGCACTAATCTAAACTACTGGTCCGATTTGTAAAATTCTTTTAGCGTTGGATAGCCCATTATTGAGGAAGGCTATAAGCTGTATAACATCACGCTACGGTCAAAAGGAGCTGATCAGTAGCCAAACAAATAACGATGGGAGTGAATGGAAGATAAAATAATTTGCTTATCTAAGATGAGATGAATTAATAAGTTTCAACAGTGATAATTTGTTTTGTGTTAAACTTCTAATTATGTTAAGAAGAGGTAAACCTCTTTCTACTTTTTTCTAATAAATTATCTAATATTATGATAATGAAATACTAGTGATTTGTATACAAAAAGTACTGTGAAATACTTTGTATTACAATAATTCCTTGTCTATTTTCTCTTTTCAAAACATATTTCATAACTAGGCGACTCAACTTTACATACATTTACATCCAGTTTGACGCATAAAATACATTCGGATGTATCGACGCGTGTCATCCTACAGAGCTTTCAAAACGCCGAGACTACGACGACTTAGCCATAAGAAATATTTATAATGCTTTGTATGCAAAATAACCTAATGCATTTCACTACACATGAAATAGTGTAACTTTAATAGATATCTTGTTTTACACGAATTTCGACCTTACAGTTATCAGGTGTCAGTTGTTTTATTGTTTGACAACGCGGATCGAAAGGCGAATATTGAATGCGAATATCGACACGTGGGTGAGCCCGACAATCTCACTCGGATTTGAATAAAATCTGCATATGGCCCTTGTAGTTTTTGATTGATGATATTATATTGTGATGTAACGTTATCTGTGATGTGTTTACGGTGTGAAAGGTGACTGTATGTAGATTAGTGTCACGCGTACCTCGTTTGATTCGTCTCGGATTGACACGTATGTCAAGGTCGTGATTTCACTCATTCTGACTTGTCAAATATTGCTTTGTTCGATATTTTTACATTGTACATGCATCGACTATTTGTTCGGAATTTTTATCTAGTCACGAGTGCGAATCATAATGCTCGACTAAAAAGGAAATGGTTATAATAATTACATAGGTATTATGACATACTTACAAAGGTGTGAACATTTTTAATCATAAATAATTTAACATAGTCGGATATCTAATAATATGGTGTCAGAGCCAGTAATAAATTCATATAGTAGGATATAATTAATAAAATGTGAGAAATAGTTGACATATCGTGTCATGTATGGATGTGTTACGCATATATTTTAGTATGCTTTTATGGTGACATATACCTTTTATATTTAATCGGTGACTATCTGACTGTCCATTACGATAAACATCAATGAGAGTTTCTATTCAGGTCTACATAATAAATACCGATGGCTACAATAAATTGTATGGCACAAAACTCTCTGGTTAGGCATCTGAGGAGGCTAGCGCACGCAAAATGTATCCGCTTAAAGACAGAGGGCATTCTTGTTGGCGAATAAGGTTCTTCCTAGTTATTTGCTGGTCCTATTGAGATGTTCTGTGCGCGGGCTTCTGACAAGCGTATGCTGTGCGGCACACCGCAGCCAGCTATTTCAATAGAATGTTAGTGATGTTCACAGAGACCAGTTACAGACATCGAATGAGGTCTGCAGCACATTCAAATAGCATTTGCGTGCACGTTTAGCTGCGTAGTGTCTCGGTTTTCTAACTGAATATTTCCAAATGCGATGTGCTAAATTAAATAATGTTGCCATTGATTTGGTTTCAATGCTGTAATATATTGCTTATTTCTTATATTTATGAAAGGAAAGAGTACGTAACCATCGTGTCAAGATGTGGAATTAACTCCATAACGAGGGTTTTCCCAAGGGGCTATAATAGAGTTTCTTCATAAGAGAATTGCATAGATTTTTAAGAGTCATGGTTGCATGTTGCATACATCCATTGACTACGATAACCGCTTATTATCAGGCAAGCGTAAGTCCATATGCCCCATCGCGTCATGGTATAGAAAATAACATCAAAATGTAATCCTAAAAAATATTTCTCTAGTTAAGTATTTAGTCTTATTGTCAACACATTAAGATGGCCAAGTGCTGTGGTGCGAATTTGAACCCTAAACGGGTGGACTTTGTATCTTACAATAACAACGTTAGTCGTGTCTTGAACTTGTGACGTAGCCTCGTCCATCCTTTGTACAAAGCTAGGCTGTTCACATGAAAATAAATAATATGTTAACTACATCTAATACAGTTTCCAGTTATGGTATTGTTAATGTCCCGCTACGTCGCGAGTGGGAACGCGACACATGTCCCGGGACAAAGGTGCGGGTCATTGTAATTGTTTACACGCGAGGTTATCAATCGGTTGTAGGGTCAAAGGTCGTAATGAGGCTGGCTGGGTTCATCATGTGGTGTAGGGTGTCTTTTGTTTTGATCAAGTGGTTTAAAATGTTTGTTGCTTAGGTAAATACTATCTATTATATATATTTTGTATAATCTTTAATTTTATTTATTACATTTTTATTTTTGCGTGTAAGTCCTTGATCAATTTTAATATTTTTTTTGTAAGCTTGGATTTAGCAAGTAAAATATTTTTACTTGATAGAAAAATATCCGCAAAACTAATGGTACCTAATAATTTCGTCAAAACAAATAAAACTTTCAATTTCAGTGCATTTCCAAACCAACGAAATTAGATCTAATCAAATATATTTTACGACATATTTCATTGGCATCATCGACATACCTGACATAAATCTGTTTATTAATGTTTTATTCCTTTAGTGCACTTTAATTACAAACTTTATGTTAGCCAACAGGAAATTAATAATTTTAATTCACTAGATTTGATCTAAATCCAACTAATCATAGATATCTCGCATCTTAACTAACCTTAACTTATTACCAAATACCTCTGTCTATGCCTGATTAGTGTTATTACAGGATTGTAAGGCCGTCGCGTTGTTTCTCTATTATAACTACATATGTTACCCGTGTGTACACGCTATTTCCGCGATGCAATTTTTTCAAGGTAACTTTAAAGGACTCACAGATTAATATTTAGCCGTACAATGTCGGCCTGTCAGTTAAGCGCAGAAGGTAATGGCAATTGGCTATTGCGATTCGTAACCGCCAATGGGCGAACTTTTGTGTCCAGCGGCTGTAAAGTGGCCGTCTGGTGAAATTTTCATCAGTAGGGCCCTTTACGTTGATCTTCATCATTATCTTAATTTGATAGATTTAGAAACCGGGCATATGATAGTCATAATGAGAGTATAATAATATACAACTGCTGCGTAAGTGGTCACAGAATCCCTGGGTCAGGAAAAAACTGTGGGTACCGACTTTTTCTTTTTTTGGAAGTCTCAATATCAGCGCTGAGTATCGAAAATGATGGATATAGTCTCACAATCTATCTTCTTCTTCTGTTGAGTGGTTGGTATATTGTAATGTACCGACGCTCTCGATTGAATACTTGGCCACGGTGACTGCATTCTCTTTCTATTACACGAGACTACACATAGCTGGCAAAAACCCGGTATGATGAACCGTACATTTTGTGGAAAAGAGGTAGGATGTTGTTTTGTTACGAGTCTATTAGCAACGATATGTAATAATACTAACAAGGTATGAGCGCTTCTATTATTTTTAACAATCTATGATATTACAGCGGTTATAATCAGGCTTCCTTGTACCATATAAACGTTATCTAAAGGCATTCTGATCTAGATAGGTTTAATAATATTATTGTTTTCATAGCATCCGTGCGCGATGCATCGCGATGTATTCGTGGCATCCGATATGGACTCCAATCTGATAGCCTGCCGGATCGCGGACGCACTTACAATAGTAAGAATACGTTCTCTATTAGCTGTTAGTTTGTGACTAATAGTTTACTAAACAAATAAATTAATAGAAAATATATTTAAAATAGATTAATAGCAAATAGATTAATTTACAAATTTTTAGCTTAAATTGAGTGGCCCAATTTAATATGTTCGTTGTTCAATAGAACATTTAGAAACCTACATCAAAAAGCCATAATTACTACTGAGACCATGAAACAAAGACAGGAGACTATCTGACAAGTGTCGATGCCACAATGGTGGCCGCTTACTGTGAGCTACAAATTCTTTGCCAAGTGTATAAAATATATCCTGTACATTATCTTTATCTCTGCCTTCTTTACTGTAAGTACCTAATCATCATATAAATTGCTGCATTATTCCTCTATTTAACGGTAGAATCGTTTTCAGATTGCTTATAGTTTTGTATGTAAGAATGCTATCTGATTAGTGTTGCCCTTTACAAGGATATTGTTTAGGATCTAGGTGCAATTTGAGTATTTTAATATAAAGTATTCAGTATATGAAGAGTTACCACTATACTAGTTATGAGTTCCGGGATTCAGGAATTAAGGTAATTTGATACACAGATATCATTGTCAAATGACATGTGTGAAAATGTAGATACGGTCGCTGTCATTCACTATTGTTGATGTAGTGTATAGTACCTTCTCAAGCTTTTCAGCTACTAGAATACATTTATGTTGATAAAAAAAATATTTTGACATCTCTTTGCAAGTGTATTTTTGTAAAAAGTTCAGAGATGAAATTATTATTTTCATTCATCATAAACAAACAAACTATAAAAATATAACACCAAAGTTTTTACTAAGATAACGATTAAACAAAAATAACACTTGAGAAACCTTTGCGAAGTCTAATATACAAGAATGATTCACCAAGCACCACACTTAACCAACAAAGTTAATACGTCTACATTAGAACACAATAAGTCTCCGTCACCTACGGAACACTGAACAGTAAAGAGATTTATCAAAGCCGGGAGCTGAGGAGTTCTCAGTTATTTATGTCCTGGCCTCAAACAGATGTGCTCTGCGGGACTCTTTGCCCACGCGACAAGCTCCCACTGGCCCTAAGATATACTCACCATTTGAAATAGATATGTCTACGTCATTGTGGAAATATAATGACCTCTTTATCTCCGTTGATTGCGGAAGGTTGAAAAATTATGTAGACACATAGAAGAGTATAGAAGGAACTGTACGATATGCAATATCCTTATTAATTATTGTAAAGTATGTATGTCTTTATTCTTCGTTGCGTGTATGCTTAAGAATATGAGCCGAAAAATTATTTAAACAAATATATAAGCATCTATTATATAATGTGAAAAAAAATACCAGTGCCAACGGAAATATGGAAACCTCTGCCACTTGGATGACACTGGTTCAAATAGACCTTTTTTTTTTTAAGAAGGGAAATCTATTACGCATACCACCCCGTGCAAAGACACAGTACGGTTCTGTTGGACTCGTCGGCCTAAAGAAACTCAAGGATACCCAAAAGATCCCAACGGACCGGAATCCCCACTAAAACCCCCCTGTGCATCGTCACTTCGCCCTGGAACTTGATACGTGTTCTGCAGCGGTTCAAAAAGAGAAAACAATTTATTACTAGAAAAAAAAGTAACTCTATTGCAAGTCCTTTATTAGTTGATTAAGGTGCTGTCACTGAAATATGTATAAACATTAATATACTAATTACTAATATAGCAATCCCGTAAAGATCTATACCGAAATTCCCAATATGCTACACTAATAACAATTCACTATTACTAGCAATCTATACAAAATTCCTGTTTTCCAACAAAACAAGTAAATGAAACACTGGTTCAGACGGTAGTGCGTGAAGAATCCCATTATTGCAAGGCACATCATACATTCCATACATTAAAGTGTATGGTATGAGTTAATACGGCCGATAGCGGTGAATAACCCTATATCTGCCGGGTGAATGCAAAAGGATAAGCTACCTTAACTGTACGGTAGAATGTAGTAGAACTGTTTAAGATATTATTGTGTTATGTGAAATGACATCCTTTGTGTATATTTTGAATTGGATCCTTTGTGTATATTTGGAAAATTACACTGTGTTAACAATTTCGTACTATTTAAATGTATATGACTGTCGCCGTGGCGCAGTGGTTAAGGTGGTCGCCTCGCCACTACATCGCCGTGCTGGGTGAAGTGGGTTCGATTCCCACACGAGACAAATATTTGTGGGATTCATAGATATTTGTTTCTAGTCTGGGTGTACTTTGTGTCCGTTAGTTTCATGTTTGTAAAGCTCCCCGCGACACAGGGCTTTTTCCCTAGTGCGGGCGTTGTCTTTTAAATAAAAGAAAATAAAAAAGAAAAAATAGAAATATATATGTTTATTTTTTAATTTTCAACATAGAATGACTATTTATATTCTAAGATTGTGCGAAAACGGAATATTTTTTAGTTATCTTAAAAAATATATTACTATTACCATCTGAGGTTTGCAGTTAATTTCTAATAGTGACGAATTAGACTCCTATTAAGGCTGCTTTACCAGGCATGATAAATAAATCTTGCAAGGTTAATACGAGCGAAAAAATTTATAACTATTTTTCAACTTTTTTTTACAGAAAATCTTTAACTTTTTTAATTAAAACATTTAAACTTACTATCTAGCCTGTAAATGACTTCAAAGTGTGCATTGTTTTCATATACATATAATACTCTCATAATATTTTAAGATAGTTTAAATCTATACTAATATTATAAAGCTAAAAAGTTTGTTTGTTTGAAGGCTAGGATCTCAGTAACTACTGATACGATTTGAAAAATTATTTTAGTGTCAGATAGCCCATTTATTGAGGAAGGTTACAGGCTATTTAATATCACGCTACGGCCAATAGGAGCTGAGCAGTAGCCAAACAAAAGCAACGGGAGCGAAGCCCCACACGGCTTCTAGTTTATTTTTATTGTATTGGTAGCAATAAATGTATTGATAGACAACTATTTATTGAAACAATAATATTTGAAAAATTATTACGAGTATGCCGTATCGAACTTCTTCAACCTTTCTGTCGAAACCGATGCCAATAAATTAAATAAAGTTTTGCCCAGTCTAAATGCTATCAGCTCTATATTCATTTGGCAGCGCATATCTTCTGCGCAAGAGTGCATTGTTTATCTACCGCGGCGCGGCGTGGGGTCGGCCAATAAGGTAGCGGGTTCGATCCTGGCTGCGCACCACTGTTTATTGCCACACCGCTATTATGTACTTAGATAAAGATGTTTTATCCGCGATGGACGTCTTTGTAATACAACAAGTAATTTAATTTTAGAATTATTTTTTTTGTCTTTGGTTTCGTAGCTTAATAACAAAGGGTAAAGTAAAACTTTTGGCAGGGCGAATTGCGTGGCACTATGGTGCTCTATCTATGACTATAACTATAACTCGGAAAGGGCTGGACCAATTTAAGTATTATTTTTAATGTTTCGTGAAGAAAAGTTCTAATGAAAAGAAAAATTGCAACAAAATAATAAATATAATCTAGGTACGGAAAGTGTCATTCCATGATATCGTATTACATAACAAAAGATAGATATAATTATTTTCCATCCTGTGATAGTACGTACCTTACAACAATTAGAATAAAGAGGAAATTGGTTGAGACAGAATGTGATCATAATATATTTCTTTTGGTAGCTCATTCTGCAATGTTGTTTCTTGGCGACATAATTAAAAGAAGCAATTAAACTAATAAAACAAAAATAAATCATAAAATGAAATAAATTCTCACAAACGCTTGAGAAATTAAAATTACGATAACTACTGTTGAGATAGCATCTATGGAGGCCTATCAATCTTCAGATGTCGTGTCCAAGAATGCTCTAAATTAAATTAGAAAGCCGGATGCATCTAATTTGCGTCTCTAGAACGTTATTAATACGCGTAGGCTAATTGTCGGTGGCCGGTCATCTCTATTATGCTGGTAACAAGGATATAATTATGATAAGCTGGATAAGACAACCCGCAAATGTCCCACTGCTGGGCACAGGTCTCTTCCAGACATTTTGGAGGGAATTTAGCCTACTATACTACGCGAGGGAGTGTGTTTATTAATTAAATAGTGAATGTGGTAGAATATTATATTATTATATATTATTATTATTATTATAAATAGATTAAGTACTTTTAGAACCATCATGAGGTAATTAAAAATGTTACTATCGTAGCTGGAGGATATACTACTGCTTTGTCGGAGAAGTTTATTCGATTCCTATTCGAATAATAAATTATGTGGGTTTTTCAATAGTGAAATTTTACTATCAGCCTGCAGACTGGAATTGGTTTCTGACAAGATAGGGGGAAGGTTGTATTATACAGGCTGGGTGTCAGCCCCGTAGGGCTGTTGACAACATATCAGGTTTAGGGCCCACCCGATACGACGAAGCGACGGTGCACAGAGGGGTTTAGAAGGTATCCCGGTCCATTAGGATCATTGCGTTTACTTTGACCGGCGAGTCTCACATAACTGTCTCGTGTCCCCGCACGGTGGAATGCGTAATACATTCCCTTCTTTAAAAAAGAAAAAAACAAGGGGAAGGTGGCAGCACATCGCCATTTCTATCGGCTATGTTTGATCCAATGTGATAGGGGGCGTAACTAACATATCAGGCGAAATGTAGGTGCAATGCCTATTCTTCGGAGGAAAATAGTACCTACTTTTCATTCTCTTGAATAACACATCTAGTATCTTTATCCAACACGTATGCTAGCCCACACATTCTGTTGATAAATACCAAAGCAGATTCGCTTAGAGGTAATAAATTTCACAAGATTACCGACGGCATGATTAATATACGTAAGCTGAACAAAAATGAAGAGTCGGTGCCAATCGATCAACGTGGGTGTTTAATATGCTGGCTCGATCATTTATCTTTATCGATTAGTGCACGAGGCACGGTAATGATACGCATATGAGAATTTTGCTAGAGAAGGGAATATTAAAGTCCGCTTTGAGATCTTTGTGTGACGTTCAGGATTATGATGAATGTCAAAGGTTAGAATGCTCAATAGCGTCTAATATTAAGGTGTGTGTTTTGTTTTGAAGTAGACCGCTCATTTTGTCGCTGCCATTACAGTTTTATGACAAGAACAATAACATTGATATCGAAATGCGAATATCGAAATACACTAAGTATTTTTCATTAAACAAAATCTCGTACGCAAAATAAGATATATTTATTTTTGGCTATCTGAACGCGTTTATCTTTTAACCCGGTAATGCTCATAATAAATTATTTTAAGATACTACCGCACATCCCATTTACATAGTCTCTTTGACTCCAAACAAGGCAACGAGTACTTTGAGCTCTTCATTAATTCAAGTAAAAGAAATCATCGCCATAAATATATCCGTTCAGTAGATAATGTTTGACGAATGTTGCTTTTACTGCATTGATTGATAATATGACAGAAGTTTAAATCACCTGTGCTTTGAGGTGAAGGGTCCACGTCGAGGTCCCGCCGACCTCCGCCTGATAAATCGCACTCCGTCTCAACTTACGACTAATTACTGAAAAGTCAAGTAATCTTTAATTATTGCAACACTGAATAATGATCGACATTAAGTGTTGCTACAGTTTGCACTTAATTCTGCGAACTGTGTTTATGTGTTTATATTTGTGGAAACATCATAATTAAAGAGTTTATGTTATATGTCAGTCCTTTTTGGTCAATATTTGCATGGAAGTAATTTTTTTTATTACTAAAGAATCAATTAAACGTGCAGGCCAGGTAGTCAGTAAATGGTTCCTTTAATTTATCGATATCTGCTTTGGTAAGGACACCGTCTTAACATCGCTACTCTATATGTTATTAAATGATAACGTTGTCTATTTGAAAATTATTAGTAACTACATTTTTTTTTCCACCCAAAACTATGGATTCGAGCGTGATTTCATACATACATATAGATCACGCCTCTTTCCCGACGAGAGAGGGTAGGCAGAGACTATTTCCTTCCACTTGCTACGATACGATTCTAACATACATCTTTGGCTTCTTCAACATTCATCAGTCTTCTTTCATTCTCACCGGTTGAGGGTAGGTCCTGATCTGTCCCTTCTTTAGAACGTCACCTTTATACCTTCATTTCATACATCATAATATAATTCAACTATTGTGCCTATGTTATCCTGATAAAGGATTTTTATCTGTCTGCCTGAGAAGATGGTAGATCGGTTTTTTCTTCTCTTTGTTCTTGAAAAATGGATAAGGGACTGGCGTGCTAATCACGCGGTCCGAGTTCGATCCCGACCGGCAGTACCAATGTGGATTCCACTTTGTGGAATTTATATGTACTAGTCAACTGACTTACCATCTGCTAACGGTGAAGGAAAACATCGTGAGGAAACCCACATACTCTAGAAGAAATATTTGTGTGATTCATTGATATTTGTTTCTAGTCTGGGTGTACTTTGTGTCCGTTAGTTACATGTTTGTAAAGCTCCCCGCGACACAGGGCTTGTTCCCTAGTGCGGGCGTTGTTATTCAAAACAGAAGAAGAAGAAGAATTCTATGAGTATGTCTGATCCACCAACCCACACTAGGCCAGCGTGGGTGGGTTATGGCCTAAACCTTCTCAACTCTCTAGTTACAGGAGAGAAGACCCGATCCCAGCAGTGGGATCTAATGGGTTGCTGATGATGATGATGATGATGATGTTCTTGAAAACGAGACTAATTATTTTTTGGTAATCATAACTTCCTCTTGCTTAATACGCAAGCTTCATCATAAGATATTACTTTGTCGATAATATTAATTCAGAACAGAAATTCAAATATTATAAGGGTACGTGACATACAGTTTTGAAACAGTACAATAGATCAAAACCACAACTCATAACTGAAAAGGATTACTCGTTCGAAATTTAAATTCTAAATAATAACTAAGGTTGTCTGGCCACTGCGCACGCAACAGTGCACGCGCCGCCCGCGCGTGCACTCAATCCGCTCTAATTTCGCAACGTGGTCACACTACTGAGGTTATCAACAGTAGGTCAACTTTATACTGATAGGGTGATGTTGACACCTGTAATAGAAATGCTTGGTTATTAATTAATTATTATTATTATCGAAATGAGAAATATTCAGTTACCGGTTATCGACACATCGCATGTCATCTTGCTTTATTTTTTTATTATTTTATTTATTTATTGCATACATAAAATACAGTACCTATTCATTTTCCCCCACAAAACCATTTAGTGGTTTGACTGTGGGATGGAGTCTCTGTACAAGTAATCTTATATACTTAACTTAATAATATCTTATATAACTTAATACAAATTGAGATCACAATTTTTTTAAATTGAAAGTACCTCATCATCATCAGCCCACATAAATCCATTGTTGGGTATAGGCCTCTTCTCTACAGTGCCACTTTTCACGGTCCTGTGCCAGCCGCGTCCAATGAGATCCTATGATCTTGACGATATCGTCCGACCATCGGGCTGGTGGTCTGCCCACTGGCCTGATATCTTCTCTAGGCCACCATTCTGTGACTGCCTTGGTCCACAGTCCGTCATCCCTTCTTGCCAAGTGTCCTGCCCACCTCCACCTTAACCTCGTCACCCGCTTCCCGACATCTTCGTCCTTCGTTTTCCGTCGGATCTCGACGTTCGGTACCTACTTAAATAATATTTTTTAAGTTTTCTGCTAAAAATTACAGTAACTGCCGCAGAGACATCAATTAGCAGTAATCGCGTCTTTAGGCGTATAGACGTTTTTACTAAATAAACGTCTGTGAGTACGGCAGTTAGTCTAACAATTATACCTACGTTTTTAAGTAATGCAATTACTGAAACTTTTGATTTTGTCAGGTGTCTCATAAAGCATTTTAAGGAAAAGGTAGAAAACATGTAGCTTTTGTTTTATTACTTACTGAAATTTGCAAGATCACACCATGCAATGTATTGGACATTACATTGACATTAGAAGTGACATCATAATGTACTTCAACTATGTATTTACAAACTGTAATCACAATAATTATTTAGAGGTTAATGGTTAGATGATTTGAAAAATCTTTTTTTTTTGTATCCACAACAATCTCAAGATGGATATTATCAGGTAATTTTCACTTTTGAGTCGCTCGTTGAGTGTTATCCCTATCCATCAAACAATATTGTAATAATTACTTTCATGCTTCTGAACATTCCTTTGTCTTGTTAAAGATCCTTCCTTATCAGTGCAGTGTTGCTAGGAGCAAAATTACTGCGTTATCGCTGGCACATTGGCGTAGTTGTAACGTCGCTTCGCCGTGCACTATATCACAGTGGATATTTACCGCCTAGCCACCGCCCGACGGTGACAGCCTTATCTGTTATCAGTATATGGATAGATACCTTATTGGATGCCAGCCCGTATTCATAGTCCAGGTGCTGGCCTTGAGATTTATGTATGGATTAAATTTGGTTTATTTGTCTTTAAGTAAGTTTTTTGGTTGATCGTAAATTTGCGGGTTAGGTTTAATCATGACCGAAAAATAGCATTTTATAGTAACTAAGTAAAGAACTTTTTTCTTTACTTGGATATAATATTTCTGTCGTTTCTGTTATTTTTGTACGAAAGCAAAGGGTTTATTAATTAAAACTATATTTAGTTTTTACTTGAATAATTTAATACGAATGTAATAGTGCTGTTTTTGAAAATGGTGGCAAACTTAGGCTCAGATTATAGTTAGTTAGCGCGGTGGTAAGTATTGTGAATTTAATAATTAAAAAATCGTAATTTACCTTTTTATAAATTGAAAAAAAAAGGGTTTGGTACATTGCAAATTTTAATGCCATGTTTCGTGTATAATTCTATATTATTTATGCGGTCAACAATAAAAAAGCATACGCTCCTTATCAATTGGATACTACCACTATCAATACACCACAACAGTCTTAACTATAACTGTGGCACTGTTACGCCAGTGAAAGGGAGGGTGGCCATCTATTTAATAGACCAATACACCGGCATCTTTTGTGTGTGTGCATAATAGTTGCGACAAGGGTTAGTGGCCTGGGTGTGGCTCAGGGTATCGATAGCGGTGCAAGTGTTCGGAGCTGATCGGGTATGTTCGGCTATGTTCGGGCTTGCAGCCTCCAGGTTAGATAGGAGCATGCGGAAGCCGGTGTGTCAACGTTCGTGAATTAATTTATGTGGTCTGTTTTGTATGATCGTTATGTTACTGATACATGTTTGCGCGTTTGACTCATAGAGATTGCAACGGAATAAACCAATTTATTATTAATATTGGTAAGATAAATAAATCGAACGAGTTTTATGTCTATAGATCGAATTTCTAGATTAGTTATTCTATAATTTTAAAACCTTATGTATAACTAGTTTCTACCCGCGGCATCGCCAGCATGGTATGTCCCTAGAAGGTACTTATCATCATCAGCATCATAGCAACTCATTAATGTCCCACTGCTGGGCTTGGGTCTCCTCTTCTCTATCTAGAGACCTGAGAGGGTTTTAGGCCATAATCCACACACATGTTCCTAGTGCGGATTGGTAGATCAGACGTAACCTTTGAATTTCTTCTAGGGTTTGTGGGTTTCCTCACGATGTTTTCAAGTTCAAGCCACTTGTATATAAAAAATCCGCAAAGTGAAATCCACATTGGTACTGCCGCCGGTCGGAATCAAACTAGGACCGCATGATTTGCATGCCGGTGCACTAAATAAAATAAAAGAATTAGATAATGGCGAAAATGTCTCAAAAAATACTCACAAAGACTTCCAACTTTACTTATCCATGCGTAGTAGTCTTAAAAAGCCAAAAAATTACTATAATTTTTTAGTAAGATTGAGACAGACCTTCCGTGAAAAATTATCTAACTGAGATGGTGAAAACCGCATCAAAATTGGTTTAGGAGAAGTTAGCGGATAAATAGACATACAGAGACACAGATGTGAAAAATCACTTTGTTTCAAACTATTTAGAGATGCATATATCGTTAGCACGACTGAATAATTTTTGTATAGCACTAACGCCATAATTATAGAGAGCACAGCTGCGACCTGTTACCATAACAATGATTCAACATACCATTTAAGTTAGCGATGGTACCTATTAGGCACAATGTATATATCGACACCAATTAAACTAACAATATCTATACATAATGCCATATTATACACCGTGATAGTCGTCTTATAAACTTTGTCTGGCTCATTGTAATAAGATTTAATAAACAAATATCTGTATCCGTGTAGATACATAATGCCCCTACCCCATCTCAACCCGTCGGTGTTGTAAAAGGTGACTAAGGAAGTAACCTTATGTAGACAAGAGCACTGCAAGAAAAGAAAAATTCGAAACGTGGTATAATAGGCTGAATTCCCTCCACATTATTTGCAGGAGACTCGTGCCCAGCAGTGGGACGTTTATGGATTCAAATGATGATAATAAACAAAATAGTGATAACAATAAAAAAACAAAATTATACCAAGAATTTTATTGCAATAAAAATACAAGCCGTGTAAAAGAAAACTATATTTTTTAATTTATTAAAGTATATCTGATTAATAGGACTTTGAAAAAGTTTGTTATACGACTAAAAGTGCACGGTGTATATATTGAATTACACAATTATTGACTCAATACTAGTGTCAAAAACGCACACAGTCGAATGTATATTCAACCCAACCCTGAACTTCAAGGCTGTCCCTAATTACAGCTTTCGGACGAATCGTCATTTCCTTACGCTTACGAAACATTAAAATGTAAAAAGAGCCTTTTTCGCTTTTCAAAGGTGTGAATTTAAATAATTGCAATAATCGCGGAGTCGGACGGACATGCGAACTTAATGAACGGTTAAATGGTGAATGTGAAGAAGACAGCCAAGAGGCCGACAAAGGAATATTGGTCGGCTGTATCATATTTTAGTACTTTTACACTTGAAAATATTTTACGCATTTTAAGCTTTATTAAAAATCAAACGTTTTTGACACAAAATTAACACCATATCGAATTAAATTCCGTCATTTTCACTAGTTTAACCGAGTAGTACAACTAGAACTAGTGAAAATTTTTATTCTCACTAGTTCACCTAGAATGCTGTTAGTTAATAAAATCTTGGATAAGCAATTAAGCAGGAAAACTAATACTGAAACAATTAACTAATCATTTACGAAGACAAATTTTAATAATGTAATATAATAATATAATATAATATTCTACCACATTCACACAGCGCCATCTAGTCCTAAAGTAAGCAATTATTATATTTTTTTTGTAAATACATACATATTATAGATAAATTACACCAGACACAGAACAAACCTTGATGCTCATCGCACAAAGATTTGTCCTAGGTGGGGATCGAACCCTCAACCTGCGGCTTAGCAGTCAGAGTCACTAACCACTAGACCAACAGGCCAGTCAAAATATTCAAAATCTAACGCTACGACCTAAAACGGAACTACAAAACTAGTGCATATTCAGTAAACTATAGTTAACATTTTTATTAAAATAAACGTGACAGAAGCTCGTTTAAAGTCGGCTCGTGTAAAGACCCTTAAGTTTTGGTTTAAACACTTCACGAATGAACAATTATAAATGAGGTCGATTCCATATTCGTAATTCTCGCCTCAGGTATTCGCATTTCCCTTAAGGATGTACTAAAAGTTAAAAATATTTTAAAACGTGTATTATACACCTTTTTAAACATACGCATAATATTCTTATATTCAATAAAATCATCTTCCAAACCATATGTTTTTATGATGGGCATGGCTTTTAAAGTTTTTACGGAAAGAGATACGGTGATAATTTTTATGTTTCCACATTTATGCGTGAATCTTTACAGATAATATTATAATGACTTGAGAATGGTGCCGACAGAACCACAGAACGTTTTTGCTGTTATATTGTATACTGACATTTTGTATTCCCAAATTATTATTGATTTCTGTATTTAGGTTATATTATTATTTTTATTATGTATTTATTCTTCTTTGGAATAAGCTTCCGCTTGAAATCAGGATGTCGAGCAATCAGCTCACGTTTAAAATCAAAGTTCGTAAACTTCTTCTCGAAAATGCAGTAGAATCGTCATAAATATCAATACATCGTGTTAATTTATCATAATAATATGTATTATTTTGTATATATGTACATAATATGTATATTGTATATGTATTATTTATATATAAATATTTATTTATGCATATTTTATATATATATGTTTGTATATAAATTTATTTTATTGAACACTACTATATTTTGGAATGCACCTACTCATTATCTCTGCATCACCCTAGGTTGACTGTTAGAGAATGCTTGTTAGCATTAAGTCCACCTATGTACAATTTATTTGTGCAAAAGTTTAAATAAATAAATAAAAATGTATTTATATACAGGATATGGATTTTTGTTATAATCGGCAACAAATGTAGCTGAACATAATTATGGGACTAGATGGCGCTGTGTGATTGTGTGAAAATATTATAAACTTATTAAAAAAAAAGAAACAGATACTCAATTTTTTATTATATTATATATTTCAAAAATATGTATACCGTAGCATACATAAACTAGAACGAAGTGCCAGAATTGAATTTACGACGATAATTCAATTCTGGCACTAGTCTACTAGTAGTTAAGTAGTTTATGTATTCTACGGTATACCTATATGATTTTTAAAATTATGGATATGTTCAGATACTTTTGTTGCTCACCGTACAATAACATTTTTTTCTTTATATTATTAATTTAGTAAAATTAAAGCTAATAAAATAATTGACTGTTCTTTTAGATTGGGCAACGCATAAAGTGATTACGTCTAGCGAAGAAATGAATACACATAGTACAATATATGGCCTGCTGAAACACAAAGTGAAAATGGCAGAAAGCAAGTAGAAAGCCAATGAAACTGAAGACAGGGCGCATTGATTTTGTTCAATTTTATGTTTTTATTTATGAACGTAAGTGTTATCACGAACACCTTCGAAGTGTCGTTTTATGAGAGGTAAACCCATATCTGTAAAAATAATCAAAGGTTTACAGGAAAGGCGATTGAAATTAAGTAATTAAAGTTCATCTCCAGTAAAACCTCTGTATATGGCAAGAAACGATCGTGCTTCGAACACGGCCCAGTATCCAATACTCAAGTACCGTATTTTTGCAATTGTAAAATTTTATTACTCCAAATTTACAACAGTTACATTGGCGATTGAACCAACTTGATTTGTTAATCAAGGTTTTAACCTTTCTGTGTTCAGTTTACGGTCATTTTCCATATCATTTTCTTGGGTTTATGACCAGTAATAAGACATTTATGCTCTGGAATATTCGATTAGTGCAGCAAATAGTAGAACGAGTATCAATTTTGAAATTATAAATTTAATGCAATTAACACGTACTTGTGTTTTCAGGTACTCTTCGTGTTATGTCATTCTTAAATGTAGTATTTTTCGGTAATATTCGGCTGTAAAGATGACAGTGACATAAAATTATGTTTTCTTTTTTTATGGTAACAACCTATTAGGTATTCTAAATTTGGGATAAGAGGTTTATGGGTTAATTCGTTACTTATTATTTTATATTGTGTATTAACATAAGACATAATCTATTTAATTTTCATTTCTATTTTAATAATTATTGAACTGATCAATATAATAGCTCGAAATCTACTGCTTTTGTGTACTTCTGATTGTTTATATTCTTTTACTACGATTTAGTACTCCTGCAATCGCACTAGAAAAACACTACACACACAAACTGATAATAAAGTAGACAGATTGTTCGCTAGCCACTGGCATCCCAAGGATTATTTTAAGATGGAATTTCGACTGCCAAAATAATACAGTTTAAAGTCAGTGTGCAACCAGCCTAAAATTTAGAAAACTGCTTTCCGTCTCATCGATAGATGGCGTTGACACATGTCAGTTATGCAAACTACGTAGTATAAAGCTGTCACAAAATAAACATTTAACGTCTTGATTTTCAAATTTAGAATCTGAAGTTCCACGATTTAATTAATGAGGTTCACAACTCTTGAGGTACTGTTATGAATATTTATATAGAGTGTAGTGGTTTATTGACAACTCTGTCAGGCCTATGTTAATAACATGTCAGTGTGTCAGCACTCCCAGTCAATGACAATATTGATGAGATTGACAGTGTCTTGATACATGAACTGAATTAGAGCTTGATAGATTTATTATCAAAATGGAACGTGGATAATGATGTAGAAAATTTGTTACGCACGTTTCGTGTTGGTATGTGATGTATGTCTCTTTGATTTTACTATGATGGAAAATAAGTCCCATACAATTATAATGCTAGAGGATTTATTCATTATAAAATGTAGCCAAGTCCTACGATCCGATCCTACCTATAAGAACTCTGCGCAGAATGCTCTTGCAAATTTCTCAGTTGATTTATATATTATTTTATTATTATTATTAAAATTGGAATGTGGAAGTGGTCGTACGATACCCCCATCTCATCAGTCATCAGCCAACACTCAACATCACCATTTAAACCTGTCTACATACGAGCGTTGGTCAGACTCCGTACAGCCTCAAGCTCTGCTACCAAGTGATGAATGTCCCGACATAACCCACTTGACAACTCATTTTCTCGTAACAGATTCCATTACCAAACGCTCAAATAACATAGTAGCAACGATCACCTTCGCAATAACAGACCATAATGGTAGCCTTATTCATACGACCATCATTATTTTCTGTCTCGCAACAAGGCAAAAACAATCAATAAAAATAAATCATTTAAATAACTATAAACACGTATTACAATGCGCCGACATTACATCTCCTAATGATTTCGCTAACGAATCATTGAAAGTGGTTGGATCGCGTGCGCGTGCGCATGTCCGCTGCGATCTAATCGCCCGTGCTGTGTGTGTGAGTGTTGTGTACACCTGTGTGCGTGCAATGCGGCCGTAATAATATGAAAGTGTTGTTCGGACCCCGCCCTAGCCTCGGGCCTGCTCCGTGTTCCATTTACATCTGCTCGAATATTTTATTAAGCCTTCTGTCGAGCGAGCCGCGCCACTGATTTTGCGCCGCGTCGTATTACTGATAGCGATAACAGTTACCGTAATATTCGTGCTCCAAATATCACTAATATACATAAACAGGAGTATTCTCAGATTACGCAGACTTTAACTGGATCATTTTAAGCTCATTTAATTAATATATGCAGTTTATAAATAAAATAATGGTATAATTTATATTCAATCCACGTTATCACCAAGTTCTGAAGCTGTTTGCAGTATTTGTTAGTAACCGCCTTTTGTCCCATAATTATGATCATTTAACAGAATACTATAAGGTTTATTTCTAACACGTTTAAATTTAGCAAATAATTACTTTTCTGACTTATATTTCACGACTTCGTAGTTAAAACCTATAATTATGATATAGTTTGATCCAATATATATTTTTGTTCTATTTATGTAGTTAGCAAGAAAAACCAAATTCTTGAACTAAGGTTACTAATTATATTTTTTGACATACGAGTATCGTGACTGACCGTCAACCTGCTGTGATGCATTGTTCAAATTTATAACGCAATTATTATTAAACGGTACAGTCTGGACATTTCTGGGAGGTAGGGCTGCCAACCGTAAGGATACCCCGGATTGGTCCTAGTTTGAAAAGCGTCCGGACGTGGTTGTAAGTTATTGAAATTTCGATTTAAAGTTTTGTAATTACAAAACAATTAAAACAAACTATGTGTATTTTACATTAGAGAACAAAGAATTAAATTAATTAAAAAATTAAGTAGCAAAAAAAACTCTGTTCGAATGTCTGTTAAATACGAGCACTGTGAGAAAAGGAAAATTCGCTACAAACCCCTTTATTAATCCGTCTGGACAACGTGGTAAAGTAGGCTAAATTCCTTTTTTTAAATGTCTGTAGGAGACCCGTGCCCAGCAATGGGACATTTGGGTCTTTCCCCTTTGGGACCACGCCACTTTGGGACTACGGTGTCAATCGCGGAACGGCCTTTTTTGAATTGGCTGTTTCACACCAAGACCAAACCGTGGTCCGTTTGGTTTTGGTGTGAAGTGTCCAAAATGTCGTGGTCCCAAAGGGGAAAGACCCGGACATTTATGAGCTGTTGTAATGATGATGAAACGTTCGTTTAATAAGCTCCTAAATTTGAAGTATTTGTTACACTTCTTATCCTAGTAGATTGATTTTAGAGTTGGCAACCCTATTGACAGACGAAACAGTAATAAATCGCAATAATTTGAGTAAAAGGTCCGTTCATGGTAATAATCAAGGCTTATTTTCTAGTTACACTAGTATTATGATCTAACTATCTAAACGAGATCGGGTATTAATACCTGTCTAAGTTTCACTGAATGGTAGGTACTGCTCTTTTTGCGGTATTATGTCTCATAACTGAATAATTTATTTATAACATAGGTTTTGAAGTATTTGTATCAATACAAAGTGTCTCTTTAAATGGTATAATTAAATTAATCGTGGTACAGTGTGGTGTAGATGCATAATATTGTTAAAAACTAATATGCAGATTGTTTATATTTTTTATTCGGATTTTTTGAAAGTTTAACTTACTCGTAATAAGTGAAAATCGCTGCCAATTATAGTAAATCCTGACAGTCTAAAAGAAAATGTCTCCATTACTAGTAGAATAGTAATTTACCAAAAACATACTCGAAATTTAACTTATCAACCCCTAAACGCAATGCTGAAGTTTGAGATGAAACTTTTATACGATTCATCTCTTATCACTAAAGCACTCGTAATTTTATGCAGTATAGACTTTTTGTCACGATAGACTTACTGATTTTGCTTTATTCTACAGAATGTGACAAAAAGTATATTTTTGCGTAAAAATTGTACACTATTTCTACGCAAAAATATACAGACTCACACACTCCTGAGCAACCAGTCTTATAATACTGGCATACTCATAATCCACATGTAATTACATGTCATTAATTTATGCTCTTTACCTTCGCAAAATATCCATGACTCATAAATTCACAGTGTATGATATAGCAATGTCTAGACATATTCACCGTTCTATTCATTTA
Source organism: Laspeyria flexula (assembly GCA_905147015.1). Lineage (NCBI taxonomy): Eukaryota > Metazoa > Arthropoda > Insecta > Lepidoptera > Erebidae > Laspeyria > Laspeyria flexula. The sequence goes on along the minus strand of LR989964.1, from coordinate 9,320,081 downwards.
TAAATTAGTAATAAGTCCTACGTATTAGGAATGCCGATCAACCCTCGAGTCACTTCACATTGTCTATGCTTGGGTACAAATGAGGACATAAATATCTGCTCATACAGTTCCGAGTCAGGTGTCATTTTCAATACAATTGAACGTAAATCAATCTGCGTGTACTAGCTTCTTTTTGTATTTGTATTGACACTTGGAATTCGTTGCATCATTGAATAAAATGTAAAATTACACACAATGATGAATAGATCTATTGATTGGATTGTTTTCTGCTGTCAGGACAGCATGGTCCTTATTAAGTGTAAAAAAAACCTGCAGGTTACCTAGCTTACGTTACTTACTTAGCTAACTGCATAATAAAATATTATTTTGAAAACGGTTTTTTTACATCAATCATATTCATTTATGAATTGCTCTCATACATACCTAAATATAACATTTAGTTTATATATCGATAAATACTTACATATTATTTATGATGTTCCAGTGATTCGGTAGTTACATACTTGAAAAAAATTAATTAAGACATTAGAGACACTTAATTTATTGTCACGTCTCTTTTCATGAAGAATAGGTAGGTAGAGGTTTGCAGCGACTCGCGTTCTGCTAGCTATGTTTAGACTAGTTATTATCAAAAATATATATTGATAATTTAATCTTCACTCAATCTATACATAGAAACCGGATCTTTGTCATAGCACACGTAAATACAAAATAATCATAACTACGATACCTACGCCTAATTGATAAAAAAATAATAATCACTTTAATACGTCCTCAAGTGTATCATGAGTTGTAGCCGCAGCTACAATGCAGTTATTCTATGCAGGATCACGTCTTAGCGTTGAGACACCAAAGGTTGGCCTATGCGTAGTGTTTACGCAAGTTATCTTTAGTAAATAGAGCAGATAGATGCGGTGGGCGCAATTTCTACGAAGCCTAACTCGCAATTTGTCCGCAAAATTTGTTAATTACGCAACCTTTTGGAGGTTCGATTGCTCGCTCGTGCTTGAAAAATGTACAATCCGGTTTGCCGGTTGTCAACTTGTCATCTATATTTTGTTACGCAGAAATTCTTGATTCATTAAGATGAAAAAAATGTGGAGAAACATTGTCGTCACACATTTTAATGATAGAGTTGTTTGGATTGAGAACGCGGTTTATTTGCTGTTTGAATAATAATGCCTTCGGTCTTTTTTTTTGCGAATTAGATGATGTTGCTTTTGGATATTAGATATTAGTGCTCTTTGGTGGATGAGATATATCCTACGTAATATTTTATAGACTGTGACCATATAAAATACATTTTAACACCAATTATGATCCAAGTCCGTTCTTATTGTATGCAACTATCAAATCTAATTAAGATCTGATTTCGCCTTATGCAGAATCACAATAAGGACCTAAGTTGTATTTACCTAGTATTATTTTATGTTTTTTTAGCCACCAACCCGCACTAGGCCAACGTGAGTGGATTATGCCTAAAACCCTCTTAGCTCTCTAGATAGAGGAGAGGAGACCCGAGCCCAGCAGTGGGACTTAATGAGTTGCTGATGAGAGTATTATTTAAAAGTATAATAAATTATTTAACATTAATCTTTCGTATTATGTCAGAGTATTTTTCCTGAAATAGGTACGCGATTCATAGCGAAAATTTACTCTACACGCTTACCATTTTTGGAAATTCTTAAAATTTAAAAGATAACTCTCAAAAAGGATATAAAATTAATGTATTTTATTTTATTACCAAAAATAATATTTATTTTATATTCTATAAAATTTATGTTCCACGATCTTTTATGACTAAAATTAGTGTTATTGAATTAACGTTAATTGGTTTTATTTTGCGGGTAGATAAATAAATATTCATTCTTGCTTTAGGGCTACATAAAGATTATGGCTATAAATTCTTTAAATGGTGAGCTACCGTAAAATGAACACGTAAAGCCATTTCAAAGATATCTGTAATCACCAAAAAAGTAAAATAAATCAAAATGTAATTTAAATTATTGTTATGTAAGATCTTTTAATTACAAAGTGCAGATTTAAGGTGAGCAATCAGTTTCTTATAAAACGAAAAAAACATAATATGGTTATGACAGCAATAGTACAGTCGCGTACAGTTCATTAATATATTGGCACAGTCATTCGATATTTTTGTTGAAAAGGGTGACTACAACTTATTTCATAATGTACAGCATATTTTATTGAATCATTCACACATATTTGATCCATAGGTTCTATAGTATTTATTGAGCATTTTAACGCTCACAATATTTTGAATCCTTGATGGTGCCAATATATTAATGAACTCGACTGTACAAATTGTAACAATTTTGATGTCACTTCACAGACAAAGAATTGCGTTACATTTCGTTGTGTAAACGCACCGATCACTTTGATACAGTCAGGCCGACCTTGACGGAATGTTATTGATATAAGCCTAATTTACAATTTTAGTTCCCTAATCGTATTTTGATTATTTTAAAGATAATTTTGACAGCTATTCAAATGGTAATGATATTTATGAGGTACCTATAATATATTTTGTTCAACTACTGTTATCTATTTAGGCACAGCAATTCAATTTTGTATACGCAAAATAGTAAGTCATGCAGCTCCTGACTTTGTAAAGGCTTCGTGAGACAAAAAGCATGGCTATGATATTCACGTCATATTTATTGCAGTCTCTTAAGTTGCGAATCATGATGACAATACAAGAAAGACGTCGACGATTTTATATATTTAACAAATAAATATTCTGATTCTGTCACATAGAAATTGACACGGAAAGTGAATATCACACTTAGGATGATATGATGATGAAGGCTTTAGAAAAAAGTCTAAGCAAAACTTCTTGATATCTAGCACACATTATTGCTTGCTATAAAACGTTGAGTTTGCATGGTACAAAAATGCGCTTTGAGTGAAGTAATATGGAGTGTAAATGATGTTGAAGGGTTAATTTTATACTTCGTAATATTTTCATAGGTTTTTGAGCTGTAAGAAAATAGTTTGCGAATGATTTGCCTTGTGTGAAGAGCCAATCATTTGGGATGTCTCTAAGCTTCGATAGCCTATAAAATAAATAGTTTAAAAATACAAGTCACTTGAAAACGTCATACCTACCAGTCACCCGGCGTCAAACTCGGCACCTAACAATGACAAGTCTGCCCTAGTGGCTTGTCAAAATTAACTTACAAATTATTGTGCCTATTAAAGTGCTACAGTTATATCGTTTGTTTTAGTCATTAGCAATGTATCATCAAGGTATTAAGCAACTTTACACTGATTGTTCAGAGGCTTGCGACAACGTGCACGTGCGGCTACGCGAACTTTCCCTACATAGCAATCATCGACTAAGGAGAAAACAATTACAGTAATATTGCATTATTATCGTAATTATGTGATTTTCGTTTTTCTGTGTTATTCACACCCTACCCTTGTAATGGTCAAGGGCTCACAGTAGGGGAGATCCTTGTAACTTGGGACACCTTGTACCTCAGGACAAGCTCATTGCGTCAGAAATTTTGCATTGAGAAGTGGTAAATAGTGACATCTAGTAGCTATTTCATTATAACATTCAGGAAGCATGCACTAAAGTTGGCCATTTTGCTTTGTTCCTTAGATGGGGTATGCAGTGTGACTTTTTCGCCAGATTTTTTTTTTGTAATCCACTTGAATCTTTGTTTTAGACGAAAAATTTTGAGTTGAGTAATTTAATTATGATACAATTAGTTGTTGTCTACTCTTAATCACTTATTTTAATATAATTTCCTAGATTTTCGTTATTTAAAAATTATAACCACAATTTCTATTATAGACTTTTCAACTTTCAAGGCCATAGATCAATTTGTACTTAAATTATGGAGGTTTAAAGAAAAGCGTCCCAAGGTACAAGGATCTCCCCTATACAGTTAATGGTTTCAAGAAATGTCCTGTTATCGTTTCATCATCAGTGTATATAGTCTATCAATAACCACAAATTGGACATAGGCCTCTATAAAAGTACACCACTTCTCAATCTCTACATTAATTGTTGTCAAATGTTTGAAAATGATATCGACCATGTTAAAATTTCAAATATCGAAATCGACTAAGTTGAATGTCGTGGAATTCATATGCTGGGCTTTTATTGCTTTTCATGGAAGTGTGCTGGCCGGGTCCCGGTCTTGCGAAATAGTTCGCTTAAGCTAAAGTCTGACTAGAAATGTATGTACCATCATTTAGAGATACGCAATAAAGGGATGAAAAGAAATTAACTATGTATTTTCAAGAGTGAAAGCTTTGCAATACATTTTTCTTATTAAAACTTTACCGTGACTACCAGGTACTGGGCAACTTGGGCTCTTTTATTGACATAAGAGTAGGCGTTAAAGTGACCTGTTAAAATAAATTATCATTTATTTCTACTTTTATTTCAATTAAAAAGTTCTCCTTTGCGTGTCGACTCGTAATCCAATCCTTTTTTGGCTTTAATTGTATCAAAAATATTCTAAAGGGTTTTAAGAGTAAGTAATTAAGTGCGTGTAATAAGTAATACTAAGTAATTTTTGGAACGTATTGGGTTACTTTTCCATTTCTTTTATCGATACAATCGATACAATTTTGTTTCCACCTTTCATTTCCGAATTAAACCTTCGTATGTTATAGCGGTATTTTTTCACCCAAAGTACCTAACTACGTAAGTATGTCAGTTGATTTTTCAGTCCTTTTTTGGGTTTATTGTTCAGTTCGGAGCTACTGTGTGTGATCTTCGTCGACGATTGTATTTTTGGGAAATGAGTTTGGTCGATTTATCATCAATCATCGAGAAAACCATTTTCAGTAGAAGAATAAATGAATTTTTTTTAACGTCAGGCAATTAAAACAAAGACAAACCAAGTATCCACCCACATGGCCATAATTTATTTTTAAAGGATACATTTATATACCAAAACCTATTTAACATGGGTGTTTTTAACCCATAGCAATCGTAAGGGTTACTAATTCATATAAGGCTTTGTTATATTAAACGCAAATTTAATTTCCGCATTTACTTTCTTTTTACCTAAATTACTTACTTAAAAAGTGTATTTTAATTGTCAATATTTAAAATAATTGGTATCGACACTGGTTCATTAGCCTTAATACATAATTATTAATCGTTTCGTTAAGACTGTATCGGCTATTTCAAGTAAAAGGTACGATTTAAGGTGTCGATTTTGTATGTAAATGTAACGCGAAGGAGTAAGTACCGTTTCTCTTGTATTTAAATTAAATTAGTGGTCTAAATAACTGCTCTATTTTTTTTTAAGTAAGCATGCTTTCACTGAACTGTTTTGATTACGGGAAATTTTATTTGGGGTTATTTTCTTTATTTTTTTTATTTAAAACGACGGCAATTAAACTTTTTGATGATGATGAATATAGTTTGGACATACAAACACAGCGCCATCTAGTCCCAAACGCTAATGCTTGTAATATGGATACTAGACAACTGATATACTTACTAAATACTTAAATAACTTTTTTTTCGTAATTACATACATTATTATAGATACATTACACCCAGAAACAAAACAAAAATTGTGCTCGTCACACAATTTTTTTTCCTGGGTGGGAATGGAACCCACGACCTCCGTCTCAGCAGTCAGGGTCACTAACCAGTGAGCCGCGGAGGCTTCAATTAATCTTCAACTAAAATCATTGTTTGCTACTTTTTTCTTCACAGTTAGTTGTTTTGCGATCAATTTTATGTTGTAAAGTCGAGTTCATTAATATGTTGGCACTTCCAGACTTCAAAAATATATGAACGTTAAAAAGGTTCATAATATTGTGACAGCTTTAAGCATCATTAAATTATGGTACACTTTTTAGAATTACGTGAAAGTGTAACCTTATTAAATTTTTTATACATTAAACATTATTGTTGTAGTACATAAATTAAGAAGAAAAAATTTTAAAAATCTTTTCTATTTTTTTTTATTAACTATTTTTTTTACACCAAACCAAGATTTAACCATCATAAATAAATGTGATAAATGCTAATAACAAATCTGTGAGATTGATATCATGGATATCTGCTTGGATTACTTGGAACCAATGATATAAAGTTAAGATAACAACACGCCTTATCTCTTTAAGAATAATATTATAACTCAATCATTGTGTAAATCCTTATAAACATGAACGGTTGAACTCATTAAATAAAGATACAATGCAATGCTTAAGGCGTTTGCCTGGGCGGGCGGAACCAGGAGCGGCAATTAGTCCTAACAATGTTGCCTTATGTATTATCGGTGATTGTATGATACCATCTGCTGACTTATTGTGTATGGTATCCGTGAATGGTTGTACTGGAAGGCCAGTTGGTGAATCAGTTAAGTAGTCTCTTTGTAATTTCATGTCCTAAGGGCTTGTATTTACAATTTAAAAAACCTCATAAAATACAGAATTCCTGGAACAATTACGTAGTTCTAGCCTATGTTGTAGTTTTATAATACTTACAGTCTTAAAAAACTAATTCCAACCAAAACTCAGGCCGAACCGCGAGCTGATGTGACGACAATGTCATGTAAGGATAAATTCCTTACATGACATTGTGTGGAAATAAACATTTCCTATCATTGAAATGATAGAAAATGTTTATTATATCATCATTTCAACCCATAAACATCCCATTGGTTGACAAGGGTCTTTGGAGGTTGGGTTTTTGGAGGGAATTTAACCTACTATACCACGCTGGCCAGACGGGTTGGTATAGTATTTTTTTTTAAATTTTCCTTTTCTCGCAGTGCTGTGTCTATAAGGTTACTTCCTTATTCGCCTTTTACGACACCCACGGGTAGAAATGGGGTAGTGACATTATGTATTCTTAATCCGTCACTACACGGACATTTATTAATTATTATTTTCTATATTTCATCATCATCATCATCATCATATCAGCCCAACGACGTCCACTGCTGAACATAGGCCTCACCTAATTTACGCCACTGCGAACGGTCCTGTGCCGCCTGCAACCAACGGCCGCCCGCCACCCTGACCAGGTCGTCGGTCCATATGGTGGGGGGCCGTCCCACGCTGCGCCTTTCAATACGTATTCTATATTTAAGACTAAATTTTTTTTTTTTTTTATAATATTTACCACATTCACACAGCGCCATCTAGTCCCAAAGTAAGCAATTATATTTGCTTGTGTTATGGGTACTGAACAACTGATATACTACTTAAATAGTTTTTTTTTTTTTTGTAAATACATACATATTATAGATAAATTACACCCAGACACAGAACAAACCTTCATGCTCATCACACAAAGATTTGTCCTGGGTGGGGATCGAACCCACGACCTCCGGCTTAGCAGTCAGGGTCACTAACCACTAGACCAACAGGCCCGTCGAAATAAGTATAAGTTATTCTTATAAACGCACGGCCTTTACAAACCGTGTATCATAATAGTTGGGAGTTTATCTTTTAAGTAGGTATAAATATCGAGAAGCTATAGCCCGAACGGCTGCGTACCCATTGGACCCCCAAGATTCGACCTCATCTAAAAATATGACGAACGGGCCAGACAACGGGCTGGACATTTGGGATAGATAAATAAATGTACTACAAGTAACTTCGTTAGTAACCTACATAGCCGATTGGATTCGGAATAACCGTTTTATAGAAAATTTGATTTCTTGGTAGTTTCTATTGTAAGTGCCTTGGTGCACAAAGCAAAGTGGACGGAACATAGGATAATATAGACTTTGCAATTTAATTATTGCAGAAGTTTCACTTTAGGTGATGTCATTTTATAATAGACCGTAAATAAGTATTTGTTTTGGTTGAAATTGAAGATGTACAGATACAAATAGGCATAATTGTGTTGGTTCAATTTTACTTAAAATACCTATATATAAAAAATAGTTAATTTTAATAATTATATCGTTATGTAAAATTTACTTTCAAGCGTTCTGCAAGTTTAGTAAAATTTGAATTAGACGTCAAAATTTACTGCATATTTTCTGCAAATTGGTTTTAAGTAACATAACTTACATAACATAACATCACGCCATTTTTCCCGAAGGGGTTGCCAGAGGTGTATTACACCCACATTTCAACAACTATGTTTGGTCCCATGAAATAGGGCGCGAGCCTATTGTCATCAACCGGGAACAATTGTTTTCTAAACTACGGGAAAATAAAAAACCAATAATATTTTCACCCGACCCGGGAATCGAACTCGGGACCTCTTGCACAGCAGTTGTATACACCTCCCGCTGCACCACCGAGGCAGTTAAGTAACTAATCGGAATACAAAAATTGGTAAATTTATTCATATTTTGTTCAAGCAATAATGAGGGCAATATAGATCATGTACCTTGGTCTTAACTACAGTGTACCTGTCATCCCATCTTTCACGGTGTATTAGGCGGAAAGTGGGATTGTTAACCGCCCACGTTTGGGAGATGTCGCCAACACTGTACACTACATAAATCAGGCTTGCTTTGCATCTTGGTCGCTTTATCGATAACATTGAATTTAAAATTATGTATATTTTAACTCAAGAATTATATTTATTCCTCTCAGCTCTCTAGTTAGAGGAGAGGAGATCCGATCCCAGCAGTAGGACTTAATGGGTTGCTGATGATGATGATGATCATCATATTTTAATTATTTGGTACAAGTTATTTTGGCTGTAGTAGAAGCCTACGTTCAATAAAGAACTTCTAATGATTGAGATGACGTTAGATATTGGTTTTTAATGAACATGGTTTTGATTTAGTTGTATTTTTTAACTTTAATTTACCCTAATTTCAATATCATTATCCGTTATTTCTTCAAAACGATAGACTAATTTTAATATTGACTCGAAATTATAGATCCAGATTTATGGCACTTTAATCAATTATGTCTTCTTCTTATCGTATGGACTTGAGGCAGACCCTAGTATTGGAATTTATAAGGCCTAGAAGGCTTCCAACTTGACTTAACGACTACCACATTGATTGATAACCGGGACCATCGGCTTTACGTGCCTTCCAAAACACGGAGACGGTCCAGAATTAAATTGCCACAAACGGTCACCCATCATGGACTAACCTTGTCGAACGTTGCTTAACCTCGATGATCCTAACGAACATCTCTCAGTACCACAAAAAATTTAATTGAGAAATGAGTGCAATTCAGTTTCTGAGTTTTTCTTATTTCATATTGTGTTTTATTTTCTTATCGCTTCTTACAATATCCTGAATGGATGGAGGATTGGTATTCTTACTTTGTCATCATGATGTCTAATAAACTGCCTCGGTGTGGTACAGCAGGAGTATCTCTGACTGCTGCCCAAGAGTTCCTAGGTACGATACGATAAAACGGTGTTGGGTAAAATAAAACCTCTAGCTGTTTGGAAATTAGCGCTAGTGAGGCCATGCATGTGTAATTTTTTTTTCGTGGGATCCAGTACATAGTTCCTATTTGTAATTAACCTCAATTCACGGTGTTCCGTTTTAAGTACTTTACAGATCGGATACCGCAATATGCTGAAGTACCAGTTACATTATTTCGTCGCTTAATTGAGCCATTTCATACTGAATGCATTTTGAATTCGAAGTGAAAGGTCCATTTCGTGTTCCTTTAACTGAAATAATATTATAATTACAAGTTGTTTTAGTAAATTATATTGGTTACGAGGTAGTTTTTTGTTTAATAAAGTCATATTGAATAAAATAATAGGTTCAAATATGTATTCTTATAAAGAGCATGCTGGTTATTTCGTAATTGGCAAATGTATAAGCCATACCACTTTAAATTATTTTTTATTACATCAATAGGAGTATAACACCTTTGAATTTATTGTGACATAACAGATAAATTTGTCCTTAGCAGCACAATTTCGGTACACCACTTCAATATAACAATGATTGTCCAAAGAAAAATGTTACTACATCATCATCATCGCTGAGATTGCAGTTCACTGCTAGACATCGGCCTCTCCTAACACGCGCCATAATACTCGGTCCTCCGCCTCCGCATCCAGTCAGATCCAGCGACGTTCAGGTCGTTAGACCACCTGCTGGAGGGCGTTGTATATGAAATCCGGCATTGCATCCTGAACATTACCTATTTAAAATATACATAAAATACAGTATGTGTCATTTTTCCTCCTCCACGCGTTCACGAGGACATTGCAATTATATTTGTGGCAAATTATATTACATTTTTACGGTGTCGCACACATCCTGTATAGTAATGTGTTTTTATTATAAAATCCGGTAGAAAATCACCAGGTTTTATATCTGCCGGTTCCGTTGTCAATGAAGGAAACTCCTTTCTGTAAAACATTTATTTATTTGAGAACGAACTCAAGACAATATTTCTGTTTCAATTATATTGTCGGCCGCGTAACCTTATTGTCCCAGATCTGGGAGCTTATTCTAAATTTCGACCTTTGATTAGTCGGATTTAATGTCGCTGTCAAATGTAAAGAAATTTAGATAATGGTCGCTGTCACTTTCAAACATCCCCCTGAATCGAATTGTCAAATGATTAACAAAGTTATTCGACTTCATAAACAATAAACTTGTGGACATGTTTGATATAATTGATTTGATTGTCACCGTGGCGCAGTGGTTAAGGTGGTCGCCTCGCCACTACATCGCCGTGCTGGGTGACGTGGGTTCGATTCCCACACGAGACAAATATTTGTGTGATTCATAGATATTTGTTTCTAGTCTGGGTGTACGTTGTGTCCATTAGTTTCATGTTGGTAAAGCTCCCCGCGACACAGGGCTTGTCCCCTATTGCGGGCGTTGTTGTATAAAAAAAAAAAATAAAAAAAAAATATATTTATTTTTAAGCACACTACGGTCCTCAGTTTTATAATTTACACCTCTGAGATGAAGCGAAGATACTATAAACATATAAAAAAATAGGTCAAGTTTATAACGATAACCTCACTCATTCCAGTTACATTTCAATACCTAACACCTTAGGATATGCACACGCAAAAACATTATTTGATTATCTTTATTGTTCAAACGATGATTTATAAATTTTATTAAACAGCTGCCGACACTAATAGCCCATATTTTGCTATGAATATTCCTCTTGGTATGAAAGAAAACCAGTGGAAAAAGACCCATAAGTTATACGCTAAAATGAACTGCTTCTTCTGTGTTAAAGGGGTTGTAGAGGTCTTGTTATGCAAGCCAGTTTGCTTAGCTCTAGAAACGTGACTAGCCTTATGTATGCAAATAATTATGATTGATGAATATCTTTCGCCAAAATGTTAAGGCTTGTCGTGGGCGCGTCCTTGTTTCTTATAAAATCACCCGAAGCTATAGATTTCTAACAATGGTGTGCAGGAGTGTTAATTTAATGCTCGCGTGCTGACTGCTGACCGAATGTGCAGAAGTCGTTAATTTATAATGATATAGAGTGCTTGAAAGGCAGTAATTATAAGAATAAACATTAAATATTTAGTAGGCTTTCGGGGTCAAAGTAATGCAATCAATTAATAAAAATGTGTATAATTAAATTTATACTAGAGCATTTATAGAAATTAGGTAGAGCCTGCAGTTGACGTCATTGGGCTGATATGATGATTACCTGAAATTTACTAGAAACAGCGTTTTCACACCTACTGGCTATATACATCGGCACGTATTTGATCTACGAAACAGAAGATATATAATTTTACTCAAAGGAAACATTCTTTTATTTTTTAAAAGAAACAAAACTGCATTCTATCTTTTAGGAAATTCGCATACCACACCCGGCAATCGAACCAGCTAAAATCCATAAAAATAAATCTTCATCCTTATAATATCAGTAATTTATAAATCAATAATAAAGTTTATTTAATACCCTTCCACAAAGGTTTCTTATAAATAGGCGGTATACAATTTTACACTAGCTAAACCTTTGTGACTGGTATCTGCGCTAGGTTTCTCTGTCATACAGATTACCAGGTCCCTTTCCATTATCGTAAACAGCAGTATAATATATATTGTACCACATATATAAAGATTCCTAGTCTAAATAGTAGTAAGTAAGTTTGTATCTAAGTTGCTAACGGCTATCCGGCTATCATTAACTTATGCACCTATTTATCGACCCTGTAAAAATATTTCAAGTGATTTTTTGTTATATAAATGTTAACGGAAATATATATTAACGCAATCAACATAATTACGCTAATAATTTGTGCATGTACTAATAAAATATTTAACGTCAACAATAAATTATGTGAAGGATAATTTGCATAAAGGTTGCCTTAATTGTCTAGGTCACACGTATGCCTAATTAAACTAAATATATTTAATTACCACTATTTATATAATTCAATTACAATGATATATAAGCGATGGTGGCTGAATGGATAAGAGACCGGTGTGTTAAACACGCGGTCCGAGTTCGACTCCGAGCAGCAGTACCAATGTGGATTTCACTTTGTGGAATTTATATGTACTAGTCATGTGATTTACCATCTGCTCACGGTGAAGGAAAACATCGTGAGGTAACCCACATACCATAGAAGAAATTCTATGGGTATATCTGATCCACCAACACGCACTAGGCCAGCGTGTGTGGATTATGGCCTAAACCCTCTCAGCTCTCTAGATAGCTAGATAGATCCCAGCAGTGGGAGATTATTGGGTTGCTGATGATGATGAATCTCATGTTTTATTTATATTTATTACCCGTAGAGTAGACTGTCTTGTCATAATTGCAACTTAGTAACATTCATCAATGTGTTTATTCAATTAACTTGGGACACCAATTTTGACTGTCGCCTGGTTGATTAAGTTTAATTCACGTTGTTGTCTTAATTTACGAATGCTAAAAAAGAAGTTACGGGTTCCGAATTCCTATCCTCATATAGAATGTACAAAATTACTATTGTTGATAAGGTTTACTAATCTCGAGATTCAATATCACTGTCAAATTTTAATGCAGTGTGTCGGCGAATTGATATTGATGTTTTTAACACAAATACTACAAAAATAAAAAGGAAATTGTGCGATGACTTCTTTGCCGGATAAATTAACACAAGTTTATCATTATTGTATTAGTTAAATTCCCTGATCAAGTTGAATAAGTGTATTCTTACTACTAACAGTGAAACTTGTAATTGGCCATCATTTATGTATTTAATCTTTATATAGGTATCCTTGTACTAGCTGTAAGTTTCCTATATTTGAAAATAAAATAAAATAAAATAAATGTTAGAAAAATTCTTTATTATCGACAGTCGAAATTCGAAATTCCTTGTTGACCCCCTGAGTCTATTTGTGCGTATTTTGTGTTTGTTAATTGTTTTTTATAAAGTCCACGTATTTTGCTTGCGTTCTGTTAATGTAGTCGTTGTTTATTGGAAAGAAAAATTAAATAGTAAGGTTGGTTTCTATATCTAGGTACGAGATCTTATTTACTTGATCACATGTGCATTTAAAAAGAATATTGAAACTAATATAACAAAGCACGTAGATGGTAAAAAACGTAAGTACAACAATGATCCGTATTGACCTAATAATACAACAAACTGACACTAATTCTTGCGATTGACAATCTACATATTAACAACGCACAATTAATTATCATTAACAAACACGATGAAAAAATTTCGGATCCTCGTGGCTGAGACGGCATTGAGATGACAACGGATAGGATTATGTAGTACCCACTTTATGTAGATCTTCCCACCCCCTCTGGTTCTAAGACCGGTATTAGAGAAAGAGGGAGTGTAATAGTAGTCCATAGGTCAAGTTATGTTGGCTAATGGGCTGGTTTGAGTCACGTTCTATGTCGCGACCGGCCACGACCGGCGCCCTACCGCTGCATTCCTCCTGTCAAACTTAGCTTCAAACTGAACTGGAAAAAATACCAAGAGCATGCAAGGACAAACCACTAAATTCTAAAGAATTAAAAAAAAAACTTCAAATTTTAAATTGTTAAGTATTGCAACAGCAAAAAATGCGGCTCATTAAATGCATCGATAAGTTCTTATTTGCAATTCAATGTTTTTTGTATCGTTATAAAATATATATTTAAATTCTACACTAAATAGACACAAATAGTTTACAGGATCGAGAATGAAATATTTTGACGTATGGAATAGATGAGTCAACAAAATCCTTAAGGTTGTTATTGTAAAAAAAAAATATCAGATAAGAAACGAATCTAGTTCGATCATTGAACATTTGTGAACCTGCTTACCAAAACACCTTAATCTACCTAAGGCCCATTATACAATACACAATAGAATTAGGAACAATATTGCATAAACCTCATAGATAAAATCAGTACGAAAATTATACAATATAGTCGCGATCTTAATCCTCGAACTCTACCTCCTTATTATTCAAAACTAGTTCTAAAACGCATTAATATTTTATGAATTTTTAATATTCAAAAGATTTATTGCTCGGCGGTCAATAAATTATAATTTCTTCAGATTAATGTTCATTCGAACGGCTCCCATTAAGTAGCGACTACTTTGTTTGAAAAAAAAAACCGGATTTGAGCTTTGGCCTTACGACAATGGATCCGTATAAGATAATTATTTCGACTAGATTTGTATATTATCTTTATAAATCTGTAATAATAAGACGCCCATTATTGTGTGTCTATTATTATGGACGCAGATAATAATGTGCTAAATGTAATAAAGACAAGGACGTTTTTGGCGTTATCCACGACTCGATTAAATTGGCACGATCATGTCTGGTGCCAAAGGAACTTTGAATACGATGTCAATCATTCGATGCCAACGGACTGTTTATGAGAAATAATTTAATTATTATATTAGTAGTAACTTTATATACATTAGGACAACATAGTTTTGTCTATACTTTTTTATCTTAATATCTTCTGTCTTTAATATCTATAATATTTATACGTAATGTGGAACTCTAATATTAGCCGATAACCATTAAAACTGGAATAAGAAAACTGACAAAATATGAAATGTCAACTTTCGACCTTGCTTTTGACACGTCTACTCAATTAGTGTAACATTTAAAGTATTTTACTTTCATTTTCCAACATATTTTATATTTTAAATCGCAGTCGAAAATCATGTTTTCAAAATGTCCAGAGCTCCTCAATATTTTTTTTTTCGTAGGATATGGGTTTGTTCGCTTTTACAGTTTAAAATTGATTCAAAATAAACTTACATATTGGGAAAGCCAGACTGCAGTACAAATATGTAGTACTTTCCCAATTACAAGTTTAAGAATTCCCAACTTTTAATGAAGCGCAAAGAGGAAATGGTCATGCGAATGGAAATTATTTGGAAGCGAATTTAAGATCTGGGTAAGCACTGGTGTTATTCATTGGATATAAATAGATTTAAAATTAAAGTGAATCATGATAATAAGAAGATAAGAGTCATTTTACATAAAAATTGGTCAAATGGATTCTGATAGAATTCGAACATTTCTTTAACCTTTGTTCTATGTGAAGGTTTAAGAAGATTTTTTTAAAAAGAAGTAATATTTTGCATAATTATTTCCGCCTCAGTATTTCAAAAGCAACTCGTCCCGAGAACAATAATTGGTTTAAAAGTCAGTAAAAACCCATTAATTACGCCGGTTACTATACTTATAGACATTTATATAAGTACAACAAACTATAATTACTGCTCCCCGATCAATCAAATAGCGAGAGCTTCGTTCGAATCAAATGGCTATCAGCGATCGTGCGATAAGGCCCGTGACCTCGTCAGTTTGACGCGCGGATGTCAACCAATACTATAAGATAATAATTAAAAGAGATACTTTGTATTGCAAGGTCGCCAAATTATTTAAGACTTGAGTTATTCGGAGCGAGGCTGCGACGTCGGACTTTTCACTCTTAAGCAAGATTAAAACACGCACATACGTCCAAAGATATGTTATTATATTTTCGTTATGGACAGTATAATGCATGTATTATTGCAGACGAGTTTGATTGTATTGTGACATTGATCGTGGCTCCTAACCCTTAATAAGTGAGTGTAATCTGGGTTATGACCACTCGATTAAAGGTTAAGCAGGTTTATGAGCTTTTATTGTATAGTCACTACGGATGCACAGTTAATCAATATTTTTATTGTAATTGCGTTTTTGTTCTCGGAATTGTAGCAATTTTTTAATGATTATAAGAAATTGCTGTTCGGTTATGTATTTTTGTATTACATGACCAATAATGTCTTTTTATGTAAAACTAAAATGGTGTTATACAGATCATGTGTTACAAAATTTGTACTATAAAAGTGAGGAAATGGAACAGACCATGTGGAACAAGACGTCAATGGCGTGCCCTAAAAAGATATGGAGTGATGACATCCGCGGTAAAGCAGGAGAAGAATTGAGAATAATGCCGAAATATTATTCTCCATTCCTCTCCAATGGAACAATGGACTATGTTGGACAAGACTTATAACCACAAAAAGGTTTCAATCCAAGAAGAATAAATAAAATAGGTTTTATATATTCAAATAAACAATAGTAAATGTAAGTAATGTTAATTATAATTTTAATCTATACTACCATTAGAATATACCATATGACGGGCCTGTTGGTCTAGTGGTTAGTGACCCTGACTGCTAAGCCGGAGGTCGTGGGTTCGATCCCCACCCAGGACAAATCTTTGTGTGATGAGCATAAAGGTTTGTTCTGTGTCTGGGTGTAATTTATCTATAATATGTATGTATTTTGTGCCGCCCGCATCGATGATTTTCATTGGATGCGGGCGGCACAAAATCGCTCGCTGTGGCGGAAATTGGATGAGGCCTATGTTCAACAGTGGACGTCATTGGGCTGATATGATGATGATGATGATGTATGTATTTACAAAAAAAAATATATTTAAGTAGTATATCAGTTGTTTAGTAGTACCCATAACACAAGCAAATATAATTGCTTACTTTGGGACTAGATGGCGCTGTGTGAATGTGGTAGAATATTTGTATTATTTGTATTATTAGAAAGAGGACAGATTTGTAGTTTTGTATGTAACGAATAAACTGAAAAGCTACTGGACCGATTTCAAAAAATCTTTTGCCGTTAATAGGAGCTGAGAAGTAGTCCAACAAAGATTCACGTAAGCAAAGCCCCAGGCAATAGCTATTCTCAATAATACTACTAACACGTTATTAAGAAAAGTTTGACATCATATAAAACTTTTCCTATTAATTGATAATCTTATAATTTCTCCTGACGGATAGTAACTAACCTGAAAGGTATGTAGCTGTCATTACTGTGTCGTCGGTTCTCGGTCGGTCTCAAAAATGCCGTTTTTGCTATAAGAAGACAAGGATTCACTTAAATGCAGGAAATAATCAAAAAGCAATGATGATTGCGGCCGTGTTCATCATTAAATGCCATAAAAGTTCATTAATAATAACTATTGAATTGATCATAAATATTTCCCATGTTTCTTGGCTTATTTGATTTATTTTTCCTTTGGCTTATATAACATATCGCAATCACAGTAGAATGGAGGTATAAGTTCAGACACGTCTCTAGGCAATTTTTATCCTTATTCTTATATACTGAAGATAAGATTGACTGGCCTGTTGGTCTAGTGGTTAGTGACCTTGACTGCTAAGCTGGAGGTCGTGGGTTCGATCCCAACCCAGGACAAATCTTTGTGTGATGAGCATGAAGGTTTGTTCTGTGCCTGGGTGTAATTTATCTATAATTATGTATGTATTTACAAAAAAAAATGTATTTAAGTAGTACGAGTATATCAGTTGTTTATTACCCATAACTCAAGCAAATATTATTGCTTACTTTGGGACTAGATGGCGCGGTGTGAATGTGGTAGAATATATTATTATATTATAAATATTTCCATATAATGTTAAGATTTGTATATCCGACAATTTTTTTCTTTTTTAAAAGTGTAATAAGTGCGTTTTATATATAATTTTCAGGAGAACTAAAGTTGTCGACATAGCTCACCGAATCGCATCGCTAAAGTGGCAGTGGGCAGGGCACATAGCTCGTAGAACTGATGGCCGATGGGGGAAAAAGGTTCTCGAGTGGCGGCCACGTATTGGAAGGCGCAGCGTGGGACGGCCCCCCACCAGATGGACCGACGACCAGGTCAGGGTGGCGGGCGGCCGTTGGTTGCAGGCGGCACAGTACCGTTCGCAGTGGCGTAAATTAGGTGAGGCCTATGTTCAGCAGTGGACGTCGTTGGGCTGATATGATGATATATAATTTTATTTATAATTGTCTTTTTAAACAAAAAAGAGGTAATATTTGAGGAACTCGTATGTAATTAATTTATTTATAACTATTTTCCTTTATACATAAATCTTACTTAGCTCTGCCCTGCAAGATTTAAATAAAAACAAAAGTACTTAAAAATAATAATACCATATTATAAAACACTATAAAGTATGTCAATATATTTTTTGCTTGGTGAGTTGCAATTAAGTTAATCCGATGAATTTTAATTGTATTTAATCCGGTAATGTGAAGAGTTATGAAACGACAAACCTGATAATAATATGGTTTAGTGGTTACTTGACGATTACTGTGGAGTATATTGCGGGTTTTACCAATGTGGGCAACATTGGGGTTTCTTATTTTTCCCTTGGTACTACTAAATACTTATTTAATTCGACTGTCACCGTGGCGCAGAGGTTAAGGTGGTCGCCTCGCTACTACATCGCCGTGCTGGGTGACGTGGGTTCGATTCCCACACGAGACAAATATTTGTGTGATTTATAGATATTTGTTTCTAGTCTGGGTGTACTTTGTGTCCGTTAGTTTCATGTTTGTAAAGCTCCCCGCGACACAGGGCTTGTTCCCTAGTGCGGGCGTTGTCTTTAAAAAATAAAAAAAAATAAAAAAAGTACTAGGGTTTCAAAAATGCTACAAAAATGCAAAAAATATTATTGATTCAATTAGAACATACCTCTATAACAGTAACAAAAAAATTGTCTGAAAAATAATACTATAGATAATTAATTACTTAAATTTTTCATTTCAAAGGCTATTTTATGCACGAATATTTCGATGAATTAATCATTATTTAAAAAAAATATATTTTTCCTTGTCTTTTTTTTTCTTTTTTTTTACGAGTAGGGTAGTCTGCTGTTTTCGACACCGTTGTCAAAAAGGCTCTAGTTGAAAATCAGCACATGGCACTTTCGTGCCATGTATTTTAAGCTGAACTGGAGCCTATTTTGGTGACTTTAATATAAATATGTTAATCTGTGTTCTGTTTGTGTATTGTGTTTTTTGGTCACCAAATAAAATATTTTTATTTCTTTCTTTCTTCTTATTATAAAAATTTACTAGAACATGCGCGGGGCTTCGCTCTAATCGTTTTTTGTTTGGCCACTGCTCAATTCCTATTGGCAGTAGCGTGATGTTATATGGCCTATACCCTTCTTAGATTATCGCGTTCAACCCGACAAGCAGCAGCAGCAGTTTTAAATACAAATTTATCAATGAAATAGTCAATACTATCGCATTTTTTTTGTCACATTCTTACGCAAATGTACAGGGATACTTGTACGTCTAGACAACTATAGTTCTAAGAAATTCCTATAATAAGACGAGTGTATACATAATTCATGCGGACAAGAATCCTAGATGTCTATAATTTCCATACTAATTTGCTATTGGACGTGTTTGCTTCTCATAAATCTGTACGATATTCTTATATCAGTTATTGAGCTTCCGCAAACTGATATGTAATAATATCGATGACGTATCTAATCTTATATGGTATGGTAAAACAACTTCTTGTTAGAATATGAATAAAGATCAAATTATAAAAAACAGATGTCATCTATGATCATGAGATTAAGTGCTTCAATAAAAAATCTGCAATTAACATGCTGTGGCGCTTATATTCTGTTTTCAAATGTATAATATAATTCTGTCAATCATACTTGAATGATAGTTTAAAAGAATAATCACTTATTGAGACACATTAACATTGTGGTAACAAAAGATAATCAGCTAAACTTTTAATTTTGATACTAGAAGTCACGTGGGGCTTCGCTCCCGTCGCTTTTTTTTGGCTGCTACTCAGCTACCATTGGTACCGGAGCGTGATGTTAGGTGTATAATCTATAACCTTTCTCGACAACTGCGATATCCAATGCTAAAAGAATTTTTCAAATCGTCGTTCTACCAACCAAAGGAACGAACTCTTCAGCTTTGTAATATTAAGGGCCTGTTTCACCACCTTGAAATAAGTGTCTAATAAATTACCTGAGACTTTTTTGACAGATTTTATACGAAATTTTCGTCAAAAATCTGTCAAGTAAGTTCCATATAGGCTAACTAGCACTTATTGGCCAGTGGTGAAATAGGCGCTAAGTATTAAGAAGTATAGATTATTGTAGTTTTTCGACTAATGTCTGCCAATATTTTAAGAGGCAATACGACTCCTTGTATACTAATATATAAAAATGTATTTCATTGATCAATAAATATTTTTATAGAAATGTGAGAATTAATCTAGAAAAAATTAATATTTTCTTACTAATATTATATATGTGAAAGCTAGGATGGATATATGGACGTATGAATGGATGGTTGTAATTCAATCACGCCAAGACGGCTGAAAGAATTGCTTGAAATTTGGCTCACAGCTATCTGTGAGCCAAATATAAATATTGTGCTCTTTCAGACTGTAATCTCTATAGATTACAGTCTGAAAGAGCACAATATTCTTTTTACATAACAGGCGAGCGGAGCCACGATCGTAAGTTAGTCATTAATATACTCAATTGGGATACATTGAAATTAAGAAACCTGAAAGTTATAGACGCTAGAGTAAAATAAAATATTACAAGTCACCAAAAGTAGAAATCTACGCAAAGAGACAAATTCAAGATAATAACTTGACAACCCTATTGACAAATCCAGAATACCTACTAATCACCTGTTTGATACTCCGAGAGTACACTTACTAACACAAGTGATATTCTATCAGGTCATTGCAGAGGGCGTGCGTTGGCGAAATGTAACTGACTGTACTCAAATGCCGGAACTAAGCACTAGTATCGCATATACTGATGGCATTGCATTATTAGGTACATGTAGCCATAGCGTGATATTAACAGAAGGCAATATTGTTTAAGATAACCAATCTACAGCCGTAATAAATAGACTAATGAGTGTCAATATCGAGTGGACCAATCATGTGCGCGGGTTCATGGAGCTATATAGAGCTGTTGTTACCACTACTGATTAAATGTATTTTTTGTTGAATAACAAAATTGTTCTCTTTTTATTAAATAAGGCATATAATTTTATTAAAAAGAGTCCAAAATAAATTATTCTAGATTCAATTACATGTGAACATGATTTGCGAATTAAATTTAAAAAAAGAAACGATGTTTATGCTGGCTTGCTAACTCTTTTGTTTTTAAAAAGATTAAGAAATACCAATATTTATTAATTTCTCTACAATTATTAAGTATAATATTATCTAAAAAAATATTATTTATTTTTACCTATGCAATGAACCTATGAATTGAATGCTGTATGCAGCTGTAAAGGCATATCACACCGAACCCACCTACTAATTATTTTATGAAAAATGTATTGTTATAATTATGTCGATGGTGTATCCTATCCTTAAATTTGAAACTAATTGATACCTGGCTTGAAGATACAAAATTTGGCGATGGAGGTATCAACAACTTTAAGTAATGCAGGGTAATGGTCAAAAATCGTGCGCCTGCGCCCGAAGGTCGATACGAAGCAGAGGCCGATCGGTCACCGCGAACAATGGCCATCTGTTGTAATTACTATTACTTATAACTTGTGCAATTGATAGTACTCTCGATACACAAGCCTATCATTCATAAGCGATGGTAGGCGCGATTGTACTTATGAGTATTTTGATTTTGATTTGAGCAAAGAGTTTGGTCGCTACTGTCATATGACAAGTAATGGAGAAGACTGCGAAAAAATTATAAGTTAAACAATTACAAAATGTAGTCAAAACTAATTATGGAACATGGTGGCGTGATTAATACTTATTTATTTATTTATTTGTTTTTAGGAAAACATACAGCACTAGTAATACAAAGAAAAATTACATAATTTTTATACATATGGCCAATAAAGTTTTCACTGTAGTAATTTTTTTTTTTAAGTAAGAGTGAACTTAAATATACTTTTAACTTAAATTGACTTTAATTTAAATAGCTTATAACTTAATCTAATTTTTTAAATTATTTGCGAATACAAAACAAGTAAACTAGTTAGCAAAATTTATTTTTGAATACAAAACACGTAAACTAATTAACAAAAATTATTTACTCATGACAAAGTGGATTATCTTCTATATATATAAAATGCTTTGTCCTGAATGACTGACTGACGGATCAACGCACAGCCTACACCGCTGATTGTAGAGACCTGAAACTTGGAGGGTATGTTCTTTGTATGACGTAGGCATCCGATAAGAAAGGATTTTCCGAAATTCTACCCCTAAGGGGGTGAAAATGGGGGGTAAAGTTTGTATGGAACAACGTGATTCCTTGGTCCAATCTACTTCCAATTTTGCATAAACATTCTTTATCAGAATTGATGAAGGACTTGTTTCGTATTTATTGAAATTCATCCCCTAACGGGGTTAATAACAGGATTTTCATTTTATGTAATACAGTTTTAGTAACTATGGTTACTAAAAACAACTCAATGCTAAAAACTTCAATATTTGACATGTTCAATTTTACGGAAATAGGGAAAACTAATTCATGAATTGCACTTAAAATAAAGATCTATGTAAATATCGAAGTCTACGCGGCCGAAGTCGCGGGCAAAAGCTAGTAAATAGATATTATTATTAGATAAAGATACACGAGTACTTTCCGTCCATAAGTGGAAGATATAGCAGCTATACAGAAATCGTCTCTATCGTCAGTGTCGTAACTGCCTCGGTGGCGCAGCGGGAAGTGTATACGACTGCTGTGCAAGAGGTCCCGGGTTCGATACCGGGTCGGGTGAAAATGGTATTGGGTTTTTCTATCATGAAATTCCAGTATTAAAATTTTCCCGGAGTTTGGTAAACTAATGTTCCCGGTTGATGACAATAGGCTCGACTCCCTATTTCATGGGACCAAACATAGCTGGCGAAATGTGGGTGTGAAACACCTCTGCCTACCCCTTCGGGGAAAAAGGCGTGATGCTATGTTGTTATGTTGTTATATTGGATAGCCCACGTAAATACATTTAAAAAAAAATCAATCAATCCTGGGATTAGCGCATTAACCAACATAAACAAAATCTTATAAATATTACTTAAATAAGTATACCTACAGTCACGTATTTCAAAAAAATCCAATAAAGCTTAACACAGTCTTTGAACCCAGGTCCGGCGCACAACCGTCTTACGCTTATCCACCACACCATTGCTACAGTCCTTTTAATATCTGATGTTTGTTTCTCAAACTCTTCTCAAAGGGATACGTTTATATTGTAGACTGGCCTATTGGTCTAGTGGTTAGTGACCCTGACTGCTAAGCCGGAGGTCGTGGGTTCGATCCCCACCCAGGACAAATCTTTGTGTGATGAGCATAAAGGTTTGTTCTGTGTCTAGGTGTAATTTATCTATAATATGTATGTATTTACAAAAAAAAATGTATTTAAGTAGTATATCAGTTGTTTAGTACCCATAACACAAGCAAATACAATTGCTTAATTTGGGACTAGATGGCGCTGTGTGAATGTGGTAGAATATTATTATATTATCGTACTGGACCTATGCCAACAACCGCCTATTCAACTGTCGTTGAGTCGTGATTATAATTATATAATATGTATCTATTTTGTACTTTCATTTTCACTTACTACTGCAATTAATTTATGTCGACAATTATTACTGACGAACCGAAAATTTAAATTATTATTGTAACGTCTAAAGAAAGCTAAATAAAGGATAAGAGTTTGGGGTATTGTGGCCATTTAGTGTTCAATATTATATTTTTACCTATTGTTCTATCGATTATAAATTATGCAATTTAATGACACCAAAGAATATTGTGCAGCGATAAAGACGATTTCTGTATTGCTACTCTTCGGGAATTATTGAAAATATATATTAAGCTAAATAATTTTCGGATTATACTCAATCTAACTCAATGGAAGACATACTTGGCAATACATACAAACATACATAGCATCATGCCTTTTTCTCCTATTGGGGGTGGGCCTATTGTCAAAAAGCCCAATACCATTTTCAGCCTACCCGGGAATCGAACCCGGGACCTCTTGCACAGCAGTCGTATATACTTCCCGCTGCGACACCGAAGCTGTTGGTATGACAAATATATGACAATGAAGTACAATAAACCTATCCGATCTTTATAGTGTGACGTTTAAAGCCGTGAAGAAGTATTAGCTGAAACAATGTCTGCGTGCGACGAATCACATAATTCTGTAAAAAATAATGTAATTGAATTGACGCGTAAAATAAAATCATCAAATTGCGTGTTTGTGTAATAAGAGGTTGACCGAGATCTAAATATCGATAACGAAATGTTTCGATCCAATATCAGTTTCATTGTTGGTGAGTATACGGAAGGCGATTGGTCCCGAGTAATTACTGTTTTGCACGTAACAATTGTGTAATAGTTATCGATGTAAAAAATATATCGATTTATATGATCGAATCTATTTGTGCGACGAATGACTTGATGATGTGGTTTCTTGGTATTTTGATTAAATAATTCAGTAATTCTTTATAGTGCATTGAAGGACGATGCAGGCATGTTGTGGTCATGAAAGCGAAATTCTTGGTAAGCTTAATCAATTTGATAAAGGCAAATGAGTTAGCCGGACACTTGATAGCAAGTTACCATTTGTGGTGAGAGTACCGAATCCCTCTCCCTCGGTTAGCGTATAGGAAATTAAAAACTGATTAATATAAGATCATTTTTTACGACTATCTATTTTTTAACATTTTAGAAAGAAAGAAAGAAAACGTGTTTATTCCGGGGTTACATACATTTTTACAATAAAAACAATTTAGTTTTAATGATTTAAAAATGCCAATCCGCCCAGAAATTGGCTACCAACTGACGTACCAATAGGGTTGCTACTTGTAGTTTATATTTTTTTACTTTAAATAAACTAACATTTCCGGCCGAAAAATTTCCGACAGCTCAGAATTAGCCGTTAGTGCCGGATCGTCTGCCACAATCACCAAAAGAATATCAATGAGCACGAGAAACAAGGTTCATTACTGTTAATATATTGGTTGGGTTTACTGCTTCGTATTATCAATAATAATGCCTTAATCAGATTCACTTTTATTATTTCAATGGCACAAGATACATTTAGCACATACCGCTAGGACGCCATCAAGGAAGGAAGAGAGCGCCAGTGTTGCCAATATAAATGTATAATAATTAACAATTACTTTTCACCAATACATCACTTTCAATGAACTACTTGTCGAAGGCTCTTAGTTCCATGTCGCGGACGAATGTTCCTGCGCTCCCGTGACCACAGCAGAGCGCGACGAGAGGAACACGTTGGGGTTTTAGTGGGTGCGAGCCTCACATAACCCCTCGGTTCTTTCCCCAAGACCGAGGGGTATGCGTCAGGCATTTCTCCAAGTAAAAAAAAAAAAAAAAGGCTCTTAGTTCCATCAATCAAAACCACTTATATGCAAGATAGTAACTTATATTATACTTATATTAATATGCAACTACGAATAATGATCATGATTAATGATTGTAAGGATTGAACATAAAATCTGTATCATTATCTAATATTGAGTCAATATTGTTCATGTACTTAGTTCTATTAGTCTGCATACGTCATCAATTAGCGGTGATTACTTAGTAAGGGTGTGTCTGTTCTTTTCATATCATTAAATTGGTGAACGTGTATGGTCGGCCTTATTAAGAAGTTATGAATAAATGTCAGTTATTCTAGGAGAATTATCTTGCAGTTGCTGATCTTTTTACCCGACTGCCTGGACGGGTATTGTTTTTCGCGCGTATCTTGTATGTTTGTAAATTTGTAAATTTCTTTATTCCCACGTTTCTTCAATCATCAATCAAGTGTCCTTAGATAGGTATTAAGTAAATAACATAAAAAAAACGGTGGACTTTTGGTGCCAAATTGTAAGTATCGATTAGGGTATCAAAATAAAGGAAATCAAATGTTTCATATTTAAATTTAATCAGGAATAATAATTACAACAATTTCGGTCTTTTTAGTGCGTTGCTTATATTATGTTGAATTATTGCGGTCGGGTTATTACATTTTTTAATTATTTACTTACTACCTACAAAAATAAACCGTACTCATCTCAGACAGCGTTAGTACTCACACTCCAACCAAGCTCAAATTTAAATATCGTTTAATTCTATTGGTAGACATTATCCATTGTCTGTGTTTGTCAGGAAGTAAATTATCGTAAGTCAGTCTATTAAATGTTATTACTTTGTGACATGTTTTGATACGAAACCTACACTTAATCAATTATGTTTTGAGTAGGTGTGATGGGTTCTGTTTAACATTTTGAATCGTATATTTTAGTAAAATGATTTTTTATATTTTTTTTTTGCATCAAAATTCAAGCGATTTTGTGGCCTATGATGAAATGGTAGACCCTCTGTCTACGTTATCGAAATAGTGCAGGCTCAGCTAATAATCTTCCTAATTGTATATCAGTCTAAAAAACCAATTCTCTCCATCGCCCGATAAAGTAACCATTTCTTTTTCTAAATAGTGTCACCTTCACTCGAAATAAAAATGGCTATACATGTATTATATGTTTTAGAATTAGTACGGCGTGTATAGATGATATATAACTGAAGCCAGTTGAACCGTTTCAAACTAAAATTATCACTGTTTCTTACCCTTATTAAGTAGTAGTATTTATCGAGTGCAAATAAAAAACAAATTGACGCATCGGCCTCCTCATAAGTCGAACAAAGCACATCAGATATTATAATTGGACTGTCAAAGGCGCCTTAATTACTTCCTAATATTGACAAAGCTGGTTTTTGTCACTCCCCGACAGGTGCTGAAAAAATTGAACCATTCTTTGATACAACTTGACTGGCCTGTTGGTCTAGTGGTTAGTGACCCTGACTGCTAAGCCGGAGGTCGTGGGTTCGATCCCCACCCAGGACAAATCTTTGTGTGATGAGCATAAAGGTTTGTTCTGTGTCTGGGTGTAATTTATCTATAATATGTATGTATTTACAAAAAAAAAATGTATTTAAGTAGTATATCAGTTGTTTAGTACCCATAACACAAGCAAATATAATTGCTTACTATGGGACTAGATGGCGCTGTGTGAATGTGGTAGAATATTATTATAACTTGGTACGATTTCTGTTTCAAAGTTCTATTAAGTACCTATGTTATATTTAAAAAAAATCTCGGCCAATATGTGATTTGAGTGCTTAACCACTCAAATGATATTAATAAAACTTTATACAGGGTGTATACGACGATACGACATTAAATGAAACCACGTGTAGCATGTGATGTTAAAAGGCTATACCAAAAAAATTTAACAGAAATTTGCAATAGTTTAGACGCAAATGTACTTTCTTTATGTCACAGTTGTTCACAGTTTTAAACAACCTGTAGGTATTTACGTTGATCGTATGTTGTCATTACGTCATTCAATTCATTTAAATATCTCTGACTCTTTCATATTATCTTATCTCTTACTCTGTTCCGCACAGTTGTCGTCGTCATGTCGAAAACGACATGATAGAAAAATAATTTATATTAGAATATGTTTATAAGGGTTAACACTGGCTACCTTGTCATTTAATGTCGTATCGTCGTATACACCCTGTATATGTTTGGATTCAAAAACATGCGATGATGTATGTTGGAACAATATCAAAACAATTTCATACAATATTTGGTATACTGCACATGTATTATGTTCCCCAACTAATTGAGATATGTATTTACATATGGACAGTGTCCTTAAAGAGACTTATTCGCGAAGTTAAGTTCTTAGACTAAAGTAATGGCTACTTTAGTACTATAATTTGACGTAGGCACACTTACTTGCCGAATATATACAGACGGAAGATAATAAATAGATAACTACGTCGCGTCTCGCCACCGTAAAAAAACTGGTCTATTTATTATTAAAAGTTTATTTATAGATTGAATAACTCGTCCAATTTATTTTTCTACGTATTCATGACTGAAAATATCCGCGTGGTAACCCTATATTTAATTATTTAGTAGACCACCACGCCTGCAAGTTTAATCTAGATATTTTTTTTGCAATTTCATAAAAATACTAATATGAATGACTTATTGTTATATTCAAGAACCTATTGCCATCAGACAAAATTAATAAATCAGGCTTACAAAACCATTTTAAGACCAAAACATACATACACACATACCATCTTAATTTTTTTTTCAGAAGGGTTAGGCACAGTAGAATCACCCTACATTCACCAGCTATGGTCACGTCATTGGTGGCGAGCCTGTTCCCAATAAAGACAAAAGATCCCAATACGAATTTTGCCCAACCTGAGGATCAAACCCGACCTCCTCTTGTACGCATTCACTGCATCACCGAGGGAGCCCAAAATCTAATAACAATGTACAAAATCTCATCACCCACACACTACCAATGCATCACCTAAGTAGTCTCAAAACTGCAATACAAAATGCATTCCTACTACAAGTTTAACTAGAGCACTGGGTGCTCGTGCCTATATCCCATACAACAAACTAGTCCACAAGCAGTTGTATCGAGAGCGAGTGAATTATTCAAGCGCTATCTAGGCACGAGCCACACAAATTGTGCGCCCGCGCCATCTGTACGTAGCGTCACGATGTTAGTGTAAGGGATTGATACTAAACCACGCTGGCCAAACGAGTTGGTATAGGGTTTGTTTCGCATTTTCCTTTTCTCGCAGTGCTCTTGTCTGCAAAAGGTTACTCCCATAGTCGCCTTTTACGACACCCGCGGGTTGAGATGGGGTAGTGACATTATGTATTCTTAATCCATCACTACACGGGTATAACTAACTTAATAATATGTATTAAAAACTTACTTCTTGATAGCTCGAGTAGACGTTTTCTATCGTTATTTTTTCTATTTATTTCAAAGTTCCTTTTGTTCTGTTATTTTAGTTGTAATTGTGTTCATTGATGGGTAAATGATGATCGAGCTAACCAATGATCCGATAGCTGATCGGTCAATTAGAAATGTTTTTATTTTGTAGGTGTTAATTTTTAATAGAGCGAAAACTGCTGTTAAGTATTTCTACTATTTAATAAATCAATAAAATAATAGAATACGGTCTTTGTATCGTAGTGGTAATGTATTTGGTAACCAAATATACTTAATAATGGTGAAAGGTATAAGGTGATAAAGGTCCTTTTCAATTCGGAAAAAATATGCTGCTTTTGCAGTGAGTATATATTTTATATGACAGCAATACTCAAATGTCAAATCATTCTTCTAGCACTAAATATTTCAATAAACTATGGAAGCTTTGCATCAGTCGGTAAGAAATAAATTGTATCAAATTCAAGACCTTAAACTACCTTTCTACCTTCAATATACACTTTCTTGTCTAGGAAAACAGGCTCACCTTATCCTAATAAACAAGTAGGGACGTGACGGTTAACGGAAAAGCTCTCAGAATGAAGTCAATCTAAATAAACAATCGGTAAGTTACCACAACCTACTTTCTTCCTTATCTCTCAAACCACCTGTCGAGGACGGACGCGACTAGAATCGAGTACTCGGATCCAAAGCAAAGATCACTATCGAAACAGTTCTTAAAAAATAAGTTACGAGTGAGAAGAACATTGTATTTTCATACAGCACTCCAATTGGATTTTATGTAGGTTTTTATTACACGAAATTAAATATTGTTACAATTGACAGGTGAACTATTGGATTGTAGGTTGAAAAGTTTCTTTTAATTATATGTTGTAGTTATTTCACCCGCTTCAAAAGTTTTTTTTGAACTCAGTTAAATAGTAATGCAATATTGGAACCATCAATGTAATGTGTAAATATCTTCTTTTTTAAACTTTTATATTTTCACGATTAGTACACGTATTAAAATGTGACAAAATGGATCTATCACGACTATATTTTAAAGAATTGCAAATACCTTATTTATTTTGCACGTTTGATCGAAACGCACCCATCGAGGGCGACGCTCGGAAGTCAGCCCATTCGATTTCCGTTCGACTGCAATTCGATTGAAACGTCGAGCAAGTAAGTAATATATTTACAACTCTTTAAAATATAATACGTGACGTAGGCCCGTTTTATGTCATTTTCATCCAACGGTTGTTCACGCGTGATCGATTAACAAACATTCTTCAGAAACTTTCACATCTATAATATTAGTATGGTTATAATAACGCAAAATTCTAAATGGGTGAGTGATTTTTGTCGTAAAAACAGATTGACGACAGCTAAATTGATCGGGTGAGATGTTTTTTCTGAGAACGTAGTAAGTGAGTTTTTGTTGATTGTGACGCGAACCAATTCTAGTTCACTTTTTTCGAGGCAATGAGGCATAGTTACCTCTTTCTTAGACAATAGTAATAATTACCTTGTAAACTAAGGAAAAGCACTTTTTTTTAAAGAATGCCATACGCTTAATTGAACATTAACATCAGTCTATGAACACTTTCCCTGTTAGGAATATAATTCATGCATTGTCCTCTTTCTATATTTATTAGAGAGATACGAGTAAGTACTTGTGTATTTGTGTTAACATTAGGGACAAACACTCTTCTACTTTTTGGGAAGATATTTCCTCGAGCTCAAGCGTATTACCGACAGAAAAAGACAAAGAGACACATAATACTATTCAGGTGTCTAAGATGCCTTAAAAATAAATCTTTTTAAAACTACTCCACGTAACAATAAAAACTGAATGAATGCATACACGTATTTGGTCTATCAGCAAAATCTGACAGACTACATACCACAAAACATCTTATATAAAATGTTCTGACCAAACAATGCGTTTAATTTTGTTATTTATATTAAACTCAGCGGGCAGGAAGCCTTTGTTGTATCGCCTAACTCAAATCATAATAAGCCTCTGTAATCAGATACTAAAACACTTTTAATTTTGTTTCGACCTTCGGTGCGGGCCGTTCACGAACAGTGAAAACGAGAGGCAGATAAACAATCACGATCGTGCACTACCAACCACCGATTGAAGAGTTTTATTGTTGTACTGTCGGTGACAGAAGCGGTGGGTGTGGTCATTTGTATTTACGTCTCCCAAATATGGTATCACATGTCCTCACAATCCATTTTTGAGACTGATCTAAATTAATCTTAGAAAATATTATTGAAGTACTTTAAATTAAAAAGTGTGATCTCAATTTGTATTTAGTATAATATTATTAAGTTATATATATAAGATTACTTGTACGGAGACTCCATCCCACAGTCAAACCACTAAATGGTTTTGTGGGGAAAAACGAATACTATATTTTATGTATGCAATAAATAAATAAATAATAAAATAATAAATAATCTATTGTATGACACCAAATAGAGCTTCCCAACGGGTGGGCCTCAAAATGAACATGGACAAGACGAAAATTATGTCTAATCGCCATGTAGCGCCCGCCCCTATTACTGTGGGGAGCTCTTATCTCGAAGTTGTTGACGAATATATATACCTAGGACAAACGGTCCGGTTAGGTAGGTCCAACTTCGAGAAAGAGGTTAACCGCCGAATCCAACTCGGTTGGGCAGCGTTCGGGAAACTACGCGCTATCTTCTCGTCCACAATACCCCAATGTTTGAAGACAAAAGTCTTCAACCAATGTGTGTTGCCAGTGATGACATATGGTACTGAGACGTGGCCGCTAACTATGGGGCTCATTAGAAAGCTCACTGTCGCTCAGCGAGCCATGGAAAGGGCTATGCTTGGAGTTTCCCTGCGTGATCGAATCAGAAATGAGGAGATCCGCAGGAGAACTAAAGTTGCCGACATAGCTCACCGAATCGCATCGCTGAAGTGGCAGTGGGCAGGCCACATAGCCCGCAGAACTGATGGCCGATGGGGCAAAAAAGTTCTCGAGTGGCGGCCACGTACTGGAAAGCGCAGCGTGGGGCGGCCCCCCGCCAGATGGACCGACGATCTGGTAAAGATTGCGGGTGGCCGTTGGATGCGGGCGGCACAAAATCGCTCGCTGTGGCGGAAATTAGGTGAGGCCTATGTTCAGCAGTGGACGTCATTAGGCTGATATGATGATGATGATGACACCAATATTCGTAAATGATTATAAATATTTGCTGTAATCGATGGACATAATGTAGAGAGATGTTTATTTACAGCCTGCACTGGCATTTAAGACAGTTTTGAAAACTTCTCTTCATTTTAACACATTTAGTTATTCTGAATCTAGAAACAAGCACATTGAAACATTGTAAATAATATATAGTCCTCATTCCATTAGTCATAAAATAAGTCTCATCCCGTAGAGAAGTACCATAAAGCATTTAACCAAAGGTTATTGATTAAGCGCTACAGTTTGGCTTGAAGCTAGGGAAATTAGTTATGTCTTTGAGACTTACATTTATATAATTAGGACGTTAATTGAAACTGCTTATTAAGTCTTTGAGTGCCATGGGGGTCACCGGTGTCCCCCAAACAATAGATTTTCTATTGTGTCTGGAATCTCGGCGTTCAACGTGTGAACAAATAACATAAAACAATTTGATCGTTTACAGGTCCGTGGTCTATGAAACCCCAAGAGATTGTTACTTGGGTGCACATTAATGTAGCAGTGGGTGCTTTACTAACAATTTTCGCCGCGATTGTACATAGCCAATAGACGGGCGTCGCAACGAAGCCTTCAACTTCGCGGCACGTGCGCGTACGACGCAAAAAGTGACGTTATTCCTGAACTGTTTGAATTGGGTATTCGAAATGTAGGTTATTACATAGTTAAGTAAGTATTGGTTGCACCTTTTAGGCTATTATATTGTGAATCTAATGATTGTGTTTTAACTTACATATTACAGATAGTTATTATTATTTCTTTTTTGGGTTTGATGCAATGAGCGACTTCTTTGCTGTATCGAGCAGTGACTGATCTATGTATGTCTCGTAGTGGCGTATCTAAGTATGTGGGTCTCCTTACAATGTTTTAAATTTTTGCCTACGATATACCTGTTGACGCAGTGGCGTGCAATCGGAGAGGCCTATGTCCAGCAGTGGACTAGTACAGGCTGATGATGATGATGATGATGATACCTGTTGTGAGGTTTATAATAATGTTGATGACTTATATTCTATCCATGTAGTTTTAATAAGGTTACTGATAGGTTGCCATTTATTAACATGGCAAAATGGAGGTACTTGTTTTTTTTTTAAACTTGATAACATTAAAAAGTAATTTACATTCGAAGTAATTTTGCATAAAACTATTCCGAAATGAGTTTTGAATTTTAGCAAAGCTCTCTAATATAGTAAATATCTTGTATTTCAGGCTTCAAAGGATTACTGTAAGTATTATTTGCCAAGAAAATTAAGCTTGACTTGCAATTATTTTTTCGCAAGGTTGATTTAAACGAGATCAAAATGGTTAAAAGTTAAACGTAGCTCGTAAATGCAGAGAACGGGGTGACCTCTGCACTGCACTAAAGAGTTAATCTTTCACCACTAACAATTTATGAGACTTTTTATGAACTAGCTCATAAATTTAACGTTAATATAGGTATTAACTTAAGTACAGAAATTTGCTGGATTTTGACGTAATGATTATAAAATTTTATCCTTAAGCACGGCCCTAGTCTTATAAATACGTATGTAAATACATACATCATTTTTACTACCGGTAAGACAAGACAATTTATGATTTTCCAGTGCTTTTCAAAATTTAAAAAAAAATCTCATCTTTTATGGTCTCATTTGCGTAATAAAAAGTAAAAAGAGATTTTATTAGCAATTTTTTTCCAAATTCTACGTACCTAATTATAATTTACGTTTATATTCTACGTCAAACTTTTAGAAATATCTACTTTATTCGGATAAAAAAGTTATCGTAGCATATACTTTAGCCATTGTATAAATTTACATACCAATAAACAGCCACTGTCCTTATCCTCTTTTCTGAAAAAAAAAATCTTGATAAATTCTTTTTATAATTTTTAAATAGTCTAAGTATAATTCTTGATATGTGTATAATTTTTTACTATTTATATTTGAATGGCCATTTTTTAATTGCGCCTCACAATACAGCCACACCTGACCAGTTTGAAGATAATCTCGACTAAATACGCTGTTAAAATGTCGCTTTAACTGATCGAATCCGGCTCTTTGTTTCTGTGCAACAACTTGTTATGTGATTTTCTAAAGATAAGTGCCACTATTATTGTGTAATGAACAAGCTAGACATATCAAATCAATGTTACAATAACCTAACAACGCGACAGCGACGTATGAATCTTTTGATTGGACTTGTTTGACAGTCAACCAAAAAATGATTGATATTCATTAGTTATTTTTTAAATTTAGAATGGTATGATTTCAATTATTTTTTTTGCTCCCTTTTATTTCTGTAAAATGATGCCAGGTTTTTTGTTTTATCTTTTCTACAAGTATAGTGTCATTTTATTCCTTTTTTAAAGTTACCTACTTTTTGCACTTTCAATTGTTTAGTGATGCAATGTTATACAAAAACGTAAGTATTTAATTTTACTTTACGTAATTAGACATAATTATTTAAAATAAAATTTTGCCGATGTTGAAGGAGCGAAAGATGTATGTCAGAATCGTAATAAAATTCCTTTTGTTAGAAAAGAGATGATCTATACCTATTTCTCTTTTACTTTCAAAAAGACACTATACTCCCCCACGACACAGGGTTGAAAACAAACCATGTGTCGCGGGGGGCTAATTGCCGATTATTTGCTACGCTACGGTGACAGTCAATTATATATTATTTTTGTTTGTATAATTATTCCAATGGCAATTTCATATTTGCTAAAAAGCATGTCTTTAGTGCTCTATATAATAGTAAAACGCGGAAAGAGTGAATCAGAGCCCCCGGGAGCGAGGCCACATGGTGAGTGGAGGTCGTAGCAACCTCTATACAACTTCGCAGGACCACGACCAGTCGACCACGCCTCTGCGTAATTGTTATTTTAATCTTACCACCCTATAGATTCATGATCAATTGTTTAAGTCTTATCTGGATTTTTAGTTTAGCTTTGGACTGCAGCTGGTGTTTAAGTAAACCTTGAATAATGAAACGCGGAAAGAGATAAAGGTGCAAACACATTACTGTGGCGTGGCGCGCCAGAGACCAGGGGCGCATATCGATTCATAGATTTTATATGGTTAGAGACACATTTGAGTGTTGTGTCGTGTTATTACACGCCACGCGACGCCACGCCACAGTAATGTATCTCCACCTTAAGTGAAATACTTGCGAGCGTTAGAATGGGTTGAGTCTCTAAGATTGTAGTTAGTTTCGACTGGCCTGTTGGTCTAGTGGTTAGTGACCCTGACTGCTAAGCTGGAGGTCGTGGGTTCGATCCCCACCCAGGACAAATCTTTGTGTGATGAGCATAAAGGTTTGTTCTGTGTCTGGGTGTAATTTATCTATAATATGTATGTATTTACAAAAAAAAAATGTATTTAAGTAGTGTATCAGTTGTTTAGTACCCATAACACAAGCAAATATAATTGCTTACTTTGGGACTAGATGGCGCTGTGTGAATGTGGTAGAATATTATATTATATTATATTAATTTGTTTTATATAAATGTTCCCTGGAGCTTCGTTCTCGTGCATCTTACCTTGACTACTACTCAGCTTCTTTCAGTTTTATTCTTTTAGTAATGTTATATAGTCTATAGCCTACCTCGATAAATAGGCTATCCAACATTATTTGGCTAGCGTGTAAGCCTGTTACCCCTATGTAAATCAAATAGAAAACTAGGCAAACGCTGTGGGAAACCTATATAAAAAAAATTAAAAGAATGTTTTATTCGATCCAGTAGTTCATCATCATCATATCATATCAGCCCAATGACATCCACTGTTGAACATAGGCATCACCTAATTTCCGCCACAACGAGCGATTTTGTGCCGCCCGCATCCAACGGCCACCCGCAACCTTTACCAGGTCGTCGTTCCATCTGGTGGGGGGCCGCCCCACGCTGCGCTAATCCAGTAGTTACCCAAACAAAAATACTTTTTAGCTTTAAAACAATATTAATAATATTTTAGTTACCAAACAGACGGGTATTTCTGTCACTCAATAAGAATGAAAGGAAAACCGCCATTAGAAATCTGATTAGAAGACACAATAAAATCCTAATAGCACTCAATACAATATAGATTACTTTCATCTTCATTTCGATTCAAAAATAAAACAGTAACAGACAGCGAAAGCGATCGAGATAACTACTGAAGATTTGTAATTAGTTCTATGACACAAAAAGGCCTAAAGTATTTAGTATTGTCAGTCATTTTCGTTCAGTATAAGTATTGTTGCTGCATCATCAAAGCAATTAAGCAGAATAGATGTAATAGGTACATTATTACAGGTTTGTAATTTATTTATTATTTTGTAATGCTACATGGAGGGAAATTACTCTTAATACTAGAGATAGATAATTTTACTCAAAGAAAACATTCCTTTGTTTTTAAAAAGAAACAAAACTGCATTAATATTTTTTCGGAAATCGCCACACCCGGGAATTGAACAAGCTAAAATCCAAAAAATAACATCCTTTGCTTTTATGGCATTGATCGATAGGATAAACCATAAGGATCGAATCTTACTAACATACCTACATGGTTAATTAAATAATAACAAAACCATTATAAACATTACTTATGCAGACAAGAGCACTGCGAGAAAAGGAAAATTCGAAACAAACCCTAAAGCCCTCGTAGGCTAAATTCCCTCCACATTCTTTGGCAGAGATCTGTGCTCAGCAGTGGGACGTTTATGGGTTGAAAATATGATGATCAGACACAATAATTGTGCATACTTTCCAAATAATATATTTTTTTATTATTTATCTCCACTTAGAAGAAGTATTTCAATAATTCAAACATTTTGTACTTTTTTATTGTTAGTACATAACCATACTCTTAAAAAAGGTGTATTAGTACACACCCATATTCATAAAGATCTAAATTGTTTGGCTTTAGAACTAATTGCGTACTAATTCCATATTAACAATTAGTTCAACTTAGATGTAGCTTGTATCTTAATGCATCCATAAAATTACTAAGAACGCTACAACGTCAAAAACAATTACCGATAGTG
Organism: Laspeyria flexula; assembly: GCA_905147015.1. Taxonomy (NCBI): domain Eukaryota; kingdom Metazoa; phylum Arthropoda; class Insecta; order Lepidoptera; family Erebidae; genus Laspeyria; species Laspeyria flexula. The sequence continues at coordinate 9,282,852 of LR989964.1, read as the reverse complement.
TTCTCTTGTGCAGCGAGTCATTGACAGGTAAGAGGTACAATTTCCTTCAACATCTAGTGCTCAGCTGGCCGCCCTATTGCACTTAACCTAATAACTGTGGCAATCTTAGCCGGTATTGCTGACGAAATTGCGGGGTCATCTATCCGGGCACTAATTGAGACAGTTTAGCTTAAGATACTGGCCGGTCGACAGACGTCCGTAAATTGGCCGTTTATGGTGAAAGTCGAGACCATCAGGGGCCCTATGTGGAAATGTTAAAGTTCATTGTAGCTCCCGATATTAGAGCCATGTTATGGTGTTGCTTCGCTCCAGGGCGCTGGCCAACGATCTAGCTGTAGTCACGTTAAGGTCGCTTCATTCTACCTTGATGATATCAATGGGAGGTAACCGGTGCAAAACAAAATATGCAAATTTACCTACTAATTTTATATTGCGCACCATCTAATTATATAAATAATGCACTTAATAACAATGCGATAAATAAAATTGCCACTTAATTATACGAGATTGAAGGCTGTCTTTGAATGTGTTTTAAAATACTCATAACTTAACACTTAAAAATGTTGATTAAAATTAGATTCATGAAAATATGTGCATATAAAGTGCAAGCATTTGCAACTCATTAAATAGGTATGCTACTTTTAATCAAGGTTCAAGGTATTCTCTCACTTCACACACATGGGCATGAAATAATGGAACTATGACAAATTGTAAGAATGAGAAATATTAATATAATTAGGGAGAAAATTCAAATTTAATTATAATATAACTAAGCCTTTTTCATGTTCATTTTTAACAAAATGAGAATAGAACATATTTTATCTGTAGGTATATCATCTTCTTTGTACCACATTTTTTACAATAAATGATTTATGACTTAAATTTGCCTCCCTAGAAATAATAATATTACGGTCACCTAATTTTAGTTTTTATGTATCTGCCTAAACTGAAAAAGAGCCTTCAGAACTAATAAAGGTACTCTAACGGAAATCCATACCATACAATAATACCCATGAGGGAGAGATTTTCTTTAGATGAAAGGTACTCGGACGGAAATCTCTCGTGAACAAAGCGTTGTTTTTAAGATATTATACCTCAAATATGCTGCACCTTAACAGGAACGTGCCGATACCTCGAACTGTTCAAAATGGTGTAGTGTCCATACAATCTGATTTACGCGCGCCGCAATGTTCCTGAAGCTAGTGTCTAGTATAAAGTATACGCGCACCTTTTTTGGAATACTAATTCCTGTACAGATTATTCATTGCTGTTGTATATAAATTTGTTGGCAGTAAAATTCTATAGCGAACGGTGTGACATTGTTGTAGTAAAGGAATCTGGTTGCTAGTATTCAAATTTTAATGGAAATTGTAAGTGTTTATTACAAGTAATTAGAGGTGTAATTCGTCAGCTATTTATTGTAGGATCTATGTAATAGGAGACGAGCCTATATGCCCGGTTATTTATAGGGCACAATTAGAGATTTCGTGAGAAATAAATAAAAATTAAATTAAAAAATTGTCCGTGTAGTGACGGATTAAGAATACATATTGTTAATACCCTCATCTCATCTCAACCGTGTCGTAAAAGGCGACTAAGGGAGAAAACTTTAAACAGACAAGAGTACTGCGTTAAAAGGAAAATTCGAAACAAATCCCTATATCAACCCGTCTAGTCAGCGTGGTATAGTAAGCTAAATTCCCTCCAAATTTACATAATTTTGTGTTTTCTGCTATTAATATCTAAGTGGTGTATGTACAATAAAGAATAAATAAATAAATATAAACTTTTTTAATGTTTATAAATTGATTGATTATAAATACATTTAGCATTCTTATTTAACTTCGTCATGATAGAACTCCTAACGTACCAACTAATATTAGACTAAAGATTTATCTATACATTTTATAAAAACTATAATAACATGTATATACTGGTAAGAGCGCCTATGAACGTGTAATTTGTTTGCAATGTTAAAAGCGAAGACCTTACAAGAAAGAATTCAAGGTTATTAATTAGCAATTATTGTTGCGTTATGAATCATAATTTTTTAAACTAGTCCTGTCTATATTGTTTGTTTTAAAGAAATTGTTTTGAATAAATATTCACAGAAGTTGTCATTTTAGTAAGATATGAATATTGGTATTATGTTATCGATTCATCAAAACTGCATTTGTTTGTATTGAAATTAATATCATAGTATATAATTTTATTCATAGTAATGGTATTAAGAACCGCCCATTGATATTAATAAAATGAACCGAGTATATATTCAAGTTCCTCTCTATTCGTCGTCGAGGTAAGCTCGCATTAAAACAATCTTATTAAAAAGAAATCTGTTTACAACTCCAAATTTTTGTGATAAGTAAAAAGATCTTTTTTTGTCATAAATTCAAACAAAACAAAAAACAACCACTTTATGTAATTTCACTTTAATATATCTTTATTTTATTTTTATTTTGTCGATGCTTTTATCGTTTTGGCGGAATTGGCATAAAAACAAATAAATATAATATTTATTTTTTGATTGCATTACAGTGATCGCAAAAATTAGCCACGTAAGCATATATACGCATTAAAAATTTTAAATACAAAATAGATATTAGTTAAGTATATAAATTTAAGTAGAACTTTGAAAACTACTAACAATCATCAAATTATTACGTAACATAATATCAGTGAACTTATTCTTTACATACAAGATTTAATATTCATGTAAAAAATATAATAAAAGCAGGTCTAAATAATACAGTAATAGTAAGACCCTGTTATTAACTAAATCGTTGTATATTTAAACCAGTATTAAATAGCCAGACCTCACGCTGTACCCTATTTAAATGAGCCTTTTCACTGTCTCTAAAATAACTGGGTGGTAGTATAACCAGTGATAAGTGAACGTTTATTCAAATATAATTTTGAAATAGTGTGTTTATGATAGGATTAGTGGTGATCTAGGCGTGTAATACGGATAAGATGAATGTTGTTACGATAAAATTTGTTGGCATGATTTTAATGTTTGGATTAAATGCGGGATTGTATCACAAACATTATTATAAAAATTTTCATACAGTGGATTGAAAAGATCTATGTAAAAAATAAAAGATTTTTTTTAGGCATGACCATTCACTCGTATTAAAATTCACCAAATACAATATTTATATACATTTGGATACAAATTGGAATAATTCAACTTAAAATTAAAAGAGATTAAATGAGTCACCCGCCGCAGAAACTTCGTAGAACTATTTTTTTCTAATATTATAAATACAATATTAATATGGATTAATGCACAGATGGATGTATGGTTGGATGTTTGTTACTCGCCAGAACAGCAGAAGGGATCTGTTTGAGATTTGACATAGAGATCGAGTATTTATTTTTTATCAATATACCTCGCACGCAAACAAAATTTTCCAAAAGTAGAACCATTCGATATATCTAATGTAGTTCGCTTCTGTCTGCTTAAAAATTTAATGAGAACAGAGGACCCTCTCGTAATTTCAATACTCGATTGGTTGATTTAGTTAATTGACTTAGTCGATTGTGGAGATGCCGAGTTTTGTCTTTAAAATTTATTATGAAACACACAAGATACTTAAATTGTAAAAAAAATAACACATTTTATACAAATATGGGGCACATATTTACTGTGTATTAAACAGGTAACATCTCTCTAGATAGAGGAGAGGAGACCCGAGCCCAACAGTGGGACATTAATTGGTGATGATGATGATGAAACAGGTTGTTTATTTTATAAGTAATTCTAGTTACACAATGAGGTATACACAGTGAATAAAAAAATATGAGAATCAGCCTTTTATTTGGTTGGCGAACGAAGTCTAAAACCAGGCATTTACTCAAACAACACCCGGAAACTAACGCCCAACCACTAAACCACACAAGTAGTCAGAAAACTTTATTGAATCTGATATTAGTGAGTTATAACTACCGCATAACAAAGCAGTATGCTGTATTCATCGCGAATGTCCTTTAGTTAATAGTATAATTGCGGCGGCTAATGTTCGGGGCACAGATAGAGATCAGCGGCCGAGAGGTCACCTGCTTGCACCGTGTTTTAGTGTACTATTCATCAAGCTTGCATAACTTGATGTGTATTTATAGTCCTAGCTTAAAAATACATTTTTATCAAGTTTTTTTTTCTGTTTTATTGCCCGACGAGATAGACGACGAACCAAGCTGCGGCATACCAAAAAGTTTAAAGGGATATAGGGAGAAGTAAATAGGAAAATAGGAAAGGAAAACAGGGAGAATAGAAATAAAAGATGCATAGAAATAAAAAAAAGAACTGAGACGATTGTTAAAGGTTTTTTTTATGAGTGCTTAAATGATAACTGTAATAGGTAAATAAAAATCTGTCACAAAAACAAAACAAAAGCTACAAAAAAATCACAGTGCCGCACTTTTTCCCCCAAAAGGGTAGATAATAATAATAATAATAATATTCTGCCACATTCACACAGCGCCATCTAGTCCCAAATTAAGCAATTATATTTGCTTGTGTTATGGGTACTAAACAACTGATATACTACTTAAATACATTTTTTTTTTTTGTAAATACATACATATTATAGATAAATTACACCCAGACACAGAACAAACCTTTATGCTCATCACACAAAGATTTGTCCTGGGTGGGGATCGAACCCACGACCTCCGGCTTAGCAGTCAGTGTCACTAACCACTAGACCAACAGGCCAGATAAAGGTACATCATGCCCATATTTCGCTAGCTATGTTAAGTAAAGTGTTAAATACAAAATAATACATGCGAAAAATTAATTATTTCAGTTTGTTAAATACGAAAAATAATATCTAAATACTTTGTTAATACTTTTTCTTTTTACAAAAGTTTAATATAGAGAGTCTAGACCTCTGCCAACCAATAAAAATTAAAAGAATAATAGTAAGACCGTGTATTTCTAGACTATAGATACAGTTCGTATTTAACGTCAGCGGAGTCCGATGAGTTAATAATATAATATAGAATTATCTTTGAACGAGCTTCATAAATAACGTTCTAGTTAATTTTTGTGCGTTCTCTGAGGTTGAGGTCAGTTTTAAATGGTTCTGCCTGACCAAATAATTGATTAGATTCGTTCTTTGTTTGTTATACCTAGTTGTTTGACGTGTGGTATTCTAGTAAATAATTAAGTAGGTATCATAAAATAAATAAAGCTAGTGTAAAATAATGTGCATTCAAATTTATTTTTTATCATACTGACGAGTCATCTATATATCAACTTTGTTTTTTTTTCCGACGTGGTTAACAAGCATATCAATAAAAATATTAAAATATTCTAAATGGAATATAATATAATATAATAATAATATTCTACCACATTCACACAGCGCCATCTAGTCCCAAATTATATACTACTAACATATATTTTTTTTTTTGTAAATACATACATATTATATATAAATTACACCCAGACACAGAACAAACCTTCATGCTCATCACACAAAGATTTGTCCTGGGTGGGGATCGAACCTACGACCTCCGGCTTAGCAGTCAGGGTCACTAACCACTAGACCAACAGGCCAGTCGATAATATATCTCTGTCTATCTATTTGAACAGCGACCTTTTAAATGTACAAACATTTGTCAGCGATATAAAAATAACTTACTGATCGGGGATGATTTGGGGTATCTAATATTTAACGGGGCGAGTACACTTAGGCAATAAGGGGGAAAATCTTATTCGAATATATATGTACTTATTCGAATTAAAATAAACAAACATTATTTTTTAGGAATCTTTAATTGCACCCAAGATAAACTATCATCATTTGGTTTTGGCACATATTTTTCTATGTGTACCGCTGAAAACAGAAATAAAATTTTATGAATTTGTTTTTTCTTTTTTTTTCATACCACGACGGTGGCAAAAAGACGTTCGGTCCACCTGATGTTAAGCGGTTACCGGAGTCTATGGGCGCCTGTAACACCAGGGGCATCACGAGCGCGTTGCCGCCCTTTAGAAACCTATTCACTCCTTTTTTGAAGAACCCCATACTGTAGTCCCTTGGGAAAACCTCGTTAGGGAGTTCATTCCACAACCTGATAGTTCTTGGGAGGAAATTCCTCTGGAAACGCGCGGTACGAGACCATTTCGGTTCCAAGATGTGGGGATGAACTCCCTGCCGATGGCGAGCAGTGCGATGGTTGAAGGATTTATGACTTTATATGTATTTACTTTTATTGATCTTTGAATTATGCACAATCAAGTTCTATAAAAACCTTTTTGATAATACCAGACTCCAAACTCTATGGAGTTTTATTACTGAGTTCATAGCCACCCTCATCAACCTTATAATTATGTTTAACATCTAGGAAAAAAATCCAAATGCGCTAATCGATGGGGCTATATCGATTTATTAGAGTTGCCATGGCCACTTTATAGTAGATCAGCTCCATTGCATAATAAAATTGCAATTTTTTTATCGAAACTTCAGTATCTAACCAATATAACATTAAAGATACCTTTACAGACAGATATCGTGATAGGTAAAACTAAAAAAAAAAAAACAAATAAAAAAAGACCTGCAAAACAGCGTTATTTTCGTTCCAAAACAAATTACCTTTTTTCAATATGTCAAGAATGTCGTCAATATTTTGTACTTTAACTGGAGTTTCTACTTCAGAACGAGCTAATTTTTGGTCCCCAGCGCATGGTGTGGTGGCTGAAAACAAAACAACATGTGCAAAATACTAAATATAAGAAGAAAACTGTGTTAATCTTATCCATTTCTAATTTGCCGGGCTTCCACTCCGAAAGGTTCTGAATTTAAATGCTTAATTCGTAAGTATATCTTCAAAAAATATTTTTAAGTAGAAAATCGATCTTGTTAAAATATTCTTAATGATAGCACGAAATTGCCTTCCAAAAATTGTATAGTGTCGATTGTTCGGAGAATATAACGCACAGAGTAGCCGAATAGTTTTTTCTAAGATTCTCGTGTGAGACTTTCGGACTTTATAATATCTCTATCTATTTATTTTATTTCTTATTTCTATTATTTTGTTCTTATCATGTTTTGAAAGTACCAGCACTTCCAAATTTGCAACCACAAATGCGGTAAACTAGCTAGCTAATTGAACACTGCCAAGAAATAAGGAAGAAAAAGTTTTCACAATTAGAGCTTTGCCAATAAGATATACAGAAACTTAATTTTAAAACAGCTTACAAATTGCCCCTTGTTTCAGTTCAATCTTTTTCTCTAAATCAATTATGGCTTTCTGTAAATCTTCCATCAAAACTGGTTTATTCATTGGATCTTCGGGTACTGAAAGAAATTTGTTAGTTGCAAGTTTTTTCTCAGTTTTGTAAAATTGTTGAGCCATATATAAAATCTTTATTAATATCTGTCCTAGAGTCAATTTGCCTGGTCACTAAAGTCCTCCATAATAATATCACGTACAATTAATATTGTACCTATGCAAATTCAGAGTAAAAAATCATTAAAAAAGTCACAGTACACTGCGCAAGCAATCATGGTAGTAGTTGTTGAAACAGATTTGATGGTGCTGATGATGTATTATATAAACTTATCAATAAATATACAAGCCTGGAACAGGATCAGGAGCTGGACTCTCAGATGGTGCTGCTATTGTGGACTCTTCTGGTACATCTGGTCCTTGTTTCAGAGCTTCTAAAAAATAACAGTTACAGATACCTATTGCCATTGGCTGACTTTATTTAAATGAAATACGACACTATATTGCGATTATAAAAGGCTTTATAATAATAAAATAGAATAAGAATACAATAACAATAAAAAATACTATTCTACGCATTCTACACTTAATTTAGAAAAGATATTGACAATATCGTCTAATGATTGACTAAATAGGTACCGGTATAGTAATCGGTAGTATTTGCATATACAAACGTTATAATTCCTTATATTAAATTGAGAATTTAATTTAATATAAAAGCTTAGAAAATTTGATTTCATATAAACACATATAAAAATACATTTAAAAATTCAAAATAAATGTGGGAACCCGCCGATATTGGGAAAAGAGTCCATAGTGCCGATGGTTATGGCTCCAGAGAAAGGTACTTCCTCACAATACGTGCCGTGTCGAATAGCACTGCTTTCTGTATCAGGCTCTTTATCCAACCATCTGGAGTAGATGTTGGTCGAGGCTCTTTATTTTTTTAATAGTCAATGGTCTATATAAAAAGTAATATCATTAGAAAATATATTATTAAACTACTATGGGTACATTTTATCATCATGTTGAAACATTTTTTCGGAAGAATAATAGGAAAAAAGTAAAAAATTACTGGCAGTTATATAATTTTTGTAATCTCTTGCGAGGCCAGAAAAAAGCTTTAAATATTAAGAGTGTGCAGAGAAATAAATAGAATTTGTTTACAAATTATTATTATCAATTTGATCAAACCTCTTACGTACCTGAAGGTGTTGTAATATTACTTCTTGCTGAACAAAAAGAAAAATAATTTTATTTCCTTTGTATGCTAACTCGTATTTGTCTATGATTATAATATAAATGGTATTCGTACTTAATTTTTTATATCGCATAGACCTTAATTTAGCCTGAAAATGAAATAGACAGAATTTAACCTAGCATTCTTTTCGGGTGACGTTTCAAAACACGTATTACTCGACGCTGAGGTACCGGTACCGGTGTAGTCGCCATTGGTGCTGCATCAACATATTCTATTTGCATTTCTATACCCTGTCTAGGTATTATAGGCCCGTGCAAGTCCACTGTAACAAAAAGGTTTTAATTAAAAAAAAAAAAAATAGTAATTAATATTTTATATTCAATAAATTTTTAACTTACTTCCTGGTGGCGTTACATCATTAGCAGTTTTTACTAAAAAAAGAGTTAAATAATGTTAATGGTTTCATTTGTAATTTTAATTTCGGTTTGAACACTAACCCCATTATTACAGAATATGAACTAAGTTCTAAACCAGCTTTAAATTGACATAAGCCATTGTTTTAGTGTGAAAATTGTCAATTTTAAGACTGGCCTGTTGGTCTAGTGGTTGGTGACCCTGACTGCTAAGCTGGAGGTCGTGGGTTCGATCCCCACCCAGTACAAATCTTAGCGTGATGAACATAAAGGTTTTTTCTGTGTTTGGGTGTAATTTTTAATAAGTATGTATTTAAAAAAAAATGTATTTAAGTAGTATATCAGTTGTTTAGTACTCATAACACAAGCAAATATAATTGCTTAATTTGGGACTAGATGGCGCTGTGTGAATGTGGTTGAATATTATATTATTATTATTCACCTATTTTCTTCGGGTGACGATTCAGTACATGTATTACTCGTCGTTGTGGTCCTAAACCTGATGACGTTAAAACAGATGATACTGTCGAACTTGGATTAATAATTTCAATTTGCATTTCAATTGCATGGTTTGGTAAATCCTCTGTAAAATAATAATTTAAAGACTGAAATTGTTTTAAAACTATTAAACAAACCAATACATGATTTAATCAAAGTGTGAGTTAATAGCTACGAAAGTATAGCTAGAATTAAATCAATTAAAAGCAAAACACAAAAACAAATAGGTAAATAGACTAGTGTACAGCACACTAATGCAATGTATTTTTAAATTTAATTAAAATAATATAATAATTATGAATCTTTGTGGTGACATATTGAAATTTAATTAAAATAATAATAAGTCATATCAATAGTATTTACCTGTTAATTTTCGCAATGGACGTAAGTATTTGCGTAAAACAAAATCCAATTCAGTTTCTCTGATAATCCGTTTCTGGTGATCCGAATCTACATTTTGAAATTATATTGATATAGGTACACAAAAGACGTACTTATTCCAAAGTGTTCAAAAAAGATTATCAAAAATTAGTAATGGGAAATTAATTATCTTCTTTAGAGTAATAGCATTCTGAATATTGTCAGCCCTAAATTTAACTATGCTCGTTTTCACCAGCACCATTAAAATATTTCAATGTTAAACCACGCAGTGCAAAATTTTGACATTTAATACACGTTAAGATAAGAACCTCGACGAAAAGAATTATAAATAAATAAAATAGTTTTATTTCGGATATTATAATTCATATTTTTGGTTAGTAACATAAAATGTATTAACTATTATTATATTATAATATAATTTTAATTAAAATGAATTCAGATATAAATAAATTTTTATTTTATATTAATAAGATATAAAATAAAAATTAATGAACTAATAAAATTATATTAATTATCCATGTAGTGACGGATTAAAAATACGTTATGTCACTACCCCATCTCAACCCGTGGGTGTCGTAAAAGGCGACTAAGGGAGTAACCTTATGTAGACAAGAGCACTGCGAGTAAAGGAAAATTCGAAACAAACCCTATACCAAGCCGTCTGGCCATTCTCTATTATTATTATTATTTATTCCGAATAAAAAATCTATTAATAATCTAATTAAGATCAGTTTGAAACAGCTAATTTATATAATTGCATGCTTTAACCGAGTGTTTAGTCTTATTCAAGTTTTCTACATTATCTACTGCACCGATGAAACACATAACTACCTACTTTATTGATTCAAAGTAGTTTATTGTGTTAGATACCCAAGTTATACCTAAGAATAAGAAATAATATTTTGGAACTTACGCCGTAATACTGCACAATCTTGGTTACGTGTGAACATTGCTAAGAATAGAACAGTAAATATAAATGAAACCATGATCTGGATATATTAAATAAATCATCTATGTGACCATGTTGTTAAAATAAAATTAACTTCGATTTATTTGTGACTTTGGAGCATTTCGACCAATAAAATGTTGATAAAAATAATATAGCAAAGACCGTAAACTTTATCGATAATAATATTTTTGTAAAGAAAAAATAAAACACAGTTTTTAATTTAAAATAAATTTTATTATTGTTCAAATTTTATATTTTAAAGTAACTGCGCCTGCGCCTCTAGACAAGTGACAATCAATTCGATCTATCTATTCTATCGACATGTCAAATTAGTACATTGATTACGTGACAAGACAGGGATGTGTTCAAATGTATTGAAATGACATTTAAATATTTCGAATAGAATCAACGATTTGCCACTTGTGTAGGGGGGCTGATCACAATTTTTTGACAATAAAATTGATTATGAAAAAGTTTTAAAGAAATTGGTAATATGGAAGTAATAGATATTCGACTATAGTTACTTATAAAATGCAAAGTCCTGACTGATTAACCTATTTAGTTCCTTTTCTATTTACTAAACTCCCGGAAAAATTGCAAAAATTATACAAAATGGGATCGAGAAGTTTCAAGTACAAATCCAAACGCCATTTTACACATGATACCTTATAACTTCATTAATTGAAGATAAGTTTCAAATAATATCTTCGATCGCTTGCCAGCGTGTGCTGGTACAACAAAAACCTAACAGGGTTTATCCGTGTGGATAAACCCTGTCAGGTTTTTGTGTGTATATAGGAAGTTGGAAATAAAGTAAAATAAAATATATATCCACGCACATCCAAACCGCTGAACTTAGAGACATGACATTTGGAGGATGTGTTTTTTGTGATGTATTCGAAATTTAATACCAAAAGGGGTGAAATTGGGGATCTAAATTTGTATGGAGATATTGTATTGAAGGTTCTTTTTCTTTCGAAGCTTTGTACATTATGCTCAAAATACCAATAAATAAATACGCGTTTCTTGCTTCTTGAAAATTCAACCTCTAAATTATTTATTTGTTTATTTATGTGGATGTCATTTTTGAGGTTTTAGGGACCTTTATTACGAGAATGTTATCAATTTTGACATTCAAAATATTAGACAGCGGATATCAAATAAAATTCAACTCCTGTAGCGGGTGTTACATACAATTTAAAGATCGGTTAAAAGAAATTTATTTCCATTCAGGCAATTGTCACGTAAATGAAAATAACAAAATATAATAATAATATGATATGGTTTGCACTTAAAACAAAGATCTGTGTAAATATCGAATTTACGCTAACGATATCGCAGGCAAAAGCTAGTGTTATATATACACCCAAAATGTATATGTCATCCAGAAATTGTCATACGTTATCAATCTTCACGCCTCTTTCATGCCTTTCATCTGGAGTGTCGTCATTTGACTTATCTTTCACCAAAACGCGTCTCGGTTCTTCTTCTCCATCACTAATAAATTCAGCGGAATCAGTATCTCTTAAAAGTTCTACACCTGAGTCAATGTGATCTTCTAAATCATCTCTCCTTGCAGATTTCGGTGCCACAATTGATTTAATAAATTTACGATTTGATTTATTCAAATCATCTGAACTGTCGCTTTCATTATCAATTTCTATACCTAAAATAAGGGTTACAAATAAATATGGTAGGGTATTTTTCAAGGGTTCAAATGATATGGTTAGGTTATATTTTTAGATAATATTTTGTTTTATTTAAAGAACACTAAACTATATTAGTAAATTTCTTAGAGTTCAAACTTAGAAGTCTTTAACTATGAAACCGTGATATTATAATATCATGCAATTTTCTGAAATTCAAAATTGACTGACACTACGTCCAAAACGCCTTCCGAACCAATACTAAGCATTAGTTAATAATTGTATAAGCATTTCAAGTATTTGAAGGTTGATTTTTATCGCGATAAGACATCTGGGATCTTAATGATGCGGTAGTATCAATAGGTCATTAGTTCGAATATATTGTTCATGCATGACCAACCAAATTATTAGTAAATATTTTATTTTTGTTGTAAATATCAGAAGAATATGACTTGGAACACCAGAATTAGAATATAAAATAAAATAATGATTTCTTGAAATTTTGTACAAATCTTGTGATCTAGTGTTTTTGTATCCAGGACTTATTTATAGACACAATTTACTTTATGCTTATGCAATAAAAAAAACAATGGTTTTCCAAACTCACCATCAGATAACAAAGCTAATAAATCATCTATCCCATTCATAGTTCTTCTTGGGTGATTAGAAACATTTTTATGATGGTTTTCTGCTACAGTGGTGCTAGTTTCTACCATTTGTGTGTGATCTGCAAAAGCATTTAGGCTATAGTCTTCTAGTGATTTAAAAGAAATTTTATTTTTCAGAAAATTATAGAAGTTGGTTATAACGTTTTTGAGATTTATGAGAATTATATCATAACCATAGAGGAATTTATTTCGTAGAAAAAGTTTAAAAAAAATTTTTGTAAATTTCATACTTAGTATGTACAAATAAATACTTACTACTAACATTATTTTGTAAAATGTGAACTTCTATTAATTCTCTGAGTGTTTTTGATAAATCTGCCACAACCGTTAACCATTCTTCGTTATTCGGTATCAGAGCTGCAATTTTAGAAGAAAATGTATTACATGGAATTAATATAACACAAATGATTTAATTAATAATGTATGGATTAATAATGTCATGTAGGATAGTAATTGAATGATTATTAAAGTTTAAGTAATAAAGATAAGTACTTGAACTTGTTTGATTTTTATGTGGTTTTGAACTGTTCATTAATTTAATTAGAGCAATATTACATTGTCTCAGATCAACTATAATTTTCGACAAATTCGTTACGTCATTTGTTTCAGTTGTAGTTTTAACTTCTGTTTTATCATTTTCTTCGCCAAAAATATTATCAAAAACTATTTCAGTAGGCGTAGTTGGAGCTTGTGTAGTTGTCGTCATATTGTCCGATGTCGGAGATGTTGCTTGAGTTGTTGAAAACATAAGCATATCCATTAGTTCTGATAAAGTATGTCTTCTTTCATCTGAAACGTTAATAATCACTTGTTCTACGTATTGTTAACAACCGACTCTCGAAGAAGTTGCTAAGTACGAAACAAACTAAATTATGTCCTCTATAACTTCTAATATTTTTTGACTTAGGAATACTTGATATTTGTTGACAAAATGTGTTAATGAATGTTAAAAATAAGTGGCAACAAGAAATTGAAAAATATATTATCGTTAATAAGAAGTTTAATAAAAAAACTCAAACCATTATTCATAATTCCATATTAGTACGCGCTGATAATTGTCGCAACTGTGACTCCTATCAGATTAATTTAGATGAAAAATTTACTTGTGCTTGAAGTAGTGTCTCGTTCAGGTTTTTCCGATTTCCATTCTTTCCATCCTGTACCGTCATAAAACATACGTGGCTGATTTCCAGGTACTGTCAATAAGAATTTATTTATTATATATATAAAAAAACATACCAATATATAATCGATATGATATACTTTCCTTAATCGAGAATCTAGATAAATCCGTAATCATTTGATATTCTCACCTTCATGATTATTATATATTGCACCAATGTTAGTACTGATTAAAATGAATATACAAATTTTCATATTTCCGTAAAAAAAACTTTGTGCAACATTGGAGATTCCAATATTAAATCCAGCATTCGATATATTTCATCCAATGTTTAAAATTCAATTAATTGAATACTGGAAAAACAAAATATTTTATGACACGCTTAATATCGATTTAGAATCGAAATAAATCAGATCGAAACCGTTTTTCAACAACTTGTGTGGCACAAATATTAAATTTAATAAGAGAATCGATAAAGTTTATTGCGGAACACAAAATTATTGCGTTCGTGGATCTCGATAGTTGTCGTTGTTTAAGAACGTACCTAATGTCGGTGTTATCGCGTGCGCTGCGAGGCGACAATCGTGAGCCAACGGCCATATGTGATATGATAACTATGATTTGCTGGAATGTGCACTACGAAATATTTTAAGTTAACATTGTACTAATATACTCGCTGTTGCGGAAATTATGTGACGTCAGACGTCCAGCAGTGGACGTCATTAGGCGGATATGATGAAAGAGAGTACACTTTTTGTGGGATTTATTTAGGGAAGACTTGAATTTGAAGGTTGTTTATTTTTTACGACACTTATTGTATTCTTTATTTTAGTAAATACGATTTGAAACGTTATTTTTTAATATACCGTATACATTCAATAGATTTGAAAAAAAAAATTGTATGTTAACCACAAAAAAGCGATCTCAGATTAGTATATTTTCTTTTAACATATAGAAGCCATTTTAACTGCTTCCTTTTTGCATCATTATTTTCTGAACTTATATTGTTAACTGAATAGGTTTCTTCAAGTAAGTTTGTTATTTGTCTGTTGTGTTAACTTTAATTTAAAAAAAAAATCTTAAAATTTGTATGCCTATGGGTACAATGTAGCACTCGCTAATTTAATAACTAAAGATCTGTGAATTTAACCTACCTACAATGACAAATAAATATTTCTGTTTTTGTTTCAAGAAAATTCCTTGTAAGTTATTGAGTTCATATTTTCACCTTTGCGGTTAGGATCATCGATAAGTATCACTGTTGGTAGACCTCCAATAGTTTATTATACTTATAAAACGCCATATGTGTTTATAGATAATATTAATAAATATGAAAACGTTCACATTAGCACACTGTTTTGGTTATCAGTGACAGTTCATGGGCGGTGTAGATGCTTCCAAAAGGGTTTGCACCGGTCAGAATCGTGACCAAGACCGACCCTGTTTGCTAGTGTGACTACTGTTTATGTATAGATTGTATTCTAATACACAGAATATAAAAATATTGTGTAGCAGCTGGCCATTGTCTTGTGTATAATTTAAGAATCTGTGGTATAAATGGGCTAGGATATTCTCTTTATTATTGTTTCGCTTATCTAGTTAACAATTATTGCTAATCAGATATAACTGAAACGATTTGAAAAACATTAGTAAAGGCCAAGTTAAGGAGTGGTTTTCTTCATATAACAATTTAAATTTATTTTAATACTTTTATATCTTTTTATTGATGATAGTTAAGCTCTGTAGTGTAGAATTTGGACATTTATTTATTTATCGTTAATGTAGTCACAGCTGATTGAATATTTGAATAAAAATAGAAATGGACTGTAAGAAATAGATTACTGGCTTCCTAGAAACAACGACTCCTCTAGAGCCAAATCAGAGCGGCATGTTCCGGTTTCAATAGACAAACTGTATTACAAACAAAAACTTTATAAACCTTATAATAGTTTATTGTTTGATTTTCGATGTAGTTTTTTTTTATTGTGTGTAGAACTGGCTTTCGCTGTAAACTGAAAGAAGGATGTAGAAGTCAAGGTGGTAAATTAATCAAGCAACAAGAATTTGCATGGTAAAAGATATAAAGTAATAATAATAATAATATTCTACCACATTCACACAGCGCCATCTAGTCCCAAAGTATGCAATTATATTTGCTTGTGTTATGGGAACTAAACAACTGATATACTACTTAAATATTTTTTTTTTTTGTAAATTCATACCCATTATAGATAAATTACACCCAGACACAGAACAAACCTTTATGCTCATCACACAAAGATTTGTCCTGGGTGGGGATCGAACCCACGACCTCCGGCTTAGCAGTCAGGGTCACTAACCACTAGACCAACAGGCCAGTCAAAAGTAAATTAAAATAAAATTTATTAAAGTAATAAGGTAAATATATAAACAGAACTCTTCAAAATAACTTAATGTAAGCAATTAAAATTGATGATTAGCCTGTACTAGGTAGTACAACCTGTGCTACAGGCGGTTTAAAGTTCTTGTACTCCTCGGATTTTTTATTACATATTGTAACACGGACAACGTTAGGATTGACCATGTAATGCGGGACTTGTTGCTATGCGCTGTGGCGCGAGCGCCGCGAGCCAATCCACGCGTTGCACCTTCCCCTCTCTGCGCCCGCGACCCGCAGACGCCTTCGCGGGGTCCGCACGCTAGCAGCGAAGGGAAGGAGCTCGACCGAAGCCGCGGCGACTGCCTTCTCCTCCGCGCCTCCGATGCAAAAAGGTCGTAGTTCGTGTGACGATATATTTGTCTTTTACTGTAAGCGTTTGGCTTAAATGTGTAAATTGTGTAATAGTTATGTACAGCGTATGATAAATCTATGTGTAAAGTTGATTAAAAGAGACTTTAAGTTAGTAGAGAGTGCATTTTATTGTAGCTCTGCCCTTAAAATATTAAAAAAGTTAAAAAAAAATACAACACACTATAATACAACGGTTACAGAATATGCGTAAACGCAGACATGCGCTTCTAGCTCGGCATTTTTACCTACGATTCCGGAATAACAGTTTTAAAACTGGTATTTTATTTTGTATAGAGAGTTTAAAGGACTCGTGTACATATTAAAAGATTCAGTTCCTTTAAACCCATTAATGACCCATTGCTGGGCTCGGGAATTCAAATGTAACGTCACAATATCAGGTCTCAATTAGCTATAGTAACTACAGTTAACACTTAAACTGAATCAAAATATGTCTTCAATTAAAAATAAAACGGAAAGCCAAAGAGGCTATTAAAGGTAGTTGAATAGTTCTACCCACAAGCTTAATCTCTATAGTTACACTATTAGACGATCGCTACGGGCTAATTTAGGGGGATTTCTATGCAAATTTAATTACCATGGTAACTGCATACGACTAACGAAGTATGCTATTCGCTCTACCAATACGGAGTATATTAATTTTACATGAAGGATTGCTAAAGATTGCCTTGCTCAACTTGCATTTAGCTTTTAGTGATGTATGGAGAATTCGAAGTAATAATAACTTTTAAACAACTTCTGGCCTGTTGGTCTAGTGCTTAGTGAGTCTGACTACTAAGCCGGAGGTCGTGAGTTCGATTCCCACCCAGGACAAATCTTTGTGTGATGAGCATAAAGGTTTGTTCTGTGTCTGGGTGTAATTTATCTATAATATGTATGTATTTACATAAAAAAAATATTTAAGTAGTATATCAGTTGTTTAGTACCCATAACACAAGCAAATATAATTGCTTAATTTAGGACTAAATGTGTAAATGTGGTAGAATATATATTAAATTGTTATAAACAGGTCTACGGGAACTGCAAGTACGGTAACCTCGGGCAAATAAATAAGGTATTTACTATTCCTTATAATAATATAATACGTTACGTAGACCCATGTTATAATAATTATAATAACTCGAAGTAAATTCTTATTATACAGGGTGAAATTTTGTAATGCCACCCGGAATGTTTCTTTTGAAGAAAATTATCTATCTCCAGTATTTTAAGTACTTTTCCTGCAGGTGGCATTACAAAATTCCATCCTGTATATTTAACAAATAGTCCTGACTAATCGAAATTCATGCGAGTTTCTTTGTTATAATTTTTCTTTTGATGTTAAGAACTACTGGTCCGATTTGAAAAATTCTTTTAGTGTCGGATAGCCTATTTATCGAGGAAAATTATAAGCTATATAACATCACGCTACGTCTAATAGGAGCGGAGGAGTGGCTAAATAAAGAATGACGAAGAATGAAGCTAAGCCCCGCGCGACTTCTATAACATTATAAAAGCTAAAGTTAGGATAGATGGATGTCATGTGAACCAAATTCAGGCAATATCTATCTAGTAAAGAATAAAATTATACAAGAGAATAATTTCAAAGAATAGCGGTCGCACAGACTAAAATATAACTCAGGAGTATAAAATGTAGTATCATTTTATCATCCATTTAAAGAGAAACTTTCCTTCCTTCTATCTCTATAAATAACACAATGTTTTCCATTTAACAAGTAACAACAAGTCAAATTCATCGCCTTTGCCTGAATAACAGTTTAGCCATATAAACGAAATTCAAATTACACTGTGGAAGCCGACGGTTAGTGGGCAATCGTTGCCGATTTGGTACTAAGGGTTATCGTTCACATAGTTAACACAAGAAAGGTAGTAAGTACAGTCGAGTTCATTAATACATTGGCACCATCATTAGATATTTTTGTTGAAAAGGGTGACTACAACTTATTGCATAATAAACAGCATATTTTATTGAACCATTCACATGAGGACATATATTTTATCCATAGGTTCTATAGTATTTATTGAGCTTTTCAACGCTCACAATATTTTGAATCCTTGATGGTGCCAATATATTAATGAACTCGACTGTACAAGATAGCATAAAATTGGGAAAATTTATTCTACAAATGTATCGAGTAATATGTTCAGTTTTTGTATAGAGTGAAACTCGTAAAACTGCTGATAGTTCGCTAAAATAACAAGTTATATTTTTTATATAATGGTAACGTTACGTATTATAATAATAATAATATTCTACTACATTCACACAGCGCCATCTAGTCCCAAAGTAAGCAATTATATTTGCTTGTGTTACGGGTACTAAACAACTGATATACTACTTAAATATTTTTTTTTTGTAAATACATACATATTATAGATAAATTAGACACAGAACAAACCTTTATGCTCATCACACAAAGATTTGTCCTGGGTGGGGTTCGAACCCACGACCTCCAGCTTAGCAGTCAGGGCCACTAACCACTAGATCAACAGGCCAGTTTTATTTTAAATAATTGTAAATACTTTATTTATTTGCTTAACGTTTCGATGAATTTGCACCGATATTACGGGCTGACTACAATTCCTTATTAGAATACGTATGACGTTTTATAATAAGTCGCAAAAGTATAGAAGATTGCAATAACAAGTTGTGAATATTTTTTCTTTTAATTTTTTTAATGCATTCATCTTTTGTCATGTGGCTCGAACAATATTAACTTTTATGAAATAATCAGAAATACCAAATAAATACCTTAGTTTGCCTAATTTACATAGATTAGTATTATTACATAATTTTTTGACATTTTTACATGTTAACTTTTTTTGACAATAATTGTTAATAGTTTTGATTAGTTTTATTTATGATATTGGAACTTACAATACTGACTTATTAAATTGTTGAATTATATTTTAATTATCTTGCTTGTGTTACTATATCTAATAACTGTGTCACCTTTTATTAAGTAATTAATTCATACACAATGTAAAAATTTTTTTTTTGAATGAATAAATGAAATGAAATTAGCTTTTTTATAACACGATGGTGGCAATCTAGCTCAGCCTAATTATAAGTGATTAGCTACATCAGGAGTAGGTATCACAGAGCGTTGCCAACCTATTTATACCCATTTTGAACGACTACTACACTGGATTTCATTGGAAAAACCTCGGCAGAAAGTATATCTCCCTACTGCCGTGTTCACGAGAAAATTACTCTACGGTATTACGAGTTATCACATCTTAATTTTCTTTAGAACTTTAAAATCAGTTGTTAAGATGGAGGTTACTGCTAGTTTATATATATATGAGTCATCGCGGTTAGTGACCTCGAAGTTTATTTCAGAAATCAGTAGCACTACCTCCAATTTCCATTTTTGAAAGCATTATCCTTCTGTCCAACATTTATCTGTTGCTACGTGATAAGGCTAGCTGTAAACAAATTAATTGACACTCAAAGCACGAGCGTTAATAAAATAATTAAATTAAAAATATTATCAGCGTAAGTGTGCGGTGTTTACAAAAGGGAAAGAAACAAGTATTTTTAATTATTGGGATAAGTAATTAAGAATATTACACTTTCTTTAACTTAATATATTCGATACAATTAACGCAGTCGGGAGACTGTTTAAATAAGATAAATTTACAGTTCAAATGATACCTGTATGTGTGAATGTAGGTATAGAAAGGGTGGAACCAGTCGAAAGTCGGTAAAGTACTTCGGCATTGGTGACAAGTATCTGTTCAGGTGTCATTTGGTTTACTTTTTTGCACTTTGACGGGTGCCGATTGCATTAATTATCCTGAAACATACGTAGGTGTATCCAGAATTTAATTTAAGGGAGTTCATTCGCTTATAAAAGAAAGGAGGCTATTAAAAATTCTTGTTGTATCATTATTATAACATTTTTTAATAAACTAATCAATCACTCAACTGAATATTATTAAAAGTTTTTGGAATGATTCTTTGGCCTTGCAAAGGGTCATCACTAGTCTAAAAGCTGTAGATATTAAAATGTCCTGACATTACTCTTTCAAGCATTCATTTTAACGTTACCGCACTACTTCTTAGGAGAATACAATTATGATGTCCTCATAACGTCTTTGAAAGCCGTTTAAATGAAGTGTGTTACCATTAATGAAGCTTTCACATAGACCTCCGGGCCAATTTTTATACAAGAGCCTTATTAAAAGTACATGTGTAAACAAATTTTTAAAGTGAATTTTATCCTACAATGTATTTGTTACACAGTCTTTGTACGGTTACCTTAACAATTGACACCATGTAAGTCTCGCCGGTGGCTACGTTCGCCCATTAGACCACTTCCTTAACAAAAGAGGCTCGGAGCCTCCCATTCTAACAATTGTATGAGCTATTTACCTTATCTGTAGCGAGCGGCAATCAAACCCGCTCCTGATGCTGAGTTCGACCAATACGTTTTGATACTTGCCCGGGTGGATATTTCATATCGTGCATTTTGGAGCTTTAAAGAAATTTTAAAAAAATTACGCCAAATCAAGTTCTTTATGTGGTTTTTAATAAGTATATATTATTTACATCTTAATTATATTGAAGGGACAGCAATAACTCTTTTAAGCTTTGAGATTTTGACATTTAAATTTTTTGCAAAAATGGTAATGAGATTTTATTAGTACGGTGATTAGATTACAAACTACGGTAATGAGATAAAGTAAAATGGTAATTAGGAATAAAACAAATCACTGACAAATCAACCTTTTATTGCGAAATTAGTATTAAGTCTTTCATAGGAACTGTAAAGTACTATGCATAGTTATACTAAGAACAAAAATTATAATAAAAAACTTAACGAAATCAACATAATTAAAAGAACTTTTGCAGTAGAATGCCACGTTTAACTAGCAGTTTTCTTTTGTAAAATGCATTAAAATTGTCTCTCCACTTTTTCCTTTGTTGCCTTTTGCCTCTTGGAGTCATATCATTTATTGACAAAATTTTTTTTTGTTCTTTTCTTTTTAAGTATCTTTGGTGTTCTTTTTCCTTCTGTAAAGCGTAAAGAGCTGGATCTGATTTAATATTTATATATTATGTATCTTCTTCTGCGGGCTAATTTCGCTTTTTCTAGTATTTCTTCTCTAGTTTTCTTTTTTCGTGGCATTGCAATCTAAAACAATATAAAAACCTTGATAAAAACCTACCATTCGCAATAAAAAGGACGGTAAAAAATGGTAATTAGAACAACGGCAATTAGATTTACACACATTTTAATAAACAAACTTTAGTTTTTTTACAGAAAATGACTTAAAACTTTATTAACGTATAGAAGATCTATTATTTGATACCCCAGACAAATAATTACATAAAAATCATAATGCACTTACCTTTGAAAACGGTAATGGTATGTAGATATTTTCTTAACCACTTCACTTTCCGAACAGGAGAACTTAAAATTACGTTGATACAATAGGTCTTTGAAGCGTGCGCGCGGCTCGGTAGCACAGCGCCGACTGGTGCCGAATAATTTGTATCCAGTCTACTGCACAGTGGCGCGAAAATTCGAAAATATCGGATCGAGAATATCGTCGAATGGTAATTATGAGTTAGTGTAGGGACATTTTTTGAAATCGTAAAAAAGTAGTTAAATTTGTTCTTTCATAAACAATACTTACTATACAATATAGATTGGTTATTCTATTATCCAAAAACGTATTTATTAAATCGTTCTTCCAACGGAATCTTTAAAATAATGAACCAATTGGTTAAAATCTGGAAAAAGGGACACCGATGGTAATTAGATTCACGGATTGTTTTTTAAAATTTATATTATTTCTAATATAATACAATAAATTTTAAGGGTTGCGTCTAATAAAATGGTATGTTATCATGATAAAAATAATTTCAGGTAATGATTTTTTCAACGTTTATTATATTCTTTATCGTCCGCCGTGTAATATGCACGAAATGAAATATTTACCCGCCCCATTGTTCTGTCTCGTGATAAATATTACTCTAGATCTTGCTAATATGATTTTATTTATTGATTCCTCTTATCTTTCATTACAATTTATAATTCTGTCAGTGATATTTTGGTGATACATTAATCATATAGTATTCTTGAATGATGATTTTTAGTGTTGTTTGCCATATTTATCTTAAGCTCTCTTTAAAAGTTCATCATTATATTTTTGGTGATCGATGTATTTTTGAGAAATGATCTAACACCAAAAATGTCGTGATTCTACTGCTTAATAATAAACATATCCAAACATCGTTATTTATTGTGTCATCTTTGACATTGTTTGCGAAAAACCACTAGCATTCTCCACCATCTATTTTTTTATGACTTTAATTTGCAAATATTACCATTAATCATTTGACTGCAATTTGTATATAAATTTAAGTACTCCATAACGGTTGTGTCAAGAATGCCGAGTTTTTTATACTGGGTGGCGCAAAAGTAAAGACCCTATTTGGTTCAGCTATAACATTTTTTCTAAATTAGAAAACTAGATTTAGATTTTTTTAAATGTATATTTGTGCCATTAAATTTCGTACCATTAGGATTTAAAGATGATGTCTTTTAAATGGTGACCTCCAGAGTTGATACACATTTGAGCCCTATTTATGACATTTTGCATAACTTGCCGTAACACTTCCTGCGATATGTTCGTTATTTCTTGACGAATGTTTTCTTTTAGAGCTGCGAGAGTCTGTGGCTTGTTCACATACACCCGAGATTTCAAAAAACCCCAAAGAAAAAAGTCTGGACTGGTCAGATCGGGTGATCTTGCAGGCCAAGGCAAATCGCCAAAACGAGAGATAACTCGGCCTGGAAAAGCGTCCCTCACTAAGTCCATAGTGTCGCGCGCTGTGTGTGCCGTAGCGCCGTCTTGTTGAAACCAGATGTGCTCCAGCCCCAATTCGTCCAAACTGGGTATCAAAAACTCACGTAACATGGTTCTGTAGCGTTCTCCAGTGACAGTTATCGCATTGCCTCCAGCGTCTTCGAAAAAATAGGGTCCGATCACTCTGTCAACACAGATGCCACACCATACAGTAACTTTTAGTGGGTGTAGAGGTGTTTCTTGAATAATGCGCGGATTATCAGTGCCCCAGAACCGAGTATTCTGCTTATTGACATGCCCTGAGAGATGGAAATGCGCTTCGTCACTCATAACCAATTTTGAAGGAAAATCATCCTCTTCAAGGTTGAGGTTTATGACGCGCTGGCAGTAATCTAGACGAGCTCGGTGGTCAGCAGGCAGCAGCTGATGAGTCATTTGAGTTTTATACGGGAACATCTTTAAGTCTTTCACCAAAATACGCTGCAGGGTCCGTCTGGAAATGCCCAATTGCGTGGCACGTCGCCTCGTTGATGTTTCTGGACACTCTTCCACATCTTCGCGCACAGCATCGATATTTTCAGCTGAACGGCCTGTTCTTGGTCTCCCAGACTTAGGTCTATCCAATGTTGAGCCAGTTGCTTCAAGGCGTGTGGCAAAGCGTCGAATTGTGCGACCAATCGGTGCCGGACGGTGGGGAAATCGTCGACGAAATTCACGTTGTGTTCTTATCACTGATGAATTATTCCGTAAGAACATTGACACAATTATTCCACGTTCTTGGGGAGTAAAACGGTCCATGTTTATTTTCAGTGTATTTTACATTTGTTCACTACACAATTTTCAACAACAGAATGACAGAAAATGTCATATAAAAAAAAAAAAAGTATTTTCTTTAGTGCCAGTACTTTTGCGCCACCCAGTACTTTTATAATCCAGCATTTTTGTTTCAAAACGTTTAGGTATTATAGGAATAGTTAGAAGGTACAGTTTAAAAAATTAAATACAAGTAATAGATAAACATACAATATATTTTCCGATATATACGCACTTAGAACTTAAATTAAACTAACTAAACTTAAAACTATAAACAAATGATCAAGTAATGGCAATCCTTATTTAGAGAGCAGTATCTATAGTGTTGGCAGCGAGTGCAGGTAACCGCGTTATAACAGTGATAGCGCGCGCGTGATGATACCATAGCGGGCCGAGCCCCCTTGCGACTCATTTTACACTATACTGTTAGGTAGGTTGGATACTTATACTATAATATACCATACTGGAAGTATCTTACCTTCCTCTTTGTACTTCGGTATATGTTGTTGCTTTGATTCGAGTTTTGGTATTGCTGGCATCATTTATATAGTGTATTTTAATGATGTCATATAGGATTGTGTTTAAACTTGTTAAAACATTGCTTAGTTAGATATATACATAATTATAGTACACACATATAGATCAAGACTTAACTTAGACAGAGACCATTTCGTTCCATCTGTTACGATTCTGGCATACATTTCTTAGACAATAATCAAAATTGTCTCATAAAATGCTCGCCGATTTGGATTTAGAACCCGAGCATCCCTGCAACTTATTTAATACTATAAGTACTATTCTTTAAGTACCCACTTCTTTGTGCTTAGTACATGTTGTTGTTTTGGTGAAGCTGACGTCATTAACTTGTCACATTCAACTTCATAATAAATTTTACTGCAACCTTATATAGGTTGGAAAAAAGTAATATCCAGAGCTCACTGTGGAGAGAAGGGGTTCTAAAACGTCAAAGCTAAATGTCTTAAGGGTATACGGTAACCACTTACCACGTTGATCTGGCTGTTAGCTTTTTGCAACCATCGTGGTATAAAAAGAATAAAATAGTGAAGTATATTCTAAATAGCACTAACATTAGTCGTGTCAAATGTTCGTGAACCATTCCATTCCGATAATTTGACTGTTTTCTTTCTCTAAATGACTACTTAAGAAAAGCAATATAAATTTAAACGCAAAATATTCTAACAACATATTTCACAAGAACACTTCCACTAAACGTATATAACAGTGACATATTACTGAAAGAGCCCAAGATTACGACACGAGTCCCGCACGTGCTTTTAACCTGTATTTGCGTCGGCACAGAAGTGTCCGCGCACAGTCGTGACATAACTGCTCCCAGCGCCCGTAATCTAGAATAAATTGCGTACACTTTGTGACTCTTTATAGACCTTTTAAGGTAGAAAATTTAAGATGATGATCGCCACGTTCATAATTAAGATCAGCCTTGATAGTAGACTCGTGATCTGATGTGGGTGGTTCCGCTTCCGAGGACTCCGGTGGTCTACCAACATCCAACCTATTTGGACATGCTACTGACATTTTTCTACATTATTGATGGATAGATAAGAGGTGTTTGGCGTTTCTACCATATCCGGAACAGATGAGTTGGTTTATATGGTTAAGATTTTTGCGATGATTAAACGGGACTCTAAACTGGCTGCTCCTTTTTTGGTGAATGAATTAGCTCAGTTGTTTGTTTCTTCTTTGTGTTTTGCTTCCCCTTAACATACATTCGTGAATGAAATTTAAGTACTCCCAGATTCAGAGCAAAGATTAGTGTCTAACTGTATTTATTGAACCTAAAGGTGCAACAAATACGTGGCAAGATATTTGTATATTTTGTGACACCTGAAAAACAAAAATATGAGAACAAACGAACACAAATAGGTACGAAAAATAATTTCACAACTAAACTTTTCAACAAATGATTAAGTAATTTGGGTCCGAAAACATCTCTAACTCAAACAATAAAACTAATTATTAATAATAATATTCTACCACATTCACACAGCGCCATCTAGTCCCAAAGTAAGCAATTATATTTGCTTGTGTTATGGGTACTAAACAACTGATATACTACTTATATACATTTAATAAGAACCATTGCATTGCATTGTTTTGCATTTAATGTAATTAATAAGGTTTGTAGAATTGATATTTTTACATTGTTTTTTGTTGCAAAGCTTATGCATCTCGTAAAACATTTAACAAAACATACAAGGAAGTAACTCGTCTAAAGCCATAACAAACTAAGGCAAGCCTTTATGGCTACCAGTCGCATACGGTAGCGACGTGTGTGGCATCCCCAGATACTTTATATAATACTTGGCTTGGACGATCCTCATATCTCAACGGGAAGTATTTTGCATGCAACCACCACCTATCTTTTGGAACAATCTGAAAACAAGAGCACAGCGCAACTAAACGACTTATAACTCAATTCCTTTTACTGTAATTTTCTTTGTAATGTAAACCTGGTAAGGTTTATTGTGGTATGACTAATATTTTGGTTTAAACCTTTTACTGAATTCTTATGTTTTACCAAACGCATTTATCGTAAATTCGTTCGTAATTGCTAATTGTTGATGAAGGAAATCTATGTTTGCTTGATTTCACGTAATGTAATTTTAATAAATGTTGTTGTAATAAATCACAGAGTAAGAACCCAGAAATATGTCTGTGTGAACCACACTTAGCGACATAGTATCTGCTTATGCCAATGGAATTAATTCAACCAAGTTATATGCCCTTGCCTATCCTTGACTGAAAACAGAAGGTTTCTTCTATGTCCTAAGTAAAAACTTATAATTATTGTATAGCTGTATTTTTCCTTCATTTTTGTTTTTTTTTTTACATACTTATTGAATTTCTTTAACGGTATGTGGGTTTCCTCACGATGTTTTCCTTCACCGTTAGCAGATGGAAAGTTACTTGACTAGTACATATAAATTCCACAAAGTGGAATCTACATAGGTACTGCCGGTCGGGATCGAATTCGGAGCGTGTGATTTGCACGCCGGTCCCTTATCCATTCAGCCAACATCGCTAAATATTTTTTGTTACGAAATTAAAAATGCGTATACGCATTTGCCAATGTTATTTTCCGCCGATTGAACTATGTCCTTTGTAGAACTATAATATGAATAAAACATCAACAAAATATATATTGCAAAACCAATTATTAGTTAACTTCCTCAATCGTTATCTGAAATCTAAACATTAACTTATTTACGATCCACATTATAGTGTTGATTTAATGTATGCGAGTGATTAGATATACAAAATTCTAATAGGCCGGGGAGCAAATCACCGATTGTAATTCAATCAATCAATCAGTTGCTATTATAGTGAACATTTATTGTTAAGGTGTGGTTCGTTGACGAACGTTCGTTATGTCTTCAAGTATTGAAGTAGCGGGTGGGGGATCGGAGTTCATTCCCTCATCTGCTCCTTTTCGTGTAGGCTGTTACGGTCCCCAGTGCACCCGGACGCTGCCGTTTGGAGTTCGTGCCCGCATGGGGCTGAGTGTCGGTACCCTGTGAGGGGCTCTCGCTGACTGCGTGTTTTCTAGTCATTTAGCAATGAAGATTCTTAACATTATTTATCAAAATAATGCTATGGATATTTTTATATTAACTCTACATATTATATTATCTATATAAATAATAAAAATGGATCATGATATTATAAATTATGTGATGGATTCACGTGACAACGGCTCGACCGATTTGGCTAATTATTTTTTGTTGTATTTGCTATTATGGAGGTAAGGCATGTATGTAAGAAATTATACGAAAAATTTAGTATAAAATTTAAAATTTTGGGTTTTACAATCTTCATAAAAACATTTGAAAATGGAACATTATCACGAATAATAAAATATGGCGGTACGTAGTTCGCAGAGTCAGCTAGTAAACAATATAATTTGTTTAATAATACACGGGCTGTTGATTACATTTATTTATAATTATTATGTTAATTCTTACCCAATTCAAGTGTATTTACAGACATACTATTTAGAAATCACACAAACAATCTTGTAATGTTGGCAGCACTGTTGACAAGCAACTTGTCTGAGGTGTTAGTTGCTTATAGTCATTTTCAGAACCGTACCTTTACCTTTGTGGAATTTTTAGCTTAACATCCAAGTACTGGAACGATCGACTTTTAATGAGCTGCCACTAATCGTTTAATCGCCTCATTTTGTATTATAACGTTGCGTATTGTAGCAATAAAATTAGTATATTTGTCGTAAGAATCTTGTTAGGCTACCAATGACATACTTACATAGTAATTGTGAATGTTGAAAAACATCCAATTATACAAAAATATCTAGAACAGGTAGACTATATAGGCATTATCAATTACATATTATTATTTTCAATTGGACGGATGCAGTGGATTTTACAGTTGTTTACGAATATTAGATTAGCTTATTTCGTAGGTTCTAAAGTCAAAGGTTGTTTGAATGTGATTGAAAATCTCGAATATTGAAATGAGCTCATTATCAAAAATAAATGAATTTTGTAATTGAAGGAAGATTAGATGTAAATTTATGGGATGGCCATCGCCATCCCATAAATTTACATCTAATCTTGAAAATTACATCTAATCTTTAAAATTATTAATAATACCTTACGTACTATTAATAATTTTATTATTTAAGTAGGTAAGAAAATGATGACAGTCATCTTTATTTCTATCATAAATTCTTGGCAATTATATTTACAATTTTAATTTACAAATTACCATATTACTTATACTCACCAATACCTTATCTATTGTACTGTGATATTTCAAACTGTAACCAATTGAAATTGTAACTACTATGGTGACTAAAAAGACTGGCCTGAGTTTCTTGCCAAGTTCTTCTCAGAGACTGACCTTGTCAGTGAACTGGCCGTAGGTAAATTTGCTGACACTTTTTTTTTTGGCTTTGTATGACGTTCATTAGTATCATGATATATGTGATCAAGATGAAATAAAAAGATTTGACTTTGACTATTAATTTATTATCATTTTGGGGTACGAAATGAAATGAAATAAAATCTCGTTTATTCATCTAGGTTACAAGGTAACACTTATGAAAGTCACAAGAATGTAACAGGTTATCCGAAAAGTAGTGTCAGCAAATTTGCCTACGACCTTATTTGTAGTAGATATCAATTTCCTTTAATTAATACAAAAACCTTTCACCTTTCATTTCAGATAGAGTATCAGATACTGTTTAAACAGGACCTAACTATAAATTTGTTATACTATAAATAATATAAAATAATTGGTATAATAATCGCAAATCTCTATAATGACAAGCATAGGTTTACTTTATCGAGATATTATTGATTCTTGCCCCTTGGCTCTGTATTTATTCTATACTCAATAAATTATAGACCTTGTTGTACTCGATTTCCTAGTAATTACTATAAAATCATCCTTAGTTCAGTAAGAACCTAGTAAATATAAACGTTTAGACGATAGCTTATATTCTTTATTAGGTTTGACAGTAAACAATCAAAGTTTGTAGCGATCACTTTATTTAAATAGCATCAAATAAGTGAAGCATTTATTGCAGTTTTCAGTTCTTAAGTTAATTCAGGGCCAGAAAAATGACTTGTGCTTATCATCTTGTAAACAAACCTACGTTTTCTGCGCTGCGTTTTCACCGTGTGTGCGAGGATGCAATGTTTATTATGAACCAATAGAACTACTTTAGATACGTTACGATCTGACGTCAGGTAAATGAATCGATTCTATTGGTTAATTATAAACATCGCGTCATCGACCAATAAGGCACTCTTATTGTTCTAATACACGTAATGCAAATGCTAAACACGAAATTGTGATTGATAAATAGTTTTTCTGAAAGGATCTGAATGAAATCTGCCGCACAGATGGACTAGTACATATGATTCTTTTACCGACATACCACGTGGGTGGAAACTAGTACTCTTAGTGATTACTTTTGTTTCATCATTATCATAATCAGCAACCCATTAATATCCCACTGCTGAGCTCGAGTTTCTTTTCCTCTATCTAGAAAGTTGAGAGGGTTTAGGCCATAATCCACACACGCTGGCCTAATGCGGCTTGGTGGATCAGACATATATTTAGAATTTCTTCTACGGTATGTGGGTTTCCTCGCGATGTTTTCCTTCACTGTCAGCAGATGGTAAGTCACATGACTAGTATAAATTCCAAAAAGTGAAATCCACATTGGTACTGCCGGTCTGAATCAAACTCTGTCCGCATGATTTGCATGCCGGTCCCTTATTCATCGGCCAAAATCGCTATACTTTTGTTTATTGTAAACAAACAGTAGTACAAAGGCAATAAAAGGACTACTTTGTTTTTCCAGAGTTAGAAGATTGTTCGAACAGATGGCACTAAGCGGTTAGTTGTATGTTTATCACTTCATTAGCTAGGAGGGGTCATGGCGTCGTCGTCGCAGCGACACCTCTCGTGCTAATGTCGCCGATATGTTGTCTAGATTGTAAGGCGTTACTATACCGGCACGCGAACTCCACACTCCCGATTCTGTGTTTTTCTTGCTTTAGAAACATGTAAATGTAATCGAATTATTCTTAAAATTAAAAATACTAGCTTTTAGGCTTATATAAAATGATCAAATTTAGGTGAAATTGGTGAGAAAAGTCTTGAAGAACTAGAATATAACGTAGTAAAACAACATGGGGGTGCGCTAATTGCCATCAACTAGGCGCGCATTTTCTAAACTATTCTAGACTGAAAATTTAATATCCAATTAATTTTATGTATTCTAAAAACTATAAGTCGCTCCGTCAAGAGCTGATGAGTTTAAAACGACGGCATCAATTTAAATTCCAAACCATTACGATCATGTCAGTGTACAAACTTAAAAAACCGCATTGAAATCAGCCCATTTGAGCTACGATGCCACAGACAGATATACAGATACGCAGACAAGTCAAACTTATAACACTCCTCTTTTTGCGTCAGATGTAAAAAAATGAGTTGAATAGTTTACTAATATAGCATTTCAATAAACCAGAGAGTATCAAGTAGTAGACACCAATAGATATAGAATATGACCATAGAGTACTAAAAACTGCAGTACAATCATTTTCATGCTACATTAGAGTAGTAACAACAAAGTAAGAGAACAGACGTGGCATCAGTAACCTTAGCTCTGAACCACGATCTATTACACTCGCCATCTAATTTACATTTCGTCGAGGCGCGAGCGCAGTAATTTTTGCACGTTTCGAGCACGCGCGAACACCTTAAAGAGAAACCTTCTGTGTATGATCTTGCTTAGGAATTCGATTATAGTTCAAACACGCGGTAAAACGGTACTTGAAGCTTTACATTGATTAATAACAGGAGCCCTATTCTTTTACCATAATTGCTGTTGTTTATTATGAATTAATTTGGAACTTGTGACTGAAATCATTGTTAAAATAAAATTGACTGCTCGTTTAATTAGAGTTCAGTTTTACCCCTGAGTGGAATTCTGTCAAGGGGGAAAAATGGAATAATCAAAATGATAAGGGGGCTTTTTGAACTAACTTTACATTAGAGTTCAGTTTTGGCTGAGGGATTTACACAGGGGGGATTTGTGGAATAAGCCTCCTTGCTTCTTCATTTAATAATAATAATTTAATAATATTTCACCACATTCCCACAGCGCCATCTAGTCCCAAATTAAGCAATTATATTTGCTTGTGTTATGAGTACTAAACAACTGATATACTAATTAAATATATTTTTATTTTGTAAATACATAGGTACATACTCGTATTATAGATAAATTACACCCAGACACAGAACAAACCTTTATGCTCATCACACAAACATTTGCCCTGGGTGGGGAACGAAACCACGACCTCCGGCGTAGCAGTCAGGGTCACTAATCATTAGACCAACAGGCCTGTCAATTATGTGATTCGACAACATTCTGTGTGTAAAAAATGAGACTGTTCTAAAACGATAGCATTTTAGAAAATACAAATATTTGTTATAATTATTAACTAACATTAACTTGTTGTTCCTCGGCCTTCGGAGCCTAGTTAGTCATTACAGAGCAAAGTAGGCCTGCTCTACATCTTAATTAGAAATTGTGAATGGCCATAATGTGTTTTATTGGTTCGTTTGATTGCGGATGCCAATATAAATGTACGTCAATTTGATTGAACCGGCTTCTCTAAAGGAAGCTGCCTTATTAAATTACTCAATTTGTTGTATGGGCTCAGTGTCAGCGGAATTCACTATCCAAAATAACTTTAAAAATTTTAGCGGATGTAATAGAATGTAGGTTCATTTTCCAATTTGAATTTTGTGTTGTTGAAATTATACCTCTAAATATATGTAAATAGAAATACAGACATTATTAAGAAATAACTTCTATAATCGTGAGAAAATTTTGCAAAATAATATTCTCAAATTATAAATTATAGACACAAATTTAACGCATTTGTTTTAAATATTTATGAGTTACGAATTCGTAAATATTTGTCTTATACTAAAAATGGGACCTTCAATACTCCATACAGTATTGATCAGGGATTTTAGAACTTACAACACGCCTTTTCCCTCAAATACTGAGAATAAAAAGACAGAAAAACAAAATACAATATTTTTTATCTGACCCAAGGATCAGACTACTCTAGTAAAGTTTTACATAATATATTATAAAAATATATATGTTATGTATACTATTATTATAAAGCTGAAGAGTTTGTTTGTTCGGTTGAACGCTAGGATATCAGAAACTACTAGTCTGATAAAAAAAAAATCTTTATAACATCATGCTACGGAAAATAGGAGCTGAGCAGTGGCCAAATAAAAAATGACTGGAGCAAAGCAACATGCAACTACTAGTTTATATATAAATTGAAAGAAAATGTACATAATTTCTTTATTCAAAAGTAGGATGATATTTTTTCTCGTTTTTGTTTTATTATATTTTTTCTTGAACTGCTTCATCCGCTTTCCGCTATCAATGAGCCAGTAAATTATCAAAATATAGAGCAGTAAATTCGATTGCTAATATTATTATGTTAAGATTAGAAATAATGCTAGCAACATATCGTAAATCGTAAATGACCGTATTAGGAGGCGACCATAAATAAACACAGCTACATAAACTTATAAAAAAATAACAAGCTGTGATATCTTAACTATACACATTTAATTGCTCATTTTATACCCACGTAGTAGTTCATAGTTAATCGTCTTATATTTTGTGAATAAATAAATAATATATTATGTCACTATACTTTAAATATCAACTTGGTTTGTCTCGTAGTCGACTTACTTGGTATCTGGTTGCATTCTTGTCAAATGTTTGAAAATCTTAATTCAAATATTTGAATAACAAATGAATATCGACAAACACCGTGACTGACTGTCTCCGTGGCGCAGTGGTTAAGGTGGTCGCCTCGCCACTACATCGCCGTGCTGGGTGACGTGGGTTCGATTCCCACACGAGACAAATATTTGTGTGATTCATAGATATTTGTTTCTAATCTGGGTGTGCGGGCGTTGTCTTTTAAAAAAAAAAAAAGTGATTTCGAGATTGTGATAAGCCCTCTAGTCTCTATCTATTGTCTGGTTTGATAAGACTAATAGACAGGCGATAATCCGGTAGGTTTAGGTCCGACTAAAACAGTTTTATGGGCCTCACCTAACTTCCACCACAGCGAGCGACTTTGTGCTGCCTGCATCCAACGACTACCCGCAACCCTTACAAGTCCTATATCCAGCAGTGGACGTCATTGAGCTGATATGATGAGATGACAGTAGGTAGAGTGCACTTAGACACCATCTTCGCAGCTCTTTTTATAAGGACAACTAATTTCCGTTGATATTACCACCGTGCTCTAAATACGGTTATAAGGACTTTCATAATAAATTGACTGACTGGCCTGTTGGTCTAGTGGTTAGTGAACCTGACTGCAAAGCCGGAGGTCGTGGGTTCGATCTCCACCCAGGACAAATCTTTGTGTGATGAACATGATGGTTTGTTCTGTGTCTGGGTGTAATTTATCTATAATATGTATGTATTTACAAAAAAAAAAACGTATTTAAGTAGTATATCAGTTGTTTAGTACCCATACCACAAGCAAATATAATTGCTTACTTTGGGACTAGATGGCGCTGTGTGAATGTGTTAGAATATTATATATAAATTATAATTATAGTATTTAAAGCAGGTTGATTGG
Organism: Laspeyria flexula; assembly: GCA_905147015.1. Taxonomy (NCBI): domain Eukaryota; kingdom Metazoa; phylum Arthropoda; class Insecta; order Lepidoptera; family Erebidae; genus Laspeyria; species Laspeyria flexula. The sequence continues at coordinate 9,248,094 of LR989964.1, read as the reverse complement.
CTTCAAAAGTAGAATGATTTCTTTAGGTCAAATAGGCCAATAAGGAGATGACAAAGCATGGTTTAGTATTTCAGTCAAATCCCAAAAAGCCGTTTAATAAGTGTGTTGACGAAGTAACTACTTAGCTGCTCACTCTGGTGGTACATTATATACCAACTTTGTATTATTGTTTTTGTTTAATAGAATGACTGCGTGCATCTGGGAAAGCGCCGTCCGCGCGAACGTTCTAGAAGTCGGGCGCGCAACCTGAGCGCCACCCCCGGCCGACACGGCTTCCCGGGGTGCTACATTTGAATTAAAAATACTATTTTATTGGTACTTTGGAACGTATCGTAACGATAAGTAAATGCTATAAAAGTTAACACGATACTTGTAAAATGTTTTTTAATAGGACCACTTAAACTGACAAGTTTTTGCGCGATTTAGCCACACCCTATGTTATAATGTCGTAGTTTCATCATTTATTAATGATTATCGTCTAGCCAGATAGTTTAAACCGATTCAAAAAATATTTTTAGATTTATTATGCACCGCCTGCATGTAAACCCACGCAACGTTAATATTATTTCTACGAATTTGGCCACTGTTTTTGAAATCTCTGCTGCACTATTGATATATTTATATAATTCAGTCTAGACGGAATCTAATTGTTTCAGTGTATGCCTAATATATCACTGTCGAAACGAATTCAAGATGAGTCAACCAACTTTAAAATGTATATAATCAAATGTTTTTATGTCTTATATCTATACTAATATTATAAAGCTGAAGAGTTTGATAGTAGTAGTAGTAGATCTCAGGAACTACTGGTCCGATTTGAAAAAATATTATATTGTTGGATAGCTAATTTATCGAGTAAGGTTTTAAGCTATATACTATCACGCTACGGCTAATAGAAGCTCAGCAGTGGCCAAATAGAGAACGATGGTAGCGAAGCCCCGCCCGACATCTAGTTCAATTATAAACGTGGTGGGTCCGTGGTGACAGGATGTGGATGCGATTGTAAAGGCTTTCTCTAATACAGTGTACTACGCAAGTGATTCGAATTGAACACGACTGCGGAGCGATCCGATACAGTGCCACGCGATGTTGTGTTACGTGGAGGCTTTGTTCTACGTGGGCACAAAATGTCTAGAAATACCGCTGTGCCGTCAAAAAAAACGTCGTACCTAGAACGCACGCGAACCCCCAAAAACTTCAATGTGTTTAGTAAGTTGTTGGCTTTTGCGATCGTTCACATAGGACACTGTATTGCAATTTTCATCGCAATTGCGTCTATCAATACACTTACGCCATGCTATCGTGTCTATGATGTCCCATCGACAGCATGTCGTGCCCAGCACAGCGTAGCAGATGCGATGATAATTATAACAATAATCTTTATTGACATAAAGGTGGTACAAATTATAAAAGGATTCCCTGGTACCTACGATAATATACAAGTATACTGAGGTTTAGGCACCAGTGCTTCCCCACAATAGTGATGACATTTTTTATATCAAATTATAATTAATACAACAAAATAAGATAGTCAAACAGTCCACGAGTATTCATACCCTGTCGTCATTTTTTCGGTCCGCCGCCTTACTGAAAGCTCTATGAAGTGTAGTAGAATATTAATACATTATGTGAACCAGCAGTGTGCAGCAGCGGCGAAAGTTGCATCTCGTCCTGAAGATGGTTTCTTTAAGGAACTGAATCCCGGTTGGTAGTCCCGACTTTCTTACGCAGGTAAAATTGCCCGTAAAATTATTTTGAACTTGTAGTGTATACTGGGTCTGTTTGAAATACAACAAATTTACAATGATACTAGTTAGTCGACAGCTATCAGTACTTATTCTTACTTTCTCTATAAAACAGAGGAAGTACATAAGGACATCTAAATCAAGCGTGTGTCAGACAGACGGACAAGCCGACAACGGGTGGCGGGTACGACCATAACTCTCTGCAGATGAAGTTATTAATGTTCGCGGAGGCAGGTGCTTTAAACCACTAACTACCCACCAAGTACCTTCATTTGTACGAGATACAGAAATATAGCCTATTTAGCTATGAATAGGAAATTCGATATGAAATAATAGGGTCTCAATATCGGAATAATAACGGTTTCTTTGATATCTTTAAGAAGGGAACTGAACCTGAATTACATTTAGGTTTTTAGCTAAATAGGCAATATAGGTACAGTTAGTTAGCTATCATCAGCAAACCATTAAGTCCCACTGCTGGGCTCGGGTTTCCTCTCCTCTAATTAGAGAGCTGACAGGGTTTATGCCATAATCCACTCACGCTGGCCTAGTGCAGGTTGGTGGATCAGACATACTTATAGAATTTCTTCTAGGGTATGTGGGTTTCCTCACGATGTTTTCCTTCACCGTTAAGTTAGCTATAGTTATAACCATATGACCACGCGAGGTGTATTGGATTTTATATAGTTACATGACAAATACAGTAAATAATAGTTTGGTTATATTGTAACAGTAGAATTCGCGCGGGGCTTCGCTCCCGTAGTTCTTTATTTGGCCACTGCTCAGCCCTATAAGCTGTAGCGTGATGTTGTATATAACAGTTTTTGATAAATAAGCTATCCAACACTAAAATAAAATTTCAAATCGGACTGTAGTTCTTGAGATTCTAGTGTTCAAACAAACAAACAAATAAACTCTTCAGCTTTATAATAGGACGTAATTTAGCAGAAAGGACTCAACCCACACTATGGTCAAAAATGAGTTGTTTATGGCAAATAGGTCCTAAAGGTTGGTTCTTCCACTCAGCAAAAAATATCTGTAATACCAATACCAATTTGCCCATAAGCGACAATATTTCAAAATATTCCAAATACAACATCATTGCAGCAATACACAACTAAACTTTAAACCTCGATAACTCAAAATTTGCTTTTTGTGTGTTGAGTCCTTTCTGCTAACTACCTCCAATATTAGTACAGATATAAGTATAAAGTAATAATAATAATAATATTCTACCACATTCACACAGCGCCATCTAGTCCCAAAGTAAGCAATTATATTTGCTTGTGTTATGGGTACTAAACAACTGATATACTACTTAAATACATTTTTTTTTTGTAAATACATACATATTATAGATAAATTACACCCAGACACAGAACAAACCTTTATGCTCATGACACAAAGATTTGTCCTGGGTGGGGATCGAACCCACGACCTCCGGCTTAGCAGTCAGGGTCACTAACCACTAGACTAACAGGCCAGTCAAAGTATAGATATGTTACAATTAACATCATCAAATGAACCATAGACTTGTTTGTACAGTCGTTTCCCAATTCAGCCTCAATTGATGATTCTTCAAAACTTTAATAATCTAAAGTACTTTTACTTTTTCCATTTAAGTAAGCTATTAAGCGTGATTAATAACAGTAGGAACTGAAAAAAATAATACTTTTACTTCCTGCATTTTGGTGCTAATAAAATGACTACATAATTGCAGGGTTAAAACAAACCCTACAAAGGTCATAAGTGACGTGTTCCGGGTAAAATCCGCACCTAAATAATCTCCAATTCACCACAAAGCCCATTAATTGAGCACTTACAAGGGTTTTCTTATTCCCCGTAGTTAAAACAAATGAAAAACAAACTTTCTACAACCTTGACGTGACCTTTCCTTGTAAAACTTGTTTGAGAAATTAAACACTATGAATTTAAATGTCAACTTTAGGTTTTCCCAATGATACCTACATCCTAAACATACAATCATAACACTTAATAAAGAATTAATGAAAGGAGAAAATAATACTAATTAAATAATCCTCCTTTTTGAAGTAGGTTAAAAATAGTAGGTACACATTTTGTTATAAATCTTACATTAATGACGTCATAAGGTTTACAAATATGTTATTTTTTAAAATATTACTACATATTTGAACAAAATATAAACGAAAGGAACAACACGTAATTCTACTCAAATGTATGTCATAATTAGGTTTACCTTTACCTTTGAGACCTGGTACCTTTGAGAGTAAGTCATAAAGGACATAGAGATGTCCGTAAGATCTTTTAAAAGCCCCCATTTTCCCTGTTCCTGTTAGCTTGAATAAGTCTTAAGAAATTGTAGACAGAAATTAGCATAAATAAAACTGACACCTTTTAGAACACTGTTGTGGTTTTCCTCGGAATTTATTTGGAATCTGTGTCCGTTAAGTTTCTTTTTGTTTCCTCCTTTTTTTTTTGACAGTGACTGAAAAATAAACAGTATGAGTAATGAGCAATGACTTTCTTTTTTCTTTTTCAGTTTTCTGTCACTACGAACAATAAATGTATTGTTCTAAGTTAATATCATTTGTAAAACATTTCTGGACTACGGTGAATAATCTTTTACATTACATAGATTGTATGGATTAAAATGTTTAAACAAAAATGTTTTATGTAATTTTCAATTTTATTTACAAACTAAAAATTTCAAATTTTTTATAGTGACATTAGACTACCGTTATAATAGCTTCGCCACAATGAAGTATCTAAGATTTATATTAACTTATCAACACTAAGATTTAGTTAATGACCTAGCCTTGCAAGATTAACAGTTCTAGGTTATACATAATGACTTATATTAACGAAAATCAAATCCCGTTGACAACTGTACCGGCGCAGGCGCAGATAGTATCTCTCACTTTCACTGAACAAGTAAACAACCAGAGACGTCCGTTGGATTGACGCGAACCCATTTTAATTTGTGCCCGCTTCCCGCTATTAAATACGTCGGTGGAGAGTACAGGTATGCAGAAAAGTGTTAAGGAACATTTATTCAATGAAAAGGAACACTTTCGTTTCTATTTTCAATCATAAAATCAGTAATGTTGCTTTCCTTGTACATTCTGAAACTCAAGTTATTAGTGATTTTCTCAAGTAATTTAATCTTTATATTCGATTTCTGCAGAAACCTATCGATTACGATCAGTTGATCATAATAATTAAGAAATAATAATAACTTAGATTTTTAATTAAATGCTCTTTATAATTTACATAAAATACAATTTTTTTTTTTTTACTAGTTTAACTAGTTAATATACAGTAACAATGATAATCACAAAGAAATTACATAGAAAAAACGGTATGACCATATCTCATGTTTATTTAATAATAATAATATTTTAAGAAATCAATGTGATTATTGTAAGACAAACAAACAAATACTTATTTATAATTTATACAAATTTAATCACTTGTGTGTTTGTCTGTAGAGCACCTGTCGATAGTCAGAGCACTCCCGTTAACAGTAGGTCGTCAGTAGTTCGTCGTAACTTAAGCTTCCTGCGGTACTGATATATTCTGATCTATTAACTGAGCTAGCTAAATGAAGCCCGTCTAACGAGCTAGGCGACACTTTTTGTACCTAGAGATTTGGTATAATCTAGCGATAGTCGAGATATCTTGAAAATGTTCACCTATATCAGGGTTGTGTTGAATATCTACAATCAATGGCCCATAACTACAACGGCTACGCGTGTCACAAGAAAATAATATTAAAATGTTAAGAAATTGTCACGCTAGGTTGAAAAGAAGTCATTGATTTGAGTTAAAACATAAAATCAATGGGACAAAAATTACATCTGGTTTAAAAAAAAATTGTACAGCATAGTAAGTCTATAAGAAGAATTAATACTTTTTTAAATATGTACTTGTCTACATAAAAACTGATGATAGATACATTTCATTTCAATTTTTATTATAATCGATTTAGCCAAAACAATTACTAAGTCAATCATATAGAACTGCACCATACTTAAATATAGATTACACCTATTTCGAATAGAAAGTCTGAGATGGCTCGTTTGTAGCATAACAAGGAGTTAGCGAATCATCAATGTGTATTTCCAGCTAATGTCAAACATATCCCGAGGCGTCTGTAAGCTTCGATCGTTCCGGAGTACCGCCTAACATTGTTGCAAGATTTATTTGTCAGGAAAATTGTCCTCTGGAAATTACGTTTGAGCCTAGAAGAGGTGACTGCACATGAGGTGATTGTTATTGAAATCTCGCGAGTATTATAGGTTCCTTTTATGAATTGAGTTTGATAGGTGTTTTAAAATTTGTGTTTGATTTTTGTTTGTCCTGTGTAAGTAAATCATACGAGGGAGTACCTTCAAAATAGGGTTTCTTTTTTACTGCAGAAATTAACTTGACTTTTAAAATAAAAATAGAACTCAAGAATTATTTCGAGATCAAGAATGCCAAGTACTAAGTTCATTTTACCTCAATAGTTCTGTGACATCTATAGTAAAAAACACGCATACGATAAAAATTCTGCTTGGCAATTTGTAACCTTATGTAAATTAGTACAAAATGAACATTCCCGAGAAGTGGGTACCACCTATGCCATTTTATCATTGAAGTTGTGATGTTAAACAGTCTGCGTGAGTAACTTTTGCGTTTATAGGCAATAATCGACGTTATATCTCAAAATGTCACAATGACGAAAAGCAAGTAAGAGGTTATCGCGTCATACCAATAAATATGTCTGGTATCTCAATACTGTCACCATTTCCCTTTCTAGCTTTAAATTCCAAGGTTTTATCCAAATAATAGCCGTGATAAGCATTGTTTAAGTCTTAAGTTCCAATTTAAAGCTTGCCACAATCTTCTAATGACAAATAATTATTTTCACTAATACAACTCTACCAACATCGTGAAAACCGTCATGGTATTTTTATACTTATAATATTACGTTTTTTTTTTTTTTATAAAGCCAACTCCCGCATTACTGTATAAGCCTTGTGTCGCGGGGGACTTAACGGACACCAACTACAGTATATTATTTATAGGAATTTCCTGTAAATAGAGTATCTGGTTCTTCTTTTTTTTAAATAGGTTAGTTGTGTATAATTTTTAAGTTATTTGGAGATTAAATACTTAAAAAAGAAAAAGAAATAAATAATATAATAATAAAAAGTACAGTAAAGATACTATACTATTGTGAAATGTTTGTGTGATCATGATTATAAAACTATTAACACAGACCTTATTTGCCTAAAAGGCGACTCCCATAACTAAGATGAGAATTTTTCTCATTATTAGGTTAATTGGTTGAACAAATTATTTTTTTTTTCATTTTCAAATGTAACATAAGTACGCAGTCATTTTATTGCAGTGAATTTGTCAATACATAGATTGTTGTCCAAATGGAGGTGTTTATTTCTGAGTTTGGCGAGAAATAGTGTTTTTTACAGAATATTTCAGGAAGGTAGTACAATTTTGTCTCAAGAAATAAAATAATAATTATGATGTTATGTTAAATCTACCTTACTTACTTATTTGTTCTCTGTCACTAATATGAGTTTGTTTCAGGTACTTTAGAACAAAAACAATGATCGAAACATAGATGATGGTAATATAATAGAATAACATATTCAAGTTTCTCAGCAGAAAATTAGGAAATAAATAATATTTACGGAGAGATTGCAAGAGGACAAAGCCTCAACAATGCCCACACAAATCTAACAGGATTCCTATACATTATCGAGCAAGTTGTTGTGTGCAGCAAACATTTGCATGGCACGGCCAAACGAGAGTTGCGTGTTGACGCCCACTCTATGCGGTGCAATACTGTGCATTCTGTGCACACTAAGCAATCTCACTACGTATCAGCATCACATTAAACGTTGTAAAGGTACAATGCGGATTTCTCCACAAACTTATAAAAACTTATGTGTAAGGTTTTGTTGAGTGCGCTGCGACATGCGAAGACCATTGCAGCAATCTTGCTACAATTGTCTGTAATACTACTTACTTAATTATTTTAAAAGGTATTCTTAGAACGTGAAGGAATAGTTTTTGTGGGGAATGATTGTGTAAATGAATAAATAGTTATATAGAAGACATGGCTCCAATTTGCTGTAGAATTAATAATGTAAATTGTGTACTTGATATTATATTTTGCAAATGTCTGTATTCCCTCCACAATCCTTTGAGGAGACTCGTGCCCAGCAGTGGGACGTTTATGGGTTATAATGATGATGATGATGTTGTCTGTAATAAGGTGGTATGGTGTTACGGTTTAAATATTTATCAAGTAATCTATACTTAACTGAATATAAACCTATATAAATGATTTGGCATAGTCAAATTCATCATCATAATCATCATATCAGCCCAATGACGTCCACTGTTGAACATAAGCCTCACCCAATTTCCGCCACAGCGAGATAGTTAACTAACTTTCTTTAAAATACCATGATATAATACTTACAAGAATGTATTTGCATTCGATTGGAGTTATTGTCATTTTTAATAAAAATTAGACTTAACTTTGGAAATTATGAAGCTGTTTGAAACCTATAGCTATGGTTCAGAAACAAACCATTAAATGCAATCTTCGAATTATAATTGTCTTTACATCCAAGCCTTAGTTAATTAACACTTCGTTGCAACAATTTAATAAGTACATTGTAGTTTAAGCAGTTAATTAGTGCAATACAAGTGCATTGACATTCTCGGCTCGTGATCGGTCGATGGGTAAGTCGATCGCATCGTCGTCTGACACCCGATACCGTAGGATCGCCTGTCGTAGACGATACAGCACGGGGCCTTGAGATTGCGCTTACGGAATACGCGTCTCATGCGTATCGGGTTTTGTATACTTTGGAAATATGAGCGTACGTATTTGTGGCCGTCATTGTAAAATTGTGATAGGAAGACTATTTGAGAATTTTGCTTCAAGGTTTAGTAGTTGTCGTATTATCTATTAATTTATCTATAAGTTAATAAATTTTAGAAAGCCAAAGCTGCAGTTTTTATGAGTAAGATGATAAATTGAACACAGAAATGCAATTTTTAAAATTTTTGCGGTCTCTAAGGTGTTACTGAAAAAGATTTTAAGCATTTTGACTAAAAAATGCTATCTCACACATAATTCTTGTCAGCTGAGCGAAAGACATGGTTTTATTTTGACTGTGGATAATTTGGTCTAATAAGTTACTAAGGAATAACTTAAGGTAAAAAAAAACATTTTTAACGTTCATAATGCTATACTTAAATTAACTTAGAGAATCCTCATCTTCCCGGAACACCCAGGCGCTGTCAACTAATGTTGGTTGATCTATTTGAGGGCTGTCGCTGGGGGATTATAGCATATATATAGAAGCAAAGGCTTGGTGTACTTCTTAAGGCTAGCGACATTACCGTCCCATTCCCCAAACGGGGTGGGAGCTAAAATTGCATTTCCCTCTCAAAAAAAAAGGGATTACACATCTTATATCTCTCTCTAACATAAAATATTAATCGAAGCATAATTATAACACCTTGCACTACATCCAATTATTATCTTACTACAAGAAAAGCCGTAAAGGCGTATGGGAAGTTATTTCCGTATGTAGACATCGGGTGTTTTTTTCATCGATTCCCAAGGCATTTCCCAACACGTATTGATTGAGTTTTGACTGATACATGAGAAATGTCTCAGTCAAAACTCAATACGTATTTCACAGTTGTATCTTTTTGCTATTGTGGGATATAATTGAGTCTTCTTGTTTGAAATCTAAGGTTAAACTTGAATGTGAGTGTAGTGCCCTTTTTCACTACCACTGTGGTTTTAATTTGCACTTAGCTTACCTGATAACTCTATGACATATATTTTATAAGAAATTTATTTTCGTTACGGAATTTCTTGATTCTGTCGTCGCGATAAAAGTTATGCAATAGCTTATATTGCATAACTTTTATCGCGGCGACAGAATCAAGAAATTCCGTAACGGAAATAAACCTAACACCCTCGTCTAACGTCGTTTCAGTTCGGGAGACTTCGGCACGGTTTTTATGTGCGTGCGACTCAACGTATGCGTGTAGACTGTTCGAAGCTCGCACGGATCAAGACGAGCTGCTCCGAAATCGGACGAATACGTAAGCAGCTGTTTGTGAGAAAGTAAATAAAAATATTATCCAATTATAATATAAAAATATTATAATTGTATGAGTTCATAAAAAATGCTATGCAATAGCTTTACCGCGGCAGTCCCCGAGTGCCACGCGTATTTTTTTTTTAAAACATCGCTCTCACTATTTAGCAAACTCAGTGCCACGAAGGACTTAACAAACTTACAATACTGACATGAATTACACACTCGAAACAAATATCTACGTATGAATCACACAGATTTTGTCTCATGTGGCGATTGAACCCACGTCAATCACATTAGAGGCGAGAACGTGACCACCTTAACCGCTGTGCCAGTGAAATTCTATTAAAAGTGTTTAATTTGTCTAGTGATACCTACAAATCTAAAACTTTATTACCGATACTAAAAGTCGCGCGGGGCTTCGCTTCCATCGTTATTGTTCGGCCACTGCTCAGCTCCTATTGGCTTTAGCGTGATGTTATATACCCTATAACCTTCCTCGATAAATAGGCTATCAGACACTAAAATAATTTTTCAAATCGGATCAGTAGTTCCTGAGATCCTAGCGTTCAAACAAACAAACTCTTTAGCTTTATAATATTAAAAAAGATTATCATAATCATCATCCCATTAATGTCTCACTGCTGGGCCCGAGCCCAGCAGTGATCCGAATCTCCTCTCCGCTATCTAGAGAGCTGAGAGGGGGCCATAATCCACACACGCTGGCCTAATGCAGCTTGATGGTTATAATGTTGTAAAATTCCAATATAATTTATTCAGATTAATACCGCGAACACCCATTTAGTGCAAATCGGACATATAAACATTATAATAAATCATCTTCTTTATTCGACAACTGCAACTATTTAACATTACGATAACGATGTATAATAAACTTCTAATAAATTATAATATACAAAGTGATTTCAAATTGTTAATTAATTTTGTACCGACCGTGCTATGTAATACGGTACAAAATTAATGTAATTAATTAAATGGTTATGTAGTTCGTTTATTAATTAATAAATTTATCTAAGTGAAGGTGAACTGAGGGTGAAAGATGAACTATATATCTCCCTTTAATTTAATCCAGTAGTAGCTACGGTTGTGTGGTATGTGGGGATATAATATGGGTGCGATTTGCCACCAGCCTTAAACAGTTAGATTCACAGCTTTTGGATTTTCTGAGTAATAAAAACTCAATCATTTACCTACAAAATAAAGCTGGACAAGGTATAACTCATTGCATAAATGCAACAATATTGTTACGACCGGCAATATCAGCGACGCAACTGTACGTGTCACGTCTACATCACTCCACGAAGGACGAGGAGCTCGTGGAGTACATACGAACAAAACCAACTGGACCTTGAGAGTTCAAAGGTTCAAAGGTCGCGATATAATACGAATTTTCACTCACTATCTGGATACTTTCCTCAAGGAAGAGTTTTGGCCGAAGGTGTTGTTCATCGGCGTTTTTCCGGAAGATTGAGCGTGTTGCTCAATCTCAATCTCTCTCAATGTGTCGCGTACACGTAACACATGACGCCGAAATGAATACCCGTATCACGTTTAATTTTAGTTATATTATTGCTTATATATGTTAGTCTGTAAATTATATCTTTTATGAGTCTTTGTATCTCGAAATAAATGATTATTATAATATTATATTAAAGCATAGTATTAGCAACTTACAATTGGCCCTAAACTTACCGCCTCTAAAATCTGCTGCCCTAACTCAAGCTTACTAGCCTATTAGTAAATGCGCCATTGTCGTCTTGTCGTTTAATATTTACTTAAAAATAAGACTAACAAAAACCTACTATCACTGCGCCGCTCCGTCAGTCATAAGATTATATTCAATAGGAGAAAAAAACATTATAATATATTCCGAAGTGTAACATATAAGGTAGTAGTGGGTGCGGCAATTTGCATGTGGTTTCCTCGTTCTGTACTCTACATTCGTTTTAGTATCTTCCCTCGTAATAACAGTGCATTACATGGATAAATGAATATGAATATTATAATTGGTATACACGGAAGATAAGATATAGCGTCGCTTTGATGTTTGCTGCGACTTATATGACTCAATGTTTCTGCAGAAAACAAACGTAAATTTGTATTAGATCGTAATTTTTAAACGTAACGATTAAGCATCGATTTAAAATCGATTAGTGTCTGTATAATTATAATTGGTTAATAATTTTATTTTTTAAAACAACTTACGAGACGGGATTACGCGCTTAATTACTTTAAATACATACTCTAATTTATTCATATTGTTATTTTTTAATGTCAGGTCCTGCTCTAAGGAACAAGTCTAGTGTCAAGAGGAACTAAACAACATTAAAAATACAAAAAAAAATACAAAAGTTATAAAAAAAAATTGCAAAAACAAGCAGTAGAAATATTATAAAAATACCAAAAATAAAGAAAGGTTTATTTCATATAAGTACCTACCCAATGCATGTCACATCTGCGGGAATTAGGACTCCGCTCAGTTTAATGCTGTGGCGCCAGCAACTAATTTACGTAATTACCTAACAACGGTTTAGGTAATTAGGTATATCAGTATGGTAAATCAGAGCAATCGAATACCACACGGGGTGCCGAGGGCTACACCAAGTCTATTATAAAAAAATGGCAGACTTTAGAATAAACACATATAAACTTTCTTACAATAATTTTACTTTAGAACCACTTTTTATGCTTCAATTGTATCCGGGTTCATCCTATGTTATTGGATACTATAAATAGGTATTGTGAATACAAGTAAAGCTGAAGTTTCTTGGCATCAGTCTTGTTTACGCCTACGATACGCGTTAGATATTCTGTTTTATTGATAAAGCCTCGTTGTGCTGTACCCTACTGTGAAACTATACGGAGACATTGTAGAAGCAGCTAGTCACTTAATCTCAAAAAAGTTGATGCCGTCTTCTTTTCCAAATAAGTCAGTTTCAAATTATTATTTTTCCGTGTACTTACTAGGTTGTATACCTATTTACTACGTAAAAAATTTAATCATAATAGTGTTATTAAAAACAAATAGGAATTTAAAAAAACAAATAGGATGTAAATATATTGGCCTATTTAACAACTGACCAAGCTGTGATTTCCTTTTGTTTTCATGAACAAATATAGATTCCGATAAGAATGTTATTTAAGAAATTATTATTCTCTAGGGCATAAGTTGTTCTTTTAATTACATTGGGCGTAGTGACATAATAATATGTGGTTTATAAACAACATTTAGTTTTAATGGACCATAGAGGTCTTATTTATTTGGAACCTCCTTGTATTTTTATTATTCTCCTTAATTAAAATAAATTTACTGGCAACATAATATTGTTTTTGTTTTTTTCCTGATCCTAATGTACCTAATCTTCTGGTCAATAGGAGGACCTGATAGTTTTTTCAGCAAATAAATGACGTATATAATGGTTAAGTAATTAATAAAACTCACTAACCCATAGCTTACACAATTATCTTTCCGTATGTTATCTTAACTAGCCAAAATATAAAACATTTCTCGTTCTACAAAGTAAATCTATTCTTAAGTAATGTTTACTATACCTAGTAATGTTAAATTTTAATATAATCTGACAAATACTCCAATAATAAAATTAACAAACATTTGAATAGAGGTGTAGGGCTTGTGGCCGTCTTGCATTGAAATTATACTTAATATATAATAGCAAATTGTGCAAAGCTCTCCGATATTGATATTTGCGGCTTTCGAATTACTTCCAATCACAAATAAGACATTATTTTGTACAATTCTTATATTTTTTAGCAAACTTTCTGCATTTAAAGTGATTGTGTTCAATAATTACACACTTAAAAAACTATAAAAAATAATGTTATGCACGTATAAAAGCTATTAAAAACTGAATATTTTGGTGAATTTTAATGTTTTGTAAACTGCTTTATTAAATAACAGTATTTTTATAATTAAGTTTTTTATAAAACATACTGTGTTATAATATTTTGAAAAGAAGACCACAAAATAATCTACTAACTTTCTTTTCTTCTTTTCTTGTGGCCGTTCTATTGCTGGCCACAGTTATTATTACCTCCAAAAGTTCTTTTACTTTATTTTTCTTCTATGACATTCTGTTTTTGAAATTCCTTTATACGAATACACAAAACTGAATGAAAATACGATACGGTATTCAATATAACCTCAAACTACCTCTTTGTCAAATGCCAATGAACCATCATGAATATTATGAGTTTGGTTTATTATTTATTTATTTATTTATAACTTCATACAAAAAAAATTGTACAGGTGGACTGAATGTCTTTAGGCATTTTCTACCAGTCAACCATAGGGTGATGCAGAGAAATGAATGAAGTAGGTGCATAAATAAACGTAACGAGAGAATTAGGCAAATTCAATAATACATACAATTCCTAAAGTAAATATAGATGAATATTTATATACATAGATAAAATTATAAACCTATATTTGTAACAAAATAATTTCCGATTTTCCTGTTAAGTAAGCTACTTTCGTATTCTAGTACTAACTCGTTTAAATATTATGCTGAATACATTCTAGACACGTAGACGCCAATCAAGGACTTGTAAGCTCGAACTAATTGAAAACTTCTTTTAAAAATTCTTATATATTTGGATGATAGTCGATCTTATCACATTGGACATATGACTCTTGGTTTTTACGATCTTTAGACTGTTATAATGTGAACAAATTTGCAAGCTTTGTCTAACTCCCCTGACATTTTTCTTATCATTTTTAGCGCAGTTCAAGTATAGGTATTCATGTATATGTATGAGTAAATCTTCACGCCTGTTATTTGCAGATGGGGTAGATAAAGTGCATCACACCCACAATTTGCCAGCTATTATTTATTTATTATTCATATTTCAGTTTCTCTCTCCATTAATAAAATGAGAGCTGTCCGTGCGAACGTCCCTTGAGTATGTAATAAAATGCAAGCCTATTGCTATAAACCCAGCATTTTTAGAATACAGGCTAAAACTGAATTTATCTTATTACGCTACCCAAACAAAGCATATCCGTAACTAAATTACAAAAAACCACACTGCCTGATTTATAGGTACGTGGGCGAGTCAAATGCTTCTAAATATTTGTGTTCGAACTAAAATAGGTGCGGTATCGAGCGGCTACACTAAAGAACAAAAGGTAAGGCTAGTAGACACAAGGAGAGCACAAAGCGAGTATTAGCAGCGTGCGGTGTGATAACGGCGCGCGCCGCGTTATCACAGCACCGCGCCCGGTCCACCCGTACAGTCGCCACATTCACTGCGATTATACTGCGGTCGAACTGTCTTGGTACTAATAATTAGAGTATTGATATTTAATGTGAGAGATTTTGTGTTAATCACTTTAAATTATTGAGTTAAAGCGATTATTATAATTTGTTTTATACAATAATCTGCTTTTTGTTTATGTATATCTAATAATCCGGCGTAATAAAGACTGGAAGAATGTGTTATGATAAGAAGAAATCTATTTTGTGTAGATAATTATGGCGCAGATCAGTATGGCCACCTGCTATTACCTAGCTGTAAATATAGGTACTTATAATAATTAAATAAAAAGGTATTGCTTTTGAATGTGGTCAAAATCGGGGTAAATATTGTATCTATATTCTCTTGTTTTCATACTACCTTATTGTTGTTTATTTTGGCTTATCATTAACTATCTAGATACTAGAAGTTTTTTGAATGACTGTAAATTATGACTGATACTGATGAAGTTACTAATTTATAGCTTATAAACATTTTCACAGTAATGAAATTTAAAAAAAAGATTTTAATTCCCAATTTCAGATCCTATAATTATACTGATTGGTCAAATTTCGCCTCAGTCTTAGTAATAATCATTGGGAATAATCATTATTTTCTACAAATATCTAATAGTATTTTTAGTCAATCCGCTATCGTAAAAATATATTTCATTTCACTTTCTATTGCAAATCTACAAGTATCTAAATTGCTTGGCCGTATAACACTAGCAGAGATCATGCGATGCTTGACGCTGGAGTCAAGGAGAGCGGCCGGCGCCGACCACGCCCGCGCCCCCCTCCCGCATCTCCCCGCATACCCCTCACACCCCCGCGACGCCCGCGCTTCATGCAAACTACAGTACATCGATACATTCAATTGTTGGTCATTACGTATCCTGCTTTGTAATGTATTATTATGGGTTATAAAGGCTATGATATAACAAATATTTCCAATTACAACCGGCTTCCGTGACGTAGCGACCTGATTAGACTCTGTGGGCTTTGGATTATCGTGCAAATTTGTATGAAAACTTGCACAGACTCTTAACAAACCAGCACTAGTTTATTAACCAGTATGCTGCTATGACGAACTTCTTGGACTTATTTGATTGACTACATCTGCACATGAGTATAAATATTAAAAGTATAGTTTGTCAGTCATGTTATCAAATGTTACGATGAAACTCGAGGAGTGATCGATATTGCCTATAATGATAAGAAAATTGTCTATACAGTAAGACTAGAACGATCTGTTTGGTGGAACGAGATTAATTTTTGCGATATGTAAACATGAGCTAGAAGTATTTGCTTGAGACCAGCTGCACTGTATATGTTTTCCTTTGTCGTTAAGATAAGTATTTCTCAGTTAGGTTTTTTATTTTCACAAATAAATTTGATGTAGGTTTGAATTAATTATTCGTTCAATGCACTCTATGGACAAATTTAACATACCTAATAAGAACTTAAATTTTCATCTTAATAATTTGTGACCGCAATTTATAGTACCTAAATGGTATCCGCCGGTACATACATACATATAGATCATATCATTGATCATGCCTCTTTCCCAACACAGGGATAGGCAGAGACCATTTTCTTCCACGTGTTACGATTCTGACATACATTAAAGATCATCATCGTCATCATCATCCGCCGATAGTTAGTGGTATCCGTTGCCAAAAGACAGTGCCTTAGTCATGTGACAGACAACTTGCACTAGCAGCCTAAAAGAAGAGACCTTACTATGACCTCTGGATGACCTCATACACACTCTCTGTCAAAAACAAGAAAAATTATAATTGTTGCAGTCGTTGTGTTAAATACACTTCTCTATTTGTGCTACTCAATTCAAATACAAGTCTACATATTTCAAGTCTTTTAATGATTTACAAAAATATAAATTTTATTATATCATTCTTTTTATAACACCTCTGAAATCTATAAATGTTTTCCTATGCAACTCTAATCCACTGAACATATCCTTGAATTTATGAAAGTAATTTTTCTTTCAAAGCTGATTGACACTTCGTTTCTTGACCAGTTAGTTTCTTAATTTTTGTACATTTACAAATTAAAACAGCAATTATACAATCGACGGGCAGCCGTGTTGAGCAGACGTTTAAATGAGCGATTAACTTTGTGGCCTTAAAAGGGAAAGCAATTAATCAATACCCAGGATTGCCACATCTGAAATATACTCCAACTTAAATTGTAAAACAGGATAACTTATCTAACAAATACACGTACTATAATACAAAAAATCAGCTTATCATTCTCATCCAATAATTTTAAGCTGATTAAAAGAACATTAGTACTCATTACTAAGCACTCCATCAAATAAAATCATATTTATTTTTTTAAATATAGGTACAAGGGTTGTTAAAGTTTATAGTTAAATGATCATCAACCATATTCGACCAAATCAGGTATACAAATATCAATGTGTTAGGTACAGCAGTCCTACTGTGGTAAATGAATACATCTTTTTTACTGTGTTATTGTTGTTATTGTCAAATAAGACTAAGAATTTACAATAATAAGGCCATTAAAGAAATGTGTGTTTGGCAAATCGCTTCTTATGATAATTAGCATAAAGTAAAAACTCGCTTATATCGCCATGTATTTCAATTATCCATTCGCATAATAACAAGCTCTATATCATAATAGGTATGTTAATGTCAGTAAGAGATGCAAAAAGCGATGTTTACCTGTCACACAACCTTTGTAAGGCGAACAACATTGCCATATAGAACTCCAGTAACCACATGATCAATTAGCACGTCGTCTTACATTTACATACAAGACCATTACGTATAGGCGATAAACTAGTCAATTGCTTGCAATTTCATTCTTACCTACATATATGTTACAGATTAAAAAGATAGCGATGGTAGCTGAATGGATAAGGGACCGGCGTGCAAATCACGCGGTCCGAGTTCGATCCCGACCAGCAGCAGCAATATGGATTCCACTTTGTGGAATTTATATGTACTAGTTAACTGACTTACCATCTGCTAACGGTGAAGGAAAACATCGTGAGGAAACCCACATACCCTAGAAGAAATTCTATGAGCATGTCTGATCCACCAAACCGCTCTAGGCCAGTGTGAGTGGAATATGGCCTAAATCCTCTCAGCTCTCTAGTTAGAGGAGAGGAGACCCGAGCCCAGCAGTGGGACTTAATGGGTTGCTGGTGATGATGATGTTACAGATTTAATAATAAAAAAGCGATGGTGGCAAATTTATTAGTGACTGGCAGAATTAAAGCTTAGGTTTAAAGAACTTTATATCTTAGAAGAAATTCTAAGTGTACCTATGTGTGGGCGCTACAATATAGCGGCAGGCTGTGAACCCAAAAAAAATATATACATATAGAATATTGCCTAATTTTGATGACCAACCATTAATTATCCGTCCAATCTACGAGTTAGAAGGATAATTAATGTTCTTCTGACCACTGTGTCCATAGATATCATAACTTTTTTTATTGATTAGGCCTGTGGCTAAATAGGCATGACTTCCAACTAGGTTTAACCTATAACTTGACAACTGACATCAACGTTATTTCGCATTTAAAAATGGAAAAATAAAAAAAAAATATCCATCCAAGAACCCACCTTTCCTTGTCCTCAATGATCAATACAAACATTCGTCATCTCAAAACACATTTCGTAATGTATATGTTAACGGAAATGTATGTAATCCGTCATTGTATACAATTCCTAGAAAATTCCTGTAATGTAATTCCTAAAATTGCACGGAAATGTGTGAAATAAATTATATTAGACATATTTTCTAGAAAATCTATACATTTTCTAAATAGCAATCGGAAATGTAAAACATGTGAGATATCAATAGGTACGCGGGGATGGCGGGGCGAGGAGAAGGTATTAAACTTAATACCCCCGATTCAGAGCAATCCCACTCGGACTGGTTAGGTTAGGTTTTTTTTTTTTTCAAACCACCCAGAAGGTAGGATCCCCGCGAAGCGGGGCTCCAGCAACCTATGCGCGATAGCTAACCTTACCACCTCTCGATTCAGAGCAATCCGACTCTGACTGGTTAAGTTAAGGTTATTTTGAAGATATTATTGTTACCTGATTGTATACATTTCCTAGGATTTGTACAGAATTCCTAGATTTCATACATTTCCGGTAACATATATTCTAAAATAAAACAAAGACACAACCGGATTTAAACATAATTATTTAATTGTAATCTTATCAATATCTGTTAGCTACGATTGGACACCGTTTGACAAGTAGCGAAGTACTTAATATCCGCGATTGATTCGTAGTAACTTAAACATTAATTATTAAATCAGAACAATAATCCTTAAGACGCGGATCTAATTGCACGTAGGTAGGACCTTTGGGGCAAAACCAGACGGACAGGATGTAATTAGAATTAATTAGTGATTCAAAACATCTTATCCTCGTTGATGACGAAAAATTGGCTGTTTCATATTTATTATAAGTTATTATTTTTATTACTCTTGTAGTTGACTTTTTAGCTGTTGAATCATTATTAATTTAATATAGTTAACTCATAAGTTATCCGAGTAGTGACGGATTAAGAATATATAATGTCACTACCCCATCTCAACCCGTGGCTGTCGTAAAAGGCGACTAACGGAGTAATCTCATACAGACAAAAGCACTGCGAGAAAAGGAAAATTTGAAACAAACCCTTTACCAACCCGTCTGGCCAGCGTGGTATAGTAGGCTAAATTCCCTTTGAGGTTGAGATGATGAGCTCATAAGTATTTTTAATTTTTGCATGCATCACAGGTAGAATGTACAAGGAATAGCATTAGTTTGTAAGACCTTATTGTGATACCTACATTCTTAGCAAATAAAGAGCTTTTATTCTATTCTTATAATTTTGACGGTTAAGAATCTACTTTTATTATTATCGTATATGTTTAAGGTAGAACCTGGTGTTGGAATTTATCAAGTCACCCAGAACGCTTCCAACTTGATAAACTACTACATTAAGTGGTGTGCTTGGTGCCACAAACGATTACCCCGATATCCAGCTGGGTTTATGATTGTGGAGTATGCCTAGTAAAAACTGTATGTGGTCGTAATGAGGTGTATGTGGGAAGAGTTGTCTCATTTCTCTCTTAGAGAAGTAATATCGATGTTGCCTTACCAAGCCGAGGCAAGTCGTCAGACAGTAATTTACGTCATTGACACTTTTCAAGTTTAATTTTACATGAAACTATTTAAATAAATTCTACACGACATTTTTGCCCTTTTGAGCGATATATTGACATTAACGTGATAACGTAATCATAAGTTAAATAATCAAGGCGTTTTTATGAAATATGGTTCATGTAATACTACTTTCATAGGATTAAAGGTCTCCAAATATTACACCATACACACATTTTAAGAAGTCATACTAAAAAGTACGAACTTTCCACAAAATAAAGATAATGCCTTCATTTAAGCTAGTTTAGAAAATTTCGTCTGTGATTCTGGCATCAAAAAATTTACAAATTAATAAAAAAAAAAGAAAACAAATAACCTTTGCACCTTATACACTACAAAATAATGGACAATATACAATGTCAAACCTGTTGCTCGCATTGTGGCGGTAATGATTATTATTTCAGACTTTAATTTCGGCGCAGCGGCAGCTGTCTGACCTTTTCACTCAAGCGGTTTATTTTTTATATTTCAGATGTAGTTATCATCAAACGTCGATCTGGATTGGCGGTGGCTCGATCGAGGCTGCAACATCCGTTCTTTGAGACCTTAGAGAGCCGGCCACGCCTATACAAACGATGCCTATAACTATTACGCACTTAGGGTTATCAGATATATTCACTCACTCAGTAATATTAGGCATTTGACAGTTCTAGTAGCGTAGCTAATACATTAACTCTGATACCAAGCTGAGTGGCATACGAAGATCGAATATACACGTACCTTTGTAGTCAACAGAAAATATCTAGCCAGCCCATAATTGTTTGACAAAATATTTTTTTTCCCTATTTTCTTTCAGTCTTTTTGTGTGAAATCTAATGATCATTTTTAATTCAAATATATTGCACCCCATAGCCTAATAAAACATGACAAGACTTCAGCAACAAGTGAGCGAGCTCACGCTTTGTTTAAAATAAAACATAAACACAACCCTTAGTCAAAGTGCATACTTCTATTCGCCTACAAAACGAAATTATGTTTTATGTAATATTTTTATAGTATACATAAGTGAACTTACATCGTGGTAAGTACGGATAAAATAGCAAACGAAGGAGTACATAATTATTTTCAAACTAAGAATAAAACAATTGTACAATAGTTACAATCCGTCCAGGCATGTATGTGCCAATTACAAGCAGTTACACAAAATATTTCCACCTGGTAACCCTAAACGCACCAGATTGAAGTACTCTTTAAGTGCACAGAATTAATAATTAGCAGTTTCTACAACATATATCGCACGCGTGTGTTAGCTAAGTGCATTATATTACGTAACTAGAAATTTCTTGTCTTTGTATCTATAACTAGAACACAACTTAAATGGAAACTTGGATGTAGAGGCTGGTCATCATAACCTGTCCTGTCACGTATTTGTGATATAAAACAAAGTGACAGTTCGCCTTTCCTGACACCAATCATGTTATGAGTAATTGTATATCAATAAGAATAATATTTAAATTATATTATTAATACTTTATACTGGTAATAATAACAGGTATAGCTTGGTGCAATCCACACGTCATATGCAGACACATTTTTTACGTAACACATGTTTTAAACATTTATTTAATCGATTGTATTTAGATATACTACTTATTTTCATCGTGAAATACAAACTTCTACAGTTTTATTAGCTTTTAATTTTTTTATTATAACAAAACGTATATTTCATCTCATGTGTCATCATTACAACCCATAGACGTCCCACTGCTGGGCACGGGTCTCCTCCAAACATTGTGGAGGGAATTTAGCCTACTATACCACGCTGGCCAGGCGGGTTGGTATACCGTATATTGTTTCGAATTTTCCTTTTCTCGCAGAGCTCTTGTCTGCTTTATGATTATACCTTAGACGCCTTGTACGACATCCACGGGTTGAATGGGGTAGTGACATGACGTATTCTTAATCCGTCACTACACGGACTAGTACTAGTAGATTTAGTCTGTAATTTATCTTAACCTCAGGAAACTTAAAAATATGATTACCATAGTATATTACCACTTTCGATAACAAGGTACACAATTATATCATTATTTTTATTTTTTTTTTCCTATGTCAAGCAAGGGACTTTGTATGGCTAATATGATGACGATGACTTTGTTTCTTGTTTGTGTTTTCAAAGCTCAATTAGGATAATTATGCTACTATGTTTATATCGGGAACTGGATTTTTAGGTTGCGACCCTTGCTATGATAGCGGAATAGATACGAGACCGGCACGCAAATCATTCGATTCTGACCGTACTAGTCAAGTGACTTACCATCTGCTAACTTTGAAGGAAAACATCGTGAGGAAATCCACATACCCTAGAAGAAATGTAATATGTTTGATCCACCAATCGGCATTAGGCAAGCGTGTGCAGATTATAACCTAAACATTCTCAGCTCTCTAGATAGAGAAGTTAGCCTAGCAATGGGCCATTAATGGGTTGCTGATCATGATGAACTTTACTATTTGTAGCTTTCGGCTAACATCGCCAATATCACAAGCACATAGTCTGTCAGTCTGTCACCTTCTGAACAAAAATTGCACAATCGTACAACAATCTTAAGTCTTCACACATCATACACAAGTCAATATCAATCGTTGTCACGGTCACCCTTTCACACTACAATTATTGCAATACACAAAATTCTCCGAACTGTATGAATCACAGTATAAAACACGATGCCTCCTCAACAAACCATTCAACGATACAATCGACTTGTGATTGACGGGTTATATGAGGTCTTATAATTCTTTTAGACAAAAAGAAAAAAGCTGTCCGACCGTCATCTAATAGTAACTACTGGGTAAATTTTTGTTTCGTAATCGTTAGTGTCTGACCGCAACATGTTGTTACGGAAACCAATACCGAAAATCAGTTTCGGCCGAAACCATTATTGGGAATTTAAAAATTCATGATATATTATGAAAATATAATAATATTAATATGTTTTATTCATCTAGGTTACAAAGTATTTTTATAATAATGTTATTACATATTTTAAAACTAAATAAAAACTATCTACTTACATATCTACAAATACTATTTACAATACTATAAATAAATAATAATACAAATGGGACTATGGGCTAGGCGTCAAATTATGTTTCTGATGATATTCTAAAACATATCTTAACAGAATTATGCTTAAACGCTGTTGAAACGAAGTCAGTTATACTCGACACTTTGCCGAGGATACAATTCTGGTCTACTTAATTGATCAGTAAAACGTACATATAGATATTTCTATCCTATCGGTCCAGTAAGATACATATATATAAAACTTTATAGCTTTACAACGTTTTTTTAAAGATACCACATTAAGTTAATTTCGGCTCCTGTTTCGGTTTCGGCCGAAACCATGATTGATTTCGAGTCCGTCACGTTTGTTCGGCCACTAGTAAGTAATCAATAAGTGAACAAGAACAGTGTATTACAATAGGTTTCACTTTCGTGACTATTTCTGTTTGACATAAACGGCTTTTTTATGTAATAAAAGTAATTGTGCATAGTTACGAGAGCGTGCGTGTCAATTTGAGACATTTCGATTGAAAATGTGATGTAGGTCGAAATTGTCTAACTAATACGAATTTTACTTTTCATTTTGTTTATGATTGACTTCCTCCTACGGTAACAGACTGATTTAAACATTATCACATTATTTGCCAAGACCGGGGTAGTGCAGTATCAGATTGACAACAAAACTTACAAATTGAGTTTAGTAATAATAATTTAAAAAAAAAACAAATATTATAATAATAAAGCCTCCGTGGCTCAGTGGTTAGTGACCCTGACTGCTGAGACAGATGTCGTGGGTTCAATTCCCACTTAGGACAAAACTTTGTGTGATGAGCACAATTATTTGTTCTGTGTCTGGGTGTAATGTATCTATAACATGTATGTATTTGCAAAAAAAAAGTTATTTAAATATTATATCAGTTGTTTAGTATCCATATTACAAGCATTAGCTTAGTTTGGGGCTAGATGGCGCTGGATGTGTATGTTCAAACATTATTAATATATAGATAAACAATTTATGATATTACAATGTTTTGTACTTGAGCAATATAAATAGAAATTAAACAAGATTTTGCAAATGATATCTAACAGAATATTGTAGCCGATACTTCAACAGTTTTGTTCAATTATCTGGTGAATTGCATATAAGAATGATTTGACTTTTATAGTGTAATAAAATGATATTTATTTACTTGTATTATTTGTTGATCTAATTTTAATAAACTAAATTAAAAACAAAATACTAAATAGTTTGCAATAAACTAATTAAAACTTGAATATTCAATAACAATAAATCGACAAATTACAGAGATATTACGTATTTTATTTAATGTTTAATTAGTGGCAATAAATAATGAAATAATCAAATATCAAGATTGAAACGTAATTGGCGTCCTTGAAGCATTACGCTACTGTTGCAATAGGGTGAGTCGACAGCGAACTAGTCAGTCAGTTATAAATGATTATTTGTTTAATAATAAATCACTTTTATTGCTATAGTTAAGTGACTTACTGGGCGTGGACTTACGTCCTTTATATGCGGGTGTTTATAAATTCATATTTTTAACACAATTTTATTAGTTTCAGCTGTATCTAGTAATTAGCCGGGGCTACGCTCCTGTGAATTTGTATTTGGCCACTATTCAGCTCTATCCATAGAGCGATATTGTATAAGATATAAGCCTTCTTCGATAAATAGGCTAACTAAAGATTAACGCCTTTCCTGAGATTAGCGCGTTCAGCCAAACCTACAATCTCTTCAGCTTCATTATTATTATAAGTGCTAAGAGATATGATCATAAGTTGATGAAAATCGCATGGAAATTAATAATATTAATAATATAATATTCCACCACATTCACACAGCGCCATCTAGTCCCAAAGTAAGCAATTATATTTGCTTGTGTTATGGGTACTAAACAACTAACAACTACTTAAATACATTTTTTTTTGTAAATACATACATATTATAGATAAATTACACCCAGACACAGAACAAACCTTTATGCTCATCACACAAAGATTTGTCCTGGGTGGGGATCGAACCCACGACCTCCGGCTCAGCAGTCCAACCAACCACTAGACCAACAGGCCAGTCAGTCAGTCAGCCATTAAACTTAGTATGAATTTGTAGTTTGGATGTAATACAATAATTTGGCTTCTCAGAGTTGCATTGATGAAGACCAAAGGAAATTTAATGGTCAGTGATCATATAAGTATACGTATGCATAAATTTTTAAGAGAAAAGATCCGTTTTAGTTTTGACATTCCATCGACGCTTCATTGCAGAACAAAGCCGTTCAACTAAAAATGAAACCATCCACTCTAATTACATACTTAGTTTATTACTCAACAATAAGATCTTATATAACATTGTATACAAGTTATTATATTATATTTAGATGGATTGCTGTCTAGTATCAAATAAAACATAAATATTTTATATCATGATTAAGACTTTTAGTCTTACAGTGGTTATTAAAGCTTACAGTTTATTGTCACAACAATTATAGCATAATAGAATGCTTTATGGATATTTTTGCAATGTTACATTTGCTCTTGGTTCCTTGATATAAATATTTGTGGTTGATTTTATAATGAAATTACTGTGTTGATTTTTAATTCTGACAAAGAATTGTTTTATGAAATATGAGTAATGTTTACTGACCGGAAGAGATATGAAACTATTGAAAAAAATTAAGTTTAAAAAACCGGTTAAGAGCATGTCGAATCATGCTCAATGTAGGGTTCCGCAGCAAAAGAGCTGCTGCAGCTGCAGAAAATAATCCAACCGATTTTAATGAAATTTCATGAGTCTGTTAAATTGTTTCAGCTTGAAAGATTGGATAATTTCGAGAGAGATAGGTGGCGCTGTTGGTAGGATAACGACCACATACAGAGTGGAATTTTGGTTTTATTCTTATTTATTTTAACACATTTGTTAGATAATTCAATACTTATGGTTGAACCTATAGATCTATGCCATAAAAGTACAGGGTGTTATTTTTTTAAAATTTTAGATAAGTAAGTTTTTCAATTGCTTAGTAAGCAAACTTATATATCACTAGCTTTTGCCCGCGACTTCGTCCACGTAGATTTCGATATTACATAGATCTTTGTTTTAAGTGCAATTCATGAATTCTACAACACCCCACTACAGGAGTTGAATTTCATTTTACGTCAATATAGATAACATTTTCATAATCAGCGTCCCTAAAAACTTGAAAACGACATCCATTTCAATTTCTAATAATTTTCACACCTATTTCATCCCTTAGGGTAAGTTTTTCAAACACCAAAAACAACCCATTAACTCACATCTTAACTGAAGTTGTAATTGCGTATTACCAAACATATAACTTGAAAAACAAATAACTGTCTATTTAATATTTCACCCCTTATCAAAAACATTAAAAACAACATTTTAAGTTCCTATGCCAATACTAATTTGCAAAACGTTAACTTCAAAACAAAGATCTTTTCATACAACGTTTCATCCCCAATTTCACCCTTCCAAAGGCACCCTGGTCAAAAATATTGATGAGGGTATTTTTTATTTTGATAGTAGTACCCCATAACAAATTTTCAAATCTTTAAGTTAAAAAAACAAAGAAGTTTCATACAATCGTTTTTATCCCTTTTCACCCCCTTAGGGGTTGAATTTTAAAAAACCCTTTCTTAGTACACCTTTAGACAATAGGACAAATACACCCTCCAAATTTCAAGTCGCTACGACCAGCGGTTTAGGCTGTGCGTTGTCTGTCAGTCAGTCAGGCAGAACAAAGCCTTTTATAATATGTATGGATGTATTATTTACTTGATATTTTGTTTTTAAATGCAAGTCATTACCCGTTATAAACAAGCAACTACTTTATCTTAGTCACTATAAAGGATTAATGCTAAGGATTTTGTTTTTGGTACAAAATTATCCAACACCCAAGTTCAACGACTATTACTGCTAAACTAATAAAGTTATCTTAACCGCTGTAGTTTTCATTTAAAGTTCATAAAATGCACTATCATCATGAATTTTTCCAGATTTTTCAAGCCAGCAGTTTAGCTTTTAGAGGGGGGGGGACGCCCTACTGGAACAAAAATTTGCTCTTTTAAGTTTAATATTTCGTAAATGGACCATTAAATCGAAAAATGATGTTAGTAACCCCCAAGTCATTTTAGAAGACCTATTCAACGATACCCCACACAATGGGGTAGGCAACAAAAAAAATATTCATCGCCACTTCACATGTATGGGAGCTACCATAAAAAAAAATATTTTCCAAAATTTTATTTTACCACTTTGTCGACGTAATTGATATACACACTCCTACAAAATTACAGATTTCTAGTACTAACGGTCTCTTAGCAAAACCTCGGACAGACAGACAGACAGACAGACGGACATAACGAAACTATAAGGGTTCCTAGTCAGAACTACGGAACCCTAACTAGTCAGAACTACGGAACCCTAAAAAGTTGTTTAGGTTCATTTTGCAAAGTAGCTTGTGGAAGATGTCACTCATTTTTCAAAGCATTATGTGATCATGTCAATATATTTTATAGGTACTTTATACCAGAGTCAATTTATAGCAACTAATACATATTTATACAGGCTTTTAAAAAGAAAGAAAATAAACCCAACCAATCAATGCATTTTTTTCACAATTATTATACAATTAACAAGATATATAGCTTTTGGCGAGATTAATCAGTAGACACCACCAGGAGAGGTGAAATAAAAAAGTAGGTATGATAAAACATAACTCTATATTTTGACTGGCCTGTTGGTCTAGTGGTTAGTGACCCTGACTGCTACGCCGGAGGTCGTGGGTTCGATCCCCACCCAGGACAAATCTTTGTTTGATGAGCATAAAGGTTTGTTCTGTGTCTGGGTGTAATTTATCTATAGTATGTATGTATTTACAAAAAAAAAATGTATTTAAGTAGTATATCAGTTGTTTAGTACCCATAACACAAGCAAATATAATTGCTTACTTTGGGACTAGATGGCGCTGTGTGAATGTGGTACAATATTATTATTATATTATCTTTGCTTATTCAAGACAGTTGCAGTATATTATGTTCAAAACTAATATCATAAACACTGAAAACGGAAATAACAATTAACCCAAAAAACTAAAACAGTCGCTCACATTTTTCACCAGTTATAACTATTATCTAAAACCAAATCTAAGAAACTCTCGCGTGTGACGTTAGCAATAAATATTATAATAAAGCCATGAAATTTATAACTGTACCACATTATGTAATTTACAAAGAGTTGGAGATAAAACTAAAACACTTGCATTTAATTGAAACAGAAAGTAATGGCGATTTTATTATAGCGTCGCGCACAACATGATTTACTGTGTCAACATACTGAATTGCTGACTTTTTACTACACTGTTTAATTTTTATCAAATTTATTTACAAGAAGCCGTGCCGGTAACGTAGCTGCACAGTTTGTTTTTAGTTGAGGATCAAACGTAGAAATTTCATTCAAAACTTCCATTGCAGTTCACAGATCTAGTTTGATAAAAGCTCTGTAAGCGATTAATTAAATAATAGTTATTAATAAAATCTTTTAAACTTTCGCGACTTGTCACATATTAAACATTGACACATATTAAATTATTATATAACGGGTCTACATCACGTATTATATTTAAGGAAACAAACAAATAAGGTATTTTCAAATTCCTTAAATATAATACGTGACGTGGACCCGTTATATAATAATTTAATATAGTTATTAATGTCGTTAATAGGTTGATAGAAAACTCATAACTAAATATAAATATAATTATGGAGTATAAAATTATGATAATGTTATTGTATTCGAAGAATTTTTTTACCACAACTTTGGCAAACTGACGTACGGCTCGCCTGACGGTTAGCTGTTAGGGTAACCAACATATACACTTTCAATACCAATGGCATCACGAACGCGTTGCCGACCTATTAAAAAACTTATTTACTCCTTTTTTGATCAATAATATAATACTGTAATGCCGTACTGTAATACCTACTGTATTTTTTTTTTTTTATTGCCTAAAGTGGCAGACGTGCAGACCCACCTGATGGTAAGTGGTTACCGTCGCTCATGGACGTTGGCAATGCTAGAGGCACAGCCAGGCCGCTGCCTACCTTGAGAGGATAGCTCTCTTTAAACCTCGTTTGAAGAAGGACATGTCATAGCGCTCAAGAAACAAAGCTGTAGGAAGTTCACCCCAGAGCCGGCACGTACGTGGGAGGAATGATCGCTGGAACCTTACCGTTCTAGACAATATCGGCTCCAGGTAGTGCGGGTGAAGCCTACAGCGGCGTCGAGTGGTGCGATGGTAAAAAGGTCTTGGGAAAACTTCGTTAATTTTACTAAGATATCATGTTCTGTTGAAACATGTGTTCCTTCATTGTCGTACTCGTGTCGTTCTCTTCACGTTCAACATAAGAGATTTTATTTACAGACAGTATAATTTTCATATAATTCGCTCAATTATATCTGACATTTTGACGAGCTGGTGTCCATTAATTAGGCTAAAAGTATTACATTTAAGTAGCTTAATAACGAATGAGATGTTATCGGGTCACTTGCACAGGTGGTGTGGTCGAACAGTGTACAGAAGTGGTACCGTAATCTCTACTTATCCCAACGAAGGGATACAGTGGGACTTCAGTTCGAATTAAAAAACTTGATTCAGTTAGTATGGCGTTGACATTATAACATAGCATTATCCTTTTTATTCCTGAAGAGATAGGCAAAAATGCATGATATACACTTTACCAGATACGATTGGTCCGATGCATGGACTAGCCTATCGCCACTATTCTGGTAGATTTCCAGATTCTAGACTGATTCTTAGAATTTCGAAATAGCAGTAACATTCTTGCCCAACTCGGGAATCGAATTCGATACCTCTTGCGCGGCAGTCGTATTTACCCCATTTCATATAGCGCTACTGAGGCTATATGAAATGAAATCTCGTTTATTCAGCTAGGTTACAAAGTATAACACTTATGAGTCTCAAGTTAAGAATGTAATAGTTTATCCAAAAAGGAGTGTCAGCAAATGTGTCTACAGCCAGATCACTGACGGGGTGGAGCTATGCGAAGAAATGGCAAGAAATTCACGCCACTCTTTTTAAAAATGGATAGTTACAATCTTTTGTAAGTTATAATTTGGGTAGCGTGTAAAGTGACGCAGTATAAGAATAAAAAATAGTCTACATGAAATTCTTGAGTTCTACAAAATTTAAAAAAAGTCACTAAAAAAAGGTATTCATTGAACTGCTAAATTTTATCATGGCGCTATGATCACAGAAGAACTTCAGTAATCATGGCGCTTGCAACTCATAACAAATAAAAGACATGGTAAATATCCCGAACATTATAATATTATTAAGTTAAATGACCATGACAATTTTAAAAACTATATTGCTTAATATCATTTACAAATCACTATTAACTACTCTTCCCTACTCTACTAGCCTAGCGATACAATGATTTTTGCAAGTGTTACGATTAAGTATATTGTGCAAATAGTACTACTATCACATTACATCTAAATTAATTCACTACAAACAAAACATCATCTTTTTATAAATTCAAAGGTCGTTCAATTCGTAACACAAAGCGGTCCGAACGTATCTTTTTGAAAACAATGCAGAGAATCTCCCAAAGCCTTGAACTGTTCTATTATCGATGCGATTTCACACGAAACTCCATGCAAGAGCGTCTAGTAAGGCTACGTTTCCAACAGAGATGTGTTAGGTATGTAATGGATGCGTACAAACAGAATCAGTTCATTTATGAAGCAACGTTCAGAAGAAGAAATTCTATCAGTTCTTAGGTCCAGTTCTAAAATTGAGGCACACTGTATTTTGATATACTGCCAAAACACATGATTTGGCTGTCTTGATATTTCTATTTCTCATTATTGTATGTGACTATTTTAAAGTCCTATTTCGAGCTTACTTCTTCCCAAATGGAATAATGTTTATGAAGTTTTTTATTGATATTGAATTTGATACTTTGACACAAATTATGATTATGGATTCATCTATTATTTAAGATCTTAAATAACAACAATACTAACAAAATAGAACTATTGCTTTATAGTCTTGACTGGCCTGTTAATCTAGTGATTAGTGACCCTGACTGCTAAGCCAAAAGTCATGGGTTCGATTCCCACCCAGGACATAATTTGTGTGATGAGCATGATTGTTCTGTGTCTGGGTGTAATTTATTAAAAAAAAAACATGGTTCCAATATTTATATTCTGAAATAACCTGCACTTTTTCTCACGATGCATCAAAGTAAATGACTGCTTCTCAGTTTTCTATGATGTTGATAAAATGAATTCACATTGTATTCACACCTTTACTTTACTCGTCGTAACTAAGAATGAAACCTACATGGAACTTTGCGTAAATGTTATAATTGACTACTATTAAATCATTCATCTCGCAGTTTTTTTGCTAAATGATATAGTTTTAATTATTTTTCTTCTCAATTAACTGTTTTAGCAATGCCACTAAATTACACGTTAATTAAGCGCACTTCACGTACAATGTTAAGTCTTTATCACACTCTTTTTTAATTACTTTTTTATCCTTTTTTTAGCTATAAATTTAACGAAAAAGGACTTGTTGCCCAACTTAAGGCACACAAGTATTTGTATGTAATTTAATTGCACTGATTGTGTTTTTGATTGCTACATAATTGAAAAATGCTTAAATCGTAAAGAAAGTATTGAATTCAGTCGAAGTAAAATACTTTTTAATTGTAAATTAATTCAGTAG
Organism: Laspeyria flexula; assembly: GCA_905147015.1. Taxonomy (NCBI): domain Eukaryota; kingdom Metazoa; phylum Arthropoda; class Insecta; order Lepidoptera; family Erebidae; genus Laspeyria; species Laspeyria flexula. Next base: position 9,215,941 of record LR989964.1, on the reverse strand, counting down.
CTTAGTTTTGAAAGTAACAGATAAGGCAACTTTCACATTTTTGATACATTTTACTAATTTCGGAAAGGTACTTAGCTTTCACACAGCGCCACCTAGTCCCAAATTAAGCAATTATATTTGCTTCTGTTATGGGTATTAAACAACTGATATACTAGTTAACTTTTTTTAAATTATATATATAATATGTCTACGTATGTTTATACCGTCGCCGTTTCAAAATTGTCGGATTTATTTTAGTATCCAACCATTTTATGAGACTATACTGACTATATGAGACTAGACTGGCCTGTTGGTCTAGTGGTTAGTGATCCTAACTGCTAAGCCGGAGGTCGTGGGTTCGATCCCCACCCAGGACAAATCTTTGTGTTATGAGCATAAAGGTTTGTTCTGTGTGACAAAAAAAAAAGTATTTAAGTAGTATATCAGTTGTTTAGTACCCATAACACAAGCAAATACAATTGCTTACTGTGGGACTAGATGGCGTTGTGTAAATGTGGTAGAATATTATTATTATATTATATTATATATACTTAAGAGGGTTCATACAGAGTCATATTTCGTGGTTTTCGATTTTTATTATTTATTTGGAGCTATTTTTTAATTTTGACAATTAATTGCGATGTAGCCATTCCTCTGTATGAACCCTCTTAACACTTTCAGAAAAAACAAAAAAAACAAAATAAACCCATAAACAAAGCAGGTACATAATAACCAACTGGTTACGATTAAATCGATATAAATCTTACATTTTGGGCAGTACCTGAGGCCGCAGTAATGAAGAGTTACTGCGGTGTTGATTTTAACATAATGAACTGAGTAATTTCCGAGACGCTTCACATGCGTATGCGACACACTGATCCGTAGAATATACAACTTAAACATCATAAAAATATTCTTAACAAATAAATAGCTTCACGACTTTGTATTGTCATATCAGGGTTATGCGGCCCACTTCATGAAACAATGTGTGCACAGAGCTTTTAGTGGGTGTACTGGCCTTCTGTCATTTTTACACCAGCGAACACCATAGAATAAACGAGGTAAGCAGAAATGTATCGCATCCACATTTCGCCAGCGGTGTACCTACTACTCCACCAAAACAACTAGGCACGTGACAGAAATACGGTTACGGTGCCTTAACCTTGACTTCTCTACTCCTTTGCTTCCCTTAGTGACAGGACAGCAATCGTCTACTCGCACAAGACAGTTTCCTCACTTTAACTCTCTTAAGTGTTAGTTTAGTTAGTTTTATAAAAATAAAAATGTCCAGCTGTCATGCGCCTAATTGTTTTGGTCGAGTAACCTTACTACTCGACCAAAACAATTAGGCGTAAAAGAGGGTAAACGTATTGCCATTAATATAGCAATTAATTAGTTAGCAGCATTAGTCCAATCTGAATATTGATATTTCGTTCAAAGTTAAAAAAACTGATTTAACTAAATTCCCTATTTCAACATAACAACTTTCATAGAAAAATATAATAAAATTGAAACCAACTCTGTTGTCAATATTAAATAACCATATGTCCATTCGCGGGTAGAATTTTGTAAATTCTTGTGAAAAACGATAAAATGTCATGACTTTTATTGCATTTTAATAAGGCATCGTCCGGTACCGCACGTAGAGCCCGCGGCAAACAATTTTTCCGTTTTTTTATTGTTTGAAGAACCTTTTTATAAAATGTAGTATAAGTTACGTTGCTCGCTTTATTTATTATGCCAAAGATATGCTTATCTGCCAAAATAATACTCACGAAAATAACTTATGTGAAAATTATTTAAATGAAATCGATATCATTTCCAACACGGTATTCGATACTCATTAATCGGCGAATAATTTATGAATTTAGTTGATTTATTATCACAAATACTGAATTAAATAAAAGTCAGCATAAAGCATTCATATTTAAAAGAAATGTATGAAAATAATATTGGTGAAATAAACATTACGAGTAAAGATGCCCGCTAATTAACTCCGAACAATAGACATCAACGCGATACTACTCACTTGTTTCATACAAAATGTTGACTTAACATTGTTTCATACAAAACGATTTTGTTTAAAACACCACGATATAATTGCAATATACGTAAGTAATTCTAATTTATACGCTGTAACTAGTCAATATATAACAACCAACACAGATGATTTAGATATGCATAACTGATAATAGAAAACTGCCTTAACATGATAAATGACTGTATAATTGCATACATATTAACTGCAAGTATTGAAAACATCAATATTTATTAATTATTTATAAACGAATAAAATTATTTTTCAAAGATGATGTTATCGAATGAAACTCAAAGCGATCTCATACACGTAAAAAAGGCGGGAAAAGAACTGCACATCGGTAGTGCGTGGTGAACGTAGACTGTGTGTGCGGGCGCACGGGGCGGCGTCGCAGTCGCGACTAGCCGCGCTATCGTTCACGCATCGGTACCGTTAGACAAAGAGAGCGAAACACCGCCTTACGTGCGAGCAGTACCACCGCCAGCGCCCGCGCCCCGTCCGCGACCCATCCGGAAGCCCCGCTGAAACTGGACCGTTTTCTTTTCTTGTTATTATTGAGATCGACTCTCAAGTTCTGTTGTTGTCGCGCGGCGCGCCGCTCGCGCTGATAACGCGATGCCACGCCGAACTGCGCACGCGCACACTGTATCGCTCCGCAGCTTTAAGCTCTCGCGGACAATTTAAAAAAAACAATTCGCCCTTATAGTGATGGAATGGATATTTTTTATGAACAAGTGCTCAGTGATTAACTGATCGCGTTTAACTTTTTTATTATTTGTGTGTTTACTGTTGGAACGTAGTAAAGTGTTGATGAGAAAGTGAAACCAATACTCTGTGTAATTAATAAACCTATTCCCAACAAAAGGATATTTTCAAAATAACTTTAAAAATTAATATTTCTTGTGCGATATTGAAAGAGAAACTGTTTAATTATTGAAAAGGATCAGCTGAAGCTCCTGATTTTTTCCGCTATTACAGGTAAGCGCATTATTTTCGCAACCTTTTTTCATACAAACTCTAAGCGGTGTATATTTATTTTCAGTTCATACATGTCACAATAAACGGTTATAATTAATGTAGTGTTGTAAAATCTGCGAATATAATACTGCTTCGCATAAATTGTTGAAGTTAGTTTTAGAAAGACATTTATTGTTAATCTATTCAGTGTTAATTGAAAATTAAAATGTTAGTCCGATTAATGAGATGAAAAATATTTTAATTTATTAAAAACATGTGTGAAATTGATTTTCAGAATAAATAAGTAGCAAAAAATAAGATATAAATTAATTTGATGAAGATTTACGATGAAGCTTATGTCTACAAACTATATGGCTACTTATGATTTGAATAAATTTATCGAATGCGTTAATATGTGAACTTTTTGTTTTACATAAATTTAAATAAATTTTGCGGGTATCTAATTAATTGTTATGTCTCGTTTAGATACTAATCATTGTTTTATGATAAGAACAATCAATTAATATGTACATTTCAATGTTGCCTTTAATTTCACGACGAAAAATTCGTACAAATTTTCGCAGTTTTCCGAACGAACGATACATCGTAACAAAAGAAAAGTGAAGGGCCAAGTTTCGCTATTATTTTCACTATTTATAACAATAAATAAAAAATGAATAAATAAGATTATTCGACCTAGTAAAGCAGAACAGTTAGTTGCGCTTGTGCCGCCCGCCGCCGGCACAACCGCCCGCCGTCCGACGGCAAACTCTTTTTGCTCGAGTTTTACTCATTATGCTCCAGTAGTGCTCGACATTGGCTACACTTACCTTCTGTCACGTATACGATATAATAACAGTCTTTATAATACAATAAATCAAATTAAAAACATCTGTTTTGAATTTGAACAAACGTTTTCTATATATTTTTATTTTCAAATTGTATCAAAGCAATGTCAAATTTCATTTCGCTTTCGTTTAATTTTAGACTATACGATCTACACAATAAGTATAACTTTGAAATGAAAATTATAACATATTTTGAACGTTACTCAACCATGGCATATTATAATTAAACTGTATTACATAAATAAATGCCTTCTTATTTTAGCACTATGCTATAAAATGTAACGATAAGTGAAACACTTAAAAAGGGATATTTTATTTGTACTTTTGAACTGTGTGGTATTAATTTTCTTTAAACTCAATTTAAGTCACTCATGAAGTGCTTCTTAAAAGCCTGTTTTGAAACATTACACGCTTTCGTACCACTATTTAAATTTAAAACCGATTGACGTTTTAATGTCTGTTTAAATTACTCATGCGGATTATTTTTTCTAATTAGAACAGATTTTAATAGAACAATTTCAAAATAATCTTTTAAGATAATTTAATTATTTACGACAGCGACTTTAAATAACTTGGTTTCTTTTTTAAAATTCTAGGTTTTTCTCGTGACAAGTCATTGTGAAACTTTATTTACCTAAATTTAACTAAAACGGCATATCAACAATAAATCAGTGTAATTTACAAAACTGCAGCGAACTTTACTACAGATTTAATCGGGTTCGTTCCACGCAAAATGTATTCGCAGTGCTGCAACCCACGACACATCTGTAGGTAGATATAAAAAGACTACCAAGAATACGTGACGAAAACTGGATCGCTGTCGATTTTAAATGTGTAACAGGCCATAAAATGTATTTCTCACATGTATCAGCTCCTTAAAAGACATTCGCAACATCAAGTGGCTACCAAAAAAAGAAAATAAAACAACCAACAGAGTTCGCGATATCATTCTTATCGTACCTTACATCATTCGACCAAAGGCATCAAATAAAAATGTATTTTTATAAGCAAACCATTACAGCTTCTGTTAAAATTTCACGGAAATTATTTTGCGTCCCTTTTTATTAAAATAAAAACATTAAGTTAAATTTGTAATAAAATTAAAACAATATAAAAGCGATCGTCGTGTCATTCCGGGTCTCTTTTATTTTTGTGGCTTATTATATTAGGCTTATAACTATATTAACCCTTAACTACCTACCACCTATTTCTGTAACATAACCACCTACGTACGGTCCTGGAGACCGCTCATGAACAATCGCCTTAAATTCGGGTTTTATGGTATCAAAAAAGGATTTAAATGAGTAAAATACTTGTTTATGCTTTAGACTTTTATTATATATACCTTCAAATAACATAAACTATAGTAAAATCTTGAGATATATTATAATCTTTCAAGACTAGTAGTTTTAACACAAAAATATACTCTTCTTAAATTAAGAGATCTGAGAGATAGAAGAACTTAAAAAATCATCTTCTTTTGATTTCTTTTTATAAACTAAGGAGTCCAACTATAAAATAAAATAAAAAAACGAAACATTAATCATCAAATTCAACAAAATTGCAACCCCCAAATATTCACAATTTTTCGCGGCAGTTGCAGCATTTTTTTTTCGCACATTCCAAACAAATTGGCACTTTGCACATAATACATAACTAAGCAGTCTAGCGTTTCTTCTTTGGATCACACGTGGAACATGTTTTGCGAACTTCAAGTTTTTCCACTTCAGATGTGCTCGGTAGATCTTCACTTATCTGCAGAATACGACGAATAGAACTCTTGACTTCTCGTTGAATGTGATCATTCAACAAGAAGTCACTACAATCTTCGTCTGACATAACCTCGTCGTCTGATATCTCCTGTTGCAACCATATTTCTATATTTTCACCGTTTTTATCCATTTTTCACTAAAACAAACAAAATCGTGTGGGTGAAAAAAAATCACATAACCACCTACGAGCGGTCACATAGACCGCTGACGAAATATTTTTACTTACCCTGGCCAAACGCACGCACGTTCACACTCGCCGCGCGCTAACGTGATACTGATGTGTATGTAGAAAAGGTATATAGACGCGCACTGTTGTACGACGCATACAGATCGAAATATTTGAATTTAAAAATACGTTGTGGTCTCAGAGACCGGTGGTAGGTGGTTAAGGGTTAAAAAAGTAAAATATGCTTGAATTACTTGATGTTTTTCTTGAAAAACTGCCTTTTATTTACTAATATAAAATAAACTGAAAATAAAACGTGGTAAAATTATATATTTTATTTTTGTGATTACAGTTTATAATATTTAAAAGCTAGAATTACCGGTTTTAAAAGTGTACTTAGATAAGGACTCGTAAATTTTGTATCTCTTTATTAAATTATATAAAATAGCTTATAACTGTAACTTTATGAATATAATTTATACAAATGAATAGAATAGAAGAAATTAATTATATTTTAAACTTTTTGAATGAATTAGTTAAAGTAAAGTCTTTTTCCAATTCGGCACTTCAATACGCTTGTTTTAGATTTGTTATTTTTTTTTTTTAAACCTGTCTTGAATTAATCAAAAGTTATTACAGTTTTGTTTTCTTGTAACAAAGGTGTTGTCGCATGTTGTTTTCGTTTTTCTTATCATTTAACTGCAGTTTCACTTCGAGCGTGAAGATTGTACAGAGTAAATAAAGCTGTAGATACTGTAGTAAGTGTTGAATGGGTTCCGTAGATAAAATTAGATTGCATTTTATATTTTAACTTGTATAAACATCACAGTGATCCATAATTACAGTCCAATCTATTATTATTTATTAACTTTTCATTCATTACGTCCATATTAAGGTCCATTTTTTTTTAATTATCTAATATAAAATGGCTATAGCAACTTCCAAAATTAAATTAAATCGTATTTTCCTAACATCCCTAAACGGAATCTAAAAAAGATTGAATAATAATGAACACAAAAATAAAACAAAAGCGAAATGCTGTGTCATCTCTTTTAGAACAAAAAAAAAGTAATTAAAGAGTTCGCTTTCACTGTCGGTGAACACATGCGTATCGTTAGGTAACTGACTGACTTGTCCAATATAATATCGATCAGTTCTGTGACAACTGGCTTTTTATCTACGCCTAGTAGGTACACGTGTGTTAAATACTTGCAGCTATTTCACAAGGTAGGCGTGGTACTTATATTAATTATTAAAACTTATGACTACCTCAGTGTGTACGACTGCTGTGCAATAGGTCTTGGGTTCGATTCCCGCGTCATGTAAAAATGCTATTGGGGTATTTCAACTTTTATTTTTATACTTAGTTTATTTTGCTACTATGTTATAATAACTAAGTACTATTTTTAAAATATTAAATAACTAAGTTTATTCAGATCAAAATGAATAGTGAAAAAACTATTTAAGTTTAAATAATTAAGTCTTTTTACAAACACAAAGTTCTATAGGCAAAAAAGAACTTTTACTAAAACGGAAGATGATTAATTATTAATAATTCAAAACAGTGAAACAGAAAAGTATCAGCAGAAGTTTTTTCACAAATGCCATCGACTCCTGGTATTCCTGATTGATGAAAATCTTCTGTTAGTATTAATTATAATATTATATAAATAGACTGGCCTGTTGGTCTAGTGGTTAGTGACCCTGACTGTTAAGCCGGAGGTCGTGGGTTCGATCCCCACCCAGAACAAATCTTTGTGTGATGAGCATAAAGGTTTGTTCTGTGTCTGGGTGTAATTTATCTATAATATGAATGTATTTATAAAAAAATATATCAGCTCTCTAGTTAGAGGAGAGTAGACCCGAGCCCAGCAGTGGGACTTTATGGGTTGCTGATGATGATACGTATACATAGTGTACAAGCTGTTACCGGTGCTTAGCTCCCGTGGATTTTTATTTGGCCATTATTGGTCGTAGCGTGAGGTTATAATGACCTAACACAAAAAGAATTTCAATTCGGTTTAGAAGTTTCTGAGATAAGTGCGTTCAACCTAACAAACAAACTTCAGCTTTATAATATCAATTAAGTATAGGAGTACAGATATAGTTCACAGTGACATAGCAAACGGGGTTAGATACAAGTACTTATATTCATCAGCTATCATTACATGCGACAGTGGGTGTGCTGTGAAATGCCTGGTCTCAAACGAGACTCTGTCGCGCGTCGCATTTGCATATAATTGTGGTTCATTTCTAATTATCGACGTGCAAACGTTCTACGATTATACATATACTTTAGAATGTATATATTGACTATTAAAATAATCAATCATTATTTACCTACATTTGATATTTTAAAACATCGTGAGGAAAGACACATACCCTAGAAGAAATTCTATGAGTATGTCTGATCCACCAACCCGCACTAGGCCAGCGTGAGTGGATTATGGCGTAAACCTCTCAGCTGTCTAGTTAGAGGAGAGGAGACCCGAGCCCAGCAGTGGGACTTAATGGGTTGCTGATGAATGAATGATATTTTAAATATAAATAATATACTTTGTTTATTTAAATTTTGAGTTTTTATGAACAAGAATAATAAGAATTATTAAAATACTTTTCAGGATACCCTAAATTTTAACAAGAATCCAATAATAATATCTGGCTTTGAAACACTTGTAATTTTACTGCAAAAACTGATTTCAGTTTTCTGTGAAACAAAACTATTTATCAGAAAATGTAGGTCACATAGTAATATAAGTATATTTCGTACCAGCCAATGTCATTTAATTTAAATAAAAAACATACAAGGTGCAGTTTGACATGAAAAACGACCATTCAACTTCGAAATATAGGGTGTCCCAAAATTTTAATTTTAAAGCTAAGAAAACAGTTTTTTCCTTATATTGTTATTTTTAATTGAATTATATAGTATACAAGTTTTTAATTCGATTTATTGTACAAGATACGGTTAAGTATAGAAAGCACACCAGACAAATGGTCTCCAGGCTATGCTGGCATATGCGCAATTGTAATTACTGCATCTAATTTATCGGTTATAAAACCTCTTGTTTTGGTGGTTTGGCACCTAGATATTGTGAACTAACATTATTAGATTTCTTTTGTTTTGGATTTTTTTTTAAATTCAATAGCAACCCAAGGCCTAACTAGGTTAAAAGAAAGTCGACTCTACATCATCGAAATTCAGCCACATTTATGCAAAATGATAATAAATATTTTGACATGCTATTCCATACATGCAACAAAAGATAACAAGATATGGAAAAATATCTGCATTTTCTATTAACTTCAAATATTGTGTTAGCTTTGGGACATCCTATATATTCCTCTAACCAAAGTACAATTTTATTCGTCTACTGCAGTAGACACATGAATCACGATGCAAACGATAAATACATTCAATTTTAGGGGTGAACATTGAATCACTAGCACATAAAACTAGTTCTTATTGCTGAAGCAAATTGTCCGAAGATTGTCGATTTTTGTGTGCACCTATGACAGACATAGACTTAGTTCGCTGATCAAAATTCAAGGAAATTCGACATATTCTGCAGTCAAGTACATCACACTAGATGAAATTCAAATTGTGAAAAATGCAGACAGAGTGTAGACGGTGTCGGCATAATTTTTAGATACATTTGCATAATGTGCAGTCAAATGGTTGAGGTCACTGTTCAACTGGGAACACCTACTATTTATAAATATTTGAACTTTCATTCTAATTGAGTTATTTACTATATATAACGGTACTACCGGGTACTATATATAAATAGGTGACGTTTTAAAGAAGGGACAGATCAGGAGTACTTTTCATGCATTTGAGGGAAATGCATGAAAAGACTGATGAATGTTTAAGAAGTCAAAGATGTATGTCAGAATTGTAGCAAATGGAAGGAAATGGTCTCTGCTTACCTTTCTGTTAGGAAAGAGGCGTGATCTATATGTATGTATTAAAATAAATAAAATCAATACCTATATTCACACCTTTACCAACTATTGAAGACTAAAATAATTATAAACTGCAGCTGTAAAACCTTCGTATTGCTGCTATCGACAAGAAACAATAACTCTGAAAGTTCAATAAACGTAAGAAAATAAAAGAAAATGGCCGCTATTATATTCAATTAAAAGTTAATGTTTGATAATAAAACAATTAGCTTTCTCTTGAGCGGACATCCGTTTTAAATAGAAATAAGTATGGATGTCATCGCCTTAGGCTCGCAAAGATTAATACACCATTATGGAGAAGCGGTATCTTAAATAGAAAGACCTAACGAGCACCATTGATATATAGCGTACAAAACATTATCAAATATTTACATTAGCATCTCGAACTAACAATTATGTATATCGCTTCGAATGAGCTCATTAATATAGAAAACATTTGTTTTCGAGCTCCGATTGAAATATCGTCGAATCGATTAAATTAATTTTGATATGTGAATCGCCGAGATATCTATAAAAGGATTTGACGAAAGTTGTTTTGTCCATTTTATGGACAGAAAGAATTATAAAGGCTATTATTTTTGTTATCAATTATTTTATTTTATTATTTCATGTCAACAGATTGGTAACAGAAAAATTCAATTTATATATTTTAATATAGCGTTATATTTGTAATGTTTGAGCAGCATTTTCTATAAATATATATACCTGTTAACTCTGGCAATATTTCGAAGCAAATAATTGATATTTAGAATCTAATCAATTTGAGCTAATTGCATACTTGTAAATAGTTTTTAAACAAGTATCAAAACATTGATTTATTAAAAATAATGACTATTATTAAATTATTTAAAGATTAACACAATTAGCATATTAGACAGGCAAACGGAACGCGATCCGCAAATTTATTACTAGAAATTGCACGGGGATTCACTCCCGTCGTTCTTTAGATGGCCTTTGTTCAGCTGCTATTGGCCATAGCGTGATAATAAATGCCTTCTTCGTAAATGGGCTATCCAACACTAAATGAATTTTTCAAATCGGACTCGTAGTTCCTCAAATTATTGCAACCAAACAAACAAACCTTCAGTTTTATATTACTAGTATAGATACAGATCATACATATATCAACATTTACATAAATATCTAATAATAATTATGAAAATATGGTAGCTCTATTATAGAGATCATTCAATTACTAAAACTATAAAATATTTATTTCTGGATGTTCTCCATATATTCCAACATATAACAAAAAGTTTAAAATATTATATGTTATATTAAATCAAATTGAAAAGTAGATTTCTACAGAAAATATTAGATAGTCCTAAAAAACTTTTCTTCTTCAAACGAAGTTTAAAGAGAGCCTCTCAAGATAGGCAGTTGCTTGGTTGTGCCCCTAACATTGCCAACGTTCAGGAGTAGCGGTAAGCACTTACCATCAGGTGGGCCTTCTGCTCGTCGGACAAATATGAAACAAACACAAAAACCGTTAGTGTCAATTACATTTCAATTTTCACTTACAAAAAATACGAGTAAGCAATGATGCAACATCAATTTGAACCTATCAAGTTCTGTCAGTACAAAAAACATGTTCTCTGTGTACCTATAGTTTACCTAAAGACCTCAATACACATATTGTTCGCTCACACGTGTTTAAAACACACAAAAAGTGCTTTCGTTATCTACATTATACGTCTTCATTGCGTAATGTTGCAAGTTTACAACTGATGCCAATCAGCGCATGGGAACTCATTGTTTCATACAAAGTGTTCGCACACACGAACTAGCGAGTATTATGATCGAGCAATAGGCTACTGTTTAGTTTGAACACATTATTTGCATTATACGTGTTTGTATTTAGGACTGTTGTTTGTAAAGATCAAGATCAATTCTAATCTGAAGAGACGATCGACCATTTTCGTATTTTATTTTGTTGCAGAATTTTCCTACTCACGTATTTGAATTACAATTATTTCTATACTAGTATTTGAATTACGCATGTGCATTGACAAGAATGATTCCTTATGACCGAATGCGAGTATAAAAACTTTATAAATTTGCAAGTAATGTCACTAAGGTAATTTTGTTCAAATATCTTAAATCTTCCAATATTATATATCTTGTTGCTTTAATGATGAATGATGATAAAATATCCGTGTAGTGACGGATTAATAATACTTAATGTCCCCATATCAACCCGTGGGTGTCGTAAAAGGCGACTAAAACAAACATGACTACTGCGATAAAAGAGAAATTCGAAACAAACCCTATACCAACCCGTCTAGCCAGCGTGGTATAATAGGCTAAACCTCCACATTCTTTGGAGGAGACCCGCGCCTAGCAATGTGACGTTTATAAGTTTAAATGTTGAATGATAAGAAATTTTATATATCCTAATTAAAACTAAAAAAATGTTTTCGTACGTATTAAAAGCGCATTATTTTTACGCACTCCTTTTCAGATGACACTAAAAACACCGTAAGCACGAGTGTCTTTATTAGTCACAGCTAAATTGCAACTGGTATGCGCACACATACAAAATAGAAATGCAGTTAACTAATACAGTACATTTTTAGAAACATGATCTTCAAGTGTGAGAATACATTCATTAAATAGGTTACTCGCTACATACTGCTCGTTAGTTGCAATTACTTTTTTAGACTTTTGTACATACATACCTATAATTATTGTCAATACGAGTTACATGTACAAAAATATCGCATAAGTAGTATTTTTTTTATGTGGCCTCACTGTTGATGTAATTATTACAATATTGGCGACTTAGCATTGGTGTAAACACGACTTGAAACATTAAATTTGTCAGTGGTGTATAAGTCAAATTGTTTTTCTGACGTCTTTTTGTTGTTGTTTTATATGCCGTGATGGTTACATTTTTCAATTTTCCTCTATCTTTATTTCCATCAACCTCTCTATTTACTATTTCAAGCCTCGTAACAATTTATGTGCAAGTGAAACTTATTCCCTCCTTATAATCTTTTGTAACTCAGTATTGTAATTATCTGAAGATTAAAAAGAGTAGCGTGAGTTTCTTGCAAGTTCTTCTTATTTTTGATAGAGTAAAGTCCCAACAAAAATGGTCGTAGACAAATAAACTTACACAATTTTTTATGGGAGTGTAACTGTTACATTCTTAACCTGTAACTGTCATAAGAACTACTTTGTAACTTAGAAGAATAATAGGTACAATTTAATTTCCTATAGAAATAAAAGTAGGCAAAGATTACAAAATTATCTATTTCCTCCGCATGACAATAACAAAGTCACGGCTTTTTAGAAAAGTAAAATTGATAGTTTAACAAAAAGACCTTGATTATGAGATCACTCGCGATTTCATTTGTGTACGGTGCGCAGAAAAATTGATTTAAACTTTTTTCGTTTTCGAGAAAAATACTTTCAACAAGTTTTTTTTACAATGTAAGTTTTTATTGAAATTTTGATATAGAAATTGAAAATAGAAATCCATTTTATTAATATTTTAGTTTAACAATGAAAGGACATTGTTATTCAACAATGTCCTTTCATTGTTAGAAATCAAAGCATATTTTTTAGAAACAAAATTTTAAAATTGATGTTTTTATAACTGACTTGTAACTGAAAATATATTTATTAAATTTAATAAAAATCTTTTAAATAACCAAATGCTTTCATTCCATATTCCAGTTAGTACAGTCACATTGAAATTTACGTAATTTTTTCGTCACGCCAATTAATTGGCACCGTTTTTTTTTTCTGACTGTACCAAAAAATCTTACTAATCAGTATCGTGATCATTAACAATAAGTCAGAAACTCCCATTGGCGCAAGAAATCGCGAAAAATTGCATTGCGTCACAGCCTCAGTGTTAATTGCCGTTACAGATTATTACAAACCAATCGTTTCCAACCGATTTGGAAACAATCTGCATCGTTAACATCCGATACGCACGAGTTCGGAAACTATCGATTTCATTTTGATGTCTATTGAAATTTTAATTTGTAATCATTATTCACACATAACACATTATTTAGAGGAGACCCGAGCCCAGCAGTGGGCCAATTACGGGTTGAAATGATGATGATGATGATGATGATGAATTATCCTGTATGAGGACAACTGTACACATTATTTTTATAATAAACTAGTTTCCACGCGCAGCTTTGCCCGCGTAATGATGGCAATAATCTCCCTATTATATGGGGCCAGCAAAACGAAATGTGAGTGTGATGTATTTCCACCTAACCCTTCGGGAAAATTGCGTGATGTTTTCTTTTATATTAGGTACATTAATTGGTAAGCTGAGTCGTTAACCTAGCGGCTATATACTATGACGTCCCATATAAGTTCTCAAGGATCTTAAAGAAATTAGTAACGAAAATATGTGATACAAAAAAAGTCTCAAATTGAGATTGATAAAAACGTTTTTTGTTTACATGAATTGTGTGAATAGCATTAGAATATTACCCCCAGATTCTTTAATACAAGTGACCTACTTACAAGATCAAAATTATTAGCTTTAAGCGGTGATCGAATTACTTAGTACTAAAACAACTAGCTACACTATTTTTATGTGTTGTAAAGCAGGCGAATACTTAATATGACAACATTAAAGCTCAAATTACATTGACAGGCGTGTAATTTTCAGTAAATTATAGGTTATTTAAACGTTCCTATGACAAGGAACATTAGCATTTATTTGCAATTACGAAAACTCGTCCCGATCACTAATTGTAATAAAACACTATGAAAGTCGACACAATATAAATCAGACATTGATTGCACAATTATTTAATTGGTCTCGATACCACTGAGATAACTTTGTACGCAACAGTAAATTTAATAAATTTTCAGTGAACGTAAGTCACGCAATTAAAACGCGATAAATAATTGTGATAAACTGTGCATCGGCGCGGATAGCTTTTAATTTTTGCTGATAAACTTTTGCAGTTTTAAGTGGTGCGATAAACATCCTTAAAACAAACTTATCGGGATAATTAATTTAACCATCCCCGTTAGATGACGCAAAAATACCGCCTACCTTAATATAAACTCACTAATCTAACTTCAAAAAAGGCATCCTGTCATCTTCCCAATCCACTCCTAAAGTCTCACCCACACTGTCACTTACCAATAGAAACTAATTTTAATCTGCCTGCTTTACGTAAGGTAGAGGTGATCTCAAGCAAATAATCTTCTTTATTAAGTCTGCTTCACATAATGGCAGCAATAGTGAATACACTATCATTATTAAGCATTATATTGCATAAATACATGAATAAAAACAATGTTGCTAACAAACAAGCATGTAAAACATATGCAAAAAAAAACTACATACGACAAAACATTCTAAAGTATTGAATACATTACTGAATCATCGCACAACACGGTATGATAAACGACAAAAAATAATTATGAATAAAATAGGTTGCCTGGCACTTAGCCTAGATACGGTTTTAATATTCAACTCCAAGCATATAACTCATGGGAGTTAGCCATTCATTTATGCATAGTGCGGTTGATTACACCGTGTTCTAATAGTCTGTATTGCACGTGTAACTACTACGTAGATGCCCGTCAAAATTTACATAGAACCTTCGAGAATCAGAGCACTGAGAAACACCCTCGTACTTGCGATAAAAAACTATTTGTAATATTTGATCAATATTTTAAAATCAACCTGTTAGGCCAGCGTGGTATAGTAGGCTTAATTGGAGAAGACCCGTGTCCAACAGTGGGACGTTTATGGTTTGTAATGATGTAGATGTTTTAAAAGCGATGGTGGCTGAATGGATAAGGGACCGGCGTGCAAATCACGCGGCCCGAGTTCGATCCCGACCGGCAGTACCAATGTGGATTCCACTTTGTGGAATTTATATGTACTAGTCAAGTGACTTACCATCTGCTAACGGTGAAGGAAAACATCGTGAGGAAAGCCACATACCCTAGAAGAAATTCTATGAATACGTCTGATCCAATAACCCGCACTAGGCCAGCGTGAGTGGATTATGGCCTAAAAACCCTCTCAGCTCTCTAGTTAGAGGAGAGGAGTGGGACTTAATGGGTTGCTGATGATGATGATGAGATGATGATGAATGTAGGTGTCAAATGTAAGGCAGATTCTAAAACCTAGTTTGCTTTTGTATTCAACTCGAATACAAAAGCAGCACTACGCATGGTTTAATAGTGTAATCCCATGCAAAACAAATTGTATGGATTGCTTTCCTTGGGTCAAGTATAAATAGTATTATGTTGGCATAAAATGCTCAATGAAATATTCCCAGAGTCTGGAAAGTGCCTGAAACAGCACCTCTATTAATCAGGGCCTTAAAAACATATGTTTGTAATGTATCAGATTTGTAAGAAAAAAGCGGGGAGTTCTTAATTTTATTTTAATTAAATATATATTTAATTAGCATACCGTATCACTTTATTTTACACCGTGGGTGTTAGATAAATGAGGAATTTGATTTAATGACACATTTAATGGCATAGTAAGAAAATCGGACTTGAATTATGATAATGATTTACTGCTCTGAAGAAACGTAGAATAAGCAAACAATAAAAACCATTTGTTAAGTTAGATTTTGCACAACTGTAGAAAAATTATATATATTAATTCCGATATATCGTTGTCATGTGTGGGTTTTAATAGATAACGTATGTTAGTAGATTGATATATATTTTTCGCTTTACTGTTAGCCTTGAGGACAAATTAACGGAGTGTTATAAATCAAAATCTACTTGAATCAATGACGAAACTTAAGATCTTTTATACATAACTACTGCATTATTTTTAATGGAGTCTAACATAAATAGTTCAGTCCTTTTATGATGATGGTTTTACAGTACATTTAAATCACTGATCCAAAACAAACACTCATTTAATTCCATCGCTACCAAATATCGCTATATCAATACGTAACGTATCTAAAAATCGAATAACACACTGTTGGACCAAGTCCTTTGGAATGCGCCAATCAAAGCAACAATGGCGTCCACAAAAAATATCCCACGGCACATAATAATGAATAGTTAACAACGAAAACTAGGTGAATCTTTGTGCAATCGCCTGGTGTCTTTTAAAAGAAATATTATCGTTTTCAATTTCATAACATTTCCCACACAAGGTGGCATGAATGGACTTAGCATAGATAAATTAGAGTAATCTAAAACAGATTGTTGCTAACACAATTTGCTGACGAGATTGACGCGTGCTGTGTTCGTGCCCTGTCAAATTATCTTCTCATATTAACATAATGAATATAATAATAGATCGACATTGTATTGTGCCGCTCATTTCTATGTGAAATGTGACTGTGATTGCCTTACTTACGAATAATACATCTGGTAATTTTTAGAACATTAGTGAACTAGTTCGTACTGATTGAATGTTACTGTCATATTGTATTATACAAAACCTTGGCACTAGTTAGACGTTCTCGTTAAACCTTAATTTGATAATAATGAAGGAATTTAAAGCCTTATTTATTGATTTTACTTTCAGCTGATTAGTTTTGTATTTATCATGTATAGAATAATAACTATTTATCGAACGACCTTGTGTTGAATCAGAATTAGACCGAGTTAAATAATTTGATTGCTCTAGTTTTAAAATTTCAAATAAAAGTTTTATAAGCTCACTTTTGTTTGAATGGCCTTGATAGAAATATTAAGAGATGATGAGATAATTTTACATAAAAAATTTTACTTAATAAAAGTTTTAAAGTATAGCATCATTGTTGCAATTTCTTATGGCAAAATCAAAAATATAATATTGAGCGTACATTTTTTTTTTTCGTTTATTTTACAATATAAAGGCTTATACATCTGTTTAGGTATTTATAGCATTCTGAAAACCACAGAGGTTTATTATGACGCTATAATAACAATTCCTTGTTAAAACAACGTGTTCAAAGTTACAAATAGGTATACAGTCAACATAATCGTGCTACAGACAACGGATATCAATACAATTTACAGTAACATTTATTATTCTTTATAGTTAAACTGATAAAAACTGATAATAATGTCACTATCCCATCTCAACCCGTAGGTACGACACCCAAGGGTTAAAAGGTGACTAAAGGAGTAGACCTTAGGTAGATAAGAGCAATTCAAGAAAAGGAACATTCGAAACAGACTCTATAGCAACCCGTTTGGTCATCTTTGTATAGTAGGCTAAATTCTCTCCACAATTTTTGGTGGAGACCCATGACCAGCAGTGAGATATTTATGGATTGAAATGATAAATATTATGTATTACATTTTCAATTTTATAAAATGTTACGCACAATAATATTTATATTTGTTTTCATTTTATGTTTTATTCATATGAACAACTATAAAAGCTACATTTACATCTGAGTTCTCACTTATAAGCTATTCTGATAATGCTATTCGAACTGCATTTAGTATAAAACCCCATTCACACAATTAACCACGAGTCACACATGCAAAACAATGAAGAGAACAGACATGAAAACCGAAGTTTAAAACCTCAAACCTTCAATTCAGACTGACCGAATGTCAAGCTGAAGCCTCATATTACTCAATGTGCATCTTGACATTCCATTTTGTTCGTAAAACAATCGTGTTTGTCCGTGCGAAACTCTCCCACGGACAGATATCGTTGTGGATAACGTTTGTAATAAGATATTGTTTACCGAAGCAAGTAAACGCTAGTTTAAGATATACCACCGATTAAGACGGAGTATGATAGACATCGCGTTTTTTGTGCTTTCTCATTAATGAGTAGCGGCTAGTGAGCGTTTGAGTAGATTGAAGCGGTTAGCGTTTCGTATTTGCTCGTCTACATGAAGCTTATTGTAATGGATGGAGTAGTTCGAAATACTATGTGCTTTTTGTTTAATGACTTTGTTTTTACGCACGCGTTATAATATTATGCAAATCACGCGGTCCGACTTCACTCCCGACTGGCGGTACCAATATTCACTTTGTGGAATTTATTTGCACTATGTAGTCAAGTGACCATCTGCTAACGGTGAATGAAAACATCGTGAGGAAATCCATATACCATAGAAGAAATTCTATGTGTACGTCTGATCCACCAAGCCACACTAAGCCAGTTTCTATGGATTATGGCCTAAACATTCTCAGCTCATAGAAGAAAGGAGACCCGAGCCCAGTGGGGTATTAATGGGCTGCTGATGATAATGATGATGATGCCTCTTCAAAGATAAGATATATGTTCATCACTTAAAATAATCACATTTTATGGCAATAAGCTCGCCTCTTACTGTATGGACTAAACATAGCTGGCAAATTGTGGGTCTAGTGCATCTCTGCCTATCCCTTTGAGGGTAAAAGGCATGATGCTTTTGATTCAGAATTTCTTAAACCAAGACGGTAGTAAACAGACGTACGACCCGCCTGATGGTAAGCGGTTACTGAAAAATTCGAAAAAGAAACACTCAATACCATTTTTTCCCGACCCGTGAATCTTTGGAAGTATTGCGCAGGAGTCGTATACTCCTACTGCGCAGAGTAACTTCCCACTGTGCCATCAAGGCAGTTCTCAACAACGAATAACATAATATCCTTTCCCATTTAGCAACCACTTCCAGGATACCAACACACGAAATGTTACTAACATTACACAAGATCCTACAGGCTATTGAACAAATGCACATCCTCATTAATCGAACGGTCTACTTTACACGGATATAATAAAACTAAGCAGACATGACTCAGTTTCCGTCCGAAGCATTATAACTGAATGTCTGTCCTCGCCTGTTCCTGTCCACGTATTGACCAATCAATATAAGTAGCCGAATTACGACGCATCATATAATATAAAGGTTGGTGACTACTGGAAGAGAGACGATATGAAAGCTTTATAAACTTGACATTATACGTGATGCATTACATGCCTAGTAGGATAAAGTCTGACACAAATAGCTGTGCAGTGGAATCGAGTGGAATTTAATGCTGTCTTATTGTTATAATGTCATATTTGACAGCATTTCAAGTACAGTGGCGCCCTCCTTTTGACATCTTTACTGCAGCTGTGTCAGGCTATAGAGTATTGTGACACATATAAATTGTAAATGGCAATGCCAATTTAAGGCTGCTTTTCTAGTTACTTTTCAGTTAGTATACAGAATTAAGGTAATAATAAAGAGAAATTTTATAATTTTTAAAGTTTTCTGTTGGTTTTCTCACAGGCTTTGCCTAGTGAGAAAACCAACAGAAAACTTTAGTTCTCATTAATAAGCGCTGCCTGTGAAATGTATAACATAAGTATAAGTTATTGTTTGCTAACCTTGCTTTGTAACGTTTTGCAGAAATAAATGATTTTATTATTATTTATTTATAATTTCAGGCAAGAGATGTCTTCTCTATTTTATTTCTGACGTACTTAACGTAATTTTTGACGTAACTACCATCAACACACGTTGTGTAACGTTGCTTATATATATGTAGGTTTTTTTATTAACTTACTATTATTAAATTACTATTAAGTTACAAGTATTAGATTAAAACCTATCTTAGACTGAATTGTAATAATAGGAGCATTAATATACAACTTGCTGCTCATCAACTTAGCTATGAAAATATTATAGCTTATGATGGACGACAAACTCTACACAATCAAGTGCCATTTAAAGTACTATGTAAGAGAATGCCGATTTATTGCCCTTCTACGGCGCAAATAAGTAATCATTATCTAATAAAATGTGCCTAACCCCTAATTACTATATCATTAATTTGACCATCATCTTATTAACAATACCTCGTATATCCTCCGGTGTTCATTTACATGTAAAATACATATTAGGTATTATTTATGTACGAATATAATCGTTTTAATGTACGCTTGATTTAATTTATTTAAATAAAATGTTTTGAATTATAGTGGTGCGATGATAAAATCTTAATCAACATTTTTGTTCTGTAATTTAATAGTTTGGATAATATATTAGAGGTCTAATGTATACCTACTAATTACTCGTGGTTTGTTGAATAATTTATCGATTCATCGTTTGCGAATGATGTTCATATGTTGAGTAGTGTAAGGGCCCATTGGCTACGATATTAGCTAACCTTGAATGTACATTATAATGACTATATTTCACCTCTAGGCAGTATCATAATTAAAAACTGAAATCTAGTATTTCCCAGTGACATTCAGGAAGTGTGGTACAACTGCTGTGCTGTGCGACCTATGTCAGATTACAGGATCGAGCAAAATAAAATTGCTCAGTCTAGAATTACACCTGTTTAAGAGCAATAGTTAGTGTAGTGACGGTAATTATAAGCAGGCAAGAGCACTGCAAGAAAAGGAAAATTCAAAACAAAACCCTATACCAACCCGTCCAGCGTGGTAGTAGACCAAATTCCCTCCAAAATCTTTAGAGATCCGTGCCCAGCAGTGGGACGTTTATGTTTTAAAATGATGATGATGAAGAATAATAGGTTCGCCTCCTAATGCATAGAATCTAAAATAACTGACGAAACTTGGCTGTGGTATATCTACAAATACCATCAGAGAATAAAAGCGTATCAATATGAAACTATCCGTGTAGGGACGGATTAGGAATACATAATGTCACTACCCCATCTCAACCCGTGGGTGTCGTAAAAGGTGACTAAAGGAGTGACAGGACAAGAGACCTTATGCAGACAAGACCACTGCAAGAAAAGGATAATTCGAAGCAAACCCTATACCAACCCATCTGGCCAGCATGGTATATATAGTAGGCTAAATTTCCTCCACATTATTTGGAGAAAATCTACGCCCAGCAGTGGGACATTTATGGTTTGACACGATATGTTATAAACGCATTATTAATACAGTTAACTAGGACAACACAAACCGCATACCAATCTTATTTTGACTAAGCGTGCGAGGAATTACTGAACTTCGCAAAGTCAGATAACAGTATCGTCCTAACAAATAGCTGCTATATTTAACTTCAGAACCAATACGTCTTACGTCACACTTAAAGCTAGAACGCCCATCTACTTATTATTTCTAATAAGAAACACATGTTCACGTGTGCGTCCGTCTTCGAATATTGATCTGAAGATTTACGACCGCTTACGAAAAGCAATCAGGGTAGGCGTGACGAATGGTAATTATTTCTTAACACCATCCTTTGCTACTGGAGGTAGGCTGTATAAGCCACTTCCTTGCTGGTAATCGATAGATTGAGACAAGTAGTCTTGGGATAATTGTAGATCAGATATAACGGACTTGTCTTAAACGGTTTCTTGAGCTATTTTAAGAATGTGAGTTTGGATTATTTTTCTTTAGTTTTTATATCTACAATTCAATTTAAAAAAGTTCGAACGGATGAATCGATATGCACTATTTTTACTTCGATTTTTTTAAATTTTATTGAATCTTAAACATTTATGTATATTTGATTACACATGAAACGTAATGAATTGTTCAGTAAAAGTTTTTATAATATTCAAAAGTAACACTTCTCTATTTTTTTTCGGCCAGATATATTTTACAATTGAAAATCAAATACTATATATAACTGAATACTAAGAAATACTGTAATAAAATAAAACCCTATAATACGAATGTATTGTAATCGAATAAAGCCTCTCTAAGGTCTATAAAAGATTTATACTAGCCATGAAAGCACCGCGGCCGATGTATGTATCAATAAATCAGAACTGCACTTTACAAAAATTCATCGCGTTCTTGCTCACAACCATTAACGTCTTGTCAAGATCAATTATTGCAAAAAAAACTAGATCGCATGCTTAATGGAATACTGACTTAACTAAAAAAATCAATTTTTGGGTATTGGAAAAGAAGATTTTGCTTGAAATACTCATCCTACTTGTTAAAATTAACATTTATAAATTTAATGAATCATGGATGTAATCTGTAGGTTTGGTACGTGTACTATGGTAGATGTCGCTAATAGAAGCCTGTCTCTGTACGTAACTTAATTCTAACTCTACTCATGGGTCAATTTTCCATTGAGCTTGCGATATATTCTAGAGTTTCTAGATTTATAAGAGCGATAATATAAATACACAAGTTTCATTATTTTTACAGTATATAAGTTATAAAGGTAATACAAGATTCTTATCAACCGGCAGTCATGACTTAGATAAAGAAAATGATAAAAATAAAACCTGGACTACTTCGTAAAAAAAAATTAAGGAATACTTAAACATTTAGCGACTAAAGTTAAGCTGCAATTTAAAAAAGTTAAGCTTTTTTAAATTGCACCTAGTTATTTTGTCTTTTTGTTTTTTTATGATTAATGGCAATAAAAGATAGAATCATCCAATCCGTCATCCCAACCTATAGATCTTTACAGTAATATAAACAGACTTACTGCCGTACTCAGAGACATTACTTAACGTTAAAGTTTATTTAGTAAAAACGTGTAATACTTAAGTTTATACGCCTAAAGACGATTATTCAATGAAAAAATTGTGTTAATGACAGATTACTGCTAATTGACGTCTCTGAGTGCGGGCATTAGTGTGCTATACAAATTAAAATTAAATTGAATAACGCTGATTAACAGACCCATCAGTATTTTATCATGTCATTGTAATCACGTCTTGCTTTGCTTATCTTATGTACCATAGTATTGTAAAAGAAAGTCCCGGGTTTTAGCTGAAAACCGCTGGTTTTGAAACGTTTGGGTTACCAAACGCTGGTTTTCAGCTAAAACCCGGGACTTTCGTGACGTCAGCTTATGCTTGGGCCTCATAAGGAGTTATCCTTATGGGGCCCAAGCATAACCTGACGCCTGAACCCTTTGCTTTCGGTATTATAGTTTTTCTTTCTTTTTTCATTACTTGTGTAATAGATATATAAGAAATTAATGCTGTAAGACTGAAATCAATAAACTTCTTTTATTCTATTCTATTCTATTCAGGATAACTTTTATCCTATTTTCTACATAAGCAATAGTGGCAACATCAGGTACATGCAAAATAAAAGTGTTTTTTCCCTTTTTAGTATAAATCATCATTTCAACCCTTAAATACCCCATTGCTGGGCACGGGTCTACTCCAAAGAATGTGGAGGGAATTTAGCCTACTATACCACGCTGGCTAGTCGGGTTGGTATAGGGTTTGTTACTAATTTTTTTTTTCCCTTAGTCGCCTTTTACGACACCCACGGGTTGAGATGGGGTAGTGACATTATGTATTTGTAATCCGTCACTACACGTATAACGAATTCGGAGCGAAATTCCCTTCTTAGTAATGCAGTTAAATTAAATAGACAAAACTTAGTACACCATACTAATCAAAACAAACACAAACGAACTTTCGAAATTTCGGCTACTAGACGCAACATGATAAGCTCATCCTGCCACTCGTCCGGCAAAAATATCTACTTAATTTTATTTGACATAATACAAGAGTTTAGAAAGTGTTGTACTTCAAAAGTAAGTGATTACTTCCTTCCCAATAGAAAGTATTTAACAGGGATGTTTAGCGCTAAGTAATAGATAATTGAATTTACATATCAAACTAAGTCATCTTGACGCCTAGTAGAACGCATTTAATTTAATTCTCAATCTACAAAAGTTTAATAAAGAATTTTAAAGGTTAGAAGCCTTAGTCGTGTAAAATTTTGATGAAATTTTGTTTAAGTTTTAGTCTATTTTCAGCACAAACACAGAAGTCATTATGTACGCACAGTGGGGCACTATTCATCGTTTACGCAAATGTTAAAGAAAAGTTTAATAGCATTTTCGTAATTTTATATAATATTGATCATAATACTTGTCGTGAACAAATTATGCCATCGACTTCCACTACAAATAGAAACGAAACTTTAACAAAAAATTAAACAAACAGTCTTTAGTTCCGCCGAGCAAACCATTTATCGATATTTTATCAATAAAATAACGCCAGTTGCTAATTTCACGAAATATTTTTGATGAAACAGGTTACAGCCATTATATTTTTTAACACTAAAATAGCAAACAAGTATTTAGCGCCTCTGATGGAAGGCAATTACCGCCGTCTATAGACGCCTGCGGATCCGTAAATATAACCAAACGTTTTTACTCAACTGAATTTATTTTATATATAAATTCGGTTTACTGCCAGTCTTTGAAAGTTAACTTCCTGGAACGCCAGCAAGATAGTATCTTGAAAAAGGCAAATAGATTATTAAATAAGGCACTCTTATGATTGTAGTCTTCCTAATTTCTACAAATTGTGTACACATGTTTTCTGACTTGAAATTGCGGCCTGTATATGTTTCTGAAAAATGATGCAAAGGAAGATAGGTTATAAGTTATAAGCACTCGAAAAGTGGCACACTAAAAATAGTCTTATTAGCAAACTTCATCTCAATGTCCCGTTGACGGCGAAGGTATTTTGACATTGCATTATTACGATATCTATGTGTGCGTTTGTGTGCCATTTCCAAAGATCGAACGCTATGTAGGTAACCTATCTACACCTTTTTTAACATACAATATCAGTTAATAATACGCGATTAACTGCCAACTGTCTGTGTTTAAATAACATTATTCACTTTATTCGTAAACAAAACTACCTAAATGTAATTCTCAAGACAAATTTTCTCAGTATTAGAGTTATCCTACAAGGAACAATATCACGTACAGACAGACATTACGACATCACGAAACATGATATCAGTTTGCGGTGCAGTCTAAATACCGCATACCACAGAGAAGACTTGTGAAAGAGCCTATACAACATCGATTGTTGACACCTGGCCAAACTGACATTGTCATGTTGGATGTCACTCGCTTGACAGCTCGTTTGACAGCTCGCAGCCCCACTCATGATTAGCAGATAAGGGGCTTAGTCAGGACTGTGAGACAGTGTTAGGGTTAGGTTTCTGTTGTTTGTCACTTGCTAATGGACTTGTAAATACTTTTTAAGGTATAAGGTATTTGTTGTAATACATTCATAAGTATTAGTATTACCTGTTGTAAATAGCTGGTTTTTTTCAGAACTTATGAATAGGTACTTGTCTATGAATTTTATTGTTGTATTTTATGCCCTCTCAGATTGTATGTGTAACAAATCCAACGTACATAGAACTAACATTTTAACTTAATTGATAAAATTTTATTTCACCAGCAAAAACTTACATACCTTTTATATAAAAAACAATTTATTTCAATGACATAGGTACCTTATATAGAAGTATAATTTATGAATTAATCAAACAATTTCTGATATTGAACATAAATTACTTTAATTTATTTGATTTTGATAATATTTTATATATAATTCGGTCTATTTTAGTTCACATTTCGACCCGACATACAAGCAATTTGGAGCGAATTAAAAGACAATATAAATCCATCTAATGTGTTCTGTTTCAAAATCGAAATTGCTTGTCATTAGCAAGGCTGAAATGTCATAGAACAATGCTTGTCCCACTCGATCTGTTGTCGCAGGCTTGCCGTACGAAGGCCGCACGTGATTGCATTTCTACAGACATTAAAGCCCAAAAACGGTCACGCAAATATAATGCATTTAATATATGTCTCGACATCAAAACGTTTTGGAATCATCGAGCTGCAATCGATGTCAAATTGAATCGAAAATTATACGAATCAGACAAACAACTACAATACAACTGAATGACCTACTGTGACAACCGTATTGTGGCGGAAATATTAAATGTTGACTTCCCTCTCACATTAAAAAAAAATAAATGAGATAAAATGTAATAAGAAAAAAGCAGCCTACTCGAAATGATAAAAGATCTAATTATATTAAGTGAAAGGTCAAAGTCTACTGCGAATTCGACGAGGGCTATGAAAAGAGATTTTAATCGGTGTTGAGGGAACAATGCGACAGTGTTTTATTTGGAAGTAGCTTCACTAGCCTCATAAAAGAGTGGCAAGTCACGGTACGAGCAACTAGATGTTACAAAACGATGAGTGTTCGGTATGGGCCAATGAGAGCGACGGCAGCACGTGTCAATGGCGCGGTCGCGCTGGGCGCCGGGCCAGAGGTCACGCTTACGCCTCGCGCCTCGCGCCTTGCGCCTCCGGGAACAAGGCACAGGGGCCCGCCAGCCGCGTACACACCCATTGTTAAACACTTTAGAAATATACTCTGCTTTATACCACAAAAACCAAAACAGTTGATGAATCACGTAGCTACATTGTGCAACTAACCTTGTAGACATGACGCTACAATCAATAAACTATTTCTATGCTAAAATATTATCTTAACATAGACTTTTGACCACAAGAATGATTGAATGCGGAAAACATTAAATCACACAGTCAATTCATCAACATAGACCGTTAAAACCAAATCTAATCTGACTGTAACCCTTACGGCATATACTTCGTTATCTGCGACTTGACAACGCCAAGAGGCTTTAATTCAATCAGACACGAGGCTCTAAGATAGGTTGTATCTAGCCGTGTCACAAGAGGGGCGCGTCGACCAATAAATCGGCGCGAGCCCGGCGTGAAAGATGAAGTGCCCGCTTAACATACAATGAGTCTGCACTCTGTCGCAACGCAACTTAAGCTTAGGACCGCGTTGGAGTTCGGCGACAGGCGTATTCAGACAACAATCCGGGCTAGCGCTAGTACTATGCCATTTGTCAAAATTGTTCCAACGCAACGGTACTACAGAGACAGCATATTCGTTTTAAGACTCCATTCATGTTGCAAATGTTAGCTTTGCATACCAAAGAGACCGGTCTACATTTTGATAATTTGTTACTTATAAATACCAATTTATTTTGTGACAAAATTCATGATGAATTATAATTAAAAGTGTCATCTTCTATATACATATAAAATATCAATTATGTTTTTATGTATGTTCACCGAACTCGAGACCCATTAGCCCAATTGATATGAAACTTTGCACACATATAACGTGCAACGTGACTACTCCGACGAACATAGCTAGCATAAACGATTCACTGGAGAGAAGCCGTGGGCAACTACTACTTTAATTATAAAAACGCATGCGTCTTTTACATTCCACAGAAGTATACTATAGCCCCATTACATGAAAAAAAAATGGATCAATAATGAGGTATTCAATATCAAATACAAAAGCAGTTCACGCGTCCTTACTATCGCATTCTTTATCCAGTAAAATAAGCTAGTGTATAAAATATTTAAACGGTCTAAACGAGGCATAAGGTTAGTTGCTAACGAGTCTGGGTGTGTCCTCTGCACCAAATAACGCCGGTAATAATAATTGTGGGTGCAGTTAAATGCAATAGAACGGTATAAGATGCATACTAGTCCAGCTGTTGGGCATAATTGAAGAATATTATCCACAATTAATGTCCTTGACTAGAATTGAGCTCTATAGGTATATATATTAGGTTTTATTTTACCACGATGCGATCGTGGCAATACATCGTATAGTCCCCGTAAAGGTAAGCGGTTACCATAGCTTATAACACCACAAACTTCACATGTACTACGTTGCCGAACTTTTAAAACCTCTTTCCTCCACAATGAGCTCTGAAATACACTACTTATCAGGAATAAAATACCACCAAAGAAGTGTTATATCTGTATATCATGCTACAGTCAGATATATGTAACATCATTATAACCCATAAACGTCCCACTGCTGGGCACGACTCTCCTCCAAACATTGTGGATGAAATTTAGCCTACTATAGCACTCTATGGTATGGTATAGAGTTTTGTTTCGAATTTTCCTTTTCTCGCAGTGCCCTTGTCTGCTTAAGGTTACTCCCTTAGTCGCCTTTTACGACTCTCACGGGTTGAAATGGGGTAATGAAAATACATACTACGTCTGACACTACACGTATGTTTATCCAAAATTACTACTAATTCATTAATAGGTCAGAATCCATGCTCTCGTCAAAGAAAATTACACCGACAAACATTATGCGGCACGGCACCATTCAAAAAATAAAATTAAACTAAAATTAATTACATTCCCGAGGCACAAGATTAACGACGAGTAGTCTCAAACCAATTACGCTGTCAAAACATCACCTTGAAACTTGAAATAAAGAAAACATCAAACACAATCGGTGCTCAACATAACAATAATGGTTCTATTGTTGCATAAAGCGGTCCAGATGGTGGTGTAGATAAATCGGGCCATGCGAAAAACGAAAATATTGCCTTTGTATTAATTACTTAAATGGCTTGCACAACTGTGTCCTCTACCTGTCTTTCGAAACGTGTTCAGATGATAACCTCTAATTTGTCATGCTATACGAAGAGTATGGTTTATATTGGTGGAAGATTTTTAAATTTTGCGAATGACGTAGCTAATTAAGTACTTTGTCCTTATAATAAAGTCACTAGAAAAAAGCAGTATCATCCCTTTCTCCCCAAAAAGGTAATCAGAGGTGCCTCAAACCCATATTTCCCCAGCTATGTCGTCCTATGTAACCTTTTAAAAAAGCAATATGGTATATACTTACTATACAAGCCGATACTGAGAATATCAAGAAAGAAAAACACGTTATATTTTTTTCCAACCCGCGTATCGAACCCGTGACCTGTTGTGCGGTAGCCGTGTACTTGCTGCGCCACTAAAGTAACTTTGTTTAGTTGAAGGCACTAATCTCAGGAACTACTGTTTCTAATTGAAAAATATTTTAGTGTTGGATAGCTCATTTATCGAGGATTATAGGCTATATAACATCACGCTACGACCGATTGGAACTAAGTAGTTGCGAAACAAAACTCCACGGACACCAAGCTGCGCGCTACAACTAGTGTTTAAATTAACATATTCGTATTTAAAAGTTCAATATATGAACATAATTATATAATTTCGAAACGACTTAACAACCGTCTGCAGAAAAGCAAATAAAAACAATAGCATTATGTTTTATAAGTATATATGTTGGGAGCTTAAACATAGTTATTTTGAATTCAAATATGGTCGCCTATAAGCAGGATATAAAACCGATTAAAGAAAGCAGATGAGCGAATTATTTTAGTATGACGTATTCTTATGACGATCGCTAAAGAAGACAACAGCAAGAAATATTAGACCATTATGAACTTTATTTTCATAGAAATATGGGTTGAAATTCTCTGGATTTAACGATGATTCTAGAGCATAGTTCGATAATACCTTTACTTTGTCGATTGTGATCCTAGATCAATTTTTTGTTACATTATTTTTTTAGGTTTCTTTCCGCGGAACAAAAAATGTGTAATCTGCAGGTACGTTAAATCTAGGTTTATAATTTTAATAAAAAACTAGTCTAAAAGTATCTATGTTTTTATATCATTCTCCAATTGACATTCGGTCGTATTTGTCACTAAAACTTTGTTACTCAAGGAGGCTGTTAAAAATCTTGACTTTCGACTTAGTATATTTCGATATCGCTGTCAAATGATTGAAAATTTTAATAAAGTTGCTGTCATTATCAAAAATTTTATACCGATATCATGTCAAAAACCCGAGTAAGCCATCGGAAACTAACTTTTTTTTCTGATATGATGATGATGTCATAATATTAGATCAATAAATCTGCCATTCTTAAATCAATCAACAACATAATAGATCTGTAACTAACAATAAATAACGCACTTGTCAATTTAAGAACTAACGTATACAACAAGGGGCGTTTTGAATGCGTAATTTCCTAAGCTTAAGATGAAATGCAGATGTTAATGGGACTTTTAGTATTGTTTGTTAAATAGGCTGCTTAAGTAGCCCATTAAAGTCAGTAACACGAACGTTAATAAAAATTAAGACGTTTAATGATTGCATACTAAATTTACACGGCATGTTTTTAACATAGAACTTTGGTGTTTAAAATAATGGTAGAATTAGATTATAGTAACGTATTTCTGACGCGTGTTAGAAGAGGCCTATGTTCAGCAGTAGACTACAAGACTATAATAATAGGCTAAAATGATGATTTAATATCGGTGTAACCGGAGCCAGAAACAATTTCAAATGGTGTGTTCTAAAACAAATGTATTATGTATACCTATTGTCATCCTCAGCTGGACTTTTATTAGCCCAAATCCACTGTTGTATGCAGACCTGTGCACAATTTCTATAACATCTAAACTCCTCACGACCCTAAAGAAATCCTGTTACACATTCTTTCACACAATCTGAATCTTCAATCACCGAATGTACAGGCATTCCAACAAGTATTACAAATAATAATTTGAATACGGAGTAGCCAAAATGAGTGTTTCGACGATGGCATCTGATAGATAAGTGGTTTTCGTAACGCCCCCTCGAGCGTTCCGATAAAATCCGGTGCGCGTGCGCGATATCCATGTGTTGTTTTTATACACACGTACCATCTGCAAGATTAATAAACCAGTTTCATATCTTCTTTTTTCGCTGACAAAGACGAATTACTAAAATGAATTATTGTCCTAATGGATCGATGCAATCGTATTAATAGGGGACAGCTATTAACCCCAATCCCTATAGAAATTATCTGACCTTGAAGCGACATGTTGTGATCATATCGTTAATCGCAATTTCGATTTAAAATCGATACTTCAACTTTGACAAGTGAACAAAAGCTGCAAGGTTGTAGGCCTGGATTCGCAACAGAGATTTAAATGTCAAAGTACTCTAACATAAAATGAAAAAGAATATCCTTTTCGCATTGAAATTAAACGTAATGCGTGTAGATTACTTATCAAAAACACGGATTATGAGCTTAATACTTATGTTGCGGTTTAAATATATACCTAGGTAATATATCATAGCTATATCACTTTTAGTTTAAACCGCATACGTATACACATACTAGTGTGGTTAAAAAAAAATTAAACCGATGACTCGTCATGGAAAATTTTCAAAATCGAATCAGGATGTGCGGAGATTCAAACTTTACCTACGTAAAATATTAGTGTAGATATTGTTTGTTCTTACTTATTTTTAACGCAGTTCTCTACAATATATTATTTTTCTCTCACACAGTATATTTCAATAACAAAGTCTTAATCTGGAAGTGGTTCTATGTTTACTTTAAGTGAAAGACTGATGTCTGTACCAGGATAACCTATCTTTCTTTTCTTTTAAAAATTAAGATAGAACATGCGATAGGACAAGATGCAATCAGACAGTTAAAGTGAAAATCTATCTTATAAATTCATAATGACATAATCAATATGTGATTTTTACCAACAATTCGACTACAGCAGATAAAGAATTAAGGACGCCTCAATTCAAAAGCTTTTATTGCGTAGTTGAAAAGTAACCCGAGCTTTACCGTCATAACTTCAATCATATTGAATGGCGCATTTCAAGTCATCTCGTTATCATGATCGCCACGTCGAAAGCAAGGCCACAGGGAGCGGTCAAGGGATAGCTGACACCAGGACCTTCAACTCGGAACCTTGATGAGTCACTAAGCCGATCAGCATTGTTCTGTGATATTGATCCTAACGACACGACTTGCAACATTACTAATTACTACTTTATACAGTTGCCTAATGTTAGGGTTGAACGTTTTAGAAAATATAAATTAAAGAAGCAATGTGTTGACATTCTTGTCGGGTATTACACATACATACACACATTACTAACCTAACAAGAAAATATATTGATTTAATTTAATATGTAAAATTCATTTATATTTACCACAAACATGTGTCATAATGTTATGAAAGAGTGGGGTCTCCTATTACAGGCATTATTATGCTTAAAAAGAGACCTCAAACAATACGTTAAGAACCACTATATTGTTTACATAAATAAATAAAGTTTTAAAGGTATTTGTAGCAATCAAACAAGGAAAATAAAAGAGTGACTAAATTACTTATGTATTTATTTAGAAATGCATTCTTGGCATACAATATTTATGTATAATAATAATGTATATATATCCTGAACATACCACTTCATTTTTTTCGAGAATTTCTTTCACCACACACTGTAATATTTCGCTATAGTTACGAGTGTAATAATATAGTAGTTTCTTTATCATTACTATAATAGATACTGAGCATCAAATTTTAATGTTCTATTTCAATTTGATAGTCTATTTTGCTTTGATTTATTGGCAAAAATACAATATAAGCCTAACGATTTAGATACAAAGTTACGTAAGTTCTTGTAATACAATTAATTGAAAGCTATAAGGCAGCCCTGCGGCGCATTGTTATGGCATGCGGGCGTTTCTACGACGGTCTGTGTCAGGAGCATGCGCGTTCGCTTTCGACGGACTGTTACGTCTTATCTGATCATAACCATTTCGTAATTTAGATCTCAACTCACGCATTTTGAACCGAACTAAAATTCTTTGGCCGGCCTTGTCTTCAGCCATTTGTATTTTTTGAACACCTGATAAAGATATTGTGCTGTTATCTTTGCATCAGTTTTTTGAAGTCCGTTCTCACTTTTACTTTTAGTTTGTCTTAGAATCAAGGCTTTGACTCTTGTGATTGGTCAAGTTATTGGTTATTATATGTAGTACTTAATGGGTAGTTTTATAATCCATTTTATTTTAACGATTGTTCGAAAAGTTTTGTTCTTATTGGCTCGCGTTTGACCTTTAATTTAAGCAATGCCGTAGATGTAGAAGACGCTTAGTTTAAGATTCATACGTGGAAGTATGTCAACTACCATAGGCCAGAAGCAACATAACTCTGTCAGGTAGTCTTAGTTAAGTGGACAAATTGCCTACATTATGTATGGCTGGATAATCCCACCCTCACACTCAACACTGCATCATTTATAACTCAGGCTTTACTGCGATGAACCCTTGCAAAAATCCTAAATTATGAGACTCAGGTGCCCAGATAATGCCTAACCCACTGTTTTAATTGTAACATTATCTAGGCTGTTTAATTTAAGCAATGACTCAGAGTGCTTGTCCCAAATAAATAGGTGTAACGGTAGGTAAATCAATTTGCAAAAAAACAATGGCAGGCAAGCTTATTAAAACTTTCAACGATATTTTAACGCTACTTGTTATTTGAAAAACTGTTGATAAGAGAGACATGTATCGATAAAATTGAATGATTTGAAAATGTTTAAAGTTCGAATTGAACAATACAAAGAGTTCATTTATCATACGATAACAAGCCAATGTGGAGAAACAATAGACAGACTTGTAAACGTTTGTTTATTATTTATTGTATTGATTTATCTTTACGTTTTCGACAACAGAATATAATATATTATTTTTATAGTATACAGTCATCAGATTAGGTGATCAATAGAAAAACATGTGATTTATGTATTGTATTTTTTTTTATCTGTATATCGTAAACCATACGGCTGTAAAATATACATTCAGTGTTCAATTTTTTTTAATCTATTGAAAATGAATGTCGATTATGCAAATTATCGCAGGCATGTGTTTCCTAGCAAATTAAAAAAGAAAAATATGCGTCGACTTAAAAACTCTTCAACTATTTTACATCTGTTAAAAAACAAAAGAAGGAACACGTAACCATAATCAAAGAAAATGAGTAGTGATACAATTCATCATCATCATATCAGCCCAATGACGTCTACTGTTGGACATAGGCCTCATCCAATTTCCGTCACAGCGAGCAATTTTATACCGCGTGCTACCAACGGCCGCAACCTACACAAGGTCGGTCGTGGGTCTATCGGGTGGGGAGTACAATTCACATTATTGCAAATATATTTTTGTAAATTGTAGAAAACTAAATTAAAAAATAAATTGCGAGTTGACTGAACTTGTAGAAGACATGTCACAGACTGAAGACATATGTCGCAAAAGATTTTTTTCAGAGACTTTCTTATCAGAGAATTGAACTAAAATGTTGAAAGAGTATCGAAAGATTTCCCGTCAAAGTGGCATTGCTATTGGATTACAAGGCATATAAGGCGTGCCAGTGAAAAGTGGACGTTAGATACGCGTTTTTATAACAATATCATATACGGACGCCATAACTGGACATGATCGACTTTCTTAGTACAATTTAAGATTGTTGTTTGATGAATTTCGTTGCTCTATTTGGAGCGCGATTGTAATTGAAATCTTAAACAAAAAGCCAGTGGTTCGGACGTCTCATTTAAGCTATTAACGGGTTTTTGAGGAATGTTTCACCATTCCGTTTTCTTACAACAAAAGTTCTACACTTGTAGGTTAACTTTAACTACCTACTACTACGTATTTGCAAGTTGCTATCCATGTGTTTTTTTTTGTAATTAAGAACAGAATGATGTTATTATAATTAATATTGATAGCATATCAAGCAGTGTGGGTTTATTTATAAAACAGCATAAATATTTACAACAGATATTATATGGTTATGTAATACTATGTGAGCTTTGTATACGGTAATTATAATATGCATATTTGCATAATTGCATGCATTTGACATAATATGTACTGATTACGTATCTAATTTTGCGTATACGATACTAATGACATCATACATCTTTTACCCCCTTCGGGGTAGGTAAACGTGATCACATTAGGTCCAATGTAAAATTAGAGGCGAGTAACTGTGAATTTCATGACTTAAAAACGCAATACCATTTTGCCTGACCTGGGAATCGAAGAGATCATGGACCTCTCGCGCAGAAATTGCACAGAATCTCACTGTGCCACCAAAACAATTATTTAATAATATTTATAATA
The DNA here is from genome assembly GCA_905147015.1 of Laspeyria flexula. NCBI lineage: Eukaryota > Metazoa > Arthropoda > Insecta > Lepidoptera > Erebidae > Laspeyria > Laspeyria flexula. Next base: position 9,180,694 of record LR989964.1, on the reverse strand, counting down.
ATATTCTACCACACTCACACAGCGTATCTAGTCCCAAAGTAAGCAATTATATTTGCTTGTGTTAAGGGTACTAAACAACTGATATACTACTTAAATACATTATTTTTTGTAAATACATACATATTATAGATTAATTACACCCAGACACAGAACAAACCTTTATGCACATCACACAAAGATTTGTCCTGGGTGGGGATCGAACCCACGACCTCCGGCTTAGCAGTCAGGGTCACTAACCACTAGATGAACAGGCCAGTCTTTTAATATTATATTTAATAATATTTATCAACCATTTTCACATTAGAAACTTAACGTAATTTAACAACTTCAACTTTTCGATTTATAGATATTCCGGAGCCCATTTTGTTTTATACGAGGCTCATAATAGTTTATAGATATATAGTTGTTATACGACATCTTATCGACAGAGGAAGTATCACTTGATCACCTGTGCTTCGACTGGAATGAATTCCAATCACGCGACCAAACGGAACTCACACGACCTAAGTAATATGATAACAATCATTCACAGTATTTCAAAAATTTCCATTTAAAATGCAAATAAAGTTTGACTAATTGAGTGTAATCTAGTGGAATTCGGTACCAGAAAAATATTTGTATGGTATTGCATAATTTATCGAAGTTTGATTTGGAATCATTTCATCAGCAACCCATTAAGTCCCACTGCTGGGCTCGGGTCTCCTCTCCTCTAACTAGAGAGCTGAGAGGGTTTAGGCCATAATCCACTCACGCTGGCCTAGTGCGGGTTGGTAGATCAGACATACTCATAGAATTTCTTCTAGGGTATGTGGGTTTCCACACGATGTTTTCCTTCACCGTTAGCAGATGGTAAGTCACTTGACTAGTACATATAAATTCCACAAAGTGAAATCCACATTGGTACTGATAATTTTAAAGCAAAGAGGCCGGTATCTAATAGAGGTAAACCTATTTCGATTAACTAGGCACATTTTTATAAACTCCTGGATAATACTGAAAATTTAACGAAAACAAAACTCAATATAATTTTTGCCAGATTCTAATAAAAAAATGGACTGGCTTGTTAGTCTAGTGGTTAGTGACCCTAACTGCTAAACCGGAGGTCTTGGGTTCGATCCCCATCCAGGACAAATCTTTGTGTGATGAGCATATAGGTCTGGGTGTAATTTATCTATAATATGTATGTATTTACAAAAAAAAATGTATTTAAGTAGTATATCAGTTATTTAGTACCCATAACACAAGCAAATATAATTGCTTAATTTGGGACTAGATGGCGCTGTGTAAATGTGGTAGAATATTATTATTATTATTATAATCGACCTAACCTTTCCCATTACAGTCGGTCAGAAGCACTCCAAATGCACCAGGTTAGTTTACTTTTTAATTTGGTGGTTACAAATTTCACATAACTTGTAACCACCGAAGTTTCAATTAATATTCATCTAGATCAATATCTCCATGCTCGAGTTTAACTGTTACAACATACCTACGTCAAACACATGCCATGAGCAAATAGAGCTTTAATTAAAATATTTTTCATTTTAAAATAACGGTAAATTATCTTACGTATCTCGATCTTTTACTTAATATCGTTATATGCTTTGAATGTCAACTTTACCGTTACTTATCATGGTATGATGCCTTCTTAATATTTCATTAGTGTACTAATACTGTGAACATTTTATGACTCGCCTATCAGAAAACAACCAACTAGTGATGTTTATATCAAAGACAGCTCTCAATTAATGAACGCGAAGTATATGCCGATTCATACTCGACCATGTATTACTTATTCATATTTTACAACGTCTATTCATATTACACGTTACATACGCAACCATTGAGCTCATTAATTATGGGAAGATATCAAAAAAGTAATACAGAGACCACCCGTACGCTCTTACGGCCTCAGCTGTAATGGTATCAAGTTGCGTTTCCTAGCCAGCCTTTTTGAATTTTATTTTTCATGTTCTATTTTTTAAATTTATGCATGGCCAGTGTGGGAACCTGCACCGGTTTTTCTTTTTTTTGAGTTATTACACCTTTTATTATTACACCGTTTATGATATTAGAGGCTCAATATAGAGTGCCAGTTATAAAGTTTATGCTCAGTTATGATGCGTTGTAAATTAATTTATTTATCAACTCAAAGCTAGTTACTGTATCTGTAATTTATATAATTTATTAACATTATTTACAAGGTAAATTAATAGATTACAGGTTTTGGTATTATATAAGTATAATGAAAACTTCGAATCGATCGTATAATTTGGTCATTCAAACCATTCTCATTATAATGTTAATTAGATTGAATCTTGTATTCCTCTTTGATTATACACAACAACCATTTAAAAACCTTTCACACAACAATAATTCTGTCTTTGTAAATTAACAAAACATTCTTATTTCCATATTATATTATCGCTCATCAATATTTATTCATTCTCTTCTATCGACATCGGTACATCCGATCTTTGATAAAGTGCATAATGATACTATAATTAATAATTCATGGCTATTAAAATGCCTATAAAATATATTAGCATACATTTGTGGGTGTTTTCCCACAAAATGTCACAGAATCAGTGTTATTTGAAGGTCATTATACTTCGGAATTAATTCTCACGGGCGAAGCATTAGCTTTGATCCGTTTGAGATGAGACGTATTGTTACCAGCATTGGTATTCTGCTCAGCTTCTCAAGATTCAACCTTAACTACATGGTAATATGGATTAACATTAATGAAAGTGTTGATAGTATTTAATTTTGTATATCAACGTATCTGTAAAGAATCAGCTGTCACTTCACACGGAGCTTTGAATGTCCGAATGAATGTCGCGGCTCGTCTTATTATCTGTACCGGTATCTGAACAGAGCTTTATGCGTAACATTATGGATGTAATTACTTAAAAGGGTTACCAGTAACAATATTCTACTAAATCAAAATTAATATTTAAATAAAATCTGCACCGAAATTCGTGATAAAAATAAGATATTTTGAAAAAAAAAAAAGTTATTGGACCCCAAAACTTATATACATACATATCATGAAGCCTGTCTTTTATTTATTAAAGCAGAGCAGAGGAAACAGTGCCAAAAGTTCATGTGTTCTTATATTTATAATATGCCCACGACTTCTGCTGCAAGGTAAGTCGATAAAAAACCAATATACTTCCAAAGATACTATATCAATGGGTAATTGCCTGAAAATCGGTTGGGTAGTTAAGGTTTTATAACGTAATAAACTAATTCACTTTCGCATAAGTAGTATTACTTAGGTTTTTAAAACAGAACGCTTGCGCCTACATCATTGTTAAACAACAAACATTTTGCACATACAAAACAGCATAAACTTTCCGTATCGGATATACAAAAAGCTACCCATCAATTGTAAGTACTACAAATATTCACGCTTTACATTTCAGACGAAAGCTCGTCAAGGTCCTACCCATAATAATTTACATATATGGACAACTGAGCTCTTCAACCACCCACGAAGGTTTTAATACTCAAAAGTTTCGACTCGTAACAGTAATTTTGTACTTTATTTAAGAGATGTAGTCGAATTAATGAAATTTGCGAGATTCAGAGCGTATTTTTGTGTAGGTGTATGCAGTATTATGTTAATTAAATGTCAGTACTCTTACAGCCTACAAGATGAACTTAACAACCGATATTTTACTTGCTAATGTTATTTAAATACTACTGATGTACGGTGTCTTCGTTAAGTAGGAGTTAGGTCGGATAAATTGCTTGTATCGAATTATTAATAAAAGTAAATCATTTACATTATTTAGATTTTTTTTTAAATGTTATATTCATTGATAGCGACAATCTTTTATATAAATGAGAATAATTCAATAAAATATGCAAATACATATTAGTAGCAAAACAGTAAGTCCGTAAGTTTCAATAATCAATCAACAGTTCACCAACCTTAAAGATCACTGTTGGTTAAATAATGTCAAAATATTTGTGTTTTTGTATGTAACGAATATAATTAAAAACTACTGGACCGATTTCAAAAGTTATTTTGTAAATATTTGCCGTTAGAAAGCTACATTATCACTGTGTAACATAGGCTATATAATACTAAGCTACAGTCAATAGGAGTTGAGCAGTGGCCAAATAAAGTACGATGGTAGCGAAGCCCCACGCTACTTCTAGTATGATACAAAAAAGGAAGAAAATTAAGTAAGTATTTGGTCTCCCAACCTTTACAATAAAACCAGATTACCACACTTCATCATAATTAACCATAACACGATTAACACGATTAAACTATAATAATTTAAAACAAAAAATTATAAACACCCGTATCATATCGTCCGTAAAAGGCACAACAATGAAAATGAACAATGTTGATGAGTTTACAAACCGTCGCGTTTTTGGACAGCGCGATACTTTTCGCGCTTAATTGGCTTCCCAAATGAGCTGAGTGCCTTAATTTAGCGCGGTTTAAGCGATGCGGCTACATCAAACGCAACTTTATTTATTGTAGCCGTGAACAAGATTAGACCTGACGTTGCTCTGAAGATAATTTTAATGGTGTGTTTGACGTTATGTCAAGTGTAAGATTCTCTGCGCCGGCATTATAACAAGTTTTCGCGTGTATTTGGTTTGTTAAGTCATTTTAATAGCAATCCTTATGTCCCGCTGCTACTACAGTTAGTTATTGGCGGCATTAAGTAGCATAGTAAGCGGCATAATAAAAAGAGTGGCGTGAGTTTCTTGCCAGTTCTTCTCATAGCTCCACCCCGTCAGCGAACTGGTCGTAGGCAAATTTGCTGACACTACTTTTCGGATAACCTGTTACATTCTTGTGACTTTCATAAGTGTTACCTTGTAACCTAGATGAATAAACGAGATTTCATTTCATTTCATTTAATGTGAAAAATGTTAGGTGAGGTTACTACACCACTGCTGGACAAGGATATCAACCTTTATCCTCTCCTCTATATAGAGAACTGGATGGGCTTAGATCATAATTAACACACGCTGTCATATAAAATATTTTCAAAGGAAACTAAAAATAATAATTGCATTACCCAAATATAGACAAGTAAATAATGCCTCAGGCATGTCATGGTCCGCTTATGCGTAACTTTTTTACGAATTTAAAGAAATAAAAACTAAATAGGCACAGGTAAATGAGCTACCATCCATTCTAATCAGATTCTATATACCCATAAACTTTATTTAAATATTTCAAGTATAAAAACGGAATATTTGGATGCGCGGGGGCCGTTGTCTATCACCATTCTGACGTTTGCTGCTTCATTTCTGATGTGGGTATTGTTAAAAGTTTTTTAATTATTTTTAAATATAACTCTAATATAAAGAATTAGTATAATACCTTTTTAAATAGTAGGTGATGCGGTTGTATGCTCCTGGTGGTATAGGTGATCATAGACGCTTATCATCTGGGGCAGGTCATAAATTAGTTTGTCACTATCTCTCGGTATAAAAACTGAGTAACATTGTATAATATCTAACAATTGTTTATATTATTTATATAAAGATCTCAATGAACTACTGAACACAATGATACAGAATTTGATAAAAAAACATGATTCATTAACGAGATATAACAATATCTTCTGATACATCGGGCTTCATTAGCTCTGCTAAAACCTTTATAAAAAGTGCCATTCATTTATTCCATTTTTAAAACATAATCTATCACCGGCAATGGCCTTTTATCTGTACTCAAAAAACAGCCAGTGCTACTTGTATCAGCTACCAAATTCAAAATAGTTAAATTAATTACTGGCCATATTTCAATATAAAGATAGCTGTTTAATGGATAAAAAAGAAACAATTCTACATTAGAACCAGTGCTTCCATATTTAAAATAGTTCAATTAATTAGTAGCAATATTTCAACATTAAGGGATAGGTGTTCAATGGGTCGTGGTCCGCAGTGTAAGCCGGTTTCATCACAGCTTGCCTAACTAATATCTCATTCACGCATGCATCACTCTTCTACAATCTTTAGTATCAGTTTTCGATCACGCTTGATCTTTCTGACCCTTGATTTCGGCTACCGTAAGCACGATTCTTTCTAAACCTAGCATGCTAATATGTACTTTAGCATTCGGAAATAAAGTTGGTTTTATAACAATACTGATAATTTAAGCGGAACGTTTGAAGCGTCTCATGTTAACAATCAGAGATTAGTATGTTAAATAGCTAAGTCTTATACGATTGGCATTTTAGTATTGAACAATAAAAAATAAACAACTGTAATATTGATCGGGGAGATTATTTTACATGTTTTGAGGATTAATATTCAAGTTCTTACAGTATTTGTAACCAATTTTGTTCTTAGTGTGTTTAATATTGTAAGATATAGCTGTACAAATTCAATAAAAAAAAAAACTTTGTAGTCTAAAAAAATCCTCTAGACTCCTCCTCGTAGATCCTCTTACTGATACATTATTTTTTTTAATTCGTGTAAACTTTAAATATATGTATTTTAAGTATTTAATAGGTATCTCATAGTTAACGGTAAACGCAAGAATTAGTAATAAATTTAAATTGTAAGGTAGGTATAGTGACCTGTTTTGTGACCTTTTTTTATTTTATCCTGCCAACTGGAGTACAATACTTCCATTTCATAGAAGTCAGCCATATAACACTTTTTCAAGTTTTATAAGTTAATGAAAAGTGATCCTAGGAACAAGTTACGAAAAAAAATGGAACGTGGCTTTTTCCATTTCAGTAAAAAAAAACATTTTTAAATCCTTAAAAGCAAACGAAAATGACAAAAGGAATTATTGCCATTAAAAATCCATTCAGCCTCGCATTCTGATGGATGTTGCAATAAAATGATCTGGCAACCATTAAGTTAATGAATGGCATATATGGAGCAACATCCTGTGGTGTAGGAAGTCGAACGAGTTCTCACTAATAACGGAGATGAGTCGGATTTAATGTGGCAACATTATAATGTACGAAATGGACTTGAAGACGTGCCACAGTTATTTTGAGTACTTTAGGGGACGCGCGGTGATGTTCTTTTGTTTTTTATTTGAATTGGAATTATTTGTTTTCAGTAAGTATTTGTATAATACATATTTGACTTTAAATTTGGAATATCTTTTTTAAGATGTCATTGTGTAATTTACCCGTATATATGTGTTAGAATACTTAAATTTGGATAGCCAGTATTTATATGGTGTTACAAAATTATTATTTTTTTTATATATGTTTTTATTTAATCATGGTTTCAAATTAATGTTTTCAAATTAAATATACTTACATAAATATATATCATTGGAATTTTCGTAATATTTTGAAAGTTTTACTTTTGTCTGTGTTGCTACGTGACTAACGCTCGTTGATGTCTATTGTACGGCGCTCTTATTACATTGATTGTTTGTTTGTCTCAAGAACTACAGAATCGAATTGAAAAATTATTAGTGTTGTATACCCCTTTTCTTTGCTATAGGCTATATTTTCATGTTCACCAACAGGAGCTGTGTAGTTGCCAAACAAAGATCCATGGAAGCAAAGCCTCGGGATACAGTTAGTTTTGAGTTTAATTAATTTAGGAAACAAGTGTTGAATACAGTGAAAGCTACTTTCACTGTACTCGACTGGCCTGTTGGTCTAGTGGTTAGTGACCCTGACTGCTAAGCCGGAGGTCGTGGGTTCGATCCCCACCCAGGACAAATCTTTGTGTGATGAGCATGAAGGTTTGTTCTGTGTCTGGGTGTAATTTATCTATAATATGTATGTATTTACAAAAAAAAAATGTATTTAAGTAGTATATCAGTTGTTTAGTACCCATAACACAAGCAAATATAATTGCTTACTTTGGGACTAGATGGCGCTGTGTGGATGTGGTAGAATATTATATTATTATTACTTTATAACATAACTCAAGCGCATCTTTGTGCGAATTTTATATGAAAGTCATACTTCCTTAGATTAATTATGTAATATTTAGTTCCCCAAATAAATCATATCAGTTTAATTACCGTCGTAATTAAATATAATTACATGGCGGATATTATGTTTATCTGTTTGTATACGTTTAATATAATTATATATTTCTTCCTTCCAATCCCTTATCTAAGACATCCTTTCTATGGCCATTAGATTATTAAAAAGTTTCTTTGATAGTTAAACGCCGCAGGTGGTAAAACAACTTCCCATTTAGATAAGTAATGTTTTAGGCACAGTTTTATGTATTTTATATATAAATAATTAATAAATGATAATTATAAATTAAAAATTAGAAGTAGAGCAGAGTGTGCGAAAATTGAGAGGAGTTTAGTTGCATACCAATGTGATTTGAGTTGGAACAGCATAATTAACCTAAAACATAGTTTTTTTTACTTTTTATCAGCCTGTTTAGATTAACTGCTATGCTTTTATTTTACATTTTAAAATTTATTAAAATTTTAAGTTTGCATATCGTCACTGTGATGTGATATATTCGAAAAATCTTTTTTTTTATTTGATGGATGACACAGTGGCACTATATATATCTCTTTCACTCTCAGATTTACTGTTTCACGCGTTAAACTATTTACGTTTTTTGGGCAAATAAAATAGGACACGGCAGGTTTAATTATATTATCAAATAAAAAAAAAAGATTTTTCGCATATATCTCGTTATTAAAGCAAAGAGGCGTTTATTACAAGTTTTGGGATAATCCAACTTCTTTTTTAATTTTATTAAATCAATTTAACGGCACCAATACTTTTATACTGGCCTGTTGGTCTAGTGGTTAGTGACCCTGACTCGGACGGAGGTCGTGGGTTCGATCCCCACCCAGGACAAATCTTTGTGTGATGAGCATAATTAAAGGTTTGTTCTATGTCTGGGTGTAATTTATCTATAATATGTATGTATTTACAAAAAAAAATGTATTTAAGTAGTATATCAGTTGTTTAGTACCCATAACACAAGCAAATATAATTGCTTAATTTGGGACTAGATGGCGCTGTGTGAATGTGGTAGAATATTATTATTATTATTAATTGTTGAAAAATCTTTTCCAGTTTCAAATGATCTTAATAATGTAGTAAATTTATAAATATAACATTTTAATACATTTCAAAGCCACAAGAAGCACAAAGCAGATATTAAATCATACAAGATATGCTATCGTGGATTCCTTATCATATATAAATCACTAATAGGAACAAATTATTCATGCGCATAATAAAGAGCCGGGGTCGTGCGGGGCCCAGAGGTACTTCAGGCTATCTGATTTTATATACGTCATGCTATCGTTACCTTAGATATCGGTTCTATATGTACCTACTATCAATATATACTATATATATGTATAAACATTAGCTGAGGGCAACATTAGCTGAGGGTAGGTACCATTTTTTTGGTCATCTACAGGAGCATGATGTCCAGTATGTTTATCGTATATCTTATTGTGTACCTACATGTTATCCTGTAGCTGATTTTTAAAATAAATGTTTTTTCTTTCTATATGGTGAATATGTGGACGGATCGAATCCTCCGTGGCTCAGTGGTTGGTGACCCTGACTGCTGAGACAGAGATCCCACCCAGGACAAATCTTTGTGTAATCAGCACAACTATTTGTTCTGTTTCTATAAATATGTATATGTTTAATAAGTATGTATTTACAAAATAAAGTTATTTAAGTATTATATTGTTTGTCTAGTATCCATATTACAACCATTAGCTTAGTTTGGGACTAGCTAGTGCTGTGTATGAATGTCCAAACGATATTATTATAAAAAATATTTTTTTTTTCAAAATCAAGGGAGCGATGAAGAAGAATGATAGGATACCTACATACCATAGTAAAATAGAAGCATTTTTTATTCAGAAAAAATAACGCGACATAACAGTTTTATTACGTCCATAGATAGTACTCATATATAAAAGTGGCCAGGGTGTACAAATTATAACAAGAAGGTTTTAACTTCGAACACCTCCCCGTAATTAGATCACCCTGTACGTACAATGCATGATATAAACTGATAATAAACACAAGTGACTACTAATACACAATATGACAATTAATTTATAAATATTTGAATTAATTTATAAGAATATCAAATAGCAAACTTAATATAGAAACAAATATGTATTAAACCATTATAAAAATAAAAACTTTACAGTAAACCTAATAATGTAGTTAGCTTACTGTGTCTTAGTTTAGGTAATGATTTGGTTAGTATGTCTGCTAACTGATGTGTGGTTGAGATGTACTTAACATGAATTTGATTATTTGTTAAGGCCTCTCGTATGAAGTGATGACGAATATCAATATGTTTTGTGCGAGCGTGATAGGTGTCATTTGTGCTGAGTTTAAGTGAACTTTGGTTATCTGAATATATTACTATTGGTTGGTCTATTGAAAATATTTCTTTGATGAGGGAACGTATATAGATGGCTTCTTTACTTGATTCAGAAAGTGCCATATATTCGGCTTCTGTAGTCGAGAGGGCAACCGTTTTCTGTTTGCGAGCCTCCCACGAAGTTGGTGCGCCACTCATCAAAAAGGTGTAACCAGTGTATGAGCGTCTGTCAATAACACTACTACCGTAATCAGCATCAGCATAACCAATAGGTACACTTCTATCAGTATTGTAGGTGTAGTTTAGTTTCAAATTTTTAGTTGCCTTTAAGTACCTAAGTACACGTTTTGCAGCTTTCCAGTGTTCCTCCCCGTAATGAGTATTGAATTGGCTCAAATAGGAGACAGCATAGGATATGTCAGGTCTTGTGCCAATGGAAATATACATTAGTGACCCAATAAGCTGCTGATAAGGCAAATTAAATCGTTCCTCACCATCTTTTGGCCGGATTAATTTTAGTCCAAGTTCCATTGGTGTGGATACTGGAATAGCATCTTCCATGCCAAATTTATTAATCAGTTCGTCGATATAATTAGTTTGGTCGAGAGTTATACTTTTTTCACAATGAGTGACTCTCATTCCCAAACAGTCTTTAAGAATACCGAGATCTTTTACAGTGAACAGTTCTCTAAGTCCTCGTTTGAATGAATCTTTCATACTGTCATCATTTGACAGGAGGAAGAAATCGTCCACAAAGATAGCGACGACAATAAGCTTTTTGCCTGACTTTTTATAATAAAGACAGTGCTCTTTCGAACATTGAGTCAATGAAAGTTTGTTCATGGCTTCACAAATTTTTTTGTTCCATTGACGTGGAGCTTGTTTAAGCCCATACAGTGATTTTTTAAGGAGACATACCTTTTTCTTAGGTTCAAAAGCGAAACCTTCTGGCTGCTCCATGAAGATTTCTTCTTCTAAATCACCGTTGAGAAATGCAGTCTCGACATCTAAATGTTCAAGATAAAGTCCATCTTTTGCTGCAAAAGCGATTAAAAGTCTTATGGTAGATAGCCGAGTGACCGGTGAGAATGTTTCTCCGTAGTCAACGCCGTAAACTTGTGTAAAACCTAATTTTATAGACCCATTTATTTTTAACAATCTTTCGGTTTTCAGGTCTGTCAACTAAAGTCCAAGTACCATGATTGATAAGAGAGTTATACTCGACTCTCATAGCTTCCACCCATTCGTTTTTATTCGAGTCTGTCATAGCTTCTCCGTAGGTCACAGGTTCAGAGTCGCAGGAGATCAAGCAGAGAGTAGACCTGTCGTTCTCTGGAAAACGAGTTGGAGGTTGTCGCTCTCTGGTCGGATATCGTCTTTGGTACTCTAAACTTGACTCTGGAGATGGTTCTGACTCAGCGTCATTGAATACCTCGGGTTCTAGTTCCGGTTCAGTAGGAGCTTCCGGAACAGCATCATCCGAATCAGGCTGTGTATCGGATGATTCAGACGTAAAAGACGGTTCCATAACCGGTGAAGGACTCGAAAGGATCGGTTGTATGCGTGAAGAAGAGATAGAAGGCAGATGTACGTCGATCACGTAGGGTTCGTTGGGTGTTGAGGAAGGGTCAGGAGAATCTTCAATAGTAGAGTGACTAGAGGTGACCGCGGCGGGGTTGTTCTCTAGGAACACAACATCTCGAGCAACAATTATACGTCTCGGATTACGAGGATTGATTAGGCGATAGCCTTTGTGTTGTTCGGAGTAGCCAACGAATACACAAACTTCGGTTTTCGGATCAAGCTTCTTACGTTTTTCCTTAGGAATTAGCACATGAGCATTACATCCAAAAACTCGAAGGTGTGCAAGGTTTACCTTCTTGCCAGTCCATTTCTCCTCGGGGATTTCGTTCTTCAGGGCTGTGGTGGGGGAATGATTTTTCAAATAAATTGCTGTATTAACAGCTTCGCCCCAATAGGCTCTGGGAAGACCTGCATCTTGCAGCATTGACCGTGCTTTCTCAACTACAGTACGATTGACGCGTTCAGATAGTCCATTCTGTTGTGGATTATAAGGAATAGAAGTCTGATGAACTATTCCATTTGCATTCAAGAAGTCAGACATCTGACGGTTTACGTACTCACCACCGCCGTCTGAGCGGAGGGTTTTTATTTTAAGACCTGTCTGGTTTTCCACCATACATTTAAATTCGACAAACTTCGTATATACCTCGCTCTTAGACTTTAATAAATAGCCAAAAGTTTTGCGAGAGAAGTTGTCCGTAAATGTTAATAAATATAGAGCACCACCAAATGAGTGCGTACTCATTGGGCCACAGAGGTCTGTGTGTATGAGCTCTAATCTATTACTAGTTTCTCTTTGAGAAATTTTAAAGGGCCTCTTTGCTAATTTACCTTGTATACATGGCACACAAGTATCTGGCAGTCTGTCTGAAAAACTTACGCCTATTTGTTTATTTTTTAATATATTGACGGCCTTGTCATTGAGATGTCCAAGACGTCGATGCCATAGCAACGCTGTTGGTGAACATTCATTTGTCAAATAAACTTGTTGTGCCATATCGAGTTTATAAAGATTTTTATAATTCGACGCAGTTGCTACTATTTCGCCGGAAACTTTGCAGTTTTCCCTACGAAGAATTGTAGCACCACTTTGGGAAAATACAACGACATGATTTTCACGTACAAGGCTACTTATAGATAATAAGTTCGACGCTATGTCTGGAACATATAGCACATTATCGAGTGTGCTCGAATTACCTCTAGGTAAAGGCAAAACTACGGTACCTGATCCTGAGCAAGGGATTAGATCGTTGTTGGCAACATATATTGGTCTGGATTTGGACGACTTTAAGTCCTGAAAGGAATTCTTATCCTTGCACATGTGTGCTGTTGCTCCGGAATCCAGAATCCAGTTTTGTTTGAGTTGGGGACCTGAGAAATTTGAATTAAAAGAAGATAAAAGTGTAACATCTGTAATAAAATTTGTTTTGTTATGTGTAGAAAGTGTTTTCATGTGTTGTTTCCTTTTTCTACAATTTAAAATAACATGTCCAAACTTCTTACAAAATTTACACTGTAATTTAGGAGTTGTGGCCGAAAAAGAAGTGTTCGTGGAGAGTTCTTCAGGTGTCTTGTGATCTTCGCTGAGAAGCCTCGTGGCTACTGAGTCTGAAGTAATTTTTGCACCTGAATGCTCCAGTGCCATGATGAGAGGCTTGAACTCTTCTGTCAAACCTGCTAGCATTATGACTCCGATAAATTCATCCTCCAGTCCAGCATCGATTTCATGGAGTTTCTCCTGTATATCTCTTATGGCATTAATATAGCTCTCAATATCTCCAAATGTTGCTAATTTTATGTTAAAAAGTTGCCTAAGTAGATTTAGCCTTCTGTCCAAACCTTTGTCGGCATATTGTGCTTTTAATTTGTTCCATGTTTCTTTTGCCGTTTTGGCAGACTTCACGACGGAGTAAACTTTTGGCGCTACAGATAGACATATTTTTGCCCTTGCCTGTTCATCCATTCTATTGAAGTCACTTCGCTCTTTTGCGAATTCTTCTGGGCACTCGACGCACTTCCACAACCCACAGTCAATAAGGTACATTTTGATACCAAAGCTCCAAGTAGCAAAATTGGATCGCCCGTCCAACTTGGGTATTTGTGGGACACCGCTGGTAACGACTGGATGTCGGTAGGATGCCTCCGCTAGGGGTAGGCCTTCAGCTGATGTAGCCATTTTTTTGTATATGAAGCGTTAAATATTGCCCATAACCTATTCAGAAAAAATAACGCGACATAACAGTTTTATTACGTCCATAGATAGTACTCATATATAAAAGTGGCCAGGGTGTACAAATTATAACAAGAAGGTTTTAACTTCGAACATTTTTCACATAAAGTATGGCACACGCTATCTGTTCACTAGTAACCATATTTACGGCTACAATAATGTGGATAATAAAAAATAAAATACATATTTAAAAAGTCGATTGATCACCGTGAATAGAATTTAATGAATTTTAAATATTATTGGATCTTACTACTTTAAAAAAATGTTCATGATGATATCTTAATAAATCAAAACCACCTCACCCTTTTGGGGCGAGCCGAACATACACCATTAAAACTAAAACATTGGCCTTATTAAATAACCCATTAAATTATAATGCGTTTTATTTATATCATTTTTATAGTTAGTTACATTTAGACAAAACGTAGTACTATTAATTACATTTAAATGTTAATATTATTAATTAAATGTTTATTTTATTCGCACGTAACATTAATTTTGCAAAATAAATCGTTTACGACATACTTGTGGATTGAATAAAAATGCTAACAGTTATAGTGACCTAGCTACTTACATTCAAGCATTTTTTTATTCCTTCATTATTTACGGAAATCATAACTATGAACATAACGTCGCAGTTTCTTTACTGTTTAACAACGTTACACAATGACTGTCAGATACATTTTTTTGGGGTCCGCAACTTAGTGAAATCTCGATCATATAAAAACTTTTAGTACCAAATAAAAATGTAATTCGAGGTAATTAGATGAGCCTAAATAATAATCTTACATAAAACGAAACGAGATGTCTTTTGCGACGCAATGTTATGAAATCTTTGTACATATAAAACAATAACCAATAAAACATTTACGAGAACGTATCTTTGAATTACTTAATGTAATGAAGTAAGTACGAAAAATTGGTCTTTAGGTTTTTCGTCCCATGGAATGAGTGACTGGCTTTACTTTTGTAAAACTACAAGCAATTAGACAGAAAAAACATTACCCTCCTTTTTGGCAGACGTATAAAAACAAGTATAAATGTCATCATCATATTGACATACGAACGGTCGTGAGAATTAGTCCTTATTTGAAGTTCTAATTCAATAACAACTTAAACAAACCCATTTATTTATTTTCACAATAAGAATGTGATACATTTGGAATTCATTGTAATTTTAAAAAATGCGACTACTGCAGTTGTGGTCACGGGTTCAATTCCGGGTCGGGAAAAAAAATATAATATAGAGTTATTATTATATTGATTATTGAGTTTTTCGATTATATAATTCTGTTCATTAATATCAAAAGGCACGCTCTCTATTACATGATGCTTCTGTGACTAACTCTTCAAAAAAGAGTAATGTAATATCAAAGACAAAGACCTATTTGTCCTACGTAAATGGAACACACAACCTCAAATTAAAAAAAAATTAAAAAAGACAATGCAATTCAAATATAGGTATACAGAACCTCAAGTCAAAAACTCTAACTAAAACTTAAATCTGTCATTTATAATGAGGTCTGGTAAATCAGACGACACTTAGCTTTTTCACTGCGCTATGCTACCGTGCAATAACCAAGTCCATTTGTGCCACAACCATATGGCAAAGGCACTCACATCAAAATGTCTCTAAAGTAAGGACAGAAGAATAAAAAATAACATTTTATTTCACCGCTTTATATTAAATGTTGCTATGGTACAGTTTGATTTTGCAAGGTTTGTTTTTATGTTGGTATGTTCTATATTTAGTTTGAGGTAAGGGAAGTAGTTGGACATAAAAGCATCCGTGGTCGTATAGGTGACTAAGAGTCTACACGAAATGCTGACTAAGAATGTACCAAGTGGTTGGGATATGACGTCATGTTTTTTATTTTTAATGATATAAATAGCTCTAGCAACATAAATAATCAGTCTATACAAAAAAAACCATTAAAATAATAATAATAGTACGATTACATTTTCTTATAATTTTTAATCATTATTTCAACCTATAAATGTCCCACTGTTGGGCACGGGTCTCCTCCACAGAATGTGCAGGGAATTTAGCCAATTATACCACGCTGGCCAGACGGGTTGGTAAAGAGTTTGTTTTGAATTTTCTTTTTCTCGCAGTGCTTATACCTGCATGAGGTTACACTCTTATATAATTTTTAATACCTACCATTTTTACTAGTTAGATACTTCTCACATGAACCATAATATTAAGTAAAAAATTTGTTCTTTTTTTTGCACACCATATATGAGGCAGGTTAACATTAGCAATAAAATTGTGATGATTCCCAGAGCGGCGCACGTAACCGTGATCTACGACTCAGTACCACTTCCTTATAACACGGAAAAAATTGTCACATTACAATGACTCACAAGATTTCCATGAAAATACTACATTTATCATGAAACACATAAAAAGTATTAACTATTTTAAATTACTTATTTTATCTACAAGAAGGTTTTTTTAGCGCCTACATAATAGCCTTAATTGCTACTACAATATGTTCTAGCCTTCTATGTTAAGATAACAGGTACGACATTTTTAATAACCGATCTAAATTCCTTTGCTTCAATGCCCATATTGACCCTAGAATCGACGGATGTCAATAAAAAGCAATGGTATTTTGAGAATAAAAATTTTATATCATTCCGACGAACCTAATTTTGCCGACCCCTATTTAGCCATCGATTATAAGAAGTGAGGTTATATTAAACTTTTCAATCGCATAGATGCCCACAGAGTTTGACCCACATATAAAAAAATTAGAACATAATTCCATATTAGTTTACTCACCACCATAATAAGTAATAAGGCGACAAACAAATAATCCTTGAATCCTTACGCAACAATCATAAAAAGCATCATTAACATCCTCTTCATAAAAAGCAATACATTTCACAATGGCAATCACTTTCAAAAGTCATAAAAACAATCCAAATGTGTCCAATTTAAGGACCCCATCTTTTTCCTCAGATCGTAAATGTCTTGAGCAGTATTAAGCCGAAAATTATCCGTAATAATACACACAGTGCCCTATATTACGACATTTTTGGTTATAGCATTCGTCATCATTACTGCAAGTAGCCCTCACGGACCTTTCTCAGAATAAAAGAAGATAAGCTGTCAGTGACGAGATTATAAGAGAGGTGGGGAACCGTAAAATTACCTAAACTTTCACCTTTAACTTTATGGCTATCAAACCTAAAATAAAAAATATGCTGACTTTAGCTTATATGTGACTAGACCTTTATTAACCAGTAGTTTATAAACGATATTATTTAAAAATTCTTGTGTTGCACTTCCACTTCATTTTATGCTATGTAATGCTAATCTAGCTAGATTTGCATACGTTCATGGATAATTAGATAAACCATTAGTAGATATTCTTTCGTTCTCTGCTTCTTCTTCAAATAATCACGTATAGGTAGGTATCTATGAGTCTGCCCGAAATTTGCAGCTAAATATAAATTTAATTATTTGCAGCTAAAAAAACTGACTTATTCGTCAACTCGCGAGCTTGGAATACGCGTGTGCGCGCGAGTTGGCTCCTTCTGATTTTACCTATTTTTTTTTTCGTTTAAGTGCGCGCGAAAAATGATTAAAAATTTAGTTTTTTATCGCAGTTTACGAATAAGTCTAAAAACGACTAATAAAAAAGGAAATTAATGTATTTTTTTTCCCTTTTGTTAATTAATTGTATACCTATTGCATGTTTTTTTTATTTTGTATTTCAATTATATATCAAGTATGTCTATGTTAATGTAGTTGGTGTCAAAACCGTGTTAACATAATAAATAAATAATAATAATATGTAAATAATCACGTTTATACAAACCATACATGTTTGAACAAAAAATAAAGACACCCACACAACCATATTCATACTAGAGCAACCTCCAGCTGTACATTTGTATCGACAGTCGGCCGTACATCTTAATTATTGTTATTACAACTTAACCACCGCCCCGCATACCCATAATTGCATACACTGTATCATATATAATCCACGTACTATAATATTTTGTTTAAACGAGCGGCTAGATGGTATTTTTTCATTGGCCTTGCTATAAGTTATTTAACAACAGTAGTCATCATGGGTTGTTGCGTAAGTATTGTGTGTTTAAAGTATCGAGAGTAATCTTGGTGTGGAAGTGACTGTATGAATGTGGTCTAGTCTGTTGGGATTCTTTGGGTACCCTTGGGTCACCCACACAACCGTCCCGTGTCCCCGCGCGGGAATACACATAACGCATTTCCCCTCTTAAAAAATGTAAAACGTTGTTGTAAAAATTTTTTTATTCATTCGAACTGTTTTGAACCTCTGCCTACCTCTTCGGAGGAAAAGGCGTGACGCTATGTTATGATATTATGTTGGTATCATACCACTAATATTTTCTGTAAGTAAGCGTGTTAGTAATCAGAATGGTTTTTAAATGTTGGCAAACGTGATGCTTCTAATGTTGAAGGCATCTACAGGATTCGGTAGCTGCTGACTTTCACGCCATACGCCTCGCCAAATTTTATACAGATCCGTAGAGCTGTTCTCTTCGTCCATATATCCATCTATCCATCTATCCATCCTAACTTTTGCATTTAATAATATTAACAAGTTTTAAATAATATCACCACAGTCTCAGCTCATTAAAGGTTTATTTTATATGTACAAGTACACACCGTCTACGGTCTAAAAAGCTTAACCCGTTATTTTTATCAATAACGCTTATTAGCTAATATAAATCACTAACATTGCTTAGAAGAAACTAATAGCGTCTGCTACTATCAAAAGATTTGTAAAAAAAGTATTACAGAATAGCATTATTGCCTAAATACCTAATTAACAAGTACATTAGTTAGACTATTGTGTGGTATTGAATAACTGTGTTGCTTAATATTGAGCCTTAACCTACATATAGATAAGTTACACTATTACATGGTATGTCACATCAATCTTCAGTGAGGATTAATAACGGGGGCTCCCAGTGCTTTTGTGTATTAGAATCTTCGTCTATTGTATTTGGTGTGTTATGTTCTGATACACATGGGTGTGGAGAATGACTAGCATTGGTAATCGATTTGACAAATAAAATATGTGGAAGGGAGTAACCTTATACAGACAAGAGCACTGCGAGAAAAGAAAAAAATTCGAAACAAACCCTATAACAATCCACCTGGCCAGCGTGGTATAGTAGGCTGCATTCCTTCGACATTCTTTGGACGAGACCCATGCCCAGCAGTGAGACGTTTATGTATGTAATGTGATGTAAACTTGTCTTAAGAGCGTAAGCACACTGTGTATTTGAAACGCATAGATGACGCGCATTGTTGAAACGCGCGTTTTCGGCGCCACCGTTGATGTTGATAATGGTGTTTGTATAGAATTTACAAACGAATCTTAATTGAAACCAGTATATGCGTGTCATCTGCGCGTTTAAACCGTGTGCTTACGCTCTTAGTATTGTAAATGTAGTCAGTGCTAACAAATTAATCTAGGTTTTTTTACCTAACTGCCGAAAAGAAAAGGAATATTTTTCCATAGCAGCTATTTTATCAAATTGAAAAAAAAAAAGGTTATAACAAAATTTATTACAAAATAATTTGGCATTATTGCCACAACTCAAAACTTTGAAAGTTATAATTAATTGAGTGAAATTATGATTATACGCAGTTGTAAAATCTTAGCACATCAAATCTGTTTGGCACGTGCCAAAGCTCGCGGAACTTATAAACCGTATGTCAGAACAAGGCGGGCCGCACCTCAATTTTTTCAATAGCCTAACCATGTAATGGAGCTCACAAATTGTTTGTACCTTTGTTTCGCTATTCGGGACACAAATTCATTGATGCACATACCGTGCTACGAAAATATTCATCTTGTTAGGCAACCGTATCATCATTTGTTATGAAACATACGTCTGCGGTTCATTTGATCGCTGTTTTGACTTCAAATATTAAAGCAATTAATATTAATATGTGGTCAAAATATGACCAAACATTTTGAAAACAAAAAACAGTATGTTCGATATTTAAAACAGTTTAAACGGTGCGATGGCTTGTAGCCAGCCAGTAATTATTTGAAACATTAATAAATACTCCATAAATGTTTCGTTTAAACGTTACCTCCTTCAATACACCGCCTATAATTAACCCCACCGATTTCCCCACTTGGCTTCGAGTCGAGCCTAAAATTAGCATAAAATTTAAAACGACTAACATTTATTAGGTTGTATGCTACAGCTTTAATTTTTCATTTGAGGACAGTTTAAATCTAGAATAACTAGAGGAGTTAGCGTCAAAAATCTTATTACTTACAAAGTAATTTCAATTAATATGAAATGTATATCTATGTCAAAAATGAATTATTACTTTTCTTTAACATTGTACACAAGTAGTGCAATAAAGCTGGCACCCGTAGCGGCGGGAGGCGCGCACCGCGGCATGGTCAGGCGCGTCGTAAACTGCGCTGCTAATCGATTCCATGGCTATAAAGAAATTATTTTCCGCTTGCGAATAGAATGCGTTAAGCACTCGATGCACTATATCATATTCTTACGTGAGTTTTATGATTGTATGACGTAATTTTCCACTTGAGTTTTGTTTGTAGTCAATAGAAACGTGTGAAATTTTATTATAATGAGTGAATTTATTTTCAGTTGGTTTCATTTTTATTTTCATTTGAAAGTATTTTATTTGTAAATTTTAGATGCAGTCTTCACTACTTAGTATAAAACAAAGTCACTTTCTCTGTCCCTATATCCCTATGTATGCTTAAATCTTTAAAACTACGCAACGGATTTTGATGCGGTTTTTTTTTTAATAGATAGACTGATTCAAGAGGAAGGTTTATAGGTATAAAATACATACCACGCGGACGAAGCAGCGGGCGGAAGCTAGTATTTCTTAAATTCAAAGAAAATAAAGTAGCTTTTTCAAAAAATTTACTGAAGTGAAAATTATTAAATCAACTGGTTGAAAATATGATATTTATTTAACTTTGCAAAGTAATTAGCACTGTAAAGTTTACGATTATATTGGATGAATCTCACAACATATCAGTCCTGTAACAACAGTTTCACAACACCCTCAATTTACGACCTCATAATCTTTGTTAAGCATAAAAATATGACTTCGTTGAAGCTTAAAAAGTATAGCATCAGGTAATAATTGTTTTATTTTCTGTATTTTATTAAAGTAAAAAGTGAGACTCTTTTTATTTGATTACTATAAAGCCCGCTTTTGTGAAACGAGTTTAAGACGCACCCTTCTTAGTTGCATGTTTCCAGTTATTCATTTCGTTAAATTGGTGCACTAAGTCATTCCATAGAATTATCGACTTTTTTTCCAGAATTCTAAAATATTAAAAACTTATTAAAGAACAGTTAAAAATACCATTTACTTATTAGGCTTTTAGGAGGCTATTTAGAACATAAACATTTGCATTTGGTTTACAACTTTATTTTTATTTATTGCCTAATGTGGCAAACGAGCGGACGGCCCACCTGATGGTAAGTGGTTACCGCCGCTCATGGACGTTGGCAATGCTAGGGGCACAGCCAAGCCGCTGCCTACCTTGAGAGGATAGCTCTCTTTAAACCTCGTTTGAAGAAGGACATGTCATAGCGCTCAGGAAACACCGCTGTTGGAAGTTCACCCCACATCCAGCACTAGAACTTTACTGGCAATAGAAGTCAGCAATAATGACAGATAAATTAACAGCTGCTTTTTCACATTCTTATATTATTTTCGGATGAATACAAGAACGCGCAATACTTTACAATATGATATGCTATGATATGGTTACAGGGATTACTTACGTTCCAATTTATAATAACTACGACAACACAGAGCTTGATATTTCTAAACAGTTCAAAGTTCACTCGTTCAATAGTCCCTATTCTATTGACAGCCTCCAAATCAGGCAGGATTGTCACGATGCAACTAATTTACCAATTTCATAATACCATAAAATAATTACGGATATTTTGCAACTGCGGAATTATTTGGGGACGACGGAATAGAGAAACTTTTGCGCAATACAGAATAAGATGTCGATGATTAACTTAGCAAGGCTTATTATTGGCTAACAACAGGTATTACTTGGTTCCTCAATTACTGTTATTATATATGGACATTGCTTTATTTGTCATCCGAGCTTATATATTTTTTATTGGTTATAATTAGCCTGATTTTGTGACCGCATCTGTTTGTGTTTTATTGCGATGCTATAACTAAATAATTATGTGTGTGTGAGTTTGCTTTGATAATTTGGTAATATCTGTATGTGTGGGTGTTTGTCTGTCATATATGTCGTATAATTATTTAATTAAAAAGTATCAATATTTATTTGTATTCCACAAATTAATGTAGACTTAGATGGTAAAATTAAAGTGATTAGATCATTGTGGACACTGTCGAGCACAGCAAAGTAGGAGAGAGGAGGATATATTTTAATCCATGATTTAAATAGCTACGTTCGTACTTAGGTAATGTTAAATACTTAGCAGTAGTTAGGTTGTACCAGTTCTAGCTCACTATCCAGAATCCGTCTGGCTCACTATTCTCCTATTCTCGAGTCGACAAAACCTAAAAAAAAAAAAAAAAAAAAAAAAAAAAAAAAAAAAAAAAAAAAAAAAAGGTTTTGCCATGCTCTGATCACGAATCTGCGGTCCGTTTTTGTCTAGGATGTGTGGTTTCAGAGATGTGGAAATCAATTAAGAAGAGTATCTAATCGATATCTAATCCCGCACCCTCATTAACGTTTCTTTTGTTCTCATGTTTCCTATTATCTATTGTTTCTGGTAGACCCTCATTAGCATTCTTATCTATTACTTATTGTAAGCCCTTTTTATCACTGCTATTGTTTAAGAACTTCCATGCTATTCTGAATCATCAATAAAACACATTCCTTCATTTCTACATTTTTATTGCTTATTAAAATATGAATGAAACATCTGATCCACTAAAATATCATTGTATACTGTGTTCTCTGTAAATATGTTCGTAAAACTACGCATTGAACACCCCTGAAACTTATATAGCAAATACATTAAGCAATATTCACCGCAAACTGATGTCCACTCATTCTGAATTCTATCCACATTCCAGTCCCATCTTTTACAATTCCTTCTTAAAAAGTCGAGATGATATCGTGTAGGTGCACGTCCATATGAATCAAAATATTGACCAATACCATTCGTACCGACATGTAAAGCTATCCAATGTGAGCCTGGTTTATCATCCGTATCCAAATTGCATATTGTGTACATAGGTACATGAGTGTAAATGGGTAGTCTATTAGCAGCATACACATTATATTTGATAGATTACAGTTATTAATCGCTTCAAGAGATGCTGGTAATACAAACCATGACAATGAAATACTATCTATTACACTACTCAACGACAAAAAAATATCTGGTTCGGCTTGTACTATTTCATAATCAGGATGACTAATAAAAAAACTTTCTGTCACATCTAAAAATAGAGAAATTTAATATTTTTAGTTTTCATCTCTTTATTATTTTTTAGACTGAGGTTAGATCGAAATTATGACCGATTTGCTAACACAATCGTTACTATTTGTTAGTTTGATAGCTATTCTTTATGATGTCACGCGTGTGTGTAAACAATCTAGATCTTTTCTGTTATATTTGCGGCGAGTTTACGCCAAAATCGCAGAAAAAACCACTTTCGGACTTAATTAAAAATTGTTACAAAGCTTATTTCGACCGGGAAGTTATAAATATCAATAAATCGTGGGTGCGTAATCAATTTGTGCAGATCTTAGAGTGGTTTATTTCTTAACTGGATTGCAGTCGGGTTATACAACATATTGCTGCTTTCTTTGTGAGTGGGATAGTCGAGCGCGATCAGAACATTTTGTAAAAGAACATTGGCCATTACATCATTCTTTTGTACCTGGACAAAAAAATGTTAAGAATGAGCCTTTAGTGGAAGCCTATAAAATCATTTTACCGCCGCTACACATAAAATTGGGACTCATTAAGAACTTCGTGAAACGTTTAAATCACGAAAGCGTAGCTTTTCAGTTTCTTAAGCAAAAGTTTCCCAAGCTTAGTGAGGCAAAAGTTAAAGAAGGCATATTTGTAGGTCGGGACAAAAAGAAAATGATTGAAGATCCATCTTTTATATCTACTCTTACTCCAGTCGAAAAAGAAGCATGGAAAGCTTTTGTAGAAGTGACCAAAAATTTTCTTGATAACAACAAATCTCCTGACTTTCGTGACAAAATAAAATTAATGTTGGACTGTTACCATAGAATGGGATGCAATATGTCGCTCAAAATACATTTCCTTTACTCACATTTAAGCTTTTTTCCTGAAAATATGGGTTCAGTTAGCGATGAACAAGGTGAACGTTTTCATCAAGATGTTGCAGCGATAGAAAAACGTTACCAAGGAAGATGGGAGCCCGCTATGCTAGCAGATTACTGTTGGGGCCTCATCCAAGATACCCCTGAATCGCACTACAAGAGAAAAGCCAGCCAGCCCCAAAAACATCGCCTTTCCGTACAAAATATTGATAAGATTAGTTCAGTCCCTACAAAAATTGTTATTTTTGACCTGTCATTATATCTGAAAACTGAGATGTGACCGAAAACGTTTATTTATGCAATCCTGTCATATTTGGTGTAAGAAATAAGAAAAACATAGTTAGACCTCAGATAATTTTAAGAGTTTGAAATTTGTTGAGTAGTGTTATCGAAGAGTTAAAGGAAGCTGGAATAATTACGGAATAAATAGCGACCACTTGAAGATTTTAAATCAGTATGGTTAACTTATTCATACTGAATGTTAAAAAAAAAAATATTGTGTCAATACGCAGCGCAGACATAAAACTCAAAAAGAGTAATAAAAATAATCAACATGAGTAAAGCGGATGTGGTAAATGAAATTCATAAAAATGTTAGAGTCAATTTTCCTCGAAGAAATGTTGTGATGAAAGATATAGATGATCTCTGGCAAGCAGATTTAATTGACATGCAGTCTGTTTCTCAAGAAAATAAGAAAATGAAATATATTCTTACAATTATTGACACATTTTCAAAATATGGATGGGCTTTTCCTATCAAGAATAAAAGTCAAGATTTTATATGTGACACTTTCAAAACCTTGTTTGTTAAGGGACGTTACCTAAAAATTTACAAACTGATAATGGTACAGAGTTTTACAACAATAAATTCAAAAAGCTAATGAAATTTTATAATATCAACCATTATTCGACACTTTCGATAAAAAAAGCTTCAATAGTTGAACGATTTATCAGAACATTAAAATCAAATTTATATAAAACATTTAGTTTAAAAGGCAACTACAAGTGGATAGATAATACCCTCAATGATATTATTAATAAATATAATCATACATACCACCGAACCATTAATGAAATGCCAGCAAAATTAAATAATAACAATAAAACAAACATATTAGAAAGATATAATAATATTAAATCAGAAAATAAGGGTACTCTTACAAGAAAGTTTAATGTTGGTGATTTTGTCCGTATTAGTAAATATAAAGGAACATTTGAAAAAGGATACACCCCTAACTGGTCAACCGAAATATTCAAAATCAGTAAATTACAAAATACAATACCTGTAACTTATTTAATACAAGATACAATCAGAGGCCAGCCTATTTTAGGAGCATTTTATGTGCAAGAACTTCAAAAGACTAAACATCCTAACGTTTATCTCGTTGAAAAGATCCTGAGAAGAAAAGGAAATATGATTTTAGTAAAATGGTTAGGTTTACCTTCCAATGAAAACAGCTGTATCAAATATATAATCAAATATATTATAAGAAACAAACTATTTGTCACTGTTTTCATTTCATTTATTTATTTTATTTCATTAACAATAGATTGTGTTTGAAAAAAAAAAAAAAAAAAATACACATACAATAAAATAACATTTAGATACAAGATAACTCATTACTCACAATACATTACATTAAAATAAAATTAAATAGTTATTACGATGTGTTATACAATAAATTAAGATGTCAACATTAAGTAAATAGGAAGTCAAGATTGTACTTAAAACTAAAAATATTATATAAAAATAGATTTAAATGACAATAATGAAATATAAATTATATATAAAAAAATTGGATTTATTAATTGTCATTTGTTTTATTTGTCATTTTAATAAAATCTTCGATGGAATAAAAGCAATTTTCTAGAAGATAAGCCTTGACCATTTTTTTAAAAAGGTGTGTTTTATAAATATTTTTTTTTATATCAATTGGCAATTTATTGAATAATTTTACTGCCTGATACTTAGCACCGTGACCTACAATATTAAGTTTTGGGTGTATCTTATTTTTTAATAATAGGGTTCGTGTGGCTTCTCTGATCAACCTCTCTTCACTTGTTTCAAAACTACTTATATTTTTGGACAAATTTTCAAGAACCGACAGTATGTAGAGGCTAGGTACTGTCAGTATTGACAACTCTGTGAAGTACTCCCTACAGGACTGCCATTGGGGAATCCGTACAATTGTTCGGATGGCTCTTTTTTGCAGAACAAAAGCTCTGTTGCAGTTGTACTGATAGCTATTTCCCCAGAGCTGAATGCTATACCTTATTCTAGATTCAACTAAGGCGTAATAGACAGTTTTTAGATGGTCAATACTAACTTCATCACGAAGGCTTCTTAGGGCATAACAGGCGGATGATATGGTTGAATCTACAGCGTTTAATTCTTTTTTCCAATTTAATAAAGCATCAATATAAATACCCAAGAACTTTGTTGATTCGACAAGGTCAATTTTATGATTATTTATTCTAATATCTAATGTGTCTGAGCTACGACTGGTAGTCTTAAATAAAATTATATGTGTCTTGTTTGGATTTATTATTAATTTATTCGCAATGAACCAGTTCTGAAATATTGAAAGTGTGGTATTCACACTTGTATTTAATTCTGCTATGTTATGAACACTTACAATTGCATTGGTATCATCTGCAAAAACAGTAAGTCGAGCATCAGGGTTTGCTTGCATCTTATAACTGATTAAGTCATTTGTAAACACTAAAAATAAAATTGGGCCTAAAATGGATCCTTGGGGAACACCTGTGTTTACATTTTTTATTCTGGAACAGTAGATTTGTTGCAAATTGTTCTCACCAATTTCCTTTATCTCAACAAACATTTTTCGGTTATGTAAATATGAACGAAACAAATCTAATGCTTTTCCTCGTACGCCGTAATATTCTAATTTAATTAATAAAAGTTTGTGGTCCACAGTATCAAAAGCCGAACTTAAATCAAGGAAAATCCCGGCCACTTTCATCTTATCATTCATTTTTCCAAGAATGTCAGTGATGAGATTGTCAATAGCATCCGTTGTACCTACACCCTTTTGATATCCAAACTGCCTGTAATTGATAATTCTATTTTGATTTAAATGACTGACAAGTCTGACCTTTATGAGCTTTTCAAAAATTTTTGAGAGAATTGGAAGCAACGATATAGGCCTATAATTTTTTGGGTCTAGAGGTGATCCTTTTTTAAGTAATGGGACAACTTTGGCAATTTTTAATTGCTCTGGAAAAAGGCCAGCATCAACAACTGTTTTACATATATGCATATTAGAACAATGTTTATCGAGACCCTTGTTGTCTGGAAGAAATCACTATTAGCGATACGACCGCTCATTGACACTGTTCTTGTATTTTGTAAGAAATCTATGTTACTATGGAGCACACAAAATAATATTCTATCTATCTATCAAATAATTCTCGATTTATATTTATTAGGTTGTATAGACTTTATTAAATTGCAGATATTTTTGATAAAACCACCATTTCCATTTCATGAATTGACTGAACGGGAAAAGAAACAGGTGAACTGGATTGAACGTAACAGAAAGATATATTGGAGTGAAGGATTTATAACATATTCAAAGTGTCAGTGTTTGATAACAGATATATTAAAAGATAAATGTATATATGCTAAAGGTTTAGAGAAAGTGTCGTGGATGAAATGTATTTTGAAAAATAATAATATAATTAATATAGAAGACAAAGGTTGTCCAAGTTTGTTAAGTCTGTATAATCAGTATAAATATTCTAAAGATGTGTATAATTGTATTTATCATGATTCTGTTTGTGCTTTGAAAAATATTTTATGTTTAAATAAATGGTTCTTAAATTACAATAAACAATTTTATCAGTATAAGTTGTTTTATTCTTAACAAAATAAAAATATTATTTCCCCTCCCAAACACCTACTATTATTACTAAACGTTTATATGTAACTAACAACACTTATTACTCTTCATTACACTTTCATAAATATTTGCATCTAGTACCTTGGAAACAAGCTTCAAACATTGAAAATGCATCAAAACAAATACGAACCTCATTATGAAATGTATCATACCAATAAGATGCGTTTATTTTCATTTAACTTTTATTGGGTTACCGCTAATTCGCATAAAATATTAATAACAGAAATGGCTAACGCTGGATTTTTTTATTGTGGAAATGGAATAAATGATGAAACTGCATGTTTTTCTTGTGGAGGAATTATTAAAGATTGGGAGATTTATAACGATCCTTGGATGCAACATGCTATTCATTATCCCAAATGTATTTTTTTGAATGCCGTAAAAGGAACGAATTACGTGTTGAATGTCTCTATGGAAACTAAAAATTTAAAAATCTGTGACAGCTGTAGTCTAACCGGTGTTATTTGTGTTAGACAGAATCACCCCGCTTAAACAGATCCTAGCAGTATTGGGGCGCCTGCATCACTCACCTCGCTTCGCTCGGTTCGCAATGCAGGCGCCCCAATAATACACTACTGCTAGGATCTGTTTAAGCGGGGTGATTCTGTCTAACACAAATAACACCGGTTAGACTACAGCTGTCACAGATTTTTAAATTTTTAGTTTCCATAGAGACATTCAACACGTAATTCGTTCCTTTTACGGCATTCAAAAAAATACATTTGGGATAATGAATAGCATGTTGCATCCAAGGATCGTTATAAATCTCCCAATCTTTAATAATTCCTCCACAAGAAAAACATGCAGTTTCATCATTTATTCCATTTCCACAATAAAAAAATCCAGCGTTAGCCATTTCTGTTATTAATATTTTATGCGAATTAGCGGTAACCCAATAAAAGTTAAATGAAAATAAACGCATCTTATTGGTATGATACATTTCATAATGAGGTTCGTATTTGTTTTGATGCATTTTCAATGTTTGAAGCTTGTTTCCAAGGTACTAGATGCAAATATTTATGAAAGTGTAATGAAGAGTAATAAGTGTTGTTAGTTACATATAAACGTTTAGTAATAATAGTAGGTGTTTGGGAGGGGAAATAATATTTTTATTTTGTTAAGAATAAAACAACTTATACTGATAAAATTGTTTATTGTAATTTAAGAACCATTTATTTAAACATAAAATATTTTTCAAAGCACAAACAGAATCATGATAAATACAATTATACACATCTTTAGAATATTTATACTGATTATACAGACTTAACAAACTTGGACAACCTTTGTCTTCTATATTAATTATATTATTATTTTTCAAAATACATTTCATCCACGACACTTTCTCTAAACCTTTAGCATATATACATTTATCTTTTAATATATCTGTTATCAAACACTGACACTTTGAATATGTTATAAATCCTTCACTCCAATATATCTTTCTGTTACGTTCAATCCAGTTCACCTGTTTCTTTTCCCGTTCAGTCAATTCATGAAATGGAAATGGTGGTTTTATCAAAAATATCTGCAATTTAATAAAGTCTATACAACCTAATAAATATAAATCGAGAATTATTTGATAGATAGATAGAATATTATTTTGTGTGCTCCATAGTAACATAGATTTCTTACAAAATACAAGAACAGTGTCAATGAGCGGTCGTATCGCTAATAGTGATTTCTTCCAGACAACAAGGGTCTCGATAAACATTGTTCTAATATGCATATATGTAAAACAGTTGTTGATGCTGGCCTTTTTCCAGAGCAATTAAAAATTGCCAAAGTTGTCCCATTACTTAAAAAAGGATCACCTCTAGACCCAAAAAATTATAGGCCTATATCGTTGCTTCCAATTCTCTCAAAAATTTTTGAAAAGCTCATAAAGGTCAGACTTGTCAGTCATTTAAATCAAAATAGAATTATCAATTACAGGCAGTTTGGATATCAAAAGGGTGTAGGTACAACGGATGCTATTGACAATCTCATCACTGACATTCTTGGAAAAATGAATGATAAGATGAAAGTGGCCGGGATTTTCCTTGATTTAAGTTCGGCTTTTGATACTGTGGACCACAAACTTTTATTAATTAAATTAGAATATTACGGCGTACGAGGAAAAGCATTAGATTTGTTTCGTTCATATTTACATAACCGAAAAATGTTTGTTGAGATAAAGGAAATTGGTGAGAACAATTTGCAACAAATCTACTGTTCCAGAATAAAAAATGTAAACACAGGTGTTCCCCAAGGATCCATTTTAGGCCCAATTTTATTTTTAGTGTTTACAAATGACTTAATCAGTTATAAGATGCAAGCAAACCCTGATGCTCGACTTACTGTTTTTGCAGATGATACCAATGCAATTGTAAGTGTTCATAACATAGCAGAATTAAATACAAGTGTGAATACCACACTTTCAATATTTCAGAACTGGTTCATTGCGAATAAATTAATAATAAATCCAAACAAGACACATATAATTTTATTTAAGACTACCAGTCGTAGCTCAGACACATTAGATATTAGAATAAATAATCATAAAATTGACCTTGTCGAATCAACAAAGTTCTTGGGTATTTATATTGATGCTTTATTAAATTGGAAAAAAGAATTAAACGCTGTAGATTCAACCATATCATCCGCCTGTTATGCCCTAAGAAGCCTTCGTGATGAAGTTAGTATTGACCATCTAAAAACTGTCTATTACGCCTTAGTTGAATCTAGAATAAGGTATAGCATTCAGCTCTGGGGAAATAGCTATCAGTACAACTGCAACAGAGCTTTTGTTCTGCAAAAAAGAGCCATCCGAACAATTGTACGGATTCCCCAATGGCAGTCCTGTAGGGAGTACTTCACAGAGTTGTCAATACTGACAGTACCTAGCCTCTACATACTGTCGGTTCTTGAAAATTTGTCCAAAAATATAAGTAGTTTTGAAACAAGTGAAGAGAGGTTGATCAGAGAAGCCACACGAACCCTATTATTAAAAAATAAGATACACCCAAAACTTAATATTGTAGGTCACGGTGCTAAGTATCAGGCAGTAAAATTATTCAATAAATTGCCAATTGATATAAAAAAAAATATTTATAAAACACACCTTTTTAAAAAAATGGTCAAGGCTTATCTTCTAGAAAATTGCTTTTATTCCATCGAAGATTTTATTAAAATGACAAATAAAACAAATGACAATTAATAAATCCAATTTTTTTATATATAATTTATATTTCATTATTGTCATTTAAATCTATTTTTATATAATATTTTTAGTTTTAAGTACAATCTTGACTTCCTATTTACTTAATGTTGACATCTTAATTTATTGTATAACACATCGTAATAACTATTTAATTTTATTTTAATGTAATGTATTGTGAGTAATGAGTTATCTTGTATCTAAATGTTATTTTATTGTATGTGTATTTTTTTTTTTTTTTTTTTCAAACACAATCTATTGTTAATGAAATAAAATAAATAAATGAAATGAAAACAGTGACAAATAGTTTGTTTCTTATAATATATTTGATTATATATTTGATACAGCTGTTTTCATTGGAAGGTAAACCTAACCATTTTACTAAATCATATTTCCTTTTCTTCTCAGGATCTTTTCAACGAGATAAACGTTAGGATGTTTAGTCTTTTGAAGTTCTTGCACATAAAAGCTCCTAAAATAGGCTGGCCTCTGATTGTATCTTGTATTAAATAAGTTACAGGTATTGTATTTTGTAATTTACTGATTTTGAATATTTCGGTTGACCAGTTAGGGGTGTATCCTTTTTCAAATGTTCCTTTATATTTACTAATACGGACAAAATCACCAACATTAAACTTTCTTGTAAGAGTACCCTTATTTTCTGATTTAATATTATTATATCTTTCTAATATGTTTGTTTTATTGTTATTATTTAATTTTGCTGGCATTTCATTAATGGTTCGGTGGTATGTATGATTATATTTATTAATAATATCATTGAGGGTATTATCTATCCACTTGTAGTTGCCTTTTAAACTAAATGTTTTATATAAATTTGATTTTAATGTTCTGATAAATCGTTCAACTATTGAAGCTTTTTTTATCGAAAGTGTCGAATAATGGTTGATATTATAAAATTTCATTAGCTTTTTGAATTTATTGTTGTAAAACTCTGTACCATTATCAGTTTGTAAATTTTTAGGTAACGTCCCTTAACAAACAAGGTTTTGAAAGTGTCACATATAAAATCTTGACTTTTATTCTTGATAGGAAAAGCCCATCCATATTTTGAAAATGTGTCAATAATTGTAAGATAATATTTCATTTTCTTATTTTCTTGAGAAACAGACTGCATGTCAATTAAATCTGCTTGCCAGAGATCATCTATATCTTTCATCACAACATTTCTTCGAGGAAATTGACTCTAACATTTTTATGAATTTCATTTACCACATCCGCTTTACTCATGTTGATTATTTTTATTACTCTTTTTGAGTTTTATGTCTGCGCTGCGTATTGACACAATATTTTTTTTTTTAACATTCAGTATGAATAAGTTAACCATACTGATTTAAAATCTTCAAGTGGTCGCTATTTATTCCGTAATTATTCCAGCTTCCTTTAACTCTTCGATAACACTACTCAACAAATTTCAAACTCTTAAAATTATCTGAGGTCTAACTATGTTTTTCTTATTTCTTACACCAAATATGACAGGATTGCATAAATAAACGTTTTCGGTCACATCTCAGTTTTCAGATATAATGACAGGTCAAAAATAACAATTTTTGTAGGGACTGAACTAATCTTATCAATATTTTGTACGGAAAGGCGATGTTTTTGGGGCTGGCTGGCTTTTCTCTTGTAGTGCGATTCAGGGGTATCTTGGATGAGGCCCCAACAGTAATCTGCTAGCATAGCGGGCTCCCATCTTCCTTGGTAACGTTTTTCTATCGCTGCAACATCTTGATGAAAACGTTCACCTTGTTCATCGCTAACTGAACCCATATTTTCAGGAAAAAAGCTTAAATGTGAGTAAAGGAAATGTATTTTGAGCGACATATTGCATCCCATTCTATGGTAACAGTCCAACATTAATTTTATTTTGTCACGAAAGTCAGGAGATTTGTTGTTATCAAGAAAATTTTTGGTCACTTCTACAAAAGCTTTCCATGCTTCTTTTTCGACTGGAGTAAGAGTAGATATAAAAGATGGATCTTCAATCATTTTCTTTTTGTCCCGACCTACAAATATGCCTTCTTTAACTTTTGCCTCACTAAGCTTGGGAAACTTTTGCTTAAGAAACTGAAAAGCTACGCTTTCGTGATTTAAACGTTTCACGAAGTTCTTAATGAGTCCCAATTTTATGTGTAGCGGCGGTAAAATGATTTTATAGGCTTCCACTAAAGGCTCATTCTTAACATTTTTTTGTCCAGGTACAAAAGAATGATGTAATGGCCAATGTTCTTTTACAAAATGTTCTGATCGCGCTCGACTATCCCACTCACAAAGAAAGCAGCAATATGTTGTATAACCCGACTGCAATCCAGTTAAGAAATAAACCACTCTAAGATCTGCACAAATTGATTACGCACCCACGATTTATTGATATTTATAACTTCCCGGTCGAAATAAGCTTTGTAACAATTTTTAATTAAGTCCGAAAGTGGTTTTTTCTGCGATTTTGGCGTAAACTCGCCGCAAATATAACAGAAAAGATCTAGATTGTTTACACACACGCGTGACATCATAAAGAATAGCTATCAAACTAACAAATAGTAACGATTGTGTTAGCAAATCGGTCATAATTTCGATCTAACCTCAGTCTAAAAAATAATAAAGAGATGAAAACTAAAAATATTAAATTTCTCTATTTTTAGATGTGACAGAAAGTTTTTTTATTAGTCATCCTGATTATGAAATAGTACAAGCCGAACCAGATATTTTTTTGTCGTTGAGTAGTGTAATAGATAGTATTTCATTGTCATGGTTTGTATTACCAGCATCTCTTGAAGCGATTAATAACTGTAATCTATCAAATATAATGTGTATGCTGCTAATAGACTACCCATTTACACTCATGTACCTATGTACACAATATGCAATTTGGATACGGATGATAAACCAGGCTCACATTGGATAGCTTTACATGTCGGTACGAATGGTATTGGTCAATATTTTGATTCATATGGACGTGCACCTACACGATATCATCTCGACTTTTTAAGAAGGAATTGTAAAAGATGGGACTGGAATGTGGATAGAATTCAGAATGAGTGGACATCAGTTTGCGGTGAATATTGCTTAATGTATTTGCTATATAAGTTTCAGGGGTGTTCAATGCGTAGTTTTACGAACATATTTACAGAGAACACAGTATACAATGATATTTTAGTGGATCAGATGTTTCATTCATATTTTAATAAGCAATAAAAATGTAGAAATGAAGGAATGTGTTTTATTGATGATTCAGAATAGCATGGAAGTTCTTAAACAATAGCAGTGATAAAAAGGGCTTACAATAAGTAATAGATAAGAATGCTAATGAGGGTCTACCAGAAACAATAGATAATAGGAAACATGAGAACAAAAGAAACGTTAATGAGGGTGCGGGATTAGATATCGATTAGATACTCTTCTTAATTGATTTCCACATCTCTGAAACCACACATCCTAGACAAAAACGGACCGCAGATTCGTGATCAGAGCATGGCAAAACCTTTTTTTTTTTTTTTTTTTTTTTTTTTTTTTTTTTTTTTTTTTTTAGGTTTTGTCGACTCGAGAATAGGAGAATAGTGAGCCAGACGGATTCTGGATAGTGAGCTAGAACTGGTACAACCTAACTACTCTTAGCGTCTTCATTAGGAAATGTACGTCATTATATGACTAATTGAAGCAGTTCTTAGAACGCGCTCATTTTTATGAATTTAGTTTAGGTAGTTCAAAAACAAACTTACCGTGTAGGATAAAGAAAAAGGACGTATAAATATAATGTCTATTATTTATTTTTTCGCTCCAGAAATCTTTTTTGTGAGGCCCTATATCTAAGATCTACATAAGAATGCTTATTTTTAGGTTTAGTAGAACAATGTTAAATAATTGTTTTGTTTTTGTTGTAGTGTACCATTACCGCCGCCAAGCTGACTACCGCAAATGAGATTATATCCAGTTACCACGTCGAAGCGCTAATAGGTAAGTTCATTTAACATTACTATTATTCTGTTAATACTGTCACGTAATAAAATTTACTATTAGCTTATATTTGAGGTCATTCGAGCGACCACAAATCGGAAAATATAAAAAAGAACTCCTTCTGTCAGAAATTTCATACAAAAAGAGGCCTTTGTGAACGTTTTTCAGTTATTTTTAATATTATACATTATCTTTAAAAAAAAACTTTACTTAATTTTAGACCTTAACTGAATGAAAAAAACATGATAATAAATCAATCGTTAAGTAATTTTAATGATATAAACCAACCATTTCATGGTTTCTCTTCCTATTAACATTAAAGGCAAATCATAAACAGACAAGTTGTCATCCAAACAAAGCGAATACAAAATTAATGTGAAAATAATTTCTATAACGTAGCCAGAGAATATAAAGGGCGATGGGCAAACTTTATAATGGCTACCAGAGCTTATTATAATAAACGTGGTGGGCTCGACGGGCTCCTACACGGTTTGACCTCGGGGGCTGCGATTAGTCGGCTACTAGACTAAAGGTACCTACATGTAATACCTCGTAACATGCCACGTACATATAAAGAATTACTGAAAGTGCCGTTTTAGTGCCAGATACAAAAAATAATTTGATCAATATTAAGTTTTATCAGTTTATAAAATACTTCTCATTCTTTCATTTAAGACCAATGATATTAATATTTTTAACATACAATATCATTGTTTAAGACGTTTTTCTTCTAATCGAATAGGCTCAGCGTTATGGGTGCTGTAGTAGTCAGAAGAAACTGTATTTATTTTTTAAATTTAGACTCAAAATTCATCAAGTTTTTTCTTGTTATTATGCTAATATTTTACGTTTAATTATATAAAACAGATTTCTAGTATTTATAAAAAAAAGTCACTGTAGAGTGTTATAAAATAAATGTTATACTTAGAAGTATCCATTATAAATATTATTTCAGTAATAGTTCAGTAGGTATATGTAGTTCTTAAAAGGCCCTTTCACAACACGCCCATTTTGATCAAGTAGCAACGTGACATTGATTTAAAACACTATGTTTGTAAGTGCACGAAAAGTGCTAAATTACACTAACTTTCTATAAAATTTAGGACAAATCAATTGAATTTTTGTTAGGCAATTTTTTTGGTGGATTAGGAAATATTATTAAATAAACAATTGTTACTGTGACTAAATCGTATGTATTTTTTTTAATACCTACGTAATAAACAACAGTACTGCAAGAAGAAACCAGTATAATAATTTATAAATTTAATAGTATTATAAAAATAAATATAAAAAAACATCTTAAAAACTGTTTTAAGACAGTTAATATCTAAAGCTCTCATACCAAGCTATTCAAAATGCAAAATAGTTATCAATTTTCTAAGAATAGCTATAAAATATATATCTCATCCAGCAATGGTGGTATGTCGCGTGTTTTGTCGGCGACAGTACAAGTGTACATGGAACTGCGCACGCATTACATGCTCCGATATAATCGTAGCAAACGACCGCCACAGAGAAATTTTCCTAGGAGCGCCGTTTTCCATCTTAAATCTGTATAAATTAGAGTAATTTGCATTTCTCGACGTTTTACTTTTTATTGCAGATTTTTGTAACTAAATTTATTTTATTACTTTACAAGTTCAGTACTATTGTAATAATAACCCTCAAAAAACATCGCCTGAACTTTTTACTACTCGACGAAAATTTGATTATGTTGCAATTTTCATTATTCAAAATGCTACACAGTATTTGTGCTAAATAAATCCAATAGTAGGTATTCATCGATTTCATATTACATTATTATGCAACGGGTCTACGTCACGTATTATATTTAAGGAATATGAAATACCTTATTTGTTTGCCCGACGTTACGATCGAATTACACCCACGGGCTGACTGAATAATAATTTAATATGTGTACAAGGCACGAAAGCTTAAGAGATTTCATCGATTTCATATTTAGAAAACGATCCGTTAATTCGTGCAAAACATTTTTTTTTTTTACCATATTTTAAAATATCCAAATAATTACTAGCCAAGCTATTGAATGGCTACTATACATACTTCTCTAAGTACTAGTTTGCACCAAATTACAGCTAATAAAATAGGCACGTTATGAAGTGGCGTATCATTCGACAGCCGAGGTCAGTTCATTTTGACACACGTCTCATAATGAAAGATAGTCACGCAAACGTGATGGACACAACAAAATGGATTAAAACAAATTCGTTTTAAATTATGTGCAAACATACAGTAATTACTTTTGTAAGGCTTCTGATAATATTCGGTTTTAATTAATGTTTTAAACGGGTGCGTTGTTTTAATTATACGTTGCGTTTGATGGGTTAAGTGGTTGTCAGTTCGACGATCTATTGGAAGCAATTAGTACTTAGAAGAGTAGGAGCGTGTGGCTCGTTTTTTGCTTTTGATATTTCCGTTGTAAAATAAACTATGTTTTAAAGTGTAATTTAGGTAAATTATAATAATATTATACTTCATATGAATAGGAGAAGGATATGTGAATGAAAATAGTTTCATTCACATATCCTTATGTATATGAAGCTCAAACTTAAATATTTAACTTATTGAAGGCCAGGCTGTAGATGCATAGAAAAAAAAATTGTTTGTCGGACAATAATGTGATACATATCGTTCAAAAACATACTTTTACGCTTTTAGATTTGAGAGTTTCTAGACGAATTAAATTTCTATCGATTAAATAAAAGTCCATAAAAAGTAAATAAAAAAAAATTTATAAATATTTTTTCTTCTTAAAAATTATCTTTTTTTACATAAAACCATTCATTATCAAAAGTAATCTTGTTGCTATAACTTAGTACCTCTGACATTGATTGGTTATACAGTTTTATCTGCTTAGACGTAACACGGAAACAGTAGTCAATATCGGAACGACTACCAATACTTACGTATATACAATTAAACAACTAATAACTATTGATTACATCTCATAATAAATTACACATACGGTTTGTTTGAATATATGTTACCAATCTAAACATGACAAGACATAATATTAATGGCTGAGCAGCAGGATGTGAAGTAATTGAAAAATAATTTTCATTAAACGGTATGAAATCGTGACTGCCCCGACTGACCAATTACCGCGGTGGACCAGGCAGTGGTAGTGTTTAACGGGACAATTTCACCCTCATGCCCACCCCTACAACTCCTGTAAACCAATGGCATTGTTTTATAGAGTGCGTCGTGTCTTACTTAGACAGATTTGTTTCTCGGTAAGCGCCAAAGCAAATGTACAAACTACACGAAGTCTAGCGTAGACCCAGCGACTTTTTTTTGCGTGTGCAAGCAAGCAAGCAAGCCTGAGGGGGAAGAGCATAATGTCATGTATACTTTTTTTATTTTTTATAATAATAATAATAATTCTTTATTTCCACAGAATAATAGTCAAATTACATCAACTTTTACACAATTATAGGGCTTATAATTATGGAAATAAAAGATGTAGAAACCCTGACTAGCCAAACTAGGGTAAATCCCTGTATCTTGGAAGTCAGTGCCCACCATGTATGTTGTATTTAGCCTCTATATAGGTACATAATTTTGAAATAAAGACAAACATTATTTAGGAAGTAAAACTTATACTTATAATGTTATAAAGCTGAAGAGTTAGTGACGCTATGGTACCCAGCAGTGGGTAGATGTGGGCCGGTGATGATGATGATGAATAGTTTTTTGGTTGAATGTTAGGATCACAGGAATTACTGGTCGGATTCGAAAAAAACATTTAAGTGTTGAATAGCCCATTTATCGATGAAGGTTAGAGGCTTTATAACATCACGCTACGGCCAATAGGAGCTGCGCAGTGGCTAAATAAAGAACGACTGGAACGAAGCCATGCGCGACTTCTAGTGTTTTATATGTTTACATACGTAAATGTAACTGTTTAATTGTATAACAAATCGGTAGTAGCACTGGTCTCGTTCCGGAAATAATTTCCCTACAAATTGAATTGAGAATTTAAATACGCAATTACAAGTTATCGATCATAAAATTTTCATAATTCAATTTATAAGTGGTTTAATTGGAAATTAGTCGCGCAAGCATTCAGTGTTGGCGAAAAATATTGTTCAAGTATTCAAGATTGGACATTCTGACCGAGTTTGGACTTTTGTCATTGACGTAGTGTCTGTTTAGGGCTAAAATCAATTGAATTAATCGATTTAGAGTTGTAATTTCTGTAAATATCACTTTGGTAATATCATATTTGTAATTCAAACTGGATTTTATGCAAAGAATTAATTGATACTGTTGCCAAGAATTAGAAACAGCTATAACTTATAATCGAGCGTATTTCCCTTATTATTTGTACCTATACATTTAAAATTGTATGTATATTTTGTATAAGTATGTTAGAAAGCCATTAGAAACCCGTAGCGTTTTGATTATATTTGATATATTCTGAACTAGTTAAAATACCACTTAAACTGGAAAAGTGTGTAACAGCATTTATAAAACCAAAAATAAATCAGTCAGAAATATAATAATAACATTATAATATTCTACCACACTCACACAGCGTGTCTAGTCCCATAGTAAGCAATTATATTTGCTTGTGTTATGGGTACTAAACAACTGATATACTACTTAAATACATTTTTTTTTTTGTAAATACATACATATTATAGATAAATTACACCCAGACACAGAACAAACCTTTATGTTCATCACACAAAGATTTGTCCTGGGTGGGGATCGAACCCACGACCTCCGACTTAGCAGTCAGGGTCACTAACCACTAGACCAACAGGCCAGTCAAAAATATGTAATGTGAAGGCGTAATTATAAAAGCCATCACGCAATACAAACTCCAAATGATAAACTATAACTTGACACAAATAGGCAAGCTTTTCTAACAGTAGTACCTATCTAAGTAACTGTATAAAACCTATTCAGCCCTACTCGCCACAAAACTAGCACGTCCGAACAGAAGCGTTAATAGAAAATAAATTATAGTTAGCACACCGAAGTATTTTATTATCGAGCCTCTATAGTGAAACCTCTGTGGGTTTAGCCATTCAATGCTAACGATAAGACTATCACTATTATTTAGAAATAATATTATTATATTTTACGTTTATCCTTTTTGAATCAGATACGAAACAGCCAGCAATATATTTGGCGCGGAATTTGATTACTTTATGTTTTATTATTTATCTGTAGCATAAGTTATCTATCGCTAAATTATTTCTTAACTGAGTCTGTCGCACAGTGGATGTGTATGATGAAAGTGTTAGAGGTCCCAGGTTCGGTCTATGGGTTTTGGTTTTCGTATAATTCTGAATATTAGCTTGGAGACTGGCAATGTACCTGTGTAATGACAATTTGCTCGTCTTATAATATGGAGCCAAGCAAAATATGCTACCGAAATCTGTGATGAACAATTGTAAATAAGAATATTTCTGCCTTATACAGCTTTGACGGCTAAACCACTTAAAGGTTTTCTATGTAAATTGGTAATAATAAAACAAAACAATAGGTAATATTGAAACAACTACACTTGTCTTAAGCCACAAGTGAAAACTCGTATTAACTTTTCCTCGACTGCATTGAGTTTCTGAACTGTGCCCATACGAGTACATAATATAACCCAATATATGAACCTTAACAAACACATAACTTAAATTTACAATCTATATTTCAATTTATATAACACAATGATCAAAATAGATAGTTATCAAACAACAGCGAGAATCACAGCCTACTTTCTTCCGATACATCGCGAAAGCAACGGATCTAAGGTATTTGCGGTTACCTACAATTGAATATTACGAGGTTTCGAACCACTACAACGGATAACTAGTTCGATTTCATCTCGATAGATAATAATACCTTCTACGTACTGATGAGACATAGACATCGTAATTTGAAACTGTTTTTGGTTGTACAAATTTGTAGTCATCAAATATATTTTGAAATGTGTTTGATTTACCATTCTATACAAACGCTAGTTAGCCACAGTCCTGGTATAAAAAAATCACATAGATTTACCAAAAAACGCCATAGCCTAATAACATAGTTTATAGTAGTCGTTTTTGTTAAACCCGAGCAGCCAGACTGCTTAAATAAAACTACTTAAGCAGACTGACCACGAATGTGACTCATTTTATAGAAAAACCTAGTGTCACGCCATTTTCTCCGAAGAGGTAGGCAGAGATACATCGCATCCACATTTCGCCAGTTATATTTTATCCATATAATAGAGACGATCTTATTGTCATCAACTGAGTACATTTACATACAGTACAGACATACTGTATATCAAACATACAGCAGAGATAAAGATGGGTTCACGTAGTACCTACTCTGTTTATCATCCTTGATCTGAGACAGGCGCGTATTAAGATCCCATCAAAACTCATAATTTTCGCGCGTACCACTTGGCTATCTACTGTCACTATAGCGTTAGATAAGAACTTTCTTTTTTTATGAGTTGTTTAATACCTATCTCACCAAAATAGTATCATATATTGTTAGTTATTTAATACTATTTTGCAAGAACGAATGTTGTGTTGTTATAAATGGAATTAAACTGAGACTTCAAAAAAGTTTTATAGATTTCAAAATATCTATTTTTGATAGAAATATTCAAAAATATTTTTCTCACCTATACTAAACAAAAATTCACATACCTATTTCATTTATTAATACAAACAAAACGACAAATGGAAGTTTTTAATTCTCATGTAATTTTGGTAACCAAATAATATAAATTTAAAAACCAATTTAACAACTCGATAAATGCTCTATTTAAATATTAAATATCAATTAATAAAATAATGATCAATAAACAAAAACATAAACGGTGTGGATACTGCTCTACTTCAATGTTAGTACTAATATATTTAGTTTATTATTGTAATATGACAATTTAGATTCTAGATAGAGCCATCGAGGGCGTCAAATTGCGACCAGTTACATTAATATATGTAAATATTTTAGATAAAAGAAGGTTATAATGTAGTTGAATTAAGAGAGGTAAGAAACAGGAGCATATTCTATGCGAATATATTATAGAATTTCCTATTAATGTGCGCATATTTTCTATTAGAAAACTGAGTATTTCAGTTTCTTGAATTATGCCAATAAATTTAATAATTTATTCAATTATTATGGCAAGGAAATAAAATGTAAATAATTTGTATGATTCAATCGATTATTTTTTTTATTTATTGATTCTTTGATAGAGTAGTAAGAATTTTTTTATCAAATAGTTTCATTTCAAAGTTTACACTTGAATTGTATAATGTAATTATAAATATAATGTACTTAATTATATCAAAACTGGTACCACCTGTATTTTGTGCAAATAAATGTTTCTTTTTTTCTTTCACTTATCGGATCATAAAATACCAGAAAGAAAGTTAATATATGTATATCTAAATCTATATTCTACAGTTCTATAATCACTATAAGTACCAACCCGTTTTAAAATCAATAATTGCCAATTTCCTTCAATTGAATATCATCTAATTGTGCAATGAATGAGTGCAGCTGATTTATCTATCGATGTTAATTTCAAATTACATTTTCTGGTTAAGTAATTAAAATACATTTTCCTTTAAGTTTAAATACGTGTTAAGTGCATTTAAAGGTAATAAAAACCTCGTAAAGGCTTCCAGATGTTAACTGCACCGAGCTGAACTATAAACTAGAAGTAGATCTTTTACGTAGTTATTTAGATAATCAAATTTAACTGAGGGCTTACTCGGAAACTGGCATTCGTCAATAGATTTCGATATTGCTATCAAATATTTGGAACATATAAATATTTTCGCCGTCATTTTCAAACATTTGACAACGATTTCAAAATCGACTAAGTCGTATATCGAGATTCCGAATTGGCTATCTGATTACGGTTTACCAAAATTGTCTAAATAGTAGGTTTATACATTTACTTGTATTTATTTATAGTATCATGTTGAATTTTAATAAATTAAATAACATTAATATAAATCATAATTACTAGACCAGTTATATAAAATGCGACATCGTAAATCAAAATATGAATAGGGATGTATAAATAATAATTGAACTTATCGATGTATAACCAAGCGACTTGCGGACGGAAATTAGTTTATCGAGAAATAGTTTAACTGTTCTAAACATAGATTGTTCATGTAATCTAAATGTTACTCGTTTTACAGTTATTCTCGACAGTTCCTATCTACAAGCACCCTGAGTAATTACATGTTCTGACATTTAGATAATAAATACATCGATGATCGTTTATTTGGAATAACATAAATATCTTACTAGATAACCTCTTGCAACACAATTTAAATTATAACATTATTTAAATCTAAAGTAACAGACAGGGCCAAATAGCTATGGTATAAATTAAATTATTAATGACACAGTTAGACTTAGATTTCCGTTCTTTAAAAACACCACATAGTATAAATAATAATCAAATACTTAATAATATTCAACACATACTCTTATAGACAGTGGCAGCGATGCGGAAGTATTTTATGATGCGATTTTTTAATAATTCCACCACTTTTTAATATTTTGTTTTTTTATTGTGTTAGGTTGTAAATATTGTTTATTTTTCTTTTTAATTTAAGTTACTTAATAGGATACATATTATAAAAATAATAAAGATTGTTACAATATTCATTCTATTTGACAGTCATATCGATATAACTTTGTACATCACTAAAGTAACACAAGAAAACTGCGTATTGAAATCGCAAAACAGCCAATGGACACGTCAGATGCATACATAATAGATTTTATGAACCGGCCCCAGATTAGTAAAGATATCTAGTTTAAAATGAGTACATTTATGCCGCTACAATTATCGTATCGCATCAGTAAAAGTCGATATTCTAGATATAATAACGAGTTGCTTGGACAACTCTATACGTAGGATGTTCTCGATAATGTTACATTTCACTTCTGATTATTATCTATGTATAATTTGAATTTGTATCACAGCATATTTAGTATATCAGTAAGTTGTCTTTAGTGGAGAACATTTTTAATTTCAACTTACATTATGGAATATTTTTTATTTATTTTTACAAAATTAAATAATAGGTACAAGCAATAATGTCTGTTACCGTGACGTATCGGTTAAGGTTGTCACCTCGCAACTAACACCGCTGCTCCGAGCGTCGTGGGTTCGATTCCCACACAAGACAAATATTTGTGTGAATTACAAATATTTG
Organism: Laspeyria flexula; assembly: GCA_905147015.1. Taxonomy (NCBI): domain Eukaryota; kingdom Metazoa; phylum Arthropoda; class Insecta; order Lepidoptera; family Erebidae; genus Laspeyria; species Laspeyria flexula. The sequence goes on along the minus strand of LR989964.1, from coordinate 9,135,945 downwards.
TTACAAATCTGGGTGTACTTTGTATTCGTTAATTGTATATTTGTTAACTCCCCTGCGACATAGGGTTTGTTTCCTAAAAAGAACAAGAACAATAAAATACGAGTTTAAATAATAATTAGTATAATAAAATAAGTAATAGTTTAATTAATACGAGTTAAAATACAAAAAAAAGGAAATAAGTAATGTCTTATTTCTTTATTGCTCATAAATTACTTAATGTTCTGATTACAATAAGTACCAATCTCCGTCGAATGTATTCATCAAAGTTTTCTTGGAAAAATTATCAAGAACGGATGCGTCCACAATTACTGGGAGGAAGTCGAACGGTTTTCCAACAAATATGTGATGCCAATTTACTTAAGACACAACTTGCACCAACTACTAGTAAAACCACTTGCATAATTGGCTATTGAACGAGGCCTACTCACAGTGCTGTTAAAAAACCCTGTACCACAATTTAGTCTCAATAAAAAAAATTTAAGGCAGACACTCTAATGTAAACTTTAATGCGACATTAGAAAATTCTGTTTCATCACGTGTAACAAACAATCGACAATGATCATTACGTGATCGAACCTATTCGACTATAAATTGGACCACTCACGAAGTAAATCGAGACACAGAAATCGATGCCTTAAATCACGAAGCACTCACGCGTAAAGTGACTGGAAAAAAAAATTATCAATTTTCTTTTTTATCGATTTGTTTTAATACAATTTACCGAAATCACGGGGGACTTTTACCTCCATTTGCGCAAATGCCGAAATAAACGTCGATGGCTCCCAGATAGGAGGCTTTGCGGTGCTTTTAACTGATTGCCGGCGCTCCCGAGCTCGTTACCTTAATTGTCTACTATTTATAAAACAATTATACAATTACACAAGCCTACCTTTTTAATTGATGTTTTTCTTGGTTACTCCCGGCATAGGAGTGAGAAAAAAGTAAATTAGTTGCGTATGAAGCGCCAATTTAAAGAGAATGAAAACTACGATCTGGTTGTCTTAAGTTCATCCATTTTATGTACTTTTAATAGACTTGTAACGTAGAATTTATTATGAAGTTAACGATTAAATAATTTGACAAGCAGTCGATGATCGAATAATGTATTGTATTCCAGTCCGCCCATCAAGCACATCAAATTCGATTTGCAACTCGATTACATCTGGAGGATTAAATCTCTTCCCTTAATCATTATAATGATCGTAAAAGCCTTGATTTAATTTCTATTGGTCACATTTCAAATCTCTGCAAGATTTCTAAGTATTCGTCTGTAAATTAATTTTATGAGTCCGAATACTCCTACTTGTTAATTACGCAAATTAGTTACAAAATATTAAAATGGGTAATTAAAAGGCTATAAAGATGAATTATATTGCCCGAAAATGTAAGTCAAGGATTTAAATAAAAAATGTTTCATTTATAATATTTACAAATATATTATAATTAATCAACTCTTACAATTTCTTTAGATAATTATAATGCTATACACTAATTTATCAACGATTTTAGGCGAAATATATAACAGCAAGATTGCTTTGGCGTAACAGTTTTAGCAATAAAAAATTGTAGTAAACACTTTGATGAGTGTTAAGAAAAGATGAGATATAACGTTGATGTGTGCTCGTTGAGTGTGTTAGAGCACTTATAACGGCTCGTCTCGTCTGTCGGGGCGCGGAGCAGGCGCACAGGCACGCGCGCAGAGAGAGCATCAATTACCGGGTCGTGATCGCTCCCGCACTACAACCAATATAAATAAAAGCCGGCCAGCACACGCCACCAACCGACCACAATTTCACAGTGGCGCAATTGTAAAATGCTAGATCGAAAAGGTCTCCAGTTCAAACTGCTTATCTTTATGTCAGATGTATTCCACATAGAGGTTTAATGTGGCTGACAGATACGCTTTCCGCAGCACGTGCCGTTTGAACTTTAATAGCCAAGGTCTGCTAGTCTAGCACTGCAGCTAAATTTCGTAGAAACAGCTGTATAGATCGCGTATGAATCATTTTAACTGGCTCTGTCTACATAGCGATAACAAAAGGAACAGTCAAAATCATTCGACAACATATTTTATATTAAAAATTTTAGTTTTACCTTACGTTTAATATTATGATATTCACTGACAACTTTCAACAACAGATTTATTAAATTAAATATAATTTAAGATAATATAAGACTTCTGTCCGTCGTCTTAATTAGGCCACTACTCTGCTCTTATTGGCCGTAGCATAATGTTATTTTTGATTTACCTTACTCGATAAATGGTCTATCCAATACTAAAAGATTTTTTCAAATCAGCAAACACAAAAAACAAACTCTTCAGCCTTATAATACTAGTAAAGATATCCGAAACCTTATTATTAATCTCATAACTAGAGTAACAGTACTACTAGAAATCACGTAGTAAAAGTGAAACGTCGATGGTCCCTGATTGATAACCCAATGATGGTGTTAAGTTGTGTCGTGAGTGCGAGTGGCGAAGTGGCACGCGCCTAGCAGCCCGTCACGCCGCGCCGCCGTACACTGGCGGTCGGCTCCACAGCACCACAAAACCTCCAATGAAGCGCATTGCCGCTTCATTCTTCTATTTTTCGCGGTGCCTCTGTCCCATTTTCCCTTTCTTAACAATGGCCTCGGTCACGCACAGCGTTGATAAAAGCCGGATTGATTCGCTTTCGCTTCCCCGCCGATGTTGCAGTCGATGACGACATGCACAGCCCTTGCTGTAAACAGACGCCGTGAAATTAGACTTCAAGTACTTTGTTTTAGAGACGACTTCTAGTTTCGCCGTTGAACCTTTTTTGAGGTTAAATGAGGGGTCGAAAATGAGGTTATATTGTATAACAGAAAAGCGGCATAAAGATCTTGATGAGCAACTAGTTATACCAAATTGAGTTGTATTTTTGTTTATATATAATATGATGCTCTAAATCATAAATAAACAAGGTTTAAAAATACTAGTTAGAAAAAATGGTGTTTTAAAGAAATATTGATCACCCAAATATTTCTTATCTAAAATGCATCTCTTGAAGAAGTGCATCCATTTACATATTGCCATATTGACGATGACAAAACGGTTCGGCTCTAAATGATGTTGATTTAAGCCGATGGTGCAGGCAACTTCTGTTAATGACCCACCCATAAATGTCACGTAATATTTCTTTGTTAATGCAAGTTATAAAACTGAAAGTGAACGACCCTAAAGTCAAGTATTTTCATATTTATTGACATTCATAAAACAAGAGGAAACATAAAAAAGTTACGAAAATATCAAGCGAATCACGAACAAAAAAGAAACTTTAATTTATTATTGCGATTTGTAGGATGTATATCAATTGTGTCATTAGGCCTTATCAAAGTGATTAAGAGCGTCATACGGAGACTTAACGTCAGTATTTTAGTAATTAAACTGTATAAAAGGAAAGAATGTATATATTAAACGTCGTATGAATGGGTCTACGTCATCATCGTGCGAAGTACTTACAATAGTACCGTAAACTTATGTAAAATGACTGTCACCGTGGCGCAGTGGTTAAGGTGGTCGCCTCGCCACTACATCGCCGTGCTGGGTGACGTGGGTTCGATTCCCACACGAGACAAATATTTGTGTGATTCATAGATATTTGTTTCTAGTCTGGGTGTACTTTGTGTCCGTTAGTTTCATGTTTGTAAAGCTCCCCGCGACACAGGGCTTGTTCCCTAGTGCGGGCGTTGTCTTTTTAAAACAAAAAAAAAAAAAAAAAAAATACGCAGGATATTATGTTCACTAAATCTGTAATTACGTAGTTACACAATAATTTTGTAATTACTTACAGAGTTTTATTTACACAATTACCTTTAATATAATACTGCTTAGTGACTGCTTATGCGGGTTACGTTTGCAAGATCTATTAAATCTATGTGATTTACAAATAATACAGTTTGTATCAATTATTTTACTAAACACTTCTTCTATCATAAAATTTTCACCCTATGATAAGGATTAAGGTCAGCTCACCCTTGATACAACCAATTTAGAAAATTTTAATTATATAGACGCTATTTTTTTCAATGAAACAAGAGAACGATATCAAAATCAACTGACTCGAATATCGAGATTTCAAATAGGCCTTGTCCATTTATATCTATACCGCGTAACAACACACTATACCTCAGGTCTGTCAATTTTTGATAATCAAGTTACAGGATGAAATATTTTACCTGATTACTATATAAATAAGCACCTACAAAAACACACTAGGATATTTGCACCTTATTTTTTCAAAGAGACTACACATTACCCATATTCCACACAGTATATCGTAATTCTAAATGAGTGCAGACAATTTATCTTAAGATAGAATGAACCACAATTACGACTTAAACTTCACCTTTAAAGGACAATATACAAAAGCTTAATCAGTAATAGAACCCATCCATCTAACCTTCGATCATTATTAGACTCGTGTACACTGACCATACATTCGGATGATGCTGGACATTTTAGCCTAGTCAAGTCGAAGAGTGGCAAGCTTAAATTAATTCGCATATTGGTAAAAATTCGTTTGAATGTTTGGAACACCGTTACAAACAAACAGCAAAAAGTCCCCACGAATCCCATTTGTGCAAAGTTAATTATTCAAGGTCAAAGTTCACAAATTTGGGTTTTTTACATTTGTTGGCAAAACGTATAAATTTATCATTAAAATTGATACAAATCAGGATCCATGGAGACTTTTTGCAGTTTGATTGTATTGGTCTTTCAGAAATTAGTCCAAATTTTTAGCTCTATGCGAATTATTATAAGGTTCGGTTCCCGGGTCGGCTAAAAGCGGTGTTTACTGTTTGCAGTTAACAATATCTGCCCAGGGCCACCTTCTATTACGTGAGACCTTACATAGCTGGCGAAATGTGGGTGTGATGCACCTCTGCCTACCCCTTCAGGGCTAACGCATGGTATGATATATTATGTTTGAAAAATAAATTTACATTGTGCTATAATTAATTATGTATTTGAGTAACATTCTCTTAATTTGTATCACTATTGAGTAATTAAAACTCAAATCTAAATCATGACAACATCCCTCGCCTACACTTGTCTCGATTGCATAAATTAGTCATTAATTAAATATGTCATTAAATACAAATGATCGTCAGTTTGATATAGTGTTGTCCTCCGATCGCAACTTTCTGTCCCCAATTACCAAATCGGATGGTCACCGTTGACCGGCTGGTTACGAACAATCGATCAGCGCGAGCGCCGCGCGCCGTTGCGTTATCGCTCGCTATTCGGAACAAACAAATTCAATTAGGATTAAGAAATTAAACCTCAACTCAAAGGAGCCGCCGAACGCTTCCGATCATAGCCGAAAGAAGTTCGTTGACGTCCGATATCGAAATTTAAATAAATACAAACCACTAATCGTTAATCATTGTGTAATCAGCACCTGTTCCAGTGATATATTTACTTATAAAGAAACAAGTTGCGGTGGCCAACTTCAATAATGAAAAAGATTAAGCTGCATACTCACTACTTATATTGCGAAGTTAGAGCGCTGAAAGCGCTTTCAAAATAGGCATGTTTTTGAACCATGAAAATGGTTCAAAGCTATTCCAGAGTATTAACTGGTTTTCAAATATTAAAAACTACGCATATTGTTTTTGTTTAATAGATGAATGCAACATGCCCATGTTGCATACATAAGGATGGTCAGCCAACTAAGTAAATGAGGTATTTATCTGACTTCGCATCTCTAACTGCCCTCTTCAAACCATGAAAATATTTAAACAAAAATATATCCCCAGAATTTAACGGACAAAATTTAGACTCGCGTAATAAACTGCGTTTTATTATGTGAAAAACCAACACCAATTGCCGCTTCTGTATTGCGTTTATTTCGCCACATCGAGCTATAAACATATACATGCAATTTTCGACTTTACTTACATTATATTAAGATTTTTAAGGGTATTTTGGATGATGCAGTAGCAGTTTGATAAAACTGTAAGTACGTGAGAAAGGTTGCTCTACTTAAACCACCTTTGACACAATATTCGGCGTTATAGTAATTAAAACAGCAATTCACGTAACACGGTACATCGTAAGCGGTTGTATGTCATTCGCGATGTGACCACATAACATTCACACCATTAAAAACTGTATTTTATGTTGACATTCGTAGACATATAAAGTAGTAAGTCGTTTATTGCCATGACTCATCTTTATTTTGTGTTCTAGAAAATTAATGTTGGTGTCTAATGTTCTAAGTGTTAGTTGTTCATCACAAGTTTATAGTAGCTCGTTAAATTTAGTCTTTATATGTCATATATATGTATACTAGTGGACCCGACAGACGTTGTCCTGCATGATATACCAATGGATTGCATTTTTTTTTTATTTGTAAATCTAATCCTCGAATCCACTTGAACACATACACAAAAATTCATTCAAATCGGTTCAGCCGTTTAGGAGGAGTTCACTGTCAACATACGTACAGAAGAATTATATGTATAAAGATGTTATCTTTATTATTATTTGTATGGAAGGATTTATTCAAGTTTTCACTTATAGTTTTACTAGGAGAATTTCAAAACAAATCTGAATTTTTATGAGCTAGCATTTCTAATTTCAACATGCCTAATTTAAAGTGTTAATAACTAACCATAATAACTGCAAGAGCCAGTTTAAAGAAAAAATATTAATCCCGTTTATTCCATATTCTGTGATAATTTCAGAAATTACCTTTTTTTTATATTTCCTACCACATTTACACAGCGCCATCTAGTCCCAAATTATGCAATTATATTTGCTTGTGTTATGGGTACTAAACAACTGATATATTACTTAAATATATTTTTTTTGTAAATACTATATATAGATAAATCTTTACTACACTACATCCTACATACTCGTAAGCAATCTGTGTTCGAAACTTCGTGTTTCTAGACAGTTTCTCTTTTTCCATATATACCTATGTAGATTTTGCCACAGAGATGTTTGGCATAAATTAATCTTCATCATGTCAGTCTGTAGTAGTCCACTGCTGGAAAAACATTACCCTCCTTTTTGGCAGTCGGGTAAAAAGGCCATACCTAACTTTTCCACAGCGGTTCTGTTAGTATAGAAATCGTGTAGTAATATACGATCATCTATTTCCAATGAAGGCGATTAGAACAACATTATAAATATTGATTTGATCTACGTATTGCTGCGCTCGATATAGTAATACGAAGGTGTTATTTATGAGCCATCATCTATAAGGGGTGGTTGTTGTGCAAACTACTTTTCCCTCGATCGAGTTTTCTACTGAGGACCGGTCACATCACTTAAAGGAAACTGTCGTTTTCAATTGCTAAACCGGAGCGATGATTCCCCTTATCAAATTATAGGTCTCGTCGGATAGTGAAAATTTTCCCACATTTTCTCGGCGTACATTGGCGTTCGGATGATATAAATCAGGGTGAAATTGTTGGTTGTGCTTGTGCCGCTCGAGGCTGCTAATGGGTGGTTATTTGTAAGTTTTCACTGGACGCCCGTTACGCACCAGTGAGTGCTTACCTTCAACTCGACCGCTATGACGTTATGACGTCACTAATATAACCCATTATTGCACTTTCATTTTAACAAAACTCAAGAGCGACTTTGACCATTTCCTGCATACTGACGCTATTTTTGGAGCAGTTATTATTTAGGTGACCACACTATCGGATATTGAAATCTAATTTAAAAACATAGTAGACAAAATTAATTTAATTAAAAACGTGTATGCCTGACCGTTTGTCATTAAAATAATAGCATCCATGTACGTACTACATAATAATATACTCAAGAGAGATTAAAAGACAAAAATTGTAACTATACATTTTATTAATCCATTAATGACATACGATAAACAGTAGAAATAATTTATTTACCCTAAGCAAATATAATAAAGCATAACATAATTATAAAAAAGGAGAATTGTTTAAAACTTGGAAATAGTAAGTTTGGTCGTATGTTTAAAAATAAATTAACGTAAATTGATACCTCTATAAATGGTATTAAATACCGTATTAGAGTGACACAAATGACTTAATATAACACTTATAATTGCATTCGTTTTTTTATTGGTGACATTTTCGCTGGCTGCTAAAGTAATATCAATTAATTTCTCTATGATAATGATCAGTTTGCACTATTCGGCAACAATCTCCTGCTGTGCCCCAATACATCGTGATATCTCCTTAACTATTGACGATCAAAAATCGATTAATAGATCGAGATCTTTCATAATCGATTGCCATTGTCCAATCTATGCAAAAATGTGGAACCTTGAGCAAGTCGTATTGTGATTTAAAAAATTAAATAACAGAATTATCTCTTATTCAGAAATTAAAATAGACTGTAAAATCATTTTAGATAATAATTATTGTGTAGCTATGTCAAGATTTTTCCGCAAAAGGATATGCAAAAGTGCATCACCCCATATATTACCAGCTGTTTGTCCCATGTAATAGGGGGAGAGTCTTTAACTTGCAATGAAACGGGATTATGGTGTTTTTTTATATATAATATAGAAGTCGCGCGTTCTCGTCGTTCTTTATTTGGCCACTGCTCAACTCCTATTGGCCGTAGCGCGATATATGGCTATCCAACACTGATATAATTTTTCAAATCAGACTAGTATTTCCTGAGATCCTATCGTTCAAACAAACGAACAAACTCTTCAGCTTTATAATGTTATAAATAATAAATATAGTATAGTACAGATATGATAAAAATATCAACTTCGGAAATGTAAGTTGATATAACGATAACCGGATAACGAATTAAATGTAACTCTTAGTAAATATAGTTGGGATCGGTTTTATTAGATTCTCGGTGTAATGACAGTGCTGTGGAACGGGACAAGCGAGGCCATTACGCGCGAACACGACCGCCGCCGGCCACGGGCGCCGATCAACTGAGGAAGTGATGCCGCGCCTAGTGCGCGCGCGCAACTCGCGCAGGGGTGCAGCTTCCGACAAACGGTGTTTTTTTAATTAGTCCTTTTTAGTAAAGATTCTTTTGGTTCGAAATGTATTATGTAATAAATAACTATGTAGTCTGATAGACAGATTTAGAGCAGTACGCTAGAAAAGGAAAGCAAAAAGTTAGAAATTATTGATTACGTATTAGATTTAACACCGAAAAAACTAGCAATCCTTAGTCTTATATGTAAGAGTATTTCTTAAGAACTAAATACATGGCTGCATACTTATTATAAAAAGCGAAATATCTAAAAGCTAACCAAAGTTGCATTTTAAAAGATAATAATTTAAAAATACGTACTTTATTTTAATAATAATTTAGAAGACACGATTTGTAGTAACATCCTTTGGTCAAAAGTTTACGCATCGCCTAGGGCAGGCGCGCAGGTCTATGCCTGTTTGTATTTGAACAAAGCAATACCGCCACAAGCCCTGGGCTATCAAGTGTCATTTCGAGACTCAACATTAGTTTCGCTCGACAACCCTGAAACTTTCGCACCACACTTTGACCACGGACATACCTAACTCGGCTACAAGAAGTTATAAACATAGTACTCTACTAGATCCTCTCTATTTTCTAGTCAAAATATGTTTAAAATAAAATTATATTTTCAATTAATATGAAGTGTAGTTAGAAAATGAAACGTCTTTACTTTGAGAAGTCCAGATTTATTCTGTTCCCACGATCGGGAACGACAGTTTATGCAAGAACTTATATTTATGCTTACTTAACTTAATTCTAGGAAAGTATAAGATTACGATTACTTAATACATTTTACTAAAGGTGTACATACACTACAAATACTTTTTTAACTTTCGTTTTGTCAGTTATGTTATTATAAATTGGACGTTATTATACGACTCGGGCAGGACACCGTATAGAGGTTTAGCTAAATCACTGCAATCATAGACACTACCTCCGCAACATCGAGACACCCAATATAAAATAGAATTAAAATATAAAACTATCAACTTTTATGATCAATTCTGTGTAAAACTTTATGCCAATTTAAAAGATCCGCTGCCGACTGACAGCCATTTTATGTTCTAAAATAAAACAATTTATAAATAACATCTCAATCTATGAGGTTGTTATAAAAATCTCACTTTTTGTTTATAGATGTAAATAAGCAGCCTCAATAAACTTAATTAGCATTATCATAAATAATTCACTAGTCTCGAATCTACACTACATCGTGCGAAACTTGACTTTAAAAAAATACTACAACATAATGAAATACAAAATATATATGTTTTCGCTATAATTCATTCTTAATTCTTCATCTTTGCACCCATGTACCTATGACCTTTTCATCATTTCAAGCCATAAACGTCCCAACTCTATGCACGGATCTCCTCCAAAGATTTTGGAGGGAATTTGGCCTACTGTACCACGCTGGCCAGACGGGTTGGTCTGCATAAGTTTACTCCCTTAGTTGCCTTTTCCGACAGGATTGAAATGGGGTAGTGACATAACGTATTCATAATCTGTCACTACGCGAATTATTTATCTTTATCGTGTTCCGATGATATTTTACTATTAACAACTTAATAGTGAAAAACAAAACTTCCTAACTTCATCAAATATTTAGACTTATCTCAATATATAATTTTCACTTTAAGTGCCAAAACCCACGTTAAGACAACCACTGAATGACAACAGATATTTAAAGCATTCCGTCTTATCTGTACATGTTTATAGCTTACCCATTTACAAATATTTGAATACATATTTTGCAACGCCGACTATGGTAGAACAGGCAATGCTCCATGGCTACACTACTCTATAAACTAAGATATTCCGAATGCCGATACCAAATTGTTCTCAAATAGTTGCCGATCAAGATCTACGATTGTATCTGAATTTGAAACTATCTCGACTCGAAATCAGGTATTCAATTATGTCAACAAACACTTGTTTAAGTATATTTTGTGTGTAACATACTGTCTTACTTAACATTATTTTGTCTAGCTAAATTTAAATTTATGGTTCGCAATTATTGGGTAACAAATATGCAAACGTCTTTTACAAATCAAATTTTTAATATACTGATATTAAGGATCTGATTTGAAAAAAGACTAGGTATTACACTTATAGGACTTATACATAATAAACTATATATTCGACAATTTTGCATTGATAAATCCCTATAGAATAATACCTAATAATAATTTATTACCCATCAAAATTAATCTTGAATCAAATCGTCAAATAACATTTAATGCTCAACAAATAGAGTAGGTAATTCAACATCGATATTTACAATAATAATACAAGATCTGAACATTTATCATAATCATCGTTTACGCATCAAACTCAATGAATATTTAACGAAGTCATGCAACTTGAATGGCCGACGTAAATATAATATTAGGTTTAATTCTTAAAGGTGGTTGCACATCGAAGACTAATAATCGAGTTATGTAGGTATCTAAGACTGCTTCAGGAACACACTATCGCTGGATTAAATAAGCAATTTTCAGCTCTTTCTTTGTATACGCTCTCTCTCGCTATTATTATAGACTCTGAAAATATTTGCTATAAGCTTACGACCACTGCTTAGCCGATGATAAGTCAAAAAAGTAGCCTATGCACTATTCCAGGCTATAATTTACTGTGTGCATGATTAATATAGAATAATAAACACCACTCCATAGATCCATCTACCCTCTATCCTTACTTTCGCACTTATAATACTGGTAAAATGATTAAGATAGTAAGATGCTTAGGTCTGCACCGAGGCTTACCTAACCTCTATACCAATTTAAATTTACATTCAAAATCTATGCACATAGATGGTAAAGCCTCTAAAATATACTGATTCACTCGCAGATATGACAAAAGCAACTTTGAGATGCACATATTGAATAGAGCTTTGATTATACGATCATGATATTGATAAGTGTGTTTGCAATACGTTATGTTTCTCACAGTATATCTCGTATCAAGACAAGCAACAACGTGCCATAATAGGTGTGAACTGTGGCAAAAACGAAGTTAAACTTCTATGAAGAGACAGTATTTTTTATAGAAATACGAGTTATAGTAAACGAGTATACTCCTTGGCGCCTGCCATGCTATAACCATGATTTACGTCAATTGTAATGCTAAATGTGGAATAGGTAAGTTGAAATGGCAGTAGGCTGGTCATATCTGCAGAAGGACCGATGCACGGTGGAGCAAGTATGTCCTGGAGTGGAGACCGCGACTCGGCAAACGTAGAGTAGGACGCCCTCCAGCTAGATGGCGACCTAACAAAAAGACGCTGAGTCTGACTGGATGCGGAAGGCGGAGGACAGAGTGTTATGTTAGGGGAGGCCTATGTCCAACAGTGGACTGCAATAGACTGAAATCATGTTATGCTAAAAATCTTAATGACAAAATCTAAACTACTAACAGCATTTTAAGCTTTCGAAATCTTTTACTGCCTCGGTGGCGCAGCGAGAAGTGTATACGACTGCTGTGCAAGAGGTCCCGGGTTTGATTCCCGGGTCGGGTGAAAATGGTATTGGGTTTTTCTATCATGAAATTCCAGTATTAAGATTTTCCCGGAGTTTGGTAAAAAAAAAGTCCCGGTAGATGACAACAGGCTCGCCCCCTATTTCATGGGACCAAAAATATCTGGCGGAATGTGGGTGTGGAACACCTATGCCTAACCCTTCGGGGAAAAAGGCGTGATGCTATGTTATGTTATGTAATCTTTTATTAATTTGTAAACCCCTTTAAAGAAACGGGAGAAAATCACGATAATATACGGCAATTTAAGACTGATCCTGTTTTTCTCCTCTAAGCGAGCTTACTTATGGCGCCAGCCTGTCGCAATTTGCTTTTCTTAATTTAATAAAATCATAAAATAATCACCTTCATTATACAACGAAATGTTTCATCATTGTCTTAAAACTTGCTCACTGTAATTAAATTAGAAATTAAAATCATTGCAAAATCGTCATCTCAATTACCGACATCCTGTCATATAAAAAAATGTAATACAAAATCGACCTAAGTGTGTCGCAAATTAGGATTATGTACATACAAATAAGTTTTCGTAACGTATCAACCGCTTCCATCCGCTGTCTTGGTGCCTGAGTGCATTAAACACGGCGCGTGGGTAGATCCGTCCACATTTCTATGATGAATCGGTCGCCGGCGCCGGCATATTACGAAAATTCGCCACAATTTGCATATAGATACGATCCTAACGTTGGAACCTCTAATACTTCAAACTATTGTTACGAGCATTATTTATTTAACGACTTACAGTGGACCAATACTCTAATAAACAAGGCAATTGACGCCTACTTATCGACACCAAGAATTACGATGTTGTTAACGTTATTTACAATGCATCTTTTGACTGTCACCGTAGCGCAGTGGTTAAGGTGGTCGCTTCGCCACTACATCGCCGTGCTGGGTGACGTGGGTTCGATTCCCACACGAGACAAATATTTGTGTGATTCATAGATATTTGTTTCTAGTCTGGGTGTACTTTGTGTCCGTTAGTTTCATGTTTGTAAAGCTCCCCGCGACACAGGGCTTGTTCCCTAGTGCGGGCGTTGTCTTTTAAAAAAATAAAAAAAATAAATAAAAAAAATGCTAATAATATTAAAAATAAATGTTCTTATTCATTGACGGTTAATATATAGACACGTATTTTTTCCTTAAAGGGACAATAAAATTATTTCTAAGACTATTTTAAAAATTATATACTTTCTGTAAATTTGCCAGCGTGATAATTATGTCGGTTAAAAAGTAATTTATATCTTTTACAGATCTTAAAAAAAATCTAAGTATGTGAAATTTAATAAAGACCGAATAAGCAGTTTTAAAGATATTCTCCTACATCCAAACTAATAAACTCTAAAGATACCAAAATATCTATACGCAAATCGTGTCACTGAATAAATCAAGCAAGCCGTTTAATTATATTATTTTTATTGTTAGCATGAGAGAATTTCTAAAATGTAGATTTCCATTTCTTAATTTCGTGTTGCCTATAAATACGTGCGCGCCTCGCGCCGCGTCTATTTATTAACAGTAATAGTTACTTAACGCATATTTGCTATAACACTGAATAAGTTAAGACATCGTCAGCATTACGATGCTAATTTAAAACATGGTTCTTTACTCAATGTTTAGTCGGCTAATACGGGCACTGAAGCCTTTTAGGTATCTAAGGAACTCGTCTGTTTTGTATAATTTAGCTTATATTTACTATTTTACTGTATTTTATGGACTCAAGTATGTGCGAAACCACACTTCCAAACATTTTTCTAAAAGACGATGCCGGCATGATAACTATTTAATAACAAATACGGATAAATATAAACACAAGACAGATATTTATCAAATACAATTTTAATTAGGAATAATGCAAAAGAAACTTTTGTTTGTCCACATTCTTGACTAAACATCGAATGGATTTTAATGCAATTTGGTATAAAGATAATATAAATTTAAGTTTATATTTTATATGTAGACTAAAGACGCTACCGTTGTTTTTAAATTAGCCACCACTCAGCTCCTATTGGTCGTAGCGTGGTGATACATAGCCTATAACTTTCCTCAATAAATGGGTTATCCAACACTAAAATATTTTTTCAAATCGGGCCAGTAGTTCCTGAGATCTTAGCTTTCAACCAAACTACTAAATATACCAGAAAGCGAAATAAGTTATACAATACATAAAGCTATAAAAACTGTCTGAAAATTGCAGAAATTATTACTGGAAAATACCTATAAAGACAAGTTACAGCTATGTCTATATTTTAGAAATCCAATTACAAAAACAGGTCTTCAAAATTCGAACAGTAAAGACAGTAGATCAAAGTGGCATTGTTGGTGACCTCATATAGTAAAACAAAGGCCGGTAGTACAATGCTAACTTAGTATCATGTCCAGACGGTCAGTTGCCCAACAGCTAAACCGTTGGCATAACTACGTCATGCGGTAACAAATGCCGACTGTGATTGATGCGAGTGTGTGGGCGGGAGGCGCGAGCGCTGAAATGTACGCCAAATTATACGCCGTCCGTCGTCGTCATTGACCAATTTTGTAGGGTTGTGAAGAATAGATTTACTACGAATAAACTTTGTGTATATGATTGTGAATAGATTTAAGGTGAATAGTAAATTAGGTGTTCAATATGAAGTGTTCGGATGTATTTGAATTTAATTGATTAAGTTCTGCTAAATCTATTAAATCTTCTAGTAAACATTTCTTATTACGTGAAATATGCCAAATTTAGGCTTCGTCTCTGCTTGTGAAAAATATATTTATGATGATCTATTGATCCACTGATTGTTTTTCAATCAATTAAATAAATCAGTGTAAGAATCTCTTTTTTTTAATTAGCACAAAGTTTTGTTTTATTAATTTATACTTTTTTTGTGGCAACCCTAAGTAATAAGACTAGATGATCGATATGGATAATAACAGCTGTACTATGACAATGTTCTTGTATTATTATTACAAAGTTATTTCGTTATGAATAACCGCATTCTTGTTGGCAGAATTATAAACCTTTGGAAAAGCCTTACGGGCGGTTAAAACTTTGTAAATATTGATGCAATATAATTACTTTAGTTGTAATGTATAATTTATAAATGACATACGAATTTAGAACGGCAATCTCACCAAGTCGGTGACAAGCAGACGTACGGCCCGCCTGATTATAAGTGGTTACCGTTGGATGCCTGCAACATCAGGGGAATCATTCATTTTTTGGAGAACTCCATACTGTAAAGAAAGTATCGCTAAGGTTAACTTCGTTAGGAAGTTCATTCCACAAACAATTAAGGCTATTTCCAGGCTGAGTACTAATACAGAATAATCTATAGAAAACCCCACTTTATGTTAACTAGAAATTGATTCCATAACCTTCATCATAAAAATATCCAAATTGTGTAATGACAGCCCTAGTGTCAGAATATACATAGCCATCTAATAGGTATCCAATGGAACTTCCCAACTAAATCACAGAGGCACTACAAAATTGAAATTAATTATCCACAGAGATAAGCAGTTAATAATTAATTCGCTTACGCATAACTTAAGCAGCTCATCCATTTAAACATAAATAACATCAAGTTAATAAACAACAAATAATAACATTGGTAATTAATAGAAAGCTTAACTGAAATATGGAAGCTAAATGGAATCCGCGTGACTGCAACTGATGGAATATTAAACAGTAAATGTATTCGTGTATACTGTTTCAAATTTAATAGCGCATAGACGCACGCGCTCCGCACGCGCCGCTAATGATTCACAGTGCCATTCTGTAAATACGTTTCAAATAGAATTCTTATATCAAATGGTGTTCTTAGTTTAAAATAATTATGTTCTTATTTCAAATTCGAATTTAGTACAACATATTTACCATTCGGTCAATAAGTTTCAAATAGAATTCTTTTTTGAAATGCTGTTCGTATTTAAAAATTTAATTTAGAACAAAATTTTAATTTTGAAATAGAAGTAGGTATGGTATGTGGGTATGTATTTTAATTTCGCTTATAGTTTTATTTTTCTTTATTCATGAATAAGATTAATATGAATTCAAAACAGTTACATGTGACATTTCCAATTATAATGAACTTGTGATGTATTTTTTATTAACAGTAGGAACTACATGATTTAAGTACAATAATCTTTAATTTTAATGTGAAATACCTAAATTAACAGAGAAACGATAAATCTGTAATTGAAAACACGTTTCATGAGCTAACAGGACATTATCACGGACAATTACCTGAGTCATTACAAATTATTCAGCATGATTGCCTTTCATATCTTTAGTAATAAATCAATCAACTGGATAATTCTAAAATACTAAATTATATTGCACCATAGTTAATAAAGTGATTGAAAATATATTAATAAATAATGCTAAAGATTGCAGAATCAGTCAGGTGTCTAATGACCTTCTGGTTGTAGCGGGGTTATCCATCTCTCAAATATTTTTATAAAGTCTATTCTGTAAAGGTATTTCGTGCGGAAACTTATGAAATCTTTCGTGTTTATTTAACATAGATATTGATACATTAAATAAGTATTTATACACAATGCTTGACTAACGAATTGTATCTAAATCACTTTATAATTTTAATCAACCTTTTATTTGTGTTAGGAAGATTTATTGATTTAGTTGTGTAATAATGCACTATTGAATGAATATGCAATTTGATCGATTTGACCATATTATTAAGTATTTCTTTTATTTAGGGTGAAATATAATAGGGATATCTTTATATTCCTCACACTTGAAATAAAAAACAGAATAATTAGTGCAGTTAGAGACCCTAGTACCCTAGTAGCGGCTACTAATCGCGACCACATGCTGACTTATAGTGACTATTGTCGCTTGGCTCGCTCGCACACACGGCAAATGAGCTTATTGTCGCGTTTATTAGCCGCCACAAGAAGCTAATTGCGCGGGCGCTCTTAAAGAATGTCAGGAGCACGATTGTTACCACACTATATAAAGTGGAACTAGGATACAAATAGATAATGTTCCCCCATAGCTCTGATAACCTCTCTCTCTCATTATGCATTGTTATTTCCAATGTCACACGGCATAGGGCCTTTCACAGATTGCTGTTAAATGTCTGATAATTTAACCGAAACTTAAGGGACATATTTTATATAAAAAGTATGTCAGAAATCTAAAGTAAGTACACAATAGAGGTGAAAACAACCTTAAAATCTATACTAATATTATAAAGCTGAAGAGTTTGTTTGAGCGCTAGGATCTCAGGAACTACTGGTCCGTTTTGAAAAATTCTTTTAGTGTTAGATAGCCCATCTATCGAGGAAGGCTACGGGCTATATAATATCACGCTATGGCCAATAGGCCGACGGCGACTGGAGCGAAGCCTGCCGCGTGAAAGCTAGTTACCAATATAAAATATCAAAAGGATTAGATACATGATATAAAACATCTTTCTAACTTCTTTTACTTCTTAATAACGTTTCGCATTCTTAAAAAAACTTGCTCCAAATTATCTTGTCAGCTTAATATTAATGCGTATATACACAAACATTCCACAACTAAATAAATACGCTTAAGCAACACCGTTACAAAAATGAAAAATCTATATATATAAAAATCAATTGCCGTTCGTTAGTATCGCTAAAACTCGAGAACTAAACGGATTTATCTTATCTTGAAATGTTCGTGAAGGTCTAGGGAAGGTTTAAAAGGTTAGAAAAATTCGAATAATTGCCGGGAAAACCCTAAAAACAGCCCTTTTCTTTTTTTTTTATATGTGTTTTCTAAATAAAATGTAGAGTAAATTTGAACTTTATTGCTATTCAATAAAGTTCATATGGCAGTACGACGTCTGCCGGGTCAGCTAGTATAAAATAAACATTTGTATGTAACATAACATCCGTGTTCTAATCCGTTCGCCCGAGGCGTGGTTCTCAATTATCCCAGCTTCTTCAGTTGTGAACATCAAGTTCAACATTTTTATGTAACTAGCTTCCGCCGTCGGATTACGACGAAAAAATAAAAACGAATATGTATGTAAAAAATATTCATTTATATTAATTATATATTGAATACTCAATTAGGTTGTATCAAAGCCAAAGTCAAAATCGACCTTCCCTAGCCTGTCCCAGCCAGTCTTCACTAGAAAGGCAATGATGAGAAGATAGTTTTAAACCACAAAATAAATTACAAAGGCATTCAGTGGAATCGAATACTACGAGGCATAAACATTTCGTGTGAAAACTGCATCAAAATCCGTTGAGTAGTTATAAACAATTTAGCGAATGTAGATAAAGACAGACAAACCGAGAAAGCGACTTTGTTTTATATTATGTAAAGACGTCTAATATATTTATGTTTCATGTTAGTCGAATCGTCTAACCCAGCACTAATAGCGCGTAGGCTTAAATGAGCAATCGAATATCACTTATTTGTTTTGTATTTGATAATTAATTGTTTATTACAGATTATAAAATATAACTTTCGTTGATTGTAATGCTCGAGGAAAGCTTTATTGTTAAGTTTATATTGTCTTAAGGCTATTCGATAGAGTTAACTAAGTTTATAAAGATATTCTTGACAAACCAGTATTAACGGTCTTTTAACGCTCTTATAGGACCAGATAAGGTAACAATTTGTAACAATACAAACTTTTTGAATACATTTAAATTGACACACAACACCCTGTAAGATTTCATGAATAGCATATTATTGAGGCGGTCTTTGAATTCATCATCATCATCATCAGCAACCCATTAAGTCCCACTGCTGGCTCTCTTCTCCTCTAACTAGAGAGCTGAGAGGGTTTAGGCCAGAATCCACTCACGCTGGCCTAGGCCTAGTGGTCGTAGAATTAATGTCCGTAAATTATTTATTAGAATATACATATAATTACATAATAATAAGTATTATGTGTGTGATTTGTTTCAAACCACTAGATCCATTAAAATGTTTGTATGAGTACTCATGAGTGCGATGCCAATTTAACAACTATAGGGTTACAATAGCGATTTAGTTAAAGTTAATCAATTAATTTAAATCTAATTAGTAACTATTAAATTATAGTTATAAACCAGCGACGTTCGTGCAACGGTATCATTTACTTCTGCAGTCGTAATCTATTTAACTTTATGAGCTAAAGTGGCAATCGTGCATTTGAATTCTTCCTTCATAAACTTTGTTCCACGAGCGGTATCTCAAAGCAAAGTAACTTAACACTTGTTATTCGATCACAGGGGGGCTATTTAGAATCTTGACATTCAACTTAGTCGAGCTAATTTTGAAATGTCGATAATTTTTTATTTAAATTTGCTGTGATTTTCAAACATTTGACAGCTATGTCGAAATTTGATCGAAAATTGGATACAAAAATTCTGTAAAGGCACTCTGGAGACATAGGAATAGTGTGTACGCACACATATATTCTAAAAAGTTATATATAAATCGATTTTTATCAATACCTTCTATAAAAACTTCCAATCTCATAAATAGAACAATATTGTGTACTCTTAACTCTTAAATAATATTTATATTGTAAATATAACAGTGATTAATTATATACTATGTTATTAATCAGCTAAATAGGCGATGAGCTTACATTCAAAAACAAAAGATAGTCATTAATCTATTCATAAAAACTATAAGACAATCTGAAGATTGATCGTTTTATTTAAATTAAAAATTAATGAACGCCCAGTTACTAATGAAAACCATATTGTGCCTTGGAATTCGCTATTACGGACATCAAACATTTATAATTTACTAGAGGACGTCGAAGTTCTTTATCTGGCCACTGGTCAGTTCCTTTTAACCATAGCGTGGTGATATTCAGCCTATGTTACGCAGTGACAGATTTTTTGAAATCGGTTCAGTAGTTTGTAAGTATCTTTCATCTTTATAATATTAGTATACATAGATTTAAGATTAATTATATTAATCGTTAAACAGTACAAATAAAAGATATTTCCTATTATTAAACACAAAGGAATCGTGATTGCTAACAATGATAACTCAACACCTATCTGAAAATTGCCAGAGCAAATAACAAAATAATAATATTATTCACAATCTTCTCGCAGTAAATACTATTTGCAATAAATTTTCACTCAACTGCCATTATAGTCTGATTGCAAATTGCTCTTAAAAATACCCTCTTGATGACGTATAAGGATTTTAAACTGAAGTATTAAGGAAGTACCCGAGAAAATTACATGAATACGTGTATCGTAGAAATGCCTTGAGTCATAGCTGAGTCACATTTAGGTTTTTATACCAGCTATCATCGCTATTGACCTTTAAAGCCCCTCTTTTTAGGACCATCATATAGCTCGGAAACATCAACCAAAAAAGTTAAAAAACAAAAACGCATCAACATAATAATCTTGTGTATACCTGTTTATTTCTTTAAAAAGTAATGATGTTAAAATTGCTTGGCTATATTTTAAATAAAACAGTGAGCGAGACAAAAAGATTAATTACCTTTAAATTTAAGACTCAATTAAACTGATTTCCTGCAACACGGACCCATTAAAAATCACCAAGGTTTAAAATTAAAGCTTATATTGCCACAAAGTATAGTGAACCCTTGCCAGGGGAGCTTACAGGCTTATAAATTTCGACATTCAAATGTTCGGTTTTGATGTCGCTGTTAAATGTTTGAAAGAGACAGCGACCATATCTAAATTTCCTTACATTTGACAGCGACATCAAAACCGAACATTGGAATGTCGAAATTCATAGTAAGCCCCCAGAGCTTATTTAGATCTAATCTACAAAACAGTATCATAATACAAAATATTAAGTATAACTTCTGTTTATTATAATATTTTTAAAAGTGCCAAGATTGATCCATTCAGGCAATTGTAACGTAATACACATTGTGGTCGTCAAAAAACGATTACCAGCCATACTACAGCTCCATCTAGGGTATAATAATAAGAATTAACGTTAATTTTCATATAAGATTGATTCATCACACCTTAACATCCCATATATTTTTAATACTCTTAACATCTTTTACCCATAACTTCCTTTAAAAAATCATTAAGTAATTGTAGTAGCGACAACGTTGTAGGTAGTATTCTTACACACACATGCGTGGGTGCCGACACACGTTCGATGATGAGCAACAGCTCAATTTGTTTCGTATACACGCAGGGTCATCACACCATATAAAACAGTTAATAAAATTTATAGAACACACTCGGTAGTAGTAAATTTTATTGTCTACTTAAGTGTTTAAGTTTTATGTAATCTTTGGTAGGTTTTCTGCGCATCTAGTTTTTGTTATAATAGTTTATAGGTAATAAAAAACCGTTTACTGATTGCTATAAAAGTGCACAAGATACCTTTTTAGAATGAAATTAAAAATAGATACATTTATTATGTACAAATGCTATAAAAACCTATAGATATTTACCAGATTTATTTTAAATTTTTACTTAGAAAAATGTATCATGATAAATCAATTGTTAAATCAATTCATGAACGTAGCAGCCCTAAAAGCAACAGCAACTGAAGACGTATCGAATTTCTTCGAAAGTTTTAAGAGCATCAATATTTCAACTAGACAGAAATTTTCTTCCCCAATCGTTGATTTATGGAGGCATTCAATGCGATGTCTTCATTGAGTTGCTTCAGGCAGGTCGTGAGTAGGAGTATCTCTGATGACCCGAAAATACATTCGGAGTTCCCGATGAAGTAATAAATCATATTCTTTGTGCGTAAGCCACTTAATACTCCCTTTTGTGTGACCATTCGTACATTTATCATTGCGATCAACACACCTTGCGCATAACAATGGAAGAAGAGTTTCTTAAAGCGAAAATAATATCGTACAATAAATAAACAAGCTTTCAATTGTAATATATGTTTTAAGGCGTGTTATTAGCCTCCGTGGTCCCCCATTAATCGCACAGGACTAATATAATTCTGGCATCATTCAATTTAGTGGAGATAAGTATTGCTATTAATTAAATACATTTCTAAATTCCGGACTAATACTGAGAATTTCTTAATTGAGAAATTTATTATTTTTTTGTCTGACTCGAGAATCGAGCCCAGAGCCTCTCGCAGTACAGTCATATATACTACCGCTGCGCTAATGAAGCAGTTATTATTCAGCAAAGATAAGCCTAAATCTTTCTCCTTCTCGAATCTCTTATTCGAATTCGTGGCAAGTTCATAATTCTCATTTAAAGCCCAACTAGCTATTTCAAAGAAATAACTAAGTTAAATGGGTACATTGAAGCTCACTTTATAGCAGTATAGAAACACTAAACAGAACTTCATTAGCACGCAAGATCATAATTAACACACTTGATTACAAACATTGAGAGCAGAATCAAAGCCTATCGAATTTCAACTAATGTCAGTCGGTAAGAGAAACGTTAACTGGCAGTGTTATTTAGTGCTTATTGAAAATAAGTGGCCAGCTGCAATATGGTTTTATATAAAAATAAAGCATTTAATTCTAGAAATAGTTTAACGCATTAGAGCAGGGATCCTTGTTTATATAGCTTTACAAAAGGTATTTTAATTTTTTAACATTATTTATGGTTTCAATTCAAGGACATTGTATTAGACACTATCAAAATTCAAAAAAAAATTCAAACAAGCACAGGTTTCCTCCAAAGAATGTTGAGAGAATTTAGCCTACTATACTACGCTGGCCAGATAGGTTGGTATAGGATTTATTTCGAATTTTCCTGTTCTTAGTGCTCTTGTCTGCATAAGGTTACTTCCCTTAGTCTCCTTTTACGACACCCACGGGTTGAGATGGGGTAGTGATATTAAGTATTCTTAATCCGTCACTACACAGATAATCTGTGGGTGACCTAAGGTTTTAATCATATAAATATGTTTTTATTCTTTTTTAAAATATACTTTTTTACTTATTAGTTTTATAGAACAACAGTGTGCTATCTAATAAATAAATTACATACTTGTCCCCTGTATAAGAACACCAACACAGCATCTAAGGGACCAAAGAATGTGGTGTCATTCCGAACAATAGTTGTCTGTAACAAGGAAGTGTTCAAAGTACCCAGTTATACTAAATGTAGTGGACAGAGGGCAGTGTCGCAGAATGCACCGTTGTACCTTGTGCCCCCCTTGCATACTTTCACCGTTCGCTTCCCGATACATCGATAACAAGCGTTTGGACTCTAGTGTAAAGGCAAGTAACTAAAGCTGTTTGGACTTTCGCCGAATCGGATGATATTGAACAATATTATGCACCATTTGTGTTAGATGGCTACTTGCTTGCTGACTTGATTTAGTGTTCAGATACAGTTTCATGTAGATAGACGTTTTAAATACGCAAATTTCTATTATATCAATGGCAACATAGACAGATGTCTATTATTTGTGAAAAGTAATTTATACGTGGATATCAGCATCATCAGCAACCCACTAACTCCCACTGCTGGGTTCAGGTCTCCTCTCCTTTAACTAGAGAGCTGAGAAGGTTAAGACCATAATCCACTCACGCTGGCCTAGTGCGGGTTGGTGGATCAGACATACTGATAGAATTTCTTCTGGGGTATGTGGGTTTTCTCACGATGTTTTCTTCACCGTCAGCAGATGGTAAGTCACTTGACTAGTACATATAAATTCCACAAAGTGGAATCCACATTGATACGGCCGGTCCCTTATCCATTCCGCCACCATTGCTTTATATATATCATATCTAAGGATATATCTATCAATATAAAAACTAAATTATGCAATCTAAAAATGAAGCATTATTTTTCCTACATATTGCTTACTAAGCTTTCTCTAACAATTTCTAAATGGCAAAGGTCTCGTTATAAATGAGACTTTAAATAATGTTTATTCCAGACACTAGCGCGAGTAAACTAGCGGCGTTTAAACGCATCATCAAAGCATTTTCCGTCGGCGCAAGCGGTTGTTACACATTACTTATACCAACTTATACAGAGTGATTCTCGTAGGAAACAACATAAGAAATGCCTGTAGGCTGGAGAATAGTTAAATAAAGACATATCTTTATTATCTAACCTATTTAAATAAGACTGGCCTGTTGGTCTAGTGGTTAGTGACCCTGACTGCTAAGCCGGAGGTCGTGGGTTCGATCCCCACCCAGGACAAATCTTTCTGTGATGAGCATAAAGATTTTTTTCTGTGTCTGGGTGTAATTTATCTATAATATGTATTTATTTACAAAAAAAAATGTATTTAAGTAGTATATCAGTTGTTTAGTACCCATAACACAAGCAAGTATAATTGCTTACTTTGGGACTAGATGGCGCTGTGTGAATGTGGTAGGATATTATTATTATTATTATTTTATTCTTGTCAGTTCTTACAACAGCTGAAGTTTTTTAAACGCTGGACATTATCGATCAGCCTATGCTGAGATTGTGACCTATTTCGGCAGAGAAGTGTCGGGCATTTCATTTAATGACCTTTTTTGTATAATTTCCGTTCCTTTTTTGTTTTTAAGTTTGTTATGTACCTATTATATTTATTTCCCTCGTAGCTGTCTGAAATAAAATTTGTTTTCCTTCTATCTTTCAATTTGAGAGAGGTAGAGCAAGCCTCGCTCAAACTGAGCCAGCCGCCTGTGGAAGTAAGTATCTTCACCCTACAGAAAACCACGACTATAAACATTAGTATAGTATTAGCGCGGGTGAGTAATGGTACCCAGAGAGGAGGACCCACTGAGGAGGTTTTAAAAGGTCAGCAACGCGATGATGCCCCTGGTGTTATATAGGCTATGTTAACGGCTTACCTTTAGGCGGACCTTTATCTTATTTGCCACCAGAGTGGTATAAAAAATATAAATTTCATGTTTTTTAACTTTTTTTGAAAGCATTGCAAACTACTTATTTTTAATTGGACAAACGGAGAATGGATAAAGTTTAAAGTTCAATAAAATTAATGACCAAAATTATACAAGAAAGATCATTTTTAATGTCTCTTGAGAGTGAAAGGAACAGAATTTCAATACCAAATTACTTCTGAGTACTGGCAGCCTTCATCACATCAGGTTATATAACACGCTTTTACCCAGCTTAGGGCATAATAATCATCTTCAATGATTTTATGATACCTATAATTTAATTAAGAGAGTTCATTCACACGATTCAAGATTCGTTGATAAATACAAAAAAGCGATGGTGGCTGAATGGATAACTGACTGGCTAAACACGCGGTCCGAGTTCAATTTCAATCGGCAGTACCAATGTGGATTTAACTTTGTGGAATTTAAATGTACTAGTCAAGTGACTTACCGTCTGCTAACGGTGAAAGAAAATATCGTGAGGAAACCCACATACACTAGAAGAAATTCTAAGTGTATGTCTGATCCATCAACCCGCGTTTGGCCAGCGTGTATGGATTATGGCCTAAACCCTCTCAGCTCTCTAGATAGAGGAGAAGATCTGAGCCCAGCAGCGGGACATTAATGGGTTGCTGATGACGTCATTTCAGCCTATTGCAGTCCACTGCTGGACGTAGGCCTCTCCTAACACACGCCATAACACTCTGTCCTCCGCCTTCCGCATCCAGTCGGACCCAACGACCTTATTTAAGTCGGCGGACCATCTAGCTGGAGGGCGTCCTACTCTACGCTTGCGCGCTCTACGTTGCTGATGACGTAAATACGTAAAAAAATCATTTCATAAAAACATTTTACAGCAGAATGCTTCGAGTAATAAAATGTCTAGATGTAATCTGTCAGTCCCAGTACTCGGCTCATCTTACGCAAGATCGGTGCAGTTTCAACACCGCACTAAAGTACCAAAATAATTCCTTCACCGGTGTGTAAACAGTCCAATTTACGCACGATTCGACTTTTTGTAAACTCACTTTCCTTCAAGTGGTCGGTTGTTGAAAGTTTATGGGGCGATAAAATTGTTGGCGGCTTCTGCCAAGACCATTGAATGAACTGTAGTATTATTGTTATTCGGAGCACTAATCTTATTACGTATACAAATAGGTACGAATGGACTCTCAGAAACGGGTCGAATCTACAACTTTTAATGTAGGGTCGAATGGGCTCGTAGCCTTCTTTTAATCATTTATTCATTAAAATAAATCCCTTTTAAGATTAATGTTTAACTGTATTTTTATAATTTTTTTATCTTATGCAAAAATAAATTAGGCGAATTAATACAGCCGTTCTCAAATTTTGCGGTTTACATGCATGCATTAAGTCATTATTTTTCTTTTAATATAGATTAGTAACAAACACATAGTAGTACAAAAACATATTAAATTTAGACATCTAAGTAATAGGTATGTTATAACATGAAAATTTATGATTTGATTACGAACATACGGTAAGGTAGTTATTTTTCAATAAAAAGAAATAACTTACATTTCATTGAGAAACAAACCCGCACATTCAACCCACATAAAACTCAATATCGTAAACAAACTGAATCGATTCACTTCAGTCTTTATGAACACTTTTAAAATATTTTCCTTAATGACAAATATATATATATAATTAAACTTTATTAAGTTGGTTTGACCTTTCATGGTGCCACACGTTTATTTTTAACAACGTGTTAAATATATGCAAATTACCTTTTCTTTGCTGTAGACGAATAAAAATCCGAAGGAATTACAGAGATTTTGTTAAACTAATTTTTATTCTTCTATCGAAATTTAAAAAATTGACCCATAGAGACAGGCTTCTGTTAACACCATCTACCATCATACTCGTCTACCATAAGTTCAAAATACAAGCATCCATAAAACAAATTAAGTCTTTATGCGTCAATAAGTACGATAAGTGCTCGAAGATCTTCTTTTGCAATTGTCCAAAAAATGATTTTTTTACTTAACTAAAGTCAGTATTCCACTAGGCATGCGCATGAGTTATCAAAATGCGACCGATCAAGTAACGTAGAACCAATCTTTTTATAACGTTTGCAGACTGATTTAACAGCTGTAAGATTATTGTAGCTGTCAAGACATTTAAGATATTCTTACAACTGTTAACCTAATATTGCAGTCGGCTTTTAACAATTATTTAAAACAAAACCGTATTTCTCTTACCAATATATCAATGTCACGAGAGTCATCAGTTCATCACTAATATATATAAAAAATGATATAATAAAAATGATGAGAAGTGGGAACAAAGCCCCCACGTTGCCCACACCACAAGCGGGTTAATTACTCGATCATTCAACGTGAGGTCTTCATACAATTTTGTTGAACATCTCTTTAAACGAATAACACATCCGAAATAAGTGAATATGTAATTAAGGTCTGCCAACATACTTTATCCGGAGGCGGTACCTACAAGATTGAAGTTTGCACACGTGTAGACTTGCCTTATCTTTTCTTTGGCAAATGTAAGGCATAACAATACCTAGGCATTGTGTATGTAGGTATGTGTCAAATGGATACTAGTAGATTCATCATTTTAACCCATAAACGTCCCAATGCTGGACAATCTTCTCTAAATATTGTGAAGGGATTCAGTCTACTGTACCACGTAAATGTGACCTTGATTAATACCTGTTTATTATATTTAGAAACTAAAATATGAAAAAGCTTTTATTAAATACTAGCTGTCCCGGCGGACTTCGTACCACCTACTTAATTTATGATTTTATGAAAGAATACCTAGCTTCCTACCTACCCTACCTGCCTACACAAAAACTGCTAACGAAAAAAAAAAACAAAAAAAAAAACCTAAATCCATCCTTGAACTTCAACGAACATTTAAAAAAAAGAATTGGGCAAATAGGTCCAGGCGTTGTTGAGTTATGCGCTTACCAACACATTTAGCGATTCATTTTTATATTATAGATTACAAGATTTAAATTACTGAAGCACTTTTTTTACAAGGACGTACTTTACAAATAATGTATTACAAAAAGAACTTTAATTCTTTATTTTACATAAAAGTCTAAAAGTAGTAAATTAAATTTACTGCCAAAATATTTCTTCAACGTTTTTAATATGAGATGTTTGCCGAAGCTCGTGTCGATTGTTTTTATACAACAATGAGAAACGATGTGCTTCCCTGGTGCGCCAGGTTCAGGCCAGCCCTAACAGTATTCTGAGCTGTATAGCGAGCAGGCTGGACTGTTTGTATGTGAGTCACTGCAGCAAGCTTTCCACCTAGGTGCCGAGCAAGTGGCTGTGGTTCACATACAAATTATCATTATTTGTATTCGTGTTTAGAATAGGAACTAACATAGGTTTAAGAAGTATTGTTACTAACACACTGAGTCTCGTTTCTTGAATAAATAAATTATTATTAATAATAATAAAATCTGCAGTAATTCTATAAAAAGATTATGACGTATATTGATAAAGTATGGCACCTTTCGAAAAGCACAACGCGTTGATGTTTAATCTACGGGTAACCTAACCGTTAATCTAGTCGATGCTATTTTGTCTACTAAAATTACTTTACAGGATTGATGAACACAAAAAATCGTTCCACTCAACTACGAAATACTATTTAATTATCTCCAAAATTTAAAAAGCACTTCCACCAAATAAGTTATTGGCAATTTATTTAACAATTTCAAATAGATTCACAGAATCGTAAATTACCAAATCAGACTTTAGAACTGGAGCACTTTTATCAAATATTTATAATATGCCAATCATACGCGTTTACGACTTTATTCATTGATTTATTTATATGGCTTCGAACTTAGTAACTAGTTACTGTATCCGGCGATGCTTTGGTACACTAATAAAATTTCTCATTTTGTTATCAATTGGTTTTCCCTCCACAATGTTTGGAGGAGACCCGTGCCCGGTAGTGGGACGTTTATGGGTTGAAATGATGATTATGATTATCACTTTGCTAAGCCCAGAAATACTTTTGACTGTGTGAAATATGTATATTTATTTACAAAAAAAAAATATTTTTTTGTATCTTTTATCCTTGTAGTAATGGATTAAGAATACATAATGTCACTGCCCCATCTCAACCCGTGAGTAGAGAGTAACATAGTGGAAACTATAGGATACCTAAAACTTAGAAACAACCTTATTGTTCGAAAATTGACGTACTCGTATTTGCGTAGGGACATTTCTTTAGTGATTTTTTTACACCATGACAGTAGCAAACAGACGTACGTCTTGTCTGATGGTAAGCTGTTAGGCCTTATTTTAAACCTCATTATAATCTAGTGCGAATTAATTCACACCCACATTCTTAACCAATATAAAACAGTTACACATAGTAGCTCCATAGATAAATAAAACTTTACTTTTTGTGTTTTACGAGCATTGACCATTTACATTCTATGTTTATTATGTTTTTTTAAGTAGCCTACTATAGTAAAATCGTTTTCTTCAATACATGACACTAATAAAATAAAAAATCTAAATCTTTTTAATTTTTTTTTTTCGCATTTAAATTATAACATTTATTAAAACCTACTTATGCTTATATTTCTAAGTTTCACTGGTATAATAATAATAATAATATAATAATATTTTACCACATTCACACAGCGCCATCTAGTCCCAAATTAAGCAATTATATTTGCTTGTGTTATGGGTTCTAAACAACTGATATACTACTTAAATACTTTTTTTTTTTTGGAAATACATACCTACATATTATAGATAAATTACACCCAGACACAGAACAAACCTTTATGCTCGTCACACAAAGATTTGTCCTGGGTGGGGATCGAACCCACGACCTCCGGCTTAGCAGTCAGGGTCACTAACCACTAGACCAACAGGCCAGTCACAGACACAGACACACAGTCAGGTATGTACACTAGGTGTGTCTATGTCAGGCAAGAATTGAGATATTATTTGTAATAAAAATCATGATACTTAAGTGCTAATACATTTAAATCCTGTACGCAACTGGTTTATAAAGTTTCTTCAGTTGAAGTGACGAGACATGTTTCTCAATATTTCAATCACTTTTGGTGAGCGCTTTTAAATATATATTGAAATCGTAAAAATGGTAAGCAAGGATAGCAACTTACATTCGCATTGTATCGTAATCATTGGTAATATTCAAGTTATTGAAGTAAAGAACTTGAAATATCCATCTCAATCACTTTTATCCATCCTTTTGGCAACCACATAAGCAATAAAATATCATGAAATAGTGCAAAGATAAGCAAGGATAGCAACCTATTACCTTATTGCAATTTTGGTCTGAATAAGACCTCATATTTAAGTTGCTGACAGAATCTGCCTGACCACTTATCGACATGCTGATTAATAAACAATTTCATTTATTTATAATTAATAGCCCCAGTAATTAAACACAAGTTTTGCCAGCCGGTAACACAAAATAAAAATTAATCAGTTTTCAATTAAACGCAGATTTGCCGAAACGTTATCTGTTATAATTCTGAGTCTCGTTAAGACAATCACGTAAGTAATGTTAAGTCAAAATGTCTCGGTGTTGAATTTCACAATGTTTTAATTGCCGATCAGAGGTTCGGCCTTTTATTGACCGATGCCGACAGCCGATTGCCGACAATCTTAAATTGAATTATGCACCGTTTCCATCTGAATGTTAACAAATATTGCATACTCACGAAACGTAATAAAAACGAAAAATAAATCGATTATTTAAATATCCAATTTGAATCGATAATATGGAGCACTCGACTCAGACTAATAAATTGATTCGATTGACAATTTATATTTGATGTCTTCACACTTCATAGGTAATCACGAGACACGTTATAAAATCATATCTTTTATATTATTTACGGTACCCTAAAACTTGATGAGCTTCAACGTTATATTTGAGATACTTTTTATGACACATCAATATTTTTATAATCAAAACAACTACTTTTGTAGGTTTATGATCACTTTCATTTGATATCATCCATCAAACAAGTATATAAAGACGAGCAGCTAATTGGAACATATTTTACAAACAAGATTACAAACAAGGCATGTGAAATCATTATTCGAATAGATAGACCTATTTTCCACTTCATAATTTATTTTAAAAATACCTCAAAACTCGCAATGGTTCGTTTATGCGTAAGAACTACATTCTCGCATACACATCGCTTATCTATTTAAAGGAATGAACAGATAATGTGGAGAATAACCATAAATTATACGTAATATGTACACTTAGCTTGTCCGGTCAAATATGTGCATCCTGAATTGCCCTCAACGGTGTTTTATATTCCCAACCTTAAATAGACATAGAAATCTTCATTCCTGAATACGAGGGCACCGATAAAAATAATTCCCATCGCACAGTCCATAACTCAGTGTAAGCATAAGCGTCAAGACTACGGCGCATTTATAAGCTTGACTAGGCATAAGACTTGCGTAAATATATAGCACAGTTTATTGACTACATGAAATATTATTAGTTTTCAATCCGCTTGTCCCGCTGTACGTTCGGTTGTCGCCGGATGCGTGTCTAACTATATTGATGGGACCAGTTAAGTATTTGCTGTGATTATTGCGTTGTCAATTTCACTTCGCAGATTGGACCCGTTTTAATTGCTCCAAATCCTAAACAACTATTTTTCTTGTGAGTACAGTTAGTAAAACAGATATAAGTTGAGATGTGTCTACTCTGTAACTTCCATTTTCTGTCTGTAACTGTAAAGTCGAAAATTGTCCAGCGACCTTTCTCATTTTATAACTCTTTTCAGCTGTGTGATATCAAAATTGAATAGCAGAAATCCATCTTATGCATTGACTACTTTACCTACCATCCGCGGCTTTGCCTGCGTGGTTGTCTTTACAAGTTTAGCGTTACTTAAAAAATCACACGCATTACTTTCAATCCATGAAAAGAGGAAAAGAAATTAAATTTATACTCCCAATTAAATTAGAGTCATTGACAGTGTCGATAATGAGGCAATCAATAACGAATGTTTAACAGTGGCGTGTTTCTTGAAGCGTTTTTCGTACGACAATCGATCGAGTTTAGCCCGAATTAAAGTTTCGTTAAAATACCGAGCCTTGGATATTCGGTGACAAGGAATTTTATGGTTAACATAAATTTGACAGAAGCTGTTTAAAACGTCGCCTTAACGAGACATCTGAATCAAAGACAATGGGAGGTAACTGCAATTTAATTGATTTGTTTCGACTGTTGTATGAACATCGCACAAACACGTAGTTGAATTTAAAACCATTACGTAAGTTAAAAAATAAAGCAATGAATACAATTTTGTGTCTGATGCGATCAGCCTTCGAAACATTTTTGTAATTTTATACACGTCTGTCATTCAAAGGAATAAAGCGAAAGGAGTTATTACATGCTCTCAATTTTTATGTTATACTAGAAATCGTGCGGGTCTCGCTCCCGTCGTTCTTTATTTGGCCACTGCTCAACTCCGACTGGCCGTAGCGTAATGTTATATAGCTTATAAGCTTTTTCGATAAATGGGCTATCCAACACTAAAATAATTTTTCAAATCGGACCAGTACTTACTGAAATTCTAGCGTTCAACTAAAGAAACTGTTCAGTTTTATAATATCAGTATAGATATAATACACCCACTTCACAATGTAATGAACCGATTGTATCGCATATAATAATTTGTAATTGATACGTATTGGCTCAAACGGTCCATCCGGCTAGTTCTAGAATAAATTAAGTTAGTAATATAATGATAGTTATATAACGTAGAGTGAAAACATAGCGGACGCAGATGTCCCTCTAACAAGAGCGAGTGTCCAAGCGGTATCTAAATTCCGCACGACGAACGTGCGCCTGCGCCGGTGAAATCATTGGGTGGTTGTCAACTGTTTATATATTATTTGAAATATTTTTTTTTCTTATTGATATATTATAACTTATAATAAATAAATAATGGGTGGGGAAGATTTAGAGGAAGTAGCAAATTAAGAAGCATTTATTTAAAGTACATTTTTGAAAACCATTTTAAGTTTTGATATTTTTTGTCGTTGCTATACTAATTGCTTTGTAAACATATGATAATTTTTCTTTACTTGTTTCAGGTAATTATAACGAACAATGCTCATGAATGCAACAGTGGAAATCAAAATACAATGTGATCACAAAAGGTAATCACAAAGCTATTAAGCCATCGCGAAGATTTTATAAATATGAAATAGCGACATTTTAAAGCTATTACAAGTAAACAAATACGATAGCTACAATATATTATAACCGCTCCAAATGGTTGGTAACCCCTGTCCAGTTTCACCACAAGAACCAGTTAGCTGAGTTTTGCTTGTTGATGCATCGATCCACGCTAATAGTAATTAACGATACAACCCCGCGAAATCGAATTACGTCGACAAATCGATTCGCAATCATCGCTCATATGTGTGCGCCATTAATAATTTATTATGTTTACTTATCGATATGACATTTTGAAAATATTATAACCGATTTATTTGTATAAGGGAAATATTGCAAGTATGTGAACTAATTACCCGATCGAATGAATCGATTTAAAATTAGGTTCAAATATCGCAATTTATACCGATATTTTTTATGATATCTTATGAACTAACGTGTGGTAGGTCTCAAGTTAATCATCATAAAGGTAGGAAAAGTTTCACTCCTTATTATTGGGAGTGCAGTTTTTTGCGCAAAATGGAGTACTGCGCCCATCCTCTGAAATACGATCACGACCAATTTAACTTGACACGCCACACCTTCCTTAAAATTATTACAGAAAATATGTAAAGATGATGCACTGTTGCAGGTCAGGTTAGGTTGGGCAGTAAGTAATGATCTCCTTGCGTGTGGTCTTCCGAGTAAGAATTTCGAATTCGATTTTACGAATACAATTATAGTACACTCAATAACGGCAAATTTACATACTAATGATCTAATTTCAATCAACAAAATCAATTAACTAAGCAAAAAAACACAGCAAATGATGTGCCAATTAAATTGGAATTCAAATTAGGTATGTTGATTATATAATTACGTCAAGATATCGATGTCGATGAAATGGTTGTTATTTTCTACAAAAAATGTGACGCCGCGCCGCACTGTGACGGAATGCGACGTCTACATATATTTATCAGCATCGTGTAAGCCAATCGCAAAACACTCAAGTGCACGAGATTGTGACTAAATAAAGAGCGGTTTCACCGTTAATGGCTACAGTCATCTTCGGTACATCTACTATACCTAATACCAATAGCAGTTTTTAATAGAGAATACATTAATCGATAATCGATAAATGTATTGCCGTCATTCAAATTTATAATTAGTATCCATGTTGATGTACATAAATACAGTTGCCTAACATTTATTAAATCACAACCTTATCGAAATACTTTCCTGCAAATGTACAGTTGAATACGAAAACAAGTCAGTACCAAGCAATCATCTCTTCCACTAACTAGTTAAACCGTCAATCTATCGATAGTTTATCGACACGTAGCGAGTCACATCACTTGGAATTAGTGCACGCTTGCCGGACGAACAAGATCAGTATGTAAAGCAGGTGCGAGGTTGCGCCGTGTAAGGCGTAATGGCCGCTTGAAGGCTTTCCAGGAGACTTCCTTTGCTCAAGAGAAAGTCTTTCGGTGTTCTAGATGATATGATTAAATACGAGTTCGGATATATGATGTAATTGTTCGAAATAAACATTTGATATTATTCTGTTCAGTTTTGTTTAATTTATTGGATATTAATTCGTTGTTGGTAGAATTGATGTTAATTTACGACCAATTTAGTTGAAAGTTATATTGCTTAGTTCGGATTAAGTAGTCCAATTTGTTGAATGAGGAGCTTGAACACAAATATGAGTACAATTATTATATACATAATACTACTTGTTTTGATAGATAAACAGACATAATTTTTTTAATTCGAAACTTTTGAGACACGTGGTATCGTTAAAGCATGAAATCTTTCTTCTGGGGTATTACAAATAACAAATGCTTAATTTCTGTAAGTATTCTATTATTACATGTAATCACTAATTACGGTGTTAATCACACAAGGACGTTTTTTTAATTGCCTGTTTGGGACCATGGTGTCAATCGACGAATGTCTTGTTTTTGTTCCTCGATTTACACCAAGGTTTGAAACAGCGTAGGACTCTTTTTAGCATTGTTGATTAGGATTTTTTTTTATTATACTAGTCCAAATCACCATGGTGTGAAACGAAGAAGGCAAAAAAGATATTCATCGTTTTACACCAATTGGTACAATGTGACAAAATTAAGCCAATTCAAAAAACGTTCTTGTGTCAAACGGCGAAGTACCGAAGTCAAACGGCGACCAGTTAGAAAAAAGACGATAAGAAACCTATCGGCCTCCATAATTATATCGCAACAGTAGTAATGTAAATATTCAATAGTAAATATAAAATGAATATTTATGAATAGTCGATTTGTTTGCGGGATATATTTTAGGATATCCTTATGTGGTTCATAGTAATGCTTCGTTGACCTCACACTTGTAAACATGCCTACAAGCCACCAATGATTAATTAATTTTATGTGTTCTCAATAAGTTCCGATACGTAAATATTATACATTTGATAAGATTTTTAATATTTTATAATCATCATACTAGGCGCTATCGCTATCGCTCGCTGTTGCGGAAATTGGGTGAAGCCTATGGTCAACAGTGGACGTCATTGGGCTGATATGATGATGATGATACTAGGCGCAGTACGTCCACTGCTAGATATAAGACTTTACTGTGACTGCAAAAGTTAAATTTTGGCAATCCCTTGAAGAGCCATGGGATATCCAAAATTCAACTTTTAACAATAATTACGGGAAAACAAGCGTCACTGTTGCTCCACATTAGCGCCAAAGCCTTAACCATCGATGATTCTATTAAATATTCCGTAACAGTACTTATTGCTACTAGTTTTTTCTTACTAGAACAGGAAGGCAGCCGGTTTTCTCATCGCTGTTAATTAAATACATTATCGAAATCGAACTTGATATGTGGTGGCTTTGACGTATTAGGTACTTGTAATAAGGCTCAATAAAAGGAAATCTTAATTAATTTGATATTGCGATCTTATGTAGTTTCCTCAATGTAAGTAAGAGTTGGTGTTGTGTATGTGATGGATTACTTCCTAAAAAAAAATGGCGGCTGTCCTCAAAATAAATGAAATCTATGCCTAATCAACGGAAAATGGGAGTTTGATATGTTTTAATTTATGGAATCAATTATTACATGACTTGGATGGGATCACATAATCATCATCCTCAACCCATAAACGTCTCACTGCTAGGCACTGGTCTCCTCCAACGATTATGGAAGGAATTTACCCTACTATATACGCTGGTCAGACGGGTTGGTATAATTTGTTTAAACATTCATAATACATCTTATACATTTTTACATTCAATTTATTTATAAAATCTAGATATCCGCAGAGTTTATGGTCTAACATAAAACGAATGTAGGTATCATCAAATATATCGGATAACATCCCATATATATCATGCGCAGAAGAGGACATCGTAAAACTGAAAATCTAAAATCTATAAGGTAGCAGTGCGAATGTAAATAGCGAGTTACTGCGCACCGATAAAGCGCATGACGTCTACCGTCCGGTGCTAACATGAATTTATTTGAGCTTCTACAGTTAGCAGCAAATCAATTGCGGGTATTGCTGGTAGCGCATGCGCTTCGGAAGCACGGCTAGAGCCGCCCCCACGCCATTGTGCTGTGTACGTCCACCGCCATCTACCGACCCAACTCGGTACTTTACGACCGTTCGCGCTCTAATGTTCAGCTAGAGACCCTTTATTACTCCTCTGATGATTTCTAATAGATAGCAATTCCGTTAAGAATACCAATATTAGATTTCTCGGGGGCAAAAGTAGGTGTAATTTATTTCAATAGCGTTTTAAATGTAAGTATATATTTTGTTGCAGGTGGGAATTAAGATGGAACAGATTCGGAATGTATTATTTAATATATTTTGATGCTAAATTATTTGTTCATTAGTTCTACTTTTCTTGAATTTTAATTAAATCACAACGCATAACGATCTAATTCACCGGAAACATAACAAACACCCATAATCATTCATTAAAATAACTCCGTTTTAAATTCAAATGGAACTACGTGAAACAGCCGAAAAATGAGGCAATACTCATCCAATTAAATTGCATAATAAATCGAAGGTAACCACAACAGGATTATACAGAATTTCGTAATCATCCGTCACAAGAGATTGGAGCAAAGACCCCGAAAACAAAAGTCCTCACATTTATTAATTAAAACCGTTGCTATTTAAACGCCAAGGCGAACTGAATACCTTTTTTACGTTACCTTAATGAAGACCATAAATGGTACCCCCGTACGCTCCAGAATTTGCATTGATCTTAATGTAATTGCATATAGGAAATTTCTTTGTCAGTCTCCAATTTGGATCCAACTTGTCAGCTTGATATGTTGATGGTCTATTCAACCTTTGATTGGACCCGTGTTACACGTCACTTTTGTTAAGAGCTTATTTATTACAAGATTCATTGAGTAATTACTAAAGTCTATGAACTTTGAAATTCAATGGAGATTGTCCAAATATCTACACATACTATTACCTAAAACGTTTGTGAAGGGAGTATACTGATATTTTACTACGTTACGAGTATATTGACAGTAATAGTTTATAGCTTTTAAACAATAAATTAATATCATAATGAAATGATTTACAGTTAATACGGTTTGCGATTATATAGACCAAAAGTATATAGGTTTTTATATTAAGAAACAAGAAACTGAATTTTGTTATGAAGATGATATCAACTATACAAGCAAGATTATGCATAAAAGTTTTCAGCTAACAGGCACAACCGTCATCCAAACCCTAGCGTGTATAAAATGCGTGTATAAGCGTAAAACTGTGCAGTTATGTGCTATGGAATAAAATATGGACTATGGAACTTGGTTTTGCCTGACGGCTATACCTGTAAGGTCAAAACCATGTATGCCCACCATTACAGGAAAATCTATTAAGTATCCACGTACTTATTTTTGACCCGAAAAGTAATTATCATTAAATTATATTATTAAAAGGCACAATTATTTATCAATACTATAACAAAAACAATTAATGTATACGTTATTAGCATAAACTTATCCATAAATTAATTAATTTGACAACAAACACAATCTTCTTTTCTACAAAATAAAGCCTGTATAGACCTCAATTTAACCACAACAGCAAACACCAAACATCTTAATTATTCTTAAAGCCAAATAAACAATATACACAACAACATTATACATTGTGTAACACATTCGTATATTCATCAATAAGTGTCTACATTAGCACATAACAGTCGCCCAACGATATCATCCAGAGGAATCTGCCAGACATTTGACTTGAATGCCAAGGCTTGGGCGCATGTGGGTTGCCATTGTAACTATGTCGCATTGTATTGGACATACTGATCCAATTCTTATTGTGACATTATTATAAATGTTAGTAGACATCATAGTTGAACTAGTTATAGGACCTTTTGGTTTGTTAGATATTAGTAGTTATAAAGCTTCCGTGTCTGTTTATTACCCGACTGTCAGGAAGGGCTTGTTATTTAATTTTTTTTATTCCCACGTTTCTTCTAAACGGCTGGATGGATTACGACAATTAAGGTATCGTTACATTCTTCTCAAAAACTCAAGTGTCCTTAGATAGGTATTGATAAAAAAAAGCAAAACAGCGGATTTGTGGCGCCAAATTATGAGTAGTTAAATTTTTTTTTAACCAAACGTATCGAGTATGGTATCAAAATAAAGGGACACAAGTGGAGATTACAAATATATACATACTTTATATATTTAAATTTAATAAGGAATAATAAAACAACCATTTTTTGGTATTTTTAGTGCGTTGATAATCTGTTAATTTTTTGCAGTCAGGTTATTTTAATTTATTAATTATTTACTTGTCTTTGATAACGTCAATGCATGTCAAGAAAAATTATCACTAAATTGCAGTCGACCTTCTATTAAAATTCAATTTACGAAAGGTTACATTTCAATTTTAGTATTGAGAAATGGTATTTTTGAGGAACTAAATCAACCGGACATTACATTTATATTTCAGTATCAGCCTGGAGTCAGGATATTTCCCCTAATATTGGCAATATGACTCGAGTATAGGATTCTTAAAAAAAATCGTGTTCAGGTTTTTTAAGGATTAGCAACGCGCTCGTGATGTCCCTGGTGTTGCAGGCTTCCATAGGCTATGGTATCCGCTAACTTCTGCCGTACGGCTGTTTGCTACGTCATAGTTCGTCATATAAAAAAATAGGCTTACTCTACATAGGACCAGAATTGGAATAAAATATATAATATATGAAAAAGCTGTGATCCTACCTTATATTTATTTAACAAGTTAATTTTTAAGCGGCTTCTTTATTAGGATACTTATGAACCGTTAAGTAGATACATTCCTAAGACAAATACAATTTCATGTATACCATCTGCTAGTACAAAACTAGTTACATAGAAACAGTGCTCTAACGGACAGTTACGTGGTTACTTCTAGCCTCGAGCGATAACACACCTTGCAGAATTCTACTAAACTACCAAAGAAACTACTAAACCTACCACATAACTCAATGATTACCATGTTATCTTACAGTACATGTACTAACTGAAGCGTAATTCCATCTAGATTAGAATAAAGCAGAAGAAGTTGTCTAATCTAAATGTTTAAACATAACTACAAAAGTTCACGAGTCACGCCTATCTCACTTAGCATGTCAAGCTACGCATCAGTATTAAATGTTATTTTTTTATATTTCATTGAGTGATAGCAGTAATTAACTAAGTGTTTTCCGTATTATTTGAACCCTATTGTTTATTAGAAAGTTTATTTTATATCACGGATTTATTCAGCCCATTATTTATACAACAAGACGATATACATATATATGTCTATTGTCAAACTCTAATACAAATTCGTATCCTAAGAAACATCATTCGATTTATCTTCGCCCTTATATCGACACCCAATAACGGTCCGCACATAGTTTTAGGTATGTGTACCGTAAACGGTCCATATTCTGCACTATTTTGTATCAAAAGCGGCACGTACTTGCAGTAGGCATGTGCTCTGAAGATCTTGACCCACAGCATTATGTCCCGCAACAAGCGATTATTTCCCCGCCCTCATTGACTGCGGTGTTAGAACTTAATGACAGCCCAGACTGCACTACATAACTGTGCTATCATTCACTGAAGGTCGATTGCCTGTAATGTGGCTGATTAGTAGGTGCATTGTGCCATGGATTGTTATGTAATGTGAGCTTTAGTACGTACGTATTAAGGTTTTATTGCGCAATCAATTTTTATACCTTTGAGGTATAAAAATTGATTGCGTAGATACTTAGAATTAAACATATTATTATGCAGTTAACTTTTACACTGAATTATGCGACAATTTCAGTTAGTTTTATAGTTACACATACCAGTTTATTATTCGGTTGTTAAATAAAGAAGTTAATGCACGACATTTCTGAATTGATACTTCAGTAAGTAAGTTAAAATAATTTCATGTCAATATTTTTGCTTACGCTTATCAACCTATTTGATGTCAAAGATGAAATTTTGTGAATGTATTTGCTTGCTCCTAATCTGAAAGGTAGACTATAAAAAAGATAGGCTTTGCTGGTAGGTCTGCAAGGCCCACGAGTTCCTTTAGAATATGATGAATGCTAATTACCTAATCAAATTTATATGGTACAGTTACTTAAAATAATACTAAACATCTATTATACTTGTACGTAAACATCTTTTGGTAAAAATGACGCATCATTAAAATAGCAGAGGTAAAACTGTATCAATTTAGTTACATAAACAGAGTAACTGTTAACCGTGTTTCACATAGCATATAAATAGCTACTGCATAAATCAGGTGAAATATAATACCTACGCTATCAGAGACCAGCACCTGACCCGTATGCTAAAAGATTATGTTAGCAGTTTTATTAAGAATCAACACACACAATGTTAACAGATGCTATCTTCTTGATATTATTCGTAAAATCAATTGCACAACTAAATAAATATTTACTATAAATTTCTGAGTCAATATCAAAATTAATTTAAAAGACCTTTTGTCAAATTAAAGTGTTTTAAAATGTTTTTGAATATCTTTGAAGCAGTTGCAGCTACTCGTAGGCGCCTGCAATGGACTTACTTTTATAAAATCTGTCAGTTAATTTCTTATTTGTAGTTTCTTGGAGACACTATATTGGTATTACATGTTGATATAACATATGAAATATTCTAGTTGACAAATTTTCTATAACCCCAGCTTACTAAAAACCTCACCTTAAAATAAAAATCAAATCAAAACATTTATTCAGAATTTAAAATAATACATTGTCAATAGACTTATAAAATTATACATAAAGTTTAGAATGTAAGATTTTGAACTCGCACAACCAATAAGAACTCAAAGCATCATAGGTATTATTAGGCCTGTGAACTTTTACAAAGTAGAGGAATTATTTTATTCTCATTGTATCTTATAATAATAAAATAAGAGTTATATTTCGGACATTAATGCAATCACAATATTCACTAAAGTATTCTGATCATAAGACTTTGTTGCAATAAACCCGATCTGCAGTTTTAGTATGACTTTATGTCATATATACTGCCCTCGTTATGTTCCGATGCTCTAATAGGATGCCATTATGACGGCCTTTGATAAGCTATTGGATAGTGACGTGACTTGAATGATAGCGCGGAGTAATGGATAGATTTCTATTTAGATGCCAGAGGTTTACAAAGGGATTCTGAGATTTGTTTGAGAGGAATTCTTGATTGTGTAACGAAGCACTGTAACGATTTCGCAGTGTAATATATAGTTTTATATAAGTCAGACTATCTGCTTAATATAGATTTCCCGAAGTAGCTGGATAAGCTGTATTCATCAGCAACCCATTAATGTCGGGCTCGGGGTCGGGTCTCCTCTCCTCCATCTAAAGAGCTGAGAGGGTATTAGGTCATAGTCCACACACGCCAGCCTAATGCCTAATACCTAAGTTATATGTTTATGTAAAGTTATCTACTAGTATTTTAGTATAAATTTACTTTCCATAGTCCATTTTAGGTATGAGACAAACAAGTAATATAAATGAAAGTCACCCATATTTCTTCATAATCATCATGTCAAACGGACAGCCAACAACTGGTCATTAATTACTGTCCAGATGTTCCCAAAAACAGGTAATATCTCAATTTGGAGTGTAAAACAACAATTTATCACGTATGAATACTATGATCATCTGTGCAATGCATAAATCTTACCTTGGCAAGATCTTGAACGCCGCGATATCGGCTCAAACGCAACAAATTACTGTAATCATCGTCGCACGCGCACTATTTTAACCATTTCATAACTATACCAGTGTCATTACACACACACATGGACTAGTCATTTCTATGACTGTGTTTATATGCGTGGTGGAAATTGTTTGTATGTGTTTTCTTCGCATTTAATGGGTATAAGAAAGTCAAATTATCAAGGCGAAGTTTTAAACATGAACATATATTAAAACTGTGTTGTATTGTAGTGCACAAAATATGCTGGCCTGTTGGTCTAGTCGTTGGTGACCCTGACTGCTAAGCCGGAGGTCGTGGGTTCGATCCCCACCCGGGACAAATCTTTGTGTGATCAGCATAAAGGTTTGTTCTGTGTCTGGGTATAATTTATCTATAATATGTATGTATTTACAAAAGAAAAATGTATTTATGTAGTATATCAGTTGTTTAGTACCTACCCATAACACAAGCAAATATAATTGCTTAATTTGGGACTAGATGGCGCTGTGTGAATGTGGTAGAATATTATATTATATTATATTATGCTTACATGAAACATAAAATTATAATATTTATAATTTATTGGTTTGTCGGTTGGAGTAAAGTTAATTAAAGAAACATTTCCACAATTGTAGTAAAACCCTTACCTTTATAGTAAATCTAAACTTTATCATCATCATCTCAACCCATAAACATGCCACTGCTGGGCACGGGTCTACTCCATAAAACGTGGACAGACGGGTTGGTATAGCTTTTGTTTTTAATTTTTCCCTTAGTCGCCTTTTACAACACCCAGGCGTTGAGATGGGGTAGTGACATTATGTATTCTTAATCCGTCACTACACGAATTAAACTTTATACTTTACGTTTGAAAAGGTTAAATTACAAACCAAGTAGGTAGTACTATAAAGTATTAGGTACACGAGAATAAATTTTACTCTGCGGTAGGTGTACCATTTAAATTT
Organism: Laspeyria flexula; assembly: GCA_905147015.1. Classification (NCBI taxonomy): domain Eukaryota; kingdom Metazoa; phylum Arthropoda; class Insecta; order Lepidoptera; family Erebidae; genus Laspeyria; species Laspeyria flexula. The sequence goes on along the minus strand of LR989964.1, from coordinate 9,092,290 downwards.
TAAATTTTACTTATTCATCTAAAGTTATTCTCTATTTCGATATTCAATCAAATTTTTTTCCAGTCTTTATCAGTCTCAGATCTAAATATGTATTAGTATTATTTTTATGACGTGCTAATTGTTGCAATGAATAGTTATTAGGTATGAATTACTCGAAACTTGATTTCGTTATCTTTAATGTAGGCTATTTAGATATTGGCAACATTGATTTAGTAACTCTAATATTGGTTTCCTTACTAATTTGTTACACCCAGACATAGAACAAACAATCATGCTCAAGAGACAAAGATTTGTCCTGAGTGGGAATCGAACCCACGACCTCCGGCTTAGCAGTCAGGGTCACTAACCACTAGACCAACAGGCCAGTCCACACTGCATCATTTACTATTACTGGTTGATAGGCAAAGGCCCATAATTTCAATGCTTCTCTATCAGTGGCTTAAGTGGCCCAGTCTTGATAATATTTGTCTATATCATCACACCATCTGTTTCGTGGTCTGCCATGCCGTCCACTTGCTGTCTTATGGAACCACGTGGTGATCATTAAAAATAAAGATATTCAAATTAAACAAACGAACCCATATCACAGTCGATATAACCGGTTCACGATCAATAGCAAGCACACACGCTTAGAATAAGTGAACTTGCAATAAGGGAGGAGACAACCTTGCCCGACTTATGATCTCGATAAACATCACTGTAGATTTATGATGATATACAATCTCGAGGTGATGTGATTATTAACATTGATATTAATGTATCAACCTCTATTATAGTAGGTGTTATCTTAATGAATTTAATTCTCTATAAAAACTGGGCCACTTAAGTTTTATGAGTAAGCTTTGAGGTGATTCACTGTACGAAGATTAACTCACATAATTGTTCTAATTAAAAGCAAATTAGTGATACAAAAATTTGAGCTCATTTTATTGTACGTGCTAGATTTAATCGCATTATTTGGTATTAAAACAAACTATGAAAATAGTTTCTGATAGATTTTATTTTTGAACGAATGAAATATTGGATAGCTGAAATCACATATAAAAACTCTCTAGGTATACCTGGTATGATTTATCCGATAAAAAACAACACAAAGAATCACAAAAGAAGAATGCCCAATTTTCTTATTTTGAATTTGAATAATCAAAGTAGTTTATATTTCACGATGATAAATAAAATAAGGTAATTACAGAAACGAATCCTTAACCTTAGACGACAACCTACTTACAACACTATTAAAGCCATTAAGCATGTTCATCAAAACATAAATTAAATCAATTAATATTGATTAAAGATGATGTTATATATCCGGCCATTACAACATCTTTTGCCAACCACAGTAAATACAGTTTAAGTATTTATACCATTATCTAGCAATTTGTTTATGACAATGTCTGCATAGACATTAGAAACATGCACCTAAAGAACATATTTACATTTGAATTTACTTTTTTTTCTGGTTTAATGGTTGTTGGCCACTCGTTAATTTATTCGGAATTAAAAGAAAATTTAAAATTTGGAAGTTCCTTTAAGTTTTATCTCCGGGTAAATTTGGATGTGATTTAATCAAAAGATTCATAATATGTATTGATTTACTTTATACATTATTATGTTTGAAATTTAATTTAATTTATAGACATTATTGACTTGTTATTCTTATAATTAAGTAATTTATAGTATAGTATCGTTTAAAAATGTTATTGACTACCAGCTGGACAACATAATTTTATTTATTTGCTATTCTAAATAACTTTAGCCAAATGAACCATTATAAACTAAATATTTGCAATTTAGTAAGTGTAACGCAACATTTGCATGATCTTAGCTTACTTATACAAATAACCTGATTAATTTCTAGACAAATTACACCAAAACGACATAGTTATTCTGGTTTAATGGACACACAGAGATATAATCTTTAATATCATTAACATAGCGTTAAAAATAGTTTAAACAAATTTATGTTTTACTCCAATATAGATTGGGTTACGTATATCCTGTTTAATTAAAATTATTTAGTTAAGATTAAAGACATTGAATCCGATACACTAAGTCTCGTTTACACGGTTAACTTTTTCAAATTCAGAATGTTTAATAACTTTATATTATTAAATTTATGACTGTACCTTCTTCACAAAATATGTGGATATATTTTAGTGACCACTAATTAAAGGAAATGATAGCTGCTCGGGTGATGCCAACTAAATAGAATCATCAGTCCAAATCAAGAATTTATTTCTTTCATTAAAACTTTTGTTTTCATTAACAGTTCGTTAATGATGAACAATCATTGTCACAAAATGGTTTTATCTCTACACGGGACATACAAATAATTGAGAAACTAATAGGTTTATGTCTAGGTATTCATTGTCTTTGTCATAGGTTTCATGTCATTTCTGTAAAACTGGGTTAATGCTGATTCCCCCCGTTCTTGTTTCCCCCGAAGTGATTTTATTTGAAAAAACGTAATTATTGTATAGAACATTTTTCGATGGGAAACAAAAACGGGAAGAATCAATAGCTAAGCTGAAAGTTTTTAGTTTTAATGGCGGCTTTTCAATTTTATTGCAAAATTGTTTCTAAAATAATATTAGAAATACGACGATAATTTGTCATCGATTACGTCACATAGTATGCAGTTGTATATGTATATGGTATGTTAGTAAGTAATATAAAGCGGGGTCAATACAGCACTGGATCCTCTATAACAATGCTAACTGCTTTATTAACATAACATAGATGTTATAAGTAGAACATGTGGAAGGTTATGATGGCTTTACTAACGACTGTACTCATATAGGTTTGTGAGCACGTAGGTCTGGGAAAGCCTAATCAATCGTTGATGATATGAATATATAATATATTAGATATTGCCGTATTAAAAAAGTTATCTTTGTGACGAAAAATATAAAATAGGCGTATAAAGAAATAAAATTTTTACAATAGTAAAGTATAGACGAATGTTTGTTTTTTTTTATCAACGTTTTGCTACTGGTAAAACAAAAAATATAATTAAATTTATTTTTCGAAATTATATAATCGTATTTATCATTGCGTGCGATTGAAATAAGTTAAGACAGAGAGAGGGAGATATATATTAAATAGACTGGTAACTGTTTCGCATAAGGTCTAAACATAATTATAAAAATAATAGTAGTTTGTTGAGATAGAGTAGAAACGAAAAGTCTCTCAGTATACCAGATTAAACGGAATGAAGTCTAATTAAATTCTTACGAGCCAGTTTTGCATTTATGAGAGAGTTTATCATCTGTAGCGGAATTTTCTACGATCTGGTACACACTAAGTAATATTGAGTTATAAAACGGTGGGTTTACGAGCTGTCAAAGCGAAATCTAATAAGCTAATACGATACAGATAATACAGATATTTATAGTGCCATTTAATTGCTTATATCTTATTGCACAAAGTAACCGTCTAATTAAATTTTTAGAAAATTTATTACTCTCTTATTTGAGCAATAAAAAGGATATTTATTTTATCGGGCAATATATTTTTGTTATCAATCAATAAATTTATGATTTGTCCGTCTATATCAGTCCAATTTAATATTATATTTACTATAGTTATTATTTATCAATTCGTAAACCAATTGATAGGTACTTAAGCTACATTTTTATTACTTTTCAGAATCAATAGGTTTACGTTTTACTACAGACTGCGTCTATCTTTAGACTAATCTCTATAAAAAGCAGTAGCAATCTCTCATAAAACTGACATTGTTCAAAAATATCAATCTAAAATCAAGCTTCAAAATAAAACGACAAAAGTTAATCCTAACTCATTTAGGGCTACCAAAATCAAAACAATATGTCCAATATGTCCATTGAATAAATTTATAATGACGAGTTCTTTTACCTACATCCTTCATGAAAATCTAAACTTCTCTTCAAGATTATATTCACTACTTACTTTTCCTTTTTCACACCGTTTTTGGAACTGTGAAAATTTTGAACCAGGTACCAGTAAATTTAAAAGAAAAGGGGGTAATTAAATCAAGTTAGATCACCGAAGTACCCTGCTAGAGATATATGTACGATTTATTTCATTCTAATTACCACCAGACTACGCACCGGCAACGCAGCGTAGGACGTTCCCCCACAAAATGGACAATTGATCTGATCCAAACAGCAAGATCGGGCTGTATGCAGGCCGCTGGTTCTATTGGAAATCTCTTGAAGAGGTCTATGTCCAGCAGTCGATGTCCTACGGTTGATATATTGATGATGATTACTTACATTTTGTGACAACCCTAAACATAGTAGATACAGCGACATCCGTGCTTCGCTTTCACCGATCAAACGCGTAATTATTGTAGGCGTTAATTTTCTTGCTTCACTAATAACACGGCTAGTGTTTATTACGTATGAATGAGATTACCCGACCACTTGTCTGAACTGAGACGAGCTGTTTGACAAAAGCCGTGAAATATAAAATGTTGAATGTAAAAGGTGGTTACTTCACATATTAAATATTTACTTAACTGTTTTGTAATAATTTTAATGAAATCTAAGTACTTTTATTTATAGGTTTAGTAGAAAAGAAATTAGTTGCTGTTTTCATACAATACGACGGCATATGACGCATACAAAATTAATAATCTCGTAAAGTAATTGAAAAGATAGGTATCCATAAATACACTTTAAATACACTTCTGACTGCTCACCAATATAAAAAAAATAGCTCTAATAATACATTGCACAATTTATTTTAAACATAATTATTTACGCGATAAAATCGAACACGAAAACTTGCACTTAATAACCAACGCAACAACTTGATCAATTTCGTAGTTATGACTATTATTATATTGAACATCAAATATCAGACAGTAAATAAATACATACAAATTAAAATAATAACTGATGTGTACACCAAAAATTAATATTTAGATATCAAGTGGAAATCAACTATTAATTGTTTCATAATCATATAGATGGCGCCATGACGACCATAGACAAACCAGTTCGTTGAAAATATTATTTTTTATCGTGAATGGTTAATAGTTTAATCTGTTATTGGTTTAGTTCAAACAAGCTTAATCGGTTTGACGTAATACATATGCATCATGTGAACCAGTTTTGTTAAATTGTACAGTTAAAAATCTTAAAATAATTTTAAACAATTATAGCTATAAACTTTAAAAATTTTACCAAGAAAAACCCTTAATAAAATACTACGAATATTACATAGACTACATTTTATCACTGGCAAATATTGGCCAAAAAAATAATAAAAGCCATTAAGTCTATTGAAGAAAAAACTTCTTTCTTCTTTTTTATTTATTTTACGGCATCTCACCATTTTTAACCAAATATGGCCGGGCACATCATTAATGCCTTACGATCTTTTTATGCTTTTTTTTAATTTCGAGCTTCTTGCACCTTATGTCTTTCTCATTGTAACTTTAATTTATTGACAGGAACAGTTCACTCACGTAACTTTTTAATTATATTTTTAATTTTTTTTTCTATGGGATTCTCTCAAAAGCAACTACGAGTACTATAAAAATATCAAGCGGTCGGCCTCGGCTTGATATTTACTTAGAGGAAGTCTAATAAAGTGCAACGAGTCCCTCTAGTTGTATTGTACCCATGATAAAGGCATGACCACCTACGAGCTAGGAATGCGTTGGCGAAGCGGGATTTATTGTACGATCGATTTATTTATTAATTGTCAAACTTTTGAGCAACAGAAATCTTACGTCTGAAAATGTTTTTAATATTGTCGATTATACAACTTACTTAATGTCAAATACTTACCTCATAAATCACGTATTATTTTAATTATATTTTATAATGTATATCTATTATATTACACGGCAATTAGATGCCAATAAAATATAACGATCTCCACTTAAATGTGTACGTGGTTGCTCTTTTAATTTCCTTATTCGTTGTAAATCTAATAAATATTCGAAAATATCTTATAATAAAAAACTCTCGTAGAATAAACGCGAATATTACTATGAAGTTTAAAGCTGATAAATTTCTATATTCGATACGCTTTTCTTTAGGTGGCAAATATAATTCTATTTCAATAAGCTTTTAAAGATATACTAAGATCAAAACTATTAAAAATGCGTTATTGTTTTTAATTTACTGGCAGAATATGGATGTGACACATCTCTGATGACGTGACATAGAGTATACACAGAATAGAAACATATTTTTTTTTATTTGTTTATAATTATTTTGTGTCAGTTTATGCCATATCTATATAGCAGAGACTGACTAAAGGAAATTGACAATAGGTTCAAAGTCTCCTGTTAGGTCACGATCCAGAAATTCGATACCCGTTACTGAGTTTCTTCGCTCGTATACATAAAAGTCGTTCGGTATAAATCGCATGAAGGATTTTACTAGTCAACATTATTATGGCACTGGTATGCGTTGTAGCCAAGTGCCGGGGTATCGGTTTTCGAACGGCATGCTGGTGTTAAATTAGAATCGACTAGGGGCGATTAGGTGCTCTAGTGCTGTGCATAGTAGACAAATGTTTAGGAATCGATTTTTTAAGTACCTATTGGTATGTTGTTATATCTAAATTTATAGCTATCACTTTTCAATCAGTAATTAATTGAGTTTTAAAATACTTACAGAAGTTTTAACTAGATCCAATTTTTGAGAAGTATTTATTCACATTTTATTCATAGTGTTAGTATTATTCATGCCGACATCACGCACAAAGATTATATTATTTAGTGACTTTCCAAGAACTAGAAATGGCACTATATATATCCTTACATAAGTTTATAATAAATATATTAAAAAAATAAATAATTAATAATAATAATGGCGTAAATTAGGTGAGGCCTATGTTCAGCAGTGGACGTCGATAGGCTGATATGATGATGATGATGATGATGATGATGATATGCACACGCAGACGACTCGACGTTCAATAGTCAAAATATTCAATTTAAAACTTTTTTGCGTGATCAGAACTTCAATGTGCGTAGGTATATAAAAATCTTCTAAGATTTATTAATAACTAAATTAATTTCATTTTTAACATTTTTTGAATGGCAATATAAAAATCTTTGTTATAACATGACATGTTTAATGCATTCTGGAAAACATAATGTGAAATAGATAGAGCCGCCATGGTTATATTTGCGAACCCTACATCAGAGTAGTTTAAGTGACACGAAATAATCATTTTATACTTGTCATAAACGTAAATATCTGTCGTTAAAGTCAAACAAGAGTTACAGGTTGCAAGGGCTAGGCGTAATAGCTTATCCTAGAGGTGCGCGCATTCTCTCTGAGCCTGCGTCTGCGCCTGCGTCCCTCTCGCCCGCGCAATCAAACCACGATACATCATTTTAATACTGGACATGTCACCGCAAATCCGAATCTCCAATGCAAATGAAATGCAACCAGTATACAAAGTACGATCTAATGGCGAACTATAAATTATAAGACAGGCCAGTTTTGTTATCTGCGCGCGTCCCTCTATAGAATTTCGTTGAGATTATGCTTTGAATACGTAATGAAAATACATTATTCTGTTTTGCGAAATTTTGTTACCCATTTCGAATAACTTGAGTTGTTATTTGACCTATTACTTTATTTTTTTCCGAACTCTTTTTTAAATAAAATATTCGTGTCATTTTCAATTTGACAGCTAAAATAGTGTTGCCAATTTTATAATTTTTTAAATACTTATTCTTATTCTTGTTCGTTATAACTTAGACTAATAAAGCAAATCTCTGTTTTGTTAGTCTATTAATGTCTGACAGAACATAAAACTTAATTGTGAAATGTCGCAGTGTTCGGTGTGAAATCAAATGTTGCAATGAGGCGCGTGCTCAGAGCGCATAAGTTTTATGAGCCACGCGTAATTAGATACAGACATTTTGCTACTGATGCATACCAATTACAACACATGACACTCTACTTTTAAGTAAAATAAGATTAAAAGAGAACATTTTACGTAACTATATGAAGATGTAAAACACCTAAAGTATTAAACACAACTTACAGCACTTCTGTCACCTGTCAATATCATCATCATCATCATCTCAACCCATAAACGTCCCACTACTGGGCACGGGCCAGTACGGCTCCCTGTCAATATTAATTTTTTATATTAATAACTTACAAAAAGAAATTTTGTAACCTCATGGTTTTTATTAGCAACTATTACGCGCACTATCCACCAACTCGCATTAGGTCAGCGTGTGTGGATTATGGCCTAAACCCTCTTAACTCTCTAGAAAGAGGAGACCCGAGCCCAGCAATGGTACATTAATGGGTTGCTGATAATGATAAATTAAAATAAAATCACAGAAATAAAGTACAGAAGAGAAAAAAAAAACTTATGCGTTTGAGAAATTTTCAATAAATACCTAACGCAATATGAAAATAAATGATAAAATTATCGCCAGAATCTAGTAAAGTAACACTCTAATTCAAATCAGAGCATTAAAATTCGCGACAAATATGCAAATCTAGGAGTCCAACTAGCAATCATTCAAATAGTTCACGAAGTCCGCTTGAATATACCTACATTTAGTTTAATTATATTATCTTATCTGAACCGTACATGATTCACTACACTCAGTGTCATAAATCTCCTTTACTGCCTGCGGATATGTTTCAAGTCGTTTCGGGGTCGAAAATATTTCGCAACTTTAGTTATTACTTGTGTAAAATCGAATGACGCATGCTAAACTTTAGGTCGACTCGGCGACGTCTAGTTGACGTGCCCTATTTACTTCTTGTCAATTTTTATTCATTCACTAACTACCAATTACGTATCTCGAAATGCCTTCATTAAGCGCCCGTCTAAAAATAATTTAGTGTCTAGTCTAGATAGCTGCCTCTATTTATAAGATTTCTTAATGAAAATCAAAGATAATGTAATTAGTTATAAGATTTATATTTATAAGTTTAGAACGCGCCATAACGGTGGAATCATCGCGTCTCAGGATGTCACAAAAACAGCGCTTCGATTATCAAGTGATACTTCGCAGAATCAGCGTCAATATATGTAATTGCGGACGCCGCTCACATAACTAATGTACTCTAAATAAGTTATATGTAGGTAAGGCATAGGTTGTTAGTAAAAAAGTTCCCGATTTCCGGCGGTTCCCACGACGCGCGTCGCCGTCGCCCCGATTCCCACATGCAACCGCGACTTTTATAAACAACATTATCGTCATAAGTGCGCATGCGTGGCAAATCAATCTGTCATTGGTCAGAATCGGACCGCTAGGTGTATTAAATGCCCACTCTAAAATACATCGAATTCCATTTTGATTGGTCCATAAATGCATTCGATAATAGATTAGATAATTATTTCGCCTGGCAACTCGAACATCGGCGTGTGTGTGGTTAGAATACTTAATTTACAAATTCGATTTGCGCAGCTTATATTGGATTACAACAATGTGATACTAGTCGAGATTTGTGCACACGAACGTATTATCTTGTCACGCACGGGTCAAAATATGGCCTTTGTCAATAAAGTACAAGCTATCATTGAATATGCTAAAGAAAGACACCTATATTTACGACTGCGTTCCATCACGATCTTAATAAATGGCATATCGCCGACCGCGTCTAGTTAATAGACATTAATGTTAAATAAATTCGCACAAGCAACAAACTACTCGTCATCTTACAGATAATATTCAATGAAGAAGCTTTAAATAACATGACCTAATACAGTGTAAGTAATGTGCGCTTAACAGAACGATTTAGTACTTGTAGCTTTGGTTTTGCAACGATAACCGACTGTATCGAGACATGATACGTTCACGGACATAATCGATACATCTGAACAGCCCATGTAGTGCTGTGTATGATTCTAACTTCATATATCGTTGAGTAATTTCATATCTCGCCATAAGGCGACCGGCGCGACGCATTACCTAAAATAGTGATGTGAAATAAATCAAAGATCGTTGTCGATACGATGTCATCTAAAAAAGTGGGCGGTGCGTGTGAATCTGCTACGACCGCGATCGTATGAGAATATCATACGGAATGTCAACTATAAACTAGACTTATGAGTTTATACTGTAAATATTAGTAAATATGTTGGAAACGCGACCATTAACAATATTTTTATCTGTTGTATCTATAATGAACCAGTCCATGTTATGATTTAGTTGCCTCCAGTTCAGTTAAAAAATATTAATTTGTATTGCATGTTAGTGCAGCGGAACTCGTGTGAGTTTGTATTACTTGCATCACTCGTTGCGTTCACACGAATATTTTCCATCTTTTTGCAAAACGATGCTTACGATTTATTAGCTATTTCATCGGAGAATTGCGAAGGACCGACCGGCTCGTGACTATGCAGTGTTGCGTCCTATGGAAGCCGTATAGTTTTTTTATGAATCATTTTATCGATACGCGAAAGCAATTGTGACAGTGGTGCAATCTCAGCTCTAAACCTATTGTTGTTCGGCTCACGCTTTTTTCGATAATATTCTCTTGAAATTCTTAAGTTTGATGTTACGAAATTAAGATATTTTATTGGAGTGTTACTTTGTAATTAGAATCAATAAAAATCGAAGGATCAAAACAGATTTGTTGTAATCGATAAATTGATTTTATTGCTCAAATGAATTGATGTCACAATGACCTGCAAGATAATAGAAATATGGTATGGCTACACGAGTGAAGGTGAGATGGTAACAATCATATGGTACAATCTGTTGGTATAGTACATCGAGTTAACGATCCGTTACGAATAGGCGCAACAGCGTATGTTCCGCGCGCGCGACCATGCACGACTACTGTGATTGGCTACTCACTGTGTAAACATTACTGTGTGTTATCCATACAAATGCATGTACATAGTATTTTAATAGCCCTGATTGATTGTATCATGCCTCCTCGATCACGCCTCGTAAGCCATAAATTATGATATTTATCGTCCGCTCATAAGTAATTCGCTTAAACCTAACCTACTTGTATTGAAAAGTGATGTTCGAATGACAAAATTCGAATTTATGAGGTTTTATTCAAATGAATTTTGCAGACATCCTAGAAATAATCATGTATTCATCTGATGCATCAATAAACTCTTATTATTAGTATTTATCAATCCTCATTAGGATTGTATTATGCAGGTGCTAATTAGGTTCTCAATTTCTCTAAGTTCTATCTCTATCTGAAGGACACCAGTTTGACCAGGGCCCTGTCTCTGAGCTGTCGGAAAGTTTTCGGCTGCAAAAGTCAGTTTAAAATACTTATAAAAAATAGAGAGTTAGAAAAACATCTAATATTATTCAGTTAGCCTATTTTCTACCAATAAATAACTTAAAACATAAATAAACTTCGTTCTATGATTCGAAAAAGTTTACGATGCCGCAGCATTCCGACGGCTCAGAATCAAGAAGCAGTTAACTATTAGGTTAATAGGAACATGATTTGATTCTACTGTAGACAAACCATGAACCCATCTCATTTACCATTCACACCTCGCCTCTAACATTATACCTACATTATTATTGACTGTATAAAGCAATTTATCGCCTCTACATTTTATCGTATTCGACGGGCGGAATTCCAAATACATAGCACACAGTAAAACGAATCGCGGTAATTTATTATAGTTTTGCATAACAGAATAACAAGATAGTGGGACGAGACGTTTAACGCATGGAATAGCACAAAAGTTGTTGAGTGCGTTCGACTGCCAACGAATAAGCGATTCAAATGCTAATATATCACAAGGCGGCGCGCCGTGATGGTTCTCATTGGCCACGCTATTTACATTAACATACATAACGACGGAGGAGGCGGGGCGAGCTCACGTCACGCCACTACCAAACATCTTTAATTACTTAGTAATTAGTGGATCGTGACCGGCGCAGATGCGCGACCTAATCTAACAAACGTGCACTACACTAAATACATTATGTTGTAAGTTTACACACGGCACAGCTACTGTACTGTTACCGCACGAGCCTCTCGAACAACCTCGAACTAATTAATTTCTAATTATAAACGCTAATACAATATTCACGAACAGAAAGTAATGAGGGTTAAATTAATGGACCTTTCAAGAAAGCTCATCTGTTTCTAATAATAAATTTAATACTTATAAGGCCCGGTGATCGATCGTTTCTACCGCGGTGTACCGGACACAAACAAAATAACAATAATGTAAACCATATCTATTACAACATGATTCCTTAGAAATTCCAACGTGCAATTGTATCCGTTAAGATTGACCATCAGCATAATAGACAATTATTCACCTAATCCTTGCATTAAAGGGGCACGTCTGCGGGCCCGCCACAAATCATAAGCATGGTGCAGGGGACTCACGAGCGCGCCATATATAGAGTCCAGACGTCGATAGCCGACCCTTGTTCAAAGGATTTATGTCGGCTCCTTTTGGTGCAAATTAGCGCATGTCGACTGTAGGCGTGAGCGAACAAATTTGTAGCAGCACTATTAGGATGTTTTGCTTTTACTTTTTATGATAATGGATGCAGATAAATTTTTGCTTGGTTCACTTATTGCTGCAGACATACATAGCACTTACAAACTAACTGTAATAAAAGTATGGTCTACTACACGTACGTCCGACACTATTATCGTCTTTATCTCGTAACATAGTGAGGAATATAAAGCTGTGCATTAAAATAAAAGTTCCAAAACTGCTAAGCGGCATAGAGAAAAAAAAAACTTTGACAGATGATAGTATAAAGTTGTAATGACAACGTAATGTGGTTCAACATGTAGATGTATCGGCGCACTACGACATGGATGGAACCGGCGCGGCGCATGCCAATAATGCGCGTGACGGTACGTGGGTGATGGCGCGCGCCGATCAATCTTCACAATGAAGTTGTCCAATTTATTGTTGCACGATTATCGGTGCGGATATTATTTTTGTTATAACGCTATCTGTTATGATACGACGTGGGTAGAAACGAGAAATAGCGAAAGGAAAGCACTTTAATGCCGTTTATATCTTTCATGTCAATTCGTGCCTTCGATTTCACTTTTAAACAGCAGCCCGAAGTGACGCCCATTGTTGAAGATACACTAGGTTAGACAAAAACTAAATGGACTTATTTAGGCCGAAGTTTGGACTTCATACGAGAATTTTTCACCTATCACGGGTTAACAGACTCATTTGTTGAATATGTCACTAAGAGATTACGTGGATGTCAATGACTGATTCTATCGCGTTCACAACTCTTCCATAAGCAACTGGTTAGAGCGCAATATATTGGCTTTATAAAGGTGTATTAATAATTAACAAAAAACGTGGTAGTTTCGGTAGCAAGTGCTCCAGTTACCGATGTCGCAAGTAAGTGGGCGTACGTCGAAGGCGAGCGTAGGAGCTGACATCGATCAGCCGGCCACCCCCGCCGCACCGGTCGCGTCATTTCGCAATGTTTATACAACGTTTTAACATACCGGTGTGTAGAAGATATTGACGACGATAGGGGCAAAGTTGACTAATAATCTGGCCACTCGCTGAAATGTCCTGATTGCTACATTGACCGTGTCATTTGGTGAATTACAACAACTACACGCGATTACATATCATATTTGATCGACTATTAACAGTGGCTTATTCATATAATACATCTATGAATACCGATGCCGATGCATCTTTGATCTTTATCTACTGCTCCTTACCTAAAACTAAATATTTTTACTTGTGACTAGCATTGTCTAATATTTAATTTGTTTGTTTGTTCTAGGTCGGTGGCGCACGAGCCCGATGAGCGCGTGCGCGGCGGCCGCCATGCGCGAAAAGCACGCGGCGCCGCGTCGCCTCGCCTCCCCGCCGGTGTCGCCGCACGAGCATCACCCCAGCCCGCTCAGCTCACCGCGTGCCGATGAGCCCCTCGACCTGCGCGTCACTCATAAGCGCCCGTCACGACTAGAAGACGAAAATTGTAACTTGATAGTGCCGTCACCACCGCCGCACCCCACGCACCCCACGCACCCTGCTCACCCGGCGCATCCCGCGCTTTTACAATTCTGTCGACGATTACCACTCGCACTACCAGCATCGTTTGGCCGGTATCCATTCCTACCTGCGGCAGCGGCAACCCTGCTCGCTCCTGGCGCTCCCCGTGCGCCTCCCCTACCAACGAACCCCGGCGCACCTCGAGCACGAGACCGGTATACATGCTCCTATTGTGGGAAGGCATTCCCTCGCAGTGCCAATCTAACACGGCATTTAAGAACGCATACGGGAGAACAACCTTACCGCTGCAAATACTGCGAGCGATCATTCTCCATATCATCGAATCTTCAACGACATGTGAGGAACATTCATAACAAAGAGAGACCATTCCGGTGTCGTCACTGTGATCGCTGCTTCGGCCAGCAGACGAACCTCGACAGGCATCTCAAGAAACACGAGGCGGAGAATGGAGACGACAGTCGTCGGCGGTCTCCGGATGAGACGTATTTCGAAGAGATCAGATCGTTCATGGGGCGCGTAGCGCCGGGCCGGCGTGCCGCCGCCGCCGGCGCCAGCGCTGCCGACCACACCTGATAGTGAAGCATGCAGACCACATTCACATCTACAATAATCTGGTCGATGCATCCAAATGACTTTGTGTATTTGTAGAAACTTTAATCGTGTGAATTTATGATCAAATATGTTATGAATAAGCGCCAACTATTGTTATTTTTATCAGTGTAGTAATTTTGTCAATAAATAATGCAATGACGACATTCAAAATGTTAGAAACATTGTAAAGCCGGATAAGATCACGCATCATCAGTTTTGTCAATACCCACTATTGTTACCGCGTTAGGCACGTTGAATTGGCGCAAATAAAACGAGTGAAAGTAAATGTACTTGCCACCAAGTCGGCTATTAGAATATGTATGTATTATAATAAAGTGATATTGAATCTCGTGTACTTAATGTAAATATTATGCTATAGTAGTGTATGTAGTTAGGGCACGTACCGAATTTTCTCTACCGATAGATGTATGAAAACTTTATTTGTACGTATATATTATATTCCTTGTCGCTAAAGACATAAATAGACAATTAATTTTAAGTGTTCCGAGAGTGTTCGCTATTGTAGAATTACGCTGTATTGCTATATTATATGAATGTAAGTAGTTTCTTTATACTTTTTTTTTTGTAAATTTCGCTTTATTCGATGTAAAATAATTAGTATTATTAGTCTGAGAGGAAACGCCGGTTACCAATAAAAATATAACTTGTTGCTTATTGAAGATATTATTAAATATTTTTACGAAATGTTAGAAAAGTTGTTTTAAAAATTATCTTATCTGTCGAAATTTTATATGTATATTGTGTACTTATACTGAAAGTTGCGTAAATTATTGTCGTTTTGGACACCGACCACAGAGTTACTTGTAGTATGATCTGTGGACTTTAAGATGTCCTCTTTGTTAAGTTTCAAAATATTACGCAAATTAAATATTTTATTATAATTGTATTGAGATTTTAATTAAAACTTAAACAGATTAGAGATTACCACAGAACTTTATTAAACATTCTTCTTATTCGAAATTATTTACTAAATTAATATAAATACAAATCTGTGATTTAATTTATTACTGGACAACTGTGGGAAAATACACAAACAATCTCTCAAAGAACTAATCTAAACGTTCCTGTAAGTATAGATAGATCTCTATAATTGTTGCGAGTGTAAAGGTGGTTATACAGGATGCAACAATTCGATCAGTATGGGCAAGTCTAACTCGATGATTCAACTCCAACTCTATGTCGAACTCGACATGGTTCCTAAAAACGGATCTTCGCTTGTCTTATAGTTTCAGACTTGTGGGTACTGACCGTTTTAAATATAGCACCCTGTATATTATAGATATTTACTTCCTCAAATAATTGAAATGTCACACTTAACATACATTGTTATAAATTAAACAAAAACAATTAATTATTTTCTAGAATGATTTAAAATAAAATTCCCTGAAAGGAGAAAGTTTTTCATTCAGAATGTTTAATCTTACGCCTCTATTCATGTTAAGCTGACATTTGCATAATCGGTCTTATCGTACTCTCAATAAAAAGTTGCATTTTGAACCTTATGCCGTTCATCACAAGATGAAGATTGTCTGACAACCAAATTGTGGCAAAGTTCAGCAACTCGCGTTATGAAATGTGCTCTAAACTATAATTTTGTTATTGAGCATACCATGACACTCGAATTGTTTTCTAAGCTAGACGCTAGAGCGTCATTCCCAAGGAGGTATTTCCCAAACCTATATTTTCCAAGTCAATGTTACCTTGTGTATGAATGTCTACTTTAGTATACTCGTACCAAAATTGTTTGTATCGCATATGAGATGCTATTTAACTTATCACTAGAATGTGTAATTCATAGAGATTATTACTATATCGTTTTGTACTTTTGATACCTATAAGTCGTTCAAAGGTCACCGATTACCTTGTCAAAATGAAATAAATAACAATAAAACTTTTATTTTTGGATTTTTATTTTGTTTACCTTTTACAACAAATTTGCGTAGCTAAGGCTTTGTAGGCTATATAGATGATATGTGGTTTGACGATAGTAAAAAAGCATCAATGCAGTGAGTATGTACTTTATAACTCATAAGTCTAAGAAAGCTCACCCAAATTGAGAGAATCTAAGATATAAAATATGTATAATAAAGCTCATATCAAAATTAATTAATGTTACAAATACGGATGAACAATATTATATTTTGGACCTTATATAAAAGAAGTAAAATGAAAAATACAGTAACCAGATTAAACGCTTATATACCTGCTTACAAAGAAGGTAAAACTAGACACGCGTGATAGTGGATGCTAAATATCAAAGCATGTGTAGATTTTGCGTTCAAAATAACCTAACCTAATCCCGTGCATGAGTTTTGTCTGCATGACGACCTGCGTGCATGATGCAATGAACTTACAATTCGAAACAATATTTCTAATCCAGATGATAACAGTTTGTGACGTCCAAGTATGCGCACTCGTAAATCATAAATATTATAAAGCTGAAGAGTTTGTTTGATTGAAAGCTAGGATCTCAGGAAATACTGGTCCGATTTCAAGAATTATTTTAGTGTTGGATAGCCCATTTATCGAGGAAGGTCCATCATCATCATTCAACATCACGACACGGCTAGTAGGAAGTGAGCAGAAGCTAAACAAAAAGGACGGTAGTGAAGCCCCGCGCGACTCCTAGTTAAATATATTATGAATAATAACACCAAATTTCATAGATATTATTTCTACAAGCAAGTCTGAAAGCTAAATTGATAGACGCAATAGATGAACAGACAAATTTAAATTAATTTAGGTACACAAACAAAATTACTATAATAATCTTTGCACCAATAGACAAAATGAACAAAAAGACTTGGTGAGTGAACAAAAAGAGGGGACAAAAACATCTAATACGATTAAAGTCGCAACGCCATGTTGTATCGAAGGGCGCCCGGAGGCTTTACCGGCGCTGCCTCACGAACACCATTTACAATATGATTATGCTTTATTGCCATTAATTCGCGACAAACGAAACCGCCCCGCACCATCTAGCCCGCCATATTGGCAAACTATCTAATTTATTGATCTAATCATAAGAACTGAACACCACGTACCTGTTTCAACTAAAAATGGTCTAACTGAGTCATAAACTAACAATAATATCGTCACGAGACTTAAATAAGCAACCTATCTGAAGTCTATCTTAATATCAAAGTCCATTTATAATAAGTATTGACATGATCAGCAGTTTTGACTGAAAAAGAGAATATAAATTAAGAATTCTATGTAGATTTTGGTTTATACTACGTAAGGTGAATTGGTTAAAGTGGACACCGTCAACTCTATCCTAATATGAAACAAATTACCCATAGGTACATATTTTGGCAGAAAATGGATGTATTTCTGTCGTTAATATTTGTATCATCATATCAGCCTAAAGAAGTCCACTGCTGGACATAGGCCTCACCTAATTTACGCCACCGCGTTTGGTCCTGTGCCACCTGCAACCAACAGCCGCCTGCAAACTTGACCAGGTCGTCGGGCCATCTGGTGGGGGACCGTCCCATACTACGCCTTTCAATACGTGGCCGCCACTCGAGAAGATTTTTACCCCATAGGCTATCAGTTCTACAAGCTATGTGCCCTGTCCACTGCTACTTTAGCGATGCGATTCGATATGATATTTGGATACCAGCACGTCCTATACTACCCTATACACCTACCTCGCTACCTGCATGAGTAACTTAGAAATATTTGTTTAAATCATAACAAAAAAAACGGCTTGCCATCGAGTAAGTGTATGTGCTTATTGAGAACAAGACTTGGGTTATTATGCTATCCTCCCCGTTTTACTCCTTTGATACCCTAATGAATTAAATTGCTTCCATATTACTGAGAGTATACAAATGTCTTAAACAACATAGTCTTATACAAAGCAGCTGTAACCACCAAAACTAAATAATTATCAGCTTAATGAATAAGACCTTATCTCAATGTAGAATCTTGTTTTTGACTGTTGATATCGAAATACTGCGGCATTAGAAAGGTAAAACCTATTTGGAGGACGTATTATTTGTAATCAGTATTTTTTTAATCAATGACAGTTGATAGCAAAAGTTTTGTTCGTTTTTATACAGTGGGTACATGGGTTAGTGATCTAATAGATACAGAAAGTGACCGAAGTAGTTCTAGATAACTTCTATAGTATATTGTGGACACGGGAGTCTGACACGAACGGTATCACTAAGGAGCTGGCCCAATTATAAGGAGTAATGTGAAAATATTTATTTTAATAAAGAATTGGTATTTGGAGCAGACCCGTGCCTGACAGTGGCACGTTTATGGGTTGAAATGATGATTCAGACTTGCTTATGAATCCGCTCATGTGTATATTTCATATATATCTGTGCTAGTAAAACTTACAAATATCTTAGTGATAACTCAATTAATTTTGATATTCAGAGCTCTTATCATTGAGGAAAGTTTGGAGATATTACGTTATTGTATGCAATAAGGTTCTAAACTGTACTCTTAGAAGAGTAACTATAACTATACAAATAGTCATTTCATTACGTATTGAAAACTGATTTGATGACATAAATACATAATATCTTAAATAAAATAAAACAATTAACAATTATCTGTTTCGTTTAATAAATACATTCTATATACAGGGTGTATACGACGATACGACATTAAATGAAAAGGCAGCCAGTGTTAACCCTTATAAACATATTCTAATAAAAATTATTAAAAAAAAAAAAAAAAAAATCTACACATTATTTAGAGTAAAAAAATTTAAGAATATAAAACTACACATTATTTTTCTATCATGACGTTTTCGACATGACGACGACAAAAGTGCGGAACAGAGTAAGAGATAAGATAATATGAAAGAGTCAGAGATATTTAAATGAATTGAATGACATAATGACAACATACGATCAACGTAAATACCTACAGGTTGTTTAAAACTGTGAACAACTGTGACATAAAGAAAGTACATTTGCGTCTAAACTATCTGACTGACCTGTTGGTCTAGTGGTTAGTGACACTGACTGCTAAGCCGGAGGTCGTGGGTTCGATCCCCACCCAGGACAAATCTTTGTGTGATGAGCATAAAGATTTGTTCTGTGTCTGGGTGTAATTTATCTATAATATGTGTGTATTTACAAAAAAAAATGTATTCAAGTAGTATATCAGTTGTTTAGTACCCATAACACAAGCAAGTATAATTGCTTACTTTGAGACTAGATGGCGCTGTTGAATGTGGTAGAATATTATTATTATTATTATATTGCAAATTTCTGTTTAATTTTTTTGGTATAGCCTTCTAACATCACATGCTACACGTGGTTTCATTTAATGTCGTACCGTCGTATACACCCTGTATAGATGTTTAATAACAGTCTATCATTTATTATACAACGTCAATCATTAAAACAAACATTGGTTAATAAAAATTCCCGTGTATATTCTAAGATCGTTAGTAACTTGCACCTCAAAGTGCCAGAGCAGGGTGGGGCATTGCACAACGATGGCACGGCGTCGGCGCACGGCGGCTGCTAAACGAGTGCGCAGGCGCACGGGGCTGGCCGCCTTGTTAGCACAGACCCGCGCGTGCCACCGTTGCGTTGCATTATTTATTGCTTATTGAAAAACTACCGATATCTTTAGCTAGCCACTTTTGTGGTTGATCGTTACTTCGTTTTTGTATAGCAATTTTTGTTGGAACGCAAATTGGCGGTGATGCAAAGGAGAAAGCAATTATTAGTACGGTTGTTGTTTAGTTAAGAAATGTTGTTAATAGGCGACCTACTTTTTGATGTTCGGTTTATTTAATGGTTTATAAATATGCTGATAGATAGAACCCAAAATTAAAACAGTAGAAAGGATTTCGTTTTAAAGTAACCGAAATACAATTATATTATAAAATAAAACCACCTTCTTGCCCTGTCAGTATGACTGGTGGTTACGCCCATGGTATAAAATATTAAACTGTACAATATTATAAATTAAGCAAAAGCCGCAGTAGGCAGTCTCTACGAGTACAACTTGTACAGCATGCCAAAACTGCTTATAAATTTGTTGGCATAACAATATCCGTATCTAGGAATTATTAAATTATTCAAAACTAAGGATAGCTACACATTGGTCAAATTCTAGCCGAAAATAGGGGCGTTTTTGCACGTCAAAATAATAATATTCTACCACATTCACACAGCGCCATCTAGTCCCAAAGTAAGCAATTATATTTGCTTGTGTTATGGGTACTAAACAACTGATATACTACTTAAATACATTTTTGTTTTTTGTAAATACATACATATTATAGATAAATTACACGCAGACACAGAACAAACCTTTATGTTCATCACACAAAGATTTGTCCTGGGTGAGGATCGAACCCACGACCTCCGACTTAGCAGTCAGGGTTACTAACCACTAGACCAACAGGCCAGTCAAAATGCTTGAACACACTCAACCGTAAAAAATTAACCTAAATAAACACAGTTTGATATACATGAAAGGCATAGGCAGAGATCATAGGCACGCCTTCTATTACATAGGAACTACCATAGTTCAGACACACATACATATAGTATAGAATAAAAAGTTGTCCGAATCAATAAATGACCCGAGTTCGATTTCAACCGGGAGTCAATAGACAAGTGACTTAACATCTGCTAAAGTGAGTGAAAACATCGTGAGGAAACCCTCATACCCTTGGAGATGGGCCGGGTGGAAGCTAGTATTCACATATTTTACGAAACTAAGTTTATTCACCGAAGATATGCGCAATGTGTAAACGTCCTTAAGTACTCGTAAATACAAATGTAATAATCTAAGCGGATTATTGTATTACTGTCGGAAGTCTAGCGCCGATCTACAAAGTTTCGAATTATAATGTACAGTTGTAAATATAGATACTAAGCAAATATACTATGTAATGTGTGAAAATATTTCTTCGGTCTAATTATATTACCGTACACGTTTGTTGACATAGCACAACGTGCTATTTAGTGACGTCAGTTACACAAGTATTTAATATAATGCATTATTTAGGTAAGAACAGACGGAAACACGACACTGTTAAAGAAAGACTGGCCACTTCATATATGTTGTAAATTAATTAAAATCGCTAAATAAACTAGCACATAAAGAATATTGGTCTATCCTTCAAACAACTACATCTACAACTACAAACCCAAACCTGGTGCGTGGTCTACTGACTTGTACAATATTCTTATTATCTATTAGTATTTTTGTATTCTAGGAAAAACTCGTTTTATATTAAAATATATTAGGCACCAAGATTTTACTTAGTTGCCATTTAATTTATAAAGCATTTATACAGGGACACACATTCACTAACACACACGCACACACGCACACACACACACACACTCATACACACACATTCACACACACCTACCATTATTGTTGTGTATTATGTATTGTTGTTTATTTTTATTTTTTGTCTTAAATTTTAACACCAACTTAGTAGGTACAAATTATTGTAATTATTACACACACATCAGCTTACATTTGTATACAGTCTGAGGGCGAGAGCCTGGAGATCCGTCATACAGGTCTCGAACCTAGTGCGGACTCCAGCTCTCAAAAGGTATTATTTTAAGCTGTCATGTCTTATCTATGTCTTATTGAATAATATTATTATTATGTCTCTTTTACTCACGGCTATACTTCTCTCTGAAATGAGATTGACCTTTTTTGGAAAGCAGAGATTCTTTTTTATTATTATACTACTTTGTTTTCGAGATATGTTTATGATAAACTAGCTTTTGCAATTGGCTCAAGCTAAAAGCCTATGTACTTACTATTCTAGACTATAATCTCATAATTTCAACCTATAAACGCCCCATTGCTGGGCACGAGTCCCCGTCCAAAGAATGTGGAGGGAATTTAGTATACTACACCACGCTGACCAGACGGGTTGGTATAGGGTTTGTTTTGAAATTTCCTTTTCTCGCAGTGCTCTTAACTGCATAAGGTTTCTCTCTTAGTCACCTTTTACAACACCCACGGGTTGACATGGGGTAGTGACATTATTGTATTCTTAATCCGTAACTACACGGACAATATAATCTATCTGTGACCAAATTCTACCAACTTCTATACAGATCGTTGCAGCCGTTCTGGAGGGATTGAGTAACAAATAACCATTTATCTTAACTTTTGTATTTATAATATTATTTAAAATAGTGTTCAATTTAGGTAACTTAATGTTGGAATTGGATGATTTATTAAAATACATCCATAAAATAAGATATACTAATATGTATACTGTACTTAGCATCGTGAGTAATTAGTTTGTATATCCTAGAGAATAAGTTTCCTTTAAGTCACTAAATACCAGTCTTAGATAGACCCATTAGCTACAAATGTATAGATTTTATTAATTTCTTACACAAACAGAAAAGATAAACACAACATGAACTTACGAAAGAAATAAATGATATTTCGTACATTGGAAACAGTAGCGGTATTTCTACCTACCAGACAGTTGAAATTGCTTAGCAAATTACAACCAATAAAATATTACATAAATTGAAAACGCAGTGGACTGTTACCAAAATATGATTTTTAAGGTCGCCTAGATTGACGAAGTAACGTGCACAGTCGGACGAGATAAGATGTAACCATTGAAATCAACCTGCCTGTGGTCTGTTGCGTGATTTTTGTGAGTGTACACTATCACAATGTTCTAAA
Source organism: Laspeyria flexula (assembly GCA_905147015.1). Classification (NCBI taxonomy): domain Eukaryota; kingdom Metazoa; phylum Arthropoda; class Insecta; order Lepidoptera; family Erebidae; genus Laspeyria; species Laspeyria flexula. The sequence goes on along the minus strand of LR989964.1, from coordinate 9,069,076 downwards.
ATATTTGGAATGGACATGTATGTTTTCTCTTTATTTATATTTTTTCTATTTTTTCTTAAATTAGGTGGAAAGTGTGTCAAATGTAATCATTGCGTTTATTATTTATATGCAAATAACACATTGGAACTTGCAAGGCGTTATTATCATAGTAAAATAACTATAAGCATTACGAATACTTACTTTTTAATACACGTTCACGTAATTCTAAAAAGTGATTGAAAACATTTAAAAAAAGGTCCAAATAAAAATTAAAAAATCGAAAACCACGAAATATGACACTAAATTGCGACGATGCCATTCCTCCGTATGAACCCTCTTAAACAATGCGAAGAAATTACAACCAAGCCACTGCAAAGGAAAAGGAAAATATAGGGGATTTAGAGTGGGATTTGAACTTCCAGCGCTCCTCACTTACCGGATGGAAAGCATAATAGTTCTACCTAGCGTTGATACTCTAAAAAAGGGTAATACTTTCCCGATGTGCCATTCATGCTGGCATGCAAGCATACTTTATGTTTTATACCTATCTTTGGCATAGTGGCAAATATATCTATGATATGGGCAACGATTAGCCTATGGGTATACATTGGCGTACGTTGTGGCGCTATGCTGACGGCAATTTACTTCAGAACTTCACGACGTATTTACGACTGCTAATCTTAACCAAGGAGTTGCAAACAGAAAGAGCGAGAAAGCAAAAGAGAGATGCAAACAGAAGTAATTATTTGTATTCTTATGTTCACTCTCTTACTCCTTATATCACAGACAAGTAACTCGATTGCTAAGAGCAGAGAGGAAGATACGTGTAATCCGATACATAGGGAATTCTTATTCAAAAAAACCCAGACACAACGACTAGTAGTGAACACAAAAAATTAATTTTAAAAGATAAATTTCACTGTAATTACACAAGATTAAATCCAATGTCGCTTCTAGATGCTTTACGTCATGACAAGTGCAGGTGACCGATCCATCACAGTGCTCAGCGACGTGGACGTGCCTAATTAACGGAAAGCAAGGTCGGTTGATGAAACAGGCCTAGCACCCACTCTAGTTTATCACAAAAAATTGTTAAGCTGTATCCATATTTACGAAAATTTACTATATCCGCATGCCTGTACTATGAATGTAATATATTCTTCTTCATCATCAATAACCCGTTATTGTCGCAATGTTGGGCTCGGGTCTATTCGCCCCTATCTAGAGAGCCGAGAGGGTTTGGCCGTAATCAACACACGCTGGCCTAATGTAGGTTGGTGGATCAGGCATACACTGTAAGCCACTAAACTGGATAACAAAGGGACCACCTTGTGTCAGTTTAGTGGCGGTTCTAAAACCCTTGTACTAGCAATCAGATAAAATATGTCTGATTGACACCTTACGCCACGTGAAGAGTTACAAAAATTTAAAACCAATATTTGGAATGTAAATATTTTTACCAAGAAAAGGAATGCAACGAAAACTTGTGACGTAATATGAACGCGACTTTACATTGCGTAAGAGTCGTCTTATCGAGCACTATAAAATTATAGATGTCGCGCAGATCCATTGACGTCGGCGCCGTGACACGCGAATCTGCGCAATACGCATCAAGGTTTAATATGTTAATAAGTTGTTTATTAATTAAGTTTAGTGTGAAGAAATCAGTATAGTTAATGCGACGTACAAATTGCATTTGATTTATTATTAATTATATTGATTGGACGGCAATCAGTAATAATATAAGATATTATCTGAGCATATGCACACAAATAATAAATAACTGGTACTATTAAAACGTTGTTTAAAAGAACATAATTATAGAATTCTTTTAATAGTGTATTTTATATAATGTTCGCAAATTTAATGGTAACAGGATTTTAAATATATGCAATAATTCAAAAGTGAAAACCGCTTATCTGAAAAAAAAAACAAAAGAAAGCTGTAATTCTAAAACAGTTTTTAAAAAACCTCTTTTCTCAGAGACCATTGACAAATCGAACAGTTAAGTACTGCCTGAATTACGTACATGTGCAATTACATAAAATAATGTGTGTTTATTGAATGTTTTTACAAATTAAAATAAACGATAATGGATTTTCAGAACCTAGTTATTTTATCCCAAACTCATTGCCCCTTAATGAAACTGATATAAATGCAAATTTCAATACCACTTTACATATAACCCGTAAATTTGTTATCCAAGTGCTCGATTTCAAGTAAATCTTGCTCCAAAATGTTTAGCGAACCATTAAGCCGTCGCGCGTCGCGCAGAAAAGCTTATAAACTGTACTTATATTTACACCTTACAGACATGCGATCGTAATGGCCTGCTCTTAATTTTTGACCATGTAACACACTCAATTTATACAATAATTAAATTCGTATATAAATCCTTTGCATACCAATAAACTATAGTATTAAACTATAATCTAAAATTTCATAACGTAACATCAAGTTAGGCATTCCCTCCCAAGTGTCAAAATTCGGTGATCACAAGGGTCATCGCTGTTAATCCTGGTTTACAGGAGTTGCAGTGGTAGGTATGAGGCTGGGATTGTCCCGTATCTTCAAGTAAGTCATACAATAGTCACTATTTTCTATAGATATATATATATAGGTACATACTCATATAGGTACATACTCGTATGTGTACTAAGACTAATTGTGGCGATGGCGAGCGGTGCGATGGTAGAATGTGACCGTGGGCATCATCTCAAACAGTTCTTCAGAGCACAACCCATTATACAGGCGGTAGAACACACATAGGGAGGCAAAGTCTCTCCTCGCACTTAATGGTTCGATACCGCCTGTTAGTATAGGATCGTCGACGATTCTCACAGCGCGCTTCTGAACCGAGTCAAAAGGCCCAAAAAAGGAGTGAATAGGTTCCTTAAGGGTCGGCAACGCGCTCGTGATGCCCCTGGTGTTGCAGGCGCCCATAGGCTACGGTAACCGCTTACCATCAGGCGGACCGTAGGTCTGTTTGCCACCGTCGTGGTATAAAAAATAAAAATAAAAGTTTTGTGTCAAAAGTATTAAGCCCAAAAATATTGTGCATTTAGACATTTAAAAACATGAATATAATTACTAATAACTAACAAAGACCTACCTTATTATTGATTGTAATAAGAGTTAGTATTGTAAACACAATAAAATATGTTCCACGAGATACAAGCTAAGCTTAGTTTGTGCATCACTGATCAATCTGATCATGTATATTGAAGGTTATTTCGATTAATATATTTATTTCTATTCTAATTCTAATCAAAATAGATTTACTTATGAATGATGAACACATTTTGAGTGTCATCATCATTATCATTTCAATGCATAAACGTCCCACAGCTGGGCACGGGTTTCTTCTAAAGAATGTGGAGAATTTTTAGTAATATAATAGTCACATGCAATTTTTTTAAATGTCTGCCATTAGCTACAGACATGGTGTACTCTTAGCTTTATTTTCTATACAATAAATTTAATTAAAGTGTAACATAGTGTAACTTCAAGAGTGATATGTACCTGAATACCAGCCATATCATAGTGTTGCCATCCGACCAGTTAAGGCAGTTTCGCCCCCTTTTGGTCAGGACTTCATGCCTCACGGAGATATTTTGATGAGGACGAATTAATTACAGTCGTATGGTCGTTCACTAATAAACTAACAAACTTGCTTATCGATATCGTAGACTAGATATAGACGCGGTAACGAACGTCCAAGTTACGTTGGAGCATTAATGACGTTGCTTATTTAGGCACGTGAGACTTTATACGGCACTCAAGGGAATGGTAAAGTAATATATTAAAAACTTATACACCCTCAGCTTCTATACTGTTTAGGATAGACACTAAGGGTTGGACCACATGGAGCCGTAAGAAATCGCATTTTCCAATGAGAGCGGGAGTGCAAACGCACGCGGCGGAGAAATCTATAATACGCTCTGCTCTCACTCTCTATCTCATAACATAGCATCACGACTTTTTTCCCCGATGGGGCAGGCAGAGGTTTTCACACCCACACTTCGCCAGCTATGTTTGGTTCCATAGAATAGGGGGCGAGCCTATTGTCATCAACCGAGAACATTTGTTTACCAAACTCCGGGACAATCTCAATACTGGAATTTCATGATAGAAAAAGCCCAATACCATTTTCACCCGACCCGGGAATTGAACCTGGGACCACTTGCGCAACAGCCGTATACACTTCCCGCTGCGCCATCGAGGCAGTTACTCTCTATCTCGCTGCAGTAAATGTCGGTGCTTAATGATACAAAAGGATAAAAGTATAGAAAACTGCGGCTAGGTGTTGTCCGACCCTAACTTTTACAGTGACCCTAATATGTACCCTACGTACTAGAAATCAGATGCTATTATCAACAGGCATCACAAAGAAGTAACACACAAACGAGATTGCTGCTCCCTTGAGCAGGTCCTTTGCTAAGGAGCAACAGCCTATCTTAGCAAAGGACCTTGAAGAAGGGTCTTAACAGTTCATCATCATCATCATCATCAGCCCACATTCACCCATTGTTGGGTATAGGCCTTTTCTCTACAGCGCCACTTTTCACGGTCCTGTGCCAGCCGCGTCCAATGAGATCCTATGATATTGACGATATCGTCCGACCATCGGGCCGGTTAACTTAACAGTTAGAACCAATTAATATTCTAGACTGGACTCATTCTTCCCAATATTGGTCCCGACTGTTATGGCCATGTTTCATTCACATTCACTTTGATGCCTTTGTTTTAGTTTTTTATCGGCCAGCGGGTTTTGTAGTTCTTTTTTTTAATAAAAGACTGCAGTTTATTTGAAATAACAACAGCAAACAGTCAGCATCAAATAGTGTAGGTAGGAATCTAACCACCTACAGCGTCTACTTCTTCAGATGTATAATAAAAAAATTAAGCATTCTATAATACACCAAGACTAACAATATATTTTGAAGTCTAATAGATTATGGAGTAACTAAGTACCTATCTTAGCGCTTAACTATTTTAATTACAAACCCTGATTTACATTTATTATTTAGCCATAAAATTTACTGCTAAACGGATTAATTTTGTAACGATTATTTCCTAGTGCGTAGGCGTCGGGATGGGCAGTCACCATTACTCACGGTAACCTATAATAATAATTACATTTTAACAAAGTAGCAGTTAGCAACAGTTTCGAATTACGTGATAACACGGACTTATTAAATGTTTTATATTCATAAACAAAATAGTATCGATAGCTAGAGGCGCCGAGCATTATAATTATTATCGATATACTTATTCGATTATTAAATAATTTCGGTGATGAACGATGTTGTTCATGGTTATAATGTGTGCACAAATCGAGAAACTTATGGCTCGTTTAATGTTCGAGAGTATCAATATGCGTGAATCGGTGATCGATAATTGCACGGTAGCTGTAACGATAAGCGTCGACACTATTGTGCATAATGTCGTCCAGTATTACTAAATTATACAGTACATACGAGTGGCACTTACCGACGAAGACCGGTCTTATCTTGCAGGGTACCTTGAAAACATAAGAAAACTGTAGTATTTCTTCTTGAAATCTAGAGACTAGTTAAAAATAAGCCATCATTTAAATTTAAATCCTTAAATTTAAATTATGGCGAGAGGTCTTAGAGAATCCTGATGATGATGATTCATTATCACCATGATAATTGGTATGAGCCACTTTACTAAATCGGCATATCAATATCATTCGCAAACACGAGATGTACGATTTTCTAAGTAGCACTAAATCTATCAGAAAATAGTGCATAATAAAGTTAAAAAAAGATAAAGGCATCATCGTATAAGAGAAAAAGTTACGTACGAAAATTTAAAAAAAAGTGGATGTCTCGAAACGACATTGAATCAACTGCTTTACTTACATTATTATAATAATAATATTCTTTATTGAAATAAAAGTGCTTGGTTTTGTTTTATATAAAATAAACTTAGCATCACGCCTTTTTCCCCGAAGGGGTAGGCAGAGGTGATTCACACCCACATTTCGCCAGCTATGTTTGGACCCATGAAAAAGGGGGCGAGCCTATTGTCATCAACCGGGAACATTTCTGAATACTGGAATTTGATGATAGAAAAGTCCAATACCATTATCACCGGACCCGGGAATCGAACCCGAGACCTCTTGCACAGCAGTCGTATACACTTCCCGCTGCACCACCGAGGCAGTATATATATTATGTGACTATATTCTACATTGTGTATTTATGACACACTAGCAACTAAACTAGGCCGAGCCTGTATCTTAGATGCTAGCCTCTTCCTAAGACATCATTATATAACATAAGTTAGTGAATAAAAAGTACCACAACTAACATTTCCTTTTCCGAAGAAAATCCACGGATTGTCCCACACTTATAGTCACACAATAACTTATTGATAATTATTACACATTTACACATTTTTATTACATAAGTATGTTATTTGTTGTATATGTTAATGTATTTAGTAGTTATTTTAACAAATTGAAACACTTTTTACAAAAGAAAAAAGTATAAATTCTCAGTGCATCGTGTTTACATTGTAATAAAATTCTATACTGAACAAAAACTAGTTTGAGGGTAGAATACACCAAGTGATAATAGTTTGCGTCAAAGTTAGACCACAGATTATTTATGTGAACTTCATAAAGAAAAAAAAAAGTAACACTGACATTTACATATTACATTATTTATAATATTACTTTACTATTTCATTGATATTAAATAGGTACTATGTTTGTATAATGACTGTATACTTAACTTACGTTAATTGTTTCTCTCGTTTTATGGAAAAAGGGATTAATACGGAAGCAGTCCTTAGGAATTTGTCTTTTACTACAATTATTATGACAACGCGAAAATATTATTATTGTTAGAAGCTGCTAACTTATTCAGCAATAATTCATACATACTAATTAATTGGCGGCAATTAACGTTAGTCACCATTCGTTTCAAAATATGATTCCAATGACTTTGTTCAAAGAATTTAAATACAATCTACTTATAATCGATTTCCATATTCTATAGACGGGAAGTCTAAAAGTGCTAATGAAACGCATAAATAGAAAACATGTAGGTTTTTTACTGCAGTCGTAGGTTAATTAAAAAAACAATTAATTGACACCAATATATTGTGTAATCATAATTATGTACCTTGTAAGTGTGAAATCGTAATAAAATTAATTGAAATCCATGTACGGGCTCCATGACACGCGGTCTAGATGGCTGACCGTTGACAGAGCGAGCCGTCAGCCGTCCTCGTCGCATTATACATTCAGCGCGGGCGCAACAAGTTTTTCCGTTTAGCTCCATTATGTTATATTCCGCTCTTCAACATAATTTCCGTACTGAAGAATAACGTTGTATATATCTGACTTCCTCATACTATAAAGTCTGTAATATGTTATTATTTTTCTACCAAGCCGCCGGCAAAACATGTGTTGATTTTAATTATTTATTTTTGCGGTGAGATATTTTAAAATATATCTGTAATTGTAAGCAAAACTGCACCGGATTGAACTTGTGATTAATAATTTGATATCACATGCTTACTCAACGTCATATACTTAATAGTATATGACGTTGTTAATAGTATGTGTGTTGTAGTAGTTGTATAGAAAAATATTCAATTTTTTCTCGATTTTAAATTATGATACTTATATTTCCTTTTATATAATTGTATTTATTAATTTAGTTTAAGTGTCTTGTAAATATTATTTCATTTTAAATTAGCATAATAAAACATTTATGATGATTTTCCTTTGTTGCAAAGCCTTAACAACCACGAGCCCTATATGTGTCATCATCATCATCATCATCAGCAACCCATTAAGTCCCACTGCTGGGATCGGGTCAATTTGTCATGCTATAATAAAATTCAATATTCCAAATATGAATGAAAAAGGTGTATAGTGGAACTGAGTTGCAAATCAGTGTGTAAATTATAGGCGAGTTTTTCGCAAGAACCCGATTTATACGCAGATTACCGTCGCCTCAAATTAATAGGCATAGCTTGAACATTTCAACGTTACGTTGACACACACAATTAGGACGTAATGGTGTAATACTAAGAAGAAAAAAAAACTTTTAAGTATTACAATGTAACCTACATGTATACCAATAAAGACGCATATACCCAAGTCCAAAATCCACTCACTATAATGTAAAACACGTCTGTGTAGTGACGGATTAAGAATACATAATGTCACTACCCCATCTTAACCCGTATGTTTCATAAAAGGCGACTAAGGTACGATTCAGACCAACCGGCTCGCGTCGCGCCGCATCGGAACGGAGCCGTACGCGTGCCGCGGCAGCCGAACGCGTCCGTCGGAGCCATACCGCTGCCGCGGTAGCCGTACGGGTGCCGCGGCAGCCGACAGCGTCCGCACAATCATATGTCTGAACTAAAGAAATTAGTTTTTAATCTCCGTACGACACACGGCCAACCGGCTCCGAACGGACCCGACGGCAGCCGATTGGATGCCGACGGCGTCTTCGGAGCCGGTCGGCCGTCGCGGCAGCCGAAAGCATTCTGTGACACATCGTGACGCGGGATGCCGACGGAGGTAACTATGCGTAAGTTGCATGCAAATATGAACTGTAATTACTGTTGATACATTTCAATGTTCTTTACCGCATTGTAAAAAGCCGCCCGGCCCGGCCCGATGCGAGCCGGTTGGTCTGAATCGTACCTAAGGGAGTAACCTTATGCAGACAAGAGCACTGCGAGAAAAGGAAAATTCGAAACAAACCATATACCAACCCGTCTGGCCAGCGTGTTGTAATAGGCTAAATTCCCTCCACATTCTTTGGAGGAGACCTATGCCCAGCAATAGAATGTTTATATGACTCTAAACGCTATAAGCATAATATCTGTATGTATGATAAGTAAGTTATTGATTAAGTTTAATAAATCTTAGTTTAAGTTTACTATGTATGAAAGCAGCATAACCGAGAAATTTAGCTTTTAAAATATCTTCTCGTAACAAATTATTATCATATTAGTATTTGTTGCAAGCTCTATTCTATTAAAAGAATAAAAAAGTATCCATCCCGGAGTATAATGGCTCTAGCATGGCTATGCGTCAGTTGCAATAAAATCAGTAGTGTTTGCATGAAACAGCAACATACATAGGTTTAAAGAACTTTATTAGTCAAAAGAACATTACAGTCCACTTAATGAGCATTTTCATGTACATTTTACTTAATTTATACATAAAATTTTGCAACAGTAGTTCGATAGTAACATGCAATCTTATGTTATATATATGTTATGTACTATATTTAATTATTACTATTAATTTAGGTAATCATCTTTTTTTTTATAATCACATCAATGACTCGAAAAAGCCGATGGTAATCACTATATATTATAAAACGTCTGTCCCTATGGACCTTATGTATCTTTAGATCTTTAGAACTACGCAACGGATTTTGATGCGGTTTTCACAAATAGATAGAATGATTTGTGAGAAAGGTTTATAGGTATATATTTATTAATTAAATATCTATATATTAAATTGAACATAATAATATTAAATTGAGTGATACTAGGTGGATTATTTTATATTATGAAAATAAAGTCTAATATCATCATCATTATTATTTCGTAACATTAATGTATTTATTATTTTATTAATTTGTTTGTTTTAGTATATATTATCACTTATATATTTACTAAGTTTTCTTTTAAAGACAGTTATACTTTCGCATGCTTTTATCTCATTTCACATTGATACATATATGTAGGTACATCATCAGTAACCCATTAATGGCCCGCTGCTGGGTCTCCTGTCCTACTAGACAGTTGAAAGGGTTTAAACCATAATTTTCACACGCTGGGCTAGTGCAGTTTGGTAGATCACACGTACCCTTAGACTTTCTTCTAGAGTATGTGTGTCCTTCACCGTTAGCAGATTATGAGTCATTAAAATTTGTCTAGTACGAGTACATATAAATGCCATAAAGTGAAATTCAAATTGATACTGCCGGTCGGAATCGAACTCGTACTGCATGATTTCGTGCCGGTTATTTATCCATTCAGCCACCATCACTTATACATGTACCTATCCTCCTCTTTCTTTTGCATTTATTATATTAGCAGGATAGAATCTTACGCAATATTCTTCAATACCAGCGCTCTTATAAGTCAACATAAAGAAGTAAATTTAAGACCGTTCTCAGTACATTTAAGCACAAAGAATGCGTTCTGTAATAAGAAAAAATAAGTTACGGGAGTTGCAAAACAAGAGCAGATGCCGAAATAATGAGGTGCGCGGAAGACGCAGGCGGTGTGGGTCGCATGCGTCCGCGCACTCAACTGTGCGGTTAATTGCTTGTGTGATTTATACCGAAATGGGAGGTCGACTTTACTTTTTTATTTCAATGTACGTACATCCATTTTAATTAATGTCATCTTATGGTGTTGATTTCATTTCTTTGTTAGTGTATTGCAATTATGTGTTATGGAACTTATGACGGAATATAATTATTTCTCTGTTCTGTTCCACAACTGAAAACAAGTGTCTGTTAACTTATCCAAAACTTACATGACAGATTTTAGACATACTTTTTAAGTAAAATCTGTCAATTTAGTCGCTAAAGCTTAGTTTATCAGGTATTTATCTGCACGTGGTGAAACAGAGCCTTAATAATCCAAACAAAAACACATCGCAGAATCTGCTTATGTAAGTCATCTTTCGTGTTACAAACAACATATTTTTCTTAAGATAAATACGTACAGAGATTTCACAAACATCTATACAAATGAATAATTCATGTGGCATTCCAATGTAAACAAAATTATGACAACATCTACTACCAACAGAATAACACCCTTGCATCGCCCGAGGCGCAACTCATGTCTGTCTCACTATAATAGACGTATTGAAAGCCGACCTGATGATAAACATAAATAGAAGCCAGTTAAAGAGACCTTCCCCTCCCCCCAACATGCTCTTACATTGTATTTAAACAGGTGGAATGTAATGATAAGATTGGTGTCTAGGTAAATTGGTCAAGTTGTCCACAGCCGATCTGTTTTCACTCTCTATGCTATCCCGCTAGGTGATTTTCTACAGATACAGTTTTTCATTTGACCGCTACTTGTAGATACACGACTGGTTTCACTGATTGTCGTCAACAAGCCTCTATTATGGTGTAAAAAAATGTCAGCTACCGTAAACATGGCGTTCATACTATCCAAGCATCCAAGTTTTCTTTGACGTAAAAACTTTTTTTAATTTGTTTTGAACACAAAAAGCGCTGAAGGTTTTGTCTTGAATGTAACTAATTGCTTGTTATAAAATGATTTGTCGAATACTTTTGATATGGAGAGCTATCCTATAGCTATGTTCTCTAGGTAGCGAATGGGTTGGCTGTGCTCCTAACTTACCATCAGATGGGCCGCCTGCTCGTCTGACACTTCAGGCAAAAAAAGAAACTTATATCATTTTACAGAAGAATCAAAAGAAGTTCTTTGGGATTTGCTGTGCTGCTTGTGCTTTACTGCTCAACAACATCGTTACTCATATTAAGTAAGCTCTGTAAATGAAGTAATATATGAAATGGGTTGTCAAGCTCTCTTGTAAACAGGATTGGGATGGGTAGCAAAATTGCAGTGGGGAGGAAACTAAAAAAACACTATTTGAAGTTGGCTGTGTGAGTGTTTTAATTAGAAATAATAAATGATCTTAGCTCTAAGAATCTTGTTATAGATTAAGAGTTATTGTAATAAGTAAAAAAAATTAATTATATTTAAGAAATAAACAGTTTAAATTTTAAATTTTTAAATGTCTTTTTAACTTCAAGTCAAAAAAAAATAATCATAAACTATATTTCTTAATTCTAAAGTTCATTTTTTCTAACTGACACATATTGCTAGAGCAAAACAGTCAACAAAGAACAACGACTTTTCTAAGAATGACTAAGTATGTAGACTACGAAATCAAAACGTAAGTACAGTTTTCGTTTTCTATAAACGTGAATAATATTTCTGGACCGCATGATTTAAAAAAATTGTCTGGTACAGTTAGTGGGTACTGAAATTATTCTACATTCATGTCGTGCACGAGTGACTTGACTTTCTCGCTCGACCGACCGAGCTCGAGATGAGTGCGTACCAACGTTTTTCTCGTCGCAAAAAAACTTGTTAGCGGCGCGAAATAAAATGAGAGCAAACGGCGCATACGCACCGACCGCTACTGAACCTTTGTGTTCGATTTTCACAATTATCTTTTGTATAGTAGTATTATATAGGAGTCAAATGCTTTGGCTAGACTTAAATCACGGGGAATTATGACTTTTTTTATTGACGGCCATGCGACCCACCTGAGGCAAGTGGTACCTAGTCGCCGCTCATGGATATGTCCGTGTTCTTTTAGCATTGTTTGCGAAGAAAACACACACAAGCCGCTGTTTACCGAAGAGAAAAAGGGAAATGTGGAGGAGAAGGAATATAAGGAGGAAAATGAAGACGACTTACATAGAATGCAAATAACATAACTTCTGGATCATCTTTTAGCATTTACAGTCATCAAACCGCCTGAAGAGTCCTGCAACATAAGCGTATTTATAATTTACGAGTAATTTTAAAGTGAAGATCCAGACGTCTGTTACGATTTAAAATGTTTGTAATATAATGTTTTACATTCAAACACATCGCCATCTAGTCCCAAATTAAGCCAATGCTTGTAATATGGATACTTGACAATTGATATAATACTTAAATAACTTTTTTTTTGTAAATACATACATAATTATAATAGATACATAGCACCCAGAAATAGAACAAATAATTGTGATCATCACGCAAAGATTTGTCCTGGGTGGGAATCAAACCCACGACCTCTGTCTCAGCAGTCAGGGTCATTAATCACTGAGTCATGGAGGCTTCTACCGATGATGCAATTTACTTTTATATATCTACTTCCGAAGTTAACTAAATCAAAATATGTGTTATAACAGCAGCAACCACATTCAGTTCTATATTATAATTCAAGGCACTTATCGATTATATAGAACGATAAAAACAGTAAATATAACTGGCACATATTTGCCACAAAGTTACAGTTTACCGATCACAATTAAAATATTACACATTACCAACATACTTTATCGATCATAAAACGACGTGATTGAAAAAAATCTTCTCATAGATACAGCTCTAGTATGTGTTTAATCTGGATCGAGTACTATAGATTCTCGATCGGTACTCATAAATAATCAATTATAACATGCGAGTATTGAAACTCCCTGCTGCGTGCGAATTGCTGAAGTAAATGACGATCAGGCATCGAATTCCGATGGTAATGCCGCACTGGATATAATATTCGTAGTGTGTTGCTAGTGTTAAACTTCGAGTTAGCAACTTTGTTGCACGCAAATAGTTGACCTCTTAGATCCTTAAGTAGAGCACTTCTAAGTGTCGCTTTAATCAAATTATTAATAGTGAATAACTGGTTTTGTCAAATGATAAGTATCCATCATTAAGATTCTGACACAAGATTACAATTTTCGTATTCGCTAGTTATGGTCGTTCCTCACAGTTTAGTAAGCTTTAGTCCTTAATATGATAGAATAAGGATCGCAACGAATCGTATTTCCCAATGCTCCTATGGGTTAGAAAATAGGGAAATATACAAATAACATGCATTACATAAAAAATAATAAATAAAAAATATTTATTACCAGAAAAAAAAGTAAATTACAATTGTCTTTTCCGTTGGCCCCACACTAGGCAAGCCTGTCCTGTGGGTACCGTAGCGATTACATTGTACGTTTAGGCACATTGCTCGGTCGACATCTTTAAGATTTTACAATTAATTAAGATTAATTAGGAATTTAACAGTTTAAAAACTACACAACTAACTTAATGATTATTTTATAAACTATAGAACTAAACAAAATACAAAAAGGAAAACATGTTCATGTGTATCAATTTAAAGGATTATTTTAATACAATTCCAATAACCACTGGTGCAGTAAAAGGTAAGTATTATCCGTATAGTGACGGATTAAGAATATATAATTTCACTACTCCATCTCAACCCGTGGGTGTCGTAAAAGGCGACTAAGGACGTAATCTTAAGTAAACAAAAACACTGCGAGAAAAGGAAAATTCGAAACAAACTCTATACCAATCCGTCTGGCCAGCGTGGTAATAGTAGGCTGAATTCCCTCCACATTCTTTGGAGGAAACTCGTGCCCAGCAATGGGCCGTTTATGAGTTGAAATAATGATAATGATATATGCTTAGAACATAAGTAATAGCTTATTATAAATAAGGTTATCTTTTTTACAAAAAGAACTTGACAACTATATAATTATATTGTTACCATCTTTTTGTTAATCTTTCTACTACATAAATATGCAGCTATTGTCGTCATTGTAAACGTTAACGTACTCAAATTCAATCAACTTTCACACTAGGGGAAAAAACAGCAACCAGTGACCCAACTATAAAGTGAATAGATACACAAGGCTGGTAAGTGTGATTTGGTATGGGCTTGCGGTTACAAAAGAAGCGATCTCTGCAACCACAACGATTGGTTTCTATTCCATGCTCCATTGTGAGCACGGTACTTGTGATGGGAACGTAATTTGCTACAAATAAACTAGTTACCAAACTTAGAATTCATAGTATTGATTTGTTTTGTAAGTAAACAATTAGCGTTCTTGTGAGAAATCGTAGGTGGGCCATTGTACGTGTATTTATTTTGATACAAAATTGATTATTATGTCATATTTTTATTCTTATTCTTCTTCTTATCGTATGGTCTTGAGGCAGACTCTAGTGTTGGAATTTATCAAGCCGCCTAGAAGGCTTCAAACTTGACTTAACGACTACCACATTAAGTGATAACCGGGACCAACGGCTTTACGTGCATTCCAAACGGAGACGCTCGAGAATGAATTTGCCACAAACGGTCACCCATCATGGACTGACCTTGCCGAACGTTGCTTAACCTCGATGATCGTAACGAATATCTCAGTACCACAATACTACGAGTTGCTACTTCTATAGATATACTTATTGAAAGTGATACCGTAATAATAAAGGTATGAAAGTTATCAACTTTTATTCTATAACTTTTTATTTACATTCACGTCTTTGTTGGGTTAGTATATCAGTATCAGCAGCAACCCATTAAGTCCCATTACTGGGCTCGGGTCTCCTCTCCTCTTACTAGAGAGCTGAGAGGGTTTAGGCCATAATCCACTCACGCTGGCCTAGTGCGTGTTGGTGGATCAGACATACACTTAGAATTTCTTCTAGGGTATGTGGGTTTCCTCACGATGTTTTCCTTCACCGTTAGCATATGGAAGTCACTTGACTATTATATATAAATTCCACAAAGTGGAATCCACATTGGTACTGCCGGTCGGGATCGAACTCGGACCGCATGATTTGCACGCCGCGCCGGACCCTTATCCATTCAGCCACCATCGGTTAGTATATAAATAGTGGTAAACTTTAGATAAAGTGATACTCAAATCAACACTGTGACGATATTTCACTTACCCATTAATTTGTGGTGGTAAAGAAAGAGATCGGCAGAAAGTTATAACATTTTAACTCGACTGTCAGGACGGGTATTGTTTTTCGCGCGTATCTTGTATGTTTGTAAATTTCTTTATTCCCACGAATCTGGATGGATTTTGACAATTAGGGTATCGTTAGATTCGTCTAGAAAACCCAAGTGTCCTTAGATAGGTTTTAAGAATTAAAAGACTTAAACGGTGGGCTTTTGACGCCAAATTGTAAGTAGTTCTATTATTTTTTTTAACCAAACCTATTGAGTAGAGTATCAAAATAAAGGGAATCAAATGGAGATTACAAATATATACATATGTTATATATTTAAATTTAATCAGGTATAATAATATTACAATAATTATACGGTCTTTTTAGTGCGTTGCTCTCTGTTGATTTTTTACAGTCGGGTTATTAATTTTTTTTAATTATATTTACTTGTTATTATATTTAAATTGGGTGAGGCCTATGTTCAACAGTGGACGTCATTGGGCTGATATGATGATGATGATGATATTTAGTTGTAGGAACGGACGTTGGTACGTTTATGGGTTGTATTTATACGTTTAGTGACATAGCTGATGAAGTGGGTGTGCGTAATTAAATATTATTATTGATTGTTGGAAGTTTAACAAAACTGCCCCATCATCATGATATGCAGACGTATTAACCCTACCCCTGTCCAATATAAAAGGCAGTGATTCAAAAAGTTGTATTACATAATGATAATAAAACTTTTTGACCGCATTTACCTAAAGTTATAAAATGTCAAATATGTTGCACGGCGCCGTAATGCTATCTGCTACGTAATACACATGTGAATGAATTTAAAGGCTTAGGCGCGGAGCTAAACCGAACCCAATGCATTACTAATACACTCACTACGCCGGCTACAAGATAATACATCATATCTATGTTTTATTCATATGAGGACTTGCGATTTTGATGTCGCAAGGCGAGCCAGCTCCGTTTTTGCTCCATTCTCGCTCGAGATTTATATCTGAGTAATAAATGTATCATAAATATATGAAATTGATTCTGTAGCGAACGTTCTCAATGCTTATAGTCGTAATTTGGGAGAAAAAAAATGATAGATTCATTGGTATTATGCGGGCGGATTGTTTGATATGAAAATGTTTTGTCTGGTTGAATGCATTTCAATTGAGAAGCTGATTGATGAAGGTTATATTTTGTTGATGCGATTGTTCGATTAAACGAAATTAATAATTATAAAATATATAAGACAGCCTTTGTCTGGTACTTTATTTACATACCAGCGTTACATACTGTTTTCGTCGCGCGGTATTTCGATAAAAAGTACTTTAGACTATAGTTTTGTGCCAAATTTCATACAGATCCTAGTATCTAGAATCAATATCATTTTCTATACTTATATTATAAAGCTGTAGAGTTTGTTAATTTGTTTGGTTGAACGCTAAGATCACAGGAACTACTGGTCCGATTTGAAAAATTATTAAGGGTTGGATAGCCCATTTATCGAGGCCGGTTATAGGCTACATAACATCACGTTACGTCCAATAGGAGCTGAGCAGTGACCAAATAAAGAACGATGGGTGCGAAGCCCCGCGCGACTTGTGTGTATGTATATTTCTAATAAGGTTAAGTTATAAGTAACAACAATGTTTTAAAACCTATCTCTGTTTTGTGATTGTTCCACATATTATCAACCCTATTAGTTAACAGACTACATTAACTAAAATAACATTGTTTATAGAGGTGTCTCATACTTTAATTACATATTATAATATAAGCTTATTTTCGGAAATATTAAACACTAGAAATATTTAAGGGCATTTGGTATAAGTACTTATTAGAAGAAACAATTTGAAACCTTTCAATGAGTATAATAACTACCAAACGGTTCCTAAGTTAAAACCTTTTCATTTTGCATGGGTTTAACACCCTGGTGTACACGGAAACAAGAACTACACGTATAGCGTGCTTATAAACATTATTATTAGGTAATTTTCTATAGTTTAGTGTACGTTTAGCAGTACAATAGACAAATGGGTGCAGAGAAATGGCGACGCAACAACAGTCACGAGGGATACATGTATCTTCATATAATGCGCTATCTTACACGACTATCGCTTATTCTTATTAGTTTAGATGTCATTTTATAGAATGGGAGTGGCCCGCCCTGGTTTTACGTTAGTTATTAGAGAATAGAAGGAAAAATATAAAAAATTACACTTATTTTTACCGTGATATATATATATATCTATGTGTGCGTTTGTGTGCCATTTCCAAAGATCGAACGCTATGTAGGTAACCTATCTACAGCTTTTTTAACAATATCATTGATCACTTCAGTATTCAGTATCCATCACTACGGTAGATATAAATTTTGTTGTCTGACACGTCATGTGTCTGGTACGTTCAATATCTGTTGTCTTTTGAAATTAATAAGTTCTTATGTATTTATTAATAAGTTCTTGTGTATTTATTTCTCGTTTAAAAAACTCTTACCTTACATTATTAGCACTATTAATCGTGTGTTTTACTAGAATATAATAAAATGGTTAGTATTCTAGGAAGAATTGGTTTGCAATTCGTTATAGTGTAAAGTGGTTAACTTATGCCACCCGTAAGAGATGTGACGTACTCAAACGCGTGGTGCGACTCGTGATCTGGGTAATGGCAATGAATATATATCACAATCCTAAATCTAATAGTTAATACTACAAAGTACACTTAACCAAATTTTAACTATGAAGACATGAAGTAGTAAATGGTGGTTGACAAAAACTGCATTTTTTTTATAGGCTTTTATTTAACTTGCTATATCCGTATGTATTGTGTCTCAGTTAGTTTAGTTTAAATCTTGGAAGCTGAATTTGACCTACTTTATATTTGCCTTGAATAATATTGTGTCCCTAATCTTTGAACTTTTCATTTATTTATAATTTAGATAATAGGTATTTTAGTATCTTAACTGTTTAGTTTTCATTATAACTCTTATGTAGCTTAGAGTGACTTCCATGTTCGGAGACATTTAAAAATGAAAAAGTTTAACACATACAAATATTATGCGCAAATAACTATTTGTTTGTTGCATTATCACTCCTAAACCACGAAACTTTTCTTCTTGAAATTTCACAAAGATATAGTCTAAAAATTATAGAAGGACATAAGTTACTTTTTAGCGGTTATATTAATAGTATTCTATATTTCTAGACTCTTTTCTCTTCTCTTCTTCTGTCTGTCTACTAGAAGTGTTGTTAATCACCTGGTGTATTTCAACTACGCAGATGGAAATCATCACCTCAGTAGACCACTAGCGTCATTGAATGAAATGAATATTCAAGATTTAGATATGTATCCAATGGCTGACGGTACGTAGGCACATATTTATGCATTCAAACACGGCATCAATCATTCTAATGAGCTCGCGGCTCGCGGCCGGTAGGCAGGTACGGGTGTAGCCGCCGCGGGCGCGAGCGGTCACGTGACCACGCTAGTGATGTACCACCCACATGATTTATCGACTGTCGCACGTTGTAATTTTGGTGTGAAAGTGATCTAAGTACAGGTAAACATAAATTGATGGTGGTACTAGTAGAACTTTTACTGACTACGGTTTGGGTGTATAATTGGTACCATCATCGCAATAAAATTATATCCGCTATCGCTAAAAAGAGAAAAAAAATCAATATTACGGGTTCATATAACAGCCTCAGTCACAGCGAGAGTGTATACGACTGCTGCACAAGTGGTCTTGGGTTCGAATTCCAGTTCTGGCAAATACAGTTTTGGGTTCATTAAATTATTATCAGTATCAACTCGGAGTTTAGAACTATGCCCAGTTGCTGACAATAGGTTCGCCCCCTATTCATCATCACCATATCAGCCCAATGCCGTCGACTGCTGGACATAAGCCTCACCTAATTTCCACCACAGTGCCTGATTTTGTGCCGCTTAAAACCAACGGCCACCCTACTACATGCCACCAAACATAGTTGTCAAAATCTAGGTCTGATGTACCTCTGCTCACCTCTTGGAAATAGAACGCTTACGCTATGTTTGTTAAAAAATGATATAAAATATATAGTAAATCTAAATCTGTAACAAATTTAAGACCAAACTAACTGATATCGTAAAATTATGTCATTTATTAATTACTTCAGAATTAGCTAGCTTGTATTACTAATACGAAAGCAATTGGCTGTAAAAATGACATTAATATAAATTTACATTACAACACATTAATATAAAGACCTATTTAAATAATATTATTGCGAATTCATTTTAATATTATTATTTTATTATAACCCGAGGGCTAAATCAATTCACTGATATCGATAAAATCAATCCACTAATGCGAATTGATTTTATCGATATCGATAGTGTGAGCCAAGAATCTCTATTTAACACAGCAGTGATATTCAACTAACAAGTTTAGCAATGAAGGAAAGAAAGCTGCCCGAAGCGTCCGGCGCTATTCACAAATTGGCACGAGCTAGGCACGCGTACTGTCCCCACACTAGAACGTTGCATCTCCATTCATATCTTACGCAAAAATCAATCTTATGAAGACCTAGTAAAGTTGGTTTTGGTGCTAGCGATATTATAGAGTTATGGGGTATTTAAAAGGCAGATGAGTTACAAAGATTGAATGGCGCAGTGCAATGATACCGTAGAGGCATTAGTAGAACAAAAAGGATGGAATTCTTTCGATTGTGTTTTGTTTATTTTCTCTTTGATTAATATTTAGTTGGTATGCTATATTGCCTTAAGAATATGTGCTACGTAGTAGTGTGATGTTTTTAATGTTAGTAGAGCATGTTTGAAGTTATGTTCGGTACGTTATTATCTATAGAAATGTATTGTTTAATCATTGTAGCTATATTTAGGGTTATTATATAAGTGTTTACCCACTACAGGTGAAGTACCTGTTGACACCACGAGTTATTGACACCACGGTGTCAATCGGACAAGGACGTTTTTTGAGTTGCCACAGAATAATATACTGACCTGTGAAACGTATCACGTATTTTTGTTTGAATTTAATATTAACACATTTGCGTAAGAAATCAAAAATTACGAAAGTGAGGACATACTCGTATAACATTATCCTTACCCCATTTCCCTACATAGAATCATTATAATATATAATATCTACTCCAAATAAGGTCCCGAACTTTCACCTCAAAATATGCTTCCAAATTATCTATCAATAACATGAGAAAACAAAAGTAAATCAATTTAAAATTAAGTAAGTATGAGTAGGACAGTAAACTTTCACATTAGAAGCGCCCTGGACAATCAATTAGACGTAATCATCTCATCAGAGAAGGCCCCGAGCAAACATTAGCCACTCCAAACAGTGAGCGATTCTCATTTTTATGTAACAATTAAATAAGGTACAGCTTCTGTGTTAGGGTTGTCGCTTGTGACTTTCTGTTACCTGAACCTAATATAATATAGCATCAAGCCCCGTAAGAGTCAGCGTAGATGCGTTACTCCCAAAGTTTGCAAGCTGTTTGGTTCGAGAGGTAAGCCTATTCTTCATCATCATTACAACCCATATAAGTCCCACTGCTGGGCACGGGTCTCCTCCAAACATTTTGGAGGGACTTTAGCCTACTATACCACGCTAGCCTGGTTGGTATAGGATACATAATAATATAATAATAATAATAATATTCTACTACATTCACACAGCGCCATCTAGTCCCAAAGTAAGCAATTATATTTGCTTGTGTTATGGGTAACAACTGATATACTACTTAAATACATATTTTTTTGGAAATACATACATACCTATTATAGATAAATTACACCCAGACACAGAACAAACCTTTATGCTTATCACACAAAAATTTGTTCTGGGTGGGGATCGAACCCACGACCTCCGGCTTAGCAGTCAGGGTCACTAACCACTAGACCAGAAGAACAGGCCAGTCGTAATATCAATTCCATCTTGGCACTATCAATTGGAATCGTACTTTGACCGCGTGTTTTGCATGTCGGTCACTTATCCATTCAGCCACCATTATAATATATCTATTAATTAATTTATATTACTATAGGCTTATTGGATTATCTGCCGTACTCAAAGACTCAACTTTAAAGTTTATTTAGTAAAAACGTGTAATACTTAAGTCTATACGCTTAAAGACGATTATTCAATGAAAAAATTGTGTTAATGACAGATTATGCGGCAGTATGTCTCTAAAACTGTATAATATGTGTATCAGTTGTGCAAGTTTCTACCACCATAATAGCCTTGCCTTGTATCGATATTGATTCTGATAAGACGATACGGATCTATCCCAATGGTAATAAGCGTAGCAAGCAAATAGCTTATAGCTTGAAATTTATATTTACGTAGGTAAATTAGTTTAATTTATGAATACTATAAATTTAGATAATTTAATCTAGGCACCCAATTATTATAACGAGGCCCTAAGATAAACTTAATTAGAATTTTAAAGCTAAACTAATTTTATGATTTCCTCCTTGTGTTGGGAATGTGCGTAAAATTAGATAAGCAATGTAATAAAGGCAAGTATATTAAATACATATAGTATTTTATATAAACAGTTAACAATTCAGATTTAGAATGAATTCATATATCTCATTTTCATTCATTTTCTACCCATAAACGTCCCACGGCTGGGCATGGGTCTCCAAATCTCAAATTTCCAAATCTCAATCTCAAATTTAGCCTACTATACCACGCTGGCCTGACACTAACGTCCCTACCCCATCTCATATCTCTGAAGAAATATATTTATATCTGAAACTATTAAAACTGCAAAGAAGGAAGGAGCAGCATTTCAATAGTCCAGCAACGATTTAATTTAAAATTATTTCCTCATAAATATAATATGAGGATGATGATAATGATGAATAAATGGTATATTAGGCGATACCTGAAATGTTGTTATAAAACTGATTAACATGTTAAATTGTAAAAATCACCAAAAATACTTTTTAGAAATAGTCTATTTAATAAAGATGGTATCAAGTTACAAACATCAAAACAACATTACACACAAAAGAGCGGAAGAGTTATAAAAAAAAAAACAAAAAAATATAAACTTAAATAAAAATATAAACATTGATATTTTATTTTTAAATAAAATTTAAAACAAGCGAATACACAGGTTATACTCTGATAAATCGAGGCATTCTACTTTCCCAGCTGTAAGCCAGAGTTTTTTTATAAACCACTTATTGACGTAGTTTAAACATGATTACTATGTAAATTTATAATGGATGGGTCATCAAGTTGACTATCAAAGACATCATTACCCCGCTCCTGTCACCCGGCAATTTCATATCATCAATCTTGTATTTAAATGGTATAGGTAGACGATCTCAGTTGCTGAGAGCATTCATAATAGCTTATAAATCCGACATTAGTATCAAGATGATGTTAGTCAAGATAACCGGTATACACACACGCCTTATGAAGTGCTTTTTTTAGGGTTCCGTAGTTCTGACTAGGAACCCTTATAGTTTCGTTATGTCCGTCTGTCTGTCTGTCTGTCCGAGGTTTGGCTAAGAGACCGTTAGTACTAGAAAGCTGTAATTTTGTAGGAGTGTGTACATCAATTACGTCGACAAAGTGGTAAAATAAAATTTTGGAAAATATTTTTTTTTAGGGTAGCTCCCATACATGTGAAGTGGGATGAATATTTTTTTTGTCGTCTACCCCATCGTGTGGGATATCGTTGAATAGGTCTTCTAAAATGACTTGGGGGTTACTAACATTATTTTTCGATTTAATGGTCTATTTACGAAATATTAGACTTTAAAGAGCAAATTTTTGTTCCAGTAGGGCGTCCCCCCCCTCTAAAAGCTAAACTGCTGGCTTGAAAAATCTGAAAAAATTAATGATGATAGTGCATTTCATGAACTTTAAATGAAAATTATAGCGGTTAAGATAACTTTATTACTTTAGCAGTAATAGTCGTTGAACTTGGGTGTCAGATAATTTTGTACCAAATACAAAATCCTTAGCATTAATCCTTTATAGTGACTAAGATAAAGTAGTTGCTTGGTTATAACGGGTAAAGACTTGCATTTAAAAACAAAATATCAAATAAATAATTAAAAAAAAAATAAAAAAAATTAAAGATCGGATATTCCAGTGCATATTTACCTAAACTATGCGGAAGTAAGTAATATAGAGTGGATAATACCACCTCTGAAATACCGGATCGGTATTTTACCGGCATTACCAGTATACCGGTTTTGTTTTATTATTGAATTTTATAGAATTAATATGTTATTAGGTAAAAATTATTGATTTGAAGAATGTTACCTATTCCAAATGTTACTAAAATTGTGTCAAATTAAAATATTTTGTTCTAATTACGTAAAATAAAAATAAGTTGGTGTTATTTAAGTGAATAAAACCACAGGTCAGAGACACAGCGAACAGAGCCAGAGGTCGCACACTTAAAAATATTTAGTATGGAAATTGGACTTTTCAAGGAAAATCATCAAAACATCGACTTTTTGCACTTTATAAATTAGTAATTAGTGGTGAATGGGGTGTTTGAGGGTGGCAGAGGGGGACGAAAAAAAGTTATTTTTAAGCTCAGATGCACCGTTTCAGAGATATAAAGGTTTTATAATTATTATTTTTGATGCAGATTTTTGAGCACAATACGAAAATCACGGGCGAGGCTGGGGCCGGACAGCTTGTATTTCTACAAATTCTAATAACAATTTATGACTTTTTAATCCCGGTATTAAAATCGGTATACCGGTACTTTAGAGGTGGTATTATCCACTCTATGTTACTTACTTCCGCACAGTTTAGGTAAATATGCACTGGAATATCCGATCTCTAATAATAATATATAAATTTTGCTTACTCAGCAATTGAATAACTCACTTATCTAAAATTTAAAAAAAATAACACCCTGTACTTTTATGGCATAGATCTATAGATTCAATCATAAGGATTGAATTATCTAACAAAAATAACTGTATAATATTACTATATATTATGTGTTGAAATAAATAAGAACAAAACCAAAATTCCACTCTGTATGTGGTCGTTATCCTACCAACAGCGCCACCTATCTCTCTCGAAACGATCCAATCTTTCAAGCTGAAACAATTTAACAGACTCATGAAATTTCATTAAAATCGGTTGGATTATTTTCAAATACTAGTCTATATGAACATCGTAGCTCTTTTGCTGCGGAACCCTACATTGAGCATGATCCGACATGCTCTTAACCGGTTTTTAGGGTTCCGTAGTCAACTAGGAACCCTTATAGTTTCGCCATGTCTGTCTGTCCGTCTGTCCGTCCTCGCTTAATCTCTGTGACCGTTAGCACTAGAAAGCTGAAATTTGGGACCAATATGTGTATCAATCACGCCGACAAAGTGCTAAAATAAAAATTGGAAAAAAATGTTTTATTAGGGTAGCCCCCCTATATGTAAAGTGGGAAGTGTTTTTTTTTTTAATTTTAACCCTAATGTGTGATATATTGTTGGAAAGGTATTTAAAAATGAATAGGGGTTTACTAAAATCATTTTTTGATAATGTCAATAATTTCGGAAATAATCGCTCCAAAAGTAAAAAACAAAGCGTCCCCCCCCCTCTAACTTTTGAACCATAAGTTTAGAAAATACGAAAAAAATCTGAAAAGTAGAACTTTATAAGGACTTTCTAGGAAAATTATTTTGAACTTGGATGGAAACAACAGATGGAAACTGCAGTTAACCAATATAATTTGGTCCCTGAATCGTATGAGCGCCTATACAATCCAGAGGTCAAGTTTCATTTGCCCTTATTTTTTTTTTAACTTCGTTTACATAATATTTTATTATCCTGAACGTATCTTTTTTCAAACAAAAAAATAATTATTAAAATAGGTTCTCGCAATTCAAAATTACCATCGAAAACTTCTGGCACGTCTAACGGACGGGAAACTACGGAACCCTACACTGAGCGTGGCCCGACACGCTCTTGGCCGGTTTTTATTTGTTTTATATATTCATAATATATAAATGAATCTATAATGATTAAGATTCAGCAGAAAGGCATTTTTTATTTAAAAATACTATTCTCACGATAAGAAACAAATTTAAGTTATAAATATCGGAGTACGTTTACGTGTTTTAAACTACGTTTAAAAGAATCTAACTCTCATCACTCAAAGCGGTTTCAATTATGATATGACCATCGTAACCTCATCATCATCATCATCTCAGCCTATTGCAGTCCACAGCTGGACATAGGCCTCTCCCAACACGCGCCATAACACTCGTAACCTCAATAGTTTGAATTCTATTTAAAACCCTTAAATAAAAGCAAACTGTATTAAAGTTTATTATACCAAACTATTACTATTAAAGTAAAAAAAATTAAGCTGTGTTTTTAACTATTTTTTGTAATATATTTAAAACGAACGACATTTGTCTAATGTTCCCTATTTATATTTACGTCTTCCTATCTATATAAAGTATAATTAAAGGAAAAATAACAGGAAAATCTCTCCTCAAAAACGCGTTAACTGCATCTCTGATTTACAACACTTATTCACATTCACATACCTAATTACAAATTACATAAAAACCCAATCGATGATGCAGCGAAGCTAATTTTCTTGTCGTGTCTCTAATAGGGAATTGATGTGTGGTTTCCAGGTATTTAGAGCCTAGTTAACTTGGGTAATCTTCACTCCTTATGCATCGACGCTTTGAATTCCAACAAGGTAACATTCTTAGATGGAAAAACGATGTCTACACTTAATTATAATGTAATTGGCGAAGATGTCGCAACTATTTTTCTGTTATATTTTTTTATTGAAACTAAGCCTAGCCTAATGTCGACAATGCCCCAAATATACTCTAAACACAAACTCTTAGACCATGGCTTTCAGGTGGCCTATGTGCAATCTCAATATTCGATTGGCCAATTTCGATATCTTTGTCAAATATTTAAAAATCATATGACCAAGTCAAGATTTTCAAAAACTTAACAGTTGAATGTCGAAATTGCGAGTATGATCCCAAATTACAAATACCGCAGTATCCAAAAAATGTTATTGTAAATAGTTACTTTCCTCTGTAGCTTTACTAGGTTGTATATAATAAAGGGCGAGACTTCCTATATACGGAAAACAATACCAAACTGCGAACTAATAGTGAGAATTTGTAACAGAAAGTTCTAATATTGCCACCCTATTCAGATATCGTATGCACTTCACTCAGTGGCGCAGTTAGTGTTAACAATATAGTTGATTTAAACTTCTAGGAATGGTTTTTACTATTGTAGTGCCCTCATCAAGGTACTTCTGTTGTAATATAAGAACATTATTTATGATCACATTAAACAGCTAATTCAATACGTATAATCAAAAGACAGTAAAAATAGTGAGTAAGTACATATTAATGACTATGATTATTACATTCCATTTTGTTAATACGACTATTAACCTCTCCCCCCCCACAAAGTAAATGTGACGCAAAATATAAACTTTGATATAAATTTTCCAAAATACGCATTAAACTGTTATTAGACTATTTTAACCTTAATAACGTATTTATTATTTTGAAATAACTGTTTCGAATTACACTTGCAGGTACATTCATTAACTTCCACAGGCGTTTTACATGTTGTACAAGTAAATAGCATCTCGTAGGCACACGTCACATTATGCCAACTTGAGCTTACAAGGAAGTTTTATTTTACCAAAACAATAAGCGAACTCGTTACATATCCTCTGGGTTCCCTGGGACCGGCTCGCTTGCCTTAATGATGTCAAAAGGCAACATAATGTGTTCGCCTTAAACGGTCCTCTCAGTTCGTTACTGTCGCCTCCTTGCTCGGTGACGTCTCACTGACTACAAGACGAACGCATTAAGATCACCTAAGGGCACCACCATTATGTAAAACGACCACAGAATAAAATATATTCACTCGTTAAAAAATAAATATACGACCTGCGCCATTTGCTCATTTTACGACGAATGTAGTGTCGTTCTCGTACTTTTGGTATTATAAACTTGATGATGTCATTTATAAAAAGCTTGGTAAAGGAAGCCGGGTGCATAATTCACTATCCTTTAAGAATCTCAGTAATAAAGATTGTGTTTTATTTACGGTAAAACTCGAATAGAATAGTCAGGGTTCAATATATTCCAGGGCATTTCAAAAGCATTACTTTATCAGTAAGTCTTGTCTGTGTCAATACATAATACTGTCATCGACATCTACAATAACTGGCTATATTATGTCAGGTACCTAAGAACATCTACTTAGAGTCTCGACATACGACTTACTCCATTTTTACCTCTGTTTTTTATCTCTGTTCTATGATTTTTACATCGTTGTCAAATGTTTGAAAGCGAAACTATAATATAAACTTTCTAATATTTGACAGTGATATCAAAATCAATGTCAAACAGCGAGTAGGCTCCGTATCTTCAGTCTCACTGTAAGAACACATTCACCAGTTCATCGCAATAGAACAATCTTGTTTGACCGTTATCAATACTAAACAAAATAGTTATGAATAATTATAATTTGTCCAGAATTAAACTTGACATCCTGTAAAGCTAAATAAGAATTCAATACCTTAGATTTAGAACGTGCATTTGTTTCTCTAACAAATTTATTGTGGTCGGCAAACTTCAAATGCAAGGTAAAACTCGAAAGGCGTAGTGGCTGTCAGTTCAGTCTTCGTAAATAATAGTATTCGTTTAAAGTCTAGAGTATTTTGTATCTTCTAATTTACTTATAGGGGTGTAGGAGTCCCGTTAAAGTAATGTTAATATCAAATGATAGTCAGAAGTTTTTAACTTATCGAGCCTACTGAATTATGAAATCGTACCAGAATGAAAATTTCAAATCTGTCATACATCGGGCCTACCACAGAACAGAGATAGGTTTTTCATTGTACTGGGGGGGGCCTACCGTAGCATATGTATGTACAAAGCGTAAACCTACGAAAATAAAAACCTACCCCTACATACATACATAGCATCACACGTTTGTCCCCTAAAGGGTAGGTAAAGGTTCATTGGTTCATGATTTTTCATTCATGGTTACATTTCGTCAAATATTACTTGCTATTCAGTTTGCCATTCATATAATCTATTTATATCTTAGTTATTCTTCATCATCAGCCCAATGACGTCCACTGCTGGACATAGGCGTCATCTAATTTCCGCCACAGCCCGCAATTTTATGCCGTCTGCAACCAACGGCCACCCGTCGATATTAATAATCGTAAAATAATTATGATCTTTAGATAGTAGAATTGAAATATTTTACTAAAATTTCAATATTTTCTTCCACGTACTGACTTTCGATTGTTTACCATGATTATAAGAAAAAGAAAACGTATTATACAATTTGGCAGAATATCTCGACACTCGATTGTGTACATCGCATTTTAACGTACAATAAACTTTTGCTTTCATTTCAGTCCCACGCTTTATTAAAAAGGCTTGAATGAAACGAGCAAATTGATAGTGAGGCGCGTCGCTCTACTGCCTTCGTCGTACCTTATAATTAGAGGATATGAATTCGATGCGATAGCGTGGCAGTCCCTTGCGAAACTCGCCCAGCTTCTAAGGGACTATATCTATGTTTAGCACTCCAAAACATCCTATCTTTCAGTTTAAACACTACGAAAATTAAACCGTCTGCATCAAATTATAAAGCACAGAGTCCTTGGTACTTCTAATTTGATTTAAGACTTTCAATTTAAAGTGACCATTGGACTAAAGATAAAGTCACTAAGCAATATAGTTTCAGATACACATTAAATATTATACTTTATTTCACACGCAATAGAATTTAAAATCGCTAATGCAAAAGTGTGATATAGAACTTTGTGTTATGAATGAGTGGCACGCGTTAGAATCAGGATGCTGTAACCGTACGGACGCGGCTCTAATTACCGCCGCCACTCAATATTGCAAAATGAAGCCTATTCTTGAGTACCCTTTGGCTATTACACTCTGTCTATTGTTACACAAAACACATTGAATGGCGTGCTATAATGACCTGGGCGCGGCACAAGCTACTGAGGCACCGACACTCACTAATATGAGACAATAAACAATTCGATTCTTATCTAAAAATCTCCATTCGGAAATTTCTAATTAATCTCGTACACAATTCCAATTAATTGTTGTTATGAAAGTTTAATTACATCGCATTACATATTGTAATGATAAATTTTATCGAATACATAAATAAAATTGTAATCGAGTGATTGTGATTCGATTCTAGCTTAATTTGCATGTTAACACGTATATAGTGTGTTTATATTTTATTGTCATAGATATAGAAAATTAGTTATTCAAATTTTAATTGAGATTACATAGATAAATAGAGCTTTGACAGCAAATGTTAGTGCTGTTATTACAGATATTTAAATAGTTATTACATAGAGCAAATTATGTATTTATATACCGTTTATTACTTAACATAGTCGAATTCAAAGTACATGGTCTTATTACTAAAATATTCACATGAGTAAACCGACAAGAAGTCAACTTTTTGATTCATACAATGAGTTGATTTAAAAGGCAAAGGCAATCATAAAGTAAAAATTTCTTTTAAATAATAATTATAATATATAATTAAATATATTTTTATAGTCTTGCTAAAGCTAAACTGATTTGAGAATTTTGAAAAATAGAAAATTAACACCCCTGTGAAGCGAAGACGAAGTAATTCATTCAAAAATGTCGCATTAAATTAATTTCACAATTTTCAAGAAACTAATTATCCGGAAACAAATTGTTAAAATTCGTCATTGCTATTTTAATTTCTATAATCTAACAATTTTCGAACGACACATTTTACATTTAGTAAAATTGCCCTTATTTCAATAGCAGTTTAACTTACCACATTATCGGTCAATAATTTTAACTGCAGCACTTTAGAGTATATAATTTATTCATAATAACAATATATCCACGAAAACTTCGGACTAAAGATGAAAATAACAGTAAATAATTATTGACAAATATGTAATTTTGACAAACATTTCGATGTAGGTATATCTATTAAATAACTGACTGCTAGCTGACCTGGCGAATTTCGTACCGCCATATTTTATTTTTCGCGTGATAATGTTCCATTTTCAAAAGTTTACCTACCTATACGGAGATTTTAAAACTCAAAGTTTAAATTTTATACAATTTTTTTTGTATAATTACTTATATACATGTCTTGCCTCGACAATAGCAAATACAATAAAAAAAGAATTAACCAAATCAGTCGAGCCGTTCTCACATGAATCCATCGCAAACTTTTCGGCGATCCATTTTTATTTATATAGATTATCTGATTATGTATAAGAAATCGAATTTGGAATCCAACCAGTGATTTTAAACTTGGATTCCAATTAGAGATATCTGAGCATCGCGCAATTCACTCAGCTGTGACGTCATAATGACAGGAAACGATATGGTTTACGTAAAATTGATATGGTGGTCATCATTTCTCAACAATAGATCTGATATAAGATCAGATTTAAACAATATACCTATTATTAAATAAAATTAAGTACCTAAACAGTTTTGTTAAAAAACGGAACGATATACCTCCGCCAGGAACGATATAGCTCTGCCAATTAGATACCTAAAAACAAAAAATACTTTTAAATGACATTTAAAAAAACACCTTCTCCTTAAGCAAAAATAAAATGCTACCTTGTAATATTATATTATCACTTATCCAGAGTTTGCTATAAAAAACCAAGTTAGGTTTATGATTCCGCAGCGCGTGTGCACTGTGCAGATATAGGGAGCCAACTTCACAGCAGTTAATCCCTGATCTTGATATAATTGCCTAAAATAGATACAAAGTAATAACCTAAAAAAGGTCGTCAGTGGTCGTTAGTGAACTTGGCTGCTAAGCGGAAGGTCGTGGGTTCGTCCTTAGACGCGACAATAGGCAAAAGAGTCAGGAGTATGCAGGCAAGAGAACTCTTGACTTGACGTGTGAGCCGTAAATGAAAATAAACGTATAAATCAACAGTTTAAATTTTATTTAGGTTGGTAAAACAATGTGTGTCCACATCACCAGTAAATAGAATAAAATAAGCCGGGCCTTCGACAGGCGATCTGTCAAAAACTCAGTAATTAAAATTTAGAAATATAATTAAGTATTTTAAATAATTAAAAATAAATAGGGAAAAGTAATCGAAAGAGGTAGAAAAGGTAATAAAAAGAGGTGGGATGGTGGATGAAAATAATATAGTCTGCATCACCGCAACCGTAACACCTCTATGATCGTAATGAAATTCTCAATACCATACTGCTACGAGCGCCTCATATTATGTACAAAATAATATAGAAATCCACCAATCGAAATAAAGATATGGGTTCCCGGGTCTTTTCAGTAGAAATAAAAGTTTGAGAAACATTGACGAAAATAATGTGAGAATATAAGGTCAAACACACACTTCCTCCGTTCGATCGTAGAACCATATAAAACAGATCTTATCATCAATGGTCTTGTTTAATGACGTGTGATATAAGCCTTAATGACTAAAATTGATAGTTCATGTGTTTAACTTGTATAGTTGTACGTCATTCATTCATAGATCTCCTTGTTAAATTCATCATTATCACCAACCCATTAATGTCCCACTGCTGCGCTCGGGTCTCCTCTCCTCTATCTAGAGAGCTGAGAGAATTGTTGTTGTTGTCTTGTTCGATTATACTACTCTTAATAGTATTTTCAATACAAAAGACAACAGTTACAACAACCAAAAATATTAATAAAGTGGTAATCTCCAGATAAGGTCCTGTATCATCACTATCAGATAAGTGTCTATTAAACAATCTGAGACTTATATGACAAGTTTTATGTGAAAAAAGGGCAAAAACTTGGGAATTAAGTTTTGGATAGTGTTTTGACACTATTACTGTGGGAAAGGCGTACAGCCAGCGTGAAGGTAACCGATTACTGTAACCTATGGATGCCTACAACACCGGGAGTATCACTTGTTCTGTGCCGATCCTTTAAGACTCTCTCCATCCCCAATGAGCTCTGGATAACACTAGTCACCTGCAGGAACACAAAAATGTTATTATGGCTATGGTTTTCTGTAGAGGTACATCCCTAAGCGGATGGCTCACTTTGAGCGGGGATTCCCAGCTTGTGTCCTACCTATTTAAATTTAACTTAAATAAAAGCTAACGTTCGTCTACACGACAACAATGTCCTAAGTCCGCAGTTATCACACGCAGTAAATAATTCGCGAGACTGACGCAAGGCTAACACGTAATAACCCCCCGCCGCGCCTGCCTGATTATGTTTTAATCTCGATAACTTTAAACTCGACATTTTCGTAAAAATTACATTAAATTATTCTGTGCACTTACAATCTTCAACGTAATCATGGACCAATAAAATTGATGTCTGATATGATTTTCTCAGAAACAGGTTATACTGGGTGGAAAAGGAGACGATCTGAAAATGAAACCAGGTGCTCGTTATTCCAAATACAATTAAACAAAAATAAATTAGAAAATATTGATATTTCATTTTTTTATTCCATGAATTCTTCCCTAATATGCTTAAAGCGACAAATAATATAATTATATTAGTCCTCGATAGTTTAATTTCTTTTTTTCTTCATTATATTATCATAATACACGCTTAATTCAGATCTGATGCAGACTCAACGCTCCAGAACGTGGTATCTACTACATCAAGTTTACCACAAAAAATTACTGCAACTACTCACTCAGTTGTCGCTGTGAGATGCGTTTCTGTACCACCCAGTATTACTGCGATATAGACAGACACACCGATAACATACTCGCAGAAAGCACCTACACACTGCACTGGAATACTTTCAAAAATCAAGAAGACGTCTGCTTTACTTTTTCGCCAATAAAGTATTAAAATATTCAAGAATTTAAAGTACTTATAATGAGCAAGTTCACAATTTATCTCACGGAATCAGTTGGTTGCGACGAATGAGTTATAATAAGGGTTATTAAATAAACATAAAATATATTTATGTTACTACATATTACAAGTTTTCTTGAAGATTATAAAGTCATATTTTAAAACTGTTATAAGTAAATTGTTTTTCATATATTGTTATAAAACGATGAATAATGAATGACTGGTCTTTAAGTAGATAGTTCGAAATGTATGTTGATTTTATACCCTAAAGTATGGACCGAAGAGTTTACTATTTACGATGAAACGTACTTATTTATTACCCATTAAAATCAAGTGTATTTTTATTGTTTCATTGTGAAGACGGTATAAGTAACGCGTAGGTCCTTATTTGCCTTCCAAGGCTTCCTTCAATTCCTGTAAAATATTTTTTTCATTTAATACAAAGTAACACACCTACCGAAACAATAATATTATGGAAACACTGACTTGTGTCTTTGATTTTTTGGTTAAATTTTGCAGAAGCGATAGCGATGTACTACTACGTTCTTTCAATAGTATTGTGTGTCTACTGTTGGTTAAGGCTAGTGACGTATAGTATATTTGAAAAGAACGTCAATTTCGTATCTTAGGCTCTCAACACAACGGCAACATTTCCATTTAAAAGTGAACTGTAGCTTCGCTCATCCTTAACGCCCTCTGGTTCATTGACACCTTCAGTAAAAAAAAGTTATATAATACTTGCTCTGGTTTATCCGAATACGATTATCTGAAGAAACAAAAGATGTGAATCAAAGCAGGTACCAACGTGTGGAACTGACAGTAACAACAATCAACAAGTGGAAAGGGCAAACGTGCTCACACTGAGCTCCAAAAACGTAATTTATAACTACATACAAGTGAAGAGCCAGCCAAACGACTTCGTCCAATATTAATATCGGCGTCAGCATCATTAAGGCATTCCTTTTATTGCGACTTGAAATAAGTCCGTTCGCCGATCGCCTTTATTAAAAGAGGCTACCTTTCTCCAAGGTTTTGCAACGTCGCCCTTCTTTTAAGGCGGTTTTTTAAACGGTAATGCAACACGGGGCAATTTACTCGCCACTGGAAGTAACAAAAGAAATTCTTATCAATTTTGTGGTAATTTTTACACGCTTTTTGTGCTTAATAATCACTTAATCTGCGGAGGTATTTTTGGTTATTTATTGGATGATTCGTACGGTCAGATACCACGGTTTGGAATCAGGAACACATCGGCAAACAAAGTTGCAACTGTTACCTCATATCCAGTGCAAAATTGATGAAATAAACGTTACTTACTACTTATTTTGTAAATTGCCTTTAGTTGTAATAAAATTGGCTATTCTTTATTTTATACAATATCATTAAAATTTTAACTGTATATCATGACAAAGTGTGCATAATAAGTCAGGCGGTGTCTTAAATTGGTACGAAGGTACACGGCTACCGGTGACAACTCTGAGGGTCGAACCAACTTTTGTTTATTTATTTTTATTTCATTTTCATCGTGTTCTTAATACACTGTGCATGGTATAAATCATTGAATTCTCACGTGAATATAATGTAGACATATTTCATAACAGGTTACAACTTTTTGTGATATTGCCGTCATTTATTATAAATATTGTTTATTTATCAACGTAATGGTACAGCCACTTCCGACTGTCATCATTTTAAATAATTACTTTTAAATAGACTCTGAACATTAACATAGTATTTACAATATATCATAAACGAAGCAAGTTTATCTAGTTGCTTTTTACAAAACTTCATATTTATGCCGACGACGGAACTTCTTCACTTGCAATGCATAACATAACATAGCATCACGCCTTTTTCTCCGAAGGGGTAGGCAGAGGTGTTTCACACCCAGATTTCGCCAGATATGTTTGCAATGCATTCGATTGTTAAAGCCTTTTTTCTTTGTTAGGGAACAAACCTTCTCTTCTTTGTCATTACGCTCTTGCCAGAGCGGTCGTCGTCTTTGGAGCAACCCATTTATACCCGTGGGTGTCATAAAGGGCGACTAAGAGGGTAACCTTATGCAGACAAGAACATTGCGAAAAAAGGAAAATTTATTATACCAACCCATCTGGCCAGCGTCGTAGACCCGTGCCCTGCAGTGGGATGTTTATGGGTTGAAATGATGATGATGATGAGATATAAATGTGGTAGCTCCTAATAGACTTATTTTGTTAGAACTTGCTTGAAACTTACTTGGTTAAACATACACGGTAAAAGAATATTTTATGTTATTTATTTGTATCAGTTCCAAAAATTAACCTGCGTAATTGTTCATCACGACATATTTGAAGCCTTACAAACATAAGGCGTATTGAACAAACTAGTTTGACAGCATAATGCCCTTGAGAAAACTTAAACTTAATAAGTGACAACTTACGACATCAACTTACACCCACAAATATCGTGTTATCGCATCTACACATCACTTATTAATAATCATGTCAATGAATAAATTATGTTCTGTGATGCATGAATCAATTTCACAGTTTTAGACACGAGTTACGTTGTACGTACTATATTACGGGTGCAAGCCAACACTGCCTGTATTGACCTGCACTCGTAATATTGCCATTGCGTAAAATGGCCGAAATTTTATGAAAATTAAACGTCGGTTATTACGTTCTCGTGACGAGACCGAGACAAGTGCAGGTTGCGGTTCTAATAATTGCGTTGGAACATAACTGGAGTTTGCTTACATAAGTGATGAATTTATTCTTGTTCTCGGACGGAAACGCGCGCCCCCGAAGCTTCGAAATATTGCCCCACTTTATCAAGTGAACACTAATTACGTCGGCTCTCTGTATTCAACTTATGTTTGGTACTTTTTGCAAATGTGAAAAAATGCGTAGCACTAAATGTCTGTGTGTGATAATTAATTGAACCCACCAGTAATATTTGGAGTAAATAAAAGCGTCCAATGGTGATATTCCCACGGCGAGGGCAACGGAGGTGCTCGGTGTGATGTGCGGCATGCGAAACTATGTGAAGTTTGGGTGGTATCGGTCGATTATCCCCGTTACACACTGCTATTAACATGCTTGCGTCCTGGGAAAGACGTTAGTCCGCTCAAAATCGCAATGGAGAATGCAAGATAGCTTTTAAAAAGCGTTAGTTAGGATTACAAGAATGCTTCCGAAATACATTCACGTTTTATCACGACTGGAAATTGGTTAAAAGAAAACAAAGTTATTTCGTAACTTCAAAATTACTTTCCGATACTTTTCGAGAACAGGATCAGGTTAAGGTAATCAGAAATCTGACATGTGCAGAGCTGTCATATCAACATCGACAGGTTGAACTTTACGCACAACTGAGAACAGCAAATCATTTAAACCTTCTCAACAGGGTACCATGCCAACTACATACATACATACTCATACAAACAGTCTTAATATAAAATTAATTTCTTATTTGCAGGAAATGAAGTGACGGCCTTGGGGGCCGTCACTTCATTAAAAAGACTCGACGGTCCATATTATAAAGAAAAAAAAAAGTTTTAATAGTTTCTTTTTTTTTTCACTCAAATTCAACTATTGTAGAACCAACCAGAGTACTTTGGTGGCGCAGCGAGAGTATCTATAGCTGCTGTGCAAGAAATCAAAAGTTCGAACCCGGGGTCCAACAAAAACTTTTTTTTATTGTGAAATTCTCAATATTAGTTATATTATTGTAACGTATTTTGTGATATTATTATTATTATATGCAAATATGCCCAATTAAGAGCTATAATAGGCTTGCACCCTATATAATAAGATATATGGCGAAATGTGGATGTCAATAAAGGTATGTTATGTTTAGTGTACGTTAAAAATATATAAATTAAATACTGAATAATTAAATGAAGCTTTGATTCAAGTTTAACCGTATTAGCAACAACTAAATGTAAATTCTATTTAAAGTCTCTGATTGATAATCATCAATTAATCATATTCAACAACTCACCAGAAATCAGAATCGTCAAAAACAGTTACATATTATACTTACACAAGTAAGTGACCACATGCACTTTACGAGCCCATATAAGTCCTTAATGATTAAGGTAAGAAGTCCGTCCGTCAAGGGGATTAAAAGATTCCATATGATTTTGATTGATATTGTGGTGAAACTGCACTCGTTACGGGCCCGCATCGACCGCTCGCGGATTTTCTCGCTCGTGTCATGATTAAAATACACTGGCGACAAGTTTTCATACTATTATAATAATACGTAACATAAAGCTAAAAAGTGTTGTTATTATAAAAATATAGAACACTCACCAATAAAATCGATGAATTTAAGCGAGAACTTTGTCCCAATTTATTGATTTTGAGTTTGAGAATGAATTAAAAATCAAAAAAGGATTTATGCTTCGTTTGTTCCAATATTTTGTCCCATATTCCAAAGTTTATCATTGTTTTTGGAATATGAGACAACATTTTTGGAATAATCCCAAAAAAGGAATAGAAAAGCTTGACTTCTTTTATGGAATATCATTTTTTCTAGTTTATTATATGTTCGGTTTAACAATACTTATTATTCTGAACTAATTTCGATGTGAATTTCGGACTCAACAAATAGTGACAAAATATTTAGTATCTAAGACGGAAATCTAGCTCAGTTGTCACGTATGCACATTATATTATAATATCTACAATTATAAACCTTGTACAATCCCACCTTGAGTATAATGTATTGTGCCAATAAAATACACATTCTACTTTAATAGTACCTACTAGCTCCAGGAAAATTCTAGACCTGTTATTATGATTTGTGATGTCCGTTACATGATTTGTATAATTATTACTTTATTCTGACATGCATATGCAGTGGAATATGTAAAATTTACTTTCAATTATTATAAATAGATTGAGGTTTAAAACTACTCAAAGTCTTTTGCTTATTTATTTCATTAGTAGAGGTGTCGTCAAATTTGTAGTTCGCTCTGAAGTTGTACCTGCTTTAGGAGCGGTGCTTCGTGTTCGGAAATGCTCAGGCTGCCATCCTGCGATATAAACAAACCCTAACACACTTTAAACTTTAAAATATTTATTGCGATTACATTGGGGTTTTAAATAAAGATTTGGTTTCGCCACATTCCGCGTTGAAGCATGCAAACCAGTCTTAATTAACGACTGTGTGCCCGTGACTTCGACCACGTGGAATTTAACAAAAGCAACATTACTTTTTTCAAAGTAGCCTTAGTTACTCCTTATTACATCAGCTATCTGCCAGTGAAAGTCCCGTCAAAATCCGTCCAGCCATTCCAGAGATAAGCCGGAACAAACAGACAGACAGACAAAAATTTTAAAAAATGTTATTTTGGTATATGTTCCGTATATATATTCATATGCATGTAGTAAAAAGCGGTTATTTTAATATTAGAAACAGACACTCCAATTTTTATTTATTTGTATAGAGTTTAGATGTTAAACAGTAGCGGGGTGCAACTTCAGAGCGAATTATAAATTTGACGAGATCAATACCACGACGATGGCAAACATACTTACGGCCCGCCTGATGGTAAGTGGTTACCGTAATCTCTGGACGACAGCAACATCAAAGGCATCACGAGCATGTTGCCGACCCTTAAGAAACCTATTCACTCTTTATGTAGCTGCTGGATGTGCCTAGCTACGATGGAGCTTATTAGAATACAAGACCATAGGCCTGTTTTCTAAGAAGCTGCAAAAGTTAATCACTGTAGGTCAAGACTGTCAAGAGCCTATTCGGAATTTCAACAAACTAAATACAACTAACCACTTCATCGTTAACGCTATTCAAAAGACATACGTTAAAAATACCTGTATTAATAAATTTTTATTTAAAAACAGCTATTAAATAGCGCTTGAATGAGACAATGATTTACGTGGTCATACCGTTTAGCTATCACAATGTATTGTTGGGGCATACGTTAGCGTAGGGAGGTAAAGCACTCCAGCAATTCATCTCGATTTGTCTGCCGGGTCACGGAGGTTTGCATGTCGTGACTCTACGAAATACGCCACATATTCGCCCGCGTATTTGTACTTACTACTTACTGGCGTTGAGTTGGTAATCTTATTTTTTTTTTGTTCTTAGTGCAGTTTCAAATTTAGAATAAATGACCGACGATGTCAAGAAATATTTAATCATTGTCGCTGTACTGTTTTCCTTTGCAAATAGCATCTTTTTAGTCTTTTAATAATAATTCTTATAATTCTGTATTCATTAATTGATTGATTTTGTTAATAACTTTAACCTCAAAATATTGACTGCATAAAGTTCCTTTATTTTATCGCTTAAGTGTCAGACAAAATGAATAATCAAATAATATTTATTTAATATTATGAGAAAACGATTTATAAGCAGATATAATCCATTGATATTTCCAATATTCCTAGAAAAGCATCCATAATACAATTTTCGCACTCTAAAAGCTTGCATATCAATAGCAATAATTTTCTTACCCTATTTCAAACACATAACATTTAATATCTATTCTACATTATATATTATCCACCTCCTAGTTCAATAGAGTCTCTCGTAAAATTGCTAGCATAACCAAATAATCGCTCAAGGGACATATACTGCATATGCAAACAGGCAATCTCAACTTTTACCAAGTTAAATAAGGTTCATAATTAAATGAAGGAATATTACAAAGAAAATAATCCTCTGATTTAGTGCACTATATCAGTCAACTAGGGACCGATTATGTGAATCTGTTCGCGAACAAATAGGTTTATTGACTACTGCCGTAATAAACTTGCTTGATTTATTAAAGACGATAACTGCATAGGTATAACGCTATTTTGATACTCGATGATATCATTGATCCTTTAAAGTAAAACTGATACCGGATTTGAACGGAAATTTTCAAAATACTTACCTGTGTTTATTGTATCTGGTATTTGGTTGTAAAAAAGGACAAGTCAGCAGTGTCGTAAACCAGCTAGCACGTATGTAAAGTAAGGATTGATGAACATTGAAAAAGCGAAAGATATAATGTCAAGATATTAGCAAGCTAAAGCTTGCTTACCCCTCTATTGAGAAAGAGGCGTTATATATTATATGTGTATGTGTGCATGATATTTCTGTAGCATAAAGTGCTCGCATAATTTATTCAATTATATAATAAGAGTAACTTTGAGGACAATTTTAAAATAAATATTCACAAATCATTTATTATCGGTAATATCGTTAAATATATAAAATGTAACAATACAGTACCTAACATAGAAATTCGCTAGAACTACCGATATTGTATTACGGGTTGAATCGAAACTTGAAACTGTTTTTATCAAAATGTTATCACCAATACCGGTATTAAAACTGATTCCCAAATACCGGTATTTCAATCGAGTACCTTATATTTACTCATCCTATTTATAAATAATACACCTATAAAAAAGCTAACTTACACAATC
Source organism: Laspeyria flexula (assembly GCA_905147015.1). NCBI lineage: Eukaryota > Metazoa > Arthropoda > Insecta > Lepidoptera > Erebidae > Laspeyria > Laspeyria flexula. The sequence goes on along the minus strand of LR989964.1, from coordinate 9,028,249 downwards.
GCAAAAATAAAAAGATAGATAGGTATACCTACAAGATGTTGTTTACCAAATGTAGACCAGTAAGGCAGTAATACAATATACGCCTACATTGTAACATTTCACAAGACATTGAAGAAGTCTTTATATTTGTTTTGACACAAAGTGACGATTGAACTAAAATACGACACTATTTAATTTCATTGATCGGGTATCGGCGCTGATTCTGGTGTATCTGTGGATATACTTGAAGCGATCGATATCTTACTAACTTGCTAACTAATGTATTACTTACAAAAAAATTCTTTGGTGGGGTTTGTATCTGGATGCTGCGCATCATAAAATTCTCAGTACATATCTGCAATAGGTTGGCTATAAGGGTGTCCGTGTCGCGACGGATTAAGAATACATAATGTCACTACTCCATCTTAACCCTTGTGTGTCATAAAAGGCGATTAAGGGATAACCTTATGCAGACAAGAGCTCTGCGAGAAAAGGAAAGTTCGAAATAAACCCTATACCTACCCGCCTGACCAGCGTGTTATAGCATGGTAAATTCCCTCCACATTCTTTGGAGGATACCCATGCCTAGCAGTGGGTCGTTTATGAGTTGAAATGATGATGATAATGATGAAGGGTGAAAACCTTTTTCAACGTGCCATATAAAAGCGTAAATCCTGTCATTCAATCTCCGCCGCGGACAAAATCAAAATATTTTGTAACCAGTTTCATCAATTTATCAGACGATCAGTTCGATAACTCGTATCGAATCGATGCGTGTTTGATGACATTAAATTTTGTCTCATAAAAAGCTGCCCCAAAAGCTATAAGTCTTCTTTATCTCTTCAGCGTGCACTCACACGAGAATTCAGGATATCTATATTTATACTATCAGGAAATACAGACACTGATAAATTATTCAGCTCACAAAGCCTCGAAAAAAAGATTGTTTCGGTAAAATTTAATTTAGATCGAACGTCAGAATTGAGGCCAATTGAGGGTCTTACGAAGGTCTTTATAATGACATTCATAAATAAAATAAAAAAGGTGTAAACTCATCATATGGTAACCAGTGTGGTTGTGCAAGTCACATCTTGCGCCACAGGATCAACATTCAAGGCTTTGCGCACTCGTGCATGACGGTACGTGGAAACTGAACTAAAATTAAAAATTAAATCAAGCCTTTGAATATAAGTCGGTCGATCTACAATACGTACAATCCGTCGACAATACCATAGCATTGCTATAAGTGCCTTTGTAAGTTTTATGATAAATTTTAATTTATTAAAATTTAATTAAGCATAAATAAGTAGCGGACCGAGATCCAGGGCTATGTTTTATAGTTCGAAAATAGTTGAAAAAACAATTATTTTTGTATACTTCGTATTAATATATAATGTAACCACCCCATCTTAACCCATGGGTGTCGTAAAAGGTGACTAAGGGAGTTAACCATATGCAGACAAGAGCACTGCAACAAAAGAAAAATTCGAAACAAACCCTATATCGACCCGTCTGGCCAGCGTGGAATAGTAGGCTAAATGGGTCTCCAAATAATGTGGAGGGACCACATTATTTGGAGACCCAGAGTACCCAGCAATAGGACGTTTATGGGTTGAAATGATGATGATGATGACTTAGTATATAAACGCTCCAAATAACCACAAAAGTATTTTACCGAACCTACATAACCTTAACACTAACACATAAGTGTAAAACGTGCAATAAAGAACAACATTCAAATAAAGAGACCAATTAAATATTACACTATCAATTCGAACTTGCATAAGTTCTTAATAAAGTAATTATACACTGCTTAATCGCAGATTAACTAAGGAAGATTAATATTAACTCTCAATATAATATCTAGAATGTTAATCTTCGCGCACGTGCCGAAGCTGTGCTATACTAAACTGCGACGCGTGATAACATCTCAGACATATTAATTTAATAATAAATAACGCTAATATGCATGTAGGAGCTCAGAATTCAAATCAATATGTTCACCCATTATAATTAGTAAGTTGGTTTATTCGGTTTGATTCAATTTATTATTCGAGATGTAAATGTTATTACATATGAAATATACTATTTTTTTATTTAACAAATGTAAGTATTTACTACAAAACAACCCGATTATATGAGGATTTTTTCTTTATTTCCCAAATTAAACAAAAATATTTATTGGTCTACACTCAACTAGAGCGTATTATATTAAGAGGCTTCTCGCAAGTTCTCGCCTATCTCTTAGTTTGAAGCATCCAGCAACACGGTCAGTGTAAAATAGTTATAAGAAGAAATTTATCTGCGTAGCAACTTTCGTCTTCTGTGTATTATTATAAAGTTAAATACTGCTTAAATGTATTTCTCAACTTATATCAACAACTTTCCCATAAAATTATGAATATCATCATCAGCAACCCATTAATGTCCCACTACTGGGCTCGGGTCTCCTCTCCTCTAACTAGAGAGCTGAGAGGGTTTTTAGGCCATAATCCACACACGCTGGCCTAATGCGGGTTGGTGGATCAGACATACACACATTTCATTACATTTCTTCTAAGGTATGTGGGTTTCCTCACGATGTTTTTCCTTCACCGTTAGCAGATGGTAAGTCACATGACTAGTACATATAAATTCCACAAAGTGGAATCCACATTGGTACTGCCGCCGGTCGGGATCGAACTCGGACCGCTTGATTTGTACGCCGGTCCCTTATTCATTCAGCTACCATTGCTTTTTTTAAATAAAATTATGAATAGGGCCACATAAACTAACTAAGCCCAAGGAAAAGTTCACCCTCAAAAGCAAACTTTACTGGTATAATGACAGTAATTAATATATATGTAAATAATATGCTAAAATCAATACATTATTGACAAGGTCGGTGTGTGGACGAAAGCAGGTTTTTTATCGAATTACATAGTGATACAATATAATAAAAGTAAGTGTGATCTTGTATGGTATCAGTATAATCAATATCCCTTTCATTTTGATTGTGAAAAAATCGATCACAGTCGACTAAATGGAAAATATTGTTAATATCCATTATGCATGGATCGAAGTCCTTCTTTGCAATTAACGATCTGAAATAAATAACCACAGTGTGACATAATTTTGAATAATTTATAGGTACAGCAATACCATACAGTCTCACTTAAAATTATTGCACCACTCCCAAGAATCATAGGCATTTTATTATCTAAAGTAAACAAAATTAAAATGATATTGAAATACTTTCTGATGTTAAAACAAAAGCTCTTTAGTTTTGGTAACATTAATTTAACTTTTCCCTCAATTATTGCTATTTTAATTTATTTAATATATTCTTTCGTCAGACTTGTCTACTTGTTAACTTAGGCCAAGACCGGATATCATGGATTTGGGAATATTAATCGATGCTTAATCGGTCATATCGTTATGTTATGACTGATTAAGCTTTTTTTCAAGAAGGTTACCTATCAAGGTTTTTTTTTTCAAGAACGCGTGGAGGATGTATCAACCTGAAATTAATATCAAATATAATACCTGAAGTTAATAGCATAGCATTGCTTATTAATTGATTACGTTTACTTTCTTTAGAATTGTTGTAGTGTTTTTTTTATTGCAACAAGGGATTGCAGACCAGAGTATATGATATTAATTTCATCTCTACGTGTTCTTGACAAAAATATTCTTGATTGACTTGATAGACAAACAAACGGACAACGAAGTGATCCTATAAGGGTTCCGTTTTTTTCCTATTGGGGTACGGAACCCTGAAAAAGAAGTCAGAGTTATTTTCACAGTGATTAATTATGTGTTCAACTTACTATCGGGCATGTACTGTATTTAATTTTATATTTTACCAAACAATAACTATGTATTTATGATAACCTATCTGTTCTTTAGATAACTGAAGTATTTATAGCAAAATAAATAATATTGTTATAACATTAAAAGTAGTACGGTGTACTTAGCGGTTTTAAAAAAATAAATTGTTGATGATAACTGTCTACTGAACTTCTTTCACGCTAAATTCTCTTTTATGAATTATGTTGTGGTGTTTTAATTATTATATTTAATACATAGGTAATCTAAAAAAAAACTAGGTACATTTTAATTTGCTTTGAAAGGACATTCTAGTCTATGCCCGACTGTGGCTAATAAGTATGACTTTAAATTTGTACAAAACAAAGATATATCGAGATATTTTTTGCCTGTTTTGCAAGCTTTGAGACAAATTGATTAAAAAGTGTCATTACAGAATATTTTCGGACGGAGTATGACCTTGCGTCGTCTTTGCGACACCCGTCACTCTTACCGGTAAATTACCTACTGTCATTTACTGCGAATTCTTCAATGCTGCACCTAATAAGGTCTTTTATTGACCCTGCAAGGGAGTTTAACCGCAATCTGTCTTATATGAAAAACAACTTTATATTGCCCACAATAAAAATGACCTATCTATGTAATTAACAATTACTTAGGAATGATATACAAATATACTTATAAATACAGTTTTATTGTAAGTACGTATCTAAACTATAAATTTGTGACGCTTCGTCGATCTATTAATTCGTTAATATGGAAAAGAAATATAATTTTTACCTAAGAACCATTGCTCTAAGTCTAATAAAACTAACTCGCCGTAATGTAACTCAAAACATTTAAATTATCACTTTGTCAAATTTAATGAGGAAATGGAAGCACATTAATATAAATATTTTTTGCATATCATTTTAATATCTTCGCCAAATATAAAAGTGAACAAAATAATTAAAACTAAATTATTAATCCTTTAAATCTTTCAAGGCAAACAGTAGTTAAGAAGCGAGAATACTTCTTGATGATATAATTAAATATTTAAACGCGACTCCACCTCCTCAGAAAGCTTGTCTGGCCCTCTTTGCGGTCAATATAATTAAATGGCGACATTTTTTGTACATCAGTCTCCTCAGCAGCCTTGAGAATACGGAAGACTAGGCTAAATAACACTTAGCTACAGTACATTCGACGTACTCGTGTTTTACGTTTTATAAGTTACAATTCATAATTATATTACTTTGTATGCGGTTTTAAGAGATTCTTATCAAAAAAATTAAAATACATTTTTCATTAAATATCAAGCAATTTTCTTTGCTTTGGTTTAACATTTTATATAAATGCTAAACGAGTAATGGAAAAATTCAAACCCACACACGGAACTGTTATCTGAGCTATGGTATGTCCACCCGCATAGCTCAGATGGCAGAGCACTGCACAGGGTCACGGGTTCAAGTCCTGTTGGGGTTTGATTTTTGCCATTACTTTTTTAGCATTTAGGTATATCTATAAAAAAATATATTTTGTTTTTGAGTGAAAAATCGATCGTGAAAGCCCTGTCAGCTGGGCTCAAAACAATGTCAAAGAGTGTTTGATACATTATATATATAGCAATTAATGTTTGTGACCCAAACAAGGCGGATCGCTTTTGTGTTATATAAAAAACATTAGACTTCTAAAATGTTGTAATGTACAATGAAATATTGACGAACAATAATATAAATCGATACAATTTTCAGAGCTACCGTATTGTTCTGCATTATATCGAAAAATCGAAACACACCAAACAATTGAATAGACAAAATGTGTACAAAAACCGTTTATTGCGCAGATAAAGGATGTGTTTCAGTAAGTGGGGCAGATTGCGACACTCAAACAAAAGCATCAGCTTCACAATACACTTGAGAGCAACGCGTACCAGCCACCGAATACTCGAAGACTGTCATATACTTGCGTCGTGAAAAAAACACCGTACCCAATTTCACGCAACACAAACTCTGTGATCAGTTTTTGCTGCTTATGATGACAAACTGCTATTTCCTAGTTTGGTTAATTGTCCCAGTCCATTGTAGTGAGCTTACTCATCGAATTTTTTGTTCGCACATTGACCGTCACCTTGCACTTTCAATTTTGCTCGGGTTACGCATCGATCTGATTGAGGCCCAAGGAGCCGAGGTTCTCTTTGTGCAAATTGCCAATGGAATTGAACATTCCGGTTTCGTTTTAAGAACACTTTGATACCGATACAAAAACCAGACGTCCTTAAAAATATTTCCCCAATTTCTTGTAAAATTTATACGCCATTGATGTATAACAAAGTTTAATTCGAACTTGAAATACTTACTCGTGATATTACACATGGAAGAAACCGAACTGTATAAACAATTCTCGCGGTTTCATTCGCGTAGCGAAAAGCTCACCTGGGCCCTGATTCCGTCTGAAAGTTTTCTACTTAAAAAATTTAAAATTTATAGTATTCAAAAATAGATAAGTAGTAGTAGAAAAAAAAATTAATCAGTTTTTAATTTTCTATTCGATAACTTTTATACCAATAAATAACTTAGACCGTAAATAAAGATCGTTCTATGATTCGAAAATTTTACGAAGCGGGAACATTCCGATGGCTCAGAATCAGGGGGCAGTAGGTACTTAGCCTGCATAAATAAAGATATTGTTTCGCATTACTCACTCGTATAATGCATCTTACTAATATTATAAATACGAAAGTTATTATGAATGAATGTATGGTCATCCAGTTGAGTAACAAACAATCACACCAAAACAGCTGAAAAGATCAGTATGAAATTTGGCACACAGATAGATTATAGTCTGGAATAGGACATAGGCTACATTTTACCAACAAATCATCGGCAATCATCGGGTGGAGCCGTGGGCAAAAGCTATTATAAAACTAAAAAAAAAAAATTATATAATAATAATGTTTTACCACATTCACATAGTGCCATCTAGTCCCAAATTAAGCAATTATATTTCCTTGTGTTAGGGGTACTAAACAACTTATATACTACTTAAATCCACTTTTTTTTTGTAAACACACCATCATTCTCATCTCACAAAGATTTGTCCTGGGTAGGGAGCGAGCCCACGATTTCCGGCTTAGCAGTCAGGATCACTAACTACTAGACCAACAGGCAATACAATGTCTGTGAATGAATAAACACGCAAACAGACGAACACTATGTTTCAGTATGAACATTAGTTAGCTCGGAGACAACTCATTATTGTAACGCAAGGTCATCGAAAGTAATTATGTCGACACGGACCACCTTGCGCTCCACTTGTCTACATTTTAGGGTTTCTTTGTCAAGGACGATGAGCGCCTTTAACAGCCAAGTTCGATGTTGTCAAGCAAATTATTGTGGCTTCGACAAAAAGAGACACGGGTTTTCTCAAACCACAGCCATATCTGGTTCAGCAACTTTCATCTTATTGTTTAATGAGTTTTGGATCATTAATTTTCTAGCTTAGAACAGTAAAGTGTTTTCCTTGAGATTATTTGGGTGAAATCTATACTTCCATTCGAAATTTGAAAGAAAATGTGTTATTAGAGCTACGCCACTAATGCAATTTGGACAAAGAGATGACTTAATTACTTCAATCGACCACGCCATAAAGCGTGTCAAGTTTCGATTCACATCTAATTTCCGCAAAATATGTATTGATAGATATACATATTGTAAAACTGCATAAGATTATCTGGCATCCATAAATTGAAGGCTTGTTAATAAACGTGTTTACTCGCTAAGACTGTAAAGTAATAAGGTAAGAATGATGATTTATAACATGCTGACGTTAGGTAAAAGCTATCAACGCATCGTTGAGAAGTTTACAACTTTACAGCCTTCCATGTTCACAGGTAACAAGTAGGTGCTGACACTGATTGAGTATAACATTTTACATAAAAACAATATAGCAAAGTAAAGCTACATGTAGCTAATATCAAACATATGGGATTAAGCGACGAAAGAATCTATTTGAAATTAAGTATTCTAAAGTTCTATGTTTAAATTCTATGTGTATTACATATATTTTATAAACTTTTTTATATATTAAACCTAGATACCCATTCAGGCTTTTAAATCAAATGAGAATTATCTCTACTTGCCTAAATTCATCGAGTATTGACAACATTAATTTTATTTTTATTATTTATTAAATTGTTACATTCGATGCAATCGAATTCCATTGCATCGAATGTCACAATTTAAATTAGGGACTACATTAATGAAGTAGGTATCTGTACCAAGTTGGTTATGTAATACACATCTATGACGCGACTGAATTAGAAAGTGTAGATAGGAGCCGATTTAATCGGTTTCAGTTTCGTTATTAGATGCAAATTGTATTATAACTATCTATTATAATAAACACAGTCGATTTGTTTGTGTAATCATTCTATTTGTGCACTTTTAGAATTGTTTTTTTATCTGTTTGGAATAATTAACAGTAATATTACACGACACAAAGTTATATGAATTTAATATGCAAATGTGCTTTCCTGTTAGTGTAGTTGATAGTTAATATTACTTAAGCACTTATTTAGATACTGTAACTGAATAGTTAAATAGTGATTTATATGTTATTCTTGTGTGTCTTGGTGAAAATTACTTACTTAATAAATAAATACAGAATAAATTAATATTATACAGAATTAATATTATTTTTTTAACAATATTATTACTTGCTAGTATCTAATAAAATTCACATCACTATAGCACAGTTTGTATTAAGAAATAATTCAGGACGATAAATTTAATATCTTACTAAAAAAATTTCATGTAAAATTAGTGGCCAAGAGCCAAGATTAACAATCTCAAACGATGGATTTATTTACGTTAACAAATTAATGATAATAATCATCATCATCATCATATCAGCCCAACGACGTCCACTGCTGAACATAGGCCTCACCTAATTTATGCCACTGCGAACAGTCCTGTGCCGCTTGCAACCAACGGCCGCCCGCCACCCTGACCAGGTCGGTCCATCTGGTGGACGTCACACGCTGCGCCTTCCAATACGTGGCCGCCACTCGAGAACCTTTTTCCCCCATCGGCCATCTACGAGCTATGTGCCATAATAAATCTATGTAATATCTTAAAATGTATCGTTGGTATTTTCATAGATCTATTAGTATGTGATAATAATAGATCTATGAAAATACCAACCATACATTTTAAATTAAGGTGTAGGGTTGGTAAAGTCAGGGCGTCTTGGCTTTTCTTGGGAACTGATAAATTTTATTCTTAGAGCGAAAGCGTTTTAGCTTCAGAATCTTGGCCACTAATTTTACATGAAATGATTTTGAATAAAATATTTATTTTATTTATAAACCTGTACTATCAAATTAAGTATTTTAAATAATGATGTGTTGAACACTTAACAATTACGGAAGCAATAAATATAAATTTATAACGATTCAATAATATACAGACAAATGATCGATTACAAAGTACGCTCGACTAATATGTCAACCACGTGCAGTAATCGATTCAAATATAATTAATCAATTAATTCAGATGTGTTAGTTGATTTGTAACTGGGTACAGACGAAACACCAGTTTGTAATGATAAATTAATTATAAAACGTATGCGTAATTGATGAAGTCATTTGTGAAAGAAATATACATATCAAAATATAGAATGTAAAAATATAACAAAGACTGGATTTCAGAACAGTTTGTTGCACACCTAACCTTTTTGTATAACTTAGACTTATGTATGATAATTTCGAAGCACTGTGCTTCGTGTACCATTCTTACGTATATTCAAACTTCACTTTTTTTATATTCGAAACAGTTGATAATTTACAATAATTTCAAACTATATGGACGAACTAAAAGTCGCGCGGGGGTCCGTTCCCGTCGTTCTTTATTTGGCCACTGATCAGCTCCTATTGGACTTAGCGTGATGTTATAGATGGTATATATCTTCCTTGGTAAATGGGCTATCAAACTCTAGTAATTTTTCAAATTAGACCAGTGGTTTCGGAGATCCCAGCATTCAACCAAACAAACAAACTCTTCAGCTTTATAATATTTAATAGTATAGATTAGCTTAAGCCTAACAAAATTTAAAACGTACCGATGCTAATAATGGACTTCTGGTATCTACCGGATCGTGATAACAACACGATTGTTTTATGCTGTTAATAATGGATTAATAACTATTCTTATGATATTCACTAGATGTGGTATAGTATTAGTTGATAATGATGACATTGTATAGTAATAATAATAAAATCCATTTTTATTTTCTTATCACAAAGCTAGAATAATAATTATAGTAGGTATAATTAACACGGTGAACATACTTAAGAACATTGTGAGAGACTGGTGCATATTTAAGATCATAAATCTGTATTAATACCTGTCACCCTACCGACTCAAACCGAAAGCCAAAACGATTGGAAACAATGAAATAAATAATAATTATGTACTTCAGCCGAATCATAAGATACGAGATATTTTATTTGTAAAAACATGTGTACAATTAATAATATAGATGTTAAAGATTAGATTACTGATTACAGATCAGCATGTTTGACCATTATTGGTGTACAAATAGTTTATTAAAAAATATTATTTAAATATTATTGAACAATAAATTTCATCAAATAATATAAACATAAAATGATTAAAACTATAGTAAAATGATTCATAATCTTAAATGAAGCTAAAGATACTAACATAATAAATTCAATAATTATTCTAAATAATGTCCAAAATAGTATATAAATAAATTAAAAAAATAAATAATAATTGTTAAATCGCCACAATATATTGGCTATCAAAGTCGCGCATCGTAATAATACATTGACGACAACGATAAACTCCACCTTCGAACACAAATCGCAACAGGTCCATAAACCGAGATACACTGAAGATAGTAAAATCTCACGGAGACTACATCAAATTAGATATAGTTAAGATTAATAAGGTCCGCTACAATGTCGAACATTAATAAATTTGTCCCCACGTTATAGATAGTAAGAGAGTGCGATCCGTGGACAATGAGCCAGTACTGAGTTATGGCCTTGATGGCCCATTAGTCTCACTGAAAGTACAGAATAATGGCCTAAGAGATGTACTATCTATTCACCTGGATATGGCACTAGTATTGTACCTTTACGGGATTTTAGAAGCGGAATTGGATTCCCTTTGGGGCATTGTAAAATTGCGTTTGAGAGACAATATGATTTATCGATGTTTAAAAAGTTGCGTTTGTGATGATTTCTATTAATACTGTTTTGATTTTGTGTACAGGGTAAATTACATAAAGAAATACAGTAAATATAGTATTCTATTAGATTACAGTTATCATAAAACCAAATAATCAAATCATAATCGTGATGCCTCTGATGTTAGGCTAACTCTCTAGGACGCCTAGAGAGTTATAAGCTATGGTAACCAGGCAGACCATACGTCGGTATGCCACCGTGTCGTGGCATGAAAAAAATAAAATATTAAAGCATATTTAAAACTGAGCAAACTGAGAAACAAATTTTAAAAGCCATAGAAAAAATTCTATAATAATATATCTAACTCATTAATGTTCCACTGCTTAACATGAAAAAAACCTCTCAGCTTTCTGTCTATATGTACCTACGTTAAGAAAGTTGAGAAGTTTTTTTTTTGAAGAAAAAATGTCAATGATATTTTAATTCGCTTTCAGCTTCGACTTTTTCGTCAAATTATATTAATCATCATTTTATGTAAATAAAAAAAATCTAAAAAAGTTTAAATATTAACGAACCGAAATGACAAGGCTTCATTTACTCTACAATCTACAGATTGGTTTTCAATATTAAAAACTCCATTGATACAAAATTTCACCAAAAATTCAGCATTTCCAGTGCATATGCATCCCGGATAAGATCCTTTGGAAATAATGGTAGTGCCGGACGGTAAGTCACTAAGCGATGGTATCGGTCGTCGATATGCTTCTTTTTATGACCATTCCGCAGTCGTAGAAAGAGTTGAACAATCTACTTCGGCGTCCGAAAGGTTTATTGTCCAATGACGATTACCTTATAGAGATTCGAAGTACTACGGCTATTGGCAATAGTTAAAACCTCATAGCTTTGATAATGACGGTTTTATAACTTCGAAGACCACCCGCCACATTATTTGTGGTGCTATTTGTTGAAAATGCTGTTTTATAATGAATTTTGCTACTAAGATGGTAAAACCTGAAAGCAGTTTGTTCAGAATCAGTAGCAGAATCGATTCCAATAGTTTTCATACCATGTTATATCTTTTGTAGAAAAATTATTACAATTTTGAAAGCTGGACACTGTTGTTTAAAGTGTAGCAATGGCCGCCTAAAAATGTTTTTTAGATATAGATTTTTTATTCTGGGGTGTTTCAACTTTAGTATTAAGAAAGAATAACGTTGTACCTATATATAGTAAATGTTTTGGTGTGCATGTAGCTATTGGCAGACGTCGACTTATTTTATTTGCGTTATTTTTTATTGATTAAATAAATATCCAATTAACAAGCTATTCTTTCATACATTATACATACAACTAGCTGTGCCCGCGACTTCTTTCGCATAGAATTTAACAAAAGCAACATTACTTTATTCATAATAATTTATGAATTTTTCTAAAATAAAAGTAGCCTGCTTACTGCTTATTACATCAGCTATCTGCCGTTTCAGAGATTAACCGGAACAAACAGACAGACAGACGAAAATTATAAAAAAATATATTTTGGCAATGTACCGTATATACATTAATATGCATGTAGTCAAAAGCTGATATTTTAATATTACAAAAAAACACTCCAATTTTATTTATTTGTACAGACAGCCCCTGTAGTTACGGTTGATTTTTACTGTCACAATATAACCTTAGATACGACGCAGTTCAAGCACTTAAAGTAACTACTGGTAATCAAATGGTGCTTGCAGCTCTTGTCTGACCTCTGCCACCCAATTAGTCGGAATAGCGGCAAATTAAAGTTATCAGTTTTTCTAACTGACTCAAGATGGTCCTTTACTCGACGACTTACTGATCAGTAGATGACTGGAAATTAACGCCTTCTCCATAAATAGTAGGAACTGATTGAGTGGACATTTAATCTCTGCAACTTTGTTGAAAACGCTTTGAGTGTGTACTAATATTATAAAGGGGAAAAATTTGTATTTTATGTAACGAGTAAACGCAAAAACTATTAGACCGATTTCAAAAATTCTTTGCGGTTAGAAAGTTACATTTTCATTGTGTAACATAGGCTATATAACACCACGCTACATCCAATGCAAGCTGAGCAGTAGCCAAATAAAGAACGACAGGAGCGGAGCCCCGTGCAACGATTTATCGCTAATTATATAATTATATTAATATTTCTAAAGCTGTGATTCCATTGCACCATATCATCATAAAATTATGATATCGCATGTAGATTTGGAACATGTTAGTCTAATTAATATAGCGCAAAAAATATAGGACAACTCCATGAAGTTTATATACCTATTACATGATCATTGTAAATAAAATAATTGTTGTCCTACCTACATAACAATTAGAAGAAAAAAACGCGTAACTACATAATCAGCAGGTTTACATATTAGCGATCAAATTTATTTATATTCTTAAAAAACCAGTACACCAGTTTTATTAGTACTTTTAAAAGGGTTCAAAAATGTACGTAGGCGAAATGTATGCAAGTGTCAAATAAATACATTTGTGCATTCGGTATTTTGCTTTTAAATACACATTACCATATTAATAAGAACACTAATTACCCAAAGCTCTTAAAGTAAACTTTCTTTTATATTAAAACGTTGTGCAAATTGAACAATGATAATAAAAAAAAAATTCAACCGAACGATCATATCGAATAAAAAAATATGTAATACCTACTTACTGATCTTTTTCATTTTAACGGACACAAAGTAGGTACACCAAGACTTAAAAAAACCGGTCAAGTGCGAATGGGACTCGCGCACTGAGGGTTCCAGTCAGACGGACAATGGAGTGATCCTATAAGGATTCCTTTTTTTCTTTTGAGGTACGGAACCCTAAAAACTACTTAAAGACCTCTCGAATATTTGTCCTATATTGGGATAAGCCAGACCATTTTTAGCATTTTCATACTTCTTCTTCTTATCGAATTGGCTCAAGGCACACCCCAGTCTGCCCTGTTGGAGTGTATCAAGTCGCCGAGAAGGCTTCCAACATCACTTAACGACTACCACATTAAGGGACAATCGGAACCAACGGCTTCACTTACCTTCCGAAGCACGGAGACGCTCGAGAATGAAATTGCCGTTCAGTTCCTTAGCTTCTAACTTCATTAGCGCATTCAACCACGAAAAAAAACTCTTTCCCCCTTATTACAAAATATGTACTAAATATTAAACCAGGTTTAAATTGACATAAGCCATTGTTTTTTTTTTTTTTTTTTTTTTTTTTTTTTTTTTTTTTTTTTTTTTTTTTATTGCCTAAAGTGGCAGACGAACAGACGGCCCACCTGATGGTAAGTGGTTACCGCCGCTCATGGACGTTGGCAATGCCAGGGGCACAGCCAGGCCGCTGCCTACCTTAAGAGGATAGCTCTCTTTAAACCTCGTTTGAAGAAGGACATGTCATAGCGCTCAGGAAACACCGCTGTAGGAAGTTCACCCCAGAGCCGGCACGTACGTGGGAGGAATGACCGCTGAAACCTTACCGTTCTAGACGATATCGGCTCCAGGTAGTGCGGGTGAAGCCTACAGCGGCGTCGAGTGGTGCGATGATAAAAAGGCGACGATGGCACCAAATCAAGGAGTTCGTCGGAGCACTCCCCATGGAACAATCGATAGAGCACGCAGAGTGACCCAAAGTCTCTCCGTTGCCCTAACGATTCCAAGTTGTCCGTCAGATTGGGATCATCGACGATTCGAACAGCCCGCCTTTGGAGGGAGTCAAGAAGTGGGTCGAGCTGGTACTTGGGAGCTCCCGCTCAAAGGTGAGAGCAGTACTCCAAATGCGGCCGAACCTGTGCTTTGTACAGCACAAGCCGCTGTTTAGGTTTGAAGTACCGCTTCGCCCTGTTCAGGACACCCAGTTTTTTGCTCGCCAATTTGGCTTTGTCCTCCAAATGACTCCCAAACTGGACTTTGCTCGAGATATTAACGCCGAGGATCCCAATACTTTCGGACAACGGGAGAGATACTCCTTCAAACTGAGGCACCATAACAAATGCGTCCTTCTTCGCAGTGAACGCGCATACTTGTGTCTTCAAGGGGTTGAATTGAACTAAGTTCTTCACACCCCATTCGGAGGCTCGCCCTAGAGATGCCTCGACTTCAGACACAAGTATCGACCGTTTCTCCTGTACAGTGACCCGAGGGATGTTCTGGTGGCCGGTATACCGCGCATCACCCGTGCTGTCATCTGCATAGCAATGTAAGTTATCTATAGACAACATGTCATTGATATGCAGAATGAACAGCGTTGGGGAGAGCACCGAGCCTTGTGGAACACCAGCATTGATGGGCCTTCCCTGGGAGCATGCACCGTCGACGACGACTTTGATGCTCCTCCCATCTAAAAAACTGGCGATCCACTCGCAGAGTCCCTCGGGGATTCCGTATGATGGTAGCTTCGATAGAAGGGCTCTATGCCAAACCCTATCAAACGCCTTCGCGATGTCGAGGCTCACAGTTAGAGCCTCTCCCCCGCTATCTAAGGCTTCTGCCCATCGGTGTGTCAAGTACACAAGAAGATCACCAGCTGAGCGACCGTGACGGAAACCGTACTGTCGGTCGCTAATCAGCTGGTGCTCCTCGAGGTACTGTAGGAGCCGTGTGTTGACGACTCGCTCCATCACCTTAGATAGCAGGGACGTTATCGCGATAGGCCTGTAATTTGACGGGTCCGACCGGTCACCCTTTTTAGGGATCGGGTGGACATGAGCGACCTTCCACGAAGACGGAACCCTGTTGGTTGAATAGGAGAGACGGTAAAGGCGCGTTAATACGGGGGTCAACTCAGGGGCGCACGTCTTAAGCACCACCGCAGGGATGCCGTCCGGCCCACTCGACTTGTGAACGTCTAAGAGTCGGAGTTCCCGCCTGACCGCACGCTGTGTGATGCGAATCTCAGGCAGAGAACTCTCACACCGCGTGATGGTGGGTGGTGTGGCTCCTCCGTCGTCCAAAGTCGAGTTTGAGGCAAAGAGATCGGCCAGAAGATCAGCCTTCTCTCTTGCACTATGGGCCAAACTGTCATCAGATTTCCGCAGTGGTGGGAGATTGGACTGGCAGAAGTTGCCTTGGGCAGCCTTGGCGAGCGACCAAAAGGCTCGACTCCCCGTGGGATGGCTCTGAAGTCGCTCGCCAATTCTGGCAACATGCTCTGCCTTGGCTTCGGCAATAGCCTTTTTGCTGAACCTGGAGGCCGCATTGTACTCCCTCCTTACGTCTTTGACGTTTGGATCCCGACGCTCTCTGGCGCTGTTCCAGGCCAGGTATGCGGACTGCTTGAGGCTCGCAGCCTCCCTACAGGTATTGTTATACCATGGGCGACTGCGGCCGCCAACGGGCAACTTGGCGTTGGGGATGAATAATTCCATCCCCTGAAGCACCGTTTGCGTGATGCAGTCCGCACAAACGTCAGGATCGCTAGAGGAGAAGCAAAGCGGCCCCCATGGGTAGGATGCGAAGAATTCGCGAAGCCCATCCCAATCTGCCGACTCATAACGCCAGACTCTGCGAAACCCTTTCGCTGGTGAGCGATCGGGTTTCACAACAGGGGCTCTAGTACGGACGAGGCAGTGGTCAGAAGACCCCAATGGGGCATCGACCACCACCCTGTAACCGTCTGGATGAGTGGTCAGCAGAAGGTCCAGCAAAGAAGGGTTATGGCTCTCGATATCTGGTATGCGGGTGGGCTGCATAACCAATTGTGAGAGACCATAGGCCGTCGCCATATTGTATACAGTTCGCCCTGGGAGGTCAGTGGTCCGGGACTTCAACCACTCATTATGATGAGCGTTAAAGTCACCTAGGACCACCACCTCCGCGGACGGGTACTGTTCCAATATTTTGTCAATCCCCTCTTGGACGCTCTCAAAAAGCTGAGTAGACCCCAAATCACTGCTCGGGGACCTGTATAGGCACGCATAGATTCGGGTGAGACCCCCATGGTCTACGCGCAGCCATAAAAGTGACAGGTCCCCTTGTTCGAGGCCCCGAAGGCGGCGACAACATATATCGCCCCTGACGAAAACGCACACCCCGGCTTTACGTAGGAACAGGTGCTCCAGTTCGTATCCGGGGTATTTAAGGTACGAAATATCGTCAGGGGCACATATTTGTGTCTCCGTTAAAAAGAGCAGGGTAGGCCGCGCTGTCTCAAGGTGGTGGTGGACAGCGTCGAGGTTACTGTGAAGCCCCCTGATATTGCAAAAGTCCACTTGGAAAGTGGAAAAGGGGTCCGCCGTGTGGTACGTGCTCTTTTTTCTTTTTCGAACCATAATTTAAAGAGATAATAAGGGAGGGGGGGTTTTTATGAGTAGGGTAAGGTCCCCGTGATCCCTAAGGAATAGAGGCGGGGCATAGTCAGGGCTGACGCCCGAGTTGTGTGAGGGGCTGACGCGAACCTGTGCGCCAAGAACGTTGCACTTCTGCGACAACCGCAGAGGGTAATGGCGCGCAGGGCGGTCAGGTGCTACCGCACCGTTTCACACGGTGCGGCTTGCGTCTTGGCAGGGGCCCCACCTTGGGAGCTGGAGGCCATCGTGCTGGCCAATGTGTACAGGCTGACGGCTGAGTTCCGCAGCCGAGGGCTAGAGCCCTCACCGGAGGAACTGCGCCACCTGCGGGGCCGATCTCGAGAGGCCCTGTTTCACGGGTGGCAGCAGCGGCTTGCGGAACCGAGCGCCGGTCACCGCACGATCGAGGCCATTCGGCCCGTTCTCAGAGAATGGGCCGAAAGAAGACGCGGGGCGTTGACCTATCGCCTGGCGCAGGTGCTCTCGGGGCATGGTTGCTTCGGGAGGTACCTGTGTCGGGTCGCGAGGAGGGAGCCGCAATGTATCTGTCATCATTGCGGCTCCCCGGAGGACACAGCCCAGCACACCCTTGAGGTGTGCGGGGCGTGGGCGGGTCAGCGCGCTGCACTGGCCTCGATCATAGGCGAGGATCTCTCGCTCCCAGCAGTGGTGAAGGCCATGCTGGAGAGCGAGACGAACTGGGGAGCAGTGCTCTCCTTCTGCGAAGAGGTGATGAGGCAGAAGGAGGAGGCGGAACGGCAGAGGGAAGACGATGCCCTCAGTGACCCGATCCGCCGTCGAAGGGTAGGCGGGAGAAGGCGGGCTTACGCCCGCGACCTCCCGCCGTAATAGCCCGAGAAGAGGACGCGCCCGGCTGAGCGCGTCCGCCACGCCAGGAACGGTCGACTTTGGGGAAAGTCGGCCGCGAGCGTCTTCTGGTGGCGTGTGCGTGTTCCCGCACGTCACCGCCGGAGCTAAGCTCCGGCAGAGAGGGGGCCCGTAGCGGGCCATCGTCGCTGTGGTCGCGGACGAATGTTCCTGCGCTCCCGTGACCACAGCAGAGCGCGACGAGAGGAACACCTTGGGGTTTTAGTGGGTGCAAGCCCCACATAACCCCTCGGTTCTTTCCCCAAGACCGAGGGGTATGCGTCAGGCATTTCCCCAAGTAAAAAAAAAAAAAAAAAAAAAAAAAGGGGCTGACGCGAAGCACGGAAGGGCCCCCGGTGCCCCCCCGCATGCAGTCACCGGGTTCCACACCGGTATCCCAATCCGCCCGGTGACTACATGACGGGATTTTCGCCGGTTGGTAGGACAGCCTCCCGGGTGGGATAAATGTTAGATCCGGGTTCGGGTCCCCTACTGACCGGCAGGTGGCCGGCGGAACCATTCCCACCGGGTCTCCCTGGACTTCGCGTCAACCCATCACGCTCAACACACCAACCCAGACCTCACCACCGCATGCCTCCAGCATCACAGGAACCCCACACCACACCTGGGAAAGGAGGTTGGAGAGAAGGGACGGCTTTCCCTGCCCTTTAACCGAAACGCCTGATGGCTTCACGGCCAAAATGGACAGAGCGGTGGTACCTACCCGTTCGAGTCCGTAAACCCTACCACCAGTGGGAAAGGAAGGGTAGAGATAGGACATCAGTACCGCTGGGGACAAGAAGGGGGTGCGGTGCTGATGGCTGGAGAAGCCGGGGTCGCGTACCCGAATTAACTATTCTGCGACCGGACAGGGCGCAGAAAGGTAATCCTCTGGCTGTAGAGGCTTTAGTGTCAAAGTTGTTAATTTAAACCTAGTTTAATGCTTAGTCCGTATTTTGTAATACGGGGGTTAAGCTTTATAATATTAGAAGATTTTTGGAGTCCAAATTGTAAATCAAATTGTACAAAAATAATTTAGGTTAAAAGTAAGTAGTATAAAAGTATTTGTTTTGTCTATCCGTAGATGGTTTAATGTCGGTAGTCTCTAGACAGCATAATTTGAACTGTCTGGCCTGATAATACTTAGTCGTTAAATTATATATTTTATAAATTTCAATAGCCACCCACCAGCTAATTCGTCAAGAATGGCTCGGTATATATTTTGACTTACAATAGAAACATACGGTAGACTTAGCCACCCCTCGATAGATGGCGTTGTACCGTTCGTCTGACGTCTGAATCGCGATATGGTTTCGTTCACATCCGAACTATATAAAGCGATGATATTTGCTCGTCATTATGTAATCACCCCATTATTTCCAATTTTTTATTTCAAGTTGTATGTACTAATGCAACTTTGAAAAAAACCTTAATTACTATTTAAATAAAACTTTGGCTATTAAGGCTACGTACCTATAGGTGCCTCAAGATTCGACCTCATCTAAAAATATAACCCATTGGACCGCCTTGTTAGGATTGGACCCTCAATCTTGGATTTTCCTTTAATGGATTCTACAGATAAAGATTTTTTAGATTAGGGAATTACTGCAATACGTAAAGTTAAGTCCACTTTCTTTCATCATTACATCATCATCATTACAACCCATAAATATCCCACAGCTGGGCATGGGTTTCCTCCAAATATTTTGGAGGGAAATAAGCCTACTGTACCACGCTGGCCAGACGGGTTGGTATAGGGTTTTGTATCAAACTTTCCTTTTCTTCCTTAGTCGCCTTGTACGACACCCACGAGTTGAAATGGGATAGTGAAATAATGTATTTTTAATCCGTCACTACACGGATACCACTTTGTTTCACTAAATATAATTATTTTCAACAATTTCGTAACAGAATAGCCACGACGGTTATACTGTTTCCAAATGGCTAGCACATTACATATTTAATCAGAATCAACGGGACACGACTTTAAGTTAAGTCAAAATACTTAGGTACAAATGGACTAAATACCTTTGACCTTTTCGTAACAGATTACGGGTACAATTACGAGTACAACGTAGTTAATAAGACGTACAATGGGCTAATTAAGACGCAGTGCTGTCAAACTCCTACGCACTTGAGCCTACATTTCCTCTAGATACATGCTGGAGATGCTCTAGTCTGCTTAAATTACAATGTATGTGGTATATGTATTGTCAGCATTTTGCAGTGTTACAATGTCTAATTAGGAGTTGGTTTTATTGATACAATAACCGAAATTCAGATTTGATCTATAATATAATATTTATATTATATTATTTTCCTGTCGTATATCTTCTTGTTATCTAAGAAAATAAATACTATAATTCTTCCTCGTAACAATAAAACGAGCATTTCGGTTTTCAAAATAAATTTTCAGTTATAATGAAAGTTTTTCACTTAATCATGGTTAGTAAACATTAATAAATTATGTATTATTAACTATGAAAATAGTTATGAAATACCAAAAGTATGTTATTTTTTTATTTTAATTATGCATAGTAAAATATTAGGTGTATAAAATTAAATCCTGATTACACAAACCTGAAATATGTACAAATTTTAATGTAAAGTAAGAATATAATCTTTTTGAATTTGAATGAGGACAACCTTAGCAAAATCAACCCATTGGATGTCCAGATCGACAGGAGACTTCGTCTCACATTAAAGTTGTTATTCTTGCTGTGAATTGAATAGGTATTTCTATGTTCTGTCGAAGTTTTCCACATGGTTCTGTAGGCTTTCGTTAGAAATAGTCTGCTAGTATAAGTAGGTGGATGTGGCGTGTATTACGGTTGCGCAGCGCGCCGGGGGCGCTCGTGGCCTGCCGATGATTTATCAATAGCCGGCCGCGATGGTTGCACGACGGGCCACGCCGCGACCACTCTTCCTGTCGCTAAGAACAAGATATGAACAGAAGCGATATCACAAAAGATAGACATTTCTGACCTTATCACAAAACTGCCAATGGGAAAGTAATATCGCACTAATAATCGAAAAGTGTTGTCAGTCCAAAAATATTACTGGGTAATTTGAACCTTAGAACAATAGGAAATGACAGATAGATATATAAAGACCGATAAGGGGTTGCTCTTAAAATGTGTATCAATTGTGTTGAAAAACATTCCGTTCGAGGAAACTGGATGGCTATCTGAACCGGTTAGGGTATCAGCGATTTACCTGCTGGGCAGTTAATCCAAGTATCAGGGGCGGTTGCCCCAGTGATGCTGGTACATACGTCCAATTTTAAGGTTGTTCTCAAGAAATACAAACTAGGGAGGTAGTTTGTGCACAGCAACCTCTTCTGTTCTCCCATTGTACTTTGGAGATCACTACTCACCAAACGAAACCAAACACAATCGAGGGAATCGTCAGAAGTTTTCTGTAGGTTCCAGGTACCTACTTCTCCAGTGAAAAATCTCGCTGTACCATACCTCTCTTAAAAAAATGACTTATTAAATAATTCTTAGATTAAAGCTAGTCTAATAAATCGCTTATACCTTGCTCCAGTAGTAAGTCGTACTGTCCCTTCATCTTCCCTCCCCGCGCTCCCTCCCCCCTAACAGAGCCTAGTTGCGCACGCGTCGCCGCCACGCCCTGCCCCTACCGCGCGTTAAATATATCATAGGTCATCTAGCCTGGCTTGCGCGCACAAACTTCTACTAAAAGCTTAAGTCTATATTTAGCTTAGCTATGCGTTGACTGATAGGAAGTTGTGAACATAATTAAGTAGTACATTGTCGCTCCTGGCACGGTTTTAACTTTTACTACCTGTCAGCAGTGAGTGTCATCACAGTACCATAATATATATTTCGCTTATAGGGTACAAGATTAGTGAAAAACTGACCATATGTCAGTATATAGTGCTACATATACAAAATAACTTAAAACTATCATCGCTTACTAAAACTTGTATAAAAAGTATACAATTTACTAAAATGCAGCAATAGTAAGCCAAAAGATCTATAAACATCAATTGATATCGCAAAAACAAACCAATCGATCATCGAAAACAAAAACGAACTCCCAAATAGAATCGGGACAGTATCATAAACTGAAACAACCGCAGAAATCGAGAGTCAATTGCATGTAAAATTAGAATACATGACAATCTGAATCGATTGACTGCGACTAAAATGCGAAACGAATTTTTGTTTGCAATCCATTGAGTGGTCTTTATGGCAAATATTTTACAAACAGTGAAAAGCAGCAATGGACACCGTTTTGAAATTTTGAATCTTAATAGTTTAGTGTTCGATAGGGGGTCCTTAGATTCCAATGAGATGCAGTAAGGGGCATGTCGCACGCAGCGGGACCGCTGGCAGCGTCGCCGGCGCACGAACGACCCATAATCATTGACAACTGACTTCCTTACGTAAGCCAAAAATAGACAAACTGGAGAATACACATTTTGCTCAACAATCGCATCTGATTTAGTAATCGCTTTTAATAGAGAACTTACCTCATCACTTGATAATTACAGTCATTCGAAAATACTCCTATAATTCTACTATTTCTTAACCTAGTTTTTATAATAAAGTTTTGTAATAATTTTTCTTATTACCTGAACCAATCGCCAAAAACATACAAGTTTAACATAATAAGAGACTTTGTGATTTTCAATCGTACATAATTTTTCAATTACAAAGCTGATTCGAGTATGCAAAAATAAAAACAAATAATGTTACCATAATGTACTGTTACTTAATTTTTGAAGGCTCATTGCCGTTTCAGAGCACCCTATCATCTCGAGAACGGCCTAAAATGTGACCCAAATTATAAGGTTGGTATATTCCGAAGCGAAAAAAACTGCGGCAATCAGAGCCTCTATACTTAGCGATCAACACTAACTGTAATTTATTTAGTAACATCATTACGGGGTAATGGCGATGGTCCTCGATTTTCACCTGAGCGAAATAATTTTCGAAAATTTATGGCGTTAATAAAACGCTGGACGGAGTGATCGATATCTTGTTTATCTGATTTTACACGCACACGGGCAATAATGAAGCTATATGACAAGAATGACTGTCACCGTGGCGCAGTGGTTAAGGTGGTCGCCTCCCCACTACATCGCCGTGCTGGGTGACGTGGGTTCGATTCCCACACGAGACAAATATTTGTGTGATTCATAGATATTTGTTTCTAGTCTGGGTGTACTTTGTGTCCGTTAGTTTCATGTTTGTAAAGCTCCCCGCGACACAGGGCTTGTTCCCTAGTGCGGGCGTTGTCTTTTTATATTAAAAAAAAAATAAAAAAATCGTTCTTTATTTGGCCACTGCTGAGCTCATATTGGCCGTTGCGTGATGTTACATAGCCTATAACCTTCCTTGATAAATGGGCTATCCAACACTAAAATATTTTTTTAAATCGGGGCAGAAGTTTCTAATATATCCTAGCGTTAAACCAAAGAAACAAACTAGCTCTATCATATAAGTATAGATTTTATGTAAATTATAGTGCAATTTTTTCTAGAGTATTACAACTGATCAATCAATCATTAATTTTGTTCATTGATTTGGAAATTTACGAACAAAAGTGTCCGAGTATAAGAATATTAAAAGATTGTAATTGCACTTATTTTGTTACTGTTTATATTTAATCCAATTGTCGATAGCATTAAAATGTTTAGTCATAAATTATGTTTTATCAATATCTCCGAAAAAATCAATGACTTGGTATTCAGAAGTATGTAGATGGTGTAAATATAGGTAACTAATCATACCTATTCAATTTCTTTTGGGTGTTAGTTTTAGAACATACAAACGTCATTATCGTAATAAAACCTAATCAATATAGTTTCTCTGTTGGTTAAGTTTGCGGTTAGTTGATACAGAGTGTGCCTGCAATACCTTGAGCTTTACGTGAAACAATCTGTTTTATTAACATTCTTATTTCTTTTATTTACATAAATGACTTTAACTTTTGGATTTCTTCATTATAAGTATGAAATCAAAAACCATTTCGCCAAATGACTCCATTTGCCTTTATTAAGTTCATTACAATGCGTTTTATTTTTACTGAGAATACACGGCTTCATTTCAGTGAAATTGTATCAATAAAAATTATACGCACAATGCGTATATATATATAATATGAGAGCCATTTCACTCACACATTTGCGTTTGCATTTATAGGCCGATCAATTGTATATAATTTAATTTTGTCAATCGCTGACGTGGTATAATAAAATATGCATATTTTCACGCCACCCACATTATATAATCTAATTTAATTCGAGAAACTATCGATTACATTATGAATTGAATCGATTACTCATTGAACGTGTTTACGACATCTGAGCAAACAGTTTTCTAACCTAACTTGTAGAATAAGACGCATGGCCACGGCACGCAGCTGGTTGCATGGTTTATTTTGTCGATTTATATAGAAAATTACATAAAAACCATCTTGGTATAAATTTAGTGTGAAATTAAGAATCAGCGACCACCGTACGAGTTTCGATGGAATCAATTGTTTGACCACAAAACTCATTTCGTGGTACACGCAAAGAGTGAAATTTTGATTGATGCAATGTCCGGTGCTATCTTTCTTTCTATCACGTATACAATAACGTTAGTTAGTAGTGCGGAGTGCCTAATGTTGGAAAGTTTAGTTTTCATTAGCGGTGACGACGTTACGCGAAACCAGTTTAAGATGTTTGTCTTGGGTATAGAAATTGTTACAATAGCGAGAGTTAAGACTACATACATAGATACCTACTAAGTAAAATAATTACAATTACGAAACAACAAGTTTTGTTTCGTTTTCGCGGAAATTCACTGAATTCCGCTAGCCTATAGTGTAAAATTTGCCAGGGTAAGAGTTGAATCTAAGGAAATGTCCAAGGAAATCCTTAAAGTTTAGATTGAATTTCAATCAAACTTTACTAAACTTTAAGGACACATGAAGAAAAAAAGTTAAGTTATTAATCGTTTTTATTTACTTACTACTGGCTAAAATCATAGCGATGTGGATTTCACTTTGTGGAATATATATGTATTAGACAGCTCACGAATTTTCCTTTATCGTCAGCTGATGGTATATGACTGGTGATGGTATACAAATCTGCTGGCGGTGAAGAAGAACATCGTGAGAAAACCCACACGCGCCCTAGAATTAATTATAAGGGTTAGTCTGATCCACCAACCCGCAATAGGGCAGTGTGTCTGTATTATGGCCTTAGTCCATCTCAGCTCTGTACATAAAGTCGGTAAGACATTAATGGGTTATTATTATTATTATTTGCATAAAAAAAGTTTATTTTTTTGTCAATGGAAGGAACATTGTTGGGCTGATATGATGACGATGATGACAAATGAACTCCGGTGGACTGACCAATACTTATTTAGGGAATACGCTTTTTGAGAATGCTATCCTTAGCAAAAATATTTGTGACTTGGTTCTTATACAAAACTTCACAACAGTGACTCTTCTAGTAAACACGTAACATCTTAGACTCAACCGAAAGGAACACGCATTAGTAATACAATTTCTATTGTATGGACGAGCTAAACAAAGAAGGCAATTGGACTGTCAATTAAAGGGTATTTGGTAAATGTAACTTGGAATTCGACAGGGGCTGGCATCGTCAGGTGTGGCCGGTGCGGTGGCGGCCGCCGCGCCGCCGCGTGAGTCACTGCGCCCAAGCCAAGCCGCAAATTCCGTAGATAACCGACAACTCCTTTATTCTCTTTGCTATATCGAGCACCGCCGTATTCGTGCCCTTTCGCAGCCCGCCTCTTGTTAACTTCTGAATAATTCAAATATTGGCTAATGGTCATAATAACAAAAGTCACTTCACGCTTACACTATACAGATATTCAATTTAACCTACGCTTTAGTGATCTGTTGGCCATCTTGCTACTAAAATCGTGTTATAGATTCAATACCCTTACAGGACTAATATTGTTCTTAGTTAGTTATATTTTGTGAAAAACTAACATTTATATGATAGGAGTAACTATGTATGTATCTATTAAACAATAGATACCAGCAGTGGTCAATAGGTAGCAGTTGTCGCCTCGCCAATAACACCACTGTTCGATTTCCATACTAGACAAATATTTCTTTTGATTCTTAAATACGACATATTTGCTTATGGTCTGGGGTTACTTACTGGGTCAACATTGAGTCCGTTTATTGTATATTTGTAAAATGCCCTGTTATCCAGGACCTGGTCCGTAATTTTTTCAAGCAAAATTCAAGCCTTTGGCCAATTTAAAATTGATATATATTAAGCAAATTATTTTCACCTCAAATTATTTAAAAATATAGCAGATTGATAAAATTCAATTAAAAAGAAATATGTTTATTGTTATTTACTGGTTTTGACTGTTGGTTATATAAAATTTACTATTTTTAGTATGACAGTTATGGAAAATAGACTAAGTATACAAATAAGGTAAAACGCGCACTTGAAAGTTGCAAGTACCTGATATCTCAAAGTCAGAGGTCACAAGCTAGCTTTTGTTTCTGGCCGACATTTTCACCTGTTGTTTTATTAGATCAGACTACAATACAACTTTTTAGAATCTACTATAATATATACTCAGGTTCCGAAATACAAAACGGTATTAATATAACAGTACATTACTTAATTATATTTTTATTTGTGTGAAAAGCCCTATAATGGTATGGAACAGAAGTAAAGTACGAGTATATTATAATAATAGACTTCTGCCAATCAATATTGTCCACAGAAATTTATTACAAACATAATATACCATTGGTATTAGTATTTAAGGAGACAAATATGAGTGAAATTAGTTCTAGTTACTCCAAAAATCAATTAGGTCCAAGTTTTCTTGCAAAGACATGCCATGTCGTTTACTACCTTCACAGTTTTTTATACGTTAGTTAATATTGTGACTACATTGACTTTAAAAAAAAAATAACTTGCTTTAAAAATACTATAAACGGTACCACGATATTTTATGGTCGTAAAACTTGTGTCGAACTCCGCGATAAATGATGAATGCGATGTAGTGTGGCGGGATGCGCCTCTTCACAATGTTATATAGCTGCTAAAAGTATGGGACGATTAACTCGATAACATGGTAATTTGACAACAACAATTTGACAACCCTGAATAATTATAAAGCACTGCCTGTCACACCGTAAAGTAATGTTATTATGACCAATTTATTGAGCCAATGCAAATGGAATAAATACAGGACATTTTGAAATATAACAAAATATAGGGATGTCAAACTTTACGAATCATTTATAGTTAATAATAATAGTTTATTTTCAAAATTACACATATTTGAATTACATGGTACTAAAATAAAAATGGCGATGTTCAAGTATGG
Source organism: Laspeyria flexula (assembly GCA_905147015.1). Classification (NCBI taxonomy): domain Eukaryota; kingdom Metazoa; phylum Arthropoda; class Insecta; order Lepidoptera; family Erebidae; genus Laspeyria; species Laspeyria flexula. Next base: position 9,000,744 of record LR989964.1, on the reverse strand, counting down.
TTTTCTTCAATAATAATAGTGATGAACCAGTGACTCCTAAACTAGGTAATAAATACCTGTATCTTAGGAGTCCTCGATTCCTCCCAGGTAACATACAACAATTTGATATGACGTCAAGAATATACTATGTAAACAGTTATGCGTTATAATAAGACTAGGCAGTTTTACAATATATCACCTAAATAATGTAGTCAGAGAGTATATAATTGCAATTTTTTTTCCTTAGTTATAAGATTATAAATACTATTTAAGATCTACTGATCTTTCATTGTTATCTACAACAACAATATGATAGATCTTTGTAAATATTAAACCTCATTTAGATATTTTAGAATAACAGCAACATATACAAATGTAAATTAATTAAAAACAGAATCACGCTTTTATTTAAGAATTTAATGTTAGTCACGCAACGGTGTTATACAAGACCGCGTATAATTGGGAAAAAGGAACGAGGTTCTCATTTAAATTGTTTTCGATGGGGGCTTAACTTAATTGTGCTACAATATGACCCGTATGGTATTTCTTCACTATCTGATACTGAGACTCCCGCTGCGAACCAATACAGGAAGCCGCAAACGTCTACAGTAACTATACCCATAAGATATTTGACATATTAGTACCACATATGATTACATGGCTCCCTAAGTACGTACCATTCTTCGTTAAGTAGACACTTAAGCAAAAATGTATGGATAATAACAATAACATCTTAAACATATTGTATGGGCTGCCATTTGGATCAATAATATAAAAGTCCGAAGCAAGCGGAGATAGAATGTAATCTGAATAATTTGTGGTTATTACAGCTGGACTTTTGTACTAATTGACACTTGAATAAAGGTTACTGTTTGGATGAAAAGGATGTGGGCCGGGATATTCATAGAGTTATTTAAACGCGTGCCACACGGTTGTAAACTAGCATTCCACAGAGGTGACTTGGTGGTTTCCAACCGTCTAGCCGGCTGTTATAAACGAAATTTCATACAAACTACGTGGATGGTAACCAAGCTCCCACCAAGGTTACTGTTGGAACGTAAGTTTACAACCGTGTGGCACGGCTATTATAAGAATAAACCCGCAGCAATGCAACAAATGTTTTACATGGCGATGTCAGATTATCTTTTTTTTTTCAGATTATAGAGTGCTACCATTTATTGCAACAATCTTAACTTTATCGTTTGTATTAAATGGTAACCTTAAGTATTGCATCTACAAATCTACATACCTATGTAGGATAGGTAAGTGGCATGGCGAGTCGTATTGAAGGAGGCGCCGGATTAGCGCAAGTCTATAATTTATTTATCAAACATGAGTCATTTTGTACCACGTGCACTAGGTACGGCATACAGTCAACTTCACAATGCCTTTGCCTGAACAGCCTCAGTTGGAAAACTCTCAGTTACAACTCAGACCGAATCATCATCATCATCAGCAACCCATTAAGTCCCACTACTGGGCTCGGGTCTCCTCTCCTCTAACTAGAGAGCTGAGAGGGTTTAGGCCATAATCCACTCACGTTGGCTTAGTACGGGTTGGTGGATCAGACATACTCATAGAATTTCTACTAGGGTATGTGGGTTTCTTCACGATGTTTTCCCTCACCGTTAGCAAATGGTAAGTTACTTGAATAGTACATATAAATTCCACAAAGTGGAATCCACCTTGGTTTTGCTGGTCGGGATCGAACTCGGACCGCGTGATTTGCACGCCGGTCCCTTATCCATTCAGCCACCATCGCTTTCCAAAATACAACAGCAGACCGACTACAAAAAGATATTAATACTTTTTTCGAATCCCTTAGCTTGAGGCAAGAAGCGGCACTTTAGCGTGTCCTAATGTAACGAATTTATTTAATATGAAATTGCTTTATTTATCGTTCAAGATACATCTTTGCTAATTGGTTATCTGTTAATTTATTGATATCATCGATAAAACGGTCGAAATATCGAAGTAGGTCGCACGAATTTATGTTATTCATGATAAAAGAGTACGTATAAAGCCGCAAATGCAGATGGGGTATCTTCAAAGTGATATTGTTTTAATCACAGTGGAAAATTGCAGGTTGTAAGTTGTTATTTTACCTAATTAACCGGATATTTTAGAGGGCATCCCGGATAATCAAATTCGATAAGGAATGATATCTATGAACCTTTAATATAGATAGAACAGACATGCCGTAACAACTGAAACTAAATTAATTTAATTAGAATTTAACCAAACCAATTGACTTCAATAATTATTTGTATAGTAACAAAACCAATCAGTCGATCGATAACAATATTTATTTGATATTCTAATCAGTATGACCTAATAAAGTTTTAACTATTGTTCAAGTATTTGGGTTCTAGAATTTATTTTATTTTTTATTTATTTTTAGGAAACAAACAGTCGTAAACTAATACAAATTTTCAAGCATTATAGACCAAAAATAGTTCCATTGAATTTCAACATTTTCTTTTTAATTTTAACCAAGATGCTGTTGAATTGAAAGATTTCCTGATTCGCTACTGGTTTAGAACGAAGAGTAAAAATTCGTAAATCGCAACTGGTTAGTCTAAGTAAGAAAAAGACTATAAATTTAGGTAAACACTGCCTACCTCTTCGGGGAAAGAGGATAGACGCTGTTAAGTTTTCTTATGTAACTCTGTAGTAATTTAGTTATATTACTAGATACTGAGATAATCATAATGAACTCTAAAATTTTGAGAGTAAAAATAACAATTACGTCCGCGAGGTATAACGACCTTAAATTAACAAATGTTTCTATTATGATCCAAAAGAAGAGTTAATTATATATTAAAAATGCATACTTTCAAATTTGATTCCCATCTTGGTACAACACAGGCGAGCATAGTTTTAATTAACTCCAATATATTGAAGTCTTTATTGCGAAAAGAAGTCGGAATAATGCCGAGTCATCGCAATGCAATTTAAGCTGTATGTTTTGTTGAGACATGCCGATCCCCGATCCCTATCTTGATCTCATTACATAACATTTGGTCATTATTTGACCGAGAGGAAAAGTTATGTCGATATTTTAATTCATCATTACAACCTATAAACGTGTGTGTATAAACGTAGTGATGGATTAAGAATACATAATGGCACTACCCCATCTCAACCCATGAGTGTCTAAAAATCCGGGAGTTACCTTATGCAAACAAGAACGCTGCAAAAAAAAGGAAAATTCGAAACAAAACACTACACCAAGTTGTCTAGCCAGCGTGGTATAATAGGCTTAATATCCTTCACATTGTTTGGAGGAGACCCGTGCCCAACAGTGGTACATTTGTGGGATGGAATGATATAGCTTTTATGTTAATTGCCAGTAATACCAAAACCGCTAGTATTTTCAACAGAAATAATGTCAACAAACCAAGTTATGAAACAATTTTAATTACAAATACATCAATCGTTTGCTATGCATAGTTTGGCAAACTCATTACAACTTGCAGATTTGAATTGTAACATTTTACTTTTCAAGGTGGTCTCAAGGCAGCCACATTGCGACGTAACAACCAATAATAGAGTCTTATTTGATAAACAATCGACTTTTATAACAACACAAAGAAGCAATAGATACTTTAATTATTCATTTATTTATTGTTAGTTAGTAGAACTTTTACTCTTTGCCCAGAGGGACCGGGGCGTGCAAATCACTTCAAACTTCAAATTTATTCATTGTAAAACATAGGTATTGCGGATTACATTATAAAAAATTAATTCAGTATCACTATGTTTTGCCTTCAAAGGCATACAATATTAATTACATAAATTATATTAAAAATAAATAAAATAGAATTGTGAAATTGGTATTATAACTTATAACACAAAATATACAATTTGGAACAAAACATAATATTAAGATTGATAATACCTAATTAATTTAATATTTAGAAAAATAAATAGGTACATTTTACATAATAATTTTTTACTCAACAGCAAAATCACGCAGTCCGAGTTCGATCTCGACCGGCAGTACCAATGTGGATTCCACTTTGTGGAATTTATATGTACTAGTGAAGTGACTTACCATCTGCTAACGGTGAAGGAAAGCATCGTGAAGAAACCTACATACCCTAGAAGAAATTCTATGAGTATGTCTGATCCCCCAATCCGCACTAGGCCAGCGTGAGTGGATTATGGCCTAAAACCCTCTTAGCTCTCTAGTTAGAGGAGACGAGACCCGAGCCCAGCAGTGGGACTTAATGGGTTACTGATGAGAACTATAACTTTTTGCCCAAAGCTTCACATTGATCTTTGTTGGTCAACTACCCAACTCCTAATGGTCGTAGTGTGATGTTATATAGCCTATCGCTTTCCTCGAGAGTTGGGCTATCCAACACTAAAAGATATTAAGGATTCAAAATATTGTGAGCGTTGAAAATCTCAATAAATACTATAGAACCTATGGATCAAATATATGTCCTCATGTGAACGGTTTAATAAAATATGCTGTACATAATGCAATTATATTTTCGACGACTGATAATGTATGCGTTTTACTATTACAGAAATATAACAAATAAGCCGCCTATAAAAAGCTAAAAAGCAGGCAAAAAGCCTCAATAGCAACTTACCATTGTAATAGGAGATTGTATTCTCAGAAAACAACAATGTTATTTTGATAAAAAGCACGTAATACAAATTAAGTAGGTACCTAATACTTGACCAAACTTGAATATTAAGTCGGCTTAAAACAAGTATAAAAATACCATACACATTCAAATCAATTTCACCAAAACAGCTAATGCATTGCACATTTTATATATTTTTAGGGTTCTTTACCTCAAAAGGATAAAACGAAACCCTTATAGGATCACTCCGTTGTCCGTCCGTCTGTCTCTCTGTCCGTCAGTCAGGAATATTTTTTTCAAAAACGCGAAGAGGTATCAAGCTGAAACGAATATAATAAAAATCTTCGTTTCTACAATCCATTGTTGCAATAAAAAAACAGAGTTTGTCAAATAAATTGATACTTTCCGTTTTTTTTACGGAATCGTGTGACAAGAAGCAATATCAAGTTGCACAAGTAAAGGAAAAAATCTGAAATCGTACTCATGACACTAATATGAGTGTCATATGTTATATCGCTGAAATATATTTGAGGGGTTATCTGAAGATACACTTGGTCTAGTAGTCAGAATTTATGCCGGACTGACGTTATATTGATTTTACATCTACTTATATGTGAATATTTATTCTAACTTATAGCTATACCGTTACCTACTAATATCTTAAGAAATTTAAGATCTGTATCTTTATCTACCTATGTAGGTATTTACATTTTTTTTTTAAATGACATGTTCATACGGAACCCTCAGTGCGCGATTCCTATTCACACTTGACCGGGTTTTTTATCAATCATACCATCCTTGAATAGTTCCGCATACAACCTGACGTGGACCTCTGGGATAACTGTCATTTTATGATATAAATTTTATGTATGATTTAATAAAGGATTAATAAACGACACTTGCCTGTTTTGGACGTAGCAAAAACTAATAGATAATCGTGTTATTAGTTCTTTTTTATTTTAATGATCCTTTTATTTTGTGTGACTTTATACACGCGTTTCGTCTAAAACTAAAGCCCAGACTGCACCAAAGCGAAAACATAATTAAAAGTATGTTTGTAGTTACCAATTTTACCATATACCAGGACAAATGGGACATTTATTAGAATATATGGCGAAGCCAAAGACACCACCCGTGCAGAGTTCTCTCAACTCAATTTTTACAATGTCATCAGAAACACAAGATTACCGAGACAGTTTTATTGTCATTGAGGTCTTCTTTAAGGTAGAGGTATTTACTTTCTCAATCGAATTGCTCAATCCTATTTACAAATGCCCAATCTCTCAAAAGTGAGAGAGTGTCTATAGAGCCGGCGCGAATACGACCATGGATTCAAAAGGTTAAGTTAAAGCATAATTAAACCTGCTACCGTCTACATGTAACTGTAATGAGAAATAAACATATCTATTTTACCGTAATCACCTAATTTCATGTATCCTTGACACTCCAATCAGTCTGTGGCACGTCCGTACCGATGATTGAAGCTATTTTGGACAGGTGCAATCATTCATCCATTATTTGTATTATTAGTATTTTACAATGGACGTACGTGATTTGACTGCCGTCGCATATCGACCTAGTTATCTTGACCTTTTACTTTCGTACAATTCGGTTGATGCAAGGGCATTATTTTATTTCCATTATTGACACATATTTCAACCCTCGAGTTAAACTGGACCTGCTCTTGATGTGTAATTACTTTATTTATCTGTGTCATAAGGTGTATTGAGTAGTATGGCATTTAGTTTTCAAATTGCGTATGTACATATGTGAACATTGTGAATACAGGTAGAACAGTTTATTTAATAAAAATGTTTATATTTTACGTGTAAGGATGCTTGCTGACAACTTGTAGGAGCTTCACACGCATAGAAAAGGGTATACAATGATGAGACTAAGTAATTTATTGTTTATTCCGGACTGACGTTACATAAAGATGGTGCCATCTAGCTGCCTAACTTAAAATTAAATACCTTAATATTGATTCTAACTTATAGCTATCCCGTTACCTACAAATTTCTTACATTTTAATCACAAAAAAGTATATAAAAAATTGTGTAATCGTACGGTGTGCAAGTCCGACTCGCACTTGGTAAACAGACGTACGGTCCGCCTGATGGTAAGCGGTTACCGTAGCCTATGGAGGCCTGCAACACCAGGGCATCACGAGCGTGTTGTATCCGCTGAAATCTCAAACAGATAACCAAACTTATTTCTAAATTTTTAACTAACTCCTTAAATATATGGTACACATATAATTATTGTCAGCGACCGGCACTCTGGCAGCCATACTTCAAGTGATAATTAAGTACAACAAACCTAGATTATCAACACTAACTGCTTTCCGTAGGTCTATACACATTTAATGAACAGTACTGCACTATCATTACGTTTGTCAATAAAACTTAAAAACGTCCATTTTAAAGTACTTCACGATTAATGTTAATGACACTGATTATATAAAATATTATACGTATAACAGAATATTACTGGTTCAAGAATGTTCAGATCGTAAAATGAAATAGGTACCCATATAACCTGTGTTATATTGATTTATAAAATATTTAATACACACGTACTTATAACGAACATACATACTAGCTCCATTGACACATATTCCACCTATCCATAGCACTGTGATCTGTAATACAGGACCTCCTAGTACAGAGACCAGTCTCTCACACAGACTACACATTCGCTGATTTCTGTTATGGACCCATTGTTTGTACTGTGTGAGAGAACAAATAAAAGTATTTTGTATTGTATTGTATAGATACCTATATAAATTACATCACTTATTAGTTCAGGCATAGTATGGTATATAAATCGTAAATAGGAAAAGATATTTCAATTCTTAACTATTTTTTTACTAACTCACCTATCTGCTCACTCAGTCTTTAGTTTACAGCAAAACTATATTCGGAAACAGCAGTTAATAAAGAATGTGGTGTTTATTATCATAATATTTTAACCTCAGACACAGTAGTAACCAATCCCCTTAAATATAAACTTCAATCGTATCAGCTCTGTTACTTTCATGAAAGCTTTTATCCTACGCTAGTTTATAACCGAACCAACTAACTTTTCCATAATTAAACTATAAATAAAACATAAAATATATACTAGTTACATGTCCAATGAATGATTAAGCACGATCTTGTTAGCTAGAGAGATGCAGGTTGATTAAAAGTCGAAGACCAGCTACTACACGCAAGGGCGAGTGCATCTAAAGAGGACAGCGTAGATACTGGGGTGTGGAGAGCCTACTCTCGACATTAGATTGGTCCATTTCGTATTACATTTCATATATACAAATGTTTAAGATTTTCAAATATGGTCGATGTCATTTGCAAACTTTTGACAATTATATCAATATCGACTAATCGAACAAAGCGCCAAATTTTTTTGTTTGTTATATAGTTTTTTAGTTTCATTCAATCAGTTTGTTTCAAGGCTGACACAGCCAGTCTCATGATTATCATAATTATAAAATCTCTATGTGTCATTAAAAAAGACAGGAACGAAAACAAAATACCTGGCATACAGAAGTAAAAAAAAACAATGTATTTTTTGGTTGAACTATTTATTAATTGTTACAATAAATAATTAAAGAAATATAAATCATATAATGTTCATAGTACATACCAGTAGGTTCATTTTATATAATCCAATAGTATTTATGTGTTTATCTCATGCCAAAAGAAACCGGCTCTTCTTACAACAATTTAACAAAGATTTAGTATCTACAAGGCTCACGATTCACGAAAGGTGTCGGCACATTAACACCATACGTTACCGCTGCTTGAAATCTATCCATAAAAGGCCTGAACCCATCCCCATAAAATAAACGCGTGAATTTTTAATACCAACACCCTTTATGTTACAAATTATAAGAATTATGAACGAATCCAGTTTCCCTAAACTGACAAGAGGCCCCTACTACTTATTCACGCAACATAATAGTTATAAAATAAAACAACTATAGCATTGCAACAGGAGTCTTCGTGTCTCAGTTTTTCGTGTCAAAAAGTAATTGAATACAATTGGCGTGAAATAAAAACATTACCAAATTGTATCGGTTATTGAGTCGACGCTGCCGATCGATGGTTTTGCGTGACTGAGAACACTAAAAGGTTTTGGTCAATGAAATTGCGAACGCAGTTGCACAACACGATGACCGACTACCAGTTCTATATCAAAATAGTCATTATTCTCGAAGCGGAAGTCATAAAATAAAAAACATTTTATATTATGCATGTACATCATTGGACATCCTCGTTTGTGCCGGAAACTAAGATTGTTATGTTCCAAAGTTTTATGCAATGTGAGTACCTAATAAGTTTTTTAAACTACTTTTATCGACACTCAAATCGAAAAATTCGAATTACGAATTCAAAGACGGTTCTATACAGACCAAGAAACTTATATCTCTTCTCTAACTAGCTGGAATGCTTACCTACTACTACTCCAGGCTGCGCAACTGACCTGGCTCAATTTCAGTAGGAGTAGGGAACCCTATGCCCTATACCTTTATGTTTCGGTTTTGCTTTAAATTCTGAACCTGAATTTACTTTTAGTATGATGTTTTTGTTCTGTACCATTCTGCGCTATTTCAAACTGTAACCAATTGAAATTGTAAGTAATAATGATGATTAAAAAGAGTGGCCTGAGTTTGTTGCCAAGTTCTTCTCAGAGCTCAACCTTGTCAGTGACCTGGCCTTAGGCAAATTTGGTGACACCTTTTTTTTGGCTTTGTATGACGTTCACAAGTATCATGTATTTGATCTATATGAAATAAAGATTATGACTATGACTATGAACTAACATGATCATAGATCAATATATTCACGAACGTGGATATTACGAACTCGTAGTAGTGGCCCGCGTATCGTCATCGCAAGTCAAAAGTATATTTACAACAGCAATTATGCGATCATACAGAACCGATCATTTCACGATGTTTGTGTAATTTTGAAGAAATTATCACCGACCCGCCTATGGTACGTTCACCATTATCATAATTTAAAATTTTAAAAATATACGAAGGAAATCGATGAATGTTAAATTGAATTCGGGGAGCCTGTCAAATACGAAATCGTGGCGCGAAAATTGGTCGCAGAACCGTTTAAAGTATCGTTAAAGCTTGTCGGAGGGAAAATATTATAATCATGACGCAAAACCGATCAGTATAGTTTATGAGGTGTGGAAAATGACTGACTCCGCCCGTTGATTTAGATTATTATTATATTAAATCGAAAATTTACGCCGCTATAGTGAAGAAAGAAGGAAACTTTACATCACAGAGACTGATCAATTAATAGCTCATCATTTTATGTTTTTCGAAATACCAATAATAACACAATACTATATTATGTTACCCTTTGAATAAGACGTTGGTTTGCAATATTTCAAAATGCTAATGCTAATTAATACCTACGAGAAACTCAACGAAAAATATTATTTTACTTAAAATAGGTGCTTCAAAATAGTAACATACTGGCATATTTAAAATACAAACCTATGAAAAGCAAATTGATTTCTGCAAATATTATAAGTTAGAATAATGCTATTACATATTTAAAACTAAAAAAAAAACTATCTACTTACATAATTACAAATACTATTTACAAGTCTATAAATAAATAATAATATAAATGGTAATGTGGGCTAGGCGTCCTAGTATTCTGCAGATTGGTACCTACCTTCCAACAGTTAATATCACCATACATCAAGACATTTTCAGCTGGAGTACAACAGAATCAGATAGATACATTACTATCTGTTAAAAACAGACAAATCTATGTAGACTATTTTTTTCACTAGAAAAAAGTACGGTTTTGAGTAGAAGGGAAAGAAAAGATAAATTAAAATAACGGCGCAGGATCGTGAGGGCAGCGCGGACGTGCGCCGGAGTATCTCACGCGATCGCGTTGAGCCTCGTCCTTCTGCCGATCGTATCGACGGGTCACTGTGTCGCCAGCGGACATTTCGCATTCCATCCTCACAAACTCTAATCTTAATACAATTTCGGCCAATATGCGAACACCATATCGCCACGTCAACTTTTTATGTTCACAACCCTCGCATTTTCAAGTCAAAGAGATACCGCCCTATCCTATCATACTGAAGATTTAAGTGGCAAGTGTGGCCACTACACAAGGTGTTAGAAACTCCCTTTATATAAAACTTGAAATCAATAAACGTACTTGCATGAACAAAAACAAAATTTAAAATTTTTCGTTACGCTTTTATAACGGTTAGTGCGTATTACAATAATATATTATCTAACAATTCAATGAAGCGTGTAATTATACGTAAGAAAAACTAAGACCGAGTAAGAGAACGACGATTGAAACGTGTTTTATAAGAATCGTAATGAGCCTACATAAAGTTATTTAAACAAAAAATGTTTTTAATGTACACAAATAAGAAGTAATTCAAAAAGCCATAAAATAAAGCAGTACAAAATAATGAAGTCGGCAAACAAGAAGGTAAATAGAGCCGCTAATCAAAGGACGGTAGCTCAATCAAATGACGATCATAAATCTTCAAAAACCAGAAGATTCAATTACACGGCTACCGGAAGGCATGACGAGTGGCACTAACAAATTGTCCAAGATAAATAAAACCTTTTTAATCTAAAGAAGAGGTCCCGAACTCGTTCCTGTTATCGGTATTCATGGCGTTTTTCGAGAAATTTATTGAACACTTAATGTATCGGTCAAAAATTAATTGGTCCCCCTGAGTGAAAGGTGCGTCCGCGCCGCTTTTAAATTATAACGATCAGAAACACTTCCAAGTTGGAGATCATAAATTGATAAGATTCTTGCTTACATAGGATTATACGTTTTGATATGCATCTCGGAAGCTCCGATTAGATGTACAACTATCTACTTTATATGGTAACTAAACTAAGTCGTAATCTCAAAATTATCTCTTTTAGATATCGGAATTTTTGTTGTCTTGTTTAATGATTTTGTTTGTGTTAGAAATGTTGCCTACGTGTCTAATTATTTGAATGTTATTTAAATTTAGCTTCTCTTAATCAGATACGAATGAAATAAAAATGAATATTAATTCACCTTTTTAAGTTTTGGTTGGTTATGGACCTTTTGCTATAGTTTTAACACATACTGTGAACTTTATATTTCATAAAAAAACCGTAACTTTCCAAAGAGCATTTTTAAGATATCCTCCTTTGTGTTATTTTTATTGCATACGATATGTATCTTGAAGATATTTTTGAATAAATAGGCGACAAAAATGCTTATCATTTTAGAGCCTACCCACATAATACATTGGATAATATTTCCACGTCTTACGAAACTAGACTTCAGTGCTAAGTTGAATACTAAAATGAAGTATCTACCTACTTGCAAAACGTCACGAGGGAGCATAGAAGGCGACACAACGCATCTTTGTATAAAAATAAGCTTTTGTAATACGTAATTCAACCATTTGAATGATGAAATGTGTTCCTCAAGTGGTATCTGTAACATCGTGAACAGACCCTCTAGATGTAAATTTATGTTATCTCTGTGAGGCATTCGCGTTGTCTGAACATACCAACACGACGCGACGTAAGATGTCCCGTCGTTGTACCAAACAATGATCTAGGCCAGTATTTCGCATACACAACCGTGCTAACACACCGTAACACTCCCTATTCCCTCTTCTTTAGGTTGAATTTCGCATGCATGTTGTTGGTATCACGTTTATGGTCAGCCCTATTTGGAAGTAGATCTCAGGTAGGAAGTGAAGATACATGACACCTCTGTATTATTATATCTGAGGCTATGAGTTTATACATATAAATAACATATCATCATCTCAGCCTATTGCAGTCCACTGCTGGACATACTGATACTGAGACTGTCCTCTCCTAAATAACATAATTATAGCAATTTTTTTTTTCAAATTTAATTTAATATGTGGATATCTTTACAAAGCTTTAATTAATATTCTGAAATCGTTGCCGTGGTTTAGCACCCAACCGCTGGTCCAATCAGATAAAGGATCTCACGGGTCTATCCGACGCCACTTGACTATGAACACCTAAAGACAGAATCACAGAACTGCGTAGAAGACTATGGTGTAGAAGACTATGGTGAAGAAGATAGAAAAAGAAACGGACACAACGTTTTGCAATGAAGAAAAGACAGAAAAAAAGAAGAAACCAGTGATGGAAAAGAGTTTGGCCTTTTTTGCAAACATCGCGCTATCTTCATCTTACCAGCTTACTTGAATTACGAAATTAGCACTGATTAAAAAAACACTTACCTATATATTTTAATAAAAAATCATTAATACAAATGCCTTTTATGTATTTAATAGTAAACCAGTTCAATTAATTGTTTCAAACACATAAATCGTCCATACAGGTCAATAACAAAATCCGGTTAAAAATATATTTCATTCAAAGGTTAACAAATGTCGTACTTAATTTCAATTCGTTTATTTTAACAAGGAGTGTCGGTTAATTGGCAGTATATCATCGCCTACTCATCTTACACAAACTGACGAACATTAATCTAATTTATAGTATTGAATAGAAAGGGAAACATGAGACATACATCATATCTATGAACCCATTATATATCTTAGGCTAGTCACATTTCTTGAAAAAATACGTAAACAATGATGAATTTTAAAGTATTCAATTTACAACGCGTTTTATAAGCAACAAGGCTACTTATTTCAAATACGGATTAATACAATATTTACAGAGATCGGCGGCAACAAATAAGTAATGTTGGTTTCACACCAAAGTTGCCAACTTTGTATTGACACCGAATTTCTTACATGTTTTATTCAAATTAAAATTCTTCTAAATGTTCCTTCACAAAAGTTTCTTAAAGACAATTAAAAAATCATTCAGTCTCTTTTTAGGAATCTAATGCATAGAAGTGAGGCCAAAATGTAAATAAAAATAATATTTTTATTTATCAAAATACAAAACATTTAATTAAAGATAAACAATAACACAAGAAACCAAAGTAGTAGTAACGAAACTGATTTAAAAAAAAAATTAGTTATTAAACGCGTTTCTGGTATCAATCTTACTATAATGTACAATTCTACATATTTATTACAACATGACTCACATTCAGTAGCTACAATAACGTCATGAGGGATTTCTACACAATCATCTAACTACTTATATATCTTAAGCCAATATCAATAGACTAGGTAGGTACTTTGACAAACATCTTCTTAGAGTCAATACTTTGAGTAGAGTAACAGTATGAGAGTAGGTAGGTAAATACTGTGGCTTAACATTATAATTTTACGATGTTTAATAATCTCATCCTGCTCCAAGAATATCAACGACAACCTAATAATACCGACCAGTAATACCAATACTCCTATCTTCACCTCAGTGAAACATACACAAATGTATTTTCGTCTATGATAGGCGTGGCGTTACCACAAATAACGTTGAAAAATCAGTAAACTAACTGTGATAAGTCGTTGTTTTCCACACAATAAGACAAAATAATTTACAACACATCGATAAGGCGAATGTTAAAGATAAAGCCCATTTCCACGTGAGATTATTGTGATAAAACACAGCGGTGATATCGGACGTTGGGTGCTTCATTTTTAATTGCTGATTTATTTATGTGTACTAAAATGTTAGTGCTTCTTCTTAGTGTACTCGGACTTATACCGTATGGTAAGTGATATTTCAATACTGTTAACAAAGTGCAAGATGAAGAGTGCCTTCGAAACGTACTAGTTGTAAATTTCCAAATATTTCTGACCTGTTAGTAACCCGCAGTTTGTAATGCTTTGTTAATCTATTGTCTACACGGGACATCCGATTGCATTATAGAAAACAAAGTGTTATGTCATGTACATTTGAATTCGTTTTATATGAATGAGCCGGCCGCGGCCAGCCGCCTCCGCATCCACTACCGCACAACAATGGTTTACCGACTCATCTCGCTTCTAGATAAATATTTATTTATTCTACTGTTGACAATCGTATTTACATTGTCAATGTGCGCCTAGTAATGTTATGTCGCCACAAAATGCGCGTGGGCTGGGGATTTTATGTTGATGATCACTGTGACACTAATCGTGAATTTAGGTCAGTGTTGTTACTGAGATAACTGGCGATATCGCGGATAATAGAACGAATAGAACGACTACAATAGATAAGTATTCCGCAAGTGGTTTATAAACTATTATAGTGAAGTTTCAAATATATTTCAACTAGGTATACGACACATTTACGATGCCATCATAGGAGACAATAGAAACGGCCATACTCGTATATTTTATTCACTTTGTAAAATTTATCAAGTTTTTACTGGCTGGTCATAATAACATTTTTTCATAAACACATTTTTTAGGTAACTACGAGTAGGTACGCTACTCACGTTTTATTTCACAAATAAAGTATGTTTGAAAGGTTCGTTCGCTTTTTTAAAACTTATTTTTTCATTTCAAACAAAGCAGAATAAATTGCTTTTGCGATTACGCATCAGCCTAGTTTTTATGCGCTTTGACTGAGGGAAAATAATGTTCTGTCAATTGGAGTGCAAAAAGAGAAGATATAGTTACAATAGAGTCGGCGCATGGCAAGCAGGCAGACAACAGGCATACTCAACTAGCTTTGAACAATTATGTCAGACGCCTATCAACCACTTTCTCGGACGCAAACTATGCAATGATACAACGATCTTCGGTGTGATCTTTTTACGCACCGTCGCTTCGCTTCGATGCAGGAAACAGTGTAATGGCTCTGGAATTTTAAATGAGAAACAGACGTGTTTATAAACTGACTAACTTAAACTGTAAGTATCACTATAAATAAGAGCTCTTACGTAGCCACACATCGAGAGCGGATTCCCTAGCTTTCAATAATTACGTAGCATAGGTACACGCCGTGTAGATCGGAACGACAGACTGATGGCCGGAAAAATGGTGCGAAAGCTAGAAAATGACATATGATTGCAGCGAGCGGTTAAAACAAACGTAGTTAAATGCATTCAAAACAGCTTCGCCGCGGGCTTGGCGATCAGCAACGGTTAGCAGGTAAGGGTCGTAGCACAATAGTCCGGTGGGTGGGTGATACATTGTGAGATGTACCTAATGAAACAACTTCAAAACATTCGCAGTAGTTCAGTTGTTAATTAATTTGCCTCGGTAAATTACCACAAAATATATTTTTATAGAATGTTTTACCTACTGCCTAGTTATCTGCAAATGAAATAGAATATTTCGTTTGTGCTAATGACGAGATGAGTTCATGACCTTCGTAACAAAGCTACTGACACTGACGTAAGTAGATTTTAAATAATAGGTACGTAGGTAAGTATGAAAGTAGGTATATATATTTTACTGTAAATTATTTAAAATCTACGGAAGATTGTCAGAAATTAATGTCTATAAGTTATAGGTAAGTAACCGCTACCTATAGGGACCTACTTGAAATTGAAGTAGATATATCTACCTAATTTGACGATTTTAATCGGGCGTTTTTCAAGCACATAATAAAAAATAACCCTGGGTACCGTAAACTAGACTTTACAATACAATTAAAAGAGCTCTTAATTAAGTGCACGACTTCGCGTAACAAATACTTCACATGCAAGAGAAATCAGACCAACCTGCATTTTGCGATTATGTCCGCGCGAAAAATTGTCTTAACGGGCCATGACATTATGAAAATCGTTTTGCATAATACTATGCACGGGCCTTGTTTAACTGAATAAAAGCTTGTTCAAACGCGAGGAATTCAATGTCGACTAACGTAAAAATTAATCGAGTCGTATAAAAGTATATTATTTAGGATACGATCACATACCTACATGACAAATATTTGTGGGACCGGTAGACAGTTGCACTAGATCTGTCTACTGGTTTTTTTTTTCTAAAAATAAAGTAATGTATAAATAGAGGCCTTTGTCCAGCTGTGGGCTTCCTGCAGCTACTATGATGATGATGATGTCTAAAAGCATCGCAATTTTTTGTAAACTCTTCTATCTAGCTCTTGGACTATACGTAGCCGTATATATTATACAGTACGTAACTGTACTAGGCCCGGACCTGATGTGGCTAATCCTGCATTGTGTACATTTATTACTCATGGGTCTAAAAAAACTTGACATTTCGCGAAATAAGGCACCTATAAGGCTCAAGCTACTTACCTACTTATTTTTTTTTTGTTTCAGCCATTGCAGAAAGATGTTTCTACCATCGATGTCTCGGCTGTTACCCTGAACAGACCGTAGCGCCTGGCATACCAGTCGAATGCAACCCCGCGAACTGGGTCTCCGCACAATGGGTACATAACTACGGACATCCGCCACCCTCAACAGATTCCAAGGTGCCTATAGAATACCGCTGTCTGAAAATGGTTGCGACTCCCGATGATAAATCATGTAAGTTACTCTATATTAACCCCAAACTACTGAGACTTCGGGAAATCTGACTATGCCTACCAATCTGACCGAGAGCCAATTTAATCGGTCTGACCAAGGACACAAAAGAGTGGACGTGGTTAGGTCGATCTAACAATGCAATCTGTTATAATTATGGTATTTTTAAAAACAAGTCACGTTTTCATTTTTACACGCCTCGTTCCCTGAAAGAAAAAGCAGAAATGATAGCAGTTAGCCCTTACCACAGACCTAATAGTAGAACTGGCCCTTACCCTTACTAACTTGTAGTAGTGAGTCTTTCTATTAATAATAGTGTGTATCAGAACCTTGTTTTGCTCATGAATAGCCAAAATAATAAGAAAAACTTTAGGATGTTGTAAAATTGAACTATATTTCTATTAAATTTGTTATGCGTTTGTTAATTCCACTCTTCTGCCGACTTAAAAATCAGTCTAGTAAGTATTAAATCAAAATGTACCCATCCAAATATCACTTTTTAAAGTTACTGCAGTAAAAATATAATAAACAATATTATTTTCAGTTGGCAACACAGTAGACGTCCTCAGAGGTTGTATTCCACGAATGCAAGTGGATTCTGTGTGTATGGGGCTGTTAGCTGTCGAGAGAGCACGCGGCCACAGCGATGCTCGCTGCCATATATGCTACGGAGACAATTGTAACTCTACGTCAAGAATACAAACACATCTATTAGTTATATTAGCGTCATTATTATTATATTATATTCTTAGGTGATGAGAATCAAACAATTTCTAAATTGGTGTACTTTTTAATGCATAGATTATTTTTTATACATTAGTTTAAATACCAATCGTACCTTTTATATTGTTACTTCAATTGTCATTGTTAAATAAAAATATTAAGTTAATTATAAAGTTATTTTTTTCATAATCAAAAAGTTTGTTTTTAAAACTTCATTATAAGAACCAATACAAAATAATGTCCAAATAAAATAAGTTGTTGCCAGTTTTTAAAACTGTAACAATATTTTGTTTTGCTACAAAAACAACTCAAAAATTTGCTGACAAAATTATGGTCAAGCGGAGAGTATTTCTCAATGCTAATTCAATATCAACTTTGCTAGCATTTCAATAACATTGAGAATGATTCGCACAAAATGCGCATATAGAAGGGGTTCACGATATGCGAGCTTAAGTGCGGACGGCAAGAATCATTTTAGATATTATTATAACGACAGTAAAATTGATAGTAAGTTAACATTTAAAAATGCTCTTCAATTCACCATATTTTTGCAGCATTCCTAGAAATATAAGATCAAGTTTTAATGCAATATGCACAAATATCCGATGTTATCAAACAATACTTTATTACACAAAACTTCTCCATTGTACTTGTAGTTAGAGATGAATTTAAAACTATTACCCTAAAGTTTAAGCACCATGTGAAAACAAAATAAGCACCTAAACATGACTTGATGCTTGATTATAAAAAATATGTATTAATTAGTTATTGCATTAAATCGAGGATACAAAAAGAAATACAATACTTCTAAAGTAGAAGTCGGTAAATCATCCGAAATGAAGAACCGAATTAATTTATAAAAGGTATGCAAAGCATAGCTTATTGCCTAGTTACTCTCGCTCTCCGAAAAAACAAAGACAGTATTAAGGTGGATACTCCGATGCGCCTCCTCCATACAGTTTACTGAGGATATTTTTTATCACTTTTATGCAATAAACATGCCCGCATGCTGACTTTTTGGCAATAACTTGCCTAATTTACTGAGGAAAAAAAAAACAAGAAAAATTTTACTCTGTCAACACGCGGGTATTTATAGCAGAAAAGTCATAAAATTAATTGTTTTATGTAAAAGTGTCTATCTTTACAGAAAATAGCCTTAGTAAAATGTATGGAGGAGGCGCATCGGAACATCTACCTTAAACTAACAAAATAATATTATATTACTTCATAATTCATCATAGTTATTTCATTTCGGTATCTTACAGTGAATATTAGGCAAGTTTCAAAATAATACTTAGCGAATTTAATCGCTGACTTAAATAATAACATCACTAATATTTTAAGAGTTCACGGTGTACTTATAAATTATATTATTATTATTAACTTATCGGAATGTATTATCACTGAAATGCTAAAAAATATTGGAAGCTACAATAAATCACTAGACGGCGCCACTTGTACGTTGGGTCTGTCAAAATTTGACGTTACAAAGGTTTCATACTTTTTTAAATCATAAACAATCTTGTTTTGTTTTACTAGAATGTTTTAAGTCAAAGGATTGCTTTGTTAACGAATGCGCGCCACATATCTTCAACTATACTTACACAAACTCAATTTTTTGTCCAAGTATAGTTTTGTGTGGATAGAGTTTGCACAATTTGTTAATGTAAATGTAAACTTGCAAGTCCAAGGTAGTGCAAGTATACATGAAAGTGTGTCACAGGCAGAAAGATGTTTGCCCGCCACACACCTTCACTATTCAAAATAAGAATGCTGGCTAAAATTCATCTGCCGAAATTTTGGACTGTCATTACCTTTTTTATGGAATACGCAATATTTAAATGCAGAATAATACACACAATATTTGAAATAAAATTAACGAAACTACTACCAGTTTAGTCAATCTGAGTAAATTTAAATTTCATGTCATAAAAATTGCTAACAAAAATATACCTATTACATATTCTGAACTTGGCTCTTCTACACAGTCGTGTTAATTTACATAAAACTAAAATTAGTCGTAAACACATATTGTTAACTCAAATGGTATAAAATTGTTACAAAATAACCTATTACTAATAGTGTTACAATCACAATTAATCTTACTGCTAAATATATCTAATAATTTGCAATAATAATAATAAATATTGCAAAATTAATATCATTAAAACATCACAGGTGCTAAATATTACTAAATGCGTCTATTGTTTAATAAACATTTGAACTAAGTTAAGCTGCAAAATCAGACTCAAATTATATTAAGTATCTCAATCTCATTCTAGAGTTCAAAATAAAATTCCAATCTCATTTATATTACGTATCAAGATTCCAATCTCATTTTGGACAACATATAAAGATTACAATCTCATTTTGGACTACGTATTAAGATTCCAATCTCATTTTGGACTACGTGATAAGATTTAAATCAATTTTTTTACTACATAATAAGATTCCAATCTCATTTTTGACTACATAATGAGATTCTAATCTAATTTCTGACTATATAGTAAGATTCCAATTTCATTTTGGAATGCATAACACGATTCCAACCCTCACGTTTGTGTAATAATGTTTGAATAGCAATAAGCAAGATCTTTTCACATAACTTGACAACTTCAACTAATAAAATTAGAATAAATTCCTCTACTTAGAGAGAAACGCGTGAAAGGTCTTAATGGCAATATTTCATATCAAAATTAAAAACGATTTCTGCGTCTACTCTTTATGTAACTCTTTAAGATGGCTTGCCCAAACAATTTAACGTTTTTCTGCATCGACCGTTTAGGACGAACTTCGCTTTTCAATCATTGGAATGTGTTTTGCTACCAACTTAACAATAACAACAATTACTTATTTTGTACAATTAGTTTGTACTAGCTACTTGTATCACATTTAATGCCAAGGCACACGTTCAAAATGCCAGATTTGTGTTGAATCCTCTAAACACTTTTTGACTGTGATGATTTCATCGGCATCTTTTGTATCTTTGTCCTTTATAACTATAGTTAAGCACAGTCCACTTGGGGTTTTTAATCGTGGACCTTTCTGTTCCCATATTTGTGTAGTTTTGTTGCTGCAGCCAGCCCATACAGCGCGCTCTTCACCATACTGTAAACACATTCCTTCATCCGCCATTATACGTCCTTCTGGTGTAAAAATTACTAAAGTATCTAAGTCAAGGTCGCCCCCACAAGCGATAGCTGAAGCCGGACGGATTATACCAAAAGTGCCAGCGATAACCCCTAAACAGCCATTCGCTGCACTTCTTATCCTGCCAAACCATCTGCTATCGGTTGGGAAAAAGTGTTGCGGCCACACATTTTCTAAGTACCATTTAAAACTTTTACATTGTAGAGTTTGTCGTAATTCGAGTCTATCCGCTACCGACTGTTGGTCTCGTATCTCGGCGACTGCAGGGTTGAATTTGAAGAAAAACTCGGCCCATTCATCCATCCACACTGTAGCTGCTCGCGCTAAATTCGCGTTCAAAACGTGTGCTACTCCTCCTGGGTACTTGTAAGGGCTATGTCGTCTAAATATATGACCTACTCTAGAACATTGTGTTATCTCTACTCGTGCACCACATTGCCAGGCTCTCCACGACATTTCCAAATTCTCAGCTCCCCAAATAGACATACCTTGGTCGTAGCCACCGAGACGCCAGAATAGACTTTTTCTTACAGCGAATAGGCCGCCGGCCATTGCAGGCGTGGGGTATGGTTTGGATGGATTCTCTGCTTTCTGTTGGAGGACATCACTGCTGGGCAAGAGCCATCGGAAGTGTAGTCGCCAGCTGAACGCGCCCCAGTGGGCGTCGATACTCTTGGTGTAAGCGAGAGTGTCTTCTGATAGTAAGTCTATGTGTGGACAGATGAACACGTCATCGTTTCCTGCTCTATCTAATAAAGGTTCGAGCCATCCTTGTGTCACCTGAAATTATTAGAGCAAATGGTAACAACACAGGCTTTTTTTCCAAGGTCTCTCGCGAGAAGCGTGTGTCTTTTGCAAAATTAATTTATACTCTATATCGGAAGCAATACGGTTCATTCTTACACAAACAAATAATTCAATTCACGCCTCGCATATTCTCGTCAATGTTTCCACCAAAGATGCGCTAGGAGAGGATTGAAAATTTGCCATACAAATTTCAATTCTCTCCTCGCCTCGCCTCGCCACTCTGGTGGAAAATCACCTTTATCCTCGTTTCTATCAAAACATCTAAAAAAAATTCACAATAATCAAAATTAGAGATCCGACTATCCTAGGCTACAAAAAAAAAACAAATTACAGAACCTCACCTCACAATGAGCATCAAGAAACACCAGCACATCGCCAACCGCTTGGCTGGCTCCCAATAACCTCGCGCCGACCAGCCCTGTGCGACTAGGGTTCCTCAATATTTGTACTTTGTCTAACTTAGCAACAGCATCGTCGAGCTCTTTCCCGAGGTACCTTCTGTCACTTGCGTCGTCTACTAAAATTATCTGCAAGTGAGAAAATTATATTATTATCAGCAAAGCTAAGCAAAGGCAATTGCCCAGTGCGGCAAAAATGAGGAGCGGCAAAAATGAGGAGCGGCAAAATCTGCCACTGTGTCACAGAATAAGAAATAGTACTACCGTAACTAAATTGTCTTGCTCTCTTGACTCGCAACATTTTGCAGAGTTGGAATAGACAACATATCTCAAGACTTTCATTAATTGTAAATAACGGCAAATACCTATAGTTACGGCAATACAGTTGGATCATTGACCAAGCATTCTTAAGTAGGCTCGTGTTCAGATTTTACTTGTAATATAATCCGTGTAGTGCCGGATTAAGAATACATAATGTCACTACCCCATCTCAACCCGTGGGTAACGTAAAAGGCGACTAAGGGAGTAAACCTTAAGCAGACAAGAGTATTTTTTTTAAATATATTTATTCATTTTCAAATACTTAGATTTTTTACATTTTATACAAAATCGCGATATATAATATGTATAAAATATAAAGTGGCGTTAAGAGATACCTGTTTAAGCAGCATTTCTGGAGATCTCATCAAAACTGACATGACGGTTCTCATAAGTGTAGACCAAGCTTCGTTGTGAAATACTATGACTACCGAAGCCGTCGGCAAATTCTCCAAATAGAACTTTACATTTTTGCAACTGTAACACGTTAATAGAACAATTTAGTCATATACCGTGCGACCGGTAGAAAATTGTAGAATTTAAAAAAAAAACAGAATTCATATGCGCTTTATAAAACATCCATCTTGCGTCGTTTTGATCAAAGGGTATCAAACGTCCAAACAGACATTATATTCACTCTTGCTACGCCACCGTGGCACTTAGGCTCAAGATAGGATAAAATTCTTCAACAGGCTGTAATTACTTCTCAAGTACCTACCTACTCTATTAAATTCTAAAATAATAAATGTTCCCTTTTTTGATAACACGACGTGGTAACTTTAGCCATAAACTTAAATATTTTTAAAAGAATTTTATAAAGTTTTTAATAGAAAAATGTTTTAATTCACTATCTGAATTTTTAGATTTAAATAGTTAACCCTTACGTTTGTTATTTGTTTGTTGTCTACTTTGTAGTATTAACTGTAATCACGCTACAACCAATAGAAACTGAGCAGTGGCCAAATAAAGAACGATGGGAGTGAAGCCCCGGGCGATCAATTAGCGTAATGCTTTCAACGTTAAGAAATACGTCCTTGCAATAAATTAATTTCTTTTTCTTTTTAATCTTAAATTAATATTTGTATGCCTATGGGTACAATGTAGCGCTCACTTATTTTTATAACGCAAGATCTGTAAATTTAACCTACCTACATTGACAAATAAATATTTTTGTTTCTATTTTTGTTTCAGTGGTTACCATCGGGTAAACGTTCTTTAGTCGATATTATATTTACCTTTTACTACGCATATCAGGCAGACTTCTTGTTATAGATATCTTGTCACTGACGAGTATGTTATAAGAGTGTAACGAGTATAGTTCACGAGCTGTTATTAATTCACGTGGTGACAACATAACAGGACGGCCATCTTCACCCGCCCCGCGAACTGGCGCGTAGTTATTACTATGTATTACTTCTGTAAATTAAAAACAAGAACAATTAATGGGGATAATAAATAAGAGATTAAGATTTACCATTTAAAACACGAAATATGACACTAAATTGCGACGTTGCCCGTCTTATGTATACCTAAACACTCTTAGGTGATCTCCACTACCCACGGACATATGCAGCACCGGGGGGTCACAGATGCATTACCGACCTTTTAAAGAGATAATTATGCTCATCTCTTATTCCTAAGTCGTATCTGTCCGCAGATACTGCATCCACAGAGCTGTCGATTTAGATCTAGACAATAAGTTTCTTGAAAATCGCTCTGTCAGTCAATTGCGAGCATTGTGGAATTACGATGATCGTTACAATAATCGAAGATAAGTAAAGGTCCGTCAACTTTTTTTTATATCACGACGGTCGCACAGACCTGCGGCCCGCCTGACGGTAAGGATGATTTTACTCTCGAACGCCTCCATTCTGTGGCCTCCATGCTTCGGAAGACACGTAAGCCGTTATGTGGTAGTTGTTTAGTCAAGTTGCAAGCCTTCTGCGCGATTTTTAATTTGCAACACTAATGTCTACCACAAGGCCAATCGATAAAAAAACAATAGGTAGGAACAAATTATCCCTACAGTTCAGTTTAAACAGACGGATATCATACCTATATAATAAAATTGTAACAAGTCAATATCTGTACCTAGATTCGTTCGTTAAACATTTAGGATATCAATATTTAGACCCATTTTCGCTTAAACTATATCATGCAGTTGTATCGTTTAAAAATAACAACACAAATTGAATACAATGAATGTTGAATAACACAAAATGTATTGTTAATGAGCATCTGTGACCGTAACGGAGTTCAAAACATGAATGTTAAATGTGTGAGAACTGCTCTGAATGCATGACCAGCTTTAAAGCTATAATCAATTTGTTTTATATTTATATATCGCTTTTAATTTTACTCGTAAACATCCTGTGACGAAACATATAATCCTGTGTCGTATTTTGATAGAAATAAGCCCGTTTCACCTATTAACCATATCTCAGGATTTGTCCTGAGATTTCAGGAATTTTCGATATTTCTCAGGATTGCGGCCGGATTTTGAAAATCTCGTGATATCTCAGGATTTTCAATAAAACACAGGTTACATTTTAAAGATCTCTTTAATTAAAAGATAAACCAACTAAAATAATCTTGTTTTGGGTAACAATTGAACAGTTAAAATATATACTTATTTATCTAAGTGAAACAAATTAAAAATAATATTATTTTGGTAACAATTGCAGTTAAAATCAATACTTATTTATCTAAGTTGCATTTAAGTTGCAACGCGTGAGCTAGAGCCGCAGTGTATAAAACGATAATAATACGTTTTTGAGAGAAAATTCTAAAACTGTATAAAATCTCAGGACTTTTCCATGCAAATCAGGCCTTTTCTCCGGTCTTTTGATTTTTACATCATTTTTTTCATTCTTATTTTTATTTTAGGTGAAACTGATTTATTTTTAGGGGTTTATTCAATAAACTCATAATTAATCGAATTATTTAGATAAAAATCCGGTTATGAGCATGTCGGATCATGATCAATGTTCCACAGCAAAAGAGCGTATATTCATGGCGTTTACGTCCTATTGTTGAGAAACACAGGTTTTCGGCAATAATTCAAAAACGGTATAGGTATCCAATCAAGTTAAAAAAATTAAGTAGGTTTGATATGTATAACACATATCAAACCTACTTAATTTTTTTAACTTTGTCATAAATTGTATCCCTCCACCATATCCATGACTTAATTGCACAAAATCAAATTAAGTTTTATCTTACATCTCATCATCAGTAACCCATTAAGTCTCACTGCTGGGCTCGGGTCTCCTCTCCTCTATCTAGAGAGCTAAGAGGGTTTAGGCCATAATTCAGTCACGCTGGCCTAGTGTGAAAGATAACACGTAGTTTGTAATATGATGTGAAAGTAAGATGTATATCTACACTATATTCATGAAATGCAGAACTAATTGTTACATAATTTATATTACAGAGACACCTTCCCACACTCAATACAACCTAAGCTTGTCTATAAAACTGTGACAAGAAATATATCAAACTAGATTTAAGAGCAAGCAACATTCCTGAGACAATTTTTATCCTAATAACTACTGAGCAAAGACTGCACCCAAAAACTTCTGTTTAAGTTTATTTGTACTCATAATATACTACTGTTTGTTTTCCCAAATAAATAAAAAAATAAAAAATATTTAGTTTGGTCTGTAGCCAACCCTCGACCAGTCTAATGAGATACATACTTTAAAGACGGATCTAAAAATTCAGATGAGCAATAATTTAGGGTTATCACTAGTTCAAAGCGATGGTGGCTAAATGGATAAGGGACTGGCGTGCAAATCACGCGGTTCGAGTTCATACCAATATGGATTGCACTTTGTGGAATTTATATGTACTAGTCAAGTGACTTACCATCTGCTAACAGTGAAGGAAAAAACATTGTGAGGAAACCCACATACCCCGCATTAGGCCAGGGTGAGTGGATTATGGCCTAAAAAAAACCCTATCATTTCTCTAGTTAGGAGACACGAACCCAGCAGCGGGATTTTGGTTGCTGATGACTTGTTCAAAGTCACAGGCAAATTTGTTGACACTATTCTTCAGATATCCTGTTACATTCTTGAATTGATGATTGGTCTTAATAAAAATGTACCTAGTTAAGTAAAAATAATAATGATGTTTCACATTACCTTCTGACAAATTTGCACCGTTGATACCTCCAACATAGTGTCCCACAATGACTCTCATTCCTGTCTCATCCACATATGAGTTTTTATCAAAATGCAAACTGAAAATATAATAATGATTATTAACTTAGATAATTAAAGATATCATCACTATCATATAACTATACTCAGACCGAATTGAATGTAGAATAAATAATAAAAACATTTGACTTTGATAGTAAAAAAAACTGAGTAAACTGAATACTGCGAACTGTACAGAAGTCAAAGTGAAAATACCTTTTGGTACCGTTGGAGTAAAGTAATTAAGATACATAAATAAATAATGTCTGTTTATGCAAAACCAATTAAATTGATTAAAAACAACTTTTGGATTCTTTTGAAATGTTTATAATAAGAAGTTACAGCTTAATGGTGCTGATAAATATATTTTAAATAGAATCTTAAAATACAATTTGACATCATTTTGAAAGTAATTTGTTTACAAACATTCTACATACAATTCCGCCCGAGTATAATTTTATTTTAGTATTTATTTATTTTATTTATTCATTCATGCGAACCGAGTTCAATCCGGACTGGCAGTACCATTGTGGATTTCACTTTGAGGAATTTATATGTACTAGTTACGAAACTTACCATCTGCTAATGGTGCGGGAAAACATCGTGAGGAAACCTACATACCCTAGAAGGAATTCTAAGTGTGTGTGTGAGAAATATAGATCCGGAACTGGTCACTGGCATATAACTTAAAATAAATAATATTCATTAATAAATAAGTAACAATAAAAATGCCAAAGTCATAATTCAAATTTACAATTTCATTTTATTATCATAAAGTACATAAAACTTACTTGTTATACCAGTGTTGTTTATTTATTTTTTTAACTGTATTGTACAGCTCCAAACCAACATAAAACATAGCATTGATAAGAAGTATCAAAATAACTATAAGTGTAATTATCTTTTTTCTACGACCACGGCACAATAAAGACCAATAATCCTAAAAAAAATTAGATAGATTACAAAATGTTGATACCAGCTTTTGTAAGGTAATTAAAAATTGATATTTATGACTACATACTATATTACAAAACAAGCAAACTATCACGAAATTAATTAAATAATATTTATTATATAATTATATTTTACTTACACTTTTATTCAGCATTGTTTTCATTGATATTTATATGTTAATTAGTAAAATTACACAAAATTCGACAATGTCTCGCTGTATAATTAATTGAAAAGGATTATTAAAGACTGTTGTCAGCCATGTGATTTCCTTTTTCTAAGTATTAAAGAATAATCTGTAGCTTTACGTAATATCTTGATTCAAATTTATGTTTTATTGTAATTGAGAATGAAAAACACGCACTCGTAGTTGTAATATTTACTGCCGTATTTGACAGTTACACAGCATGACTTGACATGAGACGAGCATACACACGCATACACACACATACATCACTTTCTTGACAATGTTTGACAACGAAATGACAAGACAATATTGACAATTGACATGCACAGAGTATACACTAACCTCCTATAAAAAAAGTGCGAATCGACCACGATCGATATCATTAAAACGCGTGATAAAGTGACAAGTCAATGGCTAAGCGCGCGGATCCTAGGTCTATGGGCTAGACAGACTTATCGATGCTTGTTTCACACCTTACTTTACCCCTTTACCCCCTGGTAAGAAAGACAGTGTGTCAGAGTGCGACGTTGCCATTCCTACCTATACAAATACATGTACTATTGTACTAGCTATGTACCCTCTTAATACACATGTATCCAGACCATTAAAAAAACCGGTTAAGAGCATGTCGGATCATGCTCAATGTAGGGTTCCGCAGCAAAAGAGCTACGATGTTCATCATAATATATACACTAGTATTTGAAAATAATCCAACCGATTTTAATGAAATTTCATGAGTCTGTTAAATTGTTTCAGCTTGAAAGATTGGATCATTTCGAGAGAGATAGGTGGCGCTGTTGGTAGGATAACGACCACATACAGAGTGGAATTTTGGTTTTATTCTTATTTATTTTAACACATTTGTTAGATAATTCAATACTTATGGTTGAACCTATAGATCTATGCCATAAAAGTAAAGGCTGTTATTTTTTTTAAATTTTAGATAAGTAAGTTTTTCAATTGCTTAGTAAGCAAATTTATATATATCACTAGCTTTTGCCCGCGACTTCGTCCGCGTAGATTTCGATATTACATAGATCTTTGTTTTAAGTGCAATTCATGAATTCTACAACACCCCACTACAGGAGTTGAATTTCATTTTACGTCAAAATAGATAACATTTTCGTAATCAGCGTCCCTGAAAACCTTGAAAACGACATCCATATCAATTTCTAATAATTTTCACACCTATTTCATCCCTTAGGGTAAGTTTTTCAAACACCAAAAACAACCCATTAACTCACATCTTAACTGAAGTTCTAATTGCGTATTACCAAACATATAACTTGAAAAACAAAGAACTATCTATTTAATATTTCACCCCCTATCAAAAACTTTAAAAACAACATTTTAAGTTCCTATCCCAATACTAATTTGCAAACCGTTAACTTCAAAACAAAGATCTTTTCATACAACGTTTCATCCCCAATTTCACCCTACCAAAGCCACTTCCAGCCAGTCAAAAATATTGATGAGGGTATTTTTTATTTTGATAGTAGTACCCCATAACAAATTTTCAAATCCTTAAGTTAAAAAACAAAGAAGTTTCATACAATCGTTTTTATCCCTTTTCACCCCCTTAGGGGTTGAATTTTAAAAAACCCTTTCTTAGTACACCTCTAGAGATTAGGACAAACACACCCTCCAAATTTTAAGTCGCTACGACCAGCGGTTTAGGCTGTGCGTTGTCTGTCAGTCAGTCAGGCAGGACAAAGCCTTTTATAATATGTATGGATGTATTATTTACTTGATATTTTGTTTTTAAATGCAAGTCTTTACCCGTTATAAACAAGCAACTACTTTATCTTAGTCACTATAAAGGATTAATGCTAAGGATTTTGTATTTGGTACAAAATTATCCAACACCCAAGTTCAACGACTATTACTGCTAAACTAATAAAGTTATCTTAACCGCTATAGTTTTCATTTAAAGTTCATACAATGCACTATCATCATGAATTTTTCCAGATTTTTCAAGCCAGCAGTTTAGCTTTTAGAGGGGGGGGGACGCCCTACTGGAACAAAAATTTGCTCTTTTAAGTTTAATATTTCGTAAATGCACCATTAAATCGAAAAATAATGTTAGTAACCCCCAAGTCATTTTAGAAGACCTATTCAACGATACCCCACACAATGGCGTAGACAACAAAAAAAATATTCATCGCCACTTCACATGTATGGGAGCTACCCTAAAAAAAAATATTTTCCAAAATTTTATTTTACCACTTTGTCGACGAAATTTATATACACATTCCTACAAACTTACAGATTTCTAGTACTAACGGTCTCTTAGCAAAACCTCGGACAGACAGACAGACAGACAGACGGACATAACGAAACTATAAGGGTTCCTAGTCAGAACTACGGAACCCTAAAAATGGGGCAGATGGGTGGGA
The DNA here is from genome assembly GCA_905147015.1 of Laspeyria flexula. Lineage (NCBI taxonomy): Eukaryota > Metazoa > Arthropoda > Insecta > Lepidoptera > Erebidae > Laspeyria > Laspeyria flexula. The sequence continues at coordinate 8,970,643 of LR989964.1, read as the reverse complement.
GATGGACAGATTCCTGTGCATAGTGTTGCCAACGTAGCCGCTTTTTCGCCCTTTAAGCTACTCAACAAAAATCGGCGATGAAAAAGACGACTGGTCGCCAATTAGGCTACTTTCAGGTTTAAAGTTATTTAAATCAGCCAAATTAATGAAAATGACGTTAAAAACTTTAAACGTTTAAGAAAAATATCAATATTCACGTGAATGTAAGTGTCATCATCATCAGCAACCCATTAAGTCTCACTGCTGGACTCGGGTCTCCTCTCTTAATGTGTGTGTATGTGTAATTTGGGCAGAAAACATGTCAGTCAATCAAATTCCTTATTGACATAATTTTACATACCTAAGAACCCCTTAACGCAAACCAAAAGCACTAAATGTACAGGTGGATCTTTCGTCAGTTTTATTTACTTTTATTCAAATAGTAATTTAGAGTTGAGCTACTTTAGGCTACGAACCTGAAACTGAAATTCGGCTACATTAGGCTACTTTGAGTGAAAAACGGCGACTTCAAGCTAAGCGCTGTTGGCAACACTGGTGATGGGCAGGTACCTACCTAGCGCATTATTAAATATTTTGATAGATGAAAACATTTTTACATTCAATTCGATATTCGTCACTGTAAAATGCAAGGATTAATTTCTAAATTGGTGTCCGCTATTAAATCATATGTATAGAGTGGTGTGGTATATAGTGTTTTTCAATAGAACAGGTTATATATCGCATCCTACGCCGGGTACTGCCAAAGCAATCAATCAATAATAATAACACAATAAAACTGTAATTATGTCGCGACGCGGTCGTGTATCTGACAGTAATTGGAGTAGACCAGCTCCTAGAGCTCCTTTACCTCGAGGTTTACGTGGTAAAGATATAGGTCTTTATTACAAAAACCAGCAGATTGCCAGAAAAGGCAAACCTCTAAATAAAGATTTGATTGTAAGTACCTACCAAACGGCCATATCAATTGATTTCAAATAAGCATCAACATTCCTCTACTCATTGCATGTTGTGCTCATAATAATTTATTTTCAATTGCAATTTAGCAACATTATTTTATTGTTTTAGATTGATTTCAAAGTCCCACCACTAGTAATATTGGGACTAGAGAACAATATAAAATCTATCATGGAGTTGGCTAATAAATGTAATATTCCAGTGCGAACTTTTGAAGGTCTTAATTATATTAAAACAGATAAAGATAAGGATTATGACTTCACATCTGATGTAGATTTCGCATCGCCCAGCACTGAAGATGTGTCTTTAAATACTCCCAAAAAAATGTATTCACTAAATAGTCCAAGCACTTCAAGTGATTCTACATTTCAAAATATAAAGAGCGAGATAAAGTCCGAACCGATGGACTTAGGCGGCACTACAATGGAACAAACAAAAATGACACCAATGGAAGATACAGATGATAACACTGACCAAAAGAGCAATGAACCTACAAAGAATAGACTTATATATTCCATTGACAACATAAAGAAAGACCTAACAGAAAATACAGGTACACCGATAGATGAAGCAAGTGGTAGCACAACTAAGACTGAAAATAAGTCAAATGAGAGACTGTTATCATTAAGAGGTGCAGGTGACTTCAAATATGGCTATGAAGACATTATCACAGGTTCATTTGATGAAAAACTTGATGAATGTCTTTCTCAAGGGATAACAATTTCAAAAAGAAAGAGTGAGATTGATGACCTAAGTGTCGCCTTGTATCAAGATTATCTGAATATGTTAGAATTGAGTAATTACAAAAAGTTCATGGAATTTCGTGAAAAGTTGCCGACTTATAAAAAATCTAAAGATTTATTAGAAGTTATAACTAACAATCAAGTTATTGTGATAAGCGGTGAGACAGGGTGTGGAAAATCTACACAGGTATGCAACTATATCCCAATTTTAATCTTATAAAAGCCCCATAAATATACCTACCTAACATACAAGTTTAAATAAATTTAGCACCATTGTAAATTAAAATTTATTTTTGCTTTGTACAATATAAATAAATAAATACTTCTTTCAGAATTCTTTGTGCCTCTCTATATTAACTATATGTTTTGTATATTGAATCCTAGCAATCAACAGTAAAATAGAAATTTATTTTCATAAAATTAGGTATATTATGCTGAAAACTAAAAGTGGTGCATTCGTAGGGTGGTGTACAACTGTACATACACCATAAAAATGTGGTAAATATAAATGAGTATCATCATCATTCCAATACACAAACGTTCAACGGCTGGGCAGGTGTCTCCTCCAAAGATTGTGAAGGGAATTAAGCCTATACCCGCTGGCCAGACGGCTTGATATAGAGTTTTGTTTCGAATTTTTCTTTTCTCGCGGTGCTTTTCTCTGCTTATGGTTACTCCTATATAATAGTCGCCTTTTACGACACCCATGAGTTGAAATGGGGTAGTTACATTATGTGTTCTTAATCCGTCACTAGGCTATGGAATTACTGATGCCTTGCAAAAGTAGAGGCATTAAGAGATTGCCAATTTCTTAAAATAGTTAAAAAACAGTTGGCTAACAATGTTTTGTTTCTATATTTCAGGTGCCACAATTAATATTAGATGATGCAATCAAGAGACAAGTGGGTGGGTATGTGAAAATTCTAGTCACGCAACCGAGGCGCATAGCGGCTTCTTCCTTGGCTATGAGAGTTGCACAAGAAAGATCTCAAAAATTAGGTGAATCTGTAGGCTATGCTGTCAGATTAGAGAAGTATGTATTTTTTTTTTATTTTCTGTGCTATTGTTAGTCTAATTTAAAGCATTATAATCATTTAAAAAATCACAGTCACATTACCTATTCAAAGTGAGTTTAATTAAATTAGTAATTCCACAATGCTTCAATGCAGAACATTCAGTGACACAAAATATATTAGGTATTAAGTTAAATTAAGCCGAACTTAAACAATGATGACTTTGTTTCACATACTTCATTATTTGTAATGACCATACTAATAAATTTAATGTAATATTTACAGAGTGGATGCCAGACCTCGCGGCAGTATAATGTTTTGTACAACAGGTATACTACTGGCTGCACTAGAAGTGGACCAGGGTTTGACAAATTACACTCATATCATACTTGACGAAGTACATGAAAGAGATTGTGATATAGACATGGCCATGTTCATGTTGAAGAAGGTATAGCTACAGTTTATGGTGTACACTAGAAATCGCCCTGGGCTTCACTCCCGTAGTTCTTTATTTGGCCACTGCTCGGCTCCTTGGCCGTAGCATGATGTTATATAGCCTTTAACCTTCCTCGATAAAAAACTAAGCAACACTAAAATAATTTTTCAAATCGGACCAGTAGTTCCCGAGATCCTAGCGTTCAACCAAACAAACAAACTCTTCAGCTTTATAATATTAGTATAGATATAATCAAAACTAGTTTAGTTCAAAAAAGGCCAAAAGATTAAACATCCATCAATTGAATGGTCCTTTACAGAAGCAGAAACAGAAATATTTAATTGTCAATGTAGGCAAAATTTACATTAAATGTTTTCTACATAAACATAAGCATAAAATTATGTAAAGTGACGCCACAATGATACATTTTTTTAAATTAAATGAAATCTTGTTTACGCATCTAGGTTACAACACTTATGAAAGTCACAATTTAAGAATGTAACGGGTTATCCGAAATCATTTCATTAAATATTTTCACAGTGGCGGTACGTCCATACAAGCCCAAAAGCCCGGCTTGCCCTATTAAAATGCATGATCAAAAATATCGAATTCAAACCATTATCTATTTTAAAATTCGCGCGCTTATTTCCAAGCGCGAGAGAGAGCAGTCAGTGACTCAGTGCACAGAGTACATTTGACTCGGTGAGTGATGAAGCATCAAGCGAGAACGAGAGTTAGAGAGGCGCGCGCTGAGCGCAACAACTTTTTTTTCTATCTCTCTCACCCGCACTGGCTTGTTATGAGGCTTTTGACCACCGTCGGATCTCTCTTTCTAACCTATAGAGAAACTGTCGATTATTGAAATATAACTAGGTTAATTTATATATCAATCAGTATGAAATTATAAGCCGGGCTTTATGTATGAAGTTGTCGACTATGGAAGTGAAATGCCGCGGCCGCGCATGCGTACTCGCGTCTACTAACTTCACTCAGTTCATTTGTTTGACAGGACGAAAAGTTTTGGTTTTAATGTTTACTTACTTTAAAAATTGTTAATTGTAAGATTTTAAAGTGATTCTTTTGTATTTTGTGACATACAACAATGCAAGTAATAATTATTGTTCCTTGTGAGGATTAAAATGTGTTCAACTTTTGATGGGCGAAGAAAAGGTAAAATTTTTGAACTTTGTTCTTTGTTTATATTTGATTTTATTAATGAGAATAACCTCGAAGTGGCCTTGCCCGAGTTTATAAAGTTAACATAATGTTGTTGTAACTATTACGGCTATGTAGTTCTTCGCTTAACGCGCATTTTTATCTCTTTAAACGTACCTATTCATACTTATCTAAGAAATAATATCAATGATAGCTATTGAAAAGCAGTTGTTGGCAGAATTAAAACGTTTACCAACATTTTATTCTAACGTAATTAAGTCATTTCTCAAGAAAGACGAGTCAATTTAGAATATAAATAATAGGTAGTCTTATAGGTAGGTAGGTACCTTTCTTATAGTCAGGCAAGGGTCAACTACCTACTTACTTAGCTATCTTCGTTTACTCAAGGAAACCAAAGGGCTTTTTTCAAAGCCACCGAAGGTATGCATGTATGTAATGCTGATGTTTATTAGGTATATTCAATCAAGCACTAGCATAGGTACCTTCAATGAGCTTTGGTGGGGCGGCGCGGCGCGCGGCGCGACCCTCTATCAACATGTAAGAGAAATTGAACAAAATCCATAAAAAAACATTACACCCATAGCCTTTCCAGCGCAGTCAGGTTTGTTTACTTTTCATTGTATTATATTTAAGTACAAAAATAGCCTTCTGCCTGTTCTAGAGTAGTCGGGTAAAAAGCATAGGTAGGTAGGTATAACGGGCTTGCCTTATCCTTAAACCCTAGGCACGCCACTGTATTTTCACACATGGCTATGTTGTCATTTCAGCTCCTAATAAGTTATGGTTATATAATGTCAACACTGCAATAGAGCTGTGTTGCTCAAAATTAATATATAGCTAATTTCTAAATAATTAATTTTTAGGTCCTCCAAAAACGAACAGATTTAAAACTTATACTAATGAGTGCTACAATAGATGCTGAAACACTATCGGCATACTTCAACAACTGTCCTATGCTGCACATAGAGGGATTGGCTTACCCGGTTGAAGATATTTATTTGGAACAGATTCTAGAAATTACCAAATATAAGTTACCTGCAGCGGAACAAATTAAAAAGCAAATGGATGTAAGAGCTTGGCATAGAAGTAAGAAAAAGAGGCTAGCAACTGATATGGAGAAAGAAATTCAATACAGAGCAGAGATTGGTAAGCAAATAAATTGTATGATATGCAAAATTTGCAAAGACTTAACGTCAACGTTGGCTATACTCGACAAGCGCAAGCATGCCCTGAGCACCGATGTCGACAAAACCCAGAACCATAAAATACAAAATAAAAATATTTTTAAGAACCGGAAGTGGATTTATTTAGAAAAAACAACAGAATACAAATGAAGTTCACTTATTACAATTTAACAATACACTTTTATTTCTAATAAAAAGATAATTTTACAAAAAGGTATTTTGGCTACCTATCTAAATGGCCAGAGGTTTTCCTTATCAAGTTAACTCCACGAATAAGAGACTCCAAATGAGTGCGCGTCGGCTTATGTAGGCGCGGGACGTCTCGTCACATGACACATACCCTCCTGTTACTTGTCCGCTAATAATATTATAACATTACTTTTATAGCCATATACAGGGTGTATACGACGATACGACATTAAATGAAACCACGTGTAGCATGTGATGTTAGAAGGCTATACCAAAAAAATTAAACAGAAATTTGCAATAGTTTAGACGCAAATGTACTTTCTTTATGTCACAGTTGTTCACAGTTTTAAACAACCTGTAGGTATTTACGTTGATCGTATGTTGTCATTACGTCATTCAATTCATTTAAATATCTCTGACTCTTTCATATTATCTTATCTCTTACTCTGTTCCGCACAGTTGTCGTCGTCATGCCGAAAACGACATGATAGAAAAATAATGTGTAGTTTTATATTCTTAAATTTTTCGACTTTAAATAATGTGTACCTTTTTTTTTTTTTTTTTTTTTTTTTTTTTCTTTTTTTTTACATAATTTATATTAGAATATGTTTATAAGGGTTAACACTGGCTACCTTGTCATTTAATGTCGTATCGTCGTATACACCCTGTATATATTTGACTAGCCTGTTGGTCTAGTGGTTAGTGACCCTGACTGCTAAGCCAGAGGTCGTGGGTTCGAACCCTACCCAGGACAAATCTTTGTGTGATGAACATAAGGGTTTGTTCTGTGTCTGGGTGTATTTTATCTATAATATGTATGTATTTACAAAAAAAAAATGTATTTTAGTAGTTCAGTATCAGTTGTTTAGTACCCATAACACAAGCAAATATAATTGCTTACTTTGGGACTAGATGGCGTTGTGTGAATGTGGTAGAATATTATATTATATAGCTGTTGTTTGTTTGGCCCCTGGTAACCTATTAGCCGTAGCGTGATGTTATATATCCTTCATAGATATATGGGCTATCTAACACTAAAAGAATTTTCCAAATTGGACCAGTAGTTCCTGAGATTAGCGCGTTTCACCAACCAAACAAACTTTAAAGCTATATTAGTATAGATTACTGAATATCTTTGCTGGCGCTCAGGGAATGGAGATGCCGATTTGTTTGTTTTAAATCATATCTCAGTTCAACAGGCCTTTGTTGAAGTCAAAAAAAATAATTTAATTCGCAGCTGTGTTGTTGGTTTTGGTTCATAACAATAATGTATACTGTCCTGCTATAATACGACACACGCGCGTATTAGCTGACTATTAACGTCTTAGGTTCAAAGAACCCCTAAAGAATACCTGTATTAGAAACTAGAATTAAAAACTAATATATTTTCTTTTGGTTTTAGGTCCTTGGTTGGAGTCTATCAAGAGAAATATAAGTCCTGATGTTTATAAAACACTACTGGATTATAGAATCGAAGAACTGAACTGCGGTTTAATATGTGATCTCATATTTCACATTTGCAAAGGACCACCGGGTGGTATTCTAGTATTTGTGCCAGGAATTACTGATATAAGTAAGATATTGCGAACTATTAATGATACCAAATTCTTTCCGAGTTCACAATATGAAATCTACCCTTTGCACTCAAAATTACCATCACTAGAACAGCACAAGATATTCGAGAAGCCACCAGGAAATATAAGAAAGATTGTAGTTGCTACGAACATAGCAGAAACATCAATTACCATTGATGATATTGTTTATGTGATTGACTGTGGCAGATTGAAATATACTGGCCTGAATGTGGAAGAAAATGTTTCTACATTACAGACTGAATGGGTGTCACAAGCTAATTTGCGACAAAGGTAAGGTTATTTCATTAAGAGTGTTTATACTTATGAACGGCGGAACGTTACAATTTAGAGTCATATTTAGTAGTTTTCAATTTATATAAATCACTTTTTAGGTTTACGTGAAAAGTGTGTTATCATCATTTCAACCCATAAACGTCCCACTGCTGGGCACGGGTCTCCTTCAAAGATTTTGGAAGGAATTTGGTCTTCTATACCACGCTAGCTAGGTTGGTATAGGGTTTTTTCGAGCTGATGATGACATATCAGGTTCCACGACCCACCCGTTTCGACGAAGCGACGGTGCACAGGGGGGCTTTAGTGGGTATTCCGGTCTGTTGGGATTCTTTGGGTATCTTTCTCACAACCGTCTTGTCTCCACCCACGGGGCGATACGGGTACGTATTACGTACATATGTCTGCTCTTAAAAAAAAAATTTTGTTTCGAATTTTTTTTTTCACAGTGCTCTTGTCTGCTTAAAGTTAGGTCCCTTAGTCGCCTTTTACATCACCCACGGGTTGAAATGGGGTAGTGACATTATGTATTCTAAATCCGTCACTACATGGACAGTTATCTAATATTCTATTTTTTATGACTAGCCTGATGGTCTAGTGGATAGTGACCCTGACTGCTAAGCTGGAGGTCGTGGTTTCGATGAGCATAAAGATTTGTTCTGTAGGTGTAATTTATCTATAATAATATGTATGTATTTACAAAAAAAAAAATGTATTTAAGTAGTATATCAGTTGTACCCATAACACAAGCAAATATAATTGCTTACTTTGGGACTAGATGGCGCTGTGTGAATGTGGTAGAATATTATTATTATTATTCACAGACGAGGTCGCGCAGGTCGCTGTCAGCCAGGCATATGTTACCATCTGCTGTCAACATTCAGAGCTAGTAAGCTCCAAGATAGGATATTACCTGAAATGCAAAGGAATGCACTATTGGAGCCTGTGCTGTCATTAAAGAGACTACGGCTGGGAATAGCAGCTATAGCATTGAACTTGATGCCGGCACCACCAGCTGACAAAACTATAAAATCAGCTGTTCAGCATTTGCAACAGTGAGTATCATCATCAGCGACCCATTAATGTCCCACTGTTGGGCGTGCATCTCCTCTTCTCTATCTAGAGAGCTGAGAATGCTTAAGCCATAGTCCACACATGCTGACCGAGTGCAGATTGGTATAGCTATATTTAATTGCTTATAATTTTATTTGCCACGGTGGCACAACAACTGCTGTGTAAGATGTCCCGGGTTCGATATACGAGTCGGCCAAAAACTGTATTCGGTTTTTTGCTATCATTGGTCATCGACTAGAAATGTGTGCAGTTAATGGTAATAGGTTATGAAGCACGTCTGCCTATCCCTTTGAAAAAATGCGGCGTGCTGCTATGTTATAATTTTGTGCTTGTATAAGTACATCAAGATTTAATTATGTACAAGAGCATGAAAGCTATTTCAAACGACTTCATCGACATACATTTTGGGTTCTAAACATGACATCATCAGCATAACACTGACTACAAAGTGAATATAAACAAAATCAGTATAACATTTAGCTTATATCTCTTCTATGTCATTATGATTGCTTTAAAGGATGCATAACTTTCTCAGATGCGGTGCTCTCGACTACGCAGAGAAGCTAACTCCTCTCGGCTGGCATCTGGCGCGGCTGCCCGTCCACCCAGCAGCCGGGAAGTTAATGTTACTTGGGGCACTGTTCGGCTGTCTCAATCGTGCTGTTAGCGTTGCCGCCGTATGGGGATTCAAAGATCCTTTCCAACTTGTTATAGGTATGGTATAATCTATACTAATATAATTATACATAAAACTGAAGAAAAGCTTTAAGACATTTGAATTATGGTCTATTTTAAATTGTATATATTTAAAAACCTTGTCAAATATAAAATAGATCGTAAATCAATGGCTTAAAATTTTATTTTGAATACTATACCAATTGGCTTTGCTCTCAATGAGAACGGACACATAGGAGTACCTTAAACCAGCGAGCTATATATAATTAATAAATGTTGAAGAACTGAAATGTGTATGTTAAATTCGTAGCAGTTGGAAGGAAGGAAATGGTGTCTGCCTAACCCTTTGTTGAGAAAGAGGCGTGATCTACATGTATGCAATAAGCATGTATTTAACAGTGATGTTAAGGTCTCGTTAAATTTTTAGTTCGCTCTGAAGTTGCACCCCACTACTGTTTAACATAGCAAATTAACTTTGTTCGAATCCGTTCGTATCGAACGGCGCGGCGGCCCGAGTGTTTCCGAACAAAACACACCCCTCCTGGCCCCTCACACATCCCAGCGAGACCTATTTCAGTCACATCGCAGTTACTCGCAGCAACTTCAGAGCGAACTAGAAGTTTGGCGAAACCCCTAATTAAAAAATACACTTTTGTTAAAATACTAATACAAAAATCTTATAGGAAAAGAAGATGAGGTAGACGCTGCGAGGAAATCTTTTGCATTAGGCGAGGGTAGCGACCACATTGCAATATCAGAAGCCATTATACAATGGGAGAATCAATCTTCATATTACCAAAAAAAGAACTTTGCATACAAAAATTTTCTGTCCAATAACATTTTGGAACTACTCTCAGATATGAAAAAGCAGTTTGGACATAATTTAAAACAAATGGGTTTCTTGTCATCTGGAGATATACTGTCTCCCTGGGAGAATCGCAGTAACAATAATCTAAGCCTCTTCAAAGCGGTGATTGCAGCATCTCTATACCCCAACATAGCCTCAGCTAAGTAAGATACATCAATATTAATTATAAAATATAACAAATTATAACACTTTTGCATGCCTTATAGGTAGAACAAAGCGGTGTATTTATTTTAATTGACAACCTTTACTGTGTACCTTTGTTGATGCAAAATAAAGATTTGATTGATTGATTGATTGAACACTAATATTATTAAGGCAAAGTTTGTGAGTGTGTGTTTGTATGTTCGTTACTTTTTTTTTACTCTAATTTTGATAAAAATTGTAGTTTCAGCCGGTATAACTTTATTTAATAAATGAAAATAAATGTTTTGCTTTTGCGGCTCTTTTTGAAGAGAATTTGTGAGACTTTAATGATTTGTATCCGAGATCGTATCTGGTTTGGACTGCCCTGATCTTCACCTTCGGTTATTATCATATCAGATCAGCCCAACGTCCTCCACTGCTGGCCTAACATCATCCTATTTGAATTTGTTATAAATAATCTTTTAGGTGGGCAAACGTGCGTAATCCGAGGAAAGCTGCTTCAGTAAAAGCGCGGAAACCAGGTTATGGTTGCATACAAATTCATCCTAGTAGCGTGGTGGCTACTAAGTTCTCAAGGAGAGGTCATGGTGGTTCTGGTGCTGCACCTGTGTGCAAGGACCCTGGTGCCAACTGGTTAGTGTACTGGCAACAACAGCAGACCACAGACCTGTTCCTGTTTGAAGTCACATTGGTACACACACTGCCGTTACTCTTTTTTGGAGAATTGACAGTGACTGAAGGTAATTTGATTAATTATTTCAACACACTGTATATTAAAAGTTATTGCCTAGTTAAAATAATATAAATGCAACCCGCATTAGGCCAGCGTGTGTGGATTATGGCCTAAAAACCCTCTCAGCTCTCTAAACAGAGGAGAGGACACCCGAGCCCAGCAGATGATGATGTTTCAACTTTTTGTACACCCCTAGCGATATTAATTTGTTACACCTTAATCATAATAAACTTAATTTTAAATTAATTTAATATTGTTATTGTTATAGCTGAAGACTCAGACAAATGCTACATATCAATAGCATCAATAAAAGTGCGTTGTTACAAGCACACCGCAGAGTTACTGTTTCAAATGAGGCTTCTACTAGATCAAGTGTTAGCTTCGAAAATTGGAGTGTCTTCTAGTCATGCAACTAAACAAAATCAATTTGAAGAACAAGTTTTAAAGTGAGTATCTTTTTTATGTCCGTGTAGGACTGATTAAGATCTGGATTAAGACATCCGTGTAGTGAGAGATTAAGAATACATAAAGTCACTACCCCATCTCAACCCGTGGGTGTCGTAAATGACGACTAAGGAAGTAACCTTATGCAGACAAGAGCGCTGCAATTAAAGGAAAATTCGAAACAAACCGCGTCACGTGATCGCGTTCTATTAGAGCCCTGCCTCAGAATTTATCTTAAGAGGGTTCATACATTTTCAAGTTGCTCGCAAATAGGTTTTTAAATCACGCACACAGAGCCGAAACATGCACACTTCTCTAATGCTGTGTGGTACAACAATATAGCGCGTACTAATGAGTTTGGTATTTTCTAACCGCGTATTTTGTTAAAGTTGGATAGGACAAAATTTCAAATTAAATTAATCAATAATTAATTGTTATTAATCGTATTGTATTCTATAAACAATTAAAATACAATTTTATTAGAAAGAAAGAAAAATACAATTAATTTTATATAAGACTAACAATTAATTTCTCAATAATAACTGCGGCTGATATGATGATGATGATGAATGTGACTATTTGAGGTCAAAGTGGTGAAAATGTCCGCCATCTTGAACTTAGTTGTTTTTGGGTTGATCGCCTCCAAAATCGATATCTGACAATCCCACTGATCACTGGGCATAGTTCTGAAGTCAAAATTGTAAAAATGCCCTCCATCTTGAACTTTGTTGTTTTTGGCCTGATTGACACCAAAATCGATATCTGACGATCCCATTGGTAACTGGGCATAGTTCTGAAATCAAAATTATAAGAATGTCCGCCATCTTGAACTTTCTTGTTTTTGGGCTGAGTGATACCAAAATTGATATCTGACGATCCCATTGGTCACTGGGCATAGTTCTGAAGTCAAAATTGTAAAAATGCCCGCCATCTTGAACTTTGTTTTTTTTTGGGCTGAGTGATACCAAAATCGATATTTGACGATCCCATTGGTCACCGGGCATAGTTCTGAAGTCAAAATTGTAAGAATGCCCGCCATCTTGAACTTTGTTGTTTTTGTGCTGATTGATACCAAAATCGATATCTGACTATCCCATTAGTCACTGGGCTTAGTTCTGAAGTCAAAATTGTAAAAATGCCCGCCATCTTGAACTTTGTTGTTTTTGGGCTGAATGATACCATAATCGATATTTGACGATCCCATTGATCACTGGGCATAGTTCTGAAGTCAAAATTGTAAAAATGCCCGCCATCTTGAACTTTGTTGTTTTTGGGCTGAATGATACCAAAATCGATATTTGACGATCCCATTGGTCACTGGGCATAGTTCTGAAGTCAAAATTGTAAAAATGCCCGCAATCTTGAACTTTGTTGTTTTTGGGCTGAATGATACCAAAATCGATATTTGACAATCCCATTGGTCACTGGGCATAGTTCTGAAGTCAAAATTGTGAAAATGCCCGCCATCTTGAACTTTGTTGTTTTGGGCTGAGTGATACCAAAATCGATATTTGACGATCCATTTTACAATTTTGACTTTAGAACTATGCCCAATGAGCTATGGGATAGTCAGATATCGATTTCGGTATCACTCAGCCCAAAAACAACAAAGTTCAAGACGGTGGGCATTTTTACTATTTCGACTTCAGAACTATGCCCGGTGACCAATGGGACCGTCAAATATCGATTTTGGTATCACTCAGCCCGAAAACAACAAAGTTCAAGATGGCGGGCATTTTTACAATTTTGACTTCAGAACTATGCCCAATGAGCAATGGGATAGTCAGATATCGATTTCGGTATCACTCAGCCCAAAACCAACAAGGTTCAAGACGGTGGGCATTTTTACTATTTCGACTTCAGAACTATGCCCGGTGACCAATGAGATCGTCAAATATCGATTTTGGTATCACTCAGCCCAAAAAAACAAAGTTCAAGATGGCGGGCATTTTTACTATTTCGACTTCAGAACTATGCCCAGTGACCAATGGGATAGTCAGATATCGATTTTGGTATCACTCAGCCCAAAAACAACAAAGTTCAAGATGGCGGGCATTTTTACAATTTTGACTTCAGAACTATGCCCGGTGACCAATGGTATCGTCAAATATCGATTTTGGTATCACTCAGCCAAAAAAAAAACAAGTTCAAGATGGCGGGCATTTTTACAATTTTGACTTCAGAACTATGCCAAGTGACCAATGGGATCGTCAAATATCGATTTTGGTATCTCTCAGCCCAAAAACAACAAAGTTAATAATTTGATCTTTAATAAAAAAAATATTCCATAACAAAGTATCAACTGGTATTGAACTCTCTTGAAATATACAAATATTACGTAAACATCGGACCGGGAGCGCGGGGAGCAAAGCGTTACGTCCTCTCTCTAGAAGGCCTCAGCCGGTACTGATTTCTCACGGCCTGTGCGCCGAAATATAAGGCGTTTTTAGGCTCTTTTCAAAAATCATTTTAAAATATTTCTAAAGGGATTTCGAAAATATTATGGACATTTATAAATGACAACATCTTGCTTAATAATTAAATGTAAAAAAATCGACTTTTTAAACACATATAGTGTACCAAAATTCCAATCAAACTTGATCAAAGTTCAACGTTTTTGAGTATTTTAGTTTTTAAGTTTTAGTTATAAAAAAATGAATATTTCTAATATTTTTTCAATACACTAACTAAAGGACCATATGTAGACCTTAAAACAAGCTTTTTTTTCTATGCTTTTCAATTACTTTAGTCCCTGGCGAATCTGAAAGTAGGCTTGTTTCGTAGAATTTCTTAAAACACTGTGCGAAAGAACTGTTCTAACTAAAATACTAATAATAAATAGTCTGTTTTTCTTAATACACTTTTTAGACAAGAAAACTGTTGTCTATGTATGCCAAAAATTACTTCGCTACATATAAAGACATATTCTGTAGCGAACGTGGAAATCTCGTGATTTCATGGATTTCTGTATGAACCCTCTTAATCGGTAGAAAATAATAATATGCAAATTTCGTTAAACATGATACGGGATTACTTAAACAGTGGATATATATCTATCCATAATAGATTTTGTATGATTGTCAAATTTTAAATGTTTTTTTCAATTGTTTACCAAATATATTCAGTTGAGTGTTCCAATGACTATACCTTTATATTATAATCTTGATTTGTTATCATATCATGGTCGCGTAATGTGCGAATAGCTAGAAGGTCAGTCATGAATGTCATGATGTCATGTGACCTTGCTGTGGCCTTACATACGAGGCCGCCGGCTAGTAAGGTCATGGTCAAGGTTCCTAGGATACTGACATTGAATACCAATGTCAAAAGTCTGGCCGCTAAATATTTTACATGACATTGAACATTATTTTTTTACATTCATTTACAAAATGAATGCTATAATTTCCTTTAATACTATAAAATACCTATTGATACATTTCAAAACTTTATGTTTTTTGCATATCACAATTTTTGTTCCAGTGCCGTGAAGGAACTGATAACTGCTGAAGACGAAAGGGCCAAATACCTAGATGATGAAGATGATCCTTCAGAATCTGACAATTCAGAAGTTGATTCAAATACCTCATGGCGTGGCTAAATATACAAATTATGTTTTATTTTCATTTTTATTTATTTTTTCGTCGAAGAAATAAAACTCCTAATCAAAAATAAATAGCAATAACACACTTCAAGTCATGAAGTGAAATATTTTTACATGAAATTTCTGAAATATTAGAGTCCATGGCTTTGTTAAACATAATTGTATTTTGCAATATGAAAACATTAATCCTTTATAAGGGCTTGTTTCACTACTGGCTGAGAAATGTCTGTTAGCGGATAAAGCCAACCTGAAAATTATGTGACAGATTTGATGAAAACTGTCTGATAAATTATTCGTAACTAATACGAATATAATTTATCAGGCACATCAGCTAATGGTCATACGGGCCCTACGAGCTTAAAAACGCTCATAACTTAGATGATGCATGCGTATTAATAGATGAAAGGGAAGCACACTTAATGCGCATGCATAAATTTTTACACTAGCGTTTTTAAACGCTAATGTGAAAGTGGGGTAAGAGTAATGTTAGCCATCTGATATTCGAATCTCTGTGTTCGAATCTAATGGATACATGAGTTTAAAGTGCAAGCTGTGCCTGCGCACATCACTGTTTACGAATCTGTTTAATATCAACTGACATCAATGACATTTGACATATGTCACTTGTTTTCAAAACATTTAAATTTTTTCTATCTTTGTGTGAGAGAATTGTGATTTAATTTAATTAAATATTATCATAGCTAATTTTAATTTATAATCAAGGAAACCATATTTATCAACAACACAGATATGCTAGCTACCCTGCAGGTAAGATAAATATCAATCAAAACATTCATAGATATACCGGCAAAACAAGATCTAACTAGGAGGGGCAGGCCGCAGGCAGATAGATATTCATTAAAAAGGCCAGTTGCTATCATTAGGGGTCAAAATACCTATCTAATTCTGTTCATCATGTGCGCATCTCTGTTAAAAGGCCACGGTAGAAAGGACGAAATTGAGAAATAGAACTCAAATGTTACACTTATTCCATTACATAGGTAGCAGTGTTTATTTATGTTAAAAACTTGCTTTGGTATTCTATTTTAAATTTGGTACCTATTTACAATGTTTACTAAAGAAAGTCATAAGTTCTTTGAGACCAAAGAATTATTTTTTTATTGTTTTATTTATATATTTTAAAGACTTACAGTAAGTACCTTTTATACTAAAATAAATTGTTAGTGTGTGTTATAAATGTTATAATTAAGTGATATAAAATAGTGTCGTATTCCTGTCTACTGTGTTATTCCTGTCATACAATAATAAACCAAATAATTGTCTGGATATGTATCTGACTACCCAAATTAACCTAGAAATAAAATAATATTAATATCCATAGTCTTAGATTATTTAAACAATATTTGTAATACATACATTTTATCTTATACTTTTGAAACTATCATATTTCAATGTAATCAATCTATAAACACTTCTTATTTCAGAAAATATGTATCAGACCTCTTTGCATGTTTAGTCGGACTGTACACAGCCAGTATTTAATCATAAATGAAAGTAATGGTACCCGTGAAATCACATTAAACCATGAAAAAACAAAGTTTGTATTATTTTTTAATATACCTATCAATTATTTCTATTTGGTTGATTTTTATATATTATATATATATTTTATATAGAAATTCACTATCTCTGGATATGATGAGTCACCTCACAGAAGCAATAAACTCAAATAAAGATGATAAGTGCCTGAGAGCTATTGTTTTATCTGCTAAAGGCAATGTATTCTCTGCTGGTCATAATTTGAAGGAGTTAGTAAGTATTTTTACTTTTTTAAATTCAATACTTAATAATGTTAGCAATACTTGACAAAAAAGCATGATCTTGCTATATCAAACAATATTGCATCATTTCATCATAAGCCACAAAAACAAACAATAAACTCAAATAATGAGAATTATACAATAAACTGAGAAAACAGGATCTCTGAGCCCGTAAGGTTCAATTTGTAAATAACAAGTTCCAAACAATTTCCCCTTGTCTGTCACAATTATACCTACAAATATGTCCTACTGCTGGGCAAGGGTCTTCTCTCCTCTATCTAGAGAGGAGAAAGGATTTAAGGCATTATTCACACATGCTGGTGTAGGTAATGTGGGTTTGTAGAAAAGCCATACGCCAAGATTTTTTTCATATTTCTTATTTCCTGAAGGTGTTTTGCTTAACTGTTTGCAGATGGTAAGTCATATGAGGGAACATACAATTACACATTAGTTCAGCCAGTCGAGCATGCTGCATGTTGGTCACTTTTCTATTCAGTCACCATCTCTACAATATACTTAATATTAAATAAACAATAAATAAATAAAAAATCCATTAAATTTTTTTTTTTGTTTCATTTTTAGCAATCCAGTACTGGTATTGATCACCACAGACTAATATTTAATAGAGCGAGTGAACTTATGCGGTCTATTATTCAAAGTCCCGTGCCTGTTATCGCCAAGGTAATCTAAGCAATTTATATTTTATATGAAGTGTAAAAAAACGTTTCAAGTAGGTACATATTGTTTATTCTAACTACATATTAAAAATGGTATTCTAGCAGGTACTTTCATACCTAAATAAACATTTTTCGTAACGAAACGCTCTGTTGTAATAAAATTGACTAGGGCTAGACTATAATTTATTGAATTAAGTAGGTAGACCATTCTATCCGCGCCGTAGTTCTACTTACCTAGATCCTAAACTGCCTCAGTGGCGCATTGGGAAGTGTAACGATTGCTGGGCCAGAGGTCCGGGTTTGACTCCCGGCTTAGGTGAAAATGTTATTGGGTTTTTCTATCATGAAATACCAGTACCTATTGAGATTTTCCCGAGTTTAGAAACCAAATATATAAAACTATCTAAACTACCTCGGTAGCGCAGCAGTCGTGTATACTGCTACGCAAGAAGTCGTGGGTTCGATTCCCGGGTCGGGCAAAAATAGCTGGTGAAATGTGAATGTGATTGTACCACTGCCTCCCTCTTCATGGACGAAAGGCGTGACGCTATGTATTTTATTTTCAATTTGTCTGTACAAACCCAAAGCTAAAAGGTAAGTAAGAACAGGTAGTGTCTGGACAGCAACTGTTTACTGTGCAAACATTTGACCTGCTCTTTCTTACTTAATAGCTTTGTGTTATACTTATTAGTTAAAATTTTATAAAAATGTAATTTATTTTGTGGCAGGTAAATGGTTTTGCGACAGCAGCAGGATGTCAACTAGTTGCCACATGTGATATGATAATATGCTCAGACATCAGTAAATTTTCAACACCTGGGTAAATAGAATAATAACGAGAATATTTTGAGATGAGAATAACTAACAAGTTTTAATGTCAATATTGAATAGGTAAGTCCTTGGTAATAAAATTAATAGTTAGGGCATTTTGCAGGGCTAACTTTGGAATATTTTGTTCAACACCGGGGATAGCTCTTGCAAGAAGTGGTCTACCGAAGTCTAAAACAACTTACATGCTTTTTACAGGTTTGTTAATTTTTGTTTTTATAGAAAAATGTAGAGAGGGCACGTCGAAATACATACATACATAGCGTCACACCTTTTTTGACCCCGAATGGGTAAGCACATGTGCTTCACAATTCACACACACATTTCGCCAGCTATTTTAAGTTCC
Source organism: Laspeyria flexula (assembly GCA_905147015.1). Classification (NCBI taxonomy): domain Eukaryota; kingdom Metazoa; phylum Arthropoda; class Insecta; order Lepidoptera; family Erebidae; genus Laspeyria; species Laspeyria flexula. Next base: position 8,951,912 of record LR989964.1, on the reverse strand, counting down.
ATGTAAGATGGGCGAGCCTTTTAACCGTGCACGTATCTGACGTATCCAAACTTCGGGCTGGAGAATAGTATGAAAATACCAATAGTTATCATTTAAAAAAAAAGACGTCATTCGCACTATACAAGCCCTGTGTCAAGGATAAGAAGACTTTCATCATCACATATCAGCCCAATGACGTCCACAGCTGAACATAGGCCAATAAGGTCAATAAGAAGAAGACTTTACAAGCATACAATTCATAGACAACGTACAGCCGGACTCGAAAAAAAAAACAATGAACACAAATATTTAGCTCGTGTGGGAATAGAACTCACGACACTCGGCACGGCGGTGTTATGTTAGTGGCTAGACCAACTATTATCTAATCTGTGGCTAGACGATCAGCTTTTAATCGCTACGCCATGGCGGCAGTCAATTTTTTCCTGACCCAGGGCTTTTTCGCAACAGTTACGCCATCGAGGCGTTATTTCGAAATAATACTAAATTTTAGTGACCTGCGTAGATGGTTTCTTACCTAAATTTCAACTTTACTAGGGGTAACTTCGTCTAAGTGTATCTTCCAGTCCTGGGGACTATAATAGCACTACTACTACTAACAAGTAACGTTCCTACCATTTAAAGTATCCATAGGTTATTGAAACCAATTTTAGTGGGAAAGTTATTCAGTGTCCTATAGATAGGTTTGGCCTTTAGGTCACGTCAGCCGCGACCGGGGGGCTGATTCTAACTCATCGGATTGCTCCCGGATCGTAAACTTTTCCGAATCTTAGAACGACGTATTTTTACAGCTTAAGTTATTAAATGTTAGAAATTAGTATACCGTATAGAAAATTAAAAACTGATTAATATAGGATTTTTTTCTACATCCATCTATTTTTTTTACATTCTGTTTTTTAACTTTAAATAAACTGACAGTTCTGGCCGAAAATATTCCGACAGCTCAGAATCAGGGGGCAGATGCGGTAAACAGCGTTTCACAACATTGATAAACCATTTCATCATTGTTTTGTAAAAGTTACTAGTTACATAAGGGAAATTGCAGATATAAACAACTTGCTTCACAGAAATATTGACCCATGCAAGGATCGTATCCAGAATAGTGATAGGTCATGATGATAGCCTGGGTCCTAACATGTGTAACGCGCTTAACCTTATAACCGCCACGTCAAATCGGCATCTCCGTGCTCTAGACGCATAGCCATAAAATTCGGTTTTTAAGATTTGGTAACAAAACACATAAAACTAATTATTTGAGTTTGAGTTTTGTCATCTATAGACGATATCGGCGCGGGGCACGCTTGCGCTTGTCAAGTATAGATGACGTTGGCGTTCAAAAGGTTAACGCATTTTAACCATTATGGTAAGCTTCCAAACTAAATAGGTAGTTACCTAAAAAGTTTTTCATTTATTACAATTCCAGGTGAACCCATAACAGCACAAGAAGCATACGAGAGTGGGCTCGTAACCAAAGTAGTACCAGTAAATGAACTGGACAATGAAGTCAACAAAATTATTGACAAAATTAAACTGAAAAGTCGCAGCGTTATTGCTCTCGGCAAAGAATTCTATTATAAGCAAATAGAACTTGGCTTATCAGAGGCTTACAAGTTAGGAGACGAGATTATGGTAAAGAATGTCAATGTTAGTGATGGTCAAGAAGGCGTAAGAAGTTTCGCCGAGAAGCGGAAAGCGAAATGGACTCATGAGTAAACGTTATCGCGAACGGAAAATACTCAGTTATTGTGATTTTTATCTTTTATTGTTACTATACAGATAAGCGTAATGTGTGGAATTTGTTTCAAAGTTAAATATGCAATTATATTATGTTACTAAGATTTTTTTTTCTACCTAGTAAAGGTTGCAGATGGCCGTTGGAGTGGCACCAAATCGCTCGCTGTAGCGGAAATTAAGTGAGGCCTATGTTCAACAGTGGACTTCGCCGTCGTTGGGCTGATATGATGATGATGAAGGCATTTTTACATATACATATATACAGGATAAATATAAAAAAAAAACTCATTTTTATTTACACCTAACTTTATTTGCCACTATTGCGATATACTTTAACAAAAACGCGAAGCATAAATTATATGTTAAAGCATACAACATGACATGACACAGAACATTATATTTTTGGCCGATACATCTTAAATTATTTACATAATGTAACAGTTGCTTTCATAAAGTATGAATCACATGAATATATAGATAATTACTAGTGGTATTATTATCAGTGCACATAATTCAAAAATATAAAACCTTGTTATAATTTTAAACTTATTTACTAAATGAAACTTGCAATTTTAAAATAATTACATCTAAACAAAAGGAATAATTTACGTTACGCTCGGCTTAAAGTAAATGATATACATAGATTTATTGTCAGTAGCATTGGATGACTTAACACTTCAAATGTACAAATGGAAGTTTGCGTTTTTACCCGACTGCCAAAAAGAAGGGTAATGTTTTAGTTTTTATTATCAAAAGGGAATTTACAAAGATTAAAGTAGCTAGTATTTCGTTCTGTATTTTACATTTTCATACAATACAAATGCTACAACATTATTAAAATTAATATATTTTTACGTACCAAAATACGAGAATACAATCTACATGTTCTCACAAATACTTTCACATGGACAATATAATCATACATGTAATCATCACTCAGGACCAAACTATATTTTAATGATAAATAAAATATAAATAACCTTGGGGCCTTTTTCACAATATCATTTTAAATGGCTAGCTAATTCTAAATAACTGATGCTTCAGCAAAACATTGTGAAAAGAGCCTTCAGCCTAAATAGTTTTAAAAAAGACATTATTATATAATTACATAGAATTTTTCATAGTCTTTTAGTTCTATAGATTGAACAACATTCACAATTTGAAGGTTGTCAGCCATGATGGGAATGTTTGTAGTGTTTCTTCCCAGTGACTGTTCCTTATGGTTCATCTCACTTCTTCGCCAGTTCGTTGGACAGCCAGTCTAAACCTTCATACAATCCCTGTCCTTGTGTTGCACATGTCGCTTGAATGTACCACTGTAAAATAATGTATAAAAGTAGTAATACAAGTTACATTTTGATAACAACACTAGTGTTGTTGAGTAGGGCATACTCAACACTTGATTATACAGGGCAGGTACAGCTGACCTTAAGATTTAAAAAAATATCTCTTTTTTTTCACACATGTTATCTTTGTTTTACTTTCTTAGAAAAACAGAAATGGCATTAAGTCTTACTAAGGAAAAATCAAAAAATCAAAAACATCTTTATTCATCATTTCAACCCATAAACGTCCCACTGCTGGGCATGAGTCTCCACCAGAGATTTTGAAGGGAATTTAGCCTACTATACTACGCTAGCCAGACGGGTTGGTTATAGTGTTAATTTCGAATTTTCCTTTTCTCACAGTGCTCATGTCGGCATAAAGTCTTGATCACATCTTTATTAATTAATTTATTATTAACTTTTGATTAGACTCTATGCAATAATCAGGACCTATTTACGAAAAAAGGAACAACTTAGCATCACACCTTTTTCCCTAGAAGTGTATCACATCCATATTTCACCAGCTATGGTTGGTACCATGAAATAAGGGTGAGCCTATTGCCATCAACCAGGAACATTTGTTCTCCAAACTTCTGGAAATTCTCAATACTGGAATTTCTAGATAGAAAACATTTTCACATGAACCAGGACCTTATATAGCGTATATCTCGTATACATTTGCGCCACTGAGGCAGTTGTTGTTGGTTAATAGATATAAGAATAATTATAACTTACACGGCGATTTCTTAGGTTGTTTAAATTCAACGCGTTCGTAAGATCAGCAGCAGTCATTGCGTTGGGCATGTCTTGTTTGTTAGCAAAAACTAAGATCACAGCATCTCTCAGTTCATCTTCTTTTAACTGAAACACATTGAATGTTACACAAACTGAACACTTTGTACTATGTGTGATATGTTTGCGAGCACCTATCATGTAGAATCATTTTTTTTACAGGTAAGTTACATACACCTATTAAATATTCATGAGTCTTAATGTTTTTCTAGGCTTCAGTACTTTAAAAGGAATTAACAGAAACTTTAAATTTTATAGGATGACTACATGTCTGTCTTTAAAGTTTTTTTTTTTAATGGAGATTACATATCACCTTGAGTTTATGTTAAAATAAATTCATTATTTGCAGAGCTGTTTACTATTCTAACTAGAAATTAAATAAAAGTAATTTCTAGAAAACAACTGCTAGCTAAGTATGATATTCATTGACCTACCGAAAATATTGCAGTGGTTGTAATGAGGAGTAGGTAGTAAAACAATATTAAAGACAAGCAGTTGTTCATCTCATACAAATATAAGCTTGTTTACAAATTAGTATACAATACAGAGATAACAAAGTGAACGAACTTCTTACCATGTTAGCCAGCTCATTTTCTGCTTCTGCTATTCTCTTTGTGTCGCTTGAGTCAACTACGAATATCAACCCCTGCGTGTTCTGGTAGTAGTGGCGCCATAACGGCCTAATTTTGTCTTGACCACCGACGTCCCACACAGTAAAACTAATGTTTTTGTACTCTACTGTTTCCACGTTAAAACCGATCGTCGGTATTGTAGTCACGATCTCTCCCAACTTAAGCTTATAAAGTATAGTAGTTTTACCGGCGGCGTCGAGTCCAACTGCAACAACAATGTTTATAGTAAACCACTGATAAATACGAAACACATTAAACAATGACGATGGCGTAAAAATGTAGAAATTCGACGCAATCTTCAAACGATGAGCTGTCATGTCACTTACCCATAAGGATACGCATTTGTTTTTTGCCGAAAAGCTTGGTGAAAACACTTGATATTGTAAGACCCATTGTGATTATAAGTTTCAGAAAACAGTATGAACTAATAACAACAAAATTTCTACTATGAAATGAAGAAACACGTATTCTTGGGAACTAAAGTACCGATGGCCATACGCACGTCAACGTATCCAATTTTTTTTTTTAGTAAAGTAGTGACGTTCCCTTACGTTTAGTTCCAACATAAACAACGTTTTGTTTACTTATATTTTAAAGCAAAAGTATAATGAAGTAGATTATTTAATTTAATTATAAAGTGTATTTAATCGGAAATAGTCGTACATTTTTATTTTTATTTTCAACTCTTAACATGTTAGGTTAGAAAGTTAGCGAGGACCCACGCAATAGAAAAAGGCTTTATAGGAACTATGGTAGCACTATGGTATTTTGACATTGAATTTTGACATAACCAATAGGAATCCAAATAGAGTTTTGCTGTCATGCGTCGTCATAGAAACGTTTTATTTTAGAAACTTTTCATTTTTTTGGCCGGAATCGACATGGAGATTTATGATGGTAAGTTTTTAAAATAATTATTTGATATTCGCTTTATTTTTTCCATATCCTAGAAAATATAATCTAAGTGCCATAATTTAATATATAATAGAAACAAAAACATGTTCAGTGAAGGACCTTTTCGACGATCTCAATGTTGATTGAGCTTTGCCTACATTCCAAATTTAATTACAAATATCATCAGAAAATAATATTAAAATTAATTTAATAATTAAATATTGCTAGTATTTACGTTAAACCTATCGGCTCAAAACATACATATTCCTACCGAGTAATTCCTTGCGTGGGTTTATTTACAATCTTTGGAATATGCTCTATGTTAAATGGGCTGATTTGCTATTGTTTTAATTAAATTTATAAATAATTAGCTATATAAATTATTTACTATAAAGGTTAAACGTATATTTAGGTATTTATATTTTAAAATAATAATATTATAGTGGCTTTATTAACGATTTCAGGCCTGAATCATGAATGTTTCTTAGTTAAGATAACTTATAAATTCTAGACATAATATTCAATAATTCCTGGTAGGTTTAAATAACATGAATACCTCTTTGTGTGGTTTTGAAAATCAATAAATCCAAATAAAATTAGGTAAGTAATTAACATAGCTCTAAGACATTAAACCTCGGACGCGAATATTTTTGCACCAATGAAGTTCACCTTGCAACTAACAGAAGCTCGATCTCAGTGACGATACCTACGTTCACGTGTTTCGACGCAATTAAAACGAGAGATCAATGGCAGCATTATGTTGTATAAAAAATCGCCCACTGATCCATACTTCCATACCGATAGAACCACATATTATTATAAGATCCACAAGGCGCGCTCACAATATTAGAGGCTGTCTTTTACATCTCATTTTTATATTGATTTGAAATTTTTCGTCGCAAATATGGATCGCTTAGATGGATACGAACCTACAAACCTAGCCTACCAAACTCGCCCTAAAAAATATTTCATCGCAGTTGAATATAATTGCATAGGTAAAGTTAGATACAAGCAATTGATGGACTATATTGGTACTCTTTGTTTATCTTAGCTCTGGCATAGGTACCTAAGTCATAACAAGTAACGCCTAACATGATGCTAAATCACATAGACATAACACTTGTACTGAACATAGCGAAACAGACCGACATTGTTCACTTTCAGTATAAGGTGAGCAAAACAAATAAGGCTAGTGTTTTATCGCACTTTGTTTCTATGGGCAGTAAAATATGCAATAGTGCGCTATAGGCCATATTACGTCATTTGTGTTCAAGACCGATCGGGCTTAGGCATACTAACTCTGTAATTAACTTTTAGTTTATTATTTCCCTGCAAATGTTGCGAGATCTTAAGATGTGACCTCCTTGTAAAAATAATTCATTAAACGTAGGTTCTAAGATTCCTATTTTTGACTCACAACTCTTGAGTTAGAAATACCCTGTCATAATGTGTCTACTAACTATGGCTGACTGGCTGTATAAATAATTGATATTTATCTCAAATATCAGATAAAATATAGGTATCATATCGATAAACTCAGTAATATCATATAAGGTAGATACATGGCTAGGCACTACACGTAACCTAAGCGAGCTATGTGCTTATTAAACCTCCATACAAGCATCAATAAAAACATTTACCTAGTAACGAATATGAAAACAAAGGAATTTAAATCCTTCCTAGTTATTTTGTCGCCAAATTATTAAAGTCCTTAATTACTCTCGTAATTGCAGACCGTGATTGCTGATCGCGTGTACAACCTGTATAAGAGTAGTGTTTAATAATAGAACATAACTAACGTTCTTTTTTTCCAATATTCAAAGTTAAGTCACGAAGGGTTTCAACAATAAAAAAAGTTGAAAACAGTTCGTTGAAGATGATTCATGAAACTGTTATATTTAATAAAGTAGTTAATATTTTTGGTCATATCTTTACGCATGGTTCTAATTAAAAAGTAGATGGTTTCGGCCAGAGATAACTCGCATTAATTCTGTTGAATCATCAGCAAAATCATATATAAGCCATGCATTAACTTACATGTACCTACCTCGTACGTTAAACTTGAGCGTTCCAGGGACCATTCTAGCGAAAGGACTGTAAATTTCCTTCGAGCTTTTTGCCGAGCCAAGCAATCCTGTCATTTTCCGCCCCTCTATGCCCACACCTCACGCACGCTAATTCCACGTTTCTTCCCACGACCGTTTTTCCCATTGAGACGAAACATATAATTTAAAAAATATACATATAAGTATTTACGTTCAGTGCGACTAGAATCATCGTAAAAATGCTCGCAACGATGCGATTTTTCGCTCTACGCTTGGGCTCTGTTTGTTGTTTAGTTGGACAACTTAAAAACGGCTAATGTTCGATGTTCTCTTACAAGTAATTACTTAAGTCTAGCAGAACCATTAGCTAGCCTAGATGTTTATTTTAAATAAAGCCCAAGAACCTCCACCCAAGAACTATCAGGTTGTGGAATGAACTCCCTAACGAGGTTTTCCCAAGGAACTACAGTATGGGGTTCTTCAAAAAAGGAGTGAATAGGTTTCTTAAGGGTCGGCAACGCGCTCGTGATGCCCCTGGTGTTGCAGGCGCCCATAGGCTACGGTAACCGCTTACCATCAGGCGGACCGTACGTCTGTTTGCCACCGTCGTGGTATAAAAAAAAAAGCCTAAAAGTCTTTGTGTATGTTAAAGATCAAGTTTACTTTTTCTTTCTATAATTTGCCACACAATCATGTGCAGCAGCATCCGTGTCTCTAGACAATATTGATTAATGACGTTTTTATATTTAAATAATATCTAAATGACTTCTAGACTGCTCAAGCAACTGAATCTATAGCTGTGAAGTTTCTTATATCATTCATGCTAAAATGGTAAAAAGTAAAAACGCAACACAACGGTATTCTGTCTGCAATATCTAAATGTTATAAGCACCTTAAAAGGCTTATACGGAATATAAATTTTATTTTGCTACGCCAAACGCAGAAGTTATCTAAAAACCGTTCAAGAGATATTCCGGAGCGAATTAATTTGTATTCGCATATTTTCTACATAACTCCGCCAATATAATTATTATTATCATTCGAATTTACACCTTAGAGCCATCGTCCTTAATAAAAACCTGTCTATGACCTGTGCTCTGTGCTATACTATTATTAGATACAGTAAATTGTATCATTTCATAACGTTTGGAGTTCTTATGAGAAACAAATGTTATTTGAAATTGTTACGTCATCTTTAGCACTAACTCCCAATTATTTCACGGATTACGTGAACCGATAGATATCTGTTAGGTAGGTACTTTATTATTTACTAGCCGTGCCCGCGACTTCGTTCGCGTGGACAACCAATCGCGTTCTATTTTCCCTAATCTTTTTTTCACGACCCCCTTATATTTTTCCAACATCAAAGTATCCTAAGTTACTCCTTGTGAGATTAACTATCCGCCAGTAAAAGTTTCGTTGAAATCGGTTGAGTCGTTTAGGAGTTTACCTCAAATAAACAAAAAATAGACAGACAAAAACATTACAAAGAAGTGTGTTTTTAGGGTTCCGTAGTTCTGACTAGGAACCCTTATAGTTTCGTTTTGTCTGTCTGTCTGTCCGTCTGTCTGTCCTAGGTTTTGCTAAGAGACCGTTAGTACTAGAAAGCTGTAATTTTGTAAGAGTGCGTTCAGTGCGTATATCAATTACGTCGACAAAGTAGTAAAATAAAATTTTGGAAAATATTTTTTACTAACATTATTTTTCGATTTAATGGTCCATTTACGAAATATTAAACTTTAAAGAGCAAATTTTTGTTCCAGTAGGGCGTCCCCCCCCCCCTCTAAAAGCTAAACAGCTGGCTTGAAAAATCTGGAAAAATTCATGGTGATAGTGCATTTCATGAACTTTAAATGAAAACTATAGCGGTTAAGATAACTTTATTAGTTTAGCAGTAATAGTCGTTGAACTTGGGTGTTGGATAATTTTGTACCAAATACAAAATCCTTAGCATTAACTCCTAATATTTTACCATTACTTATATTCAGAATAAAGAACAAATGAATTGTACTATATTGTGATAACGGGCTACTACGGAACCCTACACCGTGCGTGGTCCGACACGCACTTGGCCAGTTTTGTTATAACTACGTACCTACTTACATACTTTCATATGTCTATTCTATCGTGATCTATTATATCATGACCCACAGACCAGCCATCATTCTCTTCAACCATATTTGAGGGAAGAGAATGACCCGGCCAATACGAACCACAAGCAATGACCGTTTAGTGAGCATGACAATCGAAGACACGGAAAGAAAAAAAAAGATCTCAAAATGCTTCCACTTTACAGTAATAGGTGAACAAGAGTAAGATAAAAAAAGTAATTCCTGTAAGATAAATTTTATTTGTATGTTTATGGTTTGTGACAAATAAATGTGTTTTCTTTCTCTTTCAAAAATACTATACTTAGGTAATATAATACCAATAATTTTATAATAGATACGTAATATAAATATTCGGAAACATCCATGTATTTATTCAGTTGGAAATAAATCTAATCGTATTTAGCAGCTCAGCTATCTGCAAACTGTAGTACTTAAATTAAATTTAGCGATGATTCAACCTATTGTAGAGTTAATTTATCGCAATTAGAGGTCTTTGTCTCTGTTCCTTTTCTTTTTTATTTTGTCTGTTTAAATAGGTGTAAACCCAGTGCTTATGTTGTGATTTGAAATTAGAACATTGGACGCGAAAAACCTCAAAGACCATAGTTCATTGAATACGAATATAAAGTAGGTAGTCGCTTTAATATCTGCTTTCATTTCTATCATTAGTGCAAGAATACAAAAGGTTTCCGTCGATTTCAGTCCCATTGAACTTTCATATTAAGCTCAAACGGTATAAATGTATCTCTTTTTTTATACTTAACTTAAAAATACGTAGAAGGTAGAGTCGAACATATAACGGTCTTTATTGTGAAACTATTTTAAAAGAAAACCTTTACAAAGTCTTTCGAGAAATTAGTGTAATTTATTCACTTTTTACTTATTATTTAGTAAACAGGGGTTCTTACATAAGTATTTTTTGCAAAGGCTTAATGTAACTTCCATTTCGGGTCTTCCAAATCTCGTTAAAGAGCACGAATATCCCAAATAAAAAAGCAAAATTAATTTTAATCATTGCAAAGCCGGATCATTTTTCTATAAACTGATACCAATTTAACAGTCCATTAATCGACATTAAGCTAAGAATTTTCTATTACTGTACAATACATGAAACGACAACTTAAGATGTCATTATATTTTCGATTCAATACGTCTTATCGCTGATCAGATCATTTAAAGCGTTTATTTTTACCAATAATATCAAAGCTTGTTATTGTTAGTATCGACTATACTTTCAATTTATTTCCTTCACGCAGTACCTACCTCGTTCAAATCGATTTCCTACTGTCTTATTAAAACTTTTGTAGATTTCTATCACATTTTACAGCTAACTGATGTCAAACATGATTCTAACTAAACAAAATAATGTCTAATCAAGAGAGAAGAGGCAAGTCATGCATTTTGTAAAATGTTTACAATAAAACGAATTTCATTAATCATAAGTGAAAGTGTCGATGATATCTGAATCCATACTGTTCTTTTGTATAAGATTATATCTATACAAAATGTGTGATCGTGTCTGGATAACTAAGCTGTCTGATGATGACGTGATCAACAAATATTTTTGTACGTAGGTTCTATTGGTCTCACCCACTCGTGATGTGTGTATATGAGGTGCGAGATATTTGTTGTGGTCATCGTTCCATATTGAAGTATTGAAGGTCGCTATACATAAGTTTATAATAATATTATGAAGTAGTAGACACTTTTAAATTTCCCATTAAACTTGATCTGTAAATCTTAAACGGAAATGATTGTACCTTCTTCTAAAAGCATTCAGAATTATGTGTAGAACCTTATATTATGGGCATCGATATTTTCTGTTCCAAATATCCATCTATCACCGCTCTAAAAAATGATTCCAGTGTCGAGTGAGTCCTTATAAACTACAGATGATGAGTATCAATTACTCTATTATGAGGGCTTGTTTCACTGGCAGATAAATGCTAGAAATCCTATCTGAAACTTAGTTGATAGATTATTGATGTATTTTTGAAATAATATCTGTCATTTAAGTCTTAGATAGATTTATAAAACACTTAATTGCTAGCGTCGAAACAGGGCCTAAGTATTTTATTGTTGAGTAGGTACGTGTGTGTGTTCCAAGAAGACACCTACGTATATAGATAAACTTGCACCATCCAAAAACTATTCATACAATTCACACAAAGGTACCGGACACTGTCCACAAATATGTAGGCACTTAGACAGTTACTAATCAATATACACTTTGATACTTTTGAATTTAAAAGCTTTATAATATGATGTAATTACTAATGTAATACTGAATTGATTTGAACTTGAGTTCAAACACGTGCGCAAGTTTTATAGTCCGTTATTGATATTTATTGTTATGATTCGTGAACCAATTTCGCCATATTGTGTGCAGATGGATCAATCATTTGCATTTAGAATCTATTGAGTTCATGCAGGCAATTGAAAAACTCGCATCGTTTGTGCTAATAAATAGTGCAATGACACCGCTGCTGTAATACAACTGTTATCAAATATTTATGTATTGTTTATAACCTACTGTTTATTTCCTTTATGAATATTAACTGCTGTTATTAGGCAGTATATTATACTGGTTCCACATTTTCTTTCATTAATACTGTCTTCTTATTTTCCTAATGGCCTGCAAGGTTAGATTAGTTTGACAAGTGTAAACCTATATCTTTTACATGTTCTATTTCGTAAAGTGACAATTGTATTGTAATCCAATAAAGAGACAAAATCTCCCTTGCTCCTAGTCCAGCGTTTCCACAATCATCATTTCAACACAGAAACGTCCCACTGCTGGGCACGGGTCCAAAGAGTATGGAGGGAATTAAGCCTACTATACCACGTTGGCCAGACGGGTTGGTATAGGGTTTGTTTTGAATTTTCCTTTTCTTGCAATGCTCTTGTCTGCATAAGGTTACTAAAATAAGTTTAGACTAGTAGAATTAGTAATGAACGGGGTTCATTAAATTCAAAAAATAAATTATCGGGCAAACAAGGACACGGATCATGTCCGTGGATCCTCAGGCGGAATACACAAAAATTGAGTAGGTACTCTTTAAAAAAAAAAGGTTATTCCCTTAGACGCCTTTTATGACACCAACGGGTTGAGATAGGGTAGTGACAGTATATATTCTAAATCCGTCACTACACGGATAATTTTCCACAATACTCTTTTATAATACAAAAATTAACAGACCACTACAAGACACACCTCTTGTATCTTGCACAAAGTGGGCAATTTACGATAAAAAGCTATTGATCGTCTTGCGCAAATATAAAAGTTTTATAAAGTAACCAGATCAATAGGAAATTGGCATCATCAATCATGTATTTCCTTCTTTTGACCGACATTCCCTACCGTGAGCGGCACGTATTCTCCTGGAACATACTCAGCTATATTTATACATACTCACGTGGTTAATGTCAAGTCATCCTACATTTCTTTTGCTATTTAGCTAGGCACATGTCAAATGAACAAACTATAATGATAGGAATTTTCTGCTCACAATCATACCATCCGAGAATAGTCGATAATTCAGAAATCAAATGGTGAGGTCGTGACGCTTGCTTAGATCAACGTAATTTCAATTCAGAATGCTTCATTATCATCATCATTTTAGCCTATTGCAGTCCACTGCTGGACGTAGATCGCTTATTTAATACAAATTTATACAGGCAGTTCAATACATTGATAAATTTACTTATTGATTTTGTTAAATAAAGTAGCGAAGTGCCTAGAAAAGAGGCTATATCTGTACATAATATATCTCGAATTACAAGTTGTTTTCTTAAAAAATACGTAATTTGTTGACGAAGTATATGAAGGTGAGATTATCCCATAGATATCTTCCATCTTTAGTCACGGACGTAGTTCGCATTTCAATAAAGTTAATTACAATTAAACTCTGTAAGGATTCGATATAAATCATCATCATTAACATTGTCCTTTATAGGAGTTACTCTTTGTGGCTGCAGTTGTTGATGAATGCAAAAATAAATAGGTAACATTAATTGAAATCATTTTGGGACCAAAGAAATCTGCCGAAATGTGCACGTGTGCACTTTATCTATGAAATAAATACATTCAACATTTAATGGGGTATGTAGGTATATGCAGCGATCTCTAATCGACTGTTTATTACTGGGGACAATACTACTAGTCATTTCACAAATAGAAGTCACGCTGGAGCCATTATCCGCACAGATGAGCGTCGTTAAACAGGAAAGCATGTAAAAGTTAACACGTCTCTGTTTAACTTAACAGACAGTTTGTATACTCTCTTGGACGACCTTCTTTAGGATAGCAATGCCAATAAAGTGAAACAATTATTACGAATTGCACTTGTATGTATTTATCCGAGCGAATATCCGGCTTTTAAAATTAATATTAGCTTAGCAAAATTGAATGCTAAGTTTTATGTTGAATCTTACATAATCTGTCTTTAATAAGTTTGATTACAGGAGAAGATTTCTGATTTAAGCTAAGGATTAACGTAGTAAATTCTGGCTTTACCACTCACAATAGTCTTAGAGAAAACTTGTAGCTTGTAGTGATAGGATTATTAGGACATAATTGTGATTCAGAGGAAACGCAATATTGTTTTCGGACCTTACATTAATGAGACAATAATAATTTTGAATGATTCTTGTAATAAAGCACAGAAGTCATAAACGAAAGTATTTTGAAATATGCCACTATCAATGAAGTATTACACGATTGTCACAATACCTACTACATTCTTATATGTAAAAACAAGCAATAATGTCGCCCACACATGGCGACACATGTTTTTTATTATTGATACCTGTTGCTTTAGCACGATTGGGTAAATTAACTCGGTTTCGACATTATTAATAATAAACATTAGCATGCCCTTCACATGAGTACGCCTACATATTATAAGCAAGGTGCCTAAAGCTAAATCCCATAACCAGGGTCTTCTTAGATGCACAAAATGTGTTTATTTTTTGAGTTCACACACAAAGTGTAATAATTAGGCACTAGATTTCTTCGAATTAATAGCTTCGCATTGCAGATCTTTTGTTCTGCTTCAGTCATCAATCAGTGGACGATAAAACTATTTTTAACAAAAAAATATTAAAACGACTTCAAATCAGTACTAAAAAGCGAAAAATAAACTGAATTAGATATTTAATTCCAAGCTAAAAAATACCTACCTACCTGTTTAAAGTATAATACTCTATTACTAATCTGTTTGAAGTCGGTGCCAAGCCTAAAGAGTTTGTTAAGCTACGTACTACTTAGTACGTACATCTGTTACCGCTCGTCGCTCGCTCGCTACTTCACACCACCTCGCACTTGCGTGTACCTAGTGGACGGCTCAAACTGAGTGATACAACCTCATTAGGCTGGCACCGACTTCAAACAGATTAGTAATAGAGTATTATACTTTAAACAGGTAGGTAGGTATTTTTTAGCTTGGAATTAAATATCTAATTCAGTTTATTTTTCGCTTTTTAGTACTGATTTGAAGTCGTTTTAATATTTTTTTGTTAAAAATAGTTTATTTTTCCATTTTTAGTGTACTTTTTATCTAGCAGATTTAATAATACTGGCTGGCAAACTAAGACGGAAAACCGAAATAAAGAATCTTCGATAGAACGGAACGTCTATTTAAATATTCTAACAACACAACCTGATTGTAGAATAGAGGAATCTCAAAACTCTCAGCTTTTTATGTCTTTCTTTTTTCCTATAAAATGCGACAGGTAACAAGTATAGGTATACAATGCAGGTTAGATACTATATCGAAAACTTAAAATATCATCTAAGAATTCCTTTGAATTATACAACTTTATCTTCCATCAAGAGCTCTCACCTCAGACACTTGAAATAACACAACTTAAGGTTTATACATGGATGTGATATTTAAAGAAATCATCTTCTTACTCCTAAACATTAAGAAGTTTCCCTTCCAGTGACAGCTCACCTAAATAACCTACAAGAATACAACTATAGGTTTATAAGTACCTATAATGTTGAAAGAATTATCCTTCAACTCCTAAAAGTTAAGGAGTTATACCTTCCAGTGACAGCTCACCTGAATAACCTACAAGAATACAACTATAGGTTTATAAGTACCTATAATGTCGAAAGAATTATCCTCCAACTCCTAAGAGTCAAGGAGTTATACCTTCCACTGACAGCTCACCTGAATAACCTACAAGAATACAACTATAGGTTTATAAGTACCTTTAATATTGAAAGAATTATCCTCCAACTCCTAATAGTTAAGGAGTTATACCTTCCAGTATCAGCTCACCTAAATAACCTACAAGAATACAACTATTGGTTTATAAGAACCTATAATGTCGAAAGAATTATCCTCCAACTCCTAACAGTTAAAGAGTTATACCTTCCATCACCAGCTCATCAACATGAGATGTTGACTATCAGACGTAAATACTTGAATAACTTTAAAAAATATATGAAATACGTAACATGTGCCTATAAAATTTGAGGGTTGCCTTCGATTTCCCTGAGATTCCATCATCAGAACTTGACGTGATGAATAGGGGACCAATTCGGAAGTATACCCTTTCAAACAAAAAAAGAATTTTTTAAATCGGTTCAGGCATCTCCGAGTAATCGATGAACATACATAAAAAAAAAAAAAAATACATACAGTCGAACATATAACCTCCTCCTTTTTTGAAGTCGTTTAAAAATGACAAACATCTTACACTATTATAGATAAATTTATAACACTAGTTGGAAAACATTCCGTTTAAATAAAGACATCACGCGCATGACGAATTATAAGATCACTTTACACCTACTCGCGAGAGAAACGATATGCAACATGCAAATAAATCAACTCTAAGACGGGTATTTTCCTTAAACTCGCATCTTGTTAAAGCTAAAACTGTTTCTGCCATGAACTTACTTAGCCATTTCTATAAACGAATGCAACTAAAATAATAATGTTAAATTTAACCCAGCCGCTACTTTCGCAGTGAATGTGATCCTTGTCCATCTGTTGCATAACAAATGCGTTACGAAAGCTTGATTGAACTAAATCGGGTTCATTGTAGTTCAAGTCTATTGTTTCGGTCGTCTGGACTTTTGAGGCTGCCTGTGACGAGAATTACGTCAGTTCCTTTAGTGTCAGGTGACAATAAAGTCACAAACAGGTTTTGTTGTGAGGTGTTCTCGCATAACCCTGTGTTGTTTCGGGTATATGATTCAACTAGAACGGTTGGTTTCATGTTACTTCGTCACTGTTTCCTAATGAGTAATATGATTACTTACCTATTTTTTTTTACTACTAGTTAACCAACAATAGAATCAAAGAGCTCTTATTGCAGATGAATGATGTACCTACCTATATATTATTATAATCAGAGTGTAATGTGTATATTATATTTTGGATACCTACGCATTAGGTTTTATTCAAATTCAATGTGAGTTGTTACCGTTATGTCCTCAAAACTATTTATCTGTTCACAGTTTATGCTGTATATCAAATTCACTAACATTGTCGCAACTTCTATGTAATTAAATCTGGAGGTGAATTTTTTTTCACGGTTGATTTATAGGGAGAATGGTCCGTAATTTGTATTCGTAAATCACGTAAATATTTCGTAGATCTTCGAAAGTTATAACAAGTGTTAATTCGCTTAACATTATAAGTTAACATTATAATAAAACCTTTCTAATGTTTAATTATAATGTGAACATGTCTAATAGGTTGTTCGGCAACGTTCCATGCATCCAAAATTTTCATTTTGTCAGGATGTTCAACGAAGTGTGTGAGAAGTGGTTGGATGCGCGCCATTGCGTGCATTGTTGATGTGTATGCTCACAGAAATCGGCAATGAATTTATTAAACTCTCCCTCCTTTTCTCTCGCCAAGCCTAGCATGGATGACCTATTCCGTAGTCCACCAAGCGTGATACAATAATAAGCTATTATCATTCCTGATTTAGCTCACTTGGTATACAGAAACTTATTTGGTTTTAAAATCTCTTGGTACCTATATAATAATTTAAACTTTGATGTGTATGCTGAATATTAATTTAATTTAATATTAAATTAGGAATAAATATCTTATTAAATTAAAACTTAAATCTAAAATAAACAGACAAAAGTCAGTCGTCAGTCAAATAACCCGCCCCTGGTTGCTCCTGGCGCAAAGGTGCCCACAACGCTTGCCGCATTCCCGCGCTGTATGGCAATGGCCAACCTTTGCACCAGGAAAGACCCGGAGCGGGAGTCACCACATATATTATTAAGGCGGCGCCCTAATGCCTGTATAAAATTCCTGGCGTCTTTGCCCCAACTGCCCATGGTCTCTACTGCAATGGGCACAAAATCATACATTGGCTCCAGGGCCGCATACTTAAGCCTCTTCTTGGAAGCGGCGTCTTCCGCAGCCGCCGACGGAAAGCGGGCGGTGCGACTCAGGTGGCTGGCGGCAACAGTGCTGACGCACGTGACATCCCAGATTAGGCACTTGCCGTTCTTCCACGGCACCAGAGTCAACCCGTCCGGCCTCTTCCCATCAGATCTACTCAGACCTGGGGGCTCAAGCATACACGGGACGTTGGCCGATACGAGAGCTCTGCGAACTATGTCGTTTAGAGCGTGATGGCGCGAAAACCTCCCTGAGCAGCGACGACAACTCAATGCATGATGGCCATCGGTCTCCACCCTAGAACCGCAGGTGCATACATGGGGTTCACACACCCTGCAGCCCAGGCGCAAGGCCACCGCTATCCGCAAAGAGTCATCATCAAGTAAAGTTCCCATGTGAGGCGAGGGAAGCGCAAGCAGCCACGCTCCCGATTCGGATTGCGACACAGCTCGTAACCTGGCCATATCGGCCCCAGATGCCTCCTCTATTAATTTCCCCTGGATCCTCTTAACCCCCTCGCCATCCCACGCTCGCTGAACGTGCGCTCCCACAGGGATAGTTGCACTCGGGTTGAGGGCCAACCAAGCTGATACAGCACTCAATATTAATTAATTTAAATAAAAACCTACTTATTGGTTTAGTTCTTCTTTGATCATCGCAATGGCGCTTGCAACATTGATGAAATATCGGAAACTCATTAATGAGAAAAAAACTACGTATACTTTGGATAAAAACTAAGTAAAAATAAATTGAAGAAATGGCTTAAATATATCGGATTGTATTTTTGTGGTGAATTGGATAGTTTGATGTGTCGGTCCCTAATGTTAATGGGTGTGAGTTATTAATGAGTATCTATCATACCACTCGGATGACAATATCTCGACTTACCTACCGACTTTTGATCTGATGAGGAACTTTTAAAACGTTCACACGTGTATTACCGTGTGTGCCTGCTTTTTCTTAGTAATTTGATTTATCTTATAATCACGTGTTTAAGTATTTCAAGAAGGCAGCTATACCTACTCAATTGATTGTCCTGTAATATTTATTATAAATATTCGATGACAAGTTTAGTTATGGCTATTGAAGGATTGTATTTGGTGTTTTACCAGTGTACAATGTGTCATAATACTTTTTACTTAAAATGCATTATGATGCTTCTTATGTGATTTAAACAATGGTTGTTATCGTTACTATCATGTCGAATGCTGTTTAGAAATAGCGATTTAACGCATATGTACACATTTCGTAAGGCACGGCTCTTTCGATGAAGTAAACCCAAACAAACACTGAATATGCTAACTGTGTCACAACAGTGTACCTATGATTCGTTTACGTCTAAAGTTCTAAACACATTTCGTAGTTGATGTCATTGTTTATTTTGCGAAATGGGAGTCTGGTCAAACAAGCAGCGCGCGGAGACGCTAGACGGCTGTGCTACTAATTACAAAAAGCTTCGAGATAAAAGTGTTAAACTTAAATTTTAAATACTTATACTAAGTCGCGGGGAGAGGCTTTTGTTCTGTAATGTGATGTTAAGGACTAACACTGGCACTGTGACTATAACTATTAATATATATTTTTAATTGCCTAGATTAAACACTGACAATCTGACAGATTTGTCATACTGTATAACATACTTATTTTTAAGAAAGTTTTTTTCTTTTAAATTAAGATTTTTACCTATAGGTACTTTTGTCTTTCTTTTATGTAGGTAATGTAATTATATTATCCCCTTTTTTAATTAACTTAATTTTATTTGGAACTCAATTTATTAATGAAGGACAATTCAGGAAAAAAATAATATAATAAATCCACTTTGTAGTTTGACGACTGTTGATCTAAAATAATTCGAGTTCGTCTATCTACGCTGAAATAAAGGAAGTAATTTTCAACAGGACTAATTTAGTTGGCGTTTCAAAGAGGATGCGTTATATTTCCGTTAACGGCGTCAGTTCCAAAGTGGTCGTAATTATGGATGGGCCTCTTAAGACGAATTCTGTTGCATATGTGCCTTGAATCCGTTTCTTGCTGATAAAGAATATAATATTTTTAACATATAAAAAAATAATACTTATTCCACCTTTAACTTTTTTCAAAGCAAACTTTAGGAAATAATGATATAACGACATTTAATTTTAATAATAGTTCAGTATCTTTTGCAAAGTTCTTACATCGTATTACTATTTTTTTCTCGTGTGAGCTTTAAATTCCTTTTCTTTTTTTGCTGCTTTTGTCCCGTTTCTCCGCGGGAACCCCTCATATTCTTATTTCTCTCGCACCCCTTAGTGATTTATACGTAGTCCAAGCCCATTATCCCAATTTGTATCGTCTCTTCCCGAAAGTGCCATACTACGTTAAATTCCATTTTTAAAAAGTCAGCGGATACGCAGTCTCCGGTGGTGTCACCACTGTGCCACCCGTATCTATATCCAAATATTGCCAACGAGTACATACATTTCTCTGCTTGATTGAATTCTGTCGGAAATGGGATTCTGTTAGCGGAAGTGGACGCAAAGTTTGACATATTTTTATGTCAGTAAGCAGCATATACCGATTACCGGTCAAGCTGTCTTTTACTACTATACTGTGTGTTGCGCGTGCGCCGCTGCCTGGTTAGTTGCGTTCGTAACACGACCAAGAATAGGCGTCGCTGCGATGGTTCCCGTCGGAAAGGTTTATCTTGTTTGATGTCTGTATCGGTCTCGTAAGCGGTCATCGAGTTGTGCAACAGTTCTTGTATTGGTCTTTGAATTTGTTACGCCTATCGCGACATATTATTATCTTGTTTATGAACGGAATTATAACTTCAGTATTGTATCGGAGCTTCTACAGTGAACTCGTGAACGTAATTTGAAAGTTTAATTTATATTTCACGCGTTATCATTGCCAGTGGGATTACATGTTGATAGTAGAGTGATAAGCGAGGTTACCAGATAACTGAGGCATTGGGGCGTTTGTGTTTGCTGAAACTTTGACGTCATATTTTGTTTATATTTTATATTAGCTGCCATGCTTTATTAACCAAAAATCCATAGAATAGTTTTGTGTTAAAATGTAATATATAATATATGAGTGATGCGCCTGCGCGTCGGTGCAAGTGTTGCGTTAGGACTATTTTCGTAGCACGGAAATAAGAGCGGCAAAAGGAGCAAAAAGTCGAGATCGCCTGAAAAACTTGAGGACGTAGTGTTGAGTGTATTTCTGTCTGTTTTAAACCGATGTCTATAACACTTGTGAGTGAAATTAGTGGTTTATTGTGAAGTCTACAATAATAAATATGAAGAAGAGAACCATATCCAAACTGAAGTCGTTTTTCGGCTCTAAGAAAGGTAAATTTATACAATTTTTGTTTTATTTAGGCTATTTTTTGTTTAACATTTTTTTTAATTATATTACACTAACATTTTATTAGAATTATCGTAAAATTAAAATTATAGCCTTCTAATAAATAACTGATAACATCATCTATACATATAAAATGCTTTGTCCTGAATGACTGACTGACGGATCAACGCACAGCGTACACCGCTGATCGTAGAGACCTGAAACTTGGAGAATGTGTTCTTTGTATGACGTAAGCATCCGATAAGAAAGGATTTTCCGAAATTCTACCCCTAAGGGGGTGAAAATGGGGGGTAAAGTTTGTATGGAACAACGTGGTTCCTTGGTCCAATCTACTTCCAATTTTGCATAAACATTCTTTATCAGAATTGATGAAAGACCTGTTTCGTATTTTATTGAAATTCATCCCCTAACGGGGTTAATAACCAGATTTTCATTTTATATAGTACTATAAAAGTTTTCGTAACTATGGTTACTAAAAACAACTCAGTGCTAAAAACTTCAAAATTTGACATGTTCAATTTTGAAATAGGGTAAACTATACTATTGTTGGCATCTCATCAGTCTTTGACACTATGTATTTTAAAAACGACTATTAAGAATTGCTATAGCACAAAATACCTGCCTCTTCCATGTCAAAAGAGGGGGGGGGGACACAATTTATGTTATGAGGGTTCTGTTTTTGCCATTTTAGCTACGGAACCCTAAAAATGCTTATTAAT
Source organism: Laspeyria flexula (assembly GCA_905147015.1). Taxonomy (NCBI): domain Eukaryota; kingdom Metazoa; phylum Arthropoda; class Insecta; order Lepidoptera; family Erebidae; genus Laspeyria; species Laspeyria flexula. The sequence goes on along the minus strand of LR989964.1, from coordinate 8,929,934 downwards.
ATTAAGTGCTAATGACGGATACTTAGTTGTTAATAAGTAGTTGTTAATAAGTAACTATTTTTTTTTTTGTTCATAAAACCATGGATACCTGAATAAATAGGTTTTTATTTCCGGGTGCCAATCATTGTACAGTCTACCCTTATCTATTAAAAAGAATACATGAAATTAAACTATTCAAATTGGTTTGACATGTAGGTATTTTGTTTGAGTTTTGTCTCAGAAATTAAATGTCAATAATCAGGAAAAATAGTAATAAGGTCTTTTCAAGTTTTCACGGACGCTGATAACGAAAATGATATTTACATAAAATAAAATTCAACCCCTAAAGGGGTCAAACAGGGGATAAACTTTGTTTATATGGAGAAATTGTATTGTGTGTTTTTATACATGTGATCAAAAACACAAATACGTGCTCTCTTAAATTCTATGCCAAAGAGAATGAAATTGTGATAAAGGCGTTTAAAAACTAAGTACTTAGTCGTTATTTTTAGGTTTCTATGGACGGATAATACGCAATTAGAAGTTCAATTAAGAACTAAGTTAATGGGTACTTTTTGGTGTTTTAAAAACTTACCCTAAGGAATGAAATGGGTGTGAAAATTATTAGAAATTGATATAAATGTCATTTTCAAGGTTTTGTGGGACGCTGATTACGAAAATGTTATTTATTTTGACGTAAAATGAAATTCAACCCCTGTAGTGGGGTGATAGGTATATTAAAATTCATGAATTGCACTTAAAACAAAGATCTATGTAAATATCGAAATCTACGCGGACGAAGTCGCGGGCAAAAGCTAGTACTATATTAAGCAAATAAATTTTACATTATGTAAATCATGTAATAGTAATAATTAAAGGGGCTAATAACTGTAATTATATTATACATCAGTATTCATTCGATTGTAGCGATTGCTTTTTTCTAATTCTGCTTTAAAATTCTAATTATCGTTTCTCTGAATAGCTTTTTATCCTCATTTATTTCTAGATGTATATTTATCGATTTCCATTTTAGTTATTTCAACCAATCTCACACTGTATAATTTTAAAGTATAAAACCGTTTTGCAATAATAATGTCAGTGTGCACTTCTCCACGCAAGTACGCAGCTGGAGCAACTGTCATCTTTTTTATTGCATTCAATGCGGGACAATGTGACCCTATTTGCGATGAACAGCTGCTTCTGAATAACGAACCGATTTTCTTTGTAAAGCCGATAGGAAGGGTGGGGGATGTACACGCGCGCGACGTAATAAATATCCTGTAACGGAGCGCTATGCTCCAGTGTGGAGTATTACGTTGCTCGGTACGCAACGTAATACTCCATACTCCCATAATGATTTATTTAAGAATTGAAAGATGTGATCTTTTTATTCTCGCAATAACTAATTTTATTGTTTAAAAAATGTTATGGTGAAGTAGGTCTTTTAGTTTCTAGTGCCTCTGTAAAATTTTTTGTATGTGACTGTTTGACCTATATTAAATAAATAAAATAAAAATTACAAATTATTTTAGAGACTCGACAACTTATACGTCAAGTTAGATTCAAACTACCCTCAATAAAGTAAAAAGTAATGTGAACTATAGTTCTAGGTACCTACTCCCATTATGTTAAAATTGTGAACTAATTGAATCAATTGATCGTTAACATAGATTAATTAAAATGTTGTTCAAGTTATTCAAAAGATATTAATAAATTGTCCAAAACCTCAAATTGATGATTATGAAATAAAATATATTCAAGACGTCCAATGGACGAAACAAACAAATAAACCTTGAACACAACCGGTGACTTGACACCACACTCTATGTAGTAGGTACCTATTAGTCTAGCACAATACAATACTGATAAGCACGTGGTTACCATTCGTTCTGTGAAACGTACAGCTTACTGTGTTTTGAGTTCAGTGTTTAAGATAATGCTCTCAGCGTTACTTGTTTGTGTGAATTTTACAGCGGCACAATAATGTTAAAATCTATGCTTTGTGGTTTCAAGATTCGTCGCAAAAAATGTAAGTCTTATAAAATATTGTAATCTAAAAATAGAATTGTTTTAATTCATTCGACGAGTACATTGTTGAGTTATTGCTTTTTAATAGTTGTTCATTATAATCGACGCACAATTAAGTATGCTATTGTTGTGTTGATTATTTTCGTCGACATTAATTTGTTACAAAATTACAACTGTCAATTCTGAAACTAGCTAAGTTAGGTAAATACTGAACAACTTATTTAGTACTTTTGTTTATTACCGTCACCGGTGCGCGGTGAGTGCATTGTTTTGACGTGGACTAGGTATCTTTCCTTCCGTGGGAATTTTAAGTAGTTTCATTTCCCTCGTCAAATTGTTTTAGATTTTATCTTGCACGTCCATATCATGTTTCACACTGACAAGTCGCGGAACAAGATCAATTGCCTCATTATTTGATAAGTTTTGCAATGTAATTTTAAGGTGAAACCAGTGTATGTAAAAATTCAGACAATAACTTGACAATCTAATAACTTTGTTTCGCCGGTCATTAATGTTTACTGTCATGGCAATTTTATTGTTTTTATTATCTATTTAGTGTCACTCGTATTGCTGTTTCATTGCATTGCTAATGAAGCGTTGCTCAAATGGGTTATTTCTTCATTTCTAAGAATCTAACGAGTATTGAACTAATATTAGGTCATATTGTTACAAATCCATTAATTGTAAATTTGATTGGTTGTTTGTTGCCCACGCACTAGTGCGATGATGTTAATTGCTAAAAATATTGCGGTATCTTTATTGAAGTCGGCATCTAACGTGATCAAATTGTGTGCTGGAAGAATTAATGTTTGTAACATCTATACTTACCTACAAATAAATAAAATTTAAGTGTCTGTTTGTAATATCAAACTACGGCTTTTTAGAGTTAACTTTCATGTCTATATGAGAAATGCATTACTTGAACAAAATCACACTTTGTAAAATTTATGTCTGTGTTTGTGTGTGTTTGTTTGAAGTAGGTATGCTCCCAAAACAACTGAACCGATTTCAACGGTAGGTACTTTTACTGGCGGATAGCTTATGTCACAAGAAGTAATAATAATAAATGTATTTTATATACATAGGTACCTATATGTATATTTAAAAATGTAATTTTTTGAGAGCATATTGACATCATCATCATCATCATCATCATCATATCAGCCCAATGACGTCCACTGTTGAACCTAATTCCTCACCTAATTTCCGCCACATACGGACATTTCATTTTACATATTGACATAAAGAGAAATAATATTAATAATATTAATTTATTTCTGATAGTATCCATATAGTGTTAGTGACAATTTTCTTATAACTAATGTTAGTATATTACACACACAACAAACACTGCTCATTAAAGACTGTTTTGATTTTGGAAATAATATCACGGTTAAATTAAAAAAAAACATGAAATTGCATGCGAATAAAGTCGGGGGCACAGCTAGTACCTAGTTTATTTTAATAAAATGCAGTTGTGAAATTGACAATAGAGAATGTGCCGTGTGATATCACCGCATTCGAATAATTCCAACGAGATATTTGAGATCACGATATTAGTTTTCATTGGCGTCTTATGATACGGAATCGGAGCGCTGCTGGCGGCGAGCGTAAAGATAGAACAGATTTCTATTTGTTTATTGATGCAACGTCTACAGAAATATCATCAATTACACTTTCACTAATTGCTGTTGTTGTGATTGTAGTTACAACAATTGCTACTTCTGTTTTACCGGTAGACGTAGTATAAAAATATTTGAATTTCGTTTTACTGACGAAATCTGATAAAATTTACCATATATTTACCTATTTATTAAATTTAGCTACATTATTTTGTTCATAACCGTCTTTACGTTCGTCGTATTTAGGGTTTTCTTTAAAAAAATTCAATCTTTTAACGTACAAAGTTCATTAGGGTTTTCAACAACCAGAATTTCTGAAATGTATTAAATTTCTTTATTTTTTCAAACGGCTAGTGCCTATAAGCGTTAGTCGTGATTTTGATCTGACAACTCAAAAGTTGTTAAACACTCAAAAGTTGTTTTGATGTGGCAGTGGCACCATTTTAAAATATCATAATGTTACGTTTTACTGAGTTTGTGACTTTAGGGGCGTAATCTTCGAACCTACTCATTCGAAATTTATGAAATTTTACACAGAGATAGGAAAAAAGTAGTCTGAAACCTGGAAAACAGGCTTTTTACACGAGCAGAGCCGTGGATGGAAGCTATCTCGTCAATAACGTAGTAATGACATTGTTTTTAAACTCATTTTTAATATAGAAATGTAGGAGTGATTGTGTGTATTCCGAGTTCCGACCTTTAGAAGATACCTACTGCGTCATTCGTAGCTAGTCCTATAACTCGATTTACAATGTATTAGAATTAAATAGCAACATCAAGTTTTATGGAATGTGTCACGTGTTGTTTTATGTATATTAAGTTTTATTAAATATGTATTATGTTCATCTTATTGTTGGGTTCTGTAGATGTTATAAAGATATCAACAGAATTAGTTTGACAGGTCACTCTTTCTTTGATTACTCCATTTACGTTTCGTTGCGGGTTCCAAGACAGTAGGTTTGGCATTTATTTGGGACTCCTGAATGTCAAAACTCAGTGTTCGCAAGGGTCATTGTTGTTAATCCTGGCTTACAGGAGTTGCAGTGGTGGGGCATGAGGGTGGAATTCTTATCTTCTTAACATGTCCCATGCATGTTCAAACAAACTGAAACTATGTACCCCGTTTCTATGCAGTTATTTGTAGGTTGCATGAGTTTTTGCTCCGTGTGCTAATTGAGCCCACACAACCCAGTGTGCATTTGTAGTAGAAATCACAAGTTTCCTAAAGAGTATAACGTTCAATCAACTTATGGGCAGAAGCTTTATTTTACGATATTAGGTGTGGTACTACTTAGGTACTGCATTAGGCAATAAGTCTGGGTGTGTATACTATATTATGAGTGTTGGAAAATAGTATTCGAATTTTCATGAATTATTTAATATTCCTAAGGGCAATATTATGACTGTGAATCTGTTAAATTAGATTCAAAATCTCGCCTAAAATGGTAAATTTTTTTCGTTCTCCAAATCAGTAATATCTTTTTATTTCATAAGCGTATTTCATAATTGTGCCTTGTATGTTTCAATAATGATATTATATACAGAATAAGAAGTCTTAGTTATTCGTTTTATGTTACTTAATGAATACTTGAGTTGAACTTTGATTGCTGTAAGCAATAATTAGTTGGTTTTTGCACCCGGAAACTTTATGATCACTGCTACATAACAAGTTTAGTGTAGAGGGTAATCGCAAATCATGACTTAATGAAGAACTATAAATTATTTATAGCTACCACTACCACTATTTATTATTTATTCAAAATATTTTTTTTAGATTACTTTTGCAAATAGGATGTTATGAAGTTAAGATGTAATAAACAAACTAATGAAGTAAATGATCGATTAGAAGTGATTATTGTGGATGTAATAGTCATCACAAGTATAGGTATATTATGTTTAGTCAATGTTGTCTATTGGAAAATTATGTCGGAGCTGGCCACAAAAAAATCATAATATTATCAATATTAAAAATTACGTGATTACATTAGCTATGTTATAGTCAGAACTTTTAACCAGTCAAAAGTAGTTTTGACTGGCTGTGGCTATGTCAAAACTCCTGAAAAAGTAAAGACGTCGGTACTAAACGAGTTTTCAAAACTGGTTCTTAGGTTAGGTTGGTTTAGTTTTTATAATAAAAATAAAAACTAACCAAACCTAAATAGTTAGTTCCGACCTCCTTACTTTCTTAAGAGTTTTGACTGATATTATTATAGCCAGTCAAAACTACTTTTGACTGGTTAACAGTTTTGACTGTAACAGCATATATTATAATCTGTATCTGTAATTGCCTATGGAGGTGATGAGGCGGACCAATTTGCTTGTTTTACACCTTATTTATCACTAGATCCAAATACAGATCTTATTTTAGCAGAAATACGCACTAATAGTTGTTGTTTACATAATACTAAACAATTCCAAGAACCCAATGTTTAGAAGGTTGACTGGTTGACGCTTAAGTTCTGGGTACAAACTTACTTGACCTTTATTTACGTAAGAGGCGTGAACGAACCGAGTACACTCACGTACGTTATCTTGCACAGGTACATAATATTATAGTTTTTTGCATACGTTATTTCTCACGGCTACATCATAACCTTTCATAATATGAAAGTGTATGTTATAATTCAAAGCTGTTCTTGTAATATTTCTTTCATACAGACTGCGGTCACTTTCATTCCCATGTCAAACAAGATCGTGAGACGACACTGCAAATGGGCCAACAATGCGTGGGGACGGCATCAAGCTGGATAACTCGTCATGTTCACTTAATGCTATGCCAACCTTACGAAACAATATTGACAGCAGCTTTGTTATCGCGTGTTATTTACGAAACGTGATTGGCAAAAATTAAACATTGGTCTTCGCGCTTTCATCTATAGATCTTTGTATATTTTAAAATTAACAGCAGTTATCTATTATTAATCATCGATTAGATTCGCATACCAATACAGTAAAAAGTGCGAAGTAGCGAATACATATAGTTTTATCGCAACAAACTTTAACATACGAAAGATGGTAAAAACTATCCTCCATGTTAATAATCTTCGGCCGCAATGTTTGTTCGGATAGGAAGTAATTTCGTGCTTTATTGCATTCTTCACGCGATTTGTGGCTCGTAATTAAGCTTCATAGCATAGATACGCTTTCTTCTTTAATTAAAATAACTACATTATCTAGTACTGCGTAATAATCGGTAAGATCGAAATACGATCTTATTAGTAGATTAAAAGTACATAAATATTTTAGTCAGGTCTTGGATGTAGCTAAGGCCCATTGACAATCACAAGTGTGACAGCACTTTTTTGTCGATGAACATTATCCTGTGTGCCGAGCCTAGTGAATAATAATGGATTATAAATATCTAAGCTCACACCTGTTGACTGCAAAATCACATTATTATGTACAACTAATCAACATACAGTTTATAACATCAACGGTTTCCGTATTCCCTCAGATATATCATAAAATTCTATTACTCAAGTTACTTCACATTCTATTTACGGCTGCATAGTTTCCATGATCTATTTTTGGTAAGCCTATATCTTGGGTTCGTTGCTTCACAATGAACTTGAAACATCGTCAGTACAGGCTAAGTTATAGTAAGACGATGACCCCCTATAGCAACACCTTCCCAGTTCCGTGTTCCCAATTCAGTGCCAGGTACAGGTGAGTACTATGTCACCCTTACCCCTCAGTGAGGGGCCCTCACTCAACACGTTCGCTACCTATGTTCTACACCCTCCAATAAATGGTCTTATCGACGACATTGGGGTCCTAATTGGTGTTTAATGTTACAAGTGAATCTAAAATCTCAAATTTATTTCTATGAATTTCCCCAATTGCAGTGGGTACTAGGAAATGTTTCCAAATAAATTTTACATTATTATCTCATTAAAATTGTTAAACTTAGAAAGAACAAGGGGTTGTTAGCAACTTAATAACAATCAACCATATTTATTTGTTTGTGTCTTGTTCATGACGATGATAATAGCGGAAGGTATTCAGGTCGTCTCGGCGTAGGTACTTGCAATTATAATATTTGCCGTACAAGATAATATGGTAGATTACTATGACGTGCTATACGTGCTATACTAATACATAAAGTTATGTCTATTTTAGGAAAAGTTAAACGTTGTTGAGATAGCTTGCATAACGTTAGTTTACATTACTCATTGTTCCTGGTATATAGCGGCACTCCAATTCTGTATTGCTGTCTAAAAAGCTTTTATTTTCAGATGCGAAGTACCGCATTCCTTATCAAAGTTCATCATTTGTTCGTTCATTACATGCACTGGTTGTTTGATGTGATATGTAGTGTTTGCCCGGTGTTGGCAGACAGCGGTTCGCTTGTTAGCAGCCCCGACGTTGAATAAAACCTGTATCAATTTGCGTTCACGGCACGAGTGAGCGATGTGCCGTGTACCGCATATAGGATTTACGCTCTTTAATATTGAGAACAGCGAACATCTTCTCGGAAAGGTTATTGGTGAAATCCTTTGATGTGATGGGAATTTTAAATAGCAGTTTTTTATATTTGCGACTTTGACCTTGATGTAAAGGATGTCGGTATTGCTTCGTGATTACACTATTAAAATAAATTGGCTCCAATATAATTATATTCTAGTACATTGATAACCAGAATCATTATACTTAATCAGTTCACATTGCTGTACGCATGCATTTATCATGTTTTCTTAATGTCGAACCAATAGCGAGACCCTATTAATTAATAATATGAATTGCAATAACAGACTAATAACGTGCCATCAATATGTTGATAGGAATAATAATTTATTATTGTTTGGAAAATAAAAAATAATAATAATATTTATTGATTTAAAACGGGAATTCACGCGATTATGATTTAGGTATTTACATACCTCAGACTCAGACTCAGTCAGCTTGTGACCACGGCCGGTGTAACCTGGTCGAAACGTCAAGCACCTTAAGGTATGTAAATAAATACCTAAATCATAATCGCGTGAATTCCCGTTTTAAATCAATAAATAATATTATCATGCAACGCGAAAGTTTAAAAGTAAATAATAATAATAATATTATCTTTTTTGACGTTCAACAGGTTTACATTATTTTTTAAATTATACTTAAATTAAATTTATTGTTGTTTGCTAAATTCCCTCCACATTCATTAGAGGAAACCCAAGCCCAGTCCAGCAGTGGGACGTTAATGGGTTTTAATGTTAATTATGGTTTAGACAAATGAATAAGTATTTACGACAACTGATACAAGCACTTATTTACCCGCGACTCATTCGTCGCTGGTTTCAGCAGGGCTCAGTCAATCTAGATTTGTCTGGAGTATTTTTTTAAATTCTTTTATTAACTAACTAAAGCGCCATTCAAATTGATTCACTCATTTTGGTGGCTTATCCGACTTAATGGCTTAACTTAAATCTTTCAATTCATAAACGAACACGTCAAGTTTACTATGGACAACATTTATTTTGTTTTAAGCATGCCGTGTGTGCCGTGTCATGTCCGTTAACCAAAACTAAAGATAGTAAAGTTGAATCTCGGCGCCGTCATCCGGTTTCTCCTAAACTATCAAGATGTTCCTATTTTAAACTAGAGAACTGTTTCACTGAGGCCAACTAAACACAATTAGTAGTCGAGTCATGCGCGCTACTTGAACGCCCTCGAACGGGATGGGCTTGCGCTGCGGCGCTGTACCGAGTTCACCCACCCGAACAGCAAGCACAACGTGTCTTATCGATGGAAGATATTTATGATTTATTGCACATAAAATGCACTTTTTGTTTGTATTAACATGGTTAGATTAACGTTTGTTTATTTATATGTTATACGCTTCTGATTAGTGTTATTACTGTCTAATGGACGTTCCCTTATGTCTATACGTATAAAGAGCACGCGTCGATACAGTTAAATTAATGCGTTGTTACTAGGGCTGCCAGACACTAGACGTAGCTTAGTTGAATAACGGTACTGGATCTAAATTCTTACTAATCGTTATTTATTTATTGTTAAGAGAATGTATTTTATTTTATTTATTCTTCTACAGCTGCCATTCATTTGCTTAACTTAGCCTATGGTATTGATAATATCGATATATTCATAACGTGTAAAAAAATGTAGATATTTTAGTTTGAAATTATGAAACGTAATTACGAAATTACATGCAACTTTCTCGGTCCTTTCATGTTTTGCCAGCTGCCTGTCAACCCTATATTTACTGGTTTTCCGTTACATATAATCGGCTGGATATGGCATTAATTAATTTGGGAATATAATTTTGGTTAGGAATATTAAACATTTAAATATTTACGTAAAGGCGTGCTCTGCTTCGCCAACGTATCGTGCTATATGTCCTATAGGTGATATAAGCCTCAATACCGGTTGAGGTATCAATGAAACCGGAATTTTAATCGTATTCCAACGAATATGATTACGAAAGGAAGCGGCGTTTAACATCCATTTAGAATTAATTATCAGTTCAAATGAACTTGAACGAGGCAGGCCTCGAGTTTAACTGGCTCTTGGATCTTGACGTACACACACTTCGTAGGTACGTGTACCTAATTGTGAATTAGGAACTGGAGCATACGATTTCGCTAAGTGACAGTAACTTGTAAAACATCGAGTTGCATAAAACAGTTTTTAAACACAAATGACATGATGTTTTTACATGTAGGATGATGACTGCATTATGTCTTAGACAACAAAAGTCTTACAGCTTGAAAGTTTGTGTTTCATTATAAGTTGAATTAAAAAGGATATAAATATTCATATCAGAAATAAAGTAATCGTTTTTATCCGCTCCTCTATATTTGCTGTTTGAGGACAAGTGCCTCGTCGGTCGTCCCCTCTTCATTACCCCCACGCTTTCAACCGTACTCTTTGTCAAGCAATTCGCCATTGTTAAATGTTTAATCTGAGCTTTATTCAGAAACGAGGTCTGTGAACGAGGGTTTAACCCTTTGCAACGTTTTGTTGTTTATTTTTCTATTACATAGCAACGGGTTTGCTAAAAGATTAGATGTTAGTATGGAAGCAAAAATTATTATTTGTAGAACAGATCACCGTTTATAGACAGTTCAGATGTACCTACGGGTTATTTTAATCGTGCTTTCCATATCTTTATTTGTTATATCTTTATATACTTAATATTATTCAAAAAATAGATTTTAACATACCTACTCAATACATATTACCTTTGTTCAGGGATGTCTACAAAGAAATTCTCGTAGCAGTACAAATAATGTTTCGATATAATTTCGTTTAATAGTTCAAGCAGGCGAGACATTTAGGGGGATTTTTAGCTGGCTGGATATCGCGTGACCCAGCCAGTAATTTACCTAATCAATATAGAGGTTGTGGTCGCTTGCGTCATATTTACATGTTATACGCCCTTGCATGGTTCCTGCGATGAATGAACATATTTTTTATACTTACGAGTACAATGTTTATTGAAATCTTGGATACCTTTTTAAGAATACAAAAGGAATATCCTATAGATAATATTTCTAATAATATTTAAATCTTACAGGCAAAGGTAGTCAGGTAATTGGTTCTCACGTTATTGATCTTCAATAATCTTATTCTCAATTAGATACATGGGAGCTAGATAAAACACACAAAATAAATTATTGTTGAAGCAATAAATTGAAGACGAACACCGAATTCTGGGTAATCTGCTTAACTATTCGGTGAGATAAGCGTAACGTTTTTGTTTTCGACTTCATACGCCACGAAAATTCGGTGTAACCTTGAAATTTACTACCTACCGCTGATGTCACGAACCTAAGTCATGGATGTTTTTGTGGAGAACCTTTTTGTATTAAAATTTGATATGGGTAAAACGTGATATGACTTGATCAGTGTTTGATGTGATTCAAATGTTAACTCCAAAACATATAAAACGTATGTAATTTTAGATATCAGCTGAAAAGAAGCTCTCATTAAAGACAAATCAATGGCATTATAGACTATACATTAGGGTGGAGCGCTCAATGTATGAAAAATATTTTTTTTTGGAATTTCTTTTTTGCGGGGTTATTAAAAGTTGCCAATAAACTTAAACATTACGTATGTTAAATATTTTCCAAAACAAGCTATAAGAAGTACTGCCCCCAGATCCTCAGCTTTCCAAAAAAGTACAAAAATCTTGAAGTTTTTATAGAGTCACTATAAAACAATTAAGTAACTTACCGTAAATGTTTAATGTAAAATCAGTAGTAAATAGACATAAAAACTAATATAAAACAGCATAAGCCTTATTTGATTGCGACTCGCTTCTTAAATATTTTCTAAAATCTCGATATTTGGCGCGGAAAAATCACTTCACGTGATGCATTTTACCCCCGTATAAGTGCGGGGTGAGGAGCGTGAAGCATGACCCCGACCTAGCTAGATAGTCAACTTATTGTTTTAGTGAGAATTGAGATCTGTAATTGAATGCACCTCACTTTCTTTGACTGTCACCGTGGCGCAGTGGTTAAGGTGGTCGCCTCGCCACTACATCGCCGTGCTGGGTGACGTGGGTTCGATTCCCACAGGAGACAAATATTTGTGTGATTCATAGATATTTGTTTCTAGTCTGGGTGTACTTTGTGTCCGTTAGTTTCATGTTTGTAAAGCTCCCCGCGACACAGGGCTTGTTCCCTAGTGCGGGCGTTGTCTTTATAAAAATAAAGAAAGAAAGTTCGGAGTTTGGTCTGTGTTTTGAAGAATATTACGGGCGCTTAAATAATGAGTTTACGCAGTGGAGATAAGTGTCCTATATTTACATCAGGAAGGGAATTACCCAAGAAGAGAGAGCCTGCCTGCTGGAGTTTGTGGTAAAAGTCTATGCTCCTATGTGGTTTCATATCAAAACTCAGCCGCATTGCATTTGTTTCATACAATTAAACTGTCACGATACCTGCCCGATAGTCTCAAACTGGTGATAGATCCCGTGATACAGCGAAATAGATATTTTGGCCACTGTGAAAATATATTAATTGCCATGTTAGCGGACGATCGAAAACACATTAGAGAAATTGCCCTTAGAAGAATTTTGAAGATACGTGATAGATCTACTGGCTTTACTCCTTTGCGAGTGTTTAAATTACCACAATTCAATTTTGGTGCACAAGATTATACGGATCTCATACATCGGGAAAACCCTACGGAACCACCTCTTACCAAAATGATTCCTACCGAAGTGATTTTAGAAGCCTTGGCAGATTACCATAAAGTGGATTCCGAAATTTTATCACTTTTCCGTGGGATCCCATGTCACACTCAAGCAACCGAAAGATGCATAAAATTAGTTACAGAATCTTGCTCAGCAGTCTGTGGACTAGCGAGAAGGGAAGGCTGGATTAGGAATAAACTAGAGTCGTGTCGTATTATCAATCGCCCTCGTTCAATACAAAAAAGAGTATAAAATTGAATAATTTTTTTTTCACTTCCGTGTCGTAAGAACAAGTTCTGATTATAATTATGTTATTTATTTTAGTTTCCTTGCATCTTGTTTAACGGTAAACTGTACTATTTTAATTAAAAAAAAATCCGTGGAGTTTTTATTTTATTTTTCTATTGACCTATTCTTTTCCTTTTTTTTGAAAAATTCTAAGCTCTTGGGGCAGTACTTCCACTAATTTAATTTAATTGTCCCCATAATAAGTTTCAAACCTGATATCAAGATGCAACTTTTCTGCTATCCGCCATTCCTAAAATCTAAAAAAAAATAAAACGCTCCACCCTAACAATAACTGAGTAATTTAAGTAGGTACGCTAATAGAAAATACATTAGCTACAATATATAATAGAGTGATAGTACTACTTACAGAGGGGTCAATAAAGATGTCTTCATACAAAGTCAATGTTGTCATTTAACTGATAGCTTTCTAATATGACATACATAAATATAAATCATCTAACTAATATGTATTCTAGAAGAGATAAAACATTCAATGATCAAGTATAGGTACTATAAATTGATTTTGAATAATTGTGATTTAATAATAACTTTTTCTCGACTATAAGAGTGGCTATACAGGAGAGGAGCCCCAGCTCATTAATTGGGACCGTGGGACATTAATGAGTTGCTGATGATGATGATGATGATAAAAGTGGCTGCACACTAACTTTTTGCATCACCGAGCGCTCTATGCACCGCTACACTTGCGGTTATAACAGCAAAAAAAAAAAAAACAAATTTAACGGCGATTTTAATCATGTTTGCATTGATGTAAAAAGTCGTATGTACATTATTCTGGACCTAAACAATCTTTTCCTTCGTTTACTTACACGGTAACTTTTTTTCTGAGATCATTATTGAGGAGATTATTAATTAATGTCGTCTAGGTTACTAGAACACGCTACACGCTACTTTCTGACAATACCTTGACTAGTTCTGAGTAATCTGGTTTCTTACTACCGATTACATAGCAATTCTTGGTATTTGCCTATAATAATAGGTACCATTAAGCAGATAAGCCGGATCAATCTAACTGTTTACCAGTCAGTATTTACAATTATGATAAATGTTTTTGCATAATACATAACTTTAATATCATAATATTTTTAACCTTTGACACAAAAAGAAGTTTTATTTATAAGTTTGACGAGTCTGTCTGCTGCATCGTATCTCCATTACTAATGGGTGTATTTTGATGCGGTTTTTTTTTTGTTGGAAAGCAGACAATATCTAAACATGTTTTATCAAAATCGGTGCACCCGTTTCAAAGTCATCAGCTGTTGTCACTTTGTCAGGAGTTATTTATGATATTAAATTTTACTTTTAATGTTTTTAGGCAAACGGCAAAATAACGAGCAATCTAAGTCTTCACGTTCACCGTCACCGATGCCGGCAGGGGCGGCGTCACCGGTACCGGCACTGAACGTAGACTCGTTCCAGCCGATTCTGAGGACGCCGCCGCCAAATCGTACCGCCCCGCCACCATCACCACCAGTGCCCACTCACCCTGTGGCACCTGTAGCTCCTGAACCAACGAAACCTGTTTCACTTCTGCCATGCCAAGTCTGCGGACGCACCTTCGCACCACAATCACTATCAAAACACATCAAAATATGTGAGAAGATGACAGTAAAAAAGAGGAAAACATTTGATTCTTCCAGGCAGAGACGTGAAGGTATAAACATATCTTTACGATGTAGCTATAACAATAAGTTCCTTACCTAGATAGTAATAGAGGCAGGGTAGCCAACCTAGTCGTGTAGTTCTATCACTGAATATTAGTACTATATTGGAAAGGGTATAAAGTGATAAAAAAATGAGTTATAGTAAGAGTTTTTTATGCAAGCGATTCCCGACCGATGTGGATTCCACTTTGTGGAATTTATATGTACTAGTCAAGTGACTTACCATCTGCTAACGGTGAAGGAAAACATCGTGAGGAAACCCACATACACTAGAAAAAATTCTTAGTGCATGTCTGATCCACCAACCCCACAAGGCCAGCGTGTGTGGATTATGGCCTAAACCCTCTCAGTTCTCTAGATAGAGGAGAGGAGACCCGAGCCCAGCAGTAGGACTTAATGGGTTGCTGATGAAGAGTGTATTCTAGACTGACGTTCCATAAAGATGGTGAACCTACCTACATGAATACCTATTTATTCTAAGTTATATTTATCCCGTTACCTAATAATACGTTACATTTCATCATAAAAAATAATTGCATAGTCGTACGTAACCCTCGATGCGCGAGTCCAACTCGCACTTGCCCAATTTTTATACTGATCAACTTTGATCGACTGGTTGGCTATCCCAAATAAGAGCTGAGCTACACAGTGACAAACAAACGTCTCCACAGAGGTTACTCAGGCCTTTGGTGGCCTAGTTTTCGTTCTAGGTTTCCATTCACTTCTAGCTTATAAATTTAGGCAACAAATCACATAATATATAGTCTCTATCTAGAGAAAGATGGTCTCTCTTCGGTAGAAACGTTGATGTCCAGCTGTGTAGCACAGTTTTTAATTTGTTAAAAAACTGTTAGGTCTTTCTTTATGCGTGTTCACAATTACCTACTATATTATTTTTAAGCACTAATTGTGGACACAATTTAAAGAAACTTTAATAAAAACTTCCTTAACTTGAGTAGCCATGTAGATTGTAATGTGATCTTATTTTAGATACTCGTAGTTTGAATGAATTTAGTTAAACATTATGCCATTATTAGGTATTCAGTTCGGTTGTGGGTTTACTTTACTAACTTACATTTTTTTGTTTTCTTGGCATAGTTTTGTGATTTATTTGGTTTACAAACGTTTAGTAGATAGGTATTGCATGCCCCCAGTATATAAGAGATTCAGTTTTGTTTTGTTTTAGGTAGATAGTTATAGATATTGTTATTTTAAGTTAATAGTTTATTGATTAGAAATATATGTTACTGTAAAAGTTAGAATTGTGACGATTTCCTAATATGTTAAGAGACAGATTTTTTTTAAGAAATCACGAAGGCTTAGAAGGAAACTAATCTTAACTTAATCTAGGCATCAATGGATTCTGCAGATTCAGTCGAATCCCTGAAACAATTGATGCCTAGTGCGAAGCTATTAGTAGATACATAACTTGGATTTTTTTTTAAACAGCCAAAGTAATTTCTTGGCTCGTAAGTAAATATGACTATTTCAGTAACATATAGATAAGTACAATGTGACAAATTGGCATGTTTTATTTGTGTATACTGACGTTTCCTTTGTTATTGTGGGTAATAAGGGCTGACCGCAGCGAACGGTGCTAATTCCGGTGAGTGGGTGAACGGTTTAAAACCTTACATATACCCTGTCATACATATTTAACTGGACTTCTGACCATTGTATGTGATCGTTTTACTAACACAAACACACATCTACTACTTATATGCTCTTCTTTATATTTTGCAAACTGTGTGGTAGCGACAGTCTTAAGATTTAATAGGTGTTCTACACGGTTATAAACTTGCGTTCCAACAGAGTGACCTTGGTGGGACCGTGTAGTTTGCTATGTGTAGCACGCGTACGTGTATGCCGTGTAGCTATCTATGAAATTTGGTTTACAACAGCCGGCTACACGGTTGGAATCCACCAAGGGCACCTTCCAGGCCTTCGAAGGCAAGTTTCCAACCATGTAGCAGGTCTTTAAGCTAGATTTATTATATAATGTAAGGGTGGTAGAGCACATAAAAATGTTGACGTCATTTGCAGTTTCACCAGAGAAAAGGCCTTAGTGTATTGTGTTTCTTCTTGCGATAGAGGACTCGTAAAACTTCTTGATAGCTTCGTGGTAACGGTACAGAAGAGACTTATATTTAGATCGTCACCACATATAACTTCTAGTAATGGTTGCCAATAACGATGCTGGCTTCGCAAAACAACCACAAGTAAAGATAACAGCGTTACCACCATACGGGTAGTATACTTACTAGCCACTTGCAAGACAGTCTGTTTAATTCAAAAACCGCCAACGATTATGGATAAATTTATTTAAAACAACATGTATAGAGATATGATAGAGATTTATGTAGGCAATATAGCTCTATTTTAAGGTTTGCTTCTCCAAATATTGTTTTCTTAATGTTTTATATTACTTACTACACATTGATGTTGTAACGAGTTTGTAATGGTTAAATTACTTATTTACCTATCACGCATTTGTTGTGGATTTAATTTTAATATTATGTTGAGTTGTGTTGGTCCATCAAGTCACGTTGTAACGAAAAAAGGCGGACTGTGAACTACAATTACTATGGTCTGCCTTATCATGATTTATAATAGAATTGCAAGAATTATCTACATAGCCGTATTCATTTTGTTAAATACTCTATAATAGCTAAGTAGTATGTACCTACAACAAATTTTAATTTGTTATTGAGGCACATGTAAGAAAAAATGTCTCTGCTTCACCCAAAGGTTGACTCGTAGATATAATGCCTCAAGCATTAAGTCCGCCTTTGTTTGTACGTCATTTTGTGCAAAAAGTTTTAGTAAAAATAAAAAAAAACAATTAGGACGTCTACTCAAACAAGTTTTTTAAGCATTTTCGAACATTTCTAACATACAAATACTTTTTAAGTCTATAATTAGATGAAGGTAAAGGTCACTAAAGGCCTAAATACAATAAGTGTATGTGCGATAAGCTAAGTTTTGTGTTGTCTTTATCTTACTCGTTGAAAACAAATCTCGTAGTGCAGGCAAATTTACATTTTGTGATTGACAAATTATAATTTATGAACTGAGGTAATAGTAAGCAATAAGACACCTAGGTTACCTACCTGTTGTGCCTATTTGCTTGTATGTTTGCCCTTCTATACCTTCGAATATCGCTCATATGATTAAGTATAAAATTTGTACAGCTGTTATTGACATTGTTGTGAAATAATACAATGCCAAAACATTCTCGTTAATACAATATTCTTATAAAACAATTTAAAGAAAGATGAAACGATTGATAGTCAGTATCCTCCAACGTAAATACGAGCTTAGAAATATTTATGTTAATTTACATTGTGTTACATTGACAATATGACATCCTAACGCGACTCCAACGAGGTCTGTATTTGCATTTTGTTTGTATACGTTGCTTATGCGTTTAGCAACTTACGCCCGCGTAAAACAACTGTCATGGCGGCATTATTCTAAACACCATGGTTCATGTTTCTAATTAAGTCTTTACAAATGCACGGGTTGTCTGTCACGCCTTGTTACTGAACATCTGGTGACACTGCAAGTGTTTGTTCTACAAATTTGTGAAGTGTGGCCAATAGGATTTTGTTTATAATTAAGTGTAGTTGGGTGTGCACGTAGGTGTGTCGTAAATGTGTGTTTAGCCTGCAATGTGTGAATGTGTGCGTAGATATTTATCTTTTGTGACTTGAGCACTGAGTTTGTCTTAGAGGTTTGTCCTGCTAACAAATAATGACGTAAATGCATAATTAATTAAATTTACGGAATAAAAGGTATTCCTCATTCTGAACTGTCGAAAAGATCCGAGAATTAAGTTTATCTAAAGGTTAAAATAGATAGGTAAGTACCTACTTAGGTACATGGAATTGAAATGTGCAAAATATCTTATGGCTGGGTACATTTTCATCAGTTTTTAATTTTCTTTACGATAAACTATTTTCTATCATAATATAAGGCAAGAAGCAAATGCATCTCGTTCTTAGATCTGTATCCCCCTTATTACGAAATACGGACTAAGCATTAAACCAGGTTTAAATTGAAAACTTTGACACTAAAACAATGGCTTACGTCAATTTAAAGCCGGTTTAATACTTAGTCCACATTTTGTAATAAGGGGGTATAAGTGTACGATGCGGGAGCTTTCCGACAGTTCAAAATCAAGGACGATTATTCCCGAAACTTGTCACATCCAATTGCGTTCAATCTTTAGTAGAGCAACTGTTGCATAATGAGTTTTTTATTGTATTGTAGAATGTAGACTTGTTATTAATACTACTTACAAGGTCTGTCACAAAAAGCATGTTGTTTGATTCAATTTGGCATTTGCGCATGTCGGTTCATATTAATTTGGTGGTTGTACACAACTATGGAGAAGGTATTAAAAATATACTGATGGAACAAGCTAAATGCATTTTTATTACATTATAGGTACAGACTTGGCGCAATTCTTGCCAAAGAATTTTGGTCTTCCGGAAAACAGTCCTTTCTTAGAAAAAAGTCCACCCCACACAGCGAAGCCGACGCCGAAAACTAAGCCACAGTCCATTAGAGCAGCTATCACAAAGGTGAGACAAAATTGATTGATACATCTTTTTACAGAATTTTACAAATTGCATTGAGAAACTTTCATCGTGTAAATCACTCCTAAGTTCCTTAATCCATTGATGATACATATTATGTATTATTATTACCAGACACAGCGGAGAAATTCTCTCTTACGATTCTTCTCTTAAGTGTTTGAATACATGTAAGTGCCAGACCCAATATTACTTTTGACTTAGCCTTTTTCTTATAAGTACATCGCCTAAGTAGGCACCGTGCTCTCTGAGTCGGAAAAGGCACAGAGTAAATAGACAAATAGATACTTATTAAACAGTCACTTTGTCTTTAAAAGGTCTTCACAAAAATATGAAACCTTATTTGTTGCTGGGAAAGTACTTACGAGTTTCCTACAAAAGAAAATAACTCCTTCTATACATTATTCAGTGTTCTTTTCACCTCTAATGCTAATGGATGGCTTTGTTGGCTCAACGTCACTTCATGTTAATATATAACTGAGTATAATGAACGGTGCCCATTCAAACATGTCAAGATATGTAAGAAGGCATGCATACCTTACTTATGCGTACTTTTACTTGCAGCTGGTGAGATTGCAGTCTAGAATTGTTTCTTCATTTTTAGTACCTACTTGTTGTAAGAAAATCGCGTATGATAAACAATGAAATCAATATGTTTTGTTGTAAGGTTAATTCAACTCAATTCTAGTTAGTGGTCATCTTTACTATTTTAAGTTCCGACGATGTTAATTAGCAACACTTCCCAAGTGAACTCATTTAAAGTATGAGTCATCATAGGTAGTAAACTTAGAACTATGCTATTGCTAAGTTCCTGTAACATTAGCAGCTACCAGATATTTAATACTTGTCTATTATGAGGTAACAATCTGTAACAAGAAACTTTGGACCCAAATTAAATTTATAGATTATTAACAAAAACAAAATCTTGTTTGATTAAAGTGCGTCTTTTCATAAAAGGAACATATACGTAGCATGATGTCTACATTTTGACACTAACACTGCCGACATGGCCAAGTCGACACATTAGATCCTTCTTCGGATAGCCCTATCGAAATAGAACACCTAAATTGGCTAAAAATATACGTAGCATGATGTCTACATTTTGACACTTACACTGCAGACATAGCCAAGTCCGACACATTAGATCCTACTTCGGATAGCCGACGCCTATAGTAGTAGCATTACCTAACATTAAAAAGATATCATCTTTTCCAGCCTATGGCGGATTTACAAAGATGTCCGCACTGCAACCGCGCATTCGGCGTGCGAGCATTCGAACGGCACGTGGAGTGGTGTGCAGACAAGGCAAAACTCCTGCCCGCCGCGCCTTCTCAAACACCGCAACACATCGCCGAGGCCAAGCAGCGCCTCGACGCGCGCACGCGCTACAAGGCGCCGCTTGCTCGCCACGCACGGTATACCTAGCATTATGTGTAATTATATGTCATTACGATGCATTATATACCTAATTGTAGCCCAAGTTTGTGAGATAATAATGAAGTAATACCACATTGAACGCATAACAAATATTAGGCGAGGCAGTTCTACTTGGCGGTAGTCATGATAACAATATGTTGCGATTTATGGTATATGTTTTTCTATCCCTGATTTTAAATAAATACTTATTAATAATTGTTGTGTTGATAGGTGTCTGATAAGTTCTTCGAAACATATGTGACAGATTTTCTATGGCAAATAATTAATATGTCAAAAATGTGTCATCTTTTATATAATTCTTCTGTACGTGTGTTGACAGTGAACTCCTCCTAAACGGCTGAACCGATTTGAATGAATTTTTGTGTATGTGTTCAAGTGGATTCGAGGATGGTTTAGATTCACAAATAAACCCAGCAGATGGCGCTGCAATCGATTGGTATATCATGCAGGACAACTTCTGTCGGGTCCGCTAGTAATATATACGTTTCAGAAAGACGGATAGTCTTTCTGAAACCCTTTGTCACTCAGTTGGCAAATTTGTCCTTAGAGTAATAAAAACATGCTTGATTTTAAAATAATGCCTGTTACTTTCATTTCTCCAAGCACGCATTCACAACGGCGAGACAAAACCACAAACAGTCGGTCTGCGTCTGTCGACTCATCCCGTGGCGTCACTCCACCGCCCGCGCTGCGAGAGTATGGCGACAACAAACATGAACGTACCAGGGTTTCAGGTAATTCACATTACGCTTTATAATACAACATTTTCAAATATGCTAACGTTAATTTAATAAAGAAGACCTCACACTTACATTCGCCTTAAATATTATATATTGTAAATTTTGTTAACACTGTTCTACTGTAATAGTGTAATCAAACAATATCAGATGTTATTAACATGAAAAAAACTGTTTTATAGAATCAGCGTCTAGCAACGATTGCCAAGAAGACGTATCGCCACATGTGCCGCTAATCAGAACCACTAGAAATATGCAACGCTCATCAGGAGATGCCAATGTTAAAGCAAGACAAGCCAGACTTGCTAGAGACCTCAGCAGCTCAAGGTACAAACGCAATATACTTACCTACCTTATTATAACATTATATTATTTATTACCTCGTCATGTAGCAAATAAGGGGAAAGGAAGGACTTTTTTTTTTCATTTTGTGTTTTAGCATTAGATTGATGTGGATTAAGTTCCTGTCTCCTTGTTTGTTACAATATATCCAATAAATATACCCACCTTCCTTTCCCCTTTCGTAGAAAAAACCAAGATTCCTGCCCAACCTCAATCCAACAAAGTCACACTGACCCTGCTATTAATAAACAAACCGAACCAAGTAAACCCAGAAATAAACTTAATGTCAAAAAACAACAACAGTTAAAAAAGTTAGAGGCGATTGTTGGCAAATACAGTGAAGGAAATTTGAATAACAACAATGACAAAAGAGTATTGAAAAACAAAGCTTTGGACAAGAGTCAAATACCTTTACCGAGAAAATTTAATACTAAAGAACAAGAGAGTCTAAATAGAAATATTCAATTGAAAGAAAAGACAGTTGCCATACATTCGAATACATCTCACAATGAGAAAATCTTTAAATCTAATTCTTTAAAAGCTCTCGAAGCAGAAAACATAGTGAGTTCTGCTTCGAGAGAGAGAAATCTTGTAAATACGAAAATCTCTACTGAGAAGGAAAAGAAAGTTAAAAGGAAAATAAGAAATACTGCAGTAAAACTAGCTAAAGAAAACAGTATGAGTATAGATAGTCTCGAAGAAGGTCCTCCTAGTATAAATCGGCCCAAAGATCAACAATCTATTGGCATTAATACAGAACTTCTATGTGTTCCATGTGTGATACATAATAACGCAGATCTGAAAAAAGAGAACAATACACACAAGAAAGTTAAAACTAATGCGAAAAAAAATAGTCCGCAAGACAAAAGTGCCGCTAAATACAATAACGAACCTCCGGAACCGAAAATCGAGTTACTATATAAAAACCCAACAATGTCAAAGCAAAAGCAAAAAATTACGAAATACATTATAGAAGATGTAATTTTATCAAATCCGAGCTTAAATAATAAAATAAGCACACAGAATAATTCGGACTATTTAATTGCCGACGGAATCGATTCCGCGTTAGATATGAGCAACTGGGAAAGCTCAGATTCAAAAATAAATTTAGAGATAAAAGCTGTCGACAGTACCATAAATACTATTTCTGATATTGATAATGACAATAAGAAACTGAAAAATGTAGATTCCGTCAATGAACAAATAAGCGAAGAAATTCATGTCGCACCAGAAGACGCTTGTGGTGAAATTTATGAACAAATAGAAGATGATGATGATGTACAAAATTTATCAGTAGAGCATTTTGAACAAAATTATGAGCATGATTTGAGTGAACAATTGTCTATTGATTCTGTAGGAGAAAAATATGATGATGATGATGATGATATTAGTCATAATATTGAATGTCGTCATGGTAGCTGCGAAACATACACAAAGTTCACCGAGGACCCGGCAGATTTGCAGGAATTTATCAATTTGACTGATAAGTTAATAACTAAAGAGCTTATGAAAGAAGAAAGCTTAAACGTTGAAAAAGATCTAGACAATATTCATACTCCAAAAACTAATTCCCTTGAAGCAATGAATAATGAAGCCTTACGTACTGCGAATTCGCCTAAGCGCACTTTTTCAGATACATTTGATGAACTTAAAAACAACTTAAAAGAAATACTCCATAATAATCAAACAGTTGATTTACTAAATGAAACTAACAACGTTGATAAAAATGAATCTAAAGATAATAATTCAATCATAAATCGAGAAGTAGATGACATGGAACACATAACTGTTTATAAACTAAAATTTTACGAACAAAGAGAGGATACGATATTTACAACAAAGAGGGAGCTTGATACTAAACTACCCTCAATAACAGAAACTAATACGCCTGGCTGCAGAGTGGAATGTAGTAGAAAAAAAACTCAAAACATGTACAAAGTCAATAAAAAAGGCAAGATGTTAGGAGAACAAATGCGAAATGCCAAGGAATATAAAACGTTCATTGTGAACCAAAGCTCTGACATGAGCGACGATCAGTCGATGTTTTCAGACGCGCCGCCGCTGAAACTACCGCGTATTGAAATTAAAAGGTTAGATTGACTTATCCAACTTCCTTTAAGTACCTATATAATTATTAGTAATTTTCAGCATGGGCCAATCAGTATCAAATCATCGGTTATGTATAGAGGATTTATTCGTACGTGTCTTACTTATTAAATTATCTTGGTATGTCTTTTTTGTTTTAAAAATGTAAATTACTAGTCCCACAAATAGAAATATATTAAAAATGTTAAATAATATTATATACAATGGATAATAAAGCAAATTTTTATGATTAAAAAAAATGACAATTAAAATTAAAAAGACATGCCAAGATTCTATAATAAATAAGACACGTAAGATCAACAGACTATTATGTGTATTTTTTTTGTATTTTATATTAAATTATGTTTTTAAAAATATATTTTACAGGCTTGACGACAATTACGATCCTTTCGTATCAGCTGCTAGACAAATGAAAGAACTCATGTCCTCTGACACAAACATTCCTAAAAAAGTTCAAAACTCCACAAAAGACCACAGCAGAACCCTTCCCGCCTTACAACCCACAAAAGAAAAAGGCTCTTATCTTCGCTCTGATAACACTAAAATGTTAAAAGACACACTTAACAAAACTTACCAAAAGACACCCACATTACAGAGAATGAAATCCTTTGGCAGCACAAACAATGAAAACCATAGTAACACTTTCGGTGGTAGGTGCAGCTCATTTAGATTAAATAGAAATGATAAAAAACCTAGTCCTAAATTAAATACTACATTCACGAAATCCAGTAAAGAAAATATTAGTACCGTGGAAAAGAACTATTTTAATAGGAGCAGTAATTTAAATAGATCATTTTCTAGTTATACAGCTTCTAGTTACAGCACCCCTAAACCTAATGAGAAAATTCCAAAAATTGCCACATCTATGTATCATAGTTTCCAGCGCACGACTATAAAACAACCGGTCAAATTAGATAAAATCAATATAGACGATGAAAAGAAAGGATTTGTCAATCTCGATGCTATACTCACCGATGACAACTCATCGATGACTGACAGTAATTATATTGATCCTAGGCTTATAAATGAAAATGACAATTTACCGATAAACGTTAACACTATATTAAATAATCCCGATATAATCAGTAGCATGGAATCCCTTCTTACCACTGAAAATCTACCTGCAAAATTTGAATCGTTTAGTACAGTAAATAAAAATAATAACAAAGTTTTTCATAACAACCTTACAGACAAAAATAAAAATGAACCTAACAATAATATTAACAAAACTCCCCTGATCGTAGATGATCTGAGTCTGCAGTACAATAAACTTATGCATTCTTTAGAGCAAAGTATAGCTTCGAAAGCCTCTGTCAGAGATGATGATTCTCTGTGCGAAGATTTTGACTTAGAGGAATTCATGACTTCATTTGATGAAGAAATACATAAGCATAAATCGGAAAATAAGCGTACATGTAGCTCTACAACTAGGATAGTTAAGCAATCTGAACTTGTAGACAGTAATAGGGCATCGGAATTAAATAGTATTAGTTCTACTCCCAAACTTATGAATAGTATGACTCCTGTTAACAAATCGATGTCTCTCAATTTTAGCAGTAACAATGTAGTGAGTGAAAGCCTTTTCCCCTCCTCTGTGAAACGTTCCACTTCCCTCCTCGATTCCATTCAAAAGAAGGCAGTGGCGAAGGTAAACAGTGGAAGGAGCCGTCACAAATCTGATCAACTGGAGCAAGATATTATGCAATCTCTCAAAGACTTCGACAAATTTTATGAAAATGAAAAGAACGAAAATTTGTCGGGTAAGGAGACCACCCACTATAATGGCACGGCGAAAAAGGTGAAGTCTGCAAAGAAAATAAAAAAAAGTAATGAAAACTTAACAAATGGAAACCACACACCTAATGGCAAGACGAGCAACGATTCAGCTTATAGCAGGTTAGTCAGGTAATCAACATTGATTTCATGCAAAATGAATACGAAACGATACAAAATACTTATTATTCTCCATGTGTTCTAATTATTCTATTGTATGTTCAAATCTTTATCGGCATATCATATTTCATTAATTTATTATTTATTTTAGCATTACTTCAACTTATAATCTTGTAATATTGCAGCTTGAATAGAATATCACCGTCAAAACTATCGCTCTGTACGCCGAAGGAATCGAATGGTTTGACGTCCCTAGAGCAAATACCCGCGGGCTCTGACTCAGGTGGGAGTCACAAGGAGGACGTACGGTCCATCTCCAGCGAGGAGTTCCTGGCCATGGAACGATCAGCTGAATTAGACGAACCGCTATCACCTCCCGAACCAGTTTTCAATAAGGAGCAAGGAGATCAGAAACA
This sequence comes from Laspeyria flexula, assembly GCA_905147015.1. Lineage (NCBI taxonomy): Eukaryota > Metazoa > Arthropoda > Insecta > Lepidoptera > Erebidae > Laspeyria > Laspeyria flexula. The sequence continues at coordinate 8,903,649 of LR989964.1, read as the reverse complement.
TGGTAAGCATCTCCAAATATTTATTCGTTAAAATCTAGACTCAATTATCTTAATACCTGTCTAATAAAAATGGAGAACTAGGCATGTGGTAAATCTTTTGACCAGATGATTTATTACATAATATTAAGATTAAGATTTAAATACGTGACTGTAATTAATCTTTTCTTTAAGATACGTTATTTTGAGATTGAGATTACCTACAAATATTAATCTGTAAACAAGCAGGAGTAAACTACCTACACACACTATATAGTGACATCTGTATATAGTTGCGCCATCTATCCGCAACTTAAATTACTAGCTTCATAGAATTACAATACACTTGTGTGATTTCATTTTATAATTATGTTCTTACAGAGAAACATGTATCATCACGGGCGTCTTCCCGTCGCAGTACGACCTGGCATCAGGCAGCAGGCTCTCTAAGTTCGAGCGGGTCAGAAGCTTCGTTAAACCGGGGCCGGAGGGACTCGGCCCCCGTACCTCGGCTCTCGCGGTTCTGCCACGAGTGTGGCAACAAATTCCCCGTGGACACCGCCAAGTTTTGTATAGAGTGTGGCGTTAAACGACTTGTCGTGTAGGAGATAATGCCAACACGTTATGTGTGACCGACTTCTAGTCTAATAAGTAGTGCCGGATTGGCTAAATAAGATATGTCTCGCCGGTGAAGCTTGGAGTGCATCTCTCTCCATAACACGTGGCCGAGGCTCGAGGCGTATGCAATTATGCATCCAGTTTGCCTGTTGTATAATATATCATTATTTTTATTCTGACGAAATACATGTACAAATATTGTTGTCATGTACCAATGTGCGTCGTTGATCAATGGACTTATGAGCAATGTGTTCTATTATTTATATGCTGAAAATATTTCGTTTTGTCGATGTTAAATATCACATTATCTTGAAAGCAAGCATCGTCAATTAAGTTAGAACATTATATATTATGAATTATCTATATACGGTCCCTCCTTGCATTGTGGATTGTGAATCTAACTACGCACTTTTTATACCATATCCTGAAAAGTATATTTTTTATATTTTGTAAAATATATAATTATGAATACAAATTGCACAAATTGACAATGTTGGACCACTACTTAAATGAAAATAGAAGTTTCTCTAAAATGTAGTTCTTTATATATATAGGTAATAATATTTACAAAACGTTACCAAATTGCTATAATTTATGAACTAATTTGTGCCTTCACTGTAGCTTAGAATAAATTATACTGTATTCTGTTGGTGTAATCTGTTATTTTGTTTGCGAAGTTTTAATTTGTATTGTAACTGTTTGCGACTACAACTGGCCAGGGTAGCCTTGGAAATAGTAATGTCTGTGATAGATGAACCATTTTGATGAATCAAAATTTTTGTCAAGGAAGTTTGAATTCAAGAATAATGTTTAAGTGCCAATTACTTTGTAATTTCGGTTTTGAATGTAATTTTGTGTAAATTTTTAGTTATTATTTTGCACTTCATAGTGACAACTACTTTTCCTAATAATTTTGATAACCCTTCCAAGGATTTCCATTAACGTCTCCTGTTCACAACATAGTTGGCCATTTTAACAAGACTGATTTTATTTTCAAAGTTTTCGAACTTGATTAATTCTTAGTTACTGTTGTATATTGTTTTTAATAAAATAACGATTTTATCATGTAATAAATTAACATTTTAATAATGATATTTTGTTGTTTTTTTTTACGGAAAAGGCTTCTCAAACACATTTATGGGTTTATTCCCATCCAGTCACACCCAAACCTATCAAGCCTCCGAACTTCTGATGCAGAGACGGGAAACGAATGGGAGAAACCTCATCAGTTGGTCAAACCGTGCTGATAACTTTACGTCATTTCTATTTATATATCGATTGTGTGTAGGTCTTATGCAGTAAATGTTAGAAGCATTATATTATCTAAAATGAATAAAATGCATTGTTTATGATATCATAAAGATATTAGTGAATATTTTTATTCAAAAAAAAAGAATAAATTTGTAATTACATATCAAACAGCTACTTCAAATTATCATTAGGATTTTTATTATGTACTAAATTACTGCTCTCAGCAACTTTTATTTACAACATTAAAAAATAATTTGTGTTCATAATTACAACTTTACTGATAGCAAATATAAAAGGCTCATTTACACAACTTTTGGTGCCTCGCTTTGTTTTACTCGTAGAGAAGAACAGACGGCAGGCAAAACTTACAATAGTCTAAATGGGCCTAAAGACAGAGTACAAAAATGTATATCAATGAATACTGCTAGAGCCTAAACATACTCTTGTGTCCTTTCCTTGGTGGTATTGCACCCCTTACTCGTAACCTTCTCAGGGCCTCACGAAGATGTTTTGGCTGCAAAGGCCCTGCTTCACCCGACTTATCCAATACTTCAAGAGCTGAAATAAAAATTAAAAATAATAGAAATAGCTGTGGTCTACTAATCTATAGTCATATTAACATCCAATTCTATACTAATATAAAGTTGGTAAGATTTTTTGTTTGTTTGTTTGGTTGAACATGCTAATCTCAGGAACTACTGGTCCAAATTGAAAAATTACTTTAGTGTTAGATAGCCCCAGGCAACAGCTAGTAGCTAGTAATATAGCTGTTGCCTTGGGATTAGGATGTATGGATGGACATTTGTGAGAAAGGCGGAAAAGACCTGCATCAAACTATATTATGATTATAATCTGAAATAACACAGGCTACTTTTAACAAACTTCCCACATGGGCAGAAGCTACTTTAATAATAATAATATAATAATATTCTACCACATTCACACAGCGCCAAAGTCCCAAAAGTAAGCAATTATATTTGCTTGTGTTATGGGTACTACACAACTGATATACTACTTAATTTTTTTTGTAAATACATATATATTATAGATAAATGACACCCAGACACAGAACAAACCTTTATGTTCATCACACAAATATTTGTCCTGGGTGGGGATCGAACCCACAACCTCTGGCTTAGCAGTCAGGGTCACTAACCACTAGACAAACAGGCCAGTCACTTTAAAACTTCAGCAATTCAAACATTTTATATTAAGTATATTTAAATAAGTCATTCAAGTATTTACCTTCTTCTACTACTTCCCCTACAAATACTTTAGCAATACCGGACATGGCTATGACTACGTTCTGACCAACAGAACATCCAGTAATTGTCTGCATTAACCTTTTGATAGCTGCTTTAGGGAATGCAGCTCGCCTGTACATTTCATATCTATCCAGTTGTTCCTCGGTAAAGTTTGAGACTAGAACTCTGAAATAAAAAAAATATAGTTAGAAATGCATGATTGTGACAATAGACATAGAAAAGATAATAATATATGAACCGATTTAAGCAAAAATGATCCAAGCAACAAAAACCTCATTATGAGATATTTGACTTTAAATTCATTGTAGTAAAGTCCATATTAAAGTAATACTAAAGTATAAACATACTGCATCTTTTCACGCTCTTCTTCTTCCATTTCCTTCTTACTCTTCTTTTCTCTTTCCCTTTCATTTATTAGCATTTCTTCAGTCATTTGAGATTCATAATTATTAGCTGTGTCACTCTGTTGGAAATCACTTATATTGGGCACTATAGTATTGTCTACACTCTCATCAAGGTCTAATTTATCATATTTCTCGCCTGTATCTGTGTGTGACTGTTCGAGTGTTGAATGGTCAAAAGAATAATCATTTATGTATGGTTCATACTGATCGGTGAGTACATCAGGTTGTGAACTAATGAATGTGTCAGAATTATCTGTGTATATATTGCCCAGTTCATCAGCTCTGTGTATCGTTTCCACATTTTGTGAGCTGTCGGAATATGTTTCTATGATTTCGTTCTCAATACTCGCACTTGGAACACTTTCTCCGTAGTTCACTAATGTTGTATCTGAAATTTTATAATAGATTGCAGTCACTGGTCCTATAAAAGAATAATAATAGTATACAGAGTCTATGATAAAATATTGTATTCTTGAAAGCCCCATTATAATAATTGTATTAATTCACAATTATTATATATCTGTGATATATTTGTGTCAAAATTGTCTTCCCAGGCTGCCGTGAATTATGTCAGAAATGGTATGAAAGATGTTATAAGGAATTGGAAAAGAGTTTTGAAAACTTACATTCAGGTTCATCTTTCAATAACTTTTCTTCTATTTCTAATGATATTTCCTGTGAATCATCTTCGTTAGAATCGCTGTGCTCCAATTCTTGCGCCAATTCCTCTTCTAAAATCATAAATTTTGGCTTTAGAAAACATTACACTCCACACAACCAGTAGAGACCGAAACTCCAACATATTTTTACCAACCTCTCAACCGTTCCGCCTCGGACAGGCCGTCACTGCTAGGATTCTCAGCCATTGCCACTGTTTTTCTGCACAATATCGCTTACCATGCACTCAATGGGTTAATATTATCACTGTAATTTAAACAAATTGTAACAAAATATTTACGCATTTTTAAGAACAGATCCTTTCACATTAAAAATAGCTCGGTTCTTTGGATTATCCAACAGGCACAGCTTAAGCACAAATTATATAGCTGTCTTTGTTTTTCTCACAAAATATACAATGCTGTTATCTCATTCTAAACTTCTAAAGGAACGAAAACGAACTGAACGAAACGGTCGTGGTCGGTAACGTAACCAAAAAATAATAATATAAGGCTGTTTACACACATAACGCAAGATCGCCAAGATCCGTCGCGCTTCTCTTCGTTCTTCAACGTCAGACAGAACACTCAATTTTAATATTATACAAAATAATATGTCCTAAGCAAGGAACCTTAAAATCTTTATCAGTAAGTTCCTTGGTCATATGCCATAGATAAAAAATCAAGAAAATCATGGCCTTTGAATGAAGTTGGTTGACAAGGGTTTTTTTGAAAAAAATGAAATTCAATTAAACTTGGCTTACTTAATTATACTAACATTGTATACATCATTATACATGTCAGTTAATGAAGGTTTTAAACGTAAATCAAGGTAAAATAATAATTTAAAATGTTCCTAATCCTATTATGTAGTTGTCCATGATCACTATTCCCATATAATCTTTAATCAATCGATCAACCAATACTACATCCATGATCAACCAAAATTGATTTTTAATCGGTTTGCCGGTTATTACCGATCATCGACTACCTAGAGAAGAGAAAACCGAGAAAACCTGAAAACGTCATCGCCGCTCATCTCATCTTTGCTCTTGCTTTTGCTTGCTTGTGACAGCCCGCAATTTGGCGGTGGTGAATGTGACTGGCTCGTGAAAAATAAAATTCTGTATTCCTGGTGCGAACAGAGAGTTCCATCATGAGTGCATTACTGAAAGTATCTGTTTCTCGAAGCCCTGCTACATTGGTGAGTACCAAAATCATTAATTTATCATAAAATTTGAGTTATGTAATCGACAAGCGGTTACAAAAAAATGTTTTGATGATTCTATTCGCGAGGATTAGATTATAGGGTACAAATACCTCTTAAATTAAAATATTTAAACTGTAAGCATTTCTATATTACTTATAACAATATATAACTGCCTGGTACCATGTTCAATCAATTATAAAATAATGTTTTCATTTTAGAAATAAAAATGTTGAGCAATATGTTGTAATATTTTAATAAAGGCTTATCTAAAAAAAAATCATACTACCATATATGTTCGAGGCACAATAAATAAACAAAGATGTATTGATTTATCCCATAATAAATTATTTACCTATATTGAAAAAATAATGATAGTAAAAGGTGTGAGACTAACAAGATTTTGGCCTATCTCTAAAATCAGAATTGAAAGGTCTACAGAATTCATATTTTATATTTATTTTAATTGATTTTACCGACTTTACCTAAACAAAAAACAAATTAATAATAGTCAATAACAGTGTGATATTTTCTTTCAATATTTTTATTCATTTACTTAAAATAAATTGACCTTTATTATTTTCACAATACTCCTGGCCACTATCACCCTATACTAACTCCTTGCTATTATTGTTGCAGGCTTCATACCTATACAGAAACCTACATTTATCAGTGGGTGGTGCAGCTAAAGATGCATCAGTGAACACCAATACTACAAAGTCTTACACAGTTGTAGACCATAAGCATGATGCACTTGTGATTGGAGCTGGAGGCGCTGGGCTAAGGGCTGCCTTTGGTCTGGTACAAGAAGGTTTTAAGACAGCTGTAGTTACTAAGCTGTTTCCCACCAGGTCTCATACTGTTGCTGCACAGGGTGGAATCAATGCTGCACTAGGTACCTTCATTATGTTAATTTTTATAACAAAATTAGTTTGTCAAATGTGGCTAATGTTGGTGGTTGGCCTACTGATACCAAACTGGCCAGATGGGTTGGTACAGGGTTTTATTTCGAGTTTTGGCGGCCAAATATTTCAAAGTGCAACATTGGACAGCCCTCAGATAGACCGATTACCTGGTCAAGGTTGCGGGTGGCTGTTGGTTGCAGGCGGCACAAAATCACTCACAGTGGCGGAAATAGGGCGAGGCCTATCTCAAGCAGTTGTCTACTTACTGCCCACAGATCTTGTTCTGTTATTAGCAACATAACAAAATTGGCTCTCTTACCAAGAAGGTTGGCTACATCTGGTTTAGGTGGATTCATACTTGAACTTTTCTTTTTTTGTGTAAAATAAATAAGCTGGCCATAAATAATACATAAATCCTCTTTTGCAGCTAAGATTAAGTACACAGATTTTAATAGGTGTTATCCTATTAAAAATTTAAAGATAAGATTTGTGATGGATTATAATTATCATTTGTTTTTTAGGTAATATGGAGGAAGATGACTGGCATTGGCACATGTATGACACAGTTAAAGGATCTGACTGGCTTGGAGATCAGGTAAAACTACTAGATATTGTGGCAAAAGTAAAACTTAACCATATGCTTGCCAAGTATATTTTTATTAGGATTTCTATGGTAGAATGCATACAATAATATCCAGGTAGAACAGTATTAAAGTTTAGTCTCCAGAAGGTATCTAGATCCTGACAAACAAATGCTAAAACTGAAGCCCCATAGCCACCATAAACTAGTAAAATTTTTCGATCAAAACGTCAGGCAAATAAGTAGGGTATTCCCTATTCCTTGTAATATAATACATGACATAGACCCATTTTATAGTAATTTAATATAGTAACTGCCTCGGTGGTGCAGTGGAAAGTGAATACGACTGCTGTGCAAGAGGTCCCGGGTTCGATTCCCGGGTCGGGTGAAAATTGTATTGGGTTTTTCTATCATGAAATTCCAGTATTGAGATTTTCCCGGAGTTTGGTAAACAAATGTTCCCGGTATGACAATAGGCTCGCCCCCTATTTCATGGGACCAAACATAGCTGGCGAAATGTGGGTGTGAAACACCTCTGCCTACCACTTTGGGGAAAAAGGCGTGATGCAATGTTATGTTATGTTAATATAGTAAAATTTTGTATTGGAACCCAATGTCATGTTCCAGAGAATATTAGGGTAGACATGACTCATCCACTCCACCTCCTAAACTCGTCAAAAGGCTAAACGAGTTAAATGTTCACATTTTAAAATAATTAGTTCTATTTGATAAGAATAGAAAAATAATGTTTGCTTATTTATTCACACTTTAGTGATAATTGACACACAACTGGTCACATATGCGGCTGTTTGTTCAATAGTATTCAAATGAAGTAGTGAAATTTTTGCTCTAAAGTGCTATTCCTTTTTTTATTTATTTACACAAACAATGTAGGGTTCATAAAACCTAGTGATTACTCTATTCTTGTCATATAAAATGTGTAGAATCAATCAAATGGGTTATCCACTAATTTCTCAAATAAATATTCAAGAATACTTACTGTATTCTTATTTTTTTTTATCTTAAGGTTTAAAAATGTGCCCAGCTATAGGCCGACCCAGTCACAGCCAGGTCTAGAAAGTTTTGACCCAATGATTTTTGGAAAATTGGATAAGAGTTTGTGTCAAATAGAGCAACTAGAAAAACAATGGTTGAAAACTTAAGTTTTACCTTAAGTTAACCCAGCAATGGGAATATATAGGTTAGGAAAAATGTTGGATGTTTACAGAATTATATAATGACAAGTCCATACAAATCTGTTTCATAATCCAAATTATTATATTTTTACATCATTTCCACCTATTGCAGTCCAATGTTGGACATAGGCCACTTCTAATATATAATAATATTCTTCTTTTATATTAACACATAATATTTTAAACAAATCTTACAAGACCATCTATAACTATGAGCCAAAAAAGATTCAATATCAATATGAATAAGCAAGACTACATAACATGCTATTGTAAACAATTACTATCTGTAAAGACTATTTCTATGTACCTACAATTAACCAGGTTTTTATTTAGTTACCTAAGTATTATAGACAATATTTATTCATATGTGTATTCGTCTTGTCATTTTGTATGGATTATAATATGTGTATATTTTAATCCATACAAATATGTTTTATCTTATTTTGCTTTTCTGTTTGTTACAGTACCATGTTGTGTGGGATTTTAGAGCTTTCTGTCACTATTCTTTACTCTTGAAATAGTTTTGTTGTGTTTTAGGCATCTACCTGTTTAAAATGGATGAAAACTTGAATGTTCAATAATTTGTTGTAGGACGCAATTCACTACATGACCCGCGAGGCACCTCATGCTGTCATTGAGTTGGACAACTATGGCATGCCATTCTCACGCACTCCAGAAGGCAGGATCTACCAGAGAGCCTTTGGTGGTCAGTCACTTAAATTCGGCAAAGGTGGTCAGGCACATAGGTGCTGCGCCGTCGCTGACAGGTAACAATGTTTTTTTTCTTTTTATTTAAGAAATCAACTGTTTTCTGCCCTCTCCCTCTTTTTGGCCTTTAAGGGATCTGTCACATAGAAAGCGTTCAAGCGGCCAGTTTTGCGTTCGTTGTGTTACGTTACATAGACATGGGAGGCGTTCTGACCGCTTCGGTCAATCAGTATAACGCAATACATCACAACGAACGCAAAACGAATCATTTGAACGCTTTCACTGTGACAGAATTCCGTTAGGACTCGTACCTTTGAATAGTATCAAAATAAGCCCAATGATGTCCACTGCTGGACATATACAGGGTCTGTCGTAAGTAATGGCTAACCCGTTACCTGGAGGTAGCTCTGATGTCAGGCTATATGCTATATGCTATGGTATACACATTTAGATATTTTTTTAAATTATGCTCCTTTGCCCACTCAATCAGTTTCTATTTCAACAAATTCAGGTATTTTTGTGTAAATTTTTTTGATATCGTACTCCCGGAGACTTGCATTATTAAATTTAATTAAATTTTGAGTACTCATTAACGTAAAACATTATTTAAATTAACATTTCAAGAAAATTTTTCTGATTTTTTAATTGCACTTTCTAGTGTAAACAATGCAGTTTAAAATATTCATAGTAAAATGTTGCTATAATAAGTCAACATAATAGTTATTTCATAGCTAATTTGCACATAAAAGTCTATGCACAGTGATTTTAATGATCTTTTGTTCAGCACAATAAGAAGCTAATTAATTTTCTAGGTGCATACCATGAATTGTGTAATTGTTTATTACTGAATTATGCATTCTTTCGACACCTTCTAAAAATGTTAAGATATTGTTCTTACATCAGTTTGTAATATAAATATTGCAGCATACTATATAGGATTTTAAGTGCTAGTGAGATAATAATAATAATAATATTCTACCACATTTACACAGCACCATCTAGTCCCAAAGTAAGCAATTATATTTGCTTGTGTTATGGGTACTAAACAACTGATATACTAATTAAATATATTTTTTTTGTAAATACATTCATATTATAGATAAATTAACCCCAGACACAGAACAAACCTTTATGCTCATCACACAAAGATTTGTCCTGGGTGGGGATCGAACCCACGACCTCCGGTTTAGCAGTCAGGATCACTAACCAGTAGACCAACAGGCCAGTCACACACATTTTTTTTTTTTTTATATAATCTGTAAAGTGCATTAGTAAATATGAAATAGAAACATTTATTGGTACCAACATGAGACTCAATAAAATAATAGGTACATACAAAGGACGAGTAGTACAAAACAAAATATATATAAACAAATGTCTTATGATTGCACCAAATAGGTACCGTTTCAGCATAATGCCGAGCACAATTGCCCGGCGCTGATTTTGACATTCCAATCCTGAATTCATTTTATATTACCTCTTTTCGACTAAGGAGTACTAGATTAAAAATATTTTATTAATTTGCCTCTATTGAAGAAATTACATTGAGCAATCTGAGGGAGCAATTGAGCGGGCGGCACAAAATCGCACGCTGTGGCGGAAATTAGGTGAGGTCTATGTTCAACAGTGGACGTCATTGTCTGATATGATGATCATGATGAATCTGAGGGAAAAAAACAACGCTGGTTCACCCACTGAAAGGTCATTGAACCGAACTTTTCATACCTGCAGCTTTATAGGTATGCATTACTGTGGCCAGTAAACCTGTGCATTCTGTTAAGAATCACTCATATTATGCTCTGATTTTGATATTAAAACGGTAGACGGTCCACTTGGGGCTTAGCTCCCGCCATATCAGCTGAACCTATGAAACGGGGTCCCCTGGCTAAAATGTTCCTCCCCCCCCCCCCCCATTTGAGCTTCTCTGCAAAAAGGCCTCCCGACGAAGACTATTTGATACAGGATCCATCTCGAGCAAGCTACATCACTGACTACGACTTATAGTAGAAGATAATTCAATTCTGTTGTCTAAACTGTGTATTCTTCTCAGGACGGGTCACTCCCTTCTGCATACACTGTATGGTCAGTCTCTCCGATATGACTGCGAGTATTTCATCGAATACTTCGCGCTTGACCTCTTGATGGAAGACGGCGTCTGCAAAGGCTGCATTGCGCTCAACCTTGAAGATGGAACACTACACAGGTATGTACCTACTCTTTTATTAATTGCTTTGATTTAAAAAATTCCTTTACAATACAATAAAAACTGATTATATGTTATGGATAAGGATACCTATCCTTCTATCTATAATATATTTTATTGATTTTAGATTTGTATTTATAAATATTATGATGTAAATATGTTCGGATTTTCATTTTAAAACTATTAGCTAAGAATGATGCCAATCATAGTTTTAACTGAGTAGGAAAAAACAACTAGGTACCTAATAGAACAGGTTTCTCGAAAAAAAATCTGATGGTAATAATAGGTTATATACATAGAGAATAGTATGTGAACCTCGAAAAAGAACATAAATAATCATATTCTACTAAGAGTATCATATCATATCTAACTGCAATTATTGATGACCAAATGATTTACGTAATCAGTAAGTAAATCATTCGGTCATCAATTGAAGTTGGATGTTACAAATAATCAGTAATTTCTATATAAGTATTTCTAACAAGCTTTATTTTAACAATAAGCTGATATGGACACCGATAACTATCTATTGTTTTAAAAAATATTATGTCGCTGACACATTAGTGAACTTGCGAGACAGGTATCTTATTTGCAATCAATACAATGGCTGCTGATTTAAATAATATAGCGTCGTAGTCTCGATTCGTGCTGGTTTATTGTATACACAATACACAGCGGTAATTTTACTTATTATATACTAGCTGACCCGGCGAACTCTGTTCCGCCTTAAAGGCAATAAATAAGCAGATTTTGGAATTTATTAAGTTAAATTGTTAATTAGACCTACCTATTTACCTTACCTACCTACCCTACTTACCACAGTATCCTATGTCCGTCTCCTGGCTCTAAGCTACCTCCTAACCAATTTTCAGCCAAATCTGTACAGCCGTTCTTGAGTTATAAATAGTGTAACTAACACGACTTTCTTTTATTATATAGATTATTCATTAACAATTTTAACATTATTTTTTTTATAATATTACGTCCTGCTCTCTTGTCTTCTCTTCACGGGTGTAATTCTCTATAAGGTGAGAAGTATACCCGGTCCTTTTTGGAGGCTTACCCGGGGACACAGCATCATCATTATATCAGCCCAATGACGTCCACTGTTGAACATAGGCCTCACCTAATTTCCGCCACAGCGAGCGATTTTGTGCCGCCCGCATCCAACGGCCACCCGCAACCTTTACTAGGTCGTCGGTCTATCTGGCGGGACACAGCTTATGTCCTATTTATTATTTTATCTATATTTTTTAATAAACATATTCTTAGTCAGAAATATAATAAATAACAAACATGTTCCCCATGGGATCATAAGTAAATATCATGGACTATTAATGGATGCTTGTAATACAATTTTAATTGTAGTACTATACTTACCAACCATTAAGTGCGAGGAGAGACTTTGCCTCACTATGTGTGTTCTACCGCCTGTATAATGGGTTGTGCTCTGAAGAACTGTTTGAGATGATGCCCACGGCCGCCTTCTACCATCGCACCGCTCGCCATCGACAGGGAGATCATCCCCACACCTTGGAACCGAAATGGTCTCGTACCGCGCGGTTCCAGAGGAATTTCCTCCCAAGAACTATCAGGTTGTGGAATGAACTACAAAATATTGCTAAAATAGTACGTAGTACTAATATTAATTCCATTTAAATGAAATTTTATTATAGACAAATACAGGCAAATAAAACTATACCGTCACATACACTTCACTCAGATATTATTTTCCTTATGCTATGGTTTTAGAACTAATTTGCATGAAATACTTAAAAACACTGTTGTTTGAGAGCAAACACACAATAGAGTACAATCGAATATTGGTTGCTGTGGGTTATTAGCCTCTCTGTGACTAATCCTCTAATTTCACTGAACTAAATAACATAATAATCACTGTATCGTGGAAAATATACGAAAATTTTAAAATATAAATTTATACAGCCAGTTTCAGATGTTGTATTATTTACAATACCGTTACAACATTATTCCGTACACGTATTTAATTATTTATCGCTCGCTGTGGCGGAAATTATGTGATGCCTATGTCCAGCTGTGGACGTCTTTGGGCTGATATGATAAGTTAGGTTAAGAGCGTGATTCACGAGAAATCGGTGAGCCGAAAAATATGCATAGATAATTAGGTACTACCTACCCTATTTGGCTATGATATGAGATGTATACGTCCAGGTTCCAAGCGAAGAACACGATCCTGGCGACAGGCGGCACGGGTCGCTCGTACTTCAGCTGCACGTCGGCGCACACGTGCACGGGCGACGGCACGGCCATGGCGGCGCGCGCCGGACTGCAGAACGAAGACATGGAGTTCGTGCAATTCCATCCTACTGGTGAGTGATACGCGCGACTTGTAATCTTTTAATATAGGTACTAAATGTTTTAAGGATATTATTGTACCACATTAAACTTTATGAAGTTTAGTTTTACTAATATGACTATATTTGGCATGCTATTAGAAACATTTGTATTAATATCAAGGGGCCGTTAAAGTAGTAGTCTAACTGCCGTACTCAGAGACATTACTTTATAGTTTATTTAGTAAAAACGTCTAATACTTAAGTCTATACGCCTAAAGACGATTATTCAATGAAAAAATTGTGTTAATGACAGATTACTGCTAATTGACGTCTGAGTGCGGCAGTTAGAAAATTATGTATAATGAACTCTTACCTTTTTCATTGATGATAAAAAATATGATTGTACTACTATAAGTAGAGACTGTTGTTACGTTAGGATAAATAATAATTTGCTGAAGAACTCTGCTCTCTTGTAGTTTTCTACTGATAAAATAATTGAAATCGTATAAAAAAAACAATACGTAATATCACGGCTATTAACTGTTGAATGCTGTGCAATAAACAGCTCATACTAAGCTATACCTACCTAATAGTTATCTATGCTCTGATAATGGTATACCTTGTCCTAAGTGTAGTAAACAATTGTACTGCCTTTTTGTACCTACGTTGCAAAAAATAAGGTTTAAATTAGAACATAAACTGTGTCCCCCTTGTTACAAAATACGGACTAAGCATTAAGCCAGGTTTAAATTGACAACTTTGAAACAAAAACAATGGATTATGTCCATTTATGTCTCGTTTAATACTTAGTCCATATTTTCTAATAAGGGGTATTAGTTTAAATATTCAAATCTTACTAATATTGATTGATGATGATGAAAAATAGGATGGATGTAAGTTTGGATGGATATATGGATGTAAGTATGTTTGCTTGATCACGTTAGAACGGCTGAACGGATCAGTATGAAATTTGGCACACATATAGATTATAGTCTGGAATAGCACATAGGCCATTTTTCAGACTTATCCATTTAGGACACCACCAAGTGCAGCCTGATGAGATACAAAACTCTCTGCTCCGAAAATCTGGAAGTTCCTGATTTCTACAGAACTAAGCAGAGAACTATTAATAACGAGGGCGCTACAAAAGATCAGTCCTGGTCGTGGTAGCAAAAAGGGCCTCTAAATAAAATAATAATAATATTGGGCCATTTTTCCTACATACCACTCGAGAGAAATCGCGGGCGGAAGCTAGTTAGAACTTTAACACTAGTCACGGAAATATGGAAACTAGAATGTAAACAATATAGAACGTTGACGTCACGATATCATGTGACACTTTCATATGAACGCGCTCAATGTCAGACACTTTGGCTGTGCACCAATTCGTTATCAAATAAATACAAATAAAACCGATTATCTTGACCGTATTGTTACAAACAAGATTGTTTTTTTCCGCTTGTTCATTAAGGTGGAAAAAACATATTTTTTTGATAGTTATCATACCAAATAAGTATAATAAAATATCTATATTATAAATATAATAATACAATATAAACAAAAGTTAGTAATATTAATTAACGTCAGGTTATCTATATACAAGTCCGTAAAGTTATGTTTATTATGACGTTCTGATATGACGGACGTGTTACTAAGCAATTTAATGTTTTAGTACAAACTGGCATTTGTAACAGTTTATAGAAATTGCTACTTTGATATCTTCTACAGTTAAACAATTAATAGCTTCTTTCTAGAATCTTGTAAAAAAAACCGGATAAGAGCATGTCGGACAATGCTCAATGTAGGGTTCCGCATCAAAAGAGCGTATCTTCACACCGCTTATGTCCTTTTGTTGAGAAGCGCAGTATTTATAGAAAACAAAACAAGCAACTACTTTATCGTAGTCACCATAAAGGATTAATGCTAAGGATTTTATATTTGGCACAAAATTATCCAACACCGCTAATTAACCGCTATAATTCGCATTTAAAGTTCATGAAATGCACTATCATCATGAATTTTTCCAGATATTTCAAGCCAGCAGTTTAGCTTTTAGAAGGGGGGGGGGCTCTACTGGAACAAAAATTTGCTCTTTAAAGTTTAATATTTCGTAAATGGACCATTAAATCGAAAAGTAATGTTAGTAACCCTCAAGTCATTTTAGAAGACCTATTCAACGATACCCCACACGATGGGGTAGACGACAATAAAAATATTCATCCCCACTTCACATGTATGGGAGCTACCCTAAAAAAAATATTTTCCAAAATTTTATTTTACCACTTTGTCGACCTAATTGATATATATACACGCTCCTACAAAATTACAGCTTCCTAGTACTAATTATTCATGTATTTACACTTAGCAAGATACAAATGACCACCCCTGACGTTTGAATGGAATACTCAACTGCTACTTAGTAGCGCAGCGGGAAAGAAGAAGAAGTCCCGGGTTCGATCCCTGGGTCCGCTGAAAATGGTATCAAGTTTTTCTGTCTAGAAATTCTCAGCATCAGCCTGTGTCTGGAAATATACCCGTTTAGTGGCAATAGGTTGATCCCCATCTGCATGGCTGGTCACCAAACACCGGTCTGATAGCACCTTTGCCTAATACTTCGGTGATAGCGGCATGGTATTGATTGATTTGTTTTTCTTTACTACAAACAACTCGAAGAAACAATACTGAGTGTACATTACCATTGAAACCTCCATGGCTCAGTGGTTAGTGACCCTGAATGCTGAGACAGAGGTCGTGGGTTCGATTCCCACCCAGGACAAATCTTTGTGTTATGAGCACAACTATTTGTTCTGTTTGGTATAATGTTTCTATAATATGTATGTATTTACAGTAAATAACTTTTATATCAGTTGTTTAATATCCATATTACAAGCATCAGCTTAGTTAAACATTATTTTTCTCCTTTATTAAATTAAATTCTCACATATAATTATATTTTTAAATATAAATATAATAAAAATACATTTAAAAATATAAAACATTATTCTTATTATTATTGTATTTGGCAGGTATCTACGGCGCCGGTTGTCTGATCACGGAGGGTTGTCGCGGTGAGGGCGGCTTCCTCGTGAACGCCAAGGGAGAACGTTTCATGGAGAGATACGCGCCCGTCGCCAAGGACTTGGCCAGTCGCGACGTTGTGTCCAGAGCTATGACTGTCGAGATTATGGAAGGTAAGAATTGATTAATATGTTTTATATACATGCTAAACATCTATTATAGTGAATGGGTCTCCTCCAAAAATTTGGAGGGAATTTAGCCTGCTATATCATGCTGGCTAGACGGGTTGATAAGGGTTTTACGGAATTTTCCTTTTCTCACAATGCTCTTGTCTGCATAAGGTTTTAAGAGAGTGGGTTAGTTTTTGATTAAAAAACAGGATATAAAGAATTTTATCTCCACTCAAATCGAAAAATTCGAATTACGAATTCAAAGACGGTTCTATACGCACTATATAAACGCATATACATAAAATTAAAACTCATAGTACCGCCAACTGTATCATAAAACTCATTATAGTACCGCTATCTTGTTTTTGTTCATTAAACTAGTCCATGGTTTTAGGCTGAATATGAAAAAAAGGGGCAAGCATACGCAGTTCGAACTGTGAAAAAAATGGCGCACGCATGCGTAGGTTGAACTTAATTTCCCGCGCTTCCCATACATTTTTTTGCCGATCGTGTTTTTTTTTGTTTAATTAAAATTGTTCCTATGAGTGAAAATAAAGTAGTGTATGAAACTGCATATAACTTAGGTATTAAAACACTCGAGTCAACAGACTCTCGTGTTTTAATACCCCTTCTTATATGCCAGTTGCATAAACTACTATTTCAAATCAATATTTTACCCGAGTTGTTAGTAAAAATATAAATTCAAAAGCAATTTTATATATAAATACATAATATCTAAATACTTGTCTTCTAAAAACTCTCTTAGATAATAATAATATTTGTTGTGTAACGTTTCTGGCAGTTTTTACTTTAAATTGTAGTTGTTTAACTGAACCTGTTCTACTTAGAGATTATTAGCTATGTTTTGCTAAATGATTCCTGAAACGTGCTAACAAAACAACTCATTGTTAGCTCTTGTACACACCAAGAACAATCGCCGGGTCGACGTAAGAATTCGTGTTTCTACACCAACTGTGTACATTGCTCTTGCGCTTACCAAGAATTAAATCTTGTCTGCGCTAGACACGACGCGCTATATATTATAAAACAAAGTCGCTGACGCTGTCTGTTCGTCCCTATGCATATTCAATCTTTAAAACTACGCAACGGATTTTGAAGCGGTTTTTTTTTAATATATAGTGTTTCAAGAGGAAGGTTTATAGGTATAAAATACATACCACGCGGGCAAAGCAGCGGGCTGAAACTAGTATTCAATAAATACAACGTTATTCTTTGTTAATACTAAAGCTGAAATACCCCATACGTCTTTTTATTTGCAGAATCAGAATATAAAATTTAAATTTAAAAAATACTGCCTAATATCAGGAGTTTATGTACCTATTTAGTACTTATTTATTTATCGCTGCGAGTAGACGGTGCGGCATAAGGCGTTAAGCGGCCATTGATACGCTTCAAACAACGGTGTCTTTTATTTCATTTTTTACAAAAAATATAACTTGTAACATCTATAGGAATCTATTCTGCTACTGATTCTGAAAAAACTACTTTCACGTTTCGCATTCAGTAGGAATAAAGGTAGGCATTATAAAGGGAAGTGTACTAAAACTCAGATAAGACTACCGATACGATCAAGACAGCTATATGGTGTAGTAACCCTCTATATCCTCATTCATGAAGAAGGTTCGCGTTTTTATATAAATGGCGTGCTTTTGTGCGTGGCTTGAAGTTTCGCTCTCTAGAAATTTCTAGAACAGTCCAGAACATTCGAAAGTATTTAACTCCCTGAGTGAAGCCAGGTACCCCAACTAGTGAATAATAATTGGTCTTATCTGCCACAGACACGGTAAAATTTCTTAGCGTGTCTGTAGCCTTGACAGTTATATTACTTATCGTTGATACATGGAAAATTCTTACTGTTTTGCGATGACCACGAGAGTATATACGTAGTTAAAAACTGGGTGTGTTTATATTACGTCAGAATAACCATCTACGTCTTAACTATTATGTAGGTCAGCTGACATGTTTTCAATGATGACGATCTAAACAACAAATATTATACATTTATGACGGCAGAAGACAGCAGGCGTGTCTTGTTTGTTACAAATTATTTTTATGTTATAATACTATCATCATCATCATCATCATATCAGCCCAATGACGTCCACTGCTGAACATAGGCCTCACCTAATTCCCGCCACAACGAGCGATGTTGTGCCGCCCGCATCCAACGGCCACCCGCAATCTTTACCTTTATCTTTTTCTTTTTTTATATCATCAGCAATCCATTAAGTCCCACTGCTGGGCTCGGGTCTCTTCTCCTCTAACTAGAGAGCTGAGAGGGTTTAGGCCATAATCCACTCACGGTGGCCTAGTGCGGGTTGGTGGATGGTGATCTTTTTTTATACTTACTCTATAATAATTTTATTGTTTGCGGGCATGATTTCTTAAAACTATAATTGATTGAGTTAACTAGTCTAGTCTTGATATAATTCCACTAAAACCTACACACAAAAAAGAGAGTCAAGAAATTCTTCATGCACTCGTGGAGTCTTATTAGAAAGCAATAAAATTTTGGTAGGGATATTAATTACTCGAAGTCGAGCGGGGCTTCGATTCCGTCGTTCTTTTATTGGCCACAGCTCAGCTCATATTAGCCGTAGCATGATGTTATATAGCCTATAGTTTCTCGATAAATGGGCTATCAAACAAAAATATTTTTTCAAATCGGACCAGTAGTTCCTGAGATCTTAGCGTTCAACTAAACTAACAAACTCTTCAGCTTTATAATATTATAATTATGTAGTATAGATTGTGTAATTTACCGAAGCAGCTATTTTTTGGAAATCAGCTGTGGCATTAACTCTTCCAGTGGGTGCATTAAGTTTTAATAAATAAAATCAGCTGTTTCTTTAGTTCAACGCTCAAAGAACGATGAAAATGATATATAATGATATAATTTGTGTTAGGTCGCGGCTGTGGCCCTGAGAAGGACCACGTGCACCTGCAGCTGCACCACTTGCCCCCTGAACAGCTGAAGCAGCGTCTGCCCGGCATCTCCGAGACCGCCATGATCTTCGCCGGAGTCGACGTCACCAAGGAAGCCATCCCAGTACTGCCAACCGTGCACTACAACATGGGAGGCACGCCTACCAACTTCCGTGGAGAGGTGAGTAGTGACCAGAACTCTTTAAAATGTTTAAAACGTTGACAACGCGTTTGCGATGCCTCTGTTGTTGCAGACGTCCATAGGCATCAGATGCCCGCCAATATGGCGACCGGGTCCGGATGCCGCCATATTTAATTGTTATTACTATCATGTTTTTACTGACACGCGTGACTAAGACAAATAGATTAATGTAAGAGACAACAACAAAGAAACAAACATACAAAGACTGATAAATATAATCTTCCATTGTGTCGCGCAGTCGGGTAAAAATAAAAGATAAATATTATCGTTTTCAAATTGTATCAACCATCTTGTCATCATCAGAACACAACGTAGCGTAGCTTTTTCGGGTTTCAGGGGTGAGGCACATCCATATTTCGCCAGCTGTGTTATGCCCATGTAATAATAATAGGAAAGTCTATTGTTATTAAGACGCAGAACAAAATTAATCTGTCCGTTTTGTATCATGGTTTTAAGATGTGAGTTTTTCTGAAGAGTGGACATAACTTATTTTCACAGAAATGTTACTCTAAATGATTGGACATCTCTAACTGTCGCACTCAAGAGACGTCAATTAGCAGTAATCTGTCATTAACACAATTTTTTCATTGAATAATCGTCTTTAGGCGTATAGACTTAAGTATAACACGTTTTTACTAAATAAACATTAAAGTTAAGTAACGTCTCTGAGTACGGCAGTTAGTACCATACCATTTATTACGTTTCTTTCTGGCTCAATGTACTTGAGTTCTTATTTGACCTCAAGCTCCGTGATCTTGTTGGAACCGGTTACACAATAATATCACTACGTTTAATCAATTAAAATGAAAGCTACCTTTGTATTAACTTACGTAGAAGAGAATAAGATATGGATAAGTGACTATCATTATACATGTACGAGCGTTATCGCGAGGTCACTTTATGAATGTTCCCTTTATGTTTAATAAACATATACAAAACTAGAAGTCGCGCGGGGCTTCGCTGCCGTCCTTCTTTATTTGGCCATTCTGTTCAGCTCCTATTAACCGCAGCGTGATGTTATATACCTCCCTGAATAAATGGTAGTAGTTCATGCAACTGTCTTATAAGAAGGGGTATTAAAACACGAGAGTCTGTTGTAAAATGTATGGGAAGCGCGGGAAATTAAGTTCAAACTACGCATGCGTGCGCCATTTTTTTCAGTGTTCGAACTGAGCATGCGTGCGTCTTTTTTTTCATATTCAGCCTAAAACCAAGACTAGTTTAATGAATAAAAAAAAAAAATAGCGGTACTATAATGAGTTTTATGATACTGTTAGCGATACTATAATGAGTTTTATTTTTAATTTTATGTAAGTATATGCGTTTATATAGTGCGTCTGTATAAAACCGTCTTTGAATTCGTAATTCGAATTTTTAGATTTAAGTGTAGATAAATAATTTTTCAGGATGGACCAGTATTTCTGAGATCCTAGCGTTCAAACAAACAAACAAACAAACTCTTCAACTTTATTATATTAAGGATAGATATGGTTCGTATTGATTAATTGCACCATTAACCCGCGTGTGGCGCGTTATACGAACACATTACTCTTCATTAGTGATAGCTTGGATATATTATGTATATAGTATACTTATGTTGTTAAAGGAAAACTTGATGAGAGTTGAAGTTAAAGAAGAATTTTTTTAGCATTTATTAACCAAAAATCAATAATTTACATTATCTTAACATATGCATAACCACCCAAACCATCTAGAGTTTATCTATGGTATGGACGCCACTAGAACTCGAGTCTCTCTCTCTCTCTCTCTCTCTTATTTAAGAGCTTTGCTCTTGTCGGTGAAGCAATCGCCATTCTTCTCTAATTTATGCTATTTTTAGCTGAACAGTGGCCAAGAACGACGGGAGCGAAGCCCCGCCCGTCTAATTTTAGAACTCGAGTACCAGTTTGCAATTTAAATTAATATAATCTTAACATTAGACTATTATTCTAATGATTTAAAGTATTTTAACAATTACATTTTATAGTTATTCTCATTGAGAGCGTCGCAGGTTACGACAGGAAGACTGCTCAGTATTTTTTGTAGCATGTATTTCCACGTCCGCGTTCCGTAAACATTTGTGTATGTAAGTCGCGTGGGGCTCCAGCGTACATGCATTATGCATTATAAGATTACCAATTAGAATTTCATCCATTTACGACAAAGTTTTTTTTAAAATTAGTCTCGTTAAAATTATAGTAGTGCAAAAAGTCGCATACGCACATACCGATACTTTATCAAACAATTTCTTACAAAAATAATTGTTATCGGTGTAGTAACGCGAACAAAATATCAACAATAATGTTTCTTTTAAGAAATTTGTTTATTACATTCGATTTTAAATTTTTTTGTTTTGTTACTTTAAGTTTTGATGCTGCAGATTATATTTATAAAATTTTGTAGAACCAGTCTATTCCACATAGACGGTAAATTTGTCAAAAACTCATAATAATTTATTTATCTATAATATGTATGTATTTACAAAAAAAAAATGTATTTAAGTAGTATATCAGTTGTTTAGTACCCATAACACAAGCAAATATAATTGCTTACTTTGGGAATAGATGGCACTGTGTGAATGTGGTCATCATTACAACCCATAAACGTCCCACTGCTGGGCACGTTTCTCCCCCAAAGTGGGAATTTAGCCTACTATACCACGCTGGCCAAACGGGTTGGTATAGTATTTGTTTCGAATTTTCCTTTTCTCGCAGTGCTCTTGTCTGCATAAGGTTACTCCCTTAGTCGACTTCTACGACACCCACGGGTTGAGATAGGGTAGTGAAATTACATATTCTTAATCCGTCACTACACATATAAATGTGTGAATGTGGTAGAATATTATTATAGTTTAAGAATTATCCGAATTTCTATCGTCGTTGCTGATCATTAAAGTAATGTTGGTGTTAAGCTCATAACCTCATTACTGATATCGTATAATATCTTATGATCAATTTGATGACTTGTCCTAACATATATGTTTTTTGTATGGAATCATGGCCATAGCCAGAATTTAGTTTGGCTCAACAAGGATTGAAATCCTACTTCCTACTTATATTATAAATGCAAATGGATAGATAGTATATTTATTAGTAAGTAAGTTCGTTAAGTATGTTTGTTTACGTATGTGACTCAATTACACCAGAATAGCTGAAAGAGTTTGTATGTTTGAGACAAAGATAGACTATAATATAATTCTTGTTTTCTGGAATAGCCCATAAGCTATTTTCACCAACATACCACGCGAGTGGATGCTATTTCATCACAAATCATCATCAGCAACCCATTAAGTCCCACTGCTGGGCTCGGGTCACCTCTCCTCTAACTAGAGAGCTGAGAGGGTTTAGGCCATAATCTACTCACGCTGGCCTAGTACGGGTTGGTGGATCAGACATACTCATAGAATTTCTTCTAGAGTATGTGGGTTTCCTCACGATGTATTCCTTCACCGTTAGCAGATGGTAAGTCACTTGTCTAGTACATATAAATTCCACAAAGTGGAATCCACATTGGTACTGCCGGTCGGGATCGAACTCAGACCGGTTGCTTATCCATTCAGACATCATCGCTTTCCACCCTAATTCATCACAAATGTGACAAGAAATATAAAACTAAACTACAAGCATTCTATCGCAGGTCATCACACACTACAACGGACAAGACAAAATAGTCCCCGGTCTGCTAGCGGCGGGCGAGGCCTCCTGCGCCTCCGTGCACGGCGCTAACCGTCTGGGCGCCAACTCTCTCTTGGACATCGTGGTGTTCGGCAGAGCTTGTGCGCTCACTGTGGCTGAGAACAGCCGCCCCGGGGATGCTCAAGGAACACTTAAAGACGTAAGTATATACACATTTATAGGTTTAAAGAGAGCTATCCGAGGTAGGCAGCGGCTCGGTTGTGCTAGCATTGTCAACGTCTATGAGCGGCGGTAACCACTTAACATCAGGTGAGCCGTCTGCTCGTCTGCCACTTTAGGCAATAAAAAAACATATTTGAGACTGTCATTATCATAAACAGTATTTGAGTGACACTTTTTCTTATGGCTGTCTAAGCTGATGTGAGAGCATAGGACTATACGGAATTAAATATATAATCGATTCATTTTCGACGGTATTCCAGAATCTTCTAGAACAGGGATGAGCAATTGACCAACTTTTTCAACAATTTCTACCACAAAACTTACAATTACAATATTAAAGTTACAACTTTGTAATAAATTAATTCGAATATGTTTGCCGTTCCTCATGTTTTATCTTAATACTAAAGCTTATCAACAAAATATTAATACATTGATGTATAGGCAGTTTAAAAAAGCCAGTCAACTGAGAGTGACAGTTTGTGTCATGTAAATAGACCAGATAAATGTGTACCGAGCTGTTGACACGTCCTATATAACGTACATTGTATATAACGTGTCTACGTCATTGATGTATTGCATCTCTTTGTGTTTATCGATAAGTAATCGATTATTATATATTACGTATAGTGATATATTATTGTGAATATTTTACGCTTATGCTTGAATTATGCTTTTAAACAGAGCTCTCCGTTGAAGCAACTTCTTTAGTTTCAATATAATATTTAGTGAATAACCCGTCTACGTTTTGGCTTCAGAGGTTAGGGCAATATTAGTTCTTTCTGGATAACCTAATTAAGTTGTCCTAAAATAATATTTAAATTATAATCATCATCATCAGCAACCTATTAATGTCCCACTGCTGCATGCTGGGCTCAGGTCTCCTCTCCTCTAACTAACTGAGAGGGTTTAGGCCATAATCCACTCACGCTGGCCTAGTGTGGGTGATAAAAAAGAAGAAAAACATCGTGTGGAAACCTACATACCCCAGAAGAAATTCTATGAGTATGTCTGATCCACCAACCCGCACTAAATATAATATTATAGTTAAAATGGTTTCCGATTATGTTTGTTACATTTCTAACTTATGACTTTGATAAGAGTTACTTTGTTACTTAGATGAATAACCAAGACTTAATTTTCATTAATCACGTCATATCATGATAATTAGTCAACCGGTGAGGAGAGCATAGCTAACCTGGACAACGTGAGGTTCTCCAACGGTAGCATCCCCACTGCTGACCTTCGCCTGCGCATGCAGAAGTGCATGCAGACCAACGCCGCTGTCTTCAGGCAGAAGAGCACGCTTGAGGAAGGTAAATTAACTTCAACTTCAAATACCACCTACTTTAAAATTAGATACAAAAAAATCATTGTTTTGAAAATATACATCTATACAAATAAATAAATTTGGAGTGTCTGTTTGTAATATTAAAATAACCGCTTTTAACTACATTCATACCAAAATAATATTTTTTACAATTTTTATCTGTCTGTCTGTTTGTTTCGGCTTATCTCTGGAATGGCTGGACGGATTTTGACGCTACTTTCACTGGCAGATAGCTGATGTAATAAGGAGTAACTTAGGCTACTTTGAAAAAAGTAATATTGCTTTTGTTAAATTCCACGCGGGCGCAGCTAGTAAAAAATAAGTATGTAATGGTACAGCGTGTGGTTTTAGGAAAATTGGTTGACACTTCTTTTTTTTCGGGTCGCATTAGTAAAATAGACTTTTACTTTTATATCACGATCGACATACAGGCAACGGCCTACGGGCCGGGCCGCCCTGATAGGAAGCGGTCACCGTAACCTATGGACGCCAGCAACACCAGAGGCATCAAGAGCGCGTTGCCAACACTTTTTTTAAATTAATCATCTATCGCACTCAGGCCACCGTCAAATCCACGACATCTACAATCAGATCAAAGACGTGAAAGTGTCGGACAGATCTCTGATATGGAACAGCGACCTGGTGGAGACGCTGGAGCTTCAGAACCTGCTCATCAACTCCGTACAGATCGTGGAGGGCGCGCTGGCTCGGGAGGAGTCCCGCGGAGCACACGCCCGGGAGGACTTCAAAACTCGCCGCGATGAACTTGACTACTCTAAATCTTTGGAGGGACAGGTACCTAATGTTATCAAACTATAAAATTACGCCAAATACATAATAATATAACACAAATTAATAATAATATAACATTCTACCACATTTACACAGCGCCATCTAGTCCCAAAGTAAGCAATTATATTTGCTTGTGTTATGGGTACTAAACAACTGATATACACTTAAATACATTTTTTTTTTATAATACATACATATTATAGATAAATTACACCCAGACACAGAACAAACCTTTATGCTCATCACACAAAGATTTGTCCTGGGTGGGGATCGAACCACTAGACCAACAGGCCAGTATAAATTAAATCGTCAGAGCCTTTTTAAATTGATCAAGTTTGTACAAAAATGTATAAGTACCAAGTTTCATTTATAGTAATACTACTTTTCAAAACCACCACAACTTTCAATGATACAAATAAAATTATCAAACATTTATATAAATAGTTCGCGATATTTTCGGCTTCTACGTAATAAGAGATAATACTTTGTCTCAGTTGAAATGTGTTTTGTACACAATAAGTAACCGAAGCCCTGTTCCTAACGGCAGGGTTATCGCATTTTATATTGAAACTATGTGAAATAAACTGACTCATAATAAAAGTATGACATGATGCAAGTACACAATGTCATGCTGCAATTGTGTTTTTACATTGGAATTGGACATTTATTTAGGTTAATGATAGCTAAAGAACTGATTCCCTATAAAAATATACTTGAATAAAGATTAAGAATTTCTATTAGTTTATGAAATATATCAAAATTTCAAGGAATAGATAAATATTTAAAACAAAATACGAATTAGCGAATTTTATCTTTGTTAGCGGCTAAATTGTGAACCTACATAACAAATGCACACGTCCTAGCATCATTACAAAGGGATTGACAGAAGTGCATCAGGCTTTATTTCGCCGTTGGTCTCATATAATAGGGAGCAACCCTAGTGCCGGTTCATCATTTCAAACCATAAAAGTCACACTGCTGGACGCGGGTCTCCTCCAAAAAATGTGGAGCGAATTTAGCCTACTATACCACGCTGACCAGATAGGTTGGTATATGGTTTGTTTCCAATTTTCCCTTTCTCGTAGTGCTCTTGTCTGCATAAGGCTACTTACAATATACTCCCTTAGTCGCCTTTATATTATTGTATCGACGACACCAACGGGTTGAGATGGGGTAGTGACATTATGTACTCTTAATCCGTCACTACACGGATGTGTGCCGCTTCAGCCGACACAATTTTAGACTCCGCACTGATGGAAAACCCCAATACCAATAATTTTACCCAATACTACACAATTGAATATATTTAACCCTTTTTTCCCTGTAGACTAAACTGCCATTCGAGAAGCATTGGAGGAAGCACACGCTATCTGAGACGAACGTAGCGACGGGCGAGACCAAGCTGTCGTACCGACCCGTCATCGACCACACGCTGGACCAGCAGGAATGCAAGACCGTGCCGCCTGTCATCAGGACTTACTAAATAATTACCTATACAATACATACGTAAGTATACTACAATAATGCAATTCATTTATTTTAAGCCGTAACCTGGAGGTAGCCCTGATGTCAGGCTACAAGAAAATCATTTTTTTTCAGGGTTGCCAACGGTGTGAAAATGGTATACACATTTCGATTTTTTTTAGAATTATGCTCCTAATTATTAATTTTGTTGAAATGGCAACTAAATGAGTGAGCAACACTCATTTAGTTGCCATTTCAACAAAATAAGGTATTTTTGTTTAATTTTTGATATCGTACTGCTGGAGACTTGCATTATTTAATTTAATTACATTTTGAGTCCTCATTAACGTAAAAAAATATTTAAATTGACATTTCTTTGCTTGTTGTTTTACCATTGATGTTGAAAAAAAAGTACAGTGCTATAGCTGCCCATTATCTTAATGAGATGTCTCCATATAAACAAATAAAATATGGCGGTACGAATACTACCTATACGATATATAATACTGTACGAATATTATATTTGCAGGTAAACTATCTCATCGTGGGTGCTGACTGAGCTTTTCAGTATTGTGACAGCGCGCGTCTACAGCAGACCGCTTAGTGTTCATTTAACGTGATTATTTATATCATTATTTATTTTTACTTTAGCCTAGTATTACAATAAGCGTAACATTCAAATTATAAAGAATACTCCCTAAATTAACTTTGAAACAGATTTAAAAAAACGTAACAAAATAATATATACAAGAACTTTGTGATATAAGGTCGGCTGGTAGATAATGCCTTATGGCATTAAGCTTACCTTTGTACCATTGTGCATAAAGTTTCAAATAAATAAATAAATATACCTACCTAAGTATATTCTGTTAAAAATGATTGAGCATTTACTATAATTTTATATAATTTACACGGCTTCAGCAGCCCCAGGGTACTTAATAAATTTAAAGGCACATGTACTGGTACACAAAAGTAATTTAAGTATATGTGTCGACGAGTCTCTTGATGTAGTAGGGCTTTGGTATCGGTGTGTCTGCGCACGATAACTGTTTTTGTTAAGTACTATTTATTAGCTGTTAATAAATAATGTTGCCACTAAATAATTTGTTAAATACGACAAGAAGTCGATCAACTAGAGTTTTTAACGTTATATTGTTCAAAGTATAATATATGTCACTTTTGTAATTTGCTTATTTAATATTAATCAATGAAATGCAAATATTATATTGCTGCGTTCGTTTATTTGATATTCAGTATTAAATTGAAATTAAAATCATAAATGTACAACACTGTGTAGATCATAAGAATACTGAGATGTATAAATATTAAATATAAATATTGATAGAATATATTTGTATTATTTATTTTATTTTAAGAAATTATATATCTATAGTCTAAAACTCTAAAAACTTTTACTTAGATTGAACTACAAAAAATTACTATTATTTTTTCAAAATTAAAATGTTAAATGTGGGGCAAAGGCCCGTCGGGCCGCAGGTTGAGTATAACTGGTCTATACTAATCTATATTTTAATAATATTATAAAGCTGAAGTTTGTTTAGTTGGACCAGCTGATCTCAGAAACTACTCAACCGAATTGAAAAATTAATTTAGTGTTGAAATAATAATATATTATTAATATTTTCAGATAATAATATTTTCACACATTCACACAGCGCCACCTATTCCCAAATTAAGCAATTATATTTGCTTGTGTTATGGGTACTAGACAACTGATAAACTAGTTAAATACATAGCCATACTTAAACACAAATAGCTCCATTTTCGAAGATGGCTATAGGATAAATCATGCTATAGCCAATAGGAGCTGAGCAGTAGCCAAATAAAGAACGACGGGAGCCAATCTTCGCGCGACTTCTAATATATAATATAAAAGAGAATGTATGTGTTTTCACCTAAAACTCGAGAACCGTTAGCCCAATCGATATGAAACTTTGCACACATATCAAGGGCATATAACCAGCATAGACGATCCATGGGAGTGAGTAAAAGGAAAATGAGTAGCTATTAAAACAATTCCTAATTCATCATCTACATTCTCAAGCGTCTCCACCTCATGCAACATCACCAATTTATTTATTTCTAAAGAAACTACAGCTTGTTACATATGCTCACATACATAAGAGATTAGGTACCACCAACAATTACGGTCATTGTATAAAACCTGAGTTAGGTTTTAATAAAAAGTTAATAATAATAAATATGAGAATAACTTTGTTGGTAGTGCCAATAACAAAAGTGTTTTAAGTCAACTAAGAAGTTTTCTGACATTAACTCTAGGCAGAAGCTTAAATAATTACGTTTTTTGTTTAATTAGAAACGAAAATATTAGCATTACGAAATTCACGAAACCTTGCGATTTTTCTTAAGTCGACTCTCCGATCTTATTTCTTTCTCTCCCATTTAGAACAAAACGTAAAAATTACGAGACAAAACAGTGAGTGGAAATTTACAACAATCAGATAATTAAATGAAGATAGGTAATTTAATTACGTAATGCTTGTAAACGTAGTAACAGCGTTAACAGATAAGTGACCCGGTCACAGGCACATTGATCCAGGAACGATTATTGTAATCTAGGTATAGGTACGATTAGACTTGGGATGATCTCATTTTTGTAGACTTGTTCGTCTTGGTTTAAAATATTCTTTAAAATCAGTAAAAACTCAGTTCTTATAAGCCGACCTAAACAGCTATGACTTATGATATTATTTTTATTTTATTTTTATTTATTATACGAAGTCACCTAATCAATATTAAATATGAACTCTGCGCGATATGCTTCCTTACTTTGACCCGATCCGATTAAGAGAGAGAGTAGTTTATGGTTTCGAGTTTAAGGAAAATTCTCATTCGTATAATATGTAGAAGTAGTTCAATTAGCCATGCGATCAAACGTGGAAATGTGGCCAGAATTTTAGGTACGTTTCCTCACGAATCAGCTCAATCAGATATTCGTTATATAAAAAATTCTATGAATAGATTAAGAGATATTGTTTGCAAATAGTTCAGCTGTATGTATTAATTTGTCATGTAGAAATAAAAGATGAGTCAAAACGGCTTCAGTGTTATTTATGCAGTAGGTATAGTTACAAGTACGTATTTAGGTAGGTTACTATTACGTACAACGGTCAACGCGAGAAACAATGCCCGGTAAAACGGTACCTATCAGTAATCTACTTAAATGTTTTAAACTTTCTTGTCACGAGACGAACTAATGGCTGTCTCGTGGCAATTTGGGCAGTGCTATAATATAGATGCATTTAGATCACGCCTCTTTCCCAACAAAGGAGTAAGCAGAAAATTGGAAAATTAAAATCTGAAAAGATCTCAGTTTAGTCTAATTTCCCCGGTATTGTACTCTATAGTTTTTTATTGCCCAATTTGCCATGAGATTCTGGTAGACCTATATACCATAATAGCATAATAATAACTTTAGGAACCCACACGGATCTTGTATTCCAACAGATGACTTCGAATGAAACTTTGATTCCATCAGCGGATTGTGTATAAAATTCGGATTACCTACATCTGCTATCTAGAATCTAGATGGATTGAATCTAATAATTACATCCGTCTGGAAAGTCTAAGTAAGCCATTCTAAAACTATCATAGTTTATTCGCGTGGTTGATAGAGTGGAGTCGTTATCATTTATATACATAGTAAACCTACCTATTCATTTAGGTGCTTATATATCTAATAGAAACGCGTATCATGTTTAGTCTACAGAAGAAGTATAATGCAATTATTATTACTTACCAACCATATACTACGAGTATGGCATGTAGGTATATTTGGAAAGAAAAACTAAAATCTATGGTGAAAACAAGCGAACGCCTTTGTTCTAAATAAACGGATGAATATTTAAAATCTATAATTTAGAATGCTGCATTACCTACTTCGGTCGCGGCGGTTATCAGTTTTATTTACGCCGCTAGTGGCAAAGGGTCAAGCTGAGACGAGCTGCCATCTTATCAGTCACTTGCCTGACGTCTAGTGCTTCAGTTGAGTTTCTGTGCTCTCTCCCTTTCTTCTCAGTTTTGAAACTTACACTGTGATTTCATGGTGCTGTTGAACACGTACAAAGTAGCGACCACTAACGGTGTGTGCAAAGGCCCGGTCCTGAGCGGCGTCAAGATTGAAGCCTTCAACAATATAACGATTGAATCGATATTCTTCAATTTGTGCAAAGGTATGTAGTAAACTTTTTAATCTTTCAAAATATTGGATTAATGTTAGCAATTTTATTTTAAATGACCGTTAAAATGTTCAAACAACTAACACACAACAACACAAATGGTCAAAACCAGTATTCTTTGTAGTTTATAATTTAATATAATAATAATAATATTTCACCACATTCACACAGCGCCATCTAGTCCCAAATTAAGCAATTATATTTGCTTGTGTTACGAGTACTAAACAACTGATAACCTTTTTTTAGTAATTATATACATTACTTATAGATAAATTACACCCAGACATAGAACAAACAATCATATTCATCACACAAAGATTTGTCCTGGGTGGGGATCGAACCCACGACCTCCGGCTTAGCAGCCAGGTTCACTAACCACTAGACCAACAAGCCAGTCAGTATTTATGTATAACTAATATTTTATCTCTTAGGTACATCAATTGACATTTTAAAACAGTCTAATAGAACTAACGACCAAATTAAATTGTGCTTTATACATTTTCAGCGTGCCAATTTGAGATCATGGCTTCAATTCCACCATCGGCGTTCACTGCTAGCCGCATTCGTGAGACGCAGCGTGATATGAAGTTAACTAACACGAGCAAGGGAAACGAATCATCAAGAAAGTTCTTCAACACTTCATGTAAGATATATACTAAACTCTATCATAATTTATTTATGTGAATATAGCTGAAGTCGATAACGCTGTTACTTAAAATAATATTAACCGACCGAATTAAGTAGATGTTTTCTTGGTTTAATACACATACGGCAAACTACCGTATCTGATTGTTTCCTTTCAACCAAACCCACTACCTATTTACCTTTGCCAGGAAGGTTTGCAATTATTTATTCTGTACCCTTGCTAGATACGGTAGTGGGAAAAATTTCTAATTTCACATAATATTTGTGAAGTATTTCATACATTGTTGCGATTAGGCAGGTAACAGTGTGTTACTGGAGACCAGATGGCGCTGGCATTTTGATTTTTGTTTGTATTAGTTTCCGTGTTGGTCGTCCATATGCTACACTGCTACAGTAATTGATTAACAATATGCGGGCCATATATACCTATTACCTACTTAATCGACATCCATTTGCCTTACCAATCTTTAAATTTTCATAAATAGGTAGGTACAATAAAACTAAGAAAACCCCATTCACTGTAGCCCCACAGTTCCAGGGCACACCCCTAACATCTCAAACAGTATAGGGAATAGGGATCCCGGGGTCGACATTTTCAACGACGTTCAGTTCAGTGCCCTTTGGAAAATAAGGCCAAGTTAGCGTCCAAGAAGCTTGGCTTGCTCAACAGAGCAAAGCGGCTTCGCACAACGGCTTTTATTGTACAAAACGCGAATCCGGCCTCACATAGAATACTGCTGTCATCTGTGGGCAGGAGTATCTGGATACCAGCTTAGGCTTTTTGACTCGGTTCTAAGATGCGCTGTGAGAATCGTCGAAGATCCTATAAGCTATACGTATCGAGCTACTTGTGCGATGAGAGACTTCGCCTCCTTATGTGTGTTCTACCGCTTGTACTGGAACAAGATACTTGATACTTTGGCTGTGCTCTGAAGAAGAATTTATATCATTAGGTACACCATTCGCCATCGACAGGGAGTTCATCCCTAGAACAGTTTCAGAGGTATTTCCTCCTAAGAACTAAAAGTTGTGAAATGAACTCCATAACGAGGTTTTCCCAAGGGACTACAGTATGAGGTTCATAAAAAAGGAGTGAATAGGTCTCATAAGGTCGGCAACACGCTCGTGATGCCCCTGGTGATGCAGGCGCCCATAGGCTACGGTAACCGCTTACCATCACGGCGGACCTTACGTCTGTTTGCCAAAGTCGTGGTATAATTATGTGTTTTTTAGTTTCCTCGTTTAATAGTAGGTAGGTATTAGATCGATGTTGTTTTGCAACAGTCAATACCTTTCATTATATTGTTATAGTCATGGAACTATCACCTCTGAAGTACAACAGCAAGTTAATGAACAGCATCTGGGGCTATTACAACCGGTACTCTCCGCACAATGTGAAGAAAGTCAACGATGCGCACGCGCCCAATGCGGAGTTGCAGCAGTAAGTACGTAGGTAATTAAACTATGTTACATTTAGTATCGCGGATCAAAACTATGAGAACTATATCAGTAAAAGTAATTTTAAAAAAGTATTTCTTTATTGCATTATCTGTTATAGGGATTTTATTTTAATTAATCGACACAACTCAATAGATCATATTTAGGTATTTCTAAAGGTTTTACATAAACATATTAAGTATAATAATATTATCTATACCTTAGATAAAATTTGTGACATAGTCGGAGAGCTATCATAAGATATGGTACTCGTTGTCTGAGTTACACTAAAATTTAAATCTTGTGTATTCACACAATATTGGTCTATGTAAGTACCATTGTAAGTCAACATAGATACACGTTAACAAACGCACAAGAGATTTTGAGCTAAAGATCTCTTCTGCCCTTTTAGAATCCACGTCACCATTATACCATATAATAGTAGAAATTATCTATTTATTTTTATTAAAATTAAATATATTTTTACATAAAACTTAAATTACAGATCAGCTGCCAACTCTAGCACCAAGAACGAGTCCATGATCACTCTGCCATCGGCCAATCTGGACAAGGTGTGGGCTGCCATAAACGTGTCTACATCCCACTAACAGATGTACAAACAGTACAAACATATATCAATTATATTAAGTTAGCAGAATAATTTCAAATATTACTCATTTTTCTGTTTTAGATAAAGTACACACTTTTTAAAAATACTGTGCCTTTCATTGTATATTTTATTATAGCTCTACATATTCTCTATGAAATTATATTTAAAAACAGTCGTTTCCGAGATATAGAATATGATGTGACCGGAATGTGGTAAGGTCATGCATGAGCAACGTTCCGGTTCGCGTGTGCTCTGGTAATGCATAACTTTAAAGTGTTATTCAAATTCCAATCAAATATACTCAGCTTGTTTGGCATTGCTTACTTCCATAGATAATATTAAAACCCCAGCTCACTCCGGGTCGTGTGTCCTAAATTTGCAATACTGTGTATGATGAAAGCTGTTTGTTGACATAGGTAATCGTAATCACCTGTCTTCGAAATAGACTGCGAAAGACTTCGAAGCTGGAGAGCATATTCGTTGTACACAAAAATTACAAAACATCACAACACAAGAGAGACATGTACATGTCTTTTAGTACATAGGCGAGCTTAACTCAAATTTGAGAGTGTAAAAGTGTAAGTGTAGAGGAAAGAAATATATAGCGAGAGAGCAAAAGAAGTTTACAACGAAGTAAAGGTGAAAGGAAAACAAGGATAGAGTAGATTTGGTATACCGTAATGTATACCGTCGAAAAAAGTACATAAAAAATATTGAATAAATATCCATAAATAAATAAAAATATAATTTTTGTTTTTATACCACAATGGTGTTAAACAAGTCTAAGCCTGATGGTGAGCGGTTCCCGAAACCTATGGACGAATGCAACAACCAAAACATCATGTGCGTTGGCCGGTGTGTCTCACACTGGCTAACTAACTTAAAGTAAGATCCGACCAAATTCGTGACTTGGCGACAAATTTCGACTAATTAGTGACTAAATTTAGGCGAAAACAGATCTTCATATTTTGCCCTTGTTTTTATAAATGTGGCCAAGCTGGATAGTACTAGATCTACTCCATATTGAACCAGCGGCCGACAAATTCTGCTAAATTCTGTTATATAATATATTGGGCGGCCAAAATAGCGACATTTTTTTTGTGTACTCAATTCTAAACATCTCATGGTGGCCAAGCCAATGTCAGTGCACTGGCTCGTCTATAGTCTTTTGCATTAATAAAAGACTTGAGACTAAATAAAACTGGCAAAGTATATAATCAGTCTAATGATAGTGAATTTTAGATGCTTCTTATGTTTTTGTTAAATTCGGGAAGATAAAACTGCTTTTCTCATCTTTAAAATAAGGTAATAGTATAGGTAAACTTGGTTAAAATAAAACAAAGTAGCTAATCAGTAAAGGAACTCTTTCCTTTCAAACAAATAAAATCATATATTTTTAACTTCACTATTAAAACAAAAGGTAAAATAAAATAGACTGACTATTATATCTATCACAGAAATTACGTCTAATGCCTAAAGTTCTAGACTCAGCCTCCCTATATTTAGGTAGTTACAAAATTCCACAATCTTTTAAGCTTAAAATTAAAATATAATTTTGACAAAACTGAAATATAATATAAAGGAAATGAGATGGCATATTAAGGCTGAGATCTATAGAGCGTACTTGGACTTTGCTCAGACTTCACTCCAACAAAACTTTGCTCAGCCTAATCTGAGCCAAAGCATTGATTTGGAATCTATAGACAATGTCATTGCTTAGCCCGCGTACGAGTAGATGTTTCATTTCATGCATCATCTGCTGAATTCTTTGTAAAATAAAAGATAAAACGAATGATAGAATGCTTTTTGTAATTTATAATAGTACAAAAACTCCGTTTTCTTAAAATTACTAGATTATTTTTAAATTTTGTTGTCTAATATTGGTTAAATGTAATAAATATTAAGTTATGAAAGAAATTGAGTAAAGGATCGCCGGATAAATGACAGCTGTTCAATGTTCAATGAATGTTATGCGACAAAGTTCAATAGTCATTTTAAAATTATGAAATTTGTACACCATTATTTTTTACAGTATAATAGCCAAAGATTTTCGTAAGTCGTCGATTTTGAGAACTTTGACTTTACTTGGCTTGGATAAAGTCAGAGTTTGCACTATAAATACCGATTTTTTCTTATCTCGAAAGTTTAGTCAGAGCAAAGTCCAAGTACGCTCTATAGATCTCAGCCTTAGTGCCACCTCCTTTTATTTAATTCTGGCTATGTTTATGAATAAAAAGAGTATGCTCGGGCCGAATTTGATATAGAACAACTTTCTTACAAACGAACCTTAAAAACAACGTAAGTATAGATTATTTTGAAATGTTATACCATGCTGAATCTGATGTTGGCAAATGAAGATATGTAAATGAAATCCTAAAATACATTTTGACAGAGATTTGTGTATACAAACATTCTACTTAAAATTCTGCCCGAGTATAGTAATTGTTGTACACTATTGTAATGTTTTATTTTTGTTTCCAATAAATATATTTGATTTTGATGTGTTGTTTCTAACACAATCATAGCTTTGTAATTTTTTTTATTATTATTTCAGCTCTATGTGTTTCCAAATAATTCTTGGCAAACAAGTGTTTATACTCTTAACAAAGATGTTG
Source organism: Laspeyria flexula (assembly GCA_905147015.1). Lineage (NCBI taxonomy): Eukaryota > Metazoa > Arthropoda > Insecta > Lepidoptera > Erebidae > Laspeyria > Laspeyria flexula. The sequence continues at coordinate 8,867,062 of LR989964.1, read as the reverse complement.
TATCATTCAATAAATATATTTGGAGTTAGTTTATTTTATTGCGTCCTTATTTAAAAATCAAAAATCTTAGACAATTCATGACAAAAATGAATCTTACTTATTAAAAAAAATTATCAACTAAGTTTTTAAACCTATTAGCTACTTAATCAATTTTTATTGAAAAACTAGCACCACAAGAACAGCCTAACTCCGCATTAGGATTTTGCATTATTCTAAATGCAGATCTTATTAACTCTGTGTGATAATCAACTGTAGAACCCTTCACATAATCCAAAGAAGTCTCGTCAATAACTACTTTCACTCCATCTTTCTCGAAAATTCTGGAAATAAAATACGAAATTAATATAAATAGCAGTGGGACATTAATGGGTTTCTGAAGATACACTTTTCATACTTAGAACATCAAATCATTTGAAACATTCATTTGAACAAAGGATTGGTATGCTAATAATAAGAATGAACTTAGAGAACATAAAGAGAGAAGATTTACACATTAGAATAGAATGGAATTTATTTCTCAGTGTATTAAGATACACTGAGGTCTTAAACCACTGCTGGTGTAGAAATATGAAGTTTACGAAAGTAGAAAGAAACGTGATTAGTTGTTAAAAATTATAAATTAAAAGTTGTAGTGCCGGATTAAGAATAGGTACATAATGTCACTACCCCATCTGAACCTGTAAAAATAAATGTAAAAAGTGTGTGTTAAACCTGTGTTGTAAAAAGCAACTCCTAACTTTATGCAGACAAGAGTACTGCAAGAAAAGGAAATTTCGATACAAACCCTATACCAAACCGCCTGGCCAGCGTGGTATAGTAGGCTAAATTCCCACCACATTCTTTGGAGGAGACCCGTGCCCAGCAGTGGACGTTTAAAGGTTGAAATGATGATGATGAATAAAACTTTTGTGTAGATAGACAAACAAAGTACTTAATGTTAATATATTAATAAAAATATTATAGAGTAATGCACCTACCTATTACTAAAATTAACAAGCATGAACACTAACCTGTCATCATCTGCTAATTTATTATCCAAATCAAACTTATATTGAAAACCAGAACAACCTCCACTTTCCACACAAATCCTTAGGAAATCGTCTCCTTCACATAATTGCTTCAATTTCTGTACACAATTGTCACTGATAGCAATACCTTCGCTAGAATTTGATGCAATATTAGCTTTTTGCGTACTGTAATAGTTCTTTCTGATTACACAGTAATTATACCCCAGTTTAAGATACTGCCTTGGCCTTAAAAACATTTCTGTAATTTGGTAATCAGCAGCACTACGCAACAAAATTTAAACTCAAATAAATTACTGATTTTGGTTATATTCTTTTTCGATCCTTCTTTCTTTAGGTTTCACTTTTCAGATGAAAATTTATAAAACATCAAAAACGTCAATGTCAAAAATTACGTTTAGTAATGACCAGTGACCAGTTCAGTACAGAAATGGTAAACAAAACAACTATGAGGGTAAAATAGTAAAATAACAATAAATTAACAACAGAATTTTAAAAATTAAATAGTTTATGATCACAGTCAGACTCAGAGTGATCCCTTTCCATTATGATTTATATGATCCATTTCAAATCATTTCATTCATATTTTTTTAGTGTGTGAGACTAACATTTTGTTTTAAATAAAAATATGAAAGGAAGTTAAACGTGAACTGATATTATTAAAGTTCGGTCCAAATATCATTATTATCATTCCCTGCGTTGGCACCACAGACTAATAAGGGATACTACGTGTTGGCACTAACCTGTATTTTACTACTCCATACTCCATACACTACGGACAGGCGGCTGTCAAATTTAAATGTTCTATGAACTGGTTGTCCTATACAAATGACAGCTAATTTTTTTTATATGACCAACTAGCGGAGAAGATTGAAACTATATATGTCGTATATAATACGTTTTGTAAACAAAGTGTTGGTGATGTCCATATCGTCATATCGATAAATATGATCATGGTCTGATGTGATCTATGGTTGCAAACAACATTTTTATTTATTCATAGAAGTAAATGAAATAAAAGCTGACTGCCCATCTTTTTTTCAGACATTATCTAGGACCCTAGCTTTTTATAATAATAGATTTTTATTTCATTGTAGATTTCAATCTGATCTAGCGTTTTAAAAATCATGGCTAGCCAAGCCAACATGAAAGCGCCCCTTAATTGGAGTCCAAATGCAAACAGTCGTCTTTGTTCGAAACATTTGACGAATAAGTCCTCTAAAAGCTGTTGTTTTGATATTACAAACAGACACTTCAATTTCATTTATTTGAACAGATACTGCTATTAAAATTAGGGCCTTCAAAATCAATTCACGTCACTAATTAATTTCGTAATGGATTATTAAAAATTATTTTCCCTTTACAGAATGTCACCGTGGCGCAGTGGTTAAGGTGGTCGCCTCGCCACTACATTGCCGTGCCGGGTGACGTGGGTTCGATTCCCACACGAGACAAATATTTGTGTGATTCATAGATATTTGTTTCTAGTCTGGGTGTACTTTGTGTCCGTTAGTTTCATGTTTGTAAAGCTCCCCGCGACACAGGGCTTGTTCCCTAGTGCGGGCGTTGTCTTTTAAAAAAAAAAGAAAAGAAAGAAAAAGAAAGAATGTTTATATCAAATATTAAAATGAAATCTATCGATAGGTACGTGTTAAATCTACAAAGTTTGTTACATCACTAATTTTAGTTCATATCTTCTCCGCCACTGCTTACAGTGCACAATGGCGCAAATCAAACAGCGACAAAATCAGTTTCAAAGACGCCTATCCAGAGGTAATACTGATCAGTGACTGCGCCATTGTGCACTGTAAAGACGGAAACATATTAACGTGGCGTGGCGTGGCGTGTACTGGGGCGTGGCGTGAGTTTGCACACTACCGTGTCGTGTAGTGCGCGCTACAGGCGTTATTTCTGAACAGTATTAATTGAACCTTTGCAGCGTCTAAACCACGTACCACCACCACCACCACCACCAACCACTAAACGTATTTAATTGAGCATGGTTCGACACCTCTTAACCGGTTTTTTCTTAATTACTACTCGGTAATTTTTCTCACTGATCAATTTTAAGTGACAGAAAGTTTCGACAAACACCGTAACCAGTTCCTTTATTATCACTATTGAAACACGAGAATTAATCGAACTCGATATCTTTTATAAATAAAAATAACGTTAGCCTCAGCTGGTCGAGCGAGTCCAACCAAATCGGAACGTCTAACAGGGGTCATATTTGTTGCAGTGGTGGGGAATTGAACTAAAATTAGTGATGTGCAAAACTTTTTAGTTTTTTCACGTATCGATAGATTTCATTTAAACATTTGATTCAAAAACGTTCTTAATAACGGAAAGTAATTTTGCAAAATAAATATATCAGTGTTCCGTGATAAAATAAATCAATAAAATCTCACGCGACCTAAGTCGCAGGCACAGCTAATGTTTATTGATTTCGAACAAAGACGAGTTTTGATTTGGAGTTCAGTTAAGTGGCCTTTCCATATTGGCAAACAATGATTTTCTTAGGCCTGGATCTATTGAAAATCTACAATGAAATAAAAATCTATTATTATAAAAACATATCTAGATTATGTCTGAAAAAAATGTGCAATCGTGTAACAACAAAATTAAATATTATTTCATTTTCTTCTATGAATAAATAAAAAAATTGTTTGCAATCGTAGATCACATCGCATGATCAAGTTTATCGATACGACAATATGCACATCACTAACACTTTGTTTACAAAAAATTCAGTATTAAAAAAGTCCTATAAAATATTATTCAGAATTCAGATGCATATTTTAGCAGCATTAATTCAATGCAGTGTTGCCAAAGTAGCCGATTTTTCGTCATTTAGGCTATTTGGAACGAGAATCAGCGATGAAAAAGTTTAAAAGGCGACTGGTCGCCAAACAGGAAATTACTTCAGCTTTTAAGTTATTTAAACCAGCCGAATCGCAAATAACGTTAAAAACTTTAAACGTTTAAAAAAAACATCAATGTTCACGCAAATATGTTTAGGCTCGTGTTTAGGTGTAATTTAGGCAGAAAAATGTACGTCTCTGGTGGATCTTTCACCAGTTTTATTGACTTTCATTCTAATAGATATTTTGAGTTTTGGGCTACTTTAGGCTTCGTAACTGGAACTGAAATTCGGATTCATCGGCTACTATAAGAATGAAAAACGGCGACATTAGGCCAAGCGCTGTTGGCAACACTGATCCATACAGGCAGTTCGCACCACGGAACAGAAAAAGAAGTTGTTTTTTCTGTTCCGTGGTTCACACTGATTTTAGAATAAAATAGACATAAATCTATTTATTCAAGTATACCTGTATACGTAATGAGAAGTTGCGCCCTTTTTTGTAGGCAATTTTGCAAAACACACAAATAACCATGATAAAAGATTCAATATCTCCTTGTTCCCACACAAATCAGCACAAAATAGATTTGGAAACTCTACGCTTTACGCTTACGCTAGGTAACGCTCGGCGGTCGCGCTAGGCGAGCTATGGTTGGGCCAGCGCCAGCGGGACGGGCGGCGCCGCGGCAGCGCGTAGTAGTAGTAGTATAAACCTACGTTCAGTAATTAATTCGAACTGCTAGAGATTATTGTAGGTTGTAAACTGAAGTACATACCTACATGAGATTGACTTCGGTACCTACTACTTATTTATTTAGGTAACTAGAAAATTCATAGTTAAGAACCTATTGTTATAGCACAAATTGTGATAAACACAATAGGTACCTAGTATATTTTAGACTACTTTAACTCAACAATCCTAGCCACTATGGCTGTTTGGTTTTTGGAGGATTGTTGAGTTAATTTACTTTATTTCGAGGTTGCAAATAGGTAGGTAGTGCCACTGCCTATTCTGTGGTAGTACGTACCTGTTACTGTTTAGTGTGTAGGTAGGTACTTACTTTAAAACTGGTTGGTTATTATTATTGTACAATTTAATATTAATCACGACCTTCACCTCATATTGTGATAGCGTTTGTCACGTAAACTTTATCTTCGGCTATTGTCATTAGCGCGTTATACCCGAGAATGAGATCATTCTGCGATTTAAGAGAGATCGGATATTCCAGTGCATATTTAACTAAACTTCGCGGAAGTAAGTAACATAGAGTGGATAATACCACCTCTAAAATACCGGTTTATTTTATTATTGGATTTTATAGAATTAATATATTGTTAGGTACAAATTATTGCTTTGAAGAATGTTACCTATTCCAATTATTACTAAAATTATGTCAATTTAAAGTGTTATGTTTTGTTCTAATTACGTAAAATAAAAATAAGTCAGTTTTATTTAAGTGAATATTAGCAGAGGTCGCACACAAAATATTTTGGTTCGATTTATGGAAACTGGACTTTTCAAGGAAAATCATCAAAATATCGACTTTTTGCACTTTAGAACTTGGTAGTTGGTGGTGGTGTTTATGGGCGGCAGAGGGGGACGAAAAAATCATTATTTTGACGCTCAGATGCACCGTTTCAGAGATATAAAGGTTTTATTTACAACTATAAGTAATTATTATTTGTGATGCAGATTTTTGAGCACAATGCGAAAATCGTGAAGCTGGGGCCGGACGGAAGGCTAATATTTCTTCAAAATATAATAATAATTTATCTTTTTTTAATCCCGGTATTAAAATCGGTAAGTATAGGTTCACCGGTACCCAGGTAGTATACCGGTACTTTAGACTTAGAGTTGGTATTACTCTATGCTACTTACTTCCTCGCAGTTTAGGTAAATATGCACTGGATGGAATATCCGGTTATAACTCATATTGGAATCTGCTCAATCTGCGCTAGTACCTACTATGACTTATTCTGTGTCTGCGCTAAATAGGTATAATAGGTAGAAGCGGTGCTTTTTGTTCGGAAACGCTTGGACTGCCATCCTGCGATACAAACGAACCCCAATACACCCGAACGAAGTTCATTTAGGTACTATGTTAAACGGCAGCGGGGTGCAAAAGTGCTAATTCAGAGGGTACTGGAAGCAGAAGTGGATTCTTCAATACATAATGTCACTACACCATCTTAACCCGTGGGTGTCGGAAACAAACCATAATATACAGTAGTAGGTACTATTACTTATTCTGTGCCTATATATACCAACCCGTCTGGTCAGCGTAATATAGTAGGCTAAATTACCTTATGCAGTCAAGAGCACTGCGCGAAAAGGAAAATTGGAAACAACGCATATACAGTAGTAGGTACTATTACTTATTCTGTGCCTATATCTACCAACCCGTCTGGCCAGCGTAATATAGTAGGCTAAGTTCCCTCCATGATATTTGGAGGAGACCCATGCCCAGCAGTGCAGTGGCACATTTATGGGTCCAAATGATGATGATGAGAGAAACAAAAACAAATATTTTATTGCTTTCAATAATAACTATTGTTCAGAGATTCATCAGACAAATAACTTTATTTTACTAACAAGTTCAGTCAGTCTAAGCAATGTTGTGAGAATATTTTCGGAAATAAATGCTCCTAAAGTAGTATAAATTGTCCCCCCCCTCTATTTTCTAAACCGAAGCACCTACAAATCTGAAAAAATCACAAAGATAAGGCGTAAGTACCTATTAAATACTTTCAACGAGTTATTTTAAACTTTTAAACATGAAATGTACCGTTTTATGAGTAATTGCCGAAAAACTGCGCTTCTCAACAAAATAACGTAAGCGCTATGAAAATACGCTCTTTTGCTGCGGAACCCTACATTAAGCATGGTCCACAGATAATTTATATCTGTGGCATGGTTCGACCGGTCCAACATGCTCTTAACCGGTTTTTAAGTATATTTTTAAGTACATTTACTACTTTTTAGAATTCTAACTTTCTAAATGTAATTTTACACTTTTCTGAATTTACAAGGTAACTAATTCGTACAGGTACTTAATCATTTAAATGACTAAATTTAGGAAGGTGTAGAGATTAAGAATGCGCTTGAAATTAAAAATGGAGACAAATGGAATAACGCTATTTTACATGAGAACAAAACTTTGCAAAGACGCATACTAATAAATATTCATACAACACTAAAATGTAAAATATTTAAGTATCTACATCACTGATCTGTATTACCTTGCATACATACATCTTTTAAAAACAAAACTCCATAGGCGTCATAATGTCAAACATTTCTTGAACTACGCTGCGCACTTTGTTTAGGGCGTGCGTGTGTAACAAAGCCAATTGTTAAAAAAGATATATGTACCTACTTATATAGGTACGGTCGAATTAAGAACCCTCCGTTTTTCGTTGGTTAAAAACAGCAGTCTGTTGAGTTTTTAAAAGTAACCTTTAGCCCCTATCCTCATTACCTATCCTTCTATTTAATTATAATATAAATGCAAAGTTTGTGTAGATGGATATTTGAAGGCAGGTTACTTACATTCTCACGCAAAAACTGCTAGGTACCTACCTACCTAAGTAAGTGGATTTTGATGAAAATTTGAACACAGATAGTCTTACTTAAATTACTTATCACGTAGGATACGTTTCATCCAGGTATCCACGTGTCATGCAGGTGTTCCGGCACACGGGCGGAGCTGTGGACTATAGTGATTCACCAATTTTAATTAGGTAGGTGGATCGTGCTGAGTGAATGCTGCTTGTCATCGTCAAAAATGGTTGAAATAGTTTATTTTGAGAGATTTCTTTACATAAAAAAATTACTTAATGTTCATAAAGTAGGTAATACATCATGCCTGCTGCTGCCTAACCATCAAATATAAAAATCAATTCAAATTCCCGTCATGATGGTATTTTTCTTACAGTTGCAACACTAACGCTTTTATGCCTAAGTAGAAGCGAGAGGGAAACTGCCGTCAGAGAGCGAGAGAGACCATAAAGTCGGGAAAGCTGGCCTGCGGACCACTGCATCGACACGTTTAGAGTTAACGGTTCGTTCTAATACTACATAAAATTATTGTATTTTATTACTGATAGTTTCTGCACTGTGATTCTAGGATGTATTATATGAAAAATTAACATTAAATATATTTTTACCCCTGTAGTGGCAAAAAATTGGTGAATTAACTATCTAAAACAAATATTTTCATATTTTTTATCTACCCAATGCAACATTTTCATGATATCCTTTTGCTTTATGTAACTTGATTTTGAAATAAAAGTACCTTTTTGGGTAAAGTTTTAAAAATACCACTGAGCACCCTACTCCACTTTGCGCGGCAGCGGTCAGAAGGCGGAGCTTATCGGCAAACTCGCGTCGAAGCTGGCTTCACTGTCAATTCGAGAGTCGCGAAGAGTACGCTCGCGTCTATTACGTGGTGTGTTTATAGTGAAGTGGATTTTGTGATGAGATTATCGAATGTCGTGAAGTGAAAGATAGTGTTGTTTTATCAAAAAGTGCAACTTGTGGGCTGTACAATGTTTATGGTTCACTTATTATAGTGAATAATCAAAATGTGTGGATCACAATTGTGTGCAAAATTGATTTATGCCACGTAGTGACGCGAACGGGTAATGATTCCTAATGTGGAGTTCGAAGCAAGATGGTTAGAGAGACTCGGCATCTGTGGGTTGGAAATTTACCCGATAACATTCGTGAAGATCGAATAAGGGAGCACTTCAAACGGTAATACAAATATTTTCTAATGTTTATTTTACAGATTCTAGCAAACTGTTGGATTTTCAACATGTGAATCTGTTCTTTTTCAATAACCTTTGGGAATAACTTCTTATTACACCTACGAGTTATAAGATATACTTACATTACTCACAGTAGGAGCTGATCATATTATTTAGACGAGCAAAGAACTCGGTAATCCCGTTACAATTGTTTTATTTGATGTCATGAAGCTCATTGAATTGAATATAACAATAATAGTCATTGTTTACACGTACAATAATGGCATCAGATCTCTGCTTTCTATACGATTTTTCATCCATGCTTATGTGTTGGTATCAAAATAACGTCTTGCTCGTTCCTTACTGTACTAAGTACCTATCTAACTAGGTTGGTAATTGAAATTTTGATTTCTTTTCAAATATTTTTTAGCCTATCAAGATCTTATTACTGTAATCCGTAAAGGCACATAATATACTTACACCAGTGTTAACATAATACCTACCTAATAATTGATTTATTATTAGTAGGTACCTTCATAGGCATTTAATTTTAAGCCACTGTAAATCAGTAGGTAGACCTACCAGTGTTTCGGTCAAAGAAGGCATAGAAAGTCATTACCTACCCATTTAGGTTCACGAAGAACAATGCCATTCACTCATGGATGTTTTGATTAGCTATGTACCTAGGTCTAAATTTGATGTCATACCTGTTACGTACATAAGTAGATATCAATTAAATTTTCCTATCGTAGCTGTACTTACAAGGTAGAATAGTTAACGATAGGAAAACAATAAAATACAATACAAGTACAATAAATTGCTTTATAAATTATGAGTTCAAATTGTAGTCGTACACAGGTACCTACCTACATAGTTAAGACTATACCACTGTATTTGACCTCTCTTCTAGGAATCATGTTTATGTCAGCTTTGTGTTGTTGGTTACATAAGTAGGTACTACTTACCTATGTAGATTAGCGACCAAAACCTTGTGATGAGGAACTCTGTATAATACCTACCTACTATTTAATTTTTAAAACATTAAATTTCCCATAAATAAATCTACTTATTGAAAGCAAACGTAAGATTTCTCATGCGTCTGTGTAGGTACGTGAGTTGTATATAAACTGATCATGAGTAAAATCGCGTAGGTGGGTAGGACGAGAATACGTAAAGAACTCAATTGAATATTCAAACCGATTTCATGGACTTTTGAGTTTAAGTTTTCTTTAACTTTAAAAACAGAAATTGGGTAATAATTATACATAAATAATTAAAAAATGTAGCTACAGGTACATAAGTTTAAAATATGAACCAAAACTAGTCAATGTCTCGAAACGTGGCGTGTACATAAAATGTAAACATCAAGTAATGAATACCATCGCACTATTAGGTATAATGATTTACCCTCATGTTACGTAACAATGATTTCAATTAAACTTCGTTACTTCAGTTAGATCTAATTTTATATTATAGCTGTAGAGCAGTTACCTTGTTTTCGCCGACCACAACCATTAGTGGAGCATTTGACGGAATGTTACTAAAAATAAAATCATAACATTTACCTACATTTTTACCACCAATTACCTACCTACCTACCTAATCATAAACCCTAGGAATTTCGCGAAAATTTTTATTAGGTATCTAAAATCACACGTTATATTCTAAGAAAATAGTGTTCCAACTTCGGGATTATATTGGGGATCAATTTGTAAACTTCTATTTTTCTGTTATTAAAGAGTCGTCCACAATAAATTTATTTTTTAGGTTACCTACCTATTGAAACAGCATTCTAATCAGGTCCACCCACAAACTTAAAAATTAAGAGTTAGAAGGTGTCAAAGGAGTAGAAAAAAGGTTAGCAATATTGCCAGGTTGGATGGTAATGCTGATTTTTAAGTGTTCTACACGGTTATAAACTTGCATTCCAACAGAGTGACCTTGTTGGGAGCTTGATTGCCATCCGCGAAGTTTGTATGAAATTTGGTTCAACAGCCGGCAACACGGTTGGAATCCAAGGGCACCTCTGTAGAAGGCAAGTTTATAACCATGTGGCACGGCTTTGAAATGAAATGAAATCTCGTTTATTCATCTAGGTTACAAGGTAACACTTATGAAAGTCACAAGAATGTAACAGGTTATCCGAAAAGTAGTGTCAGCAAATTTGCCTACGACCAGTTCGCTGACGGGGTGGAGCTATGAGAAGAACTGGCAAGAAACTTTTACTGTGCGAGATAAAAAACCAGCCGTGTTGTTAAAATATATCTAAAGAAATCAAGCACTTGACCTCTATATGAACCATATGTCTCGCCCCAAAACCGCTCAAAAAATAATTATAATAATAAATTAAATTCTTGAATGCACTATTTGAGACTGCAGCTGCAGCAACAGCACCGCTGTACTCAGAAGGCGGGCTGTCAGATAAAAATAGGCGAAAAAAAATATGTAAAAAAATATTGAAGTGACATAACGATACTCTAAAAACTAGTGTCCGACCGAAAGTTCGGTTTCGGTTTCGGCTGAGTTTCGGCCAAAAATCAAGTTTCGGCGGCAGTTTCGGTTTCGGCCAAAATTGGCCGAAACTTTTGCCGAAACCGACATTGATTTCGGAAGTTGTCGTGCACGCTCGCCTAACTTTGTTTCTCGCGGCAACGCTTTGGCGGCCTTGCCCCCTGATTCTAAGCCGTCCGAAAGTTTTACGATCGGAAACTGATAGCTTGACACAAGGCAGGAACTCGATCCGACGGAATCAAAAATGCTATTCTGAATCTGAGAACTGGATGTGTTTTAAAGATAACGTTACATAATGGTAGAAAATTTACTAAAGTAGTAGAAAGCTATTAGTTTCAAATAAAAAATCTTTTTACAAATAAATGTAATGGCTATGACCTAATAAGAGCAAAACGTTAATTAGTATTTACTATTGTTTTAATGTAAAACATTTATTTTTCTTAGACTAATAGTTTGATAATAGGTAACTTTGTAAACACTGCTTCGCAAACGTCAACGAAGTAAATATTTGGTGCTTACTTTGTTTTGAAATTAAAAACAAAAATCAATGTTAGACATTTGTTTGAAAAGTGACTTATTGAAAAACCTTTTATTAATTCAAAAGAATAATTATGACTGTAAGTCTCTATATTTCTTTTTTTAAATGTGTCATGTTGTTTTTATCGGGATTGATTGTGTAAATTAAAATTTTATAGAAACTAGTATCGTATGAGCAGCGTCAAGTAATATTTAGTTTCATGCAGGCTCATAAAAACCTTGCACGAGGGCGACTCATAAGCCCTTTATTTCAATATAATGTTCCTCGGAAGTTTTATCCGGCGCAAAATTGTTGGCTGGAACTTTTGCCACAATTAATGTCATCTATATGTCAAAACTTTTCCATGTCGGATCTCTGAATTGCATTTAGGCTCCCGCTTCGTAAACCTTGCCACTCAGATACGGAAAGGGCAGTTTCCGACGGCTTAGAATCACCCCCCTGTTCGGGAATTGACGTGCGCCGTTCGGATAGCTCTGTAGCAACAAAACTTAGTCAGTGCGTTATCGCCTGACACAAACATTCTTTAGAGGTTATGCTTTGATGGAACTGATTACACGTAAGTTTATATACTGTGTTTCCATTTCATGTCCTAATTAATGCAGAATAATGGGTAAACCAAATTTCAGTATTCAGGAATTTTATACTTGCCCACGTGAGTTTCGGTTTCGGTTTCGGTCGAAACTAAAGCCACGGCCGAATATTCGGTTTCGGTTTCGGCCGCAAAACCAGTTTCGGTCGGACTCTACTAAAAACCGTCTAAAAATCATTGTAGGTACGCTTGTCATTCTTATGCGAATGTAAGATTATGAAAACATTGATACATAACCACGTTCAAGCACGGAATCTGTTTGACGTCCAAAATTATAGGCATAATAAGTGACGACATCCAACACGTTATCGGGGTTTTGACGCGGAATTACGCATTTTGAACTGTCGAAAAACGAGAAAATTCTCAATATGTGTGATATAGGTAATATGCGAGATGTGGGTGTGAAACACCTCTGCCTACCCCTTCGGGGAAAAAGGCGTGGTGCTATTTTATGTTAGGTAATATTGTATTACCTATACTAATCAAAAAATTACATGTTTCTTTATTATCTACCAAAGCAAAGCTTCACAGATCCGAAAAAATCCTAAAAAAGTGATTTCTCGTTTTTATTTTTATTAATTACCTACAATCTTACATTTTGAGCACTTAATTCTTAATGCATGTTATTGCTAACCTTTAACTTTATTTATTTACATAAAAAAATCATGTTATCAAATGCCTAGGGGAAAAAAATAGCAATTAACGTTAAATAATATCTTTTTCACATTGCTATGCATAACTAAAGAATCATGGGATCTCTGAAATAAACGTGAAAGTTAAAACTTGGCTCTCCATTTTGTTATCCAGTACGGGTTAAAGTAAGTACGTTATGAAACACATGAGACCCTAAACATGTTCAAAAACGGAAAATCAGTTTTTTTAATATTTTGCCGGATCTGTGAAGTTTTGGTACTTGAGAAATTGTATATATACTTTAGAAAACGTGTAATTAAATACGTCAATATATTATATCTCACTCAAATGACAAAACCATGTTACGTTGTCAACAAGAGAAGAGAATACGATTATTTCGTACTTTTAGAATTTGGCTAAGAATGGCTTGTATAGTAAAGTTAGCTAGTCAACAAAATAATATGCTTTCAAGTGATTCTAAAAGATTGTATGACTTGATATTGATTTCCGTAGCAAAAATATCAAAAACCGGTTAAGAGCACGTCGGACCATGCTCAATGTTGGGTTGCGCAGCAAAAGAGCGTATAGCGTTTACATCCATTTATTGAGAAGCGCAGTTTTTCGGCAATAACTCAAACGGCGGATATACTTACTGTTCATGTTCATAATAATTTTAGTTGGAAGTAGGTATAATTATTAAGCGTTATTTTGTTTTTTTTTCAGATTTTTAGGTTTGATGGTTTAGGAAATAGAGGGGACACAATTTATGCTACTTTCGGAGAGTTTATTTCCGAAAATATTTACATAATCAAAAAAAAGTCTAGAAACCTTAGTGTTTTTATAAGATCTGTCGAATTATGTGCCAATAATAAATGTTTGCTGAAATAATTTAATAAAAAAATTTCAACTTCTGTTAGGTACCTACATGCAAAGAGTGCCCCCCCCCCCCCCCCCCTTAAAAATATTTATTTTTGTTATTCAACTACCAAACCTAGAAGCGGCCCACATAAGGCACCTATTCTCCAAACTATATCAATATGTATACACCAAGCAGTTTTTGAGTAAAAATGACGAAACTATTAGGGTTCCGTTTTGCCATTTTGGCTATGGAACCCTAAAAACGAAACTCTAGTTTCATCAGGTCCGTCCATATTTCATAGGCATTCTATTAAAATACTACAAGTTTTTTTTTGATGAAATTCGAAGAATAGATGTCTTATTTGAAGCCTTAGTTAGTTTGTTAATAAAAAAAATAAGGGGCACATACATGTAACAGAAGCTGAAAAATAAATTTGGATTATAACCAAATTAAACTAAAAAAAAAAAATCGGTATATTTAAAAAATACATACTTTTACCTACTTACTAATTTATAACCTACTTATGAGGCACATTGTGCGACCCATCCATCACTTGGCTAGTTATTTTTTATTTGGTAATTGTGCTACGTCACAAACTGCGCCATCCACTTCATGTAGCGCAGTCTATCGCCCCACCAAAGTTTTGCAATGTCGCGCTCCAAAAGCAGCATAGGTGCGCGGGCGGGGACAGCCAGGTCGTCGAACTCACGCTACAGGCTAAAATAACCGACACAGTAGCTATAATTCAATTTGACTTGTCTATTTTGTGATAAGCAGATTTAATATTGCCGCGTTTTCGGTTAATTACTATGAAAGGTTGATTCATATTATTTTAATTATTATTCATATTGATAAAATATGTGTATAGATAGAAACCTTCATGGGTTTAAAACTTACAACTCGGTAATCTAAATATTTTTTTTGTACACAATAGATAATTTTATTGGATTTCTACTAACAATATTTATCTTGTGTTTGTGTCTATAAAATATGTAGATTTTTTAACGTTTATTTACAAAAATATTCGTCAATATTGTTAACTTTTGGTAGGTATTCAATTTTTTAGGTCAGTCTGACTCACCTGTACCACCACTACGACTGATATTGATATTCACCGAATTAGAAAGTCAATAGGATTTGTGATGGGAATGACACCAATGCATAGCGTATAAAAAGTAGTCTTGCTTACAGTTTATTTATTCAGCTTAATATTAGTAAAAGAAGCAGCTGTTGACGGAGGTATTTTGGTGAGCACAGTATGATACATCACTGCCTACTTCTTCGCGTAAAAAGGCGTGATGTAGCAGCTAGGACTTAAGATTTTATTGAAATTAACTGTAGAGTAAGTACACATTCTTTGGAGGAGACTTGAGGAGATCCGTTCCCAGCGGCAGCGGCAGTGGGAAGTTTATATAATTTTACATTTCAACTTGAAATGAATGAAAAAAAAAGTACAAAACATTTTTTAATAATGTTAGTAAAATAATGTGTATTAAAAATAACTGAATTATTTAATTGCCCTTAATAATTATTGGTTACTTAGTTCATAAATTAAATTAAAACAACAGGTGCTTTTGATTCATAATACCTATATGAATTAATTACTGTATTTATTATTTTCTGTTGTCTATCACTCAATAACGAATCACGCACAAAACCAACTGCCAGATACGAATAAGCCATGTTCGCCTTGGGTTGTAGGTACCCAGTAGTGGCGCCCCGCGCGGCGCACGAGCGAGCTGGCAACGTTGCATGTTCATGTTTGTATACGCGCGCGTCGTGCGTTGGGTAGATAGGTATGCTCAGAACGGTTTGCTGTATTATTCTTACTTTAATGTTATGAACTTAATTCTGATATTGAGTATGTAGTATGTTATTATTAACTTTGTCGGATACCCAAAGTAGGTAGTTATTTTTATCAGTTTATTAACACTATACTAAATTTATTATTTACAAGCTTATTTTGCACAGGACAAGAAACGTGTACTTGGCAATAGGTGCAGTTCTTGTAAAGAACATATTATTATATTTATATGTCAACGAGTGCTGTGGCTCTTCAAAATGAGCATATTATGCCTAGGTGGCATTAATTCTGAAAATAGTTTTAGGGTTTTTTTTACATCAAATAATTGAAAAAACAAACTTTCATAGAATCTAAAATCGGAAATATTAAGTATAATATAATTAATAATTGTGGTCATTTGTTTATTGTTATTATTTATATGGACAATTACTGGTTAAGTAGTTGTTACAATATTACTTACGTCTAAAAATATAGTACCTAATCATAAGTTAATTAAATCAAGAACACGACACACATGCATAAAAGTAACACTGGGTATACAATTTAAAAAATAGAAAATTTCAGTAGGTTAGTACCTAAATAATTATTATACATATTATACGGAAAATTAAAAATAGGTGAATATAAACTAGGGTAGAAAAATAAAGAATTATAAAAAAGAAAACAAAACCTAATAACAGTTCCTACTATGATAGATTATCGTTGAAAATTGTATAAGATTGGTTCTGGCAAACGGTTGATGTAACAAACTTACATTAACAAGAACACGTCTAGAAGCATGCCAAACTAAGGCTAGGCGCAAACAGTCCACTGACCACAGCCACTGGTGGCCAGCGACGGCGACTTAACAAACTTTTGATATATTTTGTATAGACGCGTCACGCGCCGCACACGTGTACCCGGTGGCGGCCACTCACTACAGCAGTGTCTGCGATTCGCCACTTGTGGTCGCTATGCTGTCGGCCTTACGGGTTTAACGGTTAACTGCGCGGTGGTGAAGCAGTACGACAGTGGCGGGTGGCGTCATTTTGTGTGGCCGGTAGTGACCACAAATGGTGACTCGCGAAGAACACTGCTGTAGCGATTGGCCGCCACCGGCTGCACGTGTGCGGCGCGTCTATACAAAATATATCAAAAAGTGAAGGGTAAGGCAAGTGACCTTGCACGTTAACAAAAAAAGAAAAATTGCCGGGAGTCGATCCCACGACTCTCTAGTTTGCAGTCAGGGTCATCACTAGATAACTAGACCAACAGACCAACCAAATGTCTAATCAAATAATGTTTTACAAGTAAAATACATTTGAGACAGTATTAGGTACACTTTTGTAGGCGTAAACAGATTCTACCTTTAAAAACGATATTTGTTTAATTTTGCAAAACAAATGGCCCTACACATAAAATATACAGACTGTATGAATAAACTGTGCCGTGTTTGATAATACTTAATCAAATTTGACACAACTATTACTATATTTGTTGATTTGTATGCCTATGGGTACAATGTAGTAATGTAGTACTCACTTATTTTTTTATTTATTTAAGTAACATATAAAATACAAGCAAATTATTTAGTCGACATAGCATATTTAAACCACAAAGGTTTGTACTTACTGCTACGCTTATTTAATAACGCAAAATCTGTAAATTTAACCTACATAAAATTGACAAATATATATTTCTGTTTCTAAAAAAACGTGTCTAAGTGTCGCCGTGTCTTGGTATTTCAAAATAATTCTGGGTGCTTATCATAACTAACAATAATCATTTCGATCCTATGGACGAAGCTTCAAGATATGTGTTAGAGGATATAATAATTTTATTGCAAGGCTCCACGGGCTATATTTACGCCTAAAAACTCCTAGATGTAGTATCCTCCTAGTGTGATTTCTGCCTCCCCCTTCGTTTTCCATTGCTGTTTTCCACCAGGCACTTCGTAACATGAAATTTCAACGCAACTTTGAATATTTTTTTCTAGAAAACTGTTGATATGATAGAGATCTTCTCTATAGAATTTTGCAAAGAATGGCTTGCTAAGTAAATTTTGCTAGCTAACAAAAACATGCCCGCTCCTAAGCGATTCTAAAACACTGTGCGTTATAAAAATGGATCCATTCTATTGTTAAGGAAGTTTAATTCTATATTTGGCTTGCTCTTTCTCGAAGTTTGTAAGGATTTATCTAATTGAGTAATAATAGAAGTTGCAATAATTGTCATTACGAAACTACGGGATGCGAGGGATACGTAAAGTGCGCTTGGTCGCAGGTCGCGGATAGGACGCAGTCTACTGCGATCGATGCCAGCCAGCCGGTCCAATGCTACCATTGGGGTGAGGAGTAGTGCGCACAACGTCATTGCGCCGAACAACCTGGAAGGCGGGTTCGACGTGATATATTCATTCATACGTAATTTTTGTTCATTATAAATATAACTACCTATTTATAATGCACAAGGCCGTATATTTGTGCGCCTATTAATTTAGCCACGTAACTAAGCGTGTTCTCCTCATGATAAACAAATAATGGACATGACTTGTGAATAATTTTTTTATAACATGTATATATATAATATTTGGCTAGCTATGCTAAGCGATGGTGGCTGAATGGATAAGGGACCGGCGTGCAAATCACGGGGTCAGAGTTCGATCCCGACCGGCAGTACCAATGTGGATTCCACTTTGTGGAATTATAATATATACTAGTCAAGTGCCTTACCATCTGCTAACGGTGAAGGAAAACATCGTAAGGAAACCCACATACCCTATAAGAAATTCTATGAGTATGTCCGATCCACCAACCCGCACTAGGCCAGCGTGAGTGGATTATGGCCTAAACCTTCTCAGCTCTCTAGTTAGAGGAGAGGAGACCCGAGCCCAGCAGTGGGACTTAAAGGGTTGCTGATGATGATGTATGTAATATCTATTATCATTTGCATATAGAAATTTGGATTTTAAAGATTAATATTATCACATATTCAACTTTCATTTCTTAGCACATCGTCCAGACGGTCTAATGGAATTATTTATGGTAGGAAGTTAATGATAATAGAAAATCACCAATCATACTGTTTTTTACCAAGAGTTAGTGAAGTCAGGGCTTAGAAGCCTTTTAGGGGGTGCCGTAGCCAGAATGGCAAAAACGGAACCATTTATGGTAGGAAGTTAATGATAATAGAAAATCACCAATCATACTGTTTTTTACCAAGAGTTAGTGAAGTCAGGGCTTAGAAGCCTTTTAGGGGGTGCCGTAGCCAGAATGGCAAAAACGGAACCCTTATTAGTTTCGTCATGTCCGTCTGTCCATGTGTCACAGGCATTTTATTCGAAAATTACTCGATGTATATCGATGAAATTTGGAGAATAGGTGTCTTGCATGGGCCGCTACTAGGTTTGGTAGGTAAATAATAAAAGTAAATATTTTTAAGGGAAAAACCTTACCCCCTACCTACCCTTAAACTCCATACATGTAACAAATACTGAAAATTTTTTTTCAGCAAAAATTTACAACGGCACATATTTCGACAGATCTTTTAAAAATACTAAGGTTTTTAAGAAAGTTTTTAGATTATGTGAATATTTTCAGAAATAATCGCTCCCAAAGTAGCATAAATTGTGTGCCCGGGGCCCCTCTACTTTCTAAACCGTCAAATTATTTTGAACATAATCGGATGTTGGTACCGTTTTTGAGTAATTGCCGAAAAATTGCTCTTCTAAACAATGACGTAAGTGCTATGAAGACACGCTCTTTTGCTGCGAAACCCTACTTTGAGCATGGTCCGACATGCTCTTAACCGGTTCTAAATGTACGTAAATTTTTTTAACCAATGACATCGGTTAAAAGTACAATTTTGACTGATATTTCAGTCAGAAGTACTTTTAACTGACCGTCTTTAGTTAAAAGTAGTGACTGATTTTTTCAGTCATAAAAACTATATTGACTGGTTAAGAGTTTTGACTGTAATATAGAGATTATGTTAAACCCACTAGTCGATTTGGATAATTTTGTTTCACGCCATATTTATGATAATTGACAGTCATTAAAGGGACATTTGCTTTGGTGGTTAGTTTATTTATTTATATTTATTAGCCACATCATACATATATAACATTTATAAGTAATATTAAGTACATAATATTGCATCTGATACGTATGATATTTTAATCCAAATAATCGGATCAGTTATGATTTGTACCTATTGAATTTCTAAATTACCGACTAAAACTTGACGATTCTGCTACCTACCAGATCAAAACAGCTCACCTGAATTCATGTGTTTTAGATAGAGCAGGTGCCCTCAAAATACACATGAATTCAGCTGATTACGAAAACACTTTCGCCGAAGATTTTATACCAAATTCACATTCCTGCGCATTATTCATTAATATTGCTCAGTGTCGTGATTTAGTGAATTTATTTGTGTCTCTTTAGCAACTTGAATTGTGATATCCACAATAAAGGCGCGTTTTAAATATCTACATATATTGAACGTGTCAAAAAATATTCTAATACTAGCTGTCCCGGCGAACTTCGTACCACCTACTTAATTTATGATTTTATGAAAGTATACCTACCTACCCTACCTATCTACTCTACCTACCTACCTATCTACTCTACCTACCTACCCTACCTTCCTACACAAAAATTTAAAAAAAAAACTTAAAAACCATCCTTGAACTTCAACGAACATTTAAAAAAAAGAATTGCCCAAATTGGTCCAGGCGTCTAGGCGACAACACATTTAGCGATTCATTTTTATATTATAGATGTACTGTGTGAGTCTGTGTGTCATCTAACTTGAGTGGGTTTAGATCAGGGCCAGTCTTCAGCTCTTATAAAGTCCGGAACGTAGGTTTCAAGCCAGGCTTGGGTAGTTCGTACCTTGTGTTGTGACTAGGTGCAGTCCTGCTGGAAAAGGACTTTAAGTATGTTCATTTCCTAAGCACCTTTAACAAGTTTCAGAGACAATCGCTTAGCTCCTCTCTCACGCAATCTACATCTCCTTTTAGGACATTCGTTGACTGGACTAATAAGCCCCCTGATTCTGAGCTGTCGGAATATTTTCGGCCAGAAATGTCAGTTTATTTAAAGTTAAAAAACAGAATGTTAAAAAATAGATGGATGTAGAAAAAATCCTATAATTAATCAGTTTTTAATTTTCTATACGGTAAACTAATTTCTAACACTTAATAACATAAGCCGTAAAAATACGTCGTTCTAAGATTCGAAAAAGTTTACGATTCGGAAGCAATGCGATGAGTCAGAATCAGGGCCTAGGTCGCAAAAGGACTAGAATACTAACAGGAATACAAGACAAATACTTACAAGACATACATGTAAAACTGCGGAACTTGTTTCATCAGGCTTTCAGATTTTATTAACGAGTACAAATTCGTATCGTCTCAGTTTCCAAGTGCCAGTCAGATTACTTTCTAAGAATAAACAAAATATTTCCTTGACAATCTGAAAAAAATATATAATCATAACGAAAATGAAATCCTCTTGTTAGCTTCATACATAAATTAATACACATTTATTTTATATGTACAATCAAAAATCAACTCAACCATATTACAACTGTAAGCAGATATTGTACGCATAGTGTATTCGTAATAATAGACAAAATAAACTGTATAAATGTAGTCTGGTATATATGGAATTTTCCATATATTTAGCGCCTGTTTCACCACAGGCAAATAAGTGCTAGATAGCCTATATAAAACTTGATAGATTTTTGACGTATTTTTCATATAAAATCTGTCAAAAAAGTCTCAAGTAGTTTATTAGACACACTATTAGAAGGTGGTGAAACAGGCCCTTAGTCTTATTTTAATGTAAATAATATTCTGTTCCATTTTATTCATATACTGTCAAGTACGATGTCGTTTAAATGGCTGAAACAATATTCAAAATTACCTAATCATCGTCTTACATTATACGCAGTTCTTTTAAATTCCGAGAATGGACTGAATCGTTAAAATATATTTCCTAAAACTAATATGGGCGATTTAGCAAGCAGACGCTAGTGCAAAGACAAGAGTGGGCGATATGAAGAGGAAGGTGGTGTGGACTAGATGTTGTAACATTATTATGCAATGCGAAAGTTGCGGCCTGCTGACGGGTGTTAGGGGTGAGAGCGAGGGCACCACCCTGTACACAATATGTATAATATAGCTCAACGCGCCACCCACACCCCTCGCTCTATCGACCTGCGCAGGCATCCGACCCGTCGTTGTTACGAACTCTGCGACCGATCCACCGAATCGAACTTCTAAACCCTGCTTTCTATAGCATAACAACTCGTTTAATCCAATTTGCTTTAGAAATGCTCAGTTATTGACATTTGGCATTTGGCTATTCTTAAAAGAAATTTAGGTTATTTTGGCTACGTAGTACCTACTACGTATCTATCTATTTAAAATTCGTCAAGTATGATTACAATTTCTTTAAAGATCATAGTATTTACTATGGAACGTTGAAAGAAACTCAACAGATCGCACATAAAACAAGGGTATAATAACATTTTTTCATTCATTTTACAGCAAGCATAAGGTTATTCAAAGTTTCAGAATTCCGTACCTCCTCCGTCAAAGGAAAAACGAAACTCTATAGGATCACTCAGTTGTCCAATTTTGAAAAGAACTAGTAAAGGTATCAAACTGAAATTAATATCACATACTCGGGACTGCAATCACCTTTCAGTGAAAAAATCTGAATTGTAAGTAAACGCAATCAAAAGAGACATCCGTTGATGCTCCATTTTTGTCGCTTATTTTGACGAGGGAGACATATCGCGAGAGGACCAAAACATAGGATTACTTCCCGATGATGTAGAATCATGAAACTTGACAAGAAGCAATGTCTAGTTGAGCTAGTAAAGGATCAAATCCGAACAACGGAAATTTGTAGTTACATTACTGGAATATACATATTTGAGGGATTATCAAATAATACGACTTTATCCATGAAGATTTAAGGTATCATTCCGATCTCGGCATCAAGCAGCAGTGCTGCTTGTCGCGGTGATTTCGAACAAGGCAGCAGTGCTGCGCTGTTGTATTATTTTCATTCCGTGGCGTTAGAGTTGACAAGATCTCAATTGATGACCAACTTTTATTATTTATACGTGATTTGTTTGTTGTTATTTATATTTGGAGAGGAAGATGACAATGATGACGTGTTGTTCTATGAAAAAAAAAGCAACAGATTCGTTTTATAAAACCAGACAACGGGAATGGAACAAGACGATGACCAAAGTGACTGGATCTGACTGGCTGCCATTTACGGTCAAATTGTTGAACAATTTGAATACGGTCAAGAACTGTCATAAACGTTCATATTCAGTCATTTTGATTTTAGTATTTTAAGTATTTCCCTGGTTTTGTGATTTATACAAGTTTTAAATAGGCAAAGACGCTTTGCTGTGCGCGCTGACTTCGATGCGGGTTTTTTGCTCTCTTAATATTTTATTTAACACTTTTTTATTTTGATGGGACTGGGACGGGACGCGGTACACAGGCAGATAGCTGATGGCAATTATAAATCATTATCCTAAACAGTTAATTTGGTGAAAGAAACCAAAATAATGATTTTCAAATATAATACCCAACGATACCTACCTCATTTGGCACAATTCGCCGACTTTATTTTTTTTTTTTTCACTTTATGGCGTCTGATTGCCACCATATTGAATTGTAATTACTGTCATGTCACTAAGACGATCGATTGTCAACAAATTCGGCTCACGCGTTTGGTCTCCAGAGTGTGCCACAAAGGCACAAACGTGTATAAATAGGTATATTAGGCTGATAAACACATTACCCTCCTTTGCGTCGCGCAGTTCGTTAAAAAGCAACGCTTGAGGCAGCGTTAGATAATGCTCAAGGCGAGTGACCATTTAACCTTAACATTTCTTTTCATCCTGCGTTTACTTTTCGTAAAAATATCAGACCTTTACGCTCGTGACTAAAAGTAAAGTCTGCCTTGCACCTCATTTCGATTTGTATACGGGATATAGTTAATATATATTATTGCATCTACTATTCACACACACATCCTGTGGCACAGGATCGTTCGTGGTGGCGTAAATAAGGTGAGGCCTATGTCCAGCAGTGGACTTCGTTGGGTTTATGGCATCGAGAACCGGCCATATTTTAAGAACCGGTTCTTTCGGTTCCAGTGACAACACAGAACCGGGTACCCGGTTCTTTCGGTTCTTTTCGGTTCTTTTGCTAATTTATTAGAATTTTGTTCGTAAAGTCCACACCCAAACCTGTAACACTGTTACTTGTTGAAAAAAAAATTCCCATCATGTCACACTGTTACTCGATGCAACTGCTTGCAATTTTTTCTCCCAACCAGTAAGTCTGCCAAATATTGGTGTTACTGGATGGGGAAAAAAAGTTGCATCGAGTCACACTGTCTTGTTAGGAAAAGTAAACATTTTATATTCTCATGGAGTCACACTTTTTATTTTCTTATTATTATATTAGTGATTGATATTTTTATTATACATATAGAGAGTTGCTACATTTTTTTAAATAAACCTATGAATGGAAATGAACATTCTGGAAAAGCGACATTTTAAGTCGATGAATGGCATGATCGTTTTCATTTACGCAGTTTGTTTTCACTGGATATGTGACCAGCCAACCTGATGGAATGATACGTCACCTCAGAAAGTAGTTTATTTTAAAAAATGTCGGGGGTAGCAACTGTCTAACGATTAGTAGCAAACTCTCTATATAATAAAAATATCAATCACTAATATAATAAAAAAAAGTGTGACTCGATGGGAATATAAAATGTTTACTTTTCCCAACAAGAAACAGTGTGACTCGATGTAACTTTTTATCTCATCCAGTAACACCAATATTTGGCAGTGTTACCTGTTGAGAGAAAAAAATTACAAGCAGTTGCATCAAGTAACAGTGTGACAACTTCCCAACGAGTAACAGTGTTACAACTTACAGGTTTGGGTGTGACTGGATGGGAATAAACCCTTTTGATCAAATCTATAATCTATTACGATATATTTTGAATGAATAAAATTGAATATTTTATTTAATAAAATTTACAGAATTGTTGTATAATAAATACTTACATCTAATAAGTATGTAGTACTGTCGAGTGCCATTATTTGGCGTTGGTTTTGTATGCGAGCGTGTATCTAGTGCTTATTTGATCGAAGTTGATCGGCGTTAATCACTAATTTGTAGAAGAACCGAAAGAACCGAAAACCCGGTTCTTCATATTTTGAGAACCGGTTCTTTTTGTAGCCCCTAGAACCGGGAATTCCCGGTTCTTTCGGTTCCGGGAAAAACCGGTTCCGATGCCCTAGTTGGGTTTAGGGCATCGGAACCGGTTTTTCCCGGAACCGAAAGAACCGGGAATTCCCGGTTCTAGGGGCTACAAAAAGAACCGGTTCTCAAAATATGAAGAACCGGGTATTTCGGTTCTTTCGGTTCTTCTACAAATTAGTGATTAACGCCGATCAACTTCGATCAAATAAGCACTAGATACACGCTCGCATACAAAACCAACGCCAAATAATGGCACTCGACAGTACTACATACTTATTAGATGTAAGTATTTATTATACAACAATTCTGTAAATTTTATTAAATAAAATATTCAATTTTTTTCATTCAAAATATATAGTAATAGATTATAGATTTGATCAAAAGGGTTTATTCCCATCCAGTCACACCCAAACCTGTAAGTTGTAACACTGTTACTCGTTGGGAAAAAAATCTCATCATGTCACACTGTTACTTGATGCAACTGCTTGCAATTTTTTTCTCCCAACCAGTAACACTGCCAAATATTAGTGTTACTGGATGGGATAAAAAGTTACATCAAGTCTTAGTCACACTGTGTCTTGTTGGGAAAAGTAAACATTTTATATTCCCATCAAGTTACACTTTTTTTTATTATATTAGTGATAGATATTTTTATTATATAGAGAGTTGCTAGTTGCTAGTAATCGTTAGACAGTTGCTACCCCCGACATTTTTTAAAAAAAAATTTAATTTTCTGAGGTGATGAATCATTCCATCAGGTTGGCTGGTCACCTATCCAGTTAGAACAAACTGCGTAAATGAAAACGATCATGCCATTCATCGACTTAAAATGTCGCTTTTCCAGAATATCCCCATTCATAGGTTTATTTAAAAAAATGTCGATGTCGATGAATGGCAACTGTCTATCGATTAGTAGCAACTAGCAACTCTCTATATAATAAAAATATCAATAATAAGAAAATAAAAAGTGTGACTCCATAAGAATATAAAATGTTTACTTTTCCTAACAACACACAGTGTGACTCGATGCAACTTTTTTCCCATCCAGTAACACCAATATTTGGCAATGTTACTGGTTGGGAGAAAAAATTGCCAGCAGTTGCATCGAGTAACAGTGTGACATGATGGGAATTTTTTTCTCAACAAGTAACAGTGTTACAGGTTTGGTTGTGGACTTTACGAACAAAATTCTAATAAATTAGCAAAAGAACCGAAAAGAACCGAAAGAACCGGGTACCCGGTTCTGTGTTGTCACTGGAACCGAAAGAACCGGTTCTTAAAATATGGCCGGTTCTCGATGCCCTAGTTGGGTTGATATGATAATGATGATGATACTGCATACTGTATTTATACAGTAAACTTTATATTATTGAAACTTTCAAAAGTATTCCATCAGCATCGTGTGATACGTAACTGTTTAACTATCACGTCGCAGTTCATTGTCTTGAGTAGGTACATAGTTCTTTATTGTGCATTTCAAGAGAAATGCCTGGCGATGTGAACTAAAAGTAGCATTAGTATAACAGTGTCTTTGTTACTGTTTACAGATATCGTCATTTTATTAATTTTATGCAATGGAAGCTTTCAAGTTATATTTTCCCCTGACATCGCATTTTTGACATTTTTTTTCATTGTTCATCTCTATTAACCTACCCGAATACATAGATAGTTTTGCACTTTGAAATGAATGAACACTATAATTTCTTTGTTTTGAACCCTTAAATACGATCGAATGATTACGATACTTGACATAATATGCGCAGTGATGTGTGGTGGATGATTAGTTGCATACCAGTGCTCTAGTATTGCAACAAACATAAATTACATGACCCATTAGCTATTTTGCGAAATAAAAACAGCGACAGCGAGCCTTACTTGGTGAAAGTTCGAATAGTCTAATACCTTTCTGGTCCAAGTAGGTATCTTATAAAATAATCACACTTGCCCTAAATCATGTGCGTCGAAAACGAATAAACTTAGGAGATCAATGAACTGTGGCGTCTACCTGTATTATACATTTTATTTAAGTTCATATTATTTTATTATTCACTAATATTTCACGATCATTGAACGTCGACCTAGATCATGCTCATATTTATAAATTACGACTAGTAAAATAGGCAGTCTAAAATAATTTGCTCACAGAAAACAATAATAGTTGTATTTCCAACATTTTTATTTAGTCCTTTTCTTTTGTTACTTTAGAAATACCAACACATATTAAAAGATTTTAAAAGTCCATCTTTATGTCCATGCTTTGTTTTGAATAACCGTAAGGCGGCCTACTTCTGCATACTCCGGCAACCAATACAACGGTCGGTATCCGACGTACGATTGGTAGTTGTACACAAGATGTTTTCTCAAAAGAAACTAACTTTAGACTGTTTAACCAAAAATATCTTATATTTTTTAGTAAACAATCTTGGGAGGTCTTTTTATTATAATAACTGTTTCACAAATGTTAAAAAGTTGTTAATGTTCATTAATTAAGTAATGGCTATCGGAATCTATAATAATTAATCTTCTATAATATAAAAATGAATCGCTAAATGTGTTGGTAAGCGCATAACTCAACAACGCCTGGACCAATTTGGCCAATTCTTTTTTTTTAAATGTTCTTTGAGTTTAAGGATGGTTTTTAGGGCGAGAAAAATGCAAAAAAAAAAAACTCCATTGAGGTTGTACAAAGTCTGCCGGGTCAGCTAGTTTTAAATAAAAAGGCGTGCCAACATTTTTTACTAAATAAGACATGTAGGGACAAACAGATTATTACCAGACGGTTTTTTTATCTATTGTTCACCCAAATTCATTTTTCCATACATACATTGTCAGGAGCTCCAAGTATTTTTATAATAATAATATTTGCAGTCTTGAATGTCAACCAACCATAAAAATAGTACGTACCAATCCTATATTATCGCAATTGGTGTTTCTGGAGTAGTAGTAGTTAGTTTTCATATGATTACGAATTGACAACTACGGCTAATGCCATGATGTCAGACATTTTGTATAGGTATAATATATGTAACACGGTACGTATATGTAGTTCTTTGTCATAATAATAATTTATGATAACTGCTAAGAATAGTTCATTATATCTAATCGTTGCAAAATATTATTGAACTTGCACATGAACAGTAGTGTTTGAATTCGATGGTTGGAAATTATAGTTACTAAATTATAAATATTTCCTATTCAGCTAGATTGTGGTATTGAAAAGTAGTTATCAGCAGGTACCCGTGTACTTACCTTCCAATTGGTTCCCCAATGTTTTGCAGTAAAGGTTCTCTCCATGATATTGGAGTAGAACTTTAAGAAACCATGAAAATGACTGTTACTTTTTTGCCAGAAGACTGGGAGGGGACACAAAAGTAACACCAAAGATTCCAGGTTATCCGCACGTATTCACGTACTCTATTCTACTGGATATATATCTACCTAACACAAAAATGTACGAGTAGGATGCACAAGGTACCTAATTCCGTAAATCGAATATTCCGAATATTACAAATATCGACGAAACGAGATTGATCACATTAATGAGCAATTAACCCAGCCGCAGCCGCCAACTTTAATTTAACGTCTGTATGAATGTTCTCGTATCGAAAAATACTATCACGATTTGTTGATCCCTATTCACTCGAATGTACTTTACATAATTATTCAACTGTATTCGGAATAAGTACACTCAGTGTACCTACTAATTCCGAATGTTATACATGTATGATACCTACATACTTACTCTTTTTTTTTTATCTCTTTTAGACGTAAGTCTACGTCCTAAATACATAAAACAGCTTTGGATGTCATTCAAATTATTAATAATATAAGAATATTATTATTATATTATTATTATTAATATTTTTAGGCTACAAAAAACTGCAAATCCTAAAGATATTTTTAATAAGATTTTTTAACGATTTTAAGTAAATAGGCGGCGCCGGCACCTGCCTAAATATTTCTGCCATGACAGAATATCTTAAATATTTTCTAGGACTCTTAACAAAATATTAACTTTTAGCCGTGATATAAAATAGAGTTATTTCATTATTGCCGATATCTGGTGAAATTTATAAAAATACATTGCCTCGATAATACTAACACGACCATTTTGATTCAAGGTATGGATTATAAAATTAACTTTGAAGTAATAAACTAGAAAACAAATAGTAAAATATCGACTAAAACGCACTACATTACAAACAACGCTCGATTGAAGTAGTCAGCTATTCAGAAAGTAGATGACGTCACCGAGCCGGTATCTCCCTTCCCCTCCCTCACATCCTACCGCTCGTTTTTCCTTGCCTGGCTCGCCGACTCTACCTCTCCTCTCACCGCGCACCGCGCCATTCGCCCCCCGTTCGTCCGGTCGCCTGCTTGTGCTACCTCAAACACACGCGCAGTTGTTGAGTCGAGTTTCACACGGAAACCGGCTACGACAACGAGTGCGGCCATGTTGTAAGAATAAAACTGGCAACGTCGCACCAGACATCGACCGATTTAATCGCTTGTGTCGTTGATTAAATTTTTCAAAGATTACATGTAACGTTTTTATTATTATACGTGCTAAATGGTTTGTTATTCGTATTTATTTTACATAACGTAAAGGGTTTCTTTCTAACTTAGTAATTTTATAGGTAAGTACTTATTCCATTTCGACCTATACTATATAAATCCTGAACCTTACCTTTCATAATAAAAGAACAAGTTAACGAGCGACAATAAAATATCTAGGTGCCTTTAGGTTATAATTTTGATAAAAATATGGTACCTATGGTTTTAAAATTATTAATGTAGAGGTTTAGGCCAAGCTTATTTACTGTTATGTTGTGAGTACCTAGGTATTAAAAAAAATACTGTAAGAATAATGTTTTTTATAAGGTACCTAGGTAAATTAATTTTAGCGATTCTATCCTCGAGAAAATGACCTGTCAAAGTACTTTATAAATACAGAAATTCTTAGCGATGAATAGTCAATTCCGTCGTCATAGGTATTCTATGCGTTTATCAATAAGATTATTCTTTTTCTAAACCCAATATAGGCAGCCTGCAAACCTATTCTTTGTACCTACGTCATTTTTAAGGGGAACGCACACTTATACGAGCCAAGAGCGTCAAACGAAATTAAATTTTTGAAATCCTATGAAACTTCTACAACTGCCCGTGTTGAATTTTTCTAATCTGGAAGAATCCCAGAAATTCTAGCACTGACAAAACTTCGTCAAGATCCATCACAATTCACAGGTAATGGGCATATGGCAGTACGACAGGTGTATATGTAATATAGGAACTAGAAAAAAAAAATCTTCGACGCGGTCGATTCTTTCGGCGCGGATATGTGTGCGAGGTCTCCTTGACTTCGACTTGTTCGACAGTCGACACGTTAGGCCCGGATAAGTGTGCGTTGACCTTATTACATTATACAAAATCTTCCACGGTTAAAAATAGTGTTAATTACCTATAATTTTGCCGTTGTAGGTAGGTAGATGTCTTAGTTTTCACAACTTTTTCAACCTACCACTCACGATGGCCACGGTCTGTATACTGTAGAATAAAAGGCAGTAAGTATATTATGTTCATGGTCATGGTCAAACACGGTTGAGTCGAGAGAGTTTCAAAAATATTTTCCGTGCTACCATGATGTAGGTATTGCACTTGCTTAATCTATAAGTGTATTTAATTGTTTTTTCTTTCCTGTCCTGCCAATACACATTTTTTGTGATACTCCACTTTTTATGTGTAATAGTAACAGTAATAATAATAAAAATATCGCGTCGACGATTCTATGGTGATAATAATATAGAATGGGGAGGCGAACTGGCGGCGCGACGAGGCGCAGCGGTATGGCAACAACGCGTATCTCTCTTCAATACCTACAGCGAGCTAACGATCGGAACGGCAACAGCGCGTTTTCATAGTATCTCTCACTCGCTCACTCTCGCGTCAAGTCGACGCGCACCGCTGCTCGTCCGGTTAGACGTGCTCGACTAGTTGTTTATTTTTTAATCATAAAGGTGTGTGCCTCTTTGTAATAATGCTATTTTGTATTGCTGCCAAAAATAGTAGTTCAAAGTACAAAATAGGGTATTCATTGCAATGGTTTAGTTATTGCGTGGTTTTTTTTTATTTTATCTAAGTACCTAATACTTGTAACCGATCGATGCGTTACAACTTTGTTTAGGTAAATAGGGATAGTCTGAAGAAGGGTGCAAGCTACTTTTGGGACTTAGTCATTTCATATTTTCACACTCGCATTGTCCTCACTAATTACGGAGGTATAGGGTAAATGCGCTAAATATCGGCCATGTCAACATTTTTCGGCATATAACTGCATGTTTCTTTAATTATATGCCTGGCCTTTGATACATACTTGGGGTATTTTTATGCTATACGTTAGTTAATTATTCATTATTTCGTCTTACTTTGTCCAATTTATTCCCAGTTATTTTTTTGTACAGAGTTGTCAGAAACTCCTTAAATCGGCCTTTTATGCCAAAAATCGTCCGTTTGGTTGCCTTATATCGTCATATCATTACTGAGGAGGGAACCAAGCATAATTTTAAATAAAAATAGCCATAATATGTTAAAAAACTATCCGCTATTAAATAACAGATTTTTTATTTTATTAATTGAATATATATAAATGAGAAATTTAAGCCCTCTGGTAATAATAAATCCATATACCCATTCGTATTATATAACTTGCATTTATAATTTAAGTAGGATTTTAACTGATTAAGATAAATGGAGTACTGTTTATGAATAAAATATATTCGAAAATATTGTAATTAAATGTATTAACTCTGATTCAACATTTTGTTTTGCAATCCTTTTTTTTATTTATTTTTTTGATCTTCGCCTATCGATGTGTTTTTAGCTGTCTCTGCCTTATTTCTTTTAACTTGTTTATATTTTCATGATAA
The DNA here is from genome assembly GCA_905147015.1 of Laspeyria flexula. Classification (NCBI taxonomy): domain Eukaryota; kingdom Metazoa; phylum Arthropoda; class Insecta; order Lepidoptera; family Erebidae; genus Laspeyria; species Laspeyria flexula. The sequence continues at coordinate 8,835,276 of LR989964.1, read as the reverse complement.
TACAAAACTTTCTCTTTAATTACCTCCATTTTACAAAAGATATATCCAATCGCTCTATTAGGCGTTCTTTTATGATTACCTACCAGAACCAACATTTTGGCGCAATTGTGTGCTTATTCCTGATGGTTTGCTTGGACCTTTGAAGGTGGATGTAAACGAATTAATTTTATATTTGTTATTTAAAACTAAGATAATTGAGGGGGCATAATTCTGAGGGTCGACTTTATTTTTCGATTTTTTTTTTCATTTCTGTCGTATTTGACACATTTAGTAGGTAAAAATAAGTTGTTTTCATCTTTTTAAGTCTTGATTGTGAGGCTGGTATAGTTTGAGCATATTCTGTAAGTAAAAATAGTCACAACTATCTAATTGAAGTAATGTTCTAAGAAATGAGTAAGTTAAACAATTAAAACAGTAATGACTATTTAAATTTGACATTTCGAAGCGGCTATTTTAATTATTGCCGAATATTTAGTGAAATTCTAAATACTGGCTGATGCAGGAGTAAGAAACACATCTCTCATAAATTGATCACCATGGCCAGAGCAAAAGTTTGTACCTTTTATCCACCACAGCTGGTGAGTTGGAGTTGAGTTGGAGTAACGAAGAGGCCGAATTTAGGCAAGGTTCGATTAAATGTACCGGCCACTAGGCCGGTTTAACGTTTTTTAGTTCCTTTTAATCCCTAAACTCGGCCGGGCTTATATTTAATGAAATAAATAAGTCAACAATATTAAATTAATCAAATTAACGATATAAATATTCATTAGAGATTGAAATAACAAAAATATGCATAAAACTTACTTCCCACCGATAGCTGATTCCGCGAATCTGACTACGAAATGTCTCGAAATTCGGGTTTTCGTATAGGACTACAAACATTTCCTCACTGAGCGTCCAAGCGACGTTTGATGGCTGCCATATTTAATAGTCTCTTGCTCAATGAAATAAGGTATCATTTCGCACGAAAATTAGGCTTCTATAGTACAGATTTTAATAATCATTTCAAAAAGAGTGTAAATGGCCGATATAAGGCAGTGGCCGATATTAGACGACTTTACCCTACTATTTTCTTACTGGGTATGTAGTAGATGTTTCCTGGAAGACTTTACTATAATAAGCATTGCGACTTTATTTGCAACTTTGTCAAAGCTACTGCTGGGTGCCCCGAATACCAGCCTTTTAATGCATTTTCCAAGTTTAAAAAATCAATATTTATTCAAACGCAAGATTTCTAATCCCCATTTGCCTAGCGAATCTAGCTTTTGAGAAAAAAATAAATGAAAATCACCATAATTCCATCTGGATATTTTTTAAACAAATGATTACTCCTAAACTAAAGAAGATGCGTAAATAATGATAATGCAAATAATGATGAAGACGATCAGTGGCACTCTTGTGTTAAGTTTTTTTTTACATTTAATGAAAATTTATCTCTATTACATCCAAATTTAAACGAATATGTCAGTTTTTATTTTTTTTCTATAAAATTCCGCCGTATTGGGAAAAGTTATTTATTTACCACAATATTATAGTCCTTGAGGGACCACCCACAAAATAAATTTCGCATCCCAATTCGACGGAAGTTAATGCAAATTAAATTTTTTGTTAGGGATGTCACATTTTATTTGTATTAAATTCTTGATTTTTTTTGAGTTACGTTTTAGTTTAGTGTTTAAAATAATGTAAATTTAAATTTTAACACACTAGGGTTCCCTAATATTTACAAAAATACATTCATAAAATGTATGTGGGTATAAAATGGTTTTTAAACTATCGACTATCGAGTAACGAGTTACATAATTGTTATTGTTCAAAATTCAAAACATGGTTTCCATAGATTACAAGGTTTTCAGTTATGTTAGTAATTTTAAATAATAGTTTATAAAATACATAGCTACCTATATTATAGGTGAAATTAGTACTCATGAAAAAAGTTTTTATGAGTGCTGGTAACCTCTTTCAGCGTATTATACGCATTAGGCAAGTGTTTTAGCAGTGTAAATAATCGCACATTGTTTCTTCTGTAAAACTTTGAGCTACTTCAGAGAGATGTGGATCATATAACTTTTCCGTAAATTTATCTATCTAATTGCTGCCCGAGACTAAAAAAAGGTTAGTGCTTCCAAGACGTAGATTATCCAATTTCAAATTTCTATTACCCAAATCTCTCAGTCTTACAGATTCCAAATGAATTCCGAATCTGGCTCACAGCCTTTCAAGGGTCGAATTTTTTAAAGTCGGTTCCTAAGTTATGACTATGACCCATGTGTACACACACTGATTATGTAGGTATGCATAATAACCAGAGGTCGGAATTAGGAAGAGTTATAATATGTACTTGCATCGAAATGTTGAAATATTACTTCTCAGGATTTTTTTGTATGGAAACTGGACTTTTTAAGGAAAATCATGAAAACATCGACTTTTATTTACACTTTATATCTTTGTAATTGGTGGTGATTGGGGTGTTTAGAGGTGACAGAGGGGGACGAAAGAAACGTTATTTTTACGATTATTAGATACAACGTTTAAGAGATTTATATCTGCATTGAAATTGTATCACGAAATCTTAAGATGGACACGCTTGGGTCGTGCGATGTTGGTTGTGACCAACATCGCACGTCCCAAGCGTGTATTATGTGTATTATGAGTAGATAGTATTGTGTGCAATACTATCTACTCATAATACATAAAAATAATATAAAATCTAAAAAAAAAATCTTTAAATCTTTATAGATTTTATATTATTTTTATGTATTATGAGTAGATAGTATTGCACACAATACTATCTACTCATAATACACATAATACACGCTTGGGACGTGCGATGTTGGTCACAACCAACATCGCACGACCCAAGCGTGTCCATCTTAAGATTTCGTGATACAATTTCAATGCAAGTAAGTACAGTCCGTGATCTTATGAATTCTTCATACTAGTTATTCAATGCTATGCACCGCTAGGAGTTAAATTTCCGTAAATCCATGCTTAGGGGACATTTAGGTACGTCATAATATGTACCTGTTCATCGGTTTGAGTAGGTATTTATTTAATACACGGTACATTCAGATTCAGATAATCTATAGATTTTGCGAGATTCTGACTCGTCGGATTGCTCCCAGATCGTAAACTTTTTCGAATCTTAGACCGACGTATTTTTATAGCATAAGTTATTTAATGTTAGAATATAGGTATATTGAGAAAATTATGAACTGATTAATAAGATATTTTTTATAACCATGTATTTTTTTATTAAGTTTTTAACTTTAAATAAACTGACATTTCCGACCGAAAATTTTCTGACAGCAATTAGGGGTTGGTATAGAAAAATGTTGCCAGTTTCGTAAACTCATTAGAGAATATATAATAACAAAAAAATATTGAAGTTATTAATTTATTATGGTCCAGATATAATAATTATGAAAGTCTTTGCGAAACATATAACCTGTAATATTACCTATCGCTGTAAATCATTTAGTCCTAACATGCCAATCGATTGAGCTACACACAGTCATGCCGATGATGCAGATTGTTTGTTTTAATTATCTTTAACAACAACATACCTTAGATGTTTTTATACGTCGTACAAACCAGTTCAGAAACAAAAGCAAACCCCAACCAATCAATCAATTCAAACGTATAAATATCTATAGTGGATCAGTGTTCAACTACGTAGGCAACGTGTCACTGAAATAAAGCAGAAAATAATAAGGTTGTTATTATGGATATGGACTAGCTGTCGACCGCGGCTCCGCTCTCGCGTATTATGATTCCTGTGACCAGTAGAATTTTCCCTTCTTTGGGATTGAATTTTCAAAAATCTCTTTTTATTCGCCTAACATCCTACATCACAAATGAAAACAGCTGTATGTATACTTTTACGCACGCATTATTCCCATGGAGTCACACTATATTTTTTTATTATAATTATAATAATAAAAAAGTGTGACTTGATGGGAATATAAAATGTTTACTTTTCCCAACAAGACACAGTGACTCGATGTAACTTTTTATCCCATCCAGTAACACCAATATTTGGCAGTGTTACTGGTTGGGAGAAAAAATTGCAAGCAGTTGCATCAAGTAACAGTGTGACATGATGGGAATTTTTTTCCCAACAAGTAACAGTATTACGGGTTTGGGTGTGGACTTTACGATCAAAATTCTAATAAATTCGCAAAAGAACCGAAAGAACCGGGTACCCGGTTCTGTGTTGTCACTGGAACCGAAAGAACCGGTTCTAAAATATGGCCGGTTCTCGATGCCCTTAAGCGCTATGAAGATACGCTCTTTTGCTGCCGAACCCTACATTGAGCATGGTCCCATATGCTCATCCGGTTTTTTCTGACTTCAATGACATTATCGTGATGTCTTACTGAAAACATCATCATCATCTCATTAGCAACCCATTAATGTCCCACTACTGGGCTCGGGTCTCCTCTCCTCTATCTAGAGAGCTGAGAGGGTTTAGGCTATAATCCACACACGCTGGCCTAGTGCGGGTTGTTGGATCAGACATACCCATAGAATTTCTTCTAGAGTATGTGGGTTTCCTCACGATGTTTTCCTTCACCGTTAGCAGATGGTAAGTCACATGACTAGTACATATAAATTACACAAAGTGAAATCCACATTGGTACTGCTAGTCGAACTCGGACCGCGTGTTTAACACGCCGGTCTCTTATCCATTCAGCCACCATTGCTTTTGAACATAACTTCATCAAAATAAAAAATTGCATATTAAACTAGGGATAATGTAGCTCCTTATTAGTGAAAGAATTTTTAAATCGGATCAGAGTTCCGATCACGATCTTCTAATGTAAACGTAATAGTATCGCCATCGAGAAAAATGTATGGCAATTTGTACAGCGCCTCTATCGTACGTAAGATGAACCAATATTGGTAGCACGAACTTATGACAACTACTTTCGTCTGGTAATCATATCGAGCTCGTCTGGTATTTCCGTACAAATTAATTTGAATTGCGATCACGAACTCTATTTTGACATACGCTACGTAAAATTCGATTCGAGTAGCTGGCTACCGTATTCGTCGAAACCTGTCATTTAACCCTTTGAACGCCAGAGACGTCTATACACGTAAAATGAAAATGTGCTCACCACGCCAATGACGGCATGGCACGTCAAAAATGTACTGTATTTTAAAAGTTTGGCGCACAAGGCACGGCGAAATAGGTGTAAAAATTATTAGAAATTGATATGGATGTCGTTTTTAAGGTTTTCAGGGACGCTGATTACGAAAATGTTATCTATATTGACGTAAAATGAAATTAGTATTGGGATAGGAACAGATGTTGTTTTTAATATTTTTGATAGGGATGAGTTCAGGGGGTAAAATATTAAATAGACAGTTCTTTGTTTTTCAAGTTATATGTGAACATTAGTTAAGAAGTGAGTTGATGGGTTGTGTTTGGATTTTGAAAAACTTGCCCTAAGGGATGAAATAGGTGTAAAAATTATTAGAAATTGATATGGATGTCGTTTTCAAGGTTTTCAGGGACGCTGATTACGAAAATGTTATCTATATTGACGTAAAATGAAATTAGTATTGGGATAGGAACTTAAAATGTTGTTTTTAATCTTTTTGATAGGGATGGGTTCAGGGGGTAAAATATTAAATAGACAGTTCTTTGTTTTTCAAGTTATATGTGAACATTAGTTAAGAAGTGAGTTGATGGGTTGTTTTTGGTGTTTGAAAAACTTGCCCTAAGGGATGAAATAGGTGTAAAAATTATTAGAAATTGATATGGATGTCGTTTTCAAGGTTTTCAGGGACGCTGATTACGAAAATGTTATCTATATTGACGTAAAATGAAATTAGTATTGGGATAGGATTTGATAGGAACTTAAAATGTTGTTTTTAATATTTTTGATAGGGATGGGTTCAGGGGGTAAAATATTAAATAGACAGTTCTTTGTTTTTCAAGTTATATGTGAACATAAGTTAAGAAGTGAGTTGATGGGTTGTTTTTGGTGTTTGAAAAACTTACCCTAAGGGATGAAATAGGTGTAAAAATTATTAGAAATTGATATGGATGTCGTTTTCAAGGTTTTCAGGGACGCTGATTACGAAAATGTTATCTATATTGACGTAAAATGAAATTCAACTCCTGCAGTGGGGTGTTGTGGAGTTCATGAATTCCACTTAAAACAAAGATCTATGTAATATCGAAATCTACGCGGACGAAGTTGCGGGCAAAAGCTAGTATATAATATACGGTTTCATTAAACTATATTTATATTTTTTTTACTAGCTTAGATATAAATGAAATAAGTTAGTTGTAATCTTGTAACGCCGACAACTGGGCATTTTTACCTAATTACCTAATGTAAAGGTATCGACAAATGTTTTGAGCCCTCGATAGTCGATAGTATGAGTTCGTGATGCCAACTCACGTAAACGTATCGAGCCCTCGATACGAAAACGTTAAAATATTTAATAATTAAAATTTTCGGTTTTTATTTACTTTTTTTACAGATAAATTCAGTAAATATCAGAACTGCAAACAAAATGCTATTTGCATCAAAAATGAAACACAGGTTCTGTCATTTTGTTTGTGCCGGGACAACGTTGTTCACTTATGCACTGTCGCTAAAACGTAGTGATAATAATCTTTTGGACTATCGCTCGTAGCGTATAGTTGTACTGCTCTGCATCCCTCTCTGTTTCTAATTATCCTGAATGTCACACGACTTGGCTTTTATTTTGGCTAGCAACGGCTGCAGTAACCTGGTCGAAACTTCAAGCGAAAAAAGAAATGCAGATATCTCATGCATAATCGCGTGATATGTATTTCAAATATAATGCAACAAAAGTATAAAAAAATATTTGGTTTAATATGCCAAATTTTTATTCGCAATTTCCGCCACACCGAGTGGTTTTGTGCCGCTTGCAACCAACTGTGGAATTGTGGACGTCTATGTAAATATCCTGCTGTGGAGGATGATATGCGCAATTTATTGTTATTTACAAATATGGCAGTTCGGTTGTACAGTGTCCACAAAGACGAACAGATTAGCCTTTCTATAGAATCATGTTATCTATCGTTATTAATTAATGACTATTATGATTATAATTCATTAGCTTTCGACATTTTTATGATTCAATCAAAATATAGTTTTTAAATAAATTATGATGTTATTTTGCAAAAAAAATTAACGTTTTTTACATTTTTATTATGACATTGTATTTAATCAGTATATAAATGTGATGACTTCCTTTGAGCTGCGCTATCTCCTCTTGTACCCGTAAATAACTAAAAACCAATCAACCTGTACCTGTATTAGGGACTGTCCACAACACCGCGTCACGACGTCGTCAACGTAGAACGGCGCGGTGTCTTGGCACGATAAGGCCCAGAATAAACGACAGGCGACGCGGGCCAGTCATTTTCTCCGCGAACTATGGAACAAAGGGAATCCTATCTGCTAACGCACACGGTGGGAAAAAGATCGCACCGCCAGTGTCCGTCGCGGCTGACCGCAATGAATCGAACAAACACGGTCAGAAGCGTCTATCCATGCTTTCGTTTGCGCCGCGGCGGCGCCCCTAAACAATGCATTGAATGTAAACGGTGCGCGCGGCTGCTATTTATTATGATTTATAAATGTCCAGGGCTCTGAGATAAATATTAGATGATTTAAAAACAAGATAATGCGTATAGTTGCGGCAACGTGGCGTGCATTTTTTCGAAATGGTAACGTAAATTTGCAGGTCACGGCACCTTATCGTGCCATGGCACCGCGGCATTTTCAATATGATCGGATATACCTTTTTTGTGTTATTGCCGAAAGTATCCGCTTCTCAACAAAATAACGTAAGCTCCATGTAACAATGTATTTTTTTTATTTGTAATGCATTTCTTTTTAGTACTTACACCCTACATTGAGCTTGGTCCGACATGTTCTTAATCGTTTTTTGTTGTAGGTTTGTAGAATTTTATAAACGCTCTCTTATTTTCGAATGTTTGAATTCACGACACTGACCTGTCTGCTTGAGCCCTGAACAAAAAATATCCAAGACGCTAAAATTATACACAGTAAATAAGAAATCCCATCAAAAATATAGAATGTAAAAAAATTTCCAATCCTTGCAATGCAGTTCTTCCACTGCAAATAGTTTTAAGATTTTAGGTATATTAATTTTAACCAACAAGTTAATTTTGTTAGTGTCTGATGACTTGGCGCTCACACGGAATCATAATTTTGTTATAAAAGATAGGTACATTATTTTGATTACTAAGCAATTCTAAACAGTGCACGTATAACAATGCAAATTATTTATAAGCAAGGATTTATTATTTTTTCGTAACTTTTAGGATGGTTTATTTACCGAGGTACAAGGTTCGTGCTCTGTGCGCCATATATCACAAAAACGGTTGGGAATTTGGAAAAGTGTACAGCACTAAGTTGTAGACAATTTGATAAGCTTTCGTTAAGTAGAAGGATTTTTTCTCCTAGAACATACCGTTTTTTAGTTATAAGCCAAAAACTCAAAAATGGTACCTTTACCCCCTCCCCCCACTCCGGCTCACCTCCGAAACGTCAGGACTTTTCGCTCTATAGATCTCAGCCTTAGTATGTCCACTTTCTAAGCATCCTTAACAAGTTTTCGAAGAAATCGCTTAGGTTCCTTTTCACGCACTCTACAACCCCTTTGTTGACTGAACTATTAAGAATAAAGAATTTTAATTCGTACAATATTATGACGTGTAGAAAATATGCTAATATAAATAAGCGATGGTGGCTGAATGGATAAGGGACTGGCGTGGAAATCACGCGGTCCGAGTTCGATCCTGTACCAATGTGGATTCCACTTTGTGGAATTAATATACTATTAATGTACTAGTCAAGTGACCTACCATCTGCTAACGGTGAAGGAAAACATCGTGAGGAAACCCACATACTCTAGAAGAAATTCTATGAGTATGTCTGATCCACCTACATGCACTAGGCCAGCGTGAGTGGATTATGGCCTAAACCCTCTCAGCTCTCTAGATAGAGGACAAGAAACCCGAGCCCCAGCAGTGGGACTTAATGGGTTGTTGATGATGAAGGTAGAAAATATGTGTGTGTGTGTGTGTTGTTAACTATAATATATTTAAAATAAATGAATTAATAAGCAATGTTCATTATTCATAACCATGGATTTTTAAAGATCTGTTAACTAATACGACGCCTTATTTATGGGGACTTGTAATTCGCGCTATCTGCGCTGTATCTCAGGAACGGATAACCGTATAAAAATGTTTCAGACAAAACTTATAGAGAATATTATTAAGCTACAACTTATATCAAAGCAAGTAGGTGTAGTCGAAGTAATAGCATAGGAAGCGAGATAGGTATATGTAAATAAACAATTTTAGGGACCTTTGACCTTAAATATCTTAATAGCACAATTAATTACACTTGGTCGTTAACCCGTATTCGGGTGCACGAAAGACCTTAGTCGAATTCGGACACCCGGTGCCTTAATTACTTACTTTGTTTTCGGGTAGGTATAGGTACCAAAACGAAAGCTAGACTAGACTACCCGAACTACTTGTCCGAATTTCAATGAACTTTGACTAGCGATAATTTGTAAACTGGTATTATTATTATAGGATATATTGGCCACTTATGGCTAAATTGTCAAAATACCCAATAATAATTGTATGTTTCTTGATCACAAAAAAATCGAATTTCTAGTTTGCCCCCCCATTAATCGGTTCGATGTATGATTAATCCAGCGAAATATATTGTAGGGTTGTTTGTTAAAAATAATGAAAACGATTAACATGTAGGTATTACATATTAATCGTTTTCATTATTTTACACTTTTCATTATTCTTTTTTGAAACTAGTAACCCGCTGCGTTTTCACACGAGTATCGTTTATTGAGATTTTCCTACAAAAATGCCATTCGGATTACTGACTTCGCCCGTGGATTAAATGTCCATACAAACCTTGTCCTAATATCCTAAAAACAATAAAAAATAAATTAGCCAAATCCAATCCTAGTGATGTTCGCAAATACATTCAGCAATTGATTTTTATTTAATTTTTATTATTATAGATTTTATATATATTATTTAACATGACTGATTATTTGTCTATGGTTTTCGTTCTCTGTTCGTAGATTTATTTTATTTCGAATCTGTGTTATGTTAATATAAATATATTATTGTAGTATTTCACGTATGTTAAATGGGTGCTTTTTATGTGCTTTTTGTTAAAATCTTGGTTGTGTGTGTGGAAGTCAATGTTACTGAATGTTTAGTTATTAACTGTTCTTTAGTGTAATTAATGTAGTTAATATTTTATACTGAAAGTCTTGGGAGGCGGAAAGCCAGCTAGTTGTCACGTCTGAAAGATTCAGTAGGCCACTTTCCGCGCTAATTGCCGTACATCAGTCAAGTGAACTGTTGTATTTCTACTGACTAGTTTATTTCTACTTAAAAAATTCTGAACTAGTTTGGTTGCCTCCATTATCGAGGTATCGTCAGAAGCTTACCCATCTGCAATTAAGGTGTGGTTTACTTCTCTTGGACGGAAGTAAAATTGACGGTACCCTACCAACGCCTTTTACTATGTATAAGGCGCAAACCACATAGAATTGGCGGCTAGCACTGGGGTGGCTTAAGTGTGACGTAGACATGGCACAGCTATAGCGGTATTTGTAACATTGGATCGACATTGTCCGGCGCGAGTTTTGATTTATATCCTATGGTTTACTGCGCAACTAAAACAACAGTATAATTATATACTCTGTCTAATAATTTTATTTTTTTCTTTGACACTTCGCGACTATCCAAATTAGTGATGTCCTCACACGGTACCGATTGTATTTATAATAAACGATTTCATTTTAGGAGAATTTTTAATCGATCCGACACAAGTATTTTTAATTTTCCACTTAAACAAAAATATTTTTTAATTTTTAAGTATTTTTTGTTCATTACTATTGGTTTGCACTTAATTTATTTCAACTCGAAGTCGCGCGGGGCTTCGCTCCTGTCGTTCTTTATTTGGCTACCGCTCAGCTCCTATTGGCTGTAGCTTGATGTTATATATAAGCCTATAACCTTCCTCGATAAATGGGCTATCCGACACTAAAATAATTTTTCAAATCGGACTAGTAGTTCCTGAACCAAAGCAAACAAACTCTTCAGCTTTATAATATTAGTAAAGATATTAGTATAGATTTTGATGTTATTCATTGCACATAAAACGATTTAAAGATATAATGGAAACATTTTGAATAGTTTACTTTTGATTTAGCACAATGGTTTTCAGACATAATGACCTCTTCACTACGCTATTACGTAAAACAAAAATAGTTAATTTGGACAAAAATACTACATAATTGTTTCTTTCTTTCTTAGTTTAATGAAAATATGTAACAAGTTATATTTTATTTACCCCGCGTTTTAAAATAAACGTTACCAGGTTAGCTGTCAAAAAGAAAAGAAAATATTGGACAGAGTATAATTCTCATTATAAACAAAGTACAAAGTACCTATATGAGATGATATTGGGTCTCGGTACACAGCGAGCGGTTCGGGACAGCGACGTGACGCTGGCGTGACGGTGGCGTGGCGTAGAGATCACACTGCGGGCGTGACGATCGCGTCAACGCTTCCACCTCAGAATCACTTGACATCTTGTTTTAAAATGCTCCATAATCACGTGAATGCGCCGGGATAAGATAAGATAAGATAAAATTTATTTGTTAAAAAGCCACACTGACTGCCGCCGGCGCCACCCTGACGGGACCGTCCCGTTCACATTGTGACATCCACGCCGCGCCGCGTACCGTCTCGTAAGAGTCACGTCGCCGTCCCGACCCGCACGCTGTGTACCGAGACCTTAATAATAGCGTGGCGCTGAAGGTGCACGTGGCGTGCCATACGACGACACATTACATACATCGATGTCGTAATATGGATTCTGAAATTGCACCCACACCGCGTGGCGTTCCAATGCCATAGCAGCGCCACGTCTGCGCCACACCATACCAGCGCCAGTGCGCCGCCATCTGTGTATAGCGCCTCAGAATGTTGACTGGCGAGCAGCCGCAACGCGTCTGTACCCAATGTCGTTTCAAATAAAAACATTATTTTCATCATAATGATAGATAATGATGTTTATAATCTTTTTAATATAGACCTCATAAGGTCTAAATAATTACGGTGGTGGTAGTTAAATTAGATTATTGATGTGTGAAAGCTTTTTTCTTTTTACAGCTATGGCCGAGTCCAGAATGTCAAATTGTTGGGTCGGACTGACAACGTTGCCACTGGTGTGGTTGCTGGCGGAACCAGTGGCGTATGTGCCACAGTTGCCTTTATGGACATTAAGTCTGCATCGAAGGCACACAATGCAGAACACGTGTTGGACGAACGCACGCTTACCACCGAGTATTATGAGCCGGCTGCGATACCATCAGCAGCGGGTGCGCCTTCGGCCGGCTCGTCACCTGCCGGCTCTGGCTACTCAGGTTCTTCGTCCTCCGTGAACTCTACCCCTGCTCCCGCTTCCGTGTCACGCTACCACCTGTCGTGAGTACAAGTTTAATGGGCTTTCTTTTTTATAATTTAACAGTGATTCATTTTTTGTTTGCTTTCCAGTGTTATTCGTTATACATATTAAGTATATAATATGTTATAGTCAAAACTCTTAACCAGTCAAAAGTAATTTTGACTGGCTATATTATTCAAAATTCTTAAAAAAGTAAAGAGGTACTAAACTAGTTTTCAAAACTGGTTGGGTTAGGTTCGTTTTTATAATTATTATTATAACAAGTGTTTATTTAAAAAAAAAACAAAAAACCTGACTGCCCTGCCTTGCCAAAAAGTAGTCATCGTCAGTCAATTTTATTAATTATTATGTAAGTACATATATTATTACTTTGTGGATTTCTATAGTGCTGTACAGGTATTTAATTATTAATGTGACTTATTTCCTTTTTTAGTGCTTTTTAGGCAGTCGGTTTTTTAAATTAACTTTTTTATTTATTTTCTTTGAAAGCACGTTTTCTAGCGATCGTTCTTGTTTATGTTTCATCAAAATCGTTTAACTGTTTCACATTACTGATCAGTGGCTAAATAAAGAAAGATGGGAGCGTAACCCCGCACCCCGTAGAATGATGTTATATAGCTTACAAACAAATACACTCTTCAGCTTTATAATATTAGTTTAGTATAGAGATTTGGGGATGAATACGAATATTATATCACCTTGCACTTCAAAATCGGTCAAACTATTCAGGTTACAAGAGACAAGTGGAGCCGCGGGCAATAGTTAGTGCATATATCATTGAATTAGGCTATTAATTAGCTTTCATAATATATGATACCCATATTGCGATAGCACAAAAAAAACGTCTGTTTTGACAGTTTACGTCCGCCATATTGGTTTTTTGTTGATGTCACATAGCCTATGACACTCGGGGGAAAATGCAAATCGAATGACACCTCACACTTTAAAATCAGCCAAGCCGTTTAGGCTACAGAAGGTCACAATGAAACATTCATGCCCACATACATACATACTACATACGCGCGAAAAACATTACCCTCCTTTTTTGCAGTCGGGTAAAAACTATCCTAACCTTACGCACAGATTTGACTGAGCGGTTGGCTGGTCGGATTCAACCAACATCCAACCGATATTAATAATAATGATGTCGAAAACTACTTTGGACTGGTAACGAGTTTTGACCGTAGCATATTATGTCGTACTATGATTTGATAATTCGAATTTTAGCGAAATTCCTAGATGTTTAGGCATTGGTGAAAACGACTCAAAAATAAATAACCACGAAGACTGTGATGTATCCGCCTTAAGCAAAAGCCAAAAACTCGTCTTTTTAGCATTGTCATGACTGTATGACACACTCAAACAGTCATGGCATTGTCTATTTATCCATGTTTTCGCAAAATACCTAGGAATTTCCCGAAAACTCGAATTATCAAATCATCCTACTATATACATACTTGAGCTATTCATTGCCATTTATAATTTTATAGAAATGAATTTCTTCCTCTAGTAAGTTTACAGTAAGGAAATGAACTAAAAATGGGCACTGTGGTTCTAGAAAAATATAATTATTGATAATGGATTCTTCCAGTAACCGAGGATTATATTTTTTCATAACTTTTAATTTTACTTTTAGTACTTGATTATTTTTTTGTTATGAATAAATATTGTTTTTTTAGGTATTTACAATAAAGATTCCAATTATTTTATCAATTTTAAAATATGTATAATTTGATTATTAGTTAAACTTAATCCATTATCAACCTCGCTAGATAAAATCATGGCTTAAATCCACTACCTGTTAGATTTCGCTAATTGGGCGGCCAATCTTGTTTTAATAAATACTTACCTACAAAGTCCAGCCCGCGATTCCGGTTTTTCACCTACGTTCCTTTTTCCTCACAATAGAAATAGTCACATTATTATTAAATACTTACAAGTAATTATAAAAACTTTATTTATTAAGAGAATAAGTGTCTGTTTCACCACTGGCAGATAACTACTATATATATAGCCTCTGCATCTTAATTGACAGATTTTTGACGGATCTTTCTTTCATATAAAATCTGTCACTAAGTCTTGGATATTTTAAACTACTACCAGTGTTGAAACATGGCTTTAAAAGTAGTGCAAATTTCATCTAAAAGTGGTTTTAGGCCTTGATATGATTGTTTTGGGTTATGCATATTTTTCAAAGTACCCTCCCTATAATTATGTATTATGTGTATTTGAAGCTTACGCATTTATATGAAGCGATTGTAGTGTCCTTGTGCTTTCAAATGGTAATTAATACTGAAATGGCATGTACATCTCAGTGTATGCACAAGTAAGGTGCCGCCGCCGCCGTTGACAGTGACACTTCTTTAATATTTATGGATTGCAGTGAATCACTTGGATTGCAGTGCGGATTTTCCCGGAAAAGTGACTTGTGTAGTGATTAAAATTGTGACAGTGCGAGTGTATCACAAGTGATGGAGTGCAGTGTACCTGATTAAATATATCAGTGCTATTTGTTAGGAGTCACTGTCATTGTGGTGAGCGGCGGCCCTTTTATTTTTATTATGCACCTTGTTTATTAACTTTTCATTTTAGTAATTGTTAATTAATTTTATGATATAAAACATCTACCCATGCTCTGTCTTTGAATGCCACCACGTTCCCAATCATTAGGTTTCCACGAAGTCTTTTACTTGGCGTTCAATGTATTAACAATAGTAATAAACATACTTAATATGGAACTTAATTACATACTATAGATATTTTAATTATAAATGCGAAAGTAACTCGTGTCTTTTTGGAAGTTTGTTACGTTTTTACGGTTGATCGGATCTTAATTAGTTTTAAAACGAAGATGTTCTAATATTTTGTAACAGGACATATTTTGTACAGTACTTTTCATCGATTTAGCAATTGTTAAATAAAAGGAGACGACTTGTTTTTAAGTATAGGTTGGATATTTGTTACTAATCATGCTTCAACTATTTAAGGGATTTAAAAAAAAATATATACCTACCACACATACTAGTTTACATAATTTAGATTAACATTGGATATTGTTTATCTTTTAATCGGAGATAGCTTGACTTTGATTTCGGTTTAATTTCCGAATAATCGATTGCAAAAAGCCGTTTACTCGGCCGACTAATAGGCAATTTGCTTAGCAAATCAAGTTTGGTCTATTAGGTGACCGAGTGGTCGATGCATCGCACAAGTCGCTGACGATATTAAGTTTATATACAATATTGGTAACCCGCTCCAGTTTCGCCTGGAGGGAGTAAAGTGTATGTGACGGAGATCATATTATTATAACCATAGAATACCTTAAAAGAGTTTTCCACATGTAGGTACAGCAATTTTACTTAGATATTTCATATAAAAAACATAACTTATATTTGTGTTATTATTGGTATTACACGTCTCACTACCTCTTCGTGGGTAGGTTAGACCACACGTCCCAGAATCTCAGCAGCCCGAAAATCTACGCCCTTTATTATTTTCATTAACTTCTTAACTATCGATTAACATGATGTAAAATTAATAAAAGTTTTTCCATGAAATTCATACTGTACCTATACTTAAAAAAACTTTTTCAGCTAGTATCTGCGATTGGCATATACTTTGACCTTTGACAGATCTTTTAAAGACACTTTATGGCGCGAATTATAACAGAGAAGACGTAAGGTGAAGGCGCGGTGCAGACGCAGCGAACGCATAGAACGGATACGGGTTGTGTCTGCGCTGCGCCGTTCCAGTACAGGTAGAAACACATTAACGTGGCGTGGCGTGGTGCGCCAGAGAGGACCCTGGTGCATATCGGTTTCATAGATTTTGTATGGTTACAGACCAAGGAACTTATATCTACTAACGAACTGGAATGCTTACAGGACGATATTAGAAAAATTAAAAGCACCTCTGTTTCTTACGAAATATGGTTGAAATTTGATTGTTACAATAATGACAGCGAGAATTTTTTCCTGTCATTATTGTAACCAATGATATTGTATGTTAAAAAAGGTGTAGATAGGTTAGCTACATAGCGTTGGATCTTTGGAAATGGCACACAAACGCACACATAGATATCGTAATAATGCAACGTCAAAATACCTTCGCCGTCAACGGGACATTTGAGATGAAGTTTGCTAATAAGACTATTTTTAGTGTGCCACTTTTCGAGCGCTTATAACCTATCTACACCTTTTTTAACATACAATATCATTGATTGTAACGATCAAATTGATGAATGAAATTCAAAGCGAGATATGGGTGGAATCTGTCCCTTTCTCGCAAATGATAGTAATTAACAAAGATATGCAGTAGAGAGAGACAATATCCCTAGATTTTTTTCGATTTTTTCGGAACGCTTTTGAGGTGTTAGTAAGTAGGTATTCCCGCTAGTTAGAGATATAAGTTCCTTTTTAGAGACACATTTGAGGGTCGTGGCGCGCCACGACATACTAACCTCTCCATACTCACCTCGTCGCTTACGAACATCGTGTTTGAAAATGTTTGAAGCGGCATAATGCTTGCGCTGCGTTTGTGCCGCGCTTTCACCTCACAAAGATAACACTTAATAATTTGGAGTATTCCCGTTTTATACTTTCAACGAAAATTATTTTCAAAATTATCGGATTATAATATACCGTTTTTGAGTTATTATTAAAGATTCAACTATACCAAAACTGAAACAGTAGGTAGGCTTAGTGGTATGCGTAATATGGGCAATTTACAATGTGGAATTTTGTAATGCCACCTGGAGGGAAAATACTTTAAATACTGGAGATAGGTCATTTTATTCAAAAGAATCATTCCTTTATTTTTAAAAAGAAACAAAACTGCATTAAACGACGACATTTCCAGAAATTCGCTTGCCATACCCAGGAACCGAACAAGCTATAATTCCAAAAATTAACATCCTGTTCTTTTATGACGTTGACCGATAGGCTCAATCATAAGGATCGAAACTCTCTAACAAACGTGGTAAATTAAATAAAAATAAAACCATAAAATCTTAAATTATAAACTCAATGAGACTAGATAAAGCAATTCAATGGTCCTTAATTTTTACTTAATCATGTTCGTAATTAATAATAATATTTGATGTCATTTATTCACTAAAATGAGGAAGAACTATTTAGATAAGAATTGCGATATCCACGTGTTTGTTATGCGCAAGTCAAATGAAAAAAAAAAGATGCGACATAACTGCGACATCACAGACATATATGGAATAGATCACGCAAGTCTCATCGTCTGTATAGAAACCAAGCGTGCCATTATTTTTCCACCTACTATGACGTCACATGAGCGATTTAGTGATGGGAACTCTCCATCCGCGCTTAAACGATTCAAAAAGTCGTTTAGCCTCGTCCCAATCGATCCCGTAATCGATTTTTGCAAGATTAATCTAATTTTCTTTTTGGCGCACTACGTGGTAAACGTTCGTGTACTGTAAGATTTTGTTCTATATTCTGTACAAATAAAAAAGAAATAAAAAAGATTTTTAATAATTACACTGGTCAACACTACTTTTGGTGCCAAGAAACTGTTTTATTTTTTTAACTTAGGACCTTATTCTAATCACATTTATACTAAAATTTTAGACGTCCTACGTGTAGTTTTCTACATATTGACTTGTATGGATAAAATCAAAATTACAAAGAAAAACAGCATTTATTAACTTATCATGTACATTAAAACTTTATTTTTCGCAACTTTCGTGAATGAGATGCATAAGGACAATCACGTTGCATACCCCAGCAGTAAATCAGCCATCATTTGCCGATCCGATTGACCTTGGTACCTCTCCTCCATCGTTTTTAGGTCTTGGTGAGACCGCTCCCTTTGTTCTTTGCTATAGGATCCAAGTTTCTTTGGAAATTGATCAAGGTGACTGTGGAGGTGGAGACCCATTCCGAAAATAAGGCCTTCCACATCCGAACAAAAAACAATATACTTTTCCGAAAGAAAAAAAGGTAGCAGGTCTTGTTCTCTTGTATGATAAAACGTCACTTTTGTACCTGTGGCCAACAAGTTATTTTTCTTTTAATCTCGAAGCCAATACTTCAGCAGATTCTTTTGGTAGCCCAAGATCTCTTATCAAATCGTTCTATTCTTCTTGAGTGAAAGGTTTTGGTTCTTTAGACGCTATACCTTCGAAATCACTGTCGCTAGTCACTTCATTAATGATTTTGTCAAATGATAGGTCAGGGGTAGGATAAAATCTTGGAACAGGTACATCCTCTGAATGTCGCAAAGGTCTTCTAGCCGATTCTAAGTCTAGTTATACCATTTTTTAACGTTAATGCCACGCAAATTCTCAAAACAGAAGTAACAGTCATCGAAGTGATTTTTTTGCTCTTCCCTTTGCATAGGCACTCTGAACCTCATACGGCTTCTTTGACCGCTGACCCACTGTCTCAAGTGTTCACAGCACATTTTACAATCAATTTGAGAGATCCACGGCTTATATTCATCAACAATTTTTGACTTATAGCATGAAAAATACGCACTTTTTATAAAATCTGTACTAGGTTTTCTATATTTTTTAACTGTGTATTCACCACATATGTAACAAAACACATTTGGCTCATTGAGACAACTTCTTCGTGATGAAGACATGATGTTAGAATCAATTTAATTTTAGAAATGTACCTTTAAGTTAGCAAACCGAGCCCATTAAGTAATGATTACAGCCAATATTCAAAACTGAGGCTAGATCAAAAACTACACGTAGGAAAAATAAAATAAAAATAATTTGAGTGTTACCAATGGGCACTTAGTGAAAAACAATTAACACTATCGCGGCACCAAATTTTTTTTTTTAATTTGTTGACCAGTGTTATTGAAAAAAAAGGCAAATGAATAACAAAGTATAAACAAACACACATAAACATATACATACATAAACATACATGAACAAAATCACTATACAAATAGAAACATGCAGTAAAAAAAATATTTACATGTTACAAAATACCCAACGCGAACATTTTCTCATTCCTCTGTTTTGAAAATCAATCAGAATTCAAAATCAAAAACTCGCTGTACAATACAACACTATTTGCTATATTTGACAGAAAAATGAGAGAAGCGACCGTACCACGAAGCTCAGCGACAGGTGAAAATATCGATAATTTTAATATTCATTACGTGTTTAACAGACATGCCACACAATACAGCTTTGTAAATAAATGCGGCAATGAATAACGAATTATGCTATACGCTCTCAGTCGCCTAGTTTTCAGTGTAAAACTATTTTTAACAAAAAAATATTAAAACGACTTCAAATCAGTACTAAAAAGCGAAAAATAAACTGAATTAGATATTTAATTCCAAGCTAAAAAATACCTACCTACCTGTTTAAAGTATAATACCCTATTACTAATCTGTTTGAAGTCGGTGCTAAGCCTAAGGAGTTTGTTAAGCTACGTACTACTTAGTACGTACATCTGTTACCGCTCGCTACTTCACACCACCTCGCACTTGCGTGTGATCGTACCTAGTGGACGGCTCAAACTGAGTGATACAACCTCATTAGGCTGGCACCGACTTCAAACAGATTAGTAATAGGGTATTATACTTTAAACAGGTAGGTAGGTATTTTTTAGCTTGGAATTAAATATCTAATTCAGTTTATTTTTCGCTTTTTAGTACTGATTTGAAGTCGTTTTAATATTTTTTTGTTAAAAATAGTTTATTTTTCCATTTTTAGTGTACTTTTTATCTAGCAGATTTAATAATACTGGCTGGCAAACTAAGACGGAAAACCGAAATAAAGAATCTTCGATAGAAGGAAACGTCTATTCAAATATTCTAACAACACAACCTGATTGTAGAATAGAGGAATCTCAAAACTCTCAGCTTTTTATGTCTTTCTTTTTTCCTATAAAATGCGACAGGTAACAAGTATAGGTATACAATGCAGGTTAGATACTATATCGAAAACTTAAAATGTCATCTAAGAATTCCTTTGAATTATACAACTTTATCTTCCATCAAGAGCTCTCACCTCAGACACTTGAAATAACACAACTTAAGGTTTATACATGGATGTGATATTTAAAGAAATCATCTTCTTACTCCTAAACCTTAAGAAGTTTCCCTTCCAGTGACAGCTCACCTAAATAACCTACGAGAATACAACTATAGGTTTATAAGTACCTAGAATGTTGAAAGAATTATCCTCCAACTCCTAAAAGTTAAGGAGTTCTACCTTCCAGTGACAGCTCACCTGAATAACCTACAAGAATACAACTATAGGTTTATAAGTACCTATAATGTCGAAAGAATTATCCTCCAACTCCTAAGAGTCAAGGAGTTATACCTTCCACTGACAGCTCACCTGAATAACCTACAAGAATACAACTATAGGTTTATAAGTACCTAGAATGTTGAAAGAATTATCCTCCAACTCCTAAAAGTTAAGGAGTTCTACCTTCCATCACCAGCTCATCAACATGAGATGTTGACTATCAGACGTAAATACTTGAATAACTTAAAAAAATATATGAAACACGTAACATGTGCCTATAAAATTTGAGGGTTGCCTTCGATTTCCCTGAGATTCCATCATCAGAACTTGACGTGATGAATAGGGGACCAATTCGGAAGTATACCCTTTCAAACAAAAAAAGAATTTTTTAAATCGGTTCAGGCATCTCCGAGTAATCGATGAACATACATAAAAAAAAAAAAAAATACATACAGTCGAACATATAACCTCCTCCTTTTTTGAAGTCGTTTAAAAACCACAATAAACGTTTATTGATTTTGCAATTAAAAACTAGAGTCCGACCGAAACTGGTTTTCCAACCGAAACCGAAACCGAATATTCGGCCGTGGCTTCAGTTTCGGCCGAAACCGAAACCGAAACTCACGTGGGCAAGTATAAAATTCCTTAAAATACTGAAATTTGGTGCATTTTACCCATTATTCTGCATTAATTAGGACATGAATTGGAAACACAGTAAATCTGCAATAAGTTTACCTATACAACGTAATTTAACAAATAAAACACTTCACATTTTTCATTTACAATCTTTTGTTTACATGTGACTTGATCTGTTAATAACAACAAAACAAAGTTACTGACTCAATATTTAATTAACTATACAGGGTCTGTCGTAAGTAATGGATAACCCGTTACCTGGAGGTAGCTCTGATGTCAAGCTGCAAGTGAATCACATTTTTATTTCAGGGTTGCCAACGGTGTGAAAATGGTATACACATTTAGATTTTTTTTTAAATTATGCTCCTTTGCCCACTCATTCAGTTGCCATTTTAACAAAATTTGATATTTTTGTGTAATTTTTTTGATATCGTACTGCTGGAAACTTGCATTATTTAGTTTAATTACATTTTGAGTCCTCATTAACGTAAAACATTATTTAAATTAACATTTCAGGCAATTTTTTCAATCTTTATTCTTTTATTGTAGTTTTAACCTTTGATTGTGAAAAAAAAAGTACGGTGCTATAGCTGCCCATTATCTTAATAACATGTCTAGTATGTGTAGATTATAAAAAGGTATAAAAGTATGTACTTGAGCGAGCAATAAATACTAGTTACAAGAGCAAAAGAACTAAGCAAGGTCGAAATTTCGATTTTTCAACAAATGCTGCAATTTTGCTGATTTATGTTAAAATACTCCAAGACATGATTTTATTTATTTAAGATTCTAATTTTAAGTTGAATAGTATCTAGTAACATTTTTATTTGCGTTGAGTTTTTAAGCACTTGGTGTAGTAATCTAAGCAATAAATATGGTAAGTAGAAATAAATAGATTTTTATCAACCCAAATAAAAATGTAATTAGATACTATTCTACTTAAAACTGGTATCTTATTTGAATAAAATCATGTCTTGGAATATTATAACATAAATCACGAAAATTACAGCATTTGTTGAAAAATCGAAATTTCGACCTAGCTTAGTTCTTTTGCTCTTGTAACTAGTATTGCTTGCTTAAGTACACACTATTATACTTTTTTACAATCTACACATACTAGACATGTTATTAAGATAATGGGCAGCTATAGCACCGTACTTTTTTTTCACAATCATGGGTTAAAACTACAAATTAAGAAAAAAAATCGGGAAAATTAGCTTGAAATGTTAATTTAAATAATGTTTTACGTTAATGAGGACTCAAAATGTAATTAAATTAAATAATGCAAGTCTCCAGGAGTACGATATCAAAACAATTACACAAAAATATCTAAATTTATTGAAATGGCAACGGATTGAGTGGGCAAAGGAGCATAATTAAAAAAAAATCTAAATGTGTATACCATTTTCACACCGTTGGCAATCCTGAAATAAAAATGTGATTTTCTTGCAGCCTGACATCAGAACTTCCTCCAGGTAATGGGTTATCCATTGTTTGTCGTAAGTAATGGATAACCCGTTACCTGTATAAATCATTCAAGTACAGAAACGAAACAAAAATTTACATGTAATCAGTTCCATTAAAGCATAACCTTTAAAGAATGTTTGCGTCGGGCGATAACGACTAAGTTTTGTTGCTACAGAGCTATCCGAACGGCGCACGACAATTCCCGAACAGGGCCGCCAAAGCGTTGCCGCGAGAAACGAAGTTAGGCGAGCGTGCACGACAACTTTCGAAATCAGTTTCGGTTTCGGCAAAAGTTTCGGCCAATTTTGGCCGAAACCGAAACTGTCGCCGAAACTTGATTTTTGGCCGAAACTCGGCCGAAACCGAAATTTCGGTCGGACACTATTAAAAACACACAATTTAATAATAAAATGACTTACCGATGAAAGGAAACGTCTCCTTCTCTTACCTCGTCCCAATTTTTTTTGTGCTGTTTTTGCAGCTCAGTACGGCACAAGTAGGCATTTTTGAGTTTTAGTTCGACGTAAGGCATCGAGAACGTTCCAGCGCGGAATGAATTAAATGACGATGAACTATGTCCATTGGACACACATTTTACACGCGAAGTACATACACTTGCGTGATCTATTCCATATATATCTGTGTGCGACATATAATTAACACGTAAGTAACGTTTTATGGTTTTGTTTAATTAACCATGTTTGTTAGTAAGATTGGATCCTTTTTGGTTAACACTTAACCCTATCGATCAACGCCATAAAAGTACAGGATGTTATTTTTTTGGATTTTAGTTGGTTCAATTCCCGGGGTGGCAAGTGAATTTCCGAAAAATATTGAATGCAGTTTTGTTTCTTTTTAAAAACAAAGGAATGTTTCCTTTGAATAAAATTATCTATCTCTAGTGTCATTACAAAATTCCACTCTTGTAATGTTTCCAAATGTAGTATCTGTCACATTAATATGGAATTGCCCTGCAAATAACATTGCGTGATATATTATAAATAAATACAATGTTGCCCATCGACATGTGACAAATAAGATGAAAAATTATGTAAAATTAACTTCTATCTCTAATATTTTTTCTTATTATTCAAGCTTTTATTTTTTGAGTAGCGTGTGTGGCCTTGCTTTACATTTTTTGCTATATCTCAGAAGTTATTAGCTCCCCTTATTATTAGATCCCTTTTATTATTTCTTAAAGCTCATGAGTTAACGGACATACTTACATTCTCTATTAATTTTATTAAAACGGAGGCAAATAAAAATATCCATCCATAGGGTGACTTTTAATCATTATTAAAAATTTACTTCATAACAACTACAAATCCACAAAACATTATTGACACTTAACTGTGACCTAACTGTAACTAAATCTGAAGAAAAATTTTAAAAGTAATATTTTAAACAAAATTAGGGAAAGTCAAGTAAATAGTCAAGTAAAGTTTGTTTTTAATTCCATTATCATTCTCTTAATTATTTTCAACCTTTTAGTACTCATTGCTAAGAACAGGGATATTTACAAGACTTCCCTAATTTTGTTTGAAAATTTTACTTTTAGCTAGACTTTTTCTTCAGATTTAGTTACAGTTAGGTACTAATAGTGTTCTGTGAATTTGTAGTTGTTATGTAGTTGGTAGATTATTAGCAATTATTAAAGAAGTCGCCCTATGAGGAAATTCTGGATTCACAAATGTTTCTATTAAAAAGTAATGTTTTTATTATGATTTTTTTTGTTTGCCTTCGTTTTTCTCTTCATACTCAATAAAATTAATATAAAATGTTAGGATGTCCGTTAACTCATAAGCTTTTAGAAATAATAAACAGAATATGAATCGAGCTAATAACTTCGAAGATATAGCAAAAAATGTAAAGCACAGGCTACACACGCTAATCAATAAAGACCCCCTTTTAAAATTTTACATATTTTTTCATGTGTATTCAGAAAATTTAAGGCGGTCAAATACCGATGGGTGACATAAAAGGATATATTTAAGTAATATTTGTTTGTTATTTATAAGTAATTTAGAAGCTATTTATGAAAAATGCGAAACACTGCTGTCATTCCCCTCTCCCCTTATCTCCAAACGACTGGGACTTAAATTAGGAAAAAAATACAGAACATAGTTCTTTAGCTATAGATTACACGAACACCTGTAAGAAGTGTACATAATAATATGGTATTAAAGGTACAGGAAATTTCTCAATACTCAGTACGGGACCCTCTCACCGCGAGTTTTTTTCTTTGTTCAATTCTGCATGAATCACCCAAGGTTGACTGGTAGAGAATGCCTACAGTATTAAATTCGCCCCTGTATCGTTGTGCGTTGTTGTATAAAGTTATAAATAAATAAATCATACGTAGCGCGTAAAAACTAAAAAACTTTGTCGTTATTTTTGCCGACAACTGATATGTAATCGAAGCGATACTTTAGGAATTTAAAAACTTAAATAATCTGAAATAGATATTACAGATTTCAATCTGCTTAATAAAACAGAAAATTGTCATGAGATGACGTATTAACATTGTAGAATTGTTCGACAATTCCGACATAAAAGTTACCCTCTGTCGCGAAATCATAATTATTTATGTTGAATTTTGAAGGTGTAATCGAAAGTGTTTAAAAAAGTTTAATTACAATACTGGTAACACATCGAGCATTGAGAGAACTGATGATGAATACTTGGTCAAAATTATAAGATTTTTGTGCATTCTACGCGCGATCAAATAGTACTAGGTAGTGATTGATTCATTCTTTTACTTTGTTAATATTTTTTATACGCTTTCTATAACTTGCAGTGCTTTCAAATTTTGCAAATAATTTTTTGACCACTTGTAGGTATCTGATTAATTTGGACATCTTTAGTTCCGGTGACAATACACTACTCAAAAGTTAAAATTCTAATAATTTCAATATGGCCGCCGTTCCAAAATGGTTGATTCCTTTTTTTGTTCGATCCACATACATATCAAATGAATGGGCTTGAAGAGTAGTCTATACTTATATGTGTCTATGCACTCATATTATAAAGAGGAAATATTTATAAACAGGAAAGGTTTGTTTCGATTTAACTCCAAAATCGGTCTAGTAGACCGATTTTAAAACATCTTTTACCGTGTGAAAGATACATGTTCACCGAGTAACATAGGCTATTTTTATTTCTAAAAATATTTAGGGATCCATACTAAAACTTGAATAATGTAACCAGGTGTGTATACAGGAATGACGGGAATGAAGCTAATTCCTAATGATTCCACACGTAAATTGAACCTCGCCAAGCAAGGGCTGAATGAAGCCTGAACCCCAAAATAAAAACGTGTAGAAGGCATGCTCTTGTTTATATGTAGAATAGGCTAATCTAGGTGGACAATATTATTTGCGGCTTAGAATTAGCACTAAATCAAAGTTTTTTGTTTTAGTTTGGTTTTCATCGTATTTGACATATTTTTTCTAGGCAATTAAGTATATGACTATTTTGTAATAGTTATGTCACCGTAAAATAGTGAAAACCGATAGATTATAATAAATCTCGCGAGATTGTAAACTGTCGATAGATTATAATCTATCGAAAAATAACACACTATTTTTAGGTAGATTATAATCTATCGAAGTAAAACCGTCAAATTGTTATTTTGCAAAGGAACGCATCTTGCGCTCTGATTGGTTGAACGTCATGTGCACCGCGCCGCCATATTTGTTTGTTAATGTAAACAAACAGTCATGTTTCGGTGATTGTAAATTGATTTCGTGTTGGAAATAACCGAAATAACTCACAGCTTTAGAATTAGTTATATACAATTGTTGTGGAAGTAAAATGAATCTGTGATTAACCAAAGAAGTGCAATTTGAATGATAAATATTAAATCAGGATGAATTTACCATAGAGTAACAAAACTATTACAGTGGGCATAATGAAAATATGTAGTAAAAATTTAGAAAGGACAAAATAAAGATAATCAAAAATAATTTTAGTTCGTGTTTAATTTGTATTGAGAGAAAAGATTCCTTAATTTTTTATTTTTCAATGTTATTATTTTTTCAATTAGGAGAACATAATTATTATTATTATTGTTACGTTGCAATTTTTTTATTTTGTTAAGTATAATTTTTTTACAGTATGATGTCAGAATTATTGATTACCTCCTAAATAATAAATAAACAGCTACTTAGTTGATGACACAATTCTTGAAGTGCATTTATTTTATTTGTCTGACACTTCATTCCTAATTCTATGGACACAGAATGGCCTACAGTTGACAATTTAACGAGCGCCAGATTGTGATTTAACGAGTTTCACTTCGATAGATTATAATTTACCGAAAAATAATGCGTTAAATTGTAAGCAGTGTCTTTTTGTTCACAATCTTTCGACAGTTTACAATCTCGTGAGTTAGGTTATAATCAATTTAACGGTGTTTACAATTTTACGGTGAAAGATAATAATATAATTTTTAAATGTGCTACAAACATACCAAGGGGTGTATACGCCGAATCGAATATCAAATATTCGAATATCAATTGATTGAACTCTATTCATCGAAATACTAAATGCTCGAACGTTCATAGTATCAAATGATTAATAAATCGAACATTCGTTATATTATCGTACACTCAAATACATCGAGTGTTCAAAATATCGAATGTATGTTTGATCGAAACAAAAAAAAAACAAGATTTAGGTACTTACTAAAAGATCACATTTTAGTCTTTAATTATAATCTTTTATGACTACATTTTTAAATATTATTAGAACGGCTGAAACGAATTGGCTAATTTTGGTTTTTCAATATTTGTAGAAGTAAACAGTTTAAAAGCTGAGAAAATATGAAGAAATATGAAGAAATTGCAACGAAAGAAGATAACTATATCATTTTTGCATACAAACTGTTCGTATCTGACAAACAGGATGAACCTCCTTAAAAGAAATTCCAAAAATAAACTATTATGGACAATTCAATATAAAATTAAAAATAGTATTTTAATGCGACTGACTCATCTGCCCCCTAGACAAGTGGCAATCGCTTCTATCTATCTATTTTAAACGACATGGTCCGAACAGAACACCCATTTTGTATCATTTGAACGCGTTGTTGAACCTTATATTCGTTCTATGGTAATTTGGCAAAACAGACTGAAAATTACAACAAATTTTATAGATTTTATATAAATGCTAAACAAGTAACGGAAAAATTCAAACCCACGACGCGACTTGAACCCGCGACCCTGCCATTCCGTGTGCAGTGCTCTTCCATCTGAGCTACGCGGGCGAAAGTCCCTGAAATCGAATTTATCCATTACCTGTTAACATGATGACGTCATGACAACGTTTTTCTACTTATCACGTCGTCAATTATGTCTTCTACTATCACAATATTAAGGTTAGTTTATTATGTAATCTAAAATAGTGTCATATTCCAAAAGTCGCATTTTATTTTTATTTTTTCAGTTCTATTGTTAAATGTATATTTAGTATTAAGATAAGGCTGTTTAACAGTTAATGCTATGATGCAAATGCAAATAAAGTTTTGTTAATTGAACGAAATATTTGTTTTACTTAACCAAATTAAATGTAAAAAAACAAAAACTTTGTGTATTTATTGTTAAAAAAGTCATAAAATTATTAACAAAATTGCACTTTTTAGAATAAATATAGCATATATAGCTTCTAAATATAGCACCAAATTAAAAGTAGTGAATAGTAGCAGATAGGTAATAATTATGGTCCTTTAAAAATTTTCGTTTGGTCCACAATCTGTTAAAGGCACAAAAAAATGTCAGGAATTATTAAGTAAATGATGAAGAGAACTTTGCACATGAGACTGCCGGATTGAAGACAAAATCCAGTATGTAAATGCCAATGTTTTAGTCTAGGTAGGTGACATACTAAATTCACCTCTTACGACCGACCGTAACTCCATAATTATGTGGACAGATTGTCACTACTCGCTAGTATATAATTGCTAGTATTACAGAAAACGTGCCCTCTAAGTTTCTTGATTGTAAGATTGACTACAAAAGACGTCCAATATTTTGATATCTCTACTATTTTGGATCCAAATCTATTTTTTAAGTTACATTAATATGGTGATCGATACTTACAGACCTTTTCTTATATCTATTGATACTTATAGAGACAAATAAGTATATATATTTCTTGGGAAAAGCAATTTTAAATAGGGTATTGCAGTTTAGTGACATCAATTTTGGTGGTAGAAAATATATTTGGCATGACCCAAAACTATCATGTTGGAAACGCTTATCTTATTTTTAACATAATGCACCCAGGTTTTTAGGAAATAATATAAAGAAGTCAATATAGCAGAATCAAATGCAGAAAACACATTGCAACCTAGTTTATACAAATTGCCGAGTTTATTATTCACTATATTGTGATACACTGGGTTTTATCTGTTTCAAGACCTCTTTAAATAAATTTCAATCGTTCTCTTTGGTTTTATTCATATTTATTCAGATTTACTTTCTTATGTCAGTGTCAACCTTCTTTGATCTGCGCACTCGATAAATGCATAAAGTTGGCTCCTCGCAAATAGGTTACAGTTTTCAGATTTACGTGCATAATTTACGAGATGCCATTAATTTGTCTTTTTTATTACCAAACAAAAATATCGTATTTGATCGACACGACGACAGACGACACATAAATCTTAGTGCGATTTTAATCGACAGTAAACAGTGACTAATGAGGGTAATTATGTAGATGTATGTAACATATTTAAATGTCATCAGTTATCAGATAGCTAGCATGCGCTGTTATTATCAATATATTATTGGAATATAACGCTAGTAAGTACTGTACTAATATTACAAAAAAAATAATAGTTATTTTATCAGTTTTTTATTTGTTAAGTTTTTTTGTGATGGATTTTTTTTGTTACTTATTTGGTTCGTACCTCATACTTACACCTATACTCAGAAAACGCTTTCACATTTAATTACGTTAGGTTATAGGTACCTTCAAAAATCTGAAATTATTCTGATAATTTCGGTATGTTAATGTAGAGACATATATATGTTTTTGTTGAGTCCTTTATCCACGGTGCCAGCGCACGATCCCTGACGCCGCACAGTGCACGGTGGCTCTGCTGCCAAAGAAAGGCGGTCATAATCACTTAAATCTTAAAATACAATACAGTGAAAATAGTGTTTTAGGTTTATTAAGCTCTTTTATATTTATATAATCGTATATGAATATTAATTACCTATAAGACTAGTATAAAAACTAAGAACACAAAATTTTACTACATAAAATCTCATAAAAGCAATTTAGTCTGAAGCTTAAGCAAATTTTAAACAAAATAATGTAATGTATTAAATCATTGTAATTTATATTTGCAATAGTTCTAACACTACACTCAGTCGATCATTGTTAATATTATATCCAAAATAACTTCAAGCACATGTTGGTGCTTTTTTGTCGTGGTACCACATACAGTTGCCCAAATTTCAAAGAAATGCATCGTTAAGAATAAACATTTTGCTACAGTATCTGAAAAAAGAACATAATAATTATATTAGTTTTGTTCGTAGACCATGCTATGCCAAATGATTAGCTGACGTAGGAGTTATCTAAATCTAGAGAGATTGAGGGAGCGCAGATAAATTTATTATTTATTAAAAATGATTAGCTTTTTTACCCGACTGTCAGGACGGGTATTGTTTTCGCGCGTATCTTGTATGTTTGTAAATTTCTTTATTCCTACGAATCTTCCAAACGGCTGGATGGATTTTGACAATTAGGGTATCGTTAGATTCGTCAAGTAAACCCAAGTGTCCTTAGATAGGTTTTAAGAATAAAAATACTTAAACGGCGGGCTTTTGACGCCAAATTGTAAGAAGTTCAATTTTTTTTTAACCAAACCTATCGAGTTTGTTGTCAAAATAAAGATAATCAAAAGAAGATTACAAATATATAATATAATATTATTAAATTTTAATAGGTATAATAATATTACAATAATTTTACGGTCTTTTTAGTGCGTTGCTCTCTGTTCATTTGCAGTGGGGTTATTAATTTTTTTAAATTATATTTACTTGTTTACATAGTCTGAGTAACGGCTTATGTCAGTATTTTAATCAAAAAAACTTAATTTAAAGCGTAGCGCCTAATTATAGTAATTACTAATTAGTTTATTTACACCAAATATTTAATAAAATCAAGAACTTACCTTGTTCTTCGAATCCTATATTACCAAAGAGCCGTCTGAATAGAATTCTCTAAATAGAATAGGCTATTTGACAGTTTCCGGAAAAGTGTTTTAAAATGTAGAAATGTTTATTTTATTCCTCTTACAACGATTTTTTTTTTGAAAAAGCATTAAATAATGGAGAAAAAATATTTTTATTTTGAATAACAAAATGTCACGCCATAAACAGTCTGGAATCCGCCATTTTGTGCTGTTACATTACTATAAACAAATATCACGCTCTGAGCTTATTCTGAGAAATTTACAAATTATTTAGCTATTTCATCAGAATATTGAAAATGACTACGTATAGGATGTGTGCCGTGCCAATGTGTAGAAGTACAACTATTAAAAATCCTGCCAAATTTAATATACACGTTCTTAAATGTCCAAAACGTCGAAAGCAGTAGTGCGTCGAGACCCAAAGTTTACATCAAACAAGGATATATATAAAAATCTGCAGTTTTCTTTTGTGAAGATAATATATAATATAATAATATTCTACCACATTCACACAGCGCCATCTAGTCCCAAATTAAGCAATTATATTTGCTTGTGTTATGGGTACTGAACAACTGATATACTACTTAAATACATTTTTTTTTGTAAATACATACATATTATAGATAGGTATTACACCCAGACACAGAACAAACCTTTATGCTCATCACACAAAGATTTGTCCTGGGTGGGGATCGAACCCACGACCTCCGGCTTAGCACTCAGGGTCACTGACCACTAGACCAACAGGCCAGTCATCAAGATCAATTAGAAATTAGAAACAATCTATAAATTTCCATGTTTTATAGCACAACCAAGAAAATAATGACATCTATTTTGCATAAGTATCTTCTATACGACGTGAATGAGGATGTAGACGCTGTTTGTTGTGCTGTATTGAATTATTTGACGACTTTTTAATACGATGCACTTTTACAAATATAAAATGTTACATTACTTTGTTTTGTATACTTAAATGGAAGTTTTTGCATTCCGAAACTAAGCAGAGCAAAAGTTTGGATTACACTTAAAGAAATTTGCAATCATAAATGAATCTACTTTTGGGAGATTTGCACTATCAGCTTTTATATATCCTGGCTCCATTGTAATAAATATTGTATTATGTCTTTAATTCAATGATTTTCAGAGAAAATTTTCAACTTCAACTCTTGTTTATTGATGTTTGTTAAAATGTGACGTAAACACACGACTCAAACATGGCCGCCTGCATTTCGTGTCATGTAATTATCAGATTAAAAATAGCAAACTTATTTTGTAAAATAAAAATATTTATAATTAATATTATTGCAAAAAATAATAATTGTATAATTATTGTTTACTTGTAAGCTATTATATCCAACATATATCATGTTTTATTGTAACTACTGTCAATTAGCCTATTCTGTGCTCATTTCCTAGTTTAACGGCGGTCAAAGGGTTGAAAAAATGAGTGTAAATATTAAAAAAAAAATGGTGAGATATTTATACTTTCTAGTAGTTGGGTTATTAGCGAAGTGAAATAAATAAATAATTAAGTAATTGTATATGCGCTAACATATTTTGAAATTATGACCTACGGGCGTATCACCCGTGCAGTATTTTGAATCGCTTGGCTCGGACATTTTAAAACAGTTAAATGAAAATTTCAGTTTATTTTAATATTTTCTTTATTATTTTAATATAGTTGTAATTTATATTGGTAATATGTAAATAATAATTTAATTGTGAATTAACGTCTAATTTATTATTTTATAAATTTATATATTTTTAATTTTTAGGGTTTTGTACCTCAAAAGGAAAAAACGGAACCCTTATAGGATCATTCCATTGTCCGTCTGTCAAGAATTTTTTTTTAGAAGAACGCTATTTGTTGTATCAAGCTGCAGTTAATACAAATACTCGGGTCCACAATTCTTTGTTGCAATATATAAATAGCAAAAATCACAGTTCTATGTAAACACAATCACAGCCGTTAATGCTCCATTTTCGTCGAATATATTGACGAACAAGAAGTTAAAACCTATAGGGTACTTCCGGTTAACCTACAATCATGAAATTTGGCAAGAAGCAATATCAAGTTGCACTAGTAAAGGAAAATGTCCGAAAACCGTACTTATGACACTCATCTCGTTATATCACTGAAATATATTTGAGGGGTTATCTAATGATACGCCTAGCGCCTTGTCTCGTAGCCAAAGTTTATGGATTGATGTTATATAATTTATATTATAGAGATTTTGCACCTACCTACCTATACGTAAATATTTGCTCTAACTTAGGTATAGCTATTTCGTTATCTACCAATATCTTAAGAAATTTAAGATACAGGTAGATAACAGAAAAAAAGGAAAACGTTGCATGATCGTACAAACTTGATCGGTTTTTTGCACATGTATTTAGATGAAAAATATTGAAAAATAAAACTTAGTTTTTTTTTATTATTATTTATTTAGCCTTTATTTCCCACTGCTGGGCAAAGGCCTCCCCCTGAACCTTCCACTGCTGTAGACAGCATAGATAGATCTCCAGCCTTATTCCACCATTCCCTGTCGAAGGTATCCAAGTCGTCACACCAGCGTTTTTTAGGCCTGTACTTAGTAGAAATTTTTATTACTCGATAGAAACAGTTTATTTGGCACAAACGCGAGACACACTGAATAACAAATAAAGGTTAAGACAGGACAATTAACAAGATACAAATAAACAGCAGTCTCATGAGTGTACCAATGTAATATGGAATATGCTGTTTAAATTTCTTCAATAAAAAATTATAAGTACCTATCTGCTTTACTACATAATATTTATTAGTATATTGTATACAGGCTGGAATTTTGTAATGCCACCTAGAGGGAAAGTTCTCTTCATACTAGAGATAGACAACTTTACTTACAGGAAATATTAGTTTGTTTTTAAAAAGAAACAAAAACGAATTCAAAAGTTTTCGGAAATTCGTTTGCCACCCCCGGGAATTGAACCAGCTAAAATCCGAAAAAATTTTGAAATCGTTAATGCAGTTCTGTTTCTTTTTAAAAATAAAGCAATGTTTCTTCTGACTAAAATGATCTTTTTCCAGTATTTAAAGTACTTTCCCTTCTGGTGGCATAACAAAATTCCACCCTGTAAATACAATATAATTAGAATTACTTATATTTTTTATGTTTTTTTACTTTAAACCTTAACATAATAATGTATATTTTTGTGTACACCATCAAAAAGTAGTGGTATAAGAAAATTAAATAATGAACAAAAAGCGTACCAATTTTTTTAAAAAAGCAACATTTTTTACATGATATTTTTCGACTAAAATAAGGTTTTTTTAAAAAATAAATATTTAGAATCTAAAAAATAATTGCGTGTGTTTGGGACATAAAGATGTAAATTTTGAATAAATTTCATTAATAACAAAAATGTTTGTGGAACATAAATAAATATAAAAAACCAAAACGTCGGTTATTTTTTTACTTTTCGCAGATATTTTTAGGTTATGTGACAAAAGTGTTAATGTTGTAGATCTCTTGACTACCTGCAACTTTGCGTTTTGAAATTTATCGATAGGAGTTGTAGGCCCGGGAATAGCGATAAATCGATTTTCACCCTTAAAAGGCCAACATGGGGTTACAGACCGTTCCCCACCTCTAATCCCCCATAATTTATTTTTCCTCTTTTTTTTTATTAAAATAAATTACTTAATTTTGCGATGGGTTTTATGCTGATTCGATTTATTTCGTCTAAAAAATTATTGGCCCTGGCTATACTCATAATGTATGTTAGAGTTATTAAAATATTTTATGAGTGGAATTTTGTAATGCTACTTGGAGGGAAAGTACTCTTAATAATAGAGACAGATAATTCTACTTAAAGGTAACATTCCTTTGTTTTGAAAAAGAAACAAATCTGCATTCCTAACTTTTCGGAAATTCGCTGGCCACACCCGGGAATTGAACCAGTTAATAATAATAATACTTTTATGGCATTTATCGATAGGGTTAACCATAAGTATTGAATCTTACTAACAAACATGGTTAATTAAATAAGAATAAAACCATAAAAATCTTAACTTACGTTACTTACAATAAATAAATTTAAAGTTTACGTGGTAATTCTAGTGCCTCATGCAGTTAACTCGCAACTTTTTTTTCATTTGGCCTGCATAACAAACATACGTGCATGTCGCCATCTTCTTGACTAAGTAATTCTTCCTTATTTTAGTAAATAAATGACGTCAAAGATAATTATTAATTACGAACATAAGAGTAAAAGTGTTTTATCTAGTCTCATGGAATTTATAAGTTAAGATTTTAAGGTTTTGTTTTTATTTAATTTTCCACGTTTGCTTGAGAGATTCGATCCTTATAAATAAAAGTCATAAAAGTACAGGGTATTATTTTTTGGAATTTTAGCTGGTTCGATTCCTGGGTATGGTTAGCGAATTTCCGAAAACCGTAAAATGCAGTTATGTTTCTTTTTAAAAATAAAGGAATGTTTCCTTTGAGTAAAATTATCTATCTCTGGTATTTGAAGTACTTTCCCAGGTGGCATTACAAAATTCCACCCTGTATAATTACAATTTGGTATTGTTGTAGGTAATATATTAATAAATAAATATATTTAGTCAATTAGCTTAGGTATTTATCAGAAAGAGATTAATGTAGTCCATAGTTCCCATTGCGCACACATTTTAAATCACTATAATCTATCCAGGACTCATTAGGACACTAATTTATTATTCAGTTTACATGTGCGCAAAATAGAAGTCTTGTTTGAAACGGAAACGCGGGATATATGGAACTTGGAACCCGTTGCGGCAGCACGCAAAACTACGTTGACCCCATATTTACATTAAATATCAAGCAATTTCCATCGCTTTGGTTTAACATTTTATATAAATGCTAAACAAGTACCTAATAGAAAATAATAATAATAATTTTTCCATTACTGGTTTAGCATTTATATAAAAATACGTTGACCCCATGCGAGCAGTTAAACGCCAGAACAAAAGCCACGATTCCTTTGAAGTGTGTCGAAAAACCAACTTCATCCGGTCCGGAATGCACGCCACGCTTGCCAATTGTTCGCTATCATTATATAATTGCTCTCCTGTCCCCTTGTACATAATGGCGGTGGAATTTAATGGGCCAGCATCTGCCATTTTATACTAGGGCCTTAACATTTCGACGCCTAAAGCCCTCGTATCGGCCATGCCGCCGTAGCGTAGCCATGCCGGGCGGCGCCACACCAGCGTCATGCTAGCGCCAGTCATCATTTTAAATTTATGTGTGGTTTGCGCGTAACCGTTTATGTAAATAAATGTAGGTTGCAGATGACGGTACTTTGCGCTTATCTATATTGACAATTGTTATTGTTTTTGCCCATTTACACAATCTTTAAAAATAATAATAGGCTATGTATGATTCTGTTAATTTAATATCATATTATGTTACACAATTTATAGGTATATTACATACTATCAAGTTTTTTGTCCAACAATTGGCATCATGTTGTTCGCATTTCGGTTTCGCCCAAAACATTGTTAGGTGCCAGATCTATAATTTTGGTGACAGATCTACTATTTTGGGTACGAATCTATTTTTTAAGATAAAACGGCTAGGCAGTTAATTAAAAGGCTGATTTAACCAGTTGGCTGCGACATATACATAATATTATACACGAATAGTTTTTAGAAGTGCGATGATTTTTAGTATACCTAAACGTCATTCCTTACTGATTCTAAATGTCATTGCGTTCGGATACTCTTTTTGGTGTCTGTGCTTTTACCGACGATTTGGCTTGCCTACGGATTAAAACTAAATTATACTCGGATCTGCAAATATAATAGATTTCCGGGGTATATGTCGAACAAAAATTCAGTGTCGTTTTTGTTCGACATCCCCATACCATCTTCACCATATCGAGAATCGAACCCAGAACCTAAAAAACAGCACTGACAGAGGCAGTCAAGTACAATTATTGCTTTAATATTGGATATAGTCAACTGCATGATGATTGCATCATTATCTTAGATATAATTTATTCTATTAGCTAGACGATGATTTAAGCATAACAGGTAAAATATTCAACATATCCTAATTTTGTAGGTTAGGTTTTGTTTGCAATATAAGTAGTACGTAATGTTATGCAATAATGAAACTGTTATATAAACGAAATGGTTTTTGTCATAATCTTAGATATCCCCAAACTTTCGTGGTATATTATTATTATATTATAGGTTTTCGGTAATAATGGTAGACCTCTCGTTTAGCTGGTATTGATTTGTTTAATTAATCAAATTTGAATATTATTTTGATTGTATTTAAATAGCACTGTACTGTTACGTCCCTGTTTGTCGAGAATAAAAATGAAAAATTCCATTCACGTAATGCTGTTAAAATTGTGGATACCTCAATGTCGTACTTTTAACTATACGTAGGTAATACATAGTAGGTAGATATCAATGTTATAATATACCGGTATTTTAGAGGTGGTATTTATTATCCACTCTATGTTACATATTTCCTTGTAGTTTAGGTAAATATGCACTGGAATATCCGATTTCTACTTGTAG
Organism: Laspeyria flexula; assembly: GCA_905147015.1. Lineage (NCBI taxonomy): Eukaryota > Metazoa > Arthropoda > Insecta > Lepidoptera > Erebidae > Laspeyria > Laspeyria flexula. Next base: position 8,797,615 of record LR989964.1, on the reverse strand, counting down.
GTCATATAACTTCACGCTAAGACTTCTACGAGCTGGGTAGTAAGATAACCTTTGCGCCGCGGAAACCACCCGGTCGGTGGCTATCTGTCTATAGTAATTAGTAGTCTAGTTCAAGAAAAGTTAAGAGACTGACCAACCAATCTTTTTTATGTCATTCTTACTAGTTTGCGAAAAATGCTTATCGATAATAAAAGATTGGGTATTTACGTCCTTTTATGGCTGTCTTCAACACAGTGAATGTTCACTAGGTGTCCCTTTGTTTTAATAATAATCTTGTATGTATTTTTACACGTTCAAGTACTTACCTATCTACCTATCCCTTGAAATTAGACTATCCAATTCCTACCATATATAATTAAAAAAACATTCATAATTTTTTTTTTTTAATTGCCTTATACGGTATATCGGGCAATATTGCCAATGTTGCCGGGAATATTGGAAAGTTGCCACTCCCGGCTAAATTGGGTATATAATTCCCGGCATAATATTCCCGGCAGGCATATCACTAGTTATAGAGTCTGTCTGTCTGAACGCGATACCTCATCACGTGGAAATTAATATCCAATACTCGGGTCTGCAACCTTTGGAGCAGTAAACAAATCGAGAGTTCTAAGTAAACATAATCAAAAGATTCTCCATTTTGTCGCATATTTTGATCATCGCAAAAGTCAAAACCTATAATATACTTCCCGTTGACCTTGAATCATGCAATTTGACAAGAAGTAGGTACTTAATATCAAGTTGCCCAAGTAAAGGAAAAAATACGAAAATGATACGATACGCCAAAAAAATTTGAATAAGAGTAAGTTGTATTCCGTTTCGTTACGTAAAGATGGTGGTGCACCTACCTATACTTACATAAAGATTTTAACCTAACAGGCCACTGCTGAAATATAAACCTAGGATTGTTAAGTCTATATTTTTACAAATTTTACAAATTAAAATCTAGGTTTTACAGAAAACTTCAGACCTCTGCACAGTGTTTGATATGACCGAAAAAATTTCCCTCTGCTGTTTATCGTATTAATTGATCAAGGGATGCATTTAAAATGCACGAGTAAAACACCGATGTGACTAATTCAAAAACTTTTTTTATAAAAAATAATTAACGTTACGTGATCTTGTCGTAAAAAACAAAATAGTTCTGAAAACGTAACTCTTCAAGATATTTAGTCTGATCCAGCATCTTTAGGCCCATATTTTCCAGTTTTTTTTTTAATCGCTTCTGGATACCGAGATAAATATCTTGAACAGTTACGTTTTCAGATTTTTTTTTTACGATATTGTCACGTAAAGTTCATTATTTTTAATAAAAAAAGTTATTCGAATTAGACACGTCGGTGTTTTAGTCGTGCATTTTAAATGCATCCCTTGATCGATTAATACCATAAACAGCAGAGGGATTTTTTTTGGGTCATAACAAACACTGTGCTCTGCGATTATAAAATAACTCTCAAATATAGACCTAGGATTTTTTCTATATTTTTAAATTATTTTTACCAATTTGAAATTTTGGTAAAAATAACAGATTGTTTTTTTTTTACCAAAATTTCAGCAACTCTGCAACTGTTAGTTTTAAAGATCTCCATGGCCGTGCGGTTCTCAGCGTTTTAATGGCATAGCCACGTTTTTACCTTTATAACTTTTTAACCATAACTTTGAAAATGTATGGTTTTGGGAATCGACTTTAACAAATTTATACAAAATTACCATTTCCATTGTGTTTTACCAAACACTACATAAGATAATACTAAATGACAAGTAAAATGAGATGATAAAACTTGATGGTGGAGAAACACCATTCCTCTGAACATCGTCATTAGTGGTTAGTATCGCAGGTTTAGCGGGGTTAAATGTGGCCATTTAACCAAACAAAGTATTCACTGTCTATCAAGATATTTATTATACGATTTACATTTTACACAATGAGTAACTTATAGCAATTAATAACATTTAATTCGAGCAGCGAGTTCAAGGTTCAAAGCACCGATCTAACTTCACCACAGTGTTAACGCACCACACCGTATTATCGATGTACACTCAGTATTATCAATCCGCACAATAATAACCACGCTTCTACAATAATGATCTTCGATCAACTACATTTCATATTGTCGCCCGGCAAACTTAAAGATGGCGTCCCCCGACCCCGCTCGAGGCCAATCCTCTGCTCTGACATAATGTGCCTTATAATATAAAAATAAAGTGACAAAAGAAAAGACTTTTAAACGAAAGAGTATTCATATAATAGAAAAATCGAGATACTAAAGTAAATTAATTAAAATGATCTCTTCAACATAATTATATAGTAGGTACAAAATTAGTGTGGGTGAGTACGTAAGTACTCACCCACACTAATTTTGTGTTCTATTCAGGAAAAAATAATTCGTCGGGCGAAAGATGAATTAAGGCAAGGGACAAAATGCAATTTTTCAATAGTAGCCGACAAAGATTTTTTCCGGGTAATCTAAACATAACTTTTTTCATTCTAAGGCTATTTATGATCTAGTTTCACAGAATTATTTAATTTAAGACGGCTCATTGTTATTGATGATGACCATTTTCCTAAACACGATACTTTCAGACATAGCTGTCCCTTACTTTAATGTAATTTTGACAAGTGATCCCTTACTTTAAATTGGCTCTGATATAGTTTCAGTTTTATTGAGACATTTTAATGTAAGTGTCAAAAGCTAAACCAACAATGTTTTTTTCTTTTAATGTAAATAGATTGTGTGAAATTAAATTTACTCACATTTAAGTTAAGTATTTAAAAAATGTATGGAAATTTAAAAAAACCTATTTATTGTGAACTTACATCATTTAGATATTCTTTTAGGTATTTACATATAATTATTTACATATATTATACAAATGCTATAATGCAAAAAAGGAACTTAAATAGTTGCTTGGTTACATAAAGAATCTTAAAACATAATAAACTATAGCATCAATTTTAAGGGAACATAATCAAACCAGACTTTATTTTTAGTAATTTAAACCAAAACGTAGTTACTACGTCGGCTTCATAGAGATTCTCAAAATTTAAACAAGAAGATCTTAACAAAACTTAAATCAAATCAAAACTAAAACAACAAAAGCGTTTTTTCAACCTTTATGTAAAACATACTGTAGAATTTTTGAGGGAAGAAAAGTTAGATAACAATTACGTTAATCGGATTCCATTGTAAGCAGGACTAACTCCAATATGACTCTTTGGAACGAATACATTGACCGTTACACTAATTTTTGAAAAAAAAAAAATGCTTTGTAGCTTTGAAAAATTCTTACTGTCGGTCATTTTTTAAATATAGCATTAGAAAGAGCGTAAAAAACTGAATAGAAGTGCATTTTTAATTCAATTTTTGTCCGTTACCTTAATTGATCTTTCGCTCGACGATATTTTAATATAATACTTATATTTATTTAATAAATTCAAAATATAAATAAATACAACTGGGTCACACTTTAATATGATAAGAGATGACACAGCGTAATCACGAATATCGACATTGATATTTCCGTAATAAACTATGTTATTTGTTTATTTTTAAATTTGCAAAAGAAGCAGTAATTCGAGCTGCTTGGGTCCAATATTGTAGCAACTATGATACGTGGTCCTAAACGTACAAATATAATTTGTTATTCTTTGTTGTTTGTATTTTTATCACGAAGTATTGTTGATTTTCTCTTGTCTCTATTAAACGATTGACCGCCACGTCAATAACGAAAATCTGTGTTGTCTACGCCAAGCATCAAATTACTTCTTCCATACCTACAAAATAATAATCACGGAGAAAGTATAATATCGATTAAACATCGATACATTTTAAATGTATGCATGTTTTACGAATAAAAATTGCGTTGTATTTTTAACGCTTTTTCCAAACGTTATCATTACCCTGAAGTCACAGCGATTAGAGTAAATTTGATACTAAAAAAAATAATTCAAATTTTTTCAATAACAAATTCACATCACTGATGGTTTATGACTACATTCATGGACGTGAGGAGCCGTCATTGGCGTCGCTAAAACAGCACTTACAAATAGAGCCGCCATAGTATTAGAGGTGTGCCAGTGTGTGCGATATATATATATGTCTAACGATATTACTGCTGTTATAATACTATTATATGTCATATTGCATTATTATCATGCTGTTATTGCATGATAATATTAAATATAACAAATAAAAATAATATTTCACCACATTCACACAACGGCATCTAATCCTAAATTAAGCAATTATATTTGCCTATGTTATGGGTACTAAACAATTGATGAACTACTTAGATATTTTTTATTTTTTTGTAAATTAAATACATCATCATCAGCAACCCATTAATGTGCCACTGCTGGGCTCGGGTCTCCTCTCCTCTAACTAGAGAACTAAATACATACCTACCTACATATTATAGATAAATTACCAGGATCGAACCCACGACCTCCGGCTTAGCAATCAGGGGTCACTAGTCACTAACAACTGAACCAACAGGCCAGTCAAAATTAAATATTATATTAAAAAATTACCTTCACAAGTTTACATACACAAGTATCTAGTACGTTTTTAACAATGTGCAAATTCACTTTTTAGTAAGTTTTAGCATAGTCTTTATAGTATTTAGTTATAATATTCGTTCGTAGTATTCACTTGATGCAATTTTTATTTTTCAAATTTTGGTAGGTAATAAACGACACAAAATAATCTCGTACTCATGTACGTATTTTTCGTAATATTATTATTAGGTATATTGCACTTACTAGTAATGACCTTCAGCGCGGTTGATGTCACAGTAGAACGTGTCATCCCGTCTGTGGCGTCTATGGTACTGTAAATACTGGTAAAGGGCAGTGTTGCCGTTTGACGAAAATAAAATGCACCATACCCTTATCAAAATTGCGCTATATCTTGCAAAAATCCGGCTTCTAAAATGCACTAAATTCCGCTAAACGATTGGTGAATCTAAAATTAAAAATAAGGTATATAAAAATCTATCAAATAAATACATTGTCTTATAAGTATTTAACTTATTTATTAGGTACTAAAATCAACTAAATTAAACAATTCCACAACATCTTCATTGTCATCATCACCCCCAGATGCCGATGATAAACTTGCACTAGCTACTTTCCCTTCTTTTACAGTTTTGATAACTTTGTCGAGGACATATTCAGGTAGGTCATATGTGTGGCAACTTTGCTTTAAAATTTTCAATTGATGACGTATCATTATAACGGAGTTCATTGTTCAACATTTTGGTCGGGAAATACCCGAACTAAGTAAATCGACTCATTTTAGGCGTATACACGATCAATATCACCTCGCTGCTTTTTCTCGCTGGTTTTACGTGTCCTATCACGATACTGTGCACTTTAACTTGGGTTGTTAACTAATATCGAGTTTTACACCAGATTCCACAAAATTTTTTTTTAGCGCGTAGTCATGAGAGAAAAACCGCCAGAGACCCTAGAATTTCACTAGATCTAGCGCCAAATCCGCTAAAACAGCAAACACTGGTAAAGGGATTCGCTGATAGAGATGCGCGAGAGTTGCCACTACAATATCGATGGCCACATATCTACACCTGAGTTTATCAGTACATACGATAGTTTTACTATTTTTTTTCTTTGTGTTTTAAATCTAATATCAAATGTAATAAACGAGAAATATTTTTTTTCAAAATAGTGTAGTATTTTATGTTGTTTTTATAAAATATTTTTAAGCTATTGCATAGTTTTTATCGCGGGATTTGAGCGCGGCGACCGAATCAAGAAATTCCGTAACGAAAAAAAAACCTAACACTCCCCACTCCGACCGGCTCAGCGGTGCGGCGTTGAAAGCCGTGCATCGTCTAACGTCGTTTCAGTTCGGCAGACTGTACGAAACTCGCACGGATCGAGACCCGCTGCTCCGAAATCGGACGAATACGTAAGCAGCTGCTTGTGAGAAAGTATATAGGTGTATAGGTATCTATCATCTATGTACAACAGTGAATAGCTGTACGTAAATTTGTGTATAAAGTGTTTTAAATATGAATAAACAAAGTCCATTTACTAATGAAAAAAAATATTGCATTAATATTATAATTGTATAAATTGATAAAAAATGATATGCAATAGCTTTACCGCGGCAGTCCCCCGAGTGCCACACGTATTTTAAATTTGTATCGTATTTGACGACTGACGGCTCTTCACCTGGCGTGGATGGCACGATAAAATAATACATTTTGAATGTTCGTTTTTTTTCACATTTTAGAGTGACTAATTGTTAGATATCTTTGTGTAATAATATAATAAATATATCTAAGAAATAATAATTGAAAAAAAAAAAAAAAAACCACTACCCACAAGTTTTTAGACGTTTATATTGCACTGTAAAAAAGTGGTAATTTTGACGTGCCTTGCCGTCGGTGGCGTAGTGAGCATGTTTGATTTGACGTCTATAGACGTCCGTAGCGGTCAAAAGGTAATAATAGTAACATTCTAACACATTCAGTTTGTGTTTACGATATTTTTTTTGTGTAAGCTATGTAACATGCAATATAGAATGTTTTAGCTATCCAACGCCGTCTTATTCCTTAGGTTTTCTTGGAAAGTAAATAAGTACCAACAGATACTTAAAATATTCACACTTTGAACAGTTACTACATATCAGTGTAGGGCGTAGTTAACTACTAGTTTGTAATCAGATTACTAATTACGACTAAAAGTAGTTAACTAGGTACATGTAGTTATGGTTCTTATTTAATTAACCAAGTTTGTTAGAAAGCTTCGATCCACATGGTTGACTCTATTGATCGAAAAAAGACTCAGTTCAAGATATTTTTTTTTGTATTTTAGCTGGTTCAATTCTCGGGTGTGGCAAGCGAATTTCCGAAAATCATTGAATGCAATTTTGTTTCTTCTTAAAAAAAAGGATTTTCCTTTGAGTAAAATTATCTATCTTCAGTATTTAAGAGTACTTTCCTTCCAGGTGGCATTACAAAATCCAATTCATATTAACTGTCTAGCTGTTTAACTAAACGGCGGCGTTCAACCAGCTGCCTAAATGAAATTTAGCCGTATCGTCAAATGCAACGTTAAATTAAGTGGTTGACTGATGCTTTGGTCATTTATTTAACAGAGTGAAGAGTGTTTACCCCTAACCTTCTAACATATGCCCTAACTAAAGGGTATTTCAAGGCTAAAAACCGGTCAAGTGCAATTTTTAATTTTTTGTTGACTTGTGTGGTCAGCTGTCGCACATAGGTCGCCGGCATACTCCTGGGTCGTTTGAAAACCTAACCTTACCTTACCCGTCCCGTCCGAGTCGGATTGCTCTGAATCGGGGGATATTAAGTTTAGCTATCGTACATTGATGCGCCGTAGCCCGACTGCCCTCGCCGTTAGCGCAGATTTCCACCTATAATAGCTCGTATCTCGAAAACGGTGCGTGCTATCGCAAAAATAATGAAAATTTGGCTACACCCTGAGCACGGGATAGCTATTATGGAATATATGAGGTAGGTAGGTGTTTAAATAACGTCAGTCCGAAATAAACTCTCACTCTTACTCAAATTTTTTAGGCTTATCATTGTATACCCCAGTATTAATATTCAGTGATATAACTACACGAGATCGGTTTTCGGATCTTTCCTTTACTTATGCAACTTGATATTACTTCTTGCCAAATTTCATGAATGACCTAGAATCATGAAATTTTTGACTTTTTACATCCTCTAGATAATCGACAAAAATGCAAAAACGGCTGTATATAATTTGTTTGCATTAACTTAGCCACAAAAATGCAAAAACGCCGAGGGTTTGCAGTCCCGAGTATATGATATTAATTTCAGCTTTATACCTCTACACGTTCTTGATAGACGGACAGACAGACAGACGGACAACGGAGTGATCTTATAAGGCTTCCGTTTTTTTCTTTTGACGTACGAAAACCTAAAAAAACCCACAATGACTGAGGCTGAGGCTGAGGCGGGAAGCTTCGCTCCAGCCTCAGCCTTCTAACCTAACTTATCCATTTCAGATCCGCCCAAAACATTGTTTGGTGACTTATTTTGGGTACCAATCTCATTTTTGAGATACACAGTTACATTAATTAAGTTAAATTTAAACGACTAGGCTAGGCAATTGGTTAACCGTTGTCGATTCAAGTCAGTTACACGCCGCTGTTTAGTAAAATGGCTGGACAGTTAATTAAATGGCTGATTTAATCAGTTGGCTGCGACAGCATAATGATAGGATTCATTAAATAATGATAGATCTTTAGCATTTTTAAATCGAAATAAAATTATTCTTTGCGGAAATTATGAACTTACCGAAAGCACGTCATAGAGTGTCATCAATGAGTCTAGCATGACCTTGCTGTGTTGTTTTTTTCGTTTCCCACTCGATATGTAACATGTTATGTTGTTCGAACGTAGGTTTCAATGTTGCTATTGTTTAAATTAATATTAAATAAAAGAACAGAAAACCCGCCTGCCTATTAAAAATAAAACAAGATCAGATTTTTACATAGATAGCGACCATAACGGCGTGGCGGGACGGGACCAATCAAAATTCTAGATCAGATTAGTTCTTTCCTATTTAATCGATGGTTTCCCCAACAAAGGGCGTATCTGTACCTACATACATACTGGATTCCAATATGGGGTTCTTCAAAAAAGGAGTGAATAGGTTTCTTAAGAGTGAGAGTTAAGAGAAATGGCAACGTCGCAATTTAATATAGTGTCATAATTATTTCGTTGTTTTAAATTTTTATTATTTAATCGAAGCTATATTTAAAAAATATTTTAAATACACTTTTTAGAGTTACGCAAACGTGTATTAGATACTTTTTAGTATCTGTAATGCTTACAGTTATTTTACTATGAAAATAACGCCCTGCAAGTTTTAATGTGTTATTTGCATATAAATAGAACTGTAAATGCAGTGATTTCTTATGTTATACGCACTTTTCAACTAATTGTAAAAACTGTACTGAATTTTTTTTTTTAATATTAACCTCGAAATATGACACTAACTTGCGACGTTGCCGTTCATAATGTATAAACACTTATAAGGGTCGTCAACTTGCACATGATGCCATCCCTGGTGTTGCAGGCGCCCATAGGCTACGGTAATCGCTTACCATTAGACGGGTACCATATGTCCGTTTGCTACCGTCGTGGTATACTAAAAAAGAACCACAATATTTCAATTAATCAATCCTTTCATAACTATCAATATTTTTTTATATGTTATTTTTTGTTGTATTGATTTCCGAATTATTGACCTTTAATTTTTGGATCGGAACTACATACATGTCAATCCTATTTTAATCAATCCATATAATTTATTTTTTCTATATTTTTTAGGAGATTCTACATTTGACTAACAACTATTTTATGTTCTTTTTACCCGCCTGTCATTAAATTTGTATTCTTTTGCTTTTATCTAAAGAGTTGCCGTTGCAATGTTCCGTTTTGAAATTTTAATACGGACGTTTTAAAACCCACATTTTTAAGTTTTACACTCAATTTTTGTATATTTTCTTACATCACCTTGCCCCGACAATTATAATAGCATATACAACAAAAAAGAATTAGCTAAATAGGTCAAGCTATTCTCACGTGAATCACTTACATCCTTTTTGGCGATCCATTTTTATCAATTTGATGTGACTACGTTGTTTTTATATATATTTTTTAACAACAAAGGGCGTAATGTATATATTGTGTTATTTGCCCTGCAACAAAATTAACTCCTGATTTAAAACATACCCTTGTTTGCATTTCATACCAACTATTGCCCATTATACGTATATTATAATTATAATCTCATTTCATTAAACCTTTAAACATCATCATCATCACTATTTAAAATTTTTCTTTTTTACTTAACCGTTTTATCTATGTCAATTAATTTAGAACAAAAATAAAACTAATAATAATGAGAAATAAATACAAACGAAGAACGAATCGTATTTTATTGTACCAATCGATAGAACTCTTGATTTGTTTTCTCACTTTTTTTATACTGTATTCGTATTGAGTATCCTTTTTTGAAGAACCCCATACTGTAATTTTTTGGGAAAATCTCGTTAAGGAGCTTCACATGAGATATTTTATATAAACGGTATGATACGCTGACAGTCTGTTTGTGACCACGGCCAGGGTAAAGGTACTTTTTTACATTTAATCGGCTGGCTTACCTATATTTCAAATATAATAAATGTGAAAGTTAAAAGAAATTTTAAGTAAAACATGGTGTGAAATGAACTCCGTTTACATTATACTACGTCATTTCCAGCAAAAAGTCTTGAAGACATCTAAAGACAGCTAAATCGTATTTAACAACATCCCCTGTTTCTTTCCTTTGCACAACTGAATATATGTCATGTTTGGCTGTTCTGCATTTTGACCACCTTTGTTGCGCGGGGTCATAAATATATATCTAATAGGCATCTCAATTATTATTGGAGTTTGCAATATTAGCTAGATTTTATTCAAGTTTTCCTACACTATTCTAATATAATTAACTTTTATGAAAGTCATTTATTAAAGCAATCACAGACTATTATTAAATTAATATTTTTACATAATAACTAAAATAAAATAATTACTTAACATTAATATTTAAAGTTTAACAATAATATTTACAAACATATTAACTAAATGTATCATTAAAAAAAAATGTATAATATAATTATATTAATTCTAATAAAATGCATATTTAAAAAATCTTAAAATTTGTTCATACGTACATACAAAACATACAATAGGTAGGTACCTAACCTACCTACAAATAAATAAAATTGAAGTGTCTTTAATATCAACATAGAGCTTTTTAATAGAAAGCAAGAATGTATATTAATATGAAATTTGTAAGTACAGTATTTATATAACAAAAACATACCTACATTTTGAAATTAAAAAATAAATAAAAATTTAATGGTGGATAGCTAATATGTCACAGGGTACTTTGATTCATCATTATCATCATCATATCAGCCGAAGGACGTCTACTGCTGGACATAGGCCTCTTCAAAAGATTACCAATAGGACCGGTTGTATGCGGCCTGCATCCAGGCATTTATTAATATAATATATCCTTTAGTAGCCAAAAATCATGCTCAGTCAAGTGCAATTGGAGAAGCCTATGTCCAGCAGGACTAGTACAGGCCGATGATGATGATGATGAAATCCTTTATAGATATTATATAATATTAAGTACCTATTTATAATACATTGATTATGGAAAAGCATTAGGGTTCCGTAAAAAAAATGAAAAAAGTTTTGCGAACAGAACATTTTTCAGTACTTTCCCTCTGCGGACTATGAAAAAGTCTTAACTCGTAAAGCATCTAAAGTATGGTTTACACGAGGCCAGTCTCATTGGCAGCCAGCGCTGGCTTGGTATTGGCCTCGTATAAACCGTTTTTAAAGCCAGGCCAGGCAAAAAAAGAAAACGTTCCTATTTTTCAAGCCAGTAGATTCCCTCCGCATGCTCCGCAGCCTCTAGCTAGTGTTGCGGACACATCTAGACGCATCGCGCCTGTCGCTGGCGTTTATAACTAAATTTTATACACGTTTGTTTCCTTCCGGTTCGTATAATAGTGACGGAGCCTGTTGTCATCAATCAGGAATATTTGTTTTCCAAACTCCGGGAAATCTCAATACTGGAATTTCATGATAGAAAAACATACCATCTTCACCTTATCCCGGATTCAAACCCGATACCTCGATAGTCCCGGCAGTCGTATATATACACTTCTCCCTGAGCTACCGAAGCAGCTTCTAGAGTTATGTATTTGGGAAAACTCTTGGCTGTTGACGTACACAATTTAATCCCAAATGTCGTAGATGGATTGTATGTATAATCAACTGTCTTTAATGTTTTAAAGGCCCCTAATTATGCTGCTGTTTTACAATCCTTCTGCTAGATATACCTACTTGTATACTTCTAAACTAATCTAATATACTTCTATATCTATAGTAATGTTTTATAGATATGGAAGTGTTATAGATTAGTAATTTTTGTTTGGAACGAATAAATTCAATAACTACCGATTCGAACTGATTTCAAAAATTCTTTCACCATTAGAGTGCTACATTGTCCCTTAATAACATAGGCTATATTTATTACTTGAAAAATAAGAGATCCTTATATAAAACTTCAATAATAATCCACAAATCTGCTGAAATCGTGTAGTAACATCCTTGCCCCAATTTTAACACATATGTAACCTTTCAGTAGCACAAGGAATTTTCCCAGATGCCTTTAAAAGGGCCATAGTCCACCCTATTCACAAGGGAGGATCCGCTGACATGGTGAATAATTATCGTCCCATCTCAGTCCTTCCGGCGATGTCTAAAATACTCGAGAAGGTACTAAACTACCGTTTGGTCAACTACTTAGAGAACAAGCGCCTGCTCGCCTGTAATCAATATAGCTTCAGGCGTGGTCTATCTACGAATGATGCTGTCTCCTCGCTGGTTGACCACACGATAGCTCACCTGGATAGGGGTGACAAGTGTATTGGAATATTTCTCGATATTTCCAAGTCATTTGACACCGTCTCCATTCCTATGCTGTTCAAAAAGCTCGAGATGCTGGGTATCAGAGGTCTCGCCTTGGAAATAACTAAGAAAACTTATTTATGTCTTCAAAAATCTAAGACATGTGGCCGACGCTAAAGTACTTATGACAGTCTACCACTCACTATGTGAATCGCTATTAAATTACTGTAATATAGCCTGGGGTGGCGCTAGTAAAACGCACCTTCTAAGATTAGAGAGATCACAACGTGCAATACTCAAAGTAATAATTAACAAACCGTTCTGGTATGTATGTACCCGACAAACCAATTGTACAAGGAGTAAGGACATACCAGTTCTCTCTGTAAGACAGTTATTTGTTTATCATGCCGTATTAATAACGCACTCAACAATTAAATTTGACCCCTCTATTTATACCCGGAAATGTAGACACGATAAAGTTTTGGCTACTAAACACTGTAGAACAAGATTAGCACAACAACACATCTACTATCTCGGCAATTACCTCTACAACAAAATTAATCGCACATTACACATTTATCCCCTAACCTTGTTCACATTAAAGGGAAAGCTCCGCCTATGGCTCCAAACTTTAGATTACGATACTACAGAAATCCTCCTGAAATAGACTTCACCCCTTCTAAAACCCTTCTGTTCTTCACTTTATAGTAATCCCACCTACTTCTACATTCACTCACAACGCACAAAACACACACAACTCTTATTCACACGTTCACATACAATCATTCACAACTTAGCTGCATTATTTAAATTTATTAGTATAGTTTTTGTTTAATTTATACAGTCAATACCAACATTCTTTTATGTATACGCTGTAATTGTAAGGTTAGAGCGAGGGACCACTGATGACTCAAAACACAGGTTCGCACCTAGTTTGAGAGTCAGAGGTAACTTACAAACTTGCACCTATAGCCTAGTCTAATACATAAGGATATATAATAATAAGAATTCAAATTGTAAAAAAGGCTGAAACAAATATTATTATTATTAAATTATTGTATTTAATATGTTCTATAGTTAGACGATCTCCGTCAGATACACTAACACCCGGTCGAAACTGGGGTTGGGTTGCTAGTTAGGTACTAATAATTCACAAAAAATTATGAAACTATTACAATATGTAATAATGAAATTATTACAATTATACAATTTTGGTTTTATTATCATCATCATCATTATTTCAACCTATTGCAGTCCGCGACAATAGGCTGATGCTCTGTTTATGATATTCACAATGAAATTTTCCTTGGTTAATAACAGAGTGGACGCGCCGCAGCAGGAGAATCACCTGCAAGCGTTGTGGAAACTGTTGAAAAAGTTGTATTTGTTGACTACTAGCTGACCGAACAAACATTGTCCTGTCCAACAAAATTCAACTATAGTCGGTATCAATCTATTTACAGAATTGTTAACACATCTTTTAGGTCAAAATGTCCACATATTTATTCAATCTAAATGGTAGTACTACAATCTCGTTAAATCACTAAATGACTTATGTAACATATTTAGAAGTAGATATGTACTTCGAATGTTTTCACTTTATAATATATGGGTGAATGACATTTTTGTTGTGACCAATGACCTTTTCAGTTGAATTCATTGCCTATACGTCGATACGCATGTTTTTCGTTCGCAGCAACGTTGGCGTTCGTGTGCTGATCGTTTCGCACCCAGCCAATATATTGAGGTGGGAAACGACCAAGTGTTTTACTTGGTGCGAAAGAAAAACGTGCGAATCGACGTATAGGCCAAATTCATACATTTGAAACGGAGTAGTACCTATAACAAACCAAACAACTTTCAAATCTCAAAAAAAAAATTGATTTAAAATATTAAATTTTATATTTTAAATCTATTTTTCTAGTAAAGAGGTTTGGGTTTTCTCTTTCTAAATATAATAATATAATAATATTCTACCACATTCACACAGCGCCATCTAGTCCCAAAGTAAGCAATTATATTTTGCTTGTGCTATGGGAACTAAACAAGTGATATACTACTTAAATATATTTTTTCTGTAAATACATACATATTATAGATAAACTACACCCAGACACAGAACAAACCTTTATGCTCATCACACAAAGATTTGTCCTGGGTGGGGATCGAACCCACGACCTCCGGCTTAGCAGTCAGGGTCACTAACCACTAGGTTAGGGGGTGTCGCAAAAAGGGTCCCGACACTTATAAAAATTTCGTCGCTTCTAAAAATAAGTAAAATTCTAAGTCACAACTCCATATAAAATATGGAGTTGTGACTTTTTTGAATTTTGATCGAATTTGTATGGAAACTGAACTTGTAAAATTTTCGATTATTTTTACGCTCAGATGCACCGTTTCTGAGATATGACGAAATTACTTTTTAGTTCATCCCGACTTGGATAGGTTAGGTCAGAAGGCTCAAGGCCACGAAGGCAAAGGCGGGAGCTTCGCTTCGCTTCGCTCCCGCCTTTGCCTTCCTGGTTATTTATTAAACCACCCAGAAGTACTGTTGACTATGCGTAAAGCAATTTTCTTTTATTTTTCATGGGACCCTCTTTGCGACACCCCGACCACGAACTATATTTTACTTTTATTTACTTACCTGCATAAATTTTAATGAAAATGTGTAGGTAGACTAAAATGATGATTATCAATGATGATTGCAAATGATAAAACGTTATTTTATCATTCGCAAGTATTATTTTTGTCGATAAGTATTAAACAAATTAATAATAAAAAATATCTTCTTAAATTTTAAAGTTTATACGTAGGTACATATACGTAACGTATGTACTAGTGGATGTAGTAGTACTCAGTCGACTATGAAAGAACACGGTTGCCAATTTCTATGTCTTGATGGACACTTCAGCGAAGACACTAACTAGTCTTTTCTAAAGACACGGCATATTTTAACGTGAAACTGATAAAAACATCTCCAACGATTTGAATCTTGGATTTATAGTATTTATTTTTATCTTTTTACTATGCTGTGATATACTGGTATTATTAATGTTTAAAAGAGGTACCATTATAGACACCTCAAACAGTTCGATTGATATTCAATCCCTAAAGCATTTACCATAACCGACCAATTGGCAATTAATAGAGAATAAATTTTAACGCTGTGTTGTTTGTTTTTTCAGTGGCGGTGAAGACAGTTCCAGCAATACGTGTCCGATAGCAGCATCAGCTGCAGCCCCCGCTACCTGGCGTGGTACAAATGATAGTGCTACCGAGTACTGTCGTCGTGGAAACACGCCGGCAGCATACGGCAGGTACCAGCGCAACAACTCTACTGCACCTTACTCTACACCACCTTCCAATGTCGAGAGGTATTTATTATTTCTTTCCATATTTTATGAAACTGGATGCAGCAACGTGACGTCACTCGCCAACCTCACAACTGGCAAATAACAAAATAAATTATTATTCGGCAAAATGGTCTACAAGACCAATAAAGACCACACATAAATATGTCATTAGAAAGCTCTTTCAATATACTACAATAATATTATGGCGGTCATTTCAAATCGCTGAGAAAAAAGTTATTGCCACGCTAAGGCGGGTATTATAACATTCATCCAATGTCTTGGGCGTCTTTAATCAGCTTGTACGCTATATTGTCTCGCTTCAAGAGCTTCGTCAGCATATTTTTAAGAAATTGCTTGGCATTTATTTACCGGTGACTTGATAAAAAAAATATGGCAAAGGTATATATATGCCACTATTGCAGTTGATTAACTGGGTGGCACACAGTAGGCAGCTGTGCACATGTTATCTCCGTAGTGTGATATTTAGGATTTGGTAGACATGAAGATTTTATGGCCCCTGCAGCCAATTAATCATTATCATCATCATCCTTATCAGCAACCCATTAATTCACACTGCTGGGCTCGGGTCTCCTTTCCCCTAACTAGAGAATCATTATACTATATTATTATTAGTTAATCTATTTGTTTTTATTTCCACACAACGCATAAACAACAAAAAGCAAACACCGCCATAACTTTTTTCTCACAGAGATTTAAAACGACGCTTAATAACCGTTTTGTATATTAAAAGGGCTACCTAATGATATATGTGGTTGTTATTGGTCCCTAAACCAGATTCCATACATTTTGGCCGATTCTCATTTAATTTAAAATACCAAGACAAAACACAGTACTAAATTCTTAATTAAATTACGGTACTCGGTTAATTTATATTATCAAGAATAAAATTAAGCTAAATGTAAATTTAAATACTGACGTTGAAGATCGAATTAAACAAGAAAATGCCATAATATGATTAAGTAACAATCCGTAAATTATGGTCCTTTCGATTCTTTGGTTCAATGACTTGTGTTAACGTTGTTTAGCTTTAACAGAAAAGTCAAGTACCTACGATGTTTATATAGAACTTGAAATATTTATGTAATCAAACAATCATAAAGGGGAAGGGAATATTACAAATACCAATAATTACGGGGACGGAATTTTGTTACTCTTTCGGCGATAAAACAACTGAAAAAAAAAAACAGTAAATCTCAAGTAAGTCCGAAAAATCCTATCGTATAGCTATTTCCACGTGCGCAATGCGCATTGTGCAGCATAAACCGTTTAATTAAGAGTTACACGAAAATTTATCATAATCATAATATCAGCTCAACGACGTCCACTGCCGACGGCCTATGTCATATTAATGCAGGTGGCACGAAAATGTATAGAAGTATAATAATACAGTTTTAAAAAGCGCCCCATTAGCATTCATCAACATCTTAGGTGGAAGCTGTTACGGAGAAAATAGTGAACCATAAATAGAAACATTTAAATTGGATACTGTATATATACAATGTTTTTTTTTGTTGAATTAATTCTTATCGAAAAATAATTACCTACCAACTTTTATCACTTCAGATATTTAATGTAGATATAGTATGTCGTTTACACAAAGTAAAGTAAAGCAATTAAGAATGTCTGTATCGCGATTATGAATCACGCGTGATAATGAGTCAATCACGGGTTCACTGCTATATTATTGTACTAGAGTAGTGTCTGCACAAAGAAGGGATCCATCCTGTAAAGGGGAATAGTGGTTCGTTTTCATCTTTACAGGATGTTTTACAAATATTACTAGCGCAGCCTTGCAAGATAAACAGCTACGGACTATTAATCCTATAATTTTCTTTTTCCAGCGATAGTTGTTGGTTAACTCGATCGATAGTAAGAACAAAATTTGAGCATTGATAATTTAAAAAAAGCCTGTTGGCAATGAATAAGAGCGAGTAATCCAAATTATTATTTTGCTCTAATAATATTATTAAATATTTCAGTCGTATATTGCCATTTAATTAAAAAAGTTAAGAATAATCGTTTATAACAGAAATATATTAATTAATGTGCAAGAATAACAGTAGTCCTTAATAAATAATATCAATAGAAGTCATGTTTTTATCTTGCTCAGTTAAACGCATTTTTTATGTTTCCCGGAGTATTTTGTATTACACCATATCATCTGGTCTATCAGCTATTTGTGGAATTGACTACAGTTAAGATATATTATATATATATTGTTATTTTTTATTAGTGATGAAATAGTGTTCTTTTTATAATATAATTTTAATCTTTTAGGTACATTATACATTTACAGTAAATAAATGGGAATGTTCTTTATATAGTTTATTATTATTATTTCACATCGTATTGTCTAAACTAAATTCTGTATTTTTTGCAAAAGAGTTTTTAAACGGCGTGTTAGTAAATATTGCATTTCTAATATAATATTAAGTATGACTGTTGGAGGACATGTAACGATAATACAATATTAACGACGAAAACGACGACGCCGCGACGGGTGCAATTAAATAAATAATTCAGACAAAAAAAAAATCAAATATAAAATATATCATTATCACACTGTCACTGTCTCCACGTAAGCTTTAAACTGATCATGTCTTAATATTTAATTGGATGGATTGAAATGTTGCTTGGCTTTTGTTTCAATACCTGTTAGTTGTTACTCCTAGAAGCATTCCGTTCCTAATTTGTTTGATCCTAGATCATTTATTTATTTATTCAGCATTTTTATTTAACTGTAATGTTAGGTGTCGTCCGTTTGCCTGGCTTATTTCTGTTAACCTAAATAAAACTCCCCTAATCACCACCACAATACTGAAATCGTTATTAGAATTCTTCAGTTACCTTGAATGTCATGTTAGTCGTGTACTTTGAATGTTGTTTTGTTGTGTAAACATTACACTTTGTAGCATTTGCGGTGTAAACATAATTTATTATATTTCAGAACAACACCACACCATCGATGGTATGCTGCCGCTGATAGGGTAGCGGGTGCAACTGGCGGAGAAAGTACACCAAGCACACCTGGTGGCGGTACTGAGGGTGGGCGTCGTAGGCGCCATTCGGGGTCAGGCTCATCGCGATCTGACTCTAGTTCGCCAGAACCTAGCGATACCTCCAGGGCTTCCACACCAGCAACACAGCCGCCTCTCTCACATCATGCTAATCATCGGACGCCCCCAACGTTACAACATCAAGTATGTTACATTCTACTATTTTAGATACTTTATTAAGATAATATAAGACTAACTATGTATATAAGAATGCTTTTTCTTTTGTCGCTTCTTACAATAATAAGAGTATTTCTCGCATTACGTTTAAACACCCGTTATTTTACGGTTATCTGCTCAATAAAATAATATTGTGATCGTTTATTATAAAGATTCCAAGAGAAGGATAAAATTTGATTGCAACTAAATAATCACAATAAACATAAATCGTTCATCAATTCAACATGTTACCTATTTCAATGATGACAAAATGATGATAGAATGATATTATATTTGTGGGGTTCCGTAGCCAAAATGGCAAAATCGGAATAGGTAAAAATGTAGCCTAGTTTCGTCATGTCCGTCTGTCCGTTTTTCACAGGCGTTTTACTCAAAAACTACTCGATGTTTATTGATTTTAGAGAATAGGTCTCTTCTGTGAGCCGTTACTTAGTTTGGTAAGACTTCTAGGAGGGTACATACTTTGACAGGTCTTTTATAGACACTTTAAGGTTTCTATTTTATTAACTAGTTAAGTAGCAGACCTAAAACCCTTGTATCAGGAATTTGAACCTTAACCCTGGTAGGGTTAGGGTTCACATTGACAAATAAAGTTAACCTTCCCTCTATTCTTCTAAACCGTAAAACCCATAGATTTAGTATGTACAAGATAAACAATGTCAGATTATAGGCGAGACCAAAACACAATTGAGTGATTGTCAATGTGTGAGTTAAAAATAGTTATTGCAACGGACTGTTGTGCACTATCAATATTCTGCACTTGGGATTATCGAGCTTATGAATTCCTTATGAAAAGCCTAAATACGTCCAACAAAATAGGTTTTTGCTCAGTTAAAAGCAGCAATTTTACAAAATAAGGTTTGCAAAAATTCATTAGATTTTTGTATTTACCTGAGAAACGTGAAATGTTCTGGGTTATTCCTTCTTGTCACGTCATAATTGGCTACGGAACAAACTGACCATGATACTGGCACACCTTTTAAGCAATTTATTGCACGATTTGTAAATATTTTAGCAAAATAAGAGTTGACAGTAAAACACGCGAGCCGCTAGGGCCCGCTAATTGAAAAAATATTGTCACATCCCATTTTATCTTTCATCTCTTTCACTCTTTTACAGCGTGCATATCAATTTGACCTCTCGTTTCCGCGCTATGTTTGTCTTCTGCGGTAGCGCGCGGATCCTAGGTCTATGGTAAAACCTAAAAATATGAAAAATCACAAAAATTACCCTTCGGTTTAAATAATCTTTATTTCTTATTCAAAACACAAACCCTTAATAATAGCTTTAAGACCAAAAACCATTTTACTGCCAAAATAGCTTTCTAACCTGTAAATAATGGGCCATGAAGACCAATTACTATTAATACTTTCAACGAAAATTATTTTGAACATGATCGTTTAAACCGTTTTTGAGTTCTTGCCAAAAAACTGCGCTTCTCAACAAAAGGTCGTAAGCGATATGAAGATACGCTCTTTTGCTGCGGAACCCCCCTGAGCATGGTCCGACATGCTCTTAATCGGTTTTTTTGTTATCACTGTTCGGGCTGGTACCAGAACCTTTCCAATAAACTACCGTTGAATGAAACAACAGTTGAGCAAAAATTCATTTTAATAGAAATCACTCGGACCTTATATACTACGGTCGGAGAATCTTAACATCGCGATCTAGGATTGGCGTACAACGCCATCTAGGGAAACAATGGTAAAACTTTGGATCTATAATGATCTACGATCGAACATCCCGCCCACCATGGACAGAATGTCCGTAAGCAAGGTACACATAAATTGCTTCCGCCCACCATGACATGTACATATTAATTAACTTATTATTAAGCAAATACACAAAAACAAAAAAATACTGATAACAAATTATAAAATTGATATCGCCAAGAGAAGTGGACTGTATATAAATTAAATCTTATAGCAAAAAGATATCTCGCACGATACCAACTTAATATTAAAACAAAAGTTATCATATCCTAACAAATACATATATTCCACTCAAAACTTTAGACAACAAAGACTAAGAAAAGGTAGCCCAAACCAGCATGTAATAAATAAAAAATAATAATTATGCCTAGTCAGTAACCGGAAGTATTATTAATTTGGATACAGGTCTTTTGATAAAGGACCCGTTGCAACGCAAGGTCACAACTCGGGTGACTTTGTCCGAACCAGTATGCTTCTCTTCAATTTTCCCGTAGAGCCATCTAGAAGGTGGAAAATTGTCTTCCATTACCAACACTACATCACCCACATTAGGTTCCACAGTGTGATTGGACCATTTGAACCGCTGATGAAATTGGACAAGATATTCATGGGACCACCGACGCCAGAAATCCTGAACCATACGTTGAGTCAATTGCCATCGACGTAGAGTTGAAATATTTGACTCTTCAAAATTTCTGTCGGGTGGAAGCACTAGAGATTCTCCCACCAAAAAATGACCTGGAGTTAATGGGCACGGATCATCATGATCAGTGCTGATAGTCGAAATAGGCCGAGAATTCAGACACGCCTCGATTTGAGCCAGAACTGTGGCCATTTCTTCATACGTGAGTGTATTGTTACCTATCACTCGCTTTAGATGGTGTTTCGTGGACTTGACTCCAGCTTCCCAAAGCCCTCCAAAGTTTGGAGAGTGGGGTGGAATAAAGTGCCACTCAGTACCATTGGTTGCCAACCAATCTGCAATGGCTAAGCTCGATCTTTCCCGTGCGAACAACGCCTGCAACTCCTTGTTAGCTCCCACAAAGGTAGTTCCGTTATCACTCCACAACTCACTACAACGGCCCCTTCTGGCGGTAAAACGTCTGAACGCGGCTAAAAATGCTTCTGATGTCATATCGCTGACTATTTCTAAATGAATGGCACATGTTGCCATGCAAACAAACAAACTTATGTAACCTTTTGTGGAGTGATAACCACGTCCCTTTGTGGGCCTAACACAAATCGGACCTGCGTAGTCCACTCCAGTCTTGAGGAAAGGTCGGCTAACATTGACACGTGCAGATGGCAACTGTCCCATTAATGGTACCACAGTTCTTGCAGAGTGACGGATGCAAGTGACACACCTGCGAATGTAAAACCGAACGGCACTCTTGGCACTGATTACCCAATATTTGGATCTCAAATAATTTAGGACCAGCTGAGGTCCGCCATGCAAGGTGCGTTCATGAGCATCAGCAATTAACAAGGTGGTAAGGTGTGACTTATGAGGCAAAATCGCAGGGTGCTTTGAGGTTTCCTGCATATTAGCCCTTTGGAGCCTTCCGCCTACTCGTAAAACTTGTTCCTCATCAATGTAAGGATTAAGAGTGGTAAGTATACCCTTTTTGCTAACTTTTCCTGACTCTTCCAAACCTTTAATTTCTTCAATGAAATATTGCCTTTGGCACATTTTAATGCATGTTGTTAGAGCCTGGTTGATTTCAAAAAAATTTAAATTATTGTTATATTTATTTGTAGATTCATTTTTTATAGAATTAGTTATAGAATTAGTTTTAAGGAATCTTCTACAGTACGCAATCACTCTAGTTAACTTTCTCAGTGTTGAAAATTTTGTAAATATATTATCTTCTTCTTTATTATCATTAGTTATAACATTACAGACTGTATTACATTGTTTTTCTTCTAGTTTAGTTTTATCATTTTTACACTTACTATAATCTATTTTATCATCTCTTAACCAACCAGGTCCCTTTATCCAAAGCTCGAGCTCTGCACATTCACTTGGTCTAACTCCCCTTGAGGCACAATCTGCAGGGTTCTCTTTAGATTTAACATGTGACCACTGATTGCTATCCATAACGGTAAGAATTTCGGAAACCCGATTCGCCACAAAAGTTTTCCATCGGCTAGGGTGATCACTCAACCAAGCGAGGACCACTGAAGAGTCAGTCCAAGCATGAACGTTTTCTTTCGCAACTCCCAAGGTACCTGAAACTTCACTAAGAAGTTTTGATAGCAGCACAGCGCCGCACAACTCCAAGCGAGGTATGGAAACCTGTTTGACTGGGGCTACCTTGGTTTTGGATGTTACCAGACTGACGTGAATACAACCATTGGAATCTATAGACCGTGTATAGACTACAGCAGCATATGCAAGGTTAGACGCGTCACAGAATCCTTGCAGTTCCAATCCCTTATCATGACAACTTGTGTGAATCCATCGAGGTATGTGAAACTCCTTTAAGCAGAGCAAATCGCTTCTATAAGCAAGCCAATCTTTTAACAGGTGATTAGGCAGTTCCTCATCCCATCCGATACCCACAAGCCACAGGCGTTGAATAAAGACCTTGGCAGTAATAATTGCTGGAGCAAGCCAGCCAAGTGGATCGAACAAGCGAGCGATGTCCGATATCACCTTTCGCTTCGTAACGGGAGTTTCCAGAGTCGGAAGGTGTACACTATATTGAAACTTATCATTATTTTTGTTCCAAGTCAAACCTAATATTTTAGTAATCCGATCTATTTGTAATTCTAAATTTTCATTCGGTGTCTCTGTGTCATCAGTTATTTTAGACAATAAGTTATCATTATTAGTGCACCATTTTTGAAGCTGGAAACCTCCTCGTGCGAGTAATTCGTTCATTTGGTGAAAAATCTGCTCACCTTCTTCTATAGATTCACAACCTGACAAAAAATCATCGACGTAGAAATCACTAATGATACGTTTAGCTACTAAAGGAAAACTTGATCCTTCATCATAGGAAAGTTGTTGCAAAGAACGGACGGCCAAGTAAGGAGCCGAAGAGACACCAAAAGTAACACGTAACAAACGTAAATGCTGCAATTCGGCATCTGGATGTTCACGCCAAAGAATACGTTGATAGTCCACATGCTCCTTGGCTACCTTAACCTGACGGTACATCTTAACGATGTCCGCTACTAAGGCTATGGGATGGCAACGCCATCTCATAAGGATTTGACGAAGATCGGGCTGCAAAGTTGGACCTACCAATAAAACATCATTCAACGATGCTTCCTTGTATCCCGAACAGGAAGCATCGAAGACGACCCGAACCTTAGTCGTACTTTTATCTTCGCGTACTACCGCATGATGCGGTAAATAAAATGCCTCATTGCATAATTCTTCATGAGGAATAACCTCAGCATGTCCCAGCTGAACATACTCATTGATCACAGCACTATACTGTGACTTGAGTTCAGGATTGTTGCACAATTTTCTTTCCAGCATATGGAAGCGCTTACGAGCGGCATCCAGAGATTTGCCATTAACACAAACCGGACTATCCAATTTAAATGGCAGCTTGACAATGTAGCGTCCTTCGGGATCTCGTTGGGTCGTGCTGGAATAAAACTCTTCGCACTTCTGCTCCTCGTCAGTTAGAATGACGCCATGAGCAGAATCATCTGATTCCAGCTCCCAGAACTTCTTTAAGAGCCCGTTGATGTCTGTGTTGGCAATAACGCTATAGCATGCTGGCTTAGAACTAAATGCCTCGTGGCGAATCTCACCTGATAAGATCCACCCTAACTTAGTCTTTTGAGCCACTGGATTTCCAGGTGGCCCTTTGACCAAACCGTCCACTATAACTTTGCTGACGACACGTGTGCTCAAGAGCAAATCAATTTTACCAGGCGTGTCAAACGAAGGATCAGCAAGTTTAAGGGATGAAATAAAAGGCATAACCTGAACGATCTTTCTTTCCGGAAGATGTGATGTGAGGTTTTTCAATACATAAGCATCGACATATAAAATGAAATTGGGATCTAGGCGTGACTGAATTCTCAACTTTACTAACCATTTAGAGGGTATCGCAATACTCTCGTCATCGCCTAGTCGAGAAATAGTTGTGTTCGCCGGGGTTTTCTTCAGGCCGAGCAATTGTACTGCGGACTCTGTAATAAAAGAGACCTGAGAGCCCTGATCCATCAAGGCTCTTAAAACCAAAGCAGTACCAGTTCTTGACTCGACATTGACCAAGGCTGTCGCTAGCAAACCTTGGCTGTGAACATCGGCAAAACAACAAACTGTGGTATTGGAAAATTCGCTCTGATTGGAAGAAGTCGCTGCCGCAGCAGCCACAACATTCCTTTCTGCTGAAGCGTTAACTGGCTCAGCAGAGTCTACTGTTGCTTGAGGGTGAAGTAGTGTATGGTGTCTCTTTTTGCAAAGATGACATTTGGTGGCTTGACGGCAAGAATAAACAGCGTGATTTTTGGCTAAACAATTAAAACATAGCCTATTGGTTCGGACAAACTCACGACGTTTTTCAACATCTTGTTTAGCAAATTCCTTACAATGACATAACTTGTGATTATCTGAACACAATAAACATGGTTGAGAAGTGACTGAGAAGGATTTGGCATTATTATTACGGCTTTTACTATCTGACGACTTAGTATTGTGGGTATCTAAAAACTCTAACGAACGGAATCTCATTTGCAAGAATTCTTTAAATTCTGCGAAACTGGGCAGCTTATCATCCTTGCTAGTTTTGGCCTCCCACATCTTACGAGATTCATTGTCTAGTTTTTCACAAATTAAAAATATAATAATACAATCCCAAGTGCTGACATTTATACCAATGGTACTCAAACCGTTTAAACAATCGACTGTCGTATCCAAAAGGTTCTTTAATGCAGCTGATGACTCCTTTCCTACAGACGGTTGCTTAACCAATCGTGCTAACATGCCGTGTGATAAAAACTTTTTATTATCATAACGCTCAGTTAAAACTAACCAACAACTTTGATAACTAGAAGCTGTCCCTGGTGCGTGACGAATCAACTGTTCAGCTTCCCCAGTCAAAAAACCTTTTAAATAATGCAGTCGCTGTACATCGTCCAAACTCTCATTGTTATGTATAAGTGACAAAAATAAATCCTTAAATGAAATCCACTCAGAATACACGCCTGAGAATTTAGGAATACAAATCTTAGGTAATTTTACATTAGAGACAGTCTTAGATTTCTGAACAACAACAGGTGTAGTTTGCATAAGATGATCCTTTAATTCAGACTTATATATCATGTATGTTTCTTCTGTATTGTAATATACCTCTGATGTAAAATAAATATTATTTTGATCTAAATCTGTTACTTTTTCTATTATATTTATATGAGTATTTTCAAATTGATTCCACTGTTTCTCTAATAATTCCAATCTGGTTTCAATATAACTACGAGTTAATCGTTCTTTGGGTGATTTTTTAAAGTTGATTCTACCTTTTTCTATATTTTTTTGATGATTTAATTGTATTTTAATTAAAGACTCCATTTTATTATAGTTAATTAAGTTTTGTAAATATTTTTATTGTTGGAATTAAGAGAAGCAACTACTGTAAATAACTACTGCACATAAAAGCTTAGAAAATACTACTACGCTGCGTTAAATGCAGAGGCAATACGACAATACTTGAATACAGTGAAGTTTCCAATTCAACAAAGCCAATAAGCAAATAGCAAAAATTAAAGTTTTAGCTTAGCAATTCTAAGTCCCCAAATCAACATAAAACTTTACAAGTGTTTAAAGCAATAAAGGCAAAGAAAAATCGGGCATAGGTTCCCCGTATGAACAAAATTTGTAAAACTATTCTAAGTCTACTAAAACTACAGCCAAAATTTTACAAGTGTTTGAAACATAAAAAAGCAAAGAAAAATCGGGCATAGGTTCCCCGTATGAACAAAATTTGTAAAACTATTCTAAGTCTACTAAAACTACAGCCAAAATTTTACAAGTGTTTGAAACAAAAAAAAGCAAAGAAAAATCGGGCATAGGTTCCCCGTATGAACAAAATTTGTAAAACTATTCTAAGTCTAAAACTACAGCTAAAAATTTACAAGTGTGATAAACAAACTAAAATTTTATAAGTCCCAAAGTAAATCACTGAGCTGAATTTTTCTAAGTCCAAGCACTACTGCAATATAACAATGTTCTTACTCACAGTTGTATCTTCTGTCCTAGTATACCTCGTTATGCACGTCACTCATCCTTGTCACTGGTCTGCAACAGCTGTCACTCACGTACTTTAAATTTTGCCGCGGAGATCTTCGAACATGTGGCGCCCCCAAGTGGCAATTAGTCGCAACTTGCTTGAATACGGTGGCGCTTTAAAGCGCTTGACACAACATATAAATTCACTGCAGATGCTCACTAGCATGCGCGTCACGAAATGCCAAATTAAATTTGCAGCGCCCTCTAGTGAAAGATCTTAGCAAGTTTGCCAAAATAAATTATTCCCACAGGCAATGACGTCAGCAACACTTCATACACTGCAATTTTCTTGCGGCTAATCCGTTAATCGGTATCCCGGAAGCACACAAGCTACACTAGTTTCCTAGTGTCCCGGTAGATAGCGGTACCAACGATTCGGACTTTCTTGAAAGCTGCTGATATCAGTCAGCTTGTCCGGCACGAAGGGCAAAAAATGTTCGGGCTGGTACCAGAACCTTTCCAATAAACTACCGTTGAATGAAACAACAGTTGAGCAAAAATTCATTTTAATAGAAATCACTCGGACCTTATATACTACGGTCGGAGAATCTTAACATCGCGATCTAGGATTGGCGTACAACGCCATCTAGGGAAACAATGGTAAAACTTTGGATCTATAATGATCTACGATCGAACAATCACCAAAAAAGGCCGATTGCATAACTAAAGTTGTTTGCTAAACATTGTTTTTTTTTTGCCGTGATCGTGATAATACTTTGCCATGATACCTGATAGTACGGAACCCTCGGCGCGTGAGTCTGACTCGCACTTGACCAGTTTTTAATAATTACAATAATCAAGTAGGTAGTGTAAAAATAATATAAGTACCTACGTAATGATTTTCTTTGATCTTCATCAGTCCAACAACGTCCACTGCTGGATATTGGCTTCACGTAATTTCCGCCACAGCGAGCTATCTTGTGCCGCCTGCGCCCAAGATCACCTTGATATAGTGTTGTAATCCATCATATTTTTTTCTTGTAGTGGGCGTCGACAGCGAGTGGTAGACCGTTGGCCATCTGTGTGCGAAATCTTCCTACGAGATCTACTGATAGTTCTCTCAAAGATGGTCTTTATCACGAATATAAGAAACACGGAAAAGTAGTGTGGGTCAAAGTCGTTGGTCAAAATGCTGATCGGTATGCCGTGGTGCGTTTTAAAAAGCCGTCCGATGTGGAGAAGGCGTTAGAAGTATCCCAAGACAAACTTTTTTTTGGATGTAAAATCTCTGTTGCTCCGCACCAGAGTTGTGATGAAGACGCAGATTCGGCTAAACCTTACGAGACTGATATCGATGAATACCATCCAAAGGTAACAGTTTGATATAATAAAATTTTGTATTTAACTTCACTATACCTTTAAGTTACAATAGAATTTGAAATGTTTCTAATATTCAAAACAACGCTATAATAGTATTATATTTTAATTTGCAGGCTACGAGGACTCTATTTATCGGTAATTTAGAAAAAGATGTAACGCAACAACAACTACGAGACAAGTTTAAACATTTTGGACGAATAATTGAGATTGATATCAAGAAAGGGAGCAGTGGTGGTGCTGGCTACGCATTCTGTCAATACGCGTCGATATCAAGTGTTGTTGAAGCTATTCGTGCTATGGACGGCGAGTACGTGGGTGGATCACGCGTCAAACTCGGATTCGGTAAACCTGTGGCCACCACTTGCGTGTGGGTTGATGGACTTACCGAACACACCGAAAAGCAGGTATGCTATTTCTCTATAAGTGAATGTATATTATTACTATACTTAAAGTATGTTAAACGTTATAAGAACAGTAATTAATTAATTTAATAAATTTATCTACGTACAAAATAAAAACAACGTGGTAAAATAGATACTTTTCGACATAAATTATCATTTTGGGTAGATATATAAAGGCAACACAATTGACAGAATTATAAACAACGATAAACAAAACAGCAACGTTTTAGTTGTCTGCTTTTCCTTGAACTTAGAAAAGGGTTAGGTCCACTCTTGTAATATGTAGGGTGAGCTGCAGTTTGATACAAGCGCAGGCTAAATGGAATCTCCATTGGAGATTGGCTGTTTTATTCCGAGCGTGGTGGTAAACAGGGCTTTGTGGCATTTCCTTTGCTGTTCAATGGCTAATCGTTTGACTAATTCGAAAGAGTATGGACTTAAAATGAATGATCAGTGCACGAACCCTGAGATATAATATATAATAGATGTATTCGTTGTGTTGTTGGCGGACGAATTGCTGTAATTATTAATAGTATAATGTATGAGGCATAAAGATGAGTAGAAACTGTGAGTGGAATAATGACATGAATGTGAAGCATGGATGAAACTAAGGCCATGCTCTAGAGATAAAGAGTCTTTGTAAGTTTGAATGTCAAAAGTGAGGTACTTATTGGTAAGTGACAGGAATTCTTGTAAAATCTGAGGTAGCTCATCAATGCTTTTTTGAATGCTAGTTGTGTTAATGAAATTCAATTACGTATTTGAAATTCTAATCACGTTAGTCATCGTAATTGTTAACTGTATTCGGGTTTATTTAATTTAAAAAACAATTTCGTGTAAGAGCCTATTACCACAATATTGCATGTACTAAAGTTTTATTGCCATACTTTTTTAAGATGTTGATTATTTTTATCGTCACCATAGTTGTAGGTTAGGTTAAGTAGGAGAGCGCTAAATGTTAGGGATATCGTTTATTTAAAATTACACTCCAAACTCAAAAACCGATTTCTGAAGCAACTTGATGTCGTATTCTTTGAGATGTTTAACATGTAAAGAAATGTGGAAATTAGCTTATAGAAAGTTCACCGATAGCAATACTTTAAGAGCTTCGCGAGATGACTCGGGTTTGTGGCCGATATTCAATCAGTATACGCATCATCACATTAAGATCCAAAAGCATCGTAGACGGCAAAAATACTATAGGTAGAGACGCCGACACTATTTTTCTCAAGTGTCAGTGTCTCTTTATTGTCGCGAATCGAACCGCGTAAAATCAATTGTAACTTTTTCTGGGAGAAAGAATAAAAAAGTAATACCAAATCGGTAGATCCAATCATGAAAACGACAGGACTCGAACCGGGCAAGACATGTAGAAAAAGCTCAGTGGGGTCGAGGGAATTAGAGAAAGTTTGTCGCGGCGGCGGTTAGAACAGTGTGTGCGTGCGGCAGGTGCTGTCCGCGGTGTCGCGGTGCGGCGGCGCCACGTCGGTGTGCGTGGACCGCGCGGCGGGCGCGGCGCTGGTGCACTTCGAGCAGGCGGCGGCGGCGGGCGCGGCCGTGCGCGAGCTGCGCCGCGTGGCCGCCACCGTGTCCGCCGCCGAGCCCGACCACCCGCGCCTCTGTGTCGACTACGCCTCGCGCGAGTGCCAGGTAGTAAACTTGCTCAATGTGCACTCCGACCTTCACGTGCGATTACAAACATACGAGAATCATCTATTTATTATTAAACCTGCCGCCGCGATACAGCTGTTCAAAATACCTTTACCTATACAATCTCATTAATATTGAAACACAGTTTTTGTTAAATCGACAATAATTCGGAACGTCATTTTAATTGCTTACGAGGACTTATATTATGTAGTTTAGTTTTAGCAATATCCTACATTGACAGTTATAAAATATGTGTTAGGAGGCCTTTTACGAACAACTGGAGAAACATGGTGGCACGGCGGCGTTGACCGGTTCTGAACGACTGCCTGGTGAAGTTCCAACGACGCGTTATCTGCCATCGACTCGCCATGAACCTGTTCGGTTTGTATAACTCATAATTGTTCTAAAGATTATATTATTATTTTTACTTTTTATAAAAATGACAAAGTAATGCAAAATTAATGTTTGACAGGTATGACGCATGCACCTCACGATCGCGGGCCTCTAGTTATGGGCGGGGTTCATCTTCTCGTACTCCTCGGTACTCGACCGTTGATCACTACGATCAGACAGACTACACTGCAGACCGCCGGTACAGGTGACACACCAGCTTCTTCACCCCCGACGCAAAATAACTTCATAAAATATTAAATATCTTGTTCTGAATATCGTTACACATAATGTAACTTGTGACTGGTCGTGACGCTTCTTAGCATACTCACTCGGTTTTAATCTTGTTCACGCGAGAATCTTAAAATGTGAAATAAAGTTAGACTATATAATAATATTGAATTAAACTTCATACGTATGATGGCTTTTTTTTTAAGCATTATACGTGCGTGTCGGGGGTGTTTACATGATCTATTATTATTCTATAGTAATTCTATCTTTATTTGTATTTTATTTTTTGCAGGGTATATGACGAAGTAGGATCTAGCCCGCAGCCGGAGGACGTCGTACCATACGAAGAAAGGCTACAGTCTGTTGTGGTGTCGCCGCATCGAGCACGCCGACACCGCCGCGATTCGAGCCCCGAGGATAGGAAACATTCTAAGGTACTTGTCTTATTAAGCTCATTTGGCCGAATAACACTTAATCTGGACAAAAGTTCAGGACAGCCAGACAGACAGTTCATGGCCTGAACATGAAAATTCAGTTTTAAGAAATAGCTTTTAACATGGATAATATTATGCCTATTTCTGTTCATGGCAACTTGACAAGCAGGTAAATCAATATATTATTAACCACTATACTATACTATTAATAACCACCTGTATGCCGATAATTATGTTAACCAATAATAATTGGTACCAAAATAAAGATAATTTAATTTTAAAAAAAATCGTATCGGGTAGATAAGGTCGATTTTCTCCGTTTTGTAGCCGGACACGGCATTGACACAGAATGGTTAAAAAGTATACGGAAATCTAGGAAAGTCGTGTATGTATTTTGTGTCAAGGTATCTGGACCGGTTTAGTATAATTAACAAAGTTGTCGTCTCTCAGGAACGACATCGTAGCGTCGGCACTCGGCGGTCGCGCTCGGGGTCGCGCGGGGGCGAGCGGCACGGGCCTCGGCGACGGCACCGGCGGCGCCGCGACGGCTCTGGCTCGCACTCACGTGCCGGCACGCCGCTGCGCGATGAGCCCGACGCGCCGCCCGCCGAGCCGCGCCGCGCACCGCGTGAACGCCCGCCGCTGCCCATGAGCCTGCCGCTGCCCAAGTTCGCGGCGCAGCTACTGCGCGCCGTGCCGCCCGCGCCGCGCCCCGCGCCCGCACCAGCGCCCGACTCGCCACCACGCCCGCCTTCCGTCTCCTCCTCCAGCGGCGGCTCCGCACCACACTCGCCCTCGCTCGAGGAGCGTATTCGCAGCCTCGACGAAAAACTCAACGGATCGCGAGCCCTCACCGACGTCCCGGATCGCACTCGTCTCCGGCACCGCCTGCTCGACGTCGATATCAACGAAGTGAAGCCGTCGGAGGTCGTGAGATCGTTACTCGCGAAACGCTCCGTTTTCGACGAGGACTCGGAGCGACTGGAAGGCGCTGGCCGCGCTCCCAGTCCGGGTGGCAGCCCGCGCTCGCGCACCGCGCCGTGCACGCCACGGGCGTTGCGCTACCCCTTTCCGGCGCATCCTCCGCCACCGCCTCCAGCACCGCCGACGCCGCCGACGCCGCCTGCGCCACCCACGCCACCCGCACCGCACACGCCACCGGCGCCGCACACGCCACCTGCGCCGCACACGCCACCTGCGCCGCACACGCCACCTGCGCCGCACACCCCGCCCACGCCGCTTACTCCATCTGCGCCGCATACTCCGCCTGCGCCACATACCCCACCTGCGCCACTCGCCCTGCACACTCCGCACGCTCGCCCTAGAACTCCAGATATGCAGTACGATGCGCCGCCTGATGTGATTGATCGGAAACCATCGCCTACTACTCTTGAGTTTCAAACTGATCAGAAAGTTTTTGAGAGGCGACCTGGACTTTCTCTTTCGGTCGAGGGTGAGAAGGTCAACACTACTGTGTACGAACGCAAGGACGACAGTGACATCCATGAGAGAAGATCTCCCGCTCGAATTCGCGACGCAACTTATTCTGTTGCGTCAAGTAGCCTTCGAAGTCAATCAGTTTGTACTGACAATAAATCCGCAACCACTAAAGTGACTGTTATAAAAAGTGAAGTGTTTAGTCCGGATGACCGAGGTGCAGATTCTTCAAATTTTCATGTAGAAGATAATAGTGCTCGCGACGTCATGGATATGTTGCTAAAGAGAGTAGAGAATTATCATGAAAATCAAAAAGTCGAAACACACTTCGATAAAAGATACAAAATTATCAAGGAAAATGTTACTAAATTGGAATTAAATAAACATGAAGATAGAAGTAAAGTAGATAGTGAATTTAAATTAGATCCAATGTGTCAAACTGAAAACCAGAAATGTAAAGAAAAACTTGACAATCATATTACCAAAGAATTAATCGATTTCGAAATACAACAGAATCACCTTAATGCTATAAATTCTATTAAATCGAATAGTTTAGAATTGAGTCAAGATATAGTCAAACATACCGACAAGGTTTTCAAAGAGAGACACAGTCATAATTACCACAGCACGAAACTAGAAAAGGAGAACATACAATTCGACAAAACATTAGAGAAAAAAAATGTAGATAGTGACAAGAACCATGATGAGCGTATAAGAGTAGAACGAGATAAAACGAGACATTGCAAAGATAAAATTGACAAAGATAAAATTGAACCGGATAAAGAGAAATCTAAGAGTAAGTCCGAAAGAACTACTGACAAGGAGAAAAAGCTTAAAGAGGACTTAAATATTGATAAATTACAGTCAGAAAAATCCGAAAAGTTAAAGGATAAAGATATAGAAAAGAATCAAAAGGACAAAACTGAAAAAGAGAGTGAGAAGACTAGGCATGCTGAAGACAAACCTACAAGGCATGAACATCATCATAAAAAAGAAAGAACTGAAAAAGATAAGAGAAAAGATTCGGTGGAAAGTGACTCCACGTCTCACAAAGTAAAAAAAGATGACAAGCACAAACATGATAGATCAAAGAAAGAAAATGACACTAAAAGAGAAGTTAGAAAAGATTCAGAATCAGTAAAACATCGCAAGTCATCCAGAGATGAAACTTCGAGAGATTTATGCCGAAAAGATTCTACGGATTCTTCAACGTCGAGAGCATCACATGAATCAACAAAATTAAAAGAAACTGACAATATTGACATTAAAGAAGATATAAAATCGAAATTCAGACACGCTGACTTGTTTCAAAAACAGGATAGTGAAAAAGAATTACTATTAAAAACTGATATTAAAGAAGAAAAAGATTCTGTAGTTTCAACTAAAAATAAAAACGAAAATACAGAGCACAATGTAAAATCTAAAAGTGATACAATTGAAAAACAAAGACATTACTCCCTCGATTCACCAAGTGTCGATGCGAAGCGTAAAGAACGATTAAATTCTTGTTCCAGTTTGCCCTCCAATATCGGACATAAACGAAGAATGTCATCTCAAGACAGTATTGATTCTTTAAATGAAGATGTTAAGAAATGTAGAAGCGATCCGAAGATTCCTGAAAGACGGGACTCTAAAGACTCTCGAAACGAAAATAGGCACAAAACAACCAAGTTTAGTAAAGGACATTTTGCCAAGATTATAGAAAGTAAAACAAAAGATGATAAGAAAAATCAAGTTAAACCTCCTGATGATACATATATCGAGTTTAAGGAAAACGAACGAATTGATTCTAAAGATGCTAAAACTACGGACAGAAATAAAACTCTGAAAAAGAGTCCAAAAGAGGAAATTGACGACAAATTCAACATTGAAACAACATCTGAAGGACTCCGTAATGATCTAGATTTTCTTGCTACTTTAGAATTGAGATCAAGTGAGGAGGATGAAAGACAAAGAGCTCTCAGAAAAGAGATGAAAGAAAAGAAACGAATTCAACAACTCCAACAAATTCAGGAATTGCAAATGCAACAAGACGCATTACAGCAAGCAGAATATATGGGTAAAAAAGATGATAAGAAACAAAAGTGTGACGACAAGAAGAAAGAAGCTGCTCGTGAAAAGCGAATGTCGACGGATCGTAAAAGCAGAGATGAAAAGATGGATAGTAACAAACGCAAGAGTCGTAAACTTGTCCATAGTAGCGACAGTTCTGATTCTGATGAACCTAAAAAACATTCGATTTTCGATATTATTGATGATGGGCCTACATATATCTCAATGTACGACAAAGTCAAAGCTCGCTCATGTAAAAACATGCAGAAACAGGAAGAGGAGAAACGCCAAGAAAAAATTAAAGCTAAATTTAGTCAGCTAAAACAAAGCAGAGCTAAACGAGAGGAAAAGAAAAGATCTAGTTGGGATGAAGATAGTGATTCTGATCAGGACAGGAAGAAACATCAAAAGTCATCGTTAGATAATTCTTCAGATGATGATAATATTGTTATCCACTCAAAAAAGAGAGAAAAGATACATGGGCTTGATTTTGACCGTAGTAAGATGGACGATTATTATGATGGTACTACTACTAATGACGAAGATCTTCGTAATAAACTTTCGCGTAAAAATTCAAGAACTCGTATTATATCAGATACATCAGATGACGAAAATTCCAAACGAAGTCTTAGTAAAAGCCCCAACTTTCTTGATGCAGTAAAAAAAGAACTTCTTTCAGACTCCGAGTGTATGCAAAGATTAAATAAAGATGACTGTAAAAATATTGAAAATAACGGCAAAAAGAATTCCTTACTAAACCTGTTTGGAAAGAGTGACAGCGATGATAGTAAGCTAAAATTAAATCTTGAAAATGATAACGGTTATAAGTCCAGTTTTATGAAATCATTGTCCAATGACTTCTCTTCCGAAAATGAATCCGTATCAAACAAGATGAGTGGGGAAAATCGTAGAAAGCACAAGAAAAAGCAAAGGAAATACAAGTCACCATATTCTGACGAAGATACCAAAATTGAGAATAGCGACGCGAGTTTATTAGAAGGAGATCATAAACATAAAAACAATGAAAAGCAACGTCGGCACAGTAACAAAAAGGATAAAAGGAAGGATAAATTACGTGACAGTGTTGACACAGATGATACACGAGACGAAAAAAGTAAATTGAAAAAAGAAAAGAAGTCTACAAGCAACAGCTTTGATGTTAACTCTGAGAGTATATCTAACACTATGAATACTATGAAAAAAGAAGGCAAAATGGAAGATATTTTTGGACCATTATCAGATGAATCGGATCGAGATACTCGGGCACATATAACTCATAAGACCGAATATCCTTCTCATGATGTAGAATCTGTATTTTGTACTAATAATTCAGAATTCAAGCTAAAGGAAAAAGATGATAGTAAACGCCGAAAAGAGAAGAAACGTAAAGAAAAACGGTATTTCAAAGAAGACGATAACAGTTTAGACGTTGACGCTGTTAGTAAAGCGATAGAAGCTCGGCTTTTTGCTGATGTATTGGATGATGACGACGATCGTGTTAGAGCAGAGACTTTATCAGAAAATTTAAATAAAATTGATCATAGTGAACTTAAATTCATAGAAGCCAATTTGATTAACGAACTTGCTAAACATGATAAACTAAAGAAGGAATGTAAAGAGAAGAGAAAGAAAAGGAAGAAAAACCGAGAAGATCGACAAAGTCGTAAGGAACATCAAAACTTTTACCTTCAAGAAAAATCTGAAAAAGCTGATCATCATAATCATAATGCAACTGAAAATGTAGATATTCCTCCTAAAACATTGTTATTGGACATACCTTTGCCAAATGATAAAGAAATTGTGAAGGATAGTGGTAAAATTGATGATCAGTCGCTTACCAATAGCCTTCCCAGATTAACAGATAGTCCGCCTATTGTAATTCCGTCTGATGAAATTACAGATTCTAAAAGTATTGATTCAAATAATGTCACTATGGACGACAGCAAAATTAATATCAATGAAAGTAAAGAAATTGAAATTGAAGAAATCCCTATGCCCCCACCATACGAAACTGTTGCAACGACTGATATAAGTGAAGTGCCTTTGCCAAAAGAACCTTTGCCTACTAAATTAAACCATAGTAGAGAGGATTATCGTTCAAGCTTTAGCAGTGATGGTGATTTATGTGAGGACGCAGTGCGAAATATAACAAAATCCGAACAAGAACCAGAAAAATCAGATAAAGTTTCAGATGTTGAAATGACATCTAGTAAAATTGAAAAGAAATCAGACGAAAAACCTAGAGCAATTATTTCCCAAGAGGAGACCGAGGATGCAGTAGCAGCGCTTCTAGGCGAAAGTTTTGGAGGAAAAATAAATGATTTTTCTAATTATGAAGAAACTGAAAATAATTCCACTCGTCAAATTGAAATTGAAAGTGCTACAATCGAAAGTGACAATATTCCTGAGGAGGATGCTGAAGAAATGAGACAAGCTGTGCAAAATCTAAACGCTAGTGAAATGGAAATGAAACCTGACACGCCCGTGTCAGATAGTGATTTATTATTAATTGACACAGACACAGAAGAAACTGATGAAACTGCTCAAGACGCTATAGAAAAGTTACCAGTTAATATCATAGCTACAAATCAAGCTTTAAATCCTGTATCTGAACCAAGTAAGTCTGGAGATGTTACTAACACCATAGTTACTCAATCAAAGACCAATTTAATACAGACTGTAAGCACTGTTACATGCGAACCTAGTGTTAGTGTAAATACAAAAGATGATACGGACGTCAAGATTCAACTTGCGAAACGAGAAAATCCTGTCCAGCTCATAACATCCACCGCAACACCCGTGATAACTTCATGGACATTAAGTAATAATAAGATATTGGAACCACATGTCTTGAACATTCAATCAAATTCTGTGCCTACTCGAGATAAGAATGAGTTAAAACCAACCCACATTACTGCAAATATTGTTCAGATCAAGAGTCAGCAAACTCAAAATATGGAGATTAACAATTCAACAAGACCTGTAATGACTTCTGCTAGATTGAATGCCCCTTATCAAGTTATCAACCAGATGATTCGACCGCAGGCTAATATGCAACCCCCAACTATAAAAATTCCAGAACCTCATATCTTGTATTCAAAACCACCAGGTATTGTCATTTCACCTCGAATGCAAAATGATCCTAGAATGCAAAGTCCAAAAGCGAGTCCTCAAAGTGAAGGTATGACGTCACCGCGTCTTACTAATGTAGCTATTTTAAATTCATCTCCGCAAAATATAAATTCAGTTGGAATGGTTTCACCGAACACTTTACAGCAGAGATCTCCCGGTCAAGTAACGGTTGTGCGAATGCAACAACCTCCTTTAAGTCCTATTCAAGCAATGCACATTCCGCATGGTGCGAGAACTATGCTGTCACCGAATAGACCTAATTCAGTCTTGGTGCAAACACAAGGCACACCGATTCACTTTAACCGTTT
The DNA here is from genome assembly GCA_905147015.1 of Laspeyria flexula. Classification (NCBI taxonomy): domain Eukaryota; kingdom Metazoa; phylum Arthropoda; class Insecta; order Lepidoptera; family Erebidae; genus Laspeyria; species Laspeyria flexula. The sequence goes on along the minus strand of LR989964.1, from coordinate 8,759,190 downwards.
ACCTGTTACGCCAGTTTTAGCACCAATTTCTAAACAAATGACTGTTAATAACATAGTTCAACAAAATAAAGGAATTAATGTAACCACATCTGCAATACTGCATCCGCAAAAAAGTATATCTGGTGATAGAAAAGGTGAAAGAAGTATTGCTGAAAATGCAACAGAAAATTCAAAAATTATATTATCGCCAAGTAGCCTTCAACATAGCACAAATCCTACAGTTATGGCTCAAAATCGGTTAATATCTATGCAAAACGCTATGCACGTTGGAAATATAAATTCACCTGTTCATATTAACAATAAAGTTATGATAAACACTGTGGGTCAATTGAATGATAAAAGAGATAATCAAACACAAAAATCTGATCAAATTAATCACATCCCCTTTGGCGGAACACCAATCATACATGTGACTGGAGTTAATAACCCATCGTCATCTATTATACAAAGCGGTACAAAAACAGTGACATGCAATCTTCAAGAAGCAAATAAAATCAATCGAAGCCAGGGCTCGAATGTTATACATACATTAAATTCCCAACGAATCTTAAGTCCTGCGCCGCATAGTAACATCATACAGCTAGAGGCAAATAAAGGGCCAACCACAACCAAAGGACCTACTGTCTTGTCGATGGCAACAATTAGACCCCCGTTTATAGCCAAACTAGAACTTTCTTCAACACCCACTGTCGTTACTACCAGCATTTCTACCGTGTCTTCATTGTTATTAAAGACAAGTAGCTCAGTGACGCCTGTTAGATTGTGTACTAAATTTGAAAAATGTGATACGGAACACCATCCATCTGTAGTTTTGCAAAACCACACTCAAGATCATGAACTGAAAATGGAAGAGAAAAATGACATTAAGAAAGTGGTTGTAAAAGTTTGTGATGTAAAAGAACAAAAAGATATAATACCAAAAGCTTCACTATCTCCTGTTGAAAATATTGCTAAATGCGAAACTGACTTTGAGGAACTTCTGAAAGATAATACAAATGAAATAAAAATTACAAACGATCCTGATAAGAAATTAGAAGTAAATGTAGGTAAAAATGTAACATTAATTACATCTACAAATCAGGATCGAGATGAAGATAATGCTGCTGATTGTGTCAAAAAGGAAAACAATATAACAATAGATGTATCTAAAACTCAACCATTATGTAATAATATTAAAGAAGAAAAAGATAATAAGAATAGTAGTCAATCATTTGAAGTAGTGAAAGTACTGCCTAGTTTTGAAAATAGCGTTATGCAATCAACCTCTTCAGATATTACAATTAAGGAGAAAGAGAATACAAATAACGCTGATACCAACAATACCGAAGCTGAAATCGAAAAATCATTGAAAACAGAATCTGTAGACAAAGCTGGGGAATGTAATTTTCTTGCAATGTTGCCAAAAGTTTCAGAGACAACTGACAGTCAGTTAAAAAACGATGAAAATGACTCTTGGAGTGCTAAAGATGTTAACATAGAATCAGTAATCAAAAAAGTAGATTCTCTGTGTAATGAAAACATAGAACTTGATCAGAAAGACCATGGAGTGAATATAAAACAAAACGACTCGCTTAAAGTTGCTACTAAAATGAATGAAAGTGTCATTGATAATCTACATATTAAACCTTCTTCGGTGAATGTCCAATCAGAGAATGTCGTAGAAAATTTTATTGAAGAGTCTATGACAGAGAAAATTATTCCAGCTGTTACTGCTAAAAGAGGTGGTCGTAACGTAAGAGGTAAAAAACTGGAAAGAAATCAAGATAGGGTACAAACTCGCCAAATATCGAAATCACCGAGAGGGGCTACATCTTCTAAACGAGGCAGAGGGCGAGCTAAAGTAGATAAAAAAATTAAAAATTTGGTTAACAGCAGTGTCAGTACCATGCCAGGGGACGTTTATGATTTTCACGAAGATTCTGGAGATGAAACTTCGCCTAATAAAACTGAGGCACGTCCGAGATTGATTTTAACAATAAAGAGTCCGCTCTCGGGGCACTCGAACGTCATAGCAACTTCGACTCTCAGTATCGCCCAAAAGGATCAACTTAAATCTGTAGATAAGAGTAAAGACGAGAAGAGCGAGGATTTTATTTCACCGTCTCCGAATACGAGAAAATCTCGCAGGCTCCAGGAAAAAGATGTTCAACGGAGTACGGTCGATGAAATAATTGAAGACGTGATAAAGGGACCCCCGAAAATCGGCAAAGAGAGCAACAAAAAGAGACCAACGAGACAGACCGTAAATAAACTCTGCCAAGAGAAAGTTTTAGGATCCGACACGCGGAAATCTCCACGAGGCGTTAAACGGACGAGAGATCGGAGCTCATCTGATGCGTCGATCGACAGCGGCGACGAGAAGATCGTTAAGGAGGGGGTGAAGGACGCCAAGCTCGCGCGTCTCGACGAGCCCGTCGCCGTCGAACCGGAGCCGGCGGTCGCCCCTCGACTGGCCCCGCCGCCCCAAGCGCCATTACCTGCGCCCGCTCCGGTGCCCACGCCGATAACAAAACCGCCAAAGAAGATGATATCCGAGATCAGCGCCAAGCTAGCCTGCGTCTTCGAGGCAGCCGCAGCCGCCGGACCCGCCGAGCGCGCGTCTTCCGAGAAGGCTGGTGCAGTAGCCGCCTCGCCGCCCGCGCCGCCCGCGCAGGGCGGCGGCGAGGCGGCGCTAGTGCGACGGCTGGGCGAGGCGGTGCCGAGCGCGCTCGTTCCAGTGGGTGCCACCGAGGCAACGGACGCGCGCGTGCAGTCGCCCGCGCTGCCGCACCGGCCGCCCTCCGCCCCGTCAACGCCGTCCATGCACCGCGCCGCCGACCGCGCCACGCCCGTGCTGGTCCGCTCGGTGCGCTCCCGCTCGCCCGCGGCGGCGGCGGGCGAGGGCGAGCCGGCGCGCGCCTTCCGCGGCTACGGCGCCACGCCCAGCCTGCCGCGCGGCGCGCATCACCCGCCGCACCCGCCGCCCGACCACCACCACCTCGTCAAGCAGGTCGCCGTCGTCGGCCCGCAGCCGCACCACCAACATTCCGGTGAGCCGTCGCAGAGACGACTTGTTGTAATATTTTTATTTCCATTATTACGCGAAATTTATTACCCATCTTCGATTTCAGGTGCCGCCTCGAGGGTCACCGTGGCCAGTGTGCCGTCGATCAGTCCACAGGGTCAGATGGCGATGGTAAATATATTTTGATCGTTTTGGAGAGTCGCGTTTTCGGGTACATTTATTAAATATAAATACATTGCATTTGATCCTGTTAATGCCATCCGGCAAGCGGCGCATCAGCAAGCGTAGAGTAGGCCGCCCTCCAGCTAGATGATCCGACGACCTAAAAAAGGAAAAGGAGAGGCCTACGTCCAGCAGTGGACTGCAATAGGCTGAAATTATGAATGATGATGATGAATGCCATCCGGAACGGTCGGTCGATTTCATATGTAGCGATCCTGCAAATGCTCATCACAATGTAATAAAACTTATTGTATTCTCCTCATGAAATGTCGAAAATGATATTAATGCGACGTTAACGAACTATTTCATAAGTTACATAAATTAATTTTATAATCCTCAAAGACTTCAATATTGTGTGATTGCAGGGCGACGGAATGTATCCTCACTTCTCGCATCAACACTACCAAATGTACCAACAACATTTTCGTGCTACTCAACATGACAGTAGAGCTACTACACCGTCGCCATATACACGGTAAATTATATATAATAATAATAATATTTATTTAAATAAAGATGGGATCCAAACCACGGGCAACAGTTAGTATATTAAAATATTAATGAAATAATACAAATTTCCGAGTATTATAAACTAATAGACCAAAATAGTGTTTCCTAAAAATAATTAAAGTAAATAAAATTAAATACAGGTCGCTGGAGGCGGAGGGATCGGAGGCGCCGACGCCGCCGCTGGAGTTGCGGCGGCCGCCATCGGCGCGCGTGCCCCCGCGGCCCGCGCACGCGCAGTCGCCCGCGCCCGAGCTCGCCTACCGCGGCGCCGACGTGCTGCTGCGGCGCGCGCCGCCTGTGGCCGTGTACGCGCTCAACTGCGCTCGCTCGCCGCCGCCCGCGCACGGCCGCTCGCCGCCGCCCGCGCACGGCACGTCGCGCCTGGCGGGCGCGCTGCCGCCCGGCGCCGCGCCCGGCCCGCCCGCCGGCCCGCCGCACGCCTCGCAGGTGCCGCGCGAGGCCGACTCGCTGCAGATGCTGCTGCGGCGCTACCCCGTCATGTGGCAGGGGCTGCTGGCGCTCAAGAACGACTCGGCGGCCGTGCAGATGCACTTCGTGGGCGGCAACCCCGGCGTGGCGGGCGACACGCTGTCGCGCCACGCAGACGGCACCACGCCTCTCTTGCGTATTGCGCAGCGCATGCGTCTCGAACCGCTGCAGCTCGACCAGGTGCACCGCAAGATGAAGGTCAGAACGCTACCACTGTCCAAATATTGCTAAAATCAATTTCGTTTTTAAGATTTTTTTTTTTTTTTTTTTTTATACCACGACGGTGGCAAACAGACGTACGGTCCGCCTGATGGTAAGCGGTTACCGTAGCCTATGGGCGCCTGCAACACCAGGGGTATCACGAGCGCGTTGCCGACCCTTAAGAAACCTATTCACTCCTTTTTTGAAGAACCCCATACTGTAGTCCCTTGGGAAAACCTCGTTAGGGAGTTCATTCCACAACCTGATGGTTCTTGGGAGGAAATTCTTCTGGAACCGCGCGGTACGAGACCATTTCGGTTCTAAGGTGTGGGGATGAACTCCCTGCCGATGGCGAGCGGTGCGATGGTAGAAGGTGGCCGTGGGCATCATCTCAAACAGTTCTTCAGAGCACAACCCATTATACAGGCGGTAGAACACACATAGGGAGGCAAAGTCTCTCCTCGCACTTAATGGTTCGATACCGCCTGTTAGTATAGGATCGTCGACGATTCTCACAGCGCGCTTCTGAACCGAATCAATTTCGTTTTTAAGATTGCGTAGTGGAAAAGGCAAAAACAGAACTCTTATTATTATAACGGATATAGTTATAGGATAATCCTATATCCGTCACTATGTCACAGGCATTTTATTTCAAATCTGCTCGATGTAGATTGATGAAATTTGGTGAATAGATGATGTCTTGTGTAGGCTGCTACTTAGTTTTGTAGTTAAAAAATATATATTAGAAAGGGGGGGGGGCACTCCATATATGTAACAGAAGCTGAAAAAGTTTGCGAGTGTCATATACCTACTTGGACAAATCTTTTAAAATCATTAAGGATATTAAGAAAGTTTTTTTAATTATGTGAATATTTTCCGAAATAATCGCTCCCAAAGTAGCATAAATTGTGTCCCCCGCTCTCTAATTTCTAAACCGTAAAACCTAAAAATCGGAAAAAATCACAAATACTTCCAACGAAAACTTCTTTCGAACACTATCGGATATATACGCTCTTTTGCTGCGGAACCCTACTTTGAGCGGGTTTCGACATGCTCTTAACCGACTTTTAGGTCTAACTCAATATATTTTGTAAATTTCTCTGTGACACTGGGCTTGTCCCTTAGTGCGGGGAAAAAAGCCTACGTCAACATAATGTCCATCTTTGACATTGATTAAATCATACAGAAAATAGTGAACCATAAATCTAATCGGATAGAATCAGATACAGTATTTCCAATTTCAAATACTTTTATCGCATCTGTTATTTAATATTGCTAAACAGTTTACACTAAGTAATTTGGTCAAATAATTTACATTATGCAAATTAAACTCAGTCAATCAGGTTTGTGTAAACATTGGATAATCAGCTATAGATGTTAAGCTATTCCGGACACTAGCAGTGTTAACACATGAACTTCAACCTCATAATTTTGGTAATATCGAACAGATGGAAAACGAGCACTGCATGCTCCTGGCGCTGCCGTGCGGGCGCGACCACATGGACGTGCTGCAGCAGTCCAACAACCTCACCGCAGGGTTCATCACCTACCTGCAGTGCAAGCAGGCCGCCGGCATCGTCAACATCGCGCCGCCGGGACACCAACAGGTAGGTTTATCCACAACACGTTCTACTTTAATATAATTTTAATATATTAATATAATATATATTCGAGAGCCTGTAGACATTATTAAGTATTTTAAATTGAAATGTATTCAAATTTCATAAAAGGATATTTTAGCAAAAAAACAATATATATCTTTAAATGTGTAAGGGTTAATTTAGCCCCACTACCTAGCCAGGTTTGCGGTTTTGTGTTTGGGTATTATAGTAGAAAATCACAACAAGATTTCAGCGTGCTTCAAATATCTACCAATAATATATCTACCCGCCCTTTATTGAATGCACTTCAATTCAAAACGATGCTAAGCTTCTTTTGTAAATAGACTAGTTTCATTCAATTTATATATTGCTTAGCTATTGATTTTTTTTTAATTGTCATTGCTTAGAACGCCTGCCGTAGACTTGATAATGCTATGAAAGGTACGAAAGACGAAATACATTGTAGATCGTAAAGTATATAATTATAAGCTTGATAAGAATGAGCCTGATTCACAGATAATTGGAACTATTTTCTCAGCATTAATATAGTGATATTGCTGAGAAAATACTGATATATTGATATAAAAACATAATATAGTATAGACTACGCAACTAGTAAAAAAATAATTTCTTAAAAGCAAATTGAACTTTGCAAGACTACAGTCGACCTACAGTTGTAAATTGTAGCACCTGTTGTTGAGTGGTTTACATGTTTTATGTACATCAAAATTGATTAATATAATGATATGTTTGTCCTAGGCAATGTACACGGTTCACATCTTCCCATCGTGTGACTTCGCTAACGAAAATTTAAACCGCATCGCACCCGATCTTATGCACCGTGTCGCAAACATCGCGCATTTGCTGATAGTTATAGCGACCGTGTGAAACATGACCTTATACCAATGTATGGACTTTTATGAAAAGCTAATTATTATGTGCGACGCATTCATTAGAATGCTTTTACTAAGCCCTGTACTAAATCATATCCATTGTAGAAAAAAGGTGTTGGATGAGAAATTCCTCTTACAAAATTTTCAACCTTACGTTTGATAACATTAAATTTAAGTAGATGAAAATTACATAAAAGACATTGTCATCTTACGCCTTTTTTCCATGGTTGTGTAAAATGTTTGGAATACCTATTAAGTAATAACTATCATTTAACTGGAATGGACGATGTATTCCCTAAATTTTAGTATGCTTAAATAATTCTTAATGACGAAATATTCATCGATATAAAAATGACTTGATCGTTTTAAGAAAGCATTGTAAATAAGGCCAGGTTGTGAAAATTTTTATCTTCATTTTTATCGTAGGAATAGATCGACCTGGTAGAAACTATAAAAAAACTTTTATGGTCATTATCAGAGTGATTGAAGTTCTTAGGAATTGAGTTGTAATACCTCTGCGAATATGAAGCCTCGTTGTGGTAATGTAACGTCAGTTTATTTATTGTTATCGCGTAATGCGGCGTCGGCGTCGTCCACTCGCGTCTGTATAAAGTCTCACTTAGTTATATAAGCAGCCGTCACTTATTTAAGTGCTAGATGTAAGTTATAGCTTATTTGTAAAATACTTTTGTTATGGTCGACTGGGTTCGACGATATTCGGAGTTTAAATTTTTAAAGAATAAATAATAGATGGCAAAGTCAGTTGATAAAAATATATTTAATTTTGGGTTCAGATTAGATGAGTGGCAAATCTAACGAGCATTTTTATTGTTAGTGTAAATTGTTATTTTGTTTTAAGCGAATTAGGTCTAAAGTAATTTAAAATTGTAAATATCGAATCTATCCATACTAAAGTTCGATTTCGCTTAGGTCATTACGGTAGGTAATGGAAAACTCATGAATACTGGGTCGAATGATTACTGTTTATGTGTAAAAAACAATCATAGCTAAGTAATTAAGTTATATAAAATAGTAAGGGAAAATACACGTGGAAAATAAACTGTGATTCTGACTTTTAAATGTAGACTGTAGGTAGCCCTATTTTATGGAGCATAGAGAGCAGTGTGCTAAGCGGCAGCACTCCCGGCGACGTACGGCGAGCCTTAGCCATACCCGCCGCCTTCTGTACCACTCTGTACCACCAGCGTCTGTGCGCTCTGTCCATCGGTCGATCACTGGACATTCAAACTCATTTAATCATCAGCCTTTACACAACACTCACTAAAGACTTTATATACTTACGTAGATTTAAATTAATGTTAACTACATAAATAAAGTAATATTATATCATAAATTTAACTAACTTGTCGCCTGTTTCAAAATTAACGATTGACTATCCCACGGAGTATTGTATGTGTATCAGCCGGCAAAGTATACGGCGTTGATCGCTGTGGCGGTTTAAAAGATACGACATACAGGTAATTATGATGAGAGCAAAAGGATGCGTGGTGGTTACATTATATATGCGGATTGTTCGCGTAAGCCAAGTAAAATTAACAGAAGAAATTATGTCTCTCTGACATAATGAAATTTTTAACTTCTGATAAGATTTATTTGGATTTGTTGGAACAAACACGTATTATCATCTGAATACATTACTTTCTTTGTTTGAATTCTTCAACATTCCCTTCATATTTAACGATTTATTTCATTGTTTTACTTAAATATGGTCTAGATATTTTATGAGCGGACTAAATATGCTATGTAAAATTGAATTCTATATAATAAACAAGCTTGATTGTCGGGCATATTTTCGGTCTGGATGTAAGTGGTCGTGACGTACATCGTGTGACGTGCACCCGCCTACAGTGTCGACGTATTCGGATCTCATTGCTGCTTTAATTGCGGGCCGCCGCTCAGATTATTCTCTACTTGTACTCGCCATCCTCATTTGCCGCTGTTCATCTGCTTTTCCAACACACATTTACATAAGATAGCAACAAGCACAATCTGTTATTGTAATACATCTCTTATAGGATTGAAAGGGTGTAACTAGATTCCGGGGTCTACGTCATTGTTAGACTAGTCTCAAACATAACTAACGACTTTAGATTGCTCAATTTCGACTATTTACATCCACATTAAAAAGATTTCAATCAATCTGGTTGCATAAATACGTACCATCGGCGTTCGATCGGCTTGGAACAAATAGCTTGCCTTGACCATTTCGAACTCGATTGGTCGCCTATGGCTAGTTGCACCCTTACATAATTATTTTCAAAACGATTTATAACTACAACAATATTGTACTTCTCATGGTTTAATTTAGTTATAGCTGTAGCGTCTTTTTCAAATCGATTAGCCGACATTTCGCATATACCTGCATTATTATTATTATAGTTAGATAATGGTGCGACTGTGCTGTCGTACGTAAAAATAAAGTACAAAATATTTTATGTATTGTAATTTTATAATGTACGATATAAATTTATAGCACAGGTAATATTATTACGTATATTCTGTTTAAGGATTAAAATTAGAATGTATAAATGTAATAATTGTATTGTTTGTCATATTTCCGTCGCAAACAGTTCTTAACTTGGCTAGGAGGAACACTAACGAACTCATCACTTCGTCCATTAATTTTAAAATATGTATAATTTTACTAGAAAACAGATGCCCAATGATGTACACTCTAAAATCTTATTTGAATCCCTTAAAAAGGGTTTCAATGTAAATAAGTTTTCATGAAAATATAGTAGTAATATGACGGTATTTAGACATGCTAATGAAAAGTTATGAGATAAGAAATAAATGAGAATTATAAATGAGTAATTTATTGCAGTAAATGTATAATTTTTTTCTGTAACTGGGATGTAGTTATTTATTTCTTAGCCTATATCATTATAATACATGTTTTATTTTTGAACTATGTAGCATGTTATTTTTGCTTTAGTCTGAATACCTTTTTTTTTCACAAGTATTAAAATATCACTAAGGCGTTTTGATTAAATAAATATATAATTACATCCCTCAGTGGTACGCTATTAAAATGTCAATTATTAATAATTAATAATAACATCCGAAAATATTCGAATGTTTCGTATAAAACATTTCTTCCCATTTTTAATATCCAATGGCTTAAGCTATGCCTATTAAGACTTAACAGCGTGTGAGAAGTATAATATAGTTTTGTTTATTTGTATTTTAAACTGGAGTAAAAGTGATCCCACGTCGCAGTGGCTTCAAGCTAGTTCATTGAGGACATAGCGATGTCGGATCCTTTCAGTCTACTTCCATTGGAGCTGCCTTTCATTCTGTTCTCAAGCGTGAAGTGGTTACATGAGGATGGAATGTCTAGATACTTCGCGTCTCTTGCGCTAGTAACTGTTGCCGGTGTGTGAGATGATAGTTTAAATATATATGTAAAAATAACATTTGATCTCAAGTGTGCAGCAAAAGTGAAAGTGAGTTATTGTTAAAGAGCAACAGTTGCGTACGGACGAGACCCGATGCCAGTGTGCTCGATGTTGGTCTTAATTCTAACAGAGCGTACGTATAGAAAAAATATTGTGATCATAATTATATTATAGTTGCTAAGCTAGGATGTAGGGATAACTGTATATTTTGTACATATTGAAAATAGTATTGTATCTTTACTTCCCTTTATCCAAACAACCCAGACTCCTGTGTGTTATGTACCTCCTACCTACCAATACTATTAAAAAAAAATATTACATATGTGGCGTTATTATTTATTTTTTCCTCCCTTTTTCTTTGTTTGGTAGGGGCATTAGAATATAATAATTTAAGTATATTGATTGAATGGGTTTGAGTTTTTAAATTACCATCACCGATTATAAGCGTTTTTGTTGGTTTATCTGAGGGAGAGGCTCCCCAGCTTGGCCACATTTTTATCTCAAAAACTAGGACTCCTAGCGAAGATCAGTTTTCTCCCAGAATTTGTTGCTAATTGGTCGAAATTAGTCACCAAATATCAGATTTGGTCGGGATTTTTAAGGTATAGTCTAGGAGCGTTTTATATAATTTGGTAAAACTCTTTGATCTAGCTCCTAGTCTCTATACCTTAAAAATTGAACTCTTTATTTTAATTAGCGACGAAATTTATTGTTATCAAAATCAAAATTCCCGATGGTGGCCAGTATCCCTTCTTCCTCAGAGTCTAAACTTTTTAGTCAAACCAGTTTGACTATGAATTCCTCGTAGTCAAACTGGTTTGGAAGGGAAGGAAGGGGTCAGTATCAGGCACACTTTTTAATTAACTTACGATGGGTCTTTTGCGTTCATGTGGTTAACCTTTTGACCGCCACGTCAAATCGGTATCGCCGTGCCTTGCGCGCCAAGTTTTTAAAATACAGTACATTTTTGACGTGCCATGCCGTCATTGGCGTGGTCACTGGCGTTCAAAGGGTTAATAGAAATCCATTTACCAATAAAATCCCACAAATTTTGAGACTATTATTTATTTTCTCGTTTTTTTACTTCACGCGATAAATTCATATCTATTTTTTACACAATGAACATATGATAAATACTAAAAAAAAATCTGGCTTATTCTATAATTGCACAAATATTTATAAATAGATATAAGATTTTAATACAATAAATACTATTTTCATAGTTTGATATTTCTGTTTGCACTTTTGAGTAGAGCAAGCAAGCAAGCTAACAAGCGTTTGACGATAAAAGGTGCAAATACACTTTGATAAGTACATAAGTTAAATTCAGTCAGGGTAGATTGTATGCCAACAATATCTGGCATGCTTAGACGATCGAATTGTTTTTGTTAAAATTATTTTTAACAAAAACAATTCGAGTAACACTTTCCTAGAGATTCGTCCCTTAGAGCACTATTGTCCTTTTGACTTTTCAATATTTTTAAATAAGTAGCGCATTCCGAATATTTTGATTGAAACTCATCACGCCTATCGCAGACAGACAAAAGATATTTCGTAACTAATCTACACGATTAACTTCCGTCGACTTAAATACTCTAGAAGTCAAGAAAAAATCGTTGGATGTGGTACTAACAAAATAGTAAAATTTAGTGGAAGATAAAATCTATTAGACAGTACGAGTACATACAACAATAAAGTACCTACCCTTAATATTAAAATTTATTAGGGAACAATGACAAAATATTATGGTAGGTACTTAATTAACTACCTACCTACTTCATAATAATGCTACTTATTAACTTTTCTGTTTCATCATTGTATCTACTAGTAAAACTTTCTACTTTAATCCTGAGATATTATTGTTTTATTATTGCTTGTCGTTTGCTACTGAACTAAAAACTAAAAATACATAACAAACATAGTAGGTAGGTTGGAACCTACGTACTCTCTACTTATTACAAGGCATTTAACAACCTTGTTTCATCATAAGATCTGCTAACTTGAAGATTCGCAGCCAACTAAAAGATTCTGTTTGTTGCTGAGTTGAACTGGAAGTGGACGCAGCAGCAGCATCAGCGTTAGAGGGTGCACGTTCTGGCGATCCTGCAGAGTGGGCAGGCGACTTCTTTTCACCCTTTTGGTTGTCAGGAGATTTGGTGATTGCTGGTGAAGTCATTCTGGAATGGTATAGTAAAAATAACTTTAGTATTCGCCAAAGTACTTGTGGAGTCAGGTAATAAAAATTCTGTTGAACATCAAAAAATAGGTGGAACCCAAAGTACAATCGAACGCGGAAAGAGGAACTGCATAGGTACGTTTATTATGGTAGGTACAATAAAAAGCTCATGGCGGGGTCACCTATGTATAATGCGGAAAGGATCATGTTTCGACGTCAGGAGCGTGACTGAAACAATGGACGGTTTCAGGACTACCTGGGCACGTTTAGTTTAATAGATCTTTTTACATAAATCATAGGAAAAGGACTTGTATGTACATATAACAACTCATACAGTGTTGTACCCACGACCACAAGATTTCGTTTCTATACTTCCGAGAGAGGTATCTACTCAGCTTGTAGATAAATATGTCATAATGTTAATCATCATCATCATCATATTAGCCCAATGAGACCCACTGCTGGACATAGGCCTCACCTAATTTGCGCAACTGTGAGCGATTTATAGTAAATTAATTAGAGAGAGATTTTAGATTTATATTATAATTTATTACATACAGATCCCTTTATCCGTTCTGTCGTGATTGAGTTACAAACATCCATCCATCATAATTTTATTATTATAGGTAATAGAAATGCGCGGGGCTACTCATACTATCATTCATACAAAAACAATTGAATTACAAAGCCGCAATAATTATCCAATGATATCCGAAAGAAAAAAATGTTGGTAGGTACAAGTCAATACAGTGGAATTAATAAATTTAAGCAGACAGTCAGCTTGTGATCACGGTCTCAAAACAACAAGTTGATGGTAAGTATACAGTCAGCATCAAATTTGCTTATGAAAACTTACAGCACATTTGATATTGAAAACAACTTGCTTAAAATTTTGACCATTTTTTCACACCTTATATGCGAAGATAAATTGAATTTCTATTTTTACATCATTTTGACTACCCTACAAAATCAGACCATTTTGACGCTAACTGTACCTAGTGCATGATCGCGTGAATACCTATTTTAGAACTACGCAACGCGCGAAAGCTTAAAAGTAAATAGGCTTCAGAATGTTTATTAAAAAAACCTATCTCTGTTCTGTGGTTTATTAGCTATAGATGGTCACATACGCAATTAATGATAACTGGTTGTCCGTGACCTCATTAGCGCAATCAATAAGTTTATGTAACAGTGGGCTAGTAGGTAGTAGGTCGAAGTACCTACTACCTACTAGCCCACTGTCTCGACATTCGAATAGTCAATTTTGATATCGATGTCAAATTTTTGAAAATGCACACAGGGCCCTATGACTGATCTTCACTTTACAGACATCAGAGGCAGTACATGTACAAATAATTATGTTTAATGCAGTTTCCTTAAAATTAATCGAAACACCTTTATGTAGGTCTCAATGTACAAGCCCAATGTTGCGGGGACTTTATAAATATAACTTCTGTACTTTGTATCCGTTACCTAATTTAACGGATAGTACACAGAGACTCGAAACAAATATCTAGTAATCACAAAAATATTTGTCTTGTGTGGGAATCGAACCCACGTCACTAGGCACGGTGATGTTAGTGGCGCGGCGAGGCGACCACCTTAACCGCTACGTCACAGTGACACATAATAATGTGACAACGAAATGTTTAAATGTGGAAATAGTTTTTACGTTGGTAGATGTAGGTACTGATAAAATGTTGACATTTTTATAAAATATAACATGCGACTACATACCTACGTAACATTATGTTTTGGTTTCAGTAAGTAGGACAACGACCTCCATGACCTAGTGAGGTGGGCGCGTAATATCTCTCGCGACCTATATAACATTTGTACAAGTACTTTTGTTAGATAACTGGATAGACTAACACGGTTTATGTATTTTAGGAAATTATAATATTATGAATCGAATATTACCAGCGCTGAGATTTGTACTTATTAGACATTTAGTATTAATTTTTACTTAGTACTGGTGGTTAACTTGCACTCAGAAGAAAAGTATTTAGAATAATTGGAAATGGATTATTATTTATATAAAATTCAACTAGGCAGACTATACAACATAACATTATTATTAGTATAAGAAGCATGAAGCGTAGACGGTACGCTAAAGATAGGGAGAAAGGTTGGAGGAATTCAAGATTCAAGAATTTTATAAGTATTTCAACGTGGATAATTAGATAGAAGTATTTTTATAGAACATCACAAAAATATTTTTTTTTCAATTATTTTGTTACTGAAGCATCTGTAACCTTAGGCCGAATTTATTAATTTGTAATAGGTAAGGTTGTAATTTATAAATTATAAATATTCCTCCGACTGCATATTTATAACTCTTTTTACCCGTCTGCGCTTAATACAATTAACATTATGGAATGTTCGAGGATTTAATACAGTTACAACTTTAAAATATTGACACTTACTTGGAACTGCGGGTTGCACACAACGTTAATTTATTTTATCTCTAATATTAAATAAAAGGTGTTAAATTAGCTATAAATATTTTTTTCTCAGAGCCAAATAACAATTTAGTATAATATATTTCGTATTTATTGTGTCACTGTCACTGTCACACCGTCCTTTGAGCACTATTTCCACCGCGCGATGCAACGATACGTATGCAGAGCTGCGGTACTGTGTTCAGTTTGGTGTTCACTTTGCTTCTAATTCATAAACTTCATTGTTGTTGTGCGAACACGCCAAGATTATGTTGGTCTCTAGGTAGGTATATGCCGTAATATTAGTAAATGAATGTTAAACGTTGCCGTGCATTATTAGAGGGAAGTAAGGAATTATATAATACTAAGTATTAGTTTAGTATTATTCAATCTATCACAATTCACAATAGATGTTTAAAGATATTACAGGAAACATAATAATATTATTTATAATAGCATATAATAATAAGTATTACATGTCATGGATTCAACAATATTTTTTTTTTGAGGTAGGATTACCTACTAGTTACTAGGTACGTATAATAATATATAATTTAAGTAGGTAATTATTTAGTTATCACGCTCGCTGCAATGACATCGCACAGTGTTTTGTGAAGCCCGATTTTCGGACATCCCATTATTATTGAAAAACCTGACAGAAATGATCATTTGAATGCAAGATTTCGTATCCCCATTTAGCTACCAAGTCTAGTTTCTTAGATAAAATTTTTTGAAAATCGTAATTTTTCCATCCGGATATTAAGAAAAAAATTAATTACGCTTAAACTAAGCGTGATACGAAATAATGATGTTAGGTACATTGATGGCGCATCTTATGGCAAGTATTTCAGTCCATAAATGAACCTCGCACCATTGTTAGATCGAGATTTATACGAGTTTTTCGGTTTTTAATTTTTCTTAATTTTCCCGAAAATCCCGCCGTTTCGGGATAAGTTATCTATACAGAAATAATTCTATTTACTTCCCCAATACACCACAAAATTATGACATCGCAAATCCATGGGACTCAGAAGTTATTCCAGTTTAACTATTTTTGTTAGGGTTGTCAATTTTTTTAATCCTTATTTTGTGTATTATATTTTTCGTAAAAGTAAAAGTTCCGTAGTCAGAATGACAAACAGAACTTAAACCAGTTTATTGGCAGCCTACCGAGACCTTTCAAAAACATTTATTTATTATTATTTGTTAAAAACTCTATACTTAAGTAAATAATCATTGTACAAAGATGGACTTAATGCCTTACGCATTTTCTACCAGTCGACCTTATGGTAGTCCAGAAACAACATGCAACTTAAAAGAGAGAAACAGGAATATAATATACCTAATTGATAAATACATACATAATAGTATAAACAATATAGTTAAGAGAAATATCAAGTTAAAAGTTCCCTTCAGGTTTACTACATTTGTTTGTTTGTAGGTAGAATCCGAAATAAATAGCAAATAAAGTTTGGATAGCTGGTGGTCAAATTAAAAATGTTTATGGGAGTTTTAGCCAGTAGAAACTGTCACCGCCTTCACCGCGTGGAGGTACTCCCAGCTTATGTTATTGCTATTGCATTATGTGGATTTTGCGTGTCATTTAGCAGTATTTAGTACGTACTACAAACATACTTAAATAACACAAAATGCCTCAATATGCTTTTTAACGTACATCGATGAATAATATTTTATTTAGATACCAAGCTGTTATACTGGCTTCTTCACGTCAGATAATATCCAAACTACCGATTTTAATACAAGGTAGATATATTTTTTGGCAAAGGTATATAAAATCCGGATATAAATAATTATCTGAGATTTTGACAGCCCCTAACGACGTAAAATCCGGATTAAACTTAAAATCGTTGTGGTTTCCAAGTCCAGTCCAAGTCAGGAATTGGGTTGTGAAATTTATGTGGTGTGTTGGAGAAGTTATCCAAATAATGTGAATGTAAATAACTTTTCCCAAAATTGAGGGATTTTCGAGAAAATTAAGATAAACTAAAAATCGAAAAACGCGTATATATCTGGATCAAGGAAAGTTACGAGGTTCATGTATGCACTAAAATACTCGGCATAAGATGCGCCATCAATGTACCTAACATCGTTATTTCTATGATGCTTATTTTAAATGTAATTATTTTTTTTCTGAAAATCGAAATAAAATTTGGTCGATTTAAAAAAAATTATAATTCAAAAACTAGACTTGGTAGCTAAATGGGGATACGAAATAAATGATCATTTCTGTCAGGTTTTTCAATAATAATGGGATGTCCGAAAATCGGGCTTCACAAAACACTGTGCATTGCACTGAATGTTACCTACAGGTTCGATTGCGTGTGTGTGACTAAAATACCTACTGACACTCCTGTACTTTTGTGTCTGTGAATTTGTGTATTTGTCAAGTCCTTCAAGATTAGAGCCATGCATTTGGAGAGTCCTTCGTCCAGTAAAAGACTGCGATAAGCTGATAACGCGGTGACGACGTTCTGAACAAATGCAACAATAAAAAGGTAGGTCATTTTTACCCGACTGACAGGCAGGGTATGTTTGTAAATTTCTTTATCACGCTTCTACCAAACGGCTGGATTGATTTTGACAATTAAGGTATCGTTAGATTCTTCTCAAAAACCCAGGTGTCCTTATATATGTATTATAAAAAACAAGACAAAACGGCGGACTTTTGGTACCAAATTAATAAAAATATAATATAATATTCTACCACATTCACACAGCGCCATCTAGTCCCAAAGTAAGCAATTATATTTGCTTGTGTTATGGGTACTGAACAACTGATATACTACTTAAATACATTTTTTTTTGTAAATAATTATTTTTTAATAATTTAATAACTTTTTTTTTTACCACATTCACACAGCGCCATCTAGTTCCAAATTAAGCAATTATATTTGCTTGTGTTATGGGTACTAAACAACTGATATACTACTTAAATACATTTTTTTTTTGTAAATACATACATATTATAGATAAATTACACCCAGACACAGAACAAACCTTTATGCTCATCACACAAAGATTTGTCCTGGGTGGGGATCGAACCCACGACCTCCGGCTTAGCAGTCAGGGTCACTAACCACTAGACCAACAGGCCAGTCGATTTTGTAAGAAGTAAATTTTTTTTTTAACCAAACGTATCGAGTTGTGTATCAAAATAAAGGGAATCAAAAGGAGATTACATATTATATATTCAAGATGAGATTACTTATACTTAATTTATTGGTGTCAAATTGCAAGTACCTAGTTATTTTTTTTTTAACCAAACCCATCTATTACAGTAGGTATCAAAGATTAATAATTACAACAATTTTTCGGTCTTTTTAGTGCGTTGCTTATCTGTTGATTTTTTACTGTCGGGTTATTTTATTTTTTAATTATATTTACTTGTTGTATCATCAAAATTATTTTAACCCATAAACGTCCCACTACGGGGCACAGGTCTCCTCCAAAGAATGTGGATGGGATTTAGCCTACTATACCACACTGGCGCTGGCCAGACGGTTTATATAGCTACCATAGGTTTCGGTTTCGTTTGTTTCGAAATTTTCCTTTTCTCGCAGTGCTACTATCTTCATATGGTTTCTCCCTTAGTCGCTTCTTACGACACCTACGGGTAGATAGAGAAGAGACCTTTACGGTATTTAAATTGCCTTGACCGACTAGGTGACTGTCGTCAATGATGGACCGTTATACATTCAGTAACAGTTGGTACCTGTACAGTGTACACTATTGTCCAATCTACATAAACACATGTAACGTTAGATTACGTCAGACGGACAAATAGGTAAAACGTATTCTTGTCGCTCGTTCCGCTTACTGTAAACTGAATGTCGTATTGAATGTTGATAACATTTAGGTACTGATAGAAAGATGCCCCTCGGTTAGTTTGTGAGAACTTTTGTTTCGTGGATACAGGAGATATACGGAATATCACAAATCGCTGCTTTACTTTTACTAGGTAAAGCGAACCATTCGTTATTCGTTATTCATATATGTTTAGAAATTTGCAGAAAGGAAAATTTTCGCATATTTGGCACGAAATAGATAAGTAATAAAATATATTTTAGTGGTAGGTATTAAAAAAAAGTATACATAGGTAGAGTGTGTAGTTAGTTGTTCTTCTGATACCTCTTCAATACGTTGAATAAAAGGATCTATTTATCTTATACCAACTTTGGGTTAAAATTTAGCGCGTGTGTCGCCATCGGCATCGACCAAACAAAGAGGTACGTTGACCCCAATCCTTTACGATCCTCTGAAGCCTTTAATTTCGTTCACTCTCATCGTTAAACAGAACCACCGTTTTATCTGTAACCTACTTGTACGTGCACATATGTCTATAGTATACCCATTACCCACATACCGTGTTTACCTTTGTTATGTGTTATTTTTTAATCACGAAAGAAAAAAAATATGTTTTGCGCTTTTTGGTCTGCGTGCTGGTAACTTATGAAGTAGAAGTATTATATTATGAAATTGCTGTGCTGGCAGCCTAAATTCCTCATATAAAACTGTACTGTACGTTTTTTGTAAGAATATAGTTTTATGTCAACCAAGTCCATGAATTGTCTCTATTGAGATTATCTCGAATTTTACATACAAAAACGCCGAGGAAACACTGCTCTGCTTATATGAAGTTAACATCTCTATTTTGGGAGAAGAATATTTTGTTTAGATAATAAAAAAAAAGCTGCAAAGTACTTATAATCTGACAGATTTTTAATTTTTGCGGAGGATGATGACTGTCGACATAATACGAGTAAAACAACTGTCACAAAAAAAGGCGCGCGACAAATTAATAGTAGGTCAGGTGTATCCTTTTACGACACCCACGGGTTGAGATGGGGCACTGACATTATGTATTCTTAATCCGTCACTACACGGAAATAGATTAAGAAAGTAATATTTTACTTATCAATAAATACATATAAGATATAAGTAGATTAATATAAACATAAATAAAAGGTGGAACACATCATTGTAAATTTTCCAGTAATCAAGGGAATGGTAAGTTTATAAAACGGCATGGTAACCACTGTACCTACTCAAATGTTTACAAGTAGATATTGAATGTATAAAAACACAACAACAACATTGGTGATGTGAAGCTATGAGTTCATCAGTCTTGTGAAGCCTTAACACCAGTTACGTAATGTCCGCAGAACGTCCTCCAGTTGAAAATAAATAGCGTCATTTACTGTTTATGTAATATGCAACGGTAAAAAATACGTGAAAATATTTTATTGTCCTAATGATAGATAACGTTAGATGTAAATAAACGACACAAAAATAATTTTTAAGTTAAAAATAGTCTAAATAAATCATGAAAACCAAAGACGGTGTAAAAATAAACGACAATTTGAACGTTCGAATTAAATTATTTAGTAGCCGCATTCACAAAAAAAATATGTCAATTATGACATTGTTAGATAAATCCAATAGATATCATTGAGGATTTACGCATTGTAGTGTTTGTAAATACGAATATAAAAGTGTAAGAAGAAAATGCGTTACCTTGGTTACTGGTGGTGGTTGTTGGAAGACGAGTGGTGTGTTTGTTTGTATGGTGTTGGCAAGCGGCGGGTGGTGGCGCGGTGGCGTGCGGTGTAGCGAGCTGGCCGGGTGGAGAGTCGTCAGTGCCGCGTCCCGCCGCATCCCGCCGCGGTGCCGCGTCGCCGTCCTCGTTGCGGGGTCGCGCGCCGAACGACTGCGCCATAGATTTATTATTTGGACTGCGCACTGGGGCTACTGATTCTTTGTGCGATACTAGTCGTCTTATTGCTAATACTTAACATGAGAAAGTGACTGATTGATTTTATATAGGTCACAATATTTTGTACACAAAATATGAACCTTGAACAAAACTATAGTTAGGTACATAAACCTTACCTAGTACTTAGGTACATATATACTTATAACGAAAATAATATTGTAAATAAGTATTACTGAACATGCATTTGTAGACAGATATGACTACAAATGCATGTTATAACTGTATAACTAGATTTTCAGATGCACATTTCTCTAGATTTTTGTTTCTCGAACACGTCATAATAATGGAGGCTAGGAGCTGGGTACAATAAATACTATAAAAATTAAATAAAACCTTTACAAAAAAATGACATTAAAGCTGCCTCTTCTGTTAAGTGCAAGCTACTTGTACTTAATAACGTCAGATAGAGAAGTGGCCTGCAGCTACTAGAGGGCACTTCAAAGCTAGCGTTAACCTCAATCACCTCGCCCATTTTATGTAAATGTACATAATCCATTAAAAGGTTATCAATTTAACGAGAATACTGAAGATTGCTTTGTGTTTTATATTTAGTATAACTAATCTGCTTTCATACACAGGCCTGTGACTATGTGGGAATTAAAAATAAACAAACTAGGTAAGTAATTTAATTATGTGTACCTATAACTAGAAGGTACTTAATATCTATATACCTAATAAATTACAAAGCTGAAGAGTTTGTTTGTTTGTTTTAGGATCTCAGGAACTACAGGATCAATTTAAAAAATTCTTTTTTTTGTTTTCCCATTTATCGAGGAAGGTTATAGACTATATAATATCACGCTACGGCCAATAGAAGCTGAACAGTGGCCAAATATTGCACGACGGGAGCAAAGTCCCGCGTGACTTCTAGTATTTATACTACCTACAAATAAAACTGCCTATTCCGTCACTAAATGGTGATGTTTTTTAGCTGGTAACTAGGGAGGGATTCTCATGTTTCCATATCTACCTATATAATATTTAGTTTGTAACTGGACCAATGAACTGTACAAAGTCTCATACATTGATACATAGGTATACGTATTACGCATTTGAATCAGGCGACTATAAATTATTTGCTTTTCAATTGATCGTATTTGCGGACGCTAGGCTCTGATTGTTCTAAATAACTATTTAGGTAACTCATCTACATTAATTTGCGGTTAGAGGTTAGATACCGTTTAGAAATTGAACGTACCTTGCCAGCAACCTGCCTCTAGGAGAAAATTAGCTATTAGTCTTTGAATTGAGCTCTATCTATAGTATTTTGTGAACAATGGCTTACTCGAATTCCTATGTCCATTTATATAACTATTATTACTAAAACCTAGTTTACTTTACCGACTAATAAAACACTTCGCTATTTTTAAGACAAGTCTAGCGTTTTTAAATAATGTTTGTGTTGTGATACAAATCACACCCATTCAAGACGTGTGCACGTGCATGCACCAGGTATGTTATTCTTTAGTAGGTACGGCAAAAGATTTTACAAGATGTTTTTTTATTAATTTATGCAGAATTTATCCGGGTACTGCATAAGAAAAGGCCTTTAACATTTATTGAAAAATATTACATAGGTACTAGCGGACCCGACAGACGTTGTCCTGCATGATATACCAATCGATGGCATTTTTTTTTTATTTGTGAATCTAAACCATCCTCGAAACCACTTTAACACATACACAAAAAATCATTCAAATCGGTTCAGCCGTTTAGGAGGAGTTCACTGTCAACACACGTACAGAAGAATTATATAATATAAAGATGATATAAGAAAAAACAAAACTGTAAATGTATCAAGTGTTCCATATTCAGGGTGACTTATATTGTTCCTTACTATTCAATAATAATAATCAAATGAAATCATTTATTTAGATATATAGTATTTGATTTAATTTGGTAATATACTGTACCATAGCTCCCATCACTATCAAGTGTTCTATCTCCTACAAACCTTAAACTATTGCAATATTTTGTTTCAACTTGTGTGATGTAGGTGCAATAGTGCTAACATCCAGGAAGTGACATATAAAACATATATTTTTACTATATTTAGATTGGCGTCTGTCTGTGTATCGTCACCAAACTGGGCTATTTACGGTAACCGGTCATATATTACATCGTGTCGTAACTTTGATGATGGTGAACGATTAATGCGTTTCTTTAATATATTGCGCCTAATTTACAAGATATTTTAATGTTTCGATTATGGTGACGAAAGATATAAAGTGATTTTTCCCGCTTTAGTACCTAACCTTACTTATATACTTACCTACCATACATTTTATAAGTAGTCCGCATGAATGGCCCCTTTGAACCCTCATATAGTATCTACCGATATGTCCCAATTTTGTAAACGTTTACATAATTATTATTTCAAATTATCCTATACAAAAGTATACATTATATGGATAAAATAGTAGAATCAAGCGTACTGTTTATTTGTATGTGGATTTTAATGTCAAGGTGAACATCAATGAATAGTAGTTCTAGGTTACATTGAGTTGGTACCTGTCTATTCTGATGATTGAAGTATTCTTTATCACAAAATTTAAACGATCTTTTATGAGCTTCTGGAAGAATAAGTGTTAGGTAGTAGTAAGTACCTAGATCATGCTCCTGATGTAGCAACTTAGCAAGTAACTGGATACTTGTCTTGTGCTCGCTAAAAAATCTGTAGAAAATATTTTATATCGTTACCAGTATTATTGGAGAAACAATCTTGTACCTACATATACTCGTAAATGGTGTTTTATTTATATTTGAACGAGTACAGATCTTTATTGCTTGTCACATGAGGTGTTAAATAAAGTATTCGATTTTCCCACATTCTAACGTGAAGCAAAGATAATTATAAATTACCCGATAAATAATTATAACAAAGTTGTCGTTAATACCCAATACAAAATGTTTTGAATCATGATCTTGAAGAAACATTCATGCAGCTGTAAACAACGACTATGAAACCAAACAACTGAGGATTTAGTACAAGGAGAACAATATTTCCTTGCACTAGTTTTTGTATTATTAATATAATCAGGAAATATATGAGTTAACACCCACATAATACCAGGTGTCCAGGTAAAATGGACAACTTTTTAAATGGATACAAGAACCTATCCCATATTGTGCACAATGGAAGTTATCGAATTATCAATATCATTTGACTACGTAACTAACTAACTATATTTTAAACGTGTAATAATAAAATAATTTATCTGGCAATCAAAAGACTTTTATTTAAATAATTTTTTTCGATGTTCAAACCTTTCAGTCTTCAGTTAAAATAAAATAAAATAAGTAAAAATAAAATATCATTATTTTAGATTTTGAAATCCATAAATTGTTTAGTAGCGGGCGGGTTAGTAACAAGATGTACTTATAGTCTATATTAGTATTGTTAGTAAAGACAAATCATAATAATTGAACACAGACTATCACAAAGCTCATTGTGGTAGCACTCTAGGTATCTACTTCTACCTGATGGAATGTAAAAATTATTGAATTATGACTACCTATAAATACTTCCATCCAGTGCCTTTGTATAGGACAGTCCGGTCTGTTAGCAATAATTTTCAGGATGTCATTCCGACTGTTACGCAATCGCTGTAGCAAGTAAGCCGGTTTTACGCATGATAGCGTGAAAGCCATCGGGCTTCAGCCTAATTCGTTTGAAAAAATAGAAAACAATTTTTTTATTATTACACAGCGCCATCTAGCCCGAAGTAAGCTAATATAAGCTTATGTTATGGGATCTAGACAACTGATAAACATACATATATATTTCTAAATACATATATTATACATAGAACAGTAGGCTAAATTCCATTTAAAATGTTTGGAGGAGACCTGTGTCCAGCAGTAGGACATTAATTTATGGTTTATAATGATGACGATGATACATAAAAAACAACAAACATTTGCTGATCATACAATATTTGCTCCGACCCGGGAATCGAACCCGAGACCTCTTGCGTAATAGTCGTATACACATCCCACTGCGCCACCGAGGCAGTTAAAATTTAGTAAAATTCACATAAAAATGAGGAATAATGTTCTCACGTTACACTATAATATAATATTTTTAATTCATGAAACGAGTATAAAAGGAAAGAAAATTACAACACCACCTAGTGGAAAAGCCATGAACCACAAGCTACGCTAGTCCGTAAATAGTGCGCGTCTGTGCTCGGAAAATTGTGAATTGTGCATCTCAGCGAGCGGGCATGTTAGATTATTAGTTTTATTAAGAAGCGGAAGATGGCGTTTGACGATGATTTATTTTTAACCTACCATGTGGTCTTTACTTGTGTCTTTACTTTATTTTCTCCTAGAATCAGAAATATGTTTTTGATAGTAAGCTGCTATCCAGTAGGTATATTTTGCAGAGGGGCTGCACCAACTTCAGGCAATTATTCCCCTAGACTCAAATATTACTTACCATTTTAATATTCTAATTTACTCTAATACATATATGTTGCATTGAATTGTGTGGTGATGTTATTAAAGTTAAAAATTAATCGAATTTCGAATGAATGACGGTTCGTTAACATAATACTGATTCATTTTACATTGTTTATTAAACAAACATCAAGTTTATTTATTTAATAATGGGAAAAATAACCATGGTAAAAAAATAAAAATAAGGGAGCGTCGAATATATTTAAGGAGTGATACGGAACGTTGAGTATATTAAAAATTTAAAACTTTATCTGATTACTTGTTTAATTGGTTACATTACAATATATATATACACTTGTAATTCACTTACTTTGTAATCGATTTCAGAAAGTTCTCTTTATAATTAGCTGACAAAGTTATTGGATTACCCATTACAATGTAATCGTAATTTGTAATATTGCTAATCTAAATACAGTTTGCTCCTCACTGCTCGAGTTACTCATGTAATAATCTTATTTTTATGTTATATAAAAAGTAAGTATATGTACCGGTACGTATGACGGGCCGTTTATACAGGTGTGGAGTTGAAAGTAATTTACATTTTAAAATGTTCGAGGAAGCTATCTCGTAGAGCTTAGGGCGACTTTACACTTGATTTATAGGCACAGGTAACTGCTAAAAAATTCAAATTTCCTGCACCATGTTAGGTATCTATAGTTCTCATTTAACTGCTCTGTAACTTTGGAGAACATTCAATAAACGGTTATTACAGTTTCATTCGAAGAGCCATTTTTAAGTTCTCTTTCTGTTTTTGAACGTTATTTTTCAAACATCTAAAGATATTTCAGAATGTCTAAGTCTATATCAACTATTATCATTTGACTTAATAATACAAGTAAGTGTGTCGTGTACCTACATCATACGTTTGTCTAATATTTGTCCTGAAAACTGAATTTATATGATAATACGCCATTTTTCATTCTATAATAATACGTACAGCATCGGACGAAATTGAATTGTAAAAATGAATCATGAATCTTGAACTGGCGTAAATTGCGAACTTGAATTCAATTTTACATTTGTGGTGGGTAAAGCGTTTCACAATAGTAGTTAGGTTGTACCAGTTCTAGCTCACTATCCAGAATCCGTCTGGCTCACTAGCTCACTATTCTCGAGTCGACAAAAACTAAAAAAAAAAAAAAAAAAAAAAAAAAAAAAAAAAAAAAAAAAAAAAAAAGGTTTTGCCATGCTCTGATCACGAATCTGCGGTCCGTTTTTGTCTAGGATGTGTGGTTTCAGAGATGTGGAAATCAATTAAGAAGAGTATCTAATCGATATCTAATCCCGCACCCTCATTAACGTTTCTTTTGTTCTCCTATTTCCTATTATCTATTGTTTCTGGTAGACCCTCATTAGCATTCTTATCTATTACTCATTGTAAGTTCTTATTATCACTGCTATTGTTTAAGAACTTCCATGCTATTCTGAATCATCAATAAAACACATTCCTTCATTTCTACATTTTTATTGCTTATTAAAATATGAATGAAACATCTGATCCACTAAAATATCATTGTATACTGTGTTCTCTGTAAATATGTTCGTAAAACTAGGATGTGTGGTTTCAGAGATGTGGAAATCAATTAAGAAGAGTATCTAATCGATATCTAATCCCGCACCCTCATTAACGTTTCTTTTGTTCTCCTATTTCCTATTATCTATTGTTTCTGGTAGACCCTCATTAGCATTCTTATCTATTACTCATTGTAAGCCCTTATTATCACTGCTATTGTTTAAGAACTTCCATGCTATTCTGAATCATCAATAAAACACATTCCTTCATTTCTACATTTTTATTGCTTATTAAAATATGAATGAAACATCTGATCCACTAAAATATCATTGTATACTGTGTTCTCTGTAAATATGTTCGTAAAACTACGCATTGAACACCCCTGAAACTTATATAGCAAATACATTCAGCAATATTCGCCGCAAACTGATGTCCACTCATTCTGAATTCTATCCACATTCCAGTCCCATCTTTTACAATTCCTTCTTAAAAAGTCGAGATGATATCGTGTAGGTGCACGCCCATATGAATCAAAATATTGACCAATACCATTCGTATCGACATGTAAAGCTATCCAATGTGAGCCTGGTTTATCATCCGTATCCAAATTGCATATTGTGTACATAGGTACATGAGTGTAAATGGGTAGTCTATTAGCAGCATACACATTATATTCTAGACTGGGGTGAATCTTTTTCAGATGTTGTTGTACATCTAGTGTATCCATGATATTACCAATCTATTCAATGGCTAACATAGGAATGATCAATTATAGTCACTTGTTACGACTTGTATTAAATGTCATTCGCTTGTGGAGATTTTGTATGATTTATCTGTGCAATGCACTACGCATTACGAAAGAATGCGAGATAAGTTTGTTAGTTCAAATTTACTATCGGTTGCACTGAGGAAATGCTTTAGATAAGATAGAACTATATAAGACTGAGTGGAGGCAGAGCCATCAGTCATTCTATGGTCTCGTTTGACCGCAGTGAATCGATATATCAATACTAAGTGTGTGCTACTTCAACGCAACAATAGTCATGGACGTAAGTGTTATAATATTTTATTGAAAAACTTACTTTTCTTTATGTTGTTGATTCCTTACGTGTGTGTGATTAAGTGTAATTATGTGATTGATATTAACATGATAACTGTGTTGTTGCAGAAAACATTCAGCTTCATAGACAATGAAGAAAATACCTATAAACAGTATTACTACCCGCCACTCTCCCCTAATCACGAAGAAGAGAGTGATGACATCGTTATTAATAACACAGGCGATGGGGGAAAAAGGAAATCGCAGTCGATTGACCATTTTTTTGAAGTGGAACCTAAAATAAAGAGGAAGAAGCTGTTGTCGTCAACCGTGGCACGAGCCGCTAGAGGTGGTGTATCATACATTTCTACTAATTCTGACGACGGAGACCAAGCGACGCATCTCATAAAAATAGAAGTGTACGATGTGAAAAAGCTATGCAAGGTTCCAACTACTGATCATTGGAAACATGCTACCACGAGGATTAAATATTATGTTGGGAATAATAGGGATAGCATCTACGACAACACAAACGCCCTCGTATACAATATTACAAAGACAATAGCAGAAAGTGAAAAAGTGAAAAAATACTTTTTCAACAATGACAGTCATTAGCTGATCATTACTGATAACATAAATTCTTTAAATTCTAACGGACTTTCTAATTTTTTGCTAAACTATAAATATTGAACATTATTTGAAATTGGTCATCACTTCATTTGTCAACACAGGGCTGTTATGTACTCTATTCCCTATTTTATTCTTTACAATGGAAAACTTCAGTGAAGTGTGCACCAGTGCTTTCTTTTCCACACCCATGGAAGAGAATATGGAACTATTCAACAGTGAATTAAATCTTGAGCTGTCTAAAGTTTGCGATGAAGGAGAGAAGCGTGAAATGTTCGATCCATCATATGATGATGAGCTGTATAATCACTGTGCGACGGTTGAAAAACAGTTTAAGTAAGTAAAATAATTATAAATTTAGATTATAATTTGCACATTGTTTTATAAATATAATTTTTTTTATTTTTTTATCGTTTTAACAGTCAACCACTACAACTTGGAAGAGGAAAGAAGCGAACTAGCAGCAAAGAACCCGAAATCATCAAAAAACAACTAAGAATGGAAGAAGAAACGTCTACCTCTGCGGGGGTAGGGACCAGTGTTGATAACAATGATCAAGTGGAATGTCTAAC
Source organism: Laspeyria flexula (assembly GCA_905147015.1). NCBI lineage: Eukaryota > Metazoa > Arthropoda > Insecta > Lepidoptera > Erebidae > Laspeyria > Laspeyria flexula. The sequence goes on along the minus strand of LR989964.1, from coordinate 8,730,228 downwards.
GTGTCATGTATTTATCAAGAAAAGGTATCTAGCTAATCATTTTAAAAGTAATATCCACAAAAATAATCTTTTAAATTCACATAATTCTTTACCAAACGTTAGTGTTATTGAGTCTGCCTTTGGAAATAGAATTTTAACTTATAAAATCAAAAGTAGAGTAGATAGTTCGACACTGATAAATTTTGAAACTCCTGAGCTGTTTTTAAATTCTATTAAAGATGATATTTTATATTTAATACAAGAGAGTATTGCTCAACATATAATTTTTAAAGTAAATTTTATATTACATGCTGATTTTGTTCAACAAACTAAAGATATTCATAATACATTCGATTTTCAAACATTTAACTATATTATTTCTCAAGGAGATAACTTAAATTTATTTTTTTCATCTTTAAATGATACAATTACTAGTAAAATTAGTGCATTTGAAAAAAAAGATAGTGGATGGAGTCTAAAAAACATAAAATCTATAGACATGAATGTTAATAAATTTAACCCCCTACGTGGCACCTCATACATAGATCTACCCCGTGACATAAAATTAAAAAAGGCTGTTATAAATGTAAAAAACAAAGATTATTTTTGTTTTAAATGGGCGTTACTCTCAGCGTTATTTCCCATAAACAAAAACGCAGATCGGGTATCATCGTACGCTATACATGCAAATAAACTTAAATTTGATGGTATTTCCTTTCCGGTAAAAATTTGTGATATCGCAAAAGTAGAGAAATTAAATGATATTAGTATTAATGTATTTGGATTAGAATATAATAAAGAAAAACGATGTAATTCTATTGTAGGTCCATTATTTTTAACAAAATGTCGTAAAGCTAGACACATCAATTTATTATTTTTTTCTAAGGATACGAAAAATCATTATTGTTACATAAAAAATTTATCGCGGTTAGTTAGTAATCAAATTTCAAAAGATGGTCACGCTATGTACATTTGCCAAGCATGTCTACTTCGTTTTCCATCCCAGGAAAGGTTAAATAACCATGAACAATACGATTGTATGCACATTTGTACAGAACTACCAAACGGTGAAACTTCAAAAAAGAATTGGTTTGATCAACCAATTTCAAATGATAAAATTAAATTTGATAATTTTGAAAAAAAGTTAAAGATACCATTCGTAGTTTATGCTGATTTTGAGGCATTTTTAAAACCAATAGAATCATGTTCTAACGATCCATCTAAACCTTTCACACACAATATTCAGAAACATGAAGTGTATAGTTTTGGTTATTATATAAAATGTTCATATGATGATAAATTATCAAAATATGTGACATATTGCGGACCAAACTGTGTACAAGTGTTTATGGAAAGTTTATTTAACCATTTAAAAGAAATAAATCAAAAAACTAATCTTCAAAAATGTCCAGGTCCACTAACAAATGAAGACAAAAATCAAATTTCAGATGCAACCTGTTGTCATATCTGTGAAACAGAGTTAGCAGAACCTTTTTATGATTTTGATTGGTACACTGGTGGTTTTATAGGTGTTGCTCATGAATCATGTAGCTCGAAGTTCAGAACACCACGTCATATTCCAATATTTTTACACAACCTTAGTCACTACGATGCTCATTTTATTGTTCACGCATTAAACTTCTGTAAAGGTGAAATCGAAGTCATCCCTCAAAATAAAGAAAAATATGTATCGTTTTCCAAAAAAATAAAAATAAATAACAATGAAGTTACATTGAGATTCGTAGATTCATTTAAGTTTTTATCTTGTAAATTAGAACAATTAGCCAAAAATCTCAGTAATGATCAATTTCAAGAATTACATAGAAATTTCCCTAATGATGAAGATTTCCTTCGATTAAAACGCAAAGGGGTTTATCCATATGAATTTATGACTAGTTTTGATAGTTTAAACATAACATCGCTCCCTGAACAAAATTTTTTTTATAATTCGCTCACAGATTCCCATATTTCAAATGATGATTACAGTCATGCTAAAGATGTTTGGGAACACTTTGGTTGTTGTAATATGTTAGATTACTCAAACTTGTATTTAAAAACAGATGTTCTACTGTTGACCGATGTGTTTGAAAACTTTAGAAAGCTATGTATTAATACGTATGATTTAGATCCTGCTCATTATTACACAGCTCCCGGTTTAAGTTGGGATGCAATGCTAAAATATACAAAAATAGAATTAGAACTTTTAACAGATTATGAAAAAATCGCATTTATTAGATCAGGCATCAGGGGTGGTGTATCTCAATGTAGTAATCGCTATGCTAGAGCTAATAACAAATACATGGAGGATTATGATGCAGAGAAACCAAATTCATATATCACTTATTTTGATGCCAACAATTTATATGGTTGGGCTATGTCTCAATATCTTCCTACTGGTGGATTTGAATGGATTAATCCGAATTCAGAGTTTAATGTGTCTGAGACATCGGACGTAGGTTTCATTTTAGAAGTTGATTTGAAATATCCAGATGAACTTCATGATTTGCATTCGGACTTTCCTTTATGTCCAGAAAACATTTGTGTAGGCAATACTAATGAGAATAAACTAGTTCCAAATTTAAATAATAAAGATAAATATGTTATTCATTACAGAAATTTAAAGCAGTGCATAGAAATGGGGGTTAAATTAACTAAAATTCATAGAATTTTAAAATTTATACAGTCTCCTTGGTTAAAAATGTACATAGATCTAAATACAAAATTAAGAATGTTAGCAAAATCAGACTTTGAAAAAGATTTTTATAAATTAATGAATAATTCAGTCTTCGGAAAGACTATGGAGAATATTGAAAAAAGGGTTAACGTAAAATTAGTTACACACTGGGAGAACTAGGGTAAAGCTTTAGGTGTTCAAGATCTAGTCGCTAAACCACAATTTCATAGTATTTCAATATTTTCGGAAGACCTAGTTGCGGTTCAGTTGCGAAAGACTAAGTTAATATATAACAAACCAATTTATTTAGGGTTTTGTATTTTAGATATTTCAAAAACCTTAATGTATGACTTTCATTATAATTATATGGTTAAAAAATTTAGTAAAATCAAATTATTGTATACAGATACAGACAGTTTAATATATCATATATTTACATATGATTTTTACACTGATATAAAACCTGACCTTTGCTCATACTTTGATACCTCAGATTATGATACAAATAATGTTTTTGAATATCCAAAATTAAATAAAAAGAAATTAGGTTTCTTCAAAGATGAAAATAATGGTAAAATCATGAAAGAATTTGTAGGTTTACGATCTAAAATGTACGCTTTTAACTTAGAAAATAAAACTATAGCCAAGGCAAAAGGGGTAAATAAAAATACCACTAAAAAGATGACAATGAATAGCTATAAGTCTGCTCTATTTAATAAAGAAGTGCAATATTATAGTATGCTAAGATTTAAATCAATTAAACACACAATATTTACACAAAAATTAAATAAGATTGGTTTATCGTATAATGACACAAAGAGACATATTTTAGATAATAATATTGAAACATTAGCTTGGGGGCATTATAAATTGCGCTAGTGGTGATACCAGTGCTTTCTTTTCCACACCCATGGAAGAGAATATTGAACTATTCAACAGTGAATTAAATCTTGAGCTGTCTAAAGTTTGTGATGAAGTAGAGAAGCGGCAATTTATATAAATATAATTTTTTACAACAACACTTTCATTTTTTATTTCATTCCTTTAAACTTTAGACGTGTGTAATGTTTCACTTTATTCATCCGTTTACTGCTATTGTGGCAGGACCAAGTGGATGTGGGAAGTCAAACTTTGTAACAAATTTCATAAAATCAGTTACAGAAATATGTAATTGTAATTTTAATCAGATCACATGGTGCTTTGATGAAATGCAACCTTTATATAATTTGTTAAATGTTAACTATCATCAAGGAATTCCAAATCTTAATATGTTTGATGGTGAAAGCCCACATCTCATCATAATTGATGATCTAATGAGAGAGACTGATGGAAGAATTGTGGATGTATTTACAAAAGGTAGTCATCACAGGAATCTTAGTGTATTTTATTTAACACAAAATTTATTTCATCAGGGTAAAGGTCAAAGAGACATTTCTCTAAACTCAAGTTATATAATATATTTTAAAAACCCTCGAGATAAAACTCAAATAAGATATTTAGCACGGCAAGTGTCACCAGATAATCCGAAATTCATTGAAGATGCATACAAAGATGCAACTTTAGCAGCACATGGATATTTAATGGTAGATTTAAAACAGAATACCAATGATTTTTGTCGTATCAAGACAAATGTCTTTCCATTTAATGGTTACTGTACTGTCTACGTTCCAACAAAAGAGTTTAAATACACCAAGAATCAAACAATTCAAATCATTTGTAAATGATGCATCGTCGACTCACAACGCATAAACATTTGCTAAACGCTCTGCATACGCTTAAACCAAAATATCAGAGAGCATTACTTAAAACGTGTGATGAAGAAGAAATAAATTGCATTTGTGAATGTATTCATAACGTTCTACAAGGAAAGGTAGCTCTTAAAGATCAAGATAAACAAAAATTAAATAAACACAAAAACATACTACGTAAACTGATGCAAAAGTGTAAACATAAACTAAGAAAAAATATAATTATACAAAAAGGAGGAGCTTTCTTACCAATAATATTAGGTGCAATATTGAGTGGATTAGTAAGTGGACTAGCCAGTTAACATGGAAAACGCAAAGAAAATGATACTTATCGAACCTGGATTGATTGAAAAATTAAAACAAGATAATAAAGTTGATAGTAATTTGTCTCGATTAGATATTGAAATGCAAAATATTATGAATAGTAAGACGGAAGATCGAAAGAAGTGGATGTTATATTTACAAACACTACAAAGATACCTTCACTTTACCGAGGAGGGTCGTCAACCACTCAGATTACCAATTTATTCTGATACATCTAATGAAGATTCAAATAAGTCTAAAATTGATTTTAAAAATAAAGATAGAGATCTAAACAGTTCAGTTGATGTTGAATCTTTGTTGGAGGAGAATGATGCAAATCCACTTTACTCACCAACTCAAATCCTCAGTTTAATACCGAAAACTTATAATAAAAAAGGTCAGTTATTATTAAATTTAGTTGGAACAAGTAAAAGTAAAATACATTGGGATAATGAAGGCACAGTCATAATTGATAATGAAAAGATTCCTGGAAGTAATATTGTTGATTTAGTAAATGATTCACTCAGACCCCTAAAAAGAAGTGATCCAATAGGGTGGGATAGATTTGCTAAAGCATTAAAAGATATCAAAGTACCACTTTCTTACATCGGAAATCCAAAGAGATGTGAGTTTATTAGTCAACTCCAAGCAAAAGATCTGAACAAAACCTCTGAGATTGAAGATCAAGAGTTTTCTACGCCAAGAAGTGTAGGTAAAAAATCTATAACGAAAATACATAAAAAGATCGATTGGGAAAAATGGACGCCGTACTAGAAGAAATTAACAGGATTTATTATGATCCATCTAATCCCGCTGGTTTTGGTAGTATTGATAAACTATCAAAAGCCATGAATGGTAAAATGGATAAAAAACAAGTAAAAGAGTGGTTACAATCACAAGAAACATATACACTACATAAACCCATTCAGAAAAAATTCCCACGTAATAGGTACATTCTATCAAATATTAATGAACTGTGGCAAGCTGATTTAAGTGATATGCGAACTTATTCTCAATATAATGATGGTTTCAACTACATACTTTGTGTTATTGATGTATTCAGTAAATATGCTTTTGCAAGACCAATGAAAAAGAAAAACTCAGAAACAACTAAAGAATGTTTCGAAAGTATATTTACTGAAAGTAATACAACACCTACTCACATACAATCTGATAAAGGTACAGAATTCGTTTCAAAAGATGTACAAAAATACTTTAAATCCAAAAAGATTAATTACTATACCACTAACAATCCTGACATTAAGGCCAGTATTGTTGAACGATTTCAAAGAACTCTAAAAATGAAAATGTGGCGTTATTTCACTCATAGTAATACTTATAGATATATAGATGTTTTACAAGATTTAATATACTCTTATAATCACAGCATTCACTCTAGTATTAAGATGTGTCCATGTGATGTAAATTCCAACAATATTATGACAGTTTGGACTAATCTTTATTATGGGAAGTCAAACAAACTTTCTTTAGAGAATCAAAAACCAAATTTCAATGTAGGAGACTATGTTCGAATAACCAAATATAAACACGTTTTCCAAAAAGGATATGAATCAAATTGGAGTGATGAAATATTTATTATATCTTCAATAATTGATAGATCTCCATGGGTTGTTTATACAATAACAGATTTACAAAATGACCCCATAGTAGGTACTTTTTATGAAAGAGAATTACAGAAGGTCACTTACAACCCCACCTCACAATATAAAATAGATAAAATAATTGACAATCGTTATTCGGGTAACAGAAAAGAAGTATTAGTGAAGTGGAAAGGTTATCCAGATAAATTTAACAGTTGGATTTTAGCTTCCAGCTTAAAAGAATTATGAATAAAGAAAGTTTTTATTTAACTTTGCTCAGCAATAGTTCAATGGAGTACTTTCCAGATAACAAGACCACAAATTTTTCAACAAAATTACCAAAACCTATTAAACTAGAAGGTGAATGGTCGGTTGGAGTTGCCGAATTTCAATATCCATGTACCATGTTTACTGTTCAAGATCATGAAAATGTTGTATACATTACAAAAACCATGTTAATACCTAATGAAGGTAAACCATCAACAGTTTACTACAAAAAACATATTCCAGCTACCAACTATGATAACGTTGAGCATATTTTAGGGGCGTTAAATGGTATCAGAGAGAACTTGAAATTTCGCTATGATGAAATAACAAAATTTGTGTCTGTTTCTGTTTTGGATAAAAATATTAAATCCGTAACATTATCACCGAAATTAAGTTTACAACTAGGTTATGAGCCAAATAAAAATCTCCTAGAGAGAAATTTTGGGAAGTGTCCTGCTAATTTACACTTAGGATTATCATCTCAACTACTTGTGTATTGCGACATTATCGATCCTCAGATTGTGGGTGATGTTATGACTCCTTTATTAAGAGTCATTTCATTAGATCCTTCAAAATACATTTATGGTGCAAATAAAATGCACGTTTTCTCTCCACCTCACTACTTACCTGTTATGCGAAGAGAGTTCGATACGCTGGAAATAGATATAAGATCGAACACAGGACACAAAATACCATTCCAGTTTGGAACCGTGTGTATTAAACTACATTTCCGAAAATTATAATAATGAATTCTCTTCGTGATCATCATCATAAATGTCCATATGAAAATTATTATACACACCAAGCTGGATCAGGAGTTGGAGTAATTTATAAGGGTTCATCATATCAACGTGGTCATGGTATTGGGAGCTTCTTAGGGGGGTTATTTAGATCAGTTTTACCTTTACTTTCAAGTGGCGCTCGAGTGATTGGTAAAGAGGCATTAAACGCTGGAGTAGGACTTTTATCGGATATGGTACAAGCGCGTCCTATGGAAAACTCAATAAAAGATCGTCTAAAGCAAGTTAGTACCAACTTAAAACGAAAAGCTGATGATAAAATTGATCGATTTAACATGACAGGATCTGGATATATAACTAAAAGAAAACGATTGGCCTCATTCATTCCACCATTAACTGTTAGAGTGAGAGCTACGAAAAAACCTAGTCTAAAAACAAAAAATATTAAAGATATATTTTCAAACTAGATATGTCTTTCCTTCATAATCATTCTTGTGAGTGCGCTAAGTCAGAATTGGATTTATTTGCACTACCATCTACACAAACGAGCATTGAAAATGGATTGTGGATTCACTATAAACCAATTTCATCTCTTGCTGATGATGGACCTATTGAGTTTCAAGTTCCTGGGGCAGGCGATGACTACATAGATTTGTCTCATACATTACTCAACATAAAGGCAAAAGTATTAAATCAAGATTCAAGTAACTTGATATCGACCTCAGTAGTAGCACCTGTAAATAATTGGTTGCATTCACTTTTTAGTCAACTTGATGTTTATTTAAACCAAAAACTTGTGTCACCACCGAATAATACCTATGCCTATCGAGCATATATGGAAACCCTTTTAAACTATGCTCCTGCTGCTAAACAATCTCATCTTACTTGTAGCCTTTGGTATGAGGATACAGCAGGAAAAATGGATTCTACAGATGAGAAAAACATAGGATTTGTTAAAAGACAGGAGTTAATTAATGAAAGTAAAGAAATAGAAATGATTGGACATCTCCATGGTGACATTTTCAATCAAGATAAATTTTTAATTAATGGTGTTGAAATGAGTGTAAAGTTAGTTCGATCGAGAGAGAGTTTTAATTTAATTGCTGGATCAAACGATGTAAAGTTTAAAGTTAGCATTACGGATGCAACTCTTATTGTCCGACGAGCACGAATTAATCCAAGTGTATTACTCGCACATCAAAAAGTTTTAGCTTCTACTACTGCTAAATATCCTATTACTCGGGCTGAAGTCAAAGTTTTAACAATTCCATCGGGTGTTCAAGGCAAAACTCTTGATAATATATTCCTAGGACAGATACCAAAAAGATGTATAGTTGGATTTGTAAACAATTCTGCATTTAATGGCTCTATTACTAAAAATCCATTTAACTTTGAAAACTATGGTATTAATTCTTTCTGCTTATATATTGATGGTCAACAAATACCCTCAAAAGCTTTGCAACCCTCTTTTAATAATAGTATATTTACATCAGCATATCATACTCTATTCTCGGGGACTGGTATTCACTTTCTTAATGAAGGAAATGCAATTTCTCGTGAGCAGTATCCCAAAGGTTACTGCCTATTAGCATTTGATTTAACTCCTGATTTATCAGCTAACTCATCAGCTCATTGGAATCTCATAAAGCATGGTAGTGTAAGATTAGAAATACGATTTGAATCCTCACTTATACAAACAATTAACTGTATAGTTTATGCTGAGTTTGATAATATTATTGAAATAGATAAAAACAGAAATATTACTGTAGATTACAGTAGTTAAGGTTATAATGTGTGTTGTGTATTAGATTTATGTGTAATGCATGTTTAAATGTGTACCTATGTAACTATGGGAAAACATTATTAAATTAAATAAAACAAATTGTATCAAATATACTATTTTTTATTTCTTTATACACCTTTCATCTTACACAAAACGCTGTTGAAATTTAAACTTTACATAAGCGCACTGACTAAACCACTGAATATGTTGCTGCCAAGGATCATCATCATCTTCCCAATTTTTTAAACCACCACCACAATGGAAACACTTGGTCCTGTCTCCATGGCCGGTATAAAAGAAACCAGCTTCTGCGAGATCTTCAGGCTTCTGTCGCAAAAGGAGAGGCCAGTGTTCGAAACTGAGCAACCGTCTAGCTTTTGAACTGAAGAATGGATATTCAGCTCTTGGATACTGCATATTCTTCTCTTTTTCTTCTCCACTCAGTGTTGTAGTTTTGCTATTCAATGACAAGTTCTGTTCACGTATACCACACTCATCTCTTCCTTCTGGTCTCGTGTTTCTCCCAGTATCGCAAGATGCAATCCTTGAATCTAATGAGTACACAAAAGTAATTTATGTTATCAGAATCACATTCAGTAATGATCAGCTAATGACTGTCATTGTTGAAAAAGTATTTTTTCACTTTTTCACTTTCTGCTATTGTCTTTGTAATATTGTATACGAGGGCGTTTGTGTTGTTGTAGATGCTATCCCTATTATTCCCAACATAATATTTAATCCTCGTGGTAGCATGTTTCCAATGATCAGTAGTTGGAACCTTGCATAGCTTTTTCACATCGTACACTTCTATTTTTATGAGATGCGTCGCTTGGTCTCCGTCGTCAGAATTAGTAGAAATGTATGATACACCACCTCTAGCGGCTCGTGCCACGGTTGACGACAACAGCTTCTTCCTCTTTATTTTAGGTTCCACTTCAAAAAAATGGTCAATCGACTGCGATTTCCTTTTTCCCCCATCGCCTGTGTTATTAATAACGATGTCATCACTCTCTTCTTCGTGATTAGGGGAGAGTGGCGGGTAGTAATACTGTTTATAGGTATTTTCTTCATTGTCTATGAAGCTGAATGTTTTCTGCAACAACACAGTTATCATGTTAATATCAATCACATAATTACACTTAATCACACACACGTAAGGAATCAACAACATAAAGAAAAGTAAGTTTTTCAATAAAATATTATAACACTTACGTCCATGACTATTGTTGCGTTGAAGTAGCACACACTTAGTATTGATATATCGATTCACTGCGGTCAAACGAGACCATAGAATGACTGATGGCTCTGCCTCCACTCGGTCTTATATAGTTCTATCTTATCTAAAGCATTTCCTCAGTGCAACCGATAGTAAATTTGAACTAACAAACTTATCTCGCATTCTTTCGTAATGCGTAGTGCATTGCACAGATAAATCATACAAAATCTCCACAAGCGAATGACATTTAATACAAGTCGTAACAAGTGACTATAATTGATCATTCCTATGTTAGCCATTGAATAGATTGGTAATATCATGGATACACTAGATGTACAACAACATCTGAAAAAGATTCACCCCAGTCTAGAATATAATGTGTATGCTGCTAATAGACTACCCATTTACACTCATGTACCTATGTACACAATATGCAATTTGGATACGGATGATAAACCAGGCTCACATTGGATAGCTTTACATGTCGATACGAATGGTATTGGTCAATATTTTGATTCATATGGGCGTGCACCTACACGATATCATCTCGACTTTTTAAGAAGGAATTGTAAAAGATGGGACTGGAATGTGGATAGAATTCAGAATGAGTGGACATCAGTTTGCGGCGAATATTGCTTAATGTATTTGCTATATAAGTTTCAGGGGTGTTCAATGCGTAGTTTTACGAACATATTTACAGAGAACACAGTATACAATGATATTTTAGTGGATCAGATGTTTCATTCATATTTTAATAAGCAATAAAAATGTAGAAATGAAGGAATGTGTTTTATTGATGATTCAGAATAGCATGGAAGTTCTTAAACAATAGCAGTGATAATAAGGGCTTACAATGAGTAATAGATAAGAATGCTAATGAGGGTCTACCAGAAACAATAGATAATAGGAAATAGGAGAACAAAAGAAACGTTAATGAGGGTGCGGGATTAGATATCGATTAGATACTCTTCTTAATTGATTTCCACATCTCTGAAACCACACATCCTAGTTTTACGAACATATTTACAGAGAACACAGTATACAATGATATTTTAGTGGATCAGATGTTTCATTCATATTTTAATAAGCAATAAAAATGTAGAAATGAAGGAATGTGTTTTATTGATGATTCAGAATAGCATGGAAGTTCTTAAACAATAGCAGTGATAATAAGAGCTTACAATGAGTAATAGATAAGAATGCTAATGAGGGTCTACCAGAAACAATAGATAATAGGAAATAGGAGAACAAAAGAAACGTTAATGAGGGTGCGGGATTAGATATCGATTAGATACTCTTCTTAATTGATTTCCACATCTCTGAAACCACACATCCTAGACAAAAACGGACCGCAGATTCGTGATCAGAGCATGGCAAAACCTTTTTTTTTTTTTTTTTTTATTTTTTTATTTTTTTTTTTTTTTAGTTTTTGTCGACTCGAGAATAGTGAGCTAGTGAGCCAGACGGATTCTGGATAGTGAGCTAGAACTGGTACAACCTAACTACTCACAATGTTAAAATAATCAAAAGTTATACTTGTTTATTACAATATATACTTATCTATTTACAATAACAAGACATAAAAACATCTTGCCGATTCGTCAGACATTTCCAGCAAGAAAATAAGAAATTAAGTAAATCAAGTTTTTGTTAATGAGTAATTTTTTAGGGTTTTGATTACCTACATATGTATGTATTTCTTGAATAGTATATCTTATATTCAAAAAATCGCGCGGGGTTTCGCTCCCGTCGATCTTTATTTGACCACTGCTCAGCTCCTATTGGACATAACGTGATGTTATATAGCCAGTAGCCTTCCTCGATAAATGAAGCTCTCCAACACTAGAAGAATTTTTCAATTCAGATCAGTGGTTCCTGAGATCCTAGCGTTCAACCAAACAAACACACAAACTGTTCAGTTTTAAAATATTAGTATGTACAGATAATATATAAAATATTTTGACTTAACATTATCCAAAATTAAATGATAATGAAATAAGTGTTAGCGATTCTGATGTAATTAAAATTACACCGACCCCGCATTCGGACTCGCACGATCAAAGTCATTGACATGGCATTATTGATTAAGTTAATGCTAAATAACTTGTATAAAGTTACTACATGATTAAGTTTTATTAATTTATGAGAAGGTAGAACAAGGATTGCGGTGGTGTCAGTAATTTATATGCGGTGTTGCTAACATCTGCCGTCTGCATATTCAAGCTTGTAATACGAAGTTAGTTGAAGACATGCTTCAACTCTGTGTGTCTACTACAATGCTGGATGTGACACTCTCAATTAAATTTAATTGTTCTTTGAACGCAGGGTTCTCTTCTAAGCAGTAAGGTTCTCTACCGCCCTATAGAATTCTATATACTTATGACTTTTCATAAGTATTATTTAAGTATAAAACGAAAACGTAAGTAAAAAAAATGAAAAAATAAGTTAGTACTTATTAGTTTAAATTTAATTCATGAGAGTTAATTTTGTCTTTGTTTTTAATTGTGTTAAAGTGAGATTAAAATATATATTTTTTTCTCACTTTACTACTTTATTTCTTTCTTATATTTCATAAAAAAATAATTTGTGTTGAAATAGCTTACATCTAGATTACATTAAATATCTTAATAGAATTCGATATTTATAATAAAAATATAGTTTGCTGGTAGAACAAGAACGTTATTAGAACTAAATACTATTTCAACTAACTTAATAAAATAATTTAACTAATTGCATATTAAAATTTAAGTAATTGATACCTATTATTATTAGCAAAATTAATCAATACTGTACATATTAGTAGTAGTATAGGTAGTGGTGCGTTTTTGCTTATGATTATAAATAACTGTATTGTGAATTAATAATAATAATATTCCACCACATTCACACAGCGCCATCTAGTCCCAAAGTAAGCAATTATATTTGCTTGTGTTATGGGTACTAAACAACTGATATACTACTTAAATACATTTTTTTTTTGTAAATTCATATTATAGATAAATTACACCCAGACACAGAACAAACCTTTATGCTCATCACACAAAGTTTTGTCCTGGGTGGGGATCGAACTCACGACCTCCGGCTTAGCAGTCAGGGTCACTAACCACTAGACCAACAGGCTAGTCAGCTAATTTTAGTTTTTCGATTCGAAACAGACCAACCAAACAAACAAACTCTTTATATTATTTATAGATATGTTACATGTCAGCTAAAACTTTAATTATTAAATAAAATTAGGAGTTTTGGCAAAGTATTGTTGTTTATTTGCTAATGATGCGTTTGCGCCAAGTATATTGCGATGCGTGAATTACGAGTTGGTACACCGCAAACTGCTGTATGATTTGGCATACTTTTTCATTAGGTATGTATTTGTATTTATACAAGTGGTAAACACTAATAGTTAATTAATTACATTTACACCTAGTTGTTATTTTTTTAAAGCGATGCTTAATGCCAATATGTACCCTAATTTCTACCCGCTTGATTTCAGAATCACCTTTAAACATATTTCCAGTTATAATACATTAACGAAGTGCTTCGAATTCCGAGTTCGTAATACTGATGAATTCCCCGAACAGCCCCTAATCGAATAGTACCTATGCGAATCGCATCTAACATATTCATATATAGGGGCTTTTCACAAAAAATAAACCAAATTTAATAAATATTGGTAAGTATTCTTCGAGAATTATATTAGGTGCGATTTGCTTAGGTGCTATTCGACTGGGTATTGTACAAGGAATGGATCGTGAAACTCAAATATAATTACCTAATATACAAATATAAGTGAGTAAATGTCTCCAGAGGTCATTGGAGATCAGAGAAATCACTATTATTAGGCATACGGAGGATATACTACATGTGCTAGCCTTGCGACATCCATGCCACAGTGGTTTTTTTACCCGACTGCACTAGTCAGGTACAAAATACCGCATCAAAATCGGCTCATTCATTTAAGAGCAACGATGCCACAGACAGGCGTACACGCCAAACTTATCATAGACTAGATGGTGCTGTGTGAATGTGGTAGAATATATTAATATATTATTATTATACCTAGCAATTTTTTTTGCGTTAAATTTTATATTTAGGTATCCATTATTTGGCCATTTTAGGCTATATAGTAAAGGCAATCAGTGGTACGATTTTTGTTATCATATATCTTAAATACCGACTGGTATTATAATGTAGTATAAAATAATAGTAGGCAGTAGTGGAGCGCCCCCTGGGGGAACTGTAGGTACAGATTAAGTGTCATTCCGTACCGTATTATCTTTGATGACGCTATTAGGTCGTTTATAGATATATTGCTATCCATGTATTGTAAGAGAGGAAGTATCCTAAATACCTAACCAAGCCACTAGGAAATTTTTGTTTTTTTTAAAAGGTCGTTTTCAGTTGTCCACGTAGTCACTTTTCTAAATGTTTTGAATTCTATGGTATTTTGTTTTGATTTCTTTCTAGAATAGTATGTGGATATGACCTTTTTCATATGCTGATGGCTGACACGAATAGCCTTGCAGTGGAGCTAAATGCTGTCATATTTTTATAATATTATTTTTATCACAATAGCACAGTAACGCTCTCCTTGTGACGTCATAACTGCACAGAAATAGACAGACTATATAGAAGTAAGTTATTGTAAATTTTAGTGACATGACGTATGGCTGAGGTTATAACTGACCGGTGATGGCGAGAGATAGCGTTTAAAAACCTTAGTATTTTGAACTATGCATGCGGTGGTAATAACACATTCACTCATAATATGCATGCGGAATTAGAAATACGACCTATTTTGAAAGAACCTTTATGGAGAGACCACAGCCTTAATTCTATTTATATATAGGTATGTTTGTAGAGATTTACAAAAGAGTTTATATAATAAGTGTAGGCAGTTGTAAATAAATGCAGCTCATCTAGTAGTCTTATAGTGATGTAGCTGTGTTAAGTTCGTGGGCTGCACCGGGTGACTTATTAACTTACACAGATATTACGTAACAACAACAGGTGCTTAGCGAAAACATTGTAGGTACGAGGTGCATTTCATTAAGTCCTACCCCACTACTTAATTCTCCAGATTGTTTGCTTTACTTATCTCTATATATAAGACATTGTATGACAAGCAGTCGCAAGGAAGTTGTTACGAAATCTAATTATGATGACAGCGGGAATTGCATTGATTTTGATTAGAGGCCTATCAGGTGAGAAAAGATATCTTGACATCAATGTTAAAAATAGTTTACTAAAGTTCTAGTGCGGTGCACGCTATTCTGGCCATTTACTTATATCTAAATTTATAATAGATACTAGTGACTCAATGAATACTACCAAAAGTGAGTTGTGTTTTATTTTACGGGCCCCAAGCCCTTCCCCATATACTACTACTACTGTAACTGGACTACTGTAAATATCCAACTCTTGCCTAGCGCCCACTGGAGGGGACAGTGGAGACCGCTAGACTTTAACACATTTATATAAATAAATGCTAAACAAGTACCTAATGGAAAAATTATAGTCTAATTCTATTCCATTTATATAAAATGTTAAACCAAAGCCAATTTTCTTTAAACTGTCTCGACAGTGTCATTTTTCTGATGATGAACTCCCACATCTTGTTGGAAAAACAGAGAATCAATGTGCAATAGAAGTACGTTGTTAACGCGTGTACGCAATACGCAGTTGTTTTCTTATACTCGTATGCGGACAACAAAGATAGGTTTTTTATTGTTATCATAGCGTATGGCCTACAACATCAGGCGTATCACGAGCGCGTTGCTAAATTGCCGTAAGTCGAAAACGGAAAACATAAGTTGAGTCTTTATTGATTGGAATGTGCTGCTAGAAATATATATGTTCTGTCCCTAATTGAGGTTGTCCCAATATCGCCCCAGGCCTATCCTATCCGCCTTACAGCTCGCCGCGGTAATAAAATAAGCAGTTTTTCCGATTCGACGTTTTATCTTTTCTCTTCGTATTCTCAAACATTCGCTTGAATAAATCGAGTTGGATGCTCTCTCGCATTGTGTGCACTAGAATTAGCCTGTGTTATATTGGAAAATACTTTGGCAGAAGATAACATTTTCTGTTCTTCGTGTGTTCAACATAAATTATGCAAAGTAAAATTGTAATCATGTTACGATAATCAAAAAAATATCACCTAATAATATCCTAATTGGATGTAGATTAATTCACATTTGGTATAAGAATAACCAAGATTAAGGGCCTATTGACGACGCCTGTCTGACTGAGCATAGTACATTATTTCATTTCTGTAGAGTCTGTTGTCTGTACTGTAACCCATTGTACCTAATATTTTATTTATAAGATTTTAGTAATTTATATATAAAATTATTATGCCACCGTGTGTTTGAAAATCATAATGATCCCCATCCCATTCTGTAAATAGAATTTATTCGTCGATACAGAGCTAAACTAAGTGAGTATCTATTATGCCTGAGTAACATGGCGTGTAAAGCCACAGGCAGAGACTAGTGTTAATGTTTACCATATTTTTGCTCTTGACATTGTTCGTAGCACAACAATTTTGTAATTTGCATTTGTTTAATGTGCTAAATATGCGCCAAAGCTAAGTTTTCCCATAAATCAGACGGGACTTTAGAACATTCCCTGGGCGAGGCTCTGCCTGCTCCAACAAGGCTAAGGTAAAATTACATTTTCTCATTAACAACTTAATTTGTATGCCATAAAATTATATGAATAGTATTAGGTGAAGTAACAAAGTAAAAGTCACTATATATATACTCTATTGTGATCGTTTTTATATGTTTAGTTACATCTTTTAATCTTCTAATCAAATCTTTTAATCAATTGTATCGTAATTGTCTCTCAATAGCAGTTTACATTCAATCTATATTCATATATTGGTCTTAAATTAGTAGTAGAATACCACAAATGTTTAAAACTTCTTTTGAGATCGAATTACGATTCAATTGACCCATTCGTAAATTCCCCACACGTATTGATCTATAGATATTGATATAATTTTATACAAACTTGACATTGGAAAATCAACGTGATTTTCGTTGCATATCAAGGGAATGAGGGATTGGAGATTATCTAGACTAAAGCTAGAAATAGCTATTGTGTTGAATATAAGGTTTCTTAAAAAATAGTGCCTAGTGTTTTGGAAATAGTTGACATTTGGCGGTGGCAAAAACTATAAAAAAAGACAGCTCAATAATAAAAACAAATTATCGGCTTATAAGTTTCATACGGTGCATTAATAATTATAAAGAAATAATTTTACTATAATATACTCGAAGTCACACAAGATAACGTGAGGGTTCGCATGACTACGGGCAGCATGAACAACAGAATGTCTTTATATACTAGGAGATACGTTATTTGGCTAACTATGAATTATTTATACGCATAAATCTGATTTCATATCTATATGTGTACATGTATATAACACCACTATCATAGCTGTATATAATGTAGATGCAGCACATATTTTGTAAGGCTTTGTTTTATTTATTTATTTATTTTCAAAACCAACAGCGATACACATATTATAAACCAAAAAGGTAACAATAATGGTATGGCCAATGATAGGTTTTCTTATGATTTGTCTGTACATATTTCGGCTATTGAACGGACGAAAAAAAAAAGAAACAACAGTCAGCGATGTGAAGCAGAATAAAATAAACAATAAAAATTTCTTCATCGCTGGCCGTTATACAATATAATAAACTATTAAAATAATTAATTAAGTTAACTAAATTACTTGACATTATTCCCCGTCAGTATGAAATCCGAAACACCCCAAACATCATTTTATTTGCAGAATCAGATAAGAAAAATCTAAATTTAAAAATTTTAATCTAAGTTTTTATTTGTAAATATTATTGTTTGAATTTAGTAACTCAATAAAATTATTATATATTTTATTTTGAATCGTTTCCTGACAAGAACTAATTAAATTTGCGCTAATAGATTCCTTCCTTATATTATTGTGCCAAAGTATGCTTGTTGTTTCAATAACTTCGAACTAGAACCTGTAGGTACACAAAAATACTTTCTTAAAGGGTATATTAAATCATAAACAAATTATGAGTCCTAAAAGGGTCCACTTACAGTGGCGAAATGAAATAAAATTCCTTCTACCTGAGCAATACGAGTAGAAATCGAGTTTTCAATTGGAATTACATTTACTGTTTTGCTCGAAATAACCGGACCCTCATCTAATCCTAATTTGCTGGAGGATTTAGTCCGAGCGAAATCGTTTAAGGATGACAGAGTATGAGGTCTGCTCATCCCATCACTTTAAGTTTACAATCGACGTCACAGTTCAAGTGAATTAATCGTATGTCAACTTATCGTGATCGACTACATGTCTACTTGTGTATACGAGTATGTATGTCAACCGAATATGAGTAGGTATAATACGAGTATGGATATAAATAAGTATTCAATTTACCAGCAGTCAATTTTTCAGTTCAGTGGATAATTAAAGTTTACCATATTGTCAATAGGATGAATATATCCAAGATTTCTATCCAAGCAATACCGTATCAAATATCCTATAGTTGCGCCGCCAAGTCTGTAATTAATTACAGACCTGGCGGACCTGAAGGTGCCAATGAAAAAATTACAAAATTGTCTCACTTCTTCCGCTGTTTGAGTTTCATTTTTCCATTAAAATATTTTCATTTGTAAATATGCTAAATTATCGTCCTTTCGGTCACTAACTTTATAAAACCTTGCGATGAAAATAAATAGGTCCTTTAATGGTACGCCCTTAGTGAAGTTTATTTTTAATGTTATTACTTGTTGTACTCCGTACCAATTCCCTCTTACTTTTGCAGAACAAACCGCCGCTTTTAGAATTACTCGAGCGAAAGTAGCTCCGAAGAGATGCCCATTGTCTTAACTTTGTGCCATTTTCGTTGAGCTTAAAACTTTTCCTGCACAGGTTTCCTCACCATTTGTTATTGTTGTGTATAATTCTGTAGACGTTTTGTTAGCAATGATGTTTGGAGGTGAAGATTGGGGTACGTACGGTGCGTCGTAAACACGCCTTTGGGAAATACCTGCCTGAGACTACGGACAGAGACCACTTACCGGCGCGGTACCATCGCCTTGTGTGCTGACTCAGGCTACGCTCATTGACGTACTTTGCCTCAGTTTAACTCCTCTTTTTTCTTCCTCTGCAATTGTTTAAGGTGTTATCGCTACCTGCTTAGAGGGGCTTTTTAAATAACCTTTTTATTTCACTAGACGTCGTTGAGGGGTCTAGTGATTTGGCGTAATGTTGTCTTTACCTGGTAAACGGAGCTCCAAATATTTTATTCTGATTGTCTCTAATACAATGGAATATATGTAAGGGAACTTAAATTTAGAACAAAATATAAGAGAATAGGCTACGGATTTATTTACAATCGATCCCAAGATTTTCCCAAAGAAATGTTCATATTACGGGTAAAATGTGTAAGTATTATATTGATAATAATAGTAGGATACTAGGATGAGCGTTATGATAATATATTTATATTTCATCCTATTTCTTATTCCGAAAATTTCATGTGAATTTCTTGAATATTACATGGAAGTGTTATATTCCTTGTACCGAAAGCTGTAAATCAATTCGGTTTCATAAAAATATCTGCAGGAGATTTACTAGATATCGAGGTTCGGCCCACCGTGGGAAATATGAAAATTGGAAATACATGCACGGTTCGATACGGCGTCAAATAAATTTCAACCCTATTTGTAAGCGTATCTCTATATCGCAAAGTACAGTACTTGAAGAGTACGTCGGTTTCATACCTCTACCTACTCCGCGGTTCAGATGACAATCTCTATAACAATATGAATTGGATATTATAGAAGATGACGTTCTAAAGAAGGGACAGATCAGGAGAATCCGAAACCGGCGAGAATAATGAAAAGACCTGATGAATTTATTTATTTATTTATTAAGGATCAACAAACAGTTACATATTAGATCTTATGAGCTAAATTATAATATAAATACATTATACAAATGTGCAACCCACAACGTTGGTCATAGCATATAAACAGAATAACATGACGTGTTTTAAAGAAAATAAAAGTAAATTTTAAAGAACATTAGGAGAAGATAATATTATAAGCTAATACATGATTACTGAGGTACTCGTATATACCTATAATACCTATATATACATATATTATATATACATATAATTACAATTACATTAACTTAATGGTGTTGATGAGACAGTTGCGAAACCTATTTGCAGGCATAGAGAAAATATCTAACTCTGTGAAATGTTTATTGTAATTATTAGTAATACGGCGCAATGGAGTTGAAGAAGCCAAAGATGTATGTCAGAATCGTAACAAGTGGAAGGAAATAGTCTCTGCCTACCCCTCTGTTGGGAAAGAGGCGTCATCTATATGTATGTATATAGGTAGAGGGTAATGTTTTCATACCTATGTGTCGCTAATAAACATGCACAACAAGCTTAAAGACACGGGCGTAGCCAGGTTTCAATGTCAGAGGGGTTTACAGTTTCGTTATATTACACATTAGCTCTGTCCATCAGCTGAACGCAACACTATCTGGGTATTTGGTATTCTGGCTTTTTTACTTCTACTGGTTATAAGTACCTACTTTATAGAGTGAACCTGCAAGCATGTTTGTTTTAACTCAACGGTCCTTTTAATGTTTTCATTTTCTGACTAATATAATTGTTGTATGTTGTGTCATGATGACAAACTATCTTTATTGTTGGCATCAGAATAAGAATAGTGTGACGCAGGTTTCTGTACTGTAATGACGTCCACAAGAGGGCACCACTGTACTTGAAATGTTATCAAATAGGACGGCATTTAGTTCTCAATTCCACTGCACAGCTCTAGCTATTAGCTTAGCTTGTATATTTTTGTTTTGCCACCTTGGTCATATACACGACTATAATATAAAATTTATGATTTTAGAAGTAAACTAACAAAAAAAGTTAGAAATTCAATATTTGTATTCTTACTTTTTTAGCCGAAACATTGAATCAGTAGATTCTGTGACAAGGATTTTTTGTAATAAAATAAAAAAGGTTTGTCCTTGCGGCGTGTGACCTAGTTCGGTTAGAGTGGGATTACAGGACCGGCCCAATGTTTTGCCCATCAGAGTTTAATGCGTTCCCAGCCGTCCCTACTCATCCCATCGGAAGCCAACTAATTAGAATCTATTTTCTCTTTTCTTATACAACGTACACCTGTTTATATAGGATATAGATGAGACTAACTTTACCGGCATTGGGAACAACGTTCCACTAACTAAATGAAATAGTTTTATTAGATTAATGGGTTTATATTCGTATTACTACAACAATTTATGGTATTAGTAAAGTAAACTAGGATATATACACTACTACTATTTTAATGTCTTTATAGCTTATGCTACCATAATAAGTGGAATATGCAATAGATTTTTTTTAAATTTGATTTATTAAATTAGATAAAGCAATGGAAGATATACAACATATTACTAAGGCAGGGTACAGAACATACACAAACATAAATTTAACAAAAAACAAAAAAAATAACAAATTAAAATTTAACAAAAGTTTTTTTTTCTGTTACGTGATCAACAAAACACGCAGGTTTTGTTTGGTGTCTTTATTATCCAAATTTTAAAATGTAGAGGAAATAGTATAATTATAATACGTCAATCTTAATTCGGGAGGAATTTAATACTGGAAAACGAAACTCAAACCCTTTAGTTTGACTGGCCTGTTGGTCTAGTAGTTAGTGACCCTGACTGCTACGCCGGAGGTCGTGGGTTCGATCCCCACCCAGGACAAATCTTTGTGTGATGAGCATAAAAGGTTTGTTCTGTGTCTGGGTGTAATTTATCTATAATATGTATGTATTTACAAAAAAAAAATGTATTTAAGTAGTATATCAGTTGTTTAGTACCCATAGCACAAGCAAATATAATTGCTTAATTTGGGGCTAGATGGCGCTGTGTGAATGTGGTAGAATATTATATTATTATTATCATATTATAATTTAGTTTCAGTGTAGCCACATTAATTCACAAGCAAATCAATCGATTGTTAAGCACTGCCGAACTATTAAGCCCTCGAGGCTAATGCATAATATAGTGACCTAAGGTTTATAAGAAATATAGTTTATAGTAAGAAGCGACAGAGTAGAAGTTTCATTCACCTAAGTTGGTTTATATGTTTTTATTCATGTTTATATTATATGTATCTCTGCAAGTGGTATCATTTAAATATGTGTGTTATAAAATTATAGAGTAGACCACTCGGCATATTAATGTTTGCCCAATATCGGTCTCAAATGTATATACCAGTATGTGTTATTTGACAAATAAAGACTTTTATTCTTTTTTATTTTACGGAACCCTAATAAAAAAATGTTGTGTGTTGTGTAATTAGTATGGCTTGTTTTTCTTATTACGATATAATATAACTTTAACATTATTAATATAAATAAATGCTAAAGTTAAGACGGATAGATAGATGTTCATGGTGAAAGGTTCTGCATGAAATTTAGCACACATATAGATTATAGTTTTAAATAGCACAAAGGCTACTTTTACTGTCATATCACGCGGACAGAGCTGTGGAAGGAACCTAATCTATTAGATACTAATATTATAAAGCTGTAGAATATGTTTGTTTGTTGTGTTAAACGCTAGGACCTCAGGAACTACTGGTTCGATTTGAAAAAATATTTTAGTGTTGGTTAGTCCATTTATCGAGGAAGGTTATAGGTTATATAACATCATGCTACGGCCTATAGGAGCTGAGCAGTGGTCAAATAAAGAACGACGGGAGCGAAGCGCCGCGGGACTTCTAGTTTTTACATAAAAATAACCAAGCTTGTGTGGGTGAGATACACGGTGAAATATTTGGTACATTACGTGAGAAAAAGTAAACAGCGGCCGCACTGTGGTGTTTAGTATTCAGTCGGTGAGTTCCAGTTCCGCTTACTCAGGACAGATTGTCGTTTGGACTACATTTTGGACACGTCTTTACCTCGCTTGTTGTTTGGCAAACCTTTCGATTGGGTTTATTCAAAGAACATAAAAAGGCGCATAGCTGTTGTGGCAGTATGGGTACTTGGACTAGAATTGATGCTAGTTGTATACACTACAATTTTCCAGTGCGTCACACATAACATGTGCCTTATATTTTACCCGACTGTCAGTTGTTTTTCGCGCGTATCTCGTATGTAAATTTCTTTATTTTCACGTTTCTTCCAAACGGCTGGATGGATTTCGACAATTAAGGTATCGTTAGATTCTTCTCATAAACCTAAGTGTCCTTAGATAGGTATTAAAAAAAAACAAAATGGCGGACTCTTAGCGCCAAGTTGTAAATAGTGTGTGTGTAATAAAAATGTTATTTTTGGCAAAATAAAGAGAATCAAATGAATAAAAAAATGGAGATAACAAATATATTACATATATATGTTATGTATTTAAATTTAATCAGAAATAATAATTATAATTACAACCATTTTTCGGTCTTTTTAGTGCGTTGCTTATTTGTTAATTTTTTGCAGTCGGGTTATTTTTTTTTTAAATTATTTATTTGTTTTTATTTTGTAATGTAATCTAACTACAAATGTTTTGGAATTGTTATGAAATGGAATGGAAATATCTAATCCACCAACTGGCACTAGGGCAGCGTGTGTGGATTATGGCAAAAAAAAACCCATCTTAACTCTGTAGATAGAGGGAAGGAGACCCGAGCTCATTAGTGGGAAATTAATGGCGTGCTGAAGAAGAAGAAGTAGATACAAAGCAGTCATTAGTAGGTAATAACTGCTAATAATCCTTTTTATATTGATATGGATATTGTAAAAATGTCGATACTGATGGTAGAACTAGAAGATTTTCAATAGTCCTAGGAAATAAATCATCAAAAATGTTCACAAGTACTTTGAGTGCCCATATGCTACTATTATTTATTATTATTATTATATTATTAATTATGGCAGTAAGCATCCATTTAGGATCTGGCAACCTAATGAGGTGCAGTCTCTTTCTGGTCAGTAAATTTGGAAGTTCCTTGATTCTACAGGACTAAGCAATATATTTCTTTATAAACTTATTATTTATCATATTTATTTTATGTATTTATTCCATAGGTATTTTATGTATTGTATAGTTTTAATGTATATATGTAAGTAGGTATCTATAGTATTTTAATAGTATAAGTTCATAATAATATCATTTGTTTTTAGGGTTCCGTACCTCAAAAGGAAAAAACGGAACCCTTATAGGATCACTCGGTTGTCCGTCTGTCTGTCTGTCTGTCTATCTGTCTGTCTGTCTGTCTGTCCATCTGTCAAGAATTTTTTTCTCAAGAACGCGTAGAGGTATAAAGCTGAAATTAATATCATACTACTCGGGTCTATAAACCCTCGGTGTAAAAAATAAATCAAAATTCTAAGTTAACGCAATCAAAAGATACACCCGTTAATGCTCCATTTTTGCCGTCCAGATAGACTATCAAAAAAGTCAAAACCTATAGGGTACTTCCCGTTGACCTAGAATCATGAAATTTGGCAAGAATTAATATCAAGTTGCACAAGTAAAGGAAAAAATCCGAAAACCGATCTCGTGTCCTTATATCACTGAATATTAGTACTGGGGTATACAATGATAAGCCTAAAAAAATTGAGCAAAAGGGAGAGTTTATTCCGGACTGACGTTATATAAACACCTACCTACCTTATTTATTCTAACTTATAGCTATCCCGTGGTCAGGATGTAGCCAAATTATCATTATTTGTGCGATAGCACGCACCGTTTTCGGGATACGAGCTATTATAGGTGGAAATCTGCTCTAACGGCGAGGACAGTCGGGTTACGACGATCAATGTGCGATAGCTAAACTTCACATCCCCCGATTCAGAGCAATCCGACTCGGACTGGTTAGGTTAGGGTTTTTTTTTTAAACCACCCAGAGGTAAAAATATGTTAATTTTAATTGCACACCTTGACCTATCCCGTTACCTAATCATACTTACATTTTAATCACAAAAAAAAATCCGTCCGGAACGGAACCCTCGGTGCGCGAGTCCGACTCGCACTTGACCGGTTTTTATTAGGTAAAATTACTTACCACTTTTTATTACTGCATCACCCAAAGGTTTGGCTTGTAGAGAATACTTTTAGCATTAAGCCCGCCTTTTGTCACATATTTTGTGCAAGAAGTTTTCAAATAAATAAGCAGAGAAATATAAATAACAAGGGCGCAACAATAGATCAATTCTGGTCGCTGATGGCTACTACCCCAACTAGTAATAATGATAAATAATCCTAAGGAGGTTTCTTTCTTTATTATATATATATTTTCATCTATTGTGTTTTAAAAATACCAATACCTACTCAATATTCAGCGGATGTTAATCTGAAAATTAATAGTAAAATATAACAAAAAAAAGCTTTCACTTTGTATAGTCGCTCTACAAACAATACTTCTATTGTTTGAAGGAAACAAATAAAGCAGATAAAATTGTCGGGCGGGTTACTACCAGAATAAGAA
Organism: Laspeyria flexula; assembly: GCA_905147015.1. Taxonomy (NCBI): domain Eukaryota; kingdom Metazoa; phylum Arthropoda; class Insecta; order Lepidoptera; family Erebidae; genus Laspeyria; species Laspeyria flexula. The sequence continues at coordinate 8,704,387 of LR989964.1, read as the reverse complement.
TTACATTCCGCATCGATGGAAGGAATAAAATGGAGAACGATTTGAAACACAATTTACTAGATAACATTCGGTTTAACTTTTTCACATGGTGGCTTCCGAAGGTCGGTGACTCCTGCCGGAGTGGTCTCGCTCATGGATTGTTCAGTAGGTTGGTTGCAGCTTTGTGAGACGTATTAATTATCTCTGTATATGTATGTGGCACTGAGTGTATATTAATTTAGTAAGGAAATATTTGGTAGAAGAATTAATGAGGTATTTCCATAGTGTATTCGGCTGCAACAACTAACTTACTAAAAATATACAGTTGGATTAACGATACAAGTTCATTTTACTATTTCTAATTAAGTGCCTGTTTAGTTATTCAAAAAATATATCTTATAAAATAAAATAAATATAAATATATCTTCAAAAAAGGAGTGAATAGGTTTCTTAAGGGTCGGCAACGCGCTCGTGATGCCCCTGGTGTTGCAGGCGCCCATAGGCTACGGTAACCGCTTACCATCAGGCGGACCGTACGTCTGTTTGCCACTGTCGTGGTATAAAAAAAAATGTATGGAGATTATTTCACATTCACTATTTCATTTTCAAAATAAGTAAGGTGCAGGCCATTGCTATCGTAATCTAAAGATCACAAAGATAACGCCTAATAAATACTTCCAACCAAAATTATTTGAACATGATCGGAGTTAACGTTATTGTGTTCTTGTCGAAACACTACGCTTCTCAACAAAAAGGTCGTAGTGCTATGAAGATACGCTCTTTTATTGCAGAACACTACATTGAGGATGGTCCGACATGCTCACAATATAACAAAAAATATAAGCTAACCGCTTTTTGTAGACAGCTTAATATCCAGATAAAATATTAATATTTTAAATTCACATATTATTTGAGAAACTTGCCACAACAGAAAGCTAACGTGAGCCGGCAGATCGCATTGCTTGCGCTCGAATTCCCGTACTGATGGTACATAAACAGGTTCAGAGCCCCAACAGCGAAGCTGCCAGTGTACACGTCCCACGTTATGAAATGGGAATTAAATTGTCTGTGAAGAATACAACAGGATTACCGTTTATTCCCACCTAACGTTACTATGTGCGAAACAACGTGGTATACGTCCATTGCGCGGTAACAATAGACTCGTCAGAGTGAGCTTGATGCTACAACAGCAAAGGAAGCTTAGGAATGTTTATACATACGCTCTGTATTAGACTCTTAACAAGTCCTGGTCGTGTGGTATTCGCTGCACTGCAGCGGGATAGAGCTTGGCATGCGCCGGCCCCAGTTTGTGTATCGTAAACACTCACCGGATTAAGAAATGCAAAATCGGTTTTAAAATTTGTTTATTTATATATTACAATACACTTATATATAATAACTAGGTAAATATTCTACTACAAAATTAATATAAAATGTTTTTAATTATAATAATCGAAATGATGTTCATGATGGAAATACGATGGATTCTGATCGTAATTCTGAAAGGGTTTGGCAAAGTCATGATTTTCAGGTTCAGTTAAAGGAAACCTCTCAAACCTATAATGATAGTGATTATTTTCAGATTTAGGATAAAATTTAACACTTTTATATTTTGCTATTAAAGGGTTTGCATTGTAATAAATTTTAGAAAGTTTATTATATTTCCCTGGTTCCAAAGAATATTTTATGTATTGTTCAGACGATTTTATACTGTGCTCAGATTGTTTTGCTGCTATCTGAGAGTAGTTTTCGGGAATATAAGGATATCTTTCAGGCACATGAGAATATTTTTCAGGAACATCTGAACGTTTATCGGGTATATAAGGATATTTTTCGGGAACATTAGGATAATTTACGAGAAATTTCGAATATTTTTCAGGCCCATGAAGATATTTTAAGGGAATATTAGGATCTTTTTCAGGAACATTAGGATATTTATCAGGTACATAAAGATCTTTTTCAGGAACATAAGAATATTTTTCAGAAACAAAATGATTTTTTTCAGGAATATCAGGATACTTTTCAGGCACATCTGGATATTTATCAGGTACATAAAGATCTTTTTCAGGAACATAAGAATATTTCTCAGAAACATGTTGATTTTTTTCAGGAATATCAGGATACTTTTCAGGCATATTAGGATATTTTTCGGGAACATTAGGATTCCCGTCGGGAACATTAAGATATTGTTCGTACAGAATTGGATATTTCGCCGAGATATTATGGAATTTTGGCAATAATTGGGGGTAATTTTTAGGAAATCTAGCAGGAATATTACCGTATTTATCAAGTAAATCTTGGCTTTTTGTGTAGACGTAAGGGTAATTATTGAGTGGTTCTGGATCATTTGCGGAGATATCAAGGTGTTTATCGAATAAATCTGGGTCATTTGCGTGGTTTTTAGGGTATTTTACGAGTCGTTCTAGGCCTTTTGCGTGAGTGTTGGGGTATTTTTTGTTCAGTTGCAGTTTCATTATGTGACTATAAGGCGCTTTTTTGAGAATATTTGGTTGTTTTACGGGGACATTAGGATTGTTTTCATGTATTTCAGAATATCCCATAGGCTTAGGAGAATCTTCTGAAAATATTTCGGGATGCAGTTCAGGATATTTAGCTAATAGCACAGAGAATTGTGCAGGCATTTCAGGGTAGTTTACTGTGACCTTAGTATATGTTTTAGGATATTTGACTTGTGGTTCTGAAGGTTTTGAGTCAAGCTCCGGCTGTATCTTTAGATTCTGTTCACCCCATTGTTCTAAGTAGGGCAATTGCTTGATAAACTTTAAATATTCCAATTGTTTGTTTATGCTTTTATAATTTGGAAAGGGTTTGATCGTATTCGGATTTCCATTTGAAATATTATCAATCGTTTTATTTAACATAGGTGGTTGACTTGGTTTCTTGTTATGTTCGTAATAAAACGCCCATTCGTCAAACATAGGTAAGTCCCTGTTCCCATCATCTGAATACTGATTCGAGGTTGTTTTAGCTACATATGTCAATTTTTCCGGTAGATTAATAAATTTACCGTGATAGATTTCTGATTGTGAAGGCTTATTTAATAGTAAATCAACATTGAAGCTATCATTAGAGCGGTCTGAACTTTTCTCATCACCTCTGTATGTATTCATAGTGTTTAATATGTTTTCTAGGTCTTGTAATTTTAATGGCGGCGTAGTACTAGCTATATAAGAGATTTTATTCTCTAAATTCAACAGAGCTATCTCAGCGCTATGCCGCTGCTTCTCAAATCTTCCAAGCTCTTTTGGGAACTTTTTCAAGGGTGATCTTATTGTTCTCTCCCAAAACGACCGAGGTGAGTAGGGATCAATTACAGAATGCATATCTTTAAACAGTTCCTTAGGTCCGGAGTCCACTTTATCTAGTTTAGTATCTACACTCCTTACCATACAAGCTATTTGTCTACCTAGATTTGTAAAGTACGCGTCTTCAACATTTTGATGATCGGATGTTGTGGGTAAGGTGACTTCATCTTGGCAGTCAAAATTTTCTTTGACTTGATTAAAAGCTCTACGTGCATTTTGTATTTTATGGAATTGTTCTATGTCATCATGCATATTAAATGAGGGTGTTTTGTTTTTAGTATTATTTAGTTTGTGAATAAGTTCAGATAGGTATTTAAAATTAACATCGGTTAATGACTTATCCGCTTCTATCTGTTTATGTTTATGTTTCGTTTTTTTAAAAGGTATATATACAGATGAATCTTCTTGGCCGGGAATATCTTCCATTAAATCGCCACTCTCGGGATATTCTATGGCATTCTGTTCAATTTGTGGTGGTGCCTGCTTTTTAAGCTTATCTCTAATTTTTTGCATCTGTAAATAAATTATAAGGAATTAATTTTTGAGACATTTCATTACCATTTCCAAAATAGTTCCAATCAAAACATAAAATTTGTAGAGACAATCCACTTACTAGTTTGTGCCTTTCATCTTGCTTAGCAGGTAGTGATTTTCTGAAATCGTTTAAAAAAATGATTACGTAATTTGGTATTAAATTATTTTCTTATATTATAAGTATCGTAATATTTCATTATTTCCTAGTTTTTGAAATTAATATGTATTCATGAACAAATTTACAAAAAAATAAAATTTACAACTAAACTAATTAAAAAATATAAGCGAAAACGGGGACAAAAATGAGAACGTTTATATTAATTTTGTAAAATAAAAAATGAAAAGTAAGCAAAGTTCATCTTCTCAACCCATAAATGTCCCATTGTTGGGCACGGGTCTCCTCCAAAGAATGTGGAGGGAATTTAGCCTACTATACCACGCAGGCCAGACGGGTTGGTATAGGGTTTGTTTCGAATTTTCCTTTTCTCGCAGTGCTCTTGTCTGCATAAGGTCACTCCCTTAGTCACCTTCTACGACACCCATGGGTTGAGATGGGGTAGTGACATTATGTATTCTTAATCCGTCACTACACGGAACCCTTAATCCGTCACTACACGGAACTACACATTATTTATTGCACTAAGCAAAGTTATTTGTTCAAAATATTTTGTGATCTAAATTTTTTTTGTTTATCCATTTGAATTTAAAAACCATATCACCAATTTATGAAAGTGTACGGTCCAATTACCGTACATGTTTGTTGACGTAGCACAACGTGCTACTGAGTGACGTCAATTACACAAGTATTTTTAATATAAGGCATTATTTATGTAAGACAGACAAAAACACGACACTGTTAAGGAAAGACTGGCCACTCCATATTTGTTGTATATTAATTAAATTGCTAATTAAACTAATACATCAAGAATATTGGGCTATCCTTCAAACAACTACAAACCCAAACCTGGTGCAAATGTGCAGAAAGTGTTTTTTTCAAAATGGTTTTAGTTGTATACAAGTTACAAGACTATAGTTTTTCATCCAACCCCACCCGTGCTCTACAGTTTTACTACCTCAACGGGTTTTGCTTTTTCTTATAAGCGGTAGTATATTTAAGAGCCTTCCTCAATATATCTACTACATGAAGATGTAACCAAATTAGTCTGATAGTTTCTGAGATTTGCACGTCCAAACAGATAACCCCTTGGGTTTATAAAAATATAGATGACTGGCCTGTGAATGGCCTGTTGGTCTAGTGGTTGGTGACCCTGACTGCTAAGCCTTAGGTCGTGGGTTCGATCCAAACCCAGGACAAATATTTGTGTGATGAGCATGATTGTTCTGTGTCTGGGTGTAATTTATTTATAATATGTTTGTATTTACAAAAAAAAGTATTTAAGCAGTATATAAGTTGTATAGTACCCATAACATAAGCAAATATAATTGCTTAATTTGGGTCTAGATGGCGCAGTGTGAATGTGGTAAAATATTATAAATATAGATTACCTTGGTTGGATTTTTGTTGCATGAAGCATAAATGTTTGAGCAGATGGCATTCCTAATGACAACGGTCTTTTGTTTTTATATATTCGGGTACGTGTATTAGCTTTTGATTCTTCTGCATCAGCAGGCGGAGTAGTTATTTCTGTTTCAGATTCAGCATTGGTAACGCCTTCGGATGGGCTTGCAATTGTAGTAGAGCTCGCGTTACTATGATCTGTATTACCTAAATAAAAACAGTAATCAGTGATTAAATAATTAATTGGGCGTGACCTTACCGAGAAAGTTTTGAATCGTTATAGATCCTAAGTGGTCATTTCAAATGAAAAAATAAATCTAATAGTGTATAATATAACAATGTAATACTAATTTATGTCTATTATTATTTTTTTTGTATATTATTATGTATTAATGTTTAATTATTAACTATGTATTTACATAATGTTTATTATTACAAAACATGATTTTTTGTTGCAAACCCGTCTATCCGTCCGTCTGTATTATATTTCGGAATCTACTAATACTGTAGACATGAAATTAGAAAAAGTTTGAATTGATTGAATGAATGAAATTAAAAAATGATCCAACTCTTATTATTAATTATTATACAAATAAATGAGAAGGCTTTATTTGTAATTATTCATAGTTTTTGAGCTAGGATTAATTAATTTATCTATTTATTAATTAATTTTGACATTAATTAAATTTTGTATTACTACCAAAGTTTTTAAGGATGAATGTAACTAACAGAATATTATGGATACCGATCCTAAATAAATGTTTATTATTATTATTATGTCTCTAAGTATACCCGGTCCTTTTGGAAGGCTTACGCGGGGAAACAGGTCCAACACGCAGAGGCCCTTAAATAATTTTAATTTAGAATGGAATGAGACACCGCCGCCATATCACAGCTGTACTATTGTAGTACAGCTATGATTTGTCACCGGTAAGTGTAGAGCTATTGTATGATATTATGGAGTCAAAACAAGTTGGGCTATCGGTTTGGGTATCCGGTGGAATGGTGATATTTGGCATACGGGAACAAAGTCGCCTGCTTGCCTCCTCCAGCGGTGCCTTACACTAGATGGCCCCTTACACAACCAACGTGGGCTGAAGTCCACGGGTCTCAGGGTAACACCATAGTGCACGGCTAGGGGTGTCGAGCGGTGCGGCGCCGATTTCGCCATCTCGGGTCCTAGCCGGAAACCCGGAGCGGTTTTCCTCAAAATTATGCCATTGAAAAATTACACTTCCACCCCCGAGCATATATCTCTGGCGACTCCTCTCTGGTCAGCTGGTTAAGGCAAGCTAGAGTTAAGAGTCATGTGGTCGCTCTTGGAGATCCACTCCAGTCAGCCAACAAAGACGTGCTGGAGACGAGGCCTAGACCGACTATCAAGGGCATTCAGGACCGCAGTGTCACCGCCACTCACATTCAGCTCGCCACTAGCTGCCCTGCGGTTTGTGGGCTCTTCATTTAAACTTGCGGTACATATTTTTTGTTTATATGGCAAGTGTTTGAAAAGCCACACTAATCTGCCCTCCAAGTTTGTGTTAATTTTATGAGAAGATAACGACTTCCCCAGAAGAGGTAATTATTATTATTATTAAGTCCGCCTTTGTACAGTTCTTTGCAATAAAGTTAAATACATAATAATAAATAATGATTTTTAAAAACCTATTCGAAAATAAATTCCCATCTAGTACAGTTTGTCGACTTTATTTAATTTTTTTTTCACAATACGTATAAAATCGTCAATATCGGCCCACGCGTTTGGTCTCTAGTGTGCCACAAAGGAACAAACATACATTCATATTATATAGGCTGTTAAACACATTACCCTTCTTTGTGTTATGCTGTCGGGTAAAAAGTGAGGCATGGGAAAACTCCTCTAAAAAACCTATCTCTGTTCTGTGGAAAACTCATAGACAGACAATATTGTATTATAATATTAAACAAAAACTAAGTTACCTGGTCCGAACGAAATCATCGGAGGTACCGGTACCAGGGGATACATGGGTACCATTGGTGGTGGGGGTAAACCGATTGGTGGGTAAAATGGTGTATCCACACTTGGCATGAAAATAAACGATGGGAGCGGTGGTTTTGGCCTTTTGTTATATATTATAACTTTCTTGTGGCCATGTTGTGTATCATCAGTCGAATCTTTTTCTTTCTTTGGATGTTTTTCTTCTTTTGATTCAGTTTGGTCGCTTGAGTTATCTGAATCAGAACCATCACTGTCTGAGCTCTGATCGTCAGAATCTGATTCTTCTGTATCGAATAAACTGTCGTCTTCTGTGATGCGTAATAATTTTCTTCTCAGGCTGTGGTCTTTGTTCTTTTTCTTTTTAACTTTACTTTTCCACAGTTTATGTTCTTTCTTTTTCATTTTACCAAAATGCTTTTGGCCATCTCTACGACCAATGCCGTGTTTTTTCTGACCTCCTGCTCTTCTTGTAGGTTTTTCCTCATTAGTGCTATTGATTACTTGGCTTTCTATAGTTTTAAAGAACTGACTATATAGCCAGTCTCCAAGGTTATCGTTATCTTTTATAGTCTCGTCATACAGTGAATTTATATTATCAACAGGATTCGGTGTTGGAGAATCATCAAATAATGAAGGAGTATTTACAATATAAGCTCGGGTAGGCTTTGACAACGAACGACGCATAACATTTTCAGTTAATTTTGAGCTGAAAATATAATATTATTTATATTTAAATAACTTTGATAATGAGTTAGGGTTTAAAATAACATTGTTCGTGTAGTAAATGATATTATTTTTTAAAGTTGGCAGACAACGTCAATGATAAAAATTGGTATTTATTTTTTATTGCATTAATTATACTAGATATAATTACTTTGGTTCGCATATCTTTGTGTCAGTGTCGAAGTAGAAACCTGGATGACAATGGCATCCAATCACGCAACCAACCAAACTATTGATGCAATATTCAAATTTTCCGTGGGGTCCACATTCTGTAAATAATATTAATAAAACCATTAGGGCAATTCCATATTATTATGTTACAGACATTTGCAACATATTTGTTAACATTATTTAAATTTTGACTATTATTTTGAATACCACATTTGAATATTCTCACTAAACTTCTACTAAACTTTCAATTATTCCTTTGTGTAAATAATATTATACTCGGATAGAGAATTTGTTTTATGATTTATTTAATAAATCTACTAAATATTTTTTTAAATTATGTTATTATTGTTCTTCGACTTCGAGTCTTTTTAAATTTCGAAAAACTTCCTCTTTGCAGGCTTTTTAGGGCTCAGTACCTGAAAAGGAAGAAATCAGATCCAATCCTTACAGGATCACTCCGTTGTCCGTCTGTCTGTCTGTCTGTTTGTCTGTCCATCTGTCAAGATTATTTTTCTCAAGAACGCGTAAAGGTATCAAGCTGAAATTAATATTAAATACAATCCCTTGGTGCAATAATAAATTTTAGCTTGATAGCGTTCTTGAGAAAAATATTCTTGACAGACGGACAACAGACTGATCCGGTAAGGGTTCTGTTTTTTGCTTTTGAGGTACGGAACCCTAATAATTTAAATAAAATTTTGTTAAAATTGTGAATATATAATGTTCTCTGGAGGTACCATCTCTGGAGGTTTGGATTAAATTTGATTTTTTTCGTTGCAGGTACAATTTTCCATGGAATTGCCCATTAGGTACTTTTGCAGTAGACAGCACTAGAGTCCAGTAAACTATAAGCAGGCACACATTCTGGTCTTCTAAAGGCTGGACGTTCTATTATTTAATTATAGCTGCTCAATGTGACCATGAAACCTCACCATGTCCTACCTCTCATTATATTTTTAAGTAAACTTTAGTCAATTGACTAATGTTATTATCCCACTATGATATTATACATACGAAAGTTAGGATGGATGGATAGATGGATGTTTGAATGGATGTTTGTTACTTAATCACACCAGAACGGAAATATTATAGTCTAGAATAGCATATAGGCTACTTTTTACCGACATATCACGCGGGCGGAACCGACGGCGCAAGTTAGTATTTTTATAAATGAAAGTATTTACATTAATTGAACACAAAAATGTTACCTATCCAAATTAAAGCTCTTAGAATGTCCTTCAATTAAACCGAGTTTATTTCATATAAAGATATTTGAGTAATGAAATAATTGAAGTAGACTTACATACCATATTGAACTGGTTCTTCATACGAGTGTGTGTTGCATAATTGTATAGAGTTCGTCACCAAGCACAATGTAACCAAAAAAAACATTAGTGAACCAATGAAAACAACAACACCACTGGTAAAATGTTACCAAATCAACTGCTCAAAGTGTTTTCATATATTTTCAGAGCTGAGACTTACTGGTATCACATCGCTTTTTTGTTGAAATATTTGAAAAAATATTGTACCGTCTTATTTTTGATATAAGAATGTAGTTTTGATTATACACGATCGTCTTTTCAAAAACTAAGCTACAACTACTAACGAAACACTACCGGCATATGTGTTCCTAACAATGGTGGAACGTTGACTACTTTTTGTTACTAACAATGGGTGTATTGAAATGATTAGTAGATTAGTGAGTCCTTTTATAATATAATGTGGCTTCGAAAATCTCATTGTTTCGTAGATTATGATAAAGTTTTCATCATCATTTAAACCAATATGCACGTCACACTGCTAGGCACGGGTCTCCTCCAAAGATTGTGAAGGGAATTAAGCCTACTATATATATCACGCTGGCCAGACGTTTGTTTCGAATTTTCCTTTTCTCGCAGTGCTCTTGTCTGCATAAGGTTATTCTCTTAGTCGCCTTTTACGGCACCCACGGGTTAAGATGGGATAGTGACATTATGTCTTAATCCGTCACTACATGGGTAGTAAAGTTTTATCAAACAAAATTATAACAGTTGGTTTAACACCGTACGTTGTATGTCACTGTTATATAAGGTAATTCAAAAATTTGTGTTTATTTGTGTCAATCTTTATTGGCAAATTTATTTATTTCAGAAGGTATAATAAATATTCCGATTTTTTCCATAAAAATTGTATTTTTTAGTTGGACAGAGATAAGCCACATAAATTATTAAGTAAGTTTATTTTAGTTGAATTTGGAAATAATTTTAAAAGCATGTTATATTTGCAAAAATACATTTTATTTATAAATTTTTACTTATTTTATAAATTACATATTCTGAATCCAAATTATGAGTACGTTGATTTATATATCTTCGCCGAGATCGGGAATTCCTTTCAGGCCCCTGTAAACAACAAAAACATTGTTAGTATATTGAAGATTAGCTTTGTGTGACAAATTTAGTGCCACAATGAGTTGAATAAATCTTGCCAACTACCCTTTGACATTTTAAGCCACTTCTTTTTGAACCTCTGACTCAAAGGGATGTTATAAGTTCGACGTGGATATATGGCTGTGTCTGTCTGTGGCATCGTAGTTCTTAGAAGGATGGGCTGATTGTGTAGCATTACATGTCTTATAAGAAATGGTTAAGTATTAGAATAGTATGTCAGTGTAATTACTTGGTGCATTCTTCAGGGAGGACGCATTTGTGTGTTCTGTCGTCTCTCACGTAAGGATGAGTGCAGATGCAGCCAGGTTCACAGAACGGGTAGCAAGGGCGCAGTCGGTCCCGCGGGTTGTCACACGTCACTGACGCACAACCAGCGAAGCACACCTCGTACCTTTATTTCAGACATTTAAAATCATTTTGCTTTATACTTCGATGGTGGCGAACAGGCATACGGCAGTTACCACAGCCTATGGACGCGAGCAACACCAGGGCATTACAAGCGCGTTTTTTAGTTCCATTGTATCAGATATTGGTAGCACAGTGACCAGTTTTCTGTACCGAGGGGGGTCCACTTACATCTAATATATCTGTTTTTTATTTCTACGAATGATATGAATTCATTATAACTTTCAATAAATCATATAGTGCTTTTGTGGTAACGAACCGCACTTTCCTATGCTTCTATCCTTTTCTATCACTTAGAACTATCGTATCGCCGATTCCGCTGGGTGCGACCGCACTCCCGCTCTTGTTCTCGCTATAGTAAATGATGCTTCTAAGTGATAGAACGGGATAGAAAACAGAGGAAAGTGCGATGCCGTGTGGTTAAACGTGGTCCAACCAGGTCCATTGATAGCACTACTGGGCACTACTGTTGCGTTTATTATTTCTGCACGCAGACAAAGTAAACTCAGTGATGTGTACTTTGTATGCCAGCAGATATACTCGTAATTGACGTACAGAATGAATTAAGAAAAAATTTTATGCCAAAAAAAAAGTTATGAAAAGGAGGAAACCTTTTCTTTTACTCACCACTCTCTTTAATATCATGTGGTATCGCATGTAATTAGAGTCTAGTTGAAATAAATTACTTATGTACTTACTCGTATGTATTTTGGTTGTTTATTTGTTAATAGGTTTCTCAAAATTTGGTCATCAAAACAACACTTATTCACCAGAATAAATGTTGCTTGAATAAGTGTTAAAGTGTAAGATAAATTAAAACCTTTACTTATAAGAAACACTATTATGTAAACTAATTTTTAAGTGAACTATGTATTTCTTTATGAGTAATAAAGTCGTTAAACCAACCTTACTAGTTGCATTGATATTTGTTGGACATAAATACCTTTCGTGAGGTCTGTCGCAGTTCATAGAAGTAGGCTTTTTCTCTGATTCTTTGTCCCTGAAAATATATTGACGTTATGTAAGAAATATATCATAACAAGTTTTAAAGGTTTTTGTAGTACGTTGAGTAAACTAAATTTATCCACCATTTTGATTATGATTTTTGTCTATACCAGTGTAGTATGACAGAAGCAAACTTGAAATTTCGGCGGTGTAATGTTGATTTCCAATACGAAAAAAATCGGAGTGACGGCCACGTATTGGAAAGCGCAGCGTAGCGTAGCGCACCAGATGGACCGACGACCTGGATAAGTTTGCGGGTGGCCGTTCGTTGCAGGTGATACAAAGTCACTCACTGTGGCGTAAATTTCGTGAGGTCTATCCAGCAGTAGACGTCGTTGTTGGGCTGATATGATGATGTTGATTTTTGAGAAGAAATTGTATAGTAAAATCTTATGTCTTAATTATATTTTTTTTATTGCCTGATTTGGCAGAAGAGCAGACGGCCCACCTGATGGTAAATGGTTAACGCCGCTCATTGACGTTGGCATTGTTAGGTTATATATATTTATAAACATTGATTATACATTTCCGTGGGGACCTAGCTTTAAATACGGGCTCACGCTTAAAGTAGGTACCAGTCACAAATAAAATTAAATATCATCTTTAAACATACTCTTTTATAAGAAAATGTTAATAATGTTAGCATGTAAGTTTTATCTACGGAATAATAAAAAAAAAAATTAATCACCGCACCGCTTTTAAAGATCTTTTAATGGTATATAATAGGTTTTTCGCCCAGCAATTGAGGTCCTTATTGACTAATATACCTATTTAGTATTGATGGGATTCAGTTAGTTTCAATCTTTACTCACATATTATAAGGAGGTGGGTGTCCATCCCTTTCGGAACTTTTTATATTCTGTAGTATATTATTCTCATTATCATAATGTCGATTTCCTCCTCCCCTATAAGGCGATGACATATCCATTTCTCTTTCTCTGTCTCTTTGTCTGTCCCCTGGGTTAAACCCTTTCGGCTCTTGGTCATCCATATATCTCTGGTTGTCATAGTCGTGCCTCCATCTGTCCCAGTCTTTGTGGTCTTCAAGAGGCTTTAGTAATGCCTTCTTCCTCCAATTCCTCCTGTCGTCTATCATGGAATGCCTTTTATTCCCGTCCATGTCTTCATAGTCGTAACTGCTAGGTCGCGACGCTTGGGCGTAATTATCTGTAATGTAATTGGTTTCTATGCTATGGTTGTTTTTGATTATTTATTTTAAGATCTACGAAAATAATAAAGCACTTACATAAAAACAGAGAAACCAACAATAATGTTCGCATTTTGTTTAAAACTTTTTATATAACGAGTGTTAGTTCGATTTCATGTTGCAGTTTTCAAAATGGTGACTTGGTTTTATCGCTCCGTTTCACTTTACGGCGTATATGGAACTAATCAGTGAAAATTAAGTGAGCCTTTACAAAACGAAATAGAAGTCGAGCGGATGTGATTGCTTTCACTACTTTATCGATAATAGTATTGTAGTATAGACTTTTTACCAGCATGTAGGTGCTGGTAAAAAAATCTACCCATTCATTTTTGCTTTTGTTACAATATCTTGTTGTAATGGCGAAGGTTGCCGGAGCATCATTTTGATTTTGAATAAACGATTTACGTAATGGAATTTTACAGCAAATTAAGTAAGTTTACCATAGGCTGTAGGTATATAATTATATCTATCATATAGTTTCATGTTTCTATTTTCTTTAATTTGTAAAGCAGGATTAGGTGTAATAAAAGAGAATTTATGGAACAACATGCATTTATTGTAAATAAGGGCAGCGAATTAACTAATTCTTTTAGCGGTATTTCTGTAGGGATCATTTTGTAGAAGTTTTCTTGGTTGTAAAGCTTTGATTGGTGGTGGTGCTATGACAATGTTGAAGTAGTTGCCCATGCGAGACACCTCGGAGCCATGTTTGAAGTCATCTTTCTGATTTGTGTTGAGGGCAGCCGCGTTATTATTGCTGGACGACATGATGTTGGCGTTGTCGTTCTCGGGAAAGTCGAGCGGCATGTCCTCACGTTTATTATGACTCCTTGATAGCCTTCCTGGATATTTGCTCATCGATGAAGGTGAAGGCAACTTGTCTGATCTCTTTGCTGGCACGGGAATACCCATTTGAGTTCTGTGAAAATAACACAAATTATTTTATTATTTCTGAGCAAACCTGAAGAACCTAAAATATGCTACAAATCAGCATGTTTTAGGTTCATATTTATATCAATCTACTGGGCCTTCACTTCGAGGAAATTAATATCATTATCTTAGTAGATTTTTCTAGTAGGATTAAAAAAAGCTCGAGATAAATCCAAAGTTGTCAAGGAATATCTAAATATTTGATAAAAGTTATACTGTTTTAAAATGGCAGCTAACAAAAATGGTGTTATCAATTGTGGTGACTTTTACCCATTATTCTTATAAACAGTGTTGGGCACATTTTAATTATAATTAACAATTAACGATTAATTGAATCTTAATTCCCACCAAATAATTGTTAATTGCAATTATAATGTGACCAACGCTGCTTATAAATATTGCTGTTTTGTGCATTATAAAGTATTTGAACCAATACTTGTTTCAAAAATAAGGAATAATCTTCAGGACTCCAGAAGACCTAGGTTGATACTGAAATTGGATTTTAAAGTTTTATTTAGCTTATGATACCCACGCAGAGCAGTCTTGGGGCAGCACACACTGATGCGTGCGGTCGTCGCGGACGTAAGGATCCTCGCAGACGCAGCCCGGCTCGCAGTAAGGGTAGCAGGGACGCAGGTGGTTGCGCGGGTTGTCGCACGACACCTCTGCACACCCCCCGAAGCAAGGCTCGTACATCTCATTCGGCCAGTAGCATGCTACAAATAATATATAAATGATATATTTTGAATTGTTATTTTATTTCTGAATTCGCGCGGAACTTCGCTACCGTCGTTCTTTATTTGGCCACTGCTCAGTCCCTATTAGCCGTAGCGTGATATTTAATAGCGATAAACGGACTATCTAAAACTAAAATATTTTTTCCTGAAAAATATTTTTTTGTAGTTCCTGAGATCCTAACGTTCAACTAAATAAACAAATTCTTCAGCTTTATAATATTTGTACCTATAGATAGATGAAAGACTCACCTACCTAACATTTTGAACGTCACATTCGGATGAAAAATTACTACTTAATACATATACTACCTACATAACAATCACATTCGAAAATCATTGGTATTCCGAGAATTAAACTGCTGAAGAAAACTTATAAAATTATTATTGAACAGATATAACCTAACCCTCAATTGTCTTATTGATGATATTGTTAAAAACCTTAAAAATATTATTGAACATTTATAACCTAACCCTCAATATTAGTAAAAAGCTTAGAACACATTTCACAGTGATATAGCGCGCAATTTCTCACATCGGCACATTATTGGGTATCTGAGGGCACTAAATCTAGTTGCGGGCTAGACTTTTCCTTTTGTAGTCGTTTCCACAGGTCCATTACTGGTCCCTGGAGCACCACTAGGTATCCCTCGAGTTACACTACTACTTCTAAAACTTAGACGGTGTACTTACGAGAGATAAAATCGAGTGCGGGTTTCGTGTCCTATATAAACTAGAGCTAACTTTTTCTGAATCTCTCGGTGCTTTAAAAATACGAATGTTGCAAGGTTTAGATATGTTCTAGATTTATTATACGTTGATAAAATGCGGAATAAGTTTTGTTATTCGAAATGGTGGTCAATGGAGGTAAAATATTATCACATTATATATGTAACCTTCAAAAATGTTGGTATAGTTAGATATTCTGTTTATAAATAGATAAATATGTTTTAGATACAGAACTAAAAAAGGTATTGCTCCTAAATAAAGCATATGAAAATAATAATATTACCTTTCATAATTTTATCTTCATCTCTGCCTATTACGTAATGAATTTTAAACAAAACTGTAACCAAAAAAGGTAGTTTCATGATGAATAGTACAATCACACAACTGCTCGAATCAGTTGGTGTTAGGTGACTATCGGCGTTTGTTTTCAAAATGTTTTTCTCTGCTTTTTCTAGTTCATGTTTGTGGTGAAGAGAGTTTTCAATTCATAATGAATATATCGTAGGGATATCTAAGGTCGTTCTAATAATATGATAAGGGTATATACGTCGGTAAACACAGAGAGCCGGTTAAGCCACGGTTGATTGAATTATTGCTTGCGTTGTAATTTCGAAGGTGACGTAAGGTCACGTTCTGCCGATACCTACTATGAATAATGTTACATTTTCCATACTACTCTATTTTGGTTGGATTATTTTCAAAATAGGCTTGCTACATTAATTTTGACCACTACGTCAAATAGGCATCTTCGTGCCCTGAGCGCCAAGCCATGAAATTTTATAATTTTTTTAAGATTTAGTAAAAATCTAACTAAAATATATTAAAAACAAAAGAAAAAGCCTTCTATCAAACAATAATTTGCTTTTGTCAGACCTATATTTACGTATCAGGGATGTAATGTAAGTACTGCGTAGACTTTATGAATCATTGGATAGATATTAACTCGTAAAGATTCGCTCTTTCCCCTAATATAGATTGGTGGGATATTCATTTATACGAGCTTGAACGGAAAATCATTGGTTGTAACACGAATTGCTTAGAGATTTGGCCGAAAAGCGATATTTAATTGATACTTGGATTCTACAGTTACCAATAACCAATTGTATCAACATTCAAGAATAAGATATATTATATTAAACGATTTTAAGTCAATATTTTTCAAAAAGGAGTAAGTAGTTTGCAAAAAACGAAATTAAACCTGTTTTGCAGATGCCATTGCAGCATTTGCAAACAAAAATGTCATGGATATTTAATTCCAAAATTCCAGCTGAAATTATCAATTTTAGTTTTGTGGTAAACTTTAATCATGGGAACAAATAATAACACAGAAACACGAAAAAAATATTAGTTTGTCACATGAATAATTATTCTGTTGGGTTTCAAAATACCGCAAGGTTTAAAATGAAGTGACAATTTCAAATTTCAGTCGATTCTGCATCGCATGCAGTTGCCTGTAACGCTCGGAGTATGATTTGCGAAATCTACTCTTCAGCCAATATTATAATATAAATTTTTCAAGTGGCTCTGATACCATTACACACCAGGTACACTTTAAATTACAAATTTAACGCCGTACCATTTTGAACCAAAATTATCGCTGTACCTTCTCGTATCAATCGTAAGTAGCTATTACCAGGACCTATAGATGTTTACTTACCTATGCTACACACTTCCTTATTTGTTTGTATAGTAACAAGTGTTTTCTATAGCTCAATAAATATGTCACCCGTATCGTGTTAAGGGGTCGAGTGAAAAAACGTAGGTACTACGTACACCTTTTACAAGAATTGTATCGATAAGGTCGGTCATATTTTTGCTAAATTATACTCGTAGAAGTACTCCTTGTCCTAAGGGCTTGTTATTGCAAACTAAAAGTTCTTTGTAAACTATCAAATTGTAGTTTTTATGAAGTTTTGCTGCTGTTTGTGAACTTGTTTCGTTTTGGATTAGGTATATAACGTCAGTTGCTGTAGGTACTTTTAAAAAGGTTTGTTTTTTCGGAAATAACTTTGACACGAATTTATTTTATATAACCAATAAAATCGAAATTGTTACTGGATGCACTCCAAATAATATGGAGGGAATTTAGCCTACTATATCACGCTGGGCAGACGAGTTGGTATAGGGTTTGTTTCGAATTTTTTTTGCATAAGGTTACTCCTTTAGTCGCCTTTTACGACATTCACGGTTTGAGATGGGGTAGTGACATTATGTATTCTTAATCCGTTACTTCACGGACAGGTTTTGATAACCTCGAAATTTTATCTTCAGAATTTCTTTCATGATAGTAAGATTATATTTTATTTCGACTGATATTTTCTTGGCGTGGTATAGTAGGCTAAACTCCCTCCACATTCTCTGGAGCAGACTCGTGCCCAGCAGTGGGACGTTTATGGGTTGAAATGATATTTTCTTGCTCAGATTTGATTTGACTATTATTCTGAAATAAGTCGAATTTTTTCTATCGTTATTAAATGAACACTGAAAATGAATTTTCCCGGTCACGCCTTCGAATTAACGGGCATGACTGTGTTATAATTTAATACCTAAATTAATTTTAAATATTTACGTCTTATGAAACTTGTGCAACATTAAAACTTTCCCTTGAGAGTAAACTAAAAGGTATGAAATGGTGATATATAATGCCACACTAAACATAATAGAGTCACTAAAACCTCTGCTTTATAGCAAAAATATCTGTATAATCGTGATAGATGCCTTTAAACAACGAATATTCGAACAAAGGAGACAAAGGCAGACCCGAGACAGTACAATAATAGTACAAGGAACTGACGATAAATTGGGATTCCGATCTCTTTGGCTCGCCTTATACGAAGCTACCATATTGCTGCCCGTGACTTGACAAGTACTACCAACTACCAATACACCTTATATTAGTTCTCCCTGGAGAGGAAAGTACACAAATAAATAGCTACGCAAAGGTAATGAAAGAGTTTATTATGTCATGCACACATTCTCATTTATTATAGACGGAGGGACAAGGGATATTCGACTTATTCCTTAGAAAGGGTGCAGATACTAGAGATGATTTACACTTAATTAATATTCGGGTACAAAATATGTCCAAGAAATATTTTGTTCATGAATTGTATGACTAATTGAGCGTACTGTATGGGAAAATTCTTTAAAGCTTTTTAATTCTGCGCAAATCGCTTTTTATGGGTAATACATATTTGGAAAAACTTTCTTAATTATCAGGGCGAACGAGTTTTGTTTTGCGCCAGCAGTGTTTGGACTGTCTGAGCTTTTGAAATTAGATCTATAATTCGCTTACATAAAGTGTAGATTTGAATAATAAATTATATCACCTTGCAGTCTAGCATTGTGCCGGTTATTCGCAATAGGCCTGCTCCCTATAACATGGCTAACCAAAGACAGCTGGAGAAATGTAGCTATGATAGCCTACCCCTTTCGGAAATCATTAAGTAATCATTAAATGAAAACATCACAGAGAGTATGGCGGTATATTGATTTCAATTAAACTCACGACAAATAATAGTTTACAATAAGGCATTGTGTGAACATTTTATAGATTCACTAATTAAATATTCATTTCCACATCGCGACTTGCGACCAATGTCAATGTTTGTATTTATTGAGGATCTATGGTTCGATAGGTTTGGTATTTTCAGTGAACCATTTGTTTGGTTTCACAGTCCGCCTGTTATGAATAAAAACAATGAATGAGTGGAGTTTTTGTTCCTCATCGTCGATGTTTTTATTCAGGAATTAGGTTGGTTTGAAAATAGCGATGTATGTTTTCAGTTTATATACGGGGGTGAGAGGAATGCTTATGAAAACCAAAACAAGACGTAATGTTAGCAATTCCTGATGTAATTTAGGGGTTTTAAGGTTAGCTGACCCTAAAGTGGTTTTAATTATGAAACGCAATAAGCGTCTTGTAGCAGTCTTGAGAATTGAATAAAATCTAAAAACTTACAACTTGATAACCTATTCATTCAATTCTATTGTGAGAAAGTTTGCGAATTGGTATTCAATCTCGCGTACCTGTCTTTATTCAGATTTCAAGGAAATCATAATTATTATTATACATATTTCAATATCGTTGTGTTATTGTTAAGCTTCCATTACGTGAACGAGGCAGCCAACAGAGCTTAGCTGTTGAGAATCCTGATATCATGTTACTACATTAGTAGCACGTAGGTATGTATGAATTAATATTAAGATCAATAGAGAACAGGAGAAAGTTTTAATTTTTTCCATACATCACAGTGACTTCAACTAATAGAACAATTATATAATTTAATAATCTCTCATCTCAATATATTGTTTAATAATCATCATTATTATTATTATTAAATATAAAAAGCACACCATGAAGCTAATTTTATATATTACAATGTCAATCTTGATTTTGAAAACCCATGATTTGCACATGATGACAATACATTTTGCATGCCTTACGGTAGAATCACTTGAAACATTAAAACATCATTGTAAAAGTGTTTTCTGCAAAAATAAACTATTTAATTTGATTTGAAAATAAAGCTATAGATAGAGAACAATAGAGATTGCTTCACTGACTAGAGCGAAGAGCGAAGCTCTTAACTGAGAGAGAGAGAGATGTATGAATTAAAGCAAAGTGTCCAGGTGTCTGTCAGTCCAGGTGGAACGTTGTATCATTTTTATTGTTAGTAAGTCATTTCGAAGGTGCAGGGAAATTGAAACGTCTCACATTTACGGGTGCGAAGCAGGATATACTACGGAAAATAGCTTACCCGATAAAATATGATTGGCTGCGATCTTTTTTATTACTCGCATGGTACGTACCTACGGCTATATTTGTAAACAGCAATGTTGAAGGCTTGAAGTGGTTTGTTCTCATTGTTTTGTATTCTTTATTGATAGAGTTTTGATTTGTGCAATAATTTGAAAATTTAGAAGTGGTCTCTAGTGATTTTTTGAGGAAGAGGGCATCTACTTCTAATACTGGTCTAAATATGATTCATAATCTAACTTTATTGGTTTTGCGGTAAATTGTCTTAAATATTTATACAGTTCCATTAATTTCATTAACAAACATTGTGTCTGAAATCATAAATATAAACATTATATCGGTAAGAAGTTCTTACCGATATAATGTTTATACAATATTTCACAAATACATTTACATTTACAAATATACCATGCAAGTCAACTAGCTACACGTCAAAAATCAGTCATCATAAATCAAGAAACACGTCACAAGTCATCTATACTGTAGAGATATTCAACCAAGTGGTCCCACTCGCACACACTCAAGCTGCGCCATGAAGGCATTGAATATTCTTCATATAAAAAATAGCTAGAAGTCTAAACGTACTCTCTGATATACTTACCGTTATTCTTAATTAAGTTCATGCATACGTTTACCAGTTTCCTCGAACCAACGTTGTGCATTCCCAGCACGCGCAGTACAAATTACAAGTAAAACGATCTCCTGTCCCTTTAAATAGACGTCTCTCGATTGCACATCCCTTTCCTATCAAAACAAATATTATATCATTGCAACACAAATTTCAACTTTAGACTCAAAGATATAAGGTTGAGATTACATTGTTTGTAAGCCAAAACAAGAAATGATCACCTACTACCCGTACTGGCCGGTCCCTAGGGTCCAAGAGTTCCAATATATTTGTGCGGGCTCGCGACCTGGCAACTCTTCAAGATTACTGTCAGCAAATAGGACGAGCCGACGTGCTCTGAAAGAGAGATGTTCTATAATGCGACCTAGTGCAACCTCCTTACATTTCAGTAGTAATTTCTCTTTAATATAACTAGGATCACAGCCTAAGGTTTCAAAATTGTACAAAGATATTAATATTCGGTTTTCAGTTTCAAGAATTTTATTTCTCAAAAAAAAAGAACATTACATTGCGTGCAAATCACGCGGTCCAAGTTCGATCCCGACCGGCGGCAGTACCAATGTGGATGTTCTAGTCAAGTGACTTACCATCTGCTAACGGTGAAGGAAAACATCGTGACGAAAACCCACATACCCTAGAAGAAATTCTATGAGTATGTTTAGTACCCATAACACAAGCAAATATAATTGCTTAATTTGTGACTAGATGGCGCTGTGTGAATGTGTGAATATATTATTAATATTATAGCTACGTGTGTTACGAGTTTGAGGATTAAAAACTCATTTGAAATTAAACTTACAATAAAATCTAAAATGACAATGTTATTATGAGAATAGTTCTAATTAAACGAAGATTTATGATCATACAAAGTTAGGTACCTGCGACAAATAATCGTCTAACTTATACAAAGGCGATACAACGGCACGTAGTGTAATGGTTCGTATACACTAGAGTGGTTGAGTTGGGCCTGGTCTGGCCGCTAATTATTTGAAAGAAAGAAAATACTTTTATTTCCATCTAGGATTCTGGGGATCACAGTTTTGTGAACATTTTTGGTATAAGTATCTGTATAAATAAATAAAATAGAATAGTTTTCTATAATTGTTTGTAATATCAAAATAATAGTTTTTTGGAGTAGGTATATAAAAGTATGTGTGTGCGTTACATAAAACAAAAACACACTTTGTATAAATTTTGTCTCTCTGTTTGTTTGAGGTAAACTTCAAAACTACTAGACCATTTTCGACGGATCTTTTACTGGAGGATAGCTAATGTCTACTTTCATTTTGGAAGAAGTATTAGAGTTCCGAAAAAAACCAATGAATCGGGTTAGTTAACGACGCGGATAAAGTCGGGGGCATAGCTAGTATGGTATATAGTTCTGTATTAGTGACTGTACTTGGATCAATAATTTCACTATGACTTAGTTTTATAAATCTTAAGATGCATTTTACTGTATTGATATCATAGCCTTGATGCAAGAACTTATGCAAGAAATATAAAACTTTCTCTCGAAGATTTAGGCCACAATTTACTCGCCTTATTTTAATTGTCTTCTATTTGGTATAGAATAACTTAGCTTTTATTGAATGTCGTTTGTTTTTTCAAATATTTTGTTCTTCAAATACGGTGTAGTATGGCTCGGGCCGGTTCAGCTAAATTCTAGCAACTAGTGTGTACGTAACTTAATGTTGTCGTAAAGGTAAACTATCCACCAAATATAGGGAATAATGCAATCTACGTGCTATTGCAACGTCGACGTTACATTTATGACTTATCCCCTTTTCTAATAATTTCTGTCGTGTTTATGACCCATACGTGACGCAGTGTGATCAAATATATAGATTTTACTGCACAAAGCGTACACCGTTTATATTATTGAAGTGCATAATTTGTTGTGTAGCAAATACACATTTACATAATTGAATTTACAATTTAAAATCAATTGACTAATGCAAATCGGCTGCATCTAACATAATTTTGACTGGCCTGTTGGTCTAGTGGTTAGTGACCCTGACTGCTAAGCCGGAGGTCGTGCGTTCGATCCCCACCCAGGACAAATCTTTGTGTGATGAGCATCAAGGTTTGTTCTGTGTCTCGGTGTAATTTATCTACAATATGTATGTATTTACATAAAAAATGTATTTAAGTAGTATATCAGTTGTTTAGTACCCATAACACAAGCAAATATAATTGCTTACTTTGGGACTAGATGGCGCTGTGTGAATGTGGTAGAATATAATATTATTATTATTATCTATTTGGCTATATTTCTTTGTTATGTTGAAACCAAACAATATTTTGTTGTTCCTTGAAGTGTCAACAGAGCAGACCTTGTCAGTGAACTGGCCGTAGCCAAATTTGTTGACACCTTTTTTTTTGGCTTTGTATGACGTTTATAAGTATCATGTATGGTTAAAAATATAAGTACCTTGCATAATGTATGTGATCCATATGAAATAAAAGATATTATAATAGAAGAGGCCCCCGTTATGGTAAGTGGTAGCCTTTGGCCATAGACAAGACTATGTTATCTTAGCATTGATTAAACAATGCGAAGAAAACCAAGCTGCTACCTACCGAAAAGAAAAAGGAAAATTAGGAGGAAAAGGAAAACAAAGGGGATTGAGAGGAGGAATCGTAAAGTCTACAAGTTTAAAAAACGCAAAGCCGTTTATTTATTTGATCACTATGTGAGTCACTGTATCTATACGTTTGATACTCCTTTTCTTACCAATGAACTCTGGATAGCACTACTCACTAGCAGGCACATAACAATAGCGTTGTTATGGCTCAGATTGAGCGGGATTATCCGAGGATACCTCTCACAGCAGCACTAGAGTGAAGAAATATAGCGACAAAAAGGGGCAAGCAGAAATGCATCATACCCGCATTTTGCCAGCTATGTTATTGTACAGCTATGTAAAAAACAAAATATTCTTGGGGATAAAAATTTAGATATGGTCGCTGTCACTTTCGAACATTAATTGACAACGACATCAAAACCAACTAATCGAATATCGATATTCAGAGTAAGCGCCCTTAATTCTAAACCCTGAGCTTGCTATCAACACAACACAGTGTGGGAATTTATTGTGGCTCTTACATTTTATGGCAATATAAAGCAAATAAAATAAACATTAATACGTTCATATTGGACACATTTGAGATTAATGTATTTGTACCTAGTATTACTGCCTCGGTGGCGCAGCGGGAAGTGTATACGACTGCTGTGCAAGAGGTCCCGGGTTCGAGTCCCGGGTCGGACGAAAATGGTATTGGGCTTTTCTATCATGAAATTTTCCCGGAGTTTGGTAAAACAAATGTTCTCGGTAGATGACATTAGACTCGCCCTCTATTTCATGGGATCAAACATAGCTGGCAAAATATGGGTGTGGAACACCTCTGCCTACCCCTTCGGGGAAAAAGGCGTGATGCTATGTTTTATGTACCTAGTATTAGCCAAGTTATCAGAATGAGATATTTTTTGTTACGCCTCTATAATAAGATTCTACAAACGGCACAAAAATGCAGTGGCCCGTTAATTAATATTACTGAGAAATACCAATATTTGTTAATTTGCAAAAATATAGCAGAATAATTGTTCAAATCAAATATTTCCTCAAAATAACAATACTCAAATAATATCATGGTGGTGTGTTTTTGTGATGTAATTAAAACTCTTTAATGCCTTGTCAGCATATTAACATTGTGTAAGAGATAACCGATACCCACTCAGCAATAAACATGAAAGAAAGATAATTACAGAACTCATTGACAAAGTTACGAGGCGAGCGTGAGCCGGGAATGAGAGTAAAAGTGTGTGTGTGAGTGTGAAGTTGCATAATTGAAACCCGCGGTTTGGCCCAATAACAATGGAACCCGTACAGTAACGTTCGCCGCGTATAAATTAGGGAATTATATTAATCGCGTATAACGTGGCGTCGTGCGCCTCGTCCCCGCCTCACCCGCGCCTCTAACGAGCTCACTCTAGTTGCGGATTACGTACTTGTAGCTGAAAATTACACTTTATTACGGTTTGACTCTAGGAATCCGACAACTTTAATTAGAAGATCCTCTTTAGATATTAACGTTTAATAATCCACTACACAAATGTTTTTACATTGTTTAAACTCTGTTTTACTTAACTAACAAAGTAACGAGGCTTAAGAAAATTACTTCCAAGATTTTCCTCAATGTTCAGAGATTTTTTGTTCTGATTAAAGACAAGATATAAGGCAGGTACTTTTTGCAAACATTAGCGCTCTTCGCGATATTATTTATAATTTAATTTGCATTGCGATGCCGGGAGCACAATCAATTTGCGAGAAGATTATGCGAGGGAAATTAACGCAAGATAACGTGGTATTAGCGACCCACCTGGGGAAGGATTCAGTCTTCCAGATAACTGAATATATTGCCCTCGATTACCAGAAAAGAACAGATATTTAGGAGAAAACACTGTAATGTAATTGTCGCTGCAATCTAAACGAGCGCCGACGAAACTCAGGGGAACATCTAACAATGTTTATCAGTGCTATGTTCTGAAGGCTTTTGTTTATTATGAGGCTCGATATACCGCGCTACATATTTTGATACTCCTTCGGCTTTGTGTTGGCGGATATCAGCAAGATATTTAACAATTTTAAACAAACTTATCGCAGCTAAATATGTATGTTTCTTAACTGCAAAACTTTCTATTGTACTCCAACATAATAATACGGACGCAAAGATAAGAGTGTTTATTTTTGAGACATCTATGTGTCCATCAATCACAAGGCTTCGCCCAACATTAGGCCGCAGTCGATGACATAGCAACTTCCATTAATACAACTTGCTCTATCACTAGCTAGGAACAATACTAGTTCCGCTACATCTTCCCCTTTAGTTATTTTCTTTAGCGGTGACTTCATTTCTATACCAGCAAACATTTCATCGCAATCTCTATCACTCATGCCACTTCTTTGAAACAGTTCAGTCTTCACAGGTCCAGGATTAACAGCATTGACCCTCACTCCTTGAGTACCTAATTGTAAAGCTGTGCACTTTGTGAACATGTCAGTAGCTGCTTTTGACATGCAGTATGGCGTCATAATCGGCAATGGCTTGTTCGACAATATACTTGACATATTTATGATGTTTCCTTGAGTTTTTATCAGATAAGGGATACATTTGTGAGTAAGTATATACGTTCCTCGAAGGTTGGTTTTCATAACTTTGTCGAAAGCTTCAATTGGTGTGTGTACTCCAAACATGGCGCTTACACCAGCGTTATTGATTAAGACATCAATTTTGCCAAATTTCTTTATAGTTTCGTCAACGATTTTATCTATATCTTTATCGGAAGTTATGTCTGCAACGATGAGAAGTGCTTTGTTATGGTTTAATGTTTCACAATGGTGGGCTATTTTGGTAAGATTTGCAATGTTCCTTCCGACAAGAATGAGAGAAGCGGATGATTTCGCGAACCGAAGAGCGCAGGCAGCTCCAATACCTGAACTCGCGCCGGTAATTAATACGACTTTGTTATCGAAGGACATATTGTTAGATCTTTGTGCATGTTCGATGGTAACTGAGCCAAACAATGGGCGAGTCCTGTATTATATGCTCTCTGGCAATACTTCCGCATGTCTTTGTTACCACAAAGTGAAACTGCAGGATCTAATTTCAACTTTAACTTCCCGTATTTGGTTTCGTCATGTTTAAAAATGAAAGTGTGCTTGTCATAGATCGATAAAGATAAAGATTCTTTATTTGCCAAAGATATGATAGTACAGAGTTGTTAAATAAAATTGTTTGTGGTGCGTACATATCTACCAGAGGGCATGCAAGTATAAATAATGTATTTTCAATAAGTACGTACGTAAACGTTGTAAAACAGAAAAGTATACTTGTTGTCTGTAATGATAGACATTTATTATTATAATGACAGATTTTAGACAGTTTCCTAAACGTCAGAAATAATTATTACTACCGAGGTAGTTTTGTAATAGCTTTTTCTGTCATTAATATTTATGGCGTTTTATGTTATTTATATATTGTATTTATAGGTATGTTGTTTATATGTGAGTGGATTATGGCCTAAACCCTCTCACCTCTCTAGTTAGAGGAGAGGAGACCTGAGCCCAGCAGTGGGACGTTGCTGATGATGAATATGATGATGTTATTTATTTTTTCGGTTTATATCGAGAAAATCATAATTTTAGAATGTTTTATGTAATGTTCACATTACATATTTCAAACAACCATGTAAGGAGTGTATAAGGGACTCTCTTTTAGTCCCGAAAGCGCAAATGATACGCAATATTACTGATACAAAACTACAATAGCAAGGCATCTTATCAGTAAATTTTGCTTTCTAACTAATTTAAGGCGCAGATTATATGTTGACTGTGACTGACCAATTATTCTGTTCTTCTAAGTTTTAATTATTTTATTCGTTGGCTTTTTTTTATTTCGTTCGTATAGAAATCGTAACAAGAACTTTACAGAAAGTATGGTTACTAGAATAAATAGTCTTATTTAATGCTTTTATAAGATCAGTGATCTTAGGCAAAGCGTCTATTAGTGTGCTATAAGACGTTTAATCTTATAAGTCGACAATTATAGGAGAATTTTGCTACTTGGGTACTTGGGTAAGTAAGGTAAGTAACTTGTGGTTCGATTTAAAATTAGAATTTATTTTGAATTGGAGTTTTTCAACAGTCTGTGCACTATTGCATTAGGAGCAACCTGTAAGGACAGTTATATATTATGTTGTAAAATAAAGAAATATATAAAAAAACAAGGTTTACATTATGATAATAAATAAAAGTCATTTTATATCTCATACATTTTATTTGAGTCATCTCGATATACGAAAGACAACATTTAAAATTTGAAGCGGTTTTTATTTACATCATCACTTACATCGAAAAGAAACTTATTATAAAAGCTCCCTAAATTGTCTTTGGCACTTGCTTTACAATAATACTTTACTATTTATAAACATGAATAAGTATTAGATGAAGGAAGAAGGAAGCATCAGAGTAATAACTGATCGGTAATACTTTCTATGGCGTTAAGAAAGTAATAAAAAGCACAGCGTGGGATGGCCTTCCGCTATATGCATGAATAACCTGGTGAAGAGGTTTTTTAAAGGACAATAGCCGCAATATGCAAGTTCTATATATACAATTAATCAATAATATACAATTAACAGACTCAATCTACACCCAGACTCGAAACAAATATCTGTATACAAAATATTTGTGTTGTGTGGGAATCGGGCCCACATCACTGAGCACGTTACGACCATCTTAAAATTGAATTTTATTACGCACAGAAATTATTTCCAATCTGTCATTATCCTTATAGATTACGGTACAATACGCGTCGAAAGGTGAAATAGTATTTATGATCATTATTGTATGTCTAATGTCTATATTTGAAAAAAGAACAAAAAAGAAAAGACCTTTATTTGTTCGTACACAACATTTGTAAAACACATCCAAGATTTTATTATTATTATTCATAGTGACAGGAACCCAATGATTGGTTAGCGCTGATTTCCTCTTAAGTTTTTCCAAAATCACTTCGGGGGGAATCAGCATTAACCCATGACACCATTATTTTGTCTATTCTATTTGTATACGTGTAAGTACGGCTTATTTAAAAAAAAAATATTTTATTATCAGGAGTTTTCCGTTAGTATTATGAAAATATGCTTTAGATTTAATACCTATCTGTATTTCACCTTTCCTTTCGCTTATTTAGATACATAAAAGCTCAGGTGTCAAAGTATCAATGTTTTATGGTATTGTGAAAATCCCAAAATAAAACATTCTGTGAGACATTCTGTGTTTGATTATCGAACTTGAAATGCATAGAATTTGTTCAAACAACTAAACGTATTGCAAAGGGAGGCTCGACTGGCGCCGCCAACATCTTGGCCGCTCGGCCTTAAGCAATAAGGATCGTGATTTCAATACTTGAAGAGGGAAACGTTTTATACACCCCAGAGGGATTTGTACCGGCTGTATTATTTGCATATTTATGTAGAACCAACAATATTATCATTGCAGATTAGTTTTCTATGCGACTAATATTAATAACTTAATTTCTTCAGTTAGTTGAACGCAGAGGGTATGAATAATCTAAGTAGTACGATCACGTCTTTGCGTGATCACAATATAGAATACTGTTGAGACTTAGGCTATACAGTCACGTAGGCAGATATAATCAATATGAGCGAAGGAAAATATGTGAACACGTAGAACTTTTGTGAATTAGACTTCTGTTACTGCTATGTTGATGCTACGAGTACTGATTTGTAAATGGTTTACATCTTGGCAAACAATGATACCAAACAATATACCGTAGATACATAATAAATACATCTATAGTCAATATGATGAACGAATCAAATTAGCAGTAACATAATTATATTATGAAATAATAGATGTTAATTTCGTAGCGAATGAACATGAGCTAACGAATGAGCAAGAGCTAGCAAATGAGGCGCTCGTCGTAGCTATGAAGTACTAAAGGGTTCGTCACACTCATCAAAGTAATACTATCTAACGCACCGAATCGCACTTTCACTATGCGTCTATCCCTTTCTGTGAATGTGGTTGCACGACGCTGACGAAATCGACGAGGTGCTCGTTGTCAATTTCTATGTCGCTCTAGTAAATGATGGTTCCCATGACAACCCTCAAGCAACGTTCGCTAAGATCAGTTCTTTAGGTGACCGTTTTTGGTATTTTCATTCTCAAGCGTTTCCATATTTTGGACATCATGTAAAGCGGTGGTCCTGATTACTAACTCATGTGGTACTCGATTAAGTCTAGTCGAATTCTGGGCGACTTGATAAATTGCAACATCATAGTCTGCCTTAAGCCCATTCGCTACGAAGAAGAAGCAAGAGACATTAGTGTTTTGGAAATTATTACATAAAATCTACATCGCATTCACCTCGGCTACGTTCTCTGAAATGATGACATTGTTTTCTCTCATTGAGGTATAACTGCGATAATGCACTCTAGTGATAAAGATACAAAATCTAAATTGCAAAAGTAGGCTTCACCCACGTGGATATTGGTGGAATGTAGTCCAAGCTTAACTACTCGTTATTTAAGTAAAATTGATGTTAAAAGTTGATTATTAACAGACTTTACTCGCAATTAGGTAATAGAAGTTTTATAATGAAATTAGAATTTGACAAGAAATTATTTTGTCAACATTCAAAATGATTCATCTGAAGCGGAACTTATATGGAAATGAAAGTCAGAAGGTATTATACAATAATATAAAACTGAACACTCACCTAATTAATTACTTAATAATGGCTCGTCCAGAAATGCTGGTCTATTTCGTTATCAAATGCATAAGCGCTTATTATATTATGAAGGTAAAGAACGAGCTTACACAGATTAAAAATTTTGAGCTGTGTGTTAATAAATATTCGTTTGAATCGAGTCATACGTTACAGTAGAAAACAGCCGGAATAAAATTGATGATGATATTGCGAGTAAAATCTGTTAAATGCACTCTACCATATACTAGTATATATAGCCGAACAGTAGCCATAAAACATTAGTAACTTTGTACAAAAATGATGTGTTAAAACACTGGAGGGAGTGCGATACTGGACGTTTGTGTTATTACCACCCTTTTATAATTAACACCTTACAATTAACACGTACTTATAGTTACACTATAATTAAAACTTAAGTACGCTCTTAATAAAATAGTTTTTGGTGTTGAGGAACTTAGCGGTGGGGTTGAGCATCGATTCAAACTTTAATCTCATTATCAAGTTCGGCGGCTGTTTCACGCACACATAGTGCTTATAAGTACAGTTAGCAACATTTCCAATCTACCACAATTAGAAGAAATTGCATGTAATCGAAACGTAAATGTGTTGTTGAAGCGATGTCATTCAGACGTTTGAGGCATATGGTATTTGGAACTGTCGATGACTGTATAAAACGATGTTAAAGAGAAAAAACGGAAAAAGTTATGTATGTATGTTTTGCCCTACAATAATATAGTTGTGGTTTAGCCACGAAAGAGCTAGGCTGACTGTCGATTTGACCCGTCTTGAACAACAAACAGTGAAGGTAATTTTGAGGCTGGTAAATTATTAAACTTATATATAAATATATTGTACTACATACTCTTTTTGACTTGCAAAGTCAAGATACAGTAGGCACAATAAATGTATATGAATATAAAACACAGGGCAAAGCAAGGCTCATTAAAATAGTGTAGTAGGAATAATCATAAGAATAATCTGTAGAATTTAAATATGTAAAGTGGATAACTTGATGTAATAAAATTTGCTTTAAAACGGGTGACTTAGCCCATATGGAAAGATGTTTCTAAGACATTAATGTTATCCTTATAGTTTCATTTGTAATTGTTGTTTAACCTTTCTCAATGTTTCCTCTTTAATATTATTAAGCAGCAGGCCGGAGGGGGCCTGCGGAAGGTAAAGCCTCTGTTCCCACAGCTTAGTGGCACAGCACGTCGGAAACGAAATATGTTCATATTTGTGGTTTATAGGGCAGAGTCCGGTCGCGATCGATATGCGCCCGACCAATATATTATTATTTTGTTCGACGAAGCGTGAACGAGCTATACCAGAACATTTCGCTCACAACCATTTTTAAATTAATTTCGTTTCACTTATCAAATTTTCGATGAACTGGAAACTTAAAAAAAAATATAAGCGTGCAAATATTATGTTAGTTTTATCACTACGTTATTTACGATCGCAAGCAGGTACGTCTGACTCTTGACTTTAAATTGTCATCCATTAAAAAAAAATCTTAGTTTAAAGATACAATGATTAAATGCTATTTAATCTATGTTACCCTTACAAATGTAGACATTAAGATTGGCTACAGTTAAAAAAAAATTACGACTAATTATGTAAAGACTAGAGTTTTATAAAAATAAATGTTTCTACTCGTCTACAAGCGGCTTTACATTTATATTTAAAAGTAAATTATGTACATCTACCACTGATTCATGCCTAAATATTAGACTAATTAGAAAAATCTAGACGATTACTATAAACTAGACACAGAATTTGAAAAGTAGACTACTTATATTAATCGAATGGTTAAAATTCGAGATCACAATATCGCTTGGCAATATAATCTTAAAATTAACGACTAGCAATCTATTTTAGAGATCATATTAACATCTAGATACAGTTTTAGATGAATATATGAATCGATGATAAGTTATTATGTATAAGCTCAATCTGAGTTAGAGCCAGTTCACATCCTTTTGTCGCTGTCGTAGTTAAATTCAGCAAAAGTCGTGGAAGAAAAATTAATAATATTTTTACAATATTCACCAAGACTTATAAAACCCTTGACTTACGGTAGCACGCGGATTCTAGGTCTATGCTCTTGTCAAACCTTAAAAACTTGAATAACCTTATCATCATCATATTAGCCCAATGACGTCCATTGCTGAACTCTGGTTTGTTTGCTGGCTTTTGGTCTCGTCTTAGGGTCCTTTCATACCTGATGGATGTTGCGTCGGATATATCCATTTTTATAATCGGGACGCGCTATTACACTTTAAATATTCAAGGACGACAATTCTGTCAAGACAGTTCGGCAATATAATAAGTTTTTATTTCCAAACTGTATTAGTTTTATTATGGTGTATAATTATTTTTATCATTAAGGCAGTGTGAGCTGGCTCTTAATTACATAAAATTACGCAAATAAATATGATACTGTTTGAAACTTTAAAACAAAATCTCCAATATCTTAATTTTGAACGAAAATATACCAAGACATTGGAGCATAAAATTATTTGTTACAAAATGGACATAACTTTGTTAGTAGTATAAGTCATAAAAAAGATCTTAGGTACATTATTTAAAAATATGAGTAGTTTGGCGTTGGATTAAAACACAAAATATTTTTGCATTGAAAATGACATAACAGAATTGAAATATCATCTCTATGTCTATGAAGTTGAGGTACAACATGGAACGTGAAGATCTCTGTGGTGAATTTGGTAAAGTGAGGCTTAGGAGTTTTTGAGGTGATGAGCATCGTGATCGCAGCGACGTAAGACAGCAAAGTGTGTCATTTGGAAGGTGTTGGTAGAACGACTGCCTCGCTCCAACGTGCCTGTCATTGTGTAGCCCATGTTGAAGTCAGCTTGCGTCACGTTCGTTGTTAGATATAACTGTTGGAACAAGTTCGTGAATTATATACTATACATTCCATTTAGATAGTAAACTGCTGGCTTTAACTTAATCAAGGTTTGCTAATAAAGTAAATTGGAGCTTAATCTAGGACGTCTACATTTATTCTAGATTTTACAACTACTAATCAAAAGTTTATTATCCGTGTAGTAACGGATTAAGAATACATAATGTCACTATTCCATCTCAACCTGTGGGTGTCGTAAGAGGCAACTATAATTGAGACAATAGCACTGCGAGAAAAGGAAAATTCGAAACAAACTCTATACCATACCAACCCGACTGGCCAGAGTGCTAAATTAAATTGTTGGCTAATTCCCTTCACATTCCTTAGAGGAGACCCGTGCCCAGCAGTGGGACGTTTATGGGTTGAAATGATGATGATGATGACGTTGTCACTAGTGCAGAATTGAAGAATACAAAACTTCTAATTCTACTAATTTTCACGGCACGGGTCTCCTCTAAACATTCACTAAGTCGCTTTTTACGACACCTACGGTTTGAAATGCGGTATTGGCATTATGTATTCTTAATCCGGACAATGAGAATGCGCATCATAAGAAATTTATCATCACCCAACAAAATCCTGAACATATGAGTATTATGTATGCCTATGGCGCCTGTCACCTTTAGATAAACACCCAGCTTTGCGCGTATAATAAAGTTCAGCTTGTATCGAAATTAAAGGCATATATTATAAAAAGGCACCTGTACCTTAAAATCGGCATCTGTCCCCATGTGTTTGAATGTGCCCACTATGTATACTGCGTTGGCACCACTTATTACCATCCGGGCGTGAGTGCTATGTCTGCAACAAAATATATTTCTTCACTCCAAAATATTTTGCAATACTAAATTATTTATTGGTTCATTCATACCACCAGTTGTTCGTGTCGTGGTATGAATCGGGAAGGAACAGCTTTGAAGTCGTTGTTTCATAGTGAACAATGGAAAATTGTTCTTTTTTGATTTTTTTTTCGCCTTCATCTCTACAGTTCAAGACTCAAATACCTAGTCAAATATTTAATATATTTTAGGCACCCACACACGACCCACTGTATACTTTCTTGGGTAGGTACTTACGCAAATGCAAAATAAAAGCATTCCAAATTGGAATTCAAGAATGACAAAGGAGGTTTCGTAAGAGCAGTTTTGTTTACGTTGTTGCCATAGATAATATGTAATAGCGGCGCCACAGTTTGTCACGCAGGTAAGAATTAGTGCAGGACGGCGACGGCGACGCTTGCTTCGCCACAAGCCCACAACTACCTCGTAATACGGCGCCGTCGACGCGCGGTGATTTATCTACGGTCGACTACCTCATAACTACTGCTTGCGAATTATTTGTTGTAACGTGGACATCTATTACGTGATAAATTGCCGTTTTAGGTTATATTGTGTTTATTTTTAGGAAAATGTATACCATAAGTCTGAATATTGGGTCTCAATTTAACGTCAAAGAAAAAATAGGTCGATTATTTGGAAATGTTAACGGGAGGTAGAATTGACGAACTGTCGGAGAGACCTTTCGCGTTGCGTAAACTAATTTGAAGAGAAAAAGTCACGTGTAAACTTGGAAACTCGAGTCTTTTCGGTGCATTTGAAAAGGCGAGGTGTTCGCATGCCGGTCACGTATCCCAGTTAGTAGGGCGCGAATCCAACACGTGCCTACCGTGGTCCTAACAGCCTTGTAATGGCCGCCGCCCTATAATAGCCTCTAACATCACTTGCCTCTGACTACCTACCACCAAATTAAAATCTCTTTATGCGTACTTTTACCATTCTTTCTTTTTCGAAAACGAAATTAAATCGATGTTTCCGAAATTTGGGCCTTAGCAAAGGTGCTTTTCGGAATACGTTCGATGCGATTGTAATCGAAATTCTTGGATACAATTTCAACGTGTCAGTAAAGAAGGTCCAAGACCATTTACGATTTAACATTACTTACAATATGTATTAGTTAGGGCCAATATTAATATTTAGCACCGAGACATTAATTTCTGCAAAAGCTTGAAGCATAATAAATCCCAGGACTTTTCGGCACACTGCATCCACTTGATAATAATCCAAATACCATAAAATGAGCCATTTGGAAATTCATTTAGTTTTCTTCGTTACTATTTTAGGCTGTGGATAATTTTTACTTATTTATTATGTTTCCATAAAACTAAAATTTACTTTTAATGGAGCATCGTATTTTTTTTATCATGCTTTTATTTTCGTATTTTTCTCGTATTTGCCAGCAAACGAGTATTATCTGCGTTTAAAATAGGTCAAAACATAAAAGTTATCTGTGCGAAGGCTATCGTGAGATACAACTCATTTAGGCAAAATAGTGGGACGAGCGGCAATAATCGTTAACGCTAACTGCCCCCGTTTAACCGATGTGGAGCGGCGGGCGCCGCGGCGTGGCCTCTAGCTTCGACGTTTTTCTACTACCAAATTGGTTTTCTACAATTCTCTAGTGTTTTAAAATGCGTTTTAATATTAATAGTCTGTTTTAACGACTAGTTAACTAGATAATAAATGTGTTAAACTGTGCTATATGCCACGAATAGTGATTTGGCCGAATTTTGGGTATTCAGCCACGCTTTCAGACGAAGCACCGAATATTTGGCGACCTAATATTTGACAAAAGATAGTGCATTTCGCGTAAAGCTACTTGTACAGTGAGCGTACTTTTCAGCAGCAGGTATTATTTATGAAGGGAAACGCAATCGTTTGCTATCAACAAATGCTGAAAAAAATATTTTCATCGATTACAACCTGCCACTCATAATCGATTTTCATTTTCGGTATATAAAATAAATATATTTATGAATAATTTTATGCGTTTCTATTGCCAAG
The DNA here is from genome assembly GCA_905147015.1 of Laspeyria flexula. NCBI lineage: Eukaryota > Metazoa > Arthropoda > Insecta > Lepidoptera > Erebidae > Laspeyria > Laspeyria flexula. The sequence continues at coordinate 8,668,264 of LR989964.1, read as the reverse complement.
ATTTGCATGGCCTGGATAAAAAAAAATGTTGTTGATACTATGATTTTTGATGGTCATCTTGTAAGTGAACGAAGCTGTCATTAAATTGAATACAGTCCATTTCAGTTTCAGACTATTGTCCATTTAATCATCACTATCATCCAACCTTCACAATGCACTAGGGCTATCCACATTAATTTAACACCGACCGATGTTCGTTCATTATATAGAACATTTTGAATTTTGTCTCGAAACATTCTGTGACAGTGTTCCTATGAACAGAAGTGTTGTAATGAATTTCCAACACGTACTAGTATCGGTGAAACCAACGTAATTTACAAAGAGATCTGCTCAGCGAGCGTTAAATAAATACTTTATGTTGTAGCGGTGTGATAATAAATAGCGCTTCATTCGCACTAAGCCCTTAACGTCGGCCATCTTTATTTACGGCACGTTCGCTACTCCTTGGAGTTGGCGGGAGATCGCGCGATAGTGGCGCTACTTCCCGCCGTTTGTCAAACACCGGCTTAGCGCGCTCACCTGAACCGCCATAGTTAATTGCGAAAAGCACGTTAACGTGCTACAAACATGATATAATGTTTCCTTTCTGCTGTTAAAGCGTTTAATTATATTTTTTACTTTCAATCCCGGCTTCGTGGAGATTTTTTTGTGAATGTTAAAAACCTAATTCACTTAATGCTTGACTTTCACTGCTTTGGAAATCTTGTTATACTTAAATTCACTTCTAAAACATTTTGTATCTACATTAAATGTTAAGCAATTTTACCTTTTGGGCTAAATATTTTAGATTTATGCGCGACGTGATCACGTAGCTTAGATGGAAGACTCCTGGACACTGAATCCTGGGATAAAATATTTCCAATATTGTTTAGCATTTATCTTGTATCTGTACTATTTCTTCGACGAATTTATTTTATTGACATCAATTTATACATTACTACCTAATAACAACGTTTATGCGTGCTGTAATGTAACTCTCACCGTCTAGTTCCAGCAACCTCCACCACTTTACAGCGTGAACGTCGCCACCAGCAGGGTTGCAGCGTCCAGTATGAGGAGGAGGCACTGCGAGCCCAGCCCTCCTCTGGGAACATCAGCACCTGTAGACAAACATGCCTCTTATAAAAAACTAGAACATTGTAAACATGAAAATTAACCCAATTGATTTTATAAGACTTCCATTTCTATTTGTGAAACTTCTTTAATGAAAACAGACAGGTTTATTTTTATTTTCAACTTTGAGTAAATTAATTTAAAAACTCCAGTCCCAATCATTTCCAGCGGATGCTCGATTGATGTTGTTTTAACAATGAAGGCAGCGCCCGGCGATATTTTACGAGAGCTGCGCCGGTATCTTCAATCTACGGACGTGAAATGAGGGCTTCACGAAACGTTGAGTACGAATTAACTAAATTACAAAACTTTACAAGCCTTTCGACGGCGGGTTGAAAAATAGCTTTTTGACTAAAACTAATATTGCAGACCAGAAACAAAACAGAGCGGAGTTGTAACGAAGTTGTTTCAGACGTTCGAGTTTACAACCGCGGGCGATGGGAGTGAGCCGCGAGTAACCCGCTAGGCGCTCGTTTACGTTTACAGCGGGTACAGTTCCCCCGGCAGCATCATCGATAACGCAAACGCAGAAGCATATTGCTGCCGAGACTCGTTCGCTCGATTGGCTCCTGGCATTCCGTCCTCATTTTCTTCGCGGCGTCTCGGGCAATATTTTTTTTCTCGTAAATGTTTTCCTACTTTCGACAATATTGCGCCAGTTTCAAAGGGGCGGAGTCGTCAGGGATAAAATCGCTTTCACATTGAGTGAACACACTAATGATTGAGTTCCGTGCGGTGCGGTACGGGCGAGTGGCAGACTGCCATGTCGCCGTGCCGGGCGGCCGTCGGGCGGACGGACGCGTCTCGCACGGGGACAGACAGGACGCGTCCGCTCACCCCCTGCCACAGACCCTTTGATCAATGTACTCCACTGTTTAATGGATTTAAAAGCATTTCATTGTTACGGATTTTGAAATGCAAGGATTTCATTTGAGCCATCGCAAATTAAAATACTATGCAGTGGGTATTAAATTAAAAATACACTTTAACGAGGCTTTTTTAACTCTCAATGAGAATTTTGTCCCTCTGGGCAATGAACTTAGACTAGATTAACAAGTATTATTCTAACCATATAATACGCGAGAGTCATTCATATTTATTTAATCTTCTATTAAAAGTTTTGCGTTGCAAAACGGATAGGACTGAGCCAGAAGCGAGCAAATACATCAGAGAGTAGATAGTCACAAAATTAATACAGCTGTTTAATGTTCAAAGTACGTTGGCGTGGGTGAGTCTGACTACTCGTAATATAAAGCTCTACGGGATAGTTGGAATTTGGAAAGTCACGTCTATTCCCCGCGGTGTGCCCACTGCCAACTCGCCGATGTCTATTACTAGTTTGGGTAGATAATTTTGACTAACATTTTCCATCAGCGCAACGTTTGGCTATCTCAAAATACAGATTCCATTAAGTATAACAGCATTAGCTAAAATATTCATCAAAGAAAATTAGCGTCGGTTTTGTATAAAATATTATTAGAACAAATTAGGGGATCTTGTATTTCTAAAGCTTGCTATTTAAAAATGAAAACAAAGGCTTCAGGAGTTTATTAAATTATGCATTTTGTAACATTATTATGTATTTTACTTGTTAAAATAGATTGACTTTAATATTTTTACCGGTAAAAACTACTGGTTTATTAAGATGATCGTGACGATGACGTGATTTCAGATTGCAAGTATAATAATCTAAATTCTTAATTTGCTATACAAAATAGACTTACGACACATGTATGGCCTATGTAAACCTTCTACAATAAAATAGACACATTTTTTTGACATCTATAGATTTTTATATCGAAGCAGACAAAACCTGTTCGATGACATCCATTAATATTCAAAAGCTCTCGTGGTGGCATCAACCAACACCTTTTTATATGAAGCAATCAATTCGAGACTCGAGAGTCGTCCAATTACGACGCGTTCTCGAAACGATCTATTAATTATTTCGTGAACTTTAGAACCTGCATACATAGATACCTGCATATTATTACTATGATAGTATCCTCTAAAACCTATCTCTGTTCTGTGATAGTAACCTTCTTGTTGAACAAATTGTTTGTAATCTTTTTGATACCAGCAACTTTGTAGACTAGTTTTATTATATATGTACTAATGTCCATCCGCGGCTTCCCCCACGTGGTATGTCTGTAAAAAGTAACCTAGGTTAGATTTTATTAATATTTTATTTTTTTGCTAACTGGGCGTACCAGAATATCAGCACTGTGGTTAATTTATTGCTGCAGAATGAGCTGAGGTAGGTACTATTTTTGATCATCTACAGGAGTTAGTATGTTTATTCAAAATTAAAATATGTATTGTGTACATGTTTGTTCTGTAGATGTTTTAAAATAAATGTTTTTTCTTTCTTTCTTCTTTTCTTTCCTAGGTCTTCCTCAAGATCTTAAACTATATCTGTGACAATTCATGAAGATCGGTTAAGTAGTTTCGAAGATTATCCCCTTCATCTAAATTCACAAACATTAGCTCTTTATATTATAAGTATAGAAGAAGTCAATTCTATTATCTTAATTCTGCATCGCAGGCTGAAATATTATGGAAAACTTACTATCTACAAAAGAATAATCGTCTGACCTTGTCACTTGTCTCTTGACAAAAAAAGCACTTTTTTTTCGATTCGCAACGAGAAAATTCTCTTGATACGTCTTTGGTATGCTTATGATAAGTAAATTTATATACTGAAATTAATTCTACACACTTTGATATATTGCATAACTTTTATACGGCAAAATGACATACGAACGCTAAATTGTATTCAATTAAATTTAGATTGATTGGCCGAAAGCTTTATATGCAGTGGTTGTCGAACAAAACGATCGTGACTTGAAACAGTAATTTGTGATGTATCAGCACATTTCATAAATTGAACGAGTGCCTCATAGAATTAATTTAGGAACTAATAGATTTTGTTAGAATTAAATTTAGGAATCTGATTCCTAAATTTAATAGGTAGTAGGTAGATTCATATTTTTGTTGAAGTGAATTAATTTTAATTGAATTTCATTTCTTACTGGGTTGGATAAACGAGCTCAGAATCGTCGCAGCGACAAGGTTTTTGGTATGAAACGTGGTATGAAATTTGCTTCGCAAAACACGTCGTGCAAATGGGCATTAAGAGCCATTTCAAGTTCTACCAACTAGCACGACTCGGAAATGTAGTTTAAATGATATTTTAAAATGTCGATGCAGATTACATGGAGCTGATGGAAGCGGGCGATAGTCACGCGCCGCCACTCCACATGGAGTGGTCCCAACTCGTCCGACGCCAGCCGCTGCATTTAGAGCCTCCAGCGCGGGCGTGCAGTATGAGCATCAATTTACTGGAAGTGCTACCCAACGTTGTTCGATAAGAACACTACAGTTGCTGTTTTAATTTTCTAAGAGGATAAATTTGTGTTTAAAGGAGTTTTTAACATTTATTGTTACGTAGAAATATTCTTCTTTGCAATAATTAGGTATTAATTAATTTATTATCATGTAATGAAAATTAATTTAAAAAAGCCAAAGATGTGTCCTTGCAAAATTAATTTCACCTTTTCTCTGTTATCTGTGGATGTAGGGAATATCTCTCTTGCCTTGACCTTGGTCTATTTTCTGTCTTATCATTTACTTTTTATATAATAGGTATAACTTCTTTTTCACTTCTCTCAAACAGTTTTTGGAATTCTTATTCTATTTATGATACTCTACTCTCTCACTCTACTATATATATATATATATATATATAAAACCTCCCAAAAATGTGTAAATTTATGCCTGAGTTATGTTATTTCTCGGTCTGTGTGAGAGGCGTGAGTCGTCTCGTAATAACTGAATTTAGTCTGGACGTCAAGTACGGTGAGGATTACCTACAACTTTAAGGGCATACTAATGATACAATTTGTAGCTTCCAAAAGTTGTAGTCTTAATTATCAGGCTTCGAAGATGTCTCGTATGGAATATCTAACAATATAATGATTGAGTTATCTTCTTAACATAACTGTCTAAATTTAATAAAAAGCATTGCATTGAATAAAGAACGTGATATTATTCAGCAATAATATTCAGCAAATTTGATCCCATTTTTACCTCTGCCATGCTGACAAGATTCATGACTACACAATATAATAAAGCTTTCCAAATTGATCGCTAGATGTTGATTTATTCTTACTATTACTTTGAATTATATAGACTTCAAACTAGCTATTACCGACTCCAGCCCCCTGATTCTGACTCGTCGGATTGCTCCCGGATCGTAAACTTTTTCGAATCTTAGTACGACGTATTTTTACGGCTAAAGTTATTAAATGTTACCAAATAGTCTACCGTATAGAAAATTAAAAACTGATTAATTTAAGATTTCTTCCTACAACCATCCATTTTTTTTACATTAAGTTTTTTTTTTAACTTTAATTAAACTGACATTTTTGTCCGAAAATTTTCCGACAACTTAGAATCAGGGGGCCGGTGTTCAATGTTAGAACATTTTTACAATAGCTAATTAACTCGACCTCCGCTTGTTTCATAATGTTTAAACGTAGCCACGTCATAGAACGGTACTACACAAACATAAAATATTTTGTTTTACTACCCACATGTTTGTTTGTTTTACTTTATATGTACACATTCTCGTATTATAGCTATCATAATAACAATAGTGTAGAAGTTATGCTATATTATGTTATATTATATCGTAAGCATAATAGTATATTATCCTTTTACAGAGGAGGAGTAGGAGAGAGGCTCAAGTAGAGCTCTTTCGCCAGGTTGGGTATCAATTTAGCTGGGCATTAATGTGATCATACAATATATCCTCATATGCGTAGCTTGGAGCACGTAATGTTTAATGTGTCAAAATGTCATATAATATATGTATATCTTTTTGACGATTTTCGACTTTAAATTAGTGTTTTTAAGATCATATATACGTGTACACAGTCATGTCCATGGACAGTGGTTACCATTTAACATCAGTTGGCTGATTGCTCGTCTGCCACTTGAGGCAATAAAAAACTGTTTTTACAATAGACCTTTCGATTTCTATGGTACAACCATAAACTTAAATGTATATTCTTGGGCCTTTAATCTTGGCGTGCAGAGGGAAGAAAGTTTGCGAGTACATTATCATTCTTTTATATTGCGAAACTGTTTGTTTAGGTCTGACCGATTGATTTATGATAATAACTCGACTGGACACGGACGCCTCGTAACATGATATAATCTATACATTCAATATTATACAAATATTGTGATCGTATAAGCTGTTGGTATTCTTTATTGTTATGTTAGGACGGATATATTATAAAATATAATAATAATAATATTTTCACACATTCACACAGCGCCCTCTAGTCCCAAATTAAGCAATTACATTTGCTTATGTTATGGGTGCTAAACAACTGATATACTACGTAAATATATATTTTTTGTAAATACATACATAGTATTTTAGATAAAATTATACTCAGACACAACAAATATTCATGCTCATCACACAAAGATTTGTCCTGTGTCGGAATCGAACCCACGACCTCCGGTTTAGCAGTCAGGGTCACTAACCATTACGCCAACAGGCCAGTCGTCAACATAATTATACTGGTGGTGCGTGGGATGCCGATTCTGCAGCGAATCTGTATATTATTCCGATTAATTAATATAGAACACGATCATTTTCCTGTGAATTTCAGCCATTGATTAAATATTGTAAGAGTATGTCCAAAAACAAGAAAAGGTCTTTCCCTCAAATTGAGATTCCCACTAGAAAGTAATTTTTACCACACAGAAACACAATCGTAGCCGTGATGCACTAACACTAGGTAGGTACTAATCAAGCGCTAGTGGTGATCTTTCAAAGTTTTTGGAGAACTAACCTGAAAAAACTGTGCTACCTGTATGAAAGAGATTATCACTCTTATTAGGCCATTACGACATTCATTTTATTTTTGGTATTATTTGCATTTCAAACACCACCAATAGATTTAGCTTGTTGGCTATTTCAATCATATAAAAAAATCTCCTGTATTTAATCGTTTTAATATCAAAAATATTTGTAAAGTAAACGTAAAAGTTTTTATTTAACAACAGGGCCTAAAGTTGCGAGGTAGAAAGTTGTTGGTAGCGATGCAAACTGTTTCTACTAAGGAGTTGCGGAGTGATGCGGGTCCTGACGGGACGAAGCGACGTTATCTCAACTTAGCTCATAAAGTAATTCGTAAACATTGCTCCGTAAACGTTCCAGTGATCCCTCCCTCAGAGTACACTGTCGCGAGCACTTCCAATTAGTTAAATATCTTGCTACGTCATATTCGTTTATTAAGTAAAGTTCAGTTGAGAAGTAATTGGTTCTATTCGTCAAAGAGTTATGTTTTAACTGTTTATACTTATACCTATTTATATATTTATCAGCATGTGCTACACTGCTTTAAACATCTCTATCGCGCCCTAACCTACCATAGTATACTCTATTGAGTGCACATATCTATCGGTTCCGATAACTGGGAATCGCATTTTTTTGTGGCATTTTATCAGGCATTACAAACACTGCCAGGAGTTTTCAGTGCCAAGTAGTATTTTCTATGGTCTAAATAAAATATTCCACAAAGAAATATTTAGAATCCTTGCGACTCCTGCTGACCATGCACAGCCTCTAGAGGTTTAAACAAATAACAATTACATAGGTACATGCTTTTAAAGCCGACAGATCTATATCATATACATAGTATATTTTTATCAGGTTTTAATTAAAACTAGAATATATATCTATGAAAATACGGTAGCTTTTTAAATGTGAGTATGGCTAAAGTTCATTAACTTACAACTTTATTTTCGACAGCAAAATGCTGTGGAATATTCGAGCATGTTTATAGTGCGAATGAAGTTAAGTGGAACAAAGTTGTGAGTATGACTAGATAGTCGAGATATGACTGCGGCACACAAGTTTGTCAGCCGTCTCGAACTGGAACAAAAATAAACTTACAGCGAACTACAGCTGGCAGTATGTACTTGGGCGGAAATGTAAATAAGTACCTATCTATATAATATGTATATATTATAAACTAATATTACGATGTCAGTAGTGGTCACTTCACCATTTGTATTTGTTTATCAATGGGTTCGAGTACTATGAGGGTTAAGGCACTAGACAAAAAAAAAGGAAAAAAAAAAAGATGTTTTTTTAACATTTTTGCAACACATCCATATATTAATTTTTTCAAGCACACGTGGACCTTTACGTACGTCATCATCTCAACCCATAAAATTAAATATCCCACTGTTGGGCACGGGTCTCCTCCAAAGAATGTGGAGGGAATTTAGCCTACTATACCACGCTGGCCAGACGGGTTGGTATAGGGTTTGTTTCGAATTTTCTTGCAATGCTCTTGTCTGCATAAGGTTACTCCCTTAGTCGCCTTCTACAACACCCACGGGTTGAGATGGGGTAGTGACATTATGTATTCTTAATCCGTCACTACACGGAACGTATCAAGCTGATATTACGTAAGGAACTCTCATTGCGTAAGTTCGACTCGTACTTGACCGGTTATTGCTTGTCTTCGCTGATATATCGTAAATAACCGTAATCTATAGTAATGATACTATTCAAACTGGTAATGCAGGAGTCAGTCTCCCATATCGAAGTTTATATAATTATACAGAGCTGTAGCCGCGGGTTCCGTGTCAAAATTTAATTAACCTGCGCCAGCCGAGCTCGCCAGCTAAATTGTAAATACTGCGGGATGACGCGCTCACTTCATCGGCTTTCATTAGTCACTGAGAGGTCTACATGTGCTTAACTAACAAACCTAGTATACCTATATACGTGTTCTAGAAATTTCTGAGTTCAAATTAATTAAAATTCAGCTCGGTGACACATTGACATGGTGCCTGCGTTTTTACATACTTGACCGTAATTATGTGCAATGATAACTCATGTGAGTTGCGAGGTCGGTTTTTAATGGGTACAATTATTTATAGCACTTATATATTGCCGTCTAGTGACGGATTAAGAATATATAATGTCACTACCCCATCTCAATCCGTGGGTGTCGTAAAAGGCGACTAAAAGAGTAGTGTTATGCAGACAAAAGCGAGAATATGAAAATTCGAAACAAACCCTATACCAACCTGTCTGGCCAGAAAGTTACAGTGGGTTAAATTCCCTCCAAAATATTTGGAGGAGACCTGTGCCCAGCAGACGTTTAAGGGTTGAAATCATGATGTTTTATAGCTATAGTTTATCTTGTTTTATCTTTCATGAAAGAACATAACATAGAATCATGCCTTTTTCTCGATGGGGTAGGTAGAAGTGAATCACATGCACTTTTCGCCAGCTATGTTTGCTTCCATGTAAAAGGGGGCAAGTTGATCCTTCCTTCAAAGTAAAATCAAAGCGTGGTCTATGAATCCAGCACTTATTCACCCATTTTAGGAAAAACAAAAACGAATTATTGGTATTCTTTTTGATAAAAACCACACGCGTTTAATGTCTTTTAATCGCTCATCGAGCATGAGCTATGACATCGGCGGCATCATTGAAATCGGACAGTAATAAAAACTATTTGAATCTTCTTGTCACTAACTGCAAAACAATACAACACAAATAATTTGATTTGTTCTGAAATAATATGACCTCATCAAATAGTTAATTTCAGCATTGCTATGTCATGTATTGTGTACAAATTGCAAATACAATTAAACTTGGAGTGGTATAGTGACATGCGATCCTCGTACTAACGGTATATACGGCGACATTTATAACAATCGAAACGTGTGTTTTATATGTAAAGCGTAGAGTTTGTGCGTGATATCGCCCGCAGCTATCTCCCGTGGTAGTACCAAACGGTAGAAACTGCCAATTTGCAGTTTGATGACACGACAAAGGGTCGGGACGTCCGCACCGTACCGTCCGACCCATACCGCCGAATACGCGATACCGTTCTAACTCAATTCGATGACCGCTCCCAATTTGGCCACAGAGAGTTTTGAACACTATTGCTATTTCGATTTTACCACGAATATCCTGAATATTGTTAGTTTGTTTAGGGTTGTTTTCTTTCTGTGTGTGTAGAAAATAACGATTCAAAATAGCGTGTTCGTTATTCAATGTAGAAATAGTTGTCTTTTAGAAAATATAGCGTACAATATGATATCAATATCACGCAATTCCTTTGGTAGGTAGGTGGTAAGAGAATTCACATTTCCATGTAGCAGTGTTAAGTTTCATGTAATAATAAAAATAGCACATTTTTCTGCCACTTTCAATATTTCTAGAAAAAAATGATCTTGAAGACTCTGGTCTAAAGAATACAGTAGCAAATAATAATCCTAGCTTGACAGTCGAAATAAGCCAACAAGTAGGTACTTGGTCTTTAGGACAGAGGATATTTGGCTTAAAAATATTGTTTTCTTTTACTGGCTTATTCCCACGCGCTCCAAATCTATTATTCTCTAAAATTAATTTCTCCATACATTCATTCCTAGGAGCTCCAAGGATTTTTATTTTAAAATAATAAATAAAGCCACAAGTACCAATTTTATTCCCAACAGCTCCAAAATATTCTCTAGGTACTAGTATTAAATAAGTTTTGACAATACCAACATAATTTAGTTTTAAAGCAACGTCTGATAGTATTTTAATAAATTACTCATCAGTAATTTAAGCACGCATTGTTTGAATTATATTAATATCTTTTTTTTTTTTTTTCAAAGTCTCATCTAATCTCTTTATTGCAATAATGAAAATAATTAAATTAAACATCTACTTACATAAAACTATATATACAATTAAATACAAACAAAAAAAGGAAACTAAAACGAAAACTTAAACAATAAAAAAAAAAAAAAAAACAAATAACTCAAAGAAAACTTGTTTAGGCATCGTAATATTCGTCAGCATCACTGTCAACCGGAAACGTACCCAAAAGGCTGGCGGCATTGCCACGTTGAATGGCAATGCTAATTCTCTGAGCGAGAAACACACCAGCCCTCTGATCACGTGAAGCGTCGATAAGCCTTTTTGCCAGATCTTTAAACAAAGACCTAGCACTCGGACCCCACGTACCTAAAGTCTCGACCCCAAACGGCTCAAAAATATAATTACCAATTAAATTATGGTATTTTCGCCGTTTGAGGGTCTCTGCGGCTGCAGCAGCAGCGCCAGCACAACCCGCTGAGCTTGAAACATGGGATGGCGCTAATATCTACTTGAAGAATTGTTAAATTTGTTTACCTACTTATACTTTGTATATAAATGTTATGTAGATTTTTGCCCAAAATGGTTCGTTATGTTATTAATCGTTTTGGACAAATCTCTAGTTATATTCGCTATGTTCGAAAGCAGCAATTCTCATCGATTGTAGGATTTCAAAGGAATTATCGGATAATGTTATTTAGAGAGAATAGTTTCCACGAACATGAACCAATGCATAAATTATGCATTTGCTTTGTGCATAATTAGTGATACACGTCAATGGAATTTGTTTATTGCTAACAATTTAATAATCAAAGTGCTGTTTATAAAGAATTATAGTTTAGAGTTAAACATTGAAATTAAATCGTCAGGATATTATGAATCGGGGTTGTAACAGTAAAATATAACGTATTTTATTGCTCGGTATGCAATTGCCCTAACTTCTTTTGGCACCGACTCACCAGACGTTCGCTGGCCAGACAATTGTGTTACAGAAGGTCGATTCAACCAACAAATCAATTTTCTACAAGCGAGACTTTTAATTGGACGATAAAGGGAATAAATTGGAAGAAATAATTTCGTTTGCGGTTTGTATGGGTGGTCTTACGCGGTTGCTAGGCAACGGGGGTGACAACAGAACGCCGGAGGCACGTCGTGCGTCGAAGGGTGAAGTGGCTTATCAGATAATTGACTGCAACTAGTGGTGACACGAGAGGAATTGCATGGAATGCTTCCTGACTGCGAACACGATGTTATTTCTGTCACGTACGGAATTGATGATCACTCGATATGTAAATTAAGACGCAGCTCCCGCATAACAAGATTATGTATCTAGAGGAAAGCCAACGTTTGTGTAATACGTTAAGTCAATATAATTTTAACTGTTGAGATGTTTAGTGGTAATTCAGTTTTACTACAATAATATAATATATTTAAATATATAAGTATTATCTATCGTGAATCGAAAGTAAGCCAAGTCTTTGTAAACATAAAAAAAAAGATTTGTAATTTTAGTTTCAACTTATTAGCCTTAGAGTCAGTTCTAACATAACCATAAATGTGCGTGACCGTTTAATTTTTATGAGAAAACATTTGTAGTTTTGTTGGTTTTATAGTGTTAGGTTTAATATAGTAAAGATATAAAATAGAGTAAATTAAATTGCTTTCAAATTTCTAATATTTAGTTACATATACCTTTTATCGACTGAAACTTCAAATCAAAAGGCACGTCTATCTGTATTTTCTTGAGTATAGAACTAACTTTTTTCTCTTTATTTCCATATAACAACGAGACTAGATCTTCAGATACAAACGGTTATCTTATGAAATATTACTTGGATAATACAAGGGTTAATAAATCAAAATGTTGGCAGTCATACAGTCGTAAGAAAAAAAGTTGGCAAACATCATATGAGGGAGGATTCGCTGCGATATATTATTTATTTATTATACAAGTACGTATAGTAGAAAGGGAAACTCTCTTCGTTACTTATTTTTAACACAGGCTTCCTAACACAGGCACTTTGCCTACAAGGAATGTTCCAAAAAAATTGTAATATAGACTAAGTTCAATTATTGTATAATACAATATTCTTATTATTTATTTATGAACTCGTGGTAGACAGTCAGGTACAGGTATATATAGCACTATATCACTTATAGTGTTCTTACGACGCGACGTGTCATAGACTGTCATAGCTTTTAAAATATATAGTTATTTTGAACAAGTCTTGCAATTTAATTAGAAATAAAATGACAAATGTTTATGAGATATCTTCAGTTCATTTTCGTCTTCTGGTTAGTATTGTCTTATGTGCACTATAAAAGGTTTTCTTTTTTCTTCTTTTATTTTGTAAAATTTTCGAGCCCAACATAATCACAAAATATCGCACTAGCACTGGAAATAATTGCAAGTGTAGAGATGCCATTGGCTAATTTTGAGCAAGACGGAACAATCTCATTTTATAATTGTTTTACACTAACAATGAATATGAACAATACATATCGTTTTTCAAGTTAGTTTTAAGATTTCTTTCGCTTCGTTTAGGTATTGTACTGCCTACATACCTATATACTTTTGTATTGACAAAGAAGGACTCAATTGCTTCTTATGATTTTGGAAACATTGCAAACAAACTTAATTATTTGCTATAATTTTGGAAAAACCATCACCTAAACGGGAGTTTCATTTCCCCACACACAATTTTCCATACATATGTAAATTATTCCATCCAATCAAACGTTATCGGAGTAAACTCGTAACAGAATCACCATACCGTAGCATATTGTAACGACAGTACAAAGCTATGGCAAGCACCCAGATGTGAACTAATATAGACTCATCATGCATGCATAAACTTCACTAATATACGAGTACGAAGGGAGGTTACCTATCTACTATAGTGTAGTTACTTTGATGTACTTCAGTTCTCGTTAAAGTGTAATTGTGAATTTTAATTTACTTGGTCGTTTTGTTTACGTAGCATATATGAATGTTGTTGTTTTTTTACCCGATTGACAGGACGGGTATTGTTTTTCGCGCGTATCTTGTATGTTTGTAAATTTCTTTATTCCCACGTTTCTTCCAAACGGCTGGATGGATTTGGATAATTAAAGTATCGTTAGATTCTTCGAAACCCAAGTGTCCTTAGATAGGTATTATAAAAAAAAGACAAAACTAATTTTATTTTTTTAACCAAACCTATCGAGTAGAGTTTCAAAATAAAGGGAATCAAATGGAGATTACAAATATGTACATATATACATAATTATGTTATATATTGAAATTCAATCAGGAATAATAATTACACCAACTTTTCAGTCTTTTTAGTGCGTTGCTTATCTGTTGATTTTTTGCAGTCGGGTTTTTTTTTTATATTTACTTGTTGTAATAATTATTCAGATGTGAGAATTATAACGAACATAATAAATGTCGAAGGATGATTTGATAATTCAAATTTTAGCGAAATATCTAGAGATGCGAAAACATGGATAATTAGACAGACAATTATGAAAACATATTCTAATCTTACTGGAAAAAGTTACCCCCTTATTACAAAATACGGACTAAGCATTAAACCAGGTTTAAAATGACAACTTTGACACTAAAACAATGGCTTATGTCAATTTAAACCTGGTTTAATACTTAGTCCATACTTTGTAATATGGGGGATAGGGCTTTTGCTTTTAAGGGCAGATCCGTCATGGATAAGTTATAGAGGTGGAAGCGAAGTGAAGATCCCACCTCAGTTTTCGTGGTTGTTCTTTTAGACGTCTTCACCATTGTCTAATATAAATGTCTAATTATCCGTGTTTTCGCAAAATCTAGGAATTTCGCGAAAATATGAATTATCAAATCATCCTACGACTTACAATTTCATGAATTATATTCAGCTTCAAGTATCGATTGATTTTCTAATAGGTACCTACCTATTTTAAATTCGAAAGTGTTTGTTTTTTCGTTTGTCTGTTACGTTTGATTATCATAAAATTCATACCTAGAAATAATTAATCTAGGACCTTGACAGTAACATATACTTTTTATCGACATACCACACGGGTAAAGTTGTAGGCAGAAGCCAGTTAAAAAAAGCATACATTTATGTATTAGAGAGAATCCTGCAGCTAAACTTTAAAACAAATCACCAGGTATCCTCTCTCGAATACATTACTTCTTATCGTCATATATTGAACCAAGCCTAGATATAAAAACCATATTATTTTGTTTAGATTTGTTCTATTGTCATTGTCACAAACAAAAGAATGAGATTTTACACAAATTCACGAGTGAACGTACCGTAAATTGCGTCAATCGGTGACACCTGCTGATACAAACGTCATTCGACGGTGTGCGAGAGCATACGTGAGCCAGGTGTCATGGCCGACCAACAAAACTATATTGTTGAGCAACGTATTTAAAATATTGGATTGTTCTTGTGATTGACTGTCGATGAATAAAATGATTTTACTATATCTGTACTTTTAATATTAAAGGAGCCACTGATCCGATTTGAAAAATACTTTTAGTATTGAATACCCCATTTATCGAGGAAGGTTATGGACTATATAACATCACGCTACGACAAATAGGTGCTGAGCAGTGACCAAATAAAGAACGACGGCAGCGAAGCCCCGCACGACTTCTAGTTACTTATATGGCAATCCACGCAGCAGTCTCATACACTAAATTCACCATGGAGGTAGTCTATATATTTTTATAAACGATATTAAGAACAAGAAACAAAATACAAAAGGAAAATAAAAGTGTAAAAAGAATGCTTCCTCTAGGGTACCGTGCTCATCTTTCTTAAATCAGATTTATTGCTGCCTACGTGGCAGAATGTAACTACTTAACATCATAGCTTGGAAAGAAAAAGGGAAAATATTGGGAGTACAAAAAGGCAGCTATATTTCAATGTCGGTACATCATCAAGGATACGGTACGAATATCGGTGGCGCCCACCGCCAACGCCATGCGCCCACCCAGTGTCGGTCGACGCCTCGGGCGTTCGACGCGAGTAATGCACAAAGGGCGCTAAGTGGCAGCCGCAGTTCATCGATGAAACAAAGGGAATATTACCCGGAACACTGGCAAAAATTGAGATACTCACCGTACACAAAGCGAAGTGGCTTATAAGCCGCAAATGATTTTGTTTACGATTGTACTGCTCATATTTTGCGAGCTACTCTGAAGCGTGTTCGTTAACAAATGTTATAAAATATTTTTTTCCATTTTGTTCTGATCGACGTGGTTCTTTTTTTTAAATTGAACGCTTCAGCTGTCGATATTTTAAAACTGAACTTTTTAATGAAACTAAATTTAACAAGTAGCTTTTAGAGAGAACAACCCTGGCCGTAAAATATATATTTTAAGCTAAATATAGCGTAACATTTTGTAGCTACGGAACAAGTTAGAAAGGTACTTACAATTCGTAAAGTAAACGTCCTTCTTAAATAAACACGTCGTAAGGTAAAGTTCAAATGTTTTAAATAAAATATTGTAATTTCTGTCAATTTAGTTAAACAAACTGTTATAGCGGGTTCGTATTGCGTAGACATTATAACGAATTGAGTTTGAAGAGTATCAAATTACATTATCTACACTAATATTATAACGAGGAAAGCACTGTCTTTTGTATGTAACGAATAAACTTAAAAAAACTACTGGACCCATTTTAATAATTCTTTTGCCGTTAGAAAGCTACATTATCACTGAGTAATGTAGGCTATATAACACCACGCTACAGCCAATAGGAGTTGAGCAGTGGCCATATAAAGAACGACGGGAGTGAAGCGTGACTTCTCTTGTAGTATATTTTACTAAAATATTAGTATAGGTAGATGTTGTAAAATCGCTTTGGCAGCCTGAAAAGTTTAACTCCCTTCTACTGTCTACACTTTTGATACCAGTACTCCCTCCCAAAATTACGAAATTGAAAATTGTGAGCATTTATTGCTATATTTTTTTAAATTAAATAAATATTTATTCAAGTAACTTTGACTCATAGAAAACTTATCTCTGTTCTGTGGGTGTTAACTTAGTACATCTTAAAAACTTCTCTACTTCATCATTTCAAACCATAAACGCTTAGTCGCCTTAAAGACTCGGGTTGAAATGGGTAGTGACATTCAGTGGCGTGCCTAGGGTTTAAGGATAAGGCAAGCCCGTTATACCTACCTACCTATGCTTTTTACCCGACTACTCCAGAATAGGCAGAAGGCTATTTTTGTACTTAAATATAATACAATGAAAAGTAAACAAACCTGACTGCGCTGGAAAGGCGATGGGTGTAATGTTTTTTTATGAATTTTGTTCAATTTCTCTTACATGTTGATAGAGGGTCGCGCCGCGCGCCGCGCCGCCTCGCCTAAGCTCATTGAAGGTACCTATGCTAATGCTTGATTGAATATACCTAATAAACAATCAGCATTGCATACATGCATACCTTCGGTGGCTTTGAAAAAAGCCCTTTGGTTTCCTTGAGTAAACGAAGATAGCTAAGTAAGTAGGTAGTTGACCCTTGCCTGACTATAAGAAAAGTACCTACCTATAAGACTACCTATTATTTATATTCTAAATTGACTCGTCTGTCTTTCTTGAGAAATGACTTAATTACGTAAGAATAAAATGTTGGCGGTAAACGTTTTAATTCTGCCAACAACTGCTTTTCAATATCTATCATTGATATTATTTCTTAGATAAGTATGAATAGGTACGCTTAAAGAGATAAAAATGCGCGTTCAGCGAAGAACTACATAGCCGTAATAGTTACAACAAGATATGTTAACTTTATAAACTCGGCAAGGCAACTTCGAGGTTATTCTCATTATTAAAATCAAATATAAACAAAGAACAAAGTTCAAAAATTTTACCTTTTCTTCGCCCATCAAAAGTTGAACACATTTTAATCCTCACACGGAACAATAATTATTATTTGCATTGTTGTATGTCACTAAATACAAAAAATCACTTTAAAATCTTACAATTAACAATTTTTAAAGTAAGTAAACATTAAAACCAAAACTTTTCGTCCTGTCAAACAAATGAACTGAGTGAAGTTAGTAGACGCGAGTACGCATGCGCGGCCGCGGCATTTCACTTCCATAGTCGACAACTTCATACATAAAGCCCGGCTTATAATTTCATACTGATTGATATATAAATTAACCTAGTTATATTTCAATAATCGACAGTTTCTCTATAGGTTAGAAAGAGAGATCCGACGGTGGTCAAAAGCCTCATAACAAGCCAGTGCGGGTGAGCGAGATAGAAAAAAAAGTTGTTGCGCGCAGCGCGCGCCTCTCTAACTCTCGTTCTCGCTTGATGCTTCATCACTCACCGAGTCAAATGTACTCTGTGCACCGAGTCACTGCTCTCGCTCGCGCTTGGAAATAAGCGCGCGAATTTTAAAATAGATAATGGTTTGAATTAGATATTTTTGATCGTGCATTTTAGTAGGGCAAGCCGGGCTTTTGGGCTTGTATGAACGTACCGCCACTGGTGACATTTTCTATTCTAAATCGGTCACTACACGTACCTATCTTACTTACAAACTGTTTATTGTTTACAAAGTTTTAGTTTGTTTGTAAAGAGGACTCCTTGCTAAACGTTATAATGATTTAAATAAGTATACTGGTTCTTACGATGAGTTACTAATCTCGGATAGTTCCTACTTAATTTAGGTAACCAGCATTAGTTCCAACTATGGACAATATTCTGACAAACAATGTCCACGCAAACTAAAATGTTTCAATACCAGTAATCAGCATCAACCACCGTAATCAGCTGTTTGTTACGCAACCACTAATTGTAAGAGGCAATCAATATAAACACGAAATTGTTGTTTACGACGAACCTTACTGAAATTATAAAGAGCACGTTCCAAGTTGAGTTGAATTGAATAGCGCAATATTATTCGATTGTTATAAAATGAATGGCTGTAAAATTATTTATTTTGAAAATGGTAAATAATTCATGTAGTGACGGATTAAGAATACATAATCTCACTACCCCATCTCAACCTATGGGTGTAGTTAAAGGCAACTAAGGGACCTTATGCAGACAAGAGAACTGTGAGAAAAGTAATATTCGAAGAAATAAACCGTATTGGTACAAACCCGTCTGGCCAGCGGGGTATAGAAGGCTAAATTCTCTCCACATTCTTTGGAGGAGATCCGCGACGTCAGTGGGACGTTTATGGGTTTAAATGATGATGATGATGGGACTTAGACAACTGATAAACAAAAAAATATATTTCTAAAAATACCTTATATATATATATATTATATATACATAGAAAATACCAAAACGACAGCAAACATTGGCAGATTATACAAATATTTGGTCCGACCCGGGAATCGAACTCAAAACCGTAACCGTATGTATACACTACCGTTGCATCACCGATGAAGTTAAGATTTTTTTTCTAGTTACAAAATGTTTACTATCATAACATTTTGTCTAAAAGCGAACCGTTGAGTTAATATTTTTGTTGTAACACTGGAAATAGAGTCAATATGTTTCAGATATTTACAAACGTATATCCGAATATGAATATGAAATGGTTTCATGTTTGTAATTCTATTTTACGCTTTTGAAATATCGTTTGAAACGTTCCCGCTGGAAATCAAAAGTTGTGGGTAAAAATAAATGGCTATGCATTAAGGCACGGGGTTTAAAACATTTTTAAAATGTCTTTCTATTACTACCTTCATATTATATTTAAAAGGTAAATTTTTCCAGTAAAAAACTTTTTTTTTACGGACTTAAGTACTTCTTTATGTGTGATGCTTATTTCGTTAAAGGTTTCTGAATATAAAATTATTCTTCCTATCGTACGCCTTATATCACTGTTATTATGATTACGATAGGCCAAATCGTTTAAGAACTGGACGTTCGACAAAAATATATAAGCACTACATTTGGGGCTCGGCACACGTAGCAACAATATCATAATAGAGGTCATCAAAATAAAATTGAGAATGAATGACGTCACGCAGGGCAATACGTGGGACCAGTGTTAGTTATAGGGAGGTCGAGTGGCCCGGCGGCCCAGCGGCCCGCCCCGGCCCGAAACAAATAGCCCTCATTCCAAGATATTGCCGGTAATGTATCGCAAAACGACCAAAACATGTTTATTGAGATTCCACAGACAAATCGGGGAGATATCGCGACTAGTACCAAATAGGTTTCTATTTGCTATTCAATTGTAATCCATTGTAGCTCTTCTGTTTGTATTATGTAAATTGTCCGTATTTTTGTGTACAGAATGTTCTTATGTTTGCTCAATGTTCGTATGTTTGCTCAAATCAATGTATCTCAACTATGTATGTGAATCTAACAATAGATACATGTATTATCTGAGAGAAAAGTAAAATTGTTTGGATGATCATTATTATTAACTATTAGGTTGAGAAAAATTCAAAATTTATCGTCTGTTTAGTTCTTCTCTAAATTAACAAGATAAAAAAGTATTAAAAAATAACAGGTTTGCTGTATTACATTTCACAGCATCTTATCAATTTTAAAAAGATAAACATAATATAAAAGAAACGAGGCATTCGTATTTGCAACATCAGCGAACAATCAGTCTCGTTAGGTCCCCGTTGGGCGCCAATTACCGATCGCGATTGGTCTGATTGCACGGAAAATAACAGCGAGCGAAACAAGATTTATAAAGATGGTATCTGGCAATAGTATTGGTATCATAACAAACTTATTTGAAACTTTGAACTGAATAGAGGTTGTTATTGGATTACATTAGGTATAATATAGGGTGGGGAGGGAATGATTTGCCATTAAAAAGCCTCACAGAAAAGACTACGTAATAATACTGCTCTCTTGAGTAAATTACTTAAATAAAAAAGTAAATATTAGATGTGCCTTTGTTTCTTTCTTTTAGGCACTGGTCCATCTAAAGAGTAACCACCGCTCATGAATATAGTCAATGTTATAGGTACAGTCTACAGCTATGCAATTGACAACCTTGAAATCGCTGTGTTAAGAGACAGGTTCTTCTATTTATTGAACAAAGATTGCTCATTCCTTTCTATGAGCATAGGAGACATACCATTAGAGAGGTGTCTATAGGCTTTGTGAAATATTTAATCTTACTAATATTATAAATTTGAATGTTAGGATGGATGTATGAATTGATGTTTGTAACACAATCACAAATCAACAATCAAACAATCAATTTGTCACAAAGATAATTTATAGTACTACTTTTTTCCGAGAGATATACCACGCGGGGAGCCGCGGGTGGAAGATAGTTTCTCATAAATATATTAAACGCATTTAGTTATGGTAAAAATTCGACAAAAAGCTTAAAAGCCGTTATAACCAACAAATAGGTACTACAGCGAATATTCTCCTCAATTGACCATCACGGGCTAGTAAAGTTTTTATTCGCCCCAAAATGGCAGCCGAATTTAACTGATGAATGTGTAATATGAAAATGATACGTAAATGCTATTTTTCAGGTTGATTCGTCAGGGACGTTGAATGAGGCAGTTGCACCCCGCCACGGAGGTGTAACTAATGTCCAATTTACAATTCACGCGTTGCCCTAATGTGATTTGTCCGACCCTTTGTGACTCGAACGCAGTGCATTCCAACCGGATAAATTACCGCCGACATATATATACTAAATAAAACTCTTCGGTTCACTTTGTTCTTTATATATCAATGTTATAAATAAACAATAAACATATCGACGGATTTTTATTATAATTTAGTAATTATCTCTGTAGCAAAAGACCTGAATTGAAATTTATTTTAATTTGTTTTTAGCGTTATAGGATATAATTATTCCACTATGTCACTAGTATAGACTCCTATGAACCACTTATTTCTTACCTGTGATTTATTTGGTATTTTTTAAGAACGATTTCCTTTGTTAGTACAAAATTTTCAATTGAGTATTTGTACAATAAACGTAAAACTCAACAATATAGTCAAAATAATGTTTTCATTACATTCTTCAGACGTTCAACGTACCTAAATCGAGTTGAGTAAACGTTGTTACGCCTCGTTTCTGTAACTAAATAAGCATTCACTTCTCGAAAGGAAAACAGAACTTCTTAAGGAAATTTTTAGATAAATATGACTAAGAGAAAATTGTAATACATAGCTAAGATAAAACCCAGATGGCTGCAAGATATTTCGTAAAAAACGAACAAACTGCTTCATTCGTCGACAAAATATTGGATCCGTATTGAGCAGATCCTTATCGATGGCTTCAAATTATCAGAGAATATATAATGTAAAGCGCAATGTTTCAAATATCTATCTACATATTGTTTCAATCTGTGCAGACAATATCAATACTATTAAATATTTACGTTTGTAAATGCAATTGTCAATAGGTCCAATATTTGTTTGAGATGAAATTTTAGATTGGATGCGTACAATTAATTATATAATGACATTATTGCGAGCAGGAATACAATAGCAGATATTTTGCCTACATAATTAAGCCATAGAATAATAACAGGTATAATAGGTACGTATTATATATAAAAGCTTGTAGTGTAGCCAGCCTACTAAAACTATTACATAAGTTTACAAGACATCGTAGGAGACGAGTAAAGGATGGCTCTTATATCAGGTAGGTAGAACAACCACCTGTGTGCTAATTAAAATCTTACATCGCCTCCAATCTCTGGGTCGTTCATTGTACTTGTCTGCAAGAAACTTCTACCTTTATATTTCGTGATAACTCGAGTTAGAGAAAAATAGATGTTAATTAATTAACTTCAAAGTAGATAATCTAACGTAAGTAGGTTGTCGTTAGATCGTCTTCCATTGAGTTTCAGCAATAAAAGAATTTGTATTATAAAATTGACCGTACAGTGACAGATACACTACCCCATCTCAACTCGTGGGTGTCGTACAAAGCGACTAAGGGAGTAACCTTATGTAGACAAAAGCAGTACAAGAAAAGGAAAATTCGAAACAAACCCTATGTCAACCCGTCTGACCAGCGTGGTGTAGGCTAAATTCCCTCCACATTCATTGGAGGAGACCCGTGCCCAGCAATAAGACGTTTATGGGTTGAAATGATGATAATGATGGTTTTTAATCAGCTCTGTTTTAAATGTTACGATAGCAACAGTATTATATGTTATAAAGGTTTCCAAAAAATAACCAATTATATAGCAAGAATAATAGTTTCAGTACGTGAGTTTTAATGTAAAAGACGTCAGAAAAGCAGAGCTAACAATTTCAAAGGCAAATTCAATATTTTCAGTTAGCAAGACTAGTTATGTACTCTTAAGATTGTACTGCTTTTATTCATTTAATATTACGTCTCCAAGAGTTTCTAGTAAGGAACAAGAAAGGTATTTCATTATTAATAAATACGCCTTTTATATGAAATTATTTTAATATAACTGTTTTTCGTAGGAATGTAATATGAAACATGTAATTTCGTAGAATTCGATGAAACATCGTAAATGTAATACGATGTCAATTTTACTATAATTTAAAAATGTTAAGGGAGAACTTAGTGGGATACGCATTCTCCCTCGATTTACATTCACGAAGGACGTTGGGCTCGAAGGGTCTAAATCGAATTCCTATCGTTTCTTTTACACGGGAGCCGGGTCAGAGAACTTGTCGACCACGTTCTCGCCTACAACTCTTATAATCTTGTTGAAACATAGTAAATTTATTGAATATTGCTTTGTTTGTTTTGCTTCTAAAAAAAAGATAATTTCATTTCTATCGGTATACTACAAATAAAATAGAATACACCAAAATATGTGACACTATTAAATTCTTCACAAAGGTTGCAATTCATGACTATATAACACAGGAATCACTTTTTCCAACTTCGAGTGTATCTTTTGAACAATCATCAAGTTGCAATTTTTTTAAACATAGAACTCCACCTAATTAACGAAGTAATGAGGCAACTTACGAAATGAGATTGCAAAACAGACCTCGAATTTATGTATATCAATTTGGAAAACAGATAATTTTTCAGGGATATCAAAAGGATCAAATTACATTAACTACCTCTCAATATAACTATATATAATTATTTCATTGAAATAATAATATCTCAAGCCGGAGCTACAAACAGGACAATTACTCTCAAAATTACAATTAGTAACGTTGTCTATGCTGGGTCACATCCCTTTAATTACAAAGGGTATTGACATAGGATCCTACAAACCAATAGTCTAACTATTATGTCACACAAGTCACGCAAATGAATTATACCCTGCACATGCTAATTATACCCCAACTACGATGATTGGCTTTCCATGTAATTGAGTTTGGCTTAGTCCTGTTTTCCAATAATGCTCTTAGTGTTGCTAGCTAATCTTGTTAAGTATCTTGGATTGTATACAGTTAGTCCCATACTATATACTAGACGTTATAATAAGAGAGGTGTTTTTATCTTATATATATTATTGTTTGTTATATTAAATGAATTTAGAAAAAAATGTAGGGGTATTTCGTTTCAAAAATATTTTATATCATCTTTTTTTTAAGAACTTACATAAGCTACCGCACTAGGGTATAAGCTCTTCGTTGTGAGGGACTTTACAAAGATACAATCAATGGACACAGAGTACACCCAGACGATTTAATCGAAACGACGCACTGATAATTTACATTCACCCGTATGAAGTAAAGACGAAATGTCTTTAAAAATGTTACTAATGGCAGATTTCAATAATCTATCTATCTATTGACATTTTGACATAAGCTTCATACAAAATATGTCAAAATTCTAATTCTAGTAGCCAAATTCATGGATAGGTAGATTATTGAAATCGGCCGTAAGTCTTTTAGTGAGTCTAACAAAATTGTAAGGAACCTACTACCTTTTTGGTTGAATGACTGTGTGGTCATTTTGATCTAAAAGGTGTGTTTACTCTTTTGGTAAATAGACTTGGTACATTCAATAATTTACTTGTTAAGCTATTCGAATTTAGAAAATAAAAAAATAGGTAGATGATAAAGTACTTATGGTCAAAGAATACAGTCAATTAAACAGATGAATGGCGACAGTTTAAAATGTTTAGGTGATGGAAGTACGAAATTTAAAATTAGAATACAAAACGTTGAAAAATAAAGTAACTGGTGTGACCTCCTTTTATTTGAAAATTAGTCGTTTGTGTGAGGACCCCGTATGCCTTCCAATCGATTTATAGACTGGCTTTTACAACCAAGTTAGTCTTTAACCAAAATGCTTGTCGTGTTACCGTTGAGAGTTCCCGCCACTACAGTTCAATATCACTTTCCAAACTGAATATTGTAGAATAAATATAGCAATTCTCTACATAATTTACCTGAAAATGTTGGAGCAACAGGTAGAGGAATAATTTATTATAATCACCAGCTGTCTTACATGCAAATTACTTACCTTATAAAGTAATTTGGAAATTAATAAATATGTCCCCGGCGCACTGAATTAATTTACAAATCGGTGAGCCAGCTGCGTGGTACGTCAGCATAAATAAACCGAAGTCTATTGGGACCATCCTCGCAACATGTAGCCGAGAGACAAACATGTTTACACAAGGTTTGTTTACGTAAGAAAATACAAGTGGAATCAAATTGACGTTATTGTACTGCTCCGTATTGTTATTCGCGTTTTGTAAATGCAGCAAATAAATTCTCTTCAGCGGCGTTTATTTTGTGGCTGACGAAGAACTTGTGTTTTCAGCCAATTTAAGTTGTTCGGCTGACTCGCGGCCATGTCTACGCCTTCGTAGCAGCGCTACGCTACGCTTCGACTACGATACCCTACTTGTGCTGTGCACGGCATGCACCATTATATTCATAAAGTTTCTTTTACTAAGATAGTGCCTGAGGAGTTCGTATTATGATTGCTATTTTTCTGTTTTTGAAACTTTTCTGTGTTGTGTTTATAAATTATTCAGAATAGTTTTGTAAATGCAAATTGGACCAAAATAAGTACATTCTATTTTCGCAAGAATGTCAGTAAGTTCGTATATATTTTGTATTTTCAGTTAAATGTGACTTGAAAATATTTTCATTTGTTGGTTCACTGTGGCTACGTAATGGCGTTCTTTGTCGCGGAATTAGCAATCAGCCGACGGCACTCCGTTGCCGCTGGAAAAAACACAGTCGCCGAGTTTTTTCTTAATTGCTGTGCAGATAAGCTTTACTCCAGCCCTTGCCACACAAATTACTATTATTTGTTTAACGACTAGACTAAATGAAAATATGAAATACGCGAGCCCTTTCTAACAGAATAAGTTACTAACAATATGGTCAACTTAAATTAAACTCTATTACCATCTCAAAGTGTTTAAAATATGTTAAAGTGAGTCACCAGAATCCTTTTAACCGCCGTATCTCGTTATAAGGGAAGTAAAACTTTACGTTTCTTCGTCTTGAAAAAAATAAAGTCGGTCGAAGTTTTCCACTTTACCGGCGTTAAAATGAACTTCGTTTAAGAACTGAATTGTATTTGGAACTTGTTAATTCCCGTCTCCGGCGCAGTTACTTAAGTAAGTCTTTCATTAGCGTTCGTCACGCGAGTTGAATTATAAACCTGTTTTAAAGGTTGGCAAAAAATTCAAAAGACAATGATACGACGTCCATCCGCAATTCAGAAACCCTTCTTTGGCGCGGCTCCGCTGAATACAAATCGAGGACCGCTACCTTACAACTTTTATTAACCGTAACCGATCACATTTTTGGCCAAAGTTACTTCTATTGAGGTAAAGTTTGTTTTAGAATCACAACCAGCGCCAATTCCATTATGTATTGCATCCAAAAAACTTACTTGCAATCTCGACAATCGATTGGTTAATATCGTTTTCGCTGTCAAATGTTCGAAATTTTAAATATGTGAGCATATATGTTATTTTCAATTATTTGACAACGATACCGAAATGCAATTACGAGTAGACTTCCAGAAAACTATTATTATTAACCAGTCACCGCAGTTTAATGACCTCGTTAAATCCCAAAAAAAAAATTTAATGTAAACTTCTTATTTCATCAACTGAATCGTGACAGTTAAATAAAATGGCGGGCTATAATTTGATTTAATTACATTAAATGTATCAAGAGCAATCGGAGAGCGTTAATATCGTTGTACGTGAAATTGTCAACACCTGCTGCTGTACCTATCGTTATAACGGAATTTTTTTTTATTGTTTGAACAAGCCAGGTATAGAATTATAACAAAATATTTAAAAATATACACATTATGAGATTAGGTTTAACAATTTCGATAATTTTCACAAACTATATATATTTACTAATAGTTACATGTCACACCTATTTTTTATCTAAAGAGTTGAGGGGTTTTTCAACCTAGAGATGCAAAAAAAACGATGACTTCGATGTATTCTTTTTTGTCTCCTTACATTTCTTTTACATAATATTAGTTTAATTTTACAATATTGTGGGAGACTGGTGCCTAAGCTAGGCTCGTGACCTGTATTTCAGGACACCAGGTCCCCACCCCTCTTTGCGCTACATTTAAATTATTATGTTCCAACCGATTTACCAATTGCTGTAATTAGGGATCTAGATATTAAAAAGTAATCAAAAATAACCTTACAAAAAGTCTGTTTTGGACAAACCTATTTGAACGCGGCCTCATAAACATAGTACACTGCAATGCAATTAAAAACGCAAAGAATAAAATTTCTGACTCTACAATTTAAAATTAATGTATTTCGTGTTTTCGTGAATTATTTTTGTCGTATAAATTGACATTGGTGTATCATCTCTTTTTGTATAACAATTTACTATTTAATGCCTAAAATGCAAGAGATTCTATTTTTTTTTTTTGTAGATTATGTTACCTAATAGTTTTGTTATTAATGATGCATATACAATGTACAATGTCGGACCACAATTTATTAAGCGGAATAGTTTTCAACAAAAGCACAAATCTATAAGTGTTCAGTGAATATGCGTTTTCAAAGGTGGGGTTGGCACTCACGGCTCACACAGCGGCTGTGGTTACAAAAAGAAGCCGACGCCTCTCGCCTGTCAGAGTCGACGGGTAACTCTGTAGGACAATGAAAAACACTTTCACCCCGCCGCGTGTGAATGTAAAATAGGGTAAAACTTTGCTTTACTGCGAACATACGCATAATGTTACTACGAATATAAACATTTTATCGAACCCTACACTCGTTTATTAAATAAGGAAACTTACGTAAACCACTTTATTAGCGACAAAAGAAAAAGAAATATCAAACATATGAAAAAGGGACAACACAAACGAAGTCCTCAAATTGTTTTATGCGTTTGGATATTCGATTTGTTTTGTATTAACTTGACAATAATATTAGTATCGCATAATCGCACAACTGGAGGTATAACTCATTACAAAGGTACCACCGCAGTGTACTACGAACAGAAATAAAACAAAAAGATACAAATACATTAAATAAGAATCAAATAAATACCTATGTGAGTAAAAGAATTGTACACGTTATTAGTTTTGCGAGGAAAATCATCGCATCATGATGCATTGACTACAGTAAGTTATATATGTATAGGTATAATCGGATACCACGCTTGTTTATCAACTATGTAAGTATATAAAATATAGTAGATATATACAGCCAGAAATATTGGTCCACTTTTTAAACGAGTGCTGAGATATTCTCTCAAAAGAACGTAAATCCAGAGTAGGAGAAGTCTGAAGAATTGTAGTGCCATCTGCAATTATTCAGATTGTACTGCGGCTTTCAATACTATTAATCCTTCGAAGAATCCATTAATATTGATGGGGAGAAGCTTTAATGAAAAATGTAGACGTTTGTAGCGTTTTATTCAGAACAGAAACAAAGGGGTTATCGTTGAAGAATGTCAGGAAAAAGGATATTTAAATTTTGCGCATTCATTTTGTTTGCAGTGTTGTGTTTATAAATGAACTAGTTGACGTCGAAGATTCGCTCGGCTACGTAGAATTGTATATTTATTTATACATATTACTCACATCTTCGACTATTCTTACGCTTAAAATAACACACAAAAGAAAAATATACTATATTGGACCATTTTCTTGTCATATGGTATCACTTTTGTACATTCCAGTGTAAATTTTTTTTAGCATATTTGAAAATTATCGTACCTATTAATTTTAAATCATCATCAAAATAAAACAATTATAGCAATAAATCGATGGTACTATACTCCAAATAGGACTGACACATTTCCTCGTTTAAATTCATGGTATCTTGCACTCAGGAATAGTTTGTGAACTTTGAATGAGTATAACGGGTGAGGTGAGGTATGAAATCACTGTTCATTTGTGGAGTGAGGTACTGTCTGATCCACCCTCGTCACAGTGGAGGCATTTCCGATGGTATTATGTATACAATGAGCTAGAGTTGTGTAGGTGTATGTAGTATATGCTCGCATCTTCACCGTCTGTGGCTTAGGGATATTAAAACGTTCTGTTTTTAAGTTCGAGTTTGTCAGTTCTATTATTAAGGCGACTATTTTTAGCAAAATATAGTTTTTTTTTTTCACTTAATAATATTATAAAGCTTAACAGTTTGTTTGTTGGTTGATCGCGTTAATCTCAGGAACTTCTGAACCGAATTGAAAAATTATTTTAGTGTTATATAGCCCATTTATCGAGGAAGGTTATAGGCTATATAACATTACGACTAAAACGAGCTGAGCAGTGGCCAAAAAAGAGAGTGAAGCCCTGGACATCAGCTAGTTTTAAATATTGTAAGTTTATGCTTGAATCAAGGTTCATCTGTACACAGGGCCCTATTAGCCTAATTCTATTTCAATATCAATGTCAACACAAAAATCACAACATGTTTAAATTCTTGCTCTAACATTATTGCCAACCACATCGAAAACATAATCGAGATTGCGAAGGCTCTCAGTATACATATAAAGTTTTATTCAGAATGATCTTATTATACCTTTTTATTTTTCAGTTATTATTTTGAGATTTTAACTAGTATAAAAAGAAATGTGTGTTTTACTAAATAATGTTTTTACATAGTAGGTACTAAATTCACTGAGATTTAAAAACAACAACATTTTTAATCGGATATGTATGCATGTTACACGTGTATCAAGCTTGACCATAATGGCTATATCCTCCCTGACCTCTCATTCAAGCGGTTTACATAAGAGTTCAGTTGGGAACGATTACTGACTGCTTTTATTGATTGATGTTTACACAATTGCGGTTTTGGGCTGTAACTTTATACATAATTATACACATCGGAAAAAAAACGCGATGGTGGCTGAATAGATAAATGACTGGCGTGGAAATCACGCGGTCCGAGTTCGATACCGACCGGCAGTACCATTGTGGATTTCACTTTGTGGAATTTATATGTACTAGTCAAGTGACTTACCATCTGCTAACGGTGAAGGAAAACTCGTGAGGAAACCCACATACCCTAGAAGAAATTCAATGAAAATGAATGATGAAATCCATTGAACTTGGAAACGGCTAGACCAAGGCGTCTAATTCTTTTATTAAATATTTGTTGAAGTTCGAAAAAGGTTTTTATGAAAAGAAAAATTAAAAGTAGAGAGGAAAATTTTCTGTGGTCATGCGAACCAAATTCCAAGTGGGCAGGGCCGCGGGCTATAGCTTGTATTCAATAATATTAATTTTAAGGAATTTATATTTGCTGAACCACTCTCATAAACAAAATGCGTTTAAAAATAAAACCGATTCTGATTTCAAAATTGGAATGCTACCCATGTCACAAGAATGACAAGGCGAAAAGTTACATTGTCCTTATAATCTCACTGATTTTCAATATGAGAGAAGTTTGTTATACTTAGGGCGGCCCTTAATTTGAACGCATAGTGCTTTTTAATTATAAATTAGTACTTGAGTATCCATTTTAATACATGCTTTAAAAATTATAAATTAGTTAAAATGCAATTAGGTATAAATACAGGTTTACGAGTTTCAGGAATTTTTAAGAGTCCAACCAGAAGAATTGTCCACCATAAAGGTTGGTTACCATAAAGTGTCAATATTTAATAATATTATCAACACTGATAAATAATTTCATTTCATTGCTTTTTGCACTACTTAATCTGAGGAAACCTGGCCGATATTTTTTTATCTCGCAGAAAACTAAAAGTTTTTAACTAAATGACTTGGCAGCCGCTCGTGAACTCATTTTAATTCTGTAAAAGCAAGTCCCATAACAACGGTGCATACGTAAAGACAGTGTTTAGTCAAAAATGCAAGATCCTTGCCAAAACAAAAAAATCTAATACAACTTGTTTATGGCTATGAGTAAATTACAGCATTTAAAATACTTAAATATCGTTTTCTTCTACTCGTAGTTTAACCACTTCGACGTCTATAGAAACCGCACCAATACCAGCTGTCAAATTAGTGTACGCAATACAATTATGGTGTGTAGCAAAATACATACAACTACATACAACTCTATAAAATACATTCCCATGTTCTTATTCCAAACATAGACCCAGTTTCATATGAAAACAATCATGATAAAAATAAATTATAATAGTAAAGAAACTAAAGTGAATTCAACGGAGATTGAAGAATGCGGCCCGCTCGGTTATTTACCTTTCGAAATGAGTTTTCTCAAAGACCTAAATAGCTTTCCGTACAAAAACGGTAAATCCACCTCATCTTATCAAATCCTGAAGACCTTTTTCTAACAAATTAGATGAAGGAACGTTATAGTAAAATACACTGAGATGAAAGTTTTATAACTAAAATAAATGCAAGTCGTCAAATCTTTTAGCCAGATAAAGTGTATACAAAATACTCTCTTATGAATGAAGATTGTATATTTTAGTAAAGAAGAGTTTTATAAATAATGAAAACTTAAAAACAGGTATGGGTAATTTACTATGATTTAATTATAATTAGGTACTAGGTAGCCATATTATTATGGGAATTTATCATAATTATTATGGTAAATTCATATAAAAACTTATCTCTGTTCTGTGGGTAAATCTGTCTAATCTTATTACTAATTACTATAAAACAAAGTCCTTTGTCACGTCTATCTGTCTATCTGTTCGCTATAGACAAAAACTACTGAACAGATTTCCAAGCGGCTTTTACCAATACTGATTCACATTTCAGGTAAACCGCGGGCGGAAGCTAATTATGAATAAGTCACAAATCCAAATTGGGTTCACTTAATGTCAGCAAAACTACGGATGAAACTTTTATTAAGCCATTGGCAAGAACAACTAACACACCAACAAAATTTAATTCAGGATTTTCCATCAAGCCGACTAAAAACAGCAAAGTTTAAAATTTTTAGTGCGCGTGGTTCCCGGCACATAATACCCTGTCTTCTCCTTGTGTCTACTCTAATACGCACAGACAAGGGGGGTGACAGCGGTGAGTGTTTGCACACCCATCCTCTCCTCGGCCGTCGATGGGATAATAGCAGTACTCGGCACGACACCGAGCCGTACCGAGGCCACATCAGATTTTATCCAGCTTAATGAATTCCAGTATAAATACGTTATCGGTTTATTCTATTCAAGTTTAGACATTCGTGAAATGAAATTTTCGGACGAACGTTTGATGTACTTTTGGGCGAATGCTGATCTAGAGCGAAGGCTGAGTTTATTTTTTGTAAGTTCTGAAATTAAATGACTATTCAGCATAGCCGTTTTAAATTGTATTTTTATTGATGACGATCTATCTATATTCGTAACTTCTATAAAACATAATGCTTTGATTTCTGGTAATTTGTAAAATAATATTTTTCGTATTAATGTATTTAAAGAATAATTTTATACCACGACGGTGGCAAACAGACGTACGTTTAATGGTAAGCGGTTACCGTGGCCATGATGACCGCTGCGGTTAAGTGTATTTTCTTAATTTTTTTTTTCAAAATCTCAGCCTTTCATAACAAATAAGCACATAGCTAGTTGAAATGAAAGTCACACCACAATTCTCCAAAGATATCTTTCTAATATACAACAAAGCGCACGGGAATAAATACCAATTTTCACCTCAAAGGAAATCTATCTACGACGGCGAGGAGCAGCCAATCGGAAAGCAAACGCAAGGTAAATATTATTTGGAGATTTCCTTGAACACTAGTGAGGGTTTGAAGTCACGTAGCCGCCAGTGATTTCAATTTCGCGAGAAGAATTCGTGCAACCGCATCCTAAGGATCTCTCGAGTGAAAGTACATAGGACACGACAGGAATTATAGATTTGTCAATAAGCTAGTACTATAACACGTAGGTTTCTTTGTATTCTGAAGACAGCGGAAGAGCTTATAAAAAGTTAGGGCCGAGTAAAAACGCTGACTTAAAAACTGAATCCCTGATTTGTCTAAAATATTTTTCTTTATTCGAAAAGGGATACAATGAAGTATGGATCTCAATTCTGCGCTTATAAGCATAAGGTTGCAATTTGCTAAATGACATTTTTTATGTGATATACGAACATGTAAAAGACAACGACTTCAGTTATCTCAAAATATTTTCCGTAAAATATGCTACCGATTCGAAATTGTATATTGATTTAGGTAAAGTAATTCCCATTGTGTTATCCCTCTATTGGAACCAGTTTTCACATTCAATCACATAACATACACAGAAAATAAATTTATTAAAACGTTTTTACGAATAACGTGGCGACACATTGACTACACAAGAACCACTTCTAAAAAATTGTTATTATGCCATTAACATTTTTATGAAAAAAAAAGCGATAGTGAAGAGTTATCTGATTATTCAAGTATGCTTAAATAATGCTCATAATGGAAAGCAATATCAGAGGAATAGTCACGGGACGGTTGTCTTAAGGGAATGTGGCAGCGAACCCATATTAAATCTCACGTCTTCGCCTTATTGCGCACTCTTTAAAATGTTCTACACCCACCTCACCTTTATTGAACAACTTTTGAACTTATAACAAAGTTAATTTGAAAACTCTTAGTTAATTTAGGCTGGTATAAAATCCGGCGTGGGAAGGGCTGCGCCGTGGCCTCGTCGCAGTCGTTGGAGAGGACCTCTCGCTGCCGGCCGTCATGAGCTCGATGGCTGGCAGCGACAGGAGTTGGGAAGCGGTCGCATCCTTCTGCGAGGAAGTCATCTCGCAGAAGGAGGCGGCGGAGCGGCTCCGGGAGGAATCTGCCCTTGCGGAGCCGATCCGCCGCCGGCGAACTGGGCGGCGTCAGCGAGCGCATATGCGCCTGATGCCGCCATAGTAAAGGC
Organism: Laspeyria flexula; assembly: GCA_905147015.1. Taxonomy (NCBI): domain Eukaryota; kingdom Metazoa; phylum Arthropoda; class Insecta; order Lepidoptera; family Erebidae; genus Laspeyria; species Laspeyria flexula. The sequence continues at coordinate 8,634,281 of LR989964.1, read as the reverse complement.
TGCGGGTGGGGGATCGGGGTTCACTTCCTCACCCGCTCCTTTCCGCGAAGGTCGACAGCGTCCCCGGTGCACCCGGACGCTGTCGTTCGGTGTTAGGGCCCGAAAGGGCCCGGTGTCGGTGCCCCGTAAGGGGCTGTCGCTGGGTGGGCTGCTGATGTTATAACAAGTTCCAGGGCCCACCCATTACGGCGAAGCGACGGTGCACAGAGGGGTTTTAGTGGGTATTCCGGTCCTTTTAAGACCGGCGAGTCCCACATAACCGTCCCGTGTCCCCGCACGGGGCGGTATGCGTAATGCATTTCCCCTCTTAAAAAAAAAAAAAAAAAAAAAAAAAAAAAAGGCTGGTATAAAAAGTACTTGGCTGTTTCGTAAATGTATGACCAAGAGAATATAACCACTACGTTTTAATGTATTAAGTATAAAAGTAATGTTGACAAGACGTTTCAAAGAGTTTTATGTTGATAGGCATACATTTTAGAAAACAGTTGTTTGTTAAATTTTCCTTGAAATCTCAATTTTATGGTACTGCATGATTTTACTCCACCGATAAGAGTTTCTTTACTTTCAAATGTAAGATGAAGAAGATGACATTGACGTAATGGCGTTATATTTATTTCAAATTATTAAACAGTAAAAGCTGTATGTTTTGGTTTATAAAGCACTCATTTTGAGACGTTGATCAAATGCTTTACAGAAGATTAAATTATTTATTAACATACCTGCATCTCAAACAATTTAAAACACCTAATTACAAATGATAAACTAGCTATCCAATACTTCGTTGTCAAACTTTCTTATTGAATATTAAAGTACTATATTAACCATAAAGAATAACAGCTGGTAGCCAAGTCTTCGTTCAGAAGCAACTGTTCAGAAGTAGTTAGCGAAGGATAAGTTCTATGTTTGAACTAGCATCAGTTTTACAGGGGACGCGTTTTAAAATGTCCGGCGAGTAGCCGAACAAAAGTAGTTTAGTAAACACGCCCCAAGCAGAGGGCGCAGTCGTTGCAACTTTGTAATTTGAGTATGATAAGGGTATGCATAGAATTCTTGTGTACTGCTATTTTTCAGTTCAGAGTATAGACGAGTTTGTAGTTTATACTTCTTCTTTGCATCGAAAGCAAACTACGCAACTATTTATAGTATTGCTGTACGATAGAACTCGTCGACGTCGACCGCAGACATCCGTATCCTGCCGATATCTCAGAGACCAAATCAGATAAGTAGACTTAATAAGTAACTAACATCTACCAAAAAAGTATGTCCTATGTCTTTTTACAGGTCTGGGACTATTCCTATGTAAAATTTAATTGAGATCTGTTCAAAATATTACCTATTTAGGATAATCCAGTTATGGGGGGGTTAAAATTCCGTAGGCAATGGAAAGTTTACGAACGATTTTTGTATATTGATTGAACATTTATTTTCTACGTAAATAAACATCGTTCCCGAACGGAAACTTTCCCACCATTGAAGTTATGAGCACTACGATCGTCATATAGTATTATGGAATTAATAATAATAAAAAGAAAGTTGTGGACCATACAATTCTAGATCATATAACATTTACGGCGTAAAAGTGTCTAGAAATTCATCGATCATATACCCTCCAATCCAAACTCCAATACAAAATCTTACGAGCGAAGTCAATAAAAAAGTTCTGCGGTACCCAACAAATAAAATAAACCTCTCGATTCGCTCGCTTTTATATCGGCATGTCAAATAAAGACAGTAACAGCTTCCAACATTCTCAGACCATATATCAGGGTTACATTTATACATAACTATAGATGCGTAAAAGTATCTAGTCCTTGGGAACGGAAACGAAAGGGTCTAATCAAAAATTTTCTATACTGGCTGCTTTTGGCTCAAAAGAATAAAAAAAATTATATCAGATTTTTTTAATTTCCTACAGGTATTTGGGAAGAAGTCTGTATCGCGAAGGACTTTACAAATAACGAACACAAATTGCAACTAGATCAGAAATAAATATCTATCTATAAATCACACTATTATTTGCTTCGTAAGGGTATTGAACCTACAACATTCAGCACTGCGATGTTGAGAACCAAATGACCACCTCAACCACTACACCACAGTGACGGTCAAAGATTAATAGTACATAATATCCTATAGCTTAATACTACCTTTTCTCACGAGTTACACAAGTCTTCTATTGAGCACTTGGAAATCTTAGCCCCGAAAATAACTCATTTATTTTGGAGGTCAAGTTTTTCAAGTGCTTCTGAACACGAAACAAACTGAACGAAAACAGGGCCTGATACTTGACGATTCAATAGAATACTTATCTATACAGTATTGGGTATTTCAACAGTAATCTTTAGATTATGTTAATAAAAAACTACTTATACAGAAATCGGATCTTTTTGAAGAGATACTTTTTTATTTATATTCAAATCTTCAACGAGTAAAAAGTATGTAAATCATGAAAGGGTAGTTTCTTTCAAATATATAGATGAATCGAGATTAGTGTGATGATCTCGTATAGGACCTTTAAGATACATATTCAATTTCTTTTTTAATAGATATATTTTTAATAGATAGATACCTATAAGTAAAAAACCTATCTCTGTTCTGTGCCTATAAGTATTCAATTTCTTTTTTTCATTGGCAACTAACTTCCGCCCGCAACTTCGCCCGCACGGTACGTAGGTAGTAAAATTATATACATTAACCTGGCTCATAAATCACTCTATCTATTGTTGAAAACCGAATCAAAATTGGTTGCGTAGTTTAGAAGATCTAAGTATCTATACAAAGAGAAGAGATATTATTTTATACTATGTAAGGATAATGCACAGTGGCCGGCGTAGGTAAAACCAGTGCCTATACTTTACAAATGACAATATATGCGATGTCCAACCAAAACAAAACATCACACACTAAGGCCCGTGATCCACCAAAGCGGAGACCAGAGGAGATTTGTTCCAACAACCAATATTAATTAAAATTTCAATATTTACCCACCGCACGTCTATTGGTTGTAAAAAACATCTCCTCTCGTGTCCGCTTTGATGGAAACTGACCCCAAGAACCTACTCGGAATCTCGACATTTAACTTAGTCAATACTGTACTAGACTGGCCTGTTGGTCTAGTGGTTAGTGACCCTGACTGCTAAGCCGGAGGTCGTGGGTTCGATCCCCACCCAGGACAAATCTTTGTGTGATGAGCGTAAAGGTTTGTTCTGTGTCTGGGGGGTGTAATTTATCTATAATATGTATGTATTTACAAAAAAAAATGTATATAAGTAGTATATCAGTTGTTTAGTACCCATAACATAAGCAAATATAATTCCTTACTTTGGGACTAGATGGCGCTGTGTGAATGTGGTAGAATATTATTATTATTATTATATTAATACAAAAAGGACAGCGACAACTAAATTTTAACACAGTTAAACTCATATCTCTCATCTCGTACATTTGACAACGATATCACATTCGACTAAGTCGAATGTCAAGTTTTCGAGTACGCACGTCGACCCAAGTAATCTAAAATATGTCGTGATCTCATTTTATTCCTGCTCTAGCATTTCAAACCCAAGATCGATTTTTCACAATCTACTTATCATTCATTCAGTATTAAAGAGTTCACACTCCCAGTCAGTAAAGTTAAACCCAATTCTTTCAACACTCCATTTATATGATTTATGTGGAATATTTCATACAAAAGTTAGCCAAATTTTCCATCGACCCTAATTCCAATTTACTACGTAACTTTCACTTTGAAGTAATTTCTGTGCCGTCAGCATTGGGCATCAACAAAGGATTTCAAACACTTTTAATTACAAATTGGTAAACTCAGCATTTTTTCAAAGAAAGAAATCAGTTTTTCTGAATAATTATTATGCAAAGCTTAATTAACTGAGCGTAAATTAATTTACTTTTTAAGAAAATTAGGGTGACAGTTTCGTAGACGCGTCCTACGAGATATTTCGTCATTAAGAAAATTGCTAATTTACTTTTTTATCGCACCCTAACGCCCTCGCACTCATTAAAATCATTTTTATGAAGACACTTTTATAATTTTATTTTATGTTTTTTACTAACAATATTTTTGTATATGATATTCAAAATAGTTTCTCGCTATTTGGTATGTGTGAGAAGTACTCCTAGATTGAAACATCGATATAAGCCCGAGAGCTTTCCTCGTCTAGGCAGTTATATAGGTAGACACATTAGTCAGATTGAAACCTCTTTGCCGAACTTAGAATTGCAAAATAGTGACTGCAGCCGTTCTCGAATGCTGTTTGATTCAAAGAAAACATTTTATTTGACGTTGTTTCAACAAACCGCAGATAGAATTGATATTGTGAATATAAATTATTTTATAATAGTTATCGTAATCGTGTATTTCATAAGTATATTTTCATTTTTATAGAAAAATATTAACTATAAAATTAATTTAGAAAATTCTACTTTAAAATAAAAATGAATTGTAATTAAGCATTCTATTCAGTATTTTAAAATAAAAATAAAAATATTTTTATTTCCAATGAACGCGAGTTTCATTGGAAATAAAATATTTTTATTTTTATTTTGACTGACATAAACAATAGTAAAAATACTTTGTATCTATGAGTGCATAATATCGCATACCTATCAGCCGAAAAGGTTATAAAATTATGTATCTAGGTACATATTATAGCCTAACAAATTTAACCTTATAGTAATATAGCATAAGATAAAAACGGTAAAAGATGTATATTATATTACACCTTTTTCCACACAGACTGATATGCTGTCAAAATAAATCGTTGTACATTTATTTGTTTCCCCAAGGAGGTTAATCAAAGTCGACGAGAGCTTCACGTCAGCTAAAACTAATTTGATCCAAAGTTATCAGTTTCGCGACCAACTTATTTGCCATAGTAGTTATGATCTTAACACAATGTACATAATATCAAGTTGAGTTTCCAACTTGTATAATACAGAACATTGATGAAACTATACATTATTCAGTATAAGCAATAAAGATAGGTATATTCGTAAGTGTGGTATGAGTCAACCACCGAGCCTGAAAGTTACTTCAAACTTCGATTATATTGAGCTTAAAGGCATTCTACCTTGAAATATGGGATGCCCTTTATTGGGTTGGGTCACATTTAAATAACAAGATTGTAATAGCCGCACAAGTCTGGCGAACTAATTATATGTATCGAAGTACATTTTGTATTCCGTTTAGCTTTAACTAATCATGAAGTTATTCCAATAGTGCAATACCAATTTGCTTAAAGAGGGAAATGAAAAGCATGCAATTACTGAAAACAGAAGACTTATATTAAGAAATATACTGGTCTACCGTTTCTGCAAAATGTTAAGCTTCATATTATTAATAAATTGTATGTTTAAAATGTTTATTCATGTTTTATATAATACATAAATACTATGTAAGTATTCCTACTTTACCCAAAAGTAGACTGGTAGATAATGCCTTAGGCATTAAGTCCGCCTATACATTATTGTGTATGAAGTTCAAATAAATAAATAAAAAAGTAGAAAGAGTGGATGTTAGTAAACGCCAAGGCCAAGAAGAAACCTTATTGGACAAGTAAAGTAAACTTCATGAAAATAAAATAAAAATATGTATACCTACTTAAAATAATTCAGTAGAACTAGTTTATAACAGAAATAAAGACGTGTGACAGAGTATTCAAAACATTAAAATATTTGCGACAGCATTGTTTATGTATAAAATACGGAGTAGGTAGGTATGTCAATCAATAAATTTATTTTGTTTATTATTAAACCAAGTTTGTAAACAAACAAAATATCAGGGGCCCGAGTCTACTAATTTACGAATGAATCAATTGCATCGTAATTGGATCTCAAAAGCAGTTTTCATTCATTGATATATTATTATTATTATTGGTCCTAAATTAGTAGAAAATACCAAAAATGTTTAAAACTCATTTTTTCATTCACTCATAAATTAAATCATTCATAAATTAGCAGACTTGGGCCCTTGCTAGTATGTAAGTGATGCTTAACTATAAATGCTTGCAATCTGCTTGCAAATAATAGGTACCTATCAATAATTATTTGCTGCATTTTTGTACTCGTAAAGTTTCAAATTTTCAATAAATATCCCGTGAAATTAGTAAAAGAATATATTGTTACTTACAGACATTTTAGAATAGGTACTAATTACATTTCATATATTATTAACAATCAAATACCTATTCAAATCAAAAAATCTTCTAAAGCCAGATTAAAATAACAAGATATCCTAGATAGATTCACCATGCCGTATCTTTAATTCATAAATAAGTCATCTTTAGACGATATTAAGTTATCATTAATAAAAATACCCGCTATCTTACGACCATTCATAAAGTGTTATGGCATTTTTATTCCAACAAAATTCTCTGAAGCGGCTTCGTAATACTTCGTATAATGTTTACCGGTGGATGATTTATAAGAGAGGATATTATTATATTGGGTAAGTAGATCCCTCTCGGTATTAATACCTGATAAAATGGCACTAAATTACAATAGAAAATTTTTGGTTTGTGCCCTTCGATTTCTACGAATTTCGACAATTTTTTTATCAAAGTATATTTCTGTTTGGACAACAGCGGAGCAATCGTACATACTATATTCATTTTTAGTACCAAGATCCTTACATCCTACATTACTAACCTTCTTAGGTTTTCCATTCTTTCTGAGCAGCTTGGCGCAGCAGAGTCCCCTGGTGTCGGGCAGCGGCGGCGGTGGACGGCGCGACCAGCACAGACGGCGAGGGCTCGCCGCCGCTCCCGCCTCGCTCCTCACCTCCTCCTTATCTTCACACATTACCACTATCCCCTACCACCCCTGCTACCATTACACAACCCACGAAAAATCACAACCAAGATATCGGTGTTTTATGAGAACCTCTGGCATTGTTTTCGCCTATAAAACTACGGACGCGATAGAGCTATCTGGTAGAACGTATGTTATAGAAAATAGCGACGATTTAACAAATCGTTTTCTTTATTGATAGTTAAAGCGTTACAAAAATAAAATAGAGGACTTATAGGCGATTAAGTTCGACAGCTTTGTACTATTTTTACATGGGATAAGTTGCACTGCTATGTTATTTCTACGGTAAGCTGTTCTAACGTCCGATCCAGCATCTGTAACAATGAACAAAAAAACTGATGAACTAGTAAGAGACTATGCTAAACAGTCTCCTTGTTAGGTAAGTTTTCTAATAGCCTTTAGTATCCATAAACAAATTTTATTCACTAAACAAAATATTTTATATACAAACATAAAACAATCTAAGAACATAAACTCTGATATAAATTGCCTTCTACTAACGTAAAAATATTTCCGGCAAAAGTTAATATCTATGGTATCCGACATAATCCAAGTCTTCCATTGTAAGACGAAGTTTTGTACATTAATGGGCATAACAGCCTATCGGGACTTAAGTAAATGAGGCGATACAAAGAAACTCGAGTCAAAACAGATTGGAGATTAAGTAAGAATAATCCGACAATCGATTAGCACGATATTTTTTGGTTAAGGGCTGACACGCTTAGTGATATCGAAATTTTTAATATCAACTTTTTTTTTAACTTTGAAAATGTGAGTGTACTATAGTGTATATATATTATACTCACAGACGCGAGCCTGTGTCGTACAACTCACATCGATGTCTCACAGTCTGCTTCAAACCGTATTCTTGTTCGACTATCAATATTAGCAAATATCTACGAACAACGAGTGTTTTTCGAGTGACATGGAGACTGTGTGCACTTAGGCTTACTGAAATCGATGAATCAGTCACTGTACTTTGCAACTAGCGACTATTCTTTGCCACCACTAAGCGCTCACTACAAAAGTAGTTGTGATTTTTATAGCGTGAAATAAAATCACAAACGACTTGACGACGAATCGCTTCATTTTGATCAAAATATACGCAAGACTTCGCATCAACGTAAATAAATCCCAAACGATTTATTTGGTTGCATTAGTATATTTGAGATTTGCGGTATTATTTCGCAACTATTTTTTATCTTAGTAGGCTGCAAGTACAATCAGATAGCTTTCAGCTCGACCAGTTTCCAAATATTTGCTGTGTGTTACTGGACTGCTGAACCTTTTTGTATAGACCTGTGCTTTCTTATTTAGACTATTGAACGCTTTCCGGTCGACTCTTGCGTGTTAAATAGAGTTACTTCGATCAACATAAACAAAAACATTTAAACATTAGAAACTGGTCGAGAAGTTGTCTAATAGTATAGTCGACAATAAAATTGGTTTATCACCCTTAGATTAAATGTCGTTTGCATATCACTAAACAATAATATCTATTTTTGCTTGCATTGACATCATTACAGTGACAGTTGTCATCAGTGGGAGTCTTATTGAATTTTAATTTTGATGAAAATTTTTGTTAAAAGTGGTAAAGCAATTCTGTGGTTAAGTATACATTCTATCGGTGTACCGAGTACCGGCGTGTAGAACAATAACGAAGTTGCTAACTCCGGTTCTTTGTAACGAAGCTTGGTTCAAAATGAACTTAGACTAATTTCCATGTAATTTGTGTTCGTACTCGGATTTGGCTCGAGTCGTAAAGTAAAAATGTTACTTGGAGACCGCAGCCTGATGAATATTAAACACAACATAGCTAATGAATGCGCCAACTTGCTCGACATAATTACGGTAACTCATTGAATTCTTTGCCAAACTCCAGCCGACACTTATTTAAATTCTTAACGGGTGTTCTACTAAGTACAATCTGTGAACTCGTAATTAATGTGTGTATCTTTATTTTGCCTTTTATCGGGATTAGATAAGAAAATTGTCACCCAATAGAAATAAATAAAATTAAAATTATTTCTTTCACATGTACATTTTTTTAACTAGATATATTATTGGTAGTACTAAAATGGCACATTCTAAAAAACTGCGTGGTAAAAGCATAAATTACGTAAATAAAAGTCGGTTTACAAATCATCTAGTTTATTAGTAGTTTTCTTTCATATATTTTTCCAGAAAATGTTCTAGGAATCAGATGGCATTTCACATCATACACTTTTTTATTCACATAGGTTAAATGAGAGTAGCCATAAAATAAAACCAAGAACAATACAACGTGTGCGAATAGTACGACACAAGGTACCTACTTACATCACTAAAAGAAGCACCTGTAAAGACGTTTATACGACGTTTATAGGTACGTTTGTTACAAAGCATAGTTCACACCGCAATTTTGGAATCATTCCAACAGCTAATATCCCATTCTGTTTGTCTTTCGAGGCAATAAAATGACTTTTATGCAAATCATACGAATTCTATACATTTTTGATAAGCCACCGCCGACGCATCCACGGCGGTTAATTAATACATTTTCCATCAAAGTTTGAAAGTTTCAAACTCACAGATATTTTTGTGTAAATACTTGTTTGCACGAATACTCTCCGTTTGTTATTCTTTATAAGTATAATTATGACTTTGTTTGCATTCATTTAGCATTTCATTTCGTTTGAATTTTGAAATTGAAATTTTCTGTAAGTACAGAGACATGATGAGTCCTTTGTTATACATTGTACTACAGAGCGAAATAGAACGCATTTTTACTTACATGAAATTGATAATATCGTTAACTATATGGTACATAAGTATATAAGGTACATAACCTACATTACTTATCTGTTAATAATGGTGTATTAGTTTGTTAGCCTTTAACAAAATTAAACAAAAAAGGTTAAATATTTTTTAAATTTAATTTAGTAATTATTTATTTCAAGTCACTTACTAACACGTAGAATAAGTTTTACTAACAATTATGAGATGTAGGTACCAAATACCATATTTGTACCTCTCATAATTGTTAGTACTGTAATAAATATAAGTAATTACATTATTCTAGGTGCTGTGTTATGTACCTATCTTACAGCAAACCCCGATCATTGCCAGGACAGTGTTGTATTATTGTTATTTTTATGTTTGAACCGGTAATGTGAACAAGATATTATAACAAGATATACGAGTATAATTTATATTGTAGCCCATTCATTTAATTTTTATAATAGGCAACCATAAATGGTGGAAGTGACAAGCATCTTCACACATTATTAAATAAATTTATTCTAGTATAAAAACAGCATCAACAAAGGTAAATAATCAAAGAAAAAAAAAACGCTTTGAGAATAAAATCTCTTTTATATTCAGCCTCGTTAATGAGAGCAAATAAGTACAAACCTACACTAGATCGAGGTTTGTTGACATGTTATCGAAAAAGCGCAGGCTTTACGTTTTTTCACTTTTCCACTTTCATGAAGTGTGCCTGCGTCTCGACGTCGACAGCGCATAAACTGCTTTTATTATAAAATCAAGCGCTTTTCACTCAAAAACGATAAGTATACTCGTCTGGCGTTTGAACAACATGGAAATGAGAGTAAAGGAAAATTAGCAGTTGGTATTTTATATAATGAAAGTCAAGTATTTACCCGCTTTTGTTTAGCCACGTATGTGTGGAACAGAAAACTCCCGGCTTTGTTTGTTCTCACTAGTTTTATTAGTCGGAGGGTAATAGACGAAAAGGGAATATTTTATTACGTTAGGTTGGGTACCTATATTATAATTAAATAATGTTACTGGTTAAATCTGAAGTGGTCTTCGCCTTTCCCTTATGGCGGGCCGCTGGGCAAGAGAGTCAGGAGTAAGTAGAACTCTGTACGGTGAAGGGCGTGGTTGCTCGTAAATAAAAATTACGATATAGGTAGAGAATTTCCTGTTTTTTTGACTGGCAACTCAATAGTAATAATAAAATAAACAAAGGTTGATGTGCACAGTACTAGAAATATAATTAGAATGACCTCAAGCCGAAAACGGGCGATCCGTTGAAGACTCGGTATTGAAATCTACTAAAATAATTAATAATTATAAGTAAATAAGGTAAAAGTAATCGAAAGAGATGGAATGGTCATAAAAAGAGGTGCGATCGTGCAGGAAGTAGCCTGGACGACCGCAACCGTTAAATATCTAAGTCTTCTTCTTGTAGAATGGGCCCAAGTCCATTCTACAAGAAGGCGACATGACAGACCTTAGTTTTGGAATTTAGCATGTCGTCCAGAAGGCTTCTAACGTGACTTAGCGACATTAGGTGATAACCAAGACCAACGGCTTTACGTGCCTTCCGAAGCATGGAGACGCTCCAGAATAATTTTGCCACAAACGGTCACCCATCATGGACTGACCTTGTCAAACGTTGCTTAACCTGAATAATCGTAACGAATATAATGATATAAATTACGTATGAACTTCGCAAGGTATTTGTTTATGTGACTTCAGACAGAATGCCCACTTGTAGTGAAACAATTGTAGTGTAGATAAAGTTCGTTTTTTTTAAAAATTAAAATTAGTTTAAAGTTATAGGGTAGTAGTAGTATGGCTTAAAACTTTTAAGTTGCGACATGTATTAGTGACGCAGTAAACTAAATTATACATATATTTAATTAGCTAAACCAACAATTTATCAGGATTTATGTAATATAATGCCTAATTTCGCGAGTTTTCGATTCGTTAACAGTCAGTAAATAATATTCTGAAAATTCTTTATAGAGTAACCGAAAGATTATTTTCTTTATATAAATATTTATTAACAATGATTACAATGGGCAGTTATTATTTACATCATATTATTCGTATATTTTAACAACCAATTACGATATGTAGGTACTCGTACTAATTATTTGGTTAACACAATAATTTAAATATTACAATATTTTATCAGAGAACTATCTAAAATTTTATTAAACCTACTTATTTCAAACTAAATAATAATATAAACTATCTATTAACAAAATAATTTATCGTTTTAATTTCAATTATTCAAGATGTAAATAAAAACAAACTAAATAAAAACATCTAAATATTTCAATGACGTCAAAGTTCGAAAACACAACAATGAAATTTTATAAGTACCTTCCTAATCATATTTGAGAGTTTTCTTAATGAAATCTATGTTGATTGAAAACCTAAGTTGTTTAAAAATCCTACAAAGTGGATTACTGTAAATAAAGTAATGCAAAACTTGTGCGTTTTCTTCACTGTATGAATACTGTGTATTCTAAAAAAAATAAGATAAGTTCAAACTACTAAAAGCGACTAAATAATAAATTGATATTCCATCAAACCTTACCGAACAATGAATGAGGCAAAAAGAAGTTTAATCAGCACAGGATCACCCACCAGAACTTTTCTCGAATGAGTTCAATTTTAAATAAAATAGTACTCGACGAAACTTGTGTTGAAAGTTTTTCGTAGCGCTGGTTACGCGGCGTACTACGGCGTAGCCGAGAGCTGCTACCGCTCTGAGCGGGCGCCATACTGACGCGCGCCTTTTATTCAGCTTGCTACGCCATCCCGCCGAACAAGTTCGCCCTTCCCGCCTAAACATCCCCCCGACTCGAGCACACAAAAAAATCGAGCCGAACAACCGAATGCTTCGGGACTGTTAATAACGCTTCGCAAAGAAATAGATGTCTTGCGAATTGAGCATCCCTTGTAATATACTTTTTTGATGTATAATAAATGTAGTTTAGTGGTTTATCCATAATGTTATGTCTTCCAACATGTAAAAAATTATATTGTTGTATTTATAAAAAGAGCTACTTTATCGATACGTTACGATACGATTTAGATACATTCTTTTAGCATCAGAATTATTCTTTTTTACTTTAACGTATAGAGCGTAATTTAGACGTATCTAGATGCTCTTACTGCAGTTATAAAGACATTCAAGTATTTATAGATATTCGAAGAGACCCAGCACAAAGGTATTTGATAAATCGATACTGATACACTTATAATGGATTATGGCCTAATACCCTCTCAGCTCTCTAGTTAGAGGAGAGGAGACCCGACCCAGCAGTGGAATAATTATGGTAAGTAAGGTAAGTATGGATACTTAATGGGTTGCTGACACACATACTTATAATGTAAAAAAGATTCGTACATATGTGTATTTATACACATATGTACGAATCTTTTCATTAACTTTTCTTATAATATACTTTATCTTCCTGTTACTTATTATCAAAAAAATACTTAAGTAAAGAGATCACAAAAACCTATTTTTATTATCTTACCAAATAAACATTCCATGCTTATATTCCAGTATCCATCCACCAAATCGCATTAGGACAACGTGTGCAGATTATAGCCTAAACCCTCTATCTAGAGAGCTGATAGCTCTCTAGATAGAGAAGAGGAGACGCTTACCCAGCAGTGCCAGTGGGACATTTATTGGTTAATATTTTATTAAAATATCTATAATTTTTATTTGCATTATTGTACATCAATGTATAAGAAATAATGCTGGCATACCCAGCTGAGAATTTATCTTAATACGTGACTTATTTAGTAAAGAATGTTGGCACGTCTTTTTAATTTAAATTGTTATTTTAAATTAGAAAACGATACTAAGACAACCGTTTTACAAATTAAGTAACGTTCTGTTAACTTTACAATAGAACGAATGGGAGCTAAGGTCATTATTAACCTATTTAAAGATTATAAATCGATGCTATGATAACCATTTAACATTATAAACCTATTTCTGTTTGTAGGACTACTATTTACATTTTTAAAACTGTTCTTTATATAAAAAGACCTACCGAGATTGATTGATATAAACAGACACATTGAGACAAATCGTTTTCTTATTTTTAATTGAACGAACGATATCAATATAAGAAGGCTATAGTTTAGTTTAATTACTAACAGAAATCAATAAACTTAATAGATGTGTCTCTAAAACTACACTACTTTTTTATAGACATATTTACGACAAAATACTACTTTTTGAAACAACTAAACCATGTAAGATTCTGCAACACAGCAGAATATAATAGTGAGCTATTTATTTCAAGTACTTATGAAAGCCTGTCATGAGTTTTTATAGCTGACGTTACATTTCGGTACCAGCTGATATTATTATAATATATTATGTGCCTATGTAAATATGTATTTCGTAAATATCTCTTAATAATGGCTATGTCAATTGTTATCTAATAAATAATTTAGTTGAACTGATAAGCAACTAGAGTATTTCTCTGCTTTTTAGAAGGCAATATTTAAAAGGTATTTATGTGGGATATCTTCAATAGCGACCATTTTTTCAGAAGACTGATATCAATGAAGCATATTGCTCCTATAATTTCAAATATTTGTTTACACTTACGCCATTTCACGTGTCTAAGAATCATAATGTATTCATTCAAAATACAAACATATTATGTATCAACGTAAATAAAATAAAAGCATTAACAAACAAAATTTGTATTCGGCGACAATTCTAAATGCGTATCTCTATACTACACAGAATTCTAGGTTTACAAAATGATACAATAAATAATCTTCAAATCTTACCTTTAAATTTCTCATCGACATGGTGTAAAGTACTTCATTAATATAACAGTCAATGTATTATAAAAATATGTTCACTAAACAACACAATACAGTTTGTTTACATGAATACAAGCTAAATAAAATATAGTAGGTGGTTGTGCAAGGGCGGGCTCGCAGCGCCGACTAGTGGCAGGCGCGCGAAGCACACACTAGGGCGGCGGCGTGCGGGGTCGAGGCTACCGTAGCCTTCTCCCTCTCATTCGCACACACTTCGGCTTAATTGTCACGCAAAAACGACGCTTTTATCAATGACATAGGAGATATAATAATAGTGCGTACGTACGTAGCCACCGGCCGCGGCCCCTGCGCGCACTGGCCTTGAGGGCCCTGATGTTTTCATCCCGTGTGCGAAATAAAGCGCTTAGAGAGGGTACAAGTGACTTTAACTGAAGGATTTATGGTGGAATATCTAAAATTAATTCGGCCCGATTGTAGCTCACCCGCTTGTTATAAGGGTGGATTTGCTCATTTAAATAATATTTACATTTGTAGATTTTATTTATTCCTCAACAATATTGTTATTTTTGCTTAAGTTTTTTAATATTATAAATTTAAAAAGATAATATTCATATATGTTACATTATAACAAATATCTTTGAAGGGATAATCAGAAACTAGCACAACCCATAGCTCCGCAGCTCATTCAAAATGAAATTAATTAACCTTATTACAATCCTTTTAACCTTGTGGAACTTTCCTCTCTCTGGCTTGAAATAAGTTTACGATCCGGAAGTATTCCGACGGATCAGAATCAGGAGCTGGACGACACGACCGGGCCCTGATTCGACTTGCCGGATTGCTCGTAAACTTTTTCGAATCCGGACGGCGTATTTTTACGGCATAAGTTATATTTTATTGTTAGAAAATAGTTCACCGTATAGAAAATTAAAACTGATTATAAAATATTTTAAATTGTATCCGTAACTAAAGTTGTGTACTACTGGCCACTGGGTAGTACAATGGGCACAAAGTACACCCAGACTCGAAACAAATATCTATGAGTCATACTAATAATTCTCGTGTTCGAATTTAGAATTGAATCCACGTCACCCGGCATGGCGACCATCTTAATGACCTCTATGTGACTTAAGCATCATTTCAACAAGAAATATGCACCATTTCTACGAGACCTCTATGAGATCTCTACGTGATTTCTATCACCTGTGTGTGACTTCTGATTCACCTCCACGAGATTTCTACGAGACCTCTATGAGACTCCTATCAGAGAAGTACAGACGAGAATTCTGCATTACCTCTACGAGTCTCCTGCATCAAAACAACGAGACCTCTATGAGACCTCGACATAACGCCTACAAGACTAATAGTAGTCTTGTAGAGAGGTGATAAGATTCTCGTAGAAGCACTATCGCTTTTTATCACCTCTACGAAGACGCAGAAGTCTCGTAGAGGCCTCATAGAATCAATACTCAATGTCTTTATTGCACTCCATATGTGCAAATCATATCTTAGAGGTTCTAGCCTTTTTGTAGAGGTGATTTGTCTCGTAGAGGTGAGATTGCTTATAGAGGTGTCGTAGGTGGGGCTCTGTGGTCTGTAGACACTATTTCCTTTAGAATCTCGAACTTAGAGGTCACGGATTTGCCATTCGCAGTATGTACTCATCTGACGAAACTTAATACTTGTCTTCTTATTTGGTTTACTCTCTGGAATAACTGGTTCGAAAGTCTTTTAGTGCATAGCATAGCTCTAGCTCTAAGTAAGCTCCTATTTACCCGACTGCCAAAAAGGAGGGTAATGTTTTTATATTATTAGCTTTCTAGTCGCGAGTTTGTGAGACAGTCTGTTACACCTTTTGTTGAGGAAGGCTATAGGATATATAAAATCACGCTGTCATCCACAGGAGCTGAGCAGTGGCCATCAAAGATCCACATGAGCTTCGAACAACAGCTAGTCCATGATAAAATATCTACTTAAGTGATGGCTAATACCTACCGCATTAATATCCGTTAAAAGGTTTAGGAGGATAGCGAATAGGCTTCAATTCAATTACTTTTTACAACGAAATTGTAAAATAGCTTAATGAACTTTGTCAGTTGTATACAAACTAAATGTGACCGAGCCAAAAGGTCGCGTCTTTTCCGGGATATACTCGCGCATTCTTGAGAAATCCCCTGTTCATTATACGATTTGAACTATGTACTTTACACAATATTGACATTCACTATGCTATGTACTATTTCGTTGCAAAAAGTCGCTTCCATTGAATTCATATAAATTGAGCCATACAGACAGACCGACGCAAAAAGCGTTTTTGTTGGTAGACATTAAAGGAAAAACAGAGAAACAGTTGAATTAAAATTTTATTTAAAAATATTATATAAAATAATCTTGTTGCTATTTGATGGTTGGTATGCGTAACGGATCGACGTCCCCTGTGAATAATATGGTTAAGTGCATGTTTCTGCATTTTCGTTTTTTTTTTTTTTGTTTTTTTCATTTACTGTTTTTTTTTATATTTTCTAATAATTCATAAAGTTATAACATTTTTATTTTTATTTCTGCGGTAATCATGTAACAAATTTGAATCAGTAAGTCATTAATTATAGAACGAATATTATTATTATGTCTCGATAAATCAGTAAGGCGTTACACCATTTTATTGACGTTAAAAATTGTTAAATCTTTTAAATAACACTTTTTACCTAAATTAGTTCGGTAAGTCTTGAACGGGAAACATATATTATTGCTTTATTATTGACGTAATTTTCGATATTTTTTCACGTAAAATACATACAGAAACCAAAGTAGATAAATAGCTTTACGAAAAAAGACAACAAATGTATATGGTTTTCATAATATCACAAGTTCACGAGAATAAAATAGTTATGTGCCGTTACTTATATAAAAATCAGTATAAGGTATACATTTTGCGTAAAAACTTTAAAAGTATACATTATATTTTATTTCTAACTATAGCCACTTATTAAGAAAACAATAATGAAAAAAATTATGTATACATATGGGCAGATTAGTTTAAAAGCTTAAACGAAGTAACAGTTTTTTGCTTGTCCATCATGTTATTCACTGGGGGCGTCGAAATTATCGTTCTTTGAATTAAGTTGGACGTCTTGGCAGATCAAAACAGGGCCTAAAATTAAATTGCCTGGCTAAATATTAAAAAGTGTAATTGTACTTGATGATGAGCATTACTACATAATAAATTAATTATTACAATATATTACAGAATATTTTAAATTTATTATTTCTTGTTGCATAATAATATAATATTGTCCAAGCATGAACAGAACTATGAATTTTGATTCACGTTTTTTTTAACCTATAAGCATGGGCTCCAGTTTGCCAGAAGAATAAAGGGCCTTGACATCTGAACCGCCTCCAACACAGTTTCCGTTGATAAACACTTGCGGCACCTAGAACAAAATGTTTATATTGTATCACACATAGTCTAAATTATATATTATAAATGGAAAAGTTAGGTTAGCATTACCAGACCGATGGGTTATTGAACAAAGCCGCAATGGACAAAACATAATTTTACAGGAAAAAAGAATTAGTGAAAATCTTAAATAATCACAAAACTACGAGGCGTGTCAAAACGGTTTGTATACCAAAGAGTGGGTTATTTTTTTGGACAGACATTATTGTACTTTTATGCTTATACAGTAGTAAATACATAAAAAAAGGAAAAAAAACATATTGCTGCTAAATAAATTGAAAAATGTTTCCGTAAGAGTCCATTGTTGTTTTATTGCGGTAAAAAGTGCGAAATCAATCAAACAGCAATAGTCTATTGCAACGATGTGTGCTGATCTGTAGGATGTATGGCAAATATTACGAAAAAGACTTAATCGGAAAACAGTCACTATGGCTATTGCGGTTTTGTTCCAGGCACCGATCGAGACATATTATATTGAAGGATGTATGGGTCATAGACTTCTATTGACTGGCCTGTTGTTCTAGTGGTTAGCGACCCTGACTACTAAGCCGGAGGTCGTGGGTTCGATCCCCACCCAGGATAAATCTATGTGTGATGAGCATGAAGGTTTGTTCTGTGTCTGGGTGTAATTTATCTATAATATGTATTTACAAAAAAAAATGTATGTAAGTAGTATATCAGTTGTTTAGTAACCATAACTCAAGCAAATATAATTGCTTAATTTGGGACTAGATGGCGCTGTGTGAATGTGGTAGAATATTATTATATTATAGATGGCTGTAGCTCAATCCACCAGATCGTCTGAAAGGCACTGTATGAAATTTGACACAATATATGTATCAATTCATATTATATATATATATTCATCAATTTTAGTCTCGAATACCACAGAGGCCATTTTTTATTGACATAACACTCTGGCGGAACTGCGGAAGAAAGCTAAAGTTGAATTTTTTTTTTTTATAGGTGTTTGAGTTTTGACTACTGAGAAAACGTAACCTAAAACTGAGCATATTACCACGCTGGATGGCAAGGCTAATGCACAGCCTAAGTAAATTCCAGCCTTCAAGACATGTGATGTCTCCGTAACACTTATACAAATTTCCCGATACATTTTGTTGGTACTTGGTCCTCCTAGTTAAAGAATACCACTACAGTACTTTTCGAAAAGATGAATCTTAAATATATTATGAGAAAATAAATAAACAAATGTTTGAACTAACTATGAATACAATTAAATACCAAAAGAAAAAATGAAATGTTAATGATCAGAGACAATATATTATGATTGACAGTGACAAGAATTTCTATGATTTTGCATTATGACACATGTAAACGCATAAATTGGAAAAATTATTGTATTTGTGCACTTGCTGTGCAGATGATAGGTACTTGTAGTAATATACAGTGGATATCCAAATGTTATATATGAAGTATCCAAAAGTTTAATGTTGGCAAACAACAAATCAACTATCTACTATTATTAATTTATCTAATATAATTTGGATGTTTTAACCTTTTTACAGAATACACATGCAAAATCATTAACTTATTACCTCATCTCCTTTGTTATACCTACACATAAAAATACAAGACAATAGTTTATTTTTAACACATATTATAATATTAATATATTCTACCACATTCACACAGCGCCATCTAGTCCCAAAGTAAGCAATTATATTTGCTTGTGTTATGGGTACTAAACAACTGATATACTACTTAAATACATTTTTTTTTTCTAAATACATACATATTATAGATAAATTACACCCAGACACAGAACAAACCTTCATGCTCATCACACAAAGATTTGTGGGTGGGGATCGAACCCACGACCTCTGGCTTAGCAGTCAAGTTCATTAACAACTAGACCAACAGGCCAGACAAAAAAAATTAACAAAGATAACTCAAGCTAGTCACACTGTAGTTATTGATTTGGTTTGACTTGGTTAATAAGGTAATAGATGTTTTATTTGAATGCATGAAATTATTATTCAGAAATGACAAACAAATACTATCCTTCCAAATTCCTTTGTTAATCACTGCAAATTTCATTTCATTTCATTTATTCATTCAAAAAACAATTTTTACATTGTGTGTGAATTCAGAATTAATTACTTAATAAAAGCTGACACAGTTATTTGATACAGTAACACAAGCAAGATAATTAAAATATAATTCGACAATTTAGTAAGTCAGTAATTGTAAGTTCAATATCATAAATAAAACTAATCAAAACTATTAATAATTAATGTCAAAATAAAAAAGTTAACATGTAAAAATGTCAAAAAATTATGTAATCAATAAAATGTTAAAATGTCAGTAATGTATAAAAATGTCAGTAATATATAAAAATGTCAGTAATATATAAAAATGTCATCAGAAATAATAATATATTGAATATTTTACATGTCATCAATACTATAGTAGCACTCATGTAACAAGAACAGTTTTAGGTGTTTTAGAAAATTGATTTTATAAAGTGACGCTTTAATTTCTGTAGGCAATTTATTAAATATTTTAATTGACCTATAATAGGTGCTATGTTTTACAACATCCAGGTGGGGTACATGTTTAGTCTGAAGATCTTTTCTCCTGGTACTCTCTCGTTTTTGCCTTTCTTCTTCACTTTCATAGTAATGAACATGTTTACATAAATGTGTGAGCGATACAAGAATATATGAAAAATGATTAAAGAATAAATGATTTAAACCAGGATTAATGTTGTATAACTAGCAGGAGTTCCCAATCGTTTTTAGTCTACAGTATAGTCTATCTATCTATAGTCTATATATATTGTCTTGACACCCTAATGTAGCTAACAAGTTCAAAATAAATAGATAGCTGTCAATACTTAAAGTGAAGGTTTCTGGCTCAGCCAGAGCACCTCGCCGCACAGTTTAGGAAACTCTGCTACATAGCATTAAAGTCAATGAAAATGCTACAAAAAAGAGCTCATTTCATATTTTCAAGCAATTAAAACATCTCCAAGCTATTTGATACACACGCATCAGCTAACTAGCTGCTAGTGTGCTATACCAATAATAATAATAAGTATAAAATGTTTCATCATTTTAAACCCTGCGCAGGTTAAAGAAAATTCAATAAACCCTGTACCTTATTATTAAGAAAATAAAGTTACCAACCACACAGACATATTGTAGGAGGAAAGATCAATAAATATGGTGCAACATCTATTTTGCTTAATCATCCAATGTCCTTGAAAACAAGTTTGTGAACTTGCTAACATATTGTTATGAGTGTTATGACTCATTATTCTGCATAGTTAACTACAGCTTCAAAAACAAATAATTCTTACTGTTTTGAATCCAGTGATCTGCGCTAAAGTACTTTGGATAGCACTGCCATCATCTCGTTCATCTAATTCGAAGACTTTAGTTGGTTGCTTCACTTTCGCAAAAACCTGAAATTTATCACATAAATATGTTTTTACTAAAGTACACAAAGTATCAATAAAAACTATACACTTGATGTTAGTTTTAATGGAGACCATTAAAATTATCAATGAACTCTGTACAAATCAAATAAAGTGTCAAAAAAATCTATTGTGGGTAATAAAATTCAAATAAAGTAGGTAATAGCTATTTACATGAAAAAAAATGTCAGGAGAACTAAAATAATTAATCCTTCACAAATTCTTAAAGATATGACAACTTACTTGCTTGGCCATGTCGCAATAAGGGCAGTATGATTTTGAAAAGATTACTACTTTATCTTGAGCAATAGCATCTTTTATGAATTGTTGAATATTCGGTGCAGACGTCGGACTCGCCATTTTAGAATTTCGAACAATTTTGGTTATCTGGGAGCCCATGTAATTTTTTTGTAGCTTATAAATGTCACTTCTGTCAAAAATGTCAAATTTAAATTAGAGATGTCCCTGATTTAAAAAAGCAATTGCATTATTATGATGATATTGATAGAATGATGACCTCTAATATTCTGTGGACTAATATTATTTAACTTTCGACATAGTTTACCTACATAATATAATATAAGAATTAAAATTGGCAGAAATGGAAATTAAAATAGATAGACGTAAGCATGAAAACATATCCACAATTATTAAACAGCGGCTAAGTTTAAAATAAAAATATAATTAATGTATTCGATGTTTTTGTACAATAATCTGCTTCTTATACAAGACTTAAGTAAGTTTTCTACAATATATTAAATGAGCTTGTGATTCATGTAAATAATTTATCATTTACCCGCAATATCAGCGATCTTTGCTAGATATTGTTGATATCCGAAAGTAATAGCTCTTCCATCTTATTCTTCTAAACGATTGCTTGTTAACTTCACAAATCACTTATCTACCAATGGCTATTCCCGTTTCACAAGTTATGTCAGTCATAGACATCAGCCATAGCACGCCCCACAATCTTCATATATCCAAACGCTCGTCGTACGCCATTTTGTTTTTTAATGTCAACTGACGTTTCTGCTTCGCTGTGATTGGTTGTCGCAGTCGCCGGTTTATTTTCACAATTTGACAATTTTTAAACGTCAAACAGGGTAGGTACTGTGTTGTGCTTACTACCCCAGTTTCTCTGTGATTATTTTCCTTTTATTGCAAAATGTAGTGTAAATCTTCGCGACAGGACGCTATTTTGTATTTTGCATCATTTTCCATGTATTAGAAAAGACTGTGTGGTTAAAGTGCCTAAACCGAGATGATCTGAACAGTTTATCTTCAGAACAACTTTCAAAGTTGTTTGTTTGCCAAAAATACTTTGAGAAAAAGTTTATAATATCCAAATCTCGTCTGATAGGTAGTGCCTATCCTTCTCTTTTAACTGGAGAAGAGATTTTAAGTGGAATACCGTCTCGAAGAAATAGCAGTACATAAGCATTTTTATCTGAAGCCATACTGTGTCAGGAGAGGAGTCCCCAGCCCAGCAGTGGAACATAATGGGTTGCTGATGAATGAATGAATGAAAACACTGTGTCAGCAGCCTTGTTGTATACAGCAAAATTTTGTGAGTAAATTAGATTAATAAACATTTAATATCTGCACTGATTAGATATTATGTGATAAAGCTTTAGTATGATATTATATATATTTAAGAGGCTCTTATCAATGATGGCTTGTAGCCACTAAACAGAGCTAAATCTTGTTTTTATAAATTACTACTTGTTTCATAAAGTTAATATAGACAATTCTTGCTCTTTTTTTAATAGATACCAATGATTAGTTATATTATATTAGATAAAAATATTAGAAAAATACAAAAATATATATGTACTATCCTTAGGTACTAATGTACACCTAATACACGACTTTAGTAAAGTCCTTGGCATCCAAACAAGTTGACTTTTAAATATTAATGACATGTTCTTTTTTTTAGCCCACTATGCAGATGGAAGACCTGTCAGTGAAACATTGAAGAACACTGCTGAAACAGTTCTATTTCTTGACCAACTGTTTGATAGTATCAATGGAGCTGCATTGTTAACAATTAAAGGAAAACCGCTAAGAATGGTAGTGATGGAGAAATCACCTCATCATCAATTTTGGCAAGATGCTTAATAAACTACAACAAATAAAATGTATAGATTCAAGTGGAAAGGAAAGGTCTGTGCCTACTTTAGAAAAATTTGTCCCTGCTTTAAAAGTTATATGAGGAAGTGGCAGGTTTTAAATTTAATAGTCAAAACATAAAAATAATGAGACCAAGATATTTTAATTCACATCCAATTGAAAACTTTTTTGGCCTAGTAAGGGCATATAACTATAGAATAAATGATAAAACTGCCACAGCTTCAATTGTACCTTGAAATCATCATTGATAACCAGGATAATCAAGTTCCACAATCTATCATTTAATTGTGAGGATGATCCGGCAAATCAGATTATAAATTATTTTTTGAAGATGTGAAAGAAAATGTTGATGAGCCGGTCATCCAGAAACCGAACATAATGTTGTTAGGATTGTGGAACAGGCCCGACGTGAATGCTTAAATATTCATTCGCGGGCCTACGCTGCAGGATGGGTAGTAAGCAAACTTTTGAAAGATTAGAACTCAAGTGCAATTCGTGCAGAAATTGCTTGTTAAGTAATAAAACAAATATTCATCAATGTATAACGCATAGGGAATATAAAACAGCAACAAATAGTTTATACTACCCATCTGAAGGTGCAGTATGGTGTTTTAATACAGTAATTACTGAAACAAAATGAATTCTTGGAAAAAAAATACACATGATCTTATCTGATGAATCTTTGTACAAATTTAATTAGTGCTCAAATTCTTTCCAAGTATTCATTTGATTTTATCAACTGTACCAAACACAAGATGATTACCCTTAATTAATCATTTTATTACCCTAACTATTTGGTTTACAATAATGAATTGGTGCAATGTTTTTTAACAAAATATTAAAGAGCACAGATATTTCCCGATTAAATATTCGTGATTTGCCTGCGATGCAAAAAAAGCACTATTAAAATATAAAAGAAATAAAAATAAATCTAATAATACTTATTTATGGTTGTTTTTTTTTTTTTTTTGTAAAAAAAGACAACGCCCGCACTAGGGAACAAGCCCTGTGTCGCGGGGAGCTTTACAAACATGAAACTAACGGACACAAAGTACACCCAGACTAGAAACAAATATCTATGAATCACACAAATATTTGTCTCCTGTGGGAATCGAACCCACGTCACCCAGCACGGCGATGTAGTGGCGAGGCGACCACCTTAACCACTGCGCCACGGTGACAGTCGACAGACATCGATTTAATATCTATCAAAAAAAATAAAAATAAACCACCTGTAAGTACCTACCGCGTACGTACCACAGCATTGAGGCTGTATGAGTAATGTTCCTTTGCCTAAGTTGTACAGTTTCATTCGTCGATTTAAAAAAAAAAGAAACGTCATATGACATTAAAAACTCCAATGTTAAGCCGAGTATTTTTGTTCTAGAGTTGGCAGTCTGATACGTAGTATCTCTTATTAGTCTGTGAGCCATAGACATATTGGACAATGATAAACCCAGGAGGTTAAATTATGATGAATAATAAAATTAGTTCTGTTTCTTGACTTTTTTGCCAAGCTATATTAGTACTCTCAGACCAATCAACAACTTTTTTTGTTGGTCTGAGATAGTACTATAATTTTATATGTCAGTTTCAATCGGTAAATAGAAAGAGAATGCCATGCATATTACTAACATGTTTACCAACATAAGGACAAGTGGCCCTTATTTTAAAATTTAATTTTGTAGTTAATGTGTATAATCTTTTGTTTGTAACAGTATGAAAACTATTAACTTTTAAATTAAACCAGTAACTTATCTATCAAAAAATTTGTACCAATTAATGTTGCCCAAAAAAAATGAGAAACGTGGAAATGGAAACCGTACCTATATCTAAACTAGTAAATTCGCTTCAAATAACTAAGTACGATTATGTGCATCTTCGTGAACCAAATTTACATAAATTTAGTTAGTTTACCAAATAAATCCGAATGTGACCCAAATTTGGTTATACTCGCGGGTGATTAAGTCCTCTGCTCCATTTTGGGTGGATCCGACATGGATAAGTTGTTATTTTTTTTAGGTAGATAGGTACCTTTTTCTAGCTTACTAACTTTGGTGAACATTCACTAATTTTGGGTTACAAATATATTTTTTTGGTATATAAAGTGGGTTTTTAATTAATTGTACTAACAAAATTCTTAATATAAAATAGGGTAAGAGATTTTGCTGAACATTTACCTTTTTTCGGTAGATACCTCTCAATTTTACTAAATTTGGTACGCAGTTAAACCATAGCGTTTTATTAATATTTAGGTATGTTCTGTGTAATCAGTGTAACATCTTAATCCTACACGCAGGGTTGTCCCTTTCGGTTTATATTCCATTGCAGTCGTATAAAATAAGATATTACATTTAGGTGATTAAGTAAATCTTATATACCTACCTACTTAAGTGTGTATGTGTACAAGGTGGGGTTTGGAATACCTAGCTTACGGCAACTTGCGAATATGGATACTTAATTTTATTTTTACTTTTTAGCTTGGATATATGCAAAAGTGTTTCCTTTGCATAATATGTCAAAGAAAAAAGTTATTTCACTAAAATTGTACCTTCTTTATTTATCTCGTACGCTTGTCTCTTGATAAACAGTTAGGTTGAAGTTATAGAGCTTTTCTACACCTACCAATAATATAACAATAATACTACGCTCTATCTTCTGCTATTTCATGTCTAAGAAACAAAGTTTTTAAAACAGTACGAGTAAAAGTTATCGCATATTTAGTGTTACATACACACTTAAGGTCTAGATTTCTATGACGTAATATACAAGCACCTATTTTGATAAAGTACACACTGCACAGTTATGATCTGCATTTAATACGAGACATTAAAGAGACATGTAGCAACCCTAACAGTACTAATATTATCTAAACGAACTCGTTTAATGGGTGTACTAAGTATGTACTTACTGTAAATACTTGGACAGGAACAAAAAGATAACGACACAAGTGGATCCAGTTTTTGTAGAACAAGAAGTGTATTCTTGTTTGCGTTATAATTACAAAAAGTCTTCCTTATTCCAAAAATAAATTTATAAGAGAGGTAGGGCACAGCAAGTAATCTCTGCTCCAAGTGAGCAGCCTGCCTGGGGATATACCTACCTCTAGCTGACAGAAGATTGCAGCCATATTTGCATTGCATTTTTGTTCCTGCTGGCGAGTAGTACTATGCAAAGTTCATTGGGGAGAACAGAGGTTTTACAGGGTAAGCAACGCGTATGTGATTCACCTGTTCCAGGCGACCATAGGCTACGGTAACCATTCCTCTTAATTACATCCCATACATTAATGTCCCACTGCTGGGCACGGGTCTCCTCCAGATATTTTGGAGGGAATTTTGCCTACTAAACCACGCTGGCTAGACAAACACCCTAGACCCGGGTGGTCCAGGATTTTGTTTCGAATTATCCTTTTCACGCATTGTTCTTGTTGCTTAAGATCTTGCCTTAGTCGCCTTGTACGACTCCCATGGGTTGAAATGGGGTGACATTATGTATTCTTAATCCGTCACCCTGTGGTGATCCGATGAAGATATCCGTATCTTTACACATAGGTAGACTATTTTTTACTGACATGCCAAGCGAGTGGAGCCGCGGGAAGAAGCTAGTATTATAAATGCGAAAGTTTGTATAGATGTTTCAATCACTCAAGCCAAGTTAAACACGTCAGAACGGCTGAAAAGAATCTATATAAAATTTGGCACACAGATAGAATAGTCTAATCCCTATACCAACCCGTCTGGCGAACGTGGTATAACATAATATCACGCCTTTTTCCCCGAAGTGGTAGGCACACCCACATTTCGCCGGCTATGTATGGTCTCATGAAATAGGGGACGAGCCTATTGTCATCAACCGGGAACATTTTGTATTCCAAACTCCGGGAAAATCTCAATACAGGAATTTCATGATAGAAAAGCTCAATACCAGTTTCACCCAGCCCTGGAATCGAACCCGGGACCTCTTGCACAGCAGTCGTATACACTTCCCACTCGCCAGGCATTATAATTTCCTCCACATTCTTTGGAGCCCCGTACCCAGCAGACCCCCGTAACAGTACGTTTATGTGTTGAAACGATGATGACGGTGACTGAATAATACTCGTGCGCTTAAAAGGTAAACATGATACTCACTTGATTTACATATTGACCACCTGACCGGTAAGTATTTATAGCTTCGAAGTTTGTACCTACGTACCTTTGATAACATTGCTGGCGTCTTGGTGCGTGAGTCAACCACCTGGCTATGACAGCCGGTATTATGTAAGTGTATTTGGTACTTGTAATAGGCATGTTATCTGCTACTGTATCGTAGACAAGTGTGACATCACTATGATTTATTTTACGTAGGTACTTACCTGCTTATTAATATTGCACAATAATAATTTAATAATTCAATAGGTAGGTAAATAGGTAAACTATTTATGTACATTACCTATGTCTTCTCAATCTTCACTACTTTATCCCTAGCATGTCGCAACAAGAGACTAATGCCCTGTTTCTCAGCCGTCAAACGGTGCCGGAGGTTATTGATAGGATAAAATATAATTAAACAAATTAAAAATGATAGTTGTATGAATAAACTACATAGTTCTATTGTTTTATATTCAGTCAGGTTATACTTTAACCCTTTAACGGGCATAGGGAACTATTTTCCCACCACACCAACCTAGGTAAAAGTGGAAATAAATTTAAAATGGCAAGTCTTTGAACTACAATTTTAACAAAAAAAATAATAATAAAATACTTTTTTTCAGTTTCAGTGACTTCAATTTAATTTTCCGTAAAGTAGTTTCTCACATTACACCCCCACTTTAAACGTAAAATTTTTCATTCACTTTCGTCTGTCCGTTAATTAATCGATGAATAACTTTATTCTGTCGGCTCAGAAACCTTAGGATATATTCCCATATAGAATAAAAATCAAAATACCTAAGTAGTTCACATCGATCTTTGAAAAATAAAACAAAATGATACTACGGGGTATGTTAAGATGTAATAATAACGATCCATGCATTGCTGAGCACGAAGAGGAAATACCTGTCTCAGCAATAGTTTGTTATTTTAGGCTGCGCTCGGATCTCCCCTCCTCTATTTAGAGAATTGAAGCCATAACCTGATTCTCCAACCCGCATTAGGCCAGCGCGCTGGCCTAATGCGGGTTGGAGAATCAGACATAGGTACCCATAGAATGAATTATAGGATATTATTATGCAAGTTTCTCACGATGTTTTCCTTCACCGTTTGTAGATTTTAAGTCACACTCATAAATAGTGTATAAAAAGTCCTCATTGGTACTGTCTAGTTGGATTTGAACTCGGACGACGTGTTTTGCACCCGGTCACTTTTCCATTCAACCTCTATCACCTTGGTTCTCTATAGTAGTAGGCGTCCACATTTCCGTCATCATAAGTATCGGACGCATCTCATCAAACGGATCGTGGTTTTTTTTGTACAGGAACTTATACCTACACGTGACACCTACTGCGTCACAGTTTATTTGTTTCCCTTTAATTATTACAGAAATGACCTCAACTTTGCACTATCCTTATTTTAATTCCTACCTAATTACTAGAGATGTGCCGACTAGTCCTTAAAGCCGTTATCCAGCCACTATCGTAGTCGGCAACAATTCGGCAAAGAGCGCCAACTATCCGGCTTCTTACTTTGCCGAAAGAAATAAACGGCGCACTACTAACTATCTGCTATTATATTATTATATTATTGTGCTGAAATGGTGCGAAACAGAACATTATTGTGAGTGGATAAAAAATCCGAATCACTGAACGTGGTGATGTGTAGGAAGCTGAAGGCACCGAGCCAGTAAATAAAAAAATAACACATTACATACAGTGCAAGTACATAAGCATATGTCATTATCCGTTGAACTCCTGAAACAGGCAAATTTGTTAGTTTTTATTATTATTTCAAGTATTCAAGTTGTTGATATTAACAATCATAATATAATTGCAAACAATCCATTTAGTGTCCTTGTATCACAAAATACTCACACTTCACCAAGTCTAATTAGTTTTTCATATTAGCCTTTCCACTCCAAATTAAAATTATATTTCTGTGTTAATATAACACAACAATCTGAAAAATATCGCTATGCTATGCAACTAACTATCTTTTTTCCTAATCTTTTGACAAGAACCAAGGATTCCTAGAAATTTTAACGACAAAATAAACGTTGAATATAGACTGGATAAAGCGATCTTTGAAAACTTAAATATTTAATAGGTCATCATCATTACCAGATAGCTGTTAGCTCTTTACTGCTAGATGTCGACCTCTTCTAACGACCACCAACGCTAACTAATAAATCTATCAACGCGCCAAAGAGTCGTATATGTAGATTTATCCACGACACATCTTGAAACTACAATTCGTACTGGTATCATTGAGATCAGTATTATGTGTCTGAAATCCTATATGTTATTGCGTTCAGTTTACGTAACTTGTGGTTACTATTAATATCAGATTGTAACCGCACTACGAACAACATTTTACAGAGAACGGTACAATCTGGTATGCACCGTTAACTAATTACAGAAGTTCATGACTTATTATATTAGTCTTGTATGCCCTAGAGGTACATTCGACATTTAGTTTTGTATCAAAATATATTTGAACCATTAGAACTACTGCAAGCAGCTTTGTCTATGATATATGATTCTGTTGCACCTGTTTCCTAATTATTTGTGGTATTAGCTTCTGTGACTACGTGCAATCTTTACTGTTGTACGAGTTATGAGTACACACCATACGTGTTCGATTAAAATTAAATGGTAGATAGGGAGTTTCTTAACCAATACCTACACGACCTTGGGTATTGAGTAAGTATCGTGAAGGCTCTGAAAAATATTTCAGAATGTTGCCATCATTAATTTTTTTTTTTTATAACAAAATAAAAAAGCAGCAAGCTCTTTGGGAACCAAAGCGATTGCCCTCTCCTTTTTTATAATGCTTAAAAAATAGACTACATATTGATGTACTTATCTCAATTTTAAAATCACACAGCACAAAATCATACCCTATTGGGTATGATTTTGTGCCTAAAATAGTAGATCTGTCACCAAAATTGAATCACCAAATAATATCAAAATGGTAACCTAATTAATAATTTAGAATTACCTACTTGGAAATATAATATCAGTCACCAAATAATTGTATTGGATTCCGAAATAATAGAAGTGTCACCAAAATATAAACACCAAACAAATTTAGTTAAAAATGTATTTATTATCGCTGGAAAATAATATCTATTACCAATAGTTCGCCCCTGCCTTCTAACCTAGCTTATCCATTTCGGATCATTTCGGAAAAACACTTTGGATACAAAAATGTATTTTTTTAAAAACATAATTATTTACATTTGTTTGGTGATTGATACTTAGAGACCGTTTTGATTAATAAATATACTGACAAATATAATAATATTGTACCACATTCACACAGCACCATCTAGTCTCAAATTAAGCAATTATATTTGCTTGTGTTATGGGTACTAAACAACTAATATACTACTTATATACATTTTTTTTTGTAAATACGTACATACTATATATATGTAGATAAATTACACCCAGACACAGAACAAACCTTTATACTTATCACAAAAAGATTTGTCCTGGGTGGGGATGGAACCCACGACCTCCAGCTTAGCAGTCAGGGTCACTAACCACTAAGCCAACAGGACAAGTTACCAATATTATCTACATTCTACAATAACATAATAGATTTAAATTCTCTATTAAAATGAAATTATTTTATTAAGATAACGCTCTCAAATACCTTCAGTTATAATTTGTCATTAAGTGGTTAAACCACTTGCGAGTTGCTATTAAGCAATAAAGGTTATCGAAACTTTAATATCGTTCTAGAAAATTACATATTAAATTTATACGTTCAATGGGACAAATATTATTGGAGACATGCGTGGATAAATAACCAAACCATTTGTTTAAAGTTACATGTAAATTCAGTTCAGTACATTCTATGTCAAGGAGATACAAATAAAACCGTAAACTAACAATCATCCTTCGCTTTTACGATGACTGTGATAGGATTTAAAATGTTTCGTAAACTATTTCAAATAAGAATAATAAATACGAGATCTAGTATAAACCGAACATACGCTGAAGGTCTTAAAGGCAAATTCAGGAAAGTGGGCTCGACAATGAGTCAGACACCCATTATATTCACTCCAAATATAATATACAAAAACTAAACCTTGGCATTAAAGTTGAATTACATCAATGAAAAAAACCCGCTTACACTCCAAAACCATTAAGCCAAAGTTGGTATAATTTTCTTTAGATTGCTGCTGAAAGCTACTGCATATTTTGTGAGAAATAATCTTCATAAAAATAATCTACTCGTGTAACTGCCCGAGCCAAGATGTTGATGTGGCCTTTGACCAATAGTTCAAAGTCTATGCTTCGCAAGTGTATAACATAGTTAGTTCAATAAAAAGTAATAACACTTCGCTAGTTTATAATGTGTTGTTTTCCCAAATACAATAAAAAATAATCTCTTAGGGTGCCGTTATAACTACCTATGAATTAAGCCATGTGATAATTAAAATATTTGTAATATGTTAGTGGATGTAACAACCACGTAGTAGGTACCTACTTATTTACTACTATTAATAAATATATGTATGTTATTCTTTAAGGTATTTATCTAGGGGATCTATGCAATTCCGAAATAAATGGATTATTATTATTATTTATTCTGTGTAACTACTGTTAAAAGTGTAATAGTATAGTATAATATATAATATTATATACATATTTAGTATTAATACGCTTTTTACCGTAGAGTTAATGGGATTAGATCCTATACAGATTACTTTTGTCTCCCCACTATGCTATGGAGGGAATTGGATAGTTTCTTTCCAACTCCTCCATTTACTTCTGATTAATTTCGTTGCGGGTTCCAAGACAGTAGGTTAGGCATTTCCTGGGACTCCCGAGTGTCAAGACTCGGTGTTCGTAAGGGTCATCGCTGCTAACCTGGCTCACAGGAGTTGCAGTGGCAGTGGTGGGTATGGAGGGTGGGATTGACCCGTTTGATTGGTATGATTTATACATTAATCAAACGTCACTCGTTACAATCAAAGACTCCTAATCCTGGAAGGCAAATCCTATTAAATCATACGTTCAGATAGATAAGGTGCAGTCGCCGTGGCTTGTATAAGGAATAACCAAATTGTTCAATTATAAAATTACTTTTAAACGCTAGGATTTTTCTTTTCTTCAAAACTTGACAAAACATTTTTGAATTCACTAAGGTTCTCGCAACATGAAATTCTTGTGATATACCAACCTTCAATCACTCTTGTTTCCGGGTTATGCTCGCATATAATACAAGTAGCTGTGGTTGTTTTGAATTTCGACGCCAGCTGCCTACACCTGTGCTACTTGTCCAATTATAAATACCAACAAGACTACTTTATATAAAACATCGAGACAGAGTGTCCAAAGTCTGCCCTTACTAAAAACGTGAATCAAATTACCGAAGATGACTTGATATTTTTAATCAAACACGTTAAATGAATTAATTAAAACTTAGATCCCGTACCCACCATACGCAGTCTAGATTGGGTACCATATTATATAGCTAACTCGATTTCTCATGAGTTTGATAGTTATTTCTTTGTTACTTAGCGTACTTAGCGGGAAGTGTATACGCCTGCTGTGCAAGAGGTCCCGGGTTCGATTCCCGTGTCGGGTGATAATGGTATTGGGTTTTTCTATCATGAAACTCCAGTACTGAGATTTTCCCGGAGTTTGGTAAACAAATGTTTCCGGTTGATGACAATAGGATCGCCCCCTATTTCAGGGGACCAAACATAGCTGGCGAAATGTGGGTGTGAAACACCTCTGCCTACCCCTTCGGAGAAAAAGGCGTGATGCTATGTATGTATGTATGTATTTCTTTGTTCCACACGTGAAAAAACACTTCCTTGTTTATCTTTAAACAAGAAATCCAAACTAATTTGTAGCATCTCGATGGTGTCACTTCAATTACATAAATATTTTCAATTACGAGTCAAAACAAAATTAACCTTGTGTTGTAATCGCGCAGTTATTTTGTACGACCTTGTTATGCAAATATTTGAAAAAACGCCGGTTAAACTTTAGAGTTTCGAGATTGTCTGGGTGATAACATTATGTCTGATAAGTAGTGGAACATTTATCTAATGTGACGTTATCATCGTCCTGGTTTATAAAAGTGATGGGTGTTTTAAAATTTATCAGATTTTTTTTTATAGTAGCCAAGCATATTGGTTCCTCTTCGCCTGATGGAAAGCTGAAAGAGGAACCCAAGTTGATCAGTCCAATGTTGAACTCCAAACGTAAATATGTATCGTACACATATTTACGTTTCCTAGTATTTACGTTTCTCGTATCCAGCTGTCCTCAACCACATTGTAATTCAAAAGACGTTTATTGAAGCATTCATCGGTTCATAAAAGCTGACAACTTAATCTACTTTTCCTTTGAATTATTGATAGCTTTATATTACCTCGAATTTTAGAGCCTTTTCCCTTACTGAACCACTTCCAATTCATGGACGACTATCGGTGTCTCGGCGCAGCACAATAAGATAACATCATAAATATCTAGGGCGTAATCTAATGCCAGTCTAACCCTGATAAAAAAATAGGAACACATAGCATAAATTTTGATTTTCTATACGTAACACAAAAATTCTGCCAAATGTGGTTGTAATCGTATCTCATCATCATTATTTCAACCCATAAACGTCCCACTGCTGGGCCAACGTCCAATTAATGTGGAGGGAATTTAGCCTACTATACCATGCTGGCCAGACGAATTGGTTTAGGGTTTGTTTCGAATTTTCCATTTCTTGCAGTGCTCTTGTCTGCATAAGGTCCCCCCTCCCTTAGTCGCCTTTTACGACACGCACGGGTTGAGATGGGGTAGTGACATTATGTATTCTTAATTCGTCACTATACGGCGTAACTGCTTTATCTTTTAATAATAATTATTCGTTCTAACTAGACCTTTGGCCTAAGTTGTGCTAAAGACCGCAGGTTATCCATACTACATTAATAAGTGAACATAAAGTGTCATCATCATATCAGCCTATCGACGTCCACTGCTGGACATAGGCCATAAAGTGTCATACATACATACATATAAAACACGCCTCTTTCCCAATAGAGGGGTAAGCAGAGACTATTTCCTTCCACTTGCTACGATTCTGACATACATCTTTGGCTTCATCAACATTCATCAGTCTTTTCATGCATTCTCGTTGGTTGAAGGTACTCATGATCTCTTAGATTCTCCCTACTTTAGAACGTCAACAGTGATTTAATATTCTCGTAACAGATTCAGTAAGTATGCTGCGGCATATATTTGCTTATGTTGTCCTAACATGTACAGGAGATAAACTAGTTCTAAAACATATATCGTATTTTACGAATGGGTATTTAGGTAGGTGGGTAGATTAAATTTATAGCTTTATTTACATCCGCAATAAATGACGGATAGTAAAAGAGCAAGAGTATCGTTTTAAAATCTTTATCTGTACTAATAGATAAGACATTGGCATTGATTGAGTGCATCGTCATTAGTAAATTATTACTAGTTAGGCTGTTAAATCGAGCGTATAGAAGCGATGCTACTGAGCTACAGCGCTGCAGATAGGCCAAAGAATGTTTTAGAATGTTACACAAAATAATAAATACTTCGTATTTTTAGGCCCCGACGCGACGCAAAAGAGGGATGTGATATAAGTTTTGCCACTTGTGATAGAAGTGTATATTTATGGCACCGTAGCTCTTAAAGAGGGCACCGATTTGAAAGCGGTTTTTATTATTATTTGAAAGCAAGTTTTCCATTGATGGACTCTCCGACATGTTTTATCAAAATTGTTTCAGCCATTTCATAGTCATTAGCTCTTGTTAGCTGCCGTTGGAATATTACACTCATTATGAGTATTTACTTTCATCATCATATCAGCCCATGACGTCCACTGACAAATTACTTTGCCTACTTACAAATAAATTTTCACTTCTCTTTTTTGTATTGAGTTTTTTTTTTTATTCTTGATGAATGGAATTGTAGCTTCAATTATCTAACTAACTTACCTAGGTACTTATTTACTAACAACGGTTGTTACACATTAAGCGTTAAATACCCGAGCTTTGATTATTGTAGGGTATTTTAGGTTATTAATCCTGGTTAGCGTGGGTTAAAGTATGCATATGTATCTAGTCAGCCATAAATGTTTTAACAAATTAAAAAGTTTCTATAGCAACGAGGTCATAAAAAATAACAGTTTTATCCGTGTTATCTTTGAGATAACAAGTCATGTTTGCAAACAATGAATTAAGTTACACCAAAATGTATGTTACCACGAGACTTATGAAGCTTAACAAAGATGACAAAACGTCAGATAACAAACAAATAAAATAATTATGAGTCACAATTAGAGGTCATTGAATTATCACCTACTATTTATGTGCGATCTATTTTATAAATAAAAAAAGGTTAAGAGAATATCGGAGCATGCTCAATGTAGGGTTCCGCAGCAATAGAGCGTGTCTTCGTAGCGCTTAAGTCCATGGCTTAAGTCAGTTAAGTCCTTTTGTTAAGAATTTTTCGGCAATAACTCAAAAACGGTACATCATATCATGTTCAAAATAATTTTAGTTGAAAGTATTTATTAAGCGTTATCTTTGTGACTTTGCGTTTATTTCCGAAAATATTCACAATAAACTTTCTTAGCAACCTTAAAGTGTTTTTAAAGATCTGTCGACAATGATATTGTATGTTTTAACATACAATATCATTGTCTGTCGAATATGTACCATTTGTAAATGTTTTCTGTAAAGAAAATTTTTAAGTTTCTGTTTCATGTATGGAGTGCTACCCTTAAATAAATATTTTTATTATTTAATGTCCAAACATTATTTATTGTTTTAAGGACTGATTCAGCCATTCTTGTGAATTCTTTTGTCTTACATGAAAGAGCACGCGCTTTGTCTCGGATGATGAAACATGGAACAATCCGAACAATGGCTTATTTGTTTACGGATCAGAAAACATACTTAACTTATACGTAGGTGTGGTCTAGTTTTGAAACCATACCTGTATATACTTAGGTAATTATCCAATCTTTATTATTAAATTATGTAGAGATTCCTCGCACGATGCGCGGCCCTCAATTTCGATGCGCCACAAAATTTTGTGGCTAAGCGAGATACTTCGATGAGTCAAAGGAATCATTCTTTGTTTTTACAATTTTATTATACTGGGTAGGTATTCGTTTATTTTTACTGCGAGAGATCAAACATTCTAATGAGATAAATATGTGAAAGTTTTTTCTGTTTGGTTTTAGATAGTTGTTTGATTGCTTAAACCTAATCTATACTAATATTATAAAGCTACAAAATTGGGTAAAAGTTTGTTTCTGTTTGGTTGAACGCACTAATCTCTGGAACTAGTGGTCCTAATTGAAAATTTATTTTAATGTTGGATTTTAACACCCTAATTTTCATTCAATACGCGAGGTATTTTAAAATTTTATGTGTAGTTACTATTTATACTTAAGTATTTAAAATTATTTTTTATTTCCATATTCTATTGCATTTTTAATACCGTCTACCTATCACCAATTTTCGTCAGTATCGAGAGTGATATTCTTCCAACCAATATAAGACGATAATCATAATAATTATGATTCCTTGTTATGATCAAGAGAGAGAGTGTAAGTGCTTCATAAATCGAGAAAATTACACGAGAACAATATCGAGACTAATGCTTAGACAATTTCTTCAAAAACGGATACCACTCCTTACTTCCTTAGTCATTTTATAGCCATTTGTTTGACAAAACAGATAAGTAACTTGAACGAGTCGCCAACATCGCTATAATAATCGTCTTCCTATTGTGTGGAAACTCGGCGATCCAGTCTGTAGAAACGAGGTCAGTATATTTTATATCTAGTCAAAGTTAAACTACGAAACTTTCAGTTCTCTTGTAATATGAATTTAGCACGTGGCAACACTCACCGTTTATAAAGTATGTATAATTGATTTTGATTGCCTGTATTGTTATCTAGAGTTTATGATTATTGTCTATAGGATTTCTAGTAGTTAAACTTTTTTTAATAGCATCACGCATTTTCCGCAGAAGGGTTAGGCAGAGGTGCATAGCTCCCACATTTCACCAGGTATTGGAACATTTCCAGGCTACGTGCTGATTATCATCATCATATCAGCCCAAAGACGCTCACTATTGGACATAAGCCTCACCGAATTTCCGCCACACTGCGGACGATTTTGTGCCGCCTGTACTAAGAACAAATTTTGAGAGAGAAAAACCCAATACCAGTTTTGCCTAACCCAGGCAAGAAACCTGGGACCTTTTGCTCAACAGTGGTAAACACTGGCACTGCGCAACTGAGACAGTGGTTTTTTAATTTAATTTTTTAAAAGACAACGCTCGCACTATGAGACAAGCAGTGTGTACTTTATACTACTTTATAAACATCAAGACATACAAATAACGGACAACACTTCAATCCGGGTGAGAAATCTTGCTGTGCTAGGGCACTGTGTTACTTACGTCCTGTATAACATAATTACTTTTAAAACATGAAGAAAACTCACCTTACCTGTAAGATATACTAGTAAACAACCTGATCGCTTAAGAAGCACATATTATGTACATATAAGAAAGGAAAACACCGTTTCACCTATTTCCATCAAGCAAACTATCTCAGGTCTCACAAAAAAATGTATTAAACGGCGTCATATCGTATTATAGTTGATTCTTCTTTTCATAAT
Source organism: Laspeyria flexula (assembly GCA_905147015.1). Lineage (NCBI taxonomy): Eukaryota > Metazoa > Arthropoda > Insecta > Lepidoptera > Erebidae > Laspeyria > Laspeyria flexula. Next base: position 8,596,032 of record LR989964.1, on the reverse strand, counting down.
TATACATAAAAATTACATACACTAAACACAGTCCCCCTTATTACAAAATATGGACTAAGTATTAAACCAGGTTTAAATTGACATAAGCCATTGTTTTAGTGTCAAAGTTGTCAATTTAAACCTGGTTTAATGCTTAGTCCGTATTTTGTAATAAGGGGGTTTATCTGTCTGCATCTGATTTATTTTCATCTGTAGTAACAAATATTAGACAGGGTATTGGGGCCGATCGCGTTTCTTATCCGATCTTAAATAAGTGCAAAAAATGCGCTTAAATAAGTGTAAAACTTGATCTAAAATTTTAAGCCCTTATTGGTATTTGCGTTTGTGTTATTTAAGGACGTGACCTTAAATAAGTATGGTTTGACTTAATTAGAGATGGTGGTTTCTTAATTGGTATTGTCTTTCGACTTATTTGACAGTTCTGTGATCTTAGTGCAACCTTAATTTAAGTCGCACCTAATTTGCGTGTACTAAATATTTCACTCATATTTCTTGGCTCAATTAAACACTTATTATTTAAAATATTCCCTTTTCATGCTGTTATTTTACAAAGAAAGTATAATGAAGATCTTCGACGGCAAGTATTACTTTGTTTTAACTTGTTTTATTAATGATCTAACCTCACTTTTGCCGAGTTCTGATTTTGGTCCTTTTTATTTTTCAGATTAAAAAGAAGGCTTATGTATCGGCATATTAGATTTATGTAAACTATATAAATATAACTTGTGAATCTACAAACTGATACTTTGACTTTGACTTTAACATCTAAAAGTAAATAAACAACATGACGTTTATGACACTTTTTCCGATTATAATCTATGGTAGTGTCCTTAAATAAGGTTTTTAGCATTTGGTAGTTTTTTAAGAACGTATCCTTAATTAAGTACTAACGCGATCGCATAAATTTAAGAATGTGTCCTTATTTTACAAATTTAAGTTCATCTTTATTTAAGGTTGAAGAGAAACAAAATCGGGCCCATTCTGTGCAGTAATGACGTCATAAGGAGGGCGCCACTGTACTTGTAATGCTATGAAATATGACACTATAACAATAGGACAGCATTTAGTTCCACTCAATTTGACTGTACAGCTATTTGTGTAAGACAATATCTGCTCATCATTTGGTGTACCTAGTTAAGTGATAATCGCCGCCCATGAACAATTTGACACCCCCAAGCAAGAACTCAAAATTTTACAGGAGAAATTATTTACCGATTTTGACGAGTATCTTTTCAACGAGTGGGTCTATTGCAGTCATTCAATGATATTGTATATCATTGCAGTCATTGATGTATCATAAGAAAGCTATTTTTTTGTGAAATATGACTGGGTAATTAATATGAAATTCTATTCTATCAAAACCTAGAAATTAAAAAAAAAAATGCTAAGATGTATTCCAGTCAATAGATTCCCAATCTGACATAACAGCATAAAGCCCATAATAGTACATTACCGAGTTATTGCTTGGGGGCGTCGAATTGTATCGGTTAGACTAACGTGAAAAATTTAAAAAGGCTTAGGACTTAGGGATTACAGCAGTACCTACAAGCTGATATAGTTATACCTAAAACGAGTTACGTATGTATGTACGATGATACTTTATTGGTATTAAAAGGATTAAAAAGCCTTGTCTTATTAATTTAAAACCTTATGTTCTAATGTTTACGGTTGAAGATAAATTGAACAAGGGAATAAAATGACTTTTCCGTGGCCATTAGTATTTGCAAATAGCCTTTTCTTTCTGATATAATTAACGATAAGTATGGCAGATTCCATTTGTTTTTCGTTACGGCAATTAAAATGCTAAGAGAATCGATATATAAATGAAAATATTGATAATAGTAATTCGTAATTGACATTATTCTTTTGTCGCCTCGTCTAATGCTTAGGGTAAAACCGGGATAGATGCCGCGCTGGGATAGACGCCTCGATTTTAAAAAATCAACTTCTAACACACTTCACAGCAAGTGCATAGTTTAAACATGCGCCATGTGCACCCCTCACCTCAGGGATGCATAAACTATTGTGCAGAGTGGACGTGTATCGCGTGTGTGCCCCAATATATCCGCAATGGACGCGACGAGCGCGAAACACTAAAAAACGTAAGTATTGACTGCTCCCTATTTTGTGAAGTAGTAATGTATTATATTTTATTTTAATTGTGTTAATACATTGGATCATTGAAAACACATTTAGGAGTTAATCATTGATTTCTTACATTTACTTTCATTAAGATTCAAAAAGGCATCTATCCGTAGCGTAAAGGATAGTCGCCCCAAAATTTAGAAGGATAGACGCTCTTAGGGGCATCTATCCCTCTATACTGTAAAACCCGTGTTAAAGTATTGAAGAAGTGTATTTATATTACATTGTGATTGCCCTGTTGGTTAGAGACCCTGGATGCTAAGCCAGATGTTGAGGGTTCGATTCCCATCCAGGACAAACTTTGTGTGATGACAATGATTTTATTTAGAGTTCTGTGTTTGACTGTCATGTATTTATAATATGAATGTATCTAAATACTATATAAGGATGTCAATTGATTTATTTATTTATTTATAACAATACATACCTAAGCTTACAGTATACACCAAGATGCTTAACGTATTTCAATTAAACCTAATACAAACAGAAGATAAAGATAAATATAATTTCAATCTAATTATTCCGTGACATATTATAATTATAGAAATATAAGTAGACAGTAATAGAATTTAATATAGGTAATATTAGGATTAATAAAATTATGATGTCAAAAATGTATGAAAATAAAATTAACAAATTAGTTAGTTCATATAAGTACCTAATGTCAGAAATTTAGAATTATTAAATATTAACAGATTAACAAATTACATATTTAAGTACAGCAATATATTACAAATTATTGTATTAGTATTGTCAAAGAACAGGTCAACTGCAGGACAGCTCATCAAAAACTTGAATGATATCCGCAGGACATCAGGACGAGGGTGTGTGTGTGTTTGTGTGTACGTGTGTGTGAGAGTGTGTGTATGTGTGATTATAAAGTGTTTAACCAAAACTACTTTGATTATTGTAGGTGATGCCAAGAAAATACAAAAGGAAGAAGGATGTACAAGCTCGAGTGATATCATGGACTACGGAGCAGCTGCAGAAAGCATTTGAAGAAATGGAGAAAAAAGAACTGGGAATCAATGAAATAAAGTAAAGATGTTACTATTTTGTTAGGGCTATTTCTATAAAAGTTGACTTAGTGATGAAAAATATTTTTGTTAAAGAGATGCATCTGTAATCTATATAATTAAGGGTCAACTTGTTTTCTTTTAGAATTTGTGTTATCTTTATCAGAAGAAAAACAAATGTTACATTGTGATAACTTATTCTTGTTGTTTTATTAAAAAGGGCATCTATCCCCCGTCATAGGCATCTATCCTTCCAAATGATTTAATAGTGAGGCATCTATCCAAGCCGGTAGGCATCTATCCCAAAAAACATGTCTCGCAAGAACTTAATTTCTGCTAACCCAGTGATAGTTACGTAAATAAATATACATTCTAAAGCTTTATGAATGATTAAACTAACTATATCATAGAGATATTCTCTGCGAATACGTTTGGTATTAAAGTTATAAGACTATTTCCTTAACTAGGGCATCTATCCCGGGTTTACCCTACTACATAATATTATTATTTACACGAAAGTGCAGAAAAAGTAATATTATAAAAAAAACTCTTTTGTTGTTTGTTACAGTTACACAGTACACAGTTTTGTTTATTTGAAAACCGTATATTTTCTTATCATCACAAAAGGTTAGATCTATGTGTGTCTAACAGAGTAGGCTGGTTATGATGATGATGCTGATAGATAAGTGTGTGCACAGTGTCATTCATTAGTTCATTTCATTAGTTCTCATTATAAAATTATATGTTATGTCACCGGGGCACAGTGGTTAAGCGCCTCGCCACTAACATAGCCGTACCGAGTGACGTGGGTTCGATTGCCACACGAGACAAATACCTATTTGTATGTTTTAACCCCATAACACCGAGACTTATTTTACACAAGTTGAAGTTAAAATGGAAGATTCCTTTAAATAAACGAAAAATTTTGTTTTTAAATTATCTATGACTACGAACTGTGAAGTTTCGTGTAATATGGCATTTTCAGGACGGAATGACTATAAAAATTTGGTCCAATTAAAGGGGCCGGATTTCTTACGAGGTTAAGTTTGGGTGTACTTTGTGTCTATTATATGATCATAAAGTCCCCCACGACACAGGACTTGTTCCCCAATCCGACATTATAACCACAAGTATGAAACCTTAATAAAGCCAGAATTTATAACATTAAATATGTGTCAATTAGGAATAGTACCTTCCTTCCGTTGTGGTGGCGACGCATACGCAACGGAAACGCTTGTGTCGGCCACGTGACTCACATGTACATTGCGCACGCGTACATACAACATCAATTCACTGTCCATTGTCTACACAGTCCATAAATTTCGCTCATTTATACCATAGGTGAAACAAAAATAGGAGCGTCATTTAGGTACGTACCTACCTGAATGAATACGGTCTCATTAACAATAGTAAGCAGGTAATAGACAAGCAAACAATAATAAATCTCTTGTTTACACTTATTTTCTCTACCACTCTAAGGTTTCATTTAAACCCATCATGAACGACCCACTATTGGGCACGGGTCTCCTCCAAAGAATGTGTAGGGAATTTAGCCTAATACACCACGCTCGCTGGCCAGACGGGTTGGTATAGGGTTTGTTTCGAATATTTCCTTTACTCGCAGTGCTCTTGTCTGCATAAGGTTACTCCCTTAGTCGCCTTTTATGACACCCGCGGGTTGATATGGGGTAGTGACATTATTTATTCTTAATCCGTCACTACACGGAACAAAGGTTTGCTGTTAGAGAACTCTATTATATTATGATGGACTGTAATTATCCCTCGACCCAACTGATGGTAACCAGAGCCATAGCCTATCGACGCCTGCAACATCAGGAGAAGTAAGTATGTCTCTTACTAGTTTGCCAAGATGTAGGTACTAATAGGCCCAGCCCAGGGATAGTTCACCATGATCAAAAGGTTCAATTTTCTTTTACTATTTTGAAACTCACTCAAAACACGTAAACTCACTTATCTTGCAGCGAGTATCCAAAATTGGATATTATAATCTTATCATAGATAAACTAGCGTTTTATCAATATGGAAAAGTAAACAGATTCATGGATTTTTGTAGATTAAGTAGATATAAAAATATTGAGAAGATAAGTAGTGATACAAGTCCATACTAGTTTGTCTACAGCTAAGTCATGTTAGTCTTATTTAAGCCCACTAAGTATACCTACGTGGGCAGGTTGAGAATTCTTAGAGTTCAGTTTTCCCCCTAAGGTAGATTTGTGGAATAAGCCGAGAATGCCACTGTTTCCTGACGATACTTATAAGGATGATTTACCTACGCTACTGTATATATATATATACTTATTATAGATACTTATTATTTTTATTACTAAATTCTAAAATCATGTGTACCTAAATGTGTATTGCTAAATGATTTTTCGTTTTCTTCCAGCTTTTCTTTCCACCCAAAGGTTTTCTGGGAGAATTCGCTTTTAACGATAAGAGCACCTATATTGGGACGTCCCGGGAAATTAATTTACTTTTCACTTTATTTTATCTACTTGTCATTATTTACTTATAAACAATGTCCGTAAGATTATACCTAATCTACCAAAGAGATTAGAGGGAAAAAGTACCTATAATACGAGCAATGATATACCAGAAACATAAAATTGAATTCCGACGATGTTCACTTCACCTACTGATAGAAACATACCTTTTTTATATTATGCATCTGGATACAAATGAATCATATCTTTACTGCAGTTCAGACTGATGTTTAGTAAGCTGTAAATTAGCTTACAAGGTGCTTCTGTTCTAAATCGCTGGATAATAGCGGCAACAAAGCACAAGGTGATGTCATCAATTTACTCCCTGTAGTACATTTAGACCAAGGTTCTGTGCAAAATGATTAACGCATGCCGTATCTTAGCCAACACTTAGCATCATTTTCTTTGTTTATAAATTCCTTTTCTAAAATCTATTGACATATTTTTTTATTATTTTTTTTTATTTATGAGATGCCATGAGCGGCTTCATTGTTATCGACCACTTAGTGATCTATTGTAGCGCCCACACATAACTTGAATTACTTCTAGGGTATGCGGGATTCCTTACGATGTTTTCCTTCACCGTCAGCAGATGGTGTCACTTAACTAGTACATATTATAAATTCCACAAAGTGAAATCCACGTTGGTACTGTCTGTTGCACTCGGACCGCAGGGCTTGCCACTTATCCGGTCGGCCTCCATCGCTTGCCATAGACACATAGGTTTTTAATAATTTTAAAATTCTCGGTGTAGAATAAAAAAAGCAAACACACACGTTCATTATTACACTTTAAGCATTGCTTACAGACCAGTTATCATGAGTAGTTTTAATTTTTGGGGGTAATTTTCCTTCCTTCCAATACATTACACTTGCATTGGGCGATAATTATTTTGACAAGTATCACAAACACATCTATATTTGTAAAATTATGAAATCATTATATAAACAAAGTTTATGTTGTTGGACTTCCACGAGATGACCAAATTAAGTAATATATTATACTAGCTTCCGCCCGCTGCTTCGCCCGCGCGGTATGTATTTAATACCTATAAACCTTCCTCTTGAATCACTCTATCTATTAAAAATACCGCATCAAAATCCGTTGCGTGGTTTTAAAGATTAAAGCATACATAGGGTATGTAGTGATTACGGACACATTGAGATTGAAGATCCATTTCCATCTTATAGACTGCAGTTCTTATGACTCTTCGCTAAAGGCAAACTGGGTGAAACTAAGTTGGCTGTCATTATTTCATAAATGACTTTCATAAGAGTTACCTTATAACCTAGATGATTGAATTTTGTTCTAAAATAACAGACTCTGTGCTGGTTGTAGAAAGGATAAGAGGAGAGATTTGCTAGGCTACTCGCACAATGATGTCATTTTAGATGGGGTGAAGGAGCAGACAATACTTCTGGCATTCCAGGCATCTATGGCTAGCGATAATTCCTAACCGCCTTATGGTCCGCACACACGCTACACGACGATTTTGACCTAACAGGCATAGCCGTCAGGCATAAACGAAGTTCCATTGTTCATACATCTGAACAGTTCTACGACACACACGCTAGGGCTTACATGAAGGTTATGCCTGTTAGGTCAAAACCGTCATGTATAACCTAACGTGTGTGCGGACCATTAGGCAAGCCTTGTGTATGCTTGAATGCCTCCTTATTGATAAAAATAAAACAATAGTATTTACATAAATATGTTGTCATTACATTTATTGTCAAATACTATAATAATATCAATATATTTCAGTCATTTCAGTATTTATAAACATGCGAAATAACTTTGCAGTAAGCAAGTAAGTTTGGTGAACAAATACAAACAATTATTATGACTTTCCGTTACATTATTATTTACAATTTCGTTGTCCACTTTGTAGACAAAGTAGTCCTAACACTAAAAGATTCGATCAAGTAATAACTATAGACAGTTCCATCTTGAAATTTGTAAATAACTTGAGTGCTGTCACTCACTTGTTTAGTAATAGCGAGATTTGTAGTCTTTCTAGTGTTAAATGTTTATAATTATAGGAACAATTTGTTATTAATGAATAAAGAGGCAATACCGGCATTTGTAAACAATGCCGGTATTGCAGAATTTGATAAACATACAATTATAAAAAATATACTTGGACTCGAAAGTATTTGTGGGTCACATATTTTTTATTGCGATCAGGAAAACGAAGCATACTCAGACTCGTACTCAGCTTACAATTATCACTTGAAATGGATAAATTTTACAAAGTAAGCAGAACTTAGAGTTCACAAGGTAATTTTTGATTGTCTGCGAAAAATATTTGGCGAGGAGCCGTCTATAGTTTATGGGTGGTTGAAGACAGTAAGTAATGATAATGAGAGAGCTCTGGAAATTCATATGTTGAGAGCAGTTAGACCGTTAAAAGACACTACATTCGGGATTGAGCACGTACCAGACGGCCTTTAGAGACTGAGCTTTCAATAAATTTAATACTGTTCATCTATTCACAGTCAAATTGTTATATCAAAAACCGAATAGACAATAGATACTTATTATTATATGTGATCACATATTTTCAAACATGACTATAAGCCTCACATGATTAAAGCAAACTATCTACAACTATCTAGTGATATCCGAAGTATTTTAAATATAAGAACTGATGAGTGAATGAAATAAATAACACGAAAATAGTATGTATGCAAGTTTATGTGGATCTAGACCGAGATTCAGCGGACGCAATCGTGATTCGAACGGATGCGTCGAAACGAGAGCTGAGCACCGTTACCTGCGCCCGCGCCGCACCGCCGCCGCCCGACCCGCGCGACCCGGCCGGACGCGGGGGATGCGCCGACCTAATGCATGCCTCCCACCGCTCACCTAATGAGCCTGACTCATTAAATATCCTCAAACACAAATCAGATACATTAACGCCATATAAATGCACTCTAGCCCACCGACAACTAATTCCTAAGCCGTTAACTCTAATCTTCTAAGCAGTCTCAACTCTTAAAATTAAAAAATACACTTGATATCACAAAATATATACCTTAACGCACGAGTGCACTCACTGGTGGCGTTTTCATAAACATAACCGTCCTTTGTGTCCATTGTAATAACCATACTGCAACCACAATATGCGCTTAGGTCAATCTTTATCACGTAGCAACTCGGATTTTGCACTTTTTTCATTACCATGGAAGGAGAAGTTAGGGTTATCCTTTTGTTTGTATGCTTTGTCCAATTTGGCTGAAGGAGGATCGTTTTCAACCAGTGCAATGACCGGTGTCGCAGCTGTTATTGGCGTGGAGTTTGTCTTCTCACCTCTACAGAATTCTTTCAGCCAATGTTCTGAGTTATATGAAGGACCTTCTCCCCCCAATTCTGCAGGTAATATGTCTAGAGGTAGCACATCATGGAGCGTTGACAAATTGTTTCCATGCAACACTATGCGCTCTCGCGTCTTCGTTTTGAAATACGGTTTCACTAAAGCGAGTACTGTTTCCACATACCATGGTTGGCCGATGAAGTGTATGCTTTTAAATCGAACGGGCATGCAATCCTGTAAGCAATCGATCATCATTTTCAACACTTTAACTTGTAATTTACTCGATTGTTCCAATTTGAATTCTGTCCAATCGACAATAATCACGTATCCGTTAGCTTGATTTTGAACTTCGTCGAGAGTGCGTTCGATGGTGAGTAGTAATGATCTGAAGACGGAGAGTAGAGAGCAAGCGCTAGGATTCCAATTAGATGCGAACATGAGAAGTACACATCGGCCGCGGCGGTCTCGCTGGGCGAGCACGCCGGGCAGGCCATCTGCGAGCGCGCGCAGCACTCCACCGTCTGCCGTGGCCCACAGCTCGGGGTGTTCACGCCGGTATTGATGGTAACGCACGAGGAGCTCGAAACTCTGCTGTACGTCGTGTTTGCGCGCGTACAGAAAACGCCGCAGGAAGTTGTCGTCCTGACATCTACTTTTGTCGCGGAGGGCGAGGTTGAGGCTCGAATCCACTGTGTCTTTCAAGGCGACGAGTGCACGTTGCCTGTCGCTGTCTGTGAGCCGTTTTCTTGCTACTTCACAAAGCCGCTCATTCTGCATCTGATGCAGTTTCCAGTCGTATTCGGCGTACTCGTTCATGACTGGTTTTGGTGTGAGTCATGCGTCCTTTCACTAGTTGAACGTGCAGTTGCGCGCGCGCCGCCTGCTGCTCGGAGCCGACTGCGCACCGAGTTCGCGCCGCGCGCCGCCGCCATCGCTGCTCGTTCATTAAACCGTGTAATGCCTCGTTTACATGCGACAACTACTTGTACAAGTCAACTCGACTTAAGGAAAAATCGTTTGAATGATCTAATTATAACGCGTTGTTATTTCTATTATCACGTGTGTTTAATTACATATGTACATTACGTCATTTACATGAACTCGATTAATATTTAAGTAAATTTTTCATGAACAATAAAAACGTCCAATTAAACTATTTATAAGAATAGAATTTCAGTTAATACAACTATTATGATAAATATTAATTAATTAATAAATACACTAAGTTAAAACCAGCATAACGAGCTATTTAAAAAGAAAGTTTGATTACCTATCTACCATATTCGTAAAGTTTTATCGCTTACTTATCATAGTAGTAGGTAGGTATATGATGATTGCAAACTTGTTATCATAATAGGTAAAACATTGACCTAATACCTGCTAGTACCGAGTTACCAAGTACCTACCTACTGAGTAATATTATTATTTTAAATACGTTCAACGAAAACAGTTAAAAATGAATTTCAAGATGGATGGTAATTAGAGTAATTATATACCTATTCATTAGGAGAGAATTAAGGTATTGAGCCATTATTAAAGGCAATATTCCAATTCGAAAATGGAATGTCTTGTTCAAAAGTGTTCAAATGTTTGACTAAGATAGGAAATAAATGGAATACTTTTAAGACTTTATCGATTTAAAAACCGATAGAGACAGAGTCGAAAGAGACTCTTCCACAATATAATTATTCTTTCACCTACGGCAGGTTATTTGAATGAACCAAAATATAAAAGTTTTCATTGTAATAGATATGTGTTACTTTAAATTGACTCGTATTTACATACATTTTACTAAAGAAATGGTCTGATACTTGCCGTTATCCTATAAAGCAGATTCTGATGTTTAGTCAAAACCTGCACTTAACTATCTTAAGCACGGCAAGTCAACAGCCATTCGAACACAGCATAACTTGCCAGTCAGAGCGAGTTATAAATAAAAAAACTGAAGGTTGGCAGTATACCGGTCAATTGGCTGGCTGGTTTCTGTGATGACGTAGCAGCTGTGCGCAAGAGACGCCAACATAAGTGCGAGGGAGACAACAAGACGCTTTGTAACAATTATTTCTATGAAGCCTTATACGTAACGCATAAACGGATGGCCGAAAATCATATTACGTCCGTGCTTTGTTCAATTTATCGTATAACTAGTTGCCGTAACAGGTAGCACTCACTACTGTCGCATTCGTAATTAATACTTGTCATCGACGATTGGCTGTATTGTTTTCTATTGCTCACTACTCCTTGTCTCACTTATAGAGGTACATGGGGCTTACTCTGAATTTCGACATTCGACAGTCGGTTTTGATGTCGCTGTCAAATGTAAGGAAATTTAGATATGGTCGCTGTCACTTTCAAACATTTAACAGCGACATCAAAACCGACCAATCGAATGTCGAAATTCAGAGTCAGTCCCCAGTATCGACTAATCAGTTTCCATAAATTTCACTTTTCATCGAAAAATTATTATAATTTCACGCTACAACCAACAGAAGCTGAGTAATGACCAACAAAGATCCACGGGAGTGACGCCCCGCGCACCAGCTCCAAAAATTATAGAAAGCCTATGTCCTAGCTCCAGAAAAAAATCAAGAGAAAATTGTCCCATTTAGCTTAAACACCTAATCCAAATTCCATGACCAGGTAGGGCTATGAAATTAACTTCATCATCATCCTCATATCTGCCCAAAGATGACCACTGGTGGACATAGGCCTAATTCAGCTCACCTCGGGGGGTAAGGACTTTTAGTATGTTCTCCTAACTAGTCCAAACAAAGTTCCTAAGTCAAAGTTTCTGCTTTCGACATTTCCCTCCACAGTACCATTTCGAGCACTCATTTACTAGGCTATCTCCTAATGAAAGACATCAACGTCATCTCAGTGGACCTTACCGCATGTACTCGTATAATTTAGTAGATAATTATTTAAACCTGCCATGTGTCCTACAGTAGACGTCATTGGGCTGATATGATGATGATGTTGTCATTGTCATGACCACAACTATTTGGATTGATGGTATTCTACTGTAGCCTGGTAAGTGACGAAGTGGTAGATTATTGTACCTGGGTGTACTGTAATTATGACGCAGGATAATTATTGTCTTCTCTTTATCTTTTCAACCCATAAACGTCCCACTGCTGGGCACGGGTCTCCTCCAAATATTGTGAAGGTAATTTAGCCTACTATACCACGCTGGCCAGATGGGTAGGTATAGGGTTTGTTTTTGAATTTTCCTTTATTTGCAGTGCTGTTGTTTGCTTAAGGTTACCCTTATTCGCCTTTTACGACACCCAGGCTTGAAATTACTCCGTCACTACACGAAATAAACAGTTAAACAAACATAATTCTATGAAAATCGTGTATTTTGTAAAGACATAATCAGTTATTTGAATGTATTTGTAACGATAATTGCTAGAAGGGCAATGACTTTTAAAAATTAACCGTGTTGGTGCACAGTATGGTCGTTGGCCCCTATGACTCGGCTAGGCTTGCGGACGCCCCGGTCCGGACGTTTGAGTAAAAATAGACCCAGTGGCAGCAAGATATGTTGATAGCTCCTCTAAACATTAGCGTACTGCACAATGGTATGTGGTACACTAAACGTAATGCTGATAATTGTAATCTGGTTTTAAAGGAATGTGTTTGGAGAAACGAGTAGATAAATTTAAGCTAAATCACAATGATAGGTAAATTCAACGAGATATCAAGTCAACAACAATATCGATGGGACTTAAATTTTTTTTTTTAAAGCTAGTAAGTATATAAATAGCTGGATAACTCTTCCATATAGAAAGTAACATACATAGGTTATCATTATTTTATGATCAACACTCACAATTTAAAATAAAAAAACATACATATGATACTTAATTATAAAATAAGATAAATATCCCACAATTTAAGTATAACTAATATAATAATATCTAATCTTTTTTAAATCTTATTTAATTCAGGTTCATTTCAATCTAAAAAATAGTAATTTATTTTTATATCCACATAAAACCATGGATTACAATTATCATTAATATATTTAAAATTATATAATAATTAATATTTCACCACATTCACACAGCACCATCTAGTCCCAAATTAACAATTACATTTGCTTGTTGTGTTATGGGTACTAAACAATAAACAACTGATATACTACTTAAATACATTTTTTTTTTGTAAATACATACACATATTATAGATAAATTACACCCAGACACAGAACAAACAATCATGCTCATCACACAAAGATTTTTCCTCGGTGGGGATCGAACCCACGACCTAGCAGGCAGTCACTAACCACTAGACCAACAGGCTAGTCGACTTATTTACAACCTAATAAAAACACATTTGAAATAAAAAAAGAAACAGTATGAATTAACCTAAAGAAGAAACCTATGATTATTAATCCAGTTCAGTGACATTTTAAATTGGACATAGGTATTTATGTAAATAAAAACCGACAAGACAACAAACGTTACCAAAAATGGCGATTCACATAAAATGGATTACATCATCGACTCTATCCAGCGATGCATTCATGTACCCTTGAGAGATGTGTCGACATTCGAATCACTTTCATGTTGGTTAATTTTTGTTAACAAAAACAAGCAAGGCCAGCCTGACGGAAACCTTTTGAACTGCTAACTGTTGGTCAAAGTCTTCTACGTGATAATACTTATATCTATTTAAACACTCGTTAAACCAAGAAGGAATTATTAGAATTACAAGTATTAATAGCCTCTTAACCACTACGCCATAGTGACAAGCTATGCGTACATAGCTTGTATTGCTAAAGAGGTTTTTAGATTTTATGATTGCAATTCAAATTTTAGGAATACTTAGGTATTTCAAATGCAACCCTTTCTGTACATTTTACGACAGCAAGGTTATAAACTAGTCTATTTACGTAACGAAAAGACTAAAGAGTAGTCAACTGACGAAGACAATCGTAACTAAAATCTATATTTCCCTCGATTTGTTTCAAACATGTGAACCTGTGACAGTTTCATATAATTTATTTGCATTAGTAAACACATCTTAAAGAATCAGTTACAGGGACTATGCGACGGATTTAGAACCTTCTTTGATTTGCAGCTTGTTTTAATCATAGAAAAAAGATAAAAGTCAGCAATCTACTTATTTGTTGTAATCTAAATCGAGGGTTTAACGTCATCAATAGAATTTATACAAATTTTACATACAATATTGACTATTACAATAATTTCTTTACCTATAACCTTAATATACCTTTTAATAAACGTTCTTGGTTATGTAATAGATGTCGAAGGTCAGTGTTAACGTAGAAACAACACGACATCTATACCAAATATGTATGACTGAAATAGATAAGTACCTCATGTCGGCCCTTCTAGAAAAATCGTGATCTAATTTGTAGTCATACAATGTATGGTGTAAAAAATGCAATCATTGCTCGTAATAAGCAAAAACAGGCTTCATTACGTAAAGATAAAAAATAACAATAGGTAGTAGGTATAGTGTACTAAATTGGTACTAAGCCGACCATGGCCTCTAGACAAAGTTATCACGCAACGCATTTTTCGTTTTCCTGAGACGCTAACGCCTTGGCGTTAGCGTCTCAGGAAAACGAAAAGTCACAAAAACGAGGCAAAATTCGGCCTCGCCCCTTTAAAACGTAAATTCTCTACTCTATGGCTTTTCTGAACGTCAAATGAATTGCCAAACTTAGTACAAACGCACCTGATTTATAAAATAATAATTAAATTAAATGCAACGCGCCCAAATAAATTTATATTTTGTTTTCAATAATAAGAAAATTCACGACGCGCTGTGCACTGTTTGGTGTAGGTGCAAAAAAGGTAATGCCGGCAGCGAATTAAGAAGAACTGCTGTGGTACTCCGGTGTACATTAATTCTCGCCTGCACTACACTGTAACGGCAAAGGACTTTGAGAAGTATGTGTACCATAAAGCCAAGTACATTATGAGAGTACTGCTGCTGGAGTCGCGTCGCAGAGTCACTCTTAAAGGTGTTTGTGGTGACTGTATTCAGTAGTACAGAAGTACCGACGTGCTTATTGCATCTTATTATGAACGAGAACTTTTGACCAAAGCGTATTGTGTTGTATTGTCGATTCCGAGAACAAATACTACCTGACCGTAGGTATAATTATTATGTGCAATGTGAAGTAGTTATTTTTATAATTATGTACGCTCGTTTATAAGACATTTATCTATGGGAAATTATAATCTTTGATAATAAAGAAAATATGTCTTTATTGATACCAAAATATGCCTTTCCTTATATCTTAAAAATATTCAAGCAGTTACCGAAACACAAAACTTAAAAGAAGTAATATTATCTGTAGATATTATTATTAGTAAGGTAATCATATTTTTTAATAATCAGCTGTGCCCGCGACCTACGCATAAGGCACATAATAAGTAATAGTATTAACAAGAGGGCGTAATAATTATTATAAACACATCCAAACAAACTGTATGACACAAGTAATCGTTTTATTGACAAAAAATCATTACATATTTAGTTTCGTCAGAAATACAAGATTCTTTTTCTTTGGCTCGGCACCTTTCTTTTCACGATATAATGTTATTATTTTTAGGGTTCCGTACCGCAAAAGGTAAAAACAGAACCCTTATATTTTTACTATTCATGCTATGAAATCGTTGTTTTTAACCATGGCTTTTTTTCTGACATTCCTGCCTTCAACTGACTTTATTTCTTCTTCGTTTCGTATATCATCATCCCATAAAATAAATCTTGGGTCATTCAATTCTCGCCGCTGCGACTTGCAACTATTGATGTAAATAGGTATCCAAGGGTGCCCCCAGAAGTAGTGAAACCTGACATTTCTGAATCTTTAACACTTTCGAATTCTTTAATAATATAATTAAAAAGAGTATTTTGATTCCCATTAATATTCTTGTATGTCTTGTTTGTTTGTTGTTATCAAAGAAAATATAATGCTTGTCATCTGGTTTATAAGTATTTATTTCTATTTATCCACAGACCTAATAGTAGAACACTAGCGTTTATTTATCTAAACTTGTCATGACAATATTATTGTCAGACTCTAACCACAGAATCTATAATGTACCTACTCTGTGCACAGAATATACACTGAAACATCCAAAAAGGTTGTATGTACCTATATTTTTCCGTTATGTTTAATTAAAATCTTTTGTAAGTGATTACTGTAATATTAAATACGTTTATGGGTTGAGAGGATGATATGAATAAAATTTTAAGTTACGGTCTGCGGGTAGAAAAAGATACATTCACTTTTCGTAAATTTTTATTGTAACAAAATAAAAATTTGCAAACAATTTTAAACAACAGTATCGTAAAATGAAACGTTGTGTTTTCTTTTGCCTTATGCCAAAATACACCTTTGACATGCGTTAACGCTTTGGTTTTATCTAAGGAAATCAAAGCGGTTGTCGAGACTCTGCAGAAAGAGAAGTAGTGACTATTTTAATTTTGATAAATATTGCATGTTTTATGATATTACAATATTTTGACTCTATTTAAGCATGATTTAAGCAAACATTTTCGGTGAATGATGCAATGAGCTGCGTTGAAAAATCTCTTTAAGCTCTTTGGCTCGATACATTGCGATAACATTTGTGCAGACTTGTGTAGTCACACATCAACATGAGGTTTATCGCGACAACTACATGAACTATTGCAGACCATACTTATAACATACATTAGATTTTAAACGGAAAAAATTAGGAACATACAACCTTTTGGGATTTACAGTGTCGTTTAATATATTCTGTACACAGAGTATACATTTTACATTCTGTGGTCAGAGTGTGACAATAATAATTGTCATGACAACAAACAAATACAAAGAGATTACGTTTCAATCAAAATAAATATAAACGCAAATAAAAATACTCAATTTTATTATATAGAATTCGAGAGTATATTATGTAATAGATACAAAAAATAGAATGTCAAGTTTCACTATTTGTATGATCGCCTACTAGTATAATATAATAATATAATTATATTTACATCTATAGTTTCAAGTCACAACGCAAACTGACGTGCGAGAATTACATGAACCAAGATTTATTTTACAATGCATGAGGATGCGAAATGAAGGAGAAATAAAAGTCAATATTGAAGGCAGGAATGCTAGGAAAAATGCCAAAATTAAATAAAGTATTCAGAACTATAATACTATTAGAAACAAATGTTTCGTAGCAATCAATGGTTTCAGCAGTGAAAATTAAGAAATCAAGAACCTAACAACTCAACATTATAACTTGTAAAGAGAGATATGTTCAGCCAAAGAGAGAAGAATATTTTATATTTCTGACGAAAATAAATTAATACTTTTATGTTAGATAATAAAACGATTACTTGGTGTGATACAGTATGTTTTAATATTGTGTTTAATTTAGCTAAGAGTAAAGTTAATAACAAATAATACGCTTATCGTGTTCAACCAAAACAAACAGATCGGTCCGATTTGATAAAATGTTTTAGTATATATAATTGTAATTATAATCATCTGCCAACTATTACTTCTTTTAGGTAAGTGTTCTGGTAACTTATTGATTATTTATTTTTATGTACCTAACTAAAATGTAAAAATAGGTAATGAACTAGTACATATGAGATTAGGGAAGGAAGGACATAATTATTTTGGTTTCAATAAACCTTTTCTTTATTCTCAGGATTACAATTTCTCATAAATAAATAATTATTAAAATAACGTACATACATAAAATAATAATTTATAAAACTTCTTCACATTGCACTTCAATGTGCCGTCAGGTGGTATTTATTCCCGGAAGCGATAGAACACAAAATGCTCGGGTCAAAAGTTCTCATCCATTATAAGATGCAAGAATTGAACTATTTGTGGTGCCTGTACCGACGTACGGTACAAACACTGCGACGTGTCTCCAGAAGCTGCACCCAAATAATTGTACTTGGCTTTAAGGTACACATACTTCTCGGTGTCCTCTGGCATTGTGGTGTCGTGCAGGCCCGAAATGTACACCGGATTACTTGAAGCTGCTGCATTCAAAGTAAAGCCAGCAACTGGAGAAGCCGTACCTACCGCAGCAGACCTTGTTGGTTAGCCGCAAGCGTTTCTTTCTTTCTACCATCACAAATCCATAAAGTTTTTCGGCGACACAGCTGGCGTAGGAACCAACGTGTCGAGACAGCAAGCACCTCGACGAGTGTTTACATTGTTACAGCGCACTGCCCGTTGTGAATTATCTTATAGTTATATTGTTTTAGATTAGTATATAACTATTACATAAAATAAGGCACGTATGTGCTGAGTTTGACAACTCATTTGACATCGGACTTCCAGGAAAAGCATAGAGAATTTACATTTCAAAGCAGCGAGGCAGAATAAAATTGACGTCTGCCTCGTTTTTGTAACATTCTGTCTACCAAGCGGCAAGCGTTAACGCCAAGTCGTTAACGCTTGTCGCCTAAATACTAAATATGTAATAATAATAATAATATGGGATAGACCGTCAATGGTCTAACAGCAAAGTCTATTGTCTATGATAGTTCTTTTTACTGGGACAACTTTTATAAAAATATCCGTAAGCGTATCTTCATAGCGCTTAAGTCCTTTTGTTGAGAAGAGCAATTACTCAAAAACTGTGCATTCGATTATGTTCAAAATAATTTTAGTTGTACTCGTATTATTAAGTAAGTATTTATTAAGTGTTATTTTTATGCAGATTTCTAGGTTTTAACGGTTTAGAAAATAGAGGGATACAATTTATGCTACTTTGGGAGCCTTATATTATTATGCATATAATCAAAACAGATGAGAGACGGACGGACGGACGGACGGACAGGACGAAACTATAAGGGTTCCGTTTTTGCCATTCTGGCTACGGAACCTTAAAAACGCTATGCTCCTAGACTAGAACAATGCAGACGGCGGCGGGGCGGTGCGGCGCGGGCAGCCATGGTCAGACTCTCTTTATTACCGCACCGTCGTTTGCTGCCACTGCTTACAGGCATGTGCCCAACCTAGTTCTCAAACATGGCATTACCACGATGTACTGGGATCGATCTGTCATCACAGATCTTAAAAATGTTATTAATTATATCAAAAGGTTACCTTCCGTTTTTAAAACCATTTTTATATCGAATATTTAAATGAAATCTATCGATAAGCGTTAAGTTTAGAAAGATTCAAAGATTCAAAGTTCAATGAGACACCGCCACTTACACTTTAAAGCGGCAAATGGTGAAAATCAAGGCACAACAACATATTGACAGTGGGCAGATGGGCGATATCAAAGCGTTAGCACATAATATGTCAAAAGTCTACATTTCATACAATTTTTAGTTTGAGGCAACAGAAAACGAAGCGTTGCGGTTTTTTTAACATTGTCTACCACATTTCGTTTCCTTACACTGCACTGTTTTGTCTTTTCTCTCATAGACGTCAATCCCATACAATTTTCATGTTTCCTTCGGCGTTAACGAAAAATGCGTGTAACATTGTCTAGAGGCACATGTCTGTCGTGTGCCTGACGAGCTGTGGGCCCAAAATTATATTATTACCTCGTATAAAATCATCAGCAAACTGGCGCCGCGGCAGATCCCAGTAAAGATCAATCAATTAATCAATGCATAAAATTTATTGTTTGTCACAGGTAACATCTGAAAAATACAGGTATTTTTCAAATGTTTCAATACCTACATAGTCCATAGACTCAAACGTCTATGAACATGGTGAGATGAATTAGACAAATACTCTTAAAAAAAATCCGCATTGTTTTATCTTGCATTAGACCTGAGTAGTTGGAAGTCATGGAGGGGAGGTCTATAACCAGTAGTGGGATAACGCAGGCTACCTGTAACTTAATGTAATTGTAAGGTAATATATATCACAACCTTGACAAGGTCACCGGTCCATTTGGTGGAGGGCCGTCGTACACTCTTACACGTGAGGTCTCCCCCATAGATGTTTTTATAAGTCAATGGTTATAGCGGTGCACTTGTTTGAGAGAAAAACCTAGGTATATTGCAGGTACTGCCTGTGCTCAAATTATGGTTACGGTTACGGAAAAGAAGGTTATAGAACCCAGGGATTAATTTCTGCTAACACAAGTTTATCCAGGCATCTTTACACCCTCGAACAAATTTAAGGCTAACAAAGAATGTAGGTCTCTTCACACCTTCAAAAAATTGTTACCGAGAGATAACACTATCTTTGAATTATTAATAATTAAAAACGTCTTTAAAATTGGTCTATCTAGTAGGTATGTACCTACTAACATATTAAACCTAAATGTTTGTATACATAATTTCCTTTGACAACAATGATTGAATTGAACATACAACCAAATAAGTTGTGCAAACATATCGAATACTTCACAAAATACTATATTGTTATCGATTTATACAGATAAGGTGACATTATCGCTATCAGTTCGTAGTTCGGTTTAGATAGACAAGTTTTGTGCCGCGTTTACATCGACTTTTAATATGACTTTTTTACTAACCTATGAATTTTTGGTTTTCTCCCAAAAACCACCTATAATAATGTTGTATATTTTTAGTTGCTCAAGCAATATCTGTCTTAATTACTAATGTAATTAATATTGATTAAATTTATTCCATTCTCGTCAGAATTTCTTCTTGTGAGTATTGCGCTGTGCGTGTCGACAAAATAAAATGAAAAATATTTATAGAGATCAAATAATTATTTGCAAATAGTTACATAACAATAACTACATCTGTATAAAAAAAAACATTCTTATATAACTACTCCGACACACTTAGATTTAATAGTGACATTTAATTCATTAGAGTAATTTTTGTTTCGTGGCAATATAGAGTCGTATTTCGTGTTTTTTAAATTTTTGATGTGTAATCGGTAAGCTATATTTTAAAAATATGTTCAATACACTTTTTAGAATTACTTGAACGTGTATAAAACTGAACAAAAGGACGTAAGTGACTTACCTATTAATAAATGTACTTAGTCATTGTTTTATGTTATTTTTATTTATAAGTGGTCCATTTCAAAATCTTCCAGTAGAACATAAGCAGGTAGCATTATTAAGTATAATGGAATTTTCCATATGAAAAATTAAAACATTAGCGGAAAATTTCAATGGGTAAACTGTTTTGCTCTATTGTTTATGCAATTCAATATAACCCGGAATCATTCAAATTCTTTCACTATAACTGGGTTCCATCATTTTTCAGTTATAACGTCTAAATGCACTGGACCATAAGTTATAAAGTCAATGTCATATAATATATTTATGATATAATGTGTGACTCAACTGTTTTCGTAATAAGCATGAAGTAAAACCAGTTTAGGTGATGGTGAGACTCATTTCTTTGTCCTTTTACCTTTTACTCACGTTGGTTCGTGACACTTTAGCATTAAAAACATGTATAATATTATAAACATACTGTCTACAGTCAATGGTCAAATATATCCAAACAAAAGACAAACCTGGGGCCATCTCTGAATTTCGACATTCGAATGTTCGGTTTTGATGTCGCTGTCAAATGTATGTAAGTGACAGCGACCATATTTAAATTTCCTTTCAAAACCGAACATTTGAATGTCAGCCGCCTGTTTCATAAAAAATAATATGTTCCAAATCTGTCACTAAGGTTTCAAATACCTATTAATGCCTGTTATATATAGCTAGGTTATTAAGCACGTTGGTGAAAAGGCATATTTATGGTAATATTTTTTTAAATATTGTCATCACAATCATAGAATTACTGTTATATTGAGGACATTTAAATCATAAAAGAAAGTTATTTAACTAAGTGAGGTGCCGCATGCCCAAAAGAAAATTGCAGATAACTACAGTAGCTCACTTTTTCCATGTGCGGAGTATGACAAGGATGTGTCACCATTTTAATATTTTCCTAGAATTTCGTAAAAGACGACAATGGAAACACAAAATCACACAAAAGCGGAAAATCTTGAAATAAATCTCTGTATTATGAGCATAGAGATAGATAAGTCGCGCAAGCTACAGACGACCTACTAGACAATCCACGACCACGACTACTCCGCCAGGAGACTGTGACTAGTCTTCAGTATTTCTATACCGTCTACGGATGAACAGGGTTTTAGAACTTCCAGTCTTTAGAAGGAAGAAACGCTGTTCTGGAAGGTGATTTCATCTCTTAAGTTACGGAAACAGAGCGTTTGCTTGGTATGCACAGGGCCTACTCGGAATTTGCCAGCGACCTTACATTTAAATATTTGCAAATTTACTCGGACATGTTTATTTTTATCTACATAATTATATACCAAACGCGTAGCGAAACTAATGAGTACAAATTACAAATTCTTAAGATTACCAGTGATCTAGATGACCACAATACCACTCTGTACTTAGTCGAACGATAATCTATTGCTTTCCATGCGCTACGAGGTTAGAATTTATTATCTTATCTGATGGACTTAATTATAATCGAGTTGAAATAGTATCGCATGCAAATGTTCATAACTCCCGTGAAACCGGGAGAGAGTGCGCATTCAAGCGAGCAACGTGGCTTTGATGTTTACTACCCGTCAATACCTTAGATAATGGACGTTAAATTCACTCATTTATTTACTGTTTTTGTCATGTAATATGTTTTCTAATCGTTGAAGGTAGCCGGTAAGCTAGCGATCATCTATACCGGTGGTAATAGCTATTTACCTGATGTAGATAATAGTCAGAAAATACTTTTTGTATTTATAGAAAACTAGTTTTACATTAATCACATACTGACTCAAAACAACATTAATTAATTTTGTATAGATAACTGGTCTCAAACTAAAAATTGTTTGCTACTTTTCACCATCCATTTTCTGAGTTATTTACCTATGGTACCATAGCTTCATTGGTAATTAAGCTATGGTACCATAGGTTGTTGGAGACTATCCAAATTGAAAAAAAAGCCGCGAATTTATGTAATACTTCAATATTACTTGGTAAGCTCCATACAAATATTAACAGTGTTCTGAACAAATTTAACGATTAGAAACATAACATGCCCTCTGCGCTCTCTCTATGACTGTGCCACCCATGCAGTATTAATTAGAAGTTATCAATAACTACCCACACGAAAACGTTTATTCTCTACCAAATTAGTACCAATCTTCGTAACTATCTGATCTTTATCCTACGCACGCTATTGTGCGAGCACTTACCTAGTCAATTGAAAGTGTATTTAAAACTGCATATTCACGGTCTTCTTCATACATAGGTAGAGCAGAATTAGAAATCAGTTTTTGTGCTAAGTTATAATTTTCATATCATTACTGCTGGTTAACCAACGCTAAGAGTGTTGTAGAGGGTACTTTAGAAATATTAACTAGTCACTCGTAATCCCATACAATAAAAAAATAAGTCCACGAATCGAACTGGGATTTGGCCTCTGAGATTATACTTCACGAGAAGCTATTGAAGCCAATCACCCATTGAATTTTTTTGGTGGTCAATGATAATACGGTAAGTCAAATGCTGCTAAGGGGTTAAGAACCACTGCCCTACAGAACACTCCAGCCATAAAATAACTGCGTAGGTACTGTTCCTTTCCTGCTGGTGAGTAGAGGTATTTAAAATTCATTGGAAATGGAAAATTTTATAAGGTCAGCAAAGCATAAGTTATACGCCTGGTGTTGTATGCTATATTTTTTTTTTTTGGGAAACAAACAACAGTATCTTAAGTCTAAGAAAGAATATTAAGTAATATAGTTAGGTCAATGTAGTATGTACCATCCACATATTACCTACTATAATAAGTACAGTGGTTTTTTTACAGTGATATTTTAAAACTAATTGAAGTAGCACTATATAATATTATATTAGGTTTACTTAAGTACCTTAAGTTATGGTAACCATTTACGATCTGGCGGACCATAAATTTGTTTGCTACCATAGTCATAGAAAAAAGCAGGCACTCTCGATGTTCATCATGATAATCTCAGCAACCACAAACGTCCCCGCTAACTTCTAAGACCTCGTTCTAGCCAATGCCTGTAACCCCTCTGGAGGTCTACCTGTACACTAACCATATGAAGATGTCTTAATTTAACGTTATAGATATGTAAATAAAAAAGAGTGACAACTGCCGAAAGAAAACCTTCCAAAGTCTATTTCGATTGTACAAGAATAAATTTGCGAAACACTGAAAATGACGTTGTCGCGTCTGATATGACATTGAGTGATACGAGGTCTTTATTCCTTAGCTTGTATTTATTATGTAAATAATGTCATGTTATGTCTATCATTATATATAACAAATGTTTTATTTTCTCACAATTCGAGCTATCTTTTGTTCTTTTCTTTTCTAACCTTGGTTTAACCTCTCCCTCCTCGTGGTATTGTTGTATTTTAATACACATACAAAATAAATTGTCTTACGTGGTATTATATTGTGGTATTTTTTATTCGATTTTTTTATACCACGATGGTGATTAACAGACATACCACCGCCTGATTAGTGACAACTGACCAAATTACTCGAATAGTACTACAAAATCCGTAACTTAGTACAGATATTACACATAATATTACTTGCTAAACTTGTAATTTGCTACACAAGAGTATATACGTATACCTACACACGACGACCGTTGAGTTGCACAAAAAGCGGCCTCTACACCCGGCAAGGCTGTTCGGCCGGTTCCAAGCCCCGATAAATATAGGCTCCCGACGCATACTTTTGTCTGATCAATAGTTACAAAGTTACTATGGATAATAATGCGCAAAACTGTTTCGTGATTCATGACTTTGTCGGATATTTGACAGTGAAGGTGAGTAACCTTCACTGTCGAAGATTTTACATTTCAAAAGTTTTATTGAAATTGTTAACAAAAATGTTCTTCACCAGTAAGTATAATTAAATTAAAGAATTTGAAATATATATTTTAAATATGTTATATAAGTCTTTTAGTGATTGCAACCAGATTTTATAGAACCTGCTTGATTAAAAGACTGTATGGATTTTCGATCTAACTGAATTAAACCCGACTATTGTACATTGACTTATATATATTTCTTATTGTAGTTCTCACGGTACAATAGTAAAGAATAAGAAGGTTTACAATCTACAGACGCATTCTTTTCTGAAACTGAACGTGTTTTTAATTGGAATGGCATCGGTTAGGAATTGAATCTCTTTGCTTCTGCTGTATTCTATACATAGATTAACACTCTTTGTGCATTATATTTAAATTGTATTTAGCCCGTTCTATATTATGTTTTTATATTTATATTACATAAAGTATATCCTTAACGCCTGAAACATTAATAGGTACACATCAGGAATTTAAGGTGCAAAAACGATTGCCAAGTCTGCATAAACGTCGCTGTGAATATGACCAGTAAGCTGACTTTAATAATTATAGCACGTATAAATTGTGTACGAGTACTCCAGAGGTAGATACAGAAAAAAATGTACTCGAACGTTTTACACGCGTGAGATGGGTTCAATAACTGAAACAAGGTTAGCACACAAAAAAGCATCGTAATAGCTTTTTGGTGAATAATTACTACTTTTATGATCGTATTGCCGAACCTTTGTAAATGGAATACGTGCTGTATATAAAATAGAAATAAAAGTATGATAAACTAAGACCTGAGCACCTCAACATCTGTACGACTGACGGCCGGTTGTTCCGCTTTTTCCACTTATGTAGGTACTATCAGTGAAGTGACGGATTAAGAATACATAATATCACTACTCGATTTCAACCCGTGGGTATCGTAAAAGGCGAGTAAGGGACGACCTTGAGCAGTCAAGAGCACTGCGAGAGAAGGAAAATTTGAAACAAGACTCTATACCAATTCATTTGACCAGCGTGGTATAAAATAACATAGCATCACGCCTTTTTCCCCGAAGGGGTAGGCAGAGGTGTTACACACCCACATTTCGCCAACTATGTTTGGTCCCATGAAATAGGGGGCGAGCCTATTGTCATCAACCGGGAACATTTGTAAACTCCGCGAAAATCTTAATATTGGAATTTCAAAATAGAAATACGAAATACCGTTTTCTCCCGACCCGGCAATTGAACCCGGGACTACTTGCACAGCAGTCGTATACACTTCCCGCTGCGCCACCGAGGCAGTGTGGTATAGTAGGCTAAATTCCCTCCACACGGGACATTTATAAATAAGTTGCAATAATGATGATGATGATGATGACTATACCGTCGGGATGCGTAAAACATAATATTATTATTCTTAATTTGAATGTACTTAAACAATATAATAAAATAATATAATGTTCTACCACATTTACACAGCGCCATCTAGTCCCAAATTAAGCAATTATATTTGCTTGTGTTATGGGTACTAAACAACTGATATACATATGTACTACTTAATTTTTTTTTTTGTAAATACATACATAATATATTATAAATAAATTACACCCAGACACAGAACAAACGTTTTTGCTCATCACACAAAGATTTGTCCTGGGTGGGGATCCAACCCACGACCTCCGGTTTAGCAGTCAGTGTCACTAACCACTAGACCAACAGGCCAGTCAAATATAATAAACAATCAGCTCAATTATATAACTGAGGTGATGTTAATGGCAAGGCGACCACTTTAACTGCCATGCCACGGTTATCTACAGTCAAATTTGCTTATTTCTTAGTGTAATACTGACCTGTAATATCTTTAGAACGTCCCTGATATCATCACGTGAAGTTCTTCAAGGTCTTCTCCTTCCAACTTTAATTCCTTGAAAAATAGAAACTACTCCAGTTCTGATTGTCTTACATCAGAATAACAGATCTTGTAAAATACTAACTGTCACGTTCAGATCCAACAAATTAAAGAGAAAACAATAAATCTTAACCACTTGATTATTCTATTACAATAATTTTAATAGCAATATCAATTATTCATTTCTAGAAACGGACCTACAAACCTAGTTATTCAATAATAAATTCATAGCGGTTGTTTTTAATTAAATATTTGTATAATGATTCAGAGATCAGTAAATTCTAAACTTGTTTTTATCGATTATTACAAATTAAATTCCAGAAATGCGACAAATACTTTTTCTTTTTAAATGTAGAATGAAAAAGCAGCATTTATTTCCATATTATATACTAGCTGTCTTTCGGGGCTTCGCTCCCGTCGTATAATTGGAAAGAGGTCCCGATTTTGCCAATTTGTTGTGCTCAGTAATAGTTCTTTTCAAGAGGATCAGCCCCCTATAGACAAGTGGCAATCTAGCGATCTATCTATTCTAACGACATGTCAATTTAGTACATTGATCACGTGACATGTCGATAGCTTATGTCAGGGATGTGTTCAAAAATCAAATATATTGAAGTGACGTGTCGTTTAGAATAGACAGATTGAAACGATTGCCACTTGACGAAGGGGGCAGGCTATACATATTCTTTCATCATAACAAAAACTTTAAGCTAAACTTACAAACACGTATCTAAAATATTAATTTTAAATTTAGAACGATTACTCAAAAAATTACAGATTAAAAGTTTACTTAACTGTAAACAAATCAAAGTGAGTGGTGAAAGCATTATTGCAGCAGCTATTACAGCACATTACAGTTTCCAAACAGACATAACAATATACGTATTATAATTTATTTCTAACAGTGTCACGAACTCACGATGTCGCGTGTTGATATATTATCTAGTATTAATATAATACATAGGTAACAGTTTTCGTTAAAATTATTGACCATTATTTTATGCGCGTGTCAGATCATAGTCGTTTGTTTTTTATTATACGATTTAAAAAAAATGTGTTCGATATTTAAACAAAATTGAAATACTTACCTGAAATACGGCCGACGCTGCATAATCAAAATACTTAGTTTTATTAAACGACTTCAAAAAATAAGGAGGTTATCTTGATGCTTTTCATATAAATCATGGTTAAATTGTGATTTATTATTGAGAAGTAAATATTTTTACTGTGTCTGAATTTCTGTAAATCTCAGCTCAGCTGTTAAGACGAAGAAGAATTATCCCAGCGTTTCGGTAAGTGATAGCTAATTATTTTCCCATCATTATTGCTTGGAAATTGATCGTAGCATCCATCCTGGATATTAGCTACCTGTGTCAGCAGCATTGCGTAATACATAATAGTAGGGGAGCCCAGTAAGAGATTTTGGGATATACTTACTTGAGCGCGACCGATAAAGGTGAGGTGGGTTATTTAGTAAATAAAAATGGACACTCCATTTCAATAATCTGACGATTTTAGCGTAACATAAGAGATTGGTAGGGTCACTTGCAAAAAAAAGAACATTGCCTGGACTTTATCAAGGGTGGTTGAGTTATTTTGATTATTTGAAAAATCCTTTTTTAAAAGCAAAAGTAACGGTCAAAATCTAATTTGCCAATTACCACAAAAATTATTTAATAAAATGAATGCACCTAGTTAAATAATAGTATGTATTAGCGATTGACAGTCATACCTAGTTTAATTATTATATATTTTTATGTAGGCGCTAATTATTTTATGACCATATCCTATTTCAATTTACTTATTCAAATTTGTCTCATATTTGTTATAGTACCTTCCTAGTACATAATCATAAAATCGAAAATATTGAAATTGCGATAAATCACCCCACGGCCCATCATCGTTACATACGACGTTATGCCCGCAGCATGATTTGCCGTAAACCTCCCCAAACTTATAAAATTAAACTGCAATGCTGATCGCCGAAGTAACTTCCTCTAACCATAGCTATCGATATAGCAATATCGTAAGAACCTTGAAACAATACAATGAAAATAATATGGCTTATATTAAAATTTCAGTCCTACAGCAATAGGTACTTATACCTATTATACTTATACTTATAAATATTATATTTTAATTTTCAGTCATGCATGCAGCTATATGTACAGTGTTGAGTGTAGTGAGCGAAGTTCTCTGATAAAATTAAAAAAAAATCCTTGTCGTTGTTACATTCCTCAAATAATAGAAACACTCACTAAGTAACAAAAGCAGCTGAACATAATCTATCCAAAATTTCAAAACGCATGTTTACCGTAGCTTACATTATTACTATAATTGACAGCATTGCATTTACGATGATAATTAAATTCTGGGACTAGTGCTACGGTATAAGTGTACCTATACGTTTTGAAAAAAAACTGCGTCTTGACGTGGAGTTGCGGATAACAGCCCGCCAAACCATACCATACGTTTTGAATGTTCAGCTACTTTTGTTACTGACTGTACATCGTCACAAGATTATTGATAAAATTTTGGATTTCGATAACAATCATAACATTATGATAACAATGCATATCATAGATAAACTCTTATTAGTGGCAACATTATTACGAATCTCTGCAAGAATCAACGTAGAAGGTCATAAACGCCAAATAACCGTAACAACACAGGAAGTTTGTTAATAATTAAGGAGTGAAATACGCGTAACAATAAATTGCATTTAAGCAATTAGCGCAGTAAATGGCCGAAGGTGATATATATGAAATATTTTGATAGACTAACGCATCAAATACCTAATGCATATAACATAGGTATGTACTAAAAAAACCATTTTATTGGTATAACAAACAAAAATGGCCACGAAACAGCTAGTCGGAATAATCGGAACGTCAACATTCGATTTATCATTACAACCCATAAACGTCCCACAGAGTCCCACTGCTGGGCCTCCAAAGATAGTGGAGGGAATTTAGCCTTCTATACCACGCTGGCCAGACGGATTGGCGTAGGCTTTTCTTTTATCTCTTCTATGCTTATTCTTCTTTTATATACTCCCTTAGTCGTCTTTTACGACACTCACGGGTTGAAATGGGGTAGTGACTCGTATGTACGTACTCTTAATCCGTCACTACACGGACTCTACAACATCGATTGGTGGATTGTTATGTTCTTAAAAACAATCCATTTACATTTAAATATAGAAGTTGCGCGAGTAAGGTCATTGCATCAAAATTCGTTGATCTGATGTTGATGATGATATGGCGAAGTCCAAAACAAAGGTTTTTCCATTTGGAGATAGACGGGGTCTCTATGGTGTGGTTACCATTGATACGATTGATACGATACGACGATAGCTATTCCATCAAAATCATACTAATCAAATTAGGCAAACTTCGTGACACACAATTGAAATTTTATTATTTTTGTAACTAGGTCATATTTTAATATAACTAATTCCTGCGTAAAATATAGTAGTAGAGTACATAATCTAACGTAGAACTCTTTTAAATCGGTACCCACCCATTCATATTTTAGTAATATTTTTAAAGCAGACAGCAATAAACAAATTCATCATCATCATTTTAGCCTATTGCAGTCCATTGCTAATTAATCAATAAACAAATTGCGGAAGACAATACACATACAATTATATTGAAAGTTTTAAAGCGTGTAGTCATGTAGTGCGTGTACGTGGAAATCATAGCCAAACAATTACTGTTGTTATAAGCAAGATGACTATCATTTCTTATATTGTAAATATGTATAATTATTATGTTGGTACATCATCGTGACGTTGCGCCGTCGTCGGAGTAAACGCCTACTTGCTTTACATTCAAAATATCTTGTATTTGATTTCCGTATTACACAAATGATATAACACTAATAATATTAAGTACTAAGTACTTACCTATAACGCGACCTTGACCTCCTCTTTCACTTGATGTGTGTAGATAGAAGACCATAGAATCCATATTATTACCTATTACATGACATTAATATCATACCTTGCTGCCTATTCAAGAACTTCTAGATTCCATTTAAAATAAAAACCGGCCAAGAGCGTGTCGGGCCACGCTCAGTGTAGGGTTCCGTAGTTTCCCGTCCGTTAGACGTGCCAGAAGTTTTCGATGGTAATTTTGAATTGCGAGAACCTATTTTAATAATTATTTTTTGTTTGAAAAAAGATACGTTCAGGATAATAAAATATTATGTAAACGAAGTTAAAAAAAAAATACGGGCAAATGAAACTTGACCTCTGGATTGTATAGGCGCTCATACGATTCAGGGACCAAATTATATTGGTTAACTGCAGTTTCCATCTGTTGTTTCCATCCAAGTTCAAAATAATTTTCCTAGAAAGTCCTTATAAAGTTCTACTTTTCAGATTTTTTTCGTATTTTCTAAACTTATGGTTCAAAAGTTAGAGGGGGGGGGACGCTTTGTTTTTTACTTTTGGAGCGATTATTTCCGAAATTATTGACATTATCAAAAAATGATTTTAGTAAACCCCTATTCATTTTTAAATACCTTTCCAACAATATATCACACATTAGGGTTAAAATTAAAAAAAAAAACACTTCCCACTTTACATATAGGGGGGCTACCCTAATAAAACATTTTTTTCCAATTTTTATTTTAGCACTTTGTCGGCGTGATTGATACACATATTGGTCCCAAATTTCAGCTTTCTAGTGCTAACGGTCACAGAGATTAAGCGAGGACGGACAGACAGACAGACAGACATGGCGAAACTATAAGGGTTCCTAGTTGACTACGGAACCCTAAAAATCACATTTTGGATACCTGACCTACCTAAATTTCAAGAAACGTAACGTAACGAACGTAAAAAGCAGACGACAATATTACATAGTAAAATAGTCGCTTTAATAGTCAATAAACTCTGTAAGCCCGCTAGTTACTTAAATTATCATTCTATTTTTATGATACAATAATCGTGAAAATTGTCTTTATTATATAATTTCCATTTTGTATTATTTAATTTCCAGGTAATAACAAAACATATCTGACGACTGGCCTGTTGGTCTAGTGGCTAGTGACCCTGACTGCTAAGCCGGAGGTCGTGGGTTCGATCCCCACCCAGAACAAATCTTTGTGTGATGAGCATGAAGGTTTGTTCTGTGTCTGGGTGTAATTTATCAAAAAAAAAATTATATAAGTAGTATATCAGTTGTTTAGTACCATAACACAAGCAAATATAATTGCTTAATTTGGGACTAGATGGCGCTGTGTGAATGTGGTAGAATATTATATTATTATTAAATTAGAAACAAGCGTTATAACCAGGTAACACTGCATCATGAAACATGTTTTCATCGTTATCAGACTATGTCGTAATAATTGTTGTGGAATAAAAACCAGTGCCGCGGCCGACATTGTCGTCTCCATCTGTGTTAGTTGTGACAACCAAGTTTCTATTACAATCAAACAGTGTGGTGAAATAAATCTAAAAGTCTTATAGACTTACTGCCGCACTCAGAGACGTCAATTAGCAGTAATCTGTCATTAACACAATTTTTTTATTGAATAATCGTCTTTAAGTGTACAGACTTAAAGCATTACACGTTTTAACTAAATAAACTTTAAGGTTAAGAAACGTCTCTGAAGATGGCAGTTAATCTTTCAGTTAAATCGCTGGTAGTAGATGACGCAAAGTGTGGATCTACTTTTCTGTAGACTCCCCTAAGTAATGGGACACTAGGTATTAGTAGTATTTTTTTTTCTCTACCACCACCGACGATTAACATTGTCGGTGCCTTTCCTTTCGTGGGTGGGTTTCCCACCTATCTATTCTATATTCTACTTTCTTTACATTAGTTCTATATCTATACTTATATCTATGTATGCTTACTTTTCTATTTCACATTTTACATGATGATGTGTATGCGGTACACAGTATGTGGTGGCATCATGATTTGCTTATGCTACTTGTTTCTATTACTTACTATTCTAACTATTTTATTACAAAATTATAAATATCTCTCGGTCTCTACTCTTTATTATCTCGGGTAAATTATTTTTTTCCAATTTCATATAAAATAAATAAATAAAATTCATTTATTTCAGACCATTCCGTCCTACGAGCACCTAACCTGGTTATATGCTCGCTGATTCCGTCCATATGTTGTTAGTAACATTGTCTTAAAAACCGATGTTAGTAAAATCAATCATTATGTCTAATTATTATAAAACGGATCTACGTCACGTATTATATTATAAGGAATAGTAAATACCTTATTTATTTGCCCGACGTTTCGATCGGTGCAAACGTCGGGCAAATAAATAAGGTATTTACTATTCCTTATAATATAATAGGTACGTGACGTAGACCCGTTTTATTGTGTACAAGTCGCGAAAGTTTAAAAGTTTTCATTATGTCAAATTAAAATTACAAATTATACATATTACATATAGAAGTATTATTGTGACTGCTGTCTTCTGTAGATCGAAGGTACTTCCGTATTCGGATTGTTCACTTGAGCGAGAAATGTCGCTACCATAACGCTCTCTTTATTTTTTGCTTTTAGTTTTAACCACACTTAATGATCTCTCAGGTCACCAAACTCGGTTTCCCGCACATTTCAAAGCCCAGACCCTGAAGAATAGAAAAGTTCAGTAACCTTTTGTTCGTGTTTCACCATTCTATTGTAAAGTACAGTGAACAACAAGTACATGATTTAGGTATATTGTATTCTGTTACCTAAGCGATATTTAGGTACATTATTATCTAGGTGTCTGGCCTGGACATGTTTCCGTTCAAAAGTGTCCACCAACTTAGGTGTTCTGAATTATTCTTATTTTGGAAAAGACTCCTTAGCTTATCGGAAATATTATTTTGCGTTACTGTTATTACATTGTAATTATAGACCATTAGCAACAATACCAATTACAATTACTACTCACCCACAAGTACAATGAGTTATGCTGAAATTGTCTGACGCGGAAAAAATTGGCAAATCGCGTAATATAAACTAGGGCATGATACATAATGTATGTTGCTGAATGTTGATATACATTTGTCAGGTAGAGGCTCTTACATAATACCTACTGCAACTGAACAGACACAAACTGAGCCACCAGATGGCGTGTCAAACTTATTTTCTGCAAAGACATTGCGACTGAAAAAGTTAACGGTTATGGCTCTTAGCATTTGCATTGCTCGTTTTTTAAACATTTCCACCAGATATAGTGTTGTAACGTGAGTACAATAGAGTAGATTTAGCAAAGCTAGTGGTTGTTGCGTCGACGTGGCCGCAGAGGGGCGCTGGCGGCGGCGGGGCCAACACACCGTGAACAAACATTGACCAAGCACGCACTGCGCTCCGGCCTCCGACAACTTGCCGCAACATTCTTAGCGTAAAAGTTACCGTGGATGGTTTACTCTATGTAATTTGCGATGTACGAGTTGATATTAAGATTTCCCTTCGACCACAATAGTGCGAGCGACTTTATAAGTTATCGAAATGCGACTGTGTTGTAAGCCATGTGTTGTACTCAAGTTTCCAATATAATGCCTTCTATGGACTTCATAGAGACTGGAAAATTCGTGCAAGATGCAATTAGTGAGTATGACTGATTTGTTTTTACTTTCAATTGGTGATAACGATATTTTGTCTGTATCTGTTTTGATGGCAGATACTTTCTGTGATTTGAACAACTCGGTAAGTTTATTTGACTCATTTCTAAACGATTCAAATATTTAAATACATGCTCCGTTTACCAATTTATTAAAAACATTGAAGTGTTCCAAACTTTTTTTGACAAAAAACAAAATTAATTATTAATGTTACTATTACTTAAATGTGATATTGCAATAATGATACGTGTTACGTGGGTACTTAGGCAGTAATCTGCACGAACAAATTTAAATAATACGAGACCTTGAGCAAGTTTTAGCAAAAAACAAGCACGCTAACGCAGAGTGTGTAACAACATTATCTACCGCTTAAACATAATAAAAATCGTAAGAATTTAGAGAGCTATATCGGAAATTACTACACTTATAGACCGTTCATGTGGTACTCGTAACAATTTAATTTCATCGTGTGGTATCCAAACAATGCAAATGGCGCAAAAAACGCGCGATTGAGCGTAAAGTTTACACATGAAGTTCTTCAGGTTTTTATAAACAATCATGCTTAGTGCCACTTATGTATCGATTTTGAAATCTAGGCAATAAATTTTTCATTGTAATTGTTTGATGCGTGCCATCCGTGTAACCTGGTACCTAAGTACATACAGGGCCCTAATTCTGAGTTATCGGAAAGTTTCCAGCCGAAAATGACAGTTTATTTAAAGTTAAAAAAAATAGTTTTAGAAAAATTTAGCTAATTTTAATCAGTTTTTAATTTTCTATACGGTAAACTATTTTCTGACATTAAATAACTTATGCCAAGAAAACTTATGCCAAGAGAACTTATACCCAAGAGCCGCCAAGAGCGATCTGCTGGGTCAGGATCAGGAACCCGGTGTGGTTTTTCTGGCAACATGCATTTTGTTGCAACACACGTATCTACGAGCTACATGAAATAAACTGTTATAAAAAATTAAGTCAAATATTGGGTGCGATTCGTGAGAGTAGAGTCGTGGATTACCAACAAAATAAACTTATTTTGAAGTTGGTCAAATATTCATCAGACAGTTCGGACATTATATTTGGCATAGAGAAAACGTTCATGTGGCTATTGACGCAATTACAATTAAAAAAATTAAATATTATCTAAATAAATAATTTATTTAATAATTAAATACTTAGAACCTCTTTCAAGAGAGAGTGACGTAAGTACAAATAATAATAAGTAAATATAATTTAAAAAATTTAATAACCCAACTGCAAAAAATCAACAGAGAGTAACGCACTAAAAAGACCGTAAAATTATTGTAATATTAATTATACCTGATTAAATTTAAATACATAACATATGTATATATTTGTAATCTCCATTTGATTCCCTTTATTTTGATTCTCTACTCGATAGGTTTGGTTAAAAAAAAATAGAATAACTTACAATTTGAAACCATTCAATTAGATGTAATCTCTTTTTGAGTAAATGTAGTCTCCTTTTGATTCTCTTTATTTTGATACCCAAATCGATAGGTCTGGTTAACGATTAATTGAACTTCTTACAATTTGGCGTCAAAAGCCCGCCGTTTAAGTCTTTTTATTCTTAAAACCTATCTAAGGACACTTGGGTTTCCTAGAGGAATCTAACGATACCCTAATTGTCAAAATCCATCCAGCCGTTTGGAAGATTCGTGGGAATAAAGAAATTTACAAACATACAAGATACGCGCGAAAAATAATACCCGTCTTGACAGTCGGGTAAAAAATAAATATTAAAAGCAAGAAGGCCTTCGTTTAGATAGGTACGCAAAACAAGTTCGAATATAATATAAAAAAAATGAAAACTTAATTTCTCTTTTCAACTATTTGGATATCATTATCAATTTTATTGATAATTTCCACGAAAAGACATGACATGTAAAGATATGATAACTAAATCGCATTTTAATCAGAACTTATTAAACTAGAGGAGTCATTCAATTTAAATTAAAAACTAAACATATGTCGGTTCTGGTAAATAATTGCTGTAGGTATTATTTTATTTCCTAAGTCTTTTTTTATACCATAATATTATGTACTTATAAAACTTAATATTATTAACACCTTTATATTGACATATATTTTTTCTTAGTAGCTGAATAGCTGACGTGATTACTCGACACTAAAATAACCCAATAACGTTCGTTTCATCATTCCTTAGATAAAATAATAAGCACCTACTTCTAAGTGGTAATAGTTACGAAATCAATAATAACACATTATAAGTTGGTACATACTTTAATATACCTAAGTATTACTTGTAAAATGTTAAATTACTTCGAATATAAACAAAAGTATTTATTAATGTATGTAACTATTACTGTTTACCAGTTTGCAGTCGGAGCTACCGATTTGGCCTCATAATGACAAAATCACCCGAAACTGGTTTTCATAATCGAATTAAGTAGCTAGATATACATATCTAGCCTACCTACAGTACCTACCTACAGGTAGATATACCTAGGTAATATAATATAATATTCTACCACATTCACACAGCGCCATCTAGTCCTAAAGTAAGCAATTATATTTGCTTGTGTTATGGGTACTAAACAACTGATATACTACTTAAATACATTTTTTTTTTTTTTGGAAATGCATACATCTATTATAGATAAATTACACCCAGACACAGAACAAACCTTTATGCTCATCACACAAAGATTTGTTCTGGGTGGGGATCGAACCCACGACCTCCGGCTTAGCAGTCAGGGTCATTAACCACTAGACCAACAGGCCAGTCTACATTTACAAAATAAATTGAACAAACATTTGAGATTTAGCAAAATTTTAAAATTCTACAATTATAAGTAAATCTAATCTAACGTCCATGAAAACAGGATAACTGAAAATAAATAAAAATAAAACAACTTCCCATTTATTATAATAAGTAATTAGTTACTTACTTACCTAAGAATATAATTAACGAAATCTACTTTAAATCTACCAAGCTTATCTTATAAAAATAATTAATCTACCGGTTTATTTTTTTACATTCTGATTGTATTTTAAAATGCATTTCCAAGGTGTTTTGTACTGTATTTATATTACCTAAGTAGTAGGTATTATGTTTTCAAATTAGCGTTACAATAACACATTGAAAGTGTTTCATAGCGAGAAACGTTACGAAACATGTGTTCAATTTTACGAAATGCAGTTGAACTTCATGGATTATAAAGTAGGTACCTATCTAAATATTCTGTAGAAAGAACTTATATAGTACCTACCTATCTTTGTTCGTATATAGATTAGATATCAACTGATTTCCTTGCTTAACTATTAGATACGCAAACTCCTTTTGCTAAAGTATAAAATAACGAAGGTGTGCATGCAGATCATGCAATCCTAGTTCGATTCCAACCGGGCGGTAGTACCAATGTGGATTTTACTTTATGAAATTTATATATATTAGAATTAGCAGCCGCGCGCGCATATTTTGATTCCTGATTATTCCTGCTAATACTGAAAATTTCATGACAAAAAACCCCAATAGGTACCCCGACCCTAAAAACGAATAACAGTGACAAATTATAACAAATTCAAATCATCAAAATTTATAATATATAAGTTATAAGCTTTATATCTATAGCTATCGATTCCTAATCCTTCAGTTTAATACACTCGTACCTACCTTATATTTTTAGTTTTATTAGGTACTGCTAAGTTTTCAGAGAATCACGATAATTCTAGATGTTTACAAAAACAATGTTAATTGGGTTAACGGAGTAATTTCATTAGTGGAATATTACGTTACCTTGTAAATTCTTTAGGTGCTTGCCTAACAAAGTCTTGCTGAATGATCGCGATTCACACGAAATCATAACAGAAACTGTTCACTTATATTTACAACAACAATAATATGGGTGATAAATTAGGCAAAATTGTTGTCTTTCATGATGTTTTGATTTTCATTCTCGTGGGATGAGTCTTATTTTTACCCAACTGCCAAACAAAAGAAGAATTTAAAATGTTTTTGCTTTCCGATTAAGTAAACAAAATTGAACAATGAACAACTTTCCACCGTATTCGATTGGTTCAGTACTTACTAGTCAATTAAAGATGTTGCTGTACCTAGTTAATAACACGAAGTTCATCAACATTTTTTTTAGATTTTAAATTTTGTTAGATAACGATTGCATTAACCTACTCCGGATGCATTTTCGGCATAGTCTCCTCAGAAAGAGGCCCGCCATGACCATCACCAATAGACTGTGACCAACTAAAAGTTACGAAATTTACGAAATACTGTTTTGTGGCCTGCCTATTTATGCTTGGTGAGCCATGATGAACTTTGTGATATTGTATTAGGTAGGTACCTACTAGGAAGTTGGGAACATACTTAAGTAAATCAAATCAAATGATACACAAAATAATAAACCTGCCACAAAAACGAATAAGTACCTAAAATAATGTAAATTTAATAAACGCAATGACCAATAACTAAAATTTTAATTCATCAGTCATGAACTCATGAAATCATGATAGACTTTCTAGCGCCAAGGTTTCTGGTTATTTTAAACACGCGGAGTATTGTAACGTAACTTCTAACGTATTACGATTTCCTGTTCAATTCGTTAGACAGATTGATTGAATACCTCAAAGATATATTCAGAATATTGTGAGTAGGTTTTAAAAAAAACAATACAAACAACATATATTATAATATTAATTATAGTTTAAGTTACAGTCAAAACTCATAACCAGACAAAAGCCCCCTAATTACAAAACATGGACTAAGTATTAAACCAGGTTTAAATTGACAGAAGCCATTGTTTTGTCAAAGTTGTCAATTTAAACCTGGTTTAATGCTTAGTCTGTACCTACCTATTTTGTAATAAGGGGGAAGTAGTTTTGACTGGCTATATCAGTCAACAAAACTCTTATGAAAGTAAGAAGGTCTCTTTGACCTCAAATAGGTAAATACAGACTGTCTCCAGTTTTATTTCTCACGGATAACTGTAAGCAACTTTCGCTTGTTTCACACAATTCACATCTCATTATAATGACGGTGATTAGTCGTCTTCGTTTGACTATCTGTGCACAAAAATTGTAAATAGATAAATAGCTAGGTATGTAGATGCAAATACAACTTACCCGCATGGTGTACCTACTTGTCATTGATTCCCCAAATAAAATAATTATCAGTTAGATAGTTTTAGTTGTAAATATTATTTTCTTGTAGATATAATATCTATTTTATATATATATAGTATATTAGTAAATATTAAAAAGGTATTTTTATTATCAGTTTCACGTTCTAAGTCAGATTGAAAGAAAATATAAAACTTAATTTTGGAATGGAATTCACAGGATCATGCTGAACGGTCAGTAAACACACGTTCACCACTTGAACCATTCGATTGCACCATTCGTGTAACCACTAGTTTAACGTACCATCATCGCTTTTCGGTTGTAAACCAAAGACATTTAATTTGTTACCAAAGAAATACTAAATCCATGGTTGTAACTTTTAAATACTGTAATTATTTTTAATGTTTCTAGACAAAGTAGCATTGTTGTCAGATTACAATACCTACCCAACAAAGTACAAAATAACACTGCGAACGGTCCTGTGCCTATGTTCAGCAGTGGACGTCGTTGGGCTGATATGATGATGATGATGAAGATGATAGCTTAGTCGAAACTTACTTGCCGGTTACATTTCAGGCTCGCAGGCATTCAAAATTCACGGTGAAAAAAAAAGTTATCATTTTGCTCAGCCTCTTACGAAGCAGTAAAAATAGGCATAGATTATGTAAGTACCTTAATCGGTTTTACCTACTTTAGCCACTTTATGTAAATAGCAAATAAATTGTTTTTAAGAACTGAAGGTACCTACTTACCCATTAGTAGTAAATTATTTATGTTCATGCCATAATAATTATGTAAATAGCAATTTCTTGACGACACTTATATGACCGTTAATCGATGAGAGGTCGTAATGCTCATCTGATACAACCACACTTGGCGTATTTGTTGAAACATTTATGATTTTGAACAGATTACCCAACCCAACCTTATTGCTTGCCGAAGAACACCGCTGATTGATTTTTATTGGCGCGATCACGCAATTTTTTGGTCGGTGTTGATGCAGCCATACTGCCATAGCCATAGCCAGTTAACCACACAATTTTGTATTATGTACCTAGCTATCTCTAGGAAAAGAAAAACGTTCCTTTTTCGGCGCAATTATTATTCCTTATATTGGTAAATACCTAGCTCCTAGCTCTATTATAATTCAGGACTCTACCTATGCTTAAAAAGATCCCCAACAGTTAATTGTTTTATTGGTGTGACAAAGTTATTTAGCAATAACAGTTTAGTTGTGTCACACCACAGGACAATGAAAAACCTATCTCTGTTCTGTGTGTCACACTAACATCTATTTTCTGTAACTATCGTAAGAGCATGTTTGTTGCATGATGTTAGTCAGACTAGACCTACCTAGGTATATACCTACATTTATTTAATAAAACTATAATTGAAATGACTGATGAATTATTAAAATCTATACTGTAAATATTGTGTGTATTAGTGATTATTTATTGATTGATTTATGAGTATGTCTGATCCACCAACACGCACTAGGCCAGCGTGAGTGGATTATGGCTTAAAACCTCTCAGCTCTCTAGTTAGAGGAGAGGAGGCCCGACCCCAGCAGTGGGATTTAATGGGTTGCTGATGATGATGATACTTACATTTTACTTAATAAAACCATAATTTAAATGACTGATGCAGGACTGCTGATAATATTGTGTAATCAGTAAAAATAATACCTACCTAGGTACTTAGCACTATTAATTATGTACTAGGTAGGTACAGTAGGTGCACAGGTTTGATAAAAAGTTAAAGTGAACATGGAACTTGCAAAGGACTGTTTCCATTAATTTCCATGTTGAATGCGGGAACTAGGTCAACTAGGCCACTTTGGAGCCTGGGAAAATCACGTGAGTTTTGCTTTGTGTGTTATTGTGGTTATTGCTAGATACCTATTCAAGTAGGTTGGAATGATCAACAAAGTGTTGTAGGTAGATAGGTATTAAAGAGTTGATGCAGCAGATAGACAAGCATTTTGTTTTGTTTTCTTGTCAGCACAATATATTTGGATCAACAACGTATAAATAATACCTAGATACAATAGAAGAAAGTTTAATTGTTTTGTTAGCACATGTTTACGCAATGTGATTATAATGTCCAGACTGACGTTATTGGGTTTAGAAATCGCGCGTTCAAAGAAAAAAATAATAGGTGTACACGTGATAACTCAATAAGTCACTACACCTCCACTCCCTCTAGTGATTTTTTGTGATTTTTTCGAACCCACTCGCCCCTTTCGCGCCTCACGTAATTAATAGACGACCCCTAATTATTTTTATTAATGCATGCAAAGCGAATAATCTTAATTTAAATTAAACTAGTATTTAATATTTTTTTGACTTTTTTTCTGCTAATGAAATATTTTAACATAAAAGCTGTGGAAAAAGGTGGTTTATCAAATTAACAAATTAAATAAACATCTACCGACATGACTTTGAAATTGTTGAAAACTTGAAATGTCACATTGCGTTTTGTTACACTGTGGTAAGCGCGCGTGTATGTAAACAGCTGTTTTATCTTTTAGTACGCTACGCTGATGTGAATAATTGAAGAAAATGAACAGAAATTACAATAGAAGAGTCGCTGAGTTCCATGATGAGCATTGCTGCGGTGGTAATGTCACCGGGAACTTCCGGCGCAGCTCTTCACTGCGGCTGCGCGGGGAGAAAATGGTGCAGCGTTCGCCTCTGGCAACAAGAAAGTTAATACCAATAATCACGGAAAATAACCATCAAAAACAACGCAGCGATGTGCCAAGACTCCTGGAGCCTGGCCATCGCCAGCGGAGCCATGTAAGTCGTCACCTCACACCATTCATCACTTATTTAGATTAATTGCCATAGCGACAGAAACCAAGCCACGCAGGTTATTCTTTATTGGTCATTTATTACAGTTTAACTGAGTTGTTTTGTTTTGATAGTCAATTTTTAAAATACAAGGTTTTAACATATAACATATTTGACATTCCTGTATGTTTACTAAGGAAAACAAAACGTAAGACTAATTGGACGGTGTTACACAAAAAGGATCCAACCCACAAAATGTGACTTTTGAGATATTTAAGTTTGAAGTTTAACTTGTATTTGCACATTGATGTACTATTATACCGTCTTTGTTTCTTTGGGTAATATGTGTATATATTTATATTAATTTTATAGTCTGAAAAATTAATTAGTATAAGCTTATATTTTTTGAAATATTTCAATTAACAGAGGATTGGATCCTTTTTGCTAAATGTAATTTTTAATTAATGTATGTTCATTTTTAATTTCACAAAAACGATCCAATATGGTATATTGATGTGAGAAAATTGATTTAATTAATTATATATACATATATATAGCATAGGTGAGGCCTATGTTCAACAGTGGACGTCATTGGGCTGATATGATGATGATGATGATGATAATATATAGCATACAGCTGCGTTGGAAGATGTTTTTAAGCTTCTTGCCTGGGACGGATTTGGCATCAACATAAATAGCCCGTACATCACCAATTTTCGGTATGCTGACGATATCGTGGTCATGGCAGAATCACTGGAGGACCTAAGCACAATATGCTCGATAGCCTCAACACAGTTTCTCAACGGGTGGGCCTTAAAAAATGAACATGGATAAGACGAAAGTCATGTCTAATCGCTATGTAGTGCACGCCCATATCGCATGCATAAATGGCTAGTACATCACCCACT
Source organism: Laspeyria flexula (assembly GCA_905147015.1). NCBI lineage: Eukaryota > Metazoa > Arthropoda > Insecta > Lepidoptera > Erebidae > Laspeyria > Laspeyria flexula. The sequence goes on along the minus strand of LR989964.1, from coordinate 8,552,937 downwards.
TTCAGTATGCTGACGATATCGTGGTCATGGCAGAATCACTAGAGGACCTAAGCATAATATGCTTGACAGCCTCAATAGAGCTTCTCAACGGGTGGGCCTTAAAATGACCATGGATAAGACGAAAGTTATGTCTAATCGCCATGTAGTGCACGCCCATATCGCATGCATAAGCAATATCTCAGCTTTAATCTCGAAGTTGTTGACGAATAGGACCTAGGACAAACGGTCCGGTTAGGTAGGTCCAACTTCGAAAAAGAGGTTAATCGCCAAATCCAAAACTCGGTTGGGCAGCGTTCGGTAAACTACGTACTGTATTCTCGTCCACAATACCCCAGTGTTTAAAGACGAAGGTTTTCAACCAATGTGTATTGCCAGTGATGACTTATGGCACAGAGACGTGGCCGCTAACTATGGGGCTCATTAGAAAGCTCACTGTCACCCAGCGAGCCATGGAAAGAGTTGTGCTCGGAGTTTCCCTGTGGGATCGAATCCGAAATGAGGAGATCCGCAGGAGAACTAAAGTTGTCGACACGAGTTGCATCGCTGAAGTGGCAGTGGGCAGGATATATAGCTCGAAAAACCGATGGCCGATGGGGGCAAAATGTTCTCGAATGGCGGCCAATCGACCCCCCCATAAAATGGACCGACGATCTAGTCAGTTTTGCGGGGGGTCGTTGGATGCAGGCGGCGCAAAGCCGCTCAATGTGGCGGAAGTTGGGTGAGGCATATATATAATGTTTTTTTTTTTTTCTTGAAATAAAATTATTATTATTATTATATGTCCAGCAGTGGACGTCGATAGGCTGATATGATGATGATGACATATATATATATATTTAATTAAGAATATCAATATATAACTATATATATATATAAATAAATAAAAAATCCATTAAAATAATATTTTGGGTTACTTAAAAAAAAAAACTATTTTATTATTTTAATACGTTGACATAAAATAACTTCTAAATTTATCAAAACTCATGTGGTTAGGATTATTTTTGTTATTTTAATTAGAACCTTATCATAACAAAATCATTTAGCAAAAACGATCCAAACCGCTTGAACCCTTTGTATGATTTTGCAAATGCATTCTTTTTCATTTAAATATAATTTATCAAATACAATCCAAGTAAATTGGATCCTTATTCACATTTTCATTGTAGACTAGTTTCTTTATTTGATAATTTCACTTCAATGATCCAAGGAGGTTGAATCGTTTTTGTGAAAACAAAACCGAAACCCGTCATAGATGTGGGTTGGTACCCCATGTCGATAAAAACGTTAATATTCGTATTTTGATCTGGTTGTTTTTGCTATATGAAAATATAGACCATAAAGACCACTTTGGCGTACTTAACTCATTTTCGACCATCATGTGGGTTGGATCCTTTTTGTGTAACACCGTCCAATTTGCTTTCATTTTGAAGTGTTCTATTTTAGTTAATATACTCTGTAGGTTGTTACAAAAATAGACTGCTTTTATTTCGTTTTATTTCTAAGAATTGGTTCATTTGTTGCAGTCATTTAACTCAAATCCTCAGCAAAAGCCAAAGAAATCCTGCTTAAAATCCCCAGAGGTTGGTTTTGCCAGGAAGTTGAGTATGACTGACTCTGCTCACACTCCACCTGGCTCACCTGAAGACTTGCCTGATGATGAGTCCCTACACAGCTATGGTAGTGCAGCTACTGCTGCTTCAGTGGATGCAGGATATGCTCCATTCAATGGGACCACATTTAGTGGAAGATCTATGCGATATGTACTACATTGCTCATCACATGCTGGTCTCGCTGGGGATGAATATTTAACACCTACACAAAGAGCTCAAAAACAAATCCGTCGACTCAAGAATCTTCTTAATCAAGCTAAGAAAGATTTAGAAAAGAAAGATAGTGAAATATTTCAGCTCACAAAAGAAGTTGTTGAGCTACGATTATATAAAGCTTCAATATGTTCACCCGATGAAAAGTCCAACTCGAGTGAAATTGTGACAATAAGAGAAAATGCTGAAGACGGTTCTCTTGAACAAGATAGTCCAAAGCATGAAGGTGCTTGTAGATCTTATGACATCACAGATAGCCCAATGTTCAAAAACCAAACACCAACAAGATGCCGGAATGAAATGCAAAGCTCATTCACTGACTCTGGACATTTTGACGATCTCACTAATTCATCATTGCACTCCAAAGAATCTGTACATATGTTAACACATGAAGCATCTTGTATGACTGATATAGGTGATGGTGATGAGGAGCGACGTAGTTTAATATCATACTATGAGAAGAAAATTGAAGACATCATTCGAGCTCATGTCGGGGAGACCCAGGAAATGAAGAAACTTCACAACGATAAGGTGGAAGCTTTGTTACAGAAGTTGGCAGATGTTAATACTCGTTATTGCGAGTTGTTGCCGAACTATGAACAAGCTAAGGACAGGATCCACTCTTTGGAGAAACAGTTGGAAGAAGTGAGTAAGCAACTGCAGGAGGAGGAGAGCCGACATAAATCCATGTACTTGCAGATGTATAACAAAGGTGTTGAGGCTGCTAAGTTTGAGACAGAAAAGGTTAGTTTCTGTTTTTATTAGTAGTGTTTGTTGTCTTTTTATTTCTTCAAATCAAAGCAGCAATGTTTTCTTGTTTGATAATTTGATTAATGATCAAACACAAACAGTCAAACAAAAGATGACAAAACAACAATGTAAACAATAACAATCTAACAAACAGAACAAGATGACAGTCATTATGAAAATTATGTGTATATTATTAAACAATTGAACAAATAAAACTTAATAAACATTTTAATGATGAACATTTCAGGATATTATGCCCGGAACTTCGCAAGGACAAGTTAGCCGGGTATCCGTGGAGGAACTACTAGAGCAGTTGCAGATTACACAGACAGAGCTCGAGAAAGTTCGAGTAAGTGTACAAATATACTTTATTTTTATACTAATTGCCAACACTTAATGTTCACTGAGAAAAATCATTCATTTGTCGATGTGATATTTATCATAGTGAATGTCAATGAGAGAGAAAAATAGGTAGATATGTTCTCTTTTATATAGTTTTTCTTAGATACTGGGTGATAGGAAAACCTCCTCGGAAACTAAAACTCAAGGTAGACTGACTGTCAGTGCAGAAGTGGCCTAAGCTTGAGATATGCAGTATGAAAAGTGGGGTTTGTACTATGCTATTAAAATAAGTATGGGACTGTCAAATCAAGACATATTTTCTGAATAAGTGTTGGTAGTAAGTAATAACAACAACAATAAAACTATAACAAAAAGAACAATAAGAAAAAAAATCAATAACAATTAAATTAACACTTGTAACAAAATAACTTAACGAAATGAGAAATTTTTTTTCCCTATTTTATTTCTGCTGTACAACAATGTGCACATTCGACTGAAGTTTGCAGCAAATATTGTCAAGTGCGATCCCATACTTATTTAAATTGCATAGTATATTCATAAATAATAATGCAAAAAGAACTTTTCCAACGCCATCCTGATGACGATTTGTGAATCAAGAGATAGAATGGTTATGCATTAAATTTTACCATATTTTAAATAATGTAGTAGATAAGCCAGGATCTGAAAAATTGAGGGTTTATTCCTCTTTTGTAAATATGGATTTACCAACCTCCGTGGTGCATAACAAGCATTGCACTTTGTAAACAGTATAAAGTCTACAAAACAATTATTATTATACGGGATGGGCGGGCATTATTGCAGGATTGACCGGCCTGTTGGTCTAGTGGTTAGTGACCCTGACTGCTAAGCCGGAGCTCGTGGGTTCGATCCCCACCCAGGACAAATCTTTGTGTGATGAGCATGAAAGTTTGTTCTGTGTCTGGGTGTAAGGTATCTATAATATGTACGAGTATGTATTTACAAAAAAAAATGTATTTAAGTACTTAATATATACTATATAGTACTTAATATATATATATATATAGACTGTTGTTTAGTACCGAAACACAAGCAAATATAATTGCTTAATTTGGGACTAGATGGCGCTGTGTGACTGTGGTACAATATTATTTTATTAAATGCAATATATATGAAATTTATTTTCTAATATAGGTCTACCACTTATATTTGTTATTGAGATTCTTTTCCTTACATCTAGTGAATTGAATGTCTATAGTTAATATATTATGCACACTCAGTATACAATGACTGTTTATAAAATACAGTTACAATACATTTTGTTTCTTTGGAAGAGGAGGTAATATGTATCTATTGTTTTTCTCTTAAGATTGATATTTATTCAATCACTTTCCTTCTTAACTGATATTCTAATTCTAACATTTTCAGATTGACTAATTCAAATAAATTTAGACATAATTATAGCTAGTCACAGAGTTCAAATTTGATTAACACAGTTTGAGAATTTGAATTATTAACCCACAGAATTGTACACGGATTTAGTTTTAGTGTGTGCATGTAGTGGCGATTAACATGTGCCAGCTTTAACGTGTAGTGCATTACAGGACACGGCATTCACAGAGGACCGATCAGCAAAGTCACAAGTACTGCTAAGTGCAAAGGAGGCTGTTTCTTTATGGGTCCTAGGAGCTCGAAAGGTTGGATTATTATATCGGAAAATCGGCAGTGCTCACTGTTCAACACCTTTTTATTTAATTTTTTTGTATACTACACTTTTTACGCTTTCCACACAGGTCTAGGTTTATAAGATTTTGTTTGTAGATTATTTTCTATAATGTTTTTTATTTGGTCTAATTTCGGCCGGTTTTTGGCTGTAAAACAAGTGAGCTCATAATCATAATATCTATTATAATATAATATAAATAGGTAAATATAATTAGAATATTATGATAAAATAACTTATTTCCCAAAAATACCTGAAAGAACCAATGAATTTAGACCATTGAATATTGTTGAAAATAATCTTTGTCTAATATTTTGTACTTATTTTTGAAAATAATTTTGATAAAGAGGATGAAGGATGAAGGCAGTTTTTTAATCTCGGGGTTGTGGAAACAACGTTTTGTTTTTTATTCTGTTTTTAGCTAGAATAGGACATCGTACTTTTTTTTATTTGTAAATAAATTGAATGGTAGTATTAGAAAGCTTTACTAATACACAATATGCTGCGATCGCTTACAATATTCATTTTGTTATTAACCTGTGTATAACATTAATATAGTTTTTCTAGCCTAACCTTAGCTTCGCATGTTACCTATTTGGTTGAAACAGCCTCTTTTGGTTCTGGGTTTAACATAAGTACCTATTATTTATTAAGTTGTTTATAGTGTAAATATATCTGCATGACGTGTAAGTAGCTTATTACTTACCTATTAGTAGTATTCTGGTTAAAAAGGTAATCATTTCGAAAGCGTTTATTAGTGGATGTATTCACTTGAGCAGTCGCTGTAGTATGCGCACTTTCGCAGCTGACGCGCGTACGTAAATCAGGTGGTTTGTTACTAACATTGTAATTCATGAAACGTAATTCTAATAAACATCGGTACAACCACTAGTTGATGTTTTGGAAACAGGGTCCCTTTTAACCAATATTAATTGTAGGATTATAAATATTGTAATATTTGGTTTTAACCTTTAATAGTCGTAATAGCCGAAGAATGATAATTATTCAGTGGTTCTATATCTATGGTCCGCGGACCACTGGTGGTCCCTGAAGGTAGCAAAGGCCAATTTCCAGTTAAAAGTCCAGTCCAAACTAGGAATTGGCCCCGAAAATCTATTGGAGTCCATCACCCATTGAGCTTTTTTGGTAGTCCATTATAAAACAGTCAAGTGGTCCCTCACTACTAAGATGTTATGAACCACTGGTCTTATCAAATGCATTACGTATGTACATTTTCAATCTTCGGCTACAGTCATGCATAGCGTTAGAAATTAATGATTTTAATTTTATCTGTAGTAGTGAAAGTAAAGCACAAATCTTTTTATTAGAAATGAATTATATTATCCCACTGCACTCATTATCCACGAGGTTATAAGAAAATTATAAGAAGCCTTCAGACGTGTCAACATGATGAAACAGTAAACAGTAACTTACTTCCATGCACCGTCATCGAAACAGTTTTAAATAAGTCAGCATTGTTCCCTCGTTAACCAATCAATCGAACGGTTCTTCACGGTACTCGGGCTTAATTCAACTCACTTCATTTCACAATCGATACTTCACAATCGTAGTAATTGTCTACGTAATGTTTACTACAAGCGATATTTTTATGTCAGAAACAATACACAGAAACATTGCTTAGGAGGGAATTTTTGACTTTTTGTTTTTGATAATGGGATTGTCATTTGTCTTAACATATAATACAAATATCTATACTAATATTATAAAGCTGAATATTATAAAGCTGATTTTGGTTGAACGCTAGAACAATTCTTTTACTGTATATAGCCCGTTTATCGAGGAAGGTTATAGACTATAATTATAACATCACTTTACGGCCCGCGCGACTTCTAGTACTACAAATTGAACTGCGACTTTCCGAACACAAATAATTAATTTGTTAAATGTGTATTTTCAATGACACTGTTCCTTTCGCATAATAAATCTGATGTTAAATTATGGAGGACAAATTATGACCAGATTGACCAAGTATTTGATTAATTGATGGTCAAGTAACCTGACGTCGCGACTACCAAAAAGGAGGGTAATGTTTTTCAGACCCCCACAGTATCTCAATACAGAGAATATAAAAAAGATTTGTGTGTGTAGCAATAGATAAACGTGTAGATCCGCATGGCCAAAACAAACAACAATTTGAAAATATCTCATACTATAATTATTATTTACAGGCAATGTACCGTCGCATTGTCGAGTCGCAGAAAGGAAACAAGACCACTGTAGATCCTGAAGTGACCTTGCAGTTCCTAAAATCGGCCATCTACTACTTTCTTACTGACCCCGAAAATCACCAGGGACACCTCAACGCCATTGAAAACATTCTAGGCTTCACCGACAATGAAAAGAAGAACATACGCAAGGCAAGGACCAACTGAACGTAGGAAAGACTGCTGTGAACGTGTGATATGACATAATTAGATAATTTTGTTACTATTTTAGATACGGTTTATTTATCGTCAGAGACGAAATAGCTCGTAGGTTACGAGTTAGCTGCTAGGTACTGTGTGCACATTATTTAGGAACACATAAGTTGCGATAAACATAAGTTTTGCACATACATTTCATTTGTTTTGTTTTTATTTTGTTCAGTTTTGGTGATTGTTATACTTTGTTTTATTTTTATTATATTTTTATTTGCTAGGTTTTAAACCGAATTTGTTTTCTAGATTGTGATTTTATTTAGTTCATAAGCACCAAAGAATCGATTTCTACAATCAATCGTGCAATTTTGACTTAAGTTTTTAAGTATAATGGCGGATTTTACATTCCAAGCTCATTTAGATTAAGTGTTTGATATATTGTACTTTAATTATGTTCCTTTAGGTGTTGTATTCCTATCTTTTTGTGATTTTTATACTTTGCATGCAAGTGAGCATCTTAATTTGTACTTAATGATTTATGGCTATGATCCCAATATTTGTGATTACTTACTTAATTTGATAACAGTGAGGTCTAATACTGACAATATGATCCGTCAACCACATTTCAAAAGAGATAACTTCCTATAACGTGGCACAAATTCTTAGTTCTTGCCAAGGCTTTAAAATGTGGAAACGATGCATTTAACAAATAACTTTGAAGATAAATTTTAATTTGTTAGTTTCGCTTATTGCGTAACAAAAATAGATCTTATTGTTTTTAGTGCAAGGTTTACAATTAAAAATTACATTTTGCACAAAATTTATCTTCAATGGTTATTTCGATCTACTTCAATTTTATATTATGGACCTCTTTTTAAGTGATTGAATTAATTTATTCTTGCCACTTTGCATCTGTGATTAAATGTACCTTAAAGTAACTATGCATAATAAAACTTAATCATCCTATTAATTTATAGATTTTTCTAATGTTCCATTCGTTATTGTACTCAGCGATACAAGAACATTCACAACGATCTTAATTAATAAATAAATAAATACCAACCTAATACTATTTGAAATATAGTTGACATTCTAACGAGAATGGAATTTATAATAAATTCTAATGCTTTGATTAATTTTATTGTAACCCTAGAAAAGGGAATTGTCAAGTATTAAACAAAGGATACCAAAAATGTACTCTTTTCGAATTGAAATTATCGTAAACATGAACTGCAAGCATGTTTATTGTTAATGTTAATTTGAAGAGATTTTAAGCTTCTATAATATTCTTTGAATGTGAGTCTGCTTATTTAAATACCATCCCTCAAGGCAGTATTGGGCAAATTTTAATTGCAATTAATTGCTTGTTAAATTGCCACCAAACATTTAATTAACTGTTCGTTTTTTGGAGGCAATTAACTAGCAAAAGCAAGGATGATTCATATGCAATATACTGCATAATCGTCCTTCGAATTAGTGCCTCATATAAAACAAAAGATAGCTTGCAATAACGATTGAAACAAATAATGTTAATATAATATATTTTATCTTTATTATTAACTCAATAAACTGCAATTAGGTTTAATGATTTTGCATCTTGCCTGTACCAATTAGGAATGCCGTGATAACAAGCTATTTGTATAGCATTATTAACGTCCAATAGTTATAAAAATATTGTACAATAGGTATTGTAGGTTCGTTAATAATTATTTTTATTTACCATAGATTTTATCTCTCTTCAAAACACATGACATTCATTTGATGCATTACAAGTTAATTGTGTCTACGTTGCTTGCTTTGGTTCTCAATAAATGGTAGCTGGATATATTTATTTTGTTGTTTTAATAATCTTTTTAGCGACAACGAGCGAATTTGTACCTTCTGCAACCAGGGGTGGCTGACACTGGCTTCGTCACCATCATGGATTATGATTTTGATGATGCAAAAAATTACTCGATTATTGGTCATCCAATAACAGAATTGGTCGGTCAATGGTTTAAAAGTTATTAGCGTTTTTAGTTGGCCAATCTGGGAAGTCTCCCCAGCTTGGCCACATTTGTATCTCAAAAACTAAGACACCTAGCGAAGATCTGTTTTTACCCAGAATTAGTCGCTAATTGGTCGAAATTGGTCCCCAAATATCAGATATTAATTAAATGTCTCAAAACTTATTTATATTTCTTTTATTTCTTGTTTACAAAAATATTTATTTCATTCAATCACAATGACAGACGGAGCGCCGTGTTCCAAACGCTCAAATACCAACTCCAATCTTATCGGCTGCTGCAAGCATGCTCTCAGCATTGGAGACACTAACATAGATTATACACTATACGGAGGGTCTGTAGTTATCTGCCAGAGGTTCTAAATACCTACCTACATGATAGATTAAGTAGGTATTATTAACATTTTATAGTAGGTACCATATGCTCGCTGTAGGTACCCTACGAGCACCTAACGCTCGCTGTAGGTACCTAACCATAAGTACAATAATAAATCATTTTATATGATGATATTATACGAACCGAAAGATTTTTATTCTATCCTTAGTTTAGAGGCTATCGTTATAGGTTAAAAACTCTTTGATCTAGCTCCTAGACTCTACCTTAAAATTTCAACTCCTTGTATCTTTTAAACTAAGACCCGACCAATTCTGATATTTGGTGACCAATTTCGACCAATTAGCGACTAATTCTGGGTGAAAACAAAACTGCGCTAGGCGTTTTTGAGATACAAATGTGGTCAATCTGCGGAGACTCTCCCCAGATAGGCCAACTAAAAACGCTTATAACTTTTGAACCATTGACCGACCAATTCTGTTATTTGATGACCAATTATCGACTATTTTTTGAATCATAAAAATCAAAATCCACGATGGTGGCCAAGCCAGTGTCAGCCACACTGCAACCAGTAGTGGGCGTCATTGGGCTGATATGATGATTATCCTTTTATAAAATTAAAATAAGGATAACATGTTTATTTTAGTTTTGCAAGGTTTGGAAGTGGGCCACCAACCCTATGCGCTGGTCCATCCAGTCAGGTCCAGTGGGACCAAAAAGCTGCTCTTTCATTATAATCATGGAGTGAACCTGTTTTGGACAGTTGATGAACAATTAAACAAGTTATTAGCAAAAGGTATCATTTTATTGTACAATAAATTGCGATTTCAATTTATAAGTAAATTATTGGTAGAAAAACTTATACAAAATATCAAAATTTAAAGCTAGCGCAGACTTAAAAAATAAAATACGCATCTTATATTTAAACGTGAGTCTTGTTGTAGCTGCCAGGTGCATCATAATAGCAGATCAACATGTTACAATATATAGTACAAAAATGAGGCCTCCGCAATCCATTAACTCTTATACCTCTTCAAAATTATAGCCTCACATTAATAACTGATATCACAACCATCATCTTGTACATGGTTCTTATGAAACAGCAAGATATATATACATAAGTAGGTATACATGTTAATACTATTCAACATGATCACTTTGATATAATTAAGTTTTGATACGAAACTTGATCCTTAAATGCTACAAGTATATCAGTCGATTACTCAAATATATCGCAGAATATCGTTTATGGCACAGTAGTCCCGAGGTCATGGATAATCACACAAATGCGCAGTAGTATGTCATGGATATTTTGAATCGGCAGCAATAAATATATTACCACCTAGAGATTCTGATCAGTCTTTTTTCTTATCTTCAATGATAAATCACGAATACAATCTGCCCGCAAAATTTAAAATAAGATAAATCTTGCTCGTTTATAGTCGGCGATCACCTTTAGGCGCGTGCAACACTAATTTGAACTTTCATCACTTAATTCTACATAGTGTAAATTTTTAAACGTAAAAACTCTCCGTAAAATGATAGTGCTCACCGGCACGAGTTGAGATTTGGATATATCACGATATGTTAGCGACGATATCAGTCGAAGCTGAACTTGACCTCCTCGCGGGAAGGGTCGTTGTTAGCGGCGACAGCTTGCAGCCAGTAGCGGCTGATCTGACTCTCGATGGAGGGCGTGCTCTCCTTGCGCGAAGTGGCGGCGCGGGCCTTGCGCTTCGCCTTGCTATGCTTCGTGCGACGACGACCGACCTTCGTCTTCATCTCAGCGATCTTGACCGACAGCTGACTGTCGAGCGAGTTGCGTCGCGACTCCACCGACACGTGGCGGAGACTAATACTGATCTGTGAGTCCTGCGAGTTGCGGCGGTCCGGCGTCGAGCTCAGCGAGTGGTGCGTGTGTGTGGGCAGCACTAGAGCGTCGCGCCGGCGGACGAAGCGCGGTAATGTCGCCGCCCACGATGATGACAGTTCGCCACTAGAACAAATATTATAAATATTTAAGTATAGGTATTTTTTAACTGTATGTATTATAATTGAATGTTTTATGATGTGGATAAGTCTTTAAGAAATTAGTGTATGTACGAAAAAAATATTTCACATAGTTCAGATAAGTAAAGATTTTTTTAAATTTGATTGTATATTCTCAAACATTATTAGTTGGTACTTAGATTGAATCTATGTGGCACTGTTTTAATAAAGTAGTTAGCTATATGTAGCAGCTGCTGTGTGTAGTTAGCTGAAATAAAATCGACATACTCTCAATCTTTTGAACTCCTCTATTTACTTCTGAATGGTTTCATTACGGGTTAAAAGACATTACGCATTTCCTCTGAGTCATGCGAGCACCATAACTCGGTATTCGCAAGTATTTTTAGCTGTTAATTGGTTTAGAAGATTGTTTATTGATTGGTTTAGTGGAGGGTGGGACTGTAAAGAAATATACCTTTCATGTTTGGCATCGTCGGGATAATCTGCGGGCGAGGTGGGGTCGATGCAGAGTCCTACGGGGTCCTGGCGCGAGCCGCCCAGCGAGATGGAGAGTCGTCCGCGCGCCGCGAACTCCCCGCGGCGGCGGTAGGCGCGCGCGATGAGCTCGTGCTTGCGCGCGCGGCGGCTCACGTCGGCCTCCACGGAGCAGCCGCACTTCCTGCACAACACGCACTTACTGTACCAGCGCACCACGACTTAACCTAGTACAACGGGCGGGGGAGAAACACTTGAAAACGCTGTACTACTGAGTTCCACCAATAGGCTAAGTCTCAATGTACATTACACAGCGTGGAATGGAATAGAGGCAAATATTCACAACTAAATTGTACATAACAAACTAAATACGAGCAAAAATTCCGGGAAATTCTCGCGCGTTATCAGGAATTCCCCTGTTCATTATTCTATCTAAATTTTTTTCAATTCGCTTCGAAAATTCGCTTTCATTCCATAAGCCTAAACGCACACTATGATTGATGACAAATCGAATTTTCTATTTTAAATAGCTGTTTGTTTTCATAGTGTATGGATTGCAGTGTATTTCTACTGTTAACAGATTTGCAAAATATTATTAAATGAAAAGACCTAACGAGATTGTTTTAATAAATTAAACACTTATGGATAAACAGTACAAGAAACCTACACAAAAAATGTAGTAAGTATAACAAAATAGCTTACCTGGCTAAGTATCGTCTCCAAGCGGCGGCGGCGGCAGGGGTCCATGTCCAGGACGCCATGAGCGCTCCGGCCGCGAAGCACGCCAACAGCCGCAGTTGTAACACCGACACCGACGGACGACTGCCCGCTGAACATTCCTTCTCCGTGTCCTTTAGAGCCTCCAAACGACAACTAGAAATGAAATAATCTTTATAATAACATTAAAAGGCGCGTGGCTTCACTCCTGTGTGTTCCTATTGGCGGTAGTGTGATGTTATATATAGCTTATAGCCTTCCTCAATAAATGGGTTCAAACACTAAAAGAATTTTTCAAATAGGACCAGTTTCTGAGATTAGCGCGTTCAACAAAACAAACAGACTCTTGAGCTTTATTATTAGTAAGTATAGATTACGTCTTACAATAAACTTAAGCAGGAGATATGAGTCGATCCCCTTATTGGGCGAAAACGGGGGCTACTGTCACGGTCAATAATATTTACTGTTCCTATAATATACAATAGTAATTTCCTTATTTAAAAAAAAAGTATAATGCTTTTACCGTTTTTAAATACTGCTCGAAAACAAAGTATTTTTTGCTATTATTATGCACGTACTTTTTATTTATTACAATTTTTATTTATTTTAACTTAGTACAGTCGAGTTCATTAACATATTGGCACCATCATTAGATATTTTTGTTGAAAAGGGTGACTACAACTTATTGCATAATGCACAGCATTATTTTATTGAACCATTCACATGAGGACATATATTTGATCCATAGGTTCTATAGTATTTATTGAGCTTTTCAACGCTCACAATATTTTGAATCCTTGATGGTGCCAATATATTAATGAACTCGACTGTACCAAATATTACTAATCTATCATATTTCAAGAAAAAAAAACAAATGAATGTAATTTTTGATTACTTTTGATTAAATGCTTTTGAAACAAAATTTAACCTTGTATATGAAGATTTGTAAGGTAATAATTAAGTGAACTTACATAATATTCTTCTTAAAGGAGTCCCTCCACAGTTCGGCATTTCTAAACTCGTATATATGGCAGGCGAATGTGACACAAATGAATCCGGCGACGAGCGCTGCAGTGAGCGAACATCGTGTTATCGTCTGTCGGATCTTGTTGGCGGCCCGCGGAGATATCACGTCCTTGCTCGATACTCGAACCGCAATCAGTGAAAATACACCTGCGAAATATTTAGTTATTAACGATGATATTTTATACTGGTGTTAACCAACCTTTTTGATTAGGAAGGCTAATTTTGTGAAGACATTTTAACAATAATAATAATCAAATCCTCATTTAACATCATATATTCACCGCTAGAGGAGGCAAGCAGGCGACGTTGTTCCCGTATGCCAAATATCACCATTCCACCGAACACCCAAACCCATAGCCCTACTTAATTTTTTATTTTTAAATTGGAGTACACTTTCTGTGTACTCCGCGTCCGGTTCCTCGGACGTAATCCAAGACCTTATTAGCTAATTATATTTGTTTGCTACATGTACTTTATTTGACTCCATAATATCATACAACAGCTCTACACCTACCAGTGACAAATCATAGCTGTGGTACGTGCAGCTATGATATGGCGATGGTAAGTGTCTTATTCCATTCTAAATTAAAATTCTTTAAGGGCCTCTGCATGTTGGACCTGGGTCCCCGCATACGCCTTCCAAAAGGACCGGGTATACTTCTCATCTTAGAGAGAAGTATAGCCGTGAAAATAGAGACATAATAATCAGACAGATCATAACTGCACTACAGTAGTGTAGTTATGATATGGCGGCGGTAAGTGTCTCACCCTATTTTAAATTAAAATTCTTTAAGGGCCTCTGCATGTTGGACCTGTGTCCCCGCGAAAGCCTTTCAAAAGGACCGGGTATACTTCTCATCTCAGATTTCTATCTATACTTCTGTATATAAGTATATATTTCTGTATAAACGTGAAAAAAGAAACATAAACATAATAATCATTATTACCTATATTAAATTCTATTACTGTCTACTTATATTTCTATAATTATAATATGTCACGGAATAATTAGACTGAAATTATATTATATTATCTTTATCTTCTGTTTGTATTAGGTTTAATTGAAATACGTTAAGCATATTGGTGTATACTGTAAGCTTAGGTATGTATTGTTATAAATTAAATAAATAAATTATCATCACAACACCCATAAACGTGTGGGAAAGAAGAAAGAAAGAAAGAAAAATATATTATTATGTACGATAAAATACAATACAATACAAATGGGAAGTTTATGGGTTGTAATGAGAATACATATGTCACTACACCATTTCAACCCGTGGGCGTCGTAAAAGGCGACTAAGGGACCTAACCTTATGCAGACAAGAGCAATGTGAGAAAAGGAACATCCGAAACAAAACCTTATACCAACCCGTCTGGCCAGTGTAGTAAAGTAGGCCAAATTCCCTCCAAAATATTAGGAGAAGACCTGTGCCCAGCTGTGGGACGTTTATGGTCACTTACCATTCAGCCACCATCGCTATCATAAATTTTCGCTTGCTACTAATGTATCTCTTACATAAATTATAATATGATTCGTGACTAACACATTTATGTAAAGTTTGTTGAATAAAGAGGAAGCCATTTTGCTGATATTTTTATGATTACAAAGGTCAGTTTCATTTGGTTGAACATTAATTGTATAATTTGACTTTTTTTTATTATAAAGCTAAATGGGAAACACATTTCCGTTAAAATTCTATACCTCGTTTATTGTGCTATGTTTATATTTTTATCCTCGTTACTGTCATAACTTAAATTTAAAAATATATTATTTTTAACATTCGTTGAAGTCAGAGGGAGGTTCTTTTGAGGAGAATATTGAAAAAAAAAAAAGGAAATGCTGGTCACGCGAATCGATATCCACGCGGGTGTAGCCGCGGTACAGAGCTGACATTCAATAATAATTACAATTCTTTGAATGTTCGTATTCTGTATTTTTTCTCAAACCTTGATTTGTATAATTTCATGTGTAACTAGAAGTAGCGCGGGGCTTTGCATCTGTCGTTCTTTGTTTGGCCACTGCTCAGCTCCTATTGGCCGTAGCGTTATATAGTCTTCCTCGATAAATGGGCTATGCAACACTTCAAAAAAGAATCAATTTTACAAATCAGATTAGTAGTTCCTGTGATTATAATGTTCAACCAAACAAACCCTCAGCTTTATATTAGTACCTATAGATAATTATAATAAGCTCACCTCGAAGTAAGAAATATCCTCCAAGTACCAGCACCACGGACAAAGGTGCTAACAACAGTGCAGCTCTCATGGGATGGTTCACGTAACCCACGAAGCATATTCCGGTGACGCTGCTACCGTCCACCTCACCGAATGCCATGGTTGCTATCGTCAGGATCAGAGGTAAGGACCACGCGACCAGGTGGAAGTACGCGGCTTTCTTGTCTATGCGGTCTTGTATCTTGCCTAGAGCACGAAAACTCATGTGCCACGCGTATGTAAATATCACGAACCAGACGCAAGCAGCTATCATGAAATAGTATACCTGTTGAAAAAAGGCAATTTGTACTATACATAATATAACTATATACTAAATTATCTATAATAAGTTATTATTATTATTATATAAGTTAATGCAAGAAAGCATTTAATATCACGTAATCTTTTTATTTAATTATGATTTAATAAATTAAAAACACATCTGTTTTTATTTTTGTTGTAATAGATAGTATCTAATTCATTACGAAACATCTTATATGATTTAATTGTACATTTTGTACAGTAACATAAAATGTGCTCATAAACTGCCTGCGACACAGGAATATTCCTAGTGCAGGCACCAAACATTATTGTACCTTATCTTTAATCTTAAGAATTATGTTATAGTGTACTATTTATGCTGAATAAACAATTTATTATAATAATATAATAAGGAGGAAAGATTGTATGTATATTTAGGTTGTATGTAACTAATAAACTTTAAAACTAGTAGACCAATTTCAAAAATCCTTTTGCCGTTAGAAAGCTATCACTATCACTGAGTAACACATAGGCTATAATAACAATAAATAGCGAAGACCCGCGCGATTTCTATTACTTTATAAACTACTACTACTTAGGTACTTTATTCTATGAGTATGTCTGATCTACCAATCCGCACTAGGCCAGCTGAGTGGATTATGGCCTAAACCCTCTCAGCTCTCTAGTTAGAGGATAGGAGACCCGAGCCCAGCAGTGGGACTTAATGGGTTGCTGATGAAGATACTATTTATTAAGCACTCTATCGAATTAGGTTATAACCTGTAATGATAGATGTAAGTTGAAATAAATAAATAAAAAAATAAACTACAAAATTACATTGATAATAATTTTACAATATACACAAATAAAAATATTTAGCTAAAGTAAATTTAATGACTAACTGCCGCATTCAGAGACGTCAATTAGCAGTAATCTGTCATTAACACAATTTTTTCATTGAATAATCGTCTTTAGGCGTATAGACTTAAGTATTACACGTTTTTACTAAATAAACATTAAAGTTAAGTAATGTCTCTGAGTACGGCAGTAAATGTGTTTTAAGAGCAAAAGTAGATAATGGTTTAAAAATTTCGGTGATGATGATGAATGACATTAGGATTTTCTGTATTGAAATTTACAGAAGTCGAAAGTCAGGAAATGTTTGTTTTTTTTTCACATGAGACCAAATATAACTGGCGAAATGTGGGTGTGATGCACCTCTGTCTACCCCTTCAGGGAAGGCGGGACACTATATTATGTATAAAGTAATATTTACCAATACAAAGACGACGACGCATGACAAGTTCTCCTCAGCCGACGGTTCACCCTGTCTCCTTGTACCGTCTTTGGAACACACTATATCGTCTCTGGATCCCACACCAAACTGTATCAACCATCTGCAACAAAGATGGTCTTATTATTATCAATCTCGATACTACAACCTCTCTTAATACGTGGAAGTAGAATGCGTAGTTTAAGATGGGCTTTAGCAGCACCGAACCGCACTTTCCTATGCATCTATACTTTTCTGACACTAAGAACCGTCATTTACTAGACTACTAGAGCCAGATAGAGAGATAGCCAAGCGCATTGTCGGTACTGCCGCGTGCGGTCGCACTCTCGCACTCGTTCTCGCTAGTTAATGCCAGTCCCTTATGAAATTAATTTTAGACTCGAAGTCACAAAGCATCACGCCTTTTTCCTCGAAGGGGTAGGCAGAGGTGTAGTACACCCACATTTCAATAGCTATGTTTAGTCCCATGAAATAGGGGGCGAGCCTATTGTCATCAACCAGGAACATTTGTTTTCCAAACTTCGGGAAAATCTCAATACTGGAATTTCATGATAGAAAAGCCAAATACCATTTTCATCCAACCCGGGAATCGAACCCGGGCGGGACCTCTTGCACAGCAGTCGTATACACTTACCGCTGCCACCGAAGTCACCTGATGTTCTATCTATCAAGTAGTATTCGAACTACTGTTTCTGTTCCTTTATTACGCATTCACGCCTTAACCTCTCAACCGATCATCATGAAATTTCACATAGCGACAGCCCAGGCATTGGAGAAGGACCTAGGGTACTATTGTTACTGAAGTTATTTGTTAGTATAAGCTTACCCCATAGAAGCAACAGCGAAACACACGTTGATATAAAAGATGACTAGCGCTGGGTATTTGTTCGCACTTCTCCAGTCTATGAGGAAGGTCGCGACGGTGAGTAGGTTGAGTGCCAAACATATGCCGGCGCCCCACGCCACCAATCTGTGGATCTGTTGATGTTCGTCCTCCGTGTACAGAGGGTCGCGGCAGGGTAGACCACAGCCTGATATACCTGAGTAAATAGAGGAAATTATTAGCTTCAATATAAAATATTATACGATTTATTATTAATTTTTGAATGATCATTATTATTATTATCGCAGGGGTCTTCATAAACATACAATTAACGGACACCAAGTACACCCAAACTCAAAACAAATATCTATAAATCACAAAAATATTTCTCTCGTGTAGGAATCGAACCCACGTCACGTCGGCGATGTTAGTGGCGAGGCGTCGTCTTTAACCGCTAAAGTCACGGTGACAGTCTAGTATGATGAGTATAGTGCAGTGACACTAATGGAGTCGTAGCATAAGATACTATTAAATCTTACCTTCATAAAAATGTAAAGGTTTATCAGTATGTATAAGTGGGGGCAAACATTTGCCCGTCGTGTTAAACTTCATCTCTCGGACAGCATTTTCACATTTCGACGGAAATAATGTCGTATTACATTTCAAAAAGGACGGAAAATATGAGGTATTATAAAGTAATGCACACGGTTCCATCGTGATCTTGCACATTTCGTACGATGGCAAATATACCATGTCGTGGCCCAGTATTCGCTCACACTTGGGCATAAAAGTGGCACATAACAATGGCTGTATAACAGCCCAACAATTTGGCACATTGATCAGTTCTCTGTATAGTTCTAATTGAGTTTCAATTTTAAACTGATTATCATAAAAAGTAAGATGGACGCTCGTTTTGTCGTATAGAATCTTGGATCCCAGACAAGTCGTCTTGTTCAATGGTTCGCAGGGTGCTCTTCTAACGCAACTCTCTAGTTTTATCTCTCGCTCTGGAAACCTCCATTGTGTGGTCTTATCAGGTTTTATCAACCTAAAGTTCGGGGTACCGTTTATCATTTCAAGGCGCTCTGTACCATTGTCGTTCATATCTGTTATAGCGTTTTTGTCGGCACCAGTGTCGAATTGGCTCGCCCGACATGTTAATATCGTTAGAAACCCACACAACCATCTCCAAGGGAACATCTGAAACAAAAGAAACTTGCTGTGACTATCCATGACATTTAACTC
Organism: Laspeyria flexula; assembly: GCA_905147015.1. Classification (NCBI taxonomy): domain Eukaryota; kingdom Metazoa; phylum Arthropoda; class Insecta; order Lepidoptera; family Erebidae; genus Laspeyria; species Laspeyria flexula. Next base: position 8,533,536 of record LR989964.1, on the reverse strand, counting down.
TTCAGGGGCGAAAAAAAAATAAGTAAAAAAATTAAAACTACATTTCATTTCAACAATTCTTTATTGATGCAGGTCGAAGGCAATCAAATGAAACCCTTTTATATTCCAAATTTTTATTCATTCAACAATCTGTTTTCATGATTCCTATTAATTGATGTAATTTCTAGGTACCCAAATCCTTCAGCTATCCAAGGGTAAAGGAAGTTTGGATGTGTGCGGATGAGTCAGTACATTCGGATCATAAAACTATTTTATGGGCTATTAAACTCGCTTCTCTGTCGGTGGTCCGAGTTTGTAAGTTACTGACGAGTATATGTTGCAAAAAAACAACCACTGTAATACTAACACAATGGTTCAACAAATACAATTATTGCTGACTCGAAAAATATTGTGTATGAAGCTATCTTTCGAACAAAACGATATATTGAATTGCAATTTCCTGTTTCTACTCAAAATGATAAAGTGAAAATATATGTTTGGTATAGAATTGAACACCTACTACCCTACCTACCCATAAAACCTTTACTTTGGCTTTGAATATATCTGCAAAAAGCTGTAATACGCATCTATACTAATATTACAAGCCTGAAGAGTTTTACTTTGTTAAACGCACTAATCTGAGGACCTACTGGTTCGAATTGAAAAATTATCGTGGCTATGTAATGTGATGTCACGTAACAACTGCTAAGAGACGTGGCGTAACAAATCCACGGAAGCGAAGCACCGAGCAGTAGCTTGTACTAAAAAAGATAATTCAATATACGGCCTTATGGTTAAAAACTAGTTTATTTAGATTCATATTTTAAATCGTAACTAGTGACGTGTAATTTAATATTTATAACAACGATTGCGTTCTCTGTTTTTAAATAATATAAAACTATATAAAAATAAGTGAAGATGATTATGTAACAAAATGTAATCCTGACTAATTTGCGAATATGAGTTCGTTGTTTGTTACGCTTTCACAGCTAAACTACTGAACCGAATATAATAGAATTTGACGATAGATATAATTTTGGAGAGTGATAAAGGCTAATATTATCTATTAGACTGTCGCCGTGGCCTAGCAGTTAAGATGGTCGTATCGGTAGCGACGTAAGATCATCGTGCCGAATAACGTGGGTTCGATTCCCACACGAGACGAATATTTGTGTGTTCGCAGATATTTGTTTCGAGTTTGGGTATACTTTTTGTCCGTTAATTGAATGCTATTTAAGTACCCCGCGAGACAGCTTGTTCCCAGTGCAGGCTGTGTCATTTTTCATAGAAAAGCAACCAGCAAAGCCACGGACATAAGTGTAACATATTTGTGTAATATTTTGTGGTGATCTAGACTTTATTCTCTGAGAATTCATACTGCTCTCGTTAATACAATTTGTTTCTTTATTCACCTCTAATAAAACCCAATTAACCATGCTCACTAAAGACTACAGTTATACTTTAACTATTATATTTTCAATGAAATAATAAAAAAAAATTGCTACTAAAGTTTTCTCCATAAGTACCTATTCAGAGTCACCTATATTTTAAGTGTTGCCTGATTATAAGTTTTCGCACAAGAAGGGTCTCCGACTCTTGACTTTTTTGATATTTTTTTTTTACATAAATATACCTGCCTTTTAAAAACTCAGCACATGGTAAAAAAATAATGCTGTTCATAGTACACAGTTTTATTTCAAACAGCACTTGCCAACACTTTTATTTACTATGAAATAAAACATTAATCAAATCTATGATAAATTTTTAATTCTACGAAACAAAAATGTGTTCAACCAAATGAAAACACTACTAAAATGTACTGACAAGCACAAAATAAAGGAGAGGATGACCCTTGGACAGTTTTATTTATTTCAATAATATAATTTATTTATCCCCATGTATTTAAAAATATTTTTTATTCTTTTATTTACAATTGGATATCGGGTAAACTTTATTCGAGATTCTTTATTATTGACAAAACAAATTCAAATAATACCAGGTTCTTACTATAAGAATGATGAACAGGTTCTGAAGACGGCTCGAACGTAATTCTGCCAAATGTTAGTAGAAACTTGCTGCCGCTACCCCCGCTGGCTGAAAGTTGGTCCTCTTCTATGCTCCAATTTAATTACCTGACATCATAATAAAGAGTGTTTGAATAGGTTCAATATTAAAATTAACCAACTGTGAAACTGATCAACTTACCAATGGCAGCATTCATTTAGGAGTAAACGCACCTGTATATGAATCAAGTATTTTGAGACATAATATAAATTTATTATGTATTCAGCTTATATTAAAATAAAATACAAGGCGTAAATAAAAAATTATGTACAACCTTTTGCATAACATCACTGTATTGTCTTGTTTTAACACTTTCGAAACACGTCAATAAGTCTCGATTGAAACGTAAAAAAATATGACAGTCTATTATCAAAAACAAAGTGAAGATGGTTTTCTAGTTAGATATGGGCTTCCCACCTCTTCTAAAATTTCTGTTGGAACCACCACCCCTACGGCCTCCCCTGGGTGTGCCACGTTGGTTGTTTCTCCAGTTGCCTCTACCGCCATGTCCATTCATTCCGCGACCCCTGCCACGTGACTGTCCTCTTCCTCTATAGCCACCACTATCCCACCTTTGATTCCTCTGATTATTATAGCTATCGTCCGCATTTTTATCATCATTATAATTATCTTCCTCATAGCTTTGATCATTATAATTATTTTCTTCATCATTGTATTCTTCATTGTTCTGATTGTATTGTTGATTGTCATAACCAGAGTCATAATGAGGTTTATTATAACCGTTATCATTAAATGGTGGACGTGGGGATATGTTATTCATAGGTGGCATATTCCCCATAGGTGGTATGTTGCCCATTGGTGGTGGCATATTATTCATTATGTGAGGTGGTGGCATATGCATTGGACCCATTGAATGCATCGGACCCATTGGTCTTGATGCCATAGGTCCCATATTCATTGGTGGTCTCATCATGTTACTCATTGGTGGCATATTATTCATTGGGCCCATATTATTTGCATCAGGTCCATTATTATAGCTTGATTCATCCTCTTGACTATTTCGATCACTAGTATCCATTTCATTATCATAATAATCATCATCTTGATCATAATTATCATAATTCTCATCATTATCATTTTGATTTTCAGTATTTTCATTATCATTATCAGGCTCAGGATATTCAAATGGTTGGAAATTGTCTTCATCTGCATCATCTTCTAAGTGAGGCATTACATCATGCAATTCTTCTATTTCACCAGATGCTATATATTTTTTTAATGCCAAAGGTCCATCTGATATAGCTTTCTCAAGCTTAGATCCAGATTCCACTGGAATCAGTTTGCCATAAATAAATATAGCAGATGGGGTTATTTGTTGGAGAGGTATAGCCCCGGGCACAGATTCAACTAAAGCTTGAGTTAAAGCTTCAGTGGCAGAATCATCAGCACTAGGCCCATGATTCCATTGAGCTTGGAAGTTTCTAGGAATAGGTTTACTGTATGGTACCTTCTTAATCTTTTTCTCAAAATCCATGGGAACCAATGTTGTATCCAAATCCAAACCAGGAATAACTTTATCAGTATCAGATGAAAATATCTCAACTTTGTCTTCAGGACCCATTCCTGGTATAACTGCAGGTTCTTCTAAGTCGTGATCATCTTGTACACCTGGGGGTAATGTGTTCAGATTATATTTATCTCTCATAAGATCTCCAGGTCTGTTTCTTGTCCAAAATTTGGATGTATGATCATTAGAACCTGAGCACAATATGTGACCAAGAGGATGCCATGCCATTGTCCAAACTATAGATTCATGTGCTCCTTCAATACAACCTACTTCTTTATCAGTACCAACATTCCAGAATAAGATGGCTCCATCAGAACCACCTGAACAAAACAATCCTTCATGTGTTGGGTGCCAAACTACACTAGAGGCTTCTTTTTTGTGACCCCTAAATATTTGTAACTCAGTACCTAATTTACGAATGTCAAATAACTTAAGCAAATGATCTCTGGAAGCAGTTATTAACCAGTTGCCATTATCATTCCATTTGAGATCCATCACAGTTGATTTATGTGCATGTAGTGTTGACAAAGCTGTCCCAGATTTTGGATCCCACAATTTTATTGGCTGTTGATTGTCTTTGCTCCCTGATACTATCAATGCTTTTGTAGGATGCCATTGTACACATTTAACATCAGCACCATGACCTCTCAATATTCTCTCTTCTTGACATCTATAGAAATCAAAAATGCGAAGAGTACCATCATCAGAACATGTAACAATTTTGGAATCACTGGGACTAAAACTAATACCTCTAACAGCTTCTTTATGAGCTTGATACATTTTAACATTGTTCATGTTGCTCTGCCAATACTTAATAAATCCTGAATGATCCCCAGTCACCATCCAGCCTTCACCATGGGACCAAACCATTGACCTAACTGGTGAGTCATGAGCTTGAAGAATTGTTTCGAAATTAAAAGTTAATCCATTCCATAATGTAAATTCTCCGGAGGAAGCCCCAGTTATTAAACGTCGCCCTTCCGGTGTCCAAGCTACAGCAAAAATAGGACATCTCATTTTGTTAGTAGCTGTTTTCACAAAACGTGTAGTAACAGCATTTATTGGATTATCAGGATAGGAAGGTGGTGGTAACAGATCGGGGGTATACATAGCATCGGGCTGCAACGCGTGCCTGTCCCGCCAATCTCTCTGCCAAACGCGACATTCTAACGCTTTTATAATAGCCGCATTATAGTCCACGGTTTTACGCATAACAGATTTACGTAAACGTTTACCATCGAAGTCATCTTGAGTCATGTTCAATGGCCCTTGAGGTGGAAACCGCATCTGATAGTTGAAAGGCCTAAAATTATGGCGCATGTTGTTTCTACCGGGCGGCCCCATCATAGGTGGGCCCATAGGTGGACCCATTCCCATACCCATACCTGGTGGAGGCATCCCCAAATTCGGCGGAGGGTGTCCGAAATCCATGGTTAATTACGTCGATACCTAATTAAAAAAATAGCTACATTATAATCTCGGCCATTTATATATCAGAAATTCCTCTACGTATGGCCAATTAGTGAATCGTTATGTTGTTATTCTTACCTTAAACATAAAAGTACACTATAACATTATATATGCTTCTCTTCACAATTACACAACACACAAATTATTTTGAATCACCAAACTACGATTATGTATAAAACAGAGAACTTAGAACACAACGTTAACCTATTTGGAATGCTATGCCAAGCAAATCAGCCATGTTGCTAAATGATAGGGATGTGAAAACTTGACACTTACTAAAATTAAAAAAATGATTTAGTAATGTCTCTAATATATGTCATATATTTGCATTCATGTAAGCATATATGTGGCAAATTTAGGATTATAATATTTTTTTGTTCAGAAAATCCTCAATATCTAATTTCTTTCTTTAATTTTAATAAGTCAGAAGAGTGACCTCAATTAACCACCAAATTATCTTTCAAAACGATTTGAGCACTTGAGCAAGTAGATTGTAGGTTAAAACAATGCACGATGGCATTAGGGACTAATCACACAGGGCCCTGTTGTTCTACAACCATCTATATTAAATCAATATTTTTAACTTTGAACAAAGTGACAATTTTGGCGGAAATGTTTTCAGAATCAGAAAACAACGATTTAACGGTTTTGTTTAAAGATACGTATTAAACGTTAGACTGTGGTAGGTACCACAGATTAGATCTAGTAAATTACTTCGTGGTACGTTCATGCAGGGCCGTCTTTGGATACATTAGGACCTAGATATTTTACTCTCACGCTATTAATAATTGCCTCAAAAAATATTTATAAGAAATTAAATTGGTAGGCAATTGTTTTTTTGTGGGTTCCGTACCTCAATAGGAAAAAACGGAACCCATGTAGGTTAACTCTGTTGTCTTTCTGTCTGTTCGTCTGTCAAGACCCATTTACTCAGAAACGCGTGTAGATAGATGTATCAAGTTAAATACCTAGTTAAGTAGGTGTACATTGTACAATATATAGGTATACGTGAATATTTTTTGTCATCATCAGCAACCCATTAAGTCCTGGGCTCGGGTTCCTCTCCTCTATCTAGAGAGCTGCGAGGGTTTTAGTCCATAATCCACTCACGCTGGCCTAGTGCGGGTTTAGTTAGCAGATGGTAAGTCATTTGACTAATACATATAAATTCCACAAAGTGGAATCTACATTGGTAGGTACTGCCGGTTGGGATCGAACTCGGACCGCTTGATTTGCACGCCGATCCCCTATCCATTCAGCCACCATCGCTTTTTTGTAATTTATTGCTATCCTTAGTATCTCATGCAACTTGCTTGTTCCCCCCCCCCCTATTATAAAAAAAACCGTTTAAGTACCTACGAGTCGGACTAATTATAATCGGCAATATACCTACCATAGCTATTTTGGGCCTATGCACGTACTGTATGGTGGTACCTACCACTTCCTTATGGAGGTGTTGGAAGGTTCTTTTTAATCAAACTACTACTATTAACTTAAGTACTTATTTTATTCACAGCATATAAATAAGCAGGTACTCGTATTTTGTTTAAAGGTAATGATATAAGTATATCGTATTAACATTGCCAAGGACTTTTGTCTTATAAAAATGGTGCTAGTGCTAGCTCTCAAAACATTAAACATTACACAGTCATTAATTTTACAAAAAAATTCGTATACCTAGTAGGTACTTAGAGCTCCCGCAGACATACAATTGTGAGTTGGCCGACTAAATCGCATAGTATGCTAATAGGTTTAATATAGTAACATTATATGAAAGGCCAGCACCCGCAAATGTTCAACTAAATTATATCTACAACAAACTAGTTGAACACCAATCGTATCAGAATCGAAATTCACTTCCGAATACGTACAATAGAGATGGCCAACTAAATTGTAAGATTATAGTTGATATATAAGTAGTTGGACAACTTACAATTGTATACCTACCTATATGTGGTCGCTCTTATAGTAAATATACCATGGATTGATTGAAATTGTCTCATTATTAGTAGAAACAGTCTTTATATTTTAACTTCTTGTACCTTAGCGAAATTCTAATAATCCTGAGGCAAAGGTAGATAATAATTGATATTAGGTACTTCTATGTGAGTATCTCTAATAATAATCCGTGTAGTGACGGATTAAGAATACATGGGTGAATTTCAACAGGTCCATTATTTTTTTCATTTTCGTGGATTTTTTTATCTTTAGTTTTATATTAAAAAAAATTAGCGTTTCTTAAAGTTTTTGATAATGTGTGTATTCTTGCTCACTTTCAAACAAATAACTAAAAAACCTAACGAGATATACAAGTTTAAAGATTACGTGCCACAGCGATGAAACATGCTCGCATGGCAATGAAACAAGCGTACACGGCAATGAAAGAACTGTGCCACGGGAATGAAAGAATCAATCACGGAGATGAAAATCCACATAAAACATTATTTTATATAATTATCTACTTACATGAATGTTATACTTACATACAATAGATACACATTTTGTAGATTAAATAGCTGCAAAAGGAGTAAAATTAAAGAAAAAAATAATGGAATCGAACCGATCATTTTAATTATTAAACATTCTACATTAAAAAATCTTGATATGAAATCAGCCTTTCAAACTTAACATCAAATAAACATTAAAAATATAGCTATAGAGCTATTAATATTATACTTATTGCATTATTTGTTGTTTATTTATAAAACGAACAGGGGCAAATGTAAAACAAAATAAATATAAATATCAAAAGAAAAAAAATTCCACACTTTTATTTATTTAGGTTTATAAAAATATTTTTGCATACATACACTTGAAACTCAAAGAAACAAGTAAAAATCTTAAAAATACGATATAATATTACTCTCTCTATCTTTATTATTCTTTTCGGTGGAATAATTTCCAATTCTCTCTTTTTCCTGCCAATTCTCTCACCTCCTGATACGACACCACCCGTACATTCTCCTTGATCTAATTAATATATGTCCTCCTTGGTCTACCTCTTCCTCTCATGCTTTCTATCTTTCCTTCTATGATGTTTTTTATAAACGGATCGTGTCGTATCAGGTGTCCAATCATTTTTCTTCTTCTGTTCTCAATGTTTTTATCATAGTTCTTCTCTCTTGTACTCGTTCCAGTACCTTTTCGTTGGTTATCATTTCTTCCCAGCTTATGCCCTCCATTCTTCGCCAACACCACATTTCAAAAGCTTCCAATCTTTCTCTGTCTCTTTGTGTCATAATCCAGGTTTCGCTTCCATAGAGTGCAATGCTCCAAATGTATGATTGGAGGAACCTTTTCCTGATTTTTAACGAAATGTGTTTACACTTGAATATTTGTTTTTTCCTGTTAAATACTTGTTAGGCTATTGCAATTCTAGCTATTATATCTTGTGTGCAACGAGCAGTTTCATTTATGATTGATGCAAATGCAGCAATGTCATCTGCAAAACAGATGAATTTAATGTTTTCTCCATTTATTTTGATCCCCCCTGTAGATTTCTCTTTAATTTCGTTTATTGCAAACTCTATGAATACATTAAATATCAATGGTGAAAGAGGGCAACCTTGTCTAACTCCCTGTCTAATCTTTGCTGTTTCTTTTTCTTCTCCTATCTCAATTAAAATTTCTTGTTCTTTATATAATTCCATGATAATTTTTCTGTCTCTGTAGTCTACTCCAACATCTTTAAGTGTTTTCATCATCAATTTCTAATCTACCCTGTCAAAGGCCTTCTCTAAATCAATAAATGCTATATGCGTATCCAGCCCTAGATCCACCCTTCTATAAATTATCAATTATCATCCGCAGTGCTAATATACCTTCTCTGGTACCTTTTTTCTGTCTAAATATTGGTCTTCTCCCACCACTTCTTCTACTTTCGGTCTTAATCTATGCTGAATTATTTTTAAAAGTATTTTTGAAGCCTGTGATATAAGGCTTAGTGTTCTGTGCTCTTAACATTTGACGGTGTTCTGTTTTTTAGGTAATGTCACGGTTTTACTCACTTTAAAGTCTTTTGGCACTTTCCCTTCTATATCTATATAAATTGTTATCCTGATAATAAAATTATTATTATTATTATTATATACATAAGTTGAGTAATTTTGAATAGTTCTTCATGCATTGGTGGGCATACGGCATTTTTATTTTATGAGTTCAATATAGATACCGTCCTCTCCCGCTTTTCCATTTTGAATATTATTTTATATTATTATTGTTTTTTAATAGTTATTAAAAAACAAAAAATAATAATAATTTTGTAAGGTTTAATAAGGAAAGATCTTTTAATAATTGACTGCACAGTAAAAACTCATGAAGTCTTTCATCGGATTACAGAAGGTTAACTTGACGGATCCTGTACTGTCAGTACGCAGTACTACCTTTATATAACAGGTAAAAATGTTTTTTTTGCCTAATTATACCTTGGCGATGAAAACATAAGTCACGGAAATGAAACACCTGGCCACGGAAATTAGAGTTAATTGTTTTACAAGGCAGGGCAATGAAACTTTTTTAATTTACGTGTCTTTTTTTTCATTACCATAGCAAATTTAGGCCACGGAAACCATAGCAATGAAAACATAGCGATGAAAATCAAGGCAAAAATATAAAATAACAAAAAGTCTATTGTTTCTTCGAAATAAACAAATTAATAAACAAATAAACAAAAGAAATGGCTTTCTATCGAATGTATAATCAAGACGACAAACTTATTTAATAGAATGTTATATCTATCCATAGCGATGAAGGAAAAAATGTCCAGTAACATAAAAATCGAATACTTACGTTTATGGTGCCAAAACGCAGGCGCGTACACACGTCCTTTTGCGTCGAGCACTTAGGCGGCACTAGTATGCAACGTTTAGCGCATAGGAGGGAGGACGCAAGTTGTTGTATAAAAAGATATCCTTAAACATGTTTAGGACACGGCAATTAAAGGTCATTCTGGGACAAATGTATTTCTATTAACCATTCCTTGTATTGTTTAAATATTTGAATAAATGTGTTATATAACAATACTTTAACTATCCACGCATCAAATAAAACTAAGATTTAATATAAATAACCACTAGATTTTTATTTATGAGGTATTACAACACAGTAGGTGACGTGTGGACAAACACGGCAATTAAAGATTTCAAGGTTTATTTTTTTTTTGTGGATTACTCTTAATCCTATTTAATAAAATGTTTAGTGCTATTTATAGATTACTATGTCAGCTAAACAGAAAAAAATGTTAGAGCACTATTAACTATGATTTTAGTACCGATTTCATCGATGCCACGCAATTTTTGGTCCCGGGAAATTCACCCACATAATGTCACTACTTCATTCAATTTTATGGCATTTCATTTGTGGCAATAAACTATTATTATTATTATTAAACTGTGGATGTCGTAAAAGGCTACTAAGGGAGTAACCCTATGCAGACAAGAGCACTGCTAGAAAAGGAAAATTTGCAACAAACTACCAACCCGTCTAGCCAGCGTGGTATAGTAGGTTAAATTCCCTCCACATTCTCTGGAGGAGACCCGTGCCCAGCGGTGGGACATAACACTCTAAATCCGTTTTTCAAGAGATATTATATGACCAGATACAGGAAATAGTAATATTTCAATTTTAAGACGGTCACAGGAAACCGATGATATTTTGTAGCTTCTTAAAATATTTGAGAGGATGCTCTTCATTGCTAAAAACCCAAAATGACGTCCTGTAAAAGAAATAATTTAAAGTTTTAATGAAATAATAAGGTAATCTAATCTATGGCTTTAATATTGGTCTGAGAATGTAGTATAAATATTGGTAACATTTTTAAGATAGAAGAAGCTTAATCAGCACTAAAGACCAAATCTTTATTATATAAATAAAAATTGATACATTAAATAAAATATTTACACATAACTTAAAAACATACACAGCTAACCTATTAAAAGAAAAAAGAACCAGATATTCCATTTACATAGAACTCCTATAAATAGAATATCTGATTAAGATCAGATTCCTGAGGAAACGTACCCAAAAGGCTAGCCACATTACCGCGTTGGATAGCAAGGCTAATGCGTTGCCCCAGGTAGAGGCCAGCCCTTGGATCATGTGATACCTCAGAAACACGCTTACAAATTTCACGATAAAATTTGTGAGCGTTTGGCCCCCAAGGTCCAAGAGTTTCAACCCCAAAAGGCTCAAAAATGTAAGTATCACCATATTTATGCCTCTTGAGGCACTCTGCAGAATTGGCAGCAGAACCCGCTTTAATACCAGTCCGTGAAAGATGAGATGCCGCCAGTGTGTCAACGCAAGTAGCATCCCATACCAAGGGCTTACCCATCTTCCACGGAACGTTTGGTATCCTTTTTCCATACTTTTTTGCCCGATCCGAAAATTGAATCCAGGACCTCAGTCTTGCGCTACACTATCTCTTCGTCAACTAGGCAGTTTCAATTCACAGTTTAGAAAAATTAGGCTATGTATAATCCAGGTTTTTAGCTACCTTCATACCAATGTTATCTAAAATTGGTCCAGCCGTTTGAGCGTAAACGAGTAACAAATAGACAAACTTTTGCCTTTATAATATTAGTGTGAAGTAAGATAAGATAAGTTACATAAAAACAAGCTAATACTCACCTATACAATTTCTTGGTCCATAACTGAACGGTAAGTAAGCACATGGATGACGAGACGTTGAATTCTCTGGTAAAAATCTATCAGGATCAAAACTATCAGCATCCGGGCCCCAGATCTTCTTTGACCTGTGCATCACAAATGGAAGAACTACACAGCCGACACCAGGTGGTATTGTACAAGTGGCTGAAATGGAAGAAAATACATCATAATATGTAGTGTATGTAAAATTAAGAAATTTCTTTAGAAGAAAACAGACAATAAGGTAAGTTTGTGTAGAAGTGATGGTGGCTGAAAGGGAAAATTAACCGGCATTCCAACTGTGGGTCTAAATTCGATCGCCAGTAGCAATGTGGATTTCAACAGGAATTTATTTGTAGTCATGTGATATCGCTAACTGTGAAGGAAAACGTCGTAAGAAAACCAACTTACCCGAGGGGTTTCCAATCTTTTTCAGTTTGCGGCACATTTATTAGCGTATTTTTTTTCTGCGTCACACGACAGGGCGCTGCGACGCACACTTTGGAAACCCCTACCCCAGAAGGAAATTTATGGGTCTCTGATCCACCAGTGTGCACTGGGATAACGTGTGTGGATTACAGCCTCAGCCCTCTTAGCTCTCAAGATAGAGGAGAGACCCTTGCCCAGCAGATGAGATAAAAAGTATAATTATATATATTTAGCAATAGTGCTGAAAAGAAGGAAAATGGCATACAGAGGAAATGACAGAACAAAAACAGAAAATAACAAATTACTTACAAAGTTTAATTTCTTGCTTGGTTTGGCGAGCAAATAGAGGTACAACTGTGTACAGCCTCATAGTTTCTTTGATTACTCTGTCTAGGTATTCCATTCTAGATAAATCCTCTTTAGTCGGTGGTCTTTTAGAATCGCCAAATATATCTGTAAGCCTATCAAAACACAGTAGGTAGGCATTAAAATTGAAGAAATATCCTTAAGGCAATTTTTTTAATATGTTTCAGGTCCTATGTTTTTTCACGTCGCAACTGAGCAACGGATCAACATAATGTTATACCTACCTAACCTTGAAAGAAATAGTTAAAGTTAAGGACATTATTGCGAAGTAGACATTTTACAAATATAATTAAGTAAGTATGGATTTGTTGTCACCAGTATAAAACATGTTTTTAAATAAAATTGGATTCTAATTGGCCAGTAAATTGGAGTTTAATATTTTTTCAATGACATGACATTGACGACCATTAAACAAAACCTAAGGTTTCTACCTAAGTACTTACTCTTGATACACTCTTTCTTGTTCATCCTGATGTGCACCCAACAGCATCAATACATATGATATAACAAGAGCTGTTGTGTCATTACCAGCTATTGTAATTGAGTCGATTTGTTCACGCAACTCTACACTGCTAAAGTTTAGCTTTCGTTCTAATAAAACCTGTAAGATATCTTTTATGCCTGAAATGTTTTAAGAAAATAAATATTTAGTGCACATACTTGTAGGATTGGACAGCTATGAATATATATATAAATAACCTACATAAAATGCACATGTTTCTTTAACCTACCGTTTGCATTTGTATCTTCTGTTTGAAGATTACCATTTTCAAAGGCAGCTTTCTTTTTCAGAATTACCTGGGAAAGGTGATTTGTACTTTAATGAGTAAATGAGTAACAATCTTGCCTAAGCAAGTGCATTAGATGTAATAAGACTATCTGCTTTAACCAGACTATTCCAGACCGTAATTTTGACAGACCCTATATGTGGGGTCTCAGCTAAGGGTTACAGAAGTCCTGCCCCCTGATTCTGAGCCGTCGGAATATTTTCGGCCGGAAATGTCAGTTTAATTAGAGTCAAAAAACAATATGTTAAAGAAATATATAGTTGTAGGAAAAAATCTTATATTAATCAGTTTTTAATTTTCTACATGGTAGACCACTTTATAACATTAAATAACATAAGCCGTAAAAAAACATCGTACTAAGATTCGAAATAGTTTACGATCCGGGAGCAATCCGACGAGTCAGAATCAGCTCACTGCTCTTGCCTTTTCCGTACTCATATTTATTTTCCTTAATATAGGTACTGTATGCTAGTACTATTACTTATGTGATAATAACAATCACAGAATAATTCCGTCACCCACAATTGCACTTCGTGTTAACGGAAGAAAATATTTATCCAATATTACTATTTTACTTAATACTTAGGTACCTACAATAACATAATAATTTGATTGTTCATAAAATTAGCGTGTTCAAACGAATAATAAAGTATACAGCTTGCGTCATTGCTATCTTGTTATTGATAGGTATTGCAGGTTTGAGTACCAACCTCATCGGTAAATTTGTGTGTGGCCTCGATATTTTCCCTCTGAGAAACAGCATGTTTAGTTAAGTTGAACAAAACATCAGGTTGTAACCACGCTTTGAACAGGCGCATGTTGATTATAGACATTACAGTTTGGCGTGCTTTCAAATATGGTGTGTCTGGATTGCCCTGAACGTTCATTTTTTCTCCCATTGCTGTCTCTGAAATTATATTTGGGTTATTTAATTTAAAAGATAATTGCACTAGGCTAAATGTTTGTGTAGCGGGATATTTAGAAACATTTGTATAATAATATTCTACTTAATGTTTAAACGAAACCACATAAAAACTTGTTGGATCCTGACTAGCAAATCAGTTATTTAATGCTTTCGATGCTGATTCAATAACAAGTTAAGTTGTATATTATAATATATATGTTGTTATGTCTACCTTTGTGGAAATACTGGCATCTGTCCCTATTTCTACGTACTTACCTATTAGTAAGTAGCTTACCTATTTGTACAAAGCTAGTACATATAGATAAGCATAATATTATTATCCTTGAAAACCTAGGCGGTCTTTTCGGCCCATACCTTGGGATCGTTACGTAGAATAACAACTACCAAATTAACTATGAACGTAACAAGATGATTAAATCACATGGTACATACCTGTGAAGAATCAATGAGGATAAAAAAACAGTTATCTACCTAAGTCAGTAAAAAAAATAACTCATAAAAATAAATAAACACATATTAACTATGTTGACATTCAGTTTCGGAATTAAACCTTAAGATACTTCCTGTTGACCTAGAATCAGAAAAATTGGCAACAAGGAATATCATTCATGTGGCACAAGTAAAGGCATAAAACAAACCTTATATTTATAATCACGTCACAAAAACAAAGTCAAATTCGTACTTAACCCTTAGTGCGCGAGTCCGCCTCGCACTTGGTCGACAATTATAAACAAAACAACGGTAAACACAAGTAGGAATGCTTTATGAATCATAAAAATTGTATTGTATATTTGGCTTACCAAAAACGACGTCTAACATACAAGAAGTGATGTAATTGTATACGTCAAACGGTTTCATCCCATCTTCAACTTCAAGTCGCTTTACGAGTATGTCTCCTTGTTTGCCAAACACTTCAATGTATTCCTCAACTATACGGTTGTTAAATACAGGTAGTAGGAGACGTCTGTGGGACTTCCACAAATCAACTAGAAATTACAAAATAATTAATTAGATTTTTACCAATAACAATGCACCCAATAATTAAATTTCATAACAGTAAGACTGTCACCAGATCTACTCCAGAAAAGACAATTCCATAGGACGCACGCCGAAATCATTAAAAAAAGAAAAAAATGTTTCTGACCAAACTGTCTCTTAAACTATGTTTCAGGTACCGTTCACTTTGGACACTCTCATTTACATAAATTCCCACCCATATATACAAATCTCTTTTAATTGCCTCAACCGTACTACAAACGCAAGAGCAGTAAGTAAGAGCACCGTACGTCTGTTTGCCACCGTCGTGGTATAAAAAATATAGCCTCGCCCCCTATTTCATGGGACCAAACATAGCTGGCGATATATGCGTGTGAAACACCTCTGCCTACCCCTTCGGGGAAAAAGGCGTGATGCTATGGGTTTCCCGCTACGGAAAGAAATCAGGCTCAAAAACATCACACAAAAAAAATTGAGACCAAAACGTTGCCTGTACGCCTTATCCTGAAACGCAAGTTTTTAGATACTACGTTATATTGTATCAGGTGCTACTCACCAGGCGCCACAAACAATCCATTCCCTAACCAAGGTTTAAGGAAATTGTAACTTGAGTCCTTTTCCATGCAATTTTCCAAGATTTTTTGCACATCATTTAAATTCGTTGGCACTGAAAAATTTCATTAGTTTTTTTAAGTGTTATTAGGTATTTAAATTATATACATTATAATACAATACATACGTTACATAATTACAAGGTTACAATTGCTAAGTTGAAAAACACAGAACAGAGAAAAAGTTAAATCATTTCAATCCAAATTTGGCATTAATTTCGAGGACTTGATGGTAATTTCGGACACCTACGCCTCAGTTATTAAAACATCTTACTTTCTTTATAGATATCGTATTAACGAACCGTATTTTGTAAGTTTGAAAATAGTATTTTTATGAACACATTGTAACAATAATTATATAATAAATTAATAGTATTGTTGAATCTCTTGAATATTTTTATGAGGATGTAACAAATTAATATCGATTGTACATTCTTACTTACCAACATAGAGAGCTGGCCCAATCCAAACTTTACATATAGTACCAATTTTTTCTAATTCCTCTATCAATGTACGAATGTTATTTAGTAATTCTGAAAAAAAAACACAGTAAGTGTTTATTTATATTATTTAAAATGAAATCTCGTTTATTCATCTCTAGGTTACAAAGTAACTCTTATGAAAGTCACAAGTTATGAATATATGTCAAAATAGATAACATTTTCGTAATTAGCGTCCCTGATAACCTTGAAAATGACATCCATATCAATTTCTAATAATTTCACCCCTATTTTTCATCCCTTAGGAGTTCTTCAAATACCAAATATCCTTAACCTTATCCTTAACTAAAGTGCTAATGGCGTATTATCCGTCCATAAAAACCTCTAAAATAACGACTACCTACTTAGTATTTAAACGTCTTTATAACAATTTCATCCCCTCAGGGGTTGAATTTAATTAAAGCAAGAAACACGTGTTTGTTTATTTGTGTTTTTGAGCACATTTATCAAGTTCCGAAGGAAAAAGACACTTTAATACCACATAAATTTCGACCCCCTTAGGGGTAGAATTTTGGAAAATCCTTTCTTATCTTATGCCTACGTCCTACAAAGAACACCCCCTCCAAGATTCAGGTCTCAACGATCAGCAGCTTAGGCTGTGCGTTGACCCGTCAGTCAGTCATTCAGGACAAAGCATTGTATATATATTATGTATAGAAGATAAATAAAATCATTTAGCATTTTCTCAGAATGGGCAGAGGAGTAAACACTTCCAGACTCAGAAATACGAGTATATATAGAAAAAAAAATAGAAATATAATACAGTTTTTGCCCGAGCTGGGGATCAAACTCAGTATCTCTAGAGCAGCACACACCCACTGCGCCATCGAGGTACCGTACGTAACCAGTAATACTCGTAAGTATCTTTTGATATATGTTTCTTTAAGTAATGTACTCCGTGATTTAGACCAGGCTAAGTATTTAATATAATAAGAAAATTATATAAGATCGATGTCAATATACCCATAATGCTTAGGTGTATTTTAGAAGAACTAAACTTTATAAACTTCGATATATAGCAATATATTTACGGGTAGCAGGCGTCTTGCAACTTGGTATAATAGGTATGTATGGTAAATTCAATTTCATCGTATAAATTCTTTCCAAAACTATTTACACTCACGATAGTCACGATACATGGACTGCCATGCTGCTGTGTTACCTTATACACATTGTTATTCTTGATTCTAGTTATGGAAAATTTGAATATACTTACTTTCAGGACCGCCGATAAACCAGTGCGTATGTCCAATAACAGGTAAGTCGCCTGTAGTAGGTAAACCTTCGGCAAATTCATAAAGTACTTTACGAGACCTTCTAAATTTCAAGTAGAATAAAGTAAAAATAAAGAAAATTAACACTAGTAAAAACATTTTTGATCTATGAGCACTTCTCCTAATAAAAATCACAATAAAACTGAAAGATAAAATAAAATACTTATGTTTATATGACTGTTACCTTAAAAACACTTGGTCGTGTATTGAAATATTTATTCATAGCGACGCGACGATTTACGTGTTTGTTTGTTACTTAGTACACAGTGCTAGGTATGTATGTAGCCACCTAGGTACCAAGTGATGAGCCGTGAACTTGTTACACCCATAGGAGCTAAACTTTGGGTTAATTCTGTTTCGAGGCAATCATCATTATGATCATTTCAATCCATAAACGTCCCACTGCTGGGCATGGGTCTTCTCCACAGA
Source organism: Laspeyria flexula (assembly GCA_905147015.1). Taxonomy (NCBI): domain Eukaryota; kingdom Metazoa; phylum Arthropoda; class Insecta; order Lepidoptera; family Erebidae; genus Laspeyria; species Laspeyria flexula. The sequence continues at coordinate 8,515,532 of LR989964.1, read as the reverse complement.
ACGTGGAGGAAATTTAGACTACTAGGTATACCACGCTGCCCAGACGGGTTCGTATTCTTCGTATAGGGTTTTTTTTTTCTTGCAGTGCTCTTGTGCACAAGGTTACTCCTATGGGGTAGTGACATTATTATATTCACTATCCGTCACAACACGCATAGCTTATATTATAACTGCGTTACAAGAGCGGTTGTCAGGATAATAACAACAATCAATATCATTATGATTAAAAAAACCATATTTGTAAATGACGTGTGTTTTCGCAATATCATGTTATATGTAGAAAATTCTGGAACAGTTAGTACAGATATATCCACAGAACAGATTATATATCTTTACTAGCTTTTGCCCGTGGCTTCGCTCGCGTGGATATAGTTTTATAGTTAAACGCTATTGGCAGGGCAGAGCTGTTCACAGCACTTCTTTGTAAGCGATGTTTTTTGTTTTTTTATCTGGGGCAGCTAAAATAATTAATGAAGATGGTGTACTTACTCGGGAGCAAGCAACATATAATTGACCGTGCGAGAAACAGCCCACACCAGCGTATTTTAAAGTTTGCCCTTGAAAAACAAAGACCTGAACCCATCCCTATCAAAAATATTAAAAACAACATTTTAAGTTCCTATCCCAATACTAATTTGCAAAACGTTAACTTCAAAACAAAGATCTTTTCATACAACGTTTCATCCCCAATTCCACCCTTCCAAAGCCACCCTTGTCAAAAATATTAATGAGGGTATTTTTTATTTTGATAGTAGTACCCCATAACAAATTTTCATACAATAGTTTTTATTCCTTTTCTCCCCCTTAGGGGTTCAATTTAAAAAAAATCCTTTCTTAGTACACCTCTAGACATTAGGACAAACACACCCTCCAAATTTCAAGTCGCTACGACCAGCGGTTTAGGCTGTGCGTTGTCTGTCAGTCAATCAGTCAGTCAGTCAGGACAAAGCCTTTTATAATATGTATGGATAAAGTTGTGTGGTTGAATAATGATACGGTCTGTGAAGCATGACTTTTGGTTTTTATTTTCCTTTATTTTGATGCCTACACACGACACATTAAAAAATCAAAAATTTACTAAAAATAGCAGCCACAAAAGAACATTTCTAATTACTAACACAACTAATATCCTTGATATATATTTATATAACTACTAAGGTTATGCCTGAATGTCTCAAGTTATTACAACTGCGGCTGAATCAAGTGAGCCATGGAGGATGTCTTTAACTACTGAAGTGAATCTGGTAAAGTTGTGATCAAAAATATCGAGAGACATATTGATAGCAAGGTCGATATAATTATATTGATGTACCATCCTTGTTAACTGGTTAAAATGAATACTTACATTTTTTTTAATTTGGAGAGTAAGATGTTAGTCTCATTAAATCCACGCGCACTAAATTTAATATTAAAACTAATATTGGAGAACAGTTCAGGTGAATATATGATGGAATGTAAAATTTTGTAAAAACAAACTAGGTAAATAGAATTATTTGTGTCGAGAGTATAATTGCTGTACACTAAATTTACTGAGTCTAGACTCATAGTTCAGTTTTTTTTTATAAGTTTATTTCATAATTTGGTATAACGTAAAAGCTCCTATTACCGCCAGTTTTAGCTGTCTTAGGATTCACTTTAAAAAAATAGATATAAGCTGTTATGTTAGGAAAGATGTTATAATTTATAATTAATCTCAACGAAGTATTCTTTGCAATTCAGTACTTAAATTCAATATTCAATAACACAATAATTACTAAATAATTATTTAATCCAAAAGAGTAGTTGATTCTATTACCGACCCATAGATTGCGGCAAGATTCTATTAACGATTTTTCTACTTCTTTTACCGACCGGTACGAAGTTGTCATTTCTTCTATACTATTAAATAAAAAAAAATAGTTTTTAAGGCATTTATTATATAACAACAATAGTTATGAGATCAACATTATCACAATATGAACTGAAATGAATTATTTTTTGTTATTTTAGTGATATATATATATAATTAATATATATTTATTATTTCTCTTGGCACGCAGAGTTATCCTCGGTATGCCATAGGTTTTTGAAGCTTCGTATATGCTGGTCCCTTCATTTATAGCTAGAAGCGCAGTTTCTAGTTGAGCAGAGGCGTACTGCTTGCGCTTCTACGGCTCCATGATTCTATAAAAGAACACAATCTTTAAAGAGATATAGATAGAGATATAAGTTACATGGCCCGCATTCCGTCCCGCCATTTTTATTTGATTTGAAAACAAATGAAATATAGCCAATGCCATGAAGCATGACTGAAACTGGATAGCAAATATTATTTTACATTAATAATCCGTCCTCGTCCGTCGTCGTAGTCCTGTGACAAAATCTCTCAAAACGTCACGTATGCAAGAAATAAGCCAAATTGTTCAAAAATATACATTTTATTTTTGTGTACCTACTATATCACCAAAAATATCGTCACAGTTGTGAGTCGCTAATAGAATCAAGTATATATAAGAAGGTCTATTAGCGACCCATTATAATAATAGGGATATTGTCTAACGTTGAATCGAGTTTTACACAAAATCTTTAAGAAATAGCTTTGTCGTTAATAGATCTAACGATGTAAAATAATTTTAATAACTGAACAAGAAAACAATAAAATCAAATGAGGTAGTTTATAATTGATATTATTTTAAAATACTAAATGTTCTCAAAATTTTTAACAACGCCATGGGTCGTTATTAGAATCAAGTTTTGAAATTTGGATTGTATTACCGCCTTAAATTAAAACATGATTTTATAACACAAAAACCAATAAAAAGTATTATATTAAGAGTTAGTTTAGAAAAAGAATATATACGTTACAGTTGTAATGTGATAACAAGAAGACAAATCCATTTTTAGTGTGTTATTTTCCTTAAGTAATATTTAGGTGTACTTACGTGGCTGGAGACGCGACACTATGAAATGTGCGTCCGCTTCGGGCGCGTCCCATTAACATTCAAATTATTTCTTTCACTGGCTATTTAAACACACAAACTTTACTCTTTTTGGTGGCCAACAAAAATACGTAACTAATTTTTAAGGTATGACATTTCTGAAACTCTATTTTATGTCCAATATGAGTGATTTAAAAATTGGATCGTTAATAGAGTCACATTTTAGGGGGTCGTTAATAGGAGCTTTTACGTTACAATGGGTATTACAACTTATATACATCGCCAAACTTGATGAATTTAGTAATATTCTATGATTTGATCGACCGGGGTTGAGATGAACCACATAATCAAGAATATAAAGTAGCAAGGAGTTAGCAAGCGCAGTTTTGGTGGCAATGAGTGGTAAATCGCGCAAACGCCACAATGAGCCTGCTGTGAAAAAAAAATTCCGACTTACTTCTTGTAGTTGGGGAGCCCAAGACAGCTCTGAGTCAATAAATATACCCAAATTCTTATTGTGGGTGAGTGGGTATTGATTGGGTTTGTTTCGAATTTTCCTTTTCTCGCAGTTCTCTTGCTTCAAGCAAGAGAACTTGCTTGTCTGTTTAAGGTTTACGTAGAGGTTTATATAGGGTACGACACCCACGTTTGGGATGGGTTGTGACATGTAAGTATTCTTGATTACGGTATCCTTAATCCGTCACTAAACGGATTGGAGAAAAAAATAACATATTACTTCTCAAATCAAAAACTTAAGACATTGTTGTCCTACTACGAGTAAATGTAATAGCTAAACCTGCTGCTGTTTATTTGTATGTATATTATAAACGTTAACTCTATTGGCTAACAGTAGGTACTTTATAACCTACCTATATACTTATATCTTAATGTGAATAGTGCTATTCTTGTTTGAGTTTTACGTGGGTCAATAAATCCCCCGTGCGTGAAGGCAAATGAAAGAAGCACGACATCATTATAGTTCATGTGTTATCGTGGTCGCGATCACGTGCGAACTTAGCCGTCGATTTTATTTGGAACCGCTTGATTGGATCTTTTGGAGTTTGGATCGTTTGAATTTTCAACAGTTTCAAAAAAATTCAACAGTTCTAAAAATGTGAGTACTTACTTGACTATATACTATATATAGTCATATATTTCATACACTCATTCGATGTCCGAAGAAGGAAAACAATTTTATTGATTTATATAGAACTGTAACTGTCGGCAGTCAGCACTCTAGATAAAGGAGAAGAGACCCGAGCCCAGCAGTGGCACATTAATGCGTTGCTGATGAGATGACAATGATGATAGTACTAGTAGAACTGTAGCTTTATAATTTATTGCTATAAAATTACATTGTGGCATTACTACTTAAAACTATAATGGGAAGTTTTCACGAATTGTAGACTCCGAAGCCATTTCGTAAATTAAGCATTTATCGGCTTAGAATGTATTTAAGTAAATCCTTTCAGGATCCTTTCCTTCTTTTTTACTTAGATGTACCTTTTAAGCGACTGAGTTTCATAGTAATATTGTCTCGATAAAATTAGGTCCTTCTAACAGAGGATTTCGTAACCTAATTTATTTGAGAAAGCATAGTAATATATCCAGACTCAGATTCAAGAAGCTTTCTTGACAAAAATACCCATGAATTTTCATGACAACAGTCCAAATTTCCGAAGTTACTTTAGCCATCGAAAGAATCTAACCCCATCACGGCAGTTCCGTTCCGCCGCGCCATCGAGCTAGGGAAAGTATTTACTATAAAAATAATTGCTTTGTTCGTAGAAATGAATCATGATCATCCTATTAGTGGTCGTATTAGCTTTATTGATCTACTGGATGTATTGGTCAGTGCGCGCGCATCGGATGGACAAAATGACCGCATCGCTACCAACGCCGCCACTACTGCCCTTCATCGGGAATGGTGCACTTTTCATGGGAGATACTCAACGTAAGATTAAAGCTATTTATTTTACTAGCAATTCCTAATTCGATAGTGTTCATGGAAATGTCATATCGAAACTAAAAACTTGTGCGTTTATCTTTAGCCTAAACTTATGAAATTATCGAAGATTGTGCCTTTTTTAGGTTTAGTTTTACGCAAAATGCTAGATTTTTCTAGTACTTAGTACCTACCCATTTATTTTGTAACTGTATAGATTAACTAGTAAGCAATATATTACTTGATATCTACTAGTCAGCAAACAAAATTGACCATAGGTAACACAATCAACAGTTCCCATTCGATATATTTCGATATATTCCCCATATAATAATAATAATATAATAATATTCTACCACATTCACACAGCGCCATCTAGTCCCAAAGTAAGCAATATATTTGCTTGTGTTATGATGGGTACTAAACAACTGATAACTACTTAAATACTTTTTTTTTTAGTAAATACGAACATATTATAGACTAGCTGTGAATATGAAATGAATTTAACAAAAGCAACATTACTTTTTTATAATAATTTTAGATTGTTTCTAAAACATAAGTAGTTACTCCTTATTTCATTAGCTATCTGCCAGTAATAGTCCCTTCAAAATTGGTCCAGCCGTTCCAGAGATTAGCCGGAACAAACGGACAGACAGACAAAAAATGTTATTTTGGTATATGTACCATATACATTCATATGCATGTAGTAAAAAGTGGTTATTTTAATATTACACACAGACACTCCAATTTTATTTATTTGTATAGATAAATTACACCCAGACACAGAACAAATCTTCATGCTCATCACACAAAGATTTATCCTGGGTGGGGATCGAACCCACGACCTCCGGCTTAGCAGTCAGGGTCACTAACCACTAGACCAACAGGCCATATATTTGCTGTGTACCTATACTACCTATTACTGAACTGCTGAATCGTCTTGTATCATAGACCTGTGCTATGTTATTCGGACTATTGAACGCTTTACTGTCAACTCGTGCAATGGACTTTTTGAGCTTTCATCATCATGAACAAAAACAGAATAATATTTGGAAACTGACAAGCAGGAAGTTGCCTGACTGTACCTTGTCTTTGAAGAGCCTTAAATGAATCTCTTTGTTGCAGAAATACTAAAAAATATGTGGAACCTAGCTGAATTAACTTTCAAACATAAGGGCTCTGCCAAACTTTGGCTTGGTCCTAAGTTGTATGTTGGTAAGTTTTGTATTCAGAGTGAGCAACTGTATTTGTCAACCTTTTAAAACGATATAGAAAATATATACACGATAAATGTATGAGCTAAGATATTGTAATAGCGATGGTGGCCGAACGGGCGACTTTAGGACAGATAGACTTATCCTTAAACCCATTCCCCCTTATTACAAAATATGGACTAAGTATTAAACCAGGTTTAAATTTATATAAGCCATTGTTTTAGTGTCAAAGTTGTCATTTTAAACCTGGTTTAATGCTGAGGCCGTATTTTGTAAATAAGGGGGTTTATATTTGTAGCTATAGCTGATCCAGCAGATGCACAGGTGGTGTTAGAAAACTGCCTTGACAAAGATGTTGTTTACCGGTTCCTCCGCCCTTGGCTTGGTCACGGCTTGTTCGTGGCCCCAGGTAGGTAAATATTTAATGTTTGTCCATCTTTGAACTTAATAGCAAGTGCGCAATGGCAGAATTACATTGAATAATGTAGTTGACTGTGTGCTAGATCAACAAGCAAGATACTTCATTGCTGATTATGTATTTTATAATATAGGTACACAATTATGCTGTAAACGTACCTCAGGTCCGGATAGTGACGGATTAAGAATACGTAATTTCGCTACCCCATTTCATCCCGTGGGTGTCGTAAAAGGCGACTAGGGGAGTAACCTTATGCAGACAAGAGCACTGCGAGAAAAGGAAAATTCGAAACAAACCCTATACCAACCCGTCTGGCCCGCGTGGTATAGTAAGCTAAATTCCCTCCACATTCTTTGGAGGAGACCCGTGCCCAACAGTGAAACGTTAATGTATGTGTAATAATTACTGCTGTTTCGTTTTGTTTTGTAGTTTAGAAGGCGTTATGTTGATATTGAGGGAAAATATAATATAACAACCCAGTGGGGACTAATACTAATATGTCCATAAGTCAGTTCAGTGAAATTAACAGATATAGAGAGATAACATACTTAGATCGCAAATACTTAAGAATGCACTCTACCTTTTACTACACCTATTTCGGATCTGTCTGTTTCCCAAATTCATTGACTAATAAATTCGGTACTTAAATATCGCCCTGCCAATGTAAAACAGATAATGGTAAGGTGAGATTTGTCTATCCAGCAATATCCATCTTCTGTCCATGATTATAAGGTCTGGCATTGTCCACCGGTGTTTATCATCTGAGAACTCTTTTCTACGGTGAGTGCGCTCCTAGAAAAATTCAAATGAATACTTTTACTTTACAGTCGATTTATGGAAGGCCCATAGAAAAGTGTTACTGCCAGTGTTTCATAATAAAATAGTTGAAGAATACTTGGGTGTAATAGCTGAACAATCTCATGTGCTTCTGGAGCGTTTGGACGAACAAACAGATAAAGGAGAATTCGATGTTTTAAGATACGTTACTGCTTGTACATTGGATATAGTTTTCGGTAAGTTTTTCACGCTATAATACATATAAATATCTATCATAAAACATAATAAAACTCCTTACCGCCTGTCGCAGGCCTGACGAACTGTGGACCAATTTACCACCTCGTGATGCCCAGATCTAAGAAAAGATGGCGAGACGAGTTGGACAAATTTTCCTAGTACTGGTTCGCATGGACTATGGAATCGAAGAGTATGGCAGTCCTAAGGGGGCCTACCTTAGGACTGCCATACTCTTTGAATTTCATTTGCAAAGGGATGACGCAGTCTAACTAATAAAACTGTAGAGCTGAAAAAGTATGAATAGATCTCAGCGAACAACTAAATAAAATAGAAAAAAAACACAGTGCGTACCTAAATCTAGGTAATCTAAATAAATACCATAGGAAGCAGTTACTACAATAGTTTATACTTATGCAACTGTCTGTAGACGAAGTAACTAATATCTAATTTGTGCCAATAGTAGGGCAATTTGATTAAGCAGCTCAATAACGTTTCAGAGACAGCGATGGGAGAACGTATGGATGTCCAGCACTCGCCCGACACCCCATATCTACGCGCTCGTCACACTGTCATGACGATCTTGAACATGCGACTCTTCAAAGTATGGCTGCAGCCAGATTGTATCTTCAATCTAACGTGCTACGCTAAACAGCAGAAGGATAATATCATTCTAACGCATAAGTTTACGGACGAGGTACGTTTTGGTTACTTTTCAAAAGAACTTATTTGCCACTTGTACACTTTTTAAATTATTATAAAATGGGTCTAGGTCACGTATTATATTATAAGCAATAGTAAGAAACCCGCGTGCATCGAGGACAACGCTCGGCAGCCACCTCAGTCAGCCCGTGACCGACGATCGGTGCAATTCGATCGAAACGTCAGGCAAATAAATAAGGTATTTACTATTCCTTATAATATAATACGTGACGTAGACCCGTTTTATAATAATTTAAAGAGACTATCCCAGAGAGACAAAGTCACTGGCAAAGCTCAGAGAGTTGACAAGCAAAGTGTATTCGACTCAGACAATTTTATTGTGTGTAATGTAAGTCCACAACTGATTATACAATAATAGCCAAAGCAACTAAATGAGTATTCAAATATACACACACACATAATACGTTTACTTTACATTTTGTGTCGGCAGTGCTTAGGCAATAGTTATTTTGAAGATAGGGTACGATGATACACTTGAATAATGATGGTCTAAGTCCATCTCTGGACTGCTAATGACCAATGATATGATCCACCAATTCCTTGGTGGAAACCAGAGAATTGTCAAAACGTATCACGTATCGTTTCCTACAATGATTCGTTCAAATTTCATATTTGTAGCATATAACTATTAAGCATTATAAGCATCATTATATGACTCGTTTGCAATTGAAAATTTTATAATTATTAAATTAATAGTTAGGCCGTCATCAAAAATGCGTCATTTGTCGCAGGTAGTGCAGAAGAGGCGTTTAGAATATCAACACAATAAACCAAAAGAAGCACATGGTAAGTTTTACATTACCTATTTTTTAGGTTTCCTTACCTCAAAAAGAAAAAACGGAACCCTTATAAGATGTTTGTCCGTTTGTCAAGAATATTTTTCTCTAGAACACGTAGAGGTATCAAGCTGAAATTTATCATTCATTTTATCTATCATCACTAACATATTATATAGATAGAAATGAAACATTTTTTTATATTAATCACATACATGGTATACAAAGCCAAAAGTTGACATCAAATTTTCCTTGCCAGTTCGCTGGTCGCTGACAACTTTGAGAGAAAGAGTTGGCAAGAAACTCAGGCCACTCTTTCTAGACTGCAATAAGTATTACTGCCCAGATTATAGGCAGATAACTAAATATAAGTTTTATTTTAGCGTTACGTGAAGGTAAGTTTCTACCTACTTCACCAGTCTGCCACGTTTCAGAATGAAATATCCCCGGATTTTAACTAAGTAAAATAAAATTGGGAATTTCCTTCAAAAGTGCTGAAGCCTGGGACATGAACCTGTAAAGCTGTATCTGCTGCTGCTCTTCTTTCATTCTCTGAGGCCTTCAAAGATTTCAAAAATTTTTGTTTAGATCCCAAAAATAAAGAAGGTTATTGTTGTTGTCTCATTAATGATGCATTTATTTACCAATGTAAATTTAGTAATGTCTCAATGAGAAAACCTTAATTTAACAGAATTTAACTTGTGGAAATAATGACTTGTCAAAGTGATTTATGTAGGAAGGTAGGTACATAATGGAAATATTTGAATAATACCTACCTAGATATTGTTGACGGAAACCTCGTGCGTGTCAATTCGTGTACCTAACATATTGGTATACTCACTAGGTACATCTCTACGTGAGCTTACTCAAGAACCATGAAATGTATCGTTTCATATCAATATTTACTTGGCAATTGGCAAATTTACTTTAGTGATTAACTGGCCTTTGCTGTTACATAGGTACTTTTAGGTAGAAATTACGAATTTAGTTTATCGTCTCACTAGGCATTGGTAAATAAGAATAAATTAGAAACATCGCACGTATGAGTTATTTGTTTATTTACTTCGTCTTAAATCAAATTTAAATAAGATTTCATCACACTATCACTTAGGTTAGTAGGTAGGTATATTATGTTTGAACGGCTTCCGGTCCGTACAGTCTGATGTCATCAGTCATTAGGCCAGATATGCTTATCATGACTAAAACCCTCTGACGATTAAACTGTTAGCGCTTTGGTTGTTTCCAGTATTAGGTACGTATTAGTAAAAGCTACCGTTCCTGTTTTTAGAAAATCCATTTTCCGATTTCGTCAATGGCATCCTGACGTGTGCACGAAGCTGTATGCGCATATTTACTGCCAAAATTGGCTAGTCACATTACTGACGACAAAATTTTTTTGGGAAATCGCAAAAGAAGATCTTGTTGAAAGGATTCATCCTAGTCAGTCAGCTGCGCTCAATTGACTATACGCAGTAGCAGTCGCCGTAGCCGAAATCGGCATGGAGGACATTATTATTAATATTGTTACAGGAGAAAAACTGAAGGCTGTGCTAGATTTGTTGTTCGGCCGAGAGATAGAGTTTACGGACGAACAGCTTCGCGAGCACATAGACTCGATTACGATCGCCGGTAACGACACCACGGCTCTCGTTATATCATACACACTCGTGTTGCTCGGCATCCATCACGATGTACAGGATAAAGTATTGGAAGAGTAAGTTTTTAGTAATTTAAGTACTAACAGACTGCCTTGGTGTGTAAAAAGGGAGTGCACCGAGTTCCAACTTTTGATCAAATGGTATCGGGTTCGATCTAGATAGACGTCGGGCAAAAACGTTACAGGATTTTCCTGTCTTGAAATTCTCAGTATCAGCTGGAGGTCTGAAAATATACCCGGTATCTAATGGTAAAGTGTCCCGTTAAGGGTGGATAGACGGACACGCGTTAGCGAGTATCCACCTTAGGGTGGCTCTTTTAGGGTGGATAAACGGAATAAGCCGTCGAGTTATCAAAGCTGGCAAAATATTTGTGTGATACACGTCTGCTTACACTATCAGGGGTAGACCTTTTCTAGAACTGGAAATAAATATCTCAAATATAATTAAAATAACTTACCAGCATTATCAATAAATAGGTTTATGCGAATTTCTTTCTTCTTACTAGCAATTAATGCGTTATTCAACTTTTGTTCAGGCAACAATCCATTTTCGATAACTCAAACCGCGGTGCTACCAAGGAAGATTTGCAGAAGATGCACTACTTAGAGAGAGTCATTAAAGAAAGCATGCGATTGTACACAGTAGTGCCTATCATTGCAAGAAACGTTGATAAGGATATCTATCTACGTAAGTATTGAAGTAACTTATATACCTATATATTTTCTAGAATAGACTTAGGTACATACATTTATGGAAAATTACCATGGAATTAATAAAATTACACACATAATATGATCACTGACAACAACCTATCTATCATAATCGAACCGAAAAGAGTCGTCGAGCCGTCATCTCGAATTTACTTGATTCTAATAAAGATTTTGTCGAAATTAGTTAAAATCTACATAAAATCAATAAGTAGATTTTAACTAATTTCGACAAAAACTTTAAAAGCTAGTGGAAAAAAAATCAATAGGCCTCTCCGTCTTATTTTTCTTTATACACGTTGTCTTTACTACTTTATGTTTAAACAGCAACTTGCGGAGTAACAGTTCCGGCTGGCGCTGGAGCTGTAATTGGAGCCTTTGCAATACATCGATCTGAAGCCGCATGGGGCTCAAATCCACATAATTTTGACCCAGACCGATTTCTACCTGAACGATCTATGAAAAGGCATCCCGCTGCATTCTTGCCATTCAGCTATGGTACACGCAATTGTATAGGTAAAATGACCTAAGTAGATAGGTACTCTTTGTATTTTAATGTGTATATGGACCTGAGTCTTCTGACTTTCGACTTACTACGTGTTTGATAAATTTGAATAAAGTCGCTATAGTTTTCAAATAAAATATATCAACAATTAAAGCAAATTTCGAGATTCCGAATAGACACTCTGGCTATACGAATTACGTGAAGCGATGGTGGCCGAATGGATAAGTGACCGGCATGCAGATCATGCGGTCCGAATTAGATTCCGACTGGCCAGTACCAATGTGAATGTCACTTTGTCGAATTTAGATGTACCTATAGTTAAGTGACTTACCATCTGCTGGCGGTAAAGAAAAACATTGTGAGGTATGGATACTCTACAAAAAATTCTAAGTGTGTGTGTGTCTGGGGGCTAACATAGTTCAATAGCTGGTCAACCTAGCAAATAACTACCGATAGTGCCATTATGGGTGCGCTCCCTTTTAGGACAAATATTTATGTTACCCAAAAATGTTTGTTAGTTCTCACTCAGAAAGTTTGTTTTGTGTCTTGTCAGAAAGTTTCCGTCCAAAAACGTCAGTTTATGTAAAAGTTAAAGTACATGTTAAAAATTAGATCTTTCTCTATACGATAATCTACCAGTTCTACCACAAATAAACTTCTTTCTATGATTCGAAAAGTTTACGATGCCGGAACATTCCTACGGGCCCTACGGTTCAGAACCAGGGCTTAGGTGGTCGTACATGGGCAATGGTAATTCACAACTTGCTTGTTTACCATATTGATGTTATGAAAAATATGTTTCAGGGCGCAACTTTGGAATGTTAATAATGAAGAGTATTTTATCAACCGTAGTACGGACATACAAATTGGAAGCTGTTAATATCGGCGCTCTCAAAATCGAAATGCTTTTGTTTCCAATAAAAGGACACCAAGTCAAAATTACTCGGCGGCGACGATTAGAGACTTAATTAATGATACCGAATTTATTATTTTTGTAATTATTATACGTAAGTAGGTAATATAGGTAATAAGAATTATACTAAAAAAATTAATGAAGTATGTAGGCTTTTCAATAAATAAATACACCAATGATATTTTTGTTTTTTTTTTAATTCTAAACACTAATAAAATAACACACATTTAAAGTAAATATGTTTCCTTTTACTACAAACATTAAAGGTAAATTTTTCTTACACTATTTTCAAATGATACCTGCATAGTCTCTTTACCTCAACCCATAAACGTACCTACCACTGCTGGGCACGGATCTCCTCCAAAGAATGTGAAAGGAATTTAGCCTACTATATCGCGCTAGTCAGACGGGTTGGTGTAGGTTTTGTTTCAAATTTTCTTTTTCTTGCAGTGCTCTTGTCTGCATAAGGTTACTCCCTCAGTCACCTTTTAGGGTTCCGTAGTTCTGACTAGGAACCCTTATAGTTTCGTTAGGTCCGTCTGTCTGTCTGTCCGAGATTTTGCTAAGAGATCGTTAGTACTAGAAAGCTGTAATTTTGCTGTATTGTAAGAGTGTGTATTTCAATTACGTCGACAAAGTGGTAAAAAAAATTTTTGCCATACATGTGAAGTGGGGATGAATATTTTTTTTGTCGTCTACCCCATCGTGTGGGGTATCGTTGAATAGGTCTTCTAAAATGACTTGGGGGTTACTAACATTATTTTTCGATTGAATGGTCCATTTACGAAATATTAAACTTTAAAGAGCAATCTTTTTTTATCTTATCTTTCTTTTGTTTCATTTTCTTTTGTTTCTTGTGTAATTTGAGACATTTATTTTCTTGTGTACTATTCTTTGCAGCTTTTATTAATTTCATGTTTCTAATGCGTTATTTTTAGATGTTTATTAACTAAACATTATAAGCATTTCTTTCCTTTCCATTTACAAAATATATGCACACTCAACGCATGCATTGAGTGTAGGTACGTCTATTTTGTTTTGTTCCAAACTATTACTATCGTAGCATATCCTCATTCCTCTGCAGTACCCTTATGACACTTACTGCTTCAGATGGGGTAGTGACATTATGTATTCTTAATCAGTCACAACAAGTAAAAAGTAATTCGGTATAGAATGTACTAAACAAAAAATCTAAATGTACCAAGAATCACGATAGATAGGGTTATTGTACACTCGCCATGTTATCGATTCGTCACACTTTTATAAATCAAATACATGCATTGTTAACTCGTTACAAACATAAAAACGTTTATCTTAGTGATAGATAGAGTTATTGTAAACTCGTCACACATGCTCACATTATAGGTACTAGTTTTAGAAAGTAGGTACAGTTAGCAAGCTAGCTTTAAAATTCTCTATATGTATTCTTAGCTCTAACGTTTGCATTAAGATACAATACATGGATGTAGGTTTTAAGTTTTAACATAAGAAACAAAATTTAATATTTATCTTTATTTGAAACATAAGACACGCCCAGTTAACAATTTCTGAACTATGCATATCTATGTAGAAAATGTGACAATAACATATATTAATTATATGTATACATAACATGCATTTTTCTCAAAGACGCAAACACTCTTTGGGTGAGTATTGGTGAACTATTCAATGCATAATTGATATACCGGGTGTGTAGAGACAAAGTGGACAATACATTGTTATTTTACTCGTAAGTATATTTGAAAAAGCTGTTGCCCGGGGCTTCTACCCCGTGGTTCTTTGTTTGACCGTTTGGCCGTAGCGTGATGTTATATAACATATAGTCTTTCTCAATAAATGGGCTATCCAACATTAAAATAATTTATCAAATCAGGCCAGTATTTCCTGAGATAAGCGTGTTCAACCAAACAAACAAACTCTTTCCCCTGTAGGTATTACAAAATACGGACTAAGCGTTAAACCAGGTTTAAATTTACAACTTTGACATTAAAACAATGGCTTATGTCAATTTAAATCTGGTTTAATAGGTACTTGGTCCACATTTTGTTATAAGGAGGTTTAGCTTTATATTATTAAAAATAGATAGGTATCTAAAGTAATGAAATGTGAGTAGGTACATCCTGAATTTCATGTTTTTATTTTTTTTATAGTTTCATCAATTGGCAGCTGAAACGTGCAAAATAAAAAGATTTCCATATAAAACCTTTATTTTTACACACTTAGGATGTTGTTTGAAGTCATAACCAATGAACGGATTTATATATATTCTTGTACCTTTAGCATAATATAATAATTACAACTTAATTAATCTTACATATTACTAGACAGCAATCAGCAATACGGCAATTCCTATCAAGAACGTCACTCCACAATCTCAGGTTCATTCTGCAGAGTTCTGAAAACAAATTACTCTGATGTACTTCTACGTCCCCTGCGTCTTTCTATAAAGCAACTTAGATTCTAATACTATACTCCATATCAGCCCAATACTGGACAAACGTCCACTACTGGAAATAAGTAATCACGTAATTTCCGCCACAGCGAGCGATTTTGTCGCCTAAAACCAACGGCCACCCACAACCTTCGGCCACCCGCAACCTTTACGCGGGAGGCCGCCGCGCCCCACGCTGCGCTTTCTAATTTATACGTGGCCGCTACTCGCGCACCTTTTTGCCCCATCGGCTGTAGTATTTTAGTTTATCGCGAACAGACAGATAGACCCGGCGCGGCGGAGGGCTTTGTTTTATAATAACTGGGTAAACGCCATCAAACTAACTACTGGCCAGGTAGCGTTTTGTCGCTCGGCTCGCGTCCATACACTTCTATTTTACCATCATCATTCTATTTCATCATCATATCAGCCCAATGACGTCCACTGCTGAACATAGGCCTCACCTAATTTCCGCCACAATGAGCGATTTTGTGCCGCCCACATAGCCACATAGTTCGCAGAACTGATGGCCGATGGGGCAAAAAAGTTCTCGAGTGGCGGCCACATATTTTACCATACCAACCCATTAATGTCCCACTGCTGGGCTCAGTCTCCTCTCCTATCTCCTCTGTATCTAGAGAGCTGAGAGGGTTTAGGCCATAATCCACTCACGCTGGCCTAGTGCGGCTTGGTTGTGACTTGGGACTACGGAACACTAAATAGACCCACCTTTGCAGCAGTAGTTTCTACGACAAAGCTTCTCATATCTTCATGGTCAATTACGTCACGAGAATCGTCCACACCGCAAGTCAGGAACTTTGTATATTGGGATAGGTCTAAGAAGCCGACACTACATGGACGGTCCACTAGACGTGAAACCATCATCCCTCGTAAAAAGCCGGCACACACGATAACAGATCCTACGTCATCCTAGAAAAAAAATACATGAATATTAAGGTTTTTGTTTTTTTACTCGCATTCTAACTGGTACAACTAGAGATGTAAATTGAAAAAAAACCGAAATGCTTATTTTCACAATATTGAAAAAAAACATAAAAAAAACTTGGCACCGTTGTTTTTTTTCTATATTTGGTTTTTTTTTCAAAAAAGTTGAAACACAATTAGTCCTGTCAACGAAGGCTCTAAAAGGGGGTGTAGAGCGCGTGAAAAGGAACCTAAGCGATATCTTCAAAAACTTGTTAAGGATGCTTAGAAAGTGAACATACTACAAGTCCTGACGTTTCGGAGGTGAGCCGGAGTGAGGGGAGGGGGGTAAAGGTACCATTTTTGACTTTTTGGCTTATAACTCGAAAACGGTACGGTCTAGGAGAAAAAATCCTTATACTTAACGAAAGCTTATCAAATTGTCTACAACTTAGTACTGTACACTTTTCCAAATTCCCAACCGTTTTTGAGATATGGCGCACAGAGCACGAACCTTGTACCTCGGTAAATAGAGTTAGTACCGAGTCGTCACTGTTCCGCTTCGTCATCAAAAATGTTGTCGATACTAAAATATATAAATTTTTATTAAAAATTCGTGTCCCGTTTCGTCACCATAATAAAATATCTAATTAAAAAGTACAGTTTGCAAGAAAAGCTTATGGCTTAAGCTTACTTGGACTTAAATATAACACTGTTTTGAATTTAACTTAATACATTTGTAAGTAATGAATCCCTTGCAAATAAATAAAAAAGTATAGAATATTAGCGCGCGGGGGTACGCTCCCGTCGTTCTTTATTTGGCTACTACTCAGCTCGTGATGTTATATAGCTTATAACTTTTCTATTTGTATGGGCTATCCAACACTAAAAAAAAATTTCAGATCATACTCCTAGTTCCATATGTTCTATGTTCCATACTAGCTTTCAACAAACAAATAAAAAAACTCTTTACAATATTTACTTAGTATAGATAAATTTACAAACGTATACTTAGTGTCTTTAAATGGACATTATGTCACCAAAGACCTCAAAGACCATGTAGACATAGAAAGGGAACGCAGGGCATTGGCGGCGGTGAGGTGTAACATTCTAGCTGTTAAAATAATACACTGTTCAAGGCATCAGGTGTGCTATACACAGAAAACGTTAAATGTCCTGCGTGTTCAATATAATAATTCTTTTAGAATGCTATTCAGGATGTTGTCCTTTTGCAGCGCATCCAACATATACGCAGACGCGAGGGACGATGGGTTTCATGTAGTCTCACGAAATCATTGGCCTCTATATTGTACCGGATTCGCGGCAGACCCGAGAGTAGTAGTAGCTGAGCGGTATCAGTGACGCTTAATGAGGCACATTGTTAGTAAGGTCACTTTCATAAATTATGAATCAAGTAATTCATGATTTTATGAATTTCATAAATTATTTGCGTTTTATGTAATCTGTATGCCTTCTTCCTAACAATAGATTTTTAAGTTAAAACTGATTACTAACAATTTTTGGACCTAGTTGTCTTAAAGAAATAAATCATTATTATAATCACAGCAATGTTGATTTTTAAATTCATAAGCTTAATTTATTACATATTTCAGACTATTCAGTCAGGCAGTTCATTCAGGCAGTTCATATTATCTAAGTAGTTTACATACATTCATGGAGCACTTGATATTCCTACTTTCGTCTAAATTAATGAAATCAAATAACTTATAAACCCATATTTGTGTTAGTAACAAGAATGAAACTTAAAACTAGTGTTAGTTAACATTATTATTATTAATTATATAGTAGGCTGTCCGATGTGACGTTCCGCATACATGATTATTACAGCATGTAGTCGCACCCATCGCTTCAGCAGCGGAGAGTCCCATCGGTCAGCCTATATCTTCAGGATGCTGTTGCTAGTCTAAATAAGGACTTATAATTTTATAGTTGCTTTTCTTTCTGTCTGTACTTCAACTAAAATAATGTAATGGTGACGAGCCGGGACATGATATTTTAATATAAATGGTACGGGGACGAGTGGGGATATGTTTTTTCTTAGTGACGAGCCGGGCCTGACTCCGTAAATAAACCATCCTAAATAGTTACTAAAACATAATAAATCCATGTTTATAAATAATTTGCATTGTTTATTGATTGATTAATTATAATTAATAACATTTTATTAATTTTAGTTTGGAACCACCTGTCCCGGTGGCTGTATGTCATCAATCTTGCAATATAAATTTAACTTACGATGCCTATAATATAAATCGGATGCATTGTAATCACTACTTAGTATAAAACAAAGTCGCTTTCTCTGTCCCTATATCCCTATCTATGCTTAAATCTTGAAAACTACGCAATGGATTTTGATACGGTTTTTTTTAATAGATAGAGTGATTCAAGAGGAAGGTTTATAGGTATAAAATACATACAATCCGGGCAAAGCAGCGGGCGGAAGCTAGTATTTTGATAAATTGGAGTAGATAATTCATTATTGTACTCTTGAAAAAAAAAAACCTACTCCAGAAAAAAAACGTTTTTTTATCATCTCAGAAAAAAAACCGTTTTTTTACTACTCTGTACAACCAAGGATATTGTATGTATTGTACGAGTATTATACAACCGATAAACTTTAAGTATTTATAGAGGCATATTGTGGTACTGAGATGTTAATGACGATCATCGAGGTTAAGCAGCACTCGGCAAGGTCAGTCCATGATGGTTGACCGTTTGTGGCAATTTCATTCTCAAGCGTCTCCGTGCTTCGGCAGGAAGGCACATAAAGCCGTTGGTCCCGGAAGTCGTTTAGTCAACTTGGAATTTGTTGGATTAAAATAATTCTCGCGCCAAAATAAGATGCATCATGCAGCAGGCAATAGACAGGTGAAAGGTTAGGTGCTCGAAGGATGAAACACACACACACAAACAATATTTTATTTTGTTTTCTTAAATAGTTCACAATCGAATAGACTTAGCTTTATAGGTAATAATGTCTTATATGGAATGAAAAATTCATACGTAGTAATTGCAATGTAAATTAAACTTCTCAGTAATAGATTACACCTATTATCGATTGATTGTTCATTCATAAATGCTCGTAAACGTTGACAATCGTCCTAAGTTATTTTAATATTTTTACATTGTATGGGAACCACACTGTGATGCGCGTGCGCGTGTCATCAAAAGAAACTATTTCCTCCGTACTAGGTAAATATTCTGTATATTATACAAAAGTATATATATACATCTATACTTATAATAATAACCACATACCACAACTTGCTTCTACTTATTTATTTAGGTAGTTGCGCTAGAAAATTATACAATATACATACCGACATAAAATAAGCAAATAGACAATACAAATAATACGATGTTGTAAGCAGCTAAGGGCTTTAAACATTACTTACCTACTTTAGATAGACAACGTTATTTTACCGCGCTTGTATTGCATAGTAAATTATATACTCAACAGTAAAGGACCGTTTAGGCTGCATGAATCTATGATTTTTGCAAAGTTAAATTGCCGCCCGAGAAAATAAGACAATGAAATGCAAAACATAGAAAGGTTATAACTTCAGTATAGGATTGTGATCCATTTCTTACAGCTAAGTAAGTGTAAGCTAAGTGTAGATGTACTTACTTAGAAATAATTATCCAATTACGGCACTCGGCAGTACAATTAGTTATTCTGTGGCAATAATTAGGATGTATCTCTAATGCACCGGACACGCAAAAATAGGCCCCGTGTTCCCGATAGTCCCACTGTCCGCAGCCACGGTAACGGTCACGGTAACGGCGGGACAGGGGGTGTTAAGAATCTCCGGGCTACGAGAAAAGGCTACCAATACCAACTGACCCTGGCTACGTATAACGGACGCTCACCGAACTCGAGGTAGGTAGAACTAGGTCGCATAAACTGGCACATATTGGGGCTATCTCTGAAGTCCGAAGACAGGGGTCACGATCGGTTCGTGAAGTTATGTCTATCTTAAACTAGTTATCCAGCTTGGTTTGGTAGAAACAACTTCGAGAAAGCAATCGACCGCAGGATCCAACTGGGTTGGGTAACCTTTGGCAAAATACGTTGGGTTTTCTCTTCGCCTCTACCGCAAATACGGTGCTGAGAGGTTGACACTTACTGTAGGACTAGCCCACAAAGTAAAAGTCGCTCAACGAACTATGGAACGAGCTAGGGTCGGCGTCTCTTTGAAGGACAAACATCGTAACGAGGTAATCCGACAAAGAAACAAAGTTACTGACATAGCTCGTAGAATAAGTAAGTTGAAGTGGCATAGTCATATCGTCAGAAGAACCGATGCACGGTGGAGCAAGCGTGTCCTGGAGTGGAGAAAGCGCCTCACAAGTGTAATAGTCCACTAGCTAGATGGACTGACGACCCTATAAAGGTCGCTGGGTCTAACTGGATGCGGAAGGCCATAACACTCGGTCCTCCCGAGTGTTATAGCGCGTTTTAGGTAAGACCTATATCCAGCAGTGGACTGCAATAGGCTGAAATGATGATGAGAAAGTTTAAACAGTTTACTTAGATAATTGAACTTTTCCGGTTAATTCAGTTTTTCCACATTCATTGCAAACTGATAAAAAAGCTTGAGTTAGTCAATGCTTTTCAAAAATTTAAAATAAAGTTTTCAATATATTTTTTTTCTAAAACTAAATAACTTCGTAATATGCCATAAAACTTATTTGATGTAAACGGAACTTAGAGATTCATGGTGCTTATGTGGTATAGTAATATTTGCTCCGAAGATAAAATAAGGTAAGAGAATTTAATCATATACCTACCTACCTATAACTAAACAAGAATGATATTTAGAGGTCATAGTTGATGTGTATTGACTAACTTTTGTTTTACAAAAAATTGTCAACATTATTAACGTAAATTGATATTATATACTTAATAATAATAATACCTAATAATGTATTTTTATAGTAGCACAGTATAGTGGTTCCTTTTCGCCAGATGGACAGCTGAAAGAGGAACCCAAATTGATTGCCAGTTGATAGGACACTTAGGTGTCCTGTCAGCCGGCAACACGATGCTGGCCCGCAAGGTGCTTTTTCACGCTTCGCTTGAAGGAAAGGCATGAGCTGGCAGTGCGTTCCACACTTTGATGGTACGGTATAGATTTCCAAACCATTTTACGTGTGGATGGAGATGTTTTCCACAGTTAAGGGATGACAACGCAAGCCAGCATGCGCAGTTCTCCTAAGCGGTAAAATACAGTGAGAGAACCAATGTCTCTGCGTAGCTGCATAGGTTCAAGGATCTTCGTAACCTCATTCGCAGCAATAATGCGGAGGTATTAATATAAATAATAATTCAAGATTTAGAACTGACAGAATAGGACTGACACCTACAACTGCTTCGTAAATCTACAAGCACAGAATAACTAATTAATAGTATAACCAAGAGGTTCAATTCCTTCTTCACTTCAACCCATATACGTCCCACGGCTGGCCACAAATCTCCTTGGAGGGAATTTTGAATTTTTCTCAATTCCTTGGTTTAGCCAAAACTATATTGAATTTTTCTGTAATTAATTTCTTAGTATAGCTGTGATAATAGGCTCACCCTTGTGCCCACCAACATGTGACCGTACACAGATGTATCGCTTAGCATCAAGTGGGTGCCTGCTCGTCTGAAACTTCAATAATAAAAAAAAATGAAAAAAATATGGATATGTGATCATTGATATATACTGTTGTTTAGGTACGGTAATGGAAGGGAGACAGGCCTGGTAATATGTATGACAGGTAAACCTAGTGCAGATACTAGTCTCCTACAAAGGATTAGCTAGTGTAAAATTACCTATTTATAAGAAATAAAAATAAACTTTATTATTATTATTGATGAACTCTTACTTATCCGCCCCATAAAGCCGTGATTTTATGTTATGTCACAGTATAAATATAATTACATACAGTACTGTAACATTTGTAACTTCATTTAAGGCGCTGTCCAAACGGAAACACCGAAAAACTCTCAATTTTTCGTCGCGCAGTTTGCTGTATCGGTATATACTACAAACCAGAAAATTTACTTGGATAAAGTCGAGAATCAAAAGAAAAGACTTACCTAAAAATATTTCATGTAATTATAATAGTTTCGTAGAAAAAAGGTCACAAAGATGACCCTTAGAAAATGTTTTCGTCGCGCAGTTTGCTATATTTAGATCGTAAAGTAATATATTTTTTGCTATGATAATAAAGGAAATTTAATAAGCTAGAGAATTACCTAAAAATTATTTCACTAAGACTCGTAGTTTTTTTTTTATTAAGAGAAATTCGCGAAAACACGTCTAATTCGACGCTTGATAGATTTGACTAAAGTCAAACATCTCAGCAATTTGAACCTTATGCGTTCACATGAGGTACTAGTGTAGGTTGTTTATTGTGCCCCCTCCCAGTCGGCGACGAGCCGTTAGGAAGGAAGGTCACGTCACTCTGATTAAATTTTTGGTTCACGCTATTTTCGTATTTTTTAAATAAACATTTTATTTATTTAGAAGAAAACTTTTTGGATACAAGAATCAATTATCATAACATTAATATCTTGCAACAATTCTCAATATCGGAGATAATATTTGCATTGGTTTTATTCTTATCACGTCACCGGCGGCCGGTGTTGCTAAGATGTCGCTGAGGCTAACAACCAGCGAGCGCTAAGACGGCGCTGTTACATACGTCACATGAACGTGGTGGCTACTTTATAATAACGTACAAAATTTAGAGTATTGGAAATAAACAATAATGATACCAAAGTTGTTGTAATTTTTTATGGACTGGCTATTACCCGAAATTTACTCTCGTCAAGCTCGAGGCATGCCATTGAGAGAAAACAATTCATATCGGTAAGAACAATTTATTGGGGATTTTTCATAAATCAAAAAAATATACTGGGTCGTAAGAGAAGTTTCGATTCTGAAGGTTATCCAACTCTACCATATCGTAAGAGACAACAGTTAACTTTTGAAGGATCGCTACAATGCTTTTCTATTTTTGAAGATAATAAAGAAAATGTGCCCTGTTGTAGTAGACTTTTGATGAGATATAGGAATTTCGTTAAAGTCAAAGTCAAAAATTCTTCATTCATGTAAAACAATTGTGTATATACTTATGAACGTCAAAAACAGTAGTAACATATCAGCTAGTTTATTTCCTGCTTTAGTACCTAATTATAAAATTATTTATTACTTATTATATTTTATATTTACATAAATTATTTTTTATTTTTGTTTGGTTTTTACAAAAGGACTGTTCACGTTATCATCACCCTATCATTATCTCGGTTGAATCCTGCTTAGTTGGCTAGTATCTGCTGTTCTCGGTGTACCTTGATTAAGCTAAATATTAGTTTTAAAAGTCGAAAGAAATATTCACTTAAGCCCTTTGAAAGTTATTAGATGTCATTGTCAATTTGATTGTAAAGAAAGTTTCCAATGATTCAAAGACAAAAGAACGTTAGCTTATGCTATGTGTATTTTTTCATGAGAATTAACAAATATAATTAATATATTTAGGAAATACTTGTTTTTCTTCCAAATGCTTTATTTTTTCCCACGTAAAAATAGGATCGGTCTCTTTTTAAAATAGTTGACATCCGAAATTACATTATCCATATTATCCTACTCTTGTAACTATCTCAAGTAACATGGTCCATCTCTCACTTAAATATAAAATGCATATTATTTTTAAATGTTTATATCGCACGTGTAATCTATACTAATTTTATAAAGCTGAAGAGTTTGATTGTTTGAACGCGCTAATCTCAGGAACTACTGATCGGATTTCGAAAATTCTTTTAGTGTTGGATAGTCCATTTGTCGAGGAAGGTTTTAAGCTATATAACATTACGCTGAGACCAATAGGAGCGAAGCATCAGTGTAAAGTTGCAAAAACGCGAAAAATCTATACTAATATCATAAGGCTGAAAAGTTTGTTTGTTTGAACGCTAGGATCTAAAGAACTACTGGTCCAACTGGCAAATTTCTTTTAGTGTTGGATAGCCCATTTATCTAGGAAGGTTATAGGCTATATAAAATCACACTACAGCTAATAAGGGCTGAGCAGTGGCCAAATAAAGAACGACGGGAGCGAAGCCCTTCGCGACTTCTAGTGTTTAATACGATGCTAGACGATTATAATACTTGGTACAAACTGTAATTCCTTGTATATCACTTCATTTAAAGTGCACGTTTTGCGTATGTTCAGTTCAGACATCGTCTATTGAACAAGAGTTAATTTAAAAAACCAAAAAACCCTAAAAGAGTTTTTGTTTGTAGGCTATATAACATCATGATACGGGTAATAGGAACTGAGCAGTGGCTTCATTTCATTTCATTTGATATCTATATTGCGGTAGCACTAAAAAAATTCTGTTTAGACAGTTTCCGTCCGCCCTATTAATTTTTTGTTGACGTCACATAGCCTATGACACTTGAGGAAAAAATACGAACCTAATGACACCTCACACTTTAAAATCAGCCAAGCCGTTTAGGCTACAGAAGGTCACAATGGAACAGACATGCCCAAAAACATACATACGCGCGAAAAACATTACCCTCCCATTCCTTCTTGACAGTCGGGTAAAGAAAGAAACTAAGGTCTTTTGGTTTAAAAATAGAAAACATTAGAAATATTTTACCGTACCTAATAATTATTTTGTTCGACCAGAATACGGACGGCGCGAGAATAAGGCCGCCGCTGGTTGACGTGAATGCGAGTTTGTTCTTTGGGATGAATTGTTGAAAGGCGCGGGGGGCTCGTGCTTCAGCTTCCCTGCTTCACCCCCTGGATTAGCTCAACATTGGCTTTGTACAGGGCCTCCCGAGTCATACTCATACTTACGCGCCTCTGTATGCAACCAGTCGCCAGGACCAGTAGTTTTTGAGATCCTAGAGTTAAACTAACCAAACAAACAAACTCTTCAGCTTTATAACATTAGTATAGAGTATTGTTAACAAAAGAAAAACGATTTATGTTATTCACATTGCATTATAATTTAATCTGAAATTTACTTACATTACTTACACCCAGTTTTAAGGATATTAAACTGATACTTACTGGACATAAAGATCCGTAATTCTTCGACTGTAAAAATATTGCAGAACATTAGTAGTGACTTATCAAAATAATTTTATTATCAAGCTGGTAGAACTACAATGGTTCCTAAATTGGGCTAAATTTTGAGATAACAGTACTTATTTAATTTACTTAAAAACTTTATTGCACAAAATACAATGTACCTAAGTGTACAAAGGGCTGAGATGAATGAAAAAAAAAATACAAAAGGAGAGCTTAATGCTAAAAGCATTCTCTAACAGCCAACCTTTGGGTGATGCAGATATGAGAACAGCTTAGGTTAGCAAAGTAAGAAAAGATGTAAAAATGAAAAAATAAACTCTACAAAACCGACAATAATAAAATTACAGTGAATCTTTCTAGTTCAAGCTTTGATGTGTATGAATAAGCGGTCAAGAAAATTATTAAGTTGACTAAGAATATATAATCTAAACTGTTTAAAATTATTGTCAATGAGATAATAGGATATTAAAATTGCTATCTTTAATCGAAATAGTATCAACTTTCTTCTTAGTTTTGTAGATAGTCAATAAATGTTACCTTGCACGGCTGATGTTGAATACAAAGATATTTGTCGTCCCAATTGAACATTTGCAGGCATTTTTCTTTATGTAGTAAGACGACATTTACTCTTCGTATGGTAATAAGTAGTGGTATCAGAAATCCCTGAAATTAGAGATAACAGAAAAGTAGTAGGTAAGATTAGGTACTCAATAGCCAATTCTTATATTTAATTTAGATCACATCATGATACAGGCTCAACTTTATTTCGACAAATTTGGCAGGAATGTATTTTTAAATATTATATTAAGTTCGACTGTAGTTAGGTATTTTTTTTTTTGCTTCTCGAAGATGCCTGAGCCGATTTGAAAAATTCTGATTTTAAGTTTGTTTTTTGTTAAGTTCTGATCATGGAATCTCAGAGAAATCGAAGGCATACCTCAAACTTTATAGGCACATGTTACGTGTTTCATATAATTATTATCTAAAGTTATTCAAGTATTTATGTGCTATCTAAAGTTGTTAGTTAAGTTAAATGAGCTGAGAGAGTAGGAGGATAATTCTTTCAACATTATAGGTAATAATAATAATAATAAAAAAATACTTATAAACCAATAGTTGTATTCTTGTAGGTTATTTAGGTGAGCTGTCACTGGAAGATAAACTCCTTAACGGTTAGGAGTAAGATGATGATTTCTTTAAATATCACATTCATGTATAAACCATAAGTTGTATTCTTTCAAGTGACTGAGGTGGGAGCTCTTGATGGAAGGTAAAGTTGCATAGTCCAAAGGAATTGTTAGATAATATTTTAAGTTTCTGATAACCTGCATTCTATACCTGTATACATGTAACTGTACTGTATACTGTACAGTATACAGTACAGTAATCGGTTGGATTGTAGAATAGAGAAATCCAACTCTCAGTCAGCTTTGTATGTCTTTCTTTTTTTAGGGTTCCGTAGTTCTGACTAGGAACCCTTATAGTTTCGTTATGTCCGTCTGTCTGTCTGTCTGTTCGAAGTTTTGCTAAAAGACCGTTAGTACTAGAAAGCTGTAATTTTGTAGGAGTGTTTATATCAATTACGCCGACAAAGTGGTAAAATAAAATGTTGGAAAATATTTTTTTTTAGGGTAGCTCCCATATGTGAAGAGGGGATGAATATTTTTTTAGTCGTCTACCCAATCGTGTGGGGTATCGTTGAATAGGTCTTCTAAAATGACTTGGGGGTTAGTAACATTATTTTTCGATTTAATGGTCCATTTACGAAATATTAAACTTTAAAGAGCAATTTTTTGTTCCAGTAGCCCCCCCCCCTCTAAAAGCTAAACTGCTGGCTTTAAAAATCTGGAAAAATTCATGATGATAGTGCATTTCATGAACTTCAAATGAAAATTATAGCGGTTAAGATAACATTATTAGTTTAGCAGTAATAGTCGTTGAACGTGGGTGTTGGATAATTTTGTACCAAATACAAAATCCTTAGCATTAATCCTTTATAGTGACTAAGATAAAGTAGTTGCTTGTTTATAACGGGTAAAGACTTGCATTTAAAAACAAAATATCGCGGATCGGACCGGATCCTCGCTTTGTGGGGCACCTACTTCTGGGTGGTTTGAAAAAAACAAATAACCCTAACCTAACCAGCCCGAGTCGGATTGCTCTGAATCGGGGGTGTTAAGCTTAGCTATCGCACATTGATCGCCGTAGCCCGACTGCCCACGCCCTCGCCGTTAGCCCACATTTAGTTAAACAGCTAGGCAGTTAATTGAATGGCTGATTTAACCGGTTGGCTACGACATGTACATTTCACAGAGTAGGTTAGAGACAATCCCACTCTCACAGTGATGTAAGCCAGGATTAACAGCGATTTACCATTGTTAACACCGAGTCCGGGACACCCAGATAATGCCTGTTCTACTGTCTTGGCCCGGCAACGAAATTAATCAGAAGTAAATGGAACACATCATGTGTACAAGTTACGAAAGTTTAAAATGAAATACGAGTATACTTACATTTCGTCTACTTCCCCAACCAAAATATTTGCAATTTGTATCAGTATTCACCTCCACATTATAAGGAATACCGTAGCGGACTCGGTTTATAATAAAATCAGTGCCCTCCTCTCTCTTGTTGAATGAGAACTGCTTATTCAGAACTAGCAGTGCTATATTATTCGTTGTACAGTCAGCGTATCGCGTAGTATGGTTGTAACCTGAATGATTAAAAAGTCTTTAGAGTTAAAGTCAAATATTTTATTCACTTAGATAAAAAAATATGTATATGGTAATTACGAAAGTCATCATATCAGCCCAATGACGTCGCCTGACGTCGGTTATAATTATTATCCAAAAGCATTTCCTTTTTACAAGCTTTCATAATAATTTGCAATGTGTGTAAGTCAAATCTTGAAAGCCTGAATTTGCGTGCCATTGGTTTCCGATTGATAATGCAATATTTTATTGAAATGGAGCCCATCCGATGATGCAGTCCCACACTCCCACACTGTAATAAAACGACTGTACCCCAGGGAGTTTGGGCTCATTTGATTCGATTCGTCTTTACGTTTCTTCTTATTTTCTTTAAAAAGACAACGCCCGCACTAGGGAACGAGCCCTGTGTCGCGGGGAGCTTTACAAACATGAAACTAACGGTCAACGGACACAAAGTACACCCAGACTAGAAACAAATATCTATGAATCACACAAATATTTGTCTCGTGTGGGAATCGAACCCACGTCACCCAGCACGGCGATGTAGTGGCGAGGCGACCACCTTAACCACTGCGCCACGGTGACAGTCAATTGTTCTTCTGGTTCTCATTAAATTAAAAAATACCTTATATTTTAAGGTTTGAAAAGTATATCCGCCTGAATTTGGAGTATATAATAGTAATATCTAGGTATAATATTATAGTTTTATATGTTAGGTACCCCTATGAATACAAAGATGTTGGACTTGCCGAGCGACGCCCGTATTTTCAAGAAACCGGTGTGTCCCGCCAATGACATCAAACTTGTACCTCTCGCCATATACACAGGAAGCCGGAGTTACCACTACATGGGCCTCTATCAAAGCTCCGACACAAAATATCATCGCGTGGGACATGTACATCACCTACAAAAAATATGTAGGACATACTTAATTTCAAATAGGCTTTACCTACTTATTTACATACATTATTACATACATTTATTATCTTTTCTAAGTAACACATTTGAAAAGAGTTATAAAATGAGAAACGTCCTACGCAATTTTGAACAATTATGTAACGTTTAAGTATAAATAGAAAAGGGAAATTGTCCGAAAAATAAATCTCAGCTTAGTGCGGTATCAAGCCAAGTGAATCGTGAATTCGTGATATTGATCAAAATGTGCGTCTATAGGCATTTTCACAAATAAATTATTGCTGAGTAGGTATTATTTTTAATTTGTATGTAGGTATAGTGCCGCCCTATATAGATTGAATTCTTTTTCAGAAAATACTATAATTATATGAGATTTTCTGTGGTTTTAAATGTGTAATTAGGTATTTACTGCTACACTCAGAGACGTCAATTAGCAGTCACAATTTTTTTCATTGAATGATCGACTTTACACGTTTAGGTAGGTACACTTATTTTTTACACGTTTTTACTAAATAAACTAAAGTTATGTAAAGTCTCTGAGTACGGCAGTTAATTTTAAAACCTAAGTAACTAATAAAAAAAATAATCAATAGGAGCTGAGCAGTAGCCAAATAAAGCAATTTCTACTTTCTAGTACTTATTAGATGATACAAATAAATTTACGCATCAAAACTCACAACATGCTGTCCATCCGTAACGTCAGGCACCATACCAATAAAACCAGCGGCATTATGGAAATCCACATCAACTGAAATAATAATAATACTTCTATTTTATACTACTTAGTTGTTGCCCATGACTCCGCCTGTGGTATTCGATTCACGATTTTTTAGGGTTCCGTACCCCAAAAGGAAAAAACTGGCCAAGTGCGTGTCGGGCCACGTACAGTGTAGGGTTCCGTAGTAGCCCGTTATCACAATGTAGTACAATTCTGTTGAGGTACTCGAATGAAAACGTAACCCGTTTGTACAGCGCCATCTAGCGGCAGTATTGAAAAACTTATGATTTATTATGTACTTGATATTTTGTTTTTAAATGCAAGTCTTTACCCGTTATAAACAAGCAACTACTTTTATATCTCAGTCACTATAAAGGATTAATGCTAAGGATTTTGTATTTGGTACAAAATTATCCAACACCCACGTTCAACGACTATTACTGCTAAACTAATAAAGTTATCTTAACCGCTATAATTTTCATTTGAAGTTCATGAAATGCACTATCATCATGAATTTTTCCAGATTTTTCAAGCCAGTAGTTTAGCTTTTAGAGGGGGGGGGGACGCCCTACTGGAACAAAAATTTGTTCTTTAGAGTTTAATATTTCGTAAATGGACCATTAAATCGAAAAATAATGTTAGTAACCCCCAAGTCATTTTAGAAGACCTATTCAACGATATCCTACACGATGGGGTAGACGACAAAAAAATATACATCCCCACTCCACATGTATGGTAGCTACCCTAAAAAAAAATATTTTCCAACATTTTATTTTACCACTTTGTCGACGTAATTGATATACACACCCCTACAAAATTACAGCTTTCTAGTACTAACGGTCTCTTAGCAAAACCTCGGATAGATAGACAGACAGACGGACATAACGAAACTATAAGGGTTCCTAGTCAGAACTACGGAACCCTAAAACCTAAAACTCCATTGTCCGTCTGTCTGTCTTTCCGTCGTCTGTCAACAAGACCCATTTTCTCAGTAACGCGTAGAATTTAATATCGAATACTGGCGTCTGCAATCCATTAGAGCAGTGCAAAAATCAGAGTTCGAACTAAACGTAATCAAAAGACATGTTTATATTCTATTTTTATTGCATATTTTAACGATCGCAAGAGTCAGGTCAGGAGAATCGTATAGGGTACATTGTAGGTTGACGCACAATATACGTATACTATAAGGACCCGCTTTTTTCCTTCTGAGGTACGGAACCCTAAAAATAGCTGGATTGGTCCAGCTGTTCTCGAGTAGCACTTTTATTAATACCTAGATAGAAGATTTAAAAATATTTATAAGATTTTTTATTACTTACGTAATGTAGCCATACCCCCTATCTGTCCCGCGCCCATTTTTAAATATATTTTTTTAACTCTTACAGAACTATAGTGTTTATTCCTTTTCAAATGTATCGTTTGTGTATGCGTTTCTTCAATTAAAAACTGTATTTTTTGTTTTCGTAACAGTAGTTTGAAATAATTAAAACAAACTCATTGGAACATAACTGTCTAATTAAATTTCTGTTGGCGTAGTGTAGGTATGTAAAAAAATGTGTATTGTACCTATTCTTATAGCAGTACCTGCCATGGGCGTATATATTTATTTTGCTCATACAGGTAACAGAATACTGATGGCTCATACTGCGACAGATCTTTTAAAAACGCTTTAAGGTTTCTAAGAAAGTATTTTGATTATGTGAATATTTTAGGAAATAAACGCTCCCAAACTAGCATAAATTTTGACTCCCCCATATCTGTGCTCCCATCTGTGCTCCCCCCCTTCTATTTTCTAAACAAAAAATTCACAAAAACAACGCATTAAGTTATAATATATTTATTTTCAAAATAATTTTAGTTGGAGGTCCAACTTTTTTGAATATTTTGAAGGTACTGCTATTTTGAACATAAATCAAACCCTGATTCTGAGCTGTCGGAAAATTTAGCCGGAAATGTCAGTTTAATTAAAGTTAAAAAACGTAATGTTAAAGAAATAGATAGTTGTAGGAAAAAAATCTTAAATTAATTAGTTTTTAATTTTCTATACGGTAGACTATTTTCTAACATTAAAAAACTTAAGCCGTAAAAGTAAGTCGTACTAAGATTCGAAAAATTTTAAGATCCGGGAGCAATCCAATGAGTCAGAATCAGGGGGCAGAAGTACTGTTTTTGAGTAATTGCCGAAAAACTGCGCCTCTCAACAAAAGGACGTAAGCGCTATGAAGATACGCTCTTTTGCTGCGGTACCCTACATTGAGCATCCGCCATGCTCTTAACCGTTTTTTTTTATTCTGACTGATACAATTTTCGTAAAATAAATAAAACGTGGCTTGTGTGTTATACCTGCGATATCGCAGTAAGACCCAAAGACTCAAAGGTTGCCTGGAAGAAACTGGCCGCCTTTCTGTGGAGGACAGGAAGCGTGGAAGCCACCTTCTCGTCAAGGCAAATCAAATGAGTCTAAACTCGACGGGGTTGCGTCATTTGAACACCAAGGCCCTGATTCTGACTCATCGGATTGCTCCCGGATCGTAAACTTTTTCGAATCTTAGAACGACGTATTTTTACAGCTTAAGTAATAACTTAAGCAGTAAAAATACGTCGTTCTATATATATTTCTAACACTTAATAAAGTGTTAGAAATTAGTTTACTGTATAGAAAATTAAAAACTGATTAATATAGGATTTTTTCTACATCCATCTATTTTTTAACATTCTGTTTTTTAACTTTAGATAAACTGACAGTTCTGGCCGAAAATATTCCGACAGCTCAGAATCAGGGGGCTGGTTTCCATATCCACCTCCAAACTCCATCTTTAAATCTGTTCCATTTTATTAAAATTTTGCAATGCATCCGTTAAAATCAAGGAGGTTAAATTATATCCATGGTTATAATTAATACATCCATGCGACCATAGACCTAGGATCCGCGCGCTACCGCAGAAGACAAACATAGCGCGGAAACGAGAGGTCAAATTGATATGCACGCTGTAAAAGAGTGAAAGAGATGAAAGATAAAATGGGATGTGCCAATATTTTTTCAATTAGGGGGCCATAGCGGCTCGCGTGTTTTACTGTCAACTCTTATTTTGCTAAAATATTTACAAATCGTGCAATAAATTGCTTAAAAGGTGTGTCAGTATCATGGTGGTCTGTTCCGTAACCAATTGTGACGTAACAAGAAGGAATAACCCAGAGAAATTTCACGTTTCTCAGGTAAATACAAAAATCTAATGAATTTTTGCAAACCTTATTTTGTAAAATTGGTGCTTTTAACTGAGCAAAAACCTATTTTGTTGGACGTATTTAGGCTTCTTCTTCGTTATGTTGATAATATTTTATGTATATACGATATATTAAAGCTTTTTTCGTGTAAAATAGGTAAATGTTTGTTGACGATAGGGCTTGACGAAATGATGACGTCATGGGTATCGATAAAAGTCGATAGTATTTTTAAAACTGTAATTATTCCGTCAATTCTTTAAATCATCGTATATGTGCGTTAACGCCTTAAGGTAACCACTATTGTAATTGAGTGAAGCACACTAACTTATTTACATCTCTCTATGTTTTTAATACCTATTTTTAAAGTAGTTGTTTCTCACAAATTCAGTAGGTAGTACTTAAAATATAAGCTTAGTGAGTCAGGTGAGCCATTAAGTTAGTGATATTTTTGTCTTTTATTTTAGGTTTCCAACGAAAACAGTGTCACGTGACAAATGGATACGTATTATAAATAGACCAGACTGGACCTCAAAAAAATATTCAACTACTTACATATATATAAAACATTAGTTAAAGCTTTCCTCGATAAATGGACTAACCAACCCAAAGATTTTAATAATATTTTTCATTTTGAAAATAGTTTTGCTGTATTTTCACAATTGTTTGTTATATAAATGTTTTCCGAATATAAAGAATAAAAAAAAAAATTATGTTATACAACGTGTTTAAATATCCTGTGATTGTAAACCATCCAATAAATTTTCTATCATTAAGTACAACACCTATATAGAATATAATCGATCAGATATATTGTTCTAGTTCATCATGACATTGACCATAAAAAACATAGGCAGTAAGGTTTATGGCCTGCTTTCTTACTCATCAGCAGCCCATTAAGCCCCAATGCTGGGCTCGGGTCTCATCTCGAGAGCTGAGAGGGTTTAGGCCATAATCCACTCACGCTGGCCTAGTGCGGGTTGGTGGATCAGACATACACATAGAATTGCTTCTAGGGTAGATATGTGGGTTTCCTCACGATGTTTCTCACAAATTCAGTAGGTAGGTAGGTAAGTCACTTGACTAGTACATATAAATTCCACAAAGTGGAATGCACATTGGTACTGCCGCCGCGTTGGGTTCGAACTAGGACCGCGTAATTTGCACGCAGGTTCCTTATTCATTCAGTTACCATCGTTTCTTTTTTGCTTTCTTACTATGGCTATACCATATATATATATGGTAGGTATCCTAGTCTTAAAACTAAAAGATAGCGGTTTAAAAAAAAAAATACACAATTTTACCCGATAGCATGAAAAGTTAACTTGTTGTAAATGCTTCTTAAAACAAATTGTTGCGACATTATTCAAGAGTTCAAGACGCTCTTTACATACCGAATTCATAAGCTCGATAATCCCAAGTGCAGAATATCGATAGTGTACAACAGTCCGTTGCAATCACTATTTTTAACTCACACATTGACAATCACTCAATTGTGTTTTGGTCTCGCCTATAATCTGACATTGTTTATCTTGTACATACTAAATCTATGCATGCGACCATAGACCTAGGATCCGCGCGCTACCGCAGAAGACAAACATAGCGCGGAAACGAGAGGTCAAATTGATATGCACGCTGTAAAAGAGTGAAAGAGATGAAAGATAAAATGGGATGTGCCAATATTTTTTCAATTAGGGGGCCATAGCGGCTCGCGTGTTTTACTGTCAACTCTTATTTTGCTAAAATATTTACAAATCGTGCAATAAATTGCTTAAAAGGTGTGCTAGTATCATGGTGGTCTGTTCCGTAACCAATTGTGACGTGACAAGAAGGAATAACCCAGAGAAATTTCACGTTTCTTAGGTAAATACAAAAATCTAATGAATTTTTGCAAACCTTATTTTGTGAAATTGGTGCTTTTAACTGAGCAAAAACCTATTTTGTTGGACGTATTTAGGCTTCTTCTTCGTTATGTTGATAATATTTTATGTATATACGATATATTAAAGCTTTTTTCGTGTAAAATAGGAAAATGTTTGTTGACGATAGGGCTTGACGAAATGATGACGTCATGGGTATCGATAAAAGTCGATAGTATTTTTAAAACTGTAATTATTCCGTCAATTCTTTAAATCATCGTAATATGTGCGTTAACGCCTTAAGGTAACCACTATTGTAATTGAGTGAAGCACACTAACTTATTTACATCTCTCTATGTTTTTTAATACCTAGTTTTAAAGTAGTTGTTTCTCACAAATTCAGTAGATAGTACTTAAAATATAAGCTTAGTGAGTCAGGTGAGCCATTAAGTTAGTGATATTTTTGTCTTTTATTTTAGGTTTCCAACGAAAACAGCGTCACGTGACAAATGGATACGTATTATAAATAGACCAGACTGGACCTCAAAAAAATATTCAACTACTTACATATATATAAAACATTAGTTAAAGCTTTCCTCGATAAATGGGCTAACCAACCCAAAGATTTGCTGTATTTTCACAATTATTTGTTATATAAATGTTTTCCGAATATAAAGATAAAAAAATATATTAAGTTATACAACGTGTTTAAATATCCTGTGATTGTAAACCATCCAATAAATTTTCTATCATTAAGTACAGCTATATAGAATATAATCGATCAGATATATTGTTTTAGTTCATCATGACATTGACCATAAAAAACTTAGGCAGTAAGGTTTATGGCCTGCTTTCTTACTCTTCAGCAGCCCATTAAGCCCCAATGCTGGGCTCGGGTCTCATCTCGAGAGCTGAGAGGGTTTAGGCCATAATCCACTTACGCTGGCCTAGTGCGGGTTGGTGGATCAGACATACACATAGAATTGCTTCTAGGGTAGATATGTGGGCTTCCTCACGATGTTTCCCTTCACCGTCAGCAGATGGTAAGTCACTTGACTAGAACATATAAATTCCACAAAGTGGAATGCACATTGGTACTGCCGCCGCATTGGGTTCGAACTAGGACCGCGTAATTTGCACGTAGGTTCCTTATTCATTCAGCTACCATCGTTTCTTTTTTGCTTTCTTACTATGGCTATATATATATGGTAGGTATCCTAATCTTAAAACTAAAGATAGCGGTTTGGAAAAAAAAAATTGCCTAACAGCACAATTTTACCCGATAGCATGAAAAGTTAACTTGTTGTAAATGCTTCTTAAAACAAATTGTTGCGACATTATTCAATAGTTCAACGCTCAATTACACACCGAATTCATAAGCTCGATAATCCCAAGTGCAGAATATCGATAGTGCACAACAGTCCGTTGCAATCACTATTTTTAACTCACACATTGACAATCACTCAATTGTGTTTTGGTCTCGCCCATAGATTTAGTATGTACAAGATAAACAATGTCAGATTATAGGCGAGACCAAAACACAATTGAGTGATTGTCAACGTGTGAGTTAAAAATAGTGATTGCAACGGACTGTTGTGCATTATCGATATTCTGCACTTGGGATTATCGAGCTTATGAATTCGGTGTGTAATTGAGCGTCTTGAACTCTTGAATAATGTCGCAACAATTTGTTTTAAGAAGCATTTACAGCAAGTTAACTTTTCATGCTATAAATTGTGCTGTTAGGCAATTTTTTTTTTCCAAACCGCTATCTTTTAGTTTTAAGACTAGGATACCTACCATATATATATAGCCATAGTAAGAAAGCAAAAAGAAACGATGGTAGCTGAATGAATAAGGAACCTGCGTGCAAATTACGCGGTCCTAGTTCGAACCCAACGCGGTGGCAGTACCAATGTGCATTCCACTTTGTGGAATTTATATGTACTAGTCAAGTGACTTACCATCTGCGAAGGGAAACATCGTGAGGAAACCCACATATCTACCCTAGAAGCAATTCTATGTGTATGTCTGATCCACCAACCCGCACTAGGCCAGCTTAAGTGGATTATGGCCTAAACCCTCTCAGCTCTCGAGATGAGACCCGAGCCCAGCATTGGGGCTTAATGGGCTGCTGAAGAGTAAGAAAGCAGGCCATAAACCTTACTGCCTAAGTTTTTTTATGGTCAATGTCATGATGAACTAGAACAATATATCTGGGGGCCAATTCTACTAATTATTTTAGCAATCAAACGCAATTGAAGCGCTATTGAACGACTGTATTTGACAGTTTTCTTATTCTACTAATACAACAACGATCGAGCTTCGATCACGTTTCAGCTGACGCCGACAATCGATCGTAGGTAATCAAAACTCAATTCTGCTAATTTGATCGGACGTGAATCGAACGGTCAGTCGTATTCTACTAATTTTTTGACACTGTGAATTGGAACGCAGTCGAACTCCAGCGCATCTTTAAACGTTGTAAACTGTCAAATTTAACGGCTTTGGTAAAGCTAGTAAATTCGTACTTTTTCTCGACCGAAGCTCGCTTGTTTCTTGTTTGTTATTTTAAAATCATGATGTTTTACATGAATTATTTGGAAATAGCCCACGAGGCTGACCTTCGAAGGCAAAGAAGAGTAAGA
Organism: Laspeyria flexula; assembly: GCA_905147015.1. Classification (NCBI taxonomy): domain Eukaryota; kingdom Metazoa; phylum Arthropoda; class Insecta; order Lepidoptera; family Erebidae; genus Laspeyria; species Laspeyria flexula. The sequence goes on along the minus strand of LR989964.1, from coordinate 8,478,199 downwards.
AGTGATAATTTGTCGATTAGAATACGTAATAGTGCATTTAATATGACTAATCGTCAATTCTTAAAAACGTACAGACTTTCTAAAAGCATTGTTAGGTCTCTTATTAATGAAATAGAGACATACATGCCGGTTAAGCGTCGTTCTGATGCCCTTGATGCGGACGTGAAGGTAAGAATTTTATAAATTTAAATTTTAACATTAATTAAAAACTGCACCGATTTCAAAAATATGTAAATAAAAACATTTACTTATCTTTTAGATTCTGGTGGCACTGGCATTTTATGCTAGTGGCTCATATCAGACACTGGTGGGCCAGTTAAAGTGCCACTCTTTATCACAACCCTCAGTGTCTCGAGCAATGCACCAAGTGACGGAAGTATTAAATCTGCCGCATATATTTAATAAGTATGTTAGTTTCCCAATTACTCGAGCAGACCGTGAAAATGTCAAAAGAGAGTGAGTATAATAAAATAATTATAACTACTTTTCAGAGGTAGGTGGGTACCCATTAATATTAATATATATTAAAATGTGCTTGTAGATTTTTCAATAAGTTCAAAATGCCAGGTGTTCTGGGTTGTATAGATGGCACCCATGTAGCTATAGTAACACCATCTGAACATGAAGAGAGATACTATAGTAGAAAGGGATATCACTCCTTAAATACATTAATTGTAAGTATATTAATTTATAATAATTATTATTCAGTTGTGATTTACTATAACTTATTTAATGATTTCTGATACAATTTTTTCAGATTTGTGATTCCAATGCTAGTATAATGTGTGTTGACTCTAGCAACCCTGGCTCAATACATGATAGTGCGGCTTGGACTAATAATCCTTTAAAGGCCACTTTAGAACAAATATTAAATAATACTGAAGAGGAATTTTATTTATTAGGTATGTTCTTGATTTTAAATTAAATTTTCTTGTGTATGTTTTTCAAGAAGTAAAATATTAATTCTTATGAACAACATCTGAGCAATGATAAAAGCATATTTAATTATATTTCATAAACTTATTAGTTTTTTATGTTACATATAGGTGATTCAGGATTTCCTTTACGGAGGCTTATGATGACACCTATTCTAAATACAATTCCGAATACTCCAGAAGCATACTACACAGAGATGCATATGACTGTGCGGAATGTTGTAGAGCGTTGTATTGGTATTTTAAAAGGAAGATTTAGGTAATAATAACCAAAATCAAGGTTGCTATATTTTATAAAGCAATTAAATTAATATAATTTTAATAATATACCATAATATTTTACAGGTGCTTATTAGTAGATCGAAAATTACATTATAAACCAAAAGAAGCTGCAAAAATAATTAATGCTTGCTGTGTTTTACACAATATAGCCCTTAATTGTCAGATCCCAGTAAATAGTGAAGAAGAACGGGCTATTTTGGAAAGAGAAAGACAGGAAAGGGAGAGGGATGCTCAGATAGATGCAGCGCGCCTATTGCCTACAAATCTTAGGGCTCAGAGAGCAAATGAACCACTGTTGCAAGGCCGTAGCTGCCAAAACAATTTAGTGGAACGTTTGTGTAGAGCTAGACAATATTAATATAAAAAGTTTGTTTGTAGATTAATAAGTACCTAGCATGTAAGTCATAATATTACTAATATTTAATTATGGAATTATAATTTCTGAAATAAAAATAATCTAGGTCTTAAATTTCTCTCTGGGAAGAATTAACATGTATACAAACTGTCATACTCAGAGACGTTACTTTACTTTAAAGTTTATTTTGTAAAAAAGTGTAATTCTTAAGTCGATACCCCTAAAGACGATTATTCAATTAAAAATTGTGTTAATTACAGATTACTGCTAAATGAGCTGCAGAATGATGAATCTGAGTGCGGTCGAGTCTATTAGGGAAACTATAATAACTGGAATTAGTTGTTATTTTTTTGTCATGATGTTTACTAATGTAAGAATGTATAAGATTATTTTTTCCTAAGGTAAATAAGATTATAAGATTGATTTAAAAAGACATGTAACACAGTGTATTATTAGGTAAAGCTCAATTAATGAAAATCTTAAGTTATAATTCCCTTATAAGTTTATTATGTTACACATAATTTTATTAATTGGGTTTGAATTAAATAAAAAAACTAATAAATTACTAATATATTGTATATTACTTAACTATATTTTCATTAAAAAGTAAATAATTATTGATGTAGTTCAGAGGACCAAGTTAAATGCATTACTGCAGCTGAAACAAATAAAATATTGTGTTTACTTTATATAATTTTACTTGTTAAAAGAAATCAAAAGTTAGAATTAATAACCAGGATTTTATATTTGAAATGACTATAACTTTACATTATATCTTGTCAAGGCTTGCTGCACAGCTTCAGCTATCACCTGCACAGCTTCAGCTATCACCTGTACAGACCGAGCTACACTAGCAGAGACTCGTGCTTGTTGTAAATTGGCTTCAGCTACCAGCTGCTCAGTTCTGGCTCTTATTTCTTCTACACGTGCTACTGAAGCACGGGCTTCTTCCAGTTCTGTACCACCTACAATGGATTAACAATCAAAATTATATTTTGATACTGGGATTATTATATTTTGCCAGTGTATGCCATGTTGTAGTATTTATAAATAAATACCAACCTCTCTCTCTCTCTCTCTCAACGACCTCTGTCGAGCTCCAACCGCCCGTCTGTTTCTATTTCCTGGAAACAAAAGTTCAATGGTTACTTATATGTAATGTATGATATAAAATTTCAATTCTAGTTCTGTTAATATTATTATTTCATCATCATCATCAGCAACCCATTAAATCCCATTACGGGGATCGGGTCTCCTCTCCTCTAACTAGAGAGCTGAGAGGGTTTAGGCCATAATCCACTCACGCTGGCCTAGTGCGGGTTGGTGGATTATTATTTAGCATGAGTTAATAAATTAAACACAGTAAGCCCACAATACCCTCTTATAGAATCTTGGAATAGTATAAATACTTTTAAAAAGTACCTCTTTGTGGCATTGTATTGTTCTCAGGGCGAGGCGGTTCTATTTCTATATGTGAATAGGTGTTTTCTGTGTTGGGGTTGTTTTCCATCACAATATTGATACGAGAACTAGGGCCTGGCTCAGCCATAACCTGTTCTGTGTTATCGTTATTGTGAGAGCTTGTTTCAGGTACAGGCTCTGACAGAAACTCAATAGCTGACAGGTTACTGAAAGTTTAACAACGATTATTAATAAAAAAACAGATTGCTGGTACATATAAAATTTAAATTAAAGTATCTATTACTCACAGCGTGGGCGAGTCTTCTACTATTTCAAATGTAGGCTGTGGCTGTACTTCCTCATAATGCACCTAGAATATTAAAAAATTATATTATTATCATAATCCTAGCATACAAATCTTTTTCAAAATTAGAATTACTCTATCCAAACAAATTTAACTAGGTACATACATATATTATTTAACTACATAACAAAATGCTATTACTGTAAATAAACATAATGCCACACACTGTTGGGCAATAATATGTAATGTTTATTCAATATATCCTTTTGGAATTTATTACTTTAATTTGTTATTTTTTTACTTAGTACATGTAAAAGTAATTAAAGTTCTAGTTATTATTGGTTGTGTGTGACCTGAGAGTTTGAGCCAATTCACATCATATCTCTACATTTTTGGAACAAATGTACTTTATTGTATAATTGTTTGATAATCATAAATAAATGACTTCTTATTATTATTTAGCAGGTATTATTGTTTTTATTAATTCTATGTCATATATTTTGTCTTGAGCAATATTTTATGTACTGACTTACCTCTGCTTCCACTATAATAGGATCTCGACGAACTCCTGCAAGTGGACCCACATCTCTGCCTATCAGAGATGCCACTCTGTCCTCCAGAGCTGTCAGATTAGGTGCATCATTAGGCCCTCCTCCTGTACCCTGTCGTGTCCTTGTAATGGAGGTCAATTTAGTCCGTACTCGGCATTTGTAATCATTCCAGAACTAAAAGAAAATTATTGAATAATATAATACACATGGTGATTGTAACTATATGAAATAAACAAATGTTTGTAAATAATAATAAGGTCTCAGTAGTACTTATAGATAAATCAATGCAAGCATTAATACTTTTTACACCACCCTTAAAGATTTAAATGAACTTGCTAATTAATACAATTAATACAACTTAAGACTTACACGTGACCATTCTTTAGGTGTTCTAAAAGCACCTTCAGAATTTAAAATTCCAGCGCACTCTGCCCAAAGACGGCCAGCAAGGGCTCGTGCTTCCATGGAGCGCACGCGACCTAAAGCCAAGTCTCTGTGCTGCTCCATGTAGTCTATGAGAAGTTCTATTTGCCTTACAGAGGTCGTGCGTTTCCTGCCAGCCATAATCTAGAAATATGTGCAAACAATTACCTGCCTAGATATCCATGATCACAATAATACAAAATAATAACTTTGAAAGAATAGTTCTATAGGTACTCACTTTAAAACTGCTCAATTTAAATCACTGCACCACTACACTCGCACGTCACCAAATAACTATTAGTTTAAACTTATGCACGCACATATCCCATGGTTTGAAATGCTGAAGTGCTCTGCTTCTTCAAGAGCAGCCATATATCAAGATAAGAAATTAAACAAACGAGGAGACTCAGTCCACTTATGGTTTAATTTATGTCATTTCAAGTTTTAAAAGTGGCGCTGTTTGTTTTTATAAATATTGACGTTTGGGACTTGAGTTTTTTTTTTAACACATCATAATTTGAATATTTGGACGACATTTATCGACAAATAAGCATAAAAAATAATAAATATATTAGAAAATGGGTTTAGTTATTGTTTAGACATGTTATGAAATCTGAATTTCGTTTAAATTCTTTTATTTCACTCTAAGTAGAATAAATATTTAACATAACTTTTGCACGGGTATCACTAATGAATACATTTCGCCGGTGAATAACCCTATTCGAATTTCAGCTTCATTACGGTTACAGTTCGACTTCGGTTCAATTGATGTCCAACTTAGATCCAGCCAAAGTAAATTGTAGAATAGCATTTTGTAGGCTGATCGTAACGTAAACGAAACTGAACCTTAACTGGATCGGAATAGATCGTTCGATGTTGTAATTTAGTAGAATTGGCCCCCTGATCGATTATATTCTATATAGCTGTACTTAATGATAGAAAATTTATTGGATGGTTTACAATCACAGGATATTTAAACACGTTGTATAACATAATATTTTTTTTTTATTCTTTATATTCGGAAAACATTTATATAACAAATAATTGTGAAAATACAGCAAATCTTTGGGTTGGTTAGCCCATTTATCGAGGAAAGCTTTTACTAATGTTTTATATATATGTAAGTAGTTGAATATTTTTTTTGAGGTCCAGTCTGGTCTATTTATAATACGTATCCATTTGTCACGTGACGCTGTTTTCGTTGGAAACCTAAAATAAAAGACAAAAAATATCACTAACTTAATGGCTCACCTGACTCACTAAGCTTATATTTTAAGTACTATCTACTGAATTTGTGAGAAACAACTACTTTAAAACTAGGTATTAAAAAAACATAGAGAGATGTAAATAAGTTAGTGTGCTTCACTCAATTACAATAGTGGTTACCTTAAGGCGTTAACGCACATATTACGATGATTTAAAGAATTGACGGAATAATTACAGTTTTAAAAATACTATCGACTTTTATCGATACCCATGACGTCATCATTTCGTCAAGCCCTATCGTCAACAAACATTTTCCTATTTTACACGAAAAAAGCTTTAATATATCGTATATACATAAAATATTATCAACACAACGAAGAAGAAGCCTAAATACGTCCAATAAAATAGGTTCTTGCTCAGTTAAAAGCACCAATTTCACAAAATAAGGTTTGCAAAAATTCATTAGATTTTTGTATTTACCTAAGAAACGTGAAATTTCTCTGGGTTATTCCTTCTTGTCACGTCACAATTGGTTACGGAACAGACCACCATGATACTGGCACACCTTTTAAGCAATTTATTGCACGATTTGTAAATATTTTAGCAAAATAAGAGTTGACAGTAAAACACGCGAGCCGCTATGGCCCCCTAATTGAAAAAATATTGGCACATCCCATTTTATCTTTCATCTCTTTCACTCTTTTACAGCGTGCATATCAATTTGACCTCTCGTTTCCGCGCTATGTTTGTCTTCTGCGGTAGCGCGCGGATCCTAGGTCTATGGTCTCGCCTATAATCTGACATTGTTTATCTTGTACATACTAAATCTATGCATGCGACCATCATTCAATCATGGCCAAAGACATAAAACCACAATACGGAAACAAGTTCAACGGAAACATGGAGGTATTCCATAGTAAACTGCTATTGCTCCTATTTCCACCACAAGAAAAAAAAATTAATATGGCAAGTATGGCAACTTTTAAAAATTAATAATATTTTCTAGGTAGGTATTTAGCACAATAAATTTAAAATTTAATGCAAACGTACGTAATATGTATGTATCGTGTATTGTATTACCAATATAAATTGACTTCTTATTGTTAATTACTGCATTATCCATTGACCTGAAAATTACAAAAAATCTTTGCAAATCTCCAAATCCAATCTGTCAAAGTCAGTCTTGTGTCATTTAATTGTCATCCTCTTCGAAGATAATGGGACTTCGATTATTGTATGTATACTAGTTTTTCGGCTCAATAAATTGTTAAACATATTATTAAATCCAGTATCACAACTCCCACGCAAACGTCGTATATATCAAACGATTGTGAACGTTTAGGTTCCTGTAATTCAGATAACTAAAACTGTGCTGTTTTTATGAACGAAGTGAAACATAGTGCGACAAAATATTGACTTGTTTCACAATCTTTTTTTGTTGCTCTAAGATCACAATGAACAATATTAGTTCCATATGTCTTAGTTTATTTATTTTAGTGTTTACACTAAATATAAGATTAAGTTTCGGGTTGTACAATAAACCATGGACCGATAAATATGAAAACAAATGCCCAAAATTATATCCGAAGAATTTTCTGAATTACATGCCAGTTGGTAAGTATTTATTCGTTAATTTTGAGTTGAATTTATATCATTTGTGTTTCGGCACACTCTTCAGATTCATAATATTAGTATAGATACGAAAAAAAAGGTAAAGATATTTAAAAAAGTAATAGATTTATTAGTTTTAATTTGAAATATTTTATTTTTTTATGTTTTGTATGTAATAATATTGTCAGTAATAAGTATTTTTAACGTTATGTACATCTCAACATAAATAAGTTCCCAGTGACTGTACTGACCACTGAATTATGCAACCAGGATTACCTATATAATTACTTCTTCTAATGTATTTATAAAATTCCTCATACAAATATCAGTCTAGTAATTTATATTGGCTGAATGCATAAGGGACCGGCGTGCAAATCACGTGGTCTGATTTCAATCCCAACCAGCAGTACCTATGTGGAATTTATATGTACTAGTCAAATGACTTACCATCTGCTGACAGTGAAGGAAACCATCGTGAGGAAACCCACATATTCTAGGAGAAATTCTATGAGTATGTCTGATCCACCAACCCGCACTAGGCCAGCGTGAGTGGAGCATGGTCTGAAACCCTCTCAGCTCTTTAGATAGAAGAGAGGAGACCCCGAGCCCAGCAGTGGGTCTTAATAGGTTGATGATGATGATGTTGAATTTATATTGCTGATTTAGTTATAACTGTATACTCATTTCATTCCCACATTCTATTACTGTGATACTATGTTTTTCTGTTTGAAATTCCCATTGGTACCCAAAATTTTGGATTAAAGATCTCTAATACTAAGAATTATAAATTACCTTCAAATTCTAAATTTAATATTTAGGTACTCAAGTTCTCAAAACACCCCCCTCAAAACACATCTGACTCCCATAAATTAAACGTGTACTCCCATATATACTCCCATAATTAAACCAAGCTTGTTTTAAAACCAAGCCAACCAAGCAAAAAATCCCTCCTTTACTAAAATCGTAACTGTATTGTATAAAGATATCTCTCTAAGAACAACACTTGCTTATAGAAAACTTCTTAACTTCAAAATAATCTAAAATAAGATCTAACACAGGAACACTTACTTACTATGTCTGATGAGACAACCATGCAATAAAGGAGATTAGAAGTAGAACCTTCTTACATAGAGACTAACATATATAAATCTTTGGTATTCAGAATCATTTAACACTTGTAAAAAAATAATCATTAGAAGTAAATAAGTTAGTCAAAAACTTAAATATTCTTCTTTTAAAGAGAGCTAATTTCTTGTCATAGAATCATCACCGCTGTTCCCTACTCTGCTGCCTTTGTGTTAAAGTAAAACAAAGAGTTTTATTAATCGGAGATAAATTTAAGTATGTTTGGGTTACAATTCAGTTTATTTCATATTTTATTTATATATTTTAATTTTAGTAATAATCTGGCCACAAAGTTGTAATCAAAGACGTTTACACATATTAAATTATTATAAAATGGGTCTACGTCAGTTATTATATTTTAAGCAATAATAAATACCTTACAAATTTTTTTTTCCGACCCGAGATGTAGTTGCACTAAAGGTTCAAAAAAAAATGTGTATTAGTTTCCACTAGTTTGAAAGTTTTACATAATTATCTGCTTCCATAGGTAATCTAACAGCAGGCAACTACACAGAAAAGAATGAACTTAAAGGTTTGAAGCAGTGCGTGATGGAATGTTGTCTGGCCGAATCCTGCAATGTTGTATTCATATATGAAGCTAGATGTTTTCACGTGGAGTGTGTCAGTGATGAGTTATGTCTGCCGCTGCAAAGGACCGGTGGTAAATGGGCGTCTACGCATGTATCGATGATACTGGTTAAGCCAGTTTTACCCAATGGTAAGTATTTGTACATTTAATTTACCCTATATATAATGTACTCTGTGCATTTAATACATCATACTAATATTATAAATAGGGAAGTAACTCTGTTTGTTATTTTTTCACGCCTTAGCCACTTAAATAATCTAAATGGAATTTCATATAGAGATAGTCTAGGACCTGGAGAAAAACAAAAACATGCTGGCCAAACCGTGGGCCTTTATAATTGTTGTGGGTCACAACACAACCTACAGTTTTTCTGTATGTAGGTAAAATTTGTGCCTGAATTGATTGTTGTATGTTGGAAATGGTTGTATAAAACCTATAAGGTGCAGAGCAGACGACGGAGCGGCGCGGGCAGCGGCAACGGTCAGACAGACGCGGTCTTTATTGCTTTACGGTCAAAAAGACTGCGCCGCGACCCGTCATTGGCGCAGCCCTTAAATTGATAAAATGGGTTTTAGAGCTGTTTATTTCCTTGATTAAAAGTTATGATTACCATGTTCATGATAACACAAATCAATGCCCATATCAGTTAGTCATACAATATTTTGTTATAAAAAATATACTGTATATTTTTATTTATAGGGCAACGATGAATGTGGGATATCACTTGAGAAATATGGTTATAACAAAATTTTATTTTATTTACTAGCTGTGCCCGTGACTTCGTTCGCATTCGATTTCATAGATTTTTTCATAGATCTCTGATACTTTTCCAAAATCAAAGTAGCCCAAGTTACTTCTTGCGACATTAGCTCTCCGCCAATAAAAGTCCCGTCGAATCCGTCCAAACAGACAGACACAAAATAAATACTTAGTGTGTTTGGAATAAGCTGTTATTTTGATATTACAAAGAGACATTTCAGTTTTATTTATTTGCATAGATATATGTAGATTTAAGTATAAGGTAAAATTTTATATTGAGTTGACAATGCCGCCTGCAGCAATAAAAAAGAAGTATTGAACCTTTTAAGTCATTTACGCCAATATTGTTACAGAAAATTGGTCTGACATATTAGACCAATCCAGCTACAGACAAGTGAACAACTTCTCACCTGAGGAGGAATCTATTTATTCACCATACACAAGTCGCCGCAACGATCTTCTTAATGATGACGAAGAATCGGCTTTCTTATCTCGTTTTCTTAACAACTTGCCTACAATGGACGACGATGACAGACCTTTTGACAAATACAGAGATAATAGCGACACTGAACTCATGATGGACGCATCGAATTTTCTAGAAAAAATACCTTGTGAAGTAGGCGCTGATGATTGTCCCATGAATGCAGCCTGTATACCATTAGGACTCAAACTTCGTAATGGGATTTGCAAATGTGTTCCCGGCACTGAGGAAAATTCGCAAGGTGCATGCGTTCAGACTTTAAGACCTTTTGCTAAAGGACCAACGATACCTGTGGATTCTATGAAGAAAATTGAAGATGCTGATGGGAAAAGTGACTTAAAAACGGAAACTTCTTCACAGAAATCTGTTCAGACTTTGACTGTATCTATTATATCTAAACAGGTAACTAACTTTTTGCTTAATCGCCATTAATCTTTTCACCATCACTATCTATATTATCCGACAAATCGAAGTATGAGAATATGATCTTGTTGCTTTGGCAATGCGAAAACATTTTAACTCCCATAGCACAAAGAGGGGTGTTGTTTGACAGCTACCCATGCGTGTCTATCTGTGCACCGTAACTCTTAAATTAATGACCCGATTTTAATGCATTTGGTTGGTTGGTTCATATCTTAGACATGGTTTATCAAAATCTGTTCAGTCTTTTCAAGGTCGTCAGCGCTTTTATATGTAGTAAGTTTAGTACTGACTATACAACATGTCATAAATTATTTTTCCCTCAAGGTACAACTCCCAGAGAACGAAGTGACATTGGCAGCGTACACCATTCCCGATGAGAAGGCAACAAACAACCACTACAACTATGTTTGGACGTTAGTTGACCAGCCGAAAGGCGGTTTTACAGGTAACATAAATGGTACATTGCTCTTGTGAAACCTTAATAAACGTTAGTGAATTAGTTTATATATTTAATTTAATTTTGATTGAAATTAGGGGATGGAAGCCGGACTTGTCTCAAAACCATAAACGTGTTCTACTGATGCCTAACACAATACATGGACTAATAACTACTTGGTATTTACCAACAAATACCAAGTAGTGTGTTTTCGAGCGTAAATCTTCCGAAACAGCTGATTTTATTTAAATGCCTATCTTTTCTACGCATGTTAGAATAGCATAGTGACATATATGTATTCCAATTTTTACGTACCATTATGTCAGAAGTAGTACTACCCCAGATTTACTTTCAAAGAATGGTCGCCGTCCACTCATTATGTTTTATTTACCCAAATATACCTCGTAATATACCTATTCCAACTTAATGTCGGCTCGGAACATCGCGCGCGACGATGGGTAGAACACAAAATTGGGTATCAGCGGGACGGGTTATGCGCACTTCGTCCCATTCGCACTTCGTCCTCCGTTCGCAAATTGTCCCATTCGCGGTTAGTCCCATTCGCATTTGGTCCCATTCGTGGTTAGTTCCATTCGCGGTTGGTCCCATTCGCGGTTAGTCCTATTCGCATTTGGTCCCATTCGCAGTTCGTCCCATGCAAGCAGTTTGTTGCATTGTTACCTCCAGGTGGATATGGTTCTCGTGCCATACAACATACATACATACTAACATACAGATTATGCCTCAATACCAATAGAAGAGAAGGCTGATACAACTTTCTTCCACCTACTACGATCCTGAAAAACATCTTTCATTTCTAGTGTACCATTTAAGTGTATGTAAACTATTTTCGCACTTCCTACCCAGGTAATATGAACCAGAACGGCGCAAAGGTGACGCTAACAGAGCTAACAGAAGGCCAGTACCGGTTCAAAGTGACGGTGAACGGTACCAACTCGTACGGCGAGGGGTATGCCAACGTAACGGTGTTGCCACCACAACGTATTAATACGCCGCCTCAGGTTGTGATCACTCCTCAAACACAGACTGTCAAACTGCCTAATACTGTGGCTGTACTCGATGGTAGTGCTAGCAAGGTGAGCTATTTAGAAAAAAAAAAATTTATTAAAACCAGTTAGTTATATAGCACACTAAAACTGATACACGGTGGCGCTAACCTTATATGTAACCATCAAACAACATTACACTACTCTGCCCGTAAAAAAAATTACTCAACATACATAAATCGTAGGCAAATTTGCTGACACTACTTTTCGGATAACCTGTTACATTCTTGTGACATTCATAAGTGTTACCTTGTAACCTAGATGAATAAACGAGATTTTATTTCATACATATAGATCACGCCCCTTTCCCAACAGAGGGGTAAGCAGAGATTATTTCCTTCCACTTGCTATGATTCTGACACACATCTTTGGCACATATCTGGGTTTCCTCGCGATGTTTTCCTTCACTGTTAGCAGATGGTTAGTCACATGACTAGTTCACGAACTGGTCGTAGGCAAATTTGCTGACACAACATTTCGGATAACCTGTTACATTCTTGTGACTTTCATAAGTGTTACCTTGTAACCTAGATGAATAAACGAGATTTCATTTCATTTCATTACATATAAATTCCACAAAGTTAAATCCTCATTGGTACTGCTGGTCGGAATCGAATTTGGACCGCATGTTTAGCACGCCGGTCATCCATTCAGCCTCATTAAATAATAACAATAAAAACTCTTTTCCACAGGATGATGACGCAATCATTTCTTGGCATTGGGACTTAACACTAGGTCCAATTGGCTATCAACCGCCTCTACAAGACGGTCCTACATTAGTGCTGAACGATCTGAAACAACCTGGCAACTATACATTCAAACTGACTGTAGAGGACTCAGATCATGTGAAGAACTCTACAACGGCTAATATCACTGTATTGAATCATACGGATTATCCACCTGAAGCTAATGCAGGTATGTTTAGTCCGTTTGCATTAAGAAAATAGTAACTTCACACCAGTGCGACAGTAAGGCGTATTAGTTAAGGTATGATTTATATTCAAAGGGCTAAGTTCAAATGGTCAATGTGAACACGGCTTTCTAATTACATCATTACAAACGATAAATGTCCGACTGCTGAGCACAAGTCTCCTCCAAAGAATGTGGAGGGAATTTAGCCTGCATGTGTGGGACGGTACGGTTTTGTAATGAAAGCAAGCGCTTCAAACAACGGTGTCCAAGCTTTCAAAATTTTAATACATTTTTGACAAAAAATATAACATGGTATAAAAACTACTGGCATCGATTTAGCTACTGATTCTGAAAAAGTACTTTCAGGCTTCGCATTAAGTAGGAATAAAGATGTATATATACTGCTACTTAACGTTGATATTCTGTGGGATGGTAGGACTTCCCCGGACGTGGGGGCCCATTTAAACGCGTGTCACACGGTTATAAACTTGCCTTCCAACAGAGGTGACCTTGGTGGATTCCAACCGTCTAGCCAGCTGTTGTAAACCAAATTTCATACAAACTACGCGGCTCCCGACCCTCCTTACCAAGCTCCCACCAAGGTCACCTCTGTAGAAAGCAATTTTACAACCGTGTGGCATGGCTATTATGTTGGCATGCCAGCGAGGCACTACTACTACAATATTTGCGCAAGGTCGTCACTAGAGGCGCTTGCAATTCGTTTTCTCCCCGTACTAATGACCGGATGCAACATATTCATGTTCTGTACGTTCTTACAGGTCAAGATGTGATAATATATTTGCCGAACAATAACCTAACTTTGAACGGTAGTCTCTCCACTGATGACCATGAAATAACGTCTTGGGAGTGGACCAAATCAGCCGAAGATGAAAATAAAGCTGTCGATATGCAGAACACGCACTCGCCTTATTTACAAGTGAGTACTTAGCCAAGTAAAATTTGAGTTTCACCTCGGAATTTCAGCTATAGGTTTAGGTTTAACGACTTTATTATTCATAAAGAACATATACATGTTCACTTAAAATGAGTTTACATAATAGTGTTTCTTATAACTAAAAGTTATGTATTTCAATTATTTGCTACAGAGATTTGATTTATAAAATGTATATCAAATAACTAGAAATTATCCAATATATACTTTATTAATCTTTTTTTGACTGTTAGGACGGGTATTGTTAAATATGTGACTTGATTTGGAGTCCTTAATAAGAATTTGTTGAAGTTTTGTATAGCTATCGAAATAAATACCCACCTGTTAATATTATTAACATACCCAAAATCCATTAGGTATTGAAGCCGACTACAATAATTAAGATTTTTTTTTGTATAGTTATAATGTTTGTAATGTTGCCATGTAAATGAGAATTTGTCTTAGTGATGATAAAAATCTTAAGCTTAAAGGTCAAAGGTCACAAAAATGTTTTTTTTTTCAAACTCTTCAGCTTTATAATATTAGTATAGATGCGCACAATAGCTCAACTGTCTCAGTTATAACTAGTGTCCGACCGAAATTTCGGTTTCGGTTTCGGTTTCGGCCGAGTTTCGGCCAAAAATCAAGTTTCGGCGACAGTTTCGGTTTCGGCCAGAATTGGCCGAAACTTTTGCCGAAACCGAAACTGATTTCGGAAGCTGTCGTGCACGCTCGACTAACTTCGTTTCTCGCGACAACGCTTTGACGCCCCTATTCGGGAATTGTCGTGCGCCGTTCGGATAGCTCTGTAGCAACAAAACTTAGTCAGTGCGTTATCGCCCGACGCAAACATTCTTTAGAGGTTATGTTTTAATGGAACTGATTATATGTAAATTTTTGTTTCGTTTCTGTACTTGATTGATTTATACAGGGTCTCTCGTAAGTAATGAAATGAAATAAAAAAATTTTACCAGCTAATCAATCAGGTTTTCGAAAGGGGCACAGCACAACAACAGCTTTAATTGATATTGTGGACAATGTTTTGGAAGCTAGGGATTGTGGTATGGGGACTATACTAGTCTTATTAGATTACTCCCGCGCATTTGATAGTATTAGTGTCTCGCTTCTCCTATCTAAGCTTTCATATTATGGATGCGACCCAGAGGTCACAAAATGGTTCTGTAGCTACCTGAGCAACAGATACCAATATGTACAGGTCCCGTGTGACAAAACTGGCAATAACATCACATCGTCGCTCTGCTCAGTGAGGAGAGGAGTTCCACAGGGCTCGATTCTTGGTCCACTTTTATATATACTATACACTGCAGATGTTGTCACTTCTATTCGCCATTGTAAATTTCACCTCTATGCTGATGACCTCCAGATATACTGTCGCGTCCAACCAAGTAATTGCGGCGTAGCTGTGAATGATATGAACAGTGAGCTGAGTACGATTGCAGAATGGTCCAAAAGAAATTGTCTTGTTATTAACCCTAATAAATCGAAGTTTTTGATCATTGGGTCTAAAGACATGGTCTCTAAATTAAATGATTTAAACTTAGACATTAGAATACAGGGCAGCCCAATAGAACAAGTACAGGAAGCACGTAACCTTGGAGTGGTTTTTGACAATCAAATGCAGTTTGAAACCTATGTGCTAGAAACTGTACGCAACTGTTTTTATCGTCTTAAGCTACTCTATCGTATACGCCCATATATAGGTCTAGATATGCGCATCATGCTGTGCGAGTCGCTTATACTCAGTAAATTAAATTATGCCGACACCTTATATAGTAACTGTTTGCTGAGCAGAAGTAAGAACATAATTCAGCGAGTACAAAACGCTTGCATTCGGTTCTGTTTAGATATTCCACCTCGCTCTCACATAACTCCCTTTTTAAACAAAGTAAAGATGCTGAACATGGTCTCACGTAATAAGATGCATTTAGCTTCATTAATGTTTGATGTTGTACTGAATCAGCGCCCTAAATATCTGTATAACAAGCTGACCTGGTCTAGAGATTGTAATAAATACAAGACTAGGGCATCCAATTACTTGTTGATTACTCCTCAACATTCGTCTGCTGCATTTCGTGGGAGTTTTAGGTTTGCAGCCAGCCGTTGTTGGAATGATCTTCCACCACCATTGCGCTCTCTGAAAACGTTACATAGTTTTAATAAGTCTTATAAAAAACATTTGTTACATCAACAATTGCAATAATAAATAAAAATAAAAATAACTTACCTATAACACAGCAGCTTTACTTGAGTAAAAATTATTTATAAACATAGATGCAACATGTTTCTGTCCTTAGCGTCTTTGCTTGTGTAGTTTATGTGCTCCGTTTATTATGTATACATCGTTACACAATTAATTATAAACACCACACCACACTCACTTTTTCACAAGTGTATGTATTTAATTTAAATTAAAGCATTTATTTATTAATTATGTTAGAAAATAGTATGTTGTAGATAAAGTTTAGCGTCCTTTTCGTCCATGTTCTTTTTTGTGTTGTTTTGTCATAGTTGTCATTGACATTTGTTACTTTTTGACAAGTGACAGCTATGACAGTTTCAATTTAATCGATTAATTCAATCGATCGCATATTAAAATTAGTATATACATTTGGTTCATCTCTGTATATTTATGTTGTTTTATTTATATTTATATTTTTTGTATAGCGGCATAAAAATTGTTTTATTTTTGTTATTTTTTTAATTTAAGATAAGCCGTACGTCACACCAAATAGGCCCATTTGAAAATCAGCGCCGGGCACTTGTGCTCGGCATTATGCTGAAATGGTGCCTATTTGGTACAGACACGGGACTGTTGTTTGTTCTATCTATATATATTTGTTATTTAGTATGTCTTGTGTTTGTACCAAATAAATGTTTTCTATTTCTATTTCTAATGGATAACTCGTTACAAGTAAGAAAATTACATTTTTATTTCAGGGCTGCCAACGGTGTGAAAATGGTACACACATTTAGATTTTTTTTAATTATGCTCCTTTGCCCACTCAATCCGTTGCCATTTCAAGAAATTTAGATATTTTTGTGTAATTGTTTTATATCGTACTCCTTGAGACTTGCATTATTTTATTTAATTACATTTTGAGTCCTCATTAACGTAAAACACATTTCAAGCTAATTTTTCCGATTTTTTTTCTTAATTTGTAGTTTTAACCCTTGATTGTGAAAAAAAAGTACGGTGCTATAGCTGCCCATTATCTTAATAACATCTCTAGTATGTGTAGATTATATAAAGGTATAATGGTGTGTACTTAAGCAAGCAATACTAGTTACAAGAGCAAAAGAACTAAGCAAGGTCGAAATTTCGATTTTTCAACAAATGCTGTAATTTTCGTGATTTATGTTATAATACTCCAAGACATGATTTTATTCAATTAAGATACCAGTTTTAAGTTGAATAGTATCTAATTACATTTTTATTTGCGTTGATAAAAATCTATGCGAAAGCTACCAGGGCATGTCAATAATAAAAAGAGTTTATTTCTACTTCAATAATAAAAAGAGTTTATTACATACTTTTATACCTTTTTATAATCTACACATACTAGACATGTTATTAAGATAATGGGCAGCTATAGCACCGTACTGTTTTTTCACAATCAAGGGTTAAAACTACAAGTAAAGAAAAAAATCTGAAAATTAGCTTGAAATGTTAATTTAAATAATGTTTTACGTTAATGAGGACTCAAAATGTAATTAAATAAAATAATGCAAGTTTCCAGCAGTACGATATTAAAAAAAATACACAAAAATATCTAATTTTGTTAAAATGGCAACTGAATGAGTGGTCAAAGGAGCATAATTTAAAAAAAAATCTAAATGTGTATACCATTTTCACACCATTGGCAACCCTGAAATAAAAATGTGATTTTCTTGCACCTTGACATTAGAGCTACCACCAGGTAACGGGTTATCCATTACTTACGACAGACCCTGTATAGTTAATTAAATATTGAGTCAGTAACTTTGTTTTGTTATTATTAATAGATCAAGTCACATGTAAAAAAAAGATTGTAAATGAAAAATGTGAAGTGTTTTATTTGTTAAATTACGTTGTATAGGTAAACTTATTTCAAGATTTACTGTGTTTCCATTTCATGTCCTAATTAATGCAGAATAATGGGTAAAATGCACCAATTTCAGTATTTTAAGGAATTTTATACTTGCTCACGTGAGTTTCGGTTTCGGTTTCGGCCGAAACTGAAGCCACGGCCGAACATTCGGTTTCGGTTTCGGTTTCGGCCGGAAAACCAGTTTCGGTCGGACTCTAGTTATAACTGATATAGATAGGTGCAGGATATAAAATGTGAGGTTCAAAGCTACTAGGTTTCACCTCTTTATTCGAACTAGTAATGATGCACAGTGGTCGAAATTCGACCATAATTAATTTAAATGTTATGTTTGAACAGTATATAATCAATATTGAGATTTTTTAATATAGGGCTTCTAACCCATTCGTGTAACCTTCTTTTCCATATACCCTAATTTTTAAGAAAAATAATTGGAAAAGGTTATTGAATCAATAAATACATATTATTATTAATATTAGCATTTAGATTTTTTTTAAATATCAGCATTCTGTACTCCCTCTCTATATAAACTACAAGTGTAGGAAATTTCATACTCCTCCGTTCGCACAATTTTCGTAAAAAGGGGTACAACTTTGCTTCACGTATTAATATATAGATACTTTAGTATAACTACAAGAACACAAGTAAATATGCATGCAAATTATAGATATAGTGTAAACAGATAAAAGTTAATGACAAAAACCGAGGGTTTATAATCATATCCTTCCATTGCTATCAGCACTTATCAATCTGGCACATGGTGTTCATGTTTCCTCTTATAATGAGTATTATCGCTCCACCTCGAATCTGAATCGTAAATATTTTATAAACCACTGATTCAACATGGTTGTTTTTGGAAAATTTAATAACAGCACTGCCATGATAATTTGAGAAAATTTGCGTATCTGATATCCGTTATTTTAGGTAACAGATCTAAGCGAAATTCGCAACAGAATACCGTTATATTACATTTTTAGAGCTGAAAAGATGTTAATTTCATCGATAAATCAATGAATACATTTAAATGTTTAACATCTGTACGACACGCAACTCGACACAGACACCGTAAGGTGTGATTTAAAAAAATACATCGACCGTAACTATTAACAAGGTCGGAACTACAAAAACACTACTTTTCAGTACGGCCAGTTAAAGTTTTGAACTTATATATAAGCTCCTATAAAATCCAAAATCGCCAAAATGTAGTTCCGACTTTGTTAATAGCTGCGGTCGACATATTAGATCGTCTGCGAGGAATGTAATCGAAATTGAACAAAATGAGAATGAACATCGTGTGTAACAAAATAAAAATGTATACTAATATTATAAAGCTGAAGAGTTTGTTTGTTCGGTTGAACACTAGGATCTCAAGAACTATTGGTCTGATTTGAAAAATTATTTTAGTGTTCGATAGCCCATTTCTCGAAGATTATTTATATGCTTTATAACATCACGCTACGGCCAATAGGAGCTGAGCAGTGGCCAAATAAATGACGGGAAGGAAGCTCCGCGCGACTTCTAGTAATATAATATTTTGGGATGTCTACTCCTTTTAAAAATCAAACCTAAGCTCGATGAATAAGCTCTATATTTGAAAGTTTCTTATAAACTACATTTATCATTTTAAACTTTGAAGCTGGACCGATTTAAACAAAAATGATCCTTTTGAGCTTTTAGTTAAGTTCATATAGGATTACATAAAATAACAAAAACAAAATTAAGCATTACAAAGCCAGAGAAATACTGCAATGAATTTTAAAGTCAAATATCTCAAAATGAGGTTTGTGTTGATTGCATCATTTTTGCTTAAATCGGTCCAACTTATTCTACTTGTCAATTCTGAAAAAAACTATCTAACAGAACGACGTCTATAAGATCATCTAGTAACTACTATTACCAATTGTTTCAGTTATCAAACTTATCAGAAGGCGTGTACACATTCGTGCTAAAAGTAACGGATTCCTCCGGTCAGTCGTCCACTGCCGACGTGCACGTGTTCGTTAAACCTCCCACCAACACTCCACCTGTTGCCGACGCTGGATCTGACGAGGTAAGTCATCATAGAATAATAAACTTTAATTAATAGTGATAAGTATAATTTTCGTATAACTTTAAATTGATGTCAGTCGTGTTAAATTTTCAACCTAAAATAAATGGTTTTAAGGTCTATTTAGTCATTTTTAAGCTTGTTTGAATGAACATAAGGTTAATAATGGCTAATTTCTAGTTCTCTTCTCACACCGCACAATTGTATCATTCTATAACTGAATTACTTTTGTACAAAATTTTAAAAGTACTAATTAAAATGGTAAAGAAGCATGCTGGTGGTATTGCAAAATACTGTTTAATAGTTGGCTAGGGCGTCGTATTGAAATTATTCGAAAATATAATTATACCTTAGTAGAAATATATTGATTGTTACGAAATAATCTTGCAACTATTACGGTAGTATAAAATACAATGCAAATAATATAGTCTAGGAACCACGGTCTATTTTTACACTTGATTACTACCAAGCTAATTCTCCGTGAGTAGTTTCATTTTTATGAGACGCCCAAGAATTTCCTGTATAAACATGAAGGGATAAAACATGTTGATTTGATGATTCTCAAAAATTTATTACTAACTGGATTTCTATTGTTATAATTGATGATAATTATCAAAATTATTCGATAAAATATTTGTCCTATTACCTACCACAATCGAGAGTTTAGTACAGTAAATTGTTGGGCGTCTTATCAAAATGAAGCTACTTACGGAAAATTAGCTTGATAGTAATCAAGTGGAAAAATAGACAGTGGATCTTGGACTAATAAACTCGGGTGATAGCTGCATGATTACATTTATTTTATTACTAATCTGCACTAAAATACGGTCAAATTATATATACATCTTGCGTGGATTACGTCATCCGCGTCAATTTTGGTAGGGGAAAAGGGGGACACATTGGACTCCTATGTATCTCTCTTTTCCAATGGCGCTCCCATGATTGAAAAGGCATTAAAAAGGGTCATTGGCTTCCAACGAGGTGCATAATAATATATAATGTGACCGTGTTGTAAATAATAATACACATTCTTAGCCATAGGTTGTATTAAAATTGCAGTTCATATCACTACCTCAAACGTGGATCATCCTGAATGGTTCTGCGTCGCACGATGACCATAGAATAGTAGCGTACACGTGGCGTTGCCTCTCCGGCCCCACTAACTCTAATATTGTAAACTTTAACGAGTCCATCGCCAACGCCACGACCCTTACTAAGGGACAGTACGTCTTCTCACTCACTGTCCTCGATGATAATGGGAACTCTGCAACTGATAATGTCACCATCACAGTAACACAAAGTAAGTTTGTAATACTCTATACCGAATCAAACGGGGTGAATAGGTAATTAGGGGTGAATGGTACAACAACATATTGCTTTGTTTATTTTAAATTTTGACTTTACGCCGTGGAAGAAGCCAGAAGATGGCGAAATCAAATAGATAATATCACTTTAGCCGCTTATAGAAAAGCATGGAAATGGAAAAACGGGAAGGCACTTGCCCATCAGTGGAATGAAATAGGCTGATGGTAACACTAACAGTATTTAACAAAACTACAGATAAATATTGGAAGACTTACTTATTAGTATAGTATAATACATCTTAATTTTCCCTTGACCATTTTTGTACCTATTCATCTTTGTCCCTATTCACCCTATTTGGCGATACTATCTACACGACTAATTTTAATTTGTATATTAATTTTGCATGAGTGTTAATTTTCAATGGGAATTATTATCTTACTAATTTGTGAAGCCTGTATTTTGCCTACCGAATTTGAGACGAGCGTGATATTATACTAGAATGTATTTAAAAGTATGTGTTATAAGTAGTTTTCTAGTATTTTAGTTAACTAACTAATCTTTTGTGAAGGTACCTAAATCAAATTCCACCAATATTTTCCACCAAACATTCTGTGTTTAGTTTCTGAACTGTTTCTTTTTCGTGTTGTTATTTGAGCTATATTTTTAGTGATGTGCAAACTAAATCATCTATCAGATCAGTGATTTATAAATCTTTTCCTTCAAAAGATACATATCACTCTTTTAAATCTTTAACTCTTCTAAATCTTTGGATTTAAATGACACGATTATTTCAAGTGATCAAATAATGGAACCATAATGCGTTCAGGCTCAGAATGTCCCTTTCCCAAAATGTCCCTAGGTTTCAAATAGTACCTTTCCCAAAATGTCCCTTTCCCATAATGTCCCTTTCCCAGAATGTCCCGTTCCCGAAACGTCCATTTCCCAAAATGCTCCCTTCCCGAAATGTCCCTTTCCCAAAATGTCCCTTTCTTAATTCAGCTATGCGGTTAACCGGGAATATTTAAATAACATAAGCCAAGTAGTCAATCAACTTTTTTAATCACATATAATTAAAGGATATAAAATATCAAAATGTCGAAAGCAAAAAATATAAATACATCATAATATTAATATATAATATTATATGTATATATTAAACGGTTAAAGGAATATTTAAAAACATAAGCCAAGTATTTAATCTCAGATTAATAACCTCTTAGTTAATCAACTTTTAATCACAGTATATAATATACACAATACATACACACAATATATACCAAAATGTCAAAAGTAAAAACCCTAAATATACTATAATATTATATATCATTTATTTCAGAAATAATTTCCATAATGAACAATAAAATAAAATAAATTGAAAATAAATTAAATTAAAATTGAAAATGTGTTAGTATACAATGGCTTACAACTATGTTAGTATATGTAGTGTATTATATATTAATATTATGATGTATTTATGTTTTTTGCTTTCGACATTTTGATATTTTATATCCTTTAATTATATTATATGTGATTAAAAAGTTGATTGACTACTTGGCTTATGTTATTTAAATATTCCCGGTTAACCGCATAGCTGAAGTAAGAAAGGGACATTCTGGGAAAGGGACATTTCGGGAAGGGAGCATTTTGGGAAATGGACGTTTCGGGAAAGGGACATTCTGGGAAAGGGACATTATGGGAAAGGGACTATTTGAAACCTAGGGACATTTTGGGAAAGGGACATTCTGAGCCTGAACCAAATAATGTAATTAACTATTGATTCTTTTATTGATTCACACTTGATAAAGCCGGTCCGTCTTTTTAGTGCGTTGCTCTCTGTTGATTTTTTGCAGTAGGGTTTTTTAATTTTTTTTAATTATATTTACTTGTTTATCCACAGATAAAAACAGTCCTCCCAAAGCGGATGCAGGCGGCGACCAAGTACTAAACCTACCTGTATCAGTGTTAATATTGAATGGGTCCAAGTCTTCAGATGACTTCCGCATCGTGACGTGGAAATGGACGAGGTCGGGCTCAGGCCTAGCCGCGGGACAAGTTATACTTAATTCTGATTCAACGCCTGTGCTTATGGTACCTACCTTTTTTTTATACCACGACGGTGGCAAGTAAGCGGTTACCGCGTACTATGGACGCCTGCAACACCAGAGTGATCACAAGCGCGTTACAGACCCTTAAATTAAAATACGGGTCATTGACCCTTCAACTTATGAATCATCTGACATTTTTCCAGTGCTAAAATAAAAATGTCTAGATGTTTAGCATACTGTTTTGTGTTAATGTTAAATTGATGACATGGAATGCCTCGCTTTACTAGAGTATCGCGTGCCAAATATAATAAAAAATGTGACGTCTCACTAAGGAAAGACAACCTCACAAATGTAACCAGCGACAAATGGGACAAGGAGTCAGAAAAATAAAATTTGTTTGACGTAATTTATGGATGGCCCCTATAAAAGTCAACATTACATGATACTTATAAATGTCATATAAAACTAAAAAGATGTCAGCAAATTTTCCTAAGACCCTGACAAGTTGACTCTTGAACATTTACTTTACTTACAACTAGATTAACAGTAAATTATTTACATAATATTATTTTTGTGTTACAGCTTTCAAACATAGAAGCAGGCAGATACGTATTCGAATTAACCGTAATAGATGACCAGGGAGAATCAGATCGTGACACCGTGAGCATTCAGGTCAAGCCGGATCCTTTAGAAATGAACCTGATGGAGCTAACCCTCAATATTCCTGTAGCGAGCTTCACTCAAGGACAGTTGGATTCACTCGTACAGAAGATGACCTTGCTATTCAAAGATGATATAAGAATTAATGTCACCGAAATCCGTGGACAAATTGACTCCGGCAACACTCAGTTGATTTTCTTCTTGTCTGAGCAGGTCAGTCAGTTCTATTTTACAAAGCCTATTTACTGTCTTTCCTTATCATAAGTAACTTTAGTTAGACAAGAGGTAACGTTAGTTTTACTTTACCTAATATCTCTTTTATAATCTGCCTCGGTGGCGCAGCGGGAAGTGTATATGACTGCTGTGCAAGAGGTCCCGGGTTCGATTCCCGGGTCGGGTGAAAATGGTATTGGGTTTTTCTATCATGAAATTCCAGTATTTAGATTTTCCCGGAGTTTCGTAAACAAATGTTCTCGGTTGATGACAATAGGTTCGCCCCCTATTTCATGGGACCAAACATAGCTGGCGAAATGTGGGTGTGAAACACCTCTGCCTACCCCTTCGGGGAAAAAGGCGTGATGCTATGTTATGTTATGTCTTTTATAATCATGTCCATCGACATTGGATTCCCGGATTTTAATAGTAATGTTGGTACCCGCAGGGCGTGGCGGTGGAGGGCACGCGCGCGCTGTCGCTGGTGCGCGGCACGGGCGGCGCGTGGGCGGCGTGGGGGGGGGGGGCGCGCGCGCTCCGTGCGCTGCCTCAGTGCGTGCTCGGGCCGCGGCGTGTGCGAGCGTGCCTCGCGCACCTGCCGCTGCGACGCCTTCTGGATGCAGAGTCTGCTCTCACAACTGGACCCTGACGCCATGCCTGACTGCGGTAACTACACGTTTATATACATAATTACTTTGCCCGTTCCTCTGAGCCACAGAGTAATTTTATTATTACCTTTCCCTAAAACTTAATTTTTACCCTTGTTAAACAAGCTATGTAATATATATATAGTGCCAATTTTTTTTTTTACTGTTTTTAGATAAACATCTATTCATTATACTCGTAGTCTATAAACTATATAGTAAGTATAATTATGTAATGCTTAGGGGAAGGAACATTAATTACGTGAAGCATTTTTTTGAGAATTGCCTCACGTAACGAATGATCGGCCACTTACAAAAGAAACTAATAAACAATAATTAAAAGGTAAAGGTACGTAATGAAGTAATGTTGTATGTCGTGTACAGACTGGTCGGTGGTGTACGCGAGCCTGTGCGGGGTGGTGTCGCTGTGCCTGAGCGCGGCGTGCTGCTACCTGTGCGCGAGAGCCGCGCGCCGCGCCTGCGCCCCGCGCAAGCCGCGCCAGCGCCCCAAGTACCGCCTGCTGCCGCTCGCTGAACACGAGGAGAAACCTTGTGAGTACACTATAATCATCACGTATAAACAATCACCGTAGAAACGCTTACAAATATATATTAAACGATCAGATGATTCTAGATGCACATTAATGCACAACTGAAAAAAAATAAGCTGAATTCAACCAGTTTGGTCAAGTATAAACCGTGCACTTTTATGTCATCTGACATTACATATATGATTTTATTGATCGCTATTTGTATTTGGTAATTTGTTCATAAAAATGTCAAATCTATAATTTAGTTTTAAGTGAATATTGTGGCGTAGCCGTCCCATACTGGCTAAACTCATGGTCACCCATTAATTTAATGTATTTGTTATTTTACAGTCACGGGTAAAGACGTATCAGAAACAGAAACGGACTCGGACGTGTTATTCGAAACAAAAACCAAAACGACATCGTTTCCGCCTCGCGTTATGAACGGTGACGCGTCGCAGGGCAACGGATGGAAGAAGAACGGACATTACAAGAGTTCACGTAAAGTGAAGACGTAGCTCATTGCGATGCGGCTCAGCTGCTTGCGGATACAGTCAGCTCTCAGTAAATATAAGTATTTTAGATAATATATATTTCTTCATAAGAATATTAAAGGGTCATCTATAAATAACGTCACACCACATACCAAGAAAAGAAGAAAATAACAAAAATTATAAAATTCTTGTGGCGTAATTTATGGATGATCCCTTATTATTATTAGAACTTGCAAAGCTGATGTTATCACTGAAGGAACGACTTCCTAATAAAAAAGACAAACTTTATATAAACGCTTATTAAGTATAGTTATTCAGATGCAAGTTCTAATAATGATTTATACGTACGTATTGTAGCGGCAGAGAACAATTTTAGATAATGAATATTGACTATTGTACAGAAAAACGAGGTTTCAATGTAAAACTCTAAATTGTGGAATATAGCAAGTCAGATTCAAAGAAATTAGAGATACAACAGAAAATAAACTTCCACCAATTTGTCAAATACATTATAGACCTTAGTGCAGTATATAATCTTACTTATCGGGCAAATAATAAATCATATTTTTCTTTGTTCTCGAATTTTAATAGGATTTGGTAAGAAAAACTGCCGATTTCAAAAGTACATTGCCATTCATATTTGTGTAATATAATAATATAGAATTGTCAACAACCAACTTAAAATAATAACTTTCTTCGCTATTTTAAGTTGATTCCGACTTTAAATAGCAACTTAATTCGCTATTTCAAGTTGGTTGTGAAATAGGCTAGGAAATGCTAGAGTAATTGAATTGATGTCTTATTTAAACAAGTGTAAAGCGTTATTTACACG
The DNA here is from genome assembly GCA_905147015.1 of Laspeyria flexula. NCBI lineage: Eukaryota > Metazoa > Arthropoda > Insecta > Lepidoptera > Erebidae > Laspeyria > Laspeyria flexula. The sequence goes on along the minus strand of LR989964.1, from coordinate 8,451,532 downwards.
ATATGAGTTTCGGAAAGCCATTCTTATGCCCTATTTGTTTTTCTCTACTTAGAAACAGATTGTGAAATTAATATGGCATGACACTTGCTTTACAAAACTATATCGTGACAATGAGTCTTAAGGTAGTTATTCAAACGAATATCTTGATAGTCAAAAAAAATTGTGTCCTATAATTTATATTTTAGTTTTAGTTGCAACAATATCATAATAATCTAATACTAGAAGTATTAACACTATTCAAATATAAATTAAATCATTTTTCAGTCTCGATATAATGTAATTCATCAAAAGCAGGCATTGAATAAAACGTAATCAGAATTAGAACTATTTTGTCTGTTTTTCAATGTAGATAAAAAAAGTAGGTATGCATACTGAACCACGGCTATGAATATATATAAACGTAGTAATTTAGAATAATAATAGGTTTTTTACATAACATTTAATATAAGTAATATGACGTCGGTTATCATATATCCTCATGGGATACGAGAGACTGATAAATGAAGCACATTACAAGCACAATCATGGTTCATAAATTGTAGATAGAGACAGTGTCTTAGGGGCTAGTCACACCCGTTAGCATTCGTTCACAAATTAGTATTACAATGTTCGTGTTCGGGATATTTACCATGACCTTTATTTGTATTATTGAGTTGCCGATATTTCGGCGCTGTTGCAAGCGCCATGATCATAGAAGAACTGAAGTATTTGCGGGTGATATAAGAATTTTACGAGCATACGAAACGGTCTAGAAAAGTAGCAATTAACAACTTTTGAAATGTTAATAATAAGAAGTTACAGCTTATTTCAAATCAGTACATTGAAATCGTGATCTGTTTTCATTTATTGTATATCAAATTTTACCTATAAAGTATAGACCATATCTACGTAAAATAACATGAAGAACGGCTGAGTGAATAGGTGTGAAAGCGTAACGAACTAACAAAGAGCATTTCGCATTTAGTAGATTTCTTATCACGATAAGTGTCGAATATTATATGTTTATCATCATATCGGCCCAATGACGTGATTCGGCTGACATTTTATGTTGAGTAGATTTAATTTTACAATCTCAAAGTTAACACCACACCCTTCGGTTTATGGGTATGGATCAGCCTTTCTAGCTCGTCCATCTTTTTAAGGTTTTGCTTTCTGCAAGTTTTTTAAATAAAAGGTATTTTGTTAAAAAATTACTTTTAATATTTATTGATACTATGCAATTTTTAATAGACTTGCCCCCTTAATTGTTCGACAGGCAGCTGTCAAAATATGTATCCTCTTCGAGGCAGAAAGAGGTAATTATTTATTATTAAATAATAGTTATACGAGATAATTATTCGCTTTTAAAGATTGTGAATAAATGCTTACGAGTGTCATAAGTCCAGTATATTTTTTGTAAATTAAGTAATGAAATGTCTAAATTATTACATAATTATATAAATAAAAAATAATGTTCTAATCATTTTATAATAATCTATAAAGTAGTGATATATCAATAGAGATTGTAGCATAGGTGTAAGCAAAGTGTATTTCGTTTCAAAGTATTTAAGCTGTGCACAATCTCAATAAACCAGGAAAAAATAGCATAGGTATATATTATTTACATTTATAATTATAATTTATATATCTACAACGTGACAGTTTCCTTATTTATTAAATTATATTGTAGTTAAACTACATAATTAATTATTGTTTTATAAAATATGAATTGCATTGTCAAAATCTCATCAATCCAAAACCACCATATTTGAAATTGTATTCTATTGTTAAGAACTAAGATAACTTTTTATTTACAGTTCTTTTGTAAACTAAATTTCGTGCATTCTTAGTTGTTGTTTGAAACTGGCTTTACATGACATATACTATAAATTGCGTTGCAAAACATGACCGAGCCTTACCCAAATATTGTCATTCCTTGCCTAACAATGTATCAAAGTTTGAAATAACATGAACCGGACGGCAATATATTGGTTAATATTTGGGAGGGCTGCAATTTTTAGTAATTACTTCAATAATCTAGTCGTTGATAATAAAATTGGCAATATTGCTGTTTGTTTACGTATTATATATTACTGTGATTTATTTTATAATTTGACTGTACTTAAGTTGAACGTAAATAAAGACGCATTTATGCTTTATATAGCCTTTTTATTACAATTTTTTTGTACTGCTGGAGCATACACACTTCACCACATCCAACCTTCTAGTTAGAGTAAGTATAACTTAACACCCACTTCTCTAATGTTGAATGTTCCCTCTGAACCAGAGGTAAATACAGTATTGTTTCCCCCACGCAACAGGACGCTCAAGATGACATGTTGTCACGTTGTGTAGTAAGGGGACTTAAGCAGTCCTGCCCCCTGATTCTGACTCGTCGGATTGTTCCCGGATCGTAAACTTTTACGAATCTTAGTACGACGTATTTTTACGGCTTATGTTATTTAATGTTAAAAAATAGTCTAACGTATAGAAAATTAAAAACTGATTAATTTAAGGTTTTTTCCTACAACCATTTATTTCTTTAACAATATGTTTTTTAACTTTAGTTACACTGACATTTCGGGCCGAAAATTTTCCGACAGCTCAGAATCAGGGGCCTGGACCCCTTATCAAGGTTAGATAAGACCCCTTCTTTTCCTCGTGGTCAAACTTGTTAAGTAAAAAATGTGTGCAGTCAATCAATAAAGTGCAAAATTAAAAAAGACTGCCCTCTCCCAGTGTTTAACATTGTATTGTATGTGAACAAAGTACTGGGCTAGCATAAGCTTGTAGGAGGGCAGCCTTTTTTTCAAGCAGTTTATTGATTGACTGTACACATTTTTAACTTAACTATACAGGGAGGATCGTTAGACAAGTTTGACCACGAGGAAACGTAGACAGTGACCTGTCTAGTACTGAGAACGTCGTTGAGATGGAGCTAAATGATGCAAAGGACTCTGTGATGTTATTGTATGTACCTACCTATTTATCATTCTAATTTAAACATCGTAAAACAGGCATGTCGGCTACGGCAACACACCCACATGTAATGTAAAAGGAAGGGTAAACAAATTAAATAAAAAATTGAGATAAAAACAATTTTATTTAATATAAAATTTATTGCTTTCTTATAGATATAGATCGGTGGCTTCATTCAATCATGCGCAGGTGATTTGAACACTTTTATATTTTTAGGAAAAATAGGCACTTGACCACAACAAGGCAAATACTAAAAATAGGTAAGTACTAACGGAATGATTTTATTGTGATCACAATATCTGCCTTACTTATTACTCTCATCATCTTTTTTTTTCATTAACATTAAGCAAATTTTGCCAAAAAGCATTCAGAATTGCCTGGTACTATGCACCTATGCCACTTGCAGACAATATTTCCACAACAGATGCAGCATACAATAATTAGAAAAATGCAAATACACAAGAGAAATTTCAAATATTACTTTGCGCAATTTGCATCTTCATCTGCAAAGACAATAAAAAAACTATTACTCACCAATGACCAATCTAGCATAACAAGCCATAAATATGATCCCTAAAAAGCCTACGAAAGTATTCTATCGCTAGCCAATGCTAAGAAAACTAAGTAGGTATTCTTATTATATATAATTTCACATTAAAGCACTATTTATACAATGCAAAAATGGCGTAGCTCATTGATGAATGGATACGATAGCTAATTTATGAGTCATTACATGATGCAATATACTTGCTTATGTAAATTTCAATTTTTTAGTAATGTCTCTAATAAAAATTATACTTAAGTACTTAGGTATCTATTTTTTGTCTAATAACAACATAAAAATAAGCAAAATTAAATAATTAATTGCATTTTATTTGGAATGAACGAGTGTTTCTTATAATCATGACTAAAAACCTTTGGATTTTTTATTATTAATATAAATCCCATGTATTGCCTGTATAAGCCTCTTCGCACTTCAGCAGTGGGAATTTATTAAAGACATTGTTTCAATGCATCATTATTGTGCATCAGATACATTGCATCTCATACCTACCTATGAATAAAATACAATCTACACTGACCTAAATTTATGTTCATTGATAACATTCACGTTTTACTTTAAGTATCAAGCTTATTGTGCTAAAACTATATAAAATCATTTAACGACCACACTCTGACATACATTAACCCGACGATAGGCCGAAAAGTCAAAATTAATTCAATTTTCTGCATCTCTACCAAGCTTAAATAGGCCAATTTTATGTTTCTTCTCAATGCACCAACAGTTTAATATGTTACCTTTCATTAGATACATCTTCATCATTAGACAAATGTAGAATGCTCATTTGAAATAATTTTCAGAATCGGTTCAGTATTTCTATAGATAGCACCATACAAATAAAGAAACAAACATGACCTCTTTTATTAGCAGGTATCTACATATATGATATTATATAAGTATCTAATAATTTAGTAATTTTATAAAGTTCAGTAAATTAATTACTTACTTACCTACAATTTCAGTAAGTATAGAATCTAGTTATACAATTACCTAGTCAATTACTGTTATTTTTACACATAACATTAAGTACCTATATAATTGTGACACATAAAAAATGTTGAAACATCCTGAAAGAAATTAAAAACCAAATGTTTATACCTACGTATTTATAATTACGTTAAACGGCAGATAAAGCGAACAGCTAGCTTCTTATATAATATATATATATTGCTGAATTCAATCACAACCAACACATTTGCTATCGTGTTATCGCAATTACCTATTATTAACATTAATAATAAGATAATTATTCTGTAATCAACAATTAGCTTGACTGTGTGAGTGTTGAAACTTGGAACAATGACTACTTTATTAATTCGTAGAATAAACTCAAGAGCATTATGCTTTAACAATGCACAATTAATTATACTTTGTAGTAGCTATAAAGCCAATGATATTGTATGTTAAAAAAGGTGTCTGTAGATAGATTATAAGCCCTCGAAAAGTGGCACACTAAAAATAGTCTTATTAGCACAAATTTCATCTCAATGTCCCGTTGACGGCGAAGGTATTTTGACATTGCATTATTACGATATCTATGTGTGCGTTTGTGTGCCATTTCCAAAGATCGAACGCCATGTAGGTAACCTATCTACACCTTTATTAACATACAATATCATTGTATAAAGCTATACAAACACACAATTAAACATACATATAAAACTGAATAAAACTGTTACTGCCTGTTACACCACCTACATTATTTGCCAACTCTTTACCTGACTGCCATAAGGTCTAAGGCCAAAAGGAAGATAATTTTCCTAAGAAAACTAAAGCAAAAACAACTAAACAAAATTTAAAAAATCAATCGCTCTTGACAAAGTCCATGTAATGTTCTTTTTATTGCAAGATAGTGAACCTCGCAATCTTATAAGTTATTTTATTTTATTACAGTTTTTATTATAAATGTATGGAAGTCTAAGTACCTATTGTATTTGGTGAATTTTAATATGGGTGAATGAGGCCGAAATAAATTGTTTTAATTAAATTTTTTTTCATAGCACTGCACTGTAAATCTAAATTATAATTTATTAAGTTCCTAAAATAAAATTTATGTTATGTGGGTTTATTCATTATCACTGTCATATATTTATATGAAAGTAGGTATTAAATAAGACCAAACCCCCTATTACACCTTGCAACTAATCAATCAATCATTTAGACCCTTATTTCTATAAGTTGTATAAGTATGAAAACTTTAAATTAACCTAACTCCTTTTATCTTAGTCTTCTAATCTATTCAGAATCTCATAAGCTTTTATTTTACAACCTACTTTTAACCATTTACCAATATGAACAATTTACTGATTGACCTCTAAACAGGAAGTGAGGTCGCTAACTTTCGCAACTCCCTCTTCTATATCCATTATTTAGCTTTTTTCTTCCCAGATCTGACAGTCTTTTCAATTTCAGTAGCCCATACTAATTTATTTAACTTCTCACCCGCCGTGTATGTAAAACATGCAAAAATAAGGCAGAATACATAAAATACTACTCTGAAAGGCCAGTTAAGTACATTCAGAATAGGATAGACCCAACTACCTGTGTTGAAATAAATAAAATGTACCCATACTAAATAACTCAACATGAAAATAGTAAGTATTGTAAAACCAATCTTTCTAGGTGGATACATTCGGAATGATGACAGCAGATCAATCAGTATGAATATGATTATATTGGTGTGCATTATATGGTTTAACCACAGAGGGAAATATGGATCAAGACTTTTGGGCAGGATTAATTCTCTATCTACAGCATATATACCCCAGAATGTAACTCCAACAAACACAGCTAAGGGGAAAGCTAAAGCACTGAAAGTAATGTCCTTAACTCTTCGGATGAATGGTTTGTGTGATGGTGAAGGCTCATTTGTACCAATAAGGTCATTCAGGAGCGCCAAAGTGAAGTAGGCAGTTTGTATCATCTGTAATACACGAAATAATGTAATGACTGTTTTTATATTGAAAATAAACGGTATAACATACATTACATAAGACTTACCGCATCTAAATATGTAAGATATTTGAACTTCCCTCCGTAAGGTGACACAGAAGTTGAACTTGGAGGAATATTGACATAGTTGTAGTCGTAATAACATCCGTAAAAAAATTGAATGGCTCCAAAGAGGTGAAATCCTGTTTTCAGCATTATTGAAAACCCTGTTGTAAGAACAAATATTAGCACATAATAATTGTAGTACAATTAGATTTGTAAATGTTTTTGTAAGTTAATTTAAGCTGTATGAAGAATTTTATTAAAACTACTGCACGGAAATTTATACTGGTTACTATTCAGCATTTCCGCTAACCGTTTTTAATTAATAATAATTACTTAACATGATTATTTTAAACTTGTACTTACCTATATGAACTAATTAAAGTCAATATTAAAAGCCGGCTGATTTATCAGAGATATAATTATTATCGAATTGGTATAACTATGACCAACACGTCTGACTCGGACTAAATACATACACATCACACATTGACACTTGCTTGACACATCCGTTACTGTCATTTACTGACAGGCGGGTTGCCACTAACCTCTAGTCTTGTCTATCACTCAACACTATTATTTTGACTTCAGCGCGCAGCGCCTTGCCAAAGAAAGTTAGGTATTTGTTATTTATAATTAAAATATTCGAAATAATCTAATTGTAAAATGCAATTGTGTTTAATTCAAAAAATTGCAATTATTTTTTTTATCAATTGACTGTGTAGTTGATTGAAAAATTAATTGATTGACGCCCAACTCTGCCATATAGAACAACATCTCACGCAAACTACGGTACAACTAAACCTAAATGCCATCTACACGATTGGTTCCGAGTTTACGACCACATTAAAACGCTTTTCACAATGTTGTAAACTTGCCTTCCACAGAGGTGACCTTGGTAGTTTCCAACCATCTAGCCGACTGTTGTAAACCAAATTTCTTACAAACTACGAGTGATCTTGGTGGGAGCTTGGTTCACCAAGATCACTCTGTTGGAACGCAAGGTGTGGCACGGCTTTAAGGGGGTTCATGGGGTTCATACCATAGATTATATACTTTTATGAGAAGTTCATACAGAGAAATAGCAACGTCACAATAAAATTTAGTGTCATAATTCGTGATTTTCGATTTTATTATTTTATCGGAGCTATTTTTTTATTATTTTATAAGAACACACAATTACAACTTTCAATGTAAGTAGGTAGGTACCTACGATTTATGACCGCAGCTATAACATTGTTCTTGCTAGAGTAGTGGCGTCTAGAACTCATGATGAGATAGGTTAGGGGTTGAAGGGTTATCAACGCGTATGTCGTCCATAGGTTGGTAATTGCTGATCATCAGGCATGCCATACGCCTGTTAGCCACTGTCATAGTACAAATAAAATGTATATACCTAAGATATCTTGTTTTCGTTTTTATTGCAATTTGTAATTTGTAGCCTAACAATCGTTTTACAATATTTTTATTTCAATTTCTTTATAAAATCAAAGCACTTTGCTTCTTCGCAGGCTAAGTTGCCCATTCTAGGCTCGTTCGGCTTTATAGGTGGTAATTGCGTAGGAGCGTCGTCGGGAAATGTACCGATGAAGTTGCGACGGGAAGGGCGCGCATACGAAGGAGGTACTGGCGGAAGTTCTGGCATCACCCCGCGGACCAGCTGACGAAGCTTATTGTTACAACACCTCAGTTGCTCTACCTCTTCGTGGATTTTCTCGCGCTCTGCAAAATAAATCGGAAGAAAATAAGCTTTGCCCCCTCCCCTTATTACAAAACAACGGACTAAGCATTAAACTAGGTTTAAATTGACAACTTTGACACTAAAACAATGGCTTATGTCAATTTAAACGTGGTTTAATATCTAGTCCATATTTTGTAATAAGGGGGGAAGAAGAAAGAAGAAGTTTGTTTGTTTGGTTGAACGCACTAATCTCAGGACCTACTGAACTGATTTCACAAAAAACTTTAGCGTTAGATAGGCCATTTATCGAGGGAGGCTATAGGCTATAAGTTATAACATCACGCTACGACAAATAGGAGTTAAGTAATGGTCAAACAAAGATCCACGAGAGCTCGGTTATGCCTGACGTGTAAGCCTGTGGTCAAAACCGCCAGGCAACTAACGTGTTGCGACCCATTAGGAAACCCACACACCCTAGAAATAATTCTAAGTATATGTGTGAGCGACGTGTTAAAGTTAAACACGCGGTCCGAGTTCGATTCAGACCAGCAGTCCAATGTGGATTTCACACTTTGATTAAGGCAAAAATATCAGTTCCGTGAATAAATAAAAAACTGAAATTTCACGCGACTTCCCGGTCACAGCTAGTCTTTGATAAATTTTAAGTAAGGCGGCACAAAATCGCTCTCTGTGGCAGAAATTAAGTGAGGCCTATGTTCAATAATGGACGTCATTGGGCTGATATGATGATGATGATGAACAGTATTAAAGTTAAACTAATCAACAAACCTCGCAATATACTCAAATAATTGTTAAGTCCCACTAGCAGTCCATCCCAGAACTTATCTTTTTCTGGCGGGAATACGTTCCTCCATTGTAACCAGTACTGATCGATCTCTTCTGTTTTTATATTACGAGACGGTGTTTCAAAGCTTGGAGGTTGTAAACCGTCTCTGTAATCAGACAAAAATAATTAATATAAATAAGCAATGATATACAATTATTACGAAAAAGATTAACACATACACAGTATTAAGAAATTTGATTCAAGAGCGGGCAGTTGGAATGTTCGACACGCTGCGATGGGAACTTCTTGGCACTTGTTATAGAATAGCTGAAATTAAGACTTTAAAGACCCTTTTTCATCACTGATAAATTATACGAATCTTTCGTAACAGATTTTATATAAAATTGAACCTTAACTGGATTGGAATAGATCATTCGATGTTGTAATTTAGTAGAATTGATACCCTCAAGTTACTGACACGCACAAACTCCAAAAGGATCTTGATTGCTTTACCCAGTGATGTATTAGTAATAAGATGTTAGTTAATACTGAAAAGTGATATCATATTCATTTGTCATGGAAAAAAGGACCCTATTTTCACGGTTACACGATAGCCGTATAATTGATGAGAGAGAAGTAATTCATGATCTTGGAGTAGGTACATATAGATAACAAGCTTCGTTTTCATATTCATATTAGTAGTACAAAGAGCTTTAGGGATGATTTATACCTATTAGACCGGGCCGTGTCCGTGCACAACCGTGGTGTCGACGGGCCCGGACGGGAGACGGATCATCCACTATGTAATATAAACGGCTTCATACAAAATTGATTTAACGTTTCAAATCCGTGTCCCGTCCGGGCCACGCACATGGCACGCGGACACGGCCCCGGTCTAATATAAACATTCCCTTAAGCTCTTACCCCCTTATTACAAAATACGGACTAAGCATTAAACCTGGGCCCTGATTCTGACTCATCGGATTGCTCCCGGATCGTAAACTTTTTCGAATCTTAGAACGACGTATTTTTACAGCTTAAGTTATTAAGTGTTAGAAATTAGTTTACCGAATAGAAAACTGATTAATATAGGATTTTTTTTCTACATCCATCTATTTTTTTAACATGCTGATTTTTAACTTTAAATAAACTGACAGTTCTGGCCGAAAATATTCTGACAGCTGAGAATCAGGGGGCAGGTTTAAATTGACAACTTTGACACTAAAACAATGGCTTATATCAATTTAAACCTGGCTTAATACTTAGTCCATATTTTGTAATAAGTGGGATAAGGGTTTATATTACGTAATAGTACTACTATGTAGTGTTATTATTTATTCTGTGGTCTGATAGGCTTTAGACTTATTAGGGAGTGGTGGTGACACACAGGGGCTTAAACTATTTTTCAGTTTAACTGTATGTACCTAGATCTACTTACAGTATACTAATAAGCTTCTTTTTCTCCGATGGCTCAAATACAGCAATGAAGTCACTCAGTGCCGTTAATACTTGCATTGGTTCAATTTCCAAATGGTGTCCCACTAAAAACATTAGATTACGCATTAAAGCAACCACACCTAGGCACCTACTGCCTCAGTGGCGCAGGGAAGAGTATACGATTGCTGCACAAGAGATCCAAGGTTCGACTCACGGGTTGATCAAAAATTTGAGGTAAGTATTATAATTATAATTAAAGTATTATAATTAATTTTCTATCATGATAATATCAGTATCAGCCCAGAGTTGGCAAACAGATATTTTTGGCATTTCAGACATTTTTGTTACACAGCGCCATCTATCCCAAAGTAAGCTAATATAAAGCTTGTGTTATGGGATCAGACAACTGATTAACATACACTTATAGATATACTTATTGTTTTTTTAAATAGGTAAATACTTACATAATATTATACATAAAAAACAAACTCCAAAACAAAAATTTGCAGATCATACATATATTTGTTCACCCGGGGATCGAACCCGAGACCTCCGTAACCGCAACTGTATACGGTATAAGCAACCGCTGCGCCAGCGACGGCGACGTGCTCGATTGATGGCAATAGGCTGGCACCCTATTTAACCTAGCGACATGTGGGTGTGATACATCTCTGTCTACCCCTTAGGGAAAAAGGCGTGTTGCTATATTGTTTAGCTGTCCCCGCATTCATTGATTTTTATTTTTTTCACTGAAGCCTGATATTTTTCCAAAATCAAAGCAGCGTAATTTAGGTACTCCATGTGATTAGCTCCACCAGTGAAAATCCCGTCGAAATCGGGACATTCGTTTCGGAGTTTACCTCAAACAAACAGACAGACAAAACATTTATATAAAGTTTGTTTTTGCCCTATACATACTTTAAAAAGGTGTTATTGTCAAACAGACACTTAAATTTTATCAATTTGTAGGTATATAGATTTAATACTAACATGCACAACGAAAACGATTCGTGCTGGCAGGCTTCTCGATGACAAGGGTCGGTTCCGAGGCGACAGTAACACCCCGGGTACCGGTTCTCCTGCCGGTCACGGACCCAGCGTCCGGTGTACCACCAGTCATCATCACAACAGTCGCTACAAATAGAACATTTACAATTAATACCTGTTCATACTTTGTTTGGACTCTGTGTTAAGGGCGTAAGCAGCAGACCAATGAGTCATTCACTCTTAGTTTTTGTCCTCAACTGTCAAAGTTCCCGTATAGAGAAGATTACGAATCTACGAACGAGGTGCATTTAGGCACAGCTAAGTTACCTACTTAATGGCAGAAAGTATAAAAGTGATATATCTATACTAATATTATAAAGCTGTATAGAGTTTGTTTGTTTGGTTGAACGCTAGGATCTCGGGAACTACTGCCCCCTGATTCTGACTCGTCGGATTGCTCCCGGATCGTAAACTTTTTCGATTGCTAGTACGACGAATTTTTACGGCTTAAGTTATTTCATGTTAAAAAATAGTCTACCGTATTGAAAACTTAAAACTGAATAATATAAGATTTTTTCGTACAACCATCTATTTCTTTAACATTATATTTTTTAACTTTAATTAAACTGACAAACCCGGCCGAAAATTTTCCGACAGGTCAGAATCAGGGGCAGGTCCGCTTCGAATATTTTTTAGTGTTAGAGAGCCCATTTATCGAGGAAGGTTATAGGCTATAATAACATGCCTAACATACACACGCTATGGCCAATAGGAGCTGAACAGTGGCGAATAAAAGACGAAGCGAAGCCCCGCGCGACTTCTAGTAGGTAATATTTATATAAATAATATAATAATTTAATAATAATTTAGTTATTTATTCAAGTAACGAGACTCAGTGTGTTAGTAACAATATTTCTTAAACCTTATTTAGTTCCTATTCTAAACACAAATACAAATAATGATAATTTGTATGTGAACCACTGCCACTTGCTCGGCACCTAGGTGGAAAGCTTGCAGCAATGACTCACATACAAACAGTCTAGTCTGTTGGCTATACAGCTCAGAATATTGTTGGAGCTGGTCCGAACCCGACGCACCAGGGAAGCGTATCGTTTTTTCATTGTTGTATAAAAACAATAGACACAAGCTTCGGCAAACATCCCTGACGCGGTACAGAAACGGGGCAACCCCATCAGCAATCAGCATCCTGAACGCGTTATTAGGTATATTGAATACGAAGGACAACTGCACGATTTCAGCGAATAATCTGCCCACAGACTGCACGAGTAAAAAGAAGTGCAGTATGCACGAAATAGTGTTTTTTTTACATCTTGCGAGCAACGTGCAAAACTGCGAGCTATCATATTCGCTCTAACCGACAGTGCCCTCCGCTCTCTCTCAATATCTTCATTGTCCTTCATGACAGCGGTCAGAAGACGTCCATAAAAAATGATGAGTTTGTTTATTTGTTTGGTTGAACACAAGGAACTTGGGAACAACCTGTAAACCAATTAATCCTAGTTTTTGAACGGAAACTTTCCGACAGTTCCGACCAAGTTTTAGTTCGTTTCAAGTAAGTAATAGACGCTCGCACCTGGCCTGGCCTGGCCTAGTTCCACTGTTTATCTAATAGAACACAGCTATTACAAGAAAGGCTAGGTAGTATTTAATAAAGCTTACCCTGAGGATCTCCACACTTTTGTAATATCTCATCCGCTTCACTTATAAGCTGTTGATCATACGGCAATAATTCATGGCTCCTGTGCAAAAATGACGTAGAAATATTTTATATAAATCGAACACAATACATTAAAATATCTCACAAAAAGTTAGACCAACTTGAAACCGATGTGTGTTGATCGCATTGTGCTTGCCGACGGACTTCTGATTTGCACACTTGTAAAACCTCGTAACGAGTGTATGGCTGAAACTATAATTACAATAATAATTGCTTTAAATAAAACCTTTTTATTCATATCACGTTTACATTGCAAAGAAACTCTACAAGATGTCAAGCAAAAGTTAAACAGATATTTTGCCTATTTGAGACGTTTGCAATAATTTTGGACTTATAAAAGAGTACATTTGCCCTATACAAGATAAGTGCCTAATATACGAGTACATAGGTATTAATGTTGCTTTCTCTACAAAGATTACACTTACAGTGGTAAAGACTTATAGCTCTTTTGAGTATGAGAAACGCCACTGGGTGACCGAGTTATTTTGAACCTTATGTTTAAAAACAGAAGATGGAAATTGCTGAAATCTTTCTCAAACTTATATTCCATAGTATATATCGCACTCCCTATGGAATATAAGCCTTTAAACATCGATATACGTTATGTACTTATAGAGGATTGAAATAGTTGAATAGAAAACTAATAAACTAAAGTAAGTTAGTATAAAAAAGTAAAGTTAATATAAAAAAAACAAACCTCTGTTATGCATGCTGGCTGAATCAGATTTAAATAATGCGTCTTGAGTCGATGATACAGATACAGCCGGCGCAACATCGGAATGATCCAAACAGACACAAATTGGACAAAACGAATAATTCAAAAATGTCGACAACAATAGGTCTATATCTTGTTCTGCTTCAATTTCCAGCGCCTGAGGAAATTTGTTGAAAAAAAGTGCAAGTTGTAGCTACCTATATCAGATACAATTTTAAGAGGGCCTCCTTAACTTAAAAACGCATTCACTTTTTCATCAGAAGAAGAAAATTAAATAAAGAATATTGCCATCCATCGTATTCATTATATTCACTTAATAAATAGGATGAGCAACACAACACGGGGAAGATAAAATTAAATAGGTAGGTTACACTTTCAATTTTTGTTTTTAGTGTTATAATACCACAGTTAGTACCAGTTTTTAGTATCGAGAGGGATCTATTTTCACCTAGTATATAATAGTAGAAAACATCTTAACCCATGGGTGTCGTAAAAGGCGACTAAAGGAGTAACCTAATGCAGACAAGAGCACTGCAAGAAAGGGAAAAATTCGATCCAAACCCTATACCAACCCGTCTGGCCAGCGTGGTATAGTAAGCTAAATTCCTTCTACACTGTTTGTAAGAGACCCATGCTCAGCAGTGGAACGTTTATGGGTTGATATGATGATGATATAAACATACTTACCATAAAAATAGAATCCAAAGTACACAGATTTTTGGAACACAAATTATACTTTTCAATAAGTTTTAGTAGACGGTTTTCTACCAGGAAGCCCGTATTGTCTGCCAGAAGCTGTAGTATACGACGAATCTAGACATTATAAACATATTATTTAGAATCAGTCGAATATTTTATGCTTATAGTATCCAAAAACTGTATCTCCGTCCAACAACTAAAAGATCATTCAAAACATCGAATTTTAGAAATATTTTGAGGGTTTCACATTTCACCTTTGCTTAGCCTCAACATTTTAAGTAAACACTGGCTGGGGTGTCCGGCTTCGCTCAGGAATTTGTATCAGATTGTGTTATTAAAGGAATAAAAGGTTAAAAGCTATAAAATATAAGAGGTACAATTTTTGTAGAAGTAATAAAATATTGTAATATTTCTAGGGCGAAACTTCCAACCCTTTTATCTTTAAAAGCACGCTCCTCGAGTAAAAACGGGCACATTCTGCGTGAACGGGAGATACAGGGTATTACCATACCATAATATCCACAGTATAATTAATAATAATTATATTGATGATAATTAAATTATGAAAAAATAAAATTATGGCTTTAAAAAGTGTTGTTATCTACAATATTTATAATTTATCTGTTGATCTCCTTGATGCGATTAGGAATCTCATCACATAATAAATCATCAAAAATATGTACCAAGTTTTTTCTAGCTATTTCCGATTCAGAATCTAATAACTCTTTCTCAGGTTCTGAGTCATGGTTCATTCGCTTAGCAGCATACGCTTTTTCTGCAAAAGAAAAAAAAATGAAATTCTACATCCAACCAAGGTAATGTACCTATGTACAGTCAGCAACCAAAAGCAGCTGAACAATGAACATTAAACATATCCAAATTTTCAAAAAGTATGTATACTGTGTAGCATACATAAATTACTTAACAATTGTTGCTGACTGTACCTACGAGTATAGATGACGTATTGGAAGATCTTTATTAGTACAACGTAGGCACGTAAGTTTAGTAGGTATTTTTATTGGTCACTTATTTGTTGTAAGATACATACGTTAGGGATACATAATCTGAAGAATTTCGTTTAAAATCTGAGTAGAGCATACTCTATCATAATACGAACAAATAAGACGGGGAAGTGGACGTTTTGGGCAAGTTGACAATGAGGTGGGAACATTAAAAGACAATGGTAATTTTAGGTAAGCTTTTTTTTACCACGGTTCTGTCCCACTGCCACACGACGACGGTGGCAAACAGACGTACGGCCCACCTGATGATAAGCATTTACCGTAGCCTATGGACGCCTGCAAGACCAGGGGCACCACGAGCGCGTTGCTGACCCTTAAGAAACCTACACACTCCTTTTTTGTAAGAACCTCATACTGGAGTCCCTTGGGAAAAACCTCGTTAGGGAGTTCATTCCACACAGTAATAGTTCTTGAGAGGAAGTTCCTCTGAAACCGAGCAGTGCAAGACCATTTCGATTTCAAGGTGATTCGATTCTATGATTAGAAATAACGTTAAGTTACCATATTTACGCAGAGGACTTTTCGGCGGCGGCGGAGGCGGTGGAGGCGGTGGCTCTGCTAGAATATGTGCATGTAGTGCCACTTCCCCCTGACGCAACTGTTTAGTTATCTCCATACACTTAGCTGCAGACATTCGCCAAATTTGCGTAAACTTATAATAATTGACGTGAGAGAATTGATTAGACTTTTGTTCTAAGTCGTTCATCGCCTGCATTAGTTTTATTATTTCGGCGTCAGCTTTTATTTCTTCAATGTGACCATCTTCAGCCGCTTTATGTATTTTCGATCTAAGTGCATTAGCTACATCAGACATTTTATTTAGCTTCCTCTTCTGCTCTGTTCTTACGAATACATTCTCTTCTTCACGTTTTTTGAGGACCTGTGTAATAATTATCATCAAAATTCTTCAATACCTACGTAGGATCTTTGCAAAACAATCACTATATAGTTGAAAGAAAAATCCAATTCTGTTTGCATTCCTCTTGCTCAGCAGTCATAATAAAGGTAGGTACAGTACTGCTAATGAGCACTTCATTAGATCATTCCCATCGAGACATTTAGGTAGATGTGCCATGCCAAGCGCGAGTCTGCCTTGCGCACTGAGAGTTCCGTACAATTATACAATTTTTGTCTGTATCTTTTGATTGCGTTTACTTAGAACTCAGTATTTTTTATTGCAACAAGGGATTGCAGACCCAAGTATTTGTTTTAATTTAAGCTTGATACCTCTACCCGTTCTTGAGAAAATATTCTTGACACACGGACTGACAGACAGACGGACAATGGACTGATCATAAAAGGGCTCCATTTTTTCCTTTTGACGTACGGAACCCTAAAAACTTAAAGCAAGCTTTATCAATTTAATTACGGTACCTGGTATGTATAGCCAATCTTTTCAGTATTAATAATACAGGTGGCTTTTAGTTTCTCCAATTCTTGTTGCAACTCTTGAGTTAAGGTTTCAAGTTGAATTTTTGCCTCACGATATTTTTCATGATGGTCCCACATTATTAGCTCTACTACTTCCTTATGTTCATCAAGCTGAAAGGTCAGGTAAAGACATTGCTTAAAGGCCCCACTGATAAGGAGTTAAGTTAATCTGTAGGTTAAATTTAAGTTTACAAGTAATTGTCGAACGCAAAAGTTCACCTATGCGAACAGCATGACCTTTTGCGTTTAGGTTAATAACGGCTACTTAATTTGGATAAATATCCGTTGTTTCACATCAGTAGTAGTGGTGTTCAGAGGTCATTGGGGAGGAAAGAGGTTTTAAAACGTTGACAACGTAAGGATTAACAAACCTGATCGAATCTATACTCCATGTGAACAACTTCTTCTTTATCTCTTTGTTTAAGCAGTGCCTCCCATCTCTTGTTGTTGTGGTCCACCATGAACTCCCGTTCAAGATTAATAGCGTCTTGTATTAGGCCCAGTTGTTTCTCATAAGCTTTTTGCATCATAGTTACTTGCTTTTCAATTCTCTCCGAAAGTTCTTTTATGTCGTTGTCCTAAAAATAATTCGAAATAGTAAGGTAACATAAATTTGCGAAGTGCTTACGTTAGGCTGACAAGTTCCATCTTAGGAGGATGGCCCTGATCATGAATCGTCAGAAAGTTCCCGATACGTAATGTTAGTCTGTTACTGGTGATTTAAGTTAGGTATATAGTTCAGATTATGGTCCCTTGTAGGCTTCAAGAGGAAGTTTATTTTGAATCTAAACGGATATGAATGGGTGCCAAAGACTATTCTCGCGCAATAGAGATATTATCTCTATTGAGAATTTTATAAAATACTGACAGCATATTCCTTGAGAAAACATGTCAAATTCTCTCTGTAGAGATGTTATCTCTATTGCGCTAGGATAGCCCTCCTGATTTAGATCGAGGACTAAATATTGTAAAAAATTTAATAAAATGATGACTACGGCAACATATTGACGAAATTGGACAATAAGTAGATATTAAAGTAGTACTTGTTTCTGTAGATCCTCGTAATAGTCTATATCTAATTGTTTTAGCTCTGCTCTAAGTCGGTCAATGAGTTCGTCTTTTTGCTTGAGCAACTTATCGCATTTCTCTTTCTGTGCTTTCATTTCAGCATCTATATCTAAGGGATCTTTGACAGCAAATATATTATCCCAATGTGCTGTAATAGCATCGAACTGTATTTGAGCATCCGCTGCCTCTTCTTCGATCTTTTCATAGGAATCTGTTGAAAATAACAATAATAATCTCATTCTTGCCCCTGTAGACGATTGTCAATGAATAGCATAATATGAATTGACTTTAAATTAATTGTCAATTACTTAGGTAGGTACGTCCCAAAAAAAATGGAAAAAATATTTTATTCACCAAAATAAGTTTTTGTCTACCAAATAATGTTACCCAACAAAAATACAACGTAAGTATACCTACCAAAATAAAAAATAAAAACCGTAAGTATGTAAATTAGTAAATTCGCATTTCAAATAATGTGCACCAAAAGTTATAATAGGGTGATTATGTTCTCTGATCCTTTTTGGGCGGATCGGACATGGATAAGTTAGGTAATAAGGTCCCGCCTCAGTCTTGGGCAAAACCACGGGCGGAAGCTAGCACAGACCTATTGTAGGTATATTATACATAGGAATACTTTATACATTGAAGATAAAAAAAACGAAGTATATCTTTATCTTGATAATGCTTTTCCGAAAGCAGAGGTGGAATCTAGTTACCCAGGTATTTTTTATACCACTGTCCACGACGGTGGCAAAGAGACGTACGGCTTCGCCTAATGGTAAGAGGTAAATGTAACGTGCGTGACCGACCTTAGGGTAGGTAAACTATTCACTGCTTTACGGATATTAAGTAGGTACGTAATTATTTACCTTTGAATTTAGCAAATAAACTATTTCGCCGTACGACTTCACGTTCATCGGTAGTAACTTTAACATTGGTTACTTTGGCTATGCCGTCCAATGACAATCGTTGAAGTTCTTCGGCTGCAGCCGCTGTGGCTTGCTCTATTGCACCAGTTTCCTCTTCTGCTGGAGCAGACTCTTCAACTGCCTGCTCAGCTCTAAACATCATATTAACGAAATTTGAGATTTATCATTAAAAATATAGAAGAATATTTCATTCCTGTTTCGTGATTTCGATATAAATAAAGACTCAATTTACGCACAGCTTGAGAGCAATCAGTTATTTATCTCATGTGGCAGTAGGTAAAGTCCACAATGCGCTGAGCAGTTTTCATGGCGAGTTGACTGATATCCATATCTCAAGATGTCTAGGAAAGTTTACGTTTAAGAAAGAGGTAATAATTTTCAGGTAAAGAAACTTATCTACTGGTAGGAAATGGTCTCTGCCTACCCCTCTGTTAGAAAGAGGCGTGAATCGTGATCTATATATGTATGTAGAAAATAAATATTTGTCAAAAAATCTCGTTTACCTCTTTAAATTTTATACATAAAAACCTATTGTCGTAAATGCAGCACGTACCTACCTAGTTTCAAGAATCTCTGAAATAGGTACCAGCTTGGTAGGTAAGTAAGTATCTGTCTGGGTAAATAGAAATTTAGAGGCAGTAAACCCGTTGTGCCTTGCCTCTAAAGCTTACAACCAGTGTTGCCGTTTGACGAAAATAAAATGCACTAAACCCTTATCAAAATTGCGCTAGATCTTGCATAAATCCTTCTAAAATGCACTAAATTCCGCTAAACGATTGGTGAATCTAAAATTAAAAATAAGGTATATAAAAATCTATCAAATAAAGACATTTTCGTATAAGTATTTATCTTAGTTAGGTACTAAAATCGACAAAATTAAGCAATTCCACAACATCGTCATTTTCATCATCACCCCCAGATGCCGATGATAAGCTTGTACTAGCTACTGTCCCTTTTTTTGCATCATTTTTACTCATCAAAATGGCACAATAAGGCATATTCGCGGTTAAATCACGTAAAACAACCCAGGGCACAAGAAGACTGACTGACGCGATGTAAAATACGATTGGAGACGATTTAAGGTAGCGGAACTACGCTTACTTGTGGCACGCGTGCCCCGCCCACTTAGCACTTCCACTTGTTTTTTCAGGATAAAAGAATAAAGGCATCAGTAACATTTTGGTCGGGAAATACCCGAACTAACTAAATCAACTCATTTTAGGCGTCCTATACACAATCTATATCAACTCGCTGTTTTTTCTCTATGGTTTTACGTGTCCTGTCTCGATACTGTGCACTTTAACTTGGGTTGTTAACTAATATCAAATTTTGCACCAGATTCCACTAAATTTTTTTTTAGCGCGTAGTCATTAGAAAAAAAGCGCCAGAGACCCTAGAATAGCACTAGATCTAGCGCCAAATGCGCTAAAACGGCAACACTGCTTACAACTTGCATGTAATATAAGATATTAGGTTCCAATCACGCTTCAGCTGCGCAGATGACCGCAGTCGGTGACCCTGCGCTATAAAACCGAACTTACTGTATAGTAGGTACTTACAACCAGTACATAAATTGGCATCATTGATTTTTTGGGAAGCGCTGTGTGGGGTGGCCTCCCAGTAGATGACCGACAACCTGCTAAAGGTTGCGGGTAGTCGTTGGTTGCAGGCGGAACAAAGTCCTGGTTGGGCGGAAAGTAGATAACGCCTATGTCCACCAATGGACTTAATTGGGATGATATTATACTTGTTGATGATACCTTGCACCTTCGTTCGTATATTTGATCTATCTAATAAAATAGGTACGCGGTAGATTTACTCTTATCTAAGTATTCCTATATAACGTACTTTTTAAGTGCCTCTTGTCTCCGTTTGATACGCAAGGCTCTGGCAGCTTTTCGCTCGTTGATATCGAGTGATGTGACTTGTGGTTCCTTAGGCGCCAGTACGTCATCCTCGTCGTCAGCAGGTCCAAATCCACCAGCCATTTTTAATGATTACGTATATAAAATATTAACACAAAGCAAAATATTCTACGAAAAATTATGACTTTTCAACTTTATTACAAACTCGTCATAATACTATGAATAACCATAGCAACCACAAAATCGCTGTAAAAAACAATTTCTGTTGCTATAGCAACACATTATTACCATAGACTTTTCATGAACCTACTTACAACCTTCTTACTACAAATTCATAAAATTCACTTTTATGAATTTGCAGTAAGAAAGAAGGTTGAAGATTCCAGACAAAATGTACAAATGTGGCAAGCGATGGTAGCCGAATGGTTTCACTTTGTGGAATCTATATTAGAAGAAAAGAAGAAAAATTCTATATAACTAGATAAGTGGCTTACCATCTGCTAACGGTGAAGTAAAACATCGTGTGGAAACCCACACATACCTATGTACATACTTACCCTTAACTCAAAGAAGAGAAATTTTAAATGTGTCTACCTGCCTGATATAATTTGTCCCCGTAATAGACCAACGAATGTGGATTATGGCTTTAACCAGCCCCCTGATGTCGGAATATTTTCGGCCGGAAATGTCAGTTTAATTAGAGTTAAAAAACATTATGTTAAAGAAATAGATAGTTGTAGGAAAATATCTTATTCTTTAAAAAAAAATTTTATTTAAAAAAAAAAAAAAAAAAAAAAAAAACTATAACATTAAATAACTTAAGCAATCTGATGAGTGAGAATCAGGGGGCAGAGAGCTCTCAGCTTTCTAGATAGACCCAGCTGTCGGACATTAATTGCTTGCTGAAGATGATGTTATACAAACGTATTGGTGGTTACCTAACCGGTTCGGGACTATCGGGTTCTAATCCAAAACGAATTACTAGGTAGGTACCTAGTTACAATGAAGATGATAATATAGGTCAAAATGTAATTTTAAAAAAAAATCATGCTACTAAAAAACAAAGGTAAGTGTTCGCTAGAATACTACGCAATGGTAGGACAAAAATTGTTTTGGCTTCTGTGGCTCCCTAAAAAGACCCCATATTATTTCATCTTTTCAATATCTCTAATGTATAGACAACGTCACATTCTTTAAACTATAAATAATGGCCTAAAGCAAGTTGTTGTGGAAGCAGCTGTTATGTGGGCCAGAGACGTAACGATCTTATATTTGGAAGTGTAAATTAGGTACTTATTTATGTTTTGTAATGGAGGAAAAGTTAATAAAACACAATATCTATTATAAATTGTTTACTTAATTTACTTTGCTTTGCTGTTAAGGATGATACCATCGTATTTCTGTTGGAACCACTTCATGGCATCCTCCTTTGTCAAACGATGGGGGAACCCAACCTTGCCAGTCTTACGTCTTCTGTGGGCTACATTGAATCCTGAAACAAGATTGTATAAATATTTCAACATTCATTCTTCCTTCATTTTATAAAGCAACTACTACACTAAGGATAGGGAACAAGCCCAGTGTCGCGAGGGACTTTACAAACATACAATTAACAAACACAAAGTAAACCCAAGCTCGAAACAAATATGTAAGAATCACACAAATATTTGCCAGTCATGTGACTTGCCATCTGCTAGCGGTGAAGGAAAAACATTGTGAGGAAACCCACATACTCTAGGAGAAATTCTATGAGTATGTCTGATCCACCAACCCGCACTAGGCCAGCGTGAGTGGATCATGGCCTAAAACCCTCTCAGCTAGCTCAGCCCTAATGGGTTGCTGATGACACAAATATTTGTCTCGTATGGCAATCCAACCCACCTAACTCGGCACGGCAATCTTAGTGGTGTGTGGGTTATTCATTGTTTAACACAAATCGTTGATTGTTGAATATTAGGCTGTCATAAAGTTTAAAATATCTATTGAAATAATGGATCTCTGATTTCCAATTCTAAATAGATTATATTAATAGGTTAATGTGCACCAACTCTTATGTAAATATAAGATGATCTTATAATTTATTGAAGAGACAGTATTTATTGTCGCACATTTTTTACAGAGTGAGACTGTATTTTTATCTTCACTCTTGAACAGATGTGCATCAGAACCTAGCTTGAAATTTTCAACTGCTCTCATTTATTAATTACAGAAAAGAATATATTTCAGATTCAGATTTAGACAGAGATTTAGTTGTGCAATTATTATTAAAAAACCGGTTAAGAGAATGTCGTACCATGTTCAATATATGGTTCCGCAGCAAAATAGCGTATCTTCATCGTATTTACAATAACATTACATCCATTAAAGCTCAGTTTTTTCTACAATAACTCAAAATTAATTTTTGGGTTTTACAGTTAGGAGGGACACAATTTTTGCTACTTTCAGAGCGATTATTTCCGAAAAAATATTCACCTAATCGAAAAACTTGCTTAAATTTTTTATCTTCTGTTATGGAGTGCACTCTTATTTTTTTAACTTTTATTATTTAACTAACAAACAAAGTAGTGGCCTACACAAGACTACACAAGACAAATTTCAATAACATCATCATCAAGTTTTTGAGTAAAATGACGATGTGATGTGATTGATGTGACATTTGGACGGATTGTCGGACATGACGAAACGGTAAGTGTTCCGTTTTTGCCATTTTAACTAGGGAATCCTAAAAAGGGAAATCTTAGAATTGAAGCAATTGTAGGTACAACTTATTAGCTTAGCTGCTACTGAATCATTTAACTAATATCAAATGCATTTATGCCATTACTAATAGAAAAGATGCAATATTGATGCTATATTTATAGTTTGTATCAGTACTGTATGATGAAATAAAAAACCACTTCACAGACAAGAAAAGCAGTCTAAGAACAGTTTATGCTACAATTGGACATGATTATATTACATAAATAATATGTAATATCTTAAAGGAAACGTTGGAAGGGGAAGACCTACAAGAACGTACCATGACCAAATAGGTGACGTTCTAAAGAAACGGCAGATCAGGGGTACCCTCAAACGGCGAGATTGCATGAAAAGACTGATGAATGATGAAGCCAAAGATGTATGTCAGAATCGTAACAAGTGGAAGATAATGGTCTCTGCCTACCCTCTGTTGGGAAAAAGGAATGATCTGTATGTATATATCTTACCTGGCCGGCCAAGAACAACGTAGAAGTCGAGACCGTAGATACCAATGGAAGGATCGTATTTGATACCCAAGTCAATGTGTTCCTGAATACCAAAGCCGAAGTTTCCTGTGGCTGAGAAGTTGTCGCGCCTCAACTCGTATTCCCTGACCTGAAACAAAAATGACACTTTATATTAAAATGTTTTGACACTGATAAAGCAGCTAAGAGGATATGATAAAATTTGTCAGAGTACAGAGACAATAGAGCTTTGATGAGGGTATTGGGATTTAGTGACACTTACGAGTGTGCAGAATCAGTCTTAATGGAAGTCTGTCTACTATCTCTGTTCAAGAGAAATTGATGAAAAATGTTATGGTAGAACTTTTAGAATTCTTCTAGTGTACTAAATGAAATTGTGTAGTTCATCTCATTCCGTCTGACATTAATAATAATAAATATTTTTGCAAACTGGACGGAATAACCATCATTTACAATCAGCAACGATTTTTAACGAATACTGGTTTAATAGGCTATAGCAAAGTTTGGTAATGTGTACCTATAATGTGTGATTTGATGATTTAATGTGTACATTGAAAACAGCACTGTTTGCAAGTAGAAAAATAATAAATACTTTAGTAGTAACAGTATTTATTATTTTTCTACACACTCACATCACATGTAGCTTAAGCCTACCTAAGCTGTTAAACAACAATAACATTAAATCTTTTGTTTATTCCTTGCTTTTATTGTAGACATTATGGATGTTCAATAATAAGGCAACATTCTAATTCATATTAATAGTTAAGTCATGATAGGACCCATTATTCTAGGGTTTCATCAGTTTTGTAATCAATTTTGGGCTATTTGGTTCTAGGGCAAAATTTTTATTTCCATCAATTAGCGGAAGGGCTACACTACTTCAATAGCAGAAACAATGTTTAATAGCAACATAAATCATTTACCATAAAAATTTTAAATAATGTAATTAACCTTAAGACCTCGCTCGAGTATCTCCTCAGCCTTGGCACCACGGACTGTGCAGTGGACAGCGATCTTTTCATTACGACGGATACCGAAGGAACGGACAGTATACCTGGCCTTTGAGAACACTGGCTGTTGTCCAGTAAGCTGTTCCAACACCTGAAATTATACAATCCATAACAATAAATATACATCTAACTCATTATATAGAGATATGTTATACACTGCATGTGTTTAATTAGTGAGATTGGGATATAGGTAAATACTTGTACTAAACTATAACCTTCATTTACATATACTTAAAAATAAAAATGGTTTATGTATAATTATCAAATTTTTTTGCCGAAACATATACTCAATCTACTGAAAGATTTACAGGATCACAGAAAAGGGGGTTGGTGGATCAGATATACTTATAGAATTTCTTCTAGGGTATGTGGGTTTCCTCACAATGTTTTTGTTCACCGTTAGCAGATGTTAAGTCACTTGACTAGAACATATAAACTCCACAAAGTGGAATCCACATTGGTACTGCCGGTGAGGATCGAGCTCCGACCGTGTGATTTGCACACCGGTCCCTTATCCATTCAGCCACCATCACTTTTTGTGTAATAAATTTAGATTGATTGAACTAGGAATCTACATATACTATTTTGGGCTGTAGTCCTGTGCAGCGCATTACAAAAAAACCATTTGTTGACAAAATAAAAATTGTTTATTAGTTAGGTTTACAAGTAATTTTAATCTGGGGCCTATATATAATGCACAGTTCATAGATTGAACTGTAACTTAATAAGATTGTCATTTCCGTAAGTATTCTGAACAGTAAGACAATAGTGCTCAGAAGTTGCAAATTGGAAATGTTACTCTTGCATGAATTTACAAAGAATAACACAAGTAATGTTAATCTTAAACAAACTCATGCTGTAATAAATATCACATAGCTATGGCTAATAATCTAGCTACGCCAAGGAGTAATAATAAATTGTTATTATAATAAAATAATGTACCTATGGTTTATAGAAACTACTTGTTATTTATTTCGTTTTATATTTGCATGCTATCAAACAAGACATGTTTGTTCTGTTCAAGACAAGCATTATTATTACTGATTTCTATTATACCTTGTTTCTTGTGAATAAAGAATTTATGTTTAAATTTAGTTTAGTGGTAGTAAGTCATATGAGTAAGTACTAAATATGAGATTTTAGATTAGCTACCATTTGTATTGTTCACAAATAGTTTTCAGTCAGGATATACTTTGAGTGTTAAATAGTAATTGTTGCATTGACGCCTAGTGCAGGTATCGTTTTTAACTAGTAGTTTAATAGCATTTCACTTTACTGACGGATAAGTAAAAACATTCCTTAACTCCAGTTATGCGAGTACCTATATAGTTTTCACTATGTAAATGCTTATACAAAGTGCAAGTACTCCAAATGCAACTTATGTGTTGCAAAGCACTCAGCTGTATCATAACTTCATAGTTATCATGCCAACTTCTAATGAATAAATCTTCATTTTGCTTTTGCTATCTTTTAATTTAATATTGAATAACTATTCATTTGTAAGCCATATAACTGTACACTAAATTTACAACACTATCATGGTGTGGTCAGGAGTGTGTACTGTACATATTTTGAGGGTTATGTTATAGGAAAAATCAATAATTTATACAATAAATAATATATAATAACTAACCTTAGCAGCACGAGTCAGCCTGTCACCAGACTCTCCAACACAGATGTTCAAGCAGAGTTTCCTAATGTGAAGGTTCCGCATAACATTTTTGGAATTATCTTTAGGAGGCTTCTTCTCCTTCTTATCCTTCTTAAACGCGGGCGGTGGTACTCGCTGAAAAAGATATTCTTAGTTTACGATGAGCACTTAATACACAATTTACCTTAGAAAATATCCTTGTGATTAAACACTATGTTTAGGTTATGCCGAATTTCCCAATAATTGGGATGAAACACAAAAATAAAATGTCAACAGTGGATTATGCAAAGAAATAGACATTATGACCAATTTTATTAGGCTATTGATACGGCATTCTGACTGATTAAAATGGATATTTTACTCTAAAAATGAAAAACACCCACCGCCATGGTTACAACTTATCAAAAAGAACCATAAACAATCGTATTGCATACGTCAATGTCAAACTTGAACCAGAAACAAACTTTATTTTTTTCTACTATAATTTAGCGAGCAATCTTGATTTTTGGGATATCGATTTCAGAAGAAGCTATAGGCGCCTTGAGCCCAACCCAAGATAAAAATCGCTGTAAAATATGCAAATTATTATTTTTAATCAATTGCTATGCAAAATTTTTGTTAATCCACTAAGGCCAAAATAGCATATTTTAGAATTCTTGTTTAATCTAAATGATACGCGCATCACTCAAAACTTTTTTTTTTTAATCAACCCGTGATGTCCGCCTAAAGGTCTCCCCCAAGCTCAGTGCTTTAAATTATTAAATGCAGTATTTCACCAGTGAATTGCATAACTTAAAATATAAGCCCCATTTACCGCTGAAAATATGTTCATCATTAAGTACAACCCATAAACGTCCCACTGCTGGAAGTCTTGTCTGTATAAGGTTAAAATAGCTTATTTCCACTGTTGTACGCGAACCGAATTACTCGCGAGAGGAGCCGCTTAAATATTACAGTAGTGCTAGTAAATAATAAAAACGTAAATTATAATGAAATCATCAAAATACGCTGATTCTGACTAGTCGGATTGTTCCCGGATCGTAAACTTTTTCGAATCTTAGTACGACGTATTTTTACGGCTCAAGTTATTTAATGTTATAAAGTTGTCTACCGTATAGAAAATTAAAAACTGATTAATATAAGATTTTTTTTTGAAAAAATCAGGGTGCTGAAATTTTGCAATATTTAATTTTTCCGAATTTTTCAGTTCCAAAGCGATATCTGTATCTGCGCAGATATCTGTCAATATTGCATAAATACCACTTTATTTATTACCACTGCGCAGTTAATATAATTGTCTGTACCACCACTACATCTGCAAGCACCAAGGAACATAATACGTATACGTTTCTTGGCAAGCACCGACATAATTAGGCCGCGATCACGGTGGCAAGCGGTAAGCGGGCGGCGCGGTGCACTCCTAATTTCATGTAGCCAGTGGTTTATTTATGGAGCTGTAATCTTTGCGAAACTCTCTTTTTTACAACAAAAAATGTAATACAGCTCTATAAATATACCACCTTGTCGCAGACGGCACCATGAACACATCTATCATATCGTTGTCCAACTCCATCTGCTGGTACTTTTGTTTCTGCCGATACAATTAAGGCTCAAAATTTAATTTGCCTATGTTTGTGCAGATAAAATCTTATCGTATCTGCAGAGGTACTCGACGCAGCGGATACCCTTTTCAAGAAAGCAGGGAGTGGTTTTATAATCCACTCCATATACACACTCACTCAATGCAAGTTGACTGATTACACAATAGTCGTACAGGTAGGTACCATATCATTACATTGTTTTCGTTCACCTCTAGTAGATGGTAAGTGATTATTGGTACCCTCAGGCTGAGATCTATAGAGCGTACTTGGACTTTTCTCAGACTTCACTCCAACAAAACTTTGCTCAGCCTAATCTGAGCCAAAGCATTGATTTGGAATCTATAGACAATATCATTGCTTAGCCCGAGCACGAGTAGATGTTTCATTTCACGCATATTCTTCTGCTGAATTCTTTGTAAAATAAAAGATAAAACGAATGATACAATACTTTTTGTAATTTATTATAGTCCAAAAACTCCGTTTTCTTAAAATTACTAGATTATTTCAAATTATGTTGTCTAATATTGATTAAATGTAATAAATATTAAATTATGAAAGAAATTGAGTAAAGGATCGCTAATGACAGTTGTTCAATGTTCAATTTAATGTTATGCAACAAAATTCAATAGTCATTTTAAAATTATGACATTTGTACACCATTATTTTTTACAGTATAATAGCCAAAGATTTTCGTAAGTCGTCGATTTTGAGAACTTTGACTTTGCTTAGCTTAGGCTTGGACAAAGTCAAAGTTTGCACTATAAATACCGATTTTGTCTTATCTCAAAAGTTTAGTCCGAGCAAAGTACCAGTACGCTCTATAGATCTCAGCCTCAGAGCAATCAGACGCGAGTTCTCTTTTTCTTTTACACTAAAATATTTCTACCATTGAATGAATGTGAGATTTATACGTACTTATAGGCGCACTGCCGCACACTCATAAGAAAAAAATCAAACTTTCTTGTAAACGCACACCAAAATAAAATCGTCACACAAATAAACGGACTCGTAGTACGAACAGATTGTTTGTGTACCTACCTACTTTGGCAGAGGGGTAAGCGTGCGCTCAGCTCAGCGTCTAACTGCTCTGAGTTCGTACCCATCTCGTTGCCTCTCGAATCTGAACACGGACTTGTTATGGAGACTTTAGCCACCACCGCTTTTTGTTTTGTTTTTGTAAATCAACATACATTTAGGTACGAGTACCTATAAGGATGGTACAGTACGATTCCAATCCGTGTAGTGACGGATTATGAATACATAATGTCACTACCCTATCTCAACCCGTGGGTGTCGTAAAAGGCGACTACGGGAGTATTCTTATACAGTGAAGAGCACGTGAGAAAAGGAAAATTCGAAACAAACCCTATAACAACCCATCTGGTCAGCGTGGTATAGTGGGCTTAATTCCCTCCACATTCTCTGGAGGAGACCCGTGCCCAGCAGTGGGATGTTTATGGGTTGAAATGATGAGTACGATTCAATCTGGAATATACAGACCACAGAGTACATTATATTGAATAAATACGATGTGCAGAACACAAAACTGGGTATCAGCGGACGTCAAAGGCGCGGGGGCGGGGCACACATCTGCGCACCCTTTCCTTCACCCGCAGGCCGCAAGCGTCGCACGCGTCATCCAGCCTGCGTCACAGTGTAAGTGTTTAAATTACGTTTGTATACTGCACACACGCGCACGACATGACTACCTGCGTATTCACGCGTTTGCAGCTAATATCCGAGCCTCCATTATGTTTGAATCGAATTTTATCAAACAATAGAATATACCGTATATTCCATACTAATATTAAAAAGTGAAGAGTTTGTTTGTTTGATTGAACGCTAGGACTTCAGAAACTACAGGGCCCGTTGAAAAAATCTTATAATCTTGGATACATAGTCCATTTATCGAGGAAGGTTTGAAGCTATATAACGTCACGCTACGGCCAATAGGAGCTAAGCAGTGGCCAAATAAGAACGACGGAAGCGAAGCCCCGCGCGACTTACCTTATAAATTAAATAGTAATGTACCTACCTACGAGAAGTAAACTTCTGGTAACGTATAAAATTATTCTAAAACGCTGATATGACAATTTTATTTTTGTCTACAGGAAGAGAGAGAGATTGTCAATTTATTTTATGTATTTTATATTTATAGAATATATCAAGTCATTTGGTAGAAAAGCCCACAAAATTGACCAACAGAATGCCAAGTAAAAATAAAAGTTTATGTGTAAATATAAATAAGTTGTTTACATCTTATAACACAATAACTACCTATTCAACATAACAAGCCTCAGAGTTATATGCTCGCTGCCTCAGAGCCATCTCTAAGCTTAGACCGCTGCCAATACTGTCAAACACTGACAAATATATCAATAAGGTTCAAATTCATCATCACCTCTTTGATTTGAACCCGTAGACTCGTATACATTGTATAAACCAAACCCGAATAGCCAGTTAAACTCGCTCGTAGAATAATAATGAATCGTTATTAACGCTTTATGTCTATTTTATCCCACTTGTTACTTAGGTACATACCTATGTATTAATTTATAAAATTATATTAGAAGATATAAATTTTAAAAAATGGTTTCTAATTTTCATAGTCCTAATGTATGATGATAATTTATAATGTATGAAGGTAAGTAATAACTACATTTTTATAAAATAATTATAGTGGGTAGGTACATAATAAACTTAATAGGAACGCCATATCGTTAGTGTAGGTACCCTACCC
The DNA here is from genome assembly GCA_905147015.1 of Laspeyria flexula. NCBI lineage: Eukaryota > Metazoa > Arthropoda > Insecta > Lepidoptera > Erebidae > Laspeyria > Laspeyria flexula. The sequence goes on along the minus strand of LR989964.1, from coordinate 8,420,433 downwards.
ACTGAAATTTTTATTACGAGTTATTTATAGACAGGTGTCATGCATTACGTATAACACATAATACCCTGACGACGGCGTAGAACCTCCAGGCGCATCCACAACGTTTTTCGTTTTGTGTTTCTATCAGCGTACTATTCTGTGTCAGCATTTATAACGACAAATAATGGAAAAAACACAAAAAGGCAAGATTCTGCCAAATAAGAAATTGAAGAAGTATTATTGCTCAATATGTCAATTATATACGAACTCGGATAATCAATTAAATCAGCACATCGAAGGCTACCGTCATAAACATAGAACATTATTCTCCAAGCCGGACACCGGCGGCTGTAATAATTCTGATTCTGATGAATCAGAATTTTGTAATAGTGTGGTTTATGTTCCTGTTTTCATCGTTATTATCGTTACTACTTTTATTTTTTATTATACAATTGTAGCATATACATAGTAATTAAAACATATTGCAAATAATTATCATAAATAAAACATTAAATTGTGGTTACGACGCCTTAAATTTCGCGCCATAATTTTAATTGGCGGAGAAGTCGTCCCCAAGCGTTCACGGCTTCTATGCGCACGAACGAACGCGCAGAACAATGAGGTAGCAGCCATTTTATGTCGGTGTCTAAGAAAAACATAATTCGAATGGCCAATCTTAACAAAATTGTGTAATTAGTGATATAATTTATGTGATTCTGTATACACTACTATATTTAGGTGTTTCTTTACTTATGTGAGTAGAATAAAACTTTTGCTATACATATAAGACGTTATAATAACATAAGCGCGATGAAACCTAACATTTTGCATAAAAAAGGAATAATAATAATAAATTTGTATCTCATTCCCTCCATGTATTATGAAAGGTCGTTGTATTTCCAATAGCTACAAGTCTTTCGTTATCGAATGATGTTTATGTTTACAGATTGCAACTAAAATGAAAACTATATTGTATCACAAAGTACTCTCTGTCTGTAGTGTAGATGTAGCATAAGTAGGATAATATGACATAACTTTCACTAAAACGTCGAATAAAGTATTATAAACCCGTTTTGTTTACATTAGGCTTGTATTGGTTACTAAATTACTTGTCGTGTGACAACCGGCGTCGCGCAGCCTCGGCTTGAAAGTTGGGGACAAAATTCAATAACGAATTGGCCATTTTATTGATGGCCGGGGGGGAGGCTGGGTGGAGACAGTCTGTCGGTGAGCTTCCGCCATTTAATATTTTGTCAAGAGATTTTGTTTAATATTATTAATTTTTAAATTTTGTTTTCAAATTCATAAATATCTTTCGATTACTGATATCGTTAGCTATAGGAACGAGTTTATAACTACCTATCTACATTTGCTATACAAATAATGCTAAAGATAAACTATCTATTACGTTTCGCATACATATAATTATATCTCCGGCTTTTTATGCACCTATCTACAGCTGCAGTCAACGGCCTTAACAATATAAATAAAACAGCCACTTATTATGTACTACGTAATGCAACTAGTTTTTTCTTTCTTTTTTTTTTTTGTTGTCACTTAGATACCTAGTTGCATTCTGTAGTTTTTGGTTCTCGTACTATACACCGGAATAGTAGTAGTAGGTAGTAGTAAATTTTGCTTTTGTATCTTTTACATGCTTGTACCTTTTGAAAATTTACCTACAAGTTCATTTCGTAGTCACCTACCTAGGTTACTTTTTGTTATTTTATTTTCACAATTTTTATTTGTTTTGTTAACACAAAATTTTGTAATCATGTTTTGTTTTAATTATATCTATTACACGCATTAATAAGCTTTTTATTTATTAAAACTAGCCATCCATGTCAAGACTTCTTTTTGGGTATGAAAAGAGATCTAAATTCGCCGATATTTATTGCATGATCCCAAGCAAATGTAGGTACCTACCTACAGCCTTGTTACCTATTTATTTCCATTATTTTATTGTTTATTACCTACATAATACCTAAGTACCTAGGTACCTAGCTGATAATTTTCCTAAGTTTGTAGGTACTAAATTGGATATTTAGGTAGGTACATATAAATAACTAATAAGTGGGTAAGTACCTAACTACACAAATCGAATTGTTTTATTCACAAGATGACAAGAATATAAAATATAAATAAGTAGGTATTAAAAAAGAAGTACCTACCTAGGTCATAAAAATTTGCATAATAGGTAACAATCTATTTATTTTTCTACCTACCTATAAATTCAATAAATAGAAAGGCGGTACCTGTTATTACACCCAATAAAATCCAAGAAAATGGCATCCTACCCGCATAAAATAGACATAGTAGGTAAAAACCTATTAATACTTTTAAAAACTTAGAATGTTTTTTATGATTATTTTGTATACTATGGGTTTAATTTACCTACCTATTATTCATTTTTAAGTTCTACTGTGGTAGACATAAAGCTATTGTTTATATTAAATACCTACTTAAAAAATACAACAGATCTATTCTATGACGTTAGATTGCTTACGAATCGTCACTAAAAATATTAAAATTAATAAGAAATATCACCCTAAAATTCAGCTAAGCCATAAAATTTGAATACGCTCGTATCCTACCCGATACCATAGATAAAACTGCTGGCTACTGATTCCGCACAACCGGGACAATGAACCAATTTCACCAGCAGTACCATCAGGCTTCAATTTCGGGAGTCATTCTGGTTTCGCGTAAAGTACAAAGCTCAGTATCCAAAAAATCTCGTTGAGATTTGGGCACTTGGCTATCTCTCCGAAGGGCCTCATAATACGGTGAAAAAAAAAAGACAGACACTGAAAAGATCTTCTGCATTAGCAGAATGTTTGTATTCAAATGACGTTCTTTTCAGGTGGCAGGAGTTGAAAATGGGGGAGCAAAGAGGTCACCATTAGTTTCCCGGCACATTGGGGCGTGGGCGTCGGGGGTGTGGCACGGGGCGTGGGGGTCCCCGTGCCACCCCCTGGCGACCTACTCGCCACTATATCCATGTTCGAACAGCAGATTAAGGCTGAACCTATGAGGTAAGCCATGAAACTTAGCTGATAGATAATGTTTTGTTCCAGAAGTAGCCAGGAACTTGATAACCGTATATCTGTGATGTAGGGAACCAATATAACGTACCTACTAAGTCAAAAGCAGTCAGTGTTCTGATGATATCTTGACAGTATACTAAGAGCTTGCATTGCAACACAACTTACCCGGCAAGTTTCCGGTCGCAGAATGTCGTGTATACGTGTATACTAACTTGAACTTGTTTGCTCATCAATTCCTGTTCTATTATTAATCCCCTTCAGGTAATACGTAATTGTGATGGGGACGCAAACGTACCTTTTCAAATTCTATTGTTGTCTCATCTTGCATCGTTTTGTATTGGATTTTTTTGTGTGACGGCAAAACGGTAATAATAATTCGGACTTAGGGCAAGTAACCCTCATTTATACAATGGGTTTAATGTATGGACGTATTATTTATTTAAAAATACACTACAAATTCAACGCAAATTGCAAAATCCAATACAATTTAGAGAGAATATTTTATATTTACCTACGTATTTATTTGTTGACGATGGGCCTCTTCTTTTTCAAGCCACTTTCCTGGCCCATGCAGTCCTCATCCACTACTTCCCCGCAACACCGAGTAAGTACAAACTTCGAGTGGGGAGGTAACATATAAAGCCATTTTAGAATGTAGACCATATTTCTTGACCAATACACCCAGTAAAAAGGACGAAAGTGAATTGGTCATCAGTTATGTACCCTTATAACACTTAATCGATACGGTCTTTGACAGAAGAGATCAGTAAACGCAAATTAGGCTTAGGCGAGAATAGTTTAAATATTAAAACAAAGCGTGAAACTTAATTTGAAAGAAATTATCGCTATGACAATCTTCTTCAAAGCTGCAGAGTTTTGCATATCATGTTGCTTGACCATAAGGTGTTCCTTCGAGGTACCAGTAGGTACGCGAAAAGCCGGTAGCGCAATAGACATTATATGCCTATCTGAGCGAAACCAAAGCACTGACTGATTTATTGAGCGCATTCTTACTTTATACCAACACAACAGCAAACTGGGTGCCAAAAATCCAAGAGACGTGCTTCCTTATTGGAAAAAACAAGCCGAAATAATTCAGCAATCGTCATCTTGTGCCAATTAGTACATTTTGTAGGAGGCATTTTTTCCAGTGTTATATGATGCAGATGGTTTTGATAAAGACAATAAATAGCTTCTTCCTAGCCCACAAATTTTTAATTTTTAATAATTTTATATTGTACGCTCCTAATAAGAATATTTTAGCTAATTTTTCCTGCAATATAAAGTTACGATTTTAAGAAGCTCTCAAACCATGACAATTTTTCCGACCTGCGGGGTTAAATTTCCTTTACCTAGTTCATAATTTCTTGTACAAAAGTACACCTATGACATATTACTTAACATCCGAAAGTTGCTACTGTCAAAAATTTCTTGCAGATTTAGAGCTTTAGAGAGAAAACTACGTATATTAGTTTTCTTCACAGATTACCAATAAGGGGTACAACGCTAAATTTGAGTGCATTTATATTGCAGTTTTTACACAACTCATCCCCACGTACATTCTGGTCCCCCTACAATAATCCGATCAGACTCAAATCATGCCAGCATCATCAATATGAACCAACACCATCACACACATCAGGAGGATTCAAAAGACAGCCTCATAGTACAACAACAAGTACAACATCAACAAGATCTCATGGAACAACATCAACAAGAAATGCAACAAGACGACGAGGTATGTTTATTTGTAAATAAGTACTTAAGCCTTTATTAACTTTGTTTGTTTAAAAGTAAGAGTTTGTTTGTAGAGACAGATTGTATCCGTATAGTGACGGATTAAGAATAGGTACATAATGTCACTACCCCATCCATATCCGTGGGTGTCGCAAAAGGCGATTAAGGGAGTAAACTTATGCAGACAAGAGCATTACGCGAAAAGGAAAATTCGAAACAAACCCAATACCAACCCGTCTGGCCAGCGTGATATAGTAGGCTAAATTCCCTCCACATTCTTTGGAGGAGACCCGTGCCCAACTGTGGGTAGTTTATGGGTTGAGATGATGATGTAGATGAGATAGATTGTAGATCAGTTTGCTTGTTTTATCCAAACATCACTTTCAATAGAAGTTATTGTCAGGGGTAACGCCATTATTAAAGTTTTTTTTAAACCATGTCGGAGGCAGACAGGCGAACGGTCCGCCTCATGGTAAGCGATTACCGTAGCAAATGGACGCCTGCAACACCAGGGGCATCACAAGCGCTTTCCAAGCCCTTTTAAATTCCTTTCCTCCTCAATGAGCCAAAGCTAAGAGCTAAGGAAGCCACTACTCACTACAACTTGGAAGACTTTTGGAGCCAATAACAGCTTTTTTTAGTGGTTCTTAAACAGACAGTAGATTAGTCAATTGGTCCCTTGGGTCTTCTAGGATTAGTAAGTATAGCCGTTTCCTAATTCCCGTAAGTTAAAGCTTCAATTACTTTGCAGTTAAGCTTCAAGGGTATGGACGATGAAGGAGTTGACATGGATATGGATGGTCGACAATGTTCTCAGGTAAGACTCCTATAGGTACTCCTGGGACTTATAATATACCTAGTTAATTATTTCTTCTGGTCTTCTGAATTGCGTGTAGGCTACATTCTTCTAATTCTTATTAAGGCTACATTAAAAAGGGAGTAATTATAATTAACAGGTGAATTGAAAGCGTCATTATCAAATTCCTTGGTATTACAAGAAAGGGAACATACATTTTTATTCATAATAAATTCATCCGCGTCGATTGTTTTGCATGAACAGAATAATACGCGCCCAGGCGTCATCTTAAAAATATAACTTTGCATGTTGGGAATAAGGTATAGTCAGTTTATACTTACGTGTCATATTTAGTACACAATCATTGCACGCCTTTTTAATTGTTGTTTAAAATAAAATAAAATATTAAGTATGAAAAACCCGCCTGCCTTTAAAAAACTTAAAACTAAAAAACAAGCCCGAAAGTCTTAAGGTAATTCTACAAAGCGAAGAATTGAGCCGATTTAAAATTTTGATTGGTCTTGTGTTTAGTGACACCCGTATGGTTTCTAGTGTGCCACAAAGGAACAAATGATGCATTCGGCTGATAAACACATTACCCTGCTTTGTGTCGCGTAGCCGTGTAAAAAGATGATGTGATAACCATTTTACGTATTATTTAAAACATTAATAAATATTTCTATTTGTGGGACTAGTATTTACCTTTTGAAAACAGTTATTAAAAGTAAAAGACAGATTGTTCATTAGATAAGACACGTAAGGATAAACTATAAAGTTGACTAAATAATATATGAACATTTTAATAGGGTATGGGAGTGGACATGGGGTCAGTTCAAACTAAAATGGAAGTGGCGAACGGTGGGCAGTCAGCGCCTCGTTCGAAACCTCAAGCTTGCAAGGTGAGTCATAACTACATACTAATATTAATTAGGTAAGATTGAGAATAGTACTAAATTGTGTGCATAAGTTATTATATTATCTTTATAATATAATAACTTATGCACAATGTATATATGTATAGATAATAGTTTAATAGCTACGTTTTATATTACCTGCTATATATAAATTGTAGAATTCTCTCCCAGTATATATCTTATTAGGGTATAAAGACATTAATAGTCGGTGGAGGCTTAAAGCCGCGTCCAGCCTGACTCCAGCCGCGGCTGCGCAAGCGCTCGACTTGCGGCACAGTCTCCACTTGCGCAGCCGCGACTCCAGCCAAGTGCTCGACCCGCGGCTGCCTCATATGGAGACGCGGCTTTAGGAGCAAAATTCTGTAGGCATGCAGGAAAACCTAAAATGAATGATTCCAATAGCTACGGTTGGACTTAATCTGATCGTTCGGTATCGCGTTTTTTCGTAGCTCAAGGGATAGATGAGAGAGTTTACCAAGCTGTGGTCTTATCTTCAGTACCTAGTTGAATTATCAGAATATTAAGTACGATGATGCTGATCTCCTGCCTCGTAAAATAGTTAGGTACTTCCTAGAACTCTAATGTCGGCTGCACGATAGGTGTAAGATACTCGTATACAATTTTTCATTAATATCAGATGAGGACTAGCGGAGTATCTACTAGAAATTGTCTGTAATTATTCTAAGTCTATTATACTATGCATGATTTCGATGACTTGTGGTGTAATTGGTATGAAAATTAATTTTAGAATGGTACCACCAACTTTTATCAATTGTACTTCCAGGTTTGCGGTAAAGTGTTATCATCCGCTTCTTCTTACTACGTCCACATGAAGCTTCATTCAGGAAACAAACCCTTTCAGTGTACTGTAAGTACTAATATAATAATAATAACTTACCATTAGGTTCAGCAACTCAATTATAGCAAGATAAAAATTGGCTTACCCACGTATTTTCTCGTGTGTTTTTTGTAGAAAATGCCTTATGTGAGAGATCAATTTTAATTTAAGCAATTTCCAACTCCAATATCTCAATTACTGCAAGGTTAAAATTCGCTTAGCAACGTATTTAAACGAAGATTATTATGTTCGTATAGGTTTGCGATGCAGCTTTCTGCCGTAAGCCGTACCTGGAAGTTCACATGCGTACTCACACGGGTGAACGTCCGTTTCAATGTGATCTCTGCCTCAAACGGTTCACACAGAAGTCCAGTTTGAACACTCACAAACGCGTACATACAGGTCAGTTTTACTATAACGTATACGCACAAGTGTCTCCATGTTGTTAAACAAAAATCATATTTATATCCACTAAGGTAATTTTGAATGGTGTTCAGCTGAAATATGATCATTTCAAAATTGGTATCTATAGACAGAATGCTTAGAGCAGTCCAGACCAACTGCACGTGAACAGTTGTGTTGTGAACAGGGCTGTCAAGACTGCTTCCATTCAGTCAGACGGCGCGGCCCAGAAAGGAAGCGGTGAGCAGTCGAGCGAACTGCTTCAAGCGATCTGTGTATTGAGAATGTTAATTTTGTATGGAAAGCGTTGATCGCTCAACAGCGACCGCTTGAAGCTTACTGGCAATTTTTTAATTCGGTTCCCCATTTCCGAAATCGAATTCGAAAAAAAAATGTCTGATAATGACATGAGCCAATTTAGATTTTGATATATTTGACAATGATATTGAAATCAACCAAAGAAATGCCTAGATTGTGAGTAGGGTCCCAGAAAACATCTAAATACTTTTTCTACTCCATCTATAATTATGATTTGTTCGCCAGTGATTTAAACAAATATACTCAAAGATTTCACTTCAGTATGATTCCTATAATTCAAACAAATATGTTAAGAGCGTTTATACTTATGAATAGCAACGTCGCAATTTAGTGTCATATTAAGTGTTTTTCAATTTTTATTATTTAATCGGAGCTATATTTAAAAAATACATGTTCAATACACTTTTTAGAAATAGGTTTATCAAAAAGTAAGTATCCGTAATGGTAATGCTTACACTTTACTATGAAAATAAGGCCTTGCAAGTTCTAATGTGTTATTTTCTTATAAATAGAACTGTAAAGGCAATGATTTCTTACCTTTAACACACTTTTTACCGAATTCTAAAAATTGTTTTAAAATATAGCTCCTATTAAATAATAAAAATTGAAAACCACGAAATATGACACTAAATTGCGACATTGCCGTTAATAAGTATAAACGCTCTTAAGATAAAATCATATTTCAGCCGAACACTTGCCATCTCTCTTGGACGACCTCAATATAAATATGTGCGAGAGACGGCATACAAAAAGAAATAGGTGTTATTGAGAAGGTCCCCCGTTTTTCGTCGGCCTATAAATGATATTTTTCAAACTAATGTTCTATGTCAGCTAAAACGCTCCTAATAAAATATATTGGGCCGTAATTGTGCAATGTACGCTTGAAAAATATTCATTTATTTTATATCCATTGCAATTATTTTGAATCGATATGAATACATCTTTAATGTAATTTCCATATTGTTTCTATCATTATGCAAAAAAGATGATACGAAAATGATTTTAGTTTTTTATTGTAATTGAAAACTAGAGATTCCCCGTGTATGATCTGGAAAAAATATAGGAATAGAAACACATAGGATGGAGGTATTTAGGACAATATTATATGGAAGTTACATTTGAATAAAACTACTTTGAATAATACAATAAACAAATTCCCATATCTTAACAATGTACCATGAGGGGATTGTTTAATATAATCAAATTTAATTCTTACCATTTTCAAGTTGACCTCCTCCTGTTTCCGCGGAACCAAAGTTTAAAAATTATTTTGTTTCGTTTATTTTAAAGTGTACCAATTGGCTACCTTTTGCGCTTATATCCTTATTTGACGCCCTGATAAAATGAGCTATTTTGTATCTTATATGTATTGTCTTTATTATTTCTATTAATTATTATTATTATTTTTTATACTAGATATGCTATATATATTAATACATAGGCGAGGGTAGCATAATGCACATATTTTATTCTTATATTATGGTATGTAGTGAGTAGATTTCTATTGTTTACGCGGATAAATCCGCATTGTCTTCCCTATAAACGATAGATCTAATCTTTCTTTTTCTTAATACTCATTACAGTAATGAGCTATTATATTATTTTATAGTGCTTATTTTATAATGTAAGCACGCGTTTCTGGACGGAGCTTTTTACAACTTATAGACACTTATATACAGTATTGTTATATCCTTTATACTTATCGTATTGAATCGTATGGACGACCTACACTAGCTAGTAGGACACTGGTGCGACACACAATCCGCTGTAATATTTGACAATACATATGCTTAACATACGACGTGTGAATAGTTTTTGAGTTGTGCCAATAGCTAAAGTCGTTTCACAAAACATCAGGGCGTGAGGAAGGCTTCGTCGATGTGAGGTAAACAGGGGGAGGTGAAGGACTCACAATGGATAGAGCGACGTGCGATGTGCGATGCAACAAATCGATTGTGTGTTCTTGTCCGTGGTCGTTGGTGACGTAGTGTGTGTACTAGTGAGTGTGGGTTCTAGATGAGCACATGCGCGCGCTGCTGGTGAAGGAGCGGCCGTACAAGTGTGAGCTCTGTCAGATGCGGTTCACCCAGAGCTCGAGCCTCAACCGACACAAGAAAATTCACACTGGTGGGTTGATGACGTCATCTTTACCAGCCCCGTGCCGACTCTCTCCTCTCTCTATCACTCGGCTCCTCAAGCCATTTAACTCTAGTCACCGTCCAAGTTCGATGTGATTTTGACTGATGCGTTGGTTTCGTTCAGAGGAACACAGACGTGCGCTGCTGGCTAAGGAAAGGCCCTACCAGTGCGGCGTATGCTTTGTGAGATTCACCCAGAAATCGAGTTTGGGCCGGCACGGAAAAATTCATACCGGTGGGTCCTTTCTACCTCCTGCCTACTTGTGCGTGACGTTATCCTTGAGGCAGAACGGTACTAACGTGTATTCTGTTATAGATAGCCTACCTCCCCCTGTATGTGTGTGAATGGTTGATGACTTAACACTTAGGTAATAATGAAATACATATTGTTTGAGAGGGTGGTGAGATGCTATATCGAACTCGTATAACTTATAGAGGAGCACAGACGAGCCCTGTTAGAGAAAGTGCGGCCGTACCAGTGCCACATCTGTTTTATGCGCTTCACTCAGAAGTCCAGCCTGGGACGACATGGGAAAATACACACTGGTAGGCATTTTCCCCTAAAATCCTTAAGTAGACAATGATTTTTTGTTAATTTCGTTAGCTCACGTTACTAGGCAGTAACATATTGGTAGTGCGCGAGCTGGACCCTTGTTTTAGCTGAATTTTGTTGGTATTTCTAGAGGAGCACATCCAATCGCTGATCAACAAAGTGCGCCCCTATCAATGCGACATCTGTGACAAGAGGTTCACTCAGAAGTCCAGCCTTGGCACTCATAAACGTATACACACCGGTGGGTCCCTTGATATTTCCTTTATTTTCGTTCTGGTCTCTAAGCCACAATGCACAGTTAGTTTACTATTTCGTTACGTTAACTTACAGTGTGGCTTTGACACCTCTGTTTTGTGAATAGTTTTAAGGGCTCCCTGACCTAAACATTAATCACTTTTATTTTTAAATGTACTTTGATTAGCGGTTTGGAAGTGATTCATTTTCTCGTTTCAGTCGTTTATATATTTAATTAACTAGATACAATTAGGTAACACACGCTCAAAAACTATTCACAAACAGTAAAGTAAAGCATGTGTACGTTGTGATAATTTTCGTTAAGTTATACGTAGGAGAGAGAATGTCCGATGGACAAATAACGTGGCTCAAATTCCCTCATGGTAGTCAGTGGACAGGTGGTATCGGCAGGCGGCTAGAATTATTTGTCCATCGTGGTTTTGTTTTGTTTCTCTGTCCCTCTGTTCCGTGCGCGGGCGCAGGGGAGCGGCCGTTCCAGTGCACCGTCTGCCTCAAGTCCTTCACGCAGAAGTGCGCGCTCAATTTGCACGAAAAAATACATACGGGTTAGTAGCCCACATATATTATACTCCGCAGTATTCCTTCGGTACGATTAGCGTTAACTTGCGACTCGTCATGCAGACATTTCATTAGCGTCACGCTTCCTCCTATTTTTCCGTTGCCCGCCTAACCCGTTGTTTTACCTCCCTGTTATGATAGCTTCCATCTCGTTGCTTTCGACTAACAACTCGATTTTCTTTAACTCATTCGAACGCGCGCTTTACGTACTTCTGCATTCACTGATAATTTCCCGCCTATCACATTAATAAGACAATCCGCCGGTCACCCGCCCTCTTACCCCTCTCATTCCGCCTACGATTCGGTGTATTAGCATTTATCATTTTATCATTTCTTCATGAATATTAATTCATTCACAAAAGCGATAATGCAATCGCCTCAATGACGCACTCATTGGCGCCACGGCACCTAGCACGGTGCAATCAAAATTGGGTACCAAATTGGGGCGAACCGGTCGCCGTAAGCGACAGTCCCGGTGGGATCGGCAGTCGGCAGGCGGGCGGCCAGGGCTCGGGCCCAGCGTCGGCGACGTGCGTTACTCGCTTTTGTGTGTGCACTGGGCGCAGTGCAAGGGCGACGGCGGCGCTCGCTCGCCGCCCTACTGGACATTGACATGCGCTCGCATACAGGCGAGCGGCCCTATCAGTGCGACGCCTGTCTCAAGCGCTTCACGCAGAAGTCCAGCCTCAATATACATAAGAGGACGCACACAGGTGGGTGACAGCCGCGGGCCGGACTGGCCGCCCGCCCGCCCCCCTCTCCACCCGCACTCCGTCTCGCGGCTTTATTGCGATCCTTCGTACAAACATTTGGAGCGGAGTACACGGCGAGCGGCGACCGGTCCGCGCCGCGACCTCCGTAGTGCGAGGGCGTCTAGCGTCCTTGCGGTCTCGCCGCCGCTATAATGTATATGTTGGGCACCAGTCCAGGGCAGACCGTTCCAGTGCCTGTCGTGCCCCGCCGCCTTCACCTGCAAGCAATACCTGGAGATACACACGCGCACGCACACCGGCGAGCGACCGTATCAGTGCGACATCTGCCTCAAGCGCTTCACGCAGAAATCCAGTCTCAACATACACAAGCGGACACACTCAGGTACGTGAGGGGAGGTGGGAGGTGGGAGGTGGCGAGGCCGGGGCAGGACACGTGGGCTCAGTGCGTGCGCCGCCGCCCGTGCCCGCGCTAATGGCCGTGCTCGTCCACAGTGCAGGGCCGCCCGTTCCAGTGCCTGCAGTGCCCCGCCGCCTTCACCTGCAAGCAGTACCTCGAGATACACAACCGCACGCACACCGGCGAGCGGCCCTACCAGTGTGACGTATGCCTCAAGAGATTCGCGCAAAAATCTACACTCAATATACACAAACGAACGCACACAGGTCAGTCGACAACGCTCTCAGCACGCTTCTTACTTCATTTGTATAATTTCAACGTTCATGATCACTGGCTAAACTGTTTCATGTATTCTTAATATCTGTTTTGTATTGTTGAGTTGGAAGTTGTCGGTGCCACATAACGATGTATTAATGGTAGTCGTGAGTATACTGATATGTGTAGATATATAATATGAATGCATATATAACTAATGATGTGCGGGGTGTGTCAGTACAAGGGCGGCCGTATCAGTGCACGGAGTGCCCGGCGGCGTTCACTTGCAAGCCGTACCTGGAGATACACACTCGCACGCACACGGGTGAAAGGCCGTTCGAGTGCGATGTCTGTTACAAACGCTTCACGCAGAAATCCACGCTCAACATTCACAAGCGAATTCATACCGGTATGACATACAATCGCTCCCCACATAACAATACCCTTTATTATAAATATGTGAATCATTAATGCGATTCACTATAAGAGCTTGTTTTATGACGAAAAACATTTTCGCATACCAAAACACACAGGTCGTAATTGAATCAAGAGTATAATATTTTGACTATTGCATCCGCTTAGTTGCGTAATTACTTTTTATATACTTATATGGTAGTATTAATAAAGAGTGGAAGAGTGTTGTTGCGGAAAATTTTAACTGGTGATATTTGCAATTAAAAAAACGTATGAATGGTCATGTCTAATACAGCCACCTATCTCTTAGGCATATGAATCACCCTGCAACATAGACGCCTCACCAATAGATCATCCAGCATGTTATAATCAGTACTATGACCAGTTTTCGTTTTAGGTACGTGACCATTTCGCTCGATATAAATTCAAACAATATTTTTAATTAACTTAAGGAAACAAGAAAATGTTTTTCGTCTTAACTTAGTGGAGTGTAGTGGACAATTGAGAGTGGAACCCTTAGCTTAGCCCTTTGACCATCAATTCAATAACATGATCGAGACGCCAACGACGTCTTATAGCGTCCATCGCACTTCAACTTTTAGTGACGGATAAAAGTTGGCCAATGTTGATTTTCAGAATCAGGAACATTTATAACTGTTCATATTATTTATTTTTTGGCGTAGGGAACACAGTTTTTTGTTATTAGCGTGGCGGTCAAAGGGTTAGAAGACGGCAAATTGCTATACAGGTAGAAACATTGTCATTCTGAACTTAATGATGTGGCACCGACAACACAATTCGATTTATTTTCTCATCAGCTACATCATCATTTGAGTTTCAGTATTGTATTATTTATTATAATTTCTTGCCTTTACATTCATTAATTTCAGACTACATCACTCTAATTGCATCTTGCCGTCTTTCTAACATCGTTTGCCTTCGCTTTTCATTTGTTGATTTGTAATAATCACTTTATTGCTTGTTTGTTCGTTGAGTATGTAAACCTCCACGGTAAGGTTCACAGAATGTTATTCGATGTTTCAGGTGAACGCCCATATGCTTGTGATATTTGTCAAAAAAGATTCGCTGTGAAGAGTTATGTAACTGCGCACAGGTAAGCAATTATATCGAATTATATAATTAAGTAAAAAACCATATTAAAAAATTGCATTGATGAAGATTTATTTTGTACGATACAAACTCACACGCTTTATTCTTACGTCTGCTGCCGCCAAAACTTTTACTTCAATGTTTCCGAAAGTCACTTCGTAGTTTGAAAAAAATCCTAAAACAATCGGCTTGCTAGTTGGGCGTTGAAACCGTTCTAAAAGACTCCTTTCTAAAATAATAATTAAATTTATTTTAAAATAATAATCCAATACCTGTATCCGAGATGCTATCTTTTTTTTTCTTTCTTGGTGAATGCCTCGGTTAGTGATGCGCCAACAACAAATCTTGAATTATATCTTTATTGTGTTATTAGTTTCAAAATATGAACTAACTAAAGATATAAATAATATGTAACATTGCACAGATGGTCTCACGTGGCAGACAAGCCACTGAACTGCGACCGGTGTTCGATGACGTTCACGTCCAAGTCTCAGTTCGCGCTGCACATCCGCACTCACTCGTCCGGCTCTTGCTACGAGTGTAGTGTTTGTGGACGATCCTTCGTCAGGGACAGCTATTTAATAAGGTACTGTAATCTTTCATTCAGAAGCATGTTTCTTTATAACACGGTTATATCATAATAGTATGAGAATGGCCTTTGGAAGGATTACGCTGAGACACAGATCCAACACGCAGAGGATTTTAAATAATTTATTTTAAAATGAGATACCGCCGCCATATCACAGCTGCACTATTGTTCTGCAGCTATGATCTTTCAACAGTCAGTGTAAAACTATTGTATATTGTATGAAATATTTTTATTATTATCGTTGGAGTAAACCGCGCATTCATTAAATCAGCTGTAGGACGTCCATTGTTGGTCATAGAACTTCCCAAGAGATTTCCAATAGGACCGGATGTATGCAGCTTGGCATCCGGCGTAATCCTGCGAATTGAATCAAATCATCCATCCACGTAGTGGGTGGACGTCTTCCGCTGCACTTGCCGTTGTATCGTCTCCGTTCGAGAACTTTATTTAAATTTAGAACTTAGGTTTTAATTTTTAAATGTCTGATTATGGCTCAGCATCAAATTTCAAAAAGGTTTTCTTTGAAAAATAATAATGAGGCTATTATTCTCCCTTTTCACTGCAGTTTTTAGGTATTTTTTTTTTCTTTTTTAGTGTACATTCTAATATATTTTCCACTATAGACACCACAACCGTGTCCACCGCGAGAACCACAGCAACGTGTCTGCCAACAGCATGGGAACATCCATTGCCACCAACACCAACAACTCGAATAATGGTACTTTTGACTCTCCTGGCGTTTGTGACTTAAGGTAAGGACAGTATAGATGCGCGAAAATAAATAAATAAAAACCCTCTACTATAACATTTTTAATTAGTTATATCGACAATGAAAGAAACAGTCTGTAGGACTCCACAGCTACAGTTAGAACTTTTGTTTGTTCTGTAATAATAATTAAGTATGCCTGTTTATTAATATCTGTGAAGTAGCTTCTTTAATATCCTTTAGTTCACCACCCTGAGTCCGCGAGATTCACTATAGTTTTTAAATCAAGAAAACCAAGTTTAAGCAAATCTAAAATTTTAAAAATTCTTTTAGCAAAAGTATATTTATGAAAAAAGATAAATATTATTTTAAACTGTGTCCCTGGGACTCATGGCGGAGTATTTTGTGTAAGTTAACTTAAGAATCTAAGACATTTAATTTTTTTTTCCAGCTTTGTACCAATGGTGAATCGTTATATGACATCGCAGGGAACGCAAGTGTCCATGCAAGATACAAGTAAAATGTCAGCGATGTCACCGCAATCTATTGCGTCTATTTGTAAGTGTTGACACTTGTATTTATTGTAAGCCTTTGTGAACATTGCTAATCATTGTTGTAACAGAATGTTTTTGTTGTAGCGTCGCCCCCTCCCTCGCATACTCCTACGCCCCAACCCCAGATGTCTGGTCAGTTGCATCTCGCTGACTGATCGCTAAAATAGGTAACTGTTAGTTAGTAATTTTATAGTTTTTAATATATATATTTATCTATACATATTATAATAAAACTGTAGAAGAGTCGTTTCTGTACATCAAAAAAAATTCCAAAAAATATAGCCAGGGTGTTAAAGTAAAAAAAAACAACCAATAGAACCCATTTCCAGCATTTTTAGATTTTTTGTCTGTTTATTTGTTCGGGCATCACGTAAAATGTACGAAAGCAATGTAAAAGTTATCTTATACACAACGATTGAGCGTAACTTGAAGTAATATTTAGTTTTTGTTTAATTGCAATACGTTCAAAAATAAAAAAGTTACAACGATTATAAAAATCACGCGAACGAAGTCGCGGGCATAAGCTAGTAGTAGTTTATATATTAAAATACTACTGGGTGAAAGGAAAACCAATATATCCTTGATATACCTGTGAGGTCACCGACCGCAGTCGTGCGTAAGCGTTTTGAATGTTTCATTCCTTGAACAGTTTAAATATTTAACTGTTGTTTATGGTTGGTTTTTGTTCCATACAGTATACTTGGGCCGATTTGCATGTAGAATGAAAATTTGCAAACAAAACACTGAAAAATTGTTTTTATGCCGATACCAATCCATGAGTTGTTTTTTTATTATTTTCATTATAGTATAATTGATTTTACGAAAACAGACATTAAAAGATAATCAAATGTTATTGTTCATTCTACATCCATTTCGGCTCGACCAGTTGGCCAACGTTTCTCTAAGGTTGGCCAACCGGTCGATTACGCTTATAATAAATCCAGCTGTTATATATAGATTCTGCTCAGTAAAAAGTTGATCTTGGGTTTAATCAAGTTGCACACTTTAGTTATAGTGCATTTCCGAAACAATTAAATATCTTACTGCCGCACTCGGAGACAATTAGCAGTAATATGTCATCATCACAATTATTTCATTGAATAATCGTCTTTAGGCGTATAGACTTAAGTATTACACGTTTCAACTAAATAAACTTTGAAGTTAAGTTACGTCTCTGAGTACGGCAGTTAGCGATGTTAGTAGTGAGTGTCAAATTACCTTTAAGTTAATAAAAAGAAGCCTTCTGGCTCAGTGGTTAGTGACCCTGACTGCTGAGACAGAGGTCGTGGGTTCGATTCCCACCCAGAACAAATCTTTTTGTGATGAGCACAATTATTTGTTCCGTTTCTGGGTGTAATGCATCTAAATAATTTGTATGTACCTATTTACATAAAAAGTTATTTAAGTATTATATCAGTTGTCTAGTATCCATATTACAAGCATTAGCTTAGTTTGGGACTAGATGGCGCTGTGTTTGAATGTCCAAACATTATTATTATTAGTTAATGACAGTGTTTGTTACAGCTCTCGGTTGACCAGCGAGCAGCCCGAGTGCAATATACTATATTTGGCAGCCATCAACAAGAGCAGCTATAATGCAAGATTATATACAGAGGCAGAGAGGAGGCAGGCAACTCCTCAGCAAGGATCGTCAGCATGGACCCATGTGTTTACTTTGTTTACTTTACGTCGAGTTATTTATTTATCCAGAGTTGAGTTGGTCGGGTGTGGGTGTGTGTGGGGTGGTGGTGTAGCTAGGAAGGCCGAGTGCAGTGTCGAGTTGTTTCGTTACGCTTGTGGAATCCCTCGACGACACCAGGTGGACATCACAATAGAGACGAGGACGTAGTGAGTAGTCAAGTAGCGGTACCGCCTATGATAAATGCATTGTGATTTATACCTACAACTGTGATTTATCTATACCATCACTTGATTATATTAATTTATGTGGTGGCGTTCATAAATCAATACTTAAAAAAGTCTCATCATGATAGATTGTAGGCCTAAAATTTTTGATCTCATATTCTAATTTGCTTAGTGATAAATTTTGGAATCGTAAATGGTAAATCTCCAACTTTAAAATTCTAAATTTTAATGTTCGTCATTCGCTTGTCATCGTCATACCCATCCTTCATTAGTCGTAGTGAAATGTAACAATATCTTATTGCGATGCTTTAACTTAGAACGTGTCAGTGTATATGGAAGTTCAGTAATTTTATATAGAACTGTTACCGGTTAAAGGTAATGTATTTTGATCGCTGAGAACTATAAAGGACTCTAGATGATACTCCTCAATATTTAATCCATAAGAAAATAAAAGTCACGTTTCATATAAAATAATAATAATAGTAAATAAGAAGTACAAATATAACCCATAAACTAACAGAGTCCTTAGAGGCAATATTGAAAGCTTCACAAAATTAATAACTTTTAATATGATGTTTATTGGAGAAATCCAGAGAAGTGCCTGTTGCAACATAAAATTGGCAATATTTTTTAAACGTATTACGTTCAGAATAAAAATTATGTTGAGTGTTCAATGTGTGTGGATCTCTCGAAGTACGCGGGCTGTCTCACGGCACTCAGTGAGCCACTCGCGCCTACTTGTTGCGTTGTGTCTTGTTGGGCGTTGCAGAAACAGAGAGCATAATTTGTGAAGCTTCTTACTAAACTTTGTGTGCCTTCTAGCGGATAGCGACATTAGGCAATATCAATCATAACACCATTGATTAATACTTCCTTATTTTTCAAATTTCTGACGATATATAATAATCATAGGGTAGAGTCATAAAACATCGTTACATATTTATTTACCCATTAGGATATCGTCGTGTCTAGATAACAGAGTATTTAGGCGAAAAGCAGAACTTTATTTCCAGTACTGTTTTCGAATAATAATAATAATGAATAGATAGATATAGTGCAGTAGTCTTCCAATACCTTGAGACAGTTCTTGTGCACTGTGTTATGCAGCTAAAGTGTCCGCTGCGGGGGTTCCTTATGGTTTGCCATTATTGATATCAAAGATAGATTGGTGCCATTTCTATGTAAATGATGTGGTAGTGTAAGTTTAGTTAAGTCTGCTGGTCAGGGTAGAACTGGAAATAAAATATTGTAACAGTTCTTATAATATCGTAATAGTGTTATAACCGACATATGTACCCGTTGTTTTACAACACACTTCCCGTCTTGTTACTTTTGATACATTATTTTATTTCCAAAATGTGTGTGTCCATGTGCTGGTTCAGCAAATGTAAATAAGTATCGGTAGGGTTTATTTATTCAAGTATATCGAAGAGAAAACCATTCAAAATTTATAATAAGAGTGTATGATTTGTAGGAATGTTTCATTCTACAGTCATAACAAAATATCGAACTGAAAACATAATTGGAATTAATGTTAGATTTAGCGCAGAACTATACTTTGGTACTATGAAAATCAAAATTTCTTGTAGATGTACATAAGTATACATATAATAATAATATATACATATGAATGTTGTTTGATAGTCCTCAATATTTTTTTATATTTTGATAGTTCTGTATTTGAAAGAAACACGAAAAAAA
The DNA here is from genome assembly GCA_905147015.1 of Laspeyria flexula. Lineage (NCBI taxonomy): Eukaryota > Metazoa > Arthropoda > Insecta > Lepidoptera > Erebidae > Laspeyria > Laspeyria flexula. Next base: position 8,400,593 of record LR989964.1, on the reverse strand, counting down.
TAGGCCAATATCTCATTATCATTTTAAATAAAATATGTACACTGTATGTTAAGATATAATGTAATACGAGGATGCATTTAGTTGCCCACAAATATAAGAATAACATCTATACTTTTCCGTATATTATAAATTCTTAAACGTTTTAGTAAGTTTCTTACCAAGCCATTGATAACAGTATTATTTAGACAAATTAGATGTTGCGTTTAACAAGTAGTATATATCTCAGCTACCATTATTAAATGATCACCATTGAAATTTTAAAACCATAGTTATCAATAGTTTGTATGTAACAGCATTGATAGGTACAACAAGTATTAGGTGTTTTTCAATGCTGCTTACCTTATACATAATATAATTATTATTATCCATAGATATTATGAATGGAAATAGAAACACCAACATAGTGACCTAGGTACATAAATACATATATACATTATAATAAATATATTGTAGTCCCTCAGTTTTCCGTTCACTCGCCGCGGGTGATTGTTTCTTATTGAATTCTAGTATTAATATATTTTTGTTATTATTATATTATGTTCGCTGTCTTTATTATTGTTTTATCTTAATATTATTAACATATACTATCGTTGCTTCACCCTTAGCGAGTGTAGAGGAGATCTGGGGGCATACGGTCCTAGTTTATTATTTAATGTATTCTGTTTTCTCTATCCCTAAAAACAGAGTAATTCATATATTTATATTGAATAGAGGAATATGTTTGATAATGAATTAGGACCTTATGTTAAGGCAGTGAAGGGCGTAGATCGCTCCTTGATTTGTAAGAGCCGCTAAGTATACGTTGTCCCAGCGAGTTGCGCCGCTTCACTGTACAACTATTTTACATACCGATGTTAGTTAAACTATATGTTAAGAAGTGAATATTGAAACCTTTCAATTTACGTAATCACAATAGTGGTATGAGTTTTTCTCTTTGTCTACTTATTTTTGAGCCGTAGGAAAGACTGAGGAATTCACAACGTTAAAAGAATACTCACGTGAATATATTGGCAGTGTTAGATTGTGTTTGTTGTTATTTTGTTGTTAACATCTGAGTGGTTGTAGTACGGACCAACCCGTTCTTTGTAAGAGTTTGAAGTTTTGTTTTTGTTCAAGAAATCGTACATATCCTTACTGGTGAATGTAACCGTATACTTCCGTTGTCGAGGCAGGCTACTAGTCTAGAGGCCGCGTGCCGCGAGTCGCCGACCAGTTTCACTATACTTGATCGTGGTAGTTTTATGAGATAACAGTGAGCCTTGTGTAATCATAATGTCTAAGGTACATACATATTTAGTTCTATTGTATCGTTAGATTTACGTGAACTTCCGCTTTGCCAACATATTGCGTTGCTTACATTATAATCATACGAGAGTACAGCCTAAGGATTTTAACTTTTTTTATATACTGAGAGCTATTTCTAAGTCACTGATTTTATACTATTTCTAATTATATGCTAAACAAAAATACTATGGCTGTAAGCCGCTCTTTACCAAATTTTGGAGTAATTTACATCCCTTTGAGTGCAATTTTTTATTAAAAATTCAAATGCAAACATCATGGCATGATGATTATATTTACGCGGTCATTTAGTTATAGCTCTACAGAGTTTTAATGACCAATATTTTAAATACAACCGTTTTTTTTCTTTATATTGTTAAAATTTTTAGGCTAGTTTATATTTGAAATAAGTTAGATTTGTTAATTGTGGTGTATTACATTTACATTGCACGTGATGATAGCTCTCACAGCCTCCTTTACAGGTGATTTATTTAGTTATTTTTGTAGTCTGAAATGATTGTGATAAAATTTATTATTATAATTATATTGGTTGGTTTAGTAGAACTGGAGTTTCATATTGTTTATTGTTGATACTTTGAGTATACAATCTGCAAGTGTTAGCGGTAGTGTAGCGGTAGGGCGAGGCTGTCAGAGCATTTATGTAGTCAGCATTATATATATGCTTTAATGTGATTTTTTAAATGTACTCTTTATTATAGTCTCATCAATCAATATTATAATTAGCGAACTAACAAAACTTTTAATTTTTTTCAGTTCATAGTGATTTATATTGAGATCAAAATAAATACAGAGTTTATATTTTAATTTTATGGAAAATATACATTGTAAAATTATTCTTTAGTGCTCGTTTGCAGAGCTCTAATAAAAAAAAGAAACTATATGAATGCAAAATAACAAGTCACGATTCTTTTAGAAGTCGCCATGTAGTGGAAAAAAATAAACGTGCCATGATATTTGTGGCTATTTATTTTGTTTTTTTATCACCCCTCTTTCAGTTAACCCTATATTTTATACATTACACACGGTACCATTCAGTATACATTCTCCCCCTTATTACAAAATATGCACTAATTATTATTAAAACAGGTTTAAATCGACATAAGCCATTGTTTTAGTGTGTGTCAAAGTTGTCAATTTAAACCTGGTTTAATGCTTAGTCCGTATTTTGTCATAAGGGAGTACAAGTTTTAGTGTGGCTGACACTGGCTTGGCCACCATCGGGGGTTTTAATAACACAAAAATTTTGTCACGAAATTAGTCGCCAAATATTAGAATTATTCGGCCATATATTAATAAAACTTAAATAAAAGGTCATACAAATTTATTATTTACCTTAAATCTAGCAGTCGACAACAATTTCTTCTTTGACAACGTTAGCATCGACTGACGGTGCTAATGTATTATCAACAATAGGCGCTGGACTTTTGTAATACTTATTACTAGCGTAATGTTCCTTTAGATATTCTGCGCCCATCTCATAATATTCTTCTTTAGAAATACACCAGCTTTCGAACTCGTTGCTACCCGCAAAGTCTCTGGCACCGTACCAGGCGTCTAGGCTCGGGTTCTTTGCCGTCACCACCTTATGAGTAGATTGAAATGGTCGCATTTCGAGAAGTTCTCTTTCGAGTCGTTCCTTCAAACCTTAAATTAAATAAATATTTTTTTATTACTTAGTGCATTAAAAAATCGTAATAGTCGTAAGCAAGTTAATTATAATCGAACCCAACATTCAGACTCAAAGAAACCATCATTAGATTACGTTTTTCTTGCAAATATTTGTCGCATGTGGTGATTGATTCAACCATAGACCTAGGATCCGCACGCTACATTCAACAACAATCTCCGAGTTCGTCATATCAACGCTCTATATTAAAATGGTCACCGTAAGACCAATGGAACGCGGGAAAGTCCTATTATTTTAGTTTTTGTCCTATTAAGGTACAATTGACTATGTATGTACAATGTAAATAGAGCAAAAGGAACACTATTTAGAAACACACCTGGAAATTGAGAGCATCCACCAGTTAGAAACACATTGTTAGCTAACAGCAACTGATCTTCGGGGCTGAAGTGTTTGAACACGTATTCCATAGTCTCTGCTAGACCAGCCTCCAAGTTTCCCATCATTGATGGCTGAAACATCAGTTCTGGAGCCCTATAATAAAGCGAAACATACAATACATTTACCTAGTCTCGAAGAGCTGATAATATGATTCTAATTCTAAAAGAAATAGGTATGGCTGACACTAGCTAAGCCATCATCGGGGAATTTGATTATTATCTAATAAGCTGTAAACAGTCCATTGTTGGACATAGTTAGACATTCCAAAGAGATCTATAATATGTCCAAATTGCATAATAATTTGCATCCAGCTCGATCCTGGGGTTCGCATAAAGGCGGCAGATGTATATTTTTTACATCCGCGGATGCAGATGCGGAGGCAGATATTTGAAGACTCACAACCGCGGATGCGAATCTTAACATATTTAAATATTTTATAAGAAATAGCTTCGGTCGCCGGCGGCCGCGCTAGGTAACTTCCACAGAAACCTGTATTACCGGGACAAATTGTATCTGAGGTTTTAACCGTCGCAAGAGTCGGGTTGAGATGGCTTTTAAGTGTTTTGCGTTCAGGCAGACATACAGACACTGTTTAGTAGTATGCAAAGACTATATAGGTGGAGAAATAAAATAATAAAACAGTATTGTGCTACATCTGCATCCGCATGAAAATCTCCATTTATTATTGCGGATATAGATACAGATGTCCAAATCGATGGAGAAGCTCCGCATTTGCGGTTGTGAATATTCGCAACATCCCTGGTTTAATTATTAATCTTACCTAAACGGCTCAATAGCAAGGTGTAGTTGATGGTGCTGACTGGAATTGGCCGGAGGAGGTTCATATTCACGCAGTGCCTCCTCTAATTCTAAAAGTCGTTCTCCATCTGCCTCGGAGTCTGAGTCTGCTTCACGGCTTATACTGAAAAGGTAATAAGGTAACGTTAAGAAAATTAACACGCAAAGATTTCAGCTGGTTTGTGAGCTAGAAAAGTCAATAACCGGATGTTGTGAATCTGTTAGCTAAGGAGATACACTACGGCCGTTAAACTCGCACTCTGATTTAGTATCCTATAATCACACACGCTGCATACTGTCACATTGACTGGTTGAGAAAAATATTATGTACGTTTGCCCAGCACGGCCCCTCAGAATTTGCATTTATGGTGTACACCATTGCAATGTACTCGCCTCTAGCAGTATATGTACCGATTTCTTTTTCAATGTACCTCTATACTTTTGAAGAAATATGCAAAAAAAGGTGGCCGTGCCAGCCAAACGCTTTCAGCACGGCCCCCCATGTAACTTGAATAATACATACCGTATTAACAAATGTCTATAACTCAAGAAATGTACTCTATTAATACGTTATATGTGCCGCAACAGTTATTGTGAATTCATAATAACAAATAATATATAGATGTGGATAAGGGGCCGTGCTGGAAAAAATCATTTTAAGAAATATCTAAAAAAGACAAAACATACTTAGCCAAAAACTATTAAAAAATAATTGATGTTTAGCAAGTAACATATGTACCGCATTGATTTCTCATACAACTTGTTATATTGTGAAAAATAAATCTATTTTAGTTCATTCAGCACGGCCCTCTATAGTTGCCTATATCTTTTTAAATAAGCCGTGTATGTTTACAAAATTCGACTTCCTGAATAATATATAGCAGTACATTCCTTTCAACTAAATTGCAATTCTGCTGTATCAATACTTTAGAAGATAAATTCAATCTAAAATATACATACATTAAAACTGATGGGGTGACCATGATTCTACATGAAAATAGGATAAAAAATACTGCTTAAATTGAGTAAATCTTTAATAAAATAAACAAATCAACAATATGGTAAACTATATAAACGATAACTAGGTACTTATACATAATAGGTCGATAATCGTACAAGTGTCAAGTTAGTGTCGCTAAGACTACATAGCTCAAAGTCTTAAAAATCATACATTACAATAAAATCACAGATTCATTACATTTCACAGATTAGTTCGTTTACATGGAATAACAACCTATGTCTCAATAACACTACAGAGCTTAAAAATCTTAAAAAATCACAGATACGCGTTCAATAAATCATATTGATTGAACCTTACATTACACTAATATTTATTTGCATGAATCGCTTTAATTATTTGGTATAATCACAGGCAATTAATTAAATCCACGTAATCACAGATGTTTTTCAACGACTATAACAATTAGAATATTGTTCGTTTATGTTACTAATATTATGTTACTTATGGAATAATCATAGAAAAACTAGTACATAAATTAACTTATTAAAAGTAATCACAGATGACATTACAACAGTATTGACTTCTTATTAAACAGTTCACAGTTTCATATGCATATTTTTAGCAACTAGTCTTTACCAGATTCTTAAATAGTGTAAAATTAACTTTAAATTATTACAAAATACATGTATTTAAACTTGCAATGCACTGTTATGCGCATGTCTACTACTCATGCAAAGATTTGTAAAAAAAGAAAATTTGCAAAGATTTGTGTCGTAAGCTGGTGCTTCATACATTTTGGTATTTTTAAATAACATTAAATAAATCTAGCATACTGATTTAATGTGCTTTGCATTATCTTATGTGCATACAACGTGTAACTTTAATATTTACGCAATCTTCTTTAGGGTCAAGTTCAATTCCTACATGCACTTACCTAGATATACTTACATCAAATCTATTTTTTAAATACAAATAAATTATATTATAACTTAAAACTTACTTACCCGTTTATTTTAACAATCCATTTTCGTCCTTGAAATAGAATTCACTGCACAAACACACGACCCATGAATATTCATATTATTTGAGCAGTATTTATATTTACTACTGTCTGTTATGCGCGTAGAGATGTGACTGTGAATAAACACTCAAGCGCAACATGAAGTAACCGCGACACCAGCGCCACATTAAAAATTACGGTAGCGTCAGTGAACTAATAGCGATCGCACACGACAAAATTAACTGATAATATATTATTATACTTAATGATTATTTTTTAAGATGTAATGAATAAACACATAATTATTTAAATAAATTACCCAATAGCGGACAAATTTTAAACTTTGAGAAACATTGAATATTTTGTTTTTTTTTAGCATTTCTCATTCTGAATAACATTTATTTAAACATATTATAAGTTGTGTTTTTTCTAGGGGAAGGTTATAAGCACGCTTTATATATTTTTTATTTCTACCACGCGAGCCGAACCGTAAGTTAAAGCTAGTCCACTTAGAAATTAGTTTATTTAATATATTATCCCACTAGATAGGCTTTGAGGAAAAGAAAACGATTAATTACCTACTTGACGCCAAGAATCAGTTATTTTTATTTTTATATACCTACCCTGTGTCATTCTCACAATTAAGACGAATCTAACGACATCTCTCAAGTTGAAATTAATAAAGCCGTTTAGACTACAAAGCGTGCCAAAGAAATGAAGGTTGCTACATATCTACATTCATTCACTCGAAAAACCTTACCGTCCTTCTGGTACAGTCGGGTAAAAAGAATGTTTATTTCAATGTAGTCACATAATTTAATTAATATAAGTACATAAATATAGAACATTTATGTACCTACCTACCAAATATATGAAATCATGGTCACCCCATCAGTTTTAATGTATGTATATTTTAGATTGAATTTATCTTCTAAAGTATTGATACAGCAGAATTGCAATTTAGTTGAAAGGAATGTACTCCTATATATTATTCAGGAAGTCGAATTTTGTAAACATACACGGCTTATTTAAAAAGATATAGGCAACTATAGAGGGCCGTGCTGAATGAACTAAAATAGATTTATTTTTCACAATATAACAAGTTGTATGAGAAATCAATGCGGTACATATGTTACTTGCTAAACATCAATTATTTTTTAATAGTTTTTGGCTAAGTATGTTTTGTCTTTTTTAGATATTTCTTAAAATGATTTTTTCCAGCACGGCCCCTTATCCACATCTATATATTATTTGTTATTATGAATTCACAATAACTGTTGCGGCACATATAACGTATTAATAGAGTACATTTCTTGAGTTATAGACATTTGTTAATACGGTATGTATTATTCAAGTTACATGGGGGGCCGTGCTGAAAGCGTTTGGCTGGCACGGCCACCTTTTTTTGCATATTTCTTCAAAAGTATAGAGGTACATTGAAAAAGAAATCGGTACATATACTGCTAGAGGCGAGTACATTGCAATGGTGTACACCATAAATGCAAATTCTGAGGGGCCGTGCTGGGCAAACGTACATAAAATATTCGCATCGAGTTACAGTAGCATGACTGGGCGCGACTTCTTATTCTAATCTAGTAACACTTGTTCAATGTTCGTTAAAGTGTTACTCGTTCAGAAAAACGAATCTCATCGAGTAACAATGACACTCGGTGCGAATTTTTATTCTAATCTAGTAACACAACACCTGTCATGTACGACTCATATTTTATTATTAGTGTATGATCAAAATTTTCATATTTCTCTTGGAGGAGTTACATACATAACACTGTTACTGAAGGAACATTATTGGTCAGCAATCATTATCGTTTTTTGTGACATTATTGGTATCGTAATAAGGCTTGTTATATGGTACAACCTCTTGTAAGCATCCCAGTCAGAGTCTTGATTGCCGAAATCGTCGCCAGCAGCCGCGAGACGTGAGATAACTCTCATACGTTCTGCGGCGGCCGCAGTACGACGCTTCACCATTGCAGCACGACGGGCACGACGCGCCTCGCGGCGAGCTACCAACTCGCGGTACTGGGGAAAATAGGACCATAAAGTATATAATAATATAGACTATATTCATTTATATTTCTGTTTTTGTAAAAGTAATCTATAATATAAAAATGAATCGCTAAATGTGTTGGTCAGCGCATAACTCAACAACGCCTGAACCAATTTGGCCAATTCTTTTTTTTAAATGTTCAAGAATGGTTTTTACGTTTTTTTTTTAGTTTTTATGTAGGTAGGTAGGTATGTAGAGGGTAGGTATGTAGGTATACTTTCATAAAATCATAAATTAAGTAGGTGGTACGAAGTTCGCCGGGACAGCTAGTTCAATTAATAAAAATAATTTAGGGATTATTTTGAAATGTCAGTGAATAGGTTACTTAAAGGTCGGCAACGCGCTCCTGATACCCCTGGTATTGCAGCCACCCATCATAGGCTACGCTTACCATCAGGTGGGCCGTACGTCTGTTTGCCATCGTCGGTATAAAAAAGAATACAATGCCACTATATTAGTGGCCTACGAAATTTTAAATGAAACCTTAAAATAAAATTTGACAGCTTTTTATCAGTGATTTTTAGTATTATAGTTTAGTCGATTGTTTCCTCGCCTACAATAATCGGAATAATTACGAACTTGCAAAGGTACAAACCTTAATTCGAGTATCATTGAGCCATGCTTGGAACGCCTCAGGTTCAGTAGGTGGGTTCATTCTGCCTGTAGGACGCGTTTCTAAGTTTTCTTCGGCCGTCGCAGCAGCCGCTATGCGTTGTTTATTCTTCTCTATACGCATGTTAACGTTCGTTATTTGTCTCTGTTTCAAAATAGATATTCATTATTCATTAGGCCGTGTAGTGACGGATTAAGAATACATAATTTCACTACCCCCATCTCAACTCGTGGGTGTCGTACAAGGCAACTAAGGGAGTAACCTTATGCAGACAAGAGCTCTGCGAGAAAAGGAAAATCGAAAATACCAATCCGTCTGGTCAGCGTGGTATAGTAGGCTAAATTCCCTCCACATTTTTTGGAGGAGACCCGTGCCCAGCAGTGGGACGTTTATACGTTGAAATGATGATGATTAACGTTGTCAAGCTGAATGCAGAGTGTGATGCTGTTAATAGGAGAATGGGGAAACCTAATAGACTGTTTATCGGTCTATGATAAAAAATATTAAATTTAATGGTACATAGTTTAGGGTTTCACATTTTACTTTTTGGACGCCATATAGTAGTTTTGAGAACAAAAAACTAAATAAAAATATGATGCGTGTGATGCTAGTAGTGTTATTAGGTGTCCATAGGCTAAATTAACAGCTTACCACCAAGTAGGCCGTAAGTTTGTTTATCACCATGCATACTAGTAAAAATAAATGCACAATTATAAAATATCTATAGGTACTTTTAAATTAATATTACCTGAAGGTCTTCATAGCTTTTGATATCAAAACCTTTGATAGCTTCATTAAATTCATCTGTGTCTCCATCCTCTATCATTTCCTGAAAATACAAATACATTATTAACTTGTAAATGGGGAATTGTAAATTATTGCTGGCAACACATTACATTTATTCGAAGTTTAAGAACTAGCAAATTATAGCTTATGATATTTATTTTACCTTGATAGCAAACAGCTGATTTAATTGTTCCTCATCATCAGCGAGTCTCTCTTCACGTTTCCTTGCGTTTATTTCTAGGAGTCGACGCGCCATTTCTTTTTTACGCTCCTTTTGCTGTTCAGCTGCAAATTTATGTAAGCATTTTATGTTAATATTTATTTAACTGTTAACCAGTCCCGGATCTTCCGTTTTTTTTCAAACTGGAGCAGGCACTTTCAAATGGCACCGAGAGAATAAGTGTACCCATACACCATACATGTGTATGTGTACTCTTCAGTACCTACGAGACTCGCCCGCGTGGGTTTTGGTGTAGGTAATAAAATTATATACCTAAAACCCTTACTCGTGAACCACTCTATTGGTGAAAACCCCATTTATTCGCAACGAGTCACACTACTGCACTGCATGCTGTCACACTTAACTGGTTGAGAAAAATATTCGCATCGAGTAACTTAACAGTGGTGTGGGTAGTATAAGTAGTACCTAGTAGTAATTTTATTCTTATTTAGTAACACTGGCTCGTAAATGCAAATTGTATTCTAGGATAGATTTCTTTGTACTTAGTGGTCACCAATAAGTTAAACAAAAAATAAAAAAAATCAGGGATATCAAAGCCAATAATATACTTTGCGGCCTTTTAAAAAATAATATTTGCCTGTGATTTGTGAAAGTGAGTTTTGCCTGTAATTAGTGGAAATGAGTATTTTAAATAATATTCTACCACATTCACACAGCGCCATCTAGTCCCAAAGTAAGCAATTATATTTGCTTGTGTTATGGGTACTAAACAACTGATATACTACTTAAATACATTTTTTTTTTTGTAAATACATACATATACATAGATAAATTACACCCAGACACAGAACAAACCTTTATGCTCATCACACAAAGATTTGTCCTGGGTGGGGATCGAACCCACGACCTCCGGCTTAGCAGTCAGGGTCACTAACCACTAGACCAACAGGCCAGTCAAATGTGTTCTTTTCACACAGCGAGAACGACAGCGACTGTTTATGGTTGGCGCGTGCAATAGTTACAAGTTCATAAGTCCAAGTTGTGTTACTTTATTATAATTTTAGTTTCTTAGTAGTGTCCAGAGGTCATTGGGGAGGGAAGGGGTTTATAGAGTTAACAATGCGCTTGTAATGCCTCTGGTGTTGCAGGAACCCTTAGACTACGGTAACCTCTTACTATAAGGTGGGCCGTACGTCTGTTTACCACCATTGTGGTATAAAAAAAATGTTCCGCCTGCTATCACTGTATTATAAAACAATACAATACCTGTCAATCCAGACGAACTTGTAGCCTGTACATAAGGTAGCTGGACTCTCATCACATTAGCTTCATAATAATCAGGGTTAGACCACTTTCTAATCTCTTCCTGATAGTCTAGTGCTATTGAGCTGTGTTCTTGAAGAATTTCCTCCACTCTAGACATAGTGATGGCATTTACATGGACTGGGTACTTCAGTTGGAGCAATTTGTGTAAATAGTATATCATTTCACTACCACCTGAAATATAATTTGTGTTTAATGTAAATATGTTTTAATATCTTTATCAACATAAGAAAAACTAATTGATTTAATAACAATGAGTCATACAGATAAATACATGTAATGTGTTTTAAATTCACAAATATACAATTTTGAAGCCTGCGTGGCTCAGTGGTTAGTGACACTGACTGATGGACAGAGGTTGTGGGTTCGATTCCCACCCAGGACGAATCTTTGTGTGATGAGCACAAGTATTTGTTCTGTTTCTGGGTGTAATATATCTATAATATGTATGTATAAACTAAGTTTACTTCTTACCTAAATTAATCCTCCTAGCATGCTCCTCGATAACCTGTCCTCTAATAACAGGTATAATATGAATAGTATGATAACCACAATTGACAATCAATGCACTATCTCCTATATCATTCTTGTACATGCTGAACAGAGAGTCCACTCCATAGCTCACACCAGGAACACTGTAGCCTTCAAACAATAGCTCTGACATTACTGAAATATGGAAATGATAGCTTTATTAATAACAAGCTGCTCCACGTGGTTTCACCCAGGTCTTAATAAAAGATAGCCTATGTGATAGGATGTCAGGATCTTCAGAAAACTTTCAACAACATTTTCCCAATTTGGCGGAGCGAGTGGAAAATATACGAGGTGGCAAAGTTGAAATTTGAAAAGAGCTCATCAAAATCGGCACAGGACCGATCGCAGTGGCGTAAATTAGGTGAGGCGTATGTTCAGCAGTAGACATCGTTGGGCTGATATGATGACATCAAAATCTATAACATTACTCATTTTCAAGACTCACAGAAAATTTTCCAGATAACTCCATTTTTTGGCACCAAATGACTACACTAAAACAGTAACAACATATCTTTAAATGTAATGTAATGTAAGTCTATCTGTCCGGCAATACTGCCCTATTGAGTTGATTCATTTAATAATAATAATAAAGTTTATTTTCATCAAAAATGGTTTTACAAAAAGTTTCTAGAAATATATATTCACTTATGCATTTGAAACAGCATCCATTACCAAACTAGGTAATAAACCTGTTTCAGTTTTCGGCACCACTCCCCAATGCTAAACCTAAATCGTGTTAGTGTGCAATGAGCCTCTCTTTTATTAACCAACTTCAAAAAGGAGGAGGTTCGATTAATTTTCTTTTATGTATGTACACCGATTATGCTGAGATTAATTTTATATTTGTTTTTATTTTAAGTTAGCTTTCATTTTAATAAAGGAACTAAGAAAATGTATTAATAATACTCACACTGTCTACAATAATTGGGTGTAACAAAAGCCTCAGTCATAGCAATGGGATGTGGAACACTGCCATCACTGTCTATGTCCAAATGAGAGAAGATGTAGTCAAACACTTGTTCTTGTGCCTCAAAGTGTGTCACTATGTTCTTATCAAACTGAGTCTTCAGTTGAAATCTGAAAGGAATTTGGACATTGTGTGTATCAGTATCATCATCATCAGCAACCCTTAAGCTTAATGTCTTACTGCTGGGCTCGGGTCTCCTCTCCTCTATCTAGAGCTGAGAGGGTTTAGGCCATAATCCATAATTGTTTGTATTAATGTTCTCTAGTTTTACTTTCAAAATCAATGTGGATTTCAATGGGAATTATATTTACAACAATTTTATTATTTACCATCTGCTAAAGGTGGAGGAAAGTATTGTTATAAAAACCTATCCTAAAGAAAATTCTAAAGGTGTGAATCAATCAACCCGTATTATGTCCGTGTGAGTGTATTGTGGCCTAAATCTTCTTAGCCCTATCGATAAGAGAGACCTTCACCCAAGTGACACATTACTGGGTATTTATTGTTTTTATTACTCACCTTACTGCCTCTATATTTATAATATCATTACCAATCTGTATCGGCGGCGTGACCGGCGGTTCAGCATCTTTTTTACATCTATCTTTTCTTGGTCTAGCAATTAAGTTTTTGAATATCAAATTTGGTTCATCGTATATCGACCATCCGACTCTACACTGGTATGAACCTGTGAAGTTGTATAAGCAGTATGTAGTGAAGAATTTAGAGTTAAGTACACAAATTTTAAAACAATAACAAACAACCTAACCATTATCTATCACTAAAGGAATATGTCCAAATTTTAAAGTGGGACTATATTCATGTACTATGTCTGGAACAGTTTTATAATCTTTTAGCACTAACACATTTTCCATATCCATTCTAATTAAAAGATTTCAAATAATAAGTCTTGAGATCCGTAAACCGATCGCTCAGCTCACAACTTGACGTTAATTATTTGACATTTGACGTTGACGTACATCTGACATTAATTAAAAATAATGTTATTTCTGCCATGAATAGTGATGGGCGAGGGCAAAAAGGCGAAAAGGCATAAATGGCATAAACTGGGCAAATAGGGCAAAAACGAATTTACGTCCGAATAAGCGCCCAATTGCTGGGCGTAAACGTTTTAATATGTGTTTTAAGTAGAAATACTCGAAAAAGGTATTTATTAATAAATAAAACATATGTATTTTAGTTTTACTGATACGTTAGTGTTGTTTTAGAGTTTTTGTGATTTAATTGCTCAAAATAAAATGAAATTGGTAAAAAATACATAAATTTGATACAATTTCGTATTGGTGTACATAGATTCAATATGGGTATCGTTTTCGGGGGTGATGATTACGAATATGACGTCTATTTTGGGATCCAGGACATTGCCTGCAAATTTTTGAATAATATACGGGTACATCGTTTTCGAGGCAGGGAGATGTGATATCTCCGAAACTGTTCACAGCTGCGTTGGAAGAGGTCTTCAAGCTTCAGGACTGGGATGGATTTGGCATCAACATCAATGGCGAGTATATCACCCACCTTCGGTTTGCCGACGATATTGTGTTCATGGCAGAATCACTGGAGGACCTAAGCACAATGTTCGGTAGCCTCGATAGAGCTTCCCAACGGGTGGGCTTAAAATGATCATGGATAACACGAAAGTTATGTCTAATCGCCATGTAGCACCCACCCCTATTACTGTGGGGAGCTCTAATCTCGAAGTTGTTGACGAATATATATACCTAGGACAAACGGTCCGGTTAGGTAGGTCCAACTTCGAGAAAGAGGTTAACCGCCGAATCCAACTCGGCTGGGTAGCGTTCGGGAAGCTACACACTGCTTTCTCGTCCACAATACCCCAATGTTTGAAGAAAAGTCTTCAAAAAATATGTGTTGCCAGTGATGACTTATGGTACTGAGACATGGCCGCTAACTATGGGGCTCATTAGAAAGCGCACTGTCGCTCAGCAAGCCATGGAAAGAGCTATGCTCAGAGTTTCCCTGCGTGATCGAATCAGAAATGAGGAGATCCGCAGGAGAAGTAAGGTTGCCGACATAGCTTACCGAATTGCATCGCTGAAGTGGCAGTGGGCAGGCCATATAGCCCGCAGAACTGATGGCCCATGGAGCAAAAAAAGTTCTCGAGTGGCGGCCATGTATTGGAAAGTGCAGCGTGGGACGGCCCTCCGCCAGATAGACCCACGACCTAGTAAAGATTGCGGGTGGCCGTTGGATGCGGGCGGCATAAAACGCTCGCTGTGGCGGAAGTTAGGTGAGGCCTATGTTCAACAGTGGACGTCATTGGGCTGATATGATGATGATGTTGACATCGTTTTCGGGGTTTTTCGACGGCAGTAATTACGAATATGAAGAGTATTTTGGGATCCGAGATGGCGTCCATTTTTTTTTTTTAGCAAATTTATCAAACGAAAAAGTCATAAGTAGTTCTGAAATCAAAGTTGCAACAAATCTTGAATTTTGTTGTTTTAGGACTGTGTGATTCCAAAATCTATCTATTATCATCAGTACCATCTTGAATTTTGAGCCGATCTGCTTCAAAATCGGCATTTGACAACCCTTTTAACTAATTGACATAGTTCTGAAGTCAAAATTGCGAAACTACCCGCTATCTTGAAGTTTGCCGATTTTAATGCGATCGGCTCCAAAATCGAAATTAGACGATCCCTTTGACTATTTGATTTAGTTTTGTAGTTAAAGTTGCAAAAATGCGCGCCATCTTAAACAATGTTAGTTTTTGGAATGATTGACTCCAAAATCGATATCTGACGATCTCTTTGACCACTTAGCATAGTTGTCAATTATGACATTAGAACATATTATAGTCCATAAACGCTGTTGTTGTTGTCCATAAATGTTAATGAAAGACGGTTGATGAGAGAAGGTTGATGAGAGACGTTTGATGAGAGACGGTAGATGAGAGACGGTTGATGAGAGACGGTTGATGAGAGACGGTTGATGAGAGACGGTTGATGAGAGAAGGTTGATGAGAGACGGTTGATGAGAGACGGTTGATGAGAGACGGTTGATGAGAGACGGTTGATGAGAGACGGTAGATGAGAGACGGTTGATGAGAGACGGTTGATTAGAGACGGTTGATGAGAGACGGTTGATGAGAGAAGGTAGATGAGAGACGGTTGATGAGAGACGGTTGATGAGAGACGGTTGATGAGAGAAGGTTGATGAGAGACGGTTGATGAGAGACGGTTGATGAGAGACGGTTGATGAGAGACGGTAGATGAGAGACGGTTGATGAGAGACGGTTGATTAGAGACGGTTGATGAGAGACGGTTGATGAGAGAAGGTAGATGAGAGACGGTTGATGAGAGACGGTTGATGAGAGACGGTTGATGAGAAACGGTTGATGAGAGACGGTTGTTCTACTATTAGGTCTGTGAGCCCATAGATTATACACTATACGGAGGGGGATAGTCTAATATCGATTTCGGAGATAATCGGCTCAAAAACGGCAAAATTATAAATAACGGGCATTCAGAAATAAGGTAAATAATAGTACCTGCTTGTAGTAGCGATCTAAGTCACGTATTAATTAGGTACATAAATAAATATCCGTAGATTTTTTTAATTGATAAATATTTTTCATGAATAATGTTATCTAGTAATAAAAGTTAAAATTAATAAATAAAAAACATTTAGTCAATTTGATATTACATGACCGGTAATTAATCCTTTTTGACAATAGTGACCATTATCAGTCATTTTACATCTCTTTCCTAGTCAGTTTTCATATAAATCGTATTGCAAGTTATTTAAATGAAGTTTATAGAGTATTTCTATAAGAAATTTGCATAAAGTTAAAAGATACATTTATTATTTTAATTACGAATTATCATGAATAAATAAAAGTAGTGTTTTTAAAGTAATCAGGTACTTATTCTTATGTTATTTTGTTAAAAAAAATATAAAAATGTATAATTTTATAAAGAAAAGTAAATGCCCTGTCATTGGGTGTTTATTGGTCGGAAATGGGCGGATATCGGGCGCTTATTTTTTCCGCCTTTTCTGCCCAGGCGTAAACCCATCACTGGCCATGAACATAAGGCTTTTACGATTAATTATTGAGAGATATGATTAATTATAAATTATAAACTGTATTCGTTATTTAATTAATGGGTTTGATTCCTGACGTTACCGACATGCTTCGGATTGCCGGCACAAGCCAACGAACGATCGTTGGGGTTCGCTAAGCCGTCCACATAGGACCAACGAAATCCATTCGTTGGCGTTTGTTGGGCCGGCCCGGTGTGTACGCATTACGCACACCAATATCTACAAATTTGCAATCTTGATATTTATCTCGAGTGGGAACCGAATCCACTACGTACTTACTATAAATACTAAGTACCTACGTTTTAATCACTTTAGTGCAGAACTGAAATAATATTGTATGGATTGAGTAGCCACTTTCTATTCGAATTGGTGTGCTAACTGCCAATATCTCATTATCCATTAAATTTCCACATTTTTCAAATTATAGAATTTGTACGGTTGGTCATTTCCAATACGCTTCTGCTGATTACGTACACATTTTTGTTGTACGATTCGAAGGAATGTAATATGCCTTTAAAACTAAGTTTTTCGATATGATAGTCCCAGTTTCTCCCATTTTCAAAGATATCATCTGTGTGGTGGCAAATGAAACACTAGTAAATACAATAACATATTTGATGAACTTTATTCACAATACTGATGATAATATACTCAATCCAGTTATCACATTACAACCACTAATAATCTATTAATTTCAAAATTCTAGAATACATATATTATAACAATGTTTATATTTTCACTCGTATTTTTAGTATGCCGTTAAAGGAATGTGTACACTAATAGTTACTGCGAACTTAGCGTTATTTTATATTTTAGATCATCATAAAGTGTTTTATTTGTCGCGTATTATGTTAATACATAAATAAGTTGCATTCAGAATGGAACAGGCACATTATTTACATTTATTACACACTATTTATTGCGAATGCATTAGAAAGCCCGGTATCATTCAAGACAACAAGAATAACAACGAATTAAATATTTTTTTAAATATATATAACATGTTTAAGCTTTAGCTCCAACAACGGTACCCGCCTGCTTGTCGATTTGTTCTTTCTCCAGTTGCTTGCCGAGATATTCCCTGAAACATTTTAAAATAACGTCATAATCTATCTACTTATAAAGTTGTATATGGTAAACTTAAGTGTAAAGATTGATGAAAGATATATGTCAATTGCAGCCAGTGGAAGGACATTGTGTCTGCCTACACCTCTGTTGGGAAAGAGACGACATCTTGGGTTTATATGTATTAAATAAATCTCTTCTTTAGTACTGAACTGTGAGATATGATATTTTGTAACATGTTAATAAACTTACCAATTGTGTACCATAAGTTTCTGTACAGCCAAAAGAGCCTCATACCGCACGTTGGGGTCCTCGTGGCTCAACAGGTACATGACGCGCTGTTTCCCACCAAGTTGTTCAATGATGCTGACGAAAAAATATATAAAATATTAAATGGTTTGAATTCTTGAGAAAAAAAAACGGATTAAAATGTATTTTGGGAAAGAGACATCACAAGAAAAAGGTACAAAAGGCGTTCTGTTTCTATAACAATTAGTAATTGAAAAATTTGGTTTGTCTATTTTAAACTTAGAAAAAGATATGTAAAAAATAAAACATTAGTGACATACTGCTTGCCCCTAGGATAGTGGCGCACATATTCGCCGACGTCGTAGCAGGCCACAGCCAACACGACGGGGTCTTGGCTCTTCTCCAGCAAGTGCACCAGGGTTCGGAGCAGTTCCTGACCACGCTCGTTCAGACGAGCTGCGTTCTCGCGCCAGAACTTAGCGGACTTGTGTACGGGGGACCATTCCAAACTAATGTAATAAAGAAGAATGATATATTTTGTACATGTATTATAAAATATCATCTATAAAAGCTGAAGAGTTTGATTATTTGTTTGGATTTAACGCGCTAATCTCAGGTACTAGTGAAGCTAATTTAAAAATTATTTTTGTGTTGGATAGTCCATTTATCGAGGAAGGTTATATAACATCACTCTACGACCAATAGGAGCTGAGTAGTGGCCAAACAAAGATCCACGGGAGCCAAGCCATGGGCAAGTTACTTACAAGTACATAAAAATTAAAGTACATTAATTTAAGTATTTATATAAAAATAGCGGATATTTATTGGCATTGCATTTCTAGACATTGCACAATTCTAATAACAACTGCCCCTTATGGCTTGAGTGTTTGTAAACTGCTAAAGCAAAATGAATTGGATACTTGATTTATTCCTTATCTTGAATATATGTAATACTAAAAGAGAAATGAATCCTGAGTCCAATCCATTTTATTTGTGGTGATTTTTAATCCCTGTATGTATCGTATCTAGGCAATGCAAGATTTTTTGCTATGAGATTATATTTATTTTCCAAAGTCATTTTTGAACTTTTTATTATATTGGATACTGTAGATTATGGAAAAAAAGTTGGTGGCGTTAGAAATCCAACATGGATTATAAATTCATTAAGTAAAACATTAATGCCATGCAAAAGTGCCACATACCGTCCGCTCTTAACTTCGGTGGCATACTGGTCGAAAGAGCTGAGGTCCTGTACTGAGGCCTGAAGACGCTCGTTGAGGAACTCTACATCATCCATGATGTCCTCATCATCAGAGCGCTTCTGTTCCAAGATGGACAGCTGCTTCAATACCTTGCACTGCACCATGGCGATGCAGTGTTCCTTGGCGACCTTTATAATAGAAAATATCAAACTATGAAAGTCATCTGTAGGGTCGGCCTTTGGCAGAGGAGGCTTCACAGATAGTTTTTTGTTTTTTTTTCCCTTTTTATTGCACTGTCAAAGAGACATACAGTTATAATATTGAAGAAGCGGTATGCAAAGTAAATGTCCACGTCCATGTGACATTTCCTCATGATTGCTAAGTTAGAGTGGTCTAGCTACACATTTTTACTTCTTTGCTAATAAAGACAACACAAAGTTTTACCCACCCTGAGCCTCAGAATGGCTAATGCCGCCCCTGGTAGTGACGTAGGAGGCGCGGCGTTACTCTCACAAGTTGAGCTGTTATCGTAGTACTTAATACATTTTAGATAAACGTTATACAATAATAGAAAAATAGATCCAGCATTGGGACCTACGATCCCGACATTCCGGTCCAGTGTTCTTTCAACTGAACTCCGCAAATACTTAAAGATCAAATTTGTCCGTTCCTTGTTTACTTGCTGACGTCACAGTGACGTGGGTGTACGTAGGACATTATCCTACATCGACGAATTTACCTGCTGGTCTTCAGGCTTATCGATCAAGTTTCTGAATACAGCGAGCACGATGCGGGTGACCTTCTCCTTGACAGAGTCGCTGAGGATATCAGCGAGAATGGGGATCGCGTTGAACTTGTTCATCTTCTCAGCTAGAAGCGGGTTGAAGGTCAGCACCCACAGGCAGAATACCAGTTGGTATTGTACCTACAAGCGGAAATAATAAAATATTGCATTCACTGTGAGAAAAGTATACCGTTAAACAATTTTGAATTTTATAAAAATATAATATAGAAGATAACAAATTGACTGTTGACCTGATCCGAACCGCAAGATCGCGCTGGATGCAAGCCGCATACAATCAGTTCTATTGGCAATCTCTTGCCTATGTCCAATGGTGGACTTCTATGGCTGATAATATCATAAATTATTCACTAAACTAACACTAACTAAGTATTCACTTACCTGGAAGTTGACCCTAGATGCCAGAATGGACAGAAGGGTGGAAATGCCATCGACAGACAGGAACGCGAAACGGTACTCGTCAACACGTAGCATCATTTGCAGGCAGCGGGCTACTGACTGGATGTAATCATTGTTCTGTGTACAAAAGGATCAGCATAAGAACATACACAGAACAGTTTTTAATTAGGCCAAAAAAATGTCGCTACAAGCTTCTTGAATACTATGGCGTATTTGTGTCGAATGGCAACACTTAAAATGTAATTATTTTTTTCTAATTCATACTATACTGCAAAGAAAAAAGAGAGCAAGAGAATAGATAATTCACACTAGAAGAAGTCACACAAATAATTAATATTGTATTACATTAATTTAACACAACTAATGTAAGTACTTATTTAACTAGGTACTACCCAAAAATAATAGTTTTATATTACTTGTCTTGTGACTTATGACCGCAATTTTACTGCTGCTCTATGAATAATATCTAGAAGCAAGCTTCCATAAAAAATTGCATTTCTTAACATACAATATTATTTAATTTAAAATAGTTCCGCAAAAGTATAACAATTCAATAGGCTATCCACATTGTCATAAAAACAGGAAAATTGAAAAACGCAACATATATGTCCGACTGTAAGAAAAAAAACATAAAGACCCTGTTTCCCTACCGCCATATAAGCGTCTGATAGCCTATTAAATTATATTAATAACAGATTTTATATGAAAAAAGAAATGACAAAAATCTGTCTTATGTTTCGGACAGGCTATCAAACACATATCAGCAAGTGATGAAATAGGGACTATGCTAAGTAAGTTATATACATTATTAAAATATATATTTACAAATAAGCAATACACCATTTAAAGATTATTACAAGCTGGCATGCACAATACCTTCACATCCTCCTATAGCATGCAAGTGTAATGAACAATATTAGTGTAAGCATGCATCATAATATTAATTAGGTATATATATAATACACAAAAGGTTAGACATTCCTAAATAATTTTCTAATGCCGTTTACAAACTGTTCTTATTTTCGGTGTGAATAAGCTCGTATTTTCACGCTCACATTATTAGCGCTTAATAATATTTCCTACGGCTCGTGCATTACACTACTAAAAATATTTCTGCATAGATGAGGTTGTTTTGATGATTTGTGTTTTTGTGCGTCCAGATTCACTGGCGCTAAATACGAGCGTGCCAAATTGAGCTTATTTACTTGAAAATATCATTCAATAAGTAAACGCACTAAAGAGTTAGTTATCACGTTGTTATAGTACAATACTTTGTTTTACAGTCGTTATCGTGTCCACATCTACACAGACAGGAATACCTTATGCAGGCCGGGGGGCAACTGGTCATGCGGTTTCAGCTCATCGAAAGAGCTGTAAAGGCTCGAGTACTTCTCCTGTCCGGCGTCAGTATGCTCTTTTTCCTTGTGTGGGTGTTTCGCCGGTTTATCGACAGCAAAATTCTGTTTTTCGTGCAGCAACATAACCTGCTCGGCATGCTCTAACTCGGCAGACATTTTCTCCGCCTTACCAGAAAACAAACCTCTCAGTGACAAATCTACCGGTTCATCAAAGCCCCAACGATGCGTGATGCTTGCACGTGATACTCACAACATTTGGTTACGTTTCAGTCAGTTTAGACACATTGATGATCAAGTTATACCAATCTGGTAATAGCACTTAAGCATTGCTGCAAATAACTATTGAATTGCTAAGCACATTTTGAATTACTTCTTTGACATAAGTGATACTAAATTACGGATCATTTATGAAAACTGTGCTAATCTAAATTTGAAAAGAAGTGATGACACGAAGTGATAATGAAAGTGGATGAAAAGAGAAGACAAAGCTTAAAAACTATATCTACTTTTTATTAAAGAATGATAATTTTACTTAGAAAATACACTAATAATGTATCTACAATAATTACATATTTATAAAACAAACTTAATGCCTTAAATTTTCTACAACACATTTCTTATGATAAAAAACTATTATGTCTTGTAGTACCTTTCTGAAATCTTCATTTAGAAACAGGTAACATTATGGATTTTTAGATGAGTACTTAAGACTAGTGTAATAATTCATGTAACTTAATAGTTCAGATTTACAACTGTCTTAACATGAAATAAACTTTAAATCAAAGTATACATTATATCCCATTGTTTCTTCATTTTTTTATAAGTAGTGGTTAGAAATGTATACCAATTGTTATTGTTAGTAATTATAAAATTAGTTGTTTAGTTGATCAAGCAAGAAAATGATTTGAATAGTATAATGTCATAAACAGTAATAATGCATGATAATTATAATGACAACTATTTACTAAGCGTAATGAAACATGCATACATAATTTATAAGTGGCAATTCTTGAAAATTAGATTCTTTTATCACTATCAGCATTACTATCAATGTTATACATTTACTACTACTAAAATCACATTGTGGCTTTTGAAATATTTGTAAAATTAATTATTCAGAATAAATTTACAATATTAACTTGACTGTTACAATCACATCAACTACCACTTAAACTCAATGGGACAGTTTAATTTCCTTACTCTCACAATCATGAGTGTACTTTCTGTTGTATGTGTTTCAGTTAGTTAGCATTTGAACCAGAATTAATAAACAAAACAACAACAATAGTGACACTACTCTCATAAAATATACTTGTATCCCAGTTAATTTTCAAGTAATGCCTAACATTAAAATTTCATAATAAAATAAAATAAATTCATCATCAATCAATGCAAAATAATTGATAACAGCACAAAATGATCAAATCATTGGATGCATGCATACAAAGCAAAACCAAGTGAACTAAAA
Source organism: Laspeyria flexula (assembly GCA_905147015.1). Classification (NCBI taxonomy): domain Eukaryota; kingdom Metazoa; phylum Arthropoda; class Insecta; order Lepidoptera; family Erebidae; genus Laspeyria; species Laspeyria flexula. The sequence continues at coordinate 8,377,366 of LR989964.1, read as the reverse complement.
ACTTCATGCAAAAATAGGATGCATCTCATCATACCTATGTATTTAAAATTGTAAATATATTAAAAACTTACATTCAGCTTTAGCTGATCCTTGAGCCAGGAGAGGTAGAAATTCAAGTCACCCTTGTCCATCAGCTGAGGGTGCCAGCAGGCAAGTTTGGCAATGATACGTGCAGTCATATGCTGTACGAACTCATCCTGACGGTTCAGCAGGTTCAGGAATGGCTTCCAGGGGTTCATTTTTAGTGGTTCACGGAAGATCTTCACCCTAGCTTTGTCCTCCTGTACAATTTGTTGTCAATATTATTTAAATGATAACACATACGGAACTGAACTGAATATACACTTTTTTTGTTAATGTTAATAACAAACCAACCAACCATTTTTTTTGTTTTAATATTTAATTTTAAAGTATTATATTTGATATTATGTTAGTAATTAATTGTAAGTTTTATGCTGTAAATTTTGTATATAGTTTTAATGTCATAGGATTTATGGTGAATTAGATAATATTATGATAAAAATATAATATAATTATTATCAAAAAAAAAATGTCACTATGTATAATTTTGAAGTCATATAATCATAGGCCAGGGTTGAACAATAAAATTATTTAATGAATGAAAATATTTATGTCAAAAAAATGATCAAAATTAAAAAAGACTACCTACTGTTTTGGCTCTCTATTATCAAAATGGTACTGTATAAAATTCAAATAAATATGTGAATGAATTAAAAAAATGTTGAGATATTATAGCTTGTTTATCACATACATCATGTTTATATCATGCTTCAAACAGCTATGTTAGTATGAGCTATGACATAATAACACAAAACATTTCTCTTTCCTAACATAACAATAAGACCTATTCAAATGTAGGAAAACATGCAAGATATGTGTGAGTTATAACAAGTCTCACGAGTCTCAAAATGTCATTATACTTACAGAGAGGATGTCATCAATCAAAACTAGCAAGTACTGAATGGTATGATCTTTGCTGATGTGGGTGAGCAGATTGAGAAACACACTGGCACACTGATTAGGGTCCTTATCAGGCAAGTTCTTCTGACCGCGCTGGTCCAAGTTCACGATGAAGTCATGATCAGTCTGCGTAATCATCTGTGACCTGGACATACACCACAATTAAGGCACATGAACTGGACGATAGATACATTTGTAACATACAATCAATACTTACTGCAAGTATGACTGCCAATTGATCTGAGTTTGACGAATTTCGCTGGCACGTATTTGCAACACGCTGGTGGCCGCAATCATATCTAGAAAACATTTTAACTTTAATGTCTCCACCTCTCCACAAAGATTATATTCAGTTACAAGTTAATGCGTAAGAGAACTTACCAATTTTTTCCTCACCCAGCGACGGCATGAGCTTTCTAACATTTTCATCCCCAATGTTAGCCATTTTGGCTATTTAATATTACCAAACCTGTTATTTCCAAAGAAGAATCGAAAAACTTTATATTTGGGAAAAACAGAAAAATGAAGACAGCCTCAGCTGAGAGGTCTTGTGACTATTGAGAATGACGTTAGGTTCACTACTAGCGATAATTATTTTCTTACCTTCTCTAATAAACACAGTTCGGGCTAGAAAAAAAAGAGACAGAAATATTAATAAAACGGTTGTCACTACTGCCTTTACATACAAGGTGGCATAATTCAGAAAAAAATAGGTGTGTTTCAATATAAGATTTCAACTCATGTCAACATAATTTTTTCATGCTGGCAATATACATTAATCAAAACTTTTAGGCTACTTACACACCCTGCGAAAGATTTGTCGAAACGACTCGAGCCAGTCGAGCCACCCGACGAATCTTCAGCCAGGTGTGACAGCAGCATTTTATAAGGATCCTTACACGTCTAACTGAAGGTGCGTCACGTATCATCGGCCGTGTTACGTCATCCATATAAAAATATTCAACCTTTCAGACAACAGGGCCCTGATTCTGACCCATCGGATTGCTCCCGGATCGTAAACTTTTTCGAATCTTAGAACGACGTATTTTTACAGCATATGTTATTAACTGTTAGAAATTAGTTTACCGTATAGAAAATTAAAAACTGATTAAGAGGGTTCATACAGAAATCCATGAAATCACGAGATTTCCACGTTCACTACAGAATATGTCTTTATATGAAGCGAAGTAATTTTTGGCATACATAGACAACAGTTTTTTTGTCTAAAAAGTATATTAAGAAAAACAGACTATTTATTATTAGTATTTTAGTTAGAACAGTTCTTTCACACAGCATATATAGATATTATATAGCAATATATAGATATAAATATATATATCTATATAGCAATTTGGGCTCCTCTTTCAGCTTTCCATCAGGCAACAAGGAGCCACTATGCATGGCTTTCTATAAAAATAAAAAAAAACAGCGTTTTAAAAAATTCTACGAAACAAGCCTACTTTCTAGTAGTACTTTCGTCAGGGACTAAATTAATTGAAATTCATAGAAAAAACTTAAAAACTTAAATTCTCAAAAACGTTGAACTTTGATCAAGTTTGATGAGAATTTTGGTACACTATATGTGTTTCTAAAGTCGATTTTTTTATATTTAATTATTAAGCAAGATTTTGTCATTCATAAATGTCCATAATATTTTCGAAATCCCTTTAGAAATATTTTAAAATGATTTTTGAAAAGAGCCTAAAAACGCCTTATATTTCGGCGCACAGGCCGTGACAGTACCGGCTGAGGCCTTCTAGAGAGAGGACGTAACGCTTTACTTCCCGCGCTCCCGGTCCGATGTTTACGTAATATTTGTATATTTCAAGAGAGTTCAATACCAGTTGATACTTTGTTATGGAATTTTTTTAAAATTAAAGGTCAAATTATTAACTTTACTGTTTTTGGGCTGATGGGCTCTAAAATCGATATTTGACGATCCCATGAGCTATGCCCCAGAACTATGCCCAATGAGCAATGGGATAGTCAGAGATCGATTTCAGTATCACTCGGCCCAAAAACAACAAAGTTCAAGATGGTGGGCATTTTTACTATTTTGACTTTTTTGACAACTAAATAAACTGACAGTTCTGGCCGAAAATATTCCGACAGCTTAGAATCAGGGGGCAGGACTACCTACTACCACTAACGGATTATCCATTACTTCCGACAGACCCTCTATATGACGCTTGTGTTTATCCGTTCTGCGATACGAGTTCTTAGAACATTTAATTTTGTATTAGAATACGCATGCGATCCCACACATAGCTGCGAGATAGTTAGTCCGTCAATGTGTTTTAAAAAAATCTAATTTATCATGGATACTGATTTATGATCAGACGTAGAATTTTTATCACAACAGAGCTATGAAAGATGACCTGAGGCCCGATCACGAACTTCTAATGTAAACGTAATCGTATCGCCATCGAGCAAAAATGTATGGCAATTTGTACAGCGCCTCTATCGTACGTAAGATGCACCAAAATTGGTAGCACGAACTTTTGACAACTACTTTCGTCTGGTAATCGTATCGAGCTCGTCTGGTATTTCCATACAAATTAATTTGAATTGCGATCACAAACTCAATTTTGACATACGCTACGTAAAATTCGAAAGCTGGCTAACGTATTCGTCGAAACCTTCCGTCACTTAAAATTTCTCAGTGAGTAAAGTTTTGAAACGGGTTTAAACTAATTTTTTAACATTTATGTACATATAGAATGCATGTATAATCAATATTAATAATATTTAACATATTTTATATTAGTTATTAGAGCAATAAATGGCCTAAATTCATATAACAATATTTTCTCAAGTTTCACATTGTGAACCGCCAGGTGGCGTCCTTCCATTTGGTTGTTAAATTATTGTATCAATTTGGTATAAATTATTCCAATATAATATTCTTAACGTAATTAAATAAGTTTCCTATAATTTTTGCATAATATTTAGGGAAAAAATAAGCAAATAATACGCCGATAAAAAAATATAAAATGCGCCATTTTAAATTTTTTGACATTTAATTCAATGACATTACTACTATCGAGTAGGGTAGTGTGCCCAGTGTACCGGCTGCAACAAATGCCTTTAACCTAACCAAAAATATAAAAAAAATGGTATAATAAGCATTCTAAATTAATTAATAACTATTTTATATGTAAATTTACGGTTTTAATACACTATATTTATACTTTTTTTTACTCGGAAGCTTAGATATAAATAAAATAAGTCAGCTGTAATCTTGTAACGCCGACAACTGGGCATGTTTACCTAAATTCCTAATGTAATGGTATCGACAAATGTTTCGAGCCCTCGATAGTCGATAGTAAGAGTTCGTGATGCCGACTCACGTAAACGTATCGAGCCCTCGATACGTTTACGTTACGATTACGCATATATTTTGTGATTGGGCTACTGCTTAAGACACGAATTATCGGATATATTATTTGACTTTGACTTTGTTTCAGAAACCAAGGCCATCCTTTGACGTAACGCGCTCTAATTAGCGTTCAATGTCACGTGACTGATGGATGTATTTTTACAATTTTTGTTAGTATGAGGAGAACGCTAGTATTATTGTTTTGCTGTGTGAACCTGTGACATGGGTATACAATTATAATTTTAAAATACATACATCCATACAATAAATACTAGTGATCTTGGATAACTTATAAAATTACAAAAATATTTTTTACTGCTGTGTAAATTTAAGTGTAATATATAATTTTATAAAATGTGAAAATGCAAACACCAATCAAAAGCGTCATTTCATTGCTAGCTATAAGCCAGGCCAGCTATCATTGAAAAAGAGTTCAGCCCCCTGATTCTGAACTGTCGGAAAATTTTCGACTGGAAATGTCAGTTTAAAATTAAGTTTAAAAAACATAATGTTAGAGAAATAGATGGTTATAGGAAAAAAATCTTATATTAATCAGTTTTTGATTTTCTATACGGTAGACTATTTTCTAACATTAAATAACTTAAGCCGTAAAAATACGTCGTACTAAGATTCTAAAAAGTTTACTATCCGGGAGCAATCCAACGAGTCAGAATCAGGGGGCAGTCCTCTTAGTCATTACCATAGATTATAATTTACCTGTTAGTCACTACACTACTACTCTACTCAGTGAGTGTTTTTCATGGATGTACCTCCTTGGTGTTTTTCTATTAATCATGATGGATTTAGTATTTTTAGTTTAGTATTATTAACCATAAAAAAATTATAAATCATAACCATTGAAAAAAAGTTTATCATTTTAGTCACGGAACAGAAAAAAAAACAAGTGGAAGTGCGAAGTGGGCGGGGCACGCGTGCCACAAGTAAGCGTAGTTTCGCATACTCTACCTTAAATCGTCTCCAGTCGTGTTTTATATCACGTCGAGTCAGTCTTCTTGTGCCCTGCTCTGTTTTACGTGATTTAACCGCGAATATTCCTTATTGTGCCATTTTGCAGTGTAAAAATGATAGTAGAAAAAGAAATCTAAGAAATGGAGGTATCTCACACCACCGATAACTAACGATGAAGTAGTTATTGTAACAAATCGTATTGAATTTCAATTAATTAAAAATTAAATTAATAATAATAATAAAGATTGTTTTGGATTACACAGGCCATCTTTATAATTCTGGAACATTCCAAACATTACATTCGTGGTGAGGTCATTGACATTACATTCACAATTAGTGATGAGGTCAAATGGGATAGCAGTTTTATCGATATCTAAATTTTATATTAAAATTCTCAAAAAAATTAATTAACGATTGTCGAATGGTTTTTTACCTTTAACAATATATTTTGTATTGAAAATACCTTTAGGTTTCCTAAAGACACTACCGTAATAAATTTTGTTAAATGGATATTTATTTTAATAAATATATCAAAATCGGTTCAGCCGACGAGTAGATACTTGAAATAGCTTGAACTCTATTTTATTGGGTGCGCCATACATTATACAGAGAACGTGTTTTATATTATTATGCGTTTGTAGTATGCTGAGCCGCATGCAAAAGCTAGTTATCCTATAAACTTGTATTTTTAACTTGTAGTAAAGACACATTGAATGAATAATAGTAATTAATGTATTATTTTGAACATCAGAGTGATTACCTTGAACTTTCTTCTTTAAATTACCATTATTTTTAATCACAGTAACTTTTAATCAGACACAAAATCGATGATGTTTTATTTTATATTATGTTGTGCCACCCCTCTAGCTACTCAAGCAAATTATAATAACCTAAAATACACTGCCATCTCTTGTGGAATGGCTGATTTTTTTTATGGAAATCGATACTTAATTTCAAGATACAAAACGTCGTAAGTACTTTTGTTTTATATTGCAAAGTTATTTCTATTAGTAAAGCGGTAAAGTGTGTTTTTGCTCCGCGGTCTATATAGCCAATTTGGGGTTAAAGACATTTGACCAATTAAAACAATTGTTTACTAGTAGTGCACTGTTTGTATGTGTGAATTTGGTGAAACCGCAGTGTGTCAGAACAAGTGGCGGACTCCCTCCTTTTATAGTCCATTTCGATGGATATAATCGTAATACAGCTAAATATGAAACAACTAGTTGGATACGAATTTTTTTTTGAAAGGTCATTGAACTACAATAAAGATTTTTGTAATATTTACCCCAAATTAACCAACACTAATCTAATTTAAAATTACCGACTAATTGAAAAATAATTATGTAATTGAGTGTATAAATTACAACTCTTTATGTGCTCTGGCAAGTAAGAAAAAAAATATTTTATGAATTTCAAAAAAAAATAATAAAAAAATTTCTATATGAAGGTCGCATTTTCTTTGACCAGCAAAATACACTTCAATAATGTGTCTTCCTTTATAGAAAATTTTGAATATGTATCACGCAGGACTTCAGAGATATAGCGTTTCTAAGTTTTTTCTGAATTTCTATGAAAATAGGGTTGTCACAAAAAGTTTGTGAATAATTAATTAAACATATATCATATTTACCGAGTTAGTCAATAGAGGACTACGAGAGATTTTACCTCAGAGAGTGATAGAAACTTTCTCGAAATTGAATCATAGACAACGCTAACACAAGTTTTAAAATTCAATATCTGATTTTAAATTCATTATCTCCAAAGTCCTGGGTTTGAAGCGTCTACTTTTTTTTGTGGTAGTAATAATTACTAGTACTATCAATTTGGCAATTTAAAAAAATGCGGCCGTTAAGGGATTTTTAAGTAAAAAAATAATAAAATAATTTAAAATAAAAATCTTACCATTTTCATGCAAAAACTCGCTGGTCAGACTAGTATGTAGGTAAGTAATATAAATGAAGACACTAGTTTCATCCATAATACAATATTACATAAAAATTATGGTGATTGCAACTGAAGTGAAATCACAGACTAGAGACAACCCTAACTCAAAATTTTAAATTTCATCTCCGAAGTCCTGCGCTTAAAGTGTCTTAATTTTTTTTTGTGGTAGTAATAAGTACTAGTATTAATAATTTGGCAATTAAAAAAAATGCGACCGTTAAGGTATGCTGCAGTAAAAAAAATAAAACTAAAAAAATTGGAAAAATAAATATTCATCCTAAATATACGAGATTATTCTACTTTTTTTTATAAATTGGTGCCTAAAGTATTACTGAATCATGAAAAAAATCCAATGAAAAGAACGATTGATAAAGGAGATAAAGAGTTTCTATGGACTTTTCTCGATTTTCTAAATATCTCCTAAACTATGAAAGATAGAATTTTGGGAATTTTTTTAGAAATTTTCTCTAGCTATCATCTTTCCAAAAAGATGATAAAAACGAGATGTCCGCAATTTAAGGAAAATAACATACTGTGCACCGCACTGACTTGTATATATGCCTCTGGACTGGCTGTCCTACACAAATGACAGCTAATTTTCTTTGTCTATTTGACCAACTAGCGGAGAAAATTGAATCTATATTTGACGTAATATATAATACGTTTTGTAAACAAAGTGCTAGTGATGTCCATATCGTCATATCGATAAATATGATCATGGTCTGATGTGATCTATGGTTGCAAACAAAATTTTAATTTGTTCATAGAAGTAAATGAAATAAAAGCTGACTGCCCATTTTTTTTTCCGACATTATCTAGGTCCCTAGGTTTTTATAATAATTTTATTTCATTGTAGATTTCAACCAGATCCAGCGTTTCAAAAATCATGGCTAGCCAACATGAAAGCGCCCCTTAATGGGACTCCAAGTGCAAACAGTCGTCTTTGTTTGTAACATTTGATGAATAAGTTATCTAAAAGCTGTTGTTTTGATATTACACACAGACACTTCTATTTTATTTATTTGAACAGATACTGCTATTAAAATTAGGGCCTTCAAAATCAATTCACGTCAGTAATTAATTTCGTAATGGATTATTAAAAAAGATTTTCCCTTTTTCAGAATATATTTATATCAAATCTTAAAATGAGATTCGTACTCGATAGGTACGTGTTAAATTTACAAAGTTTGTCACATCACCAATTTTAGTTCATATCTTCTCCGCCACTGCTTACAACAGCGCAAATCAAACAGCGACAAAATCAGTTTCAAAGACGCCTATCCAAAGGTATATACAGATCAGTGTGACACCGGTTCCAGTAGTAATTTTGCCCTATCGCACTTCCACTTGTTTTTTCTGTTCCGTGATTTTAGTACTCTTAGTCACTACTCTACTCAGTGAGTGTTTTGTTTTTGTTTTTGCTGTGAACCTGTGACGTCAGAAGTAGGTTTTAGGTAATATCAATATCATTGATAGGTTATGTTTATCAACAAATTACAAGATTTAAGTAAGTGTGGAATTTATTATAACACTTATAATAAAATGTGATATGAAAACGCCAGAATATAGCGTCATTTCATTTCCAGTGGTAGCACGAGGATTCTAGGTCTTAGTTTCCAGTTTACTGTGACAGCAAATAAAATTAATATTGTTTGAGAAAATTGTGTAGGTACCTATTTAGTATGAATGTAATTTTCATAATTCTATAATCACTTACGATTATATGTTGTTCCTTCGTCGTTGATTGGACGATGTTTTCGTTTTTCATTTTGACTGTTACTCTCCATATTATTCAGAAAAACTAAAAATAGACTTTATGAAAATCACTAAATCTTATCAAAAAAATCTCCAAATAATAATGTGTTTCATATTAAATAAATTTATAATATGAATTATAACTTGGTTTTATAAATTGCAGTCTCATAATTTGCGCTACCTACTCAAATTTTCGCTGAACTGACATATTCGGCCGTAAATAAAATTTGGGAACTGGCCAGTGCTTTTGTCATGACTACTTTGCTATCAGAAGATTGTCAAACGAATGACCTAAATGACTCATTTCCGATGGCTATTGAATCGTTGCGTTTACGTTTCCCATTAGATAATTCAATGCGAATCGTATTTACGGGCTACTACAATGGCTTTAATGTAGAAATACGATCTGTTGAAGAGATAGCACTACTGTACCATATGGGATGTTATGGCAAAGGATCCGCATCGCGTTCACAACCAAAAGTTGTTCAAAATGATAACAGTCCACGTATTATGCGTAAAAGGCAGTTTTTAAAAAGAAATTATTGGTATAAAAAATTTGGTCAATCTAATAAGGCAGAAGACACCTTCATGAAGGATGTAGATGACATTACAGCTAAAATTATCACCGACAGTAAAAAAAGATCGAAAAAGGATGTTATAGATTTGGTCTCTAGTGATGAAGATTTTGGAGGTCAATCTAATTCTCCTGAGACAAGAGTTTGCAATGAACAATTTCACAGCTTGGAAAAGGAGGATGTTGTTGTCATTGTTCCCAATAGTGACTCTGAAGAAGAAAACTATTTTGCAAACATGAAACCAAAATGTTGTCTGAATAAAATAAATCTACCAGAGAAACTGATGTTGACGTTACAGGAAGCGTTTTTTCTATTGTATGCTCTGGGTTGCTTGCAGATAGTAAACCTCGATGACTCTCTACTAAATATAGAACAATGTTGGGACTTATTTGTGAGGACTGATAGAACCTTCATTTTGAAATATGTAGTCTTCCATTATTACAGATCTAAAGGCTATATTGTCAAGCCAGGAATTAAGTTTGGTGGCGATTATTGTAAGATATTTAAAATTATATTCCATTGCTTGCGAAGTTATATAAAAAGTAACATTAAATAAATTTTATTGTTTTACTGATATAACAGTCTCAGAAACACTCTTTCAGGCACCTATCTAGACTATTATATACAAAATAGTTTTTTTTAAATATCATGAAGTTGGCAACAGTGTTGTTCTGTTCCCGAGCCCACCAGCGGGACTTTAATGGGTTGCTGATGATGATGGCAACAACCCGGCTGATGATAAGCTGTTACCATACCTACAATAAGTAGAGCTATGGTGACGTATGGTAGTGGCAGGAATATAACACTAGTGTTATAGCTGTGGTCTTTCAATGAAATTTATTTTTCAGTGCTTTATAAAGAGGGACCTGCAGAAGCACATGCTGATTATATAGTTGTTATAAAATCAGACGATAAATTCTTCCGCTGGATTAGTATGCTTGGACATGTAAGAGTGGCAAACACGACAGTAAAGGTATATACTCTTTAAATTTAGAGTTGGAGCGATCTAAATTTAATTTTAATTATAACAATAATAAAGTATAACATTTTAGAGGAAATGAACTGTTTTATGCATCCCTAAGTGACATCTCTATTATCAACACTATTATATATTATTTTGTAATATAAAAAAGTTTATAGACTATAAATTTGAAAGCACTAGGATATTTACCAACTAGAACTGTTTTGAGATGATAATGTTGCCATTGTTCTCCATAGTAGCTGGTATTTTTTTTAATGAATTAGTGAACCATACTAACAAATTTTTTTTTCAGGAAATCTTAATTGCAGAAGTCATAGAGCCCAAAGAAAGTTCAAGGTCTCCAGAGAGTCTAAAAGATTATAGTATAAGAGAGGTATTATTGAGTAGGAATTTACCAGTTACAATAAATGAGGAGGACTAATTGGATTTTTATTTTTATATTTACACTATTCTAATATTACAATATTTAAAGCATTGAAATATTAAGCCCTTTTGATAGGTTTCCTTACTCCAGTTCTTCTGTATTCACTTCTTTGGTCAAGGTATTCTTCTGTACAGGTCTTTCTGAATTCTTCATTCTGATACCAATTGCCAAGACATTCTTTGAGAATAGAATTCTGACTTCTACATTTGACCACCATTAAAAGAGAAGAATCTTTGCAACATTTCTCAAACTCGGCCACCTCCTTCACACATTTTTGTGTTTTAGCTTTCTCTCTTATCAGTTTTGGGATCATTACATCTGCCTCAACTCTTCTTAAGGTTCTGTCATCTGGGTCGCCTACAACAAACAGTTTTACTTAGCAAATAATATGAATGTAACAACTTACAAACCATAAAAATTACTGATAACCATAATATTATTGGAGGCACTTTCTTTCGATAGCCATTTCTATTTACCCGCAGGTTACCATACATCCCGACTAATCCGTTATTTTCTGTTATGGTTTGGAACGAATCTGTACCTAGGCCCTTAGGTCCTTCTGATAGCTTATTTGGTAGGACTGATTTGTCAGTCATTGTGAAAATGCAACTGTTGCTAAGATTACTAACATATATAATAAAATACTAAAGTGGAAATTATTATGTAGGTATAATAAATATTTTTTTAAACTGCTTGTTGACATTGACATTACATTGAGTTTATTGACGGGTTATAACAGAGTTGCCAATTCTTAATTTGTATTTTCTCTATAGAGAGTGGCAAACAAGTCGTACTCGTGGTTAGCCACGACCAGTGATGGATTTACGCCCGTTTCAACACTAGTGTTGAAAAGTGACTGATTTTGACCGGCTGTCATAATAATATATAATAACTAAAGTGCCCTTGGTGGATTCCAACCATGTGGCTTCACGGTTGGAATCCACCAAGGGCACCTCTGTGGAAAGCAAATTTATAACCAAGTAGCACGGTTTTAAATTTTGATATGACCTCCAACGTCCTTGGTGGAAGGGCGCGTGTTTTCAACCGACGGTAGCGAGTGTGTTTTGCAACCATGTAGCCGGGAGTTTACAACGCACGAGTTTGTCCGAGTGAAAAATGTCGTCCACGAGCCAGAGCCGCGAACGCGAAGTATTATATGAATTTATTTTTCTGTTTATAATAGTATATAGATTACACGGGGCTTCGCTCCCGTGGAAATTTTTTAGTCACTACTCCGTTCCTATTTATTGGTCGGTCGTAGCGTGATGTGATATAGCCTATGTTACTATGGATAAAGTAGCTTACTAATGGTGAAAGAATTTTTTAAAATACAAACTAAATAAAATACGAATCTTCCTCTTCATTGCATTTATATATTAAGCGTAGATTCCTATCTGTCTCAATGATACTTAAATTTTTATTTTTTAAATGAAAGAGTCAATTTTCATACGAGTACCTATATAATTTCACAGCAAGAGACGACTCGCGAAATCGTGACTGATCCGTGAGCGTGTTGGCGCGTGGTTTACAACCGTGTAGCCGAAACACAATCCACCGATGCAAATTAAGCTTCCACCAAGGGCACCTCTGTTAAGCAAGTTAACAACCATGTAGAACGGCTTTAAGTCATAATCCGGTCATTCAGTCATTTTCACAGAGTATATTATAACCACTACATATGGGTTGCTTCTGCTGCTGATGATGATATTTGGGTTTGATTGAAATTTGCTATAAGTAATTGATTCTGCTGAAACTTCCATGCGGCGCAAATATACCAACCTCACTGGAGATTATCTATTTGTGCCGTTTGGAGTCGAAACTCTTGGGCCGTGGGGTTCAGGTGCTCGCGTTCTATTTAAAGAGCTCACAAAGCCATTGTCCGACGCTTCCCGTGACCGACAGGCTGGCTATTTTCTTGCACAAAGAATAAGCATTGCCATACAGCGTGGCAATGCTGCCAGTCTGTTGGGCATTTTTCCCACAGACAATAGCAGGGATGCGGAGGAATTTTATGATGCCGTATTTTAATTTGTAATTTCCTTCCTTTTTTATTTTAATGATGCCTTTAGTTAGTTTTTATTTGTAAATATTATTGTTTAAGTTTAGCTTAAAATATTGTATAATAATATTATTATCAAGAAATATACATGCAATTTAAATTCAGTAGCTGATTTATATTTCAAACAAAATATTATTTATATAAGAGATTATGATTTCTTCAATGTAATGTATAAAATAAAGTTATCGCATGAAAACATAAAACATCAATGGGTTTTCCAAAAGTTTTGACGAAAATATCACAGTTTATAAAAAGGCTAACATTTTTTTCACAAAATATTATTGACAGTCAGTCAATCGAGATCTGAGAAAAGCAACTTAGCAAATTGTGTTTATAATTTTTGGCAATTGGCAACACATTCATGAGCTTGCAGTTTCGACGTGGGCTGTCATTTTCGATTGCCATAAATTGAAATCATTCGTTCCTTGTTTTAAAATCCCGTTCATTTTGGATTTTGGCCGGAATTTTTCGGCATTAGTGTAAATGATACAAAGTTCTTTGTGTAAGTATCTCTGAAGCCTATTTTACACGAATTTTATGAAGATTGGTTACCAAGAAAGTTGCGATATCAGCATTGTTGGATTAGTTGTATTGGTTACTTGATGAGTTTGCTTTATTTTAGAGTGTAGAAATATAAAAGTGCACAATGGATCGTCTTCTACGTCTCGGAGGAGGAATGGCGGGGCTATCGCAAGCGCCACCGCCGACTGATGCGCCTGCTGTTGATACTGCCGAACAAGTATATATCTCATCTCTAGCCCTGCTGAAGATGTTGAAACATGGTCGCGCTGGCGTACCCATGGAAGTCATGGGCCTTATGTTGGGTTAGTATTAGTGTAGTTTACTTATTTACATATTACTTATCAAGTTGTCATAAGTGCTGCATCATCTTGTTCATTGTTTGTTGTATTTATGTTGGTACATGATTCTTACCCATCTGTCGCTTACTATAAGGCTCAAATACATGTTAGAAGTCTGACGTGCATAATTATATAGCCAGTATTCAACTGAGTGGATATATATTTATTGTATGTGGAAGAGTGATTAGTTTTGCAAATCATACTTGTTCCAGAAAGCCAGAAGATGGGCTAGGTTTTGCACAAGTCTCTGTAAATCATCCTGGTGGCTCTGTTACGATTTACCAAACTGCCCAGAACTGTGTTAATTTAGCTTCATAACAAGTACACAACAAGTAGGAGTTAAGGCTCATTTACACGAAGCTTTGCATGTCACTTTTCATGCTTCCTTTGTCATACTCATAGAGAAAAAGGAGAAGGCCTGAGCATTGCCTGGTAAAACTTGCATTGTCTAAATAGGCCTTAACTTTATTTATGGTTTTGAGTAACTCAAAGGTCAGGACCCCGTTTCCTCCTTTATTGACTGATTTAAACCAAGCTGTTACCTATCTTTACAGGTGAATTTGTGGATGACTACACAGTACGAGTCATAGACGTATTTGCAATGCCTCAGACTGGTACTGGTGTATCTGTAGAGGCTGTAGATCCTGTCTTCCAAGCTAAGATGTTGGACATGCTCAAACAAACTGGCCGTCCTGAGATGGTTGTTGGATGGTTTGTATTTATATTCACATTTAGCATTTTCATGGAAAACATTGCTGCTTAAATAATTGAGTGACACAGTGCGTTGTTATTATATTTTGTTTTTTATTTGCTTTTATAAATAAAAAAAAAAAATTAATATATATTAAATTTCATCATCATCATAATTATATAATGAAATGAATTGTACTTTCCAAGCTCCTATCCTTTTCTGTCCCTCTAGTAAATGACGGTTCTAAGTAACAGAAAGCTATAAAAACAGGAAAATGCGAAGCGGTTAAATGTTACATTACCACCCTTATTACAACTGTATAACTCTTATTCTTAAATTTAGATGTCACTAAGTTACATTAAGAGTAAAAATTTAAAAATTAATTGCATTTTTCAGGTACCATTCTCACCCTGGATTTGGTTGCTGGTTATCAGGTGTGGACATAAACACTCAGCAGTCATTTGAAGCTTTATCAGAGAGAGCAGTAGCTGTTGTTGTTGACCCCATCCAGTCAGTGAAGGGTAAAGTAGTCATTGATGCATTCCGCCTCATTAACCCCAATATGATGGTCCTCGGTCAGGAGCCCAGGCAAACAACATCAAATTTAGGACATCTTCAGAAGCCGTCAGTACAAGCCCTCATTCACGGCTTGAACCGTCACTACTACTCTATCAGCATAAACTACAGAAAGAACGAATTGGAACAAAAAATGTTGCTGAACCTTCACAAAAAGTCCTGGATGGACGGTCTAACCCTATCAGACTACAAGGAACACTGTTCTATTAATGAAACAACAGTGACAGACATGTTGGATCTAGCTAAAAATTATAACAAGGCTTTAGAAGATGAAGAAAAGATGACTCCAGAACAGCTAGCTATTAAGAATGTAGGCAAACAGGATCCCAAGAGGCATTTAGAAGAGAAAGTAGATGTTTTGATGTCAAATAACATAGTGCAGTGTTTGGGAGCAATGCTGGACACCATGGTGTTTAAATGATCCACGTGTGAGACTTTTTATACTATTACATGTTAAGACTATAGTAAAGGTAATAAATGAATCCAGTCTCACACTTTTATCTCTATTGATTGTATGATACTTATAATTTACTTAATTGTACCTACCAATAATAAAACAGTTTTTTCATATACGTTTATTATTTTAAAGGCTTAAATATAAGAGTCCGTGCATTTAAAGGTTGTAATGGTGAAATATAAGAGACAAAACTGACAGCTTTCCTGAGCCTCTGATGGTGACAGGGTGAATTTAGTATTCCATGACATATGAAAAACAAGTCGTCACTATAAAGACGGCTTATTTTTTTTCGTATGTCATTGAATACTACTACATTGAATAACTGCATTTATATGCATTGTGCCAACTTATTAGTAGGTACGTACTGCCTTTCAAAATTAAAAATTACCATATAAAAAAAAACAAAAATGTTGTCGTATTTTCAATTACAAAAATTATTTTCTAAAAAAAATAATTGAAAAAGGTAAAATGACATTTTAGTTAAATAAAGTACTAAATCCTAAATCTAAGAAAACATTTTTATCAAGTACAACCATATCAATACAATATTCAACCTCCACTAAAATAAAATTATTAAAATATAATTATAAAAAAAAGTAAAAATCAGATGCAATCTATTGAATTGTGTGGCAATATCACAATATTGGTAGGTATTCTATTTACTAGACATCATTTACCTAGTGTACCATTTATTGTAAAACTATGGGCAGACAGTGTCCTAGTTTTTGAAGATATAAATGTGCCCAAGCTGGGGAGGTTTTCTCCAGAACGGCCACCTCCAATCGGTCCAATCGGTCAATGGTTCAAAAGAAGGGTTTACAACCCTTCTTTTGAACCATTGACCGATTAATTCTAATATTTGACTAATTAGCAACCTCGACAAAACTTTTGTGTTATCAAAATTAAACTACCCGATGGTGGCCAAGCCAGTGTCGGCCACACGAGCAGAGGTTATTGAAGAAGAACAATTGTTTGTCCACAATTGGCCATCGTGGCCACATCGCCGACTTTAGCCCATGGCACGATCACTACCACTAAACATTAAAAGAATAGTTGATTGGGTGCTATCTCTTCACGAATCTTGTTCAATTTTTCTTCATAGCCGGGATAATGGCTCATTTGCTGGAAATCGATATCGAACATCGGTGGTATAATGTTTTGACTATTTATTATATCTTTAATTATACCACGCATTTTTATAAATGCTTTATCAGGGTCATCCATAGTCACCTGTAAGTAGAAAAAGTAATTAATAAGATATAGTCGCAAGTTATTTGTGATTATTATAGTTTTAAAACTTACTGTATCCAAGAATAAACCAGGATTCTTTCGATGTATATTCTCATAATTTTCTCTCACATATGATGTGGACAACGTTTGCATAGACTCCAAATTTTCATTATTTTCAACAGCCTGATTTGGAATACTAATATTATTTCAACTCATAAACATCCCACTGCTGGGCACTGGTCTCCTCCACAGAATGTGGAGGTAATTTAGCCTACTATACCACGCCGTCCAGACGGGTTGGTATAGGGTTTGTTTCGAATTTCTCTTTTCTCGCAATGCTCTTAGTCTTAGTCGCCTTTTACGACACCCACGCGGCCACGAGTTGAAATAGGGAAGGTAGTTATGTAGTAGTTAGTGTTACATTACGTAGGTATTCTTAATCCGTCACTACACGACCTACACTATGCTGATATTCCTTTATTGATTATTCAACCAAACGAGGCGAATGTACAAAATCTTCAAAACTATTTGTAATTCTTATCTGTGCAAGACTGAATAGAGAATGAGTGCATTATGGTATAAGGTAGGGTAGGTAGGTAGGTAGGGTAGGTAGCCGAATGGATAAGTGATTGGTATGCAAATCATGCGGTCCGAGTTCGATTCCGACCGGCAGCCGATTACACTATGTGGAGTTAATACGTACTAGTCAAGTGACTTACCATCTGCTAACGGTGAAGGAAAACGTCGTGAGGAAACCCTAAAAGAAATTCTAAGTGTATGTCTGATCCACCAACCCGCATTAGGCCAGCGTGTGTGGATTATGGCCTAAACCCTCAGCTCTCTAGATAGAGGAGAGGAGACCCCAGCCCAGCATTGGGACATTAATGCATTGCTGATGATAAGGTAGGGTATTCTTGTTATTCACCGTGACTGGCTGCAAATGATCTATCAAAGATGTTTGATAACCGTGCTTATCCATCGGATGGTGGTCGTCATTAGCTGTAACGCAGATAATTATTTATATTAACACACTAATATTACGAGTACCTATACCTATAGGCGAAAGTTTGTGTGAGTTTGTTTGTTTGTTACTCCTCCGCGCTCAAACGTTTGGACTAATTATAATAAAATTCGGTACGGAGGTAGCTGACACCCTACATTTATATATTTTTTACCGCGGATAACACCACTGGCACTGGACGCAGCTAATTAGCTATACGTATATCGCAGTGGAAAACTGTTGTTAAATAAGAAACACCGCTGAGCAATTTTGAACCATATGCTTATAAACAGAAGATAGAAATATGAAAAACAAAACAGACAAGTCTCATCATCCACTTTTGCCCGGTTTCTGAACCGTCAAATAAATGTTATTGATAGGATATACTTGAAATTCTAAGTGTATGTCTGATCCACCAACCCGCATTAGGCCAGCGTGTGTGGATTATGGCCTAAACCCTCAGCTCTCTAGATAGAGGAGAGGAGACCCCAGCCCAGCATTGGGAAAACTTTAACAAATAAAAAACTGGCCAAGTGCGTGTCGGGTAACGCACAGTGTAGTGTTCCGTAGTAGCCCGTTATATTATTTTGTTTTTAAATGCGTCTTTACCCGTTATAAACAAGCAACTATTTTATCTTAGTCACTATAAAGGATTAATGCTAAGGATTTTGTATTTGGTACAAAATTATCCAACACCCAAGTTCAACGACTATTACTGCTAAACTAATAAAGTTATCTTAACCGCTATAATTTTCATTTAAAGTTCATGAAATGCACTATCATCATGAATTTTTAGCTTAGGCTAGCTAGCTTTTTAGTTAGCCAGCACTGGCCAGCAGTTTAGCTTTTAGAGGGGGGAGGGAGGCCCTACTGGAACAAAAATTTGCTCTTAAAATTTTAATATTTCGTAAATGGACCATTAAATCGAAAAATAATGTTAGTAACCCCTAAGTCATTTTAGAAGACCTATTCAGCGATACTCCACACGACGGGGTAGACGACAAAAAAAATTCATCCCCACTTCACATGTATGGGAGCCACCCTAAAAAATATTTTCCAAAATTTTATTTTACCACTTTGTCGACGTAACTGATATACACACTCCTACAAAATTACAGCTTTCTAGTACTAACGTAAGTAAAAAGCTAGTCGGTAATAAAATATATTTTACTCATGTTCTCGACTTCGCTGGCTTGTAGCTGCCTGGCCTCAGTTAGGAATGCCAGCCAAAGTGCCATGTCATCAACGTAACGCTGGGCACTTGGGTGTGTGTGCTGTCCTGGTGACGGCCATGGTGCCTTAGAGCTTATGGATCGGATATTATCTTCTGAAACAAGCATAGATTGAGATTAGGCACACCACTTATATATGTATCTATAGTTCTATACTAATATTATAAAGCTGGGGAGTTTATTTGTTTGGTTGATCGGGCTAATCTCAGGACCGAGCAGTTGGTCTGATTAAAAAAAAGTGTATTTTAAAGCCAATTTATAGAGGAAATCTGACGGGATCTAAACGGGACACGCGGAATTCAATAAATAGAAAAAAAAAATTCAAATTTAAAACCCAACTATGTAGGTACCTACCCTATGTACCTGAGAGAACGCTCTAAAAAGATATGAAACAAGAAAATAAAATCTAAAATTTTCATCGCAGTCGGGGGACTTAATAGACAAAAAAGTATTCTACGGAAAAAAATCTTTTAAATGATGAATTTCATAAAAATCTAGTTTTCTTAAAATTATTTCGCAAATTTATGTTCATTATTGCTTCTACTACTGATTTACTAGATCGTAATAGAGAGTGCCAGCCGATCGACACATCGGTACGGACGTGAGCGGTCGCACACCCGCTCCATTCGATTCGGTTAGAACTTAGATGAGATCAAACCCTAAAGGGTCACATCTAGAGATTAAACTTCCCAATGAACTCACAGCTGCTTTAAATGGAATTTAAAACGTAAGTCGTCCTGTGTTATTACCCTGTTCAGTCCTTTCCTGTTGTGGCTCGATGAGCATACCCTCTGTCTTATCGGTATTACCAGCATTATTATCGGTGTTCTCAGTAAAAGTAACTGACTTCGAAGACTTCAACGAATCCAAGTGCGATGATCCTGAAAATGTTACAATAAAATAAATTTTTTTTTGGGAGGACGCTTAATCTGAGCTGCCCGTCTGGGGAAGTACTTCCATCCTATAAGACTGCAGCCATAATAACCTTGTGTGTGCTCGTGTCAAGATTTGATTGGGGAGGGAAGGGGGTTTGAAGGTTTCACATCGCACTCGTGAAACACCTGGTATTTCAAACGTTCATTAGGTTACAAATTCGCTTGCGACTCGCGCACCGAGGGCTCCGTACGATTATGCAAATATTTTTGTGATTGAAATTTAAAATATTTGTTGGTAACAGGATACCTAAGTTAGAAAAAAAGTTTTCACGTAAAGTTAGGTAGGTGCGGTGCCATCTTTATGTAACGTCAGATCGGAATAAACTCTCACTCTGATTAAGATTTTTAGGCTTAGCATTTTATACCCTTCCAATAAAATACTAATAATTCAGTGAGAGAGCAAGCGCAAGACCAAAGCTGTTCTTGTCTTACGTGTACACACATACTTAACTTACGCCACAAACAAAACAAATCTTTCAAAGTACATACATATAGATCACGCCTCTTTCTCAACAGACGAGATGATGATTCGATTCGTGGTGCCCCTGGTGTTGCAGGCGCCCATAGGCTACGGTAACCGCTTACCATCAGGCGGACCGTACGTCTGTTTGCCACCGTCGTGGTATAAAAAAAAAAGACGGGTAGGCAGAGAATATTTCCTTCCATTTGCTACGATTCTGACATACATCTTTGGCTTCTTAAACATTCATCAGTCTTTTGATGCATTCTTTTTTCAAAGTGCCAGAAGTAATTAGGTTTTGTTACCTGGAGTTTGGTTGCGATGCGACATACTTGACGGTTTCATATTTGCAGAATTCATACTTGTTTTAAATGAACTGGAATAGAGATAACTTTGTATCGGAAAAGGGTACAAGTAGAATACCTCGTTAGTAGATATTTTAATGAAGTCAATACCTTATGTTTACCTATCTGAAACCAATTGTATTCTTGTGATGCAACGGTTTTATCTTGGTATTTAGGTAATTTTTTTTTTCTTGCCTAAAGTGGCAGACAAGCAGACGGCCCACCGCTTATGGACGTTGGCAATGCTAGAGGCATAGCCAAGTCACTGCCAACCTTGAGAGGATAGCTCTCTTTAAGCCTCGTTTGAAGAAGGACATCTTATAGCGCTTAGGATACACCGCTGTAGGAAGTTTACCCCAAAGCCGGCACGTACGTGTGAGGAATGATCGCTGAAACCTTACCGTTCTAGACGATATCGGCTCCAGGTAGTGCGGGTAAAGCCTACAGCGGCGTCGAGTGGTGCGAAGATAGAAAGGCGACGATAGCCACAAATCAAGGAGTTCGTCAGAGCACTCCCCATTGAACAGTCGATAGAGCACGCAGAGTGACTAAAAGCCTCTCCGTTGCCCTAATGGTACGAGAGATTTAAGTTTACCGGCCTGAACATCGCGCGAGTGGCTGCGCATTAAACAAGTGCGGAACTCACTGGTGACAGGAGCGAGGGGTGCATCATACTTTTACTACGGGATATGTGCTAAAGCTACGTTCAAGCCAGCCAAGTTATTTATGCGTATTGTAATGGAATTATATTAAAAATATATAGTAGGTTTATATAGGTTTTTATATAAGTAGTAGTTTGATTATTATCGTATCAAACAGTTCCTTACCTTCTAGACTGGCAAGAACCCTGCGCGGTGTAGCTACCGTACTCGTTCCCTGGCGATTCTTTGAACAAGGAGTATAAACTAGGCTTTTTCTCGTCGCCCGATACTTCTTTGTCAACAATACTTAGAGCTGAATCGCTCTATAAACAAATAGTTTGGTTAGATTAGATTAAGGTAGGAAGAAAGTTTCTACAAATATGAGCCATATCATACAATTACCGGCAATTTTAAAAGTTGACGTAGAGCTTTTTTTTAATAAATAAAAGAAACCCAAACCCCCTTAATACATTTTTTTTATACCGCTACGGTGGCAAACAGACGTAAGGTCCGCATGACTATATGGACTAAGTATGTTTAGTATTAATTTCAATAAACATATATAAAATATGTACTCTGTGACATGTATTAATCGTGGTTTAAATTGATTGACTTATTATTTATTATAAAATAAAAAAAATTAAATTTAGTGATTATGAATTAAAAATTTTGTGATGAAATAAAAATAACTTTTAAAATCCATGGTTTTACGGAAAAGATTATTGAAATTGAGTGACTTACCTTAAAATAAAGTGAAAAATGTGAAACGTCAAACGGTACCTACTTTTTAGATTTGATGGACTATAATTGTGCTATAAGGGTAATCACATGACTGATTTAATATTTATAGGTAATTATTAAAAAGTAACTTACTGCTGTCAAAAGAGCGATAATGTTTGCACTCTGATCGTAAGTTTTTTCACGAAGAGTACTATTCATAACTGAGCATCCTGATTCAAAGGCAAATATATTTTTTTCTGAAAGTTCTGCTATGTCCTTGAATGTAAAATAAAATTTATTTATAAAGAGTAAACAAACATATAGCTATCAAAAGGAGCCTTTCTTGAATTTAATTTTTTTCATCAATTCGTACTTTTCAATAATTTAGTGCCCCTGACAAATGCATAGTGCCTTCAAGAGTATAATGGTACTCCCAAATCCGAAGCTTACGGTTACGGTAACTAGACTCACGCATCAGACAAATATACCCTAAGGCGCGAATTATACAGAGAAGGGGTAAAGTGAAGGCGAGTTGTAAGCGCAGCGAACGCGTAGAATGGATAAGGGTCGTGGCTGCACCGACGCAGCGCCGGCCGCTCCAGTATAATTTACCGATACGCCCCTTATCTATATTTTGTTTTAAAAAGTCTGAAGCATCATGCCTGCGTTGCGTCTGTGCCTCGCCTTCACCTCACGCCTTTTCTGCATAATTCGAGCCTAAGGGTGTGAATCAAACAGCATTCCTAATTGCATTATTTTATTAGTAATTAATAATGTCCACATACCTTTCAGTATGGATAAAATAATCATTATTATTATCATCATATCAGCCGAAGGACGTGCTAGGCATAGAGATTGCCAATAAGACCATTCTTAGGATAGGATAGGAAATATAGGTACTTTACTTAAGTTATAATAAAATTTGTTTTGTAATCTAGACTACTAGGCAGATCAGCGGCTTCATTTGCCTTTTGTTTTATTATCTGAATTAGTTACCATAATGATTTCGTTAAGTATTCCTGTCACCAAAATCCGACCAGAAACCAGAACTTGAAGAGTCGCACGTTCTATGTATGATGTTTCTTGGGAAAATAATCGTTGTGATTGGTAAAATTTATATGATCTGAAACTAAAGTAGGTATATTAAAGGAATAATATTAACACATTTGTAGCTGTATTAAATATCTACCACAAACGAATATGAAAGAGGTTTTCATACTCTCTTCGGAAGGATTGTTGTTTGACGAGCTCGCTCGTGTTAATCATTGTCGCTAGGATTAAATATGGCCGATAGCCACGTAATTTCAGCATCAAAGCTCCAATTAAATCCATGGTCACCACTTTTACCTTTCCGTCTTTTACGTAGGCTTCCTCGCGACCTACAATGTTATACAGTATTTAAGAATCTCTTTTTACTTTGTAGTATTTTCAGTGAAAAATAATCTATATCTCCCTTATTACAAAATACGGACTAAGCATTAACCCTGGTTTAAATTGACAACTTGGACACAAAAACAATGGCTTATGTCAATTTAAACTTCGTTTAATAATAAGCTCATATTTTGTAATAAGGGGGTATTGGTTTCCTTCAGAACCTATGAGTTTATATGGTGCACTGCGAAAAGGAGAAAGAGCGTCACATGCACAGACGCAGACGTTTCAAATCGTATACTTATACATTTTGAGGAGAATGGCAAAACAATGTGTTTTATACTTGATGTTATTTTATACTTGATGTTATTTTATACTTAGTCCGTAAGATTGTCCGTCCACTTCAGAGTAGGTAAGTAGGTTCCCCTCAAGTAGCATGTGATAAAATCTATCGTGGGTTATCTCAATGTAATGATCGCTGTAATGATGAACTGCGGTCGTGTGTTGACGAGCCAATTCTATCTGTGAGCTGCATTCTGTTGCAAGTCGACGGGCCAGCTTTCCTGCAATGTAATTGGTTAATAGTGTTCCATAAAGCATACCAATCGCACCAGGGGTAAAATTTCAACAACATAGAATTCAAACATTTTTATAGACGATATTAATATAGACGAGCAGGTGGCCACCCATGGACAGAGAGACAGACGACCTAAAAAGGTAGCTGGGTCTGACTGGATGCGGAAGGCGGAGGACCGAGCGTTATGGCGCGTGTTAGGAGAGGCCTATGTCCAGTAGTGGACTACAATAGGCTGAAATGATGAGGTGGTCACCGGATGTGACATATCATAGCACTCAGGCAACACATTTTGATTGTATGATAATAATATTATGACAGCAACGTGGCATGTCTCGAATAGTCGAGATTCATTCGGTTTCGCTATGGTTTTCAAGACATAAAATTTATTGAAGCTTCGTATGATAGCGATGCAATCAACGCAGCATCACGATTTTTTCTCCAAACCTTTCAAGAGGCAGTCTCAGACAGTAGGTAAGGTATTGGACTAAACAGAACTGGTCCTCATAATATAAGTAGTGTAGATAACTTACCTTTACCAACAGCTTCGTGGCCTACTATAACAACTATAGGCACTTCAGTAGTGTCACCTGGCGGCACGAAAGGAGAGACAACCGCTCGCGAAAGTTGTTGAATGTAAAGCAGACGAAGTAACCGACGAGTGGCGTGCACCGTTACGTCAGGATACATGTCCATTTTCAAAGAGCGCTACAATAATGTTGTTCATATTCAAGGAAAAAGACATAACATAACATAACATAGCATCACGCCTTTTTCCCCGAACGGTTAGGCAGAGGTGTTTCACACCCACATTTCGCCAGCTATGTTTGGTCCCATGAAATAGGGGGCGAGCCTATTGTCATCAACCGGAACATTTGTTTACCAAACTCCGGTAAAATCTAAATACTGGAATTTCATGATAGAAAAACCCAATACCATTTTAACCCGACCCGGGAATCGAACCTGCGACCTCTTGCACAGCAGTCGTATACACTTCCCGCTGCGCCACCGAGACAGTTAAAGGAAAAATAAAATAAAATAAAATAAAATGTCTCAAATGTCACTACGCCGTCTCAACCCGTGGGTTTCGTAAAAGACGACTAAGGAAGTAGGTAACCTTATGCAGAAAAGACTGCGAGAAAAGGAAAATTCGAAACAAACCCTATACCAACACATGGTCGGCGTGGTATAGTAGGCTAAATTCCCTCCACATTCTTAGGAGGAGACCCGTGCCCAGCAGTGGGACGTTTTTGGGTTGAGATGATAAAGCGAGTCAGCTTGCACATCCACGAAGTCCGAGCAACTGTTAATGATTTTACACATACGTGGTATACTCTAAGTTTAATATGGCTTAGTAATTCGGGGCAATCGGTTGTGTAACTTAATAATTAATTAAACATAAACATGGCATAGATTACTTTCCAACACTTCTGTAAGGATGACAAATAAAATGTGTTAATCTATTGCCATACGAGTTTGTGTTGTGAGCTAATTCCGAAGATTTCTTCATGATTTTTAGGCAAAAGTGATTCTTATTAAATTAGAAAATAGGTTGGTTGATTACTACCTGCCCAATCGGGTCAAGTTCTTCAGCATCCAAAACAAGAAGTAAAGGGAAAGTATTTATGACAACTTCTTTGTATGATGGCATATTACGAATTGGATTTGCTCTGACGTCAAGCACCACCAGTCTACGCATTTCCTTCATGTACTCCGCCAGTTCCAGAAGTGCTGTGAAGCAATTGTTGCGGAGATGGAGCTCTCGGAGTCTGTTGAAATATTATCATTCATTTATATTTTATTAAATTACTAAACGATCGCCATCTATACTAATATTATAAAGCTAAAGAGTTTGTTTGTTTGAACGCTAGGATCTCAGGAACTACTGATCCGATTTGATAAATTATTTTTGTGTCAGATAGCGCATTTATCGAGGAAGGTTACAAGCTATATAACATCACGCTACAACCAATAGGAGCTGAGCAGTGGTCAAATAAAAGCGACAGGAGAGAAGCCCTGCGCGACTTCTAGTGCATTATATTTAAAAACATAACAAAAATAGGTTTCTTAAGGATTGGCAATGCACTCATGATGGCTCTGGTGTCACAGGCGTCCACAGGCTACGCTGACCGCTTACCATCAGGCGGGCCGTAATTACTATATTATTACTTACCGCGTACATCTAAGGAACAGTTTGAATGACGTCAGACTATTTTCGTTTAGATTCAAATATTCAAGGTGCAGAAGCGTCCACAAACCAGTTTCTTCTCCCAATTCGAATGTTGATATATTGTTATACGACACATCTAGCCAGATTAGACGTAAATGGTTCAAGTTCTCAAGACACTGAATGTGATTGAATGACAAATCAAGTCGACGAAGGTATCTGTAATAAATGTTACTTTATTACAATAGCAATTTACGGTAGACAGCACCTGTTCTAACTATTTAGCTGCTCCGGGCAAAAAACATGTTTGTCGCACTTTCATCATCGTCATATCAGTGTGCCAGTACTAGACATCTGGACTGGACATAGGCCTCTCCAAGAGAGTTTCAATAGGACTGGTCTTTATGCAGTTTGCATTCAGCGCGATCATACAATTCGGATCAGATCATCTATCCACCTTGTGGGTGGACGTCCTACGTTACGCTTGCCGGTGCGTGGTCTCCATTCGACAAACTCCCTGTACAACCGTGCAAACCCATCGACTACCACGTTCTGTTAGGTACTCTTTAAAATGAATGAAAGTCATGAGCATGTCCAAAGATAAGATGATATTAGATTTTGCTATCTCTCATTTTTGCCACTCTGGACATGTGCTGGGCCACCGCTTGATATAATATTTGCAAGTTTTGCTTATCATTGCAATAAAGTTTTGTAATTAATAAAAGTATAGAAGACTATCTGTTGCGGGCTTCACTCCCGTCGTTCTTTATTTGGCCACTGCTAAGCGCCTATTGACCGTAGCGTAATGTTATAAAGCCTCGATAAATGAGAAACAATATTTATAAAATATTTTTTCAAATCTGACCAGTAGTTCCTGAGATTATAGCGTTCAACCAAACAATTAAACTCTGCTCGTATAATATAGGTATAATTAAGAGCGTTTGCAATTATCTCGTGGAGCCATAAATGTGTAGAAAAGAAAAAGAAATGCTTATATCGAAGTATCAAGAACACTTTGGTAGTAAATAGCTAACCTTAAAGTCTCAAGACCACTAATCCACTTGATATTGTTGTGTGACAAATCGAGAACTGTGATCGACCAGAATGCGCTTAAATCATTTATTTTTATGACAGAATTATATTTATAGATAACTTCAGTAAGGAAAAATGGAGCTGGAAAATTATATAAGTATTTAAAATTATTATTCCATCTCCCTTCACATGAGAAAAACCTAGCCTGAAGAATTTTATATCGAATAGAAGTCGTGCGGGGCTTCGCCCCCGTCGTTTTTGTTTGGCCAGACAATATTCAACTTATATACATAGGTACAACTTCAACTCTAAAGACAACGATCTTAACAAGTTTATAATCTTGTTAGGGTTCCGTACCAAAAAGGTTCAATGGAACACTTATGGGCTATCTCTGTCCGTCTGCCATATTGTTATATCTCGGAATCTACGGTACGCGCGATTTAAATTGACCGGCCTGAACATCGCGCGAGTGGCTGCGCATTAAACAAGTGCGGAACTCACTGGTGACAGGAGCAGGGGTGCATCATACTTTTAAAACGGGATATGCGCGGCGTTTAAACCGGCCAAGTTAGATCATACGTATTATACATTGCTATATCGACATGAAATTTGGAATAGTATTAAACACTGCTGATGCAACTTTAATAAGATTAATGCCGTCGTGCCGTGTCACATGCGTTCGATACCTACACGAGACAAACACTTGTGTAAGTCATAAATACATATTTGTTTCGAATCCGGTTGTACTTTGTGTCCTTTAATTGTATGTTTGTATGTCCCCCGCGATACAGTTTGTTCTAGAACGAAACATTCCGGATTTGATACTTACGAGGACTATATTCCAGAACAGTGGTAAAATTATTATATGCCACAGTCAGGTACTGCAAGTATAATAATTGTGAGAGAACATTTAGTTCAGTCAGCCTGTTCGAATCTAGATTCAGATATACCAAGTATTTATATTTCGCCAAAATGTCTATATTGGTAAGGCCCTGTAAATGATTAAGAATTTTCTGATAAAATACGCTTAAAGTTAAAAAACATTATCGTAATGTAAGTTGCTTTTAAATTAATGTACATATTTTATATATGTTTTCACAAAATATGAATCAGAAATACTACCCAATTTCTAATTTATGAATTAACTACTACTTAATCATCGGTACATCGGTCATTCCTCTCATCATCATCATCATCATCATCATATCAGCCTATCGACGTCCACTGCTGAACATAGGCCTCACCTAATTTACGCCACTGCGAACGGTCCTCTCATACCCATTGAAAAACCCCATCAAGGGAGATTGTCAATGGGGATAACTGGAATAAACCACCTTTGAAAAAATCTTTAATGTAGATGTTGCATAATGTTAAAGACAGTCGTGATATAGATATTACCTGGGAAGAAAGATCCAATTTGATGTAAACATAGTCGTCTAATAAAGGACATCGTCGTAAGTAACTTAAGTTAGCGCTGACCAAATCTTTTGTAAGAACACCTCCATGTGATTTTGATCTATCTGTAGTCTCGCTTATACGAATTACCGGCGAGTAAATATCTGAGTAGTACTCCGGGAAGATGTAGAAACATCCCCATTTATTCTCTTCGTTCAACAAAAAAGATACGTTTTTAGGAAACTAAAAAACAAAATGAAGGCTATCAACAGTGTTTTCTAAAATTTTTGCAGTTACGGACCCTTTGTTTAATATATTTTAGGAAAAATCATTTTCATTATTACTGAACTTAATCTTACTAATACTTTGATTCTACCATATGACCTTATTCTTTGTTAATCGTAAGGTACACAACAAAATTCTAATACATTTTTGACAAAAAATATAACATGGTATAACTATTGTAATCGATTTTGCTGCTGATTCTAAACAAATTAGTTTCAGGTTTCGTATTAAATAGGAATAAAAGTGTATATATATTTTTTAATGAAATAATTGTATACTTTATCAATGCTCTGCACCAACCAGCGAGAATGGTTAACAAGCGGTGTGTGAGTTTACAGCTGAGCTGCTGCGCATTCCTTACTCACAGATCTTACACCTTTGGTTTAAGATAGAGGCTACAGCTCCACAATGGATTTTGATGGGTGAAGGCAACTACACAAGTGAAAAGAGGTGTAAATATTTATCGGTGATGACCTAGTTTGGTTGTCATGGTGACCGTGGCAGATGTTGCAGAGTGGCGTTTAACAATTATATGTAAATGCTTAAAAAATAAAGACAATGTCCCACAAAACTGCACAGGCAGTTTGTCTGTGGAATCGGATATACATACAGCTATACATGTATTCTCTGTTTCATCGTAATAGTTTATTGTAAACAAAAGGTTTTGTGTAAATATTCGTGTCACGTCCAAGAAATCGCAGCAGCTTTTAGCGAACATAAAAATAAAACAGGGGTCCGGCAAAATGTCTTTACCTCCGGGAAATACCGACTGTAGATGTGTGACGAAATGTGACCCTACTCAAAGGACGTTATATATCAAATTGTGCGGTTGTGGGGGACCTGCAAACCGCTGCTTTTTATCCTCTACGTCATTGTGTAACATGTTTAATGGGCCTTTAATACCTGGGCAACATTTTACACACGTAGAGGACAAGAATATTTGACACGAAAAGTTTAATATTCATAAATTTCGTTTCGTTTTCGTAAATTAAGAAATAACTTTGTATTCGTGGCTCTTTTTTAAGTTAAAAGGAATTTAATAATGTTTGTCCTGTTTAGCTAAACAGGAACTTAGAAGCTTCTAAACAAGGTATTCTTTTGTTACTCATGGAGTCGTTTGGATGATGTATCATACAGAAAGGTTGTCTATGTACTAAGGATATGTCGCGTAGATCAAGGGCACAGAACTGTTGGGACGTTTCTATTTGAGAATTATGAAGCGTAGAAATGGTTCTAGAAAAAATATTTCATATTAATCAGTGTTATTGTACCGATATTTATCATAAGCAGTAAATAGACTTCGTTCTGAGATTCTAAAATAATTAGAATTTGGGACCGTTCCGACGGTTCAGAATTTAATCCCTGAACGGTTTAGTATGAAAGGCGGCAAACACTCTTTTATATTGGGAGCTAGATTTCGAGATCGTTCATTTTTAATTTTTGTATACCTCTAAAATAAAAAAGGTCGTACACGATTCTTCTGCGGGTGACACTGGACACAATACATTATTATGTTAGCAGGAACATTTGTATCTAGGTCAAAAGGAAACAAACATCTGTCTCAACACAGGATAGTCGCTCTTGAATTATTTTACTAATAAATATCTCATATAATAATATATCATATATCACCTGCTCTAATGCAACATCTTTATCATTTGCGTTTTCCAGTATTTCATAGCAAATGTCCAAGGATTTCTCCATTTTCGGCATGGTGAAACTAAAACTTCTCAATCCTGTATCTGAAAACGTGAACGTTTGGCATTTCGATAATGAAGTGGTATCGAACGTAAGCATTTATTTCTATTTGGCCACGTAAAATGAAAGATACAAAATAAATACGTGTTATAATTTTTTTTTTTTTTTTTGCATAGGTACATATTGAATAAATTAGACTTCTTCTTCTTATCGTGTGGACTTGAGGCAGACCCTGGTGTTGGATTAACAAACTAATAGGTATAACAAAATTAAAAATATTACAAGTTTGTAAAGATAAAGGTTGCGGATGGCCGTTGGTTGCAGGCAACACAAAATCACTCGCAGTGGCCAAAATTAGGTGACGCCTATGTCCAGCAGTGTCATTGGGCTATATGATCATTATCATATAGCCCAATAACGCCCACCAAGTTGTGTCCGTTAGTTTCATGTTTGTAAAGCTCCCCGCGACACAGGGCTAGTTCCCTAGTGCGGGCGTTGTCTTTTTAAAAACAAAAAAAAAATACTGCTGGACAATCGTTATATAGACTGGCCTGTTGGTCTAGTGGTTAGTGACCCTGACTGCTAAGCCTGAGGTTGTGGGTTCGATCCCCACCCAGGACAAAACTTTGTATGATGAGCATAAAGGGTAATCCTGTGTCTGGGTGTAATTTATCTATAATAAGTACGTATTTATATAAAAAAAGTTGTATTTAAGTAGTATATCAGTTGTTTAGTACCCATAACACAAGCAATATAATTGCTTACTTTGGGACTAGATGGCGCTGTGTGAATGTGGTAGAATATTATTATTATTATGTCCAGTAGTGGAATACAGGCTGAGACGATGATGATGATGATGACACATTGTTTATGTATTCACCAAAATTGTAGTATTCTAGTTTGCAATAAAGAATTAAGAATATTAATAGGCAGTGAATACCTGACCGGACGACGATGTCTGAAACCTTGGGTGCAAAGTAATTAATCTTTGAGACATCAGCCCATGCTTTAAAAAGGCTGCTCAGCTGAGGTCGCATGACTCTACTGATGCTGGTTAGGTTGTTGTGTTTGGACGTTTTCGGGCCTACCGGTTTACTTTTTATATCTTCGTCTAAAACCACTGCTACACTATGCTTTTTCGTAGTCGTTCCTTTATCGATTTTATTGTTTTCAGTCATTTTTGATATCTACTTAAATAAATTGGACTGATTATATCAAAATAAAACTTTATAACTAGAGATGGGATCTATTGAAATACTGCTTGAATCGGTGGAATAGAATGTTTAGTCACATATACGTCAAACTTTGATATAAGTTCGTTGCCTGTATAACATATATTCCCTCCGTATAGTGTATAATCTATGTATAACATGACTAACAAGTACACACAGGAACTAATTTTTAAATGTCTCTTTGACAATTTCACCAGTGTGAATGAGGTCGCTTTTTAAATTACTTAACCCATATTATATTAAAAATATTTTGTAAATATTATATAATAATAATAATAATAATATTATATTCTACCACATTCACACAGCGTCATCTAGTCCCAAAGTAAGCAATTATATTTGCTTGTGTTATGGGTACTAAACAACTGATATACTACTTAAATACATTTTTTTTTTGTAAATACATACACATTATAGATAAATTACACCTAGACACAGAACAAACCTTTATGCTCATCACACAAAGATTTGTCCTGGGTGGGGATCGAACCCACGACCTCCGGCTTAGCAGTCAGGGTCACTAACCACTAGACCAACAGGCCAGTCAAATAAAATATAAATATAAATAAAATATATCCAGAAATAAAAAAAAAAGTGCGAAATAGGTATAGTCATTCCTAAAATACAACTTTTTTTACGAGGCCAAGGATCCATGCGTCTAACACAAGTCGATGGTAGATATAAAGATATTTGCGTGATTTTTACCCAACTGCCAGAAGGGTATAAAATTACCCTATCATCATCATCATGATCATCATATCAGCCCAACGACATCCATTGCTGAACATAGGCCTCACATAATTTACGCCACTACAAGCGATCCTGGTTACGATTACGAGGTCTTATATCTTACATTTTCTATCATCTTTTCTAGGCATTGCAATATATTATTTATTTATTTCTGTGTTTAATTTTGATATAATTTTATTTCCGATTAATATCATTTTTGACCTATTTTTTCTACAGTCAAATTTCTGTTATGCCTTAATCAATTATAAGTCCATCTCTAATAAAGACATAAGGAGATAAGTCTCTGTTGACAGTAGATGTCAATACAATGTCGATACGATAAAAAAAATAAAGAAACTGAAAGCTTACAAGCCAGGTTCATTGTTCGTTTCAGAATCGATTAACTTGGAGCATTTTTCATTCATTCTCGTTCGACCTTTTAGGTGTTTCGTGCCTCTGAATAACAAAAGTGCGTTGCTTTCTCAACGATGAAATTTGATTTTCATAAAACTCATTTTTATGTTGAAGTTGAGGGCTTACAATCGCGGCGATACGATGTGAAAGTATAAATATATATTATATGTATGTTTACGTGTATGCATGTCCTTGTTTTAGTTTTTGTTTAATAGAAGATTATAATATATCCTCTTTAGAACAACGTATATATGGAGCCACTAATAAATAATATTATTGTATGTGACAATTTAATTAAACACCTTTATAATAGAGATACATAAATAATTATAATAGATACTATGCAAGTCAAATAAATATGGGACTGTCAAAAAAAGTCGCCATTTTATTTATCATTTGAAGATAACTTCATACCCTACAAGTAGGGTGTACAAAAACGGAACACAATACAAGTACATAGATACTTTTTCGGTTTAAAGATCTTTAGTTTCTGAATAAGTAGTATAGTAGTAGTAAGCAGTAACAACAACAATAAAACTATAACAAAAAGAAACACACCAAAAAAAAAATCAATAACAATTAAAATAACACTTGTAACAAAATAACTTAGCTAAACGAGATATTTTTTTTGCCTATTTTATTTCTGCTGGCTGTACAAAAATGTGCACATTCGACTGAAGTTTGCGGCAAATGCTGTCAAGTGCGATCCCATTTTTATTTAATTCGCATAGTACATGTGGTTATCAATGTTTTGGTTAAGAGATATTATTTTCTTTTTCCCATAGGGACACCAATGGAAAAAGGCGTTGGCGATACATTCAGTAATTTTAAGTATGTATTTATTATATTAAGGTTGATAATTGTGTAGTAGAAATTATCATCTAGCAACGAGATTAACCATCTATACGAAGACACCTAATATAAACTATTTTTAACAAAAAAATATTAAAACGACTTCAAATCAGTACTAAAAAGCGAAAAATAAACTGAATTAGATATTTAATTCCAAGCTAAAAAATACCTACCTACCTGTTTAAAGTATAATACCCTATTACTAATCTGTTTGAAGTCGGTGCCAAGCCTAAAGAGTTTGTTAAGCTACGTACTACTTAGTACGTACATCTGTTACCGCTCGCTACTTCACACCACCTCGTACTTGCGTGTGATCGTACCTAGTGGACGGCTCAAACTGAGTGATACAACCTCATTAGGCTGGCACTGACTTCAAACAGATTAGTAATAGGGTATTATACTTTAAACAGGTAGGTAGGTATTTTTTAGCTTGGAATTAAATATCTAATTCAGTTTATTTTTCGCTTTTTAGTACTGATTTGAAGTCGTTTTAATATTTTTTTGTTAAAAATAGTTTATTTTTCCATTTTTAGTGTACTTTTAATCTAGCAGATTTAATAATACTGGCTGGCAAACTAAGACAGGAAACCGAAATAAAGAATCTTCGATAGAAGGGAACGTCTATTTGAATATTCTAACAACACAACCTGATTGTAGAATAGAGGAATCTCAAAACTCTCAGCTTTTTATGTCTTTCTTTTTTCCTATAAAATGAGACAGGTAACAAGTATAGGTATACAATGCAGGTTAGATACTATATCGAAAACTTAAAATATCATCTAAGAATTCCTTTGAATTATACAACTTTATCTTCCATTAAGAGCTCTCACCTCAGACACTTGAAATAACACAACTTAAGATTTATACATGGATGTGATATTTAAAGAAATCATCTTCTTACTCCTAAACATTAAGAAGTTTCCCTTCCAGTGACAGCTCACCTAAATAACCTACAAGAATACAACTATAGATTTATAAGTACCTATAATGTTGAAAGAATTATCCTCCAACTCCTAAAAGTTAAGGAGTTATACCTTCCACTGACAGCTCACCTGAATAACCTACAAGAATACAACTATAGTTTTATAAGTACCTATAATGTCGAAAGAATTATCCTCCAACTCCTAAGAGTCAAGGAGTTATACCTTCCACTGACAGCTCACCTGAATAACCTACAAGAATACAACTATAGGTTTATAAGTACCTATAATATTGAAAGAATTATCCTCCAACTCCTAATATTTAAGGAGTTATACCTTCCAGTATCAGCTCACCTAAATAACCTACAAGAATACAACTATTGGTTTATAAGAACCTATAATGTCGAAAGAATTATCCTCCAACTCCTAACAGTTAAGGAGTTATACCTTCCATCACCAGTTCATCAACATGAGATGTTGACTATCAGACGTAAATACTTGAATAACTTTAAAAAATATATGAAACACGTAACATGTGCCTATAAAATTTGAGGGTTGCCTTCGATTTCCCTGAGATTCCATCATCAGAACTTGACGTGATGAATAGGGGACCAATTCGGAAGTATACCCTTTCAAACAAAAAAAGAATTTTTTAAATCGGTTCAGGCATCTCCGAATAATCGTTGAACATACATAAAAAAAAAAAAAAATACATACTGTCGAACATATAACCTCCTCCTTTTTTGAAGTCGTTTAAAAATAGTGGATGAATACTAAAATGAACCCCTTGAAACTTCACACAACAACATGTTATCAAATCGTGTTATCTTTTTTTCTTTCTTTCTTTCAATAATTATTATCGCTTTCTCTTTACTTTACCTTTTTTAAGTTATTTTACAAATAGAAATAACAATATTTACTGCTTGTTTTTAAAATTTAATTCAATTTAACTTGACTATAGTACCTACATATCGTCGGCGACGAGTGAAACTCTCGTAAATCAGAATTTTACATAAAATAACTTTTTATTATATTTAGAAAGAAAATCTCTCAATGCACAGTGTCAACTCGTCCGCATTCCATTTGAGAAATAATAGTGCCATATACCAATCTGCCAAGTCTACAGGCTTCATAGAAAAAAAATATACGAGACGGTTTTTTCTCTCTCCTGTAAAAAATCATTTTATACTCTTACGAGGTTTTACTCGTCAGCAACCCATTAAGTCCCACTGCTGGCCCGTTCTCCTCTCCTCTATCTACAGAGCTGAAAGAGTTTTAGGTTTACACTCGTCGCCGACGATATATTGCTTTTCGGGACTCGTTACTCACACAACGATAGCCAAAAGGACTTCGTGAGATAGAATATCTGTACCAGCTGCAGAGTTCCTACTATAGCCAGGTATTTTACAAATGAATCGCAAATTAAATATTTCATCATCATCATCATTTCAACCCATAAACGTCCCATTCCGTTAATGAATTATTTGCTTCTCGCTAAATGAGAAATATTATATAAGTAAGTATGATCGTTTTAAGCTTGTGTCCATCTTTTTCCATTTAGTAATTACAATTTTATATAAGTAGGTAATTAGCGCAAAATTTGGCAAACATTTTCTTGTTGAATTAAAATGAGTCCGTAACACAACCACTATATGCAAACAATTCAACACTTAAGTTCATAATAAGTATACATAAGTATACATTTAAATGTGTGTACTAAGTAAAATACGTACAAACATATATGCGTAGTCATAGAGACGGTAGTGTATTTCTTTTCAGTGAAGTGTTGGCCCAGAAACACGATCCGTTTGCTCAAGACGTGACAGTGGCTGAGATTGCCGAGATATGATGAACAAACGCCGCTGGCTAAATTCACCAAAGTGTTTTCCTTACACTTTGTTGTACAATACATTGCGTTCTATATAAAATGTTGGCTTATTTATGATATTATATAGGTATCGTATTATGGAAAAAGAATTTCTTAGTTGAACAACTGGAAAGATGATATTTCCTTACTCTAATCTTTCTACTCTTATTAGAAAGAAAGAAAGAAACAGTTAATAATTTATAAACACTAATGTTTATACATACGAGTACATACATATAGATCACGCCCCTTTCTCAACAGAGGGGTAGGCAAAGACTATTTCCTTCCACTTGCTACGATTCTGATATACATCTTTGGCTTCTTCAACATTCATCATCATCAGTCTTTTCATGTATCCCGCTCGTTTAGGGTACTCCTATTGTATCAGATCATAAAACACTCTAATAGTTAAATTAAAAGTACTTAAACTACTTATATCTTTTAGTCTTGTTGGTCCAGAACTCATATTTCAGTTCAGCTCGTTTAATATTTCAGCATCGAAATCTAAATATACAAAAAATGTCTGGTTAGTTACAACCCAATAATAAAATAAAAGGTTATTTTTTCCATACACTTTCATTGATACTTTTTGATATCTAT
Organism: Laspeyria flexula; assembly: GCA_905147015.1. NCBI lineage: Eukaryota > Metazoa > Arthropoda > Insecta > Lepidoptera > Erebidae > Laspeyria > Laspeyria flexula. The sequence goes on along the minus strand of LR989964.1, from coordinate 8,340,013 downwards.
CTAGATAAATATATATCTATACATCGCTATTGTATTATAAAGTATCCGTTACAATACTTGTCAGCTGCCTTTTCATACCGCGGATCTCCAAAACCACGAACTTTAGTGCAACGTCTCAACAATCTCGCCGTTTTACAAGTGCCTTCGATAACAACATTAATCTGGGGAAGAGGCTTGTTGTACACGCCGTAAATAATAATGCAGCCTCCCGAAATTCTACGGACAATACCTAAGTGTCTCTGTGAAGTTTGATTAATGAACTCTCAATAGGCGACAAAGACCTTTTGGAGAGTGCGCACAAAACTGAATATTATAGCTCGGGTATTAGAAAAGATTTCATAGAGAAAATTGCCGTTGAGTCTTTACGATAATCGCGAGTCCATTCATGCGAATAAAATAACAAGTAAGTGGATAAATTTTGAAAACGTCAGATACAATTTGCGGAGAGAATATACTGCGGACTCCCATTAAGTACATGTATATATACATTGAGTGCGGAGAAATTTAAGTCCTTATACATTCAACAGCAACCTTTTAAATTTTGCTGTCGTTTTTAAACTAGCTTTATGAATTGACTTTTTTTGCAGTTACATCACATTTTAATATTATTAAGCTGAAGAGTATCTTTGTTTGAATGCGCTAATCTCAGAAACTAAAACTACTGAACCGAATTGAAAAAATATTTATCAAAGAAGACTATAGGCTATATAACATCACGCTATGACCAATAGGAGCTGAGTAATGGCCAAACAAAGATCCACGGGAGCGAAGCCCCGGGCGACAGCTAGTAATACATATTTTGTACCTAATTTAAAAAAATATTCTGGTCAAACGAAAATGTAATCATTCCAACCAAAATTGTAACGAGCACTCAGAGATTCAAAATCACGTTCGACATTTTAAATTAAATCTAAGCCGTCCTTTGTAACATGTTCTAAACTTCTAATAAAAGTAAAAGTCCGTATCCTCTTATATGCCTATCGTACACATATAAGTATGGCGGAAAACCTCAACAATTCAGCAATTGCAGGTAAGGATGCTCTCAGGGCCGGAACCGACGGCTCGAAACAGTCGCCCTTTGCCCGGCTGCAAGATTTAACTGCAAACCTTTTCTAATTAAGTGACCTTTTAATGTGTGGGTACGAATTGAGGGTTTAGACCCACTTGGAATTGTCAACCGAGCAACATACTCGCACAATAGTGAACGCGACAAATTTAGGTCATTGTTACTTTACAGAGATCAAGGAATGTGGGATATTTTGTTTGTTATGAATTGAAAAGAGCAATCTATTTGGTTGTTGAAGATTATTCTGTAATTCTCAAGTATGTGAATAAAAATGAATGGCTAAATATGTTGCTGATAAATTTGTTTGAGTTAAGCAGGCGTATGTGCATGTTTTTCTTTTGTTATTTTTTTTGTGTACAGTAAAGAATTAAGACTATTGGCCTAATATTTTTTTAAATATCCCGTTGAAGTCACTAGAAACAAAATCCACCGGGGCATGGCCTTAGATATTTAAAAAAGTATAATTGAGTACTGATAGGAAGGACTTTTATTACTATTTAAAGTTTTATTAATATTAATTCCGTGTAAGTTCCTCATTAGACATGAACTGCAGTCGTATCACTCACAAACTAGTGTCAGTTAAATAAATAAGTCTTTATATTGTTTCATAATTCTTGCATACCTATAATAAATTATATTTTTGTTGACATCTGCTACTAAACTCAAAAACTCCGTCATAAAACTACCGGCTATAAAGTAATTTCCATTTTTACGGCGCAGCAATAAAACGAACATTACTAATTTGTTTAAGTGTTCCGACTACTTTTAGCGCTACTCAAAAAAACGCCGCGAACTTTACGTCATTTCAAACTTACTCAGCATAATTAAAAAATCTAGTTTAACTATCGTACTTTATAAATGCTCTAGTTGTTAACAAAGTAAAGCTTTGATTGCTAATAATTAAATTATTACATTTTTAGGGTTCGTGCCTCTAAAGTAAATAACGGAATTCTTATAGGATTACCGTGCGTTTTTCGTCTGTCCGTCTGTCAAGAATATTTTTCTGAATGAATGAATGTAACAACGATGAATGTAGTAACGACTTTAATAAATATTAAAATGTCTTTGGAGCAAAGTCATTTTTGCTTTTTTTTTGCTTAAAGTCAACGCCCGGCCCGCACTAAGAAACAAGCCCTGCATCGCGGGGGACTTTACAAACATACAATTAACTGACACAAAGTACACTCAGGCTGGAAACAAATTTCTATAGATAAGACAAATATTTGTCTCGTGTGGGAATCAAACCCACGTCACTCCGCTACGCCACAGTGACAGTTAAATTTTGAAAATTCGACTAGAATTGTGGTACATTGTGAGGCTCTGAATATCGGCTTCCTCGGTTAAATTTAAAGACAGTCGGCACTTTTATTTCCTATTCTCATCGCGACCAACGCCCAGAACAGTCCACAAAACACTTATTCATATTTTCAAAACCCCCAGATAACTTTGAATTACGACACTTTGTTGTTGTTTGACATTTTTACATAAATATTCGCTACAAGTTGAATTTCTAAAACTCGCAATTCAATTGTCCCTTCCCGCCATTACCTCGTGAGTACTTCATACTTCCCACTTTCCTTCCCTCGACAAATTCAATTATCAAAACTTTTAAGTAATATTACCAATACAAGGGGATATCGGATTTTTTCGTTATTATTGAAAGTTGGCGACGGACAGCCGATATAAAATTGATTTATCTTTAATTAATGTGTACCGGAATTGCTGTAGAAAGTGCTTTTTATTTTGAACTAATTAAATTTGTTTAGTAGGTACTGCCACACAGTGGGTCTCTGAAACGCTAGTGTGACGATTTAAACACCTAGTATGTGAAGGACTGGTGGAATAGGGCTGGAGATAACGGGTGGCGCAAAAGTAAAGACCCTATTTGGTTCAGCTATAACATTTTTTCTAAATTAGAAAACTAGATTTAGATTTTTTTAAATGTATATTTGTGCCATTAAATTTCGTACCATTAGGATTTAAAGATGATGTCTTTTAAATGGTGACCTCCAGAGTTGATACACATTTGAGCCCTATTTATGACATTTTGCATAACTTGCCGTAACACTTCCTGCGATATGTTCGTTATTTCTTGACGAATGTTTTCTTTTAGAGCTGCGAGAGTCTGTGGCTTGTTCACATACACCCGAGATTTCAAAAAACCCCAAAGAAAAAAGTCTGGACTGGTCAGATCGGGTGATCTTGCAGGCCAAGGCAAATCGCCAAAACGAGAGATAACTCGGCCTGGAAAAGCGTCCCTCACTAAGTCCATAGTGTCGCGCGCTGTGTGTGCCGTAGCGCCGTCTTGTTGAAACCAGATGTGCTCCAGCCCCAATTCGTCCAAACTGGGTATCAAAAACTCACGTAACATGGTTCTGTAGCGTTCTCCAGTGACAGTTATCGCATTGCCTCCAGCGTCTTCGAAAAAATAGGGTCCGATCACTCTGTCAACACAGATGCCACACCATACAGTAACTTTTAGTGGGTGTGTGGCAAAGCGTCGAATTGTGCGACCAATCGGTGCCGGACGGTGGGGAAATCGTCGACGAAATTCACGTTGTGTTCTTATCACTGATATTCCACGTTCTTGGGGAGTAAAACGGTCCATGTTTATTTTCAGTGTATTTTACATTTGTTCACTACACAATTTTCAACAACAGAATGACAGAAAATGTATAATAAAAAAAAAAAAAGCATTTTCTTTAGTGCCACTACTTTTGCGCCACCCAGTAGAAAGCAGTGGAAAGACAGGATTACGTATTTCGGATTATGCTAAGGTCCTTCAAGAGCATTGTTTGATGAAGTAGTATTCATAAACACACGTTAAAATAATATATAATAATAATATTCTACCACATTCACACAGCGCCATCTAGTCCCAAATTAAACAATTATATTTGCTTGTGTTATGGGTACTAAACAACTAACAACTGATATACTACTTAAATATTATTTTTTTGTAAATACCTACATATTATAGATAAATTACCCCCAGACACAGAACAAACCTTTATGCTCATCACACAAAGATTTGTCCTGGGTGGGGATCGAACCCACGACCTCCGGTTTAGCAGTCAGGGTCACTAACCACTAGACCAACAGGCCAGTCAAATAAATGAATTTAGAATTTATAAAATGACCTGGAGTGGTAGACTAGAGCGATGTTGCATTATATAATTAAGTTATTTACAGAAGCTTTATGGCAGAATGCTTCATAATTAATTCTGGGCCTATCGGAGTAGCTTTAAGGTAAGATTATATACGATACTTTTAGCATCAATGATCGGCGATTTAGTTGTTTCTTAGAAGCCTATTACGATTTTAATATTGCGATGGAATGCAGAGAGTCGTCAGAACTCTATGCATTTGCAAAATCACGGATCACCAACACTAACGCTGCAACACAAAATGAACACGTTTAAAGTCTACAAAAACTGCCAACTGTTGGAAAAGCCGAAGTCTGGTTTGTTACCTTAGGGGTTTAGACAAATACTGACTCACAAAAAAAAAAAAAGTAAAGTAGTATAAGTACTGTAGAGTGTACTCAAAGATTCGTGAAAGGTGTTCACTTAGGGCTGGCTACTTTCTTTGTTTAAATATAACAGTAAAAGATATGAAAATGGCGCGAAGAAAAATATACCAAGTGTATCGTTTAGCATGTTGTGGATACCAATTGAGTGCACATGTTGTAGTAACAATGGTATACCTATACAGCGTTATTCTTTGTTTATAATAAATCTGAAATACCCAAATGTCTTTTTATTTGCAGAATGACAATAAAAAATCTTAAAAAGAATTAAACCTGACGAGTTACTTGCATTTTTATGCTTATTGCTGCCGCGCGGTCGCCAGCCGATTATTGCCGAATATCACTAGAATGAACGTATTTAGTACTTATTTATTTATAACTGCGAGTAGACGTTGCGGCACAAGGTGTTAGGCGGCCATTAATACACTTCAAGCAACGGTATCCAAGTTTTTAAAAATTTAATACATTTTTGTCAAAAAATATAACATGGTATAAAAAACTTTGTAATCTATTCTGCTACTGATTCTGAACAAACTACATTTAGGTTTCGCATTAAGTAAAAATAAATGTATATATATTATGAAACTCAAGACAAGGGAACACAAGTGTAACCACACAGGAAGTAGCAAAGAGCGACCGGGGATGTCGCGCGGATAAAATTTGTAGGGATATTTTCGACTCCTAGCAAAGAAAGCTTCATAATAGTATATAATATTATGAAGCTTTCTCTAGCTTCCGTTTGCGGCTCCACCCGAGTGGTCTGTCTATAAAAAGTAGTTCATGTGCTATTTTAGACTGTAATCTAGATCGTTTTAGACCTGGTTGAAAACAAAAAGTAACTCTGCTTATTATATACTAGAAGTCTTGCGGGGCTTCGCTCCCGTCGTTATTTATTTGACCACTGCTCAGCTCCTATTGGTTGTAGCGTAATGTTATATATATAAAAAAAAAAAAACAAACAAACTCTACAGCTTTATAATATTAGTATAGATGTATTTCGGCAACCCTATGTTCATTTGAACCTGTTAGAATTTAAACAGACTTCAGTTGTGGTATCTGAAGCTTAAGTAAGTTAGACCAACTTAAGATAGTTCCCAAGGTAAATCTCTCAAACGAACGTCGAATTGAAAGTTACAACTTAGTAACTAGCCGCTAGCCGCTTCGATTGCTAACTGCACCATCCAACTCATGTTTGCATTATTTGACTTCTCAACAATGAGTATAAGTACTATGTTGTGTACTAGCCTTCGATATGTTATATATTATAATAATAGAATAATAATTTTTCACCACATTCACACAGCGCCATCTAGTCCCAAATTAAGCTATTGTATTTGCTTGTGTTATGGGTACTAAACAACTGATATACTACTTAAATACTTTTTTTTTGTAAATACATACATATTATAGATAAATTACACCCAGACACAGAAGAAATCTTTATGCTCATCACACAAAGATTTGTCCTGGGTGGGGATCGAACCCACGACCTCCGGCTTAGCTTAGTCAGGGTGACTAACCACGAGACCAATAGGCCAGTAATTTTTACACATTATGTATTATATACCGCAAGTAACCGGCATGTCACAACACCGGCAATCATGCATCATGCGATCCAAGTTCGATTCCGATCAGTATCGATGTGGATTTTACTTTGTGGCATCTGCTGACGACGATGGAAAACATCGTGAGGAAACCCACATATCCTAGAAAAAAATCTACCACCAACTCGCACTGGGTACACACCTCTTTAGATAGAGGAGAGTACCTATATATCGCCCGTTAGCTGCTTGACGATGAGTTTTGGGACACCCTGTATAAATGTAGGGTTGTATTAAAGATCGTATCAGCATGAATACGAATGGGGCTGTAAGTCAATTGCCAATAAGCGTCACAGTAAGTCATTGTAATTGATTTCGCACACTATCGCGTAGTTTGTATCTATCAAGCGCCATTTTATTATGGTATCATGAATACTGTAAGTATTTATCCATCAAACCGTACACCTCAAGTTGGCAAACACTTTGTTGGAATAAAAAATGTTTTAAAAGCAAGTCTGCAGTGTGGAATTTGACAAGGACTTTTTGCACAGTCAAAGGAGATTGTAAAACAAAAGACACAGTTCGTTACCTCGAGTTTTCATCGTTGTGGGACACCACCAAGTCTGTTTGTCACTTTAGTTGTACTTCAGTTTATATCCTACGGAATATCTATTTGAAAATGAAATTCTGTTTGGACATTTTTAAATACTATCGATGTATACTCATAGATACTAAATGTCAATAATTTTAAATTTAAATATAAGTTAAAGGGAAGTATATCAAGTACCTTCTAGTGAATTTCATTGTTAAGCATCACACTTTTATGTTATTCAGAGGTACGAAACGCCAGAGGTCGAACGAGAACGAATGAAAAATACTCCAAGTTAATCGATTCCATAGACCTAGTATCCGCGATCGATTCTGAAACGAACAATGAACCTGGCCTGTAAGGTTTCGGTTTCTTTATTTTTTTAAATTTAAAAATTGAATTGAGGTCAGAATATACTGTCAACATAGACTTGTGTCTTTATTAGAGATGGGATTGAATTCTGTTAAAATTAGATTTTCCACCATATATTTCAAATGTTTTTTTGTTATGTTAAACAAGTAATGGAAAAATTTTACCGACCGACGGGACTTGAACCCGCACCCTGCCATTCCGTGTGCAGTGCTTTGCATTTATATAAAATGTTGAACCAAAGCAAAGGAAATTGATTAATATTTAATGTAAATATCTATGAATCACACAAATATTTGTCTCCTATGGGAATTGAACCTATGTCACAGGGAACGGCGATGTTAGTTGAGAGGCGACTACCTTAAGTGATACACATCACTCAAAAATTAGTCATTTGATTTAAAACCAAATATTCGGATGACAGAATTCAATTTCGTCCCATCTCTATACTTCAAAGTGTTTGTTTCGACATTAATTTATTATCAAGTCGTGAATAAAGTACTTAAATATTAAAAATGAGTTCAGAGATTAAGGACAGTAGTTTATATAGTTTAAACGGCAGTTTTACCGACCATTCGGAGGAAATAAATCAAACCTCGAGTTATTCTGCACCTAATAAATATAAGAATATCTCTAGCGTCAGCCGATTTGATTACTCTCAGATCGGTCACCTTTTTAAAGCATGGGCTGATGTCTCAATGATTAATTACTTCTCACCCAGGGCCTTCAGTGTCACTCAATCAGGTAACTAAGTGTTTATGGTCTTCTTATTAGGTGCAAGTACATGAGTTTGCCTTTTAGACGTTTTGCAAAATTTGATCTGTGCTGTATATTCTCAATTTTGCAAAGCCCTCTTTACTATAATAGGTAGAACTTTATATATACACCCACCCGAACCAACCAAACTGCCTTACCATTGGTATACCCATTATAGCCGTCATTATTATGATCTCTTTCTTTTATAGAGTCCTAAGCCATTATGCCTTATTATGGCAATTAAGTTAGGTATATAAATAAAAATGAAATACTTACTAAATGTGTTGCTAAGCACAAAACACAAGTGTAAGGCTGCTTTTCCACCTGAGATATAGGATAGGATGCGATCTAAATGAAGCGATTCTATTGGTTCATAATAAACATCGCGTCCTCGCACATCTCTGGTGGAAACGCAGCCTAATATTCCACTAATCCGTTTTTAGGGTTCCGTACCAAAAAGATACTAAATGAACCTTGTATGGTATTTACATATATGTATATATAGGGATCTCGCTCTTGTCTGTCCGTCTGTCTCTCTTTTACAGTTTTATATCTCAGAATCTACTTATACTATTGACGTGAAATTTGGAATAGTTTTAAACATTTTAAAGATTTAACAGTACTTATTAAGATTTAAAAAATTGAGATAATGTTTTATTTTTTTTACAAATGAGGGGATGACGAAATTGTGAAATAATCCAGTCGAATAAACGCTCACAAATTTTATCGTGAAATTTGTAAGCGTGTTTCTGAGGTATCACATGATCCAAGGGCTGGCCTCTACCTGGGGCAACGCATTAGCCTTGCTATCCAACGCGGTAATGTGGCTAGCCTTTTGGGTACGTTTCCTCAGGAATCTGATCTTAATCAGATGTTCTATTTATAGGAGTTTCCTGTAAATAGAGTATCTGGTTCTTTTTTCTTTTAATAGGTTAGCTGTGTATGTTTTTAAGTTATGTCTAAATATTTTATTTAATAAATTGTACTAAATTTCATAAGTAGGTAGATAGTAAAAATGAAATATAATATTACAGAACAAATAAAACGATATCTCTAACTACAACCCATTATAGTGGCAGTGAAGATGAATTTTTGTCTTAATTCCTGTTTTCTTGTAAAACCACCATCCTTGTGTGTCTTAGCCGTTTAGAAGTAACAAAGTCGTTTTATATCCAGGTTCGGCATATAAACGTCGAAGTGTTGTTACATTTCCAATAATGGACAAATCTATGGATATTTATAAAGATATACTTATGAGAGAAGATGAAAAGGATTTTCTTTTGGAAGAGGTGCATTATTATTTATAACATATTTGCTCGTAAAGGGTCTCTTATTTCACCAATTTCAGTGTCGTAATGTATCTCATTACGCACTAGTGCGGTAATGTAAAGTAAAATGCACGGCTTCTCATGCTCACATACTAATAATCAAGGGGCTCAGTCTAAAACGAACGGTACCTACTTTTTTAAATCTTAGCAAAGAGTTTTTATGTCAGAAAAGTGGTCAACATTTTATGGGTTATACATTTTATAACTTTGGGAGATAAAATAATTATGATATAATTCTATAAAATAAACTTTCAATTCTTTAATTTAATTAATTTAGACCATAAATTACAACCATCTATCTGTACTAAAACACAAAAATATTAATTTACTTTATTAGTAATACTGGCAGTTTTTGTGTTTTTGCCTTAAAAAAAAGCGCTGATGCGCGCGCATCGATAATTTGTGACAAGTAAAAATTATTCCGCGAGCTACTTATTTCTTTTCGCTGTATTTGTTTTTTTCTAAGAAAGTTCGAATTTTATTTATTTCCTCGCAAATATGTTATAAAACGTCGTATGACATTCGTGCGCTTTAATAATTACAGCCTCTGCTTTCTTGTAGCCCTCGCCTGCGGCTCGGGCTAGCAATATCGCCTCGGCTGTAATTATCAACTTTACTTACCGCACTTATATAATAATGTACTATTATGCTTTTATGAATAGATAGGGTAATTGAGTTGAATTTAAACCGATTTTTTCAATACCGAATTGAGTTCAATACGTTTTCTAAACTGTAGCTGAGGATTTTTATATTACCGGAAATTTATTGTTAATTTCTCGTGGAAAATGTAGGCCAGGTATTAAAGGCCCATTAAACATTAATTTATTTCCACATAAACTTACATTCTATCATTACAGGTTTCAGCCTATTGCGACAGTGAAGTTAACATTATTTAATTCTAATACTTAGCATACTTAATATTAAATTTATGTACATTTTCTTTATTAATCTTATATCCTATAATATTATAAGTGGTTATTGTGAAGTCATTATATGAGCACGCAAACAAATCTACTTCTTCAGCTACTACGTTCAATATAATGTAATGGTCGCGCCACAGGCGCTTTGTGCGCGGCCGGTACCACCAGCAGCGGCGGTCGTCGTCGTCGCCCGACGTAGTCATCAGGAACACATAACTTTATTTCCCGTAGGATAGAAGGATTATAAAGTATACCACGAATCACTTTAAGCAAGTATGTAGCCAGTGCTACATCACGTCTTACTGCTAGTTGATGGTAACCTACCATGCCAAGCAAAAACATGTTACACAATGATATAGAGGATAAAAAGCAGCGGTTTGCAGGTCCCCCACAACCGCACAATTTGATATATAACGTCACATTTCATCACACATCTACAGTTGGTATTTCCCGGAGGTAAAGACATTTTGCCGGACCCCTGTTTTATTTTTATGTTCGCCAAAAGCTGCTGCGATTTCTTAGACGTGACACGAATATTTACACAAAACATTTTGTTCACATTAAACTATTACTTCTACGCAGCTATAAATACATAATATGGGAATATTTAACTTGTATAAGTTGTTGTCACATCTGAAAATGTAGTACTTTCAAATTTACAAAGACTTATAAATTATATGTTTAACGGCCAGTTTAACATCTTCTTGATCGAAACAAATGCGCATAACTTCAATTTGACTTTGCATTTATAAACGATATCTGTTCAAAGATTTGACCAAGAGTACCTAGCCTACTAAATCGGGTTTATTTTTTGATAAAATGAATATACGAATTTTGCATATTATCATCATCATCATCAGCAACCCATTAAGTCCCACTGCTGGGCTCGGGGTCTCCTCTCCTCTATCTAGAGAGCTCAGAGGGTTTTATAAAATACATTTAAGTATATGAATTTTTTAGTTTCCGAAAAACGTGTCGATTCTGTTGAATGAAGATAATAAATGGGGATGTTTCTACGTTTTCCCGGAATACTTTGATGATATCTATTCACCAGTCGTCCGTATACGTGAACTAGAGGACGTTCCAGAAATTGTAGGAGGTGTTCTGACTAGAGACATGGTGGCTGGTTGCTTGTCTTACTTAAGACGTACGCCTATATTGGGTGACTTTGTTTACATCAAATTGGACCTATCATCAAAGGTAATGAAATAAAATTAAATATAGTAAAGACTTACTGAATTGTTATTACTTCATTCTATTATTATATTTTTTTGAAGGGGTAGGTACATGAGGAAAACAGGATAGATGTTTGCATTTTGTTTTCAGATAAACGCGTATATTATTACTATTTTCTTTGAAAACATAATTGTTTACCGTGTCACTAATTTCCAGGGTCTTGTCAATATAGATGTTTTGAAGTATTATAAATACCTGGTTTATTTAGATCTGACTACTAACAGGCTGACGGATCTTTCGATTCTCTCAGAACTACTGTATCTTCAGTTCCTTTTTGTGTCATTCAATAATCTTGCCAAGATACTGGATTACAATCCTGGTAAATGTTTTTATTTTTTTATTAGGTAGTATTATTTTGTCAAAAATCTGCAAGGAATATTCTTGGTATAACTGGAAATTGTATTTCAAATCTATTCCTTACGTTCTAATGAAACGTATAGCCTATAAATAATTAATTTAGGAGTCAGCTAGAAAGCGTATGATCACACCCAGTCAAGATTACTGATTTGTGTCTTTTAAAATGAGGGAACAAGCAAGAAGAAAAAACTAAGTTTATGTATGCACCAACACTATTAGGCCTCCATGTTTGTATTATAATTTTAAACCCCTCAGCTTTCTACATAGAGTACGGAAAACCCTTGTCCAGCAGTGGGACAGTAATGGATTACTACTAAGACTGTCGTTTTGCACAAACGACAGTCTTAGTAGTAACCTCATAATTATTTGGAAACCCAAAGTAATCGAGGGGGCTGAATGTTAGTTTGCTATCTTATTGATACAAAACTATATTTTGCAGTTCAATGGTTTCTTACTGAAGTGAACTACAGTTATAATTCTGTCAAGAAAATAAATGACTTGAGCGCATTTTGGTCGATCACAATTCTTGATTTGTCACACAACAATATCAAGTGCATTACTGGACTGGAGACTTTAAGGTTAGCTATCATTTCATACTAATATAATACATACATATAGATCACGCCTCTTTCCCAACAGAGGGGTAGGCAGAGACTATTTCCTTCCACTTGCTACGATTCTGACATACATTTTTGGCTTCTTCAACATTCATCAGTCAGTCTTCGCCTGATCTGTCAGTATTTAATATTATATTAGGTTCCACCAGCGGCCCACATGTCGGTAAAAAGCCTAGCCTAGCCTATGTGCTGTTCCAGACTGTAATCTATCTATCTGTATGCTAAATTTCATTCAGATCTTTTCAGCCGTTCTGGTGTGATTGAGTAACAAACATCTTAACTGATCAATTTATTATAGTAAGATATGAAATAAGATACATTTTATATTGTTGGTAATTAAATTGATCAAATGATAGTGTTGTGTAGTGTACACAGTCTGGTGTTTGATAATAAAAGAGAAGAAAAAAACATTTATATGGTGCAAGGCGGTAACAATAAAGCTGAAGCGAGCTGAGCGTAGGGTTCGATTCCTGGTTAGAGTAAAAACTGGTAATCCAGTTTTGCGATAAAAATGTTTTTATCCCATTAAATTCTTAGTAATGGCCGCATTCGGTTTATGGCAATAGGCTGGACCCTATTATATGGGACCTAACTTAGCTGTCAAAATATAGGTAGGTATTAATCTTACGCACTCCTGCGATTATCCCTTCGAGGATAGGGACAAACATTAATAAAAAATGTATTTATCACAGATACCTTCGTCGATTGGACTTGTCATTCAATCACATTCAGTGTATTGAGAACTTGAATCATTTACGTCTACTCTGGCTAGATTTGTCGTATAACAATATATCGAGTTATGAATTGACGGATAACACTGGTTTGTGGACGCTTCTGCACCTTAAATACTTGAATCTGAATGAAAACAATCTGACGTCATTGAAGGTACTATCTGGTTGTAATAGGTGAGTACGGCTTAACATGCCTTCCGAAGCACGGAGACGCTCGAGAATGAAATTGCCACAAACGGTCACCCATCATGGATTGACCTTGCCGAAGGTTGCTTAACCTCGTTGATCGTAAAGAACATCTCAGTACCACAATGCTATCCTTGAGTAGTACAATTGGTCGCTGACTCGGTGCATACGAAATAATCTCTGTGTCCTACGTTTATAATATAATAATTATATAAAATAATATTCTACCACATTCACACAGCACCATCTAGTCCCAAATTAAGCAATTATAATTATTAGCTTGTGTTATGGGCACTAAACAACTGATATACTACTTAAATATATTTTATTTTTGTAAATACATAGATATTATAGATAAATTACACCCAGACACAGAACAAACCTTTATGCTCATCACACAGATTTGTCCTGGGTGGGGATCGAACCCACGACCTCCGGCTTAGCAGTCAGGGTCACTAACCACTAGACCAACAGGCCAGTCAAAAAAAGTCAGTTTAACTTTAGAAACCTAAAATTTTACGGCTATAAATTACATCATACAGTATATACATACAGTATCTGCGGGTGCATTGATATACATTCTTTGGGAGCGAATCATACTTCAGTATTTATGAGATAAATGATCTAAGACTATGATATCTTAAAGTGAGTTTCACATGGGTCCGTAAAACTCACTTTGCTTGGACGCAGTTGGTAAGGTTAAGTTTTAAAATATTTATTAGAAAATTGTGCAATAAACTCACGCATTGTTTATAAGAACGCACTGTAGGTTTATTCCTGAATATTTGGTATTTGTAAGTGATTTTGGAATAATATTCCATTTTTTATATTGAAAAAGTATATGATTTAAACAATCTGCTCTGTAATAAAATTGTACTTAAATTATATCTGTTAAGTGGTGTTTCGCGATTTAAATCAGAGAACTATCTATATATGTATAATCACATTGCCAATCGTAATTAATCAGAAATATCGGCATGAATCGACAATGTGCCGTGGACCTCGTGTCATTAACGACGTGGCCCATGTTCTAACCACAAAGCCCAATCGAGTCTGATTCAAACCGCCCCACTAATGAATGAAACAAAAGCTCGTTGTACATTACGATTCAACACTACAGAGAAAATAGATGAATAATTTACACAGAACATTTTTGACTTCCTTAGCACTTGTGGTCAATCCAGGTTACCGATGATTCTCCCCGTTTTTGTTTTCTCCCGAAAAGTTTTTCTAATAAATAATTAAATTTCAATATTCTATTAAACAAAACAAGAACGCGTACTAATAACTAAACTACTGAACCAATAGCTACTTAGCTACTACTACTAGCTAGGTACTTACATATTCATCATTCATCATCAGCACCCCATTAAGTCCCACTGCTGGGCTCGGGTCTTCTCTCCTCTAACTAGAGAGCTGAGAGGGTTTAGACCATAATCCACTCACGCTGGCCTAGTGCGGGTTGGTGGATCAGACATACTTTTCCTTCACCGTTAGCAGATGGTAAGTCACCGGACTAGTACATATAAATTCCACAAAGTGGAATCCACATTGGTAATGCCGGTCGGGATCGAAACTGGGACCGCATGATTTGCACGCCGGTCCCTTATCCATTCAGCCACCATCCCCTATATTCAGCATCACCCGTATATTCATCATTATAACCCACAAATTAATGTCCCCATCACCACCCACGGGTTGAGATGGGGTTATGGTATGACATTATGTATTCTTAATCAGTCAATAAACGGTTCCTTAATACATCACTACATGGATTAACCCTTAATTACTCAATCGAAATTTTATCAGATTGCGAGAATTGCATCTACGTAATAATAACTTCACGGTACTTCTGGAACTGGCAGTGTACATGAAACAAATACGCACCCTTGTGGTGCTCGACCTTCGAGCAAATCCGGTCTGCAACATACCTGGCTACAAAGAAGTCATCATGAATATTTTACCATTACTACTTTCTTTGGATTCTGAAGAACTAGAACCAGTTGGACAGGTAGAGTTATTTAATCTTTTCAATGTGTTTCTATAGACGCAATACAATTCTTACGTAGACCGGGCGATTTTTCTTAGTGTGTACAAGAGCGATTTTAACACAGTGATACTACATTTTAAAGCTTAAACAATTTTTAGTCGTAGTATTACGAGTATATAAGGCATTCATTTCGGCATGGATTTCATATTCATTGAAAGTGTGATTTTTTTATAGTGAAATACTTTTATAACATTTTCTGTGATTTAACATCAATTTAAAATCAATTTACAGGTCTTAAATGGTGAAAGTAATTAGCTTAAAATTTCAGCTTACGTTAATTGACTTAAGGACAAAAATTGCTAAATAAAAATTCTGATCTTCAGCTTGTTTTTACCTGAATGCGTAATATGTACAATTTATTGTAGCGTGTCTTGAAAATGGACATGTATCCTGACGTAACGGTGCACGCCACTCGTCGGTTACTTCGTCTGCTTTACATTCAACAACTATCGCGAGCGGTTGTCTCTCCCTTCGTGCCGCCAGGTGACACTACTGAAGTGCCTATAGTTGTTATAGTAGGCCATGAAGGTGTGGGTAAAGGTTAGTAAACAAGATATGCATTCTTACTAATACTAATATTATTAGTGCTCAAGTAACTCTGCCTCCGTAGTGCAGCGGGAAGCGTATACGACTGCTATGAAAGAGGTTCGATTTCCGGGTCGGGTGAAACTGGTGTTGGGTTTTTCTCTCTTTTCTAGTATGGAATTTTTCCCAGAGTTTGTAAATGTTTCCGGTAGATGACAGTAAATAAAATAGGGGGCGAGCATCATACATAGCTGGCTAAATGTGGGTGTAATACACCTCTCCCTACCCCTTTGGGAAAAAACGGGTGCTGCTATGTTTAGGTATGCTACGCACACGGTCGTAACTATAGTTTCATAATAGTTTTTACAAGAGGGTCAAATATACAAGTTTTTCATGCAATATTTAAGTCCTAAGGGGGTGGGGGGTTCCGGACACTTTTAAAAACCAGTTAAGAGCATGTCGAACCATGCTCAATGTATGCGTATTTGCCATTTTGGCTACAGAACCCTAAAAATAATTAGCGGGATTGTTCTAAGTTTGATCTTGTGTTATATAACTTCTATTACAGGGACGATGGCTCGTCGGCTAGCAAAAGAGTACAGTTCAAAGATAGAATTAGCTCGTCAACACACGACAGCAGTACATAATTTCACCAATCATTTCATTGAGGTAACCTACCTCAAGTTTAACGAGATGTTACTAGCTGGAGATTTTCTTACTTATTCAGAAGAAGAAGGAGAATCTTATGGACTAAGTATAAAACATAATAATATTCTTTAATATGTACATAAAATTACTTTTCAACTTTTGCATTGTATGATAAGGATTATAAAACGGGCATTCACACGATCATGCGTTAGGTATCTACTTATCTTATTTTGCATAACGTTTTGACCAGGTTACACCAGCGTTGGTCACAAGCTAACTCAAAGCTGGTCTAAATATCGAGCAAATAAAGGTGAAGCCATAGCACCGAATCCCACTTTTTTAGGCTTCTATCTATTTCATTCAATTAGAACCGATATTTATTAGAGTAAGACAGAGAGTGTGAGCCGAGCGTCTCATCGATTCCACCCGTGTGTTTGCATTTTGCTCTCTTTTTCACTCTAATAAATGACAGTTTTAAGTGTCAGAGAGGGATAGAATCATAGGAAATTGCGATTCGGTGTGGCTATATGTGGTGCAACCATTAGGTATGTTAATTCCTACTAAATAAAAAAAAATCCTTAGTTGGATCTGGAAAATTCAATTAGGTAAGCTTCCAAATTTGCGGCTTGTAGATTTTTGACGTTTGCTTCTGGATGATGAAGATGTTTGTCTCACTGGTTTTATTTCTGTTCCAACGCTGACTAGGTGGATTTTTTTAAACTTTATTTTTTATTTGAATACATTTGTAGGTCGAGAGGAAGCATGTATAAAAACAGGAAAAGTAAAGATTGTGACGATGGACTTAGTTGGAGCTTTGATGTTGAAATTGCGTGGTTACCGGCCATATTTAATCCTAGCAACCAAGAATAACAAGATAGAGGTGGCAAGAAGACAAGCCATTCGACGAAGGTATAAAACACCTTTTATATTTTCTTTGTGTTTAAAACCATAATACCACATACAAGTAGGTATAGTTGCGCAAACTCTTGAATTGTGTTAGTTTTCAGCAATATCAAATTGCATAAACTTGCTTGCTTTGAAAGTACCTTATAGGTTTTGACTTTTTGATCATCAAGATGCGAAAAAAATGAGCATAAATGGCTGTATCTTTTGATTGCGTTTACTTAGAACTCTGATTTTTTTATTGCAACTAGGGATTGCAGACTCAAGTATTTATATTGAGTTAAGTTAAAGAGTCAATTAATATCAAATTAATTTTAGCTCTACGCGTTATTGAGAAACATATTCTTGACATACGGACAGATAGACAGACAGACGGACAAGGGAGTGAGATAGACAAGGGTTCAGTTTTTTCCTTTGGTATTTATCAGCATTTGTTACGTCCATCAAAAAAATCAATTATAAATTTAAAATTGTTGTAAATTGGCGGCCAAATATAACGCTTACTTTATTTGTTTATAAATCTTATGAAAAAAATACTCGTCACTTTATTACTCTGAATTAACCTATTTAATGTTTTTCATTTTAGTTTCAGAATTACTCAATTTTACCATAAACAACGAGTTTCTTCGTTGGAACCTTCATTTATAGATCATGCAACTCTGCAAGTTTTTCTTTCAGAGCGGTTTATAATAGCCGGTATTCTACATGAAATTATTATGGTAAGACATTTTTAGTCATACACGTTTACTCATTAAAATTATTATCTATTGACTATGGTTGGACTATGTTTTATGGTTTTTAAGCAAGATGCTTGCAATCAGTAAATTATAGTTAATGTGTTCAATCTGGATCCTTTTATAAAAAAGTAGCCTGTGTTTTTCAGTCGTACATATATAATTTTTATATAAAATTGCAGTCATTACCAGAAGAAAAGGAAAAGAGTGAATTTATACTAGAACCCGAATGCTCTATCATGATGAACAGTGAAAACCGTAAAGAAGAACTGACTGATTCTACCCACTATGCTCTTTTGAATTCAGTAAGTAGTGTTTTTACAAACAGTTTTTTTGCTAAACTGTTAGTAGACAAAACGGGCCTGATGATAAGTATCAATGTAAACTTGTTCATCAACCAATACGAAACGCCTATCTTTGAGTAATTTATTAACTCGTCCTGCATGCTTACGACCCATTTAGGACGATTTGAAGAAAATGAAAATATATTAAAATATTTTCATTCAGCATTTCGTTCCACTTTTTTTTTGTGTGGAACTTAATTAACGTTTAGTGCGGTCAGTAATACAAGATAGAGGATACAAGATATAATTTTTTTTTCTGCAAGGCTTCCTAAATTGGCCATGGACTTGTAGGACAAGTTGATGAATTATTCCTATATTTTCCACGTAAACCTTGAAACTTTGATTTTTTCTTCGATCTTTGGACTTATATGACGTGCTTTCTTTGGGCATTACCTACAAGTATATAATAATATCAGCCCACTGACGTCCACTACTGGACATAGGCCTCAAATTAATAGGAATTTATCAAACATTTTTATGTAGCTATGTCTTTACTACTTTACTAAAATTTGATATCCGCTACTCGGTCGGCAACGAGCTCATGATACCCCTGGTGTTGCAGGCGCCCATAGGCTACGGTAACCGCTTACCATCAGGCGGGCTGTACATCTGTTTGTCACCGTCCTAGTATAAAAAAAACTGGAAACAACACAGCTTTAGTCCAGCAATTTATAGTAGTAGTTATGCAAACTTTACATAGTAGATCCTTATTATATTCTTAAAAGTGTCTACATATTTTTATAGAGTAATTTATCACTAACCGCTCCAACTAAAACTCATCAAAGGAGTGGGTTGGAAGAGAGCTTATGCTCTTTGTTTAAAGAATTACCAGTAGAAGAGTATAGTGGCATCGTTGTCAACGGCGTGAACCAACATAGAGGGTAAGAACGTTTATTATATATCGATGCAGAAACCCTCTCTTGGTCTCGAAAATTGTGGATTCTTTAGAGGTTCCTACACGAGACAAATATTTGTGTGTGGCATTTTCTATCATTAGTCAAAGTTAAATCTTTTTATTTTATTTTGATCACATATATGATACTTATGAATATCATACAAAGCCAAAAAAAAAGGTGTCTGAGAAGAACTTGGCAAGAAACTCAGGCCACTGTTTAATCGCCATAGTAGTTACAATTTCAATTGGTTACAGTTTGAAATATCACAGAAAAGTACAGAACCAAAACACCATACTAAATCAAATTTAATAAAATTTGGATATGAGAAAAAAAAAATTAATATTAAGCAATGAACTTTAATTTCTTTTCGTCAAGAAGTATGGTATGTGGGATCATCACTAGGTACCAACTATGTATTTTAAACCGGTGAAAACATTTTGTGAACACATTGTTTTGCAATAACAACATTCAGAACCGTCATTTACTTTTTGACTGGCCTGTTGGTCTAGTGGATAGTGACCCTGACTACTAAGCCGGAGGTCGTGGGTTCGATCCCCACCCAGGATAAATCTTGTGTGATGAGCATGAAGGTTTGTTCTGTGTCTGGGTGTAATTTATCTATACAATGTATGTATTTACAAAAAAGAAATGTATATAAGTAGTAAATCAGTCGTTTAGTATCCATAACACAAGCAAATATAATTGCTTAATTTGGGACTAGATGGCGCTGTGTAAATGTGGTAGAATATTAAACAAATATATATTAAGAATATATTTACTACTAGTTGACCCGGCGGCGCGGCGTACTTCGTACCGCCATAAATAAAAAAAATCGTTATAAAAAAAAAGCGCGCGGATCCTAGGTCTATGGTATTTTTGTATTCTGCTACTGTAACTATACTACCTTGATACTGCAATGTATTTACTTTTCTACGAAAAATATTTTATTTCATATTTTACAATATCCATTTATTTTTATTAGTTTATGACTTTAGCGACCATAAATACATACAATGATAATTCACTGTCAAATGTCAAATTTTAGACCGAAAATAAATGGCGCGAATACATAAAAATGGCGCGCGGATCCTAGGTCTATGGTATTTGTATTCTGCTACTATACTACCTTGATACTGCAATATAATTATTTATTTACTTTTCTACAAAAAATATTTTATTTCATATTTTACTTTATTTGATAATTTTACTACACAATTGTCATAATATATTCTTTGAATTTACTGGTGAATGATTAGTAATATATTCAAGTGACTAGCAAACGCGAGACTGAAACTAGACAATGTTCAAAACAGCTCTCGATTGAACCACATAAATCTGCATCATTTAGAGGAAGCTTCCGTTACGCAGCGTCCAAAATTTGGAACAACATACCGCCACCATTAAGAACCCTTAATTCCGTAATGACATTCAAAAAAAAATTACGGCAGTATCTTTTGGATGCGCAACGGAAGCTGGTTAATGTTAATATCAATTTATCAATTATATGAATTTTATTTTATTTCGCTTTTTAATTTATTTGATATAATTATTAATAATTTATTAATAATTATAATGTTATTAATATAAATATTTATAATGTTATTAATATAAATATATATAATATTTAATATATTTTCACACATACATACACACAAACACACACACATTAATTATTACCAATTTACTATTAATTTATTATTTTTTACTACAATTTATTACCTACAAATTTGGTTGGCGTGCGTGCGTCACTCACTACTGGGTTCCAGTTGAAAATCAGCGCCAGGTTTTGTTTACCTGGCACACGCTGAACTGGACACCCGTTCGGTGCAACTGCGAGGTTCTTAATCTATATTCTTGTTATTTATTTCTTTTCACAATATGTTTTTATTATTATTATTTCTGTATTGTTTATTTAATGTTGTGGCACCGAATAAATGTATCTTTCTTTCTTTCTTTCTTTCTTTCAAGTAATGAGGTTGTATAGTAAGCAAAAAGAAAAAAGAGATCTTTGATTTCTTTTTAATCTGTCATACTGAATTGTCATTAGGGCTGACGTTGATAAATATAGTAATATACATACACAAAGTTGAAAGGATGAATGTTTGTTTGTATATTTGATAATTTTAACCAAAAAGACACGGGATGGATGTTTACAAAGATAAGTAATATTCTAATCAATCACGTAATATTGGTTATGTTTAATCTGAAGTAATTATCTGTGCTTAGAAAATATTGGCCGAAATTTCCCTTCTAAAAGTGAAAAGTTGCTGTGGTCACAGGAACAAAATAACAGGTAAGCGAAGTCACGGGTGACATACAGTATTATTATAAGATTTTTGGGCTTATATACATTTCATTTAATATCGTAATAACTTTTAAACTATTTGTCGAAATAACTTAGTGTAAACGACAAAAATTATCTACATTAAATGACAAAAGTGATAAAGGTATTTACATTCCTAGGAATTAGTTTAATACTATGAAATTTTTCACTTTAAATGCAGTATCCGATTTAAATGTATTTCTTGCTCACTATTCTCTCTATATCGACTTCCACATAAAAGATAGGCATATGCTGTCGCGGACTTTTTTTTATAACTATTTAAGAGTAACAATTCCTCCATACATTGTCCTTATGTAAAACTAACGGTTTACGTAGAGAAATCAGAAATAGCTATAAGATGGCAGATTTTCTCCGACTTACTTTACATTTGTTCTCATGGTTTAGCCAGTGTGGTTTACGCGATATCTAGATAAAATATAGCCTATATGTTATTCTGATGTATAAGGTAAATTATTGCAAAGTTTTATTGAAATCTATTCAGTGGTTTTTTCGTTTACTGGTAACAAACATCCAAACATCCAAACATCCAAACATCTAAACATCCAAACATTCTTACAAACTTTCGCATTTATAATACTAGCTGACCCGGCGTACTTCGTACTGCCATAAATAAAAAAAATCGTTATAAAAAAAAAGCGCGCGGATCCTAGGTCTATGGTATTTGTATTCTGCTACTATACTACCTACCTTGATACTGCAATGTATTTACTTTTCTACGAAAAATATTTTATTTCATATTTTACTTTATTTCATATTTTACTTTATTTCATATTTTACTTTATTTCATATTTTACTTTATTTCATATTTTACAATATCCATTTATTTTTATTAGTTTATGACTTTAGCGACCATAAATACATACAATGATAATTCACTGTCAAATGTCAAATTTTAGACCGAAAATAAATGGCGCGAATACATAAAAATGGCGCGCGGAGGATCCGCGGTTTATGGTATTTGTATTCTGCTACTATACTACCTTGATACTGCAATATATGTATTTACTTTTCTACAAAAAATATTTTATTTCATATTTTACTTTATTTGATAATTTTACTACACAATTGTCATAATATATTCTTTGAATTTACTGGTGAATGATTAGTAATATATTCAAGTAATGAGGTTGTATAGTAAGCAAAAAGAAAAAAGAGATCTTTGATTTCTTTTTAATCTGTCATACTGAATTGTCATTAGGGCTGACGTTGATAAATATAGTAATATACATACACAAAGTTGAAAGGATGAATGTTTGTTTGTATATTTGTTAATTTTAACCAAAAAGACACGGGATGGATGTTTTTGCAAAGATAAGTACTATTCTAATCAATCACGTAATATTGGTTATGTTTAATCTGAAGTAATTATCTGTGCTTAGAAAATATTGGCCGAAATTTCCCCTCTAAAAGTGAAAAGTTGCACAAGTCGCAGGAACAAAATAACAGGTAAGCGAAGTCACGGGTGTCATACAGTATTATTGTAAGATTTTTGGGATTATATACATTTCATTTAATATCGTAATAACTTTTAAACTATTTGTCGAAATAACTTAGTGTAAACAACAAAATTTATCTACATTAAATGACAAAAGTGATAAAGGTATTTACATTCCTAGGAATTAGTTTAATACCATGAAATTTTTCACTTTAAATGCAGTATCCGATTTAAATGTATTTCTTACTCACTATTCTCTCTATATCGACTTCCACATAAAAGATAGGCATATGCTGTCGCGGACTTTTTTTTATAACTATTTAAGAGTAACAATTCCTCCATACATTGTCCTTATGTAAAACTAACGGTTTAGGTAGAGGAAGCAGAAATAGCTATAAGATGGCAGATTTTTCTCCGACTTACTTTACATTTGTTCTCATGGTTTAGCCAATTTACGCGATATCTAGATAAAATATAGCCTATATGTTATTCTGATGTATAAGGTAAATTACTGCAAAGTTTCATTGAAATCTATTCAGTGGTTTTTTCGTTTACTGGTAACAAACATCCAAACATCCAAACATTCTTACAAACTTTCGCATTTATAATATTAGTAGGATTAGTAGGATAGAGTTATAGAAAGTGTGAGCCGAGCTCCTTATCGATTCCGCCGCGTGCGGTCACATTCCCGCTCTCGTTCTCGCTATAGTAAATGACAATTCCTTGCGGCTATATGGTCCACCCTAAACGAACACTAGTAGGTACACTAAAGTATACCCAGACTCAAAACAAATATATATTTGTATTATAGCCCTCGTATCGTTCCCAACTATGTGAGGATTCAATTTTAAAAATGATGTGATTAACTTTAAACCTTACAGTTCTCAAGCTATTTCACAGAAAATTAGTCCTATCAGACCTTCACAGGATATTTCGCAAACTAAAAATTATGATGCTAGCAAAATTATTATTTATGGAAGTAATAAAGGCAAGTACCATTCATTTGAAATTGTTTTTTTCTTTTAAGACCTCCAAGATAGTCATACACGAACACGAACTCGTCTTACTACACTATATTGTCCAAAGAGAGAGAGAGAAAGAGGTAGAAAGTGGTTTCTGTAATAATGTCTTAGAATGTTGTGAATACAGGAATAATGTTTATTGTTCCAGGACCCACCGTTTCAGAACATTCTAAATCAATGAAATCGGTTTCCTTTAATGAGATTACTAATGATAATATAACAGAGGGACTCATCATCGAGCCACAAGCTCCAGAAATCATGGCTGAATATGGTAAATTAGAATGATAATTGCTGTTAGTTCACCAGCCTTTGTTACGTACAATCAGCAAAGTTTCCGCTCAACCAGTTTCCCATCATTAGCTGTTACTGGACTGCTGAATCTTTTTGTATAGATCTATGCTGTGTTATTCGGACTATTGATCGCTATACTGTCGACTCGTGCATGTTAATTGGACTTGAAACTATCATCATCATGAACAAAAACATAGCAAAATTAGTATTTAGTTGTAACTAGTCGAGCAGGAAGTTGACTGACTGTACTTCTTCGTGAACAGAAGAGACTTAGTCTTGTATGTATTTTTATCAAAAATATTATTTAACCTAAGTTTTTTTACTTTCATATTTTTCAGATGAAAATTGTATGCGATCTATAAGCGCAAAAGCACCGTGGCCTTCCCCTGGTCGCCACTACAAGCCAACCACCCGATCATCTGTAGATGATTCACAACTTTGGCTGGCAATTCTAACTGAGGCCAGGCAAAATCAAGCCAGTGAATTAGGAGAAAGATGTAAGCATGATTAAATTTGTTCGTAAATATTTGGTTATTGTTATGTATTGTCCATTATATCGATTTGTGGTGGCTCACTTTAATATATACATTAGGTTCATATATTTTTGAAGGAGGAATTGAGGATGTTTTTAGGGTTTCGTACCTCAAAAGGAATAAACGGAACCCTTATAAATATGATCACTCTGTTGTCCGTCTGTCTGTCAGTCTGTCTGTCTGTCTGTCAGTCTGTCTGTCAGTCTGTCTGTCAGTCTGTCTGTCAGTCTGTCTGTCAGTCTGTCTGTCAGTCTGTCTGTCAGTCTGTCTGTCAGTCTGTCTGTCAGTCTGTCTGTCAGTCTGTCTGTCAGTCTGTCTGTCAGTCTGTCTGTCAGTCTGTCTGTCAGTCTGTCTGTCAGTCTGTCTGTCAGTCTGTCTGTCAGTCTGTCTGTCAGTCTGTCTGTCAGTCTGTCTGTCAGTCTGTCTGTCAGTCTGTCTGTCAGTCTGTCTGTCAGTCTGTCTGTCAGTCTGTCTGTCAGTCTGTCTGTCAGTCTGTCTGTCAGTCTGTCTGTCAGTCTGTCTGTCAGTCTGTCTGTCAGTCTGTCTGTCTGTCAGTCTGTCTGTCAGTCTGTCTGTCAGTCTGTCTGTCAGTCTGTCTGTCAGTCTGTCAGTCAGTCTGTCTGTCAGTCTGTCTGTCAGTCTGTCAGTCTGTCTGTCAGTCTGTCTGTCAGTCTGTCTGTCTGTCAGTCTGTCTGTCAGTCTGTCTGTCAGTCTGTCTGTCAGTCTGTCTGTCAGTCTGTCTGTCAGTCTGTCTGTCAGTCTGTCTGTCAGTCTGTCTGTCAGTCTGTCTGTCAGTCTGTCTGTCTGTCAGTCTGTCTGTCTGTCAGTCTGTCTGTCATTCTGTCTGTCTGTCAGTCTGTCTGTCAGTCTGTCTGTCAGTCTGTCATTCTGTCAGTCTGTCAAGAATATTTTTCTCAATAACGCGTAGAGGTATCAAGCTGAAATGAATATCAAATAGGTACTCAAGTCTGCTTCCCCCTTGGTGTAACAAAAAAATCAAAGTTAAAGTATACGCAATCATAAGATACAGCAGTTTAAGCTTCAATTTACGTCGCATAATATCTTTCTATCCAATACGATTGTGCTTCCCGTTGACGTAGAATCATGAAATTTGGTAAGAAGCAATATCAAGTTGCACAATTATTATCATTTCATGAAACAACATTCACGGATATAAATTATAAATGACTTGAAATATATTAATATTTGTTCGGTGTGCGAATCGCAATGTCGCCTCATCAATGACCTAATATGTACTTTATATTTGACTAGCCTGTTGGTCTAGTGGTAAGAGAGTTCTTTAGTAGCCTTTTTACGACAACCACGGGTTGAGATGTGGTACTGACATTATGTATTCTTAATCCGTCACTACACGGAGTTAAGAATTGTTTAATACAAATTAACTAATAATATCAAATTCAGCGTACTCTGGTGCGCTTCATCGGGAAGCTCACAAGCATCATACGTCTATGATGAACCAATTGCAGCAAACTAAGGTGCAACTTATTTTATTTTTTGTGTAGTTGTATAGTATATCCCACCAAAAACATAAATGTAAAAATGATAGACAACTTCACTATTAAGAATAAGCGTGGTTGTCGAATTCACCAACCAGAGAATCGAGATGTAAATGAATGACAAGTTATATTCTAGTTGGGTAAATCGCCTAGTTATTCTGAGGTGGTCACGTGGTGGTAATTTAGTTAATATTGATGTTATCATGTGTTGTGTAGTATATTGCAGTATGTCTTTGTACATCAAGATCGACCGGAAGAACACCTGCTAGTACAGGCAAAGCTTCAGTACTAACCGTCCTATATAACTTGCACCAAAATATCAAACCGAGCACCGATAATGGCCCAAATAGGTAGCTCCATAGATAGTATTTAATGTATTTTAAATGAGTCCCAATTTGGCCTCTGATATTCTTGTCAAAGCATAAAAACTATTCTTGGCTTTTCCACATACTGTTGTAGTAATTATTATGATCTATAAAAGTGAAGTTCCTCTCTAATATTAACCTGTGACTGGCCTGTTGGTCTAGTGGTTAGTGACCCTGACTGCTAAACCGGAGGTCGTGGGTTCGATCCCCACCCAGGACAAATCTTTGTGTGATGAGCATAAAGGTTCGTTCTGTGTCTGGGTGTAATTTATCTATAATATGTATGTATTTACA
Source organism: Laspeyria flexula (assembly GCA_905147015.1). Lineage (NCBI taxonomy): Eukaryota > Metazoa > Arthropoda > Insecta > Lepidoptera > Erebidae > Laspeyria > Laspeyria flexula. Next base: position 8,312,887 of record LR989964.1, on the reverse strand, counting down.
AAAAAAAAAAGTATTTAAGTAGTATATCAGTTGTTTAGTACCCATAACACAAGCAAGTATAATTGCTTACTTTGGGACTAGATGGCGCTGTGTAAATGTGGTAGAATATTATATTATATTATAACCTTAAATAAGAAATTGAATATTTATTCCTACCACTAACATTATGAAATTCGAGGTGGTGTTTTAAGATTTGCTTTCAATAGTAGCTGATAAGTTTTAGCGAATAGTAAATGGCTTCTCTCGGCCCAGTCGGAGACTAAGCGTAAATATTTATTGGCCAATCTCTCAGTTCCAGCTCTGGTGTTTGATTGTATGAGTAAGAGACCATCATCAGCATATCTGGTCAATGTACAGGTGGTAATGGCAATGAGAAGAAATCATCAAAATCTAAATTTTATATATACAAAAATTTAAGAGCACTTAGGAGATCACTGTCGAGAGCGAGTACACGACTCCTGTCATGTCATTAGGGGAAGCGAAGGGGTAGAAGCCAGGGTGCAGGCACCGTAACCGCATTTCAGTCAAACACCTAATTGTTTTGGTCGAGTTGTAATTTCAAGTTTCTAGGCCCACTTGTTTAGGCTGTACATTGATACATCAGTCAGCTTCTCCTGTTATATATTAATATCTTTCAGGAAGATGATAGTATTGAAGCTTTGGAGGCTATGCAAGTTTTAGCAACATCTTATTTAAGAGAAAATTATGATAACGTACATCGTAAGAACCCTGGTTTATTCTGGGACACAGTAAGTTCTACAACTTTGAATTAGCATCATCAGGATCAGCAACCCATTAATGTCCCACTGCTGGGCTCGGGTCTTCTCTCCTCTATCTAGAGAGCTGAGAGGGTTTAGGCCATAATCCACACACGCTGGCCAGCCTAGTGCGGATTGGTGGAACAGACATACCCTTGGATTATTTTTCTATGATTTCCTCACGATGTTTTCCTTCACCGTTAGCAGATGGTAAGTCACTTGACTAGTACATATAAAATCCCAGTGAAATCCACATTGGTACTGCCGCATGCCGGTCGAAATCGAACTCGGACCGCATGATTTGCATGTCGTCATTTGCGGTCACTTATTATTTCGGCATCGCTTTTAGAATAGATAGATCGAATTTTAGAATAGATACATCGAATAGATTGCCACTTGTTTAGGCGGCAGAACAACATACTTCATAAAGATTCCTAATTTTCAGCTGACTATGGATGATCCTGATGCAGCATTTAAAAAAATGCGGGCTATCATTCAAGAAATAGTCAAACGGCAGGAGATGTTAGGACCCATGTTTGATATTGATTTTCTAAATATGACTGATTATCCCGGTTTTGAAGAGAAACTGAACATGATTCGTCACGAGATAGCTCCAGAACAATTATTTTATTAAGTTATTGTTAGCTACGAGTGCCTCATTATTTTCGATATTACTGTTTGTAACAAATTGGGTCTTATACAAACTTATTGATTCGTTACACATAGCTGTCAGATTATTTATTTCGGGTGTAGACATGATTAATTGAATATTTATGTTAACACTAAGTTATATTATTATTAAAGTTAATATTTACGAAAAGTGTTTAAGAATTTGGTAGATACAATTATGTAAATTAAAAGGTAGCGATATTGCTACGTTTAAGATGATCTTATGGGTGGCTGTTGACACTTACCATAAAGTGGACTTTTAGCAATCATTACAACCCATTAAACTTCCACTGCTATGCACGGGTCTCCTCCAAACATAGTGGAGGGAATTTAGCCCTCTATACCACGTCAGACGGATTGGTAAAACGTTTTGTTTCGAATTTTCCTTTCTCGCAGTGCTCTTGTTTGCTAATGGTGACCCTTTTACGACACTCACAGGTTGAAATGTACCTATTCTAAATCCTTCACTACGCGGACAGACTTTTAGCTAATTAGCTTTTAATTCCACGTTAACAGAGATAATTGTAATGTACGTAAATTTTTTCATAATTATGTTATGGTAACATTGACGAAAATATAACAAGTTCAATAGACAAGGTTATAAAATTTTCTTCGCAAAACTTAAATGGCATATTAAAATATTACAAGTTGATATTTTGATTGAATCTTCGTGTCTGACGGCTTTTAACTAACTTTAGTCAACAAATTCCCAATTCCTGTGATCCAGCTTAAACTTACCTAAACTTTTTGAAGATTTGGTACTTTGACACAGATAACTCATCTAGTAGGTACTTAAGGCCGTTGCTATTGAATACAATTATTATTTTAAAATTTTTGAATACCTAAAGTCTTACTCCTTGCCTCTGTTATCGACTAATGCCCGGTTTTTGAGCCTTTAGTAAAGTTATTCATCTATTAAAGTATAACCTAACTGAATATAAATGTAAAACCAATATAGTTTATTCATACAACTGTCATTTTTAATTTGTTTAAGTTATATTTTATCCTATCAAGAACCGCCATTTGACGTCTCAGAAACCGGGCTTATATGTACCAATCTAGTTAGAACACTACACACAACTAGACACAAAAAAAATCTAATACTACTAAAAATGATTTTACATTTACAAACATCGTTATTAAATAAGCTTTCATTGTATTTTCAACTCGAAGCTATGACTTCTTTTAATAGCACAGTGAAATTACAATTATAACTCATGTAAGAATTAATTAAGCGAAATTGTAGGCGTTAACATAACATTGAACTTGTGCGGTACAGAGGGGTTATAACCAGAACAACTTAAACGTATCTATAACCAAAGCGTGTCATGCAATGTTCCAGCTTGGTAACCATCTGTCCTCTCACAAGGATATAGGGGTAATGCACGTAGGTACATCCCATACATTCCATATACATATACAATGGTATTCTTTGTTCATACTAAAGCTGAAACACCCAAACGTGGTTTTATTTACAGAATCAGAATAAAAATATAAATTTAATAAAAAGAATTAAACCTTAAAAAGTTATTTAAAGCAATTTTCAAACTATTGGAATCGATTCTGCTACTGTTTTTCCAATAACATTTCTCCTATAACAATCTACATTCTTTCTGAACCGTGCAGTTATTTCAAATCTCATTATAATAACAAAGATTGAAAATTTACTCGTATGTTATATGATATCCTTTCGATGAGCGTCAAAAGTATTGTTGATTGAAACACGTATCGTATGTCGGTGGTTGTGTTTGCTAAAAAAATATTTATTTTGTACGAGGGACGCGTTATGTTTGATATTGCCGGGTGGTGACATAAAATTTTTTGTTACGGTTGCCAATTTCCACACTTTGCGGTATTTATTTGCCGTTCCAATTTCCTTGGCTCAGCGCTGGGTCGAGCTTCACTTTGAACAGGATTTTATAATACCCATATAATTGGACTTCGATTTTTATTAAAGATAAATTTTATTAGGCCGGTTTTGCGTTCACCTGAAGTGTTTATGTCAGGGCCACGTTTAGTCGAATTTCTATTTGTTTCTATTGTAAACATCACGGACAATAGAATTTTCTTGATTTAAGTTTTTGACATGTCTGTCCGGATACTCGATTTACAGGCTTCAGATATCTTAGGCTTTTGTTTGCCAAGGTAACTACAAACGCTTGTATATAATATTTTTTTAAGTAATCTGATTTGAAGTCCAAACCTTCTAAGTTTAATTAGACAATTCAAAACTAACCATTAATCAAATCAATCCACAAATATTAATATACTAATACAAATGTTTGCATCCGACAGTACTCGGAACCGTCGGCACTCGGCATTCGCTCTACATGATTGTGCATCAATCACAAAGCCAATATCGATAAGGCGATTATATTAAATGTGATGACGTGTTCATGTTACTGTCGAGGTTGGAATTGGGTTAAATCTTAGTTTTAGTATAACTGCCCCAAAGGTACAAACCAGCCGTAGCCAACTTCATGCAGCAGACGACGACGCGACGTGTCGTCGCGTTTTGTCACAGTGACGTATCATGGTATCATGGCGGTGCAGTCAAGGCGACAACAACAGATAGCATCGCCATTTCCATTACTTTCAAATTCGCTTGACGTGTTATCGTTCTCTCTCGGGTATCCAATATTCGTATAACCTAGCCTATAGTAAATTGTATCATCATTTACGTCCCACTGCTGGGCAGGGGTCGGTCGGTCCAAATAATGTGGAGGGAATTTAGCCTACTATACCACGCTGGCCAGACGTGTTGGTATACTATAGGGTTTGCTTCGACTTCTCGCATTGCTCTTTGCATAAGGTCTCCTTAAGTCGCCTTTTATGACAATTTTGTTTGGAATGGTGTAGTGACGTTATGAATTCTTAATCCGTCACTACACGGCTCATAGTAAATTGTATAATTTGACATAATCCCAGGTTTTACAGTAACATGTTACCAACGCATAGTTGCATTATGTTTACATATCTATACTCTCACGTATCTATGTGATATATTAGATAGGAGTAGTAAGTAGGTATACGATAGCTCATTAATGGATTGAACTAATATTGTCTAGACTCTTTTACACTGTTGTACTGTATTGTACATCTACATAGCATTAAGCCTTTTATCCCCAAGGGGTAGGCAGACGTTCAGCACACTTATATTTTAAAAGTTATGTTATGTGAGGGGGCGAGCCTATTGCCATTAACTGGGCGTATTTCCTCTAAGTTGATACTGAAAATTTCGTAGCATAAGAAACCAATACCATTTTTGTCCGACCCGGGAATCGAACCAAAGACCTCTGGCGTAGCAGTTGTATACTCCCACGGCGCCACCGAAGCATTTTACTACACTTATAAAAATATACGTAAAAATCGAAATAGGTACTAGATTGGCCCATAAATAATCGAGTAACGAACGCATAAAAATATGTATTAGTGGAATCTGTTCTAAATATACATTTGTGTATAGATGCTATTATATATACACCTACGTATATTTAATCATGTGTGTATAAGGATAATCTCTAACCTATAGATATCTTTGCTACACTATTGTAGAAATCGTTCTAAAGAAACCAGAGTTCAATAGATTGATCAATGTTCATTCATCAGCAACCCATAAAATCCCACTGCTGGGCTCGGGTCTCCTCTCCTCTAACTAGAGAGCTGAGAGGGTTTACGCCATAATCCACACACGCTGGCCTAGTGCGAGTTGGTGGATCAGACATACTCATAGAATTTCTTCTAGGGTATGTGTATTTCCTCACGATGTTTTCCTTCACCGTTAGCAGTTGGTAGGTAAGTCATTTGACTAGTACATATAAATTCCACAAAGTGGAATCCACATTGGCACTGCCGGTCGGAATCTAACTCGGACCGCGTGATTTGGACGCCGGTCCCTTATCCATTCAACCACCATCGCTTTTTTGGTATAATATGTATGTGGAATATTAAATACAATACGCACGATTTCTTCTGAATGAGTTAATGACGTTTCATTTCTCTCGTTGAGTCCTTGATTTGCATAACTCCAATAATACAACGATTTTTACATTGAAATTACTTTTATTTTTTTATATGCGATTTTTTACATTATTTGATTGGTCTACATTTATGCTACTGTAGGCTCACATATTTTTTTAATAATTTACTAAAGATATTGGTTATAGATTGGAATGTGTGACTCTCATAGGTTGAAGTTTTCGTCCAGCAGTGAGGTGCAGGCTTACTGTAATAACGATATTCAAACGCCTTTCACTCAAGCGAAGGTAGAAGAGGATCACTGAATTTCGGCGGCTATGTTAAATGTTATGAAAGTCATGGGAGAGGTCTTTGCCCAGCAGTGGGATGAAATAGACTGACTGACTGTATGTTAAATGTGTCTATTGCCGTTAGCATGTACATTTCTTGACTCAGTGATCAAACTCAGGATCTTATACACGGTAGTCGTACATACTTCCCGCTGCACCACAGAGACATATACTATCTAATATTATATTTATTTCTAATATAGTGATTTTGGCGATATCTATGTTTATAGGCTGTTGGGGATTTATCCATTGGGTAGATTGGCGTCATATGATTGATTGTGGCTGCGGACAGAGGCCCTTGTTTCACGTATTAGTTGATACGAGGATAGGAAAGCGACTATTTGTTACCACTATGTTTTAATGTATCGCTATAACACGCTTCGATTTACTGTTTTATTGAGTAGGATGAGGATTATTTTTAACCCCTGACGCAAAGAGAGGAATGTTATACGTTTGTCATGTCCATGTCTGTGTGTCTGAGATTTTGATGCAGGTTTTTTTGTTGACATGATCGTGATAGACATGTTTTATTGAAATTGGTGTAGTCGTTCCTAAATCGTCTCTAATAAGAATCGGGGGTGACTTAAAAATTTCAATTTTGTTTTTTCGGTTTAACTTTTTGCGATACTGTTAAATGTAATTGTAATTTAATTTTAATTGTATTCGAAACTGTAATTCTAACTCATTTTATAGACACAGTAAGAATTTTCTTCAATTGAAAATTCCAAACTCAATAACTTGAAGGACTTTGATATCGATCGAATATTTCTGTATAATTAGAAACGTTTCAATCATTGGTAATGTTAAGTCAAGTTATTGTTATAGTATAATTAAACATCAGCTCGTGTTGATATCTCCTCGACGTACACAATTAGTATGTATCTTCACAATGTCGATCTTATACATAATGCTTGCGTATATAAGTAAAGCTTTGTACATTCATAACACAACAACAATGATTCAAGGCTTTAACATTTTGAACACGCACGCCATAACGGCAACTCCATGCCCAGCCAAGCTAAAAAATCAGTTTTAAGATTTCATAATAAAACATATAAATATAATGATATATATTTATCTTTTATTTTTAGGTACCTAAGTTTTGTCGATAGCCGTCATGATTGGTCGGTTTTATATAATAATATTAACGATATTCTACCACATTCACATAGCTCCATCTAGTCCCAAAGTAAGCAATTATATTTGCTTGTGTTATGGGTCCTAAACAACTGATAATACAACTTAAATATTTTTTTTTTTGTAAATACATACATATTATACATAAATAACACCCAGATACAGAACAAACCTTTATGCTCACCACACAACGATTTGTCCTGGGTGAATCGAACCCACGACCTCCGGCTTAGCAGTCAGGGTCACTAACCATTAGACCAACAGGCCAGTCAAAAAGTACCGTTTAGTTTTATTTTTACAGTTAGAGTAGACCGTTCTGTGTATATATATATAAAATAAATGAACTTCAATAATTGTGTCATCAAGTAGAGGTGTTGAGCATAGCCAACGTTGGCGTTTAAAAGTTTAATCACATTTAGATTAACCTTTTTATATTAAAAAAGGGGAGAGAGCCTTTACGCGCATATTGATACCGAGAATTTCATTATAGAAAAACCTTCAGTTTTTGCTCGACTTAACGACTTATTGAACTCAGGATTCTTGCTTAGCAGACTTACCTGCTATCACTGCACCTCTGAGACAATCTTTGTACGCGCTCGAATATTCGTATCAAAGCGCAACGCAAGTTTGGTTGACTTGAATTTGTACGGAGCAAACATTGACCATGCAGTCAGTGTATTCAGGGCCATTTGAAGATATCTGATAACACTGAATCGCTGTAGGTACTATCGCAGTACAAGTATTCTGTTATTGTGTGGTATGCAGAAGTGCTCATTGTTATTTTGGTACGAATGAAACATTAATGGGATCGCCAGAAATTTGGAACCGATACCCGACGATATGGTACGATGATATATCATCAATTATTTCAGACTGTGTCTACTTTTAAGAGGGTTCATACAGAGGAATTGCGACGTCGCAATTTAGTGTCATATTACGTGGTTTTCGATTTTTATCAATTAGTCGGAGCTATTTTGTTGAAATGTTTTCAATACCCTTTTAAGAATTACGTGAACGTGTATTAAAAAGTAAGTATCCGTAATGCTTACTTTACTATGAAAATAACGCCTTGCAGGTTCCAATGTGATATTTGCTTATAAATAGAACTGTAAACGCAATGATTAAAGTCTATTGAAAACATTTCAAAAAATAGCTCCATTTAAACATATTGACAGACATACTGGTTCAATACGAATCATTGAAGGCGATAAAATTGTATCCACGAATTATAATATATGAATACATTATTCCTATATGATGACCACCAATTAACACTCAACCATAAAACAATACCAATTCTAAGAGTATCAATAACGAGTAATTGGCGATACTTTGTTAATAAAACTATCACATGTACATAATGTGCAGTCAAAAGTCACTACGACTTTCACACATTTTATTCCATCGTGCCACCATTAAATTCTGAGAAGAAAACGATTCATAGTGTTATATTTCGACAGTGTCTACACAGCTTTAGTCAATTCACATGATTCATGTTATCCTCGCGGTCTGTTTTTGATTTATGTAAACAGCAAGGCCTTGTCGGCAGTCAGAGAAAGCGAAAGCGTAAATTACAAAAATACCAACTGTTATACGATATTGTGAACGTAGTCTTTGGTTTTGTTAGTAATATTGAGCAATGTTAGGCTGTATTTTAGATACTTTAAAAAAGTAAAGGAATAGGTATAGTAATTAGATTGTACTTTACATCATACATGCTCAACAGTGATCAGTGACCTGATCAGTGTGATCAGAAATGAAATTGATAAAAAAAATGAACATTGACTGGCCTGTTGGTCTAGTGGTTAGTGATCCTAACTGCTAAGCCGGAGGTCGTGGGTTCGATCCCCACAGGACAAATCTTTGTGTGATGAGCATAAAGGTTTGTTCTGTGTCTGGGTGTAATTTATCTATAATATGTATGTATTTACAAAAAAAAATGTATTTAAGTAGTATATCAGTTGTTTAGTGCCCATAACACAAGCAAATATAATTGCTTACTGTGGGACTAGATGGCGCTGTGTGAATGTGGTAGAATATTATATTATTATATCTAAATTTCTGAACTTTATACTTATTTCTACAACGCTGAAGAATTTGTTTAATGCGTTAATCTCTAGAGCTATTGCTTCGATTTACAAAAATCAGTGTTGGAAACGGACAATACCTAATCATTTATTTTTAATATCACAGTCAAATTTATCTATACAATTTTGTGGAAAATTCTATGTAGGTATCACATAAATAAGAATGTAATAAGAATGTTATGTTGCATATTTGAGATTTTGCCTACCTATCTGCAACGGATTAGCATGCTAAGGCCCCACATTAAATTATAACGAAGCCTATTTTGGTTCTAAACTCAAACCTCAAACAATATAAAATAGGTGTTCTACTAAAACTTCGTTCAACTATGTATATCGTGTCCATTGAAAATGATCGATCATGATATTTGCGGATGTTTTGGGACCATCCCTTTTTGTTCCCAAAAGTGTCATCTTTTAATTTTCATTGATGTGAGTATCGTTGATCGTTTATTTAGGATATACGAGACAAAAATGGAGTGTAGATGACTGTATCTTTAGATTGGGTTTACTTACAATTCTGATTTTTATTTATTTTTTGTTCCAAGAGATTGCAGATTCGAGAGTATATATTTCATAATTTCAGATTTTTACCTCTAGGCGTTCCTGAGGAAATGGGTCTTGACAGGCGGTCAAACAGAAGAACAGACATTTATTTATTTATTTGGTTAATCAACAATTAGTTACATTGATACATTTTAATATTAAAGATACATGTACAGCCATAAAGTTAAAATGTACTAATCAAATATAGATTAACACCACATGTATGATTTTGAGCAATAAATATGAGAAATTAAAATTATTATGACAATATTATAACCATAACAATAAGTTAAAAAAAAAGAAAATAATAATTTCAAATAAATTGATAGACATACAGACAGATGGAACTACCTACTACTAACTAGTTTGGTACTATGTGATCCTATAAGGATTCCGTTTTTCTATTAGTAAAGTACGGAACCTTTAAACGTTTGCAGTGCATTCAAATATTTGTTCGGACTCGGAAACCTCAGAAACCGCAACAGTATACACTATCGCTATGGCAGTCAAATGTAAAAAAAGTAAAAATGTAATTATTGACAGCAGAAATATGCAACATTTTGTACAGGTAAATGCTACTTGTTACCAGACACTTTCACTTGAATATACAGATATATAGATACGGCATTTCAGCACATTTCGTTCGCTCTCTCGTGAATTTTTGTAGAATTCTTTCTAAATGGATGTCTTGAGACTGAATATACTGACTTTAGATGAAATGTTTAGTTCGAGTTCTTACCAAATGTGATAATTTCATCTCTGTATTTGACTTGAGTGAGAGATTAGGAATAGTTGATAAGTTAAATGGAGCAGGCCTAAATTTGGACATATCAGATTGTTAGAAGAAATTTACTTTGTAGAAAAATTATTTTGTTATTTAACGTAAATATGGTCATTGTAATTTAAAAATACTTGCGAAAGTCATCTTCCAGTTGTCCAACCATCGAAGAGTCCTCCGCCTGGTCATAATTTACCAGGGCTTACCTGAAAGTCTTTAAATAGACTTCAGATACAAGTAGACCGAACTAATGATAATTTGGCCAGGTGGGGTTTTTCTGATGGTTCCGAATTGGAGTGCAAGTGTAGTGCCATTTCTCAGACGATGGCCCACGCGATATCATGCTCTGCGTGCCGAAACAACTGCACGCAGGATGATTTGATGAGCGCAACTGACGGTGCAGTGGCCGTGACATGTTTTGGGCTGATACAATTTAAGTGATGAGACTTCTTTTCGTGTCGACAGCACGACACGAAAAGAAGAAGATCTTCATGTTACTCCATAGTGATCTTCAGATGTAGGTATTTCTGATGTATCTTCATCTTCCCTACCATGTTTAGTGGAAGCTTAGCTCGCGAACGGGACGTTTGCCGACGATAGCGAAATAGGTTTGAATAGCGACCCCGTATTGTATAGGTACAGTCGCCCTAAAAAGATGTGTGTATACATTTTTTCAATTGTAAGTAAACCTGGCTCTAAATATTTTTCATGAAAACCATTATGTTAAGAAATTACCATATTTTATGACAAATACAAGATAAAATAATGCCTAAAGGTAAAGTTATCGTATCGTAAGGTATAGTAACGAACAGTAACAAACTCAAGGGGTCTCTTACTATGAATTTCGACGTTCGAATGTTCGATGTTGATGTCGCTGTCAAAATTTCCTTACATTTGACAGCGACATCAAAGCCGAACATTCAAATGTCGAAGTTCAGAGTAAGGCCCCAGGTCACTTTCAGAAATAATATTCAATAAAGTTTTGTTCATATAAGTGTAAGTAGGTGTACATCATTTTGACGGCAACTGTACAAACGCTACTCTGACCTTTTCCCGCCTTGCATCTATATTCAATCCGATAGTTTTAGATTTGCATGTAAAACATATAAATGGAGCTCATCTGTATGTATTCGCTCGTAGAGTGCTCTCGACTTAGGGCTGGCCGCTCTCTCATATTTAATTTAAAACATACACAGGTCTCAGGGTTCACCGTAACTTGCTTTATGAACAAATAAATAAACTGCAATATAACATTCTCACATTGTGTGGTCATATTTCTAGAACTTAGTGACTTGTTTGATTATGCACTGTTCTTTATGCATTATGTACACAGTTTCTGAAACGTGTTTCATTAACTTACTCTTTCGTGATTCAAAATGTGTTTGAGTCAACGAAAGAGTAAGTACACAAGTATTATGATGGCTATGTATGAACAAAATGTTAACAGAGCAGGTTCTATGCAGTGTAAAAGTTTGGTAATATAAATTCATATTAAACTTAAAGAGAGACATTATATTTTGTATTATATACAATTTTAACTAAGTCTATTTTATATACCGGGGGATACTTAAAGATATATAATACATACCTATTATTCTCAGCAAGTGTTCAACTGCATAGGTTATATTAATGACACATACAATTACAAAACAGTCAATGTGCCTTTTCCAATTTATAATAAATTGTTTCACAAAAAGTAATGTAGCTTTAAAATTTTGTTTACACAGGATAATGCTCTTATAATTGGCGCAAAAATAAGCTCACAAAAATTCATCACAAGAAACGCATGATTGCGTTTAAAAGCTAATTTAGGGATTCTATTATTTTTAAGTCAACGCTTAAGGAAAATAGAACTGACGTTCATCAGAACCGACATATTTTGTTTTTTAGACTTAAAGAATATTCTTTAAGTTCGCACTGAGTCTATAAAGACATATTTAGAGTAATAACAATTTTCCCTTCTATAAATTGTAAAGAGAAACGTAATAAGTTTGTAGGAGGACCGGTACCATGGACAAACAAAGGCTTTTATAACTTTTTTTTAGTTAATTTGAAGTGGCGAACAAAGCGGTCTGAGTATGAAAGAGTGGATACTCTTTTATTTCCTAATTATAATGAGAGCGCGGAGTGGTTTCTACATGATATTTTCTATAGAAAAGCTTGGCCGTATAATTAGATAAAACTACTTAGTTCTATTTGTTAAGTAAATGAGCACTGTGAGATAAAAATGCGACAGCCACCGCAGCTGGAATATTATAAAAGATACTAGATGAGCACTTAAAAAATTAGGTTTACCATCTGTTTTAATTTAGCTTTCATATTTAAGTTTATTACATATATTATGAAAATTAAAGTGTTGACTACAACTATGAATACTAATATTGCGTTAGGCTCAATGGTTCATACAGTTTCCAGTATGGGGGTTGAGCATATTGTCATTAACCGGGCATATTACCAAACTCTAGATTAATACTGAGTTTGTCAAGATTCAAAAATCGTACTGTTCGTACGGAACCTGCATTGCGCGAGTCCGACTCATCATCATCATTTCAACTCATAAACGTCCCACTGCTGGGCACAGGTCTCCTCCAAATAATGTGAAGAGAATTTAGCCTACTATACCACGCTGGCCAGACGGATGGATATAGGGTTTGTTTCGAATTATCCTTGTCTTGCAGTGCTCTGTATAAAGTAGTACCTTAGTCACCTTTTACGAAACCCACGGGTTGAGATGGGGTAGTATCTATTCTTAATCCGTGACTACACGGAGAGTACACTTAATTGGATACCTGGATAAAATTATGATCTTCATTCGTGGAATACGAAGTTATGTAGGTACTTATGTATATGGCTGACATATGGGAATAGGCATAAATATTTTTTCAGAGCCTGCGAAAGAAGGAAAAAAGAAAAATAGCATCGTTTGGAATGTGAAATTGCGCCATGTGTATCGCGATACGTAATCTACAAAATTTATAACTGCTTTATCATATTTACGAACAACGGCGCAACGTCAAGAAGCGAATAAATCTATTTTTCATTTTCCTTAACATACCTAGATATATATATATAGAGACTTGCTTTCTGAAGCTTGTGAATATGCTAATGGTGTAATGAAATAATTTTAACTCGCTATATAAATTGTCATTTCAATTCATAAACGTCCCACGTGCTGGGCACGGGTCTCCTTTGGAGGGAATTTAGCCTACTATACCACAATGGCCAAACGGATTGCTATAGGGTTTGTTTCGAATTTTCCTTTTCCCGCAGTACTCTTGTCTGCATAAGGTTAAGTCGTCTTTTACGACACCCACGGGTTGAGATGGACGCTAGGATCTCAGGAATGAAAACGAAAAGCTAGTTTATTCATATATTCTTGTTGCCCTCCAAACATATTTCAATCGATAAATCTATAATTTGAATGTTCTAGAACTAAGACAAAACATTAAATTAATTTTATTACTGAAGTTGAACGCAATAGTGTCAAGTTATGTGATATTAGGATCTAATTAGTCTAATGGTTTATGTAGCACTCGTGCTTGATGTCAGGTACAGATAATATTGTCGTTTGAATTACATTATTAACTGTCACCATTAGTAAATTACTTATCACCAACTTCGGCGATCAAGGAACATTTTGTAACAACTCGAGCTCTCAACATGTCGCCCCCTCCGATTCTAGTGAATACGTATATTAAAGTGAACAGTAAACCTCATCTGGATATAGTGTCTAAGATCTTTATAATATGCCAAATACCTTTTGGCGTTGTCCGAGTGCCTTTGCTTGGAAACATCAGTCCAATATTCACCATATTACTAATGCTCCTCGCTTTAGCTGAGGCCATTTTTTTGGGCCACTTCTTGAATTCCGTTGACGGTCGATACCTTATGGATGTTGCTGTCGGCGCTTCAGTACTCCAGTGCTATTTCTTCATGATATTTAACTTGGTTTCTATAAAGAGATTGCAGCGATACTACAATGAATTGAACGTGTTTGATAAGGAAGTTGGATGTAAACCGAAATTGGGAAAAGGAACAATTAGGAACATCATTCAAACATTATTTATGATTGCTTATGTAGTGATTATGTTCGTTGTTCCGTACCTCGTACCGGCTTTAAGCAAGCAGAATTTGGAATTTATTCCTTTAATATCTTGTCATATTTTCGAAGTGTATTACATTGGACATTTGCTCAGCCTTTTGATTCCTCGTCTGCGTCTTATCAATTATTACATGGAGATGTCTCTGTCTAATGCGAAAATTACCAGAACAACTAAAATGGAAGAATTCGGATTTGTGGGCAATAATGGAAATAAAGCTCTTTGTAAGATGGAGAAGTTGATGAATCTGTATCATACGATCATAAAGTCTTATAACTTTTTGATTGAAGCAATTAAGTGGCAGGTAATTTGTTTTACCTACGTTTAAAGCCAAATGTAGGTTCACAAATAATTCTACAGAATATGTTAGTGCCGTTACGAATTATAAAATAATCCGCATTTTTTTGCGGAGTTTGATTTGTGATGGGCCTACTGGTTTTTGACATCTGGCATCAATCCAGAGAGGCTTTCAGTTTAAATAGCAGTATCAAATGATGAGTTACAAGATATTTTCAAAATAAAAAATATGCGCCTAGTGCCAGGAGTATGACTTGCTTAATATTCCTTCATTTGTAATGTCGAAACAAGAACTTTTTATAAAAAGTAACGAAACTAATTCGGTATTAATGAATAGAGAAGCCCTTTTTAAAATCTTTTGTCTGTCGTTTGTATGTTTGTTCCGGGGAATTTTTGAAACATTTTGGGTCCAATAGTTTGACGGGATTTATATTAGCAAATAGATTTAGAAATATATTTAAATATATTCCGATATAAAATAGATAGGTAAGCAGTTGCTACTTCATCACAATGTTCATCACAATATCCTTAGTACTACATATCATCATATCAACCCAATGACGTCCACCGCTGAACATAAGCCTCACTTAATTTCGGGCACAGGTAGCGATTTTGTGCCTGCAATCAACGGCCACCCGCAAACTTTACTAGGTCGTCGGTCCATCGGGAGGGGGGCCGCCGGCTGTCCCGCAGTGCGCTTTACAATACGTGGCCGCCACTCGAGAACCTTTGTTCCGCATCGGCCATCCGTTCTGTGATGCGAGTATTACAGACATACCTAATTATTTAATATAATGTTCTTTTTACAGTTACTGGTTATAATAATAGCATCTTTTATTGCTATATTGTGTTACTGTTACCACGTATCGTTTGCGTTGATTAAAGATAAGGTAAGTTGTGTCACTAAAACTTGTTTCACGTAAAAACTGTTGTTTTCTTGTTACCGTCTGTGTAGTAATTAAGTTAGACTAACGTTAAAACTTTGTTACGTTTCTTCGGTAGCTACTTAAAAAACTTAATTTCAAGTTTGGATTTAAACTTTTAAAGGAATAAACGTTAAAATGTTATTTCAGTTTATATAGTGTTGATTATTTGATGAGATTCATTGTACTTCGAATTTAAATTCTACTACATATTTTTTACCTTTACGAGTATTATTTGATAGCCACAAAATTCTCCGTTCCAAGTGTTGTGGCCTTGGGGGTTTGATTTCCACGACAAGACAAATATTTGTACGATTTAAAAATATTTGTTACGAGTCTGGGTGTACTTTGTGTCCATTAATTGTATGTTTGTAAAGTGCTTTTCAGTAGGTACGTCATCCTAAACTCAACAACTTCTGTTTATTTAATACAAACAAGTTAAGTATTAAATAAACAGAAATTACAAAATTATACGATTATTACCGTGCATTTATTTTACTACTATTATTATTGATATTGGTGTGAGGCTTATACTAGTCATCACTCATACTCATTCAACTAGTCATAACTCATAACTGATTTGATATATGATTATTATTTATTACAAGTTTGTTCATATTCTATATTGGAACATCCTTTTCAGTTTAGAAAGCTGTTAGGAGACTCTATTCTTTCATAACACAAAAGTCTTAACATTAGTTGCTAAAATTATTAAGTTTTTTAGATATTCCGTCTTTTTGCTAAAAAGCAGCTAAGTGACATAAGCAAGTTTTGAGCTGGAGTTGAGAAACGAGGGAATATTTATAAACTGATGCTATAAATCTTCTTCGTCATTTTCTACTATAAATCTTTATTAGCATTGATAAATATGACAACGCTTTTAAGGACTTGAAGAAAATTACCCGTTTTAAAAATATTTCCTCATTTTCGGCTCTAGTTCAAAATTTGCTTTTGTCACTTAGCCACTTTTGCACAAGGACGGTTGCATAATAGGATTAATCATTTAATTTGTAAAAAAATCTGTTATAATTATCTATACTAATACTATGAAGCTGTTGAGTTAGTTTGATTGAACGCTAGGATCTCAGAAACTACTAGTCCGATTTGAAAAATTATTTTAGTGTTAGATAGCTCATTTATCGAAGAAGATTATAAGCTATATAACATTACGCTACAACCAATAACCGCTGAGCAGTGGCCAAATAAAGAACTACGGGAGCGTGCCACGTGCGACTTCTAATATAAAATATCGACGTTCACATTATCACTAACGTTAATACTAATTTATACTTGTTGCTTCTTAGGGAACACTACCATTTACAGCATCTTGCCTGGGACTATCAGTGGGCTTAATGTTACCGCTGTTTGCTCCATGCACCCTCGGGGATCAAGTTCATAATGAAGTGAGACGACTGCGCGAGTTGCTTGCCTCAAGACTTTATGAGAACCAACTAGGTATGTTAAGTAACTCGTTTTGTGATATCGTTTCTCGCGATTTCGTTTTGTGTTTTCTACAATACTTCGGAAGTGTGAGTAATTTTGTGTTTTTATTGCTCGATGTGGATGACAAGCATGTAGTAGCCAACCTGGTAATAAGTACCTACTTTGGATGACCTTCGACCACCTGTAGCACAGGTTTTACTATCTAGTACAGGCTAATCATCAATTTTGTTTCCCTATATTAAGTTATTTTTAAGAGTTCTGTTTATACTTATTTTTTTATTTATCTTATTCATCATCATCATATCAGCCCAATGACGTCCACTGCTGAACATAGGCCTCACCTAATTTCCGCCACAGCGAGCGATTTTGTGCCGCCCGCATCCAACGGCCACCCGCAATCTTTACCAGATCGTCGGTCCATCTGGCGGGGGGCCGCCCCACGCTGCGCTTTCCAATACGTGGCCGTCACTCGAGAAATCTTATTACTTTAATAAATTCTACTTTACTTACTTTACTTTAAGTGGTAACCGCCGCCCATGGACATCGCTGTGTTCTCTTATCATTCATCATTATAACCCATAAATATCCCACTGATGGGCACGGGTCTCCTCCAAACATTGTGAAGGCAATTCAGCCTTCTATACCACGCTGGCCAGACTGGTTGGTATAGGATTTTGTTTAAAAATTTCCTTGTCTCGCAGTGCTCTTGTTTGCTTAACGTTACTCTCTTAGTCGTCACCCACGGGTTGAAATGAGGTGGTGACATTATGTATGCTTAATCGGTCACAATCGGTGTGGAAAAACAATTAAGTTGCTGTCAACCGACAAGGAAGAAAAAGTAAAAGGATTGGGATTGGGAGGAGAAATTAGTCCTCTGGTGCTCCGCCAGACGAAACACAATAGTATAATATATACTGCTACATAGCGTTGGACAAAATTTTTGGTCAATATCGATAATTATTGTAGGGTATCTTTATATCTCTTTACGCCAACCGACCTCGCTGTACGCCAAATAGAAACCTCGTGTTACGTTATACGCGTGTATTTCCTTTATAATAAAGAATTTCATTACATCCTCGACATAAAACTATTTATTGGTCGTGTGAAGAATATTAAGTCAATAGATTGTTTATGAGTACTGTTTTATTATGTAATGCTTGCATGTGCGGGAAATGAAAAGATTTACTTGTTCTTGTAATGGCCTGTAGGCGTTTACTGCCGATGTTATTAGCCTACTAGGCATTTAGGCACATATAGCTACGAGTATAACATAGAGCTATGATTTTTACGGCAGGCCGTATGCTATCTATATGCTATGTCGTATGCTAGCTATTTAAAAATGGCAACTATATTTTCTGCCACCAAAATTTAGATTCATCACTAAACTACAATACTTACTCTATATAATATATCTATTCTCAGGAAATATATAGATATATTAATCAAAACGATCTCTAAGTGGAATTGGTACCCTAGCTCCGAAACTCGATTTTAGCCCGTGGCTTACGAGTCGGTCTTCCTCGTGCTATAAAAAAGTAGTCCAGTTTTACTATAGATTTAGCTAATTTTGTATGTTCTAGACTTGCAACATGTAGTATGAAAGTGCAATTAGTTAGAACTCACGTTTCAGTGCCTTGCCTACCTTCTGGGATTGAGTATTACTCAAACTTCTAGTAATAACTTGTTCGGGAGCGATGTTAAAATTACTTTGTACTTGTAAAACTTGCTTAATATACGTTATCCTTTATCTCCTTAATATTGTACAGCTTAATATGTCATCAGCAAGGTTCTATATTGTAAGGATGCTTTTCTGTTTTGTTAAGATGGCTTATGCTAATTTATATTTTCATTTTTTTTTATTAAGTAATTAAGAGTGCATAAAATACTATCATTACAGTTTAACTTTGGGGTGCTTGCAGATTAGATTAATTGATGATTTTATGTGTTGACCATTTGAAGAAACGAAACATTAAATGAAAATGCTCAAAAATGCTCTCATATTGTACTCAATCTAATAAAATTATATGAAGTAAAAAAAGTTTAAATAAATATTGTGTGTCAATAAATTAACACAGAGCACGAACAAAAAGATATATGGACATTCTACGTTTTAAAAACGCTTACTTAAAAGCATTCTATTCAGCATTTCACCCATTGAATTATGTTCTGCTTACAATGACTCATCCGTTTAAAGTAATTTGTAGATATGAATTCTTGGCATTCATCCATGGAAATCGCTGCAAAATTGACATAGATTTATTACCATAATTATACCATTCAATTTTGCAGATAAATCGAGTCGCGGGATGGCAAGGGCCCTGCTTGCGTGGACAGAGACGAGAGACCTCTCATTTTCACTACTACGAATGTTAAACATCGATATATCCCTACCGTTCAAATTCGTCGGTCTTCTGGTCACGTACCTCATAATATTACTTCAGTTCCAAAAAGTTATTAACCCTTGAACTGTATCTGATTGTGGTTTGTTCGAGTTTTAGGGTTGGTTTTGGATTTAGATGTAATTAACTGTTTATTGCACGAAAGTTTGTTGAAATCGATAAACTTAGGTATTTATTAGTTATATTAAATTGAGTATTGTGATTCGATAATAAATTATTTTTACACGCTTTTTCCTACCTCTAATGAGGACATTGTTATTTAATACCAATCGTAGTGTTCTAAGCACACACACAAGATTAAACAAACGAGTACATTCAAATAGCAAACACGACAAAGTTTTCAATCAACAATAATAAAGACAACCATATTTTGTAGTTCACTTAGTTCGCTTAGATCAAAATCTAATCAATTAAATATTAATAAAAGAAATTTGAAACACTTTTATTATGACGTGTTTTCTATGAGTTGCTTTCAGTCAGGCAAGAACCGTACTGAGTTTTGGTATCATCAAATTTGCTTGCAGTTTGGAAATGGTAACCGGATTCCTATTTTTTACATAGGACCTAACATAGTGTGCGAAATGTGCGTGCCATGCACCTCCGCTTACCCATTCGGTGATAAAAACGTGATGGTATGTTTCTATGAACCGTAAACCACAAAAATGTATTAAACGTAATTTATACTAAATGTTTGTAAATTAAAGACTTGTGTTATAAATGTTGTTTACTGAAATTGTTAATATACTGTGTTTCCTTAGTTATCTTGTTTTCCTATTAAATTACAGGCGAATTCGGTTTCCCCGTAAATATTTAGGTAAGCAAGTTCACAGCCACTTTCGTAATGCGATACGGCGTACTTCCACAGTCAAGGAGAACAAGTTACAATTTTGTTCAAATTAAATGGCCGATAAATCTCAGCTTACGAGTTGTAGACTTGGTTTTTAAGTTTTCTCTTTGTTAATTATTAATGGCGGGCAGAGAAACAATCGTAATAAAAGTTTTGTAGCTCGTTTATTAATTAAACAATAAAGTTAAAGGTTGCTAAAATAAATTTACATTAATGCACTGTGGACGCAAGGGGTGGAGTACTGGCTTTGTCAAGTTTAACATTTTTACTAAAATAAATTTTGTGTGTGTTTTGTTGTCGTCTTGAAATGTGGACAATTGGGGCTTCCACAGACAAGCGACTTTGAGCAGCGAAATGCAGCGAATGAATCTCTAAAACACCCGTTTTAAAATAGAGTCACCAAAACGTGATGCAGCCTAAATGGAGTCGCAAAATCGTCGATGTTAAAGAAGCGTATGTGCCATCGTCCTAAATTGCAGAAGCATACCATAGCCAGCAAATCTTGTGACAATTCTTCTTTAGAGCTAGGCCTCTCTTTTGGTAAGTAGTTACTACATACTCTTATGCCTATGTATTTTTATTATTATTATTACCTACCTATTTTCAAATTAAATGCCTCTATATAGGACCACCCCAATACATGGGAACTAAAATAAAATGGCTGTCTAAATGTTAGCGTGATAATGATGTGATGCTACTATACGTTTGTATGTTTTTTTATTCAAGAATAAGAATAATTAATAGAACCAGTTTATTATTATTTTTATATCTTCCTCAAAAAAAAACTCACTATCGGAAATACACTGCCGATTTAGTGTACTGCTGCGATCTTCTTCAAAATTGAATATCATCAGTCAAATTGTATACGACCTGCTTTTATTTCATCATCTTAATTTAATAATAGCTGTTGCCCGAAGCTTCGCAGCCGTGGATCTTTGTTGGGCTACTTCTCGGCTCCTATTGGTCGTAGCGTGATGTTATATAGCCTATAGCCTTCACCTATAAGTGGGCTATCGAACATCAAAAGATTTTTTCAATTCCAATCCTAAGATTAGCGCCTTCAACTCAACAAACAAACTATTCAATTCAATTTTAATAGAAGTATAGATATTATAATGTTTAATAATATTACGATAAAACTTTAAAGTTTACTATGTTCATTCAATCAATTCACAGTTTGCCTTCTAGTTTCGTGAAATCTATTCAGTGTAAAATTAGTTTAGTGTCAGGAACTTCGGCTGCGCTGTTCAATGCAGAGATTAGAGTGTTAGCTTACCTATAAGTTTTCACTTTAGTTGTTGGTTAATTTATGGCTGTTACTGAACAATTATTATCTTATTCGATATTAATTATTTATAAGCATTTATTATTTTTAAGCAATATAGGCTCGGGTATGATGCAATCATTTATTTATATATTATTGTAGAGGACATTAGAATAATCTCAATGTAGTCAGGAAAAAGGGTGTGTAGTGCAGGAAAAAACCAGAACCAAATTTCTCCATCACACTTTTCGGACGTTGTGTTAAGCACTGCTATATATTGAAGCTGAGTACATTTTTTTATAATTATTTTATTAAAGGCTTAAATGGGTGGTCTGCCTAATAATTCTACCAGTCTTGTAAATATATGACTAAAAAAAACACATCCTATGTTTCCATTTAGTTAGCAATGGTTTAAAACTTGATATTACGATATTTGTAGGCAACTCAGCTACGTCCGCTAAAACTAATTCCAACCAAATTTTGTATATTAACTAGGTACATTTAAATACTGTAACTACTATAGAAATTAAATTCACTCGTAAGCGTAACTTTGCGGAAATAGTAGATAAAATCCTTGCAGTGGAAATAACTGTTTTGTAGTTATTACCTATTATTTAATATTCATTTTTAATTTGAATAGTTGGTTTATGCAATACAGCCTTCTGTTTAAATATGACGAAGGTAAATTATGCGTACTATTACGCGGGACCGTGAGAAAGTCTTTTTAAAAAAAGAACTTTTGATTTAAAAGTGTTATTTAATTACTCTTATGAAAATAGAATAAAAATAGCTTCTGTCTGCATAAGGTTATGCCCTTAGTCGCCTTTTACGACACCCATTGGTTGAGATGGGGTAGCGATATTATGTATATTTAATCCGTCACTACACGGGTAATGGGTATGATAATATTTATCAGTAA
Organism: Laspeyria flexula; assembly: GCA_905147015.1. Taxonomy (NCBI): domain Eukaryota; kingdom Metazoa; phylum Arthropoda; class Insecta; order Lepidoptera; family Erebidae; genus Laspeyria; species Laspeyria flexula. The sequence continues at coordinate 8,290,416 of LR989964.1, read as the reverse complement.
ATACAATAATGGTTTACAATTATCCCTTTTACATTGTGAGCGTCTGTTGAATAAGGTTTTTCTGGAACTTTCCTACACTAAAAAAATCTGTATAAACGCCGTCGCGGGAATAGCTGAGTATAAGCTATTATACTTTCTATTTACTTCCGTAGCTTAAATTTAAACAATAATTAAGTTGTAAACGGTAAGCAAAATGAAACAAAGTACATAAATAAAGTTGTTGAAGCAAAATTTGTTAAAGTTAAGTCACAAAGTTTGAACATTTAGCAGTTATTATGAAACATCAAAACTAATTTATAAAACAGATTGGAGTAAAACTTTGAAAAGCAGGTAAGTGTTTAATTTTAACTAAAAACTGTCCGTCAGTGGGCAGGCTATTTCGTCTTAAGATTTAACGACAAAGGATTTTCAAGAGTTAAGAACCGTATCTATTGTTATCGAAGAAAACGCGAAGGTTTTAGTCCTTTATATTCAGTGAAAAACATTTCAACAATTCCCCTTTTTTCGTTTTAGTCGCGCGTTTTACAATGACGAACGAGGACATTCCGCGCAAATTTATTGCTACACAAATTTGGAAAGTGGATACGACTATTGTCTGGTATGCCTTGTATTTTCTACAGGCTTTTTATGAAACTGAGACTTAGGCTATATAGAGAATTCTTAGAGTAGCTTTCTTATTGTAAATGCCACCCATGTGGATGAAGAAGGCTATTAAAAATGTTTTTCATGTCACCAAACGTTAAAATAGATTTATCATAATATTAAGAATTTTCTTTAACCTCTTTTCATACTGTAGAGTTTAAATAGTTATTCTTATACATTTTTATTTATACTGCGATAACAACAATTTGGTCATCTGAAGTTTCTTAAAGGATTTCGCTCGCTAGGACAGGCTTACTTAGCCTGTTATCATAAAAATGGCTGTATAGATATGAGCGCTCATAATTCGCTTGTAATTTAGACATTTCTATTTTATATTTCAGGTAGCCAAGTCAAATCTACTCAAAATATAGAATAGAAAACACATCGAAGCAACATTACGAATTCCTTGGGATTCAACTGCTACGAGAGCTTTTCAAACATGCAGTGTAAAGAAACATATACCTTGAGTTAGTACAATATGTGGATCATACAAATATTTGGTTCTGTGGCCATCAAAGCCCCGGTAGGGAACGTATTTGCTTGAAGCGTAGTAGCGAACGTTCTTAGTTAAGCAAAGTGGGCTTTCATTAATTTGTATATACCAGCTACCGCCCGCGGTTTTACCCGCATGGCACGTTGGTAAAAAATAGCTGCAGCATGCGTTATTCTAGATTATAATCTATGTCTGGGTAAAATTTCATACATATCATTTCAGCTGTTCTAGCGTAATTGTTTAACGAACATCCATTCACACTCTAAATTTTGAAAGAATAACATCGTTTGGTTAAATATAAATATAATTAGCGTACCTTAAGGATATAATAAGATAAAAAACACAGAAAATAATAATATAATTATAATTAATTATATTATCTCTCTTGAGTGTTCGCACACATAATAAAAATGACTTAGCAAGGGGCCAAAATGAATAGTAATTATTTACCTGGCATTCTGTTTAGCGTCGCTCCAAGATGGGACCAAGATAAGTTAATTACTACACCTAGTCATCGTATTTAGACGTTTCTGAGATAAAAACATGCATATTCATGAGAAATTCTTGGCTAAATTGATGCTGCAACGTGTGATCTGCCTACGACCTATACCAAGCAATGTTATCCTAAGACTATTGAGATAACCTATACCTATCTAATCTCGGCTAATGATTGACTATAGTTATATGTATGAGCTTAGTGAACTGTTTAGAAATAAACATTAGAATTAATTTGGATATAGATATGATGAATTTGACTGGCCTGTTGGTCTAGTGGTTAGTGACCCTGACTGCTAAGCCGGAGGTCGTGGGTTCGATCCCCACCAAATCTTTGTGTGATGAGCATAAAGGTTCGTTCTGTGTCTGGGTGTAATTTATCTATAATATGTATATATTTACAAAAAAAAAAAAATATTTAAGTAGTATATCAGTTGTTTAGTACCCATAACACAAGCAAATATAATTGCTTACTTTGGGACTAGATGGCGCTGTGTGAATGTGGTAGAATATTATTATTATTATTATAATATAAAATAGAAATGTCTAAATTACAACCAAATTATGAGCGCTCATATATTATCTGTACAACCATTGTAATGATAACAGGCTAACTGCCGTACTCAGAGACGTTACTTAACTTAAAGTTATTTAGTAAAAACGTGTAATACTTAAGTCTATATGCCTAAAGACGATTATTCAATGAAAAAATTGTGTTAATGACAGATTACTGCTAATTGACGTCTCTGAGTGCGGCAGTAAGTAAGCCTGTCCTTGCGAGCGAAATTCTATAAGAAACTTCAGATTACCAAGTTGATTGTTATCGCAGTAGGAATAAAAATATATACGAATAACTATTCAAACTCTACAGTATGAACAGAGGTTAAAGAAAATTTTCAATATTATGCTAATCTATTTTAACTTTTGGTAACATGAAAAACATTTTTAATAGCCTTCTTCATCCAGATGGGTGGCATTTACAATAAGAAAGCTACTCTAAGAATTCTTTGTATAGCCTAAGTCTCAGCTTCATAAAAAGCCTGTAGAAAATACAAGGCATACCAGACAATAGTCGTATCCACTTTCCAAAAAAAAATATTTAAGTAGTATATCAGTTGTTTAGTACCCATAACACAAGCAAATATAATTGCTTACTTTGGGACTAGATGGCGCTGTGTAAATGTGGTAGAATATTATATATTATAATTAATTTGAAAGCTTTGAATGCTCGATATTAAATTATTTACATAATCAAAATAAAATCTACTTTAATCATTTTAACATTTGGCTGCGCCTTTGTGAATATTTAATTTATTTATTTAAATCAACTAAACGCTTAATTACATTATTATTACGAATTTCTAAACGTGTCATTTCGTAGGGCAACTACACCTACCTTCCATTTCCGCTCCCTTACAAATGTCAGTGCAATACTCAACCACGCGGCGTATGCGCCGCGAATTTTTGTGATGTGCTTCATAATTATCTAAAACCTACTAATATCGCTCTAATGAACATTAAACAAGTGAATTAGTGTTCTCCGCCGCTGAAGCCGTCACCACAATAACCTGGAAGATGAGTGAAGCCGTCGTGGTACCACAGGTAGGCACTGATCTCCCTTCCAACATTTAAAAATGAAAGCATCAACTCCTATTATGTGAGCAGTGAGCAAAGACAAAACCTACTAAGCTAAATGAATATTACTGATGTCTAGGAAAATATTTATTTTATTTTATTTATTAGGGTTTATCCACAGTCCAGGTTTATCAAAAGTATAATACATTGTGAATTAATAAGTAAGAGGGTATTTGGTTTATACATTTGCCAATTAGGGATTAGCCAACATGTTGTTATGAGATAAAAATGATAAATTGTTACGATAACAGGTTAAGAGCATCACTCTTTGAAATTTAAATATAGAGTGTAATTTTCACATTTGACAATGGAATAAAAATCGATTAAGTTAAGATTCCGAGTAGGTTCCCTTCTCCATCTTGTTGGATTTGTTTTCTATCAGCCTATCAAGGGAGAGGGGAAGGAAGTTATAGAGAATACAGCTGTGTGAACAAACATACTCGGGCACTAAAATATCTACTGTACTTCAATTGGCTGGTCACCGTCGAGATAGTCGCCATTTTGCATTGCTGAGCTTGGTCAGGAAAACATTATACTAGATTGGATCTGAACAAAAAGTGGGTGAAATTTCAGCTGCGATTTTAAAATTCAGTGGCAAAAGATAACGCCCATTTTTCACACAAAAAGAATTATAAAATTATTGTTATATTCTGTATTGATCCTTCAATTCTGATTCATCAAAAAATTGAGTAAGAGTGAGTGTTTATTCCGGATTTTGCATAAAGATAGTGCTCCTACCTACCTTTACGTGAATATTTATTCTAACTTATAACTATCCCGTTACCTACTAATTTCTTACATTTCAATCACAAAAATAAAATGCAAATACGTACCCTTAGTGCGCGAGTCCAACTCGCATTAGGCCGGTTTTTTTTAGAGAAACGTCAAACTGAATTAAATAAAAAACAAACTGCAATAAAAAATAAAAAAAAATGTTATTAATGTTAAAGATATTGCGTGCTTCAATGACAATTTCACCCATAATCATAATATTGTATAAGTACAAAGTATGTAGGTAGTTACTTCGTAATTTATGACAGCTAGTCAGCTTTATCACATGACACTTACGTAAATCCGACCTTAATATTACTTGGAAATTGGGTGTATTTACTACTTACGAGCGTCTATGCTCATAATCTGCTACCTGTCTTAATCTTTATGAGGAAAATAAAAGAGAGGAAAATGCAGATGGTATGACATTCGAAAAATATTAACAATGTTAAAAATTGCTTTCGTTAAGATTTATTTTTAAATTATCTATGTGAAATGTACATACCTATTACCTGTACCTGCTTACAGCATTATTTATTTTTCGCAAATATAACCTATAAAACGCTTTTATTGGAACTGTTCGTGACAGTACCTATATCATTGTAAGAGTTTTTTCCGCTGTGAGTATATTTAACATGATATCACTTTCCATACTCATTATTCTGTAAACCACGTTTTTCCGCAAAATTTAAACATTATATTAAATTAATTGCTCTCATGTGGCACTTGGTCTGTATTTAATGAAATGCAGATTTTGTGGTTGTTCTATAAAATTATGTGGGCAAGGGTAAGCCAAGCTCAGGGCTACCCACTGTCAATTATTTCTAATCCAATTATAACCCTTGCGATTTGAGAGGTCTTCCTGAGAAATGGTTTATACGTATCCGCAACACGATAACTAATTGGTAGCATTATTCAGTTATGTATACGGACAAAGTTTTGTAATAAATTATCCCGACAGACGTTGGAAACAATCTTGAGTGTCAGACCTTGAGAAAGTCAAAATCAATTTGGTATGTACATACTGTTACCGACGACAAAATAAGGGTTATGATTTTAGCAAGCTGATACTTTTTTTATCACTATGGTGTTTGACACTCGAAAAACATATATAGAATGCACTTAAGCCCAAAACAACTATCTCGTTAGACTTATATACATATTTTAAACAAGGTGCTTTATAAAATTGTAATATTGTAGGGTAGGTAACTCAGTAAAAGTTAGCTCTAATTTTTATTTAAATAAGAATCAAATGCCCATTTGGCGATAAAACGAACCCTGAGAAAATCTGGACAATTTCAGTGTCCAATAGAATGTAAAGATGCGTCGCAGATTTTGTCATGCATAGAAAAGAGAAAAAAAATGAAAAAGTAATGTTAGGAACTTGTATTAGAAAGAGATAGCTATGTATTTGATAAGCGTTATTAAAAGGTTAAGAATTATTGTACTTCAGAGGACGTAGGTACTCTGTGTCTTGAGATTGGAAGTTTGAAAATTAAATATACTTACTGTCATTTTCAAACATTTAACAACAATATACTTAACTTAGAACCACTAATCTTATACGAAACTTAGTCGACAGGTTTGAAATGAAAAATAAGTAAAAAAATTAGGTTGGTGTATATTTTATGTCGGTTAAATAAGCCTTAGTAACGAGTCTATATCTAAAAGGCTATTGGATAATCCATACTTTTTACGATTTTATTTTACCAGTGCTCGGTTTCAAAGATTTCATTTACTGGAATGGAAAATGGAAATGAGAGATCTCGTGGATTACGTATATCTCTGGTCACGAATTTTTTATTAGAAATACTTTTATTACTTCGTTCCCAAGGCGGCCATGTTCTAAATTGGACAGTCAATATTACGTATTTGAAAGGGTAATTTTGATTTGTCTCTTGTCGGACGTGACTGCTTAATAATCCTATTAAATTATTATATATGTGAAACTTAGGATGGATGGATGGATGTATAGATAGGATGTTGTTACTCAATCACGCCTGAACCGCTTCAAGTATTTGTCTGAAATATGGTTCGTAGGTAGATTAAATTATGTATTATGAACCGAGTCTACGTCACGTATAATATTTTAAGGAATATTAAATAATTTATAGAAACCCGCGTCCATCGAGGGAGACGCTTGGCAGCCACCTCAGTCAGCCTTTGACCACGGTTCCTGAGATACTAGCGTTCAACCAAACAAACAAACACTTCAATACTTTTTCACTATTAGTATAGTTATTTTGGTTGAAATGGTTAACTTTGTTTAAAAATCCGGTTAGGAGCATGTCGTAATATATTATGCTTATTGTAAAGTTCCTCAACAAAAGAGCATATCTTCATGGCGTTTATGTCCTTTTTGAGAAGCGCAGTTTTCATCGAGTTGTTATTGAGCGAAATGCTCGTATCTAGAAGGAAATAACAGAAGCCTGTCTCTGTACGTACTCAATTCTGACCCTTCTAACTACTCGTAATAGGTCAATTTTCTATTAAGCATGCGATATGTATTTAGAAATACTAGCCACTCACTTATACATATTAGTACTATTAAGGGCTCGATGGCGATTCAGGTCAAAACAACTCGTCTAAAAACATAGTCCGCTAGCTTGTCTTTGATCTTCTGCAATAAAAAACTTTTCTAATGACAGTTAAAGTGATGTCCTAATTTCAATGTGTTCCCCAAAGTTTCAAAGCCATTAAGTATCAAAGTTTCCATCTTTACAAAATGCGATAACTTGTCAAACAGTATAATATTTCAGCGGATTCACACCTCATTTTTGTGGGTCGCTTTACAAAATTACGTTCAAACATTTTTCATAGTCTGTGCAGGTGACGCTATAGAAACAGTTTCCTTGATGAATGTCGGCAGAAGGCGACTTGAGGCCATCGTTAACGAAGACGGATTGAGTCGCAGAGTGACCGATGTACAGGTAACGTAAAAGTAACAGGCTCACCGCTCATAACAAATTAACTTCTGTTTTCTTTATTTTTTCACCACAAAAGCATCGCGGCCTTTGTTTGGATACAATTGTTTTTGTTGTCACAAACTCTGAAGTCACGTTTGGGGTCATATTTGTCTTTGTCGTGGGAATCTTGTGTGGATTTTTGTAATAAACAAGTTATCTTGAGATTTCAATTTGTTTTCTTACAACGATCGCCTGTAAAATATTTTAGGTTTGTTGTTTGACATATTATTATTGTAGTTAAGAAACAAAAGCATTAAGTATAAATATTATTTAATTTTCTATCTGTTTCTCATTCTTAAAATACGGTGCTCTTTATTATAATATCTCCCAGTGATCTGAAAACTTAGCATTATAAATTGCAAACACGTAAGGTAATGTTTCCTTCGTAGCATCGTAGAGGTCTACGACGTAGGCGCTACGTAGCAAAACAAATGGAGAAGTTCACTGTTAACAAACCGACTAAACAGTATTTATTGTAGCTGGTTTGTTTTGGATGTTTAAAAATTAAAAGAACATGATGTTAATTATTTATATACAAATGTATGTAAACAATATAATAATATATAATAAGTAAAAATTATAAAAATTGCACAGCAAAAAGGAAACATTTTTATATACGGTTTTCTTACATTATGAGTACTTCCCGCAACCAAAAACCTGTCTCTACGATACGACTAAACCAATTTTTAAGCGATTTCTAAGAACCAACACTAGAAAATCGTCAAATCGTTTCATCCGATTGAGCTACGGTACCAGACATACATACACACACTCACACACACACACACACACACACACACACACACAGAAACACACACACACAGGATTCGTAGATTAATTTCTTGGCTTTTATCTAACACAATCACATTATCTTCAAAATCGTGCAGATCGAATATATCGCCTGGATACGAAGCCAGTGGGAAATTCGTAACCTGTATGCGACATTCAATTACGTTCATATCAGGTGATGCGTATACTTGCTAACGCTGCTGCATTGTGTACCCAGCCGGCCATATTCAGTCGTGTAATCACGCTTTGACATCGGTAGATGTATCTGTGTGTACTAGCTTTAGTACTTCGATTGGCATTGAATTGAAATTGTAATCATGATAATAACATACAGAACTTAAAATCCATTCATTCATTTAGACTACAAAGTCACTCTTAAATTTTTTGTTTATTTATTTACCTTTAATATTTACATTACAGAATTGTACAACGCAACGCATACCTTGTGGTTTATCAGTGTGCAAGTACTCACCCACACTGTATACCTATTATAGTGACTTAAATTTAAATATATGACACATTATTATTTGTTGGGCTAGGATCCCTTAGCCCTTAGCCTCCTTGCTACCTCGACCAGAATTGATCTATTGATTTGACACATTACATGCATTATTCAGCCAAATTGTACAATAGAGTTGCACAATGGTTAAAAGCTCTTTAATAAATATGGATTATTAAAAAAGCAACTTTTACGAAAGTCATAAGTTAAGAATGTAATAGTTATACAAGTCAATAATACTTATACCGCAAATTAAATAATGTATAAATATCAAACTACAACTGAGTATTCGCCGTGAGATAGAGAGCAATAGATATTCTGAATAACGCCAATTTATTTGGCCTAGATAGAAATTTTCACAGAAATATCTATTACAATTAATTATAATTTAAAACCACGAATTCTGTAAATGGCTTCTTTAAGTCATGAAATAAATTAGATGCTTAAATTAATTATTCTTCTTTACTGATGTAATTTTATAAGGATATCGTTTTAAACAAAAAAAAAAGAAATTACACTGAAGTTTCTTCTTAATTCTTGGCTCTATAAGAGGGCTTTCACACAAGGGTTGGTTTCGTTAACAGTTTGAGGCCTTGGTTCTTTTTTCTTGTTTTTGTAGCACATATTGGAACTAGACATACATGTAATCTAGAGCTGTCCTTTCTTAAAAACCTCCTCACCATATCACAAGTACCGTCATAGTATTGGTAGTATTGGTTTTAGTGGAGAGTAAACCCGTGCATTAAGTACTTAAAAAATTACTACTTCAGTTATTTTGGGAGCAATCCTTTTTAGAGTTTTGAGAGGTCTATGTCCAGCAGTGGACTGCAATTACCTGAAATGACGATGATCATTTACTTGTACTAAACATTCTGAAACACAACGATATCACTCTAAGTGTAGTGGTCTCTTAATAATTTGTTCAAATACGTTTGAATAATTTACCAAGGTATTGTGCTTTGTTTCTATCAACAGAGAGTATAATGATTGTATTCATTAAATTGTTTCTAGCAGAATACCCTCGGGGCTCCTCGTGACTGTTCGTTTGTAACCACTCTACTTTGAATACGTTTGTTAATTCTCCTTTGCCAGTTGCCAAATGGCTCACTTATGGCCGATTACAATAAAAAAATAAATCGGTCGTTAATCACTTACTATATGACACTGACGTTTATTAATCGTAAACAATTATTAGTCAATTTGCATTTGCAACTTCCACTCGGTGGGATAATTTCTTATCTAATAAGTCCCCCAACTGCGATGAAAATATTTGTTTTTATTTTCTTGTTTCATACTTTTTAGATTGTGATTTTTCAGTTGTCGGGTTTTTTTACGTTGTCGGGGCGTAATTTTAGTTTGTAAATTGTGTGTGTGAAGATACGAAGAAAAAATTACAGAATTATATTAGCATCCATAGTTAATTATAAGGCCTTTCTATTGTTCGTTAGAAAATTTCCGACCTCTATCGAAACCCAACTTAAAATGTCCACTTTATACAAGTGTTTTCAATTGGAACCTTTTACCATACTCAGTAAATATAGAAATTTATACTTATTAACTGGCAAAAAACATTTTTCCCCGGTAAGAGCCAAATTACTGCAGTCAAGTAGTCCGTACCTTCCATTACCCGTCTTTTAATCAAGGCCATCGGTAAAATCGAAAAAGGTTCTCTAATGATCTTTACTTTGCGAACTTTCAAGGGATCTAGAAGAGTGAGCCGTAACTGCGTAGGTTTACGAGCCACGCGTATTACACCCCAGTCCAAACGTATACGACCTGAGTCTCCGAGATATTCGCAAATTTTACGAGCTCAACGAGGTAATGCCATTTTCAAGCTTCGTTTCCCTATTATCTTTACGAACAGACTTTAAATCTTGAAACGTACTACCCAATCTTATCACGTACTTGATGCGTGATTTATATTTCTTTTATTTTTCCGTATTTTTTTTTGTTAATAGTGTCTTCAGAAGTCTGGTGAACTTTTCTAGTCATCAATTTGAAAGTGAAGTCTCATTACGGTTTCTTCATTAAAACTCTTAAAATGATTTATTATCGCACTTAATTTTGCAACCTTTTAATCAAGATAAGTAGACCGCTTTGTTTTATGTGGACGTAATCTATAAAACCTTCAAGAAGGCGGTATTAAGTTGGCTATTTTAAGAGCAATATAAAACAAAGAACCTAAATATCCTGTTTGCGTGTGGTATAGAAAATCTTAATTAGGTGAGAACAATTTGCCAGACAACATCTGCCTCACGTTAATCTTCTGGTGAAGTAATTACGGATGGGTCAGATAAAAACCTTCTGATAAGACATACCAAAGGTATGCAAGGAAATGAAGAGACTTGACAAAAATTAATTTTAATCCTAAAGCATGTATAATCATATGCATATAGGGTGCCCACTGTCAAATAAAAATGGCATTTGTAAAAGATGGGACATGATCTTCGAGTTAAAATATTATATAATCTTCCAAAGAGGTTTAATTTCTCAAAAATTGGACGTTTTCCAAACACTGACTAAACAACCTTGCATCAATAAGCTAACGCGTATTGATGTTTATAGTTATTATCAATTAAATACCATTTTCCTTAACGCTAAATTGTTAATTTAGTCAGTAGGTACAATTTGGAGACGATCGGAGCTCTCCCCAAAATAAATGGTATGGCATCACTTGAATTGTTAATATAATAAGAGCTTCCAAGCTCGCTGCAATCAATAGAAAGGGCTACGCCAAAGCTTTATGCGATACGTCCATTTTTTATTAGGGTAGATTTGTTCGTAGCTTCATGAAAATTATGGCTACAACCTTGCACGGTGTGTGGTAACAAATTTGGATACACGGTAGTAAAGTAAATACAAGTTATTATTGTAATATAAAAAATAGCTTGCTCAATGTGTACGCCTTGTAAAATGGTAAAGGTTGCCACACCATTGCATCGTGTCAGAAGCATTTTCAAAAATTTCAAGCAACTTTCAATAATTTTGAAAATGACATGACCACAATTAATTTTCAAACATTTGACAACGGTATTGAAGTCCATCAATTGAATGTCTAGATAGCAAGTACGGTACCATGTATGTTACTTCAATTAATAATGTATTAATTATATTCAAAATACTCTATCGGTGTTGTATTGGTCATGCCAGTGGCGTTTACGTGCATCTTTATTTGCTCATAAAGGAATATATAGTCGCTTTGTTTGCATGAATAGCAAACACACGTTTCGATTTTATTACCCATCATAATAATATATATACATATAGATTACGCTCACTCTTTCCCAACAGAGTGGTAGGCAGAGACGATTTCCTTCCACTTTCTACGATTCTATCATAATACTCGAGTTAAATACAATAGTTTGGGACAGTGGTTCCCTCACAACTTTTTTTTTTCTTTTTTTTTTTGTTTTCTTTTCTAAAAGACAACGCCCGCACTAGGGAACTAGCCCTGTGTCGCGGGGAGCTTTACAAACATGAAACTAACGGACACAAAGTACACCCAGACTAGAAACAAATATCTATGAATCACACAAATATTTGTCTCGTGTGGGAATCGAACCCACGTCACCCAGCACGGCGATGTAGTGGCGAGGCGACCACCTTAACCACTGCGCCACGGTGACAGTCAAACAACTATTATAATCAACAACTATTTTAATCTATATCCTGGTAACGAAAGGTAATACAATGCAGTTAACCATATATTATAATAATAATATTGTAAATTTACAGAATTACAGCCAACAAACAGCCTTAAGAAAAAGTGGTAAAAATTTAAAACACTGAAGCCCTTATTCTAACGGTTCTACCATGTTAGCATTTCTTTTTTGATATAGTCGAATATGGCTGACATGAAATCGTCCACATTGGTTTAGGACAAATTACAAATTAAATTTATGTTGACTTAAAGGCTATAACCAGTTATGCTTATTCACTTCGCGTGCCCTAGTTAATCAGAATATTATAATCATCTAAGCAACTCGCTTAACACGATTAGCAAAATACTAATTTCCATTTGAATGCTTTTGAGACAGCGGAGATAACCTAAAGCTCTCCGTTCAATCCACTTTAATGCCGTTATTGAAATAAACGGGCGATATTTCATGCCGTCGAATAGATTGCATTTAACAGGAGAATTTATTTTCAGCAAAGTTTTCTTCTAAAAGAAATAAAAGTAACTTGAGAGTTTTATAATCTGGTAATTAAAAATAACGGTAAGAATTTTCTTTCAAGGATTAATATTCTTACAAAGATTAGCATTCAGCTTTTGATTTTTAGACTCTTAAGACAGCAGCTTGCCTGTAACTCTATGATTTATCGAATCATCAGATGAAACAAAATTATCGCACCAAAATTAATACTTTTTTAACAGAATTATAATTACTAAACGTATGTTAAAGAAAATATTTTGTTCATAACTGATTAACGATTGAAATAAAATACATTTTGTTTCCGTATTTAAATTGTTATTGACTTATAGGAAACAACATATTCGTAATATTTAAATAACATTATGTACGTTATAAGATTTTTTTTTTTGTCAAATTCCTTTTTGAATATATTTTAATAATTTAAGTAACAAAACAGAAGTGATTACGCTTTCCATTCATTAATCTACATCGAAATAAGCTCTTCAATCTCAGCACTTAATAGGTAATATGCAACTTAATATTAATGGCGAGAGATTCAAGTTTTGTGAACGCACCTGGTGTTCGTTTCATCTCAAATTATGTTTAGTCAATATAAATATCGTAAACCGAAATGGATCGTTGGCTGTAGTGCGAAATTTAAACGAAACAACGTTCGAGCGTTTTAACGAGATTGATTTATTCCAAGTAACGTTGATAGTCAATGATTTTATACAAATAAAATACCTTTGGTATTAGTATTTCTTCCCTTCTAAAAGCAAAATAGAACAATATTTTGTCTTTCAACAAGAACAACTTTGCTCTTTTTCGTATAAATTACTATTAATATTTAACATTCATAAAACATTAGAAATACTTTCACAGGCTGATTCTTTTGAAATTTCCATGAAAAGGTACATAACAATTGGTGTTCATAAATCACACAGCGCAAAATTATTCCGAATGGTATTGTTTTGACAATTTGTTATGTTTGCCAATTATTCACTTTGAAGTTTAAATAATTACTTTGATCAATTGTTTTTTCTTCGACTTAAAGAACAAAGGCGACACGACGGTACTAATAAATAGTATAATTCATGAGTTAATCAACAAAGCTTGCTTAAATCTAATTCAGTGTTGGTCCTTTTGAGGCGATCCTTTAAATTTCGTACAAAAGGTCGTCAATCAAAAAGTAAATAATTTAGTTGACGAGATCAAAGCGATATCTTACCGTATAATTGTTTAGGGGACTTTGAGGGCGGGCTAAAGTTTGCGGATCAACCGCAGCGGGTTGATTGTGAGTCCGACAACTTCATTACTGCACGTTTTGTACTTTGACCCTTGAAATTTTTAAACTATGTCGTGCTCTGTTGTGTATAGTTTGAGTTGTATGTGAGAATCTGCGTTTTAACGTGTTTTTTCAGGGATAAGTTAAATTTTCGCTAGTTTTCGTAGATTAATGTTTGAAAGTGTTAAAAATTTCTGTAGTCAAAGGAAAAATTATCTCATACATGTTTAGTTAGCTATGTCAATTTTTAGGAGATGAAGTACAGTGATCTAGAATGTCCCACCGTAAATTCAACATTTTTTTTTTTTTTACTAATGACAGTCTATCATACATTCAACACATTTATTAGAATTTTAGTACAACACATTCTATCATTTTTACCCGACTGCCAAAAAGGAGGGTAATGTTTTTCGCGCGTATGTATATATGTAGGTGGACATTTCTGTTCCATTGTGACCTTCTGTAGCCTAAACTGCTTGGCTGATTTTAAAGTATGAGGTGTCATTAGATTTGTATTTTTCCCCCGAGTGTCATAGGCTATGTGACGTCAACAAAAAACCAATATGGCGGCCGTAAACTGTCAAAACAGACGTTTCTTTAGTGCTATCGCAATATGGGTATCAGATGAAAGCTAATTAATAGTCTCTACTCTCTAGTACGCCACTTGTCTCTTGTAACCTAAATAGCTTGACCGATTTTGAACTATCAAAATTCACAAAGTTATAATATATATAATAATTAATAATATTACTTTTTGGCAAGGAAAGACAGTCGGGTTTTTTGTTTTTTTTAAATAAACACTCGTTATATTCCTATGGACGCTTGCAACAACAGAAGCATCGCGAGGGAATTGCCATCCCTTCAAATCACTTCCTTCCTCAATTAACCCTGAAAACACTACTCACCAACGTACTTTTCTGTCTTTGAAATAATCGTCACTGTACTGAAACCAGAGTAAACTTTAGACGAGTTAATGATTATGAAAATTTAAATTACGAATTTATGCTAATTTCAGCTCAAAAGAGCACCCGCCTTGAATAAAAGCCCATTCACAAAGGTAAAGATTGACTGAACTAAATTAGATGGCTTGGTAAAATCTTTAAATTTACCGGTAATTCTAGACGCTATTTTAGTGAACATTATTTTTATATAATAATTGTTGGAGATGATGTACTTAGTAACATAATATATAACGTAAGTATTATGCATTTTAGCAGTATAGTCAAATGATTTATGATCAGGCTGTTTTATGTGAACTGCAATTTCGGAACTTGATTGGTCGTTTTTGATAACATTGTCCAATGTTTGAAAATGACAGCTATTTTAAAAATCTTAAAAGTTGAATTCGATATCGATATTGACCAATAGAATATTCGATTTGCAAGTAGGCCCTCAGAGTTAAAACATTTGACGTCATTTAAATGACCATTCAGTTCGAAATTAAAAGTTAATCTAAAAATCAAAAGTTGCTGTCCATTTTATAAGTTAACATCACATTTTCCTTAAATCTTAGTAAGACAAAAAGAAATAAATATTTAACTTATTCCACTTTGTATACCTAATCACTTTGAGGCTGATGTTTTATGGCTATGCATAAATTTAAGTGAGGACCGTTGAAGAATCACGATGTTACCGCTGTTACGAAGGAAGCTCGTTTAAATTATGGTAAAATTGACTTCATAATATACCTATTTTAATTTGAATAACGTGGTTTAGCGTAAACTGGGAATACCTCTGTAGAGTAATCAGTTTAATTATATTTCGACACCATATTGGTTAATATTGAAGAAGCCTTAACCTTGAATAGATTTACTACGATACATATGACATTTTGTTTTTATAGGCAGTTGCAGTATTTTTAAAAGTTTGTTACGGATGCTATCATGCAGGGTCTTGGGTACAGTACTACTAATACTATGAATAATAAATAACATGTTTAAATTTTTATTTTAATATTGAAGTTACATAGGTAGATACAATCTATTTTAAATAACTTAATTATAAAAGTATAGCGATGAAATAATTTCAAGTACATTAACTTTAAATTATTTTATCATTGCTCTTGAAGAAAATTCTATAACAGCTCGTGGACTAACTTAAAGAAAGTGTAAATAACTAACAGAAGGGTATCTATAAGTTCCCTTTACTTCATGAAACGGTTCCTGAATACTAATTTGTACCATTATCTTGGCACCAGAAGGGAAGTGAAAGAAAAACAAAGCTTAGTTTTGTTTCGTCCGACAACCAAAGATTTTTTCATTGCTAATTAAAACTCTCGGAATGTAAGGCAGGCCAATTGTATCTTTCTGGGAAGATTTTAGAAGGAAATTGCGAACAGTTCACATTTAGTCTTTTAGGCTGTCATGATTTTACACATACGTTGAGGTGTAAATTAAATGAAATCTCGTTTATTCATCTAGGTTACAAAGTAACTTTTATGAAAGTCATAAGTTAAGAATGTAACATGTTATCCAAACAAGAGTGTCAGCAAATTTGCCTACAACCAGTTCTCGGGCAGGGTGCAGGTATGAACAACTCTTTAAAAAAAAATAGATACCTAGTTAAAATTTTTTGTGAGTTACAATTAGGGTAGCGTGTAAAGTGAGGTAGTAGGATGTATGTAAACACCAACACCTTTAGTCAATATTTGATACTTAGCTGCAAGATTTGTTTGAAGAAACTTTGATATTATGAATATTCATAAACATATATTATATATGTTTACTCAAAGGCACTCGATAGTTTCCCAATTTAGTATACAAATATCGCAGTTATATTGCCTTATGTTAAGTTTGATTACAAGCTTGTATTTCGCTGATGTGATTTCGTAATTCGCTGTAAATGTATTGGATAGATCTATTTCATTACTTTATGGGTACATGAGCCCGAACATAAATTAGTTTTTATCTTTGCGATGTTTTTTGTTTATTTCTTGGAAGAAATTACGACGGTTTGTAGTTGTTTTATGTATTTATACTTAATTTTTATGTGTTCAGCACTTGCCTTGTTTCTTTTAGACTGTGGCTGAAACCATTATAGGGTGGAAATGCACAAGTCATGGGGTAAGAAAGAGGAATTTATAATTTGCGGCACCTGACTGCAGTAACGAGGAGGGCTGTGTGCTTGTACACAATTTTATCAGTAGGTACGTAAACAACACAAGACAAGGACCTACTCGGAATTTCGACAAATTGATGGAAGATTTAATTGCGGTTGGCTTCATTTTAAAAAATTGCAACAATATGAAAGTGGGGGACTTTCATATTATTGTCAAATTTTTTCTATCAGTTCTTAATTCATATTTTGGACCTTTTTTACATAGCGGCATTTAGCCCAAAGTAAGCTAATATAAGCTTATGTTATGGGATCTAGACATATGATAAACTTATTATTTTCTATATAAATACATATTAATCGAAACAAACATTTGCAGATCATACAAATATTTGTTCAAATCCGGAAATCGAACCCGACACCTCAGAAATCGCAACCACACTACCGCTGCACCACCGAAGCGTTCGAATAGACATAAATATAAGCATTATACTTGAGTTTATAATCCTGTGTACAATCTATACTTATAAATATTATAACGCTGAAGCTTGTTTGGGTGAACGGTAGGATCTCAGGTATTACTGGTCCGATTTGAAAATTCTTTTAGTTTTGGATAGCCCATTTATCGAGGAAGGCTATAAGTTAAATAACATCAGACTACGGCCAATAAGAGTTCAGCAGTAGTCAAACACAGAAAGACAGAAGCGAAGCCATGGACAACAGCTAGTATACAATATTGTTCATCAGATATGTGGAGAGAAGTTTAAGGTCAATATAATTGAATTAATATTTGTAAGGTTTACATGTTAATAGAATCCGTTAGAGAGGCAAAGTTACTGTTTACACACTGTTCCTGATTACAGTTATGAAGTTTGGTGTGAGTAAGGGTGCCGGTATATTTGTGTTAGGAATTTGTAATTGCATATTAGTTAGATTGATGTATGCTCTTATGTAATGTCTGGTGTTTCGTGTAGTTATAATTAACTACCTCTGACATGTTATTTGTCTCGTGTAATGGGAAAGCTTTTAGGTTATTAGGTGGACGACATTCGGGACGATCTCATCTTCTTTATATATTGTGTATAGCGAAGCTCTTTCGCTCCCGTGGGTCTTTGTTTAGCTGCTATTCGGCTCCTATTGGTTGTTGCGTGATGTTATATAGCCTTCCTCAATAACCCATTTATTGAGGATTGTTTCTTTTTAAAAATAAAGGAATGTTTCCTTTAAGTAAAATTATCTATCTCTAATGTTTAAAGTACTTTTCCTCCAGGTGGCATGACAAAATTCCGCCCTGTATATACATTATAGATAGATAAGTATAGATCATCATCATCATAATCATTACAACTAATAATCGTTCTGCTGGCCTCCAAAGATTGTGGAGGGAATTTGGCCTACCATAGCACGCTGCAAACGGGTTGATATAGAGTTTTGTTTCAATATTTTCCTTTTCTTACAGTGCTCTTGTCTGCTTAAGGTTACTTCGTTAGTCACCTTATATGACGAAGACTGACCTGTTGGTCTAGTGGTTAGTGACCCTGACTGCTAAGCCGGAGGTCGTGGGTTCGATCCCCACCCAGAACAAATCTTTGTGTGATGAGCATAAAGGTTTGTTCTGTGTCTGGGTGTAATTTATTACAAAAAAATAATATATGTGTGTATGTATGTATATGTATATACAAAAAAAAATATTTAAGTAGCACATCAGTTGTTTAGTACCCATAACACAAGCAAATATAATTGCTTAATTTGGGACTAGATGGCGCTGTGTGAATGTGAATATTATTATTATTATTATTATACGGCACCCACGGGTTGAAATGGGGTAGTGACGTTATGTATTCTTAAACCGTCACTATACGGATAAAGTAAAGTATGAATAGTATATATTAATCGAAGGGTGACAATACGATGTTACTAGGCTCTCATATTTCTCCCAAAATAATGACCAGAAGTATAGCACATTTCCTTGTGCTTTTCGCAAGTTATGACATACATATCTCCGAGAATAGAGGGCAAACCTTTTTAGAGGACACAATACCAGATTTTGGGTATTTTACCTGATGCGGTCTGTGGGTGAAATTGAGGTTATAGTAGAGGATAATAAATTAGGAGTCTCTAGAGATATATAGCTGCGAAAGAACTGTACAAATGACAAAAAGTAACCTTTTTGGTAGCTTCGTGCAGAGTCGTCATACGTTATTTGTGTAATACGTTATTTGTGTGCAATATTTATCAACTGACTTTTAGATCTTGTGCCTTTTTTAGAACATTTTGTTTTCTTCTTTTTAAATAATCATTTAATCACGACAATGTTCAGCCATCATTAAAAAATAAACCGCAGAAAGTTAGTTACGTCTGGATAACATTATTTCTAGAGTCCGACCGAAACTGGTTTTCCGGCCGAAACCGAAACCAAAACCGAATGTTCGGCCGTGGCTTCAGTTTCGGCCGAAACCGAAACCGAAACTCACGTGGGCAAGTATAAAATTTTTAGTTATGCAGATGACACTACGATTCTGGTATGGGGTCTTGCTGGCAGATTCTGAAAGAGAGATCAGAATACTCCTTGTCCAAAGTCATGCACTGGCTAACAGACAACCTACTAACTCTTAACCTTTCTAAAACTTTTTACATTCCCTTCAGCTTATCCAAAATTAGTAATCCTCCTGCTCATGACTTCTCTATATTAGCCCATACCTGCAACTCCTTGAGCCGCTGCTCTTGTCAGAACATTACCCGTGCAGAAACTGTCAAATACTTAGGTGTCCAAATAAACAGCGGGCTGAGATGGGACAAACAGATCGAAGCAGTGACACAGAGAGCTAGACGGTTGATACACATTTTCAAATCCCTAAGAAAGTCTGCTGATATAAATAAGATAAGACATGTCTATCTAGCGTTGTGTCAGTCAGTATATTGTATATCCGTGTGGGGTGGGGCAGCCAAAACGCACTTACTAAGCCTGGAGAGGGCACAAAGGGCTGTGTTAAAAGTTATGACTAAAAAACACTTCAGGTACAATATAATTGTACTCTGACTGCAAGGTCCTAACAGTGCGCCACTTTGTCCTTTCTTAGGATAACCTAAGAAAACATTCTCAATTCCCATGATCCAACCAGACAAAACGGAATAAATTCTACGTCTGTCCCACCATCCCTTACAAGACTACTTACCTTCGCAAGAAGGCAGTATACAATAATAAGCTGCAAACTATACAATATTATAAATAACAAACTTAACATTTATGGACTCAACACACGAGAGGTAAAGATTAAGGTTTCAGATTGGCTTCAATTAAACGACTATCAAGCGACTGAAGATCTTCTAACATACATCACATAAAACTAAATCACACTCAACACACACACACTCACGCACACACTGACACAAATACATATAATCTTTTCTCATTGTTTTTATTAATTATATCTTTTTTTACTTCACTAAAATTCAAAAATAACCACGCGTAAATATTTTTCACAGCACACATAAATATAATAACAGCGACTATTTCTATTGTAAACATGTCTCGCAAACTGAACACTGTCTCCCATAATACAGGCTCTGGCTTACTTGGAAGACAGTATCAATATTGTTAGTACCAAACACATTATTCTGCTGTACACTAATACTGTATGTAAATGTATTTTTTGTGACAAATAAAGATTTTTATTTTATATTTATTTACAATCTTTTTTTTACATGTGACTTGATTTGTTAATAACAACAAAACAAAGTTACTGACTCAATATTTAATTAACTATATAAATCATTCAAGTACAGAAATGAAACAAAAACTTACATGTAATCAGTTCTATCAAAGCATAACCTCTAAAGAATGTTTGCGAAGGGCGATAACGCACTGACTAAGTTTTGTTGCTACAGAACTATCCGAACGGCGGATGATTTCCCGGGCCGCCAAAGCGTTGCCGCGAGAAACGAAGTTAGGCGAGCGTGCACGACAACTTCCGAAATCAGTTTCGGTTTCGGCAAAAGTTTCGGCCAATTTTGACCGAAACCGAAACTGCCGCCGAAACTTGATTTTTGGCCGAAACTCGGCCGAAACCGAAACCGAAACCGAAATTTCGGTCGGACACTAATTATTTCATTGATTTCAAACTTGTCTCATCACTCGACCGTCACGTTTCACGTTTGTACACATGGTGTTACTATGTAGAAAATCTGTCTTACATACTAGGTATATAGTGTGGAATTTTGTAATGCCACCTGTAGAAAAAGCACTCTAAATACTGGAGATTTAGATTTTACTGAAAGGAAATATTGCTATAATTTTAGAAAGAAACTAAACTGCTGTCAAAAATTTTCGGAAATTTGCTTGCAACACCCGGCATAATTTAGTTAAAGCTCAGCTGCTGCAGACCTTGTAGAAAATGTGGAGCTGCCATTATGACAAATTGCCTCGTACCAGCATTAATTTCACCTTCTCCCAATAAAATAACTAATATATAAATTCGTATTTCAATTTTCATTGCCCTCCATTAGAATTATTGAACCTTATAGAACTTTTTGAATCCTTAATGCCAACATAGATTTGGCTGAGAGCCACAAGTCGCTCCTATAAAAAGTTCATTAATCAAACCGCCATGACACCTACTATAATTTGATTTTCCATAAAGCTGGTGGCTGCGTGTCATTTGGAAATGGGTTATGGGATTTAGTAAAATCCGACGTAATGAAACATGAACGTGATTCAATTTGTTGTCGATTAGCAGAATGCTCGTTACAATATACCGATTGAATGTAATACTATGGTAGTATGTGTATTATTATACATATGAATTTTTATTTATTTCTTTAAATTATTTTTTATTTTATTTATGAATTAATTAAACGTCTATTGAAGGAACATTTATAATAAAGGTTATGTAAGTATACAGTTTTATATTTATACAGAAAGAGTCGATCAAGAATTTGCAATTTTATATTATCTTTGTTAATGAGTATTTAAACCACTTATTTAAAAATACGTACCTACGTATTTAAAAATACATTTTTTACTTATAGATGTTGTATTCATACGAAAATAATTATTCAACGGTAAATAGATCCTAATTTGCAACTTCTACAACAATCCTTTGACAAATAAGCCGTCAGCGCAATAGCATACCTAAATAGACGTAAGAAACTGTCATTAGTAGGATAACGGTACAAAACACAGGCTGACTAATTGCTTCAAGAACTATCGCGGCGGCTTCCGTCGCTTACAAATTTGCGGGATCTCGGCATTTCGACGACACTGAAAGCTGCGCGCGAAATTTATTTTGAAATTCAGGTGTCCGTGATAAATAACATTTGGGAGAATAATAGCGTAGGGGACTAAACCTCTGGATATTTTGGGGCCATTGAAGAGGAAATAATTAATTGGCTGCCAGTGTTTGATTTACGTTATAGACCCGCAAATTTCTGTTATATTAAAATAAATAATATGAATACCTGAATAGGCAGACAAAGGGCCAGTTTGGTGACTGATGTTGTCGAGAATAAGTTGGCAAAAACGTGTTCAATCTGAACTTCTTCTTAAGCCTACATAAAGTAAGACTAAGTAGATACATACCTATATGTGCCTGTTGCTCCTTTTGTGGTTCCTTAGAGGATTCTATGTAGTCGTTATTATACAGTACTGTGTAATGGATGCCTTAGGTTAGCTAACAGATGCACTAGACTCGAGGGATTATGTGATAGCAGAACTTAATTAACACGTTGCTATATAACAAGGATGCGTTATATCGAAGTAGGACTTCGAAACTCATTAAGTATTCTTTTAACTACGACTGGTTGGAAATGCCCCTGGCATTAAGACCGCCTTTGTGTAAGGAGTTTATTAAACACATAATTATATACCTATGTTAGTGAGGTAGACGAGCAATAATAGATTTTCTTTTTACGTTTTTCAAGATAGCATTCTAAATTGGTCGCCTATAAAAAATAGAAGCATTTTAATAACGTTCGTGCCTTAATTGACTTGCCCGTCCGCTTTCCCATCCTTTGAACGAGTATGGGTGGAACTTATTTATGAAACTCTTCCTATATACGATTATAGGTAGAATTGGTAATAAAATTAGCACATGGCTCACTTTTTATTTTGATAAAAAGTCAGAGCAGACAATCTATTAATATCCTAGTACCAGGCACAAGTCTGTTCTCCTCTATATAAAAAGTTAAGAAAATGACACGAAGCTCAATGTGTGGGAACCTAGGGTATGTGGGTTTCCTCAAGATGTTTTCGTTAATCGTTAACATTGGTAAGACCTAGTACATTTAAATTACACAAAGTGAAAACCCAGTCATGTTGCCAGTCAGAGCTAAACACTAAGGCAAACTAGTACTATAATAATTCACAATATCTAGTAAGTGAATTTAATTTATAGGGACGTTTTTTTCTACATTAAATCGATTAAATACAAAGGTAAGAACCTATTGTGTTCCGTTTCGTGTCACCGTGCTAATTACTTTAGTGATTAATCTAAGTATAACGAGATTATTTTTGTCTCTTTTCAGCATAACCAATCTGGTAATGGGGTCTGTCTAAGCTTATTCTTACTCGTCGCTCCGACTATTATAATTATTATAAGCGGATGAATAGAACATAACATGTATTTTCGGCATACTGACCTATAAGCCTATAGGACCATCGTATGAGATATGCCATCTTATCTATTATAATTACATTTTATTAGGTAAAATGGCCAATAATAATAAAATCAAATTGTTATTTTCTGTTAGATTATTTATTATAGTTTTTACGAGAATTAATGAATATAGACGTCGTTTCGTTATGACGCTTTAGTCAAAAATACCAGTGAGTGATGAAGTGACGTGCTAATAAAAAGAGACCAATTTAAAAGTTTCATATTATTTTATAATCACATAAGTAGGTAAGGAAACATTTAAAGACAGCAATTGTGTATAAAGAGAAATAATATTGAGTTCCATTTCACTGGAGTTTTGTAAAACTTTGAATTAAACAATGTTTAAATTTTAACTATAAAGTATTTAGTTAGTAAGAGCGCATCTTTCACCAACAAACTGCTTGTGCAGTTTGGAGATTGTTAATTTTTTTTTAAAAATTATGAAAATGAATAAATACATTAAAAAAAAAAAGCACGTGCAATTGATCTAAATGATCGATAAATTTATAGAGATTGACATTCGTATCATTTCGATATCGCTATAGTCGTTGTCATTATCAAACACTTGATAACGGTATCTAACAGACTTTGAGTATATTATAATGTATTCATCTAAAATTTGAAAATAGAGAACGCTAGGAGATCAGAATGGCTAGTCTACAAGGTATTTAATTACTTAATATCAATAAATCAACGTATACATCGACCCACCTAGCTTGTTAATTAATCTTTCACTTAAAACGTCGAATTAATTAATTCGTATAATAATGTGTGTTTGAATAATAATATTTCAGGCTTACGGTTTATTTAATAAAAGATATCGTAAAAACAAAAATCTAGAAATGACATACTTATGATCCTTTTGGAAACGTGTAACTAAATCAATCGACATGTCATGTAATTAAGAAAAGTCATTGTGTAAAATAACTGCTTATAACTGGGGTATATACTTACCTTAATACTTTTATCATCGCGAAATACAAATCAATTAATAGTATACTACGTCATACCACAACAAAGCATATAATGATGTCTATGATTGTTATTTTATAATTAAGATAAAGGATATTTATTAATATACCTTTAATCTATTTAAATATAACAGACATTTCATTAAACATTTTGTTATATCTAATTATTTTTTTCATTAACAATCCTCAACGCGACAGTACACAAGACGTACAAACTTTTTTTATAGAAGCTACTTGTTTCACAACGCGTGGGGTAAATAGCGGAAGTCCCATTTTGAATTCCTGATTAGGGCCACGGTTTGGTCTTGGGGTGAAACAGCCAATTCAAACAAGGCCGTTCCGCGATTGACACCGTAGTCCCAAAGTTTCGTGGTCCCAAAGGGGAAAGACCCCTGCTGGGCACGGATTAGTTAGCCTACTAAACCACGCTGGCAAGACGGGTTTGTTTTGAATTTTCCTTTTCTTGCAGTGCTCTTGTCTGCATAAGGTATTCCTTTAGTCGCGTTTTAAGAAACCCTTGGGTAGATATGGGATAGTGACATATTCTTAATCCGTCACTACTCGGCATAATAAAAATATAATACACGTTTAAAAGCCTGTAAACAGGATCTACAATATAGTTGTTACGATGATGACTATGGCCAGCAATAAAACAATATAAAGAAGAGATCAAAGCGAATAATTCGTCGGGTGTTAGGAACGCGAACAAGTGTCCCTGGCAAAGCAACGTGACACTAACGAACAACACCGCCCCAGATGTTATGAAGCCACCCGCTTTGTTCTGCGCACATTCAATAAGAATATTTTCAGAAGAAGTTAATTAAATTCGCTTTTAGACGTTGACAAGGTGTCTTCCGCTATATGGCTGTTGTTTCAAATGCCCACTGTATAATTTAATTAAAGTGTCTGATGAAAGATTACAACGTGAAATATTTGATGAGAAACATTTACGTTCCCTTCCTCTGTGGTAGATTTATTTACTTAAAGATGAAAGCGTATTTGGGTTGGGTCGCAAAGTCATTTTGTTTTTGATGATTGAGGTGAGCGATCATAAGATATGCAGCAGTTTTTTCTATTACTTCTTGCTCATAATATCTTCGGAGCAAATATGTAATCGGATTTAATACAATTCTGGTGGTGTGGAATAAATGCGACGGACAAAATGTACGATGACTTCGGCTACTAGTGGATACTGATGAAATACATCACAGCTCACCACGAATCAAAGTATAACTCGGCTGCATTTATTTTACAGGCAAAACAATTACGAGCGAAAACAAATAAATTCTTTTGCCTCGCTCACAAAATTTACAGTCCTCATTCAGCGCAGTCTTCTTACTAGTTTGTGACAAATAAATAACAAAAACTAACAAAGTTAAATTAAATAGGTAATGTCCTTCAGGTTCGGGTAACCCACTATTAAGGTGGCGGCTGACATATTTATGTCACAAGACACTCATACATCAGCCGACTGATTTGTTGGCCTCTTATGTTTATTTTGGTCGTATTTCTTAATTATGGGTTGTGGTTGTAATGAAGAACGGCATTGTGTCTTTCGTTTTGTTTTTGCACGCGTTAGGGGAAGAGAAATGGTTTACTGGGATGCCAGCAATTAGCGGAAAGTACTTTTTTCAAACTTAAACGCGGCCTAGGTCAAATACACTATGTGTTTGCGTGGATTTTGCATGAGGCATTTGCATCAGGAAGATGGAGCAGTGTTTATCATCCGCATCTGTTATAAATGAACGTGCTTCAGCTAACTATATATCTGTAGGTAAGAATACTTCTTAAACAATTTCCTAATTCAGAAAACACGTGCATGGCGTATAGCTTTAAGCCTCTAAATATACGAATACTTATGTTTTGAATATATTTTTACAATAATTTTAATTACCATTCGTCTAGTAGGTATAACGTGTTTTTTAAGTATAAAATAATTTAATTGAAAGATATGAATTAAATAAATTCACTTAGCCCGGTAAGAATTTCTGAATGAGCTATCATTAGTTGAGCCCAGGGGGCTTACTCTGAATTCGATACGAATCGACATTCGAATGTTCGGTTTTTATTTCGCTATCAAATGTAAGGAAATATAGATATGGTCGCTGTACGCTATACTTTCAAACGTTTGACAGAGACATCAAAACCGAACATTTGAATGTTGAAATTCAGGGTAAGCCCTCAGTACCTAAGCCACCAGAAAAAAATCATATGGTTTTAAAAAAAAAGCATTTCAATCTTGTAAGTGTACCTATAGAAAATCATCAGTAGTGTCAGTTATAGTTTTCAAGAGCACTCCCTTTTCACACAGTATAACTTTCAAGTACCTATTCAAAACAATGTTCCTATATAAAGCAGAAATATCATTGTTCCTTATTCACTTTATCCTCTTCATTACTAGACCGTTGTTCGAGGCATCCCCACCTCGTAAATAGGATTATGAGCTACAAAAATAATAATAAATAAAAGGTACAAGGTTCCTGCAGTTTCTTTATCGGGATACTCACTTGTTTATATACGGAACCCCAAAGAAAATCTACTGACTATACTGTAGAATGAGATATTGAGGTTAGTTCAGTTGTGAGTAGAGATGGGTAATCACCCGGGTTTAAACCCACGCCTGGGTTAAAACCCAGTTATTACCCATTTCATTCCACCCAGTGGGTGTTTTGGCTGGGTTAAAACTAAAGAGTTCTTGAAATGGTAAAATAGTTTGATTTAGTACGTTTATTTTGATTTGACATACGCTCTTTTGATATTTATGCAACTGGTTTATGAGAGTTTAAGTATTGGCTTAGATTTCATGCTAAATTTGACATCTTAAAGGGCCCGAGGAGATTTTTGAAGTCGACGATTTTTATGGTTCAATATTACCGATGCAAAGGCGTAACGATAACGTGATGGAAAGGATTATGTGGGTCTACGGGACTGAGCAAAGTTGCTGTCCGAATACTTACAGCGCCTTGCACTTCTGGTGCTGTATAGCATTCCTTTACTTCCTTTAGTGCTCTTAGCAAAGTACACACTAAAAACCGGCCAAGAATGAGTCAGACTTGCGAACTGAGGGTTGTGTACGTTTATGCAATATCTTTATACCTATATTTATTTCTTTTGAGATTGAAATGTATGTAATGTATATTAGTAAATATTAGTAGGTGACGGGATATCTATAGGTTTGTGTATGTGTGCGCACCATCTTTTACTATCACTCAATTTTAAAATTTGACTAAGAGTGTGAGTTTATTCCGGACTAGAGATGTAAGGCCGGTATTACACCATTTTTGCTTTTTGGTTTAATACGAATTACCGTATTAAACGGTCTTATACCATAATCTTCTGTATTTTTCGTATTTTTCTTTTTACATGTATTATTTACATATCATGTAGCTGTAATTTATTTTATTCAGAGAAAAACATTATTAATTATAATATTTAGGAGAAAAAAATAATAACTTGCGTACAAAATAATAAAAATAAAACATTAAATAAAATATTTTTCTTTCTTTCTTTCTTTCATTAATTTAAAAAGAATTGGTACCTACTGCTTCTGTAGTATTTTTAATAATATGAAAATATGTAATTACGTACCTAAAATATGAATGTACTTAGAGAATCTAAATGTTTTTTTTTTATTGGTACGTCTATTTTGGCATCCAAAATGCCGTCTAATTTTTTTTTCAGTAATGTCAATATGTATATCGTTTTCGTGGTTTTCGGGGGTAGTAATGGCGAAAATTATGTCAATTTTGGGATCCAAGATAGCGTCCGCGAATTTTTCAATAATATCAATATGGGTATCGTTTTCATGGTTTTCGGGGATGGTAATTGCGAAAATTATGTCAATTTTGGGATCCAAGATGGCGTCCGCGAATTTTTCAATAATTTCAATATGGGTATCGTTTTCCTGGTTTTCGGGGATGGTAATTGCGAAAAACCCTTCAATTTTGGGATCCAAGATGGCGTCCGCTAATTTTTCAATAATCTCAATATGGGTATCGTTTTCGTGGTTTTCGGGGGCGGTAATTACGAATATGACGTGAATTTTGGGATCCAAGATGGCGTCCGCGAATTTTTCAATAATATCAATATGAGTATCGTTTTCGTGGATTTCGGGGATGGTAATTTCGAAAATTATGTCCATTTTTCGCAATTACCACGGCCTCGAATTTTTCAGTAATGCCAATATCTCAAAAACAGCAAGTTTCAAAATGGCGGGCATCTTTGCAATTTTGACATCAGAACTATACTAAGTGGTCAACGAGATCGTCAAATATCGATTTTGGAGGCAATCCGTTCAAAAACAGCTAGTTTCAAGATGGCGGGCATCTTTGCAATTTTGACATCAGAACTATGCTAAGTGGTCAACGAGATCGTCAAATATCGATTTTGGAGGCAATCGGCCCAAAAACAGCAAGTTTCAAGACGGCGGGCATCTTTGCAATTTTGACATCAGAACTATGCTAAGTGCTCAACGAGATCGTCAAATATCGATTTTGGAGGCAATCGGCCCAAAAACAGCAAGTTTCAAGACGGCGGGCACCTTTGCAATTTTCACATCAGAACTATGCTAAGTGGTCAGCGAGATCGTCAAATATCGATTTTAGAGGCAATCGGCCCAAAAACAGCAAATTTCAAGATGGCGGGCATCTTTGCAAAAGATGGCGGGAACCTAGTTAGAACTATTTTTCTAATAATTGTTCATCTACTTTCCTTGCCATAATTAAAAGAAAAGCATATTATGTAGCTTGCATTTAATGATTCATTTTGTCCTCGTGCTTTTTAGAGTCCTCGCTGATACTCAGGCTCCAAATAAATGCTCGGTGAGGTAATGGATTACTTTTTGCTCGATACAATAATCTACTAATATATTATTAAGCAAATTAAATGAAATTTTCATTTCCACCCACTGAAATGGGTGGTTATGGGTTTAAACCGGGTTAAAACCTAATCACCCGGGTTTAAACCCAGGTGGGTGGATTGGGTTTTAACCCTCTACCCATCTCTAGTTGTGAGGGAAATAAAACGGATACAGCATGCACACACAATTGTTTCAAATCTATTCACTGAAGTGTAAACAATTGTTTTTTTAAATAAAAGTATAAAATTACCCAACAGTTAATGATTCCAGTATGTATTTCTTTATCTTCTTGAACTTATCTTAATCTTCTTTAACTTGAATAATGGACTTCAAGTAAAATATTGCACGATTTCGAATGTTCATACGTGATATATTGTTTATTTTGTTTTATTCATTTAATTGAAGGTGTATGCCATTTTTGTTCACCTTTTATTTATTTTTATATTTCTATAACTAAGTACCTACCTAGTCTCCGTATTTTTTTTCAAATTCATTGACACCTTCATATAAGAGCGTCGATAGATTTTTTGTTTAATACTGTGTACATATCTTATTATTTAAAAGGTGCATATATGCAAATGACTATAATTAAATAATTATTATACTACTAGCTAAAGCATCATAATTTATATGCAAATATTTATTAGAATGAATCCACGTGATTTAAAAAAAAAAAAATTACCAACCTATTAAATCGGCGTCATTTTATTTCTTACAAATTGATACTTGTATCGAAAATACTTCGTGTTTTACCATTTTTACAAGCATGTCACGATATCTATGGAGACCCTTTTCTGATTTTTATAAATAAAACGAGATAGCAAATTGTAAGGTTCGTAGAGTACATATAATATTAGTATGTTCAACAATATCGTTACTTGTTCCAATAACGTTACATGATATTTATTTGTGAGCTTGAAAATAGGGTCGATGTGGAAAATTCATTTTGCCAAAACATAATGTACTTTGTGTCAAGAGGCATAGGCTATAATTTAAGGCTAAATTATATTGTTGTTCGCAAAAATTTGTTTGATGTTGATAATAACGGTCCTTCGGTCGAATTATTTCACACCGTGTAGGTTATTCGGGTAGGTTATTAAATACATTCATTTTTAACTGCGGTTTTATTTGGCTATAATTTTATTAATATTTAATTAAGTACGCACATAACCAATATACCTCGCAATCTTGGAAAAAAAAGACGCCTTTTTTTTTCTTAAAAGTATTTAGTAGAGTTTTTTGAGACTTTTTCAGACTTTTCGTATATAATGGTAACCGAGTACATTTCAAATGCCTGTAGAAAATTTCATGGCTGAAAAATCCAACACCGTTTTTGGGCCGACGACGGGGGGATCGAACACGGGCCCAGCAATAGTATACATACCAGGTGCACCATTGAGGCAGTTATAGACATACATATAACATATAATAAATCAGACATTTCAACTTATTACGAGTACGACAGTACCACGCTAAAATATGTATTTATTGATATATAAACATTGAAATTGTTTACTATGTCTCAAATACACGCGAACCTTCATCAAAACAGAACAATGGGGATAGACACAGGTGTAATTGCATCATATCCCGCTACGTTTCGTGTTATATTCATATCCGATATTGTGTAACACTTAGCTACTAGGTTAGTGGGGCTAATGGGTACTCTGTAAATGATTAAGGTTGTCATAACAATTAATTTTAAATGATTTACAGACCGCTGTAGTTTAAAAGTTTTTTAGACGCTGAAAAAAGCCATATTAATGCACAAGTTACGGATAAATATTTAAATTTAAAAACGGCCTGTTATATGCCTCACAGTTGATCTTCTATTTTCAAATCAATCAGTGTTGTCCGTTGCATAAACTGACTCCTATTAGTAAGCTGTTTATAAAAAATAAATAAACAAAATGTCAAAAGAGTTTGTAATGTTTATTTTAACTCACATCATTCTGCATCCATTCAGGCATCGAGCACAGGCTGTCCCCAACAGCTGACGAGGAACATGTTGTTAAAATACACGTAGGTTTTTTGAAAGTTTTATTACATTAATTATTATATATTTGTATAATTCGAAGTTTTAAAATTTGAACAAAAGAATGTGCTTTGTCTATGTTTTGTTACTATATCTATTTATCACCTTCTTCAAGAGAGTAAAGCACTGCGTTATTGCAGTGCTTTAAGAGGTTTCCGGATACGGAGACGGCAATTAACTCGGACCGTGGTCTTAGTTGCCCATCCATTTTATTTTAATATTTATATTCCGACGATTGGGACAGGGCGTTTAGAATAGCACATAACCAAGAATAGGCTAGTGTATACCGACATACCACACGGGCGAAACCACTGGCGAAAGCTTGTCAATCATAAATAAATGTATCATCATTTCAACCAATAAACGCCCCACTGCTGGGTCTCCTTCAAAGAATGTGGAGGGAATTTAGCCTACCACGCGGGCCAGACGGGTTAGTATAAGGTTTGTTTTGAATTTTCCTTTTCTCGCAGTGCTCTTGTTTGCATTAGGTGCCCTTAGTCGCCTTTTACGATGGCGTATAATCCGTCACGTAATAAGAATACGTATGTCACTACCCCATGTACACAGATTCAATTTATAGATGCTTCAAAACTATATCTTGAATTTTCCCGTTGAAATAATGTTTGAAATAAAGTTTCGCTTAACAGCCCTACCGCCAGTAGTAGAGCCACTTGACAATGTCGAGGAGTGGACGAGCACAGTCAGCGGTTCTCGAGCTGACTATGAACCTCTCCACTCACATATTCTATATTATCCACATCTACCCTATTATTATTAAAAACTAGCGGCCCAACTTAGCTTCGCACAGTTTCCATTAGGTATTCAGATGTACCAAAAAAAAAATCCTTAAATACGTTGTCTTTTTTTGAGAGTTAGGGTACTAGAGTAATCCTCGCTCAAACTGAGCCGCTCCCCTATGGAAGTACGTCAATCTGAGATTGAGATTCGTGACATTATGCTGATTTTTGAATTAGATAATTCACAATTATAACTTGCCTTCTAACTCAAGTTTTACAAAAATAATTGTTGTCTGTAGTTACTACTATTCCCTATCTTTAGAGGTTAATGAGATGATGATGATGATGGCCCACTGTTAGGCAAAGATCTCCTCTATCTATATATTGGGCTGAACCGGTTAGACATTACCCTTACCAATTCTATTTTTTCTATACCGCGATAACGGCAAACAGGCTTACGGCCTACTAGATCGTAAGCGGCTACCATAGCCTATGAAGGCCTGTGACATAAGCAGGACCATATGTTCTTTGCCAATCCTTTAGAAACCTCTCTGAATACAACACTAATGTTATTATGGCTGTCAGTGGTTTTCTGTAGGCAAAGTCCTGCTCGACCAATGTTCCATTGTAAATAATCGATATTTATTTCTTAAAAATTTAACAAGATGGCGCTGATTAAAATAGTATGTAGTTTTCTGATTCTCTGTGCTTAGTATCTATATCCCAATAATGCTGAAATATAGTTCTTTTGTCAATTCACCATTAGTCGATGACAAAGAGTTTCTAATACAACTTAATGCAAACTTATTCACGTAATCGACCATTATTTTTTTGTTGTGAGAAAATGATGCATTTTCTTATAAAAGGAAAGATTAAGTATCTAAATACGTAGGCAACATCAAATTATATTATCTTGGTATTATCTGTGTCAGGATCAGTAGAGATTTACTCAAAACAAAGTGTTACCATTGCATCAAAGTAATAAATGGGATCATCAATCTAAAAAGCTTTCGTTTTCAGTATACAAATCTATTTATAAATAGGTATTATAGCCTGAAAGCGCCTTGCCAGGGACGCGGCTGAGGCGAAAAGAAATCAAACAAATTACATTAAAAGGAATGTTGAAGAATGGACCAATGTTAATCTTTTCACGAATTTAGTTTTCACTTTGCCTAATTGAAAAAAATGGAGTTGGAAAGTTGAGGTTAAGCTTTTAAAAGTGAAAAGTAGATTATTATTCTGGAGGGATAAGGAATATTCAGATTGAACTGTTTTTTGGCGTGATATTAGATCTAAGATCCTTCTAGATTTGAGGAAAGTGTGATTGAGTACGAAAAAAATCTGATTTGAACGCTAGGAATTGTGCAAATCGAAAGCTGAAAACTGCATGTCGAGTAATAACTTTGAGCTAATTTAGCTAATTTGTGAGTTTAGAGGATGTGTGTTCGTTATGTCGGTGTTTAGGTTATTCAATAGGAAGTCCATTTTGTGAATTAATGATTTATTGTTGGAGCGTCTATTGAAAGGTTGTTATACCGATGACTGTCTATTGTTTTACATATTTCAAATAGGTCGTATGAGTGTAACTCGCATGAAACAGCATGTTAGTGCAAAGTACAAATTATGTTCTAACTATTAAATAAGAATATGCATCAATGAAAGAGTAGGTATGATGGGCACAGAAGAATTATTTAATTCGGATTAAAAAATACTGAAAAATATTTCTTGAAATAGTCGAGAGAGCACCTAGTAAATAAATAATACTAATATTAGTATACATCTTACATTTTGTATGGCAACGTTCAGTTGTACACTCCACGTAGTTTCATACAGCTATCTTCTTCCACATTCTTATTCAGAGGGAGTCGGACGCCGGACTATACCGTCAGCATTTCAATGAGTTGATATTTGAAAAGTTCGCAAAACTAAGCTCCACTTACTCAGAATTAATTTGCCACTCCAAGATATCAATTCAGAAAAATTCTTCATCAGAAATTGGACGAACATATGAAGGTAATGTTCATAATTCGAAGGTTTCTGAACGAAATAACTTTGAAGAAACTGACCTCGTAGGTACTATAATCCCGTTATTTTTAATTTCTATTGTTCTGATACCTACATGTACGAGTATTTTCCAGCGCCTATTTTTATCGGCTTTATACTCTCTCGTGAGTGCTCTGCTCTTAGTGAAAGCACTCCCGCTAAAGGTCGGGTAAAACCGACTTGGAGGACAGACGAGGAGAGACGAGACAAGATAAAAGAAACAAAGCAAGAAGAAGAAACAAAACGGATGTGGCATATACACTTTCGAACTCGGCCATCTTCGTGGTGTATCGCCGAGAATATACAGCTATAGCATAATAAACTACTTAAGAATGTGCTTCAGTCTAATAAAGTAGCGATGTCAGTTATATTATTATGTAAGCAAAACTGTGCAATTTCAAGGCCTATTTCACAGGTAAATACTTATATAAGTAAATAGGTAGAAACCTGTGAAATAGCCCTTTATAGATACATTGTTAAGCTTATGTGGTATTTAATAAACAAAGGCATGCTTCAGGTATTACACACTAGTTCTCGTATTCATCTTATCGTTTGCAGTAATACAAACACCAATATCGGAAATAGTATCATACAGTATTCGAAACAAAGCATTGTCTGGAAACCAAACACCGCGATGTTTCAACTTGGATTATCTCCACGTTGGTATTGCGTTCATAAGTTAATTAGCTATTGTCTTCTCAGCTTTACGAAATGGCAGGTAAACAAAAGAAAAACCAAATATATAAATCGAGAACATTACATAGCATCACGCTGTTTTCGCCGGTTAAGGGTTAGGCAGAGGTGTATGACACCCACATTTCACCGGCTATGTGTGTCCCATGTAGAATTAGGTACGCCTACTGCCAGTAAGTGGGTACAATTTTGGTATTCCAGGTTGATACTAGGAATATAAAGACAGAAAAACTTACATCACTTTTTCCCGATCCAAGAATCTAACCAAGGAACCTTTGGGACCAGTCGTACATATTCCCGATGGGTCTCCGAGGTAGCCTATATACAAGCAACCTAGCTTATAAGTTAGCATATATACAATAAGCAAAACTATCACGTAGATCTAAATGGCGGAAAACTAGTTACTTTTGCATATGATGCGAATAGGTTTATCCCAAATATATGATATTCAGCCTTAGGACATACTACTACCTATATGAATGGTCTGCTTGAACAAGGAAAAAATACTAATATATTTTTTCAAGAACACAATGAAACAAATGATATATTTTCTGTATGTAATTAGTGCCTACTGTCTATGTACTCAAAGCTACACCTTAAAAGCAACCTTTCTTCATTTTACACTTATTGTAAGCTCGAGAGGTTCATTTTAATAAATTCTTCGCATTTATTAAACATTTTGTTTCCAGACATTAATTTGAGGAAACATCAAAATAATATTAAAACGTTAAAATTTACGCCCCGTATTTTATCTGGGCCGTAAATGCCTATTATATACAGTTTAAGGGCCAACCAAAATATATATACGATACGCATATGTCCAGTCATCATCATCATCATCATCCAACCCATTAATGTCCCACTGCTGGGCTCGGGTCACATCTCCTCTATCTAGAGAGCTCAGAGCGTTTAGGCCATAATCCACTCACGCTGGCCTAGTGCGGGTTGGTGGATTGGTGGATATATGTGTCATGCTCCGGGGCAGGACAGTTGACGATTTTGGGATTTTGTCTCGGTGAAAACAATTGTGCATAATGGGTGCATAATTAGTACTACCTTACAATAAATAGTGCTTCTGTAGTTTAAGAGCACATTAACTTGAAATTGGGACTGCTGCGGAGCATCCTCTCCAGCAAACCATAATGCAAATTAGCGCTTCTGTGAATGATTTTAGCACGAAAGTTGTATAAAAAAAATGTACAGGACAGATATATAATAGAACATAAAGAATTGAATTAATTGCAGGCGCCGAATAACAAATATTATAGCAAAGTTTCTTATATATAAGGATAAGCGCCTACATTAATATTCAATTTAGCTAAATGAAACTTTGCTATAATATTTGGATCAGGCACAGTTTCATATTATAAATTGAAATATAAAAATGTTGTTATTCGGCGCCTGCAATTAATTCAATTTTTTATGTTCTATTATATATCTCTCCTGTACATTTTTTTTATACAACTTTCGTGCTAAAATCATTCACAGAAGCGCTAATTTGCATTATGGTTTGCTGGAGAGGATGCTCCGCAGCAGTCCCAATTTCAAGTTAATGTGCTCTTAAACTACAGAAGCACTATTTATTGTAAGGTAGTACTAATTATGCACCCATTATGCACAATTGTTTTCACCGAGACAAAATCCCAAAATCGTCAACTGTCCTGCCCCGGAGCATGACATGGATATATCCAGTAGTGGAGACTGATGATGATGTCGATGATGATATTTACTCAAAGATAAAGGGGGCAGTGTATTATTTTTAGTAGGTAACAGCTACACAGATACACTAACAGCCACACACTCTTCCGTGTAGTGATGGATTAAGAATACATAATATCACTATCCCATTTCAACCCGTGGGTGTCGTACAAGGCGACTAGGCATCGTACAAGGTGACTAACCTTATGCAGATAAAGGCACTACAAGAACAGGAAAACTCGAAACTCGAAAAATGTCTGGTCAGCGTGGCATAAGTAGGCTAAATTCCCTCGACATTCTTTGGAGGAGACCATTGTCCAGCAGTAGCACGCTTATGGGTTGGGATGATGACACAACAATACCTCTGATTCAAAAATGTCCATAGACCGTTACCCGTTATCAACACTCACTAGCAAACAAAACGAAGACCTTTGACGTTTAAAAAATAAAAAGATTTTGTTTTAAAGAAAAATACACAGAAAAACACGCGTTCCGTTCGTACTGAAACGTTCATTATGTCTAGTCATTCTCTCCATTACACGCGTTACTGAAAACAAAATGGAAATGTGGAATCTGATGCGACGAACACTCGACCAACGATTATTAAAAGCACTCCAATATTCCATTGTGTTCCCATTTAAACGTCTCTGACGTCAAAAGAATGTAATTTAAAATCCAAGGCAGCGTCGTTACGTTAGGAAATTGCTCATCCTTGTAAATCTCACTACTCAATTCGATTGACGACCCCTGACAACTTGTATTATCAAGCTGCTATTATAAAAATTCAATTTTGGAATATGGCAGCAATTTCTGTGAATGATTTGTATGTAAAGAGTTTCATTCCCAACTCACGAACTTCGATTTCCAAATGCATTCACTCTCGAATGTAAATCTTTGCATAAAGTTAGCTAGGTGTAGACGGGTGTGCCATTTTGTCAATCTTTTGGATTATGTATGTGAAAACGTAAAAATTGAAATCCATTTCAGAACTGTAGATATACTTTGAACTGAAGCGTTCAACCTAGATAGACGTAAGTGCTTCGAGGAGGTGATTTGCAAATAGAAGAGTTTTGAAAAATGTCTTTTCTTTTTAAGTAAATCGTGGCTACGAGTATAAGAGATTATATTATTTAACATTCTTTGTAAAACTAAAACTTGGATCAAATTTGATGATCAGAGATCTCTCAAGAGCACTCAAGCACTGCTAATAGTGCATTATAGTGTAAGTATTTGATACGTAATTTAAGAATAATTTCCTCTAAATCATTTGCCCGACTGCCAAAAAGGAGGGTAATGTTTTTTTAAGTTCTTTTTTTACCTTTGTTTTATTTTATTCTAGATTTATTAAGAATAAATCTATTCGAGATATATAAGGCCTCCTTTTCAATGTCATCTCAAGTAGCCTAAAATAGACCGTATCGCAATTAGTTAAATAAAGTTTTCAAAATAAAGCCCAGTCGGCAGACCTGTCAATTTAGGAGAGATGCGCCGACAATTGGCTTATCCCCGTCATATCCGATCCAAACCCCAACTTATACAGACTCGACAAAAACGTGACCCGAATATATATATATATTTTCGTTGTTGAGTACATACGTTTTCAGATTGTTATATTTATTTTGTTTGTGTAACAGTTCCTTTGGTAATCCAAAAACGGTTTTTATACGAAAATTTGGATCATTCGTTCGTTCTTTGTGCGTTAAATTTATAGCCGAATTCGTACTACTGGTGTACATTGTTTCTATTATGGTTGGAAGTAAGTAACGATAAAATAATCTTTCACATACTCTATAGTCTTGAATGTTGTCCCAATTTTAACAGATTTAAGCTTTATCAATATATTTATAATTGTTCATGATGTTGTTGCCATAAATATTTCACTATAAGTCTGTATAATTTATGAGTAAGTAGACCTACTTTAAATATCAAGTAATGTCCTACGAAAGAATGAAACAAAGTGCCAAAAAATATTTAAAATGAAAATGTATAAATTGAAAAACAAAACTCAGATAAGACAAGTGAACGCAGCTCTGGCGCATAAAACGAAATAACCAATGAAATGGCTCTTTTTATGACTCTGCCCAATCACGGCTTGAAATCGATATCGTTTTACGAATATTATATGTATACTTCACATTTTTCAAACAGATTTTTATGTACCAGAATAATATTTTGCTTTATTGTCTATTATTATCAAAGCTTCCGTGAATTTTGGAAATTTACATACATATTCCGCCATGTCTTTACTGTACTGTTTCCCTTAATTGGGAAAGAGATTACGACGCGCCTCAGTTTATGAATTTTAAAATGGATTGTCGCACAAATTGTTTCATAAATTTAAAGGCACATGCATAAATAATGACTTTGAGGTTGCCAAATCCTTTAGGAAAATAACGAACTCGAGATATGAGATAAAAGTTTTTACTAGCTTCAAAGTTGTATTAAAGAGGATGTTAAATATTCTGCTTGAATGAAGACAACGATTAAAAATTTTATTATTCTGTTAAGTTATATTGCGTAGAGCTTTAGAGAATAAAGTAGGAACTAATATTATGGTAGTTGGATATTCAGAGAGCTGTGCTGTGGTGTTGAGCTAAGTGCTAATTAATTAAACCACTACACCACTTAACTACTTCAGGATATTAGTGAATGAAACAATAGGTGCGTTTCTTGGTTGCGTTTGTTTTTTTTTTAAGATAAGCGATTATAATATTATATATATTATTAGATTGGATATTAATAGCGATACTTGTGATATACGTCGTTCTTTACCACGCTTTCCAAGTAAGGCAGATTTCGTAATCTGTGTTAGATTAAGTGCAGTTTCAATATTGAAATAAGTAGTCTAAAACATTTAAATGCGTAATTATTTTTCTATCCCAATACAAATCCGAAGAAGGTCCCTGAACAACCTATTTACTGAGAACAGTTTTTTAACAAGCCGGAGAATACGGAATTGAGTCAATAACATTTATTTTTATCGGAAAATAGCGTTCATATTGGCGATATAAGAGTAAGTTATGCTGAAAGCCTTCGATTAGAGCGACGCCCGTGGGATTACAGCTCGTTCACCTGGCCCGATGGACTCATGTATTCGTCGATTCATTTTATTTTCCCTCCCCTAACACCTATCCGCTCTTTGATGTTCTGAATCGTTTATATTATTGAGGCAATCTCGTTTCCCGATACGTCATCAATATTACATTTCTAATAAAAGTTTGAGTGTCAGTAATCATAAGCGGATTTACCTATAGGGTTCAGGTTCAGTGCCTGATGGTGAATAGCAAATGCTTTGAAAAGCCCTAAAGAAAAATTAGAATTCCTGTTTTGCTGACAATCATTATTGGAATATTCCGGTCTGTCCCACCGATCTGTCCCCCGGTGGGACAGATCGGAAAAAAAAGTTTGGTCTGTCCCACCGTTGTTCATGGTGGGACAGATCGAACTTTTGTCACTATCAAAAAGTTCGTTTTGTCCCACCATGAGCAACGGTGGGACAAAACGAACTTTTTTTTCCTGTTTGTCCCCCCATAGAATTTAATTTAATTCTTAAAGGTAAACTTTTTTATGGATTCAATAAATGACTACATTAAATAAAAGAAAATAATAGATAAATAAAACTCATTATATTAAAACATATGGTTGAGAATAATTTACACACAATTTTCGTTTTCAAAAAGCCAAATAACAAATATTATAGCAAAGTTTCTTATATATAAGGATAAGCGCCTACATTAATATTCAATTTAGCTAAATGAAACTTTGCTATAATATTTGGATCAGGCACAGTTTCATATTATAAATTGAAATATAAAAATGTTGTTATTCGGCGCCTGCAATTAATTCAATTTTTTATGTTCTATTATATATCTCTCCTGTACATTTTTTTTATACAACTTTCGTGCTAAAATCATTCACAGAAGCGCTAATTTGCATTATGGTTTGCTGGAGAGGATGCTCCGCAGCAGTCCCAATTTCAAGTTAATGTGCTCTTAAACTACAGAAGCACTATTTATTGTAAGGTAGTACTAATTATGCACCCATTATGCACAATTGTTTTCACCGAGACAAAATCCCAAAATCGTCAACTGTCCTGCCCCGGAGCATGACATGGATATATCCAGTAGTGGAGACTGATGATGATGTCGATGATGATATTTACTCAAAGATAAAGGGGGCAGTGTATTATTTTTAGTAGGTAACAGCTACACAGATACACTAACAGCCACACACTCTTCCGTGTAGTGATGGATTAAGAATACATAATATCACTATCCCATTTCAACCCGTGGGTGTCGTACAAGGCGACTAGGCATCGTACAAGGTGACTAACCTTATGCAGATAAAGGCACTACAAGAACAGGAAAACTCGAAACTCGAAAAATGTCTGGTCAGCGTGGCATAAGTAGGCTAAATTCCCTCGACATTCTTTGGAGGAGACCATTGTCCAGCAGTAGCACGCTTATGGGTTGGGATGATGACACAACAATACCTCTGATTCAAAAATGTCCATAGACCGTTACCCGTTATCAACACTCACTAGCAAACAAAACGAAGACCTTTGACGTTTAAAAAATAAAAAGATTTTGTTTTAAAGAAAAATACACAGAAAAACACGCGTTCCGTTCGTACTGAAACGTTCATTATGTCTAGTCATTCTCTCCATTACACGCGTTACTGAAAACAAAATGGAAATGTGGAATCTGATGCGACGAACACTCGACCAACGATTATTAAAAGCACTCCAATATTCCATTGTGTTCCCATTTAAACGTCTCTGACGTCAAAAGAATGTAATTTAAAATCCAAGGCAGCGTCGTTACGTTAGGAAATTGCTCATCCTTGTAAATCTCACTACTCAATTCGATTGACGACCCCTGACAACTTGTATTATCAAGCTGCTATTATAAAAATTCAATTTTGGAATATGGCAGCAATTTCTGTGAATGATTTGTATGTAAAGAGTTTCATTCCCAACTCACGAACTTCGATTTCCAAATGCATTCACTCTCGAATGTAAATCTTTGCATAAAGTTAGCTAGGTGTAGACGGGTGTGC
Source organism: Laspeyria flexula (assembly GCA_905147015.1). Taxonomy (NCBI): domain Eukaryota; kingdom Metazoa; phylum Arthropoda; class Insecta; order Lepidoptera; family Erebidae; genus Laspeyria; species Laspeyria flexula. The sequence continues at coordinate 8,248,908 of LR989964.1, read as the reverse complement.
CATTTTGTCAATCTTTTGGATTATGTATGTGAAAACGTAAAAATTGAAATCCATTTCAGAACTGTAGATATACTTTGAACTGAAGCGTTCAACCTAGATAGACGTAAGTGCTTCGAGGAGGTGATTTGCAAATAGAAGAGTTTTGAAAAATGTCTTTTCTTTTTAAGTAAATCGTGGCTACGAGTATAAGAGATTATATTATTTAACATTCTTTGTAAAACTAAAACTTGGATCAAATTTGATGATCAGAGATCTCTCAAGAGCACTCAAGCACTGCTAATAGTGCATTATAGTGTAAGTATTTGATACGTAATTTAAGAATAATTTCCTCTAAATCATTTGCCCGACTGCCAAAAAGGAGGGTAATGTTTTTTTAAGTTCTTTTTTTACCTTTGTTTTATTTTATTCTAGATTTATTAAGAATAAATCTATTCGAGATATATAAGGCCTCCTTTTCAATGTCATCTCAAGTAGCCTAAAATAGACCGTATCGCAATTAGTTAAATAAAGTTTTCAAAATAAAGCCCAGTCGGCAGACCTGTCAATTTAGGAGAGATGCGCCGACAATTGGCTTATCCCCGTCATATCCGATCCAAACCCCAACTTATACAGACTCGACAAAAACGTGACCCGAATATATATATATATTTTCGTTGTTGAGTACATACGTTTTCAGATTGTTATATTTATTTTGTTTGTGTAACAGTTCCTTTGGTAATCCAAAAACGGTTTTTATACGAAAATTTGGATCATTCGTTCGTTCTTTGTGCGTTAAATTTATAGCCGAATTCGTACTACTGGTGTACATTGTTTCTATTATGGTTGGAAGTAAGTAACGATAAAATAATCTTTCACATACTCTATAGTCTTGAATGTTGTCCCAATTTTAACAGATTTAAGCTTTATCAATATATTTATAATTGTTCATGATGTTGTTGCCATAAATATTTCACTATAAGTCTGTATAATTTATGAGTAAGTAGACCTACTTTAAATATCAAGTAATGTCCTACGAAAGAATGAAACAAAGTGCCAAAAAATATTTAAAATGAAAATGTATAAATTGAAAAACAAAACTCAGATAAGACAAGTGAACGCAGCTCTGGCGCATAAAACGAAATAACCAATGAAATGGCTCTTTTTATGACTCTGCCCAATCACGGCTTGAAATCGATATCGTTTTACGAATATTATATGTATACTTCACATTTTTCAAACAGATTTTTATGTACCAGAATAATATTCTGCTTTATTGTCTATTATTATCAAAGCTTCCGTGAATTTTGGAAATTTACATACATATTCCGCCATGTCTTTACTGTACTGTTTCCCTTAATTGGGAAAGAGATTACGACGCGCCTCAGTTTATGAATTTTAAAATGAATTGTCGCACAAATTGTTTCATAAATTTAAAGGCACATGCATAAATAATGACTTTGAGGTTGCCAAATCCTTTAGGAAAATAACAAACTCGAGATATGAGATAAAAGTGTTAAATATTCTGCTTGAATGAAGACAACGATTAAAAATTTTATTATTCTGTTAAGTTATATTGCGTAGAGCTTTAGAGAATAAAGTAGGAACTAATATTATGGTAGTTGGATATTCAGAGAGCTGTGCTGTGGTGTTGAGCTAAGTGCTAATTAATTAAACCACTACACCACTTAACTACTTCAGGATATTAGTGAATGAAACAATAGGTGCGTTTCTTGGTTGCGTTTGTTTTTTTTTTAAGATAAGCGATTATAATATTATATATATTATTAGATTGGATATTAATAGCGATACTTGTGATATACGTCGTTCTTTACTTTTTGTGATCTGAGGATTTTCCTTTCCACAGACTAAAAATCTATCTTTTATTTTATCTATATTAATAATAATAATATAATAATATTCTACCACATTCACACAGCGCCATCTAGTCCCAAAGTAAGCAATTATATTTGCTTGTGTTATGGGTACTAAACAACTGATATACTACTTAAATACATATTTTTTTGTAAATACATACATATTATATATATATTACACCCAGACACAGAACAAACGTTTATGCTCATCACACAAAGATTTGTGGGGATCGAACCCACGACCTCCGGTTTAGCAGTCAGGGTCACTAACCACTAGACTGTTGGTCTGGTGGTTAGTGACCCTGACTTAAAATAGTAAATAGGCCAGTCTTAAATAAAATACCTAAAATTGTTCTAATTCAATTTAAGGATAAATTAAATAAATTTGTTAGTCTTATATTCATAATTTAATATGATATGAAATTGCAAATTTTAAGGAGTAAAAATACTAAGGCTTAAAGAATAATTCTGTTTATAAATAATTTTATTCTTTGTCGTTAACGGAACATGTTTTATTAAAATTAATCTTGGTGTTGCTAGTATTAATCCCACACGCTTTCCAAGTAAGGCAGATTTCGTAATCTGTGTTAGATTAAGTGCAGTTTCAATATTGAAATAAGTAGTCTAAAACATTTAAATGCGTAATTATTTTTCTATCCCAATACAAATCCGAAGAAGGTCCCTGAACAACCTATTTACTGAGAACAGTTTTTTAACAAGCCGGAGAATACGGAATTGAGTCAATAACATTTATTTTTATCGGAAAATAGCGTTCATATTGGCGATATAAGAGTAAGTTATGCTGAAAGCCTTCGATTAGAGCGACGCCCGTGGGATTACAGCTCGTTCACCTGGCCCGATGGACTCATGTATTCGTCGATTCATTTTATTTTTCCTCCCCTAACACCTATCCGCTCTTTGATGTTCTGAATCGTTTATATTATTGAGGCAATCTCGTTTCCCGATACGTCATCAATATTACATTTCTAATAAAAGTTTGAGTGTCAGTAATCATAAGCGGATTTACCTATAGGGTTCGGTGCCTGATGGTGAATAGCAAATGCTTTGAAAAGCCCTAAATAAAAATTAAAATTCCTGTTTTGCTGACAATCATTATTGTATGTTGAATGACACTAGCTTCCGCCCGCATGAACATCGCACACGCACATACAACGCGAGCGGACTCGCGTTGTATGTCGGTAAAATGCCAATGTGGTACTTTAGATTTTTATCTATCTGTGTGCCAAACATACAAATCCTTTCAGCTGTTCTGGCGTGATTGAGTAACAAACATCCAACCATACATCCATCTAGCATCCATCTTAACTTTCGCATTTATAATATTAGTATGTAAGTATTCAGTTATGTTAATAATTTATTCATTCAATAGTCTTATGTACAATATTTTAAATTAAAACTTACCTACTACCATTTACCTCAGATACTTTTTTGTTGGTCTGAGCCATTTACCTATTTATTTAAAACTAAATAAAAATTAAAGCTATCTTACATAATTACAAGTAGTATTTACAAGACTATAAATAAATGTTATGTTTTGGAGCGAATTCATGATCTGATATAGATTGAAAGTAATCACGGATATACCCACATAACCACAATTCATAACCTCCATAATGCGAATTATTATAATTTTTTGATAAAGATGAAAAAAATTAAATGAAATAGTATTTATTCATAGTTATTACACAGGTTTGATTAACATACTACTTCTGCCAAACTGTGTTGCAGCTTGTTGATAGATTGTTAGATTATGTGAACAACAATATTGCTTGAAATTCTATTGCGTGTGGTATTTAGTTTTGGGAGTAGACTAGTCCTCTGAGCATTTGTATCTACAGACAAGTAAAGAAACAAGAAAAAGAAAAGTCATAAAACCGTCGAGCATCGCTTCGGGGACGATAAGATAACTGCCTTCATATTGTCTGAAACAAACTGCTATGTAATTACATTTCGCTGTTAAATTCTAGGGGCAGAGCATTATTGTGCAAAGGGAATAATAAAGTTTTACGCGGTCGCCATTACGAACGCATTTCACATAAATTGAAATGGATCTAATATACCTGTGAAACTGAATTTGTTTTTATTATTAATTTTGTTCCACATAATGGTGCAGTTTTACGATTTATGGTTAGTACACATTGTTAGTACACATTGGTCTGACGGTGAACCGGGCCATAACAGGAATGCCGGTGGTCCGAGCCACCTGTCTGATAGTTTCTGTAGAAGCATGTATAAGACTTAGACTGACCTGTTGGTATAGTGGTTAGTGACCCTGACTGCTAAGCCGGAGGTCGTGGGTTCGATCCCCACCCAGGACAAATCTTTGTGTGATGAGCATAAAGGTTTTATTTACAAAAAAAATGTATTTAAGTAGTATATTAGTTGTTTAGTATATAAGACATACCCATAACACAAGCAAATATAATTGTTTACTTTGGAACTAGATGGCGCGGTGTGAATGTGGTAGAATATTATATTATATTATGAATAGAGGTGCAACCCAATATGTGGATGAGTGTAAAATGCAGTATAAGGCAGAAACCCAAGACACGTACTCACCAAGAAAAAGAAACGGCGCGGCGCTCAAAATAGAGCTCAAAAAGAGTTCAATTGTCACACAATTGTTTCGCTGTCGTGATGTGTGTACGTCAAAAAGTTTTATTGCTTTGTATATAATGTTTTTTAAAACGTATTAAATATAAAAACTATTTTTTGATCGTGACTTTAGTAAATGATGGTGCATCCAAGAGGTAGATGCTGAATTTTTGTATATCAATGGTATAAGGCTATGTTTCTGTCAGAGATGTCCGAAAATGCGTAACGAGGACTATGTTTAATAATAACCAATAGTATCGTTTCATCCAGCGATGCTAAGTAAATAAAGCGATTCTATTGGTTCTTAAAAATACATCCTAAGCTATACATCCTCGTACATCTGTAAGAAATATAATACCGCAAAATATATGCGCTAGGCCATAAATAGAATGCCCGAAATCCATGAAAGTTGATTATTGCAGTAAACCAGATAATAATCAGCTCAGATAAAGGGATCGTAATGACTCACACATGTATGTGCGAACCTTTAGGGACTGTAAGTCGTCATTCTACTATATAGGGTGCTTATCATAAATTTAACGCTAATGCAGGCGGGAGTGTAATAAAACATTTGGAGCGATATCAGCGGACAAAAGTGTGAGTTTACGAGCAGTGTGAGGACGTGGTGACTCTGGTACGGGGGCGCGTCCGGCCACCGGAACAAGACCAACAGGAAAGTCACGACTGGATGTGATGTCAAGGGAGATACCGCTCACGCTCTGACACCTCACGCACCTACATTGTCACACATTTCTTTTTTAACAAGTATTCGTTTTATAAATAAAGTTACGTCACAAGCTTTACGTATTGTTGGGATGTCTGATAGCTGGGACATTATGTGAGTATTTTGATATATATGATACATACATATCATTACGCCTGCCTCTCTTTGGGGTAGGCATATTTTCGATTTTTAGTATTATAACGTCACTGTTGATCGCAGCTCCGCCCTGGTCAAGTTTGGCTTCAATGACCAGCCACAGAAGTTTTAACCTCTATTAGAGCCTTCAACATCACAAAAGATGATTAAGAACTTCCATTTGTAAGGTTTAGTTTTACCTTTTTCGGTGCAACTTTTCCAATAATGGTCATCAACGAATTTTTTTTTTTTGTTTTTTAATAAACAACGCCCGCACTAGGGAACATGAAACTAACGGACACAAAGTACACCCAGACTAGAAACAAATATCTATGAATCACACAAATATTTGTCTCGTGTGGGAATCGAACCCACGTCACCCAACACGGCGATGTAGTGGCGAGGCGACCACTTTAACCACTGCGCCACGGTGACAGTCATAATATATTTTTTTGAATATATTTTTGTTTCGTTACGTTGTAGCTGTTTTTGAATTATAGCTAACAAACTTAACATTTTAGAAACTTTAAATTTACCCACCATATTACCTAGAAAGTAAATTTCGCTTGGGCGTCCAATTTCTGCATGTGTGATAGGTTATCTAACAATTGAAGCTTTACCGAGAGCTGTAGGTTATAGCAACAATGGCACAGCTAATTTTGTTGCTTACTGGAAGCAGGGTATTCGTTCGTAATCAACCTTTTATTTTATTTTTTAGTTTATAGAGAGGCCACATTTTATTTGTAAGTAGAATTGATTTCCTGTAACGAATGACGTCATAAAACCTCAAGGAATGCTTAGGTATCTAAAGCTGTAAGTAAACGCAATAAACTTTGTCTTTAAGTTTGTTTAAACTCGCTCGCGCTATTCACTCTTAATCGGCACTCTAAGTTGGTACGGAGCGATAAAACATGGCTTAAGTCGGTACATCGATTAAGTTCGTCTCTGATATTTCTTGAATCTAAGTTCTATTTATAACTCTGTGTGTTTTACTAAGTGTGTTCCAGATTTTCAACAACGATAATCTATCCAAGATTTTATTTAGATAGTCGCCAATATTAGCTGCTTCTGTTATCGAATTGGATCCACTTAATTCAATTTCAGGGACATTAATGTCTGGATCGTAAATTCACTAAATTATTAGCATCTATTTAGGTGCTTTGACGTCATTGTATTATTCTTAGAAGCTCTTATATTATTTTCTATCGAATCTATATCTGTAAATCGTATTCTAATAATTTTGAATAACATTAATACTTCGCGCGAATGTAGTTGACAAGTAAACTGTAATAACATTGAATGGAGTTGTCATTCCAACTGGATTTTATATTATCCTACTGTTACTGACGTATTCTCCCTGTGATCGTTCATACTTCTCTATTGCGAAAGAAATTGAATATAAATAACGTACTGTCCTAATAATAATCTCTGTTGTGAAGGATTAAGAATACATAATGTCACTACGACATCACATCATCATTAGTCATCTCAATTAGTGTTTAATCATTAGTGTCCTAAAAGGCGACTAAGGTAGTAACTTAATGCAGACAAGAGAAAGGAAAATTCAAAAGAAACCCCATACCAAGCCGTTTGGCCAGCGTGGTATAGTAGGCTAAATTCCTTCCACATTCTGTGAAGGACGCCTCTGCCCAGTAGTGATAAAAGTGTGATTAAAATAAAACTTTTAATAAATTGTAACCATAACAAATAAAAATGTTATAGTGTTGATTTTGGGTCTTTCCCCTTTGGGACCACGACACTTTGGGAACGACACTAGAATTGGCTGTTTCACACCAAAATCAAACGGACCACGGTTTGGTCTTGGTGTGAAACAGCCAATTCAAAAAAGGCCGTTCCGCGATTGATCCCGTAGTCCCAAAGTGTCGTGGTCCCAAAGGGGAAAGACCCTTGATTTTTGACACTATCGATGTTTAAAATCGATTTCGTCATACTATGAAGAAATCGGTTTTAAACATCGATGCAATGGAACATGCGGTGTGTGAACTTTATGGTGGGACTTTACGTACAAGGTACGTGATCTTCTTGCAAATGGCATTACAATAAATATATATCTAAATGTCTGTCGGGATAGGCCGCTTACAGATTTTAAATGGGACTAAATGATCGTCGTACGTTTAAGAATTTTTGGTAGTGCTAATACGATGACGTGCGTTGATAGCTTTCCAGATTTATTTAATTTGTTTGCTGTTTTTTGCTTTTGAACAGATTTCGAGAAATCGAAATGATTTTGCCGTGATAAGATTTTTTAAGAATAGGTACGTGACGTGGCATTTCAATTCAAAATAAAGATCTTCCAAGGTCGGCGATACTACTCTGCCACTGATTATAAATTAATACTAAACCAACTAGAGAACCAATAGTGGTCAAAAATTAACTAGAAGTATGGCTTACTATTTTTATACCACACCAAGGGTTCAAACAGCTGTTCACTACCGTTGACTTATAGGTAAATTTGCAGAAAAAAACATCGTGAGGAAACCCAAATATACTAGAAGTAATTCTAAGGATGAGTCTGTTTTACGAATTTTCATAAGACCAACGTTTGTTTTATATATTTATCTGTGTTTCACGACTTTGCATAAGACCAAAGTGTGTTTTCTGTTTCTGTGTTTCACGAATTTGCATAGGACCAACGTGTGTTTTCTATTTCTGTTTTCTGTGTGGATTGTGGGGTTTTCGTCGATAGAAGAGATGCCCAGCGATGCCTATAATAGGTTGTTATAGTATATACTAGCTACTTATCTACCTACAGCCACACAACACTACCAGCGTCGGCAACTGATATACTATTAAACACTGGGTTAACGTTTACGGACGGAGTCTGTGGTCTGTGGTTTGAAGTCCACTACCTTACATTTCTATGCAGACTAAGACTTGCCTTATCCCTTAAAAACATTTATTTATTTATTTAATAGAAACGGATAAACCAAAAATATAAATTAAATTAGTTTTTTTTTACTTTCATTCCTGACTTTCAACAGTCTTTCTTTCATACTTTGAAATTAAATGAAGCTTTTATTACGTCATTGTTGTTTATTACAAAGTTATTTTGTATTACGGAAAGCAAAAGATAAAGTGTGATACTTGTTTATCTATTATTGAGTTTGTTCAGGCTCATAAATCAACAGGGTGTTATTTATGTAGGTAGTATAGCTTTTACATTCCCTTGAAATTTGACTTCCGAACTACTCGTGAACTACGTTTAACCTTTGTAGTAATCAAGGAAATTTATCTACTAAGTTTGAGCCGTGTCCGTTTCGATTACCCTTTTGGCTGCGTAATAAACTATTCAAATTGGGAAGATCTGTATTGGAGATGCTTCTTGTTATTTTGTTTCATAATTACCTCAAAACGGATGGCTTTGTAGGTTATATTTGTGATATTTATTTTAAACCTAATAAACAGTTCAGGGTCAGTAATGTGATTATGTTGTGTTCTGAGCAAAAGTTTAATCTACTCTATTTAGAAAACTGAGATCCACATCAATCGTAAAATCCACATAGGTAATTATTTTTAGTGATAGTAGAGCCAACCAAAAGTTTTCGCGAATATTTTCGGTTTCTACTACAAAATTATTGCCTCAAACAGCTACTCGTAATATAATACAAACAGAACAACACGCATTGAAATAACTGAACGTACTTAATTAAAAATTATGTCACAACTGTGCTTAGTTAACAAAAATAGCTTAGACATTTATGTGACAGTCCACACGTACATTTTACTAACAGCTGAATTCGTTAAAATGTTTTGTACGATCTCAAGCATATAATTGTCAGCTGTGAAAAACAAACTTGGTGATGAACTCTCTCATATGTAGTCTGTTAAGTACGTAACAACGGTATTTCACTGCCACTGGCTTAATTGAAAAGCGTTTTAATTGTGATCAAACTAAGTTATGTTGTACATAAAGTATTCACTTGACTTCTGTGTCTGTTCATTTGGAGTACACGCCTTTGCAAAAAAAGAAATTGTCAGTGTACAATTTTATGAAGGCAATATTTTTAAGTATATTAGTAAAATAGTTTGAGATGCGCTATTTGATCAACGATATCGTTATGACGAATTCTTTGCATACTAAAGTTTCACATGCATACTTCTTTAATTGATTGCACATACGGAATTCAAATATCAGAAGAGAAAAGAAGAGAAATTCACTTTGAAATCGATACAACGTAATGTCGCGATGTCTTTCCTAAAAGTCAATGAATTGTGTTGAGGAATTCATAACTGACTGTATTTTTGAAGATTATACATATATACACTCACTCTCACGCCTCTTTCCTATCAGAGGGGTAGGCAGAAACTATTTTCTCTCACCTGACATACATATTTGGCTTCTTCAACATTCATCAATCTTTTCATAGGTACATTTTATTCGATTTAGGGTGATCTTGATCTGTCCTTTCTGTAGCACGTCTCCGATTTGGAAATGGAACGTTCTTCTAGGTCTTATCCTTCCAATGTTCCCCTTCAGCTTGAAGATCATAATGAGAGCAATGAGCAATTATCACAACCTGTACCTACAAAACCAATTCAAAAGTAGAAATTCTGAATTTGGTGTAGAATATAAGACCATTTTCCGACTACTAGAAACTATTACTAGAGACTAGGTACTAGAAACTGATTTGTTGCTATTTCATTGGTTAGATGAAAAAAGAATGAGTTATGGAAAATAACAATAGTTCAGAGTTACGGTAACAAAGTCACGAGTCAATCTTATATCGCGGTCGATCGGTAGAAACATCCATTTACGAAAATTTATGTTAAAACAATCATACGAGTTTGTTTCCATTTTATTAATCAGAAAGGCCTTGTTAACAAGACAACAACAACAGAATAAAACAAACAACTTTTATAAGCACGAAATGGGAAATGGCGGCAGTTTTCTTTTTATATCCATGCACGTACAGACTATAGGTTTGATTTGGAACAAAAAACGCTATAGAGAGCATAATTCTAAAAAATAGTATAAAAATCAATAATGAACGAGATATTGTTGCTTTAACATTTGTTGTACTAGCTTCCGTCCGCGGTTTCGCTTGCGTTGTAAATCGTTCAAAAGTAGCATATTTGCTTTTCCAGACTGTAATAATGTGTGTGTCAAATTTTATAGATATTTTTTAGTGGTTTGACGTCATTGAGTAACACATATCCAACAAGCATATTAAAGACAAAGTTTAAGTATCAAAATGATAAATTTACATTGGTAACGCCAGCAAAAATCGAAGTCAGACCTCATTATTTCAGGGTCTTTTACCACATGATAAACATCACTTAAAATATAATCTCAAGTTAAATTTTAAACACAAGTAAGAGAGCTACTTACTACTCTTTTTAACATTAATTATAATCTGAAACGAAAGTTCTTTAGATTCAGGTTTAATTTTAGCATATCTGCTTATATAACTCTTTAAAATATTTACCGCGGGAAGCAAGAGTTGGTAGAAAGTCTAATAATTTATTTACCACTTGTCTTGCCTCCTTCAACGTTCAGGCAGTGACGTAGCCATAAATACGTTCACCAGAAATTATGACCGCATCCGAAAATATTCGAGCTACATGCACATGATCTGGAAAATTTATTATTCATGCTGGAAAATTTCTTATAAGTTTTTCCAATAGTAATATTTTGTATGGTTCATGTTAGTGTAACATTGCACATAACTTTGGTGTCTAAGGGATTGGAAATCATTGTTACACGTAGGTCGATCAGCATTTTGGATAGCTGGTTGTTTATTGTGGAAGGTTTCGAGAATATTCAAATCTTTTGGAGAAACGAAGTTGAAATGTTTCTTCAAGAGACGCTGAGGTGTTAGATAGTAAGATTTTCCACTCTAAAGATTACAGCATTCGGCTATTGTCGCTTTTGTTGATGAGTGTTCTTATAGCTCATTGATAAATGCGAATCAATATATGGGCAGTAGTGAAAACTATACTCATTTACTAATGAAAGTGTTGTAATGTAATTGAGATTATGTCCTATGAGTCGGACAAGTTTCTTTTCTTAACTATAATGATTTATCTAAAAAAATAAGTAGGTAGATAAGTTTTTTTTTTTTACTAGTCCCAAAGTAAGCAATTATATTTGCTTGTGTTATGGGTACTAAACAACTGATATACTACTTAAATATATATTTTTTTTTGTAAATACATACATATTATAGGTAAATTACACCCAGACACAGAACAAACCTTTATGCTCATCACACAAAGAAGAAAGATTGTCCTGGGTGGGGATCGAACCCACGACCTCCGGCGTAGCAGTCAGGGCCACTAACCACTAGACCAACAGGCCAGTCGAATTGAATAATTGTCATCGTAAATTCCATTCTGGCACTATCTTTGTTAAGTAATTTATGTATGCTACGGTATACATGCGGTTTGAAATATCAGATATCTTCAGCTACTTTCGCTTGGTCAGGAGCAAAAGTAGTAGTGCTAAATCAAACAAAAATACACGGGAGTGAAGTTTCACTTCCGTGTATTTTTGTTTGGTTTAGCAACCCTATTTTAGGGTTGCTAAACCAACTTTTTTTGAAATCGAACCAGTATTTGCTGAGATTAGTGTGTTCAATGAAACAAACAAACTCTTCAGCTTTATAGATAGAATAGATATACATTTTTTGTGAAAAATTGTACAATACATGTATAAAAATCCATTGAGTGCATTTAAAGACAGACAGATGTAGAAAACGAGTGTGCTTTTTACATTTTAGAGATTATCGACATGTCATATCAATGAACCAGTAAACAGAAGATAGTCTGGTACTAAATAAAGTTCTAAGTTGGGTCATTCCTCAAGAGTCCCAACATACGTTAATACGATACATTCTCGTAACTCAAGTCTGATTACAGTTTCAGTACGCCTCGCGTCTACCTTTGCCGCAAATTAGAGGTAATCCCTTCTAATTAACCTATTCACGAAACAAAGCTAATATCTCTTGTTAGAACTTTTCACACTTTGCAATGTCTAGAATTCCGGCGGAATAATTTGCGCTTTGGTACAATTAATGATGGATTTATTTAAAAGACTGCTGTGCAAGAGGTGCTGGATTCGATTCCCAGGTTGGGTGGAAGCGGTATTGGCTTTAATATTCTATTGTTTGGAACTTTTTACCCGTAATTAGTAAAAGCCCTGCGTCGCGGCGAACTTTACAAAATATATACATAAAAATGAATACGAAGTATTTATGGTCGATGTTGAACTTGACCCAAGTGACTAGTAGAAATAAAGTTTATTATACTATACAATATAATCCGTGTAGGATTAAGAATACATAATGTCACAACCCTATCTCAACCCGTGGGTCGACACCCCTACCTTAGCCGTCTTTTACGACTAAAAGGCGGCTAAGGGAACCCCTATGCAGATAAGAACACTGCGAGAAAAGGAAATTTCAAAACCAACTTGTCTGACCAGTGTGGGATAGTAGGCTAAATTACCCCAAATGTTTGTAGAAGACCTGTCCCCAGTAGTTGGACGTTTATGGGTTGAAATGATTCTCATTTGTCGGCGCGGAGTTTGGAACTTTTTACCAGCAATAGGTAAAGGATCTGTGTCGTGGAGAACTCACAAATATACATATAATATGGACGCAAAGTTTTTTTGGTCGATGTTGAACTTGGCCCATAAGTGACTAGTAATAAAGTTTACTATTACTATAGAATATATATGTAAGTATTGAGAAATCGCGAGAACACTAGTAACCCTTTTCCATCCACGATTTTTACAACTCGCGTACGATGATAAAAAGATTTATGTTGATGTTTTTCTGTCCTTACATTTTTATATCCGACTGAAATCAGAATAACAATGAACACGCTATTGATACAACAGTACATATTACGTAAATATATATGCGAATATTGGTACTGTGAACATACAGCTTTGTTTATACGAGTACCGGTGACCTTCATTATTGGTTAAATTTGTTTGTTATTATTCAGAGCTACTTAAGTACCTACTATGAATATTTATGCGTCCACTGCTACAGAACGTATGTATCTATAGGTATAGAAAGTATTACTTTTTAATGAATCTTCTATGGCAATCTGCGTGTGACCTGGTGGTCGATTCTGCTAATTTCCATACGTCGATAGCAGACCTATGGACTAAATCGAACAATATGATCTATTCGAAATCTCGACATTCAAAAGGTTAATTTTAAAATGAAAAAATTTGTCAAATTAAACATTTGACAACTATATCAAAATCTACAGTCAAATGTTGAAGTTCCGTGTAGAGTGAAGAATAAATAAGAGTGCCTCATTTAAATTCGCGTATAAGTAAAAACCAACAGTTAGTATCCAGTAAAATTGGGCAATAAAGTTCGATAAATACAATGTTTTCAGTTTGTTCGCATCTAAACCAGCAAAACAATTGGGTATAGTTTAGTAGAGCATTAAAACAATTTAGATCAAAAAGTTTCCGGAGTTCGGCAGTGAAACCAATTAAGAACGACTTTAACCAACGCTATCTCTGTATCACTAGTCATTCCAATCAAAGTAATTACTTTTTAGTATAAAACCTGTCGAACAGCCAAATACAAATAAATACAAATACAAATATCTTTATTCTGCATAGATAAGGGTTTCCAAAAATTTAGATGGTCATAAGGGTACAATAAACTTAGTTACTTTAAACCTTATATTACCTAAAAGGTGTGCAAATTTAATACCTACTAATTATAAGTAAGGTTGATTTATTTATATTTATTTGTTATACTACGATTTGAATCTTGGTTACAGTAAGCAGTAGGTTCCTAATTGAAGTCTTTGAGCCAGCGATGCGCAGTAATTTTGTTTTCAGATAGGTACAGTTCCTGGTCTTATAGAAGTCACTGAGCAGCAGCTATCACTTTTAGTGACACGATTTGGTCTTCTAACATTTGTACAGCTAAACTGTTTACACACACTGAATTCTTTAAATTACGGTATGTACTGCAATATCGTAAAAAAAATCTATAATTATTTGGGCTACTGGATTAGAGTTAAAAATACCACTTCAATTTTTGAAGATCATGACAATTATATGGGAAAATATATTTTGCGTGTCTGGAATTTGTGTTTTTGGGGCTAACACTGAATTTCGACATTCGATTAGTCGGTTTTGATGTCGCTGTCAAATGCTTGAAAGTGACAGCGAGCATATCTAAATTTCCTTATATTTGACAGCGACATCAAAATCGACTAATCGAATGTCGAAATTCAGAGTAAGCCCCTTATTATCTGCCGCGATACACCGATTGTAAACTACAAAAACATAATCCTTGAAAACTAATCGAATAAAAGAAAGAAAAGTAGAGACTTATCCATTTATTTCGAGATAGAATAACATTACAATACTCGTATTATTCATCAGCTGAACCGTAAGTCGCAAAGCAACCTCTCAACAAATAAATTGAAAATCCTTTTCCTCAATCATTTGGAATAATGTTTTATTTATGCCGAGTTATGCGAGACCTTTAGATAGAAGATGATGAAATGTTCAAGAGAATGCATAGGACATACTTACTTTGTGTTGTTAAACGACATGTATCGGGAAAAATTTAATAAAATGTACCTACTTATTATGCTATGAAAATACTGACAGGAAAAAATATATACGAAGTCTTGTATGCAAAGAAAGGCGTATAAACTAGTAATTTATAATATATTTCACTCACTTAAATCAATAAAGATATAATTCAGATGTTTATTATCAAATTCTCATCTTATTCTTATTAATATATGGTTAAAAATGCTTAATTGGATTTCCATAGAGATTTTACGATACACGAGTGAAATAATACAGACGCAAATATGTGCAGAATATTTTCTTCTTGTCGGTTAATGGATAAACCAAAAACGAATATCGTAAATCAAAGATACTGTGTATAATTTGATTTGGTATTCACGTGATGGTTTGATCCGGCAGGAACGGTCATAATTAAGATGAACAACGAACAGAGCCGCGTGCGTCGCATATATTTACTTAGGATTATGGTAATTGCTGGTAGCCTGACGCCCCACCTCGTTTCAGACATTTCTTCCTTTATATGCAAATAAGTACAACATACCCGTAATATAGGATCTTTGAAAGCTTGAATACTCAACCCAAATTTAAAATATATCAATCTATGGGTTACAGTAGTCGTAAGCAGGATCTTAGGCTTTATTCACCTAGTATATAGACTGGAATCTTTTCTCTTTTTTTTAATTTCTGAAGTGGAAAACAAGCATGCGGCCCACTTGATGGTAAGTAATTACCACAGCTCATGGACCTAGGCAATGTTAGGGACACAGCCAAGCCACTGCCTATCTAGCGAAGATAGCTCTTTTTAAATCTTTTTTCAAGAAGGTTTTCATTTTTGTAGTTATAGTCTCGCGATCTGCGGTATGAGGTGCCGGAAATTTAATGCCCTTTTTTCATAATGCTTTTCTTTTAGACAAGAAATCATTCTAATTGTTTTTCGTACAATTATGTGTCCGACACTGCATACCGCAGCGTTGTGCATTGATATCGCGAGACCTAAGCATTACATTTTGATGTCTGTGTATTTTTTATTTCAAATACGAATACAGAGTCACACATTGATATAGATATTCTATCTCTATAAAATACTTGACGTCGCGAGGGGCTTCACTCCCGTCGTTCTATATTTGGTCACTACTCAGCTCCTATTATGATGTTATATAGCCTATAACCTTTCTCGATAAATGGGATATCCACCACCAAAAGAATTTTGATAATCGGTTCGGTAGATCCCGACATTACCTTCTACTACGTCACATACTCACAAAACTTTACCTTTATATAATATTAGTATAGATAAAAGTGCTTAGGCAGCTTAATTAATAATAACCACATTTTATTTTATTTAAATCACGAACTACAAATTTCTATAATCAACGGTGACTTGTAGTACTTACAATCAGGTCAGCCTTAACCTTGTTTGCCATATGGCCACTTTAGTTACAAAATCTGCAATTTATATGAAATCCCGCTTAAAATTTTGTTGTAGCTCTACAACCCCGCAATAAATAGCAAAAGAGAAATACTACAAACATAAAAGAGGAAGTTTATCTTCCGTAGTTGTGTTTTATATTTTGGTCGTCTATTTCACAACTATTTACGCCACTCCGCCAACGTTTGTCCTTTGTTCAACCACGAAACGTGATTCTCAGTACAATACACACAATATCGTAAAAGTCTCGGCATACGTGAGCTTTATTTTAACTAACGTCTATTGTTTAAAACAATTCTTTATTTACCACTAATGTAGACTTGTCTTTCTCGTGTGTTGTTAGGTTTTTAATTCAACATAGTAGCCTTGTATCACATTTACAAAATATACTATTCAAAACTAACATATAGACCCAATACATCAATTTATCTGTGCCGGGCATTCAAAAAGAGTTTAATAATAATTCACAACGAAAGTAAATTTGCAGTTTATGCTGAACCGCTGGCTGTTAATGTTTTATAAGTTATTCGAAACTGAAGCGTTACATTATATTATTATATGATGTACGAGTATGTACGTATTAATCTAAATTCTGCCAGATAGGATATAGTGACCAGTGATACTGGCGTTCAAAGATTTAAGTATTTATAGTCACTAACATTACTATAAAATTTAACAATGTGGCGGTTAAGTTACATACATAAAATGACATTATATCCGACCCTGTTATGGAAAAAAATCACATGATTTGCTGTATAGAATTGGGCCCTCATTTTCCAACTTTTATACCAAACGGAGATGGAATCGGACCTCTAAATCGGATTCTATTGATAGTATTGTCTAAAGTCCGTTTCCGGCAGTCGAAGAGGACAGGAAAGGTCAGGCAATCGATACTATGCCGGCGGTCGCTCCTTCTGTACTCGAATTTATACGCGAGTTTTCTACATAGAAACAAGAATTATTTTAACTTAAAGTGTCCGTAAACGATCAATCTGAATATAGATCCGACACATCAATCAGTGTTGCTAGTAATTAAATTTGTTCCCCAATGACTGGTTAGCAAAGTCCAAATTTACACCAGAGCCACAAGTGGCGCACAGTATATTGGATTGTCTTATGGAAGGCACTTTTAGCATATCATCAGGAGCCATATCTTGTTTAAAATTTTAGTGACATAAAATAAAAAGGTATGATTTAAAAAGGTATTCTTACCTTTTCACGCAACATTAAATAAAACACCAATACATCAGTACTTTAAAATACATTGAGTTAAAATATTCGACGTCTATCAACAGCCTACAGAATCTCAACGTAATTTTAAATTCACTTTGAGTTGGAACATTACATTTGTTAGTAAATATGTAAATTGTGAAAGCACGGCTATCTTCCTTTTAACCTGACAGTTTAATTTAAATATGAACGACGTTATACCTACCAAAAGACTCAATTCAAATACTGTCCGCAATCAAGTGATTCACACTCTATGTATAAAAAAATAAGCTACATAAATGCAAAGAAATTGTAAAGATTTATGGATATTTGGTACTCAGTCAAGCAGAAACTATTGCGGATTCTAATGAAAAGAGGCCGATACCCTTCCATATATTTGTGAGCCCAAATGTAAAAGATGAAAATTGTTACAATGAATAGCTGGCTTACCAATAAATTTTAATGTTCCTTGAAAATTTAGCCATTTTGTCAAGTTAAAAGAAGCGTTTTATGAGATTTAGTGTAGTAAGATCAAGTACCAAGAACAACCTGATCAATTTGTAATTTTGACTGTGTAGTGTGGCCCTTAGTTTATATTCCAGAGAAGATAACTGTCTGAACACATAGACCATAACCTGAATTAAAATGTAAAGTAAGTAAGTACTGCTTACTTATGACTTATAATAAACATGACGTTAACTCAGAAAAAAATACTGGGGGCTCATCATATATAAAAGGACATTATTATGACTTGTATATTTATCATTAAAAAATATTTCAAGAAGGTTTAAGGCAACTAAACCTGCTTAATGACAGTACTGTAGTCTTTTGCAATTGATCTTGAACTCCATCTCAAAAAATAGCAGCAAAAGATAATCGTTGCAAAAACTTTTACAAGTACAAATAAACTATAAGTATACACAATCGCAGATTTGAAAGTATATTTTAATTATGTGAATAGTATATTGCTTAAGGCAAAAATTAAGCATAGTGGTTCCAAAGGCAAATTTAAATAAGCATAAGTCAAGAATTTGGTAGCGTTTCAGATTTTACACAGTTGTTTATATTATTATAAAATTCTACAGGCTGCGACCAAAAGCTTGATGGTGATTAGGAGAGGCTTATGTCTAGCAATATACCTATTGTTATACACTCTTTACTCACTAATAATGATGTTAGGTATGCTACGGATGATGTAGGCTCGTTTATTTAGTATTTATAGTTCTCAAAGGGATTTGTAAATTAAAATACAAAAATGATATCCTAAACTCTTATTTTTTATTTATCACCAAAACTGTTAATCACACTTTGGTACAAAAACAATGTATTAAACCTCAAAATATAGTTACATCTAAACAATATAACAATAAATAAAACACTCTAAATAAACATCTTAAAAACATTAATATGATCTCTAAAATTGACTTTGTTTTCACCAAACACGCTACCTTAAAACGGGGTGAAAGGAAAACACGGATTGAACAAATTGGTGATTTGTAAATTCTTTTACAATTTGTTTTACAAACAGTCAATTAAAGATTTTAAATAAATTGAGATTGAGTTTCTGTTTAATTATATCATGGATCACGGAATTGACATGAATAAAACAGTTTTATAATACCACTGATGTTTTACTTAACTTGGTAAAAATCACTCAATTCATCATTGATTTTCCAATCACCACGTTTTAACGATATTGTTTTATAATTATATATTTGTTAGTAAGTAATCTTCTTTAAAATACTATAAACTTTATATTTCTGTCTTTAATTTATTATTTATGGAGAATAAAATAAAGACAAAATATTATTTAATAGTCAGTTAAGATAGGTAAATGACACAAAGATTGAAGGATTTATGATTCAAAAGTGATGGTTCTACATTATAAAATATGAATATTTAACTACGACAAAGGTCCCACGAGTACTTTAAGAAATAGGAAAAATGAGCTATTTTATTTTACATTAATATTTGCTACTCTTCATTTTGTAAGTTATGTTTAAATTGTCGGTTAAACCAAATATATGCTCTGTATCAAGATATTAACGTTGGAAAGTAGCCTAGCCGATCTGGTCAAGTGACTATTGTACTTGTTTATACAAAAATTGTTTACGTTTCTTTTTATATGAACGAAAAACAAAAGCATATTTGTTCACTGAATTCTAAGAGCGAGTATTGCTGCAGGAAAGATATCTTTTTAATCCCATTTTATTGCTTTATGAGTTAAATATACTATCACTTCAACTTCCATATCGATATTAGATACATCTTCTACAGAAACAATTATTTACACAATTCCTTCACAGTCTATATAACAGAAAATAATTCACGAACTCTCAACACGAAATATCACGCATTTCATTTGAGTAACAAATATCATACGGATGTTGTGATTTGTTCAATGAGATGATGTTCTCTTCGTCGGCATGCTGCTCGACAAGAACCGCCGCGAGTCCACATAGTGCCACGAGTGGCGAGACCCTCCGGGACGCTTCGTGAAGGCCGCAGTGGCATCGCGCGCCGGTAACAGTCGGGGCAGTGAGCAGCCGAGCAACAAGCACGGTCAAGTGGCGCAGCATATGAAAGTGATTTTGGCAGACGAGCACCGCCGCATGTAGGGCCGGGCCATGCACAGTACGCAGTCGCCCCACCGGCACTGCAGGCACACCACGCAGGCTCACACCGTGGTGGTGGCGTGACACACGGACACGCCTCCGCTATAGTGGGAGCTGGTGCGGGTGGCGGCTGTTCTGGGTCTCGCTTAGAAAACCCAACAAAGAACAATAACAAAGCACCGGCTAACGTAGCCGCTGTTGAAAAGTAGAAGCCTGCTCGAGGCACCTGTTGATTGATGTACCCAGTCACAGGCACACCCACCATCACTGGAATAGCTTCCGCACCTTGCACGTAACCTATTCAAGAAAGAGATTTAAGGCTGTAATATCAATCCGCAGGTATAAACACAACATAGACACAGGCATATTTTATTAACTCACCCCAAACTTTCGTAAAGTGTCGACCCCGAACTCGTTCCATTGTGAGCATCTTTATAGAATATAAAAATCCACCCAAACAAAGTCCGTACATCCACGCGAACAACACGTAACCGTGATAGCCTTCAACGCTGCTCAGAGCGAGCATGGAAATACCTGCAAACATTTTCATTTTAATATATATGTATACGAAAATAGAAAACAGGAAAAAGCTAGTTCGGTCTTTACCTATTCCTAACATGGCAGTTTGGCACAGATATTGCTTGGACACGAGGCACTGCGCTGACGGTCGCACCAGCACGATTCCGAAGCCAGCGCAACCGAGCACTGCAGCGAACCCCAGAAATGTTTGAAGTAGCACCAAAGCACTTTCTTCTAATCCTTCTTGAAATCCTTGCAAAGACTAAAAAAGTAATACAGATTAAGCAAAAAAATTTGTAGTATTTTGGATTACAACTTTAACATTTGACTTACCAAAAAAAAGACGGGTGTATAAAGTCCAAAAGCAGCTAAGCCGGCCGCCAATAACAAAACTTTTGCCGGCCGGGATTGAAGAGGGCTAAAATCGACAAGCGGTGCCCTTTTTAGGCCTTTTTTTTCTTTCACCTAAAACAAACGAGTTAATGAGATACCTACTTAATTGAACAAGCGTAGAATTCTAAATTGTTTAATTTGAAATTTAAGCGAAGTTGACCTGAAGGGTATCTGAATGAAAACATAAATTAGAATGTTAATCTCCCGTTGGGTTCAAATTAGGGAGTATTTATTTATTTGTAATTTCTTTGATCTGTAATTTAAAGAATTTGAATGAATTATCTTACCGGCCTTACCTTTCGGCGCTGATTTTTGAGATGTAAAATAGCGCGACGTTGCGGATGGTATAGGGAAGCACTACGATATACTGCACTGAGAAAGAAAGCTAAAACGAGAACTCCTGTGATTGCTTGCAGACCAAGACGCCAACCTAATTTCCTAAAAAGCAAAAGCTTGAGTTAAAATATATGCTAATTGTTTTACTTTGGGCTATTTGGACCAATATTATTCTTGTATAAACTTTGGAAGTAAGAACGTAACTTGTGAAATTGGTTTCTGCAAGTAATTTTTATCAAGCTATAATTCTAAAAGAAAACCAATCGTGATAGTAATTGATTCTTGTATTGCTATTTCTTTGTCTGAAATTTGTAATTCAACACCTTTTTGTTCAATTTGACATTATTTTTCTTTGACTCGACCAAAACTTTATTTAATTAAAGTTGAAGTGCCAGGGCCCTACCTAATTCAATTTATTTATTATGATTCTGTTTGTATAAATTCAATTACTTTTATTCTGTTTCTACAAAAAATACGCAAAATTAATTCTTACAATTTAACAAGAACATCAAAGCCTGTATAGGTCGTCCAGAATATATTGAGCTTTTATGAATAGTTCTAGTTCCAAACTTCGTCCATTAATTTTAGTCGAATTATATTGATGTCCTCGATTGTTCAAGCTCCACAATTGGAGGCGTGTTCAGAATTTAATATAGATTGAATAATAGTAATTACCCGACGGCTTCTTTGTAAGCGACACTGAAGAGCGCGATGCCGACTCCGCCACCAGCGTGTGCCACGAGCTCGACGAACTGCCGCCGTTTTCTGAAGTATGCACCAAGCACTAAACCAGCTGCCTCTCGAACTAAACCGCATCCAATGCCGAGTACTACACCTATAAAAATATGGTAGTAATAATAACAATCTATTTTAGGTCTCAATATCCAATGCTAGACAATAGCCGCATACGCTGGACTTTTTCAGGTCAGTGCATTCATGTAGGTAAGTCTAAAGAATTTTAAATTTACATTAGGTTGTGTGTTGTTTTAAATTTACATTTTTTTTGTCACGAATATGGAAGGATTCTGTCGTTGTACCGAAGAAGAATTAAAAGAATATATACAGTAATAAACGTACCTATATAAGATTATATATTATTATATAAGATTAACTAAACTAGTTTCACTCAGACTTTTGTAGTCAGCAACGTGATAGCAGGAATGAACAGAGGTAGCTGGTTACTTTATACCAGATAGAGCTAACGAGGACTAACCCGCATTTTATTTTACGTTTTCGAAGAAAAGAACTAAAAATGTTGAAGATAACAAGCTTTACTGAAGAAATAATACTGAACTACGTAAGTAGGCAGCCGCTTCGTAGTTTCTAAAGTACTCAAAGTTTGTAGTTTAATAGATCCATTAGAATAAATTTTCTATTTTTGCTTGTTTTTACGGCCAAGAGACGCTTGAATAAACACGGTAACCAAAACTTATGCTATTCAAATTCCCAATGCTGCATGCTGTGCAGAACTTTTTCCAATAGTTCCTTCAATAGTTTAATAAGCGTTCGTTAAACATACGATGTCATTCAGGCACATGTTTTACGACAAAAGTATAATGAAAATATATTTATAGGTAATTTTCAGTGAAAATTATACTTATTGGTTGTTACTGTTGCTACTGTTACTTAACGAGCAATTTTAAAGTAAGATACGAAAATGTAAGAAATTAGAATATTTGTAAAATTATTTTCTATCAAAATTTTTACTAGAGTTGCAGGCAAACATCTAAATCCATATTTAATGCTATCCATGTATAATATTATCCAAAAAATATATCACGAAAATAAGTAAGGGCTGTGTAAACGCGAATAGTAAGCAAAACTAACCAGCTTGCTTGATTCAATATCCCTGAGGTAACCGCGCTGTGTGGAAAGGATAACATATTGAACTGAATTCGCGCTTACTCGCTAACTTACCTACACATATATTCGGATTTAGTGATTTTATTTACGGGTCTTATAGGAAATATTTCCTGGTATTGTATAGGAGGGGTTTTGCTTACCGTATATTTGAAAATATAGCTGGAGCCTTACTCGCGATTGTAATATTAAATTGGTCTATTTTGATGTCAAATATTCATGTTGTAATGTATAGGAAGTCAGTAGCAGTGTAGTAGATGTTTTAGGAAGTCTGCAAAATGTTAGGTTTGCACAAAACGAGGAGAACACCCTATCACTATAAAATATTGGCCAGAGGGTTAACTTTCTGTGACCTGTCCGGTTGCGGAATAGTTAATTCGGGTATGCGACCCCGGCTTCTCGAGCGATCAGCACCGCACCCCGCTCTCGTCCCCAGCGGTTCTGATGTCCCCTCCCTACCTTTCCTTTCCCACTGGTGGTAGGGTTTACGGGCCCGAACGGGTAGGTACCACCGCTCTGTCCATTTTGGCCGTGAAGCCCTCGGGCGTTTCGGCTAAAGGGCAGGGAAAACCGTCCTTTCACTCCAACCTCCTTTCCCTCGTGTGATGTATGGTTTCTGTGATGCTGGAGGCTTGCGGTGCTGAAGTCTGGGTTGGCGTGTTGGGCGTGATAGGTTGACGCGGAGTCCAGGGAGACCCGGTGGAAATGGTTACCGTCGGCCACCTGCCGGTCAGTAGGGGACCCGAACCCGGAATTATCCCATCATCCCTCCCGGGAGGCTGTCCTACCAACCGGCGAAAATCCCGTCATGTAGTCGCCGGGCCGGATTGGGATACCGGAGTGGAACTCGGTGACTGCATGCGGGGGGGCACCGGGGGCCCTTCCGTGCTTCGCGTCAGCTTCTCACACAACTCGCACGTCAATCTTGTGCTGTGCCCCGCTTCTATTCCTTAGGGGTCACAGGGACCTTCCACCACACTTAACCCCATCCCCCAATTATCTCTTTAAACCATGCCAAAAAAAGTAAAGAAGAGTAAGTACCATACGGCGGACTCCCCCCTTTCCACATTTCTAGTGGACTTTTGCAATGTTAGGGGGCTTCACAGTAACCTCGATGCTGTCCACCACCACCTTGAGACAGCACGGCCTGCCTTGCTCTTTTTAACGGAGACACAAATATCCGCCCCTGATGATATTTCGTACCTTAAATACCCCGGTTACGAATTGGAGCACTCATTCCTACGTAAAGCCGGGGTGTGCGTTTTCGTCAGGGGCGATATATGTTGTCGCCGCCTTCGGGGCCTCGAACAAGGGGACCTGTCACTTCTATGGCTGCGCGTAGACCATGGGGGTCTCACCCGAATCTATGCATGCCTATACAGGTCCCCGAACAGTGAATTGGGGTCTCCTCAGCTTTTCGAGAGCGTCCAAGAGGGGATTGACAAAATATTGGAACAGTACCCGACTGCGGAGGTGGTGGTCCTTGGTGACTTTAACGCTCACCACAAAGAGTGGTTGAAGTCCCGGACCACTGACCTCCCAGGACGAACTGTGTTCAATATGGCCACGGCCTATGGTCTCTCGCAACTGGTTATGCAGCCCACCCGCATTCCAGATATCGAGAGCCATAATCCTTCGTTGCTGGACCTTCTGCTGACTACTCATCCACACGGTTACGGGGTGGTGGTTGATGCCCCGTTAGGGTCCTCTGACCATTGCCTTGTCCGAACTAGAGCCCCTGTTGTGAAACCCGATCGCTCACCTGCGAAAGGGTTTCGCAGAGTCTGGCGATATGAGTCAGCAGATTGGGATGGGTTGCGCGAATTCTTTGCGTCCTATCCATGGGGGCCGCTTTGCTTCTCCTCCAGCGATCCTGACGTTTGTGCGGACTGCATCACGGAAACGGTGCTTCAGGGGATGGAATTATTCATCCCCAATAGCAAGTTACCCGTTGGTGGCCGCAGTCGCCCTTGGTATAACAATGCCTGTAGGGAGGCTGCGAACCTCAAGCAGTCCGCATACTTGGCCTGGAACAGCGCCAGAAAACGTCGGGATCCAAACGTCAATGACGTAAAGAGGGAGTACAATGCGGCTTCCAGGTTCAGCAAAAAGGTTATTGCCGCGGCCAAGGCAGAGCAGGTTGCCAGAATTGGCGAGCGACTTCAGGGCCATCCCACTGGGAGTCGAGCCTTTTGGTCGCTCGCCAAGGCTGCTCAAGGCAACTTCTGTCAGTCCAATCTCCCACCACTGCGGAAGTCCGATGACAGTTTGGCCCATAGTGCAAGAGAAAAGGCTGATCTTTTGGCCGATCTCTTTGCCTCGAACTCGACTTTGGACGACGGAGGAGCCACACCACCCACCATCACGCGGTGTGAGAGTTCTCTGCCTGAGATTCGCATCACACAGCGTGCGGTCAGGCGGGAACTCCGACTCCTAGACGTCCACAAGTCGAGTGGGCCGGACGGCATCCCTGCGGTGGTGCTTAAGACGTGCGCCCCTGAGTTGACCCCCGTATTAACGCGCCTTTACCGTCTCTCCTATTCGACCAACAGGGTTCCGTCTTCGTGGAAGGTTGCTCATGTCCACCCGATCCCTAAAAAGGGTGACCGGTCGGACCCGTCAAATTACAGGCCTATCGCGATAACGTCCCTGCTATCTAAGGTGATGGAGCGAGTCGTCAACAGACGGCTCCTACAGTACCTCGAGGAGCACCAGCTGATTAGCGACCGACAGTACGGTTTCCGTCACGGTCGCTCAGCTGGTGATCTTCTTGTGTACTTGACACACCGATGGGCAGAAGCCTTAGATAGCGGGGGAGAGGCTCTAGCTGTGAGCCTCGACATCGCGAAGGCGTTTGATAGGGTCTGGCATAGAGCCCTTCTTTCGAAGCTACCTTCATACGGAATCCCCGAGGGACTCTGCGAGTGGATCGCCAGTTTTTTAGATGGGAGGAGTATCAAAGTCGTCGTCGACGGTGCATGCTCCCAGGGAAGGCCCATCAATGCTGGTGTTCCACAAGGCTCGGTGCTCTCCCCAACGCTGTTCATTCTGCATATCAATGACATGTTGTCTATAGATACCATGCATTGCTATGCAGATGACAGCACGGGTGATGCGCGGTATACCGGCCACCAGAACATCCCTCGGGTCACTGTACAGGAGAAACGGTCAATACTTGTGTCTGAAGTCGAGGCATCTCTAGGGCGAGCCTCCGAATGGGGTGTGAAGAACTTAGTTCAATTCAACCCCTCGAAGACACAAGTATGCGCGTTCACTGCGAAGAAGGACGCATTTGTTATGGCGCCTCAGTTTGAAGGAGTATCTCTCCCGTTGTCCGAAAGTATTGGGATCCTCGGCGTTAATATATCGAGCAAAGTCCAGTTTGGGAGTCATTTGGAGGACAAAGCCAAATTGGCGAGCAAAAAATTGGGTGTCCTGAACAGGGCGAAGCAGTACTTCAAACCTAAACAGCGGCTTGTGCTGTACAAAGCACAAGTCCGGCCGCATTTGGAGTACTGCTCCCACCTCTGGGCGGGAGCTCCCAAGTACCAGCTCGACCCACTTGACTCCCTCCAAAGACGGGCTGTTCGAATCGTCGATGATCCCAATCTGACGGACAACTTGGAATCGTTAGAGCAACGGAGAGACTTTGGGTCACTCTGTGTGCTCTATCGATTGTTCCATGGGGAGTGCTCCGACGAACTCCTTGATTTGGTGCCATCGTCGCCTTTTTACCATCGCACCACTCGACGCCGCTGTAGGCTTCACCCGCACTACCTGGAGCCGATATCGTCTAGAACGGTAAGGTTCCAGCGATCATTCCTCCCACGTACGTGCCGGCTCTGGGGTGAACTTCCTACAGCGGTGTTTCCTGAGCGCTATGACATGTCCTTCTTCAAACGAGGTTTAAAGAGAGCTATCCTCTCAAGGTAGGCAGCGGCCTGGCTGTGCCCCTAGCATTGCCAACGTCCATGAGCGGCGGTAACCACTTACCATCAGGTGGGCCGTCTGCTCGTCTGCCACTTTCGGCAATAAAAAAAAAAAAAAAAAAAAAAAAACCGTAACGATCAAACACGCTTGGCCACTCGTAAAATCTCGCACTAGGTTCTCGGAACTGTGTAGTATTCACATTAAAGAGTTCTATTATATTAGAGTAACATAATGAAGATCTTTATTTGACCGCAACAGTCAAACGCTTCAATGGTATTTTAGCAGCTCTTTCAAATGCTTTAAGATTATTGACTCGTCATGCTTTCATAAAGAGAGTCTAGAATTTTCCAGTCAGAATGACACAGCTGTATTTAGAATTGAGTTGTAAGTTTATTTCGTTTCAGTCTAAAATAATGAATACATATCAGTGGCATTGAGTTGTTACTTCTCATTATAAACATCTAAAAACAAAAAGGAATCCATTTCAAAAAATCAAATTAGTATGCAATTATGGATTTATTTTGTCACCATTACCGAACTCACTTAAGGAAAGTACAACTCTCCGTAAAAAATTAAATTCTAAAGTAATAAATATATCACTTTTATTTCACATTTCGTAATACTCACCATAGCTAAGTATAGTTTGATGAAGCTGCGTGGCAAACGAAGTGAAGAGACAGGCGAGTGGCAGCAGCAAGCCTCCGAGCAAGGCGATGAGTCGTGGTGACCTTCTGCGACCCGCCACAAGGGCACCCGCCGCACGGGACACTCCCACACATATCGCTCCTGCCCAAACTGATAAACATAAATTAAATTAAGTATATAAAGGCGGGTTTTCACTTGTGAAGACTGAAGTTTATGCGAGAAATGATGTTAATAGATTGCGGGTAACCAAAATTGTACGTAGTGTCTATTGGCAAAGTTGAAAAATTCTATTCACCCGCCTTTTTGCTCGGGATAGGGCCCTCACCTAAGTATGCAGTCATATTTACTATTAGATTGCGGGTTACAATACTTACTACAAATTGTTAAAAATGTAACAAGCATATAATAACATGAATCTTATATCTTCAAGATGGTAGAAAGAAGAGTTCTTTCTTTCAAATGATCTGTTCTGGGGGCGAGTCTATTGATACAGTTGAGAAACTTATATAACCCGCTTAAATATTATTCAGGTTTGGGTCTTTAGTATGTGGCCTATATGCACTCCTAAAGCATAACCATAGCGGTCTGGTCATAAATTTAATAAACTTCTTCTTGACATTTTCTGTCGATATTTATGACAGAAATTATAAAACGAGACATCACGAGAGAAATCATTCGAGATATCGCAAGTGGAAACACGGCTTAATAATATTTTGACACATCGTTACATATTGGTATATTTATGTTATATTAAAATAGGTGTAGGTTATTTTTATTAATAAACGGGTCAAAACACTGAAAACAAATCGGTAACCTCGGCCTCGGGTAAAAATAAACCACCAAGAGATTTCCCGTGAGCATCGTAAGCGTCGACTAATGGGGCAAGTGTGAAATAGCTATTATCGTGTTGATCATGGTAAAAATGTAGTTCATGGTAATTGTATGGTGTATGTTATGGCGCGTGTTGGGAGAGGCCTATGTCCAGCAGTGGACTGCAATAGGCTGAGATGATGATGATGATGATGTATGGTGTATAAAATACAAGTAGGTAAACTTTTGGCAGCGCCAATCTCAAATACAGTGACAAAATAAATGTACTATATACCCAATAATAGATTCACTGCAGGTTTGTATTATTGTCTCTTTAGCCCTAATAGAAAGAAAGAAAGAAAGAAAGATACATTTATTCGGTTCACTATTTTTCGATATTATATATTATACTAATCACTATAAGTTTGGTCCCTGTCATGTTCAACACTGGTTTTCTTATTTTATATTTTTTCTTATTGGCAACACATACCTTGTTTGAAATTTCGATTCAACAAAAATTCGTTACTGTGCCGTGTTTACGCGTCCGTACAGGAATGACGGTATTTTTCCTGCAGTGATTTGATCAATTTTAACAACCGAAGTGTCAAATCACTTTTGAACAAGGGATTAATGGCTCAGCGATCTTCCCTCGAGCCCCAAGGGAGCTAATCGGTGCGAATTGTGTTGACAAACATTTTTATGTGAAATACCGGCCGTATTGCGCCCAAATATTTTTTCATTCACGTCTTTACTCGCGTTAATATGGAGATGATTTTTAATTTAATTTGCTTCCATTTCCCCGTATCGGGATCAAATTTCGTTACCATACTCATAACACGAGTAATAGGACGTTCGTGTAAAATAACAACGTTATATAAAACGTTTTATATTGTTAGTACCTATATCGTGAATGTATTCGATAACTGCTACGACTGCTAAGCCGGAGGTCGTGGGTTCGATCCCCACTCAGGACAAATCTATGTGTGATGAGCATAAAGGTTTGTTCTGTGTCTGGGTGTAATTTATCTATAATATGTATGTATTTACAAAAAAAAAATGTATTTAAGTAGTATATCAGTTGTTTAGTACCCATAACACAAGCAAATATAATTGCTTACTTTGGGACTAGATGGCACTGTGTGAATGTGGTAGAATATTATTATTATAAAGTTTATGGATAGAATCTGAAAGAATTATGCCAAACAATTTCTACTTTATTCCTAATAAGACTTCCCTACTAAAATAGGTCACGTCCTTCCCATATTAATACATGCCCATCAGTTATACACGGAGGATATACCGATAACGCCAACAGAGTAAACCACGTGAATGTGGTCAATCGCAATTAATCATCTCATCTCCTCACAACACGCATTCGGTTATCAGATACCCATTATGTAGTTCCACAATGCTGCCATTGTTGTTTGCACAATGCATTCAGATAAAGAAATAGATTTGCATACTTAGGAAATAATTGCTGTCACTGGTGTAGCGATTTTAGTTGGATTCCCACATAAGAGAAATATGTGTGTGATTTGTAACGAGTCTTTTAAACTTTCGCGAATTTTACACATATTACATTATTCTATAACGAGTTTACGTCACGTATTATATTTTGATCATTATCATCATATCAGCCCAACGATATCCACTGCAGGAAGTAATATTAAAAGAATAATTAATTAAAACAATTAGGAAAAGAGACGATATCGTTTCCAGAATTACACTTAAAGCAATTAACACAGATAGTGGACCGTTATAAATATGGCCAAAAACATTATCGTTGTCTTGCAGACCGATCAAGTTAAACATTGCCAAGAAAGCTTTTGCTTACTTTTACATTATTTATTAAAAGATCAACTGTTAATGCTAAAGAATTTTATCTTTCTGTTAATTAATAAAATAATAATAATAAACTTTAATAAAACCTTAGGTCTTTAGTTATAAATCATTTACAGATACTACATCCCAAACTAGGTCGACAAAATAGTACAATTGACATAACAAAATATTGGACTGACGCACATAAACGTATTTATTTAAGTGATATTTAAAATTGTTCCAGAATGCTTTCCTGCAAGATACCGCGGACAGTGAATACCGAGTTATGTAACATTTCAACTAGTTAATACTGTAATAGAGTCAAAATATTCAGAGGTCTAGTGCGTAGCTGAAATCATTTAGCTGGAGTAATCTGTGTATCTTAAAATAAAGATTATATATTGAGCGTAAGGTAGTATGATATTATAGCACGTTTCGTTCAGAAGATCCGCAACCCGTTTACTCTAAATTGCACTTTGTAAGCGAGTGAATGGCGGACCTGGCAGAGTTATATGCTATCGCCCCGCCCACACCACTGACAACAAAGACCTTGCTCATGACCAAAATTACTTCTACCTCTTAATATTCAACCCTAGTCGTGAATCTTGGAAAATTAATTCAATAAATCAGCTTTCCCACAAATACCGTCGACTAGGAAACTTCATTTACTTAATAACCAATCTTAAATTTTAGTTGCCGAAACACGACTCTTCCTTGTTTACATAAATTACTTCAAATGGAAGCATCAAACAAAAATATGATTAATATGAACTGGCTTTAAAAGTTTAAACAACTTGCCAGATGAGACTCTTTATTAAATCGGACTTATAAAATCATAGTAATTAAAAGTTATCAAGGTGACGTCGTTTATTCGGACGTAACGGTTTCATTTTGAGCCGTAAACGTCTTGTCGTCTGTTTATTTAAGTATTTTATCCGGAGGGTTCCCGTTGATAGATTACTTTTCTACTGTCGGTCCCTCAGCTCTGGCTACACATTTAAAATTATTTTTTCCTCAATCTTACATCCAGTTGTGACATCTAAGATTCATTGTCCCTACTTCAGACATATTCTATTTATTATCTGTCATGATACAAATTTGAACAGACTTTTTGGATATACTTATCCATATTTAATCTTGAGTAATGATAAAAAGGGGTTAGTTGAAATATAAAATGCATTCTGAGTGATTTAGGATTTTGGGAAAAAGGACACGTCAAGTTGTCTTTCTTGTTCTAATCAAGATAAAATATAACCTTCTGTTCAGCTTGAAGCTTTATCAATGAAATATTAATACATATGTACATATTTTCCTTTAGAATCAGCTGTGTAGTTTAGGGATATGTAATACCTATGGAATGGCAATTAAGTATTGAGTATTGAAATGCTAACAAGCTATATAAACAAAAATGTTTCAAATTCGTTTTCTTTTGCTTCGTTCTTTCAACTGTCACTGACTTTGCCGTGTCGCGTGTGATCCATAGACACCTCTTTATTGCTGGTCTGTGTGTAATGAATATCCGTTGATTTTATATCTGTAAAGTTCCCTGCGACACAGAGCTTGTTCCCTATTATTATTTTTTGGGTTAGATGCCATGAGAGGCACACTTAGAATTTCTTATAGGGTATGTGGGTTTCCTCACGATGTTTTCTTTTACCGTCAGCAGATGGTAAGTCACGTGACTAGTACATATAAATTTCACAAAGTGAAATCCACATTGATACTTTCTGTTAGAATCCAACTCAGACCGCATGACTTGAACGCTGGTCACTTATCCGTTTGACCAACATCACTTGTCTTGTTCCCTATATAGTGCGGCGTTTGTCTTTTAAATAAAGGTAAAGATACATACCAGCATGATCAGCATGAGATCCAAGATGTCTCAAAGCATAAACATGAAGCGCGCCGTACGCTAGCTGCAAGCCAGTAGACAGGAGATGGGCGAGGAAAGCGGCGCCGCATACAATCCACCTGTAAACAAAACAAACATCAATAAAACATTTACATAAATTTGTTTCTTAAATTCGTGTCTTAATTAATAAGCGATTGTACTTTGTTTTTAGATGAATGTGGAATATTTATCTTTAAAACTTATTGTGTCTACGTTTAACGTATAGGTATGTTTTGGTACTTAAGCAATTAGCCAATTCCAAGACAGGTCATGTTCAATTGTCAAGTCTACAATAGAACAAGACTTGCTTGGTGACATAGGTTGACCAAATAAGACTGCTCTAAAGTTTTCCGTTCGCTTATCTATACAAATAAATAAAATTGGTGCGTCTGTTTGTAATAATAACGTAACCGCTTTTTACTACATGCATTTGAAGGTGTATATGTATACGGTACATATACCAAAATAAGATTTTTTTCATTTTTTGGCTGTCTTTCTGTATGTCTGTTTGATCCAGCTAATCTTTGGAACGGCTGGACCGATTTTGACGGGACTTTCACTGGCGGATAGCTAATGTCACAAGGAGTAACTTAAGCAACTTTGGTTTTGAAAAAATATCAGGGTTCCGTAAAATGAAATTAAAACTCCATGAATGCGGGATAAGTTGTCCACGCGAACGAAGTCGCGGGCACAGCTAGTCTATACTAATATTATAAAGAGGAAAGATTTGTATTCTTGTATACATACAAGAATACAAATCTTTAGTTTTAGTTTTAGTAGTTTTTAAGTTTACTCGTTACAACGAGTAAACTTAAAAACTACTGGACCGATTTCAATAACTCTTTTGCCGTTAGAAAGATACATTATCACTAAGTACATAGGCTATATATCATCACGCCACGGCCAATAGGAGCCAAGCAGTGGCCAAATAAAGAAGAAGTATAATCTTATTTATTATATTGTAATAAAAAATAATACATATTATGAGTGATATCTTAATAGTATTCAAAATTGTTGGTACAGTAATCTACGGCTACAAACCACGACATAATTCGAATCCCATTATTTATTTGTATCGGTTAGCAGAATTGTTGTTCGATTAAAACAGCGCATGTAAATCACGTCTTAATCGTTGTATCACAAAACCGTAATACCAAACATCTTAAGCTCCTTCGTAATTAAATCGGACGGATTATTTCGCCTCAAAATCATTCCTTCCTCCATAATTCTCGAGGAAGTTTACGTAATAATCCTTATTTTAAGACTTACGTCTATTATATACAGCAATTAGTAGTGCAAATTATTAAGTACCCTCGTTTAGGGATAAGAGGCTCTAGAGACAGAATAAATTGACTTAAATACGGCACATATATTATGAAACACATGGCTAATTTAGCAACAGAAATGTCTCAACTGAAATGTTTGGAGAAAATTTTATGAAAAAAGTATTGATTCAGTTTGAAAGAGCTATTCAATGACAAAGCGATAAACGCGAAGGTGGGTCAAAAAGATTTCTGATGTACGATCGCCCTAAAAATGTAAGCTACAATTTTCAGGTGAAATTTTTGTCATGCTTTTAGGCATGCTAATAACATTCTAGTGTGAAACGTTCGAAAGATGCCACATGATAGAAAAACCCAAACAATCTTTTATCTTTTAGAGGTGAACGTACATGGAATTTGTTTCCTTTAAAAGAACCACTGCTTTTTTTTTGGCTCGTATCTGGAAAACCGAATGTGAAATAGCGTTTGGTCGTGGCTAAACTAATATTTTTTAACAATTATGGCATTAAAAAACAATATTAGTTCTTAAAGTGATTGTGTATTGTATAAAAATAGTTACCTAAACACAATGGTAGCGATGATTCAAGACAGTGTGAAGCGAGATAATATTTTTATTTGTTTGGTTATTAATTGTTGCTTTATGTACCTAATAGTTACATAATAAATAATAATATAATATAATAATATTCTACCACATTTACACAGCGCCATCTAGTCCCAAATTAAGCAATTATATTTGCTTGTATTATGGGTACTAAACAACTGATATACTCGTATACATTTTTTTTTGTAAATACATACATATTATAAATAAATTACACCCAGACACAGAACAAACCTTCATGCTCATCACACAAAGATTTACGGATAATTAATATATATAGATACGGTTTGGATCGAACCCACGACCTCCGGTTTAGCAGTCAGGGTAACTAACCACTAGACCAACAGGCAAATAGGAGCTTATGTTAAATAAATAACAGAAGAAACTGACTGACTCACTGATTTATCAACACACAGCCCAAACCGCTAGGTCTAGGTTCTTAAAATTTCATATTCAGATTCCTTGGACACCATAGGCGGGCACAAAAAAATGTTTTTTTTTAAATACCCATGGGATAGGGTTTATAATAATTTGCTTTACGGTAAAATGAATAGCCTATACAAAATAACGATAAAAGCTAATATATGTACAAGAAGGAAATTTCTTTTACACTATCGTACATAAAAATGCTTTGAATTGACATGAAATTTTATCTACAAATGCCATGTAGTACTCAGATTACCTCGGGGAAAAGGAACCGGATATTACTAGTCATATTACATATGTAAAGATGTATCGTAAAAATGTTATTCATATTTCCATATCAGTTTGACATGAAAAACTACCATTTAAATAACCAGTCAGATTTTGGAAAAGGTCGAGCAGAATAATAGAATAGTACAATCGTTGAACTAGTATGCAATGATTGTACTACTAGTTGAATTAATAAGAATGATTGAGATGTAAAATTTGGCATTTGTTCTATAGCATAATTCTAGGGCTAAAATAATAATTTCAGTTCTATTGGTTCTACCATCATCCGTTAAGTTTTGATTGGATAAACACAGAATGCGATTCTTCAAAAAAGCAGTGAATAGGTTTCCTAAGGGTCAGCAACGCGCTCGTGATGCCCCTGGTGCAGGCGCCCATAGGCTACGGTAACCGCTTACCATAAAGTGGGCTGTACGTCTATTTGTCACCGTTGGGATACAAAAAAAGAGATGCAGTTTGATTTCTTGTCGATATTATTATGAAAAAAAGAAAGAAAAAGAAGACCCAATGCCAATGATCTTTTTGGTGGTTTTTAATGAATTCACTTAATTAATTATACTACTAACCGATTCTCATTTAATATTATTGGTTTACCATATGCAAAGAGGCTCGCGTCAGCATAACGTGAAAGCCATTAATAACTGCGGAACGCAGTCAATATCCGAAACATAAATTCGTTCATATCGTGATGAGATCGTCGAATAATGTCCTATCTGATTTGTAAATTCGCCTGCTGACGGTACTTCTGTTCACGTCGTATTTATCTTCTTGTTCACAGGTACTCAACTTTTGAGCTTGTAGATCACACGTGCCCACTTATGTTTCATTTTGCTTAAACCGTCCGATATATATGTATATGTACAACGATTTTTTATTATAGTCGTGATGACCTTCAAAATTAAATTTTTTTTTATCATAGTGTTAGATTTACTTAAATTTGTTAATTTGTAATAGCTCACATAATTTTAACTAGTCTATTGTTATACGTGACGACTTGTCATTGGCTTATTGTCATATATTCTAGTGTTACTAATGTAGCTATTTAGCTGTAAGTCATCCATGTACTTAATAAAAAAAAAATAAAAAAAAAAAAAAATAAATGACGTGCCATTTGATAACCTTTCAGACCATCATCATTCATCATTTTAACCCATAAACGTCCCACTACCGGGCAAGTATCCAAAGATTTCTAAAATTTTATAATACGAAAAAGTCAGTTCCTGTATTGGGTTTTATGATTTTGTATTTTATGATTGTTTATCGATTTAGAGGTATGAAAAGGAATATACACCTTGAATGTGATTTGTAGAGTTGAAACGAATCACTTTGGGAATGACTGTCCGATTATAAAGTTGAAGAGAGACAGATGATGATATAATACGTCTTCGTGTTATGTCGCGTCACGTTTGAACCGCGGGGGAAATTCGAGATTCGTGTTCACGCTCCACATTGCTTGTCAGAACATTTATCTGCGACCGAAGACGGCGTGTGACGTAGCTTGTATCTCGTTCTCGATCAAATGCTGTAGGCCATGTTGTAAGAAGCGGGCAAATAGTTTTGTTTTAAGGTAAGTTCTCCTCTGCGGGTTATTGGATGCATGCGACACAAAACCGCTCGCTGTAGCGTAAATTACGTGGGGCCTATGTTCAGCATTGGAGGTCGCTAGACTGATATGAAAAGGGAAAATATGTTTAACTTCTTAAAACGGTTTGCGAAGGGCAAATAAAAGATATCCACTAAAAATGCAGCTCCATTGACTTGGTAGAAACAAGTGATCGTGGCTGAATGGATAAGTGACCGGTAAGGAAATCATGCGGTAGTAATTAAATAATTTATTGAACTAATCTGTGTATCTTTTATGTAACTTCAAATTTGATTATAAATAATTATACTATCAACACTCAGAAAAACGGATATAGTCTTTTGCCTAAAATATTCAGATTTTTTCTAATATACACCAATACGCAATTGATGTAAAAAATAAGTAGGTAATCATATCAACGCTTCAATAAAAGTTCGTGAATAAACTCAAATAGATACACGCTACTTTGTCACTTATTTCGTCGAGACGATAAAAAATATTGATCTTTGACAGCACTTTATAGAGAGCTGAAAAAAAAAGTAATAAAAAAGTTGTTCGCTATCGTGATATTTCAAAAGTTTTGTTTGATGAAACGGTTACCGTCAGTCGTTCGCTTTTATGTCACGAGTTTCTTTTTGTATATTCAAGATTACTTGTCGCCTGTTTTTCAGTTGAATAAAAGGCTGAAAATAATTACAACTTTTTAATTCATCCGTCCAACCAAACAATAGATTGATATACCAGTGAGTCATAACGTTTATAGTGTTAACCATCTTTTCTAATGACGATTAGTATGTAAATGACTTTTTTATTTTTATAAATTAATGTTTGCTTATTTTTTGTCATTTTGATTCGCCACAGTATACTCTCAAAGTAGACAGGGTCTATTTTTACCCGACTGCCAGGACGGGTATTGTTTTTCGCACGTATCTTATGTTTGTAAATTTCTTTATTCCCACGTTTCTTCCAAACAGCTGGATGGATTTTGACAATTAAGTTATCGTTAGATTCGTCTCAAAAGCCCAAGTGTCCTTAGATAGGTATTAAAAAATAAAAAACAAAAACTGCGGACTTTTGGCGCCAAATTTTAAGGAGTTAATTTTTTTTTAGCCTAACGAATCGAATAGGGTATTAAAATAAAGGGAATTAAATGGAGATTACAAATATATACATGAGTTATATATTTAAATTTAGTCAGGAATAATAATTACAACCATTTTTCGGTCTGTTGATTTTTTACAGTCGGGTTTATTATATTTTTTTAATTATTTACTTGTTTAATGTAGTATATTTTATATTTGACAAACAGTTTGGCATTACTACTACTTGGCACGTTATGTTAAATAATACACGATAAAAATGATTGAAAGATATGTAACACAATAATATCTTTTCATCATGTATCAAAACAACATGCTATTTTGTTTTTGGTCTGCAATTTAACGCTAGTGAAGCCTTTAAGCCTTCTTTTTTTTTTTTCAGTCTCGCGCGGTCAACGACCCGTGACGCACGCGCTCGTTGTCAGCTGTGCACTATCGCAGTAAAAATGACGTCGAATGTTGTGAAGTGTAACAACTGCAATATTGTTATCAGTGAAGTGCTTGCATTTGTACAGAATCAAATAGATGTTATGACGGAGGAGAGCATCGTTCGGTTGTGTGCAACTGCTTTTACGGCTGAGGAGGTAGTAACGGCGAAGGATTTACTCTTCCAGTCCGTACAAACTACGGAAAAAAAAGTGACAAGAAAGGGAAAAACAGATGTTAAAGTGCAAAGAGATATAAATGATATGATTACTCTTATGAAGTCTATATCACCGGAACTAATACCTATTTTTGTAGCTCGAGAGCTTCGGAAATTGCCACCGGTGACTTTCGACCACGTCGATGTTACGCGATTATTGAGAGACATTATCATTTTACAAGATCAGATGAAAGTTGTACGGGAGCAATATGCTACTGTTGAGCGCGTTGATAAGTTATCTTCGGAATTATCAAGTCTGAAACAAGATTTTTCGGAGGTAATTAGTGAACCGTTACAAATACCGAACAAGAACAGATTTAAAAGAAATATTGCAACACCGAGGGTAAACTGTAAATCAGCTGATCGTGAATCCAGTGCGCTCACGCATAATCGTAACGAGCAAGAGGTAGCCTCGTCCTTGTCGCACTGTGAGAGCGCGGTCTCGGTCGCACAATCACTTACGAGCGATATTTCGATGACGCCGACGCCGGCTGGGGCGGGGTGTTTGGAGTTCGGCACCGTAGTGCCGACAATCCTATTAGACTCGAGCGTTACTGTGTCTGACACTAGAGCCTCACCGGCATGTGGAACGTCCGCACCGATAAGTATCGTAAGCAATCAGCGCTCCTTTTCTCATGTTGCTCAGAATGGAAATTTTATCATTAATGATAAAAAAGATGAGGAGTGGATAAGGGTCGAAAGAAAACGCCGTAAAAATAGGTTGATCGGAATCCAAGGTCAATGTAAAGATCCGTCCGGCAAATTTACAGCTGCAGACATCCAAATCCCACTGTTTATTAATAATGTAAATAAAGAAGCCTCGATACAAAACATAATGGACTATATTTTGAATAAAACTAATGTAAATGTACATATAGTAGAAATAAATATGAAACGAAAAAGGGATTTTAAAGCATACAAAGTGTTTGTGCCTAGACAGAAATTAGATATATTTTTGGACAAAAACCTATGGCCAGAAGGTATTTCTTTCAGGCGCTTTGTGAATTATTATCGAGAAAATGATAAGCCGATAACAACTGTAGGCAATAGTCAAGTGGATATTATTAGCGAAAACTAAGTAAAATAATGGATGTACAAACTAAGGTGGAAACAACATTTATTACGTTTAACTGTAAATCAGTTAAAAGATCGTGTGACTGTGTACGAGATTTATGTAAATCGGCGGACATTGTAGCTTTGCAGGAGACGTGGTTACTCCCTGACGATATACCGTTTCTGAGCACCATTGACCAGGACTTCGCGTACACCGGCGTGTCTGCAGTGGATACCTCGGAGGGTATACTTAGAGGAAGGCCCTACGGTGGAGTGGCAATATTGTGGCGCAAAAGTATGTTTAAAGATGTGTCTGTGATTGAGTGTAAAAATCCGCGTCTGTGTGCGATAAAAGTGACAATTGAAGGTCGCGTTTTTCTTTTATTTAGTGTGTACATGCCCACGGACTCCATTGAAAATCTACCGCTCTTTACGGACTGCTTTAGCCAGGTATGTGCTATTGTTGATAATTGCTGCGTAGAATCTATATATATATTAGGCGACTTTAATGCACACCCATGTGAACTTTTTGGAGAAGAACTAAAGAGTTTATGTATAGATAGTCAATGGATATGTGCGGATATGGATTTATTAGGAAATAATAATATGGATAACTACACATTTATAAGTGACGTATACGGGTGTACGCGATGGCTCGACCACTGCGTTGTGAGTCAGTCAGCTAGGCATACAATAACTAATATCTCTGTAAAATATGACACATTTTGGTCAGACCATTTCCCTATGGTTATAAAGTGCGAAATGAATGGAATTGTATGTAAAAATATCTTAAATATAAATAGTAAAAATAATGTAAATTGGGGACATAGAACAAATGAACAGATAAATAAATATACGGAATTATGCAACAATAAGCTTAGAATAATTGATTTTCCCGAGGAATTTAGACAGTGTTGTTCTAGTATGTGTAATAATAAGGTACATCAAAATAGAATAGATATAGTGTATAGAAATATAATAGAAGTGTTGACTATTTCGGCTATTGAGAGTAGTAAAAATGTAAACAATTCAAATAGGAATAAATGTCATGTAACTGGATGGAATAAGTATGTACGTGAGGCACACAGGATGGCCAGGCATAAATTTTTAAACTGGATTTCTCAAAACAGACCGAGGGAGGGTTTAGTATACAATGAAATGTGTGAGAGTAGAAAAATCTTTAAAAATAAGTTAAAATGGTGTCAAGATAACAAAGAGCAGGTGAAAATGGATATTATAACAGAGCATAGAGCAGATAAAAATTTTAGTAGTTTTTGGAAGTCAACAAATAAGTTAAACCATAAGCTTAGCCTCCCTGTGAGTGTTGAGGGGAAGAGTGACATGACTGATATAGCTGAGCTTTTCAAAGAACATTTTGCCGTTCAGTCGCCGTTAGGGCCGTCAAAGATGATATCTGATGCTGGGACCATTGTGTCGAGTGAAATGTTTACGGTGACTGCTAAACAAGTTCACCACATTATATGTGGCATGTCGAGAGGTAAGTCGCCGGGACATGATGGTCTCAGCATCGAACACCTCAAATATGCAGGAGTTCATCTGCCGCGTGTACTATCGTTATTATACAATTTATGCTTGAGTCACTCTTACCTTCCCGATGACCTCATGCGTACTATTGTTATCCCTATTGTAAAAAATAAAACTGGTGATTTATCACAAAAATCTAACTATAGGCCCATATCTCTAGCTACAATAGTCGCGAAGGTGTTGGACAGTGTGCTTGACTCAGAACTTCAAAAACACCTACATATACACGACGCTCAGTTCGGGTTTCGACCTGGACTTTCAACTGAAAGCGCTATACTCAGTCTTAAGCACACTGTGCAATACTATACTGAGAGAAGCACCCCTGTGTATGCATGCTTCTTAGACCTATCAAAAGCATTTGACCTGGTATCATATGATGTGCTATGGCAAAAGCTCAGGAAAACAAGCGTGCATACACAGGTTCAAAACCTGTTTCATTATTGGTATGCTAACCAAATAAACAAAGTTAAGTGGGCTAACAACTTCTCCAAAACATACAGGTTGGAGTGTGGGGTTAGACAGGGTGGCTTGAGTTCTCCAAACCTTTTTAACCTGTATGTCAACGAGCTAATAGTTGAACTCAGCAGCGCCCAGGTTGGATGCTCCGTCAATAACGTATGTATGAACAATTTTAGTTATGCGGACGACATGGTGCTGCTGAGCCCAAGTATTCAGGCTTTGAGAAAGTTGTTGGCCATTTGTGAAAGCTATGCTGTCCAACATGGCCTCAAGTATAACTGCTCAAAAAGTGAGTTCCTGGTCTTCAAGGCCTCAGGTAAAAGTCCATCTATTGTGCCGCCAATTATGTTGAATGGAGTTGAACTAAAGAGAGTTCAACAATTTAAATATCTTGGGCATTTCGTTACAGAGGACCTTGACGACCGGGTTGACATAGAAAGAGAACGTAGATCAATGGCTATGAGAACTAATATGCTGGCCCGCAGGTTTGCTCGTTGTAGTGTGGACGTTAAAATAACCCTTTTCAAGGCGTACTGTCAAACCTTCTACACGAGTAGCCTGTGGGTCAAATATACTCAGAGATCTATTAATATATTGCGTGTACAGTACAACAATGGGTTTAGGATGCTATTGGGTCTGCCTCGATTCTGTAGTGCTTCTACTATGTTTGCTGAGGCTAGGGTAGATGGTTTTCATGCTATCATTCGGAAACGGGTAGCCTCGTTACTGAATAGAGTGAGGGGCAGCGCTAATGGCATCCTAAAGACCATTGCTGATAAGTTCGACTCGCCCATCATGAGGGGATTCGAACGAACTTTAGTACATAATACTGTATATACACATTGAAATACAGAGCTCGGCCATCTCCATAATGTGTATTTACTTAATTATATAATTACTAACACTAGAATATAAGTTTAATTGTATTACTAACCAATTATGAACCATTGTTGTCCGAAATAAATGAATTATTATTATTATTATTATTATATTATTTAAACTTAATTAGGTATATAAAGTTCAGAGGACGAAACTAGGATAATCTCTACACGGACTCTTGTCAAAACTACTAAACGCAGTTATATGAGCGTGCTTAACATTGATGTTATGTGAGTTTGATGTCGGTTAAATCATTCAAAAGCTTATT
The DNA here is from genome assembly GCA_905147015.1 of Laspeyria flexula. Taxonomy (NCBI): domain Eukaryota; kingdom Metazoa; phylum Arthropoda; class Insecta; order Lepidoptera; family Erebidae; genus Laspeyria; species Laspeyria flexula. Next base: position 8,206,454 of record LR989964.1, on the reverse strand, counting down.
TCAAAGGCTAACCCATAAGGCTAACCCCCATCACTCAAATGGTCGCTATTATGGCGCATATAACAACTTGTATACTTGATAAATAATACCTTGTCGTAGTTTTTGTGTTCCGTTCTTGAAATAGCGACAATGTTTCTTAACCCCATGACATTACGATAATATATCATCAAGATCATCTTTAGTCATCGTCCATTAATGGGTAACTCCATAACTCTCTTCTTTATGAGTGCCATCACGTTGTTACTTCATCTTAACGGATCCTGTCCGCAACTTTAGTTTAGCAAATACTTTATAAGGCATACTGTCGATATTAGAAACTTATTTGATTTTATTATTTATCTCTATCCAACTGTTCGAATATCTATTTTTGATACACCAATATCAATAATATGGATATCAAGATTGTATTGTATACTATTTGATATAAATAGTTTATGAGTATATACAATATGGGGCTATGACGATAGATCATAAGATTACTATTATATATTCATCAGCAACCCATTAAGTCCCACTGCTGGGCTCGGGTTTTCTTTCCTCTAACAAGAGAGAGGAAAGGGTTTAGGCCATAATCCACTCACGGCCTAGTGCGGGTTGGTGGATCAGACATAGAATTGCTTCTAGGGTATGTGGGTTTTCTCACGATGTTTTCCTTCACCGTTAGCAGATGGTAAGTCACTTGACTAGTACATATAAAAACCACAAAGTGGAATCCACATTGGTACTGCCGGTCGGGATCGAACTCGGACCGCGTGATTTGCACGCCGGTCCCTTATCCATTCAGCCACCATCGCTTTTTTTTTATTATGTCGATTTTATTCCTACGTCCATCAATCATCACGGGAATATCACAGAGACAACTTCAATCTTTGAGGTAAGTTTCAGAAACTCACGGATAATCTCTTTAGCGACTTTGTGCAGATGTCACTGCATTAACAAACCACCATCGCTAAGTACCAACTTACTAATAACAAGTTTGCGTTTACTCAATTCTCATGAGGGCGAGAAATGTGAGGAACTACTAATTGCACTCGTATTACATCGACATAACTTCGACTAGATAGTTGGATTAAAATAAACGAGGTTAGTGGTTTACGGAGCGCACTGGTAGAGGGATTAGCTCGGCTGGCAATAGCTTTTGTCTGTATGAGTCTCGGAGTGATTTTAATATTAGGTAGGCAACGGCTAGGATAACCTCTATGTGTATGAACGACACTCATTTCCGTAGCTCTAACTACAGTACTCAGAGAGAGACGTTACTTAACAATAAAGTTTATTTAGTAAAAACGTGTAATACTTAAGTCGATATGCCTAAAGACGATTATTCAATGAAAAAATTGTCTTAATGACAGATTACTGCTAATGACGTCTCTGAGTACGGCAGTAAGTTTATAAATCGACGTTCATTGAAGTACTTAGTAACGGAATAACATAAACAATATTGATGAAAAAAAATAATTGATGATTTAAACACAAAAAGTCCTTGCTTTCAAACCGAATGTAGTTAGTAGAATTAGTCGTGTCATATACCTTAGAATCTAGGGTATGTGACACGCAATTTAGCATCGTTAGCATATAGTAAGTCACATATGAAATATATTAATGTAATGGACATACCCCCACCCTCCTTCAGGGTAAAAGTGGTGCTTAATAGCCCTCGTGTCCAATTCCCGGCGACGTAGTGCAGGTACGGTGCGGTGAAGGGAACGCAACTCACGTTCCCGCAGCGCACCTCCCGAAGACTCTTCCTCACCATCTGGCCATCCATCTATAGAAAATATAACACGTTATATAATTAGGTACTAGAACTCCAGTTAATATAAATTAGACAAAATAAACATACAACTAATCTGGTCACACCATCTTTTTGTAAGTGGAGTGGCCAGATCCGCGAAGCATTGAACCCGCTGCGGCCCAATGCTTCGCGGATAATGGCGGATTTGTAGTCTTAGCGGCCCTAGACAGGCCATGTAGTATGTACCAGCCGCCCCTATTTCAATTTTTTGACACGATTGGCCGCCCCAGGCACGGGCCTACTGGGCCTTAGGGCAAATCCACCACTGGGGCCGCAGCGGAATCAAAGCTTTGAGAATAACCGAGGTCCGGCACACAAACAAGGATAATAAATAACATGACCAACTGATGGGATCACGATCCTCAGACTTCAGGGAACGACTTATAAGAAGTAATCTCAAAAATATGAAATCTATCAACAACAGTAAGGCAATCTATGAAAGGTTGTTAACGCACAATAAATCTATTCTAAAAATGACACCTATTCAAAATATTTTATAGGAATAACAATTTGGATTAACTTTTAATTAAAATTAAAAGCTCGCCAGCGATGGTCGGGTTCACCCCCATTACCGTCCGGTTCGACAGTTCAACACGCTCCGGCCAATACTTGCTGTACAAACTTGTTCCAGCGTTATTTTCCACTTATTAGATAGTTAACTAGATGCTTTATATAATAAATGACTTCATTTTCAGAAACAACACATAATACGATGGAAATATTTGCTGCTTTTCAGAGATTTTGTCGCATGTAATTATACAATATACTAGGAATAGTGACTTAACTAAAAACAAGGAATTTTTGGGGATTCGCAAAAGAATAATATTACACCACATTCACACAGCGCCATCTAGACCTAAATTAAGCAATTATTTTTGCTTTTTTATGGGTACTAAACAACTTGTATAGGTACTACTTAAATACATTTTTATAAATACATACATATTATAGATAAATTACACACAGACACAGAACAAACAATCATGCTCATCACACAAAGATTTGTCCCGGGTGGGGATCGAACCCACGACCTCCAGCTTAGCAATCAGTGTCACTAACCACTAGACCAACAGGCCAGTCAACGAAGATCTTGCTTTAAGACTCATCCTACTTGTTGACGGATAAAATTAACACTGGTAATATAATTAATCATGGATGCTTGTATTTTAAATGTATGGCAAGTATACGATGGTTGACGGTGCTAACAGAAGCCTATCTCTGTACGTACGTAACTTAATTTTGAGCTATTTACTAATGAGTAAATTTCCCATTAAGCATGCGTTGTGCAATTTTGGAATTTACATGATTAAATATACAATGATATAATTTATTGGTCGGTCTGATACAAGCTCAAAACTCTTGTATAATATTAATTTGTTTAGTGTTTTCGGATATCGAATTGACAAGGTGTATGAGAAACAACTCACGCTGTAGATACTGAGTTCAAATCCACAGATCTCCGGTAACTTAGATTGCTTTCAAGACACGTTCGTATCTTCATTATAACGTAGTTTAATTCATGTAAATTACTTAATTTAATGCCATAGTTCTCTCTGAAACTAACGACTTTATTATTAAGTTTGAATAGACAAGGTGTAGGTATACAATAAGATGCAATTTAAAACATTTTCTGAAATCAAACAGTGTAAACGGGGACCCAGCAATGATTGGAGACATGATTGTAATTGCAAATTGAATAATTTCTTTTACAAGACTGCCAATTAAGAATGATTTGCCAGCATGGTAACTTTGAAAAATAAAAACTTAATTTAATTTTTAATTAACTGGTACCGAACAAACGGTATTAACTTTTTTAGGGTTCTGTATTGAGCTAGGTGCAGTCCTATCTGAATGTCAATTATGATGCAGTGAAAATTATGGCTCAAGTGAAGCAGCCTGAGTAGAGAAGTATTTACACTCTACAGAATAATACCTCGGTACAGCAGTTGTGTTTCTACTTACGAGGCAAGTCTTGACAGCTGATTGGAGGGAGGGGAAACTAATATGCTGAAGGCACTTGATGATGATGATGATGATGATGATGCTTCTGGACCGAACTGACACTTTTCATGAAACTGTAATAATTGTTCCAAAATCAAAGTAGCTTATGTATTAGCTATGCACCAGTAAAAGTCCTGTTGAAATCGGTTCAGTCGTCTCGGAGTTTACCTCAAACAAACAGAGAGATAGGTGACAGACGGACTGAGAGACAGACAGCAACAAATTTTTAAAAGTGTGTTTCTGTTATAAGTAATGTAGGTATATACTTTATTAAATCTTCAATATTATTTACTTGTATGTATAATTGTCAATGAAACTGGACACTTGATTCAACTTAAACTAAGCTTATTATCTGGAGGTATTGGGTAGATACCTATTAAATTATTTCTTTGGCCAACTTCCCAGAGGCAAGATTCGGTACAAACTCAATATCAGGAGCTAGTTAAACTCTGTCTGGCACCAACATTTGTAATCTTGGCAGTCTGCGGTCAGCTGCAACTTCACTTAAACTTCACAATTGTATTAGAACTACAACAGTTTGCTGGACAATCGTACTAACAGAGAAATCTTAATAACAACGTAGAAATGACAAAATAACACTACTCCAATCAGTTACATAAATGACAACTTAATATTTGTTGCGTTCGCTCTATATTCACAATGATTGCAGGTCCCCGTATTTATTTAATTAAACAGGTCAGTACTGCAGACACAGACAGTATCACACTGTCCCATTATTCTACAGTCTTACTATTACGTTTCTATCATAGAATATGAGATTATGAATAACGTTGGTCCGGTTATACCAACCGAAAGCTCGTACAATAAACAGAATAATGAGATTAGTTAACGCTTAGTAAATAAACCGTTCCATGCACTGAATATCAGATATATAATATACCTAGTTTCTACGTAAACTTGTAAACAAACTTCGATGTACAAGGATTATATTATTTCAATGAATAGTGTTAGTAGTAGATAAAGGTAACTTAATATATCTCTTCCGTAGTTAAGTTGAACTGGAATAGTATACCTATATTGTGAAATAAGTAAATAGAGATTCCGAGAATTCATCTTTGTTTCAGAACCTGCTTGCCAATTTCATATACAACCTTTTTCAAGTAAAATATGATTAAAAAACAAGTAATGGATCGTAATTTCTGATTCTTTATTGATTCTTTAAATGTCAGAGGCGTCACCAACCATTGCCGCCTATAGATAATTAAATTCTTGAAATTAGCGTTTCTAGAATACTTTGAAAGAAAGACTATCCTACAGCCGACGTAAATGTCCAAGGTCTATGGTTCGCAACTCAATTAAGAATAATATAAAATTATCGGCCTGAGTTAAGTCTATTATGGTTATTCAATTTAATTTTCAAATCGTAATGGAAAACTATAATGTTGGTAAATACATATTAAGTAATGGTATCAATATGGACCCTGTCATGCGCAGCAAAAATATAAATGTAGGTGAACTTGAATTTAAGATCTGCATTGTGTATTGTAATTATAAATTGTAATACCTATCACCTAATTAATTAGTATTTATAATGTTAGGACTCAAATTGTACCTTTTTTTATGCGCCTTCAAAAATAAGTTTATTGTTTACTTACTTATGTTTAAGATACGACCTTGACCTCTACGTTTCGATACCAAGAATGATCATTTCATCACCCTCTAACTCGTGTACTTTCTATTTCTCATAATTGTTTTGAAAAGCTAGTGATTTATTACAGTTCCGTTGCCATGCAAAGGTATCCTCCATTCGATTTTTTCCCAATAAATCTTGCTATTCCGCAATTCAAAAACATTTTCGCATAAACCTATTTCCAATAGTATCCTCAAAAATTAGTTTGGGAGAACCCGATTCGATTTTTCCCGAGGCTATATTGAAGGGATTCGTTTACAATACACTTGTGCTCTCTTTTGTTGTTAACCTAGATATTTAATGATCATATTTTTATTTGTATTACAATGTTTATTACAGTTCTTTTGAGAATAACTTTACTTTTTATGATTTTGAGACAAAATAACTGACACCTTATAAGAAAACATTAAAAAAATTGTGTCAAGTTTTATTGCGATGTAGCAAAATATTATGTCACGGTTTGTTTTGACTCCTTTTTAGATAAATGTTCCATTAAATCTATTAATATCTTGCCTTTGAGCAAGGGTCTCTTATCTACCAAGAGGTCTACCAAAGGTAAAAGGTTTAGGCAATAATTCACACACGCGGGCTTCATGTTGTATGTACACATTTTGTGTCAGATCTGTGTTTACCAAATGAAAATACACGATATTTATTCATTAAGGGTAACGAAATATAAAACGAAATGTAAATTTAAAAAACTATCTCGAATACTTGGCAACGGCATTGTACGCTGACAAAGCGCAAGGGTAGAGTTGTGAAAAGAAGTAACAAACGTACCTAGTATTTTTAATCGCTTCTTTGTTTTTGTTTTCGTTTTTCCAAGGTATGTTTCGCATCCAAGGTAAATAGGTATACTAAATTCATGATTATGTATTTTATTTTTAAATTCAAAGATATATTAATTAAAAAGCTGAGAGTAATCTGAGTCTTAATCTAATAGTAGTACAGTTATTGATTGCATTTCTAGTGCAAATCTTTTATCAATTTTACTTATTGAAGTACAACTCATCCAGACATAAGTAGGCGATAGTTAGTGGGCGATATTTAATTTATGAACATCATCTTGTATAGTTGACAAGTTAATAATATATTAACTTTTTAATGGTGCCAACATATGCGCACTAAAGATAAATATCCAAAGTAATAGATTGAGTGGTTAGAAAAGCAGGTATAATAAATTAGAAATAGCCATTAAGACATTTTAAAATGGAACGTAAAATATGGGTCGGACGTCACAAATGAACCAATTCCTAAATAAGACAGATAACAAATAAATCTTATAGAAAGCGTCTGCGAACTTTATTTATTGGCCTCTATTTTTATTGATCTAAAATTCTATGAGGTCAGAGTCTGTAATGGCAGCCTAAATGCACAAATACGTATACAAAAATATATTATTTTCAAAGCCAAGATGATAATAAATGACTTGCAATTTCTAAATCTGATATAATTTCGTTTAAATGACTGTAATCAGACACATAATTACATAAATTGAAGCACACACACAAAAAAAAAAACTAAATTCTACCAACCCTGGCATTAATGGGTTGTTCTCTCGTTTATTTTTTTAAATTAAAATGTTGAACGAAAACACTGACCTCAAAATATGTCCAACCTTATTATGTATTATTTATTCTAACCTTTGTTGACTCATTCTATTTGATTGCACGGTATATAGTATTTACTGAATCGAATTGTTTACCAATTCAATTTAGTGCTAGAGCTCATTGGGAAACTACTGTGATGACAGTATAGAAGACTACTTACAATTATTCTTTTTTATAAAGTAAAATAAATAAAACAGTTCCCGAAAAACATTAGTCTAAGAAAACGAAGTATATGTAGAGTAATTAAAGGGCATCTTAGCTGAAAAAAAGCAAGATTCATAGTCACCAGGGTTTTTAAACATCAAAGATTTGAGTAGAACTTCAGTCACTATAAATCTCTCACTAAGACAAAATACGGAGAAAGAGGTCTTTTAAATGTATGGAATATACAGAAAAGGACTGAGCAACTAAGTGCTTCACATCCGGAGTACGAACATACATTCGTTAGGCACAAATTGTGTTGACCGTTTGTTGTGAAAATAAATTCGAGTTTTTTGCGTTTGCAAGCCAAGAAGAACTTACCTACCGTGTTTAATTTACGAACGTTTTTCACAGGAGGGGTGTCAAAGTGAGACTAAATGTAATAAGTACGTTTTTCGTGAAAAAAAAAACGGGTATGGCCTTTATGGTGTTAAACAGTTATCGCAGTCTATTAGACTTTTGCATAGCTGCCTCCTGAGATACAGTCTTAACTAGTTCAGGAGGTACGGAACTACATGCTAAAAATAACCTAAGATTCTGCAATTCAAGTGGAGACACTGATATTTTTATTTGATTATTGAACGAGTTTTCCTTACCTTTTTGGCAGACTAATTGTTTTGGCATCTTCCTCTTACAGGTAACGTAATAAATACTTTTATATTCTAAAAACTTATGACCGACATTCAATGTAATTCACCAGGTATATAATGATTTCTATATATAAAACTCACATATAAACTTATCTTGCTACCCACGAACTATCGAGATCAGTGACCCAGAACTATCTCTAGTTTTCGTTTCTGATAATATTTACGTTTCATTCACTGTTTCTAACTCTATTTTTAGCCTTATGTATATATATATTACGGTTTCTATCTCAAAAAAGTTTTACATCGACTTTTGATTTATGATCGTGAAGGGTAGATTTATCGGGTTACCGATCAGCAACAAGTGACATTTTTATGAGAGAGTACAAAACGTTCTGCTTCCCTGGTTCCGCTTACAACACGTGCCCATAAGGTACTTTTTGTTAGCTCTTGTTGCGAAATTCTGAGAGGGTAACTTTTTATATACTTTTCCCCGAGTCCCATGGGTAAGCCACGCATTACAATAGTTTTTACATATACCTACATAGTATATACTCGTAAGCTGTGTCCCAAAAAAATAATAAAAGTTTTGGCAAAAAATACAATGAATATTTTTGACAATACTATATGATTTTTACAGAAAGTACTGTTAATTATGATTTTTGACAACATTTACTCGACATCTGCCAGCCAATTTAAATTAAATTAAAAAACAAAATCTGATTCGATTGAATTTGTAAAAACCAACCTAAACCAAAATAATAAATTAGCCGTGCAAATGCCATTACCTACGGGGGATTATTTGTGGCATTTTTATTTAAAACGTACTAGTGGTGAATATACTCTTGGTTTTCATTCTCGAAGTACTCACACCGTACTACAAAAGGCATGTAAGGCTGTTCGTCCCAGTTACCACTTAACGTGGTAGTCGTTATGTCAACAATTCAACACCAGGGTCTAACCCAAGCCCAAAAACCTTAGAAATAAAAGAAGGTGAGATAGTTGAGTATTTACCATAATGTGGCAAGCAAGTGTAGCTGGTGGAGAATGGGTGTCGGCATCGGCAGCGCGGCGGTGGGGCGCGGGGCGGCGGCGGCGGCGAGGCCGACGGCGACGGCGACCACCAGCCAGGGTCCATCAGCCGGCCATGGCTGCAACCGCACCCGCACCCGCGCCCGCGCTACCTACGAACATAATATTACTTAATCAAAGTATTTTAATTATGGAGTTAATATAATTACTAATAAATAAATATTGCTGTGTAAATGTGTAGTGTAATAGGATAAGAATACTAGTTAAGTTAGAATAACATATAAGTTTATTATACATTTATTATTTAAACTAAATTTAAAAATAATATTTACAAATAAAAACTAACTAAATGTACCATTAAAATAAAAAAAGGGGGAGGAAATTACAAATTAAAATACGGCATCATAAAATTCCTCCGCATCGCTGCCATTGTCTGTGGGAAAAGTGCCCAACAGACTGGCAGCATTGCCACGCTGGATGGCAATGCTTATTCTTTGTGCAAGAAAATAGCCAGCCTGTCGGTCACGGGAAGTGTCGGACAATCGCTTTGAAAGCTCTTTAAATAGAGTGCGAGCACCCGAACCCCACGGCCCAAGTGTTTCGACTCCAAACGGCACAAATAGATAATCTCCAGCGAGGTACATATAAGTTATTTGGCTTGTCTGTAAACTTATATTGTTCATAAATAAATAAATTTGTAAACATAAGCATCAAGGTGGTATACAAGTACAGGGTTCTTCCATGTTTTGCTTAGATAACAATATGATGAATTTCATCATTATATTCATAACATAAATCGAAATTAATATCATAGTACCTAAGCATAAATATATCTACCACATTCACTTTGCATGTGATATGTTTAAAATTAAATTTTAAATAATTTAAATATTCTTTAAATTAAAAATTATTTTAGTAGAATCGACCTATAAAGTTTTCTTAAAATTGTCAAAATGAATATTATTATATAATAATATTGGACATTCATTTAAATATGGTGACGCTTATGTCCTGCATTGGACATCATTAGGCTGTTAAGAAGATGATGACAATAAGGAAAATGGCAGTCACAATATAACTACCCTTATGTTTCTGAAGGTCATGTTCAATAACATCACATTATAAAGTAATAAAATTATAAGTAATAAAAATAATACAAAATTTCTTTGCTGCCAGCTGAGGGAATTTATCTTAGGTAGGCGAATAGCTTGTCTGCAACCTTAAGTAAAAAAATCCAATGTTACCAATTTAGGGGTCTTATCCCAAAATTTAGGGCAACATAATTGCGCTGTGGTTTCTTTGACGGTTGAATATAATTATTTAAAAGGAATTTCGCTGTGGCTGGGTGCTGGTTTTCCATTTTAATGGTATGTAAAAAACGGAGAAAATTAAAAACCTTATGTAAAAGAGATTGAGTATATTCTTTGCAAATATAGTTAGTACTATATCAGCTAAGGTTGAACTGAAAACTAAATTTATATTATACCTTAAATTAATGCAAAGCAACATTGTTATTTAGCCTAATAGTCTTCTTTGATTCGGCTGTCCAACTCTAAAATATCATCTTATTTTTTTCAATTCTAACTAGTAGGTAGTTCTAGTATGTTCCAGCAAACAAACAAAGAAATATTGCAATATTGGTCATCTCAAAACTCGTAAGAAATTATTTACGATATATTTAGGATCGCTCAGCGAGCCATGGAAAGGGCTATGCTTGGAGTTTCCCTGCGAGATCGAATCAGAAATGAGGAGATCCGCAGGAGAACTAAAGTTGCCGACATAGCTCACCGAATCGCATCGCTGAAGTGGCAGTGGGCAGGTCACATAGCTCGCAGAACTGATGGCCGATGGGGCTAAAAAGTTCTCGAATGGCGGCCACGTATTGGAAAGCGCAGCGTGGTAAAGGTTGCGGGTGGCCGTTGGATGCGGGCGGCACAAAACCGCTCGCTGTGGTGGAAATTAGATGTGGCCTATGTTCAACAGTGGACGTCATTGGGCTAGGATGCGAGTCATAATAATTCAAAGCGAAATACACCACAAATAACGATAAACAATTATACTCTTTACACTCTAAGCTACGTCCAAATTCACAATCGGATTCTCTCGTGAGTACAATTACGGACATTCAGTCACGTCAATTTATAGGCAAAACGGATTTTTTGTCGTAATTCGGTACGTGATCTTGGGATTCAGCTCATAAACGAGGATTAGTAAAACTCTCTGTGCCTTTCTGATGTGTAACTAATAGGTTTCAATAGATTTGTCAGATTTAGACCAGTTCTCCGAACTAAATCCAATGAAATTTGACTTTGATTGTATTAGTTTTGTTTCAACGTTTACTATAACAATTATGGGGTTACTATTTCATTTTAATGTGATTAAAGACTTTTACGTATTAGGTGTAGGCATGTGTATTATTTTTTGGAAATAAGAATAGAATTTTAGAATATACTTTCTGTTTAACTCTTCAGTAGTCATTTTAAAATGAGGTACCCTACTATACATTTTGACATTAACTTATATTACCCGCAATCGGTATAGCTCATTTTTCAGATTTTTGACATTTAAATTGTCAAAAATCTGATAAGTCTATTGACAGTCGATGTCGAAATACATATAAGGATACTAGTATTTCCTGCTTGATTTTAATGGAACGAGTGATTTGTTATTTGCAAGAGCAGCGATATGCGATAGTGAAATATGTAGGTACATAGGCTAAGCTACAATGATAATAGTCTATATTAATTTAAGTATATGTCCATCAGTTCCTGTGAACCAGTTTATTGCTTTTTTAAACGAAAAAAAGCGGGATGCTTTTTGATCATCTCAAAAAGTAATGAAACTTTATAAAAGTGAAAATTCAAAAGCTCATGAGGATAGCTAATACGAATAAATATGAAACTTTTACAAAAAAAAGGATAAACAAATTCCATGGCTGCGTTCCTGACAGAGTTACATGCGCCAAACAGCGGTGCTTAGATGCCAGTTTGAAACAAGCTCGATTCTACGTCCAACAACATATTGCCTGCAATTATAAGCTTCTGACATAATACTTACAACAAAATATAATTTGAAATTTTCTAGAAACGAGCTCTATTAAAAACAATGTTTCTCTTTTGTTCAATTCAATGAAACCTAACCCTTAGATGAACGCACAAAACAATCTGTTAGCAAAGATTGTTTAGAATAGCGATAATTGAATAACTTTTGTTTGCCAATAACTGTCTATCTTTGTAGAGATGCTTCAGATAATTGTATTGAAAACAATGAAACAGGATGATGGAAAATTTAAGAGCTGTGATAAAATAAGTTTTGTTTAATATGAACTAAACTTAACGTGCTTGCGACACAGCAGCATGAAGACTTCAGTGTCGCGATGTGATGAGTGTGATGTTTGCTGAGATCAAGGGTTAAGGTTTTACGGTAGGGTCAGCTGATAGGTTGGGGACAATAACATAACATAGCGTCATGTCTTTGCCCCGAAGGCATAGGCAGACACATAACACCCACATTTCGCCAGACAAGAGGCAAGCTTGTAGCCATTAACTGCTCATATTTATAAACTCTGGGCGTCAACCTGGATTTAAAAACACAAAATTCCAATACTATTTTATCCTGATGACCCGGGGAAACAATTTCTTGACCTCCTAAGTGACTCACACAATATGCAGATATGGTAAGATATCTGTATCCGCGCAGATATCTGTAATGTACCTACCCTATTGATAAAAAGAACAAGATAACGTTGAGTATGGTATCATTGTCCACAACCGAGCAAATTAACTCCATAAACCTTCAATGCGCTTCAATGCCTCAAAATTAAAATGCTATCTGATAAAAAAATTACACGACGAAATTCAAATAAGCCAATAACTAACGAACAACTGTGAATATTAACTCTGCGATTAAATTATCTATTGGCAACTGACAGCTACGCTGACAGAATAACTAAACTAAATCCTACTAATATTATAAATGCGAAAGTTTGTAAGAATGTTTGGATGTTTGGATGTTTGTTACCAGTAAACGAAAAAACCACTGAATAGATTTCAATGAAACTTTGCAGTAATTTACCTTATACATCAGAATAACATATAGGCTATATTTTATCTAGATGTCGCGTAAATTGGCTAAACCATGAGAACAAATGTAAAGTAAGTCGGAGAAAAATCTGCCATCTTATAGCTATTTCTGATTTCTCTACGTAAACCGTTAGTTTTACATAAGGACAATGTATGGAGGAATTGTTACTCTTAAATAGTTATAAAAAAAAGTCCGCGACAGCATATGCCTATCTTTTATGTGGAAGTCGATATAGAGAGAATAGTGAGCAAGAAATACATTTAAATCGGATACTGCATTTAAAGTGAAAAATTTCATGGTATTAAACTAATTCCTAGGAATGTGTGAAACCTTTATCACTTTTGTCATTTAATGTAGATAATTTTTATCGTTTACACTAAGTTATTTCGACAAATAGTTTAAAAGTTATTACGATATTAAATGAAATGTATATAATCCCAAAAATCTTATAATAATACTGTATGTCACCCGTGACTTCGCTGACATGTTATTTTGTTCCTGTGACCACAGCAACTTTTCACTTTTAGAGGGGAAATTTCGGCCAATATTTTCTAAGCACAGATATAATTACTTCAGATTAAACATAACCAATATTACGTGATTGATTAGAATAGTACTTATCTTTGTAAACATCCATCCCGTGTCTTTTTGGTTAAAATTATCAAATATACAAACAAACATTCATCCTTTCAACTTTGTGTATGTATATTACTATATTTATCAACGTCAGCCCTAATGACAATTCAGTATGACAGATTAAAAAGTAAATAAATCAAAGATCTCTTTTTTTCTTTTTGCTTACTATACAACCTCATTACTTGAATATATTACTAATCATTCACCAGTAAATTCAAAGAATATAATATTATGACAATTGTGTAGTAAAATTATCAAATAAAGTAAAATATGAAATAAAATATTTTTTGTAGAAAAGTAAATACATAATATTGCAGTGTCAAGGTAGTATAGTACATAGACCTAGGATCCGCGCGCTACCGCAGAAGACAAACATAGCGCGGAAACGAGAGGTCAAATTGATATGCACGCTGTAAAAGAGTGAAAGAGATGAAAGATAAAATGGGATGTGCCAATATTTTTTCAATTAGGGGGCCATAGCGGCTCGCGTGTTTTACTGTCAACTCTTATTTTGCTAAAATATTTACAAATCGTGCAATAAATTGCTTAAAAGGTGTGCCAGTATCATGGTGATCTGTTCCGTAACCAATTGTGACGTGACAAGAAGGAATAACCCAGAGAAATTTCACGTTTCTTAGGTAAATACAAAAATCTAATGAATTTTTGCAAACCTTATTTTGTGAAATTGGTGCTTTTAACTGAGCAAAAACCTATTTTGTTGGACGTATTTAGGCATCTTCTTCGTTATGTTGATAATATTTTATGTATATACGATATATTAAAGCTTTTTTCGTGTAAAATAGGAAAATGTTTGTTTACGATAGGGCTTGACGAAATGATGACGTCATGGGTATCGATAAAAGTCGATAGTATTTTTAAAACTGTAATTATTCCGTCAATTCTTTAAATCATCGTAATATGTGCGTTAACGCCTTAAGATAACCACTATTGTAATTGAGTGAAGCACACTAACTTATTTACATCTCTCTATGTTTTTAATACCTATTTTTAAAGTAGTTGTTTCTCACAAATTCAGTAGGTAGTACTTAAAATATAAGCTTAGTGAGTCAGGTGAGCCATTAAGTTAGTGATATTTTTGTCTTTTATTTTAGGTTTCCAACGAAAACAGCGTCACGTGACAAATGGATATGTATTATAAATAGACCAGACTGGACCTCAAAAAAATATTCAACTACTTACATATATATAAAACATTAGTTAAAGCTTTCCTCGATAAATGGGCTAACCAACCCAAAGATTTGCTGTATTTTCACAATTATTTGTTATATAAATGTTTTCCGAATATAAAGATAAAAAAAAAAAATACGTTATACAACGTGTTTAAATATCCTGTGATTGTAAACCATCCAATAAATTTTCTATCATTAAGTACAGCTATATAGAATATAATCGATCAGATATATTGTTCTAGTTCATCATGACATTGACCATAAAAAACTTAGGCAGTAAGGTTTATGGCCTGCTTTCTTACTCTTCAGCAGCCCATTAAGCCCCAATGCTGGGCTCGGGTCTCATCTCGAGAGCTGAGAGGGTTTAGGCCATAATCCACTTACGCTGGCCTAGTGCGGGTTGGTGGTTCAGACATACACATAGAATTGCTTCTAGGGTAGGTATGTGGGTTTCCTCACGATGTTTCCCTTTACCGTCAGCAGATGGTAAGTCACTTGACTAGTACATATAAATTCCACAAAGTGGAATGCACATTGGTACTGCCGCCGCGTTGGGTTCGAACTAGGACCGCGTAATTTGCACGCAGGTTCCTTATTCATTCAGCTACCATCGTTTCTTTTCGCTTTCTTACTATGGCTATATATATATGGTAGGTATCCTAGTCTTAAAACTAAAAGATAGCGGTTTGGAAAAAAAAAATTGCCTAACAGCACAATTTTACCTGATAGCATGAAAAGTTAACTTGTTGTAAATGCTTCTTAAAACAAATTGTTGCGACATTATTCAAGAGTTCAAGACGCTCAATTACACACCGAATTCATAAGCTCGATAATCCCAAGTGCAGAATATCGATAGTGCACAACAGTCCGTTGCAATCACTATTTTTAACTCACACATTGACAATCACTCAATTGTGTTTTGGTCTCGCCTATAATCTGACATTGTTTATCTTGTACATACTAAATCTATGGTATAGTAGCAGAATACAAATACCATAGACCTAGGATCCGCGCGCCATTTTTATGTATTCGCGCCATTTATTTTCGGTCTAAAATTTGACATTTGACAGTGAATTATCATTGTATGTATTTATGGTCGCTAAAGTCATAAACTAATAAAAATAAAACAATTGTGGATATTGTAGAATATGAAATAAAGTAAAATATGAAATAAAATATTTTTCGTAGAAAAGTAAATACATTGCAGTATCAAGGTAGTATAGTAGCAGAATACAAATAGCATATACCTAGGATCCGCGCGCTTTTTTTTTATAACGATTTTTTTAATTTATTGCGGTACGAAGTACGCCGGGTCAGCTAGTTATTTATAGCTCTAACAACGTCTAGAAGACTTCATTATTTTATATATTTGTATGTTTATCTAGATCACATAAGAACTTATATGGAAGGCTTAAAGACTACCCGATTTCTAGGGTCTCTTTAAGGCACCCCCTGAACCCATGTAGTGTAATAATACTTTTAATCCATTAGTATATTACGCTACACGGTGTTCAAGAGGTGCCTTAAAGGGTCCTTAGAAATCTGGTAGTCTAATAAGACAGCTTACTTTGGGCTAGATGGCGATGTGTAAAAAATTTACCAACTATTAATTTATTATAAATGTACCTTTTGGGTATGTTTTCTCAGTAATCTGACCTCAATCAGATATTCTATTTATAAAAAATTCCTGTGAATAGAGTATCTGTTTTTTTTGTAAATAGGTTAGTTGTATATATTATTTAAGTTATGATGTAAAAAATATTTAATTGAATAAATATAGATTATTATAAATGTATGAATATACCGTCAGTATTTCATTTGAATTCAATTCAAGAACATGGAAATGATCGGTGTCATATAAAATCAAGGCGCCGCACTTTAATACGCATATGACCGTACTCAAGCGTGTCAAACGATAAAACCGAAGCCTTTTTTCTATATTTCATTACCGTTCCTCATTTTTATATAACTTCTTTAGGATCCGAAGTACATAACTGTAACCTTATAAGAGTGTCAAATGTATTTTGCCTTAATCGTAAAACGAAAATGATCTTCATAAAATAACAGTAAAACATTGTGAGTATTCGAAATTTATTTTTATGATTAACATTTATTTCGTTTGGAAATCGACCAATACGGTTACGATTTTCAAACGGTACCAAACAAACATTTGCTTAAATAGTTTTTAAATAATTGTCCGGGTTTCAGTTTTTGTGTCTATGATTTGGATGTGGATAAGGGTTCGTTAGTGAGTTTGTTTTTGTTAACAAAACTAAAGCCATTTCCTCGTAGTTTCGTAATATATTTTTTGAATAAATTGTTATTTTTGTCGAGGAATAAATTATTTTACAATTTCACTTCATCATTGCTATATAATGCTAGTCTTATTCATAAAAATATCACACAAATGTGTTTGTTTTTTATGTTTATAGCATAAGCTTATTTCTTCTTTTAATTTAAAACACACAAACACACAGCCTCTCACCCCAAACGCATATACCGTCTCCGTTCCGTCGTGGGTAAAAAAGGAATTTAAAATCCTTCTTTTCTGTTTTTAAGGCAAATAACAAATATAATTTATGGGTGTATACTAATATTTTGTAAAATTAAAACATTGGGCCGTAGATATTGTAACGCTAACGAGAATTTATCAACAATGTGCAATCTGGTAAGTAATTAGGCTGGAGGGTTCCATTAACTTTAAAAATGGCCGGCACCAAACAGAGTAGCGCTTTAATGACGTCATTATCGTTCAATTGATTAAGATTTCACTTCATTTATCTTCGTTCCGCTCATCTTTACCCTTTTCATAAATGGCTTTATTTTTTATTTGTCTTTTAAATTTATTTTAAGAAATCTTACTTCTGTTGACACACAAGTACTTGTTGGGACTTCTGAATTAGTCATTCATTACATATTAATAATATATAATATATTTTAATAAAATTTTAAAGATATAATGGAACAGTTTTATTACAATTTTTAAATTTATTCGTCATGTGGATGCAAAACAATTATTCTAAAATACAGGAACTATTAAACGTGACCACAGACAACTATCTATTATAATTTATATAGACAGTTGGTCAGCCACAAATAACACGTCCATTAATCGCCACATTTCCATTCCCACCAATTTCCCACAATCATGAAATTATTTCTAACTCGATTAAAGAATCGATTAGTAGCTATCAGTTTATCACAACAGTGAATCTTTAATTAATTTAGATCACATACATAATACTTATAAACGTCATATAGAGCCAAAAAAGGTGTAAGCAAGTTTTCGTACGGCCAGTTCGCACTTTTTTAATCGTTTTAATGATTACAATTTAAAATAGGTATCACAGAATAACAGAACCATAACAGATAAATTAAATGATCACAGCGAATCATCATCATATCCTGCAGCCAATCAGCCCAAGGACATCCATTGCCTAATCTAATTTCCGCCACAGCGAGCGATTTTGTGCCGCCCGCATCCAACGGCCACTTGCAACCTTCGATATATAAAATAATATATCGATTATCAAAATAATCGAAGAGTTCATTACTTTATTTTTTTTCAAATAAAATGGTAGCATCTATACAATATTCAAAAATTGCATTATTTTAACAACATCCACGGTATAATACGTAGATACTCTGTGGAGGTATGCAGCTAGCTATGTATTATTGAAGCATTAATTAACAAATTAATACTGGCATTACAGCACCTGTGTTCACACATAACGATATTGCATAAAGTGCTCGAGCACTGCAGCAATATACTGTTACTAGATCCCTCGAGTCCTGTTAGTTGTAGAGATAAATTTTGTTCGTTTACCTATACTATAATAATATAAAGCTTTATAAGAGTGCTATAGTTGTTTAAACTAGAAAGAGGCAAGCAAATTTCGGTCTAGCTTGGTTCTAAGTGGTTACTTGTGACTACAGGTCGAAACTAATTTAATTTTTTTTTTTCTATTTTGTCTATTTTGTTCAATCCGTCCCCTTTTAGTCGTATCGTATTAATAAGTGTAGTTATGTAATATCAACTTAAGATAATTATACTTATCAAATTTCATGTTTTTTTTTGTGTCATGCATCATCAATCACAATGCGACATCATGTCGTGATTTTCTCCGATGCGCGTCGCAGTTTTCCGCAGATCGTGTTACAATATGACGTCACGGTTTGTTTATGGATATTGCCCGTTATAATTCTTTAAAATTGAATTATTAACAGCTCAGGAACAGCTCTATTACACACGTACAAGACACTCAATAGTGTTGATGCGTTGCGGTCTTGTATAGTTATAACCATAGACCTAGGATCCACACGCTGATGTTACGTCCTTCAAAAGACATCAGTTTTCTTAATAAGTTTATGATAAATAATTATAATTTTTAGAACTACATTTATTTTATGTGACGTCGCTGACGCGATCAAATCCCATTGGTGGTCCCAACGTGGCATAGCATCATATAAGCAAAGCCTAACAAATAAATAGAGTTGCTTTTACATAATTTTTAATACGAGTATTTTAGTTGATACACATCTCGCAGTATTTTAGACGGCATATCTTACATCTCAGGCGAGCGTACCGTTTATTTAAATGCTGTTCTGTTTTATAAATGTGTGCATACATTTAATACACGAACGTCCACTGATGTATAAATGCACTAACGTTAAATGGTTTTGATATTAAGATAAAGTCTAAACGTTCGTTTTAAAATGTTTTTAATTAACGCGGCGAATGAACTTCTATAAACTATCTTCTATAACTTTGATAGTAAAAAGGCGTAAGTGCTATTTATGATTCAATTATTTTGTTGATTGTGTGATTTGTAACTAAATTTTGTGGCGGTTACATATATTTACATCCACATTTTTACTGTTTGTTTAATTATAAGTTACTATTAAATTACCAATTCAAAGATTTCTAAATTTAATCCCGATTCTTGAAGAAATATAATATTAATGACGTGTATTATATAAGAACATAACAGTTAATGTTGTTCACAAGGCTTAAATTCTAGTATGGAAATGTCGCTATCACTGTGAATGACTTTAATAAAATAAAGATTACATTTATTCTTAGCAGCAATGATTAAGTTTGTTTCTAATTATTATGTCGCTTAAGCCTTTTCAATGCAGTGTTTGCTTCACTTTTGTGCTGCAGCAACCTTTATTGAGCCATATTAAAGCTCTTATAGAGTTCTATTTCAACTGTCTCATTGAACAGCTAGTACGCAATTATCCCTATCTTAATTGCAAGTGGTTCGAGCCGAACTCTCTAATTATTCGCGTCGGACGTGTTTTAAAATTATTTAACGTTTAATGTCGGTTCTTTCCGTAAGGATTAAGGGTTCATTAAAATAAGAGCACGGTTTATCAAACGGAAGGTGCCTGCCACTGGTTTTACGCGTCAACTTTAAATATATTTTTTCTAATCATTAATTTAGAAATTGAGATAATGTTTATTGGGATGAAGCAAAAAAAAAGAACTAAAAAAAACTCGACTAAAACTCGGTAAAACAAACTTAAAAAGATAATTCGACGATGTATGGAAGATCAACTGATGGTAACTTCAGTTCGGGTATATTGCCAATACCATAGTCAAGCCAGTGCAAGTGTCTATACTTTAAGTGTTGCCAGTCGAAGACAAAATTCTCCCCATAACAGCGCAGCAATAAACTTTAAAAACCACTACTCACCAGCTGAAACAACACTGCTGGAGTGGAGTCATTACGGGTGTGGTCTTCTGTGAGTTGACGGTATGTTTACCATGTTTATCCAGCAAATTAAAAAGAAAATTTTACGTAAACTTTCTCTTTGTTGGGAACACTGTATCTCTCAGTCTATATGTATTATCTGGCTCCTCTCTGACTGTATATATGGCATGTACCCACATGCACCAAACATTATTGTACCTTATCTTTAATCTTAAGAATTAATAATAATTAATAATATTCTACCACATACACACAGCGCCATCTAGTCCCAAATTAGGCAATTTTATTTGCTTGTGTTATGGGTACAACTGATATACCTGCTACTTAAATACATTTTTTTTTTGTAAATTCATACATATTATAGATAAATTACACTCAACACAGAAAAAACCTTCATGCTCATCACACAAAGATTTGTCCTGGGTGGGGATCGAACCCACGATCTCCGGCTAAGTCAGGGTCACTAACCACTAGACCAACAGTCCAGTCAATTAATTGTGTAATAGTGTACTATTTATGTTGAATAAACAATTTGTTATTATTATTTACGTACCTAACACAGGCACACCGCTCCAGACCCTCACTCACACTGTACACGCTGGCTCGCCTCATCCGCCGTCAGTGGCTGCCCGCTGTCACACGCCGTGTTTCCACATCCCCTACATCCACTATACCCGCATCTACAACGCGTTTGACTTTTGCATACTTCGTGAACACAATACACACTTTTTATTCAACACGCGTCCACGCGATAGGTCCAGCTTTTTGACTTTCGCATACTTTTGTATTCACTTGGTTCGTGCTATGTCCACTGTGATACGCGCATACTTTGTAACTGATACAACGGCTTTTCAGTAGCAATGGCTAATGAAGATTTTCAGCATCACGATATCTGTAAAAAGAAAGGATTAGTTACGCTCAAGAAACAATAATTATAATTATCTCTGTGGAGGTTACTTAAGGTCCATTTTTGCAGGTGGAAAAGTGCACGTACGTATATATAAGTCCCAAGTAGGTATATTATGACCGAAAAAGAGGAGCAGTTTTAAACATTAATTCCAAAGAGAAATAATTTTGATTACGTTTTCTGTATTGTAAGCTAATCAGTTCGTAAGATAATGTTATTCTTATTGTTATATTATACCCTAAATAATAACATTTTATGCCCGTATAAAGATAAACGGTAACATTGTGCATTGGTCGAAAAGATAAACATAAATGAATTTAGAATAGAGGCCTTTAACGAAGCCGCGCGAGATCTTTGATCGCTGTTGAATTTACTGAAATCCCATTTTATCCCTCGCGTCCCAAAAGGAGCTATACAAAATTCCACAAGACTCACGAGATACCACGATGAATGAGTCAGTGGGTTTTGCCATTTAGATTAAAATGAAAACTGAAAGAAGCTGTTTTCCATCTAACAGTTTATGAACCAGAAAAAGAGGTGTTTTATTATTCAAAATGTTCTTTAACATATGAGCTTACTCACTGTGGCGTGAGTCGGAATTTTCGTACCACGTATTAGGTGAAGCATTTATTTTATGACGGCTGTAATTAAAATTTGAATTTAATGTGTATGGTGTCGTGGTCTGGCGTACGTGCTTGGTTGGAGTGTCAATTTAATTAGGTATTAGATGAAGTATAATTTGCATTCAATGTGTCGCGGCGAGAATAGACTGTGTTTGTAACCACAGGACGAGAGATGCAAATTTGTTAGCGAGATGAAATTGCTGCAATTAACTGTCATTATATCCAAGAAATGTCGATATAAATAAATAAAATTGGAGTGTCTGTTTGTAATATCAAAATAACAGTTTTTTTAAAGTAAGTAAGCATGCAAGTAAGTAGGTAAGTACCTACGTTACTTATTACAAAAACACATTTGTACTGTAATTTGTTTTGTCTGTCTGTTTGTTTGAGATAAACTCCGAAACGATTGAACCGATTTCGACGTAACTTTTCGGGCGGATAGCTAATGTCACAAGAAGTAACTTAAGCTAATTTGAATCTGAAAAACATATCAGGATTCCCTGAAAAAAATAAAAAGCTATAAAATCGCACGTGAACAAATTCGCAGGCACAGTTAGTTTCTAATATAATAATAGCAAGCTAATTACTTTGTGACTTTGATGTTTATATCTTTAGACTGGCCTGTTGGTCTAGTGGTTAGTGACCCTGACTGCTAAGCCGGAGGTCGTGGGTTCGATCCCCACCCAGGACAAATCTTTGTGTAATGAGCATAAAGGTTTGTTCTGTGTAATTTATCTATAATATGTATGTATTTACAAAAAAAAAAAAATGTATTTAAGTAGTATATCAGTTGTTTAGTACCCATAACACAAGCAAATATAATTGCTTACTTTGGGACTAGATGGCGCTGTGTGAATGTGGTAGAATATTATTAATATTATTATACCACTTCTGTCTCCAATAAGTGCCCTTTAAATCTTGGATATAAGCTTATAGCCAGGCTAGCATCACAATATGCATCACCATAATTATATTAGTAAGTTTACTAAATCCTAGCGGGAAATATTATTATATAAATTGACATTTCACTATGCTGTTAATGAATGTATATTTCATATGTATATATTAAAGTGTCTGTTCGCTACAGAAAATTTAAAGGTGGACACACATTGGTGCCTCAGGCCGCAACTCATAGCAATGCTAAATTCCGACTGCATTCATGAATATATTTTCCGAATGCAGTGTCTACTCTTCCAATAGTTCATGCAAATTCACATCGACAATATCCTCATATTTCTACATTGTTACAGATTTTGCAGCTCTGAATAAGTCTGTGTGTTTTGTTCATTTTTTTTTAAAGAATTAAAGAGAAATTCTAACTTTTCAGCCAGATTTTCAGTTAAAATTTAACAACGTAAGGCCAACCAAAGAGGGAATATCTCCGTTTTATAGTAATCTCAGTATTTGTATTCTATAACTTTAACTAACAATAAATCTGTACAGTTCGCCTCTAGACTACGGTACAAGATATGTGGACACACGTTTAATTTATAAACTCCATTTTTTTTTTTTTTTTTTTTTTTCTTTTAAAAGACAACGCCCGCACTAGGGAACTAGCCCTGTGTCGCGGGGATCTTTACAAACATGAAACTAACGGACACAAAGTACACCCAGACTAGAAACAAATATCTATGAATCACACAAATATTTGTCTCGTGTGGGAATCGAACCCACGTCACCCAGCACGGCGATGTAGTGGCGAGGCGACCACCTTAACCACTGCGCCACGGTGACAGTCTACTCGTAGCGTCTAGTAGTAAATAAATAAGTACTAAATAGGTACATAAACTACTGATATTCGGCAATATTTGGCCAGCGCGCGTCATAATTAGCATGAAAAGTGCTTATAACTTCGTGAGGTTTACTTAATTCTTTTTTAATTTATATTTGTTATTCTGATTCTGCAAATAAAAAGACTTTTCGGGTGTTTCAGCTTTAGTATTAACAAAAATTAACGTTGTATACATATTTTCATACTTCAACGTATGCTTTATTTAAAAAATCAACATTGCGAGTCCTAGTTCGTAAGTTTGTTAAGAAGATTCACAAAACGTTCAACTTGCACATTGTATAAATTTTTATTCACGTACGAACTCTTTTATGGTAAGAAAAAAGTTTGTGCAAGATGAGCGTTGAGGGAGAAATCCTCACGCAAAAAGTGTGCGACGACCGAGTGTCACAAATGTCCCAGTTTTATCATAAAAAGTATATACTTCATCAAGACTGTCGTGACACCAAGCATATCATTTTGTCTCTGTCGGTAACAAAATGATATAAAAAATTCTTCTCAACGTAGTAAATAAGAATATAACATGGTATAAGAACCATTGGAATCGATTCTGTTACTGATTCTGAACAAACTAGTTTTAGATTTCGAATAAAAGGTACGTACGAATACGTTTGAGCATTAATATTTATACGAATCACTACTGAATTTCTTTTCAATACTTTAATAGTTCTAGATAGACATTTTATTCTCAGCGTCTGGGATATGTCAAGCATTTTTGTCGGTTTATTTAGGTGTGCTTTGTCGTGCGTGCACAAAGTAAGTACTTCCGTACATCAGTAGAGCCAAGAAGATTAGAGTAAAAAGGAATGGTGGAAAATATATATTTATTCTAATAACATAAAGCTGAAGAGTTTAAACAAAACAAACACACTCTTCCGCTTTAATTCATCATCGTCATCATCATGTCAACCCATAAACGTCACGGCACGGGTCTCCTTCAAAGAATGTGAAAGGAATGTTTGTTTCGAATTGTCCTTTTCTTGTCTGCATATAGTTAACTTACCCTTAGTCACTTTTTACAAAAATGTATCTGGCGAGAGGGCTTGGCAATGCATTCTACCTAATTATTATATTGAATGGGTTGCCAAGCTCTCTTGTAAACAGGATTGGGATGGGTAACAAAATTGCAGTGGGAAGGATGCTAAAAAAACACTATTTGAAGTTGGCTGTGTGAATGTTTTAATTAAAAATAATAAATGATCTTAGCTCTAAGAATCTTGTTATAGATTAAGAGTTAGTGTAATAAGTAAAAAAATGTATTATATTTAAGAAATAAACAGTTCAATTTTTTCTTTTTTAAACAACACCCACGGGTTGATATATGGTAAGTGACATTATGTATTCTTAATGTCTTAATAATCACACGGATAACAGCTTTAAATATTGTTATATTCAAATAGATTCAAATAAGTACGTAAAGAAAAATGAAACAGAAACTCAAGTTATAAATACAGCATATTTAAAAGCCATCTTGAAAATGACGATGTAATTCTAAGAGATTTGCATAACGTGGGATGGCATTATGACGCCATTTATACACCGTTTATTTTTGTTAGTGGATTATAGAGGCGAGGCCTGTTAGGGTAGGCTCTTAACATAACAAACGTATGTGGGTAGGTTTACCTTGATACTATATATTGATATGTAGTTACTCTAAGCTGTTTGAAGGTTACATTTTGTTTAGGAGACGTTAAAATATTAAGTGTAAGTATATGGATAAATCCATGAATATGTTAAACTTGTGGAGAAAATACAAATATATCTTTACATTTTTAAATGAATATAACCGCTGTCATCTGCTTTCATTTAGTTTCTAAGACATATGGGTTTGGCCCAAGATTCTATTAGGTCGCAATTTATTTTGGCGTTTTAAAACCTTATTATTGCTCATATTATTAATTTATTTTGAAAATAGAAGACACATTCCACAGTTGAAAGTGATAAAAACCTTTCTGAGTTGAAACTACTTTTAAATCTAATTTAATCAAAATTGGCTGTGAGAATTACCTCCCATAACATTACCATTACAATATTGTCTAAACCACGAAGTAATTAGGTTCATTCTTGAGAATACACATCACATACACATGTTAACATCTAAAAGCGAAATTAAGGTAATAAAATGTGTTTATGTAACACTATTAAACATTTATGATTCGTTGTTACGAGGGAAGGTCGACCTCAGTAGGGTTAGAGCGGGTTAATACACAGTTATGACAAATACTAAACACGTATGTGAAACTATAATTAATTTAAATAGCGTAAACAACATTATTGCTTTCATCAAACACGTAACATACACATAGATGTCACCTAAATTAAGTTGCACGAGACAGTTGTTAAATATAATTTTAGTTCAAACACAAGACTTTTTGTATCTAATATAAGGCAAACTCAAAATAGCAAATATCTGCCCGAAACCTCAACATTTAATTAATTTTAGTTGATTTCAATGTATGTCTGTGTATGGCTTGATGTATTGTATCTGATGATTACTGTGACCTAGACAAGGTTTGAAAGACGGCTAAAAGTGCCGGTGTATTGTCGCTATAATTTTCAGACTTCTTTTAATAATATCATTAATATTCACGCGTGTCTGCTTTTATGGAGTCCGAGTCCTAAGTGTTGTAAATAAAAAATGGTAACAATTTTTTATTGTATAAAGGTACAATGAATATGGTCGAATTTGAACCACTGCACTGGGTAAAAACAACAACAATCGAATTCTTGTAAATATTTTACTTACATGTAAGTACCTATATTAACAATTCACTGGTATTGCATAATATAATGCAATTTCCCTACACTTCGGCGGTGTGATAGTTACATATTGATAATTAAAGGAGAATACATAATCAAAGGCAGCTTAAGATCATCTGTTTATGTTAATAGGTTAGGTAATTGAAACTTAATGTAGAAAATACGAACTTGTAAGATGTAGGTTGAATAGAAATTATTTGTTTAACCTTTGTTTATTTCTATCTTTAAGACGGCATTTTTTCTATTGAGATACAAAAGGAATTACAACAGAGGAATATGGACTTGTGTTTAAATGATATTACGTTAAATAAACTAGTCATGTATTATCGTTATAATTATTATTAGTTGGCTATGACAACGTCAATCGACGAGGTCACCCATATTGCAAAATGGTTTTTTTTTAATATTTAATACGTTCGTTGCTATAAAAGATTGAGTTACTTATATGTATACAAAAATTAAACCCATTGATAATATTTTTATACCATAATGGTGGCAAGCAATTTTATGGCTCGCCTGATGGAAAGCATTAAAATGTTACCATTGCGACGGTTATAATTTTCAAATGATTCAAAACAGTATTTGCGCTGCCTCAGCTTACGGAACGTTCGTATTTTGTTTTGTGATAGAAATGATCTTATAATATCATACTATAAAAGATCGTTAAGTAAAGCCAAACCCAATTTTGTAAAAAAAATTCAGTCTAACCTAAGTCCACGATGCACGAAATACAAAAAACCTCAAAACCGCAAACCAAACTAATAAGTCCACTCTACATTTACACCAACTACGGTGGCTACGTGAACATTTGAACAAGTTACATAATTATAACTATAACGAGCTATTACTATAGTAAAGTTGTACTACAAGTTTCTATCGCAGCTTTAGAAAATTTAAGTTTACAGAAACACTTTTCCAGTCGGAATATTTCTTCCGGGGTGCCGAGTCGTGTAACGAACGTTCTGTGTACCGCCTGACTTAATCGTTTTTACAGAATAACCGTGTTTTTTGTACAGTAAAACTATGAAATGGAAAAGAGAAAAGTTTCATGAAAACCATATAGGTAATATTGTGTCCAAAGGAGTAGGCAATATGGTTGTTTTTTGTGTTTTGCCTCCAAAGTCACATGGAGTTGAGAGTCTTTAGCTTTGTAGCTACCACGTTTAATTGGAAACATCAGGCCGATACTCTGAGAAGTTTAATTTTAACTAAAAACGCCGTGACACTTTTAAAATTCTTGAACTGAAAAATCACAATTACCTATTTTATCAAAACGTTTTATTATGTGGCATATCAAATGTTAGTGGGAACATAATATTAATGACAACTGGCGAAACACTTTATACGTAGTTTAAATACTTACTTTAGTTTTCGCATAACGAGAGGTTTGAGCCTCAGTGTAGATTGCCCAAGAGTTATTTTTGAATGGGCCGTTTCCCATCACGGTGTGAATAAATAATTGGAATCTTTGATATGAGCCGTGTCGTTTAATCCGCGGTTCGAATCGAACCATTCCAAAAGATACCTTGAACCATTCACATCGCTCCAAAAACTGCGGTCCCATTCAGTCACACAGCGAAAAACGCCCGTGGTCTGAAACGACTAAACTCCTCAAAATAAGCTATCGTTGGTGGCCACCTAAGTCTACAGGGAAGACAATAACAAGCCGGCGTGCCATTTATGTATTTACATTCATGCAATTGTGTGTAGGTTGTTAAAAGTGTAACAAGTCGAAGATGGCTTGTACAAAAGTGTACAATAGGTGTTGTTTGAATGACAGGCGGGGTTAGCCACGCCTCTTGATGAACAATGTGGTATACTGACTCCTACACACCAGTCGAGTGGTTTAATTTATATGCACCTGGTCTATTTTTATTATTTATTTCTATTCCGATTTCACATTCTTAGAACTCTCAGGATGTGGAATCAGCGAGGTAAACAAAACTAGGTATGTGTTAAACTAGATATGTATAATGAAATGTTAACTATTTTTTCAAAGTTTTTTACGTATTTTATTATGAAACTAACAACTATTATTTTTTTTTGCCAAAAAAACCACCTCGTTTTTTATAATACTTAATGGAGGTGAATAAAATATATTTTACGTATGACATGTCATAAAATTTGCAGTAAAAATTTTGTACATAAACCGACGTATCCCAAATAATATGGCCAGTTATAAAAAAGGAACCTTTGAATAAGTTATAGTAGTAAAGCTGAAACCTCAGCTCTGTTACTGACAATAAGAAAGTAAAGGATTTAAGGGCGACGTGGAAAAGTGCGGACTTAGATTACACGACATCATGACAACCGGAGATAATAACTAACCTGTAGAAATCGGAGGACTATACTGTAGATGCTTTACTTCACATTTTTGACACGATCTTGGATGATAACGTCTGGTGAATATTAATATATCATTTTCACTTAGAAAATGCTGAAGCACTTCACGGATGTTTAAATTACGATCTAAAACAGACATTGAGTATTATATCATATTTTACCGTACTTTTAGAATAGAAACCTGTGTACTTTTACTACTTCGAATTATAATTATTGAACAATTAAGCTCGAATGCTTTTGTGAGATTTTTTATATATTTTTTCTCAACATTTCGAGAATACTCTGGTCTTTCGAGAATACTTGATTTTTGGTGGTCTCTGGTCTGGAAGCCGTGGTCTACAGGAACTGTTGTGGTTTCCTTTAATTTAGGTGCATAGGTAAATTTGTAATAATTCTATATCTAAGTCAATGTCATACATGCGTATTTAGTTGGTAAGCCATTATGAAAATAAATAAATACTAACTTTCCTTTCTATAACATTTTTACGTTTCCTATAAACAGCCGCCACTGTCGTATTTTTGTATAAATAGCGGACTCGACTCCTTAACGTGTGGTTACGGCTCAGTACGAGGCCGTTCATACATTTTGTCATTTTTTCCCTTCCTAGATAAAATACAAGTATAATACGAATAATGCTATATCCTTCCGAAGCCCACATTTTGTATGATAAAGCCATATGTGATGAGTTCTTGTAATCCAACCATGTCTGTATGTATTTCTTTATTTAAATGATCATCAGAATTATTAACAAGTTCTGTGTAACACTGATATAATATTCCAATGGCTGTCGTCATCTATACTTGCAATCTCAACATTTGATTGGTCGATTTTGAATTCGTTGTCATGTTTTGAAAACTACAGTAATTCCTCTTCGCCTAAAGTACGAGTAAGCAATATGACTGGGGAGCCATATTGCTTACTTTAGGCGTAAAATCTTGTTGCGTTCTAATTTCTTTACATCAAAGACCTAGAATATTTTTCAAATATGATTCTAAAGGCCCTATTTATCCAAAACAAATTATTGAATTATGGAAAATCAATTAAAAACATTGTTTTTAATTGATTTTCCATAATTCAATTTTTCATTCAATCATTATTTATTCAATGAAATATCAACTAAATTCATAGAAAGTATTTAACTTCGTCATAATTAAATTAAAGCCGTTGAGAGTTTAAATTTACAATCTAAAGTTTAATAAAAGTAGTCAAGTATATTAGTACGAGTAGTGTAGTAGTGAGGTGTCATTAAACGCTGCTAATGCACTAAGAGAGTCCATTAACTCATTATATCTAGCTATCATTAAGGACTTCGTGAAACAAAGATAAAAAGACACTTTGAGGAATACCTACTACGTTTTGTCCTCACTAAGGATGTCACACGGTCGAATGCTCTTTATATTTCTTAGAAAAAGTTTCCCCAAACAATATATTGTTTGTTTTTCAAAGACGGAATAGATTTTAATAACGATGAAAAAGTTTGACTATCAAAAAGAGTTATGAGATGAGCCAAATTTCAATAAAAAATACTTCCAGTTTATAACGAAATTTATATTTATAGTGTAACAAATTAACATGAATTGCTCATTTAATATTTTTGTTATAGGTATGTATAATAATTAAAATTAGAACTGCTGAAGGAGTGGCTCCCGTAATAAGCCATAATAAATTTATTGAAGCTTTCTGGCGAGATTGCGTTTAGTGGATTTTTTTTTATAAAATTTTCGGTAGAAGTTGTTTTAAGGATAACCGTTGTTTGCTACGATGAACGAAACCCATTTTTTTTAATAAATTTATAAGTAACTAACGCTTGAGCCTGGATAATATTGTCTGATAACTGTTTATTAATAGACTTGTATAAAAAACTTTATTATGAAGTGTAAATAATAAATAACTGCCTCGGTGCTCGCAGTGGGAAGTGTACACGATTGCTGTGCAAGAGGTCCCTGGTTCGATTCCGTGGTTCGATTAAATGGTATTGGGCTTTTCTATCATGAAATTCCAGTATTGAGATGTTCCCGGTTGATGACAATAGGCTCGCCCCCTATTTCATGGGACCAAACATAGCTGGCGAAATGTGGGTGTACTACACCTCTGCCTACCCCTTCGGGGAAAAAGGCGTGATGCTATGTATGTATGTATGTAATACTAAATAACTTTATTATACATAGTACTTTTACGATCTTTCCTCCAAAGGGTTTTCCCTATGCAAAGGCGTATTGCACAGAGATGGGTTTCAATTTTGCGGAGTCTAGAAACTCCAGAATTACAATGTGTTGGTACTCTATTTTTAGCACTGCATTTGTTCGGTACAACCCTACACCAAATGTTCTGAAATCACCGAACAAGTACCATAATTGCAGTTAACAATCTACTAGCTTTACAAAGTGCCCTGACCTTCATTAATTAACAAAAAGGTCCCTAGACACTACGAGTACAAGACAGTTAGCAGCCAGCTAGATTTGTTAGTATTGCGGATTTTCATTATCAGCGACTTGGTGTAGATAAGTACTAACTCTATCTTGGTGATTATCCTCCTAGATCTTTGCTTAAAATATACCATACCGTGGAACTATTTATTAATTACGGGTCTGCGTGACCCGTATACAATAACATATTATTATTAATATTTAATTCGTTATTGGTATCCAATCCACAACGAGGTCACTTTGACCGGTAGATAAGAAAATAAAAACCATACAAATTTTCGAAATATTTTAATTGGCAACATTTTTAATTCCCTATGTGTGTAACACACATAACTATACGAGAGTCGACAAACAATCGATTAAAAAAATTAAACGGTTACGAAAATCGGTAATAAAACACACCTCTTCTTCCCGTATTTGCCGTTGTGGGCACAAATTAGTTATTAATTTAACATTTTTCCTCATTATTACGAGAATAATTACACACTTAGCTGACTGATGGACACTAATTATTGTGCTGTCGTGGGATAATTACGAAGATAAGAAAAAGGTATGAAACTAATTATACTTATTGTATCGAACGTGTTGTATTTCTGTGCGAATTATCTGACATTTCGGTTACAAAGAACCAACTATTACGGTAATCTTTTTGCGTGTACGTAAAAGTGTGAAGAACAAGATAATTATCATGTTAAAATCATTTAAACTTTCGCGACATGTACACATATTAAATTATTATGCAACAGGTCTATGCAAATAAGGTATTTTAAATTCCTTAAATTAACGTGACGTAGACCCGTTGTATTATTATTTAATTCCCATGTTGGTTTTATATTTCAGTTAACAATAATAATAATAGCTTATTATATCAGTGCGCTTAATTGGTAGCTTTTTATTTTTTTTACATAATTTAAAAATGAATTAATTCCAGCGTTGTAGCTATAAAAATAAGAAATGTCATAGTTTTAAATCTTGATGTATTGATGTAACTGATAGTCTAACACTTGAATCACATTATATATTTATAAATTTGATGCATATTAACCCTTTGAACGCCAGAGACGTCTATAAACGTAAAATGAAAATGTGCTCACCACGCCAATGACGACATGGCACGCCAAAAATGTATTGTATTTTAAAAGCTTGGCACGGTGATACCTATATGACATGGCGGTCAAAAAGTTAAACCAAATATACACCAATCTGCAATAGGTCAGCGTGTGTGGAAGTCCTCTCAGTTCTAAGACCCGAGCCCAGCAGTGGGACATTATTGAGTTGCTACTACTGCTGCTAATTTATAAGGTCTCAACATAAATTGCCTTGTATACTACATACCTACATTTAGTTATCGCTACGATGAGTATAGGGGTATACTGAATAGCCAGAAATAACTTTCTATTTATAAACGTATTCAATACGGTACCTAAATTAAATATTCATTATCTATTTTGATAACCTAATAATTGAATTCTATCATTCTGTTATTATTGCATGTTATTACTAGTTCAACATCACATTTAAATAATTATGTTAATTTGCTATTTCAGAGCTTCTGTTACAAACTATTCAATACGAAATATTGCTCATACATAACTACATAGTATCTCTCTCAGACGAACTTGTTTTAGTATACATTGTCTGAGGCAGAGGCTCAAATTATATGTAACATACATATAATTGATTAGGGTAGGGTTTCGAACTTATCAATATGATTACAGGGTTGATTAATCAATTACGATGAACAATATTGTCTACCTGAAGTAATTTATCTTATAGTGAGAAATGATAGTTATAAGTGAAAGTGAATCTGTCATTGGAGGCGAACAGACTTTCAGATGAGTGTGTTGTATATCTTCGTACTGATAAATAATAATTTTGATTCTTAACCTAGTGTGTAAACATCACAATATGTAGAACACAATGATGAAGACACATAGATAAGGAATTAGTTAGCCCTACGAACTACGTAGGGTTTGTTAAATCACAAAATCAGTTGAAACAGTTCTTTTATTTACTTAAAAATTAAATCCCTTTTTGGTGGATGTTTCCCTCTTTCAACTGTGCTTGAATCACATTTGCCTACCCTTTTAGAAAAAATATGGCATAATATTATATTAATACAATAGCTGATCTGATCTTTACTCACGTGGATTTTTGTTTAGCGACTGCTCTGCTCTTATTGGCCGTAACGTGATGTTATAGATATAGCCAATAGCATTCCTCGATAATGCTAACTATCCAACATTAAAATACTTTTTAAATCAGTAGTTAGTTCCTGAGATAAGCATGTACAACTTAACAAACAATCAAACTCTTCAGCATTGTAATGTTAGTATAGATATAAACAAATTAATAAACTTTTTTAATATGCCATAAATGAAATAAAAAGCTAACTACTAACGAACTAAATGCAGCCAAGAATTCGGACATGACAAACTGTACAGTGTACATCTGCACATAAATATGGATCAATTTATTTAGTGGAACAGAATGAGTCCACTGCATATTTGAGTGTACTAACATAAACATTACTGAGTCACGTAATGGCGACATTGTCATCAAAAACATAGAAACCGTTATATAAAAACTGTAGATAGGAACCAGGTAAATGAAATAATTCTATTATCATTATTCATCCTCTAACATTTGTGGAAGAAACGTAGCTTTAAACCCTGTTTTACATACGTGTCAGATTAACCATCTCTGAGAGGTCATTGATAAATTTTGTAATTTGTGTTCAAAAACCTGTTGTAATCAAACACGAATACTTATACCATAGAGAATAATATTATGGTAAAAACTAATTTTTCTTTTAACTATTTTTATATTGGCAATATAAAAATAGTAAAAAAAAAAGCAACACTTGTTTCGGAGGATTTATAACTTCGTGTAACTTTCCATAGTATTTTTATTATGACTTCTATTACTAAAACAAATACCTAAGAGATTCGTCATAATCTAGAGTAGAATTATATTTAGTCTAGCACGCAGTCATAAACCGAGTTAATTAAGAAAATACAAGCTTTTGGACTTTGGTCGAAATATCTGCATTTTCACGCTAACATAAGACACCTTGACGCCATCCATCAAGGTGTCTTATGTTATGTATGTATAACCGCACTACAATGTTATACTACCTATCTTCATCAGTTTCACACACCCTATTTCGTTCTAAATACACAAATACCTACGTATAGGCTTTATCCTTGTTGCCTCGGCACTAATTCCGGACGCAACTCATAAAGTACTTAGTTAACTGTGAATGAGAATCCCTTGCCTGCCCAATTGCCTAACTTGACGGCACATCACTGTCGCCCACAATATACCTATTCAATTTACGCTTCTCCTACTGCAGTTTGATTAGTTTGGGATTTAGTATGTAGGTTTATTAAATATCGATGTAGTACTAACATCTCTTTAATAAAATGACACTGTAAAGGACCTTTAACTTAAAATAGATAAAGAAAATTCGATGTAACTATTGTTTTTTTATGAGAGATAATTATAAGAGTTTCTAATATACGAGTAGAACAATGCAAAAACCTAAAAAACGTGAGTGTTCCGTACGATAAATCCATGTATCTGTTATTTTTGGCCAAAAATTAATTTAGCATTACAAAATATGTGATCTCCTTGATATTCTAGCTGCAAATGTATAATATACATAATATATGTAACTGTAAAAATCGACTTCTGAAACTGTACCTTTACTTTGCGGTAAGGTCCGATCTGTTATTTTTGGCCAAAAATTAATTTAGCATTACAAAATATATGATCTCCTCGATATTCTAGCTGCAAATGTATAATATACATAATATATGTAACTGTAAAAAACGACTTCTGAAACTGTACCTACCTTTACTTGTGCGGTAAGACAGGACCTTACCGTACAAGTAAAGGTTCTTATACTTTATATGATTCTAAGTCAATGAGAAGTTTCCTATAGGCAGAGACATAATATAAGTCGTACGTAATAAAGTTCGAAAGATGGATAAGGGTTCCGATTTTTCCTTTTTAGTTTCAAAAACCTAAAAGTGACTCATTTCATTACAAAAATATATTATATTGACTGAGAAAAAGACGTGTGATGTTTGACACCCCAATTAACAATGATATATTTTTCCAAAGGTGGTATGGTAGGTATACTACAAAAGCAAAAATATTAGTTTAATGAGGTAGTGGAAACTCTGTGAGATCGACACACCTGTTATTTAATAACCTTAATATAACCCTTAAAATATGCCAAACATGGTAAACAAGTTTGTAGATAATTATTACAGAATATACGCGTACAAACATAGGTAGTACATGGGAAATTTAATTAGGAGTAATTAAACAAGATTCATGGTGTGAAAGTTAATAATTTGAATAGATGGTGTTCCGTTACGACAGCACCTTAGTTTATAATATTTTAATTATAAATAATATATTATAATTATATATATAATTTGATATAATATTTATAATTAAAAAAATAGAAAATGTTAAGAAATTAGGTGAGGCCTATGTTGAACAGTGGACGTCATTGGGCTGATATGATGAAGATGATGATTTATAATTAGCTTTTGCGCGTGGCTTAGCTCCTGTCGTTCTTTATTTGGCCACTACTCAGTTCCTTTTGGTCGTATCGTGATGTTATATAGTCTATTGCCTTCTTCGATAAATAGGCTAACCAACACTAAAAGAATTTTTCAAATCGGATCAATAGTTCCTGAGATTACCGAGTTCAAACAAACAAACTCTTCAGCTTTAGAAGTATAGATAAGTATAGAACCCGGTATAGCGTCCTACACTCGCACTGCATAGATGTTTATCGTAATTATTATTTGTTTATGGTTTGTGAGCTATCCCAGCTTAAATTGAGCCACCCCCTGGGGATGTCACCTTAGATCTACAAAAGACTGTAACCAAAATAACATTGCTATGTTCTTACTGAGGATTAGAGATATGGAGTATTCCATAGGGTACGGTAACAGCTTACCATGAGGTACCAAAGTCGTGAAAAAACTATGCTATATTTTTTTCAGTACTATACTTAACTGTCGTTATGATCGATCATAACATTAATAACCGTGTCTCGTATTGTATTTATTCTTTACTTATATTCGGCTATGCAACAGCATGTTCTGTAAACACGAGTGAAATACGCCGAATGTCGGTGGCTAGCAATTTGATTGATATAGTATCTAAAGTAGTAATTTATTGCTATAATGTATGTACAATGTACATAGCACACGAGTTAGTAGCCCACCTTATGAGAGACAAACTAACTGCTTTCTGTCTTGCTTAAATCCTGGATCAATAAAACATAATTTCAAACAACTACATTTTAAACTTTTTAATTATTTTTCCGATAGCGTTTCTCTTTTGTTTAGTAGGTATAATAAACATAGCTATGTATACAATTTTTCTAACATATTATTATAGCAATTTCCCTTGCTTTGGTTAAACATTTTATATAAATGCTCAACAAGTAGGTAATGGAAAAATTCAAACGCACGACGGGACTTGAACCCGCGACAAGTTCAAATAAAGAACGACGGGAGTGAAGCCCAGCGCGACGTAAGGTTATAATTAAGAAATTGGTGGCCAATATTATCAAACTTTTTTCTTATATTCACTTTCCAAGCCACATTATATATAAAAAACCTATCTCTGTTCTGTGTTAAATATAGTTGTGTTTATTTGATTAGTACACGTGCCGTGACAGATGCGATGTGATGCCGAGGTGTCAGTGTGACGGATAGTAGAAACATGGACCAATCAGACCGCATACTGACCGCCCGAGTGACAAGGATCCTCAAGGGAATTGCTGCTCCGATATTTTATAAATACGAATTGTTGTTGTTGTATTTTTTGTTACCAGCGTGTGTCGTTATGTTTTCACGGTACACGGCTTTATGGCTGTGACAAAATTTAGAGGCATAACTTTTGTAGAAATAACATTCCCAAATAATATCAGAGGGTTTTTCGGTATTGTAGTTTTTTTTTTACGGTTTCAGAAGCTACTAGTGTGGCTGTGCTCTGATATTGAATGCGTCGTTTTTTTAATGATGGTGTTTGTGTTGAACTTGCCACAGTCGCACATAAAACAAATATTAATTGTAAAGTATACTAATATTTGTTCTAATCACTTTGAGTCCCTTAATCGTTTTCATTTTTGTAAAACCCCTTACGATCCACGGCTTGTTTCTTAGTGCGAGTCTTATCTATTTAAGAAGGACTTATTTTTAAACCCACACAAAGAAAATTCAAGTTAAAATTGTGTAGAGCTTATTTTTCTCACACCTGTTTGCTTATGTAAAATAGTGTTTAGAACTTGTAACATACAAGTACTGTGTTAGCAAAACTTGATCCCAACAACTTGTGTTCTTCTTAAAACCATTTACTTTTATAAACTCAGTTCAGTATAACACTAGTACGTACTTAGCTAAGTATGCATTTATGTACGTACATAGATACACGCTAAGTTACGATAACAGCAATATGGTAGAAACAGTGTAGTAATCGTATAAAATTATGTAGAGTTGGAACATAAAATAACACTGTCTGTTTCTCTGCCACACTCACTCTCAAATAGGGCAGGGGGGCCTAACAATTTTTATGGAAAATTGGTCATATCCTTCCTAATTAAATAATAAAATCAACATAAAAAATAAGATTTTTTATGTTGATTTTTCATCAACCAATGTCATTCAACCAATGTTTTATTACTTTAATTTACTATTTATTAAATTAAAATACGGATTCTCAATGTTTTAGATTTTTTGGTTCTTATAACATTTGAGTAAAGCTTGTGTGACTTTCATATAAAAAATAAATATATTTTCCTCTTGTATTTCACAAGGAAAGTTAGCCGGTACGCTAAACGTGCCAATCAGCAACATAATTGAGTGCAAAATACGTTCCGGTTCTGCCAATTATGTGAATACGGCAATTATATTTCATCTGTAAGTAATTTTGTCTTTTTATTAGCTTTCGTTATATTTAAAACATTTTTATTATAATACACCTCGTCTGACGGTGAGCAGTAGCTTTTAGATCTAAGGAATATCAGAAGTTAGACTATACTATATACTTTTTAGTGTCGATCATTCAGATTTCTTGTATATACCTAGAGTAATTATGACCCAAAAAAGATATAAAAAATAATAATATAAAAAAATTCTGAATTTGGAAATCCCCGGAAAATTAAGTTTGATAAAAGGAACGCTAGCAAACGGGTACGTACCTACTACAGTAAACGGGGTAGAAAAATATACAAAAATAAGCTAGATGAACCTTTTACCAAACGTTAGTAAGAAGTGGATAATTTTCTCACCTATGACTTGGCAGAAATGATATTGGTTTTTCTGCCTAGAAATTGTCAGTATCAGTTCGGAGGCTGAGAATGTAACCGGTTAAAGATAATAAACTCGCCCCCTAATACAGCTGATAAAATGATGCACCTCTGCCTAATGCTTCAGGGAAAAGAAAAGAAAAATGTTTTGTTTAGCAGAGAATTCCAACAGACTGCTGTTGACGGTGCGTAAGTGTGTTATTGTAAGTTCTATAATACATTACTGAAACATATACATCACCCTTGAGTATGCCCGACGTTACGTATACGTATGTTTCGCATATATTTCAAGAAAATCCGGCTTTTTTCGTCCAAGCATTGTATGGATTTACTGATGCTTCAAAATAAAGCTTCTATACAATGCGATAAATATATCGGGATCTTTGTAAGACAGTTTAAGCACCATTCTTCTTACTTATGTATTCAATGTTCCGTTTCGTTTTCACTCACATGTTTTGTACGATTTAGTACCATTTTTCATTGTACATTTCTGTAGCTATAGAGATGCATAAGGCATGTAATGTAATCTGAAATCTGAATCTTATTTGTTAAGACATTATATCTAAAATACAGTGTATATAATATATAATCGATAACTTATCGATGAAGAAGAGGTGAAAATGATTCATGACGACGGTAAAAAGTAATTTCATAATAATAGTATTTGTTTATAGAAAAAAAAAACAGACTATATGAACTCAAAATATAGCGAAGATAAGCCCTTCAAATAGATCGTATATAATATCGATCGTATCGATTTATAATATTAATATTATAAAACTGTTGAGTTAGTTTGTTTGGTTGAATGCTAGGATCTCAGGAAATTCAGGTGCCATTTGAAAAATTCTTTAAGTTTTGGATAGCTCATTTATCAAGAAAAGAGGAATATGAGAATAGGAGCTGAGCAGTAGCCAAATAAAAACAACAGAAGAGAAGCCCCTGCGCGACTTCTAGTATGATATATTAAGATATGTTTCGAAAGGCTATGAATAATAGTACTAGTGGTGAAGCTCTTTACAAAGATTTATGCACGTTCTATGAACAGTACCTAAAAAGAGCTAACAAAAAGCAGCAATAGGTACTTAACAAAGTGGGGTCATAATATTGAAAACACGGCACGCAATATATCCACGTCAAACCGACACTTTACACCACCGGTGTCCGTTGTCGATATCATTGGACCACGACATTGCTCACAGCCCAACCTCATTTATCTAAATATATATGAGCTACTAGTTTCTACCCGCTACTTTACTCGCGTTATACTTGATACAAACTTAGTTTTTCAGTAGGTTATAGACAATCTGTATGGGAACTTCCTTAAATATAATATGGGATTTTTTTACAGCGCCATCAAGCCGTATAGTAAGCTAATATAAACTTGTGTTATGTGATCTGGAAAACTGATAAACATACATAATAATATTATATTTCTAAATTCAAAAATATCCAAAAAATTTTAAATTAGAATTTAAATTTTTTTCAACACGATAATTGAAAATCTGATCCGGAATTTTATTTAGCGTCTCTCTGTATATCTAGACACTGAAAAAATGAGGAAAGTTGATTAAATTTTACTGAAAACATAACATGTTTCGTTGTTTTTTTGTGTTAAGTTCAGACTAGGTTAACCCTTAGCGTGTTTCTACAACCAGGAAAACACGTTTTCCTCCTCAGACTGCGGGAAATCGTGACCAGTTATGAAAGAGTCCCGTCGGACGTTTTATTACTACCTACCCACGGTAGTTACAGCGCATTTCATTGCTCCATATACACATATGAAATTCCGTGACCACTAATTACCTGCGAATATTTCTTTAGGATTTATTAAATTAACTAATTAACACGGTGTCATAAAAGCGGCACAATTTGCGAGATTAATTTAATCATAATCTAAAAATACATTTTAAAATGTAAAACACATTGAAAATGTACGATTTAAAACTGTGTATTTAAAACGGTTAATGGGTAATTAAGTACTGTTTCACGAATGGGTAGCCCTCGTATTTTAATTAACATTTTTCTGTTTGTTACAAAGTCGATTTTCAAAGGTTCAACAGGCAATCTGGCGTTCAACAGAGCTATATTTTCGAGGTACAGAATTTTTGAGCAGGGTCTCAATGGTGGAATACTAATCTAGCATAATGAACAGGAAAAATAAATGTTTCCTTTTTTAGAAATAACATTGTTAAAAAATCTTTTGACTTTAAATGTATCACCTCGCAATCGCAATAACGTAAGTACGAATTACAAACTGGAGAAACATTTATGTCATTCATCATTTCAAACGTCCTACAGCTGGGCACGAGACTCCTCCAAAGAATGTGGAGGAAATTTAACCTACTATACCACGCTGGCCAGTCGGGTTGGTATAGGGTTTGTTTCGATTTTTTCTTTTCTCGCAGTGCTCTTGTCTACATAAGGTTACTCCCTTAATCGCCTTGTATTACACCCACGGGTTGAGATGGGGTAGTAACATTATTTATTTCATTATATATTTCTAATTCGTCACTACACGGACACAAGTGTCACGGAAACATCTATCTCCATAAATATATTAGATCCAAATGCTTACAAATTTGTTCACCATTTAATCTACCAACCATTTAGATATTATTATGTACATCTGATTAACCGCCAAGTTAGCTTGACCAATACTGACTTCCCTCAAGGCGACTGACTGAATATGTGATTTTTTTTATTGCCTGCAGTGGCCGCCAGCAGGCGGCTCACCTGATGGATAACGGTTACCACCGCTCTTGGAGATTGGCAATGTTAGAGGCACAGTCAAGCCGTTGCCTATCTAGAGAGGATAACTCTCTTTAAACCTCGTGTCGAACGTGATGACACAGTAAATATACATTTTACAAATACATCATATTATCGCATAGTTACACGCAATAACGCCACTATATAAAACGTTATTTAAAAGACTAATCAAATAAAGAAAGCAAGTGAAAGATTTATTTACGTATAATCCTACTGTTCAAACACTTATAAAACACCCGGACCTTTTCTTAAGCGTGAGGTTTATTTGGACAAAGGAAAGAGTCAAAGTAATGACTTCACGCTAAGCCTGCT
The DNA here is from genome assembly GCA_905147015.1 of Laspeyria flexula. NCBI lineage: Eukaryota > Metazoa > Arthropoda > Insecta > Lepidoptera > Erebidae > Laspeyria > Laspeyria flexula. The sequence goes on along the minus strand of LR989964.1, from coordinate 8,164,682 downwards.
GTTAAAGGGTATATAGTATTAATATATAGATTTTTGTACAAATCATCATCATAATATATCAGCCCAAAGAAGTCCACTGCCGATTTTGTATAAATAAGGATATTTTATGACTACATACACTCGTATACATACATAAAGATCACACCTCTTTCCTAACAGAGAGGTATACAGAGACCATTTCCTTTCACGTGCTACGATTCTGATATACATCTTTGGCTTCTTCAACATTCATCAGTCTTTTCATGCATTCTCGCCGGTTAAGGGTACTCCTGATCTGTCCCTTCTATAAAACATCACAAACATTATGTGCGTAGCATCTGAACAAAGACCGAATGATCCGAGAAACCAGAATGACATTTCAGAGCTGCGTATACAATTATTTAGCCGTATGACATATACTTATATACCAAAGACACATTACAGATCTTCTTGGCACTGACATCTACAATTAGCATACAACTGATTAAGCTCTGAGAACAGACGTGCACCGACGCGACACAATTTGCTATAATCAGCAAGATACGAGCGTGGTGCGTTCAATCGGCAGATAATTGACAAGTCTAAACAGCTGAAATAGCTAAATAGCTACCCGCATCTTACTGTAGGGTTGCACTTCGTATTTGGGTACAAAATTTGAGTACTGTAAATGACGCTCAATCAGTGAATTCCATAAAATTACAAGTGAATTAACAAGATGCGTACCAATGTACTGAAACGGAACGGAAATTTTATTGATGAATGATTGAATTATTCAATATCGTCGAGTTGATTTTCCGTGCGAGTTATTTCAGGAAGTGGCAGAACCGCAATGTGTGGAAGAAACCGACGGTTTGGAAACACATCGATGTTACATTTTTTTCACTTATTTTACCAGAATATTATGTAAGTGTACTGACCGCAGTTTGATAAATTATATTCATGACGTAAGTAAATAGATATAGAATAGGTAGTTACAATGTGTTTCAAATGTTTTCAATGAAAACAGGAAGTTTATTTAGAAAAAGGGCTCGTATTAAGTTATAGTGTAACTTAGGTCCATCACAATTTTTAATGGTTTATTATAAATCTTTTATAGTAGGTATAATGTTCAGAAATTCGGTCAACAGGCAGCTGGAATGGTGTTAAATAAAATATTTGAAATGGATAAAGATGCACGCTTGAGACACATCCTATGCGTGTAAGTGAAGATTGTGGCAAAATAATGTTAAAATATTCTTAAATAAATTTTAAAAGACTTTCAACAAGGGTTATGATTTTTTTAAGCTTAGAGTAAGCTCTATTTAATTGTATGTCTATTTAATTACCTATACTTACCTTTTATGTAAGGTATAATAAGGTTTTATTAAGTAAGTAGTTAATGAGGTTGTTAAACCTGCTTTAGACTGTATTATGTAACTACTGTATTTTTTTTTATTCTGAACACTATCAACAATTAATTTTGATATCAATAATGTCACGATTGTCATAATCATTAAAATGAACAGATAATATTGTACAATTGTAGGTACACCTACGTGAAGTGTGAGGATGTATGTATCACAATTACAAAAGTAGAATATGATTGTACAATGCATATCCGTCTGCCGTTTAATAATATATTATATTAAGTATCTGGTGTCCTTGATCCACTTCACACTATCCATTACGTCCGTTTACTAATGATTAATTAAATTTAAACAATAAAATAACAGCTTTGTATAATAGTTTTAAGTGCAAGTTTAATAATGGCTTTAAAATCAAATAATAATAGTAACTCATTATGTCCTTTTTCTGGTAAAATCACATGTTTACCTAAAATACTTTTAGAATTTCTTCTAGGGCATATGGGTTTCCTCACGAAAGTTTCATTCATATTTAGCAGATGGTTAATCAAATGACTATGTATGTGCTAATGTAAAATCTAACGAACATTTTCTATAATTATAACAATCAGTGTTAATACTTGTGTTTCACTTGTGAATAAGTAAATGCAACATAGATCATTGATTAGTTATTGATTAGTTCAAAGTCTTTACGTTTGATTGATAAAAATAGCATAACAGCATTGTTATCATTACAACACATAAACCTGCTGGGCACAGGACTTCTTCAAATATTTTGGAGAGAATTTAGCCTACTATACCATGCTGCGCTGGCCAGACGGGTTGGTATAGGTTTTGTTTCGAATTTTCCTTTTTTCTCTCTTGTCTGTTTAAGCCTTAAACTTTAAGGTGTCCCTTACGGCCGATTTCAATAATCTATCTATCTATGGATTTGGCTACTAAAGTTAGAATTTTGACACATTTTGTATGGAGCTTATGACAAAATTCTGACTTTAGTAGCCAAATCCAAGATTATTGAAATCGGCCATTAGTCGCCTTTTACGACATCTACGGGTTGATAAGGCACTACGTTGACATAAGTTTAATAATAATAACATTATTTACATAAATTCTAATATTGAGTATATCTGGTTATTTCAACTGCAGCTGCTGCAGAAAATTCAGAAAAAAGCAAAATCATGTGTGAAGTTACAACAACTCTTTTACGAGAAGGCCTGCAGCGAACAGCTCCATCAAATCTGCATACACTTTGCCTTCACAATGGTGTTGTCCGTAAACACTACCTTATATAAGGACGAAACGCTCTCGATCGACCAACCAGAAAATAACCAAACATGTCGTAAAGTCTAACCAAGTTTTAAGAAAAACAGACTTTGATCAAAAGTTTGAAACTTAAAGTGAAACTGATGACATTTGATACAAATTCTGGTGTAAATAATTGGGATGGGAAGGATGGGAAGGTTTTAGTTATTATGTGGAATATCCAATGAAGTTATTTTGACTGTAAGGAGAATTTCCTTTGGGAACGTTTGTAATCAGGAGCTGTAAACCTTGGGGTATTTGTTTACTAAAGTAAAATTGTGGAGTAGCAATATCATTCATATTTCAGTAAACATGAATGAAATTAGGTACTCGGGCTGTAATCAATTTAGATTAAACAATAACAACGTTCACGTAACATATCCGTGTAGTGACGGATTAAGAATACATAATGTCAATTCCCCATCTCAACCCGTGGGCGTCGAAAAAGCGACTAAGGAAGTAACCATATACAGACAAGAGTACTGCGAGAAAAGTAAAATACAAAACAAACTCTATACCAACCCGTCTGGCCAGCGTGGTGTATTAGGCTAAATTTTCCCCACATTCTTTAGAGGAGACCCGAGCCCAGCAGTGGGACGTTTATGGGTTGAAATGAATAACAACATTTAACTTTTAATGTTTGTTTTTGTAAAACCATTTAAATGAATAAAAACAGCTCTTGTATTAGGAATCTTTATAATACGAAGTGACAGCTTAATGCTGCTAATTTTTAGACAGTTTGGTTTCAGCTCAAATTTCCCAGGTAAAAATATAATTTTTCGACGCATTTATTTTTTTTATTTCCATTTTACGCGCTCGTGATGCCCCTGGTGTTGCAGGCGCCCATAGGCTACGGTAACCGCTTACCATCAGGCGGACCGTACGTCTGTATGCCACCGTCGTGGTATAAAAAAAAAAAATTTTACTCTTAAGTATATTATTTTTGTTTAGTTGTAAGTATTATTTTCTTGTAAATCACGATTATGTAAATATTATATTAAATACTATGCGATAAATTTAATATTAGTTCATATACATACGAGTATAGTTTAGTCAGAATAACCTATTTAAAATATATTATATACTTACGTTTAATGATGGCCGTGTGACTAAACATAAAGTGCCAATTGACGTTCAATCTGAAAAAAAGAAAAAAAAATTAGAAAAATTTCTATTAAGTACATAAATTTACATTTTTTTTTATATTTCATTATCATGATTATCAATTTTCAAAATTTACCCGATAGTTTTACGAAAGGTCCAATAATGAGTACGTAAAATACGGACAAGTTTTTTACTTCTCAGTTTGTATAAGTTTTTTTTCTTTTAATAATCTAATTATTTTTTATTTATTTGTCTCCATTCGACGTCTCTCCAATAGCCAACCTATTTATCATTCATTATTCAACAAAAGCATATTTTTTTAAATTACTGCGCAATATATCAACGTATTAAAAAAGTTCTAAACAAAACAGACAATTAAAACAAGTACACTCATCAACAGAACATTATATCAGTGTAGGAATTTTACCTTCCGATTGTACAGTCGAGTTCATTCATCAATATATGAATGAACTCGACTGTACAATCAAATATTCAAAATATTGTGAGCGTTGAAAAGCTCCATAAATACTATAGTACCTATGGATCAAATATATGTCCTCATGTGAATGGTCCAATAAAATATGCTGACCATTATGCAATAAGTTGTAGTCACCCTTTTCAACGAAAATATTTAAAGATTGTGCCAATATATTAATGAACTCGACTGTACCAATATTAATGCCACCAAATATATCGTCATAGGGTATTGACTGACTAATTGCTTCTAAAGTTCCCTTCTGACAGTGACAAGTGTTTACTCTGTATTATGTTACAAATCGCTTATGGTAAGGTTATGCAAGAACTAATTTGTCAATATGTTTTTGCTTTCAAATCTTCATTATATGTTCTGGATCGTATTTCTCATGTATTCATATGATTATCAGAAACTGTTTTTCGATTAAATGCAAAAGCAAAGAGGTACATTACTGTTATTTTCCCGAAATCTTTTTTTTTTCTCTAAAATGACAACGCCCACACTAGAGAACTAGCCCCCGCTTTACAAACTAGACTAGAAACAAATAACTATGTATCTATCATCATCATAACAGCCCAATGACGCCCACTGCTAGACAAAGGCCTTAAAGGTCTCTCGTATAGGAATCGAACCCAAGTCATTTGAAACAGCGATATTAGTGGTAAAACAAACCTTACGGTGACAGTCAAACTAATGGTAGTCTGTAATTTTTATTTTATTTTACATATGTTTTATGTCGATAAAGTGAAAGAGTAAACTAGAATAAATCTGTAAAATCAATTACTTTGAAACAACTCCTAGTCAGACAATAACATCGAAAATCAGTACAATTAAAACTCATGCTTACCTATTACTATATGTATATGTTGTTATTCATGTGCTAATTTGAAAGCTACTTATTAATAGCCTCATTAAAACCCAAAATGAATTTATAAAGATATATCTATACCTAGTATTATTACAGGCTACGCCTGCTGGATTTTAACAACCTAGTACCTTGGTTTTGTGTTTCTCAGTAAGTGATTTTTTGTAATTTTTTTTGAGAAATAAAGATCTTTAACCGTAAAGAAACTTTGCTAATATCGTACCTATTCATTTCTATTCATCCTAAAAACCTCACGCCGCAAAGACCCACCGTTAAACATAAAAGGACATTCGAAAATAAATCAATACAAAAGGCAATATTTATAGCTACCCTATATATGTATTGACAGTATTTGACCCTCGCCCAAAGGGAACAGGTGAAGAGTGAAATAGCCTGACCAATATCGACAACTGTCGACCAATATCAAACATTAGGGTGAATATAGATGTAAGTATTTTCTTGTAATGTTTGTACGAGTAGCTATAATAGCTTGATTCGAATGTTTTTGCATATGATTGTTACAGTGTGCGAAGCAATAATTTATTCATAGGACTATCGTAGTCCAACCACTATCTCCCACGTAATTATGAATATGCATCGCAACTAACGATATTTAGTATCGATACAGACGTGACGCAGCATCACGATTCGACACGCCGGCAACTCCTCGATCTTTCCGGCGCCAAGTAGTGATGCAGTGGACTAGTACTGGCTGATGATGATGATGATGATGAAGTAGCCGTGTAAAATCGTTGTATTGTGATAGTAACTTTTCATTGATACATAAGTGATGTTTAATCGATATACTCTCGCGCTTGAATTTATACAGTCGCACGTATTCATAAGTCGCTGAAACCAACCACCTTTATCTATAACATTCCCATATATTATGTGTTTATTCTTAGCTTGCTCGTGTTGTTATTGCATCTAAATTGCAACAAAGAATCAATGATCAAGCTTGCAATTACGTTTGTAAAGATCCACGATAAATTATAGTCTTAGTGAGCAATGAGGGTTGATTTTATAAGTAATCATGTGCATGTGGCATGTGGAAAGTGGTCGCTGCTATCGATATAGCACACATCGATATGTTGGTGGCAATCATAACCCGTTACTGTCCGTCTACCGGATGGTCAAGACGGGCAGTAACGCTCATTGTGTCTAGGTCTTATTAGAGAATATTTATATTGTGTTACAAGTGAATGCTCTTCATAAACACTCACTATTAGACGAGGAGTGAAATAACCTAACCAATACCGCAGAAATGTTGGCCAATATCAAACATTGCCAATGTCGACGCCTTGAACCGTGCGACGTAATCTTTCGCCACATAAACGGTCAGATAGAATCTCTGATTCTGATGCCCGATGCCGCACCATCGAACTCTCTTTCCGACTAATAAAGCACAAATGATCCGAACAAAATGTATATTATATCTTTGAATTTGTCTGCAGATTTCTATTGTGAGAACTGGATTGTGAGCTAGGTGTTCTAAGACGGCGTATATTTTTATCCGTCTGACAAATCGGGCAAGATGTATTATTCAGTTTTAGTGATACCTTGTTTTGAACTACGAGTACCAGTACGAACTACGAGAGGGAGAGGATAGACGATAGCTTTTTTTTTTGTAATGTGATTTGATGGTGATTTGCATTATTCTATTTAAAATCTATGATTTATTTATTACATATTGATGAGATATCAAAGGCCTACGGTAACAATATATACAAAGGGCAATGATCAGTTTTATTTTAGCACTGAGGCCTGTCAAGAGAGTAATAGCAGTACTACGTGTTGCCTTTCTCTTCTCTTATGTTTTATCACTGTTCAGCTCCTATTGGTTGTAGAGCGATGTTAAATAGCTATTTAACAAAATTAAAATAGGCTACTCTTTTTTTTATTCCGTATAGTGACGGATTAAGAATACTAAATGTCACTACCCCATCTCAACCCGTGGGTGTTGTAAAAGGCGACTAAAGGAACCATAAGCAGATAAGAGCATTGCTAGAAAAGGAAAATTCGAAACAAACCCTATACCAACCCGTCTGGCCAGCGTGGTATAGTAGGCTTAACTCCCTCCATATTCTCTGGAGAAGACCCGTGCCCAGCAGTGGGACGTTTATGGGTTGAAATGATGATGATGATGATTCTTTTTTTAAATTGAACCCGTAGTGCCTAAGATTAGCACGTTCGAAAAAACTCTTCAGCTTTAAGTTTAGATGAGGGTTAAAACAATAATGATGGATGATACGAAAACGGAAAAATAAACTTGTTTTTTTGTTACAAAAATATATTTTTAGTACAAATTTAGTTTAATAGTTGTCGAAGCTTGACTGTTCTCTTTTGCATAAATATTATCATTCCGTTATTTTCGTATCAAACTTGAAACTTTTAAGAACAAATATTTCTTTGTTTATCTACTAGTAAATTAATTTTAGACGAAAAGACTCCCTGGTTTCTTGGTAACATATTTGTGGAGCATTGTTCCACTTTGAAGCGTGTTAAATGTTCACACATTGTTGCATTCTACGGAATAGTTCGCTCATAGCTCTCGTAATACATGAGCGAGAAATTATTTATGAATGAGACACCCAGTCGTTCGGGAGCATTTTGTAAAGCTATGGCCACACTATCTATATATTATACTGTCTGTGTATCAGCTTGATATTGATATAGCATACAATTTGAACGTGTTTGCTAAAGTTTTCACACTGTAAATTAAAATTTTAGGTACATTGCAATTTTTTTATTTACACATTATAATATGAAGTAAGCAAATCCATTGCACCTACTTTTTAATTTTTTATAATGACTGCTAAACAATAAGTAGATTGTGGAAAGTAAAGGAAAGTAAGTACTACATACTTAGGATACGTTTTTCTCTAAATTTCATTTCGTATTTTTTTTGGTAAAGCACCTTAGAATCTTAATTTGAAAAGTCCATTGACAAGTTAACGTAACTTTTTCAGAAACGGATAGTTTGAACGATCATATCCCTACCAAGAGTTGAGTTTATTTAACAGTGCTAATGTCAAGAAGAACCAAAAAGTTTAGCACCAGACAGTTGGCTTACTAACGAGAGGATTATGTAATAAAACGTGATTGAAATTGGTGAAACTATTCTGCAATCAAGCAATCATAACTTGTCTAAAAACACGTTTTTTCGCAATTCGATTTTGCACGGTTCTTAAACTTACGTGAGTGTGGCTGCAGCTTCAAAATTTTGATCGTTGAGTGCAGGTAATGCACTGTTTCGAGTCTATACATATAGTGCATCGTCTCCATTTACCATCCATTTACCGTCTTGTTTTTGCTTGCGTGTATTATCAAAAAGATTTATGATGCTACAGATTAAAATACCTTCCGATTTTACATGACACGCATTTGCAAGATTCATAAGCTTATCAGATTTAATTCCTTTACAGGATTTGTGCTTGGTAGCTTCGCTCCTTCTCTTTGAATGTTTCGTTGGTATTATATTTATTCAACCTCCAGTATCAGTATTTAAAACTGGCCAAGTGCGTGTCGGGCCACGCACAGTGTAGGGTTCCGTAGTAGCCCATTATCACAATATAGTACAATTCTGTTGTTCTTTATTCTGAACATAAGTAATGGTAAAGATATTAGGAGTTAATGCTAAGGATTTTCTATTTGGTACAAAATTATCCAACACCCAAGTTCAACGACTATTACTGCTAAACTAATAAAGTTATCTTAACCGCTATAGTTTTCATTTAAAGTTCATGAAATGCATTATCATCATGAATTTTTCCAGATTTTTCAAGCCAACAGTTTAGCTTTTAGAGGGGGGGGGGGGACAAAAAAAATATTCATGCCTACTTCACAAGTATGGGAGCTACTCTAAAAAAATATATTTTCCAAAATTTTATTTTACCACTTTGTCGACGTAATTGATATATACACTCCTACAAAATTACAGCTTTCTAGTACTAACGGTCTCTTAGCAAAACCTCGGACAGACAGACAGACAGACAGACGGACATAACGAAACTATAAGGGTTCCTAGTCAGAACTACGGAACCCTAAAAACAGATCACTTGTTACATCAATTTCGAGATATATTTTGATTGAAATACTCAGTGTTAACAAAACAACACTGTTGCTTAAGAATAACGCTATAACTTTGGGATAAACACAGATAAATCGATCATTTTAAGGTACATTTTCCTATTAAATTGAATACTGATAAACAACTTCCATAAAAAGAAAAGGCAAAAAAATTATGCAGCAAAATTTTGAGTAGAAAACGAGGTTACTACTATTAGGGCTGTTGTATCAGCTGTGAATGTAGTTCGCTGCCAAGATTCATAAGTAGCGCGGTTTCAAGGCCTCGATCAAACAAAAGTTCTTAAGGCTAACGTTTAAGTGCTTTCTTGAAAAGAGGTCATTGAAATAACGTGTTAGCTTATATAGCGTTAGCTTTGATAGCGCCCGTACTTGGCATATCAATGATAAAAGTTCAAAAGAAAAATCTACTGAAAGGTAGGTACCAATTTCACGTATTTTTATGAGAGGCGATATTTTATGAGGTTTTTGTTGCATAGTTTATAGCATTTAAGTTATATGTATGGTTTAAAGTTGACTTTAGAAAGCTAAAAACTGCATTCAATGTGCAGCAAATTTTAATTATACCTAATATATCTCGTATTGCATTTGGTTAAGGGTAATTTTTCAATGTAAAATCACGGATACAAGTACTCTCACCTATTACGATAAAAAACCATTCTAATTTCGTGTTAACCGTTGCTGTGTTAAACTTTGTTTTGTTACAATAAAATTTATATGAGCGCCCTCTAGAGGACGCCAAGAACTTAATAAAAAAAATCAATATATGTGATTGGTATGCATTGTTTGTGGCCGTCCCAAACAGACCTTTAGACGCACAGTAGAGTAGACAGACGAGGCGAAGAATATCAGGAAGACCTGGGGTGAGATAAAAGGTGAAGTCTAAGACCGAACGCGATGGAGGATCACTGTCGACGCCCTCTGCCCCATACTTAGGATATTAAAGGGGATACATTGTTTGCATTTCTGGAAAATGACATGCGTAAGCACGTTTTGATTTAAGTTTTTAAAACTTAGTATGTTTTTTCTACACATCCTTGGCAAGGGATAACCATAATATGAGTATATTGTTTTCATATAGAAGTCAATATGTCAACTTGGCACAAAAGTCAAAAGGTTACCTACACAAATATTACTCGCACAGATCACTATAATATACCATGTTAATCCTGGCTTACAGGACTTGCAGTGGATGTAAGGGTGGGAATGTCCCGTATATCTGCCATTATCGTTACCTAACGTGCAGTCATATATCTATTGGACACACATGAGGCCGGCGCACCCCACAAGCGATTAAGCTTATCTTTTATAGGTAGACACTGAAGAAAATATTGTTCTGGCGCCCCAGGGTAATATTTTAATACCCCTTAGATTACATATGGCTATGAAGCCGTTTATTTTACCACTGCGTGATGTTTTGAGGATTCGGTTATTGTGTCAAACATTCCTAATTATTGTTACTCTCAGACATTTGTTGATTCATAAAAATTATTTCTTTTGATACAGAGGCTAATAAAATATTAAAATGTTTAAAAAACGGGTCTTAACATCTTATTTTTAACGATTAATAAATAATCTATTTATTTAAACAACGCGCGGCGATCGTGATCACGGGTTGACTGAGGTTATTAGAGGTAAAAAAAAAACAAAATTTGCAGCTTGGTGTAAACTGTTCCCGATAGAAAAAAAATACCAAAACTCATAATATTTTCAGCCGCGGTGCATTCTCGTTGCGATTATGGTAGGTTAGAAAACAAACACATATAAACAAATAGCTTTTTTTAAATATTCTAAAAAAGGTTGAATTAAAATACTTGTACAGGGTTAAAATATACAGTGTACTAGATAGATAGGTGTAATACAGTGGGCATAGGAATCGAATTCCACGTAAGCGGTGCAGAGGGTAACAAAGCTAGTACAAATACAAATTTCATACTTATAAAACTTTCAACGAATAAACAACACTGAATCTGTGAAAACAAATTAAATATTCATAGTATGCTACACAGTTGTTCAGATGGCAAAGTTTCGCGAACAGCTATCTATTTTCGATATATTGTTCGAAACAGATGCTCAGTCACAAGATTAATAACTATTGCAGTTCTGTGAATTGAGTCCAGTTGTTTGAACGTCAGATAAGAATTCAATGATTGATTGATCAGCTTTTGTTTGAAGGGTTTGTTTTACTATTGTTTTATCTTTACTAACATTAAAGCTGAAGAGTTTGTTTGTTTTGTCGAACGTTCTAATCTCAAGTACATACTCACATAATCATCTAAATTGTAAGCTATCGATTACTAAATAGGTTGCTTTTTGCTTCCACAACTTCTGGTGTACAATAATTTTAATTTTATTTGGGATCATCATCTCAGCCTATTGCAGTCCACTGCTGGACATAGGCCTCTCCCAACACGCGCCATAACACTCGATCCTCCGCCTTCCGGATCCAGTCAGACGTCAGTCCCTTTATTTGGGATACTTACAGCTAGAAACAGGATAAACATAACTATAAAATATAATGACCATTTATCATAATCTTCCGATTTCCAGTAATTTTTTTAGGCCATTATTCTGTTCACCTTAACATAAACTATCCCCCCACTAACTGTATCTTTCGAAGTTACTTTAGAATACATTACTTTTAGTTGATGAAATAGCTACATGATTTAATAGATGCAGGTAAAACGCCTTTACCATGTCGTACGCAAACAAAACCCTTATCATTTCTCTTTCTTTTGGATACACTTCTGATAAACCGAAACAAGTCAATCAGTATATATTATGTTAAAAAATAGTACCTAATCTAAAAGGTCCACGTCTATTGACTTAATATAAGCCTACTATATCTATAAAACTTCATCATCATCATCTTAGCCTATTGCAGTCCACTGCTGGTCATAGACCTCTCCTAACACGCTAATAAATAAATCTATGAAACTTACGGTAGAAAAATTAATTCGAATTAACAGTTACATTCCTAAATTATGCCTTTCACAAGAATTAACTTATGACTTAGATATATAAATTACTTTTTTTTAGATATATAAAAGACAACGCCCGCACTAGGGAACAAGCCCTGTGTCGCGGGGAGCTTTACAAACATGAAACTAACGGACACAAAGTACACCCAGACTAGAAACAAATATCTATGAATCACACAAATATTTGTCTCGTGTGGGAATCGAACCCACGTCACCCAGCACGGCGATGTAGTGGCGAGGCGACCACCTTAACCACTGCGCCACGGTGACAGTCAAATGATCAGAAAATTATCAAAATTATTAAGATCAGAAAATGAGTTTTGATTTTGAGTCAATTTCGATTTAACTGTCTATTTGATAACGATATCGAAATCAAAGGAGACGAATGTCGATTCGCTTTCGTTAGCTAGCTTTGCTTGAGCTTCATACAATACAAATTCAGTGTGTTAATACAAAATCAGGCTTGAAGTTATGTTATGGCCACTGGGCCATACACAGGGTAGACTGCTATCCTGTTATACGTGAGCCTTTGTATTGTAATGAAGACTAACCACTGATTATTCATGAGGGATATTAAGTTTCAACACAATGTGCGAAAACGTTTGCGTATGATTAATCATTGTGTCATAAACCCTCTATACTTAAGATATGTCTGTTACAAAGCAAATAAATTGCTTTAGAAGCTTGATATTAATCTGGAACGAATTTCCATTTAACTTTGAGATCTTGTCGAAGTCGTTTTTGGATGTAGAAATCGTAAAACGCAATAGAAGAGTAACCAATCGATATAACAAGTTATTAGTTATTATTATATCAACTGAGTTTAGAACAATATAGGACATAATCTATTTTATCAAAATCAGTTTTACGATAGAACAAAATTGAGAGTTTGTTTGAAACTTTAATTGCTTTAATTGATCCGTACAAAATAAAGATATTTGTGACGAAGTAAACAACAGTTCATTTGTGATGATTACAGAATCTCCTATTTTAAAGTATTTTGCATTATTTCTATCAATCATTTCAACCCACAAACGTCCCACTGCTGAGCACGAGTCTCCTCCAAAAAATGTGAAGGAAATTTAGAATTTTATTTCTATAGTAATCAACAAAAATTTCTGTATTTTTCCAAACACAGATTTATTACATGAATTTGTACGGTACGTTAGCTACGATGACTTATCTTCGTACCTAACGGCTTATAACTGGTTAATTCCTTTTTAATGTAGACTTCGTCACAATTCTGAGGAGTGGGACGACTACGGTAATGAGGCGACAGGGACACGACACGGCAGCGACGAATCGACAGTACTTGTAACCTGACCTCACCAAGGAAAACAATATTTAACTAAATTACATTTTAAAATGTAACAATAACGCAATGAAAATAATAACTGAAAACGAATAACAGGGTTTACGTTTAAGCTCCGCTTGCCTTTGGAACTTGCCCTTTTCCATAGTTTATTTGGGCAAACCATATCGTAACACATGCAAATGCAAGCAAAGCAAATATAAATTAACTACCTTACACCCGCGGCTCTGTTCGTATGATAGCTCTGTAAATAGTAGTCTATGTGCTATTCCAGACTACTATATCTATCTGTGTGCAAAATTTCATAAAGATTATTTTAGCCGTTCTGGCATGATTGAGTATTTTAAGAAACTAACATAGCATCCATCCCACTTTCGCAAACTTTTTTGTTTATTAACAAGTTAAATAGCTTTTTATCAATCAATCAATGTCTTTATTGTGAACTGTGTCGTTATTTTAAACGGGTCTATGTCACCTTATTATATTTAAAAGGTGTTAAACACAATCAATTTTTTTCAATTGCTTATTATACTAAACGTAAAAGTTTTTTAAATAAAAATAAGTTCAATACGCTCGCTTCAATCGCGTCTCATCTGAAACCAAACACGAAACAATAACAGAAATATATATTTGTCATTGTAGGTAAAATTTACATTAGATCATAACTTCTTAAATTAGATTGTTACATTGTACTCATAGGCATACAAATTTTAGTAATAATAAAAGAATATTAATTATAGTTACTTATTAGCTGAATAATTAAAGTTATCAATAAAATAAAACCAAAGTTAGCACATAGCAAAAAACAGACTAATCAAACTTATAAAACTTTAAACTCAGTCATAGAATAAAAAAATAAAAAAAATCTTTACAACCATGTATATTTGTCAACGTCTAAAGCATTGAATACTTGAAAGATCTTTTCTGAAACATGTCTACAGTAATTATAGGTACTATGTCAGTGTAGGGGATAGAACAGTGGGTAGCCTGGTCAATAAAACACCGACTTGTTGAAAGGCACTTCGCCGTATGTATTAAATGTAAAACATCAATCCTTCACTATTGTTCTACGAATAATACGGATCTTCGTTCTTCAGTGGACTGTATTCTTGCGTGGCGGCGATGTTTCAACACGACGAAGTCGGCTTCAATGACGCCGCTGCTTATCCCCGTAGTGATGGTTATTCGAACGACGAATCTTCCTTATCCTCTTCCTGTTCTTCCTGCTTCCTCGTTCGCTTCCCTGATTTGCTTGGTTACCCAGTAGTATTGGTTACAATTGTTGTGATAGACCCTCTTGCCGTAGCGCTCGATATGCATCGGGTCGTGTCACCTTAAGTAGTTTATTTTGGTCACGCAACAGGTAGTCGGTTGCGTGAGCTAGTATGTTCGTAGTGTGGCTGGGTAAGGCTCGTTGTCCTCAACAGTTCTCCCCCCGGCGTAGCCTGCGAGCCTTCTTATTCATTCGTCAGGACTATGAGCCGGCGTACAGGTCGTCGAAAGACGCCACCCTTTGTTCGCACCTCCACACTACGCACCACGTTGTCTGGCCCCTTGACCACACGTATTACTTGTCCTCTGGGCCACACATTGCGAGGCAGTAACCCATCCGCGATGACCACCACGTCGCCTTCCTTGATGTTTGACGTACCGCGTCTTGTATCGCCCCTTGGCGTAAGTGTAGGCAGATACTCAGCGAGCCACCGAGCCCAAAAGTTATCAGCCAACGCCTGCGCTGCCCTCCATGTTCGCCTGTCGGCGACATCCGTAGGCCCGACGATGGGTAGGCCATTAGCCGTACCCAACAGGAAGTGGTTTGGCGTCAGCGCTGCCGGGTCTTCATGATTGACCGATACGTGAGTTAACGGCCTGGAGTTTATTGTATACTCCGCCTCCGTGAGCAAAGTGTTTAGTACTTCCTCCCTCGGCGCGCGCTCCTTTAACACCACAGCTAGCGCGGTTTTAATACTGCGCACTAAGCGTTCCCACGCCCCTCCCTGGTTGGGGGCCCCTGGGTCGGTGTAGCGCCAATTAATGTTCTTTGTGAGGGCGTAGTCTCGGAGCTCACTAGACCACTCCTCATACGCCCTCTTAAGCTCCACGTCTGCGCCATGGAAGTTAGTCCCATTGTCCGAATATATGGTGTTCGGCCATCCTCGGCGCGCGGCCATACGTCGTAATCCCATGATCGCAGAGTCCGTACTCAGACTCGGGATCAACTCGACGTGCACCGCTCTAGTTACTAGACACGTAAACAACATGCCCCATCTTTTTTCCCTTCGTCTCCCGACGGTCACCGCCATGGGCCCGAAACAGTCGACTCCACAGCGTGTGAAGGGACGGCAGTATGCATCTAGTCTCTCGTTAGGTAAGTCCCCTTTCACCGGGACCGATGGCGCTCTGCGCCGTAGTCTACATAGTACACACTCCTTTAGTACTGTGCGTACGGCGGGTCGCAATCTTAGTATCCAATATCGTTGTCTAAGGTTGTTGACGATGTGCTCTCGCCCAATGTGATGGCCCTTTGTATGCTCACGCCGCACGAGTAGCTTTGCTAGCGGGTGTCGGCCGTCCAGTATAGGAGGGCTTTTACCTTCTTCGGGTACGTCCGCTGCCTCTATACGTCCGTGTAGCCGTACAATTCGGTCCGAACCATAGATCGGGTCAAGCTTGCTTATACGACTGGATCTTTCTACTTGTTTTCCTGCCGACAGCCTTTGTATGTCGGTCGTGAACGTATCGCGCTGTGATTCACGAATTAACAGTAGCGCGGCCTCACTTATATGTTGCACTTCCAACGACTTTGTACGTCGTCTGCATTTATCGACAAACAACAATACGTTGGCAGCGGCGCGCAACAGACGATCATAAGACGAATAGCGCGTCATATCGAAGAGGTTCTCTGCGCCTCTCGAATCAGCCATCAAACATTCACTTGTGACGCTCTCCGGCTCCGTGGGCCACAGGTATTCGGGTTCACGTAGAAACTCTGGGCCCACGAACCATCGATCTTGCGCGGTCACTGTGTGCTTGCCACTGCGCGTGGCGTCGTCGGCGACGTTCAGTCTCGTCGGTACCCAACGCCAGCTGTCTGTTGTTGTGAGCTCGGCTATCTCACTCAGCCGGTGCGCAACATATGGCGGATACTTTGCTGAGTCGTTCCTAATCCAATGGAGCGCGGTCTTAGAGTCGCTCCACATCGTCGCTTTCGTTTTCCAACGATGTTCGCGCACTATCTCGTCGGCGAGTCGTGCGCCTATAAGGCACGCTTGCAATTCCATGCGTGGAATGCTCTGTGCTTTCATCGGTGCCACCTTAGCTTTGCCCGCTATAAGGGTTACTCGCACCGTTCCATCGCTCTGCTGGATGCGCCAATACGCGACCGCTGCATACGCTTGCTCGCTCGCGTCCGTGAACACATGCAACGAGTACTCTACGGGCGTGTGATCCGCGTACCCTCGGGGGATGCGCAGGCCCGCCACGCTCGTCAGACCGTTTATCCATGCGAGAAACGCGATAGCATCATCGGCGGGTAGCTGCGCATCCCATCCGACGTCTCCTCGCCATAGCTCCTGTAGAGCAATCTTCGCTGTGATCGTGTACACACTCAGCAGTCCGAGTGGGTCGAAGATGGACATCACAGCTGCCAACATTTCTCGCTTGGTCGGCGTTCGTATGCCTTCACGTACATCTCTCGGTACTCTTGGCATCGCAGTGTTAAACGCGAACTCATCAGTCTCCGGTAGCCAAATCATGCCGAGCGTTCTCTCTTGGTTATACGCGCTCGCGCCGAGTTCCTTGGGGACTGTAGCCCGCTCTGATGGCTCAATGTCTTCCAACAGGCTTGGACAATTCGTATTCCAGCCGGCTAATTCGAAACCGGCGTGTTTGTGCACCTCTCGCACTTCGCGCATCACTCGCGCGGCCATCTCCTTACTGTCAAAGCTATCTACCCAATCGTCCATATAATGATTGCAGGTGATTGGCCGTAAGGCGTGCGGGTGCGTCACGGCATGTTCTTGTGCGTTCTTATTACGCACACTATGCGCTAGGAATGGTGAACTTCGAGCTCCAAATATCATCGAAGTCATGTTATATATCTGCGGCGGGGACTTCCTCTCGCTACCGCGCCACAGAAATCTCTGCGCAGCTCTGTCTTCAGGACGTATCTTAACTTGTAAAAACATCTCTCTTATGTCCGCAGTGACGGCGACTGGCTTCTCTCTGAACCGAAACAGTATTCCGTGTAATGTTTTCAACAGATCGGGTCCCGTTAGTAATTCATCGTTCAGACAACGCCCGTTCGCGACGGCGGCGGCGTCGAACACCAGTCGTACTTTCCCCGGCTTATTCGGGTTAGTCACGGCGAAGTGAGGTAGGTACCAATCGATGGGACTGGGTTCCGTATGCCCGACTATCGGCGCGGCATATCCTTTTTCAAGTAAGTTACGTATTTGATCCGAGTACGCCTGCTTAAACTGCTCATTCTTATCCATTTTACGTTCTATAGCCTTGAGGCGCGTCAGCGCCATATCATAGCTGGGTGGCAATCGTACGTCATTTGATCTCCACGGTAGCCCGACCTCGAAGTGCCCGTCGACACGCCGCGCTGTGCTCTCAAAGATTTCTACGGCGCGCATGTCTTCCGGAACGGGTTTCGTCTTGCTAGATATGCCCAGCGCATCAATCCTGAAGTGCGCTTTGACGAGCTCAGTCAGCTCCTTGTACTGCGGGCTGCGGGCGTATAATACAACGTAACTGTGCGCGGGGTCCTCCTCGCCCGCTATCGTTCTCGGTACGGTGCCGTGTATCACCCAGCCCAACTGTGTGAGTGATGCAGCCGGCTCCCTTCGTTTACCGGTGAGCAGTTTCCTAGATACGATTAGGTGCCATTGGTCGGCGCCTATCAATATACGGGGGCGTGCGTTCTCGTAGCACACCTCTTCGCCCGTTAGCTGTTTCATATGTCCATATGACAAACAACTCGAGTCTACCGTCTGCTTGTTAATGCTTAGACTCTTCACGGTTCTCGCTGTGATCGGATAAAGTGTGGTTCGCGCACCTCCTATCTTTATGTTTACGCTCTCGCTATCCATTTCCACGCGCGTAGCATTCAATCCTTGGAGTCGCAACACTTGCTTACTCCCTTGTGCGTTCACCGCGCGGGCGATCTCCTCTTCTATTAGAGTAACCGTGGATCCCTCGTCGAGTAAAGCGTAAGTCTCGATCTGCAGTCCCTCCGGTCCCTGTATCCTGACCGGGCAAACCTTGAGGAGTACAGCGCCCGTTGATCTAACGGTGTTTGCTACCGCCGTAGTCTCCTCCTTGGATGCCGACTCGACCCGTTCTGGGCCATGCAACAGGACGTGATGTGGCCGAGTGCAGCCCTTTATATCACATTTCTTCGCTGTGCATCTCCGTCGGCTATGTTTCGCGTTCAAACAGCGATAACATATACGAGCTTCTCTCGCCCATGCCCATCTCTCGGACACAGACATGCTCTTCATCTTTTCACAGTCGGTTGTGTCATGTTTCTCTCCACAACATAAACAACATAACTCCTTTCGCTCCCCAGCTGAGTACGCGGCCACGTTCCGGCGGCGCTCAACCGTGCTTCTCTTTGTTTTCGTTTCTTTACGTTCCGTATCTCGCGACACGCCGGGTGTCGTGTAGCTATATCGCACAGCGCGATCAGCTTCTCTCATGAGGAACCGTGATAAAGTAACGATCTCTGCCTCCTCGGATGTTCCGTATGCCTCCGCATAGTCGCACCATCTCGCTCTGAGATGCGGGCTAAGCTTGTCTGTTACTTGTCGCGCCAACATCGGGTTCTGTAGATATCCTTTGTTGTCAATGGACGAGAGCACACCGACGATGTTCTGTATCTTCACTGCGAATGCATTCAATTCACTAGCCGTTGTTCCGGGCCGTTGTAGCCTCCTTATATTGTCCAATTCTTGATCTATAATGATCTCAGGACGTCCGTAACATTGTTCCAATGTCTGCATAATGACCGACGGTTCGGTCGCCGTATGCAATAAGGCGGACACTGCTTCACGCGCCTCTCCTTTGAGACACGATCTTAGCCTGGCTAAGTTCTCAGCTCGTGAGAATCCGTATAAACTTGTAGATTCCCTCATAGCGGTCTTGAACATTAGCCATTCACTCGGCGCGCCGCTAAACACGGGCAACTCCTGTGCTTGTCTCGGCGGCGGCCGTCTTCTAGCCATGTTTTCTATGGCCTCCGCGAGGCGCTCTATGCCTCGATCCCTCGACCTACCAGGTGTAGGTGAGCGGCGCCTACGGTTGGGTGTAGGTGATCTTCGTTGCTGCGGTGACGGTGACCGTCGGTACTCATAGAACGAATGCCTTGATCGCGGCCTGTCCACTTTCTCTAGTGGCCGTTCTATGTGCCTCGTACGTTGTCCTTGCTCAGCTCGCTCCCCCCGTATATCGTCAGGGACTGTCTCACGCTTTCCTTGCGTGACAGCAGGGTTCCCTCCTGGCAGCGACTCTCTGAGCCAATGTCCTACGCGTTTCTCAACTGCTGCTGGGTTCTCCTCAACGACAGTGTCTTGATCGGTCGTCTCCTCACGTATCGCAGCTATATCGATCGCCAATCGTTCCTTGATCAGATCAGCTTCCAATTGCATATCTTTCCTTCTAATTTCTGTCAACCTCTCTAGCGCGGCTAGCTCCGCTCTTCGTATTCGCACGCTTACGCTCTCTGTTGAGCGTGCCGAACGTACTGAGGGGGCTCGTTCCATACTTTCTTCGGGTGGCTGTGCCGGTGGTACGTCGTGACGTGTCGCAGGTACGGTGGATACCTCTTCACGTGTGGTCGTTGCGATCGTTGACGTTGTGGTGGTAGTGTGTGCGGGTGGCTCCATAGGTGAAGCGGGGGGGTCGTCGAACCGCTGTCCTGGTAGTGCAGCTTGGCTCCTTCTACCGATGTCCCCTGCTTGGCTCCGCGTCACTGGCATCTTCAGCCTCTTCAAGGCCCGCGGGTCCCTACCAAGCCTATCAATCCTCCCGGAGGGCCACTAGGGATACGCTCCGAAAGGGATGGATGCGTGCGGGATAGGTCTAGGTGGGGCCTACTCGGCAGAGATTCGTGCGCGCCACAGGGTGCTAACAAACGGGTGGAATAACCGCTTGTTTCGGCAGTGCCTACAGTCCGGCCCCTATGTAACACACGAACGTACCGACGTAGCGGCGCGGCTTCGGAGTGCCTTGAAAAAGGCGCTTACTCCCGGCAGTACTGCGCTAAGGTACTACACCGCCTGACGGCGTTAAGTTAGTGTTGCACCGTTTGACACCGTTAGGTGGCACAACAACTAACCGCAGGACAAACCTGCTTATGGTTACAGATACGTTTGATATGACTACTCTTTCTTCCCCGCTCCTGGGCTTGATCTCGTCCTCGCAGAGCTCCCAGCGCCTTCTCCTGTGATCCCGGCTTCACAGGTGTTCTGGTTCCTCTTGATCCTGACGTCTTCAAGCTGCGGTGGCTTCCAAGCGACGATCCAACGGTGATCCTCTTGATCCGGCTCGATGGACCAAAGGCCACCACTGTAGGGGATAGAACAGTGGGTAGCCTGGTCAATAAAACACCGACTTGTTGAAAGGCACTTCGCCGTATGTATTAAATGTAAAACATCAATCCTTCACTATTGTTCTACGAATAATACGGATCTTCGTTCTTCAGTGGACTGTATTCTTGCGTGGCGGCGATGTTTCAACACGACGAAGTCGGCTTCAATGACGCCGCTGCTTATCCCCGTAGTGATGGTTATTCGAACGACGAATCTTCCTTATCCTCTTCCTGTTCTTCCTGCTTCCTCGTTCGCTTCCCTGATTTGCTTGGTTACCCAGTAGTATTGGTTACAATTGTTGTGATAGACCCTCTTGCCGTAGCGCTCGATATGCATCGGGTCGTGTCACCTTAAGTAGTTTATTTTGGTCACGCAACAGGTAGTCGGTTGCGTGAGCTAGTATGTTCGTAGTGTGGCTGGGTAAGGCTCGTTGTCCTCAACAGTCAGTATACCTAGTTACCTAATGTTGCTATGTAATAGGTTTTTGTGACTTTATCATCTAATCGTGATGTGGTATCACGATGATTCGGTCATTCCTTTTATTGCATGAGATTCATACGTATGCGGTTCTTTGTTAGTAAGTAAGCTTGGTGACTGCAACAAAGGTGTGTATTTCGCCGTACACAACCCATAAAAAAGTTTGCAATTACTTACTTCAAGAAGTTTATAAGAAACGCATGAAACATCTTTAAGTAGTATAAAACAAAATCTGGAAGTATTTGTGTCTATATATATCCGTGAATTCTTCATAAATCACTCAACAAATTTTGATGCAGTTTTCGCCATCAGTTAGATATTTTTTACGAAATATTTATATATACTATATATTTAAGTAGTATATCAGTTGTTTAGTACCCATAACACAAGCAAATATAATTGCTTACTTTGGGACTAGATGGCGTTGTGTGAATGTGGTAGAATATTATTATTATATTATATATACATGATAAAAACTAAATGAGTACCTTTTACTAACATATCGCGGGCGGAAGCTAAACATAATAAATATTTTAACGACAGCTCATATTACAGTTGGAGCCTTATTCTATTGTAGAGCAGAACTTTCAACTCTAACTAAGTATCAATGAAATAATATTAAGCAAATGACGTAAGCTGCTTCAGTGATATTCATATAAAGATGCATGTTTTATTTTTGGATTAAATAACCAATTACTGAACTCAATATTTAAGTAATCGTAACTCTTCATGGAGGATGTAAAAGCCACAATCGTCCTGTATGTCCCAATAAAATTAGCAATAAACTATAACTCGTAAAATGTATTTCGAGATCACACCCATCCCCAGGGGGCTTACTCTGAATTTCGACATTCGATTGGTCGGTTTTGATGTCGTTGTCCAAAAAATGTAAGTAAATTTAGATATCAAACCCGACTAATCGAACGTCGAAATTCAGGGTAAGTCCCTAGATCATGTTACGAAAACCGATACATACTTATATCGTTAATGCCTTATACCCTTTCTTTATTAGTTATAGGCTACTATAGTATTAGCGGCCTCGGCCTAATAATATAAAGAATATTTTTATATTTTGTTCTCATCCCTTTTTACCCCACTGACAGGACGGGTATTGTTGTTACATCGACATTGTTGGTGTAAGTGAGCATTCTATGTTGTTTTAGTAGTGTGTGAATTATGAACAGTTGGCGAACAGATTAACCTTAACCAAACTCTTCAAAGAAAAAGGGCTGACGTCATATTTATATCAGTAGTTAAAGTTCTTTTAGCACGTGAGCTAGTTGTCCATCTGATACTAAATTTTGCCATATAATAATAATGTTTTTTTTGTAACTAGTACATTATTGTTATGAAAATAGCTACTTTTACTTTGAAATTGAGCCCTCTTCCTCTCTCCTAATTATTGTGCTGTGCCCGACAGGGTCCATAATTATAACCTAAATTATACCTACCACCTATTTGTACATTATGGAAGCAATAAATGATTGAGTATTGATTGAGTATTGAAACTTTTACAAATCAATATAATATATCCGCAATGCCGAATTCCGTCAGAGATGTGTTCTCTACAATAGCCTATGACGGTCTATTTGTTAGGAGAGATGTTATGGAGGGTATGCGTTTACGATAGTCTGAAGGGTAACCTACCAGGATTAGTGAGGATTAAGAAATATCACCTCTACGTCAGTGTTGCCGGCAATTATGATCCATTACCTAATTGGCCTTCATGGTCCCATATATAGAAGGCTTGTATGAATAGTACAGTCAAGTTTAGTTTTTAACCGACTGCATTTGAAAAAAAATTCAAATATTTTCATTGATCAATAAGATGTTTTATTTAATAATAATAATAATAATAGCTCACGTTAGTTTGGGATTCAGAGCCCACAAACTATTTATGTAAACCTTTCTATGCAATAAAGATTTATTATTATTATTATTATTTAATATTTGAAACAAAATGTATTTCGATTACGAGTAGCTATGTAATGTAGTATGTTTTTGAGTTAGCAACAGAGGTAATCAATATCAGTTGTCTTGTCATCCCCTTAAGGCAAGTTAAATTTAGAAACAGCGTAGGTGGAAAGCAATTTTGTGATTTACTATAACCCCTACAACTTTGTTTACGTACGCGTAGGTGCTAAGATAAACGACCAAGTATTTTACTGAAGATAAAAATACATAAAATGTAAGGAAAATTGCTATTTCCCATCTCTATTGCAAATAGTTTGATTGAAGTTAGCTTGATGTAATCATCACTTTAAACTTATAAACGTCCCACTGCTGGGCACGGGTCTAATCCAAATAATGTAGAGGGAATTTAGCCTACTAGCCACGCTGGCCAGATGGGTTGGTATAGGGTTTATTCGAGTTTTACCTTTTCTTGCATTGCTCTTGTCTGCTTAAGGTTATATTCCCTTAGTTGCCTTTTACGACACCCACAAGTTGAGATGGGGTAATGACATTATGTATTCGTAATCCATCACTACACGGTTAAAAAATCTTAATGTAATGAATTAATTAAATACGCATTTTCTGTAGAATAAATTAGGGGCGCCCAAACTTTTAAAACAATAGAACACCCACCAAATATCGATTGTTTTATAAAACCCCATATCAAATGATTACAAATCAAAGACACTGTAATTTTAATATAGAGTGAAATCTTTTACTTAATAATTGCGATATTAAATAATTTCGCGGCACCCTGGTGAGTTTTCTACGGAACCCACTTTGAGAATCGCTGGAATGAATCATATAATTGCATAACTTTTACACCAATATAGAACCTTAAACCTAACCTAACCTTTAACCTTTGACCTTTAACCTACTCGTCTGATCTTACGCAAAATTCAAAAAGAATAAAATAATTAAATAATAAATAAAAATAATAATTGTTAAAGCTACTCGGCTATATACTGGGATATACTTGCTGACACCCCTTTTTTACCCGACTGCCAAAAAGGAGGGTAATGTTTTTTTATAAGTATATATTAATATAAGTATAAACTTGAAGTTTGAAGTTAAATTTTCTTTTCAATACAATAATTTTATTATTCACATTCAAACATTGTTTTAATAAATGGTATTATAAATCCATCTTCCTAATGTAGCACATCGTAGTATAGTCGGACAATAGATGAGTACATTTCGTTTTGCCGCTTCGGTCCGTAGTCATATCGTGAGTGGATTTCCGCATCCACCGAGAACATTGTGCTCTAAATGGCTTCTATACGTCCCATGAATAGGACATAATGTAACAAGTTACTTTGTGTACGCTCGTGTCAATATTTCAGTGTAAAGTTTCTTTGTTTTGTAAAACTCGTTTTTAATGTGATTAGTTGGCATATAATGTTAATGATTTTTATTTCTGTTTACGAATATAATGCTTTATTAGTACTTTATACACGATTAATAAACGGAGAGTGTACTTAGTATTTATTTTTCTTTACAAATAAACAACGCGTAAACTAGGGAACTGGTGTCTGTGTACAATTACACCCCAGACTCAAAACAAAATATCTATTAACCACATTATTTGTCTTCTGTGGGAATCGAACCCAGGACACTTGGCACGGCGATGTTAGTGACGAAGTACTCAGTAACAGTAAGTGTAAATTGCATCCAGACATTGTACATTCACCAAGTCTCCAAGACTACAAGCTAAACTTGGGCTAAAATCTCACCTATTTAATTTATTTTTAAAGCTTCTTTTGTTAATAATATTACCATTGTTTACATGAGTTCTAAAATATTTACTCAACGTTTTCTACCCACGTTCCTAAGAACTGCGAAGGCCTAACAAAGTTTTCGTAGTCCTTTCTGTACACTTCATCCAATTTTTGTAGCTTTAATGAAACTAGATTAGGTTTGTATTGGATATTCCCGTGCATACAGATAAGTAAGTTAGCGGGAGTTTCCGCAACTTGCAGGCGAAAGTTCGTGAAAGCTCTTCATTGTGTTTTCACGGCATTTCGTTTTCATTCCATCTTTGTTTCGAACAGTTCTTTGAAGAAAATTGTACCTGTCTTTTGCAAACTTAGTTGTCAGCTTAAAACGCAATCCTTGTTGAATATAATATTGGTAATAGACACGTCTAAAAGAAACTTAATTGGTTAGAACTAAACGTTACATCTCGCTGGCGTAAGTGTACGAGTTGGAATGTCTCAAATCAAATGATTTCTTCACATTTAAAATGGTATTTTATGCTCTCATCGAGGCACACTTTCGAATTATTTTTATGACTCGTGACTGACTAGATACCAGCATGTAGAAGAAAAAATTCAAGCACTAACTACGACTGAGTAGTGACTAAATATATTTTTAAAAAGATACTAGATATTTTCCGAATTTTTTCTGCTGACATCAGCATAACGGTAAAAAACATATATTTTTTTTATTCGGTAAACTGTTTTCTAAGAACATCTTTCTAAGATTAGAAAAAGTTCCGAGCAATCCGACGAGTCAGAATCAGGGCCTTGGTCTAAAGACAAGCAAACAATAAGTAGCCAGTTTTTGACAGCTAAGACCAAAAGTGGATGCTTCTCCACGGCTAGCGCTCGTCGAGTTATTTCATTAGGATGGGTGACGAGTGAAAGTTAAAATAAAATGGAGTATAATAAAAAGAGGACGTGTGACTGAGAAGGTAATCTTAATTTACTTTATGTCAACGTGAAGTTATTTTGCTTTTATTAAAGCTAAATACATTCTCTATTATATTTTTTTTTTCCCAAAAATATTTTACTGTTCGCTGGCATAGTGTGGACTAGTGATTTCATAAGTAGGAAACAGCGCTATTAAGTTTTTCTTTCGGGAAATTCTATCTTAGTCCGTAGTTTATAGAATTCAAACAGACCAATATTTTGGGCCTGCACTAATTGTTTTTTAAATCACGTTAAGAAAAGAAAATCACATTTATTATCATCATTTATTTTCACCCTCAGGAAAATGATTAAATCAGTAATTTACATACATTTATAAACGGCTCAATTTAAAAGTATGTGGACAAAGTTTTGCCTATGTTAAACAGGCTACCTACCTATCTGACTTGCATAATATTATTATCAATTAGATTCTCAAACTTTAGCTCAACAGGTGTCCTCGATGTTTAATATTGGTACTGGGTTAGATAAAAGTTTGGTGATCTCATAAATATTTAAATTAATAATATTCTTATCTTACAAAATTCTGCAAATAGCGTTTACGATTCTCGTTATATTGCAGTATTTTCTTTCTATAGCTGTTGCCAGGAGCTTTATTGCCTTATTGTTACGCATCTCTTCAACTTCTATTGGTCCTATCGTGATGTTATATAGCTGTTATACAGCCTGCCTCGATAAATGGTCCAACACTGAATTTTACAAATCGTGTCAGTGGTTTCTGAGATTAGTCACAGCATTCAACCAAACAAACAAATTCTTCAGCTTGTATATTATTATAGTATAGATAAGATGATGATGATATTCCTCGACCGATTTCTGTCACGGCGACTACTTCAACTCCGTTCGTGTGCTCGCATGTGGCTAACGTAGCCAATCTCAATTAAAAAAATAAGATTATACGATGCTGTTATCTTTTCGTTTGAGTTAGAGATATTTCGTGGGAAGAAGAGACGTG
This sequence comes from Laspeyria flexula, assembly GCA_905147015.1. NCBI lineage: Eukaryota > Metazoa > Arthropoda > Insecta > Lepidoptera > Erebidae > Laspeyria > Laspeyria flexula. The sequence goes on along the minus strand of LR989964.1, from coordinate 8,137,547 downwards.
CTAGCCGCACACGAATTGTTTATGATATTATCAAAGTAGGTACTCCTACACTTATATAAACACAGATAAACTCAATTTCCATTGAAATAGATTCTTCTTTCGTATTTTGTTTAGTACACTAAATGGTAGATTAGATAGCTGGTTATCCGACAGTGAGTAATAACTGTCGCCCTGGCTAAATAGCTGCCTTCATTGAGACCCGTGCCCAGCAGTGGGACGTTTATGGGTTGACATTATGATGATTGAAATAGGGACGAGACAAATTCTTTCTGTACTGTTAGGTTCCTGTAATAATCTAAATAAAATCTGGTCTTAAGACTCACTAAGTTGACTTTACTTGAGTGGTGACATTATTCTAGGTCTTTTTGATATCTATTCTCTGTCAAATTAATGTTTGAAAATTTCAATATGGTCGTGGTCAGTTTTAAATATTTGACAACGATACTGTAGTCTTTAAGACATATGTCGAGATTACGATGGTACTTCTTACAACAAAACACGCTCTAAATTTATAAAAATCTTACTAGTATTCTAAATAAGCTACAAGATTTATTTAATGAAACAAAAGGCCAACATATCAATCTAACAAATGCGTGTAGATATTACCTTATCTCGAATTTCCACTTGGCTTCCTAAACCGAATTCGCTCGCGGAATGAATTTGTTAAACGCCCTAGTCCATTTATTTTATTAGGTAATTTAGATGTATTTTTTAAATCACAGAAAGGTCGCCTTGAAATGTTTATCCAGCAACAGAGCATATATCTAAGTAAATAATTACCACATTTATATGACTCATCATAGGACTACTTAAAAAAATGACTACTCTTTTAAAATATCCTCCTAACTAAACCTCAATTATGCCCAAAATACGCACGCAGGGGCTGTGCACGAGTGGATTGGAGGTATCGGGCAAAAACTGTGTTTTGGTTCATCATCATCATCAGCAACCCATTAATGTCCCACTGCTTGTCTCTGGGTCTCCTTTCCTCTATCTAGAGAGCTGTGAGGGTTTAGGCCAAAATCCACACAAGCTGACTTAATGCGGGTTGGTCGATCAGACATTTACTAAGAATTTCTTCTAGAGTATGTGGGTTTCCTCATGATATTTGCCTTCACCGTTAGCAGATTGTAAGCTACTTGATCACCATCGCTTTGTTATTTATGTCATGTACACATAATGGGTGCATTTTTGTGGACTCTGACCAAAGACCTGACTCTGACCTGACTTTAGAATAAAAAAAACCCATTCTACTTGCACCTATCTCTACAAATACCTACCACATTGATATTTTATTTTATTTTCAAAGACATATCCTCAACAAAAGTGAAGATGTGACATAATTTCTTAAGCATAGCAATTTGGAGATTAAAAATAATGAAGAAGTTTTCTTGTCAGTTGTATTTTTAAGGCTTTTCCCTTGCCTGTACAGAGGGTACAGTGCGCAAATTTGCCAGAGGGAAAAATAAGCTGACGATATAACATCTCGTATTTTTGGCTTGCTTACTTGAATAAGTAGACTTACTTACTGAATAAAATACATTCATATTATAAAGGACGATAAACTAGGTGACGATTTACGATATTACGATGTTCAAAGTGTGATAATTTTAATAAACTTAGTTTCAATAGTTGGAGCCTTTATTTGCAAAGCAAACAAAATTTTGTTAGAAAATTTATTTGATACCTTTATTTTATAAAAAGGTACTTTGGAATACGGACACTATTTCTGTATTCAATACTCCTATTATAGCCTGAATATTTTCTGGAAACTTGCCAGACTGAAAAATTATATTCGATGGCAAAATTGTATTATCATTTTACAACTGGGTGGCAAGCTATCGGTTTTGGATACTACAACATATATATCTAAGCATAAAATATATCCTGCGTTAAAACACAGTACCTACCTATATTATTATATTGTACAGTATCTATATAATTATAAAATACCATAACAACCTTTGAGTTTGTAAAGCAGTTTCGGGCACGCAGTATAATCGAATATGAAGTGTAAAGTTGTGTTATTAAAGGACTTCCCTTGAGCCCTTATCCATCAAAGACAAGGGCTGCAAGTTAAGGGCTACAAGGGTTGCTGAAAAATGTTGCCGTATATTAATTAACCAAACTTGGATACAAAACAGAGTTGCTCTTTTAGTAAAATCATCACAAGTGCGAATAGGATTATTTAAAGAGTGTTCCGTAGACAACTGGAGATAATTTAACTGATTGGCATCTTATAGCTGATTTTCCTGGTGCCACGATTTCTTAACATAAAGTATTTTCTGTAGACTGAGGAGTGAAATGAAATGAAAAATTATTGTAAATGGAGGTACTAGCAGGAACTCATTTTTGTTCATACATTTTTGGAGAAGAGAAACTCATCGCTCTCCCTTTGGATTACAGAGTCCAGTGATTGCAATAGTAAAAAAGTTGATAATATCGTGCTGCTCTTCAAATGGAAAGACCTTTACGAGCTCCGGGTGTTACACAATTAACAGTCATCATCATCATCATATCAGCCCAATGACGTTCACTGTTGAACGTTACTTAAGCAATTACCAGTATTTCTCTTTAAATGAAAATGTAGGACAAAGACAGCAAATTTGTTAGCTACAAGATTTGATGACAACAATAACAGTAGGTATTACAATCAATTTTAAGCCTCAAAATGATTTTATTTTAGAAATAAGACTTACAAAAAAAATCAATTGTTTTTATAAAGCAAACCTTTTTAACCAAGCCGTTACTTATTGTGATAATAAACTGTATGCATATCAAATTCGGTTGCGGGTGTCCGTTGGATGCGGGCGGCACAAAATCGCACGCTGTCGTGGAATTTGGGTGAGGCCTATGTTCAACAGTGGACATCATTGTCTGATGTGATGATATCAAATTCTATCAACTGCAATATAAATAAAAATTGCATGCAATATATCGTTCAACAAGAATTTGCAGTTATTTATAAGTTTACGTACGGTACCCTAACAAAAGTTTATAATTCATTAAACAGAAATAATTTTCAAAAATAATAAAAATATGACTATACTAAATATTCTTTTGCGCTCCTAAAAGCTATTTCGGTAATTACAAAATAAGGAAACGAATCTTGCAGAAACGTTTTCCGTTGCTTTTCTGTTCATTTAAAAAAATTGTAATTACATTCTGATTAGATTATTAAATTTTCATTTTTGTTTATTTTTTAGGTTTATTTTTAGGTATATATACATAAGGAACAAACAGAAACAAGAACTTCTTCTGTAAAAAGGTAATTAAATTTAAAATCAAACAAGTATCTGTGAGCCGGGGTAACTGTTTACCATCACTATTGTTAAATACCTACCTTGTGTCCTCTTAGCTTTAAAACCTGGTAAGGTAATAAAATGAATATTGGCTGAGATTACATCGTTTAAATGTATTCTAAGGGCTTTTATACCAATAGATACATTCCATTATCCTTTGTTCAAGATGCGACTTACACTCCCAACACAGCTGAATAAACCGCTAGCTACGCGCAAATCTTCTCATTCCCATAAAAAAGGTCTCAGAGTGTTACATAAAATATCCTGAACATTATTTCAGAATCAGGTTATGACGAAGGAGCTACAAAGATATCATTTTCTTAGTGAAAAATCTTTATTTGCTTCAGAACGTTTGAATCGAAATCGTATACAATATTCTGGTGCGTACAAACATTTCAATGTATACCTTAAAAACACATCATCCTCACATTAACATTTTTATAGGCTCCTAGGGTGTCATCGTTATCTTAGCTTCACTGCATACGTTAAAAGCTACACTAATATAGTATGACTGTGCCCTTTTCCATTTGAATATTTTCATATATTAAAGAAATTTGACTTCTATTTTCAGGTTTCAAAGTTTCACTTTTCAGTATCGGCTCTTCGAGTAGTTTCGAGCACTTGGATCTAAATGATGCAGCCGCAAGAAGTGCAAATCACATACATATAACAACGTAGGCAACATGTTGGAAGTAAAACCTTATTTATTTTCATATAAATTCAACGTCCCAGCTTTGAATTTTGTAAATGCACTGGAACCAAATGCGGCCATTACTTTTTGTAAAACTAAACTTCGCTCATTGCATTTTATCGCTTGTTCAAGTTTATTTCGATAACTATAAAATGGTTGGGGCGGGAACTGGGGACATATCGTTTATATATTTGCCATTCCAATAACGTTCCAGTGAATGCTTCGGAGCTGTTTATTGGAAAGTTTTAGCTTCTAGTTCAACGTCAATATGCCACAATACTTTATATGAAATTTGATAGTGAGAAAAATTTTCAATATTTTTCGACATAAAAGAAGGGTACACTTTTATAAACTTGTCGCGAGTTATTTTCGAAAACAGCTGAGGAAATAACATCATTTTGAGGGTAAAACGTTAAAAGTAAGGACCACGTATGTTCCTAGTATCTTGTTCCATTTTAGTAAAGAGACAATTTTAATATTGATTTCTACTTTGTTGTGTTTGTAACTGGACAAGGTTTGAGAGTCTCGTAATGTCCAGAAAGATAATAACGGGATCTACGTACGAGCTACGATCCCCTGCTTATCTTTGCTGCTGCTATCGTAGGAGATTCGTTTTTGGAATTCGTTTTTATGTAAGTGTATATAAGGACACATTCTTCTTATATACACTGACCGACTAATTGAATCATAAGTATACATACAGCCGAAACTATAATTCTTTTAATGGGCTTTTCGAAATGCCACCTTTATTAAGAGAAAATTCCAGTGGTAACGGAAATTGAATTACGCGCGTGCGGATGTCAACTAGTATTATTATATACATGCTAAGTATAAGCTCATCGTCGCTTAAATTCGATTAAATTTTACTGTAAAACAGACGTACGAACGAAACCTTATCATGATGTTCACAATTTGAAACGTGTTGGAATTGAGAATAAATTTTAAATTGAAACTGGGTAGGGGGATTTGTGGTCTCAGGGGAAATCTGACTGGCAGATCACTATGCAAGATTTCTAGCTTTTTCTTGCAGCTATAAATTTCATATAACCATGCTATTTAGATGCTGGCCTTTTGCCGCAATGTCCACGGACCAAGCTGCTCCCAAGAGAGTGTTATTTTATACCGGCACATGTTGTTACACAAATATTTACTTGTTTATTTTTTAAATTATGTTGCGTTACGAAGCTTTTTACGCGTCGTTGGCTTTGAAGTACCTAATTGTTCATTGCTTTTTTACAACAAGCATGTTTATTTATACATACATTGTATTTTGAAAATGAATAATATGTGAAAGGCATCAAGTAGCGAGTAGATTGCTATTTCTTAATAAAAATTAATGTCGATTTCAATTAGCTTCAAAGAATACAACTTACGTGACTTACTTAACTTACTAAGCGTATCTATAATGTTTAAAAAAATAACACCTGTCTCTTAACCTTTAAAAAGTTGTACCTTACATCATCTGTCAGTGAAATTGAGGGTAACCAGCGATTTCTTCAGGATCCCATAATTAGATTCTGACATCAGGTTAGAATCGAATGTTCAACGAGAATAAGACCAACAATAAACAGTTTATCGTTGGTCTCATTGTCATGTCAGAATCTAACTATGGGATACAGAAATTTAATTTTTTGTTTGAAATGGTATCTATAGTAAATATACAACTGTCTACAAGTAATAGATTAATACCTACGGAAATACATAAAAATAATTTTGACGAATTGACCTCCTTTTTTTCAAGTCTGTGGGGCCCTTTAGAAAAAAAAAACATTAGCCTGAAAACTTATTCTAGTTCCAAACATAATTATTAAAAAAAAAAAGACTGTAAACAGTAATTGCATTTTAAACATGCAAAGGAAAAAATTAGCAACCTTTTCCTAAGTCAGATAATGTGCTCGTTTAATTTGAAAAACACAAGTGGTTGTACAACACGATGTTAAAAGATAAAAGCCATGCAGACACCGCAACAAGAAAAACAGGTAAGGCCCTTTTTGTTATATGGAACAAAAAGGGCCTTAAGGTTAAAGTATACCTTAAATAGGTAGGTGCGAGCATACTCTTTCACGTTCTACATTTTTTAATTTACTAGACGTTTTTCTGTGTTATTCGATTGAAAGTTCTACCTACCTAACAATAGAGTTGTTATTACCTTGATAAATCTGTACTTTTTACTTTGCTTGTTTACATTGTGGCATTGGTTGTCTTAATTGCTATATCATCTAAAATTCTAAATTTTATTTATAAAAAATAATACGCCCATGAATTTTCTAGAAATAAAAAGCCAGTAAGAAACTGAAAGCTCGAACTTGGTATCTCAACATTCAACTTTTAAACGTCTAATTTTAGAAAATGGTTTGTATGGTATGGAAAATGGTAGGTGTTTTAATTTTCAAACATTTGACAATTTCGAATAGGATAGCGTAAAATACAACTAGTTGCAGAAATATTGCTAATAGCATATTTTCAATTACAAGCACCCTATAAAGACTGTTTAAACATAGGCTTGTTTGTCATATTATTATTATTCTGATTTTATGAAAAATGTTTATTCAATAATTTATTTTGATCATACTCTATTATTTTGTTCAAAATTCAATGAATATATTTTATAAATTCAGTTATTATCACACGTCGCAAAAGCCTCGGGGCGCGTAGGATGTTCTTGGCCTTTGAGCTTTCTATTAATAATAACAATTTTCTTTCAAGTTGCTGCCCTATAACGTTATTTTAAGAAAACTAAAGTACCAATTTGTTTATTGACAAATAAAATTAAAGGAATTACAAGGTTCAAAAGAGGGAAATTGACAAATGACACGACACGATTTTCTGTGAAATTGTTATACCACATGTAGGTACTTAATTAAACTATAGGTAATAATAGGTATATATTTTATAACTGATAACTGATCATTAGAGATGTTTTATCATTCATTGTTTTCAACAGCAAAGTAAAATTAAGAGAACATTTTAAATGTATAGCTAAAATAAATGTGTATAACATGTAATCTTAATCAGATTAATTAATTTTTTTGTAATGAAATACGTTTACGAAATCCTGCCGTTATACAAATTCTGATATTGGCCATTGAAATGTACACATGTAAACTTTTTACGCATTTTATTTCCTCAACTCATGTGGCAATTCAAGCGAAGTATAAGTGCGGGACAAGGGATGGGTCCTGTAAATGGCTACGGTCTGATCCCCCATTACATTAGGATTTTATACCGCCATCGGCGTCATAGCCGAACTGAGCCTACAATAGCACACCTTCGACTCTCCTTACTGGAAAACTTTCAGCTGCTTCACGTGAATGAATTGCTTATTGTAGGTAGGAAATAGTACTTGCTGTAAATATTTAAGTGTTGTGCTGTTTTATTTTTCGTTTTTGTCAGTTAATATCTTTGATGCGATGAAACTTAGGGCCATCGTTTCAACTCACAAACGTCCCACTGCTGGGCACGGGTCTCCTCCAGAGCATGTGGAGGGAATTTAGCCTACTGTACCACGGTGGCCAGACGGGTTCGTATAGGGTTTGTTTTAAATTATCCTTTTCTCGCAGTACTCTTGGCAAAGGAAAATTGACGTGTCGTGAAAGGCGACTAAGGGAGTAACCTTATGCAGACAAATGCACTGCGAGAAAAGGAAAATTCGAAACAAACCCTATACCAAGCCGTCTGGCCAGCGTGGTATAGTAGGCTAAATTCCCTCCTCATTGTTTGAAGGAAACCCTTGGCCAGTAGTGGGACGTTTATGGGTTGAGATAATGAAGACGATAAATGACTGCCTCGGTTAACTCTTCAAGTACAACAGTCAGTCAGTACTTGTCTACAGACAAGCGCTTGGACTAACGCTATTTTATACAAGGAATAACATCTGCAAACCCTAGTGTTGCTTACCTTCACTAGTCAGTATCAGTCACTATCACATGGGCCGTATGTCACTTAACGCATAAAAAGGCTCGATGCCACGTACACATCAGAATCTGTCTAATATTATATCTAGCACATTATATCATTTACACTTTCCTGATCTCTGTGCGTGGCGGTGACGCAGCAATAACTAATATTTATGACAGCCATTCTCTCGTTTGATACCAACGCACATCAAGTCACCTGAGATTTTTGCGAGGTATTTGTTTAGTTCGGGAGGAAAATAGTCGTTTGGAATATAGATATATCATTGTAATTGACTTCTATTTTAACGGAGTCGTACTAAAGACAATAAAATATTAGGTGTGGGTTATGAAGGAATTTTTGTTCAAAGAAATAAATAATAATATTCATAAAATTGAAAAAAGAAATCTGGGAAGTGCGAGTTATATAGTGTTCAAAATTAGTTCAATTACGTTTTAGTTTAATTTTATCATTGAGTTACCGACTTACATTATGTACCGGAGAAAATTAGCTGTTACAGCCGGACACACAGAGACACTCGTAATTCTATACTCGTAAGTGTTCAGTTCTGTCCTTTTGAGAAACAATCTTTTCATAAAATAATGAATCTTATGTTTATATTTTCTAGGATTGATATTAATAAAGTGTTAGGTATCTAAGTATCTACTAAGAAAAGTTACACTTAAAAATAATCTTAGAAAGTAACAGTATTTAAATTCTCGAGTAGAACAGCTTATACTACGTTTATGAATAAAGCTATATAAATGAATAATAATAATAATAATATTCTACCACATTCACACAGCGCCATCTAGTCCCAAAGTAAGCAATTATATTTGCTTGTGTTATGGGTACTAAACAACTGATATACTACTTAAATACATTTTTTTTGTAAATACATACATGTTATAGATAAATTACACCCAGACACAGAACAAACCTTTATGCTCATCACACAAAGATTTGTCCTGGGTGGGGATCGAACCCACGACCTCGGCTTAGCAGTCAGGGTCACTAACCACTAGACCAACAGGCCAGTCATATGTCATATATAAATGAAGAACCTAATATCTACTTAATTATATTCGAGTAACTAAATCCATTATTTCTTCTATATCTTTATCTTCAATATTAGTTTACTGTTCGCGTTAACTTGCGGTTACGATTACGTCGATAACAGGTATTGGTATTTTATCCTCCTTTATAAGGGTCCTGTTAATTCTACCGTACACGAGTCAGGAACTTCGGGAGGTTATGTCAGGCCCCATTACGTCAGAGCCACTGCTATGGAAGCAATAAACCTCGGTTCATTATATTCAAAAATATAAGTTCCCTAAACCGGCGAAAATGTAAAGATTGATGAATCTTTAAGAAGCGAAGGATGTATGTCTGAAATAACGCAGATAGAAGGAAATGATTGCTGTTTATACTACGTTATCTAACTAATAATATAAATGTAAAAATTAGGATGGATGGATAAATGAATATGGATGGTTTACTCAATCACGCCAGAATGGACCTGTATGAATTTTAGCACTCAGATTGTATTCTAGAATAGGCTAATTTTTACCGACATAACACGTGGCCGAAAGCTAGTATTCAAATGTTCGTCCCATTTGTCTGGACACCCAGTTTATATATTATGAGGCCATGAGAGCCAGAGTGGCCTAACTACAATTTTTTTAAACTAGTGTAAAAAAAATCAGTATTGAACAAATTGCAGTTAGGCCACTCTGGCTCTCATGGCCTCATATAGCCTACATAACCTGTAATTCAGTGAACAGACCTATAGGAATAGATTTGTACACTGGATGGATGTTGGCTAAATAGGTTTTACCGACGTGATTAACTTAACAAAGGTTCCATCCGGATTTAAATTGTACATTCACATTCAAGGTAAAGTTAATTCGAAAGAATGGTATTTTTTACCTACGTCACTTCTGACAAAGGCTCAAACGTGTTGGCATTTTAATGTTTAATTCTTTATAATAAGGTACCTGTCATATGTTTCACGTTTCGTATTCTCTTTTCATCAAATAAAAGTTTTGAAAATATTTGCAATACCTATTTGTAATTTTGGATGTCACTTGCTGCCATGTCCACCGTGTAGTGACGGTTTAAGAATACATAATGGCATTACCCCATCTCAACCCGTGGGTGTCGTAAAAGGCGACTTAGAGAGCAACCTTATGCAGACAAAAGCACTGCGAGAAAAGGAAAATTCGAAATTGAATTGACAACATGATAAGTTTTTTTTTTGTGTTGTTATCCAACACACAAGTTGCAGAAGATATTATTAAAGTTTTACACTAACAAAGATTCTCGGTATCGAAAACTAGGCATTATGTGAGTAATTCGCAGTCATTGATGCGGCAATACTCGGGAATAAATGTTTCCAAATCTCTAGGCACATTTTCTATAGCTTTGTTTTAGTGAAATTATTATAAGATGCCAGAAATACTGTCACTATTTTTCGGTGCCGACAAGGATTTACTCTCTATAAGTATTAAGGTATTAGTGAATAATTTAAAGCTTGTAACAAACGAAAACACAATTTAATTTAACGATTATATCACATAATCGATCTCATAATACACAAGAAAATATAGTCGTTATTAGTTATTACAATATTTGTCGATTATTGGACATTTAGTCGCAAAATATTGCCTATTCAAATTAATGACTATGGTAAATGGGTCCATAAACCTACATTTAATCATAGACACTATGGCAATTCGTATAGTGACTGATTAAGAAGTCCATAACCGGTGAGTGTCGTAAAAGGCGGCCAAGGGACTAATTTTATGCAGACAAGAGCACTGCGAGAAAAGGAAAATTCGAAACAAACCCTATATTAAGCTGTTTGGCCAGCGTGGTATAGTAGGCTAAATTTCCTCCACATTCTTTGGAGGAGACCAGTGCCCAGTAGTGGGACGTTTGTCCTCGATGATCATAATTAATATCTCAGTACCACAACGCTACGCGTGTTGAGAGGCAGTAAAGTATACATAGAATAAACTTCGATACTAAATCAAATGAATACAACGGGAGTTTATTTCTCGAACAAACTAATCGGAAGTAAAGTTAGTTAATACTAAACTAAAATAAGGAAGCCTATTGTTACAATACGTGCCAAACGTAGTGCTATTGGTATTGCAGTAGTAGTTTTCATTGCCTGCATTGAAACTAACTGTTGTGCAACTCAACACGATTCCGCTTTTGTTCGAGCAGTAAACTTACATAATTATTCCTGTTTGATTTACGAGTCTATCGAGTTCTATTTAGGTCTGTATTTAATATTTTGAGCTAATTAAATGTTCTGTGTATTGCCTTTCACTATGCCTTTTATATATTACCTTAAGTAGAGGTTTGCTAGATAGCCATTTCTACACTTAAGACTTTGTTATCGGGCGATGATTTCATTAATGAAACAATTACGTAGATACACCTGAACAAAAAAATAATTTAAACTATAAAATATATACTTAATAATATTATAAAACTGAAGAGTTTGATTGAACACTAGAAAATTATTTAGGTTTTGGATAGCCCATTTATTTAGAAAGGATACATTACACTACGGGCAAAAGCAGCTGAGCGGTGGCCGAGTAAAGAAGACAATTACTAGAAGCCTGGTGCGACTTCTAGTAATTGTTATTTGCCAAAAAATAAAATTCAAATAAATGATAAATTATAATAATTAGTAATTGCATTGAAGCACCTCTGCCGGCCAGTTTGGGGAAAAAGGCTATTTTGAACATTTAAACTCATGCTTTAAATTGATACAGAATAAACTACTTCCCCAGTGAAATTATAGTCGTTTTGTATTATAATTTTTATACCTACTTACATTTGGGTATATACCATAAAACCTCTCTTAAATATAAACCGAATAAAAATGTATTGCCTAAATCTCCTCTGCCAGCCGTTACCAATTTTCAGCCACCAGCAATCTGAATTTCGGTAGGGAGTTTTCTGGCAGTAAATAACTTTAATAGTATATTTAAATCACCGGCTGGTCAGAGACTTTCCGTGTAATGGCCTGTACACGTGCCATCAACTTTTCCTCTTCGTCGAGTGGATTAATTCGTTATCCTTTTGCCCTAGGATATTTCCTCACTTTTAAATTCACTAAGATTTAAACTAGCGATGATGGAGGAATGCAAGTGACTGACATGCAAAATATGTGGTTCAAGTGGGTTGATGATGTTGATTTCACTTTGTGGAAAACTTAACTTATACAAATATGTATTTGCAATCTAAAAAAAAAGAAAAACATTTGAAATAAACAAAATAAAATATGGCGTCATAAAATTCTTCCACATCTTCACTCTTTGTGGGATATATGTATATATTATACCAGTGTTTAGAATTACCATCTGATAACGGTGAAGGAAAATTGCGTGACGGAACTCACCTTAGAGGAAATTCTTAAAGTTTGTCATGTCCTGCGTACTCACCCTCATTAAGCAAGGGAGTGTAGATTACGACCTAAACATAAATCTTCCTTGATATATAATGAAGATCGATGTCAAAATAATGATGATGATAATTTAGATCAAATTAAACAAAAATAACGAACATAACCTGTTGTTGTTATCGTAAACAAAAATTAACTAATGTAATTGCGAAATGGGAGTTTTCTTGCTTTCAATTATTTCTTCGCAAAATGCAATGAACAAAACAGACATCTTATTTTTCATAGCTTTTAAATTTAGATAAGTGGAAGGGAAAGGGTTATTCGCATTTGGCCAGCGTCTGTGGATTATGGCCCAAACCCTCTCAGCTCTCTAGATAGAGGAGAGGAGACCCGACCCCAGCAGAGGGACAATAATGACTTGCTGATGAGGAAGAGTTCTTATTTTTGTGCTTTGGACTTGGTTAAAGGACGGATTACCTTGATCGACTAGCTGATGTTATAACCCTTTTGCCTATCTTCTATAAGGTGGCATTACATTTCATCATCATCATCATCATATCAGCTCAATGACGTCCACTGTTGAATATAGGCCTCACCTAATTTCCGCCACAGCGAGATTACATTTATTAGATTAGATAAATTAATTTATTTATTTATTCATTTATTAATTAATTTATTTATTTTTATTTTATTAGATTACATTTTTCCATTACATTTACTTTTTATAAAATATGTATAAATCATGTTTCATCTATGCAAGATGGTTTCGAGTTTGACTGCATATGCTCTATTATTAAAAAAATGACACATATTTCTCAGGGAGTGGTTCTCAGAGTTCTCACGAAGTGTCATATTATTTTACAATAGAATAACAACTCTCCTAAAAGGACCATTTTAATAGCCATTAGGTTTTTGAACCTTTGAAAATCAATCCACGAGTTAAATTTAATCAACCACAAAATCCAATATTCTCTTATACTCGTATTTCACGTATGTATGTATGTATGTCACGTCACACAAATTTACGGAACAAAAATCACACCAATTATTCACAACCATTTAATATTCGATAAAGAGTGTCAGATTGTACACGCAAATGTTTTTGAAAACAAATGTTGGCTTTTCACCGTTTTAATGGAAAGATTCATAGCATAATTTTGATAAAAGCTTTGCAATATTACCGCCGCATGTTATAATAAATGAACTTCAACAATTCACAGCTCGGTCACTGCAGATAACTTGTGTTCAAATTTGTTGGTGGAATTATGGTCTGTTATGAATTAATTTGAAGTTCAATCGTGTTCAACTTGGTTAGAACTTGAATTAATGTAATTCCTGTTTCTAATATTTAAAATTTATTGAATAGAATCGAAACCTAGTCACGAATTTGATATTAAAATATTTACACTTAGAAATAAAATGCAGGTGATTGCAAAAAGAAAATTCTACTCAGCTCTCAGTAAAATTTCATTTCTACTCAATAATTTTATAAGTTATTACTAATTACTCATCAGAGACAATACAAAACTACTGAAGTAATATAATTACGACTAAAGGTCTTTTATAATGTGGAGGTACTCTCTTGGTCAGGCTGCATAATTTGGTCAACAAATTTCACTGGACCACACCTCGTATTAAATACTAGCCACTTTACTCGTGCAAAAACAAATAAATTTAATAACTACTCTACATAACGCTTGTGTATTTTATGCTCTGACATTTATTGCAACGATCCCTGGGATTATAGGCAATTTTCCATGATATTAACTGTAAGATACGTAGAGAATAATGTTCTTTAATGAACAATTTGAATAACTAGATCGATTTTTATGCCAGCCTGTAATGTTAGCTTCAATTATATTACATGTATAATAGTTAGTTTATAAAAATAACATAATGTCACGCCTTTTTCCCTGAAGGAGTAAGTAGGGGTGTATTACACCCATATTCCACCAGTTTGTGAGCCCATTGTCATTAACTGCGAACATTTTCAAACTTCCCTTCCGGTTAATTGGGAACTGAGAATTTTATAACAAAAAGTTTAAACACCGTTATTGCCTGATACGGAAATCTAATACGGAACCTCTTGCGCAGCGTCTTGTATAAACTCTCACTGCACCACCGAGGCAAATTAAAAATAACAATTACAGGAATAAAACCATAAACGCTCATTTTTAATGTGGTTCAGAGAAAAGCAGTTTATTTTAGTATTGACATGTTTTTATCTGTTTGAAAGACTAAGACAAAGCTTATAAGCCACATTAGAAAATTATTATTATTAAATTTTGACATTCGGCTTGATGAGGTTGTCAAATACATGAAAATGAAATCAACCGTCATGCAGTCAGTCAAACTTCAAATTTTTAATGACGATATTATAATATACTATATTATATTGTATACGATATACATACTCCTATGTATAAAAATGAAGAGTAGGATCTCTTTATTACCTATTTATGTGTTTCTAAGCACAAAACTCTAGAACGACTTCGACGAACGACCAATCTAGAAAAGATTATTTTTTAATATTTTTTTGCAATACGATCGTTTTTATTAGGAGAAAAATTATATTATATGGCATGTAAAAATAAGCAGGGGAACATTTTCTGTCGCAAAGGGAGCCCAAATGCACGCGGGCAGAGCCGCAAACACCGAAAAGTTGACAACTTTCGTAAAATTAATTTCATAAAATGACAAACCAAACAGACCTTCTTACTTCGCATAATTTTCCTGGTCTCACAAATTTAAATCAACACGCCATTCCAAATTCAACTGTAGATTAAAAAGGAATTTAAAAGCTAATCGCTTCTTTAACCATCTTTCTTTCTTTATTTCTCGAACAGTTTTTATTAAATAACCGATGACGTGGAAAAATTCGTTTAATGCGTTCGTCCTTGAAGATATTACCACAAAGAATGTCTTAGTAAACGTAATAGAAAGGCGAATAGAGTATTAAGACGAAAAAGATCTTTATAATAGAGAAATTATTATAACTAAGCAAGATATAATAAAATAAGTAACTAAACGGACCTTTTTGAAGGCAAGGGTAATATTGTTATGATGTTTAGAAGTCTTCGCAAATCAAATTAAAGAGGTCCTTTAGGTTGGGTCAAATGAGATCTGTAATTTAATTAAAATAATGCTTTTATATTTTGCATTATATTTTGAATTAAAACCAAATGAATTTGTTGAGAAATTGGTTGTTATGAAATTATAATGTAAAAGGATTAATCTATTCAATTTGCCAAGAACAATCAAAACATTAATGCTATTTATTTAGAAGAGCCTTTGAGTGCTTCTAAATTACTTCGTGTATTTAATTAAATGTTAATCTTTTTTATCTATCAAACTATTTAAGTTTTTTTTTTATAAAATACAAAACAATACAATTTTATATACCGACTTTATTATTTCATGATGTACCTATTTTATATTTTTCAATAAAATTTACCATTAAATAAAAGGTAGTAACCAGTTCAAATAAATATTTTATCTAACATATCACCACTAGATGCGAAAATAAATGATTTGACTGACAATGTATTACAGAGCACTCTTCATGCGTTGAAATATTTATGTTACAAAACGAAATTAGTTTTATACAGTTTATTTTCTCACCTACTTATCACGAGAACTTTTATACCTGCATATTATTATATCTATGCCAACGTATATGATCACCTTCTTTCTTAACGCTTAAATGAGAAGGATCCACACATTTTAAGGTAATTAATATTAACTGAGTTACGCGATAAAAATTTATGTTAAAATGCGCTGAAAATTCACACAGGGAGGGTGGATTGTCACGGCTAACGCGACGCGTTTCGCGTTGCGTGAAACCCTACTACATGTGCATAACACGGTGTTTTTTCACCTTAAGTGTATGTGAGAATGTAATGTAGTAACAAAAGGTAGTGGTTACGAGGTGTCTTGAATTTCATTCAGCTGCTAAGTAACGCCTGCGTGCCCAAGACGTTCGCGGAGTGTTGATGGAGTGGTTCATTATCTTTTGTGGAATCACTCCTTTGCTTATGAATAAATGTACTTCAGACAGCCTTATTACTATTATGATATGAGGTAGAATGTATGAAGGAGTGAATTAAATTTGGAATTGTGTGACTTGTGAAAGAGTGGAATAAATTGGAATTGTGTTACTTGATAGGTGTAGTTTTATCTTCTTAATTTTTTTTTATAAATTGATGTGTTAAATTTAGTGAATAAACTAATAAATTATTTTTTATTCCTTAATTAAAATTATTAAAAAAATATATTTTTCTGAATTAAAACATATAAGTATTTAGCTTTATAAAATTGTAACCCAAATAATTTTACACTAGGTATTTATTTTACCACGTCCTTAAAAATATTATCTTAATTAATAAAATATAAATATAATTCTAAATCAATAAAAAACTAATATAACTAATTTATTACTCACTAAGCGTCGCATTTAATCGGCGATAAAATTCGGGAACTGTAATAAATGTACACTGCTTCACATCCAAACACTAATAACGGTCACACAAACAGAACGCCATGCATTAGACATAAACAACCGATACAGTCACTAGTGCGTAAGTGGAAAAGTACGGGAAAGTTGGAACCGTAGACGCTGAGCATAGAAGCTGCGTTCGACTCGACGGCCGAAGCGGTACTAGCCCGGGCTGGGTAGCCAGCCGCCCCCAGCTCGCCCGCGCCCGAACCGCTCGCTACATTTTCAGCGAGCCTACGCGCAAAGACAACCTCGCGTTCAGCCAAGAGGTCGTATACTCTTATCCTCCGCTTCAAGTGTAAAGTCGTTAAATATAAAGTGACAGACATCTTTTAATTAGTAATTACCTTTGGTTGCGTTGGCGAGTTTTGTGAGGTATTTTAAGTATCGATTATGCATATCATTTTATTGTGCATAGATAAGTCTTGGAGTACAGTTGAGAGGCTATAATTTACCATAATTTATCCAAATCCATATTTTCTGATCGTAGCGGGTAACAACTCCATAAGGGAGAAGACTTATGTGACCTCCAAATAACTGCATTGTAAAGTTCTTTGTGTCACAATAATTGCTTCTTAAGGCAAAGTTTCAGTAGTCAAAAAACTTTGCCTTAAGAAGCAATTATTGTATGTATTCACAAGAAGTGATATTATTGACTCTATGTTACTTACTTTCTCTAAATTTAGGTAAATATACTCTATCTATTCTGATTTTTTATTATAATAGTGTCAGTATTGCTAAACATTGAACCAGCGACATTTAAAAAGATGTACTTTACTTTTATGTAG
The DNA here is from genome assembly GCA_905147015.1 of Laspeyria flexula. Taxonomy (NCBI): domain Eukaryota; kingdom Metazoa; phylum Arthropoda; class Insecta; order Lepidoptera; family Erebidae; genus Laspeyria; species Laspeyria flexula. The sequence goes on along the minus strand of LR989964.1, from coordinate 8,119,957 downwards.
GTATTTTTATTAAAAAAAATACAACTTATCAATCCAGATTATTTCTGCAACGTATTCCAATCAATTCAAAAGATTTAAACAAATAAATAAATTCTAAGGCTCCGATGTTACATCGATACAAACAATAAAAACAGTTGAACCCCTTCCTATCTCGCATTAGGTTACCGTCTGTCAATGAGCTTAGCCAGTAGCATTTCAAAGATACGACGAAGAAATAGCACGCGTTATCTCACAAGGGGATACAAAGGCGAACTCTTCACTAAAACACCACAATTCTACTTACAAAAAGGTTCACATAAAGTTCCAAGTTCGAAATAAGCTGCGTTATTTTTAGTTTAACTTTGTGTTACTTCATAAAATTCTAAATAAACAATCAATCTTTCTCGGAAAATATTCAATAGAAACAATGTCAAGTTTGATAAAAGATATTGGTTTTAGTGGAAAACAAAGGGACCTTGCCTTAGTGGCTTGACCCAGAATACTATTGAACAGATTATAAAATAATCGAAAGGTAGAGACAGTCATGAAGAATAACAAAGAATTTTTAGGCAGAATTCCTTGATCAAAATAGATTTAATTATTTTCCTCTTATAATCTCGAAATATTTTTATAATTCCTTGAGCGTCTGAAATTCAACATTTTATCGCTCTTCCTTGTTTACCCTTTACTTAAGTGTTTTTACCAAGGCAAGGGAATAGAGACACAATAGAAAATCATTGAATCATAGAATATAAATTTGGTTAAAATATCGCATATAGCGCAGTTTTTAATACCAAAAAGCGAATTTAGTTAGGTAAATAGTAATCTACTTCTAAAAATATCAATCTCGTAGGTAATAGGATAGCTATACCTTAGAGAATAAACATTCACGAAAAGGTAGGTAGGTGTACCATCTTTATGTAACGTCACTTCGGAGTTCGGAATAAACTCTAACTCGTACTCAATTTTTTTAAGCTTATCATTGTATACCCCTTCCAATATAGTGCTAATAATTACACGAGTACGGTTCGGTTTTTTCCTTTACTTGTGCAACTTGATATTGCTTCTTGCCAAATTTCAGGATTCTCGGTCAACGGGAAGTACCCTATAGGATTTGACTTTTTTGATCGTCAAAATAAACAACAAAAATGGAGCATAATCGGCTGTATCTTTTGATTTCGCTAACTTAAGAACTCTGATTTTTTTATTGAACCAAGGGATTGTAGACCCGTGTATTCGACATTAATTACTCTAAGTGTTCTTGAGAAAAATAATCTTGACATACGGACAGACAGATAGACGGATAACGGAGTGATCCTATAAGGGTTACTTTTTCCTTTTAAGGTACGGACACCTAAAAATACTCACTTAAATCTAAACTACCTTCAAGCTATGAATATTTCACGCTTCATATACAAAGCTCAAAATACAATTAAAGTCTTCCTTACAATTGAATAGAGCTCAGAGGCTAACGACTTCTCAATTATACGAAGCAATTCCTATTTCACAAAGGGTCCCAATTAAACGGCACTGCATCTGGTACTCGAACTAAGTCAGGAATACTAGCATTATGCACTGTAAAGTTATAAAGGTGGCGACTCACGTGTAAGATCTCGATGTGAACACAGTGCCGAGATATTCGATGATGAACTCTCGACAAAACATTCTTGATGCGAATATTCATATCAAATAATTCCTCATGTCGTCAGTCGCGTCGCATTTCTTTCTGAAGTTGTAGGCAGATGTGTATCACACCCACATTCCGCCATCTATCTGGGATTCCCTGTAAATTGGAGTAGCACTATCCAGAGTCCAGAACTATCCAGACTCCAGGTACGGATACGAACATCATGACAGAAAACCTTTATTCCTACTATTTTGTATCAAACCTCTTTCTTAGCAGTCATACTATCACTACTCGCACGATTTAGTGTAACCGTAGTATTATCACGCTATTTAAACAGAATAGTAAAACCAATATAAAGACATGTGTCGCCCCATTTGTATTACTTATCCGAATGAAATTGTTTTCGATACTTCGGAACCTTTCAGTCCCTAGAGAACCAAAGTCTTGTGCAACCACTAAAAAGAAATCAGAGCACTATTCTTGGATATTAGTATACTTTCCCTGGCCCTTGTCACCATTAAGGACGTATGTCTAAAGGCTAGCTTCTCAAACCTGGCTTTCAGACAGTTTCGACATTCAATTGATCGAGGTGGTTATCGTTGTCGACTGTTTGAAAATTTAATGTGTTTGTTTGTCTACATCAGACGTAATAGTATTTTTATTAAATGAGTTATCTGCTTTCTAGAGTTTACACCACTACAGCCATTTTATATTTGCTGTGCAGAAACTAAAGAACCAATGTACTTATTTACTTTTAAACTCTCGTTTTGCATGATAATATTTTTTTATTTTAAACGGGAATTCACGCGATGATGCTTTAGGTATTTACATACTTTATGATTTTGACGTTTCGACCAAGTTACACCGGCCATGGTTGATGACTAAGCATAATCGCGTGAATTCCCGTTTAAAAAACCTACAATTTATAAACAATTTACTTGTTGTCAGCGCAATTATTTCCTCCTCTCCAATTGAGCTCTGAAACTTTACCACATGGTAATTAAGATAACTTAAGGTACTTCCAGAATGACTAGAGAACCAGTCAAGTCACTCGATTAAAAAAAAATTACTATTAATTATTTTCTCAAAATTTGCCACAAATATTAAGAAACAAAACAAAGCAGATCCTGATACCTATTCTAAATGATTCACGCATATTTACTTACATTGTGGTTTACGTGTGTAACTCGTGAATATTTTATTTAATTAGGCCCATAAAGTTAGTAGCAACATAAATAAAAGCTAATGTTTGCTCCATTCGACAAAGTTGGTGCGCTAAAAGTTGAGATATTTTATTAAAATTCTCTTCTACGTTAGAAAGTTGAGTTTGAATTTTTCAATACCCTCTATTCGTCTTGAAATTAGAATGTGGATGTTTTGAAAGACAGCGCACTTTGTTTAAGGCGAATGTTCCTTAGAAATTAAATTTGTGATTTTATTACTTAAGCAAAATTTATTAATTTAATCTATACAATTTGTGATTCGTCATAAGCCAGCTTATGACGAATCACAAATTACTCACAAATTAATCACAAACACTAATAAAATTAAAGGGTGCCAAAAAATGTCATTTTTTGGCACCCTTTAATTTTATTAGTGAAATGAATTCAAAATGTTGTATCCATTTTAATAACTGTTAAAAATAGAAGGTAATTTCAATCATTAATAATATGATTAAGAAAATTTATAATATAAAACGAAAACATTTTAATATTCTATATTTCCTATCTATTTGCGATATTGAAAAGAAGTGATGGTAGTATGGACAACTTTAGATTGCGTTCGAGAACACTCGCCTTAAACGAAGAATGCAATTTTAAGTTTATGTATTCCAATGATAACTGGCAGCGAAAGTTTCCACGGATTCAAACTTTTTTAATTATGTTGCTGTGGTCCAATAAGGTTCACGGGTTTTACCAATTCAGCAGCAACCACAACAAAAAACTTAAACTTATCTGACTGTTACTGAATTATAGCTCCAATAGCTTCAATTGAATTATTTTCTGAACTTGACAGCATTGACAATCGTTATAGATGCCGTCTTAATTAATACAAAGTTTTGCATGCTCTTGGAATATTGAAAAGTTGCTCAAGAATCTAAGAAGTACTCTGGATGTCGGTTATATACATACAAATCAAATCATTTATTCAAAATTATAAAAAAACTTATATAATATTATTATGTGGCTAAAACTATTTATATCCGTTCCTGTACTAGGATAATGTAAGACTGTCACCGTGGCGCAGTGGTTAAGGTGGTCGCCTCGCCACTACATCGCCGTGCTGGGTGACGTGGGTTCGATTCCCACACGAGACAAATATTTATGTGATTCATAGATATTTGTTTCTAGTCTGGGTGTAGTTTGTGTCCGTTAATTTCATGTTTGTAAAGCTCCCCGCGACACAGGGCTTGTTCCCTAGTGCGGGCGTTGTCTTTTAAAAAAAAAAACAAAAAAAACAAAAATAAAAAAAAAAACTTATATAATACTAACTATTTATATACGTCCCTGTACTAGGATTCCTGTATCACAGGCGACTGGAGAACAAATACTACAAAAATATAGCTAAAAATTACATAACAATATTAATTTGATGTTACTTTTCTACAAAATTAACTAAATAAGTTTAATAAGACTAAAGTACATAAGTTTATAGCCAGGCAATGGGACATTAATGGATTGCTGAAGACTGAGAATTTCAAGATAGAAGAATCTAATGTATTTTTGTCTGACCTGTCTATAAAACTGGGACCTCTTGCGATTCAGTCTTACACATACCCGTTATGCCACAAAAGCAGTTCTAATTTTATACAATTTGTCATAAAGTACATTACTCTCCTTCTGGTATCGTAGGATAAAAACACAATCGTACCGAAATCTATCACGAATATCTATCCTAGCGTAAAAATAGATCTGTAGTTTCATTGGAAACTAAGGAATTTGTTTTATGTTATGTCTACAGATTCTACAATTCAGCACATTTCCACACTATTTGGTGCGGTTTCAATAGTAATATGATCACCATTTTATTCTTTTCCTCCTCGCATCGCTTGCCTCTTACCTGAAGGAAGGTCATGTATTTGGAACATTCTTTCAAAGAATTGACCTTGTACGGAAAAAAAATTTTCATTATTCAAAACATAAAAAATAAAACATAAAACATTTGGCGGAAATTAGGTGAGACCTATGTTCAGCAGTGGACGTCATTGGGCTGATATGATGATGATGATGATGATTCAAAGCATTACTTTACTGAATACCAACATCAATTTTTCTCAGAAATGAAACAAAGATATATGATATTTTACTCTCGTTCGCGAGAAAGAAGGCATTTGTTTTGTCGATATTAAACCTAATTTTATCAAACCCTTATCATGTTTGTTTCAATTACTGACAATATCTATACTTGGTTCTATAACACAAATATTATTATGATTCAGTAATAAATCGATTTTTTAAATGTACGATTCTAGCGTTTATGTTGCCAAGACATGAATCCAATTTATGTATAAATTTAGGAAATAAAATAAAGTTAAAAGAAAAAGTTCACATTCTTCTCAATTCGATCAGAAATACATATCATGGGTCGTATTATTCATTACTACAGATGATATAATTCCCAATTTGATCCTCTATTTCTCAAGCAATCTAACAACCTGAGGTAAAGCGAATGCTAACAATATAAGCCCGACAATCTATCATTCTAATCCCATTCTATATCTGCCCTTGTCTCTCTATTGCTTCCTTACATGCACAAAATCATCCATACACCCATAATTACAGTTAAAGGGCAGAAAGCCAATTCCAGTACGTCTAAAAAGATAATAAAATGTAAATTGCCAATCATATTGTCGACGACCGTCATTCGAATACGTCGCGAATATCACCCAAAACATTTTACGCGTTTACACTGTTCATGGTGTGATTAATATTTCATGAATTATGCGAACAAAAGAACAGATTTAGCGAACAATAACATTTATAATTGGAATTTATATCCTGTATGAGCGTAATACATTTTATGGCTTTTTCACACAGCCGTATACCGGCCGGAAAGTTCATGTGTTATTGCTATTTTATACACCTATTTACCATACATTTTACGTGATATTTACGATTTACTATCTCCGTTTTCCTTAAAGTAATATGCAGAGTATCACATCCACGTTTTGTATATTCAAATTTACCCAATAGGGAGCTACTCGCCTGCCACTGATCGGAGTCCGTATTAATGTTGAGAGTTTCTTGTCAGAAAATTCTAATTATATTTTAGCTGAAACCAAGTTTAAACGAAAAATCTCGAACACTAGCACCCTTATCTATAATACTGGGAAATATTCGCTTATAATACGAAGCATTCTCCTAATGTATGTTAAACATAATATCTGAGGGTCAAGTCTGGCAATAAATATGGAAATTGAATGGGGCGGCTAATAGCTAGTGTGGGTCTACGCGTTATAATGCATGGCTATCCTTATGAGATTCCGTTAACAATTAGCTTAGACTAGAATATCTAAGTATCTTATTTCATATCTGGGACCTTACTCGCAATATAAATAGACGATAAATATGTTTGAAAATTTAAATAATAATATAGCCGCTGTCGTTACTAAGTACTATAATAGAATAACGTGGATTCAAATCGACCAATTGAATGTTGAGATTTAGAGCAGGTCGTCTGGTTAGTAACATGATTTAGAACACAAGATTTGCAACACTGGCAATACATTGTTTTGTAGTATGTGTAGATGTTCCATTTTCTTTTTTTTATTGCCTGAAGTGGCAGACAAGCAGGCGCTTGTGGTACCGCCGCTCATGGATGTTGGCAATGTTAGCGACAGCCGCATCATGTTATGTCAGAAGGACTATGACATGTCAGAAAACTCCGCTGCAGGAAGTTGACGGCAGAGCCAGCACGTATGTGGAAGGAATGATCGCTGGAATTGCTGGAACCTTACTTTTCTAGACGATATTGGCGCCAGGTATTATTATAATTTTAATTAAGGCTTACATTTTTGTGAAGGCACTAGAGAGCCCAGGGAAAGCGTCTTGAAATCCGCAACAGTTTTTTTCAACAGTAAGACGAGAGAGTTACCCATTCAATGAATAGTGCTGTCGGGTCCACGTCGTTTACGTGATAATCGATCATAATCCTTTCTCTTAATTGAGTTTTTCTTTCCGTGACCGTACTTTGATATTTGATTGAATTACTAAAGAATGTCGTTTTATCATTTTGATTTTTGCTTGCACAGAATATAAAAATTTTGTAACGTTGATTTGACTTCGATTTGCTGACGTAAATTGGAGTCTTGTCTTTTTTTTCTTTTTAGGGTTACATAGCAAAAACGGAACCCTTATAGTTTCGTCCTGTCCGTCCGTCCGTCCGTGTGTCACAGACATTTTACTCGAAAACTTCTCGATGTATTCGATGAAATTTGGAGTACTTGTATGGGCCGCTACTAGGTTTGGTAGTTAAATAATAATTAATATAATATTTTAAAGGGGCAACTCCATACATTTAATTTGCTTAAATTATGTCAGTTAAAAAAAAGTAGACAAGTTTCCACTACTGATAATTTTTCTACTGAACTATAGCACAATTCTATCTGTCCGTAACAATCCATTAATCCAAATGTCGAGCCCGATCACGTTGAATGGCAATTGGATTTTTTCCTTTTTTCTACCGTATTGCAAACGACAAAGTATCATTCCTCTTGCAGTAATTTTGTTCAACAAAACTACACACTTTCAGCCTTTTATTTGGCTTGCATTTACTTTACGAGTGGCTCTTAAGCCGGAGTACTAGACATGACACGGTTTTCAAGCGTCATCTTTATTAGGAGTATTTTAGCTTACACAGTGAACTTACTGCGGCTTAGAAAATAAATGAATAGACTTTAAATACTGCAATAATGGCTTAATATTAAAAAGTATCCATGCTTAGAGGTATCATAGGTACTTAAAATCAGAACAAATATTTGGATGAAAATTGTTACAGGTATTTTGTAAAACCATCTCAGCTCTCGAGATAGAGGAGAAGAAACCCGTGCCCAACAGTGAGATATTAATGGGTTCCTATGATTGTCTATTTATAGAAATTCATTTTCTATATATCTCTCTTTCACACACGGCTTTGATGGCGTGGCACATTACACTTGGCACTACTTCTGATAGGTCCCTTACTTAGAATATCATTCTGCCCTTTAGAATAATATGCAAATCATTCACCAGTATGTTTTACCAAATGAAATGATAACAATGCTTCTCATGAAAACAGAGCCTTACATTTTTTTTAATAAAATGAATTTTAGTTGTAGAAAAAAGTGATTCCGTTCGTTGAAAATAAAATAAGCGAACATCCGTAGCTGTCGGAAGGCTACGATGTAAAGCAAATTGCCAATGATAGAATTAGGGCTAAGAGGCCGGATGCGGTCCATTTATTGTGCGTTGGAACGCAAGATTACAGCTAAAATATTTTCTTATAGACTTAGGGATGGATGTCTTTGAAAATGTTCAACATCTTCATAGTGAAATTCTAAGTTATATGCAAGTTATATTCGTAACAACCTCGTATTTTGATGTCTGTTTGGTTAAATATCGTGTCTAGGCTATGGGTTACGTTATCGGTATCTTACGGTTCGGGTACGGTTATCTTAGGTTTCAGAGATACAGTACAATATTCCGACTAGAATTTTAGGCCTCACTTTGACTCTACTTTGAAGGAAAGCTCAACTTTAAACCAATATGAAGTCAGTCAGAGTTTGACAGGATTATGAGAATCCTGTCAAACTCTGACTTTACTTACCAAAACCATCCTATAGTTATTAGTAATGGCACTGTCTGTGAAATTTAAAAATGTAAAGGAAATTTCGGCATGCAAAGTAAAGTCAGGACAGTGAATTTGGCTCTTAGTCTTAGATTGCGAAATATAATAAAATTAAAGTTAATCTATTCATACATAAAACTTTCAATAGAGTTACTCTTAAGGTAGGTTTACATAGCTGACAAATGACAAATATAGGTGTAGTGATCTACTCATCGCCTCATCGCCCTCACCGCCCTCATCGCCCGGTTGCCTCATATGCTCGATGTTTTTGAACTATTGATTTTGAATACATGAATTAGATACCTACCAATTAGTTTTACTAAGTTTGGCGTTAGTGACTGCCCAACATACGCCACACTCACCAAATTATTATTTGAGTAAAATCCTGTCACGTTTAAGCTTAATTCAATCGCTAAATCTGAACTAGTATTTGGAACTTATAATTAATGTTTCACAAACACTCACCGTCACGTACTTAATATGTTTAGTTACTGAAATTACAATGACGGGCTGTATTTTTTTAATAAAAAAAAAATATTCTTAATCTTAAGATAATATTTTTAATGCATTGACAATTTTAAGACCTTTATTGTTAAGCTAGTGACCTTCATTCAAATATATAATTTTGAATATACCATTTCATTTGTAACTCAAAAGTAAGATAAAAATAGCTTATGAATATTCTGAAATATTTATCTTAGTACGTATAGTAATTTTTTAAACGACAATACGCATGGTATCCTCCAATTGCGAACCTATTGCAATACGAGGTATTAAGTACACCTTGCAATCTTGGTCACGTTTTCTGAATATGAAGCAAATTAAAATAAATGACAGAAAAATTTGTAAAAGCTAGCGTAAAAATGAAGAAAATAACAATTTTCGTCTGACACGTTAATTGCTGACTTTGTCTTACACCAACGCTACGAACTTTTAGATTAAAACCACTTTCTTATTTAAGTACTTTTATGGTTTTAATGTCAAATATTTTTGGCTTGTTTTCGATTTAGCTTTGATGCAGTAGGTTTATATCTGACGATATAATTGAAATTCTTTAAATAATTTCTTGACGTTTATTCAATACAATATTGAGAACATAATAAATCAGCTATAAGCTAAAAAGAACTACTGGGAAACGACTATACGAATATTATTAATAATACTAATTGAAGAGATTTTACTGTTCCATAATAAACGTAATAGATTTTTTTCAGATATATCATTATATTTACGCTATTATATTCCACATTATATTTAAGTAAGAACTTAAAAACTTCAATTCCTTCTCAACACAAATAAATACCAAAAACTCGAATAAGAAAACTTAATAACAACTTACAACCAAACTTCTTAACTTATTTCATTGATTGCACTTAAATAAACGTAGTTTGAATTCCTAAATATCGTTAATCACGCTTCCGAACGCAGCAAACTTTATTTTGATGAGGGCGCATCTCTAATTTGCTTTCGTCTCCCCTTTCTCCCGTATTTCGTTCTGAAAGCATCAGTGTTGCTGATCGCATTAAACAAATAGCACTGGAATGGAAGTTCATCAATTAGAGTGTCCGTGTATAGCCCAACTCGTGAATAACTGACTAATGTCTATAATTAATATTAGGTAATTGAAGCATTTGGCCGTTGTATATTTTAGTTGATGGCTGTCTTAATTTAACTAGATTTAATCACAACGCATTAAAATTGCTTGCAAGGTAAGGAAAGGGTTTAATATTGTCTATAATAAAGTTGGCAAGACAGGAAGGTGGCATGACAGATTATTATGTATTATTTACTGTCGTGCAAATTTTTCAATTTCATACACTTTCGAATGATGTCATTCAATCTTATCCATAGATAAATTACGTAGTTAACTAAGCTCTTGTATTTAGAAGCCTTTAGCAAATTACAGATTTAACAAGGCGATATATTATTAAACAGTCTGCCACTGATAAAAGATACGAAAGGAAAATCTATCTTGCATTCGAATCTTAGAGAAATACGATAATACAATAATAATAATCTTTATTGTTCAGAAAAAAATTAAATAATAATAATCAAATGAATCACTGGTCTCCACACTAGGATTCCTAGGGAATCCTAGTATGTCGTGGAGGCCAGTCTCTTTCATCGTGGCACAGACATAAAATAAATATGTATCACAAAAGTAAAGGAATTTACACAAAAACAAACAAATAAAAGTGAAAGGCATGGCATAGCATTTTGTAGCATGTTTTGTGAGTGTGTGTGTGTGTGTGTGTACACACACATACACAAACACACACATACACTGTGTGTGTTTGTGTATGTGTGTGTTTTGTTTTAACAAGTACCTATGTAAACCCCTCGTAATAATCATTAAAATTTGAACACACACATTACACATGTGTGTACACACACATACACAAACACACACATACACTGTGTGTGTTTGTGTATGTGTGTGTTTTGTTTTAACAAGTACCTATGTAAACCCCTCGTAATAATCATTAAAATTTGAATAAAAATAGGGTCATTTGTGCTCGATAGTGCAAATTATATATTGCAGTGTGACGCTATATAACTTTATCGCTATGATAAATCATGGGGTGGACACTAGTTTGGGTCATTAGTAAGCTAATCGTGTCTGTTCAGGCAACTTTTCCGAATAAATCGAATAAATTTTTGTTTTACGAATAATATTAGCATTCCGCTTAGGTTATAATATTTTAATGTACCTACTCTAGAAATGTTATGCAAAAGGTTTTATGATATAGTACTGGCTGTAATAAATGGATGATCATTGAACCTTTTTGAACAAAACCAACTAAGAAAACTGTTACAAACTTCTTCTAACAGAACCTTGCCATCACTATTGTTGAAACTGGTGACTATAATTGATGTTTATTAATAAATGAGATCGCTGATTGTATATGTCAATATTATAACGTAGAATTTACAGGAATGCTTGACATTAATAATAATTCAAATACATGAAAAACTTTGCTTTATTACTTGTCTGCAACTAAAGGTGCTTGTTGGACGGCACCGATCGGACAAACAAAGAATAACTTTAATCTTATCGATTGATAAGAAGTTCGAGTGGACAAGATGATCGATTACTTGAATCAAATAACTGGAAAAGCACTTAAGAAATATTAACACAAAAAAGTTATTACAAGCTATTTCAACTTTATTTTTTGTACGTAGTGGTGTGTTGTGACGGATTAAGAATACTTTACCTCGCTACCCGATTTCAAGGCGTGAGTGTCGTAAAAGGTGACTAAGGGAATAAATAACCTTATGCAGACAAGAACACTGTGAGAAAAGGAAACAAAACCCTATACTAACCCGTCTGGCCAGCGTGGTATAGTAGGCTAAATTCCCTCCACATTTTCTAGAGGGGATCCGTGCCCAGTGGCACGTTTATGGGTTTAAATAATGATGATGATGAGCTTTCACTCGGGGCTCTGCCAGCGTGGTATGTGGGTAATAATTTAAAAAAATCATAAAACCCAACTGCCCAAAAGCAGCCTTCGACCACTGAATTCGAAGAATACACTAGTGAAATATAGAGATTGGGTGATGAATACGAATATAACAACACCTTGCATTTCAAAATCGGTCAAGCTATTTAGGTTACAAGAGACTAGTGGAGCCGCGGGCATACAATAGTTGGTGCATATAATTGAATTAGGCTATTAATTAGCTTTCACCTGATACCCATATTGCGATAGCACTAAAAAACCTGTGTTTTGATCCGCCATATTGTTTTTTTTTGTTGACGACACATAGCCTATGACACTCGGGGAAAAAATACAAATCTAACGACACCTCACACTTTAAAATCAGCCAAGCCGTTTAGGCTACAGAAGGTCACAATGGAACAGACATGCCCACATACATACATACATGCATACATACATACGCGCGAAAAACATTACTTACCCTCCTTTTTTTGGCAGTCGGGTAAAAAGAGTATAATCTCTCTGAGTGCCAAACTTCATACAGAACCTTTTAGCTGTTCTGGTGTGATTGAGTTACAAACATTCAACCATACATCCATCTATCCATTATAACTTTCACATTTATAAAATTAAGTAAGATAAAAACGCTTGTCTAAGAGGAAGGACATAGATAGTGTTCTTTAATCGAGCAGTATCACTGGAGAAGTGCCTAAACCCGCGAGTGCAGCTCATTTAATATCAATATCTCATTCCATTTATAAGTAGATATATAAATAGGTACGTGAAAATCTAATAACAATCGAATAATATATAACTCATGTCATGTTAAATAGAACAATTAGTATCAAAACAAGGCTATGATAATATGAACTCCCTTGTTATAGCTAAAATGGTTCTGACGGCACACCTGGGAGTCAGACTGTCTCTCTCTTAATTGAGTTCTATGCAGTATTAATGGTCTTTGTGTTAGAATAATAATGTATAGAAATATATACCATGAATTAGTTTTCAAATAATTATGATAAATATTCATTTTAATATATTTTGCTTCAAAAATTGTACTCTGGATTTGAGTATGACATTCATTGTTGAGTATATCTACGAGTATGTAATGCAGACACTGTATATACATATGTACACTGCCACAATAACCACAAGCTGCTACATTTTGGTGTTCGGTTAAGATACCTCTTAAACGCGTGCCACACGGTTGTAAACTTGCTTTCTACAGATGTTCCTTGGCGGTTTCCAACAGTCCAGCCGGCTGTTATAAACCAAATTTCATACAAATTACGCGGATGGCAACCAAACTCCCACCAAGGTCACCGCTGTTAGAACGCAATTTTACAACCATGTGGTACGGCTATTACACCATACTATTACAAGAAGGTTCGCGAATTCTATGTTTCCAACGCCACCTCTAATAGAGGTATTGTATATAAAATAAAAACCAGTATCTAATATTAAATAAAAATGTTCTCCTTATTAAAAAGCCCCTGCTGAGAATAGACGAGCAATATTGTAACTGAACTATATTGCTTTACTATTTTTTCCAAACAAAATGCTTGCCTTATATCTTTTATAAAAGTTATGCACAAACAATGTAGCACCTCCCTCGCTTACAGAACATGAAAATTAAATAGTATAGGAAAAGTTAAACAATACCTAATTGTTAATACTCTGCACCCTTTAATTATAATAATAGGTTCGCAATAGGTTCTTACAACTAAAATTAGAAAATAACTTTAAAAAAATATTTTTGATAAGTGACTTATTGATTTCACGACAATGAAACAAAACATACCAATAACTTTTCACGGTGAAGAAAAGAGGAAACCAACATATCCAAGAAAAAAATGTCGAATCCACAAACAGGCATTAGGCCAGCCGCGTGTGTGGATACAGTCTAAACCCTCTCAGCTCCGTAGATAGAGGACAATAGACACGTTAATGAGTGTTGAAGAAGCGAAAAATATGTGTCAGGATCATAGCAGGTGGAAGAAAATAGTCTCTGCCAACCCCTCTATTGGGAAATGGCGTGATCTTTATGTATGAACATATGTATATAATTGGTACTAAAAAAACAGCGTTCATAAAAGCAGGCTACTTACATACAAATAATATACAAGAACAATGTAAACAATATTAGTCTTAGCTAGGGTTGCCAATCGTTTATTGAATTAAATTTTAGAGTAGCTGTTGCTGCTTCAGTAAGTCTTGTTGGTGACGATTACAAAGTGGTATTTAGAAACCGAAAAATACCGTGGTTAAATTAATAACAAATTATAAAAATAATGACTGGATTGTATATTAAGTACGCGAGAAGGCATAATCCATACATATTATAAAAGGCTATGTCCTGACTGACTGACTGACAGACAACGCACAACCTAAACCGCTGGTCGTAGCGACTTGAAATTTGGAGGGTGTGTTTGTCCTAATGTCTAGAGGTGTGTGTTTTTTAAAATTCCACCCCTAAGGGGGTGAAAAGGGATAAATACGATTGTATGAAACTTCTTTGTTTTTTAACTTATAGATTTGAAATTTTGTTTTGGAGTACTACTATCAAAATAAAAAATACCCTCATGAATATTTTTGACAAGGGTGGCTTTGGAAGGGTGAAATTGGGGATGAAACGTTGTATGAAAAGATCTTTGTTTTGAAGTTAACTTTTGCAAATTAGTATTGGGATAGGAAATTAAAATGTTGTTTTTTATATTTTTTGATAGGGATGGGTTCAGGGGGTGAAATATTAAATAGACAGTTCTTTGTTTTTCAAGGGCAAACTTTAAAATACTCTGGAGTGGACTTAAGAGAGAATTGTTTCTCGCACGGTCAATTATATGTTGCTTGCTCCCGAGTAAGTACACCATCTTCATTAATTATTTTAGCTGCCCCAGATAAAAAAACAAAAAACATCGTTTACAAAGAAGTGCTGTGAACAGCTCTGTTGCAGTAGAAAAAAAATCTTTATTTAAAAATTGGTAGCCCTAGTCCTACATTATATTGTGTGATACATATTGCTCAGTAGAATTACACGGAATAGGTTCGGACACTGCGCCAAAACCTCATTCGGACAGATGTGGCCATTTCACGGCGAGTGTGCCAGCCATTATTCGCTTGCTAACATATTATTTGCGGTATGGCGCCCTTCCTTCGAATCCCTTATATTTGCTGAAAGACACTCTTTAAATTTTATAGTGATTGTTCATGATTCTTCATAGGATCTACGGCGTCATCGCCTCAGTAGTACTTAAATGCTGTCTAGTAAATAATAATTATTATTATTTGTTTTCTTCTTACAACCACTAATCAATATCTTCAATATTAATACATTAAAATTATAAGTACAACAGTAATTGCGACACGACTGGTTTCTGAATTAGGCGTGAGCCTGTAGCTCAGAATACCAGGCATTCCCTTGCTAAAAACATTGCTTTGCTGTCATTAAAATTATTAACATAATCCAATAAAACACATAGTGAATGCATACAGCGCTAATATTTTATATCTACAGACTTATATTACATATTTGAAAATGTTGTGTTACTTTACTCATTATTATTTTGTTCTTCTTCTTTACATTTCGATAGCAAATATTGATGTTATTGTTGTTGTTCAAAATGCAGCGATATTGACTGATAATTAGAAGCAAGGGACTATTCGAACGCAATCCATGATTAGAATAGAATAGAAACCACGGAATGCTTGTGATCCTTAAATATCATAGTTTATGGACTTAGTATATTCTAAAGGCATATAATATAGTCCCTTATATTTAACAAAGGTAATTCTATCTTTGGTATGAAAGTTGATCATATCCGAATTTTGCCTCAAAGGGTTGAAATTGTAAGGTATCGTAGAGATTTATGGCGATCAGCAATCTATTTTACCCACAAATTTGTAAGCTAAACATTTTACTTTACGAATCTTTTGGAATAATAACTTACGTTTTTCTATATTTAGGAATAAAATACGCTTTGCTTTTTATTAGAAAATATGAGAGATTACAGAAACATCTAGTCACGTTTTATATAACAGCTAAAGTGTGGTGGACAATCTTACTAAAATTATATATGCGAAGGTTAGGATAGACGCAATGATATTGGATAGACGGATGTATGGATACATGTTTGTTTCTCAATCAAGCCCGAGCACATATTAATATGATTGCAGTTCAGGTCGATGGTGATTTTACATCCTCAGACGGGTGGCTCTAGAAAAGAAAATTTTGTGGGTATGTGCATGTGTCTGAAAAGCACTGTTTTGCGGAAGCATAGTACATCTAGGCCAAACATTTGACTGGCCTGTTGGTCTAGTGGTTAGTGACCCTGACTGCTAAGCCGGAGGTCGTGGGTTCGATCTTCACCCAGGACAAATCTTTGTGTGATGAGCATCAAGGTTTGTTCTGTGTCTGGGTATAATTTATCTATAATATGTATGTACAACAAAAAAAAATGTATCTAAGTAGTATATCAGTTGTTTAGTACCCATAACACAAGCAAATATAATAGCTTACTTTGGGACTAGATGGCGCTGTGTGAATGTGATAGAATATTATTATTATTATAATTTGTGGTTCACTGAGTCAAAAAATATATAAATTTACTTTACCGTGGGACAACCAGTTAAATAAAATATAATAACAGTTGTACCACGGGTTGGGAGGGAAAATATAGGTGTCAGAAAATAATGTGCTATTCTAAGAAATAATGAAGGATTCTCGAAACAGGGATTATGAATTTAGCTAGTGGCTTAATCCATAGCCATTTTAATATTTAAGTACAAATGGGTTGAGGGTTTATTTATGTCTCTAAGTTCCGGGATTCAGTACCATAGCTAATTTAGATTTATTATGGTTCTCCAAATTCATGAAACCGCTTACCTCTTGTTGGCTGTGAATAGAGGACTATATTTTATATTTCAAGTTAATGCGAACGGAGTGTATTTTAAATAACTCTCGTTTCTGCTCACAACTTCGATCGCATGACCTGCGGGAACATATTAAATGCAACTTATGCCTATAAAAAATACTTTGATACGTTTATTCGTTGTTAAGTAAATGAAGAACAAACAAACACGTAGATACTTACAGTGGAAGATAATAATTCAATCATCGATTTTTACCGACTTAGGTTGAGCTCACACTCCCGGAATGGCTCCCTGGTTTCATAATTTGAATTCAAATTATGAACAAGTAAATAAAATTTAAAAAATTTAATAACCCGATTGCAAAAAATCAACAGAGAGCAACGCACTAAAAAGACCGTAAAATTATTGTAATATTATTACACCTGATTAAATTTAAATACATATATATTTAATTTGTAATCTCCATTTGATTCCCTTTATTTTGATACTCTACTAGATAGGTTTGGTTAAAAAAAATAATAGAACTACTTAAAATTTGGAACCATTCAATTATGTATAATCTCTTTTTGAAAAAATGTAATCTCCTTTTGATTCTCTTTATTTTGATACCGAAATCGATAGGTTTGGTTAAAAAAAATTGAACTCTCTTACAATTTGGCGTCAAAAGCCCACCGTTTAAGTCTTTTTATTCTTAAAACCTATCTAAGGACACTTGGGTTTTCTAGACGAATCTAACGATACCCTAATTGTCAAAATCCATCCAGCCGTTTGGCAGATTCATGGGAATAAAGAAATTTACAAACATACAAGATACGCGCGAAAAACAATACCCGTCCTGACAGTCGGGTAAAAACCAACCCAGTCATTGACCACAAGTATGATACCAAGAAACAATACTTCACCCTAAACGTAGGTATATACTAGTACCTTAGTAAGTTCGTGTGTAAAAATCTGCTGACATGTTTTTATTTTAAGGAACCTTTTATTAAAAAATAAAGATTTGAAAAAGCTTTACGCTACTTAATAAAAAACTTACAAGAATGAAAGCAACTAGCGTACCCACTTTATTTTAAATTAGACCATCATCAAAATATGAAAATAAAAAGGATTTCTTGCTTTGAGCATAAACATATTATTCCAGATGGAAAACATTTTCTCGAAACAGTGAGCATTGTGAGCAACGTTCCGGCAGGATTCAGTACATTATACAGAAAGATTTGAGACGAAAATAAAGGGGTAAATAAATCATTAGAGTGTTCGTGTTTTTTCGGTGTTAATGACCTAATTCAAAACGTGAATTACCTACATGAGAAAAATAATGGAATGACTATATAGGGCCCATTGTTCTAAATAATAATATTATATATTATTAAACATACATATGTATGTTTGAAACTATTGTTGCTAAACTTAATCGAACACTAAAACTTTCATGAAATTTACGCTACAGAAAATATATCATACCACACACAATCTCTAGATAGAAAAAAATCTAGTCACAAAAATTTACCTTAAAAAAATATCACCAAATGTCTACAGGGAACAGTAAAAAAATATATATAGGTACTTTCATTATCCATTAATACAAAACAGGCTACTTATTAATCCAGAAGATCTTTAACAGAGCGAAATGACTCGGATATTAATCAGTAAGTATTTAATTAAAGCGATTATCGTAAAACCACCAATTGTCAATTGTGGTGCTTAAGTTAATTATAGATTGTTAACAGTGAGTCAGTGCGTACGATTTGTTTGATTGAATTAACATATATTGCACGTTCAGTTAACCAACACATTTATCCCCTGTAGTATTTATTTCAGTTTATTTAATAATATATATTATATTATCATAATGGTTAATGAGGCGTATTGAGTTATAATTAATATAAAATAAATATACGTTTTGGGTGAATTTCAACAGGTCCATTAAAACATTCATTTCCGTGGATTTTTTTATCTTTAGTTTTATATAAAAATAAATTAGCGTTTCATAAAGTTTTTGATAATGTGTGTATTCTTGCTTACTATCTAGCAGATAACTAAAAAACCTAACGAGATATAAAAGATTAAAAATTACGTGCCACAGCGATGAAACATGCGTGCATGGCAATGAAACAAGCGTACACGGCAATGAAAGAATCAATCACGGAAATCAAAATCCACATAAAAGATTATTTTATATAATTATCTACTTACATGAGTGTTATACTTACATACAATAGATACACATTTTGTAGATTAAATAGCTACAAAAGGAGTAAAATTAAAAAAAAAAATGAAATCAAACCGGAAAAAAAATGGGATCATTTATTTTAATTATTAAAATATTCTTCATTAAAAAATCTTGATATAAAATCAGCCATCAAATAAACATTAACAATATAGCTATGGAGCTATATTAAATTGATATTATATAATATTGCAGTATTTGTTGTTTATTTATAAAACGAACAGGGGCAAAATGTGAAACAAAATAAAAATAAATATCAAAAGAAATAATTTTCCACACACTTATTTATTTAGGTTTATAAAAATATTTTTGCATACAAACACTTGAAACTCAAAGTAACAAGTAAAAATCTTAAAAATACGATATAATTTCACAAAATATCACATTATATTTTAAATCAGACTAAATAATAATAAATATATTATTAACAAATGTTACATAATTTTGTAAGGTGTTTTATACAAATATAAGTATTTATTCATTAAACAACTATATACATTATTTACAACTATTAAAAAACAAAAAATGATACTAATTTTGTAAGGTTTAATATGGAAAGATCTTTTAATAATTGACTGCACAGTAAAAACTCTAAAAATGTTTTCTTTGCCTAATCATACCTTGGCGATGGAAACATAAGTCACGGAAATGAAACACCTGATCACGGAAATTAGAGTTAATTGTTTTACAAGGCATGGTAATGAAACATTTTTAATTTTCGTGTCTTTTTTTTCATTGCCATAGCAAATTTTGGCCACGGAAACCATAGAAATGAAAACATAGCGATAAAAATCAAGGCAAAAATATAAAATAACAAAAAGTCTATTGATTTTTCGAAGTAAACAAAGAAATAAACAAATAAACAAAAGAAATGGCGTTCTATCGAATGTATAATCAAGATGACAAACTTATTCAATAGAATGTTATACCTATCCATAGCGATGAAGGAAAAAATGTCTAGTAACATAAAAATCGAATACTTACGTTTATGGCGCCAAAACGCAGGCGCGTACACACGTCCTTCTACGTCAAGCACTTAGGCGGCACTAGTATGCAACGTTTAGCGCATAGGAGAGAGGACGCAAGTCGTTGTATAAAACGATATCCTTAAACATGTTTAGGACATGGCAATTAAAGGTCATTCTGGGACAAATGTATTTCTATTAACCATTCGTCGTATTGTTTAAATATTTGAATAAATGTGTTATATAACAATATTTTAACTATTCACGTATCAAATAAAACTTAGATTTAATATAAATAACCGCTAGATTTTTATCAATGAGGTATTACAACACAGTAGGTGACGTGTGGACAAACACGGCAATTAAAGATTTCAAGGTTAAATTTTTTTTTGTGGATTACTCCTAATCCTATTTAATAAAATGTTTAGTGCTACTTATAGATTACTATGTCAGCTAAACAGAAAAAATATTAGAGTACTATTAACTATGATTTTAGTACCGATTTCAACGATGCCACGCAATTTTTGGTCCCGGGAAATTCATCCTTTTCTAATAGAAACTGTCAAATACAAACAATACGTCCAGAGAGATTTTGAAATCGTGAATTTTGGAAAATTTCTTTATGGTCGCTCTCATTTTCAAACATTTAACAAAAGAAATTATTATAATCCGTTGTCAAGATTCTACATTTGTTGTAAAGTGTACAAAGTAAACATATATAGGCCAATTTGCTGACACTACATTTCGGATAACCTGTTACATTCTTAACTTGTGAGTTTCATAAGTGTTACTTTGTAACCTAGATGAATGAAACGAGATTTCATTTCATTTCATAAAAATATTCTTCAACATTGATCGTTTACCAAGTGGACACAAGAATATAATTTTTAGTTACAAAGATGAAGAGGAAATAGCAGCTTGGTTATGAAACTGAATTTCATACAACCTAACTAAATCAATTCCTCCTTGATTGGAAACTTTACAGAGCTTTCTCAACATGAAGAATTTCTATGCAATGTCACTCTAGTAGCGTAGACTGATAGCGCAACGCTAAGAAAATATAAATGATGCATTTCACGAGCTCTTCTTACCAAGAGTAATATAGTGAACTGGCATGTTAGTTATTATAGCGCAAATAAGAAACCGTCTTCTTTTATAAAGTGCTACAATCTTTCAACTATAATACGTTCATGTTACTATAAAAGCACGACATTGGACAAATTTCATGTTTACTGACAAACGTGGCTAACTGTTCTGCTCTGTTCTGTACATAATTTTAAAGGTACCCGTGGATACTAACTTAGAAGTCGTACAAGTTCGAGTTAAACAAACGTTAAAACAACCCGTACTTAAGATTTGTTCTTTGCTACTTTAAATTTTCCTCTAATATACAGGTAAATGACTTTTTTGTTCTTTTTTTTTTTTCAAATTTAGGCCTTGTAGTTTCAGAGATTAAGCAGGATGGAATAGCAAATTTATTTGAAACCTATTTGTTTTTTAATTAACTGGTGTGTCAGTGTCACATAATATAGTTGAAAAAACATTTTATTTTAGCTGTTTATACAATGCTGTGTTGCTGTTTAATTATAACATTATAAAACCATGTTTAGAATTTATTTACGTACTGACGGCACTGACACCATATGTGTAGTACAGACACGAATTCGAATGATCTTATAAGTGTTCCGTTTTACCTTCACGGTACCCTAAAAAACAAATAAGGTGAGAGCTTACACATTTATCAATTCCTTTCAAATACATATCATTTCATATATTTTTTTCAGTGATACTAAGTTTCAAAGAACCACATTTTGTTTCAGAGGAAAAATTAAACTGATAAGAAAGCCAAATGTGAAGGTCATATTTGTCTATCTACTATCTAAAATTTTATAATAGGGGAAGCATGTTAAGCATTTGCTTGCTCCTAAACTAAAATGTTGGTCGTACACTTGGTATTCTAAAAATATTTTTGTGTTTAACCATTATTTAATTATTATGTAACAGAATTTTATTTGCTTGTTTCGGCCACATAATATTATTGCGAATACCAATTTCAAGCAATTAAATTTTAACAATTATAATATAACTATATCAAATTTCATGTAGATAAAAATAAATTCCAAGATGTGAACGCTGTGACGAACGAACAGACCGGGGGGCTAAGGGTTCCTGTTGTATTTTTTGGTACGAAACCCTAAAAATCAATTTCTTGCATTAACAAAAAAGCCGTCTTTTCTCCAAGTAGTGTAGTCTCAACACATCTAAGTGAGAATATATCGCAGCCAATAACGTTAACATTGATATCCATATGTTCACTAATTGCATTCTCACTGCAATCATGACGTCACGGGCAGATTGCTCACTGTCAAGTTAATGGGAGACTAATCTATCACATTGCTAGCTATAAATATGTTGCTGTCTTAAATATTCATTAAAACATGAGACTGTGTAAAAAGTAAGGCTAGCCTAAGTTAGGATACAAAATGTGCTGTCAAAATGTGTTTTCTTATTATATAACACATTTTAACAGCACATTTTGTATATAATAGAGGTGGCAATCAGGCGTACGGCCCGCCTGATGGTAAGTTGTTACCGTGGCCTATAGACGCTTGCAACACCAGGGGCATCACAGGTGCTTTGCCGACCCTTAAAAAACCTATTCACTCCTTTTTCAATAACAATTATCATAGCCTATTATTATCGAGAGGATTAGTTATTACTGAGTATTGAATACAGAATCAATATTCCACGTAAATTTACCTTTTTATATTTTATCCACGCAGATAGTATTAACATTTCCTCTCACAAGATCGTCTAATAGATAACTAAGTCGTCCCTGAACACCTGAGTTCTGTAATAACGAGGATTATCGCTTTGATAAGCACTCCGAGGGATAATGTTGAAACATCTCCCAACTTCGGACAACTAGTTATATGAAATATTCTATCTCCTTCACACTATTTACAGCGTTTTGTGTGCGAATGAGATGATCGATATTTAATAAAAAGTCAGATATGACAAGGGTGCTTCGTTTACATGGACGTGCCCGAAACAACGTTCAGTGAATTTTAAAATTTAACCCTATATTGGCGCATAAAGATAGCGGTTATAAGCCATTCTATGTTTAATAAGCTATAAATATTAAACTGAGTAGCGTTATAACCCTTTTTTCACAGGGCACATTCATATCACTGGAAATCAATGAAAGAGAAATAATAATAAAGGAGTAAATAAGGCGAATATGAGGACTGCTTGGTTAAATTTTAATAAGCAAAAAGTATTTAATTACCAACACAAATCCTGGACTTATATAAACACAAACCTGAACGTATAATATAGAAACACATTTTATGATACAGCCGGCCAGTGACGTACTAGAAACAAAAATAATTTACAAGTACAGAGTGTATCTGTATTCTGTCATTCAAATGTTAAAAAAACCGCAAATGTTTGCAATAAAAGTAAAAGAAAAAGATCTTCATTAAAACGTACGTGAGTTTCCTTCCCAACAGAATTCATTTTGCTTAAAGTTAAGCCGGGATTTCAATTATCAAAGTCTAATTCTTACGTACACAAAGAAACTTGGGTAGCACGTTTTGCATACAGACCTCGTTTTTAGTTCACCTGAAGAAGTTCTAAATGACAATTAAGACGTCTCAGTGTCTACGGCTCTATGGGTAGGGGTTTAAAATATTGTGGATGTAGATTAGTTAAGGAGATTGAAAAGTTTAGGGCTGAGATGCTTAAGGCATAGAAATGAGTAAGACAGTTTCAGTGTCGTTTTTAGATGCCGTGATTTGGTTTAAATACTGGCGAAATTTTTCTCAAAGAATAAGTGACAACGAAATTAAAAGAAAAACCAGTCAGAACTTTCAATAATAAGGTTTTGTGCACGTGATATAATTGACAAATCTGTTTTACAAAATATTATCTTTGAAAATCCTAAATATCTAAATGAATTTATTCTCAAATAATATTTCACCACAACACCAAATAAAAAATAATGATACAGTTTTCGTTCATAAATAAAATACAAGTAAGTATATAGGTTGTACTCATTATTCATCGTCAATCATTTTCCATGGCAAACTACTTAAACCTGACATGTTTACACACCAAGAATAGTGCGCAATCATCACCACATCTACTTATACGTAATTTTTCGACGAAGATAAGACGGCTCGTTTCGACGAGAATGGTTAAGAATCAAAGTCAATTTTATGACTACGTAGCAATAATCACAATAGAAAAAAAACAAAATTAAAAATTTTGAAAAACCCACGACGATAACATCTATACAAAATAAGAAACGTAACATATAAAAAGGTTTAAATAACTTTATTTTAAATCCCCGACGAAAAGATAATAAGTAGCGTAAAAACAATCCCAAGAAAATTCGTCGGGGGCTGCCATACCCTGACTTGAAATGAACGAAAGTATTGCAGTTTTATGTATTTGATACCTACCTAATTATTAACAATATTTAGTTTACAATATGTATTTAATACTAGAAACAGTAATGATATTGGCAGCCCCCGACGAATTTTCTTGGGATTGTTTTTACGCTACTTATTATCTTTTCGTCGGGGATTTAAAATAAAGTTATTTAAACCTTTTTATATGTTACGTTTCTTATTTTGTATAGATGTTATCGTCGTGGGTTTTTCAAAATTTTTAATTTTGTTTTTTATTTTAAATATTTTCAAAGAGCGCCCTATCTTACTAACTGTAAGTAACTCGTATAAAATTTTAAGAACCTTGACAGATAAATAGAAGTTTTATACTAAGTTATAGAACAAACACATTTTTTTTTTAATTTACTGTTGCAGTAAGTCTTATAACTTGAATTATCATTTTAATTTTCTTATTTTAAACTTTTTAAGGAGCGCCTTATAAGTAAGCATATCATCCGTAAGCTCTAGAATGAATGGAATTTGCATGGAGCTTCGACTATATTATATATATTTTATTTTTTGTTGACTTGTGTGCTCATCCGTCGCACAAAGGTCGCCGGAGCCCCGCTTCGCGGGGCTCCTACTTCTGGGTGGTTTGAAAAAAAAAAATAACCCTAACCTAACCAGTCCGATTCGGATTGCTCTGAATCGGGGGGTGTTAAGTTTAGCTATCACACATTGATTGCCGTAGCCGGACTGCCTTCGGCGTTAGCGCAGATTTCCACCTATAATAGCTTGTATCTCGAAAACGGTGAGTGCTATCGCAAAAATGATGAAATGATTTGGTTACACCCCGGGCACGGGATACCTATAAGTTAGAAAAAATAAGGTAGGTAGGTGTTTATATAACGTCAGTCTGGAATAAACTCTCACTCTTACTAATTTTTTTTAGGCTTATCATTGTATACCTCAGTACTAATATTCAGTGATATAACAACACGAGATCGGTTTTCGGATTTTTTCCTTTACTTGTGCAACTTGTTATTGCTTCTGGCCAAATTTCATGATTCTAGGTCAACGGTAAGTTCCCTATAGATTATGATCGTCAAAAATGGAGCATAAACAGCTGTATCTTTTGATTGCGTTAACTTAGAATTTTGAATTTTATTTTACGCCGAGGGTTTGCAGACCCAAGTAAATGATATTAATTTCAGCTTTATACCTCTATGTGTTCTTGAGAAAAATATTCTAGACAGACGGACAGACAGACAGACAGACAGACATACAACGGAGTGATCCTATAAGGGTTCCGTTTTTTTGCATAACTAAAATTGCATAAACGGTCACCCATCTATGAACTGACCTTATCCGAAGTTGCTTAACCTCATGAGTGTAATCAATATCTCAGTACTACAATGCTACGTGTCCCTATACAGTAACAGGTCTAATTATTTTACAGATAACTGTAAACATAAGTTTGCTTAGTCTATTGCAGCGCCCCCTGGCGAAAAAATACAATATCGTGTATCCAAAAGTCATCCTCGATAAATCACAAATACATTACAGAAAACCGTATCAAAATCGGTTTAATCGTTTTAAAGATAGGAGGGCACAAAGGTTTCAACGAAATCAACATAGGTTTGCCTAGTCTATTGCAGCGCCCCCTGGCGAAAAAATACAAAATCTTGAATCCAAAAACAATCCTCGATAAATTACAAATACATTACAGAAAACCGTATCGAAATCAGTTTAATCGTTTTAAAGATAGGAGGGCACAAAGGATTCAACGAAATCAGTGTATTGTAGCGCCCCCTGGCGAGCTATTAACATAACACCTATCTAATAACCTGTCCCCAAGAGCCGCACACACTTTACAGAAAACCGCATCTAAATCGGTCAAACCGTTTCCGTGATATAAGGAATTATGTTGGAACACACAAACACACAAACACACAAACTCACAAACACACAGCCTCTCACCCCAAACGCATATACCGTCTCCGTTCCGTCGTGGGTAAAAATAAAACAATAAATCAGAATGGGCAAAACAAACCAACACCTATGAAAGAGAAGAGATATATTTCTTGCTTACAATAAAAACAAATAAAAAACTTGATTTTGATAATTGTACTGAAATAAACTACTAATCTTTAATAAACTACTAGCTCTTGCCCGTGGCTTCGCTCCCGTTGATCTTTGTTTGGCCACTGTTCAGCTCCTATTGAACGTAGAGTGATGTTATATAACCTATAGCTTTCCTCGATAAATGTGCTATCCAACACTAAAATATTTTTTCAAATCGGTCCAGCCATTCACGCATGATCCCATGACCAAGGGAAATAGCGATTCATTTTTATATAATTAGATTTCATACATGCGTACTGCTAGTCTGTTAAATAGTTACTAAAGTTCCATATTAGAGCCGCTTATGAGCCTTTAATTCATTGTCTATCATACAGGAAGGAACAGGACAGGAGGATATTTTATGTTTATGAAAATAGCTACCTAATACATACGCATACAGATCATATTGTCGGAAAAACCACAATATAACTGACCATAATTAAATTCAAAACTTCAACACAATACAAAAGCCCACAAACAAAATTCACTCTAAATTACTTGAAACCTTTCACAAATTATGTCGTTAACGTTGCGCAAAGACTTGAAAGAGCTGAAGAGCGCTATTGCGGTACTGTAGAGGTTTTTTAATAAAAAGTTTTCAGTATAAGACGAACGACATCCTTCAGAGAGCTATTCAGAGTAGCGAGTTCGTCCCCTCAAATGATATACTTTGCGGAGGACGCATCATCTTCGGATTAGACTGTCGAAGCTCGTATCTTTTTCTCTCCGGGAAGTCTCATATTTTTATTTCAGTATTACTTTTCTGTGGACGTATTTTCTAGTTCGTCAGCGGATAAATGTTGCAACATCACAGCGATGGCGACGTAGTAAAGTCCTTACTAAATTATAAATTGCAAAAATGTGTTAATTTTTTTGCCCTTGTTTTGTATTATCCTAATTATGCATTTTTACGGGTCAAGGTGGCGTGTCGCGGGTTAGCACTTTATAATTATTATTTTTTTAACCTTTTTGGAACACTTTACTTTTAAAGTGAAGGTTTTTGTTTCAAAATAATCTTTCAAAAAATATGTACTTATGCATATGTTGCTTTAAAAATACGCATACATATTTTTAATTTCACATAATGTTTATAGGTGAACTGGTTCGGTAACTTAGTAAAAATATATACGACTATCATAACAAATAACAAATATCAAAATAGGACACTTTATAAAAAATCTAAAATATGTTGAAAGATAATCCTATTATTTATGTACTCAACTCAACAACTTCAAAATCTAACCATTTTATCAAATTGTAAACAGTGTGCAGGTGGCACAAATTTTCACTCACTGTGGCGGAACTTAGGAGAGGCTTATGTCCAACAGTGGACTTCATTGGGCTGATATATTATGATGGTGATGATTAAATAATTTGTATCTAAAAAAAATATAATAAAATAGCAATATAAGTATTAATAAGGGACTGTTAGACGATGACATAAAAGATAAATTCGCATCACAAAATATTAAAACAATTTTGAAGTTTCGGGAGACTTAACAACTTAGATATTGTCTACCCAACGAGACAAGGAAACTTTGTAGCCGACGAATGACAAAAATTACAATATAAACGAGTGCCTTTTTGTTTTCTCTTTATCTATATATTTATTCTTTATTATATATATTATTATAAACAATAATAATATCATTATAGTACATATAGACTGTTTAGAGTAAACATAATTATGAAAAACATATTAATATATACGAAATCTGTGTAGTGACGGTAATCCATCACTTCGCCGTTTGACACCACGAGTTATTGGCACCACGGTGTCAACCGCATAAGGACGTTTTTTGAATTGACTGTTTATTTTTATGGAAACAAGTCATTAGAGATTGAAGAGAGAATGACTTGTTTCCACAAATAATTGCCGACGACAAACGAACCATGTCACGTAAATTCTTCGTAATGACACATTATGGTAACAAATACACCAATTTCAGCTGAAATGATCGAAACTAAATTTAGTTTTGGAGAAATTCCTATACGATGATAAACTATTAATTACTATTGTGATTGAATGAGTGTAAAATACGCGTATTATTAGTAGGAAATTGAATATTGAATATTACTAAGGTATAGTAATCTAAAATAGGTTACGAACATAAAAGCTCTCCCATTTTGGGACATCTTGTGTCTCAGTATGAAGGTGTTAGACTAATGTTTGTTGTACTACTCCCTATTGTTGAAGTAGACATTTGTGGTTAAGTGAATGAACGTTGAGGGCTCACATTATAATAACAACTTAGTATTGTTTCGCCGTTCCTAAGAGCTTGCTTCTTACGTAGTTAGAACAATAGCAGAGAAATGTAGGTGGTCTTATATCATAGGTGTATTAAAAACAGATTGTTTGCATTTTTAGACGTGTGGTGGTTTTTTTTTAATGAAATTATATTACAAAACAGCAAATTCTTTTGAGGTGTCGTAATGCTACTATAAAAAGTAAATACATTTAATTACATAAACAGTAATACAGACAGATGACAAGAAGAACAAATCTGGATACGTGACTTCACTCGCAAAAAGCGGCCTACAGAATAAAAAGCTTTCGTGCTTTTATTTTTTATAAAATCATAACATAGGTAAGTCTAGTCTAACAACTGCTTGCGTACCTCACACGATATTAAATACTTTAACGACTCATTTTAAACTCCTACTACATTATGTAATATTCAATCTGTTTGCCTAAGTATATAAGAAAAATCTAATTGAATTATAAACAAGAAAAGTGATTCCGAAACTAAAACAACACTAAAGGAAAATCGAAAATACCTAGAGTTACTTGTTTTACATCTAAGCATATTACGTATTTTTATCCTCGACTTACAAAAACACAGTTTAATTCTGCGGCAGCAAGCTGCAGTCTATTGTAAAAACTCTGTCCTACCTGCATTTGCATTATTTGATAATTATAATTTATTTTCTTTAATCACTTTCGTCCACAAATAGTGTCGACTGACTGATGACTTCAACTTAACACGAACCACTTCTACAATATATTATGAGGTGCTGCATTGTGGTACTGAATGTTCGTTACAATCATTGAGGTTAAGCAACGTTTGGCAAGGTCAGTCAATGATGGGTGACCGTTTGTGGCAATTTCATTCTCGAGCGTCTCCGTACTTTGGAAAGCACGTAAAACCGTTGGTCCCAGTTATCACTTAATGTGGCAGTCGTTAAGTCAAGTTGGAAGCCTTCTAGACATCTTGATAAATTCCAACACTAAAGTCTGCCTCAAGACCATACGATAAGAAAAAGAAGAAGAATATTATTATTACGATTTCCGTAGCTGTTAGAAGCCAATAAAATAGCAGAGATTATAAAGCTTTCTGGAATAGGTGATAGGTATCTATCCTTCCTTCCTGATAATCATCTACTTCGGGTGTTTCCGACTTTCCTCCTAACAAATGCTAGTCATCCCACAGAGTGAAATGAAAAACTTGTTTGTTTATTCGCAGCTTTACCTCGTTAGCTACCACTGTTTCTTGTTATATATGTAATGCATTTTTGTTGCCTGTAATCCTTTACGCTTGTCTTGTTAGTGAGTTGACATTTCGGAAAGGGGTGCTCTTGGACGCCTTGGAATAATACATTTTTATCCTGCTACGAGAAAGAAGGTATAGGTAATTTGCATAAGGCAAGTTTCAGGGCTTACTCTGTTAATTTCGACATTTGATTTGTCCGTATTGATGTCACTGTCAAATGCTTGAAAGTGACAGCGACCTAATCTTAATTTCCTTACATTTGACAGCGACATCAAAACGGACTACATAATCGAATGTCGTAATTTTTGGATTTTTTGCTTTTCGTAAATTAAGTACCTAGTTAATTAAATTGAACTGTTCGAAAATATCTTTATTCAACATGCCAAAAATTTAGTTCCTAACCTCCCACCTTGTGCATCTGGTGGGTCAGTTAGTAACAAAATGTACTAACCGACCAGGGATTTTAGTGTGTCCCTTCCCTAATACATTTGTTGACTTTACCAATAAAGTACAATTAATAAATGCTGGTTCATATCAAAAAGTAATTAAAAGTAGTCTGTTCATTACGAGCCGATAATTACAGAATTAATTTCCTTTGAATTTTGTATTTATGAAAGTGTATTTAAATGAATTTTACTATAAAAACCGGTAGTTTCGGTATCACCATCGTCATCATGATCGTGAAATATTAGATCACAAGGAATCTTTTAGAAAGTCAGCTCAGATTATGGTTTTTAAGGGCGCATTGATAAAATTCAAAGCTGCAGTCGTTCTTTGTTAATCTGTTTTCATCAATGAAGCTATGGATTATTGAAAAAAATTATGTCTATTGTCAAGTCCAATTAGCACAATTCCATTCGACCAGTTTCCAAACTTTCTTTTCATTTAAGACAACGCCCACATGATGGAACAAGCCCTGTGTCGCGGGGGACTTTTCAAACATATAAATGACGGACCAGACTCTGTCTCGTGTGGGAATCGAAACCACGTCACTTGGCGCGGCAATGTTAGTGACGAGGTGACCATCTGTACATACCGCCACGCCACGGTGACGATTATGGGTTGAGATGGTGGTGATGAGATTAAAAGAGAAGAGGTTTAGAGTATTTATGAAACACTTCAAAGAAAAGGTCACGCACACAGGTTGTGGTGTCTTACTAGGTAGCGAAATAAAAAAAGGGATTGGCATTTACTTCACCATCAAAAGCGTAGCTCATAAACTAACAGAAGATAATATACCTAGTAAGTATGTATGAAATAAATGCATAAATTGTAAAGATAAACCCAGTTTAAAATTCAAACATTAACGTAAGAGAATTATCTCGAAAGCTCAGATTAACTTAATTATAAATCGTAAATGAGTTTCATATCAAAAGCACATGAGTTTGCAACTCGCTACGAGTACAGTTTATTTTATTTTGGGACACGTTGCTTTCTCTGTAGTTCATATTATGTTTTTAGTAATTTTACCTTTATCATAACTTATTTTAATCTAGTTATTAATATTATAAAGCTGAAAAGTTCGTTTGTTTGGTTAAAGGTGCTACTAGTAAATCTAATCTAATAAAGAATTGAATTTTTTTTTAGTGTTGCATCGCCAATTTATTTAGGGCACCTATAAATTATATTATCCGAATTCGATCCCGACCGGCAGTACCAATGTGGATTCCACTTTGTGGAATTTATATGTACTAGTCAACTGACTTACCATCTGCTAACGGTGAAGGAAAACATCGTGAGGAAACTCACATACCCTAGAAGAAATTCTATGAGTATGTCTGATCCACCAACCCGCACTAGGCTAGCGTGTGTGGATTATGGCCTAAACCCTCTCAGCTCTCTAGTTAGAGGAGACCCGGGCCAGGTGGTGGGACTTAATGGGTAGCAGATAGATTATATTATATATATCATCACGTAATAACCAATAGGAGCTGACTAGTGACCAAATAAAAGGTAGGTTCTGCTAGGGTACGCGGGTTTACTTACGATATTTTCCTTCACCGTCAGCAGATGGCAAGTCACTTATACATACTTATAAATTCCTCAAAGTGAAATCCACATTGGTACTGGTTGGAGTCGAAATCGGACCACATGATTTGCATGCCGGTTTCATTCGGCCACCATCGCTTTTTTATGTGGATAATACGGATGTTTATGTAGTAGTCTTTAGCCAATATCAAGTTCAGCTATTCCATTAGAAAGCATACAAATAACGTCAAATGGAATCCATATGTGCAGACAAATAAACGCGTATATAGAAATGGTTCGCGTGTTGGTACATTTGTGTATATGATTGTCTACTTCGATATATCCTGGAGAGTGCTCATTTCGAAGCCCATTAAATAGGGGAAAACCATCATTGCAGCCATTTCCCTCGCTTAAGATGAACACAATGGAAACATTTCGAAGGTTAAACAGATGTAACCGAATCCTCGAGAATTTTCGTGTATTGTGTTTCACGTTATAGTAACAATAAAGACATTATACATCGCTTTCTGTACGATATAATATAGCGTTATGGGAGTGAAAGTAGCAGTTGGGCATATTATAGATATCCCATCAAAGATAATGGTGCTTGGCAGACTTGCTTACATTTCGACTCAATTGTGGGACTGGAAAACTCGTAAAATGTTCAATATTTTTTTTGGGTGGGGACATTTTGATATTTAATACAGCGCCATCTAGCCCAAAGCAAGCTAATATAAGCTTGTGTAGTGGAATCAATACAAAATACATACATACATATATTTCTCAGCTAGTATATTTTTCTCTGATACTCTTAAACATTTATTTCACAGTCATATAGGAAGGAATCAACTGCCCTTCATGATAACCGAAAAACATGTAAAAATGTATTAAACATAGATTACCATCAAAATGCAAATGCAAAACGAAATTAAAGCGAATATACATTCATGGAATCACACTGCAGCTATGGGCAGATGGGAAACCTGATAAACCTGGCGGTATAACGTAGCCTTTATATTACACAAAACATCCTGCTACAGAAGGGTAAACATGAAAACACAAGGCCAGCAAATTAAAAGAACTATGACACTATTTTCGTATAATATCGTACATATCGAGGCAACCACATCGGCTCATTAAAGTAAATATTTATTTATTTATTTCCACATTAACTTACATTCTATCATACACGTTTTAGCTTTTAGCCTATTGCGACAGTGAAGTTAACATTATTTAATTCTAATACTTAGCATACCTAATATTAAATTTATGTACATTTTTTTTTTATTTATTTTTTTTTTTTTCTTGGGGTATTTATTTATTCATAACTTAAAAATATACACAGCTAACCTATTAAAAAAAGAATCAGATTCTCTATTAACAGGAAATTCCTATATATAAAATATCTGATTAAGATCAGATTCCTGAGGAAACGTACCCCAAAGGCTAGCCACATTACCGCGTTGGATAGCAAGGCTAATGCGTTGCCCCAGGTAGAGGCCAGCCCTTGGGTCATGTGATACCTCAGAAACACGCTTACAAATTTCCCGATAAAATTTGTGAGCGTTTGGCCCCCAAGGTCCAAGAGTTTCAACCCCAAAAGGCTCAAAAATGTAAGTTTTATTTGTTGAATCTTATATCCTATAATACTATTAGTGGTTATTGTGAAGTCATCAAATCTACTTCTTCAGCTACTATGTTCAATATATGTACCTAATGCTCGCGTCACAGGCGCTTTTGTTGTCTACATATGTAAAACATCCGAGTACTACATCACGATGTAGTTTTGTAGGTGTTTCAACAAAACTGTTTAGTAATTATTAAACGATTATCCACTTTGTTTATTTATGATGTCAATGCAATGTAGATTAATTAAATTTAAGGATTAAAAAATTATAAAATCTTGTAGTGAAATATTGTCAAATATGAAATAATTAGAATTTGTAAACTAAAACTAGGTATTCATAACCTAAAAGCGATCAAATGTCTTTCTTTGGCTATAGCAGGTTTAAATTATGACTGTCACCGTGGCGCAGTGGTTAAGGTGGTCGCCTCGCCACTACATCGCCGTGCTGGGTGACGTGGGTTCGATTCCCACACGAGACAAATATTTGTGTGATTCATAGATATTTGTTTCTAGTCTGGGTGTACTTTGTACTACTGTTGTACTGTTGCTCTAATACAATGGTAGAAACTTCATAAATAACACAATTTTGAAAATATTTTAAGAGAGGGCATTGTGGGTAACCTCCGCCCCAACTAAGCCACCTGCTTGGGGAAGTACCTCCGCACTACGGAAAACCACAGCAATTAATATTCTTGTTTTGCTGCTGGTGAGTAGTGATTCCTGAGCTCATTGGGGAAGTAAATTTACTTTACTCCAACAGTTAAAAAAAATAACTTTATAATTTAAATTACAGGAAATAAAGGTACAAATAAAATGGTACAAAAACAATTTTAAGAATAGAGGCCTCTAAGGTCTACACCTGTGTCAAAAGGTCCAGCTCTTCCCATAGCCATGAATTATATAGTGCCCGATAAAACTTCCTTTAGCAAAGTAATTTAATTCATTGTAAAAAATTTGGATCGTTTCGTCTTATGTTTGGCTTTATTTGGCATTGCTTTCAACACAAATTATAGCTATAACTAATTTGAATTATTATATTATCTAACTCTTTGAATAAATTGATTATACGCTTCGTCATCAAAGGGTTCCTAGAAACACAAACTTGAGAACACCGCTTGAGTAGTCCACAAAACTAATTATACAAACCAAATTAATTCATGTAAAGTAATTTGTATAACCTAACTAAATCGTATCAAGTTATCTGAGATTAAAGCGGTGTAAACGGTAAATAAATATCTTGTATTTCATCCCTAGGCGACCCTGAGATTAACAAAGGGAGTTCCTTATCTGAATATCCCATTATGTTAATCTAGTGTAATTGTTTATAGGTTTAGCTGGCCCGTATCTCCCCAGACAAGAGGTATCCCTCTTGTCTGGGGAGATACGGGCCAGCACGGACTTGTGAGAAATACGAGTTAAATAAGAACTAAAGTTCTAGATGAGAAAATCAAGTGGCACTCACGCTGGCCTAGTGCGGGTTGGTGGATCAGACATACTCATAGAATTTGTTCTAGGGTATGTGGGTTTCCTCACGATGTTTTCCTTCACCGTTAGCAGATGTAAGTCAGTTGACTAGTACATAATATAAATTCCACAAAGTGGAATCCACATTGGTACTGCCGGTCGGGATCGAACTCGGATCGCGTGATTTGCACGCCGATCCCTTATCCATTCAGTCACCATCGTTACGTCTACTTAGTATATGTTTTATTGCTAAATGCGGTAGCTAGCAATTTATGTTATTATACTCAAATGCCAACCATGAGATTTTGTAAAAAAAGAGATACACCCATGCTACTAGCTTTTTAGCAGCTCAAATTAGGTACATTGTTCCTCTTAATGTAATTAATTGTTTTTTTTTTCCTTTCTTCTTTTTTGAGTGAACTTATGAAATAAAGACTCATCACTTTAAATAGTGCAACCGAAGTAGATCTATTACGACTGTAACCTTCTTTAGGGTGAAGGTACTTCTTCAACTGGTAAAAGTAAAATCGTGAAATGTATTCCTATCTCTTTTAAAAAGATTTTTTATAATTTATTTTAATTTTCACGCACCGTCATTTATATCAAAAAGGTGTTTTTGAAACAGATTTTTTGTATCGTGACAAAGAATATCAGATTAGCGTATGCTAGCCCCTGCGATGCCCGAGGTGGTTTGTGCAGAGGGGAGTATAATAAATCACCGTTAAAAGGCTTCATTGTTGGTGAAGTGACAAAGGTTTTGCGCCTCATGGCTATGGCACGTGCGTGCTGAATTAAAAGGCGTCCAACCGCACTTCCCGTCAAGCCGGGACGGAACTTGCACTCGATATCACTTAATGTTCTTTTAAATGTTATTTTTTTCTTTTATTCCGTTGCTCTAAGCAAGAGATTAAAGGTTGCTTGAAATCTGTTATAGAAAATCAGGTCAATGATATTTTTGCGCTTGTCGTGTTAATGTAGGTACTTTTTGGTATACAAAATTTCATCGTTTTTTATTTAGGTTTTGACTTATTATAATTAGTCAAAAGTAGGTAGGAAAATAAATTATCATTAGTATTAAACGATAATTATCTTTGCGGGTTCCAAGACAGTGGGTTAGGCATTAGTACTCCAGAGTGTCAAAACTTGGTGTTCGCAAGGGTCTTCGCAAGAGTGCAAGGTGGGATTGTCCCGTAATCGTTTTTTAGGGTTCCGTAGTCAACTAGGAACCCTTATAGTTTCGCCATGTCTGTCTGTCTGTCTGTCCGTCCTCGCTTAATCTCTGTGACCGTTAGCACTAGAAAGCTGAAATTTGGGACCAATATGTGTATCAATCACGCCGACAAAGTGCTAAAATAAAAATTGGAAAAAAATGTTTTATTAGGGTAGCCCCCCTATATGTAAAGTGGGAAGTGTTTTTTTTTTTAATTTTAACCCTAATGTGTGATATATTGTTTGAAAGGTATTTAAAAATGAATAGGGGTTTACTAAAATCATTTTTTGATAATGTCAATAATTTCGGAAATAATCGCTCCAAAAGTAAAAAACAAAGCGTCCCCCCCCCTCTAACTTTTGAACCATAAGTTTAGAAATTACGAAAAAAATCTGAAAAGTAGAACTTTATAAGGACTTTCTAGGAAAATTATTTTGAACTTGGATGGAAACAACAGATGGAAACTGCAGTTAACTAATATAATTTGGTCCCTGAATCGTATGAGCGCCTATACAATCCAGAGGTCAAGTTTCATTTGCCCGAATTTTTTTTTTAACTTCGTTTACATAATATTTTATTATCCTGAACGTATCTTTTTTCAAACAAAAAAATAATTATTAAAATAGGTTCTCGCAATTCAAAATTACCATCGAAAAGTTCTGGCACGTCTATGTATTAATTAGTAACCCAATTCATGAATTTATAGTTTTCAAGAACTTTATCATTATGATCAAGAATGAGACATGCAACGACATCTATCAAAGGAATATGGTACTTGGTACTTATTAATAAATGCCTTCACAAGATAACTTTTAAAAGTTGTGATAGCAAAAGGTAGAAATGGTTTTAGTAAATCGAAAATATTTAAAAAGAAATTGTAAGGGTGCTACTTAAAGTATAACCAACAGACAATGACCAACAGACGCATTTTCAGCATTTTTGGAATGGCTGTCTGTTGTCTCTTTCGATAGATGGCGTTGTGCATCTGACGTCATTTTCCTGAATCGCGGTGTTAAGATTCTCCGTGACTGAATGACCCTCTCCCATGTTTGAAATCAAAGCGGGTTGGATAGAGTGTTGAAATTGAAAGTATTAAAAGTGTCGTTAAAAGTCTTGATCGTTAATCGTTTGGTTGGAAGATTTGGTTTCGAACAATTCGAACTTTGATTGAAAATTTTGAAGTACGAGCACGTACGAGGTAGTAAAGGTTCTAAAGGACTTATTTTAGACGCATTTTAGTTTTCGATAACCACGCGAACGAAGTCGCGGGCACAGCTAGTCGTAGTCTTAGGAGTCCTAACTAATATTATAAATTCGAAAGTAACTCTGTCTGTCTTTCTGTCTGTCTGTCTGTCTTTAGTGTTCCGTAATTATTAGAGTTCCGTAACAAATAGCCTTTTTAAGTTGGGTTACCACTATGTTCATGCTCCAGCAGCGCTCCGCGCTCCTGCAACTGATCCAATGGATCTGTCGC
This sequence comes from Laspeyria flexula, assembly GCA_905147015.1. Classification (NCBI taxonomy): domain Eukaryota; kingdom Metazoa; phylum Arthropoda; class Insecta; order Lepidoptera; family Erebidae; genus Laspeyria; species Laspeyria flexula. The sequence continues at coordinate 8,082,267 of LR989964.1, read as the reverse complement.
GCGCCCTTTACATGCGCTCCCCTTTGACACACTGCGCTCCCCTTTGTGTTCGCGCTAAAAACCGTCACGAGTCGGAACGACTGCCGCGGAGCGTGCAATATTGCACGCTCCGTGTTCGCGCACGTACCCACTACCGGGAGCTGTTGCAGGAGCGCGGAGCGCTGCTGGATCGCGAACATAATGGATAGTATGGATACCCACCTTTAAACTCATAAGTGGGAACACTTATTGTGACGGACGGGAAACTACGGAACCCTACACTGAGCGTGGCCCGACACGCTCTTGGCCGGTTTTTTTTTATATCAATTAAACGTTGACGTCCAAACTATTTACTAAATAGTGCCGCTGCACCCGTGATTAATCAGATAGTCCTATAAAAGTCGTTCAACAATTTAACTTTAGCTGCTACGTTTTGTGACCTAAGACTTTACGTATACGCTTTCAACTTGTCCGTGTAACTTGAACTTATAAACAGTTACTGCCGAGACACCCGCGACACCTGCAAGTGAATTATAAATGTCAGACACACTCGCTAACGCCTTTAGAACGTTCATAAATTATCTCAGTTACATTTAAAATGGGTTAAGAAAGATATTAAAAAATGGAATATAAGTTTAAAAGAGGCAGGGCATAGCAAAAAGTGATTATATTTAAAGGTTGAGTGAAAGGGTTTATTTGTGCTTATAAACATTTATTCAATTATTTTATGTATCGCTCGCTGTGGCGAAAATTAGGTAAGGCCTATTCTTCTTCTTATTGGGCTGATATGATGATGATAAAGATTTATGCTGCGGACATCATTAAGCTGATTGATGATGATAGTATTATGATGTAATAATATGAGAAATGTATGAAGTAATATGAGATGAGGAATGAAGATTTGCATCGAGTGATAATCCGAATACCTCTATGCTAAACCTGAATATCTAATCTGAAGCACTCGTGTAGTGTGTTTTATTATTCATTTCTGCTCCGTACCTGTGGACTCTAGAATGAGCTACCTGCCTTGGTATTTCCCGAGCGTTAGAACATGTCTTTTCAAACGATGTTTAAAGTTATTTTTATTTTGATATGTTACCGAAGGTAGGAATAGTTAGTTTTTGTGAGAGTTTAGTTATTATCAATGTACGTTCACAGTAGTAAGTAGTGAATCATACAAAAAATATATTATGCTACTTCGCTTGCAAGGTATAAAAATTGTGAAATTGTTACACTTCAGTGCTACAATGGGAGAATTAGTCCACAACACCAACTATCATGTATTATATTATAAATTTAATGTGAAAGTAAGTCTCTTATTTACTCTTTCCGCATAAAATACTCAAATGAACATAAAGAAATTTCACATTGACATAGTGTAAGTAGGTCTTGGAGTAAGACTTAAGCTATTCTTCAGGTGCCAGTTCGTAGCCGACTTCATGAAGCAGCAGAAGACGCAGCACTTAATTATCGCAATCTCTCAATTTTAATTCGGAGAGTTGAAGCGCAAAATCAATTTTGTTATAAATATTTTAAAGCAAAAAGCATTGAATTTTGTAAATTTAAATTGTTTTCGTTGTTTCCGAAATGGCGTGTGAACTAAAAATCATAGTGTCAAAAGATTTAATAAACTATTATACTTTAGTAGGTACTTTGATCGGATATAAAAAGAATCATTTGCAAAATCTGTTTCAGTTAAAATGAATAAAAAGCTCCGTCTAGTTTCTCGTTAAAATGAACACTGGAAAGGATCCCCATAATTTTAAATACCGCAGCTGGATAAGCCTGGATAGTTTCATGTTCAACTCAATAACTGTGATAAGAGAGAGATAGAGATTCTTTAGGGGCTGATTGTATAGAAAATATATCTATCCATCAGTTGAACTATAATCCTATACATATACATAATAAAATAAATAACCTAGAAATTATGCCTAATAATTATGTAGGTATTTGAATTTATTACTTTATTATTCTTTTATCCCTCTAGTATTCATACGTATTAAAATTCAATGACAATGTCAGCCTGAAAAATAACAGGTTTCATATTATTCAAACATAGGCATGTATAGCACGTTCGTTAGTCGAATATTTTGCGCGTCACATTCACGGCTTGAATTGAGTTCATCAGAAAAACCGACCAAGTTTGCAATTACAATCACAAAATGAAAGCTTTGATTTATCCTTTACAATTTAAATGCGTACGTGGACAGACATTGAGTGATATTGAACGATTGTAAAGTATAGGCCACATTGGTAATGAAGCTCATTTTTAACTTATCTCGCTAGCTTCAAGATGTGTAGGGTCTCCCTATCCTCAATTTATTTCAATCATACGTATCCGACAATAATCGAGCTCACTGGACCATAACCAAACCGCCTAATGTCGTAGCCAATGAGCATCTGCATCACGGTATGACGCGTATTGAAACCCCTTTCCAACAAAATAATAAAATTATTCGGCAATTTGACTAACTGAGATAGTATTCAATTATAAATAAAATATTTGGCAAGTATTGATAGTGGTTTGTAAACTGATATGCATTCAGAGTAAATTACTCCTCAAATTAACAGTTTGCCAGACGATTTCAATCTGTCAGTTAAAGGCAATAGGTTACCAGACTGATATCATCCGGCGAAGATTTGGCAATATACGTCCATCAATCGAAAATTAATATTGCAAGTAGATAATAATAATATGCTTTATTTAAAGACCTATAGCTACATGACCTTAGCTTCATTTAACGTCATTTGTTTCTAGTCTGGGTGTACTTTGTGTCCGTTAGTTTCATGTTTGTAAAGCTCCCCGCGACACAGGGCTAGTTCCCTAGTGCGGGCGTTGTCTTTTTAAATAAAAAGAAAAAAAAAAAGAAAAAACATTTCCAGTGTGACCTAGGCTTAAATAAACCAGTACGTCACTTTCCATACAAATTGGATGAAAATATAATTTTGTGTATGCACGGCTGCATTATATTCTACGGTTTTGTTTTATATGAACGTTATGTAAGAGATAAGAGGTGAATTACGTCATAATGCTTCATATCAGTTCAAATCTGGTGGTAAGATTATACGTAGATTAGGAAACACGTGTATATTTGTCATGTGTCGTAAATAATACCTATTTCGGTGTGTATCAACTATTATGTTGTTAACCTACAGCCTCATTTTTTTATCTATAAAGAGAAACGTTTTCAAAACTACTATCCAGGTATTCTATTTCAGAGACTAGAGTCTAGAAATCGCGGGAGCTTCGCTCTAGCCTTTTTTTATTTGGCGACTGCTCGGTTCCTATTCGTCGCAGCGTGATGTTATATAGCCTATAACCTTCTTTGATAAATGGGCTATACAACGCTAAAATAACTTTGCAAATCGGACCTGTTCTTGAGACAAATTCTACAGCTTTATAATATTAGTGTATATTAAATAATACCTTTTTTATTCGCTCGATGATTTGATCAAATTGTGTTCACGAGCAGATTCATTTTAACGAAATGTCCTGGTAATAAAATTACACAAGATATTTATTATTCCTTAAAATAATTATAAGTAGGAAGGTGATGTCACAAAATAATTAAATATATAATAGTATCTAGTATTAGTTACAAATGTTATTGAAAACAATAGGAAGCATTGAGAACAGACACACAATTAATTAAGGCGGGCAACGCATTAGCCTTGCTATCCAACGCGGTAATGTGGCTAACCTTTTGGGTACGTTTCCTCAGGAATCTGATCTTAATCAGATATTCTATTTATATTTCCTGTAAATAGAGTATCTGGTTCTTTTTATTTATAATAGGTTAGCTGTGTATGTTTTTAAATTATGTGTAAATATTTTATTGAATAAACTATAACAATATTTTGAAGTCAAAAGGAATATTGGTTCTGTGATTAATTAACGGATACAAAGTCCATCCAAATTCATTGTCGAGGAGGATAAGTCAACGTCTAATCGACATTTTAATATCGAAATTAAGACTGTTGTCCCTCTGGAAACAGGAATAAACAGAAATTAAAATATTAATCAACGAGAGTTTCGTGAATACTTAATTTTCTAAGTTCTTGACATCTCAAAACCCTCGATTATGAAATAATAAGTTTGTTATAAAGTCGATCCTCAATTAAACGCGACGAGACTAAATTTCAGTTCATAATTGGTAATAAACCAACTTGTACAAAATACAAAACTCTTTATTGACTTGTAATGATCGTTACTGACTAAAACAAAGTACTTTTATGAGTACAAAGTAAGTAAATGTTCCATTTAAAGTCTGAATGGACCGGTTTTCATCATTAATAATTCATTTTCGACCTTAGAATACCCGATAATACTGTTCTAATTGCAGGATTTTAGTTGACTATTTAGAGGGACAGATGGATAAAGAGGTACAAGTGCTCGGATATTGCGCAATGGTTAATAATTAATGTATGGTTCGAAGGATGTAAAGGAAATTAGAATTAAGTCAAAAAAAGTAGGTACACATAATTGTATTAGCATGGAAGAAAAATTAATTTAAAGTTCTTTTCCCCTCTTTCTTATCAGAACCAGTGATATTATTTTAAAGTACACGGCGCCAAATTTACGTTTAAAAATTACGAAATACAACCAATTATAATTAAAACTAACAATGATCTAGCTAGGATACAACCGAATAATTCTCAATAAAATTCCATCAAACATTTACAAAGAAAAACATTCATTTAAAAAAAAACATTTTTAAAGTTCGATGTATGGCTACACTCATTCAGTGCTCAAAAGCCACGCAATGTGAAGATCGTTACTCCACCTAGTCTACGGGGGTCCTATGTACTACGCTTGCTGAAACTAGATTTCCACTCTAAATGCCGCCCACCAAATGTAAATATGCAATAACTTACAAACACAAATATAATAATATGGTTTCTTTAACCAGTTAAATTGTAAAACGTGATATCGATATAAATAGTGTATATTTAGGCACAAAGCGTTTACTCAGGCTCTATAAAAAGGTCTTCATAAATATGTAACTAAGGATATTCTTTTACTCAAAATACGTTTATCCTCGGTCCTTAATAAAATTGAGGTCAGCAATCTTGACTCATTTTATTAGCGCAGTGTATTTTATTACAATTATTATTATCGCCAATGTTCATCAAAAGCAATTTTAGATAACAAACTGATCAGTTTCATCAGTCAACAATAATACTGGCCGTAATAAAAAAAACCTTCAACTGGGAGTCAGACTCGCGCGTCGAAGATTTCATACTAGCAGGGATAATGGCAAAAAAAAAAACATATTGTCAAGCATTTTATCAAACAAATTTAGTAATTAAATTGTGAGTAGCGTCCCTACACAATTGTTCAAATGAGTATCCGGGTGTCCAATCATTTGACAAAAAAAAATGTCAAATTTTCATTTATAAAACTACGTTTGACAAAATTATATTTGATAAATTTATCATTTCACAAACTATTGTTTAACAAACTACTCATTTTTTTACTACTCTGTACTGCGTATAATGTGTTTTTTTTTTATTTTATTTTCTAAGATTTATCGCCGTGTCTATCGGACATAATAAAATATTTTTCTTTTTTTCTTTCTTTTCTTTCTATTTGACAAATTATTTACCAGACACAATTTTGTTATGTCAAAACTTCATTTCATATTATAGGTAATGGATTATTTTTTATAGGTACATGTAGTAGGCTTAACAACAAACTTCAAACAACTTTCAAACAATAGTAAACCGAGTATCCGTCTGTTTACTGAAAATTACTAGAATAATATATGTCTTATAGGCTTTAAAAAAACTTTTTTACAAAAAATCATCATGTAATAATAGATTTTAATATGAGAGTGTATGATCTCGAATGGAATCAGCCAATTTGTCATCGTAAGTAATGCACAGAAGCTGGAGAATATATGACAAAGAATAATTCGCAAAGGCTCATGACGGATGTATTTTACTTTATGTGAATGTGGGGTAGCATTAGCATCTTTGCATTTATACACATATTACATTGTGCGTGATTCTTATTATAATATGAATACTTTTCTGTTTGTTGGTTAAAAATGTTATGGTAAATACGTCTTTTTTGGGTTGGGAGCATCGATTTGTCATGCGTCGCCGCGCTGCGACATTGGCAATGGAAGAAAGAATAAAGAAAGCTTCAAGATGAAGAAATAATTAACTAGCAGTGAAACAGTAGATGATATTTTTACATTTGATGGCATTTTGAAAACCTTGAAATGCAATTTTTAATCTTGGTTATTTAAAAGTTGGTATGGAAAGTGTTCTGCAGATTTTCATTCAAATTCATCAAATTGAATGAGACAATGATTAGCAGGCGAGCAAAAGTCTACGACCATCATAGTATGTATTAACCACCATCCATTTACATCACACTTACATAAATTACAGCGTTATTTAAAATAGATATAATTACTACAATAACAACTTAACGGTGAAGAAAAATATCGTAAAAAATCCCACATACTGAAAATTAAATTCTAAGAATATGTCTGTCCACATAAGGTTAGTGTCCGTGGATTATAGCCCTCTCAACTCTGTAGGTAGGGTAAAAGAAACCCTTGCCCAACAGTGGGATGTAAATATGTTGATATTAAAGTAAATGTATGCTAATATTATATAACTGAAAAGTTTGTTTGTTTGGTTTAACGAGCTAATCTCAGGATAGGAAAGACTTTTGAGGAGGATATTTATCTAGGTAGGTTATAGATTATATAATTTCACGCTACGAGCAATAGGAGCTGAAAAGTGGCCAAATAAAGTACGACGGTAGAAAACTCATATTTGAGTTAAGCTCGCCTATGTACATTTTATTTTCTTCTTTTGTTAATTGTAATTTGTTTTTGTGTGTACATTAAAGAATTAAGAATTAAGACGGTGACGTACCATAGGTAATATTAATAGCCTAAAATACACAAATCCCACTACTACTACCGTAACGATTCTCTCCCAGTAAAGAGTGAAAATGAAAGAGCAAAGATACCTAGGTACTGTATAAAATATATTCAATTAAGTTTCCTCGCCTACCTCGCGGGGAGATTCCAACCAACAGTAACTCCTAATTCCATTAATTACAGTCTTATATGGTCCCGAATGCCGTGCAAACCTAATACGAAGGGTACCTACATTGTTGGCAAATCCCAATTAAACCAAGAGTTAAGGTGAGTGTTGCCTCAAGCCCGATAACCGCAGTCGTTCAAACTCATTAAAGTTAATCCGTCGGTTCCTTGTTAGCCGCCAATCAAACAAACTTGCTACCTACGATACTGAAACTTTGAGAACATACTAGGACTTGCTAAGATCCTATTTACTAATAATAAACATCAATTTGCTAATAACAAACATCAAGTGTTGCGAGCTTTCATTTAATTTTTTATTTTGACTGGCCTGTTGGTCTAGTGGTTAGTGACACTGACTGCTAAACCGGAGGTCGTGGGTTCGATCCCCACCCAGGACAAATCTTTGTGTGATGAGCATAAAGGTTTGTTCGGTGTCTGGGTGTAATTTATCTATAATATGTATGTATTTACAAAAAAAAATGTATTTAAGTAGTATAATTCAGTTGTTTAGTACCCATAACACAAGCAAATATAATTGCTTAATTTGGGACTAGATGGCGCTGTGTAAATGTGGTAGAATATTATTATTATATTATTATTATTATTAATTCCAATCGTATCAGCGCTTTGTGCAATGTTGTGTGCTTGGGCAAAAGATATTGGTTTACTCGTTGATATACAAAAATACGGCGTCTAAATTTACGCTCACAACTGTCATCAATATAGATAATTATCATCATCATTGTCAACCCATTATTGTCCCACGGCCGGGCTCGGGTCTCCTCTCCTCTATTCTGAGAGCTGAGAGAGTTTTAGGCATATAATCATCTCATCATCATCATCATCTCAGCCTTTTGCAGTCCACTGCTGGACATAGGCCTCTCCCAACACGCGCCATAACACTCGACCCTCCGCCTTCCGCATCCAGTCAGACCCGGCAACCTTTTTCAGGTCATCGATCCACCTAGCTGGAGGGCATCCTACTCTACGTTTGCCGAGTCGCGGTCTCCACTCTAGGAGACGTTTGCTCCATCGTCCATCGGTCCTTCTGCAGATGTGACCAGCCCACTGCCACTTCAGCTTGCTTATTCGACGAGCTATGTCGGTATTTCGGTATATAGATAATGTCAAATTATAATTAAATTTTTATAAAATAGTTTTTGTAAAATCAATCTTAATTAATACTCATTATGATTGCTTTTAAAACCTTCAACGTTCACACCTCACGAAAGTTAGACGCACACACATAGAGCTCAATTATCCAAATGTTTGATAATTGAGCTCTATGTGTGTGCGTCTTGGGTTTTTTATAAGTCAATTGGTATGCAAGAGAAATTTAAGTTGCCTGCACTACCACCAATGATATATATTATTAAACTAAGTGAAACATATAACTGTCTTTGCTGTCGCTCAGTCGCGTAAGAATATTGTAACGTACCTACATAATATATCAAATAAATATAAAAGCATCAATGCTTTGATTGAGCTCGTCGATTCAGGTGATTGACTTAAATAGGTCATCAATCATCATCTCGGGCAATCATCATTATAAGTAATTGGATACGCTAACACGATAATCCATATTGTTCCTTATTTAAATTAGGTATATTTTTGATATTTTAGGCATTTATTTGCTATTCGCATAATTATATGGTAGGTATATGTGCTCAAAACAACAAAATAAAATTTATTTATATTAATCCCATTTCCCTCTCCCGAAACTTAACGCATTTCAATGTGAATATTCTACATACACCCAAAACATTACGGTTCTCGCTGTTTAGATTTAACAGCCCATTTGCTCCGTATTTACTTAAAAATGTTTCCACAAAGGCAAATTAACATTCGCGTGGTTGTTAAATAAAAGTTTCGTAATCCCGCCTCAACTAACCGCTGGCGTTCATTAGCTACCGAAGGAAAACCAAAAAGAAAGCGACATCATAACTCCGAACTTCCACTCTTATAAACTTTTCCATCGTTTCGAATAACTGCAAACACAATTCAACACCTGCGGGATTACTTACCTAAAGGTATTTTCACACGTGATACGAAAATAGAAAGAAAATATTATTGAGAGATATCACACATACACATATTATTATAGCGTCACGCCTTTTTCTCCGAAGGGGTAGGCACTCCTACATTTTGCTAGATATTTTAAATCCCAATTATAAGTGGTTGAGCTTTGCCATTAACCAGGTAGGTACATATATTTTGTTTCCAAAGTGCACAAAGTTTGTCATGATAGAAAAACCCAATACCATTTTTGTTCTACCCGGGAATCAATCCTGGAACCTCTTGGGCAGCAGTCGTACTCACTTCCTACTGCACTAAGTTATATCGCCATAATTATATCGAACGTGAATTATTAAGCAGCAGTAACTGAGAGACACAAAACTAAAAACCGTAATTATCGATTCTATTTTTGCATAACTGCCCAAAAATAGCCGTTTGCAGGACCGTTTTCAGAAGATACGTAAATGAGTTTATAAATCCACAGGATAATAATAAGTAGATATAGTGCAGTAGGTACTGTAATTCTCTATGCGACCTCATCAGCTTTCGATAGTAAGCGGTTTGTAAATTGAATGGCCAGTGGGCTATCTCTATCCGTCCCCCGATACATGTGTAAATATACAATAAATCGAATATGGAAAGTTCATCTACATTTCTTGAGAGCCTCAAGGAAAGTTTCATGCTTCATCAGGTCCTAGGCCCGTCATCTAATATTCTCACAGTGCCTTTTGCTCCGAAACTTCACATAGCATTTAGAAGCGTCATATTGTAAATAAGGCAAGTAACACCAAAACCCGTACGAACTCATCTGGCTAGCGATACAGTAAGCTATAATATCATAGTCAATTATAATAATATAATAATAATAAGAATAATGTTCTACCACATTCACACAGCGCCATCTAGTCCCAAAGTAAGCAATTATATTTGCTTGTGTTGTGGGTACTAAACAACTGATATACTACTTAATTTTTTTTTTTTTTTGTAAATACATACCTACATATTATAGATGAATTACACCCAGACACAGAACAAACCTTTATGCTCATCACACAAAGATTTGTCCTGGGTGGGGATCGAACCCACGACCTCCGGCTTAGCAGTCAGGGTCACTAACCATACCAATAGGCCAGTCAATTATGATTTTTTACTTTTATTTTCTGCACTGTGCCAAAGCCTTACTCAAACTCGGGCCTCGAAATTAAAGCGCTCTGGGGCTTCTGAACTGAATGTGATTACCGGTTAAGTTAGAACGACAAATATAACTTGGTTGGGAGAAAACAAACGGCTACCTTCGCAAGTTAACACGGTAATATTGTACCCGACAAGCCAAAGTTACGGCTCATATTAATTCAGTAAAGGATAACAACATATGAGTGTCATTTGTTTTGGTACAAGTAGTACACACACTCCTAATTTATACACCTGACTTCTTCCATGATAATAGATTTGAAGCAAGTTATAATTTTTAAATATTATTAATAAGAGTAATTGTCTCGGTACCGCGTAAGTGTATACGACTGCTGTGCAAGAGGTCCCGGGTTCGATTCCCGGGTCGGGTGAAAATTGTATTGGGCTTTTCTAACATGAAATTCCAGTATTGAGATTTTCCCGGAGTTTGGTAAACAAATGTTCCCGGTTGATGGCAATAAGCTCGTCCCCTATTTCAGGCTATTTCATGGAACCAAACTTAGCTGGCGAAATGTGGGTGTGAAACGCCTCTGCCTACCCCTTCGGGGGAAAAGGCGTGATGAAATGTTATGTTATGTTGTGTTAATAAGGTATCGTAATGCATTACCATCTACAATTATAGAGACAGATCAACCGCTGCTAAATTAAACTTACGTCACTTCGCACTTTTTAAGGTTGGTTCTCACTAGAAGAAACAAAACACTATCTTAGTGTAGTTACGTATTGCTGTTTGTATTGACCGTAGTCACAGAAGAGCAAGCTACCTGATGGAAGATAGTAACCACCGCTGATAACTGCAATTCCTAATATAGAAAAAGTTTGAATTGGTTCTATAGAGCGGAGTTTTCTCTCTATTTTGTAGTCATTTTAAAACTCACTATTCATATAACTAACAAACTGGACTGGCCTGTAGGTCTAGTGGTTAGTGACCCTGACTGCTAAGCCGGAGGTCGTGGGTTCGATCCCCACCCAGGACAAATCTTTGTGTGATGAGCATGATTGTTTGTTCTTTGTCTGGGTGTAATTTATCTATAATATGTATGTATTTACAAAAAAAAATGTATTTAAGTAGTATATCAGTTGTTTAGTACTCATAACACAAGCAAATATAATTGCTTAATTTGGGACTAGATGGCGCTGTGTGAAATTGGTAATATATATTATTATATTATAATCTAAATAAAATAAGCGAATAAAACTCTTGTTTCACTATATTGATGGAAAATATTTGATTTTCTACACCACACACACTACATATCACAATATTCCCTAGCTAGTTGCAAACAACATTTAGGGACCAACGTTGAATATAATTCAGTAGAGGCGGTAGTCAAACGGACGTAACCGAGTAATCCCAATTCATTCGCTTGACATACGACTAGACTATTTGAATTAGTACCTATCTCGGTAAAGCATGTACTTGTTGTCAACACACATACAAATAGATGCAGTTCAAACTCCTTCGACCTAAAATTTAAAAAAAGTAGCTGGTCGTTTTACATACAAAAATTTTTAAGTTATGCTACATATTAAGAAAATACTCCTATTTAAAAAGCCGGTAACGAATCTGTGGACCCCATGATATTGCATATGCGCTTGAGTAGTAATACAAACACTTACTAAATACTTTCAATCAAAATTATTTTCAACATGATCATATTTAGGTTTTTTTTTAATACCACGACGGCGGCAAACATACGTACGGCCTGCCTGATGGTAAGCCGTTACTGTGGCCTATGGGCATCAGCAACACCAGGGGCATCACGAGCGTGTTGCCGACCCTCAAGAAACCTATTCACTCCTTTTTACCTTTTTTTTAGGTAGGTACCGTTTTTAAATTATTGCTGAAAACTGCGCTTCTTAATCAAAGGACGTAAGAGCTATGAAAATACGCTCTTTTACTACGGAACTCTACATTGAACATAGTCTGACATGTCATGAGAATTCTGTTTTATATTAAGAATTTTACTACAGCAAACCAAAACGCTTAGACCGCGCTAGATATTGAACCTTGGACCCGCGAAATGAAATAAAATCTCGTTTATTCAATAGGCTACAAACTAACACTTATGAAAGTCACAAGTTAAGAATGTAACAGGTTATCCGTATAGTAGTGTTAACAAATTTTCCTACAGCCAGTTCGCTGACGTGGCGAAAAGCACTACAGTAAAGTTGTACACTGTCCCATTGTACTTACACAGAATATACTGTTATAGAATTATTGAACTGCGATAGCGAACTCGTCGTAGGCTTTGCTGACACTACTTTTCGGGTAACCTCTTACATTCTTAACTTGTGATTTTCATAAGTGTTACCTTGTAACCTAGATGAATAAACGAGATTTCATTTCATTTCATTAACAATCAGTTTCAGTAACTTAAATAAGAGTTTAAAGATAGATTTTTCTCAATCTCAATACTTGTAATAATAAATTAACTAATCTAAATTATTATTAACTTTGAGTATACCTGAACTATGGGCATACTAATTATTTATATAGAATTTGTAATTTGTTTGTGAGTGCTAGTAAATACCCTACCCATTTTAAATGCCAACTTTATAAATTGAATTTAAGAAAATGAAATAAGATTCCCGAAGGTAGAAGTACTTGTTAATTTGCGCACCTAATTTTGATAAGGGTCAACATTACCTTTACTTTTCATCATTTATTTTACTTAATATTTAATTTTCAATACTTGCTTCACGCCTCAATCCCCGAAGGTGTAGACAGAGGGGCATCACATCCACATTCCGCCAGTTATCATCATCATCATATCAGCCCAACTATGTCCACTGCTGGAAATAGGCCTTACCTCACTTGCACCACAGCGAACGTCTATGTGCCCCCTGCATGATGCATCCAACGACCACCCGTAACCCTTAGCAGGTCGTCGGTCCATCTTGTAGGGGGTACCCTATACTGGACTATGTTAGGTCCCAATTAATAATAATATAATAATAATTAGTATTCTACCACGTTCACACAGCGCCATCTAGTCCCAAAGTAAGCAATTATATTTGCTTGTGTTATGGGTACTAAACAACTGATATACTACTTAAATACATTTTTTTTTTGTAAATACATACATATTATAGATAAATTACACCCAGACAAAGAACAAACAATCATGCTCATGACAAACCTTCACGTTCATCACAAAAAGATTTGTCCTGGGTGGGGATCGAATCCACGACCTCCGGCTAGCAGTCAGAGTCACTAACCACTAGAGCAACAGGCCAGTCAATCAAACTAGAAATATATAATAAGTAATAGCGGGTGGGCCTATTATTACTTACAAAAATAGTAAATTAATTGGCAAATGTTCAAAATATTTTTCTTGTGGGACCAAACAACTAGTAAATATAAATAACTGTTTTAGTATTGTATAATGCAAGGCCATTTTCATTGCCAACATCTATGAACGGTGGTCACCACTAATCACCAGATGGGCTATCTGCTCGTCTGTCAGTTCAGGCAATAAATAAGTTACCACAGTCAAATAAAAATGGTTCTAAATATTTATCAACTTAGTACATAATCAATACATAATTACCTAGACTGTAGTATCTAAAAAATAAGTATTTCTTAACGTGCAAAATCAATTTGGAGAACAAGTCTCTGTGTCTCACCTCTCTGATGATGCAACAATTCTCTGATGAAGCAAGAGAGTCTTATGCTGTCTCAATAATTCGTACGAATGCCTTAATGTGGGGAAGTTCGAACAACTATCATCGTGTTATCTTCGGTAGTACCTACATAATCACATAATTCTGCTTACCCTATTATATCCGGGAAGATCACTAGCGTGACGATACTGTATACGGTCTTAACAGACTAGCGATTTTCAACAAGCAAAATCAAGTTATGTAAGTTTGTTTTTTAAGAAGATTACATTTCGATTTTTCTCGAGTGACGTGGCTTCGATTCCGACACGGGACAAATATTTGGGTCATCATCATCATCAGCATCCCATTAAGTCCCACTGCTAGGCTCGGGTCTCCTCTTCTCTAACAAGAGAGCTGAAAGGGTTTAGGCCATAATCCACTCACGCTGGCCTAGTGCGGGTTGGTGGATCAGACGTACTCATAGAATTTCTTATATTAGCAGATGGTAAGTCGCTTGACTAACATATAAATTCCACAAAGTGTAATCCACATTGGTACTGCCGGTCGGGATAGAACTCGGACCGCGTGATTTGCACAACTTTTGGGTAATACATAGATATTTGTTTGACATGAATATTAATTGTGGCACTTTATTATTTAATTATTATACGTGTAGTGACGGATTAAGAATACACAATGTTATCACCCCATCTCAACCCGTGGGTGTCTTAAAAGGCGATTAAAGGAGTTAACCGTATGCAGAGAAGAGCACTGCAAAAAAAGGAAAATTCGAAACAAATATGTACCAACCCGTCTGGCCAGCGTGGTATAGTAGGCTAAATTCCCTCCACATTTTCTATTCATATAGAGATCGTTTGAGGGTTGAAATAATGATGATGACAACATTTTGATTCTTCTACCATCTATGATGACAGTTCAGGGCTGCTATAATTATGCCAAAAAATAAAGTTCAAATAAGGCCAAATGCTTTTGCGTTTCAATAAAAAATCTACATTATACACCTTTACATATAGTTTGTTTTTGACTGTCTTTGGGGTAAACCAATAACCGCTAGACGCAAGTATCGAAATTGAAGCAACATCAATCTCGGATTCCAATGATCGCTAGTATTTCAGAGGCCTTATACTGAAACGCGATAAGATAACGCGTTGGAGATATTTCTACTGTTATCTAACGACCTTGATGACGTCAAATTTACCGATTAAATTTAGGGGCTTAATGTCAATGTTCAATATACGTATGTTTGTGATATCGTTATATTTAATAGAGAGATTTTAGATTATATATATCTGTATTATCTGTTGCTATGAATGTATCTCTTCGATTAAATACTAGAAGTAACGCCAATATTTTTTACTAGGTATTGTACCTACTTATGTAGCAGGAATTACGGGGTTTACGGGTTCCTCGGAACTACTGTTTTGAAACGGTTTTTTTTTACACAGTAGGTATCGATGTATTGATTACCAAGTGACGCGAACGTACTTGCGAAAGAAAGCAAGACTCTTTCAAACGTCTCAGAAACCGTAAGTACCCAACTAAATAATTAAAAAAAAACAAATCACTTTTGTACCAGACAGTGAGGAAGTATCGTCGCGCACAAATATTTACTGTAGTCTGGCATAGTGCCCAAGCATACAGTGTCCATTGTAAGTAAACAGCACACAATTTGACTTCCAAAACTAGTCGAAGTTCGAACAAATCAGAGTGATGTTCACGCTCTGACACGTAACACTATAGTTGTTTGTACAACTTGTGGTTACTAAAACGAGGCTTGTTGTAAATTATTACATTTCCTTTACAGCCTATAGTTTTTAGCTCTAAATGGTTTAAAATATTTTTTCCACTGTGGATGTGGTATTGAGAAATGGCTTTTTTTTATTTTTAAGATATAACATACTTATTCAAAACACATTTTAACATACATTGCATATACATATCTACAATGATCTTGCGAGTATTTTTTTTTAATTGTCTCTGTTGACTAAAATAGACGTGGATGTTGAAACTAGGGTAAGTATGCCGGATAAATGTCAGCTATTTCTCCCTGCTATGGAATTACCTGGCGAACTGCTATCTGCTATAAACCTGGATACCTATTTAGCTACCTCATATCCCTCAATTGTAATGCGTACTAAACGTAAGTCATTAAAAAAAAGCTATCATGATAGTGCAAGCATAAAAAGATAAACTAGAATATAAAAGCTTCTTATTCATTGGCCATTAAAAACGATTAGCTAGTACGCTTCACTACTAAGTTGCATAACGCAACATTAATTATGAAGACGCATTCGCGAGGGAATTTTCAAAAGGCTGTTTACGTCTCATTAGTTAAGAGCTTCTTCAAGGCGTGTCGTTCCACCGTCACTCACGTTCTACATAATTTCTGTAATAAAACCTTCTTTATTATTCTACGTTTCGTTTATAAGCGGCCATAAGCCTTTCGAGTTTTGTATTTAGAAGCACCTTTTAAAAAGTGCCTTCGTAATCTTTTTTAATCCAACATTTTAATGAGGTTTCTCTGCGGCCATTATTCTCGTAGCTTTGATTGAATTGTCTCACTTTGTTTTGAGTAAAAAAGTTACATTTTCTTTCGTCCAGTAGAATATTTAGAATTAAGTAACTGAAAGTTTGTTACAGATAGTGTAACTTATGCAGTTAATATTTACATCTAAAAATACTGGACATATAATTACTGGGCTCCTTAAGTAGTAATATTTGTATATTTACACTCAAGCATATTTAAATAATTGTATAATATACATATCAACGTTCGCGTCTCCATCACCACAAAACATTAACCTAATTGTTACTTTTACATTAATAGGTACGCAAGTGCAATCCTTTACAGGCACTATTGAGTTAATTTAAATTGATAGCTATTGTTTTCACTAAAGAGTATTACTTTCCTCAGAAAGCCTAATAGTCATAACAATACCTATTTTCTACATTCCACCATAATCACGAAAGAAGTTTAATCCTGGCTGGATGCTTTTTCAATTGAAGAGATATATTGTAGATCCGCATTAACTGTGAGAAAGATTATGAAAGACAGAACAATTAATAAACTTATGTTCAAGAATAAATGTCCGCAGACTGATAATACAACTATAGTTATAATATAATAATTTACCACATTCACACAGAACCATCTAGTTGCTTGTGTTATGGGTTCTAAACAACTGATATACCACTACATACATTTTTTTTTGTAAATACGTAGGTGCATATTATATCTACATAAAACAATCATGCTCATCACACAAAGATTTGTCCTGGGTGGGAATCGAACACACGACCTTCGGCTTAGCAGTCAGGGTCACTAACACAACACCAACAGGCCAGTCAATTAAATTATATGTTCGAAAAATTCGGCTACTTACGAGTAAGTGGAAATATTTCACTCTTTCTGACCAGTTTAATAAGCTGATATAAAAAAAATGTTCCATCCTGATTTTCTCCACTAAATAGATCTAATCCTTCCTTTGTTTGCTGCTAGGTCAAACTCCATATACCAATTAATCGCGAGATGTACTGTAGGCTCTACAATGATATTGAAAGACGTTCTTAATTAACAATATCACACGAACACGCAACTCTTATAATACATTTATGTACGTGGTGCACACTACATTATAACTTTTATTTCCTTATATAATAGTAATAAAAGAGCAAATAAACAGAAAGTGGAGGGGAAGAGCAATTTAGGAGAATAGATAGACCGTCTCGAACATTAGCAGGCTCCACTTTCCCAAGTTTCGTGTTCCAATAACGGTTAACAGCACATTAACATTATAGCAGGCTTTAGATCGTTATCGGTTCTTTCGATTTTCGACCAAAAGTTAGTTTTAATTTTTAGTACAGAGTATTTTATAGCACATCGAAATTTTTGCCAAATACTATCATCATCATTTCAACCCATAAACGTCCCACTGCTGAGCACGGGTCTTCTTCAGAATTTGGAGGGAATTTAGCCTACTATACTACGCTGACCAGTGAGGTTGGTTATACGGTTTGTTTCAAATTTTCTTTTTCTTGAGGTGGTCATGTCTTGCTACTTCCTTAGGCGACTTTTATGACACCCACGGGTTGAGATGGGGTACTGACAGTATGTATTCTTAATCCGTCACTACACGGATATATACCTAGTACGGTATATGCCTAATTCATATAAAAAAAGTACATCCATTCCAATAGAACTGGAACTTAGTGAAGAAAACCTATGTCCAAAATTGAACGTCCTACGGCTGATATGATGATAATGATATAATGTTTAATTATCACACTACTTTACGTGTTCTAAAGTGCCCAGTTAATACAAATTTGTTTGAAGAATTTTTTTGTGATAAACGACGTCAACCAAAATTTTTCCACAAACAAAGCTGCATGCAGCTTGCGTCAAATTTGACAAAAGGTTTGATCATTTACCGAGTGCTTAAACGTAATATTTGACCAACAGAACAACAACACACAATTGTATAGCAAGTCTAACATAAATATTTATAGTCCTATAATGGCTGAAAATCATTATTTTCTATTGTAATGCATAACAGCGATCATTGTTTCCAATATTTGAAAGTGTACCGCGTATAATACATTTTATATAAACAGTAACATTGTGTAAATACGGTCATTGACAAATTTCGATTGGTAACCATATGGCGTGGAAACAAATTGCATTGCTGTCGATACTACGTTCGTGGGTAGATTTTCGAAAGCAATATGATGCGTCGATGTAAGAACGTAAAATACGTAGAATATACAGTTAGAACGATTGTGTAATTTATCTGAGAGAACATTTTTTAATATAAAAGTAGTATAAGAGAAGATTGGTGACCTCTTAGAAATTTTACTTCTTTAAAGTACTTGTAGTGGAAGATTTCACATTTTTAAGATTGAATATATTGCTTTGCTAGCATTCATTTACGATTATTAAAGACAGAAAATCTAGTAGTCTTTTTTTTATAAAATTTTGTTATCTGATCAATAGGTTCAATAACATGAAATATTATTATTTGCTTCAACACTGATTATTACGACAATTTCAAGTAACTGTCATATCAAATCAAAAGAATTGTTTGCCCTTTTGCTTAGCGTTGAATAAGTTAAAGCGTTGAATAAATAAATTTCCTAGTACCTACTTATTTACTGCTCAAAACTTAGCACCCTACTTACTAACCACTACATTTAATATCAGAGTATCCGAAATATCAATGTACAGAGACACTAGAGAGAGAATGATAATACCACACACGATCATTCATCAACAAACAAACCTCCAATAAGTATTGTTTAAACTGAGTAATCATAATGAGCGTCATACCCAACGCCAAAAACATCTCTCAATAAAATAATAAAATCTGTCCAAGACATCGGAAAAACAAAAATATTATCCAATACATTTGAAACACGAATGTATTGAGCGAGCCCGATATTTTATGCAGAGACAAGCCCCAAGGCAGCTGCTTTTGACAAGCTATACAAGTTTTCTCTACATGACAATGTTTTGTCATACCCTTAGGCAACGTTGTCAATGATTGTAGCCAAAATTGTAACCAATAGCGACCTATATTTGTGAAACATCATTTTCTGCTCGTAGTTCTCATCACGTGCTATCTATGTTGTGTTAAAGGTATGCTGAATATTTCAATCTATACTAATATTAGAAAGTAGAAGTGTTTTTTTGTTTGTCTATTTGGTTAAACGCGATAATCTCAGGAACTACTAGTCCGATTTGAAAAAACCTTTTCAGTGGACGTCGTTGGGTTGATATGATGATGTTTCTATATTTTGATCCACCAAGCCGCACTAGCCCGCACTAGGCCAGCGTATGTGGATTATGGCCTCAACTCTATCAGCTCTCTAGATAGAGGAAAGGAGACCCAAGCCCAGCAGTGGGACATTAATGGGTTGCTGATAAACTTGCAATATTAAGTTTCGATTGGCTGACGTATACAGGGTGTATACGACGATACGACATTAAATGACAAGGCAGCCAGTGTTAACCCTTATAAACATATTCTAATATAAATTATTAAAAAAAAAAAGAAAAAAAAAAAAAAAAAAACAAAAAAAGGCTACTTACACATTATTTAAAGTCGAAAAATTTAAGAATATACAACCACACATTATTTTTCTATCATGACGTTTTCGACATGACGATGACAACAGTGCGGAACAGAGTAAGAGATAAGATAATATGAAAGAGTCAGAGATATTTAAATGAATTGAATGACGTAATGACAACATACGATCAACGTAAATACCTACAGGTTGTTTAAAACTGTGAACAACTGTGACATAAAGAAAGTACATTTGCGTCTAAACTATTGCAAATTTCTGTTAAATTTTTTTGGTATAGTCTTCTAACATCACATGCTACACGTGGTTTCATTTAATGTCGTATCGTCGTATACACCCTGTATTACCAAATATTGGACAACAATTAACAGTTCGCTGCATGATATTAATCAGTCGTTTGGCAAACTGTTAATCTTTGGAGCCATATGGAACACGCATGTCATACTCCTGGTGATGCAGATGCTCATTGGCTACGACATTAGAGGGACATTAATGGGTTGCTGATGATAATACTATTATGTTTCTATTAGATGTCTCTACATACAGACATTTTTCATCATATTCTTGCGAAATATAGTGTAATTTTTATATTTAATTTAATTTTGTGTGTGGCATTAGTTAATACACTAAGCAGAAAAATATTTCGTAGTGATAAGTTAATCTTTCAGCTTCCTTGTAAGAATTTTGTTGGTTTAATGCTTTCTTGAAACTGCGCAACGAATCTTAAAAGAATAAGATATCAATAACAAATATATACAAAGAAGATATGGTTCAATTTTCTGTATAAGAAACTAATTTAAGTGAGGAAAAGACTCCACTTTCAGAAGATATTGGTTTAATATCATCATCATATCAGCCCAATTACGCCCACTGCAACGCATAGGCTTCACCTAATTTCCACCACACCCGCAACCAACGGCCACCCGCAACCTTTACTAGATTTTTTTCTATCACTGTATGGAACAAAATCTTATGCAATTTTAGACTTTAAAAAATTGCCACAATTACATGATATACCGACGTCAGACCGTTACTCCTTTCTGACCTAATAGTAATATAATTATTATTATACATTATACCAGCTGTTTCACGGGACGTCGCTTCCATGGATCTTTGGTTGGACGTCTACTCAGCTCTTTTTGGTCTACAATAAATAGACTTTCTAACATTAAAAAAAATCCAATTCGGTTTCCTAGTTTCTGAAATTAGCATTCAACAAAACAAACATACTTTTCAGCTTTATAATATTAAATAATAGATTATATGATGCAAAAATTATAAGATAAATTACACAATAACAACGCCATTTCAAAAATATTCTTAAATTATAAGATTATCCTATATGTATGAGTGAATTCTAGAATACTAGTTTTCACCCGCGGCTTCAGCTGAGATATTTTTATCCACATCCATCAAAAATTCAGAAAGAAACCTCCCAAAGAAATTCATCATTTTATGAGGAATTTCTTTGGTTCAAATCTTATATCTACCTACTTCCATTTGTGAATTTAGGTTACAACAATAATAAGAAATTAATTAATGTATGTTACAGGTTTTGTTCAAAACTGTGCGTAATATACACATATGTACTTAGCTATATATTTACAAATTATTTGTTCAAGAAACATACGAGTATGTATGTAGGTAGCCCATAACAATGAAATCCGTTTTGCAGAACATCTATTGTTTTCATGGAATATCTTTCCATCGAGCGCATATTCACAATGGACTGATATTGGTTTACAGCTTTTAACGATAAAATATATTGCCACGGCACTTTATTTTAGTGCATTCTTCTAAAATTATTTCATTTTTGTCCGTGACTTCCAAAGGAGTAGTACTATTCCTTGGACGTAGCTTAAACATCACTCATGAGACATTTTATTTTAACAATATTTTTTAGCTTCCTGGCTTCAGGTTTGTGTTAAATGTGTAATGTGAAAACTTAAAAAAGGTACTTTAGTTATAATAAGTTATATCTTTAATTTCAGGTAATCTACAGACAGTTGATAATGTCTTTAACTATCAAATGCCACCAGCCGATAATGTTTTGGGTCCTGAAGTATCTGAGGAAACCATCTATCCAGTTCATGCATACCAAACCTTTGGGGGCAACTTTTACGGAACAGCACGTCGAAGTATTATCCCAAAACCTTGTATAAGACAAAGTAATTCTCAAGATATATCATTCGAACAGAACAGTCATATTGGGAGGAATGGTAATAATGTGCAAGATAATAATATGCAACTTGCACAAGCTATGAATAGTCAACAAGAAAGGCATATCAGTAATGTACAAAATGTGCCTTTTCAACCACCAATAAATAATCAACAAGAAAGGCTTATGAGCAATGTACAAGATGTGCCATTTCAACCACCAGTGAATACGCAAGTCCAAAAACAGTATAGCAACACACAATATATGTCCTATCAACAACCACCAAACCACCAACATATTAATCAAGTTGAAGAACCATCACCAACTAGACGTTCATCTTTATCAGAAACCGAAAATAAACCTGAAATAAACATGGATTCTACAATTTTACGAACCCAAGCCATAGAAGATGGAGAGGCATCAGACGTTTTGAGATCAGGATATAGTGATGAAATGGGTGAAAGTTTGCGAAGTTCAGATAATTTTGGAAGAATGGAAAGCTCCGATAGTCCAGAAAGCACAACAAATTCAGAAACTGAACCTCCAACAACTACAGATTCACCGAACAATAATGAAAGTGTTGAAAATTCGGAATCTATAAGTCAAGAGAAAACCACATTTAAAACAAAAGAACCTTTAGAAGAAAATTCTTCACAGGAAGATCGCATCGTCAAAAATATTGAAGAAAAATATCACTTTGAAGTAACTTCTGATATTATTGTGAGTCCTGACACACCTCCACGTTCAAACCTCCGTGAACAGTCGTATCAGCATGATATATCTAATGTCCAATGTTCAGGCAAAAATCCATCTGACATACAATTACATGAAGCACCAAGAAGATTTTTAACAGGCTCAAATAATAATCCAGTGATTAATCAAAACTCTGTTTCGAGCAAAACTGTGGGACGATCTGGTACCGAACAAGATAACAACTTATATAATTTCGGTAATAGTCAAACAATCAACTCTGGCAAAAACTTTGCTGCAAACACTGGCGTTAACCCTAGTCTAAATCCTAGTTACAGCTATGATAGCAATCTACCCAGCAATTCAGCTACCAATCAAGGTAGTAAATACAGCAACAGTGTTCTACGCACCAATAGTAATCCAGAAAACCAAATGCGTCAAAATAAAGACATTCCAAAAGTTATAAGTGTTATTAGAGATCCGAGCGACACGTCTGATAAATCTTCTTCTAATGCAAAAAATCTTGAACGATCAGGAAATTTACACCACTACGATAAAAATAGCATGTACAACGATCCCGCTCACGGCCAAGGAATTTCCTTCCTCAAAAGAACTACACTAATGTTGATGGACTATGATAGAATATGCTATGCTTGTAGCACTGCAAATAATCCTACGTGCAAGAAACCCGACAGGAAAACGTCAGTAAAGTATTGTCGAAAAGGTGATAATGCTTGCGTGACTAAGACTTTCGGATCTGGAAGTAAGTTACTAGAACATTTTATTCATACTTTTTTTTATTGTAGCTATATTGGCATTTTAATTAATAGAATACCTAAAGTACACACTTCAACAAAAATGGAAACTTATATAGTCACCTTCCTCGATAAATAGGCTATCAAACACTACCTACACTACACTACTCGGACCAGTAATTCCAGAGATCTAGGATCTCAGGTTTAACCAAAAAAACTTTAGCTTTATAATATTATTTATTTATTTTAGGATCTTTAACAGAAAATACACTTCACATTGGTAGAAATAAAAATTAACAACAACAACATTTTGGTCTTGTGTTTACCTAATTAAAAAAGACCACAGCATGTCATATTGGAGCTAGGTTTACATTTTATAATTATTATGGTAGGTAGGTGTTCTATATTATATAGTATATAGAGGGCCCGAGCCCAGCAGTGGGATGTTTTTGGGTTGAAATGATGATGATGATAGTATATAGATACAGATAAGTATAGACAATGCACAAGCCGCACCTTGCATAATATCGATTATATTTGAACAAATAAACAAAACCATTTCACAGTAATCATCTCATTTCTTTCAGGTACATTGACTACGATCAGGGATTGCGCAAGATCTTGCTCTGATACCGAGATACCGGGCTTATCTCCTAACTTCAAAAGCTGCTCAATATGCTACTCAGACCTTTGTAATGCAGCTGTAAATGTTCACACTTCAATACTCATATTACCAACCATTGTATTAATAACTTTAGGAAAACTCTTAGCGTAGTCATATTTTAATATAATAGCGCAAAGAATTAATTCTAATTGCGAATTGGCAGTATTGGATTTTCAGAAGTTTTTGGTGTTATTCAGTAACAGAAACGTTATTGTTTTTTAGCTTACATACTTTCCGTAGTATTAAAACTAAAGTGAGTTTGACACATTTTTATACTAAGTATATTACGGTTTACGCATGTAAGGAAGGCAGATTTCTACACTAAAGATGGTTCCCTTACGGAACTAAAACCCGGTCGGCAACCCTGACTTCCTTACATGAGTGGCCCGAAATATTTGATTAAAAAGTTCAGTAGCATTTTTAAATTTATTCCATAAAAGAAAAAGAAAAGTAAATGAAAAAGTTAAAAGAAAACACCAAAAAAGAAATCATAATGTCCATAAAATGCGATTTTGCCAGCTTACAGCGCGAATAGACTCTAAACTCCTGTATATTTATAGAAGTGACCTCTTTTAACGCAAATGATAAGGGAGCCATAGCCCTACTACCGTTTGAAGTTCCCATTTCCCCAGTACAATAGTTCCGATACGGAAAAGAAGACGGAATGTCTTCTTTTCCGTTCACTTTGTGTTTTTATTTGCATCGTTTTTTCAAGAACGATACAATACAGGCGTATGATTTCATTTTAACAAAGAATTTAATAGCGTTTATATTAACCAGCCAAGATTATTTTATAACTATGCTGATCTCCAAACTTATTTGAAGACAATAGGAGAATTATTAGGTGTAATATAAAATTAACTTTTAGACTTTGTTATAATAATATATAGACTACTTAGTCAAAACAATCGACTTTAATTTCATTTATTTGTGTCCTTTATAAATATTCTCTTCAAACACCATTAGTTAACAACAAACCTCTTTTAGCTTTTGAATTTTAAACACGCTCTTACCCCTATAATGTGTAATACACAACATTAAGCCATTTAAAGATCAGCCTCCTTTTGTCCATAATAATGGTATAATTACTGCTACGTTTGTGTACGTTTGTCATATTACAAAGAGAATTGTGAATGAGCAATACTGGAACGAGAAATATGTATTGTTATACATATACCTATGTTATTAAAACGGTTAACAAAACATTAGACATTGCGATGTATATTATTAAGGGATGTGCACACGAGATGTTTGCGTTCAATAATCGCTATAATACCATGCGGTCTGAGTTCTATTCCGACCGGCAGTACCTAGGTACCAATGTGGATTACACGTGAAATTTATATGCACTAGTCAAGTGAATTACCATCTGCTAACGGTGAAGAAAAAATTCGTGAGGAAACCCACATACCCTAAATAAAATTCTATGAGTGTGTCTGATCCATCAATCCGCATTATTCACAAACAATTTCAATCAAATCAATGACCAAATACTCATCTAATTGCTTTTATAATTAATGTCAATCGGTAATGAAAATAGTATATATAGCCGATCGCACATGCTATCGCTCTTGTGCACATGACCTTATAAATATTATAATGCAAGGAATGCTAGCACTCATACGTTACTCGAGACGTTGTTTCAGTTTCAAGTTACACAGCAACACGGTGAGAATACAATTTTCTTATTTTGTAATAAATATAATAATAATTATACTATTATAGAATATATATTATTGTGTTGAGTGACTTAATTCTTTCGGAAGTTTTTCGTCTTTATTTATAAAGTCTAG
This sequence comes from Laspeyria flexula, assembly GCA_905147015.1. Lineage (NCBI taxonomy): Eukaryota > Metazoa > Arthropoda > Insecta > Lepidoptera > Erebidae > Laspeyria > Laspeyria flexula. The sequence goes on along the minus strand of LR989964.1, from coordinate 8,056,243 downwards.
TACCTTTTCGCCCACGTGTTATCAATGTAAAAAAAAAGTGTGCCAAATTTCATATAGCTCCTTACAAACGTTCTGGGGGCTTACTATGAATCTCGACATTCGAATTTTCGGTTTTGATGTCGCTGTCAAATGTTTGAAAGTGACAACGACCATATCTAAATTTCCTTACATTTGACAGCTACATCAAAATCGAACATTCGAATGTCGAAATTCAGAGCCCCCTGGAGTGATTGAGTAACAAAAATCAGTACTAACTTTCGTATTTATAATATTAAGTACCAGCTGAAAGGATCTTTTTAAAATTTACCACATGGACCTATCCATGTGGTAAATTTTAAAAAGATCAGCTATTTTGTCTTATATCTGTTAAAAACATCCATCCAGTCGTATCCATCCTAACTTTCGTATATTTCTCTTTTTTCACGGCTATACTTCTCTCTAAGGTGAGAAGTATACCCGGTCTTTTTGGAAGGCTTACGCGGGGACACAGGTCCAACACGCAGAGGCCCTTAAAGAATTTTAATTTAGAATGGGATGAGACACTTACCGCTGCCATATCATAGCTGTACTATTGTAGTACAGCTATGATTTGTCACTGATAAGTGTAAAGCTATTGAATGATGTTATGGAGTCAAATAAAATTGGGCTATGGGTTTGGGTGTTCGGTGGAATAATGGTGATATATAGCATACGGGAACTACGTCGCCTGCTTGCCTTAGTATGATTGGAATTGGTAAAATATTAGATAGGCGTACCATCTTTATCATCTTTTTTCCAATAAAGTACTAATTATTCAGTGATATAACGTAGTAGTGTAAGTTTTCGGATTTTTTCCTTTACTTGTGCCACTTGATATTGTTGCTTGCCAAATTTCATGATTCTAGGTCAACGGGAAGTACCCTATAGGTTTTGACTTTTTTGATCGTCAAGATATTCGACAAAAATGGAGCATAAACGGCTGGTTCTTAATGATTGTGTTAACTTAGAACTCTGATTTTTTGCGCCAAGGGATTACTATACCATAGGTAGCTATTTGATATTAATTTCAGCTTGATACCTACGCGTTCTAAAGAAAAATATACTTGACAGACGGACAGACAGACAGAAGGACAACGGAGTGATCCTATAAGGGTTCCGTTTTTTCCTTTTGAGTTACGAAACCCTGAAAACAAATTGTTTCATACTTACGTTCAAAATTTAATAAACAAAATCCAATATGGCGTACCCAGCGAAAGGATAACCTATAAACTGGTAGCGGTGTCCTGAACATAAAACACCGTGATGCGTGTAGCACGTGGTTACAAGAGAAAACCAATTTCGCGGAAACTACCTTCAATACTTAACTGCGTAACAATATACTGGATGAAAGAAAATCTCTCAATCCCGAAAAGTAATAGTGCTGATTAAACTATGCCACTTAATAAGCAACTATTTCAAACAGCTTTCATACCATGCCAAAACATGAGAAAAAAAAGAAAAAATTTACTATTTATTTCAGAAAATCCACTGCTCTTCTATTTCACCGTTTTATCTAATCTTACAGCCACTTAAGGATTTTCAATTTGCTTTAACTTTTTTATGAATTAGAAACAGAACATTTTAAAAGGTAGAATGTGTGTGTGAGTGTGATGTGTGTAAGGTAGTGGGGAGGGTGAAATGAAAATTGTGGTAGGAAAAAAATCTTTATTTCATTTTCTTATTCACTTACATTTAAAAATTTCAAGTAGATATGTAACTCAGCTGGTTCATAAATTTAAAGGGCAATGACCCTTACTTTTCTCGTCTGTAGGTATGCACTATTGTGATGATCCTACGAGTTTTGTTAAAAAAGCGTTTATGAGCATATCGGACCATACTCAATATAGGGTTCCGCAGCAAAAAAGCGTATCCTCTTGGCGCTTACTTACTTTTGTTGAGATGCACTGTTTTTCGGCAGTAGGTAACTCAAAAACGGTCTATCTTATCATTGTTGTATTGGTATCGTGACTTCAGTAGATTCGAAACACATTGGTACTTTGAAATTGGTTTAAAAAATTCTTCTGCGTTATAACCATTTGATATAATAAATTACACTATGTTATGTATTATATTGTATGTCAAAACTTTATTATAGGATTGTGTACCGACTTCCTTGACAAAGTTAAACTAACAACAGTAACTATGTTTTAGTTCTGATATTATGTTCACTTGCTCATTGTTGCTCATATTTTGCTTAGCATGACGTATGCGCTATTCATTTTTGTTTTTCTACTTACAATGCCTGTATCAATAGAGATTGAATAGCTTACAAATAAACATTTTAGACCTAAAATCGCAACAACTATCGCTGGTTCACAAATATAAATATCTCTAGCAATCATAATCCACTCGAGTAGTGACGAACTACCTATGTCAAGGTGCCAATAACTTCTAAATAGTATACCTACTGCAGTATACAATGAAATCATTAGATAATACAATAATGTTTTATTTCTTTAATAGGGGTTGCGTCCATACTGTTGTAGAGATTTCTATGTAAGCTATAACATGCTTGTTTTTAGAAAGACCGTTTGTCCTGTAAAAAAATGTCCTGTTTAAAAGAATGAGCACTTTAGCTTGCCTTGCTGTCAGTTTTTCACATTAGATGTTTCAAGATTATCAGTGAGATGAACGATTCTTACCACTTTCTTTGAGCTCTTCGATAATTAGACACTCTATTCTTTATATTTATCGTTATTTATCGGTTGACTGGGCCTCGAAAAAGGAAACCATTCTCCAGGGAAACTTGTCAACCAGTGCCAGGCCCAATGGTTGTGTCAAATCCCTATGGATCACTCGATTTGTCGTTTTCAACCCTTCTTTCCCGCCTACAGAATTAAGAAGCTATTTTGTCCATTACAACTGTGGCTAGAACCCATAAACTCTGTATCCATTATATTCTATCTATATGTTACTGGAAAAAAAGGGGACAAAATTATGTGATAAATATACATTGACCAATCATTTGCTGATTAGCTAGTAAATCTATAGCCTATTGCGCGTCGGCTTCTTAGTAAATGATTGCAAAAAATATATGGGTTGGTACAAGAAACGCCGGCCCTAATCTCATTATTGGCACAGCACACATCACCATAAGTAGCAATCCATAACTTCATCCTCGCCATCTATTATTTATATCAAACAGATTACGTCTCTGAAAATACACAAGTTACGGTAGCGAAATTCTGAGGTGATAAATGTGTTTATAGGAATTCAATATGTGCCGGAAACAAAACAAGGTGGTGTGAGACAGCCCTAGGGAAGAATATTGTTTATTCATGAATACGTAAAACATTGCTAGGCACTCCAATCGCTCAATGGATGCGAAATCTTATCTCTAGGGCCGATACATCATTAGAAAAGACGTGAATGTTTGACGGAGTAATTCTTGACGCCGATTAACAAGAAGTTTTGATCCTTTTTGTTTGTTAAATGATTTACTTTGAAACGATGCAAGTTATGCGGTTTTTTATTTCTCTTTGATCCTTTGAACTTGACAAAGACCCTTATACCCTTCGAAACGACTTGGTTTCTTTGAAAAATATGAATGAAAATACTTACCTTTATTGTTTTGCCTGCGGCTGTGCCACGTGAACAGGATCGATTATTCATGTTTGGATAGCTTATCCAATATAATGGTAACACTCTAGTCATACTTTTATGATTTTATTGTGTTTATGAGTGTATTTAGGCTACAGTTGACAGTGTACTTACTTACCTTATAAAAGTGAACCGCAAACATTGTGTACGCCACGCTTTTCTAAAAAAATGAGACGTATCACTGTTTGCTAGTCGGTAGTTAGCACAACCAATTTGTATGTACCTACGTTAAACGCGTTCCAGACGAATATTATCATGAGATGTCAGTCATCTAGACAGTAGATGCAATCCAAATTTCATACCCAATCTGCGGATGGAATCCAATGTTCATTCAAAGTCACATTTGTTGGAACGCCAGATTACATCCGTGTGGCACACGCTTTAATTCCATAATGCAAAATCAATTTTTCTAGTATATGTCAACTAAAACTTTTGCTATAGTTGAAAACCATGGTGCACATCACATCCATTTCATTAGGTACATTTCTTGGAACCCTCATTCTCAATTAAATTTAAAGCAATAAAACATTCAGGAAATTTGAAAACAATTAAAACGGAATAAAGGAATACCTAAGATTAAACAGATAGGGAAAGTGAATTTAGTACCGTCCATTATCAAACGATCCAGATCGTAAAGCTCGAGTTAAGACCTCCTAATAGCTGCGTCGGCTACAATTTATTCAAATTCTTGCTCAGCTAATATAGCACTTATTCTCTGAAAAAATATTTGATGTGCACTTCATTCTAATTAAATTTCGCATATAAACCTTCATGCTTAATAATTTACTGAATCAAATACCTATACAAAATCCAATTGTGTTTCGAAAATAACAATAGCTGTACATACCTACTGATGCGTATTCTAATAATGACACTTGCGAAAAATATCATAGACGCCGTGTGTGTAATACCTCAGGTACCAAAGACCCTCGCCCAGGTGCCATTTAAGCAGATGCCCAATCTCCAAAATTTGGTTATGTGCTTTGGACCACATTATTCTTAGTAGAATGCTGTTTTATTCAAAATGTTATCAATCGAATTTTACTGACTCAATTAGCTTCTAAATTAAAAGATTAAACTTGGTATTCGGCAGTTGGACACATCAAAAGAGCTAATTACAAAATCGGTTCGCAAACATGCGTACATAAGAAATTTGTCAAAGTTTTGAGGTTATAGAGAGATTGCGAAATATCTAGCACATATAATGTCTACGTTTCGTCCAGTGGCTATTGTAGCAGCGTAATGTGAATTAATAAACATTTCGCTATATATCTCACTAAGTAGACTTCTTTATGGGGTATTTATGTTATTAGAGCTTACGTGCCTACAATAAATCCTGCTTAAACCAGCCCTAGCTATGTATTTTTAATTTAATGGCCGGTGACTGGTAAAATCAGAAATTATTGCTATTGCTAAATTTTTGTTGCGAACACCTAGCTGAATAAACATTAACAGTGGACAATCGCCGTGTGATGACAGAATGGAAATACAATTTGTCACCACTTTTATTCATCCTCAGGGTGTTGTAAAAGACGTCTAGAAGGAACTTACATTATTATCACAATACACCAGTACAAAGAATACAGTCTAGCAGGGAGGTAAGAGCGGGATTTCTTTTGTGAGGAGACCCAACAATGTGAGTGGGACATTCCCAGCACTGTGACTCCTGTAAACCAGGATTAAAAAAGATGAACCGCGAACCGATGCTCGTAGTTCATTAGCTATGACACTTAGGTTTCCCAACGAAAACCTAACCTATTGTCTTGGAATCCACAACGAATTTGATCAGAAGTATAATGGAGGAGTAAGAAAGAAAGTTTCCACTTCCCTAAATAGCAAAACGTGACTCTTAAAAATCAGTTGAAAGTAATGAGTTTATGAGGGTTTTTATCTTAAAGCCAATTATATTCATTATTTTCGGTAGGATACTTATCTGTTCATAAATATTCCAGACAGCTATAATACAACTGAAATTAATGAGGTAATAAGTTACACAGCGGTTGATAAAATGTATCTACGGATTTATTCAAAAATATTTATGAACCAATGATTAATACTTACAAAATTAAAAATATAAATATATTATTGTCTGGTAATTCTGATATTATTGTCGAAAAGGGTGGACGGAAAATGAAAAATTAATAAAAGAACTTCAATTTGAAAAATATAATTTGCCTTGTCTGCATTTTAATAGTATACCAATATTACTGATTAAAAACTTATGAGCTACACACTGCAGCTTGCGGACTTTGTGATGATAAACCTCATTGATGTGTTCTTGAAACCCTGCAAACAAATTACGCAAACAAATAAAGAAAATTCGAGAAACGAAATAGCATCGTCGCATTGCATCGAAGTTGATCGAATCAAAGTCCTGCGCTTGTCAGCTTCCGAAATTCCTTGAATTTTTCATACGAATTTCCGAGGTTGAACGCACGCTGCATACCTCACAAAGCCCAGGTACGCTGAACTAACAACAAGGTCCTATAGGTAAACTACGAGTAGGTATATACGTATAAATCTGCATGTAGTGGCTACCAATGCTTTTCCTGCCGCCAAATTGAACTATCCAGTCACAGACTACCTAAAATCAAATATGGTTTCATCTGTAGTTTACTATGATAACTTTATTACTAGTGATGAACATACAACAACCCTATACCTACTTAAATGTAAAATCATTTTTCTAATATTGTTCACTTATTATCTAAGGAAGGAAAATCTATTTTCTATTATTTATCTATTTTATTATCTAGTTTTGCAAAGAGTAAAGTAGTATAGATTCTTCGTGTTAGGGAAGATTATATTAGACCGGGGCGTGCCATGTGCGTGACGGAGCATGGATTTGAAACGTTAAATACAAAATGTATTTAACGTTTCAAATCCATGCCCTGTGGCTGTGTAATATAAACTGCTTTATATAAAAACAAATTACGCAAACAAATAAAGAAAATTCGAGAAACGAAATAGCACCGTCGCATTGCATCGAAGTTGATTGAATCAAAGTCCTGATGATGTTTATATTACACAGTGCTGATGCTGCATGATCCATGTCCCGTCCGGGCTCGTTTACTAACGTACGAAGCTCGTCTATACCACGGTTGTGCACAGCACGGACACGGCCCGATCTAATATAAATCGCCCTTACAAAGTTAAATATCCAGTGAAATCAAAGTGCTTGCTATCAAGAGCCTACTCAGAACCAACTCTCAGGTTATAAGGAATGTACCTAATGCAGCAGAGGAATGTGAGCTTAATTGCTGCCTGCTAGAAACAAGGTCTCCACCGGTAAGATCCTGGCACTGTCACCGGTCATGGTGATCGGTTGGCCATCCCCGGCTATGTGTTCGTTAACATCAAGAACTATAGGAACAAGGAAGAAACAGACAAACATAATTTTATCAATATTGTTATTATTTAAGTAAAGCAGTTAGTTTTAACCTATTTACAAAACTCCATATAAATAATTCCGAATCCTATTGTATTTACGCCGCCTAAATCCATAAAATAATCCACCTCACCTTCCAACAAATTTGTCCTTTTCCTTTAGTAAGTATAATAAAAACTTTCTCATAAGCCGATTTAAATGGAAAATCCTAACAAAGCTGTCCCTTTATTTGAATGTTAAGGTTTCGGAGATTTATCTAGGGTCTATTTAACATTTGCCGGCGGTCATTTGTTTTAAGTAAGCCACTTGTTAATACGAACCCCGAAAAATATAAATGGGAGTATCGAACAAGAAACTTCTCATTTCTATCGACAGTGTTCATTATATTGCAATTTTTATATACTTAGTTGATTCCGCCCGCATGTTATAGACACAGAACAGAAATAGGTTATACTACATAATGCGAAACTTTACATTTTTTGTCAAAAATATATTAAAATCGTTTCAGATCAATTAACTTTTGGATTGAATCTGATGCTGTTTGATAAGTTTAGCTGTATATTATGAGATTGTGTCTAATAATGACATTATAACAAACATTGTCTGCCCCAGTGACGCAGCAGTAATTTATACAACAACTAATTTTAAAGGTCTCCAGAAAAACGTATTGGGTTATTCTGTCATGGAATTCTCTTTATTAGCCGAGGTAATGTGCCCAGAAAAGGAAAACAAAGACCTAATCTAAAGATTTAATCGGGGTCGATATCGCTTTCAAGTATTTAATAATAACAACTGTATAAGATATCTAATATCTGACAGTGATATCGAGTCCAATTAAGTCGATGTCGAAATTCATAGTAGGGTATCAAGCTCGCGCCCTAAGCAAAATCAAAAACTGCCCATTCGAGGGTAAAAGGCTTGAAGCTATAAAGCGTGTGTTATAATTATGTTTTAATACTTACATGTTCAAACTGAGAGACTAATGTATTTAAGTCAGGCATAAAACTTGTACCGCTGCTGGCAGTGGCTTGAGCACATTCAGCCAATATTATCTAGATCTACCGTTAGTTGCTTTAGACTGTACCCGCGGGAAATTACCAAGTAGATCTTACATTTCCAGCAATAGAGGTCAAATATTTATTATCATTATTGACCTCTAGTAAAATATTGATAAACAAAAGAAACGATAATGTTGGCAGAAACAAATACAAATTATTCGATACTAAAATACATTAAAGAAACATTGGTGTTGTACTCGAGGGAAATCATAAGGATTTTAGAAGATTCAAAGCCGTGGTTGAACTATTGTGTAATACCTAATAACATGAAACAATTTATTGAAAGTTAAATTGAAACCAATCATCGCAACAAAATTAATACCTAACGCTCAGAAGTTTAGAAGTAATTAAAAACACAATTAGAGGCTTCGTTTGCGGTGGAAACGCTTAATTGAGTTTTCTTTCAATTAGTTTTAATACTTCAAATTGGAGTTGATAGGTGTTTATAAACCGAAATGTAAAAAAGACTACTTATTTTAAAGAACTATTTATATTATACAGACTCCCTACTAGCTCTCGCCCCGGGGCTTCGCTCCCGTGAATCTCTCTAACATATAATCTATCTATCTTTTGTTGACCATTTCCATTCCTCAGCACCTATTAGTCGTAGCGTGGTGAATAGCCTATAATAGTCTTCCTCGATAAATAGGCTATTCAACACAAAAATATTCTTTTAATTCGGTTCAGTAGTTCCTGAGATTAGTGCTTTCAAACAAAAACCATTCCGAAACGAATCAACACAGCTTAATTACATATTTATGTATTGTTGTAAACACGGGGTACAATTAATTACAAATAAAATTCATAAAGTAGGTAGGTAACACTATATTAACTTGTTATATATGCAATTAAATATACAATATGCAATTAAATGTCTTGATTTTTCACAGTCATATACTAAGTGTATTAATCTAAAAATCATTTTATTTATTTCTCTAGGTATAAGGGTATCATTTTAAAATATACCACAGTAATATTAAATTATTGCTTGTGCGAAATAAGAGTTGCCTCCCAAAATAATCTGTACATCAATAAATTTTCCTTTTGGCCGGTAACTGGTTACTGGCTGCCACCGTTCAATTAGATGACAACAAACTCATTTCTCGGATTAAATTAAATTGTACAACAAGTGCTGCCATCTATTCGAAGAGTGAACAACTATTTTAATAATCTATTTTGGTGCCGGGTTGGTTCCACAGTAGAACCCGATAAATACACAAGTACGGTTGGTTCGTTCTTTAGACGTCCAAATGTCATGATAGTTCGTAATCTACCAAAAAGATGTCGTAGTTCTAGTTTTATCCTAACTAGGAGAGGTCAGGGGCGGATCTGTGTAGGGGCTATAGGGGCTGCAGCCCGAGGCCCCCGGATATAAGGGGCCCGTCTCAATAGAAAACATTGTGAATTAACTTGGCCGGTTTTTTTAATGGCAGCTATAGACAGGCTCCCTGGGGTCCCCGAGTAGTATCAACCCAGGGCCCCACAAACTCACGGTCCGCCCCTGGGAGAGGCAAATTGTGTGCAATGCACACATACAAGTTGTAACATTTAGATCGATCAGTCAGTATGTCTGAAACTATAAGACATACGAAGATCAGCCCCCTGATTCTGACTCGTCGGATTGCTCCCGGATCGTAAACTTTTTCGAATCTTAGTACGACGTACTTTTACGGCTTAAGTTATTTAATGTTAGAAAATAGTCTACCGTATAGAAAATTAAAAACTGATTAATATAAGATTTTTCCTATAACCATTTATTTCTCTAACATTATGTTTTTTAAATTTAATTAAACTGACATTTCCAGCCGAAAATTTTCCGACAGCTCAGAATCAGGGGGCTGTTCTTCGTGTCATCGATTTCAGTGACAAGAAAAACTGTAGGTATTTATAGATTTAGAAAAAAACGTGGACTTGTTCGGGAATCGAAAAAAGAAAACTTATGACATTTCTTCGTTATTGAATGTTACTAATGAAACATAAAATGCATTATTTATCTTATCCTACAATTTAATTTGCTAGGTAGGTTTTCGAAATGAGAAGCAGAAGCAGAAGAATTTTTTTCAATACAAATTCAACTCGTTAATTGCGTTTTGTGTCTGCATTACTCTATGGCTGGTTTTAGGTCTTCAATGGTGTCGTAACCTATTTTTTGTACACTTTATTCTTAACGTAACTCCATGTAATAATAATACCTACTTATAACGAGGATAAATCGGCCCTATCAAATGGACCTCGCGGGCTGTTTGATAAAGCCGTAAAACCGTTACCAGTACCACTCAATATAATCAATTAACTACAATCGGATTTCGTTTGGTTTGCTTTATCACATAATCAACCAATTTCTTATCTCTGCTCGTATATACTACTATCAATCTCCGTCTTTTTTTAGTCGCACCGTTTTAGACTTGTTTGTGTATCATTGCCAACGTTTTGAATGCTACGTGTCTAGGTTATTGTAGGTGTGTCACGAGTTACTTTTCTATGCTTTACCATCATCTTATCAGCCGCAGGAAGTCCACTGCTGGACATAGGCCTCCTCAAGAGATTTCAATCTATACTTAATATTAGAAGGCAGAAGAGTTTATTTATTTGTTTGATTGAACGCGATAATCTCAGGAACTGCTGGTCCGATTTGAAAAATTCTTTTAGTGTTGGATAGCCTATTTATCGACGACTGCCATAAGCTATATAATATCACGCTACGGCCAGTAGGAGCTGAGCAGTGGCCAAACAAAGAACGATGGGAGCGTAATCCCGCGTCATTGCCTCAAGTAAGGCCTTGTGTAAATAAATATTCATAAATTCATATCCAAGCCCAAACGGAAAGCTTTGGCTTGTTTCCTATGTTCCGAGACGCGCAGTAACACTACTGTCTCGGATAGTACGTTACGTACACACTAACGTACTATCCGACAAAAAGACAGACCCTATAGATTTATTAGAAAAAAAATGTGAGTTAACAGGTTTTAAAGATGGTGAACATTATCATGTTTATGATGACCTACTTAAATTAGGCAATAAACAAATTTTATTTGTCTTTTTGTATCAACCTCAATTTATCTGTCAAAATTTATTATTTGACAGAAAAATTATGGCAGTATTATATATTAGTTTTCATAAATTTATTTGATGTAAGTGCTTTATTTTTATTTCTTTTATCTCTTTTATTAAACCTTTCACTTACTGCATTGTGAAATACATAATTCTCTTATAAAATATAGGTAGTTTGACGCTATTGTATTTTTCTTACTTTTTCCTTACGGTCTCGTTTTTTGTTGGTTATTTCTGTTGCGTTGGTAATATTTATGCAAAGCTTTTATTTAATTAATACAAAGCCTTTACTATCATCATCATCATCACTACAACCCATAAACGTCCCACTGTTGGGCTCGGGTCTCCTCCAAACATTGTGGAGGGAATTAAGCCTACTATACCACGCTGGCCAGACGGGTTGGTATAGGGTTTGTTTGCATTTACTATGGCAATTTTAAAATCCGTCAACGATATATTTTGTTTTTAATAAAAAATTTCATAACTATTTTATTTTTCCACTTTTTCAATTTCAATTTCAATTCACTTTTCAATTTTACTAAGTAAGTACTTAGTAAAATTGAAAAGAAGAAGAATGGTGCGGTGAGTCAGAAGTTTTCATTTTTAGTATTGGCGGTTACCCGGGCTACCTGTTTATTTTCAACATATTAGCTAAGTTGGGGTGCAAAGACAAAATAGTTTTTAGAAAACTTGTAACTACGACGCGGACTAAAAATGATTGGGAACCCCTGTGGAATGTGTGAGTGAATGTGGAATGTGATGGAACTTGTGTACCTACATTCAAACACAAGTTCCATCTTAGCGTTAAAATAGTTACAATAGTTAGGCATACCTACCAATAATAAACAAAGAAAGGTACCTACATAAAAAAAATATCACCAAACGTAGTAAATTGGAAATCCCGCCGTTTTATTTGCGGCGCCCCAAAACTAACAAGCCGGTTTCCCAATTCCCATCAGAATGGGTTAATAAATAATATCTAACGTTTTTATTTATTTCTCTTTACAAATACAATTTATGAAAGATCATAACGTAAAAGCTCATAATTTTATTGTGAGGAGGTGGTATCCGATCTGGCATAAAAATCCGTACCTACCACGGAAAATCACCACACCATAGAGGTAGACGTAAAATATTTTTAGTGTTACTAAATTATATTTATATTTTTTTAAACGCTTAATAAGCGTCTACAAAAAACTAAAAAACGTTACTTTATTCGGCTTGTGGTCTGGCAACATTTACTAGTGGTGTACCGCGTGCAGGACTGGTAAAATTCATTCATTCGCGATATTTGTCGCGCCGCCGTGAGAGAGTTCTCGCACGTATCGCTATTCGCCTATTCGCTATCACTACTCGCGAGTCACGTCACGACGTACTTGTGCGACACGAAAAAAATCATTGTGAAACCTGGTGGTTAGCTGCTCGACGTGTTAAAGTTTAAAAACAAAAAATCGTAAGTAAAATCAAGTATTATTGTGTAATAATGTTTAACATAATTATTTCATTTATGTATAGTATGATGTAATATTCGTATTGATTGACTGTGTTACACCCAGTGAAGATTTAACCTCAAACAAGGATTTCTTAATATCTTCACAAAAAATTATAGAATAATTGGCATTTGTTTAAATATTAGTTATTATATTTAGCTTCTTTCCTGTTATAAATAGTAATTTTGAATATAATGTTATATTTCAAGAACTTACGTAACACAGTTACGACACCTTGTGCATTGAAACTCCAGAATGACATTGATCCTGACCTAATTCTATCAAACAAATTCTAGGACAATGCTTTTCTCTTTAAATTATAATCACATTTTTAAAATTAGAATGAGTTAGAGTAAAAAGTATTTTTTCTCTTGTTATTTGATTCTTATTAACACTTGTACCTCATAGAATTTTAAGTGTACCCAGTGAATATAATGAGATTACACAGTAAATTGCATTAGATATTAGATTTATGCATTGGATAATTTGCTATTGCATTCAACTTGAACATTGACCTTGAAATGTGTTCATGAATCTAATCTCAGCATAACCTCACAATGTCTTATCATATTAATATTGTACTTGATCTAGTAGAAATATGTAGACTTCTTTCACCTACCATTCTGATATGAATTAGAGGTTATTGACATTATTCAATTTCTAGAAATATGGGTGTCCCTGCTGGAAACGCTGAGAATGGAAAGAAAATCTTTGTCCAAAGATGCGCCCAATGTCACACAGTAAGTTCCTATGTCTGTTTTTTAAATACTAAAACATATTATTAACATTACCCCATTACCAGTGGCAATGAATCATAATTTGCTGGCAAAATTACCACAGGAAAATCTGATATTGTACTCGGGTTTTTCCTGAATGATACTTTCCTTTCGGTCATGGTACCTACCAAGCTTTATAATTCTGACAAAAATATCATCATTAAAAAGTGTGTACTTACAGAAGTACAATATGTACCATTTTAAATGCAGCAGATATACCTACACTGTAAATGATTGATGAATCATCACATCATAAAATGATATGCTCATAGCACATACATACATACAACACAACACAAAAGTTTTGTTAGAACAAGGAAAATCTAGCTAATATAGACATTTGGCCCTGTTTTACCACTAGCAGATATCTGATATCTAACTGAGACATAAGTGACAGATTTTATATAAAAAATTAGCTTCACTGCATAGCTATTCCTGTCTGAAATATATCTGTAAAATTGTAACTTATATTATCTTCTAATTGACCTCTAATATTTCAGGTTGAAGCTGGTGGCAAGCACAAAGTAGGTCCCAACCTGCACGGCTTCTGGGGCCGCAAGACTGGTGGTGCCGCTGGATTCTCATACTCAGATGCCAACAAGTCTAAAGGTATTATTTTCTTTACTTTTTTTTTTGTTTTAGTTCATGCCAGCCAGCTCAATAGTAATGATGACATCATAGTCAACACAAAGTGCACCTAAGCAGTTTCTGTTTATGGTTTCATTATATTTATGATGGGAAGGGCATCAAAACAAATCATCCTTAATGTTTAAGAACTACACCAAACAATGTGTTTGTAAGTGACATACAAGACTACTATAGCTAGATATAGAAGACAAGCCTGCAAAACTGACATAGAGGGAGTGGCATAATAATAAACTGAATAAAAAAGGCTATAGAGCATTTGAATAAATTTAAGATTTTTCTTAACCATATACTCAGCTAAATATAAGGATCACTTAGCACTTCATCTGAATCCACTCTCGCACTGCTTCTGTCGCCCTATGTAAAAACTAAGAGAGCCAATGTGCTTCCTAATTTAGATGACCTAGGGCAATGACCCCATCTTCCCAACTCACATCTGCACCCAAAAGCATTTGCTCATAGGTTAGACTGGTTACAGTGATTGCTCGTGATCAATCGTAACCTCATAACCTCCTTGGGACTTTTCTATAATAGCCTGTTGAAATCCATCTATTTAATTTTTTTACCTTTTATTAACCATCATCATATCAGCACAGTGTTGTCCACTGCTGGACATAGGCCTCACCTAATTTCGCCACAGCATGCAATTTATATAATAAATAATATTTAGCCTGCAGTTGAAAATTTTCACTTATTACTTTCAAGTTAAGGCTCATTTTCATTTACCAGATAACATAGCTTTATCTGATGTTGTAGTCAGTTATATGTGTGCAACTGTGCACTTTGTTTTTAGAAAAAAAAGGACTGAGGCATTGCGGGGCATAACTAACAATCAAATTTTTTGTCAATTTTACGCATACCTATTTTGATTTTGACGCGTCTGTTAAACATATTTGATCATTTAATAGGCACTTCAGAATGAACAATAGAACATCATTAACTTATCAAGTTATTTAGTATAGTGTCACATGAACTTGAAGTGTTCAATCACACTATCTGAGTAGGCACAGTATGTTTGATTACACACACTTTTATCAGCAGGCACATGTTAATATAATGCCTTGTCGATAGTTATGTAACCTTTTTGCTATCGTGACGTACTAGGTACCTAATTCAGTTATTTCACACAGGTTTTTTAATAGTAAGATAAACTTGGATGATTCACATAGAACAAATACTGGTTATCTATACTAATATTATAAAGCTGAAGAGTTTGCTTGTTTGTTTGAACGCGCTAATCTCAGGAACTACTGGTCCGATTTGAAAAGTTATTTTAGTGTTGGATAGCCCATTTATCAAGGAAGGTTATAGGCTATATAACATCGCGCTACGGCCAATAGGAGCTGAGCAGTGGCCAAACAAAAGTGACGGGAGCGAAACCTCGCGCGACTTCTAGTCTAAAATATACGTACTATACTTACATCTCATTGACAAAGGTGACATCAAAAATGATTCACACTGGCTGTTATTTAATATTATCAGAAACGTGACAGATTTAAAAAAATACCGACAATCTGTCACTTATGTTTCAGATTTCACCTTTTAACCGCCATATCTGTACTGTACTGTAGAAGTGTATCTAATTATAAATGATTACATTAAATATTTTCCTAATATAAACAATACATATTTTGATAGAATCTAGCGTAAATAAATAGCAAAATCCGATTGAACGAGTGGAAGTATTTGGTCGTATATATTGTCTCTGGAGAAATAGACACGAAAATATGTGTCGGATTTATCCGACGTAGGCGGTTAAAGGGTTAATAGTCTGACATGGCTTTCTGTGCAGGTATTATAACAAGGAGGGTTACTCTGCATCAAATGCTATCAAATATGAAATTATGCACTGAACAGCTATTCATGTCTGATTATATTATCACATCACACATATTTTAGATAGTGCAGTGTGGTGAAGAAGGGCGTTAGTATCTTATAGGAATAAACAATAAAAAATGTTGTTTGTGCCACATGATCTACATACTACAAAGACAAAAAAATCCAAGGCCAAATGCCAATAGTATCACATTCCATTCATTCAACATCCACTAGTGCAATGACTGATTAATTTAAACTGGTTATGCAAAGATTGTACAATGCTACTGTCTGCCTAGTAATTATCTGTAATCATGTTAATTAATAAAAAATATTATCTTTCAGGTATCACTTGGGGTGAGGATACCCTATTCGAGTACTTGGAGAACCCCAAGAAGTACATCCCTGGAACCAAGATGGTGTTCGCTGGCTTGAAAAAGGCCAACGACAGAGCAGATCTTATTGCCTACCTTAAGCAGGCCACTAAGTGAAGCACAAGTTCATAGGAAAATATTGTAAAAAATAAGAGGCATTTTCCATTATATTTCTGGAACATTCTTCTTATTTTATAGCCCAATCAGTATCATTAAAGTGTTATGCAATTTTAATGTTGTGTGATGCAATTAGAACTTAGTTCTATCACATTTTCATAGCTGTTATGTGTTACATGAGTACAAGTTACAGTGTGGAGAATATACGTGGATATATTCTGTATTGGGAAAGTTGTGAGTGGAATTAATGTTATTAAATTATTATTATTAGATGAGCACACTCAGCTTTTCATTTGTGAATGTCCCATTCGTCATTATTTATTTTCCTGTGTATCAGCTAAAATCAAGACATGTGATGAATTAATTCCTAATAATTGTTACCATTTAATTATTAGTGGATATTTTAAATTATTTAATAAACACATAAAATTTATTTTATTTTATTTTTACCTTTTAATTTGATGGGTTGGTTTTTTCAAGAGTTGCAAAATTAAAACGTGTTTCGCGAACGCGCATACCTACCTTGATTCTGAGCCATCGGAATGCTTCCGCATTGTACTACTTTTCCGAATCCTAGAATGAAGTTTATCTACGGTGTAAGTCATAATAATATGTAGAAAATAGGTGTATAAAAAAATTAAACCTGAATAATATTAGTTAGGTACCTACGTACATTTTTTCTACGGCTAAATAATATATTTATTTTTACAAGTATTAGTAACTTTAAACTAATTGAAATTTCCGCCTGAAACTTTCCGACCGCTCAGAATCAGGGCCGGGGGCCTTATTCTCGATAGGTACCTACACTAGGTAGGTATCTATCTAAATTGAAGAACAGGTCCAATCGAGATATTCATCATCATTAGTGTAATTCAGACTTATTCGACCTAGGTATTGGGATGATAATTCCGATAAAGACAACTGAGTAACATATCTCAATTATTTAAATTGTTCACGCTGTAGACTTTATTAGCTCTATGGTTAAGAAGGTAGGTTAATAACAACTTAACTAATGAATAACTGTCTACTAATCAAAGAATTTATAGTCAATTGTTTTTTTGTTCTAGTGAAACATGGGTGTACCTGCCGGTAATGCTGAAAATGGAAAGAAACTCTTCGTACAAAGATGCGCTCAGTGTCACACAGTACGTCAAGGCATTATTATAAAAAAAATCTTGTAACCATTACCTAAATACCTACTAGGTTTTTGTTTAGGTACCTATAGCAAATTCATAGTACCTAACGTGAAAATTTTGTGTAGGTAGGTATAGAAATTTGTAGTAAGTAGGTAAATTTCCATTTGGCGTTCCGCCCTTCGCTACGCTTTCCAATACGTGGCCGCCGACTCGAGAATTTTTTTGCCCCATCGGCCATCAGTTCTGCGGACTATATGGCCTACCCACTGCCACTTCAGTGATGCGATTCGGTGAGCTATATCGGTAGCTTTAGTTCTCTTGCGGATCTACTCATTTCTGATTCGACCACGCAGGGAATCTCCGAGCATAGCCTGACTAGACTCTCTTCAACTATCTGTGCCAATTAAAAGAGCAAAGAGCCTGGCATTCCGCCCCAGGATAGTGCCACTCTAAAGCTGATCCAACTCAGTAGGTATAAAACCTCGGCGGGGAGAAAAATCTATGGCCACTGTAAACTAAACTACCTACCTGCTTAGAAATAACCTGCGCCCGTCCAAAATGTACAGTTTCTGCCAAAACTCGGGAGGAAACTGCATTGCATTCCTCTGCTCATGTGGGCCACTCATGCACAAAAAAAACATTCATTTAGAACCGTACCAGCCCGCTGATTCTGACTGGTCGGATTGTTCCCGGATCGTAAACTTTTACGAACTTAGTACGACGTATTTTAACGGCTTATCTTATTTAATGTTAGAAAATAGAAAATTAGAAACTGATTAATTTAGGGATTTTTCCTACAACCATTGATTTCTTTAACAATATGTTTTAACTTTAATTACACTGACATTTCGGGCCGAAAATGTTCCGACAGCTTAGAATCAGGAGGCAGGTGCTAACTGATGAGATACAGTCTCTCTGCTCAGAAACTCTGGGGGTTCCAAGATTCTACAGAGAACCATAAATAACAAGAGCGCTACATCTATGGCGGAATGGATAAGTGACTGGCATGCTACTTTAGGATCAGGTGTTAGGTCGTTGACCCTAAGGATTAGCCTGGAAGGGAAATACTCAGCCGGACAGCTGAGTATCTACTAGGGAGAGGAGAGTTCACTGTACCAACCGGCCAGGCTGGGTAGCCCTTGAACCGTGGAAGAGTACAGCTGAACTAGGTAGGGAAGAAGAGAGAAAGGAAACGCACAAGACGATTGAACTTAAATTATATTAAAAATCGCTTATTTATATTTACAATTTTGGTCACACAACTACATGGTCATACACAAGCTAATATTTACAAATTGACCAATCAGAAGAGACAGTATTACTTTTAGAATATTTATTTTATCCACTCGACACCAGGGGGCGTGTTTGCCCCTACATAAATATGGTACGGAATATAAATAGCTCGCGCCGGGAGCTCGGGCCCGCAGTCGGGCGCTGCGGCGCGCCACGAGCGGACCACGCCCCACAATCTTCATATATCCAAACGCTCGTCGTACGCCATTTTGTTTTTTAATGTCAACTGACGTTTCTGCTTCGCTGTGATTGGTTGTCGCAGTCGCCGGTTTATTTTCACAATTTGTCTTGCCATAGAAAAAAAAAAATATTAAAACGTCATACAGGGTAGGTACTGTGTTGTGCTTACTATCCCAGTTTCTCTGTGATTATTTTGCTTTTATTGCAAAATTTAGTGTAAATCTTCACGACAGGACGCTATTTTGTATTTTGCATCATTTTCCATGTACTAAGAGAAGACTGTGTGGTTAAAGTGCCTAAACCGAGATGATCTGAACAGTTTATCTTCAAAACAACTTTCAAAGTAGTTTGTTTGCCAAAAACACTTTGAGAAAAAGTTTATAATATCCAAATCTCGTCTGATAGGCAGTGCCTATCCTTCTCTTTTCACTGGAGAAGAGATTTTAAGTGGAATATCGACTTGAGAAAATAGCAGTACATCAGCATTTTTATCTGAAGCCATACTGTGTCAGGAGAGGAGTCCCCAGCCCGGCAGTGTAGCTTAATGGGTTGCTGATGAATGAATGAATGAAAATACTGTGTCAGCAGCCTTGTCGTATACAGCAAAATATTGTGAGTAAATCAGATTAATAAACATTCAATATCTGCACTGATTAGAAATAATGTGATAATGCTTTAGTATGATACTATATATTTTAAGAGGCTCTTATCAATGATGGCTTGTAGCCACTAAACAGAGCTAAATCTTGTTTTTATAAATTACTTCTTGTTTCATAAAGTTAATATAGACAATTCTTGCTCTTTTTTTAATAGATACCAATGATTAGTTATTTTATATTAGATAAAAATATTAGAAAAATACAAAAATCGATATGTCCTTAGGTACTAATGTACATGGCACACCTAATACACGACTTTAGTAAAGTCCTTGGCATCCAAACAAGTTGACTTTTAAATATTAATGACATGTTCTTTTTTTTAGCCCACTATGCAGATGGAAGACCTGTCAGTGAAACATTGAAGAAGACTGCTGAAACAGTTCTATTTCTTGACCATCTGTTTGATAGTATCAATGGAGCTGCATTGTTAACAAAGGAAAACCGCTAAGACCGGTAGTGACGGAGAAATCACCTCGTCATCAATTTTGGCAAGATGCTTAATAAACTACAACAAATAAAATGTATAGATTCAAGTGGAAAGGAAAGGTCTGTGCCTGCTTTAGAAAAATTTGTCACTGCTTTAAAAGTTATATGAGGAAGTGGCAGGTTTTAAATTTAATAGTCAAAACATAAAAATAATGAGACCAAGATATTTTAATTCAGATCCAATTGAAAACTTTTTTGGCCTAGTAAGGGCATATAATTATAGAATAAATGATAAAACTGCCACAGCTTCAATTGTACCTTGAAACAATCATTGATAACCAGGATAATCAAGTTCCGCAATCCATCATTTAATAATTGTGAGGATGATCCGGCAGATCAGATTATAAATTTACAAACATATTTTTTGAAGATGTGAAAGAAAATGTTGATGAGCCGGTCATCCAGAAACCGAACATTATGTTGTTAGGATTGTGGAACAGGCCCGACGAGAATGCTTAAATATTCATTCGCGGGCCTACACTGCAGGATAGGTAGTAAGCAAACTTTTTGAAAGATTAGAACTCAAGTGCAGTTCGTGCACAAATTGCTTGTTACAACAAATATTCATCAATGTATAACGCATAGGGAATATAAAACAGCAACAAATAGTTTATACTACCCATCTGAAGGTGCAGTATGGTGTTTTAATACAGTAATTACTGAAACAAAATGAATTCTTGGAAAAAAATACACATGATATCTTTGTACAAATTTAATATTAGTGCTCAAATTCTTTCCAAGTATTCATTTGATTTTATCAACTGTACCGAACACAAGATGATTACCCTTAATTAATCATTTTATTACCCCAACTATTTGGTTTACAATAATGAATTGGTGCAATGTTTTTTAACAAAATATTGAAGAGCACAGATATTTCCCGATTAAATATTCGTGATTTGCCTGCGATGCAAAAGAAAGCACTATTAAAATATAAAAGAAATAAAAATAAATCTAATAATACTTATTTATGGTCGTTTTATTTAATATCTTTCAAAAAAAATAAAAATAAACCACCTGTAAGTACCTACCGCGTACGTACCACAGCATTGAGGCTGTATTAGTAATGTTCCTTTGCCTAAGTACTACAGCTTCGCTCATTGATTTAAAAAAAAAAGAAACGTCATATGACATTAAAAAGTCCAAATGTTAAGCCGAGTATTTTTGTTCTAGAGTTGGCAGTCTGATACGTAGTATCTCTTATTAGTCTGTGGAGCGGACGCACTTTGATGGATGTAGGGTTCCGGTGCGGCACGCGGTACGCGTGCGCCACATTACTCCCCCTCAAGCGAATCGTACGTTGGGTTTGACTGCTCTGCCGGTTCGGGTGACGTAGGTATTGTGCTGAGTGACTGGAACTGTTGTACTCGGGGCTGTTGATGTACTTGGAGTTGAACCTGGGACTCTCGTATGTGAATTCGAAGATGAAGTCTCGTGATTATATAGATGCGCTGGTTTCAATCGGTCGATGGATACAACTGTGGTACGAAATGGTAGCTGTATAGTGAATTGCTTGCCATTTGTACTGCGTTCAATGACCTTGTACGGGCCATCGTAGGGTGGTGTGAGCGGTCGTCGGACGGTGTCGTTACGTAGAAACACATGAGTACATGTTTCCAGATCTTTATGTACGAATGTGTGCAGGTTTGATGAATGAGATCTTTTCTTCGGGGTGAGTGACGACATTGTTTCGATCAGCTGGCGTACGAACTCTGCGTCATTGATGTCCGGCTGTGTAGGCACGAAGAAATCTGACGGGATGCGTAGTGTAGATCCGTATGTCATCAAGGCAGGGCTGACTGAAGTGTCTTGACATAAGGCTGTACGTAGTCCAAGTAAAACTGTAGGTAGTTCTTCGCTCCATTTGTTACTTGCTGTTCTCGCCATCAATGCTGCTTTTAATGTACGGTGCCATCGTTCTATTTGCCCATTTGATTGCGGGTGGAATGCGGTTGTACGTATACGAGTGACGCCAAGTTTCTTCATGAGAGAGTGAAAAAGTGACGACTCGAATTGTCTACCTTGATCTGTGGTAATCCGTAGAGGGCAGCCAAATCGTGCTATCCACCCTTCGTATACGGCTTTTGCTATTGTGTCGGCGGTTATATCACGTGTAGGTATTGCTTCGGGCCATTTAGTGCAGCGGTCGATCATTGTGACTAAATACCTATAGTCGTTCGATGGCGGTAGCGGTCCTACTATGTCAACGTGTAGGTGTTCGAAGCGCGATGATTGTTGAAACTCGCCGAGAGGACTGATAACGTGTTTTTGAATTTTTGCGCGCTGACATCCGATGCATGATTTTGCCCACGTAGTTATATCTTTATTCATAGACGGCCAGAAGAATTTTGAAGTTATTATTTTTCTTGTTGTTCGTACTCCGGGATGACTTAGATCGTGTTGTGCTTTGAAGGCTACTTGACGATAATTCGGCGGTAGGTATGGTCGAATGTTCGCTGTCGATGTTTCGCACCATATGGGTCGTTGAACTCCGGGTAAATTCACGCAGGTAAACTTCAGGTTGGATTGTTTCATACATGATTGTAGTTCAATGTCGTTTTCTTGCTCGGTGGATAATTTGTTGTAGTCGATTGTATTGTTTAAGATTTCAACTTCGGCGATACGTGATAATGCGTCGGCGGCTTCGTTTCGGTTTCCTTGTAGGTACTTAATGTTCGTACAGAATTGACTTATGTAGTGTAGTTGTCGCTCTCGTCTCGGTGTGTCACTGCTACTTGCCGATCTTGTTAAAGCGTAAGTTAGTGGTTTGTGATCGGTACATATTGTAAGTTCGTTGCCCTCGATCAGTCGTCGTAAGTTTTTGACAGCGGTGTACATAGCAAGTAGTTCGCGATCGTACACGCTGTACCTTCTTTGTGTGTCGCTCATCGATTTGGAGTAAAATGCGAGTGGTTTCCAAACATTGTTTACTTTTTGTTGTAGAACGGCGCCGAGGCTCGTATCAGATGCGTCGGTGAGTAGGCATAACGGAGCGTTAGGTATCGGATGTGATAATGTTGTCGCCTCGAGTATGCTTTGACGGCATTGTTCGTAGGCTTTTTCTGCTTCTGTTGTCCATATAATAGGTGACTTGTCGTTTTTCTTACTGTTGTGTAGGTACTTATTCAATAGGTATTGATGTTCTGCTTGATGTGGTAAACAACTGCGGTAAAAGTTTATCATGCCTAAAAATCTTCTTAATTCTTGTACTGTGGTAGGTTTCGGATAGTTTACTATGGCTTCCATGCGTTCTGTCGTGGGTTTGATTCCTTCCGCTGTTACTTCGTAGCCGAGAAACTGTATCTTATCTTTGCCGAACTCGCACTTATCAATGTTGAGGGTGACTCCGTAGTGGTTAAGTCGTTCGAGAACTTGATGTAGATGGCGTTTATGATCTTCTGGAGTTAAACTAAACAGAAGCAAATCGTCGACGAAACAAAATACGATGTCGTCGAGTCCGCGTAATACTTCGTGCATAAAACGTTGAAATGTTTGTCCTGAGTTGCGTAAACCGAATGTCATGCAGTTAAATTCAAACAGACCAAACGGGGTGATGATAGCAGTCTTCGGGGCGTCTTCTTTTATAGGAATACCATAGTACGCCATTTTCATGTCAAGTTTAGAAAAAATTGTCTTCCCTTGTAGTTGGTATGTAAAATCTTGAATTCTAGGTATGGGGTATCTGTCGGGTACAGTCACGGCGTTAAGTCGTCTGTAGTCGCCGCATACGCGTAGTGAACCATCTTTCTTCTTCACGACGTGTAGAGGACTAGCCCAAGGACTGTTGGACGGTTTGCAAATACCCATTTCTATCATTTTCTCGAATTCTAACTTCGCAGCTTTGTATTTGTCGGGTGGCAGTGGGCGTGGTCGAGAGTAAATAGGCTGTCCGGTTGTTTCTATGCGGTGTACGACGTCATGTTTAGCTGAAGTCTTGAGTGACATAGGTCGCAGAACGTCGGGATACTGTTTCAAGATGTCGTGATAAGCGTGGTTGCGATTGACAATGTAAACGGTTTCTTCGGAATTATGAATAAGTGCGTTTACGCTGAGGTCAGTGACACGGTCGATGAGTTTTCTTTGATGAATGTCTACTAATAATTTAAATTTTGCGAGGAAGTCTGCACCCAGTATTGACGTCTTCACATCGGCGACGATGAATGTCCATTTAAAACTTCTACGTAAGCCTAGGTTGAGCTCAAGTGTACGCTCTCCGTAGGTACGTATCTCCGTGCCATTCGCCGCGTATAATTTATAGGCATTTTCTGTTCGTTTCATTATTTGTTTGTTCTTCGAGGCAAGTACTGAGATGTCGGCTCCAGTATCGACGAGAAACTTCTCATGATTATTTCTATCTAGTATACACAGGCGGTAGCTTCCTTGGTTAACATCGATGCCCGCCATAGTCGATGTTTGCATTAGTTTCCGTTGGTTATTCGTATTGTTTCGATTTTTAGAACAAGGCTGTTCACAGTTGCGAGCTTCGTCTCCATAGCGGTAGTGATAAAAACATGGCCCATCGGCGTCGCTGGGTCGTCTGCTTGAGCGGGAGCGCGGGCGCGTTCGGTAATTTGGTTGCGCTTGGCCGTGAGAATGCGGCGGCCGGTGGGGCGTTCTGTGCGTTGAACGGTATATCGGTTGATGTTGATTGGTTCGTAGTTCGGCGATTTCTAGTGATAATTTTTCGATTTGCTTCGTTAGTAAGTCAAATTGTAGGTTATTAACTGTATTAGGTGAGCTGTTAATTTGAAAACACGATGAGCTTGGTACTTGGGTCGTAGTTATCGCGGCGGCTGTGTTGGGTTCGAAATGTTCCATCATTTTGTCGGCCATCGTAGCTAGAACTTCGAGTGATGCTTCTGTATGGACGGATAGTACGCCGCGGAGTTGTGTTGGTAACTGGTTGAGCCATATGATTTTGAGCGCCTCGTTTGATAATAATTTACCGCTTAGGTCACGCATCTTGCGGAGTAGTTGGCTAGGTTTCGAATCGCCGAGCTCTAGGCCACTAAGTAGCTTTTGCAGCCGGCGATGATCTGATTCTTGAAACGTAGATATAAGCCTATTCTTCAGTGCGATGTTTTTACCGGAAGCAGGTGGGTCTAATATGATGTCGGCGATTTGTTCAAGATCACTGCAGCCGAGTAGTGGAACGACGAGGTTGAATTTTTGTTCCTCGCCGATCTTGCTGGCAGCGATGGCGGCTTCAAATTGTGCGAACCATAGGCGGGGGTTCTGTCGCCAGAATGGTGGTAGTCGTGCCGGCAGCGATATGGTGGCTACGTTGCTCGTTACGGTCGTCTCTCCCGTCGTGGTTGCGGCGCTAGGTAGTCGATTGTCTTCGTTCGTCATGATGATTCTCGAAGACAACTCTGTTGTAGGCTACACGTAGTCTCGGCGAGTCAGCTGGTCGTCAGTTAGGTATACGCAGTCAGCTGGGCGAGAGGTAGGTACTCGCAGACAGCTGAGCGACAGGTATGTGCGATTACTGGGCGAGAATTACGTAGGTACTTTGACTAGCTTTTACTAGGGTCAGCTGATTATATGTACTTCGCCGTATTCGTCCAACGTCTTGTGCGCAACGGGCGTTGGGTTTGTAGGAATCGTAGGGGTCACCAATTTAGGATCAGGTGTTAGGTCGTTGACCCTAAGGATTAGCCTGGAAGGGAAATACTCAGCCGGACAGCTGAGTATCTACTAGGGAGAGGAGAGTTCACTGTACCAACCGGCCAGGCTGGGTAGCCCTTGAACCGTGGAAGAGTACAGCTGAACTAGGTAGGGAAGAAGAGAGAAAGGAAACGCACAAGACGATTGAACTTAAATTATATTAAAAATCGCTTATTTATATTTACAATTTTGGTCACACAACTACATGGTCATACACAAGCTAATATTTACAAATTGACCAATCAGAAGAGACAGTATTACTTTTAGAATATTTATTTTATCCACTCGACACCAGGGGGCGTGTTTGCCCCTACATAAATATGGTACGGAATATAAATAGCTCGCGCCGGGAGCTCGGGCCCGCAGTCGGGCGCTGCGGCGCGCCACGAGCGGACGCACTTTGATGGATGTAGGGTTCCGGTGCGGCACGCGGTACGCGTGCGCCACACTACGAATATACAAATCATGCAGACCGAGTTCGTTTCGACCGGCAGAACCAATGTGGATTTCACTTTGCGAAATTTATATGCAATAGTCAAGTGACTCTCCATATGCTGCGATAAAGGAAAACATTGTGACACTGTAACAAACAGTGTACGGGGCGTGATGTGGGCACTATAATGGATTAGCAACTGGTCGACGTAGCAATGATGCCGCTCATGGCATCTAAACCAAGAAAAAATACGTAACAAATTTAATAATAGCCCGTTTTGTTTTCGATGCTGTGAGTTCTATCCTTCCACCAAGTAGGCACCTATATTTTATTTTCGGTACCGAAATAATGTATGTACCTAAGCAATTTTTTTTAATGTTTCAGGTTGAATCCGGCGGTAAGCACAAAGTAGGTCCAAACTTACATGGATTTATAGGCCGCAAGACTGGTCAAGCTGCTGGTTTTGCGTACTCAGAAGCTAATAAGGCTAAAGGTTTGTATTGCATTTTTTTTTTACTTTAGTAACAGAGCCGAATAGACATAGAAAACGAATCTTGTATCAACTTGAGGGCTAAGCATAGGTGCAGACATACTTCAGGTATGTATAATAATAGTAGCAATAATTTAAGAACATCATTAAGTACCTATGCCTCTTTCCCCGAAGTGGTACATGCTTGTCGCCAGCTATCTTTAGTTTTATGTACCTAATACTTAGTTGGCGATCCGTTGCCATTAAGTGGACATCTTGCAAGATTCCTGGCTGGTACAGAAAAACTCTATATGTAAAGGAAAATTTGAAACAAACCATTACCAACCCGTCTAGCCAGCGTGGTATAGTACGCTAAATTCCCTCCACGTTCTTTGGAGGAGACCCGTGCCCAGCAGTTTGACGTTTATGGGTTGAAATAAAGATGATGATGCATATGTTAAATAGTGACAATATTTTAAAGACACATCCAAAATAAAGTAGGTATGTCGCCCAGTCATGTGTATATTTTTAACGGTTTTGGATGAAAATTAACACGCAAATACCATGTCTTGAATTAACATTTAGAACAGGGATGTTATGGAGCTCCGGAATCGTAACCGACACTATCAATATCCGAAATAAAAATCTACCCGAAACCGTAACTGAATCCGACTAAAGGTTTCGGCTAGAGGCGCAATTATGCTATGGAATCTCAATTAATATAATTTATTAATATTTTAGTTTTACATATTGAAATACTTATATATATTTTGGATATTAGAATTTTTAAGAATATTTTGGAATTATCCGAAACTATCGGATAATCCGAAATATTTTTTTATCCTTAACCGTAACGGAAACCGGTATAATACTTTTCATATACCTATCCGTATCCCAGATACAGATTCGAAATTTCATATCTATAACATCCCTGATTTAGAATAAATACCTCCTTGTCCCCACGTGAATGAAGCCAATCATTTGTATTGCCAGAGTTTTTGGCCAATTTTCGAAAAAGTTAACGATGCGGAAGAAATTCCGACGGTTTAGAATACGGGCCCCGAGCCCTGATATCCATGCCTAAGATAAATCTATTTATTATTACACTTAGGTAGATAGGTACCGTGTGCAAATGTTTTAGGCCCAGATTCCTACACCGCACTTTGACTTTACTTTGTGGGAAAGATCAACTTTCAAACAATATGAAGTTTCATATTCCTGTCAAACTCTTAACTTTCCAAAACCACTGCCTGTGAAATTTAAAAAGTAAAGGAAATTTCGGCATTCGAAGTAAAGTCATAACTGTGAATTTGGCTCTTACTTTCTAGGTAATTAATATTAAATCTGAGTCGAAGGGTACCGCGTACCTAATCTTCTAAATTCTTAGACCCTACGGTGGTCTAAGAATTTCACATCACAGTTTCTCAATGTTATTATGGTTATCCTTAGTATTCTAACTTTTAAATTAATAAGACCCGCTCAATATTTTTTGTCATGTTAAATCTAAACATAAAATTTGTCTTCCTACAGTCTTCCTCTGATTTTCCTTATCCTCTCCATACGTTTGCCTTACCCCTCTACAAAAAGTTTCAACACCCTCTAGGTGGCATATTGGCACCTTGGGAAAAACTCATGTACCTAAATAGTAACTGTTGGTTGAAGTCGAGCACAAATTGTTTAGAACGTTAAGAATAAGTAACTAAAGTAGGTATTCATATAAATCGCTCCTGAAATAAACACCGTCCACTTTTAATCGTCTTAGAAACTTTTTCCGGATCATATTAATCGGATATATAATACCTATAGCCTAAGATCCCACCCCTTGATTCTGCAGGCATCTGTTTTTTTTTTTTTAATATACCGTTAAATAAATGATTAGTTATTATCTAATGCATTGGCTCCAGATTGCATGAGAAAATTTTGCCGCCAGTGTCTGTAATTAAATTAATTGTAGGCAATTCTTTTTTTTTTACTTACATTAATTGCAGCTATATGATTTTTTAAATAAATTCAATAATCATTTGAAAGGAAATTGTGTGTAAAATCAATGGTACCCAGCTCGGTCAGCTCCGAGTCTGCCGCGACGTTTGGGTTGCAAGGTGCAAACAGGTACAATATTGTTGATTATAATTATTTATGAATGGCCACACCTGTTACTTGCGACAATATTTATTTTTTGCTTGATTATCCAGGCCTGGATTATCGTGTTAAGCAAAATTTAAAATGAATGAATTAAAAAACCGGATTAGAGCATGTCGGACCACGCTCAATGTAGGGTTCCGCAGCAAAAGAGCGTATCTTTATAGCGCTTACGTCCTTTTGTTGAGAAGCGCAGTTTTTTTGGCAATATCTCAAAACGGATGGCCGGACATGACGAAAACGAAACTAAGTAGCTATACGGGTTCCTTTTACAATTCGTGAAAGTTTAAAAGTTTTTATAAGGGTTCCGTTTTGCCATTTTGGCTACGGAACCCTAAAAATTGATTACTTACACTTAACATGCACTTAATTTAAAATTTTACATGTACCTAACCTGGAACTAATGCATTGTATACTAAGTAATCATTCATTTAATTTAGTTTTTATTTTTAAGCGATGGGATCTCGGCTTAATACATCTAGTCATATTAAACAAAAAAAATAAAGTTATTGTTTCTTTTCTTCTTGGACTTTCTTGGTACCTACAATAATGTTTATTTTTTATTTATTATTATTTGGTGACTATGTCTGTACCTGTTTCTAAGACAACTAAAATATCTGTTTCTAAGATAACTAAAATCTTATACATATCTGTTTGTGTATCACGTTATGTTAATTATCATTTTTAGGTATCGTATGGTCGGAAGACAATTTATTTGAATATTTGGAAAACCCCAAAAAGTTCATACCTGGAACCAAGATGGTTTTTGCCGGTTTGAAAAAGCCTGAAGAGAGAGCAGATATTATTGCTTACCTTAAGTCGTCCACTAAGTAAAAATGTAGGAACAAAGAAAATATATTTAAAAAATTAAACGCAATTTCCTTAGAAAAAAGTCAGTTACGACAGTGACAATAAGTTTTCTGCAATGTAATATAGGGGAGTACCTACCTTTAGGTTTTAACCTCGGACAGAACCCAAGGGCTTTCATGGTATCGATGTTAATCTTTTTTTAATATGTTTATTATAGGAAATTTTAGAATGTGTATCTATTTCCTGTGTGCTTTTTTCGTAAAAAAATATATTAATAGATCATCTAATTGAAACCCTAACGACCTGTGATCTAACAGGGCCCCGATTCTGAGCTGTAGGAAAGTTTTCGACCGGAAATGTAAGTTTATTTAAAGTTAAAAATACATATTGTTTCAAAATAGATAGTTGTAGAAAGAATCTCATATTAATCAGTTTTTAATTTTCTATACGTTATCCTATTTTCTACCAAAAAATAACCAAAACTTTAAATAAACTTCGTTATGTAATTGGAAAAAGTTTACGATTCAGGAGTAATCTGCCGGCTCAGAATCAGGGAGCTGCTTTGTCCAACTGGTTGTGCTACGGATAAGTAAAGTTACCCTTAGCCCAACTGAAAGAATGTTCTTTTTTCTGCAATTTATTGTTATGGGCCGTGGTCCAACTGGTATAATATATGAGAAAAAATAAATGCTTTGTCTAACTAGTTATACCACGTGTAAATAAGCTTTACTTGCATGCATCCATGGTCCAACAAAACAATGCAATTGTAATATTCATATTTTATTTTAAAATCAAATTTTGCACCTTTGCCATTAAAAAAAACAATCTTTTACCTACTAAAAAAGGAGATTCTGTTCGAAACGTATCTATGTAAGTAATGAAATTTTTGCAATTGATGTCTTTAGGTTCTAGATGTCCTCTATGAAAGGGTTTTTGAATTTTTTCCTCTAAAAGGGGATAAACCTTGCCAGTTTGTATGAAACTTTGTCAGTTTTGAAGTTATATCTTTGACTTTAAGCATATACGCAATTTTTTCCGGGCTCACTCCCGAGGTTTCTGACAATAAGTATAGCGAAATGTTTGAAACATTTAAACTTAAAGAGAATGAAACCTTCAAAGTTACACATTGTCATCATTTCATTATTAAATTAGAAAAAAGCAGGCCTTCAAAATAGGTAAGTAAACATTTTATGGTATGGCACAAGAAATGTCTTGTAAAATTATAGAGAAACAATACCCTCCTTTTTGGCAATCGGGTAAAAAGTTTCACATCGATATCATAAATACTTGGTTTACAAGTCTGTATCTCCACTAATGGAAAATGCATCTTATTTTTAAATTATTCTTCATCATTTGTAACACAAAAATGTATTGCCTATCAATTTTAATATTTAATTAGCTGTTAATTTATATGTTGTACTTCGTAAATTGTATATACCTACTTAGTAATAATACTATTAGTATGTTATAGGACGTGTAAACATGGAAACATAAATTCAATAATTATGTAAACCTTAAGAGGGAACGCGGTCAGCGAGAAATTCGAAAGATAGGTTTATTTTTTGTATTTAGAGAAACATATTATTATACATATATATTGCAATATTGTCGTCGTGCTTCGCCCTTATGAATGTGATAGAGACAATTGTAGCTCAAACAGAAGATAAAAATAATTGTCGGAGTTGATGTTTCATATTCCCCCTTTTCCTCCTCGAAAACTGATCAGATTCAATAATTTTTTACATCAAATTTTTCGGAAAGAGCATGGTTTGGTTCCTGTTATTTTTTATTATGTAAATAGTTCTTCGAAGTAAAAATAGGGCAATGTTTGTAACTTGTATAACTATTCGTTTTTGAAATAAACGAAATGACAGGGACATGTCTACTAGCTGACCTTAATTTTACGAAAAAGTATTGCTCTAGAGGCATTTATATTTTTATTATTGAGAGATTAGTTAGGAAGAAAAACAGGGGAATACTTTTGTATGAAAATCCGTATGCCGCGTTCCCTCTTAATGTCAATTTAATTTTGAAAATTGTGCACATCGGTACCTAACTGCCTCCATCTTTCGATAAACTCACGCTTTTACTTATAAAAATATTGTTTTCGTGATTACCGAAAATAGGTACATCCTATATTACTATTTTACAATTTTTGTGGGTACTTGCTAGTTACATGTTTGTTTTAAGTTTTTTGAGGTTAAATGTATTTGTTATTAATAAATTATTAGAAGTGCCCTCTCTCTGTCTTTTATTTGTATTGGCTTCAATTGCGTGGTATGACCTTATAATAGTAGCCTTTATTCTGGACTAAGTATCTCAGATCAGAAACTTTATATCTGAACCATCGAAAAGCTCCCAACATCGTCTGTATACTTTTTGGGATCTGTGAACAAGGACCATTTGCAGCTGTTATTATATAACCAATTTGGTACCTAGTTGGTTTAAAAATAGGTATTATCTTATTTATAGAAAATTTAAAATTAATTAATACTTAGGTATACGTTTTTATTCCACAACTTTTTATATTCCTACAACTATGTTTTTTACTTATATAAACTGATATTTACGGATGGAAGCTTTCCGACAGTTCAGAATCTGGGCCCAGTTTAGTAGTTTAATCCCTTATTTCTTTAAATAATTTGTAGAAAATCTGAATCGAAAATAATTTAGGCGGTTCGGAACTTCCAATCTTCTTCCAATCTATTCTTCGATTACATCCTTCGATTTTCTAATTAGACTCTCTACATATTGAACCTATAATACAGGCTCTAGTCGTGAAAGCTTAACAGACTTACAAGTAGACAAATTCGATAAGGGCTCATTGATTGATAGGGGACGCACCTCACGCGGTGTGCTGGATGTTAAAATTTCTCTTTAAGCATGCCATAACTACATGAGCCCTTTATTCCCAGTAGTTCTGTGGAAGAAGTTCCGTGGCGGAACTAGTAGAACAAGATCCCATTAAGGAATATATACCCTCATATGTTATTTATTAGTGATAAGAAATAAATGATAGATACTATTCACATAGACTTATTGCAAATAGGTTGCCTAGTTAAATCGCGCCCGGATAATATTAATATCGTGCGCAAAGTTTTTTGTTGGAGATATTTGCAGCATGGTGGAATGAAATCTGAGTCCATACCTTTTATTTTTTTCATAAAGTGCACTCATCAATTATTTAGTCGAAAAAAATATCAAATGAAAGCCTTTTTACAGGGGGGGGAACATACATTTTACCATTTTATTTTTTTTATTTTAAATAACAAAAGATTTATTGTGATTGTGAATAGACATTATACATTAAATAAAAAATACGTGCATTAAATTAAAGAATTAGACGTTAAATTCAAATAAGTAGATAAAAAACAAATTGACAACATAAATTTAATAAACAATACCCGTTCTGAAAGTCAGGTAAAAAATAACAAATCAACTAAATCAAATATTTAGAAAAAAAAGCAAATACGTATTATTACTATTAAATTTGGACAGTAATTTATTGTCAGTTGTCCTTGTTTTTTTCGCTTAGTCTTAGTAGTATTTATGTTGTTTAAATTTATACCAGTCAAATTCCGTATACCTAATTATCTGTATCCGCATGTCATCTGTATCGCAGATCGAAAATCCGTATAAATACGGAGAAATCCGTATATCTGGCAACACTGCGATGATTGACGCGTGATTTATGAAAATCAAGATTTTCGTCAATCACCATCAATCAACCGACTTTCACCGCATTACACGATAGGATATTCGTCAATCACGGCCGTTACTGTGATTTTGATTGACCGTGATTGATCGTCTAATGGCTGCCTCACATTTGCATCTAATGGCTGCCTAACATTCATTCACTGTATACGGGAACTAAGACGCCGACGCGACCCGCTTTGGGCAGTATACCCGCTTTGAGCCCCCTTCCCCTAATAGGGTTCAGTCATAAAAATTTGTTTTTTGAAATGTTGAAAATCGACCCGGGTGGGGTTTAAGGGTCCTTTCACACCTGACAGAAGATAGACGTCGGGCTTTAATCATTTTAGTATGTATGGAGGACGCTGACGGATCATCCCTGCAACGGTCACGTGTCATGTAAATTGAAATGTATGTAGGTACATTTCAATTTTTTCAATTTATAGTCACAACTCACAGGTCAACTATCTCTTCTAAGTTTAACTGTTCTAAAAGTTAATTATCTGTTTATATATGAATTTTTAGGAACCATATGGACCGAAGAAGAAATAGATAAATATTTGGAAGATCCCAGAAAGGTGATACCTGGAACTAAGATGATATTTGCCGGTTTGAAGAAGATCACCGAAAGAGCAGATGTTATTGCATACCTTAAAATATCTACAAAGTGAAGTTCATTAAGAGCGTATTTACAGATTGGCAACGTCGCAATTTCGTTTCATATTTCGTGCTTACCAACTTTTATTATGTAATGTGAGATATGTTTAGAAATATATTTACTACACTATGTAAACACGAATTTATGACACTAAATTGTGCATTGCCACTCTATATACAATTACGCTACAGTACAAAAAAGTTAGTGTAAAAATTAACATTTTTCAGAAATAGTAGGTAGGCAGGTACACCATGAAAAATTTTAATGTGAATGAAGAGGCAGGTGTGTAAATAAGTCTACATTTTTACGTAAATTCACAGATAATTTGGTACCTGACCAATTAAACATACGTACGTAGGCAATAGTATTATCTTTCATATTTGGTGCATATAAAATTAAAATCGTTATGTTATTAGTAACTGTTTTACCGTTTTAAGGATAAAAATGTTTGTTTTAATAAAATTATTTATCCTATCTCTGACTTTCATTATGTAGGTAGGTATAAACTAAACTCGGGCCGAATTAGATGCAGAACTCAAAATGTATAACATTATATTTGGGGTTTGTCCGGCGGACCAAGGGGAAATAGCTTGATAATAATAAATGAAGAAAAGAGAAGTCATTTTGATAAACTAAAAATAATAATATTAATTTTAAAAGTAGGCACTTAATCATTTAGGCTTGGAGAGGTGGCTATAGAATAGAATATTTATTTATTCAAGTGACCAAGACTCATTAGGTTACTAATACTTAAGACTATGTTAGTAACTTATAAAATCAAATCAAATCACCGCAGCACCATCCCATGAGAGATAGCACTGCAGCGAATTATATACGAACAGTCTAACCTGCTTGCTACGAGTATCATGCTCAGAATGCTTATTAAAAACTCCGAGTTTTATTCATTTCCTCGCAAATATGTTATAAAACGTTGTATGACATACGTGCGCTTTGATAATTACAGCCTCTGCTTTCTTGTAGCAATATCGCCTCGGCTGTAATTTTCAACTTACCGCACTTATATCATAATGTACTATTATTACTTATTATACTCATACCGAATTTATGCAATTTATAAATAAAATTGGCAATTTCTAAAGTAATAACGAAATTCCGATATTAATATCGGAATTCCGATATTGAGATCTAATATCGGAAATCAGTATCGGAATTGAAAATCTTCCGGTATTACATGCCTAGGTATTAAAATTTTAATACTCGCTGCAATGGAATGCCATTGAGTATTACCGGCGGCATATTGTTTGTCATTTTGTTTCCTCTTTGTTTTTATTAATGTTTATTACAATAATTTAGCACCTCTTGGTCTATGCACTATCTATGATTTTGTTAATTTACATTCCAGTTAAATAATATTCCACACTAACAAAATCATCAATTTAAATCTGGTCATACCGAAACACAATTTGCGGTACTTGCACGATCGTGTAGAAGCGAAACCAATCAACTAAGGTGATTTTGGTCTCGGTGGTTGAATTTGACGGTCGTGTAGATGACCTTTAAGTTTACGATTAAATTTAATGTCAGTGGTCAGTGTAAAAATATCTGTGACAAAAAATGACCGATTTCTTACGATTTTTACTTTTGTCTGTGGTCTATTTAAATGACAATGAATTTAATGTCAACTTGACATTTCTATTTAGATGTCCAATTTCTCAATAGAAAATAGACGAAATAAGTCTACGCACATAGTGAAATATTTTGTGGTGTTTTAATAGCTTTATCAATGGAAAAGGAATAGTAACGAAATCATAGTGAAAATATATATTATTTGTGGTTCAATAAATACATTCACTCTCTGTATGCCTGCTGTGGTAAGTTCATTTATATTTAAATACAAAACGCGTCAACCCAAAATTTATAAAAACTTACTCGATTTATTTTCTTGTGAATCGAAAACGCATCAGGTTTTGGGAAATCATAGATTACTTACCTGTCTTAATTAGTAAGGAAGTTGTGAATAATTGGCCTGCTAAAATAAAATTTCCAAATTTTAACAAATCGCTCTAAATGGTTGACACTTATTTAGTTTTCTAGGGTTGACGCACGTTGTAATACTAAGTATTTATAGATTTTATTTTCGTTATATTTTCTTTATTATTTACCAGATCATATCAACATACATTATAAAGAATTGAATCTCAGTGAAGATACTCTATTGACAAAATTAAAAAATGGCTAGAAAGCCTGGTGTCGTGTTAAGCTTCCATGATATATTAATACGTCAATCAGATATTCATGTTCTGAGTGGCCCATATTGGTTGAATGATACAATAATATCATTTTATTTTGAATACTTAGAAAAAGTGATATTCAGTACTGCGAAAGATCTACTTTTTGTGTCACCAGAAGTTACACAATGCATAAAGATGGTAGAAACTGATGAAATAAAAACATTTTTAGACCCACTCGGTATTAGTAAGAAACAATTTGTGTTTTTCCCTCTTAATGACAACGATACTCCTGACATGGCCGGGGGCTCACACTGGAGTCTCCTTGTTTATTCAAAACCGGAATGCAGCTTCTTTCACTATGATTCGTCATATGTCACCAACCACAATGCTGCGTGGGAGTTTGCTAGCCATTTAATTCCATACTTAACTAACATTGGTGAGTCTTCAAATTTTATATTATGACCATTTCTGCTTTAATTAAACATGTTTATGTATGTTATAAATAGTATTTGTTTTTATCTTCAAACAATTGACAAAAGAAGTTTCTTATTTCTTTTGTTTAAGTGTTATTGTTATTGATTCATGTCTCTGAGTCTAATAGTTTTATTATATTTTTAAAACTGTACACATAGGCATTATATTTATTTTAAAACAGTATTGAATCAACCTTATAAGTAATCCATTTTAAAAAATCAGCACACTTGAGTGTGCCATTAACATAAATATCGGAGAGAAGGCAGTTAACCCCAAATGTTAAGTACAAAAAAATTGTACCAAACTTTAACTTTGTACTTTCTATTATAAGACCACTGGTACAAATTGTTGTAAATTTTGTTCACTTTAAATGAAATGACATGTATAACTTCTTGATTTCATTTATCATTATCAGAAACAATAGTGGTCATAGCATTGAACATTTATTTAAAAAAAACTGTTTATGTGATGTACTAAAATTTTTTTATTGGTTTCTCCAGTAAAAAAACAAATGTTTCAAGTCATATTCAAAATTAAACAGTTGCTTAAATAGGGGTTACCTTTATATTAAAATTTGTCTATGTGCACAGTTTTTCTTGCACTGTCAAAAAAGGACTTAAAGAGTGAGAATATATTTGTGCTAATTTTGATCTTGTGTGAACTTTGAAATAAAGTTAATATATGAACTTTGATATAAAGTTCAAATGAACTTTAAAATAAAGTTTGTATGAACTTTAAAATAAAGTTCATATTTAAATTTGCCAATGAGTCTTTTTTCGACTATTTATATTATACTCATACCCATTATTTATAATTGTATTAATAAGTACTTTATTCAAATCTGTAAATGTTTTCAGGTAGTATCAATTTCGCTGATAAGGATTGTGCTCAGCAATCGAATGGATATGACTGTGGTGTTCACGTTATATGTAATGCTGAGAGACTCGCTGATAATGCTCAAAAGAAAGGATTAATAGGTAATGCAGAAATGCTTGTCAAGATTAATCCAAGTGCCAAAAGAAAAGAAATCTTATCTATCATCAATCAACTTCGTGTTTCAGAGTAGATCTGTTTTGTTATTTAGTCAATTTTATTTGTTATTAAATTTTTAATCTGTCATCTATTAATTGGTTTTATTTTTAATAATTAATTATCAGTGTCAGATGAAACATTATAAAATAAAAAAAAGATGCTTATCATATTGTCAAAGTCAAATCTTTTTATTTCATTTTGATCGCATACATGATACTTATGATCATCATACTAAGCCAGAAAAAAGATGTCAGCAAATTTGCCTACGGCCAGTTCATTGACAAGGTTTGTCAAATTGTCAGCAGCTATCATCTTTGTCGCTAAAAGGAGTGAATACTTAATCATGCTATTCGCTATTTTCTGCTATAGAATGGTATTACAGAATCCTAAATGACACTTCTAGTTTAAAGCACCTATATTGTGTAGGTTTGATAGAAAATATTATATTAATTATATTATAATTGCTTAGATGTATAATATTATTGTCAGTGATTAGTTCCTAATTCTTAATTTTCTGAATGCCTCATTTTACTAAAACAGAATGAATTCCGTTTTTTAAAGAAGAAAGTACTTACAGTTGGCATATTTCTGAAATTCATAATAATATGCATCATTTCAACCCACGTCTCGCTGATGGGCACGGGTCTCCTCCAAAGAATGTGGAGAATTTAGCTTACTATGCTATACTATACCATGGCCAGACTGGTTGGTATAGGGTTTGTTTCGAATTTTCCTTTTCTCGCAGTGCTCTTGTCTGCATAAGGTTACTGCCTTAGCCGCCTTTTAGGACACCCACAGGTTGAGATGGGGTTGTGACATTATGTATTCTTAATCCGTCACTACACGAATAATAATTAAATAATAATATGCCGCAATTAATATTCATGTCAAACAATTATATATGCATCACACAAATATTTGTCTCGTGTCGGAATCGAAGCCACGTCTCTTGGTGCGGCGGTGTTAGTGCCGAGCCGACCACCTTAACCGTTAAGCCACGGTGACAGTCCACAAGTTATTTTTATTAATTTAGGTAGTTAGTTGGTTTACGTAAGTAGACATTAAAAGATAGTCAAATGGTGTTACTGTTTATTCCACATCAAATTATCCGGCCCGAGTATAGGTTATATTTGCCTTACAATGTATTGATGATTAATAATCATAATTATGTATTTGTAAGTGTAATATAGTATTGTACTTTATAACAATAAATATATTTAAATATTTATGTTCATTTTATTATTAGTAATAACAAAATAAATAAAGTGCTGCGGCACAGTTGTAAAACTAATAGGTGTTCTACACGGTTATAAACTTGCGCTCCAACAGAGTGACCTTGGTGAGAGCTTGGTTGCCATCTGCGTAGTTTGTATGAAATTTGGTTTACAACAGCCGGCTACACGGCTGTAATCCACCAAGGGCACCTTTGTGGAAGGCAAGTTTATAACCATGTAGCACGGCTTTAAGGCCCAAAACAAACGAGGACGGGCGGCGCGGTAAGACCGCCCTGCTCTGACCGTGGCTGCCCACATCGGGCCGCGCTGCCGGCATTGGTGCTTACAAAGTGGTTATTCGATTCGATTCGATCCATGGCGGTCAGCCGCAGTGGGTACTGGCGACGCTGTCTTTTTCCCTTTCTTCTATAGTTCGCGGTAAATGGGACCAGCCCGCGCTGTCCCGTCTTTTAATGCAGCTCATTGTACAAATAAAAATGTAAACCTAAATTTATTCCAATAAAGAATTTGTATTTATAATATATGTAGGCACATAACAAAACAGCTATATAAAAACATTGCATTGACAAACATTTGAGAGGTTTCCTTAACAATAATATTATGTAAATGGCTCTGTCCCATTATTATAATTACTTACTTAGGTACATAATCAAAATATATTTCAACAAATTTTAACTTACAAAAATCAAATGTGATAAAAATGTAAATATTAGGTAGGTACATAATGTATGAAAATCTTATTTAGTATATCTTATTCAATATGCTGGCTACATAGGTCTTTGAAGCTTGAATTTGAGGCTTGTTTCTATTAAGTAAGACATTTTTTCAAACCTTCGAAATAGCATCAGTGATCAATCCCTTCCTAACCAAGTTTAAGGGTACGAATAATGGAGATCTATATAGCAAGCTCTATTTTGTTTACTTAATATTTGATCTTATTTATACCTACCTGTCAAAAATACCTAGCCGTTTTATAAAGTACTAGTTTTGTACTTTTTATATAAATATTCTCTATAATAATTATAATCTTCTTTCTATAAAAAGGCACAGCAAACTGATAAATATTGTGAAAGTTTTAAATTCGGATAAAAGCCTTTTAGGCTCACATATACCATGCAGTTTTTATTTAGCAGTCTTTGTACTTTTAATTTTCATATTACAGAAGAAAAAATAAAGATTGTATGAGTGTGACAATAGAATTTCACGCATTTTGAGGTTCGACCCAACCGCCGAATGCTCGATCAAGTTCTTCTGCCACAGCAAAACATATCCTATCCTGATTGTAATTAGCTATCACTTGTATTCCAATTGGTATTCCTTCACTGCTTAGACCTAGAGGCACAGTAGTTGAGGGTAGTCCTAAACAATTTATAACGGACGTGTAACAGAAGTTGAATGGTCGAATTAAGGGTTCGTTATGGTACGGGGCAGTTGTTGGATGCGTAGGGAACAAGAATACTCCATTTTCGCCAAGCATTTTACTAAATATGCTTTCTAGATTATCACGTAGTTTGAGATAATGTTTATATTTCGGATCATCAAACTTTATGCCTCCATGGTCAATCAGAGCAGTTATTAATCCAATAAACGTGTTCGGTGATAGCCCAAAGATATTTTTGACGATCTCCACACAAATATTACCAATACTATCATTGTCCATGACGTATTGTCCAAATCTTTTCGGAGTCTTCATATTAGCTAACCAAATGGGCATAGCTTTACGCAGTAATGCTATATCTGTTTCCTCTGTGCTTAAGTTGTGCTGTTCTTTTAAGAATTCTGTTACTTTTTTAAGGGCTGCCTTTATTTCTGGGTCTACCGGATCGATCAATGGCGCATCAATGCCGTATTGATAGAAAAACTTTAATTTCTTTATGTCTACAGGCTCGTCCAGTTTCAGCTTGCTGCCATTCTCACCCGATATAATTTTAAGAATAGGTTTGAGGTCCACAGCGTGTCTAGTCATTGGGCCAATACCTGAAAGCAGATAAATAAAAGTATTAAATATATTGCTGAAGTATAAACCTACTGCTTGGGTATGTCTGTGAAACGGGTTTTACCCATCAAAGGTCACTATTTGTAGAAGAGCATGCATACCTCCATCGCCTTATACACATATAAAATAAAAACACGTTTTGTTTGGCTTCTACCTTTATAATCATTGTTTATATATTTCTTTAGAATAATAATCATTTAAGTACTCAGCGATTATTTATTTTAATCGTGTAAATCGATCGCACTGAATGACCTCCAGATATTGGAAATTATTTAAATAATATAACACAACCGGCACCTAATTGATATTTATATAAGGATTAGACGTTCTGATTAATACGTTATTAATCGTTTTTACAATATTTCGTAGAAATCTGGTATTTATGTTAACTTATTACTAATGTGTCTACGTTTATATGAATGCTGGATCGCTTAGGCTCTGTATAGGCGAAAATCTGTGTGATGTTCAAAGAATACCTCACTGCTTGTTCAAATTTGCCTCAGATACTCTTCAGTACCTATAGATGAGGCAATATTATGGATTCGCGTAGAGGGTACCCACGCCAATATAACACTGCCAATTTTAAGGCAGCAAGTCGATAAGGTATCCTTTTATTTTAAAGACAAGTACATTAAAATAAAAACAACTTACCCAAAAATGAATTTAAAAACTCTGTATCAGGTATAGGATATTGTCCTTTATTGGAGACGATGTTGCGCGAAGGCTTATGACCAAAAATTCCGTTGAAGTATGCTGGCATTCGGATCGAGCCTCCAATATCTGAGCCTGTAATAAGTTTCAAAAACGAGAAGATTAAAAACCTTACTGAAGAAGAAATCTTATATAAATGCTTCATATAAAAATGATTTTATAATAAGCAAGTGGTATTTCAATCTCCTAATGTATCTAGTATGTATTTTAAATAGTGTGTACGCTTTCTTAAAGTTACATAATCACATGCTTACATGATGGCAAATTTCCAAAGATCCTTACTTTCTTTATTTGCTTCACGTTCAGAAATCACCGGTGAGACTATTCTTTTTTTGTAATATAAGCAAGCTTATAATACCTTCATCATGTCAACCCATAAACGTCGCACTGCTGGGCACGGATCTCCTCCAAAGAATGTGGGGGGAATTCAGCCTACTATACCACGCTGGCCAGACGTGTTGGTATAGAGTTTGTATTGAATTTTCCTTTTCTCGCAGTGCTCTTGTCGGCATAAGGTTATACTCCCTTAGTCGCCTCTTACGACACCCACAGCTTGAGATGGGGTAGTGACATTATGTATTCTTAATCCATCACTACACGGACCCTTAAATCGTTACTACATGTAACTTATCATATGTATTAGTATTATATCATAAATAATGAACTTACCAATACCAAACAGACTCCCAGCAGCCGCTTGGCAGCATCCTTCTCCACCAGATGAGCCTCCCACTATCCTTGTAGTGTTATAAGGGTTGTTAGTTCTTCCATGTATATGATTATGAGTCTCCCACCTGTGGAACAAACGCGATATATTATGATAAATGATACATGCGTAGGATGGTTCGATAATTCGAATTGAATTGTCGCAAAATTCTTAGGCATTTTGAAAAAACACGTATAATTTGACAATGGTAAAAACATGTCTCAATCTTACTAAAAACAGGGTTTTTGCTTCTTAGGGCGGATCTGACATGGATAAGTTAAGTATAATTTTTAGACGTTTTCCCCACGTTCTAAATACCCATCTTGTCAAAATTATCTAATCATCGAGTTGCCAAGTCATCCTACTGTGTAGTACAAAAACATATTATTTACACGTTGTAAAATAATTCTTATGATAGGTACGTCTGGCCCTCTCTCGGATTCTAATAATGTATGGACGGTAAACTATTGAATTTAATATTAGAAGAAAAATAGTAAAAGAGTAAGTATTGTCCGCAGGTAAATCGAATCGTTATTAGAATATTGGAAACGGTCTTTAGGCAAAAGGTTTGTTGTAATTTATAATTATTGCTTCTCCTCATATAAGTCGCAATTGATCTGAAGTCAACCAATTTGCTTATGAATTACGACCAGAGGGCCTACTCTAAATCTAGTCATAATCATATTTATTTGCTTGAAACATGGTATTTTACAGTTCTTACATTTTTATAATATTATGAGATCAACATATTTCGCCTACTACTAGTTCAGCATGCAAATATTACAATTTATTGGAATATTATTAATTAAAATTATAAACTAATACTTAATACATATTTAAATTATTAGAGATATTATATTATATTAGATATTTAAGATATTATTACAATTATTAATTCAAATTATTCAATAAATATTCCAACATGTCCATTTAATTTACATAACCAATTTCACATTAATAACAACAATAATCTACAACAATAACAATCTTTGTCAGTTCAATGCAGCATACCTTTTATTTATTTTATAATTCATAAACTCTTATAATTCATAAAGTCATTCAAGTTATTCGATTTTGATATAATTTTCAAAAGTTTCAAAACAAAGCGACATTCAATTTTGAAATATTTGACAGCGATACCAAAATCGACTAAATCGAACCCCGAAGATTCCGTATAAACGGTTCTCAGTGCGTAAAAGATGGTGCCCGAAAAGATAAGTGACCGGCATGCAAATCGTGCGGTCCGAGTTTGATTCCGACCGACAGTACCAATATGGAATTTATATGTAATTGTCAAGTGACTTACTACCTGCTAACGGTGAAGGAAAAACAGCGTGAGGAAATCCATATACCCTAAAAAAATCTAAGAGTATGTCTGATCCACCAATCCGTATTAGGCCAAGGTACACACGTATTTAATGGCCTAGAAAGAGGAGAGGGGATCAGAGCCCAGCAGTGGCATATTAATGGGTTGCTAGTGAATCTCAGTCAGCTATAAACAAATGACCAAACTTACCACATGCAAAGTTCTGGAACATTCGTAAGACCTATAATAATAGCGCCTTTTTCTCTTAGTAACTTGATCGCAACACCATCTTCCTCAGCGATTATGTCTTTACGGAGTACCACACCAGAAGTTTGTTGTAAACCTGTTAATTAGAAGATTATATTTTTAAACGCTTTGATAAGTGCCTGAATATTCCTCATCAATAAAATACTGAAGAGAGATCACTTATTCTGGTATTATAGTACCTAGGAAGGATTGGAGAAAAACTGTGCGCTAGATATCTATGTGGGTGTAAATTAGCTTTAAAATACTCTCACGCAAAATCACTTTTGTGAAACAAATTTCTCTGAAATTCTAATGAGAGAAAAGTTATAGAAACTTAGTATCACTTTCGCCGGTTGTTAAACATAATATAATTATTATGCAGAAAATACGGCCAATTACGAATTAACCTTCAGCTGCTGTCAACTACCTACCTACCCTAATTATTTAGGAGTCGATTTTGCTAAGTTGTGCACGTCTAATATTAATTAATTATTATGCCTTGAATGTTCATATTGCTTAAAATATTTTACCTGACGACCGATATATTAACCGAAAATAAATAGCAGGTTATGGTAATATCTGTCTACATTCGTTTACTTCTATTGTTTGA
The DNA here is from genome assembly GCA_905147015.1 of Laspeyria flexula. Taxonomy (NCBI): domain Eukaryota; kingdom Metazoa; phylum Arthropoda; class Insecta; order Lepidoptera; family Erebidae; genus Laspeyria; species Laspeyria flexula. Next base: position 8,011,780 of record LR989964.1, on the reverse strand, counting down.
AATAAGTTGTCTGTATTTAATTAACCCTTTGAACGCCAGAGACGTCTATACACGTAAAATGAAAATGTGCTCACCATGCCAATGACGGCATGGCACGTCAAAAATGTACTGTATTTTAAAAGCTTGGCGCTCAAGGCACGGCGATACCGATTTGACGTGGCGGTCAAAAGGTTAAATAACATTGACAAGAATTAGTAATGAACTTACGTCAAACATTGACAAGAATTAGTAATGAACTTACGTCAGACAACTGACGTTCTAGACACGACTTTTGACTTTCTTGCTTCTGAAGCCCAACTTAGTGGATAAACTTTTTGCATTCTGCTCGATTGAAAATTTATAATGTAAGTATAATGTATATTCTGAGAGAAGACAGAGGTGTAAAATTATATAAAAAAAACTACAGCTTTCATAAAAGGAAGGATCGTATCATCCTTCCTCTTATGATTTTTTTCTGTTGCGTCTTTGGTAACGGTAAACTTTAACTTACAATTTAGGTAATTATATGATTGAATATACAGGAAGAATGAATGTATGTACATCTGTGAGCACCGCCCGCTATCATGCGTTTTTTTCCGGTGGTTTAAAAAAGTGGTGCGTTGATGCATTAAACATTATTTCTCTATTTATTATCACGATAAAATTGTCAGGCTTGTACATCCGCAGCCTACCCTAAAATAAAGCAGTCTACAAATTATAATAAACGACAAAACATAATCTTATTTAATCTGTTAATCGAATTTCATCATACCTTTAACAGCAATGCAGTCTTTGGTTGTAAATGGAACACCTAAGAAAGGCTTTTCTTCTTCCAACTGCGCTATTGTTTTAGAACCACTTTTGATGAGCTCGTCGGCATCTCGTGCTTCCTTCAACGCCAATTGAAATCGATCTTCTACGAAGAAGTTCAATGCGGAATTGACATCCTTAATCCTTCTGATGCATGCTTCTATGACTTCTACACTTGTAAGCTGTAATCAGCAAAAGTTTGGTGTTAAATTTCTTTAAATATTTTTGACGATTTAATAACTACTACCAAATATGAAGACACATGTAAGTAACACAACATAATAAGTATTTCTTCTGTGAACTAATACGAAGCAGTTGCGTCATCATCAAAATTTATTAGCAGAACAGTATTTGTTTTCAAAGTTATTTAGAATACTTCCATCTCTTTTCATAATAAAAAACAATTTTATTATTGGAATCAATTGTATATAACTTGTTTCTTTACTTATATATATAATGAAAGTTAAGCAAAAGCAAGATTAATATTCAATACATATTCTAACTTTGATGTACGCTATTTGATTTGTGCAAGGCACTTAAGTTAAACGACATGGACGATCTTGTTTTGCAGTTAATGAATTTTCTTCCGAGGTCTTGGCCGACTCTTGAGTCTATTAATGTCTAACAGGGCATGCTGTACTTAGTCACGCATAGATGACATTAGCAAAAGATAAACATGCAAACAGTCCATTTGGTTCGCTCTTTGTTAAGAATAAAGGGAGACTATATCGGGCTATTCGTCATTTTATTCGTTTCGTGCTTCGACTCAATTTGTGCCGCTTTGTGCGTTCATTTAAACAAAGTATTACTAGTTACGACGTCGGCCAATCAACAAACTGGGTGTTATGTTTCCTGTATAATACAATGGCTGATATAAATGGCACTGGAATAAATAAGTATGAAGGAAAAACAACTGGTGGAACTGAGTAACGCTTGCGATCTCTAAAAATACATTGATACTGTTGTTGTGAACGCTAATATTATCGTCATTAAATTTGAGTTACAAGATGCAACACATTAAAAATAAGAGCTGAATCATAAATTGTTGGTCAATGACTTGCAACTTCTCTGCATCCGTAGCTACTTGTTACCACTGTCGCTAGAACTTCCCCTAAATATTAAGAATAGGTACGTAAAAAGAATGACATGGCACCACGCCTAAATTAGGCAAGACCTAAATGGTTAGATTATTATTAACTATTTTGTCTATTATAAATTATAATAGACGACGAAATAGTTATAGCTTTGGGCCTTGGCAAAAATAATTATTTTTGCCAAGGTTCCGTAAGCTAATTTACACGAGCTTAGAAAAATAATTAAAAATATAGTAATTACTTAGCTATATTATTACTAACACGGTCATAAACCGGACCATTTGCGTGACTGGTGACTGGTGAGCCACGCAACTTATGGTCAGCACACACGTTAGGTTAATGCATGATGGTTGTGCCTATGGTTTTGACCTAACAGGCACAACCATCATTCAAGCCCTATCGTGTGTGCCGTTAAACTGCTCAGTTATATAAACAATGGAACTTGGTTATGTCTGACGGCTATGCTTGTCAAAACTGTCATGCATAAACAAACATGTCCATGTATGGACCAATCATACATTGTATAATTTATGCTGCCTATATATATGCATAATAACATATTCACATTATTTATCACTGTTTGTTAGTAATTTTAAATAATGTGGACGTGATAAACACTTAGCTTAAGTTATACATACAACATGTTAATCTAGACTCACTTTATATGAAACACGGCTCTGAAACTATGTGATTACAAAAGGTTTGTTTAATATGACAAAACTGAGTTCCTTTATAGATGTGCCCAGTTAATGAAAATTGGCTCGCCCCCTATTAAATGCGAGCTAATATAACTGGTGAAATGTAGATATGATGCACCTCTCCGTAAACCTTCGGGGAAAAAGGCCTGACGGCGACGCTGTTTTGGAAAAGTAATAATACCTACCTAATATTTAACTATTGCTAACACGCGTTTAATTATCAATAACTTTAACATAATTTTTATTATTCAACTAAATAGACATCGTTGTGTGAAGATCACGGCAGTCGGATTCGAATCGCTAAATTTAATCCGCTCTTATATCAAAACAATTAAGTTTGTAAAAGCAAGCCAACTTTTTACAATCCCGAGCCTTGAAAAGATTACTAAAATAGGTAATAGAGACTACATGTTATTATCATCATCATCATTATATCTGCCGCAGGATAATCCACTACTGGACCTAGGCCTTCTCAAGAGATTTCCAATAGGGCCGGTTGTATGCGGCCTATATTCAGCGCATAGAGACTATAACACGTTATAACTCGTTAGCTTATATTTATGTCATGTTTTCAATACGCCCAGTAAATTGAGAAACTTCCAGCCCAAACTTGGCGAGCTTTGAGTGAAGATATTGAACGGCAAACCTTTGAGAACTTGCCAAATTTAGCCTGAAACATTTATCAATGCAATATGTACCTACATATATTTATTTTGAAAGTATATTATATAGCATATAAATGAATCTAGCAGAAATAATCGAGCAATACTGTTTGATGAAAAACTTGAACAATAAAATGCTAGGTAGGTACTACAACGGATCTTACCTTGTACATTACATTATGCAGATAACCTGTCCAAAGGTTAAGAAACAAACAATATTTTTTATCGAATCATAATGACCGCAAATTAGTGGTATTACTAATACCTATACCAACGACGTAAGCCGTCATTTCATTACCGTCATATAGCTGCTCAGCGTCACTGCGCTCTATTTAACTTGAAGCATTCAGCTTGGAGTGGATTGCTGAAGACCTAGTGCGAGTTTTTGGGCCAAACGTGTTCGGTTGTTTTTTTTTATATGGACAAACTGTATTGCAAAGTATTTCACAAGAGAGAGTCATTCTTATTTCATACAAATTGTAGATTACGTTGTCACGATTGAACGCGTCTGGCCACTCGGAAGAAGCGTACTAGTCTCGAACATTCGATAATACCGTCGTAGAACATCCAGGTCAGTCCGAGAAAAACCTTACCAAATCTACATTTGCATAAAACAATCTGAAGGACTTTGACCCCACAAATGGGCACACATGATGTATTGTGTGCCCATTTGTGCCGATACAGTCATAGTCCTACCAACAAACTACTAGGTAGGTATTAATTTTATTCTGTGATGTGTCTCAACACGCGATGAAAATATTTATTGATTTATTTAACCTTGTATTTAAGTTAATCTGTTTTAGTCATCGTATTAGATATAAGTACCTAACTTCTTATTCTTATGTTCCAGAAGAATTAAATACATTCAAGTAGGTACCTATTAGCTTGAGAGAATTATCTTCTCAACTCACAAGTACTTACTTAATTGTAAGCAGTTGCAACTTGTTAATTGTCTTGAAATCTAAAGATAATTTACACTTATTTATTTATAAGTCATCAATTTACCCATAGGATAAAAAACTGAAAATAAAATCAATCTACCTACGTTAAATATGATTCGAATTATCAACAATATTGAAGTAATAAGCATCCAATCCATACATTCTTGAATAATTTTATTTTAATAGCGATCTCTTGAGGTATCTACACGTATGATTCATTAAATTCAATTTGAAATGAATTTTATGCTAAGTTTAGCCTTATTTACCCTTATGAAAGATGCGTTTATCTTGCTTGACTTACCGAAATAGTTAAATAACTATTATAGGCACGTATCTATTTTCTTAAACCTTGGTCAAGTATAAATAAGTTTGATCCGTATCTATATTTTTACCCGGCTGTCAGGACGGATATTGTTTTTCGCGCGTATCTTGTATGTTTGTAAATTTCTTTATTCCCACGAACCTTCCAAATGGCTGGATGGATTTTAACAATTAGGGTATCGTTAGATTCGTCTAGAAAACCCAAGTGTCCTTCCTTAGATAGGGTTTAAGAATAATAAAGACTTAAACGGCGGGCTTTTGACGCCAAATTATAAGAAGTTCAATTTTTTTTTTTAACCACACCTATCGAGTTAGGTATTAAAATAAAGAGAATCAAAAGGAGATTACATATATTCAAAAAGAGATTATCATAATTGAATGGTTCCAAATTGTAAGTACTTAGTTCTATTTTTTTTTTAACCAAACCTATCGAGTAGAGTATCAAATGTTATGTATTGAAATTTCAATCAGGTATAATAATATTACAATAATTTTACGGTCTTTTTAGTGCGTTGCTCTCTGTTAATTTTTTGCATTGGGGTAATAAATTTTTTAAATTATATTTTTATTATTACATACATCCTGCACAAAAAAAAACAGTTAAAGCGTTTATAACCGCCGCGATTTTTCCTACATAAGGCGTCTGCTACGATATCCGAATTGTTTGTTTATGTAAAACATTCCACAACGTTTTAAACGAAACGAAACTAAATTTTCGTCTGCACGTGTGGTCTATCTCGCCTCGAATAGATAATGTTTTCCAAATGTTGCGGCTAGGTACTTTGTGTCTATGAATGTTTGTGAAATCCTTCACGACATAGGAGGATAAATTCGCCTTTTTATTATTTTGTTTTTACTTAACATAAATATATTTATACAAAAAGGTAGGTACCTATCTAACCTACCTACTTTAATTACGGTACCTAACCGCTTACCGTTAAGCGGGCCCTGCGCCTGTTTGCCACCAGACAAAAGGTTAGGTACTGTGTACCTATTAAACAATTTTAAATATATTTTTTTATTTTATAACATGCTGTCGTACCTACCTATGATACCTACCTACACAAGAATATTTCCTGTTATGGTAATTGAATCATTTATTAATTTTTCTGCATAACAGGTAATGAAAAAAATGTTAAAATAAGGTAGGTATTTCTAATCAAGTCCTGGGTATTTTTCCTGGATACCTCTTTTTCAAATACCTACCTACCTTAATAGGTGGGTAAGTACCTACTTATTGTATTTATTACTCAGTAGATCTAATCTAGTGTATACATAAACTACGATAAGGTATAGCACGTAGGCATCATCGTAGGTATGTATTGTCGCGCATTATCTTATTTTATACAGAATTGATGCCTACCAGTAGGTAGGCATCAATTCTGTATAAAATAAGAACTGTAAGTTACTGGCTAAGATAGTAATCTTAGCCAGTAACTTACAGTTAAGTAGGTTGCTAACTAAAATATTAACTTAAATATATTAAAAATACTATTCACTTAAACAACTGATAGGTACCTACTTACTTACCTATAAACTTTTATCAAAAATAAACTCGGCATATTATTTTAAAAACACTACCTATGTAAGTTACTCTATTTTAAGGTAGGTATAGATTCATAGACCGCACTTTGACTATAAGATCAACTTTCAACCAATATGAAGTTTCTTAGTCTTGTCAAACTACTTTACTTTCCAAAACTATAAAATTTAAAAAAGTAAAGGAAATTTCGGCATTCGAAGTTTACTTTGGCAAGCTTATTAATTTGCAAAGTAAAGTGAGACTGTCAATTTCGCTCTGAAACACCGGTTATAAACGCTTATGCAACACCAATCCTGTATTATACAGACAACTCGTTCCCGTAGCTGTTTCAAGTACTGATTTTAACTTTCTATCTGGTTTAACAAGAAACAAAACACAAAATTAAAAAATATATGAGTAGCACCTTTATAGGTTATACCCGTGCCGCCCTATTCAACGCCTAACATAATAATATTTCTTTTAACATAAATAAACAACTTACCTCTTTAGTCCTAATCTTCTTAGCAACTTCAATAGCTGGCAGTTTGAGGAATTCATCAGTTATCGCCGGTATTTTCTCTCCACTTCCATATAATAAACTTAAAAAGAACTTCACGATAGTTGCAAACACTGATCTCACTACGTGAATCACTCTTAGTTTTAATCCTATAGGTTTAATTTTATTCTCCGTTGTGCACATGATTCACGATAACTATAAAACAACGCTTTTAATACAATTGAAAACAACACACGATCGATTCGAAGCTTAGACTTTATTTTCAAACAATGTTTATATTTTAGTAGTGAGAAGCTTGAAGTTGTGTCGTGTCACTAGCATAACAAGACGAACTGTACAATTCACTGAATGAATGTACGATGTTAGCCGAAGCCGGGACACGGCGCCTATCTGAGGTTCTATAGCCGTCTCTCTCTGTCGCTGGCGAAGAGTGAATAGCAACTGGCCGATCGCGATCGTTCGTTCGGCGACCGCTCAACCCACGACAAAAAAGCTAACGAGCGGTTGCCGTCCTATAGAAATTATAATTTGATGTGTTTCTTATCATCGTATTACGTGAAACCAAGGCCATAATACGAGCACTCAGTCCATAAAAATTATGTAATCGTTAAACTATCGATGATTTCTCCGTGTAGTCATTTAGTTTATAATCGACTGCTAATAAAGTTTTCCATTACGCCTTTGTCCACGAGGAGGTAAGCAGAGACAGGTGTATTACACCCAAATTGTTTTTACTATTTACTTGTAATATAGAGAACGTTCTACTGAAACAGCTGTTATACTTCTCAGCACCAGTCATGCTAAAAAGTAATCTTCCATTGCACTGACAAAGGTCTTTATAATTTAAAATGTCGTAAGAAGTCGATAAGGATACAAATCCCAATATACAAGAAGAAAACTCGAAAATGAAACTTATGGATAACCTCATTTCACGTGGTAGCGATAGGCTTATAATATGTATCCATGCGCTGTGAACAATCAGCCGAGCCCGGCCTCCAATAGTAATGATAATAATGAACAACAATTTATTGCGGCAGTTTCTGAAACCAATTCGTTCGAATAAGTACTTCATTTAATAGCTGTACATAATATTTGTATAAGATTCAACTGAAGATAATAGTATAGTTTTATAGGGTAACTTCGTAAAGCTTGTTCAAAGTTTTGTTCCCTTGTGTTTACTTAGGTCTTGTCAATCTCTTCCTTTTACATTAATTCAGTAGTTTGATACGCCTAAAGGGTCCAGTTTACTTAATGAATCTTCTTAAGAGTACTAGAGCGTCGTTAAAAAAACAAGTTTAGAAATAACTTTTACTTAAGATAGAAAGCAATAAAGTTACTTGCACGTCCCAGCAGCAGCTGCTCAAGCTCAATACTACTACAACATCTTCGAGAAAAGCTGAAGAATTCACTTGTTTTTATGTTTGATTGCGTCAAAGTTTGAAACAATTTATTCAGGGGTTTATAAACGCACCAACTTTGAACTGCATCAAATGATGCGCACCAAATTTATTCCTCGAAAGGAACTGAACGGTGCGTTGCGTGGTTCGAGGAATACTTTTGGGACGCCTCATTTTGTAGGTACGGTTTAAAGTTGGTGCGTTTAAAGGAACTACTACTAATCCGATTTTTAAGAATATCTTTTATTTGGTAGTCTATTTATTGAAGAATACTTTAGGATACAGATCATAACCACTACAAACTCTAAGAGCAAATCAGTACCTACAAGAGTATGATAATATCGTCCCTTAATGAGAAACTTGTGCTCAGCAGTGTAACGTGAAGTTATGAGTTGATAACAACAATAATGTATTTTGCTATTAATCAATTATGAGACACTAAAGAAACACAAATGCATTTTCTTTAAATTTGGCATCACAATGTAATAACATTCAGCAAACTTCTGAGTCCATTAACTGAAAGCTTGCACTTGAAATAAGTGATTTTCTCCAGTATTCGTTTTTGAGAACGTCTGAACAAATGTACTGCACACATCATAAACATAGAATTATACTCGTACATAGATACATATAGTTTTTTGAACTGTAGCAAAATTCAACATTATTTTACTTATCGGATTTAAACATTTCACGCAAATCGTGTTCAAGTGTTTATAAAATCATGTGAAATGTTTTTGTAACTCTTTGCGATGTTGACCGTACTTAACTAGTTACATTGTAGGTAATATTTTCGCACATTTAAATAATTACAATAACAGACGACTTCGCAATAGATATTGTACCTACAGCCCACTAAAAATAGACTGTTATTTATAATTCACCTTCTATAAATAGAAATCTAAATGTATGTTGATGTGAATGTTTTATGTTATGTACCTACTCAAATTAGAATGAACTTGGTAGATTTGTGAGGTTGAGTTGTGTTTTCGGCGAGTATTTTGTTTTTATGCTTTGATTACAGTTAGTCAGAAGACGTCCATTCTGTTTCTTAAGTAAAATAATCTGCCCCCCTTCCTGAGTTTGTTTTCTTTGAATAGTCAAAGGCGATTAATTAATCGTCTTTGATTTAGATTAAAGATTAAAGAGAACCCAAGTTGTGAGTCAAGGTTTAAAAGACCATTATGATATTGTATTTGTTTAACTTTATTTTCTCCTTCGTTACAGAACCAAATGGCCGACTCACCAGAAATAGAAGACACCAAAAATAATTCACTCAAAATATCATTACCAACTGTGCTCTGTACCCCAGATTCAGAAAATCCAGATATATCCATCAAAACGACATTCATTTCCTCGGAATCTAACTTATCGCTTCCGTCCAATTTGAGCACCCCTACTTCGCCGTTGAAGTTATCTTCCCCTATGTCATTACCGTCGTCACCATGCGTGAAAAGTTCGCCGCAATCCTCGCCGAACTCATTACCGAATCCGGACCCGAAACAAACATCGCAAGATGGATCGAAGAAGGCGTTAGTTAACACCGGATCTGCTACAGGTAAGTGGTTCCTCTCATGAGAGTATAATAGGCAATTAGCATCCATATTTACCTTTGACTATATTAAACTGTTAACACATATAATTGCTTCGTTGAATAAGAAAAACGAGCGGTTAATTAACTAAATACAAACGTTGTGAAAAACATCCGGATATTTGAATTACTTTATATGTTTTCGTTTGTTCAATTAATTTACACTTCTATTGTTTAATCAATTCTGTCATTTATTTACGTTAGTTAAAATATGGATTGTTCATTATAAACCTTACATTTTACAAGTTACATGATTATCATGACAGCTATCATTTTGAACATACAATCATAACGAAAAAATAAGTGATTAGTTTCAAAAACGTCGTAAAACTTAATAGCCTGTAAACGTCTTCGGAGCTGTTTACTTCTAACTTCACACTATTCCGCAAATATAATAATATCATTGTGTAACTGTAGTATTTTCGGTTTGGAGCGCATTTCAAGTTTTAGCAAATTGTTAGGAATACATTAGTACCTACTTATAAGTTTACTTAACTTGAGACATGTTTACGAACTAGCACTATTCCACGATTTCGATGAGAAGAAATTGCCGTCCTTGTCCTTTCAAGAAAATACGACCGTACGAGTGACGTGTGTCAACGTACCTACTATAACCTATCTCTTTTCTGTGATCTATTCTATCTATAGTTTCCCAATAGTTGTTCAGTGTCCCTACTACGTATTCGAGTCACACTGTTTCACTAATCAAATATTCGATCTAAACTTAATAGAACATCGCATTTTGTATTCAATTCTCGTAAAATTCCCTCCTGATATCGATTTCAAGAGAAAAATGCGGTTGACTCGTGATTAAACTGAATTATCTGTTAAATGAAGCAGCCTACGGTTTAATCTTCATTAATCTTCATTTCGTAGTAATAAGCTACTTATGAAATACGCCTTGGACTTGGGCATATTACTTTTACTTATTATGGTTATATCTACTTAAATTTTATGCAGCGAAGTCATAAAAATCTTGTATAAATAAAGTTTGGATTGATTATGATGATGACGGTGGTAGTGAATTTACATTAAATATTAAGCAATTTCCATCGCTTTGGTGGTAAATTTGTTGTCAATATCATTAACTGCTTTTTATATTTTAAATTAAAGCTTCCATTGCCATTGCTTCTCGTAGCAATCCAAAATACCAACATATAAATTACTTCGTCCATAAATATACATACATAGGTATAACAAAAGAAGATTATGGATAAAAAATTGTCTTCTTCGTCTTTCATTAAATTCCGTTCAACAAGACGTGATTGAGTGATCTGGATCCCATCCATCTATCAGGATAATCGCTGTATTTAGGTCCTTACATTATGTAGTATAGTTGCTATATTGTAACTTATATGAAATTGAGTCTTTCGGGATAGCTATTGACGAAAGTTTATTGTAAGATACCCTTGTCAGATTAGGTGACAACCACAACCTATCTCTGTTCTGTGGTGACAACTTTTGTATCACTTGCATGTGTATTGTGTACTTATTTTTCATAGTTTAGTGATGCTAGGTTAGTATTTGTTCTTTTAGTTATAAATGCCAAGTAGTAGTAAATCCGAAACAGAGCTTTGTGAATACAATAATATAAAGGTAAATATATAATAATATTTATATGCCAAATGATCAAAATTATTGTTAAAAAAACGATTAAATAGGTACCTTAATTTATGATTTTTCACTTAAAAATCATGTAAATCTAAACATAATTAAAGTATGTCAAATCAAGGATACACCTTTATATTTATTTGTACGTGATAAGTGCAATATTTCTTGTACTAAAACTTATTATGTAGGTAGGACGAAGGTACCTACAATATTTCTTGGCATAAATCCAATATAAAAACAAAATTTAAACAACAGACTGTTACCATAAAGTTAAGTCGTTATATCTTCTAACAAATAACAATAGCTGCCATACATCATAAAGTTTTGTGTAAACACGTTCTCGTTTCAAATTTTTTATCGCTTGCGCTGTTTGTTGTGACAATCGCATTGTGTCCAAACAAAAAATCATAAATTTATATCAGGTGCCTAAAGTCCGGGTTCCATTAAATCGCGTCCGTATCAATGATATACGAAGGATATGGCATATGCATTGCGATAACATACATTGTATCACCTCTGTATCAACGTTACAAATGCCGTTGTTGACGACTGCTAGGAAAGACAGGCGGGAAAAGGTGAGATGTGTTATCAATAGATAGGCATTCACATTACGAGTATAATAATTAAAGCGTCACTCTTCTCGTTTCGTCTTTGTTATGTCCTTTTTATTCTTATTTACGCTTTGGTCGAGTCCGGACCTAAGGTAAGGACTTCTACTCACAGCCCTAGACACAATCTTGGCGTCATCTCAAACTTCTCAAAGAAACTGATATTATAATTCACCTGTAACACAGGATTTTTCCTAGTACAGGGCCCTCATTCTGACTTATCGGATTACTCCCGGATCGTAAACTTTTTCGAATCTTAGAACGACGTATTTTTACAGCTTAAGTTATTAAGTGTTAGAAATTAGTTTACCGTATAGAAAATTAAAAACTCATTAATATAGGTTTTTTTTTCTAAATCCATCTTTTTTTAACATTCTGTTTTTTAACTTTAAATAAATTGACAGATCTGGCCGAAAATATTCCGACAGCTCAGAATCAGGGGGCAGGAATCTTAGATTCTAGACTTTATGTATAATTTTTTATGACTATTGACAATATGTACGATTTTAAATTCTGAATAAATAATTTGATTTGATTTGATAATTAATCATTTTATCGCTAAAGAAAATCATTTTAGAACCTAACGCACACCACAAACTTCTCTCGAAGATATTGATAATAATTGACGACTTTTCAAAGAAGTAGACAGAAGGTTGATTAACAGTTTTGATAAGGATGAATGAATATTCTTTTCATCATCATCATCAGCAACCCATTACGTCCCACTGGGCTCGGGTCTTTTCTCCTCTAACTAGAGAGCTGAGAGGGTTTAAGCCATAATCCACTCACGCTGGCCTAGTGCGGTTTGGTGGATCAGACATACACTTAGAATTTCTTCTAGGCTATGTGAGTTTCCTCATGATGTTTTCCTTCACCGTTAGCAGATGGTAAGTCACTTGACTAGTACATATAAATTCCACAAAGTGGAATCCACATTGGTACTGCCGGTCGGGATCGAAATCAGACTCCACCATCACTTTTTTATAATTAATATTCTTTTATAGAGATCTTACTAATATTTTATATATGAAAGTTAGGATAGACGCTAGATTGGCTGAAAGAATCTGTATAAAATTTGGCACACATATAGATTGTAATCTAGAATAGCACAAAGGCTACTTTTTACCGATATACCAAACGCGAGCGAAGCCGTGGACAAAAGCTAGTACATACGTACTACATTTTGGTATGACGAGAAACTACAGCCGTCACAATCTACTTTTTTACAGTCTATACTTTTTATTTTCCAGTTGCTTTTATTTTTCGCATTACAAAAGTCGACAAATATACATCATTATTTTATTCTTTCTTATCCATATCGGGTCGATATCGATACCGTTCTATAGAAAAATGTATTTCCCGTTTTTTTGTTATTTAGGCGGTATTTTGTCATTTTACTGCGTCGCGCGTTGTTCGGAGAGCGGCCATAACTTGTGACTGATAAGAAAAATGAGTGTCGTTATCCATCGATATTATGGGACTATTTCTTGGAAGGCTCTTTCAGTTACAATATTATTGATTACGTTATTTTAACTAAGATTATCTCTACAATTCTTCATGATTTATATATTATTATATGTATATATTATATTTATACTTTTTTTTTGATGATTTTTTTTGACTGGCCTGTTGGTCTAGTGATTAGTGACCCTGACTGCTAAGCCGGAGGTCGTGGGTTCGATCCCCACCCAGGACAAATCTTTGTATGATGAGCATAAAGGTTTGTTCTGTGTCTGGGTGTAAATTATCTATAATATGTAAGTATTTACAAAAAATGTATTTAAGTAGTATATCAGTTGTTTAGTACCCATAACACAAGCAAATATAATTGCTTACTTTGGGGCTAGATGGCGCTGTGTGAATGTGGTAGAATATTATTATTATTATTTTTGAATTGTAAGAAATCCATCCTTTGCGTGCGCCTAAGATACATATTTATGCGAAAATGATACAATATTCAACCAAGTCTAAAGTTACAATTATGTAAACAGACATTAAATTTCAATTCCATCTGATGAAATTGTATGCATAAAACATTCTGCTTTAATAATTCAACAGCAACATTAATTACCCTTTCCAATACAATACGATCCATTGTCTAATTAACCTTATGAAAGGACGTTAAAATAATAAAATTGAATTTATTATTAATAATAATAGCTGATATTTTGTCTTTTCAAAATTGTTTTTTACAGTTTTGGTTATTTTTGATTTTAAAGTGGGAATACCACAACAAGTAATGTTTTACTTAAAAGGAGTACCTACCATAACCACTGTTGTAATCTAGCTTGTAAGATTTGGAATATTTGTTTGAACGCGCTAATCTCAGGAACTTCTAGTCAGATTTGAAAAATTCTTTTAGTGTTGAATAGCCCATTTATCAAGGAAGGTTATAGGCTATATAACATCACGCTACAGTCAATAGGAGCTGAGCAGTGGCCAAACAAAAGCGACGGGAGCGAAGCCCCGGCTATCCAACACTAAAATATTTTTTTCTAATCGAACCAGTAGTTCCTGAGATCCTAGCGTTCGAACAAACAAACTCTACAGCTTTATAATATTAGTATAGATAGACACAATGGCTGAAAAATGTTTGTACTAGCGTAGAAAGTGATTTTTCTGCCCGCCGGACTTTTAACTTTAGATTAAATTTATAAAAATATGCCTGTCAATCGACTACCAAAATATACTAGGAGTATTAAACTATTTTTATTTTAAATATATTTTTTATTGTAATAGGTAGTAGGTTATTCTCCTTTCCGGCAGTTGAGTAAAGTGATGCCTAAAATATTTATAATGATTTAGTATATTACATTATTGTTTTAGGTACAGTACGTATTTAATAAACACCATAATTTAACTTTTGGCTGAATGCCCTTCTTTGGAACACAGTATTAATTATCTCCTAGTTAAACATTAATTTACCTGAATACGAACCTCGATAACTTTGGTTTCAACCCTTCCTAAAGTGTCTCCAATTACTGTCTTGGAGAAATTCTTTTGGGAGAAGAAAGATTATTTATTTCGCAAATGTAAAACCCCGAGACCACTTTTTTGTTCTGTGTCTGGGTGTAATTTATCTATCGTCGATATAAGTATGTATTTAGAAAAAAAAAATGTATATTAGTAGTATATCAGTTGTTTAGTACCCATAACACAAGCAAATATAATTGCTTAATTTGGGACTAGATGGCGCTGTGTGAATGTGGTGAAATATTATTATATTATAAAATTAAATCATCATTCATACAAAAGCTACTGAATGGATTAGCAAGATATTTGCTACACATAATAACAGACTATAGCCAGCCTACGCTAGATACTTTGATTCCGGTAACGTGTGGTATCTAGAGCTTCTAGAGATGTAGAAATGGTGTTGGAAAAAACAGACAGACAGACGGACAACGGAGTGATCCTATAAGGGTCACGTTTTTTTTCCTTTTGAGGTACGGAACCCTAAAAACAATTGATTATTCTAAACGTAACAATTTCATTAAAGGATTTTAAAAAATGAAAAATATTTTAAAGGAGAATAAATTAACTTGCACGTAAAAGACTAAGTTTATTGTGCAGTATTCTAATGAAACTACGAGAAAATAACTTTCTGAATACTTCGCATTAGATGCACATAGCAGAAATGTATGCAGTGGGTGCGACCACGGCTCTACCTGAATTATTTTCTTGTTTCGTACTTTTCAGACACTTTTTACGTAGTCGGGTTATAGTTTTATAAACTTAATTTTTAACTTAAATACTAGTAAAAGATGTCATCGTAAGTACTTCAAGGTTTCACAGTCAACGGAAAAGTACACATAATGTATCTCTGACTGCCGATTGGTAAGTATACACGTTTAGAATTTGGCGTCGTGGTCGGAATTTCTCCAGGGCACAAAATTGCCGATTTTCTGCCCCGGAGAGAAACATGCTATTATCAAGATACATACGAACGAAGCGAACTCCAAAATTCAATAAAAATGTAATCACTTTCCACATTAAATGCTAGCAAATAAAACCATCCCAAATCGTAAAATAAACACATTAATATTATCAAACACTCCAAAACATCATAAGAATTTAATGCTTTGATTTACTGTCTATAAAACTCGAAGAGAACAATAAAACGCTTTTGTTTTCCGTTAACATTGCCGCCAAGGAAAAACACAATACAAAGTTAACGTTTTAGCCCTATCGTACCCTCTTCAGTTGAAAATATTCGTGACTGTTGCCCTTTAAACTGATACAACTTCCGCAATTAAATAGATAAAGTACCTGACTAAAAGATCGCTCGCTTACCAAAGTATTAATGCTTAAATTACGTTTGAAACTTACTCGTACTGCAATCGATCGCAACTTTCCGTCTCCACGCGACATATCTCTCGACAATATAGTCCTTGTGAAGAACGTCGCCCCCCGAAAGATTAAGAAACAACTCGCTATCGTACACTATGTTGACGTTATGTATGTGTGTGTGATATTGAACTTGGCCACGGAACTTTTGCAGCTAAGTGATCATAAGAAACGGTTACGCATACAAGTACCCTCATTGAAGCCTGACCCTCACGGAACCCCAATAAACATGAGGATTTAGCAGTTTTTTCAGGACGCTGAAATGAGAGACCCTCATCGACTTCATTCATATTCCGCAGTAGAGCGCAGAGCGCGGCGGAGGTCGGCCGTGCTACCGTGCCGCTGACGTCAACAATGCCGATACTAATTCGCTTTAGTTTCCTTAACCGTGTGAAGTGAAGTGGCAATTAGTACTTCGTATGCTTATGAACTGACAAGGTGCACATAAACTATTCGTAGTTAACACGTGCCATCTCTATTAAATGAAATAGAAAAGTTTACGCATTATTGAACAAAATAATTTCAGCAACTTTGTGTGAGAAAAGTTTTATTTTTCATATGAAAATAGATATCTGATAGAAAACTCGAATATATGCTTGAAATAACTTGATTTATAATACTATTCTGTATGATGAATAATACCTAGTTGAATGGAACTTGGTTAAAGTTGTTCGTACGTAATGTTTCATAGACATGAGTTGAACAATAAGTGGTGGGTGTGAGGCAGGATGCCTTGTTGTGGGTGCTGGTGGAACGGCAGACAGAGACACCGGCCGCCCGACCCCGACACCTCAGGTTATTTTCCACTTCATTTTCTTCAGAAAATTGCTTGTTCAATCCAAATAGATGTGAAACCAATGAATTGTGTGATATAGAATAAGCGCTTCTTTATTCATTGAGATTTCATTACGAATATTATATCTCGGTTTGAATGAATGAGAGTTTCAAACAACGTATTCTGAAGAGAATTCGATAGACTTTTGAACGTTATTTAACTATATTCCACTTTGTAAATATTATGTTATATTATCTTTAGGTTAAAACTTGCGAATGAGAATTCTCGTCATTGAATCTTTTTGTCATAAAGGTGCCAAAATAATTTTTAAATTATTAATGCTTCTAAATAAACTATTTACTTTTAAAAGAGTAGAAGAAGTTGGAGTAGTCTAGAAAATTTTATTGTTAAAAAACATTATCATTTTTTTACTAATATAGATATTTTTACTATGATACTGGTCCTACCTACGTTTGATTACCATAAAAGTTACAATTGATGGTAATTCTACAGAAATGCACCAATTAGAGATAATATATCTTGTATCAATTAACATAAGGTTAACATTACAATCAAACATCATCTTTTTGCGCCGTTTTCGATCAAAACAACGATTTGCCTTTACCCAATTTATAATTTAATGTTAAGAGGAACTGAAACCAGTACTCAATAATAATATTGGCCTTACTCCATTAACTTGTTACTTGAAACATTGAAACTACAAACTAAAGGGTCTCTTTGATCAGTTAACATGACCATACTACTGAAGTACAATGGCACTTCGGCAAACCCTTTCTCGTTGAGTCGTTTGAGATACTGTATTGAGATAGCTATTGGACAAGTTTAAGAGGATATTAAGCTATTCCATTTACAAAATTGTATTTCACTTAATGCTAACTTCACTGTTTATTGTGCTATTAAAGTTGCATTTACGCCCAGCTTCATTGTAAACAGTTATCAAATCTTAAAGGCGTAGATATTAACTAATAGTTAATATGACAAGTTTTAACAAATTACTTTTCTTTAATTAAATCGTTATGATGTCGTATAGTTTTAAGCACTAGTTCTAAAAATACTTTTAAGCATTCTTGAGAAGTTTCGTAATTGGATTTTGATTACCGAATATTATTATACTAAGGTCACTAATGAATAAGTAAGCTCCTTAAATACCTGAAGTATGATTTATGCTGTTTCTCAAAATAAATTGAAAAGTTAACTTAAGTGTATAAAACATACGTACCTACGATCATTGTTTTACATAAAACCTGCACGCTGAAAGGTCTCAAAATCATAACTGAAAAAAAAATGTACCTGTATCCTGTGTGTATGTATCCTTATTTTGACCAGTGGGCAGGTTACTTGCTATCTGAATAGACATTCGATTGATCGATTTAGATGTCGCTGTTAAATGTTAAAAATAGATGTTAAAAATAGATGTTGTGATATGTGTGTAGAGAAAGGAATGTTAAGCTGGTTTGGACATGTAGAGAGAATGAATGAAGGAAGAGTGACAAAACAAATATATGAGGCGAATGTGAAAGGAAACGTTGGAAGGGGTAGACCTAGAAGAACCTACCATGACCAAATAGGTGACGTTCTAAAGAAGGGACAGATCAGGAGTACCCTCAACCGGCGAGAATGCATGAAAAGACTGATGAATGTTGAAGAAGCCAAAGATGTATGTCAGAATCGTAGCGTGTGGAAGGAAATGGTCTCTGCCTACCCTTCTGTTGGGAAAGAGGCGTGATCTATATGTATGTATGTATGTATATGTTAAATGTTTAGAAATTTAAAGGTAGGTAAATATGGTTACAGTCATTTTCAAAATATTGTGGGTAAGGTCCCTAGAATAACCCCGCTGTCATCGTTTCGCCAATAACACTTTCATTTAACTCCGCAAAGCCCACGGATTTTTAATAATTGAAAATACATAAGCGGTTTCCGTAGGTACAGTTTTATAAAAATAAAACATTTCCCTAAGAAGTCCTAAGTAAACAAAAGTGATTTATTCACGGATTATAAAATGAGGGACAATTCGGGCGATCCATGGACGATGTAGGCGCCGAGTATAATTGATGTTTTGCCCAAGTGTTTTAAATAATATTATTTTTCTGAGGCTCGTTATAAAAATGGACAGCTAAGAAAGATAAAGTGTTATAGTCGTAATCTGTTAAACCCTTGGACAGAAAGGATGAGATAATCTCGTGTTTATTGTGTTCAAAAATCTTTTGTACAGTGTCAGCTAAAACCTTCTTTCAGAAATAGATACCTAAATAACAATAATGTTTTCTATTTTCTTTTATTAGCCTTTATGTAATGTAATATTAGACTAGCTACGTTTTCTTTATCTACCTTTCTTTGAGTTCAAGATATGTTATATACACAATATTATGTAAGCGTGTTTCTATGTTCGCGTGTTAACCTTAGCTACATAGGTTATCAGGCTAAATAGCAAAGCTAAATTAAAAATATCACTTTAATTCCTAGTACTGGTAGATAATACATCATCCCTTAATTCCACATTGTATATGGTTGGAAACAAATTTACGAATAAAAGAAACGGCTGTTACAATTTTTGAGTTTTCAGAAAAGTTGCTTTAAAAACAAGGGACCAATCAAAATTCTAGGTCGGCTTGTTTCTTTCCAATATTGGTCCCGCCTGTTATGGTCGCTATATAGAATTATTTTAGACTTTTGGGTTTGTTTCTTATTTATAAGGTTTTAATAGGCAGGTGAGCTTTTTTCTTGTAATCATTATATTTTTACCTCCTATCTTCTATATAATGATCATACTTGCCTTACAATGACATATTTCTATTATTCTACAAATGGAATAAATTACACATAAATATTGTTCCCCCACAATTTATTGCTGTCGCCTATAAATATATCTTCGTTTCGGCCGAGTGGCTAACGAGCGAGGTAGCGTGGAAGGATTTCTAACATAGGTTTTGAGGTCCTGTCAGCGAAGTGTAATTAGGTTTGAGGACCTACTCTAGATATTACCTTAATTTGTGATTTTGTCAAGTCGGGGGTTAGTTTTATTCGAAGCTTATTAATTAAGTTTCAGCATGGTGTTCAAATTATGTTTTTTTTTTTATGAGAGACGTAACATCGATCTTATGCCTTATCTTAGAAGTAACCATAATATGTAAGAGTGAATATTTTTGTTCCCCACAGAATACTGACCCGATTGTTTATATAAATATTTAATACGACATAAAATAATGTATCTTTGTAAGTTTCACGCGGAAAAAATAACATGTGTAAGTTGACGTTTTATGGAAACACCTTCGGAGACATTGAAAATTATGGAAACGATATCCATGTAGTGACGAATTGTCACCCACGGGTTGAGACGAGGTAGTGACTATATTATCATATAGTCACTACCCCGTCTCAACCCGTGGGTGACGTAAAATACGACTAAGGATAAGTAACCTTATGCAGACAAGAGCACTGCAAGAAAAGGAAAATTTGAAACAGGCCAGACGGGTTGGTATAGTAACCAACCCGTCTGGCCAGCATGGTAGTAGACTAAATTCCTTCCATATTCTTTGAAAAAGTCCTGTGCTTAGCAGTGGGACGTCTATGGCTAGAAATGATGATGACGATGATATTTCAACCACATTTTCGGAGACAAACTACCAAACAAAGCATCATACAAGTATAATTATTATGTTAACCGACCTCAAAGTTTGCTGCGATCGAAACTTTAACATAATGTACCTAACGGTAACCGATCATAGATAGTATGAAGACTAAAGACGAAGTAGGTCGATGATACCGGCTAGTTTGTGACAAGATCTTCAAGAGATTAATACAGAACTGAGATTATTACTGCATAGCGTAGCTATGAATCCTTAGACCGTAGGCGTAGTAACCACCACTAGGCTGCCTTCTTTACGACTTTAAGAGAATAAAAGAGCCGTGTAAACTTTTGTCACATACGAATAATCTCTGGATGTTACGACTTCACGTCTGATATGTTACACGGCTTTGGGCACTACAACTATTAATATAAAAGAGCTTAAACGCCACTATTTCATTAACAGTAAGCTTTCTAGGGATTTCGTTTTCGTGTCTTCTTTGATGTTACTGGATAGAAAGGTATAAAATGATAGGTATGTTTATCATTTTCGGTCTTGTGGTTTATATCATAAGGTCATATTTCGAGTAATTTTAATCTTAACTTTTAGTATTTTTCTAATTACCTAACTTAAAATTTTAATAATGAGTACAATTCCCACTCGAGAAGTTGATTTTCTTCGAATGTCGCACAACAACTTCCAAATATATCTTAACCTTTTGTCTAATGAGTAAATGGCTATGATATCTTTGTCTTTTTCTCATTAATTAAAATTGTATTATAAAACATTAGAATCCTACTTTAAAATTAGATTTTCTTCGAATGTCGCAAAACAACTTAAAGAACGCAAACTACTTAAATACTTATTTAATTGGACTGTTTACATTTTACAACAGTTTTACGCCATTTCGGGAAATTATCAGCCTTAGTAATTATCCGATTAGTTCCTCTTCTACCTAATATTCAGTAGTGAGCAACCAATAACAAATAAGCATTTAAATATCAAACAATAAAATCAAAGCACGTACGGACAGTGTTTTCCTTACTGATTGCGATCGTAGCGCACCCAGTGGTAGAAAGTTGCACTATGTTTTCCTGTGTACCCAGTTACCTACACAACAAAGTAAACATTGCTTGAACTAACGCTATAACGATAAGATAACACAGAGAGCCATTATTACGTTTTCATTCTTGTTAAACTGTTATTAATTTTTACGTATTAAAAAAGTATAATTATGAGTGTTATAAAGACCTTGCCTACGCGACTTATACAACCCACACACATGGCTGCATGAAAGCAGTTTAACACTGATGAATTTTTGCAAACACCGAACTATGACAATCAAGTCTTAGGAAAAGTCAAAAAAAAGTCGTTGTGACATTAAAACCTGATTTGGAAATCGCAATGAATTTAATTAGAATGAAGTAGAAAAAAAGAATTGTATAAAAAACCTGATAAGTTAAAAATTTGGCATTCAATTCAGTCTGAACAGCTTCAATCGCAATTATGGATCCAAACTGACCATTAAAATTTTATCAAAATTGAAACTTTCGGTACTTTTGTAACTTGAATAACGCGCATGCGAAAAAGAATTAGTTTCTTTATATTCGCACATTATTCACTGTCATAACAATATCAATAAGTACCTACTTACTATTTTCCTACCAAAAATTACCTTATTTGTTTTGTGCTCCTTACCTTATTTCTTTATTACCGAATTTGTTTTGTGTCCCACAAAACAAATTCTTCCACACCGTAAATGACGTCACACATTTGGAAGTAACCGCACAATTTTGTGGTTTCCAATAATGCGCGTTTATGCTGCAAAAGTGTTCTCAACAGTCCCGCAAATACTACAATGTTGCCATTATGAAAATTTTAAACAAAGTGCGTTTATTTTAGACCAGCTAAAATAACATTTTCATTTTAATTTCGACTAACCAGTGCACAAGTCGTATACAAATTCTAGTGTTATTATTATAATATATTTTTTTCGACAAATTGGAATTTCGACAAAAAAATATAGTAAAAAGAAACCTACATTTTCCATGATTAAATTGCCAGTCCGCGTTATGTCTCCTAAACAATTATTAAAACAAGATAACTACACATAAGCCCAGAACATACATTGTTAAATTTCCGTCCAAATAGTCCCAGATATGTTTAACTTGTTCAAATTATGGACAGACCAAAACGCAACGTATTTAACCGTGCGTAGCTTTGTATTGTAGTTATGTCATACGCTGACGACGTCTGCATTACCTTTTTCGATGATAACTGTCCTGAATTCTAATGACATAATGATTGTTTGTTAATTTGTCTACATTAATCAGTTGGTCTTAAGACTCTCTGTCGATCATATAGTCATATTATGTTTGCTTAAAAAAATGTTTTGCTGCGTTTCTAAAAAGACTTTGGGAAGCGATTGTGATTGCTCTTACACGAACTCGGAAAATGAAGATGAATGGGGTAAGATAATTTAATTTGATGTTTACAAGTTGACGGTTCTGTTAAATACAGGCGAAAATGCTTTATGGAATAGGTTGTTATTTAGGTTATCCAGTGATAATAGAAGGTAATACGTATGCCACGCTGTGATACTTTCGTTTTGAAACCGTTAGGTCTGTATAAATACTGCCGAATTGTTATGAATTTTAATGTTTTTTCTTTAATGAAAAGCAGTGGACTCGATCTCTTTTAACCCTTTCCTAACATAGTTGTAACAACGCTGTACCCCGTAAACTGAGAGAGACTGTCTCATCACTGTTGTCCAGACAGCGATTTCATTTAATAAACTCAAAGAGCAGCTTTGTGCAAGTCATGTTTTGGCATTTGTGTCGTCTTCTTCAAGTTGCCATAATTACTTTCCCTGCTTGTCATACTCATCACTCACTATGTATTCTCACCCTTCATAAAAAACCGTGACACTATGTTATTATCCGACCAAGTTGATTAGACGTTCATGTGATACGTGTCTCTCAACTTACGGCGTCGTCTTACCTTGGACGGGTATTACGTTATAATTATTTACCTTTCCCACCTTTATTCGCTAGGGGCGTCGAAATAATATATCAAAGACGCGACACGTTTAGAAATGTGAAATTATTTTCCTCGTTAGCTTTTTGAATTTGTTTGTGTGAAAATATTAAACGAAGTCACGTAACAGGTGCGCGCCACAGGTAAACGTGTTTCTTCAAGAAATTCTTGTTTTTAATTAAATTGAATTAGATGAAACACCCCGACATCTGTGGTGGCGTTCCCACTTATTTCTTGCAAACAAACTTTTGTTATATCATTTGCTGAAGTTCATTGTTTGGAAACTTCTATAATTGTATAAAATTTTTCATAACAGTTCTTTTTAGACAACTTAGTTAAATATACGAACTTTAATAGGTAGACTTAAGTAGATAAGTATCTTAGTGACTAAAAGAAAGTAGACTTTAAAGTAAAGAAATTATTCAATGACAAAAATCGAGCCAGGGTTTCGTCGGCCTACAGCTCAAATACATTAAAACAATAGGATAGCACTTAGTTTCACTGCACAGATATTCATGAAAAATATCACGTTAAACAACATAGACGAAAGACAAAGAAAATGTTATACTATCAACCTTTTAAAAGTTTAATTTTTATGAAACCATACATAAAATTATTTAAGTAAATTTCTTAAAAAAATTTTTTTTGTTAAGCAACTTTTTATTGACTGCCAAGTTTCTCCCTTGGGCTATTGTTAATGGAGAAAAGCTAATATTTACTGGAGCAAAAAGGTGAGTAGCTATAACTTGAAAGTATTTAACGATATTTAATCGATAAAATGCTATATTTTATCGGACTGATCGATATTCTGACTCGATATCAGAGGTAATTAAGACCCTTGATGGATAATACACAGTTATAACTATAAGGCACTTAGGAACAGTATGAATGTTACCGAATTATTGTCTATTCGTGGACCTCGTGGTCAAGTTAATGACGAATAATTTTCACCTCTTAATATGCGGCCCTCAGTATTACTTACGTCACATTGTCCTATGTGACCTTTGACTAGAAAACCGTGACGACCACGGGCCTTAACCGGATGCAGCAAAATATATGACAGTGTCCAATATCGGTAACAAAAGGGTCTTCCTTTGGGCAGTTTTAATACTCAAAAAGTGATTAGAAATTAAATAGGTTAGAGGATCGCCTAAAAAAATGCTTACTGGTGTTGCTTCAGCTAAATATTTACCTAGTTACTCGTATAACTCAAACTTGAAATCTTTTATTTCATTTGGATCACATACATGATACTTATGAACGTCATACTCGTAACTCATTCTACATGTAGGTAGATTGGTGCGGTGTTCTATAATCCGATTACCTATGTGCCTGTCATGCCTATCTGTTGGCCACAATCGGGTAACGAACTTAAACCAGATTGTATTATAAAATATAGATTCTAGAGCATAGCTCACTAACCTAGGTATTATTTTTATAACTTATATTGCAGGTATTGGTTTTATTGATAAATTCTATTCGTATGTTTCTTCCATTATGGGTACCTATGAACCGTTGTATGTAGTTGGGTCTATTTCTTTATATGGCTCTAATGAACCGACTACTTTAAGATTTCCACCGTTTTATACTGTAATTTGAAATTTGTAATTTTAAAATTATTAATGATTTACAGTCAGCTATATACCAATCATAATCATAATCTTTATTGCTTTGAATAGGGTACATATAGGTGTTACATTAAAGGTAAGAATATTAGCTCTAGCCCATCCAGCCATCTTAGATAGCATGCAAATATAATAAAATAAAATTTAAACTAAATAATTAAATTGGATTAAATTAAATTATATTATATTAAATTATCAATAATGTTATTTGCTACATTTAACATATTAAATTCATACATTTAATTCAAATTTCATCTTAAGGTACTTTATTATTTATCGGATTGATAAAAAAGCCTACATATAATTCTTATATAATATATAATTTGTATAATATTTCAATAACACTGCTGGACTGCTGAGCAAGAGGTAAATCCCGGGTTCGAGCAAAAATTGCTTTGGGCTTTCCGTCTTGAAATTCTCAATATCCCCAGATGTCTTGTAATTTGCCTTGTTAATGGCAATAGGCTCGCCCCCTATTGTATAAATATATATAGCAGACGATTGTTGGTGTGCCCCACCTCTGCCTACCGCATAAGAGAGAAATATGTGATGCTATGTTTTAAAATTTTGCAATTATAAATATGAAAATTTCCAAACAGATGCGTTAAACCATCGCATTCAATAGTATAATCTCC
Organism: Laspeyria flexula; assembly: GCA_905147015.1. Lineage (NCBI taxonomy): Eukaryota > Metazoa > Arthropoda > Insecta > Lepidoptera > Erebidae > Laspeyria > Laspeyria flexula. The sequence goes on along the minus strand of LR989964.1, from coordinate 7,986,024 downwards.
AATTAATACACAGCCGCCATACGTGCCGGTTTAATTATAATGAACAAATTGATACATAGGTACCCGCATTTATCTCGTGATGTTAAACAGAATTAGCGTTTCGACAATACTGTTTTAATTATAAATAATCCCCAATAGTATTTATGTAACAAATAGCTGTGTGTTTTGTTAATGAATTCTCGAACTTACATATGAAAATTGGGGAAATGTGAATGCCTTCGATAATAATAGCTCGATATAGCCTTCAATAACGTAAACTTATCACAACGATAATTGCTTATAATTGTTGATCTGTATCAATATCCAAAAAATAGAACAAGAGAGAAATAAATGCTGATCTGAATCTTCATCATATCTTCACGTCCAGTGCTGGACATCACTTGATTTCCGCCACAGCGAGCAATAAATTAAATTAATCGTTGCCGTAGGGATAGCTGGCGTCTTCTTTATAGTTGCAATTGCTAGATTTAGGTTTTCAGACGTGTTCCTAGAAGAAGTATATTCAAAAAATGACAAATCGATATCTCTAAATCTGGGCAATATGCTATATGCTGACTCGATTCGAAATTGGGTCAGTCCGTTAGAGCGATAGGTTCAACCTGTTCCTATTTGCAGACTATTGTTTTAATAATCTGACAGAAACATTCTACATTTTGCATCCTCAGCTGTATTCAGAAAACGGGTATTGTTATTACAGTGAATATTTTATCGAGAGTTGCATTGTATACAGTAGAAAAATAAATTAAAGGACCTGTTCTAGGTTTATTCGGTCTGTGAATGGTTCCGGGTGGAAGCTGGATACTTTAAGCTGAAATCAGGTTATGAAAACATTATGGGAACCTAAAATGTTTTCTCATTTATGTACCTAAACAGGTTGAGCTGGTAATCCTAGACAACTGGGTAAGATTATTTTTTTAAATGTAGTGTTTGAAAAATACGATAAGAGTGTTCATAAATATTGAAAGTCCACATAAGGTTATTGAAGTCGAATTTGTCGTTAAGTTCTTTGGTGAAGTTTTCAAAATCTGCATCAGTTTGTATTGAGTCAGCCATTAATGTCTTTGCTAGCAAGCAAGGTATGTTTGATGTTTGCCTCGGATGTTTTAAGGTACCCGTAGACTTTATCTGCCAATTTGTTGCAATCAATAGTACTATTGTGTCATATACAAATAAAATGCGTGCTTTCAATATGATTGTGTGCAAACTAAATATTTTGGACATATGAGTTTTTCATACACTTGCTACATTTCGACTAACTGAACCCGTGTTCAGTTAAAGTTAAAGTTTTTCATTCATTCTTAAGTCATTTATTTTTAAGTTATGTGTAAATATTTTATTTAATAAATGTTTAACAGATAAGAAACACAAAAAGTTGTTTAGGATCCCATATTATAACAATATTACAAGAGAGTCCTTGGTTGATCGCACGTAAATAGGCTGAATAAGATAACGTTCTTATAAGTTGAAAGACGAGCATTTCCACGCATTTAAAAACGAGTTAATCCTTTAGAAAACATAATAATCTAGAATTGCCCTTATATGTACGTCAGTAAAGTGTACATTATAGAGTATACATATGTTTGTTGGAACAGTTGTGCGGTTCAACTCGAGCGACGAAATTGCTCGTTAGTTCCGTTTCCTGCTCGACTTGGAGGGCTTTGCTTCGAAATGCCAGTTTTTTGTTTCGTCGCACTTTTGCTAAAATATTATATTCAGTAAATGTTGAAAGCTTCTTACGTATAATTTCTTGAGAAGAAAATATTTTTCCAATATTCTGATGATGAATTATTGGTGCTTTTATGTTGCTTATTGATAAGTTTGAGATGAAAGGAGTATTGTGAGGGTAGGTAAATTGGTAAAGGTCACAGCTAAGTAATCTTGCTAGCTGACTTGCTTTCTCTTTCTACTAATAGGTATCTGCAGAGATAGTTGATTAATATTTAGTTGGTGTTTCATAGTGTGAGCACAGCTTGGAGGCGTTAGGTAGTATTATTTTTACTATGCTAATTTACAAATTTATTGATATATAAAAGTTACTAGTGAAATTAAAATCAAATGCTAACGAAAAATGAACTTCAAAACATTTATTTCTCAATCTTGAGAGTATGTAGTTATGTCTGGATTACTATAATATTTGAATAACTATAGCATATTATGTCTGCAATCGTAATCTATACAAAGAAAATTTATTATATTATTGTGATGAATTATGTAAACTCTTAGTCACTTAGAGGTAGCCAATATTAATCATCATCAGCCTTAGGACGTCCATATACACATAGGCCGAGAGATTTTCAATGTTTATGAGAACTTTTATTTATAACGTCATGTTATATGGCCTTTATGGTAGGCGTTCTGAAAGAGGGTAATTGCTTTTTCTTGTTATTTTGCCCCTTGAACTGGCTAGCTGCAAAATTTCCACGAACATTAAACTCAAATTCCTAATACTTAACGTTGGTTTTAGATTAAAAACTGCCCATGTTATTTATAATTTTCTATTTATTTAACACTTTGACGATGAACATTGTAGTAAAAAGTAACGGACTCCATAACTTAACGTTATAAAGTGAAATTTCCATTAAGTTGGCAGCTTAATTCGTGTGGTTACGACTACTAATAAAGCTGTGAGTTATGAATACGATATTATTTCGCCCGGTCTCATTTACGAAGCCGTCAGTTGGCCGTGCTTGCTCTATCATTGTTGTGTTCGCTACCTTTGCTTATTAGCAGGGGCGAATCTATGTAGGAGCTATAGGGGCTGCAGCCCGAGGCCCCCAGATATAAGGAGCCCCCAGTCTCAAAAGAAAATATTGTGAATTAGCTTGGCTGGTTTTTTTTCATCATCATTTCAGCCTATTGCAGTCCACTGCTGGACGTAGGCCTCTCCTAACACGCGCCATAACACTCTATCCTCCGCCTTCCGCATCCAGTCAGACCCAGCGACCTTTTTTAGGTCGTTGGACCATCTAGCTGGAGGGCGTCCTACTCTACGCTTGCCGAGTCGCGGTCTCCACTCTAGAAAACGCTTGCTCGACCGCCCATCAGTCCTTTTGCAGATATGACCACTGCCACTTCAACTTACTTATTTTACGAGCGATGTCGGTAACTTTGGTCCTTTGTCGGATTACCTCGTTACGAAGTTTGTCCTTCGTTTTGATTTTTGTAATGGCAGTTATTTGATAATACAGACAGGCCCCCTGGGGTCCCCGAGTAGTATCAGCCCAGGGCCCTACAAACTCACGGTCCGCCCCTGCTTATTAGTAACGGTTAGCGTCAGTTCTTTTCTTTGTCTTGGCATTTAGACATTTGGATTAGTATTGATATCGTTGTCAAATATTTGCGCTCCGCTCGTGTGGTGTGTTGGTAAAAGTAATCTATGTGCTATTTTATACTATAATCTGATTGCCCAATTTAATGCATATCCAGCCATGGTTGACTATCAGACATCCATACATACATCCATCCAGTCAAATGTCAGGATTTAGAGTAGGCTCTCAAGGCTCCCGCCAACAACAAAATCCATAAATCTCTACTATGATTCTATTTTACTTCTGATACTGGTGGCTTACTCTGAATTTCGACATTCGATTAGTCGGTTTTGGTGTCGCTGTCAAATGTTTGAAAGTGACAGCGAACATATCTAAATATCCTTACATTTGACAGTGACATCAAAACCGACTAATCGAATGTCAGAATCCTGTTTCTGTTCATCAGGTACTTCCACACTTAGCCTCTTGATTAGACCCCTGTATGTAGAAGTATGGTTAGTGTTATCATCCCAGCGTATTCCAGAAAAGTAAGAGTCCTCTCAAATTAGTGTTGCCGTCAGCAAATGATCCCGCTTCTAGATTAACGCCCGCCGATTATCTTACGTTATGAAATAGATGAAATCACAATTTTAAAAAATCCAAGGTTTCGTCGACCGTTTTCTTGTACTATATTCAATTAGATCGATAATTCATTTTAAGTATTTTATAACGGAAATTCCGCTAAATGTTTATTCAAACGTGTTTTTTCCAGGCGTGATTGAGCGTAATCTGTTGTCGAATGAATCATTACAATCTAAGCTCTGTTTAAATGTAAACAAAGCTATATCCAACTAGTAATAATCTATAGTAAAGTATGTAATCAACCAATATGTATTAAGTAGGCCACTTTAGGCTATAGTCTGTGGTTCTAATGTTACTTAAGCATCATGCGAAACCTGGCGTTTATGAGAGAAACCTACTTACGTGTTTTTAATTGATAAAATGTTTTTATTCACTTTCTGAATTTTTAGATTTAAATAGTTAAGCTTACGTTTGTTATTTGTTTGTAGTATTAACTGTAATTTATTTAAATCTTTTTTTTTTTAATCTTAAAATAATATTTGTATGCCTATGGTTACAATGAGCGCTCACTTTTTTAATAACGCAAGATCTGTAAATTTAACCTACCTACAATGACAAATAAATATTTCTGTTTTTGTACTTGCAAACATGTATAATTTTCTCAATGTTTTTTTTTACTTGAAAACCTACCATTAGGTTACCTAACGTGTAGAGCGGCTTTATTAGAATCCCTCCCTCAAAGCCCAGAAAAACGAGTTCTCTTTTTATTTGTTAAGGTTCAAAATCACCAATCAAGTTTCAGTTTCACACATTTTAGTATGGTTGTTGTTGACTTTGACGTAAAAATAAGAAAAGAACATCATCTTTACAGTTTATTAGCTATACTAGTCGGTTGGCAGCAAATATAGGGTGCTTATCTCCCTCCGAGTAACTTGGCGCCTTCGGCCGTCTATCAAAGAAATTTGTTTACGCGATAAGTATGACCTACTTTTTATACCTGACATAATAACTCCAATTTCCCATTAGTAATATGAAAAGTACATCGTTGGAATAATTTCGTCTATTATACTGTGGAAAATATTATGTTTTTAAGCGCTTTCACACTTTATTAAATGACGTCCCTTTTCAAAAAACGACTTCAAACATGCCATCGTCAATTCAATCGCCGTGGCTTTAGGTTATTTAAATAACTTCTAAATTTTGTTACCATTTACTCGAAAAGAAGAAGAAACTTCTAAATCATCCTGATCTAATAATAAACTTTTGTCGTGGGTGTCCCTTAACCCACGGGCAAAGTACGTACTGATACAAAAAGGATTCTATATGGTAATTTATGAGTATCAATGTGAGAATTAAAGTTTCAAGCCAATCCATTAAATAGTTTACTCTTCTATAATAAACATCGAAGTATTCAAACATAATAATTATATTCACAAACTTTCTCACTTAATCATGTCAACCCATAAACGTTTCACTGCTGAGCACGGATCTCTTCCATAGAATGTGTAGGGAATTACTACGCCGCTGGCCAGACGGGTTGGTATAGGGTTGTTTCGAATTTTCATTTTCTTGCAGTTCTCTTGTCTGCATAAGATTACTTCCCTTAGTCGCCTTTTACGATACCCACGGGTTGAGATGGGGTAGTGGCATTATGTATTCTTAATCCGTCACTACACGGAATCATACATTAATAGTACTTACGGATTTATTTATCCGGTAGGTATCCAAAATTCAAGTTTAAATATGCTTCTCTCTCATTTAGATCCCCGATTTCCTTCCTCTATGATGACCTACGTCATCTTAAATATGGTTTTATATTGTGCAAATAGAATGTTTTATTTTGGTAAGACCTTGTGGATCCAATTTGGCACAATTCCATGCGGTAGCCATTTAATTGAATTTGATAAGATGAAATTGAAACGTAAAGCTTTTAGTAATGGGTGATGCCTGCCTACGCAATTCGCTACCCATTTAGGTTTAATGATAATGGTTTTGAAATTAAAGTAAAGGATTCTTAGCTCAGAATATCCTTTTAATTAAGACATTTTGTTTCTAATGTCCTTGCCTTAATGTCTTCCTTGCTACAAATTTATATGATAAGAAAAAGTCTTCAGATTTGGCTTAACGACCCTACATTACGTGTCAGCCGGGACTAACAGCTTGTAGTTTTTCCCCCTTTTTATCGGTCCCTTATTATTGATAATTTATTTATTAGCTTCAAACTTTGATGTACACGACAATCACAGTATTATTAATTCCAACTATGTATGATAGAAATAGATACAAGTAGTTTGTAAGCAATTAAAACTTTTATATTCAAAGTTATCAAAGTGTCTAATTTAGTAGAAGCTATGAGTACATTGTACCTATGAGTAAATATAATATCAGAGTGTTATCCAATTTTTTATTTTCAAGAAGTGATGGATTTGAAGCTATTTGTACAGTATTATCAACATACAAATTTTAATGTTCTCCAAACTCATTAGTCATTTGTGACTCGCCAAATAGGTCATATAAAAATAAGCAAACATGAAATCAATAACATTAATACTCCTTTGGCTGAATTTATCATTTTCCGGTCTTTAGCTGTCTCCCTACGGACATATCCTAAATGCCTGTCGCTATGTGTTGATGTGACCTATATATGTGTGCCTATAAATTGCTATCGTTTTTTCAGATGAACGATTGAACGATTATCGCGATTCTCTTTTGACAAACAAGTACACCAAGCGTTTCGAACATCAAATATTACAATCTAATAAATTCGCACCCTTACCCAAACGAATTACTTACATACTTCGGCTCGCTTAAATCTAATACGATAAGTTTTTTCAAACGAAACTTTCGGAATTGTACGCCCGTGGGATATACGAGGTGAAAATGATAAAGTGAAGTAGGAATCCGAAATACGAAACTCCTCAAAAAACATTTAACAAAATATTGATTTATTAAAAGTTTTATTCAACGAAGATTAAACAAAGATTTTAAGAGGGTTTATACAGAGGAATGGTAATATCGCAATTAAGTGTCATAATTTAGTGGTTCTCGATTTTTATAATTTAATAATTTAAAAAATATAAGTTAAGGATTACGTGAACTTGTATCAAAAAGTAAGTATCCGTAGTGTGTACAGTTATTTTACTGTAAAAAAAAACACCGCAAGTTCTAATGTTTTATTTGCATAAATAAATAGAACTGTTAACGCAATGATTCATACCTTTTACACACATTTCACATAATTCTTATAAGTGTATTGAAAACATTTAAAACAAATAGCTTCAATTAAATAATAAAAATCGAAAACAACGAAATATGACACTAAATTGCGACGTTGCCATTCCTCTTAATATGAGATTGAATACTCAATCTCACTTATAATAATAATAATAAAATTTACTTTATTTAAGTGACCAAGACTCATAATAGATTAGTAAAGACTTAAAACTATTTTTAGTAAGAAATGGGTATAATGGGGTTTATTTACATTGCAATTTATTACAAGATACTTGGCTCGACTATGTTCCGTGTGAGACAGCAGCACATCGGTTTAACCTTCGGTCGTCTTAACAACTTAATCGATTTAACTTACCATCAGGTAAGTGGCCGTTTACTCGTCTATCACTTTTCATAATAAAAGAAGAATAAACATTTTTTCATATGCCGCGCCGTACAAAAAGCACGCCTGTTTAAAAAGTCTATACACAATTTCATATATAGGCTTATAATACAGCACGTGAATGCTGAATATCAAATGAGGCATGTTCAGGCATGTTAATATTACATTATAATGAAGCTGTGAGCTATTCGGACAATTCATGCATTACATAATTAATTACCTGCTCTGAAAGATATGTGTACATATATATAAATTATGTATTCAGTTTTTAACCGTCGGGAGTTTTACAAAATGAAAGGATGACTGTAAATCTGTCTATCGCAGGAACCAAATGTGTTTTAACCAAAACGTTGCGGAGATCCCTGAGGGACCCGCATATGTTTCCCATGAGGTCGACACACTTTTTATTTTATTTTCTGTAAGGGGTCTGAAGCAATCACTGAAATATTTATCGAGAGTCCCGTGATAAAAGGATGGCAAAGGCTTCACTATGTTGTCACAACTAAAAACGATTTGAAGGTACTATTCTGTGATGTGGCATGGTCGCGTTACGGATTTATTTATCTAAATAATTGCAGTATCAGAATTTGTTCATTTCGCACAAATCAACTTATTTAAATATTGATTTTTATCGTGTTTAATGGATAATATCTTAGTAGAAATATTTTTGTTACCAGGTTTAAGACAAACTTGCGAATAATACTCTACTATGTATTATGAAAATGTTTCTAGTTCATTTTCATTTTAACCATCCACCCATAATTATGATCTATTCTAATAGAAGCTGAAAATTTATCTCGTTTATTATATTTGAAATCGAGAGCTGTAGATGAACACATAATATGTTTATACACATTGTTGTTTCAATCGTTCAATAACTTGGATGCTTGCTTTCCATTTTGTATGAACTCTCTCGTTAACCGTTTCGACTATACGTTAACAGAATCATGCAATTATTAAAGAACTTTCCATATGGACCCACTTTAATATTCTATCCACTGCAAACATTAGAATAAGTATTGTTAATTTTTGAAAAAATTAAATTAAAATGGTTTTAAATTTGAATGCTCATTCTAGACCTAAGCAAATTTGAAAAGAATACGAAATTAAGTTGTTTCATTTTTCACATCAAACATACCTTAATATCTTATTTAATCCTTCAACAGTGTAAATGATCCTACATGTTTTATTGCGATTTTTATGGCTAAACTAGGAATGGTATTTTTCATTTAGAATGTGTCGTCTAGTGGTGCTAATTAAAGTAATGCAAGATAGATACTTACCCAACGATATTATTATAGATATACCGTAAAATCCGCAAAAGTATGTGATTCAAAGCTGAAATAAAATAAGCCTTCGAAATGCTACTTCATACGGCCAAATCGGCTATCGATTGAATTCCACTTGGCAGTGAAAAATATTCTTTTGGTGGCTTGAGTCTCTCTGTTAGGCGAGAAACGGTAATATTCTGAGTAACTTAAAAGATATGTATACTGACTGGCCTGTTGGTCTAGTGGTTAGTGACCCTGACTGCTAAGCCGGAGGTCGTGGGTTCGATCCCCACCCAGGACAAATCTTTGTGTGATGAGCATAAAGGTTTGTTCTGTGTCTGGGTGTAATTTATCTATAATATGTATATATTTACAAAAAAAAAATGTATTTAAATAGCATATCAGTTGTTTAGTACCCATAACACAAGCAAATATAATTGCTTACTTTGGGACTAGATGGCGCTGTGTGAATGTGGTAGAATATTATTATTATTATTAACTAGTATAGTATAGTAATTGTTTTTATATCTGCAAAACGATATAAAGTAAAGATAAAAGTTTTTATTCGAACCATAACACCTCGTTAACGAGCCTCTTTCCTAATACTTTGATGGACGTTATTTAGAAAATGGACCTAATTTATTTAAGTAAAAAGCATTACGCTCTTATATCCACACTTTAATCTGACATTTTTGATCCGTCGTCTGGTTACTTGGACGTTCGTCGCAATAAAGGCCCAAAGCTGATGTTAATATTGTATTCGACAAAACTGTTTCAAAATATTACGTAGAAATGCTTTTCTCTTTTAGTTTTCATTCCGTTCCTTTAGAATAATTAGGTAGAAAGTTGGTAGTAATATTTATTTTGTAATTGTATTTTCAAACTCCGCTGAATAATTTTTGTCTGTACGTTGCCAGATCGAAGCGAGACCGTTTTTTCAAGCTCATATTTTGAGCGACATGAGATCAGCAATAATTTTGCGATACGAGTATTGATGACTTATTCATTTTATTTGATGTGTCATGAGTAACTTTCCACGTTTTGTTCTTTCACATTATTGATGTGCGAACCCTCAGAGTTGTTGGGATCGTTAGTACACCACATAACTTGTATTCGGGTGAATTAAATTAGATGCATAATGTTTGTATTGGAAACTGTTTTTTGCCTAAAGTCTCACGATGTTTTTCTGGTTAGTGGTTATATCTACTGAAAGTTTTACCCGGCGATTCGCTTTTTAATTTTTGTTTGGCCACTGCTCAGCTCCTTTTGGTCGTAGGGTGATCTTAAATATTATAAATCCTGCCCCGATACATGGGCTATCCAACACTAAAATATTGTTTTCAATTCGGTTCTGTACTTTCTGATATGATGTATAAAGAATTTGGCCCCCCGGCTCCAATCTATCTTGAAATATCATTAGGTAGATATGTTAACTCAAAAGAGCTTTGCAGTTGTAGCGGTTGATTTATTGATGCACCTTTAGGCACATAAATAAAAAATTCATGGCATCAAATAGACATTTATCATTTTCTCTCACTATTTCTAAGAACATTAAGTCAAGTAACCTTACATTCAATTTAAAACACAGGACACTAGCTTTGATAGTTTATGCATGTGCGCATCGCTCGGGATGCTCCCCGGGGACTGCCTTTGTACGTATTAGCTGTTGCTGGTTCAATGTTGCAATGAACAAAGTCTTCGTATATCCAATTTTAAATGTAGGCCTTTACGGTCTAGTTCTCAAAATTGCTCGTTTAAAATGGATACTGGTTTTGCAAGACTGCTGAACCTTTTATATAACTAAACTTGTTGTATACACTTTTCTGTTATTTAATGACAGGTCACAACTATTAGAAAGAACCACGCGTTTTTTCAAAGCAACTAAGGACCCGCACTAGCTTTGCAGGGATGCATTTAGCAATGATTTTTATACAAACCCTGTCAAATGAAAAATAGCATGAAGACACTACTTATGCATCATATACTTTAAGTTGCGAGGCAAGAAATTTCATTAGAAGAGAGCAAAGTAAACAAGTTTTTAACACTAAAAAGTATGTATTACGAGTATCTACTTCTACATAAGTTTCTTTCCTTTCATTAATCATAAAAATAAAATCGTACTAAAGAGTGTTTTGAATAAACAAATTAGGTATACAAATATTATCGGTACGGTTACGCCTCGGCTTCGAATAAATAAATAATGATCACTCAAATTAGAAAGCCTTCGTGTTTAGTGCTTCACAAAAAATATGTTCCTAAAGAATACTTGTCCAAATTTATTTGATAGAAATGTTCTAAGACTAATATTTATTTTAGTGAAATTTACGAAATTACAAAACGTGTTAATGAAATATTTGACTAGTAGATTCAGTGGCAGTGAGACATACTATTTTAGAACTACAATTACGTTCGGTGAAATGATAATGTTAATTAAGTTTTTTGATAATAAAGTTAAGTATTTTAATACAGAACGTATTTTAGAACTTGCTCTTTCGTAAGTTATTACTAGCGGTAGACCAGACTGTAAACCATGTACTGTAAGCCCAACTGCAAAAGAAGCAAAACAATCTCCAAAATTGATAAGTCAATTTCTTTTTCTTCTGTGGTAATATGAACATTGGTCGAGCAAAGTGCGTCCTCCAGCGAGGACCACTACAAACAAGTCTCTCTCAAGCGATTATAATAATGTTCTTTCACTTGAGGCGATTTTGGTAGCTGTAAATTGATAACTCTATATAAATGAAAAATATGTATCACAATCTATCTAACACAAGACCAACTAATGGAACATACCTAACAAAATACGATACGTAATACACGTAAGTATATAAATATATTTATGGTGGTGCTACCACGTGCTACAATGAAATATGAGAATGAAAGTCACGCACTCAAACACTGTGTAATGTGAAAATAATTCAGTGATTTATGATGTTGTATTCATTTATTAATGCACGTAGTTTATTAGGTGAATCTGTACTCTGTTTTGTGACTTTAGCAGTCTGTTCTGTTTGCATTGTTAAACAAATTCGTACACGACTGCAGCACACTCCATAATTCAGTTATCCCACTATACTACAATAGGCAGGAATTTCTCCTAGTTTTGAGATGAAATTCCTTCACACATTCAACCTCCCGTGGGTCTACAAATTATAAAATACTGGCACTAAAAGGATTCTTACGCGATGCTCAGTACAGTCGAGAATCGACTCTATTAAATGCCAAGTTTATAGTGCATCTTTTTGTTCGCAAGATAAAAATACAATTTATTGAGGCACCTTTCAATTTATTTTACTTAAGTTGCGTTTAACTTAACAAGTGATAGAATTGAGCTACATACATATTTCCAAGTAAACTTTGGTGAGTGGGTGAATTAAATTAATTACTAGTATTATATTGACCCAAGACTTAGGAGCAAGTAAATGGCGATTAATGATAAACGTCTAGTTTAAACTTGAGATTACCTTATCCTATGTGTTAAAATTTTGTACATTTAGTTATTTTGTTGGATAATATTCTATCGGAAATCAATTAGCATGTCACTTCAATACATTTGAACACATTCTTGACATTAGCTATCGACATGTCACGTGATCAATGTACTAATTTGACATGTCGATAGAATAGACAGATCGAATCGATATAGATATAGCTGAAATTAAAATTAACCAGATAATCTTCATAACTATGTCTACAGTTTCATATCCATCTTACTTAGTACTGATTACATTAGATTTAAAGTTTCGCGCACTTAGTTATATCTGTAGAATTTTACTAGAAAAATCTTTGAATGTCATACATATTTAAAAAAGGTCTAATATGGCAAATATTTAAACAGAATAAACAAATATAGTAATGTGTTTACTTTGTCTTACTTGGTCTTTTGCAAAGCCTAAACCTATTTAAATAGGGAAATTCTTTTTAAAACGTTTACATAATACATACCACTTATCATTTAAAATTCAATAATATATTTAAATAATATATATATATTTATAATGTTGTAAAAACATATACCTTAAAATAAATACAGCTACAAAATAGAACTTGAAATTCTAGTTAAAGGATTTTCTTATAAATAGAACAATTGATTGAGGTCTGACTTCTGTGGAAAGGTACCTAAGTGACTGGCATATTACCTGGATGACAAGCCTAATGCCTTGCCAGTTAAAGGCCTACCTTTGGATCAATAACCCGTCTTATGTTAACATATTGTTGAGTTTTTCATCAATCCTGTTCTGACTTACTGGTTAGTACAAATAGGTTCGATTTTTCGCGTCACAATAGTAAAAATCTGGTAGAAATTTGTTGAAAAAAAAAATCAGCTTCTGTTACATGTATGGAATGCTCTCTTAAATTAAATAGGACGGACCCGGACATGATGATATATAAGGGTTCCATTTTGGCTATGAAACCCTAAAAATAAGCTTACTTTATAATCGTTAAAATTTAGCTTAAACTCAAGAATGATAAAAGTTAATCATATTGTATTTGAACCACGTTTTCTTTATTTCGAAATTCTTACGATATCTGCAGTAAACCTATAAGTACATACATTAGTTGAGATATTTTATTGCCTTTATGTTCGTTAGTCGCGATCTTCAGCCGGTTCCTTCTTACTCGTGACTGCCTCACTTAATTGAGATTGCGAATAAAATAGTCCATTGTAATGAAGAGGTCTTTTTATTCCAACAATTAAAAACTGGCTTTCTCTCTGTGATTTTTTATAGCTATTAAAAAGTATTTGTTGATTGCTTCTATCTCACAGTAACGATTTAATGGTAAAAGATGACTGGACTACACGCAATTTCGATATTTGATTGGTCAATTTTGATATTGTTGTTGGGTCAAGCTTCAGTTTTCTGTTTATCCCATAGACCTAGGATCCGCGCGCTACCATCTATGGTTTACTATTTGAATTGCACCGCATCACATGTATAGCATAAGTGTACCTACTTTCACCCGAACTTACGTACATTACAGCATGCGCCAAATATGCACCAGGCTTAAAGTAAAATCTCTGTTCTCTCACTCAGTTCACCAGTCTATTATGTGTTCTTCTCGACTATAGTGTATATAAACTATATGATACGCTACTAATACGTGACTAATATTAAATCACCCAAATGTTCGACTCCACCACGTTGAATTTCAAAGCAAACTTAAATTCAGCTGTAAAGTCGTTAAATAGCTTTTGTGTTCGAGCGACATATTTGCAGAAATGAAATCATTTCATGTTAATGATAAGATACTTGTTGCTAGCTAATAAGAAATACGTAAAATGTTTTTACTACGACCCAATGAATATTAGTGGTTAAATACGGGTGTTTTTGGACCAACATCCTTTTTTGACAGGGGACATCTTACGTCTGATATATATTATATATTTCATTTTCCTTAAGTCTAATGCTATAATAGTTCCTTTCAAAGCTTTGTTTTGTGTGTAGGCGGAAAACTAATTCGTTGACGTGAACTTCAAAGACACTTTGCCACTTTGACAATTTGTCTTATATAAATAATATTCCTGCCGTCCCAAGGGACATAAAACAGAAAATTACTTTCGTACCTCCGAAATTGGATGGAATAATGAAACTGGACGTACTTCAGCTGCTCATCGCGTATATTAAAACTTGGATAATGGTACCGTGGTTTCAAGCAATGTGATCCTGTTCTATAGACACAATATTTTGTAAGTCTATTTGTATGGGGAGAAATAAACGATATTAGAGTATTTAAAAAAAATATAATATTATGTTTCTATTATTCACCTTAAAATATCATCATCATCATCATCATTTCAACCTACAAACGTCCCACTGCTGGCATGGGTCCAGCACCTTAAAATATAATATTTAGAAATTATACATTTTTTACAGCTTACAGTTAAATTTGAAAGTTTCAATACTATGATGGATGGATTTTAAAACTAGCGTACAACACTAAAGATGCTCTTATATTTTTACATCTCAAAAAATACAAAATTGCACTAACTATGCAACGTTTTATACGAAGTTTATTGTCCGTGTTGTGTGGCGATGTGTTCACATTCTGGTTTCAACTGCTCGCGTAGTACTCGTAAAACAATTATGCACAAGGTATGAACCATTCAAGTGATATTATCATATTTATTTATTTAGCTTTATGCACATACAACCGTACAAAGGCGGACTTAATGCCAAATGCATACTCTACCAACCCTTGAGCTATGCAGAGAGATGCCAATTTGAGCAAACGTGTACATTTTAAATATAACTGGACATTGAAATATGCCTAGTATTTAAATTAACTAGCTATAAATTCATTAAAACCATGACTATACTTGTAACACCCATGTTCGCAATAAATGATTTTGGATTTTGAACATTTATTTATTTATTTATTTATAATAAGGTACACTAACGGCAAGACATACAAGTATTACAAATTTAAGCACATAATTGTACAAAGTTGGTATATATGTTTGCCAATTAAAAGCATACACATCGTTCGTATTAAATGTATAGGTAACATTGATAGTAACTTAACTATGAAATAAAATATATAGGTAAAAGTAATAGTAATAAAAAAGTAAACAATCGTAATTAATCTTAACAATCGAGCAGTTTCAGCAAGCTGTTTCTGAATTTATTTTCTGGCGTATTAAATATATCTAAATCAAACTTCGCGTTAAACATAATAACAAAGCATCACGCCTTTTTTCCCCGAAGGGGTAGGCAGAGGTGTTTCACACCCACAATTCGCCACCTATGTTTGGTCCCATTATTATTGTTTTTAATAATGAAATACCTATAAGGGTCTTTCCCCTTTGGGACCACAACACTTTGGGACTATGGTGTCAATCGCGGAACGGCCTTTTTTGAATTGGCTGTTTCACACCAAAACCAAACGGACCACGGTTTGGTTTTGGTGTGAAACAGCCAATTCAAAAAAGGCCGTTCCGCGATTGACACCATAGTCCCAGTGTGTGACCCACCTATAAAATTATATTAGTTCTTTCAGAAAACTTGCGAGGTAAAACATAATGCATTCCATTGAGGTAATACTTTAAAATAAAATTGTAAGCGAGAAATTAATGAGTACATAAGTTTAATATAAACGATTTAGTATTGTGTAACTCGTCCTAACTTTCGCACATTAAGTCCACCTGTGTAGTAAATGGGCTATAAAGGACTATTCAAGAATATGCTTGTACTTGTACTTTTAACGTTCTTGAATGGAAAGGGCGATTTGTATTCTATGATAGAATTCACAACTTAAATCCCACGTTATAAAACTACAAAGTAATACAGGGATCAAACGTACGGTTCTAGTTTAAGACTATTTTAAGTATATAAGTACCTACAGATCGAATGCTATTACATACTACTTTTTTATCCGTTTAATTTTATCATCATCATCAGCAACCCATTAAGTCCCACTGCTGGGATCGGGTCTCCTCTCCTCTAACTAGAGAGCTGAGAGAGTTTTAGGCCATAATCCACTCACGCTGGCCTAGTGCGGGTTGGTGGATCAGACATACTCATAGAATTACTTCTAGGGTATGTGGGTTTCCTCACGATGTTTTCCTTCACCGTTAGCAGATGGTAAGTCACTCGACTAGTACATATAAATTCCACAAAGTGAAATCCACATAGGTACTGCCGGTGGGGGTCGAACTCGGACCGCGTGATTTGCACGCCGCTCCCTTATCCATTCAGCCACCATCGCATTTTATTTATTTTTATATATTCGATAGAAATTCCCTTTGTCTGTAAGCGCCTTTATACCTTTGTATACCTCTTTTAACCCCTTTCGTATGGAATGCTCTCTTAAATTAAATAGGACGGACCCGGACATGATGATATATAAGGGTTCCATTTTGGCTATGAAACCCTAAAAATAAGCTTACTTTATAATCGTTAAAATTTAGCTTAAACTCAAGAATGATAAAAGTTAATCATATTGTATTTGAACCACGTTTTCTTTATTTCGAAATTCTTACGATATCTGCAGTAAACCTATAAGTACATACATTAGTTGAGATATTTTATTGCCTTTATGTTCGTTAGTCGCGATCTTCAGCCGGTTCCTTCTTACTCGTGACTGCCTCACTTAATTGAGATTGCGAATAAAATAGTCCATTGTAATGAAGAGGTCTTTTTATTCCAACAATTAAAAACTGGCTTTCTCTCTGTGATTTTTTATAGCTATTAAAAAGTATTTGTTGATTGCTTCTATCTCACAGTAACGATTTAATGGTAAAAGATGACTGGACTACACGCAATTTCGATATTTGATTGGTCAATTTTGATATTGTTGTTGGGTCAAGCTTCAGTTTTCTGTTTATCCCATAGACCTAGGATCCGCGCGCTACCATCTATGGTTTACTATTTGAATTGCACCGCATCACATGTATAGCATAAGTGTACCTACTTTCACCCGAACTTACGTACATTACAGCATGCGCCAAATATGCACCAGGCTTAAAGTAAAATCTCTGTTCTCTCACTCAGTTCACCAGTCTATTATGTGTTCTTCTCGACTATAGTGTATATAAACTATATGATACGCTACTAATACGTGACTAATATTAAATCACCCAAATGTTCGACTCCACCACGTTGAATTTCAAAGCAAACTTAAATTCAGCTGTAAAGTCGTTAAATAGCTTTTGTGTTCGAGCGACATATTTGCAGAAATGAAATCATTTCATGTTAATGATAAGATACTTGTTGCTAGCTAATAAGAAATACGTAAAATGTTTTTACTACGACCCAATGAATATTAGTGGTTAAATACGGGTGTTTTTGGACCAACATCCTTTTTTGACAGGGGACATCTTACGTCTGATATATATTATATATTTCATTTTCCTTAAGTCTAATGCTATAATAGTTCCTTTCAAAGCTTTGTTTTGTGTGTAGGCGGAAAACTAATTCGTTGACGTGAACTTCAAAGACACTTTGCCACTTTGACAATTTGTCTTATATAAATAATATTCCTGCCGTCCCAAGGGACATAAAACAGAAAATTACTTTCGTACCTCCGAAATTGGATGGAATAATGAAACTGGACGTACTTCAGCTGCTCATCGCGTATATTAAAACTTGGATAATGGTACCGTGGTTTCAAGCAATGTGATCCTGTTCTATAGACACAATATTTTGTAAGTCTATTTGTATGGGGAGAAATAAACGATATTAGAGTATTTAAAAAAAATATAATATTATGTTTCTATTATTCACCTTAAAATATCATCATCATCATCATCATTTCAACCTACAAACGTCCCACTGCTGGCATGGGTCCAGCACCTTAAAATATAATATTTAGAAATTATACATTTTTTACAGCTTACAGTTAAATTTGAAAGTTTCAATACTATGATGGATGGATTTTAAAACTAGCGTACAACACTAAAGATGCTCTTATATTTTTACATCTCAAAAAATACAAAATTGCACTAACTATGCAACGTTTTATACGAAGTTTATTGTCCGTGTTGTGTGGCGATGTGTTCACATTCTGGTTTCAACTGCTCGCGTAGTACTCGTAAAACAATTATGCACAAGGTATGAACCATTCAAGTGATATTATCATATTTATTTATTTAGCTTTATGCACATACAACCGTACAAAGGCGGACTTAATGCCAAATGCATACTCTACCAACCCTTGAGCTATGCAGAGAGATGCCAATTTGAGCAAACGTGTACATTTTAAATATAACTGGACATTGAAATATGCCTAGTATTTAAATTAACTAGCTATAAATTCATTAAAACCATGACTATACTTGTAACACCCATGTTCGCAATAAATGATTTTGGATTTTGAACATTTATTTATTTATTTATTTATAATAAGGTACACTAACGGCAAGACATACAAGTATTACAAATTTAAGCACATAATTGTACAAAGTTGGTATATATGTTTGCCAATTAAAAGCATACACATCGTTCGTATTAAATGTATAGGTAACATTGATAGTAACTTAACTATGAAATAAAATATATAGGTAAAAGTAATAGTAATAAAAAAGTAAACAATCGTAATTAATCTTAACAATCGAGCAGTTTCAGCAAGCTGTTTCTGAATTTATTTTCTGGCGTATTAAATATATCTAAATCAAACTTCGCGTTAAACATAATAACAAAGCATCACGCCTTTTTTCCCCGAAGGGGTAGGCAGAGGTGTTTCACACCCACAATTCGCCACCTATGTTTGGTCCCATTATTATTGTTTTTAATAATGAAATACCTATAAGGGTCTTTCCCCTTTGGGACCACAACACTTTGGGACTATGGTGTCAATCGCGGAACGGCCTTTTTTGAATTGGCTGTTTCACACCAAAACCAAACGGACCACGGTTTGGTCTTGGTGTGAAACAGCCAATTCAAAAAAGGCCGTTCCGCGATTGACACCATAGTCCCAGTGTGTGACCCACCTATAAAATTATATTAGTTCTTTCAGAAAACTTGCGAGGTAAAACATAATGCATTCCATTGAGGTAATACTTTAAAATAAAATTGTAAGCGAGAAATTAATGAGTACATAAGTTTAATATAAACGATTTAGTATTGTGTAACTCGTCCTAACTTTCGCACATTAAGTCCACCTGTGTAGTAAATGGGCTATAAAGGACTATTCAAGAATATGCTTGTACTTGTACTTTTAACGTTCTTGAATGGAAAGGGCGATTTGTATTCTATGATAGAATTCACAACTTAAATCCCACGTTATAAAACTACAAAGTAATACAGGGATCAAACGTACGGTTCTAGTTTAAGACTATTTTAAGTATATAAGTACCTACAGATCGAATGCTATTACATACTACTTTTTTATCCGTTTAATTTTATCATCATCATCAGCAACCCATTAAGTCCCACTGCTGGGATCGGGTCTCCTCTCCTCTAACTAGAGAGCTGAGAGAGTTTTAGGCCATAATCCACTCACGCTGGCCTAGTGCGGGTTGGTGGATCAGACATACTCATAGAATTACTTCTAGGGTATGTGGGTTTCCTCACGATGTTTTCCTTCACCGTTAGCAGATGGTAAGTCACTCGACTAGTACATATAAATTCCACAAAGTGAAATCCACATAGGTACTGCCGGTGGGGGTCGAACTCGGACCGCGTGATTTGCACGCCGCTCCCTTATCCATTCAGCCACCATCGCATTTTATTTATTTTTATATATTCGATAGAAATTCCCTTTGTCTGTAAGCGCCTTTATACCTTTGTATACCTCTTTTAACCCCTTTCCAAGTAAAAAGCACAATGTACGGGTGAATAACCCGAGCACTTGCAGACGACTGCTAATACAAGAAACCTTTTATGTAGCTAACTCATTTTAAAAAGTATTGTTCTTTTTATACAATAATGTATTGTTTTAAAATATCCATAATTATGTTTTCACGCCTTATGTGATAGCATATGTCGTTAGAAACAATACATTCCACGTATGTAAAAATGGTAATGAACTTACTGCCATTTTCTGAGAGAGATTTTGGTCTGCAAAATTCACTATAGACAAACTATCCAAAATCTATGATATTCAGATGGATTGGCTGTCAACACTATTTCAATTGTACTGAGATGGACAAATTTGATATCGTGAATATTAATATTAATTTTTCAACAAAATTTCCTTTTACACAAGACAGCAATATCTATCTATCTTTTCTTTAGGTAACAAAGGGAAATATTTTTGTTAGAAACTTTCGTGATTGGCTAAAACAAGGGTTGCGTGCTTCATGCATAAAGATATGGTTATAAATCACGGTGGAAGCATTTTTATGGTGAGACTAGGCCATGAAAGTGGCTGATATAGCTATAAAATAAAGTGCTATAATAGTTACGATTCGTCTGTTCTATCGATCGGTCACTATTGGTTAACATTGGATAAAGAGGACGCTTCCAAAAATTGTTGATAGTGACTTCTAATTAATAAACTCTTTCAACACAATCCGTTCAGAAACTTAAAACTTAAAAAGTATATTTGTGAATCAAGAATCAAAATAGGAATTCTATAGCTTATCGATTATATTTTATTTATTTTATCGACTTCAAATACACAAAAAATTTATAAAGGAGGACTTAATGCCAGAGGCATTCTCTACCAGTCTTTAATATAATTTAATATTTCTTCTACCACAACTGGTAACAACTTAGTTGGGTTCCTGGCTGGAGGATACCTTAAAGATTGCTACAAAAAAAATAGTACATAAAGCTTACTAAATTTTAAAACAAAATAACTGATAAAATCCAACCTCCTTAATATTTTATATATGCGTGCATTTTATACATCCGTCCTTCATGTCAATCAATTTGAAGCATAATGACAATACACAAACAAACGCTGCTACAATATTTTGTTATGGTATACGTTATATAATATATTATTATTTATTATAGCCTCTTTATTTCCATAATGATTTAACAATAAATTCATGACATTGTAAATTTAAAATTAATTATGTGCATGCATTATCATTTTTGTTTTTTTTTATAAATATTTCCTTTTTTTTTTTTTCATTATGGACCCCTTAAAGACCCCCAACGGGTAAACTTTACCCGTTGAGGGGTTCATATAATATATTACGTTCATGATATTATTATGAAACTGTCTTAGTGGAGCAGTGTAGTGTGACTGCGCCGCATGAGATACTGGGTTCGATGCCCGCCCCGATTAGAGCAAAATATTGTATTGGGTTTTCCTATGTTGAATCACAATCAGCCCAGTGTTTGAAAATGTACCGGGTTAGTTGCAATAGGCGTGCCTCCTGTCACATGGGATTTACTACCGAAATGCTGGTGTGTATCGTGACTCACCTGTATTATACGATATACCATCATCTAATAATCATCATTTCAGCCTATTGCAGTCCACTGCTGGACGTAGACCTCTTCTAAGACGCGCCATAACACTCTGTCCTCCACCTTCTACATCCAGTTAGATCCAGCGACCTTTTTTTTACGCTATATACGCTATTATAAAACCAAAGACATACCTTGATAAACTTAATGGATTCCAAAATATTAGACCTAGACCTAGTGATGTTTCAGCTGATGAAAATTTCATACGATTCGCTCTATTCGTCTTTCATGCCGAAATAGATTTATATCAGAATAATTTGTAATACTTGCGAAACTTTGCCATTTGTCACATACAAGGTCCATCTATTTGTGTCCAAATATATCTGTCTTACCTCTCTAAAACCTTAATGGTACATAATTATACGCTTACCACGTTAATCGTATTATAAAAGTCGTTCTATGTGATCTTCGACATCGCTCAAATATTAACATGTCTACCTCAGGTTTATGTGTCATACCCATATTTAATTATTGTTGTCTATATTAAGGGTTCAGACTAGAGTTTACGACGGATATAAAGTTAAAGGTTTCGTTAATGAAGGGTTTATAACATTATAGAGAAAAATCACTAACAAGATTACGGTTTGATGGTTTAAATAATATTTTACTATAAGATTTAATATTTTTTATAATAATAATAATATTCTACCACATTCACACAGCGCCATCTAGTCCCAAAGTAAGCAAATATATTTGCTAGTGTTGTGGGTACTAAACAACTGATATACCACTTAAATACATTTTTTTTGTAAATATATGCATATTATAGTTAAATTACACCAAGACACAGAACAAACCTTTATGCTCATCACACTAAGACTTGTCCTAGGTGGGGATCGAACCCACGACCTCCGGCTTAGCAGTCAGGGTCACTAACCACTATACCAACAGGCCAGTCAATATAATAATATATAAATAAGGCTGAGCTTTAGTTGAACATTTTTTATACCAAAAATGTTGGTTAACACAAACTTAAAATATTTATTTGTTATGTTTAAATAGATTTCATTATCATCATCATCATCATCATATCAGCCTAACGACGTCCACTGCTGAACATAGGCCTCAACTAACTTACTTTCATTTTAAATATTGTTAATCTGCATCTCCGGAACCTGACCGCCAAGCCATAAAATTCATTTTTTAGGATTTAGTAACAAAACATATAAAAGTAATGATATAATCTTTATCTTGTATTTTTATGGCCCTGAGTTTTGTTGACTATAGTCGACATCGGCGCTTAAGGCATCAACGTTGGCGTTCTAAAGTTTAAAGATAGAACGAATGAAAATTTATATCCCAATGTCGTCTCGGTAACATTAAACTCGTAACAACTTTACAACTTGCATGCAATGCATGACAATGTTTCTGCGTCAGAAAGTTCTTCGTAGATACGACTTTACAACATCTATAACAAATAACGAAGTACCGTCGGCGTCGGTCGCGTCGCTCTGAATATCATCGTCGACAACACTTCTATTGTACCGTTCTACAAATCGCAATATGAGAACTAACTTCTACACCAATGGCGGCGAACACACCGCGGATCTTAGCCTTATTCTGAATTATATTATAATAAGTTCCACTCGCGGCTTTGTCCGCGTGGTGTGTATTAAATAAAATTATATATTTTAAAATCGAGCGAGCGAGTGACTATGTGCGAAATAAGTAGAATGCCATTTTATTGTTTTTGTTGCTTCTTTGAGTCGGTTTCATTAAAACAAAGAAAAATTTACTTCTCTAAAATGGATGAACTGAGAAAAAAGTATCAGTTCTCAATTATTGTTTAAAAAAAACTGTATTATTTCCTCATTGCTTTAACAACAATAATGACTACTAATATTATAAATGCGAAAGTTACGATGGTTGCATGGATGTATGGATGGATGTTTGTTTCTCAATCACGCCAAAACGGCTATTCTGTATTGAATCCGGCACACAGATAGATATAGCCTGAAATACCGCATAGGCTATTTTATACCGATATGCCACGCGATCAAAACCTCGTGCGGTTTACATTTTCCTATACAAAATTGGCCATCCTCTTGAGAAGGTTGGCTTACCCTGTCTACACATTACTCTATTATATTTTTATTCCTTTAGTATAAACATCCAATACTATGCCCTGATTCCATTTGCTCATATAAATAATTCATGCCACCAGTAAGCAGGCGCCGCAGTTATTTTTGTTTTATATCTAGCATTAAAATAAAAGTTTAGAAGGAAGTTGTTTCATAGACCATATAACGAGATAATTTATTGCTTGATCTTTGACGTGAAATAACAATGTTTTAATGACGTCACAAACCGCAGACAGCTGTAAAGACAAGCGTACATACCGAATGTATCGCTGGAAATAAACGTACTGTTGCATTGTGCGAGTATATACTTGAATTTTGTTGTATATGTTTGCGTGAGTCACGAAAATACAAAATCGGGATAAATCATTGTCTATGCGTTGTTCTGATGTATAAGGTCATATGATTTTCAAGTTTCACCGAAATTAATTTAGGTAATTTTCACGTGAAAGAGTTATAAGTACAACTTCCTTCGTTCTTACCCTCTTTTGGTCTTACGCCGAATTTTCTATTCTGTACTTTTTTGGCTTTGCCTTGGTAGAAAACTCATATTTGAGTGAAACTCACCTACGCACATGATATTTTCTTGTTGTATATTTCTGTCTTCATGTACAATAAAGAATTACAATTAAAATAAAGCATAAAACAATCCTTCTCACAAACATTCGCATTTATAATATCAGCTACGTTCAGATGTATGCTTAATTTATTCAAGCTGCATTCATATACATTGCTTTGTACAATTATATTACGGTGTAATTCTAATGCACACTTAGCTTAAATGTTCTAATTCCAACCTTAATTAGATTGCGTAATTACTTTTGCCCGCATTGGTCGCTTCATCTCGGAGTTTTTATCGGGCATAAACAAATAATGGCTCCCAGAAGTAAATTAAAGCCGTTCCTCAAGATTAATAGATAGATTTTGTTACGTCTACAATCATTGCCTTATATAAAACTTTATTTGTTCCTGTCTGTTTAATGAATAAACGACAGTCCTACGTGTTATTTTCGCAGTCGAACATGTAGGTAGTTCTAAAAATAGCCTGATGTGAACAACAAAAGAAGGTGGCACGGAACACATACAAATAGTCTTTGGTAATAGGGCTCATTTTATCGAATCGATTTTGAAGGAATTCCTTTCAAACGCGGTACGATGTCAAATTGAAACGATTGAATGGAATTTGAGATTGAAAGGTGGAGCAAAATCTCTGAACCATGTTTTAAATTTAATTCAAATAAGGAACAAAAGTAGTGTTTTGTTTTTACTTATGCAAAACCAATAAGGCACTATTGTACTTGGGATATCAAATACTTATGATATAGAAAGGCAAACACTTTTGATTGTATTGATTTTGTAATTGTTATTACTCAGTGTTTTTTTTTTGGGAGCTTCTGCATCGCAAGGCTGAAACAGATAAAAAAAGCGTTATTGGTTTTTATAGGACTGTTTAATCGCTACAATGCTGAGTTTAGTCGCAAAATGTAAAAGCAATTAACTCAGCTATTCTCTTAAAAGCAAAATAAGTAAGCTCTTTAGTCTAAAATATTTAGGTCAAACGATACTGAACGTAGTTTTACGTGAAAGTGTACCGTAAAAGGAAAATTATTATCAGTTTGCTCCACTTAAATAATATGCTCAAAGTTATAAGCTTTCCAATCTTTATAATATTTTAGGACATAAAATATTATACGTACAAAATATCTTACACAGCTAAAAATAGCAAACCCGAAATTTTTTGGGACTTGTATGACAAATTTTATACCTATAAGAATTTTCTATTAAATTCCGACCTTAGTTTATAAAATTACGTGCCGCTAGTCACAGTTACTAAACATTAATTTTCAGTCCTCGAAGGGTCAGTTGGGAAAAATACTTGGGTCTCAACACATAAGACCTTCCAATAAGCTGCTGGTAAACTCGATATAACCTTCTTTATACATTCTTGTAGCTTTAGCAACATTTACGAGAATGTACTTCTTTTCTACAGTACTTCGGTGCCTATATTGAAGACGTAGCTTAGGGAAGCTTTCAGTATCTTGATGGATTACAAAATCGATATCAAAAAGTACTCCATCTTTGTCCCAATGCTTTTTGTCGTTAGCTCATATATCATGTTTATTTTTTCTCTTGCATTTAGTTAGACAGTTTTTCTAAAATCTGAAAATCCGATGTCCAAAAGCTATTAGCAATCCGCCTCTGGACATAATATTTAATATTTTCTTTCAATAGAGCTTACTCTGAATTTCGATATTCGATTTAGTTGGTTTTGATGTCGCTTTCAGAAGTTGCTTGAAATTTAGAGTAAGCCCCTGAACTTTTCCTTTTTCTTTATAAGTGTTTAAATTCTAATACACCTCTTTCGCTTTCTTTTATTAATGAACCTCTTAGCGCATGTACTTCGATTCTAATTATTTAATATATAATTTTAATTTTGTCTCTTTTCAGCAGCTCTTTTCACCTATCTCATTAATGTAAACCTATAATAGCATAGTTACAAGCGTAAAATGCATACGAAAGTTTCAAGGAAAACTACACCAAACTGGCTATATAATTCAACTCGGAGGAATTGGAAAAACTTCTCTGAGTCGGCAATGTACAATTCACAGACCACCGTACCTATTGCGGTTACGAATTCAAAGCTCTGCAATTTGTGCATGGCTTATGATTGACTGAAGTCTAAAAAGATAATTTTGACGAGGCATTTTAATAGATTTTTAAATACTAAATTTTTCTTTCAAAATAATGGACACTTTCGCTTTTTATTCACGTTTAAGGGACAAGTATCAAGCTAAGAAATAGTTTTCTCATAAAATTCAAGTTATGTGTTCCAAATAGGATATGAACGTCGTTTCTATATGTGTGAAGATGTAGATTGAGGATACCCGTAAGTGACATGCCAATGAGTAGGTACGGTATGTGTGCCGGAACATTGATTATTCCATGGAAATGCTGTTGCATGTGCTCGTTTGACGAATTTATCCGTATAAAAAACTCGTTTAGCCCCGTGACACAAGGTTTGGCCCTTAGTGCGGTCATAAAAAACGAAAATAATTTTAAACCAGAAAATCCTATACCGTTCTTTATCCAAATCAATAATCGAAACCTGAATCCATTGACTACTGCAGTCGCACAATAGGATGATTTTTTTTATATTGGAATAGTAATCTGTGAACTAATTTAATAAAAGCACTCTAAATTGTTAAAATAAAAATAAAGTTTTAATCAAATAATTTCTTTAAATTTATTAAATCAATTATAAATAAAAGTTTATCAAGTTAATTACTTAATCAATGAATAAAATTAAAAACAATAACGAATTTTACATGTACTTTAATAACTATACAATTTCTAACAACTCACTCCGAGTTGCTAAAAATGAAATCCTGAACTGGGCTTAAATATTTTTTCTCTTTAATCTGGTTAAAAAAAAAGTATCAAAGGCATATCCTGCCGTAAACGATTTCCTTCTATGCCTTGTTAACCTTGTTGTGAGGCTGCACTGTGAAATATTTGAGAGCTTTGCTTTTATGCAATCCGAATTGCTGTGGTATCGATTAACATGAAAAATTCATCGTGCGTTGTTTGTCAAAGGCTTGCGGCCGATATCGTTATAAAAGCGGGATTAATATTAAAGTTTTGATCAAGCTTTTAAGCTTTTTTCCGTGTAGTGACGGATTAAGAATACATAGTGTCACTACCCCATCTCAACCCGTGGGTGTCGTAAAAGGCGACTAAGGGAGTACCTATGCAGACAAAAGCACTGCGAGAAAAGGAAAATTCGAAACAAACCCTATACCAACCCGTTGGGCTAGCGTGATATAGTAGGCTAAATTCCCTCCACATTCTTTGGAGGAGAACCGTGCCCAGCAGTGGGACGTTTATGGGTAGAAATGATGATCAAGCTTTAGTACCATTACCTTGGTGATAATACGCGACTTTTAAACATGAAGTTTGGGATTCCATCCCACAAAATAATGATTTATACATTTTATTATAAATAGTTTTATGCCCTTTAATAATTTTGTATTTAATCTTCATCTTTAGTGTAGTCCGATAACGTGGGTTAGCAGATGATAAAAATAAAGTGTTAAGAATTTTTTTTTGTATCTCAGTTTTAATATATAATAGAGAACACGACCGTGAAATTGCTGATTGACACGAAATATTCAACAAATGTACATAATTATCTTGACTGTATACAGCGTGTATACGACATTAAATGAAACCACGTGTAGCATTTGCTTTGCAAGCTTTAACAAAAAAATCAAATAGATATTTGCAATAGTTTAGACGCAAATATACTTTCTTTATTACACAGTTTTTCACAGTTTTAAACAACCGTATTTACGTTGATAATAAGTTGTCATTATGTCATTCAATTCATTTGACTCTTTTATTTAATATTTTACTCTGTTCCGCACTTTTAACGTCATGATAGAAAAATAATGTGTAGTTTTATATTCTTCGACAAATCGATGTAATGATTACTAGAATATGTTTATAAAGACTAACACTGGCTGCCTTATCATTTAATGTCGTATCGTCGTATACACTCTGTATAATTTAATTTAACCAACCCGAGGATTGAAACAAAATTTCAACAACATAGCAGTATTGCTGGATAACCACTATTGTTAATCTTTATAATGTAAAGGCCATACCCATATTCCTCGATTGGCCAATTAACGATTTGTCCTTGTTCTATATCGAAAATGGCCGGCCCGACAATTTGCATATAGATGAGAGCTTTCCATCTTGTTAATGTTTAATTCAAACTGTAAATAAACCTTCAACCTAAATTTAAAATATTTGCTGAAATTGGCAAATAACCTTGGTCCACCTGATTGCTTATGACAAAGACCTAGCCATTACTTAAAATAGAATTGGCATGATTATTAACTTTAAAGAGAGATAAATATACCGGTATTTGTAGAGCATGCCGATTCGATAGTCTTTTTCTTCGTCCCTCGCTCAATGCAGAGGATAATTGTGACCATATACAACAAGTCTCCAAGCAGTACGGTCTTCTGATATATGAACCGCGTGATGCACGTTTCTTCCGACAGTCATCCACATAGCGTCAGTCCATCTAGCTGGCGCCCTCACCCAACAGCGTATACCCTCCATCTGGCCCAACATAATGAACCTTTCTAGACGATAAAAAGTAAGCATTCGTATATGTTTGTTTGGCGAGCTTGAAAACGCAGTTGACTTACCGTAACTTACCAATATTATTAGGGTATATTTGCTCTATACCCTAATAGACCTTGGAGGACTCATCAGCAAATACCACGACATTATCAAAGTATTAAACTGCGGTCTTATGTAGCAGAAGTGTTATTGGGATTTCTGGATTAAAGCTTTAAATCTCGCTATTAGCTCTGTATACTAATAACAATTGAAAGCACTAAAGCATTTTGTTTCAATCTCTACACCTTTTTGGTGTCCAATTTTCCTTTTTTGGCGTAAAATTGGATATCGTCAATCCGCTTTTTTTGGTGCTGACAATGAAAGCAATTTGTAGCATCAATCATTCTTTTTGAGACTCACGTGGGGATCACCCGTATTTAATTACAGTTGGGATAAAAATTGAACTTTCTCTCTCTCTGTTAAAAACTCTTTGTTAAAAATCTATTGTTATGTTTGAAGATTCAAATTTAATTGTTTATACGAATCGAATAGGTTATTCAATTTATTATTACTGAAAGTAATCTCAATTAAGCTTTCATTCCTGATAGTTCCTTAACATTCTCAGTTTAGTTTAGTTTATTTATTTAATGTCGAAAATAGAATTATTGATTGCTTATCTAGTGATGTGCCAGATATCGTATCCGTTACCGCGGATATCCGAGGAAAAAGAAAGATCCGGATTAGTATCTATTACTCATCAGCAAATACCACGACATTATCAAAGTATTAAACTGCGGTCGATATATTTTTAGGCGATTCGAATATTAAACCTTATAATTTGTATCCGTGGATCTTGACACGACGAAATATCCGTATCCCGATCCGTTACCAAGCGAGTAGTCTGTTAGTATTAAAAATTGTAATGTGGACATTACGCGTAATTCTGTATCTTTATTAAGAATATCTACAATATATACGCATTTCATCGTCAAATGATTTATTCCACTCGAATCTAAATAGTACTAACCAAATTTATTAGGTTTATGTCAGTTTCGGTTTCTTGCTGTCGAAAGTAACACAAACTATTTTAGTTTGCGACTTAGTAAATTAGTTTCTGTTAGTACTATTGACATTTTAGAGACGTCTCTAAAATTTCTCATTATGATAATTCATAATCTTTGTTTTATATGCGAGAATAAGGCTATTGAATAGTAGGCTAGGGATATTCAAGATCCTTTTCCAAATGTCACGTAAATTTATTTACAATACTGAATTGGTTTAAGATACAAGAGCCGAAGGAGAAAAAATATAATCTCCCTTTAGGTAGGGTCAAAGCTGTGGTCCAGAAGATAGTGCGCCCCGACGCGGTATACCAGTTATCTTTCTGAAAAAGAGCTTAGAAAGAGCTAAGCTTAGTTGAGTTATAGAATGACATGTATTTCACTTTTTTTATACCACGACGCGACGTGAAATGCGCTTTTATTATGCGCACAAAACACGGCCTGTGTTGCAAGCAGTTACTATAGTCAAAAACCTATCTCTGTTCTGTGTTGTAGCCTATGGACAGTGACGTTAAAAAGTTAAAATGGCCATGACCAAAGAAACTTTTCCCCCGTTTCAAGTTTTTCAATGCAATTGTCTAATTTTACTCCCTTTATGAACCTTCCTCGGATTAAAACGAATATTTAAAAAAAAATTGCTGAAAAAGTCTAGTCGTTTGATTTTTGCGTATTGCAACACAATTTATCATTCAATTTTATTTATATAGATTAATTTAATCTAAAATTAGAGTATTTACATAAAAAAGATAACGTCCGATTTTATACGAATAATTTTCGTTAGGTCGAAGTAAATTTTTCTTCTTGTGTAAAAAAGGTTGGCATAAGAAATGGGCTAAATGAGGGTTAGTTACGAATCATTATTTATGTCGACGATCCCAGCATTTTTGTCTAAATGTCACGTTAGTGAAAGCTTAGGCCTTGGGCTTGCGAAGCAAACTATGTATTTGTAGCTAATGAGAAGACATCTGATTATGTAAGTCTCTTTACAATTACATTAAAGTGTGTTAATATATTTGTTAGAGACATCCATGCAGAAATATTTTTTCAAATATTGCTGTAGAACAGAATTGAATGGAATAAACAACAAAAAACGTAAAACAGGTCCTTAGACCATTGCTAAGAGCTAAGAAGAAGAGTAACACATAACTTCGATCAATTTGCTTCATATTAACATGTTCTTAGTTTTAATATAAATACCATATACAGATATGGATGTGTTACAAAGAACCGCAAAATTCAATTAACACGGTCCATATGCAAGCACTCAGAAAAATATATCGAGTCACGTTCACAATTTCACATACGATTTTTATAAGAATATTATATTAACAATTTATGTGGCTCAAATTAAATATGTGTATGACAAAAAGATATATTTTCTGTAGAGGAGCTGCAGTGGAATATTACGATACATTTTGGGCCATAATAATTCTGTTCCATTGAGCTAGAAAAAAGGATTACTACAGACAATTACAAAAGAGATACCTTGACCTCCATATATCTGGTGACAAGAACAAAATTAAATGTAACCATTTCAAATAAAGAACGCCCGATCGATGCGCTTTTATTTTTGCGTTAATTTATCACTGTGGTCGAGAAGTTACGGGCTTTAGATTCACAAGCATTTATTTCTATCCAAGTTTTTGTTTCTGTTCCACAAAACGCGTTACCGTTAATCTGTTTGATTTTTAAATGCCCCTTTATTATATTCTTCCCAACGGACTCAGGTAACAAAAATATTAAAAATTTAAAGCAGAATTAACCTGGATCCAGTATAAACCGGACGATATGAATTGGTGTCGCATCTAAAAGGGCAGATCGGCTTAAACAGAGACGTGAAACTGAAATTGAACCGGAATATTCCAATGAATGTGTACCGACTACCAATCAAGCAAATTCCATTTAGGAAACCAGCAGCGTTATACAATTTTGGTGGTGGTTGGGAAATTATTTCTTGCTGTAGCGAGTCAAATCGTGTATCGATGTGTGATTGAATGTCAACTATCATTGAAAGTGGAAAGATTACTTGTTACAGGTTCATGTTATAGTGTTCATAAATTGTAACAATCGATCCAACTTGCCCTGATGGTTGATCAAATTGTTGACTCATGTTCAGGACCCTTCACGTGATTTGAATGATTCTGATGACACGGCAGATAATAAGGGTGGCCTTAGCGATTACAATTGTGAATGTTGTTCGCGTAACATATTTAGTCGACTTATATCTCAAAGTTGATAAATAGAAAAAAAAAAAAAAATTTGTTTGTATGATACACGTAAACGATTCAACAGATTCAGCCACAAAGAAACCATGACTATAAGTCGGATATTTATTTCTATTACAATAATTTATACGTTCTTCTGAATAACCTTGAATTTAATAGCTGGTAGTAGCTACTACGAAATAAATTATATCCAAACAATAGAATATAGAATAATAAGTAAAGTAAAATGAACCGATAGATCAATTACACGACTGAAGTCCAATTTATAAATTGTTTATTCACTTCTCGAAGCCCCTATAATGCGTAATCTGGTTTATCTTAATTGCACTGTTGTCGAAAACAGTAAAGCGGGTATATTTCCCGTTCCCAATTTAATACGAACAGTTGGAGATGGCAAAGGAAATGTCGTAGACGGGTAGTCAACGTTTTACGTATGCAGATCATGCATCGTCACAGATCTTACACAGTTGAGTTTCATTTCGAGCCGTCTCAGAATTTTACTAAAGAAACACACGTGGAAAATTGTTCAAGGTTTGTAACACTCTTCAACTTTTGCCTCGCTCTGCTAAACTTTTTAGGATTAATAATAATAATATTCTACCACATTCACACAGCGCCATCTAGTCCCAAAGTAAGCAATTATATTTGCTTGTGTTATGGGTACTAAACAACTGTTATATGTACTACATTTTTTTTGTAAATACATACATATCATAGATAAATTACACCCAGACACAGAACAAACCTTTATGCTCATCAGACAAAGATTTGTCCTTAGTGGGGATTGAACCCACGACCTCCGGCTTAGCAGTCAGGGTCACTAACCACTTTTTTTTTTTTTTTTATTTACTTGGCGAAATGCCTGACGCATACCCCTCGGTCTTGGGGGAAGAACCGAGGGGTTATGTGGGGCTCGCACCCACTAAAACCCCAAGGTGTTCCTCTTGTCGCGCTCTGCTGTGGTCACGGGAGCGCAGGAACATTCGTCCGGGACCACAGCGACGATGGCCCGCTACGGGCCCCTCTCTGCCGGAGCTTAGCTCCGGCAGTGACGTGCGGAAACACGTACACGCCACCAGAAGACGTTCGCGGTCGACTTTCCCTAAAGTCGACCGGTCCTGGCGTGGCGGACGCGCTCAGCCGGGCGCGTCCTCTTCTCGGGCTACGGCGGGAGGTCGCGGGCGTAAGCTCGCCTTCTCCCGCCTACCCTTCGACGGCGGATCGGGTCACTGAGGGCATCGTCTTCCCTCTGCCGTTCCGCCTCCTCCTTCTGCCTCATCACCTCTTCGCAGAAGGAGAGCACTGCTCCCAGGGTCACTAACCACTAGACCAACACGCCAGCCAGGTTGTTTGAAGAAGATATCTTTTTCTTTTGCGTGAGTTTTGTGTAAAGCTCTAGTAAAAATGTCGAATTTATTGAAATCACAAACGCAATGAAATTGTGAGTGTAATAAATTTAGCACTAGGTAAATACTTCGATGTGATTTTGCAGTTTATTGCTTTACTGTCGCTATTATTAATTATATGAAGCTCTCGCTATATTTATTGCTGAATAATTTCCAATAACGTAAACGACGGAGCAGAATCGTTTAACTTATTGGCAATTTGGCGCGCTATATTGCTATGCCAAATCACTTATGAGTACTTACAGCACTTTTACTTTTGGCCTTAATAAAATGTTAAGCTGAAGAAAACTTGATGGTTGTCATTCAAAACACAGTCCTTGATGTAACACAACTTACTTCAAAAATATTGAAATATTTACTTAGAAACAATGATATTGTATGTTAATTTAACATACAATATCATTGCTTAGCAACAATTTTACGAGTTCGCTTAACTATCTCGGACACCAGCAAATCGGATGAGGATAAAAAACTTGCCTCACAAAACTAACTCATGTGAATAAAGGGATTTATAGATAACCAAAGTAGAGCATACATACAGTATTTTGGTTATAAATCCCCACAAACGTGATGTTGGTAAAAGATTTGGATAAGTTCCAAATGGCAAATACACATTTTACAACAATGTCTCGTCTAATATTCCGTAAGTTACAGATAAGCAACAAGTCAAGACTTTGACTGGCCTGTTGGTCTAGTGGTTAGTGACCCTGACTGCTAAACCGGAGGTCGTGGGTTCGATCCCCACCCAGGACAAATCTTTGTGTGATGAGCATAAAGGTTTGTTCTGTGTCTGGTTGTAATTTATCTATAATATGTATGTATTTACAAAAAAAAAATTATTTAAGTAGTATATCAGTTGTTTAGTACCCATAACACAAGCAAATATAATTGCTTACTTTGGGACTAGATGGCGCTGTGTAAATGTGGTAGAATATTATTATTATATTATAAGTATTTTTCTGAATGCTTTCTTTTGTAAATGTATGTAGATACGTAGGTACTCATCGCTCATGATTTTGTCTGAACTTGTTTTCATACATTTCGATCTACCGTAGCCTAGGCCAATATTAGCCACTCAATCTCTCTCACTCACTCAAATCAACATCATCTTCCAAAGTTTTAGCGAAAGTGAAATAAATATTAGGCATAATAATGTATAACTTCTATATTATAATACACATACAACAATAATATTTAATAATATTTACTAATAAAGACTTAGATTAAAATTATAAAATTTAGATTTTTCTAATCTGATTCTGCAGATAAAATGATGTTTGGGGTGTTTCAGATTTCATACTGACGGGGAATATTGTCGAGTAATTTAGTTAACTTAATTAATTATTTTAATAGTTTATTAAATTGTATAACGGCCAGCGATGAAGAATTTTTTTATTGTTTATTTTGTTCTGCTTCACATCGCTGACTGTTGTTTCTTTTTTTTTTTTTTCTCGTCCGTTCAATAGCCGAAATATGTACAGACAAATCATAAGAAAACCTATCATTGGCCATATTATTATTGTTACCTTTTTAAACGACTTCAAAAAAGGAGGAGGTTATATGTTCGACTGTATGTATTTTTTTTTTTTTTTATGTATGTTCAGCGATTACTCGGAGATGCCTGAACCGATTTGAAAAATTCTTTTTTTGTTTGGAAGGGTATACTTCCGAATTGGTCCCCTATTCACCACGTTAAGTTCTGATGATGAAATCTCAGGGAAATCGAGGGCAACCCTCAAATTTTATAGGCACATGTTACCTGTTTCATCTATTTTCTGAAGTTATTTAGGTATTTACGTCTGATAGTCATCATCTCATGTTGATGAGCTGATGATGGAAGGCATAACTCCTTAACTGTTAGGAGTTGGAGGATAATTCTTTCAATATTATAGGTTCTTATAAACCAATAGTTGTATTCTTGTAGGTTATTTAGGTGAGCTGTCACTGGAAGGTATAACTCCTTAACTATTAGGAGTTGGAGGATAATTCTTTCAATATTATAGGTACTTATAAACCTATAGTTGTATTCTTGTAGGTTATTTAGGTGAGCTGTCAGTGGAAAGTATAACTCCTTGACTGTTAGGAGTTGGATGATAGTATAACTCCTTAACTTTTAGGAGTTGGAAGATAATTCTTTCAACATTATAGGTTGTAAACCTATAGTTGTATTCTTGTAGGTTATTTAGGTGAGCTGTCACTGGAAGGTAAACTTCTTAACGTTTAGGAGTAAGAAGATGATTTCTTTAAATATCACATCCATGTATAAACAAGTTGTATTATTTCAAGTGTCTGAGGTGAGAACTCTTGATGGAAGATAAAGTATAATTCAAAGGATTTCTTAGATGATATTTTAAGTTTTCGATATAGTATCTAACCTGCATTCTATACCTATACTTGTTACCTGTCGCATTTTATAGGAAAAAAGAAAGACAGTTGTAAAAATAGTTGGATTCCTCTATTCTACTATCAGGTTGTGTTGTTAGAATATTTAAATAGGCGTTCTTTTCTATCGAAGATTCTTTATTTCAGTTTTCCGTCTTATTTTGCCAGCCAATATTACTAAATCAGCTAGATAAAAAGTACACTAAAAATTGAAAAATAAACTATTTTTAACAAAAAAATATTAAAACGACTTCAATACAGTACTAAAAAGCGAAAAATAAACTGATATAGATATTTAATTCCAAGAAAAAAATATCTACCTACCTGTTTAAAGTATAATACCCTATTACTAATCTGTTTGAAGTCGGTGCCAGCCTAATGAGGTTGTATCACTCGGTATGAACCGTCCACTAGGTACGATTACATGCAAGTGCGAGGTGGTGTGAAGTAGCGAGCGGTAACAGATGTACGTACTAGTACGTAGCTTAACAAACTCTTTAGGCTTGGCACCGACTTCAAACAGATTAGTAATAGGGTATTATACTTTAAACAGGTAGGTAGATATTTTTTTCTTGGAATTAAATATCTATATCAGTTTATTTTTCGCTTTTTAGTACTGTATTGAAGTCGTTTTAATATTTTTTTGTTAAAAATAGTTTATTAGTTTATAATATGTACCTATATCGCTGTTGGTTTTGAAAATAAATAAATTATAGATAATACTATGTTGACTTTCGTTCTAAAATATACTTTTATAAGACACTTATTCAACTTAATCGTTAGGCAAACAAAAACTTTTCCGTCTCGTAATCTTACTTCTCTAAATATCTTGTCAAACATTCATTTTTTTTTTCATAAATAATTTATAAGAAAAATGTTAAATGTGTTATTCATGTAAATGTTGATAAACAAATAGTCGTTAGGTAAGAAAATGGAGCAAACGTGTCCTAGAGTGGAGACCGCGACTCGGCAAACGTAGAGTAGGACGCTCTCCAGCTGGACCGATGACCTGAAAAAGTTCGCCGGGTCTGACTGGATGCGGAAGGCGGAAGACCGAGTGTTATGGCGCGTGTTAGGATAGGCCTATGTTCAGCAGTGGACTGCAATAGGCTGAGATGATGATGATGATGATGAAGAAAATATTATTGTAAAGTAGAAATGCTGAGGAATACCTTTGATTCATTTTTTGTAAAAGAAAACATTGTTTTCTCTCTATTCTTTTGTTTTTTGGGTCTAGATCATCTCTCGTTTGTCACTCATATATAATTATACTAGAAGTCGTGCGTAGCTTCGCTCCGGTCGTTCTTTATTTGGTCACTGCTCAGCTCCTATTGGCCGTAGCGTGGTATTATATAGCCTTTGTTACTCATTGATGACCTAGCTTCTGAATCTAAGTATACGTACTACTCTCACTAACGCCCGTTAATTTTGTTAACTATTGGCTTGAATTTAAAATTCAAGAAACATTCTTAAAGCCGTGCTACATGGTTGTAAACTTGCCTTCCACAGAGGTGCTTTTGGTGGATTCCAACCGTGTAGCCGGCTGTTGTAAATCAAATTCATATTAACTACGCGAATGGCAACCAAGGTCCTACCAAGATCACTCCGTTGGAACGCAAGTTTATAACCGTGTAGAACGGCTATTAATAATCAACTTAAAACCATTCAACTCACGAAAATTTCGTGTTGAAATTCACCCATTAACACAAAGCCTCAATTAATCACTATCAATTATGTTTGATGGTGAAACCGCCCCATAATATTAATTAGGCGTCGATACCTATCTCCTTCCTATTGATCTTGCTAGATTGTAATCAGGACGGGCCCATTGTAATCTATTCGATATCGAAGGCTTATTAACTCTATATATTGGATTAACAGTTCTATTGTTCTATGTTACAAACAAAAGAGGTTTAGAACTCGGTTTAATTAGCTAGTTATAGGCCATGGTTTCACTTGTTCATATAAGGTTGATTAAAAAAGTATTGAATTGGTGTTGTCTTGTTGTATAGTTTCATTGGCAGGGCTTACAAATTTTCTGTATACAGATTTCTACGGTATTGTTACTGTATCTTTTTATCGACAATAATATGAGTATTATTATATAGTATTTTGTAATTTTTTTTAAATAATACTTTATAATTTTGAGGATAAATTAAAAGTTGTATCTTATTTATTTACCCGTCGTTCCGATCGAATTGCACCGATCGTGGTAACGGTCTGACTGAAACGGCCGCCCAGCGTCGCCTGCGACGTGTGTTGGTTCATACAACTACGCTCACTTTGGTCTCTTTTTTATTCAGTTCTAAATCTGACAATACTTCGATACACTACATTTAAAAAATTTACACACTAGCCTAATGGTTAATAGAAAAAAAAGGTAAGAAAATCTCGGGTTCATATTTCAACAGCATTGGTCGATTTTGACTACATGCTTGTTTTATTTTACTGTTATATGGCGAAGTGCCAGCAGCTCATATGATGCTCAGAAGTAACCGCAGTTCATGAACATAGCCAGGCATGCCAAGTAACTAGCTATGATAGAAAATTTATATACTCGATAAAGACTGCCAGAGGTTTAATAAGGCTTTCAACCAATGATAGAACTTAATTGAACGTTTTGAAACTTCATTGCTACGATTTTGTCCGGCGCTACGTTTCGTAGCACTCAGAAAACATCGTAGCAAATATCAAGGTCTACAGTTCTACACGTACATTAGGTGAAAGTAAATTTTGAGACGTAATAATACTACTTTTCGAACATAGCGATGCTTTGTTCGAAAAGTATCAACTGACAGCGTAAATATAAATTCATCCTTAAATATCAATCTAAAGTATTCAAAATACCTGTTTTGTTACTTAAGTCATTGTGAGTGCAGCAAGTTCTTCTTGATTGAATGCCTGAGTGATAATTTTGACCTAAAAGGTGTTTTGAGATATTCACAAGGATTTGACTGTAATATTAATGAATTACAAGTGAATTAGTTCATAAACAAAGAGTTAAAGTACTTTTATTTGCGCTTTGCAATTACTTTGTGTATTCCTCAGCGATCAATTACTGACACAAAGTGGGATGTCCTCACTAATTGAAATAAGAGCTTTCCAAGTGGATTGAACGTTGTTGGCAGAGTTAGCTGGATGTCAAATGAATGTTATTGAGTGTTTACCTCAATTTAAAGAAATGATACAAATGTGTATACGTCGATATGTAACAGGTCCTGTGATCGAATAAGCTGTTAGGTTTTTCTGACAAAAAATCTATTGATATCAGTTTGAGTGGCAACAAAAGGAGGCCTGAGCGCAGAAGGATATCATCGTTCAAAAACCTGCGACAATAGTTTAGAAAAAGTACACGTTCCCTGTTTAAAGCAGTGGTGTCGAAGGTGGTAATTGCAATAATTATTGCTAAACTTCGCAGAGTCCCATCTCTAAAAAGTAAAAGTAAAAAAAAGTAACTCACTAAAAAGAAGACCAATTTGAGTATATATATGGTGTTTAAATAAATAACATAACCGAAAACAGCTTTACTTAGGTT
Source organism: Laspeyria flexula (assembly GCA_905147015.1). Taxonomy (NCBI): domain Eukaryota; kingdom Metazoa; phylum Arthropoda; class Insecta; order Lepidoptera; family Erebidae; genus Laspeyria; species Laspeyria flexula. The sequence continues at coordinate 7,946,624 of LR989964.1, read as the reverse complement.
GTTATTTCGGGTAGAAACTACACTTTCCTTATTATTTATTTCTTGAGTGAAGGTTGCCTGAATATCTTAGAAAATGAACCATTAGCATTAGAGAGAATATATAGAAAAAAAATTCAAGGAGAATACCAGTGTGTTAACAACATATTATGTCTCTCCTTCCAGCATAGAGCAGTCGACCATACTTCACTAACAAAACTACGCAAGGACTGAACGTTATAATAATTACTGTGAATTTATGTAGAGTGACGTTTACTTAAACGTAAACCTTCGATGAGGCCTAAAAGCTTCCAAATCAGGGAAAAAATAAGAAAAATCCAAATAAATTAAAAGACGATTACAATATAAGACCTATATGTCATAGTAGATTACTATAGCGTAGGCTCCCTTCTACATTTGCAAGTTCATCTTTTATTCAGCGAGTGGTTGGATGTGTCTGTGTGAACAAAAATAGAATCATTTATTTGCTGTGGCCCACTGATCTGTTTCTAAGCACTATACACGTCACTGATATTGAACCTTATTAATTCGATTACTAATGTATTAGTTACTAGCTGTGGCACTAAAATTCGCTCCTGGGGGCTTGAATTACGACATTCGGATTATATAATGTCAAATGTTTGAAAGTGACAGCGACTATATTTCGAATGTCGAAATTCAGAGTAAGCCCTCTTTGGTTCTTTGTTCATCTACTACTGGTCGTAGCGTGATATTAGCCTTGTCTTCCTGGATATTATATGTGCTATCGAACACTACATTTTTTTTTTTAATTCGAAGCAATTGTTTCGGAGATTTCAACCAACTAAACAAACCCTTCAGTTTTATAATATTCATCATCATCAGCCCACATCGACCCACTGCTGGGTATAGGTCTCTTATCTACAGCGCCATTCCCGCGGTCCTGTGCCAGCCGCGTCCAATGAGATCCTATTATCCTTACGATAACGTTTGACCATCGGACCCGTGGTCTGCCCACTCGCCTATTGGCTTCTCTAGGCCACCATTCTGTGGCTGCCTTGGTCCACCGCATAATATTAGTATAGTATATTAGTATACATTTTGATTGTACAACGTCTAGAAACTTGAATTGATTCTACAAGTAAACAGCACCGTTAGTTAATCAATATTTGAACCAGCAGTTCAAACATCGTATAAAAGAGTACCTGAGTGAAAATCTAATTTAATTACTTAGACGATAAAATTTGAGCTATCATTATTCGTTTAACGATTATTCGATGAGTTGGGAATGTTGGCAGACGTCGGTTATTACGCTTAATCACCTAAGTTTTTCTGCTATTAATGGATAAGGATGACTCTTAGTTACTTGAAGGATGGCTACATTTCTCTTAGAGAATACTTCGTAGAACAAACAACTGTATTTCTAGTATAAAGCTATAGAGCTGTTCTTTCTGTTACTAAAATCATAGATTTCATAGTTATAGATCGCTAATATCTTCTTCTGTCTTTAGATAATCTGTGAAATACTTGGAAAATCATTTGAGACTAACACTAATATAGTTACAGATACGTTTTAGTTAACAATAAGGGCGTATAACGTTTAACATACGTCCAAATTTCAACATAAACTATTTACGTCTTAGCATCCAATTCATACAAAAACAATATTTATTTTTCATAACTGGCTTTCTACACAAATTTCATCTACTTACGTCGATTTTCCTCGAAACCATTGTTTTGAAACGTAACTAAATTAAACCCATCTTTGTTCCAATATTCGCTCTCATATTTTTCCTTTGTTCGTTTGCTCCATCAGCGAATTCGGAGCAAAAACGTAGGCGTTTCTTTCAGGCTGTCGCTTGAGATATCCTCATTAGGGCCCGCTCCCCGACGCTCAAAAGGGTACTTCTCCAATAAAACGCTGATGGTTTTTACTTGGTTACACAGAGCAACGAAGACAAAACTCTATTTTCAGAAGAAAAAACGTGAAGGCTCTTAATAATAAAATATGTACTAATTATCATATCCAATTAGAATGTGCCTATTTGGATACAATTGGCTATTGTCATTATTATACACTTATAAAATAATTATGAATTAATTTGTTATGATTTTGTAACATACGGGTAAAGATAGCGATGGTGGCCTAATCGATAATAACTAGGGCGCGGTGTGTTAAACACGCGGTCCGAGTTTGATTCCAATCGGTGGCAGTACCATGTGACCTACCATCTGCTAACGGTGAAACCGAAATACCCTAGAATAAATACTAAAGGTATAGCGATCCATCAACCCGTATTCGTATATTATATAAGAGTTATCATGATCAGTTGTATTTTTGTAGTATGGTTTGGGTGATAATGCATTAGAATTTTATTTGATTCAAGATATAGGTAGGCTTAATCTACTTCGAGGAAGGTGTAGTAATTTACTTCAAATTCAATATTATTTTTTAATTCACTTGGTCTTAAGTGGTCTACTGAAATGGTCTCTTTTATTGGTTTTGGAGACAAGATTCCGTGCCTCCAACTCATTATAGTGATATAAGCACATCTTGAGTAGTTAGCAAAGTATTTTCATTATAAGACTAACAAATAGAATTGCATTCAGAATACAAGAAGTGCACAGTGCGCCTCAAACAAACCATATACCTACCCTTCATCATCATCATCATAATATCAGCCCAATGACATCCACAGCTTGACATAGGCCTCACCTTAACTCCGCCACAGTGAGCTATTTTGTGCCGTCTGCATCCAGGAACTATACCCTTACATAGTTGAAAATTACTGACACGTTCACAAAGCAATAAAGAGTTTAAAAGTAATTTAATGATATCGAATGTTGTTTATGTCAAAGTAAATATACCTACATATGTATACAAAACTCGTTTTGCAAAGTTCTGTTTCATATCAGTTGAGAGACTCGATCGAGAGTACGAGATCGTTAACTCCAAGAAAGTTTCGTAAGCTTATGTCGTAGAGATTCATTATTATCTTGAAATACAAAAAAAAGGTAACAAAAAAATCGTCCTTTTTGAATGAAAATTTGTTGTGTTTTAGTAAAAGTTTTATACTTTTTAATTGGTAATTGGTGGTTAATTCTTGTTGCTTGCAGTACACCAACAAATATTAATGATGGTGGTACAGAAGGTGTTTTTTTTTTCACAAAAAAAGCAATGATGTTGTTATTTATATTTTATAATGATGTTGTTGTTTTTGGCGGCTTTGGTGTAATCCTTGGCTATTGAGTTTGATTTCCACAAGCGACTAATATTATTTGTGTTCTACAAACGTGTTTTTACAAATAAGATTACAGTTTCGTTTTGTATTGGTAAAGTTATTATTTTATTTTTGTTTTATGTTGATGCATGTTTATTTATGTATTTCTTATGAATATTTGAGAACCTAATGTCTAGACAAACCTAATATAAGGCTTAAAGACACTACGAACCAGAAATTTAAATATATAAAATATTATATCTATCTATTTTTTCCTATAATTGAGAAATTGTCTTTTTATAAGAAAATACCGTTATACTGATATTGATAATTCAATCCTCTTCTATTGTTAAACATAATAGTCAGCCATATGACCCTATTATCCTAATAAAGAAGCTCGTTATGTCGTTTTATTTTATAGAAGACCTTGTTTTCCTTTTGCTATAAAACCCAGCTTTATCGAGGATATCAACTAGATAAAGTAGAGAATGTTCTCACGTCAACCCAGTACTATGTACCTACTTATTTAACCAATTAATTATAATTTTATCATGAATTGTGAAAATGGCATTTATAGATGAAATAATCTCAATTGTGTTTGAAAAAATATTAATGATTTGTTTTCATTTGTGTTGTAATGTTTATAGGCCTATTTGAAAACCAGCGCCGGGCACTTGTGCTCGGCATTATGCTGAAATAGTGCCTATTTGGTACAGACGCGAGACTGTTGTTTGTTTGCATTTGTTCTGTCTATGTATTTGTTATGTAGTATGTCTTGTGTTTGTACCAATAAATGTTTTCTATTTCTATTTCTATTTTATTAAAACTGTAAGATGATGACGTCTTCTTTTTATCATAAACTGTGATTTACATTGTCTCGCTCTTTCTCTCTATTATGTACAGATTGTACAGTCCGTTCCTCCCTGTATGTAAGTAATTGGGATGTGGACGTTTAAAAAGTGAAAATAACAATCCAAAGTTTGCAAGTTGTCTTCGGGGATTCAATGGTTTAGACGAACATTGCTTAAGGAGGAAACTTCTAAAAAGTGTTATAAATGGCTCTGCTTTTATTACAGAAACTTAGAAGAAACGAAAGAAACTAGAAAACGAACTACGTTTTTATGGTTAATAACAGTTTAGTTCCCGTGTGTGCTCGTTTGCCTCACCACATATTGTGTTTAAATCATGTCACTTGCACCGGCCTCTGTGTTAGTAACATCTGCGATATTCATGGTGCAATTTATTGCCCGTAATTTTGTTCTAATTTCAAAAATGTTTCGGTAAATCAAGTTATTTTTTTTTCTCATCGTATACAGCCAGTTCGCTTACGTGGTTAAGTTTTGAGAAGAGCTGGTAAGAAACATACGCCAATTTTTTATCGCCAAATAATGATAATATAAAATTGGGTAGTATTTAATATAAAGCACAGAAAGGTACAGAATCAAAAAACAATTAGATTTTTTATACAATATTTACTTCTCACGTAAATCTTTTATTTTTAAAACAGCCAAACGTTACATTTCAGAGAGAATTTGGGTTAGTTGTCGCCACCGAGAGCTAAAAATTCCAACGTAAAATCGAAAATCCATCTAAACGAGAAAAGGTTTACGTTCAGAAATATGGCAGTATATTTTTAAAGTCCATTGCATCCTATCTACGAGATGGCTTCAGAATTTCTCTTTAAAAATGGAATTAGATGGTGAATTTCAAAAACATTTCTACTTTAGTTGTACTCTTGAAACAGCTCTAGAAATAGGTTAGTAAATAGTAGAGAGGCAGTGAATACTCGACTGTAGCTGTGCAGACACTTGAGCTTTTAGAAAACAACGTCCGAGTATCTGTTCAGCCGTAGAAACAACATTCTTTACTCTTATACTTATGTAGGTTGTTCTATCTTTGATATTGCCGACACGATTAGGTTTTTCAACGTCTCTATTGTTTTCTTTAAAATAGCTTTATCAATTTAAAATAGCAATTCATATTATTACTCTAATCCGAGACGCAGGTTCATTTTTAAATTAAAGTCAACCTGTGACTTTAAACTGACTGTTCATAAATTTAATTCTACCACTACGACTTTTAGTACTTGATGCGGTCTTACATATTTAAGAGAACTTTAGAATGTTTTATATTTCTCATACTTATATACTTATATCTTTTTACCAACCGACGAGACTATTTATTTGGCCATACAAAAAGATTAATTTTCAAACAACACTTATTGCATTAAAGTATTACATATTATTTATATGGTTTTAAACCATAACCACAGACACTAATACATGTAAGCAGTTGGCACTAGAGAACTACAATAATAGCTTGCTATACATTTTTAATGCTTTATTGACTTCTTCTGGCAACAGAAGCGCCAGACTTCGCCGCGGGCGACATTGGTATTAATGTCATTAATGAGTTAATGACAAATCCTGAGAGACAGTATCGAAGTTTGTACAACAAATTATAGAACAAGCTTTCTTTGTATTGGACCTTGCCCACCTTGTCCGATGACGTCATCATGTGAAACGGTGCGTTGTAGCGGCACGGTAGATTGATATGCCATGCTAATTCAAGCCGCGGCAACGTCACAGTGGAATGATTCGCTGGACGTCGTTGGAGGCGGTGCGCGGCTCTCTTTGATTCTGATTTGTTAATATCACTTGTTGAGGAACGTCCACTGTGCTGGGATATGACAATTTTATTTCAAGATAAGACAAGAGTAACATTGCACTATAGTGACGTGCATTTTGACGAACCGTAACGTAAATTTGAACCGCGAGATACCGCGCCATTCCACGTTGGTCCAAAGCCTTACACCGCGGCAATCAAGATTAAGTGTTTGTCAAAATACAACAAAATAAATAGTGGTTTGGTGGCAGAAGGTAAATAAAGGCCCAAGTAAATAATTTAAATGAAGACTTGACGCCGGGCGGAAAATTAATGCAGCCTCTGGGTACAAGATTAAGTAATCAAAGAGGAAATTTTCTCTCGCCCTAAATACCCGGTTTATAAACATGACGATTGAGAAATATGGTAAACAAGTTTCACAAAATGTTGCTAAGTTCTTACTTTCTTCTATTACCTGAAGGAAAAAACAAGCTTTTATTAGATTTCTGTATTTAAGCAATCTCGTGGCATTCACATCGTGGCAAAAAAAAACTTAAAATAAAAAGTTTTTTTTTTGCCACGTGATGATAACCGTAGCCTATGGAGGCCTGCACAACGCGACCCTTTAAAACGTATTAAATTCCTTTTTGAAAAACCCCATGCCTATTGTATTTCTATGGGATAACCGCAGCGAGACATTAATTCCACAACTGTATTCGCGGGAAAAAAGTCTTCCGCGACGCATAGTTTTTTGAACTCGTCATACTAATTATAAATAAGTACCTAATTACTGCTATTCTTTTTACATCTAATACCATTACTTTTCTTTATAAATATGCATAATTTACCCTAACCTACCCATTTACCCAAAATTCACCCGAGGTCGATCTCACATCTTAAATAAGATTTACTTAGGTATACTTACTTAAACATCTTCAAATAAGCATGTTCAATCAACAAACAAAACTTTTCAGGGGCTCCTTAACAATAGAAATTTCGAAGACCACCTTTTGTAAGCAAACCGTCGAGTTAAATACTTTGCATTAATTAATTATATTTGCATGTTATGTAATACACATAAATATTCATCTGTAAGAAACAATATCTTAACTGTCTAAGTTAATGTTACACAAACAAAGCAAAGGATAAATTAGTATCAGCAGTGGGACGTTTATGGGTCTCCTCCAAAGGAAACTTAATCAAGTTATTCATCATCATCATCTGCCTATTCTAGCCCATTGTTGGACATATGCCTCTCCAATTGGACGTCACTGAGCATGATTTGCAGCTACTCTCATCCAGCATTTCAAGAAGTGCTGGTCGTCAAGTTATTAAGAATTTTTATAATTCTGTCATACTCCTGGAGGGAAATTCTCGTGTAATAGAGACATCATCTCTTTAGAGATTATCTCGAATTTGACATGTCAAAGAATAGGACGTCATTATTTTTCCAAAATATCTCTATTGCATAAGAATGCAGGCCTTGGGACCCTACTAACAATTTCGATATTCGAATGATCAATTTCGATATTGTAAATGTTTGAAAATGACAGCGATTTTTAAAGTCGACCCGTCAAATGTTGAGAGTCGAAGGGCTCTCTGGCTATTTTATCCACAGAACAGAGATGATTATAATAATATCCATTCGCGTTCAAATTCATGCATAATATTATTTCTCAAGAGGACACAATTTTCAAATTACACGTTAGTAAGCATAACGTAAACTTCCATAATTTACTATTGTAACTGAATTATTAGTTCGCAACGTCACGTCAAGGGAAATTAATAATGTCACTCCAATATTTGATTTGAATATTACATCGGCTTTGAACAACTAACTTCTCCTGTCGTAGAAATTACGCCAATGAATTAAACTCGAACTTGTCTTCAACTGCTATTTATATCCTCCACCCACTGACAGTCTAATAATAAACGCGCCTTTGTACGGAAATATTTCATAAAAATAGAAATATATACAATGAGATTTTCTTCTTTCATAACTTTTGCATAACAAAATAGCGTTGCTATTTTTTTCCTCGTAGTGATAAGTAGTGTACTACGACATTTTGCCGGCTATTTTAAGTCCCGTATAAAAAGGAACGGAGTTACTCTTAACCTTTTTCGATAAAAAATATCACAACTTCTTTACGCAACCATTTGAAAAGTAAGAAACCGCAATGAATAACTAGACAGAATATAGGGTTATATTATCTAGGACTAAGGCAACGAATGCCTGTTCAACAATTGATTTATTTTGCCACACACATACAAAAATAGAAGAAAGAAAGATTAACATTTACACAATATTTGAGATATATTTTACACGAACATAGAGAGCAGACAAAATTACATATCTGTAGCAGGGGATACGTAGCTCAGAATACGCTGAGCTTTAAGGCCCAGCACTGATTTTCAGCTAGAACCCTGACATTGGCACAACAATTATTATTCAACGTGCACAGGAAAAAAACATACTTGCATAAAAAATAGAGAGAATGAAAAAAAAATCTAAATACATATTACATATTACATACATCAAAAATGCTATATATATGGCTGCAATACGGAAACTATTATTATTATTATACACGTAATTTTTGAGGTAAATGCTATTGTAAATTTTGGACACGTAAAAGTTCTTTGAAGATATGTGCCTTAGAAGTTGGTTGGGATTTACTATCGATTTTTTTAGCGTAAGTACTATGGTATTTGGTAATTGTAATATTAGAGACTAGAAGTCACGCGGGGCTTCGCTCCCATCATTCTTTATTTGGCAGCTCATATTGTGATGATGTTATATAGCCTATGTAACTCAGTGATAATGTAGCTTTCTAACAGCAAAAGAATTTTTGAAATTGGTCCAGTAGTTTTTAAGTTTATTCGTTACATACAAAAATACAAATCTTTCCTCTTTGTAGATGTAACAGATACTGCTAAGATAGTAGAGATGTAAAACTTGGAGAAGATGTTTGAATGGTTATATTCCATAACGCGATAAAAATACAAAGAGTGCAAAATAGAAATCACGATTTTTAAAATACATAAATTAAACCAGATATGATATAATTATGTACCTACTTCGAAAGCATACCTTGGACTCGTTTGAAGTTAACGCATTGTTCAATACAATGTCACGTGTTCTCTACTGTCTACACATCCTTATGTGATCCTTTGAAACTTGATATAACCATTAATTGAACTGTTCTCACTTTGCCCATCGACATTATCTTACTCTGACAACACGTTTTAGTATAATTGAGTGTGTTTGAACAAGTCTTATTATGCGTACAACAAAATCAACAACTCGATATAAACAACTCGATATAGGTCGTGGCTTTTTGAAGGCAAAAGAGGCATAGAATTATTTTACAGCGAATTCACACTGACGTTTTTATATCCTCGTATCTGTCAAACATGTGTAAATGAATATTTCCTTTCCACGAATACACAGACGTAAACTAATGAAGTAAACAACGAGTGTAGACAAAAAGGCAGTTTTAAAACGCTTATAAATAGGCCATAAAATGCCCATTGTGTTATATTTTTGACGGAATTTTTTTTTAAATGAAAAATAAACAATTGATTGTTAAGATAGGTCAGTCCGGCAAACAACAACAAATTAGCAATGACATACCAAACAAATGAGCATTAGGTTGAAAATTAACTATTCATATATGCATAATTCAAATTACGTCCTTTCACTCTACATATCGCACTCTAAATTCAATTATACTTCAAGTCAGTCAAAATCAGTTGGTACTCTAACATAACAATATAGGCTGTAGTACTGAGAGTGACGTTTCAAGCGTGAAACAGTGGTTTGAGTATAGACTGTAACGTAAACATGTACTAGGTTCTCTCATGAATTAATTAAACCAATATTGACTAAGCTAGAAGTACACACTGTAGCCTGCTGAATATATCAGCCACATAAGCTTTTGACATGTGGTTCCTACCATACCACAGTCACAGTGTAATAAAGTCGTAAATTGAGTAACGCCTTTGAGCAATTATGAACGTTATGCTTATTCACACAAGATGTGTTTTCAGGTTAGCCTATTATATGAGATGCATACCTTATTAAATTATAGTATGATTAATCACTTTTTCAAAAATTTTGCTATTTTAATGCAGAAGTGTACTCGTTTGCAATTATGAATTTTTATACTGCACAGCGAGAAAAGGAAAATTCCAAACAAACCCTATAAATAATGACCCTAGTTAGTATTAGTAGTTACGTTAAAGTAACAAATCAAGTATGCCGTTTTACTCAAAAAGCGTAACCTACTTATAAGGATTTGTTAGTATGTAACTACCTAGTTGGCACAGGAAGGCTGACGTCCATTAGCGAACGTAAACCTCGTTAGAAAAGCAAAACTTTTTGTGTGTCCAACTGAGACTTTGGAGAGAAACTGGCTGAATATAAAATGAACGAATGAATTTTAAATATCGAGATTGATTGAAGCGAATTAACTGACCGGGAAATCGAGAATCGACTCTCTAGTTTAGAATTTAAATTTAGCGAACGAATTTCTTTTTTCGATTTGCTTTTATTAGAAATCCCAAGGTTTATTTTAAAAAAAGGTAAGTTAAAAGTATACCTATCGGTAGATTTCAAACTGTACCTCATTGCAGCTTAAATCAGCAGTGCAATGCAGATTTGTTTACAGTTTTAAATTGAAATTTACTTTTCTAAGTTAACGTTTAGGTTTTATTTTGAGTTGAAATTATGGCAATTTATAGAAAACTTCGTTTCTTTTCAAATAATAATAATATTGTACCACATTTACACAGCGCCATCTAGTCCCAAATTAAGCAATTATATTTGCTTGTGTTATGAGTACTAAACAACTGATATACTACTTAAATACATTTCTTTTTTGTAAATACATACATATTATAGATAAATTAAATCTAAATTAAATCTTTACCTATTTTATTTATTTCATGACATTTAATATTTTAAATTATATCTCGGGACATTCACGTGTTTTTCAAGCAATATGTTTCGCAACATGTCGCTCCATTTATCCCCTAGTAAATTTAAGCCTTATATACGTCTATCTATCTCTTCGTAGATAAGGAGGATAAAGTTTTGTATGTTACTATACTTGAGTCTGATATGTCGCCATGTGAAACGTGCATAAAACCGCAGACGAAATTACTAAAGTTAAGCTCTACGTACATTTTGTAATTATCCTCAAAAGGCAAATTTAAATTAAAGAACAAGTCATTCATACAAATAATTATTATTAGAATACGCCCAAATTCCTTTTGTTTCAAATTATAAATGTTAAATCAAACTTGGGCTTTGTAATCAAGTTAAGTGAAACAAGCACGTAGGCAAACCTAACCATGAAATTAGGGATGATATTTGTTATCTTAAACTTTATTTCCTACGTTTTAGGGTTACTTTTACTGTAACCTCGTAATTCTCAATTCATATTAAGTAGCATTATTAGTGTGAAAGATAAAATCTCGTAATTCTTTAAAATTAAATGTAGGTATAATAATATTATTTACATAGATATGTCACCACTTATCAGACTTCGGTCTGAAATTGATGATTTCAACACAGTAAATTCCAATCCCATTTCTACCCGACCAGGAATTTGAACCTGATACCTCTTGCACTACAGTCACAATCTCCTGCTGCGCCATCGAACCAGTCATGCTAATCAAGTAACAAATAAATAAATTACTGAAATAAACATAACATATCGTTTCTCTTTTCTCCCTAAAACGTCAGGCGGTATATTACAAACCCACATTTAGCAGGCCTGTGGGTATAATTATAAATCTTTGTCGTTACCACCAGGGTTATATTTAGTGTGCGAATTAAAGCTACCATTAAGCAACCAAAGCTTTATCTTACCACATAATGGTTCATGCATACAAATGAACTCAGTGTAAAATAGTGGAGGTTCTTATCAGACAAACAAATGTATTTAAATAAAATAGAATAATATAAAAGAGGTATCGCACCTCTGAAACAGCTTATTTAATCGTAATACAACTACTGCGAAAAAGAAAACTAAATATATTTTAAAAACTAAATATAATAAACTGGGGCGTAATGAAATTCAAAATAACAATTTATTATCTAACAAATTATTTCTTACAGCGTGACTTGGCCCGCGTTACTATAAAATTGTATGAAAATAAGCATAAAATATATCTACCAATACCTACTTAAACAACTTAAGTTTAAAACTTTATTAATGTAATATAAATATCTAAATAATACAGCCTACCGTTACATCATAACAAAAGTACTTACACACAGTCAAATTCTGCATTTTTACCATTGAACTTAAACTTAACTACTACTTAACTTTTTTATAATTTATTCAGCTAATTCAGAGCTAGCATGCACCATTCGAAACAAGTTCATACCAACCCGTCTGGCCAGCGTTGTATGGTAGGCTAAATTCCCTCCACATTCTTTGGAGATGATGATGATGCACCATACGAACAAAATTAATACACCTCTTTGCTATCTACCTAAGTTTTTTAACAAACTACGGTTAATGGAAACGTGAATTCCTACAGCTATCTAAAATAATCACATGATAGCACTACATGAGCCACGTCGTAAAAAAGGTAGAATTAAAACAAAGCAACTTGGGTTCCTTTTCAGCTTTCCATCAGGCGAAAAGGAGCCACTATGCTAGGCTACTATAAAAAAAAATTAAATTAAAAAAAAATTAAACAACTTTAATATTTATCTAAGGTTACCATCTAATCAGGATCAAACTGTATTCGATTTAATCGACACAAATTTAGAAAGTAATCTGTAAAAATAGGGATAAAGTTATTTGATTGGTAACGCGAGGCAAAAGTCAAAGTTAGAAGGTCTCTGTCGAAAGTTTAGTGAACGTTGATTTATTGATCTGTCCCTCGTCGAAATATTTGCGCTCTACGATACCCCCTAAGATAGTTCTAACAACTATTTCTCTTCCAAATGTAACACAGTTCAACCCAATTCAATTATTGGAACTATTTGTCTATTATGAGAAATAATTGGTGATGTGATTCAGCAAATTTTAGAAATAACTTTGTGAAATTGTCTAGAGCAAATTATTTTATATTATCAATACATTGTTTTTTCAACGTGAAAGTGGTATACGAATACAACCTTTCCCAAACGGCATTATTAGATACATTGGCCACTAACAACTTTAAAAAGAAATTCTTGGTAAAATTATCTCTTCGAAAACTTGTTTCCTCTAACAATAGTAGCAATATCTAATTCTACCGAGTTACTCATTATGACTGCGGTACTTTTAGTGTTGAAGTAGGTACCTACTTCTTGTAGGATTACTTAAGTATCCGACTAAAGATAGAGACATTGGACAATTATTTGTGTCCGTGTTTTATTTATAAATCTATACTTAGGGCCTGTTTCACCACTGGCAAATAAGTGCTAGATAGCCTATATGAAACTTAGTTGACAGATTTTTGGCGTATTTTTTATATAAAATCTATCAAAATTTCTCAAGTAGTTTATTAGACACTTAGCTGCCAATGGTGAAACAGACTCTTACTCAAAAGTTTGTTTTTTTGAACGCGCTCTTGAACTATTGAACGGAATTTTCAAAAAATCATTTTAGTACTGGATAAACATTTATCGAGGAAGGCTATATAATATCACGCTATGACCAAACAAAGATCCAAGGAAGCGTAAACCCCGCGCAACAGCTAATGTTTAAACATTTGTACACGTACATCCACAATAAGACACAAATCCACAAATAGTCAGTCTGAACGTATTTTGCGTTCGTTTATTGTATGTTTGCAAAAGGAAAATTTAAGCTAGAAATCTTCTACTCGTAGTATAATAAACTTAGTCAAGTATTCGTAAGGAAATGGTAATATCCTTCAAGCAGTAACAAAACCCCTAGAGATAAGTGCTATCTCCATAGTCATAAATATTTTATAAGCTCTAAATTCGTTGAAAATACTTTATTCACTGTACTCTGGTACACCTGCACTTGTACTGTTTATTTTAAACCAGTGAGTGTCTTGACGAATATTTGATATTTGTGAAACACTATTTTTGTGCGTGTTCAATTTGTCACACGCAACTTTGCAATATGACTGACATTACAAAAATAAAATACTGGTGAATGTCGTTTTTGTTTAGCCTTTCAATATTTGGCTTAATGTTAATGAGACTTCTTCTTCTCATATCTATCACCTATAAACCAATCATTTACTGAATTGTCTTGGAGAACGCTTTCATGCAAAAACAAATGACTAGCACACAGAATTTATGTTTCTTTGATTTAAGATATATTTTTATTCCTGAAACTACTTTTGACTGGTTAAGATTTCTGACTGTAACATAATTATACGAGTATATGGGCTTTAACGTGTTCCGGGCCTCGATTGAAAGCTAATCAATAAGAATGATAGCTACATTATTGATTCACACATTAAATCTACAAAACACGAGCAAGATATGTATTTATGTAGATAAACGATAACAACAGCAACCCATTCGTATCCCACTGTTGGGTTCGGGTAGGTTTGCCATCTCTGAACGCTGATGTCATATAAAGTTCCGGCGGCCCACCCGCTACAGCGAAGAGTCGGTGCACAGAGGGGTTTAGTGGGTATTCCGGCCTCGGCTGGCGAGTCCCACATAACCGCCCGTGTTCCCGCACTGGGCGGTGTGCGTAAACGCATTCCCCTCTTAAAAAAAAAAAAAAAGGGTTGCCATCTCTAAAATTTTAAAACCAGGACAATACGAGTGAAAACTCAAGATTTTAGAGCCCAGAAGCAGGCATGTCAACAGGTTTTTTAAAAATTGTCAAAAACGACGGGAGGGTGGACTTGGAATCGGCGCCGGACCCGGGTGGACGGTGAATTTAGCGAGTCGGTTCGTCGATTGATCGCGGCGTGCGGGCACAGTGCGTCATAGTGAGTCGCGGGCGACTGAAGACTTCAAATTTTTAAACCCGGACTACAAATGAAGCCCCGCCCGGACGCTGCGAGGATGGGCATCCGAGGAGCGTTTGGGCGGGGCGTCTAACTAGGACAAATCCGGGGAAACCCGGACGGATGGCAACCCTAGGTTCGGGTCTCCTCATCTTGAGAGCTGAGAGGGTTATTACTAGGAAATCACTTGCCTAGTATATATAAATTCCATAATATGAATTCCAAATTGCAGTCGGATTCGAACTTGAATTGTAAATAATCAAAAGAGGTGAATCATGATAGTCCAATCACAAATTGGGGAAAGGATAGCGAGATGTTTGTTGATACAACATATCAAGTTTCAGAGTATCCAGTTAACGACCCACCGACCCAATTGCCTTTAGGAACAGAATATGATACACGCGTCCATATGTTGCAAGGTTCAATAACCTTACGAAACAAATATTTGTGTAACCTAGACATATTTGTTTTGATTCTGGATATTTGTGTACATAACAAATATCCCTGTGACGCCTCGTCGATAAATTAAATCTGAATACGATATTTCTTGGAACATAAAACGTTTAAGATCGTGCAAAATTTAATGTACGTTATGCAAATTTTAGGCCTTTGAACTATAAGCCGATCTGACGCAACCTTATCGGCTGAAAGTCTTCATCTCTTTTCAGTTTTTTTTTTTAAACTGTATTATTTATCTCGAATAATGCTGCGTTTATAATCACAGAGGAACGTGTCAGACACGTGCCGTATCAGACAAAATTATATTCTTGTAGAGGTACAGTTAACATATTTATATCTACCGTAACGTGGCCGCTACATTAGGTACAGAGATAGGGTTGTGGCCGTGCAAACGCGGATAGAGACCGGCTGTCAAGTTCTATAGAAAAATATTATTTTGACACGGCACGTGTCTGACACATTCACTATCTGTAGATATAAACACAGCTTTATTTTATACAATTTTACCCTTCGGCCTCCATTATTAACCAATTAAACGTGACATTATTATTTCATTTGTAGAACTGATTATTATTAGTTCAAGGTTTAAGTAAATCAAATTTATACTGATACATTTAATATTGTATATAATAATAAGGTACACTATTTCTTACCGTTGCCTTTTGTGTTAGCTATAAATATGTAAACCTAAGACACTTTACTTATACCTAGTTAAAACTACCTTTTAAAATATTTGAGGTTAATTCCACTTTTATAACCAACTACCGGAGAAAATGATGTTAACATTTTATGATAAATTCAAATAAAATATTAACAATTTTTTAAATTTATGTCTGCATGTCAATGTGATATTTTGTGCAGTCATCATTTCAACCCATAAACGTCCCACGGCTACGGGCCTCCTCCAAAGAATGTGGAGGGAATTTAGCCTACTATATCACGCTAGCCAAACGGGTTGGTATAGGGTTTGTTTCGAATTTTCCTTTTCTCGCAGTGCTTTTGTCTGCATAGGTACTCCCTCAGTCGCCTTTTACGACACCCACGGGTTGAGATGGGGTAGTGACATTAAGTATTCTTAATCCGTCACTACACGGATAGTTTTGTACAATATTCTAACGATAATTATTTATTTTTGTTGTAGGCAATCCTCGCAACAAATGTGCTCTACAGCCCGGTCACAGTTTGATGGACTGGATCCGTCTAGGGAACTCAGGCAAAGATCTCACTGGAGTAGGTGGAAGAATCCGGCCAGTCTCACCAACGGAATTGGCCACGCATAATACGATCAGTAAGTTTTTTTCTTTATCTAAGTTTTAAGTTAAAGCAGACTTTGTGTGATAGCGCTTAGAAACTGCCAGTATAATAATAATAATAATAATAATATAATAATATTCTACCCCATTCACACAGCGCCATCTAGTCCCAAAGTAAGCAATTATATTTGCTTGTGTTATGGGTACTAAACAACTGATATACTACTTAAATACATTTTTTTTTTGTAAATACATACATATTATAGATAAATTACACCCAGACACAGAACAAACCTTTATGCTCATCACACAAAGATTTGTCCTGGGTGGGGATCGAACCCACGACCTCCGGCTTAGCAGTCAGGGTCACTAACCACTAGACCAACAGGCCAGTCAATCTAAAAAATCTTTCTGAAAATTATGTATCTCTTACGAAAGTTTGTAACTTAGGTCCATATTTCTTGTTTCATAGGTATTATTCTTATACACTTTTTGCAAAGCTTAGGTCAACGGAAAAGAAATTTGTAACATTAAATAGATAATTTCAAATGAATTTTTATGTAGGTACCTACATGAATTCCAATAGGCTTTATGGTAGAATTTTGTTAATAAAATTGTTAATAAGAATACTTAACTCTTTCTCAAAGACTCGCAAATCTATATATGTATGACCTATATACAGTAATAAAGTGAACTAGTAACATAAATAAGTTTAGAAGTGTGAAGTGAAAAGTGTATGTGTAAATCAAGTAGTACTAATAGGTAGCAGCTATTAGCTGGTGAAATGTTGGTATGATGCACCTCTGCTTAATCCACTCGATGAAAAAGTCGTGACGCTCTTTTTTCCATCTCCACTTTGTTGGACTCCGAACCTTAAAAGCGGTATAATCCACACGGATAAAATTAGACAAATCATGTTTATGGAACAATAAGAACAAACTTGTTTAAGACAAACTCATAATGATTTTTAAAACCACTCCTGACTGACTAAATGAATTATTGTTCGAGAGGGGTGCCTAACAGTTTACGCGATTGTGCTAATAATATCATACTTCGTTCGTCGATTCGGCGCCAATCACAATATTCCCTTACCGATTCTTAGCGCTAACGTATAAAGGCTGATATGATAACGACGGTGTATCGAATTTAATATAATGAAATTATTTATCCATCTCTCTAGTAATTTCAAAGAGGAGGATCATAGAATATACATATATCAATTCCTGAGGGTGTATATCTGCCTTTATCTGATCTTACTTAAACATGTAATACACAAAAGATTGCCTTGGGAGTTCGATTAATAAAAAGTTTGTTAGTAGGTAAGGTGTAAAATATTTCATGATATTATACTTCCAACATAATGTTTCAGACGATGCCTGGTTAGCTATTCGCGGTCGGGTCTACAACATAACACATTACCTGCCCTACCATCCCGGAGGTAAGATTATACTGCTCAGAATAATAGAGAATGTACCTTTCATACGAACAAAGACATTAAATTTGATTAGATTGTGAATACCGCTGGTAAATTTACATATCAGCAGGATTGCATACATTAAATTTAGTAGATACCTATACTAAATTGCCGTTTATATCCCAGGCCCTGAAGAACTGATGCGTGGCGCCGGTATAGATGCGACTCAACTATTCGACAAAGTGCATCCATGGGTTAACTACGATTCACTTCTCGCAAAGTGTCTTGTAGGACCTCTACGTTTCGAATTGCCTGATGCAGAAGAACTGTTTGACAGTTCCACCCCATCACCTAAATCCGACCGCCTCAGAGAACCGTCTAAAGCACAAGAATTAGTTAGAAAATCTATGGAGAACCTAGCCAATTGCATCACTCCAGTTAGAAAGAAAATAACGGCTAAAAGTGACGAAACTGGAAAAGGGAGTCCGCCTAGTAAAATTATGCAAAGTTTAGTACAATCTACAGATCTGCCTGTGTCTATAAGTCGTAGAGCGGGATCTAGTCCAGTGAAAACTTCTGAGAAAAGTTCTGATTCACCGGTACCGCTTCGCTACGACTGGATTCAAACATCGACGAAACTAACAATATCTGTGTATACCGGGCACCTTGCTAATCCGGGTGGATGTGCCCGGATTACTGAAGGATTTTTGTTGATTGAGGTAGCGACTAACGGGTGGCTGCGTACTCTCAAAATGAAACCTGAAGCGAAATTGAAAGAACCTTTGCAGCTCCGTGTTTTTGCCGAGAGTGGGAAAATGGAGGTGAGCGATCCAATCAATACATTCGATGACATCTTTGATCGTATACGAGTATTACTATGAATAGAATGTTCTATTGCTACTTTCTCAAACACCGATGTGTAGACGTCTCATTAGTAGAAACAACATTTATAGACCGAGGATTACGTCACTCCGTAAGCGTAGGCTTTATTTATTATTACGTACAAAAATGGACGAATTACAAAAGCCAGACTGATATTGAAATGGATATTTTTATCTGAAAGTCCAATGTAATGATATTATCAATTAAGTAGGTATGTGGGATTCTGATTCATGAAAAATCAAGGAAACTGATTTTTGAAATAGCTTCTGTAAGGAATAATCTAAACTCTTATTATACGTCCTTCTCTTAAGTCGTTCGTCTTCTGTCTTCCCTTCCAATTCCTTCTTTTTCTCCTCATTGTGTATTACTTTCCTGACTTTAGCCAAAATTATTTAATCATGTATTTTTAGGTGACGGCACATAAAGCAGAAGCTAATGTATGGAAGGGTTGTGGCGAGGTAACACTGGGTTCCACAAGCCGAGTGTCATCACCACGGTCCGTTGAATGTCGGGTGATGAAAATCGGCAAAGTGTCCCATGACACGTCACTCCTTTCTCTATGCCCGAAAGCAGGACCAGTGGTAGTCCCCATTGGACATCATGTTCGAATACACAAGCGATTCGACGGTAAGTAAGATAGTGTTCATAGCTCTTAATATAAATATCGCAAATTCTAGGTAGGACTCATGCAATGTAAAGAATAATAAAAATAAATGTTATGTAAGGCGCCGACCCCACTGCGCGCGGTCCAGCTGTCAGAGTTCCGAGTTCTGCGTTCCGCATTCACTGTAATCTATACGAGAGCCAAGAATCCTACACACCAAAAGCAAGCAGTCTGCCAGTTGCAATGTACGCAAGTCTGAACGCGGAACGCAGAACTCGGAACTCTGACCGCTAGTGGGGTCGGCGGCTCGGCGCTTAAAAAATAATGCTGATTTTAATCTTTAATGTGTCTTGAACACTGCTGTATATTAGCAGGTACCTATATTAATTTTACATGTCATCCTACCTCCCTATATCGCGCAGTTGTGATGTTCTGCCTTCGCAAAGCAGCCAAACAAAGTTTTACTTACGCCCCTCCTTATAAATCAGCTATATATTGTTCTTCCCTTTATGATTCAAATAAGATTTATTTTTACGATATTGTATATTATGTCTATACTTAACTGTATATTCTACGACAATGTGAAGAATGTTCTTTGCAATTTCTTTTAAACTGACAACCTCAATAATAGTGAACAAAATTACAAAATAATAATGAAAACGTAGCTTTAGCTTTCACTACATAAAACCAAGGTGTAAGCTTCACTAACAAGATCCACGGGCCAAGATGAAACATGTATATTTCATCCGCGGCCCTTATAACCACTCCCTTGAGATATAGGTAACTAAGCTGCCTAGCTATGATTAACGAAATGAGTTTTCGTGCTTAATATCGTTGAGGGTAATATTATAGTGCGAAAGTGCCGTAAATAGGTTATGTACCTATTACACAGTTTTGCTCCACTAAGGTTTTACTCACTGAGGAAAGTTCATCTAAGTTTTAAATTTTGGACATTTCATAACATACGACATGTTCAACATCATAGATAGACATAGCATCTCACCTTTTTCCCCGAAGGGTAGGCAGAGATGTTTCACACCCACATTTCGCCAGCTATGTTTGGTCCCATGAAATCCCCTATTTCATGGGACCAAACATAGAGAGCCTATTGTCATTGTTTACCAAGCTCCGGGAAAATCTCAATACTGGAATATCATGTTAGAAAAGCCCAATACCATTTTCACCCGACCCAGGAATCGAACCCGGGACCTCTTGCACAGCAGTCGTATACACTTCCCGCTGCGCCACCGAGGCAATGTGCCTACCCTTTCGGGGAAAAAGGCGTGATGCTATGTTATGTATAAATTTTGTTTATCTGACTAATATAGATTTTATATTGTCATAGGCCAGGTTGCTTTACCGGTTCATCAATATTTTAGTAATAAGTAAATTATAATTATGATTATTATTTGTATTAGGTAGGTATCGTATTTTGAGGAGTAGTTATGGAGGTATCTCTAGAATGTAATACATTCTTTTATCTATAGCATTTATTTAAAGAAATTGTATCACTAGCTATCGAGCTACTTTCAGGATATTTATAAAACATATTTTCCTGTTTTACTATCATTCACTGAATACTTATTCAAACACCGTTTGGAGCTGCCAAAGGAATATAAGTACTAATACCTACTTATATGCAAGGACCAAGGAAAATCTGCACATACCTAATACCTGCTTAGTGGCTAGGATAATATCCACTACGCGAACCATTTACACATCTTTTCCATGAAAAATGTTGTAAGACTGAAAAATATATTAAATTTTCGCGTACCTTAATAAAAAATAATTTATTACCAATACTGACCCCCGTTCATCATGAGGGTAAGTTGCTAATAAAATTATGAAAATATTCTTTTGTCCTAGGGTCCGAGTGTGTGCGTTCATACACTCCGGTTGGCGAAGGCTGGAGTTCTTCAGACGCAAGCGATGTTTACTCAGCACTAAGAATGGTTGTGAAACGATACGACAGCGGCGCTCTGTCTCCTCACATCACGGCACTCAAAATGGGAGATCTTATTACACTTTCTGGACCGTACGGCAACTTCCACTTGCAAAAGGTAAAATTAATTTCGATTTTATATTTAAACACTTTTAACGCTGTACAGGTATCGGTTTTACTACAAAGTGAACAGGATTCTGTTACAAGCGGTAGATAGGTACCTTTAATTATTCTCATTAGAGAGAAATTTATCGCCTGAATTTCCTCGTAAAATTTTCTATTTATTGCTACGTCAATTTTTTGGTAGAATACCTATCTACTACTAAAATCTAAAAAAATTTGAAGGGTTTGAATTAAAAAAAATCCTTTAGTGCCAGATAGCCCATTTATCGAGGACGTCATGCTACGACCATAAGAAGCCGAGTACTGACCAAACAAAGAGCGAACCCCAGCCAACAGCTAGTCATAAACAAAAACATTCGCCAACGCTTTTGTTAAACTTTACCTTTTACATGTCAGATTCAACACATTTGTAAATCGTGTATGATGTGCAACCCATATTGTTTTTTTCAGCTAAAGTCTGTGAAAACATTGTATTTGATCGCAGCCGGTACAGGCATCACGCCAATGCTCGGACTCATGAAGTTCATGTTGTCAAGGTCCAATCCAAGATGGTGAGTGCATTGTTTTTTAAAACTGCAAAAGCTTGCCGTAACAGAGAATCTTTCGGCCCGTTTAATGATTAGCTGTATCCGTCATGTCAAAACTTATGATAACGATCTTTTTTTTACTTCTATTGATATGCAAGTGTAGCTATGTGAAAGCATTTCATGTATTAACAAAAGCGCTCATATTCTTGAGTAACATTAAACGGATTCGAAGGTGAATAGAAATAAATTATTTTTTAAAGACTGCGGGTTACAGCTGGTTGTATGTTCTTCGAAAATAAACAATTTATGAAGGTAGGAAAGCATCTAGAAAAAAAAAATACATAGCAAATATTATGTAGCTACTTACCAAATAAAAGAATTAAGTTATTTTTGTACTACCTAATTTATATCGCGTTCTTATTTACCCTTTTTTTTTTTTTGAGTAACCTATTCACCCTGTTTTAAAAGTCATTCGATGAAATATTTGTGAAGTAGTAAATTTTCTGTTTTATTTATCATTTCAGTGAACGAACACACTTACTATTCTTCAACAAAACAGAAGAGGACATTCTATTCCGTGAAAATTTTGAAGAAATGACAAAAGAAGACAACAGGTAGGGAGTGCCACTTATTAAAAGTTAAAACTTTAATTTTTTTGTCTAATATAAAAATCATAATAAGTACCTACGTTTTTAGTTTCATCTGATCTATATATTTCATTGTTCACAGGCTCAAAGTGACGTATATTTTATCTGATGCCAGCTCATCATGGACAGGTTACAAAGGCCGCATCAGTTCAGACCTCATCTCTGAAGCACTGGGCAATATCAAGTGTTCAGACGTTTGCTCACATTTCGCGTGTCTATGCGGCCCCACGGAGTTCACATACGCCGGCCTCGATTTATTGAAAAAGCAAGGGTTGAACGATAATTGCGTGCACGCTTTTATGGGTTAAGGTTAATATACTCTAGGTATACTTATATTATAAAGCTGAAAAGTACTGGTCCGAATATAAAAAATCTGTTAGTGTTGGGTAGACCATTTATTGAGGAAGGCTATAGGCTATACAGGGTGGAATTTTGTAATGGTGGCATTAGGGAAGTACTCTTAATACTAGATATAGACAATTTTACTCAAAGAAAACATTCCTTTATTTTTAAAAAGAATCCAAACAGCATTCAAAATTTTTCAGAAATTCGCTTACCCCACCGGGGAATTGAACCAGCTAAATTCCAAAAAAATAGACTTATGTTACTTAGGTACATGGTAACTGGTAATTCTAGTGCTTCATGCGGTTATGTCGCATCTTTTTTTCATTTGACCTGCATAACAAACAGGTGCATATCGTAATCTTCTTATTTAAATAGTTCTTCCTTATTTTAGTGAATAAGTGACGTCAAAGAGTTACAAACTAATTTAGTAAAAATTACGGACCTTTGAGTAAAAGTGCTTTATCTAGTCTCATTGAATTTATAAGTTAAGATTTTATGGTTTTGTTTTTATTTAATTTACCACGTTTGTTAGAGAGAATTTTATTGATTCTTATGATTGACCCTATCGGTGAACGCCATAAAATCACAGGATGTTATTTTTTGGAACTTTAGCTGGTTCGATTCCTGGGTATGGCAAAAAAATTCCGGAAATCGTTAAATGCAGTTTTGTTTCTTTTTAAAAATAAAGGAATGTTTCTTTTGAATAAAACGATATATATCTATATCCAGTATTTAAAGTACTTTCCCTCCAGGTGACATTACAAAATTCCACCCAGTATAACATCACACTACGGCCAATAGGAGCTGAGCAGTGGCCAAAAAGAATGACGGGAGCGAAACCCCGCGCGACTTCTAGTTGTAAATATACAAACGCAAAATCTTTTTAAAAGTAGTTAAATTAAAGGAATCCCTATATTGGGATATAAAATAAAGTCAGGGTGAATAGAGAGTTGGAGGTGAATAGGAACAGCAATTTTTTATTTCTTATTTTTATTTCTTAACACAAATTAATTGTCAAAAAAAAATGCAAATATTGTGCAATTAGTGTTACTGTGGATTATTTGCACACTTTTTTGTAAATGACGCAAAACATAATTCTCTAAATCTCCATTCACCCTGTTTCAAGGTATAAAACATCAATTGAAAATAGTTTCTAGACATAATCGCAGTATTGATACATTTGGTGAATAAGTTACCAGGTTTTCTTGTAAGGACATTTTTTTACTAAACAGATCATAATTAATTTATGTAAATAATAACTAAATAATAACCCGGCAGTAAGCTAATGATTTCAGCTTTTGTTTCAAAAAGTCGATGAACGAAAAGGGGAATTGGACACGTACCTAAGGTTTCTATTCTATGCAAATAACGTTAAAGTTCCAATTGCATCCATATTAAAGGTAGTCGGAAAGATGCTGCTTTGTTAATATAGAACATTGATTTTATTTATATTTATAAGTACACGACAATTCAAATTCAAAATAAACGAGCAATAATGTTAAAGAAATAAGTTCATCAATTTGTAATAACATTATAGTGAAGAGTGAGAAATAGTAATAAATATTAGCTGTATTAGCCGAAATTTTTTTAAATGAACTACATTGTAAATACGAAACGATTTTTGGCCAAATTCTAGAAAGCAGTAAACAAGTTTTATCTATCAGAATTTTAAAATAAAATAAAAAATGTGTAATTACAATAGATTTTAATAAAACAAGTGTGATAAATTAGCTTTTTTAGGTACGTCTTTTAGTAATTTGTGATTAGATAATTGTGATTGAGTAGATTAGCTCAATGTACAGAAAGACAAATTATAGACATAATTGTATAAAGTATATCCCGATGGTAATGGTGGTATTGTAAGTACCTAGTCCATCCATTATTCAATATTATAGTTGTATGTGTGGTACTACTTACTGTTTGAACCTAACACTTATTTCTTATTATTTATACTATGTGCCTTAGGCTGTTTGTTGTTCTATATCTTTTCTGTATGCCTTTTTTCCTACCTCACACCTTTTTTAATTTGATTACTTAATGTACTCATACAAATTAATAATTGTATCAGATGATCAAATTTAAAAAATAATTTAGATTTACTTTGAATATCCGAACCATTTGTAATATTAGCCACTACGGAAGAAGCCTCAAGGAATTCCTGTATCAAAAACAACAATACTTGTAACACATTAATCTACATTAGATATTGAATGCGGTGAATACGGACGCAAGGATAAATAGATACAAATTTGACAAATTCACACACAAACATATTGTGTGATATGATACGGTAATAAAAAATAAATAGCAATTGACAATTTAAAAATCTGTTTTGTAATTGTTTGTCTAATATTCTAATCTTATTCATTAAGATCAATTAGTTAATTATTCTAATTACTAGAAATAACAAACGTCATTTTTTTAAAGTTAAAATTCAATTGTTCAGATTTCTTAAAACAAATCCAACAATGTAACCACTATTTTTTTTTATTCATCCTCGGGTCTCTATTCACCCTCTTATCTTCTTATCTTTCAATACTTTGTCCCTATATCAATATTTCGGACATCATGGTAATATAATTGCAGCATATCAACTACTTACAATTATTAGTAATGATTGCACCAAAATTTGTATCATTTACACAAAATGTTTCATTTATTTTTTGAACGGGTACTACCATTGATATTTGCATTATAGTAATATTGTAAAAAAAATGAAATGTATAGATAAATAGGTGTGTGTTATATTTAAAAGATCCTTACAAACTTGTTTTCTCTATTTATAATGTTCTATGTATTTTTATTTGCTTTTACTTAAATGTGTAAGTGAATTTGTGGATGTTTAAAAGTGCCTACATTCCAGGTGGTGTTTTGTTTTAGTGTGTTGTTGATTTATGGGGTTTCTTAATAAATAATGTCAAGAATCCTGTGGTTTTATTAAACCTTTTAGATGTAAAATACAGTAAACCGGGTTCTAACTCCAAACCCGCCATGTAAAATATGTTGTTCTTAAGGTTAATTGGAAAGAAGAATAAAAATTGACTAGTTTTATTTAACAAGTAGAGTATGCCAGTTGTTTACCCGTCAACTTGGTTTGGTAAAGTTAATAATGTGTATATATGTAATTTATTTACCTGGCAGTACCAATTCAAACCAGAGATAAATAAAACAAGGAATTTAGAAAGAAACATGACTATAATACAACAAAACAATATAATACAGTTCTTTTTGAAATAAATGCATTTAACCATTGAACGCTGCACTCTATAAGGCACAACCGGAAAAAAATCTGTATAAATCAAATACGCTTTGTACTTAAGTCATTTATAATGACACCAACCAAGTACTTCGCCAAGACTTTTTTCAGATTGAGCTCCCTTTATAAACCTCTACACAATAAAAACAAACGAAACGAAATCACAAGCGACGATTAACCAAAATTGATGAAAATAATAACATTAAGTTCCTTGATCTAATTTAAACTACCTTATAAAATATCGATCATAACTTACTTAAAGTACCTACTTAGATTTACACACTAGCTGTCCAAAACTATTTCCGTTCTGCTTAAATATATCGTAAGTTATTTATACCAAGAATGTAGTCTAGACAAAAGTTAGTAGTTTTGTACAGCTTTCCTACACAGTGGAAATTAGCTCAAATCAATGATGATGCTGAGTTCAACATCGCAGCACAGCAAAATCGTCCAAACCACTCCAATCTGAGTCAACCGTAATTTCTAATCCGTATATCCAATGCCGAAACGCTACGCTACTCAATCAACGATACACAAATAGGGTAGTAATAGTAGTAGGTAATGACAAACAATCGTATTGAAATCGTTGATAGAAGTAGTGACTGGTTCCCAAACCAAATTATGCCATCTTTTTGTTAGTCAGCCGTTTGCCTCTGTGTCCATCTGTCCAAAAAATCAGAGAATTGTAATACCAAGCCACTAATTCAAGCCTCAAATGAACAGGAAATTCGTTTGCTACAATTTCCTTCAAACCAATACATAAGCGGCCCATCGTTAGATTAAAAGACAGATCTTTTGTCAGGTTTTTATTGGTTTGGCTGTCTATCAATCTGACTTTCAAGTTTTTAACCTTTTGACCGCCACGTCAAATCGGTATCGCCATGCCTCGAGCGCCAAGCTTTTAAAATACAGTACATTTTTGACGTGCCATGCCGTCATTGGCGTGGTGAGCACATTTTCATTTTACGTGTATAGACGTCTCTGGCGTTCAAAGGGTTAAGTCGCCATTCACATATAAACATACTTTCAATTCAGGATACAATTTCATTCTTCAATAACACAGTTAACTTTAATTTACCACGTGCAATATGTAGGTAACGGATAAGACACAAAATATGTCTTTAAATGTACGCATCTTACGTGACTATCCTATTTAAAATAAAAGCTTAACCCGGGTACAATTTTGTATACAAAATACCAATATAATGAAGCAATATATTATTATATGTACCTAATGAAATTCCGCATCGAAATCGGCAATATATTTACATAAAAAATGGAGAAACGTATTTTATTGCTCTGTTATTATCAATTTTTGTTATTAATTCCCAATTTCAGCATACTTTACACCTCAATATCACAATAAAGGAACGATATCCAGAACGAAAACGCTGGAACATATAGAAGAAACGGAACACGCTCAAATATTTATAATAAATAAGCCTATAACTTAGGTATTCTATTTCGAGCGTTTTTACACACAGTCACAGGACTCAATAAAACTATTGAGCATTAAAACATTCTTTATATTAAAACACCACGAAATATTGACACGCGGTGAATACTACATTAAGGGTGAATAAATAATGGGAACTTTTTTATGTGCCACAGTGATTTGTCTGTCTGCTAACTGCTTTGAACAATAACAATTGACAGTTGTGTAACATAAGATCTTCAAGAAGTCCTGGTTTCCATTCACCCCATTTTACATTAGTCAATATTTATTTGTACAGTCTGAACATTACCGGAATTTCAAGTCATAAGGAACAACTGTCTCGAGTCATTTGTTTTTGTTTTATCCAGGCACAAAATAAAAATAATAATTCACATTAGGCAGTAGATGCCCAAACATACGAATATAGTTACAAGTAATGACTCAAGAAGTATGTCCTAAAAAGATACCTATCAATTCAATCTCCGACAACATTATATAGGATTCACAAATCAATGTATAATATATGTCCATCTTAAGCCTATCTGGAGAATACAATGTTTTTCCCCTCCTCCCTATTAAATAAATACTACTGGATCGGACCCAATTATCTTAACCCTCTCGATGTAACCCACAACAGGATCCGACCTATACACTATTTCAGGATATACACCCACCCTATAAAAGAAAATAGAAAAATGTGAAATTAAATTAATTGTGCACTCGTGCAGAAGAACAGTCAGTCAATTCATCTACAATTTACGTTAATTCAATTTAGTATTGTTATGAGTACAACAATATATTTTTGTACATTATGATTCGTCTTTTGTAAATTAATTTCCAATATTATTTGTTGGTGGCAATACTGAGAACATTTGTTGGTGGCAAACTGAGAAACAAAAAAATATTCATAAGAAATGCGTTCGATTTGATAATAGAATCTATAAACTTAAATAAGATGAATAAATACTCAAAGGTGAATAAAAACTTGAATGGCGTGCTATTTGGTACCTATTCACCCCGCAGTTCAACTTGTACAACCATCAAACTAGTCGTTGTTTACAGGTTACGATGATCCTATTTCTGTAAGCCGATATATTATGTCAACCACTTTAATTATATGAATGATACAATAATTTGAAACCAAAGGATTGTAATAAATAACTTTACTATTTATATCTGAACAGAATTTCAAATTCTACTAATTTATAATCTAATTGGTGAATAGATGGTATAAAGGAAAAAAAACAACAATTTTAAGGGAGTAATTGCATTTTTGAAGAAGTTAATATTTTTCATAATTAAACTACTACAGCACTTGGGGTAGTGACGTCATGAACCAACTAGTAGAATTACTAGTTAATTTTTTAAATAAATTAACTTATTTACTTGACTATGGCGTTTGTAATTTGTATGTCAGTGACACTGCAATAAATAAGATTTAGATTTTTGATTCTTTAGGGTTAAAATCCTTCTGCCCTTGCCAATCTTCGTTACACCCTAAACCAACTTAGGTGTAAGCACAGCACCTTATGCATTCACGTCATTGACAAACAACACATCCCGGTCTTTCAGGCCGACGTCCAATAGATTAGAAGGCCCTCGCGCTATCATACGCTTAGGAAAGTTGGTAGTAATTTCAAATTCCTCTGGTGATTGAGGATGACTGAACACGAAGTCGTATAGGTCCTGTGTTGAAAAAACAATGTTTTAAATCTTACTATACTAAGAGGGTTCATGCAGAGGAATCGCAATGTTGCAATTTAGTGTCATATTTCTTGGTTTACGGTTTTTATTATATATTCAGATCTATTTTATTGAAATGATTTCAATACACTTTTTAGAAGTACGTGAACGTGTATTAGAAATATTATTATATTATCCGTAAAGTTTATAATAATAATAATATTCTACCACATTCACACAGCGCCATCTAGTCCCAAAGTAAGCAATTATATTTGCTTGTGTTACTATTTAAATACATTTTTTTTTTTTTTGTAAATACATACATATTATAGATAAATTACACCCAGACACAGAACAAACCTTTATGCTCATCACACAAAGATTTGTCCCGGGTGGGGATCGAACCCACGACCTCCAGCTTAGCAGTCAGGGTCACTAACCACTAGACCAACAGGCCAGTCAAACAACTGATATACTACTTAAATACTTAATGTTGTACCTGTGTGGTGTGCATCTTAGAGAACCGTCGCGTGAGTCGCTCCCCGCCCGGCAGACGGATCAGCAGCACCACCGTGGCGCTGCCGGGCGCGGGCTCGTCCGGCAGCTGGGCAGCCATCGCCTTACGAGCCTCTACCAACTGACAACAATAACGTATTCAGTATTACAACAATTAAAAGTCTACGAAAATTTACAATATATCTAATAATCTAATAAATACTATAAAGCTAATTCCCCTTACTACAAAATACGGACTAAGCATTAAACCAGGTTTAAATTGACAACTTTGACACTAAAACAATGGCTTATGTCAATTTAAACCTGGTTTAATACTTAGTCCATAGTTTGTAATAAGGGGGATAGTTTGTTTGGTTGAACACGCTACTCTCAGAAACTAACTACTGGTCCGATTTAAAAAAATATTTTAGTGTTGGATAGCTCATTTATCAAGGAAGGCTATATAACACCACGCGACGGCCAATAGGAGCTTAGCAGTGGCCAAACATAGAACGAAGGGAGCGGAGCCCCGGGCAACAGCTAGTATCCAATATGGCTGTTAGTTGTCTAAATATTTCAGTGAAAGAATTCACTTCCTTGTATACATCGTCTTATAAACTCCTTCCTGTATAGTTGTGAGTTTCCATTCAATATCCATTTGACTACCCTCCTACTATTAAATACAATTACAATCCAATATATTGTCATTTCAACCAAACAAGAATTCAGGACCACCCTAGAAGTATTGATTTTAATTTTTTCAGAAAACACTGTTTATAATTAATAAGATTTGTTATTACTACATATTATAAACCACAGATTTTCATCAATAGATAGAGTGATTCATTAGGAAGATTTATACATTTTCACACACAACTTTATGGGAAATTATGTGAGGCCTATGTTCAGCAGTTGACGTCATTGGACAGATATGACGATGATTATTCTATTCTACATCTGTCCTTGGGAAGTGCAGTGGCCGTACGTACCTCCTGCTTATGTCGCTCCTCCTGATATAGCTTCTGCAGGTCCAGGTCTCGCTGCGCCTGTACGGCGGCGCGGTCGGCGGCGCGTCGCCGTTCCTTCTCCTGGTCGGCCGCCAGAGACTCCGCGTACGCCTCGTCTTGGGCCGCGCGCAGTCGGGCCGTCACCTCTCGCTCGACTCTGTGATAAGACAATCGTCACGCTAAGAGAATGCGCATGGGCCTAATGTATGAGATAATAATATAAAATTATATCAAATTAAAATATTTAAGCAAATTACCAATGTCTTTAATATAATCAATTAGCGATGGTGGCTGATTGGATAAGGGACCAGCGTGCAAATCCGAGTTCAATCCCGACCGACATTACCAATGTGGATTCCACTTTGTGGACTTTATATGTACTACTCAAGTGACATACCATCTGCTAACAGTGAAGGAAAACATCGTGAGGAAACACACATACCCTAGAAGAAATTCTAAGTGAATGTCTGATCCACCAACCCGCACTAAGCCAGCGAGAGTGGATTATGGCCTAAAAACCCTTTTAGCTGTCTATTTAGAGGAGAGCAGACTCGAGCCCAGCAGTGGGATTTAATGGGTTGCTAATGATTCATATAATCAATTTACATAGTTTTTGTACAAGTTTAAACAAATGTCATTATGTCACAAAAGGTAATAATTGTGATGTTAATAATTCTAATAAAATTCCTATAAGAATATTTAAAAATAAAACAAATAATGTTCTAATATGATACTTATAAGTACGGAATTTAATTAAAAAATCGACGACTCCATCAATGTATTTCAGGATGGACACTACTTTCATTAATTATGTTCATGATTAAGAATAAAATAATAAAATTGATATTACCTGTCCGCCCTAGCAGCAGCTAGATGCGCTTCATTATCAGCAACAACGCGACGTAAGCGTTGTAGTAACTGTTGAGCTGAACATGTGCCTTCACTCCGGGCTACAACCGTCATGCGATGGTCTCGCACACACACAACGCACAACAACGGATACCGTCGCCCTCCCACAGACTGAGCGACGCGCCAACCCTCCGCATTATCAACTGAACACCCCCAGAAGAGAGCATGTGTATTGATATATTGAATGACCTCTGGGTCTGCTAAGGTCGTCCTGCAATAATTTTTGATAAATACTAAATCTTATTACAGACAAAATTTTATGTGGAGAAACAATAAGGAAAACTAAAATATTCAAAGAAATTCTAATCATCTTCTTTAGTAAAAAAACAAAACATATTCATAAACATATTGTCTGGAAATTCATTTAATAACAATAACAAATACATGAAACCGGGTCTAACAAAAAGAAGAGTCAAAGTCAGTCGAGTAACAGTAATGCCCATTTTCTGAACCATTAATAAAAGTTATTCATCTATTAAAGTATAACCTAACTGAATATAAAAGTAAAACAATAGAACTAGTTTATTCATACAACTGTTATTTTTAATTTGTTTAAGTTATATTTTATCCTATCAATAACTTTTATTTGATGGTTCAGAAACCGGGCAGAGTAATAATAACCTATCACTGCTACATTATAACATGAAATATCAATTGACCAAGTCTAGAACTATTAGAATTCAAAACATTCTTAAAAAAATAAAGACAACACTAAAAATAAGAATGCAATCACAAATAGGTTACCTGCAGAAATTTTGAGTCTCAGTTGCGGAATCAGAGTGTAAGTACACAATAAGGAAACGCAGCTCATTCTTAGCGTCATTCAACGCTTGTGCATATGTGCCCTGATAGAACACTGGGTGAGGGTTGAACCTTGACTGATAGCTGTTTATAAAGCCCATCACGTCCCCTAGGGGATCTGTCACCACTAAAAATAAATTATTACAATAAGATCAGTATACTGGAGACATTATTTAAAAAAATCGAATAAATTATCCTTGCATAGAATAAAATTAAGTCTACGCTCTCACTCTCTGTGTGCTTAGATCTTTTAAACTACGCAACGGGTTTTGAGTCTGTTTTTATGATTCAAGAGGACGAGTTTTAGTTATATAATGTTACTAAGTACCTACAAACCACATCGGTTAAGCCAAGGTGGAAGCTATTTAGGTATAAAATGAAAATTTTCTCATGTTTTACATTATTAATAAAACCAAATAAAGTTAGGCTGTTTGATTTTTTATCTGATTTTAGTAATTTGTTTGGAACAACTAAAATTAGGTCACACAATGGCACAGAACAATTCCTTGGTAATTATTTATTTATATTTAATTATGGTGGCAATAATGGCCTAAGAGTAATAAAAACTAAAATCAGCTAACATAGTGACTGGTAATCAAGCATCTTCCATAAAAAACATTTTATAATACAAGTAACAATACTCAAAACTAAAAAAAAATAAAGCTTCTATAAAATACTAATAATGTACTTACATCTTCTATCATCATTCCGTAGAAAACTTAATAGCAAATTTAATGTAGATGTTATTGTACTATAGCAAAGAGATACAACGAGGTTGACTACATATCGGAACAGGCCGCGGACGCCTGCGGGACCTTCCGGGGTTTCATCTGTGAACACTTGCTGTGCTATGTGGTCGTGCACCACAGGGGGCGGGCGAGCGTCTGTCGCGAACACGGATGGTCTACCTTCCCTAATGTTAAGCTGTTCCTGGATCGCAACCTAAGAAACATCACCCAAAATTTACACCACACTTTCGATTATAAACAAACGCGATTTCAAGATATTGTCCTAAACAAAATATTGACTTATTACCTCCAAATCCCACTGGTGCCTCTGTAAAACATCTCTACATATTGACATATCTTCTATTCCGGTTAAATCTTGAAATTGAAGTATTTTATCAGTTTGTTCCTGGGTTAGACCCATAGCATTATCCTCGAGATCCATTGCCCTACTTATGATATCTTATTGTTTATATCCTAAAAAATCAGCAATGAAAGCTAACACGTCGTGTAAAAGCTCATAAAAATATACTTATTAATACATATTAACACAAATTAGACAAAAGAAAAAGTGATAAAACGAAAATGTTTTGCCTCAAATTTATCAAATCGCTACTCATTGCATACGAAGACGAAAGACATAACTGTCAAATATATATTTATGTATCATCTATGGACAAAACAGGCGCGGGGTTTTTAGAGTATAAAATTCATTTAAAATTGATAAAATTTGTCAAAGGCATTCATTATAAAAAAAAAAATCTTATACATTTAAACATTACAAACATGCAATATTTTTTTAAATAGTGCAATTATATATTATTATATTACTATGTCCTAATGGTCCTACAGCCAGCTACCTGAGTGAAATCTACCAATATTTATTTTACCACCAGTATAAATTATTTTTTATGAGTGTTGCTAAAAATAAAATATGGATTTAGCCATCGATTTTATCTTCCGATTATACCAAGGATCTTATATCATCTCATAATATATATATCTCTTAGCTAGTTAGGAGATCATATAAGTTCCTTGGATTATACACAATAATCGATGGCTAAATCCATATTTTATTTCTAGCAACACTACCACGAAATTAAATTTAGGGTTCCCATATAGGTAGGTATCTAATCTTGTTTTTTCTTTTCCGTGTATCTACCTTACCTTACCTTGAGTGGGTCCCATACTACATCCATAAGGATCCCCTTTTAAAGTTTTCAAAACACCTTCGGAAACGATATTTTTAGCTGACCTTGTACATCGACGTACAATAGTTAATTAAAAACCTATTATAACTTTATGAAACATAATATCCTTATAGGGAATATAATGAATTATTCCTTATAGATACACTTTCCTCGTAGGTACACTTTTTAAAAATCCCCGCCTTTGTTCCTCGGAGATACACTTTTTTAAATCCTGAACAGTTGTTCCTTTCAGATACACTTTTCGTTATATTCGTGCACAAAATAGATAGTTATCGTACTATAAGGCAAATGTATTTACGAGGAACATTTTACCTATAATTAGGTATTCATACAAAACCTCTATAGTTATTGGTGTCACAGTCAAAGAGGATAATTATTAAAAATAAGTACGTCATAATTGAACTTGTCACATTGTTCTCGGGTTTGATAATATATACTCGGGTCTACAAACTCGACGCAAAAAAATTTAAATTCTAAGTTAGTTAATTCTAAGTTCGCAATCAAAAGATACAGCCCTATATGCTCCATTTTTTTCGATTATATTGACGATCAAAAAAGTCAAAACATAAAGAATCTGCGCTAACCGCGAGGGCAGTAGGGTTCCGGTGACCTATTTGCGATAGCTAAACTTAACACCCCCCGATTCAGAACAATCCGACTCGGACTGGTTAGGTTAAGGTTATTTTTTTTTCAAACCACCCAGAAGTAGAAGCCCCGCCGAGCTGGGCTCTGGCGATCTATGTGCGACAGCTCGATGCGAAGCTCCATACAAATTCCGTCCCAAAAACTTTTTCTTCAAAACTTTATTCGTTATTTTGAGAAAAAGGTGCACCACTTTTACGTACGTAGGCCAGCCTAGTGGTTCATAAGTATGGTTTACACGAAGACTTCGTAATAGAATCGTATAAACCGTTTTTAAAGCCAGACCAACGCTGGCTGTTAGCGCTGGCTTGGCTAAATTAGAGCAAATGAAACCCATAGCAACTATAACACAGCTTTATTAAAAAATAAAAAAATTCAAACCGACTAACTAAAAGACGTCACTTCTTTTTTTTGCCTTTTTTGGGTGGTGGTGAGGGTGGAGGTGGTTCTTCTGGTTCGGGTTCCGGATCAAGTGGCACAGAAGGATCTTCGTCGGGATTTTCATACACATACTCGGTCTGTAATTGTCAATTGATGTTATTTCAATACCTACCTATTTTAATATTCAACTCAGCATCAAATAAACCACCATCATAGCTAAATACTGTTCAATCATATAGATGATACCCATTAATTTTTTTTAAAGTGACTTTTGGAAAACTCAGTTGCTTCAAACTTTGGTTAAACACAGTGATACAACGTAGTAGACGGAATGACTGGAATGCGGTACTGCAATGCATTAGGGTCTTTATGGCAATCATTTTTACATCGCACCATGGGCGTAGCCAGAGTGGTAGTTTTTGGCGGTTGAACCCCCTCTCAAAATATTCAATATATTTAAGGCTGAGATCTATAGAGCGTACTTGGACTTTGCTCTGACTAAACTTTCGAGATAAGACAAAATCGGTATTTATAGTGCAAACTTTGACTTTATCCAAGCCCAAGCTAAGCAAAGTCAATGTTCTCAAAATCGACGACTTACGAAAATCTTTGGCTATTATACTGTAAAAAATAATGGTGTACAAATGTCAATTTTAAAATGACTATTGAACTTTGTCGCATAACATTCATAACATTGAACAGCTGTTATTAGCGATCCTTTACTCAATTTCTTTTATAACTTAATATTTATTACATTTAACCAATATTAGACAACAAAATTTAAAAATAATTTAGTAATTTTAAGAAAACGGAGTTTTTGGACTATTATAAATTACAAAAAGAATTGTAGAACTCAGCAGAAGATGATGCATGAAATGAAACATCTACTCGTACGCGGGCTAAGCAATGACATTGTCTATAGATTCCAAA
The DNA here is from genome assembly GCA_905147015.1 of Laspeyria flexula. Taxonomy (NCBI): domain Eukaryota; kingdom Metazoa; phylum Arthropoda; class Insecta; order Lepidoptera; family Erebidae; genus Laspeyria; species Laspeyria flexula. The sequence continues at coordinate 7,910,230 of LR989964.1, read as the reverse complement.
TCAATCATATCAATGCTTTGGCTCAGATTAGGCTGAGCAAAGTTTTGTTGGAGTGAAGTCTGAGCAAAGTCCAAGTACGCTCTATAGATCTCAGCCTAAGTATACGAATATTATAAAGCTGAAGAGCTTTTTTTGGTTGAACGAGCCAATCTTAGGACTTACTGGGTCTGCCTCGTCGGAATGTTTCTACATCGTAAAGTTTTTCGAATCTTAGAACAACGCAAAGCCAAACAAGCACTTATGACTTTTGTAAATCGGGCAAAATATAGAAACGTAGGTACCTACTTTATAATTTTATTCTTAGAATTGGCAACGTCGCAGTTTAGTGTCATATTTCGTGGTTTTCAATTTAAAATCTAAAATCGAAGCTTTACTTTTAAATTAGGTACTTAAGTACCATTTATTGTGTTAACGTACATGATAGGTTAGCAAAAAAAATTAATTAAGTAGGTACCTACTTACAATTTGGCGCCAAAAATCCTCCATTTATTTTTTAAATACCTTTTTATGGACATTTGGGTTTTTGAGACGAATCTAACGATCCCTATTGTCGAAACCCATCCAGTCATTTGGAAGATACGTAGCATTAAATAAATTTTCAAACAAACATTCAAGATATGCGCAAAAAACAAAAGCCTTCCATAACAGTCGGGTAAAATACTGCATGTTATAATAATATAAGTATTTTTATTTATTGTGGACTGTACATATATTATATTATATGTCTGAATGTCTGAACAATTCACTTTTATTATTTTTTTCATGTGTATAATTTTGTTGTTTTATTTACATATTTTCCATAGCTTGTTGTTTTAATTACATAAATGCCATGGCATAACTTAGAAATTTCGTAATATTTTGGTTGCCAACCGACTGCAGGTAGAGAAAGACCCAAACCATAGATTATGTAATGTACTACCACAGAATCAGACAGACATCATCATTTCAACAGAAAAAACAACTGCTTATGGAATTATGGATTAGATACATGTAGAGATAAATATAGATAGATGTAAAGTCACGAACTACCTCTAAGTCATACAATTCGGGACAAACACTAAACAAGCTTTCAATGAAATCTTCATAGTGTACGTCCCCATCGCCACGAACATTAGCGTTTCGAAGGATTTCTCGTGTCTCGGGCTCATTAAATGGTTCGCCAAACTCAGTTACAATCGTGGCAATTTCATCTATCTCCAATATGTTTCTTCCTTCTATATCAAATACCTAATAAATGTGTAGAAAGGTATAATGTTATCATTTAAATATCAACCCTCAGAAGTCCGTATTTATAATTATCTATTGGGCATTGAAATTGCAAGTATTAAGTCCGCCACACTTAATAATAAACTTGCACAAATTTAGACTTGTTTAAGTCTACCGTAACATGTGTGAAAGTTTTAAACACTACAAGATTGTGCTATTTCGTATTGTTGTTTTCTTGCCCATGTCTGAGTTTGTGCAAGTATTTATACATGAAGAGTTGAAGGTGTGTGGAGTGGCCGGTTTTACAAAGTATGGACACATACTTTGTAAAACTGGTACCAATAGAAGAGTGTCGATATTCTTACATTGGTTTCGAATAGATGAAAATAATCAGTAAGTTTTTTACTCATTGATAGATGATACCTGAAATGCAAGTTTTAATTCGTGTTTCAATTCTGGTTCTTTAATCCATGAATCTAAAATATAAATGAACTGTTCTTTTGTGAGCACTCTTAATAACGTAAATTTTTCCACTGCCGTCATTATTTCCATATAAGAAGGATATTTAAAATTTCTTTTATGAAATCTGTAACGACAAGGTAATGTATTAGAAAAATCATTTCATAAAAAATATCTACGCTCGCCAGGATTTTGTTATGAGCATAAATAAATTAATATTAAAGATACTTCTTTAATTCCAAGAATTGTAATAATTTTTCGACAGTTACGACTTTTACTGGTGGCTCTCCTTCCGTTACTACTAATTTTGGTTCAGCTGCCTCGTCAAACCATTCAATCATTTCTGCCAGCTGGTCTTCTGTGAATCGTGGGGTAAGGTTTGCAAGAGGATTAAGGTTATTAAACAAAGCCATATCACAATTTTTCAACCAAAAAAGCTTGTAAAAATTTGGTTTACAAACAACTCATACGAAAATCCCGAAAAACAAAATTATTATTGACAAATAGGTCTTTTTGAAAAAACCTTTTTGCTTATACTGAGGCTTGGACACAACCTTCTTGATACAAAATTAATATCAATGATCTCAATCTCTAAAGATTTATTGCCCGAAGTGGCAGACGTGCAGGCGGCTCACCTGATGGTAGGTGGTTACCGCCGCTCATGGACGTTGGCAATGTTAGGGGCACAGCCAAGCCACTGCCTACCTTGAGACTTTGAGAGGATAGCTCTCTTTAAACCTCGTTTGAAGAAGGATATATCATAGTGCTCAGGAAAGACCTGTAGGAAGTTCACCCCAGAGCCGGCATATACGTGGGCAGAATTATCGTTGGAACCTTACCATTCTAGACGATATCGGCTCCAGGTAGTGTGGGTGAATCCTAGAGCTGCGTCGAGTGGTGCGAAGACAGAAAGGCGACGTCGACGATGGCACCAAATTTAGGAGTTCATCATAGCACTCCCCATGGAATAATCGATAGAGCACGCAGGGTGACCCAAAGTCTCTCTGTTGCTCTAACGATTCCAAGCTGTCCGTCAGATTGGGATCACCGACGAGTCGAACAGCCCTACTTTCGAGGGAGTCAAGTGGATCGAACTGGTATTTGGGTGCTCCTACCTAGAGGTGAGAACAGTACTCCAAACGCGGCTGAACCTGTGCTATAAAAGTAAAAGCTTTGGTCTGTTCAGGACATCAGGTATTTGTTATTTTATTAATGAATTAGAGTTCTTTCTTTCGTGAGCGTTCTATTCGGTTATTAATTTGAAAAATGAAATAAAAAGTTAGATAGTTACTGATTTTTAATTCACTACCAATGTTCTGGCTATATATAGTTAGATAGTCAATGCCAATGATATTGTATGTTTTACTTATAATAACACTGAGTCAATGCAGTGAAGTGTGTTAAAATGTACTTTTGTGACAAAATTATTGAAGAAACAGGCTTATTACTTAATGACATCAAGTAATAAGCCTTATACTCAAAAGTTGCGTAAAGAATCACTCTCTATGACTATGATAAAGGAAGTTATTATTGACAAATCCTACGAATAATAAATTAATATTCACTGTGTATTTTACGTAAAGAAAACTGGTTGTTGAAGGTGGTGTTGAAGTATTTCTTCTCAATGAGATCAAATGTGCCTTTTTGCCTAATAAAATTTCATTGAAAAAATTTAGATCTTTTGTCAGAAAATTAGCTCCTTCTCAAAGGTGTTTCTAGCCCTCTTTTTAAATTCGAGTTGGCAACACTGGTAATATTGTCACCTGTCAGCTGTCATGCTCTTATAAATATTATTTTTATTTATATTTCAAAATAAATAAAACATATAGAATAAACTATAATATTGCATTACCGAATATTATTTCAATATTTATCTATAAGAGTTGAGAGAAGGGTTTAAGTGTTCTGTGATTTAAACCACTGGATTTTGTCTGATTTTGTTGGTAAAATAAGAAAATGTTTGAATCCGATGACTTCGACCAGGTAAATTTTATCTTATGAAATAAGTTAAAAATTATCTGTCATAACTTTTCTATAGGTAAATAAAAAATATAAATAACCAATAATTATAAATAGGTAACCTATTTGTTTTAGGTGTTATCGCAATTTGAGTTTCCCGAAGACGTAAATAATATAAAATTGGTGACCGAGAAACCCAAGCAATACACAAACAAGATACAAGAAAATACTATAACAGAAAATATACACGAAAATACTATCACAAAAAAGATACAAGAAAATACTATTATAAAAAAAATAAAAGAAAATACTACCACAAAAAGCGATGTTCATACTTCACTTAGTGAAGATAGCAATATACAATCTAAAATTGTACCCAAAGGTAGCAAAGATATTGTTTCACCTAAACATATGAAAAGAAAAATTATTCATTCTTATTTTGATCACAAAAGCAAACGGAAGTTTCCAGGTCCAGCTGGTTTACTCACTGGAGCCTTTGAGGAGAACAAGAATGAAAGTATTTGTCAAATTGAATTACTGTCACAGGTAAGGAATGATAACACCCTTTATTATTTGATATTATTTTTGTGGTTATCACTTAATGCAAATTTATCCTTAAAAATATTGATTGACATTAGTACTCTCCAACATTAGTATGAGCTTTAAATTAGTTGTTACATATTGGAATGGGCAGCGTATGAAGCCCCCCCAGTCCAGATGGAGTGACAACCTGGTTACCATTTATGGTGTTGTACTAACAGAAAACTTCTTGCTTGACCAGTTGTCCGATTTCACCTAGTCAGTGTGTGAAATAGTTCGAATTTGGAAAACGTAGACTATATCCACTATAACTTTAATATAAAATTTTCTATTTTGTTCTAATATTCAGCATTACCTTTTATTCTAAATATTTGTAACATTCACACTCATCTAATAAAAATTTTCAGGATGTGGATTTTACTCAAAATAATATAAGAGGTGACTTATTTGAATCACCATTGTGGGCCAGATTATCAGATGATTTGAAAGATTGGAACATTAGGAATATAGATACAATAAAAAATATTAAACAGCAAGCTATTGCGGGTAGTTTAAGGAGAAGAAAGGCCCATACCGTCACAGCATTTGTGGAAACAGTAGATAGATCTGTTACTGACCCTCTAATTATAATGAGAGATACAACAGGTGAGTTTTCTTAAATGGGACTTGCCCTTTTATTGCTGTAATAACAGCATTGTTGATTTCTGCCTGAGCTTTTTAACCATCATAGAAAACATTGACATAACACACAAATCATGCAGTCTGAGTATGATTTCAACCGACAGTACCAATTTGGATAGCACTTTGTGGAATTTATAATAATATTTACTATCAAATGGTGAAGGAAAACATCATGATGAAATCCACATACCCTAGAATAAATTCTACAGGAATATCTGATTCACCAACCCATGCCAAAACAATAGGTGTCAAATCAAATATGGAAAATGTGCTGTTAATAAATACATTTAATATGTTTTTAACCATATAAAGATCATATAATAATATACATTACATTATTTTGTCATTGATGCCATTGCCTGACAAATAATATATGCCATGCCTGATCATAATTTTAACCTTTTAAACACAGGTATACCTGTGTTAAAAGGTTAAAACTTATATATTAAATAGGTACTTGTTAACCTTATAGCCACATTTTTAACAATAATTTTACTACATAAAAGATTATTCTATTTTCAGGAAACATAAAAGGGACACTTCACAGGGATGCTTGGTCTGCATTTTCTCAATACATTGTAGCGGAATATTGCGCTTTTGTGTTATGGAAACCTACAATACTTACAACTGGCGCTGCGTTCAAAAAACATTATTTGAACATAACATTAAGTAATATACTAGCTATTTACAGTTCTACTGTATTGAATGATGACAGAGAAAATAAACCCTTACCTGATGGTTATTCTGTAGTTTATGAAGATGAATATACTGTGATAAAAACTCAAAATAGTGTACAGAGCATAGGTAAGTAACTTTTTATTTAAAACCACTTCATCAAAGGAACTAGTATGCACGCTTTTTGACATAGTCTTTGTTAAAAGCCTGTTTCGGGATGCCACTCAGATTTTTCCCCAGCCCGAGCTCTCTTTAATTTTTGAACGCTCCTGGCCCCTAGTTAGTTCAAGTATCCACCTGCATTTTACATTCCTAGTGCAGTTACAGCTCGTTTTAGTATTGCCTGAAAGGAACTTGCCTCAATGCTGAACATTCTTACTATTGTAGCTATTTAAAAGAAAATGCTTCCTATTGTAAGTGTTTGGACGCCATAGACGTCAATAACCAACAAATACAAATAAAAACGTGCTCTTTATTTTTGGTCACAATTTAATTGAGATATATACGTAGGAAGTGGAAACGATGTGGGGTACGCAAAGGATGTATCGTATTTTACCCACACTTCGGAATTTTTACGTATAAGTACCTAAGTGGTTATATGTGGCATATATTATGTGATTTTCTTACTAAAATTGTATGGGTACTTAGGTAAGTACCCATACAATTCCGAAATCTACCTGCTATTTAAACCCGATGAGGTCATCGGGTTTAAATAGCAGGTAGATTTCGGTGCTATTAACGGCCATGTTCTTTGCGTTCAAAAGGTTAAGTGTGAGCAGTTACTTTTCATGTTTAACCTATTGAACACCGCCCAGTCGTAGGAAAGCATTCAATTTATATTAATAATTACCTTTATTGTTTCAGGTACAAGTAGTACATTAAACAGTATACCAGATGATTCCAATGATTTATTAGATGGCCTGGATAGTATATTTTCAGATGACATATTTTAATAGTATCTCTTTTATTCATAAGATTATTTCGCAAAATAGATATTCAATCTTTAGGAGTAAGGAATATATTTTCCTAAGTTTTATTAAAGTTGTGATTATATGAAAGATTTTTTTTTACCAAAGGCAAACTGCATAGTTTCTTATTATTGACTGGATGAGTGTGACGATAATTTTGGGACAATTACAAATAAGTGTTTTAAAAAAAAATTGAGTAAGAGTGAGAGTTTATTCCGGACTGACTCTATATAGAAACCTACCTACCTTACCTTAGCTAGGTAAGTTATAAGTTAGAATAAATATTACTATTGCTATATGTTAGAATAAATATTCTAACTTATAGCTATCTTATTATTTTTGCGATAGCACGCACCGTTTTCAATAATAATGACAATAATAATAATGGCAATAGGCTGAGATGATGATGATGATGACGCACCGTTTTCGACTTACGAGCTATTATGGTTTAAATTGACATAAGCCATTGTTTTAGTGTCAAAGTTGTCATTTTAAACCTGGTTTAACCACTTTTACGTACGTAGTAAACATCCTAGTGGTTCATAAGTATGATTTACACGAGGCCAATGCTAGCTGCCAGTGCTGGATTGGTAATAGCATCTTTAACCGTTTTTAAAAGGCCAGAGCTGGCTGTTAGCGCTGGCCTGGCTAAATTAGAGCAAATGAAACCCATAGCAACTCTAACAGAGCTTTATTCAAAAATATAAAAGAATACAAATCGACAAATAAAAAAATAAAACGTCACTACTTTTTTTTGCCTTTTTTGGGTGGTGGTGGCGGCGGTGGTGGTGGTGGTGGTGGGGGTGGCGGTGGTTCTTCTGGTTCGGGTTCCGGTTCGGGTTCCGGATCAGGTGGCACAGTAGGATCTTCGTTGGGATTTTCAAACAAATACTCGGTCTGCAATTGTCAATTGATATTATTTGAATACCTACTTACCTATTTTTTAATATTCAGTTCCGCATCAATTAAACCACCATTTTAGCTAAATACTGTTTATGAAGACGAGTCATATTTCATAGCATGTAAGTCTACATTTAAGCGAAATTTGTGAAAGGATAAACTATTTTTAACAAAAAAATATTAAAACGACTTCAAATCAGTACTAAAAAGCGAAAAATAAACTGAATTAGATATTTAATTCCAAGCTAAAAAATACCTACCTACCTGTTTAAAGTATAATACCCTATTGCTTATCTGTTTGAAGTCGGTGCGAAGCCTAAAGAGTTTGTTAAGCTACGTACTACTTAGTACGTACATCTGTTACCGCTTGCTACTTCACACCACCTCGCACTTGCGTGTGATCGTACCTAGTGGACGGCTCAAACTGAGTGATACAACCTCATTAGGCTGGCACCGACTTCAAACAGATTAGTAATAGGGTATTATACTTTAAACAGGTAGGTAGGTATTTTTTAGCTTGGAATTAAATATCTAATTCAGTTTATTTTTCGCTTTTTAGTACTGATTTGAAGTCGTTTTAATATTTTTTTGTTAAAAATAGTTTATTTTTCCATTTTTAGTGTACTTTTTATCTAGCAGATTTAATCTTCGATAGAAGGGAACGTCTATTTAAATATTCTAACAACACAACCTGATTGTAGAATAGAGGAATCTCAGAACTCTCAGCTTTTTATGTCTTTCTTTTTTCCTATAATATGCGACAGGTAACAAGTATAAGTATACAATGCAGGTTAGATACTATATCGAAAACTTAAAATATCATCTAAGAATTCCTTTGAATTATACAACTTTATCTTCCATCAAGAGCTCTCACCTCAGACACTTGAAATAACACAACTTAAGGTTTATACATGGATGTGATATTTAAAGTAATCATCTTCTTACTCCTAAACATTAAGAAGTTTCCCTTCCAGTGACAGCTCACCTAAATAACCTACAAGAATACAACTATAGGTTTATAAGTACCTATAATGTTGAAAGAATTATCCTCCAACTCCTAAGAGTCAAGGAGTTATACCTTTCACTGACAGCTCACCTGAATAACCTACAAGAATACAACTATAGGTTTATAAGTACCTATAATATTGAAAAAATTATCCTCCAACTCCTAATAGTTAAGGAGTTATACCTTCCAGTGACAGCTCACCTGAATAACCTACAAGAATACAACTATAGGTTTATAAGTACCTATAATATTGAAAGAATTATCCTCCAACTCCTAATAGTTAAGGAGTTATACCTTCCAGTATCAGCTCACCTAAATAACCTACAAGAATACAACTATAGGTTTATAAGAACCTATAATGTCGAAAGAATTATCCTCCAACTCCTAACAGTTAAGGAGTTATACCTTCCATCACCAGCTCATCAACACGAGATATTGACTATCAGACGTAAATACTTGAATAACTTTAAAAAATATATGAAACACGTAACATGTGCCTATAATATTTGAGGGTTGCCTTCGATTTCTCTGAGATTCCATCATCAGAACTTGACGTGATGAATAGAAGACCAATTCGGAAGTATACCCTTTCAAACAAAAAAAGAATTTTTTAAATCGGTTCAGGCATCTCCGAGTAATCGTTGAACATACATAAAAAAAAAAAATACATACAGTCGAACATATAACCTCCTCCTTTTTTGAAGTCGTTTAAAAATAAAGATTATTTATTATTATTATTATATTGATGATACCCATTTAATTTTTTAAAGTGATAATCTGAAATCGAAGCTTTAATTTTAAATTAGGTACCCTTTATAGTGTGTTCACACATGATAGATTTGAAAAAAAAAATTGAACTACCTACTTACAATTTAGCGCCAAAATCCGCCATTTTCTTTTATTTTTTAAAATACCTTTCTAAGAACATTTGGGTTTTTGAAACGAATTTAACGATCCCTATTGTCGAAACCCATCCAGCCGTTTTGAAAGATACGTAGCAATAAAGAGATTACAAACGAACATTCAAGCTATGCGCGAAAAACAATATCCTTCCCTAACAGTCGGGTAAAAAACTGCACGTATAAAACATGCAGTTTACCTATTAAATTTATTCGACCGTGGATTGTCTAAATATGCCTGAACAATTCACTTCTGTTATTTAACACGCGTAGGTATCGTTTTGTTGTTTTATTTACTTTCAACAGTTTATTGTTTTAATTATCTACATAATGCCATACCTTTAACTTGGAAATTTCGTAATATGTATTTTGGATGCCAACCGACTGGTAGTGAAAGACCCAAATCACAGATAATACCTAGTACCTACTAACTACGTACCTACCAAAACAATCAATTAAACAACATTGACAAATAAATATTTCTGTTTAACTGTTCTGTTTATTGATTAGGGAATAATAAGTAGAGTCAAGACTACCTTTATGTTGTACAATTCGGGACAAACACTAAACATGCTTTCAACGAAATCTTCATAGTGTACGTCCCCGTCGCCACGAACATTAGCGTCTCGAAGGATTTCTCGTGTCTCTTCCTCATTAAATGGTTCTCCAAACTCAGTTACAATAATGGCAATTTCATCAATCTCCAATGTGTTTTTTCCTTCTGTATCAAATATCTAATAAATGTGTAGAAAGGTATAATGTTTCATTCAAATATCAACCCTCAGAAGTCCATGTTTATATTATCTACTGGGCATTGAAATTGCAAGTAATATGTCCGCCACACTTAATAAACTTGCACAAATTTAGACTTGTTCAAGTCTATCGTAACGTGTGTTTAAACAATACAAGATTGTGCTATTTTTATACTGTTGTTTTCTTGCCCACGTCTGAGTTTGTGCAAGTACTACCTATAGGTACTTGAAGAGTTGAAGGTGTGTGGCCGGCTTTACAAAGTATGAGTTCTATGATTAGAAGTGTCGATATTCTTACATTGGTTTCGAATAGGTGAATAATTGGTGGTAAATCAATAATTTTTACTCATCGATAGATACCTGAAATGCAAGTTTTAATTCGTGTTTCAATTCTGGTTCTATAACCCATGAATCTAAAATATAAATGAACTGTTCTTTTGTGAGCACTCTTAATAGCGTTAATTTTTCCACTGCCGTCATTATTTCCATATAGGAAGGATATTTAAAATTTCTTTTATGAAATCTGTAACGAAAAGGTAATGTATCAGAAAAATCATTTCATAAAAAAAAATATCTACGCTCGTCAGGTTTTCGTCATGAGCATAAATAAATAAATAGGTATTAAAGATACTTCTTTAATTCCAAGAATTGTAATAATTTTTCGACAGTTACGACTTTTACTGGTGGCTCTCCTTCCGCTACTATTAATATTGGTTCAGCTGTCCCGTCAAACCATTCAATCATTTCTGCCAGCTGGTCTTCTGTGAATCGTGGGGTAAGGTTTGCAAGAGGATTAAGGTTATTAAACAAAGCCATATCACAATTTTTAATAAAAAAAGCTTGTAAAAAATATTGTTTACAAACATCTCAAGAATACGAAAAACAAAATTATTAATGTCAAATAGGTATTTTTGAAAAAATCTTTTTGCTTAGACTGAGGCTTGTGCACAACCTTCTTGGTACAAAATTAATATAAATGTAACAAATGATCTCAAGAATTCCAAACTAGGCGGGCGTCCCTTTTTTGGCTACTCGGTATTTTTATTAAATTATTGGATAGAAGGTCACTAAAACAATAATTTTATGTACATATTTTTCTTTATTTATTTGTTAATATTGTGTAAAATAGTTTCTCTTCAATAGGTAAGTTTTTTTTTATTTCTATTATAAAATATGTCGGAACCCGAAGATCCTGGGGGGACGATCCCCCAGGTTTACAACACCATAGTAATAGGGTCTGGAATGGACACGGAAGGCTCTATTATAGACACGGATAGTTCAGAGAAACACTCCATTAAAAGAAAAAGAAATAAAAAAATTTGCAAACACTGCAATAAAAAAAGGCGCCATCACAAATCAGGATCTCCTGAAAACTGTTTTTGTGAATCCTCTTCGGATTCCTCTGTACATAAAAACACAACAGATGCGATTTGTCCACCACCACCACCACCACCATTGCTCGCTACACAAACACCTCTGCCACAAAATCCACGTACTCCAGTCGGACGTACTTATTATAATAATTCTGACGCATCCCCTTTTATTGTCCATATACAAAAGGAACAGACATGTCCCAACGATAATGTCTCAGTTCATCCAGTTTCCTTTGGATATATCCTTAAAAAGGCCAAAATACAAAATATTGTTAATGGTAGTATTAAAAAAATTGGGAGAAATAGAATATCAATGTCTTTTGCCAATTTTGAGGATGCAAATAGGTTTATTGATAATGAACAATTAAAGATTCAAGGGTACAAAACTTTCATTCCTTCATTTAACACCACCCGTATAGGTGTGGTGAGAGGAGTCCCCACTGAGTGGACAGATAATGAAATATTAGAAAATATTCAAGTGCCAATAGGCACTGGAAAAATACTTAAAGTCAGACGTCTCAAAAAGAAAACATTTGTGAATGGAACTGCCGAATTTGTGCCTATACAGACGGTTGTCCTAACTTTTGATGGCCAAATTTTGCCAAAAAGAATTTTTCTGTGCTATAATGCCATACCCGTAGATTTATATATATTTCCCACTATCCAGTGTTACAAATGCTGTAGATATGGTCACGTCAAAACCCAATGCAGGTCAACCCCTAAATGTTATAAATGTGGTAAGGGACACTTAGGTGAAACTTGCACTGTTGAAGAAGAAGCAGTCACTTGTTGTCTATGTTCTGGGCAACATTTTGCTAACAGTAATAAATGTCCTGAATATTCCCGACAGAAGTCTATTAAGGAAAGTATGGCAAAAAGCTGTATCTCATATGCAGAGGCTGCAAAATTGCATCCTCCAGTTGTGAAATTATATTCTGAAGTTTTGTCTTTTTCTAAATCTCAATCTCAACCCAATTCTCAAGCTCCTAAACGCTCTGATAACAATAATCAAACAACCTCATACAAAAAAACTGTTTTTATTAAACGGAATGAACCGAAATCACTTTCCAAAGGGTATGATCAAATAGCGCATAAGAATCTTATTGGTAATTATGACATGCCTACTACTTCCAAGGGATGTGGATATTCAGATTCCAATCCTCAATCAGAAATATCTCTAAAGGAACTTTTAATACAGCTCATTCAACAATTATCACAATATAATACTTCTGTACCGACCAACGCTGCTATCATCTCATCTGCAACAATAGATAACATTAAAAATAATCATGGACCAAGCTCCAACTGTGATACAGTGGAATTGTCGCAGCATCACAAATAAAAAACATGACTTAATTTATTTAATTAATCATTATAACCCATTTATTTTTGCTTTACAAGAAACATGGCTAAGGCCTGAAAATACATTTAAAATTCCTGGGTTCACCAGTATTAGAGAGGATAGGTCTGATAGTTATGCTGGTGTAGCTTTGTTAGTTAAAAATAATTTATCTTTTCATCATGTTCATATTCCTTCTCATAATCCTAATTTTTCAATAATTGCAGTTAGTGTTAAGAATATTTGCTTTGTTTCTATTTACATACCTCATCCTAGTTCTGATATTTTCGATGAGGTTGAAAATATAATTTCTATTCTCCCTACTCCACTGATGATAATGGGTGATTTTAATGCACAACATTATTCTTGGGGTAGTTCAACTTGTAGTTACTATGGATCTAGAATCCTAGATATTTTAGATATAAATAATTTATGCATATTGAACACTGGAGATCCAACTAGACGTACTAAACCACATGAAGCAATCAGTGCTCCTGACTTGTGTATTTGTTCTCCTAACTTAGCATCTTCTTTAATCTGGCATGTTCATTCTTCTACTCTAGGTAGTGATCACTTCCCCCTTATGATTAATTTCCCTCAGATTAAAATTACTCCTTCATCTACACATTCGCCTAGAATAAAACACAAACTCATTAGTGATAAATGGACTTTATTTAGAGAGAAAGTAGAGCAAGAAATTCCATCATTACCTTTAATTACACAAAATAACCAAACTGAATGTGCTAACGCTTTGGCTTTTCTTTTAAATGATATAGCTGATAGAACCTTTCCCATTAAAAAAGACTCTCCTAGTAAAATTCCTTCCCCTCCATGGTGGGACAGTGAATGCTCGTCTGCTATTAAAATAAGAAAATATGCAGAAAAACAATACAAAGATAACTCCACAGAAGAAAATTTTAATATTCTTTCTGAATTGATTACTAGTACTAGAAAATTATTTAAAAAGAAAAAATGGGAAGGGTGGCAAAACTTTTGTTCATCAATATCACCAGATGTCCCACCTTCAACAGTTTGGCGTAATATTAGGAGATATAGATCTGTTTTTAAAGAATCCAGACCACCTTTTCTTCAAAGTGATATAGTAGATAAGTTCCTTGATAAATTAGCTCCCAAGTTTGCTCCAACTGATATTATAAAACCATGTATTTCTCTTTTAAATATTGAAGATCAAATTGGATTGAATGCTCCTTTCAGTCTGATTGAACTTCAAGGTGTTCTATCTAATGTAACTGATTCAGCCCCCGGTTTAGATGGCATTCCTTATTCCTTTCTATCACATCTGAGTGATTCAACTCTTACATATTACTTATCATTAATCAACTCTATAATGATAACTGGTAATATACCATTGTCTTGGAGATGTCAAGAAATAATTCCTATATTAAAGCCTAATAAACCTTCCTGTGAAGCTTCATCGTATCGACCAATTGCATTGTCTTCAGTTTTGTTAAAAATAGCCGAACATCTTGTGAAAAACCGATTGGAATGGTTTATGGAAAGTAATAATTTATTGTCACAGAGCCAATACGGTTTTAGAAAAGGTAGAAGTACAATGGATAGTATAGCTATCTTTACTACAGATATTCGTTTATCATTCTCTAATAATGAATCTTTACTTGCTGCCTTTTTAGACTTAACAGCTGCCTATGATAATGTAGATATAAACATTTTGAAGACTAAATTAAATTATTTACAAGTACCAGTTATGCTAACAAATTTTATTATCAATTTATTATTTGAAAGATTGATAATTATTAAAATAGAAGATGGGTCGATATCTAGATTACTATGGAGAGGATTACCACAAGGTTCTGTATTAAGTCCAATTCTTTACAATATATACACTTATGACCTGGAAACCTCTCTAAATGGTCAGGTTAACATACTGCAATATGCTGATGATTTATTATTATATACTTCTGGACGACAAATTGACCATTTAGCTTCCTCCCTTACATCATCTTTGACATTACTTAATAAATGGTTAGACAAAAATGGTCTAGATATATCAGTCCCTAAAAGTTCATTAGTTTTATTTTCAAGAACACGTTTAACTCCTCCTATCTCTGTTAGTTACAACAACCTAAAAATTCCTGTAATGAATGAAGCTAAGTTTCTAGGAGTAATTTTGGATAGTAAAATGACTGGTTTATCCCACTGTTATTATATTGCTGCAAAATGTGAACGTTCCATAAATATTTTAAGATGTTTATCAGGTGTATGGTGGGGTGGACATCCCTTTTCTTTGAAGTTACTGTATAATGCTATAATAAGAAGTAATCTTGATTATGGAACTTATTTTTTAGAACCATGTAGTATGCTTGCCTTGGATAAATTAAATAAAGTTCAGTCCAAAGCACTTAGAATTGTAGCCGGTGCTATGAAATCTAGTCCTGTTAACGCATTACAAGTAGAATGCTCTGATCCCCCTTTGAAATATCGTAGACAGTATCTATGTGATAGATACCTTTTCCGTGTATTACAAAACTCTGCTCATCCATTACATTTTAAATTACAAGCTTTATCTGAATTTGTTGAGTCCTCTCCATACTGGTCTCATAAAGTTATTCCATGTCTTATCATAAGCTATCGTAAATTTATTTCGTTTGGACCTATACACAAATCTAATCATTTACCCATATTTAGTACTAATTTTCAAACATTAATCCATAGACCGGAGGTCATTTTAAATTTAAATTCTCTAATTAAATCTGATAATGAGAGCTTTGATACTGTGATTAACAGAGAATTTCCAAATTTCCATCATATATTTACAGATGCATCTAAGAATCTGAATTATGATGCGGTCGGTGTGGGGACCTTCCACAGCCAATATAATGTTGTCCAAAAAGTTAAACTCCCTCAAAAAACTTCAATACTTACTGCAGAATACATTGGTCTTTTAAAAGCATTGGAATATGTTTTTATATTTAAACTCCAAAAAACCTTAATCATTTCGGATTCAAAATGTGCATTACAGGGTCTGGAAAAATTCTCTTTTAAATCAAACAATAACCCTGTATTTTTTAAGTGTAAGCAGTTACTCCACAAGTGTTTTCTACAAGATAGTCTGGTTATTTTTATTTGGGTTCCTTCTCACACAAATATTGACGGCAATGAAAAGGCCGATAAATTAGCAAAAGAGGCTATTCATTGTGGTGATATTAATTTTAATAAACTATATACAACAGACTTAATGGATACTACCATTAATGATTTACAGAATTCATGGGAATTAGATTGGCAATCTACAAGCCAAGTAAAAGGCAAGATATACAAACAAATACAAACCAATATTCAGATGAAACCCTGGTTTTCCCATATTCGATTGGGAAAGATAGCCACTTCTATTTTAATTCGGATACGTTTGGGACATGTCTGCTCACCAGAACATTTAGCTAAACTTAATATTATCTCAAATTCCATATGCGAGTGTGGTGCTGATGTTGGAGATCTCAATCACATCTTCTTCCAATGTCAAAATTCTGATAATACAGATTTCTATAATAACCTTTCCCAACTTCATATTCCATTTCCTACCTCTATATTATGTTTATTATATCTAAAATCTTTTGACATTTATAACATAATTTCTACGTATATTTTAAAAAATAATATCAAACTATAATATTATTATATAATATAATATATTCTACCACATTTATTACCTATGTTCCTTTGATCTCCTATCCTTTTATTCGTCCTATCCGAAATTATTCCTCGCATTATTATAATTTATTAGATCATAATAATTTCCTTAGCTTTATGGCTAAAGCACAAATCGTGCAGAGCCAAGAAAAGAAAAAAAAAAAAAAAAAAAAAAAAAAAAAAAAAAAAAAAATGATCTCAATCTCTAAAGAATTTTTTTTATTGCCTGATGTGGCAGATTAGCAAGCGGCCCACCTGATGGTAAGTGGTTACCGCCGCTCATGGACGTTGGCAATGTTAGGGACACAGCCAAGACGACGATAGCTCTCTTTAAACCTCGTTTGAAGAAGGACATAGCGCTCAGGAAACACCACTGTAGGAAGTTCAGCCTAGAGCCAGCACGTCAGAATTATCGTTGGGACCTTACCGTTCTAGACGATATCGGCTACAGGTAGTGTGGGTGAAGCCTAAAGCGGCGTCGAGTGGTGCGAAGATAGAAAGGTGACGCCGACGATGGCACCTAATCAAGGAGTTCATTGAAACACTCCCCATCATAGAATAATATAATCGATAGAGCACGCAGGGTGCCCCAAACTCTCCGTTGCTCTAACGATTCCAAGTTGTCCGTCAAATTGGGATCCCCGACGATTCGTACTGCCCGCCTTTGGAGGGAGTTAAGTGGGTCGAGCTGGTATTTGGGAGCTGCCTAGAAAAGTAAGAACAGTACTCCAAATGCGACCAAACCAGTGCTATAAAAGTACTGCTTCGCCCTGTTCAGGACATCCAGTTATCGAGGTACGCAAAGGATGTATCGTATTTTACCCACACTTCTGAATTTTTGACGTATACCTAAGTGATTATATGTGGCATAATGTGATTTTTTTTACAAAAAATGTATGGGTAGGTAAGTACAAAGTACCCATACATTTTTTGTAACCCACCCAATGAGGTAAGTACCTCATTGGTTTAACTAGCAGCTAGATGTCGGTGCTATTAACGGCCATGTTCTTTGCGTTCAAAAGGTTAAGCGTGAGCAGTTACTTTTCATGTTTAACCTATTGAACACCGCCCAGTCGTAGGAAAGCACTAAAATATTAATAATTTACTTTATTGTTTCAGGTACAAGTAGTACATTAAACAATATACCAGATGATTCCAATGATTTATTAGATGGCCTGGATAGTATATTTTCAGATGACATATTTTAATTGTATCTC
The DNA here is from genome assembly GCA_905147015.1 of Laspeyria flexula. Lineage (NCBI taxonomy): Eukaryota > Metazoa > Arthropoda > Insecta > Lepidoptera > Erebidae > Laspeyria > Laspeyria flexula. Next base: position 7,892,587 of record LR989964.1, on the reverse strand, counting down.
TTTTATTCATACATTATTTCGCAAAATAGGTATTCAATCTTTAGGAGTAAGGAAAATATTTTCCTAAGTTTTATTAAAGATGTGATTATATGAAAGATTTTTTTTACCAAAGGCAAATAACATACAAACATATATAAGTACATAAATATATAAGATATTTATTGCGATGGGGGCTGAATGGTTATGGGACCGGCGTGCAAATTACGCGGTCCGAGTTCGATCCCGACCGGCAGTACTAATTTGGATTCCACTTTGTGGAATTTCTATGTAGTAGTCAAGTGACTTACCCATAGACCTAGGATCTGCGCGCTACAAATCTATGGACTTACCATCTGCTAACGGTAAAGGAAAACATCGTGAGGAAACCCACATACCCTAGAAGAAATTCTGTGAGTATGTGTGATCCACCAACCCGCACTAGGCCAGCGTGAGTGGATTATGGCCTAAACCCTCTCAGCTCTCTAGTTAGAGGAGAGGAGATCCGATCCCAGCAGTGGGACTAAATGGGTTGCTGATGTAAAATGTCTTATTATTGACTGGATGAGTGTGACGATAATTTTGGGACAATCACGAATATTTGTTTTCTATATTATGTCTGCTCAGAATTTGTATATTGTTATCGAAAAATTTGATTATTTATTTATATATACAGGGTGTATACGACGATACGACATTAAATGAAACCACGTGTAGCATGTGATGTTAGAAGGCTTGCCAAAAAAATTTAATAGAAATTTGCAATAGTTTAGATGCAAATATACTTTCTTTATTTCACAGTTTTAAACAACCTATTACGTTGATTGTATGTTGTTTATGTGTATGTTTTTTTTTAAAGATTATTATTAGAATATGTTTATAAGGGTTAACACAGGCTGCCTTATCATTTAATGTCGTATCGTCATATACGACATTAAATGATAAGGCATAATTGCTCACTACACTTAGTTTCCCAATACGTGTAGTAAGCCACAGGTAACACTTTAAACAATTACTAATTTGTATATGTATATACACATACAAAAAAATGACAATTTGTTAGTAAATATGTCGACATCTGGATACTGAGCAATCAAAGAATTGACCAGCGTAATCGCTTGCCTAGTAGGTGCATATTGAGCGGTGCACGTTCTTACCATAGGTGCGGCAAGTAAGGGGCGATTTATTTGATTTATTTTTAATAAGGTTCTATTGGGGAATGAAACAAAAAATAAAAAGATTTGGGTGGAAGTAGATCCCTTTCGTTACCGAAAACTGGAAAAAGTATAAAAATGTAACAGGAAATGAACATGAGAAAAAGCGAAAATTATGGCAGACAAACATTTTCTTTTTTCTTCATTGAAAAAGTTGAAGAAAATCAGCTGGTTTGCGAGTTGGGAAGTTATTGACCCGAATTTTACGCGTTTGTAGCTTTGTAGGGGTACGGTGGTCTGTAGTTTTAGGGTCTAGCCACATGGAATGGCACTTTTCTGTTTTTTCTTTCTGTCACTTCGAACTGTCATTCAGAACGAGAGAGTGAGAGAACGGGAGTGAGACCGCCCGTGGCAGAATCGACGATGCGTTCGGCTCGCAATCCCTATCTCACTCTAGTAAAAGACGGTTCTAAGTAACAGAAAAGAATAGAAAGGAAGCATAGGAAAGTGCGGTTCGGTGCGACTAAAGCCTAAGAATGACTTACACTTTCCATATTTCAGTACCGAAAGATCTATCTTGTCACCCGTTTATTTATTTAGTCTTAACTTTTATATGACGCGCTAAAATATGTTTAGAAAGTGTAGCTGGGTGGAAATACGTGCTTTGACACATTTTACATTTGTAAACTTCTTGCTCAGACTTCTTTTGTGCATCATCTTTTACTTCATTCGATTTTTCTACAGTCACAGGTTTAGGCTTTTTGTTCAATCCCAAATGAGATTTTACGTGCCTTAAGCAAGAGTAAAGTCTAGTGAATTTAACCTGAAATGGAAAAATAGGCTTATCATATAAAATTAGAAAATAATAATTTTCAATAATAAATGAAATGAAATCACGTTTATTCATCTAGGTTACAAGGTAACACTTAGGAAAATCAAAGATAAGAATGTAACAGATTATCTGAAAAGAGTGTCAGCAAATTTGCCTGCTACCAGTTCGCTGACGGGGTGGAGCTATGAGAAGAACTGGCAAGAAAGTCTGTTTAAAAGAATGGATAGTTAGTTGCTAATATATTTGAAAGATGATGCTAGCTGAATGGATATATTGCAACTGATAATAATAAGTCTTACAGCTAAAACTTAAAAAATGATTGAATCAGTTACTTACACCACATTGTGTACAACTATACATTTTATCTTTCTCAGCCTTCATCATAGCGTAAACGTCGACCATATCTACCTTCTCAGTGTCTATGGTTAACATTTCTTCTCTATCCAAACAGTCTCTCTGTAAAAGTTACAAAAAATCGCTCTAACAAGTGCTCGCTAAATATCTATTGTACTTGTTTGACAGACATAGATAATACACGAAGACATAAAGCTTTTTGCTGAGAATACAAACCATGAAAACTTCATGTTTCGTATTCTCTTTTTAGGGCTCTGTAGCCAAAATGGCAAAACGGAACCATTATAGTTTCTTTCTTCATGTTTTATTTCTCTTGTGTGGTTAATTATACAAGGTGGAATTTTGGTGAAATTACAAACTTTTCCGGGTCTTAACAATCACTTATAAAGTTATAGTTACACATTGCATATATCCAAGTAAAAATACTTCCCATACTCATAATAGTAGAAGTGATAAAATATATCTTATATAAAGTAATATGCAAAATATATCTAATAACTACGACCTACGACGAATAAATATATGTATAACATTGTGGTGGTATCGTGGTGTCCAAAAGGGTTAAAACTTACATCTTGATGTTCCTTCAGGGCTTCTTCTGATTTGAACAAAGATGCGCATCCACTACATCCGTAAACTGTGTTTGGATGTCGCTTCCTAACGTGAAGCATGTGATTTATTGAAAGCTCTGCAAATAGTTCAGCATAAGATTCTTAAGGTGGAAACATACGTGTCGTGGTGTCACGACACGACACATTTAACCTTGAGACCGCCACGTCAAATTGGTATCGCCGTGCCTTGAGCGCCAAGCTTTTAAAATATAGTACATTTTCATTGACATGGTGAGCACATTTTCATTTTACGTGTATAGACGTCTCTGGCGTTCAAAGAGTTAATAATTTCATCATAACTATAATAATAATGTTTGGACATTAACACACAGCGCCATCTAGTTCAAAACTAAGCTAATGCTTGTAACATCGATACCTGACAACTGATATAATACTTTAATAACTGTTTTTGTTGTTGAAATACATACATATTACAGATATACTAGCTTCCGCCCGCTGTTTCGCCCGCGTGGTATGTATTTTATACCTATAAACCTTCTTGAATCATCTATTAAAAAACCGCTTCAAAATCCGTTGCGTAGTTTTAAAGATTTAAGCATACATAGGGACGGATAGACAGCGACTTTGTTTTATACTATGTAGTGACTACAGACTACACCCAGAAATAGAACAAATAATTGTGCTTATCACACAATGATTTGTCCCGAGTGGAAATCGAACCCACGACCTCTGATGATGATGATGATATCGCTATATAAATATAAAAACTTTTGGCGCCAAATATGGGTATAAAATTTAATATGCATCAATTTTACTAAACAAGATAAGGTTTTTACTTTTTAGAGCGGAATGTTTTGATATGAACTCATAAAATATGATACTTACGTCGTTTGTTTAATGTAATGGAGACTCGAACAACACAGTCAGCGGATTTTGTTTCAGTGATATGCACGTGAAATATAGTACATGTTGCTTTGTCGTGGTCAACACATTCCAAATATTGATCTCCAGTATTAACGAAGTCCTCTGAAATTAATTGTTGTAAAATTAAGGGTACAGATACATCACAATTTGGTGTCATATTTCGTGGTATTCGATATTTATTTTTTAAATGTCGTTGCCATTCCTCTGTATGAATTATAATAATAATAATATAATATTCTACCACATTCATACAGCGCCATCTAGTCCCAAAGTAAGCAATTATATTTGCTTGTGTTATGGGTACTAAACAACTGATATACTACTTAAATACATTTTTTTTTTGTAAATACATACTTATTATAGATAAATTACATCCAGACACAGAACAAACCTTTATGCTCATCACACAAAGATTTGTCCTGGGTGGGGATTGAACCCACGACCTCCGGCTCAGCAGTCAGGGTCACTAACCACTAGACCAACAGGCCAGTCAAACCTTATGAACCTTAAGTAAACAATTTACTATATAGCTAAATTAAGGACTCTTCCGTTAGTCGTAATATAATAATAACAATTAAGGAAGGAAGGAACCTACCCGCGTTCGATTTAACTTTCATAAAAAAATCTGGTAAGTGTACAAATTTTGCAGATGAATCTTCTGCCTCCTTCACTTGACCTGTCACCAGAACCACATTACCTTTATTGGATATAATTCCGAATTCGTCTTTGGTATTCTTTACCTGTATAAAAAATAAAGATTATAAACTAGCGTCTCATCTCATAATGTTCTTTTCTCGAAATGTCCTTTCTCATGATGTCCTTTCTCAAAATGTCCTTTTCCCAAAATGTCCTTTTCCCAAAATATCCTTTTCTCAAAAAGTCCTTTTCGCGAAATGTCCTTTTCTCAAAATGTCCCTTTCTCAAAATATGTGCACTACAGGATTACAGTCTTTATACTAAACATGTACATACATTATGAGATGAGACGTAAACTAGGAACTCAATTTCCACATCCATTCCATCCATTCATGATGGATTAAGAAAGAAAGAGAGACTCAGCAAACACACCAACAACCTTGCAAGGAGCCTGCTTTCTCCAAACAATATTAGACGCCTAAAAAGATGGCACATACTAGATTTAGACCAGCGAACATAAAACTAACTTAATTTATATGGTGGCATTTAATGGAATGTTACCTACACCTATTAGACCCTAGAACAACATCTGATGTGGCTATAGAGCCGATTGCAGATTAAGAAAAGGAAAAAAAAAGATGGATTAAGAATCTCACTACCCCATCTCAATCCGTGGGTGTCGTAAAAGGCTAAGGGAGTAAACACAGACAAGAGCACCACGAGAAAAGGAAAATTCGAAACAAACTCTATGCCAACCCTTCTGGTCAGTGTGATATAGTAGGCTAAATCCCCACATTCTTTGTAGGAGACCCGTGCCCAGCAGTGGGACGTTTGTGGGTTGGAATGAATGAATGAATGATGAATTTCCATAAATAATTATATAGATTAATGATATCCTGGACATCGGCGCTCTGTACGCGCTTGCACTTACTTGTTGAGTATAAACGTAAACGGTTAAAACCCCTTCCCTCCCTGAGATCTGGACACGATTACTCACCAGCAAGAACACAACACTACCAAAACAGTGTCATTATTGTTTTTCTTTTGTTTGACGTTCGAAAATGTATTTAAGAATATATTGAATCTTACTTCATCAGCAACCCATTAATGTCCCACTGCTGGGCTCGGATCTCCTCTCCTCTATCTAGAGAGCTGAGAGGGCTTAGGCCATAATCCACACACACTGGCCTAGTGCGGGTTGGTGGATCAGACATACCCATAGAATTTCTTCTAGGGTATGTGGGTTACCTCACGATGTTTTCCTTCACCGTTAGCAGATGGTAAATCACATGACTAGTACATATAAATTCCACATTGGTACTGCTGGTCGGAATCGAACTCGGACCGCGTGTTTAACACACCGGTCTCTTATCCATTCAGCCACCATCGCTTAATGGAATAAAATTAAATGTTATCATTTGAATCTTACCTTACTAACAATTAAATTATGATCAACTAAAGAACCTTTTAGATTGGGAACTTTTAGTAGTTGTTCTAGAACGTTCTCTGCAGACTTGATGTCATCCGGTTGCACTTTGTTATATAGTCCACTGCGCACGCACTGTTGTATTAAACTCACTAGTTCGGTCTCGCTTATATTCGTGGCGTGATCTAAAATATTAATTAATTAATATTCTACCACATTCACACAGCGCCATCTAGTCCCACAGTAAGCAATTATATTTGCTTGTGTTATGGGTACTAAACAACTGATATACTACTTAAATACATTTTTTTTTTGTAAATACATGCATATTATAGATAAATTACACCCAGACACAGAACAAACCTTTATGCTCATCACACAAACATTTGTGATGGGTGGGGAGGGTTTACTAACCACTAGACCAACAGGCCAGTCAGTTAATATGTAAAATAATAAGTAAGTATAAAAATCGGCGGGTATTTTGTTGCAGTAAAGCTAAATGTTATCATAGTTAACCTATGCAACACCCTCTCTCTATATAAAAATATGATTTTGTATGGATGCATGTTTGTGACTCAATCACGCCAGAACAGCTGAAAGGTTCTGCATTAAATTTGGCACACATGTATATAGATTATAGTCGGGCAAAGCACATTTTTATTTTTTACTCACAGAGTACGCGGGCGTAAGCTGGCTATAAGCTATATACCATTTGACTGGCCTGTTGGTCTAGGGGTTAGTGACCCTGACTGCTAAAGCGGAGGTCGTGGGTTCGATCCCCACCCAGGACAAATCTTTGTGTGATGAGCATAAAGGTTTGTTCTGTGTCTGGGTGTAATTTATCTATAATATGTATGTATTTACAAAAATAAAATGTATTTAAGTAGTATATCAGTTGTTTAGTACCCATAACAAAAGCAAATATAATTGCTTAATTTGGGACTAGATGGCGCTGTGTAAATGTGGTAGAATATTATTATTATACCAAAGAAGAATATTTAATTTTTTTACCGATAGGGGCGACCTTTGGGGAATTTGAGGGAGTGGTTTATTTATATGACTACTCACATTTGACATTCAGACGCATCGCAAAAAAATTTTAAATAAAATTTCGCGTCTTGCTCCTTACATTATAAAACTACCGACACGATACTCGCGCTACCTTTGTTCACTCAGGAATCATAATTAAAACTAATTCGTAAAGACAACCCGCAAAGATCTACCCGCCCGGACGGCTAAGCCCCCTACCTGCTCGGCGGTCAATGGGTTAAAATAAGGTTAATGTTGATAACATACAGGTATTATTAAGTAATAATTAGCAATGCCAAAAAAATATTTCTTACTTAACGCCTGTGGTTCTTCTACTTTCTGGTTGACTGTTATTTCGGCAACCTTTATCTCAGGTGTCGGTGGTTCTATATCTTTTTTATTTGTTATCGTCTTTACTTTAGCTACCAATCGTTTTCCATTTACAGTTCTTCCTAGTTCAATCCTGACCGGAATATCTGCAAGAAAGCAAATAATACTAAATTAATAATATATTAACGTCACTTTCGTGACATACATATATGAATTTAGTTACTTAAGTTTAGTACAAGCAATAAAATACTAGCTGTACCCTCGACTTCGTTCACATGGACAACTAATGTCGCATTTTTGATATTACAGACACTTCAATTTTATTATTTGTATGTATAGATACATTCCTTACCTTTAAAATTAAATTTAGTTTTGATTTTGATAGAACTCGTATGACTAGGCGGCTCTATTGCATTAGGGACGACTTCATTTCTATTATTCTTAGGTTCAGTTGCTTGACTACTGTCACATACGTATTCTTGTCCTTCATTTTTAATCACAGCTTCTTTATTAACTACAATTAAAAACCGGTTAAGAGCATGTCGGACCATGGTAGTATGTAATATTTTTATTAAAAGTACAAATTACATGCCTCTTCTGTCACTTAAAAAAGACATTTACTAAAGCGAGATATTCGCATTCTCGCTTTAATAAATGATGGTTCTAGCTGACAGACAGGGCTAAAAACATAGAAAATTGAGATTCCGTGCGACTAGAAGTGATCTAACACTTCCATCATTTTAACCCGTAAACGTCCCACTGCTAGGCACAGATCTCCTCCAAAGAATGGGGAGCGAATTTAGCCTACTAGCCACGCTGGCTACTCGGGTATAGTTATAGTTATATATATATATAGTATAGTTTGTTTCGAATTTTCCTTTTCTTGTAGTGTTCTGTTATGCACATAAGGGTCTCTTAGTCGCTGTTTACACCCACGGGTTGAGATGGGGTAGTGGCATTATGTATTCATAATCCGTGACTACACGGATACGGATATGACACGGTCTAACACTTATTGTATTTATATTTTCCATTAGTAACTAAAGCGGTTCAGTTAAGACATAGAAATCATGGGGGGGGGAGACTTTTGACCAGCAGTGGGATGAAGTTGGGTTGACAGACACAGTATATTTTAAAGAAGAGCAATATTAAGTTCTACCTTTATCAGTGTCACTTATAACGAACTGTAAATTATCTATATCATCTATTATTGTTGCTGTATTATCATGTTCTTCATTACTTCCTATCACAAATTCAACGGTGTCCTGCTGATTTGTGAACGACTGTGCCGTTAGATTTGGGAATTGGCTAGATACGTTTTCTACTTTAATTGTCCTGAAAAATTAAACAGGACATCTATTAACCCATTGACCACGAAGGCTTTAATAAGTGGAAGATAAGTGGACTCACTGTTAAACTATCATTTTTCATTTGTTTTAATGTTTTATGTTTAAAATCATCATTATTAGGTTAAAAATTACCAAAGTTACTCTATAACCGTTAAAATAAAAATAAAACTTTTGTAACTCTGATATAATAATTACCCAGCATCTACTGCGGTGCTGGCATTGTTTTGAATTTCATTTTTTAATTTCTGGATTAATTCTGTAACAAAAGATAACTTATTAATACAAATTCACACGTTTTACAAATGTTAGGGACTTGTTGATTTTCAACTTTAATAAATAAGAATATAAAAAGCCGTCGAATAAGCTCTTTAAATTAAACTTAAATGCAAAAAATCACTTTATTCAGTTACATTTGATGTTAACAAAAAATATTTTCTCTGAATTTCTACAATAAATAATTGAATACATACTGTCGTTAGTGGTGATGTCGTGTAGACCCAGTGTGTTCAAAACAAATATTTTGTCATTACATTCTAACAGGATCCAGCCTTTCTGCTCTAACGTTTGATATTGTTCATCGCTGAGAGTAATCTGTAATATTGTAATACAATATTTTATTTGTACAGCTTAAGGTTTCGACGGCCCTGGGCAAAGTAACATGACATTTTTACCATAAATTTGTTTTTCATTGAATTTGAAAATGATGATGTACATTTAGACCTTCAATCTGTTTACCTCCGTGGCTGACAAATGAAAAAATGCATCCCATTTTTAAACAAATAAGTGCACAATTCCTTTTCAATCTGGAGATGGTCAAAGGGTTAATAAAAATGGATATTACACCTCTGTAAAATTGTTTCCCTGCTTGCTGTTGTGAGTTGCCAAATCAATATCCACTTCGTGAGTGTTTGGTTGTTTGTATTGATCAACATCTTCTTCCATCTGTAAAATAAAAGGGTGATTCATTAATTTATTGCATGTGACATCAAACCGAAAGTTGATAAACCAATTTTACTACAATACAGTTAACATCTTCATTATTCGACCATGTTTAGTTTTGGCAGTCAAAAGGACAATAATTTAAAATTCATCAAAATGAATAATAAGAATGGTAAATTAGAAATATCTCTCCTAGAAAATATTATTTTTACAAAAGATACAAATGATGATGTCTCTTAGACCAATTTACATAAGACAATATAACTTTTAATATGAGATCAGGCAGTCTATTTAACCTTTGAAGTTTTTGCAAGTGTGCACTGTGCGCCAATGACGGCTATAGCTGACAATACACAGGTTACACAAAAATACAAAATAAAGATAATCATTATATTACTTGCATTTGTTTTATTGCTATATCTTAAAAATTGAATTTCCTGGCTTGGCAAACAGGCCACGGAAATGCTGTTATGGTTAAAAGGTTAAGAATATTATAAAACAATATTCAAATCATTTATACCTGTTCAGTGACTGTAGTAGTGCTTGAACTAGGTTGCAAGAGGTAGCTGTTTGTGTAAAGACCATTATCTCCCTCAGGTAAAATAAATTGATCTTGAACAAACAAAAATTACAAAACGGTTAATCTAAGAATGAAGGATCAGAATAGGCAGATGATATTTATTTAAATTTTAGGGAAGTATAGAATAAATGGGTGGCATCTCCTCTGAAATTCCTGGATAATGAATTTTCAATCCTAAAATTTAAGAATCACTGAAATGAACTTGCCACTTTTACAATACATTTTCAATTTCAGGCTATCACAGTTTTGGTAGTCGATATGTTAATGAAAAGCAAAACATTAAAAAGCATCACCATTTTCTTTTAGCAATTGGGTAATAACAAATCCATTCTTACTATTACTATAAATGCAAGTTTGTGAGTATGTAAGTCTGCTAAAAAAAGCATTGTAATTAATTTTATCTTAACATAGGTTTTTTTTAGGTTTGGGTCCTCTCACAAAAACTCGCTCTAGGGCCTCAGAAACTAATAATAATAAAGGATATATAATTAGTACAATCTGTGACCCCAACTTCATTCACGTGTGATTACATCATTTTAATTTTTTACAGGACCTTTATATTTTTCCAAAATCAAAATAGCTTAAGTAACTTTTTGTGAAATTATGTATTTACACATTATCCGTCAGTAAAAGTCCCTCCGAAATCGGTTCCTAAAACAGACAGACAGACAGACATAAATTTTACAAAGTGGGTTTTTATTAAGTAACATACATACTTTGATGTGCTAAAAAGCTCTAAAAAGCTAGCCAGGAATTTTGGTATTACGAACAGACACTTCAATGTTATTTATTTATATAGATTATAGATAAATACATAAGATTACGTACCAGATACTGAAATCAGTTCATCGGAGTTACTAACATCTACAAAGAATTGCTGAGATGACACTCCAACACCATACACGGTGCATGGCTGTACATCCTCCAACACTTCCTTTACATCTTGGACTTGAGCTACATATTGTATTTGTCTGTTCACTGCAATAAAAATTTTAATCATTATTATACGGGTCTCCTTCAAATACTGGAAGACATTTAGCCTACTATACCACACTGGCCAGACGTGTTGATGTAAGGTCTGTTTGTATTGAATTTTCCTTTTATTGCAGTGCTCTTGTCTCCTTAAAGTTACTCACGCGTGGATTGAAAGTAGCGGGTAGTGATATTATGTATTAGTAGTGATATACATATTGTGACTACACGGACAAAAGTTCAATGGATATTTTGTATTTATCTGAGAAGCATGAAATTTTCCAGGTTATTCCTTATTGACACATCACAATTGCCCACGGAACAGGTCACCATGATAATAACACACCTTGTAAGCATTTAATTGCACGATTTGTAAAACAAAATACGAGTTGATAGAAAAACAGGCAAGATGTTTAGGTTTCCTATTTGAAAAAAATATTGTTACAACCTATTATACGAGTTACTTACAATATCATTACTGTTTCTAGTATAAAATATATATTGTAAACTAAATATTGTTAATAATTAGGTAGGTATCAAATACATAAAACTGCAATACTTTCGTTCATTTCAAGTCAGGGTATGGCAGCCCCCAACGGATTTTCTTGGGATTGTTTTTACGCTACTTATTTTCTTTTCGTCGGGGATTTAAAATAAAGTTATTTAAACTTTTTTATATGTTACGTTTCTTATTTTGTACAGATGTTTTCGTCGTGGGTTTTTTCAAAATTTTTAATTTTGTTTTTTATATCTTTTACTCTCCCGCAGTGTGTATATCAATATGATCTCTCATTTCCACACTGTTTTTGTCTTTAGCGGCAGCGCGCGGATCCTATCCTATACTAGGTCTATCACCCGTACTTACACCTTGTTTGGGTAAAAATAATTATAAACACTGACCCAATACTTACAGAGGAAAGTTCCATCATCTTGGACGACAAAGAATTGATCATGTTCGGCTTCGTTATTATTGGCAGGCAAAAACTCGTATGTTTCATATGTATTCTTATCCATTTTATAAATTATACAATACAACTAAAATCACTAGTAAATAATTATAAAGGAATGTACTAGATAAATCTTTAACCACTCTACTCTATAACTCAACAATAAAACGTTTAATAGAATTAGTTTTTCTCATAAAATCTCTCTCCATGTATCCTAAGAGAATAATATATCCACAACTTTTTTTTATGTTCAATTTTATTAATTATTCTGTCTACATTTATTTGACTTTTAATCAATTAGAAATTTTTTTTAGATAATATTTGACGTTTGTGACAAATGACAATGTTGCCAGAAGTTTTCCTATAGTGTATTTTGTTTATGATTTTATCCAAAACCAATCATGTAGAAAAGGCACTTTTTTTACGCAGCGCCGTCTAGCCCAGAGTAAGCTTGTATTTTTCTGAAGACATACACATTAAACATAGAAAATACCCAAACTTCGAAATAAACATTTGCAGATTATATATACAAAAATTTTGTTCCAACCTGGGAATCGAGCCTGAGACTTCAGAATCCGCAACCGTATACACTACCGCTGCGCCACCGAAGCAGTCAAAATGGAACTTTATCTTCTGGAGATATACTTACCTAAGTTTCTCTATTTTGGGATCCAATATGGTGTCCACGAAATATTCAGTAATTTTTCTATGGGTATCGTGTTTGGGGTTTTACGGGGGTTCTTAGTAGTTAAGGTCCAAAAATCAAACAAATTCTAAAGATTTTGAGATATCATCCATTCATGAAATCAATCAGTCACTATTGCACGTTCCTTTCACATCAGGTGGAAGATCCGTCGCATCACAGTATAATTCGACACCCCCCTGCATTATCATTGTAATTAGGTACGTTATTATCTATTTATACAAGAATTGAAATTTTGTTTTATTATTATATAAATAAATAATTATACTTACGTAGTGGACTCGCATTTAGCGAGTAACATTGTTACTGGTTTGGGTGTGATTAAATGAGAATACACCTTTAGAACAAAGTTCGTCAATACAAAATCTGTTGTTTTCTGGACATGCTAGTGATTTAAAAAAAAATAGGTAGCACGTTAAGGTTGTTGCCAGGTAAGTATTTTTTGCTCCGGTTTACCTTTTATAAAAATCCAGCCTTTGCCACATACACATCAGCCGATCAGGGGAGAATCTTCCCTGCTTGACCACACATTCATATCAAAAACTAGGGTACCCAGCGAAGATCTGTTCTCTCCCAGGTTCAGTCGTGTGCGTTCGTCCAGTAAAAAGTACTCGCCTTTCAAGAATTGAATGCTACAGATAATTAGTGCCTTATCTCGTGTAAATGTGCATGAAATTTGCAATTCGTGCGTGAAACAGCTTCAGAGTGATTTAAGACAAATTGATTCTGCTTTTTTTTAATTGATGCATCTAGCTGGAAATGAAATATGCAGAAAGGTAGCTTATTATTCCAGTATTTTTTCATTTTCTGCTGGGCGAACGTTTTGGCGATTGCTATATATCGGAAACGGTTGGCCGTACAGACATGATTGCTTTTTTATGCGGATATAAGCACTAATGTACTGTACATTAGTGCTTATTTGTGCCCAAATGTTTACTAATATGACTAGCATGGTTCAGGAGTTATTACACTTTATCCTAGAAACACGAAAACATCTCTGGCTCTGGAATTATGAAGACCACGGACTTCGCGTTAGTGCTGTCTGGTACCTGTTATATATGGACACGATCCTGTAAAGTTTCGCCGGCCTACTGCTTATCATTAGCGAGTTTTTAACATTTTATTGCTTTTTTTTGAGGTTATCTTGAAGTAAATTATTTCGAGTTCGGAAACAGTATTTTTCTGTGAGCTGGCTTATTACATTCTTCAACGATAATAAGTGATCTATTTTAAGAATGCGTATGCAAAAAATAAGCTATGTACACCCGCTAATTTAGATGATAATGATAAAAATCCATTCGAAATCTTTTTTGTAGATTAACCGACTCAATTCGAATGAACATTAAAAAGCGGCCGCACTATACTTCAAGCTATCCTTCCTCACTTGACGGTGTTGTACTGAAATGTATAGTACAGATGCGTACAGAATTGTTATGTCGGAAAATATTTTATAATAGGGACATGAAATAAAATGTGTATTCTTTTATTTCTAATAATAGTAGGTACAGATAACGACACATTGGTCTTGTGTAAATATAATGAATTAGTGATTTTGCTAATTATAATTTAATTTTTAATTTAATTAAACCTTTCTGCATATTTCATTTCCAGCTAGATGCATCAATTAAAAAAAATTTTGCTGGACGAACGTTCGTGCAGCAGAATCAATTTTTCTTAAATCACTCTGAAGCCGTTGCACGCACGAATTGCAAATTTCATGCACATTTACACGAGATAAGGCATTAATTATCTGTATCATTCAATTCTTGAAAGGCGAGTACTTGTTGCTGGACGAACACACACGGTTCAGTCGCTCTGATTAGTCGGAATCAGTCACCGAATATCAGAATTTGTTCAAACGGAAATGGTTCAAAACTTAAAAACATTTCTAGGTGATTGTGTGAATGTGAAGAATCTCCCAATCTTTGCCACATTTATGTCTCAAAAACTAGAATATCTAGCGAAGATCAGTTTTCCCAGAATTAGTCGCTAATTGGTCGGAATCAGGTACCAAATCACAGATTTATTTGGGTCTTGGTAGAAAAGATTTTAGAGTTCACAATTTTTAAGCTATAGTCTAGGAGCTAGATCGAAGAGTTTATACCAAATTATTTATAATATTAAGCTCTAAATATGGATAGAATAATAAAACTTCCGTTGTGGAAATATAAAATGATTTATTACTCTAAAATTATTGTACTTATGTAGGTAGGTACCTACTGTAAAATAATAAAAAATACCTACCTAATCAAAGATGTAGGTAGGCTGCGACCGGAGCTCCGTCTGTGATTGAGTGAAATAACCACCAGACCCTGCCCAAAACCTACAGTGCCAGTTTTGCGAAAATGCGGGCCTTCCTTTTCCGCGACGGTCGCCTACGCGGGTCCCCGTGTCGGAGCAATTTTGTATTAAAGAACCCGCGCGGACGTCCGCATAACGCAGTTTCGGTCCTAAGGGTTCCGCTTAAAATAATTAAGTAGGTACTTGACACAAATCACATTCGTTGACAATGTATAAATATTGAAACGTTCATTATAATATAACAGTTTTTATCCGTGACGAAAGATTAGGCACTGAATATGGTTTTGTTCTCTCATGTGATTATTGTACTAATCTACCAAACCACCCACAAAAGATTTACAATTCAAATGCATAATAATAGATATATATATAGAGTTTGTTAATCTTGTCAAGTCAACTTAGGTATCGCTTGTAGTAGGTAGGTACAACTCTAAAGGAACAATTAGGCGCATGACAGCTATTTTAGACCTTTTTGTTATTATAAAACTAACTAAACCAAAAATTTAAGAGCGCTAAAGTGATCACCGACGAGAGCGAGTAGGTACACAACTGCTAACTGCTGTCATGTGTGTGTGTCACTAGGGGAGGGGGGGGGGGGGGAGCGAAGGGCTAGAAGCAAGGGTGCGGACGCCTACCGTAACCCCATTTCTGTCATGCGCCTTGTTTTGGTCGAGTAGTAGGTGTTCCAGTGTTCACGGTTTTCAGCAGTGGCGGGGCAATACCTTAATTTGGTGAGGGCAAGATACAATTCGCGAGGTTCTAAATAATATATAAAAAAATACAATACTAACTAATGAACACGGAAGGTAATTGCCCGATCAGCATTAATTTAATAACTGGTTTTGAAGTTCAGAATATGCTGATTAGTGGGTATACCGATTGCATCGGACCGCTTTCAGAACAAACGTGTCAATTCTGAGGGAACTAGGAGTAAAGGAAACACTATTAGCCCAATGCCTTCGCAGAATACTCCAATACGTTGGCTATGGGGCTAGAAAGAATCCAGACAATCTGGAAAGATATTACTGGATATATATATATATATATAAGATTGAGGGAAATTCGTCATGGGGCCGAAGCCCAAGAAGTTAGATCCAAGAGGCAGTGGGCTGCGTTGGAATCGAAGCCCTAAGAATACCGAGGACCGGGACATATGGAGAAGGGCAGAAAATAAAGACCGACACGGAGGGGGTCACGATCCTCAGCATTGAGGGAACGACTGGAGGTATACCATTTAACCTTGGCACCAAGAGCAGATGATATTGTTATATAGACGAAAGCACTATGCTAGGTACACCTAGTCTTATCTCCCATGACACCAACTTTTTAACCAATTTACAAATAAGCAAATTTCCATAAAAAATGTGCCTCTAATGGTATATCATACTTATCTATAATAAGTAAATATAATTAAAAAATTAAAATAAACCGACTGTAAAAAATCAATAGATAAGCAACGTACTAAAAAGACCGAAAAATTGTTGTAATTATTATTCCTGATTAAATAACATATGTATATATTTGTAATCTCCATTTGATTCCCTTTATTTTGATACCCCACCAAAACAATACCTGTCCTGTAAGTCGGGTAAAAAGGGGACAAAACTCATTGTAATGCATAAAGAATAACGAAAAAAAACCACTATATCGGGATTTTGTTGACTATGCGAAACATTCGATAGAAAGCTACAAAATCCAATAACTACAGCATATAACTGTAAGCTACTAATAAATAATATAGATACCTACTTATAATAAAAATATTTGAAATAAAAAATGTTGTTCCAGCGCAAAATCTCTTCAAATTATATAAGACAATAGGTACTAGGTACTACAGCTAACATCAAATTAAGCAACATTGGCACAACACTTAACAATAAATAAATGCGTAAAGCAATGCGAGGCAACCTTACACTCGAAGAGGTGTTTCAGCAGCTAGCAAACTCAACTGAAATAAATGGTAAATAAAGAAATTCGAAAACAAGCAAAAGAAATCGACCATCGTGTCAAAAAGAAGAAGAGAAAGTCATTGGTCCATGAAAATGCTGATGAAGGGTGATCTAACGATGTCATTCTAAGTACTTATAAACTTTTGAAATGTGTATTCTGTTTGTCCCAATCAAAGGCGCATATGATCCTTGATAATGGCACAAAGTCCAGAATTAAGGTCTGCCGAAGAGCGATTGAGTGTAGTAGGTAGGTTGGGGTAAAACTCACCAACCACATTTCCTATACCTACGACAATACGCTCACAAACAGGTGTTTCTGATTTCGGTCATTAGTCAGCAAAACTGAAATAGAGATGAGCGACAAGAATCATCATATAGGGGGAGCAGAAAGTCGGTCAGCGTCGCAGAGGGAGGCCTACCAAACGCTGACGTGATGATTTAAATGCTTATGCAAAAAGTAGCCGGAATACATTTTAAATAGGAATGCCTGGAAGACCATGGGAGAGAACTTTGCACAGCAGTGGGACCATATAGATTATAAGAAAAAGAAAAGTTTCGTTTTTGGCTTTTAAGTAATACATAAATGTTTGAAACGCGAGGCCCCTCAGCCCGTGAGACCGTGGGCGGTCGCCTATGCCCTACCCCGCCACTGAGTGTTTAAAGCTCGACACAATCACCTCACTTCATTAGGTATCTATCGGTAGATTCGTTTGTATTTAAGGCATAGTGACGGCACAAGTCAAACACACCAAAAGAAATAATTTGCTGCTTATGCTAATGTAGTAAAATCGAATATGAAATTTTGAGTGCTAAAAGCTTCACAGAATTCAGTATTTTGTAATGCATAAATGTAATCTTTTAGTTCTATGGCTGAATATACTGGCGCTCGAAATTTTTTCACAGCTATTAACTGTATTATTTCCTTAAACATAATTTGTCTCGCTGGTCTTCCCGCATGAGCTATCCAGTGATCATAATGAAATCTAAAGAAATGAATGTCACTTCGGTAAGACTGCTTGTACCAAGGCATTTTGTAGGCCCATCCATAGTACACTATACTACCATTACATTTCAGTAATTTTAATAGGACATTTTCATATCTTCCTCCCAAGCAATTCAAAGCTAAAACTGGTTTTTGTAATGCTGTGACGGATGCCGTCAATGCTTCTGCTTCTTCCAGTGTACATACTAAACTAGCTCCTATGTGGTAAAGGTATGCCTTCACACTTTCATATGCGCAATGATTTGCTACTATATTTATGGTTTTGATACCGTAGCTATGACATAATTGTATAATACTTTGGCCAATAGGACTATTGGCTGCAGTTTGTATAATGATGTCTCCAGGTTGTAATTTTACAAAATCTTTAATCAATCTATAAGCTGTGCAGGGAGCAACAGATAACATACAAGCTTCAGCAAGGGGTGTTTTCTTTGAAATTGGATAAAGAGATGATTCATGATAAATACCATACAATCGCCAGGTGCCAAGCAATCTATCAGTTAAAATCACTCTATCACCGGCTTTGAAATAGTTTACTTTATTTCCGACTTCAACTACATCTCCAACACCTTCATCACCAGGAACTGCAGGTAAGGGAGGCAATACTAAATTCTTTCCTGGAATAAAAAAAAACTTTAACAATTTCTAGCAAAATAGTTAGATTAATATTATTTAAGTCAGAGCTATCAATGATTACTTCATTTAGTAATTTGTTAGATAATAAGATAGTTAATTGTGGCTAAAGTTGCAGTCTATAATCAAGTAAGTCCATTATAGTTGTGACATTTCAGCTACATGGTTACATGAAAAAAAAACCAAATGAATATTTTTATAGTTTATTTAAACAAATAACAATAAAACAGGTCTACACTAACTTAAGTGTTTAACTAACTGAAATCTAAGATATATTTACAACCCGTAAATCCCTTCGCCGTGAGGGCATTTACTATGGCTTCTTCATACTTTTCAAACTTCACCAATTTGTGAATAGGAGCCGTAACTTTATTTCCCATCATTAATGATATGATTTCATCTATCATTTTATTTCTGTTTTCAGTGCTAGCCTTCTCATTCCATGCAGTCATCCAGAACCCTACAGAAGAGATATTCTTAAAAATATGTGCAGATGTTGGAATCGTTACAGGTTCTCTAGACATCCCTCCATAAGTGACCATTGTTCCGGAATGTTCTAAGTGCCTAAGCATTTCCAAAGAATTTTTCCCTCCAACACAGTTCAAGGCCAGTGAAGGTTTTTCAATTAATTTTTCCCTAAAGATATTAGTAGATCTCATCTCTTCTTCTGTCAATACATAAGTAGCTCCCAAATTCTTTAAATATTGCTTTAAGTCATTGATTTCAGGTCTGTTTCTCACAATATTAACAGTTTTAACACCCCAAGCTTTGCATAATTGTATCACATTTTGTCCACATGCACTATTTGCTCCATTTTGTATAACAACAAAGCCCTTTTCTCGCACTGGTTTAAAATCAGTTAGCAATCTATAAGCGGTGCAAGGATTGACCGATAATGTTGCAGCTTCCACTAACCCTAAATTGTCAGGTACAACTTTTAATTCATCGTTATTAAAGACAGCAATGTCTCTCCAAGTACCTAGTACTGGTTTTGTAACAATGACTTTATTTCCGGGACTGACTCCTGTCACATTGTTACCCACTTTTTCTACAACTCCCACACCCTCGTTACCTGGTATACATGGCAGCTCTACTTTGAGTGGATATTTGCCTATAATTCAACAATAACACTTGTCAATATAATAGAAAACAAATCACAATATTGTCTAACAATGTTAGAAAAGAAAGACTAACTTTTAAATAACATCAATATAAAAAACAAAATGGTGTTGATATTTAAATTCAAGTATATTCATGTTTGTTATTACCTTGTATTACATTAATATCAGCAGGGTTGATGGGTGCAGCCAGCATGCGAACTAGAACATCTTGGCATCCCAATTCTCGTATTGGGGTATTTTGAAATTTTACGACTCTTGTCGGGTCGCCGAATTGATTATATACCAACTGTTTTGAAATGAGAGTCTTTCGAGTCCGTTGAAACTTAATCATATACGTTTTAGTTGTTGTAGCGATAAGTGTCTTTGCACGAGATAGGGCTAGGAGAGCCATACTGCTATCAAAATGTAATAGTGGACGCTCGGCAGTATACCGATGATTTAAATTTGATGAGTTCTGTGGTGTGAGTTATGGTGGTCTGGTATATAATGCATCAAATTCAATTAAATTGAATTTAAAAAGATTTTATTTCTATTACATTTTGTTCTTTTTAAGTTTTAATGGCAACTGACGGACGGACTGACACTTGACAGTTTTGACAAAGACACATGACCACAGAGTACTTTTTTTATATAGGTATGACAATAGAGATAAACGAATATACTCATATTAGGTATGCATATAATGCGAGCGACCCGTATTCATATTAGGTTATAGGAATGTCATCTATTAGGTTACTCGATATTAGTCAAGTATTAGCCAGAGACTACGTGAACGAATACTAGTTATAGAGCATAATACTAAAACGTTCACTCCTTACCCTATTATCTGACTAATATCGAGTAATAGGTATGGTATTAGAATATGACGAAACTAATATATCCTATATTAGGATTATGTGAAATTGACCCTAATATAACATCTCTACATGACAATCACTTGTTTTTTTTTAATTTATTAAAGCATTGGCAACATGGCCATCAGCTTAAACCTGACATATTACCACAGACAGACGTCTATTAGGGAAGCAGACTAAACGTAACTTATTCAAACGCATGGTAATTTAACTACAAACTGTGCAAAATAGTACCAAGGACATCATCATTCATTGTGTAGGTATAGAAAAAGTAAAAAAATTAATAAAATAACATAAATTATACAGTACTTTTTTAAAAGCACAAGGTAAACATCATCATTTCAAATTTCACGGCACGGGTCTTCTCCAAAGAATGTGGAGGGAATTTAGCCTACTACACCACGCTGGCCAGACGGGTTGGTATAGGGTTTGTTCCGAATTTTCCTTTTCTCGCAGTGCTCATATCTACGTAAGGTTACTAGGTTACTCCCTTAGTCGCCTTTTACGACACCCACGGGTTGAGATGGTGTAGTGACATTTTGTATTCTTAATCCGTCACTACACGGCTGTAAACATACTTTGAAATAATACAAGACTTATAAACATAATTTTATGAAATAAATTTTATAAAATAAAAATACTGTAAATAAAACCATAAATCACGGTGCAACCAATGAATCACAGAGGATTCTAATACATTATTTTAGTATTTCCTAGGCGATTATTATAAGTTCCTTTATTACAGTACCGTCATTCACAAGTTCGTGACAGCTCAGCTGACTGACGTAAACTGACAATATAGTGTATAATCTATGCTGACAATATTAAAAAAATCTAGATAATTTGTGATTCACCATGTAACACGTTATATAGTCAATCTGGATCAAGATCACTGATCACGATCTCGGATCGCGATCTGGATTGACTGTGTACCATCTGTCGCAGACCGAGTGTATTAAGTGAGAGCTGGAGACGTACAAGTACTTAAAGGCACTGCGTTGCCGCGCGTTGGGGCAGCCGCGGCGGCGCGCGCCCAAGCTCACTTCAAACAACGGTTACTCGTAAAATTTGTACGACACCTATAGAAAATTTTGGCAGTTTTGAAAACTAGATAAAATTTTCTATCGAATAATATATACCTATCTAATATGTTATGGTGGGTTTTATACGTAAAAAAATAATGTCTACCTGGTGGTGGCCTCGAAATGGTTCTCACATTGAAAATAATGTACTTATCTATCAATAAAAAACAATACACAAATTTAACTTTAAGACGTGGGGTATAAATATATTATACATAATATAAAATACTCCGCGTTTTAAAGTTAAATTTTACTAGCGCGTGCGTAGTTAGTTACGTTCTTGGGGAGCTGACAAAAAGAAATTATATATTGTCGAATAATAGACTGTAATGAAACCAATATAATAATGTTGCATTTCACCCGGCGAGTGTGGAGCATCAGAGGAATTCAATCCTCTTTCCAATCCCCTTCTTTTTCCCTTTCCTCACTATTTCTTTTTTCCTTCTAGGTAGGCAGCAGCTTGATTGTAGGTATATATTCTTCGCATTGCTTATTCTAATACTAAGAAAACATAATCATGTCAATGAGCACCACTGCTAGCTACATAAAAATAGATTCTTCAAACCCTTTTGTCTAAAAAGTCGATTATATAATAACAGACGCATAACTAATGATGTACATAGAAATAAATTTAATGTGTTTCTTTAGTACAAATGCAGACATGGCTATGCAAGGAGGTAAGCGAGAGAGTATATGTGTCTCTGTTTATCTTTGGGCGTTTTACGAGTACGTAAAACGCACACTCTACATACTCTCACTCTCTCTCTACTCACTCTACATAGTAATGTAGAGTGAGTGATGAATGTTTTCTGTTTATGCTAAATATGTTAAATCCATGTTTCTCCACCTTTATATCAGTAGTATATCTTTCTGCCTGAACGCACAACAGTAAAAAATATCTCAACTATTCTTTTGCGACGGTAAAAACCTCAGAACAATTATTTGTCCTAGCAAAACAGCCCCTTGATTCTGACTCGTCGGATTGCTCTCGGATCGTAAACTTTTACGAATCTTTGTACGACGTATTTTTACGGCTTAAGTTATTTAATGTTAGAAAATAGTCTACCGTATAGAAAATTAAAATCTGATTAACTTAAGGTTTTTTCCTACAACCATTTATTTCTTTAACATTATGTTTTTTAACTTTAATTACACTGACATTTTGGGCCGAAAATTTTCCGACAGCTTAGAATCAGGGGGCTGGTTTCTATGAAATTGTTAACGTGAGCGGAAATTAGTTCATCTAAAATATGTTGATCGTGTCCACGGATGTGAGCCTTCTATTATCCACCTCTCTGCATCTGCGGATGTAAAAAAATATGCATCCTCAACATCCCTGGTAGGTAAAACATAGTGATTAGGTTTATTATCCTTGATATGGATAGATTGATATTTTATTAGAAGATTTTGTGTGATGCAGAGGCGGCCATAAATAGTAAAACACATCTTTTGGGATTTTCGAAAATATTCACAAAAAATAAAATATGACGGTGCGAAGTTCGCCGGGTCAGCTAGTTTGCAATAAATAACATCAAAATTATGAAATTAAACCTTAAACAAATTTAAAATGAACAAAAATTCTATATATTTTTGTTTACTTGCCAAATGCAAATTATTTCGATGTGACGGATCGATTAAATTTTAAAAGAAATTTTAAATCCCACGAAATGTCAAAAAGAAAATAAACGAATTGACAGAGTATACGTAATGACTATTTATTAATGATACTTAGAGAAATCTAAAACATATTTACAAGCAGCTTTGGATGATAATCCATCGCACAACGCCTCGTTATAATTGTCAAATGCTACTAATTTATACTTTGGCGCAATTAATTTATTTTTACATATCAAATTTATAAGATCATTTAACATTTTATCTTGTTCAATTTTACTAGCTTTTTTATGCCACTGAGTCATCCAAAAGCCCTTAAATGTCAAATTTTTAAATATTAATGCTCCTGTTGATATCTTTACTGGTTTTCTAGACATTCCTCCATATGTAACAAGAACTCCAGAATGTTCCAAATGTTTAATAAGTCCCGAAGAACTTTCTCCTCCGATACAGTTCAAGCCTAGTACAGGTCGCTTTATTATTTTATCTTTAAATATTTTAGTTTTTGGTAATTCTTTTTCTGTTAACACATGAGTTGCTCCTAAGCACAGCAAATATTTTCTTAATTCTTTAATGTCCGATTTGTCTCTAACGATATTGATACTTTTAATACCCCAAGCTTTGCATAACTGTATAACGTTTTGCCCAACTGAACTATTGGCTCCATTTTGAATCACAACAAGGTTGTTCTTCTTTCGTACTGGTTTAAAATCTGATAGCATTCTATATGCAGTACACGGATTGACCATCAGCATGGAAGCTTCAACTGTTCCCAATTCACAAGGAACACATTTTAATACTTTTTGATTATATATGCCTTCTGTTCTCCATGTCCCTTGAGCTGTTTCTATAAAAATTACTTTATGTCCTGGAACAATGTCCTTCACCTCCTTACCCACTTCTGTTACAATACCTACGCCTTCATTCCCAGGGACGCTTGGAAGTTTTGGTTTAACTGGATATCTGCCTATATTAGAAAATAAGTGAGTATAACGAGGCAATAAGTACGTTAGGTACATTCAACAGACATCACATGAATCTATCCTGCAGTACTTGCTAAATACGTAACTAAATAAATAGATAATGGTGAGTTTCTTCTTAAAATTCTAGCGGTGCATGGGCGGTGGCAGTATCAAAATACTTAATTTGATTTATTGACCCCCTGATTCTGACTCGTCGGATTGCTCACGGATTGTAAACTGTTCCGAATCTTAATACGACGTATTTTTACGGCTTACACCTGATCCTAAAAGTTATTTAATGTTAGAAAATAATGATTAATTTAAGATGTTTTCCTACAACCATCTATTTCTTTAATATTATGTTTTTTAACTTTAATTAAACTGACATTTCCGGCCGAAAATTTTCCGACAGCTCAGAATCAGCCTTTCATCATTCTAAAAGCCTGATATCGTTTTTCCTGCCTCTAGGTGTCGAAATTAAGCATATTTATACGTACCTTGTATAGTGTTTATATCTGAAGGATTGACCGGTGCAGCCAACATACGGACCTGTACATCGTGTTTGCCTAGGGGAGGCAATTTACGTTCCACTACCTCAATAACATTTATCGGTTCTCCGTATTTTCTATATATAAGTTCTCGTGTGGTTTTATTCCTGACTGATTCTACAAATTTTGTGAGATGTACTCTAACTGTAAGTTTTGTTTGAAATGGAATAGCCATCGTATGTTTAACTCATTAATTTAGTGAATCAAAAATGAAATCTTTATCAAAATAAACAATAAGTTGTCCGATTGACATTGACAGGTGGTAGGCATTAACAATATTATGTTATAAAGTTTTCAGTTTACAACATCAAAACACGGAGGTCGAAATACCTTTTTATTATTTTCCTATTGGCTAGTAAGTTACTAAAAAAAATTAAAAAATTTTAAGTCGCCGGTAATTTTCCCGTAATTTATATAAATGACCGTAAAATTACCGTAGTTTACCAGCATTTTCGGTAAAATTACGTAATTTTGCATCCCTACTAGTACCTACCTAACTAAATTGCTAAATTCATAGTCTTCCATGGACAAAATTATTATATGTCTGTGGGACACAAGAATTTTATTATAACCGTTGGTTGAGCACTGGAGCTTTCAAAGATACGATAATATGATCATTAGTCAAAAGAAGAACCTAGAAACTTGCATCATTTTGGAGGCCAGACAAATAGTTTAAGTCACTGACACAGAATAAATAAAATAAATAAACTACGCCACTGACGTGTATTTTAGGCTACAGGTACCTACCTAAAGCTTTTCAACAGACCTAAAATGAATTAAAGACCTCAAAAGACCTGAATCAATAAAAAAAAATGACTATTGCCTTTTCTAAATTTTATATGTTTATACTAAATAGAAGTCGCGCAGGGTTTCGCTGCCGTCGTTCTTTATTTGGCCACGCACATAAATAAATCCTTTCGTCCTATGACCTAAATATTTATTTATAACATATTTGCTCGTAAAGGGTCTCTTATTACACCAATTTCAGTGTTGTAATGTATCTCATTACGCACTAGTGCGGTAATGTAAAGTAAATTGCACGGCTTCTCATGCTCACATACTAATAATCAAGGGGCTCCGTACGTAACGAACGGTACCTATTTTTTTAAATATTAGCAAAGAGTTTTTATGTCAAAAAAGTGGTCAACATTTTATGAATAAAATTAATTAACTTTGGTAGATAAAATAATTATGATATAATTATATAAAATAAACATTTAATTCTTTAATTTAATTAATTTAGACCATAAATTACAACCATTTATCTGTACTAAAACACAAAAATATTAATTTACTTTATTAGTAATACTGGTTGTTTTTGTGTTTTTGCCTTAAAAAAAAGCGCTGATGCGCGCGCATCGATAAATTGTGACAAGTAAAAATAATTCCGCGCGCTATTTCTTTTCGCTGTATTTGTTTTTTTCTAAGAAAGTCCGAATTTTATTTATTTCCTCGCAAATATGTTATAAAACGTCGTATGACACACGTGCGGTTTGATAATTACAGCCTCTGCTTTCTTGTAGCCCTCGCCTGCAGCTCGGGCTAGCAATATCGCCTCGGCTGTAATTATCAACTTACCGCACTTGTATCATAATGTACTATTATTTTATAGGTAGGTACTTTTACTATCCATAAATTAATTAATAATTTCATAGGTAGGTTTATTTTCACAGAAACTTTCACATTCAGAGCATAACCTTTTTAATTAACTATATGCGTTGATTAAATTTTAGTATTTAAAAGTTAAGCAGGAACGGTGTTTTCAAGCGTGAGATTTCCTCGAGCTTATTACTCTAGTCGGGGTCACGGAGTTAGATATTTATGAAAAACATGTTGGTCGAGATTGGATTTTAATTGGTTACTTACACAAATATTGTTAAACACATTTTCTGCTTTATCTACGTATTATTAAAAGAACGAATGGAAATATCAAAAAACGAAAGAATGTATCGTTAAGTATTTATTTAATATTATTGATTAATATTTTTAATAAAAATAATGGGCTGATTAGTTAAATATTAAGATTTAAAAGAGAAAGGAGGTTTGAGAAGAAGACTTGTCATTCCTACTTTTGTCATTCCCTCGTCGGTTAAGAAGCGATGAACTCTGCTATCCAAGTCTTTTCTTGCCATTGGTGCCGTAGCACTCGGGGGTGCTGTTGCTTCAGGAGGTGGCATTTGAAGTTTAGGAGTACGAAAACGTCTAGCTCGAGTTAATTGCCAAGTAGCACTTGAATTTCTCATCGCCCCAATACCCTTGTTTTCGTCAACGGCCGCTATGATTGGGCGTGGATTGCTGAAATGTGGATGAGATATGAGAAACTGATTGCACTAAAGAGATTGTTTATTTTGTCCATATAAACAAGATAAGGGATAACTGTTTCTAGCGAAAGGACTTATTCCAAAGCAATGCTTCCTTAAAAAGTTTTTGGCAACCCTATCACCAGCAGGAAAGGAATGTTAACTTAAACCGAGAACAAACTATTACTAATATACTTGACTGGCCTGTTGGTCTAGTGGTTAGTGACCCTGACTGCTAAGCCGGAGGTCGTGGGTTCGATCCCCATCCAGGACAAATCTTTGTGTGATGAGCATAAAGGTTTGTTCTGTGTCTGGGTGTAATTTATCTATAACTATGTATGTATTTACAAAAAAAAACATGTATTTAAATAGTATATCAGTTGTTTAGTACCCATAACACAAGCAAATATAATTGCTTACTTTGGGACTAGATGGCGCTGTGTGAATGTAGTAGAATATTATTATTATTATATCATTATACTAAACTGTGCACACTATCCCCCTTATTACAAAACATGGACTAAGCATTAAACCAGGTTTAAATTGACAACTTTGACACTAAAACAATGGCTTATGTCAATTTAAACCTGGGTTAATATTCAGTCGCACCCGTCAGCTGCCGCTTATGGGCGCGTCCGGTAATTTGTTCCCGGATTTAGTCATAAGCAGACTAAGCAGAGGCGCTAGGCGTAACTATACCATCTGGGGCCATTGGCAAATTCTTTTGATTGGGCCCTATCAGTAGGTAAGAATTGTCACGTTGTAGTTAGTTTTTAATTTTAATAATCCACTTTGTATGTGTTGAAATCCTTAATAATTAACTTGAATTTGTATTATGGCCTCTAGTTGTCTCACTTTAATAGATATTAGGCAGTTACTTAAAAAAAATAAAAATATTTTTTTGAAGTACAATATTTTTACCCGACTGACAGGACGGGTATTGTTTTTGGAGATTACAAATATATACATATTATTATGTTATATATTTAAATTCAATCGACTAATAATTACAACCATTTTTAGGTCTTTTTAGTGCGTTGCTTATCTGTTGATTTTTTGCAGTCGGGTTATATAATTATTTACTTGTTTATATAACTGAGGTAGGTGCATAGTTAAAAATTACTTCTGAGCTTGGGGCTTCTTAGGCTGGGGCCCTCTTGGGTCGGAGACCCGTGGCATTTTGCCAGCCCGCCACCCTATAGTTACGCCACTGGTCATAAGGATTTTTGTTGCGGTATAGAGACTAAAGCATTTGCTTTGTAAAAATAAGTTGTAACTGTTTTGAGTGAGGGGGTGTTGTCTCAATTACTTGTACGTTTAAAAATTTTCGGTGACACAGTTTTTGTTTTTTAGTGCAGGTGTTATTTATGATGTTGCACTCACTATTTCGTTGTAATAACAGAACGTAACCTCGCTGGTGCCATCACTGAAGGCAATTCAGTCCCAGTGCTTCTTTTTAAGCCTGTGAACAAGACAGTTGTAGCATCAGATAGGATAATTAACTAGACAATCATGTTGAAACCGGAAAGTATATTCTGCAATCTTCTTCTTCTTCTTTTCGTGTGGGCTTGAAGCAGACCCTGGTGTTAGAATTTATCAAGTCACCCAGAAGGCTTCCAACTTGACTTACATTCTAAACTAATAATATTAAAAAGGAGGAAGATTTGTATTTTTGTATGTAACGAATAAACTTAAAACTTCTGGACCGATTTCAAAAAATATTCTGCCGTTAGAAAGCTACATTATCACTGAATAACATAGGCTATATAACACCACGCTACGGCCAAAAGGAGCTGAGCAGCGGCCAAATAAAGAACCACGGGAGCGAAGGCTCGCTCGCCTTCTATATCTATACTAGGTGTATAAATATAGATTATATATAATAATATAATATAAATAATATTATAAAGCTAAAGAGTTTGTTAGTTTGTTTGGTTGAACACTAGGATCTCAGGAACTACTGGTCCGATTTGAAAAATTATTTTAGTGTTGGATAGCCCAATTATCTAGGACGGCTGTATAACATC
Organism: Laspeyria flexula; assembly: GCA_905147015.1. NCBI lineage: Eukaryota > Metazoa > Arthropoda > Insecta > Lepidoptera > Erebidae > Laspeyria > Laspeyria flexula. The sequence goes on along the minus strand of LR989964.1, from coordinate 7,863,470 downwards.
ACGCTATGGTCAATAGGAGCTGAGTAGTAGCAAAATAAAAAACGACGGGAACGAAGCCCCGCACGACTTCTAGTCTAGATATATGTTTGTTATTTAATATATTTAGTTTTTCGTATCCCTGTTTCAAGGTTTTGGAAAGGGTGACTGACATTGACCTTGAACTTAAAAATGATTTAATCGTTACAACGCAACGTTTAGTCTGACTAGCTGAGAGCTAGCCTACCGTCAGAAAATCTTAAGGTATACTGCCTACATGAAGCTTGCAACATCTACTTATTATTCAGAAAAATAACGCGACATAACAGTTTTATTACGTCCATAGATAGTACTCATATATAAAAGTGGCCAGGGTGTACAAATTATAACAAGAAGGTTTTAACTTCGAACACCTCCCCGTAATTAGATCACCCTGTACGTACAATGCATGATATAAACTGATAATAAACACAAGTGACTACTAATACACAATATGACAATTAATTTATAAATATTTGAATTAATTTATAAGAATATCAAATAGCAAACTTAATATAGAAACAAATATGTATTAAACCATTATAAAAATAAAAACTTTACAGTAAACCTAATAATGTAGTTAGCTTACTGTGTCTTAGTTTAGGTAATGATTTGGTTAGTATGTCTGCTAACTGATGTGTGGTTGAGATGTACTTAACATGAATTTGATTATTTGTTAAGGCATCTCGTATGAAGTGATGACGAATATCAATATGTTTTGTGCGAGCGTGATAGGTGTCATTTGTGCTGAGTTTAAGTGAACTTTGGTTATCTGAATATATTACTATTGGTTGGTCTATTGAAAATATTTCTTTGATGAGGGAACGTACATAGATGGCTTCTTTACTTGATTCAGAAAGTGCCATATATTCGGCTTCTGTAGTCGAGAGGGCAACTGTTTTCTGTTTGCGAGCCTCCCACGAAGTTGGTGCGCCACTCATCAAAAAGGTGTAACCAGTGTATGAGCGTCTGTCAATAACACTACTACCGTAATCAGCATCAGCATAACCAATAGGTACACTTCTATCAGTATTGTAGGTGTAGTTTAGTTTCAAATTTTTAGTTGCCTTTAAGTACCTAAGTACACGTTTTGCAGCTTTCCAGTGTTCCTCCCCGTAATGAGTATTGAATTGGCTCAAATAGGAGACAGCATAGGATATGTCAGGTCTTGTGCCAATGGAAATATACATTAGTGACCCAATAAGCTGCTGATAAGGCAAATTAAATCGTTCCTCACCATCTTTTGGCCGGATTAATTTTAGTCCAAGTTCCATTGGTGTGGATACTGGAATAGCATCTTCCATGCCAAATTTATTAATCAGTTCGTCGATATAATTAGTTTGGTCGAGAGTAATACTTTTTTCACAATGAGTGACTCTCATTCCCAAACAATCTTTAAGAATACCGAGATCTTTTACAGTGAACAGTTCTCTAAGTCCTCGTTTGAATGAATCTTTCATACTGTCATCATTTGACAGGAGGAAGAAATCGTCCACAAAGATAGCGACGACAAGAAGCTTTTTGCCTGACTTTTTATAATAAAGACAGTGCTCTTTCGAACATTGAGTCAATGAAAGTTTGTTCATGGCTTCACAAACTTTTTTGTTCCATTGACGTGGAGCTTGTTTAAGCCCATACAGTGATTTTTTAAGGAGACATACCTTTTTCTTAGGTTCAAAAGCGAAACCTTCTGGCTGCTCCATGAAGATTTCTTCTTCTAAATCACCGTTGAGAAATGCAGTCTCGACATCTAAATGTTCAAGATAAAGTCCATCTTTTGCTGCAAAAGCGATTAAAAGTCTTATGGTAGATAGCCGAGTGACCGGTGAGAATGTTTCTCCGTAGTCAACGCCGTAAACTTGTGTAAAACCTTTGGCTACAAGTCTAGCTTTGAACTTCACTATCTCTCCGTTAGTATCCTTTTAAATTTTATAGACCCATTTATTTTTAACAATCTTTCGGTTTTCAGGTCTGTCAACTAAAGTCCAAGTACCATGATTGATAAGAGAGTTATACTCGACTCTCATAGCTTCCACCCATTCGTCTTTATTCGAGTCTGTCATAGCTTCTCCGTAAGTCTCAGGTTCAGAGTCGCAGGAGATCGAGCAGAGAGTAGACCTGTCATTCTCTGGAAAACGAGTTGGAGGTTGTCGCTCTCTGGTCGGATATCGTCTTTGGTACTCTAAACTTGACTCTGGAGATGGTTCTGACTCAGCGTCATTGAATACCTCGGGTTCTAGTTCCGGTTCAGTAGGAGATTCCGGAACAGCATCATCCGAATCAGGCTGTGTATCGGATGATTCAGACGTAAAAGACGGTTCCATAACCGGTGAAGGACTCGAAAGGATCGGTTGTATGCGTGAAGAAGAGATAGAAGGCAGATGTACGTCGATCACGTAGGGTTCGTTGGGTGTTGAGGAAGGGTCAGGAGAATCTTCAATAGTAGAGTGACTAGAGGTGATCGCGGCGGGGTTGTTCTCTAGGAACACAACATCTCGAGCAACAATTATACGTCTCGGATTACGAGGATTGATTAGGCGATAGCCTTTGTGTTGTTCGGAGTAGCCAACGAATACACAAACTTCGGTTTTCGGATCAAGCTTCTTACGTTTTTCCTTAGGAATTAGCACATGAGCATTACATCCAAAAACTCGAAGGTGTGCAAGGTTTACCTTCTTGCCAGTCCATTTCTCCTCGGGGATTTCGTTCTTCAGAGCTGTGGTGGGGGAATGATTTTTCAAATAAATTGCTGTATTAACAGCTTCGCCCCAATAGGCTCTGTGAAGACCTGCATCTTGCAGCATTGACCGTGCTTTCTCAACTACAGTACGATTGACGCGTTCAGATAGTCCATTCTGTTGTGGATTATAAGGAATAGAAGTCTGATGAACTATTCCATTTGCATTCAAGAAGTCAGACATCTGACGGTTTACGTACTCACCACCGCCGTCTGAGCGGAGGGTTTTTATTTTAAGGCCTGTCTGGTTTTCTACCATACATTTAAATTCGACAAACTTCGTATATACCTCGCTCTTAGACTTTAATAAATAGCCAAAAGTTTTGCGAGAGAAGTTGTCCGTAAATGTTAATAAATATAGAGCACCACCAAATGAGCGCGTACTCATTGGGCCACAGAGGTCTGTGTGTATGAGCTCTAATCTATTACTAGTTTCTCTTTGAGAAATTTTAAAGGGCCTCTTTGCTAATTTACCTTGTATACATGGCACACAAGTATCTGGCAGTCTGTCTGAAAAACTTACGCCTATTTGTTTATTTTTTAATATATTGACGGCCTTGTCATTGAGATGTCCAAGACGTCGATGCCATAGCAACGCTGTTGGTGAACATTCATTTGTCAAATAAACTTGTTGTGCCATATCGAGTTTATAAAGATTTTTATAATTCGACGCAGTTGCTACTATTTCGCCGGAAACTTTGCAGTTTTCCCTACGAAGAATTGTAGCACCACTTTGGGAAAATACAACGACATGATTTTCACGTACAAGGCTACTTATAGATAATAAGTTCGACGCTATGTCTGGAACATATAGCACATTATCGAGTGTGCTCGAATTACCTCTAGGTAAAGGCAAAACTACGGTACCTGATCCTGAGCAAGGGATTAGATCGTTGTTGGCAACATATATTGGCCTGGATTTGGACGACTTTAAGTCCTGAAAGGAATTCTTATCCTTGCACATGTGTGCTGTTGCTCCGGAATCCAGAATCCAGTTTTGTTTGAGTTGGGGACCTGAGAAATTTGAATTAAAAGAAGATAAAAGTGTAACATCTGTAATAAAATTTGTTTTGTTATGTGTAGAAAGTGTTTTCATGTGTTGTTTCCTTTTTCTACAATTTAAAATAACATGTCCAAACTTCTTACAAAATTTACACTGTAATTTAGGAGTTGTGGCCGAAAAAGAAGTGTTCGTGGAGAGTTCTTCAGGTGTCTTGTGATCTTCGCTGAGAAGCCTCGTGGCTACTGAGTCTGAAGTAATTTTTGCACCTGAATGCTCCAGTGCCATGATGAGAGACTTGAACTCTTCTGTCAAACCTGCTAGCATTATGACTCCGATAAATTCATCCTCCAGTCCAGCTTCGATTTCATGGAGTTTCTCCTGTATATCTCTTATGGCATTAATATAGCTCTCAATATCTCCAAATGTTGCTAATTTTATGTTAAAAAGTTGCCTAAGTAGATTTAGCCTTCTGTCCAAACCTTTGTCGGCATATTGTGCTTTTAATTTGTTCCATGTTTCTTTTGCCGTTTTGGCAGACTTCACGACGGAGTAAACTTTTGGCGCTACAGATAGACATATTTTTGCCCTTGCCTGTTCATCCATTCTATTGAAGTCGCTTCGCTCTTTTGCGAATTCTTCTGGGCACTCGACGCACTTCCACAACCCACAGTCAATAAGGTACATTTTGATACCAAAGCTCCAAGTAGCAAAATTGGATCGCCCGTCCAACTTGGGTATTTGTGGGACACCGCTGGTAACGACTGGATGTCGGTAGGTTGCCTCCGCTAGGGGTAGGCCTTCAGCTGATGTAGCCATTTTTTTTTATGTATATGAAGCGTTAAATATTGCCCATAACCTATTCAGAAAAATAACGCGACATAACAGTTTTATTACGTCCATAGATAGTACTCATATATAAAAGTGGCCAGGGTGTACAAATTATAACAAGAAGGTTTTAACTTCGAACACTTATAACGACTCATTTGTATACAGAACAAAAATAGACTGCCAAATTGCTATTCAGAAGGTTAAAATGCAATACTCACCAGAGTTTTTTATGATGCGTATAGAACTTTTATCTTTCCATTTTTGGGAGCAAACAGGACACATTGAACGACGTATCGACCACCGCGGAATCTCATCTTGTGTCGTCTTTAGTTTCTGAAAGGCAGGATTTTCAAGTGGTGCCTGCCAAAAATACGAAAAATATACGAGTACATTAAAGTACACACGAGAAATTGATTATCTATACAAATAAATAAAATTAGTGTGTCTGTTTGTAATAATAAAATAACCGCTTTTTACTACATGCATTTGAATGTGTATACGGTACATATACTAAAAGAACCTTTTTTTCAATTTTTGTCTGTCTGTCTGTCTGTTTGTTCCAGCTAATCTTTGGAACGGCTGGACCGATTTTGACGGGACTTTCACTGGTGGATAGCTAATGTCACAAGGAGTAACTTAGGCTACTTTGGTTTTGAAAAAACATCAGGGTTCCGTAAAAAAAATTAAAACTCCATGATTGCGGGATAAGTTGTCCACACGAACGAAGTCGCGGGCACAGCTATTTATTTTATAAAGATAAATTAAGCAGGATAAGCAATTTCGGAAATTAACTTCGTATGTTAGTTTTCTTTTAATAGCTTTATGTGTGTTCTTTAACAACAAACATTCTCTTAGTCCAACTTCTCTAGCCTACTTACTTACTTACTTACCACCTCGGTTCATAATCATTGGTTGAGCCCAAATTCAAACAACGACACTTTCAGTTCAGATTCATAGGGAATAATCCATTAAAAGTGGATCAGTCTAAAAGAAAAAGCTGGCTTACTGACTTCACTTATCTCCCAAGTTTTTTGTGAACAGCTTTTCAAGTGTCCCTTTTTACTTTAGAGTACGAATTACGCGTGGCACCATGTATAATATGAGCAATGTTTTATTAAAATGATGTCAAAAAATTGCTCCCTTAAACGATATAGATCTTTCTACTTTGGTGGATTAGGAATGTTTTGTTGCACTAACTGGTTCAGGCGCGACGGGGGCCGTAAATGCCAAGATAGAAGGTATGTCCATGTCTCTTCGTTGTGATATTCTTGAGACTCTTGATATGCTGCGACGGGATACGCTTCGGTCCGTCATCATTCGCATGGTATAGCCGTGAATGCAAATATCGCTCGAATGTCTGATAAGTTGAATCAAAATTGTTTATAAAGGTCAACTTAAAAAAAAATTCGTGTTTGCGTTGTGTGTGTGCGTTTTTTACAGCCTCATCAGCAAATATTCATCATTATTTATCATCTCATGATGATGAGCATATATTACTAAAAAAATATATCTATGTCTCAACTGCTGCTGTTTCATCATCATTATCATCATCAGCCTGTACTACCCCACTGCTGGACATAGGCCTCTCCAATTGTACGCCACTGAGTACGATTTGCAGCTACTCTCATCCAGCGTTTGCCAGTTATATATGCTGTTTATAACATGATAAATAAATATTTAAAGTTGTAGGTAAGTATTTGCTCAAAAACCTTAAAAGAATCCGCCATCAAAACTTTAAAAATAAATCCGTGTTCATATTCACCTACCGAATTACTTTTAGGTATGACACAAGACTTGTAACAACGAAAACTAATATAAAAGAATATTGTGAGAAAGTCGTAGTTATAATTAATAGAGATAATAATTCTATCGAGAGTGAAAGTTAAGTGAGAAAATTAACTTTTTACGCTTCTTTAGTACTTCAAGTCTATTGTCGTCATGAGTGGCACAGTTATCGCTTATAATCGTAAGATGCCATACAGAATAATAGTTTATTAAAATACTACTGGATTTTTTTCCCACTTATTTCGCTTAACGCCAACAGAATTAAACGATTTCAATATTGGATTCTTGCCGTAAATAGAACTTTTGAAATTTTAAAAATTGTCTATTGGAAGTAATTGGAACCCCGGAGAACTAGAAGCAGAACCCATGAGGTAAAGTTCCCAATCTGCCCAGAAGATTTCCTTGCTAAAACTTAAATACGAGTATAAATTAATGACTTACTGATTAAAATATTAACATTGCTCAGTCAGATTAGATAAGCAGACACATGTCATACTCGTATTTTGACAACCAGGTACATAGATCTCATGTGAACTGGGCGATCCAATTGTTGGATAACTCGGGAACTGAATTCAGTACAGAAAACGAAGCCGTCTAAAATATAAAGACTGAAAGGAAAGCGTATATATCTACTTACCCTTCAGAAACATCGTCTTCCGGTAACTGCAATGTTCTTTCTGAAGTTTCTTCTATAATTTTTTGATTTTTTGCACGTATCGCGTCTAATAGCGGTGTTTCTATATTGGCTCTCGAGTCATTTCTACAATAAATATTTTCATTTAAATTGGCTAGTTAACGTTAAATGTTTTAGTGTTCAGAACTGACCGAGGATATTTCTGAATTGACATAATATATACTATATTGTATACAATATATATTAACCTGTTGTAGGGCAGTTTTTGAGTACATTAAAATACTTTGATAATTATTTAACAATAATGCTAACTTTTTAAATATGTCCAAATAACTTGAGTAGGCTGTATTCTGTTCTGGCAGTAAAGTGATCAAGTCAGAATTTTGGGTGACTGAAGATGACTGTCTGTTAGAGTTCTGGTTCTCATTTTGTATCCGGATTCTTAGCGATAGGGTTGCGTAGCGTGATGGTTCTTTGCCTATGAAGGATATACGATGAGCTGAGTCTTCCACGTCACTAAAATTAAGAATATTGAAGGAATTAGTTTTACAATGTTATAATCAGATTACATCTGCTATGTAACAAACTGAGTGGAATATTTTTGGTGCATTTTATTCCCCTTCCAAGACCGTACTAATATTTAAGTGATATAACTACACGAGTATGGTTTTAGAATTGTTTCCTTTACTTGTGCAATGATGAATGATAGTGCTTCTTGCCAAATTTCATGATTCTAGGTCAACGTTTTATTGCGCCAAGGGGATGAAGTTTCAAGTATTTGAAATTAATATCAGCTCTACGCGTTCTTGAGAAAAATATTCTTGACTGACGGACAGACAGACAGCCATACGGACAAAAGAGTGATCCTATAAGTAAGGGTCCCGTTTTTTCCCTTTTGAGGTACGGAAAATAGAACATTGAAATTTAGCGACAAACAATATAATTGTTTTCAAGGTGTTTCGAAGAAACGTGAGGATTGAGATGAACGGTTTGTAAGTTGACTTTTTCTCGGTGGTGACTCATAGGCATGAGTCAGAACAGTTATGACTGCAGAGTAGGCTATAGTTATTTCTATAGTAGCGGCCGCGCAGTTGCAACTTGATGCCTAGGCCTTGAAATTTTATAATGCAGCGAATGCTCTTGAAGCTATATTATTATATTAACAATAGGACAAAGAGTAACATTAAAATTACGTATAGCTTTTCCATCTTGTCCTATCGATAGATAATTAACTAAGAACAGAAAATAACAAATAAAATAACTAGATACCGGAACAACGTTTTAGATAAGCACAATCAGGTGAAAATAACGTGTGTACCAGAAATCGGTAGAATTTACACAATTTCAAATAAAAACTTACATAAAACACCTGTAATAGAAAATGCTATTTCTGCAAATCTAAACAATGCGATCGAATGGTAAGGATAACCTTTTATAAATGACGTAAATGCTAGTGTTGAGAACTGTAAATGTTTAGAAAATCTAAACATATCTGGCTAGATTTCTAAGCATTGAAGATTTATGATGACGTGCGAGAAATATACCTAACAGGTTTAATAGTGCGGTAATATACAAGAGTACATGCATAATAGATAATTGTATGTAAATAAATTATAGCAAAGTGAAGCAGTAAATTAATATAGAACGTTGCTCTGAAAAAAAAATAGGTTCTATCAAAGAAAGATTTAGTTGCGCTTGTGCCACACTACTAGACTACTAGAAAATTCGAGGCGCTCGTAGCATTGTGGTACTGAGATGCTCTTTACGATCATCAAGGTTAAGCAAAAGTTGGAATGGTCAGTCCATGATGGGTGATCATTTGTGGCAATTTCATTCTGGAGCGTCTCCGTGCTTCGGAAGGCAGATAAAGCCGTGGGTCCCGGTTATCACTAATGTGGTAGTCGTTAAGTTGGAAGCCTTCTGAGCGACTTGATGAATTTCAACACCAGGGTCTGCCTCAAGCCCATGCGATAAGATAAAATAAGAAGAAATAGAAAATCGAGAATTTTTTTTAAAAATCCACATATTATGATACATTATTGTTAAAAATAATGTTAAAACCTACAAGTCAAATAAAATTATATCGTGATACAATAGATGCCCCCTGATTCTAAGGTGTCGGAAAATTTTTGGCCGGAAATGTCACTTTATATAAAGTTAATTAAATTGTCGTTAAAAAAAAGATTCTTCTAGAAATAAATCTTATATTAATAAGTTTTTAATTTTCTATAAGTACATACCTACGTTAAACTATTTTCTATCATTAAATAACTTATGCCATAAAAATACGTCGTTCTAAGATTCGAAAAAGTTTACGATCCGGGAGCAATCCGACGAGTCAGTATCACGCCCCGGGTGAACAATAACAGCTGGGTCGTAAGTTGATCGGTCTATGCACTTTTTGCGTTCTTAGTTCTATACAGCAAATATACAGTCAATAAATTAGCAAAATCTATAAGGAATCACCTTTAGTTTCCATTATGTGGAATGCATCAATACGTGTCCTACATTTTCAAGTAGTTTTCAAGAAAAATGCCTGTGACACACGTACGGACGGACGGATGGACGGACCGGACATGATAAAACTATAAGGGTTCCGTTTTAGCCATTTTGGTTACGGAACCCTACATTGAGCATGGTCTGAAATGCTCTTAACCGGTTTTTTTATATTTTAAATTACTTATTTTGAAACATCTAATTTATACTTATAATATTTAATGTCCAGAAACGCGTTGACGTAACCCATTACTTCACAAGTGCACGAGAAATATCAAATTTCCCTCGTAGAAACGCTAGCCTAAATCTGCCTAAAACTCTATTTAAGACTACAAACTATAGCTAGAAAGTATTGAACAACATCTTACAGACGACTGACGTAAGAACTAAAAAGAAAATAACTGTGTCAAAACTCACCACGAAGAACGCCGCGAATTGTACAATTTTGAGTATCGTGCTCTCCAGTTATCATAATTGCTAGAATCTGTTTCAGATTTTCTGAAACAATGTTAAATAACATCTATAAATCATCAACTGCCTCGCCACCGAGGCAGTTGATGATTTATAGCAGCGGGAAGTTTATACGACTGCTGTGCAAGAGGTCCCGGGTTCGATTCCCGTGTCGGGTGAAAATGGTATTGGGCTTTTCTATCATGAAATTCCAGTATTAAGATTTTCCCGGAGTTTGGTAAACAAATGTTCCCGGTTGATGACAATAATAGGCTCGCCCCTTATTTCATGGGACCAAACATAACTGGCGAAATGCGGGTGTGAAACACCTCTGCCTACCCCTTCGGGGAAAAAGGTTATGTGTTATGTTATGTTGTTATAAATCATTATTTTTATATTTTGACTGGCCTGTTGGTCTAGTGGTTAGTGACCCTGACTGCTAAGCCGGAGGTCGTGGGTTCGATCCCCACCCAGGACAAATCTTTGTGTGATGAGCATAAAGGTTTGTTCTGTGTCTGGGTGTAATTTATCTATAATATGTATGTATTTACAAAAAAAAAATGTATTTAAGTAGTATATCAGTTGTTTAGTACTCATAACACAAGCAAATATAATTGCTTACTTTGGGACTAGATGGCGCTGTGTGAATGTGGTAGAATATTATATTATATATTATATTATATTATATTATTATCATTGTATCAGTTAATGGGTAAAGTATTTCCAGATTTATTGTCTGGTTTAATTAAAGCGTTTGTTTCCAGCGATATTTCATGCCAGGGTGTCTTAAAAGTAACATTAAGATAAGTGTTACTTTTTTAGTCAGAGCTTAATGTTGGTCTCTGGTCTTCTCATTATTAATTGTATAAAAAGCAGCCAGACAATCAGGAATACAATTGAAATCATTATCATTTTGTATTATGACACATAAAAGAAATAGGTATCCAGACTCGAGTGATTCAAAACTTATTATAATATACATAGGTACCTAAAAGAATAGCAATTCTGATTTAAATTTAATACAGGCTTTACCAATAAAACAGGTCTTAAGAGCGTATTTACAAACAGAGTGACAACGTCGCGATTGATTTTACTATGAAAATAACACCCTGCAAGTTTCCAATGTGTTATTTGCATATAAATAGAACTGTAAACACAAAGATTTCTGAGCATTTACACACTTTTCAACGAATTCTAAAAAATGTAACAAACATAATATATTTTTAAAATATAGCTCCGATTAAATTATAAAAATTAAAAACCACGAAATTTGACACAAAATTGCGACGTTACCCTGTTTGCAAATACGCTCTTAAAAATTACGTTAGTGGTTTTGTGACAATGCTTGAGAGTGGCTACTTGGCCATAGTGCCGGTGCAAATAAACACGTCATGAGTTGAAGGCCACATCTCTGGGGTTCTGCCAAGCATAGGCACAATACTGACGAATAAATCGTAATCTGTATTTAAATAATATTTACAAGTTATAACAGTAGGTCATTACAAATACATGCAAACAAAATAAATTAAAGTCATGGTCCTACATTTTATCTTCCATTGTGACACAAATTAATGCTATTATTTAATGGTGTAAATTATATGGCAACTAGGAATGGTCTGAACTTTTTTTTTCTTTTCAGGCTCAAAGAGTATGCCAGCAACGTAGGTACAGTCGCATTGGCAGACGATCTTTTAAAGCCATGGCGCATGAGCTCACAGACCGTACCTACGAATAAAGAACGAATAAAGAATGAAGCATAAACAGAGGCTGAAGAACAGGGGCGGATCTATGCAGGGGCTATAGGGGCTGCAGCCCGAGGCCCACGGATATAAGGGGCCCCGCAGCCCCAATACATTTTGAATAAAAAACGGACCATTTTTAATGTACCTAGGATTCCGTAGCAAAATCTTAATATTACTTACACAATACACTTATTTTTCAAATGTCATCGATATATATCGAGTAGTTTTCGAGTAAAATGCGTGTGATATACAGACGGACATAACGAAACTATAAGGTATATATATAATTCCGTTTTTCCTAATTTGGCCACGGATCCCTAAAAATGCATTATCGTACGGAACCCTCACTCTTAGTCGGTTTTTTTAATGGTAATTAATTGATAATTAAGACAGGGGCCCCCGAGCAGTATGAGCCCAGGGCCCTCATGGTCCGCCCCTGCTGAAGAAGAATACAGATAGGCACATCATTCATATTATTTATTTATTTATTCTTGTGTAGATAGTGTTACCGTTTGTGTCATATAAAACGAATCACTTGTTGATAAATACTTTGTTTAGGAATGTAGCTCTTTAATAATAAAAAATACAATCTTGTATTATTGAATGGTGTATCGATTTATTTTTATTGTTATTAAGTAGTTTAACTATAACTCACTGCATTTGAAATGTTGATGAATTAGTCTCTATATTTTTTCATTGGCACTGCAATTAAAATTTCAGGTAATTACTTATAGCCGAATATATTTATTATAAAATATTTGACATCAATAAAACAGACAGAGTAAATTTGGTATAAATTTATACCACCATTTTTGTTTACATATTAATTGACAGGTACCAATATATTTTTTTGTTTATGTAATGAGGTTATTGATAAAAGTTTTTGTCTGTCACTGAGATAGATTACGTTATTGAAGAAAAATAATATGGGGTCTTTTTTAGAGCCACAGAAGCATAAAAACAACTTTTACTGCCGTACCGCCTCAGAGACGTTACTTAAGTTAAACGTTTATTTAGTAAAAACATGTAATTCTTATGTCGATAAGGTTAAAGATGATTTAAAAAAATTGTGTTTATGACAGATTACTGCTAATTGACGTCTCTGAGTGCGTCCGTTAGAATTTTTGACTGTCTCAGAGTGTCTCTCTATGATATAATAATATTATGTTTGTACATACACATATCACACGAAAACTATTGCATGGAATTGAATGCAGTTTCCACCCACGGAACAGATTTTCACTAATGTATTTAATTCTAGAGGTCTAAGTTAACACCAGTTAATTAACCAGTCCACATTGTAAGTATGTTGGCGAATTAAATTAGGGATTTTGAAATAATAAAAAAAAAATGATTTATCGCCTGACTTAGTTATTAAATAGTAGTTTTAAAAATATAATTGGTATTTTTTTATATGTGATTTCCATCTCCACAGACAATCAGAGTGAGGAACTGAAGACAGCGAGTAGCGAGTGCATCTGTCTTTAAGTGCATATTTAAGCATTCCAACTGAAGACATAGCGAGTACTTAGCGAGTGCATCTGTCTTTAAGTGCATATTTCAGCATTCGAACTGAAGACATAGCGAGTACTTAGCGAGTGCATCTGTCTTTAAGTGCATATTTAAGCATTCGAATACTTTTCGCTCAGTAGGGTGGTCTTCGTTTGGATTAGCCACCTTGGAAGATTCAAGAGTTCAAGAGAACAGTACTTATTTAGATACAAGATACAAGATATTTTATTTGTAGAAACATGTGTACAATTAATATAGATGTTAAAAATTACATTACAGATCAGCATGTTTGACCATTATTGGTGTACAAATAGTTGTATAAAGTATATTATTAAACATCAAATAATTTAAACATAAAATGATTAAAACTATAGTAAAATTATTCACAATATTTGAAGCTAAAGTTACTAACATTAAAAATTCAAAAATTATTCTAAATAATGTCCAAATAGTATATAAATTAAATTAAAAAAATTACAATCAAATTATTATACAGATTTAATACAATTATTATTAAAACCTGAGATACAGTTAAATAGTATTGTCATTCAAGAAATCTTCAAGCTTATAGTAGCAATTTTCTGTCAATAATGTTTTGAGTGCCCTTTTAAATTCAACCATGTCCAGGACTTTAAGCTTATTTGGAATTTTATTGTATATCAAGGGCGCTTTTTAGCTATCTAGCTTGGATCAACGTCCGATCCTGATAACATGAATAACATAGAATCATTCACATGAGGCATGTTCAAGGCGTTTCAGCATCAGCCATTAAATAATGAATAGGAATTTGAACTAATTAAGAGTAATTCGATCTTGGGAGTGTAATAAAAACAAATGCTCTTCGCTTTCTTTTAACTTGACCTATCACGTCATTCATCAACTTGAATGCTCAAGCCTCCACTAATACATCAACTCATTAGTAAAACGTTTTCTAAATTATTATGCTCTCCTTGTGATTTATGGCCTATAAGGTAATAGATTGCTGAGTGCTGCTTCTTATTGACCCAGAAAATTTTAGGGCCATATTCAACTTGTAATTTCATATTTTCATTATTTATTGTAATCCTTATTTTACATAAGATCATTTTCAGGTGATATCATCATTCATTATTATATCCCATAAAAGTCCCACTGCTGGGCACGGGTAACAAACAATGTAAAAGGAATTTAGCCTACTATACAACGCTGGCCAGACGGGGTGATAGAATTTTTTTTTCTTGCAGTGCTCTATTGTCGGCTTAATGTCTTCCTTAGTCACCTTTTACGACACCCACGGGTTTAAATGGAGTAGTGACAGTAAGTAGGTCAGGTGATATTATACGGAGTAGTAATTTGAAAGTTCATCCAGTCTCCAGCATGAGCACACACAGTTTGTAACGCATATATTATGAATTCATCAGTTTTCCTGATTCTGTGTCTGTATGTTATGTCCGTGAGTTAACACATATTTTTATAATTCCCCACAGTATGCATCGGTTTGATGGTTGAGGAAACAAAAATGGATAAGGATATGCCACTAATATTTAACCAAAAACTGTTGATAACTATTATTTCCGTACCAAAATGCTGAAATTTAATAGCGTATTCAAAAATCACCTAGAAAATTCTCGTAGACGAAGTGACAAGCGGGCTATTCACAATAGATGTTATTCAGAAACATGATTACCTTGAGATGTATTGACCTGTAACGAGCGAGCTAGTCATGTACCACTACTCATTAGTTTAGATATTTATCTCGCAACTATGAACGTAGCTTCGGACAACAAAGAACTTAAAGAAGCGTTCAATAAGAATATCTTTATATTTTCTTTACAAGAAGAAGTCCCGTTAAGCAAATGTATTTGTATACTCCTGCAAAGTTTGCGGTTAATGTTCCGATTCATAGTCTCGTGGGAGCGGTAGTGTATTGTCATAAGCGGCGAGCATTTGTTTTGTGTCAACGTTTATGTACAATGCATTTGATAAGTAATTTGATTTAAGCTGTTGTGACGCTGTCAAGCGGCGGCGGGGGCGGCCTGTCTCCTGCAGAGACGCGCGGCTGCGTCCGTCTCGGCTTTAGTTAGTCCGACCGCGAACACTCGCGTGCACGTTGCGCTCCGTGCGTACAACGACTCTCATACAACACGTCCACCGATAACGCGCTCTATTTAAACGTAACAAGCACACTAACTGCACAACTGAATCCATTCACACTTACTACGGATCATTGTCGAATTACGACTCCGTACCGAATTGTAGGATTCTTTGGAGCGATAGTGCCCAAACCGGCTTCGTGACCATATGATTCGCATTACACTGGAACTGTTCAGGCGAATCAGACCTGATTTTCGATAGTGAGGAGGAGTCACGATGTTGGTAGTCAGCTAAAGTGTGCCTTGGATTTTAGTTTGAGTGGATATTGAACATGACTCAGTGACAGAAGGCTGTTAGTGTCTGTGAGTTTGTGACATGTTGGAGATGTAAATGTTGACGTTGATTTTGATATATTAGTGTTGTTATTGTTGAGTGAAATGGCTGGTGCTAGTGAGGTGAGTGGTGTGGAGGAGACTACTCCAGGGTCCACGCCACCTGAGGGGCGCACTAAGCGTGGTCTGAGTGGTTCTATGTCGCTGCGCACTCGGAAGCTTGGCCGGCGACTTTCGCGTAGCATGTCGATTGTTGCGCTGAAGATACCAGAAAAAGCGCAGAGCATCACCCGATCTTCATCGAAACTGATGAGATCCGGAAGCCGTGATAAGAAAAACAGATCCTTCGAACTGTCCATAATATTGCCGGACAAAACACAAAAACAGGTAATGTTGATAACAGTGATATGATTACTAAGATAACAAATTAGAATAATAATGTCAGTAAGTCGATAATGTCACAGAATAATTATACTGCGATAATGATAATCACAATATTATTGTAGATAAAAATTTAAATTTAATTATTACATTTAATTTTCTATTTTTTGAACAGAATAAGTAACATACAGAGTGTTTTAAAAATAATTTACGAGATAGAGATAAACATTGAAAAGAGCCAAACTTACATTATGACAGTTTGATAGAATTTATAAATCGGTACTGTATAAAAATACAATTCGATGAGGTGAAATTAATCATAGTAAATCTAAATTAAAATTTGATAGTTCGTGACAAAGTTTGACGATGATGTTAGAAATGTTATCATTATGCACTTTGCTAAAACCTTCGCAGTACTTACCATGACTTGCAATTAATTCCCAGCATATTATTAAGTGAAGGTTGGTTGTCCGATAGTACACCCTTCGGTGAAATATTACGAACAGGCAGTTACTTGAATAAAGTAAGAAAAAACTATTGCAATGGCAACAATGTCTGCATGATCCTTTTATACGTTGGTGTAACCGAGTTTAAATCTTATCTTCCAAATGTATAAGGTTCTTTTATGGTCAATGTTTCAGAATAACAAATAAATCTCACACACTACGAGTGGGATAGATTTATGATAGAAGGTGTGGATGAAAATAAAAAATATTCTCAGAAAGTAATGCCTGACCAATGAGTCCTTTAATAACCGAGATCAAGCATATTGCTGAGTAGGTAACTTTAGATAACATTATAATAGTACGTTACTTATAAAGACTATTTTTTAGTAAACTGTATGATTGATCCCATCCAATTGTTTGGGAAAAATTGTACCATTAAATGTCGAGATGTCGAAAGTTGTATTGGCCCAAATATTATTCTGAATTAGATTCGATCCCCGGATCAGCTAACAGGCAATTGTTATTTTCTCAGTCTAAAAATTATCAGGTTATTTGTATTCGATTGATAATGATTTACCGGAAACTTAGCGAAACTAAACTACGAGAAACTTCAACTTACCTCTTAGGCAGAAAATTTTGCATTTTCCAAGCAAAATGTTCAAAGGTATGGAAGCGATAGATTTACGATTTAGGCAGTATATACAAGAGCCTTTTTGTACTTATACTTACATATGGTACGGCATGCATTCGAATGTGCTTGTCACTGAGTCATTGCAGTTGTGTTTCGCCATCACCTCGTCGCCCACAGCGCTGATTTCTCCATTGATATAATAATGAGGTGCAATTGGCTTTGAGTTCGAATCATTCGTTAAGCATTGTTTGCTTTTGTCATTGAACCGGCGAATATTCTTTGAAACCGGATAATGGAATAGCGAGAGGACGTGCTCGCCTCTGTTTGTTTGTTGACTACCGGTGTTTGTTGTAAGCTTTTTTTTTTACTTGCAATTTTACTGTCTTTACCATTATGTCGATGGGTTTTATATATACAGGTAAACATAAATTATATTGTTGCTTTAATATTGCGTGTTTTCTGAGTATGGTGAATTTGGTGGTTACTAGGCTAAGCAAAAGTATTTGTCAGATCTAAGTTCAACCAAGTAATTAATTAATCGTTAGTAAATTTGTAATTCAAGAGTATGAGTCAAGTTACTTAATTTACTACTTAGCCGTCTACTTTTTATAAAAACAGACAGAAAGACTTGCTGTTTATTGTTTGGTTAAATGTTTTCCTTTGGAAATACGAGTATCTGTCGATATACGTAGCGAGCGACAATTTTAACTTGATACGATTGTACGCGAAGTTACGCAGTGTACCTAACAGATTATTTCAGTTACGAAGTAGCTGAGTACCGTGGTTTGCGGTTCCTTCAATGCGGTTTAAGATCATGGAGTACTTAATCATTATTTTTGTACTATACACTTTTTATTGAATACTTCCTTTATCGTGAAGGACGGATCTGTTCCGGTAGTAGGCAGTTTAATTAGTGTGTTAAATAATTACAAAACATTGAGCGCTACCGTATTTTGAACTTGGACAGCCAATAATTACCGTAATAATTAATTTGACATTATGTTAACACTTGTGTAAGTTGTGTTAATGTAGCGTTCCGGAAAGAGATTGAAATAAACTACATAAAGTTTCTTTATGTCACGTCAGTCCAGAATAAACTCTCACTCTTACTCATATTTTTTAGGCTTATCATCTTATTTACCCCTTCCAATAATATAGTACTTGTATTAATATTCAGTGATACTACACGAGTACGGATTTCAGATGTTTTCAACAACTGCAACTAGGTAGTTATTGCTTTTTACCAAATTTCACGATTCTAGGTCAATGGGAAGTAGGTACCCTATAGGTTTTGGCTTTTTTAACCATCAAAATATGTGACCAAAACGGCTGTATCTTTTGATTGCGTTTAATTAGAATCCTGTTTTTTATTCCGCCAAGGGATTGCAGACCCGAGTATTAGATATTAATTTCAACTTTATACCTCTTCGCATTATGGAAAAAAATATTCTTGATAGACGGACAGATAGATATACAGACAGACGGACAACGGACTGATCCTATAAGGGTTCTGTTTTTTCTTTTGATGTACGGAACCCTAAAAAACTAACAGACTGAACTAATTTCTCGCCCAAGTATTCATCATGCATGCATCATAAACGGTCGACTAATATTATTTGTATTATTAACGCATTACAAAATAGTGAAAATATTTGTACATAGAACACTTGCAGTGAAACATACGCAATATTTAGTTACACAATATCCGATATATTAGACTAGACGGTTTTAAATATAGGTACTATTTTGTCACGGTACTTTAAATAGAAGCAAACGTATGCGTGGGAGGCCTAACGATAAATTGTAAGTACATTTAGAGGACATAATTATTATAGTAAATACAATATTTCGATCTATCCAGTTCATACAAAATTTTCTATCACTATTTGGCTATTTATTATACACACACTATTTTATATATGTGCAAAGTTTCATATCAATTGGGCCAACGGTCTCGAGTTTTAGGTTTTATAAATAACATTTATTTTCATTTTTGTAGTTTATCATATTTTTAGATTTTAGATTTTCGGCAAAAGTACTAAGGTTAGTATTTGCCTAAAAATTATTCATGATGCTTTATTATAAAAAATTATTATGTATAATGAACTATATTTGATAAAAATGTACAGCTTGGCAAAAAAGAATAGAAAAATCTGATAATTTATATGGCAACTTGTGTAGTAGCACAGAATGAATAATAGAGACTAATATGTACAACATCAGTGTCAAGTGCAGTTTGTGCCTGGGGAAATTACTATCAGTCATTTATTAGATAAGTTACGATAGATATTAAATTTAATAAACTACCTTATTTATTGGACTGTGACTAATTTATACAGAAAAGAAAGAAATTCTCTTATTGTTAGTATTTTATTATTATCGCTAAGTTGAAGTAAGTTAAATCAGATGACTAATAAGTAGTTAAAGTAGTAACACCTACTGTGGTTTATTAAACTATGAAAAAGAAAATAAATATTTATAATTTCTTGAAATAAAAATGATTATAAACCCATGCCACTAATCTTATAATTTAATATAGTCAATTATTTAATTCTTAAAAGAATTATATTAAATTATATGAGGGGACAAACAGGAAAAAAAAGTTTGATTTGTCCCACCGTTGCTCACGGTGGGACAAAACGAACTTTTTGTTACTGAAAAAAGTTCGATCTGTCCCACCGTTGCTCACGGTGGGACAGAACGAACTTTTTTTTCCGTTCTGTCCCACCGGGGGACAGATCGGTGGGACAGACCGGAATATTCCAATAATGGGTAGAAAGACAGAACTCAAAAAGCCTGCTCAGTAACTGTCAAAAATGTTTAAATATGGTCGCTGAAGTTATTTTCAAACATTTGACAGTGACACCGACTAAGTCGATGTCAGAGTAGGCTCGCTGGGGATATTATACACAGCCATATACAATACATTGTGAATATTCTATGACTATTCGGTTCGATATTAAATGTATGTATATGGGACCCTATTATCAATTTCCAGATTCAATCGGTCGATTTCAAAATCGAACGATCTAATGACATGTCAAAATTTAAAATCAAATATCGAGATTCCGAGTAGGCTGTCAGGTCACAGTCAAAGCGAATTATCATGTTAACCTTAATGAAAGAAAAAGCGTGATCAATAATTTAATAGAAACGTGGCAAAATGGTCGAAATATAACGAGTTATGAACAACTTTTAAATTAGATTATTTGTATCAGAAAGTGTATCCATATGTCACTTTTTCGCCGCGAACTCGTTAGCAATCATAATATCATACTTATGGAACCATAAAAACAAATAGCTGTATGTGATAGGAAGAGTGACATATTGTCAGAGAAAGTGATGTCGCAACGTACCACGAGTTAGTAGGTGGACGATTAAGTGGCTGCCGTTGTCCATGCGGGTACTTATAGCATGCTAGTCATGCTACCACATTTAGTGTACTTGTACATAGTAATAATAAACTGAGTGAATGGAAATTAACTTGCGGTAGTGTCAGCGATTCCTGATGCTATGTGTATGAAAAAAAAATGAAAGTTTACTAACACACATTGAAATAGATTGCATGACACAACATTTTCTATTTGTCACGAAATAAAACATTTTTCAGTAGGTAAAATTCTTAATTTTTTCAGAATTACGATTTTTAAATATTTTTAAATATACTATCATCATCATCACTACAATCGATAAACGTCCTAATGTTGGGCTCGAGTCTCCTCCAAACATTGTGGAGGGAATTTTGCCTACTATACCACACTGGCCAGACGGGTTGGTATAGGGTTTTGTTTCGAATTTTTCTTATCTCTAAGTGCTCGGTTACTCCCTTAGTCGCCTTTTACGGCACCCACGGTCTGAAGTGGGGTAGTAAATTACGTATTTTTAATCCGTCACTACATGGACGTCTCTCTCTATACTATACTAATTTATGTTTCTGTTTATTTTGGGATATGAACAAAATCGTCTGTTTCAGGAGTACTCAAGTTACATATTTAAAATCTAGGGTCAATAAACTCACTCATTTTACACTATCTACCTACTGGCTCTATGTACTTTTCAGAAAATAGTTTTTACAATAATTAATTAATTATTACAATAATTGTGCCAAACCAAACTCAACCTTAAAGTTGATTTCTCTTCAAAATAGTGCGGAATATTTGGGCGAATAAGCCAAGTGCATACATCAGGATGTACTCCACATAATTGGATTCGCTTGTTTATAGCCTCGAATTTGGAGAGCACGTGCGTTCATAACATCAGTCACGTTTGACTGACACGGCCATTATTGGCTGATGACAAATTATTTGTTTCAAAACAATCAATGATTGAGATTCTGGTGCGCAAATAAACTGATGATATATGAGTTTGAAGAACGAACTTCTCGTATTGAAAGATGCTATCGGAAATGCAAATAGTAATTTATAAATTTCTCTATTCATTCATATAAGTACAAGTGTTAAGTAAAAAATGGTTTGAAGTACCTAATTTAATGCTATAGAAATAATTTAAATTTCATCGTGTCTACGACAAACAAGATAAATTCATCAAGTACACGCATTGATATACACAACAATTTTGACAAGAATTTTGTTGGATCCAGCCACGAAAACATAGCGATGATATATACCATCACGCTACTAGCTAATAGGAGCTGAGCAGTGGCCATATAACGAACGACGGGAGCGAATTCCTGCACGACTTCTAGTACTACATATATATAAAATGAGAATCCTTTTTCCGAATACTAGAGACAAATCAGTCATAATTGCGTCCTATACTTTGAATTGCCAATAAGATAGCGTAGAAGAGATTTTGTAAGTAAAGATTATAATTATTATTCACACTTTTATATGACTCTAAACATAACCTCTATTATAATATCATTATAACACCTAAGGCTATAATTTCTTGGTAATATGTAACAATATAGTTTTATTATGTCATTGTATGGAAGACCCGAATGATAATATAATTCCTAACTTAATGTAAATGTTAATTATAAATCTAAATTTTGTAAATTATTATATAACTTCCGCGTTGGGTGTTATCTAACAAATTGTTAATTCTCTCTGTTCATTTAAGAGCTGCACTCTTGTTCTCGGTGGAGTAAATTCCATTCTCTCTTGTTTCTGCTAATTCTTTCACCTCCTCGTACGAGACCAACCGTACCTTCTCCTTGATCTTTTAAAAAAGTTCTCCTCGTTAGTAAATTGTTATCTACTTCGCAAACGTTTCGTCAAATGTATTAAAATTTAGCGTGAAAGAAGTACGTATAAATCTATTTTTTAATGAGTGAGATGAAAGCAAAGAATTTTAATAAAAGTTCATTAAAACGCTACAATGCCTTTAGATGAAAGAAATAATTTCTAAATTGTGAAACAAACATTTTAAATTTCTTTGAATATACTGTACACATATTTACACTAGTTGAATATATATATTTATGTAGGTACTACAGCTTAAGATAATTGACGTATTCGACATCGGACATCGGCTAAAATGGTACCTGAGTGGATGGTTCTTGATGTATTATTAATACCCCTTGAAAATATTGATAGTAAGGCACCCATCAATATTTTTCAAAGGGTATTCCTCTAATGGCGCCTGTAAAAAATATTGGATATTTAATATAATACGAGTATATTATGCGGAATCACCCCAGTTGTCATTAATATAATTATTATTGTTTATTCCAGTGGTCACACTCAAATGATTATTTTCTTTAGTCACTAAATTTGTATCTTCCGTATGTCACATATTGCTGTGAAAAAATGTTTTTTTTTCTTACTTTCTTTCAATGAGGAGATTTTTTACCATTGTCTAAAATGGGCTAAAAAAGGTCATTGGGTCGGACTGGATACGGAAGTCGGAGGACCAAGT
The DNA here is from genome assembly GCA_905147015.1 of Laspeyria flexula. Lineage (NCBI taxonomy): Eukaryota > Metazoa > Arthropoda > Insecta > Lepidoptera > Erebidae > Laspeyria > Laspeyria flexula. Next base: position 7,840,525 of record LR989964.1, on the reverse strand, counting down.
GTTATGGCGCGTGTTAGATCTATGTCCAGCAATGGACTGCAATAGGCTAATAATATGTAGTATTTGTATATCTATCTTGCAAAAGACTCTTATAATTAGAATGAAAATTTCTCCATAAAGGTGTGTTTCCGAAAAATAGCGACTTCTCGAAAAAAGAAAAATAGATCTCTCAGATATTTATCTGATTAAACCAAGTATGATATGTGAACTTAATCGAAGAAAGGTGTAGCGTTCGAGCTAGGGTCTCGGTCCTGTGATGACTATCGCTTTTTGTATCAAAAGCAGCGGTTGAACCGGTCTTGAACTTCTCTGCAAACTGGACATGCGATCTATGCATTCGTGGATATAAAACGCGCCCACATCGCTCACTGCAACACAAGGATTGCTTATGTTAGGGTGTGTACAGAATTAAGCTTCTCTATAGTTATTATTCCTACCCATAGTTAACCAACAAACACTTGCGCGTATATTATGTAAGTGACCTGAATAATTGGTGTTGTTTATATCATGAGAATGACTAAATTTTATTGTGTTTATATGTTAAATTAATAAACATTTTTAATATTATATTAATTAACTTATGTTTTAACAAACAATTCTATTCACGTAATTCGCTGTGTCAGGGCCGTGATTGGCATTGCCGGCATCTAGCGGCGGACAGCTGTCACAACTGTATGAAAAATATTTGAAATCTTCGTAACACATTATAACAAAACTCCTTTTCTTCCAAAGACTCAACCAAAAGTGTATCAATATCCACGTTTCGCCAGCTAATATACAAGCTGCGATGAACTATGTAACTTGTAAGGGAAATTATTTATTTAATTTAGTAGCCAACGACGGAGGAGTAGTCTGATGTTCTGTTATATCAATTCTAACATATCCATTTCTATAGCATCCTCCACATTGTCTCCATATCGATAGTGTCTTTAAAATGTAAAGTATATTTTCTTGGTTATTAGAAAGTCAGTCCAAAATAGCCTTGTTGTTAACAGAATGGTCACAAAATACTTATTTAAAAGACCTATTGGTAAATACTCGGACGAACTAGACATTCGAATATGTACAAGAGTTTCTAGTCAACGGTTTATTTACAATACAATACATCTGAATTTACATGTTAGTTTGTATTTCTTACTTATAAACAATGAATACTTGTAGTGCTAACTTGGCTTTATAGATACTTACATAAATATGAATTATCTGCTAAATTTTAAGTCCTTATTGCCAAATGGCGATTTTAAGTCATACTCATCCTTTTGTTTTGGTGCTTACTTTACGAAATATTGCTACAAGTTAACTCTGTTTTTAAACATAAATCGCGTCCCCCTGTGACCGTAACTATTATCACAAAATTGAACATAAACTTCATTTCTTACCATATCGGCCAGATGGTCCAATGGACTTAAGGGTCGTCCATTAATCATTTTCCAGCATTCAATTATAACCTGTATTGGAAGGTAATTTTCTGAAAATATTTTATACATTTTGCACAAAAAAAAACGATATTGCGTAGGGCTAACCAACTCCCCGGGTTGGTCTAAACCTCACCACGTATCACTAGGGGGAGGGGGGAGTGTAAAAAGCTGCTAAAACATCACGTGATCTATGTACGTCCCCTTATTTACGGTAGGAAGTTAGTTATAATAAATCTTTGAAACCACTAACCATACTTTTGAAAACAAGGTGTAGAGTTACTAAAGTCAAGGCTTAGGAGCTTGACTTTTCATGGGATTTGATAACTTATGTTTTATTTATGTTTTTGGTGAGATAGATTAATTATAGATTATAGTACATAGACTTCTTTTTACCGACATAGCACACGAGCACAGCCGCGGGCGGAAGCTAGTACTTTTTCTAAATAAAACCGTTCAATTCAAGCAAGTGGTTTTCAAATATAAATACGACAAACAAATTATGCAAATGTTGTTATTTCTCAAGTTTACGACATGTCCTAACAGTTTGGGCAGTAGCCAAACAATCATAATAGTGAATGTCTGTCTTTGTATGCGTAAGTTAAACTGTATTTAGCATCACTATGAATATATTTAGAAAATGCACTAACATAGTGACTTTACATGTGCCATAACATTAATGTAACAAGTTTATTCTTAGTTTAAACGGACATTACGGAGAATTGTGTTAAACGACACGACGAACACAACTGTCTGATATATTGAATGAAATAATAATGCTTTCATTACTGTATTTCTGTGAAATGTATTATTATTAGGTAAAAGATAAATACTACGTTTCCACCAGAGATGAACGAGGAACGAAACATTTGTTCAAAGAAAGTTTAGAGCCAATTTTCTGAGGAAAACATGTCTATATATTTTTTTACCACCTTCACACACCGCCATCTAGTCCCAAAGTAAGCAATTATGTTTGCTTGTGTTATGGGTACTAAACAACTGATATACTACTTATATAATTTTTTTTTGTAAATACATACATATTATAGATAAATAACACCCAGACACAGAACAAACCTTTATGCTCATCACACAAAGATTTGTCCTGGGTGGGGATCGAACCCACGACCTCCGGCTTAGTTGTCAGGGTCACTAACCACTAGACCAACAGGCCAGTCAATAAAGGTTTGTTATAACTTATCTAATATATATATCACCTGTAGTCTTTATTACACATAGCTTCCGCTCGCGACTTCACACGGGTGGTATCTCAATAATAAGTTTATCTTATAATGTATTAACAGCAATCTGCCAGTGAAAATCCTGAAAAAATCGATTTAGTCGTTATGGAGGTTAGGCAGAACAGACTGACAGACACACAAAAATGGTTAATTGCGCAGTACCTTAATCTTTCATAATTATGCATTTTGTATAACTCTTATTTTGACATTACGAGTATACACTTGTCTTTAGTCTTATTTATATTTAGAGATTATTTGGTTTCAAAACTTACAAAAGTAGAACACGTTAGTGTTTTATCAAATTTGTAAACATTTAAATAAATACGTTATCCAAATTATTGCAAATTTGATAAACGGATAAATTTATAGATACACTTTCTCGACTGGATGTAGCACTGACATGAAAATCGCAAGTTCTACATCCTTTCACTATATTTGCATAACGAAACTAATTTGTCGACTTGCATTTGGTGCTAGGAACCGGTTATCAACTTTTTGTCATTCAAATACATATGTATAACTAACACGAAATGCTAATGTGATTTATTGAAAGGTGAAATCCGCAAAACCGTATTGGCATTGGTTAAGGAGAATTGATCACGAAGACATTATAAAGCTAAAGAGTTTGTTTGTTTAGTTGAACGTTCTAATCTCAGGACCAACTGATCCGATTTCAAAAATAAATGTTCAAACTAATAATTTAAATGCGAAAGTTAGGATGACTGGATGTTTGTTTACTCCATCACGGCAGAATGGCTGAATTACCTGTATGAAATTTGACACATAGATTCATTGTAATCTGGAATAGCATATAGGTTACTTTTTACCGGCATACCCCGCGAGCGGAGCCGCCGGCGGAAGTTATAGTATCATATGTTGACTGGCCTGTTGGTCTAGTGGTTAGTGACCCTGACTGCTAAGCCGGAGGTCGTGGGTTCGATCCCCACTCAGGACAAATCTTTGTGTGATGAGCATAAAGGTTTGTTCTGTGTCTGGGTGTAATTTATCTATAATATGTATGTATTTACAAAAAAAAATATGTATTTAAGTAGTATATCAGTTGTTTAGTACCCATAACACAAGCAAATATAATTGCTTACTTTGGGACTAGATGGCGCTGTGTGAATGTGGCAGAATATTATTATTATTATTATATTTACTTAATTAAAGTCGTACAAAGTTCTGTCCTATTCTTCATCATCATCCTATCAGCTTAATGACGTCCACTGCTGGACACCTAAGGCTGGCACAAAATCGCTCGCTGTGGCAGAAATTAGGTGAGGTCTATGTTGTATTCTTATATTATAATAATTGCTAGTGTTTTCATGAGGCATTTGCTTTGCTTCAAACTGATACTTATGATTGCTACATTTTATAAACAACATAGTTTGCTTACAACGTATATGTACGTCATTATTTTTATAAATATCTATTGTATTTGTGTGTTTATCATCATCATCATCATCATATCAGTCTATCGACGTCCACTGCTGAACATAGGCCTCACCTAATTTACGCCGTTGCATTATAACTTGCACCAAATAAATAAATGTTTCTTTCTTTCATAAAACATGTACTTAGCCATGGAAGTTGAACATACTGGAAAAGTGTTCTTATCTCTATTAATCAGATATCTTACAAAACATTTTGTTTTGAAAGTGTTGACCTATAAAATGTCATGAGAGTTTGGAAGATAGCGATTTGTCCAAAATGGTTGTAATCAAAAAAATATCTTATAAAAACGTTTATTCAAATAAACGATATCTGTCCGCAACTAATTACAGATATTTTTCCAAGCATCGCATGTAAATTAAATATACCATTGAGATGCCTCGTATATTTTTTACGAGATTAATCAATGATATATAATGTGAGTAACTGGCCGTGTAATCCTTGTATGCCTAGCAAATGTGTGACTCAATGCGTAGTAAAAATAGCCTTTAACATAGAATAGGTAAATAATCGATTACCGAACTAATCGAGAGGAAACTCTTTGATGTTTAATAAAGCGTTAAATCACTGTTGTCGTCGATCGAACGGTTTTCAGGGACAAATATAACACGATTCTGAAATGTGTCTAATATAGAAATAATAGGAAGTGAAGACTATTAAGTTCAATGCCACGGCTATCCGTGGCATTGAACTTAATAGTCTGTCTTAATAGTCTGTCTCTTCTGTCTTGTCTAAAAGATTTTAAAATATTGTTTAGACTAGACTTAGCAAGATTGTAAGCGAGGAATAAAAATATTTCGAAATTCACACCCATTTTCATACTATTAATGATAAATAAAATGAATGTTGATAAATAGTTTTTTGCTGGTGAACGGTGACAATGAATCTGGTATTGGCTATGTTTATAATCCGAGTTTGAAGCTCGTCTAATATTGAGAAATGATAAGGTTTTCTTAATTGAATGTTTAATGTAAATCATCATCATCAGATCAGTCTAATGATATCCACTGCTGGACATAGGTGATTTTGTGTCGCCTGCATCCAATGGCCACCCGTAACCAATGTTAATGGTATGCATTATTTACGTTTTCATATAAAGACACTTATTGTTATGCACTGCAAAACAGTCCGATACTCGTCAACGTAAGAGCACTTTTTGGGTTACAATATTGTGCAATAATAAACTGGTATTAAAATATATAGCTTGTGTAAAGTGCAACATTATTTATCCTTTCGAATGTACAACCACGGTAAGTGTCGGTAAGTGATGGACAGTTGTGTGAAAGCTGTTTCTAGCGAATTATTTTCACATCATTTCTCCGGCGTATCAAGTGCAGCATTAACTTATACTGGCAATGACATAGACTAGTCTGACGTCATAACACAATGGTGTATTAGTTTCGCCAGATGTTCGACCTGTTAACAGGGTGATTAAAAAATGATGCCACAAGGTACTGAAATAGAACGCCCGGCGACTGCCCGGAGAAAGTTGACACGCGTGTCTCTTACTCTCATTCTGACATGATGAAAACTCACTGAGGCAGTTTTGGGTCAGTCTCGTAATATTCCCGAATACCAAACAATATATACTAATCCAACACCGCAAATATTTACGCGAATGTCTCCTTGGTGGTGTCATAAATTGGTTACGAATCAACTTTAAATAAAAAGTAGGATTTACCCACTTTTAATTTAAAGTTCATTCGGCGGTTGGATTCGGATTTGGAAGCTTAAGATGAGATGTCTTCATAAAAAAAAACGATTTTGCTCTTTGGAACGCACGTTCGCAAATCTTAGATCCATTTTCTGTAACTGACAATTTACAGCAGGTCTGACTAATACAACAATATTCTCATAATTTTTTTATCCATTTGTTCTTCAGATTAAATATTGCTTGTATAGGAGCGACAACTCTATTACATACACAGAATATTTGTTAAATCAAGGCAAGTGATCATATCACACTAAAGTGTTGAAACACAATCGATATCATGAATCTTGTTACTTATTTTCCCACATAACTTAAAATACTTATAAGTTCCAAAATACATTTAAAAAGTTTTTTTAAGTAATACGATTAAATATTTGTTTATTTGCTATTAATAAAAGATAGTCTATTCTTTTCAAGTAGATCGTAAGTGTCACACAGATGTTTACGAGAATATGAATACATCGTAACGTACTTACAGTTATGCAATTAGCTAGGAGAATGGCGTACAAAGTAATGTCCTTCTCGGCCAACGGACTGTGTTACTTACTCCGATATTAACATAAAGTGTGAGCGTTGTAACAAGGCTGCGGCTATGAAATTCGGCCAGGGGTACGATAATCGTATTTTACATACTCTACTGTACATCGAGCATTAAATAAGCACTTGGCATTTAGATAATAGTGCCGTGACTTTGACTTGTTGAATAATTTTAACTTGCGTTCGGTATTGTTTTTGCATTTTTGGTGTCATCATTATACTAATCTAAACTATATTACAACCGGGAACTACGGGTTCGATTTGAAACAATCTTTTAGTGTTAACTTTATAACAGCTGAGTAGTGAACAAATATAGATCCATGGGAGCGAAGCTGCGGGCAACAGTTAGTCATATTATATTATAAAAATAATTACCATAATTATTCTAGTTTTTATTGATACAAGCATATAGAAATCTACTATGAATTAACATCGTAGAATGGCTTCCTGAAAAGGTGAACTGGCTATCTCTGTTTTTAGAATTCGTAATCATTACAGACATCATTAATCAAAGGATTACTGATTAGAAATAGCATTCAGATTATCCGGACTACACCGGCTTGAACTTATCCCTTTATCAAATGTTATCAACATTGGTTTAGCAGCTGTGGAAACATAGCAAAGAAACTTGATTTGGCATTGCATAGATAATAAATGTATAGATTTTCGCTTGTATAAACAAGGAGCACCAAATATTAGGATAAAATTTAGTCCTTTATATTGTTTTTAAAACTATATAAGTATTACTGTTAAAATCGTTACCGTACTTTTTGTTTGAAAGTAGAGCAAACATACATGCAAACACACAAAAAAACAATATTTATGTCCGCATTTGTAAATAAACGTCGTAGAATGCCAAATTGTTAGATATATCATTAGACGAAACCCCCAATTAATAACAGAATTAAAAGAAGTATGTACCTACATAGATGCCACGTTGGCAAGTAAAATGAGATAAGTAATGATTAGCTGTCGACAGTGCAATTAGGGTGTACGGCCTAATTGCAAGAAAGTGAAATGCGAGGTCGGTGAGAATGTGAGAACGGTTCCCATAACGCTCGTATTCGTAATACTACGCACTTACATTCATTTGAGTTTGTTGCTCTGTAGATCTAGTATTAAATAACTTACGAGGTATCATTCGTCGATTGTTGTACGCACAGGGGGCTTACTCTGAATTTCGACATTCGATTGGTCGGTTTTGATGTCGCTGTCAAATTTTTGAAACTGACAGCGACCATGTTTAAATCAACACAACTAAACAGAACACATATACTCTGACGACGTTTTTTAGATCGATTTGAGCAGAAACGTGTTTTGTGGGACAAATCGTATGTAATTTTCATTAAAAAAAGCTTCTCTTTCAAAACCACCAGGTTTTGCATCTCAGATTACATAATTAAATAGGTACATTTATAACCTTTTCGCGAGAAGTAGATACACAATTTTGTTTTAAACGTATCTGGGTCATGTATTATTATGTATTTTAAGAATAATTAAAAACCTACCTCATTTAGTTTAAACCGATTTGCACCAAATTGAGAGTCACAGGGTGACTAATTAAAAAAAAAATCAATTTAATTACTTATTGAAATTGATTATGACTAAAAGTAAACAGTGTAATATGACGTGTATTCTTACATGGTTGATTAGTCATTTGGCATTTTAAGTGTAGAACTTATCAAACCGTTTAATTTTATACTTCCTGCAAGTATAACCAGTTCTTATATCAAAAGTTCATTGTTTAAATACTGTGGGCTACAATTTATTGTCAGCTGCAGTATATGGCCTAATTGTATTCTTTTATTGTAGGTAGTAAATAGTTTATCTGTAAAACTACATATTCACTTTATATGTTCTCACTGGAGCATAGAGTTAAATGTAGTAGGCGAAGAGGATGCGATCAAAGCAAATAGTTCGATTCCCACGCGAGAGTAATATTAATGTGAATTATAGATATTTGTTTCGAGTCGGTGTGTACTCTGTGGCCGTTAATTGCATGCTTCTAAAGTCCCTCGTAACATAGTGATAGATACCTACCTTTTATTGTTAAAAAAAAAAGACTAACTGCCGCACTCAGAGCAGTAATTAGCAGTCATCTGTCATTAACACAATTTTTTCATTGAATAATCGTCTTTAGGCTTATAGACTTAAGTATTACACGTTTTTAATAAATAAACTTTAAAGTTAAGTAACGTCTCTGAGTACTGCAGTATGTTTATTACGCTTTCATGGCTAAATCAACGTATATTAAAAAAAATTACAGGACCTGCAGATATAAGCTCCAAGCCAGATAAAAAATAATTTAGTGCAGCCCAATTAGTTAATCTTCATGTTGTGATAGATACCTATTAACTACGTACGTAGCTCATCTTAGAATATTGACTTGGATTTTAACACGTGAAGATAGATCGATATTCTAACAAGTTATCAGTAGACGAATCGTATGTTTGATAAACACACACAATATAAACACACTCCCAGACCCGAAATATTTATTTAAACAAAGATAACACGAAAGTTGGCGACGTCCGTTACTCACTTTTGACCGATATACATATGTTTTGTCAAGGTCATTCTTTCATTATTACTCAAGTTACGTTGGCATATCTATTATAAATATTATTTAATCTGTTTATAACTAAATTAAATCATTCAAATAACAACTGTTTTCTGTTTGTACAACCTCAATCTGTAAATGAATGAACGTTTCGTGAAATAAAATGATTATTTTTGTTGGATTCGGTTGCTCGATTGATAAATGAAGCTGAGAAAACATTTGTTCGCGATTTTTTGTCTAGGCTTTTAATTTTTAATAGTTTGGACGGAGCTAATGGTTGATCTCGGTTTTTTTAAACTGGCTTCCACCCGCGGCTCTACCCGCGTGGTATGTCGATAAAAAATAGCCTAAGTGCTATTCTAAATTACAATCTATCTGTGTACCAAATTTCATACAAATCCTTTCAACCTTCCTGGTTTGATTGAGTCACAAATATCCATTCGTTCTAATTTTCGCAATTATAATATTAAAGTAACAAAACAAAAGTTAGTACTTGCTTAGTCGGTTTTGATGTTGCTGTCAAATGTAAGGAAATTTTGATATGGTCGCTGTCACTTACTAACATTTGACAGCGACAACAAAACCGACTAAGTCGAATGTCGAAATTCAGAGTAAGCCACCTGTTAAATCAATAACTTACTTTTAAAGTAGTGGGTGGCTTTGCGATTGTCACGTTCTCAGCGATTGCTATCACGAGCTCTACTCCTTTATGATAGAGAAAGTAAATCTAATTCAGTTCAACTTAGAGTCCAAGATCTAAGCTATTATCCACAATATATTTGACTTGATATTTTTAACCATGAGTTCTTTATCACTATTAACGTAACAAATACGACCATACGGCCCATATTACACAAAACATTTTATAAAAAGCGTACCGTTCCCTAATACATTATACTAGTAGCCAAAAATAGATCACCGCAAGCTTCCCACGGTATGCTGTTAACGTAAAAAAGACTCATCTAAAAACATAACCCACATTATGTGAACGAGAGAAATAAATAAATATTATTATTATTATTAATATGCAACATCAAGAACTAGAAAATATATAACACAACATGGGCATAGCCTTTTTCTCCGAAGAGGTAAGCAAAAGTGATTTGGTCCCACATGATAGGAGAGAGCGTATTGTTATTAAACGGGTAGATATTTTCATTATCAGGACAAATAATTATATATCTATGTGTTATTGTAAAGCGTCTTCAAAACGAGCAAAGCAGCAGCTTTCAAACGAGCTGACAAAAGAAATATTGAAAGGAAAAAGCGAGAAAATGGAAAGGTTGTTAGAATGGATAATGGATATCAATCCATTCTTAGACTTTCGGATTAATGTAAATTGTTTGATGACAAATAAATGGTATTTTTATTGTCCCGGTAGAAGAACTGTAACAGTATTTTCTTTGAATAAAAAAATGGAACGTTTGTTATGCTATTTTACATAATAGTCGTGCGTGGCAGACTGAGGTTCGAGTGATCTTAATAAGTTCTTGTTTTTTGTAGCCTAGATATTGGATGGAAGGGTACGCTTTCAGTAATTATTACTGTTTTAATAGTAGCGCTTTTTAAATCTCATTAGATAGTCCTATTATATATACATACATATAGATCACGCCTCTTTCCTAACAGAGAGGCAGGCAGAGACTATTTCCTTCCACTTGCTACGATTCTGACATACATCTTTGGCTTCTTTAACATTCATCAGTCTTTTCATGCATTCTCACCGGTTTAGGATACTCCTAAACCACATTCTTACCTGCTGTATAATATAATAATAAACTATGATTATAAAACACAAACAAAATCAGCTGATTCGGAAGTTTAAGAGTCACGGTCGATTGTCACTTCATTTACTACCGGGGTCATTGATCCCTTTTGCATTGCAATCAGGTCAGATTACAATAAGCAACTTGTTGGTAACTAGTTTTCCTTGAAAATGTTTCAGTACTTAGTGTTAATAATATAGATATCCGATATCTTGTAGAATGTAGAGCTAAGGTTAACATAATTATATAGTATAGCTGTGCCCGCGACTTCGTTCGCGTGGACAACTTATCCCGCATTCATGGAGTTTTTTTTTTTACGGAACCCTGATATTTTTTCAAAACCAAAATAGCCTAAGTTACTCCTTGTGACATTAGCTATCCGCCAGTGAAAGTCCCGTCGAAATCGGTCCAGCCGTTCCAAAGATTAGCTGGAACAAACAGAAAGAAAGACAGACAGACAAAAATTCAAAAAAAAAATGTTATTTTGGTATAAGTATGTACCGTATACACATTCAAATGCATGTAGTAAAAAGCGGTTATTTTATTATTACAAACAGACACACCAATTTTATTTATTTGTTTAGATTACATGCCTGTATCAGTGTTCTGGTATGCGAGTCTATTGTATAGACAGTTTACAATTGTAAATTTCTTGAGTTCATTCGATTTTAAAACAGAAAATTAAAGCTTGGTACTGGTATAGATAGGTTTAGTTGAGATTTTTTTTTTGTTTTTTATAAAAGACAACGCCCGCACTAGGGAACTAGCCCTGAGCCGCGGGGAGCTTTACAAACATGAAACTCACGGACACAAAGTACACCCAGACTAGAAACAAATATCTATGCATCACACAAATATTTGTCTCGTGTGGGAATCGAACCCACGTCACCCAGCACGGCGATGTAGTGGCGAGGCGACCACCTTAACCACTGCGCCACGGTGACAGTCAAAGTTCTTAGATTTTGAGGATAGTATTTGGGATTCGAAATTATTGAAACTGCTTGAGTATAAACACTTGCCATCTCTCTCTGAAAATGACGCACCCTTTCCGGTAAGAAATGTATAGCTGGCCCTACAGAACAGAGACCATTTTTCACAAACTTGACTAAATTGTATTAAATAAGTAAATTTCTTGAGATTTTCTTACATTTTGTGAAGATTATTTAGGATATTACATTACCGTTACTAAAAATCTACCAACCTGCGTACTTTGTTTTTGTGAATTTTGTAATCTGTATTTATAGTCTATTCAATGTTTTGCTACCGGTGGCCTTCAAAAACTTATCTTACTTCGACAAGTTAACTCTGTTCAACTATCTTTACAAGATGAGTCATTACCAATGTATCACCAAGCTGTTTAGCCGATATCCATGTTGTTCATAAAGTGTATTGTCTTATCTGTGGTTTATTAGTCTCTAACTGCTAACTATGGAAGGTGTGAAAAATTTGCATTACTACAAAGTAAAGTTTATTTTCATAAATAAAAGAATTCCACGAACAACATAAATATGGATAAGAGAAGGAGGAAATACAGTTATTATCACGCATTCGTTAGAATTTGCCCAAGTTAATGTATATGTTTTTTTAACACGAATTGGCAACTCATTTAAATATATTGTTCGAATGAACTCTTATAAAATAACAGATATCTGTATTACTGCAAGCTTTGCTAACTTTAGATAACAAAATTAATTATTTCAATAAAAATACTAAAGGCCCCGTTTCCCGTTTCCTAACTTGCAGATGAGTGTCTGATAATAATCAACTTGTTGACATATCTATGTTTATATTACCTGTAGAGTTTGTTTGACAGAACACGCTGAAACGAAAATCTCATCAACTAGTGGTTCGAATTTAAAATTATTTTAGTGTTGGATAGCCCATTTACCAAGGAAATCTATTGGCTATGTTATATAGCATGCTATGTCCAAATAAGGGCTGAGTAGTGGCTGAATTTTGACTTATTAGAGTATAATTTATATAAAATATCTAGACTAGTCAAATCCATCTTTGGACGCTATACCTACTGGATGAATAAAATGCTCCAAGCTTATTTTCAATTTCCACCGTTTATAAACTGCTACCGCCTATTAAAGGACACGAAAACGTACCCAAGAGCTGCTACAACTCAATAGGTACAAAGCTTCGGCGGTGACAAGAATCCTCACCGGCCACTGCAAACTAAACTACTACATGTTTAAACCTAGCCTGAGCCAGTCCAAAATGTGGAGATTTTGCCTAGAGTCAGTGGAAACTGCAATACATGTCCTCTGCTCATGTGGACCACTCATGCACAAAAGAAGTATCCATTTAGGACAGCACCAAGGGCAGCCTGATAAGATACAAAATCTCTCTGCTCAGAAAATCTAGAAGTTCCTAGTTTCTACAGGACTAAACAGAGAACTATAAATAACAAGTGCGCTACAAAAGATCAGTCCTGGTCGAGGTAGTAAAAGGGGCTGACAGCACCAGGCTCAATGGATAATAATATAAACTGATCATTTAAAGTGTCGGCATTCGGTGCTCTCGATATGGGAGTCTATAATATTAAGCAATTATATTTGCTTGTGTTATGGGTACTAAACAACTGAATATACTACTTAAATATTTTTTTTTTTGTAAATACATACATATTATAGATAAATGACACCCAGACACAGAACAAACCTTTATGCTCGTCACACAAAGATTTATCCTGGGTGGGGATCGAACCCACGACCTCCGGTTTAGCAGTTAGGGTCACTAACCACTAGACCAACAGGCCAGTCTATGGAACAATATTACGTGGATAATAGGTGACCTGTGCAAAGCGCGTGTTTATCATTCTACAACGGAAACGGGCGAGCCCAGTTAAATAATATTTCATTATGGTGCTGCCTTGTTCATTATCTATATGATTATTGTAGTTACTAAGTATAACGTATATGCCGGCAGTATTGACATCTATCTAACAATTTCTGATACTATTCATTCTACACGTACCTATACTACATTGAGCGAAAAGATCACTACAGTGAATAAGTCTGTTTAGTGAACTGTGTCTTGGATTAATTAGCATAAGGTTGGTAATTGCTAAGTGTAATTTTGATCTTATGCCGTTTTGCTACTTAGAGTGTGAGATATACTTTACGTTATTTGAGATCAGAAACTTACGTCATAATGTCAGTATAACAATTTTACATAATACAGGCTGTATTCAAATAAATCTCATTAATTATGTTAAGTCTTATTATAAGTAGTCATTAAACTGGTATAATGATTATTTATCAGACTGACCATAATATAACTATGTTTGTCACTAGGTATGATGCACACTGGTGGAAAATTTGCATCGTCACACAGTTATGAGGAAATTTTGAAATTATGTCAACTGAAATATTTCAAAATACATAAGTGCTTTTTACAAGTAACTCTTTTGTTAACAATGTTATGCAATTGCGCAATATGACAACGTACAAAGAAAATTTAAAATACATACAAACGTAGGCAATTTTACGACAAACATGTAAAAATGAAATATAAATTGGATTTTTGCAAAATGGTTACAATGAGGTGTTTCTTCATATATATAAAAGCTAATATTGAATTTGGAAACAACATATTCCTTAATAAAAGAGAATATCTTAAGAAAATATATGGGTCTAAATTTTAGTCATTATTTTTAATTGTTAGTTTACTGTAAGTTTTAGATATAGTTTTGTTGTAAATTCGCGTAATTAGTGAAAGTATTCTAAAATCATAGAAAAAATGTATCCAACCGACCAGCCTGTATTTACTCAACCACCTAAGGCAAACCTTTTTCAGTTATGTCGATAAAATAATAATAAAATAATAAAATATCCTTTCAAAGCAGTAAAATTCTGTCATCCTCATGGTTGCACATTGCAAGATAAACAAACAAAATTCAAACATGGAGCGGTAAATTATTTGAGTCGACTTAAACAATTTGGTTTGTCCTCATATAGCGTTATTGTCTGTCTAGCTATAGATGTTGGCGTAAAACCGAGGTCGGTCTGTCATACTTAATTGATAGCCTTTATACCTGATTGCCATGCAATTTATTTGCCTACGCTAAGTTTCAGTAAAAAATATAAATGAAGATTGCAATGAATTAAAACTACACCTACACAAAACTGCAGTCTGATCATTTTTGGAAGAGGAAACAGTAACTAATTTAAAAAGAAGGTCCCTTTCTTATGGGTGGTATGGACGATTTCTTTCCTCATGTTTCTTCACCAATAATAAATCTAAGAAAGTTGATGATTATTGAAGCGGTCTATAGAATTCAGTAGCCTACTTTTTAATGAGTGACATCGCGCAAATTGCCATATTAAAGAGAGAATAACAGAGAGTTGTTGTTTTCAAAACGTGTAACTCTTAGAAACTCATCGACATAGAAACTAAGAGAAAATTTCCTAAAATTTGTGTTCAATACGTTTGCGTAACGAGGACAACAAAGTAAAAAGTACTTTTTTGGTAATAAAGACTAAAGCCAAAATATCCTGAACAAGTTATGCTACTTTCGACTTTATTCTATTGAGATAACTGGCCGCGACATACTGTAATTACTATGTATTTGTGTCGGAACAGTATTCTAAGCAATTTTATTGTTTAATTGTCTAGATTGAAAGATTTTTTCAGTGAAATCATTAGCATTACTGTTAAACGAGTACATGTTTACAACAACACGCAATATTGGAGACGTGGTTGAAATCTAAGTTGGTTGCTGCCATGACTATTTTCTTTTGCGTATTCATAATATATTGGTTCATCGTCTTATTGAAGTGTTTTGTTCAACAATTCTATTAAACTAGTTATAAGATTCCTGTATGTAGATCCATGACAATAATTGCTGAATGTAGTTTAAAACAGTATCTAATTTGTCGATATCAGAAATCAGTGTAAATTGGCTAGTATCCATTTTATAAAAATAAATTGCCATGAATCCGCCTGATTTCAAAAATCATCATCAATTTGTCATTCATAAAAATGACTGTGTGCAAACCACACAGTCGTTTGATGAAATTGCGGGGCACGGCTCCTTATTAGATACAAATAATTTTGATGAAAATAATGCTTATTGAGCATTAAAAATACATAATAACTTGGTTCTCGTATAAAACAAAAGGTGTAATCATTTATGTTACAATCAAAACAATAATAAATGGCATTATGTGGGAACACACAAATTTGTTTCCGTCAATATAGGTCCAAAACCCGTTAATAAATTTGCTTCGTCTCTACAACTGATATTTTCCTATTCATATATATTGGCATTTTAGAGTTCGTACCGTAAATAGTTAGAGACAGAATCAACAATGATTCATGGCTCTCATCAATCAGTCATCATAAAGTTTTATTGTATTTCTAATTTACGCTCGTTCCCGATTGCGATAGTAACTGACCTCATTGAATTGAATGGTTTTATTAAGTAATTATTAATAAACGTACTAGCACGTCCTCATCTTAAATTATTGGAAAATGACGCTTTATATTGGTAAAGTAATTTTTTTACCTGTAGTATTAGTATAAATTAAAAAAACCGGTTAAGGACCATGCTCAATGTAGGGTTCCGCATAGTTTTACTTCCTTTTGCTGAGAAGCGCAGTTTTTTGGTAATTACTCAAAAAACGGTATATCTGTTAGTGTTCAAAATAATTTTCGTTAGAAGTATTTATTAAGCGTTATCATTGTGATTTTCTTTTGAGATTTTTGGGGTTTACGGTATAGAAAATAGAGGGGGGACTGGACACAATTTTTTGCTAGTTTGGGAGTTGGGAGCGATTATTTCCGAACATATTCACAAAATCAAAATCTTTCTTAGAAACCTTAAAAACATTTATTTTTATTATGTTGTTTTAAAAAATATCGAACTGATTTAACTACATAATTGATTTCTTTTGATGAACAAAATTAAATTAAATACCGATTAAGGTTGAGGAAAAGTTTACGATAAAACCCGCAGCCTGTTTAATTCATTCACTTTAAGATCAACAAAAGTGAGTGGAGACATAATAATTTGTATTGATACAATTATTCGATTACGAAACGTTCAAAATGAAAAGAAGTAAAAGGTGGTTCTCTTAGTTATGTGGCTACTTAGTTACGTCGTACTGTTTTTATGAATAAAATCTAAAATGGAAATTATTTAATGTCCGTCCATTGTAATTTTAAATCAGTCAGCAATCACCTAGTAAAGGTTGTGGGTGGCCTTTGGATGCGGGTGGCACAAAATCGCTCGCTGTGGCGGAAATTAGGTGAGGCCTATGATCAGCTGTGGACGTCATTGGGCTGATGATGATGATGATCTTGGTGAATATCACAGCAATATTTCATGTTTAAAGAATTCTGTACTATTGAAGTTTTCTCAACACGTCAATTGGGTATCAGGTACAGTTCCTTTTTATTAAACCCCGACATGGCGGCAAACAAGTTTACCGCCCGTAATTGGCCCACCTGCTGGTAAGCGCATTACAGATTTCATTGCTAAAAAGTGATCTAACATAACAACCTTTTTTGTAAATATTTTGCATCGTCACGAAACTATTATGATACAATTTGCGCCACAGAAGATTTCTATCTTAGGACTAAAATTAAATATGGCAACATCGAACGGCGTATCCACGTAAGTGAAATGCTATAGTCTTATTATACAATTACCGATTTATCAATATGACCTCTATTCAATTACAAAAGTAGAATAACAAAAGTGAATTTTATTTTACCAATACACGGCTATTGTAACACTATCGATGATTATACATTGCGTAACTTTTTAGCTAATTTGTAATTTATTTCGGTGGCAATCTGTTCGTTTCCTAATAAAGCCGTAACATTATTTATATACACTAGTTATGATATTATGTCATTATTTTATGCCTATCATATAACCGTGTACAGCAATTTGATGTACATGTCTTTAAAGTCAACGCATTGCCTTAGGAAATAGGGGTTCATGTGAACGACCGACCTCTAAATTGGACACAGCGTAAAATATTGTTAATTCATCCAGGTATTGTAACTGCTTATTTTTACAACATCATCATCATCATCATTTCAACCCATAAACGTCCCACTGCTGGGCATGGGTCTCCTCCAAAGAATTTGGAGGGAATTTAGCCAATTTGCCTTGAATTTTTATTTCCGAATTAAAGTGTCCCCCCGTATTGGCTAGTAAAACAACAAGTACTACAGCCTAATTAATAATCCATAACAAAGCCTCTTTGATTTCATTGTCTAATTAATTAATTTCTACTTTCGTCTCTGCTGCTTGTAAGTGATGTTGATTTGAAGAATATTAGTTATTATACACATGAATCTATTAGGTAAGGCACTGAAGAGTATTTATGAAAATACCTATCATATAAAATGCCATATTCACGGATAGGAAATAGAACATTTCAATTTATGTTCAAAATAAAAGACAGATAACAGATACTTAATGTGATATTATTGTTGGAATTTGGTGCAAAATCATAATACAAGAATACATACTTCCCACATTTTATTGTTTATATAATAGAAACTATAAAAAAAAGTTTGTTTTTCTCAAATTCCTTTGTGATGGTATTTAGACATGAAGAATGTATGTAGTATATGTATAGGCATGTTGTTGAAAAGGAGAGCAAGGTTGCTAATACACTGAAAAAGCTATTATTTACGTTATACATGATGATTTTAAAATAGCAGCGGAATTAATGATTTTGTAATCACATCTAAGAAACAATTATTATTTAAGAAAACTATTATTTATGAATACTACCTATATAAAATAGGTAGTAAGCGTGACAAAATGTCATTCGAAAATTGAATTAAAATTGTTTTTGGAACGTGGCTTCAGTTATTTGTTGCCTGCGAAATAAGTTTTTTTTTAATGTAAGGTAATCTAATAACGTATTCTATTTTTAAATAGGTATGTTGATGACAGTTTATAAATTTGCCAGTGATGCACATTGGCTAGACACCTAACTCGTAGAAACATTTCTATAATTTAGTATAATTCGAGCGAGTTCTCGAAACTTCTTTAAGATTCGAAAGTTGTGTTATATTTTAATGATGATTGTCACGACTCACAATTATCAAAATCATATATTTCTACTAGAATGTTAAGAGTTAGGCAGGAAAACGCCTATTCAGACTTCACTTTGAATCTGCGCTTACCTGAACCTTATCCACGTTATTAGTTTAATAGTAATGTAGGCATAATTTTGCCATTAGTTCCCACAAAAGTGCATGGAGCCATAAACACATCTTATATTGGCAAATACTGGCATTGTTTGGGTTTTTACTCGACTTCATAGGTAGGTATCATTCACAATGACACAGTACGTCATATGCTTGCTCACTAGTGAACAATGGTACTGCCTGTGCCAACTGCCGTGCGTTGCGATAGAACTTTCCATTTTCTTAACACCTAAAACGATTAGCTGTTACGCCAGATTACAGAATGAAATACTAGTTTTTGTTTGCTTACTTCCCTAGAGTAGTACTGCGTGTGTCTAGAAGTTATTTCTAAACTGAAAGTAAGCATAATGTTGGATATCGTTTTTACAAATGAAAGTAATTGTAAAAATGTTTACAATTGTTTGTAGATACAGTACGTACAGTAAAAGTTAACCACTCTACGTTATATTTATGTATCTTCAGTGTAAGAAATGCCTGTAATCTAAATTACCCAGGCCATATTCATTTATCGTTTTGTAAAAGATATTAATTCATATATTTTTTACTATTAAGACTACTTACAACATTTGAAATGAATTGATATAATTATAGGTAAGTTTATAATATGAATATGGTTTATGGTTTTTGGGCAGGATTCCTATTAAAATCCTTCTGCGCACCAACATTTAATTTTATAGGGTGGTCAGCTGCAACCTAAAACGCAATCAGTGACCCATCGAGTGACAGCCCTCAACGAGGCATGGTTTGGCTGTCCTACGCGGAAGGACGCATCCTTCATCCATCACTTGCAATTGAGGGTATTAACTTTGGTCTTCCACCAGTTAAACGGTGTCGGATATACTTAGTCAGTGAGGGGACTTACTTCCCTGAACCATTCTGCCACCTCCATCTGCGAGACGACGTCGTCCTCACTGAAGGATGCGACCGCCATCCAATTCTATTCTACGAGTATCCAGGCCAGTGTTGTAGGTACATCTCTTGTGAAGAGTTGTTGAGAAAACTGGTTGTTGATAGCTAAACATCACAATGGTTAAGTTAGTTGCTGTGTAGTAAAGTGTGAATGTGTGAAAATATTTTTATTATTATTAAAACAAGTCTTTACTATTAAACTTACATTGAAATTGGATCTATTTTGCACAAACGAATCCAGTATAAAGTGAAAGTGTACTATTTTGTCGATATTTTATACATTTACAATAGCTTTCACATCTTTTTAAGGTAGCCATTATTATTTATTATATAGCTTTGTGAATGTTTGTGCAGTCATTTTGTGTAATTCATTTCCATGGTATTGAATGTGAGTACACGAAATTTAACTGTAATGGTGATATACTTTTGATCGATTTATTGAGAGTAACGTGAACACATTACACAAGCCTCCAACCCGTTTATTTAATTAACCGTCTAGGCAGAATGATATGCGTCCGATACCATTTACGTCTTCTATTAACATAGTTATAGAAGTCTGACTATCTTAATGCATTTCTATTTCCTATTTATTTCATAATATTTATAATACCTTTATTTCAAAAGTTAATACATGAATTACTACCGGTAATTTCGCAATTATCTTAATTATGGAAGGAGTTTAATTTTATGTATGTATATTGTATTGATTTGATAATTTTATTTCTAGGTTAACCAAAC
This sequence comes from Laspeyria flexula, assembly GCA_905147015.1. Lineage (NCBI taxonomy): Eukaryota > Metazoa > Arthropoda > Insecta > Lepidoptera > Erebidae > Laspeyria > Laspeyria flexula. The sequence goes on along the minus strand of LR989964.1, from coordinate 7,820,012 downwards.
TAATTGAAGATATTTTTATATTTATCTATATAGTATAACATAACTAGGTATACCATAATACCTGTTACAAGAAAATGCATTTCAAATTTTAATTGTGGTCAATTTTGTCGATTTTGATAACAAATACGGTTAGTATAAAAAAATTACACATATTTTAGTTTAAAATGATGTCTGTTATAAACAAATTAATTACACGAGAATTCTTATTATAAAACTGACCTTTCATATAAAATTAAAAAAATTGGAATAGAATTTCCAACAATAGGTTGTATATCAAATTCTAAAGCGTATGTACTGGCAAGGTCGTGGTCAGTCATACGTCGGATAAAATAGATGATAATGGTAGTTTGTGTACAAATTATAGTCTGTCATTTTGTTCTGATGACGATAACGCGCCAAACTATTGTCCGGATATAATTGGACACTGCATGTGAATATTCTGCTTTGATAGCTTCCATTATAGTCTAGAAAGATGCAAACCTATGCCAATGTTTCGTGTAACATCATCATCATCACATCAGACCAAAATCGTCCACTGTTAGACATTGTATGAAGGTCATCAATTATATTGACAGTTACAAAATTCATTACATTTTTGTCTTCTAGTAAATCTATTTCCAAACTGTCACCGTAGTAAAATTTTGATTGACTTTAAAAAATGAGGGTCTATTTCGACCCGTGTGTGTGTATATAATATTTATCTTTGAAATAATCCAACGGAGTATCAAGTCAACTTAAAATTTGGATCATAAGAATATGAAAATGAGCGTACTGTATCTAATTTACATTATTTTAGTTTATTAATTAAGTACTAAGTTTATTATGATCATTTATGAAATTGAAAATTAAGTGACTTCAGAATCAGTAGATTTCAAGCCTAAATTAAGATGCATGTTTTGTCTTGTTTCTTAAATTCCTTGTAAAGTACCTAACTATAGATTTACTTCTTCGAGATGTAGCTATAAAGTATGTGCGCATATTATGTTGGTGATATCATTAGGCATTAATTGATGAGGGTATTTTTTATTTTGATAGTAGTACCCCTAAACATTATTTTTAATTTTTAAGTTAAAAAACAAAGAAGTTTCATACAATCGTTTTTATCCCTTTTCACCCCTTTAGGGTTTGAATTTTAAAAATACCTTTTTCAGTACACCTCTAGACATTAGAACAAACACACCCTCCAAATTTCAAGTCACTAAGACCAGTCAGTCAGTCAGGACAAAGCCTTTTATAATAATTATATATAGATTAATTATTACAGAAAAGTTTTATTTACGACATCAACATTGAGATAGTTTTACATAATAATACCAAACGTATTTCGTATGTACAACGGAAATGATAAACTCACTTCCTGACTCACACTTATTATTAATAATAATGAATTAATAGTGTTATACTAATGACCTTATAATACGCAGTGACAGACATAAGTGACGATGCATTATGACCTAGTAAATGCAGCTATGTTGCAAAATTCAGATACAGGTATTTGTGTATCAAAACATTACTCATTCGAAGACTGCCAATGTTTTGTTCTGTGTCGGTGACCCCTCAAAGGTATGGTAATAAACACATGTAACTGATACGCTCATGAAATTCATTTCAAGCGAGTTTCATAAGCTATTACGTGTATGTACGTGTGTGGGTGAAAGAAAATCGCAGTTGGAAAAAAATTAAAATACTGCTGCTGTTTAAATATTTAGGATTTTAAAAATTTTTACGCAATTATTATGTCCCTACTTAAAACAACGTATTTGTGTAAAATACAATTCAATTTGTCTTTATTCTTATAAACAATCTAACTTCAGCCCAACTTTAAAGAGAAATAGAATGTTCATGAGTCTAAAAAGCGGGGCAATGACTGAAACAACCTACAAGAGTTTTCGTTACACTTTCATCCTGTAGGTTACGTTATTTAGGTTCAAATAAACAACTATTTGTCTATATTTCACTTTTCATATGGTTCAATTAAAATTTAGACGAGTTTCAAAGGCAAACGAATTATTATTGCCTTGAATGTAACAAGTTTGGTAACGTAAGGAAAGTAATTGTAGATATCGGTATTTGAAAAAATTAGACCTATTCAGTTCATTATTTATATGAAAGCGATAGTGATGCGATGGTGGCTGAATGGATAAGAGACCGGCGCGGCGTGCTTTCGTGAGTTTAATTCCGACCGGCGCGGCGGCAGTACCAATGTGGATTTCACTTTGTGGAATTTATATGTACTAGTCATGTGACTTACCATTTGCTAACGGTGAAGGAAAACATCGTGAGGAAAACTACATAAACTAGAAGAAATTCTAAGTGTATATCTGATCCACCAACCCGCATTAGGCCAGCGTGTGTGAATTATGGCCTAAAACCCTCTCATCTCTCTAGATAGCGAAGAGGAGACCCGAGCCCAGCATTAGGACATTGATGGGTTGCTGATGAGGATAGTGATGTGTGGAAAGAAAACGGTTCATAAAACGTATTGTAGTAGATATGAATTTATATCACGTACAGATTCATCTACCGCAGCGTACAGCATGTCGTATGTCAGCTACATGAGATAGATGACTGTATGCGCTACGCTGACCGTTGACTTAGCGAGTCAGGTGATTTATTAAAGCAATTATATTATATACGGAAGTATTTCATTACAGTCAAATTGTATAAAATAAGGAGTACCTTATTTTATACAATTAGTCAAAAAACAGTTGAGTATATCTCTATATTTTAACAGATTTTCTACTCTTTCACTCAGTAGAGTGAAAGAGTAGAAAATCTGTTAAAATATAGAGATATTATACTCAACTGTTTATGGTTGTTTCGAGTAATAAGACATTAAACATAATATAATTGACGATTCGCTAATTAGTCTAGTTTTTTCGCGTCACTTATTGAACGCGTAGTAGTACTTTTTTTACATACTTAGGTAATATTACCTTCTTTCGCTTACACAAAATACTTGTAAGAATTACGTAATCTGTGTTATAAATAACAAATATTTCGGTAGCCGGTTCACGGTCGGTTAATGATTGGATATTCATACAAATATGGAATCATTAATCAAGTTTCATTATGAGTTTCGTTGTTGCAACATTTTAAACGACAAAATTATATATATCTTCACTTCTCTGCTAGGCTAAGTTGTATAATTTTTTGTGTATAATTAAGTTTAAAAGTTTTCAACTGAAATGAGCATCAAGTAAGTGAAGTTTCAATTATAATAACCAATGTGTTAAAAGTTATATTACTATAAATTATGAAGTTTCTTCAAAATCAATCCAGTCATCATAATCAAATCTTGTGCTTGTTCAATGCTTGACCAAGGCCAATTTCACGTAGGGCGTCGCTGAAGTTTGTGGCTACTTTTAATCAGCGCTAGTATTTGCGTAAAAGTGTAACAAACACCCAAACATTCAATCTAACATCACAAATTGTCTCAATTAAAACAGTAATACATAAGTATACTTATTTTATATTTACTAAATTACTTACTGACTTTACTAAGTTTAAGATAAAGATAAAGATTCTTTATTTGCCAAAGATATGGTAGTACAAAGTTGTTAAAAATAATTGTTTGTGGTGCGTACATATCTACCCGTAGAGGGCATGCAAATATAAATAATGTTTTTGCAATAGTACATTAAAACTATTAAATTTTTAACATCAATTATTACTATTATTATTTACAGAAAACAAACTTACAAAATAAAGGACTCTATACAATTCTAAATACTTATTTTCTATACTTTCTATACCTAATAGTTCCTTAATTATATTTTCTTAATTATTACATTATAAGCACGTGCTCTAACTAGTAGATAGTATTGTTTACTATATTCAGTTGCCGTATGAAGATCTAATCAACATGGTTTGCATCAAAGTTAGCACACACAAAGAATCCTATTACGAAATATTTTACGTGTCTATATGTACAAATTCTTTTCCAATTCGTTACAATGAAAAATGAAATAGAAGTTTTCAGCTACAGTTGAGTCCATGTTGTCTCGCTAAATCTACGATTCAGACTATATAATGGATATTATTAATCTTGTTTGCTCGAGTAGGGATGGAGGCAGACTTGTATGCTATCAACAGAATTTTCTATTTTTAACCGGCTCACATATGTAATGCTCTTAATATTTATATTTTTGACCGCTAAAGCCACCATGACAAATGAATATACGACCTACTTTGTAATAATAAGAGCAAATTTTCAATTTATCGTTTCACGGCTAAATACGACATTGAAAAAGCAAATATCTCTAGGTTACAGTAAATATCTACAGTAACTAATGGTAGCAGTGAAATCTCAAACTCATATTATATTATGAATAAGTTAATGATAAGTTAAGAAGAAGAAGTTAAAAAAATACAGTAATCGATTCCTTAGTAGTCCTTATGATTTCAAACATTTTTTCCAACGCTCGGTTGTCTAACAAGCGAATAAAGACGCCAGTGTGAAGACACTGTTAGTGATGACAAATCGATCTATGATAGACAACAATAATTGTATTGTACTCATTATTGGCAGAACTCAGAGATAACCTCCGTCCTCTGTTTATTTACTTAGGTGTTTTAACGACTTTGTATAAGCACGAATTACATCATCTCTGCATGATTCGAATGACATATTTTTGTTTGACGTACCTGCAATAAAAACATCAATAATTTATTCGAAAAAATATCTAAAGATAACATACGTATACTGCTGAAGAGGTATTCAATGTACACATACATATTAAATAAGAATTTGTAACGTATTACAAAAAAAAATAAAGTTTAAATTCCAAAGTCATCAAAGTAATACCGTCTGTAATTTACCTGTCATGTGTCATCACCCTTGGAAAACTAGTCTAGGCTCCATACATGCCACATACATACATATCTTTATACAACCAGATCGCTGTGCAGATAGTCTTCAAACAAAATTGGTCTTTATGAACCGTTTTATTGAAAGGTTTTTGTGTGTGTTTATAGAAGACTAGGCCATGTTGTTTACAGTCTAAAACAGTAAGAAAATCATATAGGCCTAGAGATAAAAATATCAATTGAGTCACTACATGCTACGATATTTTTAGTTAAACTTTTAAAGAATGAAGACATTGTTCTATATGGTAATGACAAATTCGGTTTAGTTATTTATGTAATGACTAATTACATAAATAGCTAAACCGAATTGTCCTCCTGTGTGGTTGAAAAATAAACAGATAGATATACTTGCTTTTAAAACGGTAACAAAAATAAATTGGTGGCTCATTCTAGAAAAGTAATAATGTTATTTTCTATTTGTAAATGCCCCGTAAATAGGTGTGCAGTTGGAAACATTCTTAGTTCTTTTTTAACAGTAATTATTTCATGTTTCGGTAAACATAAATTTCCTTCTAGCTTAAAAGTATAAACACTAATTACCTTTTTTTTGGTAAGTTGTCTATAGTAATTTATAATAACAATAATAATTATTTTAATTAATAAAAAAACAAGTTAGTTTTTCATAAATAAAAACAAGCTTGAAATATGATTTTATAATAATTTTAAATGGCCATAACAATATTTATAGATAGCAGTACTAGGATAATCCTGTGTCTCAGGTTTTTCTTAAATTCTACCTGATATATATTATGTAATGGTTTAAAAATATGTCACATAATTCTATTAAATAGAAAATACACTTAAGGTGTCAGTTATAATTATTTTAACTTATTATTGCATTAAAATTTCGTAAATCATTTTCAGAACAGTGTTTTCTCATGTTATGCCGAATAAATTCAACCATTTGGTATACATTGGTGACATTTTTACAGACGACATTTATGGGACGCCGGCTTTCAAGTGAACAGTTTTTTACAAGAAATGCATGAAAATTTAAATGACATAACATAAGGTAACGAAGTGATCGGTTGTGCGTATTCTCGTCATGCTCTAAATTTCACAATTAAGGTCAATACCGGTTTTGGCTGTTTCGATTATATTCAACCGAGGATGTAACTACCTACGTACATAACCATTTATGTGCGATTAACTGTACGTCGTAAACAGTGATTTGTTATTATTTAGAAATACATGTTTTATTATGGTTATATTGTGACTTTATAAGGTTGGGGATCATTATAAGAGCTTTCTATTGACATACATTTTGATAGTGTTTTATATGAATGTTTTTATTTGTAATATTGACAGGTTAAGGGCTCACCTGAGCAGTTCGTCTATCCATTTAGATTTAACGATTCGTTACCATCTTTGCTATGAAGGAAAGTGGATCTTTCAAATTTCTTCAATTAGGTATTAGGTACAGTTGAGTTCATTAATATATTGGCACCATCGAGGATTCAAAATATTGTGAGCGTTGAAAAGCTCAATAAATACTATAGAACCTATGGATCAAATATATATATGTCCTCAAGTGAATGGTTCAATAAATTATGCTGTACATTATGCAATAAGTTGTAGTTACCCTTTTCAACAAAAATATCTAATGATGGTGCCAATATATTAATGAACTCGACTGTACGTATAATTTGACGCTTTGTGGAGGTCAAAAACAGTAGATTAAGGTTTCATTGAAACTGCTGAGTTTTATAATCTCGTATACTTATATTATGTTGTTCAATCTAGTAGTTCTTTAGATTAGCGCGTTCCAGTCAATAAAATCTTTAGTTTTATAAAACGAAGATATTAAATTACTATTCTTAACGCGTAAAGTAACAGTCAAAGCAGCCTAACCTTCAATTTATTATAGCAATGTTAGGATATGATAAAATCTGACTTACATAGCGAATAACGAAGAGAGAGGTTAGATATGGCCTGTATTTAAAATTCACGAGTTAGCTACTTTTGTTCACACCTACACACCTCATTTCATGTTGGTCACCTGAATGCAAATGTCCTCAGCCTTTTACGTGCACTCAGCAGACGGAAAGTGGAACGACATTTAATTCATGTGTAGGAGTGGGTAATGTCCTTACTTGTTTATTAATAACGTTAAAGTAAATAGAAGTCTCCAGACGATTCGTCTGATGATGTTAGGTACTTACGTATTAATGATACTATTCTATGTTGTTTTTGTTTGATAACTTTTTACATTATTGCTCTGTGCGCACACGCATAATGGTTGGCAAACAAAATGCTAATAATAAATTCAGTGTATGTGAGAAGCTAGAAGAACAATCTATCTAAACTTAATTTATTATATTGTTATATCTATACTAATATTATAAAGCTGAAGAATTTGTTTGTTTGTTTGGTTGGTTGAAAGCGTTAATCTCAAGTACTTCTAATGAATCGAATAGAAAAAAATATTTTTTATATAAGGCTATATAACACCACACTATGACCAATTGGAGCTAAGTAGACCAAACAAATATCCACGAAAGCGAATCCCCGCGGTCAAGCTAATAATATTATAAAATTAAAAGTTAGTTTGTTTGGTTAAACGCGCTAATCTCAGAAACTACTGAACCGAATTGAAAAAATATTCTAGTGTTGCATAGTCTATTTATCAAGGACGGCTATACTCAATACTTTTTGCATTCCACAATGTCAATTAGATGGTATAACAATTACAGGAATAATAAATAAATAGGCTAAATAACATCATCATCATTTGCGCCAATTGCAGTCCACTGCTTTACATCATAAGCCTGTCCTAACATACGCTATAACACTCTGTGCTTCAAGAAGACGTCGTTCTTATAATATAATATGTTTATGTCTATAATTTCTTTATTTACAACGTAAAGAAAGATCATTTCTAAACACAATTGAGCACAGTAATTGTAATTTTAGATTATGTTTAATGATAATTAATTGGAGTTTTTTTTTGTTACAGGTAAACTACCAATTTTGTCGACAGCCAGTAGATTTCAGTGTAAGACTAAGGTTCAGCTAAAACTTTGCTGTGTATTGTGGTAATTAAGAGCAAAGAGTACACTGTTTTTGAATTATTAACGTTATAAGAAACTCTGACATTGTTGTAATGCTATATTTATTTGCTGTTGTTATTACGATTTTAATCAGATATCTTTAATTTAACGTTTAAAGTATTTAAAATAATTATAAACAACGATGAATGATTTACTAATAATATTATAAATGCGAATGTAACCTTATTTGTTTGTTACGATTTCACTGTTTAACCCCCTTAAGTGATCTTCATGAAATTTTATATAGAGTTAGTCTACGACCTGGAAAAGGACATAGTCATACCAGGTGGGCCAAGCCAGTTGAAGCTAGTGCCGAAATTGATTGCTACTTATTTTTACCCACGACGGAACGGAGACGGTATATGCGTTTGGGGTGAGAGGCTGTGTGTTTGTGAGTTTGTGTGTTTGTGTGTTTGTGTGTTTGTGTGTTTGTGTGTTCCAACATAATGCCTTATATCACGGAAACGGTTTGACCGATTTAGATGCGGTTTTCTGTAAAGTGTGTGCGGCTGTTGGGGACAGGTTATAAGATAGGTGTTATGTTAATAGCTCGCCAGGGGGCGCTACAATACACTGATTTCGTTGAATCCTTTGTGCCCTCCTATCTTTAAAACGATTAGACTGATTTCGATACGGTTTTCTGTAATGTATTTGTGATATATCGAGGATTGTTTTTGGATTCAAGATTTTGTATTTTTTTGCCAGGGGGCGCTGCAATAGACTAGGCAAACCTATGTTGATTTCGTTGAAACCTTTGTGCCCTCCTATCTTTAAAACGATTAAACCGATTTCGATACGGTTTTCTGTAATGTATTTGTGATTTATCGAGGATGACTTTTGGATACACGATATTGTATTTTTTCGCCAGGGGGCGCTGCAATAGACTAAGCAAACTTATATTTACAGTTATCTGTAAAATAATTAGACCTGTTACTGTATAGGGACATGTAGCATTGTAGTACTGAGATATTGATTACACTCATGAGGTTAAGCAACTTCGGATAAGGTCAGTTCATAGATGGGTGACCGTTTATGCAATTTTAGGGTTCTGTACCTCAAAAGAAAAAAACGGAACCCTTATAGGATCACTCCGTTGTATGTCTGTCTGTCTGTCCGTCTGTCTAGAATATTTTTCTCAAGAACGCATAGAGGTATAAAGCTGAAATTAATATAATTTACTTGGGTCTGCAAACCCTCGGCGTAAAATCAAAATCAAAATTCTAAGTTAACACAATCAAAAGATACAGCTGTTTATGCTCCATTTTTGACGATTTATCTTGACGATCATAATATATAGGGGACTCACCGTTGACCTAGAATCATGAAATTTGGCCAGAAGCAATAACAAGTTGCAAAAGTAAAGGAAAAAATCCGAAAACCGATCTTGTGTTGTTATATCACTGAATATTAGTACTGAGGTATACAATGATAAGCCTAAAAAAAATTAGTAAGAGTGAGAGTTTATTCCAGACTGGCGTTATATAAACACCTACCTACCTTATTTATTCTAACTTATAGGTATCCCGTGCCCGGGGTGTAACCAAATTTTCATCATTTTTGCGATAGCACGCACCGTTTTCGAGATACAAACTATTATAGGTGGAAATCTGCGCTAACGCCGAAGGCAGTCCGGCTACGGCAATCAATGTGCGATAGCTAAACTTAACACCCCCCGATTCAGAGCAATCCGAATCGGACTGATTAGGTTAGGGTTATTTTTTTTTTCAAACCACCCAGAAGTAGGAGCCCCGCGAAGCGGGGCTCCGGCGACCTTTGTGCGACGGATGAGCACACAAGTCAACAAAAAATAAAATATATATAATATTATAGTCGAAGCTCCATGCAAATTCCATTCATTCTAGAGCTTACGGATGATATGCTTACTTATAAGGCGCTCCTTAAAAAGTTTAAAATAAGAAAATTAAAATGATAATTTCAAGTTATAAGACTTACTGCAACAGTAAATTAAAAAAAAATGTGTTTGTTCTATAACTTAGTATAAAACTTTTATTTATCTGTCAAGGTTCTTAAAATTTTATACGAGTTACTTACAGTTAGTAAGATAGGGCGCTCTTTGAAAATAATTAAAATAAAAAACAAAATTAAAAATTTTGAAAGAACCCACGACGATAACATCTATACAAAATAAGAAACTTAACATATAAAAAGGTTTAAATAACTTTATTTTAAATCCCCGACGAAAAGATAATAAGTAGCGTAAAAACAATCCCAAGAAAATTCGTCGGGGGCTGCCAATATCATTACTGTTTCTAGTATTAAATATATATTGTAAACTAAATATTGTTAATAATTAGGCAGGTATCAAATACATAAAACTGCAATACTTTCGTTCATTTCAAGTCAGGGTATGGCAGCCCCCGACGGATTTTCTTGGGATTGTTTTTACGCTACTTACCTATTATCTTTTCGTCGGGGATTTAAAATAAAGTTATTTAAACCTTTTTATATGTTAAGTTTCTTATTTTGTATAGATGTTATCGTCGTGGGTTTTTTCAAAATTTTTAATTTTGTTTTTTATATAAATTGTAATCGCGTTCGTCACTGGCATTACAATACAGTCAATTTTTTACTGTACTTACTATTTTTGCAATAGCGAGATTTTGTTCTGAAAACATGATGTCACCCGTCTATATTTAAACACAATTCTGTAATAAAAAGAGAAACAAACAAACGCACACGAAACGTTTAAGATCATAACATCCGCGATATGAAAAGGTTCAATTTTGCGGTCTTGATACCTCATAAATAAATATAAGAATTAGCTTTCTCCTGAACATGATTACTCTTTTGTTTATTATAGGTAGTATAAATAGTCTTTATATTAAAATGCTACAAGATTTCACTTGTGGCTTTATTTTAATAAACAATTATATAAATTTATAAGGATATTATTATAGCCGATACCTTATTACTTAATTAGGTTAAGCAAAGTCATCAAATCCTGCAGCAAACTAAAAATATATTACATTATGATTTAAAACTTATCTAAGATGTTAAACCAAAGTAAAAGTTACTACTAACTAATTTAATTTTATTAATACTTACACTTATTCATTTTTATTATTTTTAAATTAGCAAATTTTTTTGTATCTACTTGTATATTTTATGCATGCTGTACTTGCCTGTAAATGGCTGCTATACCAATATGTCCTTTATTATGTAAAAGATAAATGTATTAGTATAAGTAGTTGTTGGTAAGTCTAATTAAATAAATAAAATAAATAAAATAAAATAACTACCTTATAAATTAAAGTTAAACTGCCGTACTCAGAGACGTTATTTAACTTTAAAGTTTATTTAGTAAAAACGTGTAATACTGAAGTCCATACGCCTAAAGACGATTATTCAATGAAAAAAATGTTTTAATGACAGATTACTGCTAATTGAAGTGCGACAGTTAGACTATCTGATATACGATTAAAGCCACAAAACAAATTAAGTAATTATCTGCAGCTGTTATATCTGAGGACAGTATAATCTAACAATTTCTTAAAACAATTGTTATAATTCACCTAAACAAACACTTAATTACATTACGTTATGTAAAACATAACGGAATGTGGCGACACTCGTATAATACAAATAGAATGGAAAACGGAACATTGTGTTACCACCACTAACTTTCTTTTCGACACGACAACACTCATAATTTATTTACTTTGTTGCGAAATTTTAGCGTACCTGCTCATTAAGTGATGTATGCTTTAGATTTTGAATTTCGAAAACAAAAACAACCCGTATTGAATTAAGCCGTGTTGGTGAAAGAAACAAAAATACCAACTAAATAATTATTTCCACCATGAGAAAATACCTATGAAATTAAAAAAAAGGGAAAGAGAATGAATAAATATTAACTGATATTGTTTTAAATTCAATCATCTAGGTTACTAAGTAAGTTTTATCAAAGTCATGAGTTAAGAATGAAGAAAATACAAATCGAAAGAAACAGTGTTAGCCAATTTGCCAACAACCACTTCGCTGACAAGGTAGACCGTGTGGGAATCGAGCCTTGGACAATCAGTACTGTGATAATAATGGCAATAGCAAGACGAGTATCTTAACCGTAAAACCTGTGTCAGTATTTTTATTATTAAGCCTTTTTTGCTGAAAAACTAAACTAAACATAATCCAAGCTATCATCATCATGTGAAATTAAAATTCCCCTGCGGTATACCTACATCACTGTGTAGAACAGGGGAACAATGAGACTATCCCAATGCGTGGCCGCCTCTGCAGAGTGTAATGATCGGTGGTCTGGAACGAAGTGAATACCCCAAAGCGCAGCAGCTGGCTGGAGAACAAGGCTTATTCAGCTTAGCCTTATATATCAGCCACAGCTATTTAATAAACTATACTTACAAACTTACACATTAGGTTGCCCGATTTAGTGATCGGCGCTTCCTAGGTCCTTGGTTTAATGACACGCTGATTACTAAACACAAAGCCAATTCCAGATGCTTCCCCTCCTTCAAAGTGTCAGTCAGTACTGTTAATAACCACCTGTGAATTATAGTTCTACATTTATTCCATTGTTCAATTCTTTGGTATGCTTCGATGCGTTACTAGGTAGGTATTAGACAATGATAGATTTGGTATCTTTATAACATCTGTCGTTCTATAAACATCGACATTTCAAAAGAAGTTTTTATAGGTTACATAATTGCAAAAATGCTTGGATACTGGGGTAAATATTTAGCGGTTTCCGCCATCCCATCAGGCGGGCCGTTATGCAAAATGGTCAGGTAGGTTTAGGTTACCATATCTCAGGATTAGTCCTGAGATTTCAGGAATTTTCGACTTTTCTTTTTTTGGATTGCGGCCGGATTTTGCAAATCTCGTGATATCTCAGGATTTTCAATAAAACTCAGGTTACATTTCAAAGAGCTCTTTAATTAAAAGTTAAACCAACCAAAATAAACATTTTTTGGGTAACAATTGAACAGTTAAAATCAATACTTATTTATCTAAGTAAGTTGCGTGCAAGTTGCAACGCGTGAGCTAGAGCCGCACTGTATAAAACGATAATAATACGTTTTTGAGAGAAAATTCTCAAACTGTATAAAATCTCAGGACTTTTCCATGGAAATCAGGCATCATTTCTCCGGTCTTTTGATTTTTACATCTGGTAACCCTAGGTAGGTATACAGGCGGGCCGTGAAAAAAGGTAGTAATAAAAGAGGGGGGATCGTATTCTAACTAAAAATAATAATAGGGTAGTGTATAATTGGTTGAAAATCATTATTATTTTCTCCTTTACTGCCTTATTTATGTACTACGCTTAAAGCTTGCATCTCAGTCAGTCAATTCATAATCATCATATCAGAACAACGACATCCACCGCTGGACATAGGCCTCACCTAATTTCCGCCACAGTGAGCGAGTTTGTGTGTGAAATGTTAATCATTCCATCCTAACTGACTTACTTTTCCACGTGTGACCAGTCATAATATTTATTTCTTTAGTTGAGTAGTCTTAGCATATATCAATAGATAAAATGATATTTGTAGTATCTTAAATAAGTACATAATTACTTGTATATATTACGTATGTTTGTAATTATTTACTTTAAAAGATATCCGATGTAACAAGAAAAGTACAATCATTGTGTGAGAAAGGATAGTAGAAACACTTATCTAATGATACCTTTCTATTCAGTTTTATTTAACCACTTTTGTAATTCTATTAATAAAAACAATATAGGTGCAAATTTTGCGTTTGTCTGAATTAAATATCATCATTCATCATCACTATTATTACCCATACATGCCCCACTCCCACTGCTGGTCACGGGTCTCCTCCAAGCAGTTTGAAAGGAATTGAGCCTACTATGTGGTATAGTGGCCAGACGCAGACAGGTTGGCACAGGGTTTTGTTTCGAAATTAAAATATCAATCATTCAAATTTATAATCTGAATTTCCATTTAACGGCAACATTTTCAAAGGATTTAATTTTTTTCCTAAGTTTTAAAACACTAGTTTATCCTTGGCATATAATAATATATATAGCCATATAAACAAACAAATCAGTTTGTAGCAAGAGATCAATGTTCATATAACATATCGGACGAATGCAAATCAATTTCGCGAAATCACGGCATGTTTTGTTCTCCTACCCACGTACTATCTGTTTGATACCGTTGTTTTATTACCAACATGCATTTTATTAATAGCTTTACGATGACTCTGTACGGTCACCTCGTGTACACATATCTACAAACGAGCTGCTGATTCATATTAATTTATTGTCATTTTGGAACTTTCCTGTGTGTTTTTTTCTTCTCATTCCGATTTCATATGACTCTATTAAGTCATATGAAATCGGAATATGAGAAGAGAAATTGCAAACAATTTGGGAAACCTTTTTTGTGCCCAAAAATCCAAAAACACACAGGCTATGACAGGCTCGCAGTTTCTCTAGCGTTGTATGTAAATAATATAATTCTATATACACCGAAACCTATCATATGAATCACTCTGTCTATTGGTGAAAACCGCATTAAAATTCGTATAAAAGATAGCAGCATAGTTTAAAAGATCGAAGAGTCACATTGAGGGAAGCAATTTTATTTTATATGTAAAGTTTTGGATAATTCAGTCATAAGAATCAGTAAATTATAGTCAATTATGAAATAGGGTCGAAATGGCCTGGAATATTATTGTAACGGTCTTAAAACGTTTGCGAAATAAATATGACCAAGATTACAAATTGAGTGCTAATTTCTGACGTACGTACAAATTGAACGATCACAAAATATATCGAGATCATTTTACAATACCTCTAAATGTCATTTAGTGTAGTTTTGAAATGATATTAACATTTGGTAATATGTTGATGAAGGACAACGGCATTTCCATAAATAATAATATGTTTGTAATAGTAGTGATCAAGGCAATTGTATCATTTTAATAAGACCGCTTTGTTAGTGCAGTGGGAGTGTGGTGTTCAACTGCTACACAATAAGTCCCTGGTTCGTTGCCCGGCACGGGCAAATGATAATGTAAAGTAAAGTATATTATCTTTATTAGCACGAAGGAGTATAAACTTAATTTGGCTATAGATAATCCTACTACTTAATAATATAAATGTGAACGCTAGGATGGATGGATGGATATATAGATGGATATTTGTAACTCAATCACGCCAGAACGACTGAGATCAGTATGAAATTTGAAACGCAGATAGATTATATTTTGGAATAGCATATAGGTTATTTTTATCGCCAACACGCGGGCGGAGCCGGGGCCGGCAGTTAGCCATCATCAGCAACTCATTAAGTCCCAATGCTGGGTTCGGGGGCCTCCTCTCCTCTAACTAGACAGCTGAGAGGGTTTAGGCCATAATCAACTCACGCTGGCACGTAAATCGTAATATCTCTGAATTGTATACATACATGATGCACTGTCTATAGTAGCCGTGCTAGGTTAGCCTTACAGCAATAATACTCTCAATGAGTTTTCCGGTCTAGATTTTCTCAACATCTACCCGGAGCTCGCCCCCAAAACAAAAAACCAAGGATTCAAAACATAGCTGGCGAAATATGGTAGTGTTGTACCTTATATTACCCCTTTGGGGAAAAGGCGTCATGTTATGTGTGTCTGTTCGTGGACCGATTGAAACGAATCGAGTATATCGAGTATAGATTCAATACTTATGCATAGTTGTAACAGTGCTAAGCGATGTTAATATATGTATTTCTGTCAAACACGATAACGCTCCCACTTTTGTACTTGCGTACCTAGTTAAATAGAAATAGAAATAACAACACTATAGAAATTGGATAAAGTAGAAATCCTTATTCAATACATTTCTTTTATTTGTCATAAAAAGATCATTTGTCAAAAAGTAATTGCATAGAATTAGAAGGATATCTACTCTAATTTAGCTTAGCAAATATTATCTAGGTAGCCAAAACAGTTTACGAGGAGAATAATAACTACAAATGTAGACATCAATAGTTAGACATATCTACTATTGTCGTTACAAGGCATACATTTTTTCTTCTTCTTACTTAACTTCATAAAACAAAACAAAGTGACAGCCACTACATTAGTAATATATTTACATTAAACAAACTCATGATAAAACACAAAGGTACAAGTTAATTTTAAAGAAACCAAGAAAATAGTGAGGGATTGCGACAAATGGGTAATGTTAGAATGTTTATTACTAATACTTGCTCTACTATTATTAAGTACTTCTAAACAATCATAAAACATACGTAGTATAATAGATTAGTGATTATGCAATAAAATTGACTTGTTAAATTATAATTACCCAAGGAAAAATAAGAGTCACTGCCGCACTCAGAGACGCTACTTAACATTAAAGTTTATTTAGTAAAACGTGTAATACTTAAGTTTATACGTCTAAAGACGATAATTCAATGAGAAAAATTGTGTTAATGAGAGATTACTGCTAATTGACGTCTCTGAGTGCGGCAGTTAGATGCTGTGCCGGCCCGTGCCCATTTAGGGGTATTCTGGTATTTCTCGAACTTTGAACCGCACCAAAAGTATTCCTCGATCGAAACGCATCATTCAGGTTCTTAATCCCCATGTCTATACCTATATATGGTGTGTGTTTGAGGAGTACTGTTGGTGCGTTTCATTTG
This sequence comes from Laspeyria flexula, assembly GCA_905147015.1. Lineage (NCBI taxonomy): Eukaryota > Metazoa > Arthropoda > Insecta > Lepidoptera > Erebidae > Laspeyria > Laspeyria flexula. Next base: position 7,803,460 of record LR989964.1, on the reverse strand, counting down.
GTGTTTTACATTTAAATCCCATAATAGAAGAATAGTCTGTGTGTAAAAAAAATGTATCAAATTATTATATACAGTTATCGTAATTCTGTATTTATTCTTACTGTATACTGTCTTACAAATACGTGCTCTCCTATTATGATGCGTTCCAAAATCAGAGAATTTGTTCTACATATACTATCTAGCTCGGAATCGACGGTGTTTAATTCTACTAACTCCAACTAAATACTGAATGTGATTGTGCAACGAGGAAACAATATAAGGCAACATTTCGACGATATCGGTACAGTTTACGTGATACGTGGATGGTTCGAATGATTCGGTACACGCGATATTGGATTACCGTAACTGTTTTATTCTTAACTGTTGATGTTTCATAGGGATCACGATTAAAAAATGCCTCATTAAACGTGCTCTGAGCACAGTAATTAGTTTATTTGTTCCTAGAATACTCAAGTTATTATCAGAATTGATTCAAGAATGGCTTCATCAAACTGTAAATTATCTCATCGCTTGTCAATGAGCCGTATCTCGTCATTGGCAGAAAGTTATTGCTGTTTATATGGGCTGTAAATTTATATCTAGCATTTCCATAGTCAATTTTCTTCTTTATTAAAAACTATCACGACTAGTACACATATTTAGATGTTATAAACGGATCTATGTCACACATATTTTAAGGATTCGTAAATTGTATATCTATTTTTACTTAACCGACGTTTTGATCGAATTCTACAGATCGGGGATTCGTCCGTTATTATAATATTATTCATAATTTAATAACAATCTAAGCTTAATTATAATTATTACTTTCGGAGATATATAGATACTTTATATTTAATGTTCATTCGGTTGACTAACAATATTTATAAAATTCCATTTACGTTTTCACAGTCACTGAAATCGCAATGAAAGTTGTGAAAAATAATGTCTTGTTATTAAAAACTGTTGATTTTTACAATCAACAGTTTTTAATAACAAGACATTATTTTGTTTATGTTTACACATGTAGTCGATTTCTACAACATTGAAATATTAAAATGTATACGAGAGATTTTTATTCAATTGTTTACTTAGACCGCGTTATTGTATTATTACACTTTCATCCACTACACTGGCATGTGAATAGAATTTCAAATCATAACATGAGGCGCATTGTTAACAGATTGACGCTTCAAAAGAACAAACAGGTGAACAATCACTTTCAAAACAAACATAATAATGATAAGGAATTATTTTGCAGTTTATAAAAGACAATGTGACATAAACACCAGCAATGGGTTAGCGAAATTACCTATTTGTTTCGGCTCTGAAAATTTGACACTCGGGGTCGAAATATAATTATATTTGTACCTATAATTAAATAATTTAATTAATAATTTGTACCTAATTTATTTTTAATTTATCGACTCGGCCCACCATGTAAGAACGTGGTATTTTTGTACACTTATGTAGGTACTAATAAACGAAAAACTATAGAATATACACATAAAAAACTATAGATTTTCACACTGGGCACATTTGGATTTATTGAAAATTTTAATATTTTTGTACTTACTTATTTCTTTAGTACAAAATGTTAAATTCATCAACCCGCACTTAACTAGGCCAGCGTATGTGGATTATAGCCTAAACTTCTAGGATCTCTTGCTATCTAGAGAATAGAGTTAAGGAGACTTAATTGACGAATTAAACAATAAATTAAAATGAATAGGTGTAACTTGAGTTTCCCTGTTGCCGAGTTATCAACAGCCGAAATAACGAATCGTCAGCGAAATCAATAGAGACTTGTTAGTAATTAGGACTTAGAAAACCAATCCATTTACAATTATTTTTTATATTTCCAATTAAATTATTTCTAGAATTCTAATCATAGTTTGTCCTTGTCTGTAAAACACGTGTAAATAAATAAATACTTATTCACTGCGGGTATTATTATTTTAGAAAATATTGAAAAGGGAACCAGCGTTCCATTTTTTTAAAAATATATTTATTGAAAGGGACCGGCGTGCAAATCACGCGGTCCGAGTTCGATCCCGACCGGCAGTACCAATGTGGATTTCACTTTGTGGAATTTATATGTACAAGTCAAGTGACTTACCATCTGCTAACGGTGAAGGAAAACATCGTGAGGAAACCCACATACCCTAGAAGAAATTATATGAGTATGTCTGATCCACCAACCCGCACTAGGCCAGCGTGAGTGGATTATGGCCTAAACCCTCTCAGCTCTCTAGTTAGAGGAGAGGAGACCCGAGCCCAGCAGTGGGACTTAATGGGTTGCTGATGATGATGATGATATTTATTGAAAGAGAATCTTAAGAAACATGACACAATCTAAAAACCACTGAGATTTGTCCAGACTACAGTAACATTCTGCACACATTGAATAAAAGAGAGCATATTTTCTAACTTTAATATAATCATAGTAACAAAATGGACCTAAGACATTTTCTACAAAATTTATATAAAACCTCTAGCACGTAATTTTTCCAGTCACCTTGAGTTTAAGACTTGTCAAATCTAGTAATTTTGTTGAATGAACTATTGTTCTATTATATGCTGAAATTGTGTGAATCGATGTAATCGCTTTGTTCTCTGTTTATAAATTAATATACTTATGCTGCATACCAGTGAGAGTATGAAGTCATCGCACTTACTTTTTTACAGATAATATATAAATAGTGTAACAACTTAATTGAAGATGTATTCAAGTTTTATTTAATATTGGAAAACGAGATGTGTCGGATTAGTCTGCCATTTATTTCGATATTCTTAGGGGCGTCCACACCTATCTCTGTTCTGTAGGGGCTGCGTGATTAACTCAGAATGCAAAATTTCTATTGGCTTTGCTACGAAGAATACTTACCTATTTATTTTCTAAACTTCGCGTTGTAAAGTGAGTCCTTAGTTCCTAAGCTAACCTAGGAACACAAGTATGATCTCGCTGTGATCACAGGACTCGCTGCAGCGTTATTTAAGCTATATACAAGAGACATTGCAAAAGTTAAATAATATTTAAAGGAATATTGTTTGGTTCTGAAGCGGGCTCTGCCGCTCTCTCTCTCTGCTATCCCGTTCCACTTTCTCCTAACTCATTCTCTTAGAGTAATACCATTATATTTTATAAAAATATTGTATAGAATGCATCATGACGCATTGTCACAGTTTGTTTAACAAGCATCGTGTTACTCAACACGGCGCGGCGCCATTCAGTCGAAGCCAAGGTGAGATTATGCTTTGCATTTTTTATTAGTACTGCCTTGTCCTGAAATGCTTTGTGACGTACGGATATTATATTGCTTTCTATATCCTTATGGCGGTCGTTACACTACAGAATAGTATTAATACATTAAATTTATTTTAAATCTATGGAAGTGGTAGACAAGCAGAAGTAGTGAACGCTGGCGTCACGACTTGATATCGGAAATTTATTTCACTGCCAAGTCGTTGCCTATTTCAAGTTTTATATTCAAAATTTCTCTTATTTAGTTTAGTCATTGTCCGCACCTGGGAACAAAAACCTTGTTTCGCGGGGGACTTTCAAACAATTAACGGGCACAAAGTACTCAATTATACAATGTGTACCTATAATTGAATTGACAGAGATAACATTTCTTCAATAACTAATCAGATTCTTCTTTATTTTAAAAATTATAGTACTTTGCACATATAATGGGCACTTATATCAACACGCCTTCAATTATTACTTTCATTAATTGAGCTACTATCTCCTTTGCTAATTTCAGAAATAATAAACTCATTTACTGCCGCACTCAGAGACGTCAATTAGCAGTAATCTGTCATTAAAAGAATTTTTTCATTGAATAATCGTCTTTAGGCGTATAGACTTAAGTATTACACGTTTCTACTAAATAAACGTAAAGTTAGTAACGTCTCTGAGTACGGCAGTTAATGTGTAGAATATGTCATAAATGTATCTATATAGTATATAGTTCGAGAGACACATTCACATTCTTATAAGGCCATAGTCCATAGCCTTATTCATATTGTAGTTTGTATATTCATGTAGAAATCGAAAGTCCAGTCCATTTTCGATAGATACCTACATTACAACATGGGTCACTCTTTTTGTTTATTTGTTGGCCAATTTCTATACTTAACTCTTTGTTTATCTATGAAAAATATTTTATCTTACCTACTTTCTGTGTTAGCTATTGTAGTAACAATCATAGTTGCAAACACTTTGATAATGTTGGGTAATATTACCTTTTGTACTTATACAAAGGCTTTGCCTTTTAACAAAGTAGGTATAACATACAATACGTATGTTTCATTAGTTGGAAACAGTTCAAAATAGATTTCGAAACCACTACTTCGAGTCTCTATCGATTCACAAACATAATGTTGTCATTAAAATAATGTTTGTGCCTAAGAAGACAATGAAGCCTCCTTCATTCTTCTCAATAATCGACAATTTGAAAATGTGTCTCCTTGAAACTAAAAAATACAAACACAAAGAAAGAACAATAGAAAGTTATTCGTGTGTGTAAAGGCGGATTTAATAAATACAATTCACGGACAAAATTTAGATCGATACTGGGACCTTCCCTCTGCCAAGCTCTAGCACGCTCCACTGAAGCTTTTGAAAGATTTTTATAATAAATAGAAATATGTTTATTATAACTCTACGTGTATGACATCGATAGAGCCTTTCACGCCGTTTTATCATAACCGAGACTTTTAATAGTAATAGAGATTTTTATAGTAATCTAGTCCTCCTAGTCCTAGTTGATTTTTTGCGCCAAAATACGTCAATTGAAAAGAAACAGCAACTTTTATGTTTTGATAGAATATTTCAGTTTTTTTAACGCGTAAATTTACCTCTGTAAATTTTATTTTTTGTCACTTATGCCAGTATTGGGTCGCAATTTTGTAGCCTACTTGTTGGCAAATGATGAATAATTATTTAACGACATCAGCAGTACTCAATGAAGTAAATTGCTATATTAGTACCGCGATTTTTTATTCAGCAATTCAAAAAGAGATATCTTGAATGATCTCATGAGACCAATAGTACCTATAAAGTTGCTCTGAATTCTGACAAAACCTAAACAACTTTTCTCATAATATCCTCCTAATTTCTGGCATAACTGCCGAATACAAATTAAAACAGACAAATGACTACTAACAGCTGATTATATAATTATACAACATGTAATAACAATAGAATACCGAGTACAATGTGCGCGCAAATATAATGTTAGTGGGAAAATCGCTAGACAAAGTCTGCCTTCGGAAGCGTATTAACTAACCGTGTTTCTATTCAACGTGTGATGTAAAATAACTTATGATTTCTACGCTGTTCTGTATTACAACATGCCCTGTTGTACTTGAAATCTGTAAACGTGTTGCGACGCAGGATGTCAATTAAGAACAAGCATGTAAAACTTGTTTTGTTCTAGATGAGTGTAATGCGAATTTCACAGCGAGCTATTGAGGTTTTCCGAGCGCCGTGTGATGTATGGAAACGGTATTACGTAAATACATTTTACTGGACTGCCAAAAAGGAGGAATTTTATTTGGTAATCATACAGTTCCATTCTTTAGACCTAGTATATTCAACATAATTATATCAGCCGTAGAACGTCCACTATTGGACTTAGGGCTTCTCGAGAAATTATACAGCGTATTATTACTATAAACCGGCCAAGTGCGAGTCGGACTTTCATTTATTTTTTTGTGATTGGGATGAAGAAGGGATAGCTAGAATAAATATATACGTAAAGGTAGATAGGTGTACCATCTTTATTTAACGTCAGTCAGGAATAAACTATCACTCTTATTAAATTTTTTTAGGCTTATCATCATATACCCCTCCCAATATAGTACTAATACTTTTTACATACAAACCTCAGGAAATCGTAAGTGTGCTAATTAACTGAAAACATTTATTAGCCGTGTATTTATGTCAGGAAGTAATTAATCGTATCGCAAACATGCGAATTAGTTCGATGCAACTGACATTCAAATTTCACACTGCTAATTTAAAAAGGTACAAGTTAAGAATTGTCTGTCCGCCAATTTCTATCTTCTGCATAAAAGCATAAGGTACAAATTTGCCCAACGGTGATTTTCAACTAGTAGCTTTTGCGATATACAAAGTACAAGCTAGAAGGAACGTTTCCGAATTCACATTGCACATGACATTTAGTACATTTACACTTTTACTTCCGTCTACAATTCGTAAATTAAAATAACATAACATTACGCCTTATCTTCCATGGGGTAGGTAGATCTGTATCACATCCAGTTTTCATCAGCATTAATAAGTTCCATGTAATAGGGGACGTGTAATACGTAATGTCACTACCCCATTTCAACCCGTGGGTGTCGTAAAACGCGACTAAGGGAATAACCTTAAGTAGACAAGAACACGGCGAGAAAAGGAAAATTTGAAACAAAACCCTATTCCAACCCGCTTGACCAGCTTGGTATTTAGAAAAAAAAACGAAAAAGTGTGTATGTATGTATAAATAATAGGACCCATTACAAATAAAAGCGCTTAGTCCCTCTATTTACCGAAACTCTAGGAACTTCTAAACATACTTGAATATACGAGAATGACATAATTTACGTTTAGGATGCTGTATGACTAGCAAGAACAAATAATGTTAGTACACAATAGAAGCATTATTATTGTTAGGTATGTACAAACATATGTACCTAACTGTAGTAAGTAAAAACAGATATATAGATTTTATCTAACTCGCTCAGAGCGTCGTGTGTCTCTGACGTCATACACATGTATTGTTTACTGGAATATGATCTGTGTCTTGATACATTGTTTATGTTATTTAGCTTTGTATTGAGTTGCACCTTAAGTATCTATCTAATGTAGTTTACACACTTCGCATGTATAATGGAAAACAAGGAACTTTTGGTGATTCGCAAAAGAAGATCTTGCTTTGAGGACTCATCCTACTTACTTGTTGACGGATAGAATTAACACTGATAATTATTTAATCATGGATGCTTGTATTTTAAACGTATGGCAGGTATACGATGGTAGATGGTGCTAACAGAAGCCTGTCTCTGTACGTAACTTAATACTAATGAGTTAATTTTCTATTAAGCATGCGATATGTAGAATAAAAACTATGCACCGCACCGTTGGCATAGGCAGGCCACTTGAGGCCACATAGCTTTTAGAACTCTAACAGAAATGGGGCAAAAAGGTTCTTGAGTGGCGTCCACGTTTTGGAAAGTGCAGCGGCTTTCCACCAGATGGACTAACGACCTAGTATCTAAAGGATTCGGGTGGCCGTTGGTTGCAGGTGGCACAGAACCGCTCGCAGTGGCGGAAATTAGCTGAGGCTTAATTTCCACCACTGCGATTACTACTGATACTATAACTAGGGAGTGATGACTGGATGCTCTCGACGAGGATAAATAGTAACATAACATAGCGTGACGTCTTTTTAGCAGAATCCCTTCAGGTAGAGGAGCGTCGTACCCACAATTCGTCAGCTAAGTTAAGTCCCAGGGCCTATTGCATAATCGTCGCCGAGGCAGGCCTAAAAAACGCTGGTATGATGACTTGGATACCTTTGATAGGGAATGGCGGAATAGGGCTAGAGATAAACAGCAGTGGACAGTTCAAGTGAGGCCATTGCGCAGCAGCGGGATGACAAAGAGTAAATAAAATAAAAAAAATGCATAATATCTCTACCTGTATTTTAAACAGCAGCCAGCGACTACCTAACTACCCTCTTATCTCGCTTCATAGTATTATTTGCATACGTTTGTTGTTCAATGTCAGTGTTCCTCGAACTACAAACAAATGAAAAGATGTTCTAAGAATCTATTCGATATTTGAGTTGGATGTTGTTGGTACAAACCATACGACGGGACGCGACGGGGAAAAATTTGTATACGGCGCACCTGATGGTAAGCGGTAACCGTAGCCTATATACGCCTGCAACACTGAGGCATCAAGAGCACGTTGCCAACCTATTGTGTCGTGGGTTTATAAACATAAGACAAATGTTTGTGTGATTCGTAGATATTTGTTTCGAGTCTAGATTTGTATCAGGTAATTGTATGCTTGTAAAATCTCCTACGACAAAGGATTGGTCCCGCATCCAGAAATGCCTAAAAGTATATAATAATGTTGTATTTAACTTAATGTGTTTGCCGTTTTCAAAACATTTACAATTTATCTATCCTTAAATCTAATAAATTACACAACAAATTCGATAAAGATATAACTAGAAACAGTTATTTATTTCATAATTCCTGATGTCATTGGTCTGTTTAAGGAATTCACATTTCGATACCTACCACAGGCTATTATTATCTAGAAACGACATTCGCAGAAACCGGTAAACAGGTTTCGAAGTGGGCCCTGCTTAACAACATCTATCTAAACTGAACCATTGGCTGGCGATCTCGCTGGATTACATTTTAAGATATGTGTTAAAACGCATATGTACTCTTTATAATATCATAATATTATCACGCTATTCCGACACGAAAAGATAAGCTGAGGCGTATTACACCAGGGCCCCAAGTCTGCTAATTTCGAATGGATTAATTGAATCGTAACGCAAATGTGACGACATACTTGTATGTAAGACTTACTAAATGGAATATCGCCTTTAGACAATGAATGCCTATTGCCTGGACGAGTTTAGCAGATGTACAAAACACAAATACAATCTCCAATTGCATACTGTTGTACTAAATATATTGTAACAAATGCGAATCTACAAATACAACTGGAACTTGTTGTCTTATAAACTTTTAAATATTATGACAAACATCGATACAGAAACAATAACACACACATATTTCTTCATGCATTTTTTAATATTTGTCACATAGTTGGCTGCTATAATCATTTTATACTTACACAATTTAGTTTATAAAAGCATTTTGCAGTCTATTATCTTAATAATGGAGATTGTTAGATGAGTAGCGGGTTATGTAATAGTGTGGTACTCAATTAGTACCCGTCAAGGAGGATATTATGGTTTCGCAGTATCTTAGTTAATAAAGCGTGTATTGAGGCTTCAACTTTAATTAATAGTCTAAAATATCTCAATTATCTCTAGATGATAGGGGTAACATTATTCTTAGGTTATAATACAGAATAATATTAGAGTTCATTCGTTGTAGTATTGTCAGAAATATTAGTATTATATTAGACTGGCCTGTTGGTCTAGTGGTTAGTGACCCTAACTGCTAAGCCGGAGGTCGTGGGTTCGATCCCCACCCAGGACAAATCTTTGTGTGATGAGCATAAAGCTTTGTTCTATGTCTGGGTTTAATTTATCTGTAATATGTATGTATTTACAAAAAAAAAAGTTGTATTTAAGTAGTATATCAGTTGTTTAGTAAATTAATACCCATAACACAAGCAAATAAAATACTTTGGGACTAGATGGCGCTGTGTAAATGTGGTAGAATATTATTATTATTATATTATAATACCTATGTAGTTATTAGTAATAAATGATAACGTTAAATTAAACGATTCGCTTAAATTGCCAAATAATTTTAGTAATATTTTTAGTTTTAAGCATTCTTAATTTGTTGTATTTGATGGTGAACTTGTTTTATTAGCATACGATAGATACCATTTCACTTAAAGTAGTAATATGTTTACAATGACATATACCTAAAGGTCAATACACTATATGATGAAATTCTAACACCGTGTTATTTTTTTAAACAAAATATTTTCAACTTTGTTAGCCAGCCTAAGGCCAGAATAAAATGACTGCTGCGACAGACAATCAAATATTTTAATTTAAAGATCATAATATTATCGGACAACAAATTTTGGCAGCATAATAATATGTACCTATATGATTGGAAAATAATCTCTTGCAAAGATAAATAAAGAAGACGATTACCTAATGTGTTATCATTTAATTGTTATACAAAGGGCCCTAACCTGCTTATACTTACGAAATTTAATAATATCATTAATGAATGTATGTATGAATGGATGTTAGTTAACTTAGCACGCCAGAACCGCTGAAAAGATTTGTATGAAATTTGGTAAACAAATAGGTTATATTCTGGACTAGGACATAGACATTTTACTGACATATCAAGCAGGCAGAGCTATGAGCTGAAGCTAGTATAAAATAAAATAGATAGTATGAAAGAGCTATACATTGTTAATCCCTAAAATAAACATCATAATCACGAACAAAGTCAGCTGTTTCAGCAGTTTTATTACTTTCACTATTCTTAACAAAGGTCGATGAACTCACAGTTTATATGAAGAATTGCTATCGATAATGTTTTTTGTTATACGTTTCTTCATAACGCATGCACAAAACTCATGCTCCGTACTCACTTCTTCTGTCCAAAAAAACGATTCAAATAGCAATAAACCAGTTACTGGCCACTCTAATAATATTTATGTAGAACCGTTTACGAATTAAAATGAAACAATAGTACAACCTGTACTGTAAATCTTGTTGAAGCACCTGCAGTAGTTTTGGTCGTTTATTTGACATGCCTTGTAGAATTGTTGAATGTTTAGCCATTTATGGAATACACGCTAAGTTATGTGAGTATTGTAAAGCAGATGCTTAAGAGCGTATTTACAAACAGAGTGGTAACCTCGCAATTTAGTGTCATATTTCGTTGTTTTCAATTTTTATTTTATAATCGGAGCCATATTTTAAAAATATGTTTGCTACACTTTTTAGAATTGGGTGAAAAGTGTGTTAAAGAAATCATTGCGTTTACAGTTCTATTTATATGCAAATAACACATTGGAAACTTGTAAGGCGTTATTTTCATAGTAAAATAACTGTAAGCATTACAGATACTTACTTTCACGCAATTCTAAAAAGTGTAGCAAACATATTTTTTAAATATGGCTCCCATTAAATAATAAAAATTGAAAACCACGAAATATAACAATAAATTGCGACGTGGCCATTCTGTTTGTAAATACGCTCTTAATCTTGTAATTATAAATACATTTATAGGAAAAATTGCATCTGTCATTAATTGTTTTATTCCAGGTGTCAAATTGATGGCAAAGCAGATGATTTTGTTTCAAGCATTGATTTGTGACAAATATTATTGTCTGTTCTATAGTCGGAATCAAAAGTGTTGGAAATTTTAAATTCCTAGACTTTAAAGGTGGGGTGTGGGAAATTTGGCCATTTTTATCTATTTGTTTAAATGACTATAAATCCTAAGTTTAACCACCATAATTTGTTTAACCACGGTGCAGGTACAAAAGCCTTCGCTCTCTCACCTGTTTTAGGAAACAATTAATGTAGATTTTAATGGATTATTACGAAACTGCCTTTTAAAACGCTTGATGTGCCTTCAAAATTGATTAAGAAACAAAATGCAACCTTTGTTGGCGTGTAAATTGATTGTTCCGCTCGTCAATCTAATTAGAGATAATGTAAGATAAAGTCTTTGCTCTTTCCAATGAGAGAGACTGTAATTGTATCGATAAGTACCTACCGAGTTTCTTTTAACTTTTACTTGTGCAACACTTGCAGTAAATGTACAGCTATTTATAGGAGTAGACGTAGGATATCCGTATTGATCTAGGAAATGCGGATATATATATAATATATACTTTAATATGAAAGTGATGATAAGACTCAAAGTGTTAAGTTTGTTTGGATGGTTGGACCTTTAAGGCTCGGCGCAAACCGGCCACCGACCACAACCACCGGTGGCCAGCGACAGTCACAGTATCAGTATAATATAATATTGTACCACATTCACACAGCGCCATCTAGTCCCAAAGTATTTTATTTGCTTGTGTTATGGGTACTAAACAACTGAGATACTACTTAAATACATTTTTTTTAAATACATGCATATTATAGATAAATTACACCCAGACACAGAACAAATCTTTATGCTCATCACACAAAGATTTGTCCTGGGTGGGGATCGAACCCACGACCTCCGGCTTAGCAGTCAGGGTCACTAACCACTAGACCAACAGGCCAGTCCAAAGTGACTAGCTGTTGTCCAGGGCTTCGCACCCGTCGTTCTTTATTTGGCCACTGCACAGCTCCTATTGGCCGAAGCGTGATGTTATAATTATAGCTTATAACTTGATAAATGGGCTATCCAGTATCCAACACTATAAGAATTTTTCAAATCGGTTCAATAGATCCCGAGATTATACCCTATAACCTCACAAATTCACAAACTTTACCTCTTTATAATATTAGTATAGATTTAAATTACCCAGGGTAAACAGCTCAATACTCGGGTCGAATAAATTTAGAACGTTAATAATAAAAAAGGGGGCGAGTGGAGCATTTTATCACACGGGGCGAGATCCTGGGGGCGAGCCGAGCCTAAGCCCAAATTTGACAAGTTGTATTTTAAGATTAAATTTTTAATATATTTTCTTGGGCCGATATCAGTGATATTAAGCTTTAGCATCTAAACTTAATACAAAATAATCCATATGTTGATTTATTATCCGACTGCCAAAGAGGAGTCATGTTTTTAATTTAATTGGTTTTACAAAAACAGATTTTAAAGTAAAATGTTATTATTGTTTGTCTGATATAATGTACTTATGACGAAGCACACTACACTGTGACTCTTAAACAGCTTAGGAAACAAATATAAAAATAATCTCTTTAACATAACAAGAGGAACTTGAGGCAGTAGCACTCATTTCCACAGCCCAAATAATTACATCGACGTAATAGACAAATGGTTACGTACAAATATTGCATAGCATATATTTATATTTTCATGGTGTGTTAGACAGCAAATGGATGCCATACTTATACGCAGTAATTACAAGATTAACATGTTATATGTAATGTAATGTTCTTTAGCCATGAACATGTTTTATTAATCTTTGTCTTTTTGTGGATGTAACAGAACTTAGTGCAGATACGATTACGTATTTTTTTATTACATTACAAAATTAAGCACATTGTTGGATATATGCATAGATAACCCGCAATAGGAGGCCAGTTTATTGCCAATAATCGGGAACAATACCAGTCTCCGAGTAGATGCTGAAAATTTCATGCTCGAAAAACCTAATACCATGTTTGTGCGTCCCGAGAATCGAACACAGGGCCTTTTACGCAGGATTTCTACAATATGATACAAAGTGCCAATTAAAGGTTTTCACTTATGGTAACGTATTAAGTTAGTTATGTGAAAAGAATTATACTATGGAATTTCAAAAAAAGAAAAAACAAACCATAAAGAATCATTGATACCCACTGTTTCAAAGATTAATAAATACATTAGATACATCCATTATACATACTTAGTTCAGTATTGACTCTGCTATTAGTATGCTATCTTTAATACCCTGCTTATATTCTTATGTGCAATTGTGCGTAGCTATTGTGAAAGGAACAGTGGAATATAGAGACAATTATGGCTTTACTATGATAACACAATCACTTATTCTACGAAAAAGTACTTAGTTCGGAATAACACATAATCGTATAAAAACAAAGCTTAGCCCAAGCTCCTTCTCCTTACCTTCAGAAGTATCTACTTAGTTTAAAAAACATGGAATAGAGCACCAATATAAATTGACCGTAACTAATGGAACCTTGAATAAGAAATCTACGCAATTTTTTTGGTACTACCTGAATTACCAGTTTATCGGCTTAGCATATCTAATAGACAAGATCTATTTTATCAAATTACCTAAAACAGGTCTTAAAATATTTAAACACCAAACTCGTTTAATACTAAAATTTGATTGCGGACACCACGCTACTAGACTTACGAAAGTTTATCTTAAGCTGCTTTGCTATAATTACACAAATATGCCACGAGAAATAAGCCTGTAAGAATTATAGCTGTTGATGTATTTTCCCATGAAACTACCGTGCACTTTAGTCGTTCTCTTTGAATGACAGTTCGATAAGTAAACAAAGATTTAGAACACCATATTGTTGGCAATCAAATATAAATACAACAGTGTTTTTTTAATAAATATAGTTATATTTCGCACTGATTGCAAGAGTTCACATCAAAGACTTAAAACTCATGCAATATCGTTGCTTACCATGACTAATCCGACATTAGTAGGTTTGATACGTAACCGAATAGCCGATGACCGATCACGGAACATAGGGCAAACGCTTACGAAAGTAGGCAAATATTACTCAATTGTTACTCTCAGAAACCCTCATATAAACTTCTTCCTATATCTCGCTTCATAAACATTGGAGGTACGGTGCAGTAGATTTTTTTTTTTTTTTTTTTTTTTTTTTTTTTTTTTTTTTTTTTTTTTTTTTTTTTTTTTTTTTTTTTTTTTTTTTTTTTTTTTGACAACGCCCGCACTAGGGAACGAGCCCTGTGTCGCGGGGAGCTTTTACAAACATGAAACTAACGGACACAAAGTACACCCAGACTAGAAACAAATATCTATGAATCACACAAATATTTGTCTCGTGTGGGAATCGAACCCACGTCACCCAGCACGGCGATGTAGTGGCGAGGCGACCACCTTAACCACTGCGCCACGGTGACAGTCCCATTGCCCCATCCAAGATCAGCGTGCGTCTATAAAAAGCTATATAAGATTAAAACTCCGCTCGATCTCCCAAAAATTGTCTGACTTCTTTTTGCATTAAGTATATAAGTACTTTTTCATATACGTACGCGTACGTCTCAGACTCGGATGCACGGCACAAATCCGCAATGTCACACATCCTAATTCTAAATAGTGAATTAGTGTCGCGTCCTAGATGTGGAGTATTTAAATTCGATTCAAGGTAATAGTGGAAGTACCAACGTATTGAAAATTCCAGATTTCAAACAATTGTCAGCTTGACACTACCTTCTTATAAAAATATCCTCAAAATTCTGTCTCCCATAATACAGGCGCTTGCTTAGCCTGGTAGACAGTATTAATTTCGAATGCACCTAATGTAAGTACATATTCTAATTTCTTGTATTGTATAATTGTATATACCTAAATGTGTTAAACAGCGACTAATAAAGATTTTTTTATATCTATTTATTATGATGAGAGGACTATAGTCTCCTTGATTCTTGAGGTTTAAAAAAAAAATGTCTAGAGAGAAATATTGGCAGTCAAGTTATATCTATTTCTCGACGTTAGGTAATAGTAAAAATATAAAAATAGTAAACTATTCGATGGACTGTTTCATCTATCCTAAGACCTAATTCAGAATTAGTACTAAACCTAGTTGATAGTATTAACTGCTACGTATGTAGAACTGTCTAGGTCTTTAACACTATCTAGCTCTCTAATAACTCTTAATAGTGTTTTCTCTTTAGTTTCACTATTGATTGAATGTTCTTAATGCATACAAAAAGTATAATTTCCTCTTTACGTTTTCTCTAAGCTAAAATTAAGTACTTTGATTTATGTCTGTCTAAAAGCAATGAAATATGGGGGAAGATTAGAAGGATTAGGATTGATTACAGATCGAATGTCCTACATTTTAGGAAAATGCATAATTTGAAACAGCGTTTTAAATAGTTCTCCAGACAAGACGGCCCTTGAAAATGACTCGCAAAGCTAAAGAACTTCATCATCATCATCATTACAACCCATAAATTAATGTCCCACTGCTGGGCACGAGTCTCATCCAAACATCCCTAAAGATCTTACCACGTTTAAATTAAATATCAGATTTTATTTATATTATATTATTTAATATTTAACATTCTAATTTCCTATCTACCTAGTTGATATAGAAGAAAAATAGAACTCAAGGAAAACACGTGCGATTTACTAGTCGTAGTATGTAGATATAATACGTTTACATCCTGCAGATTAAATCTAATATCATCTTTGTTCTCAACTGTACATACTGAATAATACTAGTTCTTAATAACAAATTATACGTTTCGTCAATTTAAGCTATAGAGCGCTCTTGATCAAATTGTGTACGCAATTTTCGACTTTAGTTTCTTGAACTTACAAAATAATATTAACTGGCTGTATTGTCAATAGTGCTTTGTAAAAAATAAATAATTGATTCATATGTCTATGTCCTCTTTTCTATTGTTCTATGAAGGCTCGTAATTATGTATAGACAACAACTGTTTGTGTACGGTGGTGTTACGTGTATTACACCACAAACACAATCAATGAAAAACTATTTAATGCAACAAGTGACTCAATAATTTAATTATTAATATACAAATGTGAATAATAAAAGATGTAGACTTTATTTCCTGAATTATAGTATAGGTAATAAGTAATACAATATAATGATAATCAAATTTAGACTCATTTTTGAAAATTAAATAAGCTTTCTGAACTTTTTTTGTAAGTATACATTTGAAGTAAGCAAAATTTTTGACTTCTCCATGCGCGATTATTATAAAAATATTAACGAAGTTTTCTTACTTTATTGAACAATACGAGTAAACATGGGTTATCTGCTGAAAAATTTGTAATTGTAATTATTTTAATGTTTGGTAAATTACACTAAATTTTAATTCAAGAAATAAATTAAAAACTTCTCACAATAACCTAATAAGTAAAATGTACTTTTTCATCTCAGCCTCTCCCTAAGCGGAAAAGTTGTGAAACTATTTAACCCACATAGATAAATACATAATATACTCAACAGTATGTATGTAACAAGTTAATTAGAATAATAACGATGCTCGATCATGCATGGAACCCGTTCCGAATCAATGATTCAGCCTCTACTGTCCAGCTTCCTAGTACAAAGTGTACAGTTGCCCTCAACACTTCATGTTTGTAAACAAAATTCAATTAAAATGTTCACGTTCATAATAATATCTCTAATTAGTCACGTCAAGAAAAGATAGTTGTAGCGGTTAGTCGGGTACGCAAATGTATTATTCTCAATAGAATTAATACTATTCGAAGTATTGAAGACATGACTAAGCATGGTAATACAACTACTAGTTCATAGACGTTATACATAAGTATCTTGTCAATTGTAGAAATAAGGTTTAAAATTGATGTAAACTTACAGATTTTATTTAGAGATTCTCATTGAATTTTATTCACGTATCTACTTAAAATTTTGTAGATGACTGTACAAACTTATAGAATTGCAAACATAATACATCGTATTGACCACTCATCTGATTCGTCACTATTTTTGAATGCGCGTTGACTTTTGACCATGACAAATGTGTGATTCGTCATGTAAAGGTGTATAATGCCGGAATTTGACTGTTTGTATTATTTGTATTTAGATATAAAACTATGATGTCAATGTGTACCCCATTAAAGAAGTGGAATAGTATAATATATTACCAGATTAGCCCAGTGATTTCGTTTCTCAGACTCGGATGGTTAAATAAAATCAATTAT
The DNA here is from genome assembly GCA_905147015.1 of Laspeyria flexula. Lineage (NCBI taxonomy): Eukaryota > Metazoa > Arthropoda > Insecta > Lepidoptera > Erebidae > Laspeyria > Laspeyria flexula. The sequence continues at coordinate 7,786,173 of LR989964.1, read as the reverse complement.
TCCAAGTCCTCTACGTGTGTAACTTTACGAGCACAAATATTATTATTTAGAGTTAATTTCCTGTCGTCATAGATGCTTTTAAGGCATGGTCATCATTAGCTAGATGCTATTGTTGTTTACAACTTAAGTAGCATACAAAAACGAACGAACACAACAGGAGGTCTACCTTTTATAGAAAACGAAAGTGGTTAGGTGTATAACTTAATTTGCCATTTGTACTGCGTTTGTTTATGACGACGGATTCGTAAGTTTGGCAAAGATGTTGCTTACACTGCGAAAGCGTGACGGATCCATCAAGAATCACGGACTTCGGACCGAAATGTAGGGCAAGACGCCCGTCCTTTAATTCACGAACACATTTCGACAGCTGTCAGCCGTGACGGCAATAATATTGCTATGAATTTCATTGTTAAGGTAGGCCACAAATTTCACTTTCAATAACAATGAAATTATTATATCACTTTTTCTATTAACGATCTGTTTTGTTAGGAGTAAATTATTTTAGAAACATTTACGTATCGAACTCGAAGTTTGTGTTGAATAACTTTATTCACAAATTGACTGTGACTGAAACAATTTTGTGCAACCAAACTGAGCTGACCGCAGCGATAATAACATTCATGTTGTGTTCCTACTGGTAAAGTGGTATCCAGAGCATATTGGAAAGGGGAGGGGTTTTAAAGAGCTCCTGGTGTCGCTGACGTCCAAAGGATGCGGTAACAGCTTACCATGAGGCGGGCCGCAAGCTTGTTTGCATCTAGACTGAGGTGCAGTACACTCTTATTTCGCCAGCTATGTTTAGTTCTATGATATAGAGCGTGAGTCTATTCTCATTAATCTGCCACATTTTCAATTTCTTGGTTAATACTGACAATTTCCAGACAGAAAGACTGCGCAACAAGCGTATACACTCCCGTTGGATCACCAACGCAGTCCTTACGTACCTTTTTTATAGTGCAACAGAAATCTTTAACTAAGAATTTAACATATAAAATCAAACTTTTTTGTATCTATTGCGCACTTAAGAACTTGGCTCATTTTTCATTGATGTTTTTGTATGACAGAATAGTAATGAGAGCGAGACACGTCCGTTGCCAAACATTTGGCTGTAGAAAGTAATCCGTCGCGACAAACACGACAAAGGTCGGAAGTGATTTCCAATAGTAACGACCCTTGACGGAGCACTCACCAAAAGTCAGGTCAACTCACATTTGGCGGTTTCTAATCTTATGTTTATCTCATCGTATATTATGCAAGAGTACCGACATTGTCACTGGACTAAAGACGATGGTATAATATGTACCATAAATAGTTGTTGTTGCTGATATTCAGCAGTATTAAAATCATTTACATACCTATGCCCGAGAAATCACGCTATCTGCAGCCGTAGCAACTAGAATTGCAAGTTATGTAGGTGGGAAGACTGGGAAGGTACCTAGTGCGGATAATTTACTTTAATATTCTTCTGATATATAAGAAGTATGTATGGAGTCACCCGGTTATGAAACCCGTTGTTAATCTTTATAAAGTCTTCCCCTTTAAGAACTTGATTTTTAAACCGGGGAAACAACAAAGACAGCTCTGACGCTCCTTAAAGAAAAGTTGTTGACAATTTGCTATTTACTACAATGTTGTAATTATATACTAAGGTCTACTTCCCTACTCCACAAAATGACGTAGCCTTATCTTAAATTATTATTCTTATTCTGTAGTAAATATTTAATTATTATTCTGTAGTTATTAGATGAAAGATTACGGGAAATTAAACAGACATAAAGTATTGAGATCAATAGGACGCTCGTTTATTGCGATTAACGTAACCGACGACTGTTTTTCTGTATATATCAACATCAACATTTATTTAATGCCGCTGTAATTTTATAGTACAAATTGTAAATGCCCGTAGCTTTTCAAAGTCAACCTTTTTTTAAGAAAACACATTTATACTTCATTTTGGAACATTATAGTTAATCTAAGTCTGTTTTAAAAGCAATATATTCAATATAGACGAAGTAAAGCGAATTCAAAAGGTTGCTATTATTTTCAACGATATTAAAACCGTATGAACATATCCAATATGATTTATAAACAATAACAATCAACGCTTCCCATAACGCACAAGAAAGTGTCGAATTCGTGTCAGTGTGAATAAAAGTGAAATGTTATGAATATAAAATTATTTAATGTGAATTTCTAAACGGCCGGAACACGATTAACATATGTTTTAGTATTGATATAATGTAATTAAAAGATGGGTTATATTGGCATCTGCGAAAAGTGTGTCAGTCGGCGACCCGGCGACATACCGTCGTGACTCTGTTTTCAACGATATTAAGAGAGATGCATTTTTATTGCTACTCGTAAATATAGAACCGGTAGTCTGTTTTGGGTTATTAATAGACCTTTTTTTAGTTTAACTAAAAGTGTTACAACCACCACGTGGGAGGTAATTTATGATCTAGTGCCGAAGCCTCTTGTTTTGGGTTTAAAAATAGATGTTTAAAATTAATTTTGTTTTGATTGTCTATATATTATAATGATAACTACAAATTTGTTATATCTGTGTAATTTATCGTAGATTATCCCAATTTATTTCAGAAACTGGCTATCCTTTACTTAGTTAGAATTTTATTTTGAAGTTTCAACCATATTATTTCATTCACGGATAGAAACTATAACAACTAGATATCTGTAATAAATCCCAGAAATATTTGTAAAAATCAAAATTTTAAAACCACATTACTTGGCGCTGTGTCAACAACAAGGATTACTGTATGACATGTCTGTAATGTAAAGTAATTTATGTTTAAATATAAATCAATCTGACAATTTTTATGTTATGCAACAAGTACCTAGTGTTTATATTACACTTATCTACCAATAAATCTATACAAAGAAGTTCTAAAAGTAGCTAAGACAAATAAAAATACGTTTCGCATGTTTCTGTTGAATGTTTGTAACAATTTTGCGAGTAGCAGTTTGTTTTTATTATAAATTCTTACTTTGTATTTGGAGCCGTATTCGTAAACTGTATCTGACTGTTTTGTTATAAGTATGATTTTACGTGACTAGGTACTGCGTACGAGTGGTGGTTGCGGTTTCAAATAATGCTATCCACATTTAGGCGCATTGACTCGATAACCTATCGTAATTAGGCTTCAGTACTGTTATAGATCCCGCTTGTTGTGAATATGATGATGATGATGATGTTTCTCGGTCGATTTCGGCCACGGTGACTGTGACTTGGCACTCATGTCCTCGCATGTGGCTAACGTAGCCAATCTTCTTTACAAAGATCCTCGCACATTGCGGGCATGTAAGCACCACGTTGCGTACCTATATATTATAATGGAGTTGGTAGTATATAACACTAATTTGCAAAAATAAAAAAAAACACAAAGAAGAAATGTATCTTTGTGAATTTTCAATTTATACACCACGGGAATGTGAAATGCGGAACAGGGTGTATAGGAGTTGGAGCAGGTTTTTTTATTGACCAATTCAAAAGATGATAACACATTACTGATGGATAAAATACCTAAATATATATAATGGTGAAAAACATAAAAAGATTTAAAAAATACTGATTAATAATTGGTTTTAAAACTGTAGAAACCGATTTTGAAAGTGATTTTCGCATTAACTAACACTAGATTGTACAATTTTGTAGTCACCTAAATTATGTCAAAAAATTGTCTGGATGGTACATAAAAAGTAATTACTTTGCTTTAAATTTTTGTTTGCACCAGGAAATAAGCGATTCCTGTGAAAATGTTAACAAGTTAAGTGTCCAAATGTCCCAAATTAGACTCTAATTTTAGCTCGTTTTATATAAATTACGCAAATTGTAACACTGGCATATTTATTTGATGATCTCTCAACACGCTGTAATTACCACTGCTAAAAATAATATTTAAATGTTGACCATCAGGTAAAATAATGTGCAGAAATAATTATCATACCAGGTAGGTATATTCGAGAGAGTTGTGGCGTAAAAGAAGATGTTTTGACGCGAATAGAGAATGGACTGTTAAGCTGGTTTGGACTTGTAGCGAGAATGAATGAAGGAAGGGACACAAAACAAATATACAGGGTGGAGTTAGTTAAGGAGAAGGTAAGTTAGTTTAGGAGAGAAGATTGCGATATGCACTTATGTTTGTTATGCAGGTCAAATGAAAAAAAAACTGCATGAGGCACTACTACTAGTAGTAGTACACTAGAGTTACCAGAAATACCACAGTAACGTAACTTAGATTTGTATAGTTTTAATATTATTTAATTAACCATGTTTATTAGTAAGATTTGATCCTTATGGTTAACCCTGTCGATCAATGCCATAAAAGTACAGGATATTATTTTTTGGATTTTAACTGGTACAATTCCCGGGTGTGGCAAGCGAATTTTCGAAAAATTTTTAATGCAGTTTTGTTTATTTTTAAAAACAATGGAATGTTCCCTTTGAGTAAAATTATCTATCTAAAGTATTAATAGTACTTTCCCTCCAGGTGGCATTACAAACTTCCACCCTGTATAAGGCGAGTGTGTAGTCATGTGCGAGAACACTTCCTTGGCTGAACCTTGTACCTATCTATTCTGTAATTAGGTATGTTGTTATTTTATCTAACTATGATTTTCGACTATGTGAAAAGAAGGCCTTCTTGTATCGTAAAAAGGTATAGATTTCTTTGAGAACGTGGAGTTATTTGTATGCCTGATTAATCATTCCCTGTAATATACATCAGATAAGAAGCGATGCATATTAACATAGATAAAACATAATAAATGCAATGTCTTAAGATTGTTAGACGATACGTAATCGTGTGTCATACTTTCCTATTTTATTCTATGTCTGACCTCGAATTTCAAATTCTAGTGTTATCTATGCACTTTCTATATTTAAATTTTAGTTTTCATTATAGGAACAAAGTTAGGGTGTTTACGCATTCGTCTAGAATTTAATTTGCAAAATCATTTTAAAAATAAGTTAGTAGATATCTAAGCCATATTTTATTTTATTGTTTGTTTGACAATCAATGTCTGTAACTCAGTTTTATAGAGAACGGAATGAGTTTCTATAATTACCGCTCTATGACAAATTAGGTAGGTAATGTACTCATTTATTGATGTCGTGATAATATCAGTGCTTTATATGGGTCAATTATTTAACTGCCTCGGTGGCGCAGCGAAAAGTGTATACGACTGCTGTGCAAGAGGTCCCGGGTTCGATTCCCGGGTCGGGTGAAAATGGTATTGGGTTTTTCTATCATGAAATTCCAGTATTAAGATTTTCCCGGAGTTTAGTAAACAAATGTTCCTAGTTGATGACAATAGGCTCGCCCCCTATTTCATGGGACCAAACATAGCTGGCGAAATGTGGGTGTGAAACACCTCTGCCTACTCCTTCGGGGAAAAAGGCGTGATGCTATGTTGTGTTATATTATTATTTACCTGCCTACTTAAATTTACTACCGAGGGATCGGTTATTTACTACTTTATTGAGTTATACATTTTTAGAATAGATTTTTGAAAAAAAAACTAGTACCTATAGGCATACCTATTATCAAATTTGTCCAGAAAAGTATTAAAGAAGAATTATTTAATTGATATAAAACCAAAAATTCACACAATCGAATTCAATACGGAAATAAAATAAATAATATACATCCTTTTAAATAAGAATGTTATAACAGATTTCTAATACCTAAATTTAAGTAATTAATTGTTATTCTGTTATGATAATATATTTAAAAGTTAAGTGATGGAGAGACACCACTACGTATTCATGTTCCAGTTATTACCCAAAGAAACGTGGTAGGATTCGAATAAGTTTGAAGAAGCAAACATTTATGAGATTTTTATAAGATTTTTTCAAGAATGATATTCCAAAATAGAGTCATATCAGGTATTTCTTAAAATTAATAGGAGTTTAGTGACCCATCTCTTTTTCTAAGTAGGTATTCTTTTTCTTTTCATACTGAAGCAATTCAAGTGGAGATAGTTTTGGATTCTAAATACCAATGTAAATATTTTAGGAAACAACTTTAATATATAATTATTGGATTAATTAATTCTGGCAATTAAGAATTTCAATTTTCTAAACAGCTTTAAACTAATAATTCTGGTAAGACTTTAGACAAGACAATAGAACATAAACTCTATCCTGCGAATCCGTCATGTATAACCTTTGAAATTAAAAATATTATAATCCTCATATTAAATATTGTGATTTTGATATACCTACTTAAGACTAGGTTCTAAAAAAAAATAGGCACGGCTATTTAATAAATTATTACCATAGCAAAAAGTCTTGGAAAGAAAGTTAGCATCCATGAATAGATCCGAAAAAAATAATTTTATTATAATACCTATTCATATGCAAATGATAATACCTATAGACTTAGCATAGCGAGGAAGTAAAAGTAGCCCGTAGGTCGTTAGAGAGCCTCTAGTATTGTGAACAATAAACCTAGACTACCTTGAAACTGCAGAATGCCTTTTGAATGCCAGATAAGTATTAGAATAAAATTAGAATGTAGACTTTGAGTCGGACAAGAGAGCCTAACTCATTGACTAATATTTTAATGCTGAAGAGTTAATTTAGTTTTGTTGAACGTGCCAATCTCGTAAACTACTGGACCGATTTCAAAAAATTGTTTTTTAGATCCGACCAGTAATTCCCCTCTAAAATGTTCCTCAATAAATCATCATCATCATATCAGCCTATCGACGTCCACTGCTGAACATAGGCCTCACCTAATTTACGCCACTGCGAACGGTCCTGTGCCGCCCGCAACCAACGGCCGCCCGCAACCCTGACCAGGTCGTCGGTCCATCTGGTGGGGGGCCGTCCAACGCTGCGCCTTCCAATACGTGGCCGCCACTCGAGAACTTTTTTCCCCCATCGGCCATCAGTTCTACGAAAATAGTATAAACAGGCTATCTAAATAGCTCATTTATTGAGGAACATAATAATACACAACATAATTGTTTATAACATCACAAGGAGCCATGGGAGCCAAGCCCTGCGCGACAGCTAGTATCATAAATGTATATCGATGGTCTAACTAAATATATTTTTAAATCTTTCAAATAATTTTTAGCATCGAGTCTATTAAATTTTCTTGGCTCTGGACTAACAAGTAGACATACAAACACTCACCATACAAAACTCTTATAAGTAGAAATATTCAATATACAGAAAAAATATACACAAAACCTCTTCAATATACAGGGGCAAAGGGGAATTTTACTTCGGTTAGTTCAAGAAACAATTAACTTACCTTATTCATTGACTGGATGTGGGATACGTAACACATACAAAATACTTATGGAGCAAGATCCCAGAGCTCCCAGAAGATACCTATGTTCTGAGAAACCAAATGTAGAACTTGGAAGCGTCTGGCTGAAAAAACCACCCCTTGGATGTGTCTGGGACTTTGGTTATTGATTATTAACATTATTCTGTATAACATATACCATAAGAATTATTAATATAATTAAAAAATTAAAATAACCCGACTGCAAAAATCAACAGATAAGCAACGCACTAAAAAGACCGAATGTTTTTTGTAATTATTATTCCTGATTAAATTTAAATACATAATATTGTATATACTCGTATTTGTAATCTCCATGTGATTCCCTATATTGTTATACCATACTCGATACGTTTGGTTAAAAATATAAATTAACTTCTTACAATTTGGCGCCAAAAGTCCGCCGTTTTGTCTTTTTTTTGTAATGCCTATCAGACAGTTAGGTTTTTGAGAAGAATCTATTGATACAAGATACGCGCGAAAAACAATACCCTGTCCTGTGTGTTCCTGTCAGTCGGGTAAAAATCAGCACTCAGAAAATAAGTAAAGTTCGTAACAATTTTACGTAGGTACCTTTAGTACCGAATATCTAAAACTTGGCCGTCGGCACACACAGCGAGTATGCGTACCATCATGGTAGGTACATACTAACACTACCTTTTCGTCTACATTTGGTTTCTCAGAACATAGGTAACGTCTGGGAGCACTGGGATCTCACTCTATTAGGTACACTCAAATTTTGAACAACTATCTATGGTGTGTCTGTGTGATGGTTACAATGATAACCTTGCTTCATAGCAATGGTAGCACAAAATGGTTGATATATGCGCTGAAGTTCCGAATGTGTTCTTCTAATGATACCGGCTAAAACCTTTTGTATATAATATAAATTGCCTACTAAGCGGTTACCATAGCAACGTATGTACTTATACGTATATCATCATCATAATCATGACTTTAATAGTCGCATCAGACATGTCATGTAAGGCTATTTTATAATGATTGTTGTATAAAAAATCACGTCTAAGATACGTGATTTTCTCAATAAGTATACGGTATACCTACCTATGTAACAATAACCTATAATATTTAGCTTGTTACTGTTCCAAACATGTCTATCTATGTAGTAAAAATACCTACTGAGACCCTAAATAACTAGCTGCTAGATATCCTTGCGCTAATAATGTGATGTGACCAAACATAAATCTTGTGGCTACTGAAGAGCAACGTATCGTGACGGACAAACCCATTACTTCTGTTATCTATGTACAATAGAACAACGTTTAATAATGGAAAGAAAAAGTGACGTCTAAAGAAACTAGGTCACTGTGTTTCGGTTATTTGCGAGAAAATTATGTTAAAAGAACAAGAAAGTTAGGAACACGTGATGACTTTTTGTATTCAAAGTGAAAATAACTAATTAATAACTAGGTTCTGGGCATTTATTTTAGTTATCATCGTTTATTAGCCTATTGACGTCCACTACTGAACATAGGCCTCACCTAATATCCGCCACAGCAGGCGATTTTATGCCGCCTGCAGCAACGGCCATGACCGCAACTAATAAAATAATATTTACGGCTAGGCATTATTTAAAAGGTTAAGTTACTAGTTTTAACAGGATCTCAAGTGGTAATATTATTATAGTTCATTAATAGCTATTTCTCAACAAAAAAATAAAAACAAGAAAAAAAAAGTTCTTCTAGCGCCATCTATCCTCTAAGAGTAAACTTTTATAACGTACGATACACGCGTTAGTTCTACATTCAGTCAAAAGATGGCGTTGAAAGAAAGTGTCTTTTAATTTACAACATTCTCTACAGATGGCGCGGCGCTCCTATGAAGTGTTTCTCAAAATAATAGACTGAAGAAATAAATAATAATGTAGCGGTTTTTTAATTGTTTACAATTTTGCTACATAAATAAGGTTACATAATTATACTAAATTATGTCCTGTTGCTGACTTGCTTTTGAACAAAACACTAAAGACTTCATCACGATAAGCAGCTGTTTGTTACATAGACCTAGAATCCGCGGGCTAGTTTTTGCGAAATATATAATATATAAACGTACAAACAAACAAGTCCTTCACAAGTTAACTGTTGAATCTGAAATAAACATATTTTTTTAAATAATGTATCGGTAACATAAATTAGGTTTTCAGAATCTATTGTACTTGTCTGTCTTGATTATGTTGAAAGTTATAAAATCATCTTTGCCAATATAATCTATAAATGTTAAAATAAATGTAAAAACAATGAAGTAACGTTCAAAATACATAAATTATTTTCTGCCAGTCCACAAAATAAATTATAACGATTTAATTACTTGAATTAGCGCGAATCGATAAACGTCTCGCTTCACGCACACACGTTCAGAAATAAAATATAATTAAGGACCATCAGTCTTTCTGGTTCTGTAATACCAAAAACGCGTTGGCCGTGTAAAATCGACTGCCTCTTGTCGAGTGAATCTTGTTTCAATTTTTTTTCCTCGTTGAAGATGTATCAGACGCATTATCCTGGAGGTTCGGTATTGGGGTGAAGGGGGGAGAGGGGAGAAGGTACGCTGGGCCCGTGCGCGTGCACATAACTCGAGCGTGACGTCACACGAGGGCTCGGTAAAAAACGCCATGAACCCGCCCGTCAAGGCCTTCGAGGCTCCTGCATTTACATGTTATTATACCTACATAATAATATGATTTGCTCACGTTTTAGTCCAAGGGTATAGATGCATAGCGTGTCTGTAAAATACCACATTTGCATATGAGTACAACCTACTAAATAAATAAATAAATAGGTAGGTACCGTAAAACACTTCAAAGAAGATTTCATACATTCTATATTTATTGACTGGCCTGTTGGTCTAGTGGTTACTGACCCTGACTACTAAGCCCGGAGGTCGTGGGTTCGATACCCACCCAGGACAAATCTTTGTGTGATGAGCATAAAGGTTTGTTCTGTGCCTGGGTGTAAATTATCTATAATATGAATGTATTTACAAAAAAAAAAATGTATTTAGGTAGTATATCAGTTGTTCAGTACCCATAATACAAGCAAATATAATTGCTTACTTTGGGACTAGATGGCGCTGTGTGATTGTGGTGGAATATTATTATTATTATTATATATTAAGCTAATCAATAACATTTTCAAAAATACCTTTGTATTTACAAAAGAATCTTTACAGAGAAAAAATTGGTTCAGGTGTAGTTTTTTGGCACCATTTGGGGATTGTTTAGGTAACTGCCTCGGTGGCGCAGCAGGAAGTGTATACGACCGTTGTGCAAGAGTTCCCGGGTTCGCTTCCCGGGTCGGGTGAAAATGGTATTGGGTTTTTCTATCATGAAATTCCAGTATTGAGATTTTCCCGGAGTTTGGTAAACAAATGTTCCCGGTAGATGACAATAGGCTCGCCCCCTATTTCGTGGGACCAAACATAGCTGGCGAAATGTGGGTGTGAAACACCTCTGCCTACCCGTTCGGGGAATAAGGCGTGATGCTATGTTATGTTAAGTTTTAGGTAAAAGCGTGGTGTCGTCCACTAGACATGTCAATATTTTTTTATTTCTTTTTATTTAGATCATAGTGCTAAGTACTGATAGATAAGGCACTTGACGAATGCGAGCAACTGTTAGTTACCAGCGAGCGAAGATCAATTTCCTTACATCACGACTGTAAACAGTTACAAGCCCTAAATAGATCAGTATCATACAATTTCAATATCGATACGATAGTAATGTAGAAATAATGCACGTTTTCATTATCGGCCGTTAGATAAATAGCTTTGAGATTGAATATCCCACGTTCCTTCCGACTTTTTGTATGTGAGACTGGAAAAGATTGAAGTTTGTTACAGACAGTAGTGAAGTGACAAACATAAATAAGATATAGGAACGGATCTACGTATATTGTGGCTCCATATTACGGCTTTCAGCTCTATTATATATTTTTTCAAAAGCCTGTGTAGGCACCCAAGTGTTTAATATTACCCTAGAGCTTCGCAAATTTATATTTCACCACTGATTAACTGGGATTTTAGTCAAAATAAGCGAAATTTCTTCTACTGCTAGTACAGGGATCTCTACGAGGAGAAGGGAATTGCTAATCTGTTATTTTAACTTTTTCAAAGAGTTTTTTTTTGAAGGCTAATTTAATCTAGTCAGTTCTATATGCCCTCGTTTTCCTGGTTCTATAATTTGTTCAAACTACTTCATAGAAGCCACCCAAAACCTACTTTGTACAACACGCAACATACAATAGAGCCTTTGGACTGGTACTGTTATAAACAAAATTGATTGACACACAAAGCGTCAAAGTAAATATAGGTACTAAAACTTGTTGAGCAGGCGAAGGAGTTCTACGAAATCCAATTACTGGAATGATGTGTACAAGTCTCTTAATATATGTTATCAATCTTGAATTTTAATGTTCACCTCTCCGTATAACCATGAGTCACCTTCAAAATATGCAATCGTGATTTGTGTCCCTAAAATTTAATTATTTGTTTGCAGGTGACAGTATGGGGCAACAGCACAGTCGCGGAGATTGCTTTCGAACCACTGAATGAAATTGGAGCAGTGGTTGCTGGAACACCATCTGGCCCAATATCGGCTCCTATGTCTGTGGCTATGGGGGACTCCCTTCCGTTACCAGATTCTCTTGTAGTACCGCCGCCTGCACCACCTGTAGCGTTATTATTCCTTGGAGGATCGAAAGCACCAGTGGATCCCAGAGCTTCGACTGCTGTATTGGAAGGCGAGGTGCTCGTTGTGGAATACGAACCGCCGCATTGGGATGGAAGAGATTTGGAAACATTTATAGCTTGGGAAAAGATTTATGGTTAGTATGTTTTTATTAACCTCATTTTCAAATATTGTCAGAATATTTTGGAAATTTAATAACAAATATTACTCACAGTTGAGTGGTATGGTGGCGATTTGGCCATTCATAATATTATTATTTTTATATTCATAATAAAATAAATTTTGTTACCAAAAATAACAGTTATGTTAAAAAATGTTGTATTCATAACATGTTTAATATAAATTACACTTCAAACAAATATATTGAAATCCAACTTTCTTAAAGAGGCTTCTTCGCATTACATCAATGTACGAAGCACGTTCATTCAGTATTCCTAACATACACAGCGATGTTTGTAGAAAGCGGTTTGGCAATAAGCCCCATACGCAAGCTATTGTCCAGTAATCTTTCCTAGAAGGCAGTTTATGCATTACGTATGCAGCCGTGACTACCATAGTGAGTACTAAACAATACGCATTAACTGATTAGAGACGTGACACTTACTATTATATTTCTTGATCAGATTTACCATAATTGCAATTTTTTGTGGCCAAATTTAGTTCCGGTCTCAGCTGCCAACTATCTGCAATTATGAGCATTACTAAAGTTTACATTCACTTCATAATAATACGTTACAGTCAAGTTTTAGGTCATTCCAAAAGATGAACTTTAAATGCAAGGTGAATCATTTTATCAATGTGCATTGTGACCTCACTAACACCCACGTACATTTTTGTAGCGTTCATATTATGCAGATGTTTCAAGTAACACGGTCAATAACCGTCAATTATATCAAACTGGTGCATATGAACGTAATACAATTTGCATGACAAAAACTTTCTCTTTTATTACAGCTTCAACTCTATTTTCGGCGGTCGAGTTGTATGGCAAGCCATTGCTACGTGCCGCAGTCATCACCAAAGAAGAATACCATCTTCTGTTTTACTACTTGGAATCTGTATCTGAAGCCAGCGAAGCTCTCACAGAACGTATGAGAAAATACATAGATTCGGGCCTACTCAGTTCTGAATATCCGAAGTCCGAAGACGATGAAACGAATTTATCAGAACAATCAGTTATAGATGAAGAACAAAAAAGTAGCTTACTTACTGAATTGATTCAGGAAGGCGTACTTACTCAACACGACGTCGATGCATCATCGGTGATAACAAACTCTGAATTTAACGATTCGAATGCGACTGACAAAAGTAAAATTGATGACGATAACCGTTCCAGTGTTTCGTCCGTCAGTTTTCGCAAAGTGACTGTCGACATTCCAATAGATTGCGATGAATCAGTGGCGGATAGTTCAACCATTGAGTCCAGCGATAACGTCACTACTGTAACAATCAGAAGCAGCGTACCATGTTGCGCTGACCACAGGATATCGGCTGATGTGACCGATAACGTGTGGGCTAATGTACGGTGGGATTTCTTAAACCCCACCGATTTTGGATATGACCAAGTTAGAAGTGTAAAGAGAAGTCGTTCAGATTCGGCTATTACACCTGTATCGCAAAGAAAAAATGAGGATTTATATGAAAGGCTTCATGATCATAACCACGAAGTGGAAGCTGAATCTTGTGGGAGTATAACCCCTTACGAATCGATCGAAGATTTATATGATTGTATTAAGAATTCTCAGTATAGTAGTGCTGCTGCTGAGGAGTCCTCGCCATCTACCGAGAGTCAATCGGAACCTCAATATCCGGACTACTATGAAAAGTCGAGCACAGCCCGACAGAGTTCCGTGAGTAGCGAAAAAAGCGGAGCCTCATCCGCGTTTCCGTTTTCGAAATGTGGTTCGAGCAATTCTACGGACGTGTTTACATCATGCGAGTCGACTAGCGGAATAAGTACTTTCGCCACGAAAAGTATCCCGGAGTCGTTGAAGTGTAGGGAGTTGCCTCCACCGCCGGCGGATGGAAATTCAAGTGAAAGCTCAATTCTATTAAAGCAACTGTTCAGTGGTGAACTGATGGACTCTTACGGGGAGTTCCTGTCAGCGTATCCTCATGCACGAGCTCTGTTGCGAAGGAAGATTCGCCGAGATGAGCACTTCGCAGCCCTCGCGGATATTCGTCGAGGAGCCGCCAAATACTCCATTAGCGACTACCTCGAATTGCCGGTAAGTGTTAGTACTATAAGCGCTATCAACGGTCTTACATACAATTGAATTAATGCTTTCACGTATTGTAGAGTGACATGTATTACGAAAGTCAGTAGGATAAATGTTTGTTTATTGCACTTGACCTTACGGAGAGTTCGTCTGGAGCGAGGGTGTGGAATGTAATGAACGTATCAAATTGTGGTCATTATATTTAATCGGTGAAGAAAATGAGAACAAAGCGTGGCTGGAGGTAGATTGATTTAGATCGAGAGGTTTAATCGCGAGCGAGTGCGACAATGATCCGTGCGACACGCGCGCTCGCAGACCATTCAATGCTAATGGGCCGGAAGAGTGCGCACGTGTAGCTCTCTCCACTGATTATTACACACATTGTTTCCCTCATCACTCGATGCCGCTACAATTTCAGTTTCAAATTACATGAACTATGATCGGTTCTTCACAAAGCGACTGTATAAATATCCAAGCAGGATATGCAGCCAACAAACAGGTTTGCTTCATACTCATTTTTGCAGAATATCTATTTGTGAATCCTGGTTAAGTAGCTAAATAAAATCCGTATTTGGATATCTTTAAGTACTAAATAAATATATTGGAAGCTAAAACAAAATCCTTCTTAAGTTGTTGTTACTCCTTTTGTGGACACTCATACGAGTATGTGTAAAATGTATTCGTGATTCTGATTCTATCGACGCGCCTCGCACATTCAAATGATAGTTACAAAACGCTCAAGTTTAGGGTTGTCACTATGTAGGTACATCGCTTATTTAATTATTCATCAAATAAAATGTAGGTATATATTTTGATGCAACAATTGATTGAGATTGGTGTCTAATCATTTCAGAAGAGTTTCGCTGGGATTTATCTATCTTCTGCTTACGTAGCAACATGCTACGTTAACAGAAATAGGACTGGAAGTTCTCGTACCCAAATAAAAGAAAAAATAATCTTTCATTAACTTTACAGAACGTAGTAAAGTACTAAAGTTGAATTCAATTTTATGACCTCAGGGTCTAAATGGAAGGTTATTAAGTAGCTCCTTACAGAGGATGATAGTGCTTACATTTAATAGCGATTGTATAGTTTCCTTTTTAGCACTTACTGTGTTATCGGCTTACCTAGCGATAAACATTAGTTTACGAGTTGGTTCTGAATTAAACCTTTCGAGAATAGTCTATGATATTACGTTAAACAATACCCTACTAAATTGTTGTATTGTATGTACGTAATACTAGTACTTAAAACACAAAGTAATCTTACGAACAATATTGATCTTAAACTCGATATTGTTTTAAATATCCGGTTGATTTATCTTTCGAGACCCTTCTAGCTACAACGTTCGTGATATTCTGATTTAGGAATTATTTGCAACAATTATTTTTAAAGCACATTAAAAAAAATAAGTAAATTACTTCTTTAGACGAGAATAGTAACTTGAAATTATAGTCGAGAGAAATAGCTTAATTAAGTTTGCTTCAAGTCATTTCCTACGTAATTTAGAAGTAATATTAGAAGTTAAAACACGGCAATCTAGCATAAGTTCAGTGATTAGGACTTATGCAAGTTACTGCACCGTCTACAAAAGGTTCTGGGTAGAGATTTTATAGGCAATGTGCCTCATGAAGGCGAGTGTACTCCACCAATCACACCATCATAATCATGTGAGATTTTTTTTATTTATTGGTTATTTGAGCGCGTCGATATGGAGTCTGTAGCTTACCTTGTTGTATGTAAATTTAATATACTTAGTCGTATCTATTTAATGCGGTTCAACAAGGCTTAACATTGACGTTGGATGAGATTGGATTAATTTTACTAGGATTAAATTTGAGCTTAAGTTATTGCTTGTATATTTATAGTTAATTTTGTAATAGGAGTACGACTATTTAGTTGAGTATATTCAATTCAAATTTAATATTTATTTTCCTATTTTATTCTAGTAGGCTAGTAAACAGTCATATTTGAAAAATGTTTTTAATAGGCTAAAGAAGTTATTCTTTTGGAGGATTTTTTTTTGTTTAAACGTCTTAATTCTATTATTTGATGTAATTTTACTTAAGGGCCAAAAAAGATGTTGATTTCATTTAATATCAAATTGTTTTGAATACGAATTTAAATTGCAATTGCAATGAACAATACTAACACAAACTGCGTATTCATTGCGTGTTTACAAATATGTATCTCGTCAGAAATCTATCCTATATATTTTCGGTTATAATCGTATTTAGTAATGCCCAGTTTATTTTATAATAGCGTAATAGCATTGGAACAGTTATAAATGCTCCGAACAGTTATAATAATGATTGTTAGTTGAATGCAGACTAACCTTAGTGTACGCCCACATCAGCGTTTACAAATTACTGCACTTGACCGTCTACGAACTAAGAGACTTAATACCATTGAATTTTATAACTTGTTTTGTTATGTGAGAAATATTTACTTCATATTACACCATGTGCCTATTATTATATATTTTTAATTCGTCATTACACGAATTCTATACTATACCCGAATACTTTATTCTATACACGGATAATAATATATATATAGCACCGTAAACGTTTTTATTTAAATTATTACTTTAAAATTTAGTTACAAGGAAGTTATGACTTGACTCACATTACATCCCGTCTAACGATAAAAATGCGTACTGTATATTCCTATGCCGTAGTGAGACATCGTAATATACTAAAATTTATGTACAAAATAATAGTCTCATAATCAAGGAAAATCAGCATGTAAGAGAATACAATAAGGTGTATTTTTCTATGAACTAGACGTGCAGTTGCAGCAGAGCTGTGTAATATAAGGCTATTTTCTTATTAATAAATATTATGTTGTTGCCTATATTATCTGGACTTCCTTACGTGAATCGTAGTAAAATGCTAATTTGCTGATAGCAAAAGTCCCCGTTCGTTAGTAGAAAATTGATTTGTTAATACATATTAAGATTTTGCCAATTTCTTTTATTTCTTTATTCCTTCTAAATAAATTGTATAAATAAGTCGCTCCCGCTTGTATGTATGTATCCGCTTGTTGACTATGTCGCTCATGTGGGCCATGGCAACTTTAGGATTAAACTGTTTCCGATAAAGTTAGCTGATTGTTCTAAATGTCACTGTTCAACAACTGATTCCAATCATGAGCAATTTGCCCATCATATGTATACTTTGGGAGCGTAGAGAGCCCTTGGCAAAATGAACGCAATATCATTCTTGCAAGTGTTATATCGTCTGGAGTGCTACACTATGGGAATCTTGTGTCGAAACTTTTGTGTTGTCAGTGCAGTTTTTCCCCACTTAAGAAGCTTCAATTACATAGTACTATGTAATTGAAGTTCTTCTTCAACACGCACGACACTATGTCATGTTAAATTACGTGAATAACTATTTAAGTAAAAATAATCGCAGATAAAGTTGACGCCATGAGTACAGTGTGCGGGCTTCTTATTTGCAAGCAACTTTGCATAAAAAGTTGTTGAGTTGCGTGCAGATAAGCTTAAGCTTTCGATAGAGCTTTGCGATTTTTAATATTTGCGTTGAAAGGATTTTATTTTTTATGTTACCTTGAGAAGGAAAATGATGTATGAAGAGGGCTATTATTAAACTAATGCCGCAGTTATTTTGAACAACTGCTTCAGTAAAACTAGCATATTAATATATTAAAATGTTTACGATATATATTTTGTACTTTCAAACTGCGTTTGCTGAGCACATAAAATTTACGTTCCAAACCCATTCATATACGCAATTATTTTTTTAATTAAACTTTATGCACAATAGTACAAATGTAAGCTTAATACCAGAAGGCATTATCTACCACCCGACCTTAGGGTGATGCAGAGAAACATGGTAGGTGCAAAATCAAGGAAAATTGTGACTAGAGCAAGCTATTATAGCAAGCTATATATTATTAAATACAATATAGGTATAATAAAATAGTAAATATAGGTACTACACATACAATAATTAGAAATAATAATAATTATGTATTAGATTGATACATTTCTATTTTGCTTATAATGTGTATTGTAGGCATAAATAAATAAACTAAATTAAATTCATACGAAACATTATGATAACAACATGTGGCTTTCAAAGAGGTACTTATGTTTTAGTTTATTTTTCTTCAAGACTGTGAAATAAAATTAAATGAAATGAAATCTCGTTTATTCATCTAGGTTACAAGGTAACACTAATGAAAGTCACAAGAATGTAACAGGTTATCCGAAAAGTAGTGTCAGCAAATTTGCCTACGACCAGTTCGCTGACGGGGTGGAGCTATGAGAAGAACTGGCAAGAAACTCACGCCACTCTTTTTTAAAAAATGGATAGTTACAATCTTTTGTAATTTACAATTTGGGTAGCGTGTAAAGTGATGCAGCAGAGCACTACACCGTTGTATTACACTGTAGAAGTAGTATACCTAGTACATGGGAAAAGATCTGTCGATATCGTGGGCATCTGTACGAACTATATATTTACTTATATGTAATATCGTCTGCAAGTTATAGGAAAAATTATCGAGCTTTTAATTTTAATACGATAACCAATTTTTTCCCAGTTCCACGAACAAGATTCTGTCGGCAGCTTAAAAAAACATCAATTTTGAACGTGTAAGTAGTGCTATAATCGTAACAGTGGCATCACAATTGTCGCGTTGGTATCTGAAGTGTGAACATGGACGGTCGCGCGCCGTGCTCGGAATGCTAAACGATTCAGTGTGAGCTTTCAAATCTAGATAGACATTAGATACGGCTATAGGGCTGTACCTACACAACTGTGGAGTGGTAGCGTCAGCGAGCAATATTTTATTTATTACTGGCTTCTGCGAGCAACTTTGCCAGCGTGATGTCTTGTTAAAAATTAGTCTAGTACCTACTACTATGACTATGACTATGTTTATGGCAAATTTCATTAATATCTATGCAGTAATTTAGCCGTAAAAGTGTTACAAGCAAATAGGCTTTTACATTTTCAATATTAATTAGAATATAACCTGTGCCGTGTCACTTGTTGTATAAGATATTTCTTTTTACAATCATAAGCAGCTGGTTCTTAATTAATCAACCCTTACGTAATCTCGCATTTGTGTCACTAGATATGCAAGATCAAAGGTCCCAAAAATAGTCGGTCGCTGTGCTGTTAGTTAAATTTTAATCTACCTATCCCAAAAAAAAAAATTTGTTCCAAACACTATCGTGCACTAGTTCAATTATATATCAATAATTTTGAGATAGAACGTCATTTATATAAATTGCATGCATTATATTAACAATATGTATTACTATTAAAATATAAATTGGCGTTTGCCTCAAGCAGTTTGTAGCCCACCGCCCGCTGCGCATAGAGGCTGCAGCTTAACATTCCAGCTCTCCACTTACCTATGTACATACCATCTAAGATCCCACTGATTAACTTAGGACTTGCAAACTACTCGTATCGAGGACATTAGGATACTATCTTGAATATACATCGCTCTTAAACCTTTCATTCATGTCAATGACACTTTTATTCCTTGCCTACTGGTCTTAGATAATATCTAAGAACTTATCAATAATGCAGTTAGCTGATAAGAATATTAATTATGTGCTTATGAAACATGTCACTGACGCGATTGTTTTAACGAGATTTTTAATATCAGATCCTGTCAAGTTATTTTAGATATGTTATATACTTTCTGTTATTTTTAAATAAATAAGACATACACATAGCATCACGCCTTTTTCCTCGAAGGGGTAGGCAGTGGTGTTTCACACCCACATTTCGCCAGCTATGTTTGGTCTCATGAAATAGGAGGCGATCCTATTGTCATCAACCGGGAACATTTGTTTACCAAACTCTGGGAAAATCTCAATACTGGAATTTCATGATAGAAAAGCCCAATACATTTTTACCCGACCCGGGAATCGAACCCGGGACCTCTTGCACAGCAGTCGTATACACTTTCCGCTGCGCCACCGAGGCTGTTTAATAAAAACAAAAATTTAAATGCAGTTAACCTTTTAGTCATTATGCATACTGACATTTTAAGGTCTTACTGATTCAAGGAGTAACAATACAGGATAATCAGCAAGTAATCACAACTTTAATGTCTGGTTAAATAACATATAAATGCAAAGCATAAGACATAAATTTATGTATGTCTCATCATCATCAGCAACCCATTAATGTCCCACTGCTAGGCTCGGGTCTCCTCTTCTCTATTTAGAGAGCTGAGAGGGTTTGACCATAATCCACTCACGCTGGCCTAGTGCGGCTTGGTGGATCAGACATACTCATAGAATTTCTTCTAATGTATGTGGGTTTCTTCACGATGTTTTCCTTCACCGTTAGCAGATGGTAAGTCACATGACTAGTATATATAAATTTCACAGAATGAAATCCACATTGGTACTGCTGGTTGGAATCGAACTCGGACCGCGCGTTAAGCACGCCAGTCACTTATCCATTCAGCCACCATTGTTTTTTTTTGTATGTCTGTGTGTACATAAATGCGACTTCCTGGAGCCTGTTGAAATTTAAGTTCCAACAAACTTGGTATTCAGTAGGTATGTTTGTCAATATTTTAATTTGCAATAAAAGCTCGAAGAAAACTGTCGCTAAACACTTTTAGATTTGTTTTTGAAATCTTTCGTACGTCCGGAGCGGACGTTCCATACATACTTATCAACTGAAGAATCGAATTAAACACTTTAAAAACTTTTTGTGTCTTAAGAGAGAACGTGGCACACGATTCTTCATGCAAACGTATTCCCCTGTTTTCTCCCTGAATAATAACTATAAAGGAATTTTTTTAGCTCAAAAATTCAAGATCAGCTGTAGACATGTCCCTATCATTTCCTTTTTTTCAAAAACGTATTAGTAGAGAAAATATGACCCTCCAAATATTGCTAAAATTGCCATATTCTTACCGTCGTTATTAGAGGACTACTTACCAAAGGAATTCTATTGGTTATTAACATTAAAAAAAAAATAGGAATCTAGCCATAAGCTTTCTGGAATTTTTCATGTAAAAAAGAATTGAATCGGTTCATTTTTCGAGGAGAAAACAGGGGAATACGAAACGTCAATCTCGTAAAATATTTTATCTTATTCTCTGTCAGAGCTACAGTTGTCTCTATCACGTTGCAGCGCGACGGCAATAGTTTCCCTGAATACCTCCCTCAATCTTTCAAATTCCTTGCAGACCGCGTTCCCTCTTAATACAATTGAACAGAGATTAAAATTCTTCGATCTTATTTTTTCATAAATAATTATTTAATTTTGGGAAAAGCCGGAATTACAATCTTTTAGAAGAAAGTTGTTATATTTCATCAAAATCTGCGAATGATGCTGACGAAACAAATAATAATAAATTAATTTACTTACTTACATTATTTACCAATGAATTTATCATAATTATTTGAAGTGTATTTTCTACCAAGGTTAAATGAGATCTGCTATGCTTCAAGATTTTATAACAAACTTTTAAGAATAACAAGTTGCACAAGAAAGAGCTGGCTTGAGCATAATTTATTTATGAAGTATTAGTCATGCCATCAACGTTTTGAAAAGAAGAATGTTTATAGATCTATTATTTCAGTCTACGCATAATACAAACCAGTTTGAGACGCTAAAATCAGTATTATGTTAACAATTGATTTGTTGAAATACTCGGCCATGAGTCAAAGTTTAGTTACCATTTGTAGATTCATTTGCGGCGACGACGCCGACGTGCCTAGCCTAAAAATATGCTAATCAATAGCTTGATTTAATAATATATTTACACAATCAGACTTCAAGTAGACTTATTTCAACACGTAATCTCTTTCGTAACAGTATTGGTGTATTTATAAAAAGATCTGCATAAGCGTATTAACTATAAAAAAGTTAGAAGTTATAGATAGTTGTTCACATTGAAGTATCATCTGACTCTTGCGTAATATACACTAGAAGATAATTGTAAACGGGTTTACAATCGGCTTGATTTTATATTCATTAACTTTTTGAACGCGTCACCATAAACATTTCACTATTGCATCTTCTAACTACATCAAGCTATAATTTAGGATTTAATCTTGAACAAGCAATATGGATTGTCATCATCATCATCATCATATCAGCCCAATGACGCCCACTGCTGAACATAGGCCTCACCTAATTTCCGCCACAACGAGCGATAGCGTAGTGGAAAGCGCAGCGTAGGGCGGCCCCCCACCAGATGGACCGACGACCTGGTAAGGGTTGCGGGTGGCCGTTGGATGTGGGCGGCACAATATGGATTGTAATTGTTGTAAATTAAACACCTAAGTTTTTCACATATTTTTGACGTCATGGTTGTCACGTTTATACGTAACTGGCATCGAAAACGTGCCGATGCAATAATGACTAATGAGTTTTAATAAAACTTTTAATGAATAAAGTAGAGAATCAAATTATAATTATAGTGTCTTTGAGAGAGCCCCTCATATCTCTAGAAAGAGGAGAGAAGAGCCCAACCCAACATCATTTTAATGGGTTGCTATCATAAGATAATTATGTTTATTTTTACTTTTTTATTAGTAACTCATTACTAACTAAACTAACTAAACAAATACGCTTCTCAATTCTTTTCAAGTTTCAAATTGTGAGTCAAAATAGATACACCCATATCTTCGTCACTGGACATTTAAATATTCTTCGAATTCTCATCAAACAAAAGGTCCATGTTTTTGTTACTTCTTTTATCACAAACATTTATCTGAAGTTGAAATGTTTACTAAAAAACTCCGTCTTGTACTGCAATAAAATTCAGACTATCAATGGCGCCAATACTTGCTGTTTCACAACCCATTTAAACCATTTATCTAAGACTTCGTTATTGCCGTGATTGCAAAATATGACCCTTATTTGTATACCCATAAAGTTGCAAGGTTTCATGTGTGCATATATATTTGAAAACTATCTCGCGGAATTCAATTTGAATTTTTATTGTGACATGTGAAAACTATAAAGCTGCCAGACAAGGCGTCTTTTATCAGGCTCTGCATAGGAACATGATGTTTTATAGTACCTCGAGATGTTTGTGTAAGATGTGCAATATGTGCATTTGTACCTATATTGTATTAAAATCAGAAGATTAAACTAATGCTATCAATAAATTTAACTGTTATGGCAACGATATTCTATGGACAGGGTATTAGGTCTTCTTTAGTGACAAGCAACGCATTTTCTTCTAATTTTATCTGTGCTATTAATCCAGGACTATAATATATCGATGTGGATTTATCTTTTCAAAATTTCGCATTAATCAAATTAGTGGGATTATTTTGTTATCCTTAAATATTGCATAATATTATACATATCATACTATACGTGTCTGTTATAATAAACTTACTAACTCACTGATTGATCAAAGCACAGCCGAAACTAATTATAAAAGGATACATTTTATTTACCAGTATTTTATGCTCTTTTATGACTGCAAGAAGTCAATGTTAGTTATTAGAAAATGTAGCGATTGAATAGTGAATGCGATTCTCCAGACCTCACATCGTTAAGCAGTCAAATCAAATAATAATTATGAAATAGACACCTTTATTTATTTTATAATTGGTGGCAAGAAGCATAGATAACTCGATAACCTTACATACCAGATGAACTTTTGTATCGTAAACTAAAATAATTTATTGCAATGGAATACCATTTGGCATTTATAGTACTGTCATACCATAAACATGCGATTGGTGGAGGCGTCGAACCATATTAATTAAAATTCATAAGTATTTACACATAGATACAAATATTCAAAATTATCTTCGGTCAATTTAATGAACATGAAAAAACCTTTTAACAGAGTTATGGCATTGTGAGATTTATTGCTCAAAAACATTAGACTGGGTACGTATCTGTGAAATCTACAGAAGACCGGAGTCAAAACTATAGAATACCCACCTACGTGTTGCCAAGTGGTAGTTTCTAAAACTTTTTCGGGGAAGTAGGAATCGCCGTTCAAGCTGCCCTAAAAATGTAAAACGCTCTACCGATACATGGACTTGAGCACTTCATCAAAATATTTTTTTTTTATATTCAAATCCTTAAAAGCGTTTTTGAAATACCAGTGTTTATAAGGGTTAATGCTGATTCCCCGTTCTTGTTTCCCCCCAAAGTAATTTGATTTGAAAAACGTAATTATTGAATAGAAAAATTTTCGGGGGGAAACAAAAACGGGGGGAATTATCGCTAACCCGTTTATAAGTATTATAAGAATTGCTCATAGAATATTATTAGATAAGTAGCAACCTAGGTGGGCTACTTGTTCATCTGCCACCTTCGGTTATAAAAAACCTTTTACGGACAGAGTGGGTCAGACCTATTTGGTTAATGCCTTAGATTATAATGTTATAATGTCTCAAGATAGGCAACATAAAATAAACTTTTAAGGACGAGGCACACACTGCTGGGTGATTGTGATTGCATTCAGACGTGGACTGACTGACAATAAGGTGTTTGGCAAACCCACGATAACATTATATGAATACAAATGAAGCTTTCGCGAGTACCGGTAAATACCAACTTTGTATAACAACTAAAAACAGTTGAATGTGAGTCGACCTTATGGGTCATTAAAGATGTGCGAGAAAGCTCAGCTATACGATGATGCGGAGTATTTATAAGCTTTGCTGAAGCATACCATAGCCTTGTAGCATAATTTTGGTAACTGTAAAGCGGGCACAAAGTGATGGCCTGTTATATCAAGCTAATTTATACAAAAATAATTTTAGTCGCTTCATAAGGACGGAAATAGGCACCAGATAATTTTAAAGGACGCAAAACCTGTTGCGAGGATAGTCTTGTTAGATATAATTAAATTATGATTTTTCTTGGTACACAGGCGTGAAGTTCATACTCTTGCTTTTTATTGAGATCTCTTTCTCGCGATTACAAAGACAACCAGTTGCTTTCAGCGAGGTTAGGTAAAGTGAACCTATTGATGGAACACTTTCTTGCACAACCCAATTCAGCATTCTCACACAGCTTTAATGAAAACAAACCCGAAACAGAGTAAGAAGTAAACATTAACGGTAAAAAAAGATAATTAACGTAAACAACCAACCCGATGGTTTATTACATAATTGATGTTGTCAGCGTTCGAATGGTTAATTCGTTAATGGAGCCAGTTCTAACCCTGGTAATGGCGAGTGGTCTAACGGTACAAGAGTACCACATTTTGTTGATTGATGAACTTTTAGTTGGTGACGCTGATGTTTACGACGGCTACTTTACGCCGACGACTGATCGTATGTCATGTCACGACGAAAAACTGTCTTCACGTCGTTCTATTTTGGACATTACAGAATCAGATGTTGGAATCATTGTTGAATGTAAATATAATAAATTATTTTAATATTTTTTGTTATATTAAAGAAGAATATTATTTGGATGACTCCACATCTTATTGTGATTTATAACCAGCTTAACTAAAGGCATCTTGTCAAATTTACAAATTTTCTCAACTTTTTTTAAAGCAGACTTTGATGAAATCCGATTTCTGTTTGTATGAACTAGCGATAAATGAATGATAGAGCGTGGATATTGTTAAAATTATCAAGTAAATTCTTCAATTTAACATCTAAAATTATTTTACCAAAATATTTGGACTAAATCAAGTCAAAAGCCTAATCCAAAAATCTTTGAACGCCCAATCAAGAAAATTTTGGAAAGATTCCAAATGACGTCAATCCTATTTGGACGAAAAACTCATTTGAAATTTAATGTCCACTCGTTTTGAAAATTCTTCTTCTTAAAACTAGGCATTTCTCAAAGTACCTACTTTTTTTAAGAAATAAAATTTTACTTTATTTAAAGTCGTCTTAATTATGTAGTAGGGTATTCATATTTTTTTTTTCCAATTCAGGTGTAATTCTTCTATAATTCATTACTTTTCTCAGTTACTATACACTAATGCAACATCAAACAGCACAGATCTTTCTACATCTTGTTCAATTAAAAGTAGGTGTTCATAGAGTACTTTATATGTATGGGAGTCAGACCAGTTTTTGCACATTGTTAATGTATCCTTTGTTACTAGTAAGTCATTAAACGGAGTATCAATTGCCACTACATTAGCAGTTGTGCGTGTGGACCGACAGCCGCCCCTCCCAGTTCTGCTTTCTACACGCGCGATTTCACCAAGACCGCGCACTCGTCGATGCTCCAGCTTGATTTTTGTATTACCACACGCGATTTTTCACAAAACTTAACATTTTCACATATATGTGATGTGACATTACATATACAAACGTAAGTACTTACGCAACCACTTGTAACTTAGCAAAAGTTTTCTCCAGCTTTTGCTCCTAGTGTGAAATGTTTCAGCTTGCGGATGTTGGCACATTCTTAAGCAGAAAAGCCAAAACAATGAGCAATTACATTTTATCTCTATTTACCCCAACTATGCCCGGTAGTATCAATGTATTAGATAAGGCAATAAATTCTGCGGGCCTCACAATAGGATTCTTCGCGCATTTCTTGCGCCAGCGTTTGCATTGCTATCGAACCCGCCGAGGCTTTCTTTGAGGCGCCATGACTCATATCTGAGTCAGAACCTTGATCATCTGACTAATGCAAAACCATTACTTATTATGTTCTTGCTTGTTTTGAAGCTCTGAAGTAGTTATTTTAAAAAGATTTTAAGTTATACTTCGGAGAATCTTTGCACCAGACATCGTAAACAATAATTTAGATTTTTGTAACATCGTGTTTTTATTATGAACATCCTTGCCTTGAGACGTAAGCATAGCGACCTAAAGTAGGTTAAATTTAGGCACGTACGTTCTAGATCAAAGTTGTATAATAAAAACATCACAGACCATTCTTGTTTATCAATAATGTTTCTCTAAGCATAAAGGTTTCGAAACAGGTTGTGAGCCTATGAGTCATGTGGAATCATGTCTTGTAGCCTTGTCTTGCTTCTTTATAATGGCACTTATTGTGACTTATTGAATAAAACACGTAAGATTACTTGGATTAATAATAAAAGGATGTATTTAAATATTGCTAGTATGAGTTACAATGAATTACGTTGTTGAAGTACTAGAACTAAGCGGCGGAAGTTCACATATTCCGGCTGTGTTATGTCCAACATCCGTTCTATTGTGCCCATTCAAACCTATTGCCGAGGTAAATGCACGCGAGTTTCAACCAATACGGATCGTTTGATATAAACAGTAGAAACATTTTAGATTCTCTCACTAATAGCCATGCAAAAACTAAGTAAGAAAAAGTATGGCATGTGGATTCATTAAGTACCACACGTGCTCCAAAGAAGATTTATGAAGTGTTGGAGAAAAAGATATCTTAGAAAAAAAAAACCTGCCTTCAAACAAGCACATGTTTTTGTGCATACAGCGGGGTCTTCAAAGTAAATCAAACAATTTGAATACACATAGAATGAAGGACGACGACACACGTGTCTGCAAACATTTTTGTGTTCTGTTTGTACAAAACTGAGGTCTTAATGATCTTTGTTGTTTGTTGATCTTTGCTGTATGTATTTATGGATTTTTCTTTGTAGTTACGAGCCAAATTTATGTTGTGATACTTCTTTAGAGGCCATTTTTTGACCAATACTTGTAGCGTAGGCGGTTGGTGCGTCAATGACCCGCAAAACTTGCGAATCCACATTCAGCAGGTAGCACAGCGACTTAGTTCGATTAAAAAAAGCGATTGGCTCATTGTCTGATAAAATGCCGTCAAAACTGACACTGTCACAATGGGTTGAATGTAGGCCTAC
Source organism: Laspeyria flexula (assembly GCA_905147015.1). Classification (NCBI taxonomy): domain Eukaryota; kingdom Metazoa; phylum Arthropoda; class Insecta; order Lepidoptera; family Erebidae; genus Laspeyria; species Laspeyria flexula. The sequence goes on along the minus strand of LR989964.1, from coordinate 7,758,169 downwards.
TTTAGTTAGTATTTGGCGGACTTCGGGAGGTAGTAAGCTGGCTTATTAAGATGTAAGTTGAATTCAAGGAATGTAGAAGGCCCAATTATAGGTATTTTTGCTAACTGGGTTATAATCCGAGCAATTCTTGTATTGCTCGTCGGAAGGCTTGTCATTTACAACTAGTTCCGTGACCTCGCTCACGCATTCCCGCGCCTGCACCTAACTGTACTTTCCCGTTGACTTAATACCGACTTTGGACAGAACCTGATCTTAGGCAAGTGTACATTATAGCGTTGAGATGGCGATCGGCTGTTGCAATTTAATTATATTTTGTGTATGCGAAGCCAAGCGGGCGTTGCGTAGATCCCAACGGACCAGCCGACGCTGTAGCCTCTGGGCCCGCGGCCCGCGTGCCGCGCATTCCATCCGAGTGCCGCCGAGGCCGGCCGAATCGGGCCGAACGTGGCGCTGCCCGCGGCCGACTTCACACCGGAGTATGCGCGAGCGCGGCGAGAACGTCTCGTCTGTCTGCACACGCTATCTGTCAACAAACTCCTTCGTCGAAAATAGCTGGCAGCTCAACTTTCAAGTGATCCTTTCCAATATTGACTGGTTTATTGTGTAGTGTGACATCTCAGTGAAGAACTTGTATAGTAAGTTCGGCATTGACTCTGTGGAGGAACCGTGTTATTTTTTCTTTTGGATTGCGTGCAACGCTCGCCGTGAGCTGGAAGCCGCGGACGTGTGTGAGTGACTGTTCCGTCTACCTACATGGAAAGTAGCCCTTGATGAAGCTAGTGCTCCAAACCATCCGGATTTTGTGATGTCTTATGATTTACGGTAAATAAATCTCTTATGTGAGAGTGTTATTTTGTGTTCACTCAGCGGGTGACGATTCTGTGGCCTCATTACTTACCATAAGAGTATTCCGTTAACTTCAGATTGTTTTTTAAATAAATAACCACTATATTTCATTTATATGTCACATCAATTTTAAGACACAGTCATTACGAATTGTTGATTGATCATAAACATGCGATCACGCTTGTTTTCTGAATCTCAATTAAGATGAGAAATAATGAATGTCCACGACTAAAAACGTCATTATAATTCCATTTGGTTACTTGGATTAAGTATACTAATATAATAAGATTAACTAGAGGTAGTTATAAAAGTAGGAGTTTTTTATTATAACTTTGTTAGGCAGCTACCTTTTTGGCACCTCAATTACCACCAAATTCTACCTGCTTATTCTCTTTTGGACATACACTCGTTTAATCTGACCTGTAGCATCCTATGTTAATATTACCTTGATAAGTCTAAGAACTTAGCTTAATATTGTTGTATGGTATCCTCATAGACCACCTTTAGTTAAAATTTATACAAGATATGCAAAAGTAGGTATCTTTCATCTCGACTTACACGTTCTCTTTCCTTGTCCGTTAAATTGCCCCGCTGATTCATAATTCTTTAATGTGATAGTAAATCAATTCTAGAAACTCAAACTGCGAGGTATATAACCAACTCGCAAAGGTTAATCAATACTGAAAAACAGTAATGCAAGGCAAAAAAATAGAAATAGAAAATTAGGTTTTAAAACAAGAATCTCGTATGGTTAAATATGACAGACTGCTGATCATTACTTAATAAAGATTATGCCTGTAATATTATTGCAATCGCATAAACATACATCACTAACCGATTAGCTGATTATTTGATTCGAAAGTGTCACAAACACAAATGCACAGTACGGCATGGCAATCTTTATTTCCAAGATTTTATGTATAAAATTTTGCTTCAATATTAAGTAAAACAATTTGAGCATTAAAAAGTTATAATATCCATAATACCGACAGTAAATTCAGCATGTGGAGAAACGCCAGATCATGAACGTTATAATATTATTAGTAATATCCATGAGACAGGTTTTAGCGCGCCAATCATCAGAATAAACGCTTACCAACGGAAATATTCAACATAGCGCATGCTCATAGTCATGTTTAAAACCGGTAACATAAAGGTAAAAGGTTACTCTAGCAATACCAATGAAGATCTCTTCAATGTTCTTCATTCCTAGCGTTTAATATAACCAATAACGCTATTTCACCCACAATAGACTAAATCTGGTAAGAACCCAACCTGTATAACGAAATTTCTTATTCTTATTGAGCATTCTGACCGTCATGAAAATTATTGTAACTATTGTACCGCAAAACAATCAGTAGACCAACCACGGAATAAGTTATCAGCCTTTCTGAAATAGCAGGCCTGCTTCAGAACTCAATCTCAATGTTTATGATGAAAACTTTATACTTACGATTTGTTTCCATAAAATATAAATTCAATTAAATTAATAATATATTATATTCCAACTAAAGTACCTACCTATTAAAAAAGAATCATTCTTTCTCTAGAACTTTCTTCCTTTCTTTTAATATTCCTCTTTCTTATCCTATCACTAGGCTAGAAGACTCTGTTAGGAGCCGACAGAGCCTTCCATTAATGAACTCCATTTCATCCTTAGCTTGATACATTCAACCAACTACACATAATAGTTTGTCTATTTTTAATCCCATTATCTATTAGCCAAATATTTATAGTAATTACACTAATTAGTTGTCAAGTATCCACTTAAGTCATGAACGACTAATCTGTTATGTCACCGTTTGTGTTATCTGTGTAATATTTATCGAATTTGTTTCAAAACGTATACAGGTTAATGTGATTACTTCAAAAAATTTTGCAATAGTAAACATATTGAAGTGTTTAGTTACAAATTTGTAGACAGGCAGACAGACAATGCTAGTGTGACATTTTCAATTTGTTAATAAGTACATATCAAATTTCAAAAAATCAGTTAAACAGTTTTAATAAAAAAGGCATGCTGATATAGTAACATTTGCGTTGTATTTTATTCGGCGAAATGTTCAAATGAATACATACCTACGTTAAAATGAAAACTCTATGATTTATCAGACCAAGTTGATTTTTATAAATATATAGATAGTTGACGTTCCGACTAACCTAATTCGATTATATGCAACGATAATGATGCAAAGTTGCATCTGCACGCTAGCTCCCTTAAGATGTATAGATTGCCCCTTGTCTGTAATTTTCACTTCCTCTCTCACAGAATACACATCATCGTCAAGAACTGCATCGTTAGTGTTAATATTTCTTGTTCGTAACCAGTTGTTAACTCTGATTTCTATCCCAACGTAAACATCCGCGACTGGCTACAGGGCTTGTCCGGTAACAAACGCTTTCTATTCCCGGACTATCAACAGATCCGGAAGATTTCTGATTATAACCTCGTTAATGCGAACCACATGACTCTCTGTTTCTATTTTATTGACTGGTTCGTTAATATAAACTTAAAAAGCAACCAGTGAACTCTACAGAAAAATGCCTGAAATTCAGGGGCATTATTATGATACGAAGAAAAATGATTCCCTATCAAATACTCTCTCAAATGTTCAAATAAATTTGGCCAAACAACGTTGGTCTCAATGGTTTCCATGGGCACAACCTGCAATTTCGGGGAACCCTCGCCTAAAGCTATTATTATTTATTTCCGTTAAAGTTCCATTTAACAAAAAACATAACTGCACTTCTTAGAATAAAGATTGAAATACTGCAAAAACTTTAGCTTGCAAAAACGACACATGGAGTTGTTAATCACGCTTGCATCGACGAATTTATGAATATCGAAAGTGTTGCAAAAAGTGCACGACATGAATTACGAATACCTATTATGCTGCACTAAGTACATTATAATGAATGCTTGACGACAAAATTCTAACGTAACGTAACAAGTATTACGACTTTTTGCCGAGGGGTAAGTTGTGGTATATTAGACGTAGCAGATAATGTTAGATTTGGTTGGGTAATAAGGAACAAGCCTATTGTTATACAATGGACAACGTCAGAAATAAAGTCCAACAAAATGTAAGATACTGTTTGCTTTGAAATGCACGGTAATGTTTATATAATGAGTACAGATCCAGACAACTATTTGATTTATGTATCTGCCATTGCTTTTCCCTTAAGTTGTAAGCAATAAATACAATTCATTTATGAAGATCTTAAATAGGTAAATGATGCATAATTTCTCTTGTTCTTCTATCTTAAAAATCTCTGCTCAACCCCATCGAAAAATCAGATCCATGCCCCTTATTTGCACGCCGTTTACAGGCTTCGCTTACAACCTAAGCAAACAACCTCAAAAGGCGCATGAATGGATATAGGTCGTACTACCTAGTCTAGTAAATAGGGTTAGTGTTGTAAGGCTTCACTTGTACACGTGTGGATGCGTACGTTAACTACTGATATTCTCAACGTGTTTACTCACGCGTGAAGCTTGACCAGACAGAGATTCTATTGGATTTCTTCTTAGTAATCTATTTTATTAAATTGTACTGAAGACTAAAGCAAAATCCTTCAATTTTTTTTTCATTGACGCAATTATATATCGCTGTGAGAAACAAAATTTAAATTAAATCGAAGACATTGATTGTGAAAATGAGTACATCGCAGTCATAAATATGAAGGGTACTATATGCACCACCAAACATACTGTAGGTAGTTATCATAATAATATATGACGTACTGTATTATTATAATTCAACCTTTCGACACGACAACGATACCGAGCAATAAAATGATACTTTATTGTATTCAGGCGTAGAAAAATCAATGCCTCGGAAGCAAAACACTGAACGTAATTACGAAACATTGTAATATTAATGACATTAAAAAAACAAGCTGCTTATTAATTTATACAATACAAAAAGGCTGAGTCAATCAAATAAGGCACGTCATATTAAAGCAGCCATATTTAAATACAATCAACCAATTATATTTCAACATAGTGAATTTGCGACTTGATTGAAGTTTAGCAACTTTCTTTTGTTGCCAATCTGCATTTCTATTGACGAAAAGTTTACGAAAATATTTTAGTTGCATGGCTCGATGCGTAATTCAAAAACAACTTAGAAAAACCATATTCTGTTGTGTTAAGAATAGCTGCTTCTGAATCTATAGTAAAAATTCTTAAGATAATTCGCATTTAAACACAAAAATACTCGCGTTAGCATTGCTCATAATTAGCATGCTAACGCGAGTCTAGCGAAGTCTCCCATTCAAGAGAAACTTTGATCTAGAAACTAAATAGGTACTTCGTTGTCAATCAATTAAGGAACAAAGCTGAAGGGCGGGAGAGTAAAATTGCTATAAAAAAATATATTTTCTATTTAACGAGATCATAGTTGTTTTTGCACTGATGTCAAATTGTTATTGAGTCTTTTTGTGCTGGCAATTTGTCATTGACACAGTGATTTCTCTAATTAACACAGAGGTCAGTCCAATTACACTCATGGCTGTAATTTGCAAATGTGATTCATTAACTATACACTCCTTTTATTGTGTAGTTCATATTTGGATGATTGACTTACTCTATTCAGATTTCTAGCGGTAGTTTGTAGTCTAAATCTTCAATATATTCAAGATTCAGACAGCTGCTCTGATTAGATATTATGATTCCTCAAGAATATTTTGTCTAGCTTACACATACCACCTTTAGTTATTCTATTGTTCTCCGCATAAATACATGTAATACATACTTTATTAATCATGTAATTGGTATTTGCTGTTGAATTAAATAAATAAATAAATAAGACAATAGGTATCTCGTGCTTTACTTTATTATCCTATTTATCATTATATACATACAAAATATCATTTAGTTCTAAATTAGCCACTGTAGACATAGTTAACCTCAGTAAACCAGTTGCCAGTTAAAGTAATTATCTAAATTTTTCTTATTTTCATTTTGTTCAATTCACGCTTTAAATTGTAAGTAATGAGAGGACAGATTCACTAGACAAGTCATCGTTAAGATAGCTTTGATCTCAGTTTTTACTATAATACATTTACTTACTATGAAAAAAGTAATCGATATTTTGAAGAAAGGTGGGCTGTTTTCTATGAAATGGAAAAAACATATCGTCTCCTAAATCTTGTAACTGTCTTTTGTTTGACACACTATTGAATTTCAATGTATTATTTATTTCTGAAAAGTGATATTGATTTCAAATTTCTTATAGTTACCAAATGTATTATTTTTGTAGAAATATACAATATTTCGACGAGGACGATACGAGGACAGGTCATACTCAAGAACCTAATTTCAAGTACAGATTGAGAATTGTCAATTTTCTTTCAATACGGTTTGAAATATCATTTTTGTAGAAATATTCGCAATCTTATTCAAGTTATTATATTGTACAAAACCCAAATTTTAAGTTATTGTTTGATAATGGAGAATTGACGTTTTTCTATAAATTCGAATTGAAATATCAACGGATTACTGTAATTTATACTTGTGATATTCAACAACTTTCACTTCACTAGTTACGTTTCGTAGAACTTGAAAACATTAATGTATTTAACAAAAATGCAAGATTCGATGTTTATAAAATAACCTGGATATTGTGTGCGCAAGTGGGCGGAGTTAATGATGCAAGATAAGATATAAATTGGCCCCAGTAATTATCAAATTTCACGCGTCTCTCGCTATTTATCGAAGAATAAATATTGTTAGCCTGATTTTGTAGTTTACAACATGCTGGTTTCATAACTAACATCAACACACGTACCAATTGTGTGGTGTGAATAGTCGTAACACTACTTACGTCGTTTTTCCTTTGACGAAACATTTACATAAAAACATGTTTTAAATACTGTTCTAGACAGACTTGAAATTATGCTTGCATAATGATTTAATGTAGACGCATATAAAATGACTGATACTTTAGTTTAAAAACCAAGAATAAAGTATCTAAATATATAAATAAAGTAATTGTATATAAATAAAGTTATCGGTATTTCAACAAAGTGCTCAATACATTGTTTATAGTGTTTTTGTAACCCCACACGGATTAATCTCAAAACAAACTTGGACTGCATTAGAACGTAGTTTAAAGTGGATAGGAAGAATTTTTATTGCTCTCCTAAATGGGATATAAAATTTTATTATTTTTAAAAGAAAGACATGATAATTAACGGTTGTCTGGATATAGCTCGAAAACATTTTGTTGTAACAAAATGGGTTCATAGTGTCTTCAAACATTTTAAATTGAAATTTTATATTAATTTACTTGCCATAAAATGTTACAAAGGGATTGGCTTTACTGAATATAACATTAGAGTCTAACTAAAGTTACTCTTTTAGTCATCAGTTAGTCAGTACAACATGTAAAATGACGCAACTTAAACCATTTACACAATGGCATATACTTTGGGTAACAAATTTTTGTCAATTTGTTTTAAAGACAACCAAAACTAAGATTGATTTATCGATTGTCATCCAAAGTGGCAGAATTCAAATCGAGCTAACAACTTCGGAGATATAGCAAAATGTGTAGAGCAAGGTCACATACACGTTACTCAAAAAATAAAAACTTGAATAACTTTTAAAATATTAGAGAAAAATATGAAACCCCCTTTTAAAGTTAATTTTACATTATTTTTATGAGAATTTCGGGCGGTCACATGCCGATTGGCGACATTGTATATTTATAGTAGGTACCTAGATGATGGCTATATATTACGTGCTAAAAGAGCTTAAATAAAATACCAATTAATTTTAAGGTATTATTAAGTATAATAAAAGCCTGTAAGATAATAATAAATTGGTAGTTGTTAGAGACTTATTAGAGATACGTCCTTAATTCCCCAGACATAATTCATGTTGGCCTTTTCCTAAGGGTGCAAAAACAATGCAAGTCTTATCTTCAACTTTCATCACAATGGAATCTCAGTTTAACGGTGCACAAGCCCTCACAATCTAATCTTCTGTGTAACGAGTAATAATAAACTTAGTTTGACCTACAGAAGATGTTGTCCTCCCGTTACTAATAAGCCAGCTAGTGAACAACTGACCTAGAGAAAGCAAACTGGCATACTAGGAGCATAATTTAGCTATTGATGCATAATAACTCCTTGACCCAATCTGTTTAACCGCCAGTAGGGGTCAGAACAGACTTGCTAATTGATTTATAATTTATTTAATGTCTTTAACTAATGTCTAATGGTTAATCGTACAGTTAATGTTCGTCATTATAACTAGCGTTAATGCAACTTTAACTTTACTATAACTATAGCTATAAACTTACATACATATATTATGACGCTTATAATCAATGAAGAAGTAGACAGAGCCATATCTCACACATATTTCGCCAGCTATATTAGGTTCCATGAGAGCCTCCGGTTTTTAGTCGTTTCGGACCACAAGCTATTTGAACCGCGGTGTAAAGCGCCAAGGACTTTCGGAATAGGCTATTCGCACTACAGTGGTTGGAGCGATTCGAAGGTCTCAAGGTATCTTTTGGAATGGGTCGATTTGGACCACAGTTGAAACGATACATTACTCTTTTTGTAGGTACGATTTGGACGCATATGAATAAGTTTCAGGGCGATTCATACCGCGGTGCGTAAGGACTGATTTATAAAGAGCTTTTCGGGTGTTCACACCGCAGTTCCAACAGCTCACGGTGTAAAACGACATGGAACGAAAGGGCCCAGCCTAACAGTTACATTTCCAGACTGTAGACTAAAATTAAGAATTTCTTTTTTTTAATTTAAATTAACGTTTTTTATAAATAAAATATAATTTAACAAAATAAACTTAAAACTTTTTTAGTCCACTAGAATTTTAACCTAAGGACAAACAACAATATTTACATGGACGTACACCCAAATCAAACTTGTAAATCAAACATTTATAATAAAATAAAGAGTTCACAAACTTGAATGGTGAGCTTGTTATGGCAATACGACTTTAGCTAAACAACGTAAGCTATCTAGGGTTAAGTCAATACTCAAAGTATCTACTTGTATTATTTATGTTCAACCAACAATGTTAGAGATTTCTATTTCAAGTTTCTCTACCTGTTGGCCAGTAATGATTGTAAAAGTCAAGTTTTCCATTGTCTCTTTCCATACAAGTAGACTATAACTTTCTTGCATATCGCACTTTTACTTAAACAAAGACGCAAGTTCCCAAATGTCGTTTAGTAATTTTTGACCTTAAGTTAATTAGCACAAGATGATAATTTTAAACACAAAAACGATGCATGTAGTATTTAACATTCAGATACTACAATCGTACTTTATATAGTTGTGTGTGGCCTAGAGACGTGATATTAAAAGATACTTAACGTTGTATAACAAATTAGAACGTAGTAATGATCGTTATGAAGACAATAGTACATGTGAACATCATTTTCTATTACGTCGTTGGAAGAATAAAAAAATAATTATCGTGTATCGAGACGAGAGGCAGCGACCGGGTTATAGCGCTCCCATCGACGGGCTACAGTTAGAAAGATTTAAATAACTCTGTCACGCTGTGCTAATGTATACCAGCAACAAGTAACGGGTCTACGCCCTTCATAACTTCTTGATGGTGCTTTTAACTTGAACTGACTCTAGAGTTGTCGTTTATACTCCTACGGCCGGGCTCACATAACACATTGTTGACAAAACTCAACAGCCGTTACAATACGTTCTCAAAACAACATAGACGTAACTCGAAAGCATATGGATTATGCTCATAGTAGTTTCAGTAGATAGACATTTCGAATTTCCATATTTGAACGCGATCAAGTGTTTCTACTTCATCAAGTGTTGATCCGTGGAGTGACGGATTATGAATACATAATGTCACTATCCAATTTCAACCCGTGGGTGTCGTAAAAAGCGACTAAGAGACAAGAGCACTGCGAGAAAAGAAAAATTCAAACAAACCATAGTATACCAACCAGTTTGGCCAGCGTGATATAGTAGGCTAAATTCCTCCACAATCTTTGGAGGAGACCCGTGCCCAGCAGTGGGACGTTTATGCGTTATAATGATTAGGAAGAAGTGATTCTGATGTTGTTTATGAACAAAATTGTCGTAATTTACAAATCAAAATGTTCTACTCTAGATTAAATTTCTCTGTGTTGTATTCAGATACCTATATCGGATTTTAGCGGTTTTTGAAACAGTAATGATTGTTCACCAACATAGAACAACACATTGAATGTAAAGCAAATAAAGATATTTCAACCAATAAACATATTCAAAATGAAGTCCACAATGGCTAACGTTACGTCCTTAGATACTTATAAAATAAATTGGTAATAATCTTAAATATCAAGATAACTTTAATAACATTCAAAATATATGGTCATGTAGGCGTTAATACTTTACTGAGTTATAGTTTAGGTTTATTTTAGAATAATTTAAAATAAAATTAACTCGGCTTTCACTCACGTCTCGTCATTAGAGTAAACGATTCCATGTTTCGCGGTTACTCGTTACCTATTTTAAGTAGAACAAACCTGCCAAAAAATAAAATAAATTCCTACACTTTTACGAAACTATAAAAGGTCGAAGAAGTTTCGAATTGGTGCCGAAACAATGATTCCCACAATAGTTCGATTCGATAGTGTTCATAAAAGCAATTTTCCGATTACGGAGGTTTGATGCGAGTTTATCTGAGACCATACTATGAATCTCAACATCGACTTCGTCGGAGTCAATATCGCTGTCCAATGTTTGAAAGAGACAACGACCATATTTAAATTTTCATTCATTTAACAGCGTTATCGTATTAGACTAAGTCGGTATCGGGATCTATAGTAGGTTCTCTGTAGTGGCTAGCGCAGGCGCACGGGCGCATGGCGAGGCGAGGCGAGGCGGGTCAACGAGACGGGCAGCGTGGTGGGCTGAGCGTGACGTCTGCCACCCGATAGCCCATCTCACGAACGACCCACTTACAGTCCAAGGTCACCGTCTGACCTCCTAAACTTTGTAACATTTACTTAACCGCCACCTGAAATGGGATTACTATTGTATAACTATTTTTGATATAACCTGGCTACGACTCCAACCCATTACTTATCGGCCGCAGCGATTCTTGGTACGTCAAAATACTGACAGCACTTGACAAGTAAGAAGAAATAAAAAACGCCGGAAATTTATTATTCGGAATCCGTCATCGATCATGCACAGATTGTAGTGGGTCCGTATCGCGTCGAGCGGTTTTATTTTTGTTATTTTGTTGCCTTCCAATTGAATGGGGTTATGTGATGATAAAAGGCATAAGATTGAGGTTATTAAATACATAATTTACGTCACAAGCTGAGCTGCTTCGGGAAAGTTCGGTGTAAAATAAATTCTGAGTAAAGTCAACATGTTAAGCGTTAAGAATATTTTTAAATAGATTTATAACAGCTAACTAATAATAACATGTACAATTAAGCAATATTAGACTTGTAATAAAATAACAAAGAAAAATTCTTTAAATAATTTTAGATTCCGATCGTAGGTCGATATGAACAACAATTACTAATCCTATAATAATAAGTCACCCGCTATATTTACTTGTTTCTACCTACTCACAATAATTACTTGGCCCTTTTTTACTTTTTTGGATAATATGGTATGGCTTTGAATTAGTTAGTGTTTAGGTGGGTGAGTATGAGTATACAAACATGGTCATGCGGCTACGCGACAGATTGGTAGATAGGGCGCCAATCAGAGCGTGTGCGCGCAGTATCACGGGCTTTCTGATACACAACACACTTTCTAATCTACGGCTTTGTCACTGCGCTCGACTGTTGGCTAACTTGTCTTTATACCAAGACTTTCGCCAATTGTTTTCACGCTACATTACATTATTCACGGTTTTCTTGCTTAAAAATGCCGATATGTTATTTTAAATGTTGCGTCATCCGAATTTTCATAAATAGTTATTGACAGGCGATATCACCATTACTCGACACTAGACAGAGGAGCAGTTTGATGATGTTTGTTTGTGTTGGAAGTTTACGTTTAATCTAAACTGCGGTTAACCATACCGGTGTTAGTATCATATAGCCAGCTTATGGAGAGTTAGTTTTCATCGAATAATTTGAGACGAAGTATACTTAGCGCTTCGTGAAATAGGAGAGCGGATTGACAAGAAGCTTGAGCTGCGGTGGCTCTCTTGATAAGGTGACGTGTATGCGTGTATTTTAGAAGTGCGCGGGGATGTGGTGATGTGCGCGGGGGAAGGGGGGTGTACAGGACCGGTCTGCGTACCGGTTTGCGTCGACGTCGCCGACTTAGGACTAACCGTTTTATTAGCTGAGCTATGCTCTACAAACGACAGCTACCGGCCGGAGTAGCCAGCCCTGCGACGAAAAACAACACCATTTTAGGGTTGGCTACTTTATTTAAGAAATTATAAAAATTATTTCAATTCACTCTAAATGTACCTAATTTCATATAAATTGGAATCTTTTTGTACATATTTCTTACCGCCACAATACATTCAATAGAAATTCTAAATATGTACTAAGTGGCAGAAACGCAGCAAGTTTATATTATGTATAACCTAATTTTCATAGATTTTTAACAATGTATCGATTAATTTACATTTACTCGTACGATACGTGAAATTTTAAATTACAATTTACAGTACGATTGACAACCCTACTAGTTACTACAAATTGCATACATTCCTATAGTACCTCTACATAACATAAAATTTTGAACTTGAAAATGAGTTAGGTAATGTCTGAGCTCGCTTTAGTTTTCGGATACAATGCAAGGTGTCCTACTTAGTTACCTTGTAAGGCGGCGCATTCACAATCGTCATAAAAAGAAGTAAACAATCGTCTTGACACAGGTGTAAAAGTGAAAATACAACCATATTTCGTTTATGAGTTGTTGAGTGATGCCTTATGTGTTTTCGCAATTGTTCGTTCATAAGTCACAATATTTTAAGCCCTTCGTAGAATAGTGTCACGGCAGTAATTTCATTAGTTTCTATTGATGGTTGTTGCGCTAACCTACTTTGAAAATACCTACTTATATTATTGTTTAAAATCAAATCACACCTGTCGCAGGGAATATACGTAATGTTAAGGAGGCAATTTTAACTTTATGCCAATTAACAGAAGATGAAAATTGACCAAACGACTTATCTGATATTATGTCCTTTACAGTACACAGTAGGTGCGAAATATTTTCAAGTTGTTTGTTTGAATGAGCAATTAACAAATGATGAAGTAGTTGATCGTCATATTCAAATAAATGACTAGTAAGAGATTTCACTTAATATTTAGGGAATTTATAAGCCGTTATTTGATTCATCCTAAATTATGAATTTGTCAATAAATATTTTTATTGACGAATTCAAATCATCAAGTTAACAACAAGATATCATGAATATTTTTATTAACAAATTAAAATCAAAGTATCATGAGTCATGACTTATCTCAATATTTTACCTGAGTCCTAAATTAAAATCCAGTCCGGAAAATCTATTGTAAGAATGAACTTGTGACTATGACAGGAGTCTTCCTTGGAAATGAGTCTATTTTCGCTTTCAGTTATGACCTTGTGTATCTATTTCGACGTGCGGGTGGCAAGGTGCCACGACAATGTTTTGGGCGCCCGACATGGACAGTGGCACACTTTCAAATGTTTTGAACACCACACCGTATCGTGTGATTAACTCTCAGATTCATTTAATTACAATATTAACTCGGTAACTAGGTTAACGAACTTAATACTATTCACAAACGTGTGAATTTTTATAAGCACTCAGCTGCTTCTTTCGACACCTTTATTTCCAAATTTTGCTCCCACAGCGTAAAAAGGCTTTATAAATATTATTCAGAAATATTTGTCTTATGCTAGAGTCATAAGGTTAAAATTTCCATGTGACCATTTTCCATCTTAGGCCGATTTTCCATTGAAGGTGTGATTTGTAGTACTATGAACATTTAGATGCACGCGTTTCGCTTCGGAACTGATAGTTGAATGCAAATGTGGACGCATTTTGCCATTTCCGTTCGTCACGGTACGCACACTGTGTGAATGAATCACAAACAAAGCTATTTCGAGAGTCACTGCTATTTAGTCGAATGACAATACCGACGCGGATCGGTCAACGATCTATATTACCTATACGAAGCGCGTGCCGTGCCGTGATCGCATGTTTGTTGTTTAACTCTGGTGAGAGAGGCCATAGAGAGTCGCCCCCGCTGCGCCTGAAATACGTCGTCACAGAAGGTTAATGTTTGCTTGTAGGCGTTGCATCATACGGGATAAATCGAGCTGCACAATATGGGTTTATATGATGGCGGACTAAGTGCCACTCGTGACTGGTCGTCAGAGTACCACAGCGGATAACCGAAGCCATGTTTGAATCGCTGGTGTCGCGGCTGACGTCGCCTCCTGTGTCGAGACGTCGACACACAGTGCACGCCGCTAGAGAAGTATGTAGCGAACCTGAGGAAGATGCGGCGCCGGTGCAACGTCGCTCTCGCACTGCCAAGCAGCTGCTGGACAAGCGGCGAAAAGCGCGTCTCTCCTGTGCAGATCTCACCGTCGCTACCAACGCAGAACCGGAGCGCACCTCGCGCATGGACGCCCTGAAAGCCTTCTTGCCACTACGTCAGTCCAAATCGCTTGGACGCCTCGATGGTCTCAAAGAGGTGAGTCTTTCATTCAAAGCTATAAAACTATTTACACTGACTACGTCATGTTTTGTCTGATCGCATTATTTTAATAGGTGCACGTTTACGACTATACATTTATTGTGATCTAATGCATCGTTAAAACAATACAAAGGCAGCGCGATCTGTTTCTTTAAACTGTTATAAAATATATTCTGAGTCAGAAGCGTAACGGTTAACAATCCTTGACAAACATCTGACGATAGAACGAAGGAGTTACGGTAATGAGGAGACTACTTGCGACACTAGAGAACGCTGTGAGTCGTGGTGGCCTTCGCGTCGTTCCCATGCGCGTGCGCCGGCCTCGTACACCTGTTCCGACCCCCCTCCCCACCTACTGCGGCGCTTGCTCAATCAATAACACCTAACATTACGACTGACCATTTTGTAAATACCATGACACGGACAGGCAACAGTGTTGAGTGCGACGCACCCAACTCTTAAGCCCGTGGTAACATCCATCAGGTTGCGAAACTGACAGCTGAGGGCGTTCCTATGATCTATGACGTCACTCCAAGTCAGATAAGACAATACAAATAATACAAGGGATTCGACATTTGACGGCATGACTTGTAAAATCTTTGACATGAATCATAATGCAATATAAGAATCAAGGAGCAGAGTTTCAAGTGTAATAAGCCTTCACTGAGATTCTACCTCACAGATTAGCTTAAACATGTTTTGTTCTTGTTCATGTACTTTGTATTTTATACTTAATGTATACAGCCTTATAAATATTGATCTATGTATATTATGTATCCATTAGAAAGAAGAGGCGTCATTTGATAAGCAAATTCGGAAGCGGATTTGTTTAGGTGTGTTAATTTCTGCTAACCTGATCTGCATTTTCTTATAAAGGTTTTGAGGTTGATGGTTCATGACCTACAAAGTCAAAAGCATTATAAAAATTCAATGGAAGTCAAATTATTCATTATGTTTATACACAACATTGTTGAGAGACCGCATCTCAATAGTAAACGTTATTTTAATTCCCTTAAGTTTCAAAATTGAAGTTTCTTATGTTACAACCTTTTGTCCTAGGGTGCGATATGTATTCTTTCAACATCCTAATGTATTCATTTCCACTAGTTTGCTGTTTTTATTTTATCGTTATAAAAACACAAACAAGATTCTACAAGATTAACTGGTTATTCATTTAGGTTGTCAAGACTTTGTTCAATGCAAAGATAAATGTAGCCTTCGTCAGTATTTCTTGGGACATTGAAACTTAATAGATTCAAAATCCGTCAATCGCTGAAGGTCTGACAAACTATATTATCATATTCATAATTGCATTGTCAATCAGAGAACTGGAAAAGATCAGAGCGATTTGACATCGAGGACAAACTCGTAAGCTGTGTAAAGTAAAGTTCAATTTGACGAGGCACGCAGGCACCGTTACAACACACGCGCCGCGAACCTTCCGATACTTTGCAGATAGTACAAGAATGTGAGATAGGCAGCAGGTAGGGGCAGGTATGCTCTGCGCGCAGCCTTGATAGCAGGTACACTCACACACCCACACTCAGCTGTCCTTACGAGTGCGGCCGCTGTGTGCGTGCTGTTTGCCCATATGATTTACAGACAAATACCACGACTCTACTCGCGCATCTGTTGGTCTGTCTCTTTGTAAGGGAATCTCTATAACGTTAGCGCCTTTTGTCCGCTCATTTGAAGGAACATCTGCGTTCAAAAAAGTTCTTATTAAGATTGTTCACTGGTACCTGGATCAAGTGATAATTACAGCGTAAACGTACACGCCCAGCTCTTACAATTGCTTTGTTTGGTTTGATGCATATCTTGCATGAATGTAACTGCTATTAAGCGTATTACTATCAAAATAATAGTATGCTATTAGTCTTATTATTTCAGTACTTGTATGTTAACTTAATTATAGTTTATATTAACTTAAGCTGGCATTGAAAGGTTTAAAACCGATTTATTATAATGGTTATTTTTAATGTTACGTTCCATCGTATCAGGAACTAATGTACTGTCTCGGTGAGGCCAGATTTTATCTACTTGGCAAACACTTTATCACATTAAGCCCATTAAAATTACACAATATTATTTAGCGACAGTGCAAACAGATCCTATGAAGAATTCAATGAAGGTGCAAGGTGAATTTTCATTATTAACTCAATGTCGTTTATATTACTTACGTAATTGTTTTAAATGTATGCATAATTACTTTTATGGCTTTGCTGTTTTGATGATTGCTGAAAAAATCACTGTCAAAAGAATCTTAATTTATTTGTCATAAGTAATACTTTTAGCATTGTAAACAAAGTGCGCCTAGATTCAAAATAAGCAGTGGTGGATTGGAACACAGAACTATGTTTAGGTTAATATGAGCATTGAGGTAAAGATACAAGTTTAGTAAAAGATAACATTCCTGTAGCTATAATATTTTTTACATCGATTTACCAATCGGGTGAAATTTTCATCCTGGACATATAGATATGATTTTGTAGCAGGTTTTCTATAAATCTAAAATTTCTAGTGTTGTTTCATGACATACCTACTATAGCCGCTCATTTGAAGAAAGATCTGGGTTTAAAAAAAGTTCTTATTAAGATTGATCACCGGTACCTGCATCAAGATGATGCTGGCTGACAGGACACATGGGTCTCCTGTCAGCTGGCAATGGAATTTGGGTTCCTCTTTCAGCTTTCCATCAGGTGAAACGGAGCCACTATGCTTGGCTAAAATAAAAAAAGCCATGTTAAATAGGAGTACATATTTGCATGGGACGCATAAGATAAGTGCTTAGTTCTCGAGCTAATAACGGAACAGTAAGTAAGTAGCCGTCACTGCGCGCAACTTGAAATCAATTAATCGATACACGATAGACACTAAGAGATTGTAAGTAAGATCTAGGAGAGCTACAGCGAGAGACATTCACTCAAGCTTTTCCATACATGGCCATCGATTTATTAAATCGTGTGGTGATTATTAAGAATACATAATGTCACTACCCCATGTCATCCCGTGGGACGTAAAAGGCGACTAACGGAGTAACACGACTAAGGAACCTAACTTTAAGCAGACAAGAGCACTGCGAGAAAAGGGAAAATTCGAAACAAAACCCTATACTAACACGTATGGCCAGCGTGGTTAAGAGATAGGGGGAGAATATAGTTGTCATGGTTACAAACATTTGTTTATGTTGTTAAGATTAAGGAAGTTTGTTATTGATGTCAACCACCGCTGGATAATTAATTATATATTTAAGTACGTACCAACATATTTATATTCATAACAAATTTATATACTTATGTATTTGTTATGAATATATTAATCCTTACCTAATAGTATTTATTATTAATACCTTGAATGCCAAGCTTTCAGACACAATGGCAAATCTATTGTTTGGGGGACACCGGTGACCCCCATGACGCACAAAGACTTAATAATAATAATAAATTATTATTGTTGTCAATATCCACAGTAAGAATAAGGGATAAATAACATCTTTATTTTAATGATAAAAATAGCAGTGTTAAGTTTTGAAACAATTTTACTATTTCCCTCTTTGTTATATTGGTTATATTATAGTAGCTACTTTAAAAAAAAACAACCTCCATACATATTAACACTGACGTCTTTTTAATATTAAATAATACGTATGGTTAAACAAATACACTAAATGAGTTAAATTATATAGACGGTAAATTAAATTAATATTGTGGAGTGTTTGAACTGAAAACAATTTTAATATACCTTATCTTTTTAGTAAATCAATGGTTAACATTTTACAAAAAAAAACACATCCTTTAAAAAACACATAAACATTTTACACAAACACTGTAATATTCAATTATATGGCTAAACAAATAATAAAAATTGGAAATTTACTGCTTAAGCGGTACAAAGTTCGCCGGGACAGCTACTTAGTTGAAAATAAATGAATATTATACACCAAAATAATAATATACAATAGCGAAGGTTACAATGGCTAGTAAAATTATGTTTTGTTCACATTTTAATCATAATGGAATGAAAAGATTTTTAAAGCCATTACAATAATGACCTATTCAGAACTTGTTTCGCAGCTACAGTCGCTAAGTTTATTCTCTATTGACATAAAATATTCGCACGTGTACGATAGATATAATTAACGCGTATCGCGTCCTAATTTTCAAATAATCACAGAAGTATTGTGTGTTCGATAACAAATATACAAATATGTAGGTTGATTACAACGATACTGTAATATTGTTTTAAATTTCGCTCGAGATTAATTTTACTTTCACACTGACAGCGATATTTTATTGAGAGTTATGATTTTTTTTATAAACTACCTTCCCCCGTACTTACCATTTTGCGCTTTGAACATTATGCACCCAAAGGCTTCCCCCGCAGCTCCACGCGTGTGGTACGTAGCCTATGTGCTATTCCAGATATTAATTTATCTGTTTCAAATTTCATGCAGATCATTTCAGCCGTTCTGACGTGATTAAGTTACAAACATCCATACATTAATCCATCTTAACGCATACACACATACATAATTCGCATTTATGTCATCAGATAAATTTAGATAGTATATCGACTACCTTGGTGGCGAAGTGAGAGTATGAACGACTGTTACTCAAGAAGGTTTGAACCCCGGGTCGAGCAGAAATGGTATTAATCTAGTCTGTACTTAAATTTTTAATAGGTATCAACCGTAGCAGCCCTAGCCTGGAAATATGCCCGGATAAAATATTGTTCACTCTCTATTATATAGGATCAAACCGAAGAGTGTACGTCTGCCTATCCCTTCGGGGCGTAGACGTGATGTTACAATACGTTATGTTGAGTTAAAATAAATGGGAACGTCGATAGCGTCCCCGGAATATTCACATGATAAAAGGCCAAATTAAAATAACCTTTAACATTCATGCACAAAATATGAATAGTATGTCAAATTAGCGGTTTTCAAAGAGTTTTAAGGTATAGTTTGTGTTTACTGCAATAATATGCATGACGTTGATTTACGTGACGTATGTGAGTTTAAAAAAGCATTGTATTATTTATAGTACAATGTCTTTGGTTTGTCTTGCCAAGTGCAGATGTACCGAACGATGGTAAGATTAAATACTAACGTTTGATGAAAGATAAACTAGTTACTATGATCATTAATCCACCTGCCAAGACGATTACAGCGAACTTCTCTGATGAAATAATTGTATCATGTTTACTAATTAATGTTTTTTACCGCGAAAGAAACGAGTCTCTATATCATAATATATGTAGGTACTTAGGAAAGGGTAATAAATAAATAAATGTCCAATTTACCTTCGATTATACCAATAAAGGACAAGGAATGAGAGGTATAGTAATATTATGGAAAGAAAGACAGTTCATAGCCCTACATTAGCAAAGTATATCAGATTCCTGGGTAATATTACTGAGAAATTCATAATTCTTATTCTGAAATTAGAGAATGTATGAACGTATATTTAGAACAGTAAATTATTTGGAGAAAGTTATTGTAACTTATAAAACTTTTAACTTAAACATTTACGCACAGAACAAATTTAGCAATAGAATATTAAAATTAATCTACTAATTTTAAAGTTTCAGTTTTTTTAAAACACCTTCGTAAATCGTTGAATGACATAAACCGGCTATTGAGAGCTTAAATTAGGTTCGTAGCATTAATACCTTTTATAATAGGTACACAAAAATAAAATAGAATAAGTACTTTGTCTTCTTCTTCGATAAATAAATTTATAAAATAAAACGTAATTTTGTGGTTAAGCTAGAATGGAACGTTCAGACAGCATCGTCATTTGTTAGGGCCGGACAAAACACCGTCTTCGAAGAATTGCCTCATCTGCGATACGTTTTGTTTTATTTACTAATATGTTTTTTATTTTTATCTGTTACGTCGTTAGCATGTCGCTTTGTTTGGCCAATATTATATTAAATTTCCAATATATCTTAGTGATTTAAATTGCCACCACACCTTCATTACTCAGCCGCAAACCGGATCATACTTCTTATGGCGTTCTTATATGACTTTGTGACCGTTTTGATATGGCAAGCATAGAAAATAAAATATACTTGGTCAAATGTTTGTCTTGTTTCTATAACTCATTCATTAATGTATTTGTTGCTCAATTTAGTTTTGTCACAAATGAATCGGGAATTTAACTAACTTGTCTTAATGTGTATCAGTCAGGTGTACTTTAATCTGCAATGGTGGGTAAATTCTGGCACATATGGTACAAGATTTTAATTGAATAAAATATAATGATTCGATAAGATGAATTAATAAGAAATGTTAATTTTAGTACATCTCAAGCCGTTATGTAGATTATGTAATCTTATTTGAATGAAAATGTCAGTGATGACCTTATCAACCTCCAAATTTAAATTTATGGCATGACAAATATTTGCACAGGTGGTAAAATAATTAGGTAAGTATAATTATTACACTGCTTTAGTAACATATTCCATTGAGATTATAATCTTCTGAGAATGAAGAAAAAGCCTTTTAAGTTCTGAAAGAAGATTAAATTTATAAAAACGATTCTAAAAAAAACAGAACTGATGAACA
This sequence comes from Laspeyria flexula, assembly GCA_905147015.1. Lineage (NCBI taxonomy): Eukaryota > Metazoa > Arthropoda > Insecta > Lepidoptera > Erebidae > Laspeyria > Laspeyria flexula. Next base: position 7,737,079 of record LR989964.1, on the reverse strand, counting down.
TTTCCAATATATCGGCTAACGAGTCGATAAACATGTCGAGCAACTTTCAAAGGATTCAAAAATATGTTACCTGTTGTTAGTTTATTGGAAGACATCCAAAAATCTAAACCATTATTCAAACGTTAGATAAATGACCTTTGCGCAATTGTCTCCTAGATTTAGAGTCTATGGCAATGCCAAATACACCTATTCATCATTACTATTTACGTAGGAAGCAACATTGCATATTAACGTTTATTTAAATTTCTACATAAACAAAGCTTATGTCATGCGAAACATAACTGTCATAATAAAGCTTTTACTGTTACAGTTAGTTGCTAAGCAATTTAAGAGGTTTATGAACAGATTAGCTTTACTTGTCTATGGTAGCAAACTTAAGTGTTGTCTTCTTTGTTTAAAATTTTTAAAAAGATTAGACCAAAACCGATTCTTTGTTTTGTTTTTTTTTTTAATAAGTAAGTATTCGTTTCTTGAATGGACAGGCTAACAGATCTAGCCGTTTAAAGAGTTCGAAGCAATAACCTTTTTAGCGAAGTCGTTGATGTATTTTTTCTGAGTGTCTATAACTTGATACTCGTTTTATTATTCGCAGTTCACGGTAGATATTATTATGATGGAAAGGAATTTGAATACCATAGGTAGTAAAACATATTTTATGTCTTAGTTTTGTAAAAAGAACTAACTTTAATACACACTCTGACCTTGAAGATAAAAGTTACGTTAATATGACCGTCTTTTCCAGTAGTACGATTTTACACATAGGTATGTTATAAATCTTTGGACAATAAATCTCATTTCTTAAAAATTGAATTATTGTTGTTCTTTTTGGACAAACGTTTAGTGCTGACAGACATCCATAAAATATTTCCTTGGCGAAGTGGTTTTCGTAAACTTGACAGGTTAATGATTTTTTTAATGTTATGCACGCATCAACCTGTCAAACTTTTTTGTTCTTAGCTTGGGTCACTCACACCTAAGGAATTTCAAAATTACCTGTTTTGTAAACAGTAAAAAAATATAACTTGTTTACTTAAGTAGTGAAATTGTCTTGTAACTGCACACAAAGAACTGTTAGGCCCACTGGGCATAGAATAGATGATACCAAAAATAACATTATATTTAAAACACGACACATTTAACGCTCTCTTCCGAGGTAGCACTAAGAAAACAAAATATGTTAAAACAGCCTAATACGAGAAAAATATTTACACTTTTTATTAAACAAATAAATTTTAAATTCAAAAGATGTTAAAAGATGAATGTTATTGTTTAAATGGCTTACTAGGAATTTCGACATCGATTTAGGCCGATACGATAAGATCTGAAATATTAGAAAAATAAAGGTCTCTGTGAATTTCAAACATTTGACAGTGATGCTAATCCGACTAAGTCGATGTCGAGACTTAGAATTGGCAATTTGTATACAACTATTGCCAAGCCAAAATCATTGAACGTAATTGAGGCAAACATAAAATAAATAAAGACATAATGATTTATGTATTCTATTACGATAATAAATAATACAAATTGTATTGAACTATTGAAATATGAATGATAGTCATCTGTTCCACGTATTGTTTGACCTTACTAATGTTTATATTTTCATAGTAGAAGGCTTGGCTTTTGTAATTGACCAGCTGTTGTATTATATATAGATATTAGCTTCCTTCCTTGACTCTGCTGTGTTATATATATATATATATATATATATATATGTATACATATTCATTTAGAAATATATGCAATAGTATCTCAAAAAGGCTTATAAAATTATATGATGTAGTGCAGTTTTTACATGCTTTTTATTAAATTGCAATGTTTGTTTGTTCGGGTCAAATCGCGCAACTGAATTTATATTTTTGAGAAGTCCCGTGCCCAGCAGTGGGACGTTTACGGGTTGTAATGATTCTCATATTCACTTCACCTTCAAAGTCAACCAAAATATTAATTTCATTTCGACAAAGTTTTTGGTCACCAATCAAACTTCCAGAAAGGAGGGTAATATTTCAAAGAACCAATGCTAATAAAGTTCCTCTGTTTCAAGAACCACTACACATACTCGTATATCGCAGCAGGTACGATATACCGAGGTTATTACACTCAGCACCCGTAATCCATCTCACGGCGACACCGCCCGCGCATGCGCGCATGTTAAACGTTACACGTACCATTGTGTGCTCAGTGCGCAAGTCACTTCTGACTGCGCAGATAACACTGTTTTAGATCACCAAGCTATTTGTTCACTTAGGCCCTACTCGTCATCTATACATTCGATTTAACTAATCGATTTTGATGTTGCTGTAATTTTTTTTTTAATGTCAATTTCTGATTTGCCAGTGACATTGAAATCGAATTTCGAATAGAACGATTCTGAGTCCATACATATAGAATGGTTTGATAATACCACGTTATTGGAATTTCAATTGAAATAAGCACTGAAAATGTTATACAATAAAATAACTTAATTATAATTAGGTTGGTAAATAAAAAATTAAGTTAATCATAAGTTTTTTCAATAAATAAATAAATAGATCATAGATAGCTATAAAAATGCTAGTAAACTGCCTGTCCATCTGAACTAATTATTAAGTTAACACTGATGGTCTGTCAAGCGTGTGGGCATAAAAACGTTCTTGATCTAAAATAATTTATTCTATAGTTAAAAAGAACTCCAAAAGTATACATTTATATGTAGGTAGATACACTGTTGTAACAAATTACGTAACTAATACCCGTATATTTTAGCGGAGAAATAATAAACAGTAATTCTGAAATGGCAAAAGCGTCACGGTACTAGCCACATTCAACTTTCTATTGTTTCCTATAAATTGTACATTGTAATTTATTGTGAGAGAGCCAATCGTCCACTTGATTGTAATTAAATAATGATAGGTGTTAAAGTAATGAACGATCAAGATAGCTAGTGAATGGGTGATGTAACAATGAATGTCAATCCGAATGTCGGCGTTGCAGTGTCGGCATAAGCGCAGCTTCGCCGAACACCGACACGCCCATTGTTGCGATAATGACAGGTGTCGGCAAACGCATCTACATTTTTTTTTAATATTTTGCAACCTTCTTTTTATCATCTTCAGAATCAATTTGTAAGTTAAAGTTGCATAGCTCTTTCAAAATGTCAGCTGTAAGACAATGTTGACGAATTATTTTGTTTGTTTTTATTAGGATTATTATTCTACAAACGTTCTTGTATGTACAAGTTTACATATGGCCGTTTTCAACAAACTATCTATCTATGAATTTGGCTACTAAAGGTAGAATTTTGACATTAGCTCCATACAAAATATGTCAAATTCTAACTTTAGTAGCCAAATCCATATATAGATTATAAATGAAAACAGCCAATTTCCGAGGTTAACTGACTGATAACTATTTGTGCTGTGTTAAACATATTTTTGTTTAATAGTAGTTAATAGTTATACCATAATTATTCAGCTAAGTTAAAACATTAAGTTTTGGACATAAGCCAACATGATTTGATTGAAAAATCTGCTCGACATAGTTATTAAATTCCCAAGCCCAGTTCAATGTCCCAAATAACAAATATCAATAACGGTTACATATATCAGTACATATAATAATACATACGCAATTGTTAGTGTGCGCAGAAAAAACATAACAGTATGATCAGATGCTATCAGCTGACATTTCGTTTATGGAGTTACATCTTGAGATAGTAAGCGAGTGTGTTTGAACATAAATTAGCGAGAGACGGCAGGTGGTATTAATTTGCAACGTGTCATTTTTGTATAAAAATAGCAATGTTTACTTGCCTTTTTTATCTGCGTCTTTGCCGCAACGGAGTGTATGTATATACACTGCTATGAAAGAGGTTCCAGGTTCGATTCCTGGGTTGGGAAAATATGATATGAGTTTTCTGTTATGACATTTTTAGTACCACTATTGAGTTGGAAATGTAAACATAATAGACCCGCCCCCATGTATATGATGTTCCTACCTTAGCTCACAAAAAACTCTCCGCAATTAGCCAAATGTGTCTCTCTAACAAATTATTATCAAACAACAGATTGATTTGAATGCATTAATATTTGAAACAATTGGAGCACTCCATTAAAAATAAAATAATTTCTCGAGCTATTAAGACGTTTCTCAAAAGCTCTAAGATGCTACTTTGATTACGTTTTCAATACTATACTACGACACTAAGCTTACATTGTATACACTCGCATCATAGGCATAGTGTGAGCAGGACAATCAATTACTTCGTACTGAAATTTATTTATTTGGATAACCAGTTGTTGTTACACTGTTTAACACATTTTATAATTAAAATCACTTAAATATTAACTAAATGCACAACATTTTATATTTATATTTTTAAGGTGCCACAACATGCATTGTAAGGCTTAGAAAAAAATAAACACTTACCCCCTTATTACAAAATACGCATTAAACCAGGTTTAAAATGACAACTTTGACACTAAAACAATGGCTTATGTCAATTTAAACCTGGTTTAATATTTAGTCCATATTTTGTAATAAGGGGGTTATTGATCAGTATCTTGGAGACAATGATTTTCTTGTTAGCAATCGTTTTTGATATTTCTTACTTTTTTTCTGGTATAACCAAAGTCAATGTTCGATTCGTAATGCCAGTACTTTCCTGTGACTCACACAAATCGTTTTTTTTTTCATCATATATTATATTATAACGACCACAGTTTTATTAAATGACACTTCGGAGAATCGTCAAACTTTCCTGTTATGTTTATATACTTACACAACTTTTCCGTTATGTAACCGAGAAACGGTGACGATAGTGGAAAAGTGACAATTTTCATTCTATTACGTAACTTGTGGCCACACGTGATGGGTGGCTGTGTGTCTGTGTGGCACGTTGTATGGCAGTTATCTATGGCTGCGTCCATTGTGGTCAATACAACGTTAGGGTTGTCTAAACTAAAATGCACATCAAAACTTAACGCGTTGAGGTCTTTTATAGGGTCACAGAATAGTAATATTATTTACAATATTTCTTTGATTGCTTTATTTTTTTTGGTATTTTATTCCACCATAGAGGCAAAAAGCTTAAAATAGTAAGTGGTTACCCTAGCTTATGAGCACCTGCAACACCAAGAGCATCACGAGCGCTGTGCCCTTTAAACCTCTTTTCCACTCCCAATGAGCTCTGAACACCATAACTCACGAGTAGGAACACAAGGCAATGTGTTCTACCTCCCTTAGCCTTTATGTTCCACTCAGTATAAATTTCATAAACAATGCTAAGAATAAGCAATCTGTACTGTAACATTATAAAACGAAAGCTTCATGTCATAAAAGCGCTAATCTCAGAAACTTTTGGTTCAAATTAAAAAAAAACTTCTAATGTTGGATAGATATACCAACAAAGGTTATATACAATATAGACTATAATATTATAACACCACGTTACGACAAATAGAAGCTGAGTGGAAGCCAAACAAAGATGCGCGGGAGTGAAGCCAGCGCCAACACCTATTTAATAATAATAATATTCTACCACATTCACACAGCGCCATCTAGTCCCAAAGTAAGCAATTATATTTGCTTGTGTTATGGGTACTAAACAACTGGTATACTACTTAAATACATTTTTTTTTTGCAAATACATACATATTATAGATAAACTACACCCAGACACAGAACAAACCTTTATGCTCATCACACAAAGATTTGTCTTGGGTGGGGATCGAACCCACGACCTCCGGCTTAGCAGTCAGGGTCACTAACCACTAGACCAACGGGCCAGTCATCTGTATTCTGTGCTATTTAATTGCTTGACTTAAAATTTCTCAATATATTATTGCGAATGTTTGTTTAGTTACGATAAGTATATCGGGTGCACGAGTCCCGTGTTGATGGTTATTATTCATTAGTGGTCACGTGAGGCAGCCCTGCTCGGCCGCGTGGTGTGGGCGCGACACGTGCTTGCTTGCGACACTCGGAAGTGGACTGTATCAACAGTTACACCCAGACTCGTTGCCAATTACTAGTGAGCTGTGAGCTACCCTACGTTACGTCACATCAACGTAATAACTGCCATACACAGACACATTTCATGATTACTTGAATTACACATTAGCATTGATTTAGCTGTTCAATAATGGACTGTGATTCACTTTTATAAAGTATATATTTGAAAAATTTGTGGGTGCAATTCCCACGAGACAAATATTTGCGTGTTCATAAATATTTGTTACGACTTTAGGTGTACTTTGTGTTAGTGAGCATTGATTTGCTTTATACGTATAAGTAGTCGCGCGGGGCTTCACTCCCGTAATTCTTTATTTGGCCACAGCTCAGCACCTATTGGACGCAGCGTAATGTTATAGCCACCAACACAAAAATAATTTTGAAAATCGGTTCTGTAGATCCCGAGATTAAGGAGATATAAGAATAAGGACTATAATTTGCTTGCATAAGTCTATGAGGAATTGCCTTAGTAATAATAAAATATCTCTATAGGCCGTTACTGTGTGAAGCAAACATGAAGGTGAAGCGTCAACCACTTTCTTTAATTGTACTTATTTCAATATCAGCGGATATCCCGCCCCGGTCACTTTCTTCGATTATAAAACCGAACGATTTCCCAACGCTACTTAGCAGGTTATTTGGATATTACTTTTCATTGGCATCGTTAATATAAGAGTTAAGGCGAAGATTTCCAAATACTTTGTTTTGTTGTTTTTCCTAAAAATATTGTTGAAATTGACCACTATTCAGCTTCTATCTATATTTATACTAAAACTATAAAGAGCTACTGGACCGATTTAAAAGTAGGCTATATAACACCACGCTACAACCATTAGGAACTGAGCAGTGGCCAAATAAAGAACGACAGGAGCGAAACCCCATGTGACTTCAAGTTGGTTATAAAATATAGCCCTTCTCGATAAATGGAGACTAAAGACATTTTCAATCCAAACCAGTAGTTTCTGATTAGCGCGTTCATATACATATACATACATATAGATCACGCCTTTTTCCCAACAGAGGGGTAGGCAGTGACCATTTCCTTCCACTTGCTACAATTCTGACATATGTACATCTTTGGCTTCTTCAACATTCATCAGTCTTTTCATGCATTCTCGCCGGTTGAGGGTACTCCTGATCTGTCCCTTCCTTAGAACGTCACCTATTTGGTCATGGTACGTTCTTCTAGGTCTTCCCCTTCCAACGTTTCCTTTTACACTCGCCTCATATATTTGTTAGCGCGTTCACCAACCAAAAAATCTCTTCAGCTTATAGTATGAGTATAGATTGAGCTAAAAACATTATTGAAAAACTAAACACAGTGCCAAACTTTTCATTAATTAGAAAAAACCTTTTTAATTTCACACATAGACAAGGCACCAATCATTATCTTTACGAGACATCAGAGCTATTTTGATTAAAAAACATTGTTCACCTACCACAAACAATAGACACACAAGAACGTTAAATAACGCCTATATACGCTATTGTGTGTGAAAACCATTTTCTCATTCACCTTACTTTTCCCGTACATGCAGTTTTTAACGGTGACTTACTTTCCTACAATTAGTAACTCTCCTACGAGCTTCGTGACTTCGGTTGATCTTTGTCGTCTTATTAGTGTTTACTGACAGCAATTACGCAGTGAAAGTGTTTTTTATCTGTTATCTTATGTCAATCTTGTCTTTATTACACTTGAATGTCATTACGGCTTGTTATGATCAGCTATTACCGTAATAATGTAATTTAGTTGCATTTATTAAAAGATAAGATCTTTCTCCTAGGACTTACTATATCTCTTCTACATGTAATTGCTAAAGCAGTTTGCTGTTAACTACATTTTATTGCGTAATTATCACGCCATAATTATCTATAGGACATAGAGTTTTATGTGCAAAATTATTCTATTAAAACTTTATGACGGTTCCTACAGAGAAATGGTAACATCGCAATTTAGTATCATATTTCTTGGTTTTCGATACTATTTTTAGAATAACGTGTGTTATTTTCATATAAATATAATTGTAAATGCAATGTTTTCATAACTGCCTCGGTGGCGCAGTGGAAAGTGTATACGACTCCTGTGCAAGAGGTCCCGGGTTCGATTCCCGGGTCGGGTGAAAATTGTATTGGGCTTTTCTATCATGAAATTCCAGTAGTGAGATTTTCCCGGAGTTTGGTAAACAAATGTTCCCGGTAGATGACAATAGGCTCGCCCCCTATTTCATGGGACCAAACATAGCTGGCGAAATGTGGGTGTGAAACACCCACCACGTGATGCTATGTTATGTTATGTTATGTTCATACCTTTTACACACTTTTCACCTAATTAAATAAAGTATTAAAAAAAAGGCCCTGATTAAATATGACACTATTGCCATTTCTCTGCATGAACCCTCATAACTCTTTTGTTATACACATAAATAATTTACCCATACGTAAACGCTGCTTCCAAGTACTTTCACACATGGATAAAATAGCTGATTTATTGATTATTGCGTAAATAATAAACAAGTTTCACGAAATAATTATTAAACATCGGTACTTGTAATAATTATCATCATCATTTCAACCCATAAACGTCCCACGGCTGGGTAAGTAATAATAAACTAATTAAAACGCCGGCTACGTATTGTTTCAAAACTAAATTGCACAGCCACTACGACCGAAGAACTATGATTTGTTTTTGTTATGAAATTCAATCGAATTGTGAAATATTTTCTTGTCAGTGATCTAATTTGTTAGAATTTTTTAGTTTCAAGATACTGGAATTGTATTGTTTTAGTCGTACAAATAATTATAATGATACTCCTAAATTTTACACCAAAATGTTAGATAGAAGCGTATATGTTTGCCACCGTCGTGGTATAAAAAAATAAAATAAAAAAGAAACCTATCATAACTAGGTACATTTTACCTACTGTTTACTTAGTACATTATTTTTTAAATTTTATAATTATTTTTTTAAAGCTAGATGTAGTCTATACCTGATTCTTATGATCGCGCCGTGCAATTTTAGTTGTCTTACAAACTCTGTCCTATGTGGACAACAAAATGTGTCTGTGTGAGTTTGTAAGACAACTAAAATTGCATGGCGCGACGTATTAATGTGCATAAAGTAACTTGAAGTCACCTGGGGCTTCGCTCCTGTCTCTTTATTTGGCCACTGTTTAGTCATTTATAGCCTATAAACTTCCTCGATAAAATTAAATGGGCTAACACAACACTAAAAGAATTATTCAAATCAGAACAGTAATTCCTGAGGTTCTAGCGTTCAACTAATCAAACAAACTCTTCATCATCATTTCAGCCTATTGCAGTCCACACTGGCATAGGCCTCTCCTAACACGCGCCATAACACTCGGTCCTCCGCCTTCCGCATCCAGTCAGACCCAGCGACCTTTTTTTAGGTCAGGAAACAAACAAACAAAATCTTCAGCTTTATAATATTATAATGTAGATATCAATTTCCATTCCAACTATTTATAGTATCCTAGTACTACTATTGATTTACAAGACATATTCTGTTAAACATTGCAGCCCCATAATAAATAATGTAATTCCTTTGATAGTTCTAGTAAACATAGGCAAGCGGTTACCGACGATGCTCGTAAGAAAACGGGACTTGAGTTCGATGACTGAGCACTAACTTTTATAACACGCTATATACTAAAATATGTTAGTTATTATAATAGATCCCTGAGATAGAAAATTTTAATAGAAATTTAATTAATAACATAGTAACTTGCACAAACAGAGTTTAATAGAAATTGTTGGTAGGTTTATTAACTAACGAACGTCTTAAATTCAAAAGTTTTTAATAGGCACTAAGGTCCATAGTCAATATAAAAACACTTAGATTATGCACATACTTGTGTCTTATAGGGATTCGACACATAACATTTGCTGGCCATTATCAGCTCAATGCCTCTGGCAACAGGACAGTTCAGTACCCAACACTGCATCTTCTGTACCCAGGATTACTAGAAGCCTTATAAATATCCAGTCGTCATGTGACACTCCTAGCGAGAGATCCATTAAAGCCTAACCATAACGATTGCGTTATCTTATTTAATACCAGAAGTCACGCAGGGCCATTTGGCGCGCATTTAGCCACTGTTGAGCTCCTATTGACCGTAGCGTGATGATATATAGCCTATGTTACTCAGTGATAATGTAGTTTTCTAAATGCAAAAGTATTTTTTAAATCGGTCCAGTAGTTTTTAATTATATTCTTTACATACACAAATACAAGATCAGACTGGACAATATTTTGGTGTGAAAAAATAAAACCTTTTAATTTAAAAACGAAAGTATTTGTAACAGAAAAGTTTTGCGCGTTTTTACGTTTATTTTTAATTGCTGCGTCTGTTGTTGCACGCAATACCTACCTTAAAACAAGTTTGAAAATAGTTTTTGTTTACTTTCGATTCTAGACAAACAACATGTAACGATATCAACAATATTTTGTATTAAACAATAGTTAGATGTTATGTCGTTGGAAAATTGTTAAACACATTTTAGTTGAAATTGTCAAAGTTAGAATCGTAAAGGATTATCATTTCATAGTCTCTCATGACTAATGCTAGGCATACCCTATTCCTTTATATTATTTTCATACTTTTTCGTTTATTAATGCCATTAAATTACACATTATATCGAGTGTTACTTATAAAAAAAATAGTAAAATGAAGCTAGTGTTAAGAAAATACTTCCTACGGAAATTGAAAAGTTTTCAAACAAAAGACATCGCAAAAATATCTTTAAAGAGCTAATATTGTAATAGAACATTTGCTTAAATACACACAAATGTATATATAAACTGTTTCCAGAACACTACGAGTATATAGACAGGTTTATAGTCAAGAGTCGATTTAGAAAACAACATTATACTCAGAATAGTTGTAACAGTACGTGATTGCTTTTACAATAATATACTTGTGTCGGTGACCGCCGTTCTTCAGAACTATCTAGGAAATATTGCACTTAGAATATTTATCACGACATACGTCTTGATGCAAATAGTAATAAAATAAAGTGATACCGAGTATAGAAGGAACGTAATATCACTCTCGAAGACAGATATAGTGACGTTGTATCAATAATTGATGAATGTGGTAAAAGCTACCGCGTTGAATTAGTCGTATAGTGAATGATAAATATGCGAACCCGGATTCTATTCCCGAGTCATACCCAAGACAGTTATTGAGATTTTAATGAGTTTAAATTCTGATAGCAGTAATTATATAAAATTATCCGAAAGTTAAATAATATAATAAAATTTAATAAAACTGTTTATATATGTAAAAATTACAAATATGTTTACCAATTCATAAATTATATAATATATACGAACACTAGGTCAAAATAATTCACTTCAGATGTAAGGCTATTAGACACCAATCAGTCAGCTTGTGACCACGGCCGGTGTAACCTGGTCGAAACGTCAAGCACCATAAGGTATGTAAATACCTAAATCATAATCGCGTAAATTCCCGTTTTAAATCAATACATATTACCAATTGGTGAAAAAAGATCTCTAATTTCTCTCCCATCAATTCAAATTGCGTTCCTTCAAATTATGAGAGTATAAAATATAGAGGATGTCTGCGATTACACAAACGCTTACGTACACAGACAATTACTAGTATTCACTCGTAGGTACCTTATTACATAGGCGACATTGTATTTACCTTTATTTTCAGGGAAAATGGAGTTAAGATTTATTACGTTGTCTTTGCTTGCGATTAATATATTTTCTTAACCTCACGATATAGTATTACAGCAAGGATAAAATAACTTTATGTTTATATCCCACAAAGGGTTTATACAAACCAGTTTTGCTTAGAGAAGTTATATTATAATAAGGGAGGCTCGTATTGCCATCAATAGGGTACGTGGTGGTCTGTTACTGAGAATTGCCTGACAGAAAGAAACTGGATAACACAATGCCAGATCCAGGAATTTAATTGATGCGGCTATGGGTAGTAATCACATTAATGTAGGTACTAAAGCAACTTTAAACGTGTTTGTTAACTTATTATTACTATAATAATAGTCTAGTACTATAGGAGGACTTTACTTTAGTCATAGAGAAATAGGTTTGTATGGATTTTTATTTGTATTTTCTCAACTAGCTCGATAGATGGCGTTAACTTAAACTGTCGTTTTCCAAATATAAATTTCAAGTGTCTCAAAGCCAGTATGCAATATAATTGATTATTACAATCAATCAACCTTCAAAGGTACACCACCTTTATTTTCGGTATCGACAAAAACAAATATGCATCGCCTGCCCATCTTAATACAAGTTTGAAACAATGCAATTATGTATCTTAACCACTTTTTCTGAGGAACGAGTTTAAATATATCAGTAAGATCTATTTAAAAACTCGTATGAGAAATAGTAGTCGTAATTCTCGTAATGTCTCGAACTCTTTTCAGTATATCGCTTCTTTTGTAACGTTAAACGTTGGTTTGCGGAGTTCGTGTGGTTTATCTCGCACGAAGTATCTGTGCAAGTTATGAATTTGCATGTTTACGACTGTTCTCAGTTGGTGGCCCGCCACGATTTGTCCACTCAAATGGTAACCGCATGACAGGTGGTTAACCGACCACTATTAACCAAGGGGACCTGGTTCACCATTAATATTGATGCCGATTCTTCCTGTGCGTATTTTATCATCGATTTATCCCGCCCGGTGCGTATGCGGCTATCTTTCCTCTAACAGAATACTTTGTAACGTAATAGTTAGACGTACTTTATCGGTACCAAGTTATTAATGAACTGTTGGAATATTTATTTAGATAGAGTGAAAAAGTCTGGTTTATACTAAAGATAAGATAAAAAAAGATTCTAAACAGCAATATTCAAATATATGTAGAATGATTTTATTTATATTTTTTTAAAAGCAACGCCCGCTCTAGGCAACCTGCCTTGTGTCGCGAGAGACTTTACTAACATAGAATTGAATGACACAGAGTACACCCAGACTCGAAAAAATGTCTGTGAATCACACAAACATTGGTCTCGTTTGGGAATCCACGTCACTCGCCAGGGCGATTAGTCACGAGGCAATGACAATTGTACAATATATGCCACAGATAAAAAGTAACATGATTTACGTTTCAAACTCCCTAATTAAATCATTCTTCAAACGAGGTTTAAGGAAAGCTATCCTCTCTAGGTAGGCAGCGGCTTGGCTGTGCCCCTACCATTACTTCCATGAGTGGTGGTGACTGCTTACCATCAGGTAAGCCACCAGCTTGTTGCCACTTTAGAAATTAGTTCTTTGGTCTCTTAAGCTCAAAAAATCGATTAAGATTAAATACCCCTCTATTGCTAGCTGTAATAAAGGGGTATTTATTATCGGCTTGATGCTTGAATTACACATAAAATTGCACCCATTATAAAACAATGTTATCAAACTAAAATCAATCAATGCCTACAAGATAGTCAATATATTTGACGTGAGAACCTATCTGTGTATGGATCTAATCATGATACAAAAGGTAGCTTGATATTGCGGCAGAGGTCGAGGGTCGAACGTTGCATCAACGCTGCACTTTCGATATGCGCTAGTGAAAGGCGCATCCTCATCGCAGGTGCATCTGCAATACCCTCTAGTTAGGGTTGGCACAAAAACAATGTATCATTGAATACATTGCATCACGATCGTTTAATTTTTTTGTGTTGTTGTGGGAAACTAGTAGTTTGAAGCTTTCTAGTTGGTCTCAGTCTAAAACTGAGCGAATTTTACTAACCATAGTTTCGATGATGACAGTAAAACAGATTTTATTTAAAACGACTCTCGTAATTCTATTTTGATTATTGCGCCTATGCAGATTATAACTGTTATAAATTATCCGGTGTTATTTACCGCAGTCAATTTGAGATTCTGGATAGAAGCTTTATCAAAACTTAGTGACAACTTGGTGTTAAATATTTGCCGTTTATGACAGCCCTAAGCATCCAGTCACCCGTTATGCGGTCACGCTGGTGCAGTAACATTTATTTGTCCGTTGCCATGCTTTTTCTGCCCACACACAAACAGCAAATTCTTGTGAGCGGAAGCTAAGTACATTCAACATATCAAATTCTCATGCACTCCAAGCGATTGTTACCATCTAGGGAAGATTGATTTGATTCTAAAATTAAACTTGCATGAGGATGGGAAAGCGATGTTCCCTACATAAGAAGGCATTAACTTTTTCCCAGTATATATAAGACGCACCCTTTGCTTATCTTTTCTTGCGGTTTTTTTACTAAACCTCAGAAAAGGAGCTCGTTTCCCGATGGTAGTTATCTACTCCACACAGAAAAAGAGTTCTTTTATGAATCAAGACTGTTAGTGTATTTGCGGCATCGTAACTTAAAAATTGATGGATTGATTGTTAAATGCGTTTTTTTTTGTTTGATGATGTATGAACTCTGTTTGGTGGAATCAGTGCAGCTGTTTTAATATTAATAGTTTTTTGTTGAAGGCAATTTGAAATTTGAGTGGGTGTCTGATGATAGGTGTCGACTATGTTGATCCGAGGAATGCTGTACTGACTGTAATCTGAATGTTTATGGGCTGCAGTTAAAAAAAACCGTAAATCGTAACGTCATTTTAGGTCCCTAGGTACCTAAAATGACGCTACGGACGAAAAGCTATTTAAGAATCATATGTACTATAGTTACACGATCTCCGTCACAATTACACTATACACCCGGGTGAAGCCGGAACGGGTTGCTATGCTATAATAAAATTACAATCCCATGATGGATTGTTCATTAATCAGTTCAAACAATATAAATAATAATATTATTAGCAGGTGCAGTAAGTTTTAGTATGCAGTAATCACCATACATAACTAACAGAAGCCAAGATATAATGTGGCGTAATATTTAAATATCGTAGGCATTATTTTAATGACTGTCATTAGCCCATATTCGGCGGCAATATAATCATTATGCGTCAATATATGGATTTTTAAATGATATTATGGAAACTAAGAATTTTCTCAGTCATTTTTATGTTAGTCAACGGCTTACAATATTTAAATGAGTCAGTTTTATTAACATGGAGACTGACATTTTAATTTATCAAACTATGTCATTAACGCACCCTATTAGGGGCAATGTATTTAATCTATTTAGGTTGTAAAAATATGATGACGTCATGAAAAAAGTGTTAAAAATAGTACAGTATCTATATTATCTTATAAGATTACGTTATACACTCATAAATTAATCTAAAAATGAAGAACGCTGTCAACAAATACCATGACCGCGCATATACGCCTATACACCATGCACTTTTAGTCACCTTATACACTTTTCAAAAACACAGGGTGAAGTTATCAGATATACAACACATCTAGCCAAATTAAATAAAACAAAAATAACTCAAGGGACAATGGTTATATCTAGCCATGATTAACTGCCTCGGTGGCGCAGCGGTTGCGTTGCTGACACGGTATACAGTTGCGGTTACTGAGGTTGAGGGTTCGATCTCCGAGTCGGAACAAATATTTGTATGATCAGTAAATTAAATATTTAGAAATATATGTGTTTATCAGTTGTCTAGATCCTATAACACAAGCTTAGCTTACTTTGGGCTAGATGGCGCTGTATAAAAAAATGTCCCAAAAATAATCAACAAAAAAAAAAAAAATTGTGAATTGTAAGTATTAAAAAAATATTTTGTTTATTACGAGTATATCGTAATTTTTTATATCTGAATACTGTTGACCCTAAAAAGTTTGTAAGCTGATTAAAATTGCACAGTGTATAGATATGCATTCTTCCATTTCTTGACACGCTTGCCAAATATCTGCGGCCTTTGGAATTAAAACCTCGATAGCGATATTGTTACTTTAATCTTACCAATTTTCGTTTTCGCATTTTACTGCCACCCATTAGTTATAATAATGTTTCTATTGTTACTTAATGTTGCGGTTGACTCGGCAAGCTTTCAATTGCTTCGGCAACTTGCACTTGTCATTACACAGGAAGCGTATTATCGGCACCCCGTTGTTTCATTAACAGTGTTCTGTCATTATGAGGCGTCTCCGAGTTGCACCATGGAAAATTGTCGCGAGCCTACGCACGGTTCGTAACGGGAAATGCCGCGCAAATTATAACGTCCGCATTGATGTTTCCACTTTCATATTGCCTTTATAAAAGGTCTGCTTTTTATGTACTGATATTACGTTTCCTATGCACGAATATATTGATTTGTTGTTTTAACACGTTGAAGAATATTGATTGTTACGTATTGACGAAAAGAAACACATACTTTTATTTTAAGACGTAAAATTGTTTTCTTATAAAATCTAATTCTCATTAAATTATCTCAATGTAGGGTAATAGTTACTTACGAACTGATTGATATTGTGTACCTTTAATTAAGGCCTATGTATGTATATAATACTCAATTGCGCCCGCGTATCTTTCCCTCGCGATTTCTCCCCGGTCAGTTGGAAAAAAGTCCTTTTCCAGTTTCTTAACTATCTCTTTCAGAAATTTCACGAAGATTGGATGAAGATAGGCATAACAGCGTAACAAATACACAAACAAACTTTCACATATTATTATAAAATATTAGTTAGAATAGGCTGTTAATGTTTTATAAACTATTTGGTGAGGTGAGCACTTGAACGTTTAGAAACGTGCAGTTGTTTCTTAGCTTGATAATTGTACGTTCTCGAAAGCACCTGATTATTCACGTTCACGACATCGATATACCTAGCTCCGAGTATCTCGATCCGATCCGCAGCCATCATGATCAAGCACCATGTAACCGTAGTATTTGTACTTAACTATTACACAATAACTTTTACTTCCTACTATTATACACTTTTCAAAATAAATACTTACATTGTTAGTACTGTGATAAAGATCTCACGATTAAATTATCTATCTGTTTATGTAAACTTTATATTATTTTTATATTGTTTTGAATTTACACAGCACTTGGTTTGTTTGTTAAATTAAATAAGTGAACACTTTATACATAATTTTGCTTTGATAACTTTGATACCGGTGTAATAAAATTATGTTTTTTTTTATTTATTTTTTTAAATTGTGAAGTTTTATGAAATTATAACATCTTAAAAATCATGCTCAATGTCGTTACGAGTAAACACTACATGCATATCTGAATTAATATTTCGCAATCAGATTGAAAATCTCCAAAATTTTCCAATACCTAGTTCATTTCGCAGGAAAATACGCAGGGTTTTAACAAAATAAAGAGTGGTAAGCCAGCGAAATCTCTCTACAACCTACTAAAAGACCTAGGCCTCTTAAGAACTCCAGTACGTTCGTCACAAGAGTGTCTAAAGCCGCGATCGCCGATTCTTATCAAATTTGGCTAGGTAGAGGGACGAACACGGGTAGTTAAAGGTGAGCGTAGTGTACACGGAAAAGCATCCCTTAAACCTACTCCTGGAATTGTAAGTCCCAGGCACTGTCCAAATTCCTCGCTCTACATCACGATGGACCCGGCACGGTACCATTCGTCTCTTTCGACAAATTTTAAAAGAGCAAGTTGTATTTTCCATCATTAATTACGTATAAACCTCTATAGCACCTCATTAATATTTAATTCCTTTGATTTTCAAAGAAGAAGTGACACTGGTTCATTTCAAAAGCAGATCACCAACGAGATCTGAATATATTTAATAACTGTTTTGGACTATAAATAAAAATCAACTTAAATTCAAAAGATGAAACAGATAACAATTTTAATAGCCCGTATAAGCAATTAAGTAAACAACCCGTTTGAACTGTGATTGACAGATAAGATCAGTTGATGAGTATGTACAGTCAACCTCAAAAATATTTCCAAACAAGTCCCATTAAAATTCATTATGTCAATTTATTATGTCCATCCCAAATTACCAAACATGCTTTTTACTGTTACTTGACATTTCTTTGTAAACAAACTTATGAAGCGACCAGATTTACAAAGTAGTAACAGATCTATATTTCTATAGATGTGGAATGAGCTTCCTGACCAGGTTTTCCCAAGTGGGATCTTCAAAAAAGGGGGTACAGGTACTAAGGGTCACCAATACTTTCGTAATTTCTCTGGTATTGCAGGCTGTTTGCCATCGTAGTTTAATAATAAAGATTCCTTTATATTGACAAGTTACAGTAAATAGCGAGTTTGACAACTATGAATGAATATAATGTTTTGACATAATGACGCTTGACATTTTAATGGAAAGTGTTGAGTGGTTTATGTAGGCGAGTGTACCCACAACCGTTCTTGTATGTCTAACAATGCTTGTTATTATTAGATGGTGTGAACGTGTGGTGTGAGGCAGAGACACGGCTAAACCTTCGGTGTTGTGAACAATGCTCTGTTTATGTCTGGTAAAAGAGATGTTATTGAAAGTTCACGTAGTGAATTAGTTTAAAACTAGAAGTGATTATTAAAGAGATTGAATTTTTTTTTAAATAATGCACATTTTTTAACAGTTGAGTAAAGATGTAGAATGCCTTTCCCGGCGGCTTATAAAACATTAATCATGCAAACAAAAGTGTGTAAAGTAAGTAAGTACGTAGGTCCTTAGCAGTGTCAGTACTTAGGTACTATTGTAAATATCTCTTCCTGAAAATTAGGTATAATAAAAAATAAAAAATATTCATCATTATCATAACTCAATAATATTACTTTCAAATTCACTAAATTACTAACAGCTTTTAAATTTTACTTTCAATAGGCTATAAATAAGATAACATGTAATGCAAAAATACATTTGAAAACGATCGTCAACTTGATTGCATACAATAAATATTTTCTTTCTCAAGTGCAATCTTCTATCACGCAAGCGGTCGGGAGATTTAAATAGACTGGACTATTTCAATACCGCGGCCATCGCATTTATGACTTTATTTTTCATCTATTTCTATATCACCGGTGTTAAGAACTGAGGAAACACATAAATAAAACATAAAATCTATGATTCGACTAAAATATTACGAATGCCGCTGTCGTAAACTTTTAATACGTTCAGAGCCTATTTCGTTGTATTTATTTTTTTAATAAAAATCTGCAGCATTCTCTAAACTGGTAAACATTGCAGATGTTCAATTATTATGAAATCATGTGTTTATAGTAAACACACACAATCGTCTTGTTGTGGCGCACAAATCATAATACAATATTGATAGATATATTATATAGAATTGTAGACACAACCCGCATCAGAATGGCATGTCAACTACAGCATAATAGAAAATTTAAACTGACTACAATAATTCTTAGCGAAAATATTAAAATAGTACCTTCATACATAATGAAAGATGTGGGTATAAATAATTTTGACATAATATTTTTTTTTTTTAAAAGGTAACGCCCACACTAAGTTACAAGCCCTGTGTCGCGGGGAGCTTTACAAACATGAAACTAACGGACACAAAGTACACCCAGACTAGAAACAAATATATATGAATCACACAAATATTTGTCTCGTGTGGGAATCGAACCCACGTCACCCAGCACGGCGATGTAGTGGCGAGGCGACCACCTTAACCACTGCGCCACGGTGACAGTCTTAGTATATATAATTATAAGTATATATTATATATGTTTGCTTTTCAGAATTAGGTGAAAAGTGTGTAAAAGGTAAAAAATCTTTGCGTTTACAGTTCTATTTATATGCAAATAATACATTGGAAACTTGCAAGGCGTTATTTTCATATTAAAATAACTGTAAGCATTACAGATAGATACTTTTAAATACTTTCACGTAGTTTTAAAAAGTGTACAAAAATATTTTTAAAATATTATAATCATTATTATTACAACCCACAAACGTCCCACTGTTGGGCACGGGTTTCCTCCAAAGATTGTGGAGGAAATTTAGCCTACTATACTACGTTGGTATAATAAAATATAGCTCCGTATAAATAAAAATTGAAAACCACGAAATATGACACTAAATTGCGACTTTGCAACTCTGTTTATAAATACGCTCTTAAAAATCCAGACTTCACATAAGCCACAACACGATACTGTAATACTTAAAGAATGCTATTTATGTCTTTTCTAGTCTCGGCATCGTTGTCGGTGTAACAAAGGGACTACATAGTTAGCGGGTTAATCAGTTAGTCTTATATAGCTAATCAGATCATTTTATAACTAATGATAACCGAAAGCGACACGAAAGGAATGTTAACAAATAATTAGCAACATAGCGATCAGTAGATAGCTATTTTTTTCACACTACACATTTAAGGCAGCGACACATTACTGTGGCGTAGCGCACTTGAGACGACACCCTGGCGCATATCGGTTTTCTAAATTTAATATGGTTAGGGACACATTAGTATGTTGTGGCGCCACGACACTCTAATCTACTCTGTATCTCTCTCTCTCTCTCTACACTGATTCATCATTTCAACCCATAAATGTCCCACTACTGGGCACGGGTCCAGAGAATGTGGAGGTAGTTTAGCCTACTATACCACGCTGGCCAGACGGGTTGGTTTAGGGTTTATTTCGAATTCTTCTTTTCTACCAGTGCTCGTATATGCTTATGGTTCCCTTAATCGCCTTTTACGACACCCACGGGTTGAGATGGGGTAGTGACATTAGGTATTCTTAATCCGTCACTATACGGATAATTCTCTCTACATTAGTGTACTGTAGTATTCGTATGTTTACTTAAGCGTATAATGATCTCCGTTACAAATATTTTACACATTTTTGTGAACATGAAGAGCTGTGAATGTTTGCATTAGGTACGTAATCATAGCAAAGTATTCTATTTACGCTGTCAGTTAACAAAACAATCTCAATCACACCGTCTTTGTAAATATTTGACAGTGTGAATTACGACGTTCTAAAATGTTATATAACTTGATTTTCTTACTAGCTCTTTCTTCAAGACATTTTTGATTTTAATTAGCGAATTGTCTGATTCTGACTCGTAATATAAATTCCTATGATTTCCGAAGTAAGTATTTCGATTCTAAATTGGCTTATTCACATAACTATCCAATCAAATCACCCAAAGATCGAAGCCTCCGTGACTCAGTGGCTCACACTGACTGCTGAGACAGAGGTCGTAGGTTCGATTCCCACCAACATGGGGGTAGGCACAATTATTTGTTCCGTTTCTGGGTGTAATGCATCTAAATAATTTGTATGTACCTATTTACAAAAAAAAGTTATTTAAGTATTATATCAGTTGTCTAGTATCCATATTACAAGCTTTAGCTTAGTTTGGCACTAGATGGACCCGTGTGTAAATGTCCAAACAATTAAAACCTGGCTGATAGAGAATACTCACAAGATGTTTGTAATTAAATAAATCTATGTTAATTGAATTTAGTTCACGGTTTAAGTGTACAAAATCCTTAGTGAAACACTGCAAGTTAGTAGCCAAGGAGTATCAAGTCAAGGAGAATCTTAGCTCGCCCGTATCTAAGCCCATATATCAGACAATGCCCAATGTTTAGAACCCACATAACGTTTAATAAACCTCGCCTGTAGCGAGTGTAGTACAAGTTCTGTACGCGGTGGTGTCATATATCTGTATCTAAGCATTACCGTCGTAGAAAGCGATCAAGTTACAATTGAATATCGCATAAAGCGTGAAGGAACAAGCGACAAGTAGGGTTACCAAGATATTTACGGCTTTTTGACACTAAGACAAGTATTATAAGCATCAAAAAATTGTTTTTATCATTCAAGGTTTCATTGAACAAACGGCTGCCGGATAGCTGAAAGAAATCTAGTTAAAGTAACCTAAACATTTGCCAATTAAAAAAGACAGAAATTCTAATAGTTTATGGTAATAAATTGAAAATATTTTCACCCAAGTGACGTAAATTAAATAATCGATTACTTAAAGAATTTGAATGATGGTAACCCTAAGGACACGTGTCGTGTGATCGAACGATCAATCCGCTTTCACGTTTCACAACTACGCTTGACGAATGGCCGAGGAAAGTCTATGATTGTCAGTATCCCGTGTGCACTGTAATTGGATCTAAACAACCCGCCAGCCGCCAGCCGAGCTCCGTGCCCAAGGATTATCGTTTATTTGCCAGACTCACTAACATTTCAATCCCTACAATGTATACGACAGCTCATTTTTTCATGGGAACTCGTAAGACTAAATGAACTTTTATTTTTATCTCAACTCGTTAAGGTTATGCAGATTTTTAAATTATAATCTCAATGGTTGAACATTTTAATCAATTCAATTACTTTGCCGTGTTTAGTTTCTTTTACTTTTATTTTAAAGGCAGCGGAAATATAGATCTTATATTTTTGCCTTAATAAATTAAAGTCAGCAGATCTGAAACAAAAGTTTGTAAATATTTTACTCTAGTAGTTAAAGGACATAAGATTCAAATTGGTCAAGGAGAATTCATATGTTAAGCTCTTATGCGAATAAGAAACCTGAGTGCGAGATGCATCGTAAAAGGAATGCACTCCTTTTATCAAATGTCCTAGCAGCGAGGTGTGGTTATCCAGTAATATTTCAGAAGGCTCTTACACAGAGGCCAGTAATTAGTAGTAATCGATCTCTCAGTTTACGCCTGTTCGTATATGGTATGGGCGGGGCGGCGGCGGCGCAGGCACCGCGTCCGAGTGCATTCACTCGCGCACTCCTGCGCAGCTAATTTCTCTATCTTTAGCACGGTGTAACTGACCGCGAGCCCTGCTACTGACTAAAGAGAAACTGCATTAGATGCGTCCGGTTTATGTGCACACGTCAAATAGCCAATACTTCCTTTAACATAACCAACTACTAATGTGAAAGGTATGCACGTACTTAGGGCTTGACGCACTTGGATAGAGTTAATTCCCGTATTGCGTATAATCGAGATTGAAAGTAGATCTGGTAATCATATACTAGTGATTATCTTGGTAACCGTTACTCATACGCGGCGAGAGAATTTCCTTTAAAACTAAATGTTGTAATTTCGTTGCAGTTTAACGGTTCCTGGTACAGGTGACGTACTCAGTTAATTTTCTGCTAGATAATATCCGCTTTGTTGTAACTTATTTGACATCAAAGCAACAATCGTTAACTTGGTTTAGTTTATCACACGAAAATATCAATTTTCTTGACCAACATTGTAAGTACCTAGATATAAAGTCTCTTGTTTTGTGAGATTTAAACTTTCTAGATAATTTTAAATGTTATTATTTTTAAACACTTGCGTTAATATAGTTTTATTTTAATAGCATCTTTCATCTACTTGTAGAAACTATTTTTCTTCAGACTGTTTAATTGCACCTCTCTACAATAGACTTTGATGGACGATTACAAGTGAGGACGCGTGTTAATCGACCATAATCGGAGATGACCGAACATGATAGCTAATTTGTCGATAATATGGTGACGATCATGGCTCATTGAGTAATAAGCAAACGTCGTGCAATGTGGAGATCCTTTTAGAATAATATAGAAATATATTATACTTCGATTGCACAACATATTACCACAGATACAGAATTAATCAAGATATAAATCTTAGTGGTAAAGTTTCTCAGTCAAACACACAACGAACAAGTAAAATAAACTTTCTTCTAACATTACCGTGGTGGAGACACCATTTAATATAATTTGTACTGTCATTTACCAGACTCTAATAATTCTACACACGATTGACATCTGTCACAGCAACGTATATAAGCTCACGAGAATTGTCAAACGGCACACACAAGTCAAACTTTCATTCGCTCAGTGAGAGTTTCCAGTAAACATTGACGTTGGTAATGCAAGCATAATTATTATAGACCTTAATATTTACCTCCTTAACGTCCAAAGTTCCGATGCCCATGTTCGTTAGCTCGACTCAAATCGATTTTCTATTTATGGCTTGATAGAAAACTGATTTTAATCAAGAGTGTTGAACATAAAAGTGCAGGTTTCTTTTACCTTTTGCTTGCGATAAAGTTAAATGAAAACTGATTTAAGATTGAAAACGTCGTTATGAAGTAGTGATGCAAAGATTCTGATTGACTTCTTAATGTGGTCTTTAGACCGAGACTGATATTAGAGATTACTTCATTGGTTGTTTTTATACTATATAATTGAGTATGTATGTCTTTTTCATACCAGTTAAGTGCAAAGTTTCTTATAGAACTATAAGACTAACTAACTACTACGACTAACTAATCTACCTTTGATTTTGAGCTTTATGAGGTGGACTTAAAGTACAATTACATACTAAAATGTCTTATTTATTACACTCAAGGTATTCTTAGTACCTTTGAGAATATAAACTTCTAATATAGATACATAACAACTTTAGAGATAACAAATTCCTAAGTACATTCCAAGATGTACTTTACTTGCTATGAAGAAATATATGATAATGATTAGTATATACATAGATATCCAGCTTATTGTAAGTGAAAGTCTGAGCTTATTTCCCCGTGGCCATGTGTGGGCTCATATAGCAAGGTGGCTGGCCGAATATAGTTCAAACACATATTTTTTTTATTACATCATACAACGTTTCACGCTCTCTCTCGTTTTATCTACACAGACGTTTATCATTCTTCGTGTTTTATTTAGCGTTTTAGAAATTTCACAAAACGTGGTTATCAGGTTTGGTACTAGGCCTGTTAGTTATATCACACTAGGTATTATGTTTCGTAAGTAATATCGTAAATATTTTTCGGCTCAAAAACAAGCAACTGCTGTCAAGAAACTTGAAAATTAGCCTTACGTTATAGTAATACTTCTTTTCGCGTCAGTGACCTTTGCATTATGAACTTTGTAACGTTAGATTAAAGTTCTAGTTACTATGGAACTTGGTCAATTGGAAAATATCTTGTTCTAGTTGATTAGCAATAGAAGTGAAAACAAATTCCATAGTTACGACAGCTGTGACTAACTATGGTTGTACTGTCTTGGCATAGCTGCGATGTATAAACCGTGTTTGACAAGTTTTATAGTGGGATATAGGTATATGACGTAATACAACTGTCCATGTGGAAATAGAAAATAAGAAAAACAGTTTAACTTCACATTAAAAACGTGGATGTCACCTACTTTTCTGTTAATGGTTTTTAATCGTTTGTTATAAGAATGCGCACTGTGACTAAAATGCTGCTGAACTTGTAACCTATTTATTTCTATCTGATTATAAGTAAAGAAGAAAGAAAGAAAGAAAAACATTTTATTTATCTTGAATAGACATGAACAGTTTAAAGTAAAAATTAAAATTAAAATTCCCGCCACCAGTAAACTAAACTAATAACACACATAACACGTAATTAAACTAATAACCTAAAAATAAAAGCCAAACAGACTAAAGAAAACAAGAAGAAGAGAGAACAAGTACCTTCTTCTATTTTATTGCATCTGATTTTTTTTACTTCTTTTGAGGCTTTTGAACTGAAGTTGTTTTTACAAGACTATGCGGTGCAATGTAAGATAATGTGTTTATCAAGCCTTGCTTGTTTCCTTCTAACCCTACCAAACCACTTCACAGCTGGAACACGTTAGAAATTTATATCAGCACAAATCTTTAAAATATTAGGTCCTAACTATCAGTCGCTTTGGCAGCATTCGATCACTTTTTTACAAAAAAAATATGAATTCTATAGTACTGAACTCGTTTTTTCTTTACACTTTAAATTAAAAGTTCAGTTTTACGCTGCTGTCGAGTATTTTGATTTATAATGTCATATGTATGTTAATATTCAAACAAAGTAAAAACCGCGTTGACTTCGACACAAAACACGATTGCCATGAGATAACAAGGCTAATTAACACAAATTCAGTAGCAATAATTATCTCATTCATAGAACCTACTGACCCTCACATGGAAACGAACCTTGACGTCGTATAATAGTTGCTCTCATTTTATAAATATTTACATAACATTGATTTCAAGTCATTGCACACGTTGGGTCGACGTATGTCACGAGGCTAAGGCGACTCAGGGTATTGGATATTATATACAGTGTTGCCATAACGGCTTCAACGGTTTCTTACGAAATAGATCGAGCGAAAGATTGCACACCGTTGATAGTTCGATATTATATCATTACCTTAACATGTCTTTGCTTATAAATTAATATTCTGTTATATATACTGATCATTAATGTGTTTTTTTGTCCTTTACAGGTAAGCGAGTTGTTTTTTCACTGCTATTGGAGGAGGTTGTGTGGTAAGATCATATAATCTTTGTAACTAATAAACTGTAATATAATGAGTGATAAGCATCTTCATTTCTTTTTGTGACTAATCCCTTAGAGTTTTTAATATGATAGAATTTAGTACCTACTTACTTAGAAATTGAAGCAAGCTGATTTTCTAAGGAATACTTACATTCTAAGAAGGACACCAGTGCCCAATTTCATATTTCTCCCTGACTTTTCGAAAAATCAAGGTCAGCTATAGACGTGCCCTATTATTTTCTTTTTTTCAACAACTAATTAGTAAAGAAAATATAACCCTCCAATTATTGCTAAAATTACCCTATTTTTACTACCGTAATTAGAGGACTACCAGACGAATTGTGAAAGTTATTTACATTAAAAAACCTAGCCATACTCTTTCTTAAATTTTTGATGTAAACATAATTGAATCGGCTCAGTTTTCGAGGAGAAAACAAGAGAATACGAAACGTCAATCTCGTCAATTTTTATTTTAAAATCTGTCTGAGCTACAGTTTACTTTACGGTTGCAAACTTGAGGTAAGGGCGAAGTTCGACGGCAATAGTTACTCTGAATACCTCTTTCAAATTCCTCGCAGACCGCGTTTCTCTTAACTATGTGTCATGGTATACGACAGGGTATTATACAGGTGACTGTACACATCCATCTAACCGCGTATCGCCCTCATTACCGACCCTAATACCCCACGCCTTTATTTATCCCGCACTAGAAAGTCTAGGACGTAATTAATATCGAAAAAGGTTATTATTTCGATACCGATGCGGCTCGAGTCCACTTCAAAAGATTTAATAGTAATTTCCCACTCAACCAATGCATTATCAGAGAAAGTTCTCTTAAAGGAATGCACGATAAGCGTTTTTTAGAGTTGTGTATTTATTTAGTCATTTGATGTGGGAAGCACGCAACTGAAATTAAACTTCGTAAATAGGACGGTGATAGGTGATGGTGGATAGGGCGTAACAAAATACAAAATTGATCCTGGTATTAGCATCTACTTAAATCTTAACTGCTTAACGTATGGCAGGCTGAAGGAAAAAAAAAACCATGTTACCATCTTAGACACTAAACCTACTTAGAAAAACATTGTTCATGAAGTTTCTTTACCGTTTGTTGTATTTAAAGACGATGTTTTTGAAATGTCAAACATCAAACTAAGTTGCAAATAGGTATTCAATGTAGAAATAAGTTACGAAATGTAATTCTTAGTTTGTGTACTTTATAACAAGCTTACAGCGATGTGATGAAGTGGAACGAACGCATTAACACTAACAATTTAAAAAATTAAAAGCGTAGTAATTACAAAGTTACGAAATTACTGGAAATGCTCTCGTAGTTTTTACTTTAAGCTGTCGAGAGCGTAGAGTGAACTGCGACAAGCATGCCGGGGCATGCGCACTCGCGGAGATTTAGTAACACAAACATGCTGTTAATTACGTGAATTATCAACCAACTGTCCCCTACAGTGATGAAATGTGTATAAAAAGCACATTGCGTAACGCGCCATTTTATACTTCTTTGCGTCCAGTGCTGTTTGCTTTTTATTATTTTTAATTTAATGATACTTACAAGTAAGTAAACTATCTACGCAGTAAGTACTTTGATTATGTTAGCTTCCGAATTTTGTAATATAATAATATAATATAATAATATTCTACTACATTCACACAGCGCCATCTAGTCCCAAAGTAAGCAATTATATTTGCTTGTGTTATGGATACTAAACAACTGATATACTACTTAAATACATTTTTTTTTTGTAAATACATACATATTATAGATAAATTACACCCAGACACAGAACAAACCTTTATGCTCATCACACAAAGATTTGTCCTGGGTGGGGATCGAACCCACAACCTGCGGCTTAGCAGTCAGGGTCACTAACCACTAGACCAACAGGCCAGTCTAATAAAACCTAATTCATTTGGATTTAATCCTGTCAAATGGTTCACGGGCGGCTTATAACAGCTACGCGGTTGCTATGTCAAATGAATATTGCTATTATTTCAATTAAACTTTAAAATATCTTATACCTTCCATTACCTTACGTAATAGGATTACGATTAACTATTACGTTGCACTTTGTCTTAGACAATATGAGTTCCAAGATTCTAGTTCATCAATTTAATTGTGATTGTGTAGTGCTTTCAAAGCTCATGAACATTAGTGTCGCCGACGGACGCAGATACCACACAAATTAATAGCTTCTTGAATGATGAGATTCTGCGTGAACGAGTCCGAAACCGAACTCGTCCTATTACGAAAGGTGCGTAGTATTGAAAAATAAATAATTGGGCCCTAAAAGTGAAAGCCACCGTGAGTTACGACCACTAATACGCTTATCTAATTCGCCCCACTCAATCACGGAGTACTCGAGAAGTCGAGACTCGAGACAAAACGACGCGAGACACTCGGTACCTAATATATTTTAAATATCACGTGTCATTAGCATTATGCATTATATTATCTATTACGTAGGTTATATAACAGTCGTGAGGCTCATTATGCCCCCGGCACTTACTATGCTTCAGCATACAGACGTCAATGTTATTATTCCTAATAAATGCAATCACGCAAACTGTTTTATTCTTTATACTGTATACAATAATGTCTAAATTACCGTGTAAGGATTTTCTATTTGCGTTTGTACAAAGCCCTCATGTGATTGCTGGTCCTGGTGCTATTTTACATAATAGCATGTGACTTGTAATTTTACAACTTTGTCAGTTATTGTTATGTCATTACGTATTATTATATTATTTTTAGTAATTATTGAGTTACTTAGTAAATAGAAGAAAGTAATTATCTAATTACTGTCTAATTTAGCTACTGCGCACAATTTGGTAATTGACCATTTTGTTAAAGTTTTATGCAATTTAGGAGGGCATCACATTAATTAATATGCAGTTACCTGTACTTTGATAATTAATATTAATCCTTTGTAAATACATATTATGGCTTCCGATTATAACTTTTGTAAGCAATTTTAAATTGTCAGTAGATCCTCATATTTTTGGGATCTTTTTATTCATAAACTAAATGAGATTCTGCGTGAACGAGTCCGAAACCGAACTCGTCCTATTACGATTGAAGAAACATATTTGTATACCATTTATCGAAAAATATGAAATTATCTAATAGCTAACAGCTGTTTTATTCCCACAAGATTATAATCCAAAGATCTCTATAGAATTTCAATTTCATCACATAATATATATTAAAGTGACATTAAATAAATTACGGAAATCTTATGTCATTAAATGAAAATCTTAAGTAGTTACCTGTTTATTTAATCCGAGTTTGATTGCGACAATAAATCATTGCAACAACTTATCGATTAACTTTGCATCGGTATATTCACCCACATGCACTTACCACATCATAATCTTTTTAAAACGATATTAAACACAAAATGATGAAAACTAATTCGATTGCCTCTTACCGAATTAGAAAGTTAATACGAATAATGTGATTTATTTACTGAATGATTCATAAATAAGAATTTGAATAACATAGATAAAGTTACTCACACGAACGCTGGTTTGAAAACCACAATAATTCTTTCATATCAGTCAGATTACGAAGTATATACCATAATTTATAATTTAAATATACTAATGCTAGAATTGCGTCACAGACATTACTCCAGAACCAATTTCTGTGGGTTGTGCTTTGACGTCATACTGCCCATCTCTCTGGGGAACGATAACTGGGCACTGACTAACGAGATACATTAATCTCGGTCCAGTCAAAGGGAATCACTTTCACTCTGTACTCGATATATGAAACAAAAGTTCAACAACATTTTTAATTAAGTGAAACGTTTCACGTAAATTCGATATGTACGTGATACTACTGACGAAACCTTTGCATTAAATGTTTCAAAAGCTGTCTCGTTATACTTATACAATTTAAAATGTTGATGATGCTGTCTGCAAAATTTAATATGCCAATATTCTCTGTGACAAAGTATAATGAAAGGGGAAAAAATTAGAAGCACGTGGGAATTATATTCTAACCCAACTATAATAAATTGTTGTATAAAACACCGAAGCTAAGTAACACTGTTAGTTCTATTGAATAAAGGAATATGCTGTTGTGTGAAAAGAAATTTCCTCTTTACAAGACACAGATAAAATATTATAAAAACAATTTAGAATAAATCTAGTGGATCTCTTCAGCAAATTTCAACATTATTGTATATCCTTAACTCCTAAAGTTACATAATAATAAATAAATAACACAAAATGAAAAATTTCATTTAGAGGATGCGATGTACAATAGAAACTGATTTATTAATACCTACTTTGTAGTACTAGTGTGATTGTTTGCCAGCATAAACTTATAAAACATTTAACATAATAAAAGATCAATTTTGAACCCTACTTATTATTAATTATGTGTCAAAATTCAAAACAACACGATAACAAACATTCAAGTTTTACATTAGTTTTTATAGCCGTAACATACATCGAATCATTGACAATACTACTCAACAACAGCTATGTTCCATTACATCTCATGGGTGTAAATGATGTCTATAAAATTAACTCTAACCTTTGGATCTGTTTTTATACAGAACAATACATAAAACACACAATATAATTATCTAAACATATATCGCTCTAATGATGGAAAAGACTTATACGATAGAAACATTGTTCAACCGTATTTTCATAGACAGAAGATGGAAATTGCCACACAGATAAGTCTCAACTTATGTGTATCTGTTTTTCATTGGCAGTGCGATGTATAGGTACTTTATAGCAGTACATAAAAGTTGTTTATTTATTTTACTAGTTCACGCCCACAGCTTCATTCGCGCGGTGTATTGTTGAAAAATAAACTATGTTAGTGTTGGGCCTATGAACGATATTAGTATAAACAATGAATAGCGTGTATCGTTTTGTCGTGAAATAAGAACTAAAAACGCTTCTGGTAATAGGACTTAATGGTCAGTTACGACTGTCCTGTGGGATGGCCAATGCCATGTACCAATATACTGTTAATATTTGGGTATCTAAATGACATATAAGTCGCTCTGCGTGTCTGTCACCTACTTGAAATGAAGAGCAACACCAAAGGCAATATCAAAATCGTCTGAATCCTATGTAAAAATTCCGAGTAGGTTCTTTGGGTAAAATAATTTCACTTTAATTAATATTTACATAATATATTTAAAAGCCAAACACCACCGTCATCCGTATAGTGACGGATTAAGAATACTTAATGGAATACCTCATCTCAACCCGTGAGTGTCGTAAAAAGCGACTAAGGGAACCATAAGCAGATAAGACCACTGCTAGAAAACGGAAAATTCGAAACAAACCCGATACCAACCCGTCTGACCAGCGTGATATAGTAGGCTAAACTCCCTCCACATTCTCTAGAGGAGACCACGTGCCCAGTGGTGGGACGTTTATGGGTTGAAATAATGATGATATTTAAAAATAAACCAGAACCAGACGAAATACGTGCAAGAAATGCCGTAATAAATATAAAAAAACCTTTAAATTTCACCTTTATACGTGAAAAAAATCGCATTTAACTTTAAATTAAAGTAAACTTTATGAGTGTACAGAGGGCACTTTATTATATAATTTAATGATTACAACAAGCACCCGCGCCGTAGTGGCATATCGGAAAAAATGATCGGATTCACGGAATACTTAATGAACACGATGTCGGAAATTATTCAACTACCTACCTTTATCAGGGGGATCGTAATGATGTAACTGATGAGGCATTTTGTCGCGACGGTGTGGTGACCGTTCGTTCTTTGCAAGTTTTAACAAATTTCTTTTTACAATTTTCCGACAGCACATGATTTGATTGATCATTCTTTATAATAATAATAAACAAAAGAAAAAAAAAGAGGAATAATAATATTATATTATTTGAAGACCTTGGAAAACTGAATTATCTTATCAAAAGCTAAAATTCAAGCCAAACTATATCGCTTTTCTTTATACTATTTTTTTAACCAAATTCATATTTGATTTGTTTTAATAATAACACTAATTCAAGAAATGCATTAATCTCCATATACTTGCACAGATGGATATTATTTTCCATAGATACAAACAAACACTTAGTTGAATTTGATTTCAGTTCGGAAAACATACATTATTATCCATTTAATTCTGCAAGTATAAATATTCACTATCTAAAGTACCATCGGCTATAAACCAACTAAGTGTTTAATACACCACTACACAAGTAATATCAATAAAGCGTGCCTTTGCTAAGCAGACAAGTCACATTATGTATACATTAAAAGATAAAAGCTCCATGAAATTCCAAGCGCGTTGTTTATCATTATGGCAGACAGAGTGGCACATTAGCTGAAACATTTGCCAATTAAGCTTCAAGATAGACAGGATAACAGTTGTATCTAGAAAGTCATCGTCTAATGCCTCTAACGGCAGTCATGACACATCATTCTACATCATTCGCCGTATCAAGAGGTAATTGTTATTAAATATTACGTGTCGCCGACCACTTCGCTCAGTAACAACCTCCAAAAAAGGAAATTTATGTAATAAATCTGATAAGTTTTATTTTCTAGGAGAGAAATTGGTCGTAACAAAGTTTCTCCGAAGGTTTTATGCTTTGTAGTGATATGTGCATAATTTTAGAAGGTTTGGTGTGTTTTGCATCTAGTTTTAGTACACAGCTATCTCAAGATACATTTTTAAAGATTATATTATTAAACTGAATATTTACCTACAAGATAAAAATTAAATTAATTATACCTATGACCTAAAAATGAGAAGAAAAATATTTTGAAGTGAATATTATCACAGTATTTACCAAGATCACTGTCCACCTAGTTTAAGGAAGTTTCTGAGAGATACAATAGGTATATAGTTTGTAAAATATTGTAATACTAACGAATTCAGTGTTCGTCTGATAAAAACTCGCCATAAATATTGCGCACCCCAAAAACCAAAATGGTAGCTCACGATTCACGATCAGCAGTCGTGCTTGGTATTTTGGAGCCACGAAATAATACCTATAGTATATTTTATTTGGTGATGTAATATCAGGGCAATTTCTGTATTTTTACATAATTATTGGGAGCTTTATTAGAGAAAAATTGGTCTTGATATAGTGTTTCATGTATTGTTTTGTGTATTGACACTAAATTTAAATAGACTTCACATTCATATAATGTAAATAAATAAATAAACTATAATATATATTTTTAATAATTGTATGCTCACATTATTTTCATAAAGTTACGGATTGCAATTCATAACTAAAATCCATAAACGCTGCCCACCGCTGAGCACGGCTTTTCTCTAAATTTTGTGGAGTATTGCGAGAATTTAGCCTACTATACCGCTGTATACGCTGGCTAGACCAGATTTTAAATTGTTTCCATATTTATTTATGTTTGTTATCATCGAGTAGCGCCTATATACTGTGTACCACTTGTTTTTGCTACATAATGTTGAATGTTTTTATCTCCTGAGAATTTCAGGTACTATTAAAGGGTGCTCACATAACCTTGTATGCCTTAAACGAGATAACAGTCTTAAGCTTCTGTAGTTTTAGCTGTACCCTATCAATCAATCAGCATCTTTAACGAGAAGTTTCCACTGTATTAGGTATCGTATATAATGCGTGCAACTTTTTCCAAACAACGGTTGAGTAGTTGCAGCGGGAAAGCGTAACTAACTGATGCATGCATAATGCCTAATAGTTTGGATAATAACATCAACGCTCATGGATAGGTACAGTCAGCAACAAAAATAGCTGAACATATCCATAATTTTAAAAAGCATGTATACCGAAGTGTACTTACATAAACTATTTAACAAGACTAGTGCGAGAATACACGTCTAACATTTTGTTTACGAATTATTTATTGCTCTTTAATTATATTTAATTAGGCCTTATGAAACGAAGATCTTAGCGTTCTATGGACTCATTGGGTGCCGAGTCCATTGTAACTATACAAAGGACTGGGCACCCAATGACTGTACCCAATGAGAACAGAGAGAAAAACGGGCAGTGCCTGGTGCCTTGCGATTTCAGGTTTTAGGTATCCATTTCTGTGTACCCTATGTTCACCTTTCACCATTAGTGTTCCTCTATCTACCTAGCCAAATTTGGAAAGAACAAGACATAAAATTATATTCATATACTTATCCATAGTGCAATCAGACCTCAGTCTCAATCACCGAATTAATTTATTAAACAAACCAAAAACAGTACTCTGTTTCCCAGTTGCCGGAATAATAAATAATAAAATCTAGGACTGTTGTCAGAGATTATTGCGGTCCCAGTTGTCGGAGGCTTCTTATTCTATGTAAGCACACGTAAATAAATAAATAGGTATCAAGATATTAAAAAGGATAAAACAATATAAATCAAAGTGTATAAGTTCTTAGGTTTTCCCCTAGAAGTACCTTACTACTCTAGTTAGGTTTTTCCAATTCAAGCGAAAGTTCTCGCTGTGCCCTACACTTCATTTCTTTCAATCATTGTTTATGTGTCGCAATTATAATGAAGTGCAGATCATTTACCAAATATGATTTCTGAATAGTTCTATATAGAAAGTATATCTATACCTGGAGGTAAGATTCTAATGAGCACTTTCATAAATACAAATGTGTTAAATGAATAGGCCTCTTAACTATTAAGTGTAACTTCGGGGGTTTTTGGACCAACGCCTATACAAAGCCTAATCAACAGTAATACAAAACAAAGCAATCATTTTGCTTACAGATCAGTTGCAAAAATGTATAGATATGAACAAAATGTTTATGTTTGTGATACAGGTATTTGTAAAACGTTAATTAAATTCCGCGAAAAATAAAAACACAATAAATACTTAGTTCTATTGGTACTCAATTTATTGAGTAGCTTAATTTTAAAGTAGCAACGAGATCCATTACGTATACCTCAACTATTTGTTGTAATGTTGTTAATTAGTTGCAATAATAATGAATAATCCGAATTATCATGAATGTGTCTTCAATAATAATATTATTTTACCACAATCACACAGCGCCATCTAGTCCCAAATTAAGCAATTATACATATTTGCTTGTGTTATGGGTACTAAAAAATTGTGAAATAACTTAAATATAATTCAGAAAACTCAATATAATTCAATCTGCCCTAAAGTTGACATCTTTTATGATAGTTTCAATGCCTATAAGAGAGTAATTATAAATGAAGAAGAGAGTACTATTATATAGGTTTATATTAAAATTAATATTAAATTCAGAATTTATTAATACTTTTTAACTCGGCTGTACTCTGTCATTAAATCTATCTACAAATCCTTAAATTTTAGTCCATCATCTGCGTGTGCATCACGACCTTTAAAGTCGCAACTCACGGATAGCACACACTTTACATGTCATGATTTTCGAAAAAAAAAAAACACTTTGAATTATATTGGCTATCTGTATTAATGATCAATGAATGTGTCCAATGTCCATAATATATATCAATTACCGTACTTTCAAGTGTCATGATATGAAACCGATGATTAATATGGACAACTCATGAATCAATCAATTGTTGTTACATGTTTTGTAAATAACAGTTCATTTGCAGCATAGCCACGAAAATTTGTGGTTTCGAAATTGTTTGTAAATATGACATTGTATGCATGGTAGTGAGTAAGATTTGCAATTATTACCTACAGAAATAAAAACCTTGCAATAAAGTTCTTATGGTAAATAAATTTATTTTTCGCCCTTTTTATATCAAATATCTTTCTCTTTTTTATATGTTGTTAAGTTTTAAATATTAATTTTATCCTTTAAGTATGGATATAAATGAAATATAATACCGAAACAGGGATTACTTGTTAATATCACAAAACAGGGACTAACGCAAAAGAGGGCTGAAAACCATAAAACTTTACTGTTTAAGATGTTTTAAACCTAGTTTTACAGTAAGACCATGTTTTTTATTTGGCATCGGGAGGAGCCCATATATAAATCAAGGAATTTGAATTATAAAAAAAATATATATATTTCAGTTATTAGGTTATATACAAAATAAAATTCGATAAATCGCGCCCTCGCGGTTTAAAAAGGAATAAGAGTAGTTCATCTATTCATCATCATGTGCCTTGTGATAATTGCAATAAACACAATAACTGTTATCTGTCATCTTGAAATTATTGCCTCTATTTCGCTGTAGCTACGAAATGATGATTTTTTTATCTGCATAACGTTCGTCTTCAAATCGAATGTTTGCATTAGCTGAATAACTCATTAATTGAAGTTACATAATCCCTGCTCGGCACAAACTTATGTAACTGATTAATTTAATTGAAATTTGACATTTTATAACTGGCGCTGATTTAAAGTTAATCCATCTGATAACATTATGATTAACGAACAACGTTAACGGACAATGTAGATTTAAATCACATGCTTTTATTTGAAACGTTCGAATTATCTACAAGTTTATCCCACTGCAATCTGCGCGCATTCATGTTTTTGTCAGCATCTAGGTTGTCACTTATGTAATAGCTTATTTAACTTACATTTCTATTCATACAACATATACAATAAAACTAGCTGACATACTCAATATTAAAATTTGACTGTATCTAAAAAATCTTCCGTCTAACAAAGAATTATTGTTTTGTTTTTTTTTTCGTTATAATAAACAGTGACCAGCCACATTCTAGAAGCGAACAATAGAATTAAGTATTAATAAAATGTTCAATGGTATCATATTCGCTTTGAGTATTCATGAGCTAATTACTCCATTCAAAGTTATTCCAACGTCATAACCATCGGTCAACGTCGATATCCCCTTCTAAAACGTGGTGCCAGAGTGCGTACGATCGTGACCAAACTCCTGAAATGGTCATATCTGTCCGTGTGGCCGCTGCTGAGCTCCGGTAGTCTGCTGCGGTAGAAGCCTACCAAGCTAATTCCCTATTACTGTAGTGGTAAAGCATAATTTCGGGTGGCAAGTGACCTTGACAAGTGATGTAGTACGTGTAAACAATCGATAGTGCGGCGTGGACAACGCAACCCATCGCGCATGTGTAATGCGCACGCGCAACCACGCCGCATAGCGATGAGGGATAGCCGGTGTCGGCTAAGCTCCTCGACTATCAAATTTTATTTGCCTCAGTATTTTATTACCCCATTTGTATTCAATACTTCCTTTATTAAAACACAAAATCTTCAACGCTTATGCTCAGTGGTGTGGAAAGTAAACTTTAAATAGTATAATATATTAATAATAACGTTCAATTCTCAGACATTAAATCATATGTAACGTCTTGTACTTGTACGTAATTCGTATTTATAGGAGAAAGTAATGTTTGTACATTGACTTGTGCGCGGAGGTGCAGTTGGTACATCCTATGATTTCCACGCGAGACTGACGCAAACACGGTACTAAAGATAAAAGCGTATTTATGTTACTGTCGGCCTGTCATTATATAATTTACTGCTGGCTCACAGAATATACAAAATCAAGAAATCGGTACATGAAAGGTACAAATACTAAAAAAATATTGACAGGTATGACGAAAAATGGTGTAAGAGTCAGTAATGTTACTTAAAAATATTATTACTTCAGGTAGAACGTAGCACTGTCGGTTGTCCGTTAAAGACTGAGATCTTATAAGTAAAAGGTCTCAAAGTTCCTAGCTTGAAGGCCTCTCAAGAAAACAGACCGCTCCTATCTTAGTTCACAGCAAAGACACAGTGATAGCAAAAACTTGACAGCGGAGATGAGAACCTCTAAACTATGTTAAAAGCTCTTAGTTCATGGCCTCAAATGTATTTTCAATAAGATAGGCATTCAGAGCACTTTCATTGTAATAATGTATCTCATCAAAAGCGGTATCATGACTTAATAAACTAACGAGACTTCTCTTTGTTCACTAAAAAAGGAACGTTGCAAATAATCTTGAGGTTACTGGAACAAGTACTTAAATAGTAAGATAATAGAGATTAAGATTAAAGATAGTGACTCATCAATTACTTTTAAGGAAGTATATGAAACAGTTCTACGTTTTAACTGACTTTAAAACAATGAGATTGGAATGATTTTAGTACTCTATAGAAGTGTTTTCGTAGTATCGCGTGCGACGCCGTCTGCCCAACAATCACGCACGCTAGAGTTCACATAATAGACGTAGAATGGAAAATTGGATAATTTCTCAAATAACTAAAGTGAACTCATTAAGCTATACGACCTATTTACTGGAACCTTGCCATATACTAATAGGAAAAATATAAATTGTAAATCATTAGCATAATATTCAGGAAGTTGGTTAAGACAAATGTGTTGTTTTGTTGTTGACTGTATTTTAGAAATGACTCTGTATTTTAAAATATTGTATTTTTGTCGTTTTGAGGCTTGTTTACATATTTAAACTCGTTACGTCGCTTCATATATTCGCATATTTTATTTTTGTCATTATTTAAACCAACGCACATTGAGAGATGGATCGGACAGCTTCGAAAAATATTCATAGGTACTCGTAGTTCCTAAATGTATTGCGAGAACGCTGAGTCTTTATATTACTGCCTTATTTGGACACTATCCTGTGAGTGCCCTGGGCTGTTGAGTTCCTGCTAGTTACTTTTTGTCTTGAGAACTACTTAGTGTATGGATGAGCTTTGGCATCGTGTGCTGAATCAGTGACTTATAGAATTCCTAACGCGAGCTCAGTGCGAGTAGGTTACTGGCATTTTAGGCAATTGTAGGTTTCGATAACTGTCAATTATTGAGCGGTTTATATCCTTGAATGTCTTTTTAGAGACCAAAAAGTATTGTAAGCTTAGCTTTAATTAGGCGTAAATATAAATGTTGGTTAAAATTTAGCGGTTGAATAGACAGATGATAGCGACAATGATATTTCTTAAATTATCGTGACGACCGCAAAGTTTCGTAGTTCGGTTGCATTGTAGATTGTAATGCACTTACAACTATTTTGTGGTGTCGAAAGTTGTCTTTGCAAAACCTCGGGAATTTCTCACCTCCGTTTTTGTACTTTAAAATCTCATTAGAAAGGAGATAGGCCTTTCTTTTAATAGAAACTAGCTTTGATAAATTGCGAATATTTGTTATATTTAAACGCGTAGTTGTATAAGCCTGTCAGAACACAAATTTGATTATTTTTGGCTAATTTGTAATAAAGTAAAGTAGAGCGAAGGGAAAGTGCGACTTATTTAAATCGTCTATCTTTAACGCAATAACAGAGGCACTTAAGCGTCATTTTGGCAAATGTGTTAAGAGAGTGGAGAGACTTTTAAATTTATTTTCTTTACATACATATGTATGATCTTACTTATGAAATAATAAATATAGAGGCTGCACGTGCTGAATAAATTTTGCTGTGACCTAAAAACACTACAAGCTTAGTAAGCGTTTTGGTTACTAACTATGATCATACGATGTTCGTTTGTATCAAGAGCGGGGGTGACAAAATGTAAATGCTGCAAATTTACATTAATAGCCAATTGTCGATTCAGCGCGTTCAATACGCGAGTAGGCACTTCACCTGACGGGTTTGGATATGACATATGTTTGAGTACATGTATGTGAAGGAATATGCACGCGATTAGAATTTTAATAAAGCGATGCGAAGATATGCGGCATGCCATTAATATTGAACCCAGCCTTACCAACACGCCTGGAGTCGTATTCAGGATATAAAATCTCTGGATTCTTCGAGATTTTCCTTTTAAAACCTTGCATTCCCGTGGGAATACTTATACGGTCCGATTCTAAGTACTGGGTGGCGCAAAAGTAGTGGCACTAAAGAAAATGCTTTTTTTTTTTTTTATTATACATTTTCTGTCATTCTGTTGTTGAAAATTGTGTAGTGAACAAATGTAAAATACACTGAAAATAAACATGGACCGTTTTACTCCCCAAGAACGTGGAATATCAGTGATAAGAACACAACGTGAATTTCGTCGACGATTTCCCCACCGTCCGGCACCGATTGGTCGCACAATTCGACGCTTTGCCACACACCCACTAAAAGTTACTGTATGGTGTGGCATCTGTGTTGACAGAGTGATCGGACCCTATTTTTTCGAAGACGCTGGAGGCAATGCGATAACTGTCACTGGAGAACGCTACAGAACCATGTTACGTGAGTTTTTGATACCCAGTTTGGACGAATTGGGGCTGGAGCACATCTGGTTTCAACAAGACGGCGCTACGGCACACACAGCGCGCGACACTATGGACTTAGTGAGGGACGCTTTTCCAGGCCGAGTTATCTCTCGTTTTGGCGATTTGCCTTGGCCTGCAAGATCACCCGATCTGACCAGTCCAGACTTTTTTCTTTGGGGTTTTTTGAAATCTCGGGTGTATGTGAACAAGCCACAGACTCTCGCAGCTCTAAAAGAAAACATTCGTCAAGAAATAACGAACATATCGCAGGAAGTGTTACGGCAAGTTATGCAAAATGTCATAAATAGGGCTCAAATGTGTATCAACTCTGGAGGTCACCATTTAAAAGACATCATCTTTAAATCCTAATGGTACGAAATTTAATGGCACAAATATACATTTAAAAAAATCTAAATCTAGTTTTCTAATTTAGAAAAAATGTTATAGCTGAACCAAATAGGGTCTTTACTTTTGCGCCACCCGTTATTATAAAAAAGCAATATACATAAAATACATATTTAATTGAATACTTTTAAAGGAATCGATTCTTATGTTTTGTTGTTGGACAGAATAATTCGAATTTAAATTGAAAGCAATTACAAATGCTACTGAATCGATGCCGACAAATTGCTTCACTAATAGTGCAGACAATATAAAAATATCGGTTACAATAATTACTTTCGAACAGCTTCTCAATTGGTAGATGGAGAAGACAACACTATAAAAGACAAATGATCGTCGTGTTCCCCATCGAAGCGTGATTAGTGGCAGTTAATCGAATTACTGACGACAGACGAACGGCAATGATATAATTTAACTGGTTTAATTCAATCGGATACAGTCGGGGTCGATGAATTCGGGTTACTCTGTCAGAAACACGACTCCTTCACATTGTTGTTGTACTTATATTTAGGTCGAAACTCTTAACCGAAGTTAAAATCCGGTTAACAGCATTTTGAACCATGCTCAATGTAGGGTTTCGCAACAAAATAGCGTATCTTCATAGCGCTTATGTCCATGTTGAGAAGCGCTTTATTATTTAACTACCAAACCTAGCAGCGGCAGACACTTATTCTTCAAATTTCATCAATATACACCGAGTAGTTTTTGAGTAAAATGCCTGTGACATACAGACAGACGGACATGACGAAACTATAAGGGTTCCGTTTTTGCCATTTTGGGTATACCTAACATCAATAAAGTAAGAACTTGTGTTGTTTCGACGTCTAGTGATGATTACAACTGACATCTCGCGTGACATTATTCGAGTATTCGATTTAAAATTTAAATAAAATCGATTACTCAACTAATGTTATTCAACTGGTTAATGTGACAACCGAATAGCAATCGATACTACGAGAGCTTGTTGCGACACGACGGAAGTTTCAACACTGCGATTATTAGTCGCTGAATTATGATAAACATCGGTATTATGCCAATCAACCGAGCTTATAATTTGGCTAATTGGCACGTTGATTTTGTAGACCGCTGTTGTAAAAGTAAAACAATACATTTATGTTTATTATTTTTTCATGTCTAAAAGAATTGCATTCATAATTTCATTTGTATCTTGTCTTGATTTAAATTTGGGCCTTACTAAATCTGTTACACTAATGATATTGTTTTCATTAGTTCCTCATAATCTAAGAACTAGTAACTTTCCGTGGATTTTTTATTTATTTTTGCTAACATATATGTAATAGGAAGGCCTTAAGGATTGTAATGATTCCTCATACATCTTAATTAGTGGAATAAAGAAACTCACATACAGAAATCTTGAAAACATAACACTATTTTTTTTGGGCGGTCGTAAAAAGTGTTTCGGAGGCTCAATTTGCAAGTGATATCGATATTAATATATCGAATATTTATTTACTACATATAGTTATGATTGATAACTCGAGTGATTCACCCCACTTCACACCGCCACAAGCTCAGCGAGTGCAGCATATAGGTGATTGGAAACGCGCGTGCCGTCGCCGCACTAACACCACGAAACTCTTTTATCATGCACACTACTCTTACATTTACATTAGATTGATATGTTGCACGGATGATTTATATACTCTCAGACAATCGCAAATGACTCTGACCTACTGCATCTATTGTGTGTCTATATAATTTTTACTACCAGATTGTGGGCTGTACAATTCTGCAACGACCGGTATGTAGGACGGTCACCGATTGATTTTGATAGACATCAAAAGTCAACTGTGACATTTATATTTCTGTTATAAATTACAGCATTGTTATAAAGCATGCTTACTTTTACTTTTTTAGTCGATTTCTATAACCTATATCGGTTTTATGGGGAGATAAATATTGAGTCGTAAAACTCGACCAATACGAATGACGCTGCAGTTATTGTTCCCTAATAAATATTATTGACACTTAATTTGTAATAAAAATATTGAATTATTTATTGGGCAATATAAATTGGGCGGGCGGTGATTAGAGTCACGTTGTTGTGTTATGCGTATGCGCAGCGTGTCGTTGGCGTCGTTTGGGCGGGTGATGCGCAATGGCGGGGCGGCGGCTCAGCGCCGGCGCAGGTTTACTCACAGTCCTCGTCGCGCCGCGTTACTGAACGCACGTTGTCCCATTGTTCTTGTCGGTTAAGTGCCGGTGCACAAAACATAAACAAGGGTCGGTCTGACCCGCACTATAGTGATGTTCCCGTGTCAGTGACTAGTTAACGAACACGACTACTGTATACACACAGGACTTATGATGCATGTGAGTGCCTCCGATAACTGCTTATTACTGGATTGTTTACTTTTTAAGTTGGGATAATTTCTTATTGAGTTTACTTTATTACATACCTGATGTTTATACTTAATTTCTATTAACTCTTTTCGGTGGTGTAAAACTGAGTTTAATTGTCTGGTCATGTAAAAAACAATTAGATTTGATCTTCTTAATTGGTGCGGTGTTGAAATACAGTATACGTATAAATATGACAAGCAAAAAGTAGGTAACTCAAAAGCCTAAAAAAAGAAACGACACTTATAATATTAAGTAGCGGTATTGTCAACGAAACAATGGTATTTAAAATTCTATAATAGACAAGGTCGTATACAATCGATTTCTTTTAAATAACAATTCAATAGAATGTAGCCAATTGTCGAGTTTCTGAAGCATCCTGTTTTTATAATAAGTGCCTCTACGACCTTAATTGGTCCAGAGTCCGACTTAATACTAGCAATTAAAGCACCTACCACGGTATTTTTCTTCTCATAAAACGATATTGTTGTTATAATTTTCCTGTCATTATCTCCTTGGATGATTGTTCACGATGATTAAATATGCTCCACATTCAAATAGAATCTAATGTCATTTGTTGGTCGCACTCTTGATTTTATGCTTGAATTTGCTCTATCTAACTTACTATCGTAGCCTATCTTCTCAAAAATTGGCGATATTAATATCATATTTGAATGGCTTAATTTATATGATCAAAATTTCCAACTGTTGTTATATTTTACAAGCAGGTAAGAAAAATATAAAGACAGTAAAATAAAGTATAACGGAGGACGGAGTGTTATGGCGCGTGTTAGGAGAGGCTTACGTCCAGCAGTGGAAATAGTAGTGGTTATATACTCTGTGGCAGTGGACTGCAATAAGCTGAAATGATGACGATGATGATGAAGAAGAAAAATAAGTTGAAAGTATTTATTTTAATATCCTAGTTGTAAAAACTTAGTAAGCATTTGTTAGGTTGTTTATGTAATTAAAAGTACTCTTTCATAGTATCGTGTACTGTGAATGGATATAATCGAGCTACGAT
Organism: Laspeyria flexula; assembly: GCA_905147015.1. Classification (NCBI taxonomy): domain Eukaryota; kingdom Metazoa; phylum Arthropoda; class Insecta; order Lepidoptera; family Erebidae; genus Laspeyria; species Laspeyria flexula. Next base: position 7,693,017 of record LR989964.1, on the reverse strand, counting down.
TATGTTGACTGAATATCGCCATCATCGGATATACGATCATCATGCCATACAAAGATGCACAGTGCTATACTCGTACAAGACTGTTGCAACAATACCCGTGAACTAATATAAAGCCTGATCAAATAGAATCCATAATATTTGTTGTTGACCCGTAATATGACTAAAAAAAAGTACATATTATCTAAAAATGACCTGAAAATTGCGGACGTAAAGAAAACCTGCGATTGTGTATGAAAAGATCGATTATGTTGACGAAACGAAAGATATGTCAACTCAGGATAACATAAGGAGGGAAGTATCTGAAATTGTTGGTAAAGAGGCTTGTAAGAATATAAGAACTATACACATGTAGAATTGATAGGCCTTTATTTGAGTTGCATGTAGGATATATATTTTATATATCCTACATGCAACTCATGATCAGATAAAAGACGCTATAGGTCCTTTTTTCCCATGGGGAAACATGATATTCTTCAGTGTAAAAATGTTAGGAGTAACAATTTGATTCTAAGGATATTCTGTCTTACTAAGCAGCAACGTCTCAACTGAATAAAATGGTTATAGAAAAATATATCGTAAGAATTAAATATAAGATGCGTTTTTCCAAACTTTGAATTGGAAGTTGAATTTGTTATTGTAAGTAGGGCAGTACTACGTCTTTATCTTCAAATACCTACATTTATATACACGTCATCCTTGACAATTAATGTCCTAGTAGAAGTTATAGGTAAAGAGACAAGGCAAGCGCAAATGAATCTATATAATTCTATTCCTATGACCTACAAGGTTTAGGAATGTTTTCCGCGTTTTCCAAGCTTTGTGTTATCTGTTTCTACGTATGCAGAATTCATTTTACTTCAACAAGTGTTTACATATTTTTATTTTTTTTGTCTCATTTTTGTTTGTACTTATAGTACAAACAAAAGAACACTTATAGTAAATAAGTTTTATTTCGGACTTAAAAATCCATATTTTTTTAGTAACAATGCATACATACTTATACTTATTAGGATATTTTTATTTATAAATATTCTTTTCTTAAAAATTCGTACAAAATTATGATACCTAGTAAAAATATTTCGATTCATAATGAAGTCATAATGTAATGTAATTGTTTATCACTTTTGTAAAGATTTTGATTTATATTAAACAAATTATAATCGGGATTAATCTTATTTCTAATGAGTACAATCTTAGATAGCACAAAATGCTCATTGTGCCCAAAATGTGTCTGTTTTCTTTATGAATCGAAATTATAAAGAAATAATACGCCCGCGTTTACGCCCAATATTTGTATCATAAAACAGATTGTTCAAGTTTATCTAAACAGTAATAAAAAGTAAGGATTACTTTTGTAAAACAACGTAGAACATTCGGTACTATAAACAAATGCCAGGGGCAACAAAAGCAATTGATGTCTTCCTTGTTTAGAGGACCGCTAATAAATAGAACACCCATTCAAGGGAACGATCCCATTTTTACCTGAACTTCTAAAATACGTAATTACTTAAACACAGAATCAACATGAGTTTGAGGCGTGGTCAGCACATGTTGTATTTGAAACTTTTGAGAGAAACATGTTAAGTTGAATGTTGTAAAATGTGTTTTTGTATACATTTTGGATTACTGAAACTAATTTATTCTCCCGCGAAATATTTTGACTAAAACCACAAAACATTAAACAAGTTCTATCTGTAACTGATGTAGCACACACCATAATATATTAAGCCTTTGGTTACATAATATAATTGGAAAGGTTCGTATGAGCCATCGAAGATACGATAGATTAAAACGTATTTCATAATTGTGCCGTAATTATCCAGTTTGAACCAGATTTATTGCTAACCCAATACTCCATTTACAATACTACGTAACACGTGATTGATCGATATAGCTAATTAAATTATGTTCGAGCATCGATTTATTTATTTACGTTCTGTAGTGGTCAATGAAATTTTAATGTTTGTTTAAGCAAATAGAAATCAACTTTACGATTCAACTGTAAACCGTCTTAAAAGATTTTGATGAAAATTGGCTATAGAGATGATTTGAAGATTACTTGGTTGAACATATTTCATGTAGACATTTTAATTAATTGACTTGGAAATTGGAATTTATTTCACTTTCGAGGTTTAAAGAAAAGACTTCTCGATAGAAATAGGCATGACGATGTCATCACTAACAATTGCTAGGGATAAAATAATTGATTAGGTGTATATAACTGACACATTGATACAAAATCGTGAGCTAATTCACTGACAGTAGCTAAAATAATATTATGATTACATAGACGTTTGTACTATTGAATAATAATTAACAAGGTTTTGTTTTATAATTATTTGGCACACATACAACAGAGGTTTCTGCATCTAAAATGAATTAAAAAATAAAACAAATGTAAACAAAAATCAATATAAATAATTCATTATTTAGATGTATCTCATTAGACGGGTCATAATTCCATGTGGAAAGCGCATCTAATTGAACTCTACTCACTAAAGTGGTAAAAGAGACTAATGCTGCAATTATCATGAATAATATTCAAGAGTATATATAGAGACTGGGATATCATAGCCAGAAATATTTGAATAGATTTTGTATAATAAAAATATAATATAATTTTCATAAAACTAAAATAGACAAGGAGAATATTAAGCAACTAGAAGTTGCGCGGGGCTTTGCTCCCATCGTTCATTGTTTGGCCACTGCTCAGCTCCTATTGGCCATAGCGTGATGTTATATAGCCTATAGCCTTCCTTGATAAACGGGCAATTCAACACTAAAAGAATTTTTCAAATTGGACCAGTTGTTCCTGAGATCCTAGCGTTCATCCAAATAAACAAACTCTAACCTATTAAGAGTATTTAGTGTTTGTTCACAACATCGCAGCTACTAAAATTTGTCACTATTAATTATTTTAGTACTTATTTTATAAGTAAGCAGCCCCCTTACTGGATCAGTTGTAATTCTTGTTTGTAGCTCGTATTGTAGCTAATAGCTCTCTATAAATATTGATAAGTACAGTAACTAGTCAGCGCACCTGTCAATTACAAACACACCTGATCTATAATAAATATAAAAATAGCCTGCAGTTGACAGACATGTTGGCGAACGAAACAAAAGTAAATTAACAAAACAACAACGAATTTATTTAATTGCTTCGAGAAAGATGCGAGTAAAGATGTGTTCGAGTTATTAGCAAATGGAACAAAAACTCATCTGCACAGAACGCGTGCAGTTACACTTGCCAACGACACACTAATTAAATTTGATACATGTGCCTTCCAGATATGCACAACGAAGGTAATTTTAGCACAAGAACAACTACCGCTATGGAACAGCCAATTACACGCCCTTTGTTCTACAACAGACCTAAAAACGCACGTTCATTAACCGACTTTAAGTAGGCTCTAAAAACTAAATTGTGGCACAGTTCCCTTCTTACGTGAATTGAATATTATGAGATCGGTCAACACAGAAATAAAACCTTTACGCTTGAATTGTTACTGGCAATGTTGGCTTGATTTCCTAAAGTTTACAAGGATATTTATGAAAAATAAGTAGTTGTTATTTGAATTTGGAATGCATATCTACTTTTAATATAAAATAAGGCATTATTATGCATATGAATACTAATAATAATCATAGGTGTACATGGGGCAAATACAAGAGTATGTTGCGTCATGCATGGTAATAAGAAGACATTACAAAATTACCCACCATTGTTCTGGCTTCGCGGAACACTGTTTCTTGGTGCGCCCGCTACGATCGGCGGCTAATAGGGCTCGCTTCATTGTGCATCTTTGTTCGTTCCCACAAACATACAAAATCCAAACAACACCGTGGAAGTACCACTATGCGAATGAAAAGTTTGTACAGGAAATGTGTTGTCACGTAATTCGGTAATTATGACATTACAACAGAGTGCCTACTCGCCAAGTCACGTACGCAACGTTCCCAAAGGATTCGTCTAAAAATAATGTTCCCAGTGCAATCTGTACAGCATCTTCCAATCTAAAGATAACGTTGGGCCAACACGTGGTAGTGTTGTAAGTTTAGTGACCCCCTGACGCGTAACGTGACGTCAGGATCCGTCGCAGCCATTAGTCGACGTCCTGCGGTGATCTGACTGTTCTTTGTACCCTCACTCGGTACATTCAACAAATGCTTACTTAATTGTTTTGTAACGAGGACATTAACAATACCAGGAGTTGTTTCAAACACGTGAATAGGAATTGAGCTGAGTAATCTTCAACTGCGTTACGATGCGGAAATATTTTTCAAGTTTTTTAAAAGCAAATTTGAAACAATAAAGATTTTTTTGGCACCATGTCTTTTGTGCTAATTTAAATAGACAAAACAATTATAATGACTGTCGTACATATGTACTTAGTTGAAGGACAATAACATCCTACCCAGTCTAAACTATGCTTGACTAATACGAGTACTAAACTTGGTCTTCTATGTTACTTGTTTCTTATAAGTTCTTCTCAGTCTTCGCATACTATCGTTCTTTCTGTAATTGTTTCAAAAGAATGTCACTTGGCATGTGAAACTGTCAATGAGAAGTTAATATTCTCACAAATTTTCTGCTCTCAAACAAGGAGTTAATAACAAACAAAAACACAACACACGTTCCTCAGCTCAGTCGTGTAAATAAAGGTTTTATACCTGTAATTCAGATGTAGTACGTGATGGAGTGAAAGAGATGCGGGTGTCGGATGGTCAGTGATCTAAATCTCGCCGCAGACACGTCCACCGCCCGTGCCGCTTCCAGCCGCTTACGTGACCGTGAATAATACCTCCATGACAAGTGTACTTTGACTAAAAAACAGAAATTATCCGCTTCCTTAAATGTCTTATAAAAAGCTAACTTTAGATTCCTTCGGGGTCAAATTCTAAGAGAAAAAATGTCTGAAACGTAACGGTAGTTGAAATAAATCTCAGCAAGAAATCCAATTGTTCCGTTCTCTATACCTTGGGGTATATAAATTACTACGTCTACCTTCAGTGTATACTGTTCGCGGTTCAATAAAACATTACGAAAAGAAATAGGTTGATTGATTAGTGTTTAGGACTCGAAAAAGTTTCAACTAAAAAGGTAAAAAAAAAGCTGACACATCATTATGTCGCATCCTCGGGGAACTAATTGTTAGTTTTGCGTTGGTTGCGTGTACGCACCGTTTAAATCATATTCCGGGAAGCATGGAGCGGTGCCCCTGACTCGCTTCACTGCGTCCTTGGGGATAGCCAGAGCTGCAGTCACTAGTTGAAAAAAACATTGAGTAATATAAAAAAATCTTGTTTCAAATTCATCAAACATTTGGTCAAACAAATGGTTCTAATACCGTATTTAGAAGCGATGAGCTCCTTAATAAGTACTCTGTCAATGTAATCTACCTTCTAAATTCTATAAGGTCTATAATTCAAATAAAGAATTACAAAACTCCCGTTTAACAAAACCCAACAGGTCAAAGTTGTAACGCATGTTTTTTATCGATTTTCTATGGAACAATTCTTTTTTTATGAAATGTCACTTTTTTTTCTGAATAAACTTAATCAATCACATGTATTATACACGCACATAATAAAGGTACGTTATGGCTACTAGCATCATTCGGAAAGCACGAATCTTTTAAGTATATTTAAACTTTTTGTACGCTCATTTTAAGAACCCTGCACGATTTACATGAACCTTTGTGTTAGCCCAACTTGTTGGCTCTGTTGTATGGATGATGTACCTTCAAAAGAAGTTGTATAAAAAACTTAATTACCTAAGTTTTCGTATGACTAATAAGAAAGGCGACTTTGATATGACAATATTTTCAGATCACTTTCGAAGAAATTCAGTAACTTTTGTGTCCCTATAAAGTTACTGAATTTATACTTACTAGCAATAAATAGTATTTAACTAATTACTATTTAAACTGTCTCATCAAAAAAATTATAATTCATACTTCTGTACATGTTGGCTGATATATTGGTCCAGCAAGCTCGCACTGAATATACAGGGTCCTTAATACAGTACAAGTATTGTACCACTGAATATCTCCGAGCTGGATCGTGATTGTTACATCTTGTAATTGAAAATAATTATTGGCATTTTTATTCAAGGTGATGTTGTGTCCTTATTCAGTGTGTATTAGCTTCGTGTGTCGGAGCCATGTATAATTTATAATTACGTAATTGTTAATAGCGCAGCTGTATTCACTTCGACATTTACAATCATCCATCGCAAAATATCAAAAGTCGAATTTAATAAAGTTTTTGTTCCATTGTTTTAAACCTATCAAGATAAATTACTAACTAAAGATATAACGGTATCTTCATTTATCATATTTGCCTACTAATCTACATTTAGCTCGACTCTTCTGTTACGTAATGTTTTATCAAAAGTGGCACATCGATTTTAATATTGACATGCTATGAATCTACTTCCTTAGCGGGTGCGTCACTTTCTCATGTTTTATGTAATTTCATTATCACGTACAATAATATAATTATAGCTATTAGCTGCATGCTTATAATGATTATGCTAACTTCAAAATAAACAACACGTTTATGGACAAAATTACAAGACAATTTTTAGTGGTTTTCATGTAAGAAATTCTTGCAAAAGGCAAGAATTTCTTACATGAAAACCACTAAAAATCACTACATTAAAAAATAAGATTATGATATAATAATATCACGAGGAAATTATAAAATTATTGTTCAGTTTCTGCTCATACATCACTATTGGGGAAGCCCATCCTTGAGGGATTGCTGCTATCATAGTAATTGTATTTTGAAATTCGAATTTGTGACTGTTGAACTAAAGGTTTTCGAAATTATGTAGTATACCCATTTATTTTATATAGTGTTGGATTCCCTACACCACAACCTACGATAGTTAGGTGCATAATGTGCAAATGAATGATGTAAATTGAAAAACAATGCTGTACATTATGTAAAGAGAAAGCGGGAAACTGAATTATCGACAGTTCGCTCACTTCTGCAGTACCACCACAGATACACAGTCAGTAACCATCACTTATACCTAGAACTTTACGACTCACGGAGTGATGTCATAAGTACCTCTAAATGTATAGTATTATCGATGCTCCCTTGTCATCCCAGTTTACAACCAAATAAAGAATTCTAACACACCAGTTTCTTCTACGTTTAACCTCCTTTATTAACCCATTAAAAAGAAAATAACATTAATGTTCAAAAGCGGGGGCAGGTAGCAAGTGTCACCTCTGTCCTACCCTATATATCAAGTTTGACGTAAAGCTGATCAAATATTTAACGGGATTCGGATTTTATACTTAACCCAATCGGATTTTTGGTTATAAATTTCTACCTGTCTAATACGATTATTACGTAAAATAATATTTTTCCACTTTTATGCTCATAAACTTTACGCTTGTTAAGTAATAGATGCAGTAAACGTCACATAAGCATATATGAATAATTCCTACGTTAATTCCCATTTCGTCATTCTGTGGCCCTTCCGAGGTGATCAGTCGTTGCTCTGTGAACTTTGGTTTACGTAAAAGTTGTCAATCACTTATATCAATATCTGTCACCGTATAAGGCAGCGCGTAACTTTATAAAGTCAAAATCGATCCAATCAAGAGTGAAGTAGTAGTTTGTATGTGAAGGAGGAATGAGTTTTAATGCGTTCGTCGGGTGAGGTCAGTTGAGACGACCCGCGGGGGCGCGCCGCTCGCTCAATTAACCGGCCTATACATGGATCACCAGATTGAAGGCGAGGTGTCCGCTGCGCCCGCGCCCGCAATGCGTTACGTGCCTGCCTCGAGCTGCACTTTCTCCCGTGGACTTATTTAAAATCGTCTCCAACTCGTGATTGACGCACTATTGTGAACATAGATTATGTAATAGCATCTCATGTGCCGTCACTCAAATTTACTGAGACTGTTTTGTTAATGTGTAATGATGCGTATTCTCTGTGCTTGCCATTTAATTGTTAAGCAATAAATTCATACATTCATATATAGTATGCATAAATGATTACTATAAATGCCCGCTGATTTTTACGCCTCGTCCACGGCTATAACATATTGAAGCTGTCATTCAACCTTTCAATACAATTGATACGAGCAATAATTCCTTCAATAGCAATAGTATATTTCAAAACGAGTTGCTAAATTTTAAATGCTTATTTATGGTCGTAGTGATTTTTGACGAAATAAATAAATAATTGAAATTGCGCTATTGTTCATTATTGCAATACTCCATTATCTCAAGTTTTTCTCATTTCAATAATAATTCATTCTGAACGTCATATTTCTTGCGCGTGAACATATTTTAAAAATTAATACAAAGGACTGAATGTAAATTGTTCAGAGCGCGAATGTTTTATCGTTCCCATTAATTGTTGACTTCTCGAAAGCAATGCAAGTTGGCATCTCATTTGAAAGATTGTTAAGTTTCATGAGTTTTTCCCGTCCTTGTTTTAAAATGAATGTTGTCTCGCAGGGCTCGGGGGGTGTGTAATAAGGCCGTTGACCGCAATCTCCTGCGTGCGGTGATTCGGCCCAGAATGCATTATTCCGAATCACTGCGGCAGTCCTATACCATTCCCAATTGAGAATTCCACGCTTGATGTCTTCTTTGGTAACAGTGAGCGCTGCTTTCCTTATGATTTATGAACGTTGCCCTCCAAATGGTAATTACCTGACATTATTTCGTGTATACATACCTTTTCGGTCATCATGATAAGTTGTTCTGTTCTATTTCTTTATTACATTTTTGGTAATACAATAAACCCATGATTGAAGTTATCTTCGTGATAATATGAAGTTGGATTAACTCAAAAAACCATCAGAGATGTCTGAAAAATTCAAACTCAAGTAATAATCCATTCAACACTTAGCACAATGTTTGTATTCAAAAGATTTTATCGCGTTCATAATCATCATCATATCAGCCCAAGAATGCCTACTGCGGGACATAAGCCTCACCTAGACGGCATTCATAGTACTACTGACAAATTGTGTATGTACTTAATGTTCAGTAACCCGTGCCCTAGTAATAGTTTACCGCTTCTATTAACACAATTAACACTTTTTAAGAACAAACAAAGAATTTTTGTTCCATTTGCCACTTATTCTATTAACGTACATTGTCGTAACCATAAGGCATACATACAAAGGCATCACATATTTGGGTCAGAGCAAGATGAGAGCAATCGAATAACTATCCGCAATCCTTATTGATCTACTTAGACATCAAGGCGTATTTTTGCTCACAAACAATATGCCCATTGTGTTAATCTAGACATAAATAAATATTCACATACTAGAGTTTGACAGCGATTGATTACTTAACAAAATGAGATATAGCACTTTGACGGGTTTAAGTAGGTGGGTAAATAGTTCTAAGTTCAGTTTCTATCGCTGACCTTTGATGAAGAAATCACTTTTACTGAACGGTATTTTGTCCAAAAGTGAAATGTTATCTGTCTATAAAATCATTGAATTGTTTTCGTCGAGGATGAGTAGGCGATCTGTGGCATAGCACAACAATAGATAGGTGTCGCGGGCGACCCGCGGCGACCCCACGCGATGTCGCCGCGATATCTTCGTGCTCATTCCGCTGAACTTTGCCGATATGTAGACCATCAACCATCTTGATAACGACCGAAATGCGGTAATGAATGTTTTCGAATTCCCTTTCAGAATTTTAAGATGATTGTCTTACAGAAATTAATTTACGTATTCGAATGTCAAAGTTCAGGTTTGATTAACGATTAACCAATAAATTTTATTGTTGGCATTGCGTGCAGTCATTATTGATATTCAATAAATATTCTTAATTACATGCTTGACCAATTGAACTCAAAGCATCAAGAAGTTGCATCGTGTATTTACCGCAAAGCTTGGACAAAGAGGCGAATAGGCTTCAATGAAATTCTCACGTACTTCAATTTATTTATAAGACCTCCAAACATTGCCAAATCAAATTAAATAACAGAATTATGAATTCAAATAAATTCATCACGTTAACCTTAGTGGAAATAACATCTGTGAATGTACGAATAGCGCAAATTGTGCTCACGACTGCTTGGCCGACTGTTGCACATCCTTGTTCCGACGGCGACCGGTGAATCACGCTGAGATTATATTCCGTGAATTGGTTTGCATACCACATTACCGTTAAAACCTCTGTGGTATTAAATTAAGAAGCAATGTCAAGCGATAATTAGGCCGTAATTATGGCGCCTCTGAAGCTTTATTGCAAGTGAAAATCACTCGTATGCTAATAATGTCTGCATTTTTGTTGAAATGGGTCTCGTTAATGATGGTCAATTCGCCGCAAAGTTACATTAAAGAAGTTGTTATTAATATATTACGTTGAAACTTAAAACAATTTTCGAATTTAAATAACACGCATTGCTGTGACGTGGTCTCAATACGTACTTCGCTATTTAGGTGCTGTGTTGTAATTTCCATCGAAAATCTATGTATTTTGTAAATAGTTATTATGTGTGAGTGTTCTTTGTAATAGCTCCAAGGCCAACGGCTAAACAGGGCATATTTTGCAATATGTACTTCGTCTCCAAACATAAATATAAACCTGTTTCTGCTATGAAACTGCCAAACATAATATATCATTGTCATATTTCTAGCTAGCTAAATAGCAACATATGTTAGGCCGAAATACCCAAACACGTATTAAACCTTTAATCGCCTACGTCGGATAAATCCGACACATATTTTCGTGTCCATTTCTCCAGAGACAATATTCTATAATTTTATTTCTCACTATGACATCTCAAAAGTATTAGTTTAATTGTTATATATTTTTTAATGAATGAACTTTAATGTACCTAATCTTTTATAGTATAATTTAATTTATTATAATTTAATTAATACTTAATGTTTAATGTCTTAATATAATTATGTTTCTTTTGTATAGCTTCACCTAACATTTAAGCGATTTGGTGCATAACTGTTAGCTTATATTGTTGAATAAATAAATAAATAAATATAATAATTATATAATTACGGCCAAATACTTCCGCTCGTTCAATCGGATTTTGCTATTTTTTACGCTAGATTCTATCAAAATATGTACCATTGTTTATATTAGGAAAAGATTTAATGTAATAATTTAAAATTAAATACACTTCTACAGATGATAAGTCTGGCGGTCAAAAGGTTAAACTCACTGGGTATTAAACCAAAAATCCTCACACGGAGTAACTAACCCCAGTGATATGATATTGAGTACGCCAGCGTATTCAATATCATATCGCCACCAAAACAGTAAATGCAGAATAATTTGACCTATAACATCAATTACATATTCTGACTCGTAATTCTTTCATAATTATAGTGTTTGTTACTCATAAAGGATGTTGCGAATATAAGCAAGCTTGATAAATCTGTAATAGAACACTAGAAGATAAAGTTATGTTTGCGGCATATCATATCATGTTACTAAAAGCTTGATGGTCCAACGTCATACGAACTTACGAAGACAAATATTTGGCCAACCGCAGATAATGTATTCAAGATTGGATGTAATATGTATTTTTGATTTGAAATATTGCCTAATGAGGGAATTGTTTTGTCTATATCTATACTAATATTATAAAGCTGAAGAGTTTGTTTGTTATTTAGAATAGAAAATATTATAGTGTTGGATAGCATTTATCGAAGAAGGTTATAGGTTATAACATCACGCTTCGGCCAATAGGAGCAGTGTTCAAACAAAGAACGATGGGAGCGAAGCCCCGGTCAAAGCCAGTAAAATTATAAATTTGGTACTTATGTTATATAGATTAATAATAATAATTAATTGATAAAATTATTCACAGCTTCAAATTTTGAGACAATACGAGTAGAAGTACATAAACCTATTTCATAATTCCATTGTTCCAGAAATATTTAATTCAAATATAACAGAGAAATTGAAATACAATAGAAAATAATAATAGGGTCGATAGATTTTTTTTATTTACATTTCACATTTAATTTAATTGGGTATCGCCATTGAATTTACAATCATAATTTAACAAAGATAGGTACCCAGACTCAGAACACCTACCTGTGGATCACATCCGCACTCGACGGTCGATGTAACAAGCTGACCTTAAACCATTACGCAGTCTCACAAATTAAATGGCATTTAATCGGTCATCTCATGTATAACATTACAAAGCATGTTTGTAGGTTGTAATTATTATCTAATTTGACTTATTAATTATTGGTTGTTACATAAATCCCGATACAACACGATGACAACTTTCAACTTCCTTTGCGCAACGTTAGACGTTATGTAAGAATGTATGTGTTCAGACAAGAGGTCAGGAAAAACTGTCTGATAGTATAAACAGCATAGGGCGAATACCATCAGAAAATTTTTTTGTTGAAATATACTTTATTTTAAAGGGCTTGGTAGATGAGGCCGAATAAATTGCTAAATATTTTCAGCAAAAATGAACTTTTTCAAAATTACCCCAATGCAATAGATCTTCTCTTATAGGTAACACTTAAACTTTGTTTCTTCTGCTGTCACAGCTTTCCAATGTATAGTAACGCGCAAGTCGTGCTCAACTTTCGTTAATATTTTCGTCTAAAATGTATAAAAAAGGGACCAAGTTAATGACGACCTACTTTCATTTCATGACACTTTTGACATAAAAATGGAACACTTAAAATATTTTAAAAAGGCGTGTCCACTGAGGCAGGAAACTAAAAAGTAGATAAAGATAATTTGTAAAAAGAACAGGCGGGTGCGGCCGCGGCGCACGCGCAGGTTATCTCAGTTTAGGACAGTTCACTCGTTATCTAAAAACTTACGCCCGTACCCACTTACTCTAAAGTAAACATTTGACTTAGAAAGTGCAGTTCCGTGTAACATGTTCACAGATAACACGCCTGTTTGTAATGCTCTGGATGAAACTCACACTTGGAAAAATAACTCAAAATGAAATACATGTTCATTGAGAAGTAAACACCCTATCTCTACTTGACGACGGATTTACAATCGCTTTTCAAATTCTATTTTATCTACAAAACAAAACATTTGTTTAGCGCCCTACAAAAAAACGTTAATCCCTTTCTAAGTAGTTATTCGATTGTAAAAAACTTAAACGCTGAATGTAGTTCCTTAGATTGGCTCAAACATTTATCTTTTGTTGTAAAAATAAAGGTTGAACTATTGTAATGGAACCTGGTTTTGAGTTTTCGTAGAATTCGAATATTTAGTTTAATACCTCTCCCAAACATTTGATCTGCAAACGCCAATGTTGACCAAAAATTAAGTAGCTAATGAAATGGTTGTCTTGGCATAATTTACATATCAAGACCAACACTGACGCAAGTTGGGCCAAAGTATGTAATAGAATTGGATGGTATTGTATGAGTAATTTTCACTTTTGATATAAATATTACGTTGACGTGATATTTTAATTCATACTCCACAGTTAGCCAAAGACATTCATGTAGTAGGTGATTTCGTTCATGTGTTCATACACATTAACAAAATCACCTAGGTTTTAATAGTAATTAAAACGCAATAGAAGTGTAAGTATGAACACATGAACAAAATCACCTACTACATTAATTGTGTGAATAATGTCCTATACTTTCCGCAGCCGTAGCTACATAATAACATTGTACATTTAATACAAATGTGCATACTACATTATTATAATAACCACCATTGTATTCTTTTATCAGATATTATTATACTCGGTACCAAAATCTCTCTTACACTGTGCACTGTGTAAAATTAATAATATTATTAAAACTACCAACCGGAATTGAAAAACTCTGTAATCCTTCTTCAAATCGTTTGAATATTCTGTGAATAAACTATTCAGTACTTAATAAACACTTAGTAAAGTTATTCGCGAAGTTAATTACAATAGGAATAAATATTAATGATCCGCTGTTAGTTAATGCCTTGCTAATGGCTGCAATTTAATAAATGCTAATTTGTAATGATGCTTTTGCATTTTCATGTGACTGCAGGCATAAACTTTAAAACATACAATACATTCCATTCTTTGTTGCACACGTGTGAATTAACAAAAATGAGTTTTATAATATGGCTCTGTCGCAAAATGACCACTTCTCAAAATGACTACAGGTAGCAAAATGTCCCTAATAGTGGTTTAATTAAATAGACACAACAAAGTTTAATCATTTAGTTTTTCGGCAAATACTCTAGAAATTCAATAGTTGATTTTCGTGAAAGATACTGGATTGCCAGCCCACATAATCTAAACTCTATACAAATAAATAAAATTGGAGTGTCTGTTTGTAATATTAAAATAACCGCTTTTTACTACATGCATATGAATGTATATACGGTACATATATCAAAATAAAAAGCGACAAGTGACATCAAACCATACAATGTATGTTTAATGTATATATGTACAATAGATGTCATCCACCTATACTAAATCTCCTGAAGGAGGCAGGTAGTACTTTAAATTTATAAACTATTCTAACTATTCTTAGTTTTAACTTTAATGACGTTGGATGTTTAATCCATGTACAAAGATCGTGTAACGGTCCCGGTGTCGAGCTGTCCATTCAAATGAAAATCACAACGAGCACGTCAGGTCGCGGTTGTGCGCACATTAATATGTAATTATTTACAGTACAATAAGTTTGCGTCACTCAAATACATTGTGTACTATCCTTAATGGTACTGTCAATAACGATCAGCTGAGTTTTTGTACTTAATAAATATACCGGTGATAAAAAGTACTACATTGATTTATGTCCAGTCAAATACCGAGGCTAATACGTCATTTAATTGATTACATTATTTGCTAAGCCTTCGAGCAAAAAGTGTATCTACTTGTATTATTTATCAATTTGAAGCCTATCTTTCTTTTTTTATGGCCAAAATGGCGGACAAGCGATCCGTGTAAGATTACCTATGTGATAACTACCCGAGGCAGAGCTAAGTCTCTGTAGGCCACTATTAATCACCGGTAGAAACTAAAACTACCGAATGAATACTTGTAATTATTAAGGAGTTTTCATACAATAAAAAATGTCAGCCAGAAATACAACTTTCCTCTACATCTCTTAATTAATTATTCTCAAACAGAAGATTTTAGCTTCGTTTAATAAAACCTTATTTAATTAGGTACTTGTCTATCGAATTATCTGATTGGATAGACTAAAACTTCTATGTTTTAGTGTTAGTCTACGACTAACGTTATGAAATTAAATCAGTTTTATATGTGCTGAAATTCATCAACTCGAT
Organism: Laspeyria flexula; assembly: GCA_905147015.1. NCBI lineage: Eukaryota > Metazoa > Arthropoda > Insecta > Lepidoptera > Erebidae > Laspeyria > Laspeyria flexula. Next base: position 7,677,771 of record LR989964.1, on the reverse strand, counting down.
AGTTAAGTAACTTAATACTTAACGACAGGATATTACACAGGCAATAAGAAATAACCGCTACAATTTCTCAGAACATAATGAAGACACAATACACGTAACTCGTAAGTCGCAGTCTAATGTTGAGCGCAGTGAGTCCAACGTCTCATTTTACAGTCCACTGAACACGGGTGCACTTATAACCATTTGATACGATTATATAAAAATAAGGCAGATATGAACCGCCTCCCGATCCTCTTCTTACTGATTTTTCAATATGATAAAATAACCCTTTGTTCTTATTTTGTTTTACTGGAAACTAGAACAAGTTATACGTATTTGGTCCCATTAAAAATAATATGTTAAGAAAAATAAATTTACACGCTAAAAGATATGCTACTTCTGAAGCTTCAAACAAACAATTACTGTTATTATAATTTATTATAACGTATAAATTTATATTAATACTTCGATCTCAATGCCGTATATTACTTATAAATTGTCATCACTCCTTTATAAGAATCTGAATACCAATCCGTTTGTGACTCTAAAGTTATAAAAAGAAGGTGCACTATTGCGATAAAATAATGTGAATGCCAGCGTTCTCCCGGTCTTCAGAAATTTGAGCACGCATTGATGGTTTTGTAAAGAATATTTTAAGAAATATTTAAAATATTTTTTTTTATGTTTTGATAATATTGGGACTCGAGTTAGAGTCACAATATTATAGTGTCTGTACACACGATTATTTATTGTTCATGGCATGAATAGAATAATAATTGTCAGTTCACTTTTATGAGTCAAGGTACTTTAACAATACTAAAATGACCTGTTATCTTATTAAAGGCCCTCGAATATTAAGAGCGTCATATAGGCATCACCACTCATAAAACAAAACATGTATACAATAATTGGTGATATGCACAGCTCATGTAGTAGCACTGAACACGTAATGAACAATTTTGCCTAAGGCTGCGTTATATAAGTTGGACAATGACTGATGTTATTCTCACGATCCTTTGTCCTGTTATAATAAGGTATCATTGTCATGGATACGCTTGAGAGATTCGTTGTGAGGGAGCACCCTCAGGACTCCAACAACGCGATGAGAATTTAGATTACGTTGCGTTTCAATAGACGACTTTAATATACTATAATGTATGCTTGAGTGGCTATGAGTATAAGCTTTAATGTATAACGAGTTGTCACTAATACAACGCGCCAACGGTACTGGGTATCAAGTTCTTTGTTAATTAAAATATTTTCACACTAAATACACCCTTGACTGCGATTATATTCGACCTAGTTTAGCGTGTAACTAGATACAAAGTGATTTTAAACATCTCGTTAAGGTAAAACCGTTATATAACTTCTATTGGTGTACAAGTAGCTCTTGTTTGCGTAATTGTGATGACAATATTTACTCATAACTGCCACTGTCTTAGATTCAAGTTTGCATTTTGAGGTAGGTGATACACAAGCGTAATTTACATTATGATACCGAACTAATTTGAATCTTACTACATACACGGAGAGTTCTTTTTAATATATCTCGTGTTTGTTCTACTTATTTGCTTTACGAAATTTATAGGAAACTTCCAAAATAATACGTATTGTGTTATTTGATTTCGTTTTCTTTAATGAGTTGTAATGACAAAATAATTAGTATACTTGGTAACAATAGAATCGTATCGCTAACAAAATGTTGTCATAATCAAATTGGGGTTCATTTTCCGCTTTCTATAAATACGAGTACAATACAGAGGCCATTTTCTCCTCCATTGCTTTCTTCAAATTTCTCGAAATCAAATCCTATTTCGTATTTTATTTGAAATACCATCAGGTGCTTGTTAAAGAATGTTTTTCTTAACCTAGGGTACTACTTGTATATTTAACCGATATTAGAAATGGTTTAATTTCGTTATCACTTACCTAGAATAATTTTAATTTTATCTGTAATTTCAGGTTTAAATTTGAAATATTGATTTGAGGAAACTGTATATAATCAAACAGAGTTCAGGAGTTAATTATTATGTTTTGTTTTGTTATAGATCGAGCGGTTGGCACAATATGAGCGGTTGGTGGGAGGTGGATGTGCGCGGCGGCGTGCAGCCCGTCTATCAGACCTGGAGCGAGTGCAGGATCTATTCCCGCACGATTATCTTGCGTTACATGATGCCGACGCACCCGCTGCACTCGCTTCACACCATGCACAGGTACATTCATATTACATCACCACCATCACCATTCAAATACCCGAACGATTACATCTACCATTCGATATTCTAAGATTAACATCTTTAATTGCTAATATTAACCACTTATTGGTATTTCTGATAATTATTTCGTGGTTTCAAATTACACTTACTTACTTTAAACCATTAATAGATTATCTATTTCGCAACAAACTTAAATTGTGTATATCGTACAATCCTAACGCCTACAGACTGTTTTCGGCTAACGTAACCCATTATTTTAGTTATGCTATTGCATCAGATCAAGGTCATCATGCTCTTTAATATCAAAAAATACTAAATTCCCTCAAAATTCTTTGGAGACCCGTCCCAGCAGTGAGACGTTTATTAGTTGTAATGATACCAACATCCTATGTATCCAAGTGCTATCATCTTCAAATGAATGCATTTGAAACTTAATACTGGTCTATGTGTGTGGTTGATTGCGGTTCGGTGTAGGTATCATACCATTTGCATTGCAAAACACGTGCTTATCCACCACGTGTGGTAGCACGTTGCAATCGTTCAATTATATACTATCAGGGAAGTTATTCGTCAAACGTCTTCGTAGCTGGCATTTAGTTGGCTAACCTCCGTTGCATTTAATTGGCCTTACTATGCAAGGTTCTGTCGATCGCATATTGTGTACCTATATTGAATGACGACAGATAGAAATAGTTCCACAATTTGAATTGCACCAGCTTTATAGTTTCTGAGCTCCAATCTAAGGCTGAAACAAAATTATATGATTAAACAGGTACTGCAATGAGTTAAAATGTGTTATAGTAACTGTATGGGCTCTTTACACGATCCCATGTCTACTGAAATGGTAATTGAATGAAATGGTCTAGAGTAATGTAAACAGAGCACACTTGTACAGAACAATTCAACGTTTCGTAAAGCCTTGAAAATACGAGCCTAAATATAAAACAATAGATCATTATAATCTCTTTGTTACAGAAACACAAAAGCCTACGTAAGCGACCAAGCTTGGATATTGGAGGAACAATCAGCGCGAGCAGTACTAACCTGTCTCCTCGTACCTTCATCATGGAAGCCCCTGTCCAACTGAGTCCTCTAGGCGCAACTTCCCCACCGTTAGACCGCCATTTATTCCTCTTCAGCGACTTAGTACTAGTTGGCAAATCCCGAGGAACTAACTGCTTCAAACTTAAAGAGAGCGTCAGACTTGCTGAAGTATGGATTTCGCTGCCAGATGGCGATGACACCGGCTTCCTTATTGGATGGCCGACTGTTACAGGGGTTGCCAACTACTTTGCCACGTACCCCACACAAGCTGCTAGAGACACTTGGTACAGGTAAGAGAAGAAATTTCAAATTAAAAACACATTTTGTAAATTCATTTCTTATCAAAATGTATACGATTGTCATAGTAATGTTAAGAGCTATACTCGTAAGTAACAAGCATACCTATAAATATGCACTTGCAATACCAAAAGAAATATATTTAGTTAAAAAGTTAAATTGACATATTTATTTTCAGGAAAATCCAAAACGCTTTAACTGCTCAGCTGGCTACAGAACCAAAGTCTACAAATATCCAGATTTTCTACAAAGATGCTACGAGCTCTATTGAATTTGTAAGTACATACTTTGTTTATTATTTTTTACAGCATCTCTATCTCCTTTGGTCGCATTATGTTCAGCGGGCTCAAATTTTCTAATTCTCACAACGTCCAATTCGCAAATTCTATCTTACTCCATAGCTTACTAATATTATAAATGTGAAATTTAAGGTGGATATGGATAGATGTTTGTTACTCAATCACACCAAAATGGCTGAAAAGATTGGTTTAAAATTTAGCATACGGATAGATTACAATCTCGACGAGCAGATAAGCTACTTTTTACCAACATAACATACGAGTGGAGTCGCAGGTGGAAGCTGCTATTTTTATATTATTGAATCAAAGAAAAAATATTCAATAGTATTTTTAATTTAAGAGTACGAGTATCTGATTAATTCAATATTTTTAAGTTATAAATTGTTTGGAGGTTTATGGATGTTTGTGGATTGTAATGATGATGAAGTTTAAATGTGGTTATAAATGTACTATTCATATTATTGTTTTCAATAAAAAACAATGAGTTTCCTCTTCACAAATCAAAATATCGATTGTTAAGAAAGTAACAATGGAAAATTTTGGCTATTTTCAACAAACATTACGAAACTGAATTAGGTAATGTTCTATGTCTATTCAATTTGGGTTTTTAATTTTCAGTGTAAAACAGTGTCTGTGAATCCAGACATGAGCGCACGTTGCGTGGTTCGTCAGGCACTTAACGTGCTACAAAATGGTAGTACTGAAGCTGAAGACCATGAAGGCGAAGGAGAACATGAGGGAGATGGAAGATGGGGAGCTGCCAATGAGTTCACTCTTTTTGTACGAACTGGAAGAGATGCGCCCCCTACGCCACTTAGAGGGATTGAAAGGCCGCATGCTGTGCAGGTAAATAGTCCAGTTTCTAATTTTGACCACCGGTATAAAATATATGTTGACTATTTTTTTATAAAAGTAATATACAACTTCACTTTTACATTATTTTATTTATATTTTTAATACTTTATAAGCTAAATATTATTATACAACGGATCTACGTCCCGTATTATATTTAAGGAGTATGAAATACCTTATCTATTTATTAATTACACCGATCGTGGTCACGGGCTGACTGGAGCGGGCGGCCGAATGTTTTCGGTTTCTACTACTGCTACTACCCTCACTTTGGTCATTTATATTTATAGTTCTAGAACTATATCTAGGTATATCTGTCGGTATTTCGACACACTACACTAATGACGTCTACACATGGGCCTACTTTGTCATATCGGAGATGTTTATACTTGCTGATAACGGGATACCAAGATGAATACACATGACGTAAACCCGTTGCATTATAATTTAATATGTGTACAAGTCGCGAAAGTTTAAAAGAAACTATTGTTTTAGTCATAGTAATTAATTAGTGCTAAACTTCGACTTTTTTTTAACAACATTAATTGAAGTTTCTTTCAAATTCCAGATGTCAAGAATACGACAAACTTTATCTAGTGAAGACGGGTTCGATTTAGAACATGTTAACGCTAAAAATAATCCTTGTGGACTTGTGTTTGAGCTGAGAAAGAAGAACCAAGGATTAAAAAAGTAAGTAACATTTTTATCGCATACAATAACAGTGTCAAATCTGTTTTTACTTTTTAAAGAAAGGATGAAGTTTCTCTAAAGAAAGTCTTGAAAGTAACAATAAGGATTAAATCAAATCTCGTACATTGTAAGATAAGCCCATAATGTACGATGTATGTCGGAATTCATTTGTGAAATGAAGATAGCGGCCAACGCCTACGTGTGCTAATTTTTGTAAATTGAATTGATGATGAATGGTTTTGTACTCATTTTTTCTTTTAAAGATAATAAAAAGGGTGAATGCATTTTTAAATTGATCTACTTGAAATTTTCATTGTGGCAAATTGTGCTCATAATTTTTAATGTAAAAGTGTGATACGTCCGATGATGATACAAAAGTACTATATCATCGAATTAGACATTCTGAGAGTTTGGCGCGTTATAAAAAATCAAAAGAAGGAAATCCTTCACAACAACGCCCTCAATGTGCCCCCCTAGTGTACTTTGTAGTAATTATCATATTTCTTCGAGCAGAATTGGCTTGGAACAAATTTCATATTTAGAACACAATTATTTAAAGATTTTAACCGTGCAATATCCTCTACAGCGGCAATCCCGGTGGACGTGGTCTCCGCCTCCTCCGTCGCGGCGGGCGCTTATTCGGCGTCCAACTTACGCGCTTATGCGGCGGCGCAGTACCTCCAGCACTCATGTTAGCGCTAAGAAGGCTACGTGCGCTCGCTCCTAATACACATGGCGTCTTCCGTAGAAGTGCCAATGCTAAGGCACTTAGATTGCTGAGGGATAAGGTAAGGATATAATTATTAACTTTGTATTTTAATTATATATTAATAAAAATGTGCATTTTTTGTTTGCTTGATGCTTATCAAGCGATTACCGTTGCCTCTGGACGCCTGCAACACCAGGGGCATCACGAGCACGTTGCCGACTCTTAATAAACCTAGTTTCTCCTGCTTTTCACATAAAACATACTCTATTTTTTGTAAAGTTTTACCGCAATTTTTATACTTAACGTATTTCTCGTAGGTATGTAGTTCGTAAAAGTCCATTTAGCTAAAATATTTTCAGTGCCTTCTGAAAAAAATGTATTATTATTTTCTGGTGTGTAATGTATGCTTTATTTTTATCAGCTGGACACGCTTGGTCCATGGGCAGAAGGTTGTCCGGAGCTGGAACGCGCTCCCGTGTTATTGCTGGCGGCGCTTGTCAAGGAGTTCTTCCGTGCGTTGCCACAACCTCTGCTAGCGTCTGAGCTGTACCCAGCATGGCTACAAGTACTCAGTAAGTATTTACCTCATATCATAAAATTCGTCAATCTTTACTATAATACCAAAGTGACAAGCAATAAGGAGTCCCTTTTTATAATTCCAAACAATTCTATAACATATTTTCTCCTTGCTTTCAGCATTATCTCAAAATGAAAAAGTGACTGCTGTTCGTTCGCTCCTGCTGAAGCTACCCAAATCCCACTACACAATGTTGATGTACTTCATTTGTTTACTGCAATCTATCGCCAAGAAGTCCAACATAAACCTCATGTGCCCTATGAACCTCGGTGTATGTGTCGGTCCGAGCCTCCTATGGCCCAATACCCCCTGTGACAAAGCTCCCAAAGCAGTGCCAATGGTTGTAGAACTCTTAATAGTAAAAGCTGAAGCATTATTTGGACCTCAAATTGTAGGTCTTCTGGGCAACGGCAGCTCTGAAACTTCGAACGCTTTACTAGATTCAGGCGCAGAGGAAAGTGATAGCCTTCATTCTGTTGGAATATCATTAGATTCAATGGAACTTTCTACGCCACGTAAAGAAAAGTTATCCTTAAGTCGAGATTCAGGGTTGACGCTTTCAGAAGATGATTCAAATAGCAATGGAGGTAATAGTCCTGCGCCAAGAAACATACTGCACAGTCTTTCAGCGCCAACATGCAATTTACAACAAGAAAAGTTAGGAATACGGTATAATACAGAAAACCACAATGTAACCGGATTGCCTCAGATAGCGCAGAGACAGAACATCTATTCTAACAAATCCGAACTTTATAGTACTGTAAACGAGGAGTTGTATACTACGCCTTATCTTGGAGAGAGATATGTGCATAATTCCATAAATATTGGCATATCTAATGGCATAGATGAAAGAAATTATGTGTCCAAAACAGCACTTCAGCGATCAACGGCTGATATCTACGAACAACGTCCAGCGAAGTACATTACTGGCTTAGAACCACAGAAACCACCGAGAAGTAACGTTTCAAAGGCAGCACGCACGTCTAAAGTATACAGTATGTACGCCGAAACACAAGAAAATGCGAAAAACGACAAAAATATAACCAACAAAAACTTTAACAGAGCAAAAAGTTCAGACAACCTTTTAGAATCTAAACAGGAAAATATGGAAAATAAACGAGACATGGTTTCTAGTCAAGAAAATATAGTTTACAGTAACATACACGACCTGGCGATGTTTACAGAAAACATCCAACGACAAAATCAATATCAAACGCATGCAGAGGCAACACACGCGAACTACTCCCGAGTGTACACGGGATGGGAGAAAAAGAGTGCCAACTATAACAATAAAACGAATAATGGTACTTCAGAGAACATCTACGGTCAGATGACGAAAAAGCAGGGTGAGACCTCGCAAAATAATGTAGATGGGAACGTAACACCGGCAGCCACCATTTTTACAAGAAATGACTGGACTCGTCAAGCAGCTAGGACAAAGAGTTTAGAAGTTAGTGAAGAGTTACATACAAACTCAGAGAAAATGCGTAACGGCAACTATGAAACGGTTGTTACAAATTCTTGCCGAAAAAGGCGTTTTGACCCCGCACATATGTGCACTAAGAGTTGCTCGGTTCCACCAACCCCTAATAGAGAACAAGAAAAGCGTATGAATCCGTTACAAAATTCTTATTCGTATGTTGAACATATGCATAATAATAATTCTGAGGAAAACAAAAAGTCTAGACTACGCAACTACAACACTAATAAGCTGAACCAGTCCAAATCTTTGGCAAACATTATTCTTCACAGCGACTCAAGTAGTAGTGACACGTTGTATCAGCCACAGAACTCATACAATAGCCGATCGACGGAGTCTCCAGCCAGCGAGAACTCCTTCGAGAATTCCTATACCACACAATATATTGATCCTTTGTACACATCTGTGTATAATCGACGAAGGGACATATTCCACGACATGAAATCACCGAACATATTCCCTTCTGATATCTACAAAGCGACGCCTACAGCCGTCCAGCCCGAGTTCATCAACTCGGAAAAAGAACAAAATAATAATAAGAAGAAACCACCGCATATGCCCCCACCAGTCCCGCCAAGAAAAATGGTGTACCAGAGAGTACTGAAGAAGTTCCAACCGGTGCACGTGAACAAGGAGGACAAGAACTCGCGATCTAAGTCTGTGCCAAGACTGTACAGAGAGCCGACGAATGGTGCCGACAAGAAAGGACAGAACAACATGGTCGCACTGGACGGCTCCGAGTCAGACACTGAGTCAGAATCATACGTATAAGCTGCGTAAGCACAATCTTAACATAAATTTATATGGAGATATATTAAATTATTATAAATGCGTAAATCATATGTGTCAAAGTAATTATGATCTGCGTTGAACAAAATTTGTTATAAATGTAGGATAGCATCGATGTTAGAAACTTTAATGTTTTGAACCAGTTTGTTTACTACTTACTTACTTTTAAGACGCTATGGTTTCATAGTGGTTATGTAAGGAATATCTTGTGAATCCCGCCTTAAAATTATAATATGTGACCATAACCAGAGTTGTTTTGGTGATGTAATTCCAAAGACGTAAGAATAGTTTCAAACTTAATGGTATTATGTAGATGGATGTTGTATCGATGGGATATTATTATGTTTATTATATTGTCCTTAATAAAAGATTAATATAGGACCTGTTTATGCCAATCACTCGCTATTAAATTGTAATTATCGTTAGATATTTGACGTAGTGTACCTAATACTAAAAGTTTATGGCGCTGGTTGTATTTTGAATACACTGTTTTTATATTGAATGAAAATAAATAATGATGACGCATACAGTTTATTAACATTTTAAATTATTATTCTTGATTACAATAAAATATTATTATTAATTAGATGTTATGAATATTTGACGTGAAATATAAAATGTTGATAATATTGTATTTATATTTTTTATTTTCTCTCTATTTTATGTAACTAGCGCTGATTTAAACTATGACTTTTATGTGTCATTTATTATATAAATAAATTTTATGTCTGAAAGTAATAAAATATTGATGTTTAATTAAAGAAAGCCTGTCTGTGTATATAATGTATGATATATTGTACCTATACTTTTAATAAAATATATTAAATGGTTTTAATCATACATAGTTGTTGTATTTATTTTTACTTTTCCTTTTCGATAATAATATTGTACGTTTTGGCATGAAATCTATGAAATTTGGAGCATTTAGAGCAAGTTAAGCTTATTACAATTGTTCTTTGTATCTGTTCACTGTTTACGATAAATATATTTATCACGAAGAATATGGTATTAACTCAGCCGGACATCTTGGTTTCTACCGCACCTACGATTTTGTTAAGACAAATTTTCAAGTATAAAATTTAATGTGTCCTAATTAGAGCAGCAATAAATACCACCGCATTGGAATCACGTTAAGTATCGTGGGTTTCCCCTATACATTTTTTATTCACTAGAGAATTAATATGTTATTAATATGTTCTGGATGCCTTCAATAAAACAAAACAACTTTTATGTATCTAATAATTTATTTTTTTGTAAAATTATCATAATTCACTCTTAATCATCATCACAGTCACAAATAAAACAAAATCCTAAATCGCAATTCAACATATAAAACTGGGGATTACTTACTTCATAGAAAATAATTGAGCTATGTACAAAAGGTTTAAAAAAAAAAACATTTTCATTGAGAAGTATTTTAGAATAGTAGAGCTATTTAGAATGTGTTTATAAAATGATATGGTAGAGAAAGATATAATAAAAACAACCCTACTTCTGTTCATTTATGTCAGTACATATGTAACAATACTATAAGATCTAGTTGTAGTAGATCCGTTCATAACCAAAGCCAAAAATAAAGCCTGAAAGCCATGTCACCACAAGTTCAGAGACGATACCAAAAGAAATCTACTTTATAACCAACTAACGGCGTATACACCACATTCAATACTTTCGTTCTACGTATAAGTTAATTTATCATGTAATTTACAACAAAAATACGAAAACACTACTCCCCAAACAACGACATAGATTAAGAGCGTTTAGAAACGCACGTATTTTAAATTGTACACAAGCATTTCATACAGAAAGCTTTCATACCTAATATGTATGCGCGTTTATAAGTACAGGCGTTCTTCTATGACTAGGGCAAAGAGCCCTAATGCAGTTCGTGATTTAATAACACTACCCACAGCTTGGAAAACGCATTTCCTAAGTGTACGAAACTTACAAACTGTCAAATAATATACGAAATATTGAGCTGATTTTGATCCCAAATTGATGTTTTAGCCTTAAGCAAGGGCACGACGGCGTAATGGAATGGACTCCCTTGCATGGATATAATTATTGTCCAGCGAAAATAGCGTCGCATTCTTGAATACAACAATCTATCTATCTAATTGGGAGGTAGGAATTTAAACTTTTTGCCGCCAAACCGACCAAGGCTTGCATATAAAAGTATTTTATTATGTATACCTAATATTATCATTATAATGAGACCACATTTTAAATATTAGTTCCTCCGCTGTTGTCACCAAAGCGATTCAAAGGTTATTAATACAACAATGAGTGAATTTAATTCTTTTAATTGTGTTGGCAAGCCTATGGTGTCATTACTTGCTTCTCCTATTCATCACATACAAAATTAAATATGGCGATTTAATACAATCTTACAAAACTACTTACAATTAAAAATACCTAGTCGGCCATATTTGTGTGTACTACAACCGATTTATTCAGGGCCCACGGCATAGGGTAGCGTGACAGCACAAGATACATCCCCTTAATACATTGTATACAATGGGTCTAAATACAATTGATATCCTAACATATTAACTACAATTAACTTTATTTAATAATTACCCTTATGTACTTTAGATAGAACGCATTATAAAGTACCTAGTTAAAAGACAACTGTAGAAGAAAGTCGCGATCGGAACCGGTGACACCTTATTAAAGCCTCTTACATAATTATCTTGACAATATCAAATGTATTGTACTATATACCAATACTATATTCCATTTAATGACAGGTCATAGAAAATAAATAACCTAAACTTTTTACCTATGACGAGAGCACATTCATAAAATTGTATTGAATGCGTTTGAATAAGTGCGAGTCGTCTATTACACTCTATATAAATTAAGTGAGATCGCGCCGGGGCACACAGAAGAGCCAAACTGTGTTTAGTGCTTATTATTAAACTGTCTTTCAAATAAAAAACAGATACCATTTTCTGAAAAATATACATACATTTCGATCATTGCATATCAACAGTTTAGTTATAGATATCAAAGGCGTTCATGAAACGCAATCTAGACTCGATGTACACAATAAACTACATAGAAGAGAAGATGACGTCATTTCATCAGAGACACAGGGGCGGACCGTGAGTTTGTGGGGCCTTGGGCTAGCACTACTCGGGGGCCCCTAGAGGGCCTGTGTAAATTATCAATTAACTGCCATTTAAAAAAACCGGCTAAGAGTGAGGGTTCCGTCGCCAAAATGGTAAAAACGTTATGTCCGTCCGTATGTCTCAGGCATTTTACTCGAAAACTACTCGATGTATATCGACGACACTTGGAGAATAGTTGTCTTGTGTGGGCCGCTAAGTAATATTGAGATTTTGCTGCGGAACCCTATATTGAGTATAATCCGACATGGTTTTAAACTATTTTTTTTAATTCACAATATCTTCTATTGCGGCTGGGGGGTTATATCCCCTTATATCTATGTAGGCCCTACATAGATTCGCCCCTGCAGAGACATGTCTTGTCTTGTCACTCATCCCGTGCCAGCCCTAGCAGCATAGACCTAGTTCCTGTTCACATAATAACTTATGTTTTAGGAGTAATCGTGACGGTGGTATCTGTGCTGTTGGTATCTTGAGGTGACTTGTCTTCATCATCTTCAACAGGTTCTACGTAGTTCCATGATTGTGTCTCCGCTGTTCCGAATAAGATGAAATAGCCCGCGCTTGCAATGTAAAGCGACGCACCCGTTATGAATACTGGACGCCATTCAGAGAAACCATCCTGAAATTACGAATGTTATTAATTATTATTAAAATTTTGTCATTTTATAATAATACTATCCTATATTATAATGATTTTTAATTCGGTTCAATAGTTCCTGAGATTAGCACGTTCAAAGAAACAAACAAACTCTTCAGATGTTGGTTATGCATATCATGTAATAACTGTAACAATTGTGTAATAAAAGCTTTTCATATATAAATATCTATGTATATTTATTTTGTTACTAAAATTTTCTTTTGATTTTGATTAAAACAGAAATAATACTTTGTCAAACACCTTTTTGTAATTGGTATGATATGTAGAGGTTTTGCAAATAATTTTTAATTAAGAATTCACGATAATCACGATTTAGAAAAGACAGTAATTTGAGTGAAGGACGTCAACACGTTACAGGCAAAGAAATTATTTTTTAAATATACATTTAAGATACGAGTACCTAACCAGCAAAATTCATGCATTTTTTAATTTAATGTAATAGCATGATTAACACATTCTCAAGATTCAAGTAAGTGAAAAAATGCAATTAAAACGAAACTACCTAGTATTGTTATGATAATTGGCTATAAAAATTAATTTGACAACTACATCTTATATTTGACTGGCCTGTTTTTTGACTGGCCTGTTGGTCTAGTGGTTAGTGACCCTGATTGCTAAGCCGGAGGTCGTGGGTTCGATCCCCACCCAGGACAAATCTTTGTGTGATGAGCATAAAGGTTTGTTCTGTGTCTGGGTGTAATTTATCTATAATATGTATGTATTTACAAAAAAAAAATGTATTTAAGTAGTATATCAGTTGTTTAGTACCCATAACACAAGCAAATATAATTGCTTACTTTGGGACTAGATGGCGCTGTGTGAATGTGGTAGAATATTATATTATTATATTATATTATATCATAATAACATATACCGTGCACTTTTAGTAGTCTTAAAACTGTCTAGATCATAATAATAAGATATATATAGATACTCTCTTAGTAGCTACATAAATAATTATACAGGTTAAATTAACTTACCCCATTCTTGGTAAAGTATGCAGTTACAAGTGGCGTTACAAAACCAGCTGTGTTACCGATGCCATTAGCTATACCGTAGAGTGTACCCGCGAAGTTCGGAGCCAAGTCTTGGTGGTTCACAAGGTTTGTTAGCGTCGCGGCGCCGTTGGAGCCCATTGAGAATGTGATCAAGGCTACAGAGAGGATAGGAGCACAACCAGTGTAGCCCAGACCGATGAGAAGCAGACCAGGTACCACGTGGGAGAAGAGACAGAAGAATTTCCTCATAAACGTCATTGATACAACGTTTTGTTTCACAATCCTGGAATGTTAAAATTAACGATTCTTTGGTCTTCGATAATTTCAAACAATCTATTTAGATATCTTATACTTTAACTTATTAATCTTTATAATAAATATTATAATAATTAATTTTAATATTTATTATAAATTTCTTAATAATAATTATTATTATAATATTTATTATAAAGATTAATAAGTTTTTTATAAAACGATTATAGATTAATTTGAAATCACAGTCGTAGCATAGATAATGTCTACCTAACGACCACATGTTCAACTGCTTTATAGCGCTTTTATATTGAATTATTCGGATAAGAATATTTTTCTATATCATTCAAAATTGTGTATAGGGTTACATATACAGTTAGTTGTGTTGTGCGTTGGTTAGTTTCTTTGAATTACCGTGATTCTTAAGTTATTTTTAGACAGAAAATGGAAAATTCCTCTAGGTCATTTCTGAACAAACAAAACAGCTTTGTAATGTTTTTCCATTGTTTTCTACACAAGATCTACCCACAGGAAGAATTGTTAAGTCACGGCTATTTCACAATTACATTAAGTACGTCACTACAAAGTAAAGGTGTACACACACGTCACGTTGCAATGCGTAATGCGCAAAAATTCTTAGTAAACTATTTGAATATTGCATTATGACGTCTTATTTCTCTTATATTTTAGTCAACAACTAATCGCGTATCGCGGCGCAGCGAATCGCACATGTGAATTAGCTTTACGACTTGAACAATAGGAACTTATTTAAATAAAAGCCGGTTTCGTACCTGTCACCGATGGCACCGAATATAAGAGAGAATATCATTCGAGCGAGATACGGCAATGAGGACAGGGTGCCAGTAGATGTTAGGTTGAATCCGAGAGCGCTTGACACGAATTTAGGTGCGGCGGTCATCACGAAGTAAAGGCCCCAGTTGCTACCGTAGTGTAGCACGACCATAGCGAGGAACGGGAATGATGTTAATATCTTCCTGAACGGTGGAACAATCTGAAAATATAAAAAGAACCTTCAGTGAATGACTGGTGATAGTCTTGAATCATTCAAAAAATATGGAAACCGTATTGTTATTTTGAGGTCTATACAGTCTTTCGTGGAACTGAAATCGTTACTGTTGAAAAAATCTTATTTCTAAATCAAAACCCACCCTTTTATTAAGTAAACACTTTTATGAATATTTCCATTAAGGTCAATCGAATAAGGGTATATTATATACCAACTTTTATTGACACACATGTAAAAGTACATTTAGTATCAAAAGTATTACTGTGCTGTAGTGTGTGTGTGTGTGTGTGTGTAGTAAACAAAAATTTCATTTGAATGTTGAATGTTACTGCTATGATTGAACGACTACCTGATTTTACATTTTGACCTAAAAAAGTGTGTTTACACTTTCGGTACCGACTATACAGAAATTAGTCATACATAAATCAAAAACTAGTTCAAGAACGAAAATCTTAAGCAAATCCTACCTATTGACCTCTGAACCTGATATTAAAGTCGGAACTAAAATTATTAAAACAGTATGTTCTTCAACCTCATAATTTTGATTTACGATCGCTCTTCGTCGACTGACCTGTCAATGCCACAAAACACTCACGATTTGATTTCCAGTTGTTAAAAGCAAAACATCATGTAGATATACAGAGGTCAGAGTTGAAAAAGGTTATATTTTTACATGACCATTATATAGGTTTGTATTTTATTATTTAATATTCTGAAGTGGAATTCGAAATTCGACTGTTGGTGACTATGTATTTTACAAAAAGAGACACTGAATCAGAAAGTCTCTTTTTTTTAATAACGTCAGTGTTTGTATAGAACCACTCAGAAAATATAAACCATAATAGTTATTGTATCCTTTCTTATGAATGACACATAACTATTAACTCAAATCATTATCCCTAACATCGCTAACGTCCATAAATGGTGTTTATCTTTACCACTTACCGTCAGGTGGGCCCCAGACAATAAAAAGAATAAACAAGTTGCCAGGATTGAAGCAGGATACTGATACTGATATACTGATCATATAATATTGTACCTACTTCACTTTTACAATAATGAGAAGTATATATAGCAGAAACTTACCTTATTATCCTTAGAGCTCTGATTTACTTTATCACCAATAGCGTCGAGGATGTATTTCTTCTCGGTGTCTGAAATGCGAGGGTGATTCACGGGAGAGTCGTGCACCAAATACCACCACAGTAGACACCACACAACTCCGATTACGCCTGTAAAAGAAATTTTTTTTCATAAGATGACAACCCTACGTATTTATGAAGAAGGTTAGATAGATTTTGCTACTCATTCATACAAACATAGCTTAAAAGATTTTGATAAAAATTAAATATAGCTAAGTTACATAAAGGACAGTTTGTATCATGATAATGTTTGTACGGGTCATGTCATGTCAGTGGAAGCCGGTATACTCATACCTTAGTAATAGATACAACCTTTTTTTTCATTACTTTTATGCGGAAAATTTTGTTACTTTAAATAACAAATTAAATAAACAGGTGTTCCACTAGCAAACAAAGTAATATAAAATTGATTGATTCAAAAAAATGGCTGAGGCAAATTAGTGCCAGCCAATCAAAATTTCATTAAATTGGTGAGTAATCTATATAAAAAAAAATACTCGAAGCAATTTAGCAAAATTATCGATTTTTCTAGACTGTCTCGATAATGCGTTGGTTTATGACTATCGTATAGAAGTACTGCGTTCGATCCGAAGATCAAGAAACTTAGTCATAATTTTTTATATTGACATACGAAACATGAATGAATGCCTTGCAAGAACCACCCAATTAAAATAACACATCCTATCAAAAAACACATTTTTCCAGCTGCTCTGTTTTTAGTTACTGGGAAATCATAGCCAGTAAAACTACACCCTGCCTCCTTAGGTCATGTACATAAGTCTTGTACAAAAAATAACAGAATAACAAGAACAACATACCTATACTACTAAATAATAAAACTAATTCAAGCAATATCTATCTAAGAAATATCTAGAAACTTGTCACGCTTCAATTAGCTATGTAGAAATTTGCACCGACCCACATGGAATTCAAATAGAGCCAGGTGACAAGAAAACCATTTTGTAACAATACTATAGTTTTATTAACTGTGTTGAAATTGCATTAAAAAGTAATTGAAAATTCGAGCAAGAATTTCATCCCGTTAATATAGGTATAAAATTTGCATTTACTGTATTACTTTTTTTTTATTTTGTGCCACTGTTTAACATTATTAAAAGAAAATCAGATGCAATCAAGATGAGTTTAGTGCACTTTAAGCTTTTTAAATCGGAATGTTTGGGATGGCATGACATCCACGACTTATGAATATTAAACCAATAAATTTAATATCCAAATTTCGACATTCATATTTCGATTACAAAATATAATAAATGGGCTGGAGGTGCCTCCATAAAATTTATAAGATATATAAGGGTTGACTGAATCCTGTTTTTGGCATCGAGTGGGCGAAACCCAAATTTAGTTGGGAAGTTACTTACTCTTCTTTTATTGCATGCACCGGTATCTCATACTGTTACGTTTTGAGTTCACTCACCCCGTG
This sequence comes from Laspeyria flexula, assembly GCA_905147015.1. Taxonomy (NCBI): domain Eukaryota; kingdom Metazoa; phylum Arthropoda; class Insecta; order Lepidoptera; family Erebidae; genus Laspeyria; species Laspeyria flexula. Next base: position 7,660,187 of record LR989964.1, on the reverse strand, counting down.
TAAGAAGTACAAACCAATATACCAACATGTATGCATTTTTTTAACACGCGATGAATAGCTAATTTGCTATAAACCCCGATTACTAAGCTAATATATTTTGTATTACATTATTGTAACGGAGAGTGCCCGTTTTAAATGAGACCCTACAGACTGACTTGATTGGCGACACTGCACTGGTGTTTTCAAAAGATTATTTTATAGGAATTTTAGTAGAGTTTTCTCAAAGACTTAAAGATTTCAGCGATATTTTCAACATATTTCTGCTGTTTCAGATAAATATTATTCACGTTTTTAACTTTTTTGAAATAAAAATGTAGTAGGTAATACTAGGTAATCTTTTAAACAATTTATGATCAAAGTAAAGAATACTTACCACTGATATAATTTAGAAAACACTAAAATTTTCAATCAAATTAAACTATAATCCAATAGAACTGACACAACAACCGGCAAAATTCTTAGTACAAATAAAATTTAAAACAATTTAATTGATTCCACAAAATCGTATCAAAAAGCTATTCAAGTTTACGTCTGTTCTCATACGCAGTCTACCGCCAGTCATTAAACAATTAAAATAAGGAAGTACATAAATCGAATCGGTTTACAGCTAATTAACTAACTTAATAACTACACAACATTGGCAACTGAGATTGGATCGTAAAGCTTGGTACTTACCGGGAACATAAAAGGCGTAATCCCATCCGAAGTTTTCAATCAGAGGTCCTGTTAGTGACCACGTGACCACTGTTCCTATCGCACCGCCAAGTAACGCGCTGACAAACTTGCCCCGTTCAGCTGGTGGCGCCCAGTGTGCCACTAAAGCGTGTAGAGATGGGAATAAAAATCCCTGTAACAAAAGAGAAACGAATTTAGATGGATCAAAGTGACAAGATAGGTATTGTTAGCTTCTACATTAGGTACGACATAGATACTGTTTTAATCTTTCGTACATACATACATACATAGCATCACGCCTGTTTCCCCGAAGGGGTAGGCAGAAGTGTTTCACACCCACATTTCGCCAGCTATGTTTGGTCCCATGAAATAGGGGGCGAGCCTATTGTCATCAACCGGGAACATTTGTTTACCAAACTCCGGGAAAATCTCAATACTGGAATTTCATGTTAGAAAAGCCCAAAACCATTTTCACCCGACCCGGGAATCCAACCCGGGATCTCTTGCACAGCAGTCGTATACACTTCCCGCTGCGCCACCGAGGCAGTTTCGACCGCTTAAAAATCTTTTGAGATTATTTTTTTATCGAGTTGTAAAAGGTACTTAATAATCCAAATCTAACAGAAAACTAATTTCGATACGTGATTTTTTCAAGTATTTTGTAGATTTGTGTATATCGTACGGTGTACCGTTTTAAAAATGTAATAAGTGTAAATGAGTCCTATCAACCATCTAATATAGATAGCATTGAGGTTGATAATTGTGAAATGGAATCGAGGATTTCTTTACTTTGTTCATCTAAAGGTGCGTTAATTGCTATCTATGATAACTTCCTGAGAAAATGTGAAAGTACAACTCAGACAATCAGACAAATAGATCATAATTTCAAATACATTACTAAATTTGGTTGTCATTCCATAAAAAATCTAATTATTTCGACATCACAAACTGATAATACAATTAGATTTATTTATATTGATATCACACTACGCGATTAGCTTATGGAAAAAAAGGAAAAGAAAAATTCGAAACAAACCCTATACCAACCCGTCTGGCCAGCAGCAGCGTGGTAGGTATAATAGGCTAAATTCCCTCCACATTCTCTGGAGGAGAGCCGTGCCCAACAGTGGGACATATTTTATGGGTTGAAATGATGATGATGATAATGAATAATAAAACCAAATAATTTTATTTCTCGACACATCGTTTATAATATCCACAAACATTAAAGCCACGTGTTTTTAATTACATATAAATACATCATTTCCTTGTAATTGTTAGATATAATTTTATCATTGTAACGTGTGACTTATTATAAAGGATGTTCTTACTATACTCATTCATTCATCATTTCAACCTATAAACGATCCCTGATAGGCACAGGTCTTCTCCAAAGAATGTGGACGGAATATAGCCTATTATAACCACGCTAGCTAGACGGGTTGGTTGAAGGTTTATTTCAAATTTTCCATTTTTGTAGTGCTCTTGTGTGCATAATAATATAATATAATATTCTACCACATTCACACAGCGCCATCTAGTCCCAAAGTAAGCAATTATATTTGCTTGTATTATGGGTACTAAACAACTGATATACTACTTAAATACCTTTTTTTTTTGTAAATTCATACATATTATACATAAATTACACCCAGACACAGAACAAACCTTCATGCTCATCACACAAAGATTTGCCCTGGGTGGGGATCGAACCCACGACCTCCGGCTTAGCAGTCAGGGTCACTACTACCACTAGACCAACAGGCCAGTCAAATAAGGTTAGTTACTCACTTAGTCGCCTTTTACGACCCCCTCGGGTTGAGATGGGCTATTTACATTATGTATGCTTCTTCTTATTCTATTCTATAAATAAAAAATAACAGAGTGCCTACTTTATAATATCTAATTGTAAACGGATTTACGCTCAGACTAATTTTATTGAAATATACCCATAAATAAAGAATAGACTTGATTTGAATAAATTAAAATAGAGTATTCGTAAATAAATTTTAAAATTTAAGTGTAAAGTGAAGCAACAACTATTTTATGTTAGGATAAAGTATGTTATGCCTTTTAAAGAAAAATTAGAAAGAAATTTGTTATAGCAAAGATGGAGTCAAAGTAAATCTGATTGAAATCTTTCAGGCAACAAGCACCGGCTAAAAAACACGTCATATAATGTGAGCTTGATTCTAGTATTTATAGTAATAAATGGAAACTTACTCTTGTTATGTGTGTAATATATTTTAGAACGTCATATGAATGCTCTTCAGCGCAGTCCAAGTATAATTATGTTGTGAAATATACAATCGCAAGAAATACGAAACTATTGATTTATACGAGGCCACACAAGGACGCATTCCGAATAGAAAAAATAATAATTTATCTTTGACGTAAGTCATTGGCGCTTAGCCGCTTATTGAAGATCGTCAACAACTGATCCTAGAATCACCAATTGTAATAATATCGTTTTATTAAATTGCAAGGATATTATAAATGACTGGACTGTTGGTCTTGTGGTTAGTGAACCTGACTGCTAAGCTGGAGGTCGTGGGTTAGATCCCCACCCAGGACAAATCTTTGTGTGATGAGCATAAAAGTTCGTTCTGTGTCTGGGTGTAATTTATCTATATGTATGTATGCATTTCCAGAAAAAAATAAATGTATTTAAGTAGTATATCAGTAAATTTGTTCAGTACCCATAACACAAGCAAATATAATTGCTTACTTTGGGACTAGATGGCGCTGTGTGAATGTGGTAGAATTATATTATATAAAGCTCAAGATTTTGTTTGTTTGGTTGGTTGAACGCGTTAATCTCAGGAACCACTGAACCAATTCGAAAAATTCTTTTGGTATTGGTTAGTACATTTATCAAGGAAGGCTATATAACATTACGCTACGACCAATAGGAGCTGAGTAGCGTACCAAAGATCCACGAGAGCGAAGTAGACAAACTAGACAAAACGGTTTTGTGAGGCCTTGTATTTACATATAAGCGTCTATAAAAAGGTTTGTTAAGCGATACTCGAAGGGTTTTCAAAACCGCTGAAATATGGAGCAAGAATTTACTTGTGCTAATTCTAAGATAGTCTAAAGTTAACAAGCTATCGTAATTGCCTATAATCAATGAAGCGCAAGTGCATTGAAGATAATGTACTTACGATGCTTTCAAAGTACAAAGGACAACCGTAGATACTTTCGCTTCGAATATGTTGACATGAAAGAAGGTAGTTTATGAGTCAGAAACATAACATACGCAAATAGTACAATAACAACGTCGCAATTTAATAATAATAATAATAATATTTCACCACATTCACACAGCGCCATCTAGTCCCAAATTAAGCAATTCTATTTGCTTGTGTTATGGGTACTAAACAACTGATATACTACTTAAATACATTTTTTTTTGTAAATACATACATATTATAGATAAATTACACCCAGACACAGAACAAATCTTCATGCTCATCACACAAAGATTTGCCCTGGGTGGGAATCGAACCCACGACCTCCGGCTTAGAAGTCAGGGTCACTAACCACTAGACCAACAGGCCAGTTAAATAATGGTAATAATGTTTTCGTGGTTTTAGATTTTTATTTAATTGAAGTATTTTTTAGAATTAGGTGAAAGGTGTATAAAAGTTACGAAATCATTGCGTTTACAGTTCTATTTATATGCAAATAACACATTGGAACTTGCAGGGCGTTTCTTAATTAAATAACTGTAAGCATTACTCAATATTATGGTATTAAGCATTATTCAATATAATAACGCGTTCAGGATGCTGATGGGGTTGCCCCGTTTCTGTAGCGCGTCAGGGATGTTTGCCGAAGCTCGTGTCGATTGTTTTTACACAACAAGAGAAAACGATGCGCTTCTCTGGTGCTTCGGGTTCGGGCCAGCCCCAACAGTATTCTGCGCTGTATAGCGAGCAGACTCGATTGTTTGTATGTGAGTCACTGCTGCAAGCTTTCCACCTAGGTGCTGAGCAAGTGGTAGTGGTTCACATACAAATTATCATTATTTGTATTTGTGTTTAGAATAGGTACTAACATAGGTTTAAGAAATATTGTTACTAACACACTGAGTCTCGTTACTTGAATAAATAAATTATTATTATTACGGATACTTACTTTTTAATACAAGTTCACGTAATCCTAATTAATGTATTGTAAACATTTCAAAAAAATAGCTCCGATTAAATTATAAAAATCGAAAACCATAAATATGACACTTAATTGTGACGTTGCCAATCATACAGACATATTTCTTAGTATTTGTCCTTACCGTTCCTGTTCCGCTTATATGAAACGCAGCATGAAGTTTTAAAGCTAAATTATTCCATATTTATTTAAATGTAAGAAAAGGTCTTCGTCACGTATTATATTGAAAGAATTGTAAACACTTTATTTCATTGCCCGACTGACTGCATTGACTCAATATTCAATTGATATAAATTTGTATATCGGACCAGTATCGGTTCTAAGGATAACCGTAAACAAACAAATCTACGACATATAATATATACAAATTATGTAAACTATATATACGAGTACTTATAAAGAAATTAACACAAAACGAACTCATTATTACGACCCAATACAAAAGATTCAAATGAAAATGTAACGCTACAGCTGGCAAAACAGTTGCAACATGTCAAGATAAATGACAAATGAGGACTGAACAATATGTTACGTTTTCCTTTCTAATCTAAAATTACTTTCTTTTAACCGATGCGTGATTCAAATCATTGAAATAAGAGGGTTGTTATTTTTTAGGCAATTTTCAAACAAATAAATGATTATTTCTTAATTAATTATTCTTTCAAATTATTACAATTTAGGACCCAAATGCAAATATCTCACTTTTATTGAATACATAGATACGGGTCAAATTCAGAACCTCATTTTTTGAAGTCGGTTACAAAACGGTGTCCGAGCAGTCGAGAAAGATATGTCTGTGTGTCTATAACTGCTACTAGGTGGCCGAGAAAAAGATTACGAGTAAATAATAAAAAAATGTGTATTTATTATTGTACGTTATAATTGTTATGAATAAAACATGTAAAAATCCTCCGTCGTTTAAAATAACTTTGTAACATATTACTAGAATGTTCATTTGTGCTTCTGACAAGTTTTTGTGTCTATCATTCACCGAAGAGGTTCATTATATATATATAAATACAATTGACACATCTATATAAATATAATGACCGTGGGAATTGTTTAAGAGGCTTAATTTGCGTGTTTGTAGCCTCTCTGCAGTCAATGTACTTAATGAGTAGTTGTTATTGACAATCTTGTGTCATTTTCACAGCTGGAACAAGAGATTTAGTAATCGTAGCCTACAGAAAGCAGTCAGTATCTGACTGCATTATGAACCTAAGCATAAGCGATTTTAGTAACAGAACAAACGCACTAAAAGGTTGTAAGTTCGTAAGTAGTTGTTTTTCAGTCGTGCAGGTTTTTAGTAATTTGGTAGCAGCCGGGATCACTGACTTATCATACTTTTTTAAAGTAGATAATAGATTTGCAGAAAAATAAAATACAAAAAACAATCACCCATTCACAAACTGGCGGAATGTACCTACCTATTATCATGTCATGTCAGCCGTTGGACGTTCACTTTGGAAATAGGCCTCCCCAAGAGATTTCCAATAGGACAGGAAACATACTTTGAAAGTGACAGCGAGCATATCTAAATTTCCCTAAATTTGACAGTGATATCAAAACCGAACATTCGTATGTCAAAATTGAGAGTAAACCCCTGGTTTTTTTAATTTTTTTTTATATCACGACGGTGGCAAACAGACGTACGGTCCGCCTGATGGTAAGCGGTTACCGTAGCCTATGGGCGCCTGCAACACCAGGGGCATCACGAGCGCGTTGCCGACCCTTAAGAAACCTCTTCCTCCTTTCCTCTCCTTTTCCTCCTTCTTGGTTACGGCTTATATTACTTCCAATGCGATCCTGCTGTTTGGATCAGATTATCTGTCTACCTTTGTGGACGTCTTACTTGGTGGTTGGTACGTGGTTTCCATTCGAGGACTTTACGGCCCCATCGGTTCGGCGAATGTATGTGGGTAATTAATGTTTGCATGTACGTTTGTTAGATGGGTAAGCAGTTAGGAACAATGTTTTATAGCCCCTAGGCATTCTGCATTTTATAGATAACAACGGAATTAAGTACCAAGTTATTAAAACATGGAATTCGTAATATTTATATAGGTATGACGAGTATAGTAGTACCTTCAAGGCGTGACTAACCCAACGATATTCTACGAACAAAAATGTGTCCTATCTTGTTGAACGTATCATAAACACGTATAATCAGTCCGTAACTAAATAACAGAAATATTAAATAGACAAAACTGATAATAACGCTTTAATTATCAATTTTTACATGAACTATGACGAATTTTTACTAGAACAATTAGTAAAGATGTGACATTTAATTCTGTGTACTAATGGAGTAGAAATAACAATGTCAACAAAGTCTCTCTTACTGCCGTACTCAGAGACGTTACTTAGGTAACTTTAAAGTTGATTTAGTAAAAACTGTAATACTTAAGTCTATACGCCTAAAGACGATTATTCAATGAAAAAATTGTGTTGAAAAAATGACAGATTACAACTACCTACTTGACGTCTCTGAGTCCGGCAGTAACTCACTACGTTCCATTAGCAAAATGTCGTTGTCAAATGATTGAAAATTTAAATAATAATATAATTATGTGCGTTGATCAACTCTATCATTCTCGAATATTTGATTATATTTGTCTCTAATATTTGATATCTAAATCGCCCAATCGTAAATTGATATTGTGAGTAAGGACCTAGTACAGGGTATAAAAAAACTCGAATTAAAGCTTATAATTAAACACCAACCCTCGAGCCTCGTGATAACAGAGACCAGAGACGTATCCGTTAGGCTATTGATGTTAATGATAAAGATTATAAAAGACTTTACATTTTAAATGTTCAGTTTGTAGTTGCAACTTTATGGCAATTAGCTTAAGATAGAAATTACTGAGGAAATTCTTGTTTTTTTGTCTAAAATACTAGTAAACTAGATAATATATGACCATACGATTATGTATCTATGCAAATTCAATTTACATTGTTATCTTACTGGTTGCAAACAAGTTTTTAAATGTTTACTTTTAATTAAGTCATAAAAGTGGACACAGAACTCATACGAGATGTCATTAGATTTTTTTACTTTTTACTATTTTATATTTTGGGCCAGTTCTCCATTTCCAGGAGTAACCTATGTAATACAGATCAGTTTAACAAGAAAAACATCATCAAATAAAAAAAATCTTAATAGACCCAATTCCAAGATATAAAATATGCCCGTTTAGCAGCTGCTACTCGTACCATCAGATAGGTAGCTAATAAAATAGATTAGCTATACTTATTACCTAAATAACTCCTTCTACTTCTGTAGTAGGTACAAAAAATAAAATGGCTCACATTTAGCTCGTATATAATTGCCCACAGACACACCTACATGTCGCTATTGTTGTTAAATAATGGTCAACTGAAGTCACAATGACAACACAATCCAACCAGTCTTGATACGCAATGTCGTATAATTTATTTATTCGACGTGTAAAGACAAGTTTTAAAGACATAAATATTTGACAACGATATCGAAATCTAAACTTAGACTTTCGAAACTATTAGTTAGTACACATATTTTTATTAAGTGTTATATAACGGGTCTACATCTCACATTACATTTGATGAAATCGTAAATACCTTACTTTTTTAAGATAAGGTATTTTGCGATTCCTTAAAATTAATTACGTGATGTATTAATATTTTATAAAACTGATCGTTTTATAAAAGTTATATATTGAAATAGATCAATCGATTATCGAAATTACGAGTAGGCTCAACTAGGCTCTTAGGACGCTTTCACAATAGACACGCACATCTTTAAATACAAAAACACATCTAGGTAAGTATTTAAACTGAATGTGCGTCTTTTTGAAACTCCTAATGAGTAACGGCTTATTAGTTAAATAGACAAGATGCTTACCCCAGCAAGTCCGCTGACAAACCTCACTGCGACGAGTACCATGTAGTGTAACCTCGCTGCCTGAGGGCACAGGATCGTGAGTATGGCACAAAGCAACATGGTAATAAACACCAGTTTTCTTGGACCCCAGAACTCAGCTGCAGTGCCTCCAACCAAACTTGTTATCGCGTAGCCCCAAAAGTAACCTGAGAGCACGTAGGCTTGCTCCTGTGCCGTCCATTCGAAGGTCACCACACCTTCTGGCTGTAAAACAAACAATTTACGTCATATATTTTGTACGAATTTATTTTACATATTATTCCTCAGTCACAATTTTGTAATAATTTGCAAAAAACCGTTTTCAAACTGTTGTTTTTTCTACGCTCATGTTAAAATCTTTTAGCAGAATTTGCATGCGTACTAATTGAAAAATTATTTTAGTTTTTTATAGTCTATTTAGAGAAGAAGGCCTTAATAACGTCGCTCTATGACCAATTGGAGCTAATTATTAAGCCTAACACCAAACAAGGGAAGGATTCCCCAGAGAACAGATAGTAGTCAATAGAATTGTTGAGTTTGTTTCATCAATCAGAGTTAAAGCACTACATATCTAAAACATTATTACGTAAAACTCATACTTCATTAACAGTACCTACGTAGTTTACAAATCCCTCTTGTTAAGTAGGCACTTATGTAAATCGGAAGCTCGCAATACAATCTCGTTCGAGAATTTTCGGTATTTATAGTGCTTCCGTTCATGCAATGTCATTTGTACACAAATAGCTATTGCACATACATACCTGGTACCTAATAATAGTATTTATGAGGTAAATTTCATGTGGGTCATTATTATTCGCTGTCTAGTAATAAGCGATTGGTTGTGTTGTTATTTTTATTAGAACATGCAAAATGCGTTCTGCGGACTAAATTATTTCTAACAAGTTCAAAAAGAGACCTTCTCCTCTCTTATATCACTATGATAGTTTTCTTGGAAACTGACGCATGCTTAATTTTTACAATTATTAATATTTTTCAAAAAAAATTACAATTACAATAAAATCATGGTACGTAATTTAGTTTTTTCAATTTGCGTAATTTAGTTTTTTCATTTATAAACAAGATTAAATTGTCAACATTTTGATCATCATTCATTTGTTTTTGAGACCATTATAATTGTCAAATGACTGCAATTTATGTTATAATTACTAAATAGCTTATTAAATATTTAGCAAACTGTTGTGTATTATATGTGAGATACCTATAGCGTTATCATTTAATATGAAACGTGCGCGAACACGATGTAACCACTTACAATAAGTAAGATACAAGACCTACTAAACAGTTGAACAAAGAATACCTGTGAATGATCTTTATTTACTTTTATTCAGCCTGTCTTGTAAGAAAATAAATATTTTCAAACTGTCTGAAGAAAATTAGTCAAAACATAAACGAGTGTTTAAAATTGGCCGATAAATAGTCAAACTCATTCATTTGTAGAAATCATAGATCAAACAGTGACATATGACACAAACATTATTATGTTGTAATTCCACTAATACTCTTAATACTAGAGATAGGCAATTTTTCTCAAAGGAAACATTCCTTTGTTTATAAAAAAAAACAAAACTGCATTCAATTTTTTTCGGAAATTCGCTTGCCACACCCAGGAAATACTCGTAACATCCTGTACTTTCATGGAATTGGTCGATAGGGTTAACCATAAGGATCGAATGATGATGAATAAAATGATCTATCTCCAGTATGTAAAGTACTTTCGCTCCAGGTGGCATTACAAAATTCCACCCCGTGCGTTCCACACTCTGAGTGCGACAGTTAGACTTAAATATTACAAATTAAATTACAGGTGAGAGCTCTGTACCCGTTCACGGAGCAAGGCATCTCTATGCAAAAAGGTGAAGTGATGTTCCTTATAAGCAAGACCAACCCTGACTGGTGGTCGATTAGGAAGGCTGACAAAACTGACGGATTTATTCCCGCAAACTACGGGAGGGAAATTGAACCTAGAGTCGTACCGGTGAGTAAATCTTATTTAAACCTGAAAAGCCAAATACAAAATTTCACAGATCTTACTTCAAAACTGACAGAGGTTCATACAAAATCACATAAAATGCAAGTTGCAACCCCTAACTTAGTCCCACAGAACAGAGATAGGTTCTTTAGAGGACTTACCCCATTAAGGGTCAAATTTCCAAGAATCCTTTGTTAGTGGATGCATAATGACACGTACAGACATTGACAATGTGCTGGCTTGATATCCGTACGTCACCCTACAGGTGACTACTGAAAATCAACGCTGTACCATGGCTTAAACATAGCACAGCATTTAGCTGAGTGGCTATCCTTTTTTGTCGCGACCAAGGTGCATTACTTGGTTGCGATAATATAATTGAGTAATAAACATCCATCCATCCTAAGTTTCGCATTTATATTATTATTAAGATAAGATTAATAGTTTTACCTGTCGGAGCTCTCGCTTGGTGACCGCAGTACTGTTATATAACGAAGTGTCGTTGGTCACGATGGCCTTGCATTCGCTTTTCACCCTGTGAATTATAATCAAATTAGTATTGTGTAAATAGATATCAGTTTTCTGTCTGTACGTGTCAGTGTTACAAAATTCAGATAGTCTATGTTACATGTATGCATTTTATGACGTTTGTAAAAAATTATAATTCACTTCGCGACAGGTCTAGATGAACATATTCCTAATACGTATATCTTTAAGTATAGCTCTTAATTGCAGAAACGAAAACTGGTCTCCACTATGTAAAAATTAGTGAAAATCTATTCAAAAATGAGTTTTGTACGTTAACATTTATTTCACCAGAAGATAAATAGTAGTATTTAAAAATTAATATTAATTTGTATTCTTGTGTCGATTTACCCGACAACCTTGGAAATTTTTAAGGGAAATTAGGCCAAAAAAACATTATCAAAAATTATAGCAGTTATCATGAATTATAATACCCTTTCTAGGTGGTACTTTACACAATAACGAACGGCCCTTTTACCTTCAAGGGCACATCAAACCCACAGTCAATGCCAAGCCAACACCTGTTCCAATTGCAGTCACGATAATTCTAAGAAACTGTAAAAAATACTAATTCATATTCCATTGAAATAAAAATTGCTATTTTTTTTTAAGACAACGAAAACACTACGTAACAAGCCCTCTCTCGCGGGAGACTGCAAGCATAGAAATGACACCGATACTACAAATTAATATTTATCATCATCATCATGAGCAACTCATAATGTCCCTAATAATGTAACTGCTGGGCTCGGGTCACAAATATTTTATGAATCACACAAATTATTTTGTCTCATATGGAAATCGAAACCGTGTCCCTAGGCACGGTGATGCTAAGTGGCAAGGCGACCACGATGACAATTAATTACATAATACATATTTAATTTTATAATTCGTGCTTCAATAGAATGTCCATGTACATGTCCTGTAAAAATCAGATATCCATAAACAATTTGAAGTAGGGTAGTTATAAATCTTCCTGAGATTGTTATTTATGTCATCATCATCATCATCATCATCATCATCATCATCATCATTTCAACCCACAAACGTCCCACTGCTGGGTACGGGTCTCCTCCAAAGATTTTGGAGGTAATTTAGCCTACTATACCACGCCGGCCAGACGGATTGGTATAGGGTTTGTTTCAAATTTTCCTTTTCTCGCTGTGTTCTTGTCTGCTTATAGTTAGTTCCCTTAGTCGCCTTTTACGACACCCACGGGTTGAAATGGGGTAGTGACATTATGTATTCTAAATCCGTCACTACACGGAGTAACCATGAGTTATTTATATAAGTACCTGCTATTCACGATTTATTCAAACAGTAAATGAAAGTGAGCGTAATTTCTCTTTTTATTTAATTATGAATAGTAAATAAAACGTTACTTTCATATAATACATTTAATGTTAAATATTACGTATAGTGTTTAATTCGTTAGTCGTGAGAACTATGGACGTCACGTGTAGCTCAATGCGTGACGAACTGATGCGAATTAAATTCATGGATATCGTTAGCTCACGTGTACAACATTACCAAACTGTGCTACAGTGTGCAAAGGACATCGTGCTTGATCTTACCTTCGTATCATTTAAATTCTCATTTATAAAAACGACTACCAGATCAGATAATTTATCTCTAGGAAATAGTCCAAATTTAAATTATAACATCTCCACTAAAGCAACGCGAGGCTTCGTTCCCTTCGTTCTTTGCTTGACAACTGCTCAGCCCTTATTGGCCGTATGGTGATGTTATAACATTTATAGCCTTCTTTGATATCCAACACTAAAAGAATTATTCAAATCGGAGCTGGCTTTTGATGCGGGACTTAATTAAAAAAAAAAAACAAATAACACACATAGCGACGGTGCAGCAATAACTTAAACAGCAAGTAAATAAATAATATATAAATCATTCGAAAGTAGCACAGTCCGATCATTGAAACAATTTTTCACTTCAGACAGTGAGAGATAAGCGCCGTAAAAACAAATACTCCGCAACTTTTTAATTTAAACTAGCAGCTGTGTCCGCGACTTGGTTCGCCTGGATTTCAGGGTTTTTTTTTTCCCGGAATTCTGATATTTTTCCCAAATCAGAGTAGCCTTAGTGATGACCCCTTGTGATATTAGCTATCCACATGTCAAAGTCCCGTCAAAATCGGTTCAGTAGTTTTGGACTATACTTCAAACAAACAGACAGACAACAAATTTACAAAGTGAATTTTTGTTATTTGTTACGCATATACTTTCATATGCCTACTCTGAAAAGCTCGTATTTTGATATTACAAATAGACACTTTAATTTTATTTATTTGAATAGATTGAACCATTACCGTTAAGTTACTTAAATTGTTACCATAACAAAAAAAATACTGAATGTTGTGCACATTTCCTGACTCCGGGCAGGTATCGAAAATTTTAATTACAGAAACACACAATATATTTTGCCAGACACGGGGATAGAACCCAGAACCTATTGCACAAGTCTTAAGCACTACGGCTGCACCACATATACAGTCCTGTATAATATTTATAGTTTCAAATATTCTTAACTATCATAATACTCATATAATTATTCTCTTATCGTTTACAATCTTAACTTAGAAGTAGATATATTGAGAGCGTGTTGGTAAATTGTCGCTTATAAAATACACGAAAAAACATGTATTACTATGTTAATAAATAATTCTTTTATTTTAATTTTAATTATCGAATTCTGTAATACTGAACAGTAGTACCCTAGATAAATACATAAATACGTAATTTATCTTTTACAACATTCATATCAGATAAAAGAGCTACCGAGATGTAATTACTCAAGATTACAATAAAACCATTATCTACAATGTTGGTAATAAAACCGGTGGAGGCTAATTATCTGATCAACAGTTTAGAGGAAAGAGAACATTGTATTTATATTGAAAAGACGATTCGGATCAGAGTTGATTCTCGATACTACTAAAAATTTAAAACTACAATATTTAATATTATTTTGGCAACACACGGGGAAGCTGAATTGATTAAGGTGGATGTTCACGCAAGCCTCCTCCATATATTTTACTTTAGGTCAAATCTCTGAACATAGAGACTTTTTTACTATTATATAATTTGCAAGGTACAAATCCACTAAATCGAAATTTGTCTTTTTATTAAATGCAACACTGCGTCGAGACAGTCAGCGACCTATATTGTATCAGGAAAAATAATCATCACATCAAATTTTCGTTCTGTTCTGTTCTTTTCCACCATCAGTGGTATAAAAAATATTCATCGTAGCCGATCGAGATCGTACCATCTACAGACTGTTAGCAAAGCACTACAATTACCATAATATTATGAAGCTCTTTTGTTATACGTTTGGAGGTGACCCGTGCCCAACAGTGGGACATTTATTTGTGATGATGATTATGAAGAAACTCTTTAAAGAGGTAATCAGATATTTTATGTAACAACTCAATGTTTATGTCAAGAAGCCTATTTACCTTATGATACCTTGATAATAATAAGCCAATGTCATTACAGCTAGCTTACATATTTGTTAACAACAGAAAATAATGTTTTGTATGAATTTTCTTTTATAAAAACTTTTTTTAATTACTAAAAAAATTCAGTTATAAAGAAAATGATGTTATAAAATCATCATTACAACAACACATAGAAGTTCCACTGCTGGGCACGGATCACGGAATGTAACCTATACTAGGCTGGCCAGACGGATTGATAAAGGGTTTTGTTTAGAATTTTCCTTTTTTCGCAGTGCTCTTTTCTGTTTAAGGTCCTCCCTTAGTCGCCTTTTACGACACCCATAGGTTGAAATGGGGTAGTAAAATTATGTATTCTATATTTGTCAGTACACGGATACAGTGTTTCATTATATTACTGAAGGACCCAACTTTTATCAAATTTTATCAATATTTCTGACTAATAAATTCACACTTCTCACCAATGCCAAGTACAGAGCAAGTATTGAATAACCTGACATAACAGTAGGTTGGAGATGCAGTCCAATGCACTTGATAACAAGTACCTATTAGCATTACGATATTGATCATTGTACCTTCATGCTTCACTGCTGGTTCAATTACGTTGTATCGATAACTTTACATCGCATCTTCACTGGACAAGAATTGTTATTTTGGTCTTTATTTATTTTAAAATAAGAACTAAATTACTGAATAGGGATTTCATAACTTATGAGTTATGACGTTTTTATAAACGGTGGTCTTGTTTGCTTGACCCTGTGATGTCACCTTTCAAGCCTATAGCGACAAATGAAGATCACCATCATCATATTATCAGCCCAACGACGTCCACAGCAGCTTTGTGTCAATTATATATATATATATATAGCCTTCCTCGATAAATGGGCTATCCAATACTAAAAGAGTTTTTCAAATCAAACCTGTTCCTGATATTATCGCGTACAACCAAACAAAAAAACTCTTTAGCTTTACAATCATTATATTAGTATTGATTAGTATGTTTATTCACAGAATCAATTTGCAATAATATTAAAAGATGTTAAAGTCGTAATATATCACTAGCTTTTACAAATATTTGCATAACTAACATCTTTTATTGTTAGTGTCAATAGCCCCATCACGATTTCACATTTTATATAATCTAAAATATGTATTTCCCCTTGTCAATCATCTAATATCAAGTAGTAAATAAAAAAAATAATATGAATGACGCATTGAATATTCGTTGGCTATCATAAAAGTTGGGAAACCCGTTAGATAAAATGTTTTCTTTTCTTTTCTAAGGTATCGTAAAAAAATGGTGAAATTCTCGGTGAAATAAGGAAGCTAAAGAAAGATAGAAAGAAATTATTCTTATTTTCAGACTCTAATTTACAGAGTACAGCATAAACTTAGACTATAAAAAACCCGTATAAGTCCAAAAAACGGCCCTGCCTCAGCATGATGCTACAACACAAATGTTATAGCGCTGGTTTTAAGACAGGGCCGGAGTGTGACCTCACTCACGGACATGCCATTAAACTATTTTATTTATTAAATAAAAAAAAATCATACGTAGTAGAAGCAAGAAAACATAAATACGAGTAATGCAGAAGAACAGAAGAGTACATCCAGTAAGTACAACACTTACATAACATTTAGCATAACATGAAAAATAAAAATAAATCAAAAACTTGAAAGACATTTCCGTGGATGTGGTAACTATTATCATTTTCATCTTACACATAATAATATAATAATAATAATAATATTCTACCACATTCACACAGCGCCATTTAGTCCCAAATTAAGCAATTATATTTGCTTGTGTTATGGGTACTAAACAACTGATATATACTTAAATACATTTTTTTTGTAAATACATACATATTATAGATAAATTACACCCAGACACAGAACAAACCTTTATGCTCATAACACAAAGATTTGTTCTGGGTGGGGATCGAATCCACGACCTCCGGCTTAGCAGTCAGGGTCACTAACCACTAGACCAACAGGCCAGTCAAAACATACAGACACACATCTGAGCATAATATGAACGTGGAAAGTATGTATCTACATACTTACACCTATTCATGTTTTATCTTTATGCCTATCTTCAACTGATGATTGAGAAATGTTACGGTTGTCATACTTTTCGAAAAAAAAACATAGTTAATGTGCTATGTACATACAATCACAACCTGTTCATCCGTGATAGCTAGTTTGAGTATTTTAAATCTATACTTATAATATTATAAAGCTATAGACTTTGTTTGTTTGGTTCAACGCTATGATCTCAGGCAATACTGGGTCCTGATTCTGACTCATCGGATTGCTCCCGGATCGTAAACTTTTTCGAATCTTAGAACGATATATTTTTACAGCTTAAGTTATTAAGTGTTAGAAATTAGTTTAGCGTATAGAAAATTAAAACCTGATTAATATAGGATTTTTTTCTACATCCATCTATTTTTTTGACATTCTGTTTATTAACTTTAAATAAACTGACAGTTCTGGCCGAAAATTTTCCGACAGCACAGAATCAGGGGGCTGGTCCGATTTGAAAAATTGTTTTAGTGTTGGATAGCCCATTTATCGAGGAAGGTTACAGGCTATATATGAATATTGCATGCAAAGTCGTACTGTAAACACACATGTTGCTCCGATCCTATAGAAGTCACGAATAGATAACTATTGGGTTTAAGGACTGTCGTAAAATGATTTAACTTTATTTTCCTTATCACTATGAATAGCTCTGATTATATACACGAGGAAAATATTATGCAAATGGTACCCATCACTATTACCTGCCATTTAACGTATTGACGTATACCTTGGGTCAACTCGATGACCAATATATACCTAAATAGGCATAGTGTGGGGCCAAAGGATAGGTATTATGTGTGATATTGTTATCTTATAGTAGATAAATAAATTATTTTATTTATATTTATTTTATACCTATTGAAATTATTATGACACCTCCTGCACTTAAAGATGAGTTGTTCCGAGGAAAACCGCATAATCGAACAACTCTACTACTAACTAGATTCACAAAGATCTACAATTGCGATTCCGACCCGCGAAAATTGAACATAAGCATCCAACTTTATTCGTTGGCTTGTAATATTATATGGTCGCGATGCTCAGCAATGAGAAGACAAGAAGAAGACACTATTTAAGTACTTTTGGTATGGTCTCAATGACGAGGTAAATAAAATGGCTTGACGGATAGACCTATTCAATTTTAAAGTCGAACCATTACCGCCATTTCACTAAAATCAAATTTTACAGAAGAAGATTCTTCAAATATATTTACACAGAAATGTTTTAAAATTTATTTTTTATTGATGCATTTTGGCCTGTAACGTCAACAAGGATTGGTCCGTTATAGTTTAAACTGCCGATAAAACTCATAGTATTTTAATTTTGACTATAGTGTCGTTAAAACGATATATTGGCGGATATGGCTCGGAGTATTTCTTAGATTGGAATAATTGTATTATTGCCAAAGAAGTAAGATTACCACCGGTCAATGAAAACATAAAGCCCTCCTTAGCCCAAGACGTAGCGTTGGAGCTAACGGATCGCAATAATCTCAATACATTGTTAAATATAATTTAGACTCAAAACATCCTGACGCTTGGGTGAGGTATTTAACGTTATTCATACCTAACTGTTTAGCATAAAAAGGCCTATAATAATCTGTATTTTATTAAACAACTGTTGCAAAACAGGTGTACAAATTTTCCTAAAATGATAATATAAACAAACCTGACTCATTTGCAAATGTGAACCTAAACGGTTTTAAGTCTGAAAGAATATTATGTCGGAAGCAGATGGCGACTTCCATTAAGAAATAAACTCTATAGAGTGTCACATGACATAAAAACATATAAATAATGTGTGTTTTCTGGCAGATAATACGCTTATCTTCATATTTATATAATTTTTTTGTACGTGTGTTGACAGTGAACTCCTCCTAAACGGCTGAACCGATTTAAATGAATTTTTGTGTATGTGTTCAAGTGGATTCGAGGATGGTTTAGATTCACAAATACAAAAAATAAAAAATGCAATTGATTGGTATATCATGCAGGACAACGTCTGTCGGGTCCGCTAGTTCTATATAAAATTTTTATGTATTTATAATTTAATGTATATTTATGTTATTTTGTGTTTTCCTCTTTTTATTTTTTTATTTTCCAATAAGTTGATCGTTGTGCACCTACTTTGCTCTACTCTGCATCATACATCACCCAAGGTAGACTGGTAGAAAATGCTGGCGGCATTAAGTCCGCCCATGTACCAATGTGCATAAAGTTTAAATAAATAAATAAAAACAAAATAGTAATAATAGTACAAGTATTTTATTCTGTCCGCGAATTGCGGAGTGCGTTGGTCTAATGGATCGCAATAGTATCAATACATTGTGATATATAAGTCATGTCTTTTTTTTATAAAAAACTATTTAATTCTTTGAAAAAATAATAACCTCTCAAATAAAATAACCTCTATTTACCATCTTCCAAAGTATAAATGCAAAAGGATCCCTACTTCGTGGTTTAAATATCTTAGTTATGAGGAAACAAAACTTCTTTAAAACACCACACGCTCTATTAGTATGGTGGTAACATGCGCGGTGTGTGTGTGTGTTTCAGTGTCATCATAAAACACAGTATCACAATATACTCACGATGTAGACGCAGAATTGTCAGGTACCATAGCAATGATATTGACACTCATGTTCACCCGCATCATGTAGTTGACCCAGCATGCGAAGAACATCATGATGGCGACGTTGAACCGCGCCGGGACGAAATCTGTAAACAACGATAATTCATATTTAGGTAAGTACTAAGTTCCTCACACGACTTCGTCCGCGTTATATGTTGGTAGAAAGCCTATATAACATAGCATCACGCTTTTTTCCCGAAGGTGTAGGCAGAGGTCTATCACACTCACATTTCGCCAGCTCTGTTTGGTCCCATGAAATAGGGAGTGAGCCTATTTTCATCAACCGGGAAAATTAGTTTTCCAAACTACGAAAAAAATTTCAATACTGGAATTCCATGATAGAAAAACCAAATACCATTTTCATTCGTCCCGAGAATCGAACTTTGGACCTCTTGCTCAGCAGTCGTCTATACCCGCTGCGCCACCGAGGCAATTATAATATAGGGTGTCGGTGATAAAAAGCCTATGTCATCCTTATCCAAATCCAAAACTATCTCTTTTTTAATCGGTTGAATGGTTAGACCAAACATCTTATCAGTAGCAGGATGTCCACTACTGGACATAGGCCTCCTCAAGAAATTTTCAGTACAGCCGTTTACAGCTTGCATCTAGAGCGATCCTGCGGTCCGCATCAGATCATCTGTCCACCTGTCCGTGTCTCCATTCGAGAAATTTCAGGTCTATCGAACATCAGTTCTGTGCCCTGCCTATTGCCACATCAACTTGCTAATAAACGTGTATTCAAAAAACTCACTTTCGCATTTGTTGGAATAGTTGAAGTTGGGATTTATTTCTTGTTATTGTCCTCATCAATAAATCTACGTATTTAAATGTCAATATAATAAATTAGACTGCATAAGCATCGGCCCCTTGGAGTTTGGAAACGGCATAATAATGCATAGCAGGCAATGGCCAAATGGCCAATTAGATGTTCAATTGTCACTCATGGACTTCAAATATGGTTTAGGCGTTTGACGTTTAATAGTTAGGAAGATTTTACCAAACGCTATAAATCATTAAGGGTAAGTACTTCGTCTTCTTACTAACCGAGATTATAACTACCATAAAAAGTTTGGTTAACGTTTCTAAAGCTCGACCTATATACTCGCATATAAAAACAAACTTAGATCCCAAATGTGTTTTATATACCTACCTACTAGCTTTTGCCCGTGACTCGTATTATGTTAGTAAAAATGCTTCTTTAGCTATCTCTATGAAATGTTTTAAAAGATATAAATACAAAATAATTCGTTTCTAATATAACATATCTTTTGCAGCCTATCATTGCACTTTTCAGATTCCGGTTCCCGATAATGAAACTAAAAAAAAAATATTTCCAAATTAGAATTTCGACGACCGTTATTGCTAAATATACGAGTATCAAGGCATTCGCAGAAGACACGTATTATTTTCAAGTTTTAACCGAAGGCGTTTTCCTTATCGCTGCTGCATGCAAATCGATTTCCAAATATTTAAACAAATATATGATGTAATAAGGTTGAACGTATTAGAGTAACCTCGTCTAAAGTTAATCAGTCGTGGAATAATTCCACCCCAGAACTATAAATTCTAAGCTTTATTTGATATTGTCCTTCTCTTGTCACACCGGGGCCACGGAAATGCGTGATTTTTGCACAGAAACAGTGGGAGGGCATTCACAATCTAAACTTTATTAATATACTATTAAGGTAAGTATAGGCTTGGCGAAGTCCTTGGCCTTAGCGATGTTCCATATACGGTGGATTACCGCTTACCTCAAATGTAATATTGAAGGTAAACTATAGAAGAAAATCGTATCATGCATTCTAGATTTAGAGTTTATTGACCAATAATTCTCAAGAGAATAACCTAAGGTCAAATTTAGAGCTTTTTGTCTAAATATTAGCGTAGGTCAGTTCCAATGACTAGCGAATGACTACGAAACCCGTTTATGTTATCTATACTAATATTATAAAGCTGATAAAGCTGTTTGGTTGAACTCGTTAATCTTAGGAACTGCTCGTCCGAATTTAAAAAATATTTAGTGTTGAATAGCCCATTTATCGAGGAAGGCTTAAGCTATATAACATCTCACTACGATCTATAGGAGCTGAGTAGTGTCCAAACAAATAAAAATATAGTAAATACGGGAGCGAAACCCTAGGCAACAGCTAGTTGTATAAAACACATTTTGCGTAGAAGTAACTTTTTTATTTTCATTTATGTATATTATATGCAAGTAGGTAATATATATAGATAATATAACTGTATGTAGATAAGCCCTTAGTTAAGTAATGTCTTTAATAACAGGTGCTAAGTAAAGGTATTTTGTAAGGGATATAATTTTATCAATCACCATTTTTAATCACCAAACAATGTAAAGAAGTTTACTAAAAAACGTAGGTATTTACGACTATTTTTAGGCGATAATCGCTTAAAAATACTCATATATTCATGTCAGATCCACACTAAAGGGAATTTTAAGGCTAAACAGGTATTAAATAAAAAATAAAAAACCCGACTGACTAAAAGTAGCCTTCGACAGTAAATTTAAAGCGATGAACTGGTAAATAGTCTATAGGCTTATATTTAGAGATTCGGTGATGAATTTGAATATAATAACACCTTGGACTTCAAAGTCGGTTAAGCTATTTAGAGCATAGATATTAAGAGACAAGTGAAGCCGCGGGCAATAGTTAGTGCAAATATAATGGAATAAGGTTATTAATTAGCTTTAATTTGGTACCTATATTGCGATAGCACTAAAAATCGTCTGTTATGACAGTTTACCTCCACCATATTGTTTTTTTTGTTGACGTCACTTAGCCTATGACACTCGGGGGAAAAATACAAATCTAATAACACATCACACTTTAAAATCAGCCAAGCTGTTTAGGCTACAGAAGGTCACATTGGAACAAACATGCCCACATACATATACATACATACATACGCGCGAAATACAATACCCTCGTTTTTGGCAGTTGGGTAAAAAATTGCCACGAAGATAGGCGGGAGCTCCACTTCGTTTCGCACCCGTCTCAGCTTTCTAACCTAACTTATCCATTTCGGGTCCGCTCTAAAAACATTGTTTGGTGACAGATCTACTATTTTGGTTACGAATCTAGTTTTTATGATGATTGATACTTAGAGACCTTGTTTTATTAATATAGTGTCAATTATATTTTTTTGGGAATAGATATTATAATAAATAGGGTAAAGGCCTATTGAAGTTTGGTAACAAATCTAAATTTTGGTGACAAAACAAAATATATTTTCTTTTGTAAGTACTCGTAAACAAATATGAGTTCAGAAATTTTTGCTTCGTATTTTAAAGAAATTATATAATTTACAAAGATAATACAAACAATAGATAATTATGTCTTATATTTAAGAGGTGATGATTTCGTCATCAACCTTTAATCATTGCGGAAATTAACAAGATTTTTTCTGAGTTTAGTCAATAGTTGTAAACAAGAATGCACGAGTGGCGACCTCGTGAAACCAGTTAAAGTGTGCGGAAGATTAACTTTCGAATTCATTGTCAATATCAAAATGACATTCACATGTTGATGTTCTATTCGGTACATTGCACCGTGCATAATTGCATCTGCTTATTACACCAGATTACTTACAAAAAATTAGGTGAGGGGAAAGTAATTTATCTAAAGTTATTGCTTGTAAAAACTAGGCCAACTACTTGTTGTTTAAAAGTAATATGGATATTTATTTGTATACATTTAATAATATAGAAATTAATTAACTAAATATGAATATAATTATAAAAAAAAATCATGTTCGTACGGAACTCTTAGTGTACGAGTCCAACTCGCATTTGACCGGATTTTTTACTGAAAAAGCCACTGAAATAAGGAGGTTAAACGTTTTATTGAATGAATAATGATATCGAATAAAGTGTGGTATACATTAATAAAGCGTGGTTTGCACTTGCAATTTTTTTTAAAGAATTTGGCCTAGTGTACTCCTGTGTGTAATTATATGAGTAGATATGTAAAGTTAATGTTAATGTCTGTGTGTGTGTAATGAGTAGTAACGACCTAAATATTCACATTAATGCATCACTACTTCTACATATTCGTAATAGTCATAGTAAGTACATAATAAACTATAAAATTAGCATAAAGTCACTTGCAAAAGAGCGTGTTTTTTCTATGTATGTCCATGGCCTCAAATCGCGTCGAATCGCGCGAATAGAATGCGGCGTGATGACCACAATAAATTGACTCTAAGGTACGATTCAGACCAACCGGCTCGCGTTGCGCCGCATCGGAACGGAGCCGTACGCGTGCCGCGGCAGCCGTGAAATATTATTTAAAATATCGCTTGAAGAACACAACTTGAATGATTCGCTAGCTGTTGCTGCACCGTAATCTCCGTACGACACACGGCCGACCGGCTCCGAGCGGACCCGACGGCAGCCGGTCGGAGCCGGTTGGAGCCGGTCGGAGCCGGTCGGAGCCGGTCGGAGCCGGTCGGCCGTCGCGACGCGTCGCGGGATGCCGACGGAGGTAACTATGCGTAAGTTGCATGCAAATATGAACTGTAATTAC
The DNA here is from genome assembly GCA_905147015.1 of Laspeyria flexula. NCBI lineage: Eukaryota > Metazoa > Arthropoda > Insecta > Lepidoptera > Erebidae > Laspeyria > Laspeyria flexula. The sequence continues at coordinate 7,636,182 of LR989964.1, read as the reverse complement.
TGTTGATACATTTCAATGTTCTTTAACGCATTGTAAAATGCCGCCCGGCGCGGGCCGATGCGAGCCGGTTGGTCTGAATCGTACCGAACACGACACCGAGTGACCATCAATATAATATAAGTATTTGTTACCATCAGCTGTTTGGAAGTCGACATTAAACAAAAAATGTTTGAATTGTTGTCTCATCTAAGCTGACAGGGTGCCGGTACACAATCCAATCACAAAATCAACTAATCAGCGTTGCTAAACATTTATGTTACGAAATCAATCTACTGTCGAAACCAACAAGAAGTCGCATTCAGTTCTCAAGATATACCTACATAAAAAATATTTTTTTTAAAGACAAACCGCCCGCTCTAGGGACAAGTCCTGTGTCGCGGGAACTACATGGTTATTGAGTACAATGGCTGTGACATACGGACGGACGGACTGACGTGACAAAACTATAAGGAGAACCCATTTGAGTTGATTTTGAGTTTTTGCCATTTTGGCTACGAAACCCTAAAAAGGTGTAATTAAAAACAAAACTTAGGCCTCCATACCACGTAAGAGATCGTACATAAACTGTACTGTGGCAGAACAGTAGCAAAGTACAAAATAAAGAAAGGTAAGTACACTAAGTTACTGTACTGTGTGTGTGGTTTATCAGTGTGTAATGTGCGCGTGTGTGTATTGCGTGCAACAAGATTGTAAGGAAAAGACTACCTTCTTGATTGAATGGCTGTGTAGTCATTTTGACCTTACGAAGTCAACATATTTTTATAACAAAAAGTAACATTTATCACATACTCGTAGGTACCTACACAACTACTAGTACAAGGAATTAGTACAAAAAGATCAATAAATAAGACTGTAAAATATTTATTACCTGTTCCGTGTTTTTATGTTCTGCATATTTGAACAATGGGGGCACATAATTACTATTTATCTAGGGAGCTATATCTTATTTTAGTTTGCAATATCACGTAAGTTAGGGCGGAGTTGTGACATTGTTACACTGGCTATTGTTGCTATTGTTAATCTGTTGTCGACGTGACTTGCCCGCGTTATTTATCTAATTGATATGATGAAAACAGTCATTACTAACCGAGCCTCATTTTGTACCAGGCTGTGACATGATGACTGAAAAAGCTACTAACGTGTATTTACATGCTATCTAGGTGATTTTATAATACTTTTGTCTGGACAGACGCTAATACAAAAAATTCAAATACTATCTGACACGGCAAAAGTTGTTATGCCATTTTTTATAATCGCGACGAAAAAAACTGTACTACCTATTCTCATTACCTAACCAAAATGCAAAAAAATCATTTAAATCGGTTGAGCCGTTTCAGAGGACACCATGCCACGAGATTTTTATGTATTGCAATTCTAGAATTTCCTTACGTATATTTTTTATTATATATTTTATCTCCTCTTTTAAACTCAATGTTATTTTTTTCAGATTAGCAGCCTACATAATTATTAATTTTTGAAGTTATTTGTGAATTTTATGGGTTTTATTTGTTTATAGTTGTGACGAAGCCGGCTGTAACAGTTCATTGATATATCGTAGACACAATTCGAGCCATGAATGGCATACATATAAGCATACAATAGTCATAACTTAATACAATAAGTAGTTACAAGATACCGATAAATAAATCGTAGACTTAAACAGTAATGCAAATAAGTATTTGAGTGAACTACTTAACCTTGCTAACGCGAAGTTATACTGTCATTAATGAGGCGCTAGACAGCCTCGATCATTTGCGTAACGGTGTTTACTAGGCTTGCATTCTGGAAGAATTCGAATGTCCGTATGTCCGTGCAGCGGTGAAAGTGTAAGAATGCAGGGTCTGTTCGACGCCGGCGCCGGCGCCGCCGCGCCATCATGCCTTCGTCTCGCCGCTTCTAAGGCGCCAGCCTCACGCGCTAATGACTTACCATCCCGTTTCTGCCCCATAACAGTTAATTACCCATACATTTTATAGGTGTTATAGTGCACCTTAAGTTGCATGAGCCGGTGTATAGTGCAAATTGATTTCGTTATTTATTTTCTTTAAGCTTTTATGGAGTTAAAGCACTTGGTTTTTAATTCTGTATCTATGACTAATATCAATTGACATTGACTGAGGTAGGTAGGTTAAAATCTGTTAGAACTTTAATCATTAAAATTGGCACAAGTTAAACAAATAATTGTCCCTAACTTTCTCTAGCCACTTATTAACTAGAAACGTTCAAGAACTTTGAAAGTAAAAGAGGTTCTACGTATTTTTTAATCTTTGCATCTCAAGACTTAACGGACTTCGGGACGAAAACACTTATCAAACAAGTGACAGATGTCGAACGCAAACTTTCAAATGATTAAACACTCGAGTTGTTACAAGTACACACTAACGGGACAGCCTACTTATATTTTAAAGGTAATATGATTCATTTCGCACAATGCCTCTGGTTCAGATGCAGCAGCTCTCTGCCAAACATTCTCAAGATACGGTCATTACACTCAGAAGTGGGCGAATGCCCAAACGTAAGTTATGCGTGAAATCAATCAGCCCTTCACATGTTTTTATTTCGACCAATAAAAGCAGTTTATTATTGGCTTTCCGAATTTTATGATCGGCAAATAAGCAGCCAGAAAGTTATAGGAAACCTTACTTTTATTTCAAGGAAAGCAAATAAACTACCAGTAGGAAATAACAAGTTACATTTTCTACGCAATATTTGGGATTGCAACAAGTGCTGGCAGTATTAATTACTTGACACATTTATTTCCTTATTGATCTGGTAACCTCAATAAGTGTGACCCTGTGTCATATGAATGAATTCTCACCACTACCTTATTTATTACTCTATAACAAAACATCTAACTACTAGATCTATTATGACTACCTTATTTACGTTAACAGTTATTGTTTATTATTTATTTATTTATTGCATACATAAAATATAGTATTCATTTTTCCCCACAAAACCATTTAGTGGTTTGACTGTGGGATGGAGTCTCCGTAAAAGTAATCTTATATAACATAATAATTACTAACTTACTTACTAAATGCAAATTGAGATCACACTTTTTAATTTAAAGTACTTAAATAATATTTCCTGAGGTTTCTGCTAAATATATTTTTATTTGTTTCTTTTCGAATGTCTTCAGGCAGAGTGTTAAGCAAATATGGTAGGCGTTTATTTAGTGTTCTATCTCCATAATAATTATTAATTCTTGGCACCACATATCTGCCGAAAGACATCGAGCGGGTGTTGTACGTATTGGTGATACCCTCCAGCTCATTCTCCTGATTGCCATGGTTGTTAGTTAGTATAAGATATTTGTGCTTAAGTCTTGCCGGTAACATTTTGTTTAACAGTTTGAGCGTCATGGGGTACACCAGATGACCAACAGACAATAGATATTCTATTGTGTCTGCAAGCTTGGCGCTCAAAGGACGGCATTTATGCTAATGTGAAAGCAACTGTCTATCATGAAAGCAATCCTCGGCAAACATAACATTACCAGATGAATTGAGATTGGTCCGCATTGGCAAAAATGTGAGCCTGGATGGATTTTTGTAACTCTTTCACACAAAATCTACAGATATACTTCGATTCGAAGTATGCTTTGAACAGAAGCTGGTTAAAAAATAAAAATACTGGGTTATCAATAATATGTCATATCCCAAGAGCCCGCGAGGGTTAGACCTTCGTTATTTTATAAAAGCTGAAAGTAATTCTGTGCATGTCCCCTATACAGGTAAGAACGACCAGCGACTATGGAGTTTGGGTTGTGGTTACTTGGGCAGGTAACTAGTAGTAAAGGTGTATAAAATAGTAGGTACCTTACTTTCGTAGGTTGTGGGGTAAGTTTGCTCATATGGGTACGGAAACGGAATGAAGAAGAAGGCAACAATACCCACCATCGTTAACTTTGCTGTTAAAATATTATTATGTTTGTCAGAACACCACACACACCAATTTCAGTGTTGTAATGTATCTCATTACGCACTTGTGCGGTAATGTAATGTAAAACGCACGGTTTATTAAGATCACAGACTAATAAAATAATCAAGATGCTCCGTCTAAAACGAACGGTACTTTTTTAAATCTTAACTTTATGAAAAGTGAAACATTTTATGAATAAAATTAACTTTGGGAGATAAAATAATTATTATATATATAAAATAATCATTTAATTCTTTAACTTAATTAATTAAGACCATAAATTACAACCATTTATCTGTGATAAAACACAAAAATATGAATTTACTTTATTAGTAATACTGGCTGTTTTTGTGCCTATGCTTTTAAAAAAAGAGCTGATGAGCGCGCATCGATAATTTGTGACTAGTAAAAATTATTCCGCTCGCTTTTTCTTTTCGCTGTATTGTTTTTTTCTAAGAAAGTTCGAGTTTTATTTAAGTATTTCCTCGCAAATATGTTATAAAACGTCGTATGACATACGTGCGCTTTGATAATTACAGCATCTGCTTTCTTGCAATATCGCCTCGTCTGTAATTATCAACTTACCTACCGCACTTATATCATAATGTAGGTACTATTACGTAATGTTTACTTACCGAAATTTCAATTAAGAAAATACTTAATCGTGTAAACAATTCGAGATTTTAAAGTAGGTAAGCATATCATATAACTGAAAAAAAAACCTAATGAGAGTTTATTTACTCGTAGGTATGCTCTACGCGCATATTGTACATTCGAAACTATCACGGAAACCATAGGCACACTACTATTGAAAATTATCCATTATTTATTCTAGATTTATAGTTTAGAAGGCGTTCGGACGGAATGAGTTTTAAAGTTTTAGAAAGAAACATGACAATCAAAACCGTATTTTATTTTACAAAATTATGAACTTGGTAAAAAAACTCTACCCAAGAGTTTTCCCATAAATTTTAAAGATGGCAACCCTACGTTTATGGATTTATTGCATTCAAATATTAAAGTCCTTGGCCTGTCTTCAATAGGTTGAGGTTTAATATCTCCAGCTGATGGTGTTGATAATGATAACAATCAAGGTCCACATTTAACGTTATAAGTCAAATACGTAAGGAAAGTTAAATAATATGCATGACATGTGTACTTATGTTAGTACTTTATTAAAGGTCAATTCTTGAAACAGCTGTATGACAAAATACGTCACTATGAATTAATAACGCGGTAAGTAAAATTCTATCAAAACTAATTAAAGTAAAAAGTCGTTATTTAAATAAACTATTCAATAGAAAAAAAATAAAAAATACTACCAATTAACAACTTTGGACTCTCAGCCACACTAATAAGATAAAAATTTTATTGCTGTACGTACAACATTTTACAGAAAATACGAAAAACAACCAGCAATGATATAGGTACTCGTATTCGATTATTGAACGCGACAACCGTGAAAATTGTTAAACAACCAGAAATCCTACTCCTTTTTATATAGCTGGTAATTTTGCGGTGTGGCAGAAATGATGGGGACCTGTGACATTACTGCTGAACCGTGAAGAATAGAACCAATAGAGTTAGATTGTTCTGCCAAGGGCAATCCCATCAATGGACCAGGTGATTGTATTCTCAATGTTATGTGGCTATTATTGAAGCATTTTTCAAACAAATCCCTTTCTTATATTCATGTAGGTATTGTATGCAAAAACTCATATTTATAATATATATATAATATATAAAACAAGGCCACGCACGCCTAGTCTGTGGCCAATGAAAAAAAAAACATGGCCTAAACCCTCTAAGCTCTCTAGATAGAGAAGAGAAGACCCGAGCCCAGCAGTGGGACATTAATGGGTTGTTGATGAATGAAACTGGGTAACAAGCACTATATCGCGGAGCAGTTTACAAACATACAATTAACGGGCACAAAATACACCTACACACGAAAAATAAATACATATTATACAAATATTTGCCGCGTTTGGGCTTCGAACCCACGTCGATACGGTGATGTTAGTAGCGAAGCTATCACCTTAACCGCTAAGCCACGGTGACTAGCGAATTAAAACATGACAAACAACGGATGAATATTAAATATGAGTAAATCCTAGATTAGTACAATTGAAGCAAACAAAGTGTAAATAACTTCAACCCGTTTTTATATCTACATTGTTTTGTACGTTCAATAAATTTATTAATGCGGTATATTTGATACGAGAGTACCTATATTTTTGTATAATTAAAAACAGCAAAACTCTACAATTATATCTAATAAAGTTAATTCGCTGTAATTGTTTTTTTATTATTTTCTTTTTCTATCCGCAAGTAACATAATATATGGGTGCATGTGAGCACCATAATAACGAGTTTTGTGGCGCTAAAACTTTTGTTTTATTTGTCACAATCAATGATATTGTATGTTATACAATATCATTGGTCACAATAAAACAAGAAAACTTGCTTAGGTCGCCAATGCATATTAATTTACGCAAATCCAATTTTTGTTATTCTATCTAAAAGTGCCTAGTTACGTAATTTCTTTATAAAATCCACATTTTAGAAGACAAATTGTTTCTTCTTCTATAACATTTGAATAAATTATATTTAAAAGAATGTGCGAACATATTTTTTATTTTTCACAGGTGACCTTTAAAGAAAATCTAAACCAGTTTTACACTAAGATAACAAAGTTCATGGAAGCTTTACAAACCACAACTTTTTAGTTCGACGACATACATACAAATATAGGTCCTCTTAAAGATGTTTGTCGTTAATCTAATCATTAGTGATATTTTAATATAAAGATGAATATTTTAAACATTTAATTATTAAATATATATTGCGAATGTTATTGTGAAAAAGAACGATTTAAACAATACTTTCTACCTATTTCTTTGAATCGTTCTCTCAGAATTCTCTCAGAGAAACTCGTGGACCTAAATTATACATATATTTGGGTCTCGAATTAAATGATTAATAATATTAAGTTGTTGGATATAAACTGTGATGTCAATGTTTGAGGATAAAATAAAAATAAAAAATATTATTATTATATAGGTACAGTTCGAGAGATATACATAGCTACCAAAAGCTACCTAGCTAGTGAATATGTACTTTATAACTGTCATAAAAAGGATAGGTAATAAAATAACATGACGTTATTATAGCAAAATTAAGTTATATATATTCTACGTTTATAAATCGAAACAAAATAGTGTTAGTCATGGCTTTTGTTACGGTTTATTTCACTTTCATCGGATTCCATAGATGTTATTGCTGTGCTTGTGACCATGAACGTGCCATAGATTAGAGAAAAGTAAATAATAGAGAAACACCTGAGGTCAACATTTGTAAGGTTAGAATTTGTTAAATATTTTAACTAGGTAAAAATAACGAATAGAAATAGCACAATTATATAGCATACAAACCTAAGTAATAAAGGAAATATAAAATTTATTAACATACCAACCAACCTATCCATTAAAGAAAACTGAAGGCATTCTGGTTTGGCGCGTAAATCGATCATTTACTTTCTTTATCTAGGTAATAGAAATGGGAGGAGTCAGCCTACTCTTTTTGGCATGGGTACCTATCACTTATTAACTTTCTTTTTTACACCCAATAACTACGGAAAATGAGGGTTTCGTTTTTAAACAATTTCAAAATGTTCAAAAATGTTCTGTTAGCTTCTAACTTAAAACGTCTTCAGAAACCAATCATATGATAAAATTGATTAAAAGTATAAAATAAAACTACCTGTCTATTATGTTATTTAGAGAAAAGTATTATATTCTTATTGCTTGCTATATTTATTTAGTTATAAATCGACTAAAATATCTTCAATAAAATTTATGAGTTTGTGTGAAAAATTAAGCAAAAGCTTATGTTTCTAACACCCACTAGCTATGAAAACTATAAAAATTTTAGCTTACAGAAGCGTGAAAAACAATAATTTTACAGAAAGTATATATATATCTTAGTACAGAATCTAAGCCTTATCAATCATTAGCCAATTAAGTAGGTACATGAATACAGCAGAAGTTACATCTTATAATTGATTTCTGTCGTCAAAGACCTTCATACTGCGATTATTACCATTGTTTCTTTATAAAACCTTTGCTTAGTTAGTGTTGATGTAATCTTGACGTACGATTTAAAACAAATAAGAAATAACAGCAACTTAATTTTCCCATCAAAACAGTAAATTGTTGTTTGTTTAACCACTGATACGATGTAAATTTATATTTATTTTTAATAAATAAAGAAGGTATTAACTTACCGAATATTTTAATATGAAATTTCATTTTGTTATATTATGCACGAAACACGTAATGAACACAAAACAGCCACACGTTAGCAGTGGGCACGCACGCGTTCCGCGATACGTTGCAAATTATGGGGAACTGTGCGAGTTGCGCGAACGCTTGTCTTCCTACGACTGCCTTCCTCACGTTGACTACGTTGCTCGCCTGCTTTTAGATCCGCACAGTGCACTCGAAGGCCTCACCTCGCGTGCCACTTCAAACATCCGATCGTCAATGGACAATAGCGCTGTAACACAAAACCTTTGATGCCGCAAACATCTATTCAAACGTTGAACAATACTAATTTAGGCATCTTTTATATCCGTACAAAGCTACAATATGTATATTTTTATAGATTATGAAGTATATAAGGCTCATATTACATGCATGTACATTGAAATAAAACTCAAGATCAATTTATAATTACTTTATAACATCAAAGCAATATTAAGTCATAAATTTAATCACGCACATACCAATTACTGCCTATGTCGAATAAAATGAATATATATAATGCATACATATCGTTTATATATTTTTTCTATAGAAAAATCCAGAACTCTCCCGCTTATGGGATAAAACAGCTAATTTAACCGTAACGCGTTGAAGTCTTCAATAGGTCACATTGGTATAGACTGATAACCCTTTTTTATTGAATATTATCCTCTATATTATGAAATCTTAATGAATATTTTATTAGGCACGAAAAATTAATATCTTCGTATAAAACAGTCATATAACAAACGCAAAATAAATACACGATAATAAACCTTATCTATTACGTATTAGATTTAATAATGACACCTCGTAAGATAGAACACAGTGTTGTTTCGTCAAGCTATGCAGCCTGACTATTAAATTATGTAGAAGTTGCAAAACATAACTTAAAAAGCAACATGTCATTACGCCTTCTTCTCCAAAAGGGGTAGGCACATTGCCAGACTTGGAACATTTACAAAACCGAACTCAGGACCTCTTGTGGAGCTGTCGTACACAATCCCGTTACGTCACTACAGCTGTCAGTACAGACTGCAATCTTAATGTACTTTGATAGTGTTGTTAATTTTCCAGAAATAACGAAATAAAATTCACAAAATCCCATTGATGGGTATTTTCAATTCCTCTCCTCTACATCTAGAACTGAGAGGGTTTAGGCCATAAACCACACACTCCAAATGCGGGTTGGTGGATTAGACATACACTTAGAATTTCTTCTAAACTTAAAATAGAAATAGTTTTAAATTTATTCTAATATGCATATTTCTTTACAAAATAAGTAGATAATTCTGACTACGTAACATGATATATATGGCAACATTTTTAATTTATTGCATCTTTTAAATTTAAATATTCATAAGTTTGTAATTAGCCAGAATTAAAATATTACTATTATAATGTTTGATATTATAAATAATAGGAAATAATGCTTGCTTCTAGGTACAAATCAGAAATGATAAGGAGCTCCGGAATCTTAACCGAAACTTTCGGATATCCGAAATAAAAATTTACCCAAAACCGTAATTAACCAAAAGCCGATATGGAAGTTTCGGACAGAGGCAGTCATGGTTGGGAATCGCAATTAGAATAAATTAAGACTATTTATTGCCTTAATTTATAAACGTCAATTAGCAGTAATTTTGCATTAATTTTTTCATTGAATAATCGTCTTTAGGCGTTTAGACTTAAGTATTACACGTTTTACTAAATACATTTTAAAGTTAAGGAACGTCTCTGGGTACCGGCCAAAAAAAAATTTTATAATTTTTTTTTTACTATCTTTTAAAAATGATATCTATATATATCCATCATTTTCAACCCATAAACGTCCCACTGCTAGGCACGAGTCTCCTCCAAAGAATGTGGAGGGAATTTAGCCTACTATACCACGCTGGCCAGACGGGTTTGTATAGGGTAACGTTTGTTTCGAATTTTCCTTTTCTCGCAATGCTCTTGTTTACTTACTCCCTTGGTCGCCGTTTTTTTCGAGTTGGCACCTGATTTTATTTTTTTTTGTCATCAACTCGCGTGCACCATTCTTAAAGACAGATAGACGAGTAGACACATTGTACCCGGATAATGTCAAAAATTTGTTAATAGGAAATTTTGTTAAGTAATACAAGGATAATTGTAATTAAAATTTTCAAACATAATTAGATAACAAGATAAACTAGTCCGGTACAACATAGCAGACATATTACCTACCAGACTTTTTGCATTCCGACCATCTCGATTTTTTATAATAGGACATTGCCTCAACCTTGACTTTAGATTTTTTTTAAATAATTATAGATTATGTTTGGATTAGATCTGAATCTAATTTCTGAAGAAAGGTTAGATCAAACCTATTTGGTCGCTCACCTCGTAACAGGTTCAGGTGGCACATTCCATAGCGAGGTGTTGGACGGTGGCGGTGGTGGTACATAGAGAGGTTTTAGCGGATATCATTATTATTTAGGTTTCAGCGAGTCCCACGTACTTCTGAACGGGATGGCAAGCGTAATGTCTTGTGTAAATCCCTACTTTAAAAAAGGATAGATATATCGAATTTCCGTTCCAAATCGAATTAATGGAAATGGTGTTTAGGCTATTGATAGCAAGGATCGTATATCGTAAATCAATTTATTTCACCTAAACTTTGAATCTTAAAACTTACCGAGCACTACTATCAAAATAGTATTTTTTTTGCAGTTTTGATGACTCACAACATGCTAATGTCAGCCTTCATCCTTGGCGCTGTCTGAGAAAAAATCTAGTCGATACAGATCGACATCTAAATTATTCATATTATCACTATAATTAAGTATCGACTACTGTATAAAGCACGCTAATGATAATGAACTAAGCACAAACGATCAAGGGATCGGGCGCAAGGATCTTACGACCAGCCATTGCTCTCAACTTAGTGATGTTTTATACTTTTTATTCGTTTTATTGTGAACAGTGGACCTACATACTTTAGCACAAGACCTGTTCTGGATGCGGGGCAAGATCCCGGTATAAATGTATTCAATGTGATGTCAGATATAAAAAGATTAGCTCACCCTGTCGACGTCTCCGCGATATATGATCGTATAAATAGATTTCTTGGTAGATGAGCATTCTTAGAAGTAGGGTTATTCGACACTTATGGATTGTCCTTTGTAAATGTGATAAATGGATGGATTATTAAAGGATGGTTTGATTATATCGTAGCTAAGTAATGGGCACATTGGGCACATTAAACACGTACCGGGTGCCCACTGTCTAGACAAATGTGACACCTTTTTAAATGGTGAAAACAAAATTATCTAAGACTAGGTACTTCTTACTCAAAGGAAAAATCTACTTATACGTTCTTAAGGGATTCTATGTCTTAATTATTTTTATCCATATAAATTTAATTTACGTCATCATAAGGATATTCATCATGTGCATATATATACACATGTGCGTGTAATAATAAAAGATTGTCTTCCGTTTAAAATCATTTGTACTGTGTACAATATACAATTTATTGGAATTGTTCCATGAATAAAGAAGATGATGATAGATAGAATGCTCTTTAATGTACACCACAAATGTAAATTACATTGATAGATAAAAATTAAATTATAAAAGAAAAAGAAGTGACAATGGGCGGTCTTATCGCTAAGGACGATTTCTTCCAGAAAAGCTTCGGTTGTACTTTTCGTGCACATTTCAGCGTTCAATTATCCAAATTAGTAAGAAAAAACACTAATTTTAAACTCGTAATTTTTCAAATGAAATCTACGCTGCCCTATTTGTCTAGACACCCGTTAATTAGATACTGTTTTGACAAGCTTGTTAGGTAGTTTAGTGATGAACCTGAGTCTGTGGGTTCGATTCCCACTAATCAAATATTTATATAATCCACAAATACTTATTATTATAACCAATAGAATTTGTGATCCTTATCGATTTTACGTTCTAGGGAGTAGGTAGGGCAGGGCGCTTTAAAACCTTCGTATGTCTAGCAAACAGTCATATCCGTCAAATATCTAGTATGTAGTTATACTAAGTACATAGATACGTTTAAAGATTTCATCATTTATATTAATTAATGTCCGTAAAGTAAGATCAAGACGATAAAAAGCTAAAATCTTATTCCTTGCGAACAATGGTATAATAACGCTCGTCAGATAAATATCCAATTTGTTTTCCAAACGGCTTTAAAACCAAGTTAAAGCAAAAACATGTAATTAATTCACAATTATTCACAACAAGGTCACCTTTTGTGCATGTGAATATTCAGTTTTCTAGTTCGTCAGAAAGTTAACGACCACATAATTGTGAATATTTTGTTAAATACAACTCCGTCTTGTTTTACACCTATTAAATGATTTTAAAACCAGTTAAAAGCTGATAGCAGACTTTAATGCAAGGACTATTATTATTTAATTATGTAAATAACCTACCACGGAAAAGAACTCTGCGTCCAGTAGATATTATTTACGTAATTGACTGAATGACTGTCCGTCTGTCACACGATTCCTACACGATACATTACCACGGACAGACAGACAGACCGACAACGGAGTGATCCTATAAGTGTTCCGTTTTTTGCTTTTGAGATACGGAACCCTAAAAATATTCAATCGCAGTCAATGACCTCACGAATTATATCATCTAACTTGCGATGCCTAGATTTTCTAAAGTTTTCTTTGCGTTCAGAATTTGGAATCCATCCTGCTAGGTCATTATATTACTCATTACCTCAAAAACGATAAAAATATTGATAAAAGATATAAATGTGGCCAAGCTGGGGAGACTTCCCAGATCAGCCAACTACAAACGCTTATAACTTTTGAACTATTGGCGACTAATTAGGGTAAAAGCGCTAAATATCGGCCATGTCAACATTTTTCGGCATATAACTGCATGTTTCTTTGATATTCCTGACCTTTGATACATACTTGATGTATTTTTATGCTATACGTTAGTTAATTATTCATTATTTTGTCTTAATTTGTTCAATTTATTCCCAGTTATTTTTTTATATTTTTTTTTGTGCAGAATTGTCAAAAACCCCTTAAATCGGCCTTTCATGCCAATTATCGTCCGTTTGGTTGCCTTATATCGGCATATCGTTACTTAGGAGGGAACCAAGCAGAATTTTTTCAAAATAGCTAAAATATGTTAAAAAACTATCAGCTATTAAATAACAGTTTTTTTCTTATACTAATTGAATATATAAATGAAAAATTTAAGCGCTCTGGTAATAATAAATCCATATAGCAATTCTAAAGAAGTTATTTTAATTATTGCCGAAAATTTAGTTAAATTCTAAATACTGGCTGATGCACGAGTAAGAAACACATCTCTCATAAATTGACCGCCATGGCCAGAACAATAGTTTGTACCTTTTATCCACCACAGCTGGTGAATGTTGGAGTAACGAAGAGGCCGAATTTAGGCAAGGTTCGATTAAAAACGTAACGTACGGTATAACGTTTTTTAGTTCATTTTAATCCCTAACCTCGGCCGGGCTTATATTTAATAAAATAAATAAAATAACAATATTATTTCTTTCTCACACGTTAGTAAATTAATCAAATTAACGATATAAATATTCATTAGATATTGAAATAACAAAAATATGTATAAAACTTACTTCCCACCCATAGCTGATTCCGTGAATCTGACTACGAAATGTCTCGAAATTTGGATTTTCGTACAGGACTAAAAACATTTTCTCACTGAGCGTCCAAGCGACGTTTGACAGCAGCCATATTTAATAGTCTTTTGCTCAATGAAATGAGGTATCATTTCGCACGAAAATTAGGCTAATAAAGTACAGATTTTAATAAACATTTCAAAAAGAGTGTAAATGGCCGATATTAGGCAGTGGCCGATATTAGGCGACTTTACCCTACGACTAAATTTTTGTGTTAGCAAAATCGCCGATCGCTATGCTATGCTAAAGTAGCGTTTGTGCTATGAGCCTTAGACCAAAATGACCATTCAGCCATTCAATGAATATCATCATGTCAACTATACTTAGTGGTAGGTACGTCCACTGATGGACATAGGCCTACCCATAGGTTTTTCAATAGGACCCCTTTATACTTGTATCATCTGCCCATTTGAGGGTCTGAATCGCATTTGAATGCTCTTATCCTTTTCTGTCACATAGAACAGTCACTTACTAGAGCGAGAGAGAGTAAAAGTCGAGCGCCTCGTCGATTCTACCGCGTGTGGTCGCATTCCCGATTTCTTTCTTGCTCAAATAAATTATGGTTCTAAGTGACAGAAAGGAATAGAAGCATAGAAAAAGAGCGAACGGGTGCGGGCAGATGTGATCCAACCCTAAGGAAGTAAGAGATAGTATCTATAATGGACGACGTACGTGTTACCTAGAAATAAAACTTCATACTTAAATTTATTTTATTATATTTAAATTCAACTCATTAGCTCATAACTAAATATGATAACATGACTAGTTGTTACTTAAATAAACAAACATAATTTTGTTAAGTACAATAAATATTCATTTTACAGTTAGGTGGGTAGAGCATAAAATAATAATTACAGTGGTACAAATTACTAGCGAATATCATTACAGTGTAAGGTAGATATTAATGTAATGTAAAAATATACTCACTGGAAGGGGAGACCTCTCGTTACCGAAATTAGAGGATAGTGAAAATAGTGTTAGGGTTCGACCACATTTAGCCGCAAAGAATCGCACTTTCCTATTCTTCTATCCTTTTCTGTGACTTAGAACCGTGTTTCACAAGAGCGAGAGCGAGAGCGGGTATGCAGCCGCACGCGGCAGAATCGGTGATGCGTTCGACGCTCACTCTCTTATCACTTTAGTTAATGACGGTTCTAAGTGACAGAAAAGGATAGACGCATGAGAGTGCGATTCCTTGCGGCTAGATGTGGTGCAACCTTTAGTTATTCTTAACACAATTCGAAAGGTCACTGACCTTAGTTGTGCATACTTACAGCTACAGACGCGGCAAATTTGGATTATTGACCATTCAACTCATAAACCATTTGAATTTCATCAGATTTCTCAGTTATTTTCGTCAGCTGTTATTTTCATTTATTCAAAAAATTCTAAATACCTACATTTTCTAGTGCATTGTTTTGTGGCATTGTAATAGGTTTCGACAGCACGAAAACATGTTTTCGGTAACGAGAGGGCTCTTCCAACCAGTATAGACGCTTTAAACTAAAACGTTTATTTTTATTTTAGCCACAATCCCGCGATTTAATGCACTAGGACTTGTCACCAAAATAGAAAAGAATTATCTTTTCTATAAAAAAAAAAATATAGTAAGATTCACTTACGTCCAATTTAATGGCGTCCAAAATGCAATCTCATTGCAGATTATTTAGCTATAGCTATTTTATGAAAGAGAAGATACTAACGGCCATTTTTAATAATGTAGGTATCTATCGATGGATTTGGCTATATTTGACTCCATACAAAATATATCCATTCTATCTTCAGTAGCCAAATCTATTGATAAATAGATTATTGAAAACTGCCGTAAAACTACGAGAATAAAAGAGATAGGTTATAGATGAAGTTTACGCATTTAGTATAATTTCCATATCATTACTTTTTTTTAAATGCATAAGTATACTGAAAAAACTAAAACGGCAAAAATGATTACCACAAACTAAAATGAAAAACATTATTGTATCTACATAAAATACATGGGAATCAAAAAAAATATTGATAAAACATTAATTATTACAAAAAGCACTGACGTATTATTTTTCAAATACGACAAGTAAATACGTAACTTTCTTTTTACTTCCTTACATGTATAAATAAAGAAACGCTAAGGTTCATTCTTTATCCACACAGTTACCTATATATTATATTTTTTTTAAAAATTCAAAGAAATCTTTATACGTCATACCGGCATTCCCCGAAGGGAGTGACAGCTATCACATCCACATTTCGCTAACTATTTAACTCAATATTACCGTTTACTTTATTGAGAATTTCATATATAACATCAAATGCCGTTTTTAATTCAAGCCGGGAATCGAACGCAGAACTTGTGCAGCATTTCTACTGCCAATAGTTCTAAATACTTCACTAAAAATATATATTATACGGTCGAACTGAGAATCACCTCCGTATTTTTTTCGTTGGTTAAAAATAAAATAATAGTACTTCGTGTTAACACATATTATAGCTCTTAACCTAATTGGTCTTTATTGACGATTTCACTATTGCTCAATAAAATATAATATAACGAATTACGTAGATCATACAATTACGGAGGCACGCGAACCAGCAGCATGTGATAGCCATTCCCTTTCAAGGTCATCCACCTATCATATGCTAGTCTCATATGTAACTTTAGAGAAACGTGTTTACAAATAAAACTGTTAAAAATTGTTTCACAATGGGAACAAAAGAATACATGTTTCACTTAGCGTCGTGTTATATTTTAGTAACCGAAATAGTTTGCGATGTTTACAATAATAGTAATTGTGTTATAACTGTTTGTTTAGGTTTAATTAAAAAAGGTTTGATAAAAATAACTCGACCTTTTTGATAGCACTTTATAATATACGTACGTGTATGTTATTTTTTTAAACCACGCAATTGCGTAAAATTTCGACAATAATGCTTTCGAAATAAGATTTATAAGATACATTTCTGGTATTTTCCTCTTATAAGTTATCAATACAAGTACGTCATTGTTTTAATTGTAATTTTGAGAATATAGGCTCCTCATTTCAGATACAAACATTTAGACGGGAATAGCGTTCTGTGACGACATAAGGGCTGCTCTTTAAACATTTTTGAAGAAGAAATTACAAGGAAACCAAGGCAAGTACATTTTGAACTTGACTTTGACACGCCACCGCGTGTCTAGATGGCGAAATCTAACAACGGTAAAATATAAACAGAATTAATACAAAGACCGTTGCATGAATTATTGTGTAAAGAATGACAGAATACTGATAGTTAAATTGACGTGAACAATCCAAATGTGAAATAGCAATGACTTTGAAAATATACCTACTGAATAAACAACTAAACATTTGTACAACACTGAGGTATTATTATTATTGGTAATGTGTGGCCAAACTTTCGGAGACTGGCTGTCTGCGCGGGAAATGTTAAGGTTGGGCCAAATCCAGCCGCACCGAACCGCGCTTGCCTATTTTTCTATCTCTTTCTGTCACTTAAAATCGTCATTTACTAGAACGCACGTCGAGAGCGGCAATGCGACCCCACACGGTAAAATCAACGAGCCGCTCGGCTCTCACTATATATCTCGCTCTAGTAAATGACGTATACGTATAATGACATAAGTGTCAGAAAAAGATAGAAGAAAGTATTTGCTTTATCACCATAGGCCTCAACAAATGAATGCCGTTGTACGCTGCTGTAACAGTCAAATACACAACCCACACATAAGCATTCTGACAGGTTGTGCTAGAACGTAGAATACAAACGCGGTCTGATAACATGAAGCAAAAAAAAACATTCCTATAGTAATAATGTCTCAGTACAATCAAATTCTGTATTAAATTAAAATAATATTTCCAATTGAATTGTTACTATGAAAATTGAATTATCGAACTAAAATTAAACTTTTAGCCGCCTTAATGCCTACTAAGCGGGAGTACTCAATGAGTTCGTTGTCATTCTTTCCATTCTTCTTACCAGCGCCGTGCCTCTTATACGCTTTATACAACATTACCGCACCATTTACCCACACAGGTATAAAGTTCAAATCACTTTCGTTGGGAAATCTTTCATCTACACTGTCTATATCGGGGTCTAACCTCGAATAAGGTGATGCTTCTAGCTTAGGAATGCAGTCTTTTAACAGGAACCATTTGTAAGTCTCTGGACATAAGAGGTCCGATGGATTGAAGTTCCCTTTGTACCTCATCTTGCGACAAGTGTGGATGTAGTAGCCCATGTAGTAATACTCGATTTCTGGACACACTGAGTGCATGTGTCTGGTGAACTCGATCTCTCTAGAAAAAAGATATAAATACATAAATATTAAACAAATTGACATCGATTATTGAGTAACTGGGGCGAAATGAGCGGAGAGGCAATACGGCAATGGGAACTTGAAAGAAGCTGTATAACATTTGTGGGAGGTAGTTAGCGGTAATCCTGGTGTAGAATGATATAAACGTCGAAATAGGGCCATCAACTTAACTACAAAACAATCACATAAAGTAACAATCATCGTCAGGACCAACTTACATAACTTAGGTATATATTTTGTAATTTTATTAATGCACTAATCTCAGAAACTACTGGTTTGTTGGATAGCCCATTTATCGAAGAAGGTTAGGATATATAACATCACGCTACGGCCAATAGGAGCTGAGCAGTGGCCAAACAAAGAACGACAGGAGCGTAGCTCCGCGCTACTTCTAGTTTGTCAATAAAAGTTAACTATAGGTATATTAACCAACCTTAACGCGCCATAAGTCCCTAATGTCAGGTTCATATACTGTGGGTCATAGAAGAAGTAAACAGACGAGACACATTTGGGCAATATATCTATGACACCAACAGCTATTAACTTTCTATCCAACCAGTATTGTTGGTGGAATGAACCATAGCCGCACACCGGCCCGTTATCTTTATGCTCCTCCTAAAATATAATTAAAAATCATTATTTTTACATACATACGAGTACATATAGATTACCGTGTATATACATATTATTCGTGTTGTGATGGATTCAGAATACATAAAGTCACTACCCCATCTTTTACGACACCCACGGGCTGAGGCCCGTAAAAGGCGGTGTCGTAAAAAGCGACTTAAGGAACAATCTTATGCAGAAAAGAGCACAGCAAGAAAGGGAAAATTTTAAACAAACCCTATACCAACCCGTCGTGCCCAGCGGTGGGACGTTAATGGGTTGAAATTCATATAGATTACCCCCTATTTCCCAACAGATGGGTAGGTGTAGAGACTATTTTCTTCCACCTACCACGATTCTGAGATACATCTTTCACTTCAATTTTCATACATGTACGACAGTTTGGGAAACTCCGGACCTGTCCTTTCTTTCTAATTGATATCAGAACAGATTATAATTATACTTTATTGATGGAATACCAAGGCCGCGAATAGGTCATTCATATTATTTCTGCACCTCAAGTACACAAACAAATTTCGTGGACGATGAGGACGCCGTGGAATGAGCGCGGCGCGGTGGGCAAGTTAAAGAGCTGGTCCAGGTTCTAACATAAATGTAACCGTGTTATAACTAGAAATTATATTGAACTAGCTTCCACCCACGTGATAATTATGTCAATAAAAACTAGCCTATGTGCTATTCCAGAGAATAATCTATCTACGTGTCAATTTCCATAGAAATCCTTTCAGCCCTTCTCACTTCTGGCGTAATTGAATTACAAAACATCTGTCTATCCTAACATTCGCATTTATAATATTGGTAGGATTTACTTACCAATAAAGGACTTTGTACTAAAAAGTCTTTGAACTTAGGTTCAGTACATTTGTCAGGCTTGTCATTATGTATAATGGTTTGGTACTTGACGTACACGTCGTGAGTCTCTTTGGCGGTGGCTATCCATTCAGGGCTTGGTGGTGCAGTTCTCACTAGTTTTATCTGTAAAGACATCCCATTAAATGAATCAATGCGGCAAACAGGTATACAGCTCACCTATACCAGTCTGCAACCTGCAAAAGCCTGCAACGAGACATAACGAGCGCGCAGCCAGCTCTTTAAACACCTTCGCTCCCCAATGAGCTCTAGACACCACTGCTCCACCAGCAGGAACACAACACTAATGTTATTATGGCTACGGTCTTATGACGATTCAGTTACTTATCCAGTTTGAGCGGGGGGTTACCCTCTCTACCCTACGTCTATTAAAATTCGAACGTCTTTATAGATAACGGGATTTATATTGGTCTATACTTCTTTTAGCTTAAAATTACCAATAACCCCGCATTAAGATTACGTAAGCCCGTAACAAATATCACCGCCCATTAATGGGGAAAAACATTTCCACGGTTACATGATAGACAATAACGTTCTAAATGAGTACCAACAAAAACCGAACAATAGTAAAACTAAAAAACTTAATGTAACATTGATACCTCCAGTTTGTGTTTGACCTCATCTGGCAACTCATTTATAATGTCTTCAATTTGTTTTTCCTTGTTTTTGTATGAACTGGTAACAGGAAGTACTTCAATACCCTTCTCTCGAAGTTTTTGCAATTTCCTCTCAAGCCTTAATTGTTTTGCTTTTTTACATGGTGCCTTGTTAGGATCGGGGCCTGCTTCTGCAAATCATGTTCGATAGTATTTATTTGTGTGTTGGATGTTTTTTTTCTACTTTAAATTAATTGAAATTTACGGCTGAAAATTTTTGCTCAAAATCAGGGTCATCAGGGAATCAGGTCTAGGTGATAAATCCTTAGGGTGGAATCGATTGTTGTACAATCCAAGTAGTTGTTGAGTATGTTGACATTATTAAATATAAATCTTTTATTAAAAAGTGGGAACTAATACTTTTTTCAGTTTTTCTCTGGCCATTAATGTTATCCAAGAAAAAAACTATAAACCCAATTATGAAACGTGTACCAAAAGCCGTAAGTCTAAATTAGTAAATTCGCATAACAATTATATAAGTACATATATGACTATCAGATAGTCAAGTAAGGATGCGTGAACCAAATTTAGTAAATGTGTACTATTTTGGGTTGCAAATGTATTTTTTTATATTAAAGTACTTAATATGACTAACAAAACTTAATTAAATGAGTAACGTCTTAACATAAAATAGGGTAACAGATTTTGGTGAACATTTTTTTTTTTGGGTGTCAATATTACTAAATTTGGTACAGTTAAAATCATAGCCCTAAAAAACTAACCATATTTTAACTTAGAGATTTTTCTTCCAAAACATTGGCAAAACATGTATGATAGATAGTACTGCCAGCCTAAAAAATATTTATATTATTGCCAGCTTTAAAAAAAATTGTATGAAGCAAAAACTACTTGTTCTTCATGGAAATGGAACCCACATCATTATGTAGTGATGTAGTGTCAGTATTGTGTTAGATTGAAGCATGAATTTTATAATACATAATACTTGGGAATGTTTTAAACTACACTAAGTGAATTATTCGCGTATTGTGGTGTATAGGATTAACATTAAATCTTATAAATAATGCTAAAGAATATTTTGAAGGAGCAATAATCTCGTAAGTAGTAAAAAATAATTAAATGTTTCTGAGTAAGGCCGTTAATTTTATTGGTCTTGTCTTGAGTCTTGACCCAGAACGTTATTTCCGCAAAATGTCATCCTGAAAAATTTGTTATTAATTAGGTCTATCTACGAGAAAATGACTTAGATATCCTTCAAAAATGACGTTCTACGGAGGTGATATTTTGCGAAAATTACGTTCTGCAATAGTGACGTTTTGCGAAAGTGAAATTATGCGAAAGTGACCAATTTTTTTCAGGATGACCTTTTGCCAAAATGATGTTCTGCATCTTTAGTAATAAGAGTGTAAAGTTTAAAACTACAACAAACCTTGCTTTGAGGGTAAAGTTTAAAAATATAACAAACCTTTCTTGATATTTATCTTCTTATCGAAGGCCTCTGGCTGCTCTTTAATCACAACATCACTTTGAATAGTACTGATATCTGAAAACATTTAAAATTTTATCAAATATTTAAACAAAACAGCCATTAACCGATAATATGTGTGACAATATTTTCTTTCATTATGGTGTTATCTAGAATTCGAAATCAGTTTTGGTATAAGAATTTCAAAATAGATATTTTATATGCACATTGCATACCATAACCAATGTAGTGACGGATTAAGAATACATAATGCCACTACCCCATCTCAACCCGTAGCTGTCGTAAAAGGTGACTAAAGGAGTAATCTTATGCAGACATGAGCACTGCTAGAAAAGGAAAATTCGAAACAACCTTAACCTATACTATTCCTGTTTGGCCAGCGAGGTATAGTAGGTTAGATTCATATATAATGTTTCACTATCAGCACCCCACGGTGATACGCGCAGTTAAAAAAAAACACGGATGATGAACTCATTATGAACATTTAAGAAGCCTATAACAGGATATAAATATCGAATTTTCAAGTCACCCAGAAAAGCTTCTATCTTGTCATAACACATTTAGTGGTAACAGGCAGTACCAGCTATATTTGCCTTCAAAGACTTATATTAATATAATAATAATATAATTTAATTTTGGATCTTATAATGTTTTATAAAATCCTGCATCAAGTATTATATTTTAATTTTAAGGACTATTAAATTGCCTAACATCCAATCAAATCATATCTGTGTTATTATAATTTAAATGTTATTATGTGTGTAATTCGCATTCACAATTAATGTGTGTAAGCGATGGTGGCTGAATGGATAAGGAACCGGCGTGCAAATCACGCGGTCCGAGTTCGATCCCGACCGGCAGTACCAATGTGGATTTCACTTTGTGGAATTTATATGTACTAGTCAAGTAACTTACCATCTGCTAACGGTGAAGGAAAACATCGTGAGGAAACCCACATACCCTAGAAGAAATTCTATGAGTATGTCTGATCCACCAACCCGCACTAGGCCAGCGTGTGTGGATTATGGCCTAAACCCTCTCAGCTCTCTAGTTAGAGGAGAGGAGACCCGAACCCAGCAGTGGGACTTAATGGGTTGCTGATGTGTAATTCGCAAAATTTTATAGTTTTACACTACCTTGATTATAGTCTCCAGACATATTCAAAAGGTTAACTTCTTCACCTTTGTTTATATTATCTAAATTGATATCTTGATGTTCTCTTGTTGTTTCCACAAATTGATCACCTCCTTCTTCAAAGCCTTCTCCAAGCACTTCACTACCGCTGCTACAAGTGGACATCTTACGTCCAGATTCAGAATCGGGACAGACATCTCCATTGATCAAGAACTTGTTTACCCTCTTTAATACTTTCTTCTGAGACTTTGTCGCTTTATATTCTTGAGACCGACATCTGCATAAAAAGGTTTTCATATAGTTATTAATTTAACTAGACATCAAATTAAATATCTTTTTAGTATTATAAGGATGTTTCCTTCTTTATCAAGTAACAAAAGATTTTGCTAAAGGACCGGGCTATTTGGCAAACAAATGTATATGAATGAATACTGTCCTAAATCCATATTTATGATGCATGACATTAGAATTTTGAATACTACTTAAGGCCTCCTAAAAATGTACCATCATCATAATATCAGGACAATGACATCCACTGCTGGAAATAGGACTTGTCTAATTTCCTAAAAATTAATGGAACAAAATTTTATACTAAGCCTTAATTTTTAATAGAACAATACAGTGTACAAACCTTATAGTGTACATAGGACAGCAAGTTACATCCATTGTTGGCTTGTAACAATATTTGCCGGACCGTCTCCATCCTCTATCAATCAAATCTTGATAATCCGACACAGTCAACGCATGTGCCCACATACCTTAAAACAGCAAGAAAATATTCTTTTAATCTTTTATACCATTGTACATTGATACTTAAATAAATGCATAATCAACTTACCATGACTATAATTAGTATCAGGGCTTTTACAATAACCACATCTGTAACTCTCGTGTTCAGCAAAATATTCTACGAGACTATGCATATTGTGCTCTATAACTTTGATAGGTATTTCAGTACCTGTTACCGATAATATGAAATATTTAAAGATCAAAAATCTGAAACGAAGTAGTCGAACGATTGAATTCAAGGAAAAAGTTGACTGACGAAACTAAGCGACAGATAAAAGACAACAATGTCTTCTGACAGTAATGACAGTTGGTGGAGTTAAAAATACGGTTCGGAAATCAGAATGTTCAATTCGACGTAACAATTTTATTAAATAAAGCATTTCTATTTGTAGTGTGCGTGACTTTGGCCCAAATTTTATCGTTAATGAAACAAAATAATAATATGTGGATTATTACTTGCTTTTATCATAGAGTATTTTAAAAATAGCTGTTTGTGATTTGTAGCTTTACAATGGAGCAACCCAGAAACATCATTTTCAATGTTCATGTAGGTATAAATAATTTGCTATTAAAGTAATTCATGATATAATCTATCCCTGTGCATATAACTACATGATGGCTTCATTAATACTTAATTTTCAAATCTTCCTGAAACTGAACCTGATATAGATAATTTATCTCGTATTTCAAGGGACCAGCCCCCTGATTCTGACTCGTCGGATTGCTCCCGGATCGTAAACTTTTACGAATCTTAGTACCACGTATTTTTACGGCTTATGTTATTTAATGTTAGAAAATAGTATAACGTATAGAGAAAATTAATAACTGATTAATTTAAGGTTTTTTCCCACAACCATTTATTTCTTAAACATTATGTTTTTTAACTTTAATTACACTGACATTTCGGGCCGAAAATTATCCGACAGCTCAGAATCAGGGGGCTGTTTCCTAACGGCTTTAGCCGTCATTGGCGCATAAGGCACACTAGCCTTAGAGAATGATAGCCGACGTTGGCGTTAACTAACAAATTTTAATATAAAGTTTCTGGTTAACAAATTTCATTGATCTAGCACAATAATTGGCTAGAACCTTAAGAATAGCGGACATATTTTACAAACATACAATTAACGGACAAAAGGTACACCCAGACTCCAAACAAATGTCTATGAATCACACAAATATTTGTCTCGTATGGGAATCGAACCCACAATATCACTCCGGCCGAATGTGGAATCAGGGGACCAACAAGTGAGTGGCTCAGAAACTATCTTACTGGCAGGAGCTTGCAGACATATGTTGCAGGTGTGTTAGGGCGAGAAGCCGAGGTAGCAATGGGCGTCCCTACGGGTTCGGTTTACGGTCCGATTGGTTACATAATGCATGTCAACAGCGTAAGTAATGTGGTGACTAAATACAGGGTCTACATGTACGCTGATGACATGTGTCTACTGTACTCCTCCAGGAATGTACAGGAGGCCAGAGCTGTGTTGCAGGCAGACTTTGATAATATCACTGCGTGGGTTCACGATAATGGAATTATATTGAATACTAATAAAACCAAGGTAATGCATATTCACTCCCCGCATAACTTAGTAGCAAAAAACATTACAAGTTCCGATATAAGTATCGTGGGTCACACGTACGCCTGTTTGCACACAGGGATGGACCTGCCAAACCCTGGAATATGTCAGTGAGTTTAAGTATCTCGGCCTGCGGGTGGATAGAAATATAAATTGGAAGACGCATGTTGATAGTGTGTGTACAAAGCTCAGAGCGTTGTATATTTTGCTCTTGCCGAGTCACTGTTGAGCTATGGTCTCAAAGTGTATGGACGTACATTTAAGACCTACTTAGATAAGATAAAATCACTACAAATTCGGTTCATGAAATACCTTGTCGATGCTAGATCAAAGAAAGAGTGTAAAGAAGATTATATGCAACTATTTCCTCTATGTAAAATTCTTCCTGTCCACGAAAAGGACAAATACTTGTTGGTAACGGAGCATTATTATAATGATGAAAAAAAGGAATATGTGCAAAACAAACATAATACTAAGATAGTTAGAGAACGACAACTAATACAACCATCTGTAAAAAATTATTATGGACAAAGAACCAACAGTTATTTGATTCCGACATTATTCAATAAAATGACCTGCTTTAGAAATAATGAGAACGAAATTGAATTTAAATGCACCTCCATTAAGCGTAAAATACTGTCTGTTTTCCTAACTGAGCTTGGCAAGACTTAGTTACTATGTGTACTTGTATTACTAATTACCTTTACCTTAGGAATAATAGTGTGTTAATGTTAAGGAACTAAAACTGTATTAAACAAGCGCATTTCCCGCCGACAAACCGTTTTATGGTTTGGCGGGTTAAATTTAAAATGTATATTATTTTAGTTCAAATAAATGTTTATTATTATTATATTATTATTACTCATGCGATGCGATGCGGCAATGTTAGTGGCGAGGTGACCACCTTAACCTTTACGCCACGGTGGCAGGTCTCGTACCTATCTATAGCGTCTGAGCAAGTTACCCAGATATCTGATTTCTGCAATTTGCTGGATCACAAAATATATATCGATACCTTTGGGTTCAATTGTTGTACGTATAAACCATTTTTGGCAAAATTTAGTTATATAGATCATTTTGTTCACATATGCCCGAATTCGCAAAAAAAGTGTTTATACGACCCAAAAATGTGGGTAATCATGTCTCAAAAAAGATAAATTGTTAATGTAAAGACCGAATGTTTATTTTTTTTAAGTTTTGTTAAGATGATGTAAGATTTGCGTTAATTGGGGTGTAATAACCATAAATTGACTTTTTTCATGACGTAAATCCCAACTAACTTTTAAACTAAAGAAGATAGATATATTTTGATGATTTAGCCTTCTTCATTCTCAACTTCTAAGAATCTTTACACTTGGACATTTTTATGCATCTTCTAAAATAAAAAAGTTATATATATATATATATTTTTTTAAACAAAATCGATTTTTTGCTCTCCTGAAAAGTCGGGTTTTGGTTTATACGACAAATGAACCCAAAGGTCGATATATATCATTTTGTCTCTTGTACTTAGTTTCTGGTCAACCAGACCCAGAACTGCCTCAATACCTGTTGATTTGCTAGGTAAATCCAAGATATACATATTAATCTAAACAATAGGCGACTGCACCTAGACCCACCATCTTCCTGTGATAAATAAGATGATATCTATTAATTTTTTGAAAATACTTGGGTTACCTACCTACACATTTACACAAGTATACATTAGAAACTTATAAATTATTGTTTACTCTCTCAATCACATATTATTGCGTGTAACTCATAAATATTCTGTTCAAACAAATTTAACATCGGCACGCGACGTCCTGCCAATATCTATGTCAGAAACGTGCACAGACACGTGAATCTGCGACCAATACATAAGCACCGCATTTTAATATGCGATTCCATCGCTATAGCACGATTAGGTACGGTTACATTCACTTTGGATATAAATCTCTCTGAATGAATTGCTTTACGAAAAACTCTCTTGAAAATGCACGATTCTTGTTTCGGGAAAATCGCGTTTAATATTGTGCACAAAGTGCGTTTTCCCTATAGCTTGTTTGACACTATTATACAGTGGCGAATTTACACTTTTGCCACCAGTAGTCTAGGTATTTTAATTTTGCCCCACCGAAAATAAAGTTACGGTACAAAATGCTTAATATCATGTGGCAATTTTCAATTCTAATCTAACTTAACTATATGCAAATGTTTGACAAACTAATTCATGCTCAACGTTTGTTAATGGTGATTGACGATAAATGCAAATAAAACACTACCTGGTAGTCATCAAATATTTATTGCAAATTAACGTAAATTTGATGTTTGCGTCATTTTTGTCTGTGAAATCTTGTCTTCATCAACTTCTATGATATCTGACATCGTGGTAGAGGGCTTTACGTATTTGACTCTCCTAGGTCTGAAATTTAGTATAGCGTTGATAAATGCTTCTACATACCACCCCACAATATCTGCGTCATTATCAATACTGTTTTTATTTGTGTTTATTTTTTTTTGTTATCAAGAGAGGTTTCTTTGTCATAGCAAAGAAGCCTCTCGTGGTATCTCACCCAAAAATAAGAATAAAGACATACCCATGTGTAATAAGTAATTACCAGTTGAGCGGTAAAGGCGAGAAAGCTTAGCAAACAAACAAAATTAATTGTAACATTATTTACGTTAAGCTTACCTATTATTTCGTGTAAAATTCCAGGGTTGAACCTGTGTCTCGCCAAATATAAGGAATATACATCCACTCATAAATAATACTGCTGCATGAAAACACCAAATGTGCTTCCAAACATATGGTAAATTCTAAAAACAAATGTAAAGATATAATTACATGTATAGATACCTCGTCCCATTAGAAGAATAATGTTTTATCTTCACATAAAACATAATGAAATAATTAATAAATTCGGCATTAAAAACTGTAAACTATCGATTGATCAATATTTTATTTTATTCTTTAGTCAGTATAAAATACGAATTTGATCAATTGATACTTAGTTTACGGTTTTTTAATGCCGAATTTATAATAATTTCATTTTTGTTTTATCTGAAGATAAGACATTATTCTTCTAATGGGACGATCTAATACCGATACGAACTTTCTGGTGGTAAACTAGAAACTGTCTGACAGGACTTTTCCGCTTACAAGACCAAATAGCGAACACAAATTGGCGGGACCTAGCATTTCAAACTTGCCAATTTAGTTATTTTAATAATTTAATTTATTTCGTACTTTTCTGTCAAAATTGCTACATTTGAAAATTAATAATTGAATTTGAATTGGATTCAATAACTGAAGAGAATACCTTATATTTTTGTGTTACTTGTCCCACACATAGAGATATTATTATACCTGCCGTGTTCCCAATAATTTTAATTACCGTGTTAATTGAGTTCATAAACGTAGGCGTTAGTTCCTGAAACAAAAGATGCCTAAAATCAACCTCTAACTTTTTGAAGTACCTACGTAACGTGATAGCATCCCTTATGCCATATATTCTACTGATATCTCCACTGCAAAAAAAGCGATGGAGGCTGAATGGATAAGTGACCGGCCCACAAATCATGCGGTCCAAGTTCGGTGAATTTCACTTTGTGGAATTTATATGTAAGTAGAAGTACTAGTCAAGTGACTCACCATCTGCTAACGGTGAAGAAAAACACCGTGAGGAAACCCACATACCCTAGAAGAAATTTTGAAGTGATCCAGTTCTTTGCACAAAAAGTTAAAGGGTTTAGAAATAATAACAAAAAGGGATTGGAGTTTTACTAGGTCATTCATTCAATCAATAAATTTAGCATATTGCAGTCCACTGCTGTATAAGCCTGTCCCATGCCTCTCCTAACACGCGCCGTAACAGTTAGGAGATATTGTTGTAAAATTAATTATTAGCACATACATTACACAGATCTAATGTGAGATCCATTCCAGCAGCCGTTAGGGATACAGCTATACTTAGAAGAAGTGGTCCAGGTATGACTGGCAGCAACCAGGTGACTATTACCAAGAAGCCAGGCAGTACGTGCGCTACATACAAAAAATTAGTAATTAAATAAATATTTATCTAATTTCATAACCATTCAACTCATCTACATAAGTACAGAAAAAAAGCTCATATTGCAGATATTCCATTGCAGCCCATGAGTGGCATGTTGGTATAGCTAAGTTATTATGCTTGACAGGGACGTACCGTGAGTTTTGTGGGGCCCTGGGCTGATACTACTAGGGGGCCCCAAAGGGGGCCTGTCTAAATTATTAACTAACTGCCATTTAAAAATAAGTGGTCAAGTGCTAGCGATTAAAACTAAATTTTAATAGCGCTAAAGTGATCACTGTCGAGAGCGACTACATGACTGCTATCATGTCACTAGGGGAAGCGAAAGGGTTAGAAGCCAAGGTGTAGGCACCGTAACTACATATCTGTCATGCACCTAATTGTTTTGGTCAAGTAGTTTGTATCTTCTTGCAACGTCTTCTTTACAACCATAGGAGATTTTTTTTAAATTAACAACGTCTTCTATTGGGTCTAGGGACCCCTCATATCCGGGGGCCTCGGACTTCAGCCCCTACACAGATTCGCCCCTGATGCTTGAGGAAAGTTTGAAAATGTAATGTAATTCTACCTACTATTTAAATAAATAAAAAACTACGTCTGTGGCACCATCCAAAAAAACAACTTACAGATAATAATGAAATATTTTCTTATATGTCGAATCCGTCTTATTTGAGGTTTATGTTTGTAGTAATGAAAAGTGTGTATTAAAGTAGTTCCCAATACTAAACGGAAGAAAAATGGTACAGCTGTTAGTGCTGATGCCTGTAAATAAAACAGATGAATATAGATAGATGGGTACTTATGTGACGTAACTATTTGAATTATGTATATTTAATAATATAATAATAATAATAATATAATAATAATATTGTACCACATTCACACAGCGCCATCTAGTCCCAAATTAAGCAATTATGTTTGCTTGTGTTATGGGTACTAAACAACTGATATACTACTTAAATACATTTATATTTTTACATTTTTAATAAATTTTTTTTTGTAAATACATACATATTATAGGTAAATTACACCCAGACACAGAACAAACCTTTATGCTCATCACACAAAGATTTGTCCTGGGTGGGGATCGAACCCACGACCTCCGGCTTAGCAGTCAGGGTCACTAACCACTAGACCAACAGGCCAGTCATTATAATGCTAAAAAATAGTCTATAAACCACACCTTCTAAACCACATACGACCTCAGACAGATACAAATTATTAACAGGCACGAGTCTCCTCCAAAGAGTGTGAAGGGAATTAAGCTTACTATACCACGCTGGCCAGACGGGTTGGTATATGATGAAAAATCCGGTATAATTTTTTCCCCAACTAAATTGAGCCGAAGACCGATTACAGTTGCAGAGCACTCTTACAACTCCAGCTGCGCCACCATTGGTATAGTCAATAAACTAGACAGCGAAGATAAATTAGTTTAAGATACATACTTACACTATAAATGTTATATCTAGCAACTTTGGAGTAGTAGAGTGGGCCGTGGATACAAAGTGAAATAATCATCCAAGAATATCCAAAGTTTAGTATACAAAGCGCCCAAAAAGGTACAGATTTCAAAATAAGGGACCAGGGTGTATGTGAATTTGTTAGCTAGAAATAAAAACATTTTCAATAATTTATACGTAATGATTTCTATTTTCATATTCTATAACAGAGAATGATTGGATATGAAAATAAAAACTTAACATAAAATTGATTAAGTAATTAAATTCAGATGACGTCAATTTTAAACACAAATTGATAAGAGTAATATTAGAACGACAATGAAATACAAACGTGTTCATTTACTATACTTACTTTGATAGTAAAAATAGTGCCAATGGCATTGATTAAATACGTCAGTTCCTCTTCAGAAATACATGGATGTTTCCTTGGAAAATCGGTCACTACGAATACCCAAATTATTGACCAGACAATTTGCAAACCGCCTGACAGGTAGAATCCTACTGGCCATCGTGAGTAGTAATGGATTGCGGAACACATGAGAAACGTAGCGAGAGTCCCCGTAGTGAAACCTAATTAGAAAAATATGTAGAACTAAGTACTTCGTGGACTTGGCTAAGAATACGTAATGGCATATACTTAGTGCTTTCCTAGAAACAAACATTCTTTCATAATTTGTTTTAAACGAGGTACCTACGAGAAACGAAAATGATTATCTCATTGTACTTTACCTTTGCTCATCTTTACTAAGAAGTTCAAAGGCGATTTCTAATAGGACATAGTATGTAGCCATTATCTAGTATCTTTTGTCTCCATAAATGTTCGTTTATCCGTGGCCACGAAAAAAGTGAAATTCGGTTAGAAGTTACACAATCTCATTGAGTATATTTAAATCAATCTACTTACTCCTCAGTCGTATTGAAAAGATTAAGAAAATACATACTCACCACAATAAGCCCAAATGAAATGATTACGTTCAATAGGCGGCACCCAATTTCTTAATACTTGAACCATACTGGGTTGCATAGCTCCCTGAATTAAAAAGATCAGTATAAATTTAAACCCATTTAAGAAATATACTTAAAAAAAAATTATATAAGTATTAAATTTTTTTAAATTAGGTATAGGTATACTACATTCATTGTTAAAAAATTACTTCTGAGCTTGGGCTCCTTAGGCCGGGGCCCTCTTGGGTTGGGGGCCCGTGGTATTTTGTCAGCCCTGCCACCCTATAGTTACGCCACTGGCTTTAGTATAAACAAAGCATAACGTTGTATAAAACCGATCACTTAAATATCAGATATAAACTATATCTGTTGTTATTGTTTACACTGCCAGTGGTGAAACAGAGTCTATATCAAAATCACATAGTTACCTATTTTCGAGCAAAATACCTCTGTCATGAACTAATACTAAATAAATATTTTGATAATAGAATACGTAACACTAACAGCACAAAAGCCTTTAATAATTCGAACTATAAACAGCACCCAAAAATTGTAGTAAGCGGAGGCTGGTGTGAGGCAGCTTAATACTCCTGATATCATTCCTGAGATACCCACTACCCATGTGGGCCCCAACCTGTAAAACAAACTCCTGATAGTAAATTTTATAATTATGAACCAAGTTCTGCCTAACGTAAAAGCTGTCAATTCAGCAATTCGTTAAGAGACATAAGTCTTTTACTTGTTCACTTTTGCAACCCAGATACCGATAGCTTAGGTGCACACCGTTAATGCATTATTGTATGACATCATTCAATAGGAATGCAATACCTTTTTTTAGATCTAATTTATATTACTAGCCTGTTGGTCTAGTGGTTAACGTGACCCGACAACTAAGCCGGAGGTCGTGGGTTCGATCCCCACCCAGTACAAATCTTTGTGTGATGAGCATGATTGTTTTATCTGTGTCTGGGTGTAATTTATCTATAATATGTATGTAGGTATTTACCAAAAAAAATGGATTTAAGTAGTATATCAGTTGTTTAGTACCCATAACACAAACAAATGAAAATGTATTAAGTACATCATTCAATAGTCACCTAGTAGTATTACCTTAGTTTAGTATTACCTTGTTTTAGGATAGTAGTGATCTAATTTATATTAGTGATATTTAAGACAGACATTGATGGCCACTGTACTAGCACTTAAGATTGAGTTCTAAATAAATCGTTGTTCACTGTTGCCATTAGTTTGTTATGTTCAAACTAATGAAGGCACTACGGCTTATAAATTTAAAACGACAATCCTTTGCAGCTTACGACATATAGCGTGTCCTTGTATTCTTATCAATGACTTAAGTCGTATAATTTGTCCTTGATTTAACTATTCTTTATAATTTCTTACCTATCTCCAAGATTATGAAAAATGGGAAAACAGACGCAATAGCCTATGTGATAGGCAGAAAATAGTTTACCCATTTTCATGCTATCCCAGCTTATTAAATCAACCATCTGAAAAAATGATTTACGTAATGCAATTAGATATGTTTCAATTATACTAAATATTATTAGATTGTCTATCAGAAGACATAATACTCATGTTATGTGTGATAGGAGTTCTATAATGTCTTCTCAAAATAGTGGATTTATTATGAATGATGAAGATATCATTATGAATGTAAGTTACTACTTAGACTTAGGTTTTAAAAAATAATAATGTCGTAAGTTCCATTCAGTAGTTGTAATGTATAACTACACGTAACATCTCGCTTCTCATTGGAATGTATTTGTCACATCAGGTGAAAACTTACATATTTATGTCTCAAAATTCATAATAGATGAACCAATCCAAAAGATACACTATTTATTTAACACTATACTAAATTATAAAATAAAATTATAAATTTCACTTTCATTTAACTATTTATTACACAGGAATTTAACAGTATCCTTGCATGTGCGAATGGGCCGGGAAGTCCTACTCTCCCACATAATATCAATGCCAACTCGTCTAGTGAGAGTGGAGCCCAATCCCCTTCCTTTTACTTGTTCCTCCCTATTTCCCATTTCCTTTTCTGTAGGTAGCAGCTTGTGTTTCTTTTCAATCAATGAAAAGAACACAGCAAAACACACCGGTTACCAACAGGGCCGTCTGCCACGTCGGGCAATAAAAATAATTCAATAAATAATGACTTGTCTACTGCAGCTTTACATGTTGATGAGAGTGTTAATTTGTTATCCATGAAGTAGTAAGAAAACTGACTTACCCCCGCTCTAGTGCTAGTTAACTTAATGCTAGTATTG
This sequence comes from Laspeyria flexula, assembly GCA_905147015.1. Classification (NCBI taxonomy): domain Eukaryota; kingdom Metazoa; phylum Arthropoda; class Insecta; order Lepidoptera; family Erebidae; genus Laspeyria; species Laspeyria flexula. The sequence goes on along the minus strand of LR989964.1, from coordinate 7,602,099 downwards.
TACCGACCATGATGAGATTCTTCTCTCCTCACCAGCTGCGCCATAGCGACTATGTGCACACTTAGGTTATTACGTACTATGTAAGTCAAAAAATATCCCAAAAATATCAAAACTCCCACCTACAAAATAAAATTTGTTTAGTAAATAGTTCTGTTATTACATTGAAAACATTTATACTTAATTCAAAAGCTCACTATAGCACGAATCCTGATTTTAAACATAACTAAGCCTAAATATTTACATATTGACATGACAAGAAATTTTATAATAAAAATCAATATACAAAACCGTAACCATATTGAATCGCAGGGTACCTATTTACCGAATGATGATGCCACACCACATTTCAGCATGAATTGTTATAGTACCTAAAGTAAAGTAATTTAATTTATTTGCCAGAAACATGGTTACATGGTGTTATAAATAGTGTACAGTACAGTATGTTTCGCCGTTAGCGGCATGCAAATTTTATATTTGTGACATGTCATAAAATATAACAGTGAATATGAATAAAATGACAATTATATAATGCAAAAACATACTTGGCATCAATTTACATATATACCTGATACATTACTATATAAAACTAAATTACACGTTCAAAACAAATGCAAACCAATTTATTAGAGAATTCAGTTATTTATCTCTACATTCCATAAACTCTCGTACAGTGTAAAAACATTTGTTAACAAGCCATTTCCGAAGCATAGATATAAAACGTGTGAATTATTCAACATCCGCTCCCGTCGTTCTTTATTTAGCTACTACTGAAGTTATATAGCCTATATCCTTCATCAATAAATGGGCTATTCAACACTAAAAGATTTTTTAGTAGTAGTTCCTGTGATCCTAGCGTTGAACCAAACAAAACACTCTTCAGCTTTATAAAACTACCTTTTTGTATGAAAAATCTTAAGTCTGTTTTACTATAGTGTAAAAGCACCTTAGACTGGTTAGCGATGATTCCACCCGTTTTTGTTTCCCCCCGTTTTTTTAAATAAAATCACTTCGAGGGGAAACAATAACCGGTCTAAGGTGCGTTTACGCTATAGCTGTAAAATGTTTTAAATCAGCATTAACCTCCTTTGACAATATTAATACTAAGCTACTACATAGATACTAGCACAACTGTCCCTGTATGTATATTAATAAGTAACCATTAACTCAAATAAAGTAACTAGTATTATCACTTGATTAATTATGATACATAATGGCTAATGAGGAAACTTGAATGGGTATACGTCTATACGAAATGTAAAGCAAGCCTCAATAAAGGCACCGGTGAAAGCTAATATAAGTATACCTATATTATTAATGTAGGTCTGTCTGTACTAGATGTCACGGAAAGTTTTATTATCAAAAGTAATAAACAAGCTTGCCCGGTGGTAAACAGCTTTTCCGTTATTCAAAATGTAGGTAAGCAGTTTTGTATATGATGGGTGCCCGCCAGGAGATTAATTGCTCACATTCTATACTTTTATTTTTTAGTGTATTGGTGAATTTACCAGATACCTGTGTTTTAAACTAAGCACTGGTTTAACAGCTTTTGATAAAAAAAAACTAACAATATTTTACTTGCTTTTGTGTATAGTAATAGTTGCTGAAATAAGTGATAAAAACTTGATGAAATCTATGGTTTAAAGAGATTTCTCGAGAAAATCTTTCATCCACTGAAATTTACACATATTTTTTCAGTAGCCTTTCTGGCAGTGCGATATATAAGAAAATATCCCAGATCCACGAACAACCCGGTCACCTGATAGGGTGACTGGCTTGTTCCTTCCACCTTCCTCCATCCGTAAAGGTAAGTAAAGGGCGGAATCGGAACCCTTAATAACTAATGAGAATATGATGTTTTGCGAATGTGATGTTATGCGAATGTGCGCTTCATATATGGAGTACATATATGGTATTCAGCGACAGAGGAATAGGTATGGAGTTTTGAGTAAAATGAAATTAAACAAAATCTGACGTTACATGTGACGTTTATTTTAGGATTAACAATGAATTTATTAAATTAGGACAATCAATTGTAATGTCAAATATATTAACACTAATCGTTATTTCTATCTAGATACAATGACATATTAAAGTATATTGATGTGTAACACAGAACTTACTTCTACAATTTACATTGGTCATCTGAGATACTCAAGTCTTTGGCTGTCATGTTGTGTTACTCTGTTAGTCTTGTTATAAAATAAATTCTTACAAAACAACAAATTTTGAAATAGGTACCTACTTTTTAGAAATAAGAACTCGGTTAGGAACAAAACGAAATGATAATTATATAAAAATATATTCATAGAATTGATTCGAATACGATAATTTTGAATTAAGATAAAAAAATTACGCTCACAAAGACGTATATCGGATAAAAAATCATAGCTAAAAAGTTTACACTTAGAAATAATATAGCTCGATGTTGGTGAACGAATTTACGTAAGCGGATCCTTGGTTACAGAGATCTAACCCTTACATCCAAACTTAAAATCATACGTAGATTGAGTAGAGTCGTCGTCCTACAATGTTACAAACTACCAAGTTTTTGCGTCGCTGCGTCGCGTTCACCAGGGGCAAGTTCAATAATTGTGGCAAATCCAACAAGAGAAATTTATGGAGCCACAACTATCAAACTATATTTATAATAAATAAAAATATTAATACCACTGGAACAAGTCCTATCTAATACCAATACATTTTTATTTTTATTAAAATCACAACTATTACAGAATATTTATGTATCTTTAATAATTTTTAACGTCATACATAATACTATAGACGAATCCATAAAAGGCACAATATAAATGTCAGTTAACAGGATATGTTAATATAGTAACGGACATCAATAGGTAGATATGCTAATTAAAATTCTATCACATAATTAGAAGTATAATAATATGCTTACATTAACATGTCCAAGCAAAGTTGTGCAGATATTAATTAGGTGCATTGAACTATAACACATCCTCAACAATAAAATTATTTTATTAGGTATTAAATTTTGCTTTTTATTGTATTTTACAAGTATTCATAAGGATTTTAGTCAGAGTCTAAAACATGTTTCTCATTTGAACACATCTTCATAGGACACCTGTCCGTATCGTCCGTAAATTTATTTTATCACATTTCTATATCTTACAATAGTTTATTTAATATAGGCACTATTCGGCACATCGAAATATTTTCGACGTTTGTCACTAAATTATTGGTTATAAATAAATATTAGCTAATAATTAAATAACGAGTCTCATTTACGAAGTAACGTTTAGTGGAGTTTCTTTTATTTCTTTCACATCGCCATTTTTCATTGATGGACTATTCATTTCTTTGAGATCACCATTGGTTCTGTCTTCTTTATTTTCTTTGTCATCAGGTGCAAAGTTCCATGGCTGTATATTACCGGTGCCGAAGAAAATGAAAAACACAGCAGATATTATATAAACCGAAGCACCCAAGAAGAAAACTGGGCGCCAACTTTCGAAGCTATTCTGTAAGAGAAAAACAGTAATTTAAATAAACAGAAAAAAAAAGGAATTACATTTGAAGTTTACTAAGTGAGTAGGTCATTGCATCTTGTACAGGTTAATAGGTATTGTAAATTACTTGTTATCTTTACGCTCCAATAATGACATGGAATACAAACTTATTGATTGCAAGAAAAGAATATTCATAATGAAACATACAACATTGCTAAAGACGCATCTTAAAATCTATGCTAATAAGTTTTTTTGCTATACTTTCCACCTACGTTAATTTTGGTAGCATAAAGCTAAGACCTCTCAACTTTTAAATCAGAAATAATGCATGATAAAAAATATATTTACCCCAGAACTGGTAAAGTATGCCGTAATCATTGGTGTGAAGAATCCAGCAGTGCTGCCCACACAGTTTGCTATTCCATACAGAGTGCCAGCGTAGTTAGGTGCCAAGTCTTGATGATTTTGCAGATTCGTCAAAGTTGCCGCTCCGTTGAATCCCATTGACATCGTAATTAGGGCAACAGATAGCGCCGTAGAACAGCCAGCATAAACTAACAGAACTAACAAGACCCCAGGCAAGATATGAGAGAAAATGCAAAAGAACTTCCTTATTAAAGTCGTAGACATTAATTTCCTTGCCAATATGAAGTCTCCAACTACTCCAAATATTGTAGCCAGGAACAATCTCGCCAAGTATGGTAGGGCTGATATCACTCCAGCTGCTGATAATTCGAAGCCCAAAACACTTGAAACGAATTTTGGTCCAACCGTCATAATGAAATATAATCCCCAAAGATTGCCATAATGAAGAATAACCATAGCCAAGAATGGGAATGACGTCATGATACCCTTGAAAGGTGGTAGGCCCTGAAACAAAATGTATGAAGTTGAACCATCGTAACTGAATAAGTTATATTCTATATAAGTTAATTCAGTTTCCATTATCTTAATATAATATATAGGTACTTTACACACATTATACTTGAACCAAAGTGAACAGTTTGCTGATGATGTAATGGGGTTTTCTATGTAAGTAATAATGATCTTATATTTAAATTACTCGTATTTATCCACCAACAAAAAAGTTGCCACAAAGTTGACTGTACCCAGTAGAGGTACATATTTACCAGTTATCTTGAATATCATAAATCACACATTAATGTGAAACTAGCCTTGTTAAGTCTTGTCTCTGTAAACATTAACTCACCTTCGATTTCTTGACCTTGTCTCCTAACGCTTCTAATATATATTTTCTCTCGGCTTCAGATATTCTTGGATGATCTAAAGGTGTGTCTGCCACTAAATACCACCAGAATCCACACCAGACTATTGTTAAGGCTGCTGGGACGTGGAAAGCTGACGCCCATCCAAACTTTTCCATGAGAGGTCCCGTCAAGGACCATGTGACTACTGTGCCTAAGGTGCCTCCCATCATGGCACTCACAAACTTGCCTTTTTCAGCAGGCGGCGCCCATCGAGCTACAAGTACGTGCAGAGCTGGATATATAAAGCCCTGAAAATACAAAATAGATAAGGAAACACGTTCAAAACACCAAAAACCTTCTTTGATTTTATGATCAGCATTAGCATAATTCTAAGATATCCATTAAAACTCATATTACTTTAGAATTAATATGCTAAAAATTTATCTTGTTAATTTGGTTTGATAATTAATTTACGTGAGCTACAAAATGGTTTTATTCCTAGCAGTTATTGATTAAATAAATATGTAGATACTTAATTAGTTAAAACGATAAGCATAAGGAAAAAGACACCGGTTATTTATTCTGCAAATATTTTAGCTTACATTTCACTGCGTAAATCTATCTTCGCTTTCATCGTGCCCATACAAAGGACGTCATGGCAAATTCCGTCTACTTATAGTTCATCTTAAGCTTTTAGTCGTAATAACCGACATTATAACTAGTTTCTAAACGGTTGATGATATGCGACTCGTGAACTTAATTTTAAAACTATATCTGGTATATGGCAGATTATGATACCTGTTAAATATACCTTTAAGAGTACAGACTACTTATTTCAGAAATAATATTTTAGGTGTATCTTAAAAATCATCATAATGTGTGAAACATTTTTTCAATATTATAAATAAAATAAATTGTTATTTTGCTCAATATTTGTATCTGTTTAACTTACCCCAGCAAATCCTAAGAAGAATCTTATAACAACCAGAGCTAAATAATCCAGTTTAGCAGCGAAAGGACTTAATGCTGTCAATATAGCACTGACGAAGGACGTCACGAGAACCACATACCGAGGGCCCCAACGCTCGGCAGCCATTCCACCAACCAATGAGGTTATAGGATAACACCAGAAATATGAGCCCAGGATCAAAGCTTGCTGTTCTGCAGACCAATTAAAGGATGCACCACCTGGGACCTAGAAAAGTAAACTAAGAATGAATATAAAAGTTAGCTTTTACTTTTTTCTTTTTATAGACAACACCAACACTAGGGAACAAGCCCTTTGCCATCGGCTACGATTACAAAGTACTTACACCCAGACTCGAAATAAAAATCACGCAATAATTTGATTCGGGAAAAGTCGCAAATTATTGTAATTCGATATTTTTTATCTTATCTTTGCTGTCATGAAACTTGGAGACCAACAAACTACCCACCTGAATCCATGTTATTAACCATCGTAAATTTCCTGCATTGAAAAGTTTCTTAATGTAAGAACGAGACGCATTTACGGCTTAAATTACATGATAGTAGAAAATTGTTCTCATACAAGAAGAAGTGATAAATTTGAGATCTAATATTATCTATTTTAGTATTTCAACCATTATACCACTTTGCCTGTAAATAAACTTCATGCCCGGACTGAACATTAGGAACGTTCAGAATTGAAGCTATGATGAATAAAAAAATATATAACAGCGCCAAGAAACATGTAGTTATTGCGAGTGATCCGTGAACCATTTTTATTTCGATTCTATTTCAATACCTATAAATACAAAAAAAAACCTTTTTTGCCGAATTACAAAACAAGTTTATAAAAAGAAGTACCAATCAAATTTTGTAATAAGTATCTAAAAAAAAAATTATTAAAAGAACAAAAAATCTTTTTACTTTAGAGATTTTAGGCAAGCGGGTTTTTTTTAATACTTTTTTATTTTGACGGTAAGTATACTAGCAGATATCATATGAGACAGCTGATATTTTATAAATCCTAAACGGTTTCTTCAAATAAAAAATTGTGAAAGAAACATAATAATGGTAATTAAATACTTATTCAACGTACCCCACATGGCATAGTTCGCCAATGTAATTTTTTTTCACAATATGGCGTCTGGTTGCCACCATAATGAATTGTGATGTCTTTATTGACACTCGCGGCACTAGGACGAATCGATTGACGTATGAATCGGCTCATGTGTTTGGTCTGCCACAATAATTATATACGCTGGCAAACACATTACCATCCTTTACGTCACGCAGTCGGGTAAAAAATGTGCCTACTCGCACATTATGTTGAAATAAATAACAATCACGTTTTGTCTGTCTACGTAATAGTTAATAACTATAATATTACATATAACATATTCCTAGGCAGTTTTTACACCACAACTATTAGAGATATTGAGAGGTACTTAACAGCATTAATTTATTTTTTTCTTGATAAAATTGACTAAACCGATTGCGGAAAATCTTCTCCACCAAGAGTCTTAATCATACTTCTGGATAGTGATATGCTACTGTTAGTAAGTAAGAGTATAATTGTTATTAATACAGCATTTAGTACCTACCAACCTACTTGTCTCGGTTATGAGATTAGCGATATATATAGGTACATAGGCTGGTATATCTTGCAAAAAATAAAGTCAATTGCGCTTCATAAAGTCGTCAAGTCATAATTTGGTTAAATTACCTTAATAGGCGCTGGTTGAACTTCAGTTCCGTCCTCATGGCGTATAGTGTCATTTCTAACAACGTCATCCTTCCCACCACACTGTGACTGAGATCTGATAAAAAAGAACAACACACATTAGTTACGCCAGTCAGTTGCGTGACTGATCGTCGTCTAACAAATTAAAAAAGTATAAGTACTTTAGTAACAAAAACTTAATAGAAAAAATGCCAATTCCCCATTGAGTTTTCAAAATTTTGCATAATGATTTCGTATAAGAAGGATGCCGTGGCATAAGAAGCTGCGACAATGGTTTGGAAACAGTACGCATTCCCTGTTTAATGCAGCAGTCTCCAAGGTAGAAATTGCAATAATGAATACTAGTATTCGCAAAAAGACGCCGCACTAAGAAGAAGAAAATTATTAGAGTGCTACTTTTGTTTCTAATTCAATCCAATAAATAGAAACAAACATTACATTCTATAGCCCACCCACAGAATGTAGGTAAGTATATGAACCGAATGAATAAACAGAAAAGTCAAGTTTCGATCATTGAGTTATTATGTACTACGTAGTACATAATAAAGCTTTGATTTGAGAACCTTTATTCCCATACCCAGGTTGTTGTAGTGACATAAAATTTCTATCGAAACCTGTTAAATGTCACCTCTTAATTTTAAACTAACAATCTATTATTTGAGATGCACAATTACATGTCTTTAAACCGCTAAAAGATGAATTATTTTGGGCATTGAAAACAAAACGTTTACTTGACATTCTATGACATTCAAATATGCGCTTCATTATCCATCATGCTAAAAGTCATCAACCTTAAGCTATAAAGGTTTTTGCCAACACATAATAAAAAGATTTTAAGTAGAAGCTGTCATAGTTTCTTTTTTCGTATATCAATATTTTTTGCACTTTTGATCGAAGAAAACCAAAGTTTTTTTGTATCATTAACAATATTCCACTACATATCCTACGATTGAACATTGTTCCCTCCTAAGATAAGTAGATAAAAGATAAGTCCAAAATAGAATCCATTTTATTACTTAAAATGAATGGTTGATATGTATTTCAAGGCTTCAAAATATGACTTTAATCTAAAAATCTAATCTAAAATTTCAGGAGACTTACGTAGAATTGTGCGGAGCTTGTGGCACCATAGCAATTAGATTAAGACTCATATTGACTCGAAGCATGTATACGACCCAACAACTCGTAAACAGCATCAGCCATAAGTTAAAACGAACTGGAACTACATCTGCAAAGAAAAAGAAATGTATTCATACGAGCAATTATACATCCTGTCTTGTAGTAGGCAGACAGTGAAGCCTATTTTTTCTTTTGTTGTGAAAATAATACCTAATATCTGAAGAGATTTTTATTTTCATTTAACAATAGATATTGTACTGCTACTAGTTCATAAATTGACCTTTCGTAGACCTACGATTGTACCGGCGTAGATATGAAAAACTGGTATGAAAAGATATGCGCAAGAATTAATTGTCTAGAAAACAGGAACCCTAAAGAAAACGCATTGTCATCTGCTAAACAACTTGTCAGTTAATATAATAATAACAATGTTTGGATATTCACAGACAGCGCCATCTAGTCCCAAACTATTGCTTGTATTATGGATACTTCAGATACTTGACAACTGTTATAATACTTAAATAACTTTTTTTTTGTAAATACATACATAATATTACCTACAACCCATAAATTAACGTCCCACTGGGCACATACATAATATAGATACATTTATTAATTTACTATTTGGAATGTATAACAATGCATGCCAAATAAATAAAATACCACACATTATTCTTTATGATACAAACTTATGTTGAATTCATACATGGCGCCAATGATATTGTGCAGTATAACTGTAAACATAAACAAAAGTACGTGAACTCCAGCCGGGGACCCTGATAGCCGGCGCCGGCGCCGTAGCATCTTGTAAATTGAATCCAAAAAAATACAGGCGTAACTGGATTGTTTGGTTTTTATTACGGTACCCTTATTTTATGATGTTGTAAAATTTACTTTTATGTGTGCCTACATAATAATGTAAATTCCAGGTTGAATCATACCAAAAATATCGATCTGAACCTACCCGTAAATTTGTGTAATTTGATATATTTTTCATAAATTAATGTTAAAATAATTGTCTGTAGGTAAAGCGATTTGTTGTAGATATTTAATTGTTTTGATTTTACGGATTTCCCTTCCGCCCATGGATTCAGAAAAATATTCATATTTCTATGTGCCTATTTATAGCCTACCCTTTAACCAGATATCTGATACATATTTCTAATCTAATAGATCATCTAAAATGAAGTAACACACCTACCTGGTCTCCTTTGTGTAATTACTTTCATCGGCCCTATATCTCCGATTTGCATTTTATATTAAAATAAATTTAAAAGGACTTTACAAAAATATACCTATATCTAATCAAAACAATTCATAAGTCTTGTCAAATAATGTTTTCACTGTCAAATAAAAGTCAATTAATAGATAAGTAGAATTACCTACTATTAATTTATGGTATGGATCCGTATTATAGTCACTACCCCATCATCAACCCGTGGGTGTTGTAAAAGGGACCTTATGCAGACAAAAGCACAGCAAGAAAAGGAAAATTCGAAACAACTCCTATACCAACCCGTCTGACCAGTGTGGTATAGTAGGCTACCTGGCAACCTGGTTCCGTCTAGCCATTTCAGTAATACCTAGTAAGTAAGTCAGCTGTACTGGATAATGTGATGAATAATAACTTATGGTTAAGTATTGCTATAGATAATTTCAAACCAGGAAATTAATATAATAGACGTATACGAGGTTCAGTGTCCCGTGAAACGTTGGACACAAATTACATCGGTCGTCCAACCACATCTAATAAGTGTCCACGTTTAATATGTCTTCGTAGACACATCGTAATGACATGTAGCCATGCTCTGTGTACCTGAAGTTAATAAGAAATTACACCGTGAAGTGTCACGTGCTAAACAAGATGTATATATAATCATCAAGTTAACTCTATTTGCGCTTATATGTTTATTTGATCTAAGTATATTTGGGCATTCAAGTGATGCCTATCTTTTCATGAAGACAAATAATTAATTTACAAAAATAATAGCAACGTATTAACGTCCTACTTCTGGGAAATCCTTTCTAGAGAGCTGATAGGTTTTAAGCCATAAACTACAATTAATGTGTGTTGATAAATCAGACATGCCTACTCATAGAATTTCTTCTAGGGTAAGTGGGTTTCCTCACGATGTTTTCCTTCACCTTTAACAGATTTGTGCACATAATTTCCTCAAAGTGAAACTTACATCCATTGGTACCTACTGCCGGTAGGAATCAAACTCGGACAGCAAGATTTGCATACCTGGTCACTTATCCATTCAGCCACCATCATATCAATATAATAATTACCTTACAAACATTTTCCTGTAACCTATGTCCTTAGTTAGGTATCTACATTGTTTTCTGTAGGAGAGTAGAATACAAGGTACAAAGCCATAAACTAAAGGCTTGCGATCCAATGTACCGACAGCCTGCTTCCCAGTTACAAAATAATTTATTCATAATTATCTTTACTTGAAAATGAATTTAGAACATTACAATATGAAATTAACTTTGAAGATTCAAGAGCAATGTTTTGTGCGTGAGCATAAACAAACACCTTTTCATAATTATTTAGCATCTAAAAAACCATTACAAAACCATAGAAGCAAAAACCACAAAAATAATAACGCGCAAATATTTTAATTAATTCTGCGGTTTGTAAATAAATTAATTTAAAATTGTCGAAAAACGTGTTATTTACTTGTCACTCAAGGACTAGAATTGTGAGCAAAATGATTTGATTTACCATTACTGTTCCCATTAGAACCAGGAAACGGTAAACCATTTCCTGGAATAAAAGCTAACTTAATGCTTTTGCCATTAAATTACCTGCCACAAAAATTATAAACTATCCTGAACCTGATAGATATAATATAACATCATCAGATTTAGTAAACCTCCATCGAGATTAACCTCTGCCAGAAGAGCAAATGCCTGAATTTTCTGCCATTTTTTTAATTCCATTTTCAAAGTACGTATTATTGTCTAACAAATTATTGCATTAACAATACTGGGTGCGTTGCTATTCTCCGAGGATGAGAAAGCTAGGCTACAAAACTATGTTAACGTTTCCACTGATGATACTAAGCTATCTATAATAATCTTGTGTAATTCCTTTTGAGAGAAATAAATAAATTATTATTATTATCTAGCGGGACGAGTTGTGCTATGATGATGCGCTTACAGCACGCATCAATCCAAATAAAAACACTAGATGGCGCCCAGGGTTTCGCTCCCATGGATCTTTATTTAATAAGTTCTATTGGTTGTAATGAGATGTTATATAGCCTTACTCGATAAATGGGCTATCCAACACTAGAAGATTTTTTCAATTCGGTTCAGTAGTTTCTGAGATTAGCAAATTCAACCAAAATCATTTAAGTATGGATATAGTAATGTAGTATAGATAAATTACAAAAACACGAAAACGTATCTCCTACTTATTAAATAGTTTACCTATAGACATAAGAAAAAAGCCTACATATTCCAAATTTAAAAGTAAAGTAAAAAAATTTTTTATAGAATCCTTGCCATAGACAATAATAGAATTTAAACATGTTTATTTAATAATCTTAATCAAAAGCCTATATAATATATGTTTTACAATGTATAAACTCCATTTTTCATGTTTTTTAATAATACCTACTTAGTAAGTTAATTATAGATGTGATAACATTCTGATTTCACAGTCAAACTGTACTTAAATACAGTTTTGTGAGACAAAAATTTTTAAATTATAAGGCATACCATGTACCCTAATTAATAAATAAATAAATACAAATACAGGGCTAAGCTATAGGGACTCATAAATATGATTGGTGGATACCAAACACATCCGTAACAACGTAGCATAGCATAACTCTGTTGGAAATACATACTTACTCAATCGAAGGTAATGTCAATGAACTGTTTACTTATGTTCATCTCAACAATTTACAGAAATGAAAGAATATTGTTCTGTGCTATTATGTAAAACTAGCTTTTGCCCGCGACTTCGTCCGCGTATATTTTTAAATTACATAGATCTTTGTTTTAAGTGCAATTCATGAATTCCACAACACCCCACTATATTATAGCAGTTGAATTTCATTTTACGTCAATATATAAAATTTTCGTAATCAGCGTCCCTGAAAACCTTGAAAACGACATCCATATCAATTTCTAATAATTTTCACTACTATTTCATCCCTTAGGGTAAGTTTTTCAAACACCAAAAATAACCCATCAACTCACTTCTTAACTGAAGTTCTAATTGCGTATTATCCGTCCTTAAAAACCTAAAAAATAACGACTAAGTAATTCGTTTTCAAACGTCTTTATCAGAATTTCATCCCCTTTGGGATAGAATTTAAAATACGTGCGAAAAAAAGCAAGGTGCTGTGGAAGTGAAAGAGGTGCCGGGTTCGAATCCCGGGTCGGGTGAAAATGGAATTGGGCTTTTCTATCATGAAATTCCAGTATTGAGATTTTCCTGGAGTTTGCAGATGTGAATGACAATAGGCTCGCCCCCTATTTCATGGGACCAAACATATAACTTGAAAAACAAAGAACTGTCTATTTAATATTTCACCCCCTGAACCCATCCCTATCAAAAATATTAAAAACAACATTTTAAGTTCTTATCCCAATACTAATTTGCAGAACGTTAACTTCAAAACAAAGATCTTTTCATACAACGTTTTATCCCCAATTTCAACCTTCCAAAGCCACCCTTGTCAAAAATATTGATGAGGTTATTTTTATTTTGATAGTAGTACCCCAAAACAAATTGTCAAATCTATAAGTTAAAAAACAAAGAAGTTTCATACAATCGTTTATATCCCTTTTCACCCCCTTAGGCGTTGAATTTAAAAAAAACCCTTTCTTTGTACACCTCTAGACATTAGGACAAACACACCCTTCAAATTTCAAGTCGCTACGACCAGCGGTTTAGGCTGTGCGTTGTCTGTCAGTCAGTCAGCCTTTTATAATATGCATGGATAAGGATAGTATTTAAATACTTACACAAATTAGTCCAACAAACCCACGCTGTAGACATGAGAAATAATGTATACTTAGGTTATGAGTTCATGTTATGTGATGTCATAAAAGTCTTGTCTAGTATGCCATGGATTAGTTGGATTAGTAAATAGGGGACAACTATTTAACCGAACTTTTACCTCCTATTTTGTAACTTTATTGGCCTTTTGAAGTTAATTTTCTTTAATATTTAAAAAGGGCAGAAAGAACGTCAGATTCCCATTCTGTAACTCCAGTAAGCTAGCAAACCTTTGCCACTCCGAATTATAACACAGGGGATCACCATCAGCCCCCTGATTCTGACTCGTCAGATTGCACCCGGATTGTAAACTTTTTCGAATCTTAGTACGACGTATTTTTATAAAATAGTCTACCGTATAGAAAATTAAAAACTGATCAATTAAATTTTTTCCTACAACCATTTATTTCATTAACTGGACAGACATTGGCAAATGACATGGCAAAAGGTACATTTAAAACATTTTATTAAATTTTAAAAGCACATTTTATTTATTTACAAACAGTTACAATGTCTCCATTCCGTTAAATTTATCAGGCACTCAATAAAGTTCACAACTATGCACCAACTCATTGTCGCTACCTACCTAACTACCACAAAGTACTTTAACTAACTACTATTAAATGTTTGAGACAGTAGTTGTTAACCATCAAAACAACCACCAACTTCATGACATTGCTTCGATATATTACATTATAAGTCTTCAACAATGGATTATTTATTTAAAAACACTAAAGTACGTGATAATCACAGCGATTACCGTAACAATCAACATTGTGATGATTACTGATGACTTAAAATTAATGACACTACATGATTACCACAAGTAATGTTTAAAAGGATAAAAAATATTTTATTGTTTATCTAACGACATTCGAAGACCTGCCAGTTTCATGATTAAACGCCATTTCAGGTAATTCAATTACTGGATTATCGTCTGGGCTTGATAAAAAATGGATACAGGTATTAAATTTGCAGATGTTAGGTATATACGTCATTCAATCTTATTTGACTGCATCTACCACCTTTAAATGCCTGTATTGAGCGAATATACATTCGGCATTTGCTTTGGTAACTATTTAATTTATTATACACTTATTATTTAAACTAAATTTAAAAATAATATTTACAAATAAAAACTAACTAAATGTATCATTATAAACTATTTTTAACAAAAAAATATTAAAACGACTTCAAATCAGTACTAAAAAGCGAAAAATAAACTGAATTAGATATTTAATTCCAAGCTAAAAAATACCTACCTACCTGTTTAAAGTATAATACTCAATTACTAACCTGTTTGAAGTCGGTGCCAAGCCTAAAGAGTTTGTTAAGCTACGTACTACTTAGTACGTACATCTGTTACCGCTCGCTACTTCACACCACCTCGCACTTGCGTGTACCTAGTGGACGGCTCAAACTGAGTGATATAACCTCATTAGGCTGGCACCGACTTCAAACAGCTTAGTAATAGAGTATTATACTTTAAACAGGTAGGTAGGTATTTTTTAGCTTGGAATTAAATATCTAATTCAGTTTATTTTTCGCTTTTTAGTACTGATTTGAAGTCGTTTTAATATTTTTTTGTTAAAAATAGTTTATTTTTCCATTTTTAGTGTACTTTTTATCTAGCAGATTTAATAATACTGGCTGGCAAACTAAGACGGAAAACCGAAATAAAGAATCTTCGATAGAAGGGAACGTCTATTTAAATATTTTAACAACACAACCTGATTGTAGAATAGAGGAATCTCAAAACTCTCAGCTTTTTATGTCTTTCTTTTTTCCTATAAAATTCGACAGGTAACAAGTATAGGTATACAATGCAGGTTAGATACTATATCGAAAACTTAAAATATCATCTAAGAATTCCTTTGAATTATACAACTTTATCTTCCATCAAGAGCTCTCACCTCAGACACTTGAAATAACACAACTTAAGGTTTATACATGGATGTCATATTTAAAGAAATCATCTTCTTACTCCTAAACATTAAGAAGTTTCCCTTCCAGTGACAGCTCACCTAAATAACCTACAAGAATACAACTATAGGTTTATAAGTACTTATAATGTTGAAAGAATTATCCTCCAACTCCTAAAAGTTAAGGAGTTATACCTTCCAGTGACAGCTCACCTGAATAACCTACAAGAATACAACTATAGGTTTATAAGTACGTATAATGTCGAAAGAATTATCCTCCAACTCCTAAGAGTCAAGGAGTTATACCTTCCACTGACAGCTCACCTGAATAACCTACAAGAATACAACTACAGGTTTATAAGTACCTTTAATATTGAAAGAATTATCCTCCAACTCCTAATAGTTAAGAAGTTATACCTTCCATCACCAGCTCATCAACATGAGATGTTGACTATCAGACGTAAATACTTGAATAACTTTAAAAAATATATGAAAAACGTAACATGTGCCTATAAAATTTGAGGGTTGCCTTCGATTTCCCTGAGATTCCATCATCAGAACTTGACGTGATGAATAGGGGACCAATTCGGAAGTATACCCTTTCAAACAAAAAAAGAATTTTTTAAATCGGTTCAGGCATCTCCGAGTAATCGTTGAACATACATAAAAAAAAAAAAAAATACATACAGTCGAACATATTACCTCCTCCTTTTTTGAAGTCGTTTAAAAATAAAAAAGGGGGAGGAAATTACAAATTAAAATACGGCATCATAAAATTCCTCCGCATCGCTGCCATTGTCTGTGGGAAAAGTGCCCAACAGACTGGCAGCATTGCCACGCTGGATGGCAATGCTTATTCTTTGTGCAAGAAAATAGCCAGCCTGTCGGTCACGGGAAGCGTCGGACAATCGCTTTGAAAGCTCTTTAAATAGAGTGCGAGCACCTGAACCCCACGGCCCAAGTGTTTCGACTCCAAACGGCACAAATAGATAATCTCCAGCGAGGTTGGTATATTTGCGCCGCTTGGAAGTTTCAGCAGATGCAGCAGCAGCGCCGGCGGAAACTGTTGTATTTGGAAGATGAGATGGCGCAAGGGTATCGACGCAAGTCGCGTCCCACACCAATGGCCTACCCATCTTCCAAGGCAATAATGACATACCATCAGGTCTCTTACCATCGTCACGGGCCAGGCCATTTGGTTCTAAAACGGCTGGCACTCCAGCGGTGGCAAGAGCCCGACGAAGTATGTCATTGAGGTTAGCATGCCGCGAGATTCGGCCAGCACTTCTACTGCATGAGAGGCCATGGTGTCCAAGGCTCCCGACACTTTCTCCACAACAGCAACGGTGCGGAGAGACAGATGGTGCTCCTAAGCGTAAGCAGGTAGCGAGGCGACATTTGACATTTGTAACTACAAAATCGTTTCCTGGGAATTTAATTTATAATCATGCAATAATAATATAAAACTACACCATTGTCAGATTTATGGCTTATAATACTTTAGTGCTGAATTTTGATTTTTTTTCAATTTTGATGGGATATGTTGTTATTGTTAAATGGAAGTTATAGGAAGTAATCATCATTGAAAATCATTAAAAGAGTTTTACAAAATGCTGTTCAATGTCGTCCGTGATAATAAACCTGTGCGGTTCAATGTCATGGTGTTTTATACTTCAACCTCGATTGCACACTGACCGCATTTTATTACATTTTTGTATAACATAGTATTGTTACCTACTTAAGTTCATTACATATAGAAAACACATGTTTTATCCAGTTTATTTCAGTTTTATACTGGGTTTTTTTTATTGCAGATGATAAACGAGATTGCGAGTGGCACTGGCAAGTGACTGTGCTGTCCATAGAGATCGTTGGAGCTACTGTCTTATTTATTTAAACAAATAAAATAATCTCTCTTCTTGTAGTGTTCCACAATTCTGAGTGACCTCCTTTGAGTATCATGTCACCTTCTCTCCTATTTATAGAGCAAAAGAGCTCCCCAATCCCTCAAAAAAATATCTCCATATTTTAATAATAATTTTGCTTCCATTACTTTTTAGCATTTATATAAAATGTTAAACCAAAGGAGGCCAAAGGAAATTACACATGTGACGCCACCTTTTTTAACATTCAATATCATTGTGTGACGGATTAAGAATACATAATTTCACTACCCCATCTAAACCCGTGGGTGTAGTAAAACGCGACTAAGGTAGTTAATCTTATGCAGACAAGAGCACTGCGAGAAAAGGAAAATTCGAAAGAATCCCTATATCAACCCGTCTGGCCAGCGTGGTATAGTAAGCTAAATTCCCACCACATTCTTTGGAGGAGTTCCATGCCCAGCAATGGGATGTATATGGGTTGAAATGATGATGATGATGAATATTTAAAGTAAATTCTTTATAAATAATAACGAGAGCGAGGCGACCAGTTATAACATAGGTACTTGTAGTATCTAGTTAGCTGGATAGTGCTGGATACAACTGCACCCTCCGATCTGATACTTAGCACTTTTCTAATCAAATCTAGTACCGTATTTATAATAATATTATAAAGATGAAGAGTTTTTTTGTTGAAGGCGCTAATCGCAGGAACTAATAGCCCATTTATCAAGGAAGGCTAGGTTATACAACATCACGTTACGAGTTACGACCACGAACTGAATAGTGGCCAGACAAAGATCTACGGAAGCGTAGCCTCGGGCAATATGGTAGATACCTACATTTAAGTATTCCACTTATAATTCTTAGTAAACATGGCACTACTGCCTAAGAAAATAAACCGTAACAATTTTGAGGTAAAGTACTGCATTGTGTATTTAAATGGTAATTAGTAGAAAATCTTTTCAATGAAAATGCTCATTTCAAAGTTTAAGAACCTTTTATTCTACAAAAATACGTTTTGGTTTCTTTTTCAATAACATAAAACTTTGCTCTAGAACATTATTTTGGAATAGGTTTTACACATTTAGGAGAAGTACTACTCTAGCCAATAAGGTGGACAGTTGTCTGGCTGAACAAACCAGAAATCATAAATTACATCTCATCTAGTGTTTATATCATAATAACACTTTTTTCCAAAGGGGTAAGCAGAGGTGTATCACAACCACATTTTATGCAGAAGATTTATGTCGGAGAAGATAAATAAACAGTATTTTAGAAAAACGAACAGTATTTTATTTATTTAAAGTTTTAAACTCTTATTTTTTAGAACTCTAATCTA
Source organism: Laspeyria flexula (assembly GCA_905147015.1). NCBI lineage: Eukaryota > Metazoa > Arthropoda > Insecta > Lepidoptera > Erebidae > Laspeyria > Laspeyria flexula. The sequence continues at coordinate 7,583,416 of LR989964.1, read as the reverse complement.
TTCTACTCTACTCTCTCGCACAACTTATAAATTTATTTGTTTATGGCTGCACTTTTGCCGCGCTGCACTGAGTCAGTGTGCACTCTGACTAAATAAAACAAAATTAAGTGAGCGTCTAAGTCTAACACTATCCCCCTTATTACAAAATACGAACTAAGCATTAAACCAGGTTTAAATTGACAACTTTGACACTAAAACAATGGCTTATGTCAATTTAAACCAGGTTTAATACTTAGTCCATATTAATAAGGGGGAATTTTGTATACTTTATTTTTGTTCAACATTAAAAAGTATAATATAGTGAAAAACAATATAATACTGTTTTTAACAGTATAGTTGGCAACCCTAGTTGTTATACAAGTAATTTTTAATTACCCAGTATACATAACAAATACATAACATTGTGTTGGTACCAATGCAAATACATTGTAGTTACAATTAATATTCAAGACCATGATTATCATCCTCGTCTCTAACGCTCTCACTAACCTTTAAAACTGGCGCGATAATGAATAATACGTATGCCTAAGGATGGCATGGAGGCTTGACGATAGGTGTGCTCAATTGAAGAAAACATAAAAGTGAGTATTCTAAGTTTCAGTTAAAAATCTTGGCGTATTCGGATGACGACATAATTAATTGATACTAATGTCGAGTATGTCAACAACAGTATGTTCATCTGGACACACGTTTGTCGACTCGCTCTCGTGTCAAGTTGGTGAATAACCGAAATAAAAGCCCATAAACGTCCCACTGCAGGACACGGGTCTCCTCCAAAGATTGTGGAGGGAATTTTGCCTACTATACCACGATGGCCAGACGAGTTGGTATAGGGTTTGTTTCGAATTTTTCTTTTCTCGTAGCGCTCTTGTCTGCTTAAGGTCATGACTCCTTTAGTCGCCTTTTACGACACCCATGGGTAGAAATGGGGTAGTGATATTATGTATCCTTAATCCGTCACTACACGGACAATAGATGCAATAGAGAAACATAATATTAGGTATGTTACAACATCCCTATTTCTATCCTATTCGATATCTTTTCGTACCACACTACCATACTACAGCGACTATCTCTATTAAATCTTTACTATTCCATTTAATTTCTCCACATTATTATGTCACTAACTTCCACCAGCGGCTCCGCCCGCGTGGTACGCCGGTGAAAAGTAGTCTATGTGCTAATCCAGACTATAATAATATATTTGTGTACCAAATATCATACAGAATTTTTCGGTCATTTTTGCGTGATTGAAGTAGGATTGATATATCAAAGGTACTACGTACTTATTGCGTTACTATTGTCTCTGTATCAATTTTAATGTCATAACATAGTCTACAAAACATGCCTCTTTACGTTCAATATTTATTCAATAGTTAGCGAAGGAATCAGCGTTTAGTTTAAATATGGACTCCTTAATACTTCTTTTGCAAAAAGACGATCTTGAAACGTTTACTGTCTTCGCCTGGTGTTACCACTAGCTATGCAAAATAAGAGAATAATCTAATATATCTTACACAAAAATTTAATTCATTCATCAGCAACCCATTAAGTCCCACTGCTGGGCTCGGGTCTCCTCTCCTCTAACAAGAGAGCTGAGAGGGTTTAGGCCATAATCCACTTACGCTGGCCTAGAGCGGGTTGGTGGATTTTAAAATTTAATATTCTAAAGCCGAGTTTGTTTGTTTGATTGTTGTCCGATTTGAAAAATTCTTTAAGTATTGGATAGCCCATTTATTTAAATTATTTAATGATGGTAAACAGTTGACGTTGCAAGTAGGAGAAAAATCAGATCAAAATTACATTGATATTACTTGAACACACCTTGTGGAAAATGCACATACGTAGGTACATATTAGAAACTAAACCTGAAAATGATGCATTTATTACACATAACTACCTAATTTCAGATATTATATAGTATTATTAATATTAAACTGTCGCGCGTCGGCGTCGTGTTAATTTATATAACGATAACAATCAGCTGTAGTTGCAGTGTAGAATAGCCGTGTAAGTATTTGCATCGGCATGCAAACTCTTATATTGTTCCTTGTTAAGTAAAATAAAAACAAACCAATAGTTTTCGCTGGCATCGAGATAAAACTCCAATAAAATCACGTTCATATGGTTGGCGCAGTGCAAAGCGAGCGGTCAGTACGCCAGAGCTAATTTTTTTTATCGACTACGTCCTTTCCTTAGCGTCAACATGGTCAAGTATTTGATAACATCGGGGCGACTGACCGTCCAACAAATCCTACTGTTGACATAACTAACATGTCGGCCGACACTCCAATGAATCGATCTGATTTCACAAACATCATTCTTCAAATGTCTTTCAGTATTCCACTATTTCGCCATATTATGTCTTCATGGCATTCCGTGTAGTGACGGATTAATAATCCATAAAGTCACTACCCCCTTTCAACCCATGGGTTTCGTAAAAGGCGATTAAGGAAGTAACAAGAGCACTGCGAGAAAAGGGAAAATCTAAATAAAACTTATCTTGCTAGCTAGTATACTTAGTCGGCTAAAAAATTTCCTACACAATGTTTGGAGGAGATCCGTGCCCAAACCCATAAACGTCCCACTGCTGGGATTGATTTTGGGATTTTTGATTTGATTGGGATTTTTTGGGATTGATTGTAATGATGAAGTCTTCATGAGAAAGGTACCTAAATACATAACCTTATTAAAATTTAAGTTACCTTGGCCTTGTATTTCATTTATGATTAGATACTAGGGGACATTGCAATGTACCTAGTGAAGAAATTTGATTTCCAATAAATATACTAGAAAGAGGTAAGTCGTTCAAAAATCGATCGCAAAATGTGTAGGTATTAGAAAAGGACTGTAATTCTTTCGAGAAAATACTGGAGTTGGAATATACAATTAGGAGAAAGTCGCCATGCAACGTAAGAGCGAACCGAGGCGTCGTCGATAGAAAATGGAATATTCCAGAATAATTATATTTATTATCAAAATGTATAGAGGCAAAATATTTTAGCAATTTTAAATCAAAACAATAAATGCATACGTCTTTTACAAAAAACTCATACCGATAAATAAAAATTAATCAGGTATTCTACCGACACAATATGCTACGATAACAAAGATTAATCAATTTTGAAAGTTGAACAAATTGAAAATTACGATTCGCGTTATTAACGATGGAAATTCATTGCTCTAATATTGAGGCATTTCATTCTTCTACGTTTAGAAATAAAAACAAGAGAACAACACGTGTGAGGTAATGGGTAACGTGATCACCAACTTTTTGTGGACTTCAGGCGCTCTTAGCATTGTAGGTATATGTATATATACTGAGATGTTCGTTACGATCAATATATACTGCAAGGTCAGTCAGTAGATGGGTGACCATTGGTAGCACTTTAATTTTCGAACGTCTCTGTGGATGGAAGGCACGTAAAGCCGTTGGTCCCGGTTACCACTTAATGTGGTAGTTGTTAAGTCAAGTTGGAATCCTTCTGGGCGACTTGATACATTGCAACAACAGAGTCGGCTATTTGCCAAATAGATTTTTTTTAAAGAAAAATAATAGTAATAATAATGTTTTCACACATTCACACAACGCCATCTAGTCCCAAATTAAGCATATAAATTAGCTTGTGTTATGGGTACCTGCTAATCAACTGATATACTACTTACATACATTTTTTTTTGTAAGTTCGTAGATATTATAGATAAATTACACCTAGACACAGAACAAACAATCATGCTCATCACACAAAGATTTTCCTGGGTGAGAATCGAACCCTCCGGCTTAGAAGTCAGGGTCAACCACTACGTCAACAGGCCAGTCTGCAGTCCAGTCAGAGGGAGCCGCGAACGAAAGCTAGCTTTAAAAATATTATTGCCTACAAACAAAATACGCCTCACAAATACTAGATATTAATTATCTACAAAAATAATAAAATTTACTAAATTGTGCGTCGTAAAAAAAATATTTATGTTAAAAAAATATATAATTTTTTAGCAAATCAATATTGTGTATTGATTACATTATTTTAGTTTTATAAGTAATACTTATAGCTTGCTTCAATAGCTTCTTTTAAAGTACCTTATCAAATATTTCCCTAAACATAAGACAATATCCAAAGTTCCTGAAAATATATTTACTTACTTGAAAATTACGTAATCGTTGCATTTCCTGCAGGATTACATAAACTTGCAACTATGGTTGTTTGTAGTTATGAATTTAGCAATACCTACCAGCTTATTACCTTAAATCTATTACAGTGATTATTTCTTAGCATATTTTACTAAGAAGCAATTTTCTGAGCACTAGGGAGTGCTAATCACTCCCTAATACGCACACATTAAAAATTAACAAAGGTAAATATAAAAGTAACAACATAAAATCGGTATTTTGTTTCTACTGCCTATTTGAAAATACCTTACTAAACCAGAAGAGATAATAATGGTCGTAGAAATTGTTATATTATTATGGGTCACTGACTTAAGGAAGTCAGGACTGCCGACCGGGTTTTAGTTCCGTTCCGTGAACCTTGCGTGAGTGACATAACATAACATAGCATCACGCCTTTTTCCCCGAAGGGGTAGGCAGAGGACAGGTGTTTCACACCCATATTTCGCCCAATAATATAATTTAAAAAAATATTAAAACAACATTTTAAAAATTGGACCAGTTGGTCCTGAGATGAACCAAAGAACCTAACAAGCTCTTCAGCTCTATAATATTAGTATAGGTTCTGCTTTACATTAGCATTTAGAAATCTGAAGAAAATCAGATGGTTTGCGAATTAAAAGGTCTTTGACCCGAACTGTACTCGTTTGTAACTCTGTAGGCATGAAAATTTTAGGGTAGGTGACCTTGACTATTGTGTTAAGAATCACTAGGTACACTATTTCCATTTTTCGGTACCTATCTGTCTATTCTTACACTCTGAATAATGGAAACTCTTGAAGTATGTCTCATAACAATATAACACGCCCCTGTTTGTCGTGTATCTGCAACACTACAAAAATACTATTCTTATTATTTGATTTAGCAACAGTATTCTTTACAACAGGTGTTCAGCCCTCTTCAATATTCATGTAGGTAAATAATGATTCTGGTCACACCAGCCATATGCGAGACGTAGTTTACAGTTGTGGTGTACGTACATTGTTGATTCGTTACACTGTGGCAGGAGGCTATTAATGAATACTTCAACTGGCAACTTTCATTATTATTTATTTAAAACACCTAACTTCATTTTGCGAACGGATACTTTTATTAGGTAGGTAACCAATGTCCAGTTTCTGAGCCCTCAGATTAAAGTTATTCATCGATTAAAGGTATAACCCGACTGAATACAAAAATAAACATTAAAACTAGTTTATTCATACAACTATCCTATCAACAACCGACATTTGACGGCTCAGAAATCGGGCATAAGTGGGTTGCACAAAAGAATATAGGCATTCTTTTTAAAAATAAAAGTATGTTTCCTTTGGGTAAAATTTATCCATCGCCGGTATTTACAGTACTTGCCCTACAGGTGACATTACAAAATTCCACCCTGTATAGTATATAATATAGATGTTGGTTGGCCTTGGCTACTAACACTTTAGCTTTAGCCAATAGTGACCGATTTGAATTTTTCAACGACGACGTAGTCCTAAAAATTCAGGTTAAGGCGCCGTGAGTTCAGCATTTGACTAATTTCGAGGGGGTGAGGTATGAGGCTTGAGGGGAGCAGGCGCGGGGTGCTCTCGCTCGAGCACACGCTAACAGTAGCGCACAAATTTTGTAAATTTCGTTTATCAAGATGCCACAGTGTAGCGATACCAGAGAAACAACGCCCACCTCAATAGTGCAATAATTTTGAAATTATGTTGATTTGCTCATGTTACCGTAGTATAATAACCCAGTCTTCTGGTTTCCAATGATCAAAAATTTATTGTATTCAATTTAATTATTTAGGTTCATACAGGTTATTGACAAGAGAAGAAAAATGGAAACAGCCAAAACCAGTCGTAATAAAAATATAACGCGTCACGTTTTTGCATAAATTTAAATAAATAAATTAGTGTGTCGAACTAAACGTGGTAGGTATTATGTTTTTATAAAACGTGACTTATCTTTGCATGCGTATTATTATTGTAAATACGAAAGTTCAGCTTAATAGACTGTATTAAAATAAAATTATGCACATCTAAATTTATCATTATTATACACGTTTAAAATTATGACATCTGTTCAATTACCCTCTTTCCATAATTTCAGCTGCGCTATAATTGACCTCCAAAAAACACCACTGAAACGGCCCCAAGTGCAAACTTTACAACTTTCACCGCTACTGCCTAATTTTCATATTTTTATTGATTAATTTTAATTATTCATTTTCTTTTATGAGTTTTACACTTGTCGGTGGAACAATCACCATATTTATCTGTCTTCCTTTTGACTTTTTGACATGATTCAACTCTGCTTTTTTCCTTAAATTATGCACTTTTCTAGAACTTTTCCTCAGTAGTCATGTTCCCCTTATATTCACAATTTTTTTTCTAAAAAGATCTTACAAAGGTTTTTATCAACAAATAGCCAATCAGTTTTCTTATTCTATTATTTTAATTTAAACTAGAAGTCGCGCAGGGCTTCGCTCTTTTCGTTCTTTATTTGGCCACTGCTCAGCTCTTATTGGCCGTTACGTAATATATACATAGCCTATATTACTCAGGTATAATGTAGATTTCCAATGGCAAAAGAATTTTTGAAATCGGTCTAGAAGTTTTTAATTATATTCGTTACACACAAAAACACAAATCTTTCCTCTTAGTGTCTTTCCTCATAGTATCTCAGACCAACAAAATTTTTTGTTGGTCTGAGATACTATGAGTCTTAGTATAGACTTATAACAACAATATGTGAAAAATATGTTTTATTCAATAACTAGCTCCTGCCCGTGACTTCAATATACTTATTTCCATTTGTTGTGAATAATATATTTTAAGCAAAAAAATGTTGTGAACTGCAATGCAACTTGAAAGAAAGAAGGACGAACACACTTTTGCAATATTAATAATTAGAAAGTTAGTAAATAGAGAAGAATAAAATGATTAATATATTTCAGAGCGTATTTTAACGAACTTGGTTCATAAATGTTCTAGAATATTCTAGCTTTTATTTGTGACGACATCAAAACACATTATTTATGTGATATCCCATAAATTTTCTAGTATTTAAAATTAGTGTTGCGTATACGTTCCGTAACTTATATATTTATGAGTAATAATATAATAAACAACGTGCCTAAGTTATATAAATGTATATTATATTATGTATGTAAAATTGATTGATGCAAGGTATGTTATTATTATGATTTACGATAAACTCACCAGTAAACATGTAAAGTAAGTTTCTATTTGAAGCCAATCATTTATGCACATAAATACTGGATAGGAGAGGAAGTACTAGTAGCCAAATAAACCTTATGCGTCTTACGCATAAGGGTTAAGCACTGTTAGGGTAAACGGGACGTTTATGTAGGACTAACTGGCCCGAAGATGGCAGAAGGATACCCACTAAAACCCCTGTGTGCATCAACACTTCGTTAAGTGGGATTGACCGCCATAACCTGACACGATATCAGCAGTAGATAAATGAACCCTAGCCAGGGTACTGGTAATACCTACTTTGCTTCTTATAAGACTGTGTGGGTGGGGCAACAAGAGTGTACAATACTCGCCAAACAACTTTGAGTCAACGAAGTTAGCAACAGTACGCTGCCCGCAGCCTGGATGACTGCGCCTGCGCCCTAATATTAGTCAACGAAGTTAGCTACAGCGCGCTGTAGCTAACTTCGTTGACTAGTATTAGGGCACAGGCGCAGTCGTCCAGGCTACGTAACGCATCAGAATGAGATGCACGACTTAAGTAGTAGCGTTGTTTGCGATGGTGGCAACGCGCCACCCTTTCCCAGCAAGCTGCGCAAAGCCCACCCTTCTGACACCTTAAATCGTATTACTTGTAGCTAACTTCGTTGACCCAAAGTTATTTGGCGAGTATTGTACACGAGTTTACACGACTGCTGTAAAAACCCTTCCCGGTATAGATCCCCGGGTCGGCCAAAAACGGAATAGGGTTGTGATACCTATTACTGCCGCCCCAATCCTTTGCCTATCTAAATGAGGTATTACTGTACACAGTATTCAGGGTCCCTTTCCCTAAATCGGATGAGCCAAAGATAGGAAAAGTCCCTAATTAGAGCGACCCGGTGGCCAAAAACGCAGTTATTATACCCGTTTAAATATACAATGGGGGAGAAGTTTAAATTTTAAAAATGGCTTTCGGCATCATCTTCAACCCATTAATGTCCCACTGCTGGGTTCGAGTATCCTCTCCTCTATCTAAAGAGCTGAGAGGCTTTGAATAGTGGTTGGTAATAATGGTAATAGAAAGCATTTCTAACCTAAATAACTACACCTAAACTAGCTCTTATAATACACATTACACATACAAAGGATAGCACAGATAATATACATAGGAAGACGTGACGGTGTCGTTGCTCGTGATTCGTAAAAAAATCAGCTAATGTGCGCCTTTGACATTGACCGTACTGTTAACCTTGATGATTGATTATAATGTAAAATATTCACTTATATTTTTTTTTGTTATAATCCTTTTACGAGTAATAGACTCTTTGGAAGTCATTATGGAAAATAAAAAAACATTAATTTTCTGTTTATTTTTGTGTGTAGACTCAGGCTTTATCGTGAGATATGTAAACGTATCTACGTATATATTATAATGAGACATCGCCAAACCCCAAGGCTGGCCTATACCTGGAGCATTACATTAGCTTTGCATTCCAGCGTGGCAATGTGGCCAGTATTCTAAATATCTTTTCTGAGGAGTCTAAGTATAATGTTTAATAATTCAGGAGCATTTGTCTAAAAGCAAGTAAATATCAAGTAGCGTGAATAAGTAAGGCTACCGGACCAAGGAAGACACTATATAAATATTTAATTATCTATTATTAAGGAAGGATACTTAAGTAGTAAGTAAATATTTAATTGTATATATATTACTATGCATTTTGCAAAATAAATAGCGTTAAAAAATTTGATAATATACACTATTACTATGAACCTTAAATGACCTTGATTGGAATAAAATGAGTGCGCTAATTAGCATTGCTATCCAACGTCGTCGGCGTCGCTGATGCCCGACACTTGTGACAATATCTTTAGCCTTCATACCTTATTTTTTTATTAAATGAATTGTGGCTTACATAAATTTTGTTCTAAGGATCTTTGTTTGACAACTATTCGGTTCATATTGGTCGTAGTGTGATGTTCTATAGTCTATAGCCTCGATAAATGACTATCTAAAATATCACACTTAAGTATCACACTAAATATTTTTTCAAATCGAATCAGTAGTTTCCGAGAATAGCGCGTTCAACCAAACAGATAAACTCTCCAGCTTTATATAACTACTAGATTGCGCGGCTTCACTGCCGTCGTTCTTTATATTTGGCCACTGCTCAGCTCCTATTGGCCGGAGCGTGATGTTATATAGCCTTCCTCGATAAATAGGCTACTTGCTCTGACAGAAGTCGGTGGTCTTATAATGACGTATTTATTACCTTCCAAATAGTTCTTTTAATCCATATATGACCCTACCTAAATTGCCAAAAGCCAATGCCCCAATTTAGACCAATAAAATAGTAAGTAAGCAAGAAGTAGTTGTTCTTAAATTACACAGCAGATTTAGCTCTCAGTAATCTAATAGGTATTCCAGTCGTTGTTGGCTAAAAATAATCTTGATACTTAGAAAAACCAGCTTAAAACAGGATTTAAGAGATACCAAGGAGCTAGAGATATGTAACTTTCTTGTAGATACAACATAAATATGCGAAGTAATTATTTATACTGCTTAGTGGGATATAAATAGAATATGATCTCTGCGCTCATAATAATAAAAGCGAAATCTCGTTATATGGCTCAACTAGAGTACTTGCAAACAAGCAACAAACAATGTACCTACCTATCTAGGTATAAGATAAATAAAATTAATAATAATAAATAAATAAATAATATTCTACCACATTCACACAGCGCCATCTAGTCCCAAAGTAAGCAATTATATTTGCTTGTGTTATGGGTACTAAACTACTGATATACTACTTAAACACATTTTTTTTGTAAATACATACCTAAGTACATATTATAGATAAATTACACCCAGACACAGAACAAACCTTTATGCTCATCACACAAAGATTTGTCCTGGGTGGAGATCGAACCCACGACCTCCGGCTTAGCAGTCAGGGTCACTAACCACTAGACCAACAGGCCAGTCTTCAAATTAAACAGATAGTCATAGCTACTTAGTTGCCTTAAAGAATTGCCTACCATAAAATATAATAGCTGACAAATTTTCCTAGATCCAAAGGAGTGCGTCGCAAAAGATTTCCAATCAATTAAAATTGATTTGAAATATTTTGGGGAGACCTATGATGTCCAACAGTGGATGTCCTTAGACTGATATGATATTAATGATGTTGAAAAGAGTTAGTTTATGACGAGTGTCAAAAATACTTGCCTTGTATTCGTTTCTTTTTGAAAGAATCAAATAAATTTCAACAAATCCTAACATTAAAGGAGGAGCCAAAGTAATTTTAAAGTCCTTTGCGATTTATATCACTGCATAGGCGCTTATACATTATAATATTATTATACGCGTGAGCAGGTATAAGGTTAGTTTACCCTCGCATTAGATATATAGGTAAACATAGGTCCGTATTTATATATGTAGATACATTCTTATGATTATATTAAAGATAAATAAATTAGATTTGATGCAATCGAATATGTTAAAAAATGGGTTGCTTTTGACACAATACTAATTATTATATATTGTACCGCAAATTAAATAAGAAATAACGCAATTGTGTGTTTTACAAAAATGACTATCTGTAAGTTCTTGAACACCACGAGGGTCACCGAAGTCCCCCAAACATACCAATCTATCCTTACTTATTATCTAGCTTAAAATATATCAGATTTATATTTAGTTTACTTCTCTAGCACAAGCATGAGATAGTGTTAATAGACGATTAATAGAATTCAATAAATCTGCATTTCATTAGAATCATTGTGATTATTTTAATACTAAGTAGTCCCAATATCCTAACAACGTGACTTTTGATTATATTATGTTATAAATTAGTGTGGAATTTAACAGTGACATTTATGTTTTTTTATGTATACTTGCGTTGAATAATGGGTGGTCAGTATTTTAGTTATACAACGCCGAAGTTTTGTTAATCAATGACGCGTTAAATACCTTCTTTAATAGCTCTATTTCTAGAATATCATTAGTATAGTTTTAAGCTAATTTATACTCCTCAAAACGTAAGTAACGATATCAAAAGAGGATGTACCATTTATACTAATATTATAAAGCTGTAGAGTTCGTTTGTTTGGTTGAACGCTAGGATCTCAGTAACTGCTGGTCCGATTTGAAAATTCTTTTAGTGTTGGATAGCCCATTTATCTAGGAAGGTTATAGGCTATACAAAATCAGACTACGGCTAATAGGAGCTGAGTAAGGGCCAAATAAAGAATGATGAAAGCGAAGTCCCTCGCGACTTCTAGTGTTTTAATAAAAATTGCTGCTTTTTCGGGTAATTAATATAATTACGGTCATTTTAAATTGAAAAACTCCTACTGCACCACCAAAGCAGTCCTCCAATGTAGTTCTTTATCCTGATTTGATGTGACCCATAAAGGTTAAGGACTATACAAACAATGTTTTGGAAATCTTTTCAATTAAGTTCTTATCGCCTACCAAGTTTAATGCCACTACAAATGCAATAAAGTTAGCAATAAATCAATTGGTACCTACCTACATCATTCTAAATCGAAATCAACTGTGTCTATATTCACTAGGTATGACATTAAATTTTTAAATTTGTGATACCTGATATACGGAGACTAAATAACAGGTGAGATAAAGGCAGTATGGTTTGATTGATTTTTTTTTTTTGACTGGCCTGTTGGTCTAGTGGTTAGTGACCCTGACTGCTAAGCCGGAGGTCGTGGGTTCGATCCCCACCCAGGACAAATCTTTATGTGATGAGCATAAAGGTTTGTTCTGTGTCTGGGTGTAATTTATCTATAATATGTATGTATTTACAAAAAAAAAATGTATTTAAGTAGTATATCAGTTGTTTAGTACCCATAACACAAGCAAATATAATTGCTTACTATGGGACTAGATGGCGCTGTGTGAATGTGATAGAATATTATATTATTATATTATTGATTTTTGGGTCCCTACTAGCTTGGCAAGCTAGGCATTCCCTTAGACTTCTGTGTGTCTCTTTGTTTGCAAGCGTTCATACCAGTTGATCCTAGCTTACTAGAGTTGAAGTTATGTGTGTGTAGAGGACAGGATGAACTTGTCTAACTAGTCTCGATCTTTCTATATTGCATATACTTAGTATTTATATCGCATGAAAAGGGACAACAGTAACTTCTTTCATAGACCTATCACTGTTGAGTCACAGTGATAGGTATACCAGTGGTGAACCCTTGAAAGCAGGAAGCACCGATTTTGTAGAGAGCTGTAGAAGTATACTAACTAACGCATTATTCCCGGACACCAATATTTGGAAGTTGGCACAAATTTAAGAATCACACCAACATTTGTTCAGTATTGTAATAATTTTTTCACCACATTCACACAGCGTGATCTAGTCCCAAATTAAGCAAATAAATTTGCTTGTGTTATGGGTACCTACTCAACAACTGATATACTACTTAAATACTTTTTGTAAATACATACAACAATCATGCTCATCACACAAAGATTTGTCCTGGGTGGGGATCGAACCCATGACCTCCGGCTTAGCAGTCAGGGTCACTAACCACTAGACCAACAGGCCAGTCTAGTTAGTAGGTCTAGTATTGTAATCAAATATTTGGCAAACCTTCAGCACAAAATTACTACATACAACTAGACACAGTTTATTACAATTTAATACACAATTTAAGCATATTCCAAACAATACAATACCATACATATATTACATATAATACATATGTACATATAAATAATATGATAGGAAGTGAATGATTGAATATTGTTATAGATAGGTGCCCGCGTTGTGTCGTGACTGACAAGTGAAACATTTTATTATTGTAACCTTTCGCAAAGACAATAGCGGGTCTGTTACAAATTTATAACAAACTGTAATGTTTGTAGTATAAGTTCAAAATAATAAGGCATATTCCCATTACACTTGTAAAAAAAGATACAAACTGTATCTCATAGGAAACAATGTTGTTCACCGATGCAATTAACAAAAAATATTGACATAACACAAGCAATTATAATTGATTAACTAGATGATACGGGACTAGAAGGCGCTGTGTGTGTGAATGTGTGAAAATATTATAGTATTATACCGTTTTTATTATTACAAAATTTTCCCAAAAAAACCCGGACCCCTACATCGAGCATAGTCCGACACATGTTCTTAGCCAGTTTTTTTAAGTGGCTTCGTACCAACAACTTTCGTTAATAATAAAAATATATTGTCAAATAATCTAAACACATTGTATTGTGATTTTATTATGCGTTCGCACTATCAGCACATTTTTATAATACCTACCACAAATCACACAAGCATAAAATCAATCGCTACTTGCTTTATAAGTTCTTAGGGATATACTATTAACGTTTACCTGTATGCTTAAGCTGATGATGATAATGATGAAACAAAAACCGACGCTACCTAATGTGTATCTTGTGTAGGTTTGTGTATATGTTGCAGTTTCTCACTAACACCAATCATTGTAACCATGAAAACTATAATATAACGACCTATTGTAACTAACTTATTACCAACTACACGAAAATATAGACCTTCTAAAAATAATGGAAATGAAATTATTTTCTAATCCATACTTAAATTGTTATTAGGTAGTTTGCCAAATGCCATTTGCCGTAATTTTCAAAAACCATTTCAGAATGTTTACTTGATCTAGCAATAATATCTTGAATAGTAGAAAATTAAGAGTGTAATTTTATGGCATTCTTAAAGACTAGGCTTCCATTTTTTCATAATTTGAAAAGACTATTCCTTCGGAAATGCCGTACTATGTTTTGTTATGAAATATAATACTAGGTATTACTATACCTAGTATACTAAGGTAGTATTTTAACATAGGTACTTTACACTGGATTTCTACATGCATCGTAATGGCACTTTCCATGACCAGCTACTCCGAATTACGGCAAAACCCAACTATACTCTCACTTTATGTAACATTTCGCAAGAGGAAAATGCTTCTTTGCACAGCATAATGTAAAATTGTTGATAAATATTTGCATTTGTGCCCATAACAGCTGAATTCTATGCATATGAATCTCAATGCATGTGGCTTCACTGATATGGTTTATGAATAAGGTGATTTCACTAATGACTTTCTAATTAGCTATCATTAGGATAGTATTCATATCATTGGGTATACAAACTCTTTCTTATTCTTTACAAATAACAAAGTGACTATAAAAGTGCGACTTTATATTTTAAAACATTTCCTTGCACGATAAATTACCATAATTAGAATACATACTTAAAAATTGTGCCCTTTTCCACATCGAATTATACAATTGTATCACATCTACGCTACGCACAAGGCGATTTCTCAAACAATAGACTTGAATTCTATTTTTTTTAAAGACAACACGTGCACTACCTTACAAACCCTGTGTCGCGGGGACTTTCCAAACATTAGAACACCCAACCTTGAAACAAATATCTGTGAATCACGCAAATATTTATCTTGTGTGGGAACCGAACACACATCACTCGGCCCGACGATGTTAGTGACGAGACGACCACCACGGTGACAGTCCTCATGACAATAAATTATACTTCTACCGCGCATTCAACTGTTTCAAGAATCTTTAAAATATAATATATCTCACCTACAGTAAATACATATACGAGGTTTATTTCTAGAAATCATTTCTTGTAGGTGACAACGTGATCTTGGAAACTATAAAGGAAAATTACATACATAATGTTTAAGATAGGTAGGTACTAATACAACGATTCGACCTTGACTAAATTCACGATCTCTCAAAAAACGCGTGTCCCTGTTAATGACCCTGTTTGAATTTTTTCAAAGTTATCCTTTACACAGACTTAATTGCCTTCTTCCTGTGTTTCAAGTGTTTTACTATACCTAGGTACGTCCATTACACAGCACCTACATCTCCTAAGTAAGTAAGTAATGATTATAAATTAAAAGTAAAAAAAAGTAAAATTAACAAATCCAGTGGTTTTAAATTTCTTGAATTTTAAAAGACCTAAATAGCTATTGTATCTATATACCTATACATGTAGGTAAATATTTTAAGAAGGTATCTTAGAAAATAAAAATAGTGGCGTCTTCATGCCTGCGTTAGGTAAAGGCAGGAAGAGGTCACATTTCGACGCGTTTCATTTTTTATAGCTTTTTGGTTTATAAGGTACAGACAACAATATAGAAATACAGATAAAAATTTGCTTAATAATGTAGATACCTAGTAGTAGTAGTAAATGTATCCCTGACTGTTTTCACTTCACAAACTGTTCTTTTGGTAATTAACTCATTTGACAAACTAATCATGTTTCTTTTTACATAATAATTTTATGTCACAAAATCATGTTTGACAAAAATTAATTCATAATTGCGCCCAGTGCCGTCAGTACAATGCATGGCAATGGCAAAGGATTTTATCGTGGACAAAGATGTTCGACCAATGATTTTTAGCACTGACATACTTTCATGTTAAAATAAAAGAATGTCAGTGCTAAATTCATGACAATAAGATCGAAAATCATTGTCCTCGAAAAAATACACTTTAAAACTTTCGAAAGATTCAACCAACCCGTAAGAAAAGTTATAGTACATTTATTTTACATGTCATTTACAATGCTACTATATTATTATGTACCTCTATGGACGTCTGAAACAACAGAGGCATCACGAGCGCGTTGCGGTCTTCTATAGGGCGGGAGTACTATAGATAGATTCGTAAGTATAGATATAGATAGATAGTTTCGCTAAGTATGGTATTTAGGTTCTGTACCTCTCTATTTTAATTGTTACCAATTGAAATTGTAGCTAAGTATTTTGGCATTTACCTAAGTTTGTTGCCAGTTCTTCTCAAGACTCCACATTATCAGCGAACTGGCCGAAGGGAAATTTACTAACTCTTTTTTTGGCTTTTTATGACATTCATAAGACGTATCATGTTGTGGTCTAAATGAAAATAAAATATTTACTATTATTTTATAATTTTTTATATAAAATATGACTCATCAGAATAAAATATTGGTGAAGGTTGATCTTCCACGTAGTAGGGACGTGGAACTGGACTATAATAAGAGAGTTACAAAAACAGATGTCGCGGTGAAACTAAAAGGTCGTTTTGTTACATACGTACCTACCAGTACTACCTATTGTTTACAGTTTATGCATTTTTGTGCAACACGTGTCGTAATGCAGTTCTAAACTATTATGAGTGCTCGTTTTGTATGCTCTTTGAGTGCTGCAAGGAAAAGCGTTCTAAGATTATCAATTACACTGCGCCGTTATCGACCCTAATCCTATTGATACAAGATGGCAATTTTAAATAGATCAATTTTCACTTCACGACAGGGCTTCCAACAGTGCTGCGATATTTTCTTTGGGTTATCGACGACGACATCTCCATTATTATAAACAATAGGTATGAAATGCAGATGAAAATGAAAAATTATATTAATAATAATTTATATTAATCGGTTATCAAACTTGTTCCCCCTTATAACAAAATATGGACTAAGTATTAAACCAGGTATAAACTGACATAAGCCATTGTTTTAGTGTCAAAGTTGTCAATTTAAACCTGGTTTAATGCTTAGTCCGTATTCTGTAATAAGGGGGGGTTAAGTTTTATATAAATCATAGATATTATTATAATCATCACCATATTGTAAGGTAAACAAAGATAAATTCATTAATCTTTGTAAATAGATGTAATTTATTTAATATTTAATTGAAATTGTTTAGTACTATTCAAATACATTAATTACTTGCTTCATTTAAAAAACTGTGGACACTAGTGTCGTTATTACATTGTCTATGTTGTCTACCTACATGATTAATAATTGAAACAATAGATAAGATATATATTTATTCTCATTGAAGACAACACTTAGGTACATGAGAACATATCAGATTTATCGAAAAACTCTGCCAGGGTTGCCCGGCCCTATTGGAAATCTCTTGAGGAGGCCTATGTCCAGCAGTGGACTTCCTGCGGCTGATATGGTAATGATGATGATGAGGGTTATCCAAGACTTACACCACTCGTTTGACTAGTCTATTGGTCTAGTGGTTAGTGACCCTGACTGCTAAGCCGGAGGTCGTGGGTTCGATCCCCACCCAGGACAAATCTTTGTGTGATGAGCATGATTGTTTATTCTGTGTCTGGGTGTAATTTTATTTATAATATGTATGTATTTAAGTAGTATATCAGTTATTTAGTACCCATAACACAAGCAAATATAGTTGCTTAATTTGGGACTACTTAGATGGCGCTGTGAAAATGTGGTAGAATGTTATTATATTATTATGATTATTACTCTCTCTGCTTTACCGACCGTATCCACAGGAACGATAGCTCGATACGTGTGGAGCCAGTTTAGTTACAGGAGCCTGCCACATCTTACGGGTTAGACCCTACTTTTACCATTTGAATTTAGTACATGCTGGGTTTGACCAGTGACGGTTGGTAAATGTTGGTTTTGGTGATTATGTCCTCTGCTCCTTTTTGGGTAGATCCGACATAAATAAGTTAGGTTAGTAGACGGCGGCGAAGCGAAGCTTCCGCCTCCGCTTTCGTAGTTCTAATTTACAAATTTTGGTGTACATTTACTAAATTTGGTGCACATTTACTAATGTTGGGTTACAACTGTAAGTTTTTGGTGTTAAATTATTTATTTTGATTAAAAACAAAACTTAATTAAATGGGTAACGTCTTTTATAAAATAACAACATAAAATAATAATAACATTTAATAATATTATTATATATTATTAAATGTAGTAAAAGTTTGAAATAAACGATAATCTTTGAACGGTTCGGACTTTTATCATTAACAGTTATTGAATCTAGGGTTTTACTGGCAAATCTTAGGATTTAACATAGTTCGGGCTTTTACAGTAACAGGTATACATAAGATTATCACATTAGTTACAGGTATATGTACATTTTATGTACTGGTAGCTCGATTTATATTTTTTTTTGTCCCAGTGTTCTTAATATATTATAGTATTTTAATAAGAGAGGTACAGCGACGGAGATACTTTTCAGAACTAGGCCTAATCCAGGCCTCATCTGAATTAAACATAATAGATATAAGTACCCTAGTATGTTTGGACATTAAGAAAAAAATCTCAAATTACGATACAATATGTAGGTACTTTGAACTAATATTTTCATCCTACTTCCTACCCACATAAGAATTATTTTTTCTAAATAGAAAAACGCTGGTGTGACGACTTGGATACCTTCGACAGGGAATGGTGGAATAAGGCTGGAGATAGACAGCAGTGGAAGGTTCAGGGGAGGCCTTTGCCCAGCAGTGGGATGACACAGGCTAATAAAAAATAAAAAAAAAGAAATCTTCTACATATATATAAAAATTAATCAGTATTTCAATTTGTCACGCCAAAGTCCAGCAAATATTCTTAAGGGAAGAAATATTGATAAGAAAACTGGTGGAATTCAATGTCACGCTGCCAGAACAGCGGGTAAAAGCTAGTAATATATAACAAAATATTAAACCTAAGCACCAGTAGGTACCAACGTTGCAAAAAAAATTTGTAAACTTGCTTTAAATGTACTTACTTAACTTGTCATGTAATCCTACGCATATGTATAACTTCTTCATGAAATGCGATCAATTAGCCGGCAAAATAAAATTTCACAATTTAATAAAAATTAACATGAAATAGAAAATTCTTGCACATAAAATTTAAATAAAATAAACTTACCGAAATATTTTATAAATATCACATTTTTACTTTAAACTACATTATTATTACAATATATTACATTATTTTTTTTATTTGAAATAGAAAATAAATTCTTGCACATACAAAATAAATAACATAAACTTACCGAAAAACTTTATAGATATCACTGCCATTTTTATAAATTATAGTCAATCGTTACAACAGTCAGTAAATCACAAAATATTGTCACTTTAATACACGAACATGTTGTTAAATAAACACATTTGTCGTAACGCGCGGTAGGTAGTAGTAGACAGAACGCGCCGGGTGCACACTGCGGAATAAACAACTCGCAAGCAGTACGAAGTCGCTGTCGACCGAACTGCGGACGTAGTTTCATCAACAACCACCGAGGAGGCTTCGAATTCGAATCATACTATCGCCACACTTCCGCCGAGACCAATATACTGCAAATTATATCTCGGACGTTCTACTTGTGTGATGCCTCCGAACTGGATTCTTGCCCGGTCAGGATTATGCTTTGCTCCAGAACCGGCATTACATTACATGACTGCATACATTTTTTCCTTTTATTTAAATTCGCAACTCGTAAAATAAGGTTGGTATGACTAATTTTTTGGCATGGGAGAATATTGTTAAGAAAATAAATTCTTAAGTTATTCATATCTCAAGAATTTAGTTTCGTGAATTGATTACAAAAAATATAGATGGATAATAGCCATTAAATACCTCTACTTATCAGAAGCATGGTGGTGTCCACATTTGAGGTATTCATTTCAGCAGTGCATAGACGAAACGGTGTGGGTACAAAAATTTACAGGTAGGGTCTTTGTTTTTCAAAAAAAATGCGACATGGACGAGATTTCAACACGAATAAATTAGTATCTTTGTTCATTATTCTAAGCTAACTGTTAGATTATTGTGAAAAAGAATCGTAACATCTCAGTGTAAAATAATTTCATAATTAATTATTACTTATATAATTAATTATGAAATTATTTTACGACGAGCGACGATTACAATAATGATCAAGTATTATATTTCGTCAGTACTAGTGTGTAAGTATAATAATAGTAGGTACGGTCCATGCAGATCTCAATCCGTGGATAATCGTAAAAGGCGACTAAGGGAGAACTTTATGCAGACAAGAGCACTACGAGAAAAGGAAAATTCGAAACAAACCCTACACATTGATACAAACTAAATTCCCTCCACATTCTCTGGACGTTTATGGTTTGAAATGAAGACTAGTGCGTAATCGCCTAAGTAGCCAATAACATGAAAAAATAATTGAGTAATTATTTCTTCATCAACTTTGCGATTTTTATCATATTTTGTATCTAATGGGCCATATGCGCCTCCAAAATCCTTTTCACCGTCTAATCGTTAAGTTAAAAATCGATTATTGTTGAACTTAGAGACACTTTGATACCATTAAAAAAATACATAGGTATTTAAAGTTCGATCGTGCTCTAGCAGCTAATGCTAGCAAGCAGCTATCTTTGGTTAGGTAACCATGAGAATCATAAAACCCTATGGGATGATAAAATGCTCAGTAGACAATCGCATACCATCCGTACGATGATATAAGTTCAAAAAATCTAGTGAATAAAAATATCAAACGCAAAAACAGCAATGTTTTAGTTTCAAGTGTTGGTATAGCGCAACTCCCTAAATTTCTCAAAGATAAAATAGAATCTCGGATTGTATTTTAATTATGTAAAAGATGGTCTAAAATGATTAGTCACGGACTCATGGTCAAGCGTGTCTTCTAGTAGCATTTCACCTAGTTCCTAAGATAGATATTTTTGGAATCTCGAAATACGACTGAAACCTTTATTACACTTGTAGTATCCAATTTGTAG
Source organism: Laspeyria flexula (assembly GCA_905147015.1). NCBI lineage: Eukaryota > Metazoa > Arthropoda > Insecta > Lepidoptera > Erebidae > Laspeyria > Laspeyria flexula. Next base: position 7,562,496 of record LR989964.1, on the reverse strand, counting down.
AAAGTGTTTAGCCTGAAAATAGGAAATCGAAAGATGAAGTCGAAGTGAGACCATTTAGGAATGAACGAGAGAACCGCAGCGATATTATCGTCGTGCCACGTATTTCTAAACACTCTCTTAGAACGTATCTACTTACACACGGCGATATTATCGCGGTGATATTAATTATATAGAAATACGTAGAAATCGCCGCGATTCTCTCGCTCGCGGAGGCCATCTCTCATACTTTTGTTTTTTTCGGATTTAGATTTTAGCTAGAAGATAGCCGGGCACATCAGCCTTTATAATTGGGGTCTTGGTCTATCCAATGCAAAGGCGATTAACCACGGGATCTCCGGCCATTGACTTGACCAACTCTGCACAACCCATCGTCGCATGGAGACCCTTTTCAGGTCGTCGGTCCACCTAGCTCGGGGGCGTCCTACGCTACGTTTGCCGCGTCGCGGTATTCACTTCAAGAGATGCTTGCTCCCTACACTTAAACACACTATGTACAAATATCATTAAAAAATAAAGTGATTTTTTTTCCATAAGTAGTCTCACAATGCTACACTACTTATACAAAATAAAAAGTCAAATTAGGTATCAATTAATTACACTACTGCCAGATTAACTAACTGAATCACCTTGAAAAGGGTACAAGCATAACATGACCATTTTTAACAGTCGCCAGATAAAATAATTTATATACTTAAGTAATCGCTTTGACATCAACAAACATTTTTCCACAACGATTAAATCTTTGGAATACTTAAGCCAAAGTTAAGAATCTATTAAATACTTAGATATTTTCATCTAATATGAAAGATATTTCAGTCACACTGACTTAGCTTTCATTGGAATTACCTTTCAATATTAAATTTAGGTACTTTACCCAAGAAATAAACGTGAATGTTAATTGTCATTATCAACAACATGAATTGCAACAAGTTTCCCATTATAGTTATAATAAGTTACTTTCTTATCGGATAGGTAATCCGTTTAAATCAATAAAACTAAGTAGCATCCACCTCCTGACATTTAATGATCCTAATCCAGCCGTCTAGTCAGGACATAACATGACATGAACAGAGTTTGGGATAATAACATGGTCGAAAACCAAGCCAGGATCACGTATATTTCTTACTAGAATTATATATTTTAATACTAGAATTCGCTTCGCAAAGGCTTCGCTCCGATTATAGCCTATATAACCTTCCTCGTTATATGGGCTATCCAACACCAAAAGAATTTATCAAATCGGATTTATTGAACCATAAGTAATCCACACACGCTGGCCTAGTGCGGGTTGGTGGATCAGACATACACTCAGAATTTCTTTTAGGATATGTAGTTTTCCTCACGATGTTTTCTTTCACTGTTAGCAGATGGTAAGTTACTTGACTCTATAAATTCTTCAACTCTATAATTTATATTACTCTATATTTTTTATCAACTTTAATAGCAATAGTTAGAACCCCATAGATTTAGTAATATTACGTACCCATGGATTTAGTAATATTGCTTGTAATATATTAATTGTTTATTCGTTTATTCAACTATATTATAGGTACATGGAACATCACTACATAGTATAAAACAAAGTCGCTTTCTCTGTCCCTATATCCCTATGTATGCTTGAATCTTTAAAATTACTCAACGGATTTTGATGCGGTTTTTTAATAGATAGAGTGATTCAAGAGGAGGGTTTATAGGTATTAAATACATACCACGCGGGCGAAGTATCGGGCGGAAGCTAGTAAATAATATAGTTTTCTGTTTTCCGATCGGACATCTGCGCCATCTACCGAACGAAAGAGTAATAAAAGTGCTAATAAACAAAACAACTGGCTTAAAGTTTTTTTTAATTATACAGCAGTGTTGCCAACGTAGACGATTTTTTGCCTTTTGTGCTACTCAGAATGAGAATCAGCGATGAAAAAGTTTAAAAAGCAACTTTTCGCCTATTAGGCTACTTCTGATTTTACGTCATTTAAATCAGCTGAATCGCCAATAACGTTAAAAACTTTGAACGTTTAAGAAAAACATCAATGTTCACATGAATTTAATTGTGTGAATATTGTGTAGTTTAGGTACAATTTTAAGAATGTATAAGAGATTTTGAGATGGTCACCCGTAACAGGTAAACAAACAGTACTGTTTGTTTATGATTCGTTAGTTTCATTGATAAGAATAATATGTACTGACGTACCTAGTTAGTTTCGGGGTAGACGAATACCCTGAATATATCATTAAATTATGTGTAATCAAATTTAGAACGTAATACAGTGATAATTTAAGTATGGACTGTGAATAATGACTACCGCAATTTACTGTATTTTGTATTGTACTGACGAAATAGTTCATAGAAATCCTCCTAGATATGTTAGTTTATGTTACTTTCGCTACAATTATTGTGTGGTTCCTGTGAAAAATGAGTAAAAACGGCAGGAGTAATCTCGTCGTTGCCATATTATAGCTAGTAGAAGATAAATCAGAATCATCTTAAATTTATTGAAGTGAATTTTAAATACAGTATATTAAGTATTTTCATGTAGGCTTGTACCAATATATTTAATAAATTTATACAAACCAAATTTTATTCAAATAGATATTTTGGATTTTTTAGGCTATGCTAAAAGTAACCTAAAGTTTAGGCTACGGAACTGACTGCAACTGAATTCAAAATCTAAAATTCGACTACATTAGGTTAGCTTAAGAATGAAAAACGGCGATATTAGGCTAAGCGCCGTTGGCAACACTGCTATACTGTCCAATTGTCATTTTATCATTGACAGTGACAAGTGATAACGTAAATCCTGAATCCTAGATAAAACAAACGCAAGCGTGGAAAAAACAAATACAAAGTCCATCAAGAATCCAAACCATTCGGTTGACAAGCAAAGGTTGAACTGGGGTTTGTTCAGATATCAAGTCAGATAAACATAGATACGTGCTTATACGAAGATAGAGTAACGTTGAAAATCATAAATTACTTTTGCTAATTGTTTTATTACTTGATAATAAAGGTAAGACACTATTTTTATAGCTTACTTGTAGAAATTGTATAATATTCAGTATATTTTTGTGGTTATAATTTTACGACTGTGATAACATATTTTTATTTTATCAAGTTTTCGAGCGTAACTCCGAAGTTTACATATTTTTTTAAAGACTGGAACTTTGAAGCCTGTTCTTAGTATTCAATAATTTGTTGAAATGTTATTAGGACGAGTCAGTCAACTTATAATAAGACGTGGTATTCATATATCGCCTAAATTGAATCAAGCAATGGGTGTCGACGGCAATACGATTTTAGCAGAAAGTTTAAAAAAACAGGTGAGTGGAGAAATCTGTTTTTAAGATTTGTTCTATTTTTAAACCCAATACTAATACCGATTGAAATAAAACAATCTTTGTTAACATCAATAAGTCTTGAAATAATGTAACACCCTTATTTAACCGTGATCTAGGTAATTTAATTTAATTTAATTAGAATATCTTTAAGGTAAGGTCAGTAAGTGTAATTAAAAACTTGTTATTTTAACTGCATTAAAAATTAACAATATGAACTCTTTATTCCTATGACTACAAATCAATGAATTCTCAATACTGGCCTAGCCTAAAATATTTATCACAAGTAGTAAAAATGTCTTAAACACTTCACACAATAAAAAGAAAATGAAGTTTAATAACAAACAAATTATTTCAGGGTGTAGAATATGTATTTGGTATTGTGGGTATACCTGTTATAGAGACTGCTCTTGCATTCCAAATGGCTGGACTCAAATATGTCGGAATGAGAAATGAGCAAGCGGCATGCTATGCAGCACAGGCTGTTGGATACCTCACAGGTAATTTATATAATATTTTTTTATACTTAGTTAACAATAAACATTCAAATTTATAAATTTTAAATAATAAATTATTATTTTATTTATTTCATTAAAAACATAAAAAATCCCTATCAATAAAGGCAATGAAGCAAATAAAGTATAAAATAATAAATATATTCCACATACCCAAGTACCTATAATTGAAAATGTTTTTATCTTCATGTAAGAATTAATTATATTACACTACAATCAATAATATAATATGATAAAATATATAATTTGTATGATAATAAAGTAATTAGCATAGACAGTAAGAAAATTTATTATGGTGTGCTTAATCATAAGCAACTACTACATCAATGAACATTATTTGCATCTTGTCACCTACAGCAAGTTGCAAAAAAAATTTGTACTTATTTATAAATTTTTATTCACTATGTTTTTTACTAAAGACTACGCCGAGCAGAGAATAAGCTCTATGTTATGAGTGTTCAAAGATACAAAGTATCATCATTACATCAGCCCAATGACATCCACTGCTGAACCTAGGCATCATGTGACTTCCAGTACTACTGCAACTAACATCCACCCTCAACCTTTACCAGGTCGTCTGTCCACCCCGTGCGGGATGCCCTATACTGCATTTTCTTATAATAAAGAATGCTTGAAGCCAATTTAAAAAGAAACCAATTGTGGGTCATACAAATATCTGTCATATATGAGAATCAAACCAGTACACAACTACGAAGCTCAGGCTTCATCAGGAAATTGGATGTCCATAACCCTAACCAAATTTGTAAGATCGTCTGAAATGATTTCATAACAAAAATCCATATATAACAAACATTTTAGCATTCACTGTGCTAGATGCCAGGTCCATAGTGTGTTAAAATAAGAAATGTGTGCAGTGCCTCGGACTTCCTATTATTTATATCTCTGTATCCATCCTATATCCGCAATTTTATATCCGTTCTGGATATCTCTGCCGCTAATTATAAGAAAATATTTTTATTCTGTAGGAAAGCCAGGAGTATGTTTGGCAGTCTCTGGACCAGGTCTACTGCACTGTATTGGTGGCATGGCCAACGCACAGGTGAACTGTTGGCCACTTATAGTCATTGCTGGCTCATGTCCACAGGACCACGAGGGTATTGGAGGCTTCCAGGAATGGCCTCAGGTATGTAATGTCATTTTTATTAGAACTATGTTAAAATATTGGAATGATAATTACTTAAATAAGACAAAGCTAAACTCTTGCATCCAAATAAAAATATTATTAATAAATCACATTTTTTATAAATGAAAAAATATTTCAACTTATAAATAAATTATAAAGCTCAACAACAATTGAAAAAAAAATACATTAAAAAAGCAAAAAGAACAAAGCAGTTTTTCAAAATAATTGTTCCATAGAAAAATTATAATTATTCCAATTACTTAAAGTTCAAAAATGTTTAAGCGATGTTCTCATTAACTTTGCTATTCTATGCTGTGTATATTTTCTCATGACAATATTTACTTATTAGTCACATGATTCTAAAAGGGTTCCCTATTTGATTTCGAAAGTCGATGATTCGATTTTTATTATATCGAACACGGTAAGTCGATAATTCAATAGTGCGGTGTTTTATTCCACCGATGTTTTGTTAGTGCGATGTAACGTTTGTGCGAAAAATCTTGGTTCGAGAAACGTTACAGCGATTGCTCATTAGTTCGGTAATTTATTACTTCGATGGTATGTTGTTTCGAAATAATAATAACCAAATATTTTTAGTTGTTTTATTTTCAAGAAAAAATATACAATAAATTAAAAATATACAATAAATTGTTATATTATCTGAAATGGTACTTCCAGTCCTATAATTTTTGAGCAAAAAGAACACATTACTGAAAAAATAATCTTGATTGACATTATAAATCTAGCATGTTGGCCTAGTGGTTAGTGACCCTGACTGCTAAGCCGGAGGTCGTGGGTTCGATCCCCACCCAGGACAAATCTTTGTGTGATGAGCATAAAAGTTTGTTCTGTGTCTGGTTGTAATTTATTTATATGTATGTATTTACAAAAAAAAATGTGTTTAAGTAGTAAGTAAGTAGTAATATTACGGTTTGTCCAAATCTTTGCTATAGAGTCGGATACTGTTTTCCTTTTTTTCTTGGGTGGAATCTTATCAACCTTCAATATATCTCACAAACTCCATCATTATTTCCACCAAGGCTATGGTCTATACATAAAATAAATAATAATATAATAATAATAATATTCTACCACATATCCAACTCTAAAGCAAAGATTTGGACAAACCGTAATATAAAATTATTTTATTAATATGGAACTTCTTCCTTTTTTAAGAGCCATTTCTAATCATATAGAATTATAATTATAAATCATGTTTTTTTTTCATTACCGTTACATGATTTACAATGTAATCAAGATTATTTTTTCAGTAATGTGTTCTTTTTGCTCAAAAATTATAGGACTGGAAGTACCATTTCAGATAATATAACAATTTATTGTATATTTTTAATTTATTGTATATTTTTTCTTGAAAATTGGTGGTTATTATTATTTCGAAAAAACATACCATCGAAGTAATAAATTACCGAACTAATGAGCAATCGCTGTAACGTTTTTCTAACCAAGATTTTTCGCACAAACGTTACATCGCACTAACAAAACATCGGTGGAATAAAACACCGCACTATTGAATTATCGACTTACCGTGTTCGATATAATAAAAATCGAATCATCGACTTTCGAAATCAAATAGGGAACCCTTCTAAAATGGTTCCTAACAAAATCTATACTAGACTATATCTATACTAGATGCTATAGAAATATCCAAATTAAATGTTTATTATTATTTGTGTTACACACAGATTCATGATATTATAATAATATATTGTAATAATCGCTGCTTGTATCTAAGCAATTCTATGATAAGATTAAATATTTGACCACCTAGTACAGAATGTTTGATTTAACATATCAAACTGTATATTATCACTCACACAACAAGGGCAAGAATATTCCTATTTAAAATTAAAGAATTTCGGCTTAAGGTATAGGCAATCCAAAACCAGTATTTATTTATGTTTCTAAAATTATTTTTGTATTTTTGTCCTCACCCAACATAAGATAATTTAAGCTTGTGTTATGGGTACTAGACAACTGATAAACATACAAATGTAATTATTAATATATAATTATTATACATAGAAAAACACCCAAACTCCGAATTAAACATTTGCACATCATACAAATACTTGTTCCGAACTATCCCTGGGGATCGAATCCAATACCTCAGAAACCGCAACAACCGTTGCGTCTCTGACGCAGTTAACCAGTGATTAAGCACACACAAAAATGATTGATTTACTCTAATGTACTTAATTATATAGGTATTGTAAAATGTTGAAAAGTCTTAAGATGTATAGGTAGGTGCTTAGAACTTAGAAGAACTAGTTTATAGTTCCACATAATATGAATCTTGGAACTCAAATACCTAATAATGGTTTTGTAATAAATTAGTGTGCAAATAAATAATGTATATTTCCATAAAGATATCAGTGTAAGAAGAATAATTAGTGGTTAGTTCGAATGGTTTCAACCAATTTCACTGTAGGTATTTAATTAATACAGACTGATTTACACTTAAAATGTAGTTATTTTTTTTATTATATGTAGGTACTTACTTAACTATAATTTCTACTGATGTTTATCTTTAAATATATAATTCTTCTGTACCTGTGTTGACAGTGAACTCCTCCTAAACAGCTGAACCGATTTGAATGAATTTTGTGTATGTGTTCAAGTGGATAAAATGGTTTAGATTTACAAATAAAAAAAAATAAAAAATGCAATCGATTGGTATATCATGCAGGACAACGTCTGTCGGGTCCGCTATGTTATTATGTTATTGGTATGGTTAGTGCAAAGACTCGAAATTATTTGTTGTGTTTAGCTTATTAAAAAATATTGTCAGTTGATACAGTTCCAACTACCATTCCAACTGACAATTGTCTGAAATTCATTTAAACATATTGTGTTTTAAATGTTAAATAAATCAGGGTTGATAGAAATTTACATAATATATAATATCCTACGATAAAAATTGAACCATGATGAATTAATGATGAGTTTCTGCAGTAAGTATGTATGAGGTTCCCTTCGGGGAAAAGACGACTTGCTATGTCATAACTTCTGTCTTCAAAAAAAAAACAATAATTCACTATAATACTAACTTACGATAAGGTTCGAATTACTATAGGATGAACACGTAATCTTTGATTGTGATAAGAATTAAAATGATAGCAAAACGTTTGTTGCCCTTGACTTAATCTAAATACTGTTGGTCTATTTTCAATTAGTATTCTTATTTCAATAATAAGTTAGTAACTTTCCGGTCAGATTTTGATTGTATCTATTAGTGAACTTTGTATTACGCAAACGCATTCGGTTGAAAGGAAGCAACCCTAATAATTATCTAAGTAACTAGAAGTCGCGCGGGGCCTTGCTGCCTTCGTCCTTTGTTTGGCCACTGCTCAGCTCCTATTGACCTTCCTCGATAAATAGGCGATAGCCTTTTAGGGTTGGATACAACACTAAGAGAATTTTTCAAATCGGACCAGTAGTTCCTGAGATTACCGCGTTCAACCAAACAAACTCTACAGCTTTATATTATTAGTATAGATTACAAATGTGGCCGGTTTTCCACGAGTCACACTACATCCTATCACACTGTGTAACTTTTCAAGAAGCTATTTCATTTCATACCTTTGTTCTTACACATCGATACCCCTCCCACTTCCCCGCTTCACTTCCCCCGGGCCGCTCGCTCCGTTGCTATCGCAGTCTCGTCGTACTTACAATGTGCAAGTTCGTTGAAAGCTTCAATAATATGACAAAAGATGCGCAGATAATATTACCGTGTCATAGAAACATTCAATTGAAGAAACGCTGTGTAGCTCAGTTGAAAAGCATGCGGATTAGCTAAATTTTAGACAGATTTTTTCAATAGATGGAATTCAATAGATGTATTATTAGGCAAGTTTAGACAAAGTGATATATTATATGTATAATAAATTGCACAGGTTTAAATTTAAAAAATCCTACTTTGCTTTGAACATAACTCATGTTATTTTTTTCTAGGTGGAATCAAGCAGGTTATACTGCAAGTATGCTGCCCGGCCTCCATCTCCGCGCCTCATTCCACTTCACGTTGAAAAAGCTGTGCGACTTGCTTCTGCTGGAAGACCTGGAGTAGCCTACCTTGACATGCCTGGAACATTGCTTTTGGTAAGAACAAAGTGAAGTATGAGCCATCTAAAAGTTGTTTTTCTGGTTAACTTATTCGTTTTCTGTAACTGTTACGGGTGGTCTAGTGTCATGGGTTCGATGCCCACACGAGATAAATATTTATGTGATTCATAAAATTTCCCCGCGACAGTCCTTGTGACAAGACAATCAAAACAGCTCCCTAGTGCGGGAGCTGTCTTGATTTGATTTAGAAATGTTGCTTTAAAATTATTACTTGCCTTTAATAAAATGCCTGTATCCAGCAGTGGACGTCCTACAGCTGAAATGAAGATGTTGAATAAAATCATTGTTTTACTCACGAATCCCCTTATTACAAAATACGGACTAAGCATTAAACCAGGTTTAAAATGACAACTTTGTCACTAAAACAATGGCTTACGTGAATTTGAACCTGGTTTAATACTTAGTCCATATTTTGTAATAAGGGGGAAAGAGTTTTACATGTCCGTTTCGAACGAAAGCTGACCTTTACCCATTGTTCATATAAAATATTATTTAATTCTATGACTAGTTATTCCAATCTTGTTGATAATTTATACATAAAAGTAAATAATGGGCCACGTAATAAATTATACAAGTTCGTCGTGACCTTCCTTTGTTGACTACTTCACATATTATGGCTAGATGTTATAATTGCCACGCTACAGATTAAATAAATATTTTATTATGATTTTGAATTATAAAAATTTAATATAGAACTAAACTTTAACAATTAGTCTGATGTTGTTTTATTTCTTAACGCCAGACCGCAAACATAATATAAAATTATATTGTTTGTCGGACAATGGGTTACTGAATCTTTTTGAATGTTTCAAACTACGAGTACCATTTCAGAAAATATGTAACAAAACGTAATTATGAACCCAATTAATTACAATTTTCAACACATAGTGACTGACGACTGATTTCAGTTTTAGATACCTACCTACATAAATTCTGTAAAATCTTTTAATAATACCTATACTTCTTAAACTTCTTATTTCCGTAAAAAACTAAACTGCCTATTTCAATTCTAAACATAATGGGTGACTCTAAACGGTGATGATAACTTCTTTTTTGTGTTTTCGACTGTATTGTTGGCGTTGCGGGAGTCTGTACTGCACAGGAGGTCCCCGGTTAGATTTCCGGGATGGGTACAAACGGTATTGAGTTTTTGTCATGAAATGCTCAGTATCAGCCAGGAGTTTAGAAACAGTACCCGTTTAATGTCAATATGGCAATAGGCACCCTGTAAGGTACATGGTATTAAACAAAGCTGGCAAAATGTAGGTGTGGTGCTCCTCTGCCTACCTCTTTGGGAGAAAAGGTGTGACCCTATGTTATTTTTTTGTGTCAATAGGCAGAGGCAAACGAAGACCAAGTTCCACTAGTCTACAACGCCGAGCCAGTGAGACTAGCGCACCCCGACCCAGCACTGGTGTCGCAAGCCGCCGACTTGCTGGCTAAAGCTGAGCGACCACTCATAGTGGTCGGTAAGGGCGCTGCGTACGGTCGCGCTGAAGAAGCTATCGGCAAACTGGTCGAGAATACCAAACTGCCTTTCTTGCCTACGCCCATGGGTAAGAAATACTGATAAATGACCAATAAATGTAGATCCAACAATTTTTTCTCTTTATTTCTGCAGCCAGCGTGGGTCGAGCAAAACATATTAATGGGTTTTCTATTTTGACATTTTAAGTATCAGCTCATATTCTGGAAAAATGTGCCCGATTAATGGCAATAGAGTATTACATGAGACCAAATCTCTACTCACAAATCGATTGAAATCAACTTCTCCGTTGATGCAGAGCAAAGTCACGAACAACAAACTCTGTTCAGGTAAAGGTGTAGTGCCGGACGAGTCGGAGTACTGCGTGTCAACAGCGCGGACACAGGCGCTGTTGAAGGCTGACGTCATACTGCTGTTGGGCGCTAGACTCAACTGGATGCTACATTTCGGACAGGCCCCTAGATTCGCGCCTGATGTTAAAGTTATCCAGGTATATCTAATTTTATTTGAAAAAAAAAATAGTTTTTAATTTGGCTTCGACCGCGCGCATTTTCGTCTGTATTAAATTATACTGTATGTAATAAAATTATATATCTACCAAAGGCATCCTCATGAATCTTTATCTATTGGTGGAAACTGCATCAAAGTCCGTTGCCTACTTTAGAAGATCTAAGCGTACATACAGATTAAAGCAACTTTATTTTATAGACAGGTTTAAGCAGATGAAATTTAAAAAAAACAACACAACAAATATTTAATACAATTAATTATGAAATAGCAGAAATTTGTCTTGTTTACCAATTTTAATTATTTTCTGTACACACTGATTTGTTATATTCCAGGTGGACATAACTCCTGAAGAGTTCCACAACAGCATCAAGTCAGAAGTGGCTGTGCACTCGGACATCAGACCATTCACTGAGGCTCTCTCACAGAAGCTTACCGAGAAAAAGTTCGCTCTAAAACCTAACAGTAATGACTGGTGGCAAGCACTCAAGCAGAAGCAAAAAGCTAATACTGAATTTGTTAAGGTATGTTTGTTGTCCAGGTTCGATCCCAGAGTCGGGCAAAAATAGTATTGCTTGTTAGTATCCTGAAATTCTCCATATCAACCCGGAGTGAGGAAGTGATCATTCATATTTCTTATTATTCACATCCTATAACAATGTGAATATTAAGTGATAATATTATTATTATTCAATAAAAATAAATTAGCATCATTCAAACAATACTATTGTTACTTCATGCGAATATTTTTCTCAACCAGTCACGGTGCATTGTGACTTGTTGCCAATAAAGGACCAATTAGTCCATATAAGCAATAAAAGGGAGTGTAAAAAAATATAACACATTTTTTTAATTTCAGGCCCAAGCGAGCAATACATCAACCCCTCTCAATTACTTCGCTGTTTTTAAAACAGTGCAAGAAAACATTCCCAAAGATTCGATCATAGTAAGTGAAGGAGCCAACACAATGGACATCGGACGTGGTCTTCTCCTGAACAACAAGCCTAGACACAGACTGGATGCTGGTACTTTTGGCACTATGGGAGTTAGTATTGAATACATATAAGTTATACATAATATAACTAAAAATATCATAATTTTGATTGATTGTGCAAAATATCCTCTCCCTTTATTTCTCCTCCCTATGGACAGCAGCTATACGTTTACCTTGGCAAGTTAAAATTAGTTCTTTATATATTGTACTTTTTACATACTTTCACATTCATAATATACTTAATTATTATATTTTTATATGACATCCCCATACCTTTGGAAACTTAATGTAAGTTTCATATTGCGCTCTGTGTACTTGGAACTCCCTAACGAGGTTTTCCCAAGGGACTACAGTATGGGGTTCTTCAAAAAAGGAGTAAATAGGTTTCTTAAGGGTCGGCAACGCGCTCGTGATGCAACACCAGGGGCTACGGTAACCGCTTACCATCAGGCGGACCGTACGTATGTTTGCCACCGTCGTCGTATAAAAAAAAAAAGACTTTGTTTATTGTGACAGTAACAGTGGTTTATTTCAACTAGGTGGGTCCCGGTTTTGCCATCGCAGCAGCAATGTGGTGCCGTGATTATGCTCCACAGAAGCGCGTCATCTGCGTCGAAGGAGACTCGGCTTTCGGGTTTTCTGGTACGTACTTTGAATATAGTTTATACTAGTGGATAGTTGTATATACTAGTGGATAGTATATATAGTGGATAGTACAGTCAGCATCAAATAGTTAGTGACACACAAGGTATTTAAATTTATAGATGCAACCAAAAAGTTAATAATATTGGTACAAGCAAAGTTTCCATATTGTTGTCAACAATTTACGCGCTCATATGTCGAGACGCTCAAAATGTCATATAGATAGGTTGAATCAAACCGCCATAAATATGGTTAGTCATACCGCCAATGGTATCCAAGCATCCAAGTGTTCAAAAATGTGGATCACATTAGAAACTTACCGAACTTTGCTTGTACCGATATTATTGACTTTTTGGTTGCATCTATAAATTTGAATACCTACCTAGAGTGTCAACTATTTGACGCTGACTGTACCATACTAATATTTTATATTACACCAAAATACTTACGGTCTGAAACTTAATCTACTTAGGTACTACTAAAGTTATGTGAGAAGCAAACTTTAATATGATATTATTAATCAGAACTACTGACTGAAATTTGTTTTTTTTTTTCTAATATTATTTACACTATCTTTTGGTGAAATAAACAATTTTTATATAGATAATGCGTTCCTGCAAGCCACTCGGGCTAGTGTCGCAATAAATATTTGAATGTTTATTTGTCAGGTATGGAGATCGAGACCATGTTCCGGTACAAGTTGCCAGTGATTATCATTATAGTTAACAACAACGGTATCTACAGTGGCTTCAACAAGGAAGTTATGCAGGACATACAGTCGGGTGGTGATATTGCTCAATGGTAAGTATAGAATTGTTACTTCTCGGTTACTTTAATAATTAATACAACTGCTGATAGATAGCGTGGCATTAGTAGTTATGTTAGGTTTTAAAACTCTTCATAACCATTTAGTGTTTCTAGGTTATTTATATCTATACTAATATTATAAAGCTGAAGAGTTTGTTTGAACGCGGTAATCTCAGGAACTACTGGTCGGATTTGAAAAATTCTTTGAGCAGTGGGCAAATAAAGAACGGAAGCAATGCCCCGCGCGACTTCTAGTAAAGTATAAACGTGGCTTTCATCATCATTTCAGCCTATTGCCGTCCACTGCTGGACATAGGCCTCTCCTAACACGTGCCATAGCACAGAATAGTAAATTCAAAGGTAGACTTGTTAGTCCGGGATCCCTGGTCCAAATTTTTTTTTATTACTATCTGGCTAATTTTTCATTAGTAGCTTCATTTCGATGAGACGCCCAACAATTTCGTATTCCAAAAGTTTGATTGTGGTAGCTAACAGACGTAGCAAGGGTATATTATATAGCTTGATAGTAATCAAAAAACATTTGGACCAGGGATCCCAGACTATGTAGTCCACACTATGTATTCACAGTAGGGAGTTACTTTTATAAAACTTTGAATCCCCATTCACGAGAAATTTATCATAGCGTAGGTATAGGCTTCACCCTTTATATCGCTGACGTCCAATGTTTAGGAAAATATTTTCCTTTTTTTCAGTACTCCTCCCACCGCTCTAAGCGCTGAGATCAGATACGAAAAGATGATGGAGATATTCGGCGAGTCAGGTCACCTGTGCCGCACCGTCGAAGAAATCGAAGCAGCTATCAAAAAGGCAGTCACCGTTACAGACAAGCCCAGCATTATCAACATATTGATTGACCCATCGTCCAGTAGGAAGCCTCAGACCTTCAACTGGCTAACGGAATCTAAGCTGTGATATGTATGACATTTCCTTTTTACTTTTTATTTTAACAAAGAATAAAGACTACCTAGCGATCCATCCGGATCACGGTCATCAAGCATATAAAATATTAAATTATGTTGTATTACAAAATGTAGATTTAAGTCAATTTGGGACATTGAAAATCAAAGAGAATAATTTTAAAGGATTAGCAAATACATGCCTGTGCTATGTGGTCGCTCCTCCGGAAACCGTTTCAACCATATAAGGGGTTAAATTTTTATAAAGGGAATACACAAGGAACTTATATATCTTGGAATACATTTAAATGATTGATGACGTAAGTATCGAGATCCACACTAGTCTACATAATAGTGTATGGTTCATAATATTTTTGGTGCTAAGTCCATAATTAGGTACGGTATTGGGACTAAAATATTTGTTATTGTTGATGATTATATTGAAAGATTATTTTTTGTTGTTATTATGCACATGAAATGGTATAATTTATTTACTGTATTTATACTGCAGAGGGTGAGATTGTTCCATTGTATTTATACTGCATTTTATTTTGTATATTTTTGGGGTTTATATAATAAGTCAAAAGTCAAATATGAAACACAGAATGTTTTGATATTGTCTGTAATTGAGTCATACTTATTTATGGTCACATGTTGTTTGTATATAATAATGAACTTAACAATATATATTTAATAAACTTTACATTATAAACTAAATCCCTGTATTATCATTTAACTCCTGGAGGCAAATGAATCTGCTGTCTTGGTTGTCCAAAGCAACATAAGATGAGCAGTTAGTTATATTAAATATTCTTCACATTTTGCTGAGGCAGCCAATCAAAAAGTTCTCTATCACAGTTTGTGCTGAAAAAAAAACATGTGTAAAAAACATTCACAAAGTAATGAACAAGTGTCATTATTCACAAGACAGTGTAACAAGATGAAAATAAAAATTCACATTGAGTCACACTGTTCCTCAATACGATTTTTTTTTCACATCCAGTCATAGAGTGACAGCATGCAGTATAACACATTGCGAATAAAAGTAGTCATTTAATATCAATCCGTAAATATCAGGCCGTGATAACTGCCTACCATAGAGCAAAAGATAAAAAAAAACATCATAACATTTCCGAAGGGAGGGCAGATCACATCACACCTATATTTCGCCAGCTATATTTGGACCCATGAAATAGGGGGAGAGCCTACTATCATAAACCAGAAACATTTGTTTACCGAACTCCAGGAAATTCTCAATCATCATCATCATCATCATATCAGCCCAACAACGTCCACTGCTGAACATAGGCCTCACCTAATTTCAATTATCAATACTAACTGGAAATTCATGTTAGAAAAATTTCACCCAAACAGAGAATAGAACCCGGAGCCTCTTGCAGTCATATACACTTGAGGCAGTTATTGCTGATAAAAAAATTAACAAGTAAAGCAGAAACTTACCCAGTTTACAGTTATTAGTAGTGGTCAAGGTGTAAGCATCTTGGTCATAATCATTGGTAAGGGTGAGATCGGCGCCTCTGATGAGAAGCTCATTGCAAGTGTAGGGGAAGTCAGCTGCTGCTGCATACATAAGGGCTGTGCTACCAGACTAAAACAATATAACAAATCAATAAGTAATCAATGGAACTTACAAGCAAATGGTGTATGTTTTACTAACCAGTCCAATCTAAATTCTTTTCCCATTCAATAACATTTTATAGTCATTTAAAGAAAAAAATACATTTGAACTGAGAACATCCAGTTTTCATCTATCACAAAATTTGAATTTCATGTAGTGCCTATATAAAGTACAAAAAATTACTAAGAGATGTTAATATTATTTACAGTTTAAAATGCCTCTTATTTTGCATTACATTAGGTATCTCATATTCCAAACAGTTCTAATTTTGTAAAGTTTACTTTAGTAATATTATGAGTGCAACTGATTTTAAAATATAATTATCTTTATTTAGAACAATAAAAACAATTTCTACAATAATTTGACATAGTTACTTATGCAAACAAAGAAAAGGCAAAAAAATGTTAACTTACATCATCCTGTATATCAGCATCAGCTCCCTCATTCAAAAGAAACTTCACAACCTCGTGGTGCCCGCCCGCCGCTGCCAGGTGTAGTGCCGTCTCTCCCTCCGGGCCCCGCATGTTAACATTGGCACCACACCTAAATATTAACAAACACCACTTTCAACAATTCATATTATTAAAACAATGATATCAGGTTTTCAAAATAGATATGAGATGAATTACTATTTGCCTATACATATGGTAGGTATACACATGTAACATTGTGTCAAAATCAAATTAGTGGAAGACAAAGAACAAAGGAGGAACATAGTAGAGTGTACTTACCACACTAAGTCTTGGCAACTGTTTAACTGACCATAGCTGGCTGCCCAGTGCAGGGCAGTGAGACCATGCTCATCAGTGATGTCAACATACTGCTCCAGTTTCACGTCTTCACGAGTTATTTCGCCGCGGCCTGCCTTAGCGTGTAAGCTACAATCTGGCTGGGGTAACTCCGGGACTCGCGCCTGCGTATTACCTACAAAAGTGACCTTGAACGCGTTACTTACTTACTTCAAACCCACAAAGATATTCCTAGAAATCAATAGATCTAGTCGACCTACCAAGCTCAACTCAAGTATAATAAATGACGTACCTCTCTGTAGATTAGTAAGCGCCGTGCATTGGACAGATTTGTAAGGCGTAAATGCACTTTTCCTGACGCCGTTTAAATTAGGCGCCCATCGTTGATATCCTCCACTGCCACTTTTACTACTATCCTGGCTCCCCGAATCGAATTCGAACTTGTAACTGTCCACATTTTCTTGCTTTTCTTGTTTGATGTCAATATTTTTGCCTTCGTGTTTGACAGAAACAGCCTCTTCCATTTTCCTGATTGTTTTTTTATGTTTTCAATCGACACTCGACACCAAATCAACGAAATTGTAAATAAAACTATAGAGTAGAATTTAATGAATAAAGAATATAAAGACACTATGAATGTACGATTGTCTTTGAATATTTTTTTATTATGTTGGTAAATACCTAGAGTTGGGATTCTCCAAAGACAGATTCGCAAGCAGTACATAGTAAAAAAAACATTATTTTGTGTACCACAAGACGTTCAATTTTGATCACCGAGCAATAATTATATAAACCATGTTTGAGTTTGATGATCAAGTCTTAAGGGCCCCACAGACTATCAGTTC
The DNA here is from genome assembly GCA_905147015.1 of Laspeyria flexula. Lineage (NCBI taxonomy): Eukaryota > Metazoa > Arthropoda > Insecta > Lepidoptera > Erebidae > Laspeyria > Laspeyria flexula. Next base: position 7,544,772 of record LR989964.1, on the reverse strand, counting down.
GCCGGACGAGGAATGAGACGGCGCGCGGGCGGCGCGGGGCGCGGCTTGTCACCTGTCAGTAAAGCGAGAAAGGTCGCCTATTAGCGAACTGATAGTGTGGCGTACCCTTTACTGAACTCAATCAGTAATTCAGTACTGAGTATTACTAATAAAATAGCTTATATTATTATCAAAATTTTTATTTTAAACCTTCACTTGGACTGATTTTCAAGGCAAATATTTCTTCATTATTATAGCTATCGCTGCTATTTAGATTGATCTTACGTATATTCTTACCGCACAGATGATAAATAATGCAAATAAACAGCACAGACATATAATCGACATCAAATCATCATCGAATTGTCAATGTCAAAGAAACGAGAAGTGACATTTTTGTTTTTTTCTTAAACTTTGAAAAGTAACGTATACAAAACTTGTTGCTTTGAAGTTTTCTAAATATTGTGGAACATTGTTTGTTTTGGTAGGATTTTCGTGCAATTAGTGTTTTAAACAATCAATAAAATAATCTTGAATTAAACAAAATGAATCAGATGCAACAAGACTTACAAAATGAATTGACGACGACTAACCAACTCCTGAGATTAATGTAAGTGCGTGTTGTAAGTAAATATTTAACTAATTTATATTATTTACCGTAAGGTTAAGATATTTTCATATACCTATTATGTATATTTACTTAATAATTGTCAAATAAGTACCTAATGCTTGTACTTAATATATTTTTTTAAACTTAAGATTAGGTTACTAATTTATTTTATTTGTATCTCTACTGTACATGTGCATAAATTACATGAAATCTTGTTGTTTAGAACTTGAATTTTGTATATTTTTTACTTTTTATTAGATCAGTGGAGCTTCAACAAATTAAACATTTGACAAACCCCGGAGGAGACTTTGAGAGTAATATATGCCAGGTAGGTAATTCCTTAACACGTTCGCTGCGGGACCGAAACTTGTGTTTATTTATCTGGTGCGTTAGATGGCCGATTGACCTGCTACTTAAACTCTCCACCACTGCGTTATGGGGCTCATAGACCTAGTAAGGTATCGACGGATATAAATGACTGTAACTTTGCGAAAACATTAAATTTTGGAAAATTACCTATCGATATTGTTAGTAGACGAGTTGGTTGTCATGGTGTTTGCCTCGCCCCGGATTCCTGCTTTTTACCTAAGAGCTTTATGTGAAAATAAGTATAAGGTCTTACAGCCCAATACCGCACTGAGTAATAGGTTTAATATAGAAAATATTAGTGATGGGAAATAAGTTATCGACACATTATTTATATTCCAGGATTGACATTAATATCAAAGGGGTTTTGCTGCGACTTATCATTTATATTATTAGTTTTTATGAAAACTTTTCTCCACTTCGACTTTTCTTCATCGGAATTATTTTGAATTTCACTATTTTTCTGAATGGATAATTGTAGCAATTTCCTACATCGTTTTGTTCTCTGACTCATTTTAAATAAGTAGTTTTACACCACTTATAAATGTACACAAATTTTGACAGAAACACTCGATAGGCCTTAAGTAATAGAACTACGACCGTTCCCGCTAATTTATGTCACAACACTAATCGGAAATAAACAATGCAAATATGTATTACAGTGCGAAATGGGGTGCAATAACCTTATGATCTATGACGGGCCTATCGACCCGATACCCGCAAGGAATCGAAAAAAATATCAATCAGTGCGTTATCGGGCCGTAAAACCTTGCAAAATATTTAATGCTTTATTGAGTTGTCATCAACATCCTAAACTCAAACCTATATTTGTCTTCTTCGCACATGCAAAAATACTCATAGAACGGCCGCCGCCCCAGAGGAATACCGCTGTTTCTCGCCTCCGCAGAGAGTGGAAGTACATGCATCGGGTGTTTAAGCCTTATATCGCAGCGAACGTGTTAAACCTTTTTAATTTTACTAGGTTTTGAATATCTGACCTTTATACCAATTTAATAAGCACTTAATATTATGTACCTTGCCTCTCTTATAACCTTATTTTTTTATTATTGTCAAGTGCAAATTGAACTTCTAATTATTTTTCTTTTAGTTCTTAATTAAATACAAATCTTTACTATTTATGAATATATTCAATTTCAGAATGCAGAACTTATTCAAAAGCTAGCAAATCTTCAACAAATAGACCTAGATAAATTACCAACATTCACAAGAAAGCAAGATATGAGTATGCATTCCAATCAGAATGCATCATATGAACAACATAATACTTTCAGAAATGACTCAGATATGGCGGACAGCCAATGAAAAGATCACCAAGAAGGTTGTAGGTCTTGCAAGTTACTATAATTTGTTAATGAATTTGAATAGAGAACTGTGTATGCCATACACCTTCCAGAATATTGCACTATCTCTGTGACCCCTAAGTACTTCGGTGTTAAGTTTAATATTCAAGTATGTTGTAGGTAATGTATTTTAAGCTTGATTGTAAATAAATACAGCATTTTTGTACATAAATTCTTTTATTTCCCTTGTGACTTATATGTAATTTAATTTTTAATTTAACCTAATTAAGTATAAAATCTTTGTTCAACACAATAACAGATTCAAGGCAACATGCAGTAGTTTGAGCTTTGACCATTTTTATTTTATTGTACATTTTGTTACATCACCTACTTCTGTTTAAAGTAAATAGTTTATTAAATATAGTTTAGCCTTACAGAATAAACAAGTAACAGTTATATTTATAAGTAAATTTTATTCTAATATTATTATTAAAAGCAACAGATTCAGGCCTAGAATTAACTATCTAGTAGTACATTGTAATCATAATAAAATTAACAATTACTTAGCTTTGAGAATATTACCATTTAAAAACATGATTTCCGGCTTATCCCCGGTTGATAACACCCGACGGTACGGAAAAAATAGTTACTTTGATTAGTTGTTTTTTTCTCCGTAACACCATTAGCAAGTACCTACATGACTAGATGTCGAAAAGTAAATTTCAGCAAAAGATGTCACGGATTTTAAAAACATTACCTATTGGAATAAATCTTATTATTTCACCATGAGCTTTTACATTTTCATCGTTCGATCTATCGCCGAGACCGGACGAAATTTATGAAATTTACTTTTCCATCTTGATAGATTAAGATATCGAGGAACTAAAAAGTAGCATTCGTCAACACTGAACGAACGACCGCAATTTTTTTTCTTCCCGATCGACAACTTTGTGACTACAGGGTGTTACCGAACGGGAATGACCCATTATTAGTCATCTTTCATTATTCCACTCATAGATCATATTATTCACACTTCACATAATTTCACAAATCTCATCCTATTATGATACTGTTTTTAGTTTTTTTCTTAAATTCTATGGCTAAAATACTCTGCTGGCCGAATTTATTTATGCTGTTAAATTACTAGTTTGGTATTGTTACGCCTAAGCATGGTCTCGTTGCATTGTATTTTGCCAAACATATTTCACGTGACGTGATCAACTATATTTGCAGGCAAATATGTAGTTTATTGTAATTTTATAAGATACCTATAGCTAACCAACAGGGTATATTCAGCCTTAAAATATTTGAAACAATTCAGCACATATAAAAGTTAAGCAAGCATTTTAGGAAGGTGTTTCAAGTTGGAAACTATCTATCTGTACTTGCTCAAACCAACACAAAAGACTTATTTTTTGTTGGTCTGAGTGTACTTGTATTATTGCTACTTGTAGCAAACCTACATGTTTCAACTTATCTCCTGCCTAAAGCACTAGTTAAATAAATCGATCATTCATTTTTTCGCACGAAAATCGACAAGATATTGATTTATATTTTTGTATTTAAAAAATATACTGAATATTTATTCATCAATCAATCTCCCTTATAAAGCCATGGTAACAGCTTAAGACTAGATAAACTATATATAATATTAACAATTCTATCAGTGTTGAAACAAAGCTGCTTTCTCTTTAAACCTTTGCATTCTTAAAGCTTTATCTTCGGCTTCCCGACGTTTCTCTTCTTGCTCTTGAATGATCTCGCTGTGGAATTTGTTAGTCTTTCCTAGTTCTTCGATTTTGGCTTCAAAGAAATTCTTAGCACCGTTCACGCCTACTTGAACTACGTTTATTTCCGTCAGTCTGGCCAACGCATCTAGACCGGAATCCGTTTCAAGTTCACCTGCTCTGGCCTTCCTGTAACGCAAACAATAAGTATTAAAAATATATCCCTTGCCACATGCCAAGTTATACCACTTAGATATACCGAGCTCATGTAATGGAGATAAAAGTCAGAAACCTATAATTTTGATTGGCGAATGGTAGTATGTATGTAATGGTAGTAAGTAGTTTAAATATTGTAACATTTTAATGGTCTCGTTTAGTTCGTGGTTTCTTATCTGTAACTACGATATGTCTACATTATTAAACATTATAATTACTTATTACAAAATAAGGATAAATATTGTTCTTCTTTTGGTAATATCCCAACTAATAATAAGTCTGAAACAGGAAAATTATTATTCCCCAATTACAATTAAGTAATACTTATGTTATCTCCTACTAGGTACTAGTCATCGCGCTTTAAATGCTTAGTTAAACACGAACACAATACTAGCTAAATTTAAAACTTTCGTATCTTAGTAATCAATCAGAGACTTGGCAAATACCCAAGATAAAAAGCAAAATATCAATATTTCAGCCGGTATAATTCACATTAACGATGGTGGCCGAATGGATAAAGTGACCGACATGCAAATCATGCGGTCCGAGTTCGATTCTGGGCCAGTATGGATTTCACTTTGTGGAATCTATGTACTAATTAAGTGACTTATCATCTGCTAACGGTGAAGGAAAATATCGTAAGGAAACTCACATACCCTAAAAGAAAAGAAGTGTATGTCTGATCCACCAACCCGTATAAGACTAACGTGTGTAGGTTATGGCTTAAACCCCCTCAGCTCTCTAGATTAAGGAGAGGAGACTCGAGCTCAACAGTGGAACATTAATGGGTTTCTGATGAAAAATTCATATTGATAAAATACTAATTCGAAATAATGCTTGGACGCTGCTACTACTACCTACTGCTACTGCTGGAAAAGGCCTAAAATAAGTCAGTACTAGTCAGTAGGTAATACCTGTAAATAAGCAAAAATTCCCGGAAACTGATTTTGTTGTCGCCGTCTTCATCGACCTCTGCGATCATAGCTTTGAGACTGAGATGTGTTTGTGGTGCTCCAAGGCGCTCCATCATTCGTTTCACCTCGCTTAGGTCGAGATATCCATCATGTCCTTCATCGAATCTGAAACAAGGCGATAGACATAATTAGGATTTAAGGTTTATTACTTCTAAGGCCGTGGTACAAATGTGGGGTTTCTAGAATTCAGAATTCAAAATTATTTTTTTATCGTGATAGATGAATAAATACCAAAACTTCAAGCGAAGAGTTCAAACCCCCGCAGATACTGATGAGGTGTGGGGACTATTTTTAGATATTGCTATGTTGCATAGGATTGCTGGGCCAAATTCCCTCCACTTCTTTGAAGGAAACCCGTGCCCAGCAGTGCGACGTTTATGGGTTGTAATGATGATGATGATAGGATTTCTTCGTGTTCTATAACTTTAAATTGCAATAAAATTATCCAGGAGGTACCCGCAATACGTTGTCCACCCAGTGCATAATTTTCTAAAGTCATAACAATCCCATACATTTTACCAGATAAAACGACCAGCTTTTACATTACAACCGGATTCATACAAATATACAAGAGAAAGAAATTTTAACTGAATAAGTATAGTAATTATGGATATAATAGGAAAATATGGTTGAGAAAGTTTTTAAGTAGCTTATTAGAAAGAAGACACATTCTATACAAAGTATGTTCACGTCGGTAATAATGGTACGAATGACCGTTACGTTATTCAAAGTGTCATGTATTGGGAATGCTAATTTATAGACGTTTCAATATGCCGCACTTTCGCTCAGTTTTACGTTTTACTCAATCTAAGTTCATTGGCATTTACTTCAAGATACTATATATGAAAAAATAAGTAGGTCTAGGTAGACGTACCTACAATTATAATCAGCGTCAAGCAAGAGCAAAAACGAAGCCCCGCGCGTCATCTAGTTACATACCTACCTATATATTTTAAAAATTTAAAGTTACCCATAGATAAGTATAATATTATGGAATCCGCTTTAAATATCATTGAGCCAGATAAACGGCTAATGCACTCCCAAATTTAGATTATGTACATAGATATGCATGCATGCCTCGTTGTAAAGCACATGTTCCACATTTTATAGAGTCTACATTCCTAACCTTTATGTTACTAAACACCAGCTTAGACACGCGGCTTTGTTCGCCTGGTATCAATGATATTGTATGTTTACATACAATATCATTGCCTGGTATGATAATAAAAAATATACTATGTCCTTCTTCAGATGCTTGACTTCATTTATCTCTCTCTATCGTGAAATTAGTGATTATAGCAGTTAACGTTTTCAAACAAGAAGCCTTTGCTTGCATCACCTACAGCTAAAACTTTATTAACTTAGTTAACTTTTATAATAAAACTTCTCTTCAAGCGCGACCTGTACGATGGTAGGTACAGCTCGTTAGATAATCCTACTACTAATCGGGCTATTACCTATCTCTAGGTATTGGGTAGACCATTACTATACCGCTATATATGTTTAACTCTGAAGTGCTGTGTAAGACCGAGGCTGTGAACGCTTGGAAAATGGCTTGTCCAGGTACTGATTTGCCGACCAACCTATTCTCCCAGAAGCTGTGGGACGGGCCGCTCAGCAGTATGAGAAGAAAAAATCTTATTTCTTCAGCTTCTACTGCTGCTGAACGTGCGCGCTTGCTTGCTGTGGGCGAATGGGAATCTGGTCAATGGCTTCAAGCACTCCCGTCGCCCAACATAGGCACAATGTTGGACGATACAACATTTCGTCTTGCCACTTGTCTTCGTTTAGGTGCACCGTGTGTTTCTCCGCATCATTGTCACTGTGGGGAGGCCGTCGATAGCCTCGGTCACCATGGCCTATCCTGCAGCAGGAGCGCAGGTCGTATACCACGGCATGCCCATTTAAATGACATTATCCGCCGAGCTCTTGTCACCGCTGGCGTTCCAGCTATTCTTGAACCGAATGGCTTGGCACGTGACGATGGGAAGAGACCTGATGGTTTGACATTATTACCCTGGAAGATGGGTAGGCCTTTGGTGTGGGACGCAACATGTGTCGACACCCTTGCGCCATCCCATGTTTCAAGCTCAGCGGGTTGTGCTGGCGCTGCTGCTGCAGCCGCAGAGACCCTCAAACGGCGAAAATACCATAATTTAATTGGTAATTATATTTTTGAGCCGTTTGGGGTCGAGACTTTAGGTACGTGGGGTCCGAGTGCTAGGTCTTTGTTTAAAGATCTGGCAAAAAGGCTTATCGACGCTTCACGTGATCAGAGGGCTGGTGTGTTTCTCGCTCAGAGAATTAGCATTGCCATTCAACGTGGCAATGCCGCCAGCCTTTTGGGTACGTTTCCAGTTGACAGTGATGCTGACGAATATTACGATGCCTAAACAAGTTTTCTTTGGGTTATTTGATTTTTTTTTTTATTGTTTAAGTTTTCGTTTTAGTTTCCTTTTTTTTGTTTGTATTTAACTGTATATATAGTTTTATGTAAGTAGATGTTTAATTTAATTATTTTCATTATTATAATTATCATTCAATAAAGTAATACAACCGCAACAAAATAATTATGGAACAATGAGGTTAAACCAATGAAACTACCTAATGTAGGAAAAAAACGTTACGTTTAAAGAAAAATATAGCAGTTTGATGAATGCTATAGTTTTGTTTTCGCAATGACAAGTGAGTGTGGTTGTGTCATATTTGGCTGTGGTACCGTAACGTAGTTGTTTTGTCAATCGGTGAATACATGACTAAGTTGAGGTCTTAGGTATTGATATGCTCAGCACGTACAAGTTTCACATATTTCACCTACTTAGTTACATTACATCAGTGACAACTCGCATTCAAAGCGCCAAAACGGTTATGTAGGAACTTACTTATGTTTTAACGATCAGTGCCTAATATAAAATTTTCACACAGAATTATCACTAACTCGGAGGCAATTGAAGACAAAGATATTACCTAAAGCTACAAAAAATTACGCTAGTGTTGTGTAATGGATAAATAAAAAGATTATCTGTCCCTTCGTTGAAACCGAGCCAAGTTTTGTGTGCTCGATCGATCCTTTCACGGGAAAAATATGTATATTACGTGAACTTAAATAAATTCTTGAAATGGAAATTTGTAAAGTCCTCAAAACTAGGTATTTCTAGGAATTGATTTTTATAGTTCGGATTTTAGATATAAACCAAAATGCCATTACAAATTAAATTGAATCAAAACCAATAAAAGTTAAAAAGCATCTCACAAGAGACGCCTGTATCAGTTTTTTAAATGTAAAATAAATCAAGAAAACCTTATTATAGTATGTAGATGACTTATTATAGGCAAACGATCATAAATATCAGCATCAAGTTTGCTCTCAAGACAGTGAGTCTACTTAATTCATTTCTCTTACATCATTAGTTCCCAATCTAAGATATATATGTACAATATCTACATAATTAACTAAGCGTAGTTATGAGTATTTTATGTAACATGAACATGACACAGATTCCTCTGAACACGCTTAGGCCGTTTATCATTTTCTGATAAAATATTATGTATTTAGGCAGGCATGTAGTTATTATCATACTAACTACCTACATTGATAGTAACGATATGCAAATAACCAGTTAGGTGTCTTAATGGGTGGAACGTAGTGTCGGTTCATTGTGATGAGAGTTATCTGATAAAGATTACGTTGTTGTAGAAGAGTGTGATGATATGAATGATGCCTTGTAACTTAACGGCGTCTTTCCTACAAGGATAGTTACTGTAGTAAACACTTTTCATTGTACAACTCCAGCTCTAACGAACAACAAGGTCAACAAGCCTTACAAATCTATTAACGGACACAAAGTGCCAACATCCTGACTCAAAACAACTGTGTTTGCGTCCAACAAGATTATTTGTATGGGGATCGAACTCTCACTTGCCACGATTTCAATGCCGGGCTGACCACCTCTATTCCCTAAAACGTGGTGCTGTTAAAGTCAATCTGAGGAGCTTAAGACTCCTTTAAGTAGGTATTTCGAAATTCCGGCACTACGGAATTATAGATAGATAGGCACTAGGCACCTAGTTATGAGACAAGTAGGCTTAAGTAATGTAGGTACCTCATCAATATGTAAGACATATAAATCGGATTACCAAAATATCAATATGGTAATATAAAATGTAGGTGTCATATTATTTTTTTCGCGCGTATCTTTTAATAGTGTAGGTACTGCCTACCATAAATATATACCTTGACCTGACTGACACGCCAATAATGCTAATTTTATATGTCCGATACCTATGTCTACGTAAGATATAAACTAAACTAGATATCATATTATGTTCAATGTGCGAGTTCTGCTCAACAGAGTGGCACAATCAAGGCCGAATGTCCCCTTATTTCATTAGCAACTGACTGTGATATGCTCGACGTATTATTTACTAACCAAATCACGGGAAGCGAATAAAACTATGATTTATTGTATCCTCTCAAGACTACGTATGTAGAATTGAAGATGTATGTAAATACCGAGTTGGTATTGTCGTAACTAACTCTACAGACGAAACCGAAACTCTAAATTTGGTTTCTCTTATCAAAACAGTTAATAGTGAGTTTATTATGCAAAAGAAGTGTAAGTTATATAAGAATTGGGCAACTAAGTACTACAGTAATTATACATGATTATTATAGAGTTAGTTATTTATCCCATTATTAGATAGTTTTAATAAATTCGGAACTAAATTAAGAAACAAGGTAAACGGCAACATGGATATCAGTTTCAGCAGAATATTGTAGTTAATTTTGGCCAACACTAGTAGGTAGTCGAGTTTGAAAGGTACAATAAATTTTCATGGCTTAAATATGATTGAAGTAAGTACCTACATTTCAGACTATTCAAATGTAGGCCCGTAAAATACATTTGTGTCGGTAGACATGGTAGATAGATATTTATGCGTAGTTAAACCATGGGTAATACAAGTGAGCAGCGAGTTACAAATCGTATTGTCTTTGAAGTTGTTTCAAGGTAAAGCACGACTAGGCGAGCTAGAATTAACTAACATACCTAGGTATGGTAGGTATATATACCTACTTACATAATTAAATAGGTCTTTTATATTACTTTGTTTCCGTAATGTTATATTTATTTGCAACTATATTTTCTGTCACCAAAAAATCAATCCATTCAGTACTTATTTATTCCATGTCATCAGACAAAATTTAATATTTATTTCTTTTCGAACTAAACATGGAGCCTTGAGGAATTGAGGTAAATCATATCAAATGGCATCTCATACCTGCCTGTCCAGGTAGGTGAGTATGAATTAGAGTTAGGTACGTAAGAGTTATCAAAATATATGAAATATTGACTACAGAGAAATACAGACTGTCACCGTGGCGCAGTGGTTAAAGTGGTCGCCTCGCCACTACATCGCCGTGTTGGGTGACGTGGGTTCGATTCCCACACGAGACAAATATTTGTGTGATTCATAGATATTTGTTTCTAGTCTGGGTGTACTTTGTGTCCGTTAGTTTCATGTTTGTAAAGCTCCCCGCGACACAGGGCTTGTTCCCTAGTGCGGGCGTTGTCTTTTTAAAAAGAAAGAAAAGAAATTATCTGACTTGACAGTCATAAATTAGAAAATTTTATAAATTTAACAATGTTTTATTTAATGCCAGAAAAGAAGATGAACCAGTTAATGTTTCAATTAAGCTTTTGTAAGTTCATTCTCGCATTTGTAATGTTGTCAGAATAGTATATTTTTAGGTACCTAGATATACAAACACACACATGCTTACTAAGATACCTATCTTCATAGTTGATCTGTTTACTTTTACTTTTATAGGGAAAAAAAGTTTATTTAACGATCTTGGTAAGTAGGTAGGTATCTTGCGAAATTTAAAACGAGCAAGCAAATTCTTATTTTATTTTACACATAAATACTCAATTTATTAACTGAATATAAGTACAATGTACCTATTTAAGTACGGTAGGTACCTACTAGGTACTTTAAGGAAAAATTAACTCTCTCGTCACATGATATACTTACCTACCTACTTATGTTTCATAATAACATGGCAAGTATAATTCAAGCATACAGCCCACAACATGGGAGTTCCCGAAACGATGTAAATAATAGGAATACGTGTGGCTGTCGCCGTGGGAGACATTGACGCATGAGTGTTTTACTAGCATAACACAAACAACCAATATTGTGGTTTAATATTCTATTATTCTAGCGAATGACGTCAATTATTGCCTATCGGTAGCAATTAGCATTAAATTGTTTAAAAAACATGAATGACTAATTTACCACAAAGGAGTTGTCGCGAAGTTTTGCACAATGTAAATTTTATATCTTTACAGAAACATATCGAACCGAATCCAATCGAATATGAAGTTAAACTCGAACAAAATTGACCGTAATTTAGACTTGACAAGATGAATTGCGTAAATAGCAACAATTCTCACATTTGATTGATGGTCGAAGTCAGAATGAATGTTCAGAGAGATCCATGTTGACCGCTCTTATGAAATAGATTACGGTGGACGTTCAGATTAGCTGAAAAGTAAGTGATCGAATTAAATACGAAGAAAAGTTTAGGCTGAGACCAAATGAGTGTTGCAACTTATTTTGCGCCGTCGCATCGTGTGTTACAGTGAAAACAGCATAAATAGATACTCGAAGCAAAAGACGCGACTCACAATTCACAATACATTCATTTGAACTCAGTCCTATAGTCTAAACACTGACTGCAAAACTAGGAGAAGAAAACCACCTGATTCCTAAAACAGCCACATCTGGGTACGTTTTCCTACATATGAAAATAGCAGCTTTTCGGCGCTTCTTATAGTATGAGTTGAGTAACTATTTTCCGTTTCAACTTCATTAGGTAATCATTAGAATGCTTTTGATATTGTAACTTTGTAAGCCTCATGGGCTGCGATAACTGATTACGTGAAAGAAGAAAAGAAACTCTTAGCGTGTGAACAATGTGAATGCACATAACGCTAAGCCAAAGAAGCCAGACGCAAGATAAGTACACGGGTAGGTACATAGTACATAGTTTACAGATAAGGCAAAGATCGATACGAATGTTGTACGTCTTACGTACCTATAAACCTATTTATTTCGCGATTATACATAGTTTATCGTACATCAAACGACCTAATAAAACACCAATGTCTTGGAACTATCCATTAACGGCTGAAGAAATGAGGACAATAGTAATAAAATTCCATCATTGCGCCCTACTAAACGTCCAGACGGCTATATAATGAATTCCGCAACCTTTGCGCTTTTGTGTATCCATCAAAATTAGGAGTGCTAGTATTCAAATTAAGTTTATTAATCCATTTGACATATTAAGTGGCGCGATCTCGTTAGACTTCGTGGAAACACGAGTTAAACGAATGTTTAGTAGACAAGATTTATATCAGGCAATTTTATACCACATACTCGTATAGATGTGATAGGCAGGAAACAAACCGTCTGGACAACAAACAATAGGAGTAAAATCTTAGTGATAATAGATAATACACTGTTATTATGACTATGGTCTTATTTTAAATTTCAATATAGGGTTATCTACTTATTTCCAGTGAAGCTTCACTGGCTTTGCTTAAGCTTACTTAAAATCGGATTCGATGTATTCAAATTTCAATCAAGTTCTTTTGCAATATCTTCAGAGCCTCAAATAAATAGGCACACAGTTATTACGTAAAACGAAAATGAAAGAAATATTAAAAAATAAGTTATACCAAGAGATTGTTTACAACAAGAATTGCTATTAACTAAAACAAAGACACGGAGCAGTGACCCGAAAAATAATGCAATATTCAAGTTCTGACGCTTCTCATGATTTTATTAATCTGTTGAGGAAATGGTATTGGTATATAATACGTAAATATGTTAATTATGACGTATGAGTAAGAAATAAATGAACACAGAATTTACATTATCGTTTTCGAGAGACTTATTATGTGGGCAATTTAGTTAGTGCAGTTTAAAACACTAGTATAAATGGCTTGTGCACAACACGTGTTAAACTCTGCCTATAAAGGTAGAGAAAGCTGTCTCGTAATTAACATTATCTTTATAGATATTTCACACCAACGAAATTACGTACCTATCTGTTGTACGTTGTCTAGCAGAAGCACATGACACTGCAGGCAAAAAATTAAAACCTTCATCATGAGTAATTTAAAAATAAACAAATAAATAGTTAGGGGCCAAGTATGTGTCCTTAAGGAACGCCCATATCCCTTTTGATCGATATCAGGTTCAATGTATGACAGTACTGTTATTATTACATACTGATAAATTTGACTTGACGTTGGCATTCAACTGTATAAAATACATCGATGTAATAAATATTACGAACAAGTAAATATAATTTAAAAAATTAATAACCCGACTGCAAAAAATCAACAGAGAGCAACGCACTAAAAATACCGTAAAATTATTACAATATTATTATACCTGATTAAATTTAAATACATAACATATGTATATATTTGTAATATCCATTTGATTCCCTTTATTTTGATACTCTACTCGATAGGTTTGGTTAAAAAAAATAATAGAACTACTTATAATTTGGAACCATTCAATTATGTATAATCTCTTTTTGAGTATATGCAATCTCCTTTTGATTCTCTTTATTTTGATAACAAACTCGATAGGTTTGGTTAAAAAAAAAATTGAACTTCTTACAATTTGGCGTCAAAAGCCCACCGTTTAAGTATTTTTATTCTTAAAACCTATTTAAGGACACTTGGGTTTTCTAGACGAATCTAACGATACCCTAATTGTCAAAATCCATCCAGCCGTTTGGAAGATTCGTGGGAATAAAGAAATTTACAAACATACAAGATACGCGCGAAAAACAATACCCGTCCTGACAGTCGGGTAAAAAAGGAAATTACATTCTCCTCGACAGTTAGGTACTGACATTTAGTGAATTGGGAAGTCCATTATAATAATAAAATGCAGGAATCGAATAAACGATTAGAAGACGCAAAATATATTAATGTAATCAATCTATTGCTGAGTGGTACTACCTTTCTGAATTTCTTATAAATATATAAATGTGTTTACATTATAAGTAATTATGATTAATAAATAAAATATTAAGGGGATATTTCTATTAAATAAAAGCTTTATCTAGTACATGAACTATGAATAGAAATAGATAGTAGGTATATGCCTAAAAAACCCCCTGTACAAGATTCAAACTATAAAATAATTAGAAAAATAATATGTACCAATCCTATCAATAAAATATTTGATTCCGGTTTAAAGATACTTTATTGTCTAAAGAAATTGATTCTAAGCAAGAATTCCAATTCAGCTAATTCATTCGTTGGGGTTATAGCATGCAAGACACACATACAGATTTTACGAATAGGTATTAGGTAGACAGTTATTTACCCAGCTATTGCTTACTGTCAGATGGGCCATATATAAAATAAAATGGATTGCCGCTAATGTGGAATAAAAGAACTAAACAACTATAGTTATGCTTTTCCAGAAACTTCCTTAATATCATCAACGTAGGTTAAAACACTTCATATTTCCACTTTGGTTGCCATCGTATCCGTACCTTTATATTCAAAGGGCCATTGTTATTTTATCGAAGAGTACTTCAAAGGTTTCAAGAATGAGGCCACTATGTTGTTTAATTTGGACTAAAGTAAAAGACTGTTGACATCGCAATTGTTTTATTACATTATTTCAATTAGGTACTACAAACGGTCGTTTTAAATTGGAATCATGCGACCTAATATTATTATGTGGCATACTTTTTTAACGGTCGTTTTCTAATAGACGCTGGAAACAGGAATTAAAAGCCTGTATCTTTAGATTTATTCTACACAAATCAATGGCGATAAAAACATCGAAAAAAAAAAAATGGCAATAAAAATGTTTTGAAATTGAGTTTGTCTATACTAATTACTTGTTTTTATTATTTTTAAATAAAAAAGTTAGGTTCAAAGTTCCAGTTGATCCTAAGTTTGTACTTTTCTAGGAAATGTATGTGTTGATTAGGTAGAGGTAATAATAACAATGGCTATAGATATTCAAATCAATAAATTACTTACTTGACTTAAAGTTGCATAAACTTTTACTTGAAGATTCGTTAGTTCCAGCTGTTAAAAGTAATTAAATCGAATAATTAAGTAAGTAGGCCCATTCCAAATATTTGTAGACTATCACTGCATGCCATTGCAGTTGTTACATGATCAAAACATCGAATAATTTCGGTTACGTAAATACATCATCTCAATTTTAAATTTGGCAAACGTCCAACGGCTATGTAATACACGAAGCCTTTTTCGATTTTCTTCTAGGTTGGCAGATTTTCGAATAAATATTAAACCTTTATATTGATCGAGTCGCTATTTATTCATATGAATAACGATGTTGTGTGTGTAGTAATTTTACTTGAGTATTCGATTTTTTGCATTAATTATCATAAAAACTTAATCACGGGTTATGTAATGAATTTTGATTAATAATGTACAGAATTGACATTTATTTTCCCTACATTCTTGCGTGTTTGGAATTTATTAGAATTTATATGGATAAGTTTAAAATGCGAGTGTTTCTCTAATAAGACAAAATAACCGTTCTATTTACAGACTCTGTTCCAAGTTAGCTATACTGAACGAATGCCTGTATCCAAATCAATGAAATTATTCTAATTTTTGAAAATACTGATGTTTGCAAAACACATCCTACCTAATTTAATGGTAGTATTAAGACAATATCATTTCCTTCTCGTCTAAAATAATTGAACAAAAAAAATTGCGTTAACTACTGGTTGTTGAAAACGATTTAGTAGATATTTTCTTAACTGTGAGTAAATTCATTATTTCTCATACAGTACGCAGTTGCAATTGCAACCGCAAACTGTAATGTTGTTGCGACATCGAATGGTAAATTGTCTGTGAAACGAAACTCTGTTATTGTGTTAGTGTGATCTTATTGTTACTAAGTATACTTTTCGGCATAGTATTTTATCTGGTTGATGACACATATAGGTAATACATATCGCGTAAGTAGCTTCTGATAAAATACAAAATGCATGCAAAATTAATAATCTAGAACCGAAGAGGACTTAACTTTTAAAAAGTAAAACGCTACGGATGAATCCGTTAATTTATCTGTAAATTTTAGATGAATCTGCCAAATAAATTAATAGTAAGTAGGTTCCTATTAAATAACCTAAAGGTAATCTGTTTTACGATTCAAGCATGATTCATGCTTACACGTAGTCACGTATAATAATGCAAATTTTCAAGTAGGTAAAGGTGTAGGTAGAGTTTCTTCTTCAATGGAAAAATAGACGCAAAACGATATATCTGTTGGGTAATTAACATCTTTTTGCTTATTAGCACAAGGTTAAAATTATGATGTTCCTACGCCATTCAATAAAAAAAACCGAAATAAATGATTTATCTTTCTTTCAATAAAAATTGTAATGTGGAAGTTTATTTTGATTTTTTATTTTATTACCCACGACGGAACGGAGACGGTATATGCGTTTGGGGTGAGAGGCTGTGTGTTTGTGGGTTTGTGTGTTTGTGTGTTTGTGTGTTCCAACATAATGCCTTATATCACGGAAACGGTTTGACCGATTTAGATGCGGTTTTCTGTAAAGTGTGTGCGGCTCTTGGGGACAGGTTATTAGATAGGTGTTATGTTAATAGCTCGCCAGGGGGCGCTACAATACACTGATTTCGTTGAATCCTTTGTGCCCTCCTATCTTTAAAACGATTAGACTGATTTCGATACGGTTTTCTGTAATGTATTTGTGATTTATCGAGGATTGTTTTTGGATTCAAGATTTTGTATTTTTTCGCCAGGGGGCGCTGCAATAGACTAGGCAAACCTATGTTGATTTCATTGAAACCTTTGTGCCCTCCTATCTTTAAAACGATTAGACTGATTTCGATACGGTTTTCTGTAATGTATTTGTGATTTATTGAGGATGACTTTTGGACAAACGATATTGTATTTTTTCGCCAGGGGGCGCTGCAATAGACTAAGCAAACTTATGTTTACTGTTATCTGTAAAATAGTTAGACCTGTTACTGTATAGGGACACGTAGCATTGTAGTACTGAGATATTGATTACACTCATGAGGTTAAGCAACTTCGGATAAGGTCAGTTCATAGATGGGTGACCGTTTATGCAATTTTAGGGTTCTGTACCTCAAAAGAAAAAACGGAACCCTTATAGGATCACTCCGTTGTATGTCTGTCTGTCTGTCTGTCTGTCTAGAATATTTTTCTCAAGAACGCATAGAGGTATAAAGCTGAAATTAATATCATATACTTGGGTCTGCAAACCCTCGGCGTAAAATAAAAATCAAAATTCTAAGTTAACGCAATCAAAAGATACAGCTGTTTATGCTCCATTTTTGACGATTTATCTTGACGATCATAATCTAGGGAACTTACCGTTGACCTAGAATCATGAAATTTGGCCAGAAGCAATAACAAGTTGCACAAGTAAAGGAAAAAATCCGAAAACCGATCTCGTGTTGTTATATCACTGAATATTAGTACTGAGGTATACAATGATAAGCCTTAAAAAAATTAGTAAGAGTGAGAGTTTATTCCAGACTGACGTTATATAAACACCTACCTACCTTATTTATTCTAACTTATAGGTATCCCGTGCTCGGGGTGTAACCAAATGTTCATCATTTTTGCGATAGCACGCACCGTTTTCGAGATACAAGCTATTATAGGTGAAAATCTGCGCTAACGCCGAAGGCAGTCCGGCTACGGCAATCAATGTGCGATAGCTAAACTTAACACCCCCCGATTCAGAGCAATCGAATCGGACTGGTTAAGTTAGGGTTATTTTTTTTTTTCAAACCACCCAGAAGTAGCAGGAGCCCCGCAAGGCGGGGCTCCGTCGACCTTTGTGCGACGGATGAGCACACAAGTCAACAAAAAATAAAATATATATAATATAGTCGAAGCTCCATGCAAATTCCATTCATTCTAGAGCTTACATGGTAAGATAAGGCGCTCCTTAAAAAGTTTAAAATAAGAAAATTCAAATGATAATTTCAAGTTATAAGACTTACTGCAACAGTAAATTAAAAAAAAATGTGTTTGTTCTATAACTTAGTATAAAACTTTTATTTATCTGTCAAGGTTCTTAAAATTTTATACGAGTTACTTACAGTTAGTAAGATAGAGCGCTCTTTGAAAATATTTAAAATAAAAAACAAAATTAAAAATTTTGAAAAAACCCACGACGATAACTTCATGAAACGTAATATATAAAAAGGTTTAAATAACTTTATTTTAAATCCCCGACGAAAAGATAATAAGTAGCGTAAAAACAATCCCAAGAAAATTCGTCGGGGGCTGCCAATATCATTACTGTTTCTAGTATTAAATATATATTGTAAACTAAATATTGTTAATTAAATGGGTAGGTATCAAATACATAAAACTGCAATACTTTCGTTCATTTCAAGTCAAGGTATGGCAGCCCGCGACGGATTTTCTTGGGATTGTTTTTACGCTACTTATTATCTTTTCGTCGGGGATTTAAAATAAAGTTATTTAAACCTTTTTATATATTACGTTTCATGAAGTTATCGTCGTGGGTTTTTTCAAAATTTTTAATTTTGTTTTTTATTTTATTATATATAATAGTACATAAACTAAACTAGGCCTACGCGTCTATCATTATTAAATAAGGTTTATGATAGAATAAATAGATATTCTAAAGATATAATTACTTGCACACATACATATTCAAGATAGATTCAAATACAATCCAATAAAGATTGCCGTTGGCGTCAATCGTTCAATTATTTAAATCTACACCTACCTACTTGTGAAATATTATTAATGCATGTAAATCACGAAAGACTTGTTTCGTTAATGTTATTTAGGTAAGCAATATTGTTTTTAGATACACACGCTTTCATCTAAAAACAATAAACTTTCGCGTGTCAAAGAATAATTAAAGTTAAGTTAAACGTTGTGAACTTTATTTTAATGGCTTGCCTACTCATATTTCGTTTACTTATTTCAAGGCCTAAAGTGAAATTCTGTTTTGACACAAATGGTGCCTAACTTTTATTATAAAATTTCTTCTACCAAAACCTCAGAAAAGTCTATGTTTTAACATCCGAAATGACAAACAACCCTGTGCCTTATGGAAAGCAAGTTAACGCAGCGTAGATAGGTAAGTACTTAACTGTTAACAGCACCCAGTCGAACAGCACCTGCTCGAATCGCACCTTTATTTTTATTTTTTTTAAGAGGGCAATGCGTTTACGCATATCGCCCCGTGCGGGGACACGGGGCGGTTATGTGGGACTCGCCGGCTGGGGCCGGAATACCCACTAAACCCCTCTGTGCACCGATCTTCGCCGTGACGGTGGGCCACCGGAACTTGATATGACATCAGCGGCGCTCAACCTAACCTTTTGCAAGGTGCTGTTCGTAAGACATAAACCAAATTTACAAACAAAAATGGTTGGTGCTATTTGAGGAATATGTTAGGTGCAATTCGCGTAGGTGCTATTCGACTGGGTGCTGTTCAAGTGTATGCAATGCATACTATTTTGAACTTCACTAAAATAAATGTCAAGGTCATCGACTTCCTCAACAAAGCAGTCCGTCTAGTTTTCATTACCAAATGTGAGTTACCTATTTCATTTGTTATCCGTCCGTTCGGCTTATCAGATATCCTCAAGTGTATTATAATCTGCACTCAAGTTTGAGTGAATAATACGTTTAAAATTTTTACACGTCAATCTTTGATTTAGGAAAGCCGTACAAAATGATGTATTACGTATTATTATAGTTATCGGAAGTCGTTTACTTGCCGAGATAGGTCCGAGAAGTGATTGTATATCAATATTTACTCACTCGCTGATTCATCGCGTTAATGAACTATTACGTGTTGATTGATTGTAAAACGGAAATGTATAATTGAAGGGTACAAAGGGTGGGCAGGAGAGTAATGGTGACTCATGACGGCGTATATTGATTTAGTCACGACATTTTCAATGTCATTACCTACTATTTACTTCATTAGGGCCTGGATTTAACTTTGTTACGAATCCGAGTAGGTAATGTGGAAACCACGGAAACATAGGTTCTTGATTAAAAGGTGTTGCAAGGCAAACACGGGGCGCGTCTGATTGCAGATTGTGTCGTTTTTTGCGACAAAACACAAAATTATTTATTTAAAACTTCATACACTAAAGCAATGTATAGGCGGACTTAATGCCTAAGGCATTATCTGCCAGTCTACCTTTGGGTGATGCAGAGATATGTCAAAGTAGGTGCATGTATAGAAATAGTAATTATAATCCCATCTATTAATTCTTTTTCTGATTTCTGATTCTATTAACAACTATTAGGTACAGATACAGATATTGTTTTAGATGGATGACATTACAATGTTCTGTAGCCTTAAATAAGACAAAAACAAAAACTAACCATGAGTCAATTCACGCATTTTATAAGTACTCTTACTCAATCAGAATCAGAATTATTTGTAAAACTAAACAAAAAGTTTTAACTTGACTGGAAATAGAAGTAGGTACGTAACTACGTAAGTAGGTACCTATTTATAGCCGAAAGAATGCCAGTAAAAGAAGACGACATTTTTTTTAAATAATCTGGATTACCTATTTGCCTACAGTAATCAAAACATAAACAACATTACCCTCCTTTTTGGCAATCGGGTAAAAAAATGTTTCAATGCTACCGCGTCTCAGTACGTAAATATAAGCATCATGGTGTTAGCATTGCGCTGTAGGTCAGGCACGTGGTAGCTTATAAATGATTCATTGTCAACGTTTAGCTTGACACCTGTTTAGTCAAGAAAGATGACTAACATTTACTCGTAATTTTTACTAAGCAAGCAAACTACATCCGATATTCGTCACAACTATAATAGTGACTTAGTTTTGTGACTAAAATGTATCTAGAACCTACATTAACACACATACATAAAACGAATTACGATGAGCCTTTATTTATCGGTCGATAACTACATCATTATAATAAAGTAAAATTTCTGTGACATACGGACGGACGGACATGACGAAACTATAAGGGTTCCGTTTTTGCCATTTTGGCTACGGAACCCTAATAACCGATTATGATGGCGAAGATGGCAGGATTAATATTGAAAAGCTTTAAACCGATGTAGAATTTTTAATGGTCCCGCCTGTTATGGTCGCTATGTAGAATTATTTAACTTCTAGGCATGTTGCTTACTTTTAAGATTTTAATAAGTTGTTTGTTTAACTTCATAATTATGATTTATTGACGCTTACCTATCACATTTGCATTTGCAATGTCGTGTCCAAGATTACTGAGTATTTAACAATCGCATATTGTTTTCACTTTATTCAAATGCTTATTTTGTTTGATAATAACTATTCATGTGTTGATTGATTATTGTTAGTGAAAGATATAGAGACATTGGCGAGATTGTTTGCAATGTTTATTTTTATGATTAGTAATACTTTGTACGTGTGGCAGTGGTACAATCAGTAAGTAGTTAATGCGGGTTGTTCCCGCACACCAGACTTCATTAAATTGTGAACCATAAATCAGACTTCCGTTTCCTTTGCCCTTTATCTGTAAATGGTATTGTTTTGTAGACATTCGAATATAAACTGTATTAGGTATATTATTGTTTAAATACGAATGGTTAGATACTCTTTAGCCAGATTTAGTATTTCATTATAAAATAAATTGCTCAAAGTCCAAAGTATCCTTTCTTACTGAAAATTTGGATATTATGATCTTAATCTTATTCTGAACTAGAAAACTAGTTTAAAGGCGTAAAGATTGCGTTGTTTAACTTTACCTATATTTAGATTAACCCTTTAAATGTGTGATAAATCTTTTATTTTTAATTATTTATACTTTTTACTTTATAAATTATCAATATCAATAAAATTTTGATTAAACGAGATGAATATTTGAAAAGTAGCAGTGTAACACAACATAATCAACAATAACAAACCTTTCCTCGTAAAAAAAATCATATCTACTTTTTCGTAAGAACTGTGTAGGTCAGTTTCATTATTCAGATTCCTATAAATTTTTATTTGTTATTTAGCTGGAGTAAATACACATTAGTCAGGGTTTTCGTGTACCTACCTAAGCTTTTCCACAACTAAAAACGTTTCCAATTATGTAAATTATACAATGACAAATCCCGTGTGTTTATGTAATAATAAACAGAATTATAACAGAGCATGGTTAAATGAAAGTGATGTTAACTATAATCGTCGTAAACATGGCGTGTATTCTATTCATTTTCGTCTCCCACGACGACGCGTTGTTATTTCACTTAATAAATTACTCTTTTAACTAATCTTACGTTTTAATTTTAACCCAATTTATGTAATAACATTACCTACTTTCACTTTAGTACATTGTAATCAAAATATCGAAAATTCGTAACGTAAGTTTAATATCTACCTAATTGTTATCTGGTACATATTGGGTTTCGAAATGTTATATAGGTGTATACATAAATGATTATTTTTTTTTTTATTATTCCTAGAAAAAAGGTGTAAAAATTGTTCCAATTATCTACAATAAAAAATAAGGTTTAAAAAACTGTAGTATTTTAATCCACTAGGATAACTAAGTAACTAGGATAATTATATAAGTATAACTTAATAATATTTTGAAACTGTCATCAAATAATTTCGGTTAGTGTAAGTAGATCACAAATAAATATGTATCTAAATAAGGTTTTGTCTCAGTAGATATTAGTAGTAACATTGTGATTGATAATGTTTGTCTCGTGTGTTTTTCAACTCAGTACACAAAACAAACAGTAAACAAAACAACACATTGGAGATTAGATCAGAATTGTATTTATTCTTTTATATAAATATATTACATTGGTTTCTTGTATTTAAATTAAACCTACGTCAACTTAAAAGAACATCGTAATTTATTTTATTTTATATACCTATTGCAACATATTTTGACCATTTTAAATGATATTTTCTAAAGTTTCAAGGCAAATAATTATATATTAAATTTTTTTTTATATTAAAATACTTTGCAAATTTACAGAATAGTTTTAGGTAGTTACTTAATACTTTTCATAAAGGTCAGGGACAATGACATTAGTGTTATTGACAGTCTAGGGTTGAATGGCCGGCTATCTCCACTTATTTACAGACAAATCCAAACTTAAAGCAGACTGAATTCCATTTAATTCTTGGCAAGTACAATAAGATTTAGAATGCTTCACCTTAAAGCTTGAATAAATTAAACTTTATTGAGATAGATCTAACAACAAGCAATCTAGTCTCGGAGACCTTTACCTACCCCACCTTAAAATATTACGTGACCTCTATTGCACTTTCAAGAAAAAAGACTTTATTCTACAACTTTGCTATCATTTTACTTTCAATACTCGCTTTCGATTAATACTCTAATGATCTTCACATAAACTAAAGTTATTTAAAGGACATTAAAGTCCGATTATTTTAATACATTATTAAAAGAGTAATATGGCCAATGGCCAGGTGATGCCGGTAATAATAAATGGTTTTCTGCGAAGATGTCTCTACCGATGTACCGACCCCCTGGATCGAGTTTGTTAAAATAAAATAAACAAAACACTTACTTGTTGAAGGTCACCTCGTATTGTTTTATTTCCTTCCTGGAGAACTCGTGAAATTCCGTATAAACGTTTATGAATTTATATTTCGGTTTAACCTCCAAGCCTTCCTCAAGTTTATCATTAATCTCTTGTCTCCTCGAAAGAAGGCCACTGAGTTCGTCTGTAGCTGACATCGTGATTTTCGCGCCAAAGAACAGGTTGAAAAATGACTTTTTTAAGACAGGCAAGTGTTGTAAGCGAGCGATCGCCGCAAGAGGCTGCTTACGGCTACGACCTTACAAACACTGGTAGTGCGGGCCGGCGCGCCGCCAGTCAGTGCCTCGCACTCGCTCCCTCACACAGTAATCAAGTCGCCCGGGGACGGATGAATCGACGCATGTATGTGCCGCGCAATGCTTCGCGGTTTGTCTAATCTTTCCGCAATCGTTGTAGCTCAACTCACGAGATAAATACTCACAATATCAACTTTGTCACATCAAATTGTCATCCTGCGACTAGTTTCACGCTTCACACGAACACTTAAGGGTTAATTGTATGACTAGGTATTCGTATGTTAAATATTCTAACAACAGAAATATTTACCTTTGCACTCGTTAGATTTTCAAAAGATGACTTTTTTAGCAATAAGAGAAGACAGACAAGTTAAGAAAAAATTGCGGCAAAATTACCCATTTAAAAATGTTGAACATATTGATTATTCGAAACGGGGAGGGTGGTCGTGTTTACTTTCGCTTTTAAGCAGAATTCTGGTGCACCTACTGCTCTGAATTTCGTAGGACGTCTCATCATTAAAAACGAGTGAGGTAATAGCGAAACATAATGTTACAATTAGGTTCATTACATACAACTTACTGTGTGAACTGTGAATTTCTGTGATACAACTGATTCTGTTCTTTCGCACCTAGTTTCCTAATTATCTCTACCTCGAGTGTTCATAAGTTTTGAGACAAACAAAAACATCTTTTTCTGGAAATTTAGACGGTAGAAAAATCATTATACCTACTTATTTATGTAAAAAATAATATATAATATAAATAATTCAAAAAAGATATAGCGGCACGATTTTTTTCCAGTGGAATACGCTTCGTCTCCCTACACGACTCCAGACCAGATTTGGGTGAAACTTGCGACAAGCCCTCAGCTCTAATTCAGTCCACAGTGAGTAGTCCAGCAGGTTCAAGTTGAACTTTATAATGGCCATTCTTCCGTACCGATAAAACCTGGTAAAACTCTCCTTTAGCCACTTCTGCGTTGACTTCGCCTTGTGTGACAGGGAATTCAGCGAAACCGTTTCCGGATCAACTTAATGTTATCTGCCGTTCTAGCCGAGCGAGGAATTGAGGAAGGGTACCTAATGTTTTTTCTCCTCATAATCAAGAACTCTCCTCCGATATCAACAAATTTTTAGCAAACACAAATATTGTCGGAATGGTACAGCCGTCATCGAGTATTGCCAATTTTATTTTAAATTATTTTTAACTTTAAAAATTCACTGGCTGACCTACTTATGTTGTATTTCAATACACAACCTAAACCGCTGATCGTAGGGACATAGTATTATAGTATTTAGAGGGTTTGTTTTTTTTGTTGCGTAAATATCCACTAAGCAATGGTTTTTCCAAATTCAACCCCTAACACATGTTTCTTGCTTTTTGAAAGATCAACCCCCGGGGGGATGAAACGATGATAAAGACGTTTGAAAACTAATTGTATAGATTTTTATGAACGGTTATGAAGCGAGTAAACGAGTATATACTTAGATTATAATAAGTAGGTATGGGTATACTAAATATGTACCTACCTATATATACCTAAAGCTGTTATTGTTAAGAATGTAAGTTAGTTTATAAGAATTTTGTTAACTAGTTACAACATATAAGCGATTTGGTTCACACTGTTAGCTTATAATGTTTTTTTAATAAATAAATAAATTCTTCGTGGTGTTTGAAAAGCCAAACCTGAGGGATGTGATAGGATAGAGGTGAAAAATACAACGAAATCGATATGGATGTCATTTTTGGGGTTTTACGAAATGTTATCTACTTATTTTGAAATTCATGACATTTCAATCCCTATAGTGGATCCATTTCTAGATTTGCACTACAGTACTGTAAGGGCTTGGGGAATCCCGGTTCGGGATGGTTTGGTTTTTCTCGAATTACGTTGAATTAAACACTATAAGATTTTTATATTTTTCGTTTATTCAGTTTTATTATCGCGAGTAGACTATTAGGAACGGTAGTAAAAATACACACAGTTATTATCATGGGCCTCCTGCCCACACCCAAGTTCACATTCAACTCTTTTCTTCGAGAATCTCCTCGAAGCTCTTACTTTTATTTCCGATCAGAATTCAAAAGGTGACAGCGCGAGCGTAAAGAGGTTTGCCATATTAACAGAAAAGGTTACATGCATGGCAAAACTCCACTGTACCTACCTACTTTTAAAGATCTGTGTAGGTAAATATCAAAATCTTCGCTGACCAAGTCGCGGGCATAAGACAGTTTATATATAGATATGGATTATGTATTACAAACAGTATTATTAAAAAATCTTCTCAAAATTTCGTTCCTAATCCTCATTATCTCATAAAAAACCACAATTTATATTTTTGCGTAACGTTGTGGTGCAGTCTTATTAAACAAAAGATTGTGTCCTATGTTCCCCACTTAAAAGCTATTTTATGACTTCTTCACTGTAATTAACTCATCACATGGTGAGGACAATCTTGTCATAATTACATATTATGATGTAACCATGCATTATAACCAACTAACCATAGTAGAAATTTATGTAGTATCCATTCGCTCAAGCAGAGAAACAAATCTCCGGAAAGTCAATTCAGTTTTGGCCCAATTATTTTATCTACAGTGATAAACTTTCGGCCTAGATGGAATACATAAACAATTTAGATTAAAAGCCGCATTAATATTATCCCAACTATGTTATAAACTTGTGTTTTTAAGTATCTGTGCGTTTAAAAATGGATCAAATTTCTAACACATCCAGGGAGTCCGAATTTAAACAAGATTGTGGATTGAGGAAGACCAAAGCAGAGTCGTCGACAGTTATATATATCAGGTTTGGAAATATTCTCAGTTAGACATGTCCAATTTTATTTTTAGCTTGACGCGTTTTAAGTTGAGATTCACACCCATATTGTATCCTCGGTTTAAAAATGGTGTAATATTTTGAAATCCAAATTAGCAAGTACAACTAAAGGGTAGCGTGACTTTGAAATAAAGAAATTATAAACATATTTCTATTATGATTGTATGTATGTACTTTTATTTAATTCCCTAAAGGAAAACTTACACGTAATGTTTAAATATCACTCTAATTATATTATCCTCAGGGAAAATGTGACGTGCCCAATGTTTGTACTGCACCCACAATAACAAGGTGTTTCAAATTTATATAAATGTCAGCGCTTGCCTAATGTATTATTAATTAAATTAAGTAATAAAAGTGTTAGTTTATGTGACTGAGTATTGACTTACCTAAAATGGGTTTTCGTGGGTGTGAAATTTAGATAAAATACGTTTATTGGTTTTAAACACGAAATCATTCTAGAAATTGGAAATAATGTTATTAGTGTACAAATATGGCACAAACGCATTAGGTACTTCATCATCATCATCATCATTTCAGCCTATTGCAGTTCACTGCTGGACGTAGGCCTCTCCTAACACGCGCCATAACACTCTGTCCTCCGCCTTCCGCATCCAGTCAGATCCAGCGACCTTTTTTAGGTCGTCGGACCATCTATCCCTCCAGTTAGGTACCTAAACATTAAAAAAATATAACATCAACCGTTTAACCGTTTAGACATGTCCGTCCGTATGTCACAGGCATTTTACTCGAAAACTACTCAATGTACTTATATCAATAATTTTATCAATGCAATTTGGTGAATAGATGTCTTGTGTAGTGTGTAGGCCGCTACTTAGTTTTGTAGATACATATATAATAAAACTATAATATTTTATTACCATACATGCAACAGAAGCAGCTTTTTTTAATATTTTCGATAATAATCGCTCCTAAAGTAGCATAAATTGTGTCCCATTCCATTTAGAAAATAGAGGATTTTCTAAACCGTAAAACCTAAATCTGAAAGAATCACAATGATACGCTTAATAAATACTTCCACCAAATATTATTTGACCACTATCGGATATAATAATATTATGTATGTATGTTTGTTATTGCCGAAAAACTGCGCTTCTTAACAGAAGAACGTAAGCGCTATCAAGATACGCTCTTTTGCTGCGGAACCCCATATTGAGCATGGTCCGATATGCTCGTAACCGTTTTTTCCTAAATGAATAGGCAGAGTTGAATCACATCCACATTTCGCCAACTACTTATGTTAGGTCGCATAAAATAGGGGGCAAGCTTATTGCTATAAACTGGGCACATAATATCAAGACTTGTAGCTGATACTGACTATTTCAAGACCGAAAAAAGCTAATACCATTTTTTAACCGGGGCAATCAATACCTTTACCTATCTAGATAGGTATAGCTATGTTTTCCTTTTCATTTAGGTACCATTTATCTTGGACATCTTTAACCATGTAAGTTATGATGTTAATTAAGAACTGAAGGTAGACAAGATCTCTCAAGTCTTGTTCTATCTGCGTATCTACACAAATAACGATGTTAAAGTACTGACTGATGAATCGTAGTGAATGGCCTCACTTGCGTGCTATCTGGTGGTCATAATTTAAATCACTATTATTAATTTCTGATGAATTGTTAAGTTAGAGAATTTGATTACCTACGCAAAACTTGTATTAGAAAGATAAAATTTAATTGTATAAATCTTAAATGAAACAGACAGGCACTCAAATAAAACGTTTTATTCTCACGGTCTTAAAACATTGCCTGACTGAAAGCAATGAACTCTTAAACGCCAATAGGTTTTTTATTACAACTAGTAATTAAATAAAATAGTACTTAAATATCCAATTGGTAAACCTAGATACGTAACAAAAATATTGTGAAAACAGTAATGTGCGTGCAAACTTTAATGAATATTCATTAGCAAATAATATAACAAACGCAACAGATTAGTCAGCGTTCTACAAATTTAATTTAGTAATTGGCAAATATATCCCCTTTGGGATAACACTAACTATTATATGACGACTTTTATACCAAGCCCAAACTAACAAGCATTGTTTTGTGCTCTTTCACTGTAGTCATACTTGAGCATCATGTGGAGACACTCCAGGTAAAACTGCAAGCTATAACATAAGAAAATATTTTCAAATTCTAATAACATAATTATTTTCATAGGTCCGATAGCCGCGTTGTCTTCGATGATGTGGATAAAGATAAAAATAATAGTCCTGATATAGTAGTGACCAAAAAGAAAAGAGGAAAGCGCAGCATCATAAAAGATTATTTGATAGACTTCACGGCAAATTCTAATCTCCATGGATTAAAATACATAGGGGAGAAAGAAAGAACGTGTATCGAGAAGTAAGTTTCTATTTGTAGTGCTACTTTTTATTTATTGAACTGTACCTATTAATGTTAATTATTTGTTGTTTTAGGATATTTTGGTTGTTCATGTTTACGTGTTGTGTAGTGCTTTGTGCCGGATTGATCAGAAAAGTATGGATAAAATGGAACGAAAGTCCTGTAATTGTGAGTTTTGCTGAAAATCCTACTCCAGTTTGGCAAATACCTTACCCAGCAGTTACAATTTGCTTTGAAACTAAGGCAATGCAGAGAAAATTCAATTTTACAGACTATTATCATTTGTATATGAATGAAAAGGATAATCTTACAGAATCAGAGTAAGTGCCGATTTTTATTAGATGTTGTCGTACTGCAAAATATAAAGAAGTTACCTAAACATGTATCTATTTATTCTAGACAATTTCTATTTGAAGACATAACAATGGTTTGTGATGATCACCTATCACCGCCTAGTGGCCGAAAGTTTTCATCTGGCTTCGATACGGTGGAAAATATAAAATCGGTTTGTAAAAAAGTTTAGAAGTATAGATACAGTACGCGCCTAATATCGAACTTATGTTTAATAAACAACATCGGTTTTTAGGTATCACCAAATTTAACGGAAGTTTTCTTTGGGTGTAAGTGGAAAGATATTCCCAGTGAAAATTGTTCAGAATTATTCTCACCCATACTGACGGAGGAAGGACTTTGTTATACTTTTAACACTTTAGGCGCAGAGGAGATGTTTAGGACTAACAAGTAAGTTATGAGATAAATGTAAACGCACTTCTTACTGTAGAAATTACGTGCGGGCCATTTGATACTAGTGTGAATTAAACTAAGTTCAAGTAAAAAATAATTAGGAACATGTTTAAATTATTGATGCGTTAAACATCTGAAAATCTGTACTGCAGTCTCTCCCGAGACTAATTTAGACAATGACGTCATCACCCTTATAAAAAAATTGCCTAAACATTCACGGAAATAGAAGAATTTATGTGGCCTAGAGGATATCTATACAGGATAAAAACTTTTTCTGAAAGCGTTTTTGTATGCGCAGCATTGAAAGTAATTACACATTACAATACAATTATTATTACAAAGTACATTTACCTACATTAGTTTGAGAACCTAACTGAGTACATACTTAAAATAGAACCATGTCCTGTATAAACTTGAGTTACGAAGCAACTGGAATCAAAAGTTATTATGTTATTAGTTTACATAAGGATTACCCATACTTGGAACATGACAACTTGGCCGAATCATGGACTTTAGAAGAAGGCTATGCTCAGGGAACACCTATTGAAACTTATCCACATAGAGGATCTGTAAGTTTGAGAACATTATACACTTTAAAATATATATAAAAAATAATATATAATATATATTTTTTTATTACCTAGTTACATACATTGTTTTGCAGACAGTACAAATTGATTTATTATTATAGCTCTTTTAAATGTTTATATCAATATTTCAGGGATACGGTGTAAAATCAGGATTAACATTTTTATTAAAGGCTAAGAAGGTCGACTTAGATTATCTATGCCGAGGTCCGGTGCAAGGATTTAAGGTATCTACCTACTTACATAAATTATTCAACTGCAATTATATTAAAACGTACATATCGACCGGTTTCCCGTACAAAATGTATTTCCTATGACGTTTTTAGATACTGTTACACAATCCGGCAGAGCTGCCGAGGCTTTCACAACAATACTTCCGATCGCCACTATCGCAAGAAGTAGTAGTTGCAGTGAAACCTAAAATGATGACCACTTCCGAAGGCCTTCGACCTTACGAACCGACCAGGCAAGTACTCCAATATTATATTCGTTGAAAGAATAATGGAAAATTTACACACAAACAAAGATTTAGGTACGAATATCATTTTGATACAACAAACGAATAAATTTATTCTAATAAATTATTAAGTGTGCTATTCGAATCGCCGATAATCCCAATCTGACGAACAACTTTGAATCGTTAGGCAACGGAGAGACTTTGGGTCACTCTGCGTGCTCTATCGATTGTTTCAAGGGGAGTGCTCCGGTGAACTCCTTGATTTGGTGTCATCGTAACTTTTTTATCATCGCACCTCTCGACGCCGCTGTAGATTTAACCCACATTACCTGGAGCCAATATGGTCTAGAACGGTATGGTTCCAACGATCATTCCTCCTACTAGTCCTACTTAAGAGCCGGCTCTGGGGTGAAATTCCTGCAGCGGTGTTCCCTGACCACTATGACATGACTCAAGGTAGGCAGCGGCTTGGCTATGCACCTAACATTGCCAACGACCATGAGCGGGGGTAACCTTACTTACTATCAGGTAGGCTGCCTGCTCGTCTATCTTTCTGTATGAATTAATTTTCGTTTCATTGTTAAGCCAACTTTTAATGGCACTTAAAGCTATGTGATTATCTGTGAGGTAAGGGACAAAAACTGTAATACTTTTACTCTTGTTCACAGACGACAATGCTATTTCCCAAGCGAGCGCTATCTCCAATACTTCAAAGTATATACCCAGGCGAACTGTGAAATGGAATGTCTATCCAATTTTACGTACACACGATGTGGTTGTGTACATTTCGGAATGCCTTGTAAGTTTGATATCACAACCTATTAAATTAAAACCGGAATAACGCGGTTTTTGGTACCTAAACATAATTTCGATTGATATCACTCTCAGTTTTATGAAATGGAAACTAGGTTGGCGACCTACCTTCTAGAATATTATTTAATAATATTTTTAGTTACTGAGTGCCCACTGAACAGCGGGAGCCAATTTTGCATTGGGTAATGCGTTAATGTGTAGTTGTGATAGTTAATGGTTTCAGTTTTGATGCCCACACTGAGAGCTAAATTAATTTCATTTCACTATTTTTTTTATTGAAAGAATGACGTAAGAAATTTTATCACGTTCCAGATGGACCGAACATGGAGGTGTGCAATGCTGGCAGTCGAGAATGTATAAAAAAAGCTCAGAGTAAGTTGGCCATCAGTAAATTTAAATACCAACTGTCAATTTAACTTTCTATATACATAAATAAATTAATGCGCAGTAAATGTTGACGGTTATGTAATAGCACATTGGCTTTTCCTCACATTTAAATATTTTCTCGATGACTTTTATGTAGGTACTTTATTATACATCAACAGAGTAGGTAAATAAAGATAGCTCTACCGGTCGATGACGTAACCATTTAGTTACGCCTTTAGCTACGAAGGCACAAAATATTAAGTCCAAAATATTTCCTGAATGCCAAAAATGTATCTATTTATTTTGTCGTTACGCTCTTGCCAGAATGATCATGTGTTCAATTCATCAATTAATTAAATAACATTATTGTAAACAGTGGAACTAGTGACAATTGACATCAAATCTCAGCTGCACGATTCGAATCCAGTGGAGTCCAACGAGACAGAGTCTTTGGGAGAAGCTTTTAAAGTGTCCTCTCGATGCCAATGTCTGCCATCCTGTACTTCTATTGAATATGAAGCGGAAACGTCACAAGCTGATTATGATTGGGCAGCTATATTCAGAGCTTATAGATTATATAACGTCTCTGAAGATTTACAGGAGTAAGTATCTTATTTTGGCCCTATATTTACCTACATACCAAATTACACTGCGAACCGCCTGCGTAAATTATTCATATACCTACCTAGCAAAGATGTAAAAATCTTGGATCACGTAGGTAGGGAGGTTATTTTTTGCAAATAATTTATCTTTTACTCGTTATAGCTAGACGAAATCATAGGGAAGGTACTTAGGTGTCTGCTTAATTTTAAACTAAACCTTCCTAAGGTTTACAATTTTTACCAACACCAATTTGAATTATGTAGGTAGGTAATTAATTAAGATTGTTCAAAAATTTTTGCATTTAATTTATAAAGCCAAATGAATAGTTGCCAAGTTAACAACAAAACTAAAATAAATGTTTCTTTTGGCCATATTTACATAAAACTTTTTCATGTTTTATTTCGTTCGGTTCATATCGCAGAGTATAATTTTCTTTTGCACACACGACTGACTTGAAGTTAACGAACTCACAGAAATAAACCTTCCGGTCAATACCTCGTGCAAGATGCTATAAACAATAAAAAGTAAGTACCTGTTCATATAGGTACTTACCAACATATACTTTTTTTTATTAAACTCAAAGTAGGTATGTAAGATGTGGGAATATGTATTGTACCTATTACCTAAGTAGTTTCCCAAGTAGCATGTTGAGTGCGCTTGTACCCATAGGCGACACCAGAATATCTGCATTCTGCATTTACGCACTTTTAGTAGGTAAATGATTGATAAAATTTCGACAGCAACCTCGAGTCCAAAACGTAACTAGGTACCTACCTAGGTATGTGCTTCAAAAACGTTTAAATAGGTAGGTACTTACTTAGATAGGCTTTTTCACTAGGGACTCCATTACAAATTTATTACATTACCTACCTACCTATGAAGTTATGTTAGGTTTAATAAACGTATTGAAACTTTTTCAGCTTGAGTTACTCTCGAGTGATGGTGTTCTTCAGAGAAGCTCAATTCATCACATCTCGACGATCAGAGCTGTACGGACAAACAGACTTCCTTGCTAATTGCGGAGGTTTACTTGGCTTGTTCATGGGCTTCTCGATTCTCAGTGTCGCCGAAATTATATATTTTCTGACTTTGAGGTAAATTGCTGTAGTTTTATAATTAATTTAAAATGTATTAATTACCTAAGGGTTACATTAAAGATAGGTAGGTACCTACGTATGTTTTAAGATATTTTCATTAGTTATCATATTCCCACGATGACGGTACCACGGTACCTACTTGTAGTGTCAAATAAATCACTGAACTTTTTTATTGGATAATGATGATAAAACAATCCTGTCACTCAGTCGCAAGTATCGCAACGGAGCGGTCGTTGCACTGACGATGTGTTTTGGTAATTTTTATATAGGGACGGATCAGACATGCAGCAGGGAAAAGGCTGAAGACGTGATAAAGGTACCTACCTACCTACCTACCATGTGCTATCATCAACGGTCAACATGGTTTAGTAACTTTGCCGCACTTAAAATATAATTGTTTTACGTTGTCTTGTAGAAATTTATAACTTGGTTCGGTCTCAGATATATTTTCATTATAAATTTCACACTAGAAACACATCAAAGATAAGCTACAGTACTGTGCGGAAAAAGGTGTCCATGCAATTTAAACTAAATTGGTCCTATGAATCAACTTCAACGACAATCCCAGTAAATCAGTGTAAATAACAGTCATCAGTTCAATCTGTCGTAGGTATGTACTAATAGTTGAAACTTGAAAGGTGAAGTGTCTCAAAATTATTAGTATCAATCAATCGTAAAGGCACAGAAAAAGAGATAATTATTAGATGATTAATCAACTAAAATAAGATGAATAGATTAGGTATCCAATTTTGCGCTTGACAACATTGGCCCCGATATCGCCTCTGATTTAAGGGCCCTTTCAGAATATATCTGATCGATAACAACACGGAGTACACTGGTTATTGTACTCCGTGGATAACAACGACATTACCTAGTAGGTACTTTATAATGTATGCAGGATCGAAGCTGACCAATTAGGCGATGAAGCACCATAGATCGCTTGGCTTACCGTCCAAATATGTTTTGACTAGCATGTAAATTCATGTCAGACTATACTGAAACTAGTACTAAATCTGTACCGTAGCTTCGCCCACTTGGTACGTACTTTTGTCCATCTCCAGGTCCTAGTATAACTCTTAGTCGAATTTCACTAAGATCCGTTCAGGGGTTTAGCCGTGAAAGCGTAGCAAATAAACAAACTCAACTTTGAATTTCCAATTCTAGTTAAAATGAACCTATCTATTGCAATTCTGAATATTGTGTCATGTAATTTTTTTTATTTACAGGCTTGGCTGTGTTTTGTGGAAGCGACAGAAACGCATTGAAGCCAAAAGAGCGTCTATCGTCGAACCAAACGCATACAAAGGGAAACGAACTGATTAGATTCAAACACAATTACAATTTAAATACCTCCACTTTAAATAATAAGTAAGACACTTATTTACAACTAACTTAATTATTGTATATCTTCATCAGCACATTTTTTGTCTTTTACTAGTAATAACTACTATCTTGTCGGCAAAAGAAAATGATGTGATAAAATTAGTGAGCTTTATAAGAAACAACACATTAGTATTTTAAGGTTTTAATAGATATAATTAAAGCAATTTAGAGTTTTTAAGCAGAGTACAAATGGCAGGAAACAAAATGTATTTACTTAAACGGAATAAAGTTTTCTCATCTCAACGGTTTTTTATTGCTATACAGTGTTTGGTCCACTTGGTTTCTTCTTTGGAGCATAACCAATCCTGTTATGGATTTCTTCTGTAGTTTTGGTGCCACCGCCCAACGATTTTGGTATGTCTTCTTGCATTTCAGAAACTGTTGTATTATTGCCCTGATCTCGACGAACAGCATCATATTCTTGCAAATCGTCTAGTTTTAAAGTAATTTCAGTCAAAGGTCTTCGAATCATGTTAATATTTATCTAAAACAACATAAAAATTGAATTTAGAAGGTACAGGTAAGCATAGGCAGGCTATCTATTTAGCAGATAACAAACCCAACGTTAAAAGCTATCAAACAAATTAAGGATATTTTCAGTCGCTAATTGGCTAACGTTTAAAAATGTATCGAGGTAGAAATTCATAGGTAAAGGTAGTCTATGTTGTAAACGAGTTTTATGTGAATTATTTATGTGAAGCGAGTGTCACACGGTTGTACCTAATCTTGTGTTCCAAATGTTCCAACAGAGGTGACATCCGCTGTCTAAGATGGGTGGTATCTCATGATTACATATTGTCGAAGTCATCTCTTTTGGACATCTAGACGGCAGACGTAATCGTAAGACGTATTTTTTTTTACTGTTACTTTTTACCAATGCTTCTTTAACCAAATCAGACCAATTCGTTGGTTAATGTATATTAGTAAACGCCAACTGATCACGAGATTGTAGGTCAGATTCCGATAAAGGATCAATAAATCTAATGTAAGTACGGAACAGAAAAAACTAGGTAAGTATATGGTTAACTTATATTAATAAGTCCCGGCAACCTTCTAATATGTGGCTGTTATATTCCGTAACACGGACTGCAAGTTGTTGTGCAACAAGCGTTATGATACATAAGAAGAAGAAGAGACTATAAAAGAACAAATCAGATTACCTAATAGGATATATTTTTTAAACTAGCTTCCGCCCGCGTTGTATGTTTGTAGTATAGAAGATCTAAGCGTAGGTACATACAGTTGGAAGCAACTCTATTTTATACTACGTAAGGATAAATAATTTAAAAAGGCAGTGTTGACTTCCACCATTTGTTTTTACTTTTTAGGATGAAGGCTATTTTTTATTTTAATAATTTATTTTTGAACGCATTATATTTCTATTCTAAAATAAAAACCTGAACGCATCTGTAAAAAAGCAGTTGGCAGCCTTGGAGATTTATAGTGATGCAAGCAGAATAAGTAAACGTTTTGTCGATAAAGTTATTACACTTTTAAGTTATTAAAATGAAGAGAGAAATTTTAGCATAATAATATTGCAGCTAAACCAAAATCGAACTTTCTATAACAACTCAAAAATCCTATTTTTGTTCATATGTGAATGTTGTTATTTATAGCATTATTTTAGGATGAATATAGGTTACGCGTTCCTGTAACTAATTTATTTTTTATGCTAATATACTTAAAGCAATTGCTTTAATAATGACATTTAAAGCAAAACATATATAATTGAAACACTAAACACATTAATTTCGATTAAATTTGTATTTAATATAGTTAATAGTTACATTATTCAAATGTCATGTATTCATACAAATCCGTAATTATTCAAAATCAGGTCCTAAATGATTCAAGGTGTGTGTTGTAAAAATAAATAAAATTTTATACTCTAATTAAATTTTAGGCTCTTGCATCGAATGAAATAGTAATATTCGAGATACAAACATTGACTAATCGACATCGACATTCACATGATAATTTAAACGTCCAACACTAGTTTTAGCAAAGTTGTTTGTTTGACGTGACGTTGCATAGTGTACACGTCAATATATTGCTTAGCCTCAATCGCAGATTGTGTTATTCTTGCTATAATTCCTTGTAAAACTAAGTGATATCTAGTATTAGTAATTATTTATTGTAAATACAACTCACCAAAATGCTGTATCTCGAAGATTATTTGGAAAGTAAGATCTTCTTTGTTCTTCTATGGTGACGTAATATTTTTCTCTCATGTTGGTGCCACTGTAGCGTGCGTCGATATTTTTTTAAGTACCGCGAAAATTTAAAATAAAATTATTTTGACATTGTTTATTAATTTTTACCCGACTGCCAAAAGGAGGGTAATGTTTTAATTAACAACATTTTTTTTATTTTTAGTGATTGAGCACCTGCCGCAGGAGCTAAGGGACAGGTTTACCGAAATGCGTGAAATGGATTTATCAGTTCAAAGTAAATATCTAGCTTTAAACTTAAAATATATCTAATAAAGTAAAAATATTATGTACTTATATCTTAAAAATATGTTTTCTTCAGATAACATGGATACATTAGAGAAAAGAGTACGTACTCTCTTTGGGGGTTGTCGCCGTGGAGAGATCAATACGGACCAAGCAAATACAGAATTTGCTGATATCAAGCGAGGTTACAACAAGACTATTGAAGAAGCTGATGAGAAAATGGCTTTGGCTAACCAGATGTATGATTTAGTTGACAGATACTTGCGTAGACTGGGTCAGTATCTCAATAACTATGAAAAATTTATATAAGTAAAAAATAATAAAACACTTTTGTTAAGTACAAAAGTAGTACAGGGCTAAGTACTTCAACAACACAGGTACACTCCGACAGATCGCCAGCAACGTCAATAGACTGGTGGCGTTCTTCGGCGAGCTAGGGTGGATCGAGTGAGCTATCCACCCTCACGCAAAAACCGCGCCTTGACGTGGAGTTGCGGAAAACAGCCCGCCATACCATACCATACCATACCAAGTACAAAAGTGTTTTATTATTCTTTACTAATTATGTGGATAAAGTTCATACCTACATGTAACATAAATAATAGTTCAGTAGGTATAAATATAGTAATTATTTTATAAAGGGACTTGTAGCATTAGACCAATTTCACTTATTTGTAATTTTCACAGACACTGAATTGCATAAATTTAAATGTGAACTGGAGGCAGATAACAAGGGTATTACAGAATTATTGGAGAAGCGTTCACTTGAGTTAGATGCCAATACAAACCACACTAGCACTTCAAACAATAACCATTATAAGGAGAACAGGTAACAACTTAATAATATATCAAACGAGATTCCATGCGGAAATGGGTAATTAGTCAATGTTAATAATTGTTTTTTTTTTTCTGAAGATACCGCATCCGCGCTGAAAAACGGCGCGACAGCTGGGGTAACCGGGAGTCTCGAGGACATGCTTCTGGAAACCTCTCCAGAACTGACTCGGCTATACAGGTAAAGTAAATTTCAATTTCATTTGACCAATAATAATGTTATTGTGTCATAATAATGTTCTTAGAAGAATTTCTAAGATTATGCCCGATCCACCAACCTATTAGGCTAGCGTGTGTGTATTATGGCCTAAACTCTTCCAGCTCTCTAGAGGAGACACGAGCCTAGCTGTGGCATTAATACATATTATTATAATGTTCTTACAATATATTAATATCGATGCCACAAAAGTAAGAACACGAAATAATTTGACCTTATACTTTAATTAAATAATAATGTAATGATACCTGGTTTATAGGCTGCCCTTGGAAGAGATTCATATTCCCTGGGCCATGCAGGCAGTGCTATTGCCGCAGCAGCTAGCCAGGCTATAGCAGCGACTCAGCAGGTAAAATATTAAACTATTTTAATAGGTCTTATCCATGGAATCGCGATTATATTTCATTTTAAGGAACAGGCTTGTACTTTATGTTTCTCTTAAAAGATTTATGTTTACTAGATGCAGCATGGTCGCCGTACAGCATCACTGAAGGCCTCGTATGAGGCGGTGGCTGGTGGGGAGCTCACTCATCACGCACTGCAAACACACCACACGCATCATGACCATGGTACATTTTTTTAATAATGCGGCAATCTTACTTATCACTGGTCAGGATAAAAATAATTATAACAGTAGTTATGTAGTTCTTATTCTGTGGTAGTTATGTGTCAAAGTCTAATAGGCTATCAGTACAACAATTTTATTTTGTCCTCGCATTTGAATACAGTTAGTAAGCCATGGAACGGCCTTACCATCATATGAACATTTTACTTCATTACCACTTTTTAATGTAAATAAAATACCATAACAGTAATAAATATTTTCACTTCAGGTACTTATTTCTTTTTAACAATCGATGTTTGATGTTGTAACAGGACATGGCATGGCCGCCAGCCACAGTCAAACCAACAATGTACATGGCCATCATACAACTTCACATAGCCACAACAGTTCATCATCTTCATCTAACAAAAGGAATAAACAGAAGTGAGTATCCTATTGTACGATTTAAGACAAATTTTTGATGTTAATTAAACAATCTCATAAGTTTCTTTTTATATTTGGTGGCCGTATCTTTATCTTTGGTGGCCGAATAGTTAAGTAACCGGCATGCTAATCATGCAATGCGAATTCGATTCCGACCGGCAGTACCAATGTGGATTTCACTTTGTGGAATTTATAATAATATGTACTAGTCAAGTGACCTACTATCTGCTGATGGTAAAGGTAAACATCCTGAGGAAACCAACATACCCTAGAAGAAATTCCAAGTGTATGTGTGGGTGCTACAATATAAATAACTGAAAGCAAAAAAGCCGCTCATGGCGTCAAACCCAAAAAATAATAAAAAAAATCTTTATAAACTATTGACATTTGTTTCAGGAAGAGCAATAGTTACAGTTCTACTGGTGTTTCATCGCACACACAACAAGCTGTCGCATCGGCCGCCGCCAGCCGTTCCTCATCGCCGACTGTTGTGTATGTGGCAACTTATGTGATTTTATTTTATTTTATTTGGGAAAACAAACAACTGTACATTGTATCTTACTGGCTAGGTACATAATAGAGTAAATTAACGTACAATCCACGGCGTTTCCACATATTACTAAGATAAGTACAGTTTAAACCTAGTTGTAGCTTAAGGCATCTATACACTTAAGTCTAAGTAGAAGCGTTTATACTAATGAAGTAACTATTGAAGTTGAAAAAGTGTTTGTTTTATATTATTTTTAAATTCATTACGAGTAGAGGCGAACATATCGACATTATTAAAGAATTTATTGAAGTCCTTAACCATCCTATGGAGGGGAGCTCGTTCACCCGCATTCGTACGACTAGCAGTCGTAGCAAATAATGGGTAAGCGCGCGCCTCACGTCTTATAACAGTCCGGGGCACTATATAATATAAAGCGTTAACAAGTTCTGAACAATCATACTTATTGCTAATGAGATCATATAGCATCATAGCCTGCAGTAACAGTCGCCGCGAGTGTAGGGTAAGCAGATTAAATTTTTTCAAAGAATCATTATATGTCTGATACCCGAGGCGACACTTAAACTGAGTTGCCCGTAGAAATTTACACTGCACTCTTTCAATTGAATGGTCGTACTTTTTATATAAGGGATTCCAAATCATGCTGGCATATTCTACCTGTGGTCGCACAAGAATGTGATAACACTATATTTTTTTAATTCTAACAATGATACATATTAGATGAGCCCGGATATGTTATTTAAATACTAGCTGTGCTCGCGACTTCGTTCGCGTGCGATTTCATATTTTTTTTATTTTTTTCACGGAACCCATATATATTTTATTCCAAATTCAAAGAAGCTTAAGTTACTCCTTGTGACATGTGCCGTGTGAGTAAAAGTCCCGTTGAAATCGGATCAGTAGTTTCGGACTTTATCTCAACCAAACAAAACAAATAAATTTTGTTTTTGTTTTAAGTAATGTATATACATACAAACTTTCATATGCCTACTCTAAAAAGCTAATTTTGATATTACAAACAGACACTTCAACTTTATGTAGAAAATGTGACCTAAAACATAGACGTGACTTAAATTGGTTTAATTCCAGGGCTATGAACAGTGTCGTGAACAACGTCGCCATTGAAGAACCTATGGAGGAAGAATGGACATACGATCCTAACGAGCCCCGGTACTGTATCTGCAACCAGGTTTCATATGGAGACATGGTTGCTTGTGATAATCAAGATGTGAGTATTTATTTCTGCACAAAACACTTAGGGTGCCACAATAATAATCTATAATTTAGACTGCCTAGTAGGCGGAGCAGGTTTAGTCCCTAGTTTGAGCAAAAACGATATTGGGTTTCTGTCTTGAATTTTTCAGTGTCAGGTCAGTCTCGAAATTTGCTCGGATAATCGCCCTACTGGAGGGTTGCTATGTTTGCCCCCCACTAGATATACCAGCGACACAAAGTCGTTCGCTGTGGCGGTTATAAGGTGAGGCCTATGTCCATCAGTGGACGTCATCAGGCTGATATGATGATGATGGTCCTATGCAAACATAGCTGATGAAATGTGGATGTAATTCACCTCTGCCTATCTCTTTGGTGCTGAAAAGCGTGACCCTTTTTTGTTTTCTGTGGTGTATTGTTTATATTTATATTTTCTGTACATTTTCAGTGTCCGTACGAGTGGTTCCACTACCCATGCGTCGGCATCACCGCCCCACCGAAAGGCAAGTGGTACTGTCCACAATGCCAAACTAATATGCGCCGTAACCGTGCCCACAGGAAGAACTGAACTCGTCATTACGACATTGCTTAATCTCATGACTCATATTGTCATTTATTATCCTGTATACTTATTAAAATAAATTCCACTCATTCATGTGTGTAATTTTACTCAAGCCTAAAATTAAAATAAACCGATTTAAGTAGATAGGCATCAGGATCGCACGGTGGGTTAAAAATCGTGTCCGTCAGGTTGACTGAACCAAACGAGATGTCTACTAATCAAAATAATGGGTAATTAAAGCTTCGTTCAAACTGAAGCGAATATCGCGCGGGACGCGGAACGCGATTTGCTCGCGCCGATTGCGTCAGCTAACTTGTATGGACGTGTTCACATTGGCGCGAATAGTCGCACGCGTTGCAGCGAAATATACGCGGGATAGTGGCGGAATACTAGTGCCTGCATTGAATTGAAAAATGCCTTTGAACCTTGAATTATTTTTACAAAAAGTTAAAGAAAACAAGGTTCTATACGACCTCAGCTATTTTATTATATTATATTTTATTTTGTTATAATAGTGATTATTTTTTTTATTATATGGAAAATAGCTACTAATTGATAGACAGTTGCTACACCCGACATTTTTTAATAAACTACTTTTTGAGGTGATGGGTCATTCCATCAGGTTGGCTGGTTACCTATCCAGTGAGAACAAACTGCGCAAATGAATGGAGTTTTATTTTAACCAATAGTTGCTTTTCCTCGCATAATGAGATTCTTCTTTAACTAATGCTAATAACAACAAAACCTCAGCTTCGATATCAAAAGACATGTTTTCCTATAGAGAAAACAAAAATAATGACGCGCGGGATTCGCCTCAGTTTGGGAGGCTAAGCGAGCGAGCGAATCGCGCAGATTCGCGTCTCGCGTCCCGCGCGGGATTCGCCTCAGTTTGAACGAAGCTTAATAGTGGATATGGTCTCAAGCATCCACTATTAATTACGTATTTGCAACTATTCAGTATTCACTACCAATAATGCAACTGTTGTTTCCTTGCATTGCATAACACAAAGGAAACAAAAGTCCAAATGACTTTATATCAAAGAAATAAGGTGGTCAGTCATTTTGACACCATCTCAGGCACCATTGACTAGCAACTTCTAAGTTTTAATCGTTTTAATAACGGCGTTATTAATGTAAATATTTAGTACCTGTTTACTACTTTACTTTTAGTAAAGATTTTGTTTTTTTAATCTTGCAATCAACAACTAATCAATACACAGCAATACTTAAAGGACATGTATCCAAGGCATTTAAATAAATTAAGAAATTGAATGAACTTTTGAAATTTGAACTATTCGTTCTTAAGTTCATTCTATTTCTAGAACGAAATGGAACTGTCATCATGATCCTATTTGTCATTCATAAATAATTCACTCTTTAATAATTCATTCATATTGTGCCGATTTGTGCTTGTCTTGGAAAAATCAACTGTGTGATTAAATTTCAAACTAAATTTTGAGTTCAAATTGTTGTATAAAGTGCCAAATTATCAAAACCTACTAAAAATGTCTGAAGCTAAGATAAAGGAGGTAAGTGCTTCAATGTATAATATACTACTATATAACAGTAGTAAAATTAACAATTTTAAATTCAGCATGGTTAACATAAAAAATCAATCCTATTCTTTAGCTGCGCAGCGATATTGATGAGCTTAATGAGTTGCTAAAGCAATCGAAAAGGAAGAAGGTACAAGATGTGTTGTCACTAGAAATCAGGAAATTGGAAACCGAATGGATAAAATTAAATGAAGCCAGTGCAAAGGCGATGGAAGTTGAAGCTTCATCGGCGCCTTCCACTGCAGCTCCTGCTCAGACAAAGAGATACCAAATTAAATTAAATGGATATGGTATGTATTATATTGTACATAAGTCATACATTTTCTATAGATGTATATTTACTTGTTTCAAAAGTTTATAATAATTACTACATAAATGTGTTTGTTTGCTAGAGGTTAATTAATGTGTTTAGTCGTCATGCATCATGATACTTTTATTTCAATCGAAATAGATTGATCAACTGTCTTGTGGGCTGCATAAAACCGGACCTATTAGAAATCTCTTGAGGAAGCCTATAGAAGTTCAATAGTTGATGTCCATTAGGCTGAGATAATGGTGATGATGAACTTGCTTGTCTTTTCATCATCATAGTATACAACTGTTGACCTAAGATTGTCAGCCAAATATAGCAAATATTTGGCCCATAAATAGTTATTTTTACATTAAATATGAAGCAATTTCCTTTGGTATAACTTTTTTTTAAGTCCCGTCGTGAGTTTGAATTTTATTCCTTTACTTGTTAAGCATTTATATAAAAATAGTTATCTTGTTTTTCATTGTATGTCTCAATTCCCATGCATTTTTTTATTATGAAATTTATTTTGTGCTGCATAAACAGACTATAAAGCTAATCAAACGCTACTATTGTTTCTTTTACATCTAATTCGGCCTAAGTTTAGAGTGAATACTGACCTAACAAAAATAATAAACACATTTACATAATTTTTATTTCATCATAGGTTGGGATCAGTCAGATAAGTACATCAAAGTGTTTGTAACTCTGAAAAACGTCCAGTCACTACCGAAAGAACAGGTCTTCTGCACGCTCACAGAAAAATCAATGGAACTTCATGTTGAGAACTTGGAGAACAAAGATTATGTGCTGGTCATCAACAAACTGTTGGAACCTATCAATG
This sequence comes from Laspeyria flexula, assembly GCA_905147015.1. NCBI lineage: Eukaryota > Metazoa > Arthropoda > Insecta > Lepidoptera > Erebidae > Laspeyria > Laspeyria flexula. The sequence goes on along the minus strand of LR989964.1, from coordinate 7,499,948 downwards.
TTGGAGAGAGCCATTGGAAACAAAAGACAGGTATTATAAATACTGGCAGGGCGTGACTACTATTTGAAAATTTTTGCATGTAATAGGCATTTTTATACTTTATTTAGCTTGACGTTTCACACTTATTATATATTTCTAAGATTATGAAATGCGGATGTTTAAAGTACAAGTACAGGTTCAAAGTACGGGTTACATGTGGAGGGTGTAAATATGACATGTGTAATATCCAGTAGAAGTGTCTCTAGCACTGACTATGATGATGTTAGTTTATTATTTATACATGCCTGGCAGTAGTTACTTAACAAGTCAACTAGTACAATCAAAACAAATCATTTGAATGTTTATTGTTACATTACAGCAAGCTTATATAGCTTATGAGAGAGCACCCTTATGTAAAAACAATAATTGAATAATTTTATTACTTCTGAATGGTACTTTTATACCTATATTATTATTTTATTACTATTTCATTTCCTTATTTCACAGATATGGTGGTAATTTTCCTAGCAAAGTCCCGTCCAAATATTAAGTGGTCCCACATGACAGAGGTGGAGAAGAAATTTGAAGATCAACGTAACAACCGCTTCAAGCCCCCGCCAGAAACAAACGCGGAGAAAGATCCTCAAGAATCCATCATGAGTCTTATGAAAAATATGTAAGAATTTCAATTCAATATCTTTATTGCGAACTTAATGTACCTACATAGTGTTGAAGATGTTAACAATAGTTAGGTTCTAAGTACTTAGTTTGAGCAAAGCATTGCAATTGAATAATGAAAAAAATATTTTTTTACTAAATATTAATATTATTTTTTAATTAGTTACTGCCTTAGTCGCCGTTTACGACACCTACGGGTTGAGATGGGGTAGTGACATTATGTATTCTGAATCTGTCACTACACAGATAACAGACATGCAGAATACTGTATATATATTGTCTTGTCTTTTTTAGGTACGAAACTGGTGATGACGAAATGAAGAGAATGATTTCAAAGGCCTGGTATGAAGGGCAGCACAAGAAGAAAAGCGATACATTAGATCTATAGATTGTGTTAGCATAAGATAATAGCTTTTATGTTGTACTAATATAAGGATAATAAATCGGAATTTTTTTAATGGAATCTTTTATTGTCTAATTGTTTAACACATTGAACGCCAGACTGCAGACACAATGGAAATTTAATTGTTTGTCGGACAATGGTGTCCGGCATGGCGTTTAAAGACTTAACTTATGGATACCAATCAGAATTCATTATCTATGGATTTAAATGAACTTCACTCTACAAGTGACATGTACTTGAAAAGACTCTGCTTGTATAGAGCAGCTTGCTTATAGGAAACTCAACCCATATTTGAAATGTTTTCGGTACACTTTTTAGAATTAGGTGAAAAGAGTGAAAAATTTACGAAATCATTGCGTTAACAGTTCTATTTATGCGCAAATAACATTTCGGAACTTGCAAGGCGTTATGTAGGGGCTATAGGCGCTGCAGCCTGAGGCCCCTGGATATAAAGGGCCCTCAGTCTCAATAGAAAACATTGTGAATTAAAAAAAATCATATGTATGGTCAAGTTTATAACATATTTATTTAATTAAATACATATATATTCCTTTTTTTCAGCAACCCATTAAATCCCACTGCTGCGCTCGGATCTCCTCTCCTCTATCTATAGAGCAGAGAAGGTTTAGGCCATAATCCACTCACGCCTACTGCGGGTTGGTGGATCAGACATACTCATAGAATTACTTCTAGTGTCACGATGTTTTCTTTCACCGTTAGCATATGGTTAGTCACTTGACTAGTATATATAAACTCCACAAAGTGGAATACACATTGGTCCTGCCGGTCAGGATAGAACTCGGACCGCGTGATTTGCATGCCGCCGGTCCATTCAGCCACCATCGCTTTTATATAAATATATTTTACTTTTTTTATTAAGTATATATTCGACTTGGCCGGTTTTTTTTTAATGACCAGTTTGATAATATAGAGGCCCCCTAGGGGTCCCCGAATAATATCCTCCACATGCTCACGGTCCGTCCCTGGTTATTTTCATAGTATAATAACTGTGAGCATTACGGATAGATACTTACTTCTTAATACACTTTCCCGTAATTCTAAAAAGTGTATTGAAAATATTTAATCACGAAATATGACACTAAATTACGACGTTCTCATTCCACTGTATGAAGTGTATAAACCCTCTTATATAAACCTACTATTTCCCAAATACTATTAAATTATGGGCCCTTCTTTGATATCAGTACTTCAGTACCTACTTGGGATATAGTGTTAGTTGGTTTGTTACACAGAAAATAGGTAGGTTAGGTATCATGTAGGTAATTAACGACACATTTTTATAACACACAATATTTATTTTCTACGAATATATTGATAGAGATAGGATCATACATCATAACACTGAAATATATTTTCTACAAGATTAGAAAGATAGAGATTATAGGACCGCAAATAGTCGTCTATTAATCCACTTTGATAAGCCTCTCGGAAGTAATGGGCCACCAGTGTAGATTCCTGTAATTTAGAAAAATATAATTTACTACCTATTGTTAATATTTCTAAGACACTATCATCATCATCATCATTTTAAATTATTAACGTCCCACTGCTGGGCACGGGTCTCCTGCCTCCTGATTTTGACTCGTCGACAGCTCGGACAGCTCAGAATCAGGGGGCTGATCTCCTCCAAAGAATGTGGAGGGAATTTAGCCTACTAAACCACGCTGGCCAGACGGGTTGGTATAGGGTTTGTTTGGAATTTTCCTTTTCTTGCAGGGCCCTTATCTGCTTAACTACTCCCTTAGTCGCCTTGTACGACACCCACGGGTTGAGATGGGGTAGTGAAATTATGTATTCTTAATCCGTCACTACACGGATTGATATGACACATTAGGTACATACAATTAAAAAATGATAACTTAGTAAATGTGCAATACTCGAGATAAATTGGGCAAAAAAAAACAGCTAGAAAAAAAAAGTCATACTTACGTCATTTTAGATTTTTCAAAACGTTTGGGTGACATCATCTGCATGAAGAGACCACACAAGTAGATAGCTTGCAATGTGTAAAAAATATATTGCCAGTTGGTGATTGCCGCCTGGTTCACGTCTTCAACATTATTATCCATCGTATCACGGGTCCTAGAGTCAACGTTGCGGAAACGTGTATCAATAGCATCCCGGTCCCTGGTTTCCATTTTATTGCGGTATTGAACCTGTTTACGTGAAACATCAAGACCCCGAACTACATCAGCAACTTGCATTCTTCGATCGGTTACTCGGTTGTCTCGTTCAAGAGAGGCCGTCCTTCTAGACTCCCTTGATAGGTCCCGACGTTCATCACGGTTTTCTCGTGTCTGCCTTTCACTGTACCTAATGTCTCGTCGACTTTCTTGATGCAACTTTGGTTCAGCCCTAGTGTTGCGGAAGTTTCGAGCATCCAGTGAACGGGATCTTCGGTCTGTTACTCGATTGTCTCGTTCAACCGAAAACATTCTTCTAGACTCCCTTGATACGTCCCGACGTTCATCACGGTTTTCTCCTGTCTGCCTCTCACTGTACCTAATGTCTCGTCGACTTTCTTGGGTCAACTTTGGTTCAGCCCTAGTGTTGCGGAAGTTTCGTGCATCCAGTGAACGGGATCTTCGGTCTGTTACTCGATTGTCTCGTTCAACCGAAAACATTCTTCTAGACTCCCTTGATACGTCCCGACGTTCATCACGGTTTTCTCCTGTCTGCCTCTCACTGTACCTAATGTCTCGTCGACTTTCTTGGGTCAACTTTGGTTCAGCCCTAGTGTTGCGGAAGTTTCTTGCGTCCAGTGAACGCGCTCTTTGGTTTGTTATTCGGTTGTCTCGTTCAAGGGAGGATATCCTTCTATTCTCCCTCGATACATCCCGTGTACGTTCATCACGTGTGTCTCTTGCCTGCCTCTCACTGTACCTTATGTCTCGTTGAGTTTCTTCGGTCAACTTTAATTCAGCTCTAGTATTGCGGAAGTTTTGAATATCCAGCGAACGAGCTCTTCGGTCTGTTACTTGGTTGTCTCGTTCAAGGGAAGACATACTTATAGAGTCCCTCGAGACCACCCGACGTTCATCACTGTTGTCTCTCGCCTGCCTCTTACTGTATCTAATGTCTCGTTGACTTTCTACAGCTCGGTTTACGCGAATATTTATGTCATTATTCAATCTAGATTCACGGATATCTCTACGATCCAGTAGTACTCTCTCACGAGAAAGTTTACGGTCGCTATTTTCTGTCATTCGTTCCCTGGACTGTCTAAGATCATCAGATTGCTGACGACGTTCTTCGGACCTCTCAGTCATAAGTCGCCTATTAGCGCTCACACGATCACGGTTATCTCGCCTTACATCCCTTACATTTTCGCGTATGCGAATATCACGGATTCGTTCTGCGACTCTAGAGTTGTCGGAAAGAGCTCGCCGCTCTCCAGCTAGACGCTCTTGTTCACGATCGCGTTCATTGCTATTGTCAAGATGACGCCTAACGTCTACTCGAGATAAGGTTTCGCGACGTACTATATTTACCCGCTGCCTGTTACCGTTAGAGTCTTCTACACCACGGACCATGTCTTCCCTCGTCTGTCGAAGATTATCTCGTGCATCTCTAGTTAGAGTAATCCTACGAAGACTATCTCTTGCATCTCGGGTTGATGTAAGCCTGCGGAAATTTTCTGCTGCGTTTTGGGTGGTGGCGAGCCTGCGAAGTTCCTCAGACCTAGTTTGCATTCTTTCCGAACGGGAATCCGAGTCTTTAGCCAAGCGTTCATAGCTAAATCGGCTAGGACGGACGTCATTTTGAGAAAGAGAATTACGGGCTAATGACTCGTATGTTCGGTCATCATTTCGCATTACAGAATCTCTTGTAATACGATTTAAAATCCGACGAGTTTGTTCTTCAGGTTTTATGTCTCGGGTATTTCTAGCATAGCGTTCTCTGCGTTGGACATCTACTCGGCGTTCACGGTACAAGCCTAGAGACAGTCTCTCTGGACGATATTCCACACGAGTAGATCGGATAAGGATTGAAGGAATTCGCCTTGTATCCCTCTCACGAATATCAAACAACGACCTTTCCGTTGAGCGACGAGCAAAAACGATGTCACGTTGCCTTAATTCAGCACGTCGGTCTTCGTGGATTTCATCTCGATCCTTTAGGCGTCTTAGAGGAGTTGGAGCTTTTGTGAGCTGATCACTGTCATAAAGAGAAGACCTTGCGTCTCTGACCAAAGTATCCGTTCGACGGTCGCAACACTGTTGCCTTCCATCAACGAGATTGCGCTCGGTGAAAGATTCAATAGGTTGAAAAACCGCGACTAACGCAAGCAGCAAATGCCAGTTATTCATAGTAACTGTGGGCACTTTTGTAATGTTTTCTTCCTTTGGCGATGAATGTGTTGGAAGTATCCCGATGGCGGTCGCTTCCGAACTGAATATTGAAGCGCTTGTGTCTCCTTTTATACAACTTCTAGGACTCTTACGATTCGATACTTATTAGGCGCTAGAATGCATTCAATTTTCAGCTTCCCACACGCAATATTGTGGTCCATGAGGCTCGTCTAATCTAGATCCTTGCAAGCTAACATTGCGAAACACTAGACTACGTAGTAGCATCTATGTAGCAATTTTTTACTTATGTACTCGTGATTTCGTATTCCAATTTTGCAGTTAACTGGGCAGTCTTGCAGAATTTTGCAGACTGTGATTGCAACCATATCCTAGGTACCTAAGTATTTGGGCGGCGGTACCTGCAACCTGGCCTGTCTTAGTGTGTACTGGCTTGCTACGTGCTAAGTAAGATAGATGTTCAGAGCTTCTTGGAGTAGCATGATTGTGCTAGTAAAAGAAAGACTGTCTCTGAGGCTGTCCAATATCCAAATAACAATCTAGCATTAGATAAGTAACTATGCAAAATTGCCACGACCAAGACAGTGATTTTAATTATGTCGCTTATACAGAGAGTGCTGAGCCGCCAACTACCAAGATACGAGCTAATGTCAGTTTGGGAAACAGTGTGTCACTTTATAATGCCATTGTAGTCAAGTCAAATGTTATTGTTTGTGTTTATAATGATATTCGTACTTTGAAGAAATAAATTATATTAGGTATTATTCCATTATGATCAGTGATGGGGAAATTGGCATATCATGTACCTACTATTAATGTGTTTTACAGCAACTTTGTATACACTCCCGATGCTCCATAGAGGCAGTTGTACCTATAGTACTTACCTACATAAAATATTCTAGATTTACAAGGATCAAGTAGATTCGAGTGTCTTATGCTCCATGTCGTAGGGCATTATCGCAGGACACAGCTGCACAAGAAAATTTGTCCCCGCGCGTAAAATAATTATCTGATCAAACCCGTTGAAGCAATAAATAGAACCCATAAATTGATTTCCTATGACGTCAATACGAAAGAAAATAGGTAAGTAGGTACGTACTACATATTACCTATTATTATGTAATACACTGTTTTTACGAATATATTTCATTGAATTCATGAAATAGCTAACCTGTAGGTACGTCGTTCTGTCAAAAGCTGTTGGCAGCTAAATCTATACTACCTACCTAATACTAAAAAAGTCAAGAGTTTGTTTGGTTGAATCGCTAGGATCTCAGGTAGGTAGGTACTAGGTCTGATTTGAAAATTCTTTTAGAGATGTTATATTAGGGTCCATTTCGCATAATCCTAATATAGGATATATTAGTTTCGTCATATTCTAATACCATACCTATTACTCGATATTAGTCAGATAATAGGGTAAGGAGTGAACGTTTTAGTATTATGCTCTATATCTAGTATTCGTTCGCGTAGTCTCTGGCTAATACTTGACTAATATCGAGTAACCTAATAGATGACATTCCTATAACCTAATATGAATACGGGTCGCTCGTATTATAATATGCATACCTAATATGAGTATATTCGTTTCATCTCTAAATTCTTTTGTGTGTTGGATAGCCCATTCATCTAGCTCACGCTACGGCCAGTAGGAGCTGAGCAGTGGTCAAATAAAGGACGGGAGCGATTTCTAGTGACAAATAAAATTGTAAGTACCTTTTTGCTATGTAAAATAGCAAAAAGGTACTTACAATTTTATTTCGCATTTTCTGACCGTTTAAGACTTCCACAAATAATTATGTACCTACCTACTTACTTATTCCAAAACCAAAATTAGCCAAATCGTCTAGTCGTTCTTGGGTTTTAGAGACGAACGAAATTCATTATTTTAGTCTTAATTCTTTATCTTTCGGTATTATTATTCGCGCATTCATGGCTAAGAATGCATGGTTACATTTTAAAGATACCCATCCGATCTAAGCAGCACGCAGCAGTGCCGCGGCAGCAGTGCAGCACCACCGGTCCCCATAGATTCTCTATAGGTTTATGGGCATTTTCATTTTTAAGTGTACCCTGATAAAAATTTGAGATTTTTTTTCAAGTTGTGTTTTTAAGATGTTTTTAGATCCTAGGCTGTACTACATAGTCTGGTGTACTGAAAATTGTACTTTATTTTGCATAAAGAGCATGTTTTCTTTATTAAAAACTAAAATTAAATGGACCTTATAGTGAAATAGTGGTCAGTTTGGTGACTTCAAAAAAATCGTCCTGTTTCAGGGTTTTAAGTACTATGGCTTAATTTTTAATTTCCAGTGATAATGAGTATTACAATTTATTGAAAAAAAAGAATTATAACCATGAATTGAAATCTCATAGTTTTAAAATGAGATTTCAACTTCGGTTTTGTGACAAGTGACGCTACTAATCTACTTTTTTTTATTGAATACCTTTGATACAGTTGTTAGTTTTTGAAATAATTTGTAGTGTTCAATGTATTGTTACTCGCTTAATCAATATTTGAATAGTTATTTAGTAAATTTACAAAATATAATTTATAAAAATACAATTTGTCCTCATGCAAATTGGGACAATCACCAAACTGACACGTCGAAAAACCTTAAGCCGAGGTTACATGATTCGAAATAAAACAGCAACATAATAAACATTGTAAATATTTATTGTTTCACAAAGATTTATTTTTAAGATTTTTTAGAGATTATAAGTATTGAATTTCAATACTTATAAATATATTGAATATATTTATTAGTATTGAAATTCAAATTAAATCTTAATTTAGGGGCAATTTTTTCATCGTCAGATACCTAACTTTTATCTGGAAAATAAAAATTGGAAAAATAAAAAATAGTAATATTCTTAGGATAAAGTTATAAGTAATCTGGCAATGGAAAAATCGGCCCATATTCTTATAAGTTATCTATCGACAACCAAGGAACATAATAATTGTTGACTATCTATATAATATAGGGACCTAGGCACTAAAGAAACAACTTACTTAAACATATTAGGTAGGTATTAAACTATAACTGCAAAAATAAATACTCACAGTAGGTTTTATAATCAGACATAAAAGGAACTTATAATCAGTCTCAAGTTATGTAGTCTTTTATATCATTAGATGATAAATTAAATAATAAGTAACATAGTTAAGTACTTTAATCCTTAAGAAAACTAAAGTTTGGTACTTTTTTTAATAATAATTATAATCTAATCAGTCTCACAAATTTCAAGTCTCACTTATTATTAAGCAACCACGCGACAGATCGTCACGGCAATCGGGGTAAACCCCACACACCCTCACATCGTCCCGCGCCTTCTTAGACTAATAGTGCGCGGGAGATGTGCGGGTGTGCGGGGTGTCACGTTCCCTTTTGACTTGACGACGTGTCGTGTACTAGAATACGAATGTTATATTAAAGACAATTATAGTTAAACATATTGCTTTGTTATCTTATTAAATACAAAAAACTTCAAAATATTATAATATTCTCAAAACTTAGGAAAACTTATCTTGGCACTTTTTAAATCTAATCAGCCTCTTTCTCATAGTAGTTACTATATTATTTTGATTACAAGTCTCACTCATCATCCTAGGAATCATCATCATCACCCTAGGACTGTTACATCAAAAATATATTATAGCCAAACATATTAGTTTGATATCGTATTAAAAATAAAAAACTTCAAAAACATAATATTCTCAAAACTTAATAAGAAATTAACCGTATACATTACAAACTTCACACTCATCATGAGGAAAATGATCATAAAGAAAATAACTACAAAAAAAACACCAGAAGTATGAACATTGTAACAAATGCCAAACGTCCATTTTAGTCATTTGCAAAGTAAAATGTTGTAGTCTTGTTGTATTGTTTATCTCTTGTTGACATCCAAAACACTTTTCGACTAAAATAAAATGAGTCATGGACCATGGCCAGATAGTGTCATCTTTATAAAATTGCTCCAAATCGTGCATTGTGAGTACCTTATCCACGTCATAGAAAATCACCATATTTTGCGATATCATAATTGTATATATCGAATGTACTCAAGTGTAACCAGTCAATCTGTCTGAAACAAAAATAAATATACATATTAATAATACTTATAGAGAAAAGAATTTGATTGAATTAATATTATAGAGTCTTAAATACCTACCATTTCCAAACAGGATTCGCAAATATAATTAGAGCAGTTAGGTTCTGCCCCACAGTCATAACAAAACCAGTTTTTGCAAGAAATGCATTTAACTTTCTGGCTCAGAACAGAAGAAAAGCATTTATGACATTCCAGAATAATAATGTTTGATACAATTTTGGGCTTTTTAGAGATTGCTTTGCTTTGGTCTTTTACTACACCAATTTCCTCACTTGTTATTGCTGATGCAGACGCAAGTTCTCTGGTATCTTTAATTATCATTTCTACGTTTTTAGCAACTCTTTTAGTTCCGGTTAATAGCTTTTCAGGTAGTTTCTTGACTGGTGATGTTTCAAAAAAAAATACTTTTTTGGGATCAACAAAGCAGTGACTTCCATCTGAAGGACGTTTTATGTTAGATACTTCTTTTCCTTTTAGTAAATTTAAAGATGCCCTTTTAACATCAGAGAACTGTGAAGAAGTTGCAGTCAGATCTGCACCATTATATCCAAGTAAACCATTCTCATTAAGCGATGAAGTGGCCACTTGCTCATTTTCAAAGGTAATAAGTTGGCACGAGCCCTCAGTGTCTAGTTTACCCCTAGGAAGTTTGTCGTCATTTTCTTCTAAAATGAATGTTAAATTATTAATATCAATATTATCCAAATCCAAAGGTTCATCCATATTATTAAGTCCCTCAAATGTATCCGATGTGAAATTTAAACAAGATTCATGAGCAGGTTCAATAAAGAGTTCGTTTGTCACTTGTTTGGGTCCATCATCCAGATTTTGCTCATTTTCTATTTCAATATTCCCAATTTGAGGTATTTCTTCAATACAGGCCGTTGCATTTTCTGAAATTGAGGGGCAAATTTCGGAAGACGTATTTATGTTGCACGAACTAATTACGACGGAGTGTGACTTTGGTGAAAAACAAGCACATTGACCTCTTAGGTCACCGCAAAAGCAGGCCATATCTCTATATTTTATAGTGAACGATTCATCACTTTGGCTGGTGGTAATTTGGTGTAACTGCATTGTTCCCTTCAATACCGGTATTTTATCCGGTAAAACTTTGGACACATTTTCAACTGCGCAACTGTCAATCAGGAATACTTTGGTCACTTTTAAACATTGTGTTAATAAGTTATAAGCATCTTTTGCATCAATAACATCATTACCATGACACACTTTTCTATCCAAAGTGCGTTTGATGCTACCTCCTATTCCATCTGCTACATTCTTGCCGTGGCCTGCTTCATAAAATGACCAAGTGGTATATTGCAGCAGATACTTTTTTGTATAGTGGACCAGCAAATAAAAGTTTTTTTTCTGCCGATACTGGGAAGAGGGACCATCCGAGAAGAAGTGTATTATTGTCGTTTCAGGGGTTTGCCGCTTAATCATCTCAATAATTGGGGTCAAGTGTGCCCAGATCGCTGCTGGTTGATGACTTGTATTGTCTGACAAAGTGCAAAATGATTGACTGTGATTTTTCCAAAATACCATTCCAGTATGGAGGCATATTTGAAGGTTAGATGCCCCATAGTGCATAGACTGAATCTCCTCAGCAAGTTTCGCTTGGTAATTTTCAGAAAAGTCGCATACTATCACGGCTTCATTTTCTTTCAATTCATTCACTGCCTTTTTATATTGGTTCTGTTGATGTGTCATATTAAAGAAATGTTTTTTGAACATTAACAAGTCATTTTCAAAATAGTTTTTTAATTCATCGAGGGTTCCTTTTTTTGATATTCTTGCTGTTTTCTTAGTTGTTACTTCCTTCATCTCTTGATCTTCCATTTTCTGGTATGTATGATCTTGTCTTTCCCAACGTGACCATTCCACAATTTGCTTTGATTTCTCGGCACTGATTTGTTGATAATGCATTTGTTTGTTCTTACATTTCAGACATTTATTCCACATGCAATCATAGTTATTTATGTCACATGAAACTTGATTTAAAATATCTCGTATACTGCCAGTGATTAAACCATTTTTGATCATAGCGGTATGAAGAAATGCAAAGTTGCTGTGCTTTACGCATAAGCACGTGGATCTTGAAGACATGCCAGGCGACAAAACAAAAAATGGTTTGTTTAAATAAAATGTAGTAAATCCATACCGTCCACCTTCACCTTTGTATTTTTTGAAAGTATCTAACAATGTGTCTAATAAATATCGAATTTGTACTTTTTCTTTACTTTTTGTTCGAACTTCCTTTTTACCGGCGGTATTATGACTAATGTCATCTCTAGTGTAGAATTTTTTAATTTCTGCTATGTCCCTGCGTCTTAATTTATTTTTATTTTCTCTTACTTTTCCCTTCAGTCCCAGCATTTTAGAGATAAGCAACTTGTTTCCGGAATTAGTTACCAATTTTTTTAGGGTTCTCTTTTCTTTTCTTTCTGAACAACTTTGATATGTTGTTTTTAGTGTACTTTCTAAAATTTCCTCTCTAACTTTCATTTTAACTATCTTTAAATTCAGTGCTTCAATCTCTTTTGTCATTTTTTGTTTGAACCTTTGGAATCGCTTTCGATACGTTTGCAGAGTCGTTTTAATTTTTTCATTATATCTCATATACTGTTTACATTTACTCGCAAGACCTTTATATTTTTTTCGTAGATTTCGATTGAATTTATCATCATTTTCTTTTGTATCTCTACTAGAGCTCGGTATATTATTTTCATTTTGCGAAATAGCCAAAACTTTGTTACTTTTTTCTTTCCGCCGGCTAGTCCTTTTTAGGGTTCCGTAGTCAACTAGGAACCCTTATAGTTTCGCCATGTCTGTCTGTCTGTCTGTCCGTCCTCGCTTAATCTCTGTGACCGTTAGCACTAGAAAGCTGAAATTTGGGACCAATATGTGTATCAATCACGCCGACAAAGTGCTAAAATAAAAATTGGAAAAAAATGTTTTATTAGGGTAGCCCCCCTATATGTAAAGTGGGAAGTGTTTTTTTTTTTATTTTTAACCCTAATGTGTGATATATTGTTGGAAAGGTATTTAAAAATGAATAGGGGTTTACTAAAATCATTTTTTGATAATGTCAATAATTTCGGAAATAATCGCTCCAAAAGTAAAAAACAAAGCGTCCCCCCCCCTCTAACTTTTGAACCATAAGTTTAGAAAATACGAAAAAAATCTGAAAAGTAGAACTTTATAAGGACTTTCTAGGAAAATTATTTTGAACTTGGATGGAAACAACAGATGGAAACTGCAGTTAACCAATATAATTTGGTCCCTGAATCGTATGAGCGCCTATACAATCCAGAGGTCAAGTTTCATTTGCCCGTATTTTTTTTTTAACTTCCTTTAAACTCATAAGTGGGAACACTTATTGTGACGGACGGGAAACTACGGAACCCTACACTGAGCGTGGCCCGACACGCTCTTGGCCGGTTTATCTTTTCTCCATTCTTCCCTTCTTTTTTCGGCTTCTTCAGGCGACAGTTCTGAAACTTTTTTCTTTTTGCTTTTAATGTTTTGTAAATTTTTCTTTCTTTGCTTTTCAAATTCCTGTGGCCGTTCTTTTTTTAATTTTTCTCTATACCGTCTCGTCCTTTCCGCGCCACTGAGTGGCATAATGAAATTTTATATTATTATTTCTTAAAAAAAAAACTACCTGAAAATAAACATGCAAAATTGTGAATGTGTTCCTAGCTTTATATGTCAGTTTGGTGACATTTGTAGTCAGTCCTATATGTGACGAAATCAAAATGTCACCAAACTGACGTCACATTCACGGGCAAGATTAAAATAAAACAGTTTTCTAATCACAATTCAATAATTCGTAAAAATAACATATGTGAATACGTTTCTAAATTACGTGTAATTTGTTTGAAACAGTTGAATAATGTTAAATGTCCTATATTAATAAGAAAATAACATCACTAACCTGACAATAAAAGTGGAGACAGCTGCTGGCACTAACAAAAACACCCTTTCAATCAAGACACTGAGTCAAAACTGACATTAAAATAACGGCCGTGATCGTCTTCACAAAATGTTGCCATTTAAGGAAATATGAGCTATATTAGTAATTATTTGGAATACCAGGAACCGTCACTAAACTGACATGTCAGGCTGGATTCAGATTTGAACATTTTTTTAAATTGTACTTTTAGCCTCTTTTATTAAGAGCTATATTATATACATTTAGTTTAATGTGACACCAACAATATACACAGTATGGTTGCACCAAAACTTCTAACAGTATTGTAGTACTACTTTAGTAATTTTCGACTAATTAAATGGTGGTAAGGGGTGTGACATGCCAAAAACAGTTACTCTGAACATTTAAAATACTCATAAATTAATAATTTAGACGTTTTTTACCGGTATTGCAGATGAATTCATCAATTTAATATATATTTAACATTTTTATTTAAAAAAATTGACAATATGTCCACTATTTATCTTGTTATAAATCTATAAGTCTGCGTGACAGCCGAAAAATGACGGGTACACTAAAAAGTGAAAATGCCCTTATATGAGAAGTCATTCGGAACTCGGCAAATGAGCACATCGCGTATCGATTGACGTTCTTATTATTATGTCAATGAGCCCGCGATATATTATTATGGTACTAGGAAACTATAGGTAAGGGTTCCTAGTCAGAACTACGGAACCCTAAAAAAGCACTTTGGGAGAGGGCACTTTTTTTTTAAGCTTACGAACAAACACTTTATTCATTGACTGTACACATTTTTAACTTAACTATACAGGGAGGGTCATTAGACAAGTTTGACCAAGAGGAAACATAATTCCTCATAGTCAAACCAGTTTGACTACCAGGATGAAGGGGTATATATAATTAATTGTTATAATAATAATTGTGGTAGACAAAACTAACTTCGGTGAACAAAGTAATTGTTCCCATATAGTCCATTGAAATGTTACAATTTAAGGACCGAATATTGCATTTATTAGAGGACGCAATTTTATTTTTGGGACATGTGTGGGGCTGATAACTTCTTTAATTTTTAATTAAGGGGAAAAAAGTTATATAAACATACATATTTGTAGGCAAAACAATTTGCTACAAATGAAAAAAAGTGTTTTCACCCCTTTTTCAAAAGATGGCGGCCGGAGGACAAGGCTGGCGACCACACAAACTTGAGGTTAAGCTTCTATTGACCCCTCACACACATGTTCCAAAAATAAAATTGCGTCCTCTAACAAATGCAAAGCTCATGTAACATTTCAATGGACTAATACACACTAGATAATTCTGGTCGTAACCTGGAAGGACGCACTCCGTAGCCGCAACTACTTTCTATAATACTCTACGCCGAAAGTAGAGATTAAACATTTTATAGACGAAATTCATAGATTTTTTGATGTAACTTACTTATACTTACTTTTTAGAGCTAAAGTGGTTCCACCAGGGAGTTTAGACGTTAGTTTTATCAAGGAAGGCTATGTATCATGATGCTATAGCTAATAGGAGCTGAGCAGTAGCCAAACAAAGAACGACGGGAAGCTCCGGGAAACAGCTATTACGCATAAACTTCCACTGGGCTACCAGCACAGGTTTTTATGTATATAACTTTTTTATGATAAGTTAAAAATAAAACGTCTGCTTGGGCAACCAAAGGTTTATTATTTTAAATTCTCTTAATCCTAATTGTATCCATAGGATTGGATCACTTGTGTAAACGGCGCCGTCGCCTTCGCAACCTTCTCGCCGGATTCCTTGGTGATTTTCTGTAACAATGAATAGCCATTAGATATTGTGTGCAATTTATTAAGCGCTAAATTATATATCACATTGTTTATCAGTAAAACTTTATTTTCATGTATTATCAAATAATGTAGGTAAGAATATGATCATCATTAAATCGCAGTACACGACAAGCAATGAAGATGCCGATAACAATAACTAGTAGTACTATTATAATGGACTATGAATGACAATCCATAGATGTAAAGCAAAAACTTTTTGCACAAAAAAGTAGTATTTTGAATTTTATGATTTGTGACATAAATATAAAATACAAACCTTGAGTTTTTTCTCGAAGGCAACTCGCTTGATGGATTTGACCTTTCTCTTGTCCTCGAGCTTGCGGACAACCTCACGGTACTTCCAGCCCACCTCGTGGGACAGACGGCCGACGTGACAGTACTGAAATTAAAACATAGAATTTAAGTGGCCAAATAAAAATATTCAGTGACCAAATACTCTGTTTAATATTCTCAGTAAGTATTATGTTGCAACATATTTACTTTCAGTCGCAAATTACCCAAATGAAACATCATTGACGGCAATAATACCTTATTCTTAACATTCAGACCAATGAATACTGTTTTATACAGGTAATATTTGTATACATTGCAAAATTAATATCGGATATTGTTTCATTTCTCAATAAAAACTAGAAAAGAAAGATAATAATGCTAGTCTTCATTTAAAGTCTTGTAATGTTTTAAAAATATCCCACCAAAATCAATGCCCTAAATACTAAGCTGCAGTGTGTTGTATTTTTTAGTATTGGTTAGCCCATTTATTGGAGAAAGATGTAGGATATATCATCACGTTATGACTATATAATATAACAGGAGCTGAGTAGAGACCAAACAAAGATCCATGGGAGCCATGCCTCAGGCAACAGCTAGTTTATAAATAAACAAAGTATATAATGACTTTACTTTGTCTAGGTATGTGTTAAGAGTTTTATACTTATGAATGGAAACATCGTAATTTATTGTCATACTTCATGGTTTTCAATCGGTATGTTTTAAAAATATCATCATCATCACTTCGACCCATAAACATCCCACTGCTGGGTACAGGTAAAAATATGTGGTGAAAAAATTCGTAAAGGTGATAAGTGTGTAAAAGGTAAGAAACCACAAGGTTACAGCTCTAATTATATGAAAATATGACACTAAATAGCGATGTTGCCACTTCTAACTATAAACGCTCTTAATTTCGTTTACAAGATATAAAAATAATGACGCAAAAACCGCGCCTTGACGTGGAGTTGCGGACAACAGCCCGCCAAACCATATAAAAATAATGGGATTACTATCCCATTAGCTATAAATAATGAACTAGTGTCACATACTACATGACTGGCCTGTTGGTCTAGTGGTTAGTGACCCTGACTGCTAAGCCGGAGGTCGTGGGTTCGATCCCCACCCAGGACAAATCTTTGTGTGATGAGCATAAAGGTTTGTTCTGTGTCTGGGTGTAATTTATCTATATGTATGTATTTACAAAAAAAAAATGTATTTAAGTAGTATATCAGTTTAGTACCCATAACACAAGCAAATATAATTGCTTAATTTGGGTCTAGATGGCGCTGTGTGAATGTGGTAGAATATTATTATTATTATTACATACCTTACGGCCGGGCTTCAAGCAAAAGACACGGAGTGCGGCGGGCACAACCACGCGGCGGCGGCTGTCATAGGGCGGCGGGCACCCATCATACGCGCGCAGCCTTCTTAGCGCGCTCTTCCCGCGCTCAGTCTTGTGTGGGATCATGCCTGCAACAACACCACTTATTGTCAATATTTGTATGTTCAGAAAAGTCTGGAAATTTTTGGTGAATCTGCTTCATTAAAGATTTTTTATCATAGCCATCAAATAATGTAGGTAAAAGTATTTATAATCATGAGCAATTAGAAAATTAGATTTAATATTTTTTCTTAACCTTTTGAACTCAATTATCAGCGATACTGGCCTATACTCAACAAAAGCAAGTGTGCCTTGTGCGCTGACCACAGCTATAGGCCACAAAACAGGACTGTAAAAATACAGAATAATTATGTACTTTTATGTGTTTTATTGCTACATCTTAAAAACTGAATTTCGTTGCTTGGCATACAGAGCATGAAGATGCAATTATGGTATGTTTAAAAGGTTAACCCTTTTCACATCCATGTCAAAACCTGTTGTACCATAGCTAATAGACAGTCAACTGTCAACAATTTTTCTTGGGCATGAGTGTGGTAGCAGTAACTCATGCCATAGTAGGAAACAGGAAATCAATTTTAATGCAACCTTGTTACCAAGATCCCTTTAGTATTAGAAATTGTCCCGTGGGGGTGATCAATCTCACAAGTATGATATTTAGGGCAAATGATTCTTATCAAAGTAGCCAGCAACAATCACAGTTTGAGTTTGCACAGACCAAATACCACATCTCAGACGAGTTTATATTTATTTATAGTAAACAATTTTTTTTTATTCAGGTGTATTCATTGCGAACATTAAACAGGAGTTTGACCATTAAGTCCAGTTAAAGAAACACCAGCAATCCTGCTAAAGTGAAATATCTAAAATTAGATAAATATATTAAAAATGCAACTATCCTTACCTCTGACAGTCTTCCACAGAATCTTGGAAGGTGCCCTGAAGTGGAAAGGTCCACGAGCAGGGTTCACATTACACCTTTTACGAAGGAATGACATGAACTTCAATTTGTTCCTGAAAATGTACATCTTTTGTTAAAACTAGTAAATATAATAAATAAACAAAGTATATAAATGTGATAACAATCAGATTATAGAGTAGCAACACATAAGATTCAGTCGCAAATTACCCAATAATATAACATCATTCTATTGAGTTGTACATAAAGTCTAAGCTTCTAACCGATTAGAAGAAAGCCTGCATGGTATTTATTGACACATTCACGTATGAATTATCATTCAACACCATGCTGATACAAAGATACTATGATCTTGTTGCAGAGGGTGGTAAACCAAAAATATAAAGAACAGAACAGATCTTAGACGCATCGTTACCGAAACTAGCACAAATTTAACGTGGTTGAAATGAAGATAATCATACCTGAAGAAGTTACCAGAGATGTTGATCTGCTCGGATCGCACGACCACGACTTTGTTACCCTCCAACAGGACTTTAGCGATCACTGCAGCCAAACGGCCGAGGAGATGGCCGCGGCCATCGATAACTATGGCCTGGAACACAAGTAATCACTGGTTATCGAGAGCCGCTGACGTTCCGCATAACCTCAAAATATTTACACTTTTGATTTGTTAGACACAAGAATAGGCCCGTAAACAATTATTTCGGCCAAATACTCGAAAATAGTGTAGAAAACTCATTTAATTTTGTGTATTACTGAGCTTTACCAAAATCTAAACACGGACAAGCACGTGTGATGCGTGCACTGGACATGTTATTTCAAACGGTCACACATCAAAAACTTGTGAATGAAGAAAACACTGAGCACTTTATATTTAGATTCGCATTGTTTCCTTTACTATAAGCCATTTAACTTGATTTTTATAATTTTTCTTCTCACCTTATTGCTAAAGCCCGTCATTTTCACGACAACAAAACGGAAAAGGATAACTTTTTAAAACAGTATGGCTACCGGACATTCAAAAAATATTGCCCAACTAAAAAAATATTTAGTCGATTTTAGATTAGGAATAAGAATCGATTTATCAGTTGCACTAGTGTAATCATCTGATTGGAGGTCAAACGCAACGGCAATCTTCATTAACAAACAATATCCCTTATTAGTCTGTGATCATTAACACAGAACACCTATAATACCCTGGTAGTATCCCTTATTAGTCTGTGATACCCTGTGTGTCATTTGATTGACAGTTTGACATGCAACATTATTTACAATTTTAACTTTGGCCGTGATCCATCCAGTACCTATATTAAAAACAACCGATTTGAAAATTACGTGTACTCAGCTCACTGGTGGTTTGCATAAAGGACTGGAGTTGTTCAGGACATAGGTTGCTTGAATTGGTATCACCATGGAGATTCCCTACAGAAAGATTATGATTTACGCTCTAACTTTCATAGCCTATGCGTATACTGGCATGGGTTCTAGTATGTTAAAGAATTTAAAAGATGCAGTGCTATCAGCAGAATCAGTATTCGGTGATATGTTTAAAAATGTTATCACAGTTGCTGAAAAGTTTAGGTCTTTACATGAAATATTTGATGCAGCTGTTGAAGAAGAATGTATATTTGCTTGCCCAGAAGGTACGTTCTTATTCTTTTTGTAAAATTATCGTTTACTAATGTGTTGTGCCTAGAAGAGGTAAAAATGCCAAGATCATAAAACGGTACTTGAGAACAATTTTATTAATTATGCTTTTCTATATAATCTAAAGATTTCTGGATAAAATCTTAATTTCAGGGCATAGACCAGTCCGCAACAGAAACCATGTCCCAAAATCTGACGGCTGTGGTTCACTCGGCTTTGAAGTTGCATCAGAATATTTACCTTTGGCAGAAATGACGAAGTGTTGTGATTCTCATGACATATGTTATGACACATGTAACAGTGGGAAAGAAACATGCGACTTGGACTTCAAAAGATGTCTCTACAATTATTGTGATTCATACAAGTCTGTAAATGTAGCTGGAGATGCTATTACTAAAGGTATAGAAATAATAAAATGATTCAATTCAAAAACAAATAAAAGTGATATAATATCATTCAGCTTATATTTTTATGGACCTCGATTTTGTCCACAATAGTTGGCACACAGGGCATGTTGCGCTTGTCGAGTATAGCTGATCTTGACATTCAAAAGGTTAACGGTATAAACAGTATGGGGGTATAATATATCAACTATACATAAAACTCAAACTGTACATAAAATAATGTACATTAATTTAAACTTATTTTACCAACTAGTCTAAATATTAATAATTTTATTGATGTAGGTATATTTTCAAAGACAATATATACAATACACACAGACAAATATATACAATATTATGTTTCAGGTTGCAAAGCAGCAGCAAAGTTATTATTCACAGGAACATTAACATTTGGTTGTAAATCATATTTGAATGCACAGAAAAATGCATGTTACTGTCCTCCACAAAAAAATAATAAATATAAAAAATATCCTGGGAGCGGAGATCTATAGTATAATCCTAGGTGTTTGTTGTAGGTCTAGTGAACCAAAAAACTTGTCTGTGTTGTGATATTTGCATAAGGTACAATGTTTTTATAGAGTGGTGCTATTATTGTTCAATGTATATGTTCCAAGATTTTAGAGCAAATTGTACGCCATCTTTATTTAATTAGAATGGTTAAACAGAGATGGCATTTATTTTAAATCACATCTACATGTAGTTGCAACATTATGTTGTGAAATATTTTATATTTATTGGATTGTTAATAATCAGTTAAGGTAGACACATTACCGTGAGTTAAGGTAGACACATTATAGTGTCGTACCGCCACGCCACACCACGACATGCTAATGTGTCTCTAACCATACAAATCTATGAAACCGATATGCGCCAGGGGCGTCTATGGCGCGCCACGCCACAGTAATGTGTTTCTACCTTTATTGAGAGAAATACAATGATAAAAATAATCTTCAAACCTTTTCAAACTATTTATTTTTAGCTACCAATTTTTATTTTCAGTTGCTAAATATTAAACAAGACTGATGAAACTTGTCTTGCATTGTGTCAATTGTATTCTAAGTTATTAATTTATTGAAATATTGTTTTGTTATGTTGTACATAATAAAATGCTTTGTCTTGATTATCAGTTTATTACTTGACGATAAAAATTACATCTTATTTGTTGGAATTATACCTTAACTTTAAATAATTTATTCACTAAAGTTAGATTATGGGGCTTCTTACAAATCTCACGCAAGCACTAGAAGGATGAGCTACAATGCATTTCAACATTCAAGTGATTGCCATAAGTTAACCCTTGAGACGGGCAGGCCATACACATGCTACAAAATGGACGCATAATCAAATACATATTTTATAATTCAATATGTTGAGCATATAAAAATAATTCATTACAATGTAAATAAATGCATGTAAAAATATTTTATAAAGGATTAATTTGTTTGATCTTAATGATTTTATCTTAGCATCAAAACATAAATATGAGCGATTACTTGTTACAACTCTATTACAGCTTAGTTTATTCTATGTGAGAAGTTCTTTGATCTCATCTTTTTCGGCTGCTTCAATGTATGGTGTCCCATCTGGAGTTTTTCCATCTTTAGATGCACCCTGTGAAATAGAGCTGTATTAGTGTAGTAGAGATTTGCAGACAGAATATCTAGTAGGACGGGCTGAATATTCACAAATTGTGTTTCACAAGTAATATTTTCAGAAAGACAATATTTCGCTAGTTTTAGTCTTGTTCTTCACCATTATCAAATCATTCTGTTAACACATAATGTTAATGAAACTAATATTCCTTGATTTTTATTATACAGAGGTACTTATTGGAAATTAATGAGAATGAATAAAGAATAACAAAAGAAGTAAATTAATCAAATGGTAAACTTTTCTACCAGGACCATCAAAATGATGTACTAAAAAAACATCAAAGCAGTAACAATAATATGTGTGTAACATGATAAAAAGGTAAGATTATCATTTTGATGTGTCAGTTCAAAATTGCAAGTCATTATTATTAATAAAATTTTGTTGCGAACCTGTAATTTAATGCTAGGTACTTACATTTTTAAGTAAAGTCTTAACGCAGTCTGTATGGCCTTCCCAAATAGCTGCTAAGATTACAGATATGCCGTGTTTGTCTAACATCTGCAATTTAATTTTTTTTTATATTCAGAAGTTTGGCCCGAGGCACTTTATCAACATAAATAATAGTCTCTGTTAACTTTTTTCAAATAGAAGGGGTAGACAATCAAGCGGGTCTCCTGAAGGTGAGTGATCACCTTTACCCTTGGACATCTGCAATACTGGGGGTTACAGATGTCTTGAAAAGACATTCAACAAGCATAATTGGACGTAGTTTAGCAGAAAGGACTCAACCCACAAAAAGTCATTTTTGAGTTATCGAGGTTTAAAGTTTAGTTGTGTATTGCTGCAATGATGCTGTATTTGGAATATTTTGAAATATTGTCGCTTATGGGCAAATTGGTATTGGTATTACGGATCTTTTTTTCTGAGTGGAAGAACCAACCTTTAGGAACTATTTGCCATAAACAACTCATTTTTGACCATATAGTGGGTTGAGTCCTTTCTGCTAAACTACGTCCAATTTTGCCCACCCCAGAATTCCCAATGCAACCTGAATGGGGTTGCTATCAGAACAACTATTTCTGTGGGTTGTAATGTGATATGTTTATATTGCAATTAGAATGAATGTTTCAACTTACATTAGGATCTGCACCCTTGTCAAGTAGATAGTTCAAGACAGCTGTTTGGCCATAATCCGCTGCATAGTGCAGGGGTACTCTTCCATCTATCAAGGCATTGACATCAATTTTCTGAAAACGTTTACATTTTGAGTATTTTAGTTATGACATGTTATGAGTCATTGTTAATAATTTTTTCAGAAGCAAACACTACAATATTATAGTCTCAAATGTATTGTAATAATAATACATGTTTGAGACAATGAGGGCGTGAGACTAATTATTCTCTCAGTAATTTCTACCTGTAGTCTAGACTAATAAATTAATTCACTGATTTGCGTAGGTAGATACAGTTAAATTTATTTAACGGCTGCAAAAAGGTAAACAGTGTTTCGGCAAAGTTAGTGTACTTTCCATATTCATCAAACAGTTGTGAAAATTAATGAGAAACATCGCTTTCTCTTGCCAATGACAAAATATTCACATATAAAACAGCAATTTCAACAAAAGCGATCCACTTACTTTGTTTTCAACTATATCTTTGACTTGGTCTATATCACCGTTCTTGATGCCCCAAACTAATTCGCTCATTATTGCGTACTTTCTAATTCCTTGTTAGAACAATATTTTCTGATTTAATCCGGAATAGAAATAACAATGGTTATGGCGTACTATGATATGACACCTGTCAAAAATAGAGATGCATTACAATTTGTTTTCGGCTTACTTTATATAAAGTACGGTTACTTTCACTCTGGACTACTCTGGAGTTAATCCGTCTAGCATCTGGGACGTATTCATTGTAAATAATCTCTGTACAAAGGAATGTTGTAAGTTAAGGTCCTCTCTAGTGATGGGCGAGGGCAAAAAGGCGTAAATGGCATAAACTGGACAAATAGGGCAAAAATAAATTTACGACCGAATAAACGCCTAATTGCTGGGCGTAAACATTTTATAGTGTGTTTACAGTAGAAATACTTGAAAAACAGTATTTATCAATAATATTCTACCACATTCACAGCGCCATCTAGTCCCAAAGTAAGCAATTATATTTGCTTGTGTTATGGTACTAAACAACTGATAGACTACTTAAATACTTTTTTGTTTTTGGTACTTCATCATCATCATCATATCAGCCCAATGACGTCCACTGCTGAACATAGGCCTCACCTAATTTCCTAATTTTTGGTACTTAATAATCAATAATTATGGCTAGGTACCTACATTGTTTTCGGGGTTTTTTGGCGGTAGTAATTACGAATATGAAGTCTATTTCAGGATCTGAGATGGCGTCCGTGAATTTTTCAGTAATAATCATGATTAGTCATTTTACATCTCTATCCTAGTCAGTATTCATACAAATCGTGTTGCAAGTTATTTAAATGAGGTACATAGAGTATTTCTATAAAAAAATTGCATAAAGTTGAGGAATATATTTATTATTTTAAATAAAAAAATATATAAATAAATAAAAATAGTCTTTTAGTAAACAGGTACTTATTAATGTTTTTTATTATGTAACAAAAAGTTTAAAAATGTATAATTTTATAAAGAAAAGTAAATGCCCTGTCATTGGGCGTTTATTGGTCGTAAATGGGCGGTTATAGGGCGCTTATTTTTCCGCCCTAAATGCCCGGGCGTAACCCCATCACTGGTCCTCTCACATCTGACAGAAGATCCATCCGGGATCCGGGCGTGCAAAGGCAACATTATCAACTGACAATTTGTTTGACAATGATAATGACAACTGAAGCCATGAACCCGAAGAACCGTAACGTTGTTGTTTAAAAATTCTAAACTTTGAAAAAATTGCGTACCAAATTTTGTAATGGAGAATATTGTAGAAAGTTTTCAAGAATTAGCTTCAATACCTCAAAATGCTCGTGCAGCAACACAACATATATTGGTAAAAAAGTTTTTTCTGTCATAACGTTGCTCTTTCTATAAAAAACTTTAAAAAATCCTAAAACATAAATGAGTTAATACATTTTCATTGAATATTAAGTTTAAAATGGTTGTTTTTCTTAATAAGTTATCCTATTTTAGCCTTTTTTCAGAATATTTGAGACAGTAGTTGAGTAAAGTTAATGTAAATCATTATTTTGTTTACCATTTTCTGTTACCAAAATTATTTTCTTCATGCTTCCAGAGTCTACTGTTGGATAAAATTCAACCATTAATACTGGGTTTTCGTGATAAATTGTTGTCACATGAAAGTAGTGAAGCTGACATAGCAAGGGTTCGCGACGTGTACACTCTGTGTTCCAGCCAGATTAATAAATGTCTCATCTGTTTATTTGATGTTTTTAAATTGGAAGCCAATCATGGTATCCTTTTACAGGTAAGATTTATCTATTAGTCAACTACTTGAACTTCTTTTATCTGCTAAATAAATATAGACCACAATCTGATCTGACAAACTTCATACCACCAATCAACTGTTTATTACTTTCCAACTGTTGTTTACTTTCCATTCTTAAGATAACATCAATGAGCTTGACATTAAAACTAACTCATGCCTATCTGTGATCTTTATTGACTTAGAGAATTAAAAGATTACTTGTATTGTCATAAAACACCTAAGTTACCAACGGTGAAGGTTTTTGCCAGTATGATAAGGGCTAAACCTAGATCTAACCTAAGATAAGTAGGATCTCTAAGTTTAACCACCTGTGACTAACTGGACTTAGCTTTGACTGGCAAAAATAGGTATAAGCGCGCTTCGGCTTTTAGCAATAAAATACACAAGAAAATCAACTAGTAGAAGGTAGTCATAATTTTAGAAATACCATCATAGACTCACAAAAACTCTGTAACATTATTTTTTTAATTACAGGATAGCCGTCAATTCACTGTGGAAAGGTTATCATGGTGTATTAACAGACTGTTATCCATTGAGACATACTTGGAGAAGTCTTCTGAATCTGACAATAGTGAGAGTGCCAATGACTCATTAAATGCAACTACCATGTACTTTGTCAACTGGATTGATCACACCTTTCAAGTTTTGGTAAAGCTCTCTGATACTGTGTATCAAACTGATTATAAAGATTCTGATGAGCGTCTTGATCAGTGGAAACATGATGTAAGTGTATCTTCTATAGTATAGTACTAAGAAAATGTTTATTGGATCACCTATACCGACCTTAACTGAAGTATAATAAATAGTAAAATGAATCATATGAAGTCATTTATTAGATACCTACATCCAGCAGTGGACTGCAATGGGTTGAAATGATGATGATGACCATGATGATAAGATACCTTTGGCTTCAATTGGTGTCATAAAACATATTGGCCAAAATGAGTTATACAGGATGGAATTTTGCAATGCCGTCTGGAGGGAAAGTACTCTGAATACTGGAGACAGATGATTTTACTCATAGAAAACATTGATTAATTTTTCAAAAGGAACAAAACTGTATTCAAGTGATTTTTCGAAATTCACTTGCTACACCAGGTAATCGAACCAGCTAAATTCCAAAAAATAACACTCAACAAAGATTGATCAATGTCAATAATGGTCAAAAATGGTAAAACATGATAAATAAATCAGACCAAAACTATAAAACCTGTGCTTTTTTTTAGTAAAAGAGAAGTTATACATTTTATTATAATGTTGTTGGTGTATTGTATTTGCAGATGGTGGATTGTATAAGTGAACTTCATGTATCAATAGATGAGCTGTTATTGTCAGCTATGACTCTGTGTAGGTACTGCCTGAGTGATGATCAGCTTATTGTCAAGGCTCGTTGCCAAGTGGTATGTAAACAAAAATTGTATTATTTTTTTAATATAGTAGTCATTGTGTATTTTTCAAACTATTGCTGGAAAATAAAGTTTGATTATATTTCACTATTTAAATGGGTCTTATAATATTATGGGGCCATCCATAAATTATGTTATACCAATTATTTTATTTTATGATCCCTCTCATCCTTGTCACAGTCACAAATGTCAAACTCAGTGTGGCATCACATATTTTGCTATTTGTCATTTTTAACTGCTATCGAAAATTGTCTTGTCCCATCCTGTTTATGTATAACATGATATACGTATGGCCCTAAATGTGTAATATTTTCATTTTAATAAAATAATTATGTTGGTACAAATTTAAAAATTATGTAAAATTTACACTTGTAATAGTGTAAATTTTACATAATTTTTAAATTTGTGTTACTACAGATAAATTTTTAATTTACAGGTGTTAAGAGAAACAAAAGCATTATTGAGCGAGTTAGTTGAAGGCAACTTGAGTTCAGTAATAAAAGCTACGCCAGAGACATTGAAACTGCCAATCATGCCTTCTAATGTGAATGTCCTAATAGATGTTTTGAAAGATGTTTTATATTCACTAGAAACAAATACGAATACCGCCTTACTAGCTTTAGTAGTACACTGTTTTAGCTACGATAAGTCTCCTATACATATTTTAAGAGAACATTTTAATAATGATGCGAAAGGTACTTGTTCCTGTCTAGCTAAAAGTGACGATGAGGTGACAGAAAACTGTTCATTTGTGAAAGATTTTGACCTCTATAATGAGAGGCTGCTGCAAATTGGCAACTTTGCTGTATCTTGTTCTTCAGATCAACATAGTGAGTATATAATTATAAACATTTGTTCTATATTCATGCGTTTCGGTATGGTGTCCCATGTGTAATGTTCAACTAAACCAAACTCACACCACTTGAAGAGATGTCACTAGTGACATCTCTTCAAGTGGTGTGAGTTTCATGCTAGCATGGGGATCACCTTAGCCTCTATACTTATTGATAAAACTGTTTCCTTCTACACAAATCCTTCCAAGTTTTTATGAGCAAGAGATAACATTAAACAAATATGATTTTGAAATTATAGCTCAGGAAAATATAATGGCCCGAAATTATTTTCAATTTCAGGAATCTTGACTCTTCGTAGTGGTCTTGCCAGTTTGGAAGCTCTGGACCCTCACTTAGTGCCAGCTCTCATGATGTCTCCAGACAGCCATCACTCAAAACTGTTATCCAATTCCTGGAGTCACGAAGTCGAAGAGATTCGTGATAGTATCTATTTGATCGTTGATCCAACTGCTTTTGCTGAAGTAAGTTTTTCAAAATATAATACACTGCACACAATCCTATACATACTGCTACGCTATCGTTTTCTTTAATATGGGTAACGTCCATAAATTATGTCACAGGTTAATGGTGTGGTAGAGTCAAAAACGTGACCGAGTTGAGGACAACTCATAAACTTCGTGTGACAAGTCCTTGTCACACGAAGTTTACAAAAATAGTCAAAAAAGTCTACAAAAATAATTAAATTGGTGTGACGTAATTTGTGGATGGCCCTGAAATTAGTTGAATACAAGTAATAATCAGCATAGTCGGTCCTGCTGGAAGTCTCTTGAGGAGGCGAAGTCCTAATGTGTATGTCCTATGGCTGTTATGATGAAGTCATATCACATTCTGTCTGAAACTACTATTTGTAATATCATCATCATCATCACCACCATCATCATAATCATCATCCTATCAGCCCAATGACGTTGACTGTTGAACAAAGACCTCACCTAATTTCCGCCACAGTGAGCGATTTTGTGCCGCCCGCATCCAATAATGTACTAAAATATAATTTAAATTTCAGAAATCGAAACAACTAATGCATCAAAAATTGCTTGTGTTACTAAAAGAGACCAGTTACAAGAACAGTGATGTGTGTGCAGTGATCAACATAGGACGAATGGTGAACGAGTTCTTCCAAGTGTATGATAAGTGCGAACCTGATGCACTTACATATCACGATAAACTACTTGTCTTAATGGCTGATTTGGATAAAGGTATGATATAAAGGGCATCTGTATTAATGCCTAAATTAATTAGGATGTCGATAGGGGCCATTTTAGCTCCAACTTTTGAGATTTTTGTGATGTTTCAAAACTTTGTAAATACCTTCTACTTCATTGACTGCCCTGTTGGCGTAGTGGTTAGTGACCCTGAATCCTAAGTCGGAGGTCGTGGGTTCGATTCCCACTCAGGACAAATCTTTATGTGATGATTTTGATTGTTTGTTCTGTGTCTGGTTGTAATTTATCTCTAATATGTATGTATTATACAAAGAAATTAATTCAAAATCGCTCGTTGTGGCGGAATTTAGGTGAGGCCTATGTTCAACAGTGGACTTCATTGGGCTGATATGATGATGATGATAATACAAAGAAATGTATAATAATATTAGAAGTTTAGCAGTTAGTTGTTTCGAATCCATACCACAAGCAATTGCTTAATTTGGGACTGTGATATTATAAGGACCTCCGCTCTACAGAAGACGGCAGCCATAATAACATTGTTGTGTTTCTGGTAGTGAGAAGTGGTGTCTAGAGTTTCCGGGCACCTCAAAAAGTGTATTAATATTTTTAATTTTTTTTGTTTTTTTTTGTTTTTTTTTTTTAATTTAATAAGACAACACCCGCACTAGGGAACAAGCCCTGTGTCGCGGGGAGCTTTACAAACATGAAACTAACGGACACAAAGTACACCCAGACTAGAAACAAATATCTATGAATCACACAAATATTTGTCTCGTGTGGGAATCGAACCCACGTCACCCAGCACGGCGATGTAGTGGGGAGGTGACCACCTTAACCACTGCGCCACGGTGACAGTCAATTATAATATAGCTCCGATTAAATAATACCTAAAAATTGAAAACCACGAAATAGGACACTAAATTGCGATGTTGCCACTCGGTTGGTATAAACGCTCTTAACATAAAAAAATATTGTTACAGTACAAAAAGAATGTAAAATAGTTAGCAACCTGTTGAGTTCAAATGATGATTTTGTATACGAAATAAAAATGCCAAGAAACAAAAAAGAAGTAACTTTAGATCAGCTTGTAAAAAGGTTGAAACTCCTTTACACGTTAGTGAATAGAATTCACGCCTTACTCTGTCCTAAAGACAATGATGATTTTGAATGTGAGAATGTCGAGGATGAACCTCAGATGGTTTACAAAAACGCCACACATACAGTTTTAAAGAACTATGAGACTTATGTCAATTCTCCAAGGAAAGCTACAAATAATATATCCCGGAGTATATTTGCGAGAACTTATATACGTTCGTCGACGAAAAACTTCCCGCTATCGAAGCTAACTAAACGTTTCAAGAGTAGAGTGAATACAGAACTGAGTTTCTCTGTGCAATTGGACCAGTTGTTCAATGAAAGTAATGAGGGGAAAGTAGAATACACATACAAGAAGCCATTGGATAAATTAAGAGATTCTTCATTCAGTGTATTATATAACTTTTCCCCAATGAAAAGTCGTCCGTCTTTGCGGAAGGCTGTTTTAAATAGGCAATGTATAATGCCGCCGATGAGGCATTTGGAGGAAGATTTTAATATTACATACGATAAAGGCAATGTTATGGATGCTACTACGAGTTTGCAAATTACTGGTATGTATATTACACTGTTTTTTTGAATCATTTGAGAGGTGAGTGAGTTCGCCCGCTTTGCTATGGAGGGAAGTGGATAATTTATTTCCAACTCCTCCATTTACTTCTGATTAATGACTGGCCCGTTGGTCTAGTGGTTAGTGACCCTGACTGCTAAACCGGAGGTCGTCGGTTCGATCCCCACCCAGGACAAATCTTTGTGTGATGAGCATAAAGTATATCAGTATCAGTTGTTTAGTACCCATAACAAAAGCATAATTGCTTAATTTGGGACTAGGTGGCGCAGTGTAAATGTGGTAGAATATTATTATTATTAATTTCGTTGCGGGATCTAAGACAGTAGGTTAATTCTGGCTCACAGGAGTTGTAGTGGTGGGCATGAGGGTGGGATTGTAATTGAAAAACTCACTACATCTACGGCAGGTATAGTGAGTTTTTTCATTCCTATCTGAATACCTGGAATCTCATATATTTTATCTCTTACTCGTAGACTAAAACACATTTACCTTTTCAAAATGTGGAAACTTGCAAGAGCATAAGGCATAATTTTTTTTTTCTATTACAGATATCCTAAATCAAATGAATGATATGACAAGTATGCTGTCTACTTCAAAGACATCAGAGCAAGTAACACATCAAATGGGAAACAAAAACTCACAGTGCAACCAAGAAACAAAAAATGTACTACGAATCAATGTAAACAATCCGAACACAATTATAACTAAACACATTTGGAATATACCAGTGAACGCGAGTATTGTAGAGATGCCGCTAGGAGACAGCGCGTCGAATGTGACCCAACACTCCGATGTGAATACTTTGGAACGAATTCATGATTTGGATTATGTTGAGAATAAATTGAATAGTTTAAAGTCACAATTAGAAACAAGTTTGTGATCGTACAAATAACTTTATTATGAACCACGGAAACAGTGCCTCATTAGCTTTATAAGAACACTAGAAGTCGCGCGGGGCTATGCTCCCGTCGTTCTTTATTTGGCCACTGCTCAGCTCCTACTGGCCATAGCGTGATGTTATACAGCCTAAGTTATTAAGTGATAATGGACCTTTCTAACAGCAAAAGAATTTTTGAAATCGGTCCCGTAGTCTTTAAGTTAACTCGTTACATACAAAAATAAAAATCTTTCCTCTAATTATATAGTGTAGATGAATATATATGATATTTTGTATTCCAGAGATTTTTTTCTATGAAAACTTAAAAATGTGATATGATGATAAATAATCAGACGAAAAATCAGATGCATCAACTGTTATCAGTAATTTTTATCTTATGAGTTTGTATTTATGTCGTAGGATCTTGATAATTCGGATTTTTACGAATTTTCTAGGGATTTTGCGAAAACACGGACGTAACGAAATGGGGAAAAGTCTTAAAAAAATAAACACCAATACTAAGAGGGTTCATGTCGGATCCGCCCTAAAAAGTTAAAATCCTATCTTTTTCAGTAAAATTGAGAATTTTTTTTCACGATTGTCTAATTATTATCCGTCTTTTCGCAAAATCCCTAGGAATTTCGAGAAAGTTCGAATTATAAATTCATTATACGACTTAAATGAGGTCCAGGTTGCCATTTTTAATTCGGTCGGCGGTACTCATACTGCTCTCTTTACTAGTATAAATACTTTTGGGTTGGTAGTTATTAGGTTTTGTAAATAATAATTTCGATTGACCTAAATATAAGGCCATTTTCGCGTGTGCTCGATTAATGGCTGATTGTGAGGTATTTAGAAATGTAAGGGGAAATGGCTCATTTGTTTTAAGTTATATTAATGTAGTTGTAAGCTTTATAAATAAGTTTTTTGAAACTCAATCATTCCATATAGATCTGTAACCGTCCATTTTTATTGTTAAGCTTGTTTTTATGAAAATGTTTTTATAGATGATATAAAATTAAATGAAGTATAAAATAAATGAATTTATTTTCTGATGCGAACTAGCTTTGTTTCTATTATGTACCTACTGATTTCATGTTGTGTCGAAGTTAGAATACAACGTGTCAGTACTCCTTATTAAGTGTTAAGGGGTTGAACAGATCTAGGCGCACTTAGAACCGTCATTAATAGAGTGAGAACGAGAGAGAATTCACGGTGAGCTCGACTCTCACGCTCTATCTCACTAGTAACAGACGGTTCAAAGTGACAGAAAAGGATAGAAGCCTTGGAAAGTGCGGGTGCTGCTAGTTGTGGTGCAACCCTAAGAAGTGATTAGGGAAACAAATTGTATGACTTCTATAAAAGTGAAGAAAAACTTATACCATCCCGTCTGACCTGAATGGTATAGATAAGGCTTATTTTTGCGAACTGCTAAGTTATACATTTTATTACGCGCTATTCGAAAAGAATTATTTCCAAAATATTATTAGAACATTGGCCCAGTGGACGTAGTTACGTTTTGTATTTTATCCAAAAGGATCCTTTATTGTTAACAAGTCGCACAGCATCCTGTCATGTCACACTGAATGAAAGTCAATTAAAAACATAATATCAAATAAATAAATAGTTAGACCCTATGCAAATACATATTATAATTTGGTATTCAGCATTTTTCTTCAGTTTTTTGCAAAAATCAATATTGTGCATGCATATTATTAAAATAGTGTTTCTGCCTTCTATGCATATTGGTCACAAAAAATTATATTCCATCTACATATTCAGTTATAGTAGTTAAATTGATGACTTGTCACCTTTTTTCTGGCGCTGTATTTAGCCGAGTGTAACGATAGGAAAGCGACTTGGTGACTAATTGAGAATGCGTGTGATTTTTTGTATCATCGTTTATGCGGTCGTCATCCCCGGCCATTACACACGCAACATGTTAATTACATGATTCTTTTATCAATTGTTTATGATGGAAATAGATTGATTGGTATGTAGATTAGTCGTCAGTTTCATTATTCAATATCGAGTAGCATTACCTACGGATACTCGACTCTGAAAACATTTCATAAGTAGATAAGATTTTTAAAAGATAAAAATTGTGACTTTTGTTAGATAAAAATAAATTGTCTTGCACTTCTCGTGGCGCCCAACGTGGGGCCACTGTAATGGTGGTGGCCTCATCACACGCTGCTTTCAAAATGTAGTGTCTGTACCTGATATGTAGAGATTCTAATATTGATTACTGAACCTGTCAACCTGGCCTTAACTAAAAAACTGATTATAATATATCGGAGAGGTTGTCACGTTGACTTGTACTTTACGTTACGTGGACTTATAGTGTTTAATTGTTTACGTTAGTTGAAAATTTATAAACGGGTCTACGTCACGTATAATATTTTAAGGAATTGTAATTATTTTAATTTGCCCGAAGTTTCGATCGAATTGCAGTGATGATCGTGATAACGGGTTGACTCAGTAGCCTGAAGTCATAATTTATAACATTTTATTCTCAAGTTAGTTGATCGTGACGTTGATATCAATATTAAAATTTGAATAATAGCTCTAGATGAATTGTCTAAATATCTATCGTCATAAATTACAGTGATCGCACCTAAATATTATCGCTCTCTTGCATGTACTAAATAACAAACAGTTGAGTATAAGTGCATTAACATAGGTAATGTATTCAGTAGTATATAAGCAGTGGCTATTTGACGTTTCACACAAACTACTTGGTTCGAGGTGGCAGTAAACGTTTGTTTTAACTTGAAATATTTGGGAGTAACAAAAGATGGCGTTGACTGCAGTATTGGCATTATTGGTAAATTTGTTTCTTAAACTAGTTAGTTGATGTAATAAAGATTTTCTAAATTGTTAGGAATGTTGAAAGACAGACTTGTGGGGCCTATTAGGAGCCAGAGCCAGTCTTATTGGTTTCACCTTAGTGTTTTTGTGTTAATATAATTACCTATTGTATTTTAATAACAATAGAATTTCGGTACGAAATGTAGGTTTGCCTCCTATTACAGGCGACCCAACATAGCTGTGTGTGAGCTGTAATGTAGGTGGGTGTATGCTGCATATGCCTTCGGGAAAAAGGCGTGATGTTAGGTTATGATGTTTGGTTAACTTACTTCTTTTTACAGATAAACCTGGTAGTTATCCAAGGCAGAACTGAAGTGGGTAAGTTTTTACTCATACTTACTTATTTGGTATGGTGTTAGTAGCTGCTAAGTACTTGTAAGTTATTCCATATTATATACATATTATACTTAATCTCATCAATGACATCTTGACGTGCAAGCGCTGTATGTGCTCGTTTACTGCCAAAAAATGGCTATATTAGTCACATTAGGACATGTTCAGCAACGAGATCGCCTCCACGACCGAGAGAATCGCGGCGATTTCTACGTATTCCTATACATTCTCTCACCGCGATAATATCGCCGTGTGTAGACATGTTCTAAGAGAGTGTTTAGATATACGTGGCACGACGATAATATCGCTGCAATTCTTTTGCTCGACGAGGTGATATCTAAGTAAGACGCAGTATAAGTCGCCGTAGCCGAAATCAGCATGGATGACATTATTATTATGCAAATAGAAATGTCTTCTTCATTTAATATTGTATATAAATACTGACTAACTGCATCGGTGGCGCAGCGGGAAGTGTATACGACTGCTGTGCAAGAGGTCCCGGGTTCGATTCCTGGGTCGGGTGAAAATGGTATTGGACTTTTCTAACATGAAATTCCAGTATTGAAATTTTCTCGGAGTTTGGTAAACAAATGTTCCCGGTAGATGACAATAGGCTCGCCCCCTATTTCATGGGACCAAACATAGCTGGCGAAATGTGGGTGTGAAACACCTCTGCCTACCCCTTCGGGGAAAAAGGCGTGATGCTATGTTATGTTTATGTTTATATAAATAATGCATTATAATTTAATATTGTAGGTCCAGACGATGCCTTACGAGCAGCCGATAGTCACGTTCACTTGGACGTGTACGCCAGTGCTATAGCTAAAGCACATTATAATCCTTGGTTTTGCAATTATTTTAGGGAGGTATGAAACAGTATTTTTGTCAAATCATTATAAGTTTGGGAAAATGTCTTTCTAAACAATGATGTTTATAATCTATATATCATAAATCTGAAGAGTTTGTATGCTTGGTTGAACGCCCTAATCTCAGAAACTACTGAAATTAATTGAAAAAATCTTTCAGTGTTGGATAGCCCATTTATCGAGGAAGGCTATTAACTATATAACATCACGCTATGAATAATAGGAGCTGATTAGTGGCCAAACAGTTATCCCTGGGAGTGAAGCCCCGGGCAACAGCTAGTGGTAGTTATATAGGTACCTGAGTTTATGAGCGATCAGACATTTTAGAATGCTATCTACAAGTTTTGTATTAACTGGTCTAATGGTAAAAATATAAACAACTTTTTAAATTACAGCCAGGTTACAAGTGCACCAGCTGCTCCTCAGCTCTACACTGCTACCCCGGTAACTTCGCACTCTTAGTTCAGTGTGCAGGACGATTGCCTTACTGCAGTAATGGTTACTGCTCTGCCACTAAGGCTAGAGGATGCGTTGAAGAACCTTCCAATTTTAAGCCAGCTGGTACTCAAACAAATAAACCTGTAGAGGAACATGCTGATGAAGAGGAGATAGAAGAGCCGATCCCAGCTGCTAATGATGTTCCTACACCGGAAAAAGAAGCGCGGCAAATGTTCTAAAAAATGTTATTTCCATCATTGAAATTGACGGTTGACTAATTAATTTAGTATTTGATAAAATAAACATAATTTAATAAAATTATTTAGTTTTTTTTTGGGTTTTGTAGCCAAAATGGCAAAAACGGAAGTTTCGTTATGTCAGTCCGTCTCCGTCCGTTAGTATGTCGTCACAGGCATTTCACTCAAAAACTACTCAAAGAATATTGATGAAATTAAAAAAAAAAAATAGGTGTCATGTGTGGGCCGCTACTAGGTTTGGTATTTAGATAATAAAAATAAATATTTTTAGGGGGGCCACTCTATAGATACATGTAACAGAAGCTGATTTTTTTTGGCGGAACATTGAGCATGGTCCGTCATGCTCAGATTTTATATTTTTCTAGGACTTTTTATCTAGTGAGGTTCATATTTAGCTACTTTGTGCAAATTTTCTTTATGAAAAAAAGATGGCCACAGCTCACAATGTTGTAATACATCCTTAGATTAGACTTGATAGAATAAAAAATCGAGGCAGCTTCATGAGTAAATATTAATCAAATTCCTTAGCAGAAACTTGAGGAACAATAAGTAGGTAATTACCCTTATATACATATATATCCTATTAAAATTTATTTATATGGGTAGTATGTACCTATCTACTTGTAGAGGTTTAGTCGAATGGGAGATCAATGAGACAACGTATCGTAACGTATATAATTATGTGCCCTACCCCACATACTTCTTCCTATCCTTCAAGGAAATTTCCAGAAATGTAGTGCGTAGGTACTTAGGTGGGTAGTGGAGAAGCTGGAAAATTTCTAGTTTAAATCATACAGAGACAGTAACTAGATAGGAGCGGTCCCTTTGCGACCAATCAGCGTTGATTTGTACCAGGCCTTCAGAGCGTCGTCCTGGGAATGCCAAGGACGCTTAAGTGCTATTGCGAGACGACGTGTTTGTCTGACAACTTTAAATCGAAATTTATTATTATTTATGAAGGTTGGATTGGAAAAAATTCTGCATCCCACATAGGTCGATAAACATGTGATGTGATATTATTTATAAAAATGTTTATAAAAATATGTGCGTTTTGCTGGATACAGAGTATTTGGTCAAAGAGAATAGTCAGGGGAGGTCACAATCGAAAAGCAATTTTCACCCGTTTTTATAACTTGTAGATCCAACGTTTTATCTCTATTAATAAGATGAAGTATGCTAATTTGTCGCAACAAAGTTGGTCTAATAAACCGCTTGGTTTAATAAAAAAATATAGTACTGCACGAGATTCATTAGCATTCTAACGTATTCAACACTATATAAGCACGGTCTATTACAAGATTCACACAAATTACTTTCTTTCTCGAGCAGTCAACGCAACGTTCGCTTTTTAGTTACTTACATGATTAAAGTTAAGAGATGGAGTTGTCTATTCTAGCAACAATTTTGGTAGGTATTTTTGATTAAGCCAAATAGATATACTTATAGTTTTTTTTGGACTTTATATCTAGATGTTACTGACATTTCAGATAAGCCCGTTTTTCGTTCAAGGAAAGACTGAAATTGGTAAGTTAGGTTTTTGTAGTTATTTTATGTCAATTTACTGTAAATGTTCCACGACCAATATATTATATAATACTAATATATATTAGTCGTGGAACATTTTATTTCCAATTTCATTTCAATTACTTTGGATGGTTAACAAGTTTAGTTTCGTACTGTGTTGTACGAAACTAAACTAATTATGTGTCATAGATTTTTTCCTGGAAACATCTATAAGCTTAGTTTAATATTATAAATCATTCAGGATATTGTATATTCTACTGTAATTATTTACCAGGAAAAAAAATAAAGTCATCAACGATTTTTATTTTCAGAGAGACTTGTTTTTCCAAATATAAATTTTACGCATCTTGGCGTTTACGCGAATGCTTTAGGAAAAGCGCATTATAATGCTTGGTCTTGTAATTATAGAGACGAGGTAAGAAATCTTTATTTATTTTGCTTTGTTGTGTGTAGTAAAATAAGGGGTTATTTAAATTTAATGGTAGAGAAAAAAATTCTAAAGGTCCTTTCAGTATGATTTCGTTGATTTAATTTTAGAAATTAACATTTGTTTGTTCCATAATATACTTCAATTGAGCGAAAGCATGTAAATATCGAAGCAATAGTTTCAAATCAATCAAGTAAAAATCATATAATTGTCTAAATATAAATATACAAAGGTGTAGGTGTTTACATATCCGGTGCTGGCCATATTCAACCATTTGCTGGTGTACAAAATATTTATTATATTAATTAATAAATATAATTCTATATAATATTAGCAAATTAAAAAAGATGTCGCAAAAATCTTATAAAATGTACAATTTCTGATATAAGACTAAACCTTTTGTCTTGTTTTCAGCCGGGATATAAGTGCATTAGTTGTAATGCAGCTCTTCACTGCTACCCCGGTAATTTCGCTCTCCTAGTACAATGTGCCGGCCTTTTCCCAAACTGCTATAGAGGCTATTGTTCCTTGTGGAAAACTGATGGCTGTAGCGAAGATTATATGTTTGCTGAAGGGACCCATGGTCCTCTGAGAGTGACAACAGTATCTCCTAACGAAAGTACTACGTCTCTTCAAGAGAGTACTAGCAGAAGAACAACAGAGATGATGGCTGACAGTACTGGACCTACAGTAGAAATAGAGTTGGCTGGTACAACAGTCGAAAAAATTGTGATATCAACTGAAACGATAGAAATCAAAGATCAAAAGTCAAATACAGATAGAGTGTTATAAATTACATTTTTTTTATTAAATAATCTATTAAATGTTATCCTAATTATTAGGATTTTTATTTGTGAACATTTATTTTTTGATGTAAGTTTCTTTAACTAGAATTGAAAAGTAGGTAATAAGGTTACTTAATACAGCCAACCACTGATGCATTTACATGTTAATTATGCTAGTAGCTTATCATATAAAATATGTATAAACATGTTGTACAAGCTACCTATCAGAAATATACAGAAATTTTCCATAAAAGTCTTTACAGAAAATCTGCTCTCTCTGCCTACAGCGTACCTACACAAAATAATTTGGTTGAATTTTTGTGGCTGCGGTGTACTTGACTGTTAAGGTAATTTTCCAAACAACATGTTTACAACTGAAATTCAAGCGAACGATGTTGCAATAATTCTCAAAGCAAGAAGTATGGCAACAAGTTATTGATCCACCTTTCATTATAGTATTGTAGCTAACTCCCGAATTTATAAGAACATTTCGCAAAAAATGCCACGTGTTTCAAGGTTGAACAATTCTGAAAGCATTGTTTTTAAGAACTCAAACCTCAAGCAATCAAGTTTATTATTTCGACATCTTTTCCTTACTAATTAAAAAATGCGGAAATAACTCTATTTGTAGATACGTTTTCACGCTTAAATAACAGAACCGATTAATTAAAAATTATTATCGAGATAGTTTGAGAAGCAGGAAAGGAAAGAAAAGGTGGTTGGAAGATGGTTGGAAGTTTGTATGGTATAAGTGTCTGAGCCACAACCTCAAACAATATACATATGGTAGGTAAATATATGTATAAACGAATAATCGCGTGAATTCCATTTAAAATATTATTATGATGTATGTAACCCGTATTTGCAGCTTACTTTTTCGGTTCGATTCGAAAGGTTCGGCAATTACCTGCCTGTAAAAAGTCCCAACTAATTTTGTTTTTTGTGTCTTGATCAATTTGACCTTATAGTGAATTAATTAAAGTGCATAATGTAATGTACTGTGTCAAGTTAGCTCCTCCTTACTTGGCACGCATGCGCAGTAAACATTAAGTTTTGTATAAAAGCTCTGTGTCAGTATTCCTACAATCATTCCCGCCAAGATCATCCAATAAACAACTAAGAGCGAGAGAAGTGTCATATTAGAAGTTACATTAAAGTTTACAAAAGTGAATAGTGGCTGGGAGAGAACATCGTAAGTATAATATTTGAATGTAAAATAAAAATTGTGGCTTGTATTTGTTACGCTTATCACCATCATAATAAATATCTAGAAAGTTTTTTTTATAAAAGTTTTCACAGGATCGCTCGTGAGTCTTGAATTTAAAAGTTGCCAAATGTTTCAAGTAC
Source organism: Laspeyria flexula (assembly GCA_905147015.1). Lineage (NCBI taxonomy): Eukaryota > Metazoa > Arthropoda > Insecta > Lepidoptera > Erebidae > Laspeyria > Laspeyria flexula. The sequence goes on along the minus strand of LR989964.1, from coordinate 7,460,113 downwards.
TTATATTTTATCTAAGGTTACCTGCCCAGTCGATTCTATTTTCCATTTTATTGAAAGTATGTCGACACGCATCTTGTAAAATATAACAGGACAATAAAGTGCCTGATTCTTTTCTTTATTACAAAATATCGATGTTTAGAAAAACTAAGTTTTCACGGGAATACTCAATCAATGTCTAAATATAAAAATCAAAGTCGGGTTAGTTATAACGTAAAATTTCATCGTATTTAATTTTGGGTTATTCTATATAAGGAAGTTATTTTCTTGTTTACTGGCGAAATAATGATAATTGGGTCATTGAAAATGTCAAGTGCTTCGATTGTAATCTCTAAGTATTTACAAAATTCAACGAATTCAGATTAGAAATTATTGATAAAGCTAATTTGAGGTAAATTTAACTTCCATTCAATTACATTCACAAACCGTAATATGATAACGTTTATACTTAGTTAATGGAAATGCTGTTAATGGAACTACCTGGATAAGATTAAGAGTAAAACCAAAGTCATCATTATGAACAAAATAGTAATTCAGGTCTACGAAATTTGTAGATTTTCTATAGTACAATAAGATTTGTAATCTTCCAAAATCGGAGCTGAGAGGAAATTGAAATCTAGGCAAAGCTTCTAAATAATATTTAAGTAAAATAATTAAAAAAAAACACTTGTATTGCTTACATTGTTGGGTGCAGGCGGCACAAAGTCCTATTTGCAGCAATGGACGTCGTTTGGCTGATTATGATGATGATTATATAGATGATGATGATAGCTTAAAAATATTCAAAGCCAAACGGATAAAATCATAGAAATTAAAAAAATATCTAAACAGTAAAACGCCACTACAATATAACTTATATTATAGCTCTGAAATTCTTCACAAAGAGAGTCTCGTAGACATTTAATGCCTATGGTTACTGTGTTGTGCTCATTCATCAGTCTACTTCAAACTTTTTGTACACAAAGATATCTTGTGGACATTTCGTTCATTTTCATATACGACACTACACTATCACGCACCTACATTCATCAATTTGGTCATTAATTTATTGTATTAGGTATTTTATACAGCAAAGATATTCATGTCATAAAAATACCACTGCGAAACAATTTGCCAATTCACAAATAACACACAAATAAGGTGTACAGTGTTTTCCCCTTTAGTAATCGAACGAATAACAATTTATTGTTTTTCTTTGTTATCTAACTAATGGAAACAAAGGAACAAGGAGTTGTCAATAAAATAGTTGAAATGTCTGCTTCAAGCAACCCATTAATGTCCCACTGCTGGGCTTGGGTCTCCTCTCCTCTATTTGGGGACGGTAGCGGGTTTTTTTTATGTTTTTTTTTTTTAATTTAAAAAATTGCATTAAAATATTTGCTTTCACGTCGCCTACGTGTACCGTTCCACTGTTTTCATACATTTCATGGCACCTACGTAACAATTGAGTAATTCATAATTTATTTAAGAAATATTACCTGGTTTTATTTGGTACAGTTCACCAAGTTCAAATTAACCATGAATAAATTGTTGAAATCTCAAGTATTTATCGATATCGTATAAAGCTTATTGAGTAGTCTGGCTAAGAGTACTTGACGGCTTATGGGAAGCTTGCCGAAATGCATTTTAAGGAATTAACCAATTATTTTGTTGATTGGCAATATTACAAAAGCTTGGGATAGAATTCAAATTGTGGTTAATTATTTGTATTTGTTCGGAACCGTTACATGTAATGACCTGTTTTATTTTCACCTATATCTTTTCGTTCATAGTCTAACAGAATTGAATTGAGTTGAATAACGTATAATTAAGCTATCGCAGTAGTTTTGCGTGATACGCGTGCAAACATACAGACAGAAAGAAAATTTCTAAAAAAATGTTGTTTTAACTTCTGTGGCATTTTATGAGACCCCCTACATTATTTTTTCTTCTATATCCTTAATGTACAGACATCTATACTTACCTATAATAAAATTATAAAGAATTCTATTATGTGTATAGATAAAACATTAACTTCTTCATGGTTTGATTCTCAAGATAACTAGTTTCTATTTTCTTTGTACTTTTATTTATTCTTTATTGTACATACACCACTTTGATATTAATAGCATAAATCACAAAATTAAGTAAGTGTAGATACAATGGGCGGTCTTATCGCTAAGAGCGATCTCTTCCAGGTAACCTTTGGATGCATTTTTTTCCTCTATATTTATATAGTTGCAAATTTAACAAATACTTCTTCTTAGTTGTTTATCAATGAAAACATGTAAATGGTGCATAGTTTGTAATTTCTTTGTTAATTTATGCTATTTGTACACTGTTTGTTTTCAAATATAATAAAATAAAATAAATAAATATCACGATCGCTTACTTTACACTTGAGACACAATTAACATTTAAAAGATAAGTCTATTTGCTCATTGAATAGCAGAAACTCAGGTGTGTCACAGTACCTCGCGTAATTGAATCTGCCAACTTTATATCCATTCAGGCGACAGACTATTAACTCAGTTCCGTACTATAACTACCTTTTGTTTATGCTCAAGGTACTCAATGTGGTTGACGATCGCTCACTTGAGTTAACATGCACGTCATAAATCAGTTTTCATAAAATACGTGTATCATAGCGTAGACTATCATTACAAATTTATACTTTATATAGGTCTATAATAATAGGTACCGATGAAATAACGGGTTGATTTACAGAATGCATATATCACGTAAGAACAGCTCAACCGATTTGGCTAATTGTTTTTTTATTGTATTTGCTATTATTTCACAAAATTGCTCGCTGCGGCGGAAGTTAGGTGAGGCCTGTGTTTAACAGTGGACGTCATTGGGCTGATATGATGATGATGATGATTTGCTATTATTTAGGCTAGGTATGTATGTAAGAAATTATATGAAAAATTGAGTGTCATATTTAAAATTTAGGATTTTAAAATCCATATAAACATTTGAAAATGGAACATTATCACGAATAATAAAATATAACGGCACGAAGTTTGCCGGGTCAGCTAGTTTGAAATAATAATTCATTTTGATGACTTGATAGCTTACGGTTAGGGTGTCCTTCTTTGACTCTCGGGATTAGACAAAAACGTGATATATTAAAGAAGAGATGTTAACATATCCATAAATGTATTACAATGTGTGGCACTCCTGTTGAGGCTAAGAAGGGAACAAATCAAATCACAATATATACATGTAAGAATCAGCAAATACAAGAGTCTGTGTTTTTCTTGTTTACTTTTTAGTCAAAGTGTAGTATTTAATATAAAATGTGTTATTATTTAGATGAATAACCCACGGATGAACATCGGGAGACATCATGGGTGTCTCCTGCTGGTTACTGCTTTAGCAGTGGCCTTCTCGACTTATATTGAACAGGTAAGAAATTATTATTAAGTAAGCATGGGTATTATTGTGAGGCAGTACCTAACGACGTGTGACGAGTTCGTTTCTGTAAATAATTTTGTAAGATTCATTGATACTAGTCTTATGATGTGCTAATAGTAAAGATAAACATTTTGAGTTTTTTCTATCCATTTTAGGGTAATTTCAAAGTCATGTTCCTGAGCAAGACCCATTCGAAATATATGATCGAAAAAAATACATAACAATAAATCGATCGGTCACCAGAGCAACATGGTGGTCGCCATTGTAATTTACTGCATTCGTGAATTTAATTCAATTCCGTATTGATAAAAATCCAATTTTAATGTTTAGGTATATTAAAAGTTGGTCATTAATAAAACGTATGACACATTAATTAAATATACAACTCATACAGCTTTAGCTTTAATGTAAATAAGTATTGGTACTTTTATTGAAGTTCTGAGATGATGTTGTTATCTATTTAGGTGGTGAGCCTCCCGGCTGATCCTGAAGGCCAATGGCCATCATTTCCAAGAAGGAATATAGCGGCTTTAGCTAGAGATGGTTATTTAAGGAACTCGGCTTCTAAAGCGAATTACAAGCGAGGCATTTCTACCCTCGCCAAAAATGGTTTATTACCTACATACAGATCGCCTTATGTGGAAAATGAGAAACAAGATCCTAATCAAGACGAATCCCAAGAAAAAAGAAATGTGGCTTCTATCGCTCGACTCCGTAGTTACGCAGCCATGAAGAGGAACATTCAGGCCCTGGCCAGGGACGGCTATCGCGTGGGCAGGGGTCAATATAACCCATCTAATGATAAAAGGAATATTGCTGCCTTAGCCCGAAACGGATTACTGATCCACAAAAAGGATGATGCTAACGAGGATGAATATTATTACCCTTTCTATCAAAACTCTATCCCGCCGCTATCTGAAATAGATCATCCTATTGACATGAATGAGTTATACGATTACCAGCAATCGGTTAATCCAGATATGTTCCCTCCCATGTCCCAATTATACAAACGTAGCGTTTATGAACCTTTCTATGAAAATTATTCTCCTAATGACATGAACGATAAATTGTATTTGAAGAGGACCTTTGCTGGCCTGCCGAATCATGGGCTATATAGACCAAATTATTTGGATCAGAATCCTGGAAGTAAAAGATACGTGCTAACATTCCCCGACTCCGAAGCAGATGATGATCTGGATCAAAATGAAATTAATGGCGAAAAACGATCCGTAGGTGAGTTCCCAGGTTTTAAAGAAAACTTCATCATGTTTTAAAAACTTTTATTAAGTAATCTCAAGTCTTAATTTGAATTTTTTATTTACAAAAATACCAAATAGATTAAAAATACAATACATTTAGTTGGAAATTATAAGTTTCAAGGCATACTGATAACAAAGATGTCAAAGTGTATTTAACTGCCACGTAATTTATTTTAAGCAATTGAATATATGGACCAGTCGCAATAAGTTACAAATTGTCCTTTTTTAGTCCATAGTTTTTATTATTTCGGGGCACTATAATGTGCTTTCACTTCGTATCAGTGTTTCTTGAACCTTAAATTCTTTTGTTTATTTTTTTTGCAGATGACGAAGATGTTCTTAGTTTTCAAAAGCGTCACATTGGTTCACTCGCTCGGTTAGGTTTATTGCCTTCATTTAGGTTCTCAGGCGGACGTTATAGTAGATCAGGAAGAGCGAGGCTATTATGGCCAAGCCAGGAATTATACAGGTCTCGTACATAAATAATCAATGTGTTTTTATGTAGAATTAAAAAAGATTATGTGTTGAATGTTCTAGGCAAATGTGTAGTTAAATGTTAGTGCTTCAATGGTCTATGTTTTATAAGTACTTCGTCGAAGTTATGTTCGAAATTGTAGAGAATACTTTTTAGAGTAGGTTGTGAAGAGTCTGTTTATAGAAAGAACCAGATGTTTCTTCAATTACGCATGTATCTGTTAGCTGGTTACTTCGTCCAAAATGTAGAAGCGATGCTTTCGACTAGGATGTCAGGTTTCTATAGAATGAACCAGAAATTTCATGTCGCATGTCAATGTTTAGTGATATAGATGATTGTTTCCGTGGCATGAATGCAATGAACGGACTAGGTTCAAACTATGTGTTAGTTAATACTAGTTGTTTGAAATGAAACGTAATTTATGTTCAACTATTGACATTTTGATTTGAAAAACTTTCTAATATATGTTATTTTTACAGGAAGCATTCCGCTGACGAGAATCTCGGAATTAGGTAAGCTTTTGAATATTTATTTAGAAGAGAGACGTCTTTCGTTACATTGTGGTTATGACAGTTCCTATTTTACCGGTAACAATGTTGTTCTGAAAATATTTAGTGGAAAATGTAAATGCTTGCGGCGGTTTCCTGGATGTTCTGCGTGTACTGAATACGGGGAAATATTATTTTGCATTCAATTCTGTTAAGTTACATTTGTCTTTGTGGTTAATTAAGCAATCGTTTGTAAGCTAACTTGCATTCATTATTTTAGGATTATTTAATACAGTGAACATTAATTAGTTCTGTTTTCTATGATTATTTCGTCGGAAATTTTGACTTATTACGGCTTATGGCGAGTGTTCTAAATTAAGTTTTCGTTAGATTAACGTCCAAATCTGTTGGCGGTTTAAATTGATAGTATAAATAAGGCTTTAAACTTACTACTTATCTTAGCTAATGGTATCTTATTGTCAACAGGGAATATATCACTAGTTCCGAAGCTGACTCAACAATCGATTCAAACGACGCCGACTTATCGTCGCCGTCAGTACCTCCTCACTCGCACCCGACCGGTAGGATCCTCCACCGACCGTTGAACAATGACTTTCCGAACTCCAGTCCTCTGCCCTTACCACCTGTACAATCTAACAACCACATAGAAACTTTCACTAAGAACCGCTGGCAGTCAAGCAGCAAGGAAACACCAAAGTTCTACTACTTTAGATCTTTGAAGATTCCCTACCATACGTCTGGGAAGAGGTACCTGTTGCTGCCAGCTGTTGATAACATCCTTCTGAGAAAAATGTACCGCAACAGCAGTCTACCAAGTCGACGTAAGAACCAGTAGCTGTGCCAGTGTCCGTTAGGTGATGCCACGCTTTATAGCTTGGGTTATCCTGGCGGCAAATAACTATGAAGTGATTACGATTACATCGGGCTTTCCTTAATGACATACTCTCTCAGTTCCAATTACTAATTGCAACACTCTGTCAACCTTATACACTTTTACTTATAGCTTTCTATACCGATTTACAGTAATCGATTGGTATTTGGAATATAGTACAGAGAGACCTAAACTTTGGTCCTTTTCTTAATAAATCATTGTCAAGACGTAGGGAACACGGATTCACGATATAAATTAGACAATAATTTTGAACTATATAAAACAAATGTTCTTATTTCTTATATATGTTTAATGTTGTGATTATAATGATCATTAGATATAATATTATTGTAAGTATTTTAAGGGATCTCATTTTTACAAAAACGACTTTGGCCAGCTTAATACAGAAATTGTGCTTATTGTTAATTATAAATTAATTTAAGATGTCAATCGCAAATATAAATTTATGTGTAGTATTGATAAATGACTATGTCGAAATATAAAATTTCCTTCAGACAATATAAATGTAGTTGTAAGTTAAATTGAGATCGTTTATTTTGTCGCATTGAAGTGCAAATAAAAAGAGGAAATACGAAAATAAAGATTTATCTTCTATTGTCGTAAAGGCGAAATCTGAAAAGAAAAGTATGGGAGATGAAAAGTTAATAAATAATTTCTTTGCAAAGTCTTTCAAACTGATACTCACTATGTCTACGGACTAGAATAAAGCTGTGTTTGACAAATAATACATTATTTTCGAAATATCTTAGACGATTATCTATTTACTATCAAGCTTAAGCTTTAAATGAAAGGATCAATGTATTATCTTAGCATAATAGTTAAATATACTGAAATAATGACATTAGACGAGGGAAGGGAGTGTCATAGAGTTGGACAATAAATTTGAAACTGCGACCACAATGATAATAATTTTTTGAATAATAAATATATAGTGAGTAGGTTTTATTCTTCACTTTTTAATATATCTGATATCATCTAAATATTTTTAAACGAATATTAATACTAATACTCATTGAATTTAGTATTGTGTTAATGTAAATAAATAAAACCGTGCCAAATGAGTTGTTTTATTTTGTTTTGATCACCACAATGCACCTTTTATTGACTGATGCTGTTTTCTACCTAAGCAAATTGACAGATGAAAAGAAAATTATAAAAAAAGATTTTTTAATGACAAGCTTTCAATAAACAAAAACTAAAAGGTAAAAAATAAATTTAAGGGCCGTATATAAACATAGATCTTTTCAAAATGTAAAACCTACATCAATTTTCAAATCTTGAGGCTCTGAAATTATATGCCATCTGTTATGCAGGTTTACTATCACAGATCACTCCGTTGTCTGTTTGTCTGCCTGTCTGTCTGTCAAAACCGTTTTTCTGAAAAACACGTTAGAGCTATCAAGCTGAAATTAATATCAACTGAAGGAAAAAAATCCGAATTCTGTAAATTTGTTGTCAATAGGAGGAGGGAATTGAGGAAATATATTATATTAGGTACATCACTGTTATAAAATATATTTCCTTAAAAAAATATACCCCTCGGTTACACGTAATAGTACATTATGATATAAGTGGGGTAAGTTGATAATTACAGCCGAGGCGATATTGCCTCGCCTGCGGCTCGGGCTACAAGAAAGCAGAGGCTGTAATTATCAAAGCGCACGAATGTCATACGACGTTTTATAACATATTTGCGAGGAAATAAATAAAATTCTGACTTTCTTAGAAAAAAACAAATACAGCGAAAAGATATAGCGCGCGGAATAATTTTTACTTGTCACAAATTATCGATGCGCTCGCATCAGCGCTTTTTTTTAAGGCAAAAACACAAAAACAGCCAGTATTACTAATAAAGTAAATTAATATTTTTGTGTTTTAGTATAGATAAATGGTTGTAATTTATGGTCTTAATTAATTAAATTAAAGAATTAAATGTTTATTTTATATAATTATATCATAATTATTTTATCTCCCAAAGTTAATTTTATTCATAAAATGTTGACCACTTTTCTGACATAAAAACTCTTTGCTAAGATTTAAAAAAATAGGTACCGTTCGTTTTAAACGGAGCCTCTTGATTATTAGTGTGAGCATGAGAAGCCGTGCAATTTACTTTACATTACCGCACTAGTGCGTAATGAGATACATTACAACACTGAAATTGGTGAAATAAGAGACCCTTTACGAGCAAATATGTTATAAAAGAGTTTATAACACATTTGCTCGTAAAGGGTCTCTTATTTCACCAATTTCAGTATCGTAATATATCATTATGTGCGTTATTGTAATGTAAAACGCACGGTTTATCAAGATTACAGATTCATAATCAAGATGCCCCGTCTAAAACCAACGGTACTTTTTTAAATCTTAACAAAGAGTTTTTATGTCAGAAAAGTGGTCAACATTTGATGAATAAAATTAACTTTGGAAGTAAAAATAATTATTATAGGTATATGTATATAAAATAAATATTCAATTCTTTAACTTAATTAATTTAGACCATAAATTACAACCATTTATCTGTAATAAAACCATAGATTTAGTATAGCGCGCGGATCCTAGGTCTCCTAGGACAAAAATATTAATTTACTTTATTAGTAATACTGGCTGTCTTTGTGCCTTTGCCTTAAAAAAAAAAGCACTGATGCGCGCGCATCGATAATTTGTGACAAGTAAAAATTATTCCGCTCGCTTTTTCTTTTCGCTGTATTGTTTTTTTTTAAGAAAGTCCGAGTTTTATTTATTTCCTCGCAAATAATATGTTATAAAACGTCGTATGACATACGTGCGCTTTGATACAGCCTCTGCTTTCTTGTAGCAATAGCAATATCGCCTCGGCTGTAATTATCAACTTACCGCACTTATATCATAATGTACTATTATTCTGGACTGACATTACGTGAATATTGTGCACTTCTATACCGTTACCTACTAATATCTTACATTTCAATCACAAAAAAGAATTGCACGTTCGTACGAAATGCTCAGTACGCGAGTCTGACTCGCACTTGACTGGGTTTTATTTATGGTAGTCAACCGAAACAAATGCTAATGATTCCTGATTTAATAAAAACTGTTTGTAAGGAATAAAAAAAGAGTAAAAAACAAAGTAATTCAAATAACAATTTTATTGGGGATACATATTAGTCATTTGGTTTAGGCATATATAAACGGAATCCGTGGGGACTTGCCAAAGTCTAGATGCGTGATTTGAATTCAAATTCAGGACCTGAAATGGACCAAACAAAGAAACATAAGAAGCTACATATATTATACCAGCTTTTGCCCGCGACTTCGTCCGCGTAGATTTCGATATTACATAGATCTTTGTTTTAAGTGCAATTCATGAATTCCACAACACCCCACTACAGGAGCTGAATTTCATTTTACGTTAATATAGATAACATTTTCGTAATCAGCGTCCCTGAAAACCTTGAAATCGACATCCATATCAATTTCTGATAATTTTTACACCTATATTATCCCTTAGGGTAAGTTTTTCAAACACTAAAAACAACCCATCAATTCACTTCTTTACTGAAGTTCTAATTGCGTATTATCCGGCCATAAAAACCTTAAAAATAACGACTAAGTAAGACCAAACATATAACTAGAAAAACAAAGAACTATTTATTTAATGTTTCACCCCTTGAACTCATCCCTATCAAAAATATTAAAAACAACATTTTAAGTTCCTATCCCAATACTAATTTGCAAAACGTTAACTACAACGTTTCATCCCCAATTTCACCCTTCCAAAGCCTCCCTTGTCAAAGAAATTGATGAGACTATTTTTTATTGTGATAGTAGTACCCCAAAACAAATTTTCAAATCTATAATTTCTATAATTATTAAATAAACTATTTTTAACAAAAAAATATTAAAACGACTTCAAATCAGTACTAAAAAGCGAAAAATAAACTGAATTAGATATTTAATTCCAAGCTAAATAATACCTACCTACCTGTTTAAAGTATAATACCCTATTACTAATCTGTTTGAAGTCGGTGCCAAGCCTAAAGAGTTTGTTAAGCTACGTACTACTTAATAGTACGTACATCTGTTACCGCTCGCTACTTCACACCACCTCGCACTTGCGTGTACCTAGTGGATGGCTCAAACAGAGTGATACAACCTCGTTAGGCTGGCACCGACTTCAAACAGATTAGTAATAGGGTATTATACTTTAAACAGGTAGGTAGGTATTATTTAGCTTGGAATTAAATATCTAATTCAGTTTATTTTTCGCTTTTTAGTACTGATTTGAAGTCGTTTTAATATTTTTTTGTTAAAAATAGTTTATTTTTCCATTTTTAGTGTACTTTTTATCTAGCAGATTTAATAATACTGGCTGGCAAACTAAGACGGAAAACCGAAATAAAGAATCTTCGATAGAAGGGAACGTCTATTTAAATATTCTAACAACACAACCTGATTGTAGAATAGAGGAATCTCAAAACTCTCAGCTTTTTATGTCTTTCTTTTTTCCTATAAAATGCGACAGGTAACAAGTATAGGTATACAATGCAGGTTAGATACTATATCGATAACTTAAGATATCATCTAAGAATTCCTTTGAATTATACAGCATTATCTTCCATCAAGAGCTCTCACCTCAGACACTTGAAATAACACAACTTAAGGTTTATACATGGATGTGATATTTAAAGAAATCATCTTCTTACTCCTAAACATTAAGAAGTTTCCCTTCCAGCTCACCTAAATAACCTACAAGAATACAACTATAGGTTTATAAGTACCTATAATGTTGAAAGAATTATCCTCCAACTCCTAAAAGTTAAGGAGTTATACCTTCCGGTGACAGCTCACCTGAATAACCTACAAGAATACAACTATAGGTTTATAAGTACCTATAATGTCGAAAGAATTATCCTCCAACTCCTAAGAGTCAAGGAGTTATACCTTCCACTGACAGCTCACCTGAATAACCTACAAGAATACAACTATAGGTTTATAAGTACCTATAATATTGAAAGAATTATCCTCCAACTCCTAATAGTTAAGGAGTTATACCTTCCAGTATCAGCTCACTTAAATAACCTACAAGAATACAACTATTGGTTTATAAGAACCTATAATGTCGAAAGAATTATCCTCCAACTCCTAACAGTTAAGGAGTTATACCTTCCATCACCAGCTCATCAACATGAGATGTTGACTATCAGACGTAAATACTTGAATATCTTTAAAAAATATATAAAAAACGTAACATATGCCTATAAAATTTGAGGGTTGCCTTCGATTTCCCTGAGATTCCATCATCAGAACTTGACGTGATGAATAGGGGACCAATTCGGAAGTATACCCTCTCAAACAAAAAAAGAATTTTTTAAATCGGTTCAGGCATCTCCGAGTAATCGTTGAACATACATAAAAAAAAAAAAAAATACATACAGTCGAACATATAACCTCCTCCTTTTTTGAAGTCGTTTAAAAACAAAGAAGTTTTGTACAATCGTTTTTATCCCTTTTCACCCCCTTAGGGGTTGAATTTTAAAAAACCCTTTCTTAGTACACCTCTAGACATTAGGAAAAACACATCCTCCAAATTTCAAGTCTCTACGACCAGCGGTTTAGGCTGTGCGTTGTCTGTCAGTCAGTCAGGACAAAGCCTTTTATAATATGTATGGATTCAATGATGGAAAAGAATTTCGATTGTTTATAAGAACACAAGTAGTACTAACAATTTTATAATAGCTTGTGTGTCAACTGAGGTTTCGAGGAGAATAATAAACTTATTGATTGAAAATTTAAAGTATTTTGATTTTGCTTGTGATCGATATTTGTTTTTTTATTTATATAATCATCAATTACAACTATTATATAAATTGTTTTCTTACTTCTGAATATTTATCCACTTGAAGGTGTAGTTGAGGAACTGGAGCTAGAAGAAGAAGAACTAGAAGAAGAGGAAGTAGAAGAAGATGAAGTAGAAGAAGAGGAAGTAGAAGAAGTGCTGGAGGAAGTACTGGACGAAGAACTTGATGCAGTAGTAGAAGTAGTTGCAGAGCACAGAGGTCCTTTAGTTTTTGAGCAAAATCCGTTGTGACAGTAAGGCAAGATTTCACCACAAGTGGTTAGTGTAGCCAAACCGAACGGATAGCAACGGCGAGCTTGTTTGCATCCTGTACATCTGAAGCCACCCTGAAATTGAACAAATTATATTAGAAGTTTGTTTTTGAAAGTGTAACTTGTGCGTTTAACAAATGAAAGGGAAATATACTAGGGGCTAATCATTTTAAATATTTATTAATTGCTAGTTAAAACTCGTTTCCTTGTTTGCATTTCGATGTCTTGACAATTATTTGAGCACGTTTTTGCCTCAGTTGTTTGAAATAAAATCTCGTTTATTCATCTAGGTTACAAGGTAACACTTATGAAAGTCACAAGATAAGAATGTAACAGGTTATCCAAAAAGTAGCGTCAGCAAATTTGCCTACGACCAGTTCGCTGACGGGGTGGAGCAATGAGAAGAACTGGCAAGAAACTCACGCCACTTTTTAAAAAAAAAGTAGATAGTTACAATCTTTTGTAATTTACAAATTGGGTAGCGTGTAAAGTGATGCAGCAGAGCACCACACCGTTAGATTAACGAGTTATAATGAATGTTTACAAACTAAATAATAAACAAAAAGTAAAAAGTAAGGCTCTGTGGTTGCATCACTTTACACATTGCTATGCAGCCGTTAGGGGCAGTCTGTGAATAAATATAGTTTTAATTTTGTAAAACCATAAGTTAATAAAAAAAAATAAAGGAAATGCAAGAGAAAACTGACATAAATATTCACAACGACACAAACAAGATAAATCAAATCAGTGATAACATTTTATCATCTAAAAACTCATTAATTGTATAATATAATAATACCCATTACGAATAAGATGATCTATAATATATAATATAATATTCTACTACATTCACACAGCGCCATCTAGTCCCAAAGTAAGCAATTATATTTGCTTGTGTTATGGGTACTAAACAACTGATATACTCTTAAATACATGTTTTTTTTTGTAAATACATACATATTATAGATAAATTACACCCAGACACAGAACAAACCTTTATGCTCATCACACAAAGATTTGTCCTGGGTGGGGATCGAACCCACGACCTCCAGCTTAGCAGTCAGGGTCACTAACCACTAGAGCAACAGGCCAGTCATGATCTTTAATAATGGTTTTAAATTTGAGTAAGGGTAAATTCATGTCTTCGGGAATTTTGTTAAAAAATCGTACACCGAGTCTCTCAAAAGAATTATGAACTTTATGTAAACGATGATATTATGTGCCTACTAACTTATGTTTCCTTCTAGTGTTAACGCAATGAATGTCACTATTCTTGGTATATAGATTAATATTTTGTTTGACAAACATAATATTTACAAATATATATTGGGACGCAGTTTTCAGAATACCTATTTCTTTGAATCGTTCTGTCAGGGAAACTCGTGAACCTAAGTTATAAATAAAGCGAATGGCTCGTTTTTGAAGAATGAATATTGTTTCAATATCAGCAGCCTTGCCCCAAAGCAAAAAACCATGTTCGTTTCAATGTATAAACTCTATTGTTATCTACTTACCTCAGTAGCATAGTTACATTTGATCACACTTCGTTTGTTTCGTGAGTGCTGTACTGCCTCAACTACTTCTACAGGAGATCTTTTCTGACGGGAAGTTGTAAATCCAGTGAATGCAGAAAATTCAGGCCAGAATGAGCTGAAATCAAAGGCCACCGGGTGGAAGGAGAATATGCCCGATGATGATGATGCAGCTGTGGTGGTTTCACTTCCACTACCAGATGTTGATGATTCTTGTGCCAATATAATGGTCGATGGAACCTGAAATCACAAAGATTTTTATATCCTCCGGCTCCGCTTGTTAGAATTGGTTTCTTTTACCACATAAACTTTTTCCACTATATTATCGTTTTTCTGTGCATTTTTTTTCCTTCTAGGAATATTCTTCTAAATTCAAGCAGCAATGGTGATTTTAGCGTTGGCAACACATTTGGTATCTTTTTAAATAGATTCATTAATATAATAAATCGTGGAGAATGTTTTTTGCTGTACCTATTGTAAAAAAGGTCAGAACGAAACATTCTGGAAAATGAACTGGTTTTTAAGTAAGTACTTACCAAGATAGCAAACAAGAATACCAGAAGTTTCGCCATATTTGTTGTTTAGTTCTTCGTGTTCTCCAGATGAAGAAGTTGTTTAAACTGCCTTGACATTCGTCTTATATATGGTAATTATAATGCCTATGCTAATCAGCCCATTTCTTTTAATAGGGTTGTCGAAATTATACATACTTAGTATGTATAATATAAACATATGAGTAAATCTGCAATATTCGTACCACAGTTTTTGTTTGACTAAACAAAAATAAACTCTTGTAATTTTAATACGCTATAAAAATTAGTTATGTTCGTAATACATTGCATAGGTGAATAATTTTACTAAAGTTAAATTTGCCAAAAGTAACGTAGTATCAAACGTAATTTAAAACTCAAATAATAATATTGAGTGATTAAATTACATACAGTAGGAAACAAATTGGAAAAATATGAACCTTTATTCCTTAATATCTTTTTGAGCCGTTGTAAAAATGTAGTAATCAGGAAAAGCAGCCCTACTGCTTGCCGAAAGCAAACAAAGAAAGACCGTATACAATCAAGGTACGCTGTATAGCCAACTATTTCTGTGCGACATGAAGGCGCTTTCATTTCACATAGAAACGTCACTATGGTTGTTTGTTATACACAATAAGGGAATACCTACAACAATACACTTAAATGTTCACTCGTGAAGTCGTGACAAAATCCGTAGTAAACAAACGTGATCAACGTGCTAGGTTTGTCTAGTTTGTGGCAAAATAGGAGACTGTTCAATAATGTTATTACTATAACACGGGTCAGTACAGTAACTACCTTGTCCAGTTAGCTAGTCAGCAAGACTCAAAGAATATATAGAAGTTAAAGTTACTTTTAATTTGTGACTGAGCGTATTTTTAATAAATCATAGTTTTTTTTTAACTTTCAAAAAGCGAAGCTTATCTGCGATGTTTCTGTCTGTTTTCGATACGTGGTTTAAATGAGAAAGCTATGATCGGGATGACCCTAATATAGTATTTACTTCTAGTAATTATCTGAAAATTATTTCAACTGTTTTTTTTTGTGAACAACTGTCTACCTAATTTTATGTACCCGCATTCAATAAGTTCCTTAAATTTTCACCCTATTGTTTCAGGTTATAAATAAATACATTAATTACATAATTTTTACGCTTAATAAATATAGTATTAGATATCATTTGTACAAGATTTAATAAACCATGCCGTCTGGAATAATTCCATCGAAACAAGTTGTCATAAATCACAAAAAGAGAATCGTTCACTTTCATAGCCATGTTTCCCAGAGCCCGTCCATTCGAGCATTCGACTGTGGATTGTTTATTGTTTTCCAGTTGTAACTTCTCGTGTGTTGTATTAGCTATGAAACAAAGTTTTTATCGGAACTGTGCTGCAGAGGGCAGTGAAGGCCATACTTTTAAAGTTTAATATTATTACGAATTGCTTCTGACCATAGCTCGCTTAAATCACAGAAACAAAATTAAAAAGAAAAGTTCTGTTCAAGATATCGTTTTGGCTATAGGTCCATATATGGTAAGTTTTTGGCCCTAAAAATATTTTAAAATTACTTCGAAGTAATAGTAGTAGATAATTATCATATGTTATTCAATGGCTGCAATGTACTGAATGTATTTGATAAGGTTAAATTAGCTATTGTATCACAATATAGGGAAAATATGTGTAATCTAAAGAAAAACAACTAGGCCCAGTTCCTTGCGAGAGCTATCCCATCTCCCTCTGTATGAAATCCCAAACAGCAACAATGTATATGGCGAGAGGGCTTGGCAATGTATTCTACCTAATTATTATATTGAATGGGTTGCCAAGCTGTCTTGTAAACAGGATTGGGATGGGTAGCAAAGTTGCAGTGGGGAGGATGCTAAAGAAACACTATTTGAAGTTGGCTGTGTGAATGTTTTAATTAGAATGTATTAAATGATCTTAGCTCTAAGAATCTTATTATACATTAAGAGACATTATAGTAAGAAAAACATTTTTTTTTAACTAGGTATATTTTTCATAATTCCAAATAAATAACTTTTTTACAATTACAATGCTAATTATTTTAATATTTAAAATAATTTTAGGACTTCCCATGGAATGCTTTATATTTTATGAAATCTGAAATGAGATAAAAAAAATGTTAAAATACAGCACTCTACCAAGCTTCATTTTATTGTAATTTTATACAATGTAACTGCCTTCCACTGACATGGGTTCAAAGATATTAGCGGTAGCCACATATATCCTAAATGGAATTTTCATTATATCAGAAGCTTTTTTGTACGAGTTATCTGCCTTTTTAGAAGACTTTTATAATTTTTTTTTGTTAATCTCATTCGTAATTTAATTAAATACGAGTATGCTGCTCCTGTATCAAAGAATATACTCTTGGACTTAATCCTGTGTTGGTATATGAATATAAGAACCTAGGGATGATATAAGTACGAGTAAATATAATATAATGTATGGGCTAATTCGACTAAACAATAGGTTAATGTAAGGAATTGAACATTTTAGTAAGCCATTTTTAACCGTTTGGGCGTACTAATTACACCAATATCACAATTATATAAACAAACATGGCAATGAAATTCATGAAACTTTGCTTTTGATTGAGTAACCTTTGAATTTACGTCTGGCTGTGTCGATACTTTTATGATGCAGCGTTGAAAAGGTGAATGCATACGTTTTATTGTATTTTATCACTAGCTTCCAGCCACTGAATTCACCGCGGCGCGAGGTACGTAGAAATTCATGTCATTTTCAAGCTACTTCCAATTTACGTTCCATAAATAGATAAAAAGGCATAGTTCTGAATATTATAATATTACAAGGCTTACGATATCCTCAGCGATTAATATATCATATATTATATTCGAGAAATACAGAGGCATAATTATAATGAAATCGTATAGATGTAATGAGTGTGTAATGTTAATTTTACCGTTATAAGAACTAAAACCACCATTATGAAACAAAGAAAACAAGTGAAATATATTTATTTATTTATGTTGAAAAGTTTACGTTTCGGTTATAAATGTGATTGATGAATCCTAAGGAAGTGATTAAGAAAAAAAATGTTTACCATAAGACTTTTATTTTATAATAGAAAACAATATTAGATACATTGAAAATTATATTAGTTATAGTTGCAAACTGAAACTAATAGAGGAATAAAAATATACAATCGATGCCAACAGAATTTATCGTGTTAGATTATATAAATGTATTTTTAAAACTCTAAATATGAAATCGACACTAAGAGGCAAAGCAAATTCACACCATAATTGTATTCTATTCCATTTAGCGCAAGTATGTGTTTCCAGTTCGACAGAATGATTTATAATGCACATTGAGTACTCGGGGTAGAAGAACATATCCCTCTGTTGCAATAAGGTTTCAGGCGATTATTACAAGTCTTTAGAAGTCCGCCTAAATTTGGTTTGCAAATCATTTTTGTGTTGCAATCGTAACATGAAATTCTTGGAATTATGGTAGCGTTGCAAGGGATCCATTCTACTATACCAATTTCATCATAGACAGTGTCCTCAACTTGTCTTCGGGATCTTCCTTGATTCTCATGAGGTCCACCTTGTGAAGTATGTGATCCACCTTGGTCCTCATGAGAACCACTTTGATCCTTATGTGGTCCACCTTGGGTTTCCCTTCGGACTCTGCCTTGATTCTCATGGGCTCCGCCTTGTGAAGAATGTGATCCACCTTGATCCTCATGTGGTCCACTTTGAGTTTCTCTTCTGATTCTACCTTGATTCTCATGAGGTCCGCCTTGTGAAGAATGCGATTCACTTTGATCCTCATGTGGTTTGAATTTTTTCACACCTTGAATTTCTCTTCGGACCCTAGCTTCAATTGCAGGCAAATTTTCTTGTGAGGTTTGATTGTTTCCATTAGACACATGGGTTCCTCCGTGCGTTCCATGAGCTGCACCTAACCAAACCACAGCTCCAACTGGTGGTCTAGGCCTGACAGGTGAGGGAATTCGTCCCGCCTCGATGGTAGCCGCCATGAGAGTGCACTGAAATAAACAAACAATCAAAATGTGAATGTTTTGTTCTTTGTGGTTGAATAGTATTTCTTGGTGTTATTGAGGGAGAAAAAAGAAGAACTGAACTATAGAGATAAATCAAACGATTTCATGGGTTGAGTAATTTTGCCGGTCAAATTACTACGTCGATGATGATGTCAAATGATGCAATATCATAATAATGATGATAAGGAATTGGAGGAAAAAAAAGTAATGTTTGGCGAACACTAAAGAAGTGACCGTATAGATCGTCCGTTTATTGGCACCAGGCTTAATATTTGAATAAACCAAGTTCTCGTAGTATAACATAAAGTAGATAATAATGCGTTACTAAATTCGATAATTCGACTTTTGATAATTTTCAAATAAAACATCTACTTACTAGCAATACAAAGACGAAGACCTTCAGGTTGGAAGGCATCATTCACCTTCTATTAGTTCAACTGATATATACAACACCTTTTATAGTTTTACACTTATCTTATGTTTATTACAATTATTTGATGAAATGTACACAAGGAAATCTAGAAAACAGATATGGGTTTTCTATAGTGAAAGTCAATAAATAGTAAGGAAAATTTCTTCGTAAATTAATAAATACGTGTTATCGACGTGTTTTCTTCTAACATTTATGATCAACTGAGATAATATTTATTATTAAATATTATCTTTTTGATAGCTTCAGATAACGTTCTTATAGTCAAAGATGACGATTTAAAGGTTTGAGATGCTTACAATCTTGTTATTGGATAGATAAGATGTTATTGATCAGTGTCATATCTGCCAGGAATGATTAAGTAGAAACTTTAGCCAATAGTCAAATTCTTTATTTCATACAGATATGTGCATACATGATACTTATGAACATCATACCAAGCCAAAAAAAGGTGTCAGCAAATTAAGGCCAGTTCACTGACAAGGTTGAGCTCTGAGAAGAAACTTGGCAACTTGGCAAGAAACTCAGGCCACTCTTTTTACCCACGACGGAACGAAGACGGTATATGCGTTTGGGGTGAGAGGCTGTGTGTTTGTGTGTTTGTGTGTTCCAACATAATGCCTTATATCACGGAAACGGTTTGACCGATTTAGATGCGGTTTTCTGTAAAGTGTGTGCGGCTCTGGGGGACAGGTTATTAGATAGGTGTTATGTTAATAGCTCGCCAGGGGGCGCTACAATACACTGATTTTGTTGAATCCTTTGTGCCCTCCTATCTTTAAAACGATTAGATTGATTTCGATACGGTTTTCTGTAATGTATTTGTGATTTATTGAGGATTGTTTTTGGATTCAAGATTTTGTATTTTTTCGCCAGGGGGCGCTGCAATAGACTAGGCAAACCTATGTTGATTTCGTTGAAACCTTTGTGCCCTCCTATCTTTAAAACGATTAAAGCGATTTCGATACGGTTTTCTGTAATGTATTTGTGATTTATCGAGGATGATTTTTGAATACACGATATTGTATTTCTTCGCCAGGGGGCGCTGCAATAGACTAAGCAAACTTATGTTTACAGTTATCTGTAAAATAATTAGACCTGTTACTGTATAGGGACACGTAGCATTGTAGTACTGAGATATTGATTACACTCATGAGGTTAAGCAACTTCGGATAAGGTCAGTTCATAGATGGGTGACCGTTTATGCAATTTTAGGGTTCTGTACCTCAAAAGAAAAAAACGGAACCCTTATAGGATCACTCCGTTGTATGTCTGTCTGTCTGTCCGTCTGTCTAGAATATTTTTCTCAAGAACGCATAGAGGTATAAAGCTGAAATTAATATCATTTACTTGGGTCTGCAAACCCTCGGCGTAAAATAAAAATCAAAATTCTAAGTTAACGCAATCAAAAGATACAGCTGTTTATGCTCCATTTTTGACGATTTATCTTGACGATCATAATCTATAGGGAACTTACCGTTGACCTAGAATAATGAAATTTGGCCAGAAGCACTAACAAGTTGCAGAAGTAAAGGAAAAAATCCGAAAACCGATCTCGTGTGTGTACACACTGAATATTAGTACTGAGGTATACAATGATAAGCCTAAAAAAAATTAGTAAGAGTGAGAGTTTATTGACTGACGTTATATAAACACCTACCTACCTTATTTATTCTAACTTATAGGTATCCCGTGTTCGGGGTGTAACCAAATTTTCATCATTTTTGCGATAGCACGCACCGTTTTCGAGATACAAGCTATTATAGGTGGAAATCTGCGCTAACGCCGAAGGCAGTCCGGCTACGGCAATCAATGTGCGATAGCTAAACTTAACACCCCCGATTCAGAGCAATCCGAATCGGACTGGTTAGGTTAGGGTTATTTTTTTTTTTCACTTCTGGCGACCTTTGTGCGACGGATGAGCACACAAGTCAACAAAAAATAAAATATATATAATATAGTCGAAGCTCCATGCAAATTCCATTCATTCTAGAGCTTACATGGTAAGATAAGGCGCTCATTAAAAAGTTTAAAATAAGAAACTTAAAATGATAATTTCAAGTTATAAGACTTACTGCAACAGTAAATTAAAAAAAAAATGTGTTTGTGCTATAACTTAGTATAAAACTTTTATTTATCTGTCAAGGTTCTTAAAATTTTATACGAGTTACTTACAGTTAGTAAGATAGGGCGCTCTTTGAAAATATTTAAAATAAAAAACAAAATTTCTTTCTTTCTTTTTAAAAAGACAACATAGCGTAAAAACAATCCCAAGAAAATTCGTCGGGGGCTGCCAATATCATTACTGTTTCTAGTATTAAATATATATTGTAAACTAAATATTGTTAATAATTAGGTAGGTATCGAATACATAAAACTGCAATACTTTCGTTCATTTCAATTAGGGTATGGCAGCCCCCGACGGATTTTCTTGGGATTGTTTTTACGCTACTTATTATCTTTTCGTCGGGGATTTAAAATAAAGTTATTTAAACCTTTTTATATGTTACGTTTCTTATTTTGTATAGATGTTATCGTCGTGGGTTTTTTCAAAATTTTTAATTTTGTTTTTTATTAATCATCAAAGTAGTTACATTTCATTTGGTTTAGTTTTAATACCACCTTATTTATTCCTAAAAAGAACATCGTTTGTCCTTCTAGATCGATTTCAAAACGATCGAAAACGAAAAGTCATAAGAAAACTCAACCTATCATAAGAAAACCTAAATTTTAGTTTCAAACATGAACTTTGATCGAGTTCACGGTCTGACTCCCACAGTCAGGTTCTGTCGCGAAAATATATTTGCTTCGTCATATATTTAGAGGCAGACCGCCCACTCGATGTTCGGATGACATCGTATCTATAACCAGCAATTAATGAAGGATATTTGCACTGAATCGGAAATGATGACGCGATAAAAACAAAGCCTTATGATGAGTAGTGACACATTTTCGTATTGTGATACGCCCCCGTGTGTTTGCAATCAATGATTTTATTATAGTATTGGAAAAATCGTAGGCATTTGTCCTGAAATATAGTATTTGAACTATCTCAACACAAGACTAAATTCTGTGTCTAATTTATGTGAATTTTGTTCGTCATACAAATCAAATCACAGCTCGCTATGAGTTGGAATTTTGTCTCGTTGCGTGACATGAATTGAAAATGAAGCACAGTTTGTATTACAGCAGCCTAGTTTAAGTCTGATTTATTGTGTGACATTCCTGCTTTAGCATAGAGTGCTCAGAATACAAAATTTGTGCTGTCTATAACGTGCTTTCAGACATATGGGGTACAAATTCAGAAGTATAATTAAAGAAGTTGCTCTCCTCCATACGGCGGTGCTACCCACTTGATATTATTATAGTATATTTTGACAATTGTGTGAAGTTATAGCTGGTGAATATTTAGTATGTACTGTTATAATAATAATGTATTTATTTAAAAAAGGTTACTATCATTATGAACACAGAATACATTAATACGATATAAGTTAAATCAATAATGTCCACATCAGTTAAATAGTACTCCATATACCATACTTACTTTCGATCGTTAAAGAGTACTTAATTCGCATATTGTTTCACTATAATATTTGTAATCCAAATTGTCAGCTTTGAAATAAATAAATGTTGACCTCTGGTACTAATGATATTGTATGTCAAAAAACAGGGTTCTGGAAACTGTGTCAGTAGGAAGTCAAGACAAAAAAAACAACAAAACAAAACTTCTGTAACAAGGCAGAGCATGATGTAACTAATGTGATCAACGCTTAGATTTTGTTTTAGACTGTTAGCACCATGACACTATTTTTTTATTCCTAGACAGTTTGTAAAAGCTGGATAGCTCTGTTTACAGGAATTTATTAAAATGGTAGCGACATGAAAAAAATAGCTAAAAGAGTTCTTTAAAACCTATATTATTTTAAGGTACAAAACCTAAAGGTGCCAGGACAGTTATATGATTTTACGACTCGTGT
The DNA here is from genome assembly GCA_905147015.1 of Laspeyria flexula. Classification (NCBI taxonomy): domain Eukaryota; kingdom Metazoa; phylum Arthropoda; class Insecta; order Lepidoptera; family Erebidae; genus Laspeyria; species Laspeyria flexula. The sequence goes on along the minus strand of LR989964.1, from coordinate 7,436,967 downwards.
TTCTTTTCATCAAACTTTTATATCCGCACATTACTACCGGATAATATTTGACCCAGATTTAGTTCTTATTATTGCGTTTTTATTTATTTTTTACGACATTAGCCGACATTTTTAATTAACGTCATAAAAGTTAGAGGTCTACCAGATACTCGCGTTCACTGCAAGTGATTTTCTAGTAAAGTAAATTGCAACTTACATACATATGAGCGAAAAACATTACCCTCCTTTTTGGCAGTCGGAGTCGGGTAAAAAAGGCCCACGAGTGACATCGTTTAAACTGGCATGTCGTGAAATTCTACCAGCACATCAGCAACAAGACAGAACATGGTTTACCAAGCTGACGGATAACCTTTCCACGTTTTTTTTTGTACAACAGTCAGTTATAAAATTTAAAAAAAAACGAAATGACTTTCATTGTAGTTACTTTGTAACCTAGATGAGAAAAAGAGGTATCATTTCATTTCACTTCGAAAGCTCCCTCCAGTTATTCATATTGTTAGATTAAAAATGTTGGATTACTGGATTCAAAATCTACGATCATTACTATAGATCAAAATCTGGGTGCTGAGTAAGACTGAATTGTATTTATCTGACGTAGGCTGCAATATTGGATGGATCGTTATCTACTCTATTTTCTTATCTCGCTACTTTTTGATGTATTGAAATAAAAGCAACTTATATTCTTCTGAATGGGAAATTTATTAACTTATTCTGAGTATCTACTTTAGGATAAGATTTTTTATTTGTTGAAAAATTGCAACATTTTTGATTCGTGTTAGTTACTTAAATGACAGGAGTAAAAATTTATTTACAATAGTTCTCTAGGTTGAGATGTTAGAAATAAAATATAAAAGGTGAAATTCAATTAAACAGCGGTTTCAGCAGGAACAGCAATTGCACATCCTTCAGTAGGGGTTGCGGAGCACTCTCCAAGGTTGCAATAAGGTAGAGTAGGATCAGTACAAGCGCGTTGAAGACCACTGACTTTAGTGCAGACCAGTTTAGTTGTACAATCCAAGCAGGAACTTCCGACAACAGTGCAGGGAACCCATTGAGGGTACCAAGAAGCTGAAGATACCCATGGGGGCACTCCTACACCCCAACCAAGAGGACCAGAACCACCAGCACTTTGACTACTTTGAGCTGAAACTGCAGCTATAGTCACCTGAATAAAAGAAAATAAAACTATTAAAAAAAATTGCATTGTTTTCTTAGTAACAGAATGTGTAGAATATTTTGTATGGCACTCATTAACAATACGCGCGCCTACAATTAATTCTACATTCAGAACACATGTTTATCTTTTGTTAGATTTACTACACATAATTCCTTGTTGTTACTACTTATTCTTATGAAAATGTGTGACGTAGGCAAGCTCATATAATAATTACATGTATTCAAATTCAACATACCAACACGCATATAACCAAGACGAGTTTCGAAGACATGGCTTTATGTTCGTAGTAGTTCGAGTTCTTAGTTTCTTCGTTAGTAGTTCGTTTCTATTGTTCAGTCAGACGTTGTTTTCCCTTTTATACAATTACTGTGTGCTTTGAAGATTAAATCATGCCACCCGTAGCTGGTAAACAAACAGAGGGTTTTCCAAATGGAAAGAGTAGATATGAGTTAGTGATAACATGTAACAATATAATATTTTCATTTGACTTTATTTTAAGACTTGCATTGTTTGTGAATTTAATATTGTAGTTTGTATTTTATTGTTTTTAGTAAAGTACATGCGTTTTGTATGCAATAGATTACTCTAGGGCGTAACCTCGATTGCCTTCGAAAATTGACTATGCCTCTCAGGTTTTCCGACAATTTTATTTATCTTTAGAGTTTAGATACGTTGGTTAGTTTCGATATGGTTAGCATGTTATAAAACATAACGAATCAAACATTATTTTGCATTGGCATATAAAGTATAGTGTCTAAAATAAAGTGATTTTGGCAGCTGAGAGACAATAATCTGTTTTGGATTGTAATCAATATAGTGTTTTTTCCTAGAGTCTATTTCGTAATGACCACAATACCTATATCACAAAATTCAATTTTGATAATATAGAAATACTCGCCGCTATCACCCACGACTCCGTTTGTACGGAACTTACTAAATAATAATTGCCAGATTTCGTTCAGATCCTTTAAGCCGTTCTCGCGTGATTGAGTAACAAAGATCCATCCATACATACATACATCTATCTTATCTTTTGCATTCATAATATTATACCTAGTAGGATTTCCACTTGTTACTCACCTATCTTAAAGATACATAGTTATGAAATATTACTTTTTACCCGACTGTCAGGACGGGTATTTATTTTCACGCGTATCTTGTATGTTTGTAAATTTCTTTATTCCCACGAATCTTCCAAACGGCTGGATGGATGTTGACTATTAGGGTATCGTTAGATTAGTCTCGAAAACCCAAGTGTCCTTAGATAGGTTTTAAGAATAAAAAGACTAAAACGGCGGGCTTTTGACGCCAAATTGTAAGAAGTTCAATTTTTTTTTTAACCAAACCTATCGTGTTGGGTGTCAAAATAAAGAGAATAAAAAGGAGATTACATTATATTCAAAAAGAGATTATACATAATTGAATGGTTCCAAATTGTAAGTAGTTCTATTATTTTTTTTAACCAAACCTATCTAGTAGGGTATCAAAATAAAGGGAATCAAATGGAGATTACAAATATATACATGTTATGTATTTAAATTTAATCAGGTATAATAATATTACAATAATTTTACGGTCTTTTTAGTGCGTTGCTCTCTGTTGATTTTTTGCAGTCGGGTTATTAAATTTTTTAAATTATATTTACTTGTTAGATACTGAGTCAACCTAAACTATTTACAAAAACGCATGGTTTGACATGCTACCAAAAGAGCGTATCTACATGGCATTTACGTCCTTTTGTTAAGAAGGGCAGTTTTTCAGCCATACTCAATAACGGTATATGAAAATAATTTTCGGTTGAAAGTATTTATTAAGCGTTATAGCGGACGGATATGACGAAACTATAAGAGTTCCGTTTTTGCCATTCCCAATATATTTATAGGATTTTCTTAGGAAATGAATGAAATCATGTCTTCATAAATTTATGCATTTATTTTTAAAGTGTTTAGGAAATTTTATATATAAATTGTATGATAAAGGTCTGCGCATATTAGACCCTTAACTTTCATGGGTTTACTATACTGACATATGTCATGAGATGGGCGAACCCATATTAAACTAATTAGAAATGTGAGGAATTATTTGCTTCAAACTTACTTAATTAAGTACATAATCATATTTTTCTCTAAAATGTTCTCTAAAATGTGTAAATTTTACGACAAAAAGCTTATCAGCAGGAATACAGCAGGTAAAATTATTTTAGGTAAGGTTGATTGCGAACATAAAACAGTCAGCCATACTTTTTGACCAAAAAATTTAAAGTTAGGGTTTGTATGTAGGTTACTAAACTAACTTAACTTAACTACTACTTAACTATTCACCTGTATAATTACAGTCTCTTATTTTGAAAGAGTCAACGAAAAGTACTATAGGTTTTGATTCTTGCGATCGTCAAACTATGCGACAAAAATGCAAAAAATAAAAATTAAATGACAGTATTATTGCGTTTACTTAGAATCTGTTTTATTTACTGCTGCACGGGATTGCAGACTTTAGTATTTTCGTTCGTGTTCTTGAGAAAGTGAATCTTAATAGACGGACAGAGAGGTAGATAGATGGACGACGGAGTGATCCCATAAGGGTTCGATTTTTTCCTTTTGAATTACGGAACCCTAAAAAGAGTTATTTCACTCGGATACCCTGTCTTTGACACTAGAGGCATATAAACCTTATCTTGATAGGAATTGAGACTACCAACAGGAGATCAGATCAGGGAATTTGAAAAAGTATGCCTACACTTTTTACTGATACATCACGCGAGCGAAGCATATGCAGCCTAACTTCTGTCAGAACATTGAGAGTTGCCTTCTTAACACTGAAAATGTGGTCAGATACGACCTTTTACACTCTCAGGGTTAAGTTTGATATGTGGATTGTGTAACCTTGAAGATTTCCTCTCTAAGCTGTTGTAGGCCAGGGCCGATAATTCTATAGAGGAAATAAATCGGAACAGCATGAAACCCGTTGCAAAAGTAATTAAATATTAATAAAAAAATTACTGGCGATTTGAAGTCGGGAAGGGTATGGGATGGGGCCTTTCGAGAGTGAAAATCGGTTTATCGCAATTCTGGGAGAACTACAACACCTATCGAAAAATTTCAGATGGCTAAGTTGTAGTTAATCAAAAGATCACATTACCTTAAAATATCTGCGAAAAATAAAAAAAGCTGACGTTTCGGATTTTTATTTTTATCTTCCACAAAAAAAAATGTTTTTTTATTCAATAAGTAACAGCATCGGCACGGGCCTAAAGTCTCAAATGTTGTAAAATTGTCATAAAATGCTAATAAATGAGTCAACATATTATGATTTTGAATTTTTATTCACTACAAATTTTCAGGAATAACAACTATTACATGTTGAACAACTGTCTTGAAATAGTAATGGTATGTAGGTTAATTTAGATACAAAATATGCCAAATGTTCGTACAAAAATTTTATTTAGTAAAAATAATTTATATGAGATAATCTAATATAGAGTATTTTAACAGATCGAGAGACAATATGATAATTTAAGCAGCGATTTCAACAGGCACAGCGGGAGCCGGAGCACATTCCGCAGTAGGGGTAGCAGAGCACTCTCCAAGGTTGCAATAAGGCAGAGTGGGGTCAGTACAAGCGCGTTGAAGACCACCGACTTTAGTGCAGACCAGCCTTGTAGAACAATCCAGACAGGAGCTCCCTACACCGGTGCAGGGAACCCATTGAGGGTACCAAGGAGCTGATGCAACCCATGGAGGTATAAACGGGTTGACTCCGGCGCCTGCACCACCCCATCCAGTGGCACCTCCCCATCCAGCAGCACCTCCCCATCCACCGGCACCCGCGGCTCCTGGAGCGGGTATCGCTGCAGCTACAGCCACCTAAACAAAAGAAATATAATTTTAATAGTGTTCGGGTTTGAATTCTACCTTATCAATGAACAGTTCAACAGCGTGCCTAAGTTTAGAGAAAAATGTGTCTAAAGACATCAATATTAGGAACCATTTTCCAAAGACTTGTGCAATGAAGTTATTTCGTTCTTGTTTATTTGACAGTTTTTCTTAACACACTGAGCTCCTTGCTAGATAGAATGGGGTTCTTAAAACAGGTTTTTAAAGGGTCGGTAACGCGCATGTTATGCTCCTTGTGCTGCAGATGTCCATAGGCTACGGTAGCCGCTTCGCATCAGGCGGGCTTTTTGCATGTTTGCTACTGTTGTAGTATAAAAATAAAAACACGCGATTAGTCCTCCAGAATCTGCCACAATTGAGGTACTTTATTCTTCAGAAAGGAAGAAGGAGTACTTTACAAGGTAATTAATTAACAGTTTAACTTACCAGGGCGCAAATAACCAATACGAGTTTCGAAGACATGGTTGGAATATTGTTCGTAGTATTCGAGTTCTTAGTTCCTTCGTTACAATTTCGTTTCTATTGCTCTGTGAAGTGATGCATTCCCTTTTATACACATTCAGTATTTACTTTAGGATCAAATCTTACCACCCGTAGTAGTTGAACACAGAGAGGTTTTCCCAAAGACTTTAGATAGTAATAAGAAGATAAGGTGTTGTCAATAACAAGTTATCTGAACAGTAGAGATGTTGATAATAACACGTTTTATGCTCTAATTATTTAACAGTATTACGTCAGTAGTTATTATTTGACTTGGTTAGGGTTTCCTCAAGTTGTTTTCTTTGCGTTGTTTACCGTCATGTGATTATTCTTTCGAGAAAGGTGTATCATACTGTAAATATTACAAGTTTTAACTTTTTAGAGGTCGCGATAATATTTTTTATAGAAAGTTATTTAGAGTAAGTTTAATTTAATAGAATGAAAGGTGCATCGCGAACATCGTCTGCTCCCTTTGGCGATATAAAGCAGTACAACCTAATGTGTGAAAGCTATGTAATTTTGTGTGTTCGATTCGTTGCTGCCCAAGTGCCCAATCTTTTACTATATACAATTTTGTGGACAGTAATGCAGTAGTCACAGAAAATGCCTTTGGAAAATAGTTTGTTCATCATCATCAGCAACCCATTAATGTCTCACTGCTGGGCTCGGGTCTCCTCTCCTCTATCTAGAGAGCTGAGAGGGTTTAGGCCATAAGCCACACACGCTGGTCTAATGCGGGTTGGTGGATCAGACATACACTTATAATTTCTTCTAGTGTATGTGGGTTTCCTCACGATGTTTTCATTCACCGTTAGCAGATGGTAATTCACATGACTAGTACATATAAATTCCACAAAGTGAAATCCACATTGGTATTGGTGGTCAGAATCGAACTCAGACCGCGTGTTTAGCACGCCGGTCACTTATCCATTCAGCCACCATAGCTTTTAATAGTTTGTTATTATAACCTAATAAAAACCTAATCAAAGTCTTTAATTAAGATCAGCCTACACTCCAATACGTAGCCGCCACTCGAGAACTTTTTCCGCCATCGGCCATCAGTTCTGCTAGCTTTGTTGCCTGCCCACTGCCACTTTAGCGTTGCGATTCAGTGAGCTATGTCGACGACTTTACCTCTGTTCTGATTAGATAACGCAGGGAAACTCTAAGCATAACTCTTTCCGTAGCTCGTTGAGCGACAATGAGCTTTCTAATGAGCTCCATAGTTAGCGGCCACGTCTCTGTACCATAACTCATCACTGCCAACACACATTGGCTCAAACATTAGTGTATTATGGACGAGAAAGCAGTGTGTAGCTTCCTGAACGCCACCAGTTGGATTCGACGGTTAACCTCTTTCTCGAGTTGGACCTACCTAACCGGACCGTTTGTCCTGGGTATATTAATATAATATTTGTCAACAACTTCGAGATTAGAGCTCCGCACACTTTATCTGACCTTTAAAGAATCGAATTTGGTAGTCATTGTACTAAAGCTATATTATAAAGAGAAGAAAGAGATTAGACCGTAGTCGCAAAATTCTTAGTTACGGCGTATTTTCTAGTGGAAAATACCAGATTACGTTTTATTCAAATAAATATTAAATTTGTTTGTGTCGCGTTGTTTGAATAAAGATCAACAGTTTTTTAGAATAGATAAGAATATTTATGCTAATATCCGTTAAATACATTGTTGCTATTTGAAAGGTTTCGGATATAACTACATAAACCTAGATATTTGGGCACTTGTATTTACAATAAAAAAATGAAAAATATTTACTATAATAGTAGAAATAGGTATTCAAAAATAAAAGTGCTACACTTAAGAACTCGATAGTGAGTCATCTCGTCAAATTCGTAGATTTCAGATTGTTTTCATGAACATTTATTGTATTTCCATGACGCCTGACGTTGTGATGTTAAACATTTCAAGATAAGAACATGAGATTCCATTTCGTCTCACAATTCTGTTATTATATGAAATATATTATCAGTTTTTGATAAATAAAATGATTTTTCATTGCATAGATTTGTTGCTTTTTCGATCTAATGCAAATAAGTTATTTGTATTGATATAATTGACATCATAATAAAATAAAGACTGTATATTTTATGGAATCTTTTTTTATCTTCTGTGACAATACCAGATTAATCTTACTTTGTAGCAGTAACGATTTTTTTACGCCACGATGTGATGATGGCAAGCTTAGTACTCGCCAATGATAAACAGTTACAACACCAGAAGTTATATGCGCGTTGCTTACCCCTTTATAAAGCTATTTAATCTCTATTTGAGACCCTCATACTATATATCCTACTGTTATGAAATAATTATGAACTTTTTATAGACTTCACATAAACTTCTATATACTTTTGCCAACCTTCTCCAGGAAATTAGGCATGATGCTATGTTAATTATACTTAGTTAAATCACTAATTCAAATCAATACAGGATTCTAATGAGCCTCCTTTGTTCAAAGTATATTTTTAAACAATACAATTGCACGTGAACGAATTTGTATGTAACATCAAACACTGGTTTTTACGTACGTACGACAATTTGTTTAAAGATTACTAATAGGTAAATATAATTTTCACAAGGTAAGTATTAATGTATCCGGGCGATAAAAAAGAGGGTATATTTAGATACTCTAGTAATCAACAAGTTACGTCTTATACTAATATTATAAAGCTGAACAGTTTGTTCGGTTGTACGGGCTAATCTCAGGGATAACCAGGTTCTATTTGAAGAATTCTTTTAGTGTTGGATGGCCCTTTATCGAGGAAGGCTGTAGGCTATATTATTATAACATCACGATACGGCTAATAGGAGCGGAGTAATGGCCAAACAAAATTCCACGGGAACGAAGCTCCGAGCGACAGCTAGATCTGTGATAAAACGGATACATATACATTGTTTCGTAAGATTAAAGAACTACACTCTAAAAGTCAAAATACTACCAGGGGCGTAGCTACCGTTGTATCAGCCGTATCAATCAAACAAGATTCCTTCACTCCTTTTGAATTTCGCTACAATCGTAGTAAAGCTTGACGAATTTTTGTATAATTTCGATATTACTCGCAATTTCGCTCGATTGTATATCGTTATCATTGCGAGTAGGCTCTGAGGGTGGATTTGAAAATAGTTACGCCACTGAGCACTACACCTATTTTTAAGTAATTCATAATTGTTTTGGGGATATTTGAATAGATATTTGATTTTTATTTCTCTATTTTGTCTATCACAAAATTATTATAATTATCTACTTAGCTGCGCAGCTGCTATTAAAACTTCTGTCATCAAAGTCGTTGAAGTTTCAACTTACATAAAACTTCAAAAACTAAAGGTGTCTAACCATAATCAGTACACTTAAACTTTTATTTTAAATCAAAGATACTTACGTTTGCCTATTGATCTGTACCTATACGAGAATACCTGGAAACCGGATAAGTTTAGAAAACTAAGCTTCAAAGCGCCTGTCGCTCTTAGAGCGGCAATAAACGCGTAATGGAAATTTCTGATCTATTTTGTTGTAGGAACAGAATATTACTAAATAAGTACCTACTCACCTTTTGCAATGTTAACTTACACTAAATGGAGAGAGACCTGATTATTTTTAAGATCTTAATTGTTTTCAATACTCAGGTGAACATAAGCACTTTAAAATTCAACATATATAAAAATTGACCTTACTATAATCCCAATTCGTCATTAAAAAGAAAATATTATTATTAACTACACTTGTTTTACACAATAAGTAATTATTGCACGTTACTTCCTTATACTGAGACAGATAATTATGACATCCTTGCTGTCACAGTGTCACTTCGTAAAGGAAACACATTGTTTGCAACAAGATTCCTCAAGATTCTTGATAAGCTGTTATTTGAAATATAAAATATCAATTAGGTACCTAATTTGAAAAAGCATTCTATAGCATTACTGCCATTGTCAACCTGGCATGACATTGTGTGCTAAGTTCTGTTTAGCCTTTTTGCTACGCCGCTAGATTGCCATGCAGAATTGCAATTACTTATAAATATTACACAATTAAGTGGGTATTTCATCTGAAAAAGAAGCCATTAAACCTTCATGACCGGTATTGACCGGTAATAACAAAACACCACAATAACATTTTGTTGTTGTTTACTCAGATCTTAAATAAATAGCTGTTTGTTGTGGTGTGTTTCAATTGATGTATAGAAAGGTCACGATTGATTTCCGACTAGAAAAATACGATCTGGCCACTACAGGCTGCTCTTAGGTATTTATACTTATTACAGAAATAAATTTTCTTTTCATAAGCGTTTGGGACAAAAGGACTATAGGTAATTTATTTTTAGCGTTCTAATTTGGTTTGTCTAGGAGTTTAAAATTGTGGAAATTCTTTATATATATATCAATCTGATTTCATTTTTATTCGGTCACTGACTGATATCTATTACACTATTAAATTACTACGAATTGATATACCTTTTCAATTCAAAGGTATAATTTATATATTGATTTCACTCATTTGTTTTATCCAGTCCTCGTCTGCATGGTTTTCTTCCTTGGAATTTACATGGAATCGCCCAACAATTTATCCATGGTTCACCAAATATTTGTTTAGTTAATCCAACGAACCTTAATCAACAAACCACGTATGTATACAAAACCCATTTGTGCAATAAAATTCAATGTAATTTGAGTATCTTTTCCTTAACGTAAATCCAAGGTACTGGGAGGCTCATATGGGACCATAATCCACACTCATAGGTGCTATAAACTTTTTTTATCCAAGAAGTACCCGTATAAAGAAACAATTTACCCATGTAATGGCATTTTTTGTGAGGTATTATGAGGTTTACTAAGGTAGAACATCTAGAGCCACATGATCATACATACATGAAGTAAGTATACGTAATTATTATAAAATAATAATATTTTCACACATTTATGTGAGTCAATTTAAACAATTATATTTGACTTATATAATTTGTTTTGTAAATATTTACATAAAAAAATAGAAAATTATAGATCAATTACCCACAAACAGGACAAACAATCATGCTCATCACGCAAAGATTAGTCCTGGGTGGGAATCGAATCCACGATAGTCATAACAGTCAGGGTCTCTAACCACTACGATAACAGGCCAGTCAAATTTTTAAATAGAGAAATTATAAATGAAACAGATTCTTTAAAATTCGGTTTTATTATTATTAACATATCTAAATATTATCTTGCCACAAAATTTGATTGCATTTGATGACTCAGGTTTAGAATCAGTAGTCGCGGCAGGGCACTCAAATATAGGTTACATATAAACCGCTTTCCTAACCGGACAGTAAAATTCAAATCCTTTGAATTTATATCGAATACTACATAAGTCATGTTAAATTAATACGTAGTAAGTAAATATATGCCTTTCTTATCATTTCTATAATTATGATAAACATTATAACTGTATACCTTCGCCTGCTCTATCACTTACATAATTAGATTCTGATATTAACACAAATATGTGAGTAACAACGAAAGGGACAGTTATCTTAAACACATGCAGGTATCTACGTAACGTTCAGTTATAAGAATTTTAATACTCAATTTCCGAGAGTCATTTGGCACACATTAGGAGAAGTATGCAAACAATGTTATCTATCAGATAAGTTTGTAAATGCTATGCAAACACACGTGATTATATTTCGTAATTTTGTCCTAACTGACCCTGGCAATGGGCTAAGGTAATAGCTAAAATTAGTTAAGTAAGGGATTACTTATCTAAGGTTACTAGATTAAATATGTGTATACGTTATCTTTAATCAAATAAAGAGCCTTTAGCAACGTAATATTATACCTAACTACAGGTTTAAAATTTTTTTAAAGACTTACTTCACACTTTCAGTATTCATCGTCATCAACCCATTAATGTCCCCCGCTGTTGGGCTTGGGTGTCCCCTCCTCTCAGTGCTGAGAGGGTTTAGGCCATAATCCACACACGCTGGCCTAATGCGGGTTGGTGGACTTTCACTATTATCTATTTATAAATGTAATAGCGCATGTCCAACATGGGATCCTTCTCCCCTCTTATTTAGAGAGCCATAAGGGCCATAGTATACGCTAAGAAATATTCACCGTATTTGAGTTTTTTCTTGGTCAGTGACAGAGCAGTGTACACAGTTCCTGTGTAGAAACGAGTACGACACGAATTGAACCTAGACCCGGCGATTTTAGTGTTACACTTGTACAGGGTACTATAATGTGGCCTACTGCGGGTTAATGGATCATAACCTCATGTCACATTAATATAATTTATTTTAAGGTATTTATGTAAATGTCTTTACGATGTTAGTAGATGGCACATGGCTAGAATATAGGTATAAATTCCTTAGTGTAAAATCCAAATTGGTACCGGTCGGAATAAAATTCGGACCGCATATTGCATTCAATTTCCCAATCAGCCACCATCACTATATTTTTATCTACATAAACCAAAATAATAATAAGAAGTGGTTAATAAACTCATCAACGCAGAGCCGACATTATTGGGGTTAGAAACATTAAACTTTTTTATAACAGGAGTATCTTTTTACATACCTAAGCCAGCAATAATAATAGAGTTTTGTCTTTGAACACAGGAGTGAATAGGTTGTGATGCCCCTGGTGTTGCAGGTGTCCATAGGCTACGGTAGCCGCTTATCATCAGGCGAACCGTACGTCTATTTGCCAACGTCATCATATGTAGGTAAATAAATAAAATAAAATTTATTCAATTTACTTTAAGTACATCATCGTTAACAAAAATATTTTATACTAAGAGATTTAATATAAAAAAATTGTCAAGAAAAACTTAATTACCAGATCCAGATATAGAACCCGGAACTTTAGCAATTCAGTAATGCGCACTACCATTTCACGACAGAGCGAGTCATCTTTTTAATATGTTTGTAAACAGGTGATAACGTCGCATTTGATTACTTTAGCAAGCAGGATTGTCATAACATCTACCATAAGTATTGCAGAAAACATACTGTAAATGTTTGATATGAGATAAATAGTATAATTTTGTAAATACCTACGCACATGTAACTGTAGAGTACCTGTGAAGTAAATATAGCTACGTGATAAATATACGCAGTTGTAATATTAATATGGATGTAAAAAAACCCTCTCAGCTTTCTAGATAAAGGAGAGGTGACCCGAGCCCAGCAGTGGAACATTAATGGGTTGCTGATGATGTACTGCCATCCGTGTAGTGACGGATTAAGAATACATAATGTCATTACCTCATCTCAACCTGTGGGTGTCGTAAAAGGTGACTAAGGGTGTTAACCTTATTCAGATAAGAGCACTGAGAGGAAAGGAAAATTCGAAAGAAACCCTATACCAACCGGTCTGGCGAGCGTGGTATAGTAGGCTAAACTCCCTCCACATTCTTTGAAGGAGACTTGCGCCCAGCATTTGGACGTTTATGGGTTAAAATGCTGATTATGATGAATACGTACTGCTACTAGTTAGTTTGTTTACCTGTATTGGGTAAAATCTAATTCATAACGTAATTTTAACCTTTAGATAAATTTTGTTTATTTTCGAGTCTTCTCCCTTTTATAGTTAAAATATTGTGAATTAGTTAAAATTAGTCTGCCGGTTGAAGTTTACTTCATCATCATATTATTATTCTTCCAATTTTTTCAGGTCTCCTTTAAAGCATTAGTTTTCCCAGCAGCAGTCGGCTCTTTCACACTACTCACAAGTATAACAAAAAATTTAATTTCAATTGTATATCACAAATTATTTTTGGAGAGCGAAGCGTGGGACGGCCCCCCACCAGATGGACCGACGACCTGGTCAGGGTTGCCGGCGGCCGTTGGTTGCAGGTGACCGCTCGCAGTGGCGTAAATTTGGTGTTGGGCTGATATGATGATGACAAATTATTCGATTCTGCTACTGATTCTCCACAAACCACTTCCAGGTTTTGCATTAAGTAAGAATAAGGCTGTATAGCTACCATTATATCATGTAGTTATTTAATTCGATAGTCAACACTGCAGATTCAAAGAAAAAGGACAAAATAAAACAAGAAGTTACACTTCTTTACTTTCAGAAGTTTTAAAGAAGCAATTACTTGTGTTTTTGTACACGTATTCCTGTTTAAGACTCTTGATAACAATATGTATTAATATTACGTATATAAAGTTTGCACGGGTTTCCCCAAGGTGGGAAAAACGTATTTGTTAAATTCATTTGTTTGTTAGCATATTATTTTATACCATTGCAAATTGCATGTTTCTGATTTTTTTACATGCTGTGGTAAAATTTTCGTTCTACAACATACAAAAATATAATATAACTGAGAGTCGCACGGGGCTTCGCTCCTGTCGTTCTTTATTTGACCACTGCTCAGCTCTCATTGGCCGTAGCGTGATATTATAATATAGCCTATAACCATCCTCAATAAATGGGCGAATTTTTCAATCAGAATAGTTCCTGAGATCCTAGCGTTCAATCAAACAAACAAACAAACTCTTTACCTTTATAATATTAGCATAGATTATATTATTAGCAGGTAGCATTAGCTGTTTTGAAATTGACGCTGTTTACATCCTGTGTCTTGGAAAGTTCGTAAGCCCTTGGTTTTGCGCCTGTTTTTTTCCCGGTTGCACCTGCATTTGCGCAGCTAGCTACTTGCTATAATGTCTCGTGCGCAGTTAGCGAATGTCCGTTGATATTAGAACGAAGCTGCGTCTAGACGAAAATTTTATTGTCGTGTAGAGGTCTCATAAGATCATTGGGAGGAAAGCGACATCTCTGTTTTAACACGGAGCATTTGTTGCTTACTCTAGTAACAATATATCGATAATCACATACGCGGATTACTACTTGCTATCAGATGAGAAATATCAGCGGTCCTTTCAATATTACAACTTATGGTTGAACTATATATTAATAGCGTAATAAAAAAAATCTTTATTTCATCAAATAATGAAACAATTTCATTAAAGATAAATCTGTTTCCGTTCTGTATAAAATATAATATTAAACATCCGGTTATTTGTATATGTCGTTTACTTAAGATTTTCTATACTGCATCAGAAAGATTGCCATCATTATGTTCAACCGGTATTTGCTTTGAGTCAGACATAGCGAAAACAGTTTGTTTGGTGAAGACTTTACAAGGCATAGTTATCTTGGCAGGAGTTATTATCTAACGTTATCTGTGCTAATTACTCTACTCGGTATAAAAGGACAGTCGACTTATTTTCTAAACATATTTTAACGAACGAGCTCAAACGAAACATAAGTTCACTAAATATTTCACGTGTGAATTAAACGATTAATCGATTTCGCGTTCAATGAGACATTAACAAAATTCAACATGAGGATTATATATTTACTTTTCCTTGTAAGTACAGTTATTTATTTTATACTACATATCTTCTATACGGCCTGTGTTATTGATCCGCCTTCACGGGTCATTAGTGATGGTTTACAGCCATCCTAGAGGAATGATAATATATATATATATATCTATATATATATATATATATATATATAATTATATATGTATATGTATTTTTCTTAATTAAGATTGTTTTTCGACGGCTCAAAATCGGAGGGCAGTTTAAGTACCTAAACATCATAAAAAATCAATAACATCAAACAAACCTATGTTTGATGTTATTGATTAAGTGCTCTTTTTCTTGTAAAACCGTTTGTTTCTGTATAAATAAATAAATAAAAATATTTTTATAGATATACAAGCTATCTAGTGCAATTTTAGTTCCAATTAGTAAATTCCTGAAAAAGCTTGTATACTATAATGACCTGCTTTAATTAATGCTTCAATTAATAATTATTTAAAGATTTTAATAAATATGAATTGATTATGGTTTATAATGTTGATCACTATAAGATGCCTTGGAAATTAAGTATATTGTGAAAGTGTATTTTTTACTAAAATAAGTTACATTTTAAATGATTCAATGGTTCTTTCAAGAAGTAGCACTTAACGATAGTTCAATTAATTATTTACAACATAACATAATATACAGCTAAACTATTTACGAAAAAATCCAGATATTCTATTGATAGGAATTTTCTATAAATATAAAAATAAATATATGATTGAGATCTGAATCCTGAGAAAATTTGATATTACCACATTGGATGACAAGACTAATGCATTGCCCCAGGTAGAGGCCAGCCTAAGAATCATCATCATAACTCAGTTATTTAAATTATTATAAATATAAACATTAAAAATTGATTACCTAACAATAACCTTTTTTAATTTTATTTTAGGTATCCTTAGTGTGCATAGTGAGCGCGAAATACTTGCCTGATGAAAGCGCTGCGAGAGCTTTGCTGCGAGATAAAAGATCCACCGAATCAGAAAGTACCATAGAAAGTCAAAGCAATGAAAATGACGATGATGATGACAGCGACGATGATAATTCATTTGAAAGAAAAAGACAAGAATTAATTGGTAAACAACAGAGAAAACAAGCCGAGGAGCAGCGTAAATTGCAAGAAAATTTACAAAAAGAAGAACGTAAAAGAGCAGAACTGTTAGAAAAAGAACAAAGAAAAATAGAGAAAATACATTCCAAATTTGAAAAAGAACAACGTATATTGCAAGAAAAACTTGAAAAAGAGGAACACAAGCAACAAGAAAAATTACAGAAAGAAGAACTAAAGAGACAAGAAAAATTGGCAAAAGAAGAACGAAAACGTCAAGAAAAAATAAGTAAACAACTTGAAAAATTAGAAAAGAAAACACTAGAGTCGAATAATAAACCAGTAGACTCCGCAGAGTCCACCGAAGATTTAGACTTAGAAGATATCTGGAAACATTACATTTATGAACAGTACAATCTTACTGAATTTAGTACAGAGCTTGAGAAAGGAGCCGCCATAAATAATTATATGCAGGAAAACCTTAACCTGAATGCTAATAGCACTAAGACTGAATACCGTCAAGCTGTGCTACAATTAGTTCAGAACAAATTAGTGACCGATGCAGCCTCGCAGAGTGGTTTCCAAAATTATTTGGTTAGTCACGTGAATGCCGTTTATATACAAAAGTGGCAAGCAGAGATAGAAAATAAAATTGCTGAACTAGATAATGACACAGTTTTGTTACAAAATGTCACTTTACCTTGGGTTGCTGAGGCACAACAGACAATCAATGAGGAGAAAACTATTCTTACGTCTATTGGTCAATTCTTATCGAATGTGCTTCCTACTTGGATCACTGGCAGCAAACCAGTATTGGAAACAAGTAATACTGGTTCAGTAGCTAATGGTTCTTCAGGTACGACTTCTGGTGTCTCTGTAAGTAATAATGTAGGAGTTCCATCTTCATCTCTTCCTGGCAGTGCTGGTTCATCAGTGAGCGAAAACGGTAACACCGTTGAGAGTTCAGGCAACTCTGTAAATCCTGGCGTTGACGGAATATTCACTAGCGCAAGTTCAAACAGTTTACCAGCAGAGTCCACTGGAATTGCAGGCACACATTCTATCAACGATGGTTCAAGTGATGGTATTTCAGAAAATCAAGGAATTAATACACATACCACAGTGAACAACGGACAAGTTGTAAGCCCGGCATCTACTTCTGATCCTGCAATTAGTAATGTCGATGCTTCGATTAATAGTGCTACTGGAACAGTATCAGGTACTGAGTCTACAAGCACTGATGTGTCACCTACCACTTCAAGTAACTCACAACCTACTAATGGAGCAGCTGGCACCCAACCATCAACAAGCTCTGTATCTTCTAATAGTGATGTTTCGTTAACTTCTAATGATACTTCTATTGCATCTAACGTACCTTCAATT
The DNA here is from genome assembly GCA_905147015.1 of Laspeyria flexula. Taxonomy (NCBI): domain Eukaryota; kingdom Metazoa; phylum Arthropoda; class Insecta; order Lepidoptera; family Erebidae; genus Laspeyria; species Laspeyria flexula. Next base: position 7,419,594 of record LR989964.1, on the reverse strand, counting down.
GGATCTGAAACAACAAACCCGCAATCTGTTGGTGTTGAAAACTCAATCAGTTCAGTTTCTCCTAGCGCTGTTTCATCAACTGTAACTGATAACGTTTCGACCGGTACTGAAGCTTCTGATAGTTTAGGGTTTTCAGGTACCGATGCAACATCACAACAGTCAATAAATACTGGTTCAGTCGTAATACCTGATGTGATTTCAGTAGACTCCAGTTCAAGCATAGCAACCCCTGAAGCTCCTTCAAGCGTTACGGCATCAACAAACGTCAATCTTCCTGCGGGTACTTTACCAACTAATACGGTACTGTCCACATCAGATATCAGTGTTTCTGGAGTTGATAATTCCGTTACAGATGGAGTTGCATCAGGAGATTCATTAACAACACCACCACAAGAAGCCAGTGCTAGTGGTGTCTCTTCTGTAAATATTGCTATAAGTACCGATTCCACCGCTGCTGAACAAATTCCAATTAATACACAAGACTCAAACTCTATTGGGCCTGAATCTACTGTATCTTCTGGCACTGAAGCTTCTGCAATTATACCCGTAGAAACGGTATCAGCTACTGTTGTCGATAATGTTGGAGCTATCGCCGAATCTACAGTGATTGTCGCTTCTTCTAATTCCGAGGCCCCTGCGGCTGATTCAGCTGATGCTACAACTATCAACCAGGAAACACCTTCTCCTGCTGCACCTTCAACTGTTGCTGAAACTAACGCAGCTGGATCAGATAAGAATGTCAATGTTGAAACATCGGTCATTGACAGTGTCGATACAAATGCCCCCAATTCTCTTGTAGTTGAATCAGCATCTGCTGGTGTGGAAACACCTATCACAGCTGTAGTTGAACCGTCTTCAGCAGTCCCTGCCGAATCAGTACTGACTGGTGCCGAAACACCTGCCGGAACTGTAGTAGTGCCATCTTCAGCAGTCCCAGCCGAATCAGTACCAGCTGGTGCCGAAACACCTGCCGCAGCTGTAGTTGAACCATCTTCAGCAGTCCCAGCCGAATCAGTACCAGCTGGTGCCGAAACACCTGCCGCAGCTGTAGTTGAACCGTCTTCAGCAGTCCCAGCCGAATCAGTACCGGCTGGTGCCGAAACACCTGCCACAGCTGTAGTTGAACCATCTGCAGCAGTCCCAGCCGAATCAGTACCAGCTGGTGCCGAAACACCTGCCGCAGCTGTAGTTGAACCGTCTTCAGCAGTCCCAGCCGAATCAGTACCGGCTGGTGCCGAAACACCTGCCACAGCTGTAGTTGAACCATCTGCAGCAGTCCCAGCCGAATCAGTACCAGCTGGTGCCGAAACACCTGCCGCAGCTGAAGTTGAACCGTCTTCAGCAGTCCCAGCCGAATCAGTACCAACTGATACCCAAACATCTGTCACAGCTGTAGTTGAACCGTCTTCAGCAGTCCCAGCCGAATCAGTACCGGCTGGTGCCGAAACACCTGCTACAGCTGTAGTTGAACCATCTGCAGCAGTCCCAGCCGAATCAGTACCAGCTGGTGCCGAAACACCTGCCGCAGCTGAAGTTGAACCGTCTTCAGCAGTCCCAGCCGAATCAGTACTGACTGGTGCCGAAACACCTGCCGGAACTGTAGTAGAACCGTCTTCAGCAGTGCCCGCCGAATCAGTACCGGCTGGTGCCGAAACACCTGCCGCAGCTATAGTTGAACCATCTTCAGCAATCCCAGCCGAATCAGTGCCGACTGGTGCCCAAACACCTGACGCAGCTGTAGTTGAACCGTCCTCAGCAGTCCCAGCCGAATCAGTACCAACTGGTGCCCAAACACCTGCCACAGCTGTACTTGGACCGTCTTCAGCAGTCCCAACCGAATCAGTACCAGCTGGTGCCGAAACACCTGCCACAGCTATAGTTGAACCATCTGCAGCAGTCCCAGCCGAATCAGTACCAGCTGGTGCCGAAACACCTGCCGCAGCTGTAGTTGAACCGTCTTCAGCAGTCCCAGCCGAATCAGTACCGGCTGGTGCCGAAACACCTGCCACAGCTGTAGTTGAACCATCTGCAGCAGTCCCAGTCGAATCAGTACCAGCTGGTGCCGAAACACCTGCCGCAGCTGAAGTTGAACCGTCTTCAGCAGTCCCAGCCGAATCAGTACCAACTGGTGCCGAAACACCTGCCGCAGCTGTAGTTGAACCTTCCTCAGCAGTTCCAGCTGAATCAGTATACACAGGTATCGAAATACCTGTTAGTGACATTGTCATAGACATTAGCCCGTCTACCGCTACCGATGCCATTGTAGATGCCGTAATAAATGCTAATGACGCTACTGTTATAGAAACATCTTCAATAGTTCCAGCTGAATCAGGACCTGCTGGTGCCGAAACACCTGTTGCAGCTGTAGTTGAACCATCCTCGGTAAGCCCAGCCGAATCGGCATCTGCTGGTGCCGAAACACCTGTCGCAGCTGTAGTTGAACCATCCCCGGTAGTGCCAGCCGAGTCAGTTTCTGCTGGTGCCGAAACAACTGTCGCAGCTGTAGTTGAACCATCTTCGGTAGCGCCCGCCGAATCAGTAACTGCTGGCGCCGAAACATCTAACGCAGCTGAACCATCCGCGGTAGTGCCAGCTGAATCAGTATCTGCTGGTGCCGAAACACTTATCGCAGTTGAACCATCCTCAGTTGTGCCTGCCGAGTCAGTATCGACTGGTGCCGAAACACCTGTCGCTACCATAGATGAATCATCCCCAGTACCTGTTGAAACTGCTGTCATAGGGACAGTCGTTGACCCTGCGCCTGTTAATGTAGATGTATCTGCTATAAGCTCTATAGACATCGCACCCACTACTGACAATGTTGTACCTGTATCAATCAATGATGTTACCATTGCAACTGGAATTGACGTACCTGCATCAGATGCGGATTTAGCTGGCGCTGACGTTGTAACTGAAGTTTCATCGAATGTCAACGCGGAAGTAGCTGTGTCTACTGATGCACCTTTGGCAGCCCAAGAAGTCATAATTACCACTGTCCCTGTAGAAGTAGGGGCATCATTGTTAGAAGTAACACAACAGTAATCTGAAAGTTATAAATATTTTTTATAAAATGATGTTAATTAATTTAGGTATTATTATTAATAAGAGAATTCTGCATTTTAAGTACTGTTTATTATTTTAACCAAAACCCGAATAACTTACCGTCGAAAGGATGAAAGAAACACTTAAGCAATAATTATGTTTTTATTATCTAATGACTCTTAGTAACAACTTGCAAATGTTTGGTTTTATTATAGGTATCATTTAATGGAATGCAATATAGAGGTAATTTCTCACAAACGTTCCTTAAGAAAATAATTTCACTATTATATAATTTAAATAAAATTAACATATTATTCACATATTTACTAAAACAAGAATATACAGTAACTATGTAGTAGCTATGTCAAATCCAGTACTTGTTAGCAGCATTGGGTGGATTTGGGTAATTGTGTTGCGAGAGTGGGTCGGGCACGTTAGGAAACGAGTAAGGATCGTTCATATATTTGTATTCACTAGATAAGCCTGCCAAACTCATATTTAGTGAGTTATGCGATGGACTCCAGTTTGCAGCAGCTGACGGATCCGCAGTAACTTTTGAGTAATCCGCAGGAACTTTAGGATATTCATTATTTGGTAACGCTTTCCCGTATTCATCCCCAGTAGGTTTTTCAAAAGTATCTTCGCGTGGTTCAATAACTTCTTCACTATTTAGTTTCTCATCTCCTTCAGCCTCTTTGGATAAGTAGTTGATGGGTTTATTGTATACATCGCTGTTTGGGTACCGACCGTAATCATTCCTTGGAATACCACTATCCAGTATTTGGCTATGGGGTGGGCCATTGGAACCAGCGACTAAGTGGCTAAATGTGGAACCCGATGTGCTAGGGAAAGCTGCATTTTGGAAAGCTTGGTTCAAATGTTGGGATTGAGCCATAAGATGGTTGTAATTTGCATATTTTTGGTGATGCCACGAGTCTGGGTGTTGCGGATGGTGCTGTGATAGAGAAGGTATTTCTCCTGCTGGATAAGGGCATGGTATTTGTGGCATAGGCAATGCCGAATACCCAGCGATTCCAGGACTAGTATTAGATCCAGTATGTTTTCGTAATCGGGCACGTCGATTCGAAAACCAGACCTGAAAATAATATACGTAGTTCTAAATATTTTGCTTGCGTTATATAAAAACAATATAATTTTATAAAATAAGTACCGTTACGTAGTAATTCAGAAAAGTTTTCTGATTTGGTAAGTAAAATTCATATAGTTTCAACGACTCAGGACAAAAAAAATATTGATCTGATGAATCTAGATTCTAGTACCGATTTTAATCATTTCAAATAAGAAATTACCCAGATAACAAAATGCCATTGTCAACTAAATAACTTAAAATTAATGTTCTGCTAATAGGTATGAAGTTGAAATAAAGAAATAGGTAAATTCATTTAACGGTCAATTGTGATCAGTCATATTTTTGATAGAGAATGACTTGAAAAGTCTCCAAAAGGCCAGCTTTTAGCTATAAGCATAGACACCGTAATCGGTTTCTTTACCTGTATTCTAGCTTCGGTAAGTCCCGTCTGCAAAGCTAACTCTTCTCGGGTGTACACATCAGGATACTGCGTGCGGTGAAAAGCCCTTTCCAAGGCATCTAGTTGCTCCCCCGTAAATGTAGTGCGGGAGCGACGCTGTTTTCTCTTCAGTGTTAACCCTGGCTCTGAATCTATGTCTGACGAGTCGGATCCTCGGCCTAGGAACATGATAATAATGTAGTGCATTTTATTATAATTAATGAAACCGAGTTAAAAAATTAAGGAAACATCATACAGTTATAATTAGGAGCTTTTTAGTTTGATTTACGTTTACATTATAGAGAAGTAGGAATTTCTTTAATCGAATGTTCTTTGTTTCCAAATTCCCAGTTGATGTCTAGGAAACGATTAAGCAGAGGATGATAAAGTGTCACTCCTGAGGCGATCTTATAATTTATATGACGTTATATTACAGCAATTTGTCTTCATCTCTTTTTTTGAAACACGCGTTATTTATTAACAGTGTTTTTTTGTGTAAACCCACATCATGTTTTAATTCGCCTAAATCAAGAACGACTGGGCTCGCGGGGCGATCTCATTTATAAATCGGTAGCGGTATCCTACGGAAACAGATTAAAAAACGGCCGCAACAATACATGGCTTTGGCCTTAAAACTGATTTTAAAAAATGCGGCTTATATTAATAGCCTTTTGAAAGAAGTCAAAATTGAATGAGATGAAAAAATAGGGGCTCAGCGTGGCGCGGAATAAGGAACACCCAGCGCGGCGGTCCCTTTGTCGGTCTCTTTGCTGTTCGGGTGACATTTTGGCACCATTCAATATTTGGTGTCGCGAGCTGGATTTATGACATTTAAGGCGAAAGCACGAGTTTAATGCGACATGCACATGTTTACGTTAGAAATTACACACAGTGACTATAGTTAGCAGACTATAATTTAAGATGAGGCTCTAAGAAGACTCGTTACTTATTTATAACCTTGGGATTCAAATGAGGTTTGTTTAAGAAAACCCATTTCCAGTATTATATTCAACCTTAATTGCTAAAGTTATAACAACAATCCAAGTGGTATCTACGGATTTACTTTACTGCAAATGTTTTATTTAAAAACTTGAGCGAAAATATACTGATTTATAGTTTATTATGGGGTTCTCTTATTTGAGTCATTTGTTTTCTTTATAATGATGCATCGTGTGTGGAATAATTAAAAGCACGAGGCGAGCTCTCTAAGCACAAAGGCTGCGACAAATAAAAAACAACGTATTGTAATAAAATGATTTACATTGCTCAAATTCTCCGGCTGGCTCGCGAGACAGGGACAGATTTATTTAGTCTTTTTTGTTACGAGTCCTGATCATAACGTATGAGGCTAAATACAAATCGAAAATACAAAATAATCAAGTGCGATTTAAAACTTTACGGCGTGGTCGTAAAGTCCACTCCGGTTATTTTCATTGTGGAGGAGCAGTAAAGCAAAACTATGAGGGATTTTATGTTCAAAGAAAGGCGAGAGGTTTATGGATGAGTTGTACGTGGGAGAGGGCGAGAGAAACTTTGGCGATTGCCGAAATGTGACCCCGTGAAGAGGCGCGCGCGCCGGCTTCGTTCAAAAGTCATAATTTGGGAGTTGAAAGAGCGGCGGCGGTGGTTTAACACCTTCATAATCTGGGTTCATTAAAACGGTCGGGTCGGCCTTTGTTTCAGCGGGTTGTTTCAATGTTAACAGATGGTCGGATTAGCACGTCTGCGTTTTGTGGGCGTGAGTTGCTTGTTTCTTGCCACATTTTATTAGGTTCTTCATTTTGAAATAACACCAGTAAAATTTTGCCTACTTTAAACATATTTGTTTGACTTTTCTGTGACTGAAGTACACGTTACAATGTATGACTTGTCGAACTATGCTTATTTAAATTCCATTGTCTGTTGCAAGTTATGTTTGGTGTTTTTTAATCAACGTGACGTCTACTCTTAGTAAAACTTACATACTAAATAAATATATTTATTAACCTTTCAGCTGTGGGTTAGTCCAAAAAGCCGGGTAATTGAATAACGCAAACAAGGCTTTCACTACGTTGTTGTGGTCAACTATTATTTTGTATCCATTTAGCGCTGCCTAAGTGGTTTAAAATGCTTGTAAAAGGTTTCATTAAATTTGTATAGGTATGGTTTAAATCGATGAATTCCGAACGTTTGCTTTGTGACAACTTGATAGGTTTCAGTTTACTAAATGAGAAAGAAACTGGGCAGACGTGACGTCAGTCAAATGAACTACTTAAAAGCTGTATGTTTGTAAATCAACACTTAGCCACATTCACCACGAGCGCTGGACACGTGAAGTATTTATAACATTACACGAGTACAATAGTTTTATTAAAATAAATTTTGTAAGGTCGTAAAGAAACGCCATAAAGCTATGATGTAAGCTTGTTAATGCTCATTCAAAAGCACTCCGCCTTCTCTTTGTCGGCCGACTTCGGTCACTTCCGGAGAGTCTCGTGTCTTTCTGGGAGGGCTCTCATTGAATAATGTGATGAGACAAAATTGTCTTGAATACAACGCGAGGTAATAAATGCCCACTAAATAATTGTGAGGCCGCGCGTGTTAGCCTCTCGTCCGAGGTTTACATGGACGCTTAGTGAAAGTCTATGTTGATACAAACAACTCTAATTTAATGCTCCGAATCACCTATACAAATGGTGAATGTCATCATTTTTCAACATTGTCACATCTGGTATTATATAAACTAAATCTTTTGGTGACATTTTAAAATGTCATTTAAACAAATCTAGATAGGTAATTTAAATTTGTATGTAGACTCATCAGACGGGCGTATATAAATGTACCTGGTCTATTATGAAGCCAAATTGAACGATGAACATTGGTAGATTTATTTTTTAAATTCCAACTCATGTAAACCTAAGTTAAGAGCTCGCGTATAGAGTGATTGCGTTAGTCGCGTCGCGTCGTCGTCGTGGTGGTTCGGCGATAATCGCCTCTGCGGCAACCGCGCGACCGCGACATTAGTTGATTCTAACGACCGATGTTATTAAACAAATGCGAGATTTTATCGCCCTCCCGCACTCTTTTGTTTTGCTCTGATGCGACTGTGAAAGCTGATTGTTCGCTCCAAGTCGTTTGTTGGTAATGTCGTACTCTATCGCAGATACTTACATATAAATGTGTATATGTCATGTCGCAGACTTTTATGTAAGTTACTAGAAAAAGAAATTATATTTAGAGCGTGAAGGAAAAATAACAAATTGGACAATTTCTTACAATAAGTACCTTGAAATGTTATTAAGATAAAACTTTTGGTGAAAAGCTTTTCATACACAAATGGAATTATTTTGTTAGAAAAATATCATTTGAACCGTTTAGTTATTAGATTGGAATCGAATAGACAGCCTTAATATGTTTATTCAAGACTTTTAAGTGATCATTTGTATTTTAATTTTATGAATAGTTTAATGGACTGATTGTCAATGTAAGTATCTAAAGTGTACCAATATGTGAAGTGTTGTTAGGTCGAGCTGTAGCTACAATCTATGCCTATGGTTGTTGATTACATTTGAATGGGTCATAAATACGATATTATGGCGTAATTATTACTCTGATTGCATACTCCAACCGTTAAGCGAAGTTATCGAATGCCCACCTACTTACCTATCTAATAAAATGGTAAATAAAAGTCGTACACTTCACGCTCTTATTTCTTAATGGGGTGAATATACAATGCTCGTGTGGCTTTATGACATTTTTATTATTACAAAACGTAAGATCAAAATCGTATCAAAAGAGTATATTACTATATGGTTGATAAGTAATCGAAATTATGTAGGTATTTCTGAAAAGGTACACGGAAAATAGAATTTATTTTCGTTTTTCTATATAAATATTTTAGCAATCACTGAAACAATGCAGTTGACAAAAGCTCTAGAAATTTAGAGTTTTAAACAGTCTCTATGTTGACACAAGGAAACAAATTGGACCTATTAGCGTCAAAAATATTGCAACATTAAAAAAAACAGACAAAAGTAGATTACTGAGTGCAATATAAAATTTCAAAGGTGTAAAATAATAACTATAGTTTTAAGCTTTTAAGTTTAAGCATTAGTTTTGGGTAGTATATTAAATTTCATCTTTTCAAATTCTATGCCAATTTCTTTAGGGTCACGAGAGTGAATTCTACGCTATTCGCAATAAAAGCAAACAACTTTACGGAAATCGATACGGCTATAAAAAGTGGTATAAAACTAAAGGCGGGCTAGGTGGGCGGCATGACTGTGCCAGGGAAACTCCGGGCAACAGGTACAGTCGGTACATTCAAAGCACAATTAAAGTTGGCGACAAAATAGACCAACAATGACACCACAACCAAAACATGTTACGTAGATTGTTCGTATTTCAGCACTATCGAGTGCGCGGCGGGCGACCGCTCTCCGACAAAGTGTCGGTCACCTTTTTCACCTATTTGCCTCATTCGCAAAAAGAACACCGCCCTTTGAAGCGTCGAGAACAAACTTCAATATTTCAAATAGCAACAATGACCACGTAAGATTTGTGTGCGGAAATTGATTTTTTGAACTCTCGTGAGAAAGCTTTGACAGGTTGCGGCTGTTAATGTCGCAAAATAACCTTTTGTGGCCGATGGGAAGTTGTGCAATGTTTGTTGGGCCGACAGAGTTTTATATTTATCGGAAGTTAAAACGTTGAGAGGTAATCAGCGTTACGAAAAGTTGGCGCTTTTGTGGTTCGATATTTGAAAAATATATTTTTGGTATTTTAAATCCCAATATAATATTACAACTGCGCAAGTTAGGATGGATGGATGAAGGCATGTATGAATGGATGTTTCCTACTCAAACAAGCCAGAATGGCTGAAAGAATCTGTATGAAATTTGGCACACAGATAGATTAGTCTGAAATAAGATATAAGCTACTTTTAATGGACATACCACACGGGCGAGAACGCGTATGGTAGATAGTACTTTAATAAAATTATTTACTGTATCGCATTCAACACGGGATTACGTAGGTTTAATAAGAAAATGTTTGCGTGGGTATAAAGTCGTGTAGAAAATAAGTGAGAAAGGCTTTGTACAGCTTACCGCCAAGTATGCCGTCGATGCTGTAATCCTTCTTGCCGTCAGGGTCGCGCGCGCCGCCGCGCAGCAAGCGAGAGATCGACGAGATGCTGGGTGGATCCGACACGCCCTCCTGTAATGTGTACCATTGTCTCTCACTGTCTTATTATCTCAGATAAAATATTATCCTATCATCTGGTATATGTTTTGAATTTATTCATACTTTATGCATTCATCACCTCTTAATGGTGTTTGCGAACAATAATTACTTTTAATAAGTTATAGATGTTAGTTGTAGAATTTTGTTGTTTTAATAATACAGAGTTATCTAGATTTGGAAAGCTTTGAATATTATTTTGAAAAGCAATTCTTCAGTAAAACATTTTTTTTATAATTACATAAATAACATATACAGGTTCATTTTAACTTATGAAAGTTATAAGTTAAATAACAATATAACAAATATAAGCCAAAATATGTGTCAGCCAATTTCCCTACGCCCTTTGTCTAGTTGCTTTAGTATAATACTTAAAGTTAAACTTGTAAGTACTTACGTAAATTAAGTGTTTTTGTTTTTTTTTTCATATTTTGTGTGTATCTCTAAAATGATATAAAAGAATATGCAAGACTTTTGTTGAGTATGAAAATGAATAATCGGTTTCGATGGTTTTTATTTTAGGACAAAAATTTTGAGGTAGCTGTTTAATAAAATAGTTGATATTGATTTATAAAATTGTTTGGGCTCTTCATACAATGGTGCCTAGTGCTTACGTCAATCGTTTTACTTTGTAACAGATGTACAAACGTAAGTTATAATAAATTGAAATATGATTATTTAGTCAATTCTATTAAAATTGCTGAAAACGGTAGAAGAGGCAACCCCTCATCATCATCAGCAACCTATTAATATCTTACTGCTGGGCTCTTGGTCTCCTCTCCTCTATCTAGAGAACTGAGACTGAGAGGGTTTTAGGCCATAATTCACACACGTTGGCCTAATAGGGGTTGGTGGATCAGATATACACTTAGAATTTCTTCGAGGGTACGTGGGTTTCTTTACGATGTTTTCTTTCACCGTTAGCAGGTGGTAAGATTCTTTAACCCCTCATATGAGGGTTAATGGCAGTAGGCCTGTCGCCTATATTTCGCCAGCCTATGTTTATATCTTAGCTTACCTTACCCTCTGGGAAAAAGACGTGCATAAGTTATGATAAATTTAGCGCAAATGATAAACATAAATTGAACTTTATTCAAGTGACTTACTTTAGTAATAAAATACTAACATCATTTTCAAATAATATATTTCAAAATTAACTGTCCGTAGGTTTCTATCCAGATAAATATGAATTACTGTACTTAATACACAAAAGGAATGGTCTGCTTACTCTCAGAACACCTACTATATACAATATACAGAGCTCTGGAGCCCACAACTCACGGAATTACCACCTGAAAAGTGCAGTCTTTTAAAGTATGGAGTTCCCGAGTGGGCAACTCAATTTAATTAAAAAGAAATTTGTTTCGTTTCATATACATGTCTTTTTCTCCGAAGAGATACGCAGTGGTGCATCTTACCCATATTTTTCTAGGTATTTTAGATTCCATGTAGTAGGGGCCTATTGCTATTAACCGAGACATTTCCTAATCCCGGGTTGATACTGAGAACTTCATGACAGAATACCGAATGCTATTTTTGTATGACCCTTGTAATATACTCACTGTGTAACCGTTAATATTATTATTTACAAACCTAAAGGGTTCTTATTGCTCTTGCCAATTTAAACAGTCCTGTACTAGACAAACAGTAAATTAACCTGAAGCAAAACTGGTTCACCTAAGTGATGAAATTACTTAGCGTTTCCATAAATGAACTCAATTCTGTAGATTGATTTTACTGGACTAGGGTATTATTCATTTGAATCGACAGCAAAAATGGTTTGTTAATCTGATTAGTATTTTCTATTTCCCTGATTAAGTACCACCCACTGCGAGTGGACGTTAAAAACAAAAACAGTTATTGTTTTTGCAATACTGTTTTTGTTTGAGGTTTAATTTCAATTGTCTTAATTAGCATTCTTTCAACATCATTGAATTGTGAAATTTGGAAGTAGGTATGGAAGTAGAAGTGGAAGTATTTTTTTTTCTACCACGACGGTGGCAAACAGACGTGCGGTCCGCCTGACGGTAAGCGGTTACCGTAGCCTATGGGCGCCTGCAACACCAGGGGCATCACGAGCGCGTTGCCGACCCAGTATGAAAAAATACTGACGATTGTAATTGATACTAAACGAGTTGTGTTACTGTTAACGAGTAATTAGTTATGTGCAGAACTCAGCACAAAATCTCAAGAATAATAGGACAATAATATAATATTAGGGTGTGACTTTCATTCATAAGCTGATATAACAGATTTTATGCTTTGTATATAGGCTTGCTACGCGCATTCGGGCTTCTAATATTATAAGATGGATCATACCGTGTTACTCGCTTTTGTGGTAGAACTTTTGTCAAACATAATTTTAACAGTAGTAACGCTTACCTTAATCAGCTTCTCTCTTATTTCCCAAGAAAATATCCCGGGGTTTTGTCTCTTGAGCTCTTCTATTCTAGCTTCAACTTCAGGTGTCGCAACTCTTGGTTTTGAGCCCCCAATCACGCCTGGTCTAATTGAACCCGTCTCCTAGGCGAAAGAGATCGTTTTATTATAAGTTTCGTGTAAGGGCGTCTCTCCAATTCAAAGCTTAAGAGATATCGTCCTTAAGCAAGGACAAATAAATAGGTTGTCAATAAAATAAGACAACTTAGTCTTGTACTGAAGTAAAGCTTTTGTATACAAAGCCTCGATCAAAATTCAATTTACCCATTTATGTCGATCAACAGCATCTATATAATAAATCTTCATACAAAATAAACACAATCTCATTTAATATAATATTTACCTACGGAAAATATCTCAAAGAAACGCGTGTCTATTTTTATTTTCGTATTTTAAGTAGATTTGGTTCACCAAACACAATTATACTTAATGTGAATTCTATTTATATCTGAGGCATTTAAGCTTGTACAATGCCGAAAATGGCTGTTTAAATCGCTGAATAAAATGGTTTATGTTATATAATGTTATTCTAGATGTAACCAAGCAGGTAGTAGCTGAGGTCGTTCCCTATACTCTCGGAGCGTAGCGAAACGCTTCCTGAGCGAAACAATCGCTATTATTGTAGTGTACACTCTATAGTGGCTATAGGAACGGTGGTGAAAATGAACCTTCAGGCTCGGCTGGGCAACAGATCAATGGCAATTGTTTGCCGGCTGACCAGTCAATATGCGTAGGCAGTAAGCTATCATTTTATATTTTTATACAATGAAATACGAGTATATTGTAGGTTTTGTTTAAAAGAAAACTAGCCTCTGCTATTGGTCGGTTATCTTATCTCTATTATACATGTTTATTACATATATTAGAGATCTTTATAAATGGATACAATTACTTGTAACATAGTCTTTAGGTTAAATTGTGTGAGTTCATTAATTTTGATTTTTCCACCTACTAATTAACTTAAGAATAAATTATCAACCTTATTTCCTTTCTTGATCAATATGAGGATACTCTTGCCAAGCAGTCTGACATTAATTGTGTGTTTATATGAAACAAAGATTGCAACTTGAGTTAATTGGGATTTTTAAGACACCTTTTTACTCAAGATAAAATTAATTAAATAATTACTAAGATTGTGAATATAACAATTAGTTATAACAATGATGCTGGTCACGAGAGAGCGCAAACAATTATATTTAAAGTTATTATTCTGTTCAAACTTGATTCAAATTAGAAAACAATTAAATCTTTGATTTATGTTTTTGAGGAAGTTCTACATCATCGAGTTGAATCGTTAACTCAAACAAACTTCTTAAAATCGATATTGTGTATCGCAATTCAAAGTTTCAAACTGTAATTCAAAGTCTTTGTGTAAATCTTTAATATTAATTTTCAGTACCGTTCTAAATTAAAATCATTGACTCAATTTAGGTTTTTGCTAATATCTAATGTTTGGAAAGGATTTTTTAGGGTGTAATAACTATAGATGAATTGTTTTTGTTGGTTTTTTGATTGTCACTCACCTGGTATCTGTTGAGTATCTTGGAGACGCAGCCGTGCGAGACGCGCAACTGTCGCGAGATGACACAGGGCCGCACGCCCGCCGCCGCCATCTCCACGATCTTCAGCCTGATGTGGTTCGGCAGCGGACGACCGTTGATGAACAATCCACCAAGCTGGTTGACGCGCCCTTGCCCTAATATCAGTTTTAGTTTTAGGATCGATAGTGTGAGTGTTTCTTAATACATCTTAAACGTTATGTATGGTGTTGTATTGGTTTTAGTAAGCGCTAAACATTCTTAAACCAATAATCCAATCATATCTCATTTGTGAATCTAATAGTACACTTAGGTACACTTGTACGGATTACCTTACTGCCATTACAAAATATTACTAGGAATAATTAATTATTACGTAAAAAAACACATATTTATAATAGTAGATTTTAACAATAATATAATTTTTATTTTATATATTATGTAAAATAAGCGTTAAAAGTAATAGAAAAAAAAAAGCTTTATAGTTACATACAAGTCATTATAAGACTTGTTTTTTTTTCTTACTTAATATGGTTAATTGAATTCTTAAATAAGTTTTGTTAGTGTTGTTAAAATAATATATTAAAACTTATATACCCTTACCTACCCACACATCCATACCATTCTGGTGTCGTTCCATAATGGTATGAGATTCAGTGCAATTCCATTAAATGAGAGGGAACACAGAGTCAATATCACTGTCAGCGAAGTTCGAACATAGTACCGGCACACAACTATCAGCTAGCTTTAACAAAAAACATCGCGCCGAGCTTTATATCATAAAACTTTAACACCGTAAAAACGACACGAAAATGATAAATATCTGTTTACATTAAATTAAACGAACGAGATCCAAACACATAATTTAATTTGATTATCACCCATTTGTATTTACATAATTAAAACGACATGTTTAATTAATTACGATGTCATAAATATTGTGATCGAAATAAATGTTTGTGGTGTTGCGACGCGTACGATGTTAGACGTCAGTTCTATCCAACTATAGTCATGAAGGCTATCTTGGCGACGTCGATTTTTGGATTTGGAAAAAGATCGATAGATCGTTTTATCTTTTTTTAGTGCGCGTGAGTGCAGTAGAGGAGGTTGTCTAGAGAACTGAGAGTGCCTGTGTACATACAGACACGGCGCGGTGTGATGGTGTGCGTGTCAGCAGGAGGCAGTGTTGAGGGCCCGGCTGTCGATGTGTTGGTGAGTGCATGGTACACTCCCACTACACGAGTGTGAAGCTGTAGTGGAGCCACGCGGTGGGGGATCAAGGATTTTTATTTCATAACTAACTTATACAAAAATCTTGTGATTTTAAACTTAAAACCTTCACATAAAACTGACTAGTTTTATACTTACATTCACCTTTATAAAAAGAAAGAGACAGAACACGTTTGAGATCAGTTTGTAAATCGGAATACAATGATATTGTTCTATTAATTCTGATGATGTATTAAAATAATATTTATTCAGTATTGAAACCAGTTGAAAGGTTTGTCACCCGAGTTTGGTACCAAAACAGGCGCTTGCGTTGTTGGAGGGGATGAGTTCTGCCCATTCACTGTATAGTGACAGAAATATAGTTGTCCTCTTCTAATAAACTATGCTCGGCATCTGAGAGGTTTTTTATTTCAGTACTGAATATTTGAGTGTATTTATTTTACTTATACTTTCAGTTGGATTAGCTGTGATGGACACTTGTTAAATGGAACTTATTTAAAATAAAGAAACAGTTTTTATTAAAATGTAAATATTGTTTATGTAAATTAAATATGTAGGTATGCGTTAAGCTAGTTATTGTAGGGTTATTTTATGTTTTGTTGCTCGTAAATGTTTCAGAGAATAATGGTTTATCTTCGTGTATATGTTAATTTTTTTATTTACTTTAAAAAAATTTACAGACTACTATTACATATAATGATAAAAACTAGTTTTTTAAAGTAAAACAATTAATTTATGATGATATTTTTATATTTGAATATTAGGTACGATAAAATATTGTTTTTCGTATTGTCAAATTGGAAACACCTTAGTTTTGACTTTAGGTCACATTAACTTTAGGTCGAAACTAGGTATTTTTGTGTATGCATAGGATATGAATTGACATAGGTAGGCTACAGCAATGTAATGTATAAATGTCACAAATTGAAAACTTAATTTATCTGCCAGTGGATACCACTACCTATAATTTAACAGTGTTTTTATTAGTTTACACACATGTGTTTGGTATGAAACAATGTGATAGCAATACGAGATAAAATATTGTGAAAATATTAAAAACAATATTCCTGGAATTATAAAAAGTAATGATTTTCAAATACTTAATAATAAAAAACTAAATCTATTTACATAAACCCCTGGCGACCTCTCCGTTCCAGGGAAACATTCATGCAGATACAAGTTTTAACCCACCTTGGCTTAAATGATCACGCCCTCTAAGTATATCTTTCCAAGCATTTTTTTTAAATCTCATTACTAAGTACAATATATACAAAATAATATTGCTATCCTTGAACCCTATTCACAATCTCATTGGATTGGGATCACAATATTGTTGACAAATGTTTGAAAATAAATCTGATCATATTGTCATTTTCAAACATTTTACAACGATATCGATATACAGTTATCTTGTAAGCCTTCTTTTCCATAATGGATTCTTAATATTCCACAAATATTTCTGGAATATTATGACCACATTTTAATATTTATTGTGGTCTAAAATTGTATACACATTAGTTAACTTTTATAGCGACAGATGGCGTATCGTTCATCAATTGCCTGAGATTTGAATAAAACAATTTATTTATTTCGGAGTGAATAGGTTTCTTAAAGGTTGACAACGCGTGATGCTCCTGGTATTACCAGCGTCCATAGGCTACGGTAAGCGTTTACCATTAGGAGGGCCGTTTGCCAACGTCGCTTTGTAGTATAAAAACAACCGGCCAAGTCCGAATCGGACTCGCGCACCGAGGGTTCCATACAATTATGCTACTTTTTTTGTAACTGAAATGTAAGTTATTAGTAGGTAACAGGATAGCTATTAGTTAGCTACTAAATTCCACTGGTCATCATTTAACTAACTACAGTGTGGAATTTACGTAGGTATACCTAACATAACGTCGGTATTATGGTTTCAGTATTATTGTGTGAGTTGTTATATGATTAGTATGTGTATAATTAGAGAAATTGATATGCATGTGTAACTTGAGAAACCTTTGGTATTGGTTTTGGCTAATGGCTTCATTCAATAACTGTTTGACAGCAAATCCGTTTTCATCGCTTTGAAGTGAATAGCTATACCTACTTGCCTAATATACAACAATATTCTCATTCTTACATTTATGTTAATTTATAAGGACACTAGCTTTTGCCCGCGGCTTCGATCGCGTGGATATAGTTTTATAGTTAGACGCTATTGGCAGGGCAGAGCTGTTCACAGCACTTCTTTGTAAACGATGTTTTTTGTTTTTTATCTGGGGCAGCTAAAATATAATTAATGATGATGGTGTACTTACTCGTGAGCAAGCAACATATAAGTGACCGCGCGAGAAACAATTCTCTCTTATGTCCACACCAGCGTATTTTAAAGTTTGCCCTTGAAAACAAAGAACTGTCCATTTAATATTTTACCCCCTATCAAAAATATTAAAAACAACATTTTAAGTTCCTATCCCAATACTAATTAGCAAAACGTTAACTTCAAAACAAAGATCTTTTCATACAACGTTTCATCCCGTATTTCACCATTCCAAAGCAACCCTTGTCAAAAATATTGATGAGGGTAGTTTTTATTTTGATAGTAGTACCCCAAAACAAATTTTCAAATCTTTGGAGGAGACCCATGCCCAGCAGTGGGACGTTTCTGGGTTGTAGTAGTAGTAGTAGTAGTACTAGTCCAGTGACTTGCCATCTGCTAATGGTGAAGGAAAGCATCGTGAGGAAACCCACATACACTAGAAGAAATTCTATGAGTATGTCTGATCTACCAACCCGCACTAGGCCAGCGTGAGTGGATTATTGCCTAAACCCTCTCAGCTCTCTAGTTAGAGAAGAGGAGACCCGAGCCCTGCAGTGGGACTTAATGGGTTGCTGATGGATGAATGACTTATTATGTGAATTTTATTTGATATATGTTTGCAAAATTCCAGTTCGCACATCTAACGCTAGTGACAAACTTTAAACAGTATACTTGTTTGTCACTTGCGTGCCTTGGGACAATGAAGATAATTTTACCCCTATTCCTTGCATAGCAATTGTCCAAAGACCTCTGAAGACCACGATTTAGCAGAGGAATAACAACACTTTTAGTTTAGTTTCGGTCTTTTGTATAATGAGGGTAATTTTACTGTCAACCTTTTTTATTTAAACTATTGTAGTAAACTTTGTTGTACTCTACAATATTTTAAAGTTTAAGTCTAAAACTAAAAAGGAAACAAAGGGCTTCAAACATAAATAATTTTCAAGTTTACGTCACAAACATAATGAGGTATTTTAGGACACACGTCCAACTTTACAAATATAAACAAAAAAGATAAAATCGATTCGTTTCAAAGTTATGGAAATACTTTTATACAATTCGTATATCATATAACCGAGTTAACTGAATACAGTTTGATTGAAATGAAAGAGAATATCCCATAGAGCCTTTATTTGTATGCACGGTCAGTCTCTATTTGGAGACGCGAGGATTGTGCTTGATACAAATAAAGTTTAAGCAAACTATCCTTTTTGGATAAACTATAAATATCCTTTGTATTAAAAATAATGGAGGAAATCAATATGTAATACACCCAGGAAATATAAAATGAATTATAAAGGATACATATTTTTGTCTAGCAGTAGCTGCTGAAGGGTGATTATGGTAACAAAATGATGATGATTGTTTTGTGTTATAAAAATATAATGAACGAGGTTATTTTTTTCAAAGAAATACCATCACCTTATCAAAATACTAGAAGTTGACTTAATCTGTTGTCTTATTTCAGTTGGTGAAATGTCTACTTTGTTTTCTCTTAAGTTTTGTAAAAACAATCACAATGTTATTAAAAACATGCAACATTGACTTCAATAAAGTTCTTCATCTTAGAATTTTTACTAAGGTTGTGTTCAGATTAGACAGAAAAAAAGAAAAACTTTGATGTTCTTCTCTTTTCTTCAACAGTATGCGTGTCACATTGCATATGAAATCATTCCATAATCCATAGGTAGGTACTAACTATTGTTTTTATTTATAAAATATAAACTATACAAGCATTACCTGTGTTGACACAAAGGTTTGAAATTTAAAGCTAAACAAGTTACAAGTGAGTGAGCTAATAGTGCAAAAGTAAAGCATAACTGACCCCAAGTACCACCCGTTCAACAGCATCACCTACCGTCGGACCAGTCATCATTCTTCTGACGGAAATGGCCCTGATTCTGACTCATCGGATTGCTCCTGGATCGTAAACTTTTTCGAATCTTAGTACGATGTATTTTTACAGCTTAAGTTATTAAGTGTTAGAAATTAGTTTACCGTATAGAAAATTAAAAAAACCGGCCAAGAGCGTGTCGGGCCACGCTCAGTGTAGGGTTCCGTAGTTTCCCGTCCGTTAGACGTGCCAGAAGTTTTCGATGGTAATTTTGAATTGCGAGAACCTATTTTAATAATTATTTTTTTGTTTGAAAAAAGATACGTTCAGGATAATAAAATATTATGTAAACGAAGTTAAAAAAAAAATACGGGCAAATGAAACTTGACCTCTGGATTGTATAGGCGCTCATACGATTCAGGGACCAAATTATATTGGTTAACTGCAGTTTCCATCTGTTGTTTCCATCCAAGTTCAAAATAATTTTCCTAGAAAGTCCTTATAAAGTTCTACTTTTCAGATTTTTTTCGTATTTTCTAAACTTATGGTTCAAAAGTTAGAGGGGGGGGGACGCTTTGTTTTTTACTTTTGGAGCGATTATTTCCGAAATTATTGACATTATCAAAAAATGATTTTAGTAAACCCCTATTCATTTTTAAATACCTTTCCAACAATATATCACACATTAGGGTTAAAATTAAAAAAAAAAACACTTCCCACTTTACATATAGGGGGGCTACCCTAATAAAACATTTTTTTCCAATTTTTAGGGTTCCGTAGTCAACTAGGAACCCTTATAGTTTCGCCATGTCTGTCTGTCTGTCTGTCCGTCCTCGCTTAATCTCTGTGACCGTTAGCACTAGAAAGCTGAAATTTGGGACCAATATGTGTATCAATCACGCCGACAAAGTGCTAAAATAAAAATTGGAAAAAAATGTTTTATTAGGGTAGCCCCCCTATATGTAAAGTGGGAAGTGTTTTTTTTTTTAATTTTAACCCTAATGTGTGATATATTGTTGGAAAGGTATTTAAAAATGAATAGGGGTTTACTAAAATCATTTTTTGATAATGTCAATAATTTCGGAAATAATCGCTCCAAAAGTAAAAAACAAAGCGTCCCCCCCCCTCTAACTTTTGAACCATAAGTTTAGAAAATACGAAAAAAATCTGAAAAGTAGAACTTTATAAGGACTTTCTAGGAAAATTATTTTGAACTTGGATGGAAACAACAGATGGAAACTGCAGTTAACCAATATAATTTGGTCCCTGAATCGTATGAGCGCCTATACAATCCAGAGGTCAAGTTTCATTTGCCCGTATTTTTTTTTTAACTTCGTTTACATAATATTTTTGTGACGGACGGGAAACTACGGAACCCTACACTGAGCGTGGCCCGACACGCTCTTGGCCGGTTTTTATTTTAGCACTTTGTCGGCGTGATTGATACACATATTGGTCCCAAATTTCAGCTTTCTAGTGCTAACGGTCACAGAGATTAAGCGAGGACGGACAGACGGACAGACAGACATGGCGAAACTATAAGGGTTCCTAGTTGACTACGGAACCCTAAAAACTGATTAATATAGGATTTTTTTCTACATCCGTCTATTTTTTTAACATTCTGCTTTTTAACTTTAAATATACTGACAGTTCTGGCCGAAAATATTCCGACAGCTCAGAATCAGGGGGCATATTTGAGGGAGGGGAATGAACTGAGCAATACGAAATCATAACCAATTAATATCACAAGTGACGGTTCCTCCATGTAGTGACGGTCTAAGAATGCATAATGTGTGAATGAATACGTAAAAGCGACTAAAGGAGTAACCTAATGCAGACAAGAGCACTGCGAGAAAAGGAAAATTCGAAACAAACCCTATACCAATCCATCTGGGCAGCGTGGTATAGTAGGCTCAAATCCCTCCACTATCTTTAAAGGAGACCCGTGCTCAGCAGTGGGACGTTTATGGGTTGAAAATATGATGATGATGGTGCAGATCAAAAACGTATATGCTGTAAAAAAATCTTTCAGATTAGAAGCTTCCGCCCCTGCTCAGTGTACACCCGGCTTTAGATATACAAGATACAAGACCAAGAAGTGCATACAAGACCACTAGATTAACGAAGTAGTCAAAATTATTATGCAAATATGTTTGGCCTATTAATATCATCAACTCATAGTCCGTGTAGTGACGAATTAAGAATACATAATGTCACTACTCCATCTCAACCCGTGGGTGTCGTAAAAAGCAGCTAAGGGAGTAACCTTATGTAGACAAGAGCACTGCAAGACAAGGAAAACTTGAAACAAACCCTATACCAACCTGTCTGGCCAGCGTGGTATAGTAGGCTAAATTCCCTCCACAATTTTTTTTTTTTGGGATTTTTTTTTTGCCTAGCATTGCGACGTTTATGGGTTGAAATAATGATGATGATTAATAATCATCTAATATATTAAACGAAAACAATAGAATCTTATCGGCTATTTGTTAGCTAGTTGAAAAGGTAGTTAATGTTGTTCTACATGATAATATCTTGTTAACTAGTCGGCCTTTGGTCGAGAACTACCCTACAGTATTAGTTGGCGTATCTGCAGCCGGAAACACACACCCGCTTTGATATGGCCGCACATTAGAATATAAATAAAAGGGACTGTTTGTTTTATTAATAGTTCGTAAACTGTACAAAAGAAAAGCTATGGACATCGAACAGAAACATTTGCCGTAATGTAAACAATAACGAGCGACCAAAGTACAAAATCGTAATTTGAACGGTGTCGGCGGCTGGTAACGATGGAAAATCGACTTAAATTGCCATAATTAATTTATTCCAAACAGAATCGGCCCCACAAAGTGCCTTCAAAGCATTCAATTTTGCATTGAATTTGTAATTTTCACGGCACAATAATTTATAACTGTATCATTTCGATTTACTGTTTTTTTGGCTTCTAATCTAAGTACCTGCTGAAAGTTCAGAGGAGAATGGTTTCTCACGGTTTTGGAAAGTAAATAGTTAATATAGCTTTCTTTTTTAGAGTCAAGAAAATTTCTTCATAGTGTTAGGCAAATACACCGTGTGGTCTTTTTACATTTTCCGCTTCAACTACTTCGTATACTTATTTTTTCTTTGTGATAATAATTTGCTATCTCTCATTGAATTATATTTACTCTGAACGGCCAATCATTGAAATACAACTTATCAATGGCGACATGTCTATTGTAGTTCCACTCTGGGTAATATTATTAAATTGTTACTTTTTCTTATTACTTTTCTATTAGAAAGTGACTTATTTGTGCAAGATATATAGATATTTGTTAAAATCGTTCGACAGACAGGTTCTTCAGGCGGTTGGCATATAAATTACATAAATAACATGAACGGCAGCTGAACTTTAGCTAAGTAGGTAAAACTTGAAGATTCGCCTCAACAAGTATTCGACGTGGGAAAACTTTTGCAACTGACATTTAGCAGTAATTGATTGTCAGGCTAACAATGTACAATACTTTCGGATTCAAAGATGGTTATAAGTTTATTAATGTTAGAACAAAGAAGCCTTCTAATTAAACGTTGCGAGAGTTATTTATAAATATAGCTTTTTATATAAATATTATACAAAATGAGAACACATATGTATTTATCAAACACATTAATTTTGGCGTATTATAAGTTAAATAGAATAAATAGAAATAGAATAGAAGAAATAGAATAGAAATAAATAAGACATGCGGAACTGTTACAATATGTATGGCACATAGGTATCTATGCATTGCCTCTCAGGTGAAATTTAAATTATTAACTTGCAAACTTGCAAAAGCCGTGTTCAACTGTTCATATTATGTCCTTAAGTTCAGTGTAAGTACTCTATTTAACTTGTGTCTAAAAGTTATCAATGACATATCAGCTGTAGGACATCCACTACTGGACATAGACCTCCTAAAGAGATTTCCAATAGGACTGGTTGTACACGGTGGAAGTTCTACGCTGCACGCTGCACTTGCTAATGCGTGGTCTCCATTCGAGAACTTAAAATTTAACTGTTAATTAAATCACATTGTATTTTCTGCCCATATGTCTTAGCTTGTAATTGACATAAACAAAAACTATGTTAGTACGTATTCTACAAAATCCACAACTACCTTCTATTTCTATACATGCACATCATATCTCTGCATCACCCAAAGGTAGACTGGTAGATAATGCCTTAGGCATTAAGTCCGCCTATACATTGTTAATGTGTATGAAGTTTAAATAAAATAAAATAAAATAAAAATAAGCCTAGCTTGTGAATACAGCCGGAAGCGTCCAAATAAAGTAAAATTATTAAGTGTAGGATATCGGAAGTAATAATTATCAGAGGCTCGTGAGATGACCGTTTTGTAACACTGGTAGCATCAGACTTATCAATGGATTCCACGGAATAAAATGCTATTGTAAACGATCTTTCATTCCAAAACGAACCAGCGATTTCTTTGACGGAAAGTTATCACTCTTAACACATAACAATAAGCGTTATGTTTGTCTGGCAACCGATGCAAGTTTTTATGCACTCAAACCTACGTCAAAGGCTATCAATGAAGTCCACTATGGTGTTTGTGTTAAGTCATCGTATTTTAATGAACCGTCGATGACATGCTATACGAGTAATAGACTCACGGTGTTATTCTTTTTAGCGCCGAATTTTTTTAATCGGTCTTTTTGGGATGTGGAAACAAAAATAAAAAGTGTTGGATTCAATATTTTTTTGGTACGCGTTCCTGGGTAGGTGTCCTGTTTCGTTTTATTAGTTTCCTCGTTTTGATTAGTTCGTGCAATCATTAGTCATCATTAGGTTTGGCGAGTAGGTAGCGTGGTTTTTGTCGTATCTTGCATAATATTTAATATTTTATCTCAAACGCTTCTAAGGAAGTGTTAATGGGATTCAAAATCATCTTCTACATAAAAAAATCAAATCGCAACTATTATTTGACATGAGCTTTACAAATAAGTATAGTAGTATAGATTCTTCAAGTAACTTTTAGTGAACATTGCTGAAAGAAAGTTTTGTCTAGTACCATTTTCAGTTCAAAGTACCGCGACAGGTGTAGTTCCCGATGTCAATTATCAACTCGATCACCGGAAGCCCCACTATGGGCAGTGGAGCGACACGATCTAGTTACCGACCCTCATCCGACCAGACCCGACTCATTTCCTTACTTTTTTACACAAAAATGTTAATCTAACTGGAGTAAATGTGTTTCTCACAGTTACCGAACATTCGGGTAACTATTCGATAATAATAGGCAGCTCTCTTGGGAACCAATTATTCTCTTAGAGTAAAACATCTACGGAGTCTTCAATTAAGCAAATTATTTTTTATGACGCGACGTCGCGAACGCTAAACGTTTATTTTTATGTTGTGTTGTGATACAAATAAAATGGAAATTTATTATTAAAAGAAATGCGTAAATATGTGTTAGATCATGTTTATCTAGATCAAACAATCGCTTTTCAATCAGTTTGCAGTACTCTTATTAACTTTTTTATAAGCAAGAAATGATTTACTTGTTTTGTATACCTTATTTCCCGGATATTATGTTTCATTTAATAATTCACCAAAAATTGCGAGACAGAGATATTGTTTCTAAGAGCGGAAGGCGTCTTTAGAAAAAAGTTCTTATTTTATTTTTATGTGTACCTAATGTTTTGGGTTTATTTTTGGCTACAGTATCTTAATAGGTAGCTGTTTAATATAAAATGGGCTATTAAATTGTCTGAAAACTTAATATAATGTTCTATCATCAGTTTTATTCAGTCTGAAATATTATTACTGTTTCGATAGTACCTACAATTACAAATTCAATTAAATGACAATAAAAATTGAATGATTAAAGAACTAAGATAGACTGGATACCGAAGGTGAAGTAACTCGAAGGATTCGATTCTTATGATATCTTTTTAATTCTGATCACAAGATAGCGTTGGGCGAGCAATAGACTACAAGAGAATGATTTATTGATATTAGCGTTAGCTGTTGAGTATTTTTACTTGATGATGAAGGATAGAATATAATAGAATAAGAATAGAATATAGTTTTAAATAAGTAAATAATAATGTATGATGAAGGAACATGTTTGTAGCCAAGATAAACCACATAGACAATTTTAAGTACCTACTCCGGTAATCGCTAAAGTGATCAACAGTTTGTACTAGCAATGCGCAAATCGCGCAAGTATGTATAGAGCATATGCAATTAAAAACAGCCTTCATTAACAGCTCACAAGTAACTGTTAATTAATTTTTATTTTTAACTGTACTTTGAGTACGATAGCGTATTCAGTATTCGTTCCACTTAGGATTGTGTGTATAGTTACTGTAAGGGAAAAGTAGGTGTAATTATTCTTTGTAATTAAATTTCTTAAAACATTTATTTATACACTTTAATTAAAAGGGTAGTATACCAATTACCATTAATAAAAGTGACAAATACATACAAGAAAATAAAAATAATAGAAAAATACATGAAACAATAAAAATATAATTACAAACATAGTAATTGTTAATGTCGTTCGAAATTAATTCACGATTAAGCTCCATATAAGTTTCACGATTCATACATTGTGTAGCTGTTAAGTGCTTGTTTTTATAATTTTTATAACAGGCATCGGGTCTAGATCGCATTATTATTTAAAACTAAGCGATCTAGCAAGCGTAGTGAATCAATATAATTGGTGCAAATTATGCCAAAATGAGCCTATTTTTAATTGGATTCTAGCCTATAAAGAACCAAAAAGAACGTTTGTTTTAAATTATTACAGTTTATGCTGTCAAATATAATTTTAATATCCCGCTCGTAAGCTTATGAATTTTTAATTACATCCACGCCTTGTATGTCTTTAAATCATTAATTATGCCTTAAAAGTATATTGTAAAATCTATTTTCAGAATATATAGCCATTATTTTTGCTCGTTATTAGGCGGCATCGGTATAGATCTTTGTGTTACTAATATGTCTGTAGTACCAATTAATTAAGTTTCGAAACGTATGTAGTCACATACCTAAGTAAAATGTTTGTTTACCAATTGTTTTAATACGAATAAGACTACACAACACAGGGAATCCTTGTGTGGAGACTACTGACCATGTATTTTAGACCATCTATGTAACTTTTTATCAGTGTAGTGACGGATTAAGAATACATATTAATACATAATGTCACTAACCCAATCTCAACCTACGGGTGTGGTAAAAGGCGACTAAGGGACCTTATGCAGACAAAAGCACTGCAAGAAAAGGAAAATTCGAAACAAACCCAATATGGCCAGCGTGGTATTACTATAGGGTAAATTCCCTTTAGTCTTTGGACCCTGTGCCCAGCAGTGAGACGTTTATGGCTTGAAATGATGATGATGATGATGATGTAACTTTTGGCGCTATAAAGATTTAATTATTAATTGAATTGAAAAAGCCAAAAAAAGTGTCAGTAAATTTTCGTAAGGCCAGTTTGCTGACAAGGTTGAGCCTTGGGAAAAACTGGCAAGAATCTCCACCCACTCTTTTTAAAAGACAAAATATTTATAACTTCATTGGTTACAATTTGAAATATCATAGAATGGTGCAGGACCAAAATACCACACTTAGATTTATTAATAATTAATTTATATTGATTTGATATTCGCAAGGGTGTTTTTGTATTTACTTCAAAAATGGTGTAGAGTTAGTATACGTACTACATTGTGTTTTATTTTTGATACTTTTTAAGAACTTCTACTTCTCTTCACAGGTTAATCCGAAAACTGTTTATATTTTATTTATTTAAAACTTACTTACAACTATTTTTACAGATTTATTGGGTTTATATAGACTTCTCTGATTAGATATTTTTATTCGCAGCCTGAAGTTTGCAAAAGCCAGGTTTACACATGTTTTTTCAAAATATTCCAAAAAAAACATTCGATCATATTTAGGATAGAATATTCAATTAAAAGTATACAAATACATGTCGAATATACTATACATTTTTCGTACTCAGCTATAGCATTAATAGGGCAGCAGGTTGGTAATAAATACAGTATCAGTGTAGTTGATAAGTTCAGAACAAATATAAAACATATTAGATATTTTATGTATTATTTATCGTCGTTTTACTATTCATATTTAGAACAACATTTTGTTGAGAGATCGTTTGATAATATTGTAATATAAACGCTATATTGTTTTATTGATCTGTATATTATTACATAAATTTTCAATATTATTATTTGAAGCAATTCAAGGGAGATAGGGTAACGTTTTATGAGTTTGTCTAAGTGTTCAATTATGTAAGTTCAATTTAATAAATTGAAACTAGTTAATAACTTAGCCAGTTTTCATCGTTAGGTATATGAATGGGATGTTATTATTATGTTGGACTTATTATTTCTACTAAGTATGACCACACTTTCAGAGTTCTAGAGTGTCATAGATAAGAAAAAATATTGTCGAATCGGACCAATTCATACAGCCTACTTGAGATGTCGATATCCGACTTATTTGTCAAACAATTGAAAATTTCAATGTTGGTGTCTGTTATTTTCAACTATTTGACTTTCTAAAATAAATGGAATGGCGAGATTTCAATTTAAGTAACGAGTTTTCAAACTTTTTGTAAATCATAATGTTTATTTGTAAACACAGGTTTATTTGTAAAAACAATTTTCATTTTCAAAAAGTTTGAAAACTCGTTACTTTTCTTTTTTACTTTAATTACACGCACAATTTATAGGAGCTTACAGTTTTGGAGCATTATGACCGAAAGTAGGCTTCTTATCTATCTTATGTTATTAACGTTCTAGAAACGGAGTATAATTTGGTAATCGTAAATATAATTAATTAAATACTGGCTGAGTGGCCCATCAAAAGTGTATACGACTGCTGCACTAGAGGTTCGATTCCCGAGTTGGGCATAAACTTTTTGTGTTTTTATGTCGTAAAACTGTCAGCATCAATTAAAAATTTAGCAATATGTCCATTATCGTCATCAGCAACCCATTAATGTTTATTTATTTTAATTTTTTATTAATAGTAATAGGCTTTCTCCCCATTATTTGGGACCTAACATAATAGTTATCGAAATGTTAGTGGGATGTACCTCTTCCAACTCCTTCGGAAAACACAACCATAACTAAACAAACAAAAAGAAATAAGCGTGTTGGTACTGGTATGTTCTATTTATGTTTTTATTTTACAAAAAACAATTATTAATTATTGTTTTTTTCAATCATTGTAAGCAAAAGTTACGATCGCTACCTCACTTTATAATCAGTCTATAGTAATTCACCATCATGACATATAATTTAAGATAACAACTATTTTTAAATGTTTTATTATCGAATCTGTAACCTAACAGTGACTATTAAATAAATTTGTGTCAACAATAAACGTCTCAAGAATGTCTTCGTGACATTATTTGTCATAAAAAAGATAAACTTTTTACATGATCCGTCGCAGGAATTTCTAATTTCCGGTCAATTTTAATTGTTACGTTTCTTAGAATGATTGTGGTCACGTCTTTTAATACATACATAGTTATTATGTGACAATTTAAAACGTTTAGATAAACTTCGTTTCAAAAGTATTTGTAGAAACCGTAAACCAAAAAGTGTCAATATACCATTTTATTGACTGACCTGTTGGTCTAGTGGTTAGTGACCCTGACTGCTAAGCTGGAGGTCGTGGGTTCGATCCCCACCCGGGACAAATCTTTGTGTGATGAGCATAAGGGTTTGTTCTGTGTCGGGGTTTAATTTATCTATAATATGTACGTATTTACAAAAAAAAAAATGTATTTAAGTAGTATATCAGTTGTTTAGTACCCATAGCACAAGCAAATATAATTGCTTACTTTGGGACTAGATAGCGCTGTGTGAATGTGGTAGAATATTATTATTATTATTATTATCATTTATACCGTTCTTTTTTACAAACTTTTTCAGGATCAGAGTAATTAAACAGTTATACAATACATGTAGCCATATTAAGGGTGTTTATACTTATGAACGGCAACAATCGCAATTTAGTGTCATATTTCGTGGTTTTCGATTTTTATTATGTTTCGGAGCTGTGTTTTAAAAATATGTTTAAAACACTTTTTAGAATTAGGTGAAAAGTGTATACTGGGTAAGAAATCATTGCGTTTACAGTTCTATTTATATGCAAATAACACATAAGAACTTGCTGGGCGTTATTTTCATAGTAAAATAATACGGACCATTACGGTTACTTACTTTTTAATACATGTTCACAGAATCTCCTCCAAAGAATGAGGAGAGAATTTAGTCTACTACCACGATAGCCAGGCGTGTTGGTATAGGGTGTTCCTTTTCTCGCAGTGCTCTAGTTTGCATAAGGTTACTTCTTTAGTCGCCTTTTACGACACCCACAGATTAGTGATATTATGTATTCATAATCCATCGTAACACGGATTTTAAATAAAGAATTATAAAACATTTTTTGTTTTTTTTTTAAGTCATGAAACTGAACTCTATACAAATGAATTGAACTATTTTGTAACACCGTAAAGTTGTTTTAAATTCTCTCAATATAATTCATTACAGTATTGCTTAGGAGTTAAGAGTCGATACAAGATCCCAGATGTGTTTGCAACTAAAGCCACGGTTAGATATTAAGTATGACTATCTATATGTTTGGATATAATATGTTTGTACACGCATAAAAAGTGTTCTATCGGTCGGTCCGTCCTTTGTTAAATAAATTAGTTTCGGTGTCTACCAAATTACGCCTCGAACCTATCTATATGTACAGCACATTGGATCTTGGCAGGAAAATATGCTCTACCTATTATTTGACTGTGAATAAATTAACATATTTGAGAGTCTGTAACAAAACGGGAGTTGAGACAATAGTAGATCATACATCATTGAAAAAAGCTTTTAGGAACACTAGTAGCCGAATACTATTTGTTTTCATTGATTTATTCATGGTCAGGCTGTAGATACAAGGCGCCGACGAAGACGGTCCTTTTGAAATACCAACTTTTTCGAATTGGTAATGAGAGTTTGTGTGAAACGTTACAAAATAACAAGTCACGTACTGCCTACCTAAAGTGAAACTGAACAATTGTTTAAAGGGATAGAAGAATTTGGAAAACAAATAGCTCTCTGTTCCACATGTCGATATGTTGATTACGCACTAATCTAGTACATTGCAAACGTGACTAGGTAGCTCTTCGAATAATAGCTATTGTTTATTTAAGTTTCTTCTCATATAAAATTTATCAGTGCATTCTGTGATAAGGCCACATGTGATAAATTGCCTGTTTCATAAGGCGTTCATTAGAAGCGTGCAAAATGCGCTCCGTTGCGCAGCGATAACTTCGCCGATAACGGTTTTATTGCCTCAAAATATTACCTATTTGCGTATCTAAAGTTGCTTTTTGTTTTCAAAATATCACAGTGACAATAAAGAGTCGAGGAAAATTTATGATTTTGTTACATTTATTATAACTAAAATCCACGAGTAGGTTTGATTAATGCCAACATGTTTTTGTTCTGATTATTCAAAGTAATAAAACTAAAATATTTATAGTAAGTTATGGGATTTATCTGATTGGCTGATAAGGTTTTTATACTATATTTTAACATTTTAAATAAACTTAATCGTATGATAGAGCTTATTACCTATCATACTACTGTGTACCCTACATAGATCCATCTCGGAGCCAGTGGGGCTGCACCGACAACTTAGTGCAAAGAATCGATGTGAGAACAAGAGTAAATCATACCCCCATAACATACAAATTATTTAAAAGCTCTCCCAAAATAAATGTTTAACATTATTCACAATCAAAAGTTCCATGAACCAATAAACATTTTTTATTCAATACCTTACAAACTAAGAAATACAACTCAATATGCATGCATAATTAATATTTGAATTTCCTTGTACCGCCAAATGATTAGCTATAAACATTCACGACAAATCGTTATACAGAAAATAACGACATTAAATTAATGTGGACGTCAAAGCGTGTAGTGTGGGAGGTATTAACCGCTCGATAGCCATCCCGCACAATGACGAAGATTGCAGCTGACTTGCATTGCCGCATGTTATTCACTTCTTTAATTAACTATCAAACCAGAGGCACTCTCGATTATAAGACGCGGCTACCCGACTTTGTGCCCGCTGTGCCTACCTGCCACTGAACTCTGCATTATACAATTTCTTTAAAACAAACGAAAAATGACTTTATTACTGCGAGATAAGATCACTCGAGCAAGTTTTCGAGTCCGTTGGCGACGGGATGTCTCGACTTTGATATTGTTTTTTGTATGTGGATATTAGGAGTCGGTCGTATGAGCATGATCATTAAAGTCAGATTTGGATGTGTAAAACGTTAAAATGTAGTTTGTCAGGTAAGTGCCAACATCCTCTCGTTTTTCAACATTGCAGACGGTTGTACACAATTAGTCCAATAAAATATTTGCACTCGCTTAGAGCGTGTTAATTTTATGGTTTGATGTGATGATCTTATAATTGGTTAACTCGAGGTGTCAGTTACTTACTAGTAGAAAACTGGGTACATTAAGTTGTTAGTTCCATGTTTGAACAGCGGTTGATTTTGTGATTACTAAATATTACATAGATGTTAGTGATTTATCACGTGATCACTATATACTGATCATGTTTGTGATTAATTGACTACTCTAACACTCTTTGCAATTCGTTGTATTTTAATTTAATAATAAATGTTTTTATCGTTTTAAAGTAAGCAGGTTTTAGCAATTAAAATTTAAATAATTTATATTTTTTTCTTATTGGGTACACTTGAATTAGCTATTTATAATATAACTAGCTGTTGCCCGGGGCTTCGCTCCCGTCGTTCTTACTCAGCTCCTATTCGCCGTAGCCAGATATGATATAGCTTATAGCCTTCCACCATAAATGAGCTATCACTAATACGCAATTTTTTCAAATCAGACCAGTAGTTCCTGAGATTAGCGCGTTCAACCAAACATAAAAATTCTTCAGCTTTATAATATTAGATTGATGTGGCACTTTTTAAATGTAGATAATGAAATTTAATTTCGTCGTCTATATAATCGTTTTCTATACAATGTATTACTGCAATATATAAAATTCAAAATCAAGAAAATAGAGCCATTATTTCAAATATATTGAAAGGAATCCTCAAGTAAAACATAGCAGATACGAGTAAAAAGTGGTGACATTTATGTATATCATATATCAAAGGTAACAAATGAAAATAAACAAGACACGCATTCCAATACGCGGTCACAAGAAGCACGAATACGATCGACATTCAGTGCCTAATGTATATTAAATATGACTAGGCTTACCACATGGCATTCAAGTGAAAAACAGTGCAAAAACAGAATGGAATTGCCATTATAGCTTATAACTCAATCAGTAGACGTCCTGCCGGCCGGTTGGCTCGATAGGAATTTTATACTTTTTCATCCATTATCTGCATTCTTTGAGAAATATACTGGGTAGAAGGAAATTCCGAATCCGTGTAGTGACGGATTAAGAATAATTATGCCATACTTATGGCACTGATCACTTCATCTCAACCCGTGGGTGTCGTAAAAGGCGACTAAGGGAGTAGCCTTATGCAGACAAGAGCACTGCGAAAAAAGGAAAATTCAAAACAAACCCTATGCCAACCCGTCTGGGCAGCAGGCTAAATTCCTTTCATATTCATTGGAGGAGACCCGTGTCCAGCAGTGTTTACGAGTTGAAATTAATGAAATGAGTAGGAAATTAACCCTTTGAAACATCTCTGGTAACCACTATTTTTAGTTAAAACTATCTTTGGTTTTTATTTAAAGAAAATGTTTGCGAACACACACAATCATTTCGTAAAGTTATTATTACATCTCGTGCGATACGGCTAGAATAGGCGTTTCTGAGCGTTGAACTTGCGAGTCAGCTAATTTTATCTAAGTGTAGTAGTGAAGAAAATAAATTATATAAAACAGGAAGATACTGGTTGTCAGTTTTGGACCACTTTTTTAAGAGAAAATGAAGAAAACGTACATTTTCTCGCTCGTATTTTTAATGTTTTTTTACGGTATTGTATAAATTCATTGTCACCAGCACTACCTTGAGTTTTTTATTCTAAGGGTATTCTTCCACCCAGTATAAGTTGACTCGAAACAGACACTTTGACAAGTGAGCGCCTTGTGAGCGCTTTAGAAAATAGAGAAAATTGAACGCAACGTAGAAAATACTTGGCATTCTTACAACCAGTTTGTAAACCATTAACATTTAGTTTGTTTAAGATGAACAAGCACCTTATTTATTTCTTGTTCCGATAACATTACAAATAGTTATTTTATTGTTCCTTCGAACTATTTTTCCATTAATTATATTTATCGATTTCCAATAGCGAAGGATTATATTGACAAGCTAGTAATATATTATTGCGATTATGTTATAAAATTGAATTTTGTAGAAATATTGTTTCGACAACATTATGATGCCTTCATAAAATATTGTACAAACTTTAATTTACATTCACTAGCCGTTTATATTGTGTTCTTACTTGATACAAATAGATTGTAAATTCTATAGAATTTGAAAGAATGGGTTAGGGTATTTGAAATGTATAAAGTAACCTCTAGACGTCTTTAAGTATAATATGAGTGCATTTAAAAAGGCGTGAAGATCGCAATAGGATAAAAACTGACATAAACGTAGGACCAAGAACCAAGGTAGGTGATGAGAAAATGGAAAGTAATTAGAGATATTTCACACTCGAAAATATGCTGTAGTTACATTTGGATTCACATATATTTATTTATTTTGAATATTCAACTCCAGTCTAAATTCCAGTCTCAAGACTTTTTAATTAGCGTACAAAATTTCTTCTTTACTGGCTTGAGGGCTAAAAACTATCATCATAAATGTTGTTGCAAAACTCTAATCTAAGTATAACTCAATAGGACAGTTTTTAATAATCGTACAGTATTAGAAAAAAATAATTTAAATCTCAAAGGTATTTAAATATGAGAAATTGAACCAAGTAAGTCACATACCCACGAAGTTAAAAAAATGAAACAAATTGGATAACAGAAAATCATTAAAGACACTTCACTCAGCAACCCATTAATGTCCCACTGCTCGGTGTCTTGGTAAGACACTTATTTGGTAGCAATTTATAGAAAAACGTCGCAAAATATGAACAGATATAAAGTAGTCAGTTCAAAAGATAACATTTTGTAATGTTGGTATGTCGCGCATCTATAAAGTAATCTCATTCCTCACACAACAAATACACCACAACGATCAGAACATGTATGTAATTAATCATACGAGCTTCTGCATTTCTCTGTGATTACCATTGTGTTTCTCTCAATGGACATGCGCAGTGATGAGACGAGCTCCCGATTTAATTTCGAATCACAATCATTCTGTCTTCTTACTTTTATTTTTTCATTACACTCGATTTAATGAATGTTTTAGTTTAATGGAGAGAACTCAATAGTTCGTCGGACCGGTAGCTACCTGTACTTTAGTCGGCATAATACACTCGGGTAATCAACTTCCAAATAGCTTTTTGCACACGATTACTATCATTACGTAATTTAGTTCACACTGAATGGCTCTTTAATTAGACTGCTTTATATCACATTTTAAAAAGGCATTTGATTCCATATCTCATTTCTCATTGTCGCACTCGTAACACATCAGCGCGAATTTTATCAGATGCAGCAAAAAGTACTTTGGGTGAAAAAGGTATTAACAACAGACGCATGTATTAAGCATGCGTACATGTTGAGACAGTTTTGACGGCGTTGTGAAATGATGGACGGTCATTACGATGTCATTGACATCATTTGTTTTTCATTGTCCTTTTACTTTGCGTTTCAAGTTGAAAAAACCGCAAGGCTATTGTTATTGTTGTGGTCGCCTACTGCTCAGTTTATGGTTTTAGTACTGATCTAGCTGAAGTAAATATTAATATTACTTGCTTCTAAGTTTGCGTAGAAGTTAAGAAATGTGTTACGAAAAGGTTAACTTCGGTTTCCTATCTCAAGTCAAACTTTTCATAATACATTTCTTCTTCAAGAAAATGATGATTCTTGAATTGGTACTGTTTAGCCCCTTGAAATTTGGTTTCATATTCAATTTCAAGTTGTGATTCAAAATGAGCTTCAGTTGGTCTATGCATTTCATCACTTAGATTCTGGATATATATATATATTAAGTTATCTTTTCATTGTAGTCAATAGCAAACTTTAGTGTAATGAAAAGAAGGATATAATTTTGTTTCTGTCTGAAGCATATTGGTAGGACTATGGACACCGATGGACAGATAAGATTACATAAGTAATTTACAAGTAAGGCATTGGATTCGTCCAATTTCAGATCAGTTACTCGGCTTTGCTGCATCATCGGTGATCTAATCATGTATCAGTGAAGATTAAAACAGGCCGGCCGGATCGCATCAAAGGCGGTATCACACTGTTATTTTGACTGATTGATCTCCTCCAACAAAAAAAGGTTGCATCGCTACCGAGATCGACAGTAGCCGAGAAAAAACAAATTAGTTGGCTAAACCTTTTCATAAAGCATTGTTATTATCACCATGTACCCAGTCCTGACCGCGACGTGTAGTCGATCGAAAATACGCTTCTCTTACTAACTGTTCTATTTAAGGTTCAGAATTCGGCTGTGGTCGATTTTACATTGTGATCGGTCCAGCCCGCCCGTAATCGCGCTTGTCGAAAGGCGAAAATCATGCTGCGTTTGCGACCTTGCGTTCGTTACAAAAAACGCGATTTATTTTTTGGAGAAATGTTTTTCGGTGTCAGATGTAGCGGCTTGAGCTTTGATTGTTGAGATTCTCATATTTAGTTTTAATTGGTGGCTTTATCGAGTTTACATTTTACGGTCGGAGTCGATGAGAGGTTAATAAGCGGCACTTTGAAAGGTATCTTCGTTTTTTAGAGTTCCGCGTTAATAGGTAGGTAATAGAAATATGACTGTCTGCGTCATCGTTCACATTTTATTAGGGTTAAGCGAGTTTATAATGCTATGATTATCCCTGGAAAAATATTACTCCTAATTTTTGTAATCGATTGACAGCTATCATTCACGTATCATATTTATAGCTTTTGAATTGCAAGGCTCTGTGCCGAGCTCAAGTAACATAATTACAAAGTCAACACTCTGCATGGTAACAACGAGAGAGACATCAATTAAGAGAATCTCATGAGTCTGCGATAGGAATGTTATAACAATTCTTTACGGAACCGTTCATGGAAAATAAATGTAATGTGCTGTGCCCAATTTTTTATTGTTTAGGCAATAGTCGATATTGATTTCGGGTCTTTGATTCCGACGTATTATTGCTTGTTTTATTGGTACCTGGGAACATCGTAATTAACCATATCGGGCCTTTTTTCTCATCTTTCTGGATCCTTTCGTGTCTACGGACAATAATAATTCGATGCTCACCTTGAAAGGCGTACGCGCCGAAAATTGGTCTCATATTGTTCATCGAAGACGTAGTTCCTGTTGTGTAATCCATTTCGTTGTTTTTAATTACGAAGCAGTGTTCTTTCACTTCACTATCTGATGTTCCTCACACGATGAATGTTATCTTAAAATCATTTCGAATCACCATCGCGATGTCTGTATATAGACATACAAAATACAAGTTTTCCTCGTACGTGACTTAAATATACACAACACTTTACGATGCTATTTATTTTAATACTGAAACTTTTATGGGACACTTTAAACACTGACTATGTTTGAATATTGCACGAAGGGTCTGACTGAATCGGGCTATATTTTAGTTGCAAATGTTCGAAGCCTCGATGTGTGCGACATAAGTGAATCAATTACAAAGTCGATGGCGGTGGGTGCATTATCTTTCGGACCCTACTCATGGCGTCTATTACAATAGCATTTCGCTCCACCTCTTTTCTCCCCTACTACTTTTTTATTTACTGGTAATAATAGTAAATCACAAGCAACAGTCCCGAATGTGTTACTGCGTCAAAGGGCGCGCATAAAAAGGGTGTAAATATATGTATTAATGCTTTATAGCCATTTAGTATGTTAATGACTATCGCATGTAAAGCGTAGAAATACTATATCTGTTTAAGAATATCTTTTCTCACGTAAGGCTCTTTGTTAGAGCTCTTCATTGCCTAGTTTCAATTATGTCGCTGTCCGTCGTTAAAAGTTTATTAATAGCTTGAATAAATATAAAGTAAACAAACGACCATCTCAAGTGCTCGTCAAAGGAGGAAATTTCATAGAAACTTTTGTGATAGTTACCTAATATTTTATGTGAAAATATATCGTATCCTGTGGCAGATATTAGGTGAGGATTATATTCAGTAGTGGACGTCATTGGACTGATATGACGATGATGATATTGAATTTTTCAAAAACCAAATCATCTAATACTGCAGGTGAACAAATCTGTATCCATAGCTGCAATAAATATACCTAATATTATTTTACTTTTGAGATTTTTCATGGGCTGATAAAGCCAGATGATTGAGATTTTCCTACTTTGAAAAACCATGTTGTTTTTTGTGCTTAGAACGTGCATACATACATAGCAATGATTACGCCATTTTTGCCAAACAGATAGGTAGACTCCCTTGAGGCCCACGTTACATCAGCTATGTTTGGCCCCATATAATAGAGGGAGTCTAGTCTCTGGGTCTATCTCTCGACTAAAACTGAGAGAACAAGACAAAACCGAATACCTTTTTAACCGATCCGGGAATCAAACCCGGGACCTCTTGCGAATCAGTAGTATAGAACTGAAAGAAGGTACTCAAATATAAACTATATTGTGACCTATATTGTGTACCGTTATATCGAAATTCGAATAAGTAGATATATTTAATGTGATTTTTCTATTCGACAGACATTTTAATTTCACAACGAAGTTCATCCGCAATCCGTTGTTTAAGATGCAGCTGCTAGCGGATTGTCGACAATAGTATTGATAAAAAGCCGTCATGCAAATTATCGAGTATTGTGTCGCGGTATTGTGCGATCCGCGCTTAGAACGCATACGATTGTCCTGTGGACGCTGCGTGCGATTCGTTTCGCGTTTCATTTTTGGGGAATCTCAGCATTTCCAAAAGCCAGCTCTAAACCTGCATGATGTAATTTTCATACTTTAAATTGTTGAATAGATACTGATAAATATTTATGGCGGTATAGGCAATACTGTTTTCGCTATATTTTTCGTCTATGCAATGTCCACCTAGGTTTAACAGGTTAATTTGCTGACAAATTTTGCATTTCGTTGCACATTACGTAAGTTATGCAGAGAAAGCGAATAATTTTCGTGTCCTCAACGAAACATTTATTTATTTCTATAAATATCTTCCATTCTCCCATCCATTAGACACTTTCAATAACATTTAAAGGATATTAGTTACTCAAAATGTAATCAAAATTGTAAGGATAATTTCTTGAATTCCTCGACACTTCAGAAAGTGCTGTTTCATGTTTAGTTATTAAGAGTTTTCATTCATACTTTGGTACCAAAAAACGAGTTGAATGAGTATCTCGATTTGGTTTTTGTTACGATGATGTATCAGGCGTTGTGAACATTCAGTGGCAGGATTCGTTGTGACATGTTGAAGTGTGTCAAAACAAAATCGAGTGGCGTCTTGGGATTAGCGGAGTATTCAGTTGACAATGTACGGATTCACTGGCTGTGACGGACAAAAGCAAGAAGTGGTTACTTCACTCTGTTTTTGCTAGCAAACTATTTTTACAAATAATGTATTTTTATGGGAATCTGATTGTCGATTCTCAATGAAACCTTTTCTATTTCTTGATATTTAATTGTTCGTTTCTTATCAAAGGGCTCGGGAATTCTAAATTTAGAAGTTATTGAATGATTAGCCGTAATTTTGGTAATAAACTATTCGGTCGATTTGTATTTTGTGTGAAATTGGAGATATTTAGAAAGAGACCGATCAGTCGCTACAATGAACTTAACTGTACACAGGCGCATTAGTATGTAGGTGCGCACTTATGGTAGGCTCTCTACAAACAACCAGTTTCTATTGTTCTTCAACGTGGAGCCACTTGAAAGCTGGGGACCACTTTCTCCGGCTCACATGCAAATAGCCTGGACGTTGCCTGTATTACAGCCTTTAAGAATCGCCTGTTACTATGTACTCTTTCGACTATATTTATAAAGGGTTAGAAAGCTTTACCAGTCTGATGTGCAACTATTCGACGTTCACCTTATCCGTTTCATAGAAACACTTCAGTATATCTGACATTAGATTACTCGGATCGACTCGTACCTTTGTCATTAATGCTTATTGAATAAAATACATTTGATATGGTTCTATGTTTGCATCACATTTAATATAATAACATTACGGAAATTAAATGTACAATTTATTGATGTCAAAACATATTTAATTGTTCTTCTGCACGACCTTTCTCAGTTAAATGTCAGATTTACAGAAAATTAATAAAATATGAGAATGTTAATTTTAGTCATTAGCCAAGAGTCAAGTTGTGAAGATGCCGACGAATAAAAAATATGTTAAGAGATGTGTGATCGCGCCGCCGGCGCACGCCTCCGCCCGACCAGCCGCAGCCGCTCGTGTTTGTGGAAACAAGTCAAATGTGTTAAATATGGAACATCAGCCGCGCGGACCTATTGTCACCAACACTGCTGGAAGTGACAACTCAAGTCACGCAGTGATTCACACAATAAACATAACAATTCTAACTCTGCCAACACTTAATTGTACACAAGTTTATTTATACATAAAACCCGTACATTTTTGGTACAAAACCAGCTTTCAGAAACAATCGAGGCTTTGAAATTGAGGAAGCCTTTATGTGCAATATTTCCATCTGCCTAAGGACATAACCTGTTTGGCATAACAAAACGACGTGACTACATCATAAAACACATTTTTTGTGTATTATAAATAGTTTAAAAAATCGCAAATTGGTTTTGCTAAGTTTTTATTGACATTAGCCAATTATTCAATTACATAGAGGCGTCGGAGTGTGAGGGGTACGTTTACACGTAAGCTTGAAATTAACATTTATGTCGCTTCTATAGTTTTGTATCTGTGTGCAGCCCATTAGCTTATTCAATTCACCCTGAGTGAATTGGATTTTCCTTCCTATAATGGACTCTAATCCGTCGGCACATGTCTTCAAGGGCGGTCTAATGCCTCTGTTGCATGAGACACTATTACTGTTTTTCGTAACGGCCCATTACAATATCTCATGGTGACATAGAAAAATTTTACATGTCATTTGGACATATTTTTACGAGTGTTTGTTTTTCACGTGGGGCGGGCTCATTTCACACGGTGTGTTCATAGCGTGCCGCGATGTGGTCGTTTCACTACATTTACTGTGACGTAGATTTTGATCTTTTACGCGTTTGTGTTGCTAGTTAGTTTCTTTTGTATGTATAGTGACGTTATGATGCAAACTATTTGTTTTAGGCTCTGTTTCACCACTGATAGATAAGTATCTTGCAAACTATCTAAGATTTATTATATATTATTTTTATTTAAGAGACATATTTTATATGAAAAAATTGTCAAAATTATGGCAATTAACTTTTAGATAGGCTATCTAGTACTTATTTGCCGGTGGTGAAACAGGATCTTCAGGTTTTAGGTTCATAAAAATGGAGCCTATCGCCCGAGATATTTATAACAAGTTTTTGTTTTTCAAAAAAAAAGTGAACTTATATCACGATGAAGATATCGTCGGCAAACCGAAGGTGTGAGATGTACTTGCCATTGATGTTAATGCCCATCCAATTCAGTCCAGCGTCTTGAAGTCGTCTTTGAGCGCGTATATATATATAGCTTATATTCTTAAATACAAGGGGTATTAAAAAAAAAACAGCGCATAATTTCATAAATTATTTTATGAATTCTAAATAGCTTTGTTCTTACATGTTTCTTAATGTAAACTTATTTAGTTTTAAATTTTAGTATAAATATCTTCATTGACATATCTCACAGTGTTGATATAATATATGTTACTGATTTAATATATTAATTATTTAGTACACTAAATCACTTTATTCTTTAATAGAATAAGCAATCACAAAAAAAATGGTTTGTATTCGTACTAATTAAATTAAATCCATAATATATTTGTGACCACAATAAAAGCAACATTGTAATAGTTAATACTAATATGAAATATGTGTGTAAGTCTATGAATTATATCCCCGGAACAGCATAGGGCATGTCGAATTGGAATAATTACCGGACGGGACTCGAACCTGCTGTGACATGTGGCCTATATTACGACATACGACATTTCATTTACTAATGCGTCACATTTATTTTATACTATTTTTTATAAGAAATGTCATTAGAGAGCATAATAATATCACGATTTAGTTTCATATACTAATTACAAATTAAAGTAAGCGACAAGTTTGTAATTCAATAGAAATGCTGTTTTATTACCTATTGCATTAAGTAGAAACTGACATAAATAAATAAATAAACTCTGTTCTAAACCTACCTAATTCTAGTTATAAATTTGTAATTAGCTCGAATGTTTTCATACATCTACTACTAGGTACCTACTACATACTAATCTATAAATATAACTATAATAATACTACATAGGTACATAAAATGATTAAAAATAGTGTAATAAACCACATATTAATTAATTATATATCTAATAAAAATAAGTAATAGTAAAAAATATTTCCTA
Source organism: Laspeyria flexula (assembly GCA_905147015.1). Classification (NCBI taxonomy): domain Eukaryota; kingdom Metazoa; phylum Arthropoda; class Insecta; order Lepidoptera; family Erebidae; genus Laspeyria; species Laspeyria flexula. The sequence continues at coordinate 7,377,746 of LR989964.1, read as the reverse complement.
ATATTTTTTATAATAACAATAATTAATTTATATATAATTATCTAACTAAACCATGTTTAATAAGATAAGTATGTTTCTAGCATAAAACTAAATACTTATATAATTTTATTAATAACTATTACATTATTGTTATGTAAACAGCTACTTTTACCTTTAAATTTAGCCCTCTTCCTCTCTCCTAATTATTGTGCTGTGCCCGACAGGGTCCATAATTGTAACCTACATTATACCTACCACCTATTTGTACATTATGGAAGCAATAAATGATTGAGTTTTGAGTATTGACATAGGTTTTAATAAAGTGTTAAATAACCTATTTCCTATACAAGACTTTTTGTAGAGCAATTAGACTTGAACACATCTCTTGGTATTTATCGCATTTGTTCACTAGCTATCGTCTGTTATTGGCTCATAAAAACTTATACATGTTTCTTTAAAGGTTATGTCAGCATTCGGCAAATTTTCAGGTTTTTTATTCTTCTATGGTAACAAAAGAGAAATAAAGTATAGTAAATCTATACTAATACTATGCCAGGCTGCGTTTCCACCAAAGAAGAGTTTGTTTGTTTGGTTGAACGTGCTAATCTAAGGAACTACTGGTCTGAATTGAAAAATTAGTGTGTTTTAGTGTTGACCCATTTATCGAGAAAGACGATAGGCTATATAACATACGCTATACCCAAAAAAGAGCCACCATTTTTTGTGATGGTAGATTTAGAAATAGATCTTTCTACTAACTGTTCAGTTATTCTCCAACGAGCTCTAATGACTATTACTTACTTTGAAAAACATAAAACAGCGGCCGGTTGAAGCAACTGGCAGGTCGATAGTGATTTTACGTACGGTTACGGTAACTGCTTACCATCAGGCTGGTGTAAGCTTGTTTGCCACCATGATAATAGAAAAAAGATGGATTATCTTTTTTTGTTTTTTTTTTCCATTTTTCAATATTTTTGAATAAATGAAAAAGTCAGATCAGACAAGATGATATCAGACGATCTACCTTTTGTTATTTTTCACAAAAATAACAATTCATAAGGACGTCAAAATATTTCAACGAAGGTTTGTATTTATAGTAAGATCATTTGTCTGACTTTTTGTTAAGTAATTAGCAGATTGTCGCGTGTCGACGCATCCGCGTGATAATTTATAGCGATGACGACCGCAGACCATCGCCTGCCCCTCATTAGGTGTCTGCAAAAAACTCCAAAGTTTTATATTCGCGATATGAGTCAGTGTGAATCAAACGCATGAGACGAGCCTAAACAATACCGAACCAAATAATATCTGCACGTGTGCCTCGCTTTGATAAGCTAAGAGTGATTGGTTACACCAATTTGTAATTAGTGCTTTATGATCTTTGATTTTTAGTGTAAACCATTTTGTCTAATAACTTTTGTTTCTAGTTCGAATTGGAAATAGAGCTGTGATGGTTAGTTGTCGTGAGAAAATGCTATGTGATGAAGACATTGGAAGTTTCGTAGATTAAGTGTTGGAATAAATATGATTGCTTGAATACCTATCTAAGTATAGTTATCTAAAGTTGTGAATATAGTGCAAATTAATTAAAAAAATATAGTAAAACTAAGCTATCGATTTGCAGAACTTTTCTAGGATATGACATAAATATTTGCAGACACGAAATACGAATACAAAATCTTAAAAGAAAATGACACTTATAAGATCCTTTAATAAAAGTTTATAATGTATGTTTTGGCATCGTGTGCGGCCCATCAGCGCATAGTTTCAGCGGCATCTTTGGTGCGCAATGGGCCCTGAAGCGTACGCGCAACGATTTCAGCGCACATTTCACGCCTTTTTTGTACGAGAGCATGCGACGCGTCTCCCGTATGAAGATTCTTAATAGCACGTGAAGTGACAACTGTAGCTTTAATTGCAACCGTGAGTTATTAGTTTGCCAACGTGTTCACACCGTACAATATATCACTCAAATAACTTTATGGTAAAACCTGTTGATAATCAGAATTGAATGTAATAAAAGATGGGTTAATTATAGGCGTGGGTTATGAGTGGGTTGGGAGTTTGCTTTTTATTGATACATGGTCTAATAGGGCGAATAGAAACTATGTGAAGGTGTAATATAAAATGGTGATTAGGTTTTTTTTTATAGAATCACTGGTGGCAATTTATGTAGGTATCATGATAAGTAATATTATGTTATTCATATAAGAATAGCCTCTTTGTGAAAGTATCTCAACGCTTTCTCAGAGTGTGGCCATATTACTATAGCAATGTTGTTGGCAACCTAGATATCGTTTCTGGAGCTTCTATTGGTCCCACAGTGCAATCATATTCAAGTACGAATCAAATTAAATATATTTCTGGTAATTACCACATAGGTACTTTCTAACAGGCAAATCTTGAAAGTGATGAGCTTTAAGCTTACCCGTTATCGATGTAGTAGTTTAGTACTAGTTACATATCTTATCTAATAACTATAAGTCCCGTGGGGCTTCGTTCCCATCGCTTTTGTTTGGCCACTGATGAGCTCCTATTGGCTGTAGCGTGATGTTATATAGCCTATAACTTTCCTCGATAAATGGGCTATCCAACACTAAAAGAATTTTTCAAATCGGACCAGTAGTTCCTGAGATTAGCGCGTTCAAACAAACTAACTTTTCAGCTTTATAATATTAGTATAGATATACCTACGTATCGAATGGATGTATGGAAGCATGTTTGGTTATCCAATCAGTCCAGAATCGCCATACTAGCAACTGACTAGATCTGCATGTAATTTGGCACAGAGATAGATTGTCTGGAATAGACATACGTTACTTTTTACAAGTCCGAGTAGTGACGGATTAAGAATATACAATGTCACTACCCCATTTAAAGCCGTGGGTGTCGTAAAAGGTGACTAAGGAGTAACATGAAGCAGACAAGAGCACTGTGAAGAAAATTCGAAACAAAACCATATACCAATCCGTCTAGCTAGTGTGGTATAGTAAGATAAATTGCCTCCAAAATGTTTGGCGGAGACCCGTGCCCAGCAGTGGGAGATATGGGCAGTAATGATGATGAAGATACTTTTTACCAATATACTTACGAATTATTACATAATCTAAATATAATTTCTCGGATCAAAATGTAAAAAAACTATAACAAAATTAATAACAGTGGTGATGATTATTTCCAATAATCCTAAGTACTAACCTAGGTACATTTGTAAGAAAATACAGCGACCTCTTACAAGAAACTTATTGTTTCAGCTTTAATACCAAACGATTTGAGGACACGAAATCTTGATGTTCTCGTTCAGAGCCATTAATGTGTAAATAGGCCACCACAAATTAAGGGTTTTGTAAACCGCAAGAGCGATGAAGCGTTGGTTGATTTTTAATTAAAATGTTGGTAACTCGACTCAAGGCTGGTGTTAATGAAACGACGATTTCTGTTCGTTTCGATATTGCATTGTTTCCTGTCTCATTTATTAAGGGCCTGTATACATTTGTTTTTAGTTTTTATTTCCTCAAGAGCTGTATGGATCTTGTTACGACGACAGTATTTAAATGTCGTTCATTATTTTGGTACATTATTTATTTAAATAAGTAACTGCTAAAGGATTTCGGCACTTTTGGTGTGGTTGCTTTTATTTGAAGATAAAATGACTGAAGAGACTGAAGAAGGCTTTATGATGATAAGATTTTCGTTGTAGATGTGTTTCATCCAGCGCAAAGTGGACAACATCATCATAAAATGGATATAAGCCTTAAAGAAAATTTTATAAATTATTAACCTACAGATTTTTTTTCTTTGCATAGTCTTATTCCATGGCATTTGAGTTACCCATCAACAGTTTTTATTGTCATATACATATAAACATCTAAGGAAAACCTGCAGAATTAAATGCATTAATTAATTAATAGTTTACCTTAGTGTATGTAAATTTCTACAATCATTTTTCTAAAATACTTTTTAAAAGTGTGTCTGGTAGGTTTATAATGTTTATCGGTATGTCAATATAATCAACATATAATATGACAAAGCAACATTTTGTTTATCTATCAAGAATTACCTATAGTAATTATACCTATAACGAAAAAAAATATTTATAAAAAAAATTACTTCTTTAAAATAAAATTCGATTTTACAATATTTTATTACATACTTTCATCAAAAAAGTCCGTTATATGCATATTATAATGTATGAAGTATAGTGAACTAGAATGATAGATGTTTTTAAGGTCACAAATTTGAAAAAGTTAACCCAATGAAGTTTTGAAAATGTGTTTACCCATAAAAAGAACTCGGTACACACATTATAAGTAGGCTAATAAAATTATCACCATACTTATTTAGACAGATTAAAATCAGTAACAGTATAAAATTCCCACCAATTATAAAGAGGGCATCTAAATTTAAGCATCCAATAAAAATAAGCATACTTAACGAATTATCTATGCGCGTTCGTAAGGTAAGCTTTGTTATGCAAAGTCGTTCGGTGTGGAGGAGCGTTTACGAAGCCGCTTACGAAACGCGGCCTTGTTTACGCTAAATACCTGAGACAATAGTATTTACCTACCAAATGACACGTCCATTTAATTAGAAATAAACTTGGACATAATTATTCACTGTTTTTTTAATTAGGCTTTAGGATTGCTCAATTAATATAATAACGGTGACGAAACAACCTGATCCAAATGGATACCTAATTAATGAGAAAAAACCACAACAATTTCTATATTTCAGTTGAATCGATATCTACCTCTCTCTAGTCATTGTTATTAAATTTCTATTAGGTATGTATAAAGAAAAACCTTTATGTACCAATAGAGATTTAAAGTTATCTAAGTATGAACTTATTATATAAAACGACAAATTTTAGCAAAAATAGTATAAAAAACAGAAATATAGTGTCAATGTAGTTTTCTCATCTATAACAGTCTCTACCTAATATCGCGACATTAATGTTCCAAGAACTTACCTGCAAATAGGTCAACATCAATCTATCTTAATGTCGCTAAGCCAGAGTAGTTTATTATAAAATACTGAAAAATCATATACATTGAAACAAAATGTGTCCTGTACACGAACACAGATCGACATTGCAATTAACTCACACAAACATGCAGTAAAATTTTCTTGGTGTGCTTACAAACCCCGCCCCAAACAAATTTTGACCAATCCCCGATCGCAGTAGGCATAGATCGTTGTGGCAACACGCCTCGTGTTTTTCGTCACGGAACGGCGACTCAGGCGCGACTCACACATTGTTAATGTAAGCGTTCCTCGCTTTGAAGATACCGGATCCAAGCCATCGTGCTGTCTCGTTTCCGCACTGAAGTAACCCGGTCCGCTTTTCGAAGCTAAACATTTATTACAGTCTGTTATAAAAGCTGAAATTCAAGCTTCAGACGATCTAGAGTATATTCCGTTTAATAATTTATCAATATCGAAATTGTTAATTGTAAAATCGACCGTTTTATTTAAACATTTTGGGACCGGCGATATCTCGATCGGCGAGAACAGTCGGCTGATAGAAAGAGACAAACAATCAGGTGAAGCCGCTCCGAAGGCCGCTGCGGAGGCGGCCAGTTTGACCATTTTTTGTTGGTCCGCTGATTGTGAAAGATTACACTTGAGAGTCGAAATACATCTTTACATCACACGTCAGTGGGCACTGAGCTGTCTTCAAAGTAACACGGATTAGACACACGCAGTTTCCTTTACGTAATTATGTCTGCGTCCATGCTGTGATAGTGAAAGACTGAATTAGTGATCTACTGGGACTTTTGCATGTGTTCGGACTACTTTTGGTGTTTAGAGCTACTCATCTTCGTCATCTAGCTCTTGATTATCTTCGTCCATGGCTGTATCAACACTCAACATGACTCCGTACTTCACCGGATACTCTTTTCAAGGTAGGCCTTCAGTTGTTTAGTAATTACTTCCTATTCTATAATTTATAATTGCTCGATTGTACACGTTGCTTTTTATTTTTGTAATTTTATTATACTTTACATTACTTGGATGATTTGTTTGGTTGTTTCTGTATTACCATCAGTTTTAATGTTTGAATTTTCCTCATCCAATCTCTTCAAAGTTTTACAGATAGAATTAGATATTCCCAATTTTTCAGACATACCTGTATTTAGATATTCTTCTCCATTCTTTAACATGCTTCGTTAGGTTTATATTTTTTCACAGGATACATAACATTTAATGGATTTTGTCATTTGTATTTTATTTATAATTGTTTAATTAACATTATCATTAAAATCACTAGGTATATTAATATTGCTTAAATGTCATATAATTATTTTTGTATAGAACACATCCGTTTCAAATAAATCATTTATGAATAAATTGTAGACCTTGTTTGGTGTGAAACTGTATAAGGTACATCAACCTTTTTAGTTTTTTCCTATCAATCAAACCTCAAATTATAGTTTTAAAGCCGAGCAATAAATAAAACACGTTGTTTCACCCATGATTAGCTGATATTTAGCAGCTGATTATGAATCAGTTATACCAGTTAGATTTTAAATTATGTCATAAACCCGGACAACCGCTTTTCGAGCTAAGGGTCCGAAAACGATCATAAAACTATAAAATCACGAAGAAATTACAAAGTGCCTTTTTATCTTTTTATCTTCGCGGCTCTTGGACAAGACGGATAAATAAACTATACTAAGTTTTTTCTAGTTTATAACAGAACCTTGTTTAGGCTCTTTAGACTCCACTTTCTGGAATGGTCAAGGACCGACAGCTATAGAAAGTGATTTGTCTCTGTTTCGATAAAGCATTTCTGTCACGACTGATCTATTGTCATATTCGAGTCATTGTCCGAATGATCTTGATCTTAATTAAAGAAGAATAGTTAAGATATTCTTATTTTAAAGTTAAAATCTGTGTTATAATAGCTGTGATCAGAACTATTACAATATAACATTGGCCTGAAATATATTTACAATACAATATTTTATATTATAAGGTTTAGAACGTAATTTTAGGTTCTATTATTTATCATTACAGATGATTTGTTTAATATCTCCTTAATCCATATTCTTAAATTTATTATGATGTTTGAATTATGATGGTTGTATAGATGTCACCAGAATATAATTATTTCCTTCACAGCTTTAAAATATAAGAGAAATTATTGCCGATCGTAAAGTTACTGAATAACTTTTGTTTTCTAAGCGTCGTCCTGTCGTTTCTCTGTATCGACGTTTTATTACCAGCGACAGTTTTTTTATGAGTATCTAAAGTTTCATGGACAACCGTCCGTAAACACTATTTCTGTGTTTCCCATATTTTTTGTCAACACTTCATTATATTTTTTTGTCTATTTTAAACTCATTGTCTATAATTAAATCGATCTATACAATGACATAACTAGATAGAGCTCTAAAAAAAAAATTTGTAAAATGTTAGAAATAACCCGTATTATATTACATGGGGTTTTAAATTAAATATTCCATTGTTTCCCTTGCGGCCGAACTTTAAGATCATTTCAAAGGCTTACCGTGTATAAATAACAACGAATACTGCTCCAAAAAGCTCTCGCACTGACGGTTTTACACATAAATCATTACCATACGAAAACATTTCGACTGCATTGTTAAAAATGTCACTTCGACTTATGACCTGTTTCGTCTAAGGCAAATTAAAAAGAAAGAGATAAATATACTTGAAAGGGTTGAGAGGAGAGAGCAACAACATTAAAGAATGCCGACGACATTGGAACGATAACCTGTCACATTTTTTCTTCTTATGTGTTTATAAATAAATCTGAACTTATTTATATGTAGGTATATAAAAGTTTTTAAATATGATACATATTTTGCTGTTGACATTATTTATAGATACAATATTTTGGCAGCACTTGTTTCATATGAAACATTTAAGTAATAGCACAGTTACTTCAGATAAAGGTTTAGTTCAATGAGTTATCATCTTTTTATGGTATAGAGCAAGTATATACGTGTAGTGACGGATTAAGAATACATAATGTCACTACCCCATCTCAACCCGTGGTGTAAACCTTATGCAGACAAGAGTACTGCGAGAAAAGGACAATTCGAAACAAACCCTATACCAACCAAAGATGTTGTAATAAAAAAGGGGAGAATCCTTAAATATCTTTGATACCAACACGTTTGGCCAGCGTGGTAAAGTAGGCAAAATTTGCTCCCAATTCTTTGGAGGAGACCAGCAGTGCGATGTTTATGGGTTGAAATGATGATGATGATGGTGCAGAGCTATAATGATAGATCCTTCCAATAAGTACCTAACGAATATATATAAAGCTTAGCTGCATATATTATACTTAATGTTTTTACCCACTTTAGTTTTATTTAAATAAGATTATAATAATTTTAATAACTGTAAAATTTACTACTGCTCTTAACCTATGTAACTAATGTGTTTATTGTACTTTTGGTAAACAGTGTGGATTATATGATACAATACATTTAAAGTGATTGTGATATCACTTTAAATGTATTGTATCAAATAATATTACTGTAACTGTGATAATAATAATAAATTTAATAATAATATTCTACCACATTCACACAGCGCCATCTAGTCCCAAAGTAAGCAATTATACTATTTGCTTGTGTTATGGGTACTAAACAACTGATATACTACTTAAATACATTTTTTTTTGTAAATACATACATATTATAGATAAATTACACCCAGACACAGAACAAACCTTTATGCTCATCACACAAAGATTTGTCCTGGGTGGGGATCGAATCCACGACCTCCGGCTTAGCAGTCAGGGTCACTAACCACTAGACCAAAGGGCCAGTCAAATTTTGTGTGAAGTGATGTTCTTTATTTATCCAATAAAGTCAAAAAAAGTGAATGAAATAAAAATGTTATATGTACTTTCATATATTCTTGAATAAATGTATTCTTCTACAGATACATTTTAGATATCCATTTAAACATTAATGCAATGTAGAACAGGTTATAAGCTCATCAAATTTTGTCTGCACTGATGCTAAATCAATATGCTCAATCCTAAATTTACAGTATACTAAGTAATGGTTAGAGTATAATTAACTAAAGTTACAGTATACTTCCTATTAATAAACAAATCAATATAATATGTAGTTAGTGAAGTTACTTAATATTTTTATTATACGGGATCTGATTGAGAACTTGAGTGATTGATTGGCCTGTTGGTCTAGTGGTTAGTGATCCTGACTGCTAAGCCGGAGGTCGTGGGTTCGATCCCCACCCAGGACAAATCTTTGTGTGATGAGCATAAAGGTTTGTTCTGTGTCTGGGTGTAATTTATCTATAATAATATGTATGTATTTACAAACAAAATTGAAGTAGTATATCAGTTGTTTAGTACCCATAACACAAGCAAATATAATTGCTTACTTTGGGACTAGATGGCGTTGTGTGAATGTGGTAGAATATTATTATTATTATTGAGTCTTCTAAAAAGTTCAGATACGTGGTTTTGAAGCATGAGTCACAGCTGTCGCACCAACATCGAATCTGCCTTTGCGGCGCGAAGGCCTCTTTGAATTATTAAAAATATTTCGATTTTTTAATTCGACTTCAAATTATATGACTCTCTGAAGTATAAATCGGGATTAGTGTCTTTTAAGTCCATCTGATCTGTCTGAGAACATCACACAGCGTTTGTTCAATGCTTTAAGAGGCTGGAAGATTATTTACAAAGATGCCATTTGTAATTTGTAGAAATTAAATGGTTTTATTTAATATTACGATGCGCTTTAAGTCTCGCCATATCGCTTTGCAAGATTAAATAGGTGTAATATTTATAGTACTTATAGGCTATAAAATATTAGTATGTCCATAATGTTCGGTTCAGATTAAATCTTAAACAACACGTATATTTTCTAATACCACGAGTTAGTGCATAATGATGCATTTGCGTAGAGTTTAAGTATGGAAGTTAACGTCGGTATTAGTTGGTATAATATCTGCGATGAGTGGAGCGCGATCAGATCCGCCGCGGGCTAGGTGACGGACCCGATGAACACCGATACCGATCTCACCGCTGCGCTGCACCGGACATTATAATTTTCTTCGCGAACGAGACTGCATTTTTCATATCCAACATCATCCTTTAAATATATCATTGGCATCCGCCGAGATTCCCAACCAAATTACATTTGTTTTAATAACTCGGGTACCTCATAAATTTATCTCTCAATTAGTATGAACAGTTTGGGATCAATTACGAGAATGATACCTACATGATGAGACATTGGATTTGTGACCTTTATGCGGGGTTCAGTACCATAATCAAGGTTTAGTCACATTCATATCACGGGCCGACAAGCGGTGCACATCTCCGCGCACACGCACACAGCTCAGCGGCGCGCCCGCGCAGATCAAAGGCACCGACAGGCTCTTTTAGCCGCATAATATGACGCGTCCCCCGCCCCCGCCCGCGGCCGGCGAAATGCCTCGCCGCCCGATCAACCTTCAGGGCGCTTACTTGCCATTACTTATGCCGATCTATTAATAAACAAATTGATATAACGGATATTTAAAGCGGGACCTTTGATTTAACCTCTTATTATTTTAATCAAAATTAGTTTATTAGATAATAACTGGGTTGCAGAGTAAACGATGCGTCTCGATGAACTACTGTATGTCTTGAGTTAAGAGTATTTTAGACTGAATTTTTTTTAAAATAATTACTTAATTAAATGATTACTGATTCTGTGGGGAATCCTATCTGATTATCAAAATGCCTGTCATGGATATGTATCATTCGATACAGGTGTTGAAACTTTTAAAATGATTATCAGATTAAGTGCGGCTCATAAGATCAAAATCTAAACAGCCGAGGGCGATGCGCGCCATTCGCGACAAAGGTTTGGTATAATACCTTTCTCTTGCACAACAATTCTTTGCTTTTAGTGATTACTTTCAATTCAATTTATATTAACACTAGATCATCATTACAACCCATAAACGTCCCACTGCTGGGCACGGGTCTCAAAACTGTACAGGGAATTTAGCCTATTATATCGCGTTAGCGAGACGGGTTGGTATAGAGTTTGTTTTGAATTTTCCTTTTCTCGCAGTGCTCTTGCCTGCATAAGGTTACTCCCTTAGTCGCCTATAACAACACTTACGGATTGAGATGGGGTAGTGACATTATGACGTATTCTTAATCCGTCACTACACGGATAAATGATAATATTATAGTTTGGTATCAAAGTTAGGCTTCTAAAGTTTTATTACTTAACTTGGGTAGACTAAGCTAGGTACTTCTTGAAAGGATCAATCAATATAGCTCAGTATCGTACAAACATAATAACTCATTAAAGTTATAGTAAACCACATGTCACATCTTTGGTTTAATAATAAGAGCCACGATCTCAAAGTCGAATATAACTTCACCACAGTAAACAGTTTGTGTCTACTAGAATGGAAGGGTATCTTGTTCAGTATTTATTTTTGAATCTTAATATTTTTGAAAACATCTGATTGTTTTATTAATTAATTAAGTGTCGAAAAGAAATATTTTAGAATTTAGGAACATCATTTTTATGTTAGTTAAATTACTCTAGTATTAGAGCAAAATAGTTTTGACTACTCACAATTTAATGGTGTGTGTTATAAACTATCTACTAGCAAAACAACTGTAACTACCACTTTTGACTTTATCATTAATAAGGATATCTATTTGTTCTTGTATTTGTTCATTGTAATTAATTTGAGGATTGATGAGGTCAAACAACGCGAGCTATTTAAGGTTTCGTTTCCACCGCGGCAAACAACTTTGACTGTATTTATTAGTTTCTTGGGCAAATCCTTTGTCCAACAGCGGCATGTGACGACGTCAAAGAGTCCATTTCGTGCAAGAAAAGAAAAGAATCCGTCAAATTAGTACATAACGCGCTATGAATACGGAATGAGGTCAAACAGGGCACTCTCAAACATAGCCTATTATATTGAAATAAAATATTCAGTTCCATTCATTACTTACGTAGGTACGTACATTATATTCGGCTCTGACATGCCGAAAGGCGTTGCCTCAGTTTGAACAGTTGGCAAAGCGTTCAATAGTCTCCCTCGTGTTTTAACAAATTATTAGAAAGACTTTTGTCTTCTATAGCTGTAGTTCCGCTTTCTTGGATGTAGATTACCAAATATTATAAAACTTAACTTTGTAAGGTTAACTTCTTATAATTTTCAATCCACAACCAATTTCGATTGAACCGATTGTCATGGCGTTTTTGCTGTTAAATAGGCGTGATTCGGTAGCAAGAAGTGTGTTCATCGCATCAACATTTGAAGCAAATATTATTTAGATTTCCAAAAGCCAAAAGAGAATAACCTAGCATCTGAGTTAGCTATAAATCTCGCATGGAAGTATAATAGAATTGATTTGATATTCGATTGCTACATTTTGTGGCGGGCGGTGCGGCCACGCGACTTTGGGCCACACAGAATAGTTTGAAGACTTGAAGAAGGCTTAATGGAATGACACAGCCTTTGTGAATGCCGCCCAATTCTAATGCCTATTCAGATGGCATTTCACCTCTCTTTGTTGCTTGATTTTGGATAGTAATAGGTTATTTTATTAGCGTATAGATGCATTTTTAACGAGAATAGAAATCTTGTGTCGATGGAAATTGATGGTACATTGTTATTTTAGTTGCGAGGCATTGAAACGGATTACATAGCTATTAATGTGGAGCATGTATTGTTAAAAAGTTGGACTTGTTGATCGAATTAGATTCTGTATGCTCTATACACGCTTTGCTGATAACCTTTTAACTATCGCTCTACATATACACTCGCATTATTCAATTCATTCTGCACTAGTTTTTGTCCAAAGATTTGCTTTCGTGTCTTCGCTTAAATTAAACGGCATTACTTATACCATTGAGTGTGGTATTATTTAAAACTGTGAAATTGTAATGAAGTATTGAAAGAATAAATGCATAAAAACGTTCTATAACTGGCTTTTAAACAGGTGTCTTTTATGATTTACATAATACTTGTTTTGTAGTCTTTAATTTGCAAGATATTACGGTTTTGGTTAAAATTAATATTACATTGATATCTACTGATCAATTGCATGTACGCAACTTACATAATTATAGAGTAGTTACTTAAACTTGAGAATAAGTACAATAACAAATTTCATAATGTTGTATTTGCGCAGTTGAATAACGGATTTGCCATTTAGTTATTTACAACATCAAGGTAGTTCAACGATTAGGCAGAACTGCAATCGAAACGATAGCAGCTTCATAATTTTCATTACACGATCAAAAACGCCAAGAACATTAATTAGATTTCCTGAACTATGACCAGGTTTCGCAGAAACCACTAGTCGTACAGTTATCGTTGGCATACAACTCATGTGGAAGGAAAGCGGTGTGGCGTGTGACGTAAAGCCCCATATAAATTTTACTATAGGCACATTAATGTCGCTACGTGAAATTGATTTGCAAGCAGAAACATATTATGATTGTGAAAACGGGGTTTACGATTTATTTACACAATACGATATCGCCTTCAAACATTATAAACTATCACTGTACCGTTGTTATCAAGTACTTGCGGCAATTTCGCCTTTTCTGTAAGTGTTACAAGTATATACAGAGAACATTAATATCTAAAATGACTCATTGATTTGAAATTGACATTGAAGGAATTGAGCCAAGCAAGGCGAAAAGTAATGGAAAAGTGCCACTACTATGAAGAATTTGCTAACTTATACAAGTTATTATTAGCGGTAGATTGTGAGTCGTTGAGACTTTGTCCAGGTGCAATCGCTTACGGTGCAGCACAGGTATGAGGCCGGGATATCTTTACGCCTATTGCGCTCATAACTTTTATTAGCTGCCATTCCTGTGGACCTACGGCTAGTACGATACTAGTAACCTTTGACATCAAACGTTTCAAACAACATAAAGTGCTTTACAGTGGAAATAAAATGTGCCATTTCAGTGGATACCGAGCACACAAAAACAAAGTGCAATGCACTTTTTACGCGATCCTATTCAAATGATTAAGAAATTCGAGTCGTACAAATTGAAAATGAGTTTCGTCAAAGCAAAGATGGAAGGTTAAGAAATTCAATCTCTATCCGACAATGGAAGTGATAACCCGAAAGTACTACGAAGGTTGATGAAAATGTGATTGTTAATTAAAGTTGACACAGAAATGCGAATGGTGAATTCAGAATCTTCATTTATTCGGTCACGGTTTGCCTCTTACGTTTAGCATTAAATGATTGACTCTGTTTCAATTTCGTCTAACACGAACGCAACGGTTGAACGAATCGGAACACGATTATGTGATTGTGAGAAAATTTTATACTTCAACGGTGCAACGGTGTCTATGTCTAACTTTAGTATGTGATTATGTTTCGAGCTGAGGAGACTTGCTATTGCTATGAATAAAACGCGTGAGTAAAAAATACTGACAGCTAAAGTATTGATACGTTTAGCTACCGAACACACAATGTCCGACCTACTGACTGATATTTCTTGTTTGTTCAACATTATTTTCAGTGCTTCATTTCATCTGTGTGCCACCCTGGTAGTTGCCATTGTTGCGCTCATCTTGTGCATGATCGAAAAGCACTTCCGGACGATTAGTTACCAATGAATGTTTGAATTTGTTGTTAACTTCACCTCCTTTTGCGTTAATAGCGTTACAATGTTTGCGAATTCTATTACGCATTGTGCGTTCGAGATCTCTTTGTGATTTCATTGTGAAGTTTTCATCAATTGCGTGTTTGACTGATCCTGTTAGCTGCAGCAATGGCCGTTGTGTATAAGTTTAACTGAATGAAATTCTTTATTAAACAAAATTGTATTAAGATCAAATAGCGCACACTACATTCATTGCAATATTTTGTATATTATTCTGAGCTGCCGTATTATTAATCAGAAACTTCGTTTTATGGCTTTCACATTTCAAGCGTCGACGTTTTCAGATAACAGCATCATAGCTAATAAAAAAACTATTAATTGAGCTATATACAACATGGCTATAAACTATCATGCCAAAATGAAAACTATATTATAATGAAGTAATACATTATTTTAAAGCCACCCACATTTGTATAGCGGGGTTGTTATGGACGCGTTATGCGTCATAAATATTTCGGGAACATAAAATTAACACTCAAAAACATGGGCTTTCGAGGCACCGCAACGTCTACGGCCTCCTACAAAAAATATGGGGATCGCTTGCAGAACCACCGCGTGACTTCGGACACCAAAAAAGCGTATCATTCTACGAACAACATTAACTTTTATGTCTGGCATAAGAAGGTTTAGTTTCTAATACTTTATTTTTTTAGTTGTTACTTAGGGAATTTGTATTGATGAAGACAATTGTTAACTTTAAGTTGTTTACGCTACGGTCTATTTTTGAGTACATGATTGATACGCGCTCGGTTCCTTGTCTTATCAAAGGACATACTTGTTGACATGTTGTCTAATTGATTGGTGGTTCTCAGTAGGGGTCTAGGGTCGAATATGAGGCGGATCCTTTGAGGAATTATTTGAAATTGATAATCTATAAATGCCTTTACAAGTGGAACATGCCACTGTTACGTTTTTTATAATATTACAGTTTTGTGGAGGCTGTTTCTAGGCCTGGCATGAAGTTTTAATTAAAAATTAATTAGTTATTACTGTTGACGTTGTATTTTGCTATGGGGAACATATCAAGATAATGAATTAATTAAGAAATATACGGTTACCTAATTAGCTACTGCAATTACTGATAAATCGTTTTTGGTCATGCATTTAATTTTTCCTTATCTACTGAACTGCAATTTCTCTCAAATAAATATTAAGGTAGCTTTACATATTAAGTTTTAGTGTAATTTATTATTTTTTAATCTAGCCGATTTTTTTAAGTCATCACATTCCCAATAGGAGCTAAGATGCATGCACAAAGGCGTTGCAAAAGTGTCCGACCGGCGGCTTCCTTTGACGTTAGGTGGTCTCAACCGCGGCCCGCACCAATGATGTGATTATAATAGCGACACTTTACGCACACATAACCACATTAATATATCCAGTAATATAATTTATAATTCAAGGGATTTTATTTGCAATCACTATTGAACGAGCCAAGTTAATTATAGCTCGCGATACCCATCGTTATAAAACATTAATTAAATTTTTGATGACTTTCTTTCATAGTTGAAACTCAAGAATGATTCATCAATCCTAAGTAATACTTCACACAACGAACACTTAAACTGTGTATGAGAATTTAATCTAGGAATTACATAATTTTTTGTGCTCCCGATACAAGTTGATACTCGTAAAATGTAACAAGTCGAACCCAACAAAGGCCAGAAATAGTTTAAGTGTTATCGTTTCTGCTTGACCGCACTCGTGTAAAAGAAATTGGATACTCTTGCTTGAGAACACTGGCAATGAAACGTAAAATTACGAGGTGATCGAGGCCTACCGATGACGTAGGTACATATTATTGTAGAGCATGTAGGAGCCAAGCCGACGTGCAGCGCCTTGCCACAGCTTTGTTATCTATAATGTATTGTTACCATTGATACTTTACGCATTATTTGAGTTTAATGTAGCTACCGGCCCGCCTGCTAATGTCATCGATTTAAAAACGTACCCTCTCCTTTTGATATCATAGAACATATTCAATAATCTAATATTGTATTGATTTAAGTCTATAGAAACGTTATTCTGCTTGAGAAAAGCATGAACACAAAAATTAGGAAAATATTCTTTAGAACTAGAATACATACAATCAGAAAGCTTAGCTATCATAGAGTCGATTCACGACTGGTTTTCGCGTTCTATTTATAACGTTGTTTTTAGTTAGGCTTCAAAGTTTTTAAAGTTTGGTAACGCATGAAAGTACTTAAGATTTTTTATTTTATTCATAGGTCAAGGTCGTATGAATCAGTTGGGAGGGGTGTTCATCAACGGTCGTCCGCTGCCGAACCACATCAGGCTGAAGATCGTGGAGATGGCGGCGGCGGGCGTGCGGCCCTGCGTCATCTCGCGACAGTTGCGCGTCTCGCACGGCTGCGTCTCCAAGATACTCAACAGATACCAGGTGTGAACCGAAATCATTCCCACAACAAACTAATTAAACCTGCCGAATTAAATTTAATTGCCGGACATTTATTTTTCTCACCTCGATATCTTTCTATCAGTAGACTGATTGGTGGTATTTTCGTTAACAGGAAACTGGCTCCATTCGTCCCGGTGTGATCGGTGGATCGAAGCCGAGAGTTGCGACTCCCGAAGTGGAGAACAGGATTGAAGAACTGAAGAGACAAAACCCAGGTATATTTTCCTGGGAAATTAGAGATAAACTAATTAAAGAAGGCATTTGTGATAAAAACACTGCACCGTCAGTCAGTTCGATTTCGAGACTAATAAGAGGAGGCAAAAGGGATGAATCAGATCCTAGAAGAAATCACAGCATTGATGGTATTCTAGGTAAGTTATGTACTTACCTCGGATTTATATAAACTTTTTACATTTAGACTTAACTTTGAATACAAAAGTAGCGTGACTGTAGGTACACACACCGCAGGCCTTTGCTGTATCAGTTAGTAGTAGTTTGTAGGAGCACTTAAACGCTTCAAGAGTACCGCGTTGTGTGTTTGCATTAAACTTTATATTGCTCTAGTTTGTTCTCTCTTGATAAAGGATTATGACTATGCTGTGGTTTATTCTGAGTCTATTATTTCCAACGTGCAAGGTCACCGCGAATAATTTAAAAGTGTTTAACATTACTTAAAAATCCTTGACGGACAATATTCAATAAGTCAACGAGTTGGTCGAAAACCTTCGCGTAATGACGCGTAAATAACTCGCCGTGTCATCGTAGTCCTTAACGCTGATTCGAGACCATAATCACTTAATTTAGTTCAAAGCATACTATTATTATAAATTTATTCCTATAATGAGACTGTCGGAACGTTTGCAAACTTCACAAAATGGCGTATAAAGTTAATAATCCACGTAAAAGTGAAGCGGGCGCGGCGCGCGCGCACGCCACGGCAGCGCCCCTTGTGTCGGCTTCGAAATTGTAGGTTATAAAAATGAAATTAGTATCCAAACGTGTTATTATCTCATCGCGTTTGGCCGCGGGGCTTGCATTACGACAATCTGTCCGTACTGCACGTCTTGTGCCGTATAGCTATCCAATATAAAATGGCGCTCCTAATATCCCGGTTCAGTGACGGAGCGCGGTTTTGCCGGCGAGATTCTGCGCACCGATAAGATTATGCATATTAAGTTGTGCTCGGCCAAAGTAATATCTACACGGGAAAAGCGGTCCCCTTTACCGCTCGAGCCCTCGTATTGAAAATTTGCTGTTCGTGCTTGTCCTGTGACGCTGTTAACGGTAGATTTTGGTCGCGAGTTTTTCGTGGAAATATTTGCATACGTAACCGAGACCCGTAGGTATGGGTCTCGGATACATCGGACCACTAATTATTATTTCAGGGTTTGTGATTAAGTCGAAAGTACGTTATGAATAATTATAAAGGTTTGCATTCATTGACTTGTATTTGCTCCTTGTGAAGGCTGCTACAAAAAATATGCGAACATATTTTTAGATATACCGGCAATGTTCAGTAAACCTGACGAGACGCACTCGCCTACCCAATAATCTAATTCCGTTTTATTATCAACTAGTACAAAGTTATATATATTAAGGCCTCGAAGAATTCATTAGAAGCTAGTAGAGGCGTAGTGTAATGTGGTTACGTTTAATTTAATAGAGTCGGCGTGTGGTCCGCGCGGTTGTTCGAAAATAATCATCGACGTAAAACAAAACTAACCGAATAGTTTGAAAGTTACAATAAAAATACTGCAAATCCGATTTAATATGCTTCTGACAGTCATTATTGTAGCCATTTACGTTGTAATACCGTAACAGTAGTAGTTATACTATTGTAGACTAAGGAATATTATCCTCAGTATGCACATACATACATTTAAATAAAATACTTAGCAATGCACCAACAAAGTTTTCCTTCGTCTCAAAAGGTCCATCATCTTGTGAAGACTCAGATACTGAATCGGAACCGGGCATCACGTTGAAGAGGAAACAGCGAAGATCTAGGACTACGTTTTCTGGAGATCAGCTTGAAGCCTTAGAACGCGCATTCACCCGGACCCAGTACCCTGATGTATACACTCGGGAAGAACTAGCACAGAAGACCAAGCTTACTGAGGCTAGAGTTCAGGTACTATCAGTGGCATATCAAAACAATTTATCTGTATCAATGATAGATGAATGCAATCAAATAAACCCATTGTGGCCGCGCCCCTACAAAAACATGGAACTTAAAAAAATATAATTACCTTTATAATTAATGACAACAATAGTAAGAGCTACCATATGTTTGGCTACCGTTGTTTTGTCAGTTTTTGTTCTATTTAGTCGTCCCTCGTAATTGTAGGTCTCTCTGTGAAGCATAATCGATATACACTGTAATTATCTATTGATGAGTTATTTAATTTTTTATTAACATTATCTACCGCATCTTGAATTAAAAAATCTATTTTTAGAACTTTGATATAGTTTTGATTAAGTTTATAAGTGTAATATTTACTAGTAATTTGATCGAATTTGTGCTTAAAATCGATTTCATTTGTTTAGGTTTGGTTTTCTAACCGAAGAGCTCGCCTCCGCAAGCAACTGAACTCCCAACAACTGAGTGCTTTCAACACAATGTCCTTACAATCCGCCTTCCCATCCGTCCATCAACAGTACGAACCCCCATCAACTTTCAATGCGCAATGTGCTTCTTGGCAACAATCTTATTCGTCTGCATTAGGTACTAGCTCCGTTCTGAACTCCGCTCTTGCACCTTCTTTACATCAATCCGCATTAACTGCTCCCTCTGTTTGCCAGTCAGCACTCGCAGCATCCTCTCTACATCCTCCAACATCGACTTCCTTTTCTTCAGGCAACCTAACTCCATTATCTCATTCATCGGAACTAGCAACACCTCTGCAAGCCCCCGCCGACGCTACGCCTCCAAGCTCAAGTCCAACATCGACAAGCCCATCTGCGAACCAGACTAGCGCTATTACCTATCAACATTCGACTTACGGGAATCCCAGTGAGCCTGTCTCACATCCCTATGGTTACGGAGACTATTCGAAACAGGAGCACGCTATGTCAGCCCACAATCACTGGACATCAAGGCAGCTAAGCGGTCATGCACAAAACAAACTCGCCGAAGTGGGTGCTTGGCCAGAAAATTATAGGTAAGCATTAAATTTCACTTTAAATTCTATACTCCCACCTTTATTTTGATAGCCCGCCACGAATTAAAACATCTCAATAATCCCCGACGGCAACTAAGTAGCTCTATGAATTATTGATGTGGAACTACTCATATCTGTTGGCTTTATGCGGATGAATATGCAATTACAATAAAGTGACCTTTGCTGCCGGCCATTTAAATAACTATCTATTATGTGAATACCAGATATGACTGTTACACTAATAGTAGGTTTAGGGCGCTTATTATCAATGACATCATTTTGGTTTAGTCAGGCTCAGTAAGTATTCGTAATGGCTGATGACGCGTTGATCTGAATGACTACGTGGTTGCATGAGGACGTTGCTCGTATATTACCTAGGACAGAAGTTGGATACTATCCGTGTAATGTAGCGTCCGGTGGCTATCGTGCGGGCGTGGACTTCGATCGCAAATCGGGGTGCGTACGTTTTATTTCTTTTCACCTTCCTTTATCATTAGCCGAAGCGGCCGCTAATCAATTAAGAGTGTAAGAAGTCGGCCATTATACGCCGCGCGGGTGGTTATTACAGCGTGCGCCTCGTAATACGCCGATCCGATCGTGAATGCAATAGGGCTGCGAATTTTATAGTGATTTTCGATCGATTTTTAATTAAACTTTTTGTAAGTTATTTTAAATTCACATGCGATATTCAATATATTCTTAGACGTGGGTTTATTACGACAGAAAGAAGGTCGTAGAAAACATTTCACTCGTGCTGTGTCGATAGTATGTGTAACTACCAAAGTGAATTTGTCGAATGACAATGTGACAAATACATTGTCGCTTTGTACTCTATACGGCGACGACATTTATCTGTGTTATCGAGACAAAGCACGTCTATAAACCTCACATTGGACCACACACAATATCTCGCCTTGCACAATAGCAGACAAACTAATAATATATGGGTTAGCTACGTCCAAGTGTCGGTCTGTCTTATCTAGTCCTGTACGCGCGCTTGATTGACGTAACACCTCGTTCGGTCTCTATTTGTTATTTTTGTCTGCCAAAAATATTGTATTGTGTACTGAAAGTGTGGATAATGTGTGTTTCATGTACTTATAGGATGAAAATGGAGGAAGAAATTCCTTTTCTGTTGAGCTTTGTGTTGGCTGTATGTAGAGTTGCTTGAGACGGAAAAGCTAAATCTTGTACAGTGTCATAATAAATCTGTTAGCTGCCTATGTATTAGTAATTGAGTATCTCTATAATTAAGTTGGACATTCATTGCTCGTAAATAGCGATTGTAATTGTCAATACATACGTTATTCCGTTTGTCACACTCGCACACAGAACAGAGATAGGTTTCACTCGTAATATTCCGTGACAAGTCAGCGAATTATTATGTATAACTTTATCTCTATATTTTACACAGACATTTTCAGTATAATACATTGTATTCAAGTTTTGATAAGGGATAATAATAATATAGTTTTCATAGAAATGTTAAAACAAGCTTTGATATAGGAGCGACCGTTGGATAATACACTCTGAAATATGGAATCGTAGATACCTACTGAGGCTGGCAGTAAAGCTTTAGTTAAAAGTAATTTTTGTATTTGCTTTATAAAATAAATCATTCTAGTCTAAGATCTATGATTTGTTATAGGTAATACAATTTGAATAGTCATTAAATTTACATATTGCTTCTATAAGTAGGATTGTGTGGATAGGCATTAAGTAAAACCACGATCAGTATTGATATTAGAAATCTTGGAACACAATACGTTGCGGATAAGAGATAAACGGTAATAAACACAGCTTGCTTTGTACGGCGCGCGGCGATTAATAAGAGGCCGAACGTGACATTAGTGCAGTGAACCTAAGCATTATGTTAACGCGAACCTGGTATTAAAACTTATCTGCAGCTATTTGCATTCGACTTCCTAAACTGCAGTCGGTTTCGCGTGCGGTGACCGGCATCGTACAACCACCTTGCGTTTGCATCGTTCACTTTCCACACGAAACGTTCTTAAAGTTATTGTTTTCGCACGTGTACCATTCACATGTAAAATATTTATATACATATTTACAATAACTTGGAATTTAGGATATGTTAAATAATTATTGCTATTTAACTAGCACTTGACTAGAAAATCTGTAGGAAATATGTACAATATGTTCGTGTTATGAGCAGGCTTTTATAACTCGTGTGTTTTGTTATAAATCTTATATAAGAAATATAACCGTCAGCTGTTCTTTAGGGTGTAATTTGTTACGAACGAAGAAAGATAATAAGGGTTAGATATATTGTATTGACAGATGGTCTAATTAACTTTCAATATCAACTATACTCGTACAACCTACTTTTAGATATTTGGATTTTCATCTAAATAAAACATGAGTAGTAACATATATACCTAGCGGCGCGTACCTTGTCATATAACAATGATGTAATATTACGAGTATGTTCATTGTGCTCGTAATTTCAAATGTAGAACCGACATTACCGACCTTGGTAGTTTATGAACGATGTACGACACTAATGTACCTTAATAATGTATTAGCCACTGTATTAAGTATGAATTAAAATTTTATTGCACGCTCAGTCACGAAGTGCTTCCGAAAATTCCTCTTTGAGTCAACCGTATGCAGAGCTCGAGTAAATTATGTTATTTGGAAGCAATTACAAGGTGGCATTAGAGCTTGCACTATACTATTACTATGTTATATTAGTACAATAATTTGTAGGTTCTTGGCGATATCTGTTCGAACGGATAAGCGAAATTATACAGCTAATAATCTCCCACGCTCGGTAGAACTATTGTAATCTATTAATAGTAAAAGTTGATTTAATAATCATAGTAAAACGCAGGATGTGCAAAGATCATACTATTTTATGAATGAAGTAGAAGAAGCTGTATTATATACGTGTCCTAAATAAAAAACAAATGTTTACCGCGAAATATAAGTCTTTAACAGAATTTTCTTCTATTTTGTTAATTGACTTGACTGTCTACTTATTTTTTGCGGATAATTTCGTATAAGTTAAAACCATTTTGACAGATCGGACAGAAGATTTCGCAAAGCTTGACATAGCTACTGTTTACATTAGCAAAGCCACGATCGGAAGTTAGTAGATAATAAAAAGTAAAAGACCTCGACTTTCATTTAGCCTTCAATCTATTCTGGCAATACACTGAACTAACTAATAATAATATGCTCAATAGCTGCATAAAACTGAAGTTTTAAATATCTGCTGTTAAATATGTTTACTTATCTATTTTTTCTTTTGTTACAGTCCATTCTTCGGAACGAATCCGTCCCATTATGCGTCGCATGCGCATTCGCCTACAGAGGCTAAGTCTGGATATCCTTACTTAGGTCAACTCGGCGGCATGGACATGGGCAGAGTGCATTAGGCAATAATAGTACATATTAACAGTGCCTACCATATACAATAGATTGCTATAATATAACTATTTTATATATTATTAAGTTCACTACAGTTCCAGGACATATCACAACGTGCCTTCGTAATACAGAGTCTAACTAGATCTACAGATTATAATATTTCGTATATTTACCTACTTATTATTACGTAATGTTGTTGTATAAAGCCACTGGTAGGTTTATCGAGAGACTTATTACTCTTACCTTCACTGTATAATAGAGCTTTATTATAGGTCATAGATTGATATATTTTATATTATTGTAATATTTACGATACCTTGATTGAAAGTGCACATTACAAAATTTCCGTAGCTTTTTATCGGTTAGACATAGATCGTTATTACATTTTGTAAGTTGTTATATGTATATTGTATTTAGGTATAAAAATCAATGTAAGAAATGTTGTTTTAATGTTTAAATACCCAGTAAACATAATAACCTAATAATTTTACAATCACTAAAAGATTAGTTACGTTTCCCGCGTACATAATTTTCTTTGTAATTTTTAATCAAACGTGTGAATTGTACTATTTCTTTTAGCCATTGTACCGATTGATCCTAAAATTGCCTTGAGTGATGTTGTGATTTTATATAAATAATGTATTTATTTATAGGTATATTTTAACTTAGATTAAGTTTAGTGATTAAGCACTTTGTAAAGTAACGGTTTACCCAGAATAAATGAATGCTAACGCGAATTATTCTTGTCTTTTAATTCACAGAAGTCTGTCTGTTGATCAAAGCAACCCTTGTATCATTTACCTACCATTTAGATTATTATCAGATTACTCAAACTTAGTACACTGATAATTTAGGGTAGTTATACAGAAATTTGGGTCATGAGAGAAGTGAATTATTATTTAGAAACTACTGAAGATTATCTGTAGAAATATATTTCAAAAGAATGAGAGAACTGTGGAATATGTAGGTTCTACAGTTTTAAACTAAGGAAATATTATTTAAGAAAATCTATTGAGGTATGACCGAGGTTTGAATCCCTTCTAGGCCTATTAATAATACGTCACCATGTTCCAAACCTCCGCTAGGCAATTTGCTTTTTAGGCATAGACTTTAGGCAATCTGCTTCTTAGTCAATTTCACATTTCAGGCACACTGCTTAATCGGCATCTCTCATTTAGGGCAAACAGCTTTTTTGGCAAATTTCGTGTTTAGGTTTAACGCCTTCATTGGCATCTTGCGTTTAAGGTAACTCGATCAAAAGGGCCTGCTATTTTAACACATGAGTATTTTCACAGACATTTCAGTTTATCTACATAGGTACTTAAAAATATTTCGGGTTTTATGATTTGAAGGGCAGTCGAGACTTCTTTATGAGATACACAAGAGGGATTATTGAGATTTCATGGATCATTAACGACAAGGTTTTAAATAAACATAAAATGTTGCATAAAATCGAATCAAATCTATTTAGCAGTATTTTGAAGATATGGTAGATGAATTTCTTTTTTGAAAGAAGCAAGAAAATATAGTTCTGTTTAAAGTCAAAGTCCAAAACCCGATGTATGTGTGACCAACAACAAATTCAAATTCTTCAGCTATTCAAGATGGAATTTTATTATGATTTGTAACTTTGACGTAAATCAACCAACATTTTGTGATACGAAGGCAATGCCCATAGAGCCATTTAAAACTAGGTATATAAAAATATTGGGTTACGTACATTTTCTACAGTACAATACCTATCACTTCCGTGCAGATTAATCGTAGTCAACGTCAAATACAAGGGAGATTTCAGTTGAATAGCTCGTCATAGACCACCATAGCTTTGACGGTTTGGTTAATCCAACGTTGTCCAACGTTTATCTGCATGTCAAGTACAGACAACCGTATCTCTCTTTGCTGATAGTGGTGTACTATCATTAATGTTACTGTATTTGCTTTTGATAGTTTGGTATCTTTTAGATGATTGATCAATGCAGTTTTCAAGGCGAGTCGTTATCATTCCAACCCATAAAGGTCCCACTGCTGAAAATGCACGGGTCTCACCCAAAGAATGTAGAGCATACTAGGTATTCCATGCGTAACAGACGGGATGGTATAGGGTTTGTTTCGAATTTTCCTTGTCTAGTAGTGCTCATGTCGCCTTTTACGACACCCGCGGGTTGAGATGGGTTAGTGACATTATGTATTCTTAATCCGTCACTACACGGATTCATCAAGGCGAGTATTAGCAAATTACTTATTATAGAGTAGAGTACTGGTTATAAATAAACAGCCCATTTGATAGCAAGAAATTATTGCAGTTTTAAAATTGTCTTGTGCCAACTATGACTAATGGCCATTGATATTAATTATTGATGCTTTTCTCTTTTAGTGTTTTTGTTTCTAAAGCAAATAGACATACATTAATGAGAATACAACAAATTCCCTATGACGTATAGACAATAGAGAAGGCTGTCTTTGAGCACTGCATGCCGTAATTTGTCAGTCATGTGCAAGCCCCACAAGTGTACCTGTATGTTATAATAATCTTGATCTGAAATTCAGAAGTAAAGCATACTGGCTTGAAATGCAATAAGGATGTTATATAAAAAGTAATTTAAAATATAGGTACATTTGTTTAGTCTGCAATTTGGCTTGAAATTGATTGATATTCATATATGGAACTAAACAATTCCAAAATTAAAACAAAACAATTCGGGATATGAATAATGAAATGAACCTTTTTACCCGACTGACAGGAAGGGTATTGTTTTTCGCGCGTATATTATTAAATTTCTTTATTCCCACGTTTCTTCATTCTTCGTTTTCATCGGCTGGATGGATTTCGACAATTAAGGTATCCTTAGATTCTTCTCAAAAACCCAAGTGTCCTTAGATAGGTATTATAAAAAAAAAGGCAAAACGGCGAACTTTTGGCGCCAAATGGTAATAGGTTAAAAAAAAAATTACCAAACCTATCGAGTAAGGTATCTAAAAAAAGGGAATCAAAAGGAGATTACAAATAATTATATACCTACTTAAGTTAATGTTATGTATTTAAATTTAATCATGAATAATAATTACAATCATTGTTCGGTCTTTTCAGTGCGTTGCTTATCTGTTGATTTTTTGCAGTCGGGTTATTATAATTTTTAATCATTTACTTATTAAATATTTTATAAAGCAAATAGATACGTCAAAGCTCGGCTGGTCATCCGTAATATGGAAATCCAATAATTTGATGCAAAAGGTTTAACTTTAATATTAAAGAACTGTCGATTCGAAGTTCTTGATATTGATTTATAGTTAGGAATAATGTAATACCACTGTATTACATTATTCTGTCGAGAATAAGTTACCATTCTAGCATTTTGTCTTGTACTTGACGCGGGTAAATCGTGGGTGTCGCGGACGAATGTTCCTGCGCTCCCGTGACCACAACAGAGCGCGACGAGAGGAACACCTTGAGGTTTTAGTGGGTGCGAGTCCCACATAACCCCTCGATTTTTTCCCCAAGATCGACGGGTATGCGTCAGGCATTTCTCCAAGTAAAAAAAAAAAGGTAAATCGTGGGTGTGGCAATTTTTTTTAGTTTAATTTTTAAGTCGCACTCTAGATACACACATAACAATTATTTTTAGTTAGTATACGCCAGGAATTTTATCCAAGCATTAGGGCGTCGACTAAATAATATATGTGGTGACTCCCGCTCCGGGTCTTTCCTGGTGCAAAGGTTGGCCATTGCCATACAGCGCGGGAACGCGGCAAGCGTTGTGGACACCTTTGCGCCAGGAGCAACCAGGGGCGGGTTATTTGACTGACGACTGACGATGTTTATTTTAGATATATTGTATTGTATTTTGTAATATAAAATTAATTGTACTTTAATTTGTAACGTTAGTATATTATTATAAGTATATTATTCCCTCCACAATCTTTGAAGAAGACCCGTGCCCAACAGTGGGACGTTTATGGGTTGTAATGATAAATGATGATGAAAAAATAACACTTTACTCGTGTGGTCAGGGCACATATTGAATGAAAAAAGCGTTTTCTATATTTATTGCTTGTAAAGTTAATAATTTTATAATTCACACACTTGAGCCAACTGGGGAATTTCAAAATATGAAAAATACGGTCTACCTAATTACTCGTTTATAATAGAAACTGACTGATCAATGCACAACTAAAATGGTCAGAGGTCTAAAAGTAGGTATGTTAATTGCAGAGATGACGGAAGTGAGCACTAAGAAAGGATTTTTGGAAATATAGCCTCTCAGTTATCATTGTCACGGAATTGAATTCTGCTCGAGAGATATGGCGACAGCTATTTAGAGTAATAATGTGTTTTGTCCCTGCCCTATATCTTTTTACATTTGTAGATTATTTGCAATTACTTTTATATACCAACTATTTTTATACAGAGATATGAAAATAGCTACTGAAGGATATTTAGTTTTATTACAATATATTTTCTCAGTATTTCGCCAGATTAGACTCTTATTGCGTGACGCTCCAGTTATGTAAGTAATATTAAGAACTGGAATAGGGTTTTTAATAAAAAGTAATAACTTGGTGCTTTAAATATAGAATATTGTCACTTCAGATCATACTACGATATAAATATAATTTAAATGATATGCGGAATATTTTTTTATTGATAAAACTCTCCAAATCCGAAGGGGATTCAATCAGCCTCCGGCGCTCCACACTCACCAGACGAAACGAAATAGCATATTACATACTGGAATGGTAGTACTTCCTCAGACGTGCTGGTTCATTGATTTTAGCATGCAAGCATGCCATAGTATGTATTTCAGTCGTTATCAAGGATCGAAATAGGAAGCGGTATTTTACCTAAACATTGTAAGTAACATACAACGGATAATACAACACTTCATCATCATCATCATATCAGTCTATTGCAGTTCACTGCTGGACATAGGCATCTTCTAACACGCGCCATAACACACACAATACTTGTCGGAGGTGATTTAAAAAATTTAATTTGGTTTTTTTATGATAACATAACATAGTATCATGCCTTCTTTCCCGAAGGGGTAGGCAGAGGTTATTTACACCCACATTTCACCAGCTATGATTGGTCCCATGAAATAGGGGGCGAGCCTATTGTCATCTACCGGGAACATTTGTTTACCAGACTTCGGGAAAATCTCAATACTGGAATTTCATGATAGAAAAGCCCAATACCATTTTCATCCGACCAGGGAATAGAACCCGGGACCTCTTGCACAGCAGTCGTATACACTTCCCACTGCGCCACCGAGGCAGTTTCTTTATGATTAATTATGTTTTTATGATAATAGTAACTTATAGATGCAGCTTGACTCAGTTATGATTATAAATGGTGAGTAATATAACAGTAGGTTAAACTATGCGTTTGTTTGTTCATTGATTTTATTATTGATTAATTGTAATGACTAAGAATTATAGTCATTACAAAATATGTAGATGACAGTGTAACTAAGAATCATGAGATCATTGTAATGTTACAATTATACGCAATAGTCAGCTGAGTGTAAATTTGAAATAGTTTTATGTGACATAAATCTGATAATGGCATCAATTTAGAACAGAACGAACAAACAGTAGAACAACACATAGTGCGAAATTGCAAGTGTGTGTCGAATTTTTTTTTTTGTATTTGTAAATACCAGGAAGGTTATATAAGAGAATTGTTTTGGAAGAGTAGTCGCTAGTTTTAAATATATTATATTGTTGTACTGCTTATATGTTGTACTTACTATGTTTTCTTATTGTTATTTTAAGTTCCTGAAAATAAGTTGTTTATGATTAGAAGTTGAAGTTGCGGGTCATGAGGCGGGCAGTCGTAATGTCAGAACGTTCGGTCAATGCGTTCGCTTAGGCGTAGGTACATAGTAGCCTTTGAATAGAAAACGTGATTTCAGTAAGTTTTTTTCCATAAAAACGCAAAGATTGTCGAAAGCAAAAAATATTCGGTAAGGCACACGCGTGGGAACCACGACAAAGCTTGACAACGACATTCGACAGTGCCATAGATTCGTAAAATCTGGATAAGAATGTAAATAACAACATTGAAATGTTAACTACTAAGGGCTTATAACAGTTAAACCTTAATACACAATGAGTGTGCTAACTATTCACAAATCTATTTAACGTCAACAATTTTCCTCTTTGTGAGGTAAGTAATTTAAATAACCTTATATTTGTAAGTACCACATTGACTCATGTGTGGCACTTGGTACTTTGCATAAAGTTTGTACACAATAAGTAATGAAAGATTGCTAGTACAACAGTAATACGTTGAAGTGGACAGTATTCACATTTCCCTGGAATTTCGTTTAACATTTGCATAGTAATTAACAACTTGTGTACCTTTTCGTCCTACTTACGGTTCATTATGAAAAGATTTGCATTTGGTAGGAACTTATGTAGCCATATAAATAATGTACAAACAATGAATAATTGCATGGGGGGTCTGGACTCTTAAGTATATTGCCTGTCATAACTTATGTTAAAAATGAGATTGCTGATCGTAAAAGTTAAGAAACTTCTTAGTGAGTAAATTGTGGTGAAAATTCTTTTGTCATTTTCAGCTTTTGAGCCTTAATAATGATGAATAGAACAGTTACAACTTGAATCAATTTTAAGATTTGTAATAGAACTCTCATCGTAACAGTTTTTGTGGTTAGGTTTTGATTAGAATCTAACATATTTGTATCTATGATCTTCACTTTGTTGCTCTGAACGTAATCATGTGTTCACTCGACCAAAAAAGTCAACACAGATTCCTAGTTTTTAGGCCATTTTCAGACATAATTTTATATTTTATTTATTTTACTATTTTTTCTGTACATACTTTTATATTTTCAAAATAATTATATTATCTTTCTTATCCTAATCCAACTTAATCCAACACTTCATGAACGCCGACAAGAAAAGTCGTGGCTTCGTTTTAATTGGACATGACGAATCAAGTTTGTAGGAAAAACTGGGCGGGGACGGCTTGTGTAGGCGGATGTAGTTTTTGTAAAGTCTCAATGCTACTGTATATCAATGAGGACCACATGAATATGAATAAGGATTTATACGTCAAAACATTTTGCGGCAGTTACACGCTAATGTGTTAATAAGCACAAGAAAAGTTACAAAACGTGATGCGAAACGTCTATTTTAGTCCTATTTTTAATTTTAAAGACACTTTATTATGCAAGGACGGCTTATATTTACACTACAACGATTACATAATATATGCAGTGAAACTATTATGTAAAAATAAAGATGTAACTAGGCATGAATGCGGCAAAATGCACATACAACTTTTACTGTATCTATCCCACTCCACTGTATAACCCGAGATGGGTTATACAGTGGAGTGGGATAGATACACATCACACATCCCACTACTAGGAAAATTGCCATACTATTAACCTTATACAATGTTTAGTTGCACTTAAATTAATTCAATATTGTGATAAATGATTTACAATATTCAATAGTTAAAATATAAAGTCGAGTTATTTGATATGAGAAAATATTTATTTTTACTGAGAATTTAACCTTTGGTTGGTATGGGATTGTTTCGATTTTTACCTTTTCTCGCAGTGCTCTTGTCTGCATAAGGTTCCCTTAGTCGCCTTTTACGACAGATATATATATATATATATATATAGATAGATACCTAAAATAATAAATACTACCTACCTAAAAAATGATGTTGATTCTATTGAAATGTGCGTCGAAACATATCATAAATTGGTGAAAGGTATTTTCTTTAGTATTTAAAAACATTTAATTTTAACAATTTTAAAAGCAAATTAAATTACCAGCATTATATGAAAACAACACGTGTAGATAAATTTTGCGCCCTTATCACCAAAAACCATCGCTTCCAGATATTCGATCTTTTGCGATCTTATCGTAAAACGTTATTTCAGAGCATACTTCGGCTAAAGGCATAAGAACGTTATTAAAATTTTATATTAAAACCACTACATCGACTATAAAAGAAATAGGGACATAAATAAATTTGTTATAATTTATTTTCATAGCCGAGACAATACGACATACATTCATATTTATTTGTACTATCCATTCTTACAATGACGGCTACTAAACTTTATTAAAGACAAGTGAATTTAAACTTTAAAAATAAATGGTATCAATAATCGAATTAGCACCGTGGTACATAATAATAGTTATGTGAACCGCGATCTATGTTTCCGGTATGTTATAAATACATACCAATCTTGTATTTGCGTATCGGACAGCGGTAATCGTATCTAACGACTACTAAAACATGTAAAACTCTCTGGATGATTGTTCTCACACTGCGTGAGAACGAAAAATCACAAAATTGAATTACGGGCTAACTGTTCGGCAATTAAATATTCAAAAACAGCGACAGTTATAGCGGGTATGATCGCAGGTGCTTCGTGGGTCTCGGATCGAGGGGGTGGTGGGGATCGTCACGTCAGTAATCGGTCGACGGCTTTGCTTTTTCGGAAAAATCTTATCGGTACCAGATCGATTTCCACAGCAGATAATGCACGCACGTGTCACGATCCGACCCGACGAACATTGGACACAGTGTCGCTACCTGATTGAGCTGTGTCCACTGCACGCAGCGACAGGTTGTTTGCTAAAAACTGTCTGTCCAACCACGAAAAATTGTCTAACTAATTAATTTTTTGCTTTTCATTGCCCTGTGTAGCTCGTTGAGCTAGTTTCTTCTCTAATTGATTCTGGATATAGACATAGTTACATATTCAAAAACGTGATACGTCGGTTAGACTCTGGATTTTTTTTTTCAGGAGTAATAAAATTTCAATTTTTCGAAAGTAAATTCATTTAAATGACATTTGATGTTGGAATAACCAGATCTAACCAGGTATTTTTTATTTCAAAAGACGTACGTGTCTAATTCTACAACATAAACAAGGTTTGACACAATTCTCAGGACCTAATAGTTTCTAATGAAATAACATTTAACATTTTAAATGACATTTAAATTTACTTCTCAAGAAAGCTATTTAGTAGCGTATCGAAAGCATTTGCTTAGCGAAAATTTACAATCACCCAAAAATATTTGTCGACGGTGGCACTTGACGCTGGTCGGCATCGGTTCTCACGAGAAATGATTCGGCGGCATTCCAAGTGTCCACAGAGCTTCAATCAAATGCGAAAGTCGTGCATATCCACTGATCACTCGACCAAAAAAGTCAACACAGATTCCTAGTTTTTATAGAATATTGACTAAAATAAAATATTTTTTTATCATTTAAGATATCTCAACGAATCGGCTATATAATTCCACAAACGAGCTATTGAGTATTGAAGTGCGCAAAACGTGCCAAACTTCTTTGACTTATTTTAGCTAAGTGTGATGTTTACAACACCCAATATAATAATAGAGAATTAAGTATTGGAGGTTTCGTCACAAAAAAACCGGTCAAGTGCGAGTCAGACTCGCGCACTGAAGGTTCCGAATGACTTAGTTACTTAATAGGGTAGTTATAAATTAGTTACTTAGTTTGGTACCTATTTAAATAATATTTTTTTAAGGGACACTCACATTTACAAAAGTACTCGTAACAAAAACTGAAAAATGTTTTTTTCAGCAAAGATCTTCGTATGGCATATAATTCGACAGATCTTTTAAAGACACTTTAAGGTTTCTAAGCAATTTACGCTCCGAATGTGCATAAATTGTGCTACTCCTCTATCCTTTAAAAAGTAACTGTACAGACCACTTAGCTGGAGAAAAGATCACTACAGCTACTCCGCACGCTCCACATTCAACCCGCTTTCTATGCCTTGCTATAAAACTACGGCTTTTAGAGGATGTTTCAAATATGCTGCCACCCGGTGTTGGAATGATTTGCCACCTCCAATAAGATCCCTAAAAACTAAGGAAAGTTTAAAGTATCACTTCAAAAAATACTTATTACAACAACAAAAAAACGAACAGCATATTATTTACACTTAGCTTTTTAACTTGTTTTTGTATTCTATAATTTTGAAATTAAATGTTAATAAAACCCCTTATACATATTCATGTAATATTCATATAATATACATTTCTTTAGATTTTATACCATTATTATTTTATTATAATACTATATTTATATAAGCAACTGCTGGCTTGATGTCCGTACGTCACTACCTACAGGTGGCTACTGAAAATCAGCGCTGTGCCGTGATTTTATGTCATGGCACAGCAACAAGCTGAGTGGCTACCTTTTTGTCGCGACCATGGCATGCGAATAGTATTAGTAAAATAGCTATAAAAACTTAAATGTATACTCTGTATTTGTATGTATGGTTTGTGACAAATAAATGTGTTTTCTTTCTTTTTTTCTTCTTTTAAAAGCAAAAAATATAAAAAAATCACTAGGAAAACGCTTAATATAAATACTTTCAACAAAAAATATTTTGAACATGATCGCATATACCGTTTTTGAGTTATTTCTCAACAAAAGGACGTAAGCGCTATGAAGATACGCTCTGTTGCTGCGGAACCCTACATTGAGCATGGTCCGACATATTCTTAACCGGTTTTTGTTTGTTGATACAATAACTTTTCATCATCATCATCATATCAGCCCAATGACGTCCACTGTTGAACATAGGCCTCCCCTAATTTCCGCCACAGCGAGCGATTTTGTGCCGCCCGCATCCAACGGCCACCCGCAACCTTTACTAGGTCGTCGGTAATTATGCATAGTGCTTTTACCAATAGATAAATCTTAATTAGCTGTAAAATTGACTGGTAATAAATTAACCAAGCTACGACTGAATTTTCTTTAATTTGATTTGTTACCTATTGTATTCTGTTTACTCAGGTAATAATAATTAATTTTACCATTTATTTGACAAAAATCTATTAAAAATAGCGAACGTCCTCGCTATTTTTGCTGATTTTAAACACAAACTCATACAACTTTTGATTTCTAGAATGTTTATAACAGCGAAACTAACAAGTTATAATTTACAAATAACGGCGTTCATTATCGTTTTTAAGCGAGCATCACAAGGGGTAACATTCGTTCGACCTTTTGTCTATTGAATGTAAAGGAATTGAAACAGTGCTAAATAATAGATACGAGGGTGTCGACATGCCGTTTTGTTATTTAATCAACAAAAGCGTCCTGACTTTCGACGTTCAGTTGGACCTCATACTGTGACCTTTTATCACGAGTACAGCATGCCTTGTTTTGAAGAAATTATTAGTCTGGTTTAGCATAGAAGGGACAACAATCGCTCGTGATTCCTGTAAGCATGGCAGTACGGTAACAATGATTTATTTATAGTATGTGAGTCATCGGTAGCCATTAGTCTTGGACATTGTCTTTGCTGCAGCGAACATCTCCTCTCAGCTGGAGGGCTTTGCGTGTTTACAAACACTTTATTGAGGTGTTATGTTTAATGGCTCCTTTAGAAGGTGATTTTCATTGTTTTGTTGACAATGATTGACTGTATATAGTTATAATTGAAGTAAATTTAAAATATTATGTATTATGTTTTTCGTATTATTTTTATCAGCGTGAATGCTAAGAATTTTTATGGAGTATCTTATAGTTATTATGAGCTTTGTTGAGATAAAATCCCCACTTATTTAATGTATTTATAAAAAAAACTGGAAATACCCTACTCGATAAGTTTGTTTCAACAAAAACTTAAAATTAAAAAAAAAAAAGATTTTCGATATTATTATTATAATACTGCACAAAAGACAATGCGTCGAAAACCTGTTTTGACAGCTCGTTTGGATACATCATTTTATGATGATTCTTTAAAGGTTACGAACATTATTAACTCAACAGTATTCTCTATTTTAACACAAACATATTGTAGCTATATTCTAGTAGCTGTAAGCACAACTGGTTCTAATTGCGAAGCGACAAAATGTGGATGCAAGATAACAGAATCCCGCTTACATTTCAGATTAGGAGCGAGAGAGTAGGCGTATTTCACGAGAGATTCACGGGTAAAAGCATTTAATTATATTTTAGGAACAGTTTATAAATAACTGGCCAAACAAATGCTATATTTCAAAACAAAAAGAAAGAAATGCAAAAATAATTTAAAATAACATTAACAAACTTGATTTAATTACGAGTCAAAAATAAGTTTTGTATTCCTTTCGCAATCTTCTCCTCGTAGTTAAGGATTTTTTTTAAATATGCAAGTATGAACGTCTGAGAACTCTATGTTATACATAGTAATATTAATATAAAATTATTGCTATTCAGAAACTTTAAGCTTCGCAAACTTGTCATCTGATAACTTAGAACTTTCCTCTTGTTACATTATAAGAACATGACAAACTTTGAAAGCAGTTCGAATATCGAATATAGTTATTCGATACTCGAAATGCTGTATAAAGTCTGTGTCTGCTGAAGAGTCCCTTATGTATTTAACTTATAATGATTATCATAGCTTGTGTGAAATCACCATGAGAAGTCTAAGGAGTCTAATAAGTTTTTGAGCTATATGATTATTATATCATTATAGTCTTAAAGCCGTGCTACACGGTTATAAACTTTCCTTCCACAGAGGTGCCCTTGGTGGATTCCAACCGTATAGCCGGCTGTTGTAAACTAAATTTCATACAAACTATACGGATGGCAACCAAGCTCCCACCAAGTTCACTCTGTTGAACGCAAGTTTATAACCGTGTAGAACACCTATTAGATAGCACTGTGAGACTATAATTAAATTTAACTTTATTTTTCAAAATTTCTGGTAGTAAAAACCATATCGGTTTACAATATAATATATTGGTTCATTAAATGCCTGTGGAAGAATTTAATGCGGTTGTATTAAAACTAAAGATACACCTTGTATACTTATGCATACAAGGTGTGTCTCCTCCTTCTTTTAAGGTTATGCTAAGAATATAATAATCCTACTAATAAGTATTATAAATGCGAAAGTTTGGATGAATGGATGTATGTATGGTTGCTTGTTACTTCATCACGCCAGAACGGCCTGAAAGAATCTGTAACAAATTTAACCAATCTACATTTTAAAATGTAACACACAGGTGGAACTGACAGCGGAAGCTAGTATTGAAATAAACGTGAAATGTTTCTCTCTTAACATAAAAATATATTCTATACTTTCAAATTATAACTTGCAGCGAGAACCTCGAGCGACCGTCAGTAGTAACAAAATTGTTGTTCAAAGTCTTCATTTGTCATTCAGAAACAATGGAAGGGCAGTTAGGCCAATGTCGACGATTGTGAGAACACATAAAGGGAGTAACAGTACAACTGTACAGTTTTATTGTTTTACTGCCCAGCTCCTGTAGCCATAGGAGGCAGCACCCTAAAATATTGTGTAAAAACGTTTAAGCTTTAAATAAAAGCAATTAAATAGATTTACAACCGTCTATGTTCTTAGAAAGGCGACAAAATGTGACGGAATTTGTCATTTGTTTTTCCAATTGTTGAAATTGTGATAATCACTGTTTTGTATTGTAATATTTTGTCGTTATTTTTTCATTGTACTCTAATTTCTAATATTATTAAATAAGAAATGCTTGTATTTTGTCTAGCTTTATATAAACAAAATCGCTCTTTGTTCTTATTATTTGCAGAAAAATTTAGGAATCAATAAAATGTTGCTTGGAAACCCACATACCCTAGAAGAAATTCTATGAGTATGTCTGATCCACTAACCCGCACTAAGCCAGCGTGAGTGGATTATGGCCTAAACCCTCTCAGCTCTCTAGTTAGAGTAGAGAGAGAGAGAGTGGGACTTAATGGGTTGCTGATGACAAAATGTTGCTTTTTGAATTCTTAATTATTAAAAGATAAGATAGAAGATGGGAAAACTGTCTGCTCCGTCTCCTATAGTTTGGCTTCAACGTTAATTTCGAACTGATATTTAAAGATTCTCATCATCAGCAACCCATTAATGTCCCACTGGTGAGTTCGGGTCTTCTCTCCTCTATCTAGAGAGTTTAGAGGCCATAGAACATACACGTTTATTAAGTATATGTCTGATCCACCAACCCGCATTAGGGGGTTGGTGGATCAGACATATACTTAGAATTTTCTCTAGGGTATGTGAATTTCCTCAGGGAACAAGGTATATATTACTATAATATTAACTAGTTCCTATCTATTCTTCAAAAAATAAAACTATACAATTCAATTCTTTAAAAAGTAACAGCTACATTGTATTTCTTAGTTAGAATTTTTCAAAACAATACCATTCGTGTGTACTACTTCCTAAAGCTTTATCTCTATACTATCTAATCTATCTCTATATATCTATCTATCTGTCTATACTAATCCTATAATAAATTTAGTCACTCAACGGTGATTCTCCTCTTATAGGCACTTAGCAGTCAGTAGATAAAAAAAATCACTATTGTGACATATTATGTATATCGAGCCTCGTAAACTCACACTTTGAAGAATGTAATAAATGGTTTGGAACATTTTATATGTCTGCCAATTTCCGAGAGAAAATAGAAAGGGAAATGGAACATGAAATACTCTAAAGTGGCACACCGATTTTCTGTCACCCTGCAAAGGATTCCGTGTATTTCCGCCTGTATTTTTCATAACATGCTATCTAATTGATATAAAATAGAAAACGTTTCTCTGTTTTAGGAACCATTTTGTGCCGATTTTCAAAACTGCCAGTTCAAATGCGAACATGTTAAATAAAAGTCTAGTTAATTAAAACAAATTAAACAAGCTAACACTCTTTAGTCACACTAACTTTATGGGCTCTTTAATTATTCACCACGTTTATTGTCATTCTATGTTTTTCAATTGTTTAAGTATAACTGGCTGTTTTCAATAAAACTGAGTGTTGATGTCGTTAAATAAAACAATAAACGATACCTTTCAAACTTCGAACATTTGCCGAAGCTCTTCAGGTTTTATTAACATTTACCGTCGCCGCAAGACCTCTAAAACCTATTTCAATAGATGCGCTTAGCAAATATGATAACTTTGATTGAGTACAAACCAAATTGAACTTTAGTTTTCAAACATAAAGTAGTTTCTGTAACAGTATATTTAGGTTGGTGTGATGTTGTAAAAAGACTTGACGATGCTCGGCTCGAAATTCAAATCTACAGCAGTAAAACAACGCTCATGAGATTAGATGCGCATTGATCTTTTATTTTCGTCTGCCGCAATTAAGGACTTCGTCACCCCGAATTTGTTGTTAATTACTGGTTACTTTTAGGACCTACTTTCTTCGAACTCCTTAAGAAAATATTTTGTAAATCTCAATTTGTGGTCTATACGAAATTCTTCATCCAACCTCACAATTATGGACCACATGTCGAGATAAGAACAAAGAGAGTATACTACTGTTCGGTAGCAGAACACGACCCCCATGATGCCTACTGTGTTGAATCAAAAACCACAAACAAGACTATTGAGACCAAAGATATGGCTTTAGACGGCTTCGTTTTGTCTCCAGTTGAAAGTACATTTAAGTGAAGTTCATTGTTACAAACTCAACTATGATGCTACCGGTGGGTGGTGGGCATTCTTATGTGGTTTGGCCTACCTGATGACAGATCTATGATGTTATTGATGGCTTCCTTAACAAATATGTACACATAATAGTTCGTTTGAGGTATTTTCCGTGAGGTTAACTTGCGGTAAGACAATGATTGTTTTATTTTCTAGCTAGTCACCTCCTGCTATGTTGTTTCCGTGTATTTTCTGTAGTTTACGACAACGTGTATTATTGTATTTCCATTAGACCTTATTTTACGATTACTTCATAATGTGTTGAATTTAATTTTATTAATTTAACGTGTATTTCCTTATATAAATGTTATGAAAAAATTTAATCTCTGGAAAATTATAAATTATGGCATTTTTAATCTATATATTTATAAGTTACATTTAAAAAATGTGATATCTGTTTGTTTTTGTAAAAAAACTTCAATGAGTTTTCCGAGTGCCTGGCCAAATTTTCAACCAACATACCAACGGAACGGGAAGGATAATACGATGGACCGGATAACATTTTGGTCAAACCCGTGGATAATACCTACCTAATTATTTATGTTACAGAAATATTAACATACTCCACAAGAATAGAAGTAAAATATGATCTGCGATTAGGTAATTCATATTTTCTGAATTCAAAATTTATTATGAAAATTGTTAAATTCTAAAATTATACATTAATAAAATAGTATGACGACGGTTAACGAGAGTTTCTAAGTTACACAATAAATAAAGTTTCCTCATTAATCACGTCTGGGAAATGAAAATTGTATAGCCAAAGAAATAATTAACATTTTTTTCATTATTACTTACTAACATAAGTTGTCACTTTCTTGAGCCACCCAAGTTCGCCACACGCAAGCTTTTGGGCTCATGGGCGTTACTACTTTGTCACCTTATGAATGCGTTTAGATAGCATCAAAGGTTTTATGTATTCTTATAAAAGGACTGGCCGCCTAATTCGTGGCTAATACATCAAATACTGATACAAAATGAAGATTGTTCGATATTTGAAAAAGCCGCTACAGTTATTGACGTTTATGTTTGGCATCATTGTGTGTGGCGTCAGAGATGTGAATGGAGCCGGGGTGCGTCGTAATAGGTGTGAAGTGTCGTACCATTGTTGTCTGTTTTTCAAGACAGGTATTCGAGATGCGCGAATAATGCGGGATGTGTGACGTCTGTAATATACGGTGTGAACTGGCAAGTGATATTTGTACGGTAGCCAAAGTTGTTTGTCTTTACAATAATAACTAAATAACGAGTATGTTGTATTACTTTTTTTAGGTATGTATAATAATATAAAATTTCACACATTCACACAGTCATATAGATAAATTACACCCAGACACAGAACAAATAATCATGCTCATCACATCATCAATCAATCATGTCTAAAAAGTGATGTATTTAACAAGGTATCCAACTTGCACGTTATCAATATTCTTGGAAATTAAAAATATAAATTTCTTAATTCTAAATTAAGAGAGTTTACCGGCGACGTCTCAAAATCGGGGTACTGCCCCCGAAATATACAAAAACATTGATATATAGGTTTGTTTGATGTTATTGATAAATAGATATATTATGTCAAATACGTATTATAGTGCAGAGCCCACACCTGTAAAATTACTGCCTAGGTAGTATTAAGTTTCTGCTGGTGAGTGGAGCTGGTGTGCCTGCCCTAGGTTCTTTGTTAAAGAACAGTAAGTTGTTTTCTCAATCTGTAGTAACTTAATTTTATAAAGCAAATCAATCCTATAGCATTATTGGTGACTATAGTGAGTAACTATAGCAGTTACTAGAACCTATACCAAGTCATCAGCAATGCTAAATCTATTAGCTGTGGCTTATGCATTTTTGGGATTTAGTTAAAAGGTTATAATTCAAAATTCAAATAAAATTATATTCATGTAAACAAATAAAGCCTGCAATAAGACCGTAACACGTAGAATGGCGATAGTATTACTA
Source organism: Laspeyria flexula (assembly GCA_905147015.1). Taxonomy (NCBI): domain Eukaryota; kingdom Metazoa; phylum Arthropoda; class Insecta; order Lepidoptera; family Erebidae; genus Laspeyria; species Laspeyria flexula. The sequence continues at coordinate 7,336,672 of LR989964.1, read as the reverse complement.
GGCCGTAACCGCAAACTTAAATCCTACAAGTCTAAGCTTAATACTTTTATTCTGATGGATATTGCTACACATTCCCTTAATGTTCCAAATGATCCTGTAATTTAGCTCTTACGATGCTTTTCACAAGTAATGTTACAGTCTGTTCTTACTAAAGACAATTAGAAAGACTACATGTTACATTTGAAGACGTTAGAACTGTCTTAAGTGATTAATATTTTTTTCATTACTGTCAGTTAACTTTACCTGGCAAATAAGCAGGCTGCCATGAATAGTACTAATAGTAGGCTTTAAGTTTTAATAACTGCTTGCAATGAGGTGATTAAGTATGTAAAAAGTGTTTCATGCAAAAGTATTCCTCCTTTTCTTCCTGACTTTCTAATGCCTCTAAAGCAGGATTTTCTTTTTCGTGAAATCATAATCATCTGTAGACACCTCCTTGTCATTTCTTTTTTTTCAAAAACTTATTAGTGGAGAAAATATGATCCTCTAAATATTGCAAAAATTGGCTCATTTTTAAACCTGAAATTTATGATGTAAAGACAATTGAATCGGCTCAGTTTTCGAGGAGGAAACAGGGGAATCGATAAATCGTCAATCTCGATTACATTTTTGTTTTATAATCTGTATGTGCTGCAGGTGTCTCTATCGCACTTTATGTATGGTTGCAGATTTGAGATAAGTGCGCAGCGCGACGGCAATAGTTCATCCAAATACATATTTTTCAAATTCCTTGCAGACCACTAAATAAAATTGAATGAAATCTAATCTAATCACTATGTAATCACAAGTCACCAAGAAAAATAAAACACTAGCAGATTATAATTTATTGACTAACATTTTTGATCCTCTAAAAAACCTATCTCTGTTCTGTAATTTGAACGGTTATTTCAGTCTCTTTATGAATAAACATTTAGTTTCCGAGAAAATATCATCACGTTTTAATAAGTTAAACAGCAATAAGATATTATGAAAAATATCTGAACATTTAATATAATGTAAACTATAAATAGATCCATCGTTAAGTTCAAGGTCCACAAGTACTCAGCAATAATGGTCCCTTATTATTTATTTTCTTAAAGCTGCTAATATTAGTCGCAACAATATTTCAAGTCTGCTGGTGATGTAACGTAAGGAGCAAACGGCGAGGAATGTAGCGAACTGAGCATGGATAGGAATGTTTCTCAGACATTTCGCAACGTCACTGCCAAGTTCTTAACATATCTGGATGTTCAATTTCTTTTCTTTCAAATTGTCTGTTCGTACTCGCAAGTATATATCGAAATAATACGAAACAAATGATAAATTTCATAGGAACCGCTACGCGTTGAATGCTTCCCTTAGTTTGTGAGGAATGTCGCTATAAGCATTTTATTGTTTGATGAGTTCATATTCTTTGGTGTACAGTAAAACGTAATTTACCATTACACTATTTTGGAGTATGTAAATATCTTTACGTTGAAGGCCATTAAACCATCTAAGCTTTTCAAGGGAAACTCTTGGAGAATTTTACCACAAACTCGTCAGTTCTAGAGATGGGGGGCATCATAAACCTTTCCTTTATGTCTTATTAGCTGTAAAATATAATACACTAACTACTTACATGCTAATCTGCGTTTACAATGTAACATAATCATTGTTAACTTGTAGAAAATATCCAAATTGTACATATTATAGAGTGTTTTGTGGCTGTGCCTGAAGTGTCGTAAAGGTCGGCTAAACTGTTATTTTAGGATCGATGGCATAACATAATAGAGGCTAGTATCCTAATATCCTTATTTTTCTTTACTGTTGTACGCCTACTTGAACGGCGTTAAGGAAAATATTGGTGTATTTTCTTACAAAGCCTTTGTAAATGGATATCTTGGAGATGATTGCTATAGATATAGATTGGTTTTTTCTTGAAGTGATGCCTACAAATGGGTTTATTTTTATTGATTGTTTCTACAAAAACATATGACATAACAAATGCTTGGTTTTGTAAGGAATTTTTTATCTGGACTCTATCAAAACGGAGATAGATTTTTTCATTTACCAAAGTCATCGCGGACAGTACAGTTATTGAGCTTTTTTTTCCACGCGATCACTACGATTGTAGAATGAAGTTGCCGTGCCGTAGTTTGGTGGGAAAAAAGGAGTAAATAGGTTTGAAGAAGGTCGGAAGGCACATGTGATTCTCCTGGTGTTATAGGCGTCTCTAGACTACGCTGAGCAATCACTAACATGCTATAAAAAAATAGGTATGAGGTTTCACAAGCAACCAATAGACTTGCGATGAGTGGTAAGTAATTGTATTGTAAATAATAATATAATCAATTCTATTGGTTGTTGACAACACATTTCTCCTCCTGTTGTCTTTAATGGAGGTCCAGCATTACATTCACAAGTAAATATTTTCCTAGAACTCACAAACTCTGGCTTTTAATGTAATTAATTTACACAACTGGTACATATTGCAGCCGGAATTTAATTCGTTGCGAGCGGCTCGGCCGTGGCGATTGTACAAATTATGAAACATTTACTTACTTGGAGTTTATTTGATCCTAGACTTGATACAAAGTAGGGTTGATAAGTTATTTTTGTATATTTTCAACTTTTGTATATTTTCAACATATGAAAAGCTTTTTTAATTTCTTCGTTAATTTATATATGATGTTATAAAGAGGATAAAGATAAGCATTCTAATTACCTTTCATCTTTATAGTAACCCTAGAACCTGTCCACTGCTGGAAGTGATAATTATATAAACATACATACCTAGTAAATAAAATACTTCGCTAGCTACGGAGGGTATTCATAGAAATACATAAAAACCAGAAGTGCAACTACACATCGTCTGCTACTGCTCAGTGAAGTCGACTACAAACTGGTACCTTTGTAAGTAATGTGTTGAATAGTTTGTCAAAATCTAGGTACCACATTAAAACCTTTTAGTACTTATAACTAAATTCCCCAATGTAAATCAGTACACCACTTGCGTTTTATAGTTACAGTTTTCAAATTCAAATACGATAGAATATAACCGTATTCTACGAATAGTTTAGCTATTATCAAAGACTTTGGTCCATAACTACAGACCAAGCAGAAAAGTAGTTTATAAATTTTGTTTCATGGACCATTGGCACGATATCCGAACTAAACCCGACGAACATCTGCGAACAATCGTTTTCCCGCCACCCAATTCCCTACTTCGCCAATGTCAATGTCAAGATCAAGTTAGTCGTCTCGGGAAATTTACTTAACACACAAATGGGGAGGGAAGTGTATCCTCATCAAACTGTTTGTGTGCTTAAAAGCTGCGGTAATTTAGTTGTCTGGGTAGCAACCACTGTTATAATAATAGCATAGTCAATTAGTAGTGGTTTTTTAAATAAATTAGATTGGAGATTTTGTCTATGTAGTTTATTTTGCTGCAATTCAAAGCGATATTCATTTTAAAATTACCTTAAAGTCAATTGAGTCTATAAACAAATCGGTTGCAGTTGCGAAAATGTTTAGTCACTTTCAAAGTTACTGCACCGTATCCCTCGTTATTTTTAACTAACACTGTTATTGTTATCTGAACATTTGTGAAAAATAATAATGAAATCAAAATGGCGTCAGTTTAGGGGTGTACAAAATAATCAGGGCAGTAATGGTAGCCGTTTATTTACTTTTCGCGATTTATATTTAGCTGGGGCGATGGTAGGGTAGTTTGAAATATATTCTATGGGGTTTTGTAATGTTAACGTCGTTCGGTTATGCCTCGTTGAGAAGGGGATGTTATTGTTTGGGGATAAGACTGGCTTTCACGCGGGGAATTTCACCCTAATGTTTATTGAGAAGTTTTAAATTATAAGAGCAATTTATCACTCTGTCGTAGAGCTGCTGGCCGAGTGATAGAGAACTAGTAACGTTTCTCGCTCATATTTATGTATAAGTACAAAATAGGGCACACAAATTTATTATAGGATTTGGGCACCAATATATTATAATAATTAAGAACTTTGTTAAACTGGCACATTTCTAACGGACAATAGGATTTTTTTGAATTGAACTTGTTTCAGGATAATATAACTTTTTCAAGAAAAAAAAAAACAATTAGAGTAAACTAAGAAAATTTTTTTATATTTATTTTATGTTTGAGTCGACTGCTACCGCTGTAATTTTAACACAACATTCTCAATAATACATACACATATATAGGGTTGAATACATAAAACCAGTTTTCTTTCTATACCAATAATCGTTTGCAAATTACAGTAGATTACTATATACCACTTAAAGCTATTAATTGGTGGTTTATTAAGGTGTTCGAATACCTCGTTCAGTGTTTAATAGTTTTATACATAAAGAGACAAAACTGAAGATGATTTTTTCTAAATATTTTGCTAATTTGTTTTGCATAGCTAACAGTAACTTGACCTTTTTCTTCAACGTTTTAGTATTCGTATTACAAGTGCCACATTCGAATGAATAGCGGTGACATTAAAAGCTGGTTAATATTCGTGAGATTTGTGAAGGTTCCATTATTCTCGTTACGGGAATATAAGCTGATAAAAATGTTTTCTTGGCACTAATTGATTTAAATTCAAGTATGTGAAAATATTTGAGAAAGTTTTATAGACAGTGTTTTGTCATGGTCAACTCGATGTGAAAGAATTCGTTTACTTTTATGAATGAAACGTAGATTCAATAACGCTAACGATAGTGTCTATCGTTAAATGAACATTGTCAATAAAACAATAGAACGGAATGGGCGGACAGACATTCCCACAATAACACCACGCTATTAGGTATGGTTTAGCAACAGTGATAATAAAAATTGACATTAACTACGAACGCATACATAAATATGAATTATTCAACGTCTTCATGCTTGTATTTTATATTAGTAAACGATGCATGAAATTATCGAAAGCTCGGAGAAGTTTGTTATGTTACCTTCTTTAATTATAACGGTCACAAAGTGATGCGTTGGCCGTGAACAATTTTCGGACACCTTAGGGTCGTGAAAGTATGGAAGTTTTCTTTGTTGTAGTATTGTTTCGATTCCTCTGTCTAGTAACGATTGGTTGACACAACTAAGAATAAATTATCAAAATTAAAAATAATTTCATATATTTTCGATAATATGTTGAAGACTTCTCTATGATCTATAAGTCAAAGTTTAATTAATTTAATAATTTATATCATCTAGATCATAGTATAATATAATGATATTGATTGTTTAAACAAAATTCAAATATCAATTTTCAATAAGTCCATCAGTCAACTATTTAATCAGATTTAAAGTTTAAAATGATAATATTTCAAATATTTGAACTTTACTCCTCTGCGCGAAGTAATTAATCACTAAAATAAAATTGCGATTCCATGCAAACGTTGGAATTTAATTATGCTATGATACTGTTTACGCATAATTTAAATATCAGAAATGATTAATATGCTAGTGAGAGAATAAAAGGTCTGCCTTTTAGTTTTCGTTATGATAAAATTGCCGTGAAGTGAATTAGACAGTAACTATTTAGCAATCTGTGATTAGACTAAGAGTGACGTTACATAAAGATCGTGCACCTACCTTTACGTTAATATTCTTTCTAACTTATAGCTTTCCCACTGTGAACGACTTTGTGCCGCCTGCATCCAAGTTATTGCAGCAGTGGACGTCATTGGGATGATATGATAGCTTTCCCGGTACCTATTACTGATGCACCTGCTGTGGAATGATACGGGTTAAATGTATCTTACATTTCCAATCACAAAATAAAAATTGCATATTCGTACGGAACCCTCAGTGCGTGCAGTGAATGGAACTCGACTCGCACTTGGCTGGTTTTCGTTGGGTTAGATGCCATGAGCGGATTCTTTGCTCCATCGACCGTTACTCACCTATCGTAGTGCAGGATTTTCCTTCGCTGTCAGCAGATAATAACGTTTGAATAGACATACAAATTCCACTAAGTGAAATCCACATTAGTATTGCCGGTTGGAATCGAACTCGGACCGGATGCCGGTCACTTATCCACATTCGGCAACCAGCGCGCTTGGATGGTGGATATATAAATTATTTTTCCTGATAACAGTAAGGCTAATTTCCTCCATGCCTAGTAGTACTAAGAGATATAATATCCTCATCACTAAAACTATAATAATAAAATAGCTCTTTTATTCTGAAGCTGCTACAAAATGGTAATCAAGCAGATAATATTTTTTTTTCTTTATAATATGTCTCGCAGTTCAGTGTGCCGCCTGCCATAGCCTCCTCCAACTCTTTCCATTGAGTTCTATCTCGTGTTACTCTTCTCCAGTGGTGCCCAGCAGTTAGTTTAAAGTCGTTTTCCCATCTTTTTTGTTGGCGTTCTCTCTTGCGTTTTCCATCCCTGGGGTACCAGGCAGAGACAATTGTACTCCATTTATTTTGTTTGTCACGGAACAAATGGTATAACTAAACTTAGTTAACAAGAAAATTCAGGTATTATGCTCGTTCTCGATAAAAGGCCTTGTTAAAAATAATAGATGTTAAATAAAAAGTCATACACGTGTACATTAAATTATGTATTTATCAATTTGTTTTTACAACGAGAATAACATTATTTTGTATAACATGACGATAAATATAGAGACAGGTGGGAGAATTAAAGTCGACACGTTCCTATTATTATAATAGCAGACACGACGTAAGCCGCTTTTCTTCGAAGAAAATTCTCACAAATTGTTTGCTCCTCTAAGAATTGTATTTATATCTTATAATAGACTCACCTTTCTGTTGCATTCTGCGATATTTTATTCTTTTCAAAAAGATAATACACGCAATAAGCTCTATGTCGCAAAGGATTTGAAATATGTATATAATAATACCTAATGTTTTGAACATAATGGTACGCTCAGATTCAGAATAATACCTGTGTAACGCTGGCCGTCTTTAGCCTTCCACTGTATATTGAATCTTGTCTAACAATCTGAGTTTATTCCACAAATGGGGCCCACCTATCTCCCCTCTCATTTCAGTTTTTCAGACATAAAACCCACAAAGGTAATTTCTATTTGTGAGCGTATTGTCGTATTATTATCGCCTTTAAATTTTAGAAAAGTTACTCCAAATATAGAAGTAATTTAACCCTACAGCAACCCGTATCGATTATAACCCTGCAATATATACCTACTACCTTAGGGTACCACATAGAACATCATTAATACAGTGTACGTCTTTTGCCTAGCTTTTGTTCTTCAGAACAAAAGTGTAACCCATTATTATAAACTTCAATTAAATTGAATTCTCAGTTTATTTCCTTTCCATTAAAATAGTATAATATTTATTCTATCAGTAACACATTTTGTTCTATTTTCAACACAAAGCTGGAAAGGGTTTTTAATTGTGTTAGCGCGCCGTTCATATTGGATTTGCGCGTCAGTCGCATGGAAACTATCGAATCATTGGTCCTAATTAATGTCATTGTTCAGTACTATTCGGTAGTGAGGGAATCTTGTTAATAGACTTTATAACTATATACTTAATATAAGAAGAAATTACATAAGTAGAAAAAAAATAAATAACTTCAGCATCTATAGAAAGTTTTTAAATATTTGAACAAACATGATGCACCTAGGTACATGACAAATACAATTTCAATATTTACATCATATTTTTTTCTGCTCGTCTCTTATTTGCTGAAATCTGGGCCTAAAGAAGAATATTGCTGAACGAACAAGAAGTCAAATTTTAATTTAAAACCGTTTCCCACTATATCTATTCTTCCCACTGCTGGACACGCGTCTCCTCCAAAGATTGTGGAGGGAATTCAGTCTACCATACTGCGCTGGCTAGACGGGTTGGTATAGAGTTTTGTTTGCTCTTGTCTGCATAACGTTTAATAATCAATACTCAATACTTTATTTGCATTCCACAATGTCAATTAGATGGTATAATATCCCATTATGGCACCCACGGATTGAAATGGAGTAGTGACATTATGTATTCTTAATCCGTCACTATACGGACCATGGTTTTATTTGTATTGGTTTTATTATTCAGTTAACTTTATTTATAATATTATTTGAATAAAAATGTAACGGTATGGAATTCAATATTAGATGAAAATATTTAAATGGGTGCGTAGGTTTGATTAAAAGCGTTGCGTGTCGATAGTTGAAATGACAGTTTCATTATTTTGATATATTGAAATAATATAAAAATATAAATCAAATAAAACTACATTATTCCGACAAAATCAATACATTGTTTAATCGGGCCTATAAATAATGTATATTGCATTTTCCAATCGGCTTGGTAGGGTTACATACGTGAAGATTTCGTTTTCGTATTTTTCAGAAGAATGATATTTTTTTATCTATCGTGATGAACAATCGATTAAATTACTACATAAGAGTTTTTTTCTAAATAAATATGGGACCTATATACCTATTATAAAGGTATAGCTGAAAAATGTGGCTGAAACATATAGGTACTAACTAGAAACACCTTGCGTCGGTTAACCATTCCTCAATAAAATAAAATAAATGGTAGGTATTTACTTAGCTTATTATTTTAATATAAATTCATTATTATTTATCTCATACATTATGTTTATTTATTACTTTAGTTTAAGTATCTTTTAAATATAATTTTAATTGTTGATAGCATCAAAGTTTTGTTACCTACCAGAAAATAAGATATTTTTATGATTAAGATTAAACATTTTACATTAAGTTTCAAACAAAGTTTTAGTTACTTGTAGAAAATGGATGATTCGTGATTTGAATATTTTTGTAAACATTTTAGTCCAACCTTAATGAATTTCATTTTCTTGAAGTTTATTTCATCTTAGGCGTGGAGTACTCAAACATAATTAAAATTAATAATGTTGCCGCACTTCACAGTGAGTATTTTAAGCAGTCACACCTGCTAATATGTTTCACAACTTATGTTCGTCGAAGCCGAGTCAAATTAACATAAGGGATGAATTTCCACGCAAATGTTGCGCATTCCACCGCATACTAATTTGTGGAACGTGGAACAACCGCTATGAAAACCCAACGAGTTTAATTTGCTTCCTCGCATTACATATTAAATAAAATTACACTTCATATGTCAGCAGTAAATCTGTCACCCATACATTAATTTGTTTCAAGCTGTTAAATTTGGGTTCTGTAACTTTGATATCTAATATTAAACTGTATGTAAGTACTTAACTGATATTACGAAAATATTGACTATTAAATCTCAATTCCTTTTAGTATTACAACAGCTCAAATTTCGATTCAGTGTGTTAGGTACATCAAATAAGTGCCTACTTTCTAAAGTTGTCGAACTTTTCACTGATAATAATAAATCTGTCTTGGTAGACTTCACAATCACTTTGAAGATTACAACTTATGTTTCATCGAAATTTTATCTAATTAATTTTAAGTATGAGTTCCTTGAAAAATGTCGCAAATTAAAAAAAAAACTTCCTGTAATTTAATAAATAATTCATCCGTCAGACTAAGCCATTAGATACTTTGAGAGTAAATTATTATCAAACTATTAATGTTAATTCGTCTAAGTAAATTCACCTACTTAGTTCGTAAGATCAATCAATGGTTCAAAATGATTAAATATTCATGAGCGGTTAGTCAGAAATAGTGTGAAAACTGCATATCGTAGCATTAAGTTAACAATATGTAAACAACATGCATGCGTTATTTCATTAGGCATACTTTCGGCCGCAGCTGCGTACAACATGATAGAACTACATACGGACCACGCGTAAAATCAAATGTATAATGCTAAGATACGTGTAAAATTAAGTGTTAAAAATGAGTGTAGAAATGCTGATTAGATTCAGGTATTTAGTGGCTCCGGTGCACGATTGAGTGGTCACATCTCCGCCATAGAGCACAACCGACACGCATCTGACACGCCGTCATATCACAATTCTATGCTTCGTTTGTTCCATTGTGATACCCGTTCAATTCATGTCATATGCCTAATTATATTACACTAATTTTAAGTGTGCTCAATCGATAGTTTCGCCTTTAACCAGATTGAAACAATCGGGCTATTTACACGGCGGTAGCGACAATATTTTTTTACAAGTCTCGTGTTATTTCGACGAATACTTTTGTGTATTGTTTTGTACGGGTGCGACCTTGTCCGGACAATGATGGATCTCGGTGCTCGTTGTGCTTCATTATAACTAAGAATTGACATTTAAAGAGGCCTTACGCTTTTGTTACTACTTTGTAGACTACCAGTATTACACATGGGAATCACCAATCAAACTTTGACGTTTCTGAGATCGCTAGAGTGCTAGTAATCAGTCTTTCTTCATTTCAGTACGTTCAATATACTGAGGCTCGTCAATCATCCGAGTGGCTTCTGATGTTGGCCATATCTCTTCTTTATTTGAATACTGGAAATAAATTTGAATTCCTCAAGTCAATTCACGAACGATATAAGCAAGATTTTTTAATGATTGCGAATGCAATATGAGTCATTCAAGGTGCAAGGCTATGTAGGTAAGTAGTACCTATCGGTTACATGCTATGAATACAGTAGGTATAGCTAACTTGAAATTATAAAATGTTTGAAGAATTTTATCCACATTTTATGATTTATTAACTTTGTCTTGAAATCAGATTACGTGATCGTTGCGGGGTAAAACTTAGCATAAATAGATTATTCCTCCATCGCAATGTTGAAATCCATTTTTGCTTTTGTCGTTTGATTTTGTTCTTTTTTATTTGATCTCAGATTAATGTGAAATTTCCTTGATCGTATATAATAGGTATCATGTGAAACGAATAAAAACTTATGAGAAGGCATTTTCGTTTCTCATAGTATTCTTATTATTTTTACGATGAAATACAGATCGTTTTGATGTACCTAACTTCTATTTGATTTTAAAAAAAATTGCAAAGAAATTATATTTCTATACGTAAACAATTTTATAAGATAATTATTCTACATTAACAGACAGTATAGAAAAATTATTAGATTTAGAAATAAAACATCTGAGCGAATAATAAAGATGATTGTAACCAATATATCAGGATCATCAACGTCGTGACATAACAATAAAGAATTGAACGTAAAAATTAATTATTCGCCATCGGCACGCTATTCTAATAATCATAAATAACTACTGCAATCGGATCAAACGCGGTGGGTCCGTTTTGCTGACGAACAATGTGCGAAACATTAAAAATATCAACAAAGGAACTTTTGACTTTCATAGTACATATACCGAGACAAATTATTACGATGGATACGAAACGCTACTTCACGCTATTGACACCCTTAATGTATAGGTTATAAGGTGCACTACTTTTGCAATTAAAAGCAAAGAGTACGTGGCTTATAGCTGTCGCTCGCGCCAGCTGGCGTACCGTGGAAAATCGATTTTCACGTGAGACCGACGGATGTCGCATCTGCGAGCGACTATACGCCGCCGCTTGTCTGCACCCAAAATACGCGGCGATCTGTAAAGGGAAATTATGTGAGTGTGATATTAAAAGCGTACCAATATAAATATACCTACCTAAAATCGGTTATAATTATCAGAGCTGCACACAAATTACTCGATGAACGGTGGTTACGAATAATTTCGTGTAGAAATTGCGTGCTAAGAGTTAGGTAGTCACGGGTCAAAGAACTTACAATTACACATGCAACTGTAAACCTGCTATTACTAATCTGACTAACAATGGAGAAATGGATGTCACCTGATTAAAAATTCCTGAACGCCCAGCGCGACTCTTTGATCGTGGGAAATAAGGAAGCCGTTCCGTTTGATCACTCAAACGTCAAACTATTGACAGCCAACCTAATAACAAAAAGCAAACAAGTAATTATCCAAAACGAGCGCGGGACCACACAGGGACAGAAACATGGGCGAAATTCACGAAAGCTATCACCGTCACAAATCGTTTTAACGCAAACGTATAATCGGTCGTGAGCCGTTCTATTTGTTTTAAGTTGGCCGTAACCGGGATTTGGAATAAAAACATCAAAGGGGGTGCGTAAGAGCAAACCCGAAGGAGTAATTATGATTTGTCTCGGTTAAGCGGAAATAGTTTGTGTCGCTATTAATCGCGCTCGTATTCCGGGAACGTCGCGCATGCGAGCCGCCCGCGCCGCCCGCTGCACGAGACCTAAGCACTGCCCGCGTAGACTCGACGGCTGCTTATTAACCGGGAAAATACTTGTTGTTATGTTAACAATGTAGAATGAAAAGCCAAAGCCACATAAGGCTTACCTGTACATAAACTCACAAAATAGTAGCCTTTCTTGTATTTTGCAAAATTACTTCATGTTATGTAAACTACAAATATGAATTTTATTGCAAGTAAGCGTTCGTGGAAGCAAAACGAATGGATGAGCGTATATCGAAAGTAGAAGAGATCATTTTATGAACATTGCTTCTTGAAGAAACCTTTCTTAATTTTATTTCTTAATCTATTATTTCAACAGTCGCGTCGGTAATCATATATGAGTATGAACACATATCATTGAAATATCAGCTGTGTAGAATATAATAACGAGTAGGTACTTAATTAATTTTATTAATTCAGAAACATACATATGTATTTGTAAATCATTTTTCAAATGTATCTAATGTACTCTAAGAACACATAAAACTTAAAGTCTATATAAAAAGGCCAATGTTCTCTTTTCCACATTTCTGTAAAGTCAAGATGTTCGTTAGAAAGCCAAGCAGAAGATGCCTCGATTCGATCATATTTCATATAAGAACTATTAATATAATGACGTCACATCAGCAACATAAAATTTTAGCCTAAGTTGTATATTACTCTGAAGGGGTAGGCAGAAGTGCAACAACCCCACATTGCGCCACCTATGTAAGGTCCCATGAAATAAAAATTTGCTAATGTAGGGTACATAATTTTTATAGAAATAGTGACTAGTGCCTCGCTGGTATACTTGCTTACAACCTATCTTTATTCTTTACAGCATGAATGGCCGGCCCATTAGAACCCTCCAATTGAATATCAACGCCAAGTAGCAGTATACTGTAGCGTTTCGTCTAGAGAGTGAGGCGCAATTCCTCCTCCAAATCGATCCCTATCGTTTTCCTTTTCCTCTCTATTGCCCTTTTTCTGTTCGGTAGTGGCTTGTGTTTTCTTCGCAACCAATGCTAAAAGAACACAACGGCGGTTACCACTTACTATTAGGTGGGTCAAATGTTCGTCTGCCATTTCAAGCAATAAAAAATTGTAAAGTATAATGTTAGTTATATTGAAAATATATCCAGTTACTACATTAGTAGTACAGTCGGCCTTATAAGAAGACGATCAAATCCAAAATCCCAAAATTAATCTATACCGTAGTATACATGTAGAATTTAATTAAAAGCCGACGCACATCCAGCGACGCACGTTCCCCGATGCCGACGCTGCCCGATCGCGATGCCTGCACGATGCCGATGCCGAAGCCGACGCTGTTTGATCACCTACTTTTGACAATTTAGAGTTTAGTTAATTCTCCGTATATTTTTCATGTATTTTTTTCCAATTTACTTTATCTAACCGAGAAATGTTACTATGCAGAATCTCTTTCTGCTTTTTATATCCATTCCATCATCAAGTTCCTTGTTTTATTTGTAAACAGATAAATCTAAAACCTGAAATATAATCTAATTTATAGAAGCAAAAGCTTATGTAGTCACCTTATATTTACATTGTACATCCCACGTGAGTGCCTAAGCGGGTGTTCGGACAGCAGCCGCCCGGTGCTTGGATCACCGTGTCGCATCGCGATTTCCACGCATCCATCCCCGCCGCGACGCGCCTTTGTCACAAAGGAAATTAACTAGTTATACTGCGTATGCGTACGCGGTGTCTGTGTGTGAGTGAGTACCGTTCACAAGATAAACCAATGAAAGAATGTAGGTATATTCTTATAGAATACAAGTTTTTGGAGTTCCTTATCATAAATACATTTTCAGGTTCTTCAATTTATTTTAAGTGCTATAATTTTAAGTTTATTTTATACCTTACTTTATAATTAAATTTAATTCAGTTACTACTGATATTTATTTTATGTGCTGTTCGTCTGACTTGAAATTTAATTTTAATTTGAATGATGTCATATGGGAATACTAATTTCTGTTAAAATTTTCTACAGAATTACCTTTAATATGTAAAAATCAGTCCCATTTATTTTGCTTATGTTATCCGTAAAAGACTCTTTAAATAAAATCTTGGCTTTCTTATTTTCCTTCAATTTCTCTTTACAAATAATTTTACAACTTTCAATAAAATAGGCGCGTTCTAATCTCGTGTCCTATATTTTATTTTATTTTATTATATTGAGATATAATAACATTTTATCGCGCTATTGTTTTGCTATCGGTACCTAAGCAGTAATCAAACGTCAGTGTGCCAATGAAGGAAGGACTATTGTTGTGAAGTTGAATGAAAACTCCTATTTAAGGAGACGTGGGTACATTTTTTATTTATTTTTTAAAATAATTTTCAGCAGATGTTCTCTGTTGATTGATCACGTTTATGATCCGAAATATTTATTATTTCTAGGGGACTGTGAAATTACTTTTAATAATGACGATACTAAGAAGCTGGTATAATTTTGTAAGCTTTTTATTTGTCTATTTATCGCGCTCGATACGTAACACAATATGATGACTATCTATATTACAAGTAATTCTAATCTATCCTAGTATTATAAAGACGTAAACTTTGTGAGTTTGTAACGTTGTAGAGTGTAATCTCGGGATTTACTGAACCGATTTGAAAAAATCATTTAGTGTTGGATAACCCATTTATCGAGGAAGGTAGGTATAGGCTATACAACATCACGCTATGACCAATAGGAGCTGGGCAATGGCCAAATAAAGAACTACGGGAGCAAAGCCCCGCGCGACTTCTAGTTTATAATAAAACTATCACCTTATCACACCATTTTAAAAATAACTAGATAAAAATTTTTAGTATACGTTTTGAATAGAATCTACAGGTGAATTTGATTATAATGGCTTTTCGGTGAAAATCATATTCGTTAAGAGACGAAGATTGGGACCGTTAAATCGCGATTGATTCGCTCTCTGTCACACCATTATTTATTTTGATGTCTTTAGGGAATATGGAACTATATCAATACCGTCAAAGGGTCTTAATGTAGCTTCTTAACGGCAGTCAATAATTACGATAGTGTCAGTATTAATTTTAAGAAAGATTTTGTAGAATTATAAATCTCCAACCAACATAAATATGTCAACGTTTAACATGATTGCTATCAAAAAATTAATTATAATGACTAAATTGCTACAGGTATTTAAATTAATTTAATATAACAGCGTTAGACGGAAAACAAATAATGTTGAGAGCCATTGTTAGTGAAGTAGAAAAAAATATTTGCTAACAAATATTAATAGTCGTTGCTATGGTTCTCTACATGCAAATTAAGTATTTTGTACTTATAAAGTATTCGTCTAGAAATTATAATAATCATATGAATATAATAGTAATTAAATTATATAAAAAATAAAACTATTTAATATGAATTAAATAGTTAATGTTAATGTTTTCATTATTGTATTAATTAAATTCTCTGATCAGATTGGATAAGTGTAAGAATACATACTACTAACAGTGAAACTTGTAATTGGCCATCATTTAGATACGAGTATAATTTGTACTAGCTGTAAGTTTCCTATATTTGAAAATAAAATAAAATAAAAACGCGGAAGTAAATGCTAACTTTGTAGTATGGCCGTGGACCCCTAAAATGAAGGATTTCTTATTGGATAAAAATGATTGTTAATAATATTCTTTTCGGTGGATCTATCGTTTTTCGAAACCGTGGGAAAGGTTTGTTGTTTATTTTTGTATGTTTCTGACAAATGACTGTTTTTTCTCTTTTGCAAATTACTGCTGCGGCTGACGGAGCAATCGGTTCTGCGACTCACGATCGGTGAAGATTATAAATAAGTTTAGTAATAAAAAAATAATTACTAACTTTGGATTTCGTATTTCGAGTAAATAGTGCATATCATTTAGCAAATAGTTCTGTATGCAAAGATGAAACTTGCTCATTCACAATCGACCCATAACATTTTGCAACGTTTATTTAACGGTTGTTTGTTATAAACGAAATTTTGGAGTTAAATATGAGGCAATGTTGGCTAGTGGATTCTATCAATTTATTCTGTTGATATAGTTTAGTTTTTTAGTCTAATGGTTGCATTGTTAATTCACTTTTCATTTGAATAGGGTCAATAAACTCTCAAGTTAAAACACGAGAGTTTGTTAACATTAACACAATACATCATTATTATAATGTGATTGATCTCTGCGTAGAGTAACCAAAAAAGTACTTGGGTCACTAGTTCACTGAAGATTTAAAGGACAATCTGGATATATTGATAGGGAACGTGGAAAACTGTACAGTAATTACATATAATTAGAAATCAATTTTTCTAATAAGAATATAAATGCTCTTATTAGAATACATTGAATACACCACTTTAATCAAAGTCTCGTTACCTTTCACTGGACAGATGAAGTTAGCGGAGGATTAAATTCTGGTATATAATGAAATTGTTTTTCAAAACTGGTTTTATTAACAAAGTTCCGTTTTTATTAAAACCAAATGTAGGAAAACCGGTGTTAATTACACGAATTGGGCAATGTTTTATCGCAATTGGAAAATTGTTTTAGAGTTGATAAATTATCTAATATGTTTATAGATGTATATTTAAAAATATAAAACCAACAAATAAATTTTAAAACAGGTTGATAGATTGAAATATTTACTAAATATCAATTTCACGTGAATTTTGAGACACGTGTTACTATATTTTTTTGTAAACGTTTTTTAGATTAAGCTCTTTTTTAATTTGACGCAAAAAAAGGTGTGATAAGTCCTTTTTTGTCTGTTTGTAATTAAATATTTTGCTTTGACGCTAGAGTGTGTTCAATAAGAATACTTTAAAAAAGAGCATAATTCATTGGCTTTGAGTTTAATTTTAAGGCTTTATGTATTAAAAGGGGTCGTGTATTCATCATCAGCAACCCATTAAGTCCCACTGCTGGGATCGGGTCTCCTCTCCTCTAACTAGAGAGCTGAGAGAGTTTAGGCCATAATCCACTCACGCTGGCCTAGTGCGGGTTGGTGGATCAGACATACTCATAGAATTACTTCTAGGGTAAGTGGGTTTCCTCACGTTAGCAGATGGTAAGTCACTTGACTAGTACATATAAATTCCACAAAGTGGAATCCACATTGGTACTGCCGGTGGGGATCGAACTCGGACCGCGTGATTTGCACGCCCGCCGGTCCCTTATCCATTCAGCCACCATCGCATGGTCATGTATTACTTTCATTTAAATTAATCTACGTTCTAATGAGTATATTGATTACTTGTTGGTTCTGTGGATTTTGTTTGAATTCAGTGCAATAAGTCTCGGGTTCGATTCCCGGAACGGGCAAACATGGTATTGGGTTTTTTGAGTAGTATTTTTAAGTAGAGTCATCACAGTTGGGGCAAAAAGTAATAAAAAAATAAATTTTAACTATAATCACACAAGCTATTTACCTGAACTAGGCTAGACCTGTATTTCAGGCGATCGCTTGACAAACGCTATGATAAAACAGTTTACGAGTAAAAATGAAAGTAACTTCGTCTCTGCATGACTAATATCTTTAAAACATTATCCAAAAAACAAAAAACTCAATTAATTGATTTTTTATACTTGCTATTAAATTGTCGCCAGCTTACGGCAACTATTTATTTATTTATTTCTAGATAAACTAGCTTCCAGACGTGGCTTCACCGACGTGGTACGTAGAAAACAACTTTCATAATTAATAAATTTTGACTGGCCTGTTGGTCTAGTGGTTAGTGACCCTGACTGCTAAACCGGAGGTCGTGGGTTCGATCCCCACCCAAGACAAATCTTTGTGTGATGAGCATAAAGGTTTGTTCTGTGTCTGGGTGTAATTTATCTATAATATGTATGTATTTACAAAAAAAAAGTATTTAAGTAGTATATCAGTTGTTTAGTACCCATAACACAAGCAAATATAATTGCTTAATTTGGGACTAGATGGCGCTGTGTAAATGTGGTAGAATATTATTAATATTATTATATTATAATTAATCACTATCTATTGGTGAAAACCGCATAAAAATCTGTGGCGTAGTTTAGGAGATCTAAGCGTACATATAGCGGAAGTGAATTTAAATTTAAATGTTTATGAGTAAGTCCTAGTATATTGTATGTATAGTGTAGAAAAGCAAAATCGAGAGGTGGTTTGTGTAATCCTATGGGGTAGCAATATATAGGAGTTGAGTGATGTTCACATAATATACTTCCTCAAAAGTTTTTACAATGTCTGACTGTTCTTGTGTCTTTCGCCACCAAGAATAATATACATACTGTGATGCCTTTTTTGGGTTTTAAATAGTTAATTTTGTATTTTCGTTTTTTAATTTGCAATTAATTGTATAGTTTTAATAGTTAATTTAATTATGTTAATTTTAATGCACATCACATCCATTTTCTGGGCTGTTACCGTCCGAGAGTGACCAAGGATAACCTATTTCGTAGCAACGTTCAATGCTTCAACAATTAACTCTTCTGTTAATGTAAGTGAACATTATTGTATCTTAGTGCTGATACCAAGAGTGAAGAAGCTCTTCATCATCGTCTCAGACAATTGCAGTCCAAGAAAAAGAAGCTCTTACCTTTACATAAGCCTTTTAATTCGTTAGCCATATACGCAAAAGTATATAATACCTACGCTTTTAAATTGAGCCTTATTAATATAACTATAAATATGAAAGTTCCTAAAACAGTCTATAGTTAATTAATCGATTTAATTGTCGCCGCTCAGTAATTAAATAAGCAGATTACCTTCAGGCGTCTGTTGAACTAAAGTCATTGCACTTGTTTTTCATTATAGCGGCGAGATTGAAGCTTTTGTTTGCAAAATGAGAGCAAATTTTAGTCTTCTAACATTTTGGAGACCCGTAGTTTAGGTCTAACGGAACCTTATTGTTGTGTATCTGACGGTATCTACTCTTTAGAATATTGTTAATTTAATAAGTTACGTTAGAAATTTGGCTATAAGAATGTTCAGACAAAATTTATTTTTGTCTGAAGTAATACAATACATAATTTAAGATCATTTTATGAAAACTTAAGGTTAAATGGTATCATATTAAATTTTATTTATAAACAGTGTTTTAATGTTTTAAGTTGAAGTAAAATAATATCATTTACATTTAAATAATCACTTTAAATGAAACCTATTTATGATAATTTTAATTGTGACCAGTTGAAATTGCAATTAGTTGGTGATTAAATAGAGTAGTCTGAGTTTCTTTTCAGCTCATCTCATGCAAGTAAAATTACGTGTATGGCCCGATTTAGCCGTGCAAAAATATTATCAATTTAGTGTACCTGCATTTTGTAATAAAATACGACGTCAAAACGATATGACAAAGTAGCTTTTATTAGGTTTCATTTACAATATTGACATTCAATTGATGTGTAAATATTGTATACTCGTTCCAGCGACATTAAATAACCGTTTATTTATTGGACAACCAATAACATTCTTATAGCTTCTTTGAACTGTTTATATTCCTAACAACTTGTACTTGCTAACTTCTTAGAGGCTTACTAATCGTTTCGACCAAGTAGTAACTATAGACGGGCCTTTACAATTAATTTGCAAAGATTTTACGTAGCGTACAATTAAGACCATATTTAATTGCCTGACGTTTTGATAGAAATTGAAGTAGAAGTTTGACTGCCACCGTGGCGCAGTGGTTAAGGTGGTTGCCTTCCCACTACATCACCGTGCTGGGTGACGTGGGTTCGATTCCCACACGAGACAAATATTTGTGTGATTCATAGATATTTGTTTTTAGTCTGGATGTACTTTGTGTCCGTTAGTTTCATGTTTGTAAAGCTCCCCGCGACACAGGGCTTGTTCCCTAGTGCGGGCGTTGTCTTTTTCAAAAGATAAAAAAATTACACCGATCTAGGTTGTGGGCTGGCTATATTTGTTTTCGAAATTTAAAACGCGCGCGAAATATAAAAAAAATAATATATAAAGCGATGTACCATAAATTGTCATCATCGTTATCATTTCGGTCTGTAGCCGTCTACTGCTGGATACAGACCACACTTTACTTTTTCCACAGCTTTCAGCTATGTGCATCTATAACCAACAGCTCTCCGCAACCTTCACCAGGTCTTGCGTCCTGCTGTTCGGATCAGATCATCTGTCCACCTTGTGGGTAGACGTCCTACGCTTGCTATCTTCCGGATTAGCAAGTTGAAGTGGCAGTAGTTAAGGCACATATCATGCAGCAACTGATGGCAGATGGGGCCGAAAAGTTTTGGAATGGAGACACACACCGCCAAGCGTATAGAAATATATATAAAAGTGATAAATATAATATTTACTAGCTCTTCTACAAGTGAACAAGCTGATCAAGTTTTTAGTAACATTTAAGAGTGAGCAAGGGCCGGTCTATAGTTATTACTTGGTGGCAGACTAATCGTATGCAAAGTGTTCGCGTTCATTTCATCTCGACATTTATTTTTAATATATTGGCGAGTTTATTGCGTTGGTCGGGTGGTCTGACGTCGATGTGCCCTTTGAAAACAGCCCAAATCCACGAATAGGTGAAACAAATTTGTAAGCAGACTGAATGTGTTATTTCGTTCTGTTCGGGTAAGAAAAAGTAACAATACATCTATAAAAGTTATCGCTTGTTCTTTGCGCTTGTTTGTGATGTAAGAATGTTGCGACGGGAATTTATGTAAACGCCTTTAGGTGGGTGTGTTGATGTGCAAGAATTTAAAGGACGAAAGGATGAAAGTGTTTTGTACGTGACGTATATTTTCGCTTTTAGGAGAAAAATTCAGCCGCGTTTTTGTTATAATTCAAGAGACGTTTGAAAGTATCTATTTATTACTTTATCTCAGCATATTTTTAAAGTAAAAGTACATAGGTATGATGGTAAAATTAACTTATCTACCTTTTTAATAAATGGACGAACAGAAAACAGTTCAGTAACAATCATAATGATTAAATGTTAAATTTAATATAATGTATACTCAACTATTTTCTTTTACATTTATTTTATTTGTATAGGTTTCGTATAGCTTGTTCAATTGATTTTGAAGTTCAATTGATTTTGAAATTTGCTCTATTTAATAGTTATGGACAAACTTAAGGGTTACCAATTAAACAAATGGATACAGTATATAGGTAATAAGTGTTGCCATTGTGCCATGTCATTTAAAAAAAAATCTTGAATATACATAGTTGAATTTCAATCACACTGGTCGAGCTTTAATTCATAATTTGCCAATAGCGTGAATTCAATCTATACTACTAGGTACTATTAAAATATTATAAAGCTTGGTTGTTTGATATCTGTGTGTTGGATAGCCCATTTATCAAGGAAAGTTATAGGCTATATAACATCACGTTACAGCTAATAGGAGCTGAGCAGTCGCTAAATAAAGAACGACAGTAACGAAGCTTCCAGGTTTACAATATAGCCTTTGACTGTCTCCATAAAGCCGTCCAATACAGCCTTATAAAACAAGCATGAAGCACGCTTTACGAACACAGCCTAAATAAAAACATTCCACAAAGTGGTGTGTCGGATGCCGATGAATATTCACTTAAGCACCGGATCGTGTCATCGAGACCTCGTGACAAAGCTAAAGTGAATATAATAATGTAATTGTAGGTAATAAGCTGTTATTTACCCCACGCCTGCCTTTTGCCGGCTACGTGACGTCCTGGCGAAGAGTCGGCCTTTTAACGGTACACTACACTTTCAACAAGTCTAAGAGTCTACCTAGCTCTTGTGTGGGTGTGTCATTTGTAATGGTAGTGCATATTAAAAGGCAAAGCACAGTATGAGAGTGCAGTTGCTGGAGTCGCGTCGCAACGTCAATTTCAAGGCGTTTGTGGTGCGAGTACCGAAGTGCTTCTTGCACCTTATAATGGACGAGACCTTTTGGCCGAAAGGAGTTGTACCCCTGCTTCCGGGGCCAAGTACCACCTGACCGCACAACGAAGTGCATTGTGAAGTAGTTTTATAATTTTATCTATGTTAGTTTGTAAGATATATTTATGTATGGGAAATTGTTATCCTGATAATAAAAATTATTATTATATTATATTAACTAGATTTTGCCAGCGGGTCTTCAGGTTCGAATCAGGTATAAGAAAATGAGCGCATTTGCGTATGATACTTTACATTGACAGAAATATAATAACGAAACGGTTAAATAGATTAGCATCGATTGAGTACAATGAAACAATTGCTATTGCGGCAAAAATCTATTAAAGTAAATCATTCTTAAAAGTATAATATTGTGTCTGGAAAATGCAAACCAAAGAAGAACCTGATCGGCTGTTTCTTAAAATAATCAGAGAACTGTATAAGGCAATTACCGCTTCAGTGGTTATTTGGTTAGTAAAAAAATAATTTTATGAATCGACTTCTACAGTATTAGAATCAAATAAATCTATATCAAATGAAAGTGTCGAGTTTTCCATGTCATATTAGCGTCGCCATAACTTTGGGCGCAAATCGAGTTTCATAGCTAATTTCTCCGGTTACATACCAAGATTGCATCCTCGAGAGACGTAATTCGAAGTCACACGTCGCCACGTCAACGGTTAAAATAGACTGACCACGTTAAGTTTCGAGAAAATCAGGATTGATTTGACTTACCGCATAATAATATTTTTTTTGCAATATTTACGGTTAAGCACGTTCTGGGTACTGTTTGCTAAATTGTTTACTAACTAAAACAAAATTAATGTGATTTTATTTTGTGCACTTTGCTCTTTAAGCTTCGGGCCGCAAGTTATTGCCCGGTTTCTGAACCATCAGATAAAAGTTATTCATCGATTAAAGTATAAACTGAGTGAATATAAAAGTAAAACAATAGAACTCTATTTAAGCTGTTTTAGATATTCAAGGTACACTCATGGACGCGGACGTCCCGTGAAAGTATGTAGAAGTGAGCACCCTCGCTATAACCTTCCTCTACAAGTGGGTCAAGGTATATGAACCGAGTCCTTCGTCTGGATCACAATGGCGGCGTTCTATACGATTTAATTGTGCTTAAAGATTGTTGATTTTTTTATAAAAGTTGTATCATATTAAAACCTACGACTTTTAAATAATTTTGACTATTTAATACTTGTAAACGAAAATATAGGCTTATGCAACATTTAGTTGTGTTTAATAAAATAATGTCCAGCTCTGCTGGTAAATCCCTCGATAAAACGGGATTCAAAAGATTTTAGTGCACGAAATAATTAATTAAGAAATCACTGGCCGAAATGTTTTTTAAAGCGATAATGGCCTTAAAAAGCCAAAATAATAAAAAAATAAACATTTTACTATTCACCCTTGAGTTTTAATTAATAAATAAGTTAATTATGTTAAAAACAATATACGTACCGTATCCACCCAATCTATACCGTAAAACGGGATTAAGTTTTACGATAGTGGAAATTCATTTATTTTTATTCATTCGGAGTTCTTATTCGTTTTACAGCGTACTACGATAAATAGATAGTTTATGATATATTATAGTAGTAACATCAGAATCTAGATCTACGACTTAAGCTAAAATATACGAGATCGGATGAACAGCATAATACCAATCTACCTATTACAATCATTCAACACATGCGTTAATAAGAAAGATATCACAAGCGCCGACGCGTATGTAATCGGGAAGTGGTATCATAAGGGACTATGACAAAACCATGACTTGCTATATTCGCCATTAGAATTACGAACTAGGGTTAATATAGTTAATGACAGTCAGCCATTACAAGTTGTTAGGCAAACGACATATAACGAACCGAGCTGAAACGTATTGGTTACGCTGCGTTTACGGGACCTCTATGACGTCGAATACGAGTACGACCATTAGTGTTGGTAACGTTTTGGACGGGTTTTAATAGATTCGTGTGGGCATAGATAGATGCTATTTGAAATTGGAAACAGTTTCACGTTGATAGAGGTAAGTACATATTAGTGTGTTCGCTAATAAAGTGCAGAAGACAATAGAGTCGCTATCTTTTGAAATTGAATAATAATAATTGTCAGCTATGCTAATAATCTATTTTATTAAAAATAAAATAGGTTAGTTACGTTAGTTTTGAAAGGACATCGTTTTTTCTCACACGGCTTTATAAAAAAAGATCATCCTTATTATAACTTGTATGTAATATAGGAATATTAATCAATTAATAAAAATCTATAAGGAAATATGACGAAGCCAGTTTTTCAACCAATTAATTCTAGTGGTGGAACTGCACACAGATACTGTTACGAAATTTGCCGATATCCATTTGGTTCAGAGCTTAGCCTCACTTGATTTTGTTTTTGTGAACACTGTCCTCTTTGCTAACGGTTTATTTTTCCATTAAGCGAGATTTTCTCTCTAAAAACCATAACAATGGATTATTTTCTTTGTATCACATTCTCAGAAATCAAACCCAGTTAGACCCATAGGATAAGCTGCTCTACATCAAGTAGATAATACGGATTCAAAGAAAAAATTTGTAGTCGTGATTTCAAAAAGATATGATAATTAAATTATTTTTGTAATCATCATCATCATAATTTCAACCCATAAACGACCCACTGCTGGGCACGGGTCTCCTCCAAAGATGTGGAGGGAATTTAGCCTACTATACCACGCTGGCCAGACGTGTTGGTATAGGGTTTGTTTCGAATTTTCCTTTTCTTGCCACTGCAAGAAAAGGAAAATTTTACAAAAAAAATCCGTGTAGAGACGGATTAGGAATACATAATGTCACTACCCCATTTCAACCCTAGTCGCCTTTTACGACATCCAAGGGTTGAAATGGGGTAGTGACATTATGTATTCCTAATCCGTCTCTACACGGATTTTTTTTTGTAAAATATGATTCAAATCTCTCATAACATGCTTTTACACTAAATATGGTATATCACATTGTCCATAAACCACCTTAACACATATGAAGAAAATCTGATTTTAGAGTCATCAATGCTGATTAGGCTTACTACGAATTGTATCTCTACCAACGAAAATTTCGTTTATTGTAGGTATCACGTGTAAATGAAACTAGCTCCAGTATTCTAACAATGTTTATTAAATATATTTTCTATGCAAACCTAGTACTAAAAGGATATTACAAAGAACAAAAAGATAATCTAAATCGTTCATAAAATCCTAGACGCAACATAAAATTAAGAAACGAGATGTCTCGACCCGTATAAATGATAGATACTTCAAACAAATTCTAGCTGAAGAACATATTAGAACTGTAATTTCTAAAGTATTAGCTATTGCTAAACGCTTTAGTTATTTCGACTACATTTTTTCTCGTGCTTTTACATCAAAAGGATTTGTGAATCACAAATATTGGCAGTCTTTTATTACTTTAGCTTTTGTTTATTTAGTTCAAAGCTTATCCCTTGTTATATGTTTTTGCTTAAAGATTAAGATGTGCTTTTCTGCGGGTATTGTAAAAGGCAGTTGAGCATTTGTACTAGTTGATAATAAGTTTGGATGATCGTGGAGTGGGTTGTGATGATCCCTATTACCAATAGCGATTACGTCCGATCGCCACCGTTCCCGCCCCTGTGATTGGAGACAATCCAGTTAAGAAGACTTATCGTGGCCGATCAAAGTCTTCTTCAGACTCAAACTGCAAGTTTACTGGCAAGAAATAAAATAATTGACTTTAACATATTTTGAGACCATAAATTAGAAACTGTATCCATAGTTATCTTGCAATCTGCTTACTGACTTGTTATGAGATTATCCTCGTTATTGTCTTTATGGACTAGATTTTAATTTATAGTGGATGAATTTTCCGATTGTAATCATATTGACAACGAAAAGTTGTGTGCATTTCAGATTAGGTACATTCATCATCATCATCATCATCTCAGCCTATTGCAGTCCACTGCTGGACATAGGCCTCTCCCAACACGCGCCATAACACTCGATCCTCCGCTTTCCGCATAGGTACATTAAACTTCGTTAATTATTCAAATACTTTTTTTTTTTGACTTGTAAAAATGCCTGACGCATACCCCTCGGTCTTGGGGAAGAACCGAGGGGTTATGTGGGGCTCGCACCCACTAAAACTCCAAGGTGTTCCTCTCATCGCGCTCTGCTGTGGTCACGGGAGCGCAGGAACATTCGTTCGCGACAAGATTAGTATATCGTCTAACTAGCTTTTTAATTTATTAAACTTTAGTAAGAGTAAGTGGTGATGGTAACTACGAAATAATATAAACTGACTATAGTTTTATTGATCTGTAACGCTTTTACGGTTAAACTATACAATACTATGACTGGCCTGTTGGTCTAGTGGTTAGTGACCCTGACTGCTAAGCCAGAGGTCGTGGGTTCGATCCCAACCCAGGACAAATCTTTGTGTGATGAGCATAAAGGTTTGTTCTGTGTCTGGGTGTAATTTATCTATATTTTTATATTTACAAAAAAAAATGTATTTAAGTAGTATATCACTTTGGGACAGGATGGCACTGTGTGAATGTTGTAGAATATTATATTATTATTATATTATACCTACATAGCCAGAACTTCTGAAATATAACAATAAGTTTAGTCTAGCATCAGAAGAAGGAGATAGATTTTTCTAAATCAAATGTAGGTATTGCTAATGTAATGACAAGCCCGTAGCGTGAATAATACGAGAAGGAACATTATGTTTATAAATTATACAATACTAAGCAGAACTCTTGATCGACACACTTCCTTAACAAAGAAACGCTTAACACGTTACGTGTGGTATTGGCTTCAACCATTTCAATTATATTCAATCTTTGATAATGAGAAAAGTTTCCTTGATAGGTTGCCAAAGGGTTTCCACCTATTGTGAAGCTTTCGTAATTCACGGGTTAATAGTGTCGGGAACTACAAAGTTATAAGGAATTTTCACTAACCTACATTAATTAATAGGGTAGGTAATAATTAATTAGTATAATAAATGTATTCATAAAGTGATTATGCTTTTGTTTATATCGCATAATACAAAAGTTATGACGTTTTAAATCAGAGCCATTTACCTGTAGGAATTTCAATAAACAAAAATGAATAGAGGTGCTAACTATTTTCTTCGGTCTTTAAATTAACGTTTAACGTACGAATATTGAGCATAGCGAGTGGAGACTATATCAAAAAGGCAGATTGCATATACGACAGCGATATGATAGTGGGTAAGTATAATGTAACCATATCTCATTGGGCTTATAATGCAGAACTGTCTCATCATCATCATCGTTCCACAGCTGGGCGCGGGTCTCCTCCAAAATATGCGAAGGGAGTTTAGCCTACTATACCACGCTGGCCAGACGGGTTGGTACAGGGTTTTGTTTCGAGTTTTCCTTCTCTATTGATTGATGAGTGATTTTCTTAGTCACCTCTTACGACATTCCGGGAACGAAAGGGAGTGGTGACACATGTATTCTTAAACCCCGTCACCACAAGGGAACGTGTCTCACCTACGCAAAATTATTATGAGGTATATGCACTGCGAAATTTCATCGCGCAATTATTTCTACAGAATTCTGGGACTGTTGTAATCTTAAGAAGTAGTACGCACTTGCGAAAAAACCGCGGTAAAGTTTAAAACGCAGTATGCGGATTATAAACCGCAAAAAAATCGCGTGAAGGATTTAATACGCGATCTTCGGTCTTAGTAATTCGTAAAGCGGGCACGATTAAGTAAAATGGTGCATACTTTGGTATTTAATATATACTTGAGAATACCAGGAGAAAACATATTACCTATATTTGTAATGAATATTTCTCAAACTCATCACTATTCATACCTTCATTAGCATGTGGGTAACAATCTGACTAATTAATTAGCCTTCTCAGGACGTAGCTATATTTCACGGAGCTGACAAATGCGTCCGTTCCATCACATCGGATAAAATATTATTAAAACAAACAAATGAACAAAAAAGATAGCTTTTCGAAAGAGCCGAAATCAATGTGCGAGCTCTGGTACATTGCCGGCTCTGATTGTTCGATGACCAATCAGCTTATAACCACATAAAATCTGTTTGAAAATACATCTTTATACGATGCCATTTAGAGAAGATTTTTGATTGTACGCTTTGAAGATAATAAGTACGAAAGGTCGATCAGTTTCGTGGCCGTAATTTAATGTAACAGTTAATATGACAGCAGGCATGAGCGTGCCAGCGGGTCGCCTGTGTATTATATTTATGCACTCACACCTGGAGGTCTGGCCAAGGGTATTTTATTTTGAGTTGTTGTCTTGATACGATAGACAACTGACTATTTATGTTGAGCCCAATAAATATGGACTATTAATTACTGATTGTGCTACACTTCTGTTAATTCATGGTGATTAATGTCTGTCGGCTATAGCTTTCATGTTAACAGGTTCTGATCTTTATACTTTGGCATAAAGCCTGAGGGGTTTAATACTTTATTGTTTTGTGTTTCAACAAATTTGATTATCCGTTTTTATTTTATCCGTTTAAGTACTTACTTATGACTGGGAAGCAATTTGATCGTGTCTTTTTACCTGACTGCCAAAAAGGAGGGTAATGTTTTTGGATTTACAGGGTAAGGGATATTTATGAAATGCATACATCGACGATCAGATATCTGAATATAAAAATAAAAATGTTGTTGATGAGCCCATCTGATGGTAAGTGGTGACCGTCGCTCATGGACGTTCGCAGTGTTAGTAATAATAATAATTGCTTTTAGAGGTTTTGGTTATATCGAGCGAATACTAAACAATTTAAAAGATAGAAAATTTGCGTGAATTGATTACCCTCTTCATCACTAGACAATAATGATTTAGAAGTTAGGTAACACGAATATCTCTCGGGAGAAGCAACCGATACATTTCATCCGATAGGGTGACATACAGAGCAGAACTAGTGCCAAGTTAATTAGTAATTTACCGGTTACAGAAGAGTTTAACAAGATAATGTCGTAACATTTTATATAATTTATATTGGTATAAGCAAGTACAGACGTAATAGTTTCCATATTAGGTTAATATTAGTTTGGTCTCAAATTTAAATTTAAATGTATTTAAATAACTGAAATAAAATACAATAGTTAAGATTAGTCTAGAATAATCATCGCTTTGATCCTAACTATTAATTTTATTTGGACATGTATTTGATATTAAATAAGACTGCCATAATTGTAATGATATTATTTAAATGTGAAAGACTGCATTAGCAAACAATCAAATCTCAAATTGCAATTTATCGTTGACAAATCAATATCGAAATGAAAATTCTAACTCAAGCAAAAGGTATAAATGAAAGGGGAATGTACAATAAACGAATTGACTTCCTTACAAATGGTCCCAAGAATACATATATTGAAATAATTCATTAACAACCTAACATAACATTTAACATTCATCGATTTACGAAAAATCGAAATCGAAATTACAATTTCAACACAAGTCTTTCAGCAACTATGTAGTTATAAGAGCATTGTATATTTTAAGTAATTGCGCATTTTTAATCAAAAAAGCGAAGTAAATTTTTAAACTAAAATTTGGTAAAAACCGTAAAAAAATCTATCCGCTAAAACTAGGTATACCTAGATAAGTAGCTCATTAGCAACACTTGGTTTTTTTATGAATTGTCAGTGAGTATCTGGAGGGAAACGGTAAACCACCAACCTGTTGGTCGACCTGAGCGAAATGCTTGAATAATTGGTTGTCTACGGACGGATAGTGCTGAATTCGCAGCTCCGATATCAGGGATCAGGTGTTAATATCCGTGGGGAAGTCGTGAGGAAAAATTACGTTTTTCCGCAAACCGAACTTTCATGTAAAAAGTAGTAGAAAGTAGGTATTGCCACTTTTTAATAATTTACATTGTGACAGTAAAGTATATGACTGGCCTGTTGGTCTAGTGGTTAGTGACCCTGACTGCTAAACTGGAGGTCGTGGGTTCGATCCCCACCCAGGACAAATCTTTGTGTGATGAGCATAAAGGTTTGTTCTGTGTCTGGGTGCAATTTATCTATAATATGTATGTATTTACAAAAAAAAATGTATTTAAGTAGTATATCAGTTGTTTAGTACCCATAACACAAGCAAATATAATTGCTTACTGTGGGACTAGATGGCGCTGTGTGAATGTGGTACAATATTATTATTATTATTATTATTATCTTGTCATCCGCGGACGGAACAACGGAACATTTGCAAACATATTTTTCAAAAAAATCTTTTAGTTGTATTTTATTGATTGCCTAAAGCACAGTTCGGAGAACACTAAATCCCGATATTCTTTACGTTGAATGTGCGTTTGTTGCGGGAACTTCAACAAACGTGTCCGTATTATGAGTAAACACGTGTAATTTGAGATGAAATGTGAACCGATTGATGTCTTTGTTCAAGTTCGGAAACATTTTATGGTCTGCCGAAGGGCTGCTGACTAAACTTACGATTTACATTGTTCTGGTTAAGACCTTCGTACAGAGCATATGAGCGTTTCACACGTATGCCTATAAAATGTATAGTTCACATAAGAACCATAAAACTTTAAAATTATTGCGTTCAATGTTTTCCTGCAATAAAATATAATGTTTTTTATAATGTTAAGCAGCAAATACGCACTGGTAAGGACAATTAACAGTTTCCGTAGGCACTTCAATAAATTCACAGCTTGTATATTGCATAGAAATAAGCCATTTGGCAAACTAAAAACATTACCCTCCTTTTTGGCAGTCAGGTAAAAAGAAAGACCGCCTGGCGATTATATTAATTTCACAAAGCAATGAACTAACTTAA
Organism: Laspeyria flexula; assembly: GCA_905147015.1. Classification (NCBI taxonomy): domain Eukaryota; kingdom Metazoa; phylum Arthropoda; class Insecta; order Lepidoptera; family Erebidae; genus Laspeyria; species Laspeyria flexula. The sequence goes on along the minus strand of LR989964.1, from coordinate 7,305,840 downwards.
AGCATGAAATACAACACAACTCTATACTCGGGCCGATTTTGTAAGTTTGTTTTCTGAAATAAAACATAATATCAAGTTAATAGTTTTAATGTACTTAATGAAAATACATTATTTATATTGCATGCCTTCCAAGGATAGATATTATTTACGCAAAACAAACAATTTTTTTAATAACTCTGTACTACAATATCTTTAGCAAATAAAGAATCTTTATCTTATCTTAAAAAGCTTTTAGAAACAAAGCGAAACGTGCCAGACAGCAAATATGACGTCATTATAATAATACTATTTGTGGCAGGATAGTATTATTATTAGCTACATGTTTAATATACCGAATCGTTCCAATCGTGAAACGAAGTCTATAAGATATATGAAAAAGTTGCGTCTCTTAATAAAAGGAAAGTAGTAGTGGTTCAATAAAGTGTGTATTTAGGGAAAAGAGGACGAATACGAGACTAAAATGAGTCCATGATTGCGCGCTGTTTATAAAAGTATAATACTTATATCATTTCACTCAATACAGTTTAATCATTAAGGATTCTTGTCGAAATAAAAATATATGTTTTTGGAAAAACATATATTTTTATTGAATTTTATTAATGAAAATTTCAGACAAATCACGATTGTCTATTTATTTTAATACATATCATCTTCATCATCTTTAGCCTATTAAATCACGCTGACCAGACGGGTTGGTATAGGGTTTGTTTCGAATTTTCCTTTTCTCGAAGTGCTCTTGTCTGCATAAGGTTACTCCCTTAGATACCTTTTACGACAGCCACGTTGAAATGGGGTAATGACATTATTTATTCTTAATCCGTCATTACACTGATAGATGATAATATATTAAATTAGTTTGGTATCAAAGCTAGGCTTCCAAAGTTTTTAGCTTAGTCGCCTTTTACGATAGCCACGGGTTGAAATGGGGTAGAAAGTGACATTATGTATTCTTAAACCGTCACGACACGGATATAATCTTACTATTGTTATTAAGTATATTAATGCGATAATATCTAAGTTATTTCAATCAGTTAACAGTCCAATAAATTTAAATGATTTTATCGTGGGTTTAAAATACAATACGACATTATAATGATTGCTTTTATTATGACAGTCTAATTATTTAATTTATTACATTTCATATTGACATACACTTATTATTATTATTTTTAGAATACACTTTAAGACATTCTCAATTATAATTAAATTTATTTATGTAATTGTAGTAACATTTAAACACAATGTAATAATTGTTATTAAATAAAGAATTGAATTGAATTAAACAACCAAAACTATTAACAAATAGGACAGCTACATTAAATAATAATGTGTTCCGTTTCATTTAAATTCCCTAAAGATGTTTCGAATCCGATGAGGGTCGGAAAGTATCCCTGATAGAGACAGATAGAGAGTAACTAACAATTATCCCCTCTATCACTAGAGCTTAACTGGTTTAAACCTTAATTTACCCTTGAAGTCCCAAAGCGGGTTTGTGGGTCAGACATGATGTTAGAGTTTCTCTAAAGATTCACGGGTTTTCACGTGATTACAGTTTAGAATTAAGTTTATTGTTTTGCACTATTACGGCTCACATAATTAAAATCAATTGTTTAAGTACCAGCCATATATAAATAAGTTGTTTATTAATCAAAAATATGTAAGTACAAACATATCAATACAAATACGCAAATACAAAAGTGTCTGAACTTGGGTTAACCTGTGATTTAGGCGAGAACTTCTAACACTCTATTTATAATATGATAATATGACAATACAAACTATCAACCCCTATCCCATGCTAGAGAATGGGATAGGGGGACTGATTAGAATCAGTACTAATTACCTCATTATAACTATTCTATCAACAATATGAACTCTTCTTGTGTGTGTATTTAAGTAGTATATCAGTTGTTTAGTACCCATAACACAAGCAAATATAATTGCTTAATTTGGGACTAGATGGCGCGGCGCTGTGTCAATGTGGTAGAATATTATATTATTCTTTACAAGATCGATTAACATTGTCCAGACTTTATGATTTTTTTTACCGTAATGAAGACATCAGACACATCATTAAATGCATCGCATACGATCATTACCTACCTTGTTTCATTACGAGGAGAAACGGTAATTGCATAGTTGTGCAACTGAAGATCATTACCATTATGCTTAAGAGGAAAACAAAAAAGTCAAAACAAAAGGAGTCAAGTATGTTGCTAGTACCTTTTGTGATTTGGCAATCGATTTACTTAGTTTTTTACATTATTACAAGGACCCCGTATTGACTATTTTCCGTAACATTTCGCTTATAACTGAATTGACCGCCCACCGCCCTGCGCTCAAATTACTCGTGGTATAAATTGTCGTTACTTTGAGAGCAGCAGCTCCGAACACTCCGGTGTACAAGTACATTTCTCGCCTGCACTACACCGCAACGGCACAGGACATCGCGACGTACGTGTACCAAAAGGCCAAGCACAGTATGAGCTGTGTGTGCAGTTGCTGGAGTCGCGTCGCAACGTCAATTTGACTGGATGCGGAAGGCGGAGGACAGAGTGCTATGGCGCGTGTTAGGAGAGGCCTACGTCCAGCAGTGGACTGCAATAGGCTGAAATGATGATGATGATGATGATGATGATGATAAACTCAGCCTTGTTCCACACAGCCCGCAATTTTGTGCCGCAACTCCGCTCCACAATGCTAGCTGGTTCTACCCGCTGCCTCGTTCCATACAGACACTATCCACAACTTCGCTCCGCAATGCTAGCTCAAAACCAGCTCGCTCCAAAATACTTACCTAAGTACAGCGGTAGACTTGCAGCACTTCATAGATGCGTGCTATTTCAGAATAATGTTTTGCACTTAGCTACTCTTACTGTCATTGCTATCATGCTCTGTAGACCGTTGCTCATCAACTAACCTTCTCTACCAGAATTCCTCAAAATGCATTACTTGTAAGGAGTCAGACTAAATGTCTATTTCTAATCTAGGCTTTAAGGTGAATATGTCACGCCTTGTCAAAGGAAATCATTTTGTTGGGTTATGTATGTATGTATCTATTATTATTCTAGTAATCAAGTACAGTTGCGATGGTGGCTGAATGGATAAATGACCAGCGTGCTAAACACTCGGTCCGAGTTCGAATCCGACCAGCAGTATCTACCAATGTGGATTTCACTTAGTGGAATTTATATGTACTAGTCATGTGACTTACCATCAGCTAACGGTGAAGAAAAACATCGTGAGGAAACTCACATATCCTAGAAGAAATTCTAAGGGTATGTCTGATCCACCAACCCGCACTAGGCCAGCGTGTGTGGATTATGGCCTAAACCCTCTCAGCTCTCTAGATAGAGAAGAGGAGACCCGAGTCCAGCAGTGGGACATGATGACATGAGATTATGAATAATACCAAGTCTTAAGACATTTAAAATATAGTGGGACAGTAACTAGGGCCATTGTCTGGATTATATTATCTATTAAAAAAAAAAGATAAATATACACAGTACTGTATAATTGTAAACAATTGTTGTAAGTGTGGGTAAAAATAACGTAATGTATTTGGATCTCGCAAGCTATGCTAACGTGTAAAGGGTTTTAAGAGATACAAAACTTTCTCGGTATTTTGCTAACCCGAGAAAAGGGTGGTGTTTTCTGTTGTCGCTATTGACATTCGATATTGAAAGCCTTTATTTATATATTCTCTCAACGCTGCTGAGTAACATCGGCAGACAAAGTAAATAAATTGAAATTGGTTTCTGCTCTCAACACTAATGTTGAGATAAAAATAGAAGTTAAATATTAAATTTTGTTTGGATTGAAATGGAACAATCTCGAAAAATAGCTGGTATTGCTGGTGGTGTCACTGTATATACACAAAGATATTGAGAAATTAAGTGTTTGACAATTGTATTTGTAATGATCCTTTTATATTTGAATAATTTAATATATTAATTAGGTACATACATATTTTTAACGTTTTTTTATATAAATAATAATTATTTCTGAGTGCAACATTTTCTTAAATACTTACCTACTCTTATGAGACACCAAAAAAATTCTTTTTATTTTTTAACAGAAAGGTAAGTACCTATTTAAAAAAAAACTGCCATTAAAATGTTCCATTACCAAAGGTCTTTTTACAGATCTTTATAAAAGATTGAACGTAAGTGGTTGGTTACCTTTGAATACCCGAATAAAACGCGAGGGAAGAAGATTAGAGGCGTCCTCCTGTAAACCTGAGTCAACAGAAAGTACAAAGTAGACATTTCCTTTACAATGCTTACCATATTTGAAGTAACTCCTTTGAAAAACATAATTAGATACATTGTGGGGTGGCTTAAACGAACATTGAACTGCCTTTAGTAATATAACATGAAAATATCATGTTTCTAAATTGAAAGTTATATGATATGACTTATTTACTGAATGTTTCTTATCAAACTCTAGGTAGATTAAAAAAGACATTGGGTTCTTATGAATCAGGCCCGGCTCGTCACGATCCCGGCTCGTTTCATGGAGAGTTCATAAAATTACATTAGCCGTGTAAAGGAAAACTTCTTTTTTACCCGACTGTCAGGACGGGTATTGTTTTTCGCGCGTATCTTGTATGTTTGTAAATTTTTTTACTCCCACGAATCTTCCAAACGGCTGGATGGATTTTGACAATTAGGGTATCGTTAGATTCGTCTAGAAAACCCAAGTGTCCTTAGATAGGTTTTAAGAATAAAAAGACTTAAACGACGGGCTTTTGACGCCAAATTGTAAGAAGTTCAATTTTTTTTTAACCAAAACTATCTTGTTGTGTATCAAAATAAAGAGAATCAAAAGGAGATTACATAATTATATTCAAAAAGAGATTATACATAATTGAATGGTTCCAAATTGTAAGTAGTTCTATTTTTTTTTAACCAAACCTATCTAGTAGAGTATCAAAATAAAGGGAATCAAATGGAGATTACAAATATATACATATGTTATGTATTTAAATTAAAACAGGTACTTATAATAATATTACAATAATATTACGGTATTTTTAGTGCTTTGCTCTCTGTTGATTTTTTGCAGTCGGGTTATTAATTTTTTTTAATTATATTTACTTGTTTTGTATAATATGTCTAAATGGATTGTAAATTTGATTTCTATGACCTAAAGCTTGTATAATACATTTAGTCAGAAAATATATAAAAAAATCAAAATTCTACCCAGGATCTCAACAGAAACACGAGCCGTATAAAGGTAAACTTGCTTCTTTATTATTTTTTGTTAAATATGTCGTAATCTATTGTCCGATTTACTATGACCTTAAATTTGCATAATACATGTAACCATATTATACAAAAAACAAATTATTAAAAAAACCTAAATTGTAGGTACCCAGAATATCAATAGAAACACGAGTAGTGTAAAAGAAAAGTTGTTTTTTTATGATATGTCTATATGTATTGTATGACTACGATCTAAAGTTTGTAAAAGAATAAAAGTGTATAATGTATAGTATAAAAAAATAGCAAATGCAAAAACTTACTAATAATAAATAATATAAGACACATAAAACATCAAAACGCAATACCTATTACACACTAGTTATTAAAATATCAAAAAAACTTCTCACGTAACGTTATATAACAGACTATTGTATTCCCACAGGACTTAATTAGGTGCCAAAACAAGACCCGGACACGCGTGAACACTATCAATTATCAAGCAATTAACTCAATTAATACCTAAACAACCGTCAATAGGATCAACATAATATACCGACGAAACCTCGGTGGGCAATAAAGAAATCAATCAGCGGATTAGGTATTTCAAATCAATAAAATCAGAAAAGGCCATAATATCGGTTGGACATTCATAACGATGTAGAGATATTACTAGATGCGCTAATGTTTGTATTGGATTTTTTTGATTTGGGAAATCGTAGAAATCGTCGTCTGCGGTGCCAAAAATTAAGTGATTAAAATTTTTTTTATAAGAATTTATGAATTTGTTTTTGCACATTGTCTTAACATATTATTTACGTGCAGGAAAAAGTAATGTTCTAAGTTACTTAGACATAATAATATATTTCCACACGTCATTCTGTCATATCCATAGGAGAAAGATAAGTTAATTACCTATATTTTCTAAACACATACAAAAAAATATAATTTCGTTATTAATTATACATAAATGGAAAATATTTGCATAATATCTACAAGAAAATAATATTTACAACTAAAACTAAGTACTAAACGAAACAAAAATAAAAGACGAAATAAACGACATAATTTATTGTCAATTTTAGATAGTTATCTCGTTTACGACTTACCTCACAGATGTCTCAAAAGAACAAGGCAATTAAAAAAATCATGCAATTTAAGTGGCTAATGTACTTGTTGATATTACTACACGTTTATTATTAAAAATATGTATATGCTGTTTCTATAACAATACTATTTTAGGTTAAGACCCTTACCATGTATGTATTTTATTTCAAAACATCTATATAGTACACGTATAAAGTTCATTCTTTATGGTTAGTAATGGTAGATAAAAAGAAAAACATAGCATGTAACCTTGTTCACCGAAGGATTAGGTGCTCTTGCATGCATAAGGTTACTTTCCTTAGTCGCCACCTACGACACCCTCGGGTCGAGATGGGGTAGTCACATTATGTATTCTTAATCCGTCACTACATGGACACGTTCATAGTACGTTTCAACTTAATGTTAAACTACGCTCTTAACACATCTAGTTCGTCTATACAATAATAAGAGTCGATTTTTTAGTTCTCATGGGAGTATAATATGCGAGGCGGCTTGTATGATACAGAGTGGAGGGGGTCGCGGGTGGTGCGGGGCGGTGCGTTTGATGCCGACAGCACAGGTGTGATGCGCGCCCGATGCGGTCCCGCTGACCAGGCCCGTACACACCAATCACTTAAACTCCGATTAAGTTTTGCTGTACAATTTACACTTCGTTAATGTTGCTTTCTGATAGTATTGAAATAGTTTTTACATTTTATTTAGCATTTTAATATGCATTGATATTAAATTAAATCGAATGGATAAGTCAAAAACCTAGTTAATTAATATATTGTAAATTTATATTTATGAAGTCGAATCTCTAAAGTGGAGTATACTAATCATATCACGCTTGCACGTCATGCATCTTTTAGTTTGAATTAGTGATAGAGCTTACAATATTTCACTAGATTATTATGAAACGAGCTAAACTTACACTTAAATGTTATTTTAATACGACTGTCCAAAAAAAGGCGTGTTATGTTTTGTTACGACTTTCTTCATTTCTAGTGACTATTAATCTATTGTTAACTGATAGATCACGGTGTAACTGCCTCAACAAGGTTCACGCGGGTCAGTTAATTATAATGCTGAGCATTATTTCGCTGTAGTTAAGCTGATATGTAAACGGATTGTTACTTTTATACCTATTTGTTATCATTGCACATTGGCCGGCACGTTTTGTTCTTACTGATAACAAGATAGAACAAGAGGTGACCGTAAATGATGATACAACACTGTTATTGATAGATAATTGTAGGCTATGCGATTCTTTCTTTATAATATTTAATTCGAGTAATAAACGAGGTTCGATTGTTATGGTCATATAGCACGAAAGTCGAACTTTGATGCGTTCCATCGTTCCGAATGATTCCCGTTAATTTAATGGGATACCTTAATGTGTGGCCGACACGATTGGGCCTTACAACAATTTATGTGTTAATAGAATTCTCAAGAAAACTCAATATATAAGGATATTGTAAGGGCACATAAAAACTGTGAATGAACTAAATTATTGGTTTTCTAATAAAGATATATTTCACGGTCTATTTTATGCGATATTATGTTCCATAAAAAACATTGTAGATTCGATATTTTTGTAATAAACTGATCAAAACAAAATCTTTAATCTATACACCTTTAATACACACCGATGGCCATGAGTATACAATATAATCAAGCAATGATTATATATTCAAAACACGTATGAAGCACTGAGAGTTCAAGATAACATTTTTAACTTGAGGTAAACATCACTTTATTGCGATTTTGTTTATAGAGGGCGTAATTGGAATCTCGAAATTGGAATAAATCGATTTTGATATAACTGTTAAATGTCTAAAATTTCAAAAATGGTTACTGTCATTTTTATACATTTGACAACGATATCAAAACTGACCAATCGAATATAGAGATTCCAAATAGGCCCTTTTGTGACAGTTACTATTGTCTGACATGAATAGCTGTACAGTGAAACTAAATTTTGTCCTATTGTTATAATGACATATTTGAAGGACAGTTTCGCTCTCCTTGTGACGTTATTACTGCACAGAAAGCTGTGTCTGCTGTGTCTGACTTAGAAGAACAATAGTTTACGATTACACATAACCTAGCAAAATTAAATAAAATTTTATTGAATTACATATGTTCGGAGAAACTAATCAAAGGAATACATCATATCATATGTTTAGAATTTTATAGCTAGTGATTATGTCAACTAATTAGTTAACATAATTAGTGACTAAATATTAGTCCAGTTTTAGAAACTAAAATAAATCCTTACATTTATATTTTAAGTTTCAATCCAAAAGGTAATTCTATATTCTATTTCAAAGCAAATATTTGAGATACAAATATTTCCTTTGAAATAGAATATAGAACAGAACCTTGCTTTTGCTGAAAAGTATTTTTATCGCGGTTTATAAAATCAGTATGTACATATTGCGTTATTATTATTTTATCTTGATGATATTTAAAACCTTTTGTTGATTAATAATTGATTTATTTATTTAATTCTTCGATATGTCGAGTGCAGTCTGCCGCAACGTTTTAAAAAGGAAACAAGTAAATAGATACACAAATCCTTTTTAAACCAGTGAAGTGAAAGCGATCCTCAAGAAAACATTTGCATTGTAATTATAACAGGATAAGCCGATTTAAGAGCGTCATGTTGACATTCTAATTTCGCTTTACAACGCTCAAGTTGTATCTATAGAAAAAGAAAGTGTTATAACAATGAACATTTCGATAAGACCACACAAAATTGACAAAATATTTTGCGGATTTACCTGTTTGTTGTCAATCAACCTTTTTTTTGTAATATTAGCCTCATTGTTGACAGATTTTAAAGTATTCTTTCCCGTTAATGAAGAATGTTGTAACTGCATTTCATGTTTAAGGAAAAATACATTCTAAGTAATTTATTTTACAAACGTTTTTGCGGTGGCTTGTTCAATTGTTATTTCTTATATTTGTTAGTGAGACCAGTGAGAGTATCCTTTAGAGTTCGTCTTTATTAAATCAATTGTTTGAAGGCCTTTCGGTGGATTATCCTTTATTAAACTTTCCGTGATCACTTGGCATGGCATAAATATTGTCACTTATATTTTGACTGACAGGTTGTAAAAATGGAATGGAACATCTTAATTATTTGCATAAATTATTGTTACTGGCTGAAAATAAAAGTAAAATATTGTTGAAAATTTGCATAAAATGACTCTTTACTGTAAGTTCATTTACTTATTGTCTCCATAACGACTAGAGTGAGTTTCAGAATGAATGTTGAGTTATACAACGTGCACGTTTAGTCACCTTATAAACGCTGTATAGGTCATAGTAATCAGATATATAATACATTTAGCCAGATTAAACAAAAAATATATCAATTTCTTTCCTTTACACATAGCTTGTATTTATTGAGATTCTTGGTACAATTTTGATCATTATTATTGTTATTTTGTTTGTTATGAGTAGATGTATTTTATATCGTATACGTAAGCAAAGTTTGTAAAACGAAAAAAAAATGTTTAAAGTTTAAAATTTGTAGTTGCGGTCGTTGCAGGCTGCAACCTGCACGATCGCACCTCTTTTATTACCTTTTTACCTCTTTCGATTACCTTTTCTTTATTTACTTTAGTTTATTCAAAATCCCATATTATTTCTAAATTCATAATTATTAGCCTCCGACGGTTCGGGAGTGATTCTAATATAATTCCTGGTGCCTTGAACATGTTTCTGTGATTATCTATTTTATTTTTTTACCATTACCTAATTGTTATAAATCAAATATATACAGTGAAACACATTTTCATTTACGGTTCAACACCTTTCCCAATAGGAAGTCTCCTGCTTGCTTCGGACTCTTTTGTCTAGCGACCCGCCTGAGGGGAAGACGCCAAAACGCGATGCAGCATCAATTTAGTTGCAGAGTCACTAATTACCGTTGCTAAAAGTAGCGTGTGTGCTATGGCCCTTATTAGGATTAGATTATCTTAAGGCACATACGAAACATCATTTCCAAAAATAGGAATGACTAATACTTTAATAAATCTGTTTTGTTTGTACGCAAAGGATTAAAACATCTTAGTTAATTAACACGACATCTTATATACGGATTATCGTTATTTAGTAGAAGTCCATTAAATTAATATCTGCGTAGATATCAATTTAGGTTGAAAACCGAAGATGATAATATCAGTATTTAAAATTACTATTAAATGATCATTAATTATTTAATCTTCATAAATCAAAATATGGGTGCATTTTAGTTTTGGTTACAATTACGATTTAGGAGATTAAACATAGGTTTATTGCGTCTGATGACAGAGTAGACGTTGAGCAAACCTATGGTCATGACATAGGTAATTCTAATGATAAGGATAAGCCACTGGTGCAGTCTACCACTGAAAAATCTAGACACGGAAGCGAAAATCTAGGCACTTACAACAAAGTTAAGTCCTTATTGTCAATGCTTGATGTAGAACTTATGTTAAGATTTTAGTGTCAAAACAGTTTTAGCCCGAAACTGTTGTGACAATAAAAACTATATAAACCTTTTCGTATGCTGCGCTGCTATGATAATCCATAATTCAACAAATCTAGACACGGCGGTTTTTTGGCCGCCCGTGTCTAGAAATGTTTTTTTTTAATTCATGTACTCAACACAAATTAGTATTAGCGGAAGAACTGTGCAATAGAACTGCATTCGTAAAGTATTAGTAAGGTTACTCTGAAAGACATTTTTATTACATTTTAGCTAACTTCAAAGATATTAATAACATCAATGAATTTCTTGCCACCAGCTGATCCTGTTAACCATCATCATTAGAGGACACCCAATGTGAATGGAGGCTTTTCCTATGGACTTCCTTAGCGATCGACCCAGAAATCCTACTCGCACTTATGCTATTTTGATATCGTGATGTTTAATCGAAATGTTTGCAAATGCCAGAAACCAAATATTAAAATTAACCAATTGGGTGTTGGGAATCTAAGTAGGCCTTATCCTATGACCTCTCTACCTTTTCGCTCATGATAATCATCAGATAAGTATTATCTGCCTCTGTATTTAACTTACCAGCAAAAGCAATGAACTTAAACAATAGTTCATAGTTTTAACAATAAACTTGAAGTTAATAACGCTAAATGAAACAAATAAACAAGGGTCTCGTTATTTACAAAGAATATGACGAGTGCAGAGTTCAATGAATGCGGGCTCATGCATGGAATAATTAATACATAGCCATCCGTAAAGTGTCAGAGCAAAACAGCGTCGAAAACAAATATATGAATATTAAATGAGGTGATATATCTTTTACAAGAAATTCTTGTCAATATTTGAAGTAGTATCTGTTATAAAATGGTAAATGCTACATCTTTTAAATACCTATATCATCATTTCAACCTAAAAACGTCCCACTGCTGACACAGGTCAGACTCCTCCAAAGAATATGGACAGAATTTAGCCTACTATACCGCGCTGGCCAGACGGATTGGTAAAGGGTTTGTTTCGAATTTTCCTTTTATTACAGTGCTCTTGTCTGCATAAGGTTACTCCCTTAGTCGTTTTTTACGACACCCACGGGTTGAGATGACGTAGTATGGGGAAGTAACTAAAGAGGCCAAGGAAATATTTTTTCTAATTTTATTAATACGTAGGTAAGTATAATTACTTCCTGTTCCTTTTGGAATTTCAAATTCAGCTAAAATATTTTACAGTGTCATTCAGAGTACAAGTTACTGCATATTTTAGTGCACATAGTTTGCTGTGGACTTTATAGAATGTCAAGCTGGAATTTCAGTGTAAGGTTTTGCTTTATTCTGTGAAATTAAATTTTCCAGTGGAGAATATTTCAAGGAAAATTATTTTACTATTTTACCTACCTTAGATACATAGTAGCTAGTTTTCCAGATGAATTTTCTTTGGAAATTTTATAAATCGGCAGATAAATAAAATATGTTCATCCCTTTGTAATGTTCAGATCCCCAGACCCCCTAAAGTTTCTCAGTATATTTTTTACAAGCAGTTAATTTTACCCTTTTAAGATACCACGAAGCAATTATTGTGTAGTTTGTTCAATAATATTCTTAAATTTGAAATGATTTTAAATTATCTTAAGTATATTTTTTACTATCCGTCACCACACGTGACGGATTAAGATGTGTCACTACCCCATATCAACTCGTTACTCCCTTAGTCGCCTTTCGCGACACCCTTCTGCGACCTTTATGCAGACAACAGCACTGCGAGAAAAGGAAAGTTCAAAACAAACCCTATACCAACCCGTCTGGCGTCCGTTAGCGTGGTATAGTAGATTAAATTCACTCTACATTGTATGGAGAAGACCCGAGCCCAGCAGTGGGACGTGTATGGGTTGAAATGATGATGATGATATTTTTCTATTAAGTATTTCAAACAACCATTTATAAGACAAAGTAAAACATGAATAGCTAAAAACAATCACATAAACTATTCGTCTTATTTATGAAGGTTAGGTTTAATTTTAAATTAATTATATATGAAAATGTTATTAATTTTTAAAGCGCTAGATTTAATTACTAAAGAAAAAGGATTTTAAAAATAGCATTTGTTTTCGTTAATTTAACACCATACAGATATACTTGTTTGTGACTTAATAATTTATGTTTTAAAAACACGTGCATACATAAACAATTTCATTCAATTATATTAAATTAATTAAATTATTATGTTTTGCTACTGGCCTAAATAATTTATTTCCATTAATTTCGATACTTAATTTGTTAATTGCGTAGGTATCATAATATAGTGTACCTGGCATATTAGTGTTCCGATCACAACATTGTAATTATTAATCCGAAAATGTCACTGGCAATTTTAAAGGATCGGACTTTGAGTTTTCCATTAGTATGCTAATTGCAGGCCATACTTGGAATCGCTATAAATTATTATCAGTACATCCCAGCACTCGCTTTACTCACTTTAACTTAATAAATTCAGGGCTTTCATACACGTATATCATCATCACATACTTATTGTCATTAAAAAAAATATTTTAAAAAATTATTTATTTCTCTCTAATAATTATACTGACACTGACACCAATACTGTCCGTTTTAGATGCACAAGTAGCGAGTTACTGGGAGTTAATATCGAGCCTCGGGCGTTGATCATTTTTTGCGGGTGCACCCGAATCAACCACCTTGGGCACAACAAATGTGTGGGCAATCCGGTAATTTATTTTTTTAGCCAATAAATTACTCATACGTCAAAACTTCGGACATGCCGGGCGGTGCGCGGTTCTGCTCGAGTGATATATTGGCCCTTGTCACAGCACACTACCTTTTCCTAACAATTTTAATATGACTCTTGATTAATAAATTGCTCATTTTGGATGAACCGTTTTACTAATGAGTCGGCTTTATAGACTCGAAGACGAGACACCCGGCACATTTATAATCTTAGAGCACGTCACATCTTTTGAATTTTTACTTAAGTTCAAAATTATGGAACGCGACGTAGTGCTCTACAAAAGTCGTTTATAATTTTCCTATCCTTAACAACGAGACTCTGACACGTAGCAATATTGTATCGGGAATTTCTGCTCGTACTAGCAATTACTTTCTAATTTTCATTCGCTTTAGAATATTGCTTTCTTTGAGAAAAATATTGGAACAGTAAAGTCATACTTACTAAGTTTTGATCGGAAAACAAGTAACTGCAAATTTTGATTTAGCGTGTTATTTGCTATGTACATTAAATATCGCTGAATTAATATCCTGTCAATACTTACAAGTATATGAAATTAAATTTCGTCATAAATTTATATACCGCTTGTAACAAATAATAAATTATCAGTACATTATATTCTTGTTATGTTTATGTCAACTTCAATAAGCATGTCTATTTGTAAACAGCATAGATAATAATTAAAAATCAATAATTATTATCAATTCGGTCGTGAGTGCAGATACTAACAAAAAAATATATTGAGCAAAAAATCAGTTGCGAATATTATTATTTTCAGAATCACGGATTAGTTTTCCGCTTGCGTCATAAAATAATATTACAATAAATACGACTTTATGTGCGATAATCCAAGAAAAACATGCAGACTTATCGTAAAAACATGGACTTTAATGGTGTTTTTTTTTAGATTTTGCAAATCTAAGATTTTTATTTCCTACCAGTTTTAGCTTGAACAACATAATAATATACATCTATTGTTTCCTTCGAAACAATTTAATTATATGAATAAAAAATATACCTTCTATTGTATTTTAATTTAATGTTAAAGGATTTCAAATTGTACACAAGACAACAGATATGTAGGTATATGATGAACAGATTTCCATTTAACTTATCGATTATTGTTTGAAGGTTGGGTCTTTGTTGGTTCAGGATTGTATTTATCAGATAACTGATTGATTTGAGAGTTTCATAAATTATTTTAGTTTAAAGTAAATATGAGTATAGATGTGAGCGATGGTGGCTGAATGGATAAGGGACCGGCGGCGTGCAAATAACGCGGTCCGAGTTCGATCCCGACCGGCAATACCAATGTGAATTCCACTTTGTGGAATTTATATGTACCTACTAGTCAAGTGACTTACCATCTGCTAACGGTGAAGGAAAACATCGTGAGGAAATCCACATACTCTAGAAGAAATTCTATGAGTATGTCTGATCCACCAAACCGCACTAGGCTAGCGTGAGTAGATTATAGCCAAAAACCCTCTCAGCTCTCTAGTTAGAGGAGAGGAGACCTGAGCCCAGCAGTGGGACTTAATGGGTTGCTGATGAATGAGTATAGAAGACAGATAACAATACTTTATTATTATTATTATAGATTCCTTAATACTAATTAGAAAACTCAGTCTGAAAATAGTACTGTTCCCTATTTACAAGTATTACCTTGCCGACGTAGTAGTATTTTTTTGTCACGTACAGTGGAGGACGAAGCACCCGACAAAGCCTCTGTCACGGAGGCCTTCATAAACTTTCTATTATTGGAAACAAAACACACTCACACAAATATTTAAACCTATGTGGGAATCAAAACCACAGCCACAGCTAAACCAATACACCAATGAACCATCTATAGTGAACATTTTAACTTCCCCTTTTGTTCTACGAGTATCTACACATACTCGGTTCGAATCAGTTCATTTTTGTCTACCTTGTGGGTGTATATGATATGCGCAGCACTTGCTGATGCGTGGTCTCCACTCGAAAACATTACGGTCCTATCGGCCAGTATAATGCGTTCTATGTGCGTTTACAGTTTAATTCGCTAATCCTAACTTTGGTTCATGAACAGGGCCCTCTTCATAGCTCGATAACACATATTATACATAATAAATATTATAATATAAAAAAAAAATGTTACGTGGTTTTAGGTACGTCTACACCTAAGACGTACCTAAAACGACGTAACATTTTTTTTTAGTTTTAGGGTTCCGTAGTTCTGACTAGGCACCCTTATAGTTTCGTTATGTCCGTCTGTCTGTCTGTCTGTATGTCTGTCTGTCTGTCCGAGGTTTTGCTAAGAGACCGTTAGTACTAGAAATCTGTAATTTTGTAGGAGTGTGTAAATCAATTACGTCGACAAAGTGGTAAAATAAAATTTTGGAAAATATTTTTTTTTAGGGTAGCTCCCATACATGTGAAGTGGCGATGAATATTTTTTTGTTGTCTACCCCATTGTGTGGGGTATCGTTGAATAGGTCTTCTAAAATGACTTGGGGGTTACTAACATTATTTTTCGATTTAATGGTCCATTTACGAAATATTAAACTTAAAAGAGCAAATTTTTGTTCCAGTAGGGCGTCCCCCCCCCCTCTAAAAGCTAAACTGCTGGCTTGAAAAATCTGGAAAAATTCATGATGATAGTGCATTTTATGAACTTTTAATGAAAACTATAGCGGTTAAGATAACTTTATTAGTTTAGCAGTAATAGTCGTTGAACTTGGATGTTGGATAATTTTGTACCAAATACAAAATCCTTAGCATTAATCCTTTATAGTGACTAAGATAAAGTAGTTGCTTGTTTATAACGGGTAAAGACTTGCATTTAAAAACAAAACATCAAGTAAATAATACATCCATACATATTATAAAAGGCTTTGTCCTGCCTGACTGACTGACTGACTGACAGACAACGCACAGCCTAAACCGCTGGTCGTAGCTACTTGAAATTTGGAGGGTGTATTTGTCCTAATGTCTAGAGGTGTACTAAGAAAGGGTTTTTTAAAATTCAATCCCTAAGGGGTGAAAAGGGATAAAAACGATTGTATGAAACTTCTTTGTTTTTTAACATAAAGATTTGAAAATTTGTTATGGGGTACTACTATCAAAATAAAAAATACCCTCATCAATATTTTTGACAAGGGTGGTTTTGGAAGGGTGAAATTGGGGATGAAACGTTGTATGAAAAGATCTTTGTTTTGAAGTTAACGTTTTGCAAATTAGTATTGGGATAGGAACTTAAAATGTTGTTTTTAATGTTTTTGATAGGGGGTGAAATATTAAATAGACAGTTCTTTGTTTTTAAAGTTATATGTTTGGTAATACGCAATTAGAACTTCAGTTAAGATGTGAGTTAATGGGTTGTTTTTGGTGTTTGAAAAACTTACCCTAAGGGATGAAATAGGTGTGAAAATTATTAGAAATTGATATGGATGTCGTTTTCAAGGTTTTCAGGGACGCTGATTACGAAAATGTTATCTATATTGACGTAAAATGAAATTCAACTCCTGTAGTGGGGTGTTGTAGAATTCATGAATTGCACTTAAAACAAAGATCTATGTAATACCGAAATCTACGCGATCTTGAAAAACTTACTTATCTAAAATTTAAAAAAAATAACACCCTGTACTTTTATGGCATAGATCTATAGGTTCAACCATAAGTATTGAATTATCTAACAAATGTGTTAAAATAAATAAGAATAAAACCAAAATTCCACTCTGTATGTGGCCGTTATCCTACCAACAGCGCCACCTATCTCTCTCGAAATGATCCAATCTTTCAAGCTGAAACAATTTAACAGACTCATGAAATTTCATTAAAATCGGTTGGATTATTTTCAAATACTAGTGTAGGTATATATGACGAACATCGTAGCTCTTTTGCTGCGGAACCCTACATTGAGCATGATCCGACATGCTCTTAACCGGTTTTTATTGTTATCTTAATTTTATTTTTTTAGTTGGTAATTAATTGAATATGAATATAGTTTTAATAAATAATTTAATTGAGTTAAATAAAAAGTAATATTATATTGTATCTACTTAATTAAGAAAAAAACAGGTTTGTTCATCTTAGGTTGATTAAAAAGCAGCATTCATTTTAATTTTGGTTGTTAAATTTTTTTTTTCTCATATAAATGATTTTTGTCAAACTACTAAATTAATACATAGCTTAGTGTAAGTTGTAAATATTGTTTTCTGTACATTTGTACAAAATTACGTTAAATTAAGTTCAAGTCTTAAGACTTATTATGTAAATGATATTGCGATTAATCGCAGTAATTGTGATGTCATTCACCTTTTCAATTATTGGCTATTGGTAATCAAATGTTGGAATACAACGAAATTGTATTCTCTTATGTCAGAAGCGACTTGTATTGATTTCATGGAATGCATTATAAGAAAATATTTCAGTAAATGTCAATTAGTTAGCTTTAATTAAGCGTACTGGGAATATGAACTATTGGAAAGGTTTGAAGCTAAACAGCATTATTTTTTGTTAGGTAATTTTCTTGCTGTCTCCTTCTAACGTGATATTTTAAACAGAAGTGGCGTAACTTTTGCATCGAAGTCTAATGTTTCTGTCAGATACTATTAATATCCGAACACACTTGACAGTGATGAGTGTGTATCTGAATGCTCTGCATGCCCCTACCGGAGGCACAGACAAAACTTCTCTCTCTTCGCTCTTCACGGTCCTCTAATTCACATTATTACTGCTGTTTATGTCATAATATTGTGTACTTACGATATACAGAATTATAAAGTTTATCAGCAACTTTTTATGTATTATAGTACAACAATAGGTACACAACAGTTTCACATAAAGAAATTATGTTAATAATATATACATTCATGGATAGTAGACTGGTTGGCACATTAAAGTGGCGGTATTCCATAGGGATGGTTATTGAAATTCAAATCAGAGATAGTAGACTGATTAGAGCACAAAGCGGAGGTATTCCATAGGGATAGTAATTGAAATTGAAAATGTAGCAATCAAATTATGTCTGACCTACCCTAGAAGGGCAAACGTGTGCCCGTGGAAGATGTCCTAAGCCCTTTTAACTCTCAAGATAGAAGATTATGAATAACCCATTATGTCCCGCTATTGAACATTGGTCACCGAGAAATATTTTATATAATTAGATACATAAGTATAATACGACACGATGGTTAACAAGACTAACCACATTAGTACTAATTAATATCGCACACAGGCATAAGATGAGATTTGCAATTGTGGAAATTTCCTACACCTAATATTATGCTAAGGTTCAAATTTGGCCACATGTGATTTTTAACTTATAACTCTTTTCGACTGTCACTTGAAACTATATGATATATACAGTCTGTAATTGATAATGTAGGTAAAATTTACATTAGATGTTACCTTCTTAAATTTGTAATTGGTTCTTATTATTAACCCTGAATAAACGAGGTGATGATAACACCAGTCTTATAGAGAGCTTAAGTAAAACATGGTGCATTAATTGATCTGTAACTTCGCATACATATTTCATCGATAAAAACATAATCCTACTAAACGATTTCGTCGAATACTGAATACACGTAGGGTTGCCATCTCTAAAATTTGGCAACCAGGACAAGACACGTGAAAACCCCGGATTTTAGAGCCCAGACACCGGATATGTCAACAGGTTTTTAAAAAAAAACTAAATTCACCACCCCTCCCTGGCCCTCCCGTCTTGACTAAAGACGGGAGGGCCAGGGAGGGGTGGTGAATTTAGCCAGTCAGTTCTTCGGTTGATCAAGGCGTGCGGGAGTGCGAGTATCGCGGGTGACCCAAGACTTTAAATTCTTAAACCCGGACTATAAACGAAGACTCGCACAAAACTGGGGAAACCCGGAGGAATGGCAACCCTAAATACACGTTATAACTAATATTGTTGCATCAATGTTAAAACCATCACAATTGTTGCCAATTATTACCTATTGTTGGCGGCTTATTGCTTAAGTTCGTGACTTTGACTCCACCTGAGAGTTATATTCGAACAAAAATATATTCAGAGAAAGATTACTCTTTCTCTGAATAAACAAACAAGACTTCATTAAAAACAGCTTAGTAGAAAGATAAAAGGGTATCGGAGGTTGTTATCGCGTATTAACAAGACATAGAATGAAAGTAAGTACTCATAACCCTCACAACCTTTAGAAAAGTTCAATTAATAAGTCACCTAAGATAACACACCTATGAAATAATGAACAATTATCTCGCTCCTGTTACATATAAATTGAAGAGTAGCTATCGAAGCGCCACTGGTGAAAATGTCTCGTTTGGTGTTGTGTGTGTTGGCCCTTTTAGTGGGCGGGGGACTCTCTGATCCTTTATGGAAGAAAACGAGCAAAGTTGGTAAGTTACTTCATATAAATTAACAATATAATATATGTACATATTATTATATACACTCTTCTTGTCCCGTCCAATCCATTCTTCTTTGGAATGCCCTCCCTCTTGAGATCAGGATCACAAACCGTTATATGTTTAAGAAGAAGATACATGAACTTTTTCTCCATAAATAGGTTGGCAGTTTAATCTTTAAAATCTTCTCACCTCTATTTTTATTATTTTTATAGTATATATATATTATATCTATAATATGTGCATATATATATTATATTTATTATATATTTTTATGAATTTTATGTACCTATATTTATTAGTTGAACTCTCCTGTTACTTTTATTTATGCATCTACTTTTACAATTTCTCACCACCCAATGGTTGACTGGTAGAAAATGCCTAAGGTATTAAGTCCGCCTGTACAAAATTTCTTTATATGAAGTTAAATAAATAAATAAACAAGTGTTTATTTAAAAAAAAACATAAAACCCGACTCCCTTGCTTTGCCAAAAAGTAACCCTCGTCAGTTGTTTTGTTTTTTTTTTAAATAAAGACTTGTTATAGCATACGCTATGAAATAAATCTAAGTTCTAAATTTTCCAAACTTAGCAGATTTGGTAATATTAAGAGATTAGTCTCAGAACTAACTCAGAACCACCAATTTAATAACGATTCCAGGCAGGTGTCTCATTTATTTTTTCATTTCTAGCTGACCCGGTGTTAGTCCAACGCCAATGGGAATTAATGAACTTATTCTGGCATCTTCACGAACCAAACTATGTAGAGTCTTGGAAGACTATCTCTGACTCTTGGACTCTTGAAAAGAACATCGAACACTTTGCTGTGAGTAAACTAATGATTTCTAAATACAACATATGGTAGTTTCACCAATTAACAATTTTCTTTTGTTTCAGAATGTAACCACTGTAAAAAAATATATTCAAATGTTAGAGCAGAAATGGGTGCTTCCCAAAGCTGTACCATTCAATGTTCATCAACGTGACCATATACACGAAGCTGTAATTTTATTCAATACGCTTTACTATGCTAAAGACTATGACACTTTCTACAAGAGCGCTGTATATCTCAGAGAGCGTGTTAATGAACATCTATACTATTATGTGCTGAATATTGTGATTCTTAATCGTAAAGACACACAGGGCGTCATTGTTCCCAATTTATATGAGATATTCCCCTCATTTTTCTATAATTCGGAAATATTAACCACTGCCCATCGGATCAATTCTCATGGCCTTAATTACGTCGATTACTATCCATCTACTTACAAATGGGAAGACAAGGTTGTCATCAGGTGGAATGCTACTATTTGGCCTTACTCTTGGAACAATCGTGAGGCACCAGTCTTTTATTACACACATGACATTGTTCTTAATAATTTTTATTACAACTTACATGTCCATCAACCCAAATGGCTCGGTGGTACAGATGTACCTTTAATCAAAGATAGACGTGGAGAATGGTTCTGGTTCATCCATAAGCAGATTTTAACTCGCTATTATATGGAAAGGTTGTCTAATGGTCTAGGTGAAATCCCTGAACTTGGCCACGAAATTGTAGAGAGCGGTCTCTTTCCTGGTCTGATGTATTATAACGGTGTTCCATATCCAGTCAGGCCTAATAATTTCCATCTTGACCAACCCGTATTTCTTGAAGCACTTAAAGAAATTGAGGATTATGAACGTCGTGTACGTGATTCCATTGACCAGGGTTATATTATAAATGTAAGTACTTAGCTACCTTAATGATTATAATGCATGACGAAATTTTAAACTTCATTCAACTTCATTTAAATATTGCAGCCAGTTGGTGAGCACATAAATCTGCGAGTTCCTGAAGCCATTGACGTTTTGGGTCGTGTCATTGAGGCCAATGTTGATTCTCCTAATGTGAAGTACTACAAGGACTTTATAAGCATTTGGAAGAAGGTTTTAGGCAACACTCTCGTACAGGACCACCAGTACTACCACCAGTACGTATATTTTGGTCAATACGTATAAACTATATTCACATAATGATTTTAATGTAAGTATTTTTTTGTAGATTTATCCCCTTAGTAGTGCCATCAGTGTTGGAAAACTATCAAACGGCGTTGCGGGATCCGGCATTCTACATGATTTGGAAGCGTGTTTTGGGTCTGTTCCAATTATGGCAGGAGAATCTTCCTCATTACAAGCATAAGGAGCTGGCTTTGCCTCAAGTTGCTATTAAGAAGGTTGAGGTTGACAAACTGATAACCTATTTTGACCAGACATACTTTAATGTTACCAATCATCTCTACACTCAACCAGGTGGGTTCTTTTCTAAGTCAATACAAGTGTAGATTATATTAGATTTTCATGTGACACATTTAAATGAAATGATTTCCTTTCTAGGCAAGCCGGTGTGGGACAAAATAAGTGTCTTAGTCCAGCGCCCGAGACTAAATCACAAAACATTCCAGTTACGCGTAAAAGTCAAGAGTGAAGTTGCTAAGTCTGTTGTCGTAAGGTTCTTTTTAGCTCCTAAGTATGACAGCAACGGCTTTGAAATTCCTCTACATATCAACAGCCAAAACTTCTTCCTCTTAGACGAATTTGTTCATGATTGTAAGTTAATTCATATCTATTTTATTGATAAATTAATATTTTGTGTCTGGTTTCAGTTTATTTGATTGGTTAATATTTTCAGTACCTGTTGGAGAGTCTGTCATTACTCGTGACTCGACTGATTATGAGCACTATTCCAAGGACTGGGTCAGCTCCAGCGATCTTTACCAGGTGGTGGGAAATGCCTTCCACGGCAAAGGACAATATGTCGTTGACCACTATGCTGATGCATACAAATACCCACAACGTTTTGTGCTGCCTAAAGGTAGATGTAATATTAATTATAACCATATGTATCTTTTGATTTAAATTTAATTTAATGATATCTAGGTTTGGATTAAATTAGTGTAACTTCTTTATCCATAATTAGTCATAATTATCATCAGCAACCCACTAATGTCCCACTGCTGGGCTCGGATCTCCTCTCCTCTATCTAGAGAGCTGAGAAGGTTTAGGCCATATCCACACACACTGGTTTAGTGCGGGATGGTAGATCATATATATTCACTTAGAATGACTTCTAGGGTATGCGGGTTTCTTCACGATGTTTTTTTCACAATTAGCAGATAGTAAGTGACGTGGCTAGTATTGGTATTTGGTAATTAACTGTTATTATTTTTACAACAGGTCGTGCCAGCGGTATGCCTTTCGTTCTAATGGTCTACATCTCTGAATACCGTGCTCCTGCAGTACCATTCGGTACTGGCTTCGACCCCACCAATTCTATAGGCATCGGTGCCGGTGCTTACCGTCTCAGCGACGAACCACTCGGTTTCCCAGTCAACAGACCATTGTACCCTTGGCAAATAGAAAGTCTCCAAAACTTGGTTTTGCGGGATGTCTTGATCTTCCACAAGCACACTTCCGAAATTGACGTGCCACATATGGAATAATTTATTTTTGGATTCTCGTTGCATAAGTAAAGGGCTTCTTAGAAGTAAATACAAAAACGATTGAATTGAATAGACTTATCTATTCTATACCAACGAATCTCGGAAGCATCTATCACCCTTTGTTTTCCATTTGAGGACAATCTTGTCGGAAAATATAGTATTTATTTGTGTCACTTTATGTATGTTAAGTATATGGTTGTGTATAATTTTAACGATTATTTGTGATAAATGTAGACATACCTATATACTATAATGATTGCTAATAGACCTTTGTTACTATCCCATTAAAGATGAAATTTGTCCATGTACCTTTTATGCATGAATGCAATTTTTTATTTTAATCTATCGAATAAAAATATCAGTTACTTGCAATCAGCTAGATAGATCTCATTGTCTTTCTTGTATTAAGTATATTTTTAAACGACTTTAAAAAAGGAGGAGATTATATGTTTGACTGTATGTATTTTTTTTAAGTTACAATGTGTTATTTATTTGGATATATAAAATAAATAAATGAAAAATTAAATGTTCTTTGTTTCGTATTCCTAAGCTGAGATATATGTAGATAACTAAAATTGCTAATTAACATTTTTAGAATCGTTGGCTTGTATTTCTATATTATGTTATATTCTGCAATTAGTCGAAAAATATTTCAGTTGGTATACGTTAGTAGATAATTTGACGGCATCACAGTTCACAACGTCCATGTAGTGACAGATTAACAATACATTATGTACTACCCCACATTCTTTGATGATGATGACAACACACAATATCTCAGATTAAATTTATTAGTCACTAAATCATGTATTATTAGTGACCAATATCAATAAGTATTATGATGATAGGTAATTAGCTCTAACAGGTTAATTAGTTATGTAGGTATATGATCGTATAATTAACATAATCCTCCAACCATCTCCTGTTTTGAGTCATTACCTACCCATCAAATATAAAGTACCTACCTATCTGTTATATGTACGGTCAAGGCAATAGTTATAACGTTATTTTTAATCAAAATGTTTACTTACCGTAATATGTACCTACTATACTCATAAGTGAACTGTAATGTTCTTGAGAAATAAAGTTCTTTTAACCTAAACCTATTTATCTACTGATTAATCTATACTAATATTATAAAGCTGAAGAATTTGTTTGCTTGGTTGAACGCTAGGATCATAGGAACGACTAGTCCGATTTGAAAAAATATTTTAGTGTTGGGCCCATTTATCGAGGAAGGTTATATGTTATGTAACATCACCCTAAAGGCAATAGGAGCTGAGCAGTGGCCAAATAAAGAACAACGGGAGCGAAGCCCCGCACGACTTCTAGTTGTACATAAATGCTTTAATAAACAGTATTGTAGGTGTACAAAAAATAACTTAATAATATTTATTTATAACAGATTACTTACTTGAGTACAGAATTTTCCCATAACTATATTTATATTATATATATATATATATATTAGGTAAAATACAGCTAAAGAGTTTTCTTGTTTTTTGTTGAATGCTAGGATCTCAGGAACTATTAGTCCAATTTAAAAATCTTTTAGTGTTTGATATCCCATTTATCGAGTAAGATTATAGACCATATATAACATCACGCTACGGCCAATAGTAGCTGAGCAGTTGCCAAATAAAGAACAACGGGAGTGAAGTCCCGCGCGACTGCTAGTATATAATAATTAATTAGAATAACCTTCTACTGTAGCTTCTTATACGACACTTTCCCATAAGTAAAGGCTTTACTTATAGGAAGGTATCGGCTTTACTGTAAAGCCAGTCGCCAACGCCATCTACATCTACAATCTAACAATCTAAGCCGCGCCATCTGTGCACTCGAAACACAGTTTTTAGTTGTCAAAACCTCTGTTTCGTATTTAGTTAGTGTTAGAATTTGTGAGATGGCGCTGAGATCGTCAATTCCAAATTGAAATTTGAAGTCTTTTTAAGTGTTTGTCTGATCCACCAACCCGCACTGGGCCTGCGTATGTGGAATATGGCCAAAACCCTCTCAACTCTCTAGATAGAGAAGACCTGAGCCCAGCAGTGCGACATTAATGAGTCGCTAATGACTCACTATGCCTTGCTTTTCTGAAGATCTCCTTAAAGAGCACACGGGCAATGCAGTCCGTATATTTAAAGTAGAACTGCAATTATCGTACTAAACGACTTTTAGTATGCTTAGGTAAAATTTAATTAATCGATAATGCAATTGGGAGTGCAGCAAACGGATCGATGACTCAATATTAACAGAAACACTTATAGCAACCAATATTACAATTGGTTTCCATGAAAGCATCTTTCAAAGCTGGAAATAGATTGTTATTGAAGTCACGAGGATGAATTATGATTATATACAAACAACTGTACCTACATATGCACCAATAACCTATGCTCGCAATTTTACCTACATCAAACCGGCGCGGCGGCAACAAGACCGTAAAAAGACGAGAAAAGAGGTGATGTGTCGTAAATCACTATAATATTGTAGAAATATCCTTGTATTTGCACGCCATTATAATATGGCAGAATATGACTGAGACACTGGTTAATATAAGACCTATAAATTATAATGTACCATATTTGAGCAAATCTTCTTCTTATCGTGTGGACTTGAGGCAGACCCTAGTGTTGGACTTTATCAAGTCGCCTAGAAGGCTTTCAACTTGACTTAACGACTACCATATTAAGTGACACCATATTAACTGCCTCGGTGGCTGCTGTGCAAGAGGTCCCGGGTCGGGTGAAAATGGTGGTAAACAAAATGTTCCCGGTTGATGACAATAGGCTTGCCCCCTATTTCATGGAACCTAACATAGTTGGCGAAATGTGGGTGTGAAACACCTCTGCCTACCCCTTCGGGGAAAAAAGGCGTGATGCTATGCTATTTTATATTAAGTGATAACCGGGACCAACGGCGTTACGTACCTTCCGAAGCACGGAGACGCTCGAGAATGAAATTGCCACAAACGGTCACCCATCATGAACTGACCTTGCCAAGTGTTGCTTAACCTCGTGATCGTAACGAACATCTCAGTACCACAGTGCTACGAGTGCCTCGAGCAAATAAAATGAATTAAAATTGAAATATTTGATAGGTGATACGATTGTCATGGTGTTGCCTCGACACTCGGTCGTATGGAAATCGATTCCCATACACAGACACAAATATATTGTGTGATTCATTGATTTGTGTCAGATTTGAGTGATTTTGTGTCCGTTAATTATATTTTTCTAAAAGTCCCCCACGATTTTAATAAATTTAAATTAATGATAGGTAACTAATCATATAAAAATTCTTTAGTTTATTTACATTTCATCACTTCTCTTCTCGTCTTATTTTCGTTTTGATAAATGCCGTTATTCAACCAACACTGCTCCATTCCTATGTGTTATAGCCTATGCTAAAACTTACTATACCGTTCATCGACATATATACGAAGTCTCTAGTGTAAAATTAAAATGAAGACACTAGAGATAACAACTAGCTTTATGAGATACTATTGGTGAGATTGACAAACTCTTTTAGTTTTATGTAACCAGCATAATAATAAATTATTATATAATAATACTACACTACAGCGTAATAATGCATCGTAACGGCCTTGCACACGGCGAGAGTAATTCTACGATAATGTTACTTATTATTCTACCAATCAATATTTTTATTTTAATTGCTTATTTACTGATAATATATATTATGCACATTGCATTATGTAGGCATACATGCAATGATAAGTTTGTTATTTATCTTGGGTGCCAGGCGGATTTGTTTTTTTAGGCATATTGACTGACCTGACACCTTTTATTGAATGAATGACGTTCATGAAAGCGATCAAATTATATTTTCTAGGGCTATACTCGTTGCCATATAACCAAAAGGTCGATAGCTGTTGGGAGAAATGAATACTTGACAGGCAACTGCAACTGGCCGATACTTCTTGAGAGAAATTAATACTTGACAGGCAACTGCAAGTAAATTGAGTCAGAGTGAGAGTTTATTCTGGATTTACGTTACGTAAAGATGGTGCACCTACCTACCATTACGTGAAAATTTATTAACTTATTGCCATCCCGTTACCTAATAATATGTTACGTACATATCAATCACAAAAATAACTCCTAATTATAATTATTTGTATAAAAGATGAGCTACGTGTATGTTATTTTAATTGCGAAAGAATCGATTCAAGTTCTTTCTTTGCATAAATTGCGTATATTGATCTCTTTCAGTGAAAAGGTCATGTCAGGTATAGATAAAGAGAGCACAGTATTTTTATAAAATGATAACCCGCTGAAAAGTATGATAAGCAATGAATCGATTAGTATAAAAGTGCTTATGAGGATTGTAGATGCACAGTTGACAGTGGCTGTGGCAAGATGAAGACTGTCCTGATCCTCGCTGGGCTGATCGCGCTCGCCTTGGGCGGAGCCGTGCCCCGCTATGAGTCGAAATTTAAGAGTGGTAAGGCTCATTACTATTATCTAAAAGTAAAATATCCGAATTCTGAATGTTGTTTTCAGTAGATAGATGGTAAAAAATGTTTGAATATTTAATTTATAAAGTAAAATTTTGTAGTTGATGCTGAATTCATCGCAAAACAGAAGAAAGTTTTGTCTCTCTTCGAATTTGTGAATGAAGATGACCATTCGGCAGACTGTCATAAAGCCGGTATGAGCTGGAGCATTGAAGACAATATCGACAGCTATACTGTGAGTACAAAATGTAACCAGTTTAATAGAATTATTTAAAAGTTATTTGACATTAACCTAAAGTTGTCAATTTATTGTGGCCTTTAATATTTTTTACAAATCCTGTATTAAAATATTGCAGAACAAAAAAGCCGTCGAGGAGTTCCTGACTCTCTGGAAAACTGGATTCCTTCCTAAATACCAGGAATTTTCAATTTTCTATGAAAGAATGAGAGACGAGGCCATCGCACTATTCCATGTTATGTACTACGCTAAGGACTTTGACACCTTCTACAAAACTGCAGCCTGGGCTAAGGTGTACCTTAATGAAGGACAATTCTTATACGCATATTACATTGCCGTAGTGCAGAGGTCTGATACTAACGGAATTGTCCTCCCATCTCCTTATGAAATCTATCCTCGATTCTTCTTCAACACTGAACTTTTCTACAAGCTGTGGGGAAAGACTGTGTACAATTTTGACCAATCGTCTACTGAGTATGGTGTGGTTAAAGAGCAAAACAAACTCGTATTCTACGCTAACTACTCCAGCGGATTAACTTACCCCAACGAGGAGCAGAAGCTGTCATATTTCACAGAAGATATAGGATGGAACGCTTACTATTATTACTTCCACACCCACATGCCTTTCTGGTGGAGTACTGACAAGTTTGGTGAACTGAAAGAGCGTCGTGGTGAGATCTACTTCTACTTCTACCAACAGCTATTGGCTCGTTACGGTTTGGAGCGGTTTGCAAATGGAATGGGTGAAATTCCCGAGTTCTCTTGGTACTTGCCATTCAAAACTGGCTACTATCCCCAGATAACATCTGCCTGGTTGCCATTTACCCAAAGGAGCAACTATTATGATATCCACAGTGAGAAGAACTTTGAGCCCATCCGTTTCTTAGATTCTTATGAGAAAACTTTCTTCCAATATCTGCAACAAGGCCACTTCAAGGCTGTAAGTATTAGATGTTATTTATATTTAAAGATTTAAACTGATAGTTTTAAGAAAATACGATCGATATTAATAAATTTTAAATATTTTCAGTTCGACAAGGAGGTCGACTTCCGTTCCCCGAAGGCTATTAACTTCGTCGGCAACTATTGGCAAACCAATGCTGACTTGTACTCTGAAGAACACATTGAAGATTACCAGCACTCCTATGAGATCACAGCCCGTCATGTTCTGAGTGGAAGCCCCAAATCGTATGACAAGTAAGTATCATTAATTATTATTTATTTATTGTATTCTACGACCTTAAGTCTTCTGCAGTTAGGTTACGACGTTAGCAGCACCTAAAGCTTACAACAGAAACACAGCTTATGAATTTATATTTTACAGGTACACTTTCATGCCAAGCGCACTTGACTTCTACCAGACTTCTCTGCGTGACCCCGCATTCTACCAGCTGTACGAGAGAATCATCGATTATCTCATCCACTTCAAGGAATACTTGCAACCTTGGGGTCAGGATGATCTTCACTTCGTCGGCGTTAAGATTAATGAAGTGAAAGTCGACAAACTTGTCACTTACTTTGAATACTTCGACTTCAATATCAGCAACACTTTGATGTTCCCTGCGAAGCGGCTTGAGCAATACAAGTACGATTATGTGTATCGCCAACCACGCCTGAACCACAAACCTTTCAACGTCAACATTGACCTCAAATCAGATGTTGCTTCTGATGCAGTTTTCAAGATCTTCATTGGACCTAAATATGACACCAAGGGTTACCCAGTTCAAATCGAGAAGGATTGGATGAAGTTCACTGAATTGGACTGGTTCGTGCAAAAGCTTACTCCTGGAGAGAACAAGATTGTGCGCAAGTCTAGCGAGTTTATGTTCTACAAGGATGACAGCGCCTCCGTCAGTGATGTCTGGAAGTGGTTGGAGGAAGGCAAGGTACCTCACGATATGTCTGTCCTGCCTGCTCACCTGCCCAGAAGACTGATGCTGCCTAAAGGTACCTACGGTGGAACTCCATTCCAGCTGTTTGTCGTTGTTTACCCATACAATGGTGTTTCCAAGCTTGATGACGTGTTCAAGCAATACTACATCTCGGATAACAAACCTTTCGGCTTCCCCCTCGACCGTCCCGTACAAGAGGTTTATTTCAAACAGCCCAACATGTTCTGGGAGGATGTCCAAATCTACCACAAGGGCGAGCTGTTCCCTTATGTGCTCAACACTCCTGAGTACTTTACGCAGAAGAAGTAGGTACTAAAATGTAAACAATAATTTATTTCTATTCACCATCTTTATGAGGAATGTACAAAATACGAGTAATAATATAATGCACTATTAAATATATATATTTATGTTGAAATTTACTTTTATTGAAATACCTCGCATCGAATACCTCGACCGAATAGTTGTTATAATTTTGCACTTCTAATACAAAATTAGTCTTGACATTGCATAAAGTAGGTATTTTAACTTGTATAATAAATTATGGTGTCGTACGAGATTCAAGTCATTCTAATTACTTTAGAAATAAAGATACCTTAATATTGATAGGGTCACTACAAATAAAATGGTAAAATGGTTTAGACAGCAATTTTAACTAAGTCGTTGGATAGGTTAGCATATACACAAACTATAATAATTATATTATGAGAACCGGAAAAGCTGCGTTGCAAGTTACGACTTGGTATAATTTAAAAAAATTATGTAGGTATCAATTTTTTTCTGTAGATCATACGTAGGTTTTCCTTTTTTGATAGACTAAACACTAACTAATATTCAAAATTATTTATTACTGAAGGGACAAGTTTGTGATCTTAACGATTGGTGAGTGTGACAGTGACAAAATTAAAAACTAACGATAATTCGTAAACTATAAAGTACAATTATTCGGTATGTTAGCAATATAGCCAGTAATATGACCTCTAGATCACTTCACAAACTTCTGGCTTTATCTGCAACAATCAAAAGTGCCGTGAGTCGCTTCGAGAAAAGGGTTGTACAGGTATGATCAACTTAGGAATTAATACACTACCTAGTTAAGGTATAATATTATGTATGGTGAGACGATAAGAAGTAACCTATGTGCTATTCCAAACTAAAATATATGTGTGTGCCAAATTTCAAGCAGATCGTCTCAGACATTATGGCGTGAAGAACAAACGTAGATCCACGCATACATACATCCATTCAATAACCTTTCGTATTTCTAATATTACTAGGATCTGGTATTTAATTTCCATGAATTGAATAAACTAATGTTATAGACATTAGTTAGTCAATACAATAGTATTCTACGATAGACCGCTAATTTAGGCGGTTGAAAATAGTATTTTCAGCCGCTATTGTCGGTTTGCTGTTCACTGGCGGTGAGATTTAGGCGGGTGAAAATATTCATTGTCTAAACGGTCTGAATTTGTGCTGTAAGGTAGATAATGGCGTAATTTAGGCGTCTCAAAATAGTCTCCGTCTAAATCTACCATACACTAAAGTAACCAATGATATTGTATGTTAAAAAGTACCTTTAATCTACCTTACAAACTGCAATTGAAACTAAAAGTAATGTTTTACATGTTTTAAATTTAATTTAAAATTCTAAAAACGTTACCTACCCTGTTTTCTAGCAGTAGGGACCCCTAATGCAAAAAAGGAAAGCGAACATTATTATATTGTAAAGTAAAGAGCACCCATTATGCGTCTGAGGTGCCTACCGAAGCTAACAAAAGAGATCTTGAAACAGCTGAAGCGATTTTCACAACCACATTCAGAATGGCTCACTTGTTTAAGAGCTCAGTAATTAGTAGCTCTTAAACAAGTGAACCATTCTGAATGTGGTTGGACAGTTCCAACAGACACACACACATAGCGGTCAATTTTATACCACTCCTCTAATAGCCTTTCGAATTTGTCTGGTACACCTCTAATAACGGCAGTAAAAATGGGTAAATTTTTCAATATTTTGCGGGTCATATTTTCTAAACTTATTCGTATTTGAAAGAAAAGGAAATGAGAGGGACGTCTCTACAGCTGACCTTAATTTTACTAAAATACAGTACAGCCAATACTAGGAACGTGAAATTATACATCGGTACAGTTTTCTTTTATGATAGTATATAGGTTACTAAGTCATGATTTTTGAAAATTACATATCGAAGAAAGGAAAATTCCAGTGGTCACCGAAATTCTAAACATGCGCAGGCGGAGCTGCGGGGTACTGCTAGTAATCATATAAAAATCTCGTAACACAGTGTTTGCGGTCGCTGTCCTCCGAAGCGGCTTATAAAATAATATAATAATATATAGTTGAGAGTGTGTGATGAGAGTATGGTTGTAAAGTATTTTTCATAGGAATTTAAATAATTATATGACTGAATAGCGTTTGCCAGGTCAGGTAGTAAGTTATTTATAATTTTTACGCCCTAATAATGCGTTAAAACAATATAAAACCCTAAACATAATCCATTATTGTGCAACTACGAAGCCTGAAACTTGGTCGATTTATTATTAATATATTATTTATAGTTATTGAAATGATGCGTACACCCATGCACAAACACATAAACAGAGAGACAAGCAGTTATTTTTATTCGTAAATCTGAAGAGTACATGAATCTGGAATAAATATTTTTATACATAGATAACTCGTCAAAAACGTGATAAGAATTGAATCGATTTATATAAAAGTGCATGGAAGGGTTGAGAAGACGCAGTTGACAGTGTCTGTGGCAAGATGAAGACTGTCCTAATTCTCGTTGGGCTGATAGCGCTCGCCTTAGGCGTAGCCGTGCCCCACCATGACTGGAAACTGAAGAAAGGTAAAGCTTTTTTTTTTTTTTGACAAAATTGTTTTTAGTTTCATAGTTCATAATTCGGCTTGAAAACTTGTTTTGGCGTTAAGAAAATTATTTCTTCTCTTTTTGAGAAGTAGGTACCTACTAAATTGTATGGTAATCCTATAAATAATTATTTTTGTGTAATCATAAATTAGTAAATTAGGTGAGGCCTATGTTCAGCAGTGGACGTCGATAGGCTAATATGATGATGATGATGATGAATCATAATGAATGAACATTATTTTATAGTTGATGCTGACTTCGTAGTAAAACAGAAGGAAATTTTATCTCTCTTTGAATTTGTGAGTGACGATGACCATTCGGTTGACTTTTACAAAGTTGGAACGAGTTGGAACATTGAAGCTAACATCGACAGTTACACCGTGAGTACTTAATTTAAAAACAATTATATTATAATTATATTTATCTTTCACCCACGTTATAAGTTGTTACAGTGTTGCCATGTTTTCTATCTCAGGGTAATTTATTTTTAATAACCTTAATTTTTAGGGTTAATGTTTCAAATTTGAACATGATAAATTTTAAGTTTTTAGTTTATAAGTAGTTACGGAAATACAGCCACTTTAAAACAAAAATAAAAATCTTGTTTAGTCCGCATCTCGGGGAATTTTGAAAAATCCTTTGTTAGGACGTGCGTATTACTACTGAAGGAATGTGTGTACGAAATTTCAAGTTTCTAGACCCAGCAGTTTGGGCTATGCTTGTATATAGTGGTCACGAATTAAGTATGGTTGTCTTTCAATCATTTTACAAATAATTTCGTACGGTTAGAGGATACCATAATTTCTTATTTCAATATTGCAGAACAAAAAAGCCGTCGAGGAGTTCCTGACTCTCTGGAAATCTGGATTCCTGCCTAAATACCAAGAATTTTCAATTTTCTATGAAAGGATGAGAGACGAAGCCATCGCACTATTCCATGTTATGTACTATGCTAAGGACTTTGACACCTTCTACAAAACTGCAGCCTGGGCTAAGGTGTACCTTAATGAGGGACAGTTCTTGTACGCATATTACATTGCCGTAGTACAAAGGTCTGATACCAATGGAATTGTCCTTCCAGCTCCATATGAAATCTATCCTCGATTCTTCTTCAACACTGAACTTTTCTACAAGCTGTGGGGCAAGACTGTGAACAATGCTGAATTATCTACTGAGTATGGTGTGGTAAAGGAGCAAAACAATTTCATATTCTACGCTAACTATTCCAGTGGCTTAACATACCCTAATGAGGAGCAGAAGCTGTCATATTTCACTGAAGACATTGGATGGAATGCTTACTATTATTACTTCCACACCCACATGCCTTTCTGGTGGAGTACCGATAAGTTTGGTAAACTGAAAGAGCGTCGTGGTGAAATTTACTTTAATTTCTACCAACAGCTTTTGGCCCGTTATAGCTTGGAGCGGTTTGCAAATGGAATGGGTGAAATTCCCGAGTTCTCTTGGTACTTGCCATTCAAAACTGGCTACTATCCTCAGATAAGATCTGCCTGGTTGCCATTTACTCAGAGGAGCAACTATTATGATATCCACAGTGAGAAGAACTTTGAGCCCATCCGTTTCTTAGATTCTTATGAGAAAACTTTCTTCCAATATCTGCAACAAGGCCACTTCAAGGCTGTAAGTATTAGGAGTTATTTTTATTACAACAAATACTTTAAAGATTATGACGAAACATAATAAATTTAAAGTACATAATATTTACAGTTTGACAAGGAGGTCGACTTCCGTTCCCCGAAGGCCATAAACTTTGTCGGTAACTACTGGCAGACTAATGCTGACTTATACTCTGAAGAACACGTTGAAGATTACCAGCACTCCTATGAAATCACAGCCCGTCATGTACTGAGTGGAAGCCCCAAATCTTATGACAAGTAAGTACTTATCATTAATTATATTATATAAGTTAATGTATTAAACGATACAATTACTGTGACCTTTTTGCAGCGATAATGTGTTAGTAGCACGTAAAGTATTACAAAAATCGCTTATTATTAATTTATATTTTACAGGTACACTTTCATGCCAAGCGCACTTGACTTCTACCAGACTTCTCTGCGTGACCCGGCATTCTACCAGCTATACCAAAGAATTATTGATTATCAGATGCACTTCAAGGAATACCTGCAACCTTGGGGTCAGGATGATCTCCATTTCGTTGGTGTTAAGATTAATGAAGTGAAAGTTGACAAACTTGTCACTTACTTCGAATACTTCGACTTCAATATCAGCAACACTCTGATGTTCCCTGCTAAGCGGCTTGAGAATTTCAAATACGATTATGTGTATCGCCAACCACGCCTGAACCACAAACGTTTCAATGTCAATATTGATCTCCAATCAGACGTTGCTACTGATGCCATTTTCAAGATCTTCATTGGACCTAAATATGACACCAAGGGTTACCCAGTACAAATCGAGAAGGATTGGATGAAGTTCGTTGCACTGGACTGGTTTGTGCAAAAGCTTACCCCTGGTGAAAACAAGATTGTGCGCAAGTCTAGCGAGTTTATGTTCTGGAAGGATGACAGCACCCCCGTCAGTGAGATCTGGAACTTGTTGGAGAAAGGCAAAGTACCTTATGATATGTCTGTCATGCCTGTTCATCTGCCCAGAAGATTAATGCTGCCTAAGGGTACCTACGGTGGATCTCCATTCCAGCTGTTTGTTGTCGTTTATCCATACAATGGTGTTTTTAAGCCTGATGGCGCGTACAAGAATTACTACATCAAGGATAACAAACCTTTTGGCTTTCCTTTCGACCGTCCTGTACAAGAGGTATACTTTAAACAGCCCAACATGTTCTGGGAAGATGTGACAATCTACCACAAGGGCGAGGTGTTTCCTTATGTGCTCAATACTCCTGAATACTTCACTCATAAGAAATATTAATATGTAAACAATAATCGTTTTCTAACTAGCTTACGCCCGTGGCATTGAAGGGGGGGATATGTAGGATATGCATTCTTTCGTATTGGTGTGATTGAGTAACAAATATCCATTCATAAACCGCCGCATTTAATTTTGTAATTTATATGGTATGTAGGTAGTACCAAATATATAATATATTATAATAATAATTATGTGCTGAGATATTAAATATATTTATATTAAAATATAATTTCATTAAAATACCTTCTACCCTGATTGATAACTTGTTGTATTTCAAATACAATAAAAAACAAAATTAAAAATTTTTGAAAAAACCCACGACGATAACATCTATACAAAATAAGAAACGTAACATATAAAAAGGTTTAAATAACTTTATTTTAAAAAAGAAAATAAGTAGCGTAAAAACAATCCCAAGAAAATCCGTCGGGGGCTGCCATACCCTGACTTGAAATGAACGAAAGTATTGCAGTTTTATGTATTTGATACCTACCTAATTATTAACAATATTTAGTTTACAATATATATTTAATACTAGAAACAGTAATGATATTGGCAGCCCCCGACGAATTTTCTTGGGATTGTTTTTACGCTACTTATTATCTTTTCGTCGGGGATTTAAAATAAAGTTATTTAAACCTTTTTATATGTTACGTTTCTTATTTTGTATAGATGTTATCGTCGTGGGTTTTTTCAAAATTTTTAATTTTGTTTTTTATTTTAAATATTTTCAAAGAGCGCCCTATCTTACTAACTGTAAGTAACTCGTATAAAATTTTAAGAACCTTGACAGATAAATAAAAGTTTTATACTAAGTTATAGCACAAACACATTTTTTTTTAATTTACTGTTGCAGTAAGTCTTATAACTTGAAATTATCATTTGAATTTTCTTATTTTAAACTTTTTAATGAGCGCCTTATCTTACCATGTAAGCTCTAGAATGAATGGAATTTGCATGGAGCTTCGACTATATTATATATATTTTATTTTTTGTTGACTTGTGTGCTCATCCGTCGCACAAAGGTCACCGGAGCCCCGCTTTGCGGGGCTCCTACTTCTGGGTGGTTTGAAAAAAAAAAATAACCCTAACCTAACCAGTCCGATTCGGATTGCTCTGAATCGGGGGGTGTTAAGTTTAGCTATCGCACATTGATTGCCGTAGCCGGACTGCCTTCGGCGTTAGCGCAGATTTCCACCTATAATAGCTTGTATCTCGAAAACGGTGCGTGCTATCGCAAAAATGATGAAAATTTGGTTACACCCCGAGCACGGGATACCTATAAGTTAGAATAAATAAGGTAGGTAGGTGTTTATTTAACGTCAGTCAATAAACTCTCACTCTTACTAATTTTTTTTAGGCTTATCATTGTATACCTCCGTACAAATATTCAGTGATATAACAACACGAGATCGGTTTTCGGATTTTTTCCTTTATTTGTGCAACTTGTTATTGCTTCTGGCCAAATTTCATGATTCTAGGTCAACGGTAAGTTCCCTATAGATTATGATCGTCAAGATAAATCGTCGAAAATGGAGCATAAACAGCTGTATCTTTTGATTGCGTTAACTTAGAATTTTGATTTTTATTTTACGCCGAGGGTTTGCAGACCCAAGTAAATGATATTAATTTCAGCTTTATACCTCTATGCGTTCTTGAGAAAAATATTCTAGACAGACGGACAGACAGACAGACAGACAGACATACAACGGAGTGATCCTATAAGGGTTCCGTTTTTTTCTTTTGAGGTACAGAACCCTAAAATTGCATAAACGGTCACCCATCTATGAACTGACCTTATCCGAAGTTGCTTAACCTCATGAGTGTAATCAATATCTCAGTACTACAATGCTACGTGCCTCTATACAGTTACAGGTCTAATTATTTTACAGATAACTGTAAATATAAGTTTGCTTAGTCTATTGCAGCGCCCCCTGGCGAAAAAATACAATATTGTGTATCCATAAGTTATCCTCAATAAATCACAAATACATTACAGAAAACCGTATCGAAATCGGTTTAATCGTTTTAAAGATAGGAGGGCACAAAGGTTTCAACGAAATCAACATAGGTTTGCCTAGTCTATTGCAGCGCCCCCTGGCGAAAAAATACAAAATCTTGAATCCAAAAACAATCCTCGATAAATCACAAATACATTACAGAAAACCGTATCGAAATCAGTCTAATCGTTTTAAAGATAGGAGGGCACAAAGGATTCAACGAAATCAGTGTATTGTAGCGCCCCCTGGCGAGCTATTAACATAAAACCTATCTAATAACCTGTCCCCTAGAGCCGCACACACTTTACAGAAAACCGCATCTAAATCGATCAAACCGTTTCCGTGATATAAGGCATTATGTTGGAACACACAAACACACAAACACACAGCCTCTCACCCCAAACGCATATACCGTCTCCGTTCCGTCGTGGGTAAAAATAACAATTAGTATTGACTGACGTAAGTAGTTGTTGTGTTTAAATACCACTCCTGGAATACTAAGGTAAGAAAACATTCTTCTTCTTATCTTCTTATCGTATGGGCTTGAGGCAGATCCTAGTGTTGGAATTTATCAAGTCGCCTAGAAGGCTTCCAACTTGACTTAACGACTACCACATTAAGTAATAACCGGGACCAACGGCTTTACGTGCCTTCCGAAGCACGGAGGCGCTCGAGAATGAAATTTCCACAAAACGGTCACCCATCATGGACTGACCTTGCCGAACGTTGCTTAACCTTGGTGATCGTAAAGAACATCTCAGTACCACAATGCTACGAGTGCCTTAAAGGAAACCATTGAAATGGTTATAGTTAAAGTAATGTATGGGTCTCATTAAAGGATTTTTTGAAAAGGTTACAACTTAATCAAAGACTTCTTAATTTTTTAAAAGTAATTTAAATGTTTACTGAAAGTTTTGAAGTCATTTTCAATTCATTTCACACCTTCAGTCTCTAGGTGTGGAATTAATTAGCATCTGTCAAATATTATCAAATTAGTAGTGTTATTAGCTGTTCTACAAAACAAAACTCTGTTGGGAATCAGCTGAACCTTATCAATCTAGATTATGACTGATACGTTTTACAAAAAAAGTTTAACTCTATCTGCAGTCAAAGTAACTGTTTGGTGTAGTTCTCTTACATTGATAGTGATTTTTATCATCATAATATTATTCATACAAAAAGTCATTTATGGCACTCCAGTAGGTGAATGCAAATATAATAGAGAGGTTTTAACATAAATAGAGAATATTAAAGAGTATAAATTGAAAGCTCACTAGATTGCCCGCTAAAATAATAGTCACTATATAATTAAAAAACATGATTGTATTTATTTATATGCTAAAATTAAACTAAAATTTGTATCACAGTCGAGGGACTTATTAGATAAGAAAATATTCCACAGGCGAAAGTTCACCGACTGCGATAAAAACTTCGAAAGAAGAAATTAATAAAAACATGATTATAATGATACTTCATACATCTAAATCGGTTTAAGTGATTAGAAGTTATGGTGGAATACCTACGGCACGTTGGAATTTGCCTTGAGAGTGAAAGGGCGCGTACAGGACAGAACATTGGTACGCGGTGCACCATATAATTATATTATTATGATGATGACAATGATGCACTTACAAAAACGTCTTCACCCAGATTACCATGAAGTTTGTAAAAATTACATCTTATTATTTTTGTTGTAGGTATAATTTTTTTTAATTTTTAATTTTTTAAATGAAATTAATTTACGAAACTGTGCACCGTATTATTATATGCAGAGGTCATGACAGATAAAGATACAAAAAACATAGGTATATTTTCTGTAGCTGTTTTTTTTTCGATATGCGAATGGTTATTATATGTATTAACTAGAAGACGCGCATGGCTTTGCTCCCGGTGTTTTTAGGGTTCCGTAGTTCTGACTAGGAACCCTTATAGTTTCGTTATGTCCGTCTGTCCGAGGTTTTGCTAAGAGACCGTTAGTACTAGAAAGCTGTAATTTTGTAGGCGTGTGTATATCAATTAAATATATAATATATTAATTATATAATTTAAAATTATAGCGGTTAAGATAACTTTATTAGTTTAGCAGTAATAGTCGTTGAACTTGGGTGTTGGATAATTTTGTGCCAAATACAAAATCATTAGCATTAATCCTTTATATTTATAGTGACTAAGATAAAGTAGTTGCTTGTTTATAACGGGTAAAGACTTGCATTTAAAAACAAAATATCAAGTATATAATAAATCATAAGTTTTTCAATACTGCCGCTAGATGGCGCTGTACAAACGGGTTACGTTTTCATTTAGTTGTAACGCAAGCGGTATGAAGATATGCTCTTTTAATGAACCCTACATTGAGGATGGTCCGACATGCTCTTAACCGGTTTTTGTTTTTGCTCAGCTCCTATTAGCTATAGCGTGATGTTATTTAGCCTAAAACCTTCCTCGATAAATGGGCTATCATACTCCAGAATTTTTCAAATTGGAGAGTTCTCTGAGATTATCGCGTTCAACCAAACAAACAAACTCTTCAGCTCTATAATAGGATAAGATAGGTATTCGCACATCGAAAACCTAAGGGATCTGTCATAATTGTAACTTAATACAACACAAGGAACGCATAACGCAAATGTCAGGTCCGTAAATTGTGTATATTGTGAAACTCCTCAATGTCGTGTGTCTAATCTTAAAATTGGTAGATAACTTATTTTTTGTAAGGAACGCTCTGAAGGCTGAAGAGCAAGATAAAATTACTTGAAAATAATGTTCCACTTGTGTAGAATTTGGTTCCCATGTCAACAAAAACTTAACCCCTATCATCATCATCATCATCATATCAGCCGCAGGAAGTCCACTGCTGAACATAGACCTCGCCCCTATGCATCGGTGTTACTAAATTTAAAGTAATGTGTCCAATTTTTTCTCCTTTCTTGGACTTTAAGAAATATTCAATAGATAAATAGTTAAATAGGTCCAGCTGCTCTCCAGTTTTGGGCTTAGCAAAACATTCAGTCCTTAGATTTTACTTATGACGTGCACAAACAAACAGACAGAGAAACTTATTTTTTTAACTAAAATCTGTTTTGCACACGAGTCTGATTTTGTAATTTTACTTTATAAATACAGTAGATAACCCATCCAAAAGCATGATAAGAATTGAATCGATTCGTATAAACGAGCATGGGGCGGTTGAGGAGTCACAGTTGACAGCGACCGTGGCAAGATGAAGACTGTCCTAATCCTCGCTGGTCTGATCGCGCTCGCCTTGGGCGGAGCCGTGGCCCGCCATGACTGGAAACTGCAGAAAGGTGAGACTTCAGCATTTTGAAAATTATTTTCAGTATCTCAGTATATGCTCAAATAGTAATGAAGAAATT
This sequence comes from Laspeyria flexula, assembly GCA_905147015.1. Classification (NCBI taxonomy): domain Eukaryota; kingdom Metazoa; phylum Arthropoda; class Insecta; order Lepidoptera; family Erebidae; genus Laspeyria; species Laspeyria flexula. The sequence continues at coordinate 7,264,669 of LR989964.1, read as the reverse complement.
AGACGTGGAAACAACTTTCTAACGAGTTTTTCACAAGTGTACGTGTACGGGTTTGTCAAAAAAGGAATGAACAGGTTTTTAAGGGTCGGCAACTGAAGAGTATTCCCTCAGGCTCAGTTGTTATACTTAATGAAAAAAGTGGACTGTATAAATTAAGGTTCATTGCCGTCAGTTTTTACAAATTTTTGGTTCCGAGCAAACAAGGAATTTACTATCGACTGTTTTGGACAAAGAGAAAGGCACGAATGTCGTTAGAGCTTCGAGACGTCACGTCGTCGCGACCGTTGAACCCCGGTCGTGTCGTCGTGAGTTGAGTCACATTAAGCCAAGTCACTCGATGACGTAGAAACCCGGTGTGCTGACGCAGACTGCGCGGTGCGCGGCGTTGTTGGGTTCGATTCCCAACAGCAACGCAATTGTGATACCCCTGGTGTTGCAGATGTCCCAAGGCTACGATAATCCCTTACCATCAGCCGTATATCATATTCGTACGATTACCACCATCGCGGTTTAATAACCTTTTATGAGTATTCTAATTCTAAATTTTATTTCTGTGATTAGAAGTACCTAATAGATCCTGAGAATACATTATTTTACAGTTGATGCTGACTTCGTCGCAAAACAAAAGAAAGTTTTAACTCTATTCGAAGTAATGAATGAAGATGACTCTTCGGCGGACTTTTACAAGGCTGGCTCGAGCTGGAGTATTGAAGCTAACATCGATAGTTACACCGTGAGTATCTAATATAAAGAGAATTAGTATCTATCTAGGTATTTAAATGGATATGGACAACTTCCTGATGGCTAGTTCAAATTATATTTAATTTTGCATGGGTAACGGGATATCTATAAGTTTTATTGAATAAATCTCTACCAAATTATAAACCATTTTTATAACATATTAAATTAAAACTTAAATCTAATACTGATTAATTATATTGTTGCCTTTAAATCATTGTAAAAATTAAAAAGTCTCGTAACTTCAGTTATTCACCTAATTTCTAATTTAAATATTGCAGAACAAAAAAGCCGTCGAGGAGTTCCTGACTCTCTGGAAAACTGGATTCCTCCCAAAATACCAAGAATTTTCAATTTTCTATGAAAGGATGAGAGACGAGGCCGTCGCACTATTCCATGTTATGTACTATGCTAAGGACTTTGACACCTTCTACAAAACTGCAGCCTGGGCTAAGGTGTACCTTAACGAGGGACAGTTCTTGTATGCATATTACATTGCTGCAGTGCAAAGGCCCGATACTCAGGGCATTGTCCTCCCATCTCCTTATGAAATCTATCCTCGATTCTTCTTCAACACTGAACTTTTCTACAAGCTGTGGGCCAAGACTTTGTACGGTGTTGACGAATCATCTACTGATTATGGTGTGATAAAGGAGCAAACCTATTTCATATTCTACGCTAACTATTCCAGTAGCTTAACTTACCCCAATGAGGAACAGAAATTATCATACCTCACTGAAGACATTGGATGGAATGCTCGCTATTATTTCTTCCATACCCACATGCCTTTTTGGTGGAGCGCCGACAAATTTGGAGATCTAAAAGGACGTCGTGGCGAGGTTTACTTCTACTTCTACCAACAACTTCTGGCCCGTTACGGCTTGGAGCGATTCGCAAATGGAATGGGTGAAATTCCTGAGTTTTCTTGGTACTTGCCATTCAAAACTGGCTACTATCCTCAGATAACATCTGCCTGGTTGCCATTTACCCAAAGGAGTAACTATTATGATATTCACAGTGAGAAGAACTTTGAGCCCATCCGTTTCTTAGATTCTTATGAGAAAACTTTCTTCCAATATCTGCAACAAGGCCACTTCAAGGCTGTAAGTGTTATGTGTTATTTATATTAAGAATAATATTTTTAAGAATATATGACCAATCATTATACATTTAATATATTTACAGTTTGACAAAGAAGTTGACTTCCATTCCCCGAAGGCGATTAACTTCGTAGGCAACTACTGGCAGACCAATGCTGACTTGTATTCTGAAGAACATGTTGAAAACTTCCAGCACTCCTATGAGATTACTGCCCGTCATGTTCTGGGTGGAGGCCCGAAATCTTATGACAAGTAAGTACCATTAATTTTATTTATTTATTGCATTCTATGCATTGATATGCAAAAAAGTCCGGTGTCTCAAGCTACAACATTATTACCATAACCTTTCTGCAATGTGCACTCGTTAGTAGTGAGGGAAATATTAAAAACACGTCTAACGAATTCATATTTTACAGATACACCTTCATGCCAAGCGCTCTTGACTTCTACCAGACTTCTCTGCGTGACCCTGCATTCTACCAGCTGTACCAGAGAATTATTGATTATCAGATGCACTACAAGGAATACCTGCAACCTTGGGGTCAGGATGATCTCCACTTCGTTGGTGTTAAGATTAATGACGTGAAAGTTGACAAACTTGTCACTTACTTCGAATACTTCGACTTCAATATCAGCAACACTCTGATGTTCCCTGCTAAGCGGCTTGAGCAATACAAGTACGATTATGTGTATCGCCAGCCACGCCTGAACCACAAGCCTTTCAACGTCAACATTGGCCTTAAATCAGACGTTGCTACTGATGCCTTTATCAAGATCTTCATTGGACCTAAATATGATAGCAAGGGTTACCCAGTACAAATCGAGAAGGATTGGATGAAGTTCGTTGAGTTGGACTTGTTTGTGCAAAAGCTTACCCCTGGTGAGAACAAGATTGTGCGCAAATCTACCGAGTTTATGTTCTACAAGGATGACAGTGCCCCAGTCAGTGAGATCTGGAAGTTGTTAGAAAAAGGCAAGGTACCTTTTGATATGTCTTTCATACCTGCTCACCTGCCCAGAAGACTGATGCTGCCTAAGGGTACCTACGGTGGAACTCCTTTCCAACTGTTTGTTGTTGTTTACCCATACAATGGTGTTTCTAAGCCTGATGACGCTTTCAAGTACTACATCATGGATAACAAACCTTTTGGCTTTCCTTTCGACCGTCCTGTACAAGAGGTTTACTTCAAGCAGCCTAATATGTTCTGGGAGGATGTGGAAATCTACCACAAGGGAGAGGTTTTCCCCTACGTGTACAACACTCCTAAGTATTTCATTCAAAATAAAAAGTAAATAGTAATTTATTTATAATAATAATGTTATAGTGTATGCATGCATATTATGTGTATGCAAACATTGCAGAAAATACGAATGTAATAAATTTTTGGCTATTTATTAATATATTAACTCTTTTTATTGGAGTTCTTCATACCTAAACCGATTATATCTCTTCAATATACAAAATGAATCACCTACACTTACACTGAATGTATTTAAATACTTTACCAAACTGAGAGAATTTGTTATTTTCAAGACCCGAATAAATAAAATATAATTTATAACGTAAGCATTTTCTAGCTGATTCTTGAATTGAATCGTAAGATGTTTTATACTTACTCGTATTTGTTATGAAATACCAACTTTAGGGTCTTATTCATCATCATCAATATATCAGCCGTAGGTAGTCTACTGTTTGACATAGGCCTCTCAGAAAGATTTCCAATAGGACCAGTTGGAGCAGCATAAGACGTCACCCTACTCACAAAGTGGCCAAATCGTCTGTTCCGAACAGCGACATTGCGCTGCCTTACCTTATGATCTTAAATTCTATTATGTTTCCTTAAATTTTAAAATCGAAACAGTACTTCCTGAGATTATCGCGTTCAATCAAACAAACAAATTCTTCAGCTTTATAATATCTGTATAGACTGTATATATAGTCAAAGTCAAGTCAAGTCTTTTTATTCATTTGGATCACATACATGATACTTATGAACGTCATACAAAGCCAAAAAAAGTTGTCAGTAAATTTGCCTACGGCCAGTTCACTGACAAGGTTGAGCTCTGAGAAGAACAGCAAGAAACTCAGGCCACTCTTTTTAATCGCCATAGTTTTGTATGTTATATGTTTGTTATGGTAAATCTTGATAGCTAAAGTTTATTTAGTTTTGGGTTTTCTGTTACTTTTAATAATAAATTTGTTTAAGTTTTCATCAAATTCTATTTTCATCAGCCGGGGTCGATGACTATAGAGTCTTCGGCCCTGTAACCGTTTTTCTTCAATCTTACCAGTAATATCTAGTTAAGGCAAACAATATTGTCTCTTATGACAAGCTTAGGGTGAACCGGTTTGGTCTAGGACAAATTAGTTTGGTCTTAAATCGGATTTGTTTTGTAACATAATAATATACATTCAGCTGTAATAGCCCACTCGATCAAAAATACTGAAGCTTGGCAATGTTGGGTTGGGAGCGAGTCTCTGATCTTCCTCTTTTATACACACTATAAAAATAATGTTACAGCTCTGTAGAAACTACTTTTTTTTTAAATATTATTTATTAAGGTGTAAGGTTAACCGTATAGTTACGGATTAAGAATACATAATGTCATTCCCTTATCTCAACCCGTAGGTGTTGTAAAAGGTGACAAAGGGAGTAATCTTATGTAGACAAGAGCACTGCAAGAAAAGAAACCTTATACCAACCTGTCTGGCCAGCGTTGTATAGTAGGCTAAATTCCCTCCACATCCTTTGGAGGAGGCTGAGTAAGACTGAGAAGAGTGAGGCTAGTAAGGTGACTATATTAATCTTTTTCTTTACATTTTCTATTGGTAAGTATAAGTATGAAAGAGAAAAACGGAGCCTTTATGGGATCACTTCGTTTTCCGTCTGTCTGTATTTCCGTCTGTCAAGACCCATTTGCTCAGAAATGCGGAGAGGGATCAAAATAGATGATATAACAACAAAATCTGTAATATTAACTACATATAACAACGGATCCTATAATTTTATTTAATATAGCGATTAAGTAGTTAATATAATAATATAAATATTTTAGCTAAGAACTTTTTTAATTAACTTTAGTTTGTATAGTTTTTCATAATTTGTTAACCATTTCCTTATCGACCTTTAATTTTTAATACCGAAGTATCTATAAGTGGAAACTTGTAAATGGCCATTATATTTTATAGTTAAGTTTATCCTATTTCTAGCTGTAAGTATCCCAAATATATTAAAATAAAAATAAATAAATAAATAAAATAAAATAATGAACGATTGATAATTGATATAATTTTAAAATAACTATTTTTTATAAGCATAACGTACATTAAATATAACATCATTTGAGATAACATACATGAAAAATATAAAATCGTTTGACATACCACTCAAAAGATATAAAACTTATTTGGTCTAATATGATGAAACCGATATAACGATAGGTCGACGGAGCCCCGCTACGCGAGGCTCCTACCTCTGGGTGGTTTAAAAAAAAAACCTATCTGAATCGGGGTACTCTGAGTTGGGATGTTAATATAATGATTTTTGATTAAATAAACAAAATAGTCCGGGATCCCCCGTTCATTTTTTTTTATTACTATCAAGCTAATTTTCCGTGAGTAGCTTCATTTTGATGAGACGCCCAACAATTTTATGTAACAAAACTCTGATTGTGGTAGGTAACAGAGGTAGCTACGATAAAAACATGTTGATTTGATGATTCTCAAAAAATTATTACTAACTGGGTTTTTTTTTGTTACCTATATCTGATGATAATTATCTAGATTATTCGAAAAAATATATTTGTCCTACAAAATGTATGGTTTGATCAAAGATTCCCCCCCTTCCAACATGTAACGAGGTCATTAAAATTATTACTTACCCGCTGATTTTTTTTATTTGTCAATATTCATATAATTTAACAGTCATATTGTCCTATAAATTGCGTGGTATGTTATCCCGGTTCTACGCTCAGAAATTGTTAATACCACAGGACCCTTTTCCTCATTACTAACTGTAGGACAAAAATATCACATGATAGTTTAGTGTATTCTCTGCCCAAATGAAACAATGTCCTACAAGAAAACAGGTAGGTATGTCTAGCCTAGTCCGACAATAGTTCAGTCAACAAAAGGGTTTCTAGAGTGCGTGAAAGGGAACCTAAGCGATTTCTTTGAAAAGTTGTTAAGGATGCTTAGAAAGTGAACATACTAAAAGTCCTGACGTTGCGGGGGAGAGCCGGAGTGGAAGGAGGGGAGTAAAAGTACCATTTTAGAGTTTTTGGCTTATAACTCAAAACGGTACGTTCTAGGAGAAAAAGTCCTTCTACTTAACGAAAGCTTATCAAATTGTCTACAACTTAGTACTGTACACTTTTCCAAATCCTAACCGGTTTTTGAGATATGGCACATAGAGCTGGTGAGATGGTGGAGTTCAAATTTACTCATTTGAACTCAACCAACTCTATCGAAATAAAAAAAATGTTATTGTCCAGTTCTTATTATTTCTAAATGAAAATAACACATTAATATTTATAGCATCGTAAACGAAAAAAAAAACACGTAATTTCAGATTTATAATAACAGAGACGATTCTGGTTACTATGGCACTATCATTTAACTGAGGGGTCTGAACTCGATATTGGCCTAAGTGAAGTAGACATGTATCGTAATTTGTTTTTGTCACTTGCGATAGGTATTTTTAGTATCAGCCAGGCAATTAAAGAAAGATCCGTGAGTTTATGCATCCCATTATCAAAAGAGATAGTAGTATCCTAGCCTGTTATCTGTTTAAATTGTTGTTCAATACCAAAAGCTTTGACCTTCTTATGTGGGTGGTGATATAACATTTCTAAGGTAAACAATAATTTAATTCTTATCACAAAGGTGAAAAACATGGCCCATCTGATAATAATAAATAGATAGGCATTAACTGCTCGATCTGTTTATTGTTTGCAATCGCTACTACAATATTATGAATTAAAAGTAACTCTGTTTGTTTGTTTGTCACACTTTCACGCCTGAAACACTACTTTTTTCTTATTTAATGGGCTTAAGGCACAACCTAGTTTTGAAATTTATCAAGTCGCCCAGAATATTTCCAACTTGACTAAAGATGGAGCAGGTTGAGAATTGTGTTCCTGCGCTCCCGTGACCACAGCAGAGCGCGACGAGAGGAACACCTTGGGGTTTTAGTGGGTGCGAGCCCCACATAACCCCGGTTCTTTCCCCAAGACCGAGGGGTATGCGTCAGGCATTTCCCCAAGTTAAAAAAATAAAAGGTTGAGAATTGATAACAAGCAATCACTGGAGTACTTTGAGAATAATTCCAGATACCTATGGAGCAGAATGGGGACAAAATAATAACTGTTTTTCAATAAATATAATTGGAATAACTTGATATGAGATTCTTATCTTTTGAGAACAAAAGAATGGAGTACTTGGAGAATAACCCTAATGACTACCACAATAAGTGATAACCAGGAACAACTTTAGGTGCGCATATTTTACGTCAAATAGTCACCCATCATGGACTGACTTTGACGAACGTTGCATAACCTCGATGATTGTAACGTACATTGCAGTACCATAGGGTAACTTAGCCGGTTCGTTGGCCGAAAACTAGAGTTTTCGGCAATAACGCAGTTATAGGTACTGCAATAATAAGAAAACATTAGCTTAATTTTATGCCACTTTATGACTTTAAATGTTATTTACGCATTACCGCGTTGGACAGGAAGGCTAATGCTTTGCCCCAGCTATATGCCAGTCTTCGGGTCACGTGATGCCTCAGAAACACGCTTACAAAAAAAAATACAAATGAAATTCAAATATAATAAATCAGAGAAAAAATAAAAGAAAACTTTTTGTTTTGTAAGATTTCTAAAATGGAAGCTGTTTAATGTACAAAAACACAATTCTCTCCGGCGGGGAATCGAACCCCGGTCTCCCGCGTGACAGGCGGGGATACTGACCACTATACTACCGAAGACTCGACTTTGTGCAGCAAAATACAATTGCATATTCATATTGATCATAAATGAAGGGCAAAATGATAAAGGCTGATTAACACGGTCCAAGTTTTACATGCCATTTTTAGTGCTCTCTTTGTCTTAGGCTCCGTATATATGCGATAGGAAAAGTCTACGGAAGAATTCGTGTCGTTTCTACTAACGAATTGTGTACAACAAGAAAAAAATCTTGTCTGCGCTAGCAAGACGCGCCCTGTAGGTACTAAAGTTCACGAAAAAAAATTGTGGCTACATAGCATAGCATCAAGCCTTTTTACCCGAAGGGGTAGGCAGAGGTGGTTGGTCCCATGAAATAGGGGGCGAGTCTATTGTCATCTACCGGGAACATTTGTTTACCAAACTTCGGGAAAATCTCAATACTGGAATTTCATGATAGAAAAGCCCAATACCATTTTCACCCGACCCGAGAATCGAACCCGGGACCTCTTGCACAGCAACACTTCCCGCTGCGCCACGAGGCAGTTTGTGACTAGATCCGACGAAATTCAATTTCGTGTAAATGAGGAAATGGTTTCGTATGTAGAGACAAAATGAATTCTTACGTAGACTCGGTGAATACGGAACTTTACTCGTAGAGAAAACAGTTAATATCCAATGTAAATAGGAGTATTAAGAATGTAAAATTTATTGAGGATCAACGAGTATGGATATTTATGTTTGTTTGTTGCCACTGCATGAATTTAAATGAAACTTTAAAGTACTTAGTATAGTTCATATATTATATCAAAAACACATCATCATCATATCAGCCCAATGATGTTTAAAACTTTAAAAACACATTCATATAGAAAATAATTTATTAAAATATCGTGCAAAAAATAATTATATAAATATATGATTCGTAAGCAACTGCGCAACACATTGATTAAACTTCTATCATGTCTTCGCCAATTCATTACAAAAGTGCGTTCACAAACACTGGTTTACCGTATATTCCCTTACTCGATAGTCTTAGGGGTGGTTATCCCTACAAACCTTAAATAAACTCAATGAATAAACAGAACGGCAATCGAACTCCCGCGGTGAGCCACCGACGTAATTGAACACAGAATACAGAAGCCCATTATAATTTGCACGTAATTCTCTCTAAAGTTCTCAATAAGATACCTTTATTGGATAAGTTGAAAGCATGACTTAATTATTCATTTCTTACTTTCAGATTAAGCCGGGTCATAGGATAATGTTGAGGTCACAATTGATAAAAATAATAATGCACAATATTTTTGTTGAGATAAACTTACCTACATCGATAAGCATTGGATCGATTAGTATAAAAGTGCATTGGAGGATTGAGAAGGCACAGTTGGCAGCGGCTGTGGCAAGATGAAGACTGTCCTGATCCTCGCTGGGTTGATCGCGCTCGCATTGGGCGTAGTCGTGCCTAAATATGAATGGAAATACAGAGATGGTAAGAATATTCAATTTTGTTTTTATAAGTCTAGTGCTTATTCACATTACAATTTTCTACTAGTGGTATAGCTTGCGGTTTTAATTTAGGGATACTTATTGGTTTGTTCATTTTAAATTTAAATTTGACGCTTCAGTGTAAAAGTTAATGATCATAACTATATATTGGTCTATATAATTTGAAAGACTGTTACTGTCATCCCACTTAATCCAACTTTCAAAAGCCTTTCCTATTCAAAATGATAAATCGTTAAGGTGTTACAGTATTGGGTACAAATATCAAAGATGGTCTAAAGTTTACAAGTGGTAATCAGCAAATCTAGGATAAAATTAGAATATTTGAAAAAAAAAATTTCAATGTTATAATTTTTCTTTACCAGTTGACTCTACATTCATCCAGAAGCAGAAGAAAGTTCTTTCGCTTTTTGAGCAATTTGACGAACATGATTTAACTTCCGAAGTTTACAAAATTGGCAAAGAATGGAGCATTGAAGCTAACATTGACAGCTACACCGTAAGTAATATAATATACTCATTGAATATTGTCTTCAAAGTTTACACCGTCTTGGTAATGAGTTACACGTATTTTAACTATATATAATTAAAGATTTTTTAATAATTAATTTTATTTGGTTTCAGAACAAAAAAGCGGTTGAGGAGTTCCTGACCCTCTACAAGACTGGTTTCATGCCCAAATATCATGAATTCTCCGTTTTCTTTGAAAGGATGAGGGATGAGGCTATTGCTCTCTTCCACGTCATGTACTATGCCAAGGACTTTGAAACCTTCTACAAAACTGCAGCTTGGGCTAAATATTACATCAATGAAGGACAGTTCTTTTACGCATACTACGTTGCTGTATTCCAAAGGCCTGATACTCAGGAAATAGTTGTTCCAGCTCCTTACGAAGTATACCCTCAATATTTCATTAACACAGATGTCTTTAACAAGATCTACAACCAATACTTCTATACGACCGAAAGGTCTTCTGAGTATGGTATGGTAAAAGAGCAAGATTACTACGTATTCTATGCCAACTACTCCAGCTCATTAACTTACCCTAACGAGGAGCAACGTCTGTCTTACTTCACTCAGGATATGGGTTTGAACTCATATTACTACTATTTCCATACCCACTTACCTTTCTGGTGGAACTCTGACAAATTTGGAGTATTCAAGGAACGTCGTGGTGAGATTTACTTCTACTTCTACCAGCAGCTGCTGGCACGTTACTACCTGGAACGTCTGTCTAACGGTTTGGGTGAAACTCCTCAGTTCTCTTGGTACTTGCCATTCAAGACTGGCTACTACTCTCACTTGTCTTCTGGTTTCATGCCTTTTGCCCAAAGAAGCAACTACTATGATGTACACAGTGCGAAAAACTTAGAAGCTGTCCGTTTCTTGGATTCCTATGAGAAGACTTTCTTCCAGTTCCTGCAACAGGGCCACTTCAAGGCTGTAAGTATATTTACAATAGTCACTAACATATTTATGATCTTCAGTACTTAAATTAGTTTAGTAATCCATTAACGACTACCTGCGAGTACTTCTATCAAAAAAAGACATAACATGGACATGGGTATTGTTGATGTACCCAATCCGGGATTAGTATATAATGTTTTTTATATAGAAGACAACTTTCAAACTAGGGAATAAGCCTTGTGTGGCGAGAGATCGCACACATATGTATACATTTAACACAAAGTACATGCAGACTCTAAACAGACAACAAACAAACATGTAGAATCACACACTTATTTGTCTTATGTGCATAGCAAAGCAACCAACTTAACCGGTACGCCATAGTGACAGAGATCGAATTACATTAAAAATTATTATGTTTTCAGTTTGACAAGGAAATTGACTTCCATAACCCCAAGGCTATCAATTTCGTTGGTAACTACTGGCAGACTAACGCTGATTTGTACTCTGAGGAGCACATCGAGGACTTCCAAGAGTCTTATGAAATCACCGCTCGTCATGTACTCGGCGCAAGTCCTACACCTGTTGACAAGTGAGTATCATTTTACAAATTAAATTTAAAAACTGTAATACACGTCACGTCAAGGTTAATTTCATTAGACTTTTGGCGTCGGTATATCACCTAAACTAATGACCTGCTAGGAAATCATTACGGAGGCGGGAGTGAGTTCAACTGGTTCTCAATAGCTCCTGGGTTCGATTCTCACGTTGGCCGTGATAGGTACGATGTTGTGATGACGGACCTAATTTGATAGGTCACTTTAGACCTATTTTCCGCTAAGTATACAAGCGTGACAATGATATGCTTTGTTTGTCACACGTTTTCAGAAATTTTTACATGACATTAATGAAACAATGTTTACAGGTACACTTTCATGTCAAACGCTCTCTACAATTACCAGACATCACTCCGTGATCCCGCGTTCTGGCAACTGTACCAGAGAATCGTCAACAACCTGATTCTCTTCAAGGAATATTTGCATCCGTATGTGTATGATGATCTCCACTTCGTTGGCGTTAAAATCAACGACGTAAAAGTTGACAAGCTTGTTACTTTCTTCGAATACTATGACTTGAATGTCACCAATAGCATCACGTATAGCAAGGAACTTTTCAAGCAGTACCCTAAGTCCTTTGTCGTCCGCCAGCCTCGTCTGAACCACGAACCATTTAGTGTCACAATTGACTACAAGTCTGATGTTGCTTCTGATGCTGTTTTCAAGATTTTCCTTGGACCTAAGTACGATAGCAATGGATATCCAGTGAATCTTGAAGAAGATTGGATGAAATTCTACGAATTGGACTGGTTTGTACAGAAACTTACTGCAGGCGCCAACAAGCTTGTGCGCAAATCTAGTGAATTCATGTTCTTCAAGCAAGATAGCATGCCATTGACTGAAATCTGGAAGTCGTTGGAAGATGGAAAGTTGCCTTATGATATGTCATACGTACCTGAGAACATGCCTAGAAGGTTGATGCTGCCTAAGGGTACATACGGTGGATTTCCATTCCAGCTGTTCGTGTTCGTTTACCCATACAATGCCGTCACCAAGAACGAACAAGTATTCAAGAACTACATCATGGACAGCAAACCATTCGGCTATCCCTTCGACCGTCCCGTGCGTGAGGCGTACTACAAACAGCCCAACATGTTCTGGGAGGATGTGCGTGTCTACCACAAGGGTGAGTTGTACCCCTACGTGTTCAACACCCCTGCTTACTACAACAAAGCTTAATTACAAGATGTAACAACATATAGCATTCTAATAAATTTCTTGTTATTATGAGTAATGTGTAAACAATCAGTACAATAAATGACCTACTTATTATATAGTTTTGTTTTTTATTCTGTCGTCACCTAGTATACTATTATACACCAATATTTACTATTTTATTATACCTATATTGTATTTAACATAATAGCATAATCTAGTCACGATTTTCCTTGATTTTTGCACCTATCATGATCTTCTCTGCATCACCCTAAGGTCGGCTGGTAGATAATGCCTTCTGGTATTACTACTAGTTTACTTTTGTACCATTGTGCATAAAGTTTTAAATAAATAAATATAGCTCTATTTTGTAAGGAGTTTACTACTACTATTAAATCCAATTACATACATGATTAATAATACAATAATAATATTCTACCACATTCACACAGCGCCATCTAGTCCTAAAGTAAGCGTGCTTGTGTTATGGGTACTAAACAACTGCTATACTACTTAAATAGATGTTTTTTTTTGTAAATAAATCCATATTATAGATAAATTACACCCAGGCACAGAACAAACCTTTATGCTCATCACAAAGATATGTCCTAGGTGGGGATCGAATCCACGACCTTCGGCTTAGCTGTCAGGGTCACTAACCACTAGACCAACAGGTCAGTCCAATTTTTCAAATGATTATCACAAATTACGATAGGTACAAAATTATATTTTATTATACTTCTTCTTTCGTCTATTATTTATTATTAATAGAACTCAGAACTCGAAAGCGAATTCCTTGAAAATAGGGGTTAGATAGGGAGGATCAGTTGGGAACTCGGTTCTTGAATTTGTTAATTAGTAGGTGTACCTGTAGTTGGATTTATCCAACTTCAAGGCAGAGGTCTATCGTGAAATCTAACTCGATTGGGCACGTTCAAAAATTGTATAACGTCTTCTCGTCCGACATAGTGCCTTAAGTCGAAAGTAATTGATCAATATGTGTTACCAGTGATGACGCTGAAACTCTCTAAATATGGCCGTCATTAACAATCTCAAACCAACCTCTCAACCTCTTTTTACATTATCTTCTCCATATTATATATATATTATTATATCTTCTTTCTGTCGAACATTTAAATCATAATACACACTAGTCTTAAGTAAAAATAAAAAGTAACTTTGAACAAAAGAGTTTTATTTATCAACAAACATTTTACTTCATGACTACATTAAATTTGACAGTCACAACCATGATATTAAATTCAAATGTTAAATATAATACTGCTCAATACAAGTGAGGTGAAAAATAACCATTAGATAAAATATTATTTTGCTTATGATGAATTAAAATATTATAAAACTTATAATTATTCGTTTCATCTTTGAATCCATTTGATGGTCTATGGAAAGGAAAACCAAATGGTTTGTTATCTAGCTCATTGTATAATTCCCCATAAAAGTGGTTTGGTGCATTGATGTCGGACTCAAAAACTTCATTAGATGGAGTAATCATCATAAACAATGTTAAATTCAAACCAATTTCCAAACCTCTAGGTATTAATAAGTTCTCTGGAAATTTGAACATATTGTACTTATTAGGTTGATTTTCTTGTGTAGATCCTTCCAAATTGTAATGTTCATCACTTGAAAGCCTCGTTGAAGTTTCAGGTGCCCAATGAATAATATTTGATCCTTTTTGAAGATAAAATTCAAAAGTATCTAATTCATAAAATTTGGAGTACTCTTCCCAACAATTATCACAAGGTGGACCCATATACAATCGTACTATAACATTTTGTCTCACTTTAGATTCGACTGTGAATGAAAAAGTAAATTGGGAATGTTTCAATCTCTTTTGCCGGGCAGTCACTGTCAAAGGCATTTTTCCATTCTTAGTTACGGCGTTATTAATATCAAACCGGTAGTAGTCAAAGTAAGTTATTATTTTAGGGATTCTGGCGTCAACAATGGTAAAGTTATCAGTCTCATATTCAGCCAGATTATAAGGCGTCATGGTTTCTTTGTATTCAGTGAAGTAGCTTAATACATATTGCATCATGTACCAGTAAATAGGATCTCTTAGTGCAGTCTCAGGATGATGCAGTAGTGATGGAGCTGGGTTATATCTGTAAAAATAACGTAGAAAGGTTAGTTACATACAATTACGTGCAGGAAGTAGAATAATATTAAATGGTTTCAAAAGTTTGTATTTTCAAATATTTTTTAAAACCTTTTTTGAACAACAGGTATTTTTGTAACATTATACCTATTAACTATATTGTAAGTAACAATAATGGTATAGATCACCAAATGGCGGACTACAGCCCGTTTCCGGAACGCGGACCTATTTTTTGCGAACCAAGTAAACAATACAATATACATAATACATACTAGGAACGGTAAGCTTCATCTTGGGTTAAAATTAACTTATACCTATTATTTGTGTATATACAAATAATGCACGCAATGATATGTATTTGTATTGAATTTAGAACCTCATAAGTATAAAAGTGGGATCAGAAAGCGGTGGTCATATATTTAATAAAAACGGACACTAAATAAAACTAACTAATTGGTGAGAAGTCACCAATTAGTTGGTATTGAAATTTCAAAAATCAATTGTCTTTGAAGAAGTTATAATACTTACTCATCATATGGGTATCCATTACCACCGTACCCGAATAATGATCTTATAATTTTAGATGTTCTTGTACCATCATAGTTTGCGCGTATCAATTTAGCTAATAGGTCAACATAGTTATTTTCTGTCATATTGATGGTAGTTGCGTTATCCTGCCAAAAGAAAATACCCCTTGAGCTCATTTCATAATAGTAAGTATTATATTTTAAGCCATTTTTTATTTTTGTTTATACTTACCATGATTATAAGTCCTCTAGACATACATTCTCTAATAGCAATATCTATAGATTTGATTTTAGCCCGATCTTCGCTCCAGTCTCCTAAAACATTGGATCTAATTGGGAATGGAAGCCCATTTTCATGAACCAAATAAGGATTAAAATCTCCATATCCTGTTTTCTTTGGCGATACATTTGCCTGTTTAAAGTGCTCCTTTTCAAGTAGTAATCTAGCTAATAATTGTTGATGTATGTAATAATAATGCTCGTTGTGTCTAGGATGTATTTCATCAAGGTCTTGGCTTTTAACCCAATATGGATGCATGAGGTGTAGTCCATAATAATAACTGTTCAACGATATATCTTCTCTGAAATAGTTTAGTTCCTCTTCGCCTCCATTGTGAGGTAGATTCCAACCAGAGTAATTGGTGTTAATGACAATACTGTCTTCCATTTTTAAATATCCGTTAACCCTTTCTTCATCAGTTGTATTATTTACATTAAAATTCAAGTGGTTACTTAGTTTTAACGCTTTGTGGATTGTTTCTGCATTGACAAAGAAGTTGGGTTTCCTGACAAAAGGTGGTACGAATGATGAGGCTTTACCAGGATGTTTTTCTCCATACAACATGTAAAGATCAAATGCGTAATTTACCATATCATTATTTAAAGCATCTTCAAAGTCACACATTTTTTTAGCATCAAAGCCTGCATTGTTTATTTTTTGGACGAGTTGAAATAAAGTTGATGCTGCATCTCTCATTGTATCATCGTATATATTAAATGTGAGACCTTTCATCATCGCACCATTTTTTACGTAGTTATTGAATTTATCATAGACTTCGTTATGCTGAAAATGCAAATATCATTTCATACATTCGCTGAATATTTTACAGAAATTTTCTGGTCACTCAATAAGTTGACTTCGATGGAGCATGCATGGGACTAAGCACAGATGACATGTGGTTGTTGTATAAAACTGCATCTTTAGAGAAAAATATATAGATATACACTATATGCTATATAGGTTGGTATTTTAATTTAACTTATTTTATAAACGGTTTTATTTCAATTAAATTTACCTGTAAAAACTCTTCCAGTGCTTCCCATTTTGACAGAGTTTTTTGAGATGGGTACGCAATGCCTGGGACAATGCCCAGAAGTCGGTCTTCATCTTGTTCAGAGAGTTCTGATAACAAGAAAATAATTTAGTTTTTATTTTATTTTATTTACGTTATAGCGAAATCTCTATGTAATTTTATCTCCCTGTTCTTTATGTACAGTAAGATAGAAAAAATCAACTAAATAAGGGTTCTAAAAAAGAAAAAAGCAACTGCTGAACTTTTTAAAAAAGCACACAAAGTAAGTACCTACTGTCATAATTAAATTTATACTAAAATAAAATAAGATATTTTTTTCTGAAATTGCACGATACAATTAATATTATTTTGTAAATTGCTCAAAGTTTGCACTTTTAATTCTACCTGATTACTATCGATTTTTTTATATACTTACGTTTTACATACTACTGTATACTAGATAACTAAATGGGAAGTTAAATTTCAGTATTCTTGTATTTGTTGAACCACTTTCATACCTATCTTACAAAAAGAGTGTCTAAAAGGTCAACCAGGCACCAAAATGTGCAACTGATATTATTAAAGATAATAATATTTCAAAGCCAAAACTACACTGTTCATTAGCTGACCTTCAAACTACCAGAACATTCCATTCTGAAAGCTTTTCATTACATAATTCCGGTAAGAACGTTCATAGACATACCTCCTTCGTTGATAATACTACGATATTCATCCGCCGGGCCCGACAGAACTACGTTGAGATAAATGATCCATGTAAGCACAGTGAGTCCAAACATCACAATAGCTGACACTGCAGTGAACTAGTGCCGGTAATAGTTAAACATGGCTTATATGCACACCAGACCTCATAACAGTATTTCTCCTGATCCAATTGAGATCCTGAGGGTCGCTTTAATGGACACAATTTTCGTACAGTCGTCACCATATTTTGTTTTGTTTTTAACACTTCAATAATAGCTTAATTTACTGTGATTTTTAGTTAATTGTAGTTAAATTTGAGTCGTCATCGTCATCAAAGTCTACTAGTCCGCTGTTTGAGGTGGGCCACTCCAGTTGCATGCCACTCAGCACGCTGCTCTGATTCAGTGTTTGCCAGCCTCCTGCGAAGATCGCCACTCCACCTAGTTTGAGTACATTTTGTTTTACAATACCAAATACGCTGATACTTACATTATCTAACTGCATTGCTACCGCCACCTACTATAAAACTGTTATAATATTCTTGTGCCTAGGTTAAGAGCTTTTAAGCATATTTATTTGTAAATTCAGGCACAAAAGTAGATTTAGGAAAAGGATCGCTCCTCTCAAGCATGTTTTATTCCATTACAGTTAAAGTAATATGTATGTTATTTGATTTTGATATCTTTTTAAAAGATTCGTTCTTATAATTCAGAATTTTCAGGCAGTAAAATCAGTACATAAACATAACTGTCTTGTCTCAACAAAAGCGTCATGTAACGGAAAATGTTGGCTGCTCAATAACGTTCTAGGCTGAGTATTGTTAATTGGTGAGATAAATTAATGGTTGACAGGAAATTGACAGTTTTAATTTAAGCTACTCGAAATTAACCACAACAAGGCAATAATAATGATAGCGTAATGCATAAATCTTTTCACTTCAAGGCAATTGAAAATAGGAAAACATGTTTTTTATTCGTTTGTCGTCTAATAAAACAGATTAATGTCTCGATTGTCATTCCGAAGTAAGTGTTCTCTTGAATAAGTGTTCTGGGCTCGTCCTAATATTTATGACCGTATGTTTCGCCACTTGGGCATACAAAGACAGTTTTGTGTCAAGATAAATACAGGCGACGTCTATGAAATATTTCCACTATAGTTAGTTATTTTGCATTTATGTTCCCAACTGTACAATATTCACAGGAAACAAAATGCAATTGGACAATTTTTCAATTGCGAGACTTGGAGCTCGGCTAATTTTGGTCTAGAGGCCATTCTTCACTCTCAAACCCAATTACTGTAATACTCAGAAATATACCTACAATATGGTGGTGGTATTATTTATACATTATGTGCTTATATAACGAAGGCAGCGCGGACGTATAAATCACAATAAATCATTAGATACGTTTCTACAGTGGTATTTTCGTACCTTTCATCAACAAAGCCAATGTACGTCCAGAAATCTGTGTTGTTTCAAATTTATCTGTATGTTTTCACAGGAATATTTGGGTCAAGGACATCCAATTGAAACTAAATTAAAAGACTGTTGTTGAATATATTGACGATATAAAAATAATGACGTTAATTCAAAATGGATTCAATAAAACTGTCACGTGTTCAAAATATTAGCATTTACTTTTTACAGAGGTCGTTGCGTGTGAATTATCCCGGAAATAATACCTTGGAACGAGCTCAAAGACCTGGCCTACCTTTGTAGACTATCACTTACATTAATGAGTGCCTATCTATAAGATAGAGTAAATTGTGTATTTTAATTAAACAACCATGCTAACACCGCAATTGGTTTTGTACTAATGTCATAGTCTTATCTTTAAAAAAATATATAACATAATATAGATTCTAAATTTAATAATACTATAGAATAAAATTGATCGACGATCAGCTTAATCTCCAGTCATCATCTCCATGAATTCTGAAACATTATAATAAATTCAGTTAAAAATTGTAATTTGACGCACCTAATGTACTACAAGGGAAAAAGATTATCCGAAATGACGCGACAAAAATATATTTATGATGATCACTTTTAAAAAGAACAGACATAAAATTAGAATGATGAAAAGAATAATTATCTAAATAGCGCAAAATGAGTATATCTATTATAATACAATTTAGAAACTGAATATTTCAGAACATTAAAGGAACGTCCCAAATTTAAATAACATCGATGATGGTTATTGCTTATAATAAAATAAATGATGAACATAATAAAAACGATAAACAAAAATACTCGTAGTTTTATAAAATACGTAAAAAATGTTTATGAATCTCTTTAACAAATAATGTTGATAAAAATCATTCCATCGTAATCTTTGATCTGCATCCAAAACAAGCGGAGCAGTTAGTATAAATGAATTAATTTCTTTAAATAAGTAAAAAAAAAATAATTGCTAAACGTTGCTGGCTACCTTTCTGATGCTTAATTAGGTCTAGGCAGTATGAGTGTTGTGTTTACGTATCTGTGTTTCTTTTTGCTAAAATTTATGCCGTAGTTTATCTTTGAGAGCAGCTGGTGTGCCATCGAAATTCTAATCGACTTGAATCAGGATTGTTTTTGCAAAACAGACATTTTACTGCTTTTTATAATATATTGCTAAAAAGAACGGTGTAGGTTGATACGTAGCCAAATTGTTATGTTCACGCTTTTGACATTTCTGTCTGAGAAATGACATTAGGTAAGTGCGTGTTAAACATGGAGGCCTGTCTTGGCGATCTGACAAAATGTGGGCAGATCTCCAGACCAATATTCCAATAATACCATTATAATATTTGGAACATTGAAGATATTTAGAACGGATAAAATCAACGCTTTATTATTATGAATTTGTGTGCAAAAAGAAAAATATAAATATTTACCATCGAAGTCGACGGTTCCGGATCCGTCAGTGTCAATCTCAGCGATGATACCGTCTAAGTCGCTTGAGCTGAGTTTGTCGTCAAGGGCACCCAGGATCTCCTTAAGGGTAGATGTAGTGATGTAGCCGTTGCCTTCACGGTCATATAACCTGAAGACAGATAACATTTAAAATAAAGAATTGTAAGTGATAATTACAATTATGTTTAAATCGTTCGCAATCATTATTTCTTTCATATCTTACCTAAAAGCTTCTTTCAGTTCTTGTTGCATGGCTTCGGCATCTTCCTCCTCCAAGAAGTGAGAAGCAATGTTACAGAAACCATCAAAGTTGATTTTGCCGGAGTCTAAAAAAATAAAACTAAAAATTAATAAGTATTTCAAAACATATTAGCTTCAGAGTAACGACTAAAAGCTTAGGCCTTGAGTACTGTACAAAGAAAACATCGTTTATGTGTTTCATTGAAACCGGAGTAGATAAATAAACTTTGGAAAATGAGACATGCATCTTTCAAAGGGATTGGAACCACAAGAAGAAGCCGTACCGAAATAGCATCATTAGTTCACGCGACGAGTAAAAATATTCGGGTATATATTCGAAAAGGTGTCGTAGCCTCGGTACGTGTGAATTCTTGTTAGCATAGTCCGGTGATTGATCATTTTTTAACAAGATCCGTTTGCAGCTGTTTATCTAAATAGTAGTTTATCTGATTTTTACTACTCCTACACACAAACTTGGCAAACATTTTATTAAAGCAAACTCTACATCTAACCTTCGGAGAACAGTAAACGTAAGAAAACATAAATTAAATTTTAACACGCAGTTTATTGTAAAAGGGTACGAATATTGGTTGAACTACTTAGTTTTATTGCTAAAATATGTATGTGTATATGTTATTACAAGGATAAACCAATAAAACATGTAAATATTGATGTTACTTGGCTCGATTCTTTTCATTAAGATGAGTAAAGATCTTTTACGCAAATAAACAATCGAAAACTACAGCTCATGATTAGATTTATGAGTAATATGAGATTGAGATCTGTCACATTAGAATGAAATATATCTATGAGTATAAGGTGTTTATTGAATTTACGACAAACAATAACGCTACTTTATGTGATTCAGTATGTTTTCAACATTTAGAATGTTATCAACGGAAATAGTCGGAAAAATTTCTGATGAGCTCTCCTAGTGTTTATCTTTGGTATTATAAGCCTGAAACTTTTTGAATTTTAAAAATAAAGTATTTGACTTACTTTCTGGGTCATTTTCATCGATGAGAGCATTTAATTCAGAGTCATCGAAGAGCTGTCCCATGGTATTCAGGATGGTCGAGATTTTCAGGACATCGATGTAGCCCGACTTGGTGGTATCGAACATCTGGAATGCCTTGCGGAGCATGGCCATCTTCTGGTCATCATCAGTGTCCTATTAAATAATACGTAATTTAAGTATACGATCAATGAAGGTTTATGTTTACCTGATTGAGTGAAAGCCGTAGACGCAGAAGACTTCGAAAGTCTCTCAGTTACTATTAAAGTTCACGTGTTTATCATAATTATAATAGAAAATCAAATTTCCAAAAACAATTAACACTTATTTCTAAAATTTGCATTATGATGAAAAACCAATGAGAATCTAATCTGGAATTTTAATCACTTTTGAATTTTTTCACAAATAACTGTCACATTCACGTCCATAAAAACTTCAAATCCTGGAGATCCTCACCATGGTGATTTTGTAGGGTTGATAGTCGTAACAAGAACCGAATCCGAGTGCGAGTGTTGTTACACTAGATTTTACGTCGAGGTAGCACCCTTATTTATAGCATTCCTGCCTTCACAGACTGGAATACAAAAATAAGTGAAAAAACCTGCTATCTCCCTCTCTATCGTACACGTTCAAAATAGTGACGTCGTTGTGGTTGAGATCTCCGTCAGCGTGAGTTATATCGACGTCAGATGGAAGAATGTTTCAGTAAACCTGCATTCTACAGGAAGTGAGGTGTCAGATTTATATAAACTAATTGACACCAGCTCACTCATACAAACATAGCTGCTACGATCCATTTAAAGAATATGCTAGCTGTTGACAAAGTCTCGTATTGCGTTTCATTTGCTGTTTTGTTTTGTTTACACTATTCATTCCAATTTATTATGTATGGTTTACAAATTACGATTTTACTACAATGCGTTTCTGTCTGGCTACAATACCTTTCAAATAATCAAGAGGGTTGGTCTTTATTTAAGATATGGAAGTATTTGGTAAATAATTCAATATTAGTATAGATAGGATATATTTCTGCTAAAAGTTACCAAGTATAAAATATCTGCAAAGTTTAGTATTAGATTTAAACATTTACGACCTATTTTATATTATTTTTGTTATTAATGTTACCAAATCCGTGGAAGCTATTTAGGAACAGCATGCATCTGCTGAAACATTTTGTACACAAATCAGTTGTTTGCGTTCTTGATTGCAACATGTGAAACTGAACATCTCCAAAACGTCAAGTTTAAAGCGTAACAGAAACTCATACGCATATAAAGTTGTTCCTTGATTAAGAACAGGAAATTCCTTTGATGCGGCCGCCGATTCACAACAATCCCAACGAGAATATTACGTGTAACGACGTCATCTTCAGAAGTTTCCAACCTTTTTTTGTAACAAAATGTTTCAGTACATGTGGTATTAAAATATAAGATGGGAAAATGCTATAACGCAGTTTTCTGCTGCTTTTCAGTTTAAATAAAAAATGAAATACGATTTATACAGTACATTGTACAGTAGTATAAATTACAAAAACAAAATATCGCAACATTAACTTCATAAAATATTCTAGTTTATATGTAAAAGTCCAATAAATATTTCAGGATTAAAAAGTAACGTAAGTCGTAACTGATTTATGAAGAAAACTACCTAGCATATACGTATGCTAAATTTCAATGTATAATGAATGGTGTACACGTAAATATTTGAAAATTCTAGCTAGCAAAGCAAAATATTGTGGTAAAGTCCGATGATTGGCGACCACTGGCGCGTGAAACGGGTTATACAGCGGCGCCCGCGCAGATATAGACTGTCGGTGATCGGCTATAATTTTTGTGTTCTCATGTGAATGCCACAATGAGAGAAACATCTAATCTTGGGCGCGCTTTACTCGTCCACCACGTGTTGTAGCCTTAAAACAACAATACACGCTAAAATTAGGTCACATTTCGTTTTTTTTTTTTTAATTATTTATTTTTGTTACTTCGTTCAGTTAAAGTATTCCAAAAAAACGTAAATCTTGTGGTTAGTTTTAATTTTACTAGTGAAATAATATAATATATACTTATTATACATATATTCAATTTATCAGTGATTGATTTGAAATGATTTGTTATTTTAAAAGCACATATTTTTCTATCAACTGAGATGTTTCAATGTAGCTCATTTCGTACGCGAGTCATACAATATTCATAGTCTATTAACGTGAACTATTTTTGAGTTTCAATTATACACAAAAAAAAGAAAAAACACTGGAAAATAATTTGAACAAAGGCGTTTTCAATTTTACGACTTTGATGAAATATTACACTAGTTATTTCAGTTCACAATAAAGACGTGTGGGTCTGGTGATATAACAAGGTATGTGGTGTTCGAAAACAAATGAGACAAGATAGTCATTGAGTTATGTAATGTACTTCATTTAATACATCGTTAAATATTTCACACCGTCCGCATCTGTACGTTGATTTCTTGTTCATTTTATAATTTAAATTGTCAGTTTCCGTGCATAACAGTATATTAGCAACAGATTATACAAAGTGTGTTTTGTTTTAATATTTTTTTGTATTCTTACTAATGGGGATAGAAACGAGCAGGAGAACCTTGAATCCAACTATCCTAAAACTATTTCTGTTACGTGAGAATTTATTTATATCGAAAGCTCATCCATCAAAGTAGCTATCATCCTCTGTTTGGAATAACAGCGTCTTTAATAGGCGTCATTAAGGCCAATACTTCAACTTGATACGATCATCATATTTTAATTTAGCTGACATATTTTAATGCAATATTCCTTTGGAGAATAATAAAACGTGAAATATTACATCGTGCAAAACAACATTTAGTGTCTTGGGTATTTCAAAAGACTTTCATCTTGCAATATCACAAAAAATGGCTCATTTCATTTTACTTAGTATCACATAGTATTTTTTTATTCCCCTATAAATGTGCTTATAGAACTATTAAGGCAAGATTAACGTCAGTAAATAGTGATAGCTTATTTACGATGACAAAACATAAAACATAAAACGACAGGAAATGTGGTGTCATAAATAAGTACACTAATAATTTTACTGCCGGTCGTACTCAGATGCAGCAGTAGGGACTTATTACATTTATTTGCCGATGCGTAACCGACATGTGACTAATTTACACAGACTTAACATTCCTCAATCAAAATAATTAGTAATCACAGCCAAAAGCTCTCATAGATTTGCTGGCTTTAAACCCTGAATCATCACCGTCAATGGAGCGGAAATATAACTTCATTTTGGCACCGTACAAGATTTTCCTTGCAGAATCTATTGCCTGATATATAAACGGCAAATGTAAATAGTTCACAACTCATTTGTCTTTTATTCGCGTTTTTATGTAACATTTATCTCTTGGAGACGTTTTTATTTATTTGGCATGACACCTGTGCTATGGATTGATTAATTTTAAGAGGTGATGTCTAAACTTTTCGTCTAAAGTGTTACGTGTATGTAATATTGTGTTTAGGCTCCTGAATAGAATGGAATCATCATATTTTTGTCTTTTAAGTGTCATGTATCTACCTACGTGTTCGTAAATTATAAAAATTATGAAAATCCCAAAATTTTTACTTGTTTTTGTTGATATGAAACTAAATTAAACTTACTAGTGTACAAAATATAATTTATTACAACAATTTTTTTAACGTAACGAGGAAATATTATTTTGCAACAATTTATGATTGTATGCGGTGAAAATTTGTATTAATTCTGTTTGGATTTAACGATGGCTCGTAAAGTTTTATTAGTGTTTAGAATATAATGTAATCAATCTGATACAATTTAAATCATGTATATTTATACATAGTTCAGTTAAATATGTAGTTCTCTAACAAAAATTGTAAATGACCTACATTCAATAAATTAGTTCCTAAAATACTATAATACCATAAAGTGAATGTACCGATTCTTTTGTAAAAAAATTGTAATCAACTGTAAAAGTATTTTCTATTTGTATTCTAGCTGTTGTCACAGTAGTGACCGATGGTTTTTAAATTTTCCGCGATGAAAATAGGGAAAGCGTAACATCGTTGTAAAATATTTGGAACTCATCCAAAAATAATGATAGAAAACCTCGCAAAATAGCAATAATGTGCATTATTCTGTTGCCCCGTTTCCTTAGCGTTCGGTTTGTTTTAATAATTAATAAATGAATGAACATCAACTGCAACATGTGTTGGATTAATAGTTTTTATTAACTTTATCGTAATAATAGCAAAATGAATGAGTAGAGGCCTCATTTATTTTGTAATAACTTCTCCATAGGCCACGGCAACCACACCAAAAAATCCCATCATACCTTATACTGGTTATTTATTTGTGGTATGTAGTCAT
Source organism: Laspeyria flexula (assembly GCA_905147015.1). NCBI lineage: Eukaryota > Metazoa > Arthropoda > Insecta > Lepidoptera > Erebidae > Laspeyria > Laspeyria flexula. Next base: position 7,239,045 of record LR989964.1, on the reverse strand, counting down.
TTTGCTTTAATTTCAAGTAAAGACCTTACCTACAAAAATCAATTAGATTATTTATTATTTAATGATTTATTTAGTCTGGTTTAGACTGGCCTGTTGGTCTAGTGGTTAGTGACCCTGACTGCTAAGCCGGAGGTCGTGGGTGCGATCCCCACCCAGGACAAATCTTTGTGTGATGAGCATAAAGGTTTGTTCTGTGTCTGGGTGTAATTTATCTATAATATGTATGTATTTACAAAAAAAAATGTATTTAAGTAGTATATCAGTTGTTTAATACCCATAACACAAGCAAATATAATTGCTTACTTTAGGACTAGATGGCGCTGTGTGAATGTGGTAGAATGTTATGTTATGTTATAGTTAATCTCAGTGAGGGATTACAATAAAATAAGAGTAAATTAAAGCAACGAATAATTTGAAATATTTTAATTAAGCCATTAAGCCATTAACACTTAAAATAGCATCATACACATTATTAATCATTAACTAATACTTAATAAAATAAAACATTGAAGCATTAGTTTTCAGCTAACCTGACAAACAAACCTAAATTTACATACTGATGGTAAGCTGCTACCGCAGCCTCAGGGTGTGGCGATCTGTCGAACGTGCCGTTCGCGAGCAGAAACGGCGCGTGATCTTAAAGATTCGCTAGATCTGGACACGCCATTAGGAACATGACAATCATGTACATTGTGACCATAAAGATATAGTGTTATAATGTAGGCTAAGAATCACAGTTCTCTCCTTAGAGCATTGATTCTATTCCTTTGGAGAAGTGGCAAACGTAGTATAATAATATCTGTTCTGCCTGTTACATGGACATACGACAGACGTGATGAATGTTCTAAAATTACATAGCTAAAGAATAGATAAGTAAGCTACTTACCACTTGCCTCGAGAGGTTAGAGATTAATATAACCAGAGGGCCTGGTGTGAGGTTTTGTGAGTGGCTAAATGCGTTCGACCATGTGAACATTAAGTTTTATGGAGAACTTACTATGTCTAAATATTATCAATAGAAGGCGTCGTTCTGAATTCATTCAAATTGTAATTTACGTTGTTACGATTGAGCTTGTTTGGCCTCTCGCAACAACTTGTACTAGGCCTTCAGAAGTAGTGCATAGATATAATAAGGCTGCGGTCTTCTGTAGTTTAGATGTTGCATATTTACAGGCGGACTCCTTGCTGTATCTTACTTCTGTCTAGCTTTTACCAATAATTTTTCTAAACATTAATTTGGTTGATTTGGTTTCGGATATCTGCTACCTAAAGTGCGTAATATATAATCATATATTGATGGGCTGCGAGTTTTTATTTCGTTTAACATATAAATTGGTTCTTCATCTGAATTACTATCTTCTAAATCAGTATAAGTACGTGTATCTCTAACTTCGTCGTTTTCATCCATTTCAATTTCAGTATTTAGTTCTACACTATCTGATTCCTTACTTTCAATTACTTTAGATAGTTTTTCCCGTGAGTACTTATTAACATCATTTGTGATTGTAACTTCATCTAAGGATTGCATAACGCGGTCTGTTATGCCTGTACCAAATTGTATGTCTTTACTTATATCTATTTCTTTGATATTTTCTTTAGAATCACCTATCTCTATCTTATGTTTCTCTACTTTACCACTGTTTTTGTCTAAATCTATCTTAATCTCAAAATCGTTTTCTTTTATTTTGTCTATAAATGTACCATCTTTTGTGATTGTGACATTTTCTTTAGATTCATCTTTCTCTAAATTATGTTTATCTACTTTATTACTATTTTTGTCTGAATCTATCTTAAGCTCAAAATTATTTCCTTTTATTTCTTTATCTACAGGAATATAAGTACTATACTTTCTGATTATATCTTTATTAATATCTATGTCTTTGACAATATCTTTAGCATCATCTATTTTTATCTTATGTTTCTCTACTTTATCGCTTTTTTTGTCTAAATCTATCTTTAATTCAAAATTATTTTCTTTTATTTTATTATCATCATTATTATTAATTACGTTAAAAATTGGCTTTACTGTATCATCTTTTGTAAAAATATCATTAAAACTAACAATGTCTTTATTTAAAATAACTTTGTCAGTGGCATCATCGGAATTGAGAAGGCCAGTGTCTGAAATTTTTGTAATTTCACTCACTGGTTTGACCGGAAGTTTATCTTTAGCAACCTTAATTAAATTATCAAGCGCAATTTTATTCACCTTGATTTTGGATTCACGCTCCATCTTTTTCGTTTTATAATCGAACTTTTCTTTCTCTGAGGGATCTGTGAAATAAAACAAATCATCAGTTTAATATTTTCTTTAATATACACCTACAATGACCTACATAGTAAAAATACTAGATATAGTAACATGGTTCAACAGTACTAACAAAACATTTACATGTGTTAACTATTCATATACTTTTTCATCACTATCTATGTCAAATGCGTGAATTAAATAATCAAAAACTGATGGCGTACCTTTCTTAATCATTGCTGGTATCGGAAGTGGCTCTTGTTCTTCTAATGATTCTATCATTCCCGATGTACCTACCCATATTGGCCTAATTACACTTTCTTCAATGGTTTTGTCTAATTTCATATTTTGTTGAATGACATCATCATTTGTTGCAGTAGTATCCACAATTTTAAAAGTCGTTGTAGAAGTGATAGCTTCTTCCTCTTCTTTCGATTTTGTACGATATTGGCTGTAATCTCCTTTACCAGAATAATCGTTTTTAGCATATTGTGCCTTCTTTGCCTTGTAATCAAATGGTTCATTTACTTTACGCTTAGAAGAGTAGTCATACTTAGGTACTGTTGGGAAATTAGACTTATCATCTGGTCCAATAACTGAATATTCCACACTTCTATCCTCGGCAAGAATACTATTTGCATCAACATTAAATTCGTTTACTTTCGCTGAATAGTCATATGCTCCTTTCTTGGGGTTATAGTTTGGTTGTGAAGACGGATCATAAGTGTTACTTGTGCCATACCAAGTTTTGGCCACACCAGGGCCTCCATAATTTTCCACTTTGCTATCTGATTTTTGTGTCACCGCTATGTATTTCACCATTGCATTAGGTAGCGCGAATAATTGTTGATCATCAATCATTAAATCTAGCGGATAGCCTGGTGATAACATTGCAGTATTGAAATCCATACTATTTCTAGAATAAGAGTCACTAAGACTGGCTTTAACGAATGGCGCAACAAATACAAATATTTGAAGAGGAAGACCTACAGGAGTCCCTTTAGGTAAAATTAATCTTGATGGGAACCCAATTTGCGATTGAATGGTTTTAAGTGGTAATGAATCTAATCCAAATTCGGCATCTTCTACTCTTTTGCGAATAGTGTCAAGTAACATAAAATCATCTGAGAACTGTGTCATACTGTCTGAAGTTCTGGTTATTATGTTTGACCCTATTTTGAGACTAACCTCGAAGAAATCTAGTAGTGTAAAAAGATTTTTCTTTGCGGCTAGTTCACCAGGTAAGAGTTTAGGTCCTAAATAAATTTTAACTAATCCCTTTTGGGTGACTAAAGAGGAAATATTCACTTTAATAGTGAATGGTTTATGATTTAATCTAGGCTGACCTATTCTTATTTTAAATGAAGTCTTGTTCTCGTCTACTCTTAATGCGTCAGTCACGTCAAAATCGAAGTAATCGCAAGCTGTTATCATCTTTTTTACGTCAATATTTACAACCTCTACTCCCGGGAAGTATAATTCGTTTCTTGCATACGTCGGTAAGCTTTTAAGAGCGTCATCTACTATATCGACTATTTTTTTATTTATCTTCCAAAACATTGGGTCCCGCAAGGTAGTTATCCAGTGTTCCAATACGGATGTATGCCTGCAATAGTAAATATTCCAAAAGTTATTACCTAATTTCTGAAATTTCCAGGTATCACAAAAATAAAATAAATAGGCTAAATTAAATACTAGACATGAAATTAAAATACCCGTTTTCGGCTAGATCACTGCCAAAGAGCTGCCGAGCTAAAGTCTCATAGCTCCTCTCGCCAGTAACAAGGATTTCCATTAAGTGATTCAATATTTGTGTTTTTGTATATCCAGTTTGACGCTGAAAGAATTTTATCTTAATTAAATATTACTTGCTATGTAAAATAATATTAATTGAATATATCATCAATATTAATAGAAGCTTAATTATAGCATAACATAATAAAATTAATACTCACCATGTGATTAACGACGGCTACAATGTTGTTTTCAATCGTATGTAACATTAATAAATCTTCGTTTTCTGGAATATTAAATGACGACGTTCTACGGGCGAATTCATTTCCGTCAGTATATATCAACATTGGATCGTAAGGAACATTGGTTGGCATATTTAGTTTGAAGCTCTCAATTTCGGGTAGACCATTAGCGTATCTCTCTAAGTTATACCTAGCCATAAACTGTTTCATCATTTGGTACATATTTTCACCAAAACTTCCAGTAACGTCATTATTGAACCATGGTGCCATTTTTAATTTTTTTAGAAAGTAATATGAATTCAAACCTATATCTTCACGAAAATAAGCTAATTTTGAATCATCATCATTGTTATAAAACAATGCTGTGTAGTTAGCGTCGATGGTGTATGTATTTCCTTCATAACGAATACTTTCAGTAGGGTTAACTTCGTCTCCAGAAAAAATAGAAGAGGCTTTAATGATGGCATCTTTAGCGATAAAGTAATTTGGCAGTAATTCATATGGTGCTGGAATAGCCAACCTTTCTGTATCTCTTCTGTTCTGAACAGCCAAGTATAAGGCATTCACATACAATCCACAGTTTAAATTTTGTCGTGCCCAAGCCACTGTCTTATAAAATGTATCAAAATTTCTAGCATTGTATAGAACTTCAGAAATAGCTTGTAACTCATTCATATAATCTAGATCATATTCTGTAAATATTTTCCCCTTCGGTAGTAACCCAGAGGACATGAGTTTCTGCCAATTTGATATCACTTCTGGTTTCTGAAATCGAATAGAATAAAAAACTGTAGTTATGAACACAATCTTTATAATATTGTCCTACTGTCGAAATTTCAGTCATGGGATAAATGCTGCCACGCTGAGATTATTTGCGTCAGCCACAATTAACCTAGCATTCAAGGGATATTAGATTACACGTGGGTTTTATATTACGGCAAATAAATCTACAGAGTATCTGATGGTCAGCGGTTATCGTTGCCTATGGGTGCCTGCTACACCAGGGGTATCATGTATCATCAGTAATGAAATATTTACGATTCCCTTACCCTTAGAACTATTAGGGTTTTTACGCTCGCATCTTTTAAAAACAGGTGTAAGAATGAATCCTTACCACAGGTGCAAATAAATAGCAAATATATAAGACAAGTAATACACTAGCTAGTTATAATTAGCAGTCATGCTTATGACACTACAATAGAAAAGCCTTGAGAGATAGTAGATACATAATGAAGTGTAAACAATTTACCAAGTAATCAGTTGATTCCCAAGTGAATTCTTGAGCCAATCTGCGGATTATCAGATTGTCACTAACTTCACAAACATTTTCAAATAAGGGTATCATCAATTTCTGAAGATGCGCCCATTTTGTGGTATCTGTAATTTGAAAACATATAATTATAATAATAATTATGTAGGGTACATTAATAATACTACATTAAGCCAAGTCACTAACCATATCTTTGTACCGATATAGTCTAACCTAACGCTAGCACAAAGATTTATGTCATCCTTCTAACTAACAAATATTAAAAAAAAAACTGATGTGTCATAAGGATGGCTATAGATACGCCTTTTTATTGGGAAGGATAGGTAATACTTTTGCGCATATAGCCCTATGTGGTAACGGTTGGATCACCTGAAATAGATTCGTGCGGCAATTTATAGGACCTAATGTAGCTACTGAATTGTGGGTGAGATACACTTTTGTCGATCCATTAGGAAAAATAAGGGATGATGATATTTAAATAAATCAAATTACTTACCTGCCACCAAAGGCGTAATAACGGGTTCTGTTGGCACCTTTATCAAGTACCCTGAAACTTGGATACCTAACACCGATACTAAAAGCACTGTTAACATCTCCATATTGCTTGTTGAACTGTGGGATTGGAACCTAATTCCACCAATTTATAGTCAATTTATTTTCAAAGTTCATAGACATAGTTCCTGATAAGCTTAGTTGAATGCACTATTACTACTTCAATGTAATAAATGACTAAATTGTTAGGTCAATATTCTTACGTCCTACAAGGATTATGTTTACTTCGTTTGTTTGTCTGAGCTTAGGTACACTGACCTAATATTACTCAAATGTACTTAAGTGGCTCAAGGGTGGAAGTGTCATCAGTAAACAAAAGGCTTATCATAGATCAATCTAATATTTAGGCTATACAGATGGTTTCCAGGACAATACATAGGAGATGGCGTTGAATGACATGTATTTTTGGTAATATAGCTACAAGATAAACACGGAGCAATACTTTAAAGACAGCGGATAAGAGCACTACGGGTAACTCCGCTTAAATGGAGACATCCACCTGAGGAAGTACTTTAATGTTTAAGTGCGTGTGGGGCCAGGGGGTGTAGGACTGTAGGCCCAGTGACGTCAAGGTAGGAATTACTTTGCTACTAACTACTGTTAGTTAACAGCTAAGCTATAACTGTATAAGAGGTATTGTATTATAAGCTGTAAGAGAAACACACTCCTGAAATTTTCTCGCTTTATTTACTTATCTATAACTTATATTATTTTTTATATAATTTTTCCCATAACATGCTTAGAACACGTGGGAGTCGGGGTTTACCAAGCACATAAAATCTAAAGGATTGCACAAATCCCATTCAATTAATTATTTTCAATGTATGACATTCGGATGTGTATTTTGTTTCACGCAATTGGAAGTTTGACTTCTTAAAAAGTAAAGTTATAGTGTGATGTCATGGAGGTTCACCAAGAGAGTCTCGGAGAGATCACCCTTTGTGAAACTACTATCTACCTCCGCCATATCGAAGACCGCAATCATAATAAAATTATTATTAGGTCCTGCTGGTGCATCTTTGTTCAATCAAATTGGATGGCTAAGACAACATGATAGAGATTTAAGTAAGTTTACACTAAAGAAAAAATTTAAATAAGAATTGTTAAATGAGATAACGAGTAAGGTATAAATTGTTTTCCTACAAATAAAATTAACATGTAGTTATTTTTATATAAGGTTAGTTTTATATAAGGAACAACAGTATGTAAACACAAGCGCTAATCCCGCCGACAAACTGTTACGCAGTTTGGTGGGTTTACAAAAATATTGTAAGAGTAGTTCCAAATAAATGCTTTTTATTATTATTATTATTATCCAGAGCTCATTGGGGAGGGAAGAGTACTAAAGGTTTGGCAACACATATGTGATGCTCCTGGTGCATCATCGCCTAAGACAGGCGATTCCGTATTCAGTCAACATTACCCATTAGACAGGGGCAATAAGACTGCTAAGACACTATTGTGGTGGTCGTAATATATTTGTTTACAACTTTGGTGATAGAGATAGTAGATCATTTACAGTAGGTATATTTACGTGTAATCAATATATAAGTTCACATTAATTAAAAATTCAAAACACCGTAATCATTGCCAGATATTATTAAGTATGTTTTGGTTAATATACCCTTGTGAATGTCAGGGTTGTGATAAAAGTTCAGTCATATGACGTGCAAACATGGGTGAGATCATGCATGCTTACATTGTTGCATGTAGGTAAAAATACATACAGTCGAACATAATAATATAACCTCCTCGAAAAAATGAGAATATTTTTTTTTATACTACGGCGGGCGGTGGCAAAAATGCCAACAACCCGATGATTCTAAGTAGCATACATACACAGCATAACGCTTTTAACATGCTTTTTTTCATACGTCGTTAACATCATACCAAAGCGCTGATAATTGACACGTCAACAGACTGCTTACCGAAGGCCTGCCGTTTTTGTTTCGACAACAGTCGATCACAACTTCAGAACTCAATAAAAACGTCATTATCATAATATCATCAATGTCATCCACTGTTGAAGTTTTGTGTCACCTGCATACCAAGAGGGTGGCTGTCGACAACCTTTCCTACGTCAGTGGTTCTATCAAAAACGTAAATTCTATTAAAATCTTATAAAAGGTGGACAAGGCGTATCTAATAAAATCTGGTTACAATCTGGATGAATTGCTGTCATGTAGAGACCTCACGAGGTCAAATGGGCAACGCTCCGCTTACTACGGTTAAACAGTGACATCCGCTAATTTTAGAAACTGACCTGCGTTTCATTAAACAATTACTAGACAAAGGATTACGTATGTTCTTGATTTAACCAAGCATAGCATTTCTAATTTAATGACGAGTGACTGTTTAGTATAAATAGAATTACAGTAAGTATTAGACCAGCGGGCGTAGATTGTGGTTTAAACCATCTCAGCTTTCTAGACCAGAATTTCCCAAAGTATGGGTCTTCAAAAATTAGATTGATGTTAGCGTAATGCGCGTGCACTCTCAATGTTCGGTTGCTGATGATGAAGTATGTATGTTACCACAAATTGCCACTACGCCTCATGCATGACTACCTCGGTGACGCAGCGTTGACGATTGCAGTTTCTGAGGTCTCAGGTTCCATTCCCGGTTCGGAACATATATTTGTATGATCTGCAAATGTGCGATTCGGATTTTGGGTGTTTTTCTTTATGATATGTATGTACCTATTTAGAAATAATTTATAAAATTTGCAAAGGTTGGCCATTGCCATACTGCGCGGGAACGTGGCAAGCGTTGTGGACACCTTTGCGCCAGGAACAACCAGGGGCGGGTTATTCGACTGACCGTGTTTATTTTAGATTTAAGTTTTCATATAATTTAATTTGATGGTATACTTGTAATAGATCTAATAAAGCAATTTTTCAAATAAAAAAAAAAAATTATGCATGTTTATCAGTTATTTAGATTCCATAACACCAGCTAATGTTGGCTTAAAAACGCCGCAAAAATAATAAGTATAATATGATTAATTAAGTATTATGAAATCATTACAGACAAACTCACTCCGCATCGAATTTCTCACTAAAGTGTACCTACCTAATCAAGAGATGTATTATATAGCAAAGAGGTATAGACAGCAAGGTTACTCAATTTATTCAATTCCATTTGAATATAAACAGCAGTGTCTCTTCTAATAACCGCTTTAGGTATAGCAATGTTCTTACCTATTTTGGCACAATCAGGTTTTGTAACTAACACATCTAAAATCATCACAAGTACACAATAGTCTGGATCTAGTATAAAGGGTAAATAAAGAGATTAAGAGGGACAGTAAAACTGCAACAGTAAGAACTTGATAGGAGTCATGAAATAAGTAGTATGAGTGCCCTGCTAAAATTTCCTACCATTCTGCCCCCTAAACAAAAAGACAAGGCTACTCGTGATTCTATTTAAGTGTTCTAAACGACATGTCACTTCAATAAATTTTATCACATCCCTGACTTAACACACGTGATCAACTAGATTGATCGAATAGATTGCCACTTGTCTAGCCCCCGAGCCGTCGACACACTCATATTTAATTTTCTTTGCTCCCTGCATTGCGTTACCCCTATTTCTTGAGCGAAAGTATTTCCTTCCATCCAATAACAATATTATTTTCTTCTCATCAAATTAGATCTAAATAGTTCTTTTATTTATTTGCTTTAAAATTCCTGACCTTTGTAAAACTGATTATTATTAACCGTGGTTATTATTCAACAACAATTAATCTTTAATATTAAATCAATGTTTTGCGAAAGCAGGCACATAATAATTGGGGTCAGGCGTAGTGTTATCAAGAAAGAAAATAATGATAAATTGCTATAGGTAACTTGAGTGCATTTTGATAACTTTTTACGGATTTTGTCATACTCTATTAATAAACATCATAATTATTATAACCCCTCTGAAACTGTTGTTGTTTTCTCATGTTTTATGTACCTACCTAAATACTTACCTACCTACTATGAAACAGATGGCTAACGTATGTTCAAAATGCATCCTTAGTCAAATTGTAACAGCAACTAAATTCATTTGCATTTGCAGCAGTAGATAGATAGATAGGTTTCTTCGCGGCCAAGAAAAATGAGAGATGTTTTATATTGTATGGTGCCCATTTCACCATTATAGATTTTTTTTTAATTCTTGCAGAACAATGTCTGTAAATAAATCCTAAGTATTTTAAAGCTTTTAGTTACTTTAGTTAGTTACTTTTTGTACTTAGTGTGTTTCTTCTAGAACTACCTACTAAACCAAATAGAAAAATATTTTTGCGTTGTAAGTATAGCCCACGGAATAGCCCATTTTTCGAGGACAGCTATAGGCTATTGGCGTCCCTCATGTAATATAATAAAGAACGAAAATAGCCTACAGCTGTTCTTATATTATAACATCACGCTACAACCAATAGGAGCTGAGTAATGGTCAAAAAACGATCTACGGTCTAGCAAAGCCCCGGGCTATAGCTAGTAACAATATAATTATTATAACAATATAATTAATATAACTTTAAGTTTTTTTGTTATTACTTACCTACCTCGTAAAGTAATAATAAAATAATCATCGAAATTCAATCAAATCCAGATCAGAATATCTTGAAACTTTAATTCATAACAATATTTTAATTCATTGCCTTTATTTTGTGTTATACTGCCATCTAGCGAATTTAATGAATATCTCGAGTACATCGAGTTTAATAAGCCTACGATAGATGTCATTACTCACACGATTGGAAATTAAAATCATAATAAAATTATTACAAGAAAAAAGTAAATGAAAACCCTATCTGTAAAAAAATAGATCAATAAATAATTTTCAGCAAAACTTTTCCTGTTAGTGATTTTACCAAATTTTATACCCTAGGGAAAATCTCTTACTAACTAACTTTTCTTCTCATTTTCTAATTTTAAAATTTAAATACCCACCTAAATAACATCGTTTAAATTTAAATAACTGTACATAGTTGTACTTTTTAAATAAAATTAACTAAGCTTCTGCTAAATTAGAGTTTGATATTGTCAGAACTATGTAGAAATAGGACAAGTTGATGAGATAGATTTATGATGAATTAATTTATTTTATTATAGTAGGTACCTAAAAGGATTTTATGGGGGATTTCGATCAAATAATTATAATAATTACTTCCAGGTTCACAGATAAATGAATAAAAAGACAGTTGTTTAAAATTGATTCATTTATTTGGCATTAGACAGCATAACATAATAATTTAAATACCTATACATTAATACATATTTAAATTATTACGTTATAAATAATTTAGTATTAAACATGAGCAAGAGATATTTTCATTATGTCCAGTAGAAATTGTCGAGTCGTCTTTAATCGCTTGTATTTATATGTCGGTAAAGTTAACATCGCGATCAACCTTCATGTTGATGTCTGTATCAACATAGAATGTGTCAATCATAGTTGTTCTATCAACCAGATTGTAGTCTTTCAGCACCCAACGGTGCCACCTCGTCTTCATATCACAAACCAGCTTCTTGTGGAAAATGGTAACATCAACAAACTTCATGTTAGGTGTGAAGAAAGTGCCCACGTCAATATGACGATCCAGGGGGAAACCAAGAGGCATCTTGTCAAGAAGGACAGTAGACCTGAAGTCAACCATGAAATCCTTGCGATTCACATCCAAAATATTCATATCTACATTGTCAACCAATCTTAATGGTGTAACACAAACATAGAGAAGCATATCCATGCCACCAACCCAACCCTTAGGGAGCAAGAGTCTAGTTGGGAATCCAGTGTGGTAATTCCTAAGATCCTTGAAAAGCAAATCTCGCATGTCTGTCACGGTTTCAACCTTCTTCCACAGGTCACGGGTCATCATACGGTCTCTGACGAGGTTATGCATATCATGTGAGTTTCTGACGATGGTATTCCTGCCAGTAGTCAACTTGTATAGGAAGGTATCGAGTTCAACGAAGTTAAGGCGGTTGAGATTAATGTCGATCAGGCGGTTAAGATGATCTTTCTTGGGACCAAGGAAGATTCTTACTACACAGTCTACAGTCTTGTCTGATACGATGTCCAAAGTGACAGTGAATTTATCATGGTTTAAGCGGCGTTTACGTACAAAGAAGACCATGTCAGACTTAGTCTTCTTGACTTCCTCCTCTGTTAATACGACAGCATTCGTCATGTCCATAAGGTAGTCATCGAAGTAGGTGATGAGCTTGTCAACCACAACGTTGTCAATTTTCACGCCAGGGAAGTAGAGATCCTCCTTGGTGTAACTAGGTAGACGCAGTTTGAACAAGTGCACGAGATCGATGATGCGTTTCTGGAGTTTGTAGAACACGGGGTCACGCAGAGCAGTCTGATAGTGATCCAATACCGTTGTTGCAACGAAGTATCTGTAATAATTAAAAACTATGTGAATTTCTTACGTCAAAGATAAAAACTAGTTCTGCTTCAAACATGAAATAAAATGAAATAAAGAATAATTTGAGGTATAAAATAATACAACCGTGGTATGTTTGCTAAGCTATGTTTAGTAACTAATTTACTACGGTAAATTAAGATAGAGAAGAAGTAGATAAAATGTGGCGTGTGTTATGTAATGCATGCAACATTTCATCACACCATACTGCCAGTTTTACATCAAATAGTATTTGATTACAGGATATAAAATCAAATGAAAAGAAGACAGAGCATAATAATATTTACAAGGATTTTATCAAAATTATTATTATTATTATATTCATGCATACTAAAAAAAACTTTCAACTTACTTGTCAGAAGTTAAAGTGTTCAATCCTAGAGCCGCTTTCATAACTATCATCAAGTATCGGTAGGCTTCAACGTGAGTTTTGGTCAACACGTTCTTGTCGATTTTGCCATAGATTAACTTACCAAGCATCTCCATGTCATCATGTTTAGTCAATTCTAGTCTCATGCCGTTAATCTAAAAATAAATTGGGTAGAACAGTTAAAATAGAATAAATAATGTTTAATAGATAACATATTAATAATAATATAATATCATTCAATATTGAATGATATTATATTATTATTTTATTAAGTATATACTTACTTCAATGAATCCTTTGATAATGCAATCTTTAATGATTCGCTCATACTCCTCGCAAAGACGAATAATATCAAGGTTGTAATCGTGGGCAATTACGTAGTTGTTGAACCTTACAGGGAACTCAATTCCGTTGTGCATCTTCATCCATGGCCAATAACCCTTCTTGATTGTCTTGTACCATGAGAACTCTCTGATTTTTCCTAACCCGTTAGATAAACGCTCTAAGTAATACCTGGCCAGAATCTGTTGGTACATGTAAATAGTCAACTCGAAGCGTCTCATCTTCAATTTGTCGAAGGTGATGTCCTTCATCCAGAATGGATAGTCGACATGGAAGTAGTAATAATAGGTGTTAAGATCAATGTCCTCGGTAAAGTAACGGAGTTTATCTTCTTCAGAAAGGTAAACACGTTTGTCGTAGACATTTTCATCGATGATGTAAATATCTTTGTCGGTCTTCCTGATTCCGTAAAAGTCGCACAGTTTCAAATCTACAAGCCCCTTCTTCATTTTGAGTAAGTAAGCCTTCTTGATAACATCGGCGCGTACGAAGAAGTAGGGGTAGATCTCATAGGGAGGAGGCAGGATAATACCTTTGCAGTCATCGCGGTGTCTGACTGCCACGGTAAGAGCGTAGACAAACATGCCTTCGTTGCAATGAAGACGCATCCAGCAGGCTGTCCTCATGAAGGTATCGAAATCCTTAGCGTAGTACAACATGTGGAACATGGTGACAACTTCTTTGAGCTGGCGGTCGACGTTCAGGGTGAAGATCTCTCCGCGCGGCAACAAACCAACCTTAATCATTTTAACGAAGTCTTTTACGATATCGGTTTTCTGCAATAAAAAGTTTTATCATCACACATAGAAAAAAACTGTAAAATTCAGATTACTTTACACTTGTCAGATCCTTACGATGAAAAGATCCTTGCTTTCTTCGATCTTGAAGTTTCTTCCAATATCCACTAGTTCTCTATACATTAGAGGTTCCGTCACGTGGTTCAGCAATTTGAGAAGTAATATTTGCCTTTGCTTGATGTCCATTGTTACTGAAAAAATTAAGTTGTGAGCATGAGTTATGTATATTACACAACTTAACAGTTAACTTATCATGATGCTTAAGTTGGTTTTTGACATATACCTAGTAAGAGAGATATAAACGTAGTTTCATCTATGGATATTTATGAATATTTTTAAGTTTTGAAAAAAAGTTAATCTTTTATTTGTATGGAACTTGACTTTGTCTGTCGCGGATAAGTGGCTGCTAGTTCAAAAAACAAATAATATATTATTCTTATCGTGTGGGCTTGAGGCAGACCCTAGTGTTGGAATTTATCAAGTCGCCTAGAAGGCTTCCAACTTGACTTAACGACTACCACACACTAAGTGGTAGTAACCGGGACCAACGGGTTCACGTGCCTTCCGAAACACGAAGACGTTCGAGAATGAAATTACCACAAACGGTCACCCATCATGGGGTCAGTCCATTGCCGAGTGTTGCTTAACTTCGTTGCTTAACAAAACATATTATAAGTAGGTTGAAAGTTTTAAGAGACAATTAAGTATATTTAGTTACCTACCTATACTACTTTACCTACTTATTGAAGAAAAATTTAGAAAAAAATAATTAGGGACTTACCGGTAGTATCGTCAATCTCTCTCGCCATGACCATGCCGGCCAGGCACACTACGAACAACAGAACAGCCCTCATCGTGGAGTCGACTCGATGTGAGTACAACTGTGCCTCTCTGAACATTTCACCCCCTTTTATACTAAAGCACATTATGATAATATTACAATGTAATTATTCCTTATTTCTGATGTCTTTGAACAAGAAAGGGCACCTGTTACAATGTTGCAAAGAGGTAGCAACAATACATTGTTGTTTAAGATAAGAAAAATGGACGAAAAAGTTCATTTATAGATAAGTATCATTTATGACAAGTAGACAAACCCATTAGAAATGGAATAACAACTAATTACACTTACACAAACACACCCCCTTTATCAGTTAATTTGAAAAAAGCCTATAGCCCCAAATAACTTAAGAGAAAACAAAATTACATAGTTTTAGTTTCGTATAACTAGTCATCTTAAATCTTTCGATTCGTTCTTAACTAATTTTGTGAGATATTAGAACCTTTTCTTGCGAAGTTTGGGAGTATTTTATATATATTCAAGTTTCAAATGTAATTAAGTAGTAAAAATTTACGAACTACATAAAAGTGTGAGCGGATTTGATGTATCAGTGCCCAAATAACAAATTAAATTTCTAAATAGTAGAAAATGTTATCTGTTTGTATAGGCTTTTACAAGTTCAAATACACTTACCAATACATAAATATTACTTTATTGCTTTATTTTTAAGATAATACTGCTAATGTTTTATTTATGATGTTGTTATTATTATGCTGTATATCTCATACCTAATATATTATGTATATTTTTATGTAAACAGCGAGGTTTTCATTACTCTTCCCTTTTTTATTTTACTTCTGGTGAATATCTAGTGGTTTCCAAAGTACAATCAGATAATTTCCTGCTCCACCAGTTTATAAACATTTGCAGTGTATTGAAGGGGGCCGATTCTGCTAAATTACAGACCAGTGGACTAATATCGACCAATCACAGGCCAACAATATGGCGTGATTGACTTAGTAAGCCAATCACAGCTATCGAATGAGACCATCGCGGCATCGGCTTACCATTGTGTTAGCAGACTCGGTCCCCTGAACTGCTGAATCTTTTTGTATACATCTGTGCTGTGTTATTCGGACTATTGAACGCTTTACTGTCGACTCGTGCGTGTTAAATGGATTTGAACTTTCTGCATTATGAACAAAACATAAAACAATGTTTGGAAACTGGTCGAGTAGGCAGTTGACGGATAGTATTAAAGGCTAGATATTTGCTGTAAAAATATTAGCAGAGACCTTTTCAGACTTGCTCTTCTTTACCATTATTGAAAACGTGGCCGTTGGTGACAGTTATCACTTTAACAGTACATGAAAGGGTCGTTGGCTTTGTACTTTCTTAAAAAATAACAAAGTCATAGATAAGGAAATATTCTTTGGATAAAGCTTACAATGTATTGTACGAGTCAATAATACTTTTTAAACGACTTCAAAAAAGGAGGAGGTTATATGTTCGACTGTATGTATTTTTTTTTTTTTTTATGTATGTTCAACGATTACTCGGAGATGCCTGAACCGATTTAAAAAATTCTTTTTTTGTTCGAAAGGGTATACTTCCGGATTGGTCCCCTATTCATCACGTCAAGTTCTGATGATGGAATCTCAGGGAAATCGAAGGCAACCCTCAAATTTTATAGGCACATGTTACGTTTTTCATATATTTTGTAAAGTTATTCAAGTATTTACGTCTGATAGTCAACATCTCATGTTGATGAGCTGGTGATGGAAGGTATAACTCCTTGACTGTTAGGAGTTGGAGGATAATTCTTTCGACATTATAGGTTCTTATAAACCAATAGTTGTATTCTTGTAGGTTATTTAGGTGAGCTGATACTGGAAGGTATAACTCCTTAACTATTAGGAGTTGGAGGATAATTCTTTCAATATTATAGGTACTTTTAAACCTATAGTTGTATTCTTGTAGGTTATTCAGGTGAGCTGTCAGTGGCAGGTATAATTCCTGGACTCTTAGGAGTTGGAGGATAATTCTTTCGACATTATAGGTACTTATAAACCTATAGTTGTATTCTTGTAGGTTATTCAGGTGAGCTGTCACTGGAAGGTATAACTCCTTAACTTTTAGGAGTTGGAGGATAATTCCTTCAACATTATAGGTACTTATAAACCTATAGTTGTATTCTTGTAGGTTATTTAGGTGAGCTGTCAGTGGAAGGGAAACTTCTTAATGTTTAGGAGTAAGAAGATGATTTCTTTAAATATCACATCCATGTATAAACTTTCAGTTTATAAGTTAAGTTGTGTTATTTCCAGTGTCTGAGGTGAGAGCTCTTGATGGAAGATAAAGTTGTATAATTCAAAGGAATTCTTAGATGATATTTTAAGTTCTCGATATAGTATCTAACCTGCATTGTATACCTATACTTGTTAAAGAAAGACATAAAAAGCTGAGAGTTTTGAGATTCCTCTATTCTACAATCAGGTTGTGTTGTTAAAATATTTAAATAGACGTTCCCTTCTATCGAAGATTCTTTATTTTGGTTTTCCGTCTTAGTTTTCCAGTCAGTATTATTAAATCTGCTAGATAAAAAGTACACTAAAAATGGAAAAATAAACTATTTTTAACAAAAAAATATTAAAACGACTTCCAATCAGTACTAAAAAGCGAAAAATAAACTGAATTAGATATTTAATTCCAAGCTAAAAAATACCTACCTACCTGTTTAAAGTATAATACCCTATTACTAATCTGTTTGAAGTCGGTGCCAAGCCTAAAGAGTTTGTTAAGCTACGTACTACTTAGTACGTACATCTGTTACCGCTCGCTACTTCACACCACCTCGCACTTGCGTGTGATCGTACCTAGTGGACTGCTCAAACTGAGTGATACAACCTCATTAGGCTGGCACCGACTTCAAACAGATTAGTAATAGGGTATTATACTTTAAACAGGTAGGTAGGTATTTTTTAGCTTGGAATTAAATATCTAATTCAGTTTATTTTTCGCTTTTTAGTACTGATTGGAAGTCGTTTTAATATTTTTTTGTTAAAAATAGTTTATTACCTTAGGTTGCTATAGCAATATATAACTTATCAAAAATATAACGTATCAATTATGTGACGTCACACGCGGTATCGCGCCGAGCTTATAAATAAGAACTTGCCCCTGCTATCATGACTTTCTCCCGATCAGTACAACCAAGAACACACCGTATTCGTTATAAAGGCTAATTTATCACAAATCATACGATTTAAAGTGTTGAAGTACATCGTACACTTTTAGTGGACTTACCAGACAGGGTGGTGTAGCGTTTTTAGCCTTCACACGTATATTGTGATTTATTTCCCTAGTTGCCTCTTACGACTCCTTTGGTTGTGTATCGGGATAGTATACGAATGCTGCGCTAGAGGTGACAGATTTTATCCATGGATTAGGCAAAAATTGTATTGAGTTTTTCTGTCACAATATTAAAAATATTCCTGGTTAATTACTATAGGCTCGTCTCTTTTAACATTGGATCAAACGGCTAGCGTAATGTGGTTATGTTACGCCTCTGCATTCCCCTTCTAGCAGTCTCAGCCTTCCCCTTAGGTAGGTCACCAGGCAAAAGAGTCAGGAGCAAGCAGGCAAGAGACTTCTTACGGGAACGTAGGGGCCCATAAATAAAATTAAACGTGGAAATCACTGTATTCACGGTAGGCACATATTTCATTTAGGTTTATGGCGCGTGTTAGGAGAGGCCTACGTCCAGTAGTGGACTGCAATAGGCTGAAATGATGATGAATGTAATAGTAAAAATATTAAATTAAATAAAACAGTTACTTAATTATTCTAATTCCTAGAATTAGAATAGAACGTCCCCCGGACCGATGACGGACATTCTGCAATGGCTTGGTAATTATGAATTTAGAAATTATTTGGGCTCCGATCCGTGGATCGAATCCGAGACCACAGTAACTGCAACCGCAGTTGCGCCAAGGACGGTGACGAAGTCAGATAATAGGTTGGCTTTTACGACTAGAAATGAGAAGGAGTTGTGCAGTTTCTTTTCTGAGTACCTAGTTCAATAAACATAGCAAAGCGGCTGAGAATGATTTTGCGTAACAGCGGGCTGTAGTAACTGGCATAGGTCCATTTGAAAAGTTAGTTGTCTAGCTGTGAAATCATTGTATTTCGGGTTGGTGCATCAGACATACCTTTAGAATTTCTTCACCGTTAGCAGGAGGTAATTAGTTAACTTGACTAAGGAGATGTGATCGCGTCGCAGGTAGATAGGAGAAATCATAGTGACTTCCTTCCTCCCTTTATCATCAGTCACTTAAATTCAAACATCGTCACAAACACACAACACAAAATCTCGAATTTAGGCGATTTCGAAATCGCTGTCAGATGTTTTTAAATTTAAATAAGGTTACTTTAATTGAAAAATATTTGACTACGATATCAAAATATTGACTAAATCAAATGAATTGATTCTGAGTAGGCCGTCAAGAATTAATTTTATTACTGTGTGTTGCCTATTGCTTCTTGATATTTAACGCTATTTTTAAATTACTACTAACTGATAGCTTTCGATTAATTGTTTATCAATATTAGATGGTTGTTTACTGCCATTCCCTTCTGATGTGTAACTAAAAGACAGTGACATATAAATATTGAATTACTATTTTGGATATTATTTATTTGTGTTAAGACTGAAGTACTTTATTTATTTCTGATTATAAATAATTCTTTATATCATATATAAGCAGGCGACGGTTTCTCCCTATACCAAATTTGTATATCCATTTCATTAAACACCCAAAGTCCCAATGTCTAATGAAATTGAGCTATGGAAGCCTAATTTTATAAGACAATAATGTCATACAATAATAGTTCTACACTTACCGTTGACAGACCATTCATCATCATCATCATATCAGCCCAACGACGTCCACTGCTGAACATAGGCCTCACCTAATTTACGCCACTGCGAACGGTCCTGTGCCGCCTGCAACCAACGGACAGACAGACAGACCATTGCTGTACTACAATAATTATGGTGCAGTTATGATATGCCGGCGGTAAGTATCTTACCATTTTTAATTCTCTGCGGTTTGGACCTGTGTCTTCGGCCGCTTATGCCTTCAAAAACGATCGGGTATACTTTTCACTTCACAGTATAGCCGTGAGCAAAAGATATAAAAAAAATAATAAGTCACATGAAAGAGGGCTAAATACTTCTTTTTACTTAATTGAGTCCACATGTAATATTTACTGTGTGTGCTTATCTAATATTACGATGATTGCTTAAATTGTATTTATTGTGAAGCTAATTGGAATTAATATAAATTCACTATACGTAAATAAAGCTGAGCTAAATAATATCCTGAAACCTTGTGACCCTTAATAAAGCCTATAATAAGGTATCGTAGGTATGAAATAAAAGAATTAGATTCATAGAAAATTGAGGTTTATTTTTTTATATTTTTTTAGATTGCTAAGATTTAGTAGCCAAGGTCATAATTTGTTATCTTCTCTATTAGAATTGATTTACATGTCGGTCAGGTTTACGTTGCGATCAATTTTCATATTCAAGTCGGTGTCAACGAAGGATGTGTCATCGATGGGTGTTCTGTCAATCATATCATAGTTCCTTAATACATAGCGTTCCCACCTCGTTCTCATGTCACATCCCATTCGCTTGTGGAAGATCCTCACATCCACGAACTTCATGTTAGGAGTGAAGAAGTATTCTGTATTAATAAAACGATCCAGAGGGAAACCAAGAGGCATCCTATCCAGAAGTATTGAAAATCTGTAGTCCATTCCGAAGTCCCTACGATTATTGTCTAGCATAGTCATATCTACATTATCAACTAATCTTAATGGTGTGACACAAACGTAGAGAAGCATATCCATACCACCAACATAGCCCTTAGGAAGCAGAAGCCTAATCGGGAATCCAGTCTGGAAGTTCCTAAAGTCTTTGTTAAACATATCTCTTATGTCAGTAATAGATTCAAATTTCTTCCACATATCTCGGGTCATCATGCGGTCCCTGACGAGGTTATGCATATCATACGAGTTTCTGACGATAGTGTTCTTGCCCGTGGTCAGCTTGTATAAGAAAGTATCAAGTTCAACAAAGTTAAGACGGTTGTCGTTAATGTCAATCAGGCGGCCAAGATTATCCCTCTTGGGACCAAGGAAGATTCTTACAACACAGTCCACAGTCTTGTCAGACATAATGTCCAAGGTGACCGCGAATTTCTGGTGGTTTAAGCGGCGCTTGCGAACCATGAAGACCATGTCAGACCTAGTCTTCTTCATTTCCTCCTCTGTCAAAGTTACAGCGTTGGTCATGTCCATAAGGTAGTCATCGAAGTATGTGACAAGCTTATCAACCTTCACGTTGTCAATTTTCACGCCGGGGAAGTAGAGATCCTCCCTGGTGTAGCTGGGTAGACGCAGTTTGAACAAACACACAAGATCGATAATACGTTTCTGGAGTTTGTAGAACACGGGGTCACGGAGAGCAGTCTGGTACGTGTCAAGGATGGAAGGAGCGGTGAAATATCTAAAAAATGTGTAAATGAAATTAGATATGTAATGATATAAAATATATACTAAAAAGTGCTTAATATTTATTACTATTGTTGACTGCTTGATGCTTTACCATTTCAATATCTAATGAAAAACATTATCATTTAAAAAGAAAAAAACATATTTTTATACATAATATATAAAAAAACCTACCTGTCAGAGTCCAATGTGTTGAAACCAAGTGCCGCTTTCATGACAATTAGAAGGTACCGGTAGGATTCAACACGCGTCCTGTCGATACCGAACTTATCCATTCTACCGTAGATCAGTCTGCCAAGCGTTTCCATGTCTTCATATTTGGTCAATTCAAATCGCATGCCGTTAAACTATAAAATAATTGTTGATATTAGTATCAGCGCAATTTCTACCACAATAGTGCATATTTTAGATATTTTATATAGGTACTTACTTCGATGTATCCTCTAATGATGCAATCTCTAATGATTCTCTCGTACTCTCGGCATAGACGGATGATATCATAATTCCTATCATTAGCGATAACGTAGTTGTTAAGCCTTACAGGGAAATCCATACCATTGTACATCTTCATCCAAGGCCAGTAACCCCACCTAATGTTTCTATCCCACGAGAATTCTCTAATGCGGCCTAATCCGTTAGAAAGACGTTCCAAGTAATATCTAGCTAATATTTGTTGGTACACATATATCGTCAACTCAAATCGCCTGAACCTCACTTTATCCATTGATGTATCCTGCATCCAGAATGGATAGTCGATATGGAAGTAGTAATAGTAAGTGTTCAGATCAATATCCTCAGTGAAGTAGCGTAGTCTGTCTTCATCAGATAAATAAACACGTCTATCATAGATATTTTCATCAATGATGAAAACGTCTTTGTCAGTCTTTCTGATTCCGTAAAAATCGCACAATTTCGAATCCAATAGGCCTCTTCTCATTTTAAGTAAATATGCCTTTTGGATAACATCAGCACGTACAAAGTAGTATGGATAGATTTCGTATGGAGGAGGTAAGACTAAGCCTCTGCAGTCCTCACGATGTCTGACTGCCACGGTAAGGGCGTAAACAAACATGCCTTCGTTGCAGTAAAGCCGCATCCAGCAGGCTGTCCTCATGAATGTGTCGAAATCCTTAGCGTAGTACAACATATGGAACATGGAGACAACTTCTTTAAGCTGACGATCGACATGCAGGGTGAAGATTTCACCACGTGGCAAGAAACCAAAACTGAACATTCTCAGAAAATCTTTCACTACGTCTTTTTGCTGAAATAAAAAAACACGTTTCAGATATTCTTCTTCCGAAATCACAATTTTAGTAAAAGAAGTAGTCTCGATTGACCCAATTATAATTTAAATAACTTACGGTGAAAAGATTCATGTTCTCTTCAAACTTGAAGTTCATTCCAACCTCCACAAGATCTTTGTACATAAGCGGTTCCGTCACATGATTCAGCAATTTCAAGATCATAATTTGCCTCTGTTTCAAGTCCGTTGTTACTGAAAGTAGAAATCTCTATAACATGGGTGTGCCTTTCTAACATTTAATTATTGGCTAAAACTCTGTCTGTTAAGATTTTATGGCAAAACCACTGAAAGGATCTTGATGTTAAGTATGTCTTATAGATACGTAAGGTAAGACTTTCTCTATGTATTCCTTTACGTGCAAGCCGCGAGTTGAAGCTAGTTTATACGAAAATAAATATTAGTTTTTGGTAAGTAAAAGAGCAAAAATTGCCTTGTGGGGTAAATGAGTTCTTATTGCCAAGTTCAAATCCATCGAAGTAGGTCTGTATTTATAATGGTGATAAACAAAATGGCAGTTCTATTCAATTGGACAATATTATTCAATAGCTGAACAAAGTGAAGAAAATACAACTTTAATTTATAGCTAATTAGAATAAAAATAGAAAGTAACTTACCAAATGTAGTATCGGAGATATCCCTCGCCATGGCCAGGCCGGCCAGGCACACTACGAACAACAGAACAGCCCTCATCGTGGAGTCGACTCGATGTGAGTTCAACTGTGCAAAATATGGTACACATCCCTCTTTTATACGAAACAGTAATCACGCGATTTGTTATTATTTTCTATCTAATGACGTTAAGGGCATCTTTATCAGAAAAATGAAAGTTACAGGTTATCTTCAATAATAGTTACAATCAGAGTAAAGATATATTATATATATATATAATATCAGGGTTTTTTTAGAAGGGCATGCTTTTTCCAAAAACTTGTCTAACATTTTCATGTTAAAGAAAAACTCTAAAAGTCGTTTACTTGTTAATTTTTTTATGTTCACAATGAGAAAGTATACTTACCTACTCATACTTTATTCGTTTCCTCTATTCTATTTTACTACTGAGTAAAACATGCTATGAAATATTATGCATTGTGGCACCAAAGGAATCATTAAACTAAAATTTCAGTACAGACCCACTGTCAAACTATGCCGCGACGGAACGGAAAGAATAATAATTTAATACTGCAGTGGTAGAAATAAAAGATCAAAATCTGCGCTTGGTTTGTTAGCACCTAAGTAAGAAAGAAAAATAGGTAGCCGCGACTTTCTCCAAAAACAGCGCGAATGAATTACCCCTAATCTAAAGACAGCCCTAGCTAGCAAGTATTTCTGAAGTGCCATGTGTCTACTAGGCGTAGCGGCGTCTAGTACTTGTTGCGAAAATAGTGATACACAATACTTTGCAACTTTGACATAATATATAATGGGCCGCACACACGTTAAGTTATGGCTGATTTGTATGCATGAAGCGTTATAACCGTGAGGCATAACCTAACGTGTAATGTATTATTATGTTTAAATATCTACCAGTAACTGCTCAAAAGGAGAAGCTGCACCAGAAATGCCTCTTTTTCATGAATTTAATTTGGGAAAGTATTGGGACCTTCATAATACCTATATGCTATATACCTATACTACTATACTTTATATAATAATACTTTTATGAGGTGATGGTAGTATAATAAATTAATATACCTTGTTTATTGCGTGATAAAATTATCAGTCTGTCCAATAAGAACCATAAAAGTGAGTAATTAAACTGAGATTAATATTTATTAATGACGGTCTATTAGTTTATTATATCCATATTATCTTTAATAAAGGTCACAGGTGAGTGTCACCTTCCAGAACTTTAGAGAATCCACGAACTCTCACCGAGGCGGTTGGTACAACTACTCGTGATTTGGGTCTGAAGTCTGACTTACGTCAATTTTGTTAAAAGTTCAGATATATTTTTTTGTCATAATTATGACATATAAAAACTGACTAAGTGCGAGTTGGACTCGGGCACGGAGTTTCGTACAATTATTCAATTTTTTATAATATCTTTTTTTGTGATGGGAATGTAAGATATAATAAGTTATAATATATAACTTAGAATAAGTATTCACCTAAAGTTTGTTATGTGCTCCATATTTATGTAACGTCAGTCCGGAATTAACTCTCACTCTTACTTTAATTTTTAAAGCGTAAAATAACTCATATTAAACTTATATTAAATACCCCTACTATATTAATATAGTACTAATATTCAGTGATATAAATACCCGAGAACGGGTTTCAGATTTTTTTTTACTTGTGCAACTTGATATGGTTTCTTCCCAAATATTATGATTCTAGGTCAACGGGAAGTACTCTACAGGCTTCGACTTTTTTGATCGTCAAAAATGGAGCATAAACAGTTATATCTTTTGATTGCGTTTACGTAGAACTCTCTGATTGTTTTATTGCGCCAGGTATGGAACCCTAAATATGTGTCTTTATAATCTAATGTGTATTATTTCAAAATGCTCTTCATCATCATAATTTCAGCCTATTGCAGTCCACTGCTGGACGTAGACTGCTCTTATTTGTTACTAAAAGTTTAAATATCTTTCTCATTTATTCACAAAACTTAATTACACGTACGTTTTATCATGTTTTTCTTTCTCAGAAATCTCTGAAAATATTTATCCACAACAAAGAGTGTAAATTAATGAACCTAGCGATTCATCTCCTATTTCGAGATACGTGTTCTATATCGTCTTTGCGATCTAATGTGAGTAGGTACTAGTTAATTAAAGCAAGTTAAAATTAATTAATTATAAATTCCTACAGGTTTACATAATTGTTTTTCCATCCGATCTTTATGAACTACAAAGTAGATTATGGTTATTTTGAAGGCAAAAAATATAACAATATTGAATTTCTAACAACACACAACCGGTTTTATAATGTAATTCAGTTATGGTAGTACATTGAGTTAAGTCTTCAATTTGATGACGAAAAATATGTAGATTATAATTTATATTTTATATTGCTGCGATTATTTTTACTGTTGCGACGATGGTGAAAAAAACATTTTTCTCTCGGTATTCAAATGCTCAGCTACGATTTTGGGCGTAGCAGATGTGTATGTAGATATCCCAAAAAAGATTGGATGTCAGTTCATTAATATTCCTTTTTCACTGAAACAAGGTTGACCCATCGAATTTCTTTATCAATCAATTAGCAACGTGTAATTGAAGTTCTTGATTTAGCAAACTTCTATAGGCTACGTTTAATGCATTTAGATGTTGTATTAGCGATACCAGAAAAACCTCTTTACTCCTTTCTTGTAGGAATAAATGCTGATCATTAGTAAAACCTATTACATGGAGTTCATTCGGCAGCCTGATCGTAATTGAGGGCATGTTTCGGCATCTCTAACTGATGATGACTATGAATTGACAAAGTTTGTAAGTCGGCAAAAAATACCACAGTGTATGTAGTCCCTCAAGTTCCTAGAGATTTTAAGGAAAAAAGATGCTATGAGAAATCATTATTTTCTTCGTTTGGTTCAAGATTTGCTATTCATCATCATTGCAACCCATAAACGTGCCACTACTGGGCACGGGTCTCCTCCAAACAATGTGAAGGGAATTGAGCCTACTATACCACGCTGGCCAGACGGGTTGGTATAGGGTTTGTATAACAACGTGTAATTGAAGTTCTTGATTTAGCAAACTTCTATAGGCTACGTTTAATGCATTTGCTATTATTTACATATAAATAAATAATCAGTATAGTTTCAGTAAATTAAGATTAATTAAGTTAATGAATGTTGAACTTTCACACATGATAAGTAATGATCGCTAAATGGTTGTTTACTTATTTTTTATGTAGTGATATTTAATAAAAATATTGTTATCAGCTGTTTAAAATAACTTACTGAAAATGAATAAAAATAATTGGTAGTAGTCTTAATAGTCTGTAAATCAAACACTTAATGTTGTTCTAACACTTAAATACCAATACAACATGTAAAAAATGAAAATCTCCCACACTGCTGAGCCAACGACCGAAATTTAAGAAAAAGTTTTTTTTTTTTAAATAATATTAAATAATCTAATCTAATAATTAAATAATCTGCATTTAGGTGATACATTCTATGTGCCGGCTAACTAGGAAGTTACTTATATTATGCAATAAATGAGTAGGGCTACAGGTAGGTAGAACAGCAGTGTGGGAGATTTTCACTTTTTACATGTAAAATTTAAGGATTCAATTTATTTAATCATTATCATATATTATATTATTGTCTCACGGCTTTTATTTGCCAGAAAAAAGTTACTTTTAAACGTTCAAGGGTTGATTTAGCCGCTAACACCAGCAAAGTCAGCGGTTTAATGTGCCTCAAATAAGAATAAAAATGTATACCATTTCTTAAATTAATATTTGACTAACTCTATTTTTATCAGGCAGTCGTCGAGTCCCCAAAATTATCTTACCTTATGCACCTTTAATATAAATTCTTATTATTATACTTATGTCTTTAAGATACACAAGTATAATAGAGTCAACGAAGGTCTAATAAGGTTCTCCTAAAGCTAATAATGATCTTATTGTAAATATGTTAGGTTAGGCGTGATACACACTGTGTGTTAGATGTGATATTTAAATTAATATTATATTCTACCACACTCACACAGCGCCATCTAGTCCCAATTTAAGCAATTATATTTGCTTGTGTTATGGGTACTAAACAACTGATATACTAACTATATACATTTTTTTTAAATACATACATATTATAGATAAATTACACCCAGACAGAACAAACCATCATGCTCATCACACAAAGATTTGTCCTGGGTGGGGATCGAACCCTCAACCTCTGGCTTAGCAGTCAGGGTCACTAACCACTAGACCAACAGGCCATTAATGTCACTGACATTTGTAGGGTGATAATATAAAAAATAATCTGTAAGTATGTCAGCAACATACAGTAGAGACAAAGGTTTGCTCGTGACAGTTATTGAACGAGTTAAGCCTACTCAACATTATAATAATAATTTTAACAGCGGGAGGCGGACTTTTTATATTATCCTCATTGTTATTCCGCTTTCTGACCATATTTTTATAGAGAAACACATAAAATGATGTTTCATAATAACTGTAAGATATACTTGATGTCTTAAGTATCTACTTAATTCTTTATGACTGTCCGTTATAAGATCATAAAAATAATGTAAAATATTGAAATATACCATTTTAGTGATAGTATAAGCGTCTGAGTGGTTTTCTGTAATATATTCTGTTTAACGTGGATATTACCAATATTATGATAGTCCATCGCTCATCGCTTCGTCAACTTTATTCGCGGAGATGCGTAACCATGATAATTATATGTTATTTATCACTAGCTGCTGTCCAGAGCTTCGCTCCCGTCGTTCTTTATTTGGTCACTGCTCAGCTTCTATTGGCTGTAGCCTAGCCGTAGCCATAGCCGTAGTCTTCCTCGATAAATGAGTTCATCATCATCATCATCATATAAGCCCAACGGCGTCCACTGTTAAACATAGGCCTCACCTAATTTACGCCATAAATGGGTTATACAATACTAAAATATTTTTTATCGGGCCAGTAGTTCTTGATATTAGTGCACTCAACCAAGCAAACAAACTCTTCAGCTTTATAATATTAGTATAGATGGTATAGATTCTGCTCAGCATATTTTTTTTTTAATCTTCTTTGTTCAACAGTGGACGTCATTGGGCTGATATGATGATGATGATGAAGCTTCTCTAGTTTATCTTTGTTACTAAGTTCTAACGTATTAAATTGATCCTTGTAAGTTTTACGCAGACTACCCAAGTTGAATATTAACGGCGTATCGTCATTTGGTTAATACGTCTAAAATTTCTTGATGAAGTTTTTCTTCACAGACATTCTAATATTTTCTTCAAGTTTTTCTTATAATTATTACAGAAATTCAGTTGGAATCTACACTAATAAATTTTAAGGAAATTATTCCGGTATACTCGTAAAAAACTTTTTACCTTAATCAAACGTTTAACGACAAGACAACGACCTTAATTTGGCCTTAATTTCGTAAAACAAAACTTTACTAATTTCAACTTGATTAAAGAAAAAATCATCGCTCGCTTTCCGCTAAGCCATAAAAGGTACGCGAAATTTTTTTTTAAAGTTAATTTAAGTAATTTTTTTTTTATTAAATGTTGTTTTAAGAAAATTGGGCGGTATGACTATAAAATACTTATAAATGTAATGTTCAGTTCTTGCTAGCAGTAGTCCAGAGGCTGTTGGGTAGTTACTGTGCAAGTATCAACACAGAAATTTCATTTTTTAATAGGTTTTTCTAACGCTAAATATCCTTAAAATTTATTACAATTTTATTGTGATTGTAAAATTGTATTTAATTATAAATCCTCCTAATGCTTTAAAGAAGTAACACATCAACGTTATATTTTACATAACAATCATTGAAAAATTAGACTACAATTTTATTTATATTGATAATACGGTTCAGTCAGTCTAACAGGTGAATACGCAAGCAAAAGTAAATATGAATATTAACTACGTATGAAAAGTGTAATTATCTTCCTTTGGCGTACCAATTAATTTCAAGTGCTACTACAGCAATCTAGCCGTGAACACAGTTGACACTCAAGTGAGATTTGAACCGTACAATGCATAAGGTTACGTGCAAAGGGTAACTACTAACAAGGGAAGTATAATGAAATAGTGTGGGCAGTTGTTATGTGTGTGTGTGTGAATGTGCTTTTCTCTATTCATGAGTAAATAATCCAGTTCCCCTAATACAGTAGGTAACAACAGTTTTTTCAACAGTATTGGGATTTTCTGTCATGAAATTTTTAATTTCAGCTTATAGTTTGGAATTGGGTCTAGTCCTAGGTTACCTCTATTATGAGACCTGACTGCGATGCACCAATGTCTCCAGGAGAAAGACGTGTCGCTATTTTATGTTGATGTTCATTAAGCGTAGACAAGTACGCTACTACTAAGTTATTCTGTCCTCACATCAGACCTAATGTCCCTAGATATAAAACAAAGCTTAATGTTGTGTGAAATTGTCCTACATGTGGTTTATAGACTGTGATGGGAGTTCGTCTGTGTTCTTAAGTATATTTTGTCATAGTTGCTCAAGTTATCCATATTATTATTGTCTATATATATACTTTAAATGCGGAAATGGATGAATGGCAATATGTTTATTACTCAATCAAGTCAAAATATCTGAAGGGATTTATATGAAATTTGGCATTCAGGAGGATTATATTCATGTTATATGTAGCTTTCAGTCCAAGTCCGTTATTAGCTGAATGACTAACATAGCATTTCCTAACAAAAAAATATCGTGAGGAAACTCCATATTCGTTTGGACTTGACTTTGATCTCGTAGCTATCTCAGACGAAACTTGATTAGAATTGATGTAATTATGAGCCATTATTATTCTTTAGCTTAAATTCACTCTAGCACTACCTTTTGTACATCTAAGTATTTGATATAACGATCTGACTTAAAAGTTCATTTCAAGATAGTAAAAGGTTTTAAAGCAACCTGAAATGTAGGTAATAACTATTAAGGCAGAAGTACAAAATGGCTTCCAACTTTCTTAAAATAAACGGAGTAACATTGGAAAGAAAAAAAGTAGTATGACTGTTGACTGACATTACAATCACAATTCAGCTCTTCTGAAGCTATGGTAAGACTGTCCCTTTAAAATAGTATATTTGCTAATCACTTAAATAACAGTTACAGTATCTACACTTTTGTCTTATCTAAAATAAAATCATATCACTTGGTTTTGGTGTAGAAGAAGAATAAATTATTTTTTACGAAAAATAGGTGCTAAGTTGTCAAAATAGGTAAATAAAAGTAACAACACACATCTTAAATACTGTTTTTATGTACTTTATTTTTATATAATTTATAGAAATGATACATACTTTCTAGCAAATATTCTACAACTATCAAAATTTTGTATATGCTTGATATAAAAATCTTGAGTAATTATTATTTATTAATAATACTAGCCTGTTGGTCTAGTGGTTAGTGACCCTGACTGCTAAGCCGGAGGTCGTGGGTTCGATCCCCACCCAGGACAAAACTTTGTGTGATGAGCTTAAAGGTTTGTTCTGTGTCTGGGTGTAATTTATCTATAATATGTATGTATTTACAAAAAAAAAATGTATTTAAGTAGTATATCAGTTGTTTAGTACCCATAACACAAGCAAATATAATTGCTTACTTTGGGACTAAATGGCGCTGTGTGAATGTGGTATAATATTATTATTATATTGTTTAAGGCGGGAGGTATGAAGTGCCATTTAATTGTCGCCAGCGCCGTCAGTGCTTGTAGATGGTATCCCATAGTCCTTTAGTCGTGTTTGGTCCAATCAACCTAATTCGCGGTTAGTCCAATTCGCGGTTAGTTGTTTCTAGATGAGGAGCTGCTGAGGGGTTAAAACACCATTTTACCACCAAGCTTTGTATTGTCTTCAAATCAATATTTTTGTATATTTATTTTTACAGATTCCATCGAGTGACGTCAAAAATCTATTATGTTTTTGATAGTGATATTAATTGGTTTGACAAATAAACAATTACTTTGCCAGTATCGGCCTTTAATTGAATAGATTCTATTAATAAGTTATAACATAAATTAAGCCTTAAATCTGATTCGATTGACATTAGTTTAATTAACTCCGATTCGTAGTGATTCCCACGTTTTCTGAACAAACTGTAATGTTTTCTGTGATAGGTACCTTGGGAGCTCATTTGGAACTTTTACCATAGCAATTTAGGTTTTCTTACGAGAAACGTCTACGACTATTACGTCAGAGCACTTGGGTAATGTTTTGAAAGTTGTTTTCAGTGTACACTCATTACCTAAGCCACATTCAGCCGACATTTTTGGGCGTTTATTTTGGTATATTTATAGAGACACTTGGTAATTTTTTATATGAGATTATTTATGGCGAGGGCTTTGTTCAACCCTTATATAAATTTTAATTTTGGAATAACATGGATGTTTGTGGAAAAGTATTACGGAGTAAGAATTAAAGTATACTTAGATAAATCAAACTGAAAAATAATTTTATAAGAAACAAATCTAAATTTAAAAACCAAACCAAAGGATAAAAAACAATCAGATAAGTAGATAGTCCGACAGGTCCCTAAAGTGGGAGGCTATTAGAAACAAATCTCTTATTATGTTTGAGAAACAAAAACACATCAAATAAAAATAGATAGAGAAGTTTAAAATGTATTTCAAGTTATTTTATTTCAGTGAAGTAGCAGAAAAAACCTGGCTGGTATGCGTGGGCTCAATGGTCCCTTGGGCATTCCTTGCCGTCTCAATTATGTTATAAAAGAAAGGAAATCTTATTCATATTATCTTAACAGGCAAAGTCCTTCCTGCTGCTTAAAAACAATTCTCCAAGGAACTTTAATGACCATACAAATCTGCAGGAATATTTATAATGTTATTCAGATCCGGTGTTTTAGTTGGAACAATAGTTTTCTCGTTGTTTTAATTCGAAATTTATGTAATTTTTTACAATTATAAAATATAATTTGTATACATTTTTAAATGTGTAAAAAATTATAATGTTTGTAACTTGTTATGAGTATCAATTTATTTACATGTGTTTTTTTTGTATAAAACGATGCTACTTGTCTTACATCTATAATAATATTAGGTCAATCACCTCAAGGTAAGCCAGTTGTCGCCACACTGGGTTGGGCTAAGTTGGCTGTCAGTCAGATGTACCTCATGTACCTAAACCGAAAGAGTGGTAAAAACTTTGGAAACATTTCAAGAAATTATATACTTCAAGTTAAGTTATCTTAATTTATCTTTTCTGCCGAATCAGTTTAACCAAATTATATTATTATTCATTCTGTTAACAGCAAAACTTTTATTCGGGTTTAGGGTTATCAAGTAGCGAATAACATCTCAATATTTGCTTTTCATCAAACATCTGACAGTAGAAATGGATTTCGTCCTACAGTTCGCAAAAGGATCATTTGAAAAGATTGATCGTCAGATAAATGAGGAAATTATATAAAGGTCGCCTTGCTTTAGAAGATAAATATTTCTTCAAGATACAGATGTTGCGTAGGCGCTGAAACGTTGCAATGAATTACTTTGTTGGATATTTGTGAGATTGTATTTGCACGCCACAGTAATGTTTAATTAATATTGGAATAAAATAACCAAATAAAATAAAATTCCGAAATTTATAAAAAAAATAACCACTAGATAGTAAATTGGTTTTTGTATGTATTTTTTTTCAATATAAAATTAATACTACAGTTACGTAGAACTACTAAAGCTGGCAGAAACCTACCAACATTACTATAAAACCATTTTGCGGCCAGTTTATAAAATAAAATATATAAATAATAGCATAGCATCGTGCCTTTTTACTAATGGGGTAGGCAGAGGTGCATCACATCAACATTTCACCTGTCATGATAGGCTCCATGTACCTACTAGGGGGCAAACCTATTACTATGGTGACAATCACATGAAAGAAAACTCAATACCATTTTAGCCCAACGTGGATATCAAACTACGACAAACGACAAAGTTGTACATACTCCCACTGCAAGGTTTTCATTTTGTAGTCAATCTCATAAAAGCTTCTTTATAGTTAAATATAACAAGAAACTAAGCCAGCGTTCATTTCATTGCAACTAATTGAGTTGTTAAGAAGTCTGCAAGTAAAGTTCAATTAAAAACCATTTTAACTTATACTTAAGTTGAAACCTTAGTACCTTACTTAATCAGATTTTTTCATCCGAGCTAGAAATGCGTAGGTATTTCACAGTGTAGTATATTTTCTTTATATCCAATTCAAGGAGTGAGAAAAACTTAAAGTATTGGCCCTTATTCCCTTTGCAAGTTATAAAAATTAATAGACTGAAACGGCACTCGTTATAAGCCTTTTTCATAATTACTTGAGTAAGTTGTTCAACTTTAGCATCGTCTTGTAATTGCAAATGGCTGGGTTTTTTTGTTTACTGATATTTTGTAATTGACTTTTTTAGAATGTATTCTACAAATTTATATGGAAAACGCAATGGTGGTTCATATCATAAGCAATAACCTTCCTAAAAATTCATACTAGGATAGACATTTTTGTTTAGATAAATGTTTAACAAAATGGAAAAAAATATCCTATGGCAGGATTTGAGCTCACGCATATCATTCCGTTCCAGTGAGCTTCCAACTAAAATACACAGGTACTTATCCCTAAAATCGAATTTGTCCGATGTTCTGAATGATTGAATTGTTGTTTAGTTTGTCAGCACAATCTCTGGTTGGTTGCGTCCAAGATACTGGATACATATATAACATAACGCCTCTTCCCCGAGAGGATAGGCAGATGTGGGTAACACCGACATTTTTCAGTTATGTGACGTCAAATAGGACCTATTGAAATCAACCGACCACATTTATTTCCAAACTGTTATTCAGAATTTTATGATAGAAAAACCCAATATCACAATTGCCTTATCCGGGAATCGAAGCCAGGACCTCTTGCGCAATAGTTGTTTAAACTTCCTATGCACCGAGGCAGTTAGGCAAGAGCAACTCCGACTGCCTTGTGTATATGAGCAGAAAGTGACACTTTCTACGAGACGCGTCTGAAGGTATCATATCTGCCAAACGACGTCCACATCTAAACATAGGCCTCAGCTTATTTTTGCCACAATGAGTAATTTTATGCCACCTGCAACAAACAGCCACCCACAGCTTGTCATGGCGGTACATCTATCATCGTGGGGCGCCGCCCCACGCTGCGCTCAGGAGCATTTGCGTTCCAATAAATCTGTACCTACATAAAATGCTTTACTTCGTTCCGTATAATTTTATTTTCTCATTTTAATGTTCATTAAAAGCTCCCATCTAAAGGTTCCAAGGCAATCTGGATATTAATTGATTGTGAAAGCATCACTTAATTACTTATAACTATTCATAGGTACTGTATCATCGTGAAATGGAGTCAGATACACGTAATATCTTCAATCACTCTACGTACATAGCTTTGGTAATAATTGATGAAACTGTTCCAGGTTTTGTTTATGTTTGATACCAGAGGTGTGTTTGTGTCTGATTAGAGATTATCTGTTGACATTTTTGCTTCACCTATTCTGCTAACACTCGTACTAAAGATTAAAGAACCTGTTTGAATAGACTAGTTTTGTTGAAATATCACATGGATGCAATACGTCAATTACCTACCCAAATATGAATAGTAAAATGTAGCTTCAATTATATTGTTTTTTTTTACAGTAAACACTCTTAAAAATATTTATATTTTTGGTACTAAAATAAAAATAAACAAATCAGGTTTAATTTAGGTATTCATTATAAACTATATGAAATTAGGTGGATATAACTAAATAACATGAATATTTATAGTTCAACAATAATATTTACAAATATCAACTAAGTGTACCTTACAAACGTAACCTAAAAACAATGACATAACTTCGGCCAAATAGAAAGGCATTAGTTTAATACAAAACTGTACTCAAAGAGGTTCCAACGTTCTTGCAGCTGACATTTCAGAGCGTCACTCATCCAAACTCGGCTTACGTAAATCGAGTATAATCCCTATATCAAAATACCCCGAAGCCTCTGTAAATATTAAAACGGAACGTAATAGTATAATTAAACAATGATAATTATGTGGATATATATTAAAATAAGCTTTGAGATTATTAACACCGTATTGATTTTCATATTAGACGCAAAATCAGTCAAGTTTAAAAGGGATACTCCATTGGGACTAAGATACATATAGATTAGTTTCATTAAAGACATTGCTTTTGGTTAAGAATTTCTGATTAAATTTATTTACGAAACGTATATTTAATCTACACAGGAAGCGAATACAAAAGCTAACTTAAGGTTTAAGCAAATCTTACATATAAAAATTAACTTATCGCCCGCGTGTTATCTCTCAATGTGAAATTTAATGAGAACCGGTTGAAGTCTGGAATTGTAGGCTACTTTTAGCCGAAATACCATACAGCGGAACCGCAAGCAGAGGCTTGTATTATAATTATATGTAAGACATAGTCACTATTACCCTTCAGACATAATGTTGTCTGTCGGAGATAGTTAAGCAAATTACTTACGTATTAAAGTGATGTGTAAACTCAAATAGCTTCAGGCTTATTATGCATCCATCTGTTTGCTTACCTTAACTAATGTTTACAAATGTATATTATACATCAATTTACAAACATTAAGTTTTGGAGAAGATTACATTTAATGTTATATCAGCTGAAGATAATATTGTTACTTACTCCATTGTTTGAATCCGTTATCTCAGGAATTACCAGAGAAACTCCAACTTTCTATTGGTCTATTTCAATACCTCTGTAAATTGTGTTCGAAAATATAAATTTAGCCTTTCTGCCGAATCGAATCAGGACTGAGAAAATGTGCGGAACAACTAAAGTTGCCGACATTGTCCACATGATTAGCAAGTTGAAGTGGGCAGGTCACTTATCATGCAGATCTGATGGCCGATGGGGTCGAACATTTCTCGAATGGAGACCACGCAACACCAACACAACAACCCACAAAGTGGGTGGATGTCCTATATCCAGATGATCTGATGACTGCGCTGGATTCAGGCCGTATACAACCGGTCCTATAGGAAATCTCTTGAAGAGGCCTATGGCCAACAGTGGACGTCCTACGGCTGATATGATGATGATGATATTTCTTTGCTGTCTTCTAATGAAGGTTAAAGTTCCACAATGACTACGTGAATTTTTATCGCTTAAAATACTTTTTCATATTTTTCAGTGTGTACCTAAAGGATATTGATGTTAATTTTGCCACGTGTAACTCTACGCCAACGACATCGTTATGATAAAAAATGAGACACATTAAATTTAATATTTTTACATAAACAGTATTTGTCTAGAAATATTTTAGTTCACTAAGCTTTTACTGTTTAAAAAAATATATTTATATATTTTTTTGCACATAGAACTGTACAAAGCTGAACAAAAAGCATTCTCTACCAGGCAACCCTTGGGCGGCGCATATGAAAGTATTTAGTGTACAAATTTAAACGAGCATTATTTATTTTTTATAGACCTTTAAGTCGCAACTTTCACGCCCACTTCACGCTTTTTATTGGTGTATGACAAATATCCTCCCTTTTTCTCTTGTCTCCGTTTCCATGAAATCCGGACCTTGTAATACCTATACTCAAAGTTCCGTAGCCAATTTAATCGTAACATGATCAAGGTTTTTTCATAGTAAACCTCGCTGGCACAGGCGTGGCAATTATGCCAATTACCGCCTTACTTAACAATGAAAGACGTTACCTTTTTGTCCGGTAATGAAAATTAATAGACTTTTATTTTGCACACATTCTAATAGAAAGTGTTAATTTCAAATAATAATACCTGGCTATA
The DNA here is from genome assembly GCA_905147015.1 of Laspeyria flexula. Taxonomy (NCBI): domain Eukaryota; kingdom Metazoa; phylum Arthropoda; class Insecta; order Lepidoptera; family Erebidae; genus Laspeyria; species Laspeyria flexula. The sequence continues at coordinate 7,201,945 of LR989964.1, read as the reverse complement.
GATGACCTATTAGATAGTGGTCTATATTGTGGAGGTCAGCAAAATACGGTAGTTACTTAAGAACATAGAATGATCACGCTTTTTCTCCGAAAGGGTAAATAGGGGTGCATCTCACTTACATTTCACCAGCTATGTTTGGTCCCATTAAAATGGGCCCCTTTCTCTTACTCGATCGTATGTTGAGAATTTCAGGACAAATAAACCGTACAATTTCTCCCCGACCCGGGAATCGAGCTTTCTCTAGACCCCAGCGTATTTCTAAGTAAAATTTCTTCAAGACCCGTTCAGTGGTTAAGTACAACAAAGGAACTTAGTAATACATTTTAACAAAACGAGAAAACGTCCAAGATTGTAATTATATAATCTGTTTTGCAAAATTTAAGTACAAAACTTTAACCATTGTGTGTACTTTAGATTTATTCATGACGGCTAAAACAGTTACCAGCGCACACATTAACAGTCCGTAAAATAAAGTTTACAATTTCATTATAAATTCAGCGTTGATTTTAGTCACATTACTGTTAAATTTAAACTGAATTTCTTGTACTGTGACACGTAAAATATTTATGTGGGTACGTTCTCAAAATACGTCACACTTAAGTGATAGTTATTGTAGACGTATAATTTACTTTCTCTGTACTTAAAATAGAGTAATTCATCACCTCGCCCTACATGTCTATGCCCCATTTAGGGCGAAAATCAAAATAAATAATATTTTCATTCTGCAATTCGTTCTACTTTTGTATTTTGTCAACATTTGGTACATTTGGTAATACAAGATACGAGGATATAAGGACTGCCAACATAACATCTTTCTATATAGGTAGATAATTATATACTGAAAATATAATGAATAAAAGCGGGCGCGATAAATTAAATACAGTTTACTCAAACCCATTTAGAAGAGCGAGAAAAATAAATCAGGCATAAAATTCATCCAATTATAAATTCCTTAAAAATATTCATAAACAGTGGGAATTCGTTAATTTATTCTTTTATGAATGTATTAATCTAACTTATACTAAAGTTAAGCTAACGTATCAGACAGAATAATTTACGCGGCTTATAATTTAATGTAACGAAAATAAGTATTACTACAAAATATATTTTCGAGATAAATATTAAGAAAACTTTGTCTTCCTATTTGTACCCTCAACGTAATAAGAACAATGATCCTGAAATGTAGACTCTTGAAAAAGCTTTCAACGCTAAAAGTTTGAAGTTAGACGCAATTTGTATAATCTTATACCAGGGGTACCTACTGCACGTCGAAAATTATTTTATGTAGTGGGTAAGTAAGTGAATGTAAGACAATCTATCTATCTATACAAACAATTTGATATGGCAAGGAAGAACTACTTGTTTATCCTATACTATCTCATTAACAGGGCTGTAAAGTATTTCATACCTCGAATAAATAATTTCATCGCTATTTCTAAGTATTACTTTTCTGCAGAGGTAATAAATGGAATTAATTTAAAGTTGTCAAACTTATGTTTGCATTTATTTGCAAACGTTTAGTGTTGGTGAGTCCACAGATTATGTAGAAAAAAAAATTCTACATAATCTGTGACTTATGTGAAACTGCATTTCAATCTCCTTAAAGCTGTATTGTAATGGAATAAAAAATACGGCAGCTATCACTATTTTTTTTCATTTATTACTATACTCTGTGCGTAAAGACTGTCATTAAAGTTTTATTTTTGATTTTTAATCTTAATATTACAATATGAGAGTAGATAAAATCACATCGTGTATGTTCCAAAAGTAAGAAAGAACATCTTCTGTTACTACAATCAAAGTTTAGAAAATCTGTACGCGCCTTAACTTTACTTAATGAAGGGAACATGCGCATTGAACACTACGTGGGTCTTTGGACGAGCGCTTTCGTCCAGTAGCTTGGCGGTACTTTCAACCACTATACGTATACTGAGCTGAGCGAAGTATCGCTCGCACTTATTTATACCCCAAGTATAACCACCGGGTGTTATATGTAAGCATTATTAAAACCAAGTAGAAAAGCATGTATATATGTGTTTAGAAAGTTCGAAGTAATCCCCCTTCAAACTAGGTGTACGTGTGATTTTTGTGAACGGGTAAGTAACTGTAAACTGTAGTTTCCCTGCGATTATTATCTTAGCTTATTGAATGGATAGTGGTTAAATGCATGTTTGTCATTACGAACTAACTATGACTAACTTCTGAACTTACAAAATATTTCTTCGAGAACGTTTCTGTTTGAAAACTGACAATTTCAATGTTGTAGTTAAAAATAACTTGAGAATGTGTTTTAGTAAAATAAATAAGTTGTTTTAGATGGCTGTTATTCATAAATTGTGTGTATTTTTTTCCATCAACAGGAGTTCTTTTATTTTCAGCGGTTTATGACATGTGACTTCTTGCAGTATAAATGAAATATGAAGCTTCGGGTTCAATTACTTTTGGATTGATGTACTCTCTTTAAAATCGTACTTGATATAACGCTGCGAGAAATAATTATACATTAAAATATTCATTTATTATAATATTATTATATTTTATATAATTATTAATATTCCTTTATTTAAAGAAATCACAACAGTTAACTAACTTAAATACTTTCGCTTATTACCGAAATAAAAATCATCCGCGATAAATCTTACGTGTCTAATAAAAAATCCGTGATTTAGTTTAAGACGAAAATCAAATTATTATCATTAGCTAGAATCTTGCCTAATAAACGCCAAAACTATATTATGTACTACATTTAATGCATTTTAATAATACATGACTTGATACAAATATTATTAATAATAATGTAGTTATTTATCTCCAAAAATTACAATATTTTAGATTTTTATAATGCAGTAACAGTTTGGTGATATACATGTAATTTATGGGAGATCAGGTGACCAAATTAAGCCGAAGCCTGATTATTAGAGCACCAGGTTCCCTTACATCAATTTTGATCCAAACTATAGCACACAGTCGTTTTGACAGATAAGGATTTGTTGGATTGATCTGGAAGGAGAATGGAACGTGTGTGTTAATATTGGTTTTTGCTAAATATGGTGCTTAATATACTACTTATTAAATCTTCGTTAGTATAGGTGTCAAGGGATCGTATGGGTTCTCTCAGTGTAAACGGACGATTGTCGGAGCTAATTTTCGTCATGACTTGCAAATGTAACCGTTCTCAAGACATCAAATGGTTCGCCCTGAATACCAAAGCTTTTCCGGGACATAATCAGACCGACACGGTACAGCTGCACAGATTAGGATTGAAATTAACGGCATTTGTATCGAATAAATCCTTAGAAGTTGTGGATATTCTTAACATGGGATATTTTATAGGTTTATGGTAATATAGCCAGACGTTACTAACTTAGACATCTCATAACTATTTTCTACTTGATTTATTTTGTGGGTATATTACTATGCAAATGCTACTTGAAAAAATTTAAGTAAAAACGACGAATACTTTTGTATCTTTGCCATTTTGTAGCAGGGCTTATTTTGTTCCATTTTCCTATGTCACAATCAATCAACTTAACAAAGGCCTATCGTATACCTACGAGAGTTTTTTCAAGAAACCATTAAATTTTTAGCTATTACTAATCCCAAAGAACAGCTTTTATGTTATAAGAATGGATCCATCATTGAGATGATTTATTAAACTAAAAATATACCTACATACATTCCGTACGTAAGAGACTTGGCATTTTCCCTCGTTATTATAAAAACAGTACAGTAACAGTGCTTTACGAAGCATATAATCCTAATAAGAGCTTATGAAATATTAAAAGGTGGTTAAGGGCAAACCAATTTAAGATTCAGTTTCAGTTACCGCGTAAGGGGCGGCCATGTTGTTTTGTAATAGGAGATTTATTTCAAATTTGGAATATCATTCGTCCTTTCCTTTTGCTCAACATTGAGTTGAGAGGGTTGAAACGTAGCACGAGTACGTCTACTCCCATCTTATTGAAATAAATGTTTTGTTTTGGTTGTATTTTATCTTGCTTTATTTATTTAGTTATTTTTTTAAATATTACTTTAATAAAATATAAATTTCTAGGCACTATCTTGAATAGATTTATAACAGTTGGATAAAAATTAAAGCATTAATAAAAATATGTAAAACTTAAGTTTAACTGCATGTGATGCATATCTATGAAATATAATGAATTTAATAAAACCGCGCAACTTAGCGCTATCACGTACATTTTCAAGGAAATTGAATACCACTTTCCTAACAGAATTCAGTCTTACAGATATACCATAACGCTCCCTTGATACCATAATAGCCTTAACTTTAAGTTTTTTTTATAAAGTAATCTCGCGTAGGAACAGACCTACTCTTTGATAACATATACTATATTATTCTATGTAAGACAGCAATCGAAGGAATTGAGCAAAGTAAATTTACTTCTTATTTACTGTAGATATTCTTTGTACAATATTTTGATAAAATAATATATTCAAGTATTCAGATTATATTAAGGTTCTGATGTATAAAATCGATAGAAGAGAGTATGTCGCTTGTGTGGTAACCGCTAATTTATTTTGTGGTTATCATGTATTATTTATAACATACATGTTAATATACAACACGCATAGCTGATATAAAAATATCTTCTATTCACATTCCCTTTGATATACTGACAGAGAAAAATATACCAAGTGGTTATATTATTGAGTGGACATTAATTATTATTCTAAATCAATTTGGGAATATATTTTATTGGTATTCTTAAAAAACTCGTCTCAAAAATAACTTGAATAATAAAGATAAAAATTTTGATTAAGTTCTCCACTTCAAGTTTATCCGTATACTTAGATATATTTTAAAAATACGTACACCTTCACAAAATAGCTATTTCAAAGATAACAGATAATATTTTTTTTATCTAAAAACAATAATGTTATTTAATTCAATTAGACTGACATAATTATTATAACTACAAGGGCTTTTATTTCTTTTTGTTATAGAACAATATCAGCAGAAATAAGTAGTTCAAGCAGTAGTCGAGGTCCAAACATGACTTTTGTTAAGTCGCAAAGAGGAGGTACTATATAGCTGAGAGCTGGACACAGCTACCACAAAAAAAGGAATTTAACTCCATGTGTACTTTTATTTCGATCTTCACCATCGAATCCCTAGAATGCTCTACTGAAGTTTTAATAAAAATATTTAAAACTCTTTATTGCTGACAGTACTTTTAACTTACTAAACAATCGGGGTCGATTTGGGGTATCTAATATTCAAGGGGGCGAGTTACAACATTAAAGTAATCGGGGGCATGATCCACGGGGCGAGCGGAGCCTAAGTAATATATTTAAGTAATCTATCAGATGTTTAGTACCTTTAACACAAGCAAATATAACTGCTTAATTCTAGACTAGATCGCGCTGTGTGAATGTGTGGAAAATATCATATTATTATTATATTAATTATTGCCGAAGTGAAACTAGACAAGTAAATATAATTAAAAAAAATTAATAACCCAACTGCAAAAAATCAACAGAGAGCAACGCACTAAAAAGACCGTAAAATTATTGTCATATTATTATACCTGATTAAATTTAAATACATAACATATTATTATGTATATATTTGTAATCTCTATTTGATTCCCTTTATTTTGATACTCTACTCGATAGGTTTAGTTAAAAAAAAATAATAGAACTACTTACTTACAATTTGGAACCATTCAATTATGTATAATCTCTTTTTGAATATATGTAATCTCCTTTTGATTCTCTTTATTTTGATACCCAAATAGATAGGTTTGGTTAAAAAAAAAATTAACTTCTTACAATTTGGCGTCAAAAGCCCGCCGTTTAAGTCTTTTTATTCTTAAAACCTATCTAAGGACACTTGGGTTTTCTAGACGAATTTAACGATACCTTGTTAATTGTCAAAATCCATCCCGCCGTTTGGAAGATTCGTGGGAATAAAGAAATTTACAAACATACAAGATACGCGCGAAAAACAATACCCGTCCTGACAGTCGGGTAAGTAAAAAAGGGAAACAAACTAAAAGTATAAATGGTACGAAACATCCTAATCGAATGAAATAAATACTTATTTGGAGTTCATTCGACGTTTCTGGTTTGTATAGGAAGGAAATAAAAGAGGAAAACGGACGTATATAAATGACAGTGACATCCTCTTACAATTCCGTCGAACAACATAGCTAAAGCCCAGACCCCATTGCAAAGATGAGAGAAGATGAGTTTCAACAATCATAAGACTTGTTACAGCGCTCGTGTACAAAACAATCAATGCTTTAAATGATACAGTCAATATTTAAAACTACTCATTTGTTGAAACTGCACTCTTCTCGGCTTTAGTTGACTCTTGTTGACGTAGAATGTTACTATGTCGTTAATTTTATATTTTGTAGTACTGTATGCTATTTTCAAAACATCTCCACTTGTTTCCACTTTGATGAAATCTGACCCTAATATCTAAAGAGGTACGCACACATGTGTTATCTCACGTATTATGTCATTTTCCTGGATTTGAATGCGTGCTCGTGAAATATTTGCATTTTACGCTTCAACACGATTGAATACGTGAAAGGAATTGAAGGCGAGCATTTTCCTATAATGACTGAAGCTTGAAGGGTATTTTCTTACATAGAAACAATATTTTACGAAAAAATGTGTTTTTATAACTAGGTCTTTTCATCTAAGCGCTTCTCATCTCAGCCTTGGTCAAATCGAGTCTAATAGGTACCTAATGAGGTAAGAAGATAGATTTGTAAAAAAAGTCGTTATCGATTTGACGTTTATGACAGTATCCTACGATTTCTTTAATAATATTTAATTAAACTTTTAATAGCTTCGACCCATTTATTGTTTTTAACTTAACAAATTTAAGCTGTCTTTTTTTCATTAATTATAATTGAAATTTTTATTCCTTAATTGCAAAAGAAATTTTAATTAAGGACACGACACAAACATTTTATATTAAAGTTTGCTCAAAGGTATAAATTTTCTGTTAGTAAATGTTTAGTATTCACGCTACAAAGAAAATTATAAAAATATTTTCACACCTCGTCCTTAGACTTTTTTAGTAAAGAAGAAATAAAAAAATATGAAGGCAATATAACTTTAAATTACTTTAGGAAACTTCTAAGCGGCGTCAGATTTAAATATGTCCTGAAATTTTCTTTGAAATATTTCATCGAAGGGATTTATGTTGTATTATTGTTTACATCAATCAATGTAGGGTTAGGCACATAGACATTGTTTCAAAACTTCACACAACCTATAAAGACTGCTGACTAATGTATTTCAAAGCGATCTCTTACTGTATGTGAAACTTCGGAATTCATTTAAAAAGTACGTCGTGTACCCATAATGTACTCTATAGTAGGTACAAAGAGGGCAAAGTATCTTAATATCCTTTGGTGAACACCACCATACACGTACCAAATGTATTGTGCTTAAATTGAATCACCTAGGTAATTGAATTCTACGTAGAATGTACATGGAAGTGTTTTTCTTTAAATAAGCCAAATTGACGTGCTTTCAAAATAACAGTACTTAACATGTGAGTACGTTTCTTGGAATAGGATATTAATGTTTTAGGTTAGCCAGGTCAGCCCGGACTTTGGAAAGTGTGCCCAGTTAGGGCACACTTTTCAAAGACCGGTTCCAATGAATTTCCAATTGAAATGTGATTACAATGCACCTTCTGCCTACCGCTTTCAGGAAAAGGCGTGACTGAATTGAATTTTGTGAAAGACATAAAAGATACACTATCGTCACAGCGCAGACACGTCACTGTCAGAATTACTTACAAAAACAAAATTACGTCATAAAATTTTGCACTAAGGGTGGAAATAATAAGACCATTTCTTGTTCCGATAGCTATCTCGGATTCTTTAAACGTACTGTTCTTGTACCATGTACATAATAATAATGTCATAATACCTGTTATACGGGACTTCGCTCGCGTCGTTCTTTGTTTGGACACTGTTTAGCTCAGTTGACAAGATATTACGTCATCAGCTTGTACCAGTCCAAGACATAGGCTTCACCAAAAAAACTAGCACTCTCAAGATTATAAATATTTAAGTTTACTCTACATACTACACGGGTTGCTGATGATAATGATGATGACACTTTATTCAAATTGACGTGACCTTAGGTATATAGATCAAACTAACAGTTGGTTGTAGATTAGGAACGTTTTATATTTCAATTCATAACATATTGATGTTTACGTTCGTACCACAAATTGGGTCGGCACGGTCACACGATGCAGTCTATCATAGAACAAATTGGATCCCCAAGCACCTATCCCTTCGGATACATTTGCATATGTTTCAACTTATAATATATGTTTATATATTTTTATATTATCACACTAACCGCCAATTGAAATAATGAATACGGGCTTGGTTTTCTGTGATACTAAAGGGTATTTTCAGTAATGTTTCTATTTATTAAGCATCGTGAGGAAACCCACATACCCTAGAAGCGTGAGTGGATTATGGCCTAAACTCTCTCAGCTCTCTAGTTAGAGGAGAGGAGACCCGAGCCCAGCAGTGGGACTTAATGGGTTGCCGATATTATAAAGCTTTAAATTTATAATATGCTGAAATTATAAAGCTGAAGAGTTTAGGATAGGTATTTACTACTGGTCTGATGTGATTTTTTTTTAGTATTGCATAGCCCATTTATCAAGGAAGATATATAGCCTCATAACATCACGCTACAGCTAATAGGAGCTGAGCAGTGGCCAAACAAAGAACGTCCAGAGCGAAGTCCTGCGTGACTTCTAGTTTTGAATAAATTTTAGTTTATTGGGAGGTATAGCACACCTAGTAATCCCCGCTCATACTGATTGCCCCCGGCCTGCATAACTACTTTCGTCCTACAAAAGACCGGAACTATAATAACGCTAGTGTTGTGTTCCTGCTGATGTTCAGAGCTCATTGGGGGAAGGAGTTTGAAGTGTCGGAAACATGGTCTTGATGCTTTTATGCTGTTTACAACCATCGTAATATAAAAAATCAATCATCGAAGGAAGTCATGGGTCCTAAATAATGATGAGGAAGTTATTACCAGGAGTGTTCGTTTTTAAGAACCCTCTTCCGACCAATGTACAAGTAATACAGCGTGACTCTCAAATCACCAACGGCAGCTGAACTTAAAAAAGGTATTAAAAAGTTGCACAAAATCGATCCAAAAGATTTGAACTTTTCCGAGGTAACCTTTCATTCGCCTTCACTTTTACCTTTATTTATAATTAATTGACTATCGGACATGCGATTTTCTAGTGAATCCTTCCACACAGTTTAAAATTAGACTCAAAATTTCTTGATTACAACTCCAATAGCGTGGGCTAGGTATAAATAACTACTTAGTTTTATCCGTGCAAAGGGCGACGAAGTATGTCTACTTAAATTTATATCCTATCCACCTATTTTACACATTAACGTTTTTAGTATGGAGTTGTTCTTTATTTTATTAAATAGTCTTTATGTGGCTAAACCTACTTTATAGAAAATAAATTGAGTAAAACATTACACATTATAACGAACGTAGGAAAATATTCCCCCATAGCTACAACCACAATCAGGTTCCATAGTACTATTAATCACTTTAATTTAACTGCCTCGGTGGCGCAGCGGAAAGTGTAGGTATATGCTGTGCAAGAGGTCCCGGGTTTGATTCCCGGGTCGGGTGTAAATGGTATTGGGCTTTTCTATCATGAAATTCCAGTATTGAGATTTTCCCCGAGTTTGGTAAACAAATGTTCCCGTTTGATGATTTGCCCCCTATATCATGGGACCAAACATAGCTGGCGAAATGTGGGTGTGAAACACCTCTGCCTACCCCTTGGGGGAAAAAGGAGTGATGCTTTATTAATTTATTAATTATATTCACACGCCAGCCAATTAAGACTTAGACTTTACTATAGTAATTAAAGTGTTTAATTGAAAATATTACAGAGTATGTAATTTGCGAATATAATTAATTCGCGACGGTATATCGTATGCAAGTTTAATGCGTCTCTCGTATAACATGAGTATCTCTAACTGGCAGGTTATGGCTCGTTAAAGCAGCTAATATGTCACTTGGCAACCATTTACGAGAGTGCATGTATACATTATTGCGAACAAAGTTCGTTGCATTGTACTTAATGGCTGTTTTGGTTTTAAGATTTTAGCTCTTAATCTCAAAATTATAAGTGCTGTAGACTGCGCCAGAGGGAGCATGTTCGATTACCGAGTCTTTTTCTGTTATGAAATTCTCAGTATTAACAGTCTGAAAATGTTCCCGGTTAATGGCAATAGGCTCGCCCCCCCCATTACATGGTGTGTCCCTTGTGTATATATATAAAAAGCGTAACGCTGACGTGTTTGAAGTGAATTTTACAACTGTCAGGATATTAAAATGCCACGTCAGCTGGCCATGCCATGCTGCGCCGATAATTGCTTTTGTTGATATGGCAGATAAGAGTTGCTGAATTATTAAGTTATTTTTTACCTAACATTCGTTTTCATATGTGGAAAATGGCTTTAATAAGTATATAATTATGTATGTATATATATATTCAATTACTACTAAAAACCTTTTAAATATTTTAAACAATATGAATGAAATAGAAATAATATTACAAGATGTTGCAATTTGTGCGATTTCGATCATGATTCGTTCCTTCGATACCGTTGTCACTGGACTATCAACACTTCAATGAATAAATTTATTTTGCGTCCCAATACTGATGTTAGTACCTACACTTGAAGATTTTTTTTAAAACCGCGTCAGACTTTATAAACGCAATTCAATCATCCTTTGAAGTTTAAAAATAGTTAAACTTTGATGCCCTTTTTTACATTTGAAATTTTTTTTTTTTAAGATACGCTCTTATCAGACTATTTCTTTGTGTCTCCGGCTCTCTAAGGGCCTTTACATGCATACCTGCTACAGACGGCATAACGTACTATCAGCAAGGTAGGTATGTACAGCTTTAAAAGCATTTTTCTTTGAACTTGACATGCAGTTGCATCCTTCTTTGTTTGCAGGACAACTGAATACTAAAGTACCTATTATGCAAATTGCTCGTATTTGTCTGAAAACTATTAACTTATTCATAATGAAAATGTCACACATAAAAATTTTACCTATTCGTAAACAGATAGGCACCTTTTTAAAATTCTGTTCTCATCCTGAAATAGATTTTAAGACTAAAAATATAAAAGTCTAGACATTAAGGGCTTTAATAAGGTTTTCGAAATTACTTCTAGAAAAGTAATTGCCTACGATGTTAAGGTATATCTACAGTTGAACAATTTTTTATTTGCATTTACGTCACAATTATTATTCTTTTTATCATCATCATTATCTCAGCCCAATGACATCCACTGTTGGACATAGGCCTCACCTAATTTCGTCCACAGCGAACGCCATATTTTTTTTTTATTCTTTGATAATAAAATTCTTCTATTTCTATCGCATTTTGTTTATATCCGCAGTTTTTTATAAAATATACCAGATGTCATAAGTTTGCAAAAATAAATTAACAATTATCTTTCCTTTAATCGTTAAGGTCGTCTATGTATAAAATTGCCATGGGGTTTTAGGTTAGGTTTACTGACAAATTTCTGCTTCGGACTGCTTGACGACTTAAACTGATTACACAGGTAAAGTAAACTAGACTACGTTGGTATACCTAGCTATCTCTGCAAACTAAACCCGCAAAACGTCGGTCGTTCACACAAATTGAATTACAAGCCAATCAAATTCTCTCTTTGTCAGTAAAAAGCTAAAATTTGCGTTAAACCTTGAGTTAGTAGCTTTACGCAGAAAATTCAAACGGTAAAATCGTTGTAGACATTTATGTTAAAAACGCGAATACAAAAATTATGACGCATCGAAAATTAGTTGTTTGTGCACAATTATATCTGACTATCTTATCCAGAGACGGATTCGTAATATCGATCTATTGCAGTTCATTGCTCGCCACCAAATCGTACTCGAGAACAGAAAAGATAATCATTTATAATAGTATAATTTCCATAATAATTTATAATTCATAATTATATACACTTCTATATATTAGTTGGTTACGACACTTTTCTTATATTGTTTACGCTTTGGTAGAGTCCAGATCTCATGAGGCCATTGCACCCTTATATTTCGCTATAATATTTATAATATTTGTTTTAGCTATAAGATGTTAAATAATATAATCTTGAGCATGGAATCTCAAGCCTATGACACAGTGGGGATCTAAAAATATAGCTCTAACAAAAGCAATCCAGTTTTTCACACACTTTTCTAAAAGAATCCAATGATTTCAGTTTTTTCCGGGAGAAAAAACTTTCGAATTAGAAGGCTTTGACGCTGTCAGACTTAAAAAGACCTTCAACTAACACGAAAGCAAAATCCTACGAAAGTTCTTTGGGAAAAGTTGTGACAACAAATAGGAGAAGTCTTACTTAAAGCCACTTCAGGAATCGTGTTCCAAAAATAGCTATTTAAAAACTTTTTATTACATAACCCTAGCAGTGGATTTTTGTTTGATAATAATATTATGTAGCTATTATAAAGCAAACAGAAACTAAAAACTTTCATAGTAATGTAACACGCGACGTACCTTATTCTTTTACATTTAAGTTTAATTAAAAACTTTAATTTGAATTATATGGTCCGAAAGAATACAGAATACATACCTACAGTGCTACCTATAAATACCCAACAATTTGAACTATAGGTACAGACCCTTTGGTTTTATTTATTTATTTATTTAGTTTATTGGCCAAATAACAGTAGTTTACACTAAAAATTATAATTACATTTACAATTAATTTATATAAATGTAACTACCTTTTACAGGAAAGCAGTGTGATGATAGAGGATAGGTAAAATAAGACTGATAAAAGGAGTTACTTTACCAAAATAGATACAACCCACAGATTTTTTGAGTTTACACAACATATTAATCTTTAGAAGCAAAGCAGAACTTACAGAACTTTCGAGAACAAACCACGTTGAAGATAAAGGGGTAGTAGGGGATAAAGGTCAGTTATGACTAAAGTTAGATGTTTGAACATTGTGGTTGTCGTATTGTAGGAACTTTAGCCTTAGGGACTTCGTGTTTTAGATATCGGTTTGTTTATAAGATATGCATAGGAATTACGGTTAATACTTTCGTTAATGCCAATCATTTTTAATTTTTAACGTTCAAAAGTCGTAAATTTTCTTCTTCTCAGGTTATATTTACCACATATTTATTTGAGTATTACTGATGGTACAATCTGAAGGTTTGCCAAAGAGCAATACTGCCCTACCAATGAAGAACAGTTCTATTGCATTCCTAAGTTTAGAGAAAAATGTGTCTACAGTCATCAATCTTAGACACCATTTTTGCAAGACTTGTATTATGTTTTTATTTCATTCTTGTTTAGCACGGCAGAATAGAACGTAGCATCTTAGGTATTAGCATCAAGCAAAAATATTGCATGTAATTGAAAGCATTTTCACAAATGCATTGCTATAGGTCTAACTTTAATTAATATAGGCCCCATTTTAGAAAATATTATCTTATTTCCACTGTGCGGGCAAAGCCGCTGGTGACAGTTAGTTGAGAAATAAAACCTCTACAAACGTTACATTGTAAATATCCACCAAGTTTAACCAAAGGTTGGCTGTTAATTAAAACTAATAGAAGCTCGCGTTTGCAAACCAACTTTTCACTGAACGATGAATATTAAACAATAATACAAGTACTTTAGACGCGTCCGGAGAATTGAAAATGATTTGAAATATTAAATTATTATATTCAGTGCTGATTTGTTTTTGTGCTATATTATTTTAAATTAGAAATATTTGATAGTAATTAAATATAAATAGCAGTCTGCTATTCAGTTTAAAATATATGAAAGTGAATTCTACCTCAAAATTGTTAAGGTAAGTTTTAGTGTAAAGTCAATTTATTTAATAGAATATTATAGGGATAGCTTTATGGGTAGTGTGGGAAGTAAAAAGGATTTCGTTTCTTATGCTATCAGTAAAGAGGCTCCATTTCTAATAAAGTCACCAGTTTTTCATATAAAAAATACAAGTGTATAGGAATTAATAATAATTATGTCATCATTGAGGCGCTCGTAGCATTTGGTATTGAGATATTCTTTACGATCATCAAGGTTAAGCATCGCTCGGCAATGTCAGTCCATGATGGGTGACCATTTGTGGCAATTTCATTCTCGAGCGTCTCCATGCTTCGGAAGACACTTAAAGCCGTTGGTCCCGGTTAATTGCAACACCAGGCTAGCCTGTTGGTCAAGATAAGAAGATGCACTATGTTATACATATAAATAACTAGCTTATTGACTTTCTAGAAAACTTATTGACACCACCATATAAATATAGATATACATTTTGCCATAAGTGACCCAACTGCTGCCCATTTACGAATACGAGATTATAACTAGTGCCTTTCTAACTGATTGGCGATAAAAATAACATGTACGTATCTTTAACAGCTTCGTGCGTCCTTATGGGAAGACGTGACTTGACAATCTAAACATTATAAGGATTGAACTATAGTACTTTCTGCAGTGATGTTTTCTGAGTGCTATATGCTATTCTTCAAATGAACAGCTCGGCTGTGTCCCTAACATTGCCAACGTCCATGAGAGGCAGTAACCACTTACTATTAGGTGGGCTGTCTGCTAATCTGCCACTTCAGACAATAAAGAAAACACCTAGCGGCAAATATGGATTAATACGTTTTTAAATATTGTAAATAACATAAAACTGATTTCGTTAGTTTATTATGTTTGTAATGCTTTCACGCCTTAACTACCGAACCAATAATTTGATAATATTCATGAAATGTTATATAGAGATAGTCTAGGACCTGGATAAAGACATATCCATCAGCAACCCATTAAGTACCACTGCTGGGCTCGGGTCTCCTCTCCTCTAACTAGAGAGCTGAGAGGGTTTAGGCCACAATTCACTCACGTTGGCCTAGTGCGGGTTGGTGGATCAGACATACTCATAGAATTTCTTCTAGGGTATGTGGGTTTCCTCACAATGTTTTCCTTCACCGTTAGCAGATGGTAAGTCACTTGACTAGTACATATAAATTCCACAAAGTACTGCTGGTCGGGATCGAACTCGGACCGCGTGATTTGCACACCGGTCCCTTATCCATTCAGCCACCATCGCTTTTTAACGACTTTTTAAAGACATATGTCAACTTTTATTTATCCCTAGGGCGAAGCACGGGCGGAAACTGAGTATCTCAATATTAGAATAAAATAGATAATAAGCAATACTATAATTTTATAGTATTTATATTTTTTTTTTTTTTTGAACTCAATATAAAAAGCCTGTGACACGATTTTGTGTTACAAGCTTTTTATTAATTGAAATATTTGTGTTTCAAGTAATCAAGTCTTCTCAATTGAGATGATATTTTGTATGTATATTGATAATATAAATTGAATATTGATAATATGAATTATTATAAATTGAATAACAATGCAATATTTTCATATAATGGAGCTTATTTGGTGATGAAGGTGGAAGTAAATAAAAGACCCTTTATCATGTTCTAAATGCGTATCTTAAAAAATTTATAAGAACTTTATGTTTAAACTCTGTATGTAACAAAATATTTGCAAGAAAAACTCTCAGAAACTTCCTCTTTGAAAATAGCTACATATTTAATTCTTTTATACCGCGCCGGTTACCTTTAGCAAAGTAAATAAGATTATTCCGCAGTGTTCATTGATCCTTAAAAGTTTACTTGACACTATTGTTCCACAGTTGCCAACCATCCGGGTCTTTGAATATATTTGTTATGAGGGTTAGTAGATAATCTACGTGGGAAAAATACTTTTTTCATTGGTGTGTTTTCTTCATTTTTAACGACGATGTCTTTTATGTGTAATATATATAAAACTATTGCCATTGTCTGTTGGGCACTTTTCCCACAGACAATGGTAGCGATGCCGAGGAATTTTATGATGCCGTATTTTAATTAGTAATTTCCCCCTTTTTTATTTTAATGATATATTTAGGTAGTTTTTATTTAAGATATTATTAATTTATCTCTTGTATTATTTATTTTACGGAAATGCTAAATGAATTCTCAATATAACAATTTATCTTTTTGCAAAGTATAAAACTAAGTTATTACTAGAAATCGCGTGGGGTTTTACTCTGTCGTTCTTTATTTGGCCATTGCTCAGCTCCTATTAGCCGTAGCATGATGTTCTATAGCCTATAACCTGCCTCAATAAATGGGTTATCCAACTATAAAATGATTTTCTCAAATCGGATCAGCAGTTCCTTAGAATCTAGCGTTCAACCAACCAAACAAACTCTACAGCTTCAAAATATTAAATATAGTCTAGATAGTAAATGTTCACTCGTAGTGGATGATAAACGTGAGTATACTATGTAACTATGATAAGCAAATACTCCCAACATATTGGTCTTTTCTATGTCAATATTAATCTTTGAATAAAATGTTTACATACTAAAGAAGCACTTAGTCTGCCTAATAGAGCCTAAGTTTTTATTGACTTTCGAATATTGAAAAGTATATTATTATTAATGTTATTATGTAAACATATTTATCTCATTTATATAAAGTTCTTTCTTTTACTTTTATATCTAATTCCAAATCAAATTTCACGTGAAAGAAAAGAAACTAAATATTTCGCCAAGACAATATTTCTTTTATAAAATATTCATTGATATTGATAGGCAATATGAAATGGATTTCTCTTTTTTCCCTAATATTTATATGATTTGAAATATTCCTACCAAACGTAAATGAACTGAATTGATGTCTATGATACTATATGAAACTCAAACATCATCAGATTAGAAGACTAAAAAGAATTGTGAATCATTCAGAAATATTAAATGTTTGAAACTTTGTATTATAAAACTTTAGAAATCCTTTACAATACTTTGAAATATTCTATATCCAGTGAAGATATAACGTGAACTGAATTGTTATGTTACCTCACCTTAACCGAGTTAGATTTGTTAAGAAGTAACCTCGTACAATAAAATAATACTTCTTCTTCTTCTATCGTATGGGCTTGAGGCAAACCCTAGTGTTGAAATTTATCAAGTCAAAATAACACTTTCTGTGCAATTGTGGACTGCAATAATTGTTAAACTTAAACGTATATCATACAAAGGAATACTAAGTGCATTTTCTTTTTGTAATTTAGGTTTTTCTAGGAGTTTTTCAGGATTTTTTTTGTTGTAATATGATGTCGTATGCATCTCTATTTCTTTTTACCCGACTGTCAGGACGGGTATTGTTTTTCGCGCGTATCTTGTATGTTTGTAAATTTCTTTATTCCCACGAATCTTCCAAACGGCTGGATGGATTTTGACAATTAGGATATCGTTAGATTCGTCTATAAAACCCAAGTGTCCTTAGACAGGTTTTAAGAATAAAAAGACTTAAACGGTGGGCTTTGGACGCCAAATTGTAAGAAGTTTAATTTTTTTTTAACCAAACCTATCGATTTGGGTATCAAAATAAAGAAAATCAAAAGGATATTAGATATATTCAAAAAGAGATTAAACATAATTGAATGGTTCCAAATTGTAAGTAATTATATTTTTTTTTTTCATCAAACCTATCGAGTAGAGTATCAAAATAAAGGGAATCAAATGGAGATTACAAATATATACATATGTTATGTATTTAAATTTAATCAGGTACAATAATATTACAATAATTTGCGGTCTTTTTAGTGCGTTGCTCTCTGTTGATTTTTTGCAGGCGGGTTATTAAATTTTTTTAATTATATTTACTAGCTGCTTTAACTTCCCCTACAAGGCAAAGATCTTCTCCATGGTCTTCCACGTGTCCCTGTTTAAAACTCCATTATTACAAGCGATAAACGTCCCTCTGATGGGCACGGATAGGTCCAAACTTTTTGGAGGGAATTTAGTCTACTATACCACATTGGCCAGATAGGTTAGTAAAGAGTTTAATTTTTAAAATTTTCCTTTTCTCGCAGTGCTCTTGTCTGCTTAAAGTCCTTAGTCGCTTTTTACTACACCCACGGACATTTTTTAAAGCTTGTTTATCAATTATAAAGTAAATATTCACAATTCAAATAAAACCACTTTAGCTTGACGATATTAAATTTATTAACATAGTATATATTCTCTACGAAAAGCTTTGCGTCAATGCAATCTTGTGACATACGAACGTCTTTATCTACAAGAACTTGTAATATGTATGTGTGTGTTTGTACTTAATAAGAATTAAATCTGAAATGTTGAAAAATGTTACAAGTATAATTGAAAATAATTGGGTAACTGCTTGAAAGGATACAAGTTAAATTACTTAGTGAAATTAAATTTTTATCTTCAAGTTTAGACAAGTGTTGGTGCTTTAAAAGATTCCGGAGCTGGGTATAGCATTTACCTAAAACAAAAACGAAAGTTAACTCATAATTTCTTCTAATTAACCACGATTTGAATGACACAACAGAAAATGAAATGAATGCCACTGTTCTTGCGAAATGAGTCTAAAGATAATTTTAATTGGAAGATTTATTTTAAACAACCCTCAAAATGGACGGTAGCTGTAAAAATATTTTTGTAAGATAAGAATGGGATTCATAAGAAACTGAAGTTTAAATAACTTCACTTTTTACTGCGACAAATTTGATTATTTTTTTTTTTCTTATGAATGGGAGGGCAACTATGCTTCACATGGCTGATAACAGTGCACAGTGGCCGCACAAGTATTATGCTATTGCTTATAAATTCTACGCAACCTTCTTTAAAGATTTTTCAAATATTTTTCATATAAGACTAGCAGTTATAGATAAGAACAAATTTAAAACATAGATAAATTAATCAAATCTTTTATTCCGTCTCTGAGGTACCTACTAGCTCTACAAATTTTTATAAAACAATTAACATATTTTTGAAAAGTGCACATTTTTTTGTCCACTACACCTTTCACCTAGCTGGGGTGCTGACCTACGCTTGTCGAGTGGCGCTCTCAACTACAGGATACGCACGTAAATTTGTTTTAAATAGGTTTTAAACAATAAAAACACGTTCACTTCATATTCGTTATTCAATTTAATATGCGTGTTCAATAGAAACTAAAATGCCTGCATCGCGGGTAAAATATTCGAGCGCCGTATTTAATTATTATTCTTCAAATAACTGTGACAATTTCAGAACATAAAACAACAAGTACATACTTCAAAAGAATTACTGACAAATTCAATACATCTGAGATATCTCATACACAAAGGTTGTAATGTCGGGAATGTGACGTCATCCTTAGTATTCACTCTTAGATACTAAGCCTGGATACAATATATCGTGTTTCAATTACAAGCCATATCTACCCTGACATTCAAAGAAAAACTGGTTAAGTGCGAGTCGGATTCGCGCACTGAAGGTCCCGTACAAACGTGCAATTTTTTTTTGTTACTATGTTACTGCCTACCACCACCTTAATTTTTTTGGGTTCCGTAGTTCTGACTAGGAACCCTTATAGTTTCGTTATGTCTGTCTGTCTGTCTGTCTTTCCGAGGTTTTACTAAGAGACCGTTAGTACTAGAAAGCTGTAATTTTGTAGGGGTATGTATATCAATTACGTCGACAGTGTTAAAATAAAATTTTGGAAAATATTTTTTTTTAGGGTAGCTCCCATACATGTGAAGTGGGGATGAATTTTTTTTGTCGTCTACCCCATCGTGTGGGGTATCGTTGAATAGGTCTTCTAAAATGACTTGGGGTTACTAACATTATTTTTCGATTTAATGGTCCATTTACGAAATATTAAACTTTAAAGAGCAAATTTTTGTTCCAGTAGAGCGTCCCCCCCTCTAAAAGCTAAACTGCTGGCTCGAAAAATCTGGAAAAATTTGTGATGATAGTGCATTTCACAAACTTTAAATGAAAAGTATAGCGGTTAAGATAACTTTATTAGTTTAGCAGTAATAGTCGTTGAACTTGGGTGTTGGATAATTTTGTACCAAATACAAAATCCTTTTCAGAATAAAGAACAACAGAATTGTACTATATTGTGATAACGGGCTACTACGGAACCCTACACTGTGCGTGGCCCGACACGCACTTGGCCAGTTTTTTTTAAGGATAAGAAACGGTAACTGGACAGCTTTAAGTTAGAACAAATATCACGTATTGGTAGGTAGGTGCAAAATCTCTATATAACGTCAGTCCAACATAAACTATGGAGTTTATGTGCGAGACCAGCCGTGTTATTACATAACCTCTCAAATAATATATTTCAGTGATATAACGACATGAGTGTCATGAGTATAGTTTTCGGATTTTTTCCTTTGCCTGTGCAAGTTGATATTGCTGTATATTATATTCTTACCAAATTTCATGATTCTAGGTCAACTGGAAGTACCTATAGGTTTTGAGATAGAAAATATTGCGTTTTTTCCTTTTCAGGTTCGGATATATTCATATAAATCTTTTTTACCGTTCTGGCGTGATTGTGTAATAAACATCCATCCATAAATCTTTCCCGACTTTCTCATTTATAATATCGTCTGTCATTCAAAATTCAAAGAGGCAGAACTCTATAAAACCTTTGAAGAATTCAGACGTATTCCGATCGTTTTCCAATTTGTTACAATTTTATTCCTGAGTAGCATTGAACGAAATATTTTTACTTTTGGGCCACACAATTAGAACAATTTATAACAGAATCCTATTTTTAAAGTTGTAACACTAAACTAAGATAAAGTGTCTGGTGGGTCAGTCGAACTTTTCATCTGAAAAGTTTAATCCGTATATTTAAATAAATAAGTATTAAATTTAAATATTTTAGATTAACAAATTAGGTATTTCAAAATACTGTACAACATTTCTATGAAAGCTGATGAATGAGTGACGGCATTATACATTATATATATAAGAAGGCGGCATTATATATAAAAAGCTATTCTTTATTATTATTCACAAAACCTTTATTTCTGTTCTTTGATCTGATTTGATAATAATTAGATGCGACCAGCAGTTACCAAGATCATTCAGTCGTAGAATGACAATCTACTTTATAACACTAAAATATGATTATGTGAAAAATGGTTTTTTTTACGATTTTCGTTAATAAAAGTAGCGTTACTTCATCATTTTCTTTGTAAAAAAAAATGTTTTCATAGTAAGAAGGTTTTTATTTTTGTATTGCAAATTCTTTTTTTTTTCTTTAACCATTTCAATTCACCTTAACCTACTATCCTATAAGACAATCTCATCTAACGCGAGTCATTTCACAGAATTGCACTCAGTTCGTCGATTGTCCTCAATTATTCCTCTAGTGAACCACTTCCACGGACCATAAATTTCTAATGACCACCGAGATGCACTGCGTAGACTTTTTACTTCCTTTCCTTAATCAACTAGAATGGAAAACGGTTAACTTAGATTGTGAATGATGTCATTCTAAACACGTCTTAGAACGATTAATGAGAAACAGAATTAGATCTATTTCTTGCCATTCTTATAACTAGAATCCTGTTATTATAGCAAAAAATACGAATAAATGAAGTAGAAATAAAGTTCTTGTGTAGGTGTTAATGAAACTAATGCTTATTTATCACCTCGTCGCATATTTAGAGCAGAAAAGCTAGGCCATTGTTTACGTGCTGCGACGTTAAATGTCACTACATTTTTCTATTAAGATATAAGAGAAAATATAATCTTAGGGTCATAAGAAACATATTTTAGTACTAAAACTGACCCACAATCCCTGAAAGAATTATTTTGTTCCAAAACAAATAGTTCTCGAATTAATGTTGATATATCAGTCAGTTTCTCCTTTTGTATAGTCACTAGAAGTCACGAGGCTTCGCTCTCGTGGTTCTTTATTTAGCCACTGCTCAGCTCCTACTGGCCGTAGCGTGATGTTATATAACCTATAACCTTCCTCGTTAAATGGGCTATCCAACACTAAAAGAATTTTGAAAATCAGTTCAGTAGATCCCGAGATTACCCTACAAATTCACAAACTCATAAACTTTACCTCTTCATAATATTAGCATAGATTATAGCACTTATTTTAAAATTATGTTGTATTAACATAATTTTAATTTCACATAAAAATTTACTTTAATTATCTTTATCTTGTTGCATAAGCCTCCAGACTCCATTACCGTTGACCCATATCAAATTTAACATACAAATTAGCCAAAAATGCAAATTTTAATACCTTTTAAATCACCCACGGTGTGTATTCAAAGGTAAATAATAGACTATTGAGGTGATCAAATCCTTTACCAAAGCATTATTCAAATGATAGCTAAAAGCTAGCTACGTTAGACAAGCCAAACTGTCGCTGTATTTTTGTATTTCTATTTAAAACCGTTGGTTATCTTTATTGGCGATCTCTATTTTGTTGGCTCTTCTGTATTTGAAATGCATGAGCATTTTAAGAGTTAATACCTAAAACCCATTTTGAAACTTGTATTGTATTCTTGGGTTTTTCTTTTTCTCCGATGCCTTCAAGAAAAAGAAACTAACATTTTTATTACAAGTTGCTGAAATTTTACATACCTATCTACTACCTACAAAGTAAGCAATCAATCATTCTGCTTCACTTATCCTAACATAAGTTTTCAAAGATATTCCAAAATTAAATTTGAAAAGCTAGATACTTTGCCTTTCTCATTTCAATTTATTTTCATTCGTCTGGACGTAAAAATACCTATATTATATAAATAACATTTTCTAATTTAAAGTACAACTAAATTTGAGTTTCTTCTTTACAATTATCTATACATACAAATAAATAAAATTGGAGTGTCTGTTTGTAATATTAAAATAACCGCTTTCTACTACACGCATATGAATGTATATACGGTACATAAAACAAAAACTTTTTTTTTCAATTTTTGTTTGTCTGTTTGTTCCGGCTAATCTCTGGTACGGCCGGACCGATTTCGACGGGACTTTCACTGGCGGATAACTAATATCACAAGGAGGTTTTGAAAAATATCAGAGTTCAGAATGCGGGATAAGTTGTCCAAGAAGCTAGTAATGTATGATATTAAAGTACTTACCTTTTTTGCATTTAAATAATTTTGAACTCAACGTTGTTAATGTTTCATCTATCATTCCTATTCAGCTTAGTCAGTATTTAGTTAGAAATCGCTAGTCAAGCGTGAACTATAAATCAGTTTAGATAACCTTACAAGCTTTTAGCCGTATACAAATAACTGAGCCCAATTTTAACCGGCCTTTCATGTCGTCAGACTGTTATTTCTGATTGTCGAGTCTATTCAAAGAAAAGTGGATCGAACAAGACTTGGATATGGATAAATTCAGTTTATCTGTTGACTATAGGTACTTGCCCCGCGATTTCATTCGGATTATATTTTTGATGTATGTATATCTGTTACAAAAACATGACGAGTGTCTAAACACACTTTTTTTTTTTTTTTTTACCACATTCACACAGCGCCATCTAGTCCCATAGTAAGCAATTATATTTGCTTGTGTTATGGGTACTAAACAACTGATATACTACTTAAATACATTTTTTTTTTTTGTAAATACATACATATTATAGATAAATTACACCCAGACACAGAACAAACCTTTATGCTCATCACACAAAGATTTGTCCTGGGTGGGGATCGAACCCACGACCTCCGGCTTAGCAGTCAGGGTCACTAACCACTAGACCAACAGGCCAGTCGATTTTAGGCGTTTTCCGTCCATTTTCTAAAGATTGAATTGAGATATACAAAAAAAGGGTGACCGGCATACAAATCATGCAGTTTGACTTCGATTCCGAACGGCAGTACCAATGTGGATTTCATATTGTGGAATTTATATGTCTACTACAAGTGACTTACTATCTGCTTACGGCGAATGAAATCATTTTTAGGAAACGCACATACCCTAGAAGAATTTCTACTTGTGTGTATCTGATCCACCAACTCGCACTTGGCTAACGTGTGTGGATTAAGCTCTCTAGATAGAGGAGAGGAGACCCGAGCCCAGCAGTGGGAAATTAATGGGTTGCTGATGAGACAAAAAAAACCAATACCATTTTTGATCTCTGGAAATCAACCCGAAAACTTTTCGGAGCTATCGCACAAACTCCTTCTGGGCCACTAAAATACCTCCAGCAATAAATAAAACTAAAGAACTAAAAGGAGCGATGGTGGCTGAATGGATAAAGGACCGGCGAGCAAATCACGCGGTCCCAGTTCGATCCCGACCGGCAGTACCAATGTGGATTCCACTTTGTGGAATTTATATGTACTAGTTAAGTGGCTTACCATCTGCTAGCAGCGTGAGTGGATTATGGCCTAAACCGTCTCAGCTCTCTAGTTAGAGGAGAGGAGACCCGAGCCCAGCAGTGGAACTTAATGGGTTGCTGATGATGATGATAAATAAAACTACTTAGATGAAATAAATAATATTGTTTTCCTTAATCTAAACATTGTTCACAGGTATCATCAGATGTTTAGAGATGTTAAACCTGTCACCGGCAAGTTATCGGGACGTTGATGACAGCGAACGGACGGTCAATAGAAAGAAGGTCTATTCGCGGAGGCCCTGGTATGCCCCGGCGATTGAACCGGCTGTGCTGTTGAAAGAAAGATATAATCCGCAAGGTAAGACTTACTATTTTAATTAACCTCAGTAAAAAAAAAGCATATAAGGTTCGATTTTTGAGACGACTTTGACTCTTTCGACTTTTAGAGTTATTTATATTATAACTAACTAATAATTTACGTATGCATAACACATTGTAAAGTATGGCACATTTACCTATTGTAATGTTGCATGTACAAGATACACGGATCATCTAACCCTTAACTGAGTTTTTAAATCTGAGCACAACGGGTGAATTCCATTAATACTTGTGTTTACAGCAATGTGTATAGGTACAAACATTTCGGTGGTGTGGATGTGAAAATTTTAGAATATTCTGGACGATTGTTTGATATTGGTGCATATATTGGTGCTATATGTGCAATTGTACATGTTTTGTGTAAGTACATGTTTTGTGTAAGTGTGCCGTGTGATGAGATTTTATGAGGATTCTGTAATATCGTAATACTCAAAGCCTACTCCCGATGTCGAAATTTTCTTTGAAAATATTTCAAGAATGACATGACCAAATTTAATTTTTTAAACAATTGACAACGATATCGAATTTGACCAATCGAATGTCGAGATTCTGAATAGGGTCCAAGAGTTTATGCATAATATAACAGTACAAGAGAAAAAAGCTTTAATAAAATCGAGGTACCAAACCGGTTTGCCATTGCACTAACAGTACGTGACGTGAACGTAGGTACATTATTTTTACTATTATAAGAATAGATAGGTATGAGGTTTTGTAGCCACGTTCATGAGACAACAATAAAAGAAAGGCACAACTTTTTATATTCAATTACTAGATTAAACGTAATAACTATTTATATAAGGCTCAGTAATGTACCTAAACGAGCATGATTAAGGATGTATGACTCCCGAGTTATGACGTCAAAGTTTTACAGGTGCGTAGGGGTAATGTGACGTAGCTTATAACGGTTCTTATTATTATACGTGCTCTGTTTATGAATCAAATTTGAGACGATGAAACACGTATATTCGGGTCGCTCAGTTTAAAAAAATAATGTTAAATTTCTTAAAAAGTTAACTAATTACCATAACATTGCTATGGGTGACATTGAGCGTGTCAGACACGAGCCGTGGCAGACAAAAAAATATATCCAATATCCATCTTAATCAATTGTAATACGGCCGCATAGGCACTGCGCAGACACGAGCTATCACATTCTATAGATGCATAATAATACAGTCTGTCCCGGCACGTTAGTATCTGACATTCTCAATGCCAATTAAATTTTTAGAATTATTTCTTTTGAAATTTCTAGTACAATACTGTTAAACTTAGCCCTCTTCCTCTCTCCTAATTATTGTGCTGTGCCCGACAGGGTCCATAATTGTAACCTACATTATACATACCACCTATTTGTACATTATGGAAGCAATAAATGATTGAGTATTGAGTATAATGAGTATTTTCTGATATTTATTTATCTGTCAACTTAGTCGTTATGTACTTAAATACTAGCGTTTATATACCATAAATAAATAAAAATATCATAGCGATTTTCCGAAGCAAATTTGCGTTATCTGAAAAAAGACTTATATATATATAAGTATTTATTTTTCCTCTTCTCAATTTAACGGTCGAGTACCTACACGTAATTATATTAATTGCCCCTGGGAGTTTCTCGATTTATCGATTGAAAAAATAGTGTTTACCTAATATCAATCGTTTGGTTAACCTTGAACCTGTAAATGCTATTACTTAGTGACCCAATAGCAGTCACAAGGTTAAATATTATGTTTATTTACTTTTGCGTACACGATGTTTACAATTACTTTTGGTTTTTATAAAAAACGTGCGATGTATTTTTTTTTTTATTTAGCTATATGATGCTCATTGGTAGAATGAGGACTCGTTTCGTTGCTGGTGTGGGAAATTGTTATTCTTAGAATGCACTACAATAGAATAATAGGTTTTAAGTAATCTCTGGGTTGGTTATGTCAATACCATGGAAGGCGAATACTATTGACCTCTTGCCGTTGTACATACCTCCCGGTTTGCTATTTTTAGTTAGAGAAAAATATATGCAACCTTATTTTTGTTTGCTAATTAAAATTATGTTTGTCTTCTTATTCACGTTGAAATAAGCCGTGATTTTGCATAGCAATAGTTGGCTGGCCAGTATTAAGTAATTTAGTAGTTCTGGATCATTCTTTTTTTATTTAATTTAGTCTCTGTATAATTTTGACAGTCATCTTAGTCAGCCGTTAAAAAATAGAATGAATTAAGTATTAGAAAATGTTCAATAACTTTTCAAACAGCGTAATGATAATAATACATCAATAATTAATTGCTCTTCAAAAGTGATTATAGCATTATTATATTCAAGTTCTCGCACCCACTACCTATAATTAAAGAAGCGTGACGTTATAATTATTATATTTTGAGCTTATTAGATCATAATAAATTATTTTTGGACGAACTTGAAGTTATCGAATATTCGAACAAAATGTATCGACCAAATGAACTGCTTTGAGAGGCTGCTTACATTTTTATCAACTTTTGGATTGACCCATTGAGAAAAAATCTCTGTCCAATGTTTCGAATTCCATCAGTTTCCAATGCTATATTTCAATTTGTGAGGAAAACCTAGTCTGAACCGATGAACCGACCTCTGGCTGGCTTACCTCCACCCCATTCGTACCTTTTTGAACCCACATAAATGCAAAAGCCAATTTCTTTTTTTTTACTACGTCTGCACCAGAAAAACGGATCTTTATGATATTTGTTATAAAGATAGTCTAAGAGCTGATAAGCGATGGTGGCTGAATGGATAACGGACCGAACGCTTGCAAATCACGCTGTCTGAGTTCGATCCTATATACTAGGTCAGCGTGAGTGGATTATGGCCTAAACCCTCTCAGCTCTCTAGTTAGAGGAGAGGACCCGAGCCCAGCAGTGGGACTTAATGGGTTGCTGATGAAGAGCTGTAGAACGCCAAAGACTACTTTTTAATGACATATCAAATAGACGAAATGTCGAGCGGAAACTAGATAATGACTACAAATAAGAAATGTACTTTTAGCGACTCAAGCATAATGAGTGAGAGAAAATTAGCACAGCATATCTTGATAAGGAGTTAGTAATCTTAGCTTACAGCGTGATCCCGAGGACTTCATTCGAATAAAATATTGTCCAGCATTGGCAGACCTGTACATACAGTTAACAATATACTATTGAAGGGTCAACCTATTTGGCTCATTTGTGTTACGAAAAACTTTGACTAAGCTATATTGTATTAGTAACCTATCTATTGATAAGTAAGTAGCTTTTATAAATGGGCTAATTTCTGCCCAAAACTTGTCTAGGTATGCTGTGTGAATGTGGTAGAATATTATTATTTTAAACTTGTCAACAGATTACGACGACCCTGACTACAATCCGGACGACGACGAGCCAAAAGAGAAGCCAGAGGAAGAGTACTATGATAGAAGGCATGAGTACGAGGACCCAGTGACGTCACGGCACGTGGAAGGGCTCAGCCAAGTGGACAGCTCCCCGCCTAACCCTCGCTTCGAACAAGCACCTACCACCACCTCAGTGTCGGAGTTCTCACTAGCTAATGCTTTAAATTGGAGAGGTTCGTTCACTTTCATATAATATTAAAAGACAGTAAAAAATATTTGTTTCAAAATTGGTAGATTTTGAGTTTCATAATACAATTTTATTATATACTACTTAAGTTTCTTTTACATATTAATACTATCATTACTTTAAAATATAACAAAAGGGAATTGTATTTGGTATTAATGTACGAGTATGTTTGATCCACGAAACCGCATTAGGCCAGCGTGTATGGATTATGTATATATAACCTAATATATATATAACCTAAACCCTCTTAGTTCTCTAGATAGAGGAGAGGAGACCCGAGCCCAACAATGGGACATTAATGGGTTGCTGATGATTATGTAGATGATGAAGGGGAATTAAACTATATTTTAATAGTCAATTGTTTATAACATTCAATGTTAAGTAGATTAACTTAATATACAAAATAAACACTCATCAATTTCACTTTTGAATATAAATTACGTAAAGAAGGCCAACAGTGAAACAGTCAGTGATAAATACCACTTGTAGACCGAAGGAAAAACAAATTGTAATGAAGCGCAATAAATCTCCCCACGCAAATTGACTAGGGGAAATCAGGCTAACCTTTTTACTGGGCACGAACAAAGAACCTATCACTATTTTGTTACTTAACCTAATAAGGTGAAGTCGAAGGAAATTGATAAGACTTGAAATAGCTAAAGATAAAGAACAAATTAAGCTCTGTGATTACACTCGCTCAAAACAACACTAGTCAAGAACCTACCGTGATTTCATAGCAAACCAACGATGTATCGCATCTAATTTGTAGCTTACGATTTAAAATTACTACTATTGACTCTTGATATATCATCACCATGATAATAATGATGCTAAAAGATAAAGTTAGCTTCCAGCAAGGAGACTTTGTCTCTTGGACTCCCAATAAATACTCTATTAGAATCACTGAGCTAGCACAAACAAATCCTCTTTAAGTTCAGCAGATCGCTTTCATTCAAAAATACAAGAGTTTTAATGTTTTGTTTTTATTTCTGCTCATGTTCAATAAGAAATTTTATTCAGATATTCTTTTTCTTTTTTAGTTCGTGCTAAAAATAGTTGAAGTTTTATTTATGATCTTTATTTCAGTCACAAACCTATGTATAGTAACATATTAAGTTTCCTAAAAGAGATACTTAGAAAAAGGGATAGTATAACACAAAGAAATATGGGTAGAATAAAGGTAACACTTGCGAGTGTTCTCAAACATTATTACATAATAAAAAACGTATTTTTATTGTTTGTCATAGTTTACGTGCGTACAGCTAAGCATCATAATTTTAATGAGACTCGTAAAAATATTCAGGGCGACAAACCATAATTATTATCTGCTATACTCTCTGTTTATATTTATAACTATAAACCTGAAGCTTACCTGTAAAGTCACATGCTGGTAGCTAGCAACCGTCGCGTTTCCTATTATTACCGTTATGTTTTTATCCAATAAGCCATTTCCAAAGCCCCAAGAGATATTGAAAACGTAAAAGTTCGCGAAGGGAAACTTAGGTATAGATTTGGTGAATGAAAATTGGTTGGAAAATTAAGACTTTTTATAAAATGAAATGTTATTTTAGTACCCATGACTTTTTGTTTCAAAGTTATAGCTTAAAGTATTAGATTTCCACAAAATAACTATTGGGGTTATTAAAACACAAAAGATCGATTCTATCAACATTTTTCGTTTAAATTTGCCCGAATATTATACCGACCAGAAGTGTCATAATTTCACATAGAAAACCTGCAAGGTTAGATATAGTTAAATAGTATAGTTTATTTTTCGCCTTTTAGTATTTTAGGTACAAAGTGTTTTCGAAGTCGGTTTAATTTACAAAATCATATTGACAGGTTTGGAACAAAGTATAAAAACTGTTCCATACATTTTATCAAAAATCTTGTTGTCCACAGAGGCAGTGCTGGTGGCATCAGGTGGTGCGAGTGCAGCAATATTACTACTGATCGTGATGGCAGGCGTGTTCGTGGCCCGTCGACGCAAGAATAGCCCCTCCCCCGTGCCCTCACCGCCGATACTGGTCTACCCTCCACATGACGTCTCTGCACCATGCTATATGTAAGTACCTACTTGTATATTTTTTTGTTGTATGTCTGTTAGCCGAGTGTACGTTTATAAAGTACCTGTACCTGTATACGCAAATCTAGCGCGGGCGTTGTCTTTTTAAAAAGTTAATAAAAAGTATGTGAGATGTATACTATGCTTGTCACTTAGGAAAGTGTCAATAGGAAAGTATGAAACAATGTATTTACCACTGTAAATATTCATTTGGATTTTTTTTTTGTATTTGAAACTTTCACAATTATCATAATTATATTGAATAATTATGATAATTGACAATATATATAATAATATGAGTAAATACATATACGGTACTTATAATATTGCACTTAACTAAACTCAGTAACTTGAACACCTATAAAGTGTTATCTAAAGTTTACGTAACATTAGCTTTGCTATGCAGAATACTTGCTTCAGATATTCAAACCAGCGTAGCTTCGAGATATCAGAAAATTATTGACATCTTCATAAAACTATGTTCAATATATTCCTCAAACTCGCTTGGGAAAACAAGTTTATTTCAAATAACACTTTGTGGATTGCACGTCTGTAAAGTGTAGAAATACCATTGACATAGAAAATATATGACCAGAATATATATACATATTTCTGCATTAAAGCATTAGAAAGTAGGTACTAGAAACATTTTACAAATATCTAACAACTATCATGGCTTCTTTTGATGACATTTTTATTATTGTTTTTTCTGACTTGAATTCAAAACCGACTTGAAATCTATTTTATGCAGTTTAAATAAATTGCATAAATATTTCGACAGAAATATCTATCGAAATATAACCTACTTTATAAAAATGTTTAGTACCTACATACTAAAATAAAATAACAAATAACGTTGTATATTGCCAAAAGACTTTTTAGAGACTTTTTTTAGAGCTAATCAATTTACTCAAAGCAACTTATCTGTTGAAACAAAACATCGTCTTTTTAAGATACATATTTCAAAAACATTTCTATTAATATACAAAGCAAAGAATGATACATATTTTTTTTATAAAACATTAACAAAAAGCTTTGAAATGTCACCTTTGATGTTGAATAAGATAAAGAATAAAGAAGAACAGAGCAGACGTTGTTAGTAGCATATTATAAGAATTCTAGCTAAAATAAAATGACCTTTAGTGCCGTATTCTTTTAGATTGAGTTTGACGAAGTGGTTTTGACATTACAATCTGAACGGAACGATTGATGCCTAAAAATGTTTTTATATTAATGTAGTATACCTTTTATAGACTATACAAGAAAATTATAGGCTAATGTCCCA
The DNA here is from genome assembly GCA_905147015.1 of Laspeyria flexula. Lineage (NCBI taxonomy): Eukaryota > Metazoa > Arthropoda > Insecta > Lepidoptera > Erebidae > Laspeyria > Laspeyria flexula. Next base: position 7,170,367 of record LR989964.1, on the reverse strand, counting down.
TTTCTCAGTGATATATTCTTAAATGTCACAGTTTTCAAAAGTGCATGAAACGATAAAAGACGTATGCTACTTATCACTGCAATTTGGAGCGCATCAATTTGATGAAAAAAAAACACCTCTCAGCATTGTGGTACTGAGATATTCGTTAGAATAATCGAGGTTAAGTAATGTTCGGAAGGTCAGTGATGGGTGGCCGTTTGTTGCATTTTCGTTATCAAGCGTCTTCGTTCTTCCGAAGGCACGTGGTCCCGGTTATGACTTAATGTGGTCGTCGTTAATTCAAGTTGGAAGCCTTTTGGGCGGCTTGATACATTCCAACACTTGCGTGTGCCTCATGCACATTTTTGATAAGATAGAGAAGAAACTATATGCACAATAAAGTAACATGCCAAAGGTTTTGTCTACCAGCCAACCTTAGAGTGATGCAGAGTAAAGCAACTTTTCATGAGCATTGTTATTTTTTTGTGGAAAAGTTAGTTAATAAATAAAAAATATGAAAATATAGGATTATTACTCTCTTAATCTATAATCTCAGTCATCACTCGCTTTTATAATAACGAAACGTAGGTGGTTAAAACACTAACTACTTTACCGAAAGTAAACACAATTTTGTATATTTTACGTTGAAATGTTAACAATGTCATGGCGAGAACGTGACTGTGATTAATTGTAACAATTGTATGAATTTTAATGAGGTGCTTACCTTGAAATAAAGGGTTAAGCTAATAAAATTTTGTCAAATACTACTTAATTATAAGTTTCTAAATACATATCTATTTGCTTTAATATTATTTTTATATCAATATTTTTATTTCAGTAATGTAATACAGTTTATATAAAAGAAAAGTTTATAAAAAAAAACAGTAAGTAACAATCATTCCGACGTCTTTGCTAGCTCCGGTTCTGTTCATATTAATATTCCTAGAATAATATCCCAGCTTTGCTTGGAATCCAAACTATCGATTAAAATATCGTCAACTGTTTGAAAATAAAAGCGATGATATTAAAATTTTCAACATTTTTGACAACGACCGACTAAGTCGAAAGTCGAGAAACAGTCTAACAAAATGAAGTAGACGATTCTGAGTAGGTCTGCCTTCTAACTAGACTATTTGCATCATAAGACAAGTATAGTCAAGTACGTATAAAACTTTTGATGACTCGTCTTCATAATTTTGAATCATTACTTTTTGATATTTGAATGATCTCAGCTGTCAAGTTTATAGGTCAAGATCTTAGAATTAACGAAAAATTTAATTATTGTTAAATAATGGGGCTCAAGCTTCGTTTTTGTCTTTGATTTATGAGGACTTTTATTATAACTATTATAAGTAAAATATTTGTATTATATTTTAAAGACAACATTTTGGATTCCAATATTTTTGAGAAGGTACAATTCAAACGGACAAGCTTGAAATTACTGCAACTTGGTATTATTTAATAATTTTAATTTAATTATTCAGCCGCCAGTGATGAAAGACAAAGACAGCATCGAAATGTTATCATAGCGATTTATGAAAAAACTAGCATTCCTAAAATTCTTGCCTTTTCGACGTTGTTAGCTCTGATTAGTCTTGTTTAAATTATATTATTAACTAACTGTATTTTTTTAATTATAATAATATAAATTAAAAAAAAATATTATCATGAATATACAAATCGTCAACAAGTAGAAGCATAAATAAGCCTTGTTGAACAGTCTCAGTAAATAATATAAATTATTTCTTCAAACTATTTTTAATTGCGGTTCATTTCAAAAATTCGTAGAACTTGTTATCGTGAAGACATTGAAGATTATAAACTAGACGCTATCAAGGACCTCCCAAGTTTCCTTTAACTTTGTTACAATATTTTTACTTCGAAAATGAACAAATTTTACTCCGTTCAGTGAGTCTAGTTGAAAGTATTTTCTTTTCATCCCGCCGTTCCATTAAATTTTCCAGCCGTTGGTTTTCTTGAACTTATACTCATTTAATCTCACGTATCAAAGTTTGGCTAAAAAATATAAGGTATTTTAAAATATTAAAAAAATTAAAACATTGTAATATATACTTTTTTATTTATATATCCTGATAATTGTTTTAGAATGTTTTTGCTGCTCTTTTAATTAATTTAATAAGGAAATTTAAGGAAATCAAAATGTTCTAAATGATTTCATATTAAATTTGGGACTTTGTCAACTTTTAAATAAACAAACGTATCAATTTTGAAACTATACTTTGTTTTTCGAATAGCTGTCCCTCGATTTTATGCATGGTCAGCAACTCTTGTTTAAAAATATTGTGCATTGTTTGTTAGCTATCGTTTCATATATTTCCATATTTCCAGCAACATGGTAAAAATATAGTGCTGTTGCCAAAAACTACTACTAGATCTGCGATACGATACAATTAAATACTAGGTATCTTCTACACTTTTGCGACTAGTAAACATATTTAGGTAATTACTACGGCTTCGGGGCTACTGCACGGAGCTTCACTCCCGTTGTTCTTTATTTGGCCACGGCTCAGCTCCTATAGGCGTGATATTATATAGCCTTCCTAGATAAATGGGATAGCCCACCACTCATTGGACCAGTAATTCCTTCAAACAAACAAACTTTTCAGCTTTATAATATTAGTACATTTAATTTTAATAAAACGATTCTATGTCGTACATTTTATTAAAAGAATATGAGTCAACTCGTAACCCATAGTCAGTGGAACAAAAAACAGCGGTGTCTATATACATATTTATGTATTCTTAAAAATAAAATCTGAAGTAGACCATTACATTAATTAACCTAGGAATATTCTCATTATTAAATCATTTTACTTTTAAACAGGACAAAAGAGGTGAATTTTTCGCTTCCAACGCTTCGATCGTCGTCATTGGGGGAGCTTCGTGACGTCGTTAGTGTCAGCAGCCTTGGCAGTGACGTGCTGTGTCCACCAGTACCTACGCAGTTTCGATCGAACTCCTTCAGTAAGTACCTAGTAACATAAACATAGCATCACGCCTTTTTCCCCGAAGGGGTAGGCAGAGGTGTAGTACACCCACATTTCGCCAGCTATGTTTGGTCCCATGAAATAGGGGGCGAGCCTATTGTCATCAACCGGGAACATTTGTTTACCAAACTCCGGGAAAATCTTATTAATACTGGAATTTCATGATAGAAAAGCCCAATACCATTTTCACGATTTTTAATTTTTTTTTTTACATTTTTTTTTCCTTTTTTGTACCTAGTTTTAACCTATATATAATGTGTGTAATATATAAATATAATGAGCAATCGAATTAATGTAGTATCTATTTACTGCGCCGAATTTGTGTTTTGGGATTTGCGTATACACTCCAACAACGAAATTACTGTATTAAATTGCGATTGCATATCGGTTACGTAACTTTTCAATGAATTCACTTCATAGAGACGCGCATCTACGCATCTACCGCTTTATTTTATTTTCACATTATGTTTTAATTTAATATTTGATTGATTTACAATTATAGATGTATCTTTACACCAAATTAATGTTACATGTCTCTATAAAAATAGAGAGCCCTAATAGACTTACATTTATTAGTATAAATACTCAACTTAAGTTTCTCAGGAATAGAAAGATAGCTCAGTTTACTATAAAATAAAATATCTACCTCAGATTCAGAAAATAGACTGTTTTTATGTAATATTTATTATAGTGCCAAAACACTACACAGAAATTTTGTGTTCCAAATACAATTCGACGTAACTGTCCATTGTAATTTCTATCATTTGTCAACCTTGTCGGAACAAATTGATGCTTCCGAAGGCTCAATAATTGTTACATAGAATTCGTCTATAATATATGTTCCAGTGCCAAACAAATAACTAACAAAAAATATCACATACAGTCAATGAAATCTCGACAAGCTCAAATATAGTAGGCATCAATCTTCTTTTAACCTTGCAGTGATCAATATCTTTCACGATAGTAACTGAAATTTCATACTAAAATTTCCTTTCATAGTGACTAGAGAATAGCTGTAGGTATGTCATAGAACTGACGACGTATTCTCTAAGGGATTACTTTTGGAAATATAAGAGACATGTACTGGTGTCAATCCGGTGAGACTATACAATCTCACAGATGGATCGGTCTGGTAAAAGTAACTTTGTATTCCGAGCTAATCAATCTTGTTTTCACAGCTGTGTGTGGTCACTTGTTATCGTAAAGAGTTTTCCCATTTACCCGAAAAAAGCTTAGTCAATACCAATATATTTTTAACGATTCGAATCAACAAACAAATGAATCAGTGCTTAGAGATTATTTGAATGTTTACAGAGGTTTTTATTAAAGTAACAACCACTTTCAGTTTACTTGACTTACGAGTATTATGTATTTTTATCGATTTTTTATTTATAGTTTTTAGCATTTTGTGAATGTAATAAGTTGGTTCTAATTTCAAAGAATTATTTTGGAACTGATAAATGGCGCAGTAACAGACATTTAAAATAATAAAATACGGTCTACATAGAAAGCAGTGCGTCCGACAACATCTTCCAGGCTCACTAGAAAAGCTAAAAAAAAATTAATTCAATTTAAAGTAAAGGAATCTATTTCAACCATGTCAGACAGGAACTTACGTAAACAGATCAAAGATATCAATCCATCTTCAGTCGATTACAATTCATTTAATTATGATAATGAAAGTGACCCTAATTAATATTAACTCACCTTGATTAAGTAGTACGTATCGTGATGGAAATTGTTATATCATAAAATTGGATATTAGTAGGTCGAATCAATATGAGGTAAGCCATTGGGCAGTTAATGCGCTAATATATCCTTCGGGGCCGATATTTTTACGTCAATAAATTTCGAGTAACCCACACCGATACTTAATAATAAATGATTAGTGTATTCCTTCGCCCACGGTTTAGTGAATGGTTATTAAACTACTACGTTATAGGGGTTCTATCGTAATTCCCAATTATTTTGATATCTCAAATTCTTGGGTTAAATTTTTTCAAGAAGGGTTGCTTATTTTTATGATGCATTATGAATAACGACTCACATGCTAAGAAATGGCTTTAAATTGCTAACAATTTATACATCAGGTTCAAGTAAGTATATTCTTAGGTAAAATTATTGAGCTTGTACTGCCAATAAACTTATAAATGAAAATGATTTTTTAAGGCTAATTAAGTTGCCCCCACGGTAAAAACAAATCGTATCCTATGTATTAATCCAGTGTGTCAGCTACCTCCATTCCAAATTTTATTAAAATTTGAATAGTCGTTTGAGCAATAAGGAGTACCTATCAGGCATCAATTTTTCGTATTTGTAAAATTGATAATTATATAAACTGACGGAACCCTAAATAATATCCATCAGTGCTTTTATTTTATATAAATGTTAAACAAAACAAGTAATGGAAAAATTCAAACCAACAACAGGACTTAAACCCTGGCATACCGTGTAAGGAGCCACGGTGATAAGTAGCAAAAAGTTGTGATGACGTCATCGTGTTAACAATTAAAGGATTAATTCGATCTCAGGGACGGGACGACCGCTTGCATAGCTCAGTTGGAATAGCACTGGACACGGAATGCCGATCGCGGGTTCAAGTCCCTTTGTGGGTTTGAATTTTCCCATTAGATTCTTGTTTAGAATTTATATAAAATGTTAAACCAAAACAAAAGGGAAATTGCTTAATATTTAATGTGTTGTTATTTTAACCGGACGAAAATAATTTGGCCACTCTTGCCGTCACAGAACTGTGGGCATGCACTCGTGTGTTGACCTTTCCACCAAATGTCAGGGAGATGTCACGCGGCTCCAATGCATTTGGAATCTATTTTGTGTGCGGTTTCAGTTATATTTGTGCACTCAGAGCTCACAGCTTCTGTTAACGTAGGTGGAATTACGTTTGGTGGTATTATTACTCGTAGGTAAAGCCAAATAAATAAACACTAACGTCAAACTTTGGATCATAATATGATGTTTCAAAGTTCATTTTCATTAATTTTTTTTATAGCCAACCAAAGATTGCTTTTCAAACATGACTAATGACTATAGCAATATGAAAAAAATGTTTTTTCCCTTTTTTCAGTGGATTTTTCTCTCCACGAATCTTCGATAAATAAATCAACTACGAACTACTAACTACAACGAATAATATTTGTTTTCTATTTTTTTTTTCTCAATAGATTAGGCAAGTTATATACCAAAAAATCAATAGCCGGGATTATTAATTGTAGAAAAGTGTATGTTCAAAGACAATAGTGCCAGTGAAATGTATGGATGAGGCGTATCGGTTTCTTAAGGGTCGGCAACGCGCTCGTGATGCCCCTGGTGTTGCAGGCGCCCATAGGCTACGGTAACCGCTTACCATCAGGCGGACCGTACGTCTGTTTGCCACCGTCGTGGTACAAAAAATGCACCTTAAAATAATTGGCTAACAGAAAGTTGTGCTCGGAATTTTCTTTTATTAAAATAATATGTACCTATATTAATTAAACTTCATAGTATAACTTTTGTTAGCTAAATCGAGTTATGTTGAACGAGTATAATCAAAGAAAAACATCGAAGAGTTTACGGGATATTGATAGAAAAACCCTGCAAGAATGACTAATTTCCTTATATAATTTTGTTTGTTTATGCTTTTTAATATCTACCTCAGGAAAAACTCACATTCATCCTTTGAAACAATAAAAAAGGAAATCCTTTTGTATTTAAACATTGATATCATTAAATTATAACATCATCTAATTAGGAAGAATTGTTCAGCACCAGCGATCGGTGATTTAATTAAGTCGCTTTTTAGAAGCTTAATGCAAATTAATTGAAATCAATTATTAATTTGCGTGAAATGGATACATGTGAGTTGTTTCAGATAATAATTTAGTATCACCATAATATATTCGGTTTAATAGCACGCAAAATATCTCACATTATATTTTACTGAATGGCTTATTTTATTATTTACTGAACCTTCGAAGCCCGCGGCCTTCCGAACTAACATGACGGGTCAGACTCTCGACTGTCGAAAGACGACAGACGATGAGACGAGTGACCAGGATCGGTGCAGTATTATAGTAAAATTCTAGAGAGAGAGATTTGATCTTGTAAAATTTTTCCGCATTCAAGGCTAGAATCACAAATTTTAGTAGGTAAAATGAAAATATCTAAGGGATTTTTGAGGCAACTGCACAAAACCCGAGGAATCACCTTGATAATTTGCTATTATTATAAATGCAAAATTTTTGGTTGGATAGTTAGAGGGACGGATGTTTGTATCCCAATGGATAGTTGGTTGTTGTTATTCATCATAAAATGAAATGTGATCTCGTTTATTCATCTAGGATATAAGGTAACACTTATGAAAGTTAACACTTTCATAAGTGTTACCTTATATCCTAGATTTATATCGTTATAACCCCTTATATCGTTAGGAATATATTAGGATTATATATAATATATATTATTTGAATTAGGAAAGGTGTTAGGAATGAAACAGGTTATCCGAAAAGTAGTTACAGTAAATTTGCCTACGACCAGTATGCTGACGGTGTGGAGCTATGAAAAGAACTGGCAAGAAACTCACACCACTCTTTTTAAAATATGGATAGTTAGTCATTTATTTCGTCATGTTATTTATGCTTACCAATAAATGTTATGTACTACATTACCAACGCCTTGTCTATTAAGGTGAAACAATATTACATGAACAATAGTATTGTTTTGTATTCTTACGTTAATTAATTATTATAATACTCGCAGGCACACGATAAATCAAACATGTTTGTGATGAACATGGTTATTTACTTTAATAATAATGAAGCATTTTCTCTGAAAGTAAAAGCCTTTAATTAGCGCTACTATGGAACCTTCCTTTTTTTCTTACTTACAATAAACATATAGAGGGCTTCACTTACGTTCATCTTTGTATGGCCACTATTCAGCTCCTATTGGTTGTAGCGTGATGATATAGCCTATACAAAAAGATTATTTTAATTTCATTATCATTGGGTTCCACTGCTGCCACTGACTGACCTGTTGGTCTAGTGGTTAGTGAGACTGACTGCTAAGCCAGAGGTCGTGGGTTCGATCCCCACCCAGGACAAATCTTTGTGTGATGAGCATGAAGGTTTGTTTTGTGTCTGGGTGTAATTTATCTATAATATGTATGTATTTACAAAAAAAATTAATGTATGTACCTAAGTAGTATATCAGTTGTTAAGTACCCATAACACAAGCAAATATAATTTCTTAATTTGGGACTAGATGGCGCTGTGTGAATGTGGTAGAATATTATATTATTATTATTATAAAGAATGTCGAGGGAATTTAGCCTCCAAGACGCTGCTGGTCAGATGGGTTGGAAAGGAATTAGGGTTTATTTTGAATTTTCCTTTTCTCTCAGCACTCTTGTCTGCTTAGGGTTACTTCCTTAGTCGCCTTTTATGACACCCACGGGTAGAAATGGGGTAGTGACACTATGTATTCTTAATCCGTCATTACACGGATTCAATTTCATCATCATCATCATCATATCAGCCCAATGACGTCCACTACTGAACATAGACTTCAATAATTTCATACTAGGTAATAATTTACTGTGGATTTATGTATTTACTTGTAATTCCAATAGCAAAAGGCTTTAAAATGTAACCCGTCTAAAATCATAGGCTATGTGAAGCTTTTAACTCTGACCTTTATACAATGTTCGTTATTTTACAACAGGTATAACGCTAGCTTACAAGGAAAACTTGTTAAGGTTTGGTATAAACAATGTTTTATTAGGGACCTTTTATACTATCAGACGGGAAAGGTGTCGAGATAAGTTGTGTTGTTACTAACTCCCACCAGAATGGCTTGGAAGATCAATAAGAAATTTGACATACAGATAGATTATATTCTGAATAACTTTTTACAATTTGGCGTCAAAAATCCACCGTTTAAGTCTTTTTATTCTTAAAACCTATCTAAGGACACTTGGGTTTTCTAGACGAATCTAACGATACCCTAATTGTCAAAATCCATCCAGCCGTTTGGAAGATTCGTGAGAATAAAGAAATTTACAAACATACGCGCGAAAAACAATACCCGTCCTGACAGTCGGCGGGTAAAAAGCACATCATCAGCAACCCCTTAAGTCCCACTGCTGGTCTCGGGTCCCCTCTCCTCTATCTAGAGAGTTGAGAGGGTTTATGGGTAATCCACTCACGCTGGCCTAGTGCGGGTTGGTGAATCAGGCATACTCATAGAATTTCTTCTACGGTATGTGGGTTTCCTTACGATGTTTTCCTTCACCGTTAGCAGATGATAAGTCACTTGACTAGTAAGTACATATAAATTCCACAAAGTAGAATCCACATTGGTACTGCCGGTCGGGATCGAACTCGGACGGCGTGATTTGAACGCCGGTCCCTTATCCATTCAGCCACCATCGCTAAAAAGCACATAAGCTACTTTTTACAGAGATTACATGCGGGCGGATCTACATGTGGAAGCTTGTTGTTTAAATATTTGTTAGCACCTTCCCTCCACTTCCACACTCTCCACACGCACAGGTATAGATTGATCTCTATCAAAATTTCCATTATGACGGTTGATTACAAGACAAAGTCTCCGTAATCAAGTGAATAATACATTCATGTCACAGCGATACCGTATTGCACGTACGTGACAGCTCGTAAACTGTTCCATACGTTGCAAAACCAAGTTTGACCCAGTTCTTGTTCAGTCCTCCTTTAGTTAGTTTCTCCGAAACCAATAATCAAATCTGACAGTTCCTGTTAGGAAAAAGTGGACCATAAGATATAAAAAAAAATATGATACATGACTGCCTCGGTGGTGCAACGAGATTGAATATGACTCTTATACTGCAAGAGTTTCTGAATTCAATCCCCGTGTAGAACAAAGTTACATTGTGAAGTGTGTTTCTGTCGGCCCGGAGTTTTTAAATACCCAATAAATCGTTTGTCATCCGCTATTCATATTCCTAATTATTTATATTTAATTATAAACGAATGGTTTTATTAGCTAGATAACCACAGGCAACTTTTTCATGGAAAAAACGTATGTTGCTCTATTCATGCTACCATAAAATTAAAAACAAAATCATCATCATCATCAGCCATCATCATCAACCTATTAATGTCCCATTTCTGGACTCGGACTCCTTTCCTCTATCTAGAGAGCTGAGAGAGTTTAGGCTATAACCTACACACGCTAGCCTAGTGCGGGTTGGTGGATCAGACTTACACTTAGAATTTCTTCTAGGGTATGTGAGTTTCCTCACGATGTTTTCCTTAACCGTCATGTTTTCCTTCACCGTCTAACAAATAAAAAAATACAAATGCTTTTATAGAAGATACAGTAACCATTTGTATCTGTAGACAGACAAACAGATAAAACAATAGCATCGAGAAGAGTGAGAAACGAATTGTAGTGATTGGAGATTTCTTTGAAGGGCTGCCATGCGTACTTAAATGGAAACAGCGTCCTTGAATTTTATTTTATACAACTGGACGATCGTATGGCATCCTTGGGCGTTGTCCTAATAGAACGCGATCACGCGATAGGTATCCTAAAAGACGATCACGCGATGCTATATTGCGACTAAAATGTTTAAATATTCATTCGTGCGAACTCAGTTACGCGATCGTCGCAAGTTCACGCGAACTTACGATGATCAATTGACGATCGCATCGCTTATAAGCATGATGGCCGCGTCGCGTTCTATTGGGACACTCGATATTCCATTCGCGCGAACCAACGATGATTGCAACGCTCTCTTCGCGTGGTCGCTTTCTATTAGAACACCTTTAGGAGGTCTTATTGCAAAAAGGACAGAGAAAAAAAAAGCGTTTATTCCAGTTTATCCAACTAATGTTATAAATGCGAAAGTTTGTATGAATGCATGTCAATTGCGGAAATAGCAAGGGGTCGGTATCGCGGTCGTGATGCCCCTAGTATTGCAGGCGTCCATAGGCTACGGTAAACGCTTACCATCAGGCGGGCCGTACGTCTGTTTGCCACCGTCATAGTATAAAAAAAAATACGCTAGCTTCACACTACATCTTTGCAAAGCCTGAAATAAACCAAAACTTTTAGAAAATAGGGTTACGAAGAGCAAGTTAAATTAAATGTGAAAATAATAATATTAATTGTTTTTTTTTCATAAAATCAAATACCAAACCAAGCAACCCTAACTACAATGAGTGGATGCTTTGAACTGTGATCAAACCGATTTATGTTAAGAGCGGATTAAGGCTGATTGATAAAGCCCTCTTTTGTTTCTTGTCAACTCAGACCTTTGTTATCTTACATTAAGCCCCTATTGTTTAGTAGATATGTTACAATTTCTACTGTTTAATTACTCATATTACCAAGCGATATTCGGTTCTTTAGTATTCATAAGACTCAAATGCCTGCCAATAGCAACTAAGACCAACAGCTTATCTTGCCTTTAGAGATGCTCCAATTAACGGTCACCTATCTTGAGACTGACTTTACTTTACTTAGCTTAATGTAATCTTAATCTTAAATTAATCTTATCGAATAACTCAGTACCGTAATGCCGCGAATGCCTTGGATTTAAAGGTATTTAATGAAGTCACATAATAAAATGTAATGTTAAAAGTAAAATAAATTACGTAAGCGATGTTATTTAGCGTATTAAGAAGGCTAACAACAGTATAAATTTTGACCTAACACTTATCTTGCTATTTTCGTGCACTTTCCTCACCCAAAGGTCCATTTATAGTGAAAGATTACCACAGCCGGCACGTTTTATTCGTACAAACATTTTCTATTGCTTCTTCCCAACGTTTCTTACTTCCTTATCTCATAAAATAAAAACATTTTTCGTAGGAAAAAAGGACACTTAAATGAATAATATATAACAGGTTCTACTCGTTATATCAGTTAAATTACCTACTATCTATATTGTAAGCAATTTGTGTACACATTTTTGATTACAATGAAAATAACATTCATAATGTGCTTCTTATCAAGTTTATCTGTTGGCGTTTTTATGACAATGATTCACTAATTTGCAGCCGCCATATTGATTTTCGCTGACAGCATAAGCCTATAATTGTTTGAGAAAAACTTCAAAATCAGCCGTGCCGTTTTGTCTACAGGAGCTCTCAATAGAGCGGACATACTTACTTACCTACGTACACATACAAACATGCGAAAACTATTACGCTTCTATGAATCAGTCGGGTAAAATAAAAATGTCCAGCACGCTTTTTTGCACTATCAATGTTTGCACTATCAAAATAAATGTAAGTCAAGATTAGTGTTACAGCAGTTTTCATCTTCTATATTGAAAAATAAGTTTTAAAATTGTTCAACGGCGTTTCTCTTCTTATAACAATTTTCCACTACCTAAGCATGAGTGCTGTTGTTTTCAAATTAAACTAGTCGTAATGTCCTAACACTAACTAGCCAGTTCATAATTATTAGCGTGACTTATTTACACACACCCTTTTTGTTTCAATCATTATAATGTTTTTTGTAAGTATTTATTTTTATAATAAGATTAATGGAGCACGTTAGCAAAATGTATAATTACAATACATATATGTTAATCCTTAGCTTTCGAAATGTACAATAAACTAAATTATCCACTGTCACGAAACACATTTCTAATTAAAATTAATTAACTACCTATTACATATTAACTTTTGAACAAAAGCTAAACACACTGTTCTAAGAAGTCTAAAACTTGTGGAAAAGAAAAACAAATCTATTAGTAGTCAATACAATATACCAAGGATTTCCCAAAGCACTTGCAGATGTCGACGAACATAACAATAAATTGCACTATCCTCTGGGTCTAATTCTTATATATTATTCCATGTCATTTGTCGCTTCCAATCTGGTCGTAGCTTGCGACCGCAATATTACCTGCATTGTTATGCATACAGCCTTCGTACGTAAGCCTCACTCAGTAAGTCACACTTAATTAGCCTTCAGTTACGTAATAATGTGCAGTTTGCTTTAATACTCAGGTATAACATAATAGGTTGGTCTGGTAGCCAGCCCCCTGGTAAATTGTGGTTTATAATTAAAAGTTAAAACATAACATAGCATCACGCCTTTTTCCCGGAAAGAGTAGGCAGAGGTGTTTCACACCCACATTTCGCCAGCTATGTTTGGTCCCATGAAATAGGGGGCGAGCCTATTGTCATCAACCGGGAACATTTGTTTACCAAACTCCGGGAAAATCTTAAAGTAAAAGTAAGTATCTACTTATTTTAACTAGTTTCTTGCCTAGATAACTGATATTTGCTATTCATCATTTCATCAGCAATCAGAACCTTACGTCTTTTTTTAACAAGTTAAAAAAAAAAAACGTAAAATTCTACTGAAATAAAAATATTTTTTGAGGAATTGGTGTAATCTAGGCTTTATAATCACATAAGTAGCTGCTTCGCTAAATTCGCTAATTTATTTTTATTTGTAATAAAATTAAAAAGTTTTAATAGATGTGTAAATAAAATAAAACTCTTCAACTACTAGCACAACAGTTCCTCAATTTTCCAATAAGCAAGAAAGCTCTAATTTTTTTTTAGAAATGTAGTCTTTATTTTTCATTATCAGCTAGAGCTATCCAATTAGTTAGCAGAAAAGGCCTTTACTGAAATGAATCTTAAAAATATAAGACGGATAAAGCTTATTATGAAAATAACGAAGGACGCCTAATTAGAGAGACTCGACAAAAATAATTATTATAGAGAAATAGATAGCTCAAACAAATATTGTGATATCCAGATTAAACGATAATAGTAGGTATTACAAATAATTAGGATATTAGTACGTACTGCTCTGCTCTTTAAGTAGGTATATTTCTAGCAATAGCACTGACTTAGATAGAATATTTTTTTGGCCGCTACTCGAGAACCTTTTTTCCCCATTCGGCGTAAATTTGTTGAGGCCTATGTCCAGCAGTGGACGTCATTGCATGCATTGGGCTGATATGATGATGATGATGAAATCTTTCACGGATTAAATGAACAGTTTCTTCAACCACTTGATTTATTTATTGAGAATTTTAGTTTTTGACCCGTTTCAGCGCTGTAATATTATAACATGTTTATACCTCGTTCCTATCGCAGTTCATAGTTGTTCAAAACCTTTGCGAACACGGTCGCAATTAACGGAAATTTTGATGAATATCACTGAAAGGTCGCATCGGTATTCAATGTATCAAATATTATCTTGTACGTCTATAATCACTGAAGCGTTCAAATTTTACGAAAATCCCTTTGAATCGCTTCGACATGAACAACAAATTAATTTGATTATGTGAGAGCCGTTGTACCTATATCTTTAATATGATCATGTGGCAACATTCTAAGATTTCCTTTGTATTATTCCTTTCCTCAAGTGTGGATCAAGGAATCATTCCTTGAATAATAAGATACAATAATAACGAGGAACAGAAAAACTGTTAATCGCTTAATTGTTTTCTTCTTGGCAATTTTCATAAAACGTATTTGAAAATTTCGCTCGATGTTTTACTCTACTTTTCGTACTTACGTTTCAGTACCTACTACAAAATAAATTTGACGTACATGTAATTTATTAATATGTTCCTGAGAACAGCAATACCAATACGTATCAGTTATTTATTAATGTAATCGGATAAGATTACAATAACAAATAATACTTCAAACATTCCTCATAGTCATCTGTGTATAGGTATGTAGGTACATATAACTCATAAGGAAGTTCATTGACCAAAAGTAATTTCTAAAATGAATTGTAATGTACATATTATATAGAAACGACACAATAATCTTGTTAATTGAGTTCAATGTATTGTGCTTACAATTACATAGAAATCGGAATAATAAATATTAATACTTCTTTATTTGTTGGAACAAGTTATAGTATACAATATTTTGTATCTTGTACTACAAGAATTTATCCGTTGTATTAACTAATGAGACAACATGTCCGCCTTTGTATTGAGATAGAATTATCTTTTTTTATATAGGTACCTATTTAGTTATTAATAGTACATTGATGAAGGACCAATACTTACGTTGATGAAAATCCTTACTTGTTAGGTTTTTGATAAACTAATACTTAAAGTATTTCAACGCTAATGTATGAAAGGTTTTTCTAAGGCTCAGCTCGATAACTTTTGTTTTGTTCATATGTTTTGAACTCTCTGACTTTTCTTTACTGTTAAATTGTACCCAAACATTTACTCTTAGTAATTTACTCTCAATCTCATAGCAACATTAACACCCCTTTCAAAAACCACATTTAAATCATTGCTCGTTACTTTAGCACTATGTGCTTTTAATGTAGGTTCTAATGGGCCCACAAGGAATTATGAACTAGATGCTAACAACTAACTCGGCGTGGGATTACCTCAACCAAGATTTATAACGTAATTAAAATAAGTGACCTTTCAAGTACCTACTCCTATTACAGCGTAAAGAGTAGAACTTAATTCGTGCTAAAATAATACTCATTTTGATGAACGAACACGGGTTTACTAACCGCGAGTTCTGTTAGTAGTAAATACGCGCGTCCTTGAACATTGAACTCTCAATTCAGCTGATTTTGTTTGTACCGGGCAATAAGAGAAAAGTGTATTTTTGGTAGGTAGTCATACTTTTATTTTTAGCTTGTGCCTGCGGCTCCGTCCGCGTGATATGTTGGCAAAATGTGTGTGTGCTATTCCAGACTATTATCTATCGGTGTATCAAATTTCATTCAGATCCTTTCAGCCGTTAATCATCTATCCATCCTTACTTTCGGGTTTATAATATTAGTAGCATAATCACATATTTATTACTAAAAATATATAACACCAATTACTCTTCCGTGGTGTGACTTCGTCTCTTACAAATAATAACCACCATTTTCCTAAGCTTTCTCTACTTAGCGACGTAACGTCAACCTGCCAGTTTGACTGGGGATAAAACCGCTCTTAACTTAATTCTAAGTATTACTACAAGTTTCTATGTACATAGGCATGTGAGTATATAATTTATTAGCCGATATACTAGGTAGCAGATTTTATCAATAACTCACCACGGAAAGGGTCATATTATATCGACAAGTTAGGTAACTTTGCGTTCCTGGAGAGGTCTTAACTAAAACAACCTAAATACACACAAGATCGGTTCGGTTGCTAGGGCCTAAAAGCATAGCAAATACCCCCAACCCATTATTCTATTACATAGTAGCAACGAACTATTTCGTGTATAGTTTATCAATCTTGTCATAAAAGTTCATTGATATATATTAATTGCTCTTCGGAAATATTCATCAATATTGGGGGCTTGTATATTTTTTGTTGCCAGTGAATCAATTCTGTGTAAGAACTTGCATTTATGGTCACTTTTGGTATCTAAAACATTCGCGAATGCGATTTTATACCCACTTGACGAGCCTTTAAAATGTGTCTTGCGTGGAGTTCTCTTATCTTCTTCTGTGAATCTTTTATCATCTCAACCAGAAGTTTCCTGGATGAGCTAAGTGATAGTTTCGAATAAAAACAGAGTCAACTATTGCTAATAACTCTACAGACAAATATCTAGTTCTGTTAAAAGTTCCCATAAATGTTTTGAATCATCTTTGCAGGATGAATATGTTTTAATAGGAAACCAGAGAGCAGCGTATAATTTTACGACAAACATTGCTAAAATCACAAGATTTTCTTGGAAGTTTTCCGTAGATATATCTATCGAAGTGTGTGATTAGCTTTTGTCAACCAGTGAGCATAGGATAACTAACCTGGGCTTCTAATTAATAAATTAGGGAGGCAAGATCCATTTATGACAACAGTAGTAATCTCTTGTAAATATTTTTGGTCTGTACTGAGATCTGTTGATATTTATGGATATAGCTCACTTGCTAGCTTCTCAAAGTGGTCCTAGGGCAGCGCCTCGCATTTTTTTACCGTATGTTTTGCCTATTTGCAAGTGATCTAGGTCCTGCAGTCGGGCCATCCAAATAGGTAACGCCTCAAAGTTATCTCATTGGCGTGTAAGAGGTAAATTATTTATTCTAATGGTCGAGATCGTCTATTTTTCAAAAGACAAATCACGTGTCTTATTTTCCCCATATTTGTATTTGTTCCATTACAGCCTATAGCCATTAAACATTCGGGTGATACCTTTTCAGTCGTTAAAAAAATGTGGATAGCTCTCTTTATATTTTTGCACTACCAGGAGCGAAAATCACCTACCCAACAGGAACAGAGTCTGGTTCTTATATAATCGTAATATATTCCACTTGTAAAATTACTCTAAACCTTTATTATCCTTTTAAAACAATTTGAGTTTCGTAGTTGAGTCCGTGTCGTTTTTTCCTCACTACGTCCTGCACTTTACATCTCTGTCACAGCACTAAAGCATATTAAAATAATGCAATATTTGATTGTAATACTTAAATAACTATATTTGCACATGTTTCTGACTAAAAGAAACCTATTTTAATAAATTATGTACAATTTAGCATGCCGCACAAATAGGCTCTAAATATATATTTTTTTTAGTTTTCGATGTCTCGGCGGGGGCTTTTAACGTTGTCTGATATTTTTTATATTTTTATTGGAGGTAGTCGATGGCAATTGGCAACATAATACAACTATTACAAATCAAAATTCGAAAAAAAAAAATTTCGTTCCGCCCTAGTGTACATATATTATCGACCGATTTTTTCATCTAGTTGTATTTATATTGTAGAAGAAAGAAGGTCTTTCTTCTTCTTCTTCTTCTTTGTCGTTACGCTCTTGGTCGTGGTCATCATGTCGTAATTTGTGGATTGGGCAGATATGATGTTCCTTACTCGACATCTCTCTCTGCCATCTTTAGCACTCACAAAATACAACTAGATGAAAAATTCGGTCTATAATATATGTACACTTACAATATTGTAAATGGAAGAAACGGCTCCCACGATAAACCTCAACCTTTATTTATTACGTATAAAAAGTCCCCCATACGTGCCTCCATTTCCTACATAGAAATAGAATTGAGGAAAACGATAACAGATATTATCTGATATGTTTTTAGGTTGAATAATGGTTAGTACGTGCTCCGGGCAGTACTATGTTGCCTATTATCGGCTTTCTCTATGAAATTTGAGGTGGACAATTACATTTTTATTATATTTCTTTTAGAAGTCGACTTTGAAGAACATGTTTTTGCGAACTTAAAGTGACTTTCTTCTACGAACCAGGAACGCTGAATACTGCGAAGATAATTGCTGCGATGTGATATCGTACGGCAAGGCGTATTTCTTCCACGGTTATGGTGACCATTCATTCAACAAACCCTCAACACATAACATCTCGTAACGTTTTCAATTATTACGCAAAAAATATCTGATGATGTGATATATTTCCACTATTAAAAAATCCATTTGATTCATTGAAATTAGGTAATAGTTTTTATCTACTATATACAACTTAGTAAATATATTAGGTTATTTTATATGTCTTCAGTGAATATTCGCCTTTTTGACGTCATGTCTCGCTGCTCCAGTTTTCTATCAACCAAAACAATATTTACTTACTACGTCGCTCAGTGAGTTATATAAATAAAACATCGAAACAAAATATCACAATGACAAGTCCAAAGAAAGAATAACAACACTGTCAGTACCAGAAGTCATTCCTAGAATGTTTGAGCTCTCAATATAATAAGAAAATTACGACATTCGTTTTATATAATTTATTGTAAATTAGCAACTTAGACTTTTAGTGCCATACAGTGTTGACGTTAATGGTTTATTCACATATATTTTTGTAAATTCTGTTAAACTTTTCGTATAAAGAACGATTTTTTATAAAACTTTTCATATTATTATCATCACGCCTTTTTCAAGGAATAGGCAGAAATAATTTACACCCTCATTACGCCAACTGTGTTAGATTTCTGAAAAACCACTAAACAATTTAAAGGAATACGTAGCAGTTTAATTTGAAATTAAATCCTGTGTTCTATCAAATTAGTGTCTAACATTCTAATTATGCGCTTTGATGAATCGTTTAATTTATAATCCTACTAAAATTGAAATTAGAGACTTCAATCATGAACAGTTATTAAAACTTTCATAAGGTCATTCATACTGTGGTTAGTAACTTTTCATGTGTGCTTAGGTCCTTAGATGAGCAAACACGTTTACACTGTGTTAGCCCTTCGTGCTCCGAAACACGTTAAACCATTTATATGCTTTAATATATATCTAATTATGCATGAAATTCATTTACGGATCATCCATCAGCAACCCATTTAATCCCACTGCTGGGATCGGGTCTCCTCTCCTCTAACTAGGACATAAGTATGTTAATATATAATACTAGACGTCGCGCGGAACTTCACTCGCGTGTTTCTTTATTTGGCCCCTGCTTAGCTCCTGTTAGACATAGCGTAATGTTATATAGCCTATAACCTTCCTCGATAAATGGGCTATCCAACAAAAATAATTTTTCAAATCAGATAAGTATAGATCTAGACTTTATTTATTTATTTATTTAATTCATTCATCAACCTAAGAATGTCTCCTTGCATCTCAATGCAGACGAACTTCTACACACACAAGACAGACATATAACCCTGGATAGCTATAATAATATCCTTTATCTCGTCTGCTGCCGTCTCAACATGAAAACAACAGGCGTATGCATATTAAGATTGATAGCACCTGAAAATGGAAACGGGTCGTGAGTTGATGAAAAATGGAGCTTCACTTATTCTCTGAGATTGGAGGGAGCAGTAATGATACACCCCTTAATGTGTAAAAAACTGTTCGTGCAAAGAGGAATGTGATATCAACCTAATAACCATGCAAACAAAATGAAACACTATTTCAAAATGATGAAAATTCACATTTTTATACCTGACTCCAAAATGGTGGTGTCTTTTAGCTCTCTGATTGATTACTTCGTCAATTGTGGATGTATTATGATAGTTCTTGTGGTTGTACTTACCTGTTTACTTCATGTGGTGTTTACCTGTAATTATCCGTGTAGTTATCTGTGTAGTGACGGATTAAGAATACAATATAATGTCACTACCCCATCTCAATCCGTGGGTGTCGTAAAAGGCGACTAAGGGAGTAAGCTTATGCAGACAAGAGCACTGTGAGAAAAGTAAAATTCGAAACAAACGCTATACTAACCCGTCTAGCCAGAGTGATATAGTAGGTTAAATTCCGTCCACATTATTTGGAGGCGACCCGTGTCCAGCAATTATTATTATGGATTTATGGGTTAATATTATGATTGCCTCTAATTATCAGACTAAGTTCTGCATTAATAATATAATATTCTACCACATTCACACAGCGCCATCTAGTCCCACAGTAAGCAATTATATTTGCTTGTGTTATGGGTACTAAACAACTGATATACTACTTAAATACGTAATAATAAATATTTGTAAATACATACATATTATAGATAAATTACACCCAGACACAGAACAAACCTTTATGCTCATCACACAAAGATTTGTCCTGGGTGGGGATCGAACCCACGACCTCCGGTTTAGCAGTCAGGGTCACTAACCACTAGACCAACAGGCCAGTCAAATTTATTACTGTTTTGTTATGCATTATTACTATATTATCATGTGTGTAACATAAGTATATCATAATAAACCTCTGTGGTTTTCAGAATGCTATAAAGACCTAAACAGATGTATAAGCCTTTATATTGTTAAATAAATAAAAAAAAAAAAAAAAAAAAAAAATATAGTAAACGAATGTTGGTGAACCAATAAGATAAATATCTATTATAATTAATTAAATTTACTTTTTATCCCTTGCACTAAAGTTTATACAGAGGTTGCTAAATTAAGTGTCTAAAATATTTAGCTTTAGAACTACATAATGACGAGAACGCTATAGAGCTAAAGTACAAAGTACTCAGTCTGGTGAATAACTCAACAGTAGAATAACATTAAAACAAAACGGTTGGTTTATTTTAGGTTTTAATTACGGCTTCTCCAATTTAAGCTTTTCTACTCGAGATTAGAAATTATACTCTAGAAACCGCACTACATAAAACTTCTCTATATATCTTTGTTAGAGAAGGACAGAGCTTTTCAATCCGTTTATGCTACATCGCCCTCAGATTCTTAACTTAATTTTACTTACTAGAAACCTTAACCTTATTTCCGAGTACAATAAAGAATTATTCATAAAGATGAGTTACTTATCCGAAGCATATTTTTAATTTTTGGGGCTCCGTACCTGAAAAGGAAAAAACTGAACCCTTATAGGATCACTCTGATGTTCGTCTGTCAATACCCATTCTCTCAGTAACGCGTAAAGGTATTAAGCAAGGCAGCACGAAGTCAGAGTTGTATTCTCGAGAAAATGAATTTGCGAAATGCTTTCTCTAACACATCGGAATACATATGGCTGTTTACGATTAAATAAAACGTAATATTATTATCTACATAGCATAATATATTATGACATAGTGTTGTGAGGTCCCGGGTTCGATTCCCGGGTCGGGTGAAAATTGTATTGGGCTTCTATCATGAAATTCCAGTTTTGAGATTTTCCCGGAGTTTGGTAAACAAATGTTCCCGGTAGATGACAATAGGCTCGCCCCCTATTTGATGGGACCAAACATAGCTGGCGAAATGTGGGTGTGAAACACCTCTGCCTACCCCTTCGGGGAAAAAGGCGTGATGCTATGTTATGTTATGTTATGTTTATAGTGTTACTACGTTGCGCCTTTTTTCAGAAAGGGTAGGCTAAAGCATATTCAGTCACATGACGAACTTGTTGCTGTAATACGAGTACATGTAATAACAATAAACTCGTATTATAGCAACAAGTTCGTCCACTACGAGGGCAAACCTGTTGCCTATTACCAGGTCATTGGTCTTCATGACTGTACGGTTTGTGCATCACGGATGATGAAATTATACAAATTTTAATTGGGTTAAACTGTAATTTATTATGAATCTTGAGTACTATGCTTGCTATATTATGTACTTATGGAATGAATTAGTGTAGAAACGTAAAGCTCAAATCACACCGAAATGGCAGCGCAGTGGCGAGCATTTTCAGTGTCATATGATTTTAAACTTTATCTTCATTATTGTAATACATAGTATCGCTTGAGAAACTTGGAAAGTCTCGCGGCCGTCAGAGTGCTCGCGTCGTCGCGGGGATGACACTGGAAATGCTCGCCGCTGCGCTACCATTTCGGTGTGATTTGAGCCTATAAGGCGCGTCTCAGCGTAAAAACGGCAATGTACGGATGCATTGCCCTAACAATGGCTCAATCATTTTTTGCTTTTAAATTTTCACGGCACATGACAAAATTTGAGATCTTTACCTGGTCGATACGTCGAGCAAAATAAGATAACTAAATACCTAAAACATATCGCGTGAATTCCCGTTTAAAATCTCAAAGTCTCTATCGTTATCTCTCAATCCATTTTTTTTTTGACTCGGCAATCAACACCAGGAACTATTGTGTGGCAGTTACACCTCCCGGTACACCACCTGAACCGTCTTTTCTACAATGCCAAAGTTGTCCTATACTGTGTCCTATACCCTATCATGCCAAACAACCATTACAAAACCGAAAAGAAGAAAATGTTACGTAAGCACATTAACCTGAAAATTCCATTGAAACCTCGTACGGTACGTTTGGAATCCCAAAAGGATTTAACATAATAACGGTAATCCCGTTTAATATACAGAAACGTAAGGCTCACATAACATTTAATTAAAATAATCAACGTCGACCCGTTCATATGTCAAGACCCACAATGGTTGTCTAATTCTTTAAGTAGGCTTTCAAACACTTAATTTGCTGTTGCTGGGTAGAAAGGAAGCGTTCTTGAAAACGAATATTGATGTAGCATTCAATTTAAGGCTAGTGATGCATAATAGAAAAGCAACAGGTGAATCTTTGTGTATTGCCGTAATAAACAAACAATTTATAATTACCCGACTGCCAAAAAGGAGGGTAATGTTTTTCGCGCGTATGTAGGTATGTGGGCGTAAATGTTTGACTGGCCTGTTGGTCTAGTGGTTAGTGACCCTGACTGCTAAGCCAGAGGTCGTGGGTTCGATCCCCACCCAGGACAAATCTTTGTGTGATGAGCATAAAGGTTTGTTCTGTGTCTGGGTGTAATTTATCTATAATATGTATGTATTTACAAAAAAAATATATATTTAAGTAGTATATCAGTTGTTTAGTAACCATAACACAAGCAAATATAATTGCTTAATTTGGGACTAGATGGCGCTGTGTGAATGTGGTAGAATATTATTATTATTATTAAATGTTCCATTGTAACCTTCTGTAGCCTAACCGGCTTGGCTGATTTTAAAGTGTGATGTGTCATTCGATTTGTATTTTTCCCCCGAGTGTCATAGGCTATGTGACGTCAACAAAAAACCAATATGGCGGACGTAAACTGTCAAAACATACGTTTTTTTTGTGCTATCGCAATATGGGTATCAGATGAAAGCTAATTAATAGCCTAATTCAATTATATATGCACTAACTATTGCCCGTGGCTCCACTTGTCTCTTGTAACCTAATTAGCTTGACCGATTTTGAAGTGCAAGGTGCTGTTATATTCGTATTCATCACCGAATCTCTATATCGAAGCCTATAGACCTTTTACCAGTGTATTCTTCGAATTCATTTCTTTAAATCGACTATCGGTGGCTACTTTTAGGCAGTCGGGTTATTTGGTTTTTTAAATTAACTCTTGTAATCATATAGTTTTTTGCAACATCCGTAGTAAATTAACTTCTTACTCGCGTTTTTCGGTTATTACTAAATACACATTGCCAAGGTCAGTTACCTTCTGCATTGTATCAGTCATTGCTAATTCTATATAAGAATAATATTATTGTTCGATATGATATTAATTGATTTGATAAATGTTTTGATGGTTAGCTGCCGTTTATATCGCCGTGTATCACATTTGTGTAATTCATTGATTTTTTTTTTCAAGTCTAGGTATACTTTGTTTCTATTAACTAATTGTTTATTAAGTCCCCCGTGGTACAAGCCTAGTTACCAAATGCGGGCATTGTCTTTTTTAATTAATTTAAAAAAAAGTGTTGTTGTATATACGGTGTATTCCTGTTGTCCCCGCTTTCTGCTGTCTGTGTTTGACTGGCCTGGGTCTAGTGGTTATTGACCCTGACTGCTACGCTGGAGGTCGTGGGTTCGATCCACACCCAGGACTAATCTTTGTGTGATGAGCATGAAGGTTTGTTCTGTGTCTGAGTGTAATTTATCTGTAATATGTATGTATTTACAAAAAAAACGTATTTATGTAATATATCAGTTGTATAGTACCATAACACAAGCAAATATAATTGCTTAATTTTGGACTAGATGGCGCTGTGTGAATGTGGTAGAATATTATTATTCTGTGTCGGTGGAAGACTACGACACGTCATAAATTTCTGTATCGTTGTCCTCGTTGTGTACAACCACTTAGCTTAGTAAATGCTTATTTCATATAGTAAAACCTGTGCCCTCATTCAGATTCTCAAATAAAAGCATATTTTGTCGCCCCATCTGGTATAGAAAAGATTATTTCCTTTTTTTACGTCTGTGTTATTATGTAACGGAAATAATAGGAAATGAGTTGTGTATGTTGACTACAAAGGCAATATTTGCTCAACGAATTCTTATCTAATAGTGAAATTGTAGACGAAAATGTAAATACATTTTTATTGTTATGATAAAGTGCTAAGTGATTTCGTATTTTATCTTCTTTGCATTTATTTGAAATGAGATGAAAAAAAATTAATGAGAATGTATGAAAAGATTGATGAATGTTGATGAAGTGATGTTGAAGATCGTAGCAGGTGGAAAGAAATAGTCTCTGCCTATCCATTTGTTGGGAAAGAGGTATGATCTATATGCATGTACGAGTATATAAGCTTTTAATTTTGATTTGTTTTAGACCACCGCCAATCATAGATTTAAGTGAGCTTGCAGTAGAAGAAATATTTTTGACAGTCTACTGTTTTATCTAGAGAGGTAGTTTGTGAATTAAATAAGCTCCTCTACAATACAGATACTTTCTTGGGGCATGACTTCCCCTTTAAAAAAGAAAAAATGCATGAGTTCAATGAGAAAATTCTGCCAGAGGAACTAGGAGCATATCTACAAAATTGGTCCACAGCCACCCATAATTTCAAATTTGATAACTTTAGCATTTACTCCCACAATAAGGATAATACCACACTGATGTGTGTTGCGTCATCGCAATGCTATTAATTCTAAGCAATGAGTATCACGCGATGGCACTCTGAGCGCCAATATTTCTTACAAATGACAGAGTTATGACAGCGCAACGCAGTCGACATGATATGGCATCACTCAGAGTTGAGCTAGGATGTAGCGAGAGATGCGTTTGTTAAATCACTTAATTTACCACGCATAGAAATTTCATTTACAATGTCATTGTCCTATTGGAAGTCTCTTGAGGCCTATGTCCAACAGTGGATGTCCTACGGTAATATGATGATGATGATTGTCAAATAATTTAAGTAGAAATATCTTAATTATCTGACCCTAATCTCAATCTCGACATTTGGTTGGTCAATATGGATCGTTATCAAAGATTTAAGTAGATATATTTGAAAAATTAAGATGTAATATTTTAAATATTTACTTTATTTAGGGCCTGTTTCACCACTGACAAATAAGTGCTATGTATATAAATACATAGGTTATCAAACTTACTTGACAGATTTTACGTATTTTTCATATAAAATTTGTCAAAAGTCTCAGGTAGTTTATTAGATACTTATTTGAAGGTGGTGAAACAGGCCCTAAATAAAACATCTTAATTTTTCAAATATACCTATACACTTAAACCTTTGACAACGATGTCGATATTGACCAACCAAATGTCGAGATTGAGAGTATGTCATGTATTCTTTTTTTACATAATTAATTTCTCTTATATCAGCAAATTTGTCCATATAAACAATGTTTATTATAAATAGCATTACTTCACAGGAATGAAATGTTTCCTGTGTAAGATACAATATGGGTACAAAAGATCATTCATGAGTAAAATTGAGATGTTATCCAATTACGTAACCTCCTTGCTGTGACAGAGTAATACGTAATGTTGTTGATAACATGACTATCGTTTCCTAATCTGTATCTATATCTATACTTATAATATAAAGCTCTGCTCAGCTCCTATTAGCCGCAGCGTGGTGTTATATAGCCCATGTTACTCAATGATAATGTAGCTTTCTAACGGCAAAAGAATTTTTGAAATCGGTCTATTAGTTTTTAAGTTTTTTCGTTATATACAAAATTACAAATATTTCCTCTTTATATTATTAATAAAGATGTATGTATCGATGGGTAATCACACGGTACATCTTTTGCCGGGCAAGTAACTAGTCATCTTTTCTTTATCTTTCTCGGCGTGTAAGACAGAGCTAGCAACAAATTTGTCATATTAAACGTGCATCTTATAAAAGAAATTTGGTATATACATTGAAATTAAGAATGTAGACAATAGACTCACGGGGGCTTGGCCTGAAATACCATTAATAAGCTCATTTTGGCAAAACATTTCGTGTTGGCGGTGTATAAAGGGTTTAATAACCGAGAATTTCTGAGCATGGCGGCGACAAAGGCTTTATGTACAGAATATTGTTTAATTAAGAAGAGCTGAGGCATGAAAGAACTGATTGTTGCCACAAGTCATGGTATTAAGTAACATTTACAAATAATTCAACAGTCTCTAAAGAGATGTTATGTCACATCTACAATGTGTTGTTTTCAAATTGTTTAATAAATACTATTACCCAGTGACTAGGCCTCTATGGGGTTTCTTCTTAATAAAAAGAGTGATAGCCAGATTACAGTAGGTACTGTATTTTATTTGGGTAATTTACAAATATGTGAATTGCGCGTCAAGCTACGCGGAGTGTTTGAGCTGAATGAGCGGCGAAGCGAGGCGCCGGATTTGGTTTCGTGCGGTGCGCCCCCGCGCACGCCTCAGACCCCGCAGACACCATTGGCAGCCGCAGATAACGAAGAGAGGCGCCAACACCCAGCCTGTATCATCCCATTGATGTATTTCAGCATTGGGACGATACAGGATAAAGAAAATAATAAAAAATAAAGAGAAAACAATTATGCCTATGAGCAGCGTTTACCACTAACTATCAGGTAGTCGATTCTGCTAATTTACACACGTCCATAGCAAACTGATAGACCAATCACAGGCCGGCAATATAGCGCGATTGAGTTAGAAAGCCAATCACAGCTTTCGAATGAGACCATCGGCTTGCCATTGTGTTACGATTATGTTAGCAGGATTGGGACCTTGGTCAAGGTTGTGGGTGGCCGATAGTTGCAGGCGGCAAATAATAGCAATTATATTTTTTTATTTCAGATTATATAAATCCATATTTGTGTTAGTACCAAGAATAAAAATTAAAAACTAGTGTTAGTAAGCATTATTATACACATTAATAAAATTAAAATAGTAAAAAATTAAATTAAATTAAAAATAAGCTGTTCGATGTGACGCTCCGCATGCATGGTCATTTGACTGCATGTGCAGCCTACATGCAGTCAAATGACCATGCATGCGACCCATCGCTTCAGCAGCGGAGAGTCCCATGCAAAAAATCGCTCGCTGTGATTCGAGGCCTACGTCCAGCAGTGGACATCATTGGGCTGATATGATAATGATGAAATAATATTATTATAAAGCACACTCATAGTTATTTACAAAATTTATACATCCTATCTTCTTGTCTCGTCTTCACTCATGTAGAACTTGACTCATAATATTCTTTAACTATATAAGTGCAGGCTATCAAATGAAGCACTAACGACTT
The DNA here is from genome assembly GCA_905147015.1 of Laspeyria flexula. NCBI lineage: Eukaryota > Metazoa > Arthropoda > Insecta > Lepidoptera > Erebidae > Laspeyria > Laspeyria flexula. The sequence goes on along the minus strand of LR989964.1, from coordinate 7,142,537 downwards.
GTGTAAACGATGACATTAATCCTTAAACTATTAAGTACTTCCTACGTTTAACTATCAAGCAACTAAGTTTGATCGATGTGAAATGCCTTTGTGGGAAATCCTTTAGAACATAAAGTTATTAATTTTGAAGTTTTTAATTTGGCATTCATTTGTTATAAAATCAACTTAAAAATATACTTTCTGCTACATTATATTGATTCTATTTTTATATATTGCTGACTCTTAAATTTCTCGGTTTCTGACGTGAAATTTTAATAATAAATCCTATGATTTTTATTTCCCATTATTAGGATAATATACAAATTAACATTACGTAAATAACATAACATAACATAGCATCACGCCTTTTTCCCCGAGGGGGTAGGCAGAGGTGTTTCACACCCACATTTCGCCAGCTATGTTTGGTCCCATGAAATAGGGGGCGAGCCTATTGTCATCAACCGGGAACATTTGTTTACCAAACTCCGGGAAAATCTCAATACTGGAATTTCATGATAGAAAACTCCAATACAATTTTCACCCGACCCGGGAATCGAACCCGGGACCTCTTGCACAGCAGTCGTATACACTTCCCGCTGCGCCACCGTGGCAGTTAGAGTTAGTAGTTAGAGTATGTAAATGCTTATTACAAATGGAGGGTATACAAAAACACAGATATTCAAGTACTCTTATATAAATAGAAAAAAAAAATTCTATCACGTACTTATTTTTTGGCTAAAAATATAACGTTGTCGTATGTAAACCGAACGTTTAGGCATAATAATCGTAGATGTACTACGCCGGTTACGACGTAGGCGGTGTCTACGTGACAAGGTTTTTGAAGTAAAGCAAATATTAGTCAGCAACCTCCATTGAAACGTTGTTTGACATTTAGCAATAGAATATTTTTATTTTATATGTCATACGAATTTAGGCTACTTAATATTTAAAAACCGGTCAAGTGCGAGTCGGACTCGCGCACCGAGGGTTCCGTTCCGGACGGATTTTTTTTTGTTATTAAAATGTAAGAATGATTAGGTAACGGGATAGGTCAAGGTGTGCAATAAAAATTAACATATTTTTACCTCTGGGTGGTTTAAAAAAAAACCCTAACCTAACCAGTCCGAGTCGGATTGCTCTGAATCGGGGGATGTGAAGTTTAGCTATCGCACAGAGGTCGCCGGAGCCCCGCTTCGCGGGTCTCCTACTTCTGGGTGGTTTGAAAAAAAATAACCCTAACCTAATCAGTCCGAGTCATATTGCTCTGAATCGGGGGGTGTTAAGCTGTCGCATATTGATTGTCGTAACCCGACTGTCCTCGCCGTTAGCGCAGATTTCCACCTATAATAGCTCGTATCCGGAAACCAGTGCGTGCTATCGCACAAATAATGATAATTTGGCTAGACCCTGACCACGGGATAGCTATAAGTTAGAATAAATAAGGTAGGTAGGTGTTTATATAACGTCAGTCCGGAATAAATTCTCACTTTTGCTCAATTTTTTTAGGCTTATCATTGTATACCCCAGTACTAATATTCAGTGATATAAGGACACGAGATCGGTTTTCGGATTTTTTCCTTTACTTGTGCAACTTGATATTACTTCTTGCCAAATTTCATGATTCTAGGTCAACGGGAAATACCCTATAGGTTTTGACTTTTTTGATCGTCTATCTGGACTACAAAAATGGAGCAAAAACGGCTGTATCTTTTGATTGCGTTACTGTTTGAAATATACTGTTGTACTTAGAATTTTGATTTATTTTTTACACCGAGGGTTTATAGATCCGAGTATATGATATTAATTTCAGCTTTATACCTCTACGCGTTCTTGAGAAAAAAATTCTTGACAGACGGACAGACAGACAGACAGACGGACAACCGAGTGATCCTATAAGGGTTCCGTTTTTTCCTTTTGAGGTACGGAACCCTAATATTTATTTGCAAAATAAATGTAGACTTAGATGATAAAATTCCAAATATGAAATCAATGTGGACCTTGCTGGCACAGCAAAGTAGGAAAAAGGAGGATATACTATATTGTTATTAGCTATTGAAAGATTTAAAGTATAGCCGAATAAAAAAAAAACTATCTTAGAAATAAACTTTTCAATAGCTCCGATGTGATAACGCCAAAACGAAGCATACAATTATAATTGGATTGAAATAATATAAATTTTGTTCAGTGTAGTGACGGATTAAAAATACATAATGTCACTACTCCATCTCAACCCGTGGGTGTCGTAGAAGGCGACTAAGGGAGTAACCTTATGCAGACAAGAGCATTGCAAGAAAAGGAAAATTCGAAACAAATCCTATACCAACCCGTCTGGCCTGCGTGGTATAGTAGGCCAAATTCCCTCCACATTCTTTGGAGGAGACCCGTGCCCAACAGTGGGACATTTATGGGTTGAGATGATGATGATGAATATAAATTTACAATATACTGTTTCATCATCATCATCATATCAGCCCAATGACGTCCACTGCTGAACATAGGCATAATATACTGTTTGAATGTATCATAATACTAATATAGCCTATTACAGTCCATTGCTGGACATAGCCTATCCTAACACGCGCCATAACACTCGGTCCTCCGCCTTCCGCATCCAGTCAGACCCAGCTACCTTTTTCAGGTCATCGGTCCACCTAGCTGGGGGCCATCATATTATATTAATATTCAATTAATCTATAACTATAATTACGGAGATGCCTCATATCACGCTAGAAAGCACGCTAATGAGGTTAAAAGAATATTAAAATGAAGCCACGCTCAAATTATTATTTTTCTATATGATAATTGAACAGTAAAATGAGTCATCGAGGTTTTGAAACATTCGGCAAGGTCAGTCCATAGATTATAATAATATAATAATAATATTTTCACACATTCACACAGCGCCATCTAGTGCCAAATTAAGCAATTATATTTTGCTTGCGTTATGGGTGCTAAACAACTGATATACTACTTAAATATATTTTTTGTTATTATAGATAAATTACACCCAGACACAGAACAAACAATCATGCTCATCACACAAAGATTTGTCCTGGGCGGGAATTGAACCTGCGACCTTCGGCTTAGCAATCAGGGTCACTAACCACTGCGCCACAGTTACGTGACAGTTTGTCTCATTCTTATTCTCTGTGCTTTGGAAGGCACGTACAGCCGTTGAAGCTGGTTACCACTTAATAGCCGTTAAGTCAAGTTGGAAGCCTTCTAAGAGACTAGAAAGCTCAAGAGCTAAAGCTAGAAAGCTAAAGCTCATACAAATATAATAATATAAAATATTGTGTATGGAATTAAAAACATAGCCTTTTGATAATATCATAAAATAATATACAATAGTATTTACTTAAACAAACTAAAACAGTTTTAGACAGTTACGATTTTCTGAATTATGAGGCATTCAACCCCGGTAAACTTAGAGGAATATAATGAAAATTGCCATTAATATTTCAAAATTCTAAGTTCAGTTCAAGTCAGGAAGTCCTAATGAACTTATGTAAAGTTATTTGTATTAATTCACTCAAAATCGAATCAAAGTGACTTGTTTGCATCGCTCGCGCTTGTTGGGATTATTCTATTCGTTTCGACGTAATTGGTTTAACAGACGTATTCTGCAATAGGATACCAAGACACAAGCGATCATGATATGGGGATTTTAGAATACACCATTATATAGGCATTCTTGGCAATATTTAATGACATAAGTCTTTTGTCCTACTCATAATAAAATCAAAGTCAAATCTTTTTATTTCATTTTGATCACATATATGATACTTATGAACGTCATACAAAGCCAAAAAAAAGGTTTCAGCAAATTTTGTCTACGGCCAGTTCACTGAAAGAACCATAGTATTTACAATTTCAATTGGTTACAGTTTGAAATATCACAGAAAGGTACAGAACCAAAACACTAATTACTACCATAACTATCAGGTTGTGGAATGAACTCCCTAACGAGGTTTTCCCAAGGGACTGCAGTATGGGGTTCTTCAAAAAAGGAGTGAATATGTTTCTTAAGGGCCGGCAACGCGCTCGTGATGCCCCTGGTGTTGCAGGCGCCCATAGGCTACGGTAACCGCTTACCATCAGGCGGACCGTACGTCTGTATGCGTCGTGGTATAAAAAAAAAAACAATTTCAATCAAATTTGGATATGAGAAAAAAAATATGAGGCGGACTAAAGTCTAATCTTTCCATACTAGTCAGATGCATTGGTAAACGACTTTTTTGTAAAGTTAACCTTTAATAGAAAGGGATTTATTTTTTTATTACATAATATACAAAACAGCTATTAACAAAAATATATTGTTGTGTAAGTGAATAACGTATCCAATTAATTAAATTGTAATATCATCCGCGCTGCCTTGAACACTTTATTCTGAAATTTTACTGGGTGTAAGAGGCTATTTGTTCTAAAAAGCTTTTTTATTGGCAACTTAAATAAATTAAACGCTATTTATAATATAAGTATATAAAAAGAGTACTTTTATGAAAATTTTCTTCAACTGTTCAAACCTTTGTGTACAACTCTAAAGTTATAACAAAATTTCTCACGTTGATTCATTTATTTCATAAACCACGGCAAAATTTAGACGCCGCTAGTTCCAAACTCTTGATTCAACTTTTAATTACTTTTGCATTAATCCACTTAAAAGTTAACCGTAAATAATTTATTTATTATTTCTTGTTGACTGATACACTTCACCGGTCTAGCTGCGCCGTGGCCCGTTTTGTTTTTTTAATTTTTATTTAAAACAATTATTTTCGTGCACACAACGGCTAGCTTAGATACAAAAAGAAATTGAAGAAATACAAAAATCATACCTATATTATGTTTCAAGCTTTACAAATTTGTTTAAAGCGTATTTCCTGAAAGTTAAACTTTAATTTCAAGATTCTCGTATCATACCATTGTCAGTAATTGCCTGACCAAATCGCAGAGCATGCTAATAAACAAGTAAATATAATTAAAAAAAATTAATAACCCGACTGCAAAAAATCAGCAGAGAGCAACGCACCAGAAGTACACCGTATCAGAATCGAAATTCACTTCAGATCACGTACAATAAAAGTTGGCCAATTAAATTGTAAAACAATTTAGTTGTTATATAGTTGGACAACTTATAATAATTGAGGAGTGACTTTCCAAAAGAGCTTATTTCGGGTTTCGAGAGATTTCGTTTTTTTGATGCAAATCGATTTTTTGTAAATAATTCTATAATATATCCGGTGATAAAACGTTATGTCTCTAAGAAAAATCAACCCAAAAACACGTTTTGGAGCAAAAAATACTTATTTCTGGTTTATGGGTTTTTTTTTCCAAAAACTGAGAAACTATTAACCACAATAGCTAGAATAGGTACATAAGTGTTACATAGTTAAAATATTAATATATGATAAGTTATCAGTTTTTACCAGTTTCGGTAAAAACTGTTTATACTGAAATAAGGCCTTTTGTCAAAAAAGTCACGCCTCAATTGTACAAAAGCGTCAGCTCTACAATTGGGTATTTGGCGTACTATCTATTTAGATTTGCTCCAACACTTAACGATGTAGGTGTATATGTATATATGCTTAAAATATTGTATATTTATCAAATCGATTCCGATATTCCTCCATAAATTGAAATTATGTTTGGCGTCCTCGAAACATGTAAGCGTTGGTGTATTTCCAGCGTTATTCAATTTCAGATATGTATTTACGTTATTTCTTTATGTGACATATCATACTTGGAATCACATGCCACGTTGGGCGTAGTAGGTACTTGGTGAATTATATTAGGCTGCATATTATAGTGATTGGTTGTAACAATGTTGTACAAACATATTATTTTTATTAGATCTACAAACCTGGTTATACACATAATATTTATTATGTAAAGGATCTACTTCACGTAAAATATTTTAAAGAATATTAACACCTTATTTATCTACATTAAATATTTAGCAATTTCCTTTGCTTTGGTTTCACATGTTATAAGAATACTAAGCAAAATGGGACTTGAACCCGCGACCCTGGCATTCTGGGTCCAGTGCTATTCCAACTAAGACGTGTAGGCGGAATACTACCTGTGGGCGGGCTACCACCAAGGGAGAAATATCGTCCGCAAACGTTGTCATGACGTCATCATGTTAACTGGTAATGAATAAATTCGATCTCAGGGATGTCCACTCGCATAGCTCAGTTTGAAAAGCACTGGACTCTACTTAGCTTACTTCACCCTAAAAGTTTTGATTCACTTGTGATCGTCAAATATGCGACAAAATTGGAACATAAATATAGCTGTATCTTTTTATTGCGTTTACTTAGAACTTTGATCTCACTGCTCCAAAGTATTATAGATCCAAATATTTGATATTAAATTCGGTTTGATACCTCCACTCCACCACTGTTCCTGTGAAAATAGGTCTCGACAGATAGACAACAAAGTGATTCTATAAGGATTTCGTTTTTTACTTTTAAGGTGCGGATCCCTAAAAATGCAAATTAGTATAAAAAAATTACAATAACACTGCATAACGTTAACAAAATAATTATAAAAATATGTACAATTTACTTAGCATTAATATTCCTGCGGTTCTCGTTACAGTATTTTAATTGTGTCGGTTAATGCTAATGTTGTTGGTTAAATAGAAAAGCGGGAATTGCATTCGCGCGTAGAGGGTCCTTAACTTCAATAATTAAAAAACCTTGGTTATTTTACTGTAATTAAAGAAAATGGTTTTCTAAATTAATAAATAAAAACATGTAAAATTATTAGGTGTCACATTTGAAATCCAAAGTAGGTACCTATTTTATTTAAAATCATTGAAAAAGATGGAGTCTAAAATAATGATGAATAAAGAAAATCAAATATAAAATACTAAAACATAAACCGCGTATTTAATTTAGTGGAAAATGGTGGTCATCAATAACCTACAACATGGCTTTATGATATGTGTCTATTCATAATGTTCATTTTTCTAAATCAATTACAATCTAATTTCAACTTCAGATGGCCTACTCGGAATCGACATTCGGCTAAGTCTAATGTTTAAAAATGACATGAAAATCGACGTTTCTAGTAGGTCTCCGACGACAAAAAATAGATTACGTATCATCATCATCATATCAGCCCAATGACGTCCACTGCTGAACATAAGAAGGCAGGCCACATAGCTCGCAGAACAGATGGCCGATGGGGCAAAAAAGTTCTCGAGTGGCGGCCACGTACTGGAAAGCGCAGCGTAGGGCGGCTCCCCACCAGATGGACCGACGACCTGGTAAGGGTTGTGGGTGGCCGTTGGATGCGGGCGGCACAAAATCGCTCGTTGTGGCGGAAATTAGGTGAGGTCTATGTTCAGCAGATTACGTATAATCAAACAAAATCCAAGACCATTCGAAGATACTTACAGCACCTACAGGATGACCAAGCGAGGGTTTCATTTTATTAAATTTAATACAGAACTATAAAAGTAAATTGCATGCACATAAAATAAATAATTAATGAAATTTATTATTCTCACCTAAGAATGCTTTGAGCATATTCCGAGATGTTTATTGTAGTAATAATTATTATAATAGGTATTTTTATTTTAGTCATTATTTATTATGACGAGAATAGCTCAGTTTTTTCTGAGAACACTATAAACTATTTACATTTATAAGTTGTATTGCGTGGGTATTATAGCAAACCTTGTTGATTAATAAGCGTCAGGCAATTTAGTTGTTTATTTATATAATGGAAAGTTCATTTTATATTTTTAATTTTATTTCGGGTAATGTTAAACTTGTCTATTTGATTTATTGCTATTAATAGAATAATAATAATGGGCTCGTAGCCATATTTCTAAAAAGTATAGAACTATTGTGCATCATAAAATTAGAATCATAAATTTAAAGATCAGTTATTATACTACTCGTACAAATAAAGATTTTCATGTTTGGTAAATTTTAGCCTTAACAGTTTTTGTCATAACACATCTATACTCAATATTAAAAAGCTGACGAGGTTTTTTGTTTTGTTCATTTGGTTGAACGCGATAATCTCAGAAACTACTGAACTGAACTTTTTTGTGTTGGATGAAAGATGTAGGCGAAGACTGTAGGCTATATAACATGCTAAGACGAATAGGAGCTAAATAATGGCCATATAAAGATCAACGGGAGCGAAGTCCCGGACAACAGCACCTATATTAATAGTATATAAATATGGATGCCACAAACTTCATGATACCTAAGTTCTTAAAAATAATTGTACGTTTTAATAAAATAAACCAATACACGGCCTCCTTCTCTCCTTAGCAAGCGTATTATTATTTAATCAAAATCTATTCTAGTTTTAGTATAAAAGATGAAATTAGAGAGCAAATACCTATACATATACTGCACTGTAAACAGGATTCAATTAAGTATTGTTTGTTGCAGCGAACACCGCTGACCTCGGAGTATTGGACCCGTCGCTGTACAAAGGTGATTGTCTAGATGAAGATCTGATGTGGCCTGAGGGGCATGTGGTAAATATACACTATTAATTTTTTATATTTATTTTATTTTCTATCTCTATACTAATATTTGTTGAACGTGCTAAGGGATTTCTTGGTCGAATTGAAAAATGCTTTCAGTGTTGGAACGCAAAGAAAGATCAATAGAAACTAAATAGTGCCTGGACAAAGAATCATAGTAGCGAAGCCCCAGGCATCAGCTAGTGAGAATATAATTCAATTAATACAAAAAAAATAGAATAGAATTAATTATTTTTTATGATAGACATTCATTTCTAGATTTTCTTTGAACAATATGATCCGACATTACGACCTTAAGTTTATGACGTAGGTTATGACGTAACGATAACTTATGTTGTTTATCTTGGTAAAGAAAATTAGTGGTAACACATTATGTTTTGGTTACCAGTTACATTGAAAAATGAATAGAGTACCAAAATCAAACCTTTCCTTTCTGATTTGCTTTGTTCGCGTTATAAATAAAAGGATAATATAGGGCTACAGCTTTTCGTCACATATTATTACATATATGAGTTATACCCCGCAGTGAAGCAGCATCATAAAGTGCTAGGAAGTTTCTCATATAACAGTGTGAATAAGTAGCTAAGGCTATGAGTTTTGCCGACAACAGTATATTATAATGCACAGAATCAATTATATCGCGTATGTACTACAGAAATTTAATAAAGTTCGCGAAATGCAATTTTTTTTATATATTTCCGTGTAGTGACATTAAGAATACACAATGTTACTACCCCATCTCAGCCCGTGGTGTCGTAAAAGGCGACTAAGGGAGTAACCTTATGCAGACAAGAGCACTGCAAGAAAAGGAAAATTCGAAACGAACCCTATACTAACCCGTCTGGCCAACGTGGTATAGTAGGTTAAATTCCCTCCACATTCTTTGAAGGAGACCCGAGCCCAGCAGTGGGACATTTATGGGTTGAGATGATAATGATGAATTTTTTAAGGTGATGTTCATAAAAACAATTTTTGTTTATCACGACCGATAGTGTTTATGTATTAAATTATTATCAGCAGTACCTACCTGCCTTTAGTATAAAGTTTGCGTTTTCAGAGTTAGTACCTTTTATACATGGAATAAAATGAAACAAAAGTTCCAAATATAATATTTTTCAGTCGCACCTGATTTTATCTGTTGTTTTTTCGGAACAAAATTCTAACGTGAGGGGTTGAAATATTCTGTCAACAGGCTAGCTTTACTCGTGGGTCGAATTTACTGTTTTTTATGAATATTTATGTACTTTCAACTTTTACTGTTTTCACGCTCAATTCTTATACGAACAACATTAAAATTTATAGCCTCGGGCTATAAAGATTTACTCTATAAATGAGGCGAAACTTTTCTTTTTCGTAAAACAATGAGGTCCTTATTTATCAAAGGAAATGATTATCTTGTTATTACAGCCAAGATTGTCATTTTGTACAATCAAATTAAGTAACAGTCCTCTCGAGTTATTGAATTTATTAAGAATGTAATATTGATTAAATTATAAAGAATATTCACAAAAGATTTACAAGGAACTTTAAAGGATGTTCCCAAGGAAAATATTAATATGTAACATTTATCAAACGAATGCATAGTATTTAGATTTCACTTTTTCAACTGAACAGTCTTATAAAGTCTGATTGGGAAACACGCTCAATCTTACAGAAGACAGCATGGACAGAATATTAATCATATTACCATTGCCTAAGCATTCCTCTACTATTTAGTTATAAATATTTTTTTCATACTAAAACTATATTTCTAGGGACACTCAAATTAAGCTTGTCAGTAATAAGCCCATCCATCATCCCATTCTTATAAATTTATCGTATATTTTCTGAATTTACCAACTATATTGCCTTGATAGATTGTGTACGTACTTGTAAACTGAGTGATTACAATAAGTTTCGCTGCAAATTCATTCTATTTAAAATATCAGAATTGTTTTGTAATTTCAAATTTGCAATTTTTGGAATTTCAAACTATTTTTTTTAAAAGAATGTTGTTGCTGTTTTAGCAATAATTAGGTCATTCACACGGAAACTTACATCCATCACTATCCTTCTATCCTTCTGATATGCTACGTGAATATCGTCTTGAACTTACTTACTCCTACTTGCAAACGAATTTCACTGTAAGCGGATAAGTAAACGCCCACCCGGTTTAATTTCACGTTAGAGTGACACGTTTTTACGATGGCCCGTATTTGATTGCGGGTAGAGGCAAGCGCAAATTGTTTATAGCGTCACTACGTGCACAACCTTCGGTGAACTTTCTCTCTTAAAATAGTCCATTTTGATGATTACTTCAATGGTCGAAAGTTCGTAGTTTGCATACCGAACACAATTGTCGGATTCTATTGGATTTAGATATCGTTACATTAAATATTAAGCAATTTCCTTTGCTTTGGTTTAACATTTTTATATAAATGCTAAACAAGTAATCATGACGTCATCATGTTAACAGGTAATGGATAAATTCGATCTCAGGGACGTGCGCCCGCGTAGCTCAGTAGGCAGAGCACTGCACACGGAATGGCAGGGTCGCGGGTTCCAGTCCCGTCGTAGGTTAGATATCGTTGTCAAATGTTTGAAAATTTTAAGTGTCGCTGTCTATTTCAAACATTTGATAACTTAATACTTTAGGAAGTTTAGGAATTTTAAATCGACCAATCAGATAACGTTGAGATTGCGGGTAGGCCCTATAGATTCAATCACCAACAAGGACAAATATTTGGTTCTGATCATAAATAGCTGTACATACTATTAGCGAATAAAGGATACTTAAACTTATCCTTTTATACGCTAATAGTATATTATGTTCCCCTGACACAAAGTTTGATCCGTATGTTTCATGCTGGTGTTGTCTTTTATAGCAATATGTTAGTATTAGAAGAAACAAAAACACGTGTGCAAAGAATACACTTTGAAAGTGCTACTGCAGTAGCCAAGTAGCCATAATTTTAAAGTATTTGTGAATATAAATATAGGTAACGGGGGCAAGCTTCTAAGATCTTCATTTTATAATAATAGATTTGTAGCCACAATTGAATTAAAATATCTATACCCGTGGTATATATAAGCTTATTGGAATATGAAGTATAGGGATAGCCGGGAAGCAGGATATGTGTCTTCGTGTAGTCGGTAATAAAACAGCTGTCGTCTGGGTGACGTATTTATTCCGACTGAGAATCATGTTATAAAAAGGTACACTCACTATCCAGATACCCACATTAAGTAATAAAGTATTTATGTAGTTATACCTTCTATTACACATACATTACACCTCACCACTTAATTTCTAAGTACTTACTTACTAACACATAACACAAAAACATAAACATATAGGTAGGTACAATATCCAAAATAAAATAAATATAAGGATAAAACTGTACTTATATCCCTGTATAGTTTTAACATTTTACTTACGACACTTGAAATCTAATGACAGGTTTACGAATACGCTTGGGTCGTTCCTCCGGTGGCGAAGATGTTATTGACTCAGACCTAGCAATGGTTTGAATGTCATTTGTAACATTTGTCTCGTCATCGGCTACGAGATTCAATTTGTCCCTATCCTCTACCCCGTCTGGGACCGGGACCACATCCTCTGACACCTGCTTTGGCTCATCCGACGCTGACGCTTCGCCAGAGATGGTACTATCAGAATCCATTAATCCGGATAAACGAGATCTACGTTTAATATGATCTACATGTTTCCTAGACAGTCGACCGTCTCCGCTATCTACAAGGTATTCCCGGTTACCTGCCCTAGCCTGAATGACTCCCTTCCGCCACTTATCTCCCGTAGCATAATTTCTAACCCAAACCTCATCCTGTGGAGCTAACTCACGTATCACGCCTTTAGAGTTTTGTACCTGACGTTGTTGTGCTGCTCGTACCCGATCGTCTAGCGCACGGTCGGTACGCAGTAAATCTAAGCGATTACGTAATGCACGTCGCTGCAACAACATTGCTGGCGATTCTCCCGTTGTACTCTGAACAGTGTTCCTATAGCTAAGTAAGAATGTTTGTAAGGCAGTATCTATATCTTTGTTTTCTCGATACGCCTTTTTAATAGCAACTTTACATAATTTAACGGCATTTTCCGCGGTACCGTTCGACGACGGATGGTATGCCGGCGAAAAGCTTTGTCTTATACCGTTATTTTTCAGGAAAGAACTGAATTCCGTGCTCGTAAATGGTGGACCCTGGTCTGATACTAATTCTATGGGTAAACCATATCTTGCAAAGGTACTACGCAAAATCTTAATCACCGCGTTTGCATTTGTACGGGGCATTTCAAAAACCTCTAACCATTTCGAACTAGCGTCTATTAAAATCATAAATATATTACCATGAAAAGGCCCTAAGAAATCTATATGCACTCGACTCCACGGTTGTGTTATGTAAGGCCAAGGCTGTGGCGGCGCTCGCGGTGGTGCAGCGCCCTCTACCGCACACGTTTCACAACTTTGACACAACACTTCGATATCAATATCTATGTTCGGCCACCATACGTAGCTACGCGCTAATGATTTAGTTTTCACTATGCCCATATGACTAATGTGTAACTGCTTAAGTATATCGTTCCGTAACGTCTGTGGTATAACCATCCGATATCCCCACATTATACACCCGCAATCTACATATAGTTCATTACGCCTAGAAAAGTAAGGTTTCAATTGTTCGTCTGAACATGACAGAGGCCAACCTGATTGCACGTATAAAAGTACTTTATTTAATAATATATCTTTCGCAGTTTGTTTCTTAACCTCATAATTAGTGACAGGAAGAAAATTCTCCACAAAGTTTAAATACGTGATCTCCTTAGTGTCCTTACTTTGTTTACCCTTTTTTTTTTTTTTTTTAAGAGGGGAAATGCATTACGCATACCGCCCCGCGCGGGGACACGGGACGGTTATGTGGGACTCGCCGGTCTGAAAAGGACCGGAATACCCACTAAAACCCCTCTGTGCACCGTCGCTTCGCCGTAATGGGTGGGCCCTGGAACTTGTTACAACATCAGCAGCCCACCCAGCGACAGCCCCTTACGAGGCACCGACACCGGGCCCTTTCGGGCCCTAACACCGAACGACAGCGTCCGGGTGCACCGGGGACGCTGTCGACCTTCGCGGAAAGGAGCGGGTGAGGAAGTGAACCCCGATCCCCCACCCGCAGCCTTTACTATGGCGGCATCAGGCGCATATGCGCTCGCTGACGCCGCCCAGTTCGCCGGCGGCGGATCGGCTCCGCAAGGGCAGATTCCTCCCGGAGCCGCTCCGCCGCCTCCTTCTGCGAGATGACTTCCTCGCAGAAGGATGCGACCGCTTCCCAACTCCTGTCGCTGCCGGCCATCGAGCTCATGACGGCCGGCAGCGAGAGGTCCTCTCCAACGACTGCGACGAGGCCACGGCGCAGCCCTTCCCACGCCGGACAAGACTCCAGCGTGTGCTGCGCCGTGTCGTCGTCGCAGTCGCAGTGGTGACAGACGGGACTCGATTCCCTCCTAGCGACCCTGTACAGGTAATGCCCGAAGCACCCATGCCCGGACAAAACCTGCACCAGTCGGAAGGAAAGGGTCCCGTGCTGCCGCCCCATCCACTCCAGCAGGATCGGCCGGAGCGCCTCCACGGTCCAGAAACCGGCCCGTGGAGCCCCCAGCCGACCCTGCCACTTCATGACGGTGGCTCTGCGGGCGACCTCGCGCCACTCGCGCACCTGTTCGGGCAGAGGGGACTGCCCGTCCGCCCGAACTGCCGCCACCCACCGATACACTTCGGCGAGCACTTCCGCCTCCAAGTCCCACGGGGGAGTCCCGGCCAACGCGCACGCCGCGTCTGCCGACACGGTGCGGTAACCGCGTATGGCTCTGACCGCCATCATTCGTTGAGGTCTCCTCAAACGATCTCTATTTTGGGCGGTCAGAGCCGCCGCCCACACCGGTGCACCGTACAGCGCCATGGACCTGACTACCCCCGTGTAAAGCCGGCGACAAGACAAGCTGGGTCCGCCCAGGTTCGGCAGTAAACGCCCTAGGGCGGACGCAGCACCCTCCAATTTTGCCGCCAGCTGTCGGAAGTGCTCGTCGAAGAGCCACCGCCCGTCTAGAATCAGGCCCAGATACCTCATCTGGGCCTGCACCGGTACGAGGACCGAGCCAACATTGATTGAGGCGCCGGCAGGTGGACCGCGACGGGGCCCGTGAAACATCAGGGCCTCCGTCTTATTAAGGGCCACCCTAAGCCCCAGCGCCTCAATGCGCCCGACCACCTGGGAGACCCCCGTGGTGGCCAGGCGCGCCGCCTCCTCGAAGTTCCGTCCCCGGGCTGCTACCAGCGTGTCATCAGCGTAGCAGAGTACGCTCAGCCCGGGGGGAAGTTCGGCGCGCAGGACCCAGTCGTAACCGATGTTCCACAAGAGGGGGCCAAGAACGGACCCCTGCGGAACACCGGCCGACGTCGCCCTGCGCCCAACGTTGGCGTCTCGGTCCTCGTACAGGACGCTCCTCTCCTTCAGATAGTCTGCCACCAGCAGCTGGATATATGCGGGCACTCCATGATACCGGAGCGCCTCCGCGATGCCGCTGAATGGCAGACTATTGAAAGCGTTGGCGATGTCCAACGACACCGCCAACATCACGCCGCCTTCCATGACGGCCTCCTCGGCCGCGGCCCTCAGGGCCAGAATGGCGCCAACCGTCGAACGCCCGGTCCGGAAACCAAACTGGGCGTCCGACAGGTCGGGGCCGACCTCGCGAAGGTGCCGGACGATGCGGGCAGCGAGAACTCTCTCCAGCAACTTCCCCGCCTCGTCCAGCAACACGATAGGCCTGTAGGCCGCGGCCGAGTCCGGGGCCCTCCCCGGCTTCGGCAAGAGCACCAGCCTCCCCACTTTCCAGCGATCAGGGAACCTTCCGGACGCCAAACAGGCGCCGAAAAGGTCCCTGAGGCGGTCCCCCATGTGGTCAAGGGTCAGAGCCAACACTCGGGCCGGAATTCCATCCGGCCCGGGGGCGGTGTTCTTTCCGCGGATCCGAAGAACAGCCGCCCCCAACTCCGCCTCCGTGACAGGCGGAACATCTAAGTTAGCCTCCCGGACATCGGCCAGATTGGCCATCGCCGGGGGCGTATGCTCCGCCTGAAGAGGAAAAAGACCCTCGACCACTTCCGTGAGGAAGCTGGGCTGGAGAGACTCGGTAAGGGGGGGGCCCTGCGCGCGGAGCTTCCCAAGCGCCGCGCGGTATGGGCGACCCCAGGGGTCACGATCGAGTCCCTCCAGCATTTCTGCTCTTGCCCGCTCTTTGGCGCGACAGATGGCCAGCTTGAACGATTCTCGCGCCTCGCGCAGAGCCTCGAACAGCTGGCCCTCCCTCTCATCTCCGCGGTGACGCCGCCGACTGCGAGTATGCGACCTCCGGGCACGAATGCAGGCCGCACGGAGGTCAGCCAGCTCCTGGGACCACCAGTAAACCCCCCTCTTGGGAGGCCGACGCCGGACGCGGGGCATGGCCGCATCGCAAACCTGCGTAAACGCATCGCAGATGCGGTCAGCCTCAGCGTCAACCCCCTCGAGGGGAGGCTGCGGAGACAGCCAAGCCTGAACAATGGCCGCCTCCTCCAGTAGGTCCCTATCCAGCTTACTCACAGCCCACCGCGGAAATCGGGGAGCTCTGTCCGCCGCGTGACCCCTGCCGGGGTCCTGGGGACTTCGGGAGAGCTCTACTCGGATGTAACGGTGATCCGAGAGAGTCTCCGCCTCCTCCAGGACGCACCAGCTCCTTACACGCGCGGCGACGGCAGGGGTAGCGAACGAGAGGTCCACTATCGACCCCCCTTGCCGCCGAACGCACGTGTTGGTGGCACCTCTGTTGAGAAGACAGAGGCCCACCGAATCAGCCCAATCCTCGACCGCTCTTCCACGGGCGTCTGTCCTAGGGGATCCCCAAGTCTCGGACTTGGCGTTAAAATCCCCCAGGACTAAAACGCGGCCCGGTGCCAATCGCCGTATCGAGGTCTCCAGAGATGTTAAGAAGACCTCGAAATCCGCCAGACTCCGGTTGGGGGAGAAATACACTCCGAAGAGCAAAATTCCCCCCCACTCGGCGGCAACGTATCCCGAGCCCTTGTCTCTGAGCGACAAAGGCGGGGAACGAGACGCCGTGGAGCCGACGATTGCCACGGAGCTGTCCCGATCACCCACCCAGTTTGGGCGAGGAGGGACGTAGTACGGCTCCGCGGCTACGGCCACACCTATTGACCACTCCGCCATGGATTGCAGGAAGAGATCCTGCGCTCCCGCGGAGTGGTTCAAATTGGCCTGGAGGAGGAGGATATGTTCGCAGTCCATTATTGAGACGGCGAAACAAACACATCCTCCTCCATGCTGTCCACCGTGGACGGTCGAGCGACGCCGGAGGCAGTCTGGGTCGAGAGACTGCCCCCAGCACTGGACTTAGAAGCCCCGGGAGGGGGTCTACACCCCTTCTGCCCCACAGAATGATTGGCGGGCAGGTTGCCCGCCTTACATAAGGGGCAGTTGGGAGCGGCGGCACAGGCCGCTGCCTTGTGCCCCGGCCCACCACATCGGTAGCAAAGCTCCGTGCAGTCGAAGCTGCTCTTGCAGGCAACGCCGACGTGCCCCGTCGTCATGCACCGGTAGCACCGCGCGGGCCGAGGAGCCAGCAGGGTGACCCTTGCTGAACTCCAGCCCACGAGGACGCGACCGGCCGCGGCCAGGGTGTTGGCCGCAGCGACGGGGCACTGAGCCCACACAGCTCCGACCCCACGTGGGCCGGGGCGGATGACGCCGACCTTAACAGAGACCAGGGGACAGCCAGTCACCTTGTGAATGGCCCCCCGGACTTCTTCGGACGTCACAGAGTCGTCCAGACCCGAAATGCGCATCTCTGCGCACTTGGTGGGCCTGGCGACTCTTACGCCATCCTCCGCCGCAAAAAGACCCCGCAGCCTCTCGGCTACAGCGTCCGCCGTCTTGCTTCCGTCCGCACCGGAGAATTCCAGAATTCTGGCCCCGGTGCGGGCGACGCGGGTCTTGACACCGTTGGGGCCAAGGTCGACGGCCCCGGCGTCTTGCCGCGCCCTCCGGAAGACGGCCGCGTAGGAGAGACCGCTCTCCGCCGCCTCCTGGGACACCGTGACTACCACGGCGGCCGATTTAGGCGGCTGGAGCCTCCCGGGCCTCCTCTTCTCTTTCTTTGCCGCAGCTGCGGTCTTTTCCGCCTTCCTCTTGTCGCGCCTCCTTTTGCGCTGAGCCCTTTTCCTAGCCCCAGCCGTCTGCCATCCCTCATCGGAGGGAGCAGAAGGGCCCGGGCCAGGCGTAGGCGCGCGCGGCACACGCGCACCCGAAGGGCCACGCCTGGAGGCACGAGCTTCCACCGGAGTCTTGAGGGTCGGGAATTCCCTCTGGGACACTGACGGGGCCTCGGTAGGACCCGTCACCCGGCCCGAAGTCCTGGACCGGGGTCCGGTGGGTGTCGGCGCTGACGCCGCCGCCGCCGCAAAAGACCGGCCCACCGTGACCGGTGGGGCTGGCTTCGCTGCAGTGGACGATCGTACGTCCGCAGCGAGCGGCGGGCGGAGGCGCGGTTCCGGCGGCAGTCTTGCCGCCAGTCCCTCCAGACGTGCGTCAAGCATGGTCCCGACTGAGACCATTACCTGACGCAGCTGCGCGTCCGACAACGAGGAAGGCGCATCCCCCGTTACATTTGGCGGCGGCTGCCGCTGACCAACTCTTAGCTGGCGGAGCTCGGCACGAAGCTCCGCCATCTCCTTGCCGAGGCGGTCGTTGACTGCCCGGAGATGCTCAATCTCCTCGGAGGCGGTGCGCTTAGTGAGCACGTTTACCACCTCCCGGAGCTGAGCAGCCGCCGCCTTCAGGGCCCCGACGAACGTGCCCTTCAGCTGGGTGCTCCGTGTCGCCACCGTCAATATGGCGTCTACGGAGTCCCCAGCCGACCTGACTAGCTCGTCAATCGAGCCGTCTTTGTCCCTCCCAGAGCGGACCTTTTCCAGGTATTGTGTCGCGGCATCAACCGCAACACGCTCCTTCTCCGCTCTTGTGCGGGCAGCCAACTCCCGTTGGGTCAAAGAGGTCGACCCCTGAGTCGCCGCAAGGGACTCAACTGTCATCGGGGTCGGCGTCTGAGACCTGGAGCTCACCGCCGAAGACCCCGATGGCACAACCCTTTTCGGAGCCGGAGTATCCGGCCCCAAATCGTCCCTGGAGCTGGCGAGGCTCCGCTTCCTGCCTAGGCGGCCGCTTGCCGCACTATCAGGCCGAACGTCGCTCAGCGAGCCGTCGAAGTCGAAGTCGAGGTCCAACTCGGACCCCGACCCGCCCCCACCGCCCACCGAGCCCCGCCGACCGCTCTGCCGCGATCGCGACCGCGACTGCGACCTCAACAGAGGCCGCGCAGCAACCGGCTTACCGGGCCGCACAAAGTTAGAAGGGCCAGATTGGCCCATCTCTGGGCACGCCAAGATAGGCGAGCATGCCCTATCCCCCCCCCCTTGGCCACTTTCGGTGGTCCGAAGAGAGCGCTCAAAACTGGGCGTGAGCGCACTCTCTTCCAACTGCGAAGCAGCTGGGCGGTGTCCTACAACACCCTCCTTCTTCTTCTTGGGTTTTTTTAAATTAGACAAATCCATATTGTTCCCACGATTAGAGACGAAATAAAGGTCGATCCCCGGGTGACGCTCATTCCGGGGACAAGCCTACTTACCACACTGGGGTCGGCAGGTACCAGGGGGTTTTTAAGACTTTACTGTCTGGTTTTATTGAGATTTCCTTCTCGCAGGCCGGCCAATGAAGGCAAGCCCCTCGGTCCCGTCAAGCCGCTAGACGTGATCAACGACACTCAACGGGATAACGATCTCTCTGGCAGGGTCGGGTTTCCCCTCCCCTATACGCCTGGTGATTTTTTAGAGAGGTTTTCCTTCCTCGCGGCCGCACCCCGAGAGGTGGCAGCCCCCACTCCAGCGCCCAAACGCCGGCTTGCGGTGTGAGCGCGGCGGCCGAAGCCGCCCCCCGCTGTTTATTTTTTACAGAGGTTTTGTTCCTCGCAGCCCCCACCCCGAGAGGTGGTTGCCCCCGTTCCAGCCCCTAAGGGCCGGGTTACGGTATGGTGTCAGACTATTAGCCGTCACCTGGCAAAATACAAGGCTTCTCATGAGAGAAGCCAAGAATTGCCAAGTGACGTTGCCCGGGGTGCACCGGCCAGAGCAGAAGGCTCCGGCTCACGAGGAGGTTATCTGACTTCGCCCCCTACTTTGTTTACCCTGTGGTAACCTCGATAACGCATCTGCACAATTTTTCTTCGATGCAACATATTCGATTTTGTAATTGTAACCTGATAATAGAATCGCCCACCGCTGCAAACGCGACGCAGCCATAATTGGAATGCCTACTTTATTGCCAAAAATATATGTTAAGGGTTTATGATCCGTCCTTAACACAAACTTACGCCCATACAGATATTGATGGTATTTCCTGATACCAAACACGATCGCGAGTGCTTCTCTGTCTATTTGTGAATATGCTCGCTCGGCCGTACTCAACGAACGCGACGCATATGCTATTGGCCGTTCCCCGGCGGCAGTGATATGAGATATCACGGCGCCAACCCCCACGCTGCTCGCATCAGACGTCATCACGAGCGGTAGGTCAGGCGAGTAATGCACTAATACCTCACTAGAAGCTAGCTGGTGCTTCACGTACCTAAACGCTTCCTCACATTTATCACACCAGTTAAAGGGTACATCTAATCTTAGTAGTTTATACAATGGTGAAAGTATTGTACTGACATTTTTAATAAATTTGGCATAATACATTGTCATACCTATAAATGCCCTCAATTCTGATATATTTGAAGGAGCGGGTGTATCAATTATAGCCCTTACCTTATCCGGGCATGTCTGTACTCCGTCTTTGCTAATTATATGACCTAAATAACTTATTTTCTTTGCAAAAAAACTGCATTTTTCCTTTTTAACTTTTAACCCAAATGATTGCAAACGATCAAATACCTTGTTTAAATTATCTATATGAGCATTTGTTGTTAAACCGGTTATAACGACGTCATCTAAGAACACCCCCACGTTAGGCAAGTCCGCGAAAAGTTGTTCTAAACGCCTCTGAAATATTCCGGGGCTGGATGATAACCCGTATACTAAACGATTGAACATAAACAAACCTTTATGCGTATTTATAACAGTATATTTCTTCGATTCATCTAACTCAAATTGGGCGTACGCCTGGGATAAATCAATCTTACTAAAATACTCCCCCCCATGTAAACGAGCTAATAAATCTTCTACTCGCGGTAAAGGATAACGATCGACTTCTAAAACCTTATTTAAAGTTAATTTGTAATCAGCACAAATTCTGATAGAACCATCTTTTTTTACCACGGGCACGATGGGCGTCGCCCAGTCTGAACGGTCCACAGGTGTGAGGATGCCGTCCCGCACCAGCTGGTCCAGCGCGCGCTCCACCGGCTCGCGCAGCGCGTACGCCAGCGGGCGCGCGCGCATGAACACAGGCCGCGCGCCGTCCCGCACGTGGATGGTAGCCACACCACCGGTGAATCGACCCAGGCCCTCCTCAAACACCTTACAGTATCTGGAACTGAATTCCGACATATTGAAAACCTTATTCTGTAAACAATTTACCGATACTACCCCGCCTTTTAGATCAGGAAATAACTGTATTTTCAATTCGGCCATCCACTGTCGACCAATTAATATAGTTTTACCCCCTTTTATGACATACAAGTCTATTGTTTTAGACACGTTCCTATATTTTACTACAGGCTTAATTACTCCCATAGGGTGTACTATTTCCCCTGTATAATATCTCAACACAATATTGCATGAATGTATTCGTAAATCACTAAACAACTTTTTATATGTTTCATAATTAATACAAGATATTGCGCTGCCCGTGTCACACTCCATATTAATATCTTTGCCGTGCACATTTAGTAATAAATATAACGGTGGGCACTGCGCTATAGATAGGTTATTAATGTTTGTAATTATTACCTCGTCACTCTGCTCGCCGTCTGACAAGCTTGTTACAGCTTGAACTCCCTCGCAGTGATGATGATTCACCTCTAACGGGCACACGCGACGCAGATGTCCTTGTTTATTACATACACGACAAACGTATCTCGTGAATTTACATCCCGCCGTATCATGCGACCCTCCACAGGCCCTACACTGCAGGTGCCCCCGTCGGTCTCCCGCCACAAACGTCGCCGCTGCCTCATTGCTCTGGCCCGGTTTGCGCTCCTCGTGACGTCGCTCGCGCTGCTCGTAGCGTGAGGTCGGGCGCCTAGCACCACGCGCGCCGACCGCTGATGTCGCATGGCCCGTCCGCCGGGCACCGCTGTGACTCGTCGTTGAGATCGCTAAACAATCGCTCGATGTGGACTTTGTACCGCTCTCGACCGCCGCAGCATTCCTCTCTGCCGCTTCCATACTCATAGCCATACTATATGCTTTGGTATAGTTCAGCGTTTCTTCCGCGAATAAACGTTGACGTATCATCTCACTGCTTATTCCACACACGAATTGATCCCGAATACTTTCCTCTAGCCATGATCCAAATTCACACGATTTCGTCATTTTCTTTAGAACCGCCATGTATTCTGCTATACTTTCACCTGTTTTTTGTTTCCGTTGGCGAAATTTGAATCGCTCGGCTAACACACTCGGCTTGGGCTGTAAGTGTCTTTCCATAATGGCCGTTATTTCTGCAAATGTCTTGGTGTTTGGTTTATGTGGCGTACATAAATTCACCAATAACTCGTAACTCTCAGCCCCCATTACGGTTATCAAGGTCGCAACACGCAATTCCTCTTTAATCTCGTTAACCACGAAATAATTCTCGAGACGGTCCACGTACAATTTCCAGTCATCTGATTGCACTTTGAACTCTCCGATTTTTCCGATCGTCATCTTAATAATTTATTGCTACCACGTTCCACACGCAGATTCTTGGTATTCTCGTCGCCACTGAAGTATAGGGATAGCCGGGAAGCAGGATATGTGTCTTCGTGTAGTCGGTAATAAAACAGCTGTCGTCTGGGTGACGTATTTATTCCGACTGAGAATCATGTTATAAAAAGGTACACTCACTATCCAGATACCCACATTAAGTAATAAAGTATTTATGTAGTTATACCTTCTATTACACATACATTACAGAATATAGTCAAATTTTATTTAAATTATGACTAATGGTGATGATTCTAAAGATGAAGTGGCAGTGTTAATTATTTAAGCTTGGTAATTTCTTAAACTAATTAATATAAAATAGGGACAAATAATGATTAGATTTAAGTTAAAAATTACAAATGAAAATATATCACATCTTTCAAAAACAATTAAGCACTTGAAACTATTTTAATTTCAATTCTCAACTTTTTTGTTTTAATTAAATGGCAGGTATTGAAAAATATGAAATTAAAAGAAAAACATTTCACATAAACTCTTAAAAATTGTTAAAAATTGAAAACCACAATATTATTTTTTCATTTACAACAAATAAAAGAAATCCCAAAACACTGGAGTCCATTTCAATGCATAGTAAACGGCACTCGTAAAACGCCATTGACGTAAAAAGAGCGTAGCGTAAATCGTTAAGTGTCATTAATATGATGTGTCACCTTAATTGAACTTTTATTTTAATTTCCCTAGGGTCGAGTATGGTTCACTCTGAAATACGAGGCGGGGACCGAAAGGCTTCAGGTGCATATTTTAAAAGCCAAACATCTGCCTTCCCGCACCCCGGCACTTGCAAACGCGTGCGACCCATACATCAAGTAAGTTATACTAATGTAATAAACATTCACGCCCTTATGACCAATGTTTACAGTGGTAAAGAGTTGTAGTTTGAGATATACGTTTGGGCGGTTTTGAAGTTTATAACAATAAGCATAAGACAGATATTACCAGACACATTTGCCGTCCTGTTTTACACTGTTAATGCGATAAATACAATCATGTACATTTTGTTTTGTCAATTTATAATTTACGTAAAAAATAATAGAGGCTTTTGTTGGATATGAAACTAGCTGGGAATATTTGAAGAGATATGAAATGAATGAAACGAAATAGAGACATAATTTTAAAATATATAATAATGAATTTTAAATCTGCGAAGACTTAAAAGGCGTTTGATTAAATTTCGATGTCTTTTGAGCTATCAAAAATGTACTTTGATATTATTAAAATTGACGTTCACTACAAAACAAAATAATACTTTTGTGACATCGAAACACAAGTGAACTGACTTAAAAGATAATTTATTAAGTATCAGCTTTTTGAATTTGGAGTAAAAATTCAATACCTTTTTGGTACTATTTTTTTTTACAAATAACTGTTTTTATTTTGTGCCTGACATTTAATTAAATTTGTACACATTGTGAAATGTTATAAATGTTGTTCCATGTTTTACAATGTCTCTTGGCATTTTATTGTATTATAAAAAGTAAGTTGTGGGTGGCCGTTGGTTGCTGGAGGCACAAAACCGCGCGCTGTGACTAAAATTAGTTACGGCTTATATTCAGTAGTGGACGTGATTGGCCTGATATGATGATGATGATGATGTAAAACATTCATCAAATTTTCAATATGCAATTGAAACATGCACTTTATTTTAACAACGCAACGTTACTAACTCCAATGTTGCTAATATGAACTGTATTCCTTAGGATCCAATTGATGCCAGATGAGCGGAGGGTACTCCAAACCAAACAGAAGAAGAAAACTTGCAACCCATTCTATGATGAAACATTTGTTTATCAAGTAAGTAAAAATATCACAAATTTTAACTACCTCAGGTTCAATTCCCGGGTCCCGCAAAAAACGGCAATATAAAATTCTCACTATGAGCTGCAGAGTTCAAACAGGCATGCTGGTTACATTACATACGTTAATATCAACTTAAAAATTCATTATTTTTATTAGATTGTATGTAAATATCTAGTCTATACAGTTATGTATTGTATGCGTAAATGTAAATTTACTTTCAGAAATTGTATAATTCTCTGTATTTATACAATAATAGTATAAAAGAAATCGTCAATTGAATAAAATTGTTGTGTGCTTTTTAATTTTCTGTAAAATATTTTAAAGTAGGTAATGATTTGAACCGACGCCGCGCAGGCGGCGCCGCGCACCGCGCCGCTTTGTTGCCAATCGTAAAAATTAAATAACGTAGCCCAAACTAATCGAATTGCTCTATGTTATCGCCAATGTTTACCTTTCTTTTGAAATTCTCACCCGTGATTCTATGTGCGTTCAAAAACACGAAATGTACCTTTCTATTCTAGTTAGAACAAAACTTTGGTAAACGTAATTCAGTTTCTAGACATGTCTTAACTAAGCTAACTATTTGACTAAACTTTCGATAAACTGAAGTGTTACAAAAAAACTTTAAACTGGATGGCAGATCCCTCTCCTCCGTTGTAAGTCTGTTAGTACTAACATTTTTCGAGTTTCGATACTTATTCTGTGCCGCAAGCAGCTTATAGTGTTGCCAAAACTTGATAGCAACAACTTGCACAAAAAAATGAGATCGAAAATTTGGATAATCATAATTTCAAAGGTGCTCCTGTACTATAAAATTAACATTATTTTGCCAAATGTCTTCTTAATTTTATGCCTTTCCTTATTCAGAGTATAATAAACTATGTTTGAAAGCTGTCAATGTTTTTATATATTATTTAATCCAAGTCCAGCTCGTAACCTTGCAATTTTCTATTGACATGCACTGTGTAAAACTCGACAGTTGTATTCTAAAATAGCCCAGTTTACAATCAAATTTGACCTCAAACAGTCTTCTAACTGTTTGCTTTCAGTCTACGTTCGTTAATTAACCTTCCTCTGTCCTGCTATTTGCTTCCATAGTAATCAACTCCGCTGCATGCATAATAACTGAATGCTTGCAATGAATCGATATCCATGTTCTGAAATACGTCGGGTATCGATGCATCTCACTTTGACATCGACTTAATTAGTTAATGGTAACATTCACCGTCGGTTTTGCTAATATTGAAAGCGATGATGACTAAATAATAACTGTCTGTATTTGCTTGTATTATCTACACCAGCCACGTTTACCACGGCTTCGCCGTTTCCTGTGGCTTTTTCAAATATTTTCTTTCATACAAACCTAACCCTTACTTTTATGAACAAAAAGCTTTACTTTAGAATTATAGTGCTAATTTCATATCATCATTTTATGCGTTCGTATTTAGCAAATGACTGAATTTGAATCGAACTAATTCTTTTCTAAATACTGACATAGTATGACCGCTAGTAGAAAACACCCTATGAAGTTGTTTGAATACTTAAAAATAAAAGATCAGTTTTATAACTTGGTTCTTTAATTAGGAATCTTTAATAAAGTTTGCTAATGGATATATAGTGGACGCCGTGGGTTTGTTTCAGAGAAATAACGATTAATACTTTGCGTGCATTCATGTAGGGATAAAAACAGAATCAGATTTATTTTCTTAAAACATGGTAGAAAACCTCTTTTCTCTATTAAAATAGTGCCACGAACCCAAACCTTTTTTTATACATATTTAAAAAATACCTGATTTAAATATTTTATAAATAAAGATTTTTTTTTCTAGTATTTTGATTCAATTTTGTCTGAATCTAACCCAACATTATCTAACGGAGGCATTCAAACCCATCCTTCGTGAATCCCTCATGATTCTACTGACATCTAACTTTACTCATTAAGCTTTGATTGTTGAAATTCTTGGAGCGAATGCCTTTCATGTGAGTTAAAATATCTCAGTGCCTCAGTGCGTCAGTTCACATTGTCTGATTAATCTTGTACTCGAAATGTGGGTACTTGAGCGATTTAGCTACACTCTAGTTGAAAGCCCTGATAAAATGTTACCATGTTTAGTTAGAAATGATTTCAATAGTTTAATTTATTCAATAGAATATAAACAATTTGACTCAAAATGTACTACAGCTAAACCGAATTTATATTTATAAATTTTCCTATAAATAAAATAACTTGATCGAGTTTTGACTTCTGTAGAAATGTACATGTATTGGTCATAAAATATTAATTTTTCATATCAGGAGTTCTTTGTAATGCTGATCTTTTTCCAAACGCTGACTTAATTACCAAATTCTGTATTAAGTGTATCGTTTTATATAATAAATTTATTATTTTTCATTTTTCTCATAACAGATTCCGCCAGGCAAACTTGAAAGCTTGACTCTGAAGTTGTCAGTGCTGGACATCGGTAGGGTTGGAAAAGGAAAGCAGCTGATTGGGCATATCATTCTGCCATTAACTGAACTGGAAGGTGTTGCTCCTGATGAAGAACCACAGCTCTACAAGCTTGACATTGAAAAGGTAATACTTTTATTTCTTCTCTTCAAAATAGTGTTTTTCTTTTATATGAAATACATAAGTCGTGTGACGTCGTAAATGTCCCTTTTTAAACCCCTTTAGCGTAGGTAAGACTGCATAGGGAAAATATATAATTTTTTTACAATTTGATCAATTTTCGACAGCTTGTTTTCCAATTTAGTATCGACATATTATAAAAAGCATACGTTTGTTTCTTAGTTTATTATGTAATAGGAAATCTCGGAAACTACTGGACTGATACCAAAATACTTTAGCTAATAAGAAAGTGTATTACTTATGAGCGCTGTAGGCTAGATCGTATCCCAAATCCCAATGAGGCTTTCCTAAATAATAGGTGGGTGAAGCTGTAGATGGAAGGTGGTCATTTGTATATAAAAACATCCACCTACTGGTAAACGATTCTATAAGTAAAGACAACTTGAAAGTTAATACTTTAAAAATTCTTTTAAGTGTAAGAATATCCGAGTATGTATTTGCCAAAATGTTATATTTAAGGGTTGAACTATATCTAGACGTATGGAATCGCGCTTACCTATCCCTTTCCGTAACATGCGTTCGGCTCATTTCGCTCTAGTAAATGGTTTTATATGATAGAAAAGGATAGAAGCCCAGAAAAGTCCGGTAAGGTGCGACTAAATGTGGTGCAACCCTAAGGTGTTGAAACTTACATACATACATAGATATAGATCACGCCTCTTTCCCAACAGAGAGGTAGGAAGAGACCATTCATCTTTGGCTTCTTCAACATTCATCAGTCTTTTCATGCATTCTCGCCGGTTGAGGGTACTCCTGTTGAAACTTGAACCCCCTTATTACAAAATACGGACTAAGCATTAAACCAGGTTTAAATTGACAACTTTGAGACAAAAACAATGGCTTATGTCAATTTAAACCTGGTTTAACACTTAGTCCATAGGAAAGGAAGAGGAATAGGTTTATTGTAAGTATTAAAATTTTATAAAAAAAGGGTGTAGGATCCTTGTTTATACTAGCTTAATATCTAACTATCACTGGCTCACCTACACACCAAGCTCCGGGAATGCACACTATTAGGGATAATGCTCTTTCGATGTATAAATGTTCGTTACAGCATTATTTCGCTGTATGAAAATTCATGATAAAGTTATTTCGGAGGCTAATTATTCGCGGTTGCATATTTTCGTGGTAGCTTTATTCTAGGTTTAGTAATTCGGAAATCAGTATGAGAGTCAAATCTGATGCCTCTGCCAACTGTCATGTCATTACCCGACCAACTTGTATGCGTGAGATAATGTACTACATCTACTATATAGGTACATACACTACAGAGGGTAATACGAAGTATTTAACTAGTAGAGGTACAGCGTCTAGTGCAAAATTATATATTCAGAGTCGGTACGTGTAGCACATAACAATAACAAGGTTGTTCGCATTTACTTCCTAGCACCAGTTTCTGTAACAGGCTTGGCATTGAAACTTAATAAGGTAAGAAGCTTTTGAAGGAAAGTAGGGCAAAGCAAGATTGTTTACTGAAATTAAGCAAACCAGCAGAAACAGCTTCAGAATGCAATACGTAAACAGTGTTTTGTTTGTACAATTATAATGGTCTCCTAACCCAACTAGCAATCACGACATTTAATTTGTCGATTTCAACATTCTTGTCTAATATTTGAAAATTGATATTTTGTGGAAGTTATTTTTATAAATTTGAAACTACAATTATCGAAATGCAGAAATTGACAAATCGAATATCTGAAATTGCCAATAGGAAGTCAGAGCTCTTTGATGGAAGAATAAAACGTAATCATCATCATCATCATCATATCAGCCCAATGACGTCCACTGCTAAACATAGGCCTCACCTAATTTCCGCCACAACGAGCGGTTTTGTGCATTAAAACGTAATGCTGACAATAAATTAAATTATTCTGAACTATTATTTTAAGGATTTCATTTTAAAATAGCTTCAATGTGTTATTATTAGTTACTTATAGTTATCAGCTTGTCTGCCACTTTAGATAGGAAAAAATCTCATTCCTGTTAATTCTTAAATTTTCTAAGATTTATGTACAAGTTTTCTAATATACATTTTTGTTTCAGGATCTTCAAGAACCGACATCGGACTTAGGCGAGATACTCGTGTCGTTACTGTACAATGAAAACCTTCATAGACTTACAGTCACCGTCATAGAAACACGAGGTCTTAAGGTATGTATATTCTAGTTGTTTACTAAAACACTGAATATGCTGAGTGTCAACCATTGTGTTACGGTAACGGCGTACATAATTTGCTAGGATAGGATGAAATAGAATCTGGTAATTTCAATAAAATACTGTACGTGGCACACGTTAATTAAAATAGGTTTTAAATATAGTTCTCTCTGCCACGTCACGTCTGTCAGATGACTTAAATGACATCTTGATCTGATAATTAAAGAGCCACCAACCCACCACAGATTACATTATAAATATTTTTGTGGTATATAAGTTTTATTTTAATTTGTTACTTTTATTTATTAATCTTTCTTTTTTATTTGTGCGTTGTTTTCAACTGTACACAATAAACATTTCTTTCTTCCTTTTAAATATGTGCTTACTTTACTTTGGAACTTATCTGTCTTACTTCTAATTGATATCATAGTGATGTCCAATATAGAACGTGACTCACATGTATCATAACTCGGTGTTAGCAAGGATTTATCGATAATCTTAGCTTACAAAAGTCACGGCAATGAATACAACAATCATTTACTGTGGCGTGTCAGTTGAGGTTATTGTGGCCTCACGCTGTACCTAGTGTCGGGGGCTCGATTCACACGAAATACTTGTGTGATTCATAGTTTCGTTTTAAGTCTAGTAAGGTAAGTCCCCCGCGAAAGTGCGTGTTCCCTTGCGCGGGCGTTATAAAAAACTATCAGATCAGAGAAACCAAACTTGGGAGAGTGTAACATCAAATTATTTTTTCATCATCATAATTATGCCAAATGACATCCACTGGTGGAGAGTAAAAAAAAATTTACAGAAAAAAAAAAAATACTAAAACTTTAATATAATAAGGAATGTAAGCTACCAGAAAATATCTTAAGAATTAACTATATATTTACCCAAGTATTATAACGCGAAGTTAGGTAAGATTTATCGCCCTTAACCCTAGCTTAAAAGAGTGGATGTAACTTTTCATTCTCGTTATGCATAATATGTATATTAAACAATGAGTTAGGTACTGTATCATCTGTGTATATTTTACATCTGTACTTCTATTATAAAGCTGTAGAGTTTGTTTGTTTGTTTGTTTGGTTGGTTGGACAGTAGTATCTCAAGCATTCTTGGTTCGTTTTGAAAAAATCATTTAGTGTTGGATAGCTCATTTATCGAGGAAGGTTTGAAGTATTACTTTTTTTTTGTTTAGAAGCAAAAAAAATAAAAATATGTCATAAATTTATTATATCTACTTACTTGCTTTCTTATGTCTATACTACTAATTCTAATATCGGTGTTGAAACTTTAGACAGTAGTATCTCATGCATTTTTGGTTCGTTTTGAAAAATTATTTTAGTGTTGGTCAGCTCATTTATCGAGGAAGGTCTTAGGCTATATAACATCAAGCTACAGCCAATAATAGCTAAGCATTGGCCAAATAAAGAACGATGGGAGCTAAACCCCGCGCGACTTCTAGTTCAGATATAAAATCTAAAAGCTAGAAGTAGAATAAAGCTATTTCAATATTCAATACCACTAGCTACTATATAGAATGAAGATTCAGATTCATCAGATTTCAGAACGAAAATATCTGGTTGAATTTAAATCATACTTTGTACGTTTTACATTTGTGACAGTTTCATTTTAGTTTTAAAGGCTAGCGTGACCGTAAAAGCATGTTTATATTCCTGACAACGCAGGTTTTAGAGACACTATCAACAAAACTAAAATGTTTTAACAATGTATTATTTACGATTAGAGTCAATGACTTTATTGGGACCTATCCTGGATCTAAATTCGATATTTCACATGCATTTAGGATTTTTTTGTAATGCGTATTATATAAATAAATTTCACTTTGTGGATTTTATAAGTACCTAACCAACAATATGCTAATGGTGAAGTACACATTGTTTGGTTAGGTACGCATTAAAAAAAATGTGCTGTGCTTAGGTACGCTAAGGCAATTCGATGGATATCCCTTATCTACCGACCCGCATTTGGCCAAGGGCTGATCCTGCTAACACAATCGTAACACAGTTGTAAGCTGCTGGTCTCATTCGATAGCTGTGATTGGCTTGCTAAGTCAATTGCGGCATATTGCCGGCCTGTGATTGGTCGATATTAGTCCATCAGTCTACCATCGACGTGTGTAATTTAGCAGGATCGGGCCCCTGCATGTCTGTATAAACGTATCTCTATTCTGTGGTCTGTATTATGTCCTCTCAGCTTTCTAGATAGAAAAGGATACCCGTGATCAACAGTCAGACGTTATTGGGCTGTTATTATATAACTTTATAATAATAGGATAATCTTTTTGCTAGCTGGACCCATCAACAAGCAAGAGAGAAATGGTGGTCCGAGTAACACAAGAGAGGGCATGCCGTGGTGTGCGAGCTCGTCGCACCGCTGCCGTCGAAGTGGGAGACGACGGCTCTGCTTTCGTCTCCGAATGTTTCCACTTCAGGCTCAGAGCTGATGAACTTCACACCACCAGCGTCACCATACAAGCGTTGCAGCCACACTCTGTTTATGCTAAAGGTGAGAAATGATAAATATATTTAATGAAACGTGGACTAATAGGGGCGTAACTACCGCTGTATCAGCCGCATCAATATTAGGGCCGGCGGCGCACATATAGCGAAGCGCAGCGCAGAGTATTTTTCACTGTCATCTGTGTGACATCGTAGCTTTTGAACGAATAGGCATATTTTGATGCAGTTTCTTTTGTTTGAAAGTAGACATAATCATGATGGTTTTTAGACATGTTTTATTAAAATTGGTGCAGCATTTTCTAGGTCATCAGCTCTTGTCGGGGGTGACTTAAAATTTTCAATTATGCAAACATTTGACAGCGATATCAGCTCCGACTAAGTCAATGTCGACAACAACTGATAGGAGACCTTTTGTAGTTCAGCTCAAATTTCATTCATCAAAAATAAAATCAACACCGAACACAAAGACGTAGGGTCTTTGCCTCTTTGGCTACAAGTCTTTGACTACAAGTGCCCAGACGTGTGTGCGATGTTGATTTTTTCTTTTTGCGAAAAATTTGATTTTAACTGCAAAAGGTCTCCTTGACAATTTTTGATACAGGCCCCATTTAGGGCAGCTACGACACTGATAAGCCTTAACTAATTAGTAACCACAGAAATTGCCAGAGACAAATATATTATGTAGACTTTTTTACAACCCAGGGCCTTGTGGATAAAATGACCTTCGTCCTCAACCCTACATTAAAGATAACACTTGTTTTACAAAATGGAAATGAGTATGATTAATTAGGGACATAATGCGGGCTACCCTGTGCAGTTTATTGTATCTTTCTATTTTTAAAGACAAATAATTTAACTTGTTTGTGAGTAACAGAAAAGCGTAAATATTGGGTTAGAATAAATATTTGGTGTATTAAATTTTTTAAACTAAATATATTCTGTGTATCTAAGCATTAAATTAAAAGCAAACAACGATCTATAATATAAAATAATATCCACAACTATCTTAGCATCTCTTTTATTAATAAATTCAATGTACTAAACCGAAAAATTAAAAATAATATTATATTTCTTTTATAATTTTTAATTGAATTATTCATTTGTTTTATTTTCAATGTGAATGAATAAAGGTATATCATGAATTTTTACTGTCAGTAGGTGAGTTCATAGTTAATTAAAAGCTAAAAACATGAACTGAGTATCTAGATCTACTCCTATTGTAATCTAAAACTTTCTAATTAATTTTATTTTAAGACAGACAAACGAAGTTCTATAAAACCGAACGTCGAACTAGTTTCCGAAAACGTGACATACACTAAGAGAACTGGATTATATTCACATTACACTGTGTAGCACTGACTTAATAGTGTTTGTTATATTCTTAACTATTTCATGACAATTTGATTTTTAATTTGGGGACATGTATTGAGTAAAATTTCCCAACGAATTATTGCTCAGTGCGAGAACAAGAACTCGTTTTTAAAACGGAACTAATCTAATACCCCACGGAATTGTTTTTGCATGCTAGTATTAATTTATAACTTCGCTTAGTGTACGAAATTCGACCTTAATAATTTTCACAAAAAGTAGGGACCTGTTTCATCACACATCACGTGCACTAAATAAAAGAAAATCGGATAACC
The DNA here is from genome assembly GCA_905147015.1 of Laspeyria flexula. Taxonomy (NCBI): domain Eukaryota; kingdom Metazoa; phylum Arthropoda; class Insecta; order Lepidoptera; family Erebidae; genus Laspeyria; species Laspeyria flexula. Next base: position 7,109,307 of record LR989964.1, on the reverse strand, counting down.
ACTTTCTATTAAATTGTTATTTTGTGGTAAAAAAAATACCTCTAAATTGCATTTTTTTTTAATATACGTATATGTATAGATCACAGAAATTATGATAATTTTTATTGATGATTCCTATGGGAAACAATAGAATAGTACGAGTTTATTAATTAAAGGAAAGAGGGAAGTTCTAGAACGTTCCTCAACTTTTCCTTCTCTTGTTTCACATAATGACGCCGCGAGCGACGCGCGACGTTCACGATTTATGTTTCATACATTTCCTTGACGCTAATGACGTCACTACGATACTTTGAATACAGTAACAACAGCTACTTGTATGCAGGCTTAAACTGTTTAACTTACCTTTCTATAAGCTTATACCAGCTAGCTTGTACAAGGGTATGAAGTTTTATCAGTCTTGTAAAGTTGTAAGTCGGAACGAAGGTAATTAATTTATTCTGAAGTAATATTATTTTAGAAAATTTAATTGTGGCATAAGCAACATCTGTAGTTACTTTTTTTTCTTATGTCTATGCTAGGTACTACTTATAATATAGGTGTTAAAACTTTTAATGTGACATCAAATCTATACTGAATATTAAAAGTTGAAAAGTTTGTTTGTTCGTTTATTTGAATGCTAGGATCTCAAGAACTACTAGTCCGATTGAAAAATATATGGTAGTGTTGGATAGCCCATTTATCGAGAAAGATCATAGGCTATATAACATCACGCTACGTCCAATAGGACCTGAACAGTGGCCAAATAAAGAACGATGGGAGCGAAGTCCTTCGCGACTTCTAGTTGGTTCTAAAATATATACAACAGTAACTAATCATACGTATGTTTATTCTCCAACAGTGTCGCCTCTCACAAATAGTAACACTAACAATGTCTTTGTTGCAGACCGACTGCTTGGCAAGTTCGTGTTAGGATCATACATGTTCGCCAGAGGACGAGCCTTACAGCACTGGAACTCTGCCCTCGCCGCACCTATGGAGCAGGTCAAACAATGGCACCCACTAACCAATTAAACCCAACAACCCGGCCGACACAATGAACGACGACAACCTTGCAATCTTAGCTGTGAGTCTATTTAATTCAGACGTATTATATTTCACAGGGACATATTCTGCCTTGTTAACAAAGAACGCATCTACTTGATATAAGTTTAGCCAAAAAGACACTTCAAATTATATAATTAGATACATTTTTGCATAATATGTGGCGTGTAGTTGCAGCATTCGTTCTTAACAAAGCAGTATTCCCGGAAACTAATTTGTAATCTCATTTTTATTCCCACTTGGTACGCAATCGTACTTCGTGTAAGATAAATAGAATAGGAAATTGTGAAAATGTTCTATTTGAATATCGTGTAATTTCAAATATCTAAAAATGAATTTAATCATATTTTTGTAACTCAAATTTACACTATATTACATTGGAATTAATGTTTCAATCACATTATCATTAATAGAAAGTTTCTTTGCAACAAACTTTAAATGTATAATAAATAATCAGAACATGAAGTTTTAATCGACGATATCACTTTATCTTGTTAAATATCGGACCTTCAAAAGTCAAACTTTACTATAGATATTTATCTGAACAATTTATTGCTCATAGTTAATAATTTTATGAAATAAGTATAACATATTCATAATATTTCAAAGTAAGTACACCTTATTATATCAATATACCTACCTATTTATAAATGTTTAAATATTAAATATTGCCAATATACACGTATTGTAGTAGAATATAATTTCGACAATGTGCAAGATCAATGAAATAAAACGATGTAACGCCAAATTGGCGAAAATTGTGTTATTTTATTTTTGAAGCCCTTAACTTCCCAACAAGCTATAAAAAAACTTCGAATAAGTACTACCTATTCGAAGTTTAACAATCCGAAATTGCTGCCACACTGTAAGTTGTTTGTCTGGTTTCTGTTGGTGTCGTATAGTTTTGTAAGTACGGTACGCGTTTCTAACCAACTTGATAACGAAGTATGTCTACTATTGGATGTGTTTATAAATAGACCTAACACGCTACCCTGAGAAACGCCGCCGTGACTGTTAACTGAACATATTGATCTTGTCTGCGTGATGATTGAATTATTTTCAACATTAAGTGGAGAATTTAGCCTACTATACCACGCTGCTGACGGGTTGATATAGAGTTTGTTTGAATTTTCCTTTTCTCGTAGTGCTCTTATCTGCATAAGGTTACATTAATCGCCTTGTACGACACCCACGGGCTGAGATGGGGTAGTGAAAGTATGTATTCTTAATCCATCACTACAGGGATTAGAAGAAGTAATAATGTCACTATCCACCAACCCGCTTAAGGCCAGCGTGTGTGGATTATGGCCGAAACCCTCTCAGCTTTCTAGATAGAGGAGAGGAGACCCGAGCCCAGCAGTGGGACATTAATGGGTTGCTGATGAATGTCACTATCCCATCTCAACCTGAGTGTGTCGTAAGAGACGTCTAAGGGAGTAAGCTTATGCAGACAAGAGCACTGCGAGAAAAGGAAATTACTTTTTTTTTACCCGTACTTTTTATGTACCTATAGATGTCTATCAAGAAGCTTGCTTGCAATAACGTGCATCATAGACTTAGAAGAACTGGTATAATACTTTAGCATGTTCTAAAATAAAGAAAAAAATACATTTGACAGACACATCTGATGACATTTTAGTAACAACACAACAATAGTCAATAAAGTAAAATTAAACAGTTCATAAGCACACATAATAACGAAATTATAGCAAAATTTACAGATATCGAGTAAAATTCTGAATGGATGGTCAAATTCAGTGTTTAAACCAATGTTTTTGCTTATATTATGCATGTTATTAGTGTACGTATTCATGGTAACAGCTTTTGTAACTGGTTTCGAACGTACTGACAGACGAACACCGCGAGTATTTAATCGATATGAAAGGACTATAAAACTCTACAACGACACATTATATAATAAATATTCGTAGAATGCCCAGTAGGTTGGAGAGGCGTTTTATTATAAGAGATAAAGTGAGTATAGACTAGCATACAGCAGGTTTAGTTACATAATATGATACCGTTTGAGAACCGCACACTGAGCAATACACTCGATACTCCTTCAGGGCTCGATTTCGGTGGCAGCAAGCTGGGCAAATGTCCTGTCCTGTAAAATTAAGGGTGACAAAAAGGAGTACCAGCTTATTTTGGGATTAACATGTTCATAACTTTAATTGTAAAAAGTGGTAAATATAATTTTGCCCGAAGCGTCTAAATAGTTGGATCAAGCGCCGCATTTCACGTCATTGAAGTCATATCAGGTTCTGTCGAACTTTCCCACAAAGCGAAGTGTTGATGCACAGAGTGGTATACTTTTAGTGGGAATACTGGCCATCTGCCATCTTTTCAAATTAAAAACAGACGCTGCACTCGATGCTTATTTAATAAGGACTTTGTGTTGACACACTTTAGAAATCTCATCGCCCCCCACAGATTCACATATCAAATAAAATATTTTCTGATGGCTCCGACTTGGAGTGCAAGTGTTGTGTCATTCCACAGACGATGCCCCACCTAATATCGTGCCCTTCGTGCCCTAACAACTACACCCAGAATTACATAGTGAATGCTACTGACAATGCAATAGCCTTCGCTAAGTTTTTATTATACAGTTAAGTAGTTTTTATACAGTTTAAACGACTTGCTGTCGACATGTTAATAAGAAAATGAATTGAAATAAACGTAAAATAAAAATGATTTAGCGTCAGATACTCACAAGAGCTATCTATACTATCTAATTCTATACTAATATTATAGAGCTGTAGAGTTTGTCTGTTTGTTTGGTTTAACGCTAGGATCTCAGAAACTGGACAGGACTGGTCTGATTTGAAAAATTAATTTAGTGATGGATAGTCCATCTATTTTATCATCATTATCGAGGAAGGCTATAGATAGGCTATATAACATCACGCTACGACTAACAAGAGCTGAGCAGTGGCAAACAAAGAACGACGCGAGCGAAGCCCCGCCGAACAGCTAGTTACAATATATGAAAATGCAACTTTTTCAACCTTGATACAAGATGCAATACCTTGATTTTTTTTTTTCACTATAGGAGGACTATGCTAACGTGAGAAAATAAATTTAGTTCAATAAAAAGAAGCTGTTGTTCTAATTGTTTTTACATAAGTACACTTTAGTTCTTTGTATCAAACTTTAAGGGAATATTTTTAAGCTGATTAGCTTCTAAAATATTGGTATTTTTAGTCAAAAATTTGTTTTTTAGTTGCAAACAAGAATGCGAACGGAATGGAAGTGACCAATGGAAACGTATCATTGTGATAAGTAGCCTGTGCCACTTACCGGCCTTTTAACTACTTCTTTGTTTCATTTACCTGATTTAATATGAAAGAGCCCTTAGTGACAAAAGTGAACACGACAAAAATAGCGTCCAGAAAATAAAGGAACTCATAGTAAAAACCGAAGTCGTAAGAAAACACCTGAATGGAACACTTAAGAAGACACGATGAACGAATAATGGCCAGCCATTTACGAGTATATAGAAAACCTGAAACTACAACTAATTACTTATTTGCGTCAGTCCGTGGGGAGTGTGAAGGTACGAAAGTACAGAATTAATTTGTTACATTAAATTACGAGTCACCGCTTAATGGGAGTTTCGTGTTCCAAATGTCGATTTGTAATATTATCTCTATACAGTTACTTGTTGACGTAGACTTAACATGTATTTTATTTGACATTTAACGGTAATTCAACGGTTTTGCGTCTTCATTCATAACAGTGACGTTTTGACAGCTTTGTACCTTATTGAATAAAGATTGTGAAAATTATTACTGAAAATATTAGCCGATCTGTGTTAAGGGAAGCCCCCTTACTCTGAATTTCGACATTTGACTAAGTCGGTTCTGATGTTGCTTGAAATATTTTAAAGTGACAGCGACCATATCTAATTTTTTTTACATTTGACAGCGACATCAAAACAGACCAAGTCGAATGTCTAAATTCAGAATATTGTTATCTCTGTTTAAAAAAAAAAACTACCAGAATTATAAAAATAAACAGCATTGTAAAAATCCGCAAAAAAAAGCAAGCTCAAAAGCTTAAAATAAAGGAATTTGAACACCAGCTGCAGCATGGGAAATAGTTTTTTTGATTAAAACCAGCAAATAGCTGCCATTTTCTTATATATTCCAATGATCCTGGCTGTTTACACTTATTTCCTATTTGTTAATTTTTACCATGTTAGTATTTCTATTTATTAAATATCCCTGTTACTAAAAACTCCACAATAAGTCATGAGCACCTGACAAAGAAACTCTTCGCATTATGGAGCCTCAATATAACTGGCTCAACTTTTGACAATCTGTTAATAGCCATTTGAATGTCTTGCCTTATCTCTCGCCTCCCTTGAGCTCACAGATTTAACGAGTACTTGTTAAATCTCGTCGGAATTATTTCGAACAGAATATTTTTGAATTATTTTTGAGAGGTGTCATAGTAATTCAAAAACTTTCCAAAACTATTTTCTTATCAACGTTACTATATTTCAATGGTTTATCATACTTTAAAACTCAAACAAAATGGGAGTACTTATCTATATCTATACTAATGTTATAAAGAGGAAAGATTTGTATACCGAATAAAAACTACTGGACCGATTTCAAAAATTCTTTTGCCGTTAGAAAGCTACATTATCACTGATTAACTTAGGCTATATAACACCACGCTACGGCTAATAGGAGCTGAGCAATGGCCAAACAAAGAACGACAGGTGTGAAGACCCGCGCGTCTGAAGACCGTTGTGGTTGCGATGAATTATAATTTACGGGTAAATGGTCAAAAGTGTTATTTTATTCTGTTCAAACAAATATCTGAAACTGAGAAGTAAATAAATAAGTGTAAATTACAGAGTTATAATTAATGTATAGGTAATTTGAAATACATACAAGATTCGTTTTGGTATATCTATTTTATTATACTTGGATATTTAGTAGGTATAACTTATTTTGCTTGGTGTTTCGACATACCCCTTGATTCTGAGCCGTCGGATTGCTCCCGCATAGTAAACTTTTTCGAATCATAGGGTGAAGTTAATTTACGGTTTATTTGGCAGAAAATAGGTTCTCGTATAGAAAATTAAATTCTCTAAATTGTTTCTCTAAAAAAATATTTTTTAAACTATAAATAAACTGACAATTCCAGGCGAAAACTTTCCGACAGCTCAGAATCAGGGTCCATATTTTTATTTAACATAGTCGGATACCGCTCGCAATACACAGCATTGGGAAAAAATACTGTAATTTGTGATAGTACGTGAAATAACAGTAATGTCCCTCACATTACTATTATTACAGATCTAGTTAAATCTATTTCACAAATATCCTTGACATTGTGTTACTAGACAGATTGTAACTACGTCACAGCGCTGCGCCAGCGCCGGTATATCCTGCTCGAAAAGTAAGTATAAAGTAAGTATAATCTATACTAGTCTAGTACTAATATTCATCAGCAACCCATTAATGTTCCATTGCTGGGCTTGGGTCTCCTCCTAAGTTATCTGCGCTTTAGTGGAGTCTTCGCCTTAAACCCGTAATTATAAGTCTACACGGTTAAAAACTTGCGTTCCAACAGAATGACCTTGGTGGGAGCTTGGTTGCCATCCGCGTAGTTTGTATGAAATTTGGTTTACAACAGCCGGCTAGACGGTTGGGATAGAAAACCTATCACTGTTCTGTGGTTGGAATCCACCAAGGGCACCTCTGTGGAAGGCAAGTTTATAACCATGTGGCACGGCTTTAACACAACTACACCACACCTGCACCGTGGCGACGAATAGTGTCACTGCGGCTTTTTGAGGTAGCGCCCGACCAGTAGTTGCGATGTGGTTACGTTGTGATTATGGTGTGGTTGTCGCACGTGTGAATAGAGCCTTATACTCAAAGGCGCGCGTAAATTAATAATCTAGATTATCAAACAATCAATCTTACAAGTTTCGTGACACTTCGTAACAAGTTCATAACATATTAATGGTAAAAGTACAAATAAGTTGATTATATTATTTACACGATATTTTATACCAGAAATTCTTTTCAGCTGTTATTTACGATAGGCTATTTCAATGTTTTATGGTATTATAGTAATAATACAATATGAAACAGTCGTGGGATTAGCGAATAATGCCTTAAATAAGCTCCCGTATTAAGTCTATGATGCAATGAAAATCTTTGTTGAATCGTTACTTTTTTATCGCCAAATTTACGTCAGTATTGTTTCTTCGTTGAATCCAATGATATTATAATATACAAAAAGAGGGTTGAATCTTATTAATTTATTATGATATTTTTTATTTGGATGCAGGCTGCATACAACCGGTCCTTTTGGAAGTCTCTTGAGGAGGCCTATGTCCAACAGTGGACGTCCTACGGCTGATTTGGTTTTTGGCATTTGGTTACATGGCCCGTGGATAAATTATCGGGATAAAATTATAGCGCAAGTTTGTCATCTTTCGCAAGAGCAAGCAACAGCAATAATTAAAGAAAAATTTCTGTTGTTGAAGTAAATGTTGTTTAAGTTTTTTAGTAAAAATGTGTATCGAATTGTCATTACGGAAAGGTGGCGGTAGGTCATTCCATATCAAGTAATCATCAAAAATATTTTTGAATATTTTTGATAATGTAATATTTTTGATGATTACTGCGCCGCGAGAGCCCTGCGCACGCGCGTAAACATTGCCGTGTGAGGATTTTTTATAATTTATTATAAATAATAAAGGTAGTGTGTTTGATATCAAAAGAAGGGCAATTTAATGTACTTTAAATAATCTACAATTTATTTTGAAATTGATTCATTATTTTTAATATAACCACCATCATTATGGCTTAACAATATTATCAAAATCAATTCGATACCCAGCTATCTTTCTACTCGTATCATGTATAATTTTTTTGATAAACCGCCATAGAGTAGTAATTCGATTGGTTAGATTCGAAATATTTAAATGCCACTTATGCTATCGTCATGTCACATGATCAGTGTACTAATATGACATATTGTTACAATAGATGGAGATCCCAGGCTTTACTCATGTTCTGAGACACAAAATGTAGACGAGAAGTTAGAGTTGATTAGTACTATGAACCTACGCATACTCGCTAACTTGTGCCGACGCCCGGTACTAAACGTACATAAAATTGTTAGTAACTTTACTTATTTTCTGAGTGCTGATTTTTATATTATTGGTTATTGATTATTAACATTATTCTGTATAACATATATACAAAAATCAGCATGATGATGAAGATGAAATCGGCGAGAATGTATTAAAAGATTGATGAATGTTGAAGAAGCTAAAGATGTACCTATGTTAGAATCGTAGCAGGTGCCTCTGCCTACCCATCTGTTGGAAAAGAGACATGATCTATATGTATGTACGAATAGATTGCTACTTGTCTCAAATCCATGTCATTCGGTCCACACTCTGAACAAAGAACATTCATTCAAACGAGTAGTCACATAATTATATAATCTACTCTATGTAAATTTTATAACGCCCATAAACTCACAATGCTTCAAAATGATGTCCCTTTTGTGTATGTGAACAGTTTAAACATGTGTGCGTCTCATTTAGGCCTTTTATGTAAATATGCTCATTTGGCGCATAAACTTCGAAAGCCTCCAAATGAAAATTCATTCGCAATCGAGACCTTTACTGAAGAACAAACGTATAAAAGTAAAAGTTTTCATTTTACTTTTTAGGCAACTATATTGTTGAATTCGTAATTGTAAATACGTTTGGGATTCATTTCTATTCTAGACAGATATGACTATAAATTTGTTTATCCAAGGACACCTTCATAACCCGGGGGATTATAAGCTTATGCGCTAAATGAGCCTATTTCTAATTTAATGGTAAGGATATTAATTATACTCACTGCGATATTTAGGTATTAAATTATAAACTATTCGAATAATATTCAAATATATTTTCGACTACGCGTAACACGAATTTAGAACAAGCACAATTTACAAAGCCTTTGTAAGAGAACGTTATCTCAAAACCCACGTCTTGAAGTTATTACACATTTGAAAACACGAATAGTCTGCAGAAAATCTTGGGAGCTCATACAAGCCGAGATAATGTATTTGAAGCACGCGACCTGTCGCCACATAGTGCACAAGATGACTTTTTACTGAGAAAATAAACTACAACGATATACTAAACCAACAGAATACCTTGAGACCGTGTTACATAGATAAAACCTCTCTGACATTTACTTTAAAATTTATATCTTCAACCAAGGTTTATATTTTCCCCAGACACAAGGGTTTGTTGCATAAAATAAAAATACCCCGAAATTTAACTTGAATTTTTTACTTCTCACATTAAGGTAACGTGGATTTGTGTTTTGTTTTCCGTCTTTTGTTGAAAAAATGTATTTTTCTGCATTTTTAAATAAAAAGAAACCACGGAAAGTTCACACTTTGAATGCATTTTCCTCTAAACTTAACTTGCATTTACGACATTATACTTTCAAGACTGTATGTATTATGTCAAGCAACCAATTTATAATACTGTGATGATTCTTATTGATCCTCAATTTGACCTTTTATCTCTATTTCTCATGTTTCCGATAGGAAATCTATGTATTTAAATGGCTATAATAAGACCTTCATTAACAAGAATTGCCGCACATGGTTAAACTTGGCACATTTATCTTCTTAACGGCAGTTTTAATACGCGTTTTCTTAAAGAAAATGGTTGTAAGATATCTGTAAGCTTTCAAGAAATAATAATATATCGTTAGGATTACTCAATTCTTTGGCCTTAAATAAAAAAAAAAATATTTTGAGGTACGATACTTTTATTTTATAAAAATAACACTACAGTATTTTTGTTTTTTTTTTGTATTATTTATTGGTAATCTTTTCGGGAGTAATTCTAATTCCATCCTAAGGCTCTATATGATGAAGTTTATGGCTATCCATATTTATTTTATAAATATGCCCGTAATTTGTGAATATAAATCTGATCAACGAAAGATAATATTTTTCTGAAATGTTAAGGAACAATATTAAAAAAGAATGAATTTGTTGCAGTAGTTACATATAAAAAAAATCGAATGATATTTTAAATCTACAACAAATATATCATCACGCCTTTTTCATCGAAAGAGTAAACAGAGGTGCGTTACACATACATAGCACATATCACTGCTGCCGTTTTCGGAATGGTACCTTAAGTTGAAAATGAAATTAACATCAAGCGCACCAATAAAAAAAAAACCAAGCGCATTTGTTTCATCAAAGGTCTACGGATGAAGTTACTGCTTATGAAACTGCCTAAGTATTTATGAAGTATTTGTGTCAATGATTTATGGAAATAAGTTTTATAATGGTCATACTTGAATCATTTGTATAAACAAACAAAACAAAACGTGTAACGACTTCTGTAACTTTAATTATGATTGATTATTGTTATCATTCAACTTTATAAACTGTTTGACAAACAAGAAGAGCTATAATTTTATCGTTTAAAATACATTATGGAATATACTTTTTTGGGAATAATCTCGATTACGACCCATGCCTGTTACAACTTTTTTATAATTAGTATAAAATATATCATTCACGGACGACTTCAACTTTTTTATTGGCGCCAACAGTTAATATTGTTTGTTGTTAATATCCTAAGAAAACATGTACGTAAAGATTGAGGAGCCACTTCAGATTTTAAAAGGAAACTCGCCCCCTTATTTAGTAGGGAAGTAAATAATTTTGTAGGGCAAATTCTGAAATTTGATTTTGAAAAATTTACATTAAATACTTTCCGTGTTTCAGGTGACTCCTCAATTCAGATGTTTAGATTGAGGAGCCACATTCCCATCGATATAACTTTGGATATATTTTACTACACATTTCAGAATTTCGCCTACAAAATTATTTACTTCCCTACTAAATAAGGGGGCGAGTTTCCTTTTAAAATCTGAAGTGGCTCCTCAATCCATACGGACTTAAGAAAACGACTACTATTACATTTACATATTTTAACGCCACATAGCCACTCACATAAACGTCATTCATGTAGGTTTGTTAGTGTAACTTATACTGCTGCTGTCATCATACTGCCTCCAGAAAATCGGTAAAAGTTGTTTACCGTAAAATACTGCATTATTATTATAATATAATAATATTCTACCACATTCACACAGCGCCATCTAGTCCCAAAGTAAGCAATTATATTTGCTTGTGTTATGGATACTAAACAACTGATATACTACTTAAATACTTTTTTTTTGTAAACCCATACATAATATATTATAGATAAATTACACCCGGATACAGAACAAACCTTTATGCTCATCACACAAAGTCCTGGGTGGGGATCGAACCCACGACCTCCGGCTTAGCAGTCAGGGTCACTAACCACTAGACCAACAGGCCATTATTTCAACCCATAAACGTTCCACTGCTGGGCACGGGTCTCTTCCAAAGAATGGAATGATGAAACCAATGAAACGGAATTTGGCCTCCTATAAATAATACATTACTTTATAATAAAGGTTACGACATTATTAACTTGTAAAAAACACAAGACCGTATTTACAAACAGAGTGGCGTCGTAATTTAGTGTCATATTTCATAGTATTCATTTTTTATTTTTTAATCGGAGCTATATTTTACAAATATATTTGCTACACTTTTTTGCATTAGATCAAAGGTTGCGTATACAGTACTATTTATGTTCAAATAACACATTGGAAACTTGCAGGGTGTTATTTTCATAGTAAAACAGACTGTAAGCATTACGGATACATACTTTTTAATACACTTTCAAGTAATTCTAAAAAGTGTAGCAAACATAATTATTTTTCAATATAGCTCCGCTACGCTCTTAAACCAAGCGACAAATTTGTTCGTAACCTTGTAACTTTGAAAGTTAACATACCGCAAACCTTTGAAAGTTATTTTATAATCTCGTTGGACATTTCTAGACGTATTTTCTAAGTTATCGAGATCGCCTGCCACTCCACCACGCTTGGCTAGCGCTGTGATATTTTTATACCTTGGAATATCGATTATCTAAACATAAACCTGAGTAGATTTTTCTAGGTCCTACTTTTATGGTAAGGAGAATAGCTTATCGGGTACGACCTAACAAGTATTGAGGAGATACTATCAAAATTTAAAAGGCCTACTCGAAATTTCGACATTTCACTTGGTCGATATGAAACAGTTTTAGCGAGAAAATAACTAAGTCGTAATCCGATGTAACGTCTGACTCATGTCTCTCCTGAAAGCGCGCTAAATGGATTGGATTTTTGTAATGTGGTGTCTCCGCTAAGTTAATAATTGTGTAGCCCTATTACAGTCATGTCAAAATGTTGAAGTAGACCAAAACAAAAGAAAAAGGGATTATAGATAAGAGTTTTTCCATTTTTGAATTTATACATATATATATCCTCGTATAACACACACGGACTACATGTAACAAAATTTCATGTAATAGAAAACAGAAGGATTGAGTGAGCTCCTGCATTTTGTATTAACCACCCGCAGTACAATGGTGTCAGCTACAAAGGTCGTGTTTTGTTTCTACGTGTACTTAGCAATGACGTCATGCCTCTCGACACGTTCTCGGAAATTATTCTCTTTCTCACCTTACACGAAATCGGTAAAATATTCACTGAACTAACTGCGTAAAGCAACAAAGAAGTTATTTTAGTCCTAAAATTATTCTTAACTTTTCAGTTTTAGTTCTAAAATTATTCTTAAATTTTAATGGAAATCAAATTCTCTGTTATATCCTTGGGCCACATTGGACTACGTGCTCCGCAACTGTAATTTTGGTTGAAATAAAAACCTAGAGTATATTTTATCAAATATAATTACCCTAATGAAAAGTGTGAAGAGAATAAAATTTGATATTTTAAACACACACTCTAAACTGTAACATGTACATAAAAATACAAAAGAATTATAAGACTCAAATCGATTTCTGTTTAATTAAGAAAGAAAATTTAAACTTCTAAAGAAAGACAATAACAACAATAAAATAGCTTCAGGCAAAATTCCAGAGTTAAACTTAATAGGTAATACAAAAACAACTTAAAAATTAAATTATAAACCACGAAGGCAATAAATTCACCATTATGTATCTTAAATTCCTATTGCAGCTAATAAAATAGCTGATGATCTTAAACCACCTGAACCGATAAGTCATAAGGTCAAAAAACATCCTTAGAAAACCTGCTTTCAAATCGGTACAGATTAGGGCATCGAGAACCGGCCATATTTTAAGAACCGGTTCTTTCGATTCTTTTGCTAATTTATTAGAATTTTGTTCGTAAAGTCCACACCGAAACCTGTAACACTGTTACTTGTTGAGAAAAAAATTCCCACCATGTCACACTGTTACTCGATGCAACTGCTTGCAATTTTTTCTCCCAACCAGTAACATTGCCAAATATTGGTGTTACTGGATGGGAAAAAAAGTTGCATCGAGTCACACTGTGTCTTGTTAGGAAAAGTAAACATCTTATATTCTCATGGAGTCACACTTTTTATTTTCTTATTATTAAGTATATTAGTGATTGATATTTTTGTTATATAGAGAGTTGCTAGTTGCTACTAATCGTTAGACAGTTGCCATTCATCGACATCGACATTTTTTTAAATAAACCAATGAATGGGGACATTCTGGAAAAGCGACATTTTAAGTCAATGAATGGCATGATCGTTTTCATTTACGCAGTTTGTTCTCACTGGATAGGTGACCAGCCAACCTGATGGAATGATTCATCACCTCAGAAAGTAGTTTATTTTAAAAAAAGTCGGAGGTAGCAACTGTCTAACGATCAGTAGCAACTCTCTATATAATAAAAATATCAATCACTAAAATAATAAAAAAAGTGTGACTCGATGGGAATATAAAATGTTTACTTTTCCCAACAAGACACAGTGTGACTCGATGTAACTTTTTATCCCATCCAGTAACACCAATATTTGGCAGTGTTACTGGTTGGGAGAAAAAAATTGCAAGCAGTTGCATCAAGTAACAGTGTGACATGATGAGAATTTTTTCCCAACGAGTAACAGTGTTACAAATTACAGGTTTGGGTGTGACTGGATGGGAATAAACCCTTTTGATCAAATATATAATCTATTCCGATATATTTTGAATGAAAAAAATTGAATATTTTATTTAATAAAATTTACAGAATTGTTGTATAATAAATACACATCTAATAAGTATGTAGTACTGTCGAGTGCCATTATTTGGCGTTGGTTTTGTATGTGAGCGTGTATCTAGTGCTTATTTGATCAAAGTTGATCGGCGTTAATCACTAATTTGTAGAAGAACCGAAAGAACCGAAAACCCGGTTCTTCATATTTTGAGAACCGGTTCTTTTTGTAGCCCCTAGAACCGGGAATTCCCGGTTCTTTCGATTCCGGGAAAAACCGGTTCCGATGCCCTAGTACAGATAGACCCATACACACACAGATCACGTTTTTGCGTCGGTGCGTGATAAAATTTTACATGTCTACTATCTTTAGTGTTTATTCCATTCTCAATTATGTTTTCAATTTATCACCATATTTTATATTTTGTTGACAATTGCAGTACCAAAGTTGAAACGTAAAATGTAAAATATATTTTTGGATAAAAGCAAGCAAACATCATATGAATAATAAATTATTTTATTAAAATAGTAAATTTGGTATCCCTAACTCCCATTGGACGTTATCTATTTATATCTGAAAACTTTTTACTGACAGCTGTTGCGAGAATTTCATACATAATTATGTATATACATTAGATATTTTACGACCCACAAATATACATATAATTGTAGTTTTCATGTTGTAGTATTCATTGCACAAAGTTTAAAATGTGATATTTGTGTTTTAGAAATGTTTTGTTGTTATGTTCTGATTTAAAAATCTAGTCAAGGTGAATCCAATCAAAAGAGCCATAACTCGATAGCGTACCATCGTTTTATTACAGAGATCCCAGGGCCAATTTCCAACTCTAACATCAGATTAGCTTATCATCGGATTCATATTATGTACCTATGAAAAATTTCAGCTCATTCTGAAAATCCAATCCAGCCTTCAGGAATTAATTTAAACAAACATTCATACAAAAATACTTTGCAATCTAATTAAAACGTTGTAAAAATAAATGCAATTAGTTTTCGAAAAGACGAACCGAGGAGGTAATTGTAAGAGATTTTACTCGTCCTTGTTTTCCTTGAGTCAAACAGAATTAAGTACATACTTGATAAATAATTCAAGGTACTTGTGAGAAATTTGTAGTAGGATATAAAAACGTAATAACAATCCACATATAACTCTATATTAGTTATATGTGGATTCTTAAAAATATAAAATAACAAAATTAAAAATATATAAAAACGTAAAAAGAATCCACATATAACTCTATATTAGTTATATGTGGATTCTTATCACGTTTTTATATCCTACTACAAATTTTTCACAAGTACCTTGAATTATTTATCAAGTAGGTACTTAATTCCTAAATGTTAAATATTTAGACATACATAATTACAAATCTAAAGTAATTTACTTTACGCAAATCTAAAATGAACAAACCTTTTAAGTGTTTTAAAAAAATTGCTCAATATTTTAATTGCAATTTGTTTTCGACAAATAACCATATCATTTTCAAAGGAAAACTTTTGCGACGTTGCTGACAGAAACATTCTTGATAAGTTCACTTAAATTATAAAAAACTTTGCTGAAACAAAAGACAATACCGAAAGTAAATTTTAATATCGTCTACGTGACGTTTTAGTATTATTGTTGAACAAAAACTGTCAAAAACGATACGTTGATTGACACTATTATTTTTACTTAAAATTTAAATGTTCTCTGTTGTTTCAAACTTTTGACAACGACATTTAAATCAACCAATCGAATACCGAGATTGCGAGTAGGCCTTCAATATCACTAAATACGTTGCCAAAGTCAAAATAATAGTATCATGTTACTTAATTAAATTCAATACATATTTCTCCCTTTAAATGAAAATACAAGTTTACCTCATATGAATATACCAATATACTAAACCATGTTATATGAGTATAAAACACCTTTTTAACGCGTGAAAACAACTATTAACAAAACACATCAATAAAATGCAATTACCAATTAATTACCGTAAAACGTAGCTAAAATAACTAACAAAGGCCATTCACGGCCAAACACACAAAATAACAAGTACAAAATATATTCAACGTAATATGTCATGTGCGAACATGATAATTGAGTGCAAAGTTGTCAAGCTCTCATTTGCAACCGTATTACGTCGGAGTGGCCCTATATTTAATGCTCGGATGGACGAACACGGTGTTACTGCGCTAAATAAACGAGATGCAGCAATCCATTACAGATAGCACGTGTTTCGTTTAAAATGGGTTTAGTTTGAAAACTGCGTTGATTTTTAGTGTTAGGTATATTTTCCACTATCCTCGTAAGACCAAGACTTATTTTTTACATGAGCTGAAGTTAAAACCGAAGGTCCTTTTAAAGGAACCAAAACTTATCGAGATATTGCACGAGAGAGGAATGACATGGCCTACAGTTGCCGAACTTTTTTCTTTTAATGATAATTATAAGTCCCAGATTAAGCAATTATATTTTTTTATTATGGGACTAAATAACTTATATACTACTTAAGTTATTTTTTTTTGTATGTACATACATATTATAGAAAAATAATTACATCAATCATGCTCATAACACAAAGATTTGTCCTGGGTGGGAATCGAACCCACGACCTCCGGCAGTCAGGGTCAATAACCACTAGACCAACAGGCCAGTCTACCCCGAAGGAGTAGGCAGAGGTGTTTCATACCCACATTTCAACAGCCATGTTCAGTAAAATAGAAAATTTCTAGTTCAACAAAATATAGTGTATTGTGTACTCTGCAAAACACAATTACGTCTCGTAGGTAGCTAAGGTCAAATAATCCAAGATAGTTATACTTACAGAACTTTTCCTTGTTTATGTCCTACTGAGCCACCCACTACGAGGAAAATTGTCACTTTTGTCTTGCCCTTCCTTAAGTAGCCACCTGATGGCTAGGCTCAACTTTTACGCCAATTAACTTTACGTTAATAGGGAATTCGGGGCGTCTGAAGAAAAAAGTTCCAAATAAATACTTACCGTACTTTCGTGTAGAAAGAATTACGGAATCTAAGAAATTTTCTCCTGTTCTGTACTTAAAATACCTTTTGGATACCAACATCAATAACTAAGCAGTATTTTATGTTAACTCCAAATTTCACCAAAGTGGAGATGAGATTGTAGTGCTTGTTTACAACTCTCTTTTTATCTCTGCTAAAAAATCCAGATGTATTCAATGTTATGTTACGTGTTATTTTTTTTAATATTAAGCACAAAATAATATCTGTCAGTTAATTCTAAACAATAGGTATCTAAGTATTTACAAAAAAAGGTTATTTTCTAAAGGTTACGTCATTAGAGTTTTCTGGAAAATAATAAGCATGTATTTCTTTTGCTTCATTTATTTAAGACGAAGATACTTTTCCTATGCTAAAATAAAAATTAATCCACTTTAAGAACAGTACCGAAGTCTTAAAAATAAATAATAAATGCTTTCTTTCATTGTAACTAATATCATACGTCCAGGTGATCAGTTCCTTTTATATTCGTTTAGAAATCAGTGAGGCTAATATCACGATCTACTTTTCTGTTAATGTCAGTATCAACGAAGTACGTGTCAATCAAAGTTGTTCTGTCAATTACGTCGTAGTCTCTCAATACCCAGCGCTCCCACCTTGTCTTCATGTCACACATCATCTTTTTGTGGAAGATGACAACATCAACAAACTTCATGTTAGGAGTGAAGAAGGTCCCTACATCAATATAACGGTCCAGAGGGAAACCAAGAGGCATCTTGTCTAGAAGGACAGTAGACCTGAAGTCAGTCTTGAAATCCTTGCGAGTCATGTCCAAGATGGAACTGTCAACGTTGTCAACCAGTCTCAATGGGGTAATGCAGACGTACAGCATCATGTGCATGCCACCCACGGTACCCTTAGGAAGCAGAAGCCTAGTCGGGAAACCGGTCTGGAAGTTCTTCAGATCCTTCATAAACAGGTCCCTGATATCAGTAACGGATTCCACCTTCTTCCACAAATCACGTGTCAGTATGCGGTCTTTGACGAGGTTGTGCATGTCATATGAGTTTCTGACGATGGTGTTCTTGCCAGTGGTCAATTTGTATAAGAATGTATCGAGTTCAACAAAGTTAAGACGGTTATCGTTAATGTCAATCAGGCGGCCAAGATGATCCTTCTTGGGTCCAAGGAAGATTCTTACTACACAGTCAACTGTTTTGTCAGATAAGACATCCAGACTGATGGTGAATTTCTTGTGATTCAGGCGGCGCTTGCGTACCATAAAGACCATGTCAGACTTGGTCTTCTTCCTTTCCTCTTCGGTTAATACGACAGCGTTGGTCATATCCAGAAGATAATCATCGAAGTAGGTGATCAACTTGTCGACCACAACGTTGTCGATTTTCACGCCGGGGAAGTAGAGATCCTCCTTTGTGTAGCTAGGTAGACGCAGTTTGAATAAGTGCACAAGATCGATGATGCGTTTCTGGAGTTTGTAGAACACGGGGTCACGGAGGGCAGTCTGATAATTATCAAGCACGCTCGGGACGACGAAATACCTGTAAACATATACCTTATTAAAATACATTATGAATGCAAGTAGTAAGTAGGTAGTATGTGTGGTAGTAAATACAGGTAAAATTTAAGAAAGTAGCTGGTGAGACAACGATCAAGATTGCAAAAGGTTTTATAAAAAATCATAAATATTATGTAAATTTGATTCAACTTACTTATCAGAGACCAGGGTATTCAAACCAAGGGCCGCTTTCATGACGATCAGCAAGTAGCGGTATGCCTGAACGTAGACTTTGCCAACAACATTCTTGTCAATTTTGCCGTAGATCAGCTTGCCTAGCACTTCCATATCATCATGCTTAGTCAATTCAAGTCTCAAACCGTTAATCTGGAATATATAATTATAATTTTAGTATTTCATAACAATTATTTTTCTCAATACTCTTATTGTATAATATGTACTTACTTCGATGTATCCCTTAATAATGCTGTCCCTAATGATCCTTTCGTACTCTTCACATAGACGGATGATATCAAGGTTATGATCGGTAGCAATAACGTAGTTGTTGAACCTCACAGGGAATTCAATGCCAGTGTGCGTTTTCAGCCAAGGCCAGTAACCCTTCTTGATAGTTTTGTGCCATGAGAATTCCCTTATCTTTCCTAATCCGTTTGATAGACGCTCCAAATAATACCTGGCCAGAATCTGTTGGTACATGTAAATTGTCAACTCAAATCGCCTGATCTTAACCTTGTCCAGAGTAGTATCCTTCATCCAGAAAGGATAATCGATATGGAAGTAGTAATAGTAGGTGTTTAGATCAATGTCCTCAGTGAAGTAGCGAAGTTTGTCCTCCTCAGAAAGGTAAACACGTTTGTCATAGATATTTTCATCAATGATGTAAACGTCTTTGTCGGTCTTCCTGATTCCGTAGAAATCGCACAGTTTCAGGTCCAAAAGGCCCTTCTTCATTTTGAGTAAGTAAGCCTTCTGGATAACATCGGCGCGCACGAAGAAGTAAGGGTAGATCTCATAGGGAGGAGGCAGAACGATACCTTTGCAGTCCTCACGATGTCTGACTGCCACGGTAAGGGCGTAGACAAACATGCCTTCGTTGCAGTAAAGGCGCATCCAGCAGGCTGTTTTCAGGAATGTGTCGAAATCCTTAGCGTAGTACAACATGTGGAACATAGAGACAACTTCCCTGAGCTGGCGGTCAACGTGCAGGGTGAAGATCTCACCGCGTGGCAACAGACCAACCTTCACCAACTTCAGGAAATCTTTAACAACATCGACTTTCTGCAATTAAAAAATGATTAATACAAAACAACTTCTATAACTTTAAGCATCTTAGGAAAATTGAATAATACTTACAGTGAAAAGTTCAGTCTTGACGTCGATCTTAAAGTCTTTGCCGATGTCTTCGAGGTCCTTGTACATAAGAGGCTCCATCACATGGTTAAGTAACTTTAAAATAACCAGTTGCCTCTGCTTGATGTCCACAGTGACTAGAAGAAAATTACTAATTTAAATAAACAGAAACCATCACAAGAACAATCTCATCGTTATTATTTCTGCTATTACCTTAATTTGCCTATGACTTTTGACCATTTATACCATATATACCATACCAACTTTTTTAACTTAAAATGCTTAAATTTATAACATTTTTATGTCTTGCTGTAAGTGTATCTTATTAAAAATAAATAAAGGCCTTTCTAACTTAAGTCACATAATAGTAATCCATATCTAATACATACCTACTGATGCCATAAATAAATATCGTATTAAATGGTAATTAATTACTCTAAAATTAAAAATATTGCCACGAATAATATGGTGTATTTCACGGTAATACACATAAAAACATCGGTATGAGCGGACCAAGAGAAAAATACTACAACAAAATAGGACGCTAATGTAAAGTAAAAATTATAAAAGAATCCGAACTCGACGACTAGACAAAAGATATTTTTTAAATAAAGGCAACTGCGCACCAAAGTTCTACTTATCCAAATTCCTATAATAATATAAGAGGGTAATAAATTGTGCACTTACCGATGGTGGTATCGTCAATCTCTCTCGCCATGACCATGCCGGCCAGGCACACAACGAACAACAGAACAGCCCTCATCGTGGAGTCGACTCGATGTGAGTACAACTGTGCCTCTCTGAACATTTCACCCCCTTTTATACCACACCACGTTATGATAAAAATACAATTTGTTTATTTTTTCTATCTGATGCCTTTGAACAATAAAGGGCATCTCCCCTTGCAACAGTGTTGCACTCAGCTACATTGTACATATTATAAGATAAAAGTTCATATTATGTAGGTAATTATTACGATAAGTACTTACTTAGGTTAAAAAAAAACAAATCCATTAAAATATAATTTATTACATTATTCTTCTGAAGGGACATATTGTAATCCTAAAGTTATTTCGCAGCCATTTTGGTTTAAAATTTTAGCCTTTGGCAAATTTGCTGTCACCTTTTTTTATATATATCATGTATTTGATCCAAATGAAATAAAGATTATGACTATGAGTCCCTCCTATACAATGACGGGCTTCAATAACATAATATCAAATTGATACTGTTAACATGAGTCCTCTAGTTCCTAAACAACAACTGTTGTTTAAACTAAATTAAATACTATATAAGTAATTATAGTTTTATTAGTTTTCAAAGTAAATATGTCCAAAATTAGTGCTTAGGTACTACATTCTGATAATATCGCTGTTTTTGTGTGAAGAATAAGTCCAAATAGAGGGGCAAATGAACAGACAGGTCACCTGATGATAAATGATCTTCACTACCCATGAACACCTACCACACCAGGATAACAGATGCTTTACAGTCCCTTTAAAAAAAGGAGTATGCTTTTTTCCTGAAGGATAGGTTGATAATTAAGTGATACGAACTATTAATCTGTTAAACTCATAATTTTAATTAGTACTAGATTTGATGACTGGCCTGTTGGTCTAGTGGTTAGTAACCCTGACTGCTAAGCCGGAGGTTGTGGGTTCGATCCCCACCCAGGACAAATCTTTGTGTGATGAGCATGAAGATTTGTTCTGTGTCTGGGTGTAATTTATCTATAATATGTACGTATTTACAAAAAAATATGTATGTAAGTAGTATATCAGTTGTTTAGTACCCATAACACAAGCAAATATAATTACTTACTGTGGGACTAGATGGCGCTGTGTTAATGTGGTAGAATATTATTATTTAAAAACTTCATCATTATTATTACATTGCAGACATGTGACAATGATTGTTAAGAATTTTTATTGCCTTTGTTGGCCAATGACTCTATTTTGCAATACTTAATTTGATAAGACACCAATACAAAACAACATTGTAATTAAACGATTAGGTATTTGCATTATAATTATTATAATATCTCTACTATTATAATAGTATCTGCTATTTTTTTTTAATTTATTATTTTTGTTAGCAAATAAAGGCAAGCTGGAAATGAAATCCTGACCGACTCTCTGGTTCATTCAAAACATCAGTATTGCAGCTATTATTCAGAACACCAGTGCCCTACGGCTTTTTTTACCATACAGCTATTTTTTAAAGACACAATACTATCTCAAAAGAAGATAACTACTGCCCCCAAGAGGTTATATTTTTATTATCCAAACGTAATAAGTAAACATCGCCCTTATCAACGGAACCTATTAGAAATTCAATTGCCACCGACCAAATCTTAGTATCTTTGTTTACCTGTTCAATTATGTGTTGATTGTCTTCCGACCTAAATGTCAATTATTGTGTAGGTTAAAGCCTATAATGTGGCTCGGAAATGTTAAAACATTTCCGAGCCACATTAGCTCCCACTTTCCCGTTACAGTAATCGTTTACTGTGAAATTATTTCGGCGTTCACAATTATTCATGCCAAAAAAATGTGTCAGCAAATTTGCCTAAGGCCAGTTCACTGACAAGGTTGAGCCCTGAGAAAAATTACTTCGTCTAGAATAGTTCATCATCGTCATCATCATCATCATTTCAGCCTATTGCAGTCCACTGCTGGACGTAGGCCTCTCCTAACACGCGCCATTGCTCTCTGTCCTCCGCCTTCCGCATCCAGTCAGATTCAGCGACCTTTTTTAGGTCGTCGGACCATCTAGCTGGAGGGCGTCCTACTCTACGCTTGCCGAGTCGCGGAGTGGACACGCTTGCTTGCTTGCTTTGTTCTTGCCTGTTTAGAATAGTTAATACGGTGGAACTAAGAAAGAACTATTGGAAATCTTTTGAGGAGGCCTATGTCCAAAAGTAGACGTCATACGGCTGATTTAATGATGATGAAAAATGTGAAGATACGAATATATCCAACAAACAACAATTTCCTAAGGCAACCTTTTTCTCATTCTAATATCTCTACTTTAAAAGGAACACTACCTACGATATTTTTTATACGATATTATTCTGGCCAGATGTTGATAACTCCTTCTGGATGAACAAACTAGTACCCATGTAAAAAATTGTAAAGTTAACCGATTCACGTACCACAACAAAATATTCAATTTAAAATTTCAGAACTGGTGCATACAATATTTTTATTTTTGGCAATTATCAAACCAACCTACGTCCACTGAACCAACCTGAAAGCGAGTTTCGCGAACACACACGAAAGCAACTTATAACAACCCCTGTTTGTATTGTCGTGGGATAAAAATAGATTTCTATAGAATAAAAAAATTAACATCTATAGACGATTATTTGTAGCAATATCTATTATTTATCGAAGCCATATATAACTTATATCCAAAAATAACAGTGACAAACAGTCCGCTACCTACATACTGTTATAAAACCTACATTAATTTAAAGTTCAATTTCATGACGTCATCGCGGGCATCACATTTATGTAGGAACAAAATAAATCGATTTGGTAATAGAACCGTCTATCTTCATCAGGTGGCATTGTATTACGACCCGACTGAATTGAGTGAACCGCCCAGTGCCAGGAACATAACTATAATACCTACTTACCTGTTGTTTTCTAACACCATGAAGTTATGCATTATAGTGGGTTCGGAATGTTTTTCTGGGTAAAAGAAATCAGTTCGACTGTCACCGTGGCGCAGTGGTTAAGGTGGTCGCCTCGCCACTACATCGCCGTGCTGGGTGACGTGGGTTCGATTCCCACACGAGACAAATATTTGTGTGATTCATAGATATTTGTTTCTAGTCTGGGTGTACTTTGTGTCCGTTAGTTTCATGTTTGTAAAACTCCCCGCGACACAGGGCTCGTTCCCTAGTGCGGGCGTTGTCTTTTTAAAAAGAAAAGAAAAAAAAAAGAAAGAAGTTATTACACCTAGTCATATGTAACAAAAATTAAAATCATCATTTTTTTAAATTCGTCAGATAGCCTTATTAAAAAATGTGCGCAATCCTCTAAATCTTGTAGTAACCACGAATCAACACCAACAAAAAAGTTATTCTATCAATATTTCTGATAAACACCAACAAAAAAGTTATTCTATCAATATTCTGATCTAGTAGGTTCTATAAATGGGTTTTTAACTTGAAATATCGCTAGATTTATATCTGATAACCCATAAAAATATTCCGAAATTACAACTACCTATTTAGAATTCTATGGCGTATAAAATACGAATACCAAAATTCCTCTATATATTTTCTCATGGCAATATTATATTAATGCAAAAATTTCAATTCGAAAAATATTTGTTACGAATACGTACTAAAATTTCTCAGTAGTGTAACATATAAGCGCTCTACTCAAAATTTATTTATTGCACAATCAGCGCTATTCTACTAAGGGGATAATTTAAGAAGAGGCACATGAATTCTTCTTATAACTATTGTTAGTTTGTATATATTGAGGGTTATGTAAGTAATATCAAGAAGACAGGCTCGAATGCTATTTTAAACTTTCTAATAATAGCTTCGCTCGTCTGGTAGGTATATCGATAAAAATGGTTTTAGTTAACCAGCCGCCGAGTTATTTCTCTGTTACAATACAACAGACTAAACAAAAAGAAAGACACTGGTATACACTATACCTTCATATTTATAACAATAAAAGGATTTTTTAAGCGTCCAGGAAAAGTCACAAATTCTCTCCCATATAAAAAAATGTTTTTGATAAAATTAAAAATTGATTTGCCTTACGAAATTTTCTCTGTACCTTTTTTTAGGGAGACATCCAATCACAAAATTGTCCTAAAATATTTTCTAAGTTGCGAACAATGCCGCCCGAGCTTTTATAAAAATAATACTAGTCTAAATGAGGGTGAATTCCTTTAGATTAATACGTAATTATAAAATTCCTTTGATATAACAAAATAAGAATTTTATTAAAATATTTTCTTTGTAATTAAGCTGTCTATATGGACATAAGTATTATTGTATCAATTATTTGATAATAAGATAGGTAGGTACTAAGTAGGTAGGTAATTTCTTTAGATAAAGCGAAAACTATTTAATAATTAACTAATTGATAATTGTAACGAGGCACCTCGTTATATTTATTTACATTCATACATTGTATGTGACTAGATAAAGTGCGGGAATTTGTTAACAAGTGCCAGACATAAATAGAGTTATCTGATTCTATTTGTAATTACAATAATCTATATTGTATTATGAGATGAGAAAGTGTTTTGTCCTTTCAAGGTGCAACAGAAAAACAGATTGACGTGCATTAATTAGCTTTTTAGAGCCTGAAGTGGCAGACGAGAAAGCGGCCCATCATTTCAACCCACAAACGTCCCACTGCCGGCAATGGATTTCTTCCATAATGTGGATGGAATTTAGCCTTCTATACCACGCTGGCCAGACGGGTTGGTATAGGGTTTGTTTCGAATTTTCCTTTTCTCACAGTGCTCTTGTCTGCATAAAGTTACTCCCTTTGTCGCCTTTTATGACCCCGATGGGTTGAGATGGGGTAGTGTCATTACAACAATAACTTGTTGATATCTCATACCTGAAGACAAAAACATTGATTACAGAAAGGAACAATCGTCATTATTAAAGTTCTATCAACGTCAAATTGGCACTCAAAGTAACACATACAAACTTTTCTTCTACGTTTTTTCTATACGTAGTTGGTAGTTTATTGAGAACTTCGAGTCTCCCACGGTCCGGACACTTGTCTTAATAAAGATCTCTTATTTAATTAAAAGTTTTGTTTGGAAACATCCTACTGGGACTTGTGATAACATTGTGTGGGTAAAAGGAAAGTAAATTAAGTGTCACAACCCTATCTAGTATACTTATGTTATAGTTAGTGTATTACGACCTCTTACAATTTTTCATACAAGCTTATAGCCCGCCTTATAATATACCGTATCCTATGGACGCTTGCAACCCCAGAAGCAGAACCAGAACCCCAGAAGAAGATTATAAATTCTTAATTAAATGGGCTACTTTTTTAAATAACTTTTTTAAATAAAATAGGGCTCAAACATTTGAATACTACACTTTTTTTTTACCACGACTATGAAATAATTTTTTTTCTTCAAAATTTACACAAATAACTTTTGAATTTGTAACAGCAAACTATAGTATACATAATAAGGATTATGTAAGAAAATCTTGGCGAAATCTGGCACTATCTCATAGCAGTACCTAAAAATGTGTACAGAGTTGTCGATTTTCAACATTTTCAAAAAACAATTTTTTATGACTGAACCGCATGTCTTGGAGTTTTTTTATATTTTTCTCAGAACAGGTACAGCCTATACCATCGCCCGGTAGCCGCTTGACGTTGAGTTTCGGGACATCCTGTATATATATATGGGCTTAACAAATTATGATTATAATTCAGAACACCAAAAGAATCACATTCACTTTGCCGACCCTTTCAAACCACCTTGCCGTACCAATGATGTATGGGTAACCACGACTTACCAGCAGGAAAAAACAGAATATTATTATGGCTGCATTTTTCAGACGATGATTTTGATTATATGCTTAAAGGAATATTGAATTCGTTTAGTTACGAGTCCAGATAATTATAATGTCATTTTGAAAAATACGCACGCCTGTCAAACGATGGGTAGCTCGTATAAAAACGAATAGCATGTGTCTCTGAACATATTACTAACTAGCTCATGCCCATTGTAACATTTTTATTTATAAACCGATTGCAATGAAACAAAAACTAAATGTTACTTCAAGTTACGCTCAATCGTTGTGTATAAAAGTTATCTACATTGCTTTCGTACTTTTTACGTGATGCCCGAACAAATAAACAGACAAAAAATTCGAAAAATGCTGGAAATGGGTTCTATTGGTTGTCCTTTAACACCCTGGTTATATTTTTTGGATTTTTTTTTATGCACAAGAGCGACTTTTCTACAGTTTTATTATATGTACTAGCTGACCCGGCGTACTTCGTACCGCCATAAATAAAAAAAATCATTATAAAAAAAAAAGCGCGCGGATCCTAGGTCTATGGTATTTGTATTCTGCTACTATACTACCTTGATACTGCAATGTATTTACTTTTCTAGGAAAAATATTTTATATCATATTTTACAATATCCATAATTGTTTTATTTTTATTAGTTTATGACTTTAGCGACCATAAATACATACAATGATAATTCACTGTCAAATGTCAAATTTTAGACCGAAAATAAATGGCGCGAATACATAAAAATGGCGCGCGGATCCTAGGTCTATGGTATTTGTATTCTGCTACTATACTACCTTGATACTGCAATATAATTATCTATTTAATTTACTTTTCTACAAAAAATATTTTATTTCATATTTTACTTTATTTGATAATTTTACTACACAATTGTCATAATATATTCTTTGAATTTACTGGTGAATGATGATTAGTAATATATTCAAGTAATGAGGTTGTATAGTAAGCAAAAAGAAAAAAGAGATCTTTGATTTCTTTTTAATCTGTCATACTGAATTTTCATTAGGGCTGACGTTGATAAATATAGTAATATACATACACAAAGTTGAAAGGATGAATGTTTGTTTGTATATTTGATAATTTTAACCAAAAAGACACGGGATGGATGTTAACAAAGATAAGTACTATTCTAATCAATCACGTAATATTGGTTATGTTTAATCTGAAGTAATTATCTGTGCTTAGAAAATATTGGCCGAAATTTCCCCTCTAAAAGTGAAAAGTTGCTGTGGTCACAGGAACAAAATAACAGGTAAGCGAAGTCACGGGTGACATACAGTATTATTATAAGATTTTTAGGATTATATACATTTCATTTAATATCGTAATAACTTTTAAACTATTTGTCGAAATAACTTAGTGTAAATGACAAAAATTATCTACATTAAATGACAAAAGTGATAAAGGTATTTACATTCCTAGGAATTAGTTTAATACCATGAAATTTTTCACTTTAAATGCAGTATCCGATTTAAATGTATTTCTTGCTCACTATTCTCTCTATATCGACTTCCACATAAAAGATAGGCATATGCTGTCGCGGACTTTTTTTTATATCTATTTAAGAGTAACAATTACTCCATACATTGTCCTTATGTAAAACTAACGGTTTACGTAGACAAATCAGAAATAGCTATAAGATGGCAGATTTTTCTCCGACTTACTTTACATTTGTTCTCATGGTTTAGCCAATTTACGCGATATCTAGATAAAATATAGCCTATATGTTATTCTGATGTATAAGGTAAATTACTGCAAAGTTTCATTGAAATCTATTCAGTGGTTTTTTCGTTTACTGGTAACAAACATCCAAACATCCAAACATTCTTACAAACTTTCGCATTTATAATATTAGTAGGATAGATTGAATAAACCTAAACATTCTTCAGAAATTAAAATCAATCCGTGGCTTTTATATATGCTTTCATAGACAAATAAGTTCTAAAATGTTCACTCGTCCAAATATTTCTTGTTACAAAAATACTAGTCTATTTTGAGACGTAAGATTTGATAATAAGTATACTCTGGAATGGCAGTAATAATATCTCTCATAAATACACAGAGCCTACTAAACATGTCTGAACTAATAAATCATTTGCTGCTCAGCTGCCACTGATGGAATATTATCACGTGCTCCGCTAAATGCAATCTGTCATTATTATCTAAGCAATAACCACCTCTATTAACACAATATAACGGTCAATGTACCGTACACACATATTCCATTATTGTCATCGAAGCCTGTGCGTATTTCCACAAGATTCCCGCGTATCTTTAAGAGCCCACTTCGTTTGAAATATGAGTTTTGCAATATCCACGTCCCTTTTTCTATTGTAGATACAAACGGAACTTATCACTTTTCTATTTCCATTCGTCGCAAATATTTTATAACACACATTTTCGGATTCTTAATATTGCCGACAAAGTCGTTATCGCATGAGGTAATCCAATACATTTCAAGTTCTGAGTTTATAGTTTACAAAAATACCTACGATTTATAAGATAATAACACCTACATACCTACTAAACTTAACAAATAGATACATTTCATGATTGTACCGTGAACGTCCCCGGTGCACCCGGACGCTGTCGTTTGGAACAAATCGGTTCAGTAGTTCCTGAGATAAGCGCCTCCAACCAAACAAACAAGAAGTATAGATTATTTGCTATTCTTAATATCTTTGTACCTATGCATATTCTTTTTCTGATTTAAAATGACCCTAGTGCGATGGTGGCTGAATGGATAAGAGACCGGCATGCTAAACACGCGGGCCAAATTCGATTCCGACCAGCAGTACCAATGTGGATTTCACTTTGTGGAATTTATATCTACTAGTCATGTGATTTACCATCTGCTAACGGTGAAGGAAAACATCGTGAGGATACCCACATACCCTAGAAGAAATTCTAAGCATATGTCTGATCCACCAACTCGCACTAGGCCAGTGTATGTGGATTATGGCCTAAAAACCCTCTGAGCTCTTTAGATAGAGGGGAGGAGACCCGAGCCCAGCAGTGGGACATTAATGGGTTGCTGATGATAAATTACCCTTTTTATGTTTACTAAGTAGAATTGGTTTGCAGACGTCAAACTTACAAATAAATAAAAGCCAGTGTTGCCTCGATGGTATTACTTAATAAGACCTCATTTTGCCGCAGTTTTCTCCGTATAGCAAAACTAAGACGTTTATATTAGCTGGTTCATAATAATGTTTCCCAGAGCATACCGTACATCAAATAAATCGAGTACTAACACCACGGTAACTATGATTACGTTACCACATGTGCACTTGTAAGAAATGAGAGAATAAATCTAATTTGTAGGTGCTGCTAGACACAGCGATCTCTTTACCAGATAACGGAGAAAATAATAATATAATCTTTTTGATATATTGCATTATTTGCTAACATTATTATGAATAATTTGTTTTTCCAATTTCATAAACGTGAATTCAAAATGATACAATAATTACTTCTGCTTAATTGCAGAATTGTATAGAGTCCTTTATTTTGTAAGTTTGTTTTCTGTAAGTAATAATACTAATACTTAATTGATGTTATAAATTTAATAGTTTTAATGTACTATTGAAAATACATTATTTATATTTGCATGCCCTCTACGGGTAGATATGTACGCACCAGAAACAATTATTTTTTAACAACTTTGTACTACCATATCTTTGGCAAATAAAGAATCTTTATCTTTATCTTATCTTTATATTTATATTGACTTCTTGGATGGAGAGTTGAAAATCTCAGTATTAATCCGGTGTTTGGAAACGTGCTCGATTAGTGGCAACAGGTTGGCCTTCTATGAACGTAACATGGCTGGCAAAATTTACAACCCATAAATTATCCCACTGCTGGGCACAGGTCTCCTCTAAACATTTCGGTCCCTCCGACATGTTTAGAGATTTAGCCCACTATAGCACGCAGGCCGGGTTGGTATAATCTTCCTTTTCTGGCAGTGCTCTTGTCTCTTATTATCTCTTATATAGCGATCTAATTTAAGAACCCAATACGAGTATCTAATGTAAAGTCTGCCTACATTGACAAATATATATTTCTATTTCTATTTCTGTCGCCTTGTACGACACCCACGGGTTTAAATGGAGTACATTATGTATTCTTAATCCGTCACTACACGGACTGATGCGTACTATAGTCAAAAATTTCATTCGGATCCATTCAGCCTTTGTGATTAAGTAACAAGCATCCATCTTAACTTTAGCATTCATGCGCCGCCCGCGGCTTCGTCTGCGTGGTATATAAAATAGTGACCTATGCACTATTTCATACTACAATCTATTTGAGAGCCAAACATTCAGAGCCTTTCAGCCATTCTGCCGTGATTGACTAACAGACATCCATCTATCCATCCTAACTTTCGTATTTATAACTACTCGTAGCTGTGCTCGCGACTTCGTTCGCGTGGACAACTTATCCCGCATTCATGGAGTTTTAATTTTTTTTACGGAACCCTGATATTTTTTCAAAACCAAATTTGCCTATGTTACTCCTTGTGACATTAGCTATCCGCCAGTGAAAGTCCCGTTGAAATCAGTCCAGCCGTTCCAAAGATTAGCTGGAACAAACAGACAGACAGAAAGACAGACAAACAAAAACTGAAAAAAAAAATATTTTGGTATACCTATGTACCGTATATACATTCATGTAGTAAAAAGCGGTTATTTTATTATTACCTATAGATTATGATTGCTGAACACAAAACCAGTTTCAACTAATTTCGATAATGGGTATGTGAAGTAAATAAGTATGTAGGTATCTTTGTGTCTACTAATAAAATTACAATTACTGCCTACAATTTCCTCTCCCGGGAATATTTCATTCCCTGGATGTTTTCCTTCCGGAGTAATGTAATCAATATTAATAAAATAAA
The DNA here is from genome assembly GCA_905147015.1 of Laspeyria flexula. Lineage (NCBI taxonomy): Eukaryota > Metazoa > Arthropoda > Insecta > Lepidoptera > Erebidae > Laspeyria > Laspeyria flexula. The sequence goes on along the minus strand of LR989964.1, from coordinate 7,077,797 downwards.
TATTTGCCAAGATTTCTGTAAAGGATTTCCAAATTATTTTTTCGATGGAAATATGAAGTCAAAGTAAATAAATGCCTCAATATCCAATATTTTAGAAGAGTATTTTCATCTTGTGTCGTATAGACTCAATTTACAATGCCGTGGAATCGAATAGAAGCGAGTTTTTGGCGATATTAAAGTAATAACAGTAACTTAGCGCCTTTTTTAGGAAGGAGTAAGCAGGTGCCTCTAACCTACATTTTCGCAGCTTTTTTGGTCTCATGTAATAAAGACAAACCAATTGCATTCTTTCCATTATCGGGGCATTTTACCAAACTATGGGCTGTTGACTAGTAACACTATGGTAAAATAACAGTCTTATATGTTCGTTACGTAAAGAACAATCTAAATACAAGCCAAAAGAACTTCACGCAACATGCAAATAATATTTCCCCATTCTAGATGGCTCTAAACTCATATACCTACCTACCATGTACCTTTACTAAAAAGTTTTCCTTCCGTTCCGCGACACTATAAATTGAGTCTTAAACGGATACTTTCATTTAATAACCTGCCAAGAATACATTTGAAACGTTTACTTTAAAAGTAACATAATGCGCCCCTTATACATTGAGAGTGAAAGGTCAAACTGAAACTATTTAGAGGCTCCTACGAGAAATAGATTCTGTTTCCTATTCAGTGACCCAAATGCAAATTTAGGAGTGGTTTGGGATAGCCCTTTTCCCTGTACACATTATTCGTTCATGTTCGTATGCAGCAAAAGGCCAATGTCGAGGACTGTGGTCTTTAACCTCTTTAACCCTTCCTAGAATAACAGGCTCATATCTAAATCCTTTAAAATAATATACATATATTTTTATATAATAATACGGGTCACTCAAGTAAGAGAGATTATTATATAAAAATATGTCTACATCTCATGTTAGTTTTAATAATAATATACATAATATCAATACTTTAAAGCTGAGTACATGTTTAGTTGGTTGATCGTGCTCAGAAACTACTGAACTGAATATAAAAACTTACCTACGTATTTTTTTTATACGTATTATTAGTTTGATAGGCATGATTGGCCTGTTTTCATCCAATTAATGCTTATATTATACATATCATAACACCTAATGTAGATAATTTATCCGAATTTCATAGGCCTCCCAGTATTTTCGGCTCTACGAACATAATCTTGAAGATAATATATCGTAAATGTTATTATTTCGTAAATATATTATTTTCACAATGTTACCGTTTCAGGGGCTTAACATGAACACTATGAATAATATAACAAAATTACGTAACCTAGATATTACTACAAGACTAACGCGTGTATGGAGTGCCTACAGGCTTCTTTGAAAAATAAATTACATAGATACCTATACTATACAAAAATGTCAAAGAATAAAAGAAGAAGCGCCGCCCCCGTTTGGACGTGTACTAACAAAAATCCATCCATCCTTCCATCTAAATTTTCGCATTTATAATATTAATAGGGTTTTTCAACGGTTCGGAACTCGCTTCTTAAGGTTCATCGAAAATATACTATAGCAACAAACCATGAAAATTTTATGTGAAAGGAAATGACACACTGAATCGGCTTACACACTGTTGGGAATAGAAATTCTCAACTGAATTGCCCCTCGGTATATTGAGATGTCTTCTAAATGATATTGATTTCCTACTAATCTAAAGTTTTATACTGCCACAGTTATACGCGGCTCAATTCCAGCAAGTATTTAGCACCAAATTAAACAAGAACAAATAAAATAATCTTAACAAGACAATCGTAACATTCAATGTTAGGATTAACTCTGATTCATTACAAAGCTACTTACAGCACTAACACTTAGATTTACGATCCATTAAAAGGTTTACGTATTACGTGTCGTAAAACTGAAGTACAGACAATAATTTATTCAGAGTAGAACCTTTTTATTACCACGCCTATGTCGCATGACACAATATTTTCCGACTGAAGAAACATCAATACTATGCGAATTGAGATCGCAATCGAAAAGTCATTCGATGCTTATTAAAATCGTTTCCGTTGTGAAAACGACTGAATTATATTTGAAGTGTGTTTTTATTATTTACTTCTTCGCAATCGTTCGTGGGGTTATGAATTTAGGCAAATACATATAATATATATTTTTAATAACAATGTTATTATCGTGTTTAAATCAAATTTCGAAATACATTCTATATCATACTAGTACTTTAGAGCATAACTAAAATCTAAGTGACAGATTTTTGTCAAATTTGTCACTTAAATTTCGGATAATTTATCAGACACTTATCAGCAGGTTGTTAAACAGGGCATAATCTCATAGTTAACATAATAGTCTAATTTGTGATGTATTATCACATTGGGCAAACTTTTAAATGACACCGAGTGAACGGCACCTGAAAGTATTCCACATGCGCCTATCGACTTTTTGCAGTATATTCAACTAATGGATGTAGAATATCTCAGGTGATTAGGTGCCATTTAAGCGAGTGCCCATTAAGGAGTACGTCTATTTTGTCACAAATGAAATTTAATTGAGAATCAGTTCTGTTCATTCGGATACTTTATCTTCAATTTCTTAATTGTAGAAGCCCTCGGGAGCTGTAAATGACTGTTTTGATTACAGATTGATTGATTTTCGAACCCACTAAGGTGGTGTAAACTAATTTTATTTGGAGGATATTTTGGTAAACTCAATTCCTAACAATGAATTGAGTTAGTTATTATAAATGAAATGTTTCAAACATTTACAAAAGTTATAATAGTGAGCGAAACATTAACCTTCTATACGTTATCTAGGAACTGTCTAAAACATTATCATATTTGGTATAAATAGTCCAAAATCTAAGTAAACATAATATGATTCCAAGATTAGATTATATTCGGATAGTACTTATCGTATGGAACAACTATGTATTATTTGTAATTTACAAATAGTCACTGTCATTCTTAGTCTGAGGATCTACTCGACATCACGGAATGTCGATATTCTCACCAATATTTGACAAATGTGTTTGGTTATTCCACTCGGATATTCCGTATAGAAAAATAACAGCCCACATTTGACAGCGATGCCGAAACTTATTTTTTTTTTCTAAAAACAGCTATCTGTAACGTCCTTGCGAAGCAAAAATAGCTTCTTAAATTATTTGTTGTATTTCTGGGAACAAATATTTTGTAATTATATTTTATACAATTTTAATAACGAAGGTATCGGATATAACATTTCTTAGAAAACTACGCTGTATTGAAAGCATAGGGCTTCATTCGACGCTTGGAAATTAATCTCAGTATAACATCATATATATAAAAGTCGCCTTGAAATGGGTTCAATAAAACAAAATAGAGCATTGGAACATTCTTTATAATTGAAGTAAATCCTCCTTGCTGTAAGATTGAGCTCAACAGTAAAATGCGACATTAAAATAATTGCAACTGTATACTTTCAGATGACAACTAATTAAAAAATAATATGAGAACTTTTTTAGCTTTTTATTGACTTTTGAGATTATTTTCGAAATAATAATCGTTATCATCATCATTTCAACCTATAAACATCCCACTGCTGGGCACGGGACTCCTCCAAAGATTGTGGAGGAAATTTCGCCTACTATACCAAGCTGGCATTGGTATAGTGTTTTTTTCGAATTTTGCTTTTCTCGCAGTGCTCTTGTCTGCATAAGGTTACTCTCCCTTTGTCGCCTTTTACGACACCCACTCACACATTCACACACACGGATAGATAGCATTAGGTAGGTATACCTACATGTTTTTTTTAAATATCCAAGTTTTATTGTATTTAATTTAGTTTTGGTTCAGTACCATTCCGTGATATTTCAAACTGTAACTAACCACTACCGGACATGTAAAACCACGTAACTTGTACTCCTGGTAAGATATTTTCTACAGCATTATTTTGGGTAAATGTATTTCTACTCACATGCAAAACAAATGTACTACTAATACATTATTACGAGAACATTTCAAAATTGATTCTCCGCTGTCCATAAAAAATGAAACAAGTATGTAAGTAATTTTTTAGCAAACCCAAGGGTAAATATATGAAAATGCTATGTTTCGCCCACAACTTCACTCGTGTAAAAAGGTTTTATACAAAATTAAATTGTATCTCATGGGAAACCATTTCCGAGGTGAAAAATATGTTTTATGTTATTCCTATATATCTATATAGGACTTGGTTTATGGGTGTAACCAGTTGCATCAAAGTTCGTTCAACAGTTACGCGTTATTAAGTGACAAACACACACACACAAAGATTAATAAGAGACATGCACACGTCTTAAATCACATACGTCATAAAATATTCAAACCGCAGTAGAAAATGGGGCACTATTACTCGCCCTACTAAAATAAATACTTTGTTGTCCTTTATCATATTATTGTCATAATATTTTCATGTGCACACATTTGTTTGAAATACTGCGCTACTGGCCTATATATGTCTCTCCCCTCCCTCAAAGACAGGTGGGAAATATTTCACGGCCTACCTTTCTTATGGAAAGTAAGGTGATGTTCATGTGGCGACTATTCAATTCGATTTTCTCTTCTCTTATAAAAAATAATGAATACAGACTCATAAAGTCATAAATATATACTTACATAGCAAACCTCATTCTCACTTTTAAATGCTCAACACACACACATAACAGTGTGGACAACTGCAACACCAGGAGAATCCAATCCAGACAGCCCTTTAAAAACCTTTATTTCATCCTTTTTGAAAAACCCCATACTATATCTTCATGGTAAAATCTTGGCTGGAAGTCCATTCCAAAACCGCAGCGTTCATGGGAGAAAATTCTAGTGCACAGGATTTACAATTATTCAGTTTTTATATCATCGTCATAACAGCCCAATAACGCCCGCTCCTGGACATAGGCCTCACCTAATTTCCACCAGTTCGAGCGATTTTGCCGTTTTTACATTGCCACTACGATATTCGATAATATTTAAGGAAAAATATCCATGTGAACGTAGCCTCAGAGTGGTATGTAGTATATCAAAAGTTTGTAATATAAATCTTGTTGACATATTTACATTAGCTGGGTAGAAGAGGCATACTATTGTTTCTAAAAAATGTGAGTTAGTGATTTCTGAAACTATGTCACAAAATTCCAACAGAAAAAATTGTATCCACAGAATTTCTACACTTTTCACATTTTTAGAAAATAAACATTTATCTAATACTGTAACCTAAATAGTGTAAAAGTGTATAATTTTATATACACATTTAATAATAATTTTTAGTTTAACCATTTTGTAAAACAATTCGATTAAAATAAGTCGAATAAAATAATAACTATAAAAGAGACACCTTTATATAACTTTATTTGCTCTTTTATGCCCATTTAATATCCATATAGGTAATTTAATAAATAAGTTTGATAATTTATTTTACATTTAAAGTCGAAAATATCATACATTTTTCCATTCGAAAATCAAATCAACATGTAAGTATAGTGCACGTGCTTATAGTGAATAAAATAAATAATTATATCTGTAAATAAATAGTTGAAATATCTTTTTGAGTATCTTCTAAACGGTTTTAGACACCCATAATATAATTTATTTAAACAAAATCAGCTAGCTCGCTAATTGAACGAACAATGACCCGAAATTTTGCGTCCCTATCTGTAAACATCCAAACACTTTCAGAATTATATAAAAAAGAACAGTGCAACAAGTTGGAACCTTTATTTTCACTTTAAATCACGTTTATAGGTACTCGCAGAGTGCTTAAACGAATGATTTAACAGAGACAGCCTTTGCTTTCTCTTTTGCAAAATAACCGGAGTATCACTATATTTCTGCTCTATAAATTATTTGGGAAAAAAGGAATTTATTTTGTTTTGGAGTTTTACTGTTAAAAAATGTTAGAAAGCTATTTTTTAGAAACCTAATTATATGATATTTATTTGTAATGAGAAAACCCTCTCAGCTCTCTAGTTAGAGGAGAGGTGACCCGAACCCAGCAGTGGGACTAAATGGATTGCTAATGATGATGATGATGATGAATGAGACATTTCGTTGTTTTTTTTACTTAAAAATCCTTTAAAATATCAATATAATCAGCCCCGGCCTGTATAAAGGTCCTCAACTTTTGTGTTAAATCTGTATATTTATAATTAACGCCGTGTAAAGTTGTGGGTGTAAGTTAATAAAATTAACAATTCAGAGCATAACAAAGTTATGGGTATCTTAATATTTAATCTACACCTATACAAAACTTTTTAAAAATGTATCAAGTCGAATATGAATATTTAACTACCTTCTGTTGTTTTTCTAACAAGGAATTTCCTACCTATGGTATGGTATGGTATGGTTTGGCGGGCTGTTATCCGCAACCACACGTCAAGGCCTGGTTTTTATGTGAGGGTGGATAGCTCACTCGATCCACCCTAGCTCGCCGAAGAACGCCAGCAGTCTATTGATATTGCTGATGATCTGTCGGAGTGTACCTGTGTTGTTGAAGTACTTAGCCCTGTATGTGACGGTTTCAGGGCAGTGTAGGAGCACATGAGCTGCTGTTTCCTCCTCACTCATGCAGGCTCTGCAGAGAGGGCTGTCTGTAATGCCTAGAACGAATAGGTGTTTATTAAAGGAACCATGTCCTGTGATAACGGCTGTGGCTGTGCGCAATTGCTTGGACAGCTGTCTCAGACGCCTAGTTAGTTTGTGGTCAAGCATAGGGAGGGCTTCCCTGGCCTGTCTACACTCTTCTAGGTTTGTCCAGATTCTGCCGTGTAGATCTCTTGTGCGTTTGTTCACGATCGTACGAAGGTATGTGAAAGGGTGTTCCTACTTACCATTCTTACATAATAAAAATGCGTAGGTAACTCGGTTTTTGCGCTTTCCCACTTAAACCACACAATCGAGCTTGTACTTATAAGGACGTCAGCTGCTTTACACGAAAATACCACGCAGGCGAACCCACGTGTGAAATCTAGTTAAGTATAAAAGCGAAATATTGTGAGGATGACGAAATAAATATTTTTGTTACTCTTTCAAGTATAAACTATAGCTGCACGTCAGAATAGTAACTACTTGAGCTATAATTTTATCCCGATTTTGCTTTTTCCCTCTGCAAAGAAGGCGGATGTTTGTCAGTAAGTATTCAGGAAGAATTACTATCCTATTCGTGAAAGATATCTTAGAATTGTATTAGCTAGTTTCAGATACTCTAAGTCTTAGACATGCCAACTTTCAAACTAACTGTACTTCTTTATATTATTTGTATAGGTTAAAGGAATACAAGAATTAATTAATCCATGTAATTTATCACGGTGCAAACTTCCCTTTATTTTCAGGACCATCTTAATTAACTTTTCGCAGGTACCTTTAGACGTTTTCCTCGTTTAACCGTAAACTCTGACGTCGGGGTACAGTCAACTAATTTTTATTGCAAATAAAGAATCCATTGGGGTTTGTGTTTGGATTTGACTTTGTACAGAACTTTAAATAATCAACCTCTTGATTCAAAGTTCAATAAAAGTTTGCAGTGGGGTTTATTTAAAATATGATTGAATGCCATGGAATAACAATATTTTAGTTCTTAATTAAAACACGTTACACAAACACTTTCATTTTAAAACCTTTACCTTATGACATTTATAGAAATACAATCATCCGTTTAATCATAGGTTCTGTTAGCTAAACAAATGCTAAGCAAGTGCAGCCACTTCCCATATGACCGCAACCATACCTTTATCAGTAGTAGTATCATTGATTTTGCTTGAGACAATACTAACTAGGGCTACGTCTTCTTAATGAAATAGTTACTCCGCTTTTTATGACTTGTTATTTGTAAAGTTCAATGTATCTTAAACATACTTCACGTGACCAGAGGGCTGGTTTTTATCTCGCACAGAGAATCAGCATTGCCATCCAGCGTGGCAATGCTGCTAGCCTTCTGGGCACCTTCCCTTGTAACGGTGATGCCGATGAATACTTTGACGCCTAGCCCACATTACCATTTGTATTATTATTTATTTATAGTATTGTAAATAGAAGTTGTAGATATGTAAGTATAGAGTTAATAATGTTATAATTATAAATAAATATTTAATTGTCAAAAAAAAAAATAGATTTATAAATCGTCCCATTAGAAGAATAATGTCTTATCTTCAGATAAAACAAAAATGAAATTATTAAAAATTTGGCATTAAAAACCGTAAACTATCAATTGATCAAATTTGTATTTTGTAAAATACTGACTAAAGAATAAAATAAAAATTTATCAATCGATAGTTTACGGTTCTTAATGCCGAATTTTTTAATAATTTCATTTTTGTTTTATGTGAAGATAAAACATTATTCTTCTAATGGGACGAAATCTAAAACTAACATACTTAACAAAAATAATGAGAAAAAGGGAAATAAAAATACAACAAAACGCCCTAATTAAAAAGCGTTCAAAAATTCTCCGTATCAATGCCGCTGTGTGCTGGAAACCTGCCCAGCAGACTGGCAGCATTGCCATGTTAAATGGCAATGCTAATTCTTTGCACCAAGAATAAGCCAGCCCGTTTCAGAAAAATATAAAATATATCCAAGATACGCAACTTGAAGCAGGAGTAAAATAGTCTGTCTTGTAAGCTGTTAAAGTTGAGAACAAGTTGCTAACTCTGTTATTTATACACATTTGGAACTTCTTCAACATGCAAAGAAGTTACGTGAAAAATATTCTTCAGTGAAACGTATCTACTTAGATTACAAGCGTTGGGTATTTGGTATTTAACCTTAATGACGGCAGAATGAGAATCATACTCGATCAACGCTGATCAAAAATTTCTTGGAACTTTTCGGAACGGGATAACTTCAAACCAATCGTTCAATAAAAATAATAACAAAATTTAAAGTACACATTCGTGCCGAAATGGATCCGAAAGACAGATATCTAACGTATTTTAAAACCTTGTATTTAATCTTTTATTTAAAAATTTGTGATTTCATACTAATCTTCAGAATTATATCACGATTAATTGTGTACAGTTGAAAATTCAAAGAGTGATACACATTTCAGAGTCAATTGAATTCATTCTTTAATGCCAACGAACTCAGACAGCTGAGATTTTTTTTAAACATTTGCAAATTTTGCAAGAAATAGCTATTAGATCAATTTAGATACTCATGTCCCTTTACTTTCGTCATGGTTTAATGAACGCTTTTTAGATGTGAACGTCACTTAGAAATTAAGTAATCGAATCTGCTGCTATTTACATGAGAGAGAGTTGTAATTTGAATATAGAATCGCGTATGAATTTGAATATAAAATTAACAACAAATCAAGTACCTTCGTTGTTTCTGTTAGAAAGCACCCACGCAACGAAGAACAACATCAGTTATTGTTCCATAATAGTGTAATACAATACATTAAATAAAACTAGATACTGTATTAGGCCAAAATATGGCAAAATATATTATCTATGTTCTTGCTGAAAAAAGAATTACCATTTAATAACTTAATGTGATAAAAAATTACATAAGAAGACTTACTTAAATACCTGGAAGAAAATTTCAGGGAATAAATAAACCGTACAATTCAAAGAGAATAAGAACTCAATAAAGGTCTGATTATTCCTATTTTGTTCTTTTGTTTTTCAATGTTTTTCCTATTTTTATTTTATTTCTTCTATCGTAGGCAATATTGTTAATTTTTGTTAATTTTTATTTAAAAAAAAAAGCATCCGTACGTCACACCAAATAGGCCCATTTGAAAACCAGCGCCGGGCACTTGTGCTCGGCATTATGCTGAAATGGTGCCTATTTGGTACAGACACGAGACTGTTGTTTGTTAGTATCTGTTCTGTCTATGTATTTGTTATTCAGTATGTCTTGTGTTTGTACCAATAAATGTTTTCTATTTCTATTAGTATTTATTATGTCAATATCCTTAAGAAATTTCTAGGAAAGGCAGAGCACGGAGGAAAAATTTGTTTATTACATTTATCGGCTATATACCTAGTATCTTATTTCTTGACACACATAGTTTTTAAGGTACCGGTGAGAAAAGACATTTATCTTACTTCCCACTGAACAACAAATAAGTATAAAGTTAACGAAAGCACTATCTTCAAGTTGTAATAACATTCTTCGTCGATGTACGTTAGGGAGTTCTAGCAAACTAATATCAAGGAAAGTGTCAGTACTAACCTTTTGTAGATATTATATTTTAATTTTATTGAATTGAATAAAGTAACAAAGGAAATTTCGTTTTGTTCCCGGCAATTCTCTAAAAATTGCAGTGTTTTTAATTCCAAAGACGGGTAATTTTTTGGAGGTTAAGAAAAATAATATTTTTTTCAGAAGTAATATTTCTCTACCTACCCTTATAGAGGTCTATAGGGGTAGGCAGAGGTCTGTAAGGTTTATTGTTATTAATATTTCTAAACTACTGATTTAAGTCTAAACTGAATTATATCGTTGCTCAACCAAGGCACTTACATAAATCTATAGAATATGTATAAGGTTAGTATAAATCGTGGAAAGTCGAGATATAGTCCCGTATGCCAATATACCAAGACTTAGCCATAATTTATAACATTATACCTGAAATAATTCATGCTTAAAAAAATATTGGATACTACTAAAATACTACAAAAAGCTGCAATTTTTTTTTTTTAAATTTAAATGTTTTTAAGGTGGGAAAATGTTCAAATATAATTTCGGACTTTCCAATAACTACTTGTGTTTTAAGACTTGCGTCATGCTATATTTTGGGTCAATGGGAAAATACCCTATAAGCTTTTGTTCTTTTTCTCTATTGATATACAACGCTCGCACTAGGGCAGAAGCCTATGTCACGGGGGATTTTACAAACATACACACATATAAATTGATGGACTCAAGGTACACCAAGACTCAAAACAAATAAATATCTATGAACAAAATTAAATTTTGTATCATATGGTATCCGAACCAACGTCACTCAGCACGGTGATGTTAACGGCGAGGCGACCAACTAAACCGTTAAGCCACCGTGACAGTCACTACTTACGAGTATCAAAAATTAACAGACAGGAATTCGTTTTTTGCTCGTGATATACGGAGCCCTAATACGAACGCGTTAGATTATAATAATACGTGACGAGTCATCGCACTGAATTATTAACAAAGTTAAATCTGCACAACAAAATAAACGGTATGTAGTTAGTGCCAAGTTTGTTTACGTTCGTTGCCCAGACTCTAGTGCGCGGCTTTCCTCGGTTTCTCTTAATTAGGGTTCCGTGCCTTAAAAGGAAAAAAACGGATCCTTTGTAAGATCACTTTTTAATCCGTCTGCTTGTCTGTTAAGACCATTTTCTCGGGAATGCTTGGAGTTATCAACACGAAATCAATACAATAGAGTTTTATTTGCAATAAAAAAATACAGCAGTTAATAGTTCTCTAGTAGTTAATAGTTCTTCTACTGTAAATTTTTGTAAACTTGGGGCTTACTCTGAATTTCGACGTTCGATTAGTCGGTTTTGATGTCGCTGTCAAATGTTTGAAAGTGACATCGACCATTATCTAAATTTCCTCATATTTTATATAAGAAATTTATTATATATAAATTTATACTCTGTGAAAGATATTAGCTCATGTTGGTTTGGACCAACCTCCAAACGTTGGTGTTTGGAGGCTGCATAAGGAAAACTCGTGACCCCTTGATTTTGAACTGACCCAATTTTGTAAGAAGGCTCGCCGTAAAGTAATTTAGCCAATGAAATGTCCATAAAGTACGTGATCCTCAACTGTTCGTAAAGTAATACTATTCTGGTTTCAGATGCCAATAAAATGGCCCAAGATAACTTATTTACGTTCATTCGGTAACGTCATAGAATTGAATGAGGGTTTATGTGGACAAGCTGTTTTTAGTGTTACTAAAAACAGCTGTTAAAATCAGTTAAACTTGAGGGTAGAAAGGTATTTCTCAAAAGGGAAGAAGGAAGGGGAGAAAGGGAAACTGATTATTATTATTTATTTAATTTACTTTACTCCAATAGAAATACTAATTATAAGAAACTAGAAGTCGCAGTCTGCGTGGCGGAAGGGCTTTGCTCCCGTCGTTCTTTATTTAGCCACTGCTCAGCGCCTGTTGGCTGTAGCGTGATGTTATATAGCCTATAACCTTTCTCAATAAATGGACTATCCAACACTAGAAGAATTTTTCAAATCGGAGCAGTAGTTCCTGAGATATTAGCGTTCAAACAAACAAACAAATAAACTCTTCAGCTTTTTAATATTATAGTACAGTATAGATAATAATCTTCTTAAGGACTAGGAAAGCATGTAAGATATGCAATAGTATATTTTTTAGGCTGTTTAGTTAGTTAAACAAACAAGTACCATCTGCGACAAATATAAGAAAATATAATAAATTGAACAGTGGCCCAATAAAGAACGACGGGAGCTAAGCCCCACACGACTTCTAGATTTTTATAAACCTTATAATGAAGCAAAAAAAAATTACGTAGATTTTTCCCAGTCTAATATATCGGGGGTATAACATTCAATTTATTCACATCAATGTTGGTGAAACAACCTATTTTAATAAACAAATAGTTTATATAATATAACATATCGCTGTAGGCTGTACATTACTTTGTATAGACAAATACAAACAATATATGTAGGTATAATGCTCATAATAATATTAGTATGTAATGCTATATTCTTATCGATCCATTGGAATATACCTAATTAGTTTTACTTTCAAGGCCTCCTTGCTGACGTAAAGCGAACTGCTTTGGTCCCTGGAAGCGAGCTATATATACATACTTCGAGCTAAAACAATGTTTAGCAAAAAAATATTTCAAAGTGAGATTGCGTAATTTAGGTAATGAATCCGCGCCCCCCATTACACACTAGATAACATAGCTGGTGTAAAATGGATATAATATATCTCTGGCTACTCCCCGACGAAACCATAATCCAATTTCACTTCTAATCCTCACAAATAAACCAACCCTGAACATTCCATAGTTGAGACTCTTGCCGTACTCAGAGACGTTACTTAACTCTAAACTTTATTTAGTAAAAACGTGTAATACTTAAGTTGTAACACCTAAAGACTATTATTCAATGATAACATTGTGTCATTGCGATGCGATGGTGGCTGAATGGATAAGGGACCATGCAAATCACGCGTCCGTGTTCGATCCCGACCGGCAGTACCAATGTGGATTCCACTTTGTGGAATTTATATGTACTAGTCAAGTGACTTACCATCTGCTAACGGTGAAGGAAAACATCGTGAGGAAACCCACATACCCTAGAAGAAATTCTATGAGTATGTCTGATCCACCAACCCCCACTAGGCCAGCGTGAGTGGATTATGGCCTAAACCCTCTCAGCTCTCTAGTTAGAGGAGAGGAGACCCGAGCCCAACAGTGGAACTTAATGGGTTGCTGATGAATGACAGATTACTGCTAATTGACGTCTCTGAGTGCGGCAGTAAATACCGTACTCAGAGAAAGTTTATTTAGTAATATTTAAGTCATAAGCCTAAAGACGATTATTCAATGAAAAATTGTGTTAATGACAGATCACTACTATTGACGTCTCTGAGAAAATCGTGTCTGACAAGAATGACAGGGTTGTTGTACAAGACTGCCCAGTAACATTATTTTTTATGAAATAAAATAGAACATTCAATGAAACGAGTGTATAGCTACTTTACTATACATATCTGGAATTAACTAGTGTGAGTAATCGTAAGTAAGTATATTAATAAGACTATTATTAGATTAGATATTAATCTAAGAAGTGTAATTTTAGTTTTAGCTAAATCCCAGAATATCTTTGTTGCTCCTTCTTGCTCGTCTTAAGGAGGGTCTATCAGCGTATTGTTTTGCAAAGGATTATCTAGTTGCAGGACAGAAGAATGACATAAACTTGTTATGACCACACACTACATGAGTAGGTAAAGCCGTGAGCTGAAACGTAGTTTACATATACACTCACGCAATTCCCAGTGCGTCGATATTCATTCCTGACGTCATTCAAATCGTAACAGAGTTCATCAGCCCACGAACCGCCCTCAAACTTCGTTTAACTAGGCAAACTCTTTTAAACCAATTAACCGCAATTTGCGTGAAAGAGACAAAGGAATGAATACTAAAATTTAATAAACGAGTCGTTGTGGACTGTTGGTAAAGACAGTAACTCAATAATCGTCACGATGTCGACGTCGCCACTACTTAGGTTTATTCAGTCAAAGAAACTGGAAGGAAACAATGAAGAACTTTAGGTACAGTCCTACAGATTGTTTTGTTTATTTTTGTTTGTTGCAAAATGAGTCTAACTGCCATACTCAAAGACGTTACTTAAAAAAAACATGTAGTACTTAAGTCGATACGCCTAAAGACGATTATTCAATGAAAAATTATGTTAATGACAGATTACTGCCAATTGACGTTTCTGAGTGCGGTCGTAAGTAAATTATTCTACCACATTCACACAGCGGCATCTAGTCCCAAAGTAAGCAATTATATTTGCTTGTGTTATGGGTACTAAACAATTGGTATACTACCTAAATACATTTTGTAAATACTTACATATTATAGATAAAATTACACCCAGACACAGAACAAACCTTTATGCTCATCACACAAAGATTTGTCCTAGGCGGGGATCGAACCCACGACCTCCGGCTTAGCAGTCAGGGTCACTAACCACTAGACCAACAGGACAATTTAAAGTACAATTTGTTATTAATATCAGATGAAAAAGTAAAACGCAACTCTTGAACTAAGTACTGACTAACAAATTGTTTTAAGATAAGCAGCAGTATACAGCATGTATAAAATTCAAATATTTTATGTGCTAAAATTATTAAAAAGTATGCCACTTTGCAAATCAAAATGGTATATTATGAGGTAACTAAAAAAAAGTAGGTACTTTGAAATTTAGAAAACTTTTATTCGTATAGCTACCCTCAAATTTTCTTGAAGCCATTGAGACCTGGCGGTTGGACGACGCGACGGCGAGCTATTATTAATCATTTCCTAGAACACTAGAACAATCATTTTTTTTGCCAACCAATTGAGCCAAGAGAATTTAACTAAATTTTTTTTCTGAGAAAAAATAAAATATCCGGACTTTTTTATGAAAACTAAACGAGTTAATCTTAAAATCTAAAATCTTAATATTTATAAATGACTAGACTTCGCGCGGGGCTTCGCTCTCGTCGTTCTTTATTTGGCCACTGCTCAGCTTCTATTGGGCGTAGCGTGTTATATAGCCTATAACCTTCCTCGACAAATGGGCTATCCAACACTAAAAGAAATTTGAAAATTGGTTCATTAGATCCCGAGATTACCCCCTACAAGGTCACAAACTCGTTCCCCCTTATTACAAAATATGGACTAAATATTAAACCAGGTTTAAATTGACATAAGCTATTGTTTTAGTGTCAAAGTTGTCAATTTAAACCTGGTTTAATGTTCAACCAGGTGGTTGAGCGTTAAATCAGGTTTAAATTGACAACTTTGCAATAAGGGGGACAAAGTTTACCTCTTTAAAATATTATTATGGATTAGTATGGAATATTTGATTACTTCAGTAGACATTTGGAATGTAATTTTACCATGAAACGTAAACCTCTAGGTGTATATTATGTTATGCCCGCCTACATCAAAAGCAAATAATTCAACAGGCTAAACACCCGTCAACATGGCTAAAGAAGGAAAATTGCAGAGAACGGGAACACTTTTAAATTATTCAACGAAATGTGAAACCACACTGCGCCAAAATGAAACTTTTCTAAATTAAGAATTTCCATTTTCTGACTAAGAATATTAAATAAGTAAATAATTAAAAAATTATAATAACCCAACTGCAAAATATCAATAGATAAGCAACGCACCAAAAAGACCAAAAATGGTTGTAATTATTATTCCTGATTAAATTTTAATACATATTTATGTAATATATTTGTAATCTCCATTTGATTCTCTTTATTTTGATACGTTTGGTTAAAAAATAAATAAAAAAAAACCTTTTATGATCTTTGGAGATTAATGTAAGTATATATTCTCTGGACTCGTGGGTGGAAGGATTTGGGATGATAGTGCCAGTGACCTGTTGTTCTCGAAGCCTTCTCACTTCTCTAGAAGAGCTGGCCAGCTCCGCTTGTAACAGCATCTCTCTTTCGCGCAAACATTTAATTTCGTTTTGCGAAGTCTGTAAATTAACAAAACAAAATTTATTAGAAATTCTTAAAATAAAAATGCTTATAACCAATGATATTGCATGTTAAAACATACAATATGCTTATAAGTAACTTTTGAACTATTGACCGACCAATTCTGATATTTGGTGACCAATTTCGACCAATTAGCGACTAATTCGGGGAGAAAACAGATCTTCGCTAGGTGTCTTAGTTTTTGAGATACAAATGTGGCCAATCTGGGGAGACCCTCCCCAGATTAGCCAACTAAAAACGCTTATAACTTTTGAACCATTGACCGACAAATTCTGTTATTTGGTGACCAATTTCGACCAATTATCGGCTAATTTTTTGCACTATCAAAATCAAAATCCACGATGGTGGCCAAGCCAGTGTCAGCCACACCATCTAATTAATAAATCCAGCAGTATAATAACGATTTTGAGTTTCAACAATGCAAAATGAATTTATTATTCAAAATAACAAATCAAGTAGAACGCCATCTCTGTTTCATAGCTGGCAACTTTAAGAAAAATAGAGTGACTATGTCAAGCTATATGAGTACCTATGTTAATTATGACCACACCCCCAGATGCACAACAGTTTGATAGAAATAGTGTAGATGGCGTTATAAATATATTTTTAGAATCATGTTGAATAATTAGGTACGTAAAATAATAACTATTAAAATATTTTATTACAGTAGATACTGCAAAATATAGATTGTAGTCTAGTATCTACTAGAACAAGCTAATGTTTATGATCTGAGAAGCTTTCATAGAAATAACAAGTAGGACCCGTGAAAGACGGCTACGGCTTCTGATGGGTAGCCATGACGCGTATGACCAGACTGGGAACAACTATTTGTAAACCGCACAAATAATAATTGCTCTTAAAGTGGATGTTTCAACACGTCTCCTCCACAAATTTTAATGAGGCTGAGTTTTTTACATAATATAAGCAATGCATTTTATGACTTATCATTATTAGATAGGCCCGCGTATTGACAAAGTAAAATTTTATCGTCTTTTTGTTCGCAATAATTTACGCAAGTTCAAAAAGAACAAAACGACCAGAAAGTCAATAGGTGGTCAATATTTATTGTAGAAAAGTGATAAAATGCATTGTTCTACGTAAAAACGTATTTTAATTTTAGAGAAAATTTAATTACGCTCAGTAGAATGTATGGAGGAGGCGTATCGGAAGTAATTGGAACATCCACCTTAAAGGGGGCATGTAATAAAACCACATTATTTATTTAGTATTAACTATTCATATATTTCAATAGGTATCTTTTATAATTATAATCTATTTCCTCTAACGCTCCGCGCTCAATATTTGGTTTAAGTCTAAGTGAAGACAAATCAACAGTTGGTGTCAATCAACTTATAATAATCAACAGTTGAACAAAATCTAAATGATTACATTTAATCAAGTTATTTAAATGTAAACTTAGAAAATATGTTAGCGTGTTCCGTCAGTTGAAACATTACAAATACTGGTTCACTTTAAGGTAATAATTATATAAAAAAAAACTTTATACTATTTAGTGGGGAATGTTAACTTTGGTATAAAATATTAATTATAAACAACAAAATATTATTCAACCTCAATACACTTGAGAAACGAAACTTAAATCGAAGCATAAATTAAGAGAAATACTGTTTATCAAATAGCCTAGACCAGTTCAGAATATATTTACAATAACTGGTGAACTTAATTTGTAAATTAATAAACATTTAATAGCCTTACTTACAATGCAGTAAACAAGTTTAATTGATTCGCCTTTTTGTAAGTTACTAACTGTATCTAGAAACTTATGCGATTATGAGCTTTATTAATAAGGCTATTAACATTATTATTAAGTGAAACGAAACTTAAGATACATAAATTGCACTCCTCAGAAACTCAAACATACAGAATCAAAATGTACTGGGATTTTCATTTACAAATTCAAATATCTAACACACTATAAGAATTTTAATATAAAGATTTTTCTAACGCACCATATTAATGTATAGGCTTTCTACTAGATTATCAAGGCTTAGGTGCCGTTTTTTGTCATCTAATTACGAATACAGAATATTTCTATATTATTTTTGTAAGAATTTTGAAGAAATGAAACGGTCTAATAATGCTTAAATTTTGCGTTGTATTATTTAAATATACGACAAGAATTCAACGCAAACGTATCTTACGTTTGCATTTGTATGTTTGCGTTGAGATTTTAAATTCCTATCGTAAATGATAAAGTCTACAAAGCCTTAAAAACAAAACATATACTTCTTTTTGATTGTACATATTTTGATTATTTTTAATCACCTTTAAAATGTCTTTGATTCATAAAACACTAGACCATCGTCGTGTTAACAACATTATTTATAACTATAAAGAAATATTTTGCGCAAAAAAACAATCCTTAAGAACACAAGCGGTATCCTTTAAATAATATAAATACATACAGTATTTGCGAATCGTTTTGGGAATAGTTTAAGCCACCAATACGTTGGTCCAACATGGAACCATTTAAAATGTATCCACATTACTAAGAATAATACAAAATTACAGTAGATTATAAAGAAAAGGTAATTTAGCTATTATATGGCCAGTATTGGCATAAACTGTCGTCACATACTGCTATATTGTCCATAGTGTAACCACATTACAAAGTTAAGTTAGTAAAAAATTACAGTGATTTAATTTAAAAAAGGTATTTTAACTATGCTATGGCCAGTATTGGCCCAACGTACGGAGCTGGCTTTATAATTACGTTTGTCAAATGAAGCAATGATTTTGTAAATTAATTTTTGTGATCTATCAATGTATTTCAAAAACTACGCCCATAAAACAATACAATAAACTCAGTTTAATGTCTCAATAAGATAGGTTATCACAACATTTACAAAAGCGAGTAGCCTAAACATTAGACATTAACAGTTTGGTATAACAACATATAAAAGTTCGAATCATATTCTCTCTAATAACTATAGAATCTATATATCAAAGATTTAGCATTTCTCATTAATAGTCAGTCAAGCCACGACCTAAGAAGTTATTACTAATATATGAATACTGGGATATACTCTCAGTAAATAAAGGAATTGTTTTGCTACTATAAACAATATAATATTGCAAAATGACTGTTCATCTAAACGTCGCAAAATGCATTTTTAAAAAGAAAGATAACTCGCACCGCACTTGGACAACAGACATAAGTTTGAATTGTCTGTTTGGAATTTTTTATCTTCTGTCCATAATCATTAGGTTCAAAATTGCAACGATTTTCATCTAGCCATTGATTTTTTACATACAAATATCAATTCATTAAAAATGCTCTTTACCACATTTTGAAATTGTCCAGTCTAGAACAGAATATTGCACACATACATTATGATTCTACAATATGTACGTAAAACAAACATACGTAACTAAATACATATATTTAGTAGCAACATCAAGTTACTCTAAGTATTTCTTTCAGCAAAACGTTCCTAATCCCAGAATGCGTCTACTTGGTCATTTCAATAAATCAGATCTGTTTCCGTCAATACATACGTAGTGTATGTAAAACTGGACCTTATTTTAAGGGTGTTAAGATCGGAATAGGTAGAGCATATTTACCAGAAGTTTGAGGAAGTAAGTAACAGAGTTGATAATACCTCCTCTAAAACCGGAATCATAAACAAGACGATTAAATCCAGGGATTTATGAAATTGCAAGTTACTTATTGAGCTTTGAAAACATTTGAACTAAATTATTGATATAATAATTTAATTTAAATTTATTCAAAGCCTAGTTGTTGGAACTAATATAATTGTGTACACAAACTAGCAGATTATTGCAGAACATATTGCAATAGTTTATATTGCATTAGAGGGGGTATTATCAACTCTATATTATTTAATTCCTGGAACTTTAGGTAAATATACTTTACCTTTTATAATCTTTGGCGATTAATGTATATATTTAAGCAGTGGAGTCGTGTGTGGAAGGATTTGGGATGATAGTGCCCGTGACCTGTTGTTCTCGAAGCCTTCTCACTTCTCTAGAAGCGCTGGCCAGCTCCGCTTGTAACAGCATCTCTCTTTCGCGCAAACATTTAATCTCGTTTTGCCAAGTCTGTAAATAAACAAAATGAAATTTATTAGTGTTTAAAATTAAAACAAATAAATTATTATTCTACCTGTTATTCGTGTAATGACGGATAAGGGATACATAATGTCACTACCCCATCTCAACCCGTGGGTGTCGTAAAGGGCGACTAAGGGAGACTATATGCAGACTAAAGCACTGTGAGAAAAGGAAAATTCCATCCCATCTGGTCAGCGTGGTATTGTAGGCTTCTTTGGGGGAGACGGATTTGTCTCGTGTGGAAATCGAACCCATGGAAGGCACGACGATGTTGTGGGGAAGTTTTCACCTTAACTACACCTTAACTACGCCACGGTGTTAATCGGTCAACCAATTTGTTGGTCAATGGAAATAGGTTTGCCCCTTATTACTTGGGACATAACAAAGCTGGTGAAATATGGGTGTAATATACCCTTGCCTAACCCTTCAGGGAAAAAGGCGCGAGGAAGTTATAAATTATGTTATGAATTATTAACAATTTGAAATAAATTACGTCAAGCAGAAAGCACACTGCGCAAATTAAGCAAAAATACTCGTATGTGTTCATAAAGATCGGCTGGATACACCTTTAGGGTCATTATTAGTCTTTTTATAGTTATAAACATTTATCACCCGCTTTGATATGGACGGAACTGGAAAATGAGGATTTTAAAAAAGCAAGACAGGTCCAACTTCTAAAACAGTCAGGTAATAAGAATATTTTTAAATAATTCAATTCTCCTTAGAATGGAATAACGTAGCAGATAGTCTACGCTATAGTGCGCATGTTTTTCGTACATCTGCCGCATTTATGCATAAAATGACAACCCTAATTTTCGTTCAAATTATATGAATAAATTCCACAGAAGTGAGGCTGATATCATTCCGTAGATGATAAAGCTTTTGTTCAGCAGCTCGGCTAATTATATAAAATCTATTACTAAATAGGTGTAATATTCACAATGTTCTGCTTGAGTAGGTCGAGCTTGTCGTTCTTGAGGCGGCACACTTCTTGTCGCAGTAGATCGGCTGGCTCGGCGCGCGCGCCTGCCTCCGCCGACGACATGGACTCGAGCCCCGTGTCACTGTCTACGTACACGCCACCTGTATATGTATATATATACGTGTCATAATATGTTAAGTTTACCATTCTAGTCGTACGTGAATCGGTAATTAAGTTTTTAGGGTTGCCACTAGTAGTGCTGCTTTTGTATTTATAAATAGCCGCGTTGATTTTCTGTTTTACATTATAATTCATTTATAAATATTATCATGGGTGAATGTATTATCAAAATTTTATTATTTTTAAATAACGTTCTTGACTATAACTGTATTCATTCGAATTAAATAAAGTGGCAATCCCATATTTATTATATTGTCAGCAGAGATACTTACCTACTATATATATAAAATAAAATCATATACCCCTTACAATTTAGTTTGTTATAAAACTAAGTAATTACCGCTATAAATATGTGCAAAATAGAATACAGAAAAAGCAGTGGTTTACATACAGCGAAACTAAAATACAGGACTAATACGAAAATATCAATTTTAAATTATATACATTAAGTAACATTTATTTTTTTATAAATTATTTTTACCAAATAGTTTTAAATCATAATTATTCATGCTATACAGACGACAGATTAAATAAATAAACATAGACAGTTTGAACTAGTGAATTATTTATCTACAGGACTAACCTGTTGCACTTTTACCACAACTCAGCCAGTCCTTGTCGTCTAACAAAGAGAATATAACTTACAATATTACGCCAATTATCGTCATTATTACAATCTAATATACTATGTATTTTTGACAACCCTATTTGTAATTGACAAAGTGAGATGAGGATGAAAGATTCAACTACAATGAAATTAATCACTCATGTGATGTGCAGTGGACATATTAATGATGTTAAGTTTTATTTCGTTTGCAAATAATCTTATTTTAATAGTTTATTAAAAACTACATTATAATGACTGGGACGACACGTGTTATCGATAATGATGATATATCTATAAACTGTAGGGCTACCATGAACCAAATACCAAAGTCTCGGATGAAATTACAAAGAATTTTAAACAAGATTTTTCTACGCAGATTAGAATAAGCGAGACACTGCCACCGCTTAAAATAGAGTATAAAAGTGAAGTGAAAATTAAGTAAGTACTATTAATTATGATTTCTTCTAGAACCTCATTCCATTCCATTTTAATTCATAGGTACTTGGTTTGACACTAACTTCATTGAAAATAAAGAGGGCTTTAGTCAGTTTCTTGTTTGAAAAAAAAATCGTCCGAATTATTGTAGTTTTGTTAAATGAATAAAGATACGAAGTATGCACACTGTAGACACTATACGAAATTTCATCCAAAACACTTTAGGCACTTATTTCATAATAGATATTTATCAATCTAACCTAACTCCTCTATTGTAGCCTAAAGACTTAACCGCTATAATCTAATATGATACTAACCGAGCGGGTCTAATTCCACAGAGTTGAGACTGGAGTCATCACTGTGGTCGGTAAGTGGGGGGCGGGGAGCGGCGGCGCGTGACGTCACGTCGGGGCTGGACTCGCCCGACGCGTGGGAAGCGCCCGAACCTCCCGCGGACCGGACCGACACGGCTGACGCTGTTGATGACGCTACTGATGATTTGGAGCGACCACTCTGGAAATGAATTAGGTTTTTATTAGCATTATAGAAACCTAGAAATCGCGTGGGGCACTGAAGCTGAACAGTGGACAAATCTTTATTTGTCCACTGTTGTTATACAGCCTTCTTCTATAAATGGGCTATCCAACAGCAAAGGATTTTTCAAATCGGACTAACTAGTGCGATTTGAAAAATTCTTTTGAAACTATTGTTCAAAACTACTGTTTCTGAGATCATAGCGTTCGACTAAATAAATAAACAAACTCTATACATTTATAATATTAAAATATAGATAATGTTTTCCCAACTCCAAACTCTTATTTAAAATTAGAAACCTCGTTCTGATTTTTAATAACATTAAAAAACTAAACTTTTAAAACCAGTATCATCAAAATCGATGCTGTTCTAAGGACTTCCAAAGATTGCCTATTTTACGTATTCATTGCCGCGACTATAATAACAAATTTGGTTAGAAATACTTACATTAGGAGTATGTGTTTCGTTGGGAGCAAACTTATTCTTATTCATAGGGTTCTTATTGCTGTCGCCAGAAAGATCGGTGTCCACACTTGGTGATCTAGGAGCAGAAAAAATAATTTTAAGTAAACTATTTATTGATTACAATTTATTGAATAATGTTTATGTTTTGTTCTGTGTCTGGGTGTAATTTATTTATAATATGTATGTATTTACAAAAATTACAAAAATTTACAAATTATAATGGTTGAAAATGTATGTTCAACTTACCTGACTTTAGTACTAATGAAGACTTTCTTAACAGTATCGATGAATCTCGCTCCGGCGCCGTCCTGTTTCGGCGTGAACTCCGGCTGAGGTGACACCGCCCCCGGCTCAATCTTCACTCCAGCCCCCAAGAACTCAGTAGTTTTACTCTTCAGATCATTTGCCAAGTTAAGCAGTAAAGAGGCCCTAGTTCTTAGTTCTAGTCGCGCGAATTTATCTGCCTTGTAACAGGCGTTCTCTGCGTTGATCAGTTTAGTGAGTAGGAACTCTTTGAACTCGCGCCCCTTGCGGAATATCGACGGCTGCGGGAGAGTCGGCCCGAAAAATGGTACGTCATCACGTGCGGTGACGGCCACTTTGTACCTGGGGAGTATAAAATACTATTAAATAAGGCTTACTTGCTATTAAATAGCCCTTATTTACTATTAAATAAGGGCTTAATTACTATGAAATATGGGCTGGTTTGGAATAATTTAAAATATAAATTTAGAAGGCTACAGTAATTTGAAGCGAGAATTGCAGTCATGATTTCCACGCCGCATAGGAAAGCGATTCTCAAATTTCCTACATCTCGGTACGTACGGTAATTATATAATTTCGATCTCGAAAAGTGCTTAGAAGGATCTCTTTTTAAGAGATAGGTACATGACACACTGATGTTCTTCAAATTGAAATAAATCTATAAAACTCACGAAGCGAGTAATTCATGTTTTAAAACTATAATTAATTCTAAAACTCATATGAATCTAACAAGACAATGATTTTATAAAGAAATCTCACTAAACTCTAACTCCACTACTTTAGGTAGTTACTTCATTATGAAATCAGTCAGCCAACCAACTCTATTTTGGGCTTTTCGTTTAACTTTTCTGAAATCTGAAAGGTATTAAGACACTCGAGTGGTCTACCTACTATTTGTCTTTATAAAAAGCCCTCTAATTACAAAGTCCGGATTCGTTTGCATATAAATTACTATGAAAATTTCCATTCCACTTTCTGAGCTATTTTCCCGACTTCTCTATGCAAATATTACTCGACAACGCACAGAAGCAACAAACTTTATGTTAAACAAGTCACTTGACAAGTGAGAAAAAGTAACAAGATCTGAAGTTTGAAACAAAAATACGAGGTTCGACAGCGGTTTTTATAAATAAACTTGTAGTCAGTGCTTGGTGCAAATGTAACCGAAATATAATATTGTATTTGTTATAAAAACAGCCTTATTTGTTTTTTTCTCAAAGGAAGATCACATTTTCGTTTGTGGACTGTAACTTAGCGGCTATAAGGTTCAATTATTTAAGACTAGATTCCGCCCGCTGCTGTATCTATTTTATACCTATAAACCTTCCTCTTGAATCAGTCTTTCTATTAAAAAAAACCACATCAAACTTCGTTGCGTAGTTTTAAAGATTTAAGCATACATAGGGATATAGGGACAGAGAAACCGACTTTGTTTTATACTAAGTAGTGATGTTAACCTTTAGGCCACTGCATAGTAAAATTATAGTTTACCTGGTCTCCCCACCGGCGGTTTCCATATGTGTGACTACGATAAACGCGTGGAGGAAGTGCGACGCAATCATGTCTGGTGTGAATGGAGTTGCTTTCTCCTGAAAAGTTACAATTTGTCACATTAATATAATCAAAAAACAACCTTAATTTCTCGCTCATAAGATTGATATAAGTACACTCTTTCTCTATCTCACATACTCGTATAAAACGCAACATGTTGTCAGTTGTACTGATGATTTTAGAATTAAAGTTGTAATTTAATTTAATTTGCGGTCCGATTTTTCGTATAATTAGTTTAATAGGCAGTAATCAAATATTTTAGAAATGTGTTCGGAATGTTGTTTGCTAAAGACACTATGTTATAAACCTCTGCAAAGACGATAAATAAAGTTATTTCTTTGTGCTATAGTAAGTTAATTAATTGAGATAAAACGATAGTAAAGAAAACGTAGTTAAGAAAACAAGTTTAAAGTTTTACCTGAAACACAATGGCCACAATATCGTTCCCGACGTGTCGTTTCCGCTGCAGTTGTTGCGCGTCGCCGGCTGTATGCGGGAGTAAGGGTGCCACGTGGAACATTATCTCGCGATTGTGGTATTGTTCGTATACCGCTTCGCTGCCCGTGTGACCGTTTATTATATCCAGGCCGCCTCGGTAGCCTAAAGAAAGTTACGTTTAGACATTTTTATAGCGTCCATTAACCTTAAGACCACCCAAATTGATGGCAAATAAGCGCCTTATTTTCAAACGAGACGTCGACATTCGATTGGTTGACTTTACCATTCTTGTACGATGCATCAATATTTAAATGTGGTCTAGTCGTTTCCAACATTTGAAAACGATACCGAAATCGATACAATCGAATGTCGAGCTTGCAAGAAAGCCCTAAGATCGAATTTTCAACTGTAAATTGGCGGATATAGAAGTCTCAAGAGTGTCAAAAGTTATTTAAAAATAAAAGTTACAATCTAAAGATCTCTTTTAAAATTGAAAAAAATATATTTTTTATTAAAAGTGGCATAACAATTTCAGTAACAATTTAAATAAAACTATAGAGAAAATGCATTGCTGCACTGCAGTTAAATATAAATTAACTATGCAAAAAGTGTATTATTTGGATCCAACGAATATGTGTCAGGTTCTTGGCGTATAACAAAGTTCGAACTGTTCCGGATTCTGTAACCCTAGGGTTAGCATATAGGCACGTTGCCAACAGTTATCGTTCCAAAGGTCTGTGCCAAAATGCACTGAGAATAAATAAATACCTTTATGGTCCTTCAACTTGATCTTTTGTCCGAGCATATCTAGGAACTCTTCGAAGGCTGGTGATATCTCGTTGTTGCCAAACAGCTGTTCCTCTGTTGTTTGTCCGTATGCTTGGTATAGTACACCGAATTTGAAGCAGTTTACAAGTACATGCTCATCGTAGGTGGCGATGAGTGATGACGCGTTGAGACTCATGACGGCTGTGAAGTTGTCGATGTTCACTTGTTCGTTCAACATTTTAGCCATCTTTAGAGGTGAGGGCATTATTCCTGATCCTGTAAATAGGTCATTTGAATATTAGTTATCAATAGTCTTTCATAGCCTACGGTAATTGCTTACCATCTTGTGAAATGTAAGCATGTTTGCTACCATCGTGATATAAAAAGTAATCTTATAATCTTACGTATGAGAGAATCAATTTATCCAAAAATACTACTCATCCGACTAATAAACTACATTTATCAACAATAAATTATTTTTTGTTGATAAATTTAGTGTTGTTAATATAAATTTAATGTTCAAATATGCCTGTATTTATGCCTCAGCATTGTATAAACTGACGAACAATTTATAATAGTAACTTAGTATTAGGTATGTATAACAATTATGAGCCATACTAAAATAATATGTGTATGTGTATGTAATAATACGTAGTATGCCTACGTAGTACTAATTATCGCGCAATCAATGAAAGAAGTGTAAAAACTGAATGTTATTACATAATAAACTTACTAGTGGTGGGTATAAGTCCATGCATTGTCTCCGTGCGAAGCCTCAGCAATATCCTTGTGTGATCTTGGCCAGCCATGTGCTCGTTCTTTAGGGACATCACTACCGGCCCGAGATTCTCATCAGATCCAACCAAATTGATGTGTTCCTGTAAACAAAAATATTGTAACCATAAGCTGAGTTCCGAAGGATTTAGATACGGAGATTCTTCACCAGACAACTACACTATAGAACGTGGCTTTTGTTCTGTAGTTCCCAGAGCTTAGGCATATATTTTGAAGACGTAAATATATACTAGGACTTGGAAAATTATATAGGTATACCAATTTTTAATGGGCGAAACAGCGGACAGAAGTTATAAGAAAATTCATTTTTGATAACAATTTTATTTCTCTATGTACCTTTCGTAGTAATGCTTATCTAAGTAGGTACCTTAATAAGTTTGAAATACATTCAAATACACAGAACAGAGATAGGTTTTTTTTTCAAAAGTTCACCTTACTCATTTTTACCTGTCATTGAATACCTATAATAGTCGGTTCCACGAATACAACGTCTATAAATGGAGTATACGTAAATTAGACATCTGGTGGGCTTATTTCGACGTGCCTGCCGAAATATAATGAGTAGGTACATTATTTACGTGGTTATTTCGGTTTCCTTATTCAGTCAGAATAATATTTCCATGTCAATATATTAAGTAGGATTATCAAACACCATTGTGGTTTGAACAAAATATTAAATACGATTGAATGCAAAACGTGATCATACATCGCAATTACTGAGTACCTAGTACCTACAATAAATAATATGTAATAATATCTGAGAGATAGACTTTTGCTTTTAGGCCTATAGGGGTAGTTCATGTCTCATGCAGTTGCCTTGAAGTCCTAAGAGATGGCGCCACTAGATTTGGAAAGTATTAATTTTTATATGAAAATTCGCGTTTATAAGGTAATTTATCTATAGATATAGACAAATTTGAAAATGAAAACGATATCTAAGTACAAATGATCATTCTAATTGTTAGAACAGTTTCTGAGATAGGTGTGTAGATATAAAAATTGGTCGTAATAAATTCAGTGGTAATGGAATTAAAACGTGTCACTGTAAACAACTTGATACCGACGGAATATTACAGGAAAAGTCGAACTAATTATAGATGTAATAACAAAACCAATATTGACCGTCATAACAACAGCAACACCCACCATTCCATCATCAAACCTCGCCTATAAACCCCACAAAATATCATAACACCATTATTTATACTCAAGGTTATTTTAAGGGTAATCATTTCGTTAATGGACTTTTTATGCCCATATATTCGTCAATAAATGATCGGGGAAACCATTATAGTACATGTCTTGAACATTAACTTTACCTTAATGTGTTAATGTATGCCTAGACTGGCTAGACTAGAATAGCAATGATGCCAACCTATAATTTAAGGACTTTAATTGATCTGACACCAAAGATGTTGAGATTGAACCGACACTAAAATTATGCCGTCATTGTCTAACGAGGCATTAACGACATATGAAAAACAGGGATAGAATGATACAATCATTAAATCAGGACACTAAATGATGTCATTTACATATAAGTGCGAATTAACTTTTCCACACCCACAAGGAAAATACTAACGAGGTAATATACAATAACATAATTGGGTATACTAATAATAATTTATGAAATAAAGTATTGAACACAAATTAATACTATTGATCAATCCATATATATGAATAAGTATGCCACTGTCTTTAACGAAACTGGATGAAACATGACATAAATACATTATAGGTCCTATTACATACTAGGTCCTAGACAAAAAAGAGTGACCAAGGGAAAGGGGAGGTGGGAAGTACAGCTCATTCCCTAGGTCGTAAGTAAATGGAAGCTTTGGTAATTTTATAAACATACTACATGAGAGAAACAAGTAGAATTTAATACACCGTATTAAAAAGCAACCTATCAATGCCTATTGTGGCAGATAAGCAGGTATCCAAACTGGTCGTAAGCGGTTACAGCCGGTCATGGACGATGGCGATGTTAGGAACACAACCAAGCACTGCCTACGTAGAGAGCCTAGCTCTCCATTGAATCTCGTTTGAAGAAGGACATGTCATAGCACTCACGAAACACCACCGATAGTCTAATTACTGAAATGTCAAGTATGAAATTTCGTAATATTGTACAGAAGAGTGTTAGTACAGTCAGCGTCAAATAGTTAGTGACACTCAAGGTATTCAAATTTATAGATGCAACCAAAAAGTCAATAATATCGGTACAAGCAAAGTTTCCATATTGTTGTCAACAATTTACGCGCTCATAAGTCGAGACGCTCAAAATGTCATATAGATAGGTTCAATCAAACCGCCATAAATATGGTTACAATCATACCGCCAATGATATCTAAGCATCCAAGTGTCCAAAAATGTGGATCACATTAGAAACTTGTACCGAACTTTGCTTGTACCGATATTATTGACTTTTTGGTTGCGTCTATAAATTTGAATACCTTGAGTGTCACTAACTATTTGACGCTGACTGTACTTACCCACCCTCTATAGTCTATAGGTTACTCCTTTGTAGTTCAGTAATTAAAATACATAGACGTCTAACTTTAGTATCAAACTTAAGCAATAATTTAACCTATTCAACCTGCGAAACAATTACATGCTAACTCCGTATACAGTGTAGAATTACAAAACTTTTCGTAATCCCATTAAACCGCCTCAAGGCCTATTTATTCGCCATGGGAGACTTTAATTATCTTTACACATTGTCACATTAACCTTGCTTCACCAACAGACCCTATTTTTTATTCCCAAGCAAGTAATGTCCTTTATGAAGGACAAACACTACCTATTGTCATTAAAACAATGGGGCTGTCTCAATGAAACCGGAGAAAAATACACAATTAGTAATTAAAACATAATATATAGGCGATCAATGAAATTAATCTAAAGTAAATGGATTTTAAAAACAATGAAATTAGGTGAGGCTTATGTCCAGCAGTAGACGTCATCAATGACGTCATTACAATATATCAGCTCAAGCTGATATGATGATGATAAAGAAATTTATTTTTAAAACCCTAAACTCAATCCAATTCGCCTTACACAGATTTTTTCGCAAGGGCTATTGGCAGGTCTGCAAAGTTTTGAAAACACTCAATCATTCTAAAACAAACATTTGTTCTAGAACAAAACTTGGAAATTAAATCTATCAAGTTTTAGAAATGCAGTCATCAAATGGCAAACACCTAAGTTTTAGAATTTTGTTTAACTGTAACAGTAAATATTTACTGCCTTAAAAATACCCAAAAAATGTTTGATCATGCTTCTGTAAAATGATTACGGTCATTAAGAGGGTTCATACAGAAATCGATGAAATCAAGAGATTTCCACGTTCGCTACAGAATATGTCTTTATATGTAGCGAAGTAATTTTTGGCATACATAGACAACAGTTTTCTTGTCTAAAAAGTGTATTAAGAAAAACAGACTATTTATTATTAGTATTTTAGTTAGAACAGTTCTTTCGCACAGCGTTTTAAGAAATTCTACGAAACAAGCCTACTTTCTGATTCGCCAGGGACTAAAGTAATTGAAATTCATAGAAAAAAAAGCTTGTGTTAAGGTCTACATATAGTCCTTTAGTTAGTGTATTGAAAAAATATTAGAAATATTCATTTTTTTATAACTAAAACTTAAAAACTAAAATTCTCAAAAACGTTGAACTTTGATCAAGTTTGATGAGAATTTTGGTACACTATATGTATTTAAAAAGTCGATTTTTTTACATTTAATTATTAAGCAAGATGTTGTAATTCATAAATGTCCATAATATTTTCGAAATCCCTTTAGAAATATTTTAAAATGATTTTTGAAAAGAGCCTAAAAACGCCTTATATTTCGGCGCACAGGCCGTGAGAAATCAGTACCGGCTGAGGCCTTCTAGAGAGAGGACGTAACGCTTTGCTTCCCGCGCTCCCGGTCCGATGTTTACGTAATATTTGTATATTTCAAGAGAGTTCAATACCAGTTGATACTTTGTTATGGAATTTTTTTTAATTAAATATCAAATTATTAACTTTGCTGCTTTTGGGCTGATGGGCTCGAAAATCGATATCTGATGATCCCATTAGTCACTTGGCATAGTTCTGAAGTCAAAATTGTAAAAATGCCCGCCATTTTGAACTTTGTTGTTTTTGGGCTAAGTGATACCAAAATCGATATCTGACTATCCCATTGCCCATTGGGCATAGTTCTGAAGTCAAAATAGTAAAAACGCCCACCATCTTGAACTTTGTTGTTTTTGGGCTGAGTGATACCGAAATCGATATCTGACTATCCCATTACTCATTGGGCATAGTTCTGAAGTCAAAATTGTAAAAATGCCCGCCATCTTGAACTTTGTGGTTTTTGGGCTGAGTGATACCGAAATCGATATCTGACTATCCCATTGATCACTGGTCATAGTTCTGTAGTCAAAATTGTTATCACAAAATTTTGGAATCACAGCCCAAAAACAACAAAGTTCAAGATGGTGGGCATTTTTACAATTTTGACTTCAGAACTATGCCAAGTGACTAATGGATCGTCAAATATTGATTTTGGTATCACTCAGCCCAAAAACAACAAAGTTCAAGATGGCGGGCATTTTTACAATTTTGACTTCAGAACTATGCCCAATGAGCAATGGGATAGTCAGATATCGATTTCGGTATCACTCAGCCCAAAAACAACAAAGTTGAAGATGGCGGGCATTTTTACAATTTTACTTCAGAACTATGCCTAGTGACCAATGGGATCGTCAAATATCGATTTTGGTATCACTCAGCCCAAAAACAACAAAGTTCAAGATGGCGGGCATTTTTACAATTTTGACTTCAGAACTATGCCCAATGAGCAATGGGATAGTCAGATATCGATTTCGGTATCACTCAGCCCAAAAACAACAAAGTTGAAAATGGCGGGCATTTTTATAATTTTGATTTCAGAACTATGCCCAGTGACCAATGGAATCGTCAAATATCGATTTTGGTATCACTCAGCCCAAAAACAACAAGGTTCAAGATGGCGGGCATTTTTACAATTTTGACTTCAGAACTATGCCCAGTGATCAGTGGGATTGTCAGATATCGATTTTGGAGTCGATCAGCCCAAAAACAACAAAGTTCAAGGTGGCGGACATATTCACCACTTTGACCTCAAATAGTCATATTCATCATCATCATCATCATCATCATATCAGCCGCAGTTATTATTGAGAAATTAATTGTTAGTCTAATATAAAATTAATTGTATTTTTCTTTCTTTCTAATAAAATTGTATTTTAATTGTTTATAGAATACAATACGATTAATTACAATTAATTATTGATTAATTTAATTCGAAATTTTATCCTATCCAACTTTAACAAAATACGAGGTTTAAAAATACCAAACTCACTAGTACGCGCTATATTGTTGTACCACACAGCATTAGAGAAGTGTGCATGTTTCGGCTCTGTGTGCGTGATTTAAAAACCTATTTGCGAGCAACTCGAAAATGTATGAACCCTCTTAAGCATCTTCGAACGATTTTTTTTGGAAATATCTCGAATTTATTGCAGGTCCTTTTAGAGAGCCACAAAGAGGCAAATTGAAAGCTAAAGATGGTAATTGAAGGGACGGGGGTTAATGCCCCTTTCCGAACTCACTGATGGATGACGTCATCCGAGATGAAATCTCACGATTTATTTTTCATTTGTGCAAGTCTCATTTCTATTTTTGCCATGTTTGAGATGAAAAATCTCGTTTAGATAAGATTGCATTGCAATTATGTTATTTATAGAACTTTAAATTAGAATATCTCTAAACGATATATTTATATAACCTTAAATAAAACCTATCACGTTAATTACCTTTGGTTTTTTACTCCTTAGATTGTTATGTTTTAGGACTATTTCTACAATCAATAACGCTGTCTGCCCCAAGCAATAAATTAGATTAATATAAAAGCAATTTGCCAAATTTCTGGAATCAATAAAGTGATTCAATGCCCGTGGAGCACCGTACCTAATATTCACTTTCACCGTCGCATCGCCACCCGATTTATACTACCCTGGAAAGATTTCAAACGGCAATCATTTCGTAGCACCATCATTTCTTACCCAAAACGAATTGTCCTCAAACCAATTTTGCTTTATGAAAGATGATGGGAGGAGGCATTTGCTTATTGCGTAAATTTTTCTTTTGTCGCAAGCACCTGTCATAGCCACTGATTTTAAACGAATGGATTGATGATTGCATTGACATTTTAGTAATATTGGATTTATGTAAATTATTCATTCTCTTAAACAATCACTTTTCTAAAGCTAGACTCAGACTTTTACTGGTATTTAACGTTGGTTTTAATGAGATATTAATGTAATATTTTGATTTATGTTTGTAGAGGTTATCTGCTTTCAGCTAAAATTATATTTTATATTAAATAAAGGTTTATTTGCTCGTTTGAAAGACAATTTTTATATATTATTTCGAACCGTTTTTGGAGAGTATAATATTTTATGTTACCGGTGTTATCCCTCCATAGGTTTTATGGCAGGACATGATGGCCTTTGGCAGGACGTATTTACACGTCAGCATAGCACTGGTATCGGCTTAGCGATCGAAGCATCGCATTCATCTGGCCTAACCCTTGCGGTGTCACAATAGCCCATCAGCTTTGCCGGGTTGACATGCTAACGATTGCAATATTTTATGTAAATTGTGAGATACGCACTTTAGTCCGTTAGATAAATTATTTTATTTAACACGTTGCTACATAAGTTTTTGCGCCTAATGTAACTTAAAATATATATATATAAAATATTAAAATTATGTATATTACTGTTGCAAAACACGCAATTTGGACGCTAATGTTGCGTACTTGTTGGAATTATGGGCCACGAAATTGATTGGACCTTTACCCGTTTTCATTATGAGTGACAATAAAAAATCTTTTTTTAATGTGGGAAGGTATCTTTTATGTTGCGTTATGGAGATTTCTTGGTTATGAAACGATAGGCTGCAATTTAGAACGCAATCTTAATATGCTTTACATGTTACAGCCCTTAGCAACAGTAATAAAAATATACATAAATAACTTGGCAATAAAACAAGTTAATTTCATTCTGTACATAATTAAATTTAAATTAGGCAGGTACAAAAGATAAGTCGAATATTTATCAAAATTCCGTAACAAGGCGTCTGTTAAGATTTGTACGCTTGATAACGTCGCGTACACACGGGGGTCGAGACTTAAATTGCCCCACAATGCTGTAATCGGCGCAATCTACATGTACCTGAGAACTTGGCTCACTGGGCGTGAAGCCAAACCGTTCCGCGTTACTAAGCCCAGACGCTTTTTCCCACTATCCCTTGCGAGATTTTTACGTAATGAGTTAGGCCCTTAATTCCCGGTTGAATTTGCATTTATTTTAATTGGTGGTTTCACATTAATTCACATATTTATTATATGCCAACCTTAATCAGACTTCACAAAAAAAAAAATCTACAAATGAATGTGGTCAACTTAATTCGTTCAACTATTCAGTCTATAAAGTTGCTAGACCAAAATAAAGGGCAAACTTCAATAAATTCATTTCGAGATAATTATGTTTGTGTAAATAGCCTATGACGAGTACATAGGTAGGTGGTAGTAAGTAGCTGCGAGACAAAGTGGTGCCTTGCCTCATCCTTTATCGGTTGTGGTTACAACTTCGCCTTCTGACATTATGCACTTACACGTTTCACGCTCGTGTGCGTTACAACGTATATTTACGTGTACACAGCTTTATACTTAGTGTGCAAGTTTGTGGTTTGTTTTTCTATATAATTTTATTACGCTCTTTATTAATTGCAACTTCTTTATTAGACTACCATCTAAGAGTTCTTTTATTTGTGTATGGAACAATAGTCTTATTATTTGCCGGCCGTGGTTAAACCCGCGAGGTATGTAGGTATTCAATTTTTTTTTCATACAATATAGTGACATTATTTCCACTAATGTTCACAGTTCAAACTAAAAGTAGGACATACAGTATATTTTAACTCGTGTAATGTCTAAACGGCCATAAAACCAGGATTAAAAATAATTTTAAAATATAATTTATATGAAAAGTGTCGCACGTTGAAAGATGGCAATTATAAAACACTACGAAAAACGTATAAAAAGTGTGCCTATGGGCGTGGGTATGGGAAAGTTCACACGTGGCGGTAACTGTACCGATGTGGTACGCATTATGGTTTACGAAGCAAACTTTGATGGACTGAACGGGAGCGGGAACGGTAGCAGAAGCGTGAGCGATTTCAGATATTTATTTTTTTTATTGTTGCAATATTTTAATCTTAAATGGTAAATTAATATGTAATTTAGCTATGGCCGAACTATTTTTGGGAAATGCTGGTTTTATTTATTTACATTGTACATATTATCAATTTAACACAATTTGTTTTATTGTAGTGGTTGAGGAAATAGGTAAATGGAACACCCTATACTTATTCATAGTATTTTAATTTGATAGATATCTATTATTAGGTCTTTTGATAGTGTCTTTTAGGCTTCAACGGCAAAACCACCTATATTTAATAAATTTAACATGGTCAATAACCTGAAGAAGGATAAAGGGGAGCCCCCTGTATCCTTCTTCAGGTTATTGACTTTGTATTTCGTCATTCGAAATATCAAATGTTTGAAAGTGACAGCGACCATATCTAAATTCCCTTACATTTGACAGCTACATCAAAAATGACTGATCGAATGTTGTAATCCAAAGGTTACTTTTTAAAGACTCTACTCATTCAAAGCCGCAGGCAAAGCTTAGTTTATACTAATATTATAAAGCTAGAGTTTGTTTGTTTGAACGCTAGGATCTCAGGACCAACGGATCTTATTTGACAAATTCTTTTAGTGTCAGATAGCCCACTTATCGAGGAAGGTTATAGGCTATATAACATCACGCTACGGCCAATAGGAGCTGAGCAGTGGCCAAACAAAAGCGACGGGAGCGAAACCCCGCGCGACTTCTAGTCCTTCATAAAATGTCAAATAAGGTTGATAACCCATCACAACATGTCCTCAACCTTATAACTTGTCTGACATTGTGCACTCGCTCTATGAAATATAGATCGCATGGCACGATGTAGCCTTATGATAACATTACTATGGAATGAAAATTATAGACGTGAGAAATAAAGTTTATCTACAACAATTACTAACACAATGGATAAGCGAAGGGTGAATATTAAACGAAATTTGTATTAGCTTTTTGTGAGACAACAAAAACTTTGTAAAATAAAAATCATCGATATTATTAAAACTAGATTTGCAATTGCCAAGTCAAAGTGTAGCCACTTCACATATGGCCACAGCCTTATGTCTATTATTTTTCATTCATGTTGCTAGGGAGACGTTAATATGACTTAATTATGTTAACTAACATCAAATCACCATGTATAATAATAATAATAATAATAATATTCTACCACATTCACACAGCGCCATCTAGTCCCAAATTAAGCAATTATATTTGCTTGTGTTATGGGTACTAAACAACTGATATACTACTTAAATTTTTTTTTTTTGTAAATACATACATATTATAGATAAATTACACCCAGACACAGAACAGACCTTTATGCTCATCACACAAAGATTTGTCCTGGGTGGGGATTGAACCCACGACCTCCGGTTTAGCAGTCAGGGTCACTAACCACTAGACCAACAGGCCAGTCATAATGCAAACATACATGCAAAAAAAAGTCATGTACTTTTGTAATAAGATGTTTACTTCACAATAGTGGCTACTACACTTATAGAGACATAGTCTAAAGACCTATATAGTCCCTCTATTTGTAAAGCACAATAATGACTGCTAATGGAAAAACAATAATTAAGTACAGAATTTCACAGTTGAATTTATTAGCATTACAAGCCAATTAATGTGGTCATGTGAAAGAAATTATTAATTAATATGCAGTTCCTGTCAGACAGACCTTTCCTGCGAGGTTAATGCATAAAAGTACACCGACATTGAGGCGACGACAGCAATATTTCATTTACAATATGATGTCAAGGGAAACGTGATCAAGTGGAAGTGAAGCGTCGGTTTAAAATACTATTTTTTAAGCGAAGTGCACCCGAAAGTGTTGTATAGGGTGTCGTACGACCCTTGATTTACATTAAAGTTTGCTTTGTGGAAATATGTTAGTTGCGGATATACTATCGTATGTATTGAACTCTACGGCTTTAATTTTAACGTTGCTAATTAATGGTATTGTGGATTAAACATAAGTCATTTTGACATACGAAATATAGAAACAAAAGATGGCTCATGCTTGATAGAACAATTAATGATGGAAGCACATCAGAACTTAAAGTCACTTGGTACATTTAAAGTAATAGAAATAATAGTCGTTGTGTTAACTTAGTAACAAAACATTCTTGGATAATACACTTGATTATTATTAAAACGAAATTATTTAAGAAAAAGTTTGCTTACAAGCTTGATTTGCCATATTTAACTGACATTAATATCCCAATAGATTGAGAATAATCTAAACAAGCACTTGAAGGAAGGTAGATTCCAGAGACAATTACATCATTCTAGTTGTAGGTACTAGAATGGGCACCCTAGATTACTTGTAGAAACATCTTGAACCAAGCGTAACTCATTAATGCCCGATTTCTGAACCATCAAATAAAAGTTATTCATCCATTAAAGTTTAACCTGACTGAATATAAAAATAAATCAATAGAACTAGTTTATTCATAAAACTGTCATTTTTAATTTGTGTAAGTTATATTTTATCCTATCAATAAATTTTATTTGATGGTTCAGAAACCGCATCAGTTAGCAAATGTAGGTCATATAATATCTATATAAAGAAATGAGTATAATATTACGCATGGACATATGGTTAACTTCTCGTTGAAATGACGAAGAGCAGTTGGCAACACGATGCGGTTTTATTTCACGACTCGCAGACGGCTTGGCGCGTGTGTCAGTTCTCTACGTTTTGTTATACAACTTTTATTTTCGTACTAAAGAAAGTGCGCAAAACTCACGAAACAATTAAATCGTGATTTGATTTGTTTTGTGTGGCCTTTAGTGTGGAACGTGACTTTTTTCACGAACGATCGAGAAATTTATGTAATAAATTGACAATCTCTTAGAATGAATTTAAAAGAATATCTTAGCTACCATTGTTGCTTACTGTTATACACTTGGATTTTGTTAGTTTATAAATAAGTAACTATCATCATCCAATCGTTGTACACTGTCAGATAAGGCCGTACCAAATGCACGACAAGAACATTTTACTTCTAGACTTCATTTTTTAGACATACTTACAAACTCGTCATTTTCTTCTAGAACCTTCCCTAGGTACAACACTTTTCTTTTAAAATTACTATAAATATTATAATCATCATATCAGCAGTAGAACATCCAACTACAACTACAAGGTGCATCAAGGAAGATCTTGTCCGACCTGCAGGATCGCGTAGGATTGTCTATAACCAGTCCTATTGGAAACCTCTTGAGGAGGCGTATGTCCAACAGTGAACATCATCTAGAGAAAATAAAATTACCTTATCAAGGAAGAATCGTCTGTAGTATTTAGCGGTGTCGTCAGTGTCGATGTTGTGTCGTCTGGCGGCTTGGCGAGGAGTGCCAGGTTGGGTCCGAGGCTCAGCTTCCTCGCCATCAGGGGGAGTGTCGTCCATGCCATCCACCCAGTAGCCGGTTGGCGGTAAAACTATCGTCGGTGGAGTGCCTGCAATGGACAAACATATAAGCACACATAAATTACATCCATATAAATAAATTCACGAATACACATGTAAATTCTACAAAGTGAAATCCGCATTGGTACTACCGGTCGGAATCGAACATGGACCGCATGATTTGCATGCCGGTCATTTTACCGGCAACCGTTGAATTGATAAATGTCTGTGACGTCGCAACGTGGTGTATAAAAAACACAATAACAAATTTAGAATATGCGATAACTTCAACCATCTATATCGTCTAATTTTACAACAAATTGCGAATACATTAAAACAAAAAGCGCTTTATTAACATAAAATTCTGTAAGGAAGTCACGAAGCCCAATTATTTTTTTAGATTACGATCGAGATGCTTTGTAATGTTTTGACCTTCAAGATTAGAATAGTGTTCTCAAGGTTACTATTGTCACTGTATGCAAAATCGATTGATATAATAATTTTTCCTTTGGGTGCATGCACATCGTAATTAAATGCAAATGACACCTTTTGGATTTTGCATGATGTTCATACGTATCACTCAGATGAACTAAATGAGATAGACTTTGACATTATTAGGTAAAAAGAAAACGCTCAATGCATAGTAAACCTTTGGTTTATTTTGTAAGTACCTAGTTAGTTTAGTGTTTGTAAGTACAGTTATGAGTGTAAGGTCTATGTCCCGTCATGCATCTTAATATTATATTCTTTATTTATTAAACATGGAAGTTTCAGTCAAATGTAGACAAATTTAAGCAATACAATAATAAATCTGCTTTCTTTCATAGCTTCACTAAAACTTTAAATCTATACTAATATTATAAAGCTGTAGAGTTTGTTTGTTTAAACGCTAGGAGTTCAGATAGTACTGGTCCGATTTGTAAAATTCTTTTATTGTTGGATAGCCCATTTATCGAGGAAGGTTATAAGGTATATAACATCACGCTACGGCCAATTGGAGCTTAGCAGTGGCCAAATACAGATCGACGGGAGCGAAGCCCGCGCGACAGCGAGTATTTGTGATATCGATAGCCAAATAATAACGTAGTTTGTTCGTTGTTAACCTATTTGTTACATACGTAAGTGATATTCAGGATATATTGATTGGTTTTTATTGTTGCGAGTACAAAAACTAGTGATTACAAAGAGAACAGAGGTTTGAATCAGTACTGTTTGGAATCTACCCTACTATATTTGTTATAATGAGATCGAAAAAGAAATAACCGTAAACATCCATAAATCAATCGTACCAAATTTTCACAATTTAACAAACTTCAAAAATTATACTAATAATACCAGAACTCACAACCTATATCTAAATAATGATTTGACAACAGTTTTAACTTAAGCTTCGCACACACCAACTGGTTGGACAACGAATATTGCAATGTTAATCAAACCACAGCAACCAATACTGGTGATTAGACAAAAGGGTGTATCCCTCTTAGTCCATCTAATTTCAAACAAGCCCTAGTCTAGACCGGCTTTTGTCCATCCGATTTTTTTTTACAATATAGTCCTAGGGGATCCATTGTTCTGTCTGTCCTTTTCAAAGGACGTCCCCATTACTCTGAGTTGTATGCAAAACCTTTAGTTCTAACACAGAACTACGCAGGGAATAGTTTTTGAATGGACATCATTTGTTTTTCATGAAATGAGCCTCTTTATTCTAGGAGAATGCTTAAATTAACTTTTTTTTTACATAAATATCTCAGAAAGTTTGTAGAAATAAATCAAAATAACAGGAATAATATTAACCGTAGTCAGACTCATGATAACTAAGCTACTAAAACTATACTTTATGTTAGCAAATTATTTGTTATAACTCAAAGGCAATGATTGCTCAGAAGATATTAATGTATCTGTGCATTAGTTAACTACTATCGTATAAAATAATGTTAGTGGAATCAGCTACTTAAGTTTCCCGTTTAATAACTTCAACAACGTTACCAAAACATGTTCCCCTTTGTAACACAGTCTGCTTCTAATTGAAAACGAACTAATATTACATTATCAGAGGAAATTACAGGGTCGACGCAGAAGCTTTCCTTATTTTGAGCCGGCACAAACCGCCATTGCCCTGATTTCCCAAGATATAGCTGCTCCAACGTTCGCCATTTAATTTAATTAATGTTTTAATCAGCTAACTAGCAGAGGCAACTATTTTTAAATTCCCTTTAAATTTCACGGAATTTCCGCTCGAGTCTATCGAACAAAGACAATTTTGTTATGAAGACACCAGAGATATAAATAACATAAAAGCTTTTTGTAAGTCGTTTATTTGAATTTATTAATTTAAAAATAATTCTTCACTAAACTGTTGGCAGATAAATGGTTTCCGATGTCTATAAATGTTTTACGATCAGAGAAAATTGAATAAAACTAAGTTATGCACGTTATTTACGAAAGAACATAATTGAGTTAATTTCTTTAAGATGACGTATGTAATGGATTTGAGCAGCCAACCACTGATACTCGCGCTTTAGTTTAACAGACACAGTGTGTTAGTTTATTTCCTATCGCTACCGTTTATGCACCTATGAGGCTGCCTTGAAGAAATTAATTTATAAGACTATCCCCTTCACCTGTCAGCAGAAGTTAAAATTGTTTAAACGTAACCAGAATTAACTCTATTCTTGTTCATTCTATTACCATAAAATTTACTTAAGTTAACCTCAAATTATGGAATTCGCATCATTTAAGTTGATTCCCTCTGTTACTAATAAATCTGGATGTATACAGCTAGACTAAATATTCCTAAGAAGTTAGTACTAAGCATATCTTTACATTATTAGACAATAATCTTGAGCAAAATACTTTCACACCTCCGTTCACAACATTTTCTTTACTTTCTCCAAACGGATTTAACAATGACGAAAGTTATCGTGTATTACAAAAGTTCTACTTCATAACTGGCCTTTGTAATCACTGATACGGTTATTAATAAGTTATCATTAATCAATTCAAGATTATCTAATTTAAACTTTTACTCGCAAAAAATAAACAAAAATGTCGTAACTTGATAAATGTCTTATATAATTATAATGGCAATTTGAATATACTTTCTTATGTTATAGTAACAAAGTAAACTGCATACCGAGTACGTCTATCTAGTCTAGACTTTCAAAAGTTATTTGTATTCCAGAACGGGGCTGCCTACAACTTTGTTGCATCGCAAACTAATACTTTGAGTTAACTTTCTTTGACGTCTGTACCTACTCTGTACCGACCACTTGTTAAAAGTAACAACTAATTAAAACTTTAGATTAGCCTCATTATGTTCTAAATTATACTAAATTCAAAAACTTATTTAAATTTTGTACAAAACGGATTTAGGGCTGGTCCACACGACAAAATTGCTGGATACTGTTTGCGATTGTTTTCTGCGCACCATTTTACTCAGTGGACCTCAAGTTGGGTAGCTAATTGTGTTATAACCGGGTCAACAAACCTTTTATGCGTCGAGTTCTTGCGAAAATTTTAATAGTCGTACCTAATATTCACACTAAAAGATGCACTTAACGTTCCTAATTAAAATGATTACAGGCGAGGCGAGGCTATCATGAAGAATTTTAATTTAATTCTCTGACTAAGTAGTATTTAATCAAGGCGATCACTAGGCGATTTTTATAAGATTTAAAGTATAATGTAGATAAGGATTGGATATTGTCTTCGATGTAATCACCAATAATAATTACAATGTAAGCGTAATAGTTTAGTAAAGTTTTCTTTTTACATACCTTACGTTTGTAAAATAAAAACTTGGGAAACGATTAACAATTGAGTTTTAATAGAGAAAAAGTGCAAAATTTAAAATTAAAGGAATTTTTTATCAAAATTAAGTTAAATTAATAATAAATACAACACAGATTGAGTTTATATTGAATTATTTATTTGCAAGAGTTCGAAGATTTTACCACTTTTGACTGGTCCCTCAGAAACTGAGTTTCTATAGTAAATGTAAATACACTGCAATTTACTCTACCATTATGTATGTATCTTCACTAAAATCTTCAGATGAACTGGCTTTTAAACTAATTTTACTTTTGCGTGGGAAAATCTGTATCAGATATCTGCAATGAACGTTCTAGTTGTAATAATGGATCTTCTATACTAAGAAGCGATTATTTCGGACCATTTTGGTGTTTATAATTAACTCGCAAAGTCAAAGTTGTGCTTCGTTAAAACGAAACATTTAACATAATAAACTATTTATCGCTAAAATGGCATATTGCAGGCATCTATAGACTTAGGCTAAAGACGTCTGCAATGCCAGGATACTGACTTTTTTTTTGCTATTATATCTATGTACTTTAATTCGAGGTAATATGATTCTAAATCCAATAGAAAATATATATTGAATATTTATAATAATACTAGAAGTCGCGCGGGCTTCGCTCCAATCGCTTTTGTTTGGCTACTGCTCAGCTCCTATTGGCTGTATCGTGATGTTATATAGCCTATAACCCTCCTCGATAAATGGGCTATCCAACATTAAAATAATTTTTCAAATGACTGGCCTGTTGGTCTAGTGGTTAGTGACCCTGAATGCTAAGCCGGAGGTCGTGGGTTCGATCCCCACCCAGGACAAATCTTCGTGTGATGAGCATAGAGGTTTGTTCTGTGTCTGGGTGTAATTTATCTATAATATGTATGTATTTACAAAAAATATATATTTAAGTAGTATATCAGTTGTTTAGTACCCATAACACTAGCAAATATAATTGCTTACT
This sequence comes from Laspeyria flexula, assembly GCA_905147015.1. Lineage (NCBI taxonomy): Eukaryota > Metazoa > Arthropoda > Insecta > Lepidoptera > Erebidae > Laspeyria > Laspeyria flexula. Next base: position 7,034,070 of record LR989964.1, on the reverse strand, counting down.
TTGAGACTAGATGGCGCTGTGTGAATGTGGTAGAATATTAAATCGGACAGTAGTTTCTGAGATTCAGCGCGTTCAAACAAACAAACTCTTCTGCTTTATAATGTTGGATTTTAGATTCGTAAAGACTAGAGTTAAACGAATAAAGTTAATTGAGAACCACAATACGAAAACCCTTACTTTGAATAAGTAAGTAAAAACTACCGCGTAATGAATCGATAAATCATTTTACCTTGATTGGTACAGTATTAAAATAATGTTTACTTTATCTATAGTACTCGTTGACCGACCGAATAATGAACAAGGGCCTTATCGCCTTGGCATTTACACCATTTACTAAACGCGTTCAGCGCGGCAAAGTTTGCTAACAAATCACTATGGTAAAGGCACTCAATCGGTCAGTTTGAATGGTTAAACCAAGCTTAAAGGTCAAACGTATTGCTTAGTTCCATCGATAGGAATCGTTTACTGAATTGCAATCACTTTGTTGCTCAGTTTACATTCAGAATGACAACAAGCATACGTTTTGCAATATTAGATACTTGTTGTAATGTCAGTAAAAAAAAAGTTTTTGATATGTCTATGTTTTTTAATCAGCAACATCGATCAATTGATACTTGTTCCAAGTCTGAGTAGAATTACAATAGTATCTAATGTCAGGACTTGTCCGTGATATGAAATTAGTACCAAATGCCGTTTCATGGAAAAAGGAAATAAATTATATTCGCAAGCTGTTCACCTTGTCAAGATTTTTTTGCTAACTGTATGTATCAAAAACCAGAAGGATTTGTGAAAAAGGCAAACCGATATTGATAGGATTTAGCAGTACGAGTTTTTACTTTTCCTACAATTAATTATGTACTAATGCACATTGAAGCATGTCATGTCGAAAAACGGAACTAACCGTTTTTTATACAGCGTCATGCGTGGCTTACACTTGCTTGCCTTGCTTTCGAGTTTAAAAATAAGAGGATAATTATGAAAAGCTTGAAGTAGCCATATTTACTATATTTAGCGACAGTTCTTTAAATAACAGGCGAGAGCAGGAAGTGGCGATAGGTGACTGCTCCAATTATAGGTGTTATGTAAAAGGAAATATTAATTTCATATAATTTATAGCGGACAAATATTATTTATTCGTAATAACCTAATGTCAAGTTGTGTGGGCTAAGGACCGGACTTCACCGAGACAGAAAAATAAATGTTTTATAAACAAACATTTAGACATGAGCTAAACGGTTACGCCTTATTTTTTTAATTATATTGATTGTTTAAAACACATCTCCTTTCAAACTTTCGCAATTAGAACATATGGGCTACTGTTATTAGCATATACAGACACTCGGTCTTTGATTTTGGTAGGATGTAACAGATACACAATACACATCTCCTTTCTTTGAAGATATCATATTGGTTTAAATAAGGGCGAGATATTACTTTTTATTTATTTAGGATCAATATCATTCTTTAATGTCATATAATTATGTATATTTTCAGCTGTTAGAATCACATTATTATCATGTTTTGTAAAAGCTTTTATATTAGAACTTGGAAAAAGAACTTCTTGCAAAACGACGAATGAACTGCGTGAATGACGGTTGACAAAAAATAACGGTAGAAGAATATATTTTGCTGTCTTCGAAAACCATGGGATAAGACATGTGTAAGAGGAAAAAGAAGTGTAAAGGACTTACCAGGTTTAGCAAGAGTATCTTCTAGCAGTCTCTTGCTGGCGATGCAAGCGGCTGCTACTCTCTTCTGCGCCGCCACGGCGCCTGGCGAAGGTGGCGGTCCATGGGGAGCCGGCACACGACCTTCCGCATACGAATGCCTTTCAGGGATAGTACTCTGTCCTGTAGCACCCACTGACACCGACCGCCGGTTCTCTGGCCGAGCGACCTGCTAACAAAACCAATGGTCACTATTTCTCACGTCATTTTCTCACTAAACAAGTACTGCAGTAATCCACGTACTTTTTTCAAACAAAAACGCTAATAAATATGGATTTCTAAACGTAACTAATGAAAGACTCACAAGAACACCAGGAAAATCACATATGCAAGAGATTACAGCAACCAAGCCCGTTTAGATGAAAGTAATTACATCAGTATTTTTATTTGGGCTTCATTAAATTTTCAGCCGATTCACATCTGATACGTACCTAACTACCTACGTAACATTTCCCACCCGTATGCAGTTCAAAGGCATTTAATTGATCAGTTTGTTAAACACGAAATGTGAAACGGTAAATGGTTTTAAAGCGTGATTTCAGCGTATTTAGATGAAGTAGTAAAGGCAGCTATAATTCTAATCTTGACGCGCAAGTAAGCGTGACGAACGCATCGTCCGTTGAACCTGAGCCGTGGGAGCCCATCATTGTTGCTTTCCACGTTAACTGTACCGATCCGCACAATTTGATTCGTGGTTACTTCGTCCCAACTATTTGGATATACTGCGAGATTCCACAGAGACTCACGATTTATAAAACCACAGTCGATGGTAACAAATCGTGATAATCAAAAAGGTTTCCAGAACGGTTAGTAAATAAAAGAAACGATGTCTCCAGTGAACCGAGTGAGCACTCATTCACGAAGTGTTCAAATTGATTCTGTAATATCGACGGTCGCATAAAATGTGCCGCACCCATAAACACCATCAAAAGTTTAAAATTGGAAGCCGACGGAAGCATTAGCTGAACTGTTGACAGCAACTCGAAACAAGTAGCATGGAAAATGCCCGGGCCATTTCTACTTTGATCAAATTAATATGACGTCACCGTCGCCATGTTTGCTCACCATACACGCAACCGCCGAATCTAAATATCTAAAATTTTCCAACACCATAAAATAAATCTTCCACTTATAAACAATTAACATAGTAAAATAAATTTATATTACTCAGTAATCGTTACTATTTACCAAGAGTATAGTGAAAATTGTAGCAATCCCAATCCATCAACAAGTTCTTTGAATTCTACTAGCAAGTAAGTAAACATTATTTATTCTAGATGGTTCCATTCGTACTCAGAAATATGTCAGAAGGCTGATATTTTCGGAGTCATAACGGGAACATGATATTTTGATCTATTTCAATAACCTAGGCGACCTACAAACAGTCCCCAGCAAATAGTACTGACAGTTTACATTTGGCTCCAGGCCTGTTTGTTTTATGTAAATTGGATGTTTTATCGTAAAATTTGTAGCATACATGTACTATTTGTTATTACAATAACGGGTATATTAAATGATTAATGCCCGGTTTCTAAGCCCTCAGATTTAAGTAAATCATCGATTAAAGTATATATGATTGAAAACAAAAGTAAAACAATAGAACTAATTTATTCATACAACTGTAATTTTTAATTTGTTTATGTTATATTTTATCCTATCAATAACCGCCATCATTTTATTAATACGGTACCTATCTATATCGGCGTCTGTAGTTGCAGCTAAGCTGCTTTACATAAATTACGATAGAGTGTCAGCCAATGTGGAACGGAAAGAAAACTAATGAAATCAGGTAAAAAAACGGAATAATTACCTACATTGCCGTAGACATGTCTGTAATTGTGCGGATTTTGTGTATTAAATATCCGCGTTTGTTCGGCTTCATGTGCCTTCGTGTGTAATCCTTTTTGCTTTTGTTTTATTGATTTATTTACGCAATTTAATTAAGTTTATGAATACGAAACATATTAAATTCTATAGTTATAAACGTACTTACAAAACTATTTTTAATCCAATGATTTTTGAACAAAACTAGTATCTACGTATTATGTCAATTCAATGGCGTATGGCGTATTCTATAATGGTTAACCTAGTGATGCAAAAACTAAGTACTAAGTATATAAATGAGTGTATATACAATTATAAAAAAAAATATTCTTGTTTAATAATGGTTACGTACCATGTTTAATAAGTAACAAGCAAAATAACTATTGAAAAGTAACCAACAATATTAGAAACACAAGTAATTAACCAACAATGCCGTTCATTTCCTTCAACAAATGTTCCAATAAAACTATCCCGATATCTCATTATTGGATCATTAAGATCGCGACACTTAATTACCGCATCTAATACCGAACAAATGACTCGAATAATTCTGTCTTGTGGCTCATTTAAACTCGGAGACAAATTTTAGTTCCCCAACATTATTTGGTAGACGAAAATTAACGGATTTAGATCCAAAATAGATGAATGTAGGGAAGATGCTTTAGGAATATAAGTTTTATTTATAGTGGCTTAGCTGTAGTATTTTCTAGAACGATGAATTGTATGTTTTAGATTGTTATTAAGTAAATATAAATGGCTAGAGTAGGCATGCCATATTTTAAGATTGTAGAAGAAACTTGGAGAAACCTAAATAATGACAATGCAAAGGAAGGAAAAAGGACTAAATTTAATAGATAGTTTATAATTATTTATTCTAAGACTTTGAGCTGGTTACATTTTTATAATATTTTGCATTAATAATGACTAAATTTAGATGCAATAGTTTCAAACGCTATCGACTAACTATCCAGTCGTTATCCGTGCCCAACAGTGGGACGTTTATGGGTTAAAATGATGATGAAGATGATCCAGCCGTTGAGGTTTTAAACTGCATAGGTATAACAAGAATATACCTACCTAAACAGAAGTAAGTATGTCATAATATTAGTACCTACGGGTCATCGTAATAATTATTAAATATTAAAACAAAGTTGTACTGAGAATTTACAACGCAAAGACATTATACCCGTGCAGGACTCATTACCTCAGAAGCTTCATAAACCCTCCGAAATGTTTTCACACCTGAACCACACGTGAATAATTATCGTTTGCTAGTAATTATTCCCTCGGGACAGAAGCAAATGTGTTTTTAATTGTGTTATCATTATCAGAAGTTCATGGCTCGTGAAGAATGTCCAAATTTGGTGACAAAGTATTGCAAATAGGAAAATTAATTAGTGGTAAAAGAAACTTGCTCCTACGGCTCACATATTTGTTCTGGGCATAATGTTATATTGACAGTAAATTCATTTCACAAGTCATAGGAAAACCTCATGTAATTTAAGTTGCTTTAAGCACATTTTCCTATGTTCTACAAGATGGAATTGCGTTATTGCGTAAATTTGTAAATCACATGATCAGTTTGCATCTAAATAATATTCAATTTGATTCATTTTGGCACATATTGGAAAATTTGTATACTTTATTTTCAATATCTTTTTATATTTTATTGAATAAATAAATAGAATAATAAATATAGGAACGTTGTCCGCTATATCGGTCGATCTGACCCGGCTACATCCACAATATCGAGCTCGTAACATTTCGGAAAAGTTTAAATTTAGAATGCAGTTCTATCGTTCTGTTTTAATAAAGCCAGCTAATTTAATTATGTTAATTTTTTTAATCCGTATTTTCCGTTCATTGTCTTTGGTTTGAATGCAACCTTCATTTGAAAACAATAAATTATTGAATAATTACTTCTTTTTTTTATTATTTCAGTACAAAGACAGGTAAGTACTAGAGACTTAGGTATTTTTCCAATGAAGAATAAAAAGAACAATAAGTAAATTACAGATTTTACGACACCTATATCAAATAAGGACTCCATTGGCAGAATAGTCATTTTATTACGATATAAGAATGCCGTACGTAAAAGGTATGGGCTCATAAAAATAAAATGTTTCTTATTGGTATAGTCCAGACAATAATTTAATAGCCTATCTATTTGTGAAAATCTTAAGCCCAAACATATGTAGCAGGTACCAAAACAGTATTGTTACATAATATATCATCCCACACACCATGATCCATGATCACAACTAAACTACTACCTAATTTAAACTAATAAAACCATTAATAAGTACATTACCTATAAATATGTAAAAAAATAAAAAATAGTATGTAACTACATACTACAAATCTTTTCTACACTTTAAAATTTTTTTAAGCACATAATACACGAAACAACTGTAATATTTGAGTATCCCACATATATATATAGAGTATCCACATTAATTATTAATTAACACAATTTACCTTCAAATGGCTTGGGGTTTCAATTAAATTCCATGGACTTTCTTCACAAACTGATCGTTTTTTTACCAAATATCTTAGAAGACATTGCCAGAAGTTAATTAGAAACCTGCCGTTATAAAGAAATAACATTATTAAAACAAAATATTTGATTGACAATATTACAAACAAAATATTATAACAGACAATTTTGGAGCACTATTATAATAATAATTACAATAAATAACTAAACTAACTCGATTAGTTTTTGCATCGTATATTATTTCGTATCGATGCTCATATGATATTCCTTTAACTACGATTTTGAGCGTCTTTACTTATGAACGGCAATGTCGCAATTTAGTGTCATATTTCGCGGTTTTCAATTTTATTAAGTATTTAATCAAATCTATATTTTATAACACGTATATTCAACTTCTTCGAGTAACAGACGCCTACATACTAAACCTCTCTTAGTCAGTGGTTACCTACGCAATCATTGTGACGTAATTCTACCCTCATTTTTATTTATAATATATGTATGTATAATATATGTATGTATTTGTATATAAAATTGTTTTATCAACATTCTTTTATAATAATTATAATATTGTTATTATGAAATAAAAATACATGATGTATTAGAATTATTATAGAAAAAATAGGTGCGGGGCGGCGAGGCGTGTACAATACGCTACAAAATTTCGGAATGCATATTACCTACCCACCATTATTTCTGCAAAACCCTACGTTGACTGTTGAGAGAATGCTTGCTTTCATAATTTGTGCCTTAAATGTACTTAATTAATCATTTATTGTTTCTCAAAGCAACTTCGGTATACTATACAACCACGCGAAGGAAGACCGCTGTAATTACATGTACGGAAAAAGTGTATCTAATTATTAAGCTTTAAATGCGTTTTCCCATCCATAAGCAGTTGTATCCTGCCTTCATTAACGTGTCCGTATGGTTGAATATGAAAGAGCTAAATGACATAATTTATTAACGTTAGTCATACTAAATCACCGAAACGAAACATGGTAAAATAGAACTAAATTACATTTGAGTTAGAAGACGTAACTGTTATGTTAGTAATATCGCATCGCATACACCGTTACACATTATGTGGTAACAAAATATTAAGTATTCGCGCTTTTACTTACTGTTATTACTTCCTCTTACAATAAATTTATGCCTTAAAACATTTCCGATGGAATTATTGTATAGAATATGCAAGCAGAAGTAAGTCTATTTGCTGCACAACCGGCCATTGTTGGAAGAAATAAGTTCTTGAGTGAATCCCACGATTGCAAGCATAGTGTATCCTAGAGTGGAGCTCTTCTAAAGGAGACAAAAAAACTGGAAGCTTTAAATCAAGGACAGCAATGATATTCGTTCAAAAATGCATTTATGAAAATGACCAAAGAAACAAGGTAGTTACTTTAAGTAGGCTGACTGATTGATTTTATGGACGAAGCGTTTTAACCCATTTAGACCGATAATTATTTTTGTGAAAAATTCGTGTTTTTTTAACAAAATCTGATCCAAGAAGGCCTAAAAGATTAGGGAAAAATAATAAAAAAAATATTTAATAATAGGGGGGGGATTGAGGGGGCGTACCACATATGGTACAGTAGGACTACGTGTATGCAAAAAACACACGATTTTACTAATTAGCTTTTATTTACTTTTTGGTGTTATGCATAATAAAGCACACTAAGAGGACACTGATATTGCACTTGACACACCTTGTTGGACATTGTTTATGGCATGGTGAACCAGGTGTGGACCTGGTTCTCTTTTCTTGCTTGGTAACGTACTGTTCTTTGCCGTCGTATCGAGAGTCCGATGTAATTGAAGATAACTAGGAGCTGGTTTTTCGTGTTATTTATTACTGTCGATAACATAATTTGCTATTCAACGTCGAAAGTTTAGCAAATCAATATTTCCACCATTATGACTGTACAGCAGCCAAGTATTTTGTACAGACATGTCATTAGATAAAGCTGAACCCATCAAACTATTTCTCGAATCAGGTGCATTCTCCCAATACATTCTTCTTCTGCTCACTTTCCAACCATTACATCTCTTCAATCCTGACGTCAGCAGGGAGAACCTTACGTGCTAAGTATCTTATATTAGTTTCAATAGTCAGCATCTCAAATACTTCTTCTGAAAAAATAAAGTTTCTATCAGGCTTCTTTCAATAGAGGTATGATAAGGAGGTTGCCAAGTAGTAGGTCTTAGCTGCAAGTCTTGTTTTCTCTAATTGTACTTCATGACACATTTTTTAAGGTTCTTGAAAATCATGAGGCTTTTAGTCTTCAGTTTCTGGCTAATCAGTTGAGGTTGGATTGGCAAGTTCCACCGGAGCTCTAAGCAAACTTCTCTTCACATTATCTTCTTCACCTGAGTCCTCGTCAATCAGGTCATCGGCGGTGTCAAAAGGAAATAAAAAAAATACAATTCTTGAGGAAGACGATAAAATCATCATCTTCTTCAAGAATTGTAGCAATATCATGTAATATCAATGATCTAAACAATAAAACACAAAATGATAATTAAAAGCTTATGTAAATTGACTTGGTACATTATGCTCATGCATAGACCTACTGTACCATATATGATACGCCTAATCTAGGACCGCATATACCTTAGAAAAATAATCCAAGTGAAACTTATTTGTCGCTATAATATCTATTGTAGCCTAGTCTTCAAAATAATACCTATAAATAAAGGATTTACTATATATAACATGAAACTTTCCTTCTTGAAGATATTGTAGATTTATTTTTATCCGTATTCGTCAAGAAATGTTTATTTAAACTAAAGATTATTAGTATATAACGTGTAAGTTATATTGTAGACAAAACTAATACTCCGAGCAACTGTCACAATAAACCAAAAAAAGTTAATAATTTATTGATACATCAAAATATTTTTTCAAAGTTACTGTACCACATAGGGTACGGTAGGTCTATATGGGTTAAATAAATTTACGTTTTCTTCCCGCAATAAATGCTTACCAGCTGACATATAACACGGAGAAACAACCATAGGAATGTCATGTATCTCTGAATAATTATATAGTTCTAAAAGTATATTAATATGAACAAAAGCAGAATCTGGTTCATGGTGTATTTCATTTGGTAAATGCATCTTCCATTTAGTTATTGGAAAACTTTCAGTAGTTGTTTCTCGTCACATAAATATTATGTTTTATGACTATCTGTGGAATGGGACGTTGATGTCACCCCGTGACGTCATAGACGTGTTCTTAATTTGACACTCTCTTATTACTTTTATGGTTACTTACTTTCTTTATATTCTATACTAGATGCCCGAGGCTTCGACCGCGTAATATGTCGGTAAATATTATTTATCTATATAATATAAAAAATGAATTGACATCGTTAGTAGGACTAGAACTCGAGAACGGCTGAACCAATTTGGCTAATTTTGTTTTTTAAATATTAGTTGTAGAAGTTGTAATTAAAAACTTTGAAAAGAAGGCGAGCATACATAGTAACACACTTCTTTCAGGTTTTTTGAAAATATTTACGATAAATAAAATATGGCGGTACAAAGTTCACCGGGTCAGCTGATTAGAAAATAAACATGATGGGAAACTTGAAAAATTATATTACTGATGGTGAAAAGAAATGCATCAAAATCAGTTAGCGGATATACAGAGATAGAACGTTTCTCTCTTTTATTCTATTAAGAGATTCGGGTCGGGTTGATTCAAGTCCTTTTACGATTGAAATGAAACTTTAAAAACAGGTTAACAATAAGTTACTTACATTCATGACTTGTCTGACAAAGAACTCGTAATTATACTTTTCTCATAATTACGATTGTAAAGACAATGGAATAAACACACATAGTTGTAAACGTATTCGAAAACATACAAGAGTGAAAAGCTTGAGAAAATATGTATGAAAGTTTGAAAAGAAAAAGCCGTGTAGTAAGGTAATGGAAGCAATATTTGAGTCGAGTTCAGACTGTGATTGGTTTGTGATCGAAAGTAAATTGCTACGTACGATCGACATCATAGTATTGCAGTGTCGGAAGCACGTCCTGCTCAAACACCAGACGATACTATTATTGGTTAGCAAGCACCTTTAGTATACTCTCTACCATGTGATGTCTGGCCACATTATTCGCAAGATTTAGAAATACATGGTGTTCTATATTTGAAAATTAGTTTTTTTAATTTTTCACATTTTTTTTCAAATTTAGGGCATTATAATATTATGTTATTTAAATAAAGAATACATTAAAATAAAATAAATTTTAATATTGTCTAGGCTAAAATAGTGCTACGTACTTTGCCTATAAAAAGTATATTAGTAAAATTCTTACCACGTAAGTCAAATTTCAATGACCACAATTTAAATTTTCACAAAACATGACGCGCTAATTACAGAATCATGTAATGGTTTCACTAAACACACGACATGTCAACTAAAGCTCAACAACATTATCTTATTTCAAACAATGATAACAGATAAGCTCAACTGCATTCTCGAGCATTGTTGAGTCGCACTCCAATTCAAAGCGATTGTTCTACGTCACAATAGAGCCGCGATATCCTTGTGACGTCAGCAAATTATGATCACTGAAGGCTAACAACTTCATAATCATAACTGATTCATTGGTAGTCAAACCATACGTCTAGCCTTTAAGGTTTGCTAGACTGACAGGCATGTCAAAGCATATTAAAAACAATTGAATATCAAGGTTAATTGCAAAGAGATGCAATTTGCGTATGATTATATTATAATATATTATGTGATGTAAACCTAATAAAGTTTAGTAAATTAAAATAGATAGGTACTCACGTTAACCAATTATGATTATAAAAAACACTAATATTACAATAATTATTACACGTATAATTTCATTAAATGTCTATATCAAATGCTTCATGAACATCCCTTAGGGCCTCAACAACTTTTATTTAAATTTACCTATACACTAACATAGTTTTTCTTTGAATATCTTCTCTTTCAAATTTCCAACTGTCACCATGGCGCGAAATAGAGACATTTGCATACATCGTCATGAATGACGTTCCGTAAAGGCAAAGATAATATGTCATACAGCCTGACAGCAAAAACATCATTCAAACAAACAACCAAAGAGTTTCAATATTAGCGTTATCAACATAGACAGCGTAACGGGGCTTTCTCGTGTTCATTAAATAGCGAGGGGATGTCTACGTGTTACCATTGTTCAGTGCCAGATACTAACGATATTGCTGTGCCATTTACTTGTTTCCGAGATAAAGGTGCCTCACACGGTTTCTACAATATCAAATGAAGGCATTATTTTAGCATTACACACGGAGTGAATGACGCTTGTGGTTGTTCAAGGGAATGCAATGTGTCTTAAGTCTTGAAGAGGATCCATTCAGAGTTTTGTGAAAAGATAAAGCAAGCTTTTGTGTAGCGGAGATTGTTTTGTTTATACGAGAATTTAAGTTTTCGTGTACAATGCTCTTCACGGACAACTCGTAATTATTGTTTTCCGTAAACACGGGTGTAGCTATTATACGAATGCTGAGATAATGATGTTTACTCCTATAATCATTATATTATAAACATACATTATTTTTATAACTGTGATGTTGTCAATTCTTTTATAATAAAATTGTGTAATATTTATACTCATGTTGTGATAAATATAGGTACTACGTGTCAATAGACTCAGAAAATTTATAGTGACATATCTATAGAATTTTCATTCGTAGCTACGTGCGGTAACACGCGCGATAGTTAGACTTTATGATTATTGGTTTTCGCTTTCAATATATTTTATGTGATAAAGTTATTTGAGGAATCACAACTCACATAATATTTTTGTAAAACTTCGCTGAGGATAGACTCAATGTTGTAGCTTCTAAAAATAAAAATAAGATAATGAACTAGCAAGATTAAGATCTGATTTTAAAATTCCAAGACGGAGGAGGTAGTATCAAAAAGGTGAATGAGAGCGAAAAGAGCTCTTCCTAGATCTCCACCGAGTAATTGCGTTTATCGGAGCGTTAAATGAGTGTTGCAATCTTTAATCAGTTTTTTTTTAACTCATCTCCAGGGTGGAGGCTTATTTATTTTATTCTTCTTGTCTGTTGTTTTTCTTAGACATTTTACAAGTTTATTCAGCAAAACATTTCATTTCGTTTTTCTTTGGCGCCTATGATATTGTTCTATATAATTATTTTGCTTTATTGTTTATGGTACTCTTTTATTCTAATTTTATTCTGTCGACATTATTTCGAAATATTTAAGGATTTCTATTCACAATTGTTCCCATAGTAGGCCGTAACTTAAATTTCATGTTGGTCTATTATTATGATTCTTTACAAACTGAGCTAATAACGTGTTGGTAGAAGATTGGCCATTGTTTCGCTTCGAACATGTAAGAATTACGGCTCTATCTCAAGGTAAGTAGGTGTACCGTACAGCTACTATCACCAAAAGAGTGCAACATTACAAACCAAATATTGTTTTTAATTAACATTTGTTATTTGCCGAAGTATAATTAAAGGCAATAATAATGTTTGAACTCTAACTTTTGTGTCTGTGAAATTATTTCTATAACCAGCCAGTTAGTAATCTAATAAAATGTTTCAACTCTCCTAATTCAAACAATATATGGCCAATTTTCTTTTGTATTTTGTTTTTCATCACGTTGGTTTAACTGATGCCAGCCAGCTAGAATCTGAAGATGTTTTACTAACCCAATTCCAAATTAAACTGCCAAGAATAAGTATTTATATGACATTCATAATATTACAAAGTGACGTAAGTGCGTATGTACCACGAATGCGCTTGTTATTTTTGCATTGTGTAATATCTCGTGCGTACTGAATGGCACGTTACTGACATATGAATAATAGATTACAGCTATTGTGATTGATATATTACAGCTCTATGTTTTGCTACCCGGCCTTCAATCTCCAATTATTGAGACCGACGTAAAGTTATCGCACTAACGAATTTTAATGTTAAAAGTAAGCGTGTGTAGTAGAACGTATATCATTACCGCATACGTCAAGTAATGAACCACTTCTATAGACGTACACACGTGTACAGCGAATATGACTTTATTCAAAAAGTTCACAATCATGAATGAGAGTATTTCCCTCACAAAGCGACTGCTGAGCTCTCGGATTGCATCATTGTGCTACACAAAAATGCTGCAGTGCTAATTTCGCATGCACCGCGCTGCTCGTGAATGCCATTATGAGCTTAGCAAGCTCTAGACCTACTATAATGAGTACCTACCAAAATAAAATTCTCATTACTAAAACATAGACACGTGAATAAAAATAAAGGAAAAATAACAACAATTACATAATCAGTAGCATGACATTTTAAAGACATTAAAAACTCTAAAGAGAATGTATAATTAAAATTAACTATTGCTAGAAAAAAAAAGTACTTAATAACATTAAAAAGTATGAAAAGAATAAAGCGTGTTCGAAATTCAAATTTGTAGAAACATAGACGTAATGGAATTTCTGCAACTTTGAAGGCCACGATTCTCTATTAGCATAGGCGATTTAATTTATTTAAAAATAACATGTTCGAAAGACGAGAATGTATGTATACCTACGAAAACATCAAAACAAAAAAACACAAGGCCTGTGCTACTAACAGGTTGTCCACGACAGGTACAGTTATATGACACACATTGTTGGCCCAAAACCTTTGTTCGTGAAGGAGTAATGTTTAAATAATTGTACAAGATAAATACGCGTCAAATCTCAAAAGGCTTTCATAACATTGCGTTAGTGATATGAAATATTGCTTTTAGCGTGACAATTACTTCGCGGGACTTTTGTAAGGCAAAAAGTTGCTGCCACAAAGTCTAAGCGAGTATACCATACAACATGAAATATAACAGCTATGCATGTTTGTAATCCAATAATGTTTGAGATCCGTTCACGCATTAAGGATCATAAAGAAAATGTTAATACAGCACACGGACGGCTACTTAACGCGTTAAAACGGAACGGAACCAGGTGCGGTAGGAGAAAGTGTGCAAGAAATGATGCGGCAAAATCCGTGCAAGTGCGGACACGGGAGAACCACGGTAACAATACATCAACGCATAATTACGAAATAATAAGCACACTCGGTGAGCAATGCGTACGTTGAAACCATCCTAATGCGTATTTCAACGCAGATACGTGATAATTCAGCTCGCAGTGGGCACGTGGTTGATAGTTATATTAGCAACATTTTTTTATAAGATAAGAAGAAAACAGGCAGCCAATTGATGGTATGCGTTCACCACCGTCCATGGATATCCGAAATTCTAGATGAATCACAAATGCGTTGCTGGCCTTTTTTTTTTGGAGGTCTAAAGGTCGTATCGGTTCGGAAACACCGTTAAAAGTAGTAAAACAAATTAATCCGTTAAAGTAGAATTTTTGACAGTGTGCCTTTGACCATGGGCGCTTTTAACTATGTATTGTGCGCTTTGGACCTTATTTCCCACAACGGCTGGTTACCACTGGCAGATGGTGTCCATTGACATATTTGTTTTTCTTTTTTAAAAACTAACTTTAGCACAGACAAATCAACCAATTACTATAAAATAATAGCACATAAAAATATCCGAAACAAAATGAACTCATATTCAAATGACAGATAATTTTATAATGTAACCATTTACTTAAGTGAAATTTATGATTTAATATTCAATGACACTGTCATTGTATTATTGAGGTTAATAGCTGTGCGAGACTAAGCCGAGACAAGTAACCAGCTTGCTCATTCGTCTCGGCTGGCTAAGTGCTGCTCGTATAAGTTACGAGTAGCTAAGGAATTTAATATATTCTAAAGAGTGCCGTACCTCTGAACAACCACGCTATATCTCACCGTTTAACTTCTTAATGTTATTTGCTAAATTTATCTGTAGTTTAGGCAATATTAAGAAGATAAGCCTGTTAACCCCGTAGTGGGTCGATCGCAATATTAAATACGGCTATATTTAATAAGGATAGATAGATTACTTTTTTTACTTTAGTGCATGTCCTATGTATTATAACTAGGTTAATAGTTTTATTAATTTCTGTCACATTTATTTGCTTTAGACAACATGCACATGACATGTAGCAATCATGCTACAATTTTTGCAGAAATTAGCTTCCTCAACTTCGTCCGCGTGACCCATTGTTGTGTTAGAATAGATACTTATAAAATAAATAGCCTTTGTTACCCCCCCCTCTCTCTCTCTCTCTCTCTCTGGTCTTCGAACTATTGCTATGCTTTAAAAAACACGATGGCCAATTGCTGCGTTACAACGAGAAAGAATGCTTCGTTTACGTGATATTTTTTCCAAAATCAAAGTAGCAAGTTACTTCTTGTGACATCTGTCGAAATTCAATAGTTTGGAAGTTTACCTCAAACAAACAGACAGACAGATTTTTGTTTTGTTAATTTATTTACTTTCTTAAGCCTACTCTAAAAAGCTGTTATTTTGAAATTCTGTCTGTCTCTTTATAGATAACTGAGAGCAGTTCTCTATATAGAGGAGAGGAGACCAGAATCCAGCAGTGGGACCTTAATGGGTTGCTGACGTCACACGTCATGATGTCACGTCGTTTTTTATTTGTATAAATTTGTATAGATACGAGTATTTCATATGACATTCATTATGTCCCGATCACAAACACAATTTTTATGATTATTCACTACTCTCTCCAAGTTCATTTTATTTACTAGCTTTCCCAATTTTCGTTTACGCCGGCGACCTCATAAAGCTCCCGTGTTTTTGCTCATATACAAGTGAAACCCTTTTACGTTTATGGGGTATTTTTTCTTACTTTAGAATATCAACTGTCATTTCAATCATCATTTCTGTCATTATTACAGTATTTTGTTATCAAAGTGTATTTTTCAACCTAAATAAATCGTTATATTTTGTGCATATGAAAGTTTATTATAGTTAAGTTTCTTTTGTATTTTTGGTATGATTCTAAAAAGTGTGGTAAACTAATTTTTAAAATATATCTCGATTAAAATCACGAAATATAACACTAAATTGCGATGTTGTCACTCTTTTTCTTAAAAATAAATAAAAAGACTCCTTTGAAAAAAATTAACAAGCAAAAAGTTATCTGACCAAAGATGTTCTGGCTAAGACTTACTGAGGACAAAACTAATAAAATTACTAAACATAAAATAACGATTTCGATACTACAATAACTACTAACACTCTCACTCTTATTGTCAACACATATCGTTTGAAAGAGATAGCAATATATGGTCAAATCGCATTCGTATCAAAGCAGACCCTAGATAGTTGAATCAACCTAGTTCTTTATAACTATAAGATAAGAACTAAACAAGTTTATGGACTAGTTGCAATAAATACTCGTACCAATAGGACTGAATTATGTACTATTGAATCTTGACAAATGTATGGTTGTTGAAACGAAGTTGCGACTTAGTAACTGTTGCCAAATATCCATAAAAGTGGTTTCCTAGTATCTAACTACTTAATGACTGTTTTATATTGTCGTTTTAGGGATTTAAAAGTACGAAACGAATTATTGCATAAGCTTTGTATTGATTAAATAAGTGAATCCAGCTGCCAACTGAAAAGAAAAGTCTCGATAAGGTCTGAATGAATGAGATTAAAATAAATCACGCTATGACCAATAGTAGCCGAGTAGATTTGAAACAATATTTTAGTGTTGACTAGCCAATTTATCAAGGAAGGCTATAGGCTATATAACATCACGCTACAGCCAATAGGAGCTAAGTAGTGGTGAAACAAAGAACGACGGGAGCGAAGGCAACAGTTCTTTATAATTGGCTTTACTAACATACGAGTAGCGTTACACCAAAAGAAACCTAACTTGTCGTAGGCAAATTTGCTGACACTATTCGGATAACTTCTTACATTCTTAACTTGTGACTTTCATAAGTGTTACTTTGTAACCTAGATGAATAAACAAGATTTCATTTCATTTCATTTCATTTCGAAACATCGATCGTAAATCTGGATTTTTAAATACTATTTTACGTCATGAGATCCTTTCCAAAACTATTTTTAATCGCCACCCTATAGATGAGAGGTCACTTCTATGTTTACGAGGTAGAAATTAATTCAGATCATCGACTTTCTCGGTCGTGAACCTATTACAAGCATAAGTATTTTAAATTTAAATAAAAAGGGTTGATGAGAATAGACGGACAGCGCCAATATGCGTTTTATTATAATTATAGCTTTATCATCATTAAATACGTCACAATATAAGAGTAATAGGATTTTTATTATTACGTAATTTTAAGATGCCTCTAGTACCATAAGAGAGACCTATAGGTCTCATTAAGGAGACTAAAACTCAGTACACTTAAAATTTGACTGAATGGTCAATATGAAACATTTTTACGAAAACTTATATAAAACCTTAAATAAAATCGGCGAAAACTATACGAAACATCATGTCATCAAACTTTTTTTATCATATTTGTTAACCAAATATTGACAGCGAACCAACAAAAAAATTATTCGCGCGTCTGTTGAAAATTGAAATCAATCAGTTGATAAAATTCCGTGGTCTGCACAAAACAAACTATCGGCCAGCCTATCAATCTGCTGTGAATTGTTCAAATCCAATCTAACGCTAACAGATACCACCTCGCTTTGTGAATAAAATATATATAAAAAATATAAAAGGTCTATTTTCGGAGAGCGACCGCCAGCCATCTTTTTTTGTTCAAAATCATACTGAAAATAATCTTTATTTTTTTTTCTATGACTATATAGGTACCTTATTACATGAAAAAATTTTGCTAGTATTTTTTTTTTATAAATTTGCTACAGAATTATAATAAAAATCTGTAAATATTTGTGTAATTTGTACTTATCGAGCGTAGAATCGGTACTACCAACCGTGAAGCAGTGGATTCCGTGAGAAACAATTATTATTCATGGTTAGTGTGAAAATTGCTTCCATTTACTGAATTATGCATGTAAAGTAAGATATGGCGTCCCTAATTTTCTTTAATTTTCCTTATTTTCCTGATAACAATTCTATTAAATATAGCATTATTCAGGTAATATTACATATCATTATTGCGGTAAACAAACAAAAAATAACCTTGTAATAATAAAAGATGAGCTTCGAATCCCTTGAAGTCCCTTAATGTACTTTAATCTATTTTATATTACAACTTATATTATCACCTAAATAAACATATTTACAGCATTGCATTAACTCGAACAAACTGCCAAACTCTGAGTCCAAACTAAGCCAATACTCCATTCAATAACAACGCCGTCGAGGCATACCAGTATTGTAAACACAATACGCCATTCTATTCTTTAATAACATTACTATAATAGCTAATATTGCGTGTACACAGCCGTAAATAATCTGCATTGCATCGCTTCAGGCTGTGCGCAAGTATTGGAATCGTATTGCGGTCGGATCTAGGTCGTGGGATTGAACTTAGTCTTGAAATGACAATGGATTCAATCAAACGACCGATTCATTATGCGGGTGCACTGTTTTGATCTACGGAATAAAACAAATTGGATTCGTATTAGTTCACAATTGTAGAAGAATTTTCTAACGCTCCAATTCCCAACTTAAATTCTCCATTGTTAGTAAGACAAAATATAGAAAGCGTCAGCAATCAGTGGCACAAATAGAAAACATATAAAATGTAACATACATTATCCAGTAATCATATTTATTGTCGTGTTATCGTAAACAGACATCGAATGATTACATATTATTCAATAACATTACAAAGAGACACTGTCTCTGATATAATTTAGTATCAATGAAAAGAAGCATTTATTTGTCGATTCTATCCACAAAACGTCATTTTTCTCCGTCGCCATTACACATGAATGAAAACAAAAGCTTTGTCATATTGTTCAGTGAAGCGAATGGTTGATTGATACTTAAAGTTTCTCCCTCACGAGAAGTTTCCCGAACTATATTGACAGGTCGGTGATATGTAACTGGCTGAAATAGTAGTATGGATCGCAGCGTTTGTATATTCCGTTCTTGAGGATCTAACTAAAGCTTTTAGTGTCCATGTGAAAAGCTCTTCGTATTGGTATAGTTCAATACTGATTCTATGGCAGTAGGTTAATTCTAGATATGATAATGACCTAGATAATACCTATCTAGATAATATTATATAATTTAAGATAAAATATATTTAGATATCAATATACGTATGAAACAGATGGCAGGATGAGTTTGATAAATGACTAAAGAGCATGAAAGCCAACTTTGCCCTGCTATGGGATGACACTGGCACATACACAAGTAGTTAGTTAGTTAAAAGAATCTCTAATGTATTCTGACAGGCACATCACGAAGAAAAGTCAAACCACCTCAGGCGGTTTCATCTTTCAGGAACAACAGTTCATGTTTCGTGATTCACTTTCTGTCAGATTACTTGTATAAAAGCTCTTTGTCATCGCAAGCTAAAGTCTAGCCTGTAGGCTAACGACGAACGTTTGCAGGTAAGCGGAAGTTATTAGCGGGGTCGTTCACCTTTGTAGGCGGCGCGCCTCCCCAAACATTGATGTAATAAGTTTTAGACTTCAGTATGATGGAAACATGTAGTTTTAGCTTTGTAAACTAATTTTATTTCAGCTCGTTGACATGATTCTTTATAAGATTGAAGAATCAATAAAGAATGAAAATTTTGTTTATTTTTTTAATAGTATTTTTTTAATTTCACCTTTTTTAATATTCGAATATTAAAAAAGGTGAAATTAAAAAAATACTTTTACGCCCTGTGTCTTCATATATAACGATCAAACTTATAATCAAGTGGTCAGAAAGGCCTTTTATTGAGTTGCTAAAAATATTTAGATACAAACTGAAAACACAGTTATAAAAATGCGTTAGCCAATGTTCCTTCATCAAGCCTTCAGTAATAGCTTATGTTACGTGGAAATAAACAGCTTGCTATACAAGTTACACTGTACTATAATTACACAGACGGAACTCAACCGTCTCATTACAACTATACACATGATTACTAAGATTTAGTACTCCAAGAATGTAAGCAGAGATTCTCAACTATAAGTAAAGCAACACATTAGGGTTATCTAACATCTACACATTAGATTTAAATATGTAGATTGTGAATTTAATAGTTTCAATTTAATTTTTTCTAAATTTAAAATGTGTTCATTAATTTCTATAAAATACTAATCTGTAATGTCAAGATTGAGCTAAGCTACGTGCAAAATATTAGAAATATTTTTGTATTAAATATTTTCTTACGTTAGTAAAGTTCATAATAAATTTAAGTAGGTTCCAGTCTAGATAAATCATTTTTATATTAACACTAAAATCGCTCAACAATGACCTTAAATTACATGCATAATAAAACTAATTAACCAAAATTAAGAGTTTTACTTTTACTTTAAGACGAAACAGCCTACGATCGTAGCAGCCCTAGTTTCGAGCCAAACAGTAAACTTAAGCTCTAGGTTCTACCGAGTGCTCGACGACGTCGAGCCACGACGCACTAATTGACGACGTTATCGAGCACTCCAAGTTTCGAGCTCGAACGAACTTTGGGCTTTCAAATTCCAATTTTAAACTAGAAATGAGCACGATAGGCGCCGAAGTAAAGTTTTATAATAACTTGAGTTATACGTACTTTCGAACTTATTATTTATTTCAAATAAATTGCATTTTTGTCGCTCCCGTCGTTCTTTATTTGGCTACTGCTCAGCACTTATTGGTCGTAGCGTAATGTTATATAGCCTACAACCTTCCTCGATAAATGTGTTATTAAACACGGACCAGTAGTCCCTGAGATACTAGCATTCAACCAAACAAACAAACAAAGCTTCAGCTTTATAATATTAATAGATTACAATCCTCTTTGCAGTCCCGGACTTATAATATATGAGTTACTCTACGGCATCTAGATTAGTTGCATAGTTCGTGTTTGCACAGCTTTCAGTGATGTAGCATTGTTGGGACTTACGAACGTCGGACTAAAAGGTAATAACGTGTCATATCACTCTGCGCTTTTCCCAATGGACATGTGCTGAACAAACAAACGAAACGGAAAAGAAATTTTTACAGCTTTCCGAATGAAAAACTAAGCATAGAACAGCGTCAAATTAAGCAAATGGTATCGAATGATAGTGCAATTACAAGGCAATGAATTTACACAGCAATTTGGGCCAAGCCATTATACTTTCAGTGAAGCTAACTTAAACGGCAGTTATGTCATCGCTGACCTGAGACATTAAATAAAACCTTTGTAGGGTAAATGTTAACGGAGAAGTTTCTGAACTATATTATAATGTTGCCAGAAAACAACAAAAGCTTGCCAATATTTGGCATTCAAACAATGCGAGACCTTGACTTTAATTTGGTAATAAAACAGATTTATCACCTTGAGTTTAGAGCTAACTATTTTATATAAGGTTTCGAAATATATTAATCTTAATTTCATTGTGAACTTGTTGTAATTGATTTAATAAAACGTGCGGTAATCTTCTTCTACAATATCAGTAACCGTATCCTTTACGCTTCGTTGGGTAAGCATATGCATACGAAACAAACCAAATTAATGTTGGTTTCACAATAAATTAAATCTTACATAAAATATTTTAGTAAAACCTCGTGGTGGAATAGCTCCGGAATTGCTATTTCCCATTTCATTTGATACGACACCCCCTGTTCAGACGAGTGAGCAATATGGATCGAAATATTCGAAAATCGAGAAAAAACACGGACACTTTTATGTGGTTACAACTCTGCTACGATATTGATATTTCAGAAATCATTATTTGTTTATAGATAAGTCACGTACATTGAGATATACATAATATACTCATAGACCTAGGAATATACTAAATCTTTACTTAAACTTACGTTTTTTCTTTGTTTCTAGTAGTTATTGAATATATAAAATAGATAGTTACTAGAAGTTTTATTAGTGACATTAACTTGAAGCAGGTTTTTTATTTATTTTATTATATTTATGAAAGAACCCTTTCAATTTAGAAGTACCTACTACCAATATAGCGGCCTTGGTCCGACACATTGGATAGCTTGTATATGCTAGGCACGATTTCAGGCTGCGAATGAAAAATGCAGTGCTGAGCATCGAGCAACTGAATGAGAGAATGCTGGGCATAGTCCATTTTTTTCACTCAGCACACAAAAAAGCGGTTACTTTGCCAAACAGAAAGAAACACTTTTCCATAATGCGGCTTCGTCATATATTTTTTTCTGTAATTTTTTACATGAATGCCTGTCGCACAACACGCCTTTGAAATATTGAAAATCATCAAGCCTCAACAAAAGCCGATTCTACTGTGAGGGATTAAAATAAAATACGGATCTGCTATATAATGGATAGACTATAAAAAGCGTAAATGACGACCAATGCTAACTGGAGAAGATTTCTTTCAAAAGCGACTTGAAAGTTGTCGAAGTCGGCCGTCTTAAGTTTAGTTCTTTTATTGCTTGTTGTAAAAGAATGTTAACCAGATATCGGGCAATTCGGAAAAACTGTGACGATTTCATTCGGGCCTGGCTACTATTTGAATTTCAATGACTATTTGAAATTCAACGAGACTTTTATGTTAATACGATTCACGGGTTTAAGTTTTCCTTACCACATCCCGGCATACTGTAATTTGTGTGTCAAAAAATACCTGCAACAAAATGGAATGTAGTATTAGAAAATATAAATCTAAAAATATAAATTTATCTTCGCTGATTCAATGTTTTTAACCAGGACACAAATAGGTTCAAGCAATTTAAATGAAATGGGCACAAGCAAAGGATTTTCAACATTGCGCGTGAAAAATTTAAGCGGTAGGTACGAGCAAGTATAATGGAGAAGGGAACTCAACAATAACATTTTAATCTCAGGGGCGGTCTATAGACACTGGCTGACAATAAGCTGGGTCTATCCAGATTACGCTGAGACCGCAGCGCAGCCTGGGAGAACAGACAATTGCTATCTGAACCTGCCACAGACAGATTATGCTCATGAACTCTATAACATAATAATTCACATGCTTGTTAACTGTCACAATGATAGTGTAATGCGGGATTAAATCAGATTGACATAAACTTTTGACAATCTCTAATATTGTCTTTAGTAACTGTCAGTACCATATTCAATGATGTAAGCAATGATGTCGAAATGCCAAAATATTTTCTTTATTAAATTGTATAAAACTTAATATCCTATTCAAACAAAACCAATTTCACGAAAAGCAATATTTGATCTGTCCATCCTCTGTTCTACCATCTAACATCGGGAAAAAATTATGCGGGAACATGAATAAATCGAAGATATGAAGGTAAGGTAGGTAGCTTATCTCAAGAGATATTGCCACTATAAAACATCTAAAGCGCGAAGTGTTCGCATCTACCAGTGATATTTCAGAAGATAACCGAGGAAATATTTATACAATTAGTTATAGCTTTCTAAAGGAAACATATTAGTAATATCTATCTGTGTGGCCTTTACACAGTTACGATTTCCTGAGGAGCCAGTTAATAACGGCAGATCATCAGATTAAACAAAGCGAATAAAAGTGATAATTATTGTCTTGCTCAAATCGCAAGTAACCAAGTTCCTTTTTAAATTAAAAGAAACATGTGTGAAATCTAAAAAAAATTTGTAACTATTATAAATGTGTAAACATATTCCCGATAAAAAAAGAACTTGATTGGGGTTTTTCTTTTCAGCCCCGAGTAAATGGCGTTCTTATATGAATCACCTGAATAATATAAATATATAATCCAAATCGGAGCCCCCAAGCAATGAACGATTGCAAGGCGACTTTTTAGCTCGGAACTAATGAAAGTAAAAAGTTTTTGCAAATTAAGGCAGTTACTTAGGGCAATTTAAAATAGGTATTAAACCAGAAGAAAATAGAAGAGACCATCATAATCGGCATCATAATCATAGGTATCAGCCCAAGGACGTCCACTGTTGAAAGTAGGCCTCACATAATTATCGTAAGAGCCCTTATGTCTAGCAAATGTATTCCTAATCAGGATCAACTGACATTTTAAAACAATTGTATTCGATACAGAATATAAGTTGAGATTTGTTTGTCTGCAAATTTTTATCCTCTTTCTATTAAAATAAGGTTAAAAATTGTCCATCGGTCTTTTTCATATTATACTTTAATTCTTTTCTTACTAGTATGAATTCTGACAATAATGTATACTTATTATTACCTACCTATTTATACTAAAATTACAAATTGTATCTCATTATTGACTTTAATTTTCAGCTCAAAACGCTTCATGACAATATTCAACCCTCGATAATAAACTCAAGCACCATTTTACCAAAATTACATTACGTTTTGACTGATATTAAAATGAACAACTTAGGTATGTATAAATCGTTATTACAAAACAGTTTTCACAAAATATGCCTCTGCTTCGAAATACGACATAAGAACTTAAACAAAAAATTGCGAATCGGCGCGTTGTGAATTCTCAACTAAGAAAACTGCGATGCAAATTACTGGGATGTGATTTCGTGCTCCCTTCCAGTCCTTCCACCACAGTTTGAGTAACCATTCCTTCGGCGACAGTGAACATGTAATATCGCAGGAATGTGCGATGCAAATCAATTCGCAAATTCTTGCGATGCGACGTGCGAGCTCCTAAATTTTACGGTGCAACGTCGCAACGCAGTTTTGTGTTCAAGTTCTATTTTAGTTTTAACTAATTATGAAATTTCGAAAATACATATCAAGACGAATACTGAGACAAAAAATCCTATCACTATGTTTTAGCCTGCGTCGACGAAATCGATGTCGGGCAGCAAACGGAGTTTATAGATTGTAATGAAGATATTTATGAATTACCAACTAATATAATAAAATTAGACGATGATCAACCGCTGCTGTCTAGAACTGATAGCGAATGTAATCAAGATATATGTACTCAAACAATGATTCCAGAAAAAGTACAAGTTGTGGTTGCTGCAAATAATCACTTTGGTTTGTTTGTAGCCAGATAACTTTTTAGTGTACCTCGGTTGAAAAGGTATCAAATTATATGGGAGATTATTAGATTGTTTCAATATCGTTCCATCTAATAATCTCCCGCTAGTAGCTGAAGTCTAGAAACTGGGTAAAAGGGATACAATGCAGTTCTGCATAAGGTAGACTTTGTAATACATTTAGTCCGATACTTTGAATGTAGTGACCCAGCATACTTTTTATTACGCTTTCACCCAATATTGAAAAGCGATTCATATTTTTTGACTGAAGTTAAAATGAACAACTTAGGTATGTATAAATCATTCGCTCCCGTCATTCTTTATTTGGCCACTGCGCAGCTTCTATTAGCCGTAGCGTGATGTTATATAGCCTATGTTACTCAATGATAATGTAGCTTTTAAACGATGAAAGAATTTTTGAAACTGGTCCTGTAGTTTTTAAGTTTATTCGTTATATATAAAAATACATATCTTTCATCTTTATAATATTAGTAATAGTATAGATTAGTACATGACAGTTTTCACAAAATACGCTTCTGTTGCTACGAAAATACATAAGGGCTTAAACACAAAACTGCGCGTTGCGAATTCGCAACGCTGAAAACAGCGATGCAAATTACTGGAATGCGATTTCGTGCGGCAAGGCGTCTCCCTTCTGCGGTTCAGGTGACTATTTCTTCAGCGACTGTGAACAATGAACACGTAACATCGCAAGGATGTGCGATGTAAATCAATTCGCAAATTCTTACGATGCCATCGCATCGTAGCGAGCTCCTAAATTTTACGGTGTGAGACGTCGCATCGCAGTTTTGTGTTCAAACTCAATTTTAGTTTTCCCTAATGATGAAATTTTGTTTACAACTCAAGAGGAATACAGAGATAAAAAATCCTACCACTATGTTTTAGCCGGTGTCGCCGAAACTGATGTTGGGCTGCAAACAGAGTCTCCAGCTCGCAATGAGGATATATATGAGGTACAACATGGAATAATAAAATTTGCTACGCCGCTGCCGATGGCTGGAATTCTTAGTCACTGTAATCAGGATATATTTACTCAAACAATTATGTCAGAAAACGAACAAGTTGTGATTGCTGCCAATGAACAATTTGGTTTGTTCGTAGCCAGAGAACTTTCTAGTATACCACCGTTGAAAAGGCGGCAAATTATGTGGGAGATTATTAAATTGTTTGAACATCGTTCGATCTGATAATCTTCTGCCAGTAGCTGAAGTCTAGAAACTCGGTAAAAGGGATTTATTGCAAATCTGCATAAGGTAGACTTTGTTATACATTTAGTCCGAAACTGTGCATGTATTCACCCTACATACTTTTTATTTAGCTTTCACCCAATATTAATATATATTATGTTTGAATAAGTTCCTGGGAAAAAAAGCCTTTATTTCCAGTGCCTTTAGTATACAGTTTATCTCTACTAAATAGCTATCCAATTTCTATTCATAATTTATTGGTGCTGAAATTATTGTAAATAAATTATTTTATTTTATTAAACTGCATAGCAGAATATTATTATAACAGTATTAAAATGTTATAATTGCGTAAATTTGTTTTTATTTCATTTAATTTAACATAAAATCTGTTTAATTACAAGCACAATGTTTTATTATTAGGTATATAATTGACATAGTCGACACAATAATTTTGATAATTGAAAAATTTTAATGCTAAAACTTATATTTAAAAGCTACAAGCTCCAACACTGCAGCTACACACTGTAATTAATATAATAAATTGATTTCCCGAACATACACTTTTATGCAAATCTAAAATAGGACAATAAATAGGTATCGGATATTTGAAAGAAAGAAAGAAAAGTGTTTATTTCTAGGCATTAAATTACATATTTACATTAAATTATTTTTCTCAAATGCTTGGTGGTATCCGCCCGCTCAGCTATGGACAGTGGTATAGCGCTGATTTTCAGCCACTAAACTTAAATAAATAACAAATATAAAAATGTATCATAATCAGCAACCCAAAAAGTCCCAAAAAAAATATACCTAATAAAAAATTCTAATAATAATAGAAATTATTCTAATATTAATAGATAAATATATTTTTTAAATTATATGTGGGAATTTAATAACAGGAATAATAATAATATTTTCCCACATTCACACAGCACCATCTAGTCCCAAATTATGCAATTATATTTGGTGAACATAAGCTGTTTATGTCAGAACAGGAAAATAAATTACCATACACAAGTTTATGCTTACAATATTAAGGACCGCGAAACTCAATATACAAAGTGGCAGTCTATGCATCCTAAAATCAAAGTTGTTGCTAAACAAGCTATCGATCAAGTGGAATCTGGAGGAGTCTCCTAATTTATTATTTTGATAAATGGAATGAACTGGGAAGAGATAGGAATCAACGTCTTTGAACTTTGCTGTTGGTATTCGTATTTTCAGTCTTCTATTCGTACTAAATTAATTAAATGTAATTAGCTGGCTGTGGGAATATTTTTATCATACAAATCTCTAGCTAGAAAGTTACGTAGTATGTGAAGTACACGTTTTGATTACACAATGCATATTTAGTTACCAAACACATTATCATATGTGACCTGATGTAATTAATTTCATTGAAGAAAAATAAGCACGAAATCAATAATAATTTTCCCGATGTCGGCGGGCCCCCGTATTTATTTTATATTTAAAAAAATGTATTTTATATTTGAGAAACAAGTTGAATAAAGGGGATAATAACTTCACATATTCATAGCGTCATCCAGTTCCAAATTAAGCAATTATATTTGCTTGTGTTATGACTTATGGGTACTAAACAAATGATATACTTACTACTTGAATACGTTTTTTTGTAATGTGTATACTTAATATGTTCATAACATATTATAGATAAATTATACCCAGACACAGAACAAAAAATCATGCTCATCACACAAAGATTTGTACTGTGTGGGAATCGAATCCACGACCTCCGACTTTGCAGTCAGGATCACTAACCACTACGCTAACAAACAATTTCTTTAATTCAACTGGCTTGATAAATTGAAGACATTGTCATGATTTGTATTATCATTGTGTGTTTGTACTGCGATAACAGTTTGTTTAGCTATGTGATAATAATTGTATTCTACTGAATTGAACTTCCAATAGATTTATTACTAAAGTACTTACAATCATTCTTTGTATGCTTGTAGAAACTTCGAAAACCAAACTTAACTGTCTGTGATTCCCGTCTATCCCACTAGTTCCATTGAATTTTCCGTCTTCATGTTATAAAAATATTTTTAATTATGTTTTTTTTTAATCAGTCTTTGACCCACGGGGATTTTAGTTTAATCATTACAAATAATATTTATACTAGTTCGGCTCATTTGGCAACTATTCTTTAAATAATTCTTCTATCTCAAATGAAGACATTTTATTTTTTCAGTTCAATCTTGCTTTCAATACTTATAAATAAAAATATAGCACTAAAATTTAAATTATATAATTATACTTGAGATGTTATTTATCATGAAAATTCAAATTGTCTCCTAAGGATAAATGAAGGCTAATGTTTTAAATACAATGAAAATGGAACTGCCAATTACCGAGATAACATCAAAACCGCTTTTTACGTTAATGGGAAGAAAAGATAACGTCTTAATTTAAAATTTTTGACTGGCCTGTTGGTCTAGTGGTTAGTAACCCTGACTGCTAAGCCGAAGGTCGTGGGTTCGATCCCCACCCAGGACAAATCTTTGTGTGATGAGCATAAAGGTTTGTTCTATGTCTGGGTGTAATTTATCTATAATATGTATGTATTTACCAAAAAAAATGTATGTAAGTAGTATATCAGTTGTTTAGTACCCATAACACAAGCAAATATAATTGCTTAATTTGGGACTAGATGGCGCTGTGTGAATGTGGTAAAATATTATTATATTATAATTATAAAATAAAAAATCTGATACGATTTTGGGTTTAATTAGATTAAGACGAGAAAGTGAGTAACGTGTAGTATGTCTCATAATCATCATGTTAGCCTATTGCAGTCCACTGCTGGACATAAGCTGGACTAACCGGAGAGCCTGACAAGCGCTATATACTCGGTCTTTCCACATCCAGTCAGACCCAGCGACCTTTTTTAAGTCGTCACCACACCTAGCTGGAGAGCGCGATAGGAATCAAAAAACCTCCAAAGATGTATTTGCATGCAATATTATTCTATGAGACGATAAAACCTAAGCATTGAAAATAAATTCTAATTTCACTAGAAATAAGAACTAAACTCCTTCAGCTAAACATTATTCATCCCCTACCTACAATATTCCATTGCCGTAATGTTTACTCCACACTCACGTCATTTGTTTAGTAAGCCATAATACCTATGTGAACATGAAGTACTACAAATTTGAACAAGCACATTAAGAGGGAAATAACGTTGGAAAAGCTTTCCAATTTCGTGTCCAAGTCCAACTGGACTTAGAAGTTAGCGAATTTATAATGATAAAACGTGATAAACAGAACCGCATCAAACAGAAGATACATTAATTAAAGAAGCAACCTGAATAACCTAGTTTGTATACTACCAATGATAAGCAAGCTAATGTACTCTATACAACTCCAGTTGAACTTATTAGCAAATGTAGACAGACATGTTAGACTTTTTGCAACGACAAAAACAAGTCTCTTAATAAATTATTCAGCTTTTTACAACTTTGGTTGAAGATCAAATGAATGTTGCTCATAATTTTATGCTTTTATCAAATTATACATCCACTTTATTATAAAATCAACAATATAGTATATCATATCGCTCTTAAAGAAAATTGGGTGATGTGTTTAGTTTAAACAGTTTTAGTAGAAAAACAAACGTTTTTTTACTTTGTAGACATGTCTCCGTAAATCATCAAAGTTTATGTTCACCGCTAAAATCTTATAACTTAAAACATAGTTTAGTATGATGACAAGGCCGGCAACGGTCGCTAGAAAAATGAAATGAAATTTTCCCATTTTCGCGGCGAGTGCACCTGACGACGGAAAATAGGAAAATTCTTTGCGGATTTTACAATAAGCCGACTTATATCCCAACTGTCGTTAGATAAGAACTTTAGTAGTTGCGAATCAAATACCATAGATTTCAGTGAATCCGCTTATCTGTGTATCTCGAATCACCATCTGACTAACAAAACAGGGATTTAAAGTTATGCATAATAATATTTTTTTACCACATTCACAGCGCAATCTAGTCCCATCTATGCATACAATGTATGAGACAATAATAAATTCAAGATATGTACAAGACAGATGGACTATTTTTAATTTCGTATCTCTTGCAATATACCCAGCAGCATTCAAATTATGCATAAGGATTTTGTACAGAAAATTCTTCAAAGAAAACTAAAATGGATACAAAACTATAAACTGCAATGTAAAAGGGTGGATGAGTACAACGAAACTGTGAACACCTTCGTCTTTAAAGCCATTTCATAAAGAACATTTTCGTGTTTTTGAAATATTCGTATATTCAGCAATTACCGCGCCCCGTACGAACATTAAGAGGGCGTAAAACGTTCGGTAGTAGAGGTAAAGGTAGGGAACGCGGTACATAGGCACACGAGAGCATTCATTAAGGTCGGTGCAATCCCAGCAAACTATACATTAACTAGTGAAAAAGTGCTGGGAACTTGAAATAAAACATAATTTATTTTTGCTATTTCCTACAGCACGTTTGTTGCAACTGTAACGTTAACTTTGTTATGTTTTCTTGTTTAATACTTGTTTTGACTACCTGCAAGGGTCTTAATAATACAATTAAGAATCACGACTTGTATACAGTATAATTCTCATCATTGCAAAGAATAACATTCATGAAAAAAATTGATGTATATTTTGGTGTCTAAATATAATAATATATTAAGATATCTGCACTAAGAAATAATCGGGGATTTATATTGTTATTAAAATTTTTAAGAAACATTCATATAGGTACAAAATTATATGATCAGCGTCTCTCAAAGAGGGTTAATGAACTCTTATTGGTAATTATATGATTGAATAAAATAATTGAACTACAGAAAGCGAAAGTAGTTTCTAGTAATTGTTATAAGTTTCATTTTTAGTACCAATCGTTATAAAGAGGGTTCGCAATTACTGCGTGCTTGAAACCAAGTAGCACTTGATAGCTGATCCAATGTACTTACAATCAGGCTATTGAAACTTAAATAATGATAGCCATTCGTCTTGTCAAATATGTCTATACATTCAATAGTCTAGCTAGCTAGCTTTGATTTAATTAAATATCCACGATCCATAATTGTAGCACGTACAATCAGTCTCATTATTATGTAGATAATAATTTTAAAAACCTACTCATTTCTGAATGTCCTAGTCCTTTAAAAGTCGTATAACCGTCATATAAGTGGTTTCACATACCAAACTTTTTTAAATTATTTTATTGTTTAGAAAAAAAGCAGAAACCGACTTCAAGAATTATACCTACATGCTATGCTAACATTACAACATAATTTACAAAATTAAACAAGAACGTCCTTATTCAAACTTGAAGGGAACTAGGTATAAAGTGAAATGTCAATTAGTAGTTTACAATGATTTTTTCAAAAAATTGCTAAATCAATTTGGATAGAATTCATATGGGACCTCTGAAATATGACCTATCCAAAAAAAGAATCATCAAGATCCATTCATAATTGTCTGAGTAATCGCTTTAGAAACAAAAAAAAACATACAGCGAATTGAGAATTTCCTCCTATTGAAGTCGGTTGACAAAACAATAATACGGCTTTTATTTACTAAACAATGCACCGCAGTATAAATTATATTACACTATACTTGAAATCACGTTTTCGCTAATACGTAGTAACGCGTAACGTACTACGCCACAGTCGAACGCGCACAGATACGCGCGTAATTTGCCAGCTTTTTATCGTCTCGTTACATACCATATGTTACATTGATGGAAAGCCACTCGAATGCGACGTTGTAATTTGATGTGTATAAATGTTATTTGATTAGGATTTATGGCGAAGTGGATTGAGTTATATGTGAAGTAAAAGAAACTTCTATACGACAGTGTGTCGTATAGCAGTTTCTTTTGCACTCGTACATGACAACTATAACTATCATTATTATTATCCTATATCAAGAGTATAACTACTATTTTATTTCATTCGATGGTTTCGATTTATTAAAAATAAAAATAAAAAAATTGTATTAAATTTATAATAATAATAATAATATAATATTCTACCACATTTACACAGCGCCATCTAGTCCCAAATTAAGCAATTATATTTGCTTGTGTTATGGGTTACTAAACAACTGATATACTACTTAAATACATTTTTTTTTTTTCGTAAATACATACATATTATAGATAAATTACACCCAGACACAGAAAAAACCTTTATGCTCATCACACAAAGATTTATCCTGGGTGGGGATCGAACCCACGACCTCCGGTTTAGCAGTCAGGGTCACTAACCACTAGACCAACAGGCCAGTCCAGGCCAGTTATTTATTTATTTATTTTATTCGATTCGATATTTATCCATAGTTTTGGTAGTTTAGTATTTTAAGATTTAAGACGCCAAGTCATGTAGTAATAAAATCTATTTCTAAAAGGTGAAGTAAAAGATACAAATACAATCATACGAAATGGCAACTTAGGGCTCTATATTTGCTTGCAGGAAATTAAAATAAATATCGTCATAAATCAGGTGTTTAACCTGATCAAAATGTCTGGCTACGATAGAAAGTAGCAATCGCAATCACAAATCAAGGGAAAAAATGTTCTTAAATACACATAATACGACACATTTTTCTTTAAACTTGACATACAGTAATATCCACCGTTAACAGGACAGTATAAAGCACACCTCATTATATATAAGAGGGTGATCAAAAAGGCAATTTAGCAAATTATTCTATTTGACTGACTCCCAATGGCCACGTGATATGTAACTTTAATAGACTTGGATTGGAAACTGAACGGACACGTCATTCATGTTCATCCAACCGTAACTTGATTTACAACGTTTTAATCCTATTATGTATTTGAATACATATATCCTAAATTAAATCCATAGCAGTCACTCAACTCTAGATGGAAACCCGAATAGGCCGAGTTCTATCTGAGATCGACAAAGGACTGAGTGACCTCTCATCAGATAGTATTTGCCTTTTGTATTTTAACAAGCATGCCATTGTACTTGACGAAATGAAGAGCCTATTATTTAAATACCTATTCTGTTCAGTTTCTATAAAACATAGGTAACAACTATCTCAGTTAAAGAAATTCTATGGTGTCACAGACGTGTTTTGTGAGTTTCGATTGGCTCTAAAGCCTATTAAAGTCAACGAGACAGTAGAACTTTTTTGCTTTTTTCATGTTTCTCATGCTCTTTGCTAGACTGTATGAAGACCTAAAAGTCATCATGTTCTTTCAATCTTGGTCAAAACACTAATAAAGTATTTTGTCAAGTAATTTTGTGTTTTAAGTATTGGAGTTTAAATTTATTTTCGTTTGTGATATCCAACCCTACCTACGTGCCTACATTATCATCTAGGTAAACGTCGCGTATTTGCGGAGAATAATACAAATAAATGATACTTCAATACAAAAACAGGCGAAATAATTAATACCTATCGTGTCCTTATTCTAGTTTCCTTATGTATTATAATATTCAGTTACTACAAAACGCTACAGGCCAATTAACAGGTATTATTAAGTCTAAAATATGTACCTACTTATTTTAGACTTAATAATACCTGTTAATTGGCCTGTAGCTTATCATCCAATTTTGCTGACTGCAAAATATACATATAAGTATTAGTAAATATAGAATTGTTTTTATGAAAGGTAATAAGCTTGTCTTTATTAAATGAAATACATTAGTAGATACCTAATGCAATCAGGAAAATACACTTTTGTCTAACACACAAAAAGTTAATGACATGCATAATTAATTGCCAAGTTAATTTAAAATCAGATAATGACGGTTTTATCGCTTGATTGATCTCAGATCGCATGTCTATGTGTCGATCCACTGTTCGTTGACCGATGTCATCTCAGTACAAAGACGTTTCTTGGAATAATACAATTCAGCGAAAAAACTACAGAGATATTGTTCCCGTATCTCTCTGAAGTCACGTTTTACCGTAACTTGATAGTTTAGCTATTCACCGTTTGAGAGCATCGATAGATAATTTTGATGTTTTTGCACCGTCATCATTGTAACTAGAATGTTTTATCTATACTAATATTATAAAGCTGAAGAGTTTGATTGTTGGATTGAACGCGATAATCTCAGGATCTACTGGTCCGATTTGAAAATTTATTTTAGTGTTCGATAGCCCATTTATTAAGGAAGGCTATAAGCTATATAAAATCACGCTACAGCCAATAGGAGCTGAGCAGTCGCCAAATCAAGAAAGATGGGAGCGAAGTCCCGCGCGATGTCTAGTCGTAGAATATTTATTGCCACTCGTAGCAATGTGATTGAGAGATATTGGTTAAGCACCGTTCTGTAAGGTTTGTAAATAGAAGAGTGGCTATTTATTTCATTTTCAAGTGTTTCCATGCTTAGGAAAGATAGTACAATTATTTGTCCTGATAGCCACTTAATGTGGCCGAAGCTAATTTGGAAAAATTTGATAATTTCGAACACTAGGGCCTGACAGAACAATATTGCTAAGTAAAGTTCTTTACGTGTATAGACCTACGTAATTTACGTTACGTAGTTCAAATAAATTATATTTTCACTTGTTAAATCACCAATAAACTATAAACTACAATCTTGATAGTAAACAAACAATTCGCATGTTTATAATAGATTTTTTACAAAGGAATTGGCTTTCTCCTCGATTACCTCGATACAAATTATAAAAAAAAAAACATCATTAAACATTATCAAGATCAATTTTGCATAATTCACAATTGCGTTGGAAAGTTATGAGCAGGCAAAGAAAGTGGCGCGCAATTAGACTAATTCAACGACCGACTAGAACCATGTGAGCCGTGAAAATATACCTAAGTATAGTGGTGTTAAAACATCTTCTCAATTTATCCCGCTGCTATATATGAATCTCTCAAGACAGTGTATGTCTTGAGAGATTCATATATAGTAGCGCATTTCATCAAGCTTTTTTTCCTCTAAAGAATAAGCTGGGGTGTATGTGCTATGACGATGTTGTCTTAGACTTTCAGAAATAACCAAATTAAGCATTGCATCACGCTTTTTTTCCCGAAGGGGTAGGCAGAGGTGCACCACACCCTCATGTTGGAGACTTTGCTTGTTTGGTTGGTAGAACCAGCTAATCTCAAAAATTAGTGGTCTATTTTGAAAAATTATTTCATATATATTAGAGAAACGCTATATAATATATCGCTAACACGAATAGAAGCTGAATAGTGGCCAAACAAATATTCTCAGGAGCGAAGCTTCGGTTAATAGCTATACTTAAATAATCTATTCTAAAAAAATCTTAACAGCAATACAAAGATACATAATATTCGACTATCGAAAACGAACTTAAAGAAACTGTATCATAATGCAAGCTCGGGAACGATCCTGTAAAAGAGCTTTCTCAGAGAGAAATAGAAATCCCTCTTATAAACTTTAGTGGGTCACTACTCGCTGACTATTTTTACTTCAGTCGCGTCTAATCGATAGACTGAATGCACTTCCAAAAATACACCAGCGATATACGGCCACGGAAGTTTATTAAACATTTTATTTTCCTTTTATTTCAAAGAGTTTTAAATTAGAACGCTGTTCTGTCGTCTCAATATGACCTCTATAGCACCAAATTGAAAATATGTGAAAAATTAAAATGTTAAAAGATGTAGAATAAACAGCATTTGTTTTAGAAATAAAACATGGTTTGAATTTATTGTTTCCTTTTAAATATAACACCGCTTTTCTATTTTCCATTGAATATTCGATGACATAATTAACATCTAGATAGAAGTCTAATTTTTGTGAGGATTAGACTTGCCCCAAAGTTTTATTATTTAGACACTACAGGCGTCCTATGTATTTTACTTAAAATGGTATAAAATAAAAATGACGTAAATGATAATAAAAGTAATGTACTTTTTTTCAAATGTGGCAATTTATAAAATATAATTATTATAATATAAAAAGACTTACAGTAAGCAGCATTACGTGCTTTTCCATATTAAATGAATATTTATTAAATAACAAAATTAACACGTTCGAACATATTAGCCGCGAATCTTTACTGCTTGTTAATGAGGAAACATCGACGTCGCGTGCGCATAGCATTTATTTTTAACGGTATTATATCATTATTTAGTTTGATACATGTCGAAAACAATGTTGTAACAGCTTTGTATAATGCTAATGAAGTTAATGTTCGTATATTTTTATTTATTTAAAATTAATACACTGTAACTTGTATAAAGGCGAACTTAATCCCAAAACATTATATTTTTTATTTATTTATACTTGGATTTAAAAAGTTAGGATTTAATTACGAATTTTTTTCACTAATTTGTGTTATTACTCCTCGTAGTATCTCGTGGGTAAGGTTAACCTTGGCAATGAGTTGGCAAGGTTCAAATTCGTAGGACAAAATATAATTTTACTGACATATTATTATGTTAGAAATTAAAATTCTTTTTTTAAGCAAAAAAAAAAAAATATTTTTCTAGTGGAAAGACGGAAAATTTGTGTTGTTTAAAAACACCTGTTATTTATAAATAAGAAAAGTGAAAACCACCCACATTTTCTTCAATATATAAAAATCAACGTTGTTTTAAAACGACAGAAGTATCAAGTAAGTTAATTGATGTTATTCACGGTTAACTTTTCCGAATCTAGAAGTACCTTTTGTCCTTGAATCGCAATGAATGTTTGTTTGACACTGTTGCCTAGACTAGTAGGTCTAAGAATACAAAGCCTTTAAAATTACAATAGTATTGTATCTTTGACACATGGTCACGCCGCGAACGAAAAATTCACTAAAAAGGCCTTATATTTTGTCTAGTAGCTTCTAGAAATTCTCAACAACTATTGTATATTACATATTATCACAATATCTGACAGTCTGCCTTCAATACTGTATTAACAGGTGCAAGTTCAACATACACTCGAATATATGTTTACGTTTCACTACATCGGCTAGCACATAATTGAATATTAATCTACTTTTATATATTCTACCAAGAATTTTGTTTGTTTAAGTTCAAGGAAGCGAGACTACATAACACAGATGCTGTGAAAAGTTTCAAGAGCAAATATTTGATAGAATTCAAGAACTTTCTTTATAAAATGTCAGTTTTTTATAATAATAATAATATTCTTTTTTTTTATAATAATATTCTACCATATTTACACAGCGCCATCTAGTCCCAAAGTAAGCAATTATATTTGCTTGTGTTATGGGTACTAAACAACTGATATACTACTTAAATACATTTTTTTTTGTAAATAACAAACAAACAACAACAACTTATATGTTTTTCACAATAATCACAACACAATAATTATGATTTTTCATTCACTCCCGCTGCACCACTAAGATATTTAAGAAATAGTTATTATCTATGAAAAGGAAGAGCCTGAGTTTCTTGACAGTTCTCATGGCTGTTAGCGAATTAGCAGTAAGGAAGTCCGCTGATAATATTCAGATAGACATATAGTGATACATATTTATTTTATGTCTGTGCCACGATGAAAGAGACTGGCCTCCACGACACAGGGAATCCTAGTGTGGAGACCAGTGATTCATTTGAATATTATTATGTAAATTTTTTCTGAACAATAAAGATTAAAGATAAAAAATAACAGCTTAGCCTTAGTGTAACTAACACCTAGTACATTGAAGCTGTCTAAATTGATCATCAAAAGTGAAACTATAAAGCCTTGTGGGAAAGTGCTTAATTTACGAACAATATACATTTTATTCAAAATAATGAGAATCCAAGTTGAATAGAAATTAACTTATCTATACAATTTGCGAGAAATATATTCAAACTAGGATTACTTTGCATATAAAAGGTAATTTATTGAACTGAATAAAATATACTGATACGTTGCTATTAATCCAAAGTGCACTGTGCCTACGTGACTAGTTAACTAAACAAAACTTTAGAGGAATACAATACATATATCTAAATTTCTCTCAAATATAAGGAAGCCTATTAAAACGTGCTTAGAAAATATCAGTAGAAAAAGTATTGCAAAGTCTCATTGCATATTCTATTTGCAAACAACGCTGTCTCAGGGTATTACACCATCGTGCGCCGATTTATTCAGACTGCAAGACGATTACGTGGGCTACAAACTTGTTACACGTTAAATGTTTTGTGTTAAACGATTTTGACCCTTGGTAGTTTGTTATAAGAGTGTTGATAAGCTTTAAGAGTTGCTCAGATAATCTTGTTGGCCTCTTGGCAATGATACAATAAGACACCTATGAGTCAGAGCTGACAGGGGCAGACTATACCTCAACCTTAGGCCTACTATTAAACATGTTCTATAACGCTCTAATAATTTACACTTCAAAACAATATTTAGTATTCCGGCCGTGAATCTTATTTTGTTATTGAAGTAATCTATAAGTATTATAAAGTGAAAAGATTTGTATTGAATAAATTTAAAAACTAGAGTAATTCCAAAAAATATTTTACCGTTAGAAAGCTACATTATTGCTATATAATATAACACCACGCTACGGCCAATAGGAGCGGAGCAGTGGACAAATAAAGAAGACGGGAGCGAAGCCCCGCGCGTCTTCTAGTTTTTTTGAATAATTATTAAATTGACGAATCTTTAAAAGAGAGGTTCCAAAAACAAAAGCGGCTGACTAATTTAAAAAGAAATCGTTTTGTTTTACAAAAGTAAAATCAGGCCTGTGTACAATGGTTGAATTAATGAAAAGAGAGCTGTACCTAATGGTTCAATAAGGAACAAAGTTTCTATTGCCTTCAACCGCAGAATTTACGTCAAAACTGGACGATCAAGTCCGCCTAATGAAAGGGAAACTTCGTGACTCATTATTGAGTCACTCTTTTTTACATACGAAATGTAAAATAAATAAAACATACTTATTTGTAGCTATACGATATGTTTCATTTTACTGTCTACTGGTGTGAACAGTGACTTATCTCATAGTCGCGAGACAATAATGAGATATTTATAACACAAAGTACCACCACAACGTTACAAAACACGAAAATCATAAAAAAGATACAACAACATGCGCATATCAATTGCTCATTACGAGATACGACCTACCAAGTTATTATACATTCAGCAGTGGCGCCACTGTCTACGTGATAAAATATTCAAAATTCAAGTTTATGTTAGTTCCATTTTCGCCCACGGTAAAGATAAGTTGGTTATGCAGTACTGCAGTACAAAGCTGTTATTATAACATAAGTGATTGGCAGTTAGTGCTCTGATTAGTTCATTGACACCGAATTAATCGCACCCTAACGTGTAATGAAAGAGTCGAGTAATTATGCGATGCGTGTAATTATTAAATAAATAATATATCATTTGTTCAAGTTCATTATGGTTCTAATTATTAAAAGGCAAGAAAATGCATTAGTTAGAATTGTTTACGGTGCTTTTACTGGGATAAGTAGTCTAGTACTACGGTCGGTATAGGTGCTTTATTATGGACTAATATTATAAAGAGGTAAAGTTTGTGAGTTTGTGACGTTGTGTAAGCGAATATTTTTATAAATCAATTGAAAATAAAAGCGATGGTGGCTGAATGGACAAGGGACCGGCGTGCAAATCACTCGGTCCAAGTTCGATCCCGACCGGCAATACCAATGTGGATTTTACTTTGTGAAAATTATGTGTACTAGTCAAGTGACTTACCATCTGCTAACGTTGAAGGAAAACATCGTGAGAAAACCCACATACCCTAGAAGAAATTCTATATTGAGTATGTCTGATCCACCAACCCGCACTAGGCCAGCGTGAGTGGATTATGGCCAAAAACCCTCTCAGCTCTCTAGTTAGAGGAGAGGAGACCCGAGCCCAGCAGTGGGACTTAATGGGTTGCTGATATACGTGATAAATAGATAAAAATAAATAACACTTTATAACTTACTTAGATTTTATTAACAACCTACATTAAAGTGCAAACTGTAGTCTCGCAAAAATTTGTTTATGGAGCGTGGCGAGTAATGATGTGGCTGTGCCACTTAAGATTCGGAATGTTGATGCACACTGAATGTTTGTTGCGAAAGTTTGAGGACTCGTTGATGAACATGATGCCAACAACCTCTTTGTCGCTTCAGCTGTCTACACTTCGATTTTGATTGAAGACTCTTTATAATGGAGGCATTAAAAGATTGAACGCCTTCGCCTTATTTCAGTAGAAAGTATCCAATGTCTGCCTCCAGATCTTAGACTATATGTGTGAGAACGTAATTATATATAAATATATTTAGTAGGAAATATTTCTAATGTTGGCTAGATATTAAATGATAGATTGATTTATAATTTGTAGTTTAATGAGTCCTAAGGACATTTTATTGAAATGATCAAATTAGGTACAACTTATATTTTAGCCCGATACTAATATATCCAGATTTGCATGTCATCTGGTATAGTGGTTAAGATGGTCGCCTTGCCACAAAAAGCCGAAAAAGCGGGTGTCGTGGGTTCCCACACGAGATAGAGTGATTGTAGATATTTGTTTGAAGTCTGGGTGTTTGTGTCTGTTAATTATATGTTTGTAAAGTGTGCTGCGAGACAGAGCTTGTTTCCTAATAGGTGTTCTACACGGTTGCGTTCCAACAGAGTGACCTTGGTGGGAGCTTGGTTGCCATCCGCGTAGTTTGTATGAAATTTTGTTTACAACAGCCGGCTACACGGTTGGAATCCACCAAGGGCACCACTGTGGAAGCCAAGTTTACAACCATGTAGCACAGCTTTAATCCAGAAAAAAATACTTCTGCATTCGTTTCACAAATAGGTACCTACATAATTTATTTAACTGTAACAAATAGAAGTGCATTTTCCGAACTACTCAACGGTTTCACAGAACGAATTATTTTCAAAGCCTCGTTTGGTGAAATGAATAAAGCACGCATACACATTTCAATACGGAAACGTAATACACAGAAATTTCTTTACAGATATCTGAAATTCCTCTCAGAACTCCTTTAGATGCTTAACATCGGCGCTGAAAACGCGATAAGCATGTCGGAATATGTTCTTACTATTGTATTATATAAGTAGTAGGTAGCTAGGTACATAGATGTATTCCAGCTTACATGTATTGAGTTGCATACAGCATCTAGGCGCGAGTTTTGCAATCCTGTGCTGAATAGCGCTGCTCTGTTTATACCATCACTGTTCTTTAGTAACACTACTTTAGTACCTACTATTATTTTAGTATTATTTTACTCTGTGGTAACACTAAAAAAGTTATGTATTTGAAAATCATAGATTTAGAATCCGCGCGCTATTCAAAACAAGGTTATTAAAATCATAATTAATTGAAAAAAAATCCTATAGGTATTTGAATAATCAGAAATTATTATTTTAAAAATAATCAAATATTCAGAATTGAATTGTTGTAATTTCGTTAAATAAATCCCCGGGGCGCTTTAAGGACATATTAATGGACATGAATGTTTTTAAATTGTCAACACTTATAATAACAATCAGTTGAATAAATATCCATCCAATACAAAAATAATACATATTTATAATACATATCTCAAAACACACCTGCTTATAGCCAAGGCTGATTGCAGATATGACAAAAAAAAATCTGTGATACGTTGACGTATTTGTTTTAAAATCAAATTTATAAATATCCTGAACACATCGCAGGATTTTTAGATATAGTTATTCCACGGGGTAAAGAAGCAAGCAGAAGTTATACATTTACAAACAATGACTTTCCGTCCTATTGTTTTTATTGTTTGTACGAGTATGAACACAGTATAATGTAGGTAAGTACTTAGGTACTCTAAAAAATTGCAACTAACAACCTACCTACACCTTTTTACTATTATAAATTAAGTAAAAGGTACGAGGTACCTTTTGACGTGAACATGTCTTTAAACCTACAAGAAAATCTCTCATAATAAGCATATAGTTGAGGTAACTCAGAA
This sequence comes from Laspeyria flexula, assembly GCA_905147015.1. NCBI lineage: Eukaryota > Metazoa > Arthropoda > Insecta > Lepidoptera > Erebidae > Laspeyria > Laspeyria flexula. The sequence continues at coordinate 6,991,948 of LR989964.1, read as the reverse complement.
AATCGTTGATTAAAAAGTCAGAGGAAGATTTTTATAAAAACATTTAATAATTATTAAATCATCAGCAAATAAAAATATAAAAAATTAGGCAAGTATCCGGTTTAAAATTAATATTAACCATGGCACATCGGTACAAAAATCAGGTAAAAGCAATTTACCTAGAAACAAAAAGTTCAACATGGGAATATTGTATACCTACCGTGAATCATAAGTTCATATCTAGGCCGCCATTTTAAAGTTTTATATGAAACAGTTGAACAACCCTTCACAAGGCTTCAAATTACGAGTTGACTTGGTTCAGTAAACACCCCATATTAAAAACAGAATATAATATGATGATCGTATTTTAGAGTGCATGTCTTTGTATATTATATAGCTGTTTTCATAGTAAAACGTAAATAATATTATTTATTCTATTAATATTTGCCACACAAAATTGGCACGATACCTTAGTCATTGATTTATCTAAATGTGCCCAATACAAACAAGTTTGCATGGGAATTATCAATTTGTTAATTCGAATCACGACGGAATACATTCTGAAGATTTAATGGGTACTTGTATAAGACTGACGATTTTGTAACACGTAAAACGTAATGTAGAGGAAAATAAATATTTACATTTAAAACTTTTTCAAACAAAATAGAGGCCAAACAAACTTTGATTGAGTGCGTAACTGAAATGCTCATGCAATAAGATTGTAATTTAATTTGAATAACTTTATACGTTTTTAAATTTAGAACATCAGTGAATTTTTTTTTTCGTCCAGAAATTTATAAAAAAGTTTTCAATTTATTTTCTATACAAGTTTGATAAAAGTACCTAGTGGTGTTTTAAATAGTTTTAATCACCACACTGCCATTAAAACGTGAAACGAGTGGTATCGATGAAACTAGAAAATAATGATTGGTAATTACAGACTATAGACACGATCGCACGAATGAACACTCTATTGTTGATGTTTCAGGTCAATAACTTCAATTGACATACCTAATCTTTTTTTTTACGTTGATATTATAGTGTCATTATTTTTTTGGTCATAGTCATCTACATACTTACTTAAGAATTAAGTACAAAAGTATCAAAAAATGTATTGAATATTGCATATTTTATAAGTACAGAAAAATATGTTTACACGGTTAAAATACAGTCACAGAATAAACTTTAAAAAAAAATTAGAATAACGGCTAATTATTTTGTATCTACAATTACTTTTTTGTGGTTATTGTGTTACCCGACTAAAAAATTTAAAGTGCAAACAATAAAATCACATTATAATAATGGCAACACATAGTCAGGTAGACCTCATTAGTTAATTAGTTGAATGCCAGTATCCAATTATGCGTTGTGGTTTTCTATCAATATTAATTAAACTAACAGCAATATTGTAAACATGTCGAGCAATTGTGATGTGATAATAAACGGTTAATGACTGGGTAGGTATTTAAAATACTAATTGATGTACTTTATACAGGAAATAATATACTAATGAATACACTACCCTGAATCCTGTGAATAAAATTTGGATTAAAAATGATGTTAGAATTTTGATAACTTAACTATGGTTTAATTATCACGCAATTGTATTTTCTTTCATATGTAACAGGCCCACATAATTGCAATTAAATTTTCGTTCATAAAAGGAACTCCTAATTTAACGGCTAATAAATAATTCCTTATTCAAATTTAAAAAAAAATATGGTGCGTGAGACAGACATTGTCACACAAAACTGAACAGTATTACCACCTTTTTGGAGGGAGCGACAATAGCAAATAACAGCTGTTATTTTACACCTGCTCGATCGCTACAGTCGTTAGCAACAATTAACCATATGGCCAGTACGTTATACGTAGAAAGTACATTTAAACTTGGAACCATATGTCAAACTGTCGTAAACTGTTATCGGCGTAAGTGGTTGTAAGTGTAGTTAGTGTTATACTCGTGTTTTGAGATATGGGCTAAGAAAGAATGTAGTAAAGTTTTATTATGTATTCTAAAAATAAACAGCAAAAATATTGTAAAAGTTAGTCTGTCGGTTTTGTAACTCTTAAGTTTCAATTAGGTACTGAATATTATATTAATGAAAGATAGTCCTTATAATAGATTAGACATAAAGATAGAACCCAAAAGCAAGAAGTTGGCTATATTTTATCGACATTCTTTTCCGAGCGATGCATAGAGCAACAGTAAGTCGAAAAGAGTTATAAGTTAAAAATCACAAGTGGGCAAATTTGAACCTTAACATAATAAGAAGAAGGCGGAAATTTCCAGAAAAACAAATCTCATCCCATGCCTGTTTTATATTAACAGTACGATAAATTCATCTTTAAAGGATCCGTACAGTTGGAAGGTGTGTCAAAATGATCTGCTATTATTATATTTCTAGTAAACATTTTACAATATGCACAATGCAGAATTAATCAACAATTTGATTAACTTCAACTAGGTCAATCGATAGGAAAATGGGAAACAATGGAAACAATTATAAAATCTATGAGGTGTGAACAAAATGCCGGATTAATTAATAAACTATCGCGGTACAATGAGTCCAAGGTCCTTCATTATATTTTAGATTTTAAAGGGAAATACTAAACTGATTAGTATTTAGGGCAAATTGGCATCAATCTACTAGTACATAAAGAATGTTTTAGCAGAATTGACAGGAACAAAACATTTTATATGTCTCAAGTGCCTCGAAAAGGTTAAAGCGATCACCACCCTTTGGGCCAACTTATTCCAATTCGAGCATAGTTAAAATATCTTTACTAAATTGAACTGCCTAAAATACTTTAAAGAAGAACGTTATGTTTACCTAAATACCCTAGGCTAGTATTTTTTTATCATCATCATCATCAGCAACCCATTAAGTCCCACTGCTGGGCTCGGGTCTCCTCTCCCCTATCTAGAGAGCTGTAAGGGTTTAGGCCATAATCCACTCACGCTGGCCTAGTGCGGGTTGGTGGATCAGACATACTAATAGAATTTCTTCTAGAGTATGTGGGTTTCCTCACGATGTTTTTCTTCACCGTTAGTAGATGGTAAGTCACATGACTAGTACATATAAATTCCACAAAGTGGAATCCACATTGGTACTGCCGGTCGGGATCGAACTCGGACCGCATGATTTGCACGCCGCCGGTCCCTTATTCATTCAGCCACCATCGCTTCTTTTTTTTAATCTCTAGTAATAATAACTCTCATTAATTGCCTCCCTTTTTTTAAAATACGTCACTAACATCAATGTCAGGGTTGTCACGCAATAATAATGAGTAAATATTTATTTTGACGCGGTCGTGTCTAGTTCAAGACCCAAGAGGATTTATAAAGCTAATAAATTGTCACTGTTGCTAAAGCCAAGGTTATTCATTTGTTTACTACTAAGTAAATTTTAGATAGAGGAGAGGAGACTCGACTCGAGGAGACCCACCAGTGGGACAATAATGGGTTGTTGATGATGACGATGAAATAGATTGTACTCGAGACTGTATACCATTAGAAATGAATACTGTTTAGGTGTTTTTTGATATGCATTAAGAAAATGTCTTTATTAGTATCTATTCTATCATACAAATAATCTATACTAATATATATTATAAAACTGAAGAGTTTGTTTGGTTGAACCCTAGGACCTTAGGAACTTCGGGTCCGATTCTCGATTTATTCTTTTAGTGTCAGATAGCCCATTTATCGAAGAAGGTTATAGAAAAAGAAAGACGGGAGCGATCCCCGCGTGCCATCTAATATTTCGAAACAATTATATTTTCATTTTTTTTATAAATTGCTAAAATGGATACCCTCACATAACAATTGATTCGGCTGATTACAAGCAGTTGTATCTTATAATAATGTGAACAAAACCCGCATTGCACTACCTAATGTACAAAGCTAATGTATAAATTTGTACATTAAATAGTAGGTTAAAATAAAAATATACCCATAGATCTTAGGAATTACATACATACATACATACATATAGATCACGCCTCTTTCCCAACAGAGGGGTAGGCAGAGACCATTTCCTTCCACTTGCTACGATTCTGACATACATCTTTGGCTTCTTCAACATTCATCAGTCTTTTCATGCATTCTCGCCGGTTGAGGGTACTCCTGATCTGTCCCTTCTTTAGAACGTCACCTATTTGGTCATGGTACGTTCTTCTAGGTCTACCCCTTCCAACGTTTCCTTTCACATTCGCCTCATATATTTGTTTTGTCACTCTTCCTTCATTCATTCTCTCTACATGTCCAAACCAGCTTAACATTCCTTTCTCTATTCGTTCTCTTAGGAATTAATATTTAGGAATCAGGTTACATTATTTTAGTAAGTCAGTCAGTCGCACTGTTCAAGCCCGTTTATGACCCACAAGTACCTTCAAATCTTTATCAAGCGTGCACACACAAGGTGAATACAGCGTGACATCACCGTAACTGTAGTTCTGTTGACAATAGCAATAGGCATGTAAACGTGAAAGGATTAGAACACCCTTTATCATGGTACTAAAAGCGCGAAGGTTACCTGACCTTGTAATACATCAGCCGTTCGTATGGCGATGAACTCTATTCGACTCAGTGTTTATCGATCCCACCTGTGTGCGTGTGTTATAATCCCATATAGTTTTTAATGGAATTGGAAAATTTTCATTAGGATATGTGCTGGCCACATGCTGTCCACAGTAGTAAAAAATACAATCATAATAAAACAAAAGTCTGATTATAGTTACATTTTGTATTTAGACGGAAAGAAAATGTAAATAGCATGCTCTGTAATTCACAATTAGATTATTATTAGATTAGTTAAAATCAAATTAATTTCTCATTTTTTTGGTAGTGTATTCTGGAAATCTAATTGAGCAGATATGCTCTTTTAAACTATCAACACAGCATTTATATGTTAACGTTTATCGCCAAATCCACAATGGCAGGCAAATGATAATGGGACGTACACTTAAATCAATAGCGTATTTAGAATTTTCTATTTGTTGATTTAGGCTCGGCCGTGTCTTTAGCGTTACCGATGTTCAGTTTATTGCCAGTTACCATTAGATATCATCGAATATATTTTAAACAATTGCTATTTTCATTTAAATGGCAGTCTTAATACTTTAGCCTACATAATATATCCTAATCACAGAATACTAAGGCATTGGAATATTTTAATTGGCTATTGTATTGGTTATGTGTAGGTAGGTTAATGCTGTTAGTATCCTTGTTCCCAAGAGATGGGTCTATATATAAACTCATTGACGTCAAACGCTTATTTCTATTATTAATTAAATTGGGTTTTACCTCTAATGTAACCACCAAGAACCTAAATTTAGTAAGTATAATAATTCCTAATTAAACATAATACCAGTACATCTTACAATTAGCTGTTGGGAGAGGCATCAGTCCCTTGGATTTTTGTTTGGCTGAGTATTCTCAGCTCTATTAGTCTTAGCCTATAGCTTTCTTTGATAAAAGGACTATCTAACACTAAAATATTTTTTTTATTCGGGCCACTAGCTCTAGATCGTTCAGCGAAACAAATTCTTCAGCGGTATAATAATCAGTATAAATATAGGGAACCTTAATTCCAAGTAGTTGACCTTTCCTTCATGACATCATACGACAGTTTAAAAATGTATTGAGAATGCGATAAGCAAAGGAAAATAACGTATTCGCAACTCTGCATACAAATATAACGAAGTATATCCGGCGATTAGGCTTCACCTAATTAGATATACGTCTAACACGCGAATACAGGCCAAGGAAACATACTAACAGTTTTTTTTACTATTACGACGTGACAGCCCTAGTTATGATCGACTGCCAAAAAGTTGGTGCGCGAGCGCCGGTAACAAATGCGCTGGGCAGGTGCCCATGGCATCTGCCAAGCTTATCGATAAACAGATATTTCAATTTGGTCGAGTTATAACTAATGTAACGTAATAGAAAACTTACTCGTAATTAAAACTAATAATACACACAAATACATAGTATATTGGTGGAGCTATAAAAAGCAAGGCTTTTTGTAGATTAGGATAATTCTGTCATTGAAAATTTACTGAATAGGAATGTATTACGTTAGCAGTTTATTACTATAAGTACTTAGTATACAGCATAGTATTTGGTATCGTAACGTGATATTCCGAACCCCAAAATCATTACTGTAATCGGGCACTGATAACATTGGCGGATTTTCAAGGTCATATCATTATTTTACGCTTCAATATTTAAAAAAATCAATATAAAATAAAAAAAATATTTACACTGCCTGATCCATCTGAGAGAGGTGATGAAAGAGGAGAATCTTTGGAACTTCTCCTCTTTAATTTGGCTTTCTCCACCCATGCTGTTAACGACAATCTTCTATTCGTCGACAACATTATCACTGATAAATTTCACTAATATTTTTTAACATAGCCACTGTTGTAAGTCACTGTCTAATTAAATTAAAAAATAAACATTAAAAAATAACACAGCCAAATTGAATCGTTCTCACTACAATGCGTTCGTCCGTGTTGAATTGACAGAGGAAAATGGTGGCACGAAAACCAAGGCATAGTGTTTACGAGTATAAAACGCGACCGATATCAGGCTACCAGGAAAAATACCTTTGATAACAGGAATATTTACATAATAATATAGTCACTACTAAACTTGCCGTTTTATTTTCTATATATCGGGCTTTCATCAGCAAAAAATATGCATATTATTCAATACTGCAATCATACGTTAGCCAATATTATATTTCAACCTATTATGGCAATATTCATACCTTGTATGGTAACGTCTAATTGCCAAGTTTGTATATAATTGTCTTGTCAATCTACTCGTTTTGCACAACGAGTCATTATTTTTTACGAAGCGTCTTCATAATAATTTGATACAATCCGGCACCGTCTAAATACAAGCCAAGTACAATCACAAACATCGTAAAAAGAAACTCTCTCATTATCTGTCCAATTTAAACCGCCCTGCAATAGCTTTGAGAAAAGTTTCGCTGGAAAGTCTACCATATTAAATAGATAATTAAGTTTAAATTGTTACTACAGGAATGTAGAAGGCTATACACGGATTCCCACTTGTCTCCAGAAAGTTAATGAATGAAGAAAAGTCGGACCGTGGTTATTTGAAACAAAAGACTAATGTTTCACGTTGTGGAATAAACAATAGTGGAACGGTTCGTATTGTACAAAGTGACCTCTCCGATGGAATGCGAACAAAAAGTTAAAGAGCAAACTGTTTGTTAGGAAGAAAGTGTCGGATGTAAGTAGTTACTATGTGAAAAAATGCGAACACAGCATTAAAATTTGTAAATACGTTGAAGTACCATTTAAAATTCTTTGTGTGAGAATATTTACAAAACCTTTAATGGCTAGAAAATGGAACACTTATTTTTGTGTAGTTATTTGAGTGAAATGCGTACAGTTCACAGCTAATCTTGACGAAATAATAACATGCCAGTCAGTGCTATATTACAGAGCGAAACAGATATATCCACAACATAATTTGCGAATGAAAAAATATGTTGAGCACCGTGAAACGTGACATTACGACGTTTCACTAATATTTCACGACAGCATTGTAACGAATGTGTTCTTTAAACTATGGCAGGAGACTGACAAACGTTCTTTATTAACATGAAGATCGCAAGTTTTATGAAGGTCTTCGTACTGTATGAAATAAAGAGGTACGTCGCTATTTTACACCTTTCCATTTGAGTATATATTTGAGGAAAGAGACAGAAACATTAATGAATAAAAGATAGCGAGGGAACTTGTAGCATTTCATTATTTTCGGCCAAATTATAGTCCCGTAGGATTCTACGGAGATAGATCGAAGTTACCTTAACTTACTGAATACTATATGCTGCCTCACACGAGGGAATTGTACAAATTGTTTTGTTAGCATTTTCGACAGCAAGTCTTAATAATTGCTACAATATCGCGAGAACAAAATAAAGAGCGAATGGAGCAAGTTAAACGAATGAACAAAGTTGACGCGCTTCTGTTGAGATTTGTTCGAGAGTTATTGTGAATATGAATAATCAACAGCATATTCAATCATTCAAAGTGTTCATATAATTGTAAAAGTTCATTGGCTTTGACATAAACTGTATTTGAAACTCATGAGCTGAATACTGGGTACAAATAAAAACTAGCCCTTTGATGTACGAGCGCCTTTGACATGAATGCTGATTTTCAATTCATTCGAGTAGTGTTATTACCCTTTTGAAAGTAAAATTACAGCTTATGGGGTTGATGACACTCAGTGTCTGATACCGTCAATTATATAAAAATACAATTTATCATAATCAAGTTTGTGGAAGTAGATAAGAGTGAAAAAATATGAACAGTATTAGTACGAAAAGATAGTGCACAGGTCAAAGCATTGTTTCTACATTGTCTGTTATTCGTGCAATTTGGTTACCAAAATAGGGGAGAGGAAGTATAAAGTCTCAAAGGATAAACTTTCTCCAGTCTAAAGTGGTCCGATTGAAAAGTTTTCCGAGCGGAAGCCCTTAGCCCCGACTACTACGATGCACTTGATTTTTTTTCACGTTTTGCACTTATTACACTTTACCGTGAGACGCCGAATGGATAAAAAGCTTATCCAGCTAAGTTTATTAATTTAGACATTGTTTGTGAAGTCTTTAGGTTACTTTTAAATTAATTTCGCAGAATTTATGAGAGTTTTTGTTATGACACAAGGCGCATCTGTCCTTATACAATATTGCTTCGTTTGTTATTTAAGAAAATAATAATGAAACGATTTTTTTTTAATAAAGCCTTAGCCTTAGGGTTAGGTATGTGACTTCACTTTTTGACTGAAGTAATAGTCATTATTCATACCATATAACAATTATAGACTTCTAAAGAGTAGTGAAAGATAAAATTAGGTGGCGATATCAATGGCCCTGAAAATCAAAGCTTAAGCAATTTCATATAAATATTTATAAATAAAGCTCGTTAAAAGTATCTATTAGTTATTGACAGATGAATGGCGTAGCGATGTGGTTTGAAAGGCCAGCTGAAAAATTACGATGAATGATTTGATTCTTCGCCAAGAGTCTAAATAGTATCAGTTAGTAAACCGAAGTATCAATTACTATTTTAACCAAAATACAGCTGGAATAAACTAAAGGTTACAAGCTCGTAACAGATAGAATAACATCTATTTCCACTTTGGGACATATTGAACTAGTTGTCTCACAACTAGTTATTCAATATGTCTGTCACCGTGTGTGACTGTCACCGTGGCGCAGTGGTTAAGGTGGTCGCCTCGCCACTACATCGCCGTGCTGGGTGACGTGGGTTCGATTCCCACACGAGACAAATATTTGTGTGATTCATAGATATTTGTTTCAAGTCTGGATGTACTTTGTGTCCGTTAGTTTCATGTTTGTAAAGCTCCCCGCGACACAGGGCTTGTTCCCTAGTGCGGGCGTTGTCTTTTTAAATACGAGTATATATAAAAAAAATAAAAAAAAAATAAAAAAATAATAATAAAAAAACGTCCGTTTAGCACTGCTCAAATCATATTGGTCGCAGCGTGATGTTATATAGAAAATCATCATCATCATCAGCAGTAATCCATTATTGTCCCACTGCTGCGCTCGGGTCTCCTCTCTCTATCTAGAGAGCTGAGAGGGTTTACCCATAATCCACACAACAACACGGGTTGGTGGATCAGACATACACTTAGTATTATTTTAGGATGTATGGGTTTCCAAACGATGTTTACCTTCACCGTTAGCAGATTTTCCACAAAGTGAAATCAACATGGGTACTGCCGGCTACTGAATGCGTTGAACAAACCGAACTCTTCAGCTTTATAGATATCGTTTAGCTTGGAAACAAGACAAACGAATTTGGTATCTATTTTCTGAATAAATTTATTATGAATAAATGCCCTACTAATATTAAAATACAAAAGTCAGGATGGATGAATGCATGGATAGATGTTTGTTTCTCAATCAAAACAGATCGGCTGGAAGGATCTATAATATATGATATTTTGCTCACAAATAGGTATATATTATTATTTATATTAGATTTATAGTCTGGAATAGCACACCGACTACTTATTAATGACATATCCCGCCGGTGGAAGATAGTAAAAATATATCTTAGGTTTCTAATATACATACATAGCATCACACATTTTCCCCGAAGGGGTAGGCAAGGGTGTATCACACACACATTTCGCCAGCTATATTTGTTCTCATCAAATAGGGGACGAACCTATTGTCATCAACCGGGAACATTTATTTACCAAACTTTGGGAAAATTTCATGTACCAACTTTCTTCCCAATACTCCAATAACATTTTCACCCAAGCCGGTAATCGAACCTCATACACAGCAGTTGTATACACTTCCTGCAGCACCACTCAGACAGTTTGCAATGGTATACCAATTCTTGGTAACTGGCAACTCAAAAATTCAAGTAGTAAAAAAAAATCGCTGTACTAACACCGTAAAAGATAACCTTTTTCTAGATCAAAGATTTTATTTGAACACCACCAATCAGTAAAAGGCAGACAAAGCTTTTGAAGTAGTATTGTTTTTTGTAGAGTGAGGCTAGGTACTTTCTAAAACTGCTCAATTCAACAAGAAAACTTACAGCAGCCTTCTTAAGGATTGAAACTACAAAGGAATGAGAGCCTTCTCGTTTAAAAAGACAAAACTAATTTCAAGGTTAACCAATTGGTGATTTAAATTCTCTCATATGGTTCGCATGTGATTTCATTGATCTATATGTTCACATAAACCTTCCCCATAGATTGCTACATCGAGGCTACACTAATAAATCCATTGGCTTACAACTAAGCCTAGTCTTAAAATAAAATGCGTACACTATTATTTATAACCTTGATAATAGTGTCCTTACACGCACAGTTATAAAGACAAGAAATCAATTAAAAGATACGCATTAAATTGTATTGTGCTGTTATATTGTGATGACATGGTGTAGATTTTAGGTTTTTATCAAGGATTGATATAGGATTGTCTTATCTGTCGTTAGGGATGACACAGAAGAGTATTTTAACAGTATATTTTATTGATTTATTTTTGTGTACCTTAAAAGATCTAAGAGTACATAAAGAGGGAAGCTACCTAGAATCGTTATATTACCAATTTTGATTAGTCCTTTTTATTTATTTTTTAACGATCAACCAGCAAACATCCTAACCTGGAATAGCAAGAATTTTTTCAAGTTAATATACAATAAGTAATGAAGATTCTGAAATCCAAATTCATCTGTCTAGTGAAGCTAGACTACTAGACAAAGATATAATCAACAGGATAAAACAATCTGGAGGAGACAGGACACAGAAATCGCGACTACCGGTTAGTAGACATCCCGCGTATGAGTCAGCGGCGCCGAGGGCGTTACACGTTGACCTAGTAAATATCTTCTTCTAGATCAGTGGCTCTTAAAGTTGACTGAATCGCTACCCATCTAACAAATGCTTCTAAAATCGGGACTCGCTAACCATACTTTGGGAAACAGTTTGGAGTTGTACGATAAATTACTTTTAGCAAAGATTTGAACTATAATAATATATTTTTTACAATTACATTTGCTATCCTGTTATCCACTTTACAAATTTTGTGGTTGTGCGTTGACTACTGATAAGAAAATTGTTGTAAACAAAACATACATGTACCAGAAACTTTTAAATAAGCTTATAATAGCTATTTCTAATAAAACAAAGACAATGCCTAAAATCGATTTCACACATGAGGTCTAGGAATAAGTTGGGAACTTGGCAGTAGTTCAAACTGCACCCAATATCGTAGTGTTTACTTCGTCGCGTGAAATATCGAGATAGCGACGTGAGCTGCTTCAGGCTTTCAATATGCATCGTTGCTATATTTGTCTTGTACAAGATCATTATTTGTGGTATTATATATTGATCAATAATAAATATAGCAAATTTTATTGAAGCCATTTAACCGGACAAAATTTATTGATATTTTTTCGGCTGGTAGGCAAATGTTTGAAAATTTTTAGCACGTTTTTCTTAATGTTATATCAGTTATAGAAATAATCCGCCTTCTTAATGATAACCTAATACCATTGATTGAAAAAAAAAACCTTTCTTCACGATTACTATTATAAACCAAAGTAAAGGAAATTGCTTCATATTTTATGCTTTTAAAGAATATTTATATTCTGGGACTGACAAAGGAGTTACGTATTTCGTATTAAATCGACTGATTGTCTGGCATAAAACAGACGAAGAGCATTATTAAGAACTCCAATCACGTTACCTATATGAAACTTAAAAAAGATTTACTATTCTAAACTTAGAAGTTAATCCATAGCGCCAAGGGCGATCTAATCTTACACAGTCTGAACGTTATTAATATAAGATCTATCAAATTACTTTGTAAATCTATTGAATTTTGTACGTAATAGAAACAATTAATTTAGTTTGAAATCTGTGAAATACCTTACATTTTAAATAAATTTAATTCAAATAACATAATAGCAATTTGTCTTTGTAGTGACGGATTAAGAATACATAATGTCGCTACCCCATCTCAACCCCTGGGTGTTGTATAGGGCGACAGACTAAGGGACAACTTATGCAGACAAGAGCACTGCGAGAAAAGGAAAATTCGAAACAAACCCTATACCAACCCGTCTGGCCAGCGTGGTATAGTAGGTAATTCCCTCCACTATCTTGGAGGAGACCCGTGCCCAGCAGTGGGACGTTTATGGATTGGAATAATCATCATCATCATCATTTCAGCCTATTGCAGTCCACTGCTGGACGTAGGCCTCTCCTAACACGCGCCATAGCACTCTGTCCTCCACCTTCCACATCCAGTCAGACCCAGCGACCTTTTTTAATTTGGAATAATGGTTAATGGCAATACACTAATTTTCAAACTAAAACCACTAATATGTAAAATTCTCTTTTGCCTTAGGTATATGATATACGTAATCCTGTATCAGCAGCATGTTAATAAGAAACAATACTGCCTAGTGCCTACAACTTCGTAAACAAAAGAAGATGTTATGTTTTTTCGTTTAGTAAGACAAAACGTCACGTTTAATATATTTAAAACACAACATTTTGTAATTTGACTGCTGACATTTACATAATAGTTAACGTAGCAAAACATGTTCGAATCTATTCAGTCATCCTCACTTATTCGAAGGTTGTCGACATCCAAGGTTCTACGCACATTTCATAAACAAAATTATTAAAAACTTAAAAAAAAACTTGCTTACAAAACACTGATTTGCGCAGCGGAAATTTGTACGAGAGCTAGACTCTAGTCCATTCCGGCTTTGATCACCAGGTCAGGTAAAAAGTATTGGGTTATTTTGTCTATTCATTTTCAGTATTAGACCAAAATCTAAAAATTTGCTTTTAACGGCTAGCTCTCAGATACAATGGAAAATTAATTGTTTGGGCGACACCGGTAAAAAGAAAGTTAAATTCAATTCGTTTATTAAAATGTCAACATGGATCAATTACACGCACAATAATTACAGATATAAAATTAAATATAAAATGAAAATTAGAATAAAAATAATAAATAAGAGATAAAATTTAACAAAATTAAGATTAAAACAAAATGTAAATTAAATAAAAATAAATATTTTATATTTGCCCGTACATGAATCATGTCGCAGTGAGCCAGATATTGGCAGTCAAATCGCTCGGCGAAAGACTTAATAAATAGACTCTCCTACTATTACATAGGACTTCATATAGCTGGCCAAATCTGGGTGCGATTAACCTCTGCCTAGGTTTTGAAAACAGCGTTATTTTATGTATGTTTTTTTCATGCTGACAATGAACACATCCTTAAAACGTTCAGTACATAGCTGGACCATACTGCTGTTGTCTTTTTACTCACTCATAAATATTAATGTAAAATGCGCCTTCCTAACCATATCTCTTGAGACATATGAGGGCCACAAGATTTATGTAAGGTTCCAGTTAGATGCGGACTGAAAATGACTACAGCACCATCTATATTTCGACGGAATCCATTTGCTGACAAGGGTCAGTCATGTTATTGCCATCCAATCGTGCTGGTCCGAATTTCAGCACACTACTCGCGGCTCATACATATTAATGAGGGTCCAAAATTCGAAAAACAGAAGAATAGTATTGAACATTTACCAGATTTACTAAGATTATTCGAGAGATAGGTGTTCGTGTTGGGTCAGGAATCGGAAATGTATCTTTTTGTGAAATTGTGTGAAATTAGGTAGATAAGTAACATGTTAAACCAAAAAGTAGATACATTTTAGTGTCATAAAATAATGAAGACATTTATTTAAATCAGCAAATTTGAAAGCTTGAAAAGGAAGAGTTTTGCTACACAAACAAACAAATCTTATTTATTTTAAAGTTGTAATTAAGTAGAAATACAAAACAAAAAGCCCGTTTTCAAATTCAATCACGCAAAATACAACGCATGAACGAACTTTTATCGACCGAAGGGCTAAAAGAAAGATCTCTTTTCGGTGCGGAGTCAGTCTTTCGGACAACTGACTTCACAAAATGAATCTGTGTACTTAGATTTATTACTTTTAAATAACGGATTATGCCAGCTTTTAAATGAGGTTTGAAGGGTTTGGATAAAGGGTATAAGGATTAGATGTTTGCATTAGGAAAATTATATATATTCAGCCAGGTGTATTCAGAATGTATAAACTAAATATGCAATAATATATTATACAGTTTCTGATATCTAGACGTATTCAGATGTCTCTGTATATTGACTGCTACAGACGGATAGATTGATTACATAAGACTTTTTAGTATCGATAAATTAATGGGGATTTGCCTAGATTTCCTACATATTTTTATTTTAACAACTTTCTTGTGAATATTTATGTAATTAAAATAAATCTAAATATTTTTTATTTCGAATAAATTGCACTGCAATTGGCCTGAATCTTCCGCGTTTAACTTTCATAACAAATCCTCGTTCATATTCGAAACAGATGTTGGATGCAATAACATAATAGTGGCGATTGCGCAAATCGCACACGCATCCAAACCGATGAATTTATAAAATGATTTATTATTACCCGTAAATTACTGCTCTATCTATTTGCTTTGATATACAAAATTCGCTTTCTAATAGCCGTTCAAATTGCACTTTCGCTGTGGTCAGTTAAGTAGAAAACTTAGAAAATGTTGCCAGTTTTTGTTTTAAAATTGTAAGTACGAGACCATAGGCATTACGCATGATTATGTTAGATTGTGACCATGAAAACTAGAACTTTCTATTTATAACAGTTGCCAACTCTCTTGCCAAATGTTTGTAAGTAAAATTACATTTTAAAGTCACTGGCAGTTTGGATGTTTGATCTGACAGTCAATTTATTTTTAAACTGTACTCTCTTTTCAAACTGTTTTTCAGAAAATACAAAGATCTAATTAGATTTGCATGACATTTAGAATAAGAGCATCTCATTTGCTTTCTTCGACAGTGGAATTTTTATGTGCTCATTCGATTGAAAAGAAGCATTCTTTAGATTTGCCATTAAACAAAAACATTACAGTTTACAAAACACTGTCTCAATGCACACATTCGTAAACAAATGTAATAAGTGGAAATTAACTTCATAATAAACGATATTAGCGCCTAAGCCTTCTATTGTAAGTTTCAAATTAAGATTGCCAATCCAACTGCTCACTACAGCTTTATTCAATTCAATCAATATTGAATACAATTACCATATTACCCAACATACGTACAATATGTGTATTGTTTTAGCTTACCAAGATTACTCGTGTGGAAGAAGGCATTATGGAATACATAAGGTATTCAATCTGTCGGCCAATAACCTCTTAGTCTGCTTAATCTGCTTCCCTAAATATGGCAACTGGTTGTCTGGTCTATTTCTACTTGTCACATCAATACACTGATCACATGTTATATATATCGATGGCTTGACATTCCTATACGTCGGTTTAAGTCTCTAATAAACTAATAAGTAGAAGAATAAATATAAGAATATTTTTTTTAAAAAAATAAAATAAGTGATCAAGCAATTAAAAAAAATTTCAACGTCGACTGTTAAAGAAAGGAACGATACTATATTCTATACTATAATTTTTATAGCAGCTATTTTTATAGCTATTTATGTAATGATATTTACGTACTTCGACAAAATCCTTATTTTTTTTTCAAAATTATCTAAGTACATGGGTATTTTTCCAAGAATCTGCGAATTTTCACGAAAAAAAACCAAACACCGTAGAGTTAGCTGTTCTTCGACAAACGACATTCGATCACCTCGATATTTTTACTATGATTAGTATCGTTTCAACTTCTTTAGAGCTCCTAAAGACAATGAATAGTTTTACGACCTACAAGATGATACAAGATGTCTCCATCGCTCGATCAGCATTGTCGTTGCATAATAAAAATATACCGAAGACCTTTTCCCATAAAGGTGAGAGAGAAATGAGTAAGCAATCTGCTGAATTATTTTCATTTTGAACTAAAGTTTTTCTTTCTTTTTTTCTAAAAATATAGATTATCATTTTTACGGCTACGTAAATACTGTTGTGGTATTCTACTTTATTATCATAAAACACCTACTTTTTCCAATTTTTTTTTTCAATAACTTGAACAAACAGAAAACGTTATAGGTATTTGATATCAGCATAATGTCGCGAATTTGAATTTTTCAAATCGTTTTACAAAATTGTTTCCAAATAGGTATTCGGAATCCTTCCATAATTACCTGTCATAAATGTAAGCGCCGTAATTAATTGAATCAATATGAAAATTGATAGAAACCACCTCGGTACACCAACAATAAGCTACTAAACGTTTAGCAGTAAATATTTGTCTCTGTACGGAATTTATGGCTACAATAAATCAACGTTTTGATCTTAAAACAATGCCAGTTATAATTCTGTATCAATTTATTAGAAATCTGAATTTCGTATTACATTTAGAGTCTATTTGTAGGTAAATTTATGACATAAATTACCTTTGAAGATACATCACACAAAAGTGGTTAGCTGACAAAATTATTATTTGGGAAATAGTAACAAGAAAAAGAAAGAAAAATCTTCAATTACTAGATATTAATATAATAGTACTTTAAATATATTCTCTCTATCGCCCTATTAAAAAAAAACTACATATCGCAGTATTCGCAGCGTTCTAAGATAATCTATTTGCGTTTCCAATATCTGCCTTAATTTCTAACACCACGAGATGAAAACTGTTAAACGGAATTATTTGCATATAGGTTACGCCTTTTTCATTCAAAATAATTGTGTAATACATATTCGACAGTATTGAAAACCACTAAATTTATTTAAAAATGGCAAAAATCTGCACGGAGTCTAGCCACAAAACTATAAAATTCTTGTAACATTATTACATAAAACTATTTCAGTAAATAGTTAGGTTATGTGATACGGTCGGTATTATGCGAAACAAGACATAAATCTAAAACCACAGGTGACGTGATACAACGACCTTCACCTAGCAACTGGATGGAAATAATTGCACGAACATGGACATGTTTTTTTGTTTATTTTATTACTTTTTGTCAAGTTTATTTTTTACTGTTGTTATATAGACATGTGTATGTATAATGTTTTATTTTGATTGTAATCTCCAGAACATTCTTGTAAATAGTAGTTTTTATATAAAATATACTCTTTTATCCACTGTTTATTTTTACAGATTTTTTGAGACTGTATATTGCGATAATTTCGAGTGAATCTTAATGTCATATCATGTATATTAAAATATAGTAGGTACCTAATTAACTAATGCAGACAAGAACATTGCGGGAAAAGGTAAATTCGAAATTCGAAACAGGCCCGCGTGGTATAGTAGACTAAATTCCCCCCACATTCTTTACCGACCAGACCCGTGTTCAGCAGTGGGACATTTATAAGTTGAAATGATGATGATGGTGATGAATTAATTCGCACATAATGAGTTTAAAAAAGACGTTGCGCACGAATCGTGTTAAACAGCGACTAACCCGTGTCTATATTAGCAAGGTCTAAATAAAAAAATATTGAATTTGTATGAAATGTGTGGAAATTACTTTTATTACTACTTTCATACTTAGAAAGTCTTGTATAGTTTAGTATTATAATTACTACAATTAGTTTTAATAGATTATACGGTAATTAAAAGTCATATAATTATGTTTAACAACACTAACAAAGTTTAGCCAAGAACACAGCTTAGTAGCTTCTAGATTGTAACAAGTAATTGGCCACTAAAGAAATTGCGCGTTCAAATGAAGACACGTTAGGTACTTAGCGTACGTTGCTGACCGGTATATAGCTGTGTAGACTTAAAGCAATAGCTTCTAGCAAATTGCACATGCTAATTTTTACTCAAAAACAACAGTAATAACATTTATAATCGTGTACATAAAAATCACGAGGAAAATTTTATAGTTTAGAACAATAAGACCTATGTATGTACTATAAAATATTTATATATCAGAATGTTATAGGATATTGCATAAAGCTTAACTAACGAGTATACTAAAAATAATTCGCGTTAATTTAAACTAAATTTTAAATTTATTTTTTTGATTCTTTATGGCATGAAGCGATACTGAACAACGATAGAGCAGCTGTAGAAAACATTACCCCCTTTTCGTTTGAAATCGGGTAAGAGTTCCAAAAGTTGGTAAGGCATAAGTTTGTTTTTCCCCTTTTGAGATTTTTATGATCGTAATTTTTTATGGTAATGTTTTTACTTTGTGATAAGGGGAGCAGTTATCAGGGGACATAAAATGGGATACTACGTCGATGTAATCAGTGAAATATTTTTCAATGCCAAATTTATCGGTAAAATATCGATACCTACCTTCCAAATTTGATTTAGATGAATTCCAATTTCAAATTCTGGGTGCTTACCTGAAAGAAAAATAACACTATTAATATTTAATGTTAGGTACATACAATGTAAGCGAACGTTAACATTACGTACCCTTCATGGAAAAAGCTGTTAAGTGATAATTTCAATCCAGCTATGTCACTCTTTATGTTAATAGCTTAACGATAGGATGAATATAATTATTGTGAAGTGGAATGTATCACATTATAAGCATTTTATTTATGACCGCAGCCAACAGGTAAACCACAGAGTTGCTATGCAAACGTTGCAGCTCTTTATAAATATAGCTTAATAAAGTCGGTATTAATATAACAAGCGACGCCGGGACGCACAGATAACGGGACAACAATATGTACAGTAAAATTGTCCTCTGTAAAATCCCAAAGTTCTGGGAATTCAAACTTGGCAGCATTCCCTACCTGCACTCTATTAATGAAAATACTGTTTAGTTAAATTCATTATGCTGGAATATTCGAATTTTAAAATTGTGAGAATTCATTTTAAAATTGGATTATTTTTAAAAAATAGAACGGTTATTCCAAAATTCGTTGTGAAACTTTATTTAAATTATGAACAAAATACGCTGTTTGGATAAGAAAATACGTTTATTAACTGTAAAAATAAAGCCAAGATGAAAGAAGATCTGTAATCTTCGTTAAGACGAACAATGGAAGGATTTACTGATAAACATCCAATAAGAATTATACAAGCTAACTTAAATTTCACAACAGAACAGAGAACGCTGAAGTCGTATTATTCTCAACATGCTGATGGTTTGTTCAAGTCTCATTCATTACATATTAAAATACATGAAGATTATTGATACGTAAAGCACGCAGTTATTTATATTATATTATTATATATCTTTACTTGTACATATACCGATTTACAACATTATGTCTCCTGTATGATAATAAACTCAGTCCTATTAAATCCGTGTTACCAATTATGATAAAAAATATTGGTAAATTTTATCCAGCAAAATAACGAAAAAAAACGTGTTATAACGCTATAGATAGATTCCCATCTTAAAACTAACACTTGTTCGTAAGCACCATAATCTGTGCGCGTTCCGTTTTCGACATTAAACAAACATACACCATAAACAAAGTTATGGGACATAATGTGAAACGGTTGCGAAAGTGGGACTCTGAACTTTATTGTATGAAGTGGCATATCGAAAAGTACGTGGATGTATGAACACCATGTGCATTGAGACCAGTCTGTTTTGTTTTTATTTGTGAATGACTGTGTATGAAATAAAATGTCAATGGATAACAGCTTTTAATAATATGAGTTTGCTATGGTTGAGAACATGTTTTTGAATAGAATTTTGTGGTTAAATTGTACGATCCTTGAATAAAACTTTATGGGCTTCAAACTATCAACATAGTAGTATATATATATGTAATAGTTTTCAAACCAAAAGTTTTGAAAACTATCATTAGTCAGCTTTGATAGAACTGGCTACCTGAGTAGAAATATTTATTTAAACATCTATTTAAATAATTCATGTATTTCGAAATAATTCGCAAGTAACTAGTGATTCTAAACTTAACAAATATTTTTTTTTAATGAGATTCAAAGTCGTACAGAAAATGTTACTATTATATTCATAAACACTAAGTAATGCATGCTTTTACGAACAATATATAAAACACCATTAAGGTAAATGTAGCTCTTGAGATTTCTCGGCTTATTCCGAGAAATTTTCCATTTCTTTAACGACAAGTAAAATTTCCATATGTACGACACAAGCGCTTTCGACACAATAAGCTTGTTCAATTATATGTACGATTACCATAATTTGCTGCTTTCTTGAGGCGAATGTTTATACTTTATAATACAAATAAAGATTAAAGTCACATATCCATTGAAATGATTGAGAGGTAGCCATTTTACGACAACTTTCGGACACAAAGTAGCTGATTTTATTCAGTGAATCTTTCACTTACTTTATTTCGATAAACATAAAGTTAAAAATTGATAAACCACTTGTTATTGTACGTCTTTTTTCAATGAGATTGTGCTATGTATGTAATATTACCCAAACCTGAATGACCTAAAAGACTATTTTCGCGCGTCACAGTTATCTCTAGGTTCGCTTGAATTTTTCTTTGAAAGCTTTCATTGGCTAATAATTATTTCTTCAATCTGACTAGTAGTTATTGAGATTAGCGCGTTCAAACAAACAAACTCTTCAGCTCTCTAATATTAATATAGATAAAAAATATATAAGTAATATCTCTTAGTTGTTGATTGCCAAATTTAATCAGAACTATTTCAAAAGAGTCATGGAAAGCCCTGGTATTTCTGTAGTAAGAAATGGCATTCGATTCCGTTTCCACTTGTGTTTTCCTGACCAAGTACGGCAAAGCGGCAACTTGGTGGTATGCGTTTCGCGTGAGTGCGCACCCCTAGCGCACTTTTATTAGCATTAGCTGACTAAGCATGTTCCAACGTGACGGTATTAGGTGCCAATAGGCTCGGGGTAACTTCGACATGACTTTATTTTAGTAACAGTTCATATAATGTATGAAGTATATTTTTCGTGGGCAACTCAACGTACGTAACGAACGTACTTCGGGGCAAGTTAATTTTGTTTTTTTTTTTTTCAAACTGAAACGACCAGTTTAAACTGGTGTGAAATAAGGGTATGTAAATACACAATGCATGATAATGTAATAATAATATTCCACCACATTTACACAGCGCCATCTAGTCCCAAATTAAGTAATTATATTTGCTTGTGTTATGGGTACTAAACAACTGATTATACTACTTAAATACATTTTTTTTAATACATACATATTATAGATAAATAACACCCAGACACAGAACAAACATTCATGCTCATCACACAAAGATTTGTCCTGGGTGGGGATCTACATCCGGCTTAGCAGTCAGGGCCACTAACCACTAGATCAACAGGTCCGTCATGATCGCTTGAATTCAAGTTCTATATTTCTAATATAATGCAATGCTAGAGTTCATAAAAGTAAATAAAAAAGCGCATTTCAAAGAAAATCGTTAAAAATATACCAAAATACTTTTATTTAGATAGAACACAGGTTTATAAAAAATATTCAAATTCGAGTCCATATAAATTGTTGAACTAAAAAGATATTGAAGCGGAGCACTTTAAATAACTTTTAAACTCTAAAGCAATCATCTATTATAATCCAGTCTTTGGAAATGCTTTCGTCTGTAAAAAACGCTGTTTCAGACAATCTCAAGTCTATAGAAAGCTGCCAAACTTATAATAGAACATTGTAAACTATTGACTGACTACCAAAGAATGAGTGGTTTCAAATAAGATTATGATTTATAATCTACTCCGGCGAAAACGAAGGCTGCCAAACACGATTTATAGTACTGAAATAATAATATACTTTTTTAATGATTGAAACGCCTGAATATGAGCTTTTACTCGACAAACACGGATCCTTATGATAACTCCTGTACCCTTTTGAACATCAAGTGTATATGTGATAAATGGGCTATCAAACACTAAAATATGTTTTCAAATCGGACCAGTAGTTCCTGAGATCCTAGCCTTCAACCAAATAAACTACAGCTTTATAATATTAGTATAGATATACACTAACTGATACCACATTCTCTATTTGATTATATTTTGAAGTTTATATTTTCCTTGTCTTGCACAGATGTATAAAGGTATTACTCTATATATTTAGTACATCTAAAAGGGAACAATACCTCTTATGACGTACTAAAGATGAATAGGAATTTTGTTATTTTATTTTCAATTCCTCACCACTCAGTCATAATAAACTAAATCAATATAATTATTACATAACTATAAGATCTTGGAATTCATTCAAACATAACATGTCAAAACATAGTCTGCCCTATCATCCAATCATGTTCGAATGTCTCAAGTTAAAATGGTCTTGTACAAGTACATAGGTATGCTAAAGATGCACTGAGGGTTCAATATTCATATAAATTACTGGGATATAAGTAGAATTCGAAGGGAGCGTCCCTTGAACCGTGGAGATAATAAATATAGTATCTACCTACATTTATATATGTAGGTATTTGTAGATACAAGAGTGCAGAAGATAATAAATACATCGATTATATATTTTGAAATGAGAAAGTACTTAATATCAATTGTTAGGTTAACATTGCTAAACTGACGAAAAATAACTGATAACTGAAGGCAAAATCTAACTTATTATGTACCTAATTTATTTATTATAATGCCTAGAGAACTCAGAATGTACATATACTTATCTATAATAGAAAACCATTTCACTATCTCATCGTCAGTTCTTTGATATTGTCTATTTAGACAAAAAATACACGAAATCTATATATACTGTTTAAAATTGAATAGAGAAAACTAATTAATTATTCATCAAATGAAAAACAAAACACTGACTATCAATAAATATACAAAAAAAACATTATCCAAACAAAAAATGTATACACAAAAATAATATTCGCGAAACTCACAACAATGCCAAAAGACTGTTTCAAACAATACTTATTGTATACTAGAAAAAACAAAAGTATTCACTCTTTGGAAAATCTCAATCCCACGACGTTTTTCATGCCAAGATCAGATCTTGCTATCGGCTCTCTAATTAGTTTTGCATGACTAACAAACTTATAAAAAACATCAGTTTCACATTCGAAAGCGTAGCATATTAAATTCCTCAGGAAAGGAAGATTAAACTAAATATTTAGACTAGCGAATCATAAACAGATAGATAGATCGATCATTGTTTTAAAATGGGTATAGGTCACTTATATTTTAGTAAAGATTAATAATCGACTTCATTCATGAAGAAGTTTCTGATTTTAGAAGTAACAAAAGAGGTATGTTTGAATTAAATTTATTCTCAGTATCTGAAGCTGAAGCAGTCCTTTATTAGTGGGAACCGCATATTCCAATAGTTAGAAGTAAGGAATATATAAAAGATATAAGGATAAAGGATATAAGGAATAAACAGAACTATACAACAGTTAAAACAGAATAAAGAATCCCAGTAGTTATGTTCACACAACTGTTAAATAGAACTGCTGATAGGACTAATGCAATGGGACAAAAAATCCCAGTAGATCTGTTAACAGAACTGTACAACAGAAAAAACGGAAAGGGTTACAACAACATAGCTAGCGATTCCACCTCTACTTACCCTTTCGGAGAAATAAAGCATCATACTATGTTCGATACTGATACTGTGATACGATGACCTACTTTAAATAATGCACTGATATTGAACGCTATTGTATGGAATCATTTTTATCGTACATTGCTTTCTCGAAATAGCCTTTCGCTCTATTTGTTATTTTACAAATACATTCGTTACTTGAATGAACTATTGTTTACAAATAGGTTTTGTATTTGTCAAAGATATTTATTTTACTAGTTTTCTCACAGATAGTAAAATTGAAATTGAATCTATTGTTATGAAACAATCAAATCGAGAAAGAAAATATTTAACAGAATTATATCATCAAAGAAATATTGAGAGATTTATTTTGCAGTATTTATTTTCATATTTTTTATTGTAATATTTTCTTATACTTACAGAAAAAAAATAGCATTCAAAAATGTATAAAAACCATTAGATGTATCACATGAGTCGCAACATCTAATAACCTCACAAGAGATCGTTAACTTGATTTACAAAATAAAATTCAAACTGTATCAAATGCCTTATACAGTTGTATGAAAGTTAAAACATATAAATGGCCCGTAAACCAATAAACGTTAAAGTGTAAATAACCAGGAACACGTGTATTAACACGCCACCAATCGAGAAACATTACCAAAGCCAAATGGTATTGTAGCCGTACCTTAATTGGACACCATTAAATTTACAAAGGCTTTTTTTCTACTTACGTAACAGTAACGAGATTTATGTAACATTATAAAGTTAAGAGATTTCACAACCAATTTGGATAAAAAATTGCCACCTAGCATTTCTTTTATTAAATTCTTAGGGCAAACAATTTTAAGTGAGCTTTAGATGCTAATGACGAGAATATTTGTCAACTTTTTGTTACGTTTTGAAGATGAAATAAATTAATTTTAGATAGATATAATAATGTTATTAAAAATTAAATAAACTTAATTTTACGCTTTGAGGATTAAAGTCTTATAGATAATATCTTATAGAGCTTGCTAAAATTTAAAAAAAATCTTGACACACTCCATTCAAAATATGTAAATACTAGGTACGTAAAACTAATAACAACCCTTTCATTATTTTCTTCTTCTCCATGACTTATCCAATGATAGGTACTTGGGTCGGCAGAAAAAAAATTCTTTTCTATTCTCCTCCATCATGTGATCATCCACTCCCTTTTTCTTCCATATAATTCCTCACAATCTAAACATCTTTACTTCTGCCATAAAAACCTCTCATTCATTCCATCCGAAATTCAATACAATAAGCAAGTGAGATCTAACCAGTTAATATCAAACGGTAAATTCTATATACAGTTTCTCATTTAACCCACCTTGAAAGAGTTAGTAGCCTTCTTGACACTTTATAATAAACCGTCAATTATATCCAACTAATTAATTAACAGACAAATAGCCTCTTTGCCGCGTGTAAACTCTATATAAACTTTCCAACAATCGGGCACATCAAAACTTGTGTAATGGTATCGGAAAGCGTCGCTTTGTGACAGTACAAAGGAGGAAAATTCACCGAAGGTTGTATTGCGTTTAGTTTAAAGTTTGAAGAACATTTCGATAAGAGTGCTTCGCAAGTTGAAGATTTGACCGAACAGACTATTAGGGTGCTCTGAACATTTTGCTGTTGCCTTCAATTTTGTTCGTTTGATCGTTTTCACAGTACTATTGTTAGTCGAAACTTGAGAACAAAATTGTTTCGCACTTTTTGCGGTTTTTGTTCCCCTTGTTAGATAAATACCCACGGCTTGGGGCTCACTTGGGCGATTTTAACACTTTTTATTTATAAATATAGGAATTAAAGAGTTTTATACAAGAGAATTGATGGTAAGCAAAAATAAATGTGTATATAATGTGCCTAATAAATAATGAAGTCTAAAATTGGTCTAAAAATAAATATGCACAATGTTTCAAAGCATTTTATTTACACAGCAGTATTTCACACGAAGAACTTAGAAGTGACATTCGCTGGGAAAACTGTTTAAATTATTTTGTTTACTTCTTATTGTGAAACTTTTACTTTTTAGTTTGCTGAAAGTAAGCATAAGAAACATTTCTTAGGTCTAAGTACGATATGCAGAAGTGAATCATTATACTTAAGACTAAAATAATAAAATGCAGACCGTGTGAAAATTCATAGATATGGCTGAAAACGTAGAAAAAAAACAAGCACCTTAAGAGCATCAACTATGCCACAACTAAGCTTAATGCAAGCAAACCAAACGAGCTTTGAAAATCATTACTGAAGCAACTGTCTCTTAGCCTCCTTTAGTAATCAAATGAATAAACCTAATCCTATACAAACCAAGAACAAAGTACTAAAAATAATATAAAGGCTAGAACACACGTGCACAAAACAAATACAGTTAAACGGACACGACACTCACTGATTCCTTACACATTGGTCACGTCACGAAAGTCGTGACGACTAATAAATGCTTGCGGACTAACAGAATACGGTTTGTAGTGTATCATTCGATATGGTCCATTTAGCTGATATGTACGGAATTGCGAATGCTTAATGTAACGGATATTAATCGTTTTCTTATTGATTTATGTGATCGTAATGAGACTACCTCCATGGCGCACGCGGGTGTCTGAACGACTGCTGTAGAAGAGGTTCCAAATTCTATTCCCGAACAAAAAGGTGTCTTTCAATTCTCGCATTGTTGTGTAATAATAACAGAAACACTTGAAAAAGTTAAAGATGTATCTGAGAAATGTGTACTTATGTAAAAATGTAAAACTACACTTAACAACTGCATCAGTTTAACCCATTTTTCTACAAACGTATGTAACCTCATACTTATATGAAGACAATAAAAGAGGTTTGTTTATTTAATCTAGTTTAAGCTACATAATAATACAGGATTAAACAGTGATTTAACAACAAAATGTACAAATATTTTACTCAAAACGGATTAAATATACAGAAATAAGTCCTTTTGCATCCATTCACACAAAGGAAAGCGGATTAGCAAGACTTAAACTATCTGTCACACGAATTTCAGTCTTATGTCACAATAATAAGGACACGTATCTTAGAACAATACAAGTAAACAGCAGACGATTTGATTTATAACTCGTAAAGGCGCGTCGTGAAGTTCCAACCATTCATCATGAACTGTCAATGTTATCGAAGAGTTTTTATTCCATTTACGCGCGTGCGTTCACCTCCTTAGATTAGGGACACGGATGACTGACCACATGTGGAATATGAAGACATACTATATGGTCTCGACAAACTTGGCAACCTTTTGTTGCTAATATTTTTTTAAGTACCATTAAAGGCAACTTTTAGTAGCGTCACTTTTGACTATTATCACATATTATCACATAGATTAAATGGTTGCGTTAGGTCATACTATTTTAAAATACTACGAAATCCCTCTCATGATATACCTAGCTGAGATAAGGGTATATAGCACTCACAGTGGAAGAAATGTGTGTAATGAAACATGTGACATAGCAATTTTGAATCTTAAAATAATGGGCACAAGAAAAAGTTCTCGGAAAGTTCTTTAGATTCATATAAAACGTGTTAAAGATTGAAGAATCGATATGCGTCTACAGGCTGATGATGATGATACCTAAAAATATATGGATCTCATACATATTAAAAAAGACGAAAGCTATTAATTTTATATATAGCAGTCGTAAAACACATGACTCAGAAGAAATATCAATAATTTATAGTGTTTATTTCTTCAGTATAACAACAGAATCTCTACGATTTACATCGACAGCGAAATGACAGACAAGATGGCGCTCAAATAAACAAAACACATAATAAATATATCTAACTTGGCAAACACCCACGGCTTCGCCTTGTGTAGGTCGGTAATGATAGCCTTAAAATGTCCTTCTTCAGGTGTTAAACTATATCTCTGTAAAATTTCATGAAAATCGGTTGAGTAGTTTGGAAGATTATCCCCTACATCCGAATTCTGAAACATAACCTCTTCATAATGTTATGTATATGTAACACGAGTAACGCTTGACCTAAATATTTACTTAGCGTGCAAATACCCGAGACAAATTCAAAAGAAATTCACTTTAATATGCCGTGTAAACGAACGTATTATGTCGAAAGAAATCGAAACATTTGTGTATTACATTTCTATTGAGTGTTATTGTAATAAATAACGTAATATTACATATTATTATAACTTGTTATATTGTTTTGATTTCTCCATCCGAATCTAAACAATGTTTCATAGATGGTTTTCTAACGTTTAGAGCTAGCTAGCTACATTTACAGAATTGAAACGTGTTCTTTTTATGATTTTACGATCATCAATTTCGTTCTAAAATTAAAATTTGAAATGTAACTTTTTAATCAGGAAACATAAAACTATCGCGACTAAATATTCGTAGAAATATATTCTAATTAATTTAGTTGCGTTTAGCGGAATAGACACATTTAACTAATTTCTTCCTAGTTATAAAGTTAAACAGTAAGCCACTGACCGGGTTGACAACACAGAACAAATGCCGTAAAATAGTTGTCACTGTGCCAACTAAGGGTACGGTCGCATTGAGCAACGGAACACCACGCCATGCAACAAAGATATTCAAGCAAAAATAAACTATAAAACTATCACAACAGATAAAAACATACATCGAAGCAACTACAAAAGAGTTTTTAACAGTAGAGTTTTTAACGAAGGAGGTGTGTTATGGATAAGGCCTATAAGGGCTCTATGGTCTTTGCTAACTCTAATGCTAAACAGACGTATGTTAAAAAGAAGGTTTAAGTGACATTGGCAAAAAGTTCAACAAATTGATATAGGTAGAATAAAAAAAATTAAGGTTTAAAATAGCGACGATTCTTGCTCCAGTGAATTATTCGAATAAGGAACAAATGAACGCGGTCATATACTTATGGAGTGTCACTGATTACAAATAACATCTAATAAAGAGGAATTTGTTTTGAAGACTGCCATTCACAACACCTTAATTTTAAGTAGAGAACTAACCTACAAGTCATGCCTGTAATATTCAGCCAGCATCAAATGGCAACGGTAACTGGTGGCCGAGGAATTTGATTTGCTCCTAAATACAAAAGAAAAAACAAACGTA
Source organism: Laspeyria flexula (assembly GCA_905147015.1). Taxonomy (NCBI): domain Eukaryota; kingdom Metazoa; phylum Arthropoda; class Insecta; order Lepidoptera; family Erebidae; genus Laspeyria; species Laspeyria flexula. Next base: position 6,962,827 of record LR989964.1, on the reverse strand, counting down.
CAATATTGTCGTCAAGACATGGCTGTTCGACGACTGAATCTCGTTAAATTAAGTTCAACATTTCAAATATGTTTTGTTCTTATTTGGAAGATGTGATTTCCGAACAACAAGTCTGATAGATTCCAGCCTACAAGACAGAATTAAGTCTCTTTGACCAAAATCTCAAAAAGTATCTTATTTTTAAAGCGTAAGATTGATTTTTTAGTATCTACAAGCCCGCATACTGTTTTATATACAAAACATTGCATTAACAAACTCTTATGTCGTTTAAACTAAACGCGGCATGTGGGACATTTCCGTCGTAGCGCAATGTGTATGAATTAAATTATTCGCTCGTAGGTATATGGATATAGTGTGAGTTTTTTTGGGAACTTTTTACGTATAATACCTTTGTTTTACATCTTTTTGGTGAAAACTAAAATAACTGAATAATAAGTCTTATATTTAAGGATATTTTTCGTGTTACTTCTATGCCATTGAAATGACCTCTTTAAAACTCAATTAAGAAGTTATTTAAAAGAGTATTATTATGTTTTATTTAAAGACAGTCTTACACAGGAGACTTTATAATTAACACGTCAATCTGATAAAAATAATTTAAGTAAACTATTTGTGATTGAATTACATTTCTTTATTAGGTACGTCAGACAGTCAAGAAAGAATATATCATTACTAGGTACTAACAACAATATCAATAGGCAGATGACTTTCTGTTGCAATGGGCGACAATATAATGTCAAAACAAGGGGCCCCAAATTTAACATAAGTATCTATATCTTTGTAGACACTTGAACAATGGTGTATAACTGATAACATCAACTAAGTAGGACGCATACAACCTACCAATTTGACCTACTTGGAACATTTCAGACAGTATTCGAAATTTAAAATTAGGTAAAACAGTTTGACCTTATTCCCGAACTGCAGTTGTCATAATGCAGTGTCGGTTAGACTAAAGAAGTCGTTTAAAAATAGCGTTTAATATCGTATGTGGCTGGTAATATTAGTGGCCTAACCTGGAGAACTACCAAGAAACAATTCATACATTGTTCCTTTATTAAGGCTTTAATAGGCATATACTATCGAGTTGGCAATAAGCTAGCATTTAATATGAGTAATAAAATACAATATTGCGTTTTGTTGCATAGAATTAGGGTTGCCACCTGTCATTAAATTTTAGGATTACTATGCATAAAAAATACAGGTTTTGAATATTTCGGACGAAAAAAAGTTTTGTTTTATGCAAACTGCAATGTTTCAATAAGCTATGGCCGCCGCGTTAGATAGGAAGCTTATAGGCAGGCCGGTCACGCCTGCATTTGCAAAAATAGTGGCATTTCTAACTTTTACGTATTTTATTTGCTTAGTTATGACTCCAGTGTTGACGTGGATGGACAATACAACATCGTCCATACCAGGCACAACCCTAATAGAATAAGACTATTTAGTAATGTATTCACGAATTATTCGCCTTCTTAGTTTTTAATTGTCAATTAATGTATGTAGTCAGGTTTATTGCTTTTTATGAATTAATTTATCATGTTTCATAAGACGTGATAACGTATTTCGAACTTACTTTAACTGTCAAAGACATGCCGTTTTTGACAGACGTGAGATATTTTTATGAATATGGACATTGACTAGCACGACAGGACAACTAGTACCCAGTTTTTTATTTTTTTACAGCATTGAAGAAATTTGGAATACATTTATCTCAAACTGTATAGATATATAGACATAACAAATATAACTGGCCTGTTGGTCTAGTGGTTAGTGACCCTGACTGCTAAACCGGAGGTCGTGGGTTCGATCCCCACCCAGGACAAATCTTTGTGTGATGAGCATAATTGTTTGTTCTGTGTCTGGGTGTAATTTATCTATAATATGTATGTATTTACAAAGAAAAAATGTATTTAAGTAGTATATCAGTTGTTTAGTACCCATAAAACAAGCAAATATAATTGCTTAATTTGGGGCTAGATGGCGCTGCGTAAATGTGGTAGATTATTATTATTATTATTAACTATAATAGCACTATATAATAAATACTATTGTAATTATAATTGTAATACTTTGACTGGCCAGTTGGTCTAGTGTTTAGTGACCCTGACTGCTAAGCCGGAGGTCGTGGATTCGATTCCAACTCTTTGTGTGATGAGCATAAAGGTTTGTTCTGTGTCTGGGTGTAATTTATCTATAATATGTATGTATTTACAAAAAAAAATGTATTTAAATAGTATATAAGTTGTTTAGTACCCATACTTTGGGACTAGATGGCGCTGTGTGAATGTGGTAAGTAGAATAAAAATATATATATATCAAAGCCTAACGATTAATAAATCATAATACAAACTAAGTTATTACTCTTTCAACGACAAATGCACAATCACGTCTTGTATTGTTTTACAAAATGTCATACAATGTTTACGCAACATTACGATGTTTTCATACAAAACAAAACGTAAATAACAGAAAATCTATGGAGAAATCAAGATATATTTGAATGTCTTTCATAAATAACAGAGACTTATACCCTTAGATACAGACGTATCCCAAACGAGACACTTCCCATAATTTGTATAAAGCAGTGTTTCCCAAAGAATTTAACTCATGACCCCCATTACAAATAATATCAGTGATTTTAAAACTGCGTTTATTACCTATATAAATTATAATATAGCTATGTAATTTACAGAAATAGACAGCTATAGGACTATAAATTATCCGCGGATATTTTACTGTCTATGGTTTGTGATAACAACTCCCCAACGCAGACTTGGTGACTCCCCCGGGGGTCATGTCCCACAGGTTGAGAAACACTGTTACCAAAATACACTAGAATAAACAACAATATTTCCTAAACAATATGATGGTTTCTGGAACGAATGCACCATAAAAGTCAGGGGAACAAATAAAAGACACTTTATATTATGCATGCCTGATAATAGTTAGCAGAGCTGGCGGGATGTCGTAAGGAAATCCCGGCTTGCTAATATATTCTCATTTGTACGTGTCTCACTCGTCACATCTAGGTTTAAGGGCTGTCACGGAACGCTATTGGATCAAACATATTTATTGTAAAAATATCCAAAAATAAACTATGTTTTGTACTCGTAGCAAAAATCAACAATATAAAACGGTTACGTCATGCGCGGACGTATATATTAATATAAAACCTTTATTATCATCTTTTTCAATAAATACTAAAAATCTAAATTTTGCCAATCGTCAGGTAATTAATTCGGAAAGTGTGAGAGCAATATGGGCATCCTAATGGAAACATACATGACTCATAGTTCATTATAAATTCACACTTAACATAAACATGTGTACTGTTATCACTTATCAGTGACGCAAGTGCATTGAAACAGAAAGTGATGACTTTATCTAAAGAAAGTTATTATCTATATAGATGTGAGCACCATTCAATCTTATCAGACATCGTAACAGTTGATAATACACGTCTCTAACTATTACTGATATTTATTATCTTTGTTAACAAATATAGACAGATCGACCCCAAAAACTCTAAATACTAAGCTCATTATCATACAACATTTATATCGCAGATTAAAGAAAAACAAAACAAGAATTATTAAAAACATCTAGATTTAAACACATAACACGTACGCTCAAATGGGCAATATATTTTAATTAAGTGTAGTAACGCATTTCTTTAATTAGAACCTTTTTTATATCACAAGAAACGTACGTGATGACCCTGGTAATATGCCGAACGCGAGTTAATAGTTCGCTAGAGTAATTGGACTGAGATAAATCCGAAGATATATGCTAATCTCAGGCATGATTCTTTAGGTCTTTCGTTGATTCACACCACAAGCTGTTCGCCCACAAGTGTGAATCGGGAAGGAACCTTTTTTAAAGCTATTGTTTCGAACCATATTTCATTGTTCACTGGTAGGAAACGACGATTTTTGTTCGGACGTCTTTCGATTCAATGACATCATAATACGATGATCTCTGAATATTTATAACATAATTAATACGTCACGGCGGCGTCACATACTAGTTTACTATCGAAGTGGGTCGAATTGTTTCAGTGGAGAATCACGGTTGATTTATGATTCATAGCACTGAATTATTCTAAATAGGTTACTGTTTAAATACACTGTGCAAATTTCTGAGAAACTAGATATTCTTAGAATTAATTCTTTATAAATCCCTGGGGATTAGAGTCTTATGAATCTGTAACAGCTATAACATCCAATGACCCTAAGTTTGCTTATTAAGTTTTATATTAATTGGATGAACTTTCATATAATCCCTAAGAGACAAACAAAGCTATCTCTTCCGTTGTTTGAAAATTAGTTGGAATTTCTTGCGACTTATCAACGAGATTCTTGAAATAAGGAGCTAAAACGTTAACAGGATTCAGAGAAATCCGATATTCACTGGTTTCCCTTTATTTCTCTTAATAGAGTTCCTCTAATATATTACTTAATTCACTACACGGTCTGTTAAATAAATTATACAAACATCAGGCCACAGCCACACTGAATCATTCAGTTACAAAGATACTCGGAACACGATTCTTCGCATTCACAAGGTCAGAGAGAACAGAACCGGACATTACATTTGAATATAAAATACTCGTTTCGTTTAGAGTTAGACTAGTATTTTCATTATAAAGTGCAAAAATATTCGCTCTATTTACCTATTATTGTGTAGCGAGAACACTAATTAAATTATTATATAACTGTAGTTATGCATTAGTATGATATATTTTACAAGCTAAATCTGAAAGCGTGCAGAGATTTTTTTATTGTAATTTTATTACATTTCATTTTTTATACAATCAGGCGTAAGTACTGATGATAACCTACCATCTGATGATAAGCTGTTACCGTACATAGCTTATGGACGCCTGCATTAGCGCGTTGCTGACCCTTAAGAAACCTCTTACGATGATACCAATTAGAAATACTAGGATTGTAATGTTTTAGGGTAGTTATTACTTCACATTGACTATAGGAGGTCTGATACAGGCCATACGCTCGAAAATATTAGTGTGATGGATGACTAACGTTTTTTTCTGAGATTTAAAGTTGTTATCAGATAAAGACGTGTAAAAAATTAGTAATGGGCAAGGTCTTTGCCTATCAGTTGGTATGAGTGAAAAAACTTTCATATAGGTATTTCATATTTGCTCTTCTCAGAAAAACTTTGGTTTAAATATAATATCGCGCTTCAACGAATAGGAGCTGAGTAGCGACTAAACAAAGATCCACAGGGGCGAAGCTCCGGTTAGCATCTAGTGTTATTTTATGTGTGAAAGAAAACTAACTTTTAGTTATCAGTCATTATGAAGATCATAATGCAAGCGGACGCGAACTATCTCTTTCACTGATTAGTCCTATATTATGATTCACAGAATAGATAAGGATGTCATGATTAGTGTCTATCGTTGTTTGATATATTATTTGAGTAATGTTTGTTTTTCTCATTACTTCATTACGTGTTTGTGAGTCGTGATTTAAGATAGGTACAGGAAATTAACTTAATTTTTAAAGTTGTCATGGTCATTTATGATATTTACCATGTTCCTTTTTATTTTCGAGATCCCGCATTATTATCCCGCATATTTCGGCATTGTTGCAAGCGCCATGATCACGTTAGAACAGCGCCGAAATATCAGAAAATCGAAAATAGAAAAGACACTGTAAATATCCTGAACATTATGTTCCATTGCGTGGGTCACTAACTGCCGTATTCAGACTTCAGAGACGTTACTTAACTTGAAAGTTTATTTCGTAAAAACGTGTAATACTTATGTCTATTCGCCTAAAGACGATTATTCAATGAAAAAATGTGTTAATGATAAATTACTGCTAATTGACCTCTGAGTTCGGTAGTAAGCCTGTTTTTGGGAACCATCGATATGTTAGTGGAGTTGAGTAGGTTAATATATTTACGGGTAATTTATAAACGGGTCTACGTCAAATAAAATAAGGAATAAAAACGTTAGGCAAATTATAAGTGATACTAATCTATCTTATTAATTTGTCTAACGTTTCAATCAAATTGCAAAGATTAAATTATGATGTTAGATATTATTTTATGAAGTTTAAATATTTGTTAAATTTGAAATAAAGGTCTACTATTTCTGGTTTGATTAAATATTTAGATTAAATATATGGAGACTTATTAAACATTTGGTAACTATTACGTAACTCGTCTGACTAATTCATCAGGAGAATTTTTCATCAGAGTCAATTTCTTTCAATATTTAACATACAATATTAAATAAAATGTCTTGATATATTTCATAACAACTAAAATATTAAAACACCAACTGAATAATCCACTCAAATTCCACCAAAACAACCTATTAGATATGACGTTACATAATTTCCCAAAAAATAAAGCAAATTGTTACATCTCAAGTGGTTGTTCCGCTCAATAAATCTTCGCGTCCATTCGCTTATTAAGTCTCAGAGAAGGCTGTAATTTTTCATTAGGCAACCCCGTTTGAGCCGACATCAGGGAAAATAGGAAAATAGCACCTGGCAAGCGGAGCCTTGTACGGGGGTCACACAGACCATATACGTTTTAATAATGAATACTTCTATTACCGGGTACATTTGTGGTTGGTCAGCAGGGATTAACGCTATCGTAATAGACAGTTCTTGGAGTTAACCCTCATAGCTTTGTTTGAATATGAATATTCAGTTGTGTGAAAGTAATTTGGTTTTTACCTATTGTTAAGTTATATGTAGAATGTTTTATAAAAAAAATATCTTGTCGTCAAAAAATGCGAAACTGACCTAATTACATTAAAATGATCTCGATAATAATCTACTTTAGGAGTGAAAATGTCGCATTTATAAGTTCAAAAAACGCCCGCTAGAGAACGAAAACGTTGGTGAAATAATATGTTATGAATCTTCACTATCGTTACCAAAAAATCTTATAAATCGTAGTGTTAAATTAAAAAAATGCAATTATGTCACTGTCGCTCCAAATGAGCATTGTGTAAAAATAATTCCATTTCTTTCTTAAATAACTTTTTAAATAAACTTTATGCTAAATTTCACAATCAGCTGGTTTTGCACGTTTTGTTACACAAGGGTCTCATCTCTTCTATTAAAGACCTAAGAAAGTCTACATCATAACACTCGCTAGTCGATCCAAAACAGTGTAACCCATCCATACATTTTCTGACATTTATTTTGAAGAAAAAATGCGTTGGATTTATCGCAGTTCAAATAAAACAATACTATCACAATATAAAATTAATTAATTACATTTATTTAACTACGGAATATCATTAAACAATTAATTATGACTATAGGGAAACATTACAAATCAAAATAGAACTAGCATATTTTCCGTAAAGCCCGACATATAGTCGTGATAACTGCTTGTCTGTGTTTTCTATAATACAATTATTAATTAATTAACATTGATCGCATATTACCTACACATATACAATTAGGTTAATTAATGATCTGTTGTCCGGTAAATAATTACTACCTTTGTATGTTTGATAGATCATCAATTACAGACTAAAATGATAAATAGACGGGTATAGGTAAATAAACAAACTATATTAGAAGAACACGCATAAAGAGCTTATCCTAATGCTGCGTAATTTACAAATAATATAATTGCTCCGAGTCTAGAAGTAATTTTATAAGCAAAACATAAGCATATTGTATCCGCTGTATAAATTAGTCGTCTATTTCTCGTGCGAGAGTTATACAAATAATAAAGGCATTCGAAGAATTTCACTATAATCGATAAAATAAATAAAAAATTCTAATCGATTCGATATTCAAAATCTGATAAAACATTGACCTAGTACACTTAGTTGCGCAAGGCTACCGTTATCCGTCCAAAAACAAGATGACAATACCGTAAATTTTTCATAGAGGCAATAATTTGGCAAAGGAGTTTTTACGTTCGGCCAAGAGAAGATTTCACTATTCGTCACCTATTTACATAATGTGTGAATCATGAGCCTGTACTGTCAGTTACAAAAGTCGATACGCAGTTTAACATTCATAGGAAACTCTTCACGGTTGAATAGATTGATGAATATAGAAAAAGCAAAAGAAACCTGTTTGTTTTAACTTCACACTGGCGTGTTATTTCTATAAATATTCAAAGATTTGCCTTAGAAACTGTCACACTTTGATCTATAACAACGTGGCTGACAACTTAGATATTAATAAAACTTGCACAACAAGCATTCAAATTTGATATACTCGTATGTACATATATAAATATTTTAATTCAAAATGCTAACAAAAATCGGCGTCAGTAGGTATTAGCAAGCATTTGTTTATAAGTTTATTTAGGAACACAGACAATTAGAAAACTCACAAATGCCCAGCGACTTTTGTCGTCGATAGTACCAATACCATAGCTGTCTAGTATCGTCATGCTACTGTGTATGTTATTACTACATAAGTATATGTATTTATTACTTGGAAAATTACAAGGATATATTTGTTTAAGGATAAAATACTAAATTGTTTATTGCATCCCGGCCTTTTGTTTATGGGATAAATACATTTTCTTTTGTTTATGTTTGAATTAAAAAAATGTTCAGTATCTACTACTGTACACCTGCAATGACTGAATGAATGCAATGACCGTTCACATTATTCTAGTATCCACCTAATCTAGTGAAGCAATTCCAGTACAACTAGAATTTTGTAGAAAACTAATCTAGTATTGAATAAGAATAAGAATATGTTTATTACCATAAGTTTTACATACAACTTTATGTTAAAATAAAATAGAAATAAACCATGGAAATAACAATGTTAGCATTGAACATAATGTTTGATTACCGAAACTCCCCACACTAGACAAAGCCTGTCCCGTGGGAAGCTTCGAGCAATTGTCAATCCAGTTTAGTATGCATATTTATGCATACTGCAGCATTGTATATGAAATACAAGTACACTATTTAAAAAATATAAAAATTATACTTATTATGTAGTATCTATTCATAGACTAATGAAAAATAAATTGAAAATAAAATTAAAACATAAAAATAAAAACAAAAACAAATCACTTAACAAAACTATACTTTTATTACTTCTGAGATAATATTATTATATTTAAACAATATCATTGCTTATTCTAGTGCCATACCGGTTTTAATGTTTTCAAATTTCAATCCATTCCAACGTTAGATTACACTACATCACAGAAATAGTTATCAAATTAATATGAATGGGGCAAATCAAATACGATTAAATTGAATTCAAAATTTGCTTTTTATACAAACTTCAATATTTTCCTATCTGTCTTTTGTTTATAATCTGAGACACACTGTAGACCTACTTCTAATATAATCAACAACAACTTTTAATCATTGAATTTTCGACAAAAGGACGCGGCAGCTGTCCCTTGGGTAACATAAAAACAAATAGCTTCTTATACACAAAATGGCTGATAGCATTGCTATCTTCACACTTACTTCAGTTGAAGGGAGGTGATTACTGTAATACTACTTTAGATATTCATTGGGACGGCCTCTCAGATAATAATATGATGGGATCAGATAAGGAAACCTCCGAATCTCAGATATATAATAGGAATGAATTTTGTAATGATTTTACGAATACATAGATACATTGTTGTCGTACAATATAATCTCCTCCGTTTTTTAATAATAAAATATAACTATAAGACCTCTGCCCTATTGGATTTCATTTGAAAATTACTTACATCAAATCTATACTCAATATTATAAATCTGTAGCGTTTATTTATTTGAGCTGTAGGATCTCAGAAACATAAGATCCGATTTGAAAAATTCTTTTAATGTTGGATAGCCCATTTACTGTGGAAGGTAATAAGCTATATAACATCACGCTACGGTCAATAGGAGCTGAGCTGTGGCCAAATAAAGAACGATGGGAGCGAAGCCCCGCGCGACTTCTAGTAATATTATATTCTTCTCAATCAAAAGAACCGCAAAGACTTAGTCTAGTATTCATATATCAGGTACATACATATTAGATAGACATGACATACATAGACATAGCATCACGCCTTTTTCCCCGAAGGGGTAGGCAGAGGTGTCTCACACCCACATTTCGCCAGCTATGTTTGATCCCATGAAATAGGGGGCGAGCCTATTGTCATTAACCGGGAAGATTTGTTAACCAAACTCCGGGAAAATCTTAATACCGGAATTTCACTATAGAAAAACCCAATAAAATTTTCACCCGACCCGGGAATCGAACCCGGGACCTCTTGCACAGCAGATGTATACACTTCCCGCTGCGCCACCGAGGCAGTTACAACTTAGAGGACATACATATTAGGTACCATTTTAATTTTTTTTGGTAAGTAACAAACAACAATATTTCTCAAGCATTCTCATAAACTGCTAACACGTCGTAATGCTTAATTTAGAGGGCCATAATAAACCACTCTCAGTCAAGTTATCGCCACTACAAGGGGCCAATTACACCAATCAGTTATTTATGAAGGTAATATAGAAATTATTACGATACCAGCTATCAAACCCTTCAATTCAATCCTGCTAGTACAAACGTGAAGTTTTTGTGCATGTTTAATGATCTCTCATTCAAAAACTACGGCATGGATTTTGATTAAATTTAAGACAGAAATACTCAAATTTAATCAAAATCCATGCAGTAGTTTTGTGTCTTCCAAGATATGGTCATTATGTAGATTATCACACACCAACATGGTAATAGATAAACCACATCTTCCAACAAAAGGCCGGTAGTTCTGTTACTGAAGTAACATTTAGAATAAGACTTTGTACGACGTTCATAAGTATCCAAATGAAATAAAAAGATTTGACTTTGACACTTTTGTTCCCGGTAATGGGTTCCCGTGCGTCAAGGGTAAGTATAGGCTGATTATCTAAGACTTTAATAGCTTAATAGACAGTATAAAGACTAATTCAACTATAATTATTGTCTTACATCCACCGATTTATGAAGATAACATCATCAATGACGTAATGCCTCGTAATAAGTGAATTAACTCTACAATTATTAAGTGGAAGGATTTGAAATATTATGCTTGAGTTTTTACATTACAAAGCGAATGAGTTCAGTCAGTGATTCACTGATAATTATGTGGAAAAACATATAGGATATTACTTGCGTAAATAATTTTCTTTCCTGATGCATTTGTCCCCATAATAACATTTTTTTTTTATAATTGGGACACAGTGCCATCTAGCTGAAAGCAAGCTAATATAAACTTGTGTTATGGAATCTAGACAACTGGTAAACATACATATATATATTTCTAAATACTTACATATTCTACATAGAAAAACATCCCAACACGGGAAAGAACCATTGTTTTAGTTTTGTTGTCCTTATTATACGTAATGATGGAGACGTACCTCTTTTTGTTCAGTTGGCGTGCTCGTCCTGACTCCTGTCAGGTCTTTCCACCTGAGAACTCCCATGACTGCGTGACGCACCCAAGAACCCCGCCTGCCAGTTCTCCCGTTAGACAGTTCATCCACCACACCGCAGATAACAGAGTTTACCGCCAACTTCCCAGGCCCTTCCTTCTCATTCTTCAGCGCCACTTCGCTACTGATCGGCAACGACCTTCTCTCCCTCATAAAGCTAGAAAAATATATCCCAGCCAGTCTATTGAGGTTTCCCAAAACGCATCCTCACGACACACTCACTATTAATCATCCTAAGATATCGAACTTCAAACACGATATAAATCTTCCACTAAATCGTTTATTTTTATTACAGTTTTCGGGTCACCCAGCTGCGATCTTTCTCATAAGCGCCCGGAACTTTTTCAATTATTCCTTTAGCTATAAAAGAAAACTCTTAAACGGCCCTCTCTGCTTAAAGAAATGTCTCTTAAAAGGCTTTGAGAGTCCAAACACGGAAGTCATGCACGAAAACGGTAGGTTTTAAACTTTCACTTGGTACGCTTCTTCGTCGCGCCCTGGATCTAGGTGAGATGTCTTTCGCCGCTGGATATCCACGAAAACGAAAACACTATTAGATTCATTCACAAATTTCTCAAAACCAGTCCAAATATTTTTGCTCACTAAAACATAACACAGTCCAAATGTCCAACACGTCCCGAAAAAAATACTTTAATCTACACACGGCTCCAAAACATTAGAAGTTCCAAATTTTGGAGTTGTCAAAACACGATCGTAGCGCGTTTAGTGGAATGCCGACAGCAACATTACGTCCACACTGTTATGCGTTCGGAACCCGAATGGAGCGGCGCGTGCCACATGCTTCTCACGACAAAGGCGCGCTGAAGAATTCTTGTCTCTTTCTTTACTGCATTATTCTTATAATATAGAAAAGGACAAGTAGAGATGAACGCCTTCGCCTTGGATGCAGCGGAGACAAGCAGGTGAATGTAACAGCCGGAGAAGACAACAAAAACTTTTCAAACGTTTCTAATGCGATTTTCTATTGTACCATGCGACATTCAACTTGTAGAAAAATGGTACAGCACAAGATTAATTGTAGCAAAAGAAAGTAAACATGAAAAGCGCTGATTATTTATGACGTTAGACAGATGATATTTGCCATGTTTTGTCAAGCAAAAACAAGGTAATATTGAACATGAATATGCCAATATTATTAGGTCAGCTTAAAATATTTTTCAGAAACTAATTTTAATAAAACAAATCTATTAACGATTGACTAGTGTTATCGAATTCATCATAGGCAAACTAAAAACATCGTTAAGAGGGTTCATACAGAAATCCATGAAATCACGAGATTTCCACGTTCGCTACAGAATATGTCTTTATACGTAGCGAAGTAATTTTTGGCATACATAGACAACAGTTTTCTTGTCTAAAAAGTGTATTAAGAAAAACAGACTATTTATTATTAGTATTTTAGTTAGAACAGTTCTTTCGCACAGCGTTTTAAGAAATTCTACGAAACAAGCCTACTTTCAGATTCGCTAGGGACTAAAGTAATTGAAATGCATAGAAAAAAAAGCTTTTTTTAAGGTCTACATATAGTCCTTTAGTTAGTGTATTGAAAAAATATTAGAAATATTCATTTTTTTATAACTAAAACTTAAGAACTAAAATTTTTAAAAACGTTGAACTTTGATCAAGTTTGATTATAATTTTGGTACACTATATGTGTTTAAAAAGTCGATTTTTTTACATTTAATTATTAAACAAGATGTTGTCATTCATAAACGTCCATAATATTTTCGAAATCCCTTTAGGAATATTTTAAAACGATTTTTGAAAAGAGCCTGAAAACGCCTTATATTTCGGCGCACAGGCCGTGAGAAATCAGTACCGGCTGAGGCCTTCTAGAGAGAGGACGTAACGCTTTGCTTCCCGCGCTCCCGGTCCGATGTTTACGTAATATTTGTATATTTCAAGAGAGTTCAATACCAGTTGATACTTTGTTATGGAATTTTTTTTTTATTAAAGATCAAATTATTAACTTTGCTGTTTTTGGGCTGATGAACTCTAAAATCGATATCTGACGATCCCATTGGTCACTTGGCATAGTTCTGAAGTCAAAATTTTAAAAATGACCGCCATCTTGAACTTTGTTGTTTTTGGGCTGAGTGATACCAAAATCGATATTTGACGATCCCATTGGTCACTGGGCATAGTTCTAAAGTCAAAATTGTAAAAATGCCCGCCATCTTGAACTTTGTTGTTTTTGGGCTGAGTGATACCAAAATCGATATTTGACGATCCCATTGGTCACTGGGCATAGTTCTGAAGTCAAAATAGTAAAAACGCCCACCATCTTGAACTTTGTTGTTTTTGGGCTCAGTGATACCGAAATCGATATCTGACTATCCCATTACTCATTGGGCATAGTTCTGAAGTCAAAAATGTAAAAATGCTCGCCATCTTGAACTTTGTTGTTTTTGGGCTGAGTGATACCAAAATCGATATTTGACGATCCCATTGGTCACCGGGCATAGTTCTGAAGTCAAAATTGTAAAAATGCCCGCCATCTTGAACTTTGTTGTTTTTGGGCTGAGTGATACCAAAATCGATATCTGACGATCTCATTAGTCACTGGGCATAATTCTAAAGCCAAAATTGTAAAAATGCCCGCCATCTTGAACTTTGTTGTTTTTGGGCTGAGTGATACCATAATCGATATCTGACTATCCCATAGCTCATTGGGCATAGTTCTGAAGTCAAAATTGTAAAAATGCCCGCCATCTTGAACTTTGTGGTTTTTGGGCTGAGTGATACCAAAATCGATATCTGACGATCCCATTGGTCACTGGGCATAATTCTGAAGCCAAAATTGTAAAAATGCCCGCCATCTTGAACTTTGTTGTTTTTGGGCTGAGTGATACCATAATCGATATTTGACGATCCCATTGGTCACTTGGCATAGTTCTGAAGTCAAAATTGTAAAAATGCCCGCCATCTTGAACTTTGTTGTTTTCGGGCTGAGTGATACCAAAATCGATATTTGACGATCCCATTGGTCACCGGGCATAGTTCTGAAGTCAAAATTGTAAAAATGCCCGCCATCTTGAACTTTGTTGTTTTTGGGCTGAGTGATACCATAATCGATATTTGACGATCCTATTGGTCACTGGGCATAGTTATGAAGTCAAAATTGTAAAAATGCCCGCCATCTTGAACTTTGTTGTTTTTGGGCTGAGTGATACCAAAATCGATATCTGACGATCCCATTAGTCACATATCCTTAGCAACTTTATAAGCCAAGCTAAGGGCTCAGCAACACCATGTCGTCTGCATAACTAAGATTATTTACACACACATCATCCACAAAACAGCTGACATGTGTGCTGCTAAGCTCCTCAACTAGGTCATTGACATAAATGTTAAAGAGACGAGAGGATGTCAATCCTCCCTGTCTCACTCCACATAGTTCTGTAGTCAAAATTTGTAAAAATGCCCGTCATCTTGAACTTGAATTTTGACTTCAGAACTATGCTCGGTGACCAATGGGATCGTCAAATATCGATTTTGGTATTACTCAGCCCGAAAACAACAAAGTTCAAGATGGCGGGCATTTTTACAATTTTGACTTCAGAACTATGCCCAATGAGCTATGGGATAGTCAGATATCGATTATGGTATCACTCAGCCCAAAAACAACAAAGTTCAAGATGGCGGGCATTTTTACAATTTTGGCTTTAGAATTATGCCCAGTGACTAATGAGATCGTCAGATATCGATTTTGGTATCACTCAGCCCAAAAACAACAAAGTTCAAGATGGCGGGCATTTTTACAATTTTGACTTCAGAACTATGCCCGGTGACCAATGGGATCGTCAAATATCGATTTTGGTATCACTCAGCCCAAAAACAACAAAGTTCAAGATGGCGAGCATTTTTACATTTTTGACTTCAGAACTATGCCCAATGAGTAATGGGATAGTCAGATATCGATTTCGGTATCACTGAGCCCAAAAACAACAAAGTTCAAGATGGTGGGCGTTTTTACTATTTTGACTTCAGAACTATGCCCAGTGACCAATGGGATCGTCAAATATCGATTTTGGTATCACTCAGCCCAAAAACAACAAAGTTCAAGATGGCGGGCATTTTTACAATTTTGACTTTAGAACTATGCCCAGTGACCAATGGGATCGTCAAATATCGATTTTGGTATCACTCAGCCCAAAAACAACAAAGTTCAAGATGGTGGGTGTTTTTACAATTTTGACTTCAGAACTATGCCCAGTGACCAATGGGATCGGGCAAACAAATAAGGTATTTTCATATTCCTTAAATATAATACGTGACGTAGACCCGTTATATAAAAATTTAATATGGGATCGTCAAATATCGATTTTGGTATTACTCAGCCCGAAAACAACAAAGTTCAAGATGGCGGGCATTTTTATAATGTTGACTTCAGAACTATGCCCAGTGACCAATGGGATAGTCAGATATCGATTTCGGTATCACTCAGCCCAAAAACAACAAAGTTCAAGATGGTGGGCGTTTTTACAATTTTGACTTCAGAACTATGCCCAGTGACCAATGGGATCGTCAAATATCGATTTTGGTATTACTCAGCCCGAAAACAACAAAGTTCAAGATGGCGGGCATTTTTACAATGTTGACTTCAGAACTATGCCCAGTGACCAATGGGATAGTCAGATATCGATTTTGGTATCAATCAGGCCAAAAACAACAAAGTTCAAGATGGCGAGCATTTTTACAATTTTGACTTCATAACTATGCCCAGTGACCAATGGGATTGTCAGATATCCATTTTGGAGTCAATCAGCCCAAAAACAGCAAAGTTCAAGATGGTGGGCATTTTCACCACTTTGACCTCAAATAGTCACATTCATCATCATATCAGCCGCAGTTATTATTGAGAAATTAATTGTTAGTCTTATATAAAATTAATTGTATTTTTCTTTCTTTCTAATAAAATTGTATTTTAATTGTTTATAGAATACAATACAATTAATAACAATTAATTATTGATTAATTTAATTTGAAATTTTGTCCTATCCAACTTTAACAAAATACGAGGTTAGAAAATACCAAACTCATTAGTACGCGCTATATTGTTGTACCACACAGCATTAGAGAAGTGTGCATGTTTCGGCTCTGTGTGCGTAATTTAAAAACCTATTTGCGAGCAACTTGAAAATGTATGAACCCTCTTAAAATGTAAAAACCAAATTATTTGAAATATTCCTTTCCCATAGAAGTGTACGTTGCGAATGCATTGAATTTAGGCGTGGATGCATTCGCGTGGGTCGTGGGAACATCCGGGAGTAACCGTCCACATCGTGTTACCCTCGGGCTTCGAACAGGGAACAAAGGTCCAACAGGTGCCTTCCAAGCTGCTTCCGAAGCCAAATACACGAGTAAGACGGATACCGATACCATATTAATAAAGGAAGGATGTGGTACCAGTTGTCAATCAAAAGTTACTTAACAATTTATGTATAGCAAAAATAAATTGCAAAGTATATGAGCTTCATTGCAATTATTCAAATTGCAGTAAATATCTAATATTTATTAATTATTTAATTAATAAATAAACGTCGTATATTTGATGATGATGATGAAATATACAAAACAATGTATAAAATGATTATTGTATCATAATTAATACTGCTCTGACTGCCTCATAGGCGCAGCGGGAAGTGTATACGACTGTTGTGCAAAAGGTCCCGGGTTCGATTCCCGAGTCGGGTGAAAATGGTCTTGGGCTTTTCTATCATGAAATTCCAGTATTGAGATTTTCCCGGAGTTTGGTAAACAAATGTTCCCTGTTGATGACAATAAGCTCGCCCTCAATTTCATGGGACTAAACATAGCTGGCGAAATGTGGGTGCGAAACACCTCTGCCTACCCCTTTGGGGAAAAAGGTGTGATGCTATGTATATATGTATAATAATTACTCGTATTATCAACTAGCTTCGTCTCCAGTCTTTGTTTGGCCACTTCTCAACTCCTATCAGTAATAGCGTGATATTGTTATAAAACCTACCTCGACAAAGGGGTTATCCAAGACTAAAATATTTTTTCAATTCGAATCATTTGTTCCTGATATTATTAGTTCAACAAACAAACAAATTATAATAACAGTATGTGTAGATAAGTTTAATGAGCATTAATCAAAAATTAGGAATTATATAAAAACAAGTGCAATCTATTCTTCTCCCATAGCAGAGCAAATCCTCAATCCTCTGCTATTTGGAAAGAGGTTTAGAGTCAGCAGCACAGATAGTCAGCAGTCTATCCAAATGCGTAAATTTGTTTTTTATTTGTATACTCGTCTAATTAAATTCACAAAAATAATTTACATTGGCGCCAAATTTATTCATTCACAAGTTCACAAGTCAATTACGCACTTTTTATAATAAAATTAAAAAATTACATCATTTATTTCCTCCAACGAATCCCAATAAATCTGTCTGGAGTTAATAATTGCAATCCCAAATCGGATTGCATGTGCAAATTGCGTTTCCTCGTCACATTATGCGGTTTTGTTTTAAACATTGGGAATCTGCGGGGCGTCCCATTACCTCAAAATTCAGTATGTTACACAAAAAGAGGCAAATTATTAAAGTGGAACAAAACAAAAGCTTTTCGATACACATCATTAGAACTGGGAGGTGCTGTCCAGCTAAGCGGTAGTAAGTACCTAAGTGGTCTCATCTCTGGGTTCGATTATTAAGAAGACAAATATTATGTCCGCGAATTTTATGTAAAGAAACATAGAGACTTATTCGAAATCTCGTAATCTCTACATTCAACTTAATCGATTCTGGTATCTTTGTAATTTTCGAACATTCGACAACAATATATAGAATATGAGATGCCAAGTAGGCCCTCAGGACAGAACCAAGCCTGCGTTGTTTAGAAAATGCTCTCTAGTAGAAAAAGAAAAAAATGTCAAAACATTAAGTTCTAACTCTAGAGAAGTTTTGATAACCGCTAGACACTAAGACAGTACTTGATATCAATAAACGGGTCTTTTGTCGATTCATGCTACGAACCCACTTTCCTATTTGAACTCATCCTATCATACCAGTGAATATTGTAAAATGGTATGAAACGACGAAACCGTGGGACGAACGACTCCAATAAACTAAAGGGTGCAGCAATTATTATTACGATACGAATGAGTTAGTTGAAACATTGTCCTAAACCTATCGAACAATAAACAGTAAAGTTATCAGTGATCGTTAAAATTTTACTGTCAAATGAACACGAAAATACACATCAAAGCAAATTGCAATGGTGGTTTAATGCCATTTTCTATGTCAACAAACAAATTAATTACACAACATTTACACTAAAAGTATGATAAATATTTATTAACGGTGTAGAAAATAACACTGGATATTTGGTTTTCTACCTCAATCATACGACCCTATGTTGGAAGGAGTTACCAGAACCTTATAGTCATTCTACTATTACTTTTGCCTATGTTATATATTACCATACGTCGTCAAATTTTAATAGACATAAACTGAGCGCTAGAAAATTCGCTATGAATAACACTCTAGTAAACCTATATCAGTATATCGAAGCCCTAAGAAGTTTGGAGACAATTTACAAACGTGAATATACCCAAGTGTTATTAAGCTGCTATTTATTACTACTGAAAAATACCAGGTATTTAAAACTTTATATTATATTAAGCATCTATTACTTAAATAAGTAACGATACGCCAACATACAGTAACTACTAAGTAAACAATTAACTAACCGGTAAATTATTAATAAACCAGTAAAATAAGTGCATCCTTAATAGAATTATCGTGAATAGCTAATTAAAATTAATTAAACACTAATAAAGTAACAATCTTTAGTTTATTTGCAAGCGTATAGCGTATAACCTAGATTTAATGTTCATGTCCTACGAATAAGAAGTGAATAGAGACATAGAATCGGCTAGGGATGCGATTTTGCATAACTGAGATCACGTTCGCATTGTTGTTGAAATCTTTTATCGATAAAAATATTTTTCAGCGTTCCTCACATACTTCTAATAAATATTTTTTTATTTATAGGTAACTAAATGTCGCGCGGGACATCGCTCCCGTCGTTCTTTATTTGGCCATTGACTGCTCAGCTCTTATTGGCCGTAGCGTGATGTTATATGGCTTTATAACCTCGATAAATGGGCTATAACACTAAAAGATTTTTTTTAATCGGGCCAGTAGTTCCTGATATCCTAGCGTTCAACAAAACAAACTCTTCAGCTTTATAATATTAGTATAGAAGTTTTGTCCGTGTAGTGACGGATTAAGAATACCTACATAATATCACTACCCCATCTCAACCCGCGGGTGTCGTAAATTCGAAAGAAACCCGTCTCCCTTAGTCACCTTTTACGACACCCACGGGTTGAGATGGGGTAGTGTCATTATGTATTCTTAATCCGTCACTACACGGATTGCCTATTATAGCCCTATTGCCATTAACTGGCCACAATTTCAGAATTGATTTTATTTTTGGAATTCTCAACTTACAGTATTGTTTTATATAAATGCTTTTTATATAAATGCTAAACAAGTAATGGAAAAGTTCAAACCCACGACGGGACTTGAACCCGCGACCACCTGCCATTCCGTGTGCAGTGCTCTGCCTACTGAGCTACGCGGGCGGATTTCCCTGAGATCGAATTTATCCATTACCTGTTAACATGATGACGTCATGACAACGTTTTGCTACATATCACCGTGGCTCGTTACAGAAACCTTCGGACGATATTCCTCCATTGCAGGTAGGTTAATATCGTAATGAAAGTAGCAACTCAATATTTACATTAAATATTAAGCTTATATATAATTTCCTTTGCATTGGTTTAACATTTTATATAAATGCTAAACAAATATAACCTATTGTGTCAGTTTTACGTACCTAATTAACATTTGCCAACGTATTTAAAACTGTGTGTAAAGCGATATTGGGTTATTCCGCCGAGAAATGCTCATTGAAATTTGAAAGTTATGCTGTGTATCATCCGTAAATGAAGTACAATTATTTATCGATAAAGCGATTTAATTGCACATCACTACACAATACGATTACACAAGCGACGCATCACTTATGCAAGTGCATGCGCCTCATTTGACGGTCGTTAGACCGTGGTATATGCGCACCTGAAATGTTAGTCTGCCTTCTATATGTATCTGTAACTATACCTATTTAAAGCTAAGCTACACACTCGTAAATTTAGTGAATATTTAGAAATAAATAAAAATGAAGTGTCTGTCATAATATCAAAATAAATTATTAAAATAATTAAAATTCCGCCTGCCTTATAAGAAGAGAGAATAAAGTTATGTGTGCAATTGTTGAACGAAATTCTATCATACAATAATGATAAAATTTTAAAATTTTACTGCGGATTTCGTTATTGTCTATTGTGCTGCCACTGTAGCTTTTTTATTGTTCACGTCATTATCAGCAAGGGTGGTGACCCAACCGACGTGTTTGTATGTCTATTATAATAGACATTTTTAATGCATTTGATAATTATCAAATACCTTAAATGCCTTTAAAAACTTAAAAGTAAGAAAGTTAGGCGTCCTATAATTTTGATTGTTCCCCACCATAAGGTCGCTATGTAGAACTTTAAACCTCTCGGCTTGTTTCTTACTTTTAAGTTTTTAAAGGCTAAATGCCTTTTTTTATAGACATCGTGCATCGGTTGGATCACCACCACCCTGGCAAATAATGTGAACAATAAAAAAGCTACAGTAGCATCATAATAACGAAATACGCAGTAAAATTTAAAAATTGTATCACTATTAAACGGTAGAACTTCGTTCAACTACACATAACTTTATTCTTCATGTTTTCGCGATAAAACCCGTACCATTTTTCATTGAGTACCGATTTACGATACACTATCTCATATTTATATAAAGTGCACATGAAATAACAACTGGAAACCTTTCTATAGAGAGAATTTTCGTATTTGGCTCACGTATTCGAACTAGTTTGCGCGTATAACCTTTTTAATCTGATAAACAGATCGGAAGTGGTTGCCAGAAGATAACTTACAATCTTTTTTTTTTTTTTTCAGTGAATATGACTACTGGAACATCAATTTAAGGAATATTGCCACGGAAAAATTGCAAGACAATATCATCATTAAAATAAATGGCAACTGTGCTATTGGTGTCGCAAATATGCCAAAAAAACGAAATAAATTTATTTTTTCGTCTTTGCCAAATGTTGCTCTAGAAAAACGTTACTGTACTGAAAGATAGATGCAGCGAAGTTTTAAAGTTCTCGATGGCAAACGAGGTGATTAACCGGTCGGTATCGGCTCTCTCTCTCGTTTTTGGACATTGGTGGTACCGAACTTATCCGTGGTGTCGAATAGTATAATAGTAGAAAGATGGACTTTGTAATCCAATTATGGGTGTCTCGTTGGCGTTCAAATGATATTTGTAGAGCCTGTCTAATTTAAGAGAGCAATTTTTGACTGAAATTTGGAAGAAAAATTGTACATTAATAAAGTGTTAGTAGAATTTTGGGATAAATTCATGAGAATATCTCCGATATCCTGTCTCCCAGATACCTATTATTTTATAAATAATCGGTATGTGATTAACCTGGTATTTGAATCCAACTTCACGCCCTAGTGTTTTACAGAAAAATTACATATTTTGCTTATGTTTTAAACTGTTAACTGGCTCTTTATTAGATAGTATAAACCGTATGAACCGATACTTGAAAACTATTCAGTCGAGGACACATTGAGTATTCTGCATTCAAATATGAGAGAGTCCAGGGGCGACTTTTGTCAATGTTCAAAGTGTGTGAATAACGCAAGCGAGCGATTTTAAACATCGATTGAAAGAATCGAATGCACAGGTGGGAGAGAAGGTTGTGAGAATACGCAAGCGAGCGATCTAAGCCTCTTTTGTGACTACAAAAATAATATCGAATAGAAATTATTTCAATAAAATGGCCATCTATCTAGAAGTGTGTCGGTTGCAAATGAATGCTAATCCTCAGTAATATAAAATGATTGAAATATATAACATTACTTATTTGATTTTATCTACAATTATAACACAATAACATTCTTACCGGCATATTTTCACTTGATATAAATGGATGAATGGAAAATATCTATATTTTCCATTTATACGTAAAATAAATACCAAAACCACTTGAGAAACATACCTAAGTAAGAAGAAATGCAGAGAGTTATAATTATTTATTAAGACAATGAATTACAATACGAGTCTTGTCCACATAACCCAATCATTTTTTAACTATCGTTTACATTCCTCCAGCAAAGGTAGAAAATTTAATTCTCAAACCAAATAATGGCACAACGTACCTATACTTAAATTGACTTAAGTACATTGTTTAACAATTTAATTGTCATATCTATGTGCCCCGAAAGCAAATATTACGCCATCGAAATTCACGTTTTCTCCATTAGGCATCAGGCGAGTGCTATAAAGCGGTCCATTCATTGCTCCAGCGTCCAAGGTCTTCCCTCTTTATGTGACCACGGAACGGGCGAGCGGTGACCTTGAAACAAAGCTCTATGGACCGGTCAAATAAAAAATAATATGTTCTACTTTTACAAAACGTTGGAGAGAATTTTATACATTTAAGGTACGGAATGTATATTTAGTTTATATATTATTATTTTATATATTATTCGAGATAACACGATAACAGTATTATTACTTAATATTATATTTTTAATTTATTTTATTTTTATTACTTAATTAACATAATATTACATAATAATGAGGAAAAAACCGACAATTATAATTATTAAAAAGGACAAAATTAAAAATTTATAAATAAATTTCCTATATTTATTAATTTTATAAATAAATTGCCAAATGTGTGCAATTATTAAATATCTAATTTTTACCGATATATCACAAAACGTTAACTGTATAAATATAAGATTTCATACCTTATATCCAACCCTCATGTTAATAACACCACAGGACACCATATATATTATTTTTGTTAAAATTGCACTGCACATGAAATCCACACGAGTTGTTATATCCCACACATTATGATGTTGGTTTGTAGACCGAGGGCAGATGACGTCATCATCGAAACCCATTTTATTAAGAATGTTTGATTATAATTATTATCTAAAGTCCATCATCTCCGAAGGTATAACTGTAAAAGACTGCTAGAAAAAAATTCACTGCATTTCAGAACAATGAGATGATTCAATTCGAATTTTCCAATACCCAAAGTATTGTAGTTATGAATCATAATTAACATAACTTATGATATTCAAAAAGCTATTGTTCTGTAGAATATAAAGAACAAACAAAACCCTTGGTATTATATAAAAACAACAAAAGTAAATAGTTTTACGGCACATTCGTTAAACAGGCCAACTAAATGTCAAAGCAATTTGGGTTAGATATACCCTGATATAATGTTCTAATTTCATACTAATAAAGTTTATGCGTCATAGGAAAAGCGTTATAATAAATTATACTACGCACGTCAAACTTTTATATAAACTAGTATCGATAATATATTTATATCGAGTAGATAGTAATCGAAACTATGATTATCTGGTAGTCTAGTCAGTAATCAGTCGTTCTAAAATTAAAATCGAATGTTTAACTAGAAACGGTCTATTTCTGGATGCTTTTAACTTAAAAAAAGAAACAAATGACAATGTTGTTTCTTATTTCAAATGTAATAAATAGTGGAGCGACGACAAAAAGATCCTGAACGAAAATAGAATGGTTTGTTTCAAGATATATTAAACTGAGATTAAGTTTTAGTTTTACTTGTGAAATATAAATAATACTTTCTATTCTGTCTAGATAACCAAGAATACTGCAAATAAAATTCGATAAATAAATTTTAATTCTATACCTACTGCCTAGTCCTAGGGCAAAATGTGGCTGAGTTAAACCTGTGCATACCTTTCAAGGGAAAAGCGAGACGCTATATTACGTTATGTGATGTTTTTGAAGTCATCGCTTCAAACCATTTTCCATTATTCAATAGTACGAAACAACCACTTCAAAAGTATCATTCCCGATTCGTACCATTGTGCGAACAGCTCGTGGTATGAATCGAGGAAAGGCCCGTCGGATCAATTGGTAATTGGAATCACAAGTAGCGTTTAGAATAAATTGTGTGATTAGTCATAACTCTATTCACCTAATATTTTAATGGATGTTCATTTGTTAATTACTATACTGCCTACGTAAGTAACTGGTGTCATAACCAGTCATAAATGCGCTAGACGATGTGGCATCAGAATCTAATTTTAGACCACAACTTAATCATACATGTTAAGTTTCATTGCCTTTATACTCATACTAGTAGCGGTCGGGTGCTACCCGCGTATAGCCTATGTGCGTCATCTACCTCCTTACCAAATTTTATCAAAATCGGTTCAGCCGTTTGGGCGTGAATTAGTAACAAACATACACCCCTCTATTACAAAATATGGACTAAGTATTAAACCAGGTTTAAATTGACATAAGCCATTGTTTTAGTGTCAAAGTTGTCATTTTAAACCAGGTTTCATTCTTAGTCCGTAATTTGTAATAAGGGGGAATGACACAATAAAGATTCCAACTGCATTTTGAAGAGCGTAGTTTTACAATCATGAAATAGCATTTAAAATGAAACAACTATTTACTCAATAACAATTTTAGTTAAGAAAAATAAATGTAAAGATTCTTGTACATCTTGAAGATGGACCTTTTACTAATTGTTTAATCCGATGATGGCCTTTATGAGAAAAATAATCCGTATTTTTATGCCAAATTTCGGAATACGTTTTAATGTAACTGCCTCGGTGGCGGGAAGTGTATACGACTGCTATGCAAGAGGTCCCGGGTTCTATCTCTCTATCATGAAATTCCAATATTGAGATTTTCCCAGAGTTTGGTAAACAAATGTTCCCGGTAGATGACAATAGGCTCGCCCCCTATTTCATGGGACCAAACATAGCTGACGAAATGTGGGTGTGATAAACCTCTGCCTACCCCTTCGAGGAAAAAGGCGTGATGCTATGTATGTATGTATGTTTTAGTGTAAGACTAATTATTAGTAACTAAGGTTCGCGAGGGTCTTTGCTCCCGTCGTACTTCATTTGGCTACTGCTCCGATCCTATTGGCCATAGCTTGATGTTATATAGGCTATAACCTAACTCGATAAATTGGCTATCCTACACTAAAAGAATTTTTCAAATCGTAATAGGTAGTTCCTGAGATCCTAGCCTTCAACCAAACAAACAAACTCCACTGCTATATAATATTATAGTAGATAAAAACTTTAATTCAAATAAGATTTTAGATTCGGTTATTATAAATTGGAATCCTCTTTAAGACAATCAAATGAGCACAAACTTATAGTATAGGTACCTACCGTCATTTTATAACAGAATTCCCATGGCCACCTTCCAACTCCATCACCAGAACAGCTTCATTTCATAAAAATATTGCATTGTCACCAAATTTATATATGCTTGCAGAATTTCATCTCAATCGGTTGAGGATAACTGCTTTAAAATTCAGTTGAAAGATTGGACCTAAATTGACCGAAACTCAAATATTGCAAGTTAATAATAAGCTTGTAATTATAATAAAAATTCCAACAAAACCAGTAAGCAATAATTTCATAATTAATAAGAGTTTATTAACAGACTTTTTCAATCTGCTATTAAAATACATCAACAACGTTGTACAACGTCATACGCCACTAAATATATATTTAATTACAAAAATATGAATCCATTATTGATATATATTCAATTTGGTGCGATGGTGGCTGAATGGATAAGGGACCGGCGTGCAAATCACGCGGATTCCACTTTGTGGAATTTATATTCAAGTGATTTACCATCCGCTAACGGTGAAGGAATACATCATGAGGAAACCCACATACCCTAGAAGAAATTCTATGAGTATGCCTGATCCACCAACCCGCACTAGGCCAGCGTGAGTGGATTATGGCCTTAAACCCTCTCACCTCTCTAGATAGGGGAGAGGAAACCCGAGCCAAGCAGTGGGACTTAATGGGTTGCTGATGATGATGATATATTCAATTTTAATATCTTCATAAGAGATATTTGTCACCCTTTATGATATCAATAGCTCATAAGCTTAGTCATGTCTTTAAAATAAGACGTTTGTCTCGATATTTCAATGCATACGGCATTTTTAACATACTATTATAACAATTCAAATTTGAATAAATGAATATATACTATTGTTTGCCATGTGAAAATAACAATCATTTCTAAATAACTAATGTTTGTGGTCCACTTAGCTCTAGAAGCATTAAGATAATATTTGATAGTAGCTCGTTATTGATATGCATTTACTAATTAGACCATTGATATTCACGAAGATACTACAACAGAACACCGAAATTCTACTGGCTCAGTCTTCTGGTCTCGTCTCGTTGTTAGTGGAGTCTAAGCCTAAGTTCCGTTAATATTTAGTGAAATAAACGAGTGTGTTACGTAAACGGTCTGTTAGTAAAATAAAATATTTCTTTCTCTACAGCTAATACTTTCGTGGCAAATAACAAAGGTTGAGTTTCACCAAACAAAAACAATAAAATTGCGGGATTACTAGTATGTGTAAACACTGTCTTGTACTATTGCTATTACGAGAAGACTACAAGAACAATAACATAGTACTAATTGTTACTGATTGTAAAATAACTCCATCTTACAACTTGTAATTACTCACCGCAAAACTGTCTCATTCATTATGATGGCTCATATTAAAATGGCTCTTAAACTTTAGAAAAGCTTTTGAATTATGAACTTTAAATCGATTGCTCGAGTATAGATTCGACAAATAAATAAGGAGTGGCTTAAGTAATTATGTATCTGCATTAAGGCAATAGAAGTAAATACTACGTGATGACACATCGAGTAACAAATATTTATTTAACAAAACACAATAAAACAATAACGAAAGTAATGATCATCAAAACAACTAATCAGGGAATTGGAAAGCGTCACGTTTGTTCGCAACTCGTAAACACTCGGAAACAACCCACGCTTATTTCACTATATATATTCTCGGAACTTAGGCTTAGACTCCACTAACAACGAGACGAGAACAGAAGACAATGGTATTGTAAAAAGCCATTAGAATTTTTAAAGTGCCTCACACACCCAGATTTCGTCAACTATTTTAGGTCCCATGTAATTATTTTATAATTTATAGAGACCTTATTGTCGCTAATGATTTAGACTCCAGATACAGAAGCTGTTTTCCAAACTAGGCTAGTTAGTGTCTGTATTTCGGGAAGATGTCACAACGGGCGAACTTGCTGTTTACCGAAAACATCTCTTTTTGTCTCGTCTCCGGTGGAGTCCGGGGTTTATTCAAAAGGATAGAGTTCATTTCTAACTTAATGCTCGCTTCCGTTGCTGTGAATTTATTTACAACACCCAAATAATATCACAAGAAATTCTATTAGGATGTTCATCTGTTATATTTCGTCAGCTTTCTAAGAACGGCTATAAAAGGAAGAACTTTAATCCATTCAGTATTTTTACTGCCATACTGCCACGACACGCCATTTTAATAAGCAGAAATTAAAATGTGTAAAAAAAACAAAAAAAAACCCAACTGACAGTGTAACCAGGTAAGTAAAATGAAAAATAAGATGGTACTCGTACTATTGTTTCAAAATATTTCATAATAATTTTGCTGTAACAGAAAAGAAATGTAGACTTTAACCTCCTTCCAGTAAACAAGAATTTTACGGAAAATAGAATTTAACTATGAATTATATAAGTAATGAAAGAAAACTTAGATTTTCGTACTAATTGCAACTATTCATTAACTGTTTGCAACATTGTTAATAAAAGTTCTATTTGCATAGTTTTAAATTGGTACAGATAATTTTAATTTTCATAAATTATTTTTAAAACTATGTTCTCATGTCTAATTATACCGCCTGCAAACATCGTCCACCGCAACACCTACCAGGTCGTCGGTCCATCTAATCGGGCGCCTATGTCCAGCAGTGGACATCATTGGCCTGACGTGATAATGATGATGATTATATAGACTAACTATCGAATTGCTTCACTTTATCAAACTATAAATAAATATAAATGGAACGGAATAGTCTTATTTAAGATACTTTTTCGGCAAATAAATAATTTCTATGGGCAATTTGTGTGGGGAAAATTGAGGAAAACGGATAGACGGGTGGCATTAAGCTAACGGTCAGTTGGTTGGAGGTTCTAATGTTTCTTTTAGTCCGTGACTACGGTGCCAATGATGGAAGTTCATCGGACTATTTTCATTCCGTGATCTTGAAGAGCAAGCTTGGTAAATAAAGGCAAAGTTGAAGTATCGACAGTTACTCATATTTGCATAAAACATTGGTTATTAACACTGAGGAACAAAATACTAATTCTGTCATTCATCTGACTCCAAGAAATATTTAAGTATCATCATCATCATCATTTCAAGCCATAAACGTCCTACTGGGGCACGGGAATTAAGTCTAGTACACTACGCTGTCCAGACGGGTTGGTATGAGTTTGTTTCGTTTTGTGTTTGCTTGTTTTTTATTTATTTCCAAACATACAGCCATCATTATAGAAGTACTAGCGGACCCGACAGACGTTGTCCTGCATGATATACCAATCGATTGTATTTTTTTATTTGTGAAATTTAACCATCCTCGAATCAAATTGAACACATACACAAAAATTAATTCAAATCGGTTCAGCCGTTTAGGAGGAGTTCACTGTCAATACACGTACAGAATAATTATATATATAAAGATAATAAAATCAAATTCTATAACTCCATAATATGTTATTCTCCGATTAGGAAAATAGAAATTCTCTTACCGCCCAATCTCTTCGATTAGGATTAGCCAAATTATCTGATCGATGGCTACATCCCTGCGTATGCCAACAAAAACTGCGTAATGATATATTAACCTTATTTCCTTCACTTATACCACAGTATAAATATAATTATTTATACTGTGCTTAATACTTACACTAAAAGAAGAACGATGTCGATAGCAAACAATTACCTACCATAATAATATGTAATTGTTCTGAGGTTGAGTCAATTGACAAGTGAACTTTACTGCGCTTCAAGGAAACGAGAAATGATTTTTAACATTCATTCTTTTGTCAGAGATTATTATACAGACAAGAGAATTTTAAAAGTATAATTGCCAAAATATTCAATTTTATAACAGTCAGAAACGTTTGCTACTCATAAATATGCAGTAGATGTTAATGTTGGGGGAAGATTATTGAGACCGTTCTTGTTTGGTGTTTGGTTAATCGAAATCACGAAAGAGATTAACTTGCGTTGTAACAAACGGTCGGATTGATATCTTTCTATTATGCAAATCCAAATCGGTTGATACAATCCGATCGAAACGTCGGGTAAACAAAAATAGTGTATAAATATAAATAGGTATCTTTGACGTACAAAACCGTTGTCTATAAATTAATATATTATGTCAATTTACTTGGAATTTGTATGTTTCCAATAATTATTGTTATTACTGTCGGAAATTGCTTGATACCAATAATAATTACTGATAATACGCGGTAAAGTCCTGGTTTAAACAGAATTGTTGATCAAAATCAAACCGATAAACTGACAGCCTAGTATATAACTTTAGCGCGGGATACACAAAATTAATTTTTCAATTCGGTTCAGCACTTCCTGAGATTAGCGCATTTGACCAAACAAACAAACTCTTTAGCTTTAAAATATATATATATATATATATATCAATTTAAAATTTATATATATATATTTTATAATGGTACATATAATTATTACAAGGAAATTATGATAATAACCAATTCGAAAGGGTTATGTTTCCAGAATAAGAGCTGGAGTCTGTACTGGGTTCAAGACCCGTGTTACAAATCTCCAGGCCCCCTACAACGAAATAGTGTTTTGAATTGTGTTAACATATCAAATACATCCTCACAATCAAAGTACAAAGTTAAAATAATACAGTACCTACAAATACTTATATTTCAGTAAAAATTTATTAATTTTAAAGTGGGTAGTTAAGTATATTGTATAGATTGTGGTAATTAGCGCACGTACACATACAATATGGCCATAACTTTGTCGCAAAGTAGGTTTATTTTTATTATTGCCTGAAGTGGGAAGTGGTTACCGCCACTGCCTACCTTGAGAGGATGTTTGAAGAAAGGCATGTCATAGCGCTCTCTTTTAAATAATTGTATCATTTCAATATGAACTATTTATTTTCATATCTGTACTTATAGATAATTTATATGTTCCAACCACTTAAATTTTATATCTTATACTTAATATATCTCATACTTAATATTGTATTCTTATATAGGAAAACCTAATTTATACTTAGTATTATATATAATTATTGTTATTTATTATTGTTGGTTGCAGGCGGCACAGGACCGTTCGCAGTGGCGTAAATTAGGTGAGGCCTATGTTCAGCAGTGGACGTCCTTGGGCTGATATGATGATGATGATGATGATTATATATATGTATATATAAGCAATGTGTCAGTATTTTCTTCT
The DNA here is from genome assembly GCA_905147015.1 of Laspeyria flexula. Lineage (NCBI taxonomy): Eukaryota > Metazoa > Arthropoda > Insecta > Lepidoptera > Erebidae > Laspeyria > Laspeyria flexula. Next base: position 6,931,831 of record LR989964.1, on the reverse strand, counting down.
TTCTGCGTATTCTATAAAACAGAAGCTAGTGTAACAGTTTTTTAATAGTGTTGTGTATAGTTATAATTGGATGTCAGATTTGTAATAATGTGTATTGATACTAAAATTTGTGTAATTGTTAATCTGTTATCTATTACTGTACCTATTAAATAAAATAAAATAAAAATATGAATGAGCAACACCTCGATTTATTATTTGGAACTATACTTCCGTAGGTTTAACCCCGAAAAATATTTTAATAGCTGCGTGATCACTATTCTGCCTTGCTAAGAAAAAAAGGCGCAGTTACATTACATGAGCTACGGGAAAACGCATGTAAAGTTACTCTATTTAGATTCAGTTTCCTGTACGTTTGACATGCAGTTATGCCGTTCTTTTTTCGTAGGGCAGTATTACAGTAATCATTTTATCTTTTAGATTTAAGAACGTAAATAATTTAATATTGTTGCTGTTCAGTATTATTTTAAGTTATGCGGTTTATTTTTTTTTTATACAGGCTGATGGTGAGCGTTATTGTTTATTCAACGAGCAGAAAATAAATTTAATAATATTTCCGACCGGGCACACTGAGCACTAGTGACATCTATCCGTGGCTTCAGACCGTGAGTATTCTATATTAGAGTAGATTACGTGCATTAGCTGAATAAATTAAACAAACTATTGTTTATAAACTATTTTTGGTTGCATAAAAGAATAATTATGCATTATTTAATCTAACAATAAATTAGCAAGTAGACACTTAGTACGTACTCAAGTCTTCTAATGAATTTAATTAAAAGATAAGGTCCTACTTGAAACAATTACTTATCTTAAAAGCATGTAAGTATAAAATATTCACCCCCTATCCAACCCTAATTTAAAAAAACAAATCACGAAACAATAGAAAGTTTTGTTTGAAAAAAATGTATTTTTTGTTCGTATCTTGAAGTCAGCAGCGTGACCTAGTGGTTTTCTTTCGACATGGTCTGCTTGTCACCCCTCCAAGGCATCCGGTTGTCCGCCTTCTTAATAGCTTCATAGCCATACTGTTTCCGTCGATTATTTCTTACGAGCTAACGAACTGGCTATCCACTGACCCTTGAAATTTTAATGGTGTACGCTGCGTTTTGTAGCAATGAACTTGATATAGATAAAGTTGTTGCGAAGCTGTCGATTAGTGGCATGGAAATGTACACCGAAGCATATTGAATGGGTGACTTACATAGTCATTTATCTAAAACCCATGTGGACTTTGCCGCAGATGTCGACAATTTTTTTTTTTTTTTTTTTTTTTTCATAAAACGCATGCCTTCTCTTGGGAATAAGTCCTTTGTCGCGGGGGACTTTAAAACATACCAAAACGGACACATACTGTACAGTTATACACCCTTTGTTATAAGTAGGTGCGAAATTCTGAAAGGTATTAGGTAACCTAATTTGTTATTGGTTCCTATTACACTAAATAACTTGCCCATTAATAATGCGAATAGATACCAACCAACCTATTTAGGTTAGTATTACAGTTTCCTTGAACCTGATTCGATGACAAGTTCACACATTTTTTAAACACACTTTAAAAAATGTATGATTTATGACCAACCTACCACATGTTAATGTAAATACTTAGATATAATACATTATTGTACTAGATACCTGCTTACTTTATTAGATTATCTAATACATCTAATTTTGACTGGCCAGTTGGTCTAGTGGTTAGTGACCCTGACTGCTAAGCCGGACGTCGTGGGTTCGATCCCCACCCAGGACAAATCTGTGTGATGAGCATAAAGGTTTGTTCTGTGTCTGGGTGTCATTTATCTATAATATGTATGTATTTACAAAAAAAAATGTATATAAGTAGTATATCAGTTGTTTAGTACCCATAACACAAGCAAATATAATTGCTTACTTTGGGACTAGATGGCGCCGTGTGAATGTGGTAGAATATTATTATTATTATCTAATTTAGCTAAACTATCAAATTTAATAAGAACTAAGAAGGTACCTAACGTACTTAGTTTTATGAATAGACTGTCTATACTGTATCTGATCTATAAACGGACCCTTCTTAAACAAACCAATACCAACTAACAACAATATTATTGGCACCGATTCAAATATTGTCATAACTCATTTCTGTACGAAATACTAACACACGATAACTTTGATGTCAATGCTATAAACTTCTAAACTTACCTGAGAATGTTGAGAAAAATATGGCGGTAGTACTGCCCTCTGGTCGTCTAACCGCGAACATTGTACTCGTTCGAGAAGTTCGAATAGTTCGTGCTGAGCACGAGCGCCACCTGCTGATGGTGTTGTGGAGCTCCACGGCGCCGACACGTGCTGCCGCCTAGTGGACAAACGAGAAAACATTATGTTAGTGTGAGTTCACATCAGTTACACGTATTATGATAGATGGCGTTGATGACTGTTTTATTTGTTACTCGCTAGATGGCGTATTCATTAAATTTATTACTAGGTGGCGCTGTCCAAATTACCATAACTTAGCCAAGTAAAAGTAAACTTTTTATTTTATTTTAATCAGCATTAATAGTAGTTGACATGATACATAACAATGAATTTAGAACAGAGACCTCTTCGTTTTACAAGGTAAATACAATAATGTTAAGAAAATATATTTAAATAATATTCGTAACAAGCAACTTAATTTGAAAAAAGAAATAGAACTAAATACTTATGCTAGGTACCTATGTAGAAAGAAATACAGGCATTGAAGTAAAAACAAAACACATCATTAACTGTAGACTTAAAAAAAACAAAAACAAAACAGTCTAATTTCGATCATCTGCGTTCCCACGAATCCCCTTATTATTCAACGGGTTGTTACTGCAGTTGTAATGGGTTTCTAAGCAAACGCGGCGGTTGGCAACCCATCATCGTATGGGTGCTTAGGTGCTACGCGTAACGATCGAGACTTGAGAGCCACTCAAACCGAATGCTCCACTTAACTCGTAAAGAGCAAAAAACATGAGTGATGGTAATTAAGTGGCACTAAACTGACAAGAAGCGGAATGAAAAAAATCTTGTGTGAGCATTGAACGCAAGATTAAGAGTTCCGATTCCAAATAATTTAGGCAGAATTTATTCTTCCACAATATTTTTCATATTTGGAATAGTAAAAATATTCTACTGCCACGGAGGCGTAGCGGGATTTTATAAACGACTGCTGCGTTTATCTTGGGTTCAATTCTCATTTCTCAGTCAGGCAAACCTCTATAAAATATAAGTTTTTTTTTTATTCAAAATTTTTCAAATTAGTTGCCCCAAGTTTGGAAATGTGCCCGGTTAATTACAAAGGGAAATTATTATTATTATTATTATAGATTAGCGCGTTAAACCAAATAAACTCTTCAGCTTTATAATAATTAAATATAGATATCATATAATATATAAAAAAAGTAGGCTTAATTTAGTTTTTGAATTTCCTCCCAATATATATATAGCCTCTATAGGGCAACTAGTAGGGCATCGGAACCGGTTTTTCCCGGAACCGAAAGAACCGGGAATTCCCGGTTCTAGGGGCTACAAAAAGAACCGGTTCTCAAAATATGAAGAACCGGGTTTTCGGTTCTTTCGGTTCTTCTACAAATTAGTGATTAACGCCGATCAACTTCGATCAAATAAGCACTAGATACACGCTCGCATACAAAACCAACGCCAAATAATGGCACTCGACAGTACTACATACTTATTAGATGTATGTATTTATTATAGAACAATTCTTTAAATTTTATTAAATAAAATATTAAATTTTTTTCATTCAAAATATATCGTAATAGATTATAGATTTGATCAAAAGGGTTTATTCCCATCCAGTCACACCCAAACCTGTAAGTTGTAACACTGTTACTCGTTGAGGAAAAAATCTCATCATGTCACAATGTTACTTTATGCAACTGCTTGCAATTTTTTTCTCCCAACCAGTAACACTGCCAAATATTGGTGTTACTGGATGGGTTAAAAAGTTACATCGAGTCACACTGTGTCTTGTTGGGAAAAGTAAACATTTTATATTCCCATCGAGTCACACTTTTTTTCATTATATTAGTGATTGATATTTTTATTATATAGAGAGTTGCTACTAATCGTTAGACAGTTGCTGCCCCCGACATTTTTTAAAATAAACTACTTTCTGAGGAATCACTCCATCAGGTTGCTGGTCACCTATCCAGTGAGAACAAAATGCGTAAATGAAAACGATCATGCCCTTCATCGACTTAAAATGTCGCTTTTCCAGAATGTCCCCATTCATAGGTATATTTAAAAAAATGTCGATGTCGATGAATAGCAACTGTCTAACGATTAGTAGCAACTAGCAACTCTCTATATAATAAAAATATCAATCACTAATATAATAATAAGAAAATAAAAAGTGTGACTCCATGAGAATATAAAATGTTTACTTTTCCTAACAAGACACAGTGTGACTCGATGCAACTTTTTTCCCATCCAGTAACACCAATATTTGGCAGTGTTACTTGTTGGGAGAAAAAATTGCAAGCAGTTGCATCGAGTAACAGTGTGACATGATGGGAATTTTTTTCTCAACAAGTAACAGTGTTACAGGTTTGGGTGTGGACTTTACGAACAAAATTCTAATAAATTAGCAAAAGAACCGAAAAGAACCGAAAGAACCGGGTACCCGGTTCTGTGTTTTCACTGGAACCGAAAGAACCGGTTCTTAAAATATGGCCGGTTCTCGATGCCCTAGCAACTAGTAACTTAGAGGGAGCAATGTCCAAAAAAAAGTGCGAATTATTTTCTCGCATACGTTCTCCAATAGCCTTTTAAAATAGTTTGCGTACATGAACCATCAATCAATGCCATCCTTTTAAATTTTTATACGACGTTCGTAAAGGTTTGAGTGGTATAAAGCCTATAATAGACTTCTCTACAATAGACCTCGTTACTGCGGCCGTCCCTCACAGTATTAAGTTATGCAAAGATTTTCTTTTTTCTTTTTACAGAAGAAACTTTGCTTGAAGCGTGACGGGAAGCTATCATAAATCGCTATATTGAGAACACTGCTCAAATACTTTACTTGCTTTTGAGAATAACGTTATAGAATAAATTAGATTATTCTATGGCGATATTCGAGTTACTTTTATTTGCTTTCAGTTAGTAAAGATATCGACATGATTCTAATCTATCTTCAAAATAAATAAAAATGAGTGTTTTATGTTTGTTAAACGCTGATGAAGGTTCTAATGATGAGAAAAATTGAAAAATGCACTGAGGAAGTATAAAAGCACAAAACAAAGGAAAAATTTCTGGTCATAGGAATCGAATACCACGTCGGTACCTAGCAACTTATAAGTAATAATAATAGTGAAGTACTTAATAGAAACATGTTAATTTAAAGTCACGGCTATTTATCTGAATTAATACATTTCGAAGTAATTTAACGGCACGAGACCAAACGAAATTAAATTCATAAACATTGAATAGCGCGTAATATACGATGACAGGAAAGCTTAAAATTCGAGATAACCGGTTATGAACAATTTACTGCTATCAAAATAATATAAACAAAGATGCAAGCGACAATAACCCCATCTGTTGTCCGACTGCGCAACTATATGCAGTAATAATGGCTCGCGCATTCGTCCTGTGATTTATAGCACAATTAACTGACCATTCTCTGTCCCCTAGCTTCCCTCCCCGTGACCAAGATAATGGTTTTCCAAATTAAATCTCTCCCCTACATTAAATCGTTGCCATAACCGGTATTCAGCAACTCAATCAAGAATTGTTTGTTTTTCGACTTAGCCTAATTTCGTTGTGTTGAAGGGTACTATTGTAGTGTATGTAATTGATTGGCAGATGTTACTGGCTGATATAATAAATGTTTGTTGTTTTTCAATTTACTGTCAGAATAGAATAAAAATGTTTGCAAGTATGTTCTAAATTCAATATTAAAAAAAAATATGTTGCAACATTACAATGCAATAACTTGACGTTATTTTTTTTTTGAAGTGTAAACCAAGTTAGTCTTTGAAGTTTGGCAAACAGGCGTACGGCCAATGTGATGCTAAGTGTTTACCGCCAATGAACGCCTGCAACAATCACACACCTTTTTTGAAGACCCCCATACTGTAGTCCATTGAAGAAAACTTCGTTTGGGAGTTCACTTCACAGCTTGTGAGTTCTCTTCAATTCAATAGTAATAAATAATAACTCATATAGGTGAAGTGATTTAAACATTCAACCATTTAATTGAAACTTGTAAGGTCCCACGCATGAACTATTAGACACAATAAACCTAAATAACTCAATTCTATAGGAGGTAATCAACTAACTTAAATTAAAAATAAAAATAAACAATATTTACAATACACGAACAGCCGTCATATATATAGGTATACAATATATATATATATATATATATATATATATATATATATATCATATATATATTTTTTACTCTATAGGAGTATTTTAATTAAATAATAAAACTAGTAAAAGCCTGCGGTATGTGCAAAAAGTCTTCATAAAACGTAAGGATATGGACATATTTTTGTTCATATGATTCACCCATGGGGACACGTGTTCGCAAGCAGCAATTGTAGTCAGTTGGGAATATTTTATGCGCGCCCCGTTGCAGGTCTGTCGCTTATAAATACAATATGTATGCTGATATGACGACTGTTCGTGTTTCAACCTAAATATTATACTGTGTAAGTCTATATTGGTTAGTGCAACCATTTTTTTTTTGAATACATAGTAGCTATCATTGAAAAACAACACACCATAATGTGATAAAATTTAAAACGCATCTATGTACGGAACAGAGAAAACAAGCATCTATAATAGTTGATGTACTTAATTATTGTCCACTGGCGCTTACTATGAAACAAAACCGATCTTTGAACAGTTACGGATTGTTGTTGTACACCTAATATCGTCTTTGGAACCAATAATGATCGAACTAATCAAATATTTATAACTAATTAAATTATTTAAGTATTAATATTTCGTCCAAAAAGTTGTCCTCAGCTTTTTGTGTGGCTTCAAGAGAGGCGTATGAATCATGATAGGCATGATTCAAATACCGTAATTAGTACCTAGACCTACTGAGTGACTTTGTGTCCATAAATTATTATGTATTCAAGTTCTTAGTGAACTCATACACACCAGTTCTTGTGTGTAAACAATACAATAAATCTAGATTCTGAACGATATACAACGTAAGATTTACTGATGATCCGCATTGTTGTTATGCTCCAATTTTTAACTGAACAATAATTGTTCAGTTAAAAAATTAATTTGAACAAGAACTGTATTCGTCTTTGCAGATAATTAGAAAAACAACTTTTGCAGTTTGCTTCAAATATAGTCAATGATTTGGCCAATGGTTAAAAAAACTTACATTCCATGGCATCACACGTTTTTTCTCCGAAGGGGTAGGCATTGTAGGGTATACACTCACCTTTTGAACAACCAGGGAAACAACAGGGAAACACTGACAGGCCATAGTATAAACAATAAATTTCTTTCCAACTCTCCCATTTACTTCTGATTAATTTCGTTGCGGATTCCAAGACAGTAAGGCATTCTCTGGGACTCTCGAGTGTCAAAAATCAGTGTTCGCAGGGTCATCGCTGATAATCCTGGCTTACAGAAGTTGCAGTCGTGGGCATGAGATAGGGATTGTAATATTATTATACACACAGACACACACACATTAATTAATACAATTCCGAGCCCTGTCCAAAACTTTCTCAAGCATGTCATAAAAAAAAGTAGGCAGCACACTTGGCCGAGACCGTGAAATAAGCTATATGTCATAATAATATCCGCTGTATAAATCAAGTTAAATGTAACTAGACATCTGGCATCATGCATTTATCGTGTGAATTATCGTCAAGCTTGCGTTGTAAGTTGATATCAGGAAGATTGTAACCTATCAGGAAGATCTGGTACAGAACCCTTATTTCTTTAATTTTTTTTACATATTATACCTATTTATTGTTTTCTAAACCGTCTTGCTGGCAAAGTGGGAGCATAAAGACTGTTACGGAAGAGGTTCTAGTTCAATTCTCAGTTCCCAAAAACTATTATTAAGTTTTTGTCACGAGGTTCTGAGTATGAATCCAAAGTTTGGAAATGGGCTCGATTAATGGCAATAGACTTAGCCCCTTTTTTAATCTAACATAGCAGACATTGGGTGTGATGCACTTCTGCTAGTCCTTCGGGATAAATAGCGTGACGCGTATTTAAAAAATATTTTAAAGAAAAAACGTTACTACATAGGTGAATTCTAATTAGGGGTACCGATTTTTCTGAAGCTGTTGACCGTGTAAAAAAAACAAAAACTAATAATATTATTATGAACACAAAAAAATGTAATAAGCAGATAAACAGAATGTACTTACCATGTTATCTGTACTAACTGTATAACAGATTATATCAATCAAAATTAATTACATTTTAAATTAAAACATCAAGTTCAACTTTGAATGCTATTTTTTATTCTACTAACAGTAAAACGTCTGTTGATGAGTGTAAGTTGACCTCTGGTTAATTCTGACAAGATAGGGTATATTCTAGACTCCCTTTGCCTACTGTTTGGCTGTTACAAGATTGAATTTTAGTAGGTGTACTGAAACTTATCTAGTTCATTGTAAACGGATTCACTTGTATTCACCGTAGTTACAAACTAAAAATAAAATTATATAGATATGTCAGTACACGCAATATTAAACACAAATTGCAATTGTAAATAATGCAATATAAATTATAATTACCAACCAATTAATTGTATTTGCAATAAAATGTGTCTAATTAGGAATAAATTGTTGCAAGTTGAACCACATAAAATTTATCGTCCAAATAAAATAATAAACTTTAGTTATGTCCCATTTAACATTTAATTACCGTAACTTATAATTTTATTAATTTAAATAATGAATACATTTTTTGTCCACTGAATTTCGACTGTATGACGTATGTGTGTAATCATTTTACCATAACTTCTTCGTTTCGAGTTTATAACTTCATATTCCTTTAGCTGGTATAAATAATGAAAGTACAAAAATAAACATTTATGTCAAATTAAATAACTTTCCTTGTCAAAGAGCCCGAGTTTGGCAGCAAATTGATAAATAGAATTTACTGCCGAGGAATGAGATATTATTGAATTTCTGTATTTTTGCTAAACTGATATAAGGACTAAGTAGAATTAAAAGTAGAACACACATAACAATATATTTATGTTGTATGTATCTATATGTCAGTTTTATTATCATTGTAATACCACACATAATTTATTTATACAATTATTATCAAATGCAGGAAAATTATGACGTTTTCCTTTCATTGCACGTGATTTACGAAGGAATTAATAAACAATTGAAATAAAAACAGATTTAAAAATTAACGATGATAAAAGTTTATTAATCACAAATTTATACTTAGTCTAAAGTTTGTTTGCTAGAACTACAAAGCTTATCCGTTTGGCGAGTTTCTTTGTTCAGCCATTCATCAGGACTGACATTTATAATTCATCATCTTCTCTATAACAGTCCTCTCCAGTGATTCATCATCATCATCATCACATCGGCCCAACGACGTCCACTGTTGAACATAGGCCTCACATTTACGCCACTGCGAGCGGTCGACCTGTGCCGCCTGCAACCAATGCAACGGTCCAGTGATTGGTACAGGAAAAACAAAAGGATACCAATGCTGATCAGTTTCAGAGCTTGGTATTTCCTGTTTGCAATATTTTTTTTCATTTGGAAATTTACTTCATAATGGGATGACGAAATATTACATCTACCTACATAATTGAAGTACATAACATTTTTAGAAAAACACTTAGGTATAAATATATCGTTATCACCGCTTTGGTGAATTTCAGACTTTTAGAAAATTCTAGATTGGTATTTTTCTGCGATTTTGTGCTCAGCACAAAATCGTAAAAATTTTTTTTTCAAAATATTTTTTTGTTTTGTGTATGTTCCCTTCTAATTCAAAAATTAAACTTTTGAGGTTTATTTTAATAGATCACTTTGGTATCACTGTGTTATATCTAAGCTCATAATTATAAGGTACAGGACACACATTTACAGTCTTACAAAAATAACCAAAAATTACACTTTCAACAGATAAATATTATGTTGGCATTAAGATATCTTCCCTGCACACTATGAACAAAAACAGTCCTGTATCTTGACCTTGAGGTCATCGATGCGTTGCCAACCTCGTCAGTCACATGTAGTATACTGTATGTCATTGTAAATACGATAATTTTCAAGGCAAGACTGTTGATATCAAATTACATAATAAGCTTATTACAGACTATTACTTCCTGATTTATAAAGTGATTGTATTCCAATTTGCCTGTTATTTACTTCAGAGCATAAAAAACAGAAGGAACAGTATCAAGTCATAGAATAGAAGCATACGAAGCTATACTAGTGACCTACGATCTGTGATATAACTTTCAGAATGGGATGGGCAGTTTCCTCTGAAACTATTCAACCATTCAGAAAAATATTTAATTATATGCCTGAAAATGACTTGCGTGATTCAAGCATATACACTGCGCGACTAGTAGGTATTATCAGCCTATCATCACGATCATGCTGTATCAGTGCAATTTGATATAAATGTCGGGCAAAAAACCTGCCAAGTGTGAGCCGGACTCGGGCACGAAGGGTTTCGTACCATTATCTATAATAACGGCAAATAAATCATGTCTGTTATATGGGAGGCACCTTAAATATTTATTTTATTCAGGTTTTAGTTAACGGATTTTGATGCAGTTTTCACCAAAAGATAGAGTGATTCATAAGAAAGGCTAAATCATGCTATTACCTACATACCACGAGGCCGAAGTCATTGTATAACCCTCTAATAGAGTTTATATCCAACAGCAATGAAATGTACCTTAGAAGAACACGCTCGCAGCTATAGTTCGAAATAAAATATTAGTAACATAAACATTGCTATCTAACGGGTGCGCATTTGAGTATTTATGATACTGATAGCCCTCATAGAACTCGGCCGTAGGCCATGTTCCCATTAGACTGAGGAAATATGACTGACCCTTTAGTGGCCATCTATATAAGATCCGGATTCGACCAAAGAAAAGTCGAAGAAAGTAAATATTACCTAGTACCTGTGCTCGAGAATTTGTTCGCATAGAAAACTAATATCGCATTCTACTATTCTATATCCGAGTAGTAAAGGTTTAAGAATACATAATTACTACCCATTGCAACCCGTGGGTGTCGTAAAAGGCGACTAAGGAAGTAACCTTAAGTAGACAAGAGCACTGCGAGAAATTGAAAATTTGAAACAAAACCCTATACAAATCCGTCTGGCCAGGCTAAATTCCCTCCACAATGTTTGACCACTTGCAATGGTAATGATATGATGATCCTACTATTACTGAATCCTAATATTTTTTTCACGCAATATTTTTTCCAAAATCAAAGTATGTAGCCTAATTTTATTAAACCCTTGTGACATAAACTATCCGCCAGTAAAAGTCCAGTCCAGTCGAAATCAGACAGACAAACATTTTGAACAGCGCGTGTTATTTATGTTTTAAGTAACGTACATACTTTCATAATTATGCTTACTCTCAAAAGCTGTTACTTACTTTGACATTACAAACAGACACAGACACAATTTTATTTATTTGCATAGATAGGTATAGCCGTATAGATACCAAACAATATTATCAATCTATTCATATCCCACACACACAAAAGACCTGAGGGCGAACAGTGTAATCACTTTTACGAAAGCTTATTTTAATCCCGAAACTTAGGCACACCGCACAGTAGGCACACTAAGGCCTATCAAGGCCCTCTATTTATGTAGTTCGTTAGTACTTTACAGTAAACTGTAGTGTAAATAGTAAAATAAAATGCAACAACTGATTGCACACCGTGATCAACCGGTAAAGTAACTTAGAACACAATATTGCATCTAGTTTCAACCCAATACCTATTCCAGACAAGTTAAGAAGCCGCACTGTTTCACCATAAAAGTCGTCGAGCACTGAGTTAACTATAAAATACGTTAGAAAATAGGTTAAGTGTCGAGAGGCGATTCAATAAAGACGTTAAACAGGTAGTGATATATGCAATATATGATAGAGCAAAAATAATAGGCTTATTTGAAGTTCTAAGTAGTGCGGTTTACGTATATGACGTCACTCGATATGGTTGGGAAGGAAAGTGTGCTTCTAAGGAAGACAGCATCACGTCTCGTTCGTTTCATAGAAACAAACAGACGTATGTACATTAAACTCATATTTCGCCAGCTACTAAATATATGGTGACGACCACCGCAACATATTGGTTCATGATCTCAACCCATAAACGTCCCACGCTGGCCAGACAGGTTGGTATACCAACCTGTCTGGCTTTGTTTAGAAATTATCCATTTCTTATAGTGCTCTTGTCTGCATAATTTAATTTTCATTCCCTTAGTCGCCTTTTACCAATTCCTAATCCGTCAAAACACGAAAAAATATTGCTTAACCAGACACATTTCTCTGGGCTGACCATATCATAACAGACAAATGCAATATTGTTTAGCCTGACACGGGAATCGAGCTCAGGATCATTTAAGCAACTCAATTAATTTATTGAACATATTATCATAATGCCAAGAGACTGTTGCCCAACAGTAGGACATTTATGATTTGTAGTGATGATGATAATGATTATTATAAGCCGCAAACAAAATAAATTAATCGTCAAAAGGCAGTAACTCGCGACTGATGTTACCTGTTAATTATTGCTAAAGTACCATCAGGACCTCACAAGGACATAACATAAAGTAATAACATGACGTCATAGAATAAGTAGAAGACACATGTTCAAGTTCACATCGCGATAGATTCAGATACGAGATCGATGTCGCTCACACGCGCACACGCATGACTGACACATAACACCGTCCGTCCTCGAGACCTCGGCTCAGAGTTACAGACACTGATCGATCGACCGTGTCTATTGTCTAATATTTGTACATGTTTACACAAAACAACGTTTTTTTATTGCTGACAATCATAGAAACATGTCCATATGATACAAAACAATTGGATAACGATTTGAATTTGGGTTATTTAAAGAACTGTACGGAATGGCTTCTCACTAGATGGACTGTTTAACGTCTTCTCATAGAATCTTAATAACAAGCCTTTTTTTATTCAAATCTATATACGGGTAGAACTGAAAACAAATCACTTTCAGACACCTTCAGAGCTATAATTAAAAATGTATTTGTTCTTGCTGAGAGTTCATGAAGTTAAATAAATCTGTGTTGTGTTGTGTTCTTAAACGATTTGTAAAAGTACCACCAGTAGAGTGTTGTTTTGAATGACCAAATAAATAATATTTGTGCCTAAAATAGTAGATCTGTCACCAAAATTAAATCAAATAATATCTAAACGATAACCTAAAAGTTAACTCAGAATTACTCGAAAGTTATATCAGTTACCAAATAATTGCAATTGGGAATAGTTAATATAAATAAGGTATAGATTCGTGACAAATCTAAATTTTGGAGACAGAAAATATAGTTGCTTAAACAAACACTAAAAGCAGAACAGGCACAAAACGATGACCACGCTTTTGTAATAACGATAAATGTTTAAAATAAATAATAGCGATTTCTAGCCGAACAATTGAATATTTGAATATTTACAATCGATTTGAATACAAAATGAATTTCAGATAAATCATGTTGTTTTGATTAAGTGTTACGCTATACGCTGCGTGCAATTCCTAACGCTTACGATTTTAAGTCGAATGAAAATCGATTTCTCACACTTTTTGTCGTTTTATAGTGATAATCGAGCTATCAAATACAGGATGCCTGTTAATTAACATGTGAAGAGATTCTACACTTCTTTGTGAGCTAAAATACATAGGTATATCGTAGGAAATTCATTAAGAAATCTGTCTGGAGTCTAGATTGCTTCCGATTAAAATAGTGAATTGAGTATAGACACCCCATATAGCTTAGATTCTCTGGCGACACGTATTTATATGAGTGATTTATGATTTCACTTTTACCTATACTGGTACTACTTTTAGGTTCTGTATTATATCTATATGTCATAGGCAAAGGTCGATATGCAGTCTCTTTCTGGAATGACTGGTTTATCCTAGGTTAGGTTTAGGTTAGGTTGGACTTCAAGTCAGACCTGAGGATTGACTAGTCAAACCTAGGAGCGCCGGCGCTTCGAAGTTTGACTATAAAATATATATTGTATGTATTTGCTAATAATTTATATTATTTGAAACGAAATAATCTATTTATTTTTTGATATTTTTAACGAATGTGAAAAGCGATAATACAAAGGTCGTAGGCAAATTTGCTGACACTACTTTTCGGATAACCTGTTACATTCTTGTGACTTTCATAAGTGTTACCTTGTAACCTAGATGAATAAAAGAGATTTCATTTAATTTACACTTTCAGCAAAAATGAACTGAAATTAGTTTAAATAAGTGAAACGCAAATAAGTCTCGTGCTATAACAATGTCATTTGTTTTCATTATTAATCAAAAATTGTATTTAAAAACTGGAATGTATATCAGTAAGCCATTATAAATGACCCCACTGCTGGGTCTCTTGTTCTGTATCTAGGGAACTGAGAGGATTTCGTCCATAATTTACACACGCTAGCCTAATGCAGGTTGGTTGTTCAGAAATTCACTTAGAATTTCGTCTAGGGTATGTGGATTGCCACACTATGTTTTCATTCACCGTTAGCAGATGGTAAGTCACTTGACGAGTATAAATTCCACTAAGAAAACCAAAACTGGCATATTAGTATAAAAATAAGGTACACTCATTCATCATCATCATTTCAATCCATACGTCCCACTGCTGTGCACGGGTCTCCTCCAAAGAATGTGAAGGGAATTAAACCTACTAAACCACGCTGGATAGACTGGTTGGTTGTAGGGTTTGTTTCAAATTTTCCTTTTCTTGCAATGCTGACTGCCTAAGGTTACTCCCTAAGTCGCCTTTTACGACACCCACGGGTTGAGATGGGGTAGTGACATTATATATCAAATTAATTATACTTAATCCGTCATCACGGATAACCCATTATAATATTTTATAAATCAACCTATAATACAGATTTCCTATATAATTATATAACATAACATAGCATCACGCCTTTTTCCCCGAAGGGATAAGCAGAGGTGTTTTACACCCACATTTCGCCAGCTATGTTTGGTCCCATGAAATAGGGGGCGAGCCTATTGTCATCAACCGGGAACATTTGTTTACCAAACTCCGAGAAAATCTTAATACTGGAATTTCATGATAGAAAAACCCAATACCATTTTTACCCGACCCGGGAATCGAACCCGGGACCTCTTGCACAGCAGTCGTATACACTTCCCGCTGCGCCACCGAGGCATATAATACATTCATTATCCATACCGTTAAATCTATGCAAGGCTAAGATAAAACGACGAAGGGGACAGAGCAATAATATGTCTATCTCCACACGTCTACAATACACACCTCGATGACAACACTTAAAAGTACAAAAGCCTTTTAAAAAGTGTCTGGCGAACGCGTGAAACTAAACAAAGAGGTTTTGCTACACATCCCCCGGCTGATGGGGGATTTTAGGGGAGGTGTCTGGATATGGTAGTGTATGTTTCCCACTTAACACATGCGTAAGTAATACTTCACTGTTGGAGGTTTTAATAAAAGGAATTAAAAATTATTTTATCTATCCTTAGGAAGAAAAATCTTATTGCAAGAAAGTTAATGTACTGTCGTTAGCGACCAATTAATCTATTTATTGTAGAAATGATTGTATAACCATGAAAATATAGGTTTTATAAGTGGCTTTTTAAGATTCAAAAATGTGGTTAATACTGTATGTCGCTTACTTATTTATAGTTATCCTAAAAAGCATTTGAAGTCTTTCTAATATCTAAAATAAAAACATGTGGTTGATATACATGCAATAATTGCAAACATCAAATAATACGATTCATCTTTAATTTATTCGGGATTTATATCGAGATATAAACATGCGTATGAAGGCAATAATCGAAATTCATGCGTGCAAATACGACCGCAGAAGTTAGACAACATAAAACACATAATTTATGTAAATAACTTTTACAAGACTGTTGATGGGTTTTATAATATTTGAATATTCATACAGGTAACGACAGATCAATTAAACGAGTAATAAACACCTACCTATCGACAATTTCTTATAATATGTAGCTTAATTCCAATTTGTATACAGGACGTGGTTAATATTTGAATTTGATGATTCATATCATTAGGTGCGTACTTATTGATTTGCCGAGCCTTAAGAAACCTATTCACTCCTTTTTTGAAGAACCTCATACTGTAGTCCCTTGGGAAAACCTCGTTAGGGAGTTCATTCCACAACCTGATAGTTCTAATTTAATTATTATCTCAATTTTGTGCCCAGAATTGGCAGTATACTCCTCCTATGTTTCGCTAGACTCATAAAATACTTAGGCACGCATTATCTTCGTATTTTACAAGTCGAGCATAGTCGAACTAGAGCATAGGGGTACTAGCCCGAATTGACATAAGAATCGTCTGAATTTAATGGCTGTTCAAAGTAAAAAGTAATGCCTCAACCCCAAATAAAAATATAGCACCCATTGTTGCATCACTGTTGAACTGGAACAGAGTAGAGAGGACCCAAGAGTCGTCTCCTCTACGAAGAGAGCAGGAAGTATTTAGACCGAAGAATTGTTCGGTGTTTAAATAAATCTATTTAAATAAAAATCTTATTTTCCTTCACCCTATCAACGCTTTACTTTATAGCAGATTTTTAACACAAACAAAGGCACAGCTACCAACACATTATTATAAAGTATATAACCAGCTCGTAAAACTTTTATATTTTAGTAGCTATACAATAAAAATAATTAGATATCGATCTGATGGGTTTTCTACCGCAATTCTCTTGTCATCATGTTCAATCTAAGTAATAAGCCACCTTGATGTCCAACTCAATAAGAAACCTAAGCTATTTTAGTCGATGACAGAAGATGACTATTCAAGATGTCTTGTTCAAATCTTTAGAGATCTCGTCGCCTATTGTCAAAAAAAGCTGTTTCACATTATATAAAAGTATATTAATGAAATGGTATAGTATTGTGTAATGTGAAATTGTTGTTTAAAATAGAAAGTTCTTTTATATTATTTGTTTAGTCACAGAAAATATATCAATCATGGTATAAGCTACAGATTAAAAAGACAAGGCTCATTGAGATCTCTCACTCAAAGGGAGAAAGGGAAATTAACTCCTATACAAGATATAACACAGAATAATGCCTTTTTACCCGTAAGGGGTAGGGCAGAGGTGTATTACCCCTACATTTCGTCAGGTACGAGTATGTCTGGTCCGTCTGTCTGGATGTTATAGGAAACGAGCCTATTGCCGTTAACTAGGCAAATTCCCAGGCTCTGAGCATTAGCGTTCTTAAAATTCTCAGTATTATCTGACTCCGCAAATTTGATTCCTAACTTTTTACCTTTTTCTAGAATGTATCAAACGATTTTATTAAAACTTAAGGACAAACTTGAAGAACCCGGTAACCTACCATCCGGTGGATAATTAGCTTGCATGCCAAAAATATTCTTAGAATGTAATCTGAAAATTCTACAAACAAACTTCGTACTTTTCCAATTAGATCTTTATGTTTCCCTCATAAAAATCTTATTAGTATATTTACCTTTACCGCTGTAAGGTTGATTACAATCTCAGAATAACAGGTCACTGATAAGAGACCTAATTCGATACTGGTATAAGTTTATTAAAACAATACTGATGAATGCGATAAAATCCATACAAGTAATTTAATTGTAATTGGCGTAAACGTGGGAAACATGCAAGATTAGTTAACCGGCGGTTAACAACGAATTCCTTTAGTAGTAGTAAATATTGTAATAAATGTGCAATAGCCTATTAGAGATTATTTTCTTTGTGCACTTTTAGTTCTAAGTAAAGTAGGTTTCGTCTACGACTTCGCACGATTGACCTACGGTAACACCCAAGTTCAAAAGTAGATTATCATAATTTATTTCTTTTATTTCATTATGATCATTTTGATGACGACGTCCACTGCAAGCCTCACCTTATTTGAAAAGCGCGGTGTAGGACGACAGACGACCAGATAGACCGACGAAAAATAGGTATCCTCGGATTTTTTTACGGACAATATACATATATATATATATAGATAGAGGGGTAGGCAGAGACTATTTCCTTCCACTTGTTACAATTCTGACATATCATCAAATCAGACCAGTAGTACCTGAGATCCAAGCGTTCAATATAATAATAACTCTGACCTAGTTATTGTTTAATCGATAAACTGCAAAACCTATTTGTAAACCTTTCTAGTTTGTGCCGCAGTATAAGTTTCGACTGCATCATTGTACTTTTTAGAACATTAAATGCAAAAGTAAACTCTATACTAATATGATAATAATAATAATAATATTCAACCACATTCACACAGCGCCATCTAGTCCCAAAGTAAGCAATTATATTTGCTTGTGTTATGGGTACTAAACTTCTGATATACTACTTAAATACTTTTTTTTTTTAAAAACATACATATTATATATAAATTACACCCAGACACAGAACAAACCTTTATGCTCATCACACAAAGATTTGTCCTAGGTGGGGATCGAACCCACGACCTTCGGCTTAGCAGTCAGGGTCACTAACCACTAGACCAACAGGCCAGTCAAATATAAAAATAAAGCTATGATATGATAAAGATATGATAAAGCTGAAGAGTTGGTTTGTACGGTGGAACACGCTAATCTCAAAATCTACTGGTTAAATAAATCATTTGTTTTATAGCCTATGTATTGAGTAAGGCTAGCTAACTAGCTATATAACATCACGCTACGACTAATATGACCTAAGTATTCTGAATAGTGGCCAAACAAAGATACATGGAAGCGAAGCCATGGGCAACAACTGGTGAAATTATAATTCTTGACTTTAGAGCGCGGCAAATTACGTTGAACAGAAAGAAACTTGGAACTTATTTTTCAGACAAAACTATAAGCCCTAAGGGTAATACCTATTATAATACCTATTATTAGCAGAGTCAGGTGGTACAGAGACCGCAAATACACGACAAGCTCACTAATATGTCTGTCTACAGAACGATAGCACACGAATTTGTTTCAGTAAACGAAGAAAAACCCTCGTTATAAGACTCAATTTTGCATGATATATTGTTCCATACGTTTAACCCTACATTTCAAGACACTAGATATCAACAACAACAGGAATACCCGTTGTTCAAGGAACATACGAGCCATCAATAAAGTATGATAACATTCTGTGCCGTTCAGAAGTCACAATATATCGCGACTATGAAAGGGTTATAGAAACATTACGTAGTAAGTCAATAGCCGGGTCCACACTGGACGATCCATTTTGAATCGGCACTCCATGATCCACGATTCATGATCGAGGATATGGATCGGGCTGCAACTTGTTTCCACATAGACCGCGCCTTTAAAGATTTGAGGGCCTATTCGGAATCAATATATTGATATCGTTGTCAAATGTTTGAAAATGACATAACGAAATCGCCAATGTCGAATATCAACATCCCTAGTAAGGTTGGCTCGTTCAGTGTGGACCCAAATATTCAATTTGTTATATAACGGATCTACGTCATGTATTATATTATACTAAAGTCGCGCAGGGCTTCACTCCCGTCGCTTTTGTTTGGCCACTGCTCAGCTCCTACTGGCCGTAGCATGATGTTATATAGCCTATAACCTTCCTCGATAAATTGACTATCTGACACTAAAAGAATTTTCAAATCGGATCAGTAGGTAGTTCTTGAGATCCTAGCGTTCAAACAAGCAAACTCTTTAGCTTTATAATATGTAATATATAGATTGAATAATAAACACCTTATTTATTTGCCCGATGTTTCGATCAAATTGCACCGATCGTGGTCACGGGCTGACTGAGGTAGACCCGTTTTATAAAAATTTAATATGTGTACAAGTCGCGAAAGTTAAAAGTTTTTATAACATATTTGCTCGTAAAGGGTCTCTTATTTCACCAATTTCAGTGTTGTAATGTATCTCATTACGCACTAGTGCGGTAAAGTAAATTGCACGGCTTCTCATGCTCACATACTAATAATCAAGGGGCTCCGTACGTAACGAACGGTATTTTTTTTAAATCTTAGCAAAGAGTTTTTATGTCAAAAAAGTGGTCAACATTTTATGAATAAAATTAATTAAGTAACTTTGGTAGATAAAATAATTATGATATAATTATATAAAATAAAAATTTAATTCTTTAATTAAATTAATTTAGACCATAAATTACAACCATTTATCTGTACTAAAACACAAAAATATTAATTTACTTTATTAGTAATACTGGCTGTTTTTGTGTTTTTGCCTTAAAAAAAAAGCGTTGATGCGCGCGCATTGATAAATTGTGACAAGTAAAAATAATTCCGCGCGCTATTTCTTTTCGCTGTATTTGTTTTTTTATAAGAAAGTCCGAATTTTATTTATTTCCTCGCAAATATGTTATAAAACGTCGTATGACACACGTGCGGTTTGATAATTACAGCCTCTGCTTTCTTGTAGCCCTCGCCTGCAGCTCGGGCTAGCAATATCGCCTCGGCTGTAATTATCAACTTACCGCACTTGTATCATAATGTACTATTATGGACCCAACTAAGCAATGCAGTTACCGATTAACTTCGAAGATGGCGCTATCGCTAAGTAGATTAAGTTAGTGAGTGTTGTATTAAATATTAGCGTGCTAATAGTAATAATAGAGATGTTCATTACGTGCAAGTAATTTCAGTAATGATTTAAGTGCGCTAAACAGGCTATGCTGAGAGTGAACATGCCAGTCACGTATTTGTAGAAGCTTATTAACGTTTTATGAGCTTCGCAAGCGTAAAAGCAATATACTTACTTGATATTATGGATACTAATATTGATTGACTAATAAACTAGATTATCTAGTTTCTAGAATGCTAGCCAAAAATCAGCAATTTTTTTTCTAATACAAGTTCATTGACTAGTTTGAGTCTAGCCAAGAGCTAGCATAATTGAGGCCATGAAAGGAAAAGTAGGTAGATATTTATCAAAAAGTATCTTCAACTTTTATCCAAAGAGACCTCTCTCCAAGCAAAACACATACCTATGTATATAAAGTAAGTACACATAACATAAGGCATGTCAAGCAAAAGTATGCTTTGATCCCTGATGCACCCTTGGCCGAGTTCCACAATGTCGCTGACCCATACTTTAAATGTAGCATTTCTGTTGCTTTGATGATATAATTATTCCTTTTATTTATATTTCTGTGATAAAAGTAGAACTCAAATGGCTAGAGTTTTCAACTTTATAAACCACTAAATTTGAAAACAGGTACTGTCTTATAAAGCTATTTTATTTCGTAAAAAATTACAGGAATAAAATAATAATATATTATATTTTTCAGCCAATATCATCATGAAGAAGAACCACGTGATATTTATTTTTAGTGTAATTTTGTTTTATTTAAAATAATTATTTATTTATTGGTGTGTTAAATCTAGTTTTATTATTAGTCAAAGAACCACGCAACTTCAAAGAAGCTTCCTCTTCGAGAAAACGCTTCATAAATTCAGAAATAAAGATTTATTTTCTAATAGGTCCTGTTTTCAACAACCAAGACAAACAAATCCTTAGCAATCCATTTTTAAATCCCAGCTCTAAGTTTACTAACAAGAGAGTCGTTTCGTGACTGGATCATAAAATAAGTCACTAGGACTTGTCATGGTGAAATTTAGTGTAATAGCCTTCCATCCTGTTGTACAGCAAGCAACAAGAAACAGGATCCTACAACTGAGATATCAAACCATTCGTCCAGGATATTTATGACTTCGAAAATACTTTTTTACTAACGTTCGTAGGGAATATTGTGAACACCACGCCCTACTTTGATGAACGATTTCTGGACGAATGCAACTATTTTATACTTTATTTATGCTGAAGGAAGAATACCGAATTAAATCACCATTGGCTTAAGTTTTGCTAATATAATCGGTCCTAACTTTAACAGACGATGCGACGTTTCGAACAAGAATAACAGATTAGTAGACCATGTTTCCTTTTAATTCTTTTTTTTTTTTTTTTGTAAAACATGTAGTGAAATTGTGATTGTCCGGGATAATAATTTATGTACTTACCTTTCTTCGTTCTAAGTAGCATCGTTAGAACTGAAGTGCTAAAAAGTTATAGAAAGTGTTAATATTTATAATTCTTTTCGCAATCATCGCCGTCACGCTTAAACAATAAAATAAAAGGATAATTATACAGAGGCACCTTTATTTCTTTTTTAAATTGTGTCATTATCATTACGTTATCCAAAGAAAGTCAGCTGTTTCGGGCAAAATGCGCGCTTGTTGCTTTTGCATCGTCAAGTTCGTTGACCCCGTGTATTGTATCAGGAAAATATTGCAATACTAGTTGTCGTTTGTGCAACCGTTAATAGATATTTTGTGAGGGATAATACTAAAAATAAAATACCTAATACACATACAACCTAATACCTAATACACAACATAAATGAATTTCACCTTTTTTTCCCCGAAGGGGTAGGCAGAGAGCATATCGTCATTTATAAGTGGCAATAGGCCCGCCCCCTTTAACATGAACAGAACAGAAACTGGACAGATAGGTATTAGGAATTGAAAGAAAAAATCCTAATATTATTTCTACCCGACCCGAATATGGGATATAAACCCGGAATCTTGAAATTCACACAGTAAATGATATCTAATAAGCTCGACTACTATTACAAGGAGACCTTATAATATATACCAGGCGAAATATCGATGTGATGCACTTCTGCCTATCGTTTCGGGGATGTAGGCGTAATGCTAAATTTCCTTCACTATAAAGAACAAAATTTTAAATTTTAAGAAATTTTCGACTAAATCTGATAACCTTGAAACGGTTGCACCAATATCGATGAAACATGTCTGAGAGCCATCACGATTATCACCATTGAAATAAAAAAAATCCGTATCTAAATCGGCCTATTCTATTAGAACACAGACACGTGAAACTACAACAACACCATCTAGCGTCAGGGTTTTAAAATATAGTTACTTGTCATTTGTTTATTTTCACAATTCCACCTTGATGGTGTTAAAATGGAAAACTACCATTTGCCGTATAAAATCCCAAAATAAAGTAAAATAATATTTAATTTACATAAAATTCATACACATTTCAAAGGAATAATGTACTAATACTGCTGTAAGACTGTTATGTGTATGCAAAGTAGGGTAAACATTTTCATATAGTCATTTCGCACGATGGCGTACACAATTTACAGATATTATGGCAAAGCTCCTGTTGACTTTGTAGACTTAATAACTTTATTTTGAACTAGCTTCCGCCTACGGCTCCACCCGTGGAAAAAAGGGCTATGTGTGTACTTATCATATTGCTAAGTATACAGGGTGGAATTTTGTTGAAAAAAAATATATGTTATTTATATATATAAATATGTTATTTTTTGGAATTTTAGCTGGTTCTGTTATTCTGTCTATTCCTGGGTATGGCAAACGAATTTCCAGAACTCAAAAAATTCAATTCTGTTTCTTTTAAAAAAAATATTTTTTAATGTTAAATGTTTCCTTTCAGTAAAATTATTTATCTCTAATATTATTTAGACTACTTACTTTTCCACCGCGTGGCGTTACAAAATTCCACCCTGTATACATACATATACATACATACTGTACCTTATGTAGACAAGAGCACTGCGAGAAAAGGAAAATTCGATACTAACCCTATACCAACCCGTCTAGCCAGCGTGGTAGGTATAGTAGGCAAAATTCCCTCCACAATATTTGGAGGAGATCCGAGCCCAGCAGTGGGACGTTTATGGGTTGAAATGATGATGATTGATCATAATATTGTTTGGTGATACTAAATTTACGATACAACAAAGGCAAACTACAAAAAAAATATCCAGCTTTTCTACATCGTAATTCATATCCTCAATGTTAAACAATGGGTTCAGTACAAAACGTGGTACGTCATCTCATAGTATGTATATTATTAAAACTATGACACATTACACCTACAAACGTAAACCACTATTAATCAACTACTAAATCAAACTTCTAACGTACTATTAAGACCTCTATTATTCGCTCCAAATACTTGCTCTATTAAACGCTAATTACGCACACATTAGAAAATATAACATAATAAAATACGCACATGAATAAAAAACAGAGAAAAATAGCTCTTAATTACAGGCACGAGGGTTTATGAAACATTTTAAAATGTAAAGCTATAATCATTGTATAACGCTATGGTATTATGGATATAATCGGGTATTATCGGTTATAATCGGGTACACGTATGCAGGTGCGTCGACGCCGTTACTCGATGGCATTTTGATGTGCGCACGCGTCGGCAACACATTGCAAATTGACGGCTTACGTCTATCCACATTTCTACAGGTTTGTAATGAGAACGTGTTTGTTTGTTTGGGTTAAGTTGTGACTATCGAGATGATTAGTGGTTTTATGTTGTGATTGGAATTTATGAACAGTTAAAATGATTTTGATCTACTATCGGTTGATAATCTAGATATAATGATCTGGGTGTTCTAGAAAATGATTATAGAAAAAAAAACTGTACACCCCATATGAATCGGAAAGGATCCTTTTGAAGTCGTCGTTTTGAACCATTTTCCGGTGTTCACTGGTATGATCCTTCCCAATTCGCACTATGGGCATGGGGCGATCAGCTCGTAATATGAATCGACGACATACCGGAAATAAAAAAGTAAGGAATTCAACATACCTACATTATATATTTATATTATAACTATTATTTTATATATATTTTATATACAGACAGATTATTTACATTGAACTACTACCCATAGTTATGCAATATTTATAGTCTAGTTCATATACAAGCAATCTATGTTTATATAGTTCTTAAGCAGTGTGAATTAAAGATCATTAGATCGATATTTTAAATACTCTGCCCTCTTTACAAAAGCCTTACACAACCATTTTTAGCATCAGTATGTTTTAACCAATTAAAATTGTAACAACTATGGTGATTAAAAAGAGTGGCCTGAGTTTCTTGCCAAGTTCTTCTAAAAGCTCAACCTTGTCAGTGAACTGGCCGGGGCAAATTTACTGACACCTTTTCTGGCTTTGTATGACGTTCATAAGTATCACGTATGTGATCTAAATGAAATAAAGATATTTGACTTTGACTTTAATAAAGGTTTGGTATTGGCACTATGTATTCTGATCACCTTAACCCAAACATTAAACGAGCAATAGCCCTCCTATTTTTTAAAATCAGTTTTTATATCATTAAAAAACATTGCGCCTAAAAATAATAGCCAAAAATATATCGATGTAAAGTTAAACGTGCACTTGGACAATCATGCAGAACTTACTAATCATGTTTAATCATGTTAACCTTTAGCTTTTTAAGACTAAGACAGCACTAAAGAACAAGGTCTAAGGACCTAATCGGAATTTAGACTAATATTATAAAGTTGCTCGGAGCTTCGCTTCCGTGGACCTTTGTTTGGCCAGTACTCAGCTCCTATTGGTCGTAGTGTGAAGTTTTGTGTTATCCTATAGCCTTCTACGATAAATGGGCTATCCAACACTAAAAGAATTTTTCAAATCGGACCAATACTTCCTGAGATAGTGTTCAACAAAACAAACAAGCTCTTCAGCTTTATAATATTATTAGTATCATCATCATCATCATCATCTCAACCCATAAACGTCCCACTGCTGGGCACGGGTCATTATTAGTATAGATAAGAATAAATTAATTAATCAACAACGTCATAGCATTTTTATTATTTTATTATTACTAATGCATCAAATATCCTGGTTAAAACTTCGGTTGTACATCATACAAATTCAATGACTCAACCAAAAACAATAGTTTTAATATTGGGGTCAATTCAAGTTTGAAGAAGCGGGTCGAAACGACCCGGCGAGTTGCATGTATGGTATCCACAATTCCACAAGGCAGTACTACCTATTCAAATAGATAAAGTGGTCAGCTTATCAATACTTACCATATTAAGTGTTGTAAGTGCCAATACATCGGCCGACAAAGCGTTGGCAGATCCGGCAATCACGTGCCTAATAGCTGCTGTATTTGTTGAATTATTGTTTCGCTAATTCAATTATTAACTTTCTTTTTGCGTACAAAACTTGTATAATCTCTTTTACGCGTGTTTTTGGAGGATTGATTTGATGGATGTTCGATTGATTGTAACTTTCTTACGCAAAAAGTACGGAATGGTTTTTGATGAAACTTTAGAGTAACATAGCTTCTTGTACATTAGAATCATCATCATCAACAGAATACAATTGATCTCGATATTGTATAACTGTGGTTGAAGCAACAAATACAAGTTAAAGAGACTTGTGCCGTGAAAAAGTCTTATTTGAAAAAGGGAATGTTTAGATTAACGGTTTCCGGAATTCTATTCACAAAGTGGACAGCATCACTTCAAATCACTTTAAAATTACGCCAAGAAAGAACTGTTTCTTCTATCTAATCATTTTGAAATTGGTGTTGATTCGAGTCGGTCCGCTTAGTATGAACGAACGTTTAAGCTGCTATGAAGTTAAAACATTGTCAGTACAGCAAGGTACCATCATCCATCCATCACGGCGTATCGCAATATAACGGGAGCTTGTAGTACTAGTTGAACAACATAAGTGTCATTGTTGCTTGCTATAATGATCGGGAATTTATTGCACTTCATATTTCACTGACGATCTAGTATTTACGTTTTGATTGTGTTTCGAACTTGAGTATTGAGGAAAATATTAGACTATTATCAATTAAACTCAAGACCAATTGCTGTGTTTTATCAAGATATTAAAGTTGCAGAATTAAACACAATTACATAAAGATATTCACAGATACATAAAAAGTTAATCAAATAAATGAATGACCCAGTTTTGGTTATAAAACTCGATTCACACCTTTTATATCTCAACGAGAGTTAATAAAATAGCACCAACACTAATTAAAAATAAATATTGCACTGGCGATTGATGATGTTTATACAAATGAAAAATTCCACTTTGATCCTTCAGTAATCGTATTTTATTAATTTACTCTTGATACGCAAGGCAAACCGTAAAAATAATATTAATTTGACTGTCATAACAGTCAAATTAATATTATTTTTTACTCATTTTATACTCTGCTGCCATAGATATAATAAACATAAGTGTAATTTTTAATATTATGACTTTAATTTAATTATTAGTCAAAGTTATGACGATGATAAACTAAGTGACATTGTCAAGCGCGAGATAAATGGAAATAAAATAAGTATAGATATAGTAATTTTTTTCATAGTTCATTGCGAAATACAGTGACTGTAAGAAAATACGTACATTAGCTTCTTCATGTATCTTCGTCTCGCCGAATGCAACGTGTAAGACTCCTTATGCCCGCCCGTGGGCAAAGCTTTCACCACTTTCGACTTCATTCGTCACCACACAAGTCTAAACTTACTAACTTTACAAGTCAAAACGGCCAAATCACTTTCTGTACGCGAATTTATGGTCCACAGCGTAACTGCGCCTAAAATTAAAGAGAAAGAAGGACTTTATTTACAGAAAAGCGTATTGGACTCCGAGTTACAGCAAGCGACTAACAGTGAAGCCAGTAACCATCAGAATAGTTTAAATTATTATATTAGTGATTCATGCAATTTATTAGTACAATACAAATGTGAGGAAAACGAGCTTGAGGAAACAATGTAACGCTAATTAAATTCATCACAAAAACACAATAATTAGAAGCGAAAATAATATATAATGAATAAGGAAAATAAGCAGTTGTAAATGTAATAATTATTATAAGTATATAAATAAATTATATTATGATTTTTATATGAAACCCTAATTATCATAATGTATAGGTTCCCGTAGAGGTACACGAAAATATGCTTTTATGGGTTTATTATAGGGCTCTTTTTAACTTTCTGGCTATACCGCTTAGTACTATAAAAATACTAGGTATCGCTATTTTGTTCTACGCTTAGATATAAAGCGCCAGCTATAAATACAAGTCAGATTTATTAAAGGTTTGATAAATGGGTATATTTTGTAAACATTAATCCGAATGAAAGTCTTCAAAAGTGTAAGTGTAATTGCACGACAGTTTTATTAATGAAAGTGTTAAAATCCCAGGCGTTCGAGAAATTTCTAATTAATAAGCTGATAACCATTTAGCTTTCCTTCTCCGGCGGGTACCCACAGCGGATATTATATAGACAGTAACTTCCTCCAGTGAAATACTAATGAGCAATCTTACTCACCAAAAACTTAACATAAAATATTATAAGAAAATACAGGAATATGTACTATAACAAAGATACCGTTTATTGAATTCTAGTTCAAAAAATGAAGAAACGAACCCTTCGTCACGCTTACTCGCAATATTCGTATTCGATTGGAAGATTACAATACCATTGTCAAATTTTTGAAAATGGAATTATTTCATATTAATTATTTGACAACGAACGATATCAAAATCGAGTACTAAGTCGAATGTGTAGATTCCGAATGTCATTTGTATAATTTTTTTTAAAGTTTAAAGTGTTTTATTTTTATACTAAGACAAACTTTCTGTATTCCCTCAACAGCAATTCTGTGATGCGTATCATTATTACAGCGGTAGCTAATGTGTATGTTGAAAATAGTACAACTTTGATGACACTTGTGTAGAATCCCAGAAGTTCTGCTTACAATAACTAACTATACAACATAATTAAGATATACAGTCGCGGAGCATTGTTCTACTAACGGTACAGAGATAATCTCGTGGTGACCTTGCATTTAGGTTTCATACAAAGGTTTCTTTATCGCTGGTTAAGTTTTTATTCATCGCTTTCTATAAGCGTTGATAAAAACCGTTACGTGATCACTGATCAGTTTTATTTACAACTGGCAATTGTAGTTTGTAATCATTTTAAGTGAAATAAAGCTGTCGTTCGAATCCGTGTAGTGACGGATTAAGAATACATAGTGTCACTACCCCATCTCAGCCCGTAGGTGTCGTACATGGCGACCAAGGGAGTAAACCTTATGCAGATAAGAGCACTGCGAGAAAAGGAAAATTCGAAACAAACCCTATACCAACCCGTCTGGCCAGCGTGGTATAGTAGGCTAAAATCCCTCCATATTCTTTGGAGGAGACCCGTGCCCAGTAGTGGGACGTTTATGGGTTAAAAATAATGATGGAAGCTGTCGTTTTTTGACCATAAATTTATATTTAAGATCAAGAAAGTGGCTAGTTATCAAAGTAATTAGTGGATTAATAGAAGCGGGTATATACAATAGCACTCTTATACTTTTTTCGTCCAATTATAGTAGCCAATGTACTTAGTATTAAACACTACTCCATAATTCATGTATTTTACCACTGCTGCACTGGACAGATCCTTTCTCGTCTCATAAGCCGAAAATTCTAACACCTCATATCTAATTTATTTATGTAGATTTGTTATCTAGATTGAACTAAAAAGCTGAAACTTTTACTTTTGCCTATACAGCAGCAACACAAATCTACATATTTCAATTAAAACCATTTAACTACTCACAAAAAGGCAATAAACTCATTGTTTAAAGTTAACAAGAGCCATTAAAATAGATGATATAGTTGGAAAAGAAAACGAGCTACGGAGTGTAACAAGCAGTGAAAATAAGAATAATCTTTCCATAGATATTATGAGTGTAAAACAAAGGTAAAATATATTTCTATGAGAATAAGGCGTCGTAGTAAAACAACCGTTAATACAGAAAGAAAACAATATACGAAATGCATTAAAGCCGTGGGAGAAGCCTACTTGAAAAATGATACTTCTCTATATGTGACATTTGAATAGATAGGTAGGTATAAACATTTGTAACAGTAGGTACGTTCCCTTGGAAATTAACACTGTTTTGATTCTACAGACCATTTCACACATAGAAAGATGTGTAATGACCGACAAAAAAATAAAATATGATACGTAGTTATAATATATTTAAAATTGTCAAGATAACAATTGTTTTGGCATCAAACGGGTACCTACTTTGCCGTTTCACACTACGGGTAACAATCGCACAAGGACGTTTTTTGAATTCGCCGATTGGGACCATGGTGTCAATCGACGAATGTCTTATTTGTCTGCGTCGATTTACACCAAGGTTTGATACAGCGTAGGACTCTTTTTGTCATTGTTGATTAGGACATTTTATTATTATACTGCTCCTAGTCACCATAGTGTGAAACGAACAAGGTAAAAAAGATATTCGATTTTACACCAATTGGTACAATGTTACAAAATTAAACAGCCAATTCAAAAAAGTCCTTGTGCGATTGACTTTGGTGCGAATAACTCGTGATGTCAACCGGCGAAGTACCCAAAATGGGTAAAATAGACGTGCTAAAAAGGTGGACAGTTTGGTAAATATAGAGGAAGAATAGAAACTAGACGATATATCCAAGCGTAATGAAGCCTGTGTCGGATGTGAAAGTTTAGAAGAAACTTCAATTTATTATAGGCTGCAAGTTTGTTACCAAGTAGGTACTGCCTACTAATGGTTTCATACCAGCCCCTCTAGACAAGTGGCAATCGCTTCTATCTATCTATTATAAACGACATGTCAATTTAATACATTTGAACACATCTTTGACATAAGCTATCGACATGTCACGTGAGCAATGTATTAATTTGACATGTCGATAGAATAGATAGATCGAATCGGTTGCCACTTCTCTAGGTACAGGTACCTATTTCTAAAATCGATATTTTGAGATGAACGCGGCCTTCGCCTAAAATACAACTTTGCTGTCTGTAACACATTGTTAAACCCTGAGGCATATCTTCACAAGGACAAAAAATAGTACCAAGCTATATAATTAAACATTGATTGACAGCAGCTCCAATTATTTCTGATAAATATATTTAAGGTGCAACCCAGACTTATGCCTTATAATCAAGTTATGAATAGATACAAAACAATTTTGTAACATTTTACTCGCATTTCGCTTGCGGCTGTTGTAACTTATCGTTATGACTTAATCGTACAACATAACAGTAGCTATTGTTCACTTTCGTCAACTCCTACACAAGCACAATAACTAGTGGATGATTAATGGTTAATCAAAGGTTAAGTCAGACATTTTTGATTGAGATGTAGGTTAATAATTTAAGTTAAGGTCAGCGTATGTATTGTCGATTGTTGGTTGTTGCACACATTGTGTTATGTAAGGCTTATAATCATCACTAAGAAGCTTAACTCAGTGATGTTTTAAAGCAGAAGCAATTTGATCGAAACTATGCATTGAAATATCGCCATCCTTTGACCGACGAACTTAGTACACAGCCAAGCTGCTGTGTCATCATTAAAAGGTAAATGCTATGTTGGTCACTTAAGCCCTATTAATAGCAGATCAGTTTGGATCTTTCCCTTGTTGAGCTCTCTAGAGCAGCGACTCCCAAAGCGGGTTCCGTGGATCCTAGGGGTATAAAAACTCACCAGGGTTTCGCCAAATTATTGAATACCACAGTTATGAAGTAGAAGTTTTTATTATTATTTAAATTCTTTGATTTGTAATCATTTGATATGGGATTCCATGAAATAAACGGTATTTGGTGGGTAGCATAAACAACTGAATCACTATTTCTGTGCACTGTCGCTACAATTGAAGCACTATTTGAACGTGATATCTCGTTATGCCCTGCTGCTGTTAAATGCTATTATTTTATAGCTTGTACACGGAATTATGTTATTATAACATACGCGGTAAAACCTATTGCTACACCAAAATAATACCACACAAGGCATTTATTTTATGCTGCGTATTTGCGGTCTAGGCAGACTTTAGATAAACCTGATAATAATTCGTACCGCATAAACGAAATGAGACCAACGTTTTCCAGTTTTTTATATCCAAAATGATGTCGTAACTGTAAAATCAATAAAGATTTGGAAGGAAATATTTAATGACTTAGAATCAATAAGGAAGTGCTCGCTATTAAAGAATTAAAACCTCATTAGATTATTTTATTTTGAGTTAGTCAAGTTCATGGTAACAATAGAGACGTGGGTAGATCATCTAATCAACAAAGCAATTCGACTTTATAACAATACGATAAAAGGACACGCTTGTTAAGAAACTAGATTTGCCGTGACAAAATGTCTGTAGATAACGAATAGGAGATTGATATTTTAAAGCTTGACATCTAATTTTAACTTGCCTGAATCTACATGGGTATTGAACTGAACGTTCTGTCATCGAAATCTGTAGGCCTTCGAAACATCGAAATTGTGTTTCTTGATAGGTTCGAAATATCATTAGGCACTTTGAAAACAAATACCGAAGTATCGAATTATTGTTTAGCGATTTGATTCTAAACTGATTTATTCTAAATAGAAATCCTCGAAAATATATTCGAATGTACT
The DNA here is from genome assembly GCA_905147015.1 of Laspeyria flexula. Taxonomy (NCBI): domain Eukaryota; kingdom Metazoa; phylum Arthropoda; class Insecta; order Lepidoptera; family Erebidae; genus Laspeyria; species Laspeyria flexula. Next base: position 6,899,282 of record LR989964.1, on the reverse strand, counting down.
AAATAAGTTAAAAGTCCATTGAGGTATATTCATTGACTACATTAATTGCTCGCTTTATAAAGTACTAATTTTAACTGTAGATAATCAAACTTTCATTAGTATACGTTGAAAATATAAGACCATTTCATCTTGCAACTTTAGCAACAAACCAAGCTCATGCAAATTGTTCACAAACGTGAGCTAAGTGCGACGAGGGACTACTTTTAGACAGTGTTTGGTTTTAACTCCGAAGTATTCACTTTCATGTTTACTTATCCTTTAAAATATTTACAATAGATCAATTGATGCCTTTGCGGCTTTAGTTGATTTGAGAGCCTTTGAGGAGATCACGTAAGGTGGGCTTTTAGCTCGTGTGAAAAAAAACTTCAACATTCCCTCTCGACACGGTTTGTTAAAGTTATAAGATTTGACTGGCCTGTTGGTCTAGTGGTTAGTGACCCTGACTGCTAAGCCTGAGGTCGTGGGTTCGATCCCCACCCAGGACAAATCTTTGTGTGATGAGCATAAAGGTTTGTTCTGTGTCTGGGTGTAAATTATCTATAATATGTATGTATTTACAAAAAAAAAATGTATTTAAGTAGTGTATCAGTTGTTTAGTACCCATAACACAAGCGAATATAATTGCTTACTTTGGGACTAGATGGCGCTGTGTGGATGTGGTTGAATATTATTATATTATAACTTGACTATCTTTATACTCAAGAACAAGTAAAAATTAGACATTATATTTGTAATACCAACGTCCAACAACGACTTTTCTCGCATAATCGGAATCAACTATAACTTAAATATAAAGTCATTCTCAGGTTTTCCAAGCGAAAAAAGTCGCAAAAGATCGATTGCTCCAAGTCAGCTGTAACGTGAAAGAATTAAGGACAAATATACCTGCGATTTATAATATCAGTAAAAATGTTATTACCACGTAATGTACAACTACAAAACATACGTATATATATTGTTTGAACCGTCAATATTCAACAAATGACGCCTGCGCTCTCAGTGATAATCGGTGTTACCACGATAACTCAGCCAGTTGTAGTCGACAGTTCTACGCCTACAGGATTAGGTCATTAGAAAGCCCACAATTATAGCATAAAATAGCAAGTCTCTGTTAGTTTTACAACGTGCTTAACAATAAATACAAGCGCTTAAACGAGAAAGTGATGTATTTATTACCTACTTACGGACACTTTTTTTTTTAACTTTGTGAATTATCCTCACACTTGTTTTCAGGAGAATTTGATGGCCTACCTCTGACAATGGAATACTATTTTAGAGACCTTTGCTGTCGCTACACTAAAAAATGAAATCTATACCTACTAATATTATAAAGCTGAAGAGTTTGTTTGTTTAGTTGAACGCTAGGATCACAGGAACTAGTGGTCCGATTTGAAAAATTCTTTTCGCTACGGCCAATAGGAGCTGAGCAGTGGCTAAATAAAAAACGACGGGAGTGAAGCCCCGCGCAGCTTCTAGTTATTAACATAACAAGTGGTACCTATGTGGATATAAGAAATGCCGAGACAGCAGCAACGACAAACGCTTTAATCGACATTTAAATACCTGTGATCATAATCACCTTAGAACCACCGCCGCAGATAGTTCGTTTCAAAACTTACTAGATTAAAAACAATTGAACACGTTTATGTTTTTGTACGTAGGGTGTTCTACACGGTTATAAACTTGCGTTCCAACAGAGTGACCTTGGTGGGAATTGGTTGACATCCGCGTAGTTTGTATGAAATTTGGTTTACGACAGCCGGCCACACGGTTGGAATCCACCAAGGGTACCTCTATGGAAGGCGAGTTTATAACCATGTAGCACAGCTTTAAATTCCGAGACAGAACAATAGCAATTACCTAGAAGACTAAAATAAATATCGTAACAGATACTTTGTAAACTCACTGCGTTAGAGTAGAAGTTACATATTAAGGTAATATACATGAAAAATTACACAGTACAAACATGGTCGATTGCAAATAGTACTGTTAAGTGCATCATAATTCACACAACGCGGTTCTTCGGCGAAAGTAACGATTTACAACCAGAAACTGTTTTGCATTTTATTCTGTAACTTTCATTTCGTACTTTCTTATAACTGTACAGTAATCATCTTTATTGTAATTAGAGTAGTTTCGTATAATTATACTATAAATTATATTATAGTAGGTATATGTTAGGTAAGGTGAGGCCTATTCCCAGCATTCCAGTGCCCACCAGACATGCCGAAGCGACGGTGCACAGGGGTGTTTTATTGGGTATTCCAGTCCGTTGAGATTCTTTGTTCGTCTTGTGATCCAGCACCGCTAAAAGGCCATAATTTCCCCTCTTAAAAAAAATATGTCCAGCAGTGGAAGTAATTGGGCTAATATGATGATGATAATACATGGTAAGGTCAAAACTATCTCTGTTCTGTGGCAAGGTCAATTGCACGCACTGCAGATAAAATAATTGATATATTTAATTCTATAATAATGTCTAGAATGCTAGTTAATTCGGATATTAATTGTTATTTTATCTTTGAGTGTGATGTAATAGTTATATTTTGATATTATTTATTACTATTACTGAGCGTTAATATTACGTACGTAATAATATTAATAATGCATTTTATTTTATTGCGTCCACTGTGGGACCATAGGCGGCTGGCTTTTACCTAATTTCCACCATAGCAAGCGATTTTGGCAACGTCCAGCAGTGGACGTCAGTGGACTGATATGATGATGATTATTTTATTTTCAAAAATAAAATAAATCCAGTTGAGTTTGTCGTCAACAGCGGCATATCATATCAATCCTAAATAAACGTCGAACTCTTGCCTCTAACATTTGGTTAGAGGAATAAATCTCTTCCCTTCAAAGTAACGCCTAAGGGTTTTGTCCATAGAAAATTTATATTCAAAATAGCTATCCATTATAATATTCAATACGCCATTCAGTATTGATTAGGATAAAAGACGCGAGCTTACCTACACCTTGTTGAAATTTATTGAGAGAATAAATTGAATAATAATGCATTATGATTTGTTTGACATTTTATCTCATAAAATACAATTTTGTATGGTATATATATACACGGTTATAAATATTTATATTGTTGCGACTACGGTTTATTAATGCGGGTTTCGTATTCACAGGGACCGATAACGATGTAAAACGGGTATGTCAAGTGAGAAAAAAGTGTGCACATCAAAGATAATAAGCCGACATGAAGCTATAATAGCAACTCAAGTACAAATACTATCTTCATCGTAAGACAGATACAAGATAATACTGAACAAGCAGATATTTCAAAATATACGTAGGTTAACGACAATTGTTATAAATTGTTTGTCAAACGTCTGTTCATGGTTTTATTGACTAATTTATTATACAAGTGGAATATACGAGTATACAGGCACAAGGCTAACGGCTCCTACGCGAAGCGACCATCGTAAATCTAGGACTAGTCTAGACTATACTCAAGTACTCAGTGATAACCGTATTAAGTGCCAAAAACGAGCCGTGGGTGCAACGGCCAAGACACGATTCTATAAATTTTGAAATTATGATGAAAAATTATCTCATGTTTACATGAGTCAGTTTGGGCAGAGAAATATTCAAGTTTGAATTTAAATTTGAAAAGACAAATTAAGTAATAAGAAGTGGTAGGGTTCAAATTACCTATGAGATAGAGGTAGGTTACGGTCGAGTCGGAGAATGAAGTCGAGCAACTGTATTAAGGAAAAACCTACACTGAGCAGAATATTTTTCATTCGAAAGCATTTTTTAATAGAATTGGACCAGTTCTGCATAAATCAAACCACAATAGCCTAATACCTAAGAGCATAGAAGTCATAGGCGAAGCCTTTCCCAATAATGCAATGATGGGGTTTACAAAGCCTACAACTACAAGATATAAACGAATGAGCACATCGATCGGAGCGTTTATATTTTATGACTAAAATCACTAACCGAATATACAGTACTATGACATAATCACTTAAAAATTAGATATAATTTTCTTATCTTTGACAGCTGTCAGGCAAAGAATCAATCACGGCCTTCAAACGAACCATGAGGTCGTGCACGTACCTGATCGTTGGGTTGCACAAGATTCCACTCGATTGCATTCGAAGCATCAAACCGGCGCGAATCAAAATCAAAAGTAATTGGACAAGACAACGAAACCACGTTTGCTATCAGACTTGGAAGCAGGTTTGCGAACAAGTAACAAAGAGGTAGAAGTTCCACTATACGACCCCAGACACTTTAACAACTTATATTTACAGTCTATGAAAACGAGTCTACAAAAGCGCGTCGCAGAAAAAGCAGCCAACATTTCATATGGAGGACCCCCATTTGAAACCAGTCAATATTGTGACGTAAACATATTAGTCATAATTATTTTGTACCTATCATACATATTTCAATTAAAAATAAAATTTAGCATGCCGAAATTGAAAGTAGAATACAGATCTATTGTATTATGTTATAAGAACTATTATTGTATATACCTTATTCACGCAAATAAATAAATTTTGATTTGATTTGAAGCACGGTGTTTGATAAAAACAGCGACGTAACGTCTCCAGGCTGTGCCATATTATGCGAAGTGGTTACACTTTTGATGAATTTCTGAGATGAAACAAAACCTCTTCAGCTTTATAGCATTAGTTTAGTTAAACCCGTTAAGTAGGTACTTAGACATCGTGAGTTACTAAATTGTCTGAAGAAAGGAGCGGTTTACGCTATAATTTTATAATCAGTCATAGTCTTATTTGACTAGAACGTAGACTAAACGGCTATACAGCTATTCCTTCACAGATTACTGTTAAGCCAATTTAGTGCCAATGAATATTATTAATGGCCAGTTTCAGTAACCAAATAACGAGTCGGTTAGATACAGAGGTTTTGACACATTATATTTACAGCGCATTACAGCTACAGAGTGTGAAATCTGCTCTGATAGTAGGCTGCTTCTCAAATACATGACATCTAACACAGCTGACGGATTAAGAATACATAATGTCACTACCTCATCAACCTGTGGTTGTCATAAAAGGCGACTAAGGGAGTAATCTTAAGCAGAAAAGAACACTGCCAGAAAAGGAAAATTCAAAACAAAACGCCATACCAATAAGTCTGGTCACCGCGGTATAAAATCTTCTAGTAAGCTAAATTCCCTCAAAATGTTCGGAGGAGACCCGTGCCCAGCAATGGGACATTTATTGGTTGTGATGATGATGAACATAGTTGACGAATTAGCGTGATGCTATTTATGATTTTATCTATATAAAAAAATACCGCTAATTAAGTATATCAAAAACATGATTATTAAATTAAATTAACGATATGTAGCCATTCATTTCCTAGGGTCTGATCTCGCTGAAACCAGTTCAACCGAACGAGTTGTTCATGTTACCAATTAGCGTCAATCACATCTAATGTATGTTTATCAGGTGAGAATTTAATGTGATTTGTAAGCACATACGAGCATAAATCAGTATACGATTTGTAAGAAATCTGCCGTTAATATTTCAAGTTATATTCAATGTTGTATTACATATTCTGTGGATGTATTATGTAGGATAGGTTACAAGGTGTTGAGATGGCGTTTTCGTGTACATTAGTGAAATGACAGACATGACAACGGGGCCAAATAATTAATGACACCTCGTCGCAAGTGTACAAACTCCGTCTAGGATTGACAGTATTGGCACCAAAGTTGAAACAAGTTATACAATAAATTCTGATAATAGTACACCTTGTAGGTATTTATTTTAGTGAGTAGGGATCGCTTTTAGGACAGGTGAATTTCGTACAGACAAACTTCCACCTCTCTTACCATGTGACCCATCTATCTATTACCAAATTTTATCAAAATGTTTGAGTAGTTTTTGTGTAAAAGGGTTACAATACCCAAACATACTTTTCTCACAAATTATCATACTTATAGTAGGTTCTTCATGACTGTGAAAACGTAGAAAGAATACAGTATCACCACTCATTCACATTCCAAGGCCATCTATCGTAAGGAGCCACTAAAACACCAGAACCAGAGAAAGAAAGCTATAATATATAGTAATAAAACGATGTTACTATACAGATACCTAGAGAACCTGGTCGCAATCTGAAAGAATGAAGATTTTTGTATGTTATGTGGGGATAATATAATAAGACGAGAGGATTTAAGAAGAGAAAATGGTCATAACATATTAAAGGCATCCTAATGACCTTACATGTTAGTTTATAACTTCATTTATTATAAAGAATTGTACACAGAAAACTACATTCGACGAACAACGAACTAATGATACGACAGGTTCTTTAGAAAGATTTATTTTATTCCAGTGACATTGTATGTTGCCGCTATAAAATGTAAAGAGACTTGCATTTTAAACAGTATTTGTTATTCTACTGATACAACGTTAAATTGTACAAGTTACAAAATATGTATTACATAAAGACAAACATGTATAAGTTAGCTTAAATTTGCGATTGATATTTTGCTGAAGAATCGTTTTTACGGTTAAAGACATTTGAAGAATCGTTTTTCAATTGAAAAACAATTTACTTAATCTAGTTAATAAATTGTTTTTTAATTCTCCTTTGATCTTTTAGAACTTCATATAAACCATAATTTTTTAAAGAAAACTTAACTTTAAACTAAACATTAGCTTCGTACGCAATTGTTCCCAAAACTGAGTCTAAACTAAAAGTATTTGAAACTCCTAAATTTCACTTTGAAGCACTGGATGCACTCATGTAGTTTCAAAGCGGTAAGTCTAAGTTCTCAATGGGTGGCAAGACTCAAGCGAAGTATTTCTTATACCTTGTTTTGCTCCGTAAATAATAATACAATAACACTTGCAAATAGTTTCGCTCACGGTCGACTATTACCTGCAACCGTTAAAATCTTTATGGAGTACATTTAATTTTTCAAAGAAAGACCACATGAAATTGAATGAACTGCATATTTTGAGACGGTTTTATTTCGGCTTAATGGTCAGAAACATAAAAACTAGCACTTAAGGTGTTGAGCCTTTTAGAGAAAACATTCGCAGTGTTAATATAAATATTGTGGCAAACTTAACGTTAAAAATCGATATTCAGAGCTATTCTGGCACACAGAGATTATCTTGCAATTGAAACGTCTTCTCTTTTTTTTTAAGTATCTAATAAGGTAAAAATATCTTTTAGACCTCCTGGTGTAGAGCAATAGAAAAATCTAGAAGAAAAATTTAGTAGAATGAGTTTTCCCGCTCGTTGCCAACTATTTTCTCCGTCTATAAATCTCACTAAGCACCGACATCTAATCTATACCACCGGTAGAATAAAAGCTATCGGTCGTGTTTATGTAGGGCTAGGCAATTACTTGGTTAAGCTACATTTAATTACCATTACACAAGTGTTTGTAGTTTTAACGGCAATTAGTTTGAGCACGCCGTTGTTAGCCATTTTCAAGATTGGTTACAAATTGGTCGGAAACTCGGAATATTCCTTGATCACAATGTAAATATATTACTTGTTTAATTGTGTACTGCTAATTAAGTTTAATCAAGAAAAGTTATTAATATGAAAATTACTTAGTCTTGGGAGAGTTGGGAACCTATTCGCAATTTCGATTTCTATATTTACTTAAGCATTTTTTTTTAATTTTCAACCTTCTGGGGTAGATTGTTTGTTGATTAATCAAGCTCACTAGATAGGTTAGTTTATGACAGCTATGATTTTAGTGAAATTTGTAACAGAAGGTCTAAAAGATTTGTAGTTCTTTTTCTTTGTCTGAAGTGTCTGACGAGCAGGCGGCCCACCTGATGGTAAGTGGTTACCGCCGCTCATGGAAGTTGGCAATAAGGATAGCTCTTTATAACCTCGTTTGAAGAAAGACATGTCATAACGCTGTAAACACTGCTGCAGGAAGTTCAACTCAGAGCCGGCACGTATGTGAGAGGAATGATCCGAATGAATGAGTTCGAGACACAATAAATAAATTATTATTATGTTCCCTAATGCGGATGTTGTCTTTAAAAATGTTTAATCAAATAAAAAAATAAAACAGCGTAACGAGACTTAATTGCGCACGTTTCTGATCCTAGAAGTTGCATCTGTTTGCAATAAAATTGCAATTATAGATCGAACAACATAAAAATAAAAAACCAAAGTCGATACGTACTTTATTTTTATTGCAGTCGATTTTATTGCTTGAAGTCAATTTCAAATATGTATACACTGAAGAACTATTCTAACATGTATGCAAATTTTATTTAGATCATGACTATACGGAAAAGCGGCGCTAGCATCTAAACCGGTTCAGTTTAAATGGTCCATACACACCATATATGGAACCGAACCATTAGTAATAACACTAATTGTTTTGACCAAAGAAGAATGATCGCTATTAAACGATTCAAAACTTCCTGGTCCGATAATATCTTCGAATTCCTATGTAGGCCGCAAAAATGTCAGGTCGGCAATATTGACACAATATTTGATGTGTTAATTAAATGTTATTGTTATATTTTTGTTATATAATGTTACAAAAAATGTTAATAACATGCGAATAGGGTTATCACCTGTTCGTAAAACAAATTACACTCGAAGCAAGATGAATCTGATTTTCAAAAGTGTGATGTAAATGTTAGTTGGCCCTGTACATTACTGTAAAGTTCCATAATAACCCATTCGGTAGTTTTCAGGTTTTATGAAACATTAATGTAGCCTTGCAAATTTTCCCATTTATAAATAACTCTAAGATTTGTTCAAGAGTGTTTACGGTACTGTTTGACAACCCTATTTGTGGATGAAAATAAGAGACACAATGTGTGGCGCGTAACGCAATCAGGAATAGTTTTTGTAATGAACTGAGAATGAAAGGAGTGAATGTTATAAATATGTATACATTCGTTCCGGTGTACAGATCGGTGAATAATTTCTTATGTTTATATTACCGGTACTGTATAATTATTGACAGTATCATCAGTGTCTATTATGCTTTTACTTTTCACTCACAATTTACATTCCTGACAACGATTTACAAACTTAATTCTTATATTCCGATGAGTCGACAAATAAAAGAGGTTACATATCATGTTTATCTTTGATCAAAGCCATAAAGTTATTTATAAAAGTAATAACTTGATGCTCATAACGTTGCGAAAATTCTGAAACTTAATATTTGCCATATTCCTCTTACAAACAACCCGTGAAATCCCAATCCGTTTAAACAAACGACCGAAATTGTAAACAATATCTGTGAAGTCGTAAATTAGAATCGATGCATGCATCGATTAGAAAATATTGGAGTCGATGACTCACATCTGAATATCGATTATTCGCGTGGGCCACGCTGTGAAATTGCAAAACTGCGTTACTTAAATCCCGGAACTAATCACTTGTTATGTTCTAACGTTGGGCTCTGGGCCTTACAAATGAACCATGACTGTACGTATTACTTACGTACCTAATTCTTACTTACAAATGGTCAGTGATAACCGCATTATAATATTTAATATAATTTTTAAATCTATATTAATATTATAAAGCTGAAGAGTTTGTTTTCAAGTTGAATGCGCTTATATTCTAAGGAACTACTAAACCGAATTAAAAAGAAATATTGTTGATAGTTCATTTATCGAGGAAGGCTTTATGCTGTATATCATTACGCTAAGAACAAAAGGAACTTAGTAGATTAGCAAAAGATTCACGGGAGTAAAGTACTAATATAATTCCAAAAGTGTGATCGTTTGTTTTCTTTGTGATTATTTCATGTTGCATGGTAACTGAGCAACGGATCAGGGTGATTTTTTTACATAAGAATAGTTGGAAGGTAGGAGAATGAAATGAGCTATAATTTAAACCGATAATGCTTTACCGTCGGTCACGCGAACAAAACTTGGGCACAAGCTAGTAAATAAAATGTTAGCTAGGTATAGTCGAGTTTTTAATATAATTTATGTTATGAGAAGCAACCCTATACTCTTCGAAATGAATGTAGAAAATCACTGTCAAATTTATATTACTTATTTTAAATTTATTTTTTAATATATTTTTAGTCTGATATCTGTGGTAACTAGGTATAGTAACTAATTTAACAATTCAATTCAAACTTCATCTATAATATAAAAATGAATCGCTAAATGTGTTGGTAAGCGCATAACTCAACAAGGTAGGTAGGTAGGGTAGGTAGAGTAGATAGGTAGGTAGGTAGGGTAGGTATGTAGGTAGGTAGGTAAGGTAGGTAGGTATACTTTCATAAAATCATAAATTAAGTAGGTGGTACGAAGTTAGCCGGGACAGCTAGTATTTCATTAATTTCAAAATAATCCATGTTTGTACGTAAGATTAAAATGTTCATTGTTTATTCTACATACATTTCGGCTCACGTACATATGAGAATACTTATGAGTATAAACCAACATTAATGTATTTAAAATACTTCAATATGGATTGAATTTAATGAGATTTCGTATCTCAACATTTATCATTGACAAATATGGGGAGATTTATCTCTGATGTTGGCAGCCAATATTAGTATGGGCCAATATTTGTCTATTTGAACTACGAACACATAAATGCATGATGTTAAGTACCCCATAACAATAAATTGTGCAACAGTTCTAAGTTGCTGTCAACAAAGATTTTATCTGCAATCCATTCAAATTCGCGTTCGGAAACAATGAAACTGCTATTGTGCTTCTTATGGAAAGGTGGGCAAAGGAATACTTAAAGTGCCAAGAAGTCCAAAAACAATGGTTGATGCTTCGATGAAATTCTTTGCAATGTAGGCGTGCCATTTCATTATTATTTGACCATACTTGAAATAAACAATAGAGAAAATAAGATTACTAAATAAGCTTCAGGATATTCTTAATATTTACTATAGGTATAATATATTTTAGTTTTATTATAATCAGGGGTGTGAGTTAACGATCTAATATCAGAAAGTAATAGAGACCATTTCAAAAAGAATTAATTCCTAACTCATTAGGTGTTACTTTTTAATTATTTAATCAAAAAACTTTACTTGGCGTTCTCACGTTTACACGGTTAATGCCAAGTAAAGAATGCGAGTCGTGCGTGCGTAGATTTAGCTATGCAAAATCGAGCGCAAACAACCAATTTGATTTCAATATCGATTGTGTAATATGCATAGTGCAACCCTTTCATTGTATAATAACCATAATTTCTTATGAAAGTATATCGGTTACATAGACTACTACTGGCCCACGCACGTCCTACCAGTGCCTAGGTACTAATAAAATAACCATTTACTTAACCAACCAAAATGATCTCACAAACAATTTTGTCGCTTTTTATTAGCGATCAAAAAGTCTTCTAATCCAATTTTTTCGTCCTTTCCAGCCAAACCTTTTACCACTTTTTTCTAAAAACAACAGTTTGAATATCGAACTTACAAAAAAGAACTCCCTATTTTTTACAACCAACCATAAATATAAAAGTTATTTTAGCTCACAAACCATGTTCAAGTCTTCTTCATTTTATTTTTACAGAAAAATATGATTGCAAAAAATTTCTCTAGTTTATTTTACAGCAGTTATAAATCATCAGGCAATAATAGAAGCTGATTAGCGATATTAAACCACGGGGTACACCGTGGGGCGTGAGTTACTAGGTTGAAGCCCCTACTCACGTCACGACTTTGCTGACAATCGAGAAGAAAGATCGACAGCTACTCCATGTACTCCTATAAGTTCATGAACATAAAGTTACCAACCCTGTTCGTCAAGTCACATGCTAGAAAACTGTCGACGTGATAGTGAGTCGAACCTTGAGTAGGGGCGCTTAAATACCGATATGTCATTGCGGTCATAAAACGGTAACTCAACAGAGTTGGTTATACGAGTGCAGATGGTCATCTAAGTTATTAGATATATTAATGTCGTTATATAGCCGAAGGTTTATTGCTCGGCATGCTTGACTCGTGATTGCCGGCTTTTCTCCAAACATATTATTGGATATTTACGATAAAATGGCTAAGACAAGATCACAGTAAATTTACTGTAGTTGTTCGCCTATTAGTTTACCATGGATTTTCATGTTCCAGTCTTTTGTCCGCTTAATAGCACATTTCGTAAGTCGTAAACAAAACTCTATACCTAGTGAATTACTACCGTTATTAAAACTAAGTGGACTTATTTAGGTATACCAATTTGTAAGCCGGCACAATCTAAATCTTTTGTCCCCTTTATTGACTACTTGTTTCGCCCCATAATCGTTAAACGCCTGCAGAATGAACGTTTCATTCACTCAACTCTATAGAACCGTCATACGATATATTGTTAAATTACCTATTCCACCCGTTCCACGTGCAACCTCATGAATTCTATTTTACTGGCTGACTGCAGTAGTACTGGCCATAAACGTTCGAAATTTCTGTATTCGAAATTTGAATGCATTAGATACTATTAGGTATTAAGATAGGGGTTTATAAAGCTGCCCACGCATTTGTGCACATTTCCAATTCCACACAATGCTAACATATTGAAGCGGTGGGCCGTACCTACTTCCCGGGTCACGTGGTTCAGAGGGCGCATGGACCATGCCTGATGGATGGGACCCTAACTACACATTACAGATGTGGTGATTGGCTGTGGTTTATACCACAGGAATTGAAGAGAAAATACTAAATTCAACACAGATTGACTTTCTCGTTGGTCTATTGAACGTATTTACGAGTCGGACTGTTCTGAGAATGCTTAATTTTCGCATACGACGAATAGTAATATTATTATGTTAGTTCAGTCTTATTTAAGATGAAAAAATAAGCCCTGAGTACCTACCAATTACATTTCCAAAATCAAGTCTATAGGTACTTAATTGCTCACCTGCGTAATGTAGGTACCAGCTTCTATTCGCAACGTTGTTGTCATCGGCAATGTTTAAATAAAAACAAAACATTGACCTAAAGCGCCGAATTTCAACTATCAACACAATCTGTCACAGTCACAGTTGACAAATAAATAATTGTAGAGCTGAATAATTTAAAGACTACTATATTTTGATGCAATAATAGTGCTGTTCAAATGAACTAATCAACTGATTACGACACATCTGTTAGAAATCTCCACCATTAAACTCTGCACAGTGTAGATTCTGTACCAATTCAGTCATTATAAGATTACTTACTCAGAAGTTCTGTTACTTCTTCGAGTCTCAAACTCGGAACCCGTCGACTGATTCATTTCCGAATAGCAACGAGCAAGAATTTCTTCTTAAACTGAAATTTCCTTTGTCTTGGAGTTGATTTTACAATTTGAATTCAGACAAAAATTGATTTTATCGTTAATTTTTTATCCATTCAGATAAGACAATATTTAAAAAGCTAACCTCTTTATTTTTGAAAACTGTTGGTAGGTAACACTCTAAACTAAAATATTTACTAAGTTTATTAGGCTGCCAAATGTGTTGTTGAAATATACGCTGAAAAAAAAAAACACTCGCCATTTAAAAAAATTAGATGCTGTTTAACTGCATTAAAACAAAGTAATAACATCATTACGTACTTAGGAGTATATTTTAAAGACCAAGTATCATGAAGACAATAACATTTAGAAATATACTCAAAGAAACCCGACAATCTTTGGACCAATTTATATGCATTTAAAGTGTAATTAAAGGACGCATGAAAGTCGTAGTTTTGATAGTAGCATAATATATTGTTCGGAAGCATGACACGCCGATTCGAGCTGACCTTTCCGTTTTGATAAGATAATAAAATTACACAATGTTACTTATAAATAAAATAGGTTAAAGAGAAAGAAAATAAATGATAACGGATGTGCAGTCATTTGTTTTGTTTGTTATATAATAGGAACGTAACATATAAGATACTATTTTATTCCTGATTGAACAGTTTTACCTATGGGATAAATTCCTAAACGACACAATCAATTCTTACACGATATTAGGGCCACACTGGTTGATAAATGTCTAATTAATTATTATCCGAAGTTTCTGATATAATATGAATAGCATTTAGCATAAGAAATAAATTTATTCGGATAAACAACTCATAAATAAAGTATCCTTATGGATTTCCCAATTATATACAATACATATAGGTAAAATTCCGAAAATAACCACTGAAAAATAAAATGTAAATACCTACAACACGCATATAAACATAGGAATTTAGGGAAAACACGAGACTTTTATTACCATTTCTAAGTATTGATTACGAAGCAATTAAATATCATTAGAGCATAAATAACGGCCGTACAACAATAGAACGACTTTGTATTAAGTGATGCGTAAACCAATCACAGGCCACCGTGCCGATCAACAAACAGACCTCCACGCGAATGTAACACGATTACTTCCGATTAACTTCATTCGAATCGAATGAGACCGATTTTTATATCGATTATAACAATCCGATCATCTACCGTTAAATAGATACCGTAAGCCGGAGGAATTCTGATTTATCGAAAATCTATATTAGGGTTGTACTGAACTATAATTATATGGTAAGTATTGTAATTTTTTTTTCAACATTATCAGGAATTTGCAAACAAGCGTACGGCCCGCCTGTTGGTAAGCGGTTACCGTAGCCCATGGACACCTGCAAAATAAATGTTGTCTTGTTCCTGTTTAAAACCTGTTCATTTAGTAAACATTTAAAATTTTGGGATCAATACGGTGTCTGCCTACCATTGTAACTTTTAAAAATACAAAACATTATGTAACAAACTGATATACAATGTAATATTTATAAAATAATTTCAATACGTAGTAGGTACCTTATAAGGCACAAACTACTCAACAATGATTGACTATTTAATTCATATATTAAACTTCTAAATTGAAATATCAGGGGATGAGCATTAAAAGATGGACAGTTGTTTATCTTTAGTTTCGTATTCAATTAATATTTCAAAGTAAGAAAGAGAGCAAAAAGCATAATAAAGCATAAACTATAATATCAATCTTATTATTTAACTATCTTGGCAGACAACCCTATCCCAACGAGCTATAACAACAACACATCGATCTAATCGCGACAATAGAGTTCCTGTCATTTCATTACAAACCATTCTTATTACTATCTAGTGCCAGGTATCAGTCTAAAAACATAAAGTAACTGTTCAAAACTGATATTTAGCCGGTCATGCCATCATTAGATCAGAAGATACGAAAGAAATTATTGAAGTTGCTAATTATTAGCAACGATTTCAGTAGCAACTGTGGCAAGCCAAGTACTAAAACAGCTTCTTTTATTTTTCACAATTAATTAATCAATACGATTTTCGAACGTTCTATAAAGTGTCAGCCATGCCAGCGGATTTTTTAAGTTTCGAGTTATCCATTGAAGGCGGTCGATTATAATTCAGATTTTTAATGTGGTTATGTTAAAAAAATATACTAGGGATGTCTATTAAACGGCATTAACGGTATTTTGTATAGCAAATAAGGGTATAAAAAGTACGGTCCATGTCCATTGTGTCAGACAAGGGGAGATCCGACAATGCTTACATTAGAAACGGTTTTTCGTCCTAAAAGCATCTATAAAAATGAATGTTACTTTTTGCTAGAATACAAAACCTCATAAAAAGACGCGATAAACTCAATAATATGTTAATAATGTCCCTTTTGCTTCCGATTCGTCCCTCAAACAAGAGGTTGCGGTCGCCTATTGAGTCCAGATGACCGGAATGATCCACGTTGCCCTGCGTTGCCCCACATTATCATCAACAATGACCGCATTAACAAAACATCGTTACGTGAAATATTCATATTTTTTATCTATAATAAATGTCTAGTTCCCTTTAATGAATAACAGTCATTATGGAAATTTTAATTCCAAACAAGAAACCGTAATGCATTATCACTATTGCATTAATTACGGTTAGATACTCCTAATATTAGGAACGCTTCTATTTAAATATCTAATGGCATGTGTAAGTTATTGTACGCTGTGCTTTGAATAAACAGGCAATGTGCATCTCGACATTTTAGAGCATAAACACGGTACTATATTGTTTGTTTAACATAACTTGGTTTAGTTTGTATATTTTGTTATTTTCGTTTAGTATATTTGTACACTCGGGGGCCATATTGGTCGCGCGGTTTCCGGTTTACTGTAACGCAACCCTATCATTACGCGTGGGAGCATTAGAATTCGATATGTTTCTTTTTTTAAGGAATGCAAGTTCATAATATATTTAATTTTGTATCAGCCAGTGTGTTCTTGCTCTAAACCTTTATTTAATTAAATTGTAAATACCCAATCGCTTTGGCTCCAAAAATAAAATAAGATGCTAAGATATCTTTCATCTAAAGAATTTTTTTTTTACTTAAATAAACATATTAATATTTACAAACAGAGTGATAACGTCGCAATTTAGTGTCATATTTTATTGTTTTCAATTTTTATTATTTCATCGAAGCTATATTTCAAAAATATGTTTGCGACAATGTTTAGGTAATGTAATTACTTAAATTGGGACTAGATGGCGCTGTCTCAATGTGTAATTTTTTATTATCAAAAATTACAATAACTGTTTCGATTAACTTTTTTTTTTTTCAATTATGTGGTTACATAATCTTAGGAATTTCCAATCAAAATTTCAAAGCACTACCTACTAACTTGGACGTAATTTACATAACAGTCAGCAATAATTTGTATCAGTAATGAACTGGTATAAGTAATTATTTGTTTTTGTACATACGATAAATCGAGAAATGAATTCATAACTCAGCGACGTAAATGCACTAAACATACTCCGGGAAAAGCAGATGTAAGGTGCATAATTCAAGGCACATGTTCCTCTGAAGTCGACATTAATTGAAAAATGTGACAATCAAATCTTAGGTTGACATAATATAAATTTTGTGATGCAATGCAACCAAAATAATTAGCACGTACTTTTACGAATACTGAAAATACTAATAGGCGAATTTAGACAAGATTTTTAAGGAAATTTGAGGTTGCATGCACGTTGCCATCCCTTTTAAATAAAATATATGTGAATTTTGCACCACAAAATTAGGATAACGCCGAATGAATGAATATAGCCCAATTTTAATGCTAAAGTACATTTTGTTTTTTTAGTGCTATTCTTTGATGAAGAAAATAAAAGGTTTAAACTATAAATATAACTAAAAATAATAAGTATAACCACGTTTAATACCCCCATAATATTCAAGTTTCACTACAGAATCGTCCATCACACCTTTAAATCGGTCACCTGCTATCAAGTTTTTTTGTTAATGAATAGTTTCCTATATAACTAACACGTTATTTAAATCATTACCAATTTTTTAACCTGTTTTATTAATCTAAGCAGTAAACATTTAAATACCTTTAATTATCACCTGTTCTTTTTTTATTCGAAATTTGAATTTAAAGGAGTACCCATTAGTAGCCTTTGAGGTTTAGAACGTATAAAACGAGATATAACCAAGAACCAATGAGTCTTTTTATGTTTCTTGAAGCCCAATGAGTCCGTTGAGGTTTTGTTTTAATTTTGTGATTGCTACTTATTGCATACTTGGGTTTACTACTTGGGAACGAGTGCAGAGATTTTATAGACGGTTTTATAATCGGGATCAGGATCATTGTGCTCTGCAGCGGTCGTATTTATGTAGGCATTAATGTGACCATGTAAAGGAAACGGGCGGATAATTAATTGCAAGTGCTCTTGGAGTAAATCTTGTTATTCAATTAATAGTCAGTTTCTACATTTATCCAATCTTAGAAAGATATTCATTAACAAGATGAGGCTTCCGTCAACTGGGACCGAAGTTAACTCGGACCGCTAAAATCTTATTGTTCAAGCCAAAAGCAGTAAAATACATGACAGTAAAACCAGTATAAAAATTATGGTTTAAGCGCGTTCCGAGTTAAATACGGTCCCAGTTACCGGATATTTCGCAATTTAAAGCACGTTTGTTTTAGTTTTGGTATTCACAGCATTATCTTAAGTAAGTACGTATTTTCGTAAGTAGTATGGCAACCAAGCTCCCACAAAGGTCACCTCTGTTGGAATGCAAGATGCCACACAGTTGCCCGCTTTATTTTAAATGGTACACTATAAATTATGTACCTAATCACTACTTAGTATAAAACAAAGTCGCTTTCTCTGTCCTTATATCCCTATGTATGCTTAAATCTTTAAAACTACGCAACGGATTTTGATGAGGTTTTTAATAGATAGACTGATTCTAGAGGAAGGTTTATAGGTATAAAATACAAAACACGCGGGCGAAGCAGCGGGCGGAAGCAAGTTCAAAATAAGAAATTATCATTTGAAGAAAATATTTTCCGCATCCTTTTTTTTTTCTCCGAATTTTTATTCGGAGAAAAAAATTTTTTTTTACTAATTTATTGTTAAATCACCCAAAAAAACTGCTCTATTAACATATATATTAACAACTCAGATGTTAAAACAACTCACAATGCTCGTATATAGAAGCATTCCTATTGTTATCGAATCGTTTCACAATAGGTGTATTCATTGAGTTCAATGAACGAGTTGTCTCGTTAAATTCCTAAAAATGTTCAACAGTGCCTCCATACAATTGCAATCTTATTAAAATATTGAAGCTTCATCGCATCTCTATACCATTTTATTTGGCAGAATCCCCGTAATGGGCTTGAAACAGACAGTAGGTTAGGTATTCCTTTTCTGGCGGGCCTGTTTCCCGTTATCGTAGTATAAATAAAAAACGACTGCCGGTCATAATTTGGAGTTTCATCGGTAACTCAACTATTAGTGAAAAGTTTACAATACAAATCATCCCGAAAAAGCCTTGAAATTCTAGCCTAGCTTTAAAAAAAGTGTAGACTGCAAAATATTTAAAAAGTGAACGATTTATTTTTCATGCATGATTAGGCGTTTTATCTTTGCTTCAATTAATTTTATCGCGTGCCAGTATTTTTTGTAGACAAAAGTAATCCATACGATAGCAATCAAAGTTGTATAAAAACTTATGTTATTCAATATATTGTTATAATGAACACGAAAATAATAATAACACGATGTCTACATTTTTGTTATTGACAAAAAAAAAGTATGAAATAATTGTCTATGAAGGTAAGTTGACTTGCCTGTTCGTCAAATTAATTATAATTCACAGACTAGACACCTCATTATGAAACTTTTCTTGAGATAATTTGCATGTATGTAACTTTCTGTTTCTAGTATGGGAACTAACGATTAAGAACAATAAGAGTAAAGAATTATTTATAATTACAGAATGCACCAACGCGTGACATTTGTCACATGCAAGAATGTGACAGTTTGTCACATGCAAGATTAGATTAGATAGATCAAGATTTTGTGAGGTATCTTTATGATCAAAAAACATTTCGAGCTTCAGACTAGTGTAGTAATTTTTATCTTGTAATTGTATTTGTATAAGATTCAAACTTGCACAGCGGTGTTTCTCATGTTAGGACTCTTCTCCACTGTGAGTATGACATAGAACATAATTTTTCCCAATCATTAGATATAGACCTAGACCTAGGACCCAAAGATGTTGTCGTTGTCAAATATTTGAGAATGACAGACTGTTGGCGACGTCTTTCATTTTCCAACAATTCAAAACGATATCGACCAATCAATTTTCAAAATTTCCTTCAAATTTTACAAATAAAGTGACTAATTACTCCACACAAACTAGAAATATTCTGTATAAGCATCGACGTATCACATGGTATAACAAAACATCGGCACGTCAGACTCCGTAATTAATCATATCGGTTCCACGCACATCAATATGTATACAGCTATAAAAACCACAATTTCTACTGATATAGTTATAGTTATTCTGTATTACTAATCAAATTTTACGTCCAAGTAAAAGTTATAGTTTCGGTTATATTCGTTAAAAACGTTACGGCTGCCTAAACATAACTGAATACTTTTATTATTGCGCAATCAATGGTATCAATTTATTTTTCGTATTTCCAATTATAGATACGTAACAAGCTTCCATTAGTATGTTGACAAAAAAATAAGATCAATATCGATCAATAGAAAAAGAGTGGCGTGAGTTTCTTGCCAGTTCTTCTCATAGCTCCACCCCGTCAGCGAACTGGTCGTAGGCAAATTTGCTGACACTACTTTTCGGATAACCTGTTACATTCTTAACTTGTGACTTTCATAAGTGTTACCATGTAACTTAGATGAATAAAAGAGATTTCATTTAGCCGAGAAAGCTTATCAAACTTACGGTCGTACTTATAATTACCTTATTAGGATTGCATTCTCTACAAACGTATTTAACGTTCAACACAGCCCTAGATTTAACGAGCGATTAACAAAGGCTACATTGACTGACAAGTCGGTGACTGATCCCCTCTCAACGAAATAAACTTAGTCGTAAACCGAACCCCTTATGACAATTTTAGTGCTCCAATAATAAATAAACTTACAGGATTGTGGGGAGACGAGACCAACAAAAAAACTCAATAATAACTATATTACAACGAGTGCGTGCACGAATACTATTTAATAATAAGAGTTTTGCGCAATTGTACTAAACAGAACACTCGGCTAACCTACGATTAACGAGTGATTGAATCCACTGACAGATGGCAACACAATAGAACCTATAGAATGGTTTATTGTTAGACCAATTTCGATCAGTACTCATATTGGGGGCATTTTTGCGTATTCATCCTATTCGATAAAATATCTCGATATTTCAAATTATAACGATGACAGTTCCGGATTTAGATACAATAGAATTGTGACAACTAATAACAGTGTTGATTGAGTCCTCAAAAGTGTAGTACGTAACCTATACGTAATGTATTACACATTGTAAGAGTGTACCATATAGCTATTTACAAACAAAAACAAATATGTAATTGAAACGGTTATCTTATTTAACTTTGATAGTTACATAATAAATGACGGGAAGTAATCGGAAATGTATGAATAATACAAACACATGAGTGTAACACAGCAAGCGTACCATCACGGTTTTCCTCGAAGGGAAAGGCAGAGGTGGGTCACACCCGCAGTTCACCAGCTATGTCCGGTACCATGTAGGTAATAGCGATAACACTCGACTCTGCTACTGAGAAAATCACGATAGAAAAACCCAAAAAAAAAAGATTTTGTCCTTGTGTTCTTTTGATTAAATTCATTGCGGATTCCAAGACAGTAGGTTTAGGTAGGTTTTTCTTGGGAGTAACGAATGTCATAGCTTGGTACGCAAGAGTTCATCATTGTTAAGCCTGGCTTCATACAGGAGTCACAGTAATAGGGATGTGGGTGAGATTGTCCCGAATACTCTTGCCTCCTCTTGCAATCGAATTCACTCCCGCTGCGTTACCGATGCAATACACATGAATGTGTATCGAATAAGTAATTAACTGGTAGTAATTACAAATAATTGCTGCGTCCGAGTGCCGGCTCGCATTAATATATCGTAAATGTAGAAAGCATAACTATCTATTCTAAGGTGAAATCAATGTGAGTAAAGAACATTAGTTGATTTAACGTTGCGTGAGCCGTGCTGGTCTAAATAGTGTGTAGAAGATTATTAGTCTATCAATTAAAGAGTAGAACAAAGAATGGTGCGTGTAACAATACCACACGAATCTCGGATATCAGTGTTTTACCCACAATTAACCTGTCATTTTGTGAGAAAATCATCCTATTTAATGCTGGACGATTGTATGTGATTGATCAGCTAATAGTGTTGACAATTAGAAATATCATGATCATCATCATCATTTCCACCCATTAACGTCCCACTGCTGGGCACGGGGCTCCTCCAATATTTTGAAGAGGAAATTAGTCTACTATACCACGCTGGACAGACGGGTTTGACTACTGTATAGGGTTTGTTTCGAATTTTCCTTTTCTCGAAGTGGTCTTGTCTGCTTAAGGCCTTAGTCCTTACCCTTAGTCGCTTTTTACGACACCTACGGGTAGAAATGGGGTAGTGACATCGTGTATTCTTAATCCGTCACTACACGGATGATCCGTCACTACACGGATGATCCGTCACTACACGGATGATCCGTCACTACAGAAATACTCGTATATTTTTAGTTTTTTTTTTGTCGGTTTTAACAGTCTTAAACCACAGATATGTAATAGTACTACCGTAGTCATACTTCAGTGATTTCTCGTAGAGGTGAAACACGAGAAAATCGCTGTATTTATGTGTTTATTTCTATTAATATTTACGTTTAGACGTAACAGCGCCGCAACTTATTAATAATACAATTATTCATAATAATAGTGCCTAGGAAATTTATCTCTAAGAGAAAATTTTGGTATTGATTCTATTAATGTTAATACGTACATTCTCACAAATAAACCATTGAAATTTTACTTAAAAATAGTATTTATGTAGTATTTTGTAATCGCCTCGCCTCGCTCATCATTCATAACTGTTCCCCATCACAAAGCTGACCAAGTTCTAAACAAACTCCAAAATTCTAACTCCTAACTATTCCTGGTTCAGTCATTACATCTACGCGCTCGTCTCTGATGTGTCTTTTATAATTTCAAAAGAAAACAAAAGAATGTGTTAACAGAAATGTATCTTTGGAAACAGCAGATTCTTTAAAATCCGGAATAAACAACAACAGCTGTTCTATTCTCGTGTCCGTTTAGTGAAAAAAAGGCCTTAGTCAAAAATACGTCATAATACCTAAAATTTCAACAAACTGCAGTAGCTAACAATAACACCTAACAATACGGGCCGTAATATAGCTTTAAAGCCGTACCACATGGTTATAAACTTGCTTTCCACAGAGGTGTCCTTGGTGGATTCCAACCGTGTAGCCGGCTGTTGTGAACCAAATTTCATACAAACTACGCGGATGGCAACCAAGCTGCCACTTAGGTCACTCTGTTGGAACGCAAGTTTATAACCGTGTAGGACATCTATTACAGTAAATAAAAATAAACGACATTATGCGTACAAGCGCACTTTCCATATGCTAATATGGCGTCAATAATCGTGGATCAGTAAATCGTTTGTTAGTCACGATCATTATAGTTTATTTCACTTGTAAGCGCAATGTTGGTACTTACATCATTTTACTCGGTATTTATTTGTTAGAAGTTTCAAAGCAAAATGTACTTTATTACAATACTAGTAGGTTTACTTTACTTTGAATCTGTTAGTTAGCTGTCTGTTAGTTTAGCTGTTGTGTTAGCCCCTAGTTAGTGTCAAGAAAAGTTCCCCTGTCAAACACTGAGGGCGAGATTCAACATCGTATTGAAACGGAGCGTTTTTCCTGAGAAATAAATCGTAATTTTATAAATTTTCAAGCTAAGTTTAAACGTTTACTATGAAGTAATACTTGGAAGCTGTATGCATTTAAACAAGTAGGGCTCTTTCTGATGCAGTTGTGATTGTGATATTCTAGCATCTTAACTCGTTAGGTGCTATGTATGAACGTGAGAACTAATTACTGAGACTTCTTACAGCTACGCGTTAAGTAGACAATATACACTATGAATAACATACACAAAGTATTAGCTCAGATAACAATTTGATGTGAAAATCGGCTGCTGTCTGTCCTATTGGAAATATTTTGGGGACGCATATGTCCAACAGTGGACGTCCAATCGCCGCGCTGATTCGATGATGATGATAAAGTCTGTTTGTTTGTTACTCAATCAAGCTTTAACCATTCAACCGATCTTTATGAAATTTTGCATTAATATAGTTTAGGACCTGAAGAAGGACATAAGATACCATGATGCGGACGAAACCGCGGACGGAAGCTAGTTAAATATAAAGTAAATTCTCATTGAATAGTGATGCGAGTGACGGTGCAGTACTTTCCCAGTTCAAAGATTACGATAAAAAATTAACGAGTGTAGATAATAAATACATGTAAACATAAAAGTATTTTCTTTTCATTCAAGTTTATCGATAATGAAAAATTAAACATAGGTATGGTACCTAGTTACGTAAATTGATTTCTGCCTTTTTGTATTAGAATGAGTGTTCGATTTTGAAGTGATGGATGACATAATTATTAGATACCTAGGTACGTATTATGTGAAACAATAAACATGAAATGGTTACTGAAGTTACAGATCTTTTTCAAACACGACAGCTTGGTGGAAAAATGGTATTGGGTTTTTCTGTCCTGAAATTTTCAGTATCAGACCGGAGTCTGGATATAAGCCCTGTTATTGATAATAGGCTCGCTCTCTATTGCATGGGACCAAACATAGATACGGAAATGTATACGCTATGCACCTCTGATTCTCCTTCTGTGTAATAAGCTTGATGTAATAAATACCCGTGTTGTGACGAATTAAGAATACATAATGTTACTGCCCTATATCAACCCGTGGGTATCGTAAAAGGCGACTACTAAAAAGGAGCTACCTAATGCAGACAAGAGCACTGCGAGAAAAGAAAAATTCGAAACAAAACCTATACCAACCCGTCTGGCCAACGTGGTATAGTAGGCTAATTTCTGTGCACATTCTTTGGAGGAGACTCGTGCCCAGCAGTGGAATGTTTATGGGTTGATATATACGTGTTCTAAACTCGTAAGAAGAACGTCCTTGGAATTGATTTGGACACGTAGTCGTAGGCAACTATAATTATAATTTATAGAACGAAATTTTCTTATTTTTTTGTCTCCGTTTTGTGGTTAGTTTTTTTTATTTCGCTGGTATCATAGAGGTTATAACTTGATATGAAGGTCCCGTTGGCACCTTTCGTCAGTTTATTGTAACTAATGCCAGTTATACTTTGTTTATAAGTTGTATAACCTTAGAATTTCATATCGGGGCAATTTTATTGCTACAAAGAAAACTAATTTTAATTTAAACGTACACACTTATTTCTAATAATGTCTAGGTAATAAAATTATATAAACGGGCACTTATCAAAGTTATTAACTAGTTTCTCGCTACTGGCTACTTCTAAATGGAGGGGATTTATATCCATGGGAAGAAACATAAAGTTCATTAGCTAATCTTCACTATGAAATTACTATTTCATGGGAAAATACAATGTTATTTTTAAGTAGTTATCTTGAAAATGTATTAAATTTTATCATTATCATCATCATTTCAACTCATAAAGGTCCCACACCCGGGCACGGGTCTCCAATGAATGTGGAGAGAATTTAGCCTACTATACCACGATGGCCAGATGGGTTGGTATAGGTTTTGTTTCGAATTTTCCTTTTCTCGCAGTGCTCTTGTCTGCATAAGGTTACTCTCCCTTAGTCACCTTTTACGACACCCCTAGTTTAAGAAACCAACCCTATACCAACCCGTCTGGCCAGCGTGGTAGGTATAGTAGGCTAAATTCCCTCCACATTCTTTGGAGGAGACCCGCGCCCATTAGTGGGACGTTTATGGGTTGAGATGATGATGATGAATGACATTATGTATTCTTAATCCGTCACTTTTTTATGCTATTACAATGACTACAAAAAAGCTATTAAATTTCTTTTGTAAATAAATAAATGCAGCATTACCTTTCAAGAAACAAGACCAAAAGTGCATGAAGTAACCCGCTTCATTACCTTCATACATTTGGCGGAGACAGTTCATTACCATGACATTTGCCATACGGAACATTATGGCAATGATATAAGTTTCTAACTATCTTGCGGTATACCGTGTTAAATTGACGAATCGCCGACAATTTCTCTACGAAAGTGAAGGTGCTTTCTTAGAGAGCGATCATGAGTGTGTGTTTTAGATTATGTATCTAGTTATTGTAAAGTCACGGTGCTTATAATTAGATCAATTACGTTCGTTAGAAGAGTGAAATGATTCCGTCATGGCGTGTAAAAGGTACTATTTACATAACTAGGAAAAAGGAAAAACTATGACTTTTCGCATCTATACACTTATAATATTATTAAGCTGAAGAATTTGTTTGTTTGTTTGAACTCGCTAATCTCTGAAACTACTGGTCCGATTTGAAAAATTCTTTTAGTGTTGGATAGCCCATTTATCGATGAAGGATATAGGCTATATAACATAACACTACGGCTAATAGGAGCTGAGCAGTGGTCTAATAAAGAACGACGGGAACGAAGCCCTACGCGACTTCTATACAAGAATAAAGTTCTCGCTGTGGCGGGAATTAGGTGAGGTCTATGTCCAGTAGTGGACGTCATTGCGCTGATGATGATACAACAAATCTTCCCCCGTATCGTGTACTCAATCGGTTCAAGTAGATCGAAACATCGCGCTCTTAAATAAGGTATTTAATTATTCTAAAAGTACATATTATTTAGATATTACGCAAGAGCCATTGTACGAGTATATTATAAACAGTAAAGTGTTTTTAATGACACCATTTTTTTGTAATATTTATGTAAAGTTCTAGGTAACAAGGTAGGCTAGGTAGGCAGATAAGTAAGTTTTACAAGTAGAGCGAATGCCTAATACGGCTTGATCCTTGACCAGTTCGTCGTGATATCTGATGGTAGATGTGAACTCGCATTTTCGAAGTGGTAGAAAGAAGGCTTGATGTGCGTACATTATTATGCGTAGTGCGTGTCATTATGAAAACAAAAAAGTCCATAACATCGTTAATTTAGAAATATTATCTTTGACGAAATGCAAATGACTTATGCAAACGAGCGACAATCGCAAAGTAGAGCGGGCAACTTTCACTGAGGTGTGAGGTGTGATCCCGAGGGACGTGCAACTGAATAGGAGGCACTCATTATGCGCATGGTCATAGGGTTGACAAACGCACACATTTCTTAAATCTAAATAAATCAATACTATATTATATACTACATTGAGTCAGAGTACAGTGTATTAGATCCTTTTTGATCAGTTATTTCTACATACTTGCTCTACTTTTACACATCTGACATTGGCAGAATTGTCGGCACGCTTGCCATTAAGAAAAATAGAAATAGAATATAATCTAATGTGTGTATTAATAGCTAGTTGCATTATTATGGTGAATTATGTGCACAAAATTAAGCGTTGGTAACCCTATTGTTTTAACTGATTTAGTAAAATTCATAACTATTAGACACACTTTTAGGTGAGGTTATACAGATCCTCACCAAAAAGTTCTGAATTTTATTAAACAAAGAAATATCCACAAATGATTTTGACGTCATTACAAGAATTTTAATAAATTTGTTCAATAAGCCAAATATTAACATCGTTTCTTAAAAATTATACACAACTAAAAAAAAGAAAAAAGAACCAGATACTATATTCACAGGAATTTCCTATAAAGTAGAATGATTGAGGTCAGATTCCTCAAATTAACAAACACTAATATACATTAAACTATTATTTAAATATATCTTGATAACTAGGTTATTGTTTTAAATATTCGGCCTCAAGTGTAGCGTTTTCGATATTTTCCTCCGAACAATAAAACACTGATAAACCTATTATATACACGTGGCCCAATTCAAAACAAATTTGTTAAAGTAAAACAGGATAAGTAACTGGTATCAGTCAGTCCGTTCTACATGAAAACCTGCTAGATAAGCGGTACATCTTCCTCTTTATTCAATCTTGATGACATACATCAAGCCACCTTCATATCAAGTTAAAACTGTTAGGACGAGAGTAAAAGTTATAAGGAGTCGTAACGTTATGACTTTTGAGTTGAACTTTCATTGATAAATTGAATCGAATTTTAAAGAACTTCAACTTTTTTATGTCAGCTTTTGTGCTTTATGTCCCTCTCAGCTATCTAGATAGAAGAGAGGAGACCCAAAACCAGCAGTGGGATATTAATTCGTTGCGGATGATGATGATTTTTCTATTTGTTAAAGCGTGTGCCAGACGGATGTAATATTGCGTCC
Source organism: Laspeyria flexula (assembly GCA_905147015.1). NCBI lineage: Eukaryota > Metazoa > Arthropoda > Insecta > Lepidoptera > Erebidae > Laspeyria > Laspeyria flexula. The sequence goes on along the minus strand of LR989964.1, from coordinate 6,871,531 downwards.
CAATACAGGTGACCTTGGAGGGAGCTTGGATGAATTATTGTGTTTAAAATTTGGATTATATCTGCTCAGTCTGCTGTCTAGATGGATGACATCTCATGATTACATCCGTCAAGCACACGCTTAAGTTGCCTGTTTTATTATAATTTAATGGAAATAAAAATGTGGATGTGATGTCCCATGACTACCCCTTCGAGGATAAAAGGCGTTACGTTGTTCTTTTTTTGAACAAAGTTTGTTAACGAGTAAATGTGTGAAAGCATACTTTCGTCACAGTATTTAAATCAATTTAATCTGTGCTTCCAATGACTGAGATAAAGATTATTGTCTAGAATCTCAGGCCCTCGACTTACTTACTTTATTTGGGTAGTCTTTATATAATTTATTTACCTTTTATAGACACGAATAATTAAATAAAATTAAAATTAAGCGTATTTGTGTGTATGAAAATGTGTTTAACCTGTTGCGTCATCGCTGATTTAATTAGGCTTACATTTTGACAGGCAGTTAATTAATTGAAATGGTAACTAGAATCAGCACAGTAGAAACTAACAAGTATGAATTTGTTTCTCAATAATAATCAAGTCAAAATTCATCTCAACTCAAGTAGTTGCAGTGAATGACCTCGGGGTTGAAGTTTAGTCCAAACATATATTGCACCTTATTTCTGTGTCAATAGGGTCCATAAAGCTTCAAGTAATTTATCAGTAAATGAGTTAGGAGCACTTTGAGAGGTAAATATGCCCGTGGGCGAGGACATGGTACGTGATTCATTGCAGACTGACGTCCCACTCTCGAGTATCAGTGTGGACAAAAAGCGCAATGATTTATTATTTCATAAAGTGGTAATTTTTCTTTGATCGCTTTCAACATTCCAGAAAGATTTAGCTTGATTACAGTTCAGGAAAAAATATAGGAATTTGTGAGATTGCGTTTGACATGGTTAACCTTGGGCCAAAGGAACTTTAATCAAATCAACGTAAGCACCTCTTTCTGTAGCCAAATACCAAATTAAATGCAGAACTTAATAAAATCTATGAAAAGTGCATTTTGCAAATACGCTATACTTTCTTGTGTAAAAAAATACATAATTAAAATATATAAAAAAAACACAATTGATCAATAAGCACAAAACGATAAAAGAAAAGATGTATTTTAACATTTTCATCCCAGTGAGCGGAAACGGAAATCGGTTTATGTGTTTAAAAGTTATGGTGGAAGAAAGAAACGCACATACATAATATTATTATATACTAACATGAATCCTGAAAACTTAGTTTCTTTTTTTGGGCAGTCATGGAAAAATTCATATTTTAAAATATTTTAACCCTTCTTTATCGTTAAAGGTTAGATACGCCCCACTCAAATTTACGACGAATATTCGTACGCATAAAACAGTTTACTTTAGAAAAAGTAACACAAAACAGTAATAAACGGAAATTTTTTAATGAAATGCAACGTTTATGACGAATAATTTTAGCTGATTCCGTTTTCAGGTTAATGATCAACTTGAGAATGTTTTTAATGAACATTTATTTTATCTCAAGTATTCTGAGCGCATTTTGCGTTGTACTGACTTGTTTGGCGATTCTCCACTCTTGTTAATTTACAAATTACACTTTTACTTCTATTATGTTATGTAAAATTAACATGTTAATCAATTCTGCGTTCAATACTTTCGCTATAGTTTTTAGTTAGTAACTTTTTATCTCTTCGGTTCATAGAATCATAACCAAAAATAATAATGTGATAAATAGCATAATAGTAATGTGAGACAGATTAATCTGATTATGTATGACAGGTAACACTTGAATTAATGACAGGTAACACTTGAATTAATGACAGTCATACACAAACAATGGATATGTCCAGCAATGGACTGCGATAGGCTAAAATAATGATGATGAGGATACACATAAACAAAAAATATGAATATCACATGATGAATATCATCTAACTCATGAAGGGATGGCACCCAACTCTTATTAGCACAGTTTTGACGATGAAGACACTAAGAACAAAAGACCACACAGGCAGCCCAGCATGGTCGTCATTGCTTAGATAAACTTCAACGATAATAGAACATGCAATTAACTTCTTTATCTCCAAAGCTATTTGAGGTTAAGCTAACGTAAATGACCAAATACATTAGCCGAAACGCCTCAGCGGTTGCGGCTAGTTTGCAACGAACTAATCAATCATCTACTTAATAATGTTTATATTGGCACGCTAATGGTTGTTATCTATGTCACCGATACTTCACCATCAGATGACAAACACTGGTAACGAGAGGGAACAATAATTAATGCACAGCTGGCGATGGACATACATATTCAAAGACCAGACAGTTTCCATTTCGCGTGAGTAATCGGAAACGCAACGATACGATCCATCAATCAATTGCAACCTTAAATTCTAATACAGAACGAAACAATTCGTTTAAAAACGCGACAAAATGATTTATTCATTTCTAAACTGATGGAGGAAGGAGCAAACAAGACGGAGAAAAAAGGCGCCAGTTATTGCTGTTTTAGCATCGTAAGCGACAGAGTATGACGGTGATACAGGGATATACTGCGGAAGAGTGTGATGGAAGCATCGACTCACGATATTGTCAGGTGCGGCTTACGTAAATGTTGGTTAGTGAGCTACCGTGTCGAATCAGGGAACGGTGTGCCTTAGGAATAACGGGGTACAATATCGGATGATGTTGCAAGGGATCTTGTTTGTTAGGATTAACTTAATACTAAGTATATTCTATATTCTTAGCTAATAAAAACGTCAATCTATAAATAAAATATTATGTTAGGCTGATCAACGTGGCATGCAGAATTTTGTCGGAAAAGAAATCTGCATGATGTATAATCTCATAATTTTAATTATGTCTGGCTGTTTGTACATGTGAGTTGATAGGTAGATAAGTCTTTGAACGCCATTGGGGGTGGCAATAGTTCAAATTGGCGTTCAAAGAGTTAAGTCAGTAGATATAGGTACCTATTATGGTTAGGTTATAACTTATCTGTAGGTACTTATTACTTATCTATACCCACTAATATTATAAAGCTGGAGAGTTTATTTGTTTGGTTGAACGCGCAAATCTCAGAAACTCCTGGTCCGATTTTAAAAAATTCTTTTAGTGTTGGATCTCATTTATCGAGGCTATAACACTACTACCAATAGGAGAACAAAGATCCACGGGATTGGTCCCGTGGATCGTGGCTCATGGATGCTGAACTAGGTGAGCCAAGTAGCTAATAAAGTAGGAGCCTAAATATTTTTTGGGTCCGCCTTGATTTATTTTATATTTCAATTTGTACTTTGTAGCACAGCAAATGAATCACAGGTAGATGTCTCAGTGAGAGAGGTCATGGTTTTGATTACTAATATTTGGAATTCCAATACCGGTATGTGTCATAAATACTTAATCGATGCGATGCTGCGCGAACGCATCTCGTTTCATCGACAGCATTCTAACTAGTTACATAGATACCTACATAAAGTTATAAAGTTTTCTTTGATTTAGTGAAGAAATCTAGAGATACTATTGATTAGTAGTGATAAGTAGTGGTTGGTAGGTAGGTAGTTAGCTAAGTACCTACATATCATCGACGTATATTGGCAAATAAGTTAGTAGGTAGGTAGTCTACAAATGGTTACCTAGGTACTTACTTGGCAAACCAAATTACTCAACAGTGGTAGGTACTTACAAGTTAATGTTTCAATCAGTATTAGGTATCGACCGATACATAATAAAGATTACCTACAGGACTAATCAATCGTGACGAAAAATGCAACGTCTTCCTGTTAATTTTGCCCATATTAGGACATAGGTATGTGGTAATGGTAATGTTTTTAAATTATTATATACGCCTGATTTGCTCCAATTTCTAGTTAAGTTTGTGGTTTTATCTCTAAGCTTGTGGACAAAGTTCGATAGCCAAAATAATAGTCATATAACAACGTGGGAGGTAGGTAGGTATAGTAGGTATTTGTCTAGTTGTCAATACACAAAACATAGATACATAAGATGTAAATTATTATTAAGGTAGGTACTTACAAACATACACGAAACAAACAATTCATGCAAGTTTTAATATTAACTAATTCTAATGACTAACCTGTTAAAAACACTGACGATCACCATAGTAAACAATCCAGAAAATATATTTCGATTATAGAAACACTATACAATGTCGATTAATCCATTAACACATAACAGTCGCATTATAAATAGAGCACATTTTCACTACAATGCACATAATTTTCGAGTCAATTCGATATTGAATTTTAAAATTAAGTTCGATGTTTGAGCGGTTACATTACGGAGCGCGGCACTACCACACACGATGAGTGACGGAAAGCAACTGAAAGCGAAGCGCTGATTGGGTCGCCGTCGCTTGCGTTGCGCTTGCGACGCGCGATCCCGCGGCGCGGTGCGCTCGACTCGCTTCGGAGATGCAGCGCGTGCCCGTGCGCATGCACCGAAACAAACGAAAGGAACACGACTCAAAATTCTTAATAAAATATCTTCTTTCTTTATTTCTTTTTTTTTATAGTTCGGTAACACTGTCTACTTGTCTACCTCGATTTCATAATTTTACGAGGGTTAAACGATAAAACGACGTTATTTGATTTTATTTATCAAAAATTCCAGTAGTTTAAGGTATAAATTTAACTACTTGTCTACCTATAGTAGATAAATTTTAAAATACCTAGATTTATCAGTACCCTATCTGTAGCCTAGGCACATAAAATCACAATTAATTAATTACCTAGGCACCTAATTAAATGTAGGTAGGTAGTAAGTAGGTAGATATTTATTCATACAATTATTATTGTAGACAGGTATGTATACATATAGAAACAGCACATAGCCACAGCTCTAAAAGCTTTTACCGTGACATAATGTATTCCATCCAACTGTTGACGAGGGCGCCATTTTTCAGCATGTTAGTGATGTTAGTCACCTGTGTCTTATATGCTACAAGTCTCGTCACTTGGATTCGCGACGCATACAAATGTTGCTTGCCTGCGGGAGAAGTACCGCACGGGGCATTTAGATTCGATATAATGAGTAGAAAATATAGGTATCTACCTAGTATATGTATGTAAGTATTCCGATCAAAAGGCGAGAATGTATGAAAAGATTGTTGAAGTTGAAGAAGCGAAAGATGTGTGTCAGAATCGTAGCAGGTGGATGGAAATAGTCTCTGCTTACCACACTGTTGGGAAAGAGGCGTGATTTATTTGTATGTATATTGTATGTAACTATTCTGTAAAATAAAATAATAATATTACAACGATTAATGAGCAGACTAGATATATCCACTCTGCCACCTTTGGTATATAATGGTACTGTAATAAATCTTTGCGCTACAGTCAGGGATTTGGGGTTACATATAGATTCCAACTTAAACTGGAGAGTCCAAGTAACTAAAGTCAGCGAGAAAGTCAGTGGTACCCTTCGCGCGCTTTATCGACTCAAAAATTTCCTGCCATGCAAGACTAAGACAATGCTTGTGCAAACCCTAATCTTTCCCCTGATCGACTATGGTGATGTGTGCTATTTTGACCTGAATGCAGACCTTCTCAATAAACTCGACCGTCTTCTTAATAACTGCATTCGATTCATCTTTAATCTTCGCAAGTTTGACCATGTGTCTTCTTATCGCTCAAAATTGAACTGGCTACCTATTCGCCAACGTCGTAGCTGGCGTGCTCTTTCTACCCTTTACTCCATTCTTATGTCTCCCAATGCTCCCGCTTATCTAGTCCCATACTTCACCTATCTCTGTTCCACTCATAATAAAAATCTCCGTTCCTCAAATAACCTACTCCTTGAGTGTCCTTCACATAACTCTGGTTTCATCCATGACTCCTTTCCTATTCAATCTATTCTTCTTTGGAATGTCCTCCCTCTTGAGATCAGGATGGCCCCCAACCGTGACGCGTTTAAAGCTAAAGTTCGCAAATTCTATTCAGATCAACTGGCTGAATCATCTCTTCACTAATAATAATTGATAAAGTATATATTTATGTATAGCTTATGTTTGTATGTATGTATTTAATATATATCTATATATATATATATCTATATATATATATATCTATATATGTATTGTTTATATAGTTATTTTTTTTTTTAAGTATCTAATTTTCTTTTTCTATTTCTTACTTTTGTTTCGTATATTCAAGTTACATCGCCTTTTTCTTGACCATATGCACCTACTTTTTAACATCTCTGTACCACCTTAGGTTGACTGGTAGAGAATGCCTCTGGCATTAAGTCCGCCTTAATACATTGTTTGTGTATTTTAAGTTAATAAATAAATAAATAAATAAATAATATAGGTAATATAGAATATTTATTCTAGTACAGGGACGGATTAATATTTTTAGCCACTTAATAATAATATAATATAATAATAATATGTTTTAATATATTATGTTTGTATCTCTTTATAATTTGAATAAATGATTATTATGATTTATAATATTAAGATACGCGCCGGGCTTCGCTCCCGTCGTTCTTTATTTGGCTACTACCCAGCTCCTATTCGCCGTAGCGTGAATAGTCTGTAGCCTGTAGTAGTAGTAGCCTTTCTCGATTCATGGACTATACAACACCACAAGAATTTTTCAAATTGGATCAGTAGTTTCTGAGTTTAGCGCGTTCGACCAAACAAACTCTTCAGCTTTAGAATATTAAAATATTAGCAAGATTATAGAAATAACAGAAAATTACATTTACTTAATACCTAACTATTATGTTTGTTATATTCGATTACATAGGAATTTCCATTATTTTTTTAGTTCTAAAAAGGCAGAGCCGTGAGAAGAACTAGTGAGAATTCCATTTATGCAATTACAATAATCGAGTCATCTCATGTTATAGGTATGTGGCAATAATAATTTATAATATATAATGAACCGATAACTTTATTTTGTAAACATCGTGTTGCTTCATAATTTCATATTGCACTTGCGATACTTAGCTAATTTAAAGGGCTTATTACACTACACGGCCAGTAGTCAGATTCCCTTTAATAGTCCGCATGTTCGCACACACACATTAGGTTATGCATGATGGTTTGTACTATGGTAATACGGTCTTGGCACAGTGAGAAGTGTATATGACTGCTCTTCAAGAAGGCCTGAGTTCGATTTCAGAGTCACCAAACATAGCAGTCGAAATTTGGGTGTGATTACTTACCCCTTCCAGGAAGAATACGTACTTCAGATCTACAGGGTGATGCTGAGAATTTAATCATCATCACTCATCAGCCCAACGATGTTCATTGCTGGACTTAGGCATAATTGTATAGATAAAAAAATTATGATCAAACTCATAATCATGGGACGGTGTTATGAAATAACGGATCAAGCGACCAAACCAAATTTGGGCTTGGTTACTTTTCACAGGTGGATGTTGATTTTCATAGACATTTAGGGTTTCGGTAGAGAATGCATTTTTGAAGAAAGACGACATTAAATCGAAATGCAAATCTTTTTTTTAATTTATTCCATATCGCCACCAAAATATCAAGCAATCAAAAATGCTTACTACCAGTGAACTCACTACAACAATGCAGTGACTATTCCCCGATTTCGATCGTAATTATCGAGATCTCGATAAAAAGAGATGAAAGATATCGCCACAAGGAAGGGGGACACAGAAGAATTGGGGTCACTGTGCTAATGCAGCCACCTGTGTTAAATCGCAGGGAGTGGTTTTGGGTATAACAAATGTTAACCGACCGTTTTAATTGGGATCATTGATCTTTCGACAAAAGCCAGACTTGCTAAATGCTGGTCAGTATTATTTGTTTTATGTCGATGTAAATACATCGGACGTAGATCTTAAGACAAAGTAATTACTATTATAAGAGCGAATTTAATGAAACACTATATGTAACTCCAGATAAGCTTGCAGCTTCGATAGCAAATCTAGTGGAAGAAGTTCAGCCAAGAAAATAAACCGAATTAACTTTTATTGGTAAAAGTAATTTCAAATTTTGCTTTTCTCGCAGTGCTTTTGTCTGCTTAAGATTTTTTTAATTATAAAATAATAAATAAAAAACAAAAAACAATTATTTAATTTATTTCAGACAATTTCGTCCATAGTAGTAACATTGTCGTTAGTAACATTGTCTTAAAAACCTAAGTTAGTAAAATTAAATCATTATGTCAAATTAAAATTACAAATTAAAATTATAAGTAAAATAAATTTTAAGTAAAATAAATAAAAATAATTATAAGTAAAATAAATTTGTTTAATTCATCAACTCGTCCTATATGCCTACGGCCCATTAAAGATGACTTACACTCGACAACTCATCCCACTTTAGCCTCTTGTGTGGAACTTTTGGTACCCCTCGTAAGATTCAGACAAATTGGAGAACTCTTCTTGCACAGAATAAGTATATTCTTAGTTTTCTTATTAGGTATTTACTTGCGTGGTTCGCCGGCAAAAACTGTAAAAATGCCTTTGTCTTTCTTTTCCCAGGAATAAGACTATCTCTTTATTCCTATGTCTAACATGAATAATGACGTTAAATAAAACATAACAAACAGAATTACTTTCAGGAACCTTCGGATCTGTAATAATTATAATAATAATAATATTCTACCACATTTACACAGCGCCATCTAGTCCCAAAGTAAGCAATTAAATTTGCTTGTGTTATGGGTACTAAACAACTGATTATACTACTTATATATATTTTTTTTGTACCTAAATACATACATATATTATTATAGATAAATTACACCCAGACACAGAACAAACAATCATGCTCATCACACAAAGATTTGTCCTGGGTGGGGATCGAACCCACGACCTCCGGCTTAGCAGTCAGGGTCACTAACCACTAGACCAACAGGCCAGTCAATTCAAGTGTAATATTAGTAATACTTACGTTGTTTTTTGTTAATCGAGTACCTACAAATTGGATTATTTGTTAATCTTCCATGCAATCATCATTTCAACCTATAAACGTTCCACTGCTGGGCACAGGTCTCTTCCAAAGATTTCGGAGGGAATTCAGCTTACTATAGGGTAAAGTCGCCTAATATCGGCCACTGCCTAATATCGGCCATTTACACTCTTTTTGAAATGATTATTAAAATCTGTACTTTATTAGCCTAATTTTCGTGCGAAATGATACCTTATTTCATTGAGCAAAAGACTATTAAATATAGCTGCTGTCAAACGTCGCTTGGACGCTCAGTGAGAAAATGTTTGTAGTCCTGTACGAAAATCCGAATTTCGAGACATTTCGTAGTCAGATTCACGGAATCAGCTATGGGTGGGAAGTAAGTTTTATACATATTTTTGTTATTTCAATATCTAATGAATATTTATATCGTTAATTTGATTAATTTACTAACGTGTGAGAAAGAAATAATATTGTTATTTTATTTATTTTATTAAATATAAGCCCGGCCGAGGTTAGGGATTAAAATGAACTAAAAAACGTTAAACCAGCCTGGTGGCCGGTACATTTTTAATCAAACCTTGCCTAAATTCGGCCTCTTCGTTACTCCAACATTCACCAGCTGTGGTGGATAAAAGGTACAAGCTATTGCTCTGGCCATGGCGGTCAATTTATGAGAGATGTGTTTCTTACTCGTGCATCAGCCAGTATTTAGAAATTAACAAAATTTTCGGCAATAATTAAAATAGCTTCTTTAGAATTGCTATATGGATTTATTATTACCAGAAGGCTTAAATTTCTCATTTATATATTCAATTAGTAAAAGAAAAAATCTGTTATTTAATAGCTAATAGTCTTTTAACATATTTTAGCTATTTTGAAAAAAATCTGCTTGGTTCCCTCCTAAGTAACGATATGCCGATATAAGGCAACCAAACGGACGATTATTGGCATGAAAGGCCGATTTAAGGGGTTTTTGACAAATCCGCACAAAAAAAATTATAAAAAAATAACTGGGAATAAATTGAACAAATTAAGACGAAATAATGAATAATTAACTAACATATAGCATAAAAATACCCCAAGTATGTATCAAAGGCCAGGAATATCAAAGAAAAATGCAGTTATATGCCGAAAAATGTTGACATGGCCGATATTTAGCGCTTTTACCCTACTATATAGCTGGCCAGACGGGTTGGTATAGGGTTTTATTTTGAATTTTCCTATTCTCGCAGTGCTCTTGTCTACTTAAGGTTAAATTCCTTAGGCACCCTTTACGACACCCACGGGTTGAAATGGGGTAGTGACATTATGTATTCTAAATCCGTCACTATACGGACATACAATCAACTACATAATAAAAATATCAACCGATTAAGTACAGTAAACTTATAATTCACGCACTCTCCTGATTTGCACCCGAATCGCATGCGAGTGCGCGTAAAGTTTACGTTAAGTGTACATTAACATGCGCTCTCGCATCTGTGACTCAGACTAACGTCATCAGACATTCAGTGTAGTGCGTGTCCGCTTGTACGGTTGCACCCTACGGAATACATCGGTTTAGGTCTCCGGAAGACTGCTGTCAAGCTGTATACCTACAGTACCTAGATTTAGAAATTAAAGCTGGTTTGTACAAATAAATATGGTGATCAATCTACCTTAAAAAAAAATCAATGAAGAGCACTCAGACGCTTTTTAAATATCATCATCATCATTGCAACCCACAATCGTCCCACAGCTGGACACGGGTCTCCTCCAAAGAATGTGGAGGGAATTTAGCCGATAGAAGTGAACCAGCTGTTCTTTTTGCATTGTTATAAAAGCTACTAAACGACAATAAACAATGCATGTGATGACAACAATAACAGCTGGTTTAATTTGCGTTGCTAATTATAGAAGACACTACTACCGTATTAGGAGTTCGATTATGACAAACTACGCACGGAAATTATGATTACGACATTACATATTTATACTCGTAATAATTAATCATTACTTTATTTAATTTAAAAAAATGTAATCACCGAAGTATTAGAAATACGTAACAAATTCTAACTCATTCAATTATTATGCAATTCAAGCGATTTCATTTAGGTATACTTTCGGTGGTAAGTACCTACCTACCTAGATGTTGGTAAATAATCTGCATAATATGTATAGTATTGTCATCATCATCATCATCGTCATATCAGCCCAATGACGTCCACTGCTGGACGTGGGCCTCACCGAATCTCCGTTCATAATGATAACTCATAACAAGTATTATAAATAACTTTATTTTATTTTCAAAATTACATTTCTATTTCAAATAATAATCTGAAGGAAGCACACTGACACAGCAATATATAATTTTCCTGTGAATAAACTTTAACTAATTATACCACGCCGCGCTGGCCAGACGGGTATAGGGTTTGTTTCGAATTTTCTTTTCTTGCAGTGCTCTTGTCTGCATAAGTTTTTTTTTTATAATTATCTATTTATAAGTAAAATAAATTTGAGCATTAATCAACTCCTCCTATATGCCTGCCTACGGTCCAATAAAGACGAATTACACTCGACAACTCGTCCCACTTTTGTCTTTTTTGTGGTATATTAAACTTTTGATACAGTTGCGTGTGAGACTAGTAGAATGAAAATATTTTTTTTTTATTTTCTGCAAGTCGGCGAATTGTAGAAAATTGGCTATGGGTATGTAGGACGAGTGGATGAATTAACTTTTTGTCCTGGTGTCAGTAACTTTTTTTTTTAACCTAAACTATAAATTTAATTGGTAACATATACGACTATACGTTAGTAATCAAAATTATTTTAAGTAAATATATTTGGGGTAATATGTAAATTGTAGTAGTAAGAAGTAGGAGCAGTAGGGAACGTGGTTTGATTTGGATGAAAAGCGAGCAACTTCGAACAAAAGCCACCATGGCTAAAATTTGCAAAATGGGATCTAATTTCAAAACAATAAGCGCATTTATAATATCGCCAGTTTGTTGTCTATTGACATTCATGGCTATGCAGGTGAGAGTATGAATTTCTGTTATAATTTCAACTATTATGTTAAGAAGTGAACCAGCTGTTCTTTTTGCATTGTTATAAAAGCTAATAAACGACAATAAACAATGCATGTGATGACAACAATAACAGCTGGTTAATAGAAGACACTACTACCGTATTAGGAGTTCGATTATGACAAACTACGCACGAAGATTAAGATTATGACATTACATATTTATAATAATTAATCATTAATTCATTTTATTTAAAAATTTAAAAAAAACACCGAAGTATTAGAAATACGTAAAAAATTCTAACTCATTCAATTATTTAGTTATGCAAATCAAGTGATTTTCTTTCGATAGTAAGTACCCGCCTATATACCTAGATGTTAGTAAATAATCTGCATAATATGTATAATATTATCATCATCATCATCATCATCATATCAGGCCAATGACGTCCACTGCTGGACATAGGCCTTACCTAATCTCCGCTCATAATGATAATATTTTAAATAACTTTAATTTTATTTTCAAAATTACATTTCTATTTAAAATAATAATCTGAAGGAAGCACACTGACACAGCAATATATAATTTTCCTGTGAATAAACTTTACCTGTCATTAAACCATGTCATTGACCTCACTATGTTTCTTACATAACCATTTAGTACAAAAGGTCCGTCTCATAGGGTCACAGAGTTAAAGTACAGTCCAGCCCATAATTAACTCACCATGGAACTTCAAACGTTTACAAATACGTTCGGTTGTCGGTAACCGTTTGTATACCGTTATGGGCCTGTGGACATTTTAATATTGGGTCATTATGCTTACCGCTCGGTCGATTTGATGAGTGATGTTGCCTCTTGAATATTGACTTACCTGTAAAAAGAGATTGGTAAATTATTATTACAGTTTACGGATGTTTTAGAAAAACATTCTATAGCTTTGATAAAAATAAATGAAAATTTAAACATAATACAAACATTTATAACGAAATTTAGCTGATTGATTTTGTTGCTAAGTTAATTAGAATTCTGTATAAGTTGCATTCAAAGGAAATAAGCAGGGCTTCACCGCGTGATTAAGACCCTTGGTCCTCTATTAACACAAATTCTGTTATCATGCAAGTGATCGGTAGATAGGATAACAGGTCTCATATAGGCAGGCTTGTTTGCCGCCTGTGTGGTATAAAATGCAAGGCTAAGAAATTAACTAATTGAAAAAAAAAAGTTCAACAAAGCACTATCATCATCATCATCATCATATCAGGCCAACGACGTCCACTGCTGAACATAGGCCTCACTCACCTAATTTCCGCCACAACGAGCGATTTTGATTGCGATTTTTTTGGATGCGGGCGGCACAAAAGCACTATACCTAAAAGAAAATATTCAAGAACTTGAAAGAGGTCAAAATCGGTCGGCTTAGTCTAAACATTTTTATTGCGTAACAGTTGACAATCAAAAATTCCGAATATAACCCCGTATCAAGCCAAACTTCTCACTCATATTACTGACTCATCCGGTTATGCAGCTCTCAAATATTAATTATCATAATGCATAACATTGGTAGAGCCCGGCCGGTTTTCGCGATAGCTTGTCACATAACACCAGCTTGATCTTCAATTGTTATCTCAAACAAATCTCGTTTCAGTTTAGAAAATTCCGATGAGAGCGTGATCGGGTTTGACCTGAACTATTTTAATTTGCATCTTATTGCCATTTGAGGTGAATTAAAAATGGTCAAGTGTGTGAAATGTAATAATTTATTTGTAACGTTTGGTTTTGTTTCATGTTTGTGAAATGTTTCTGTAATCTTGCAATTTGTAGGTTATATGTTATTATCTTAGTATAGGTAAAGACACATACTTATTTAATTTTTACTGGTTTTAGTATTTTATTTTTTAACATGGATTTTGTAATATTTATATAGGTACACCAAAAAAATAGACAAATGCCAAAGTTACATAACTTTAACATAGTTTTTTATTTAAAAGGTGTTTTTTTACTCTTTTGTACCTAATTAAAACATGTCAAAACCATTTTAGATGCGCAGACGCATGAGATCTATGTCTCTTTATCGTTCCTTTCTTTGTAAAAAAAGGAATTCCTTGAGTTTAGTTTAATTATTATAACAGTCTTAAATTTACTTCAAGTATTTTATGTATTTAGTTCACACTTATTTTATGCACTGTGACTAACGGCATAAATCCAAAAAAAAATGTGTCCTTCAAATAAGTACTCTAGTTACCTTAGAATAATGATGTTATCGGTATAATACACCAACGCAAGTTTACAGTTCAACACACCGCATACCGTACGAATAACCCAACGAAGCTAATAATAATAAATCTCAAGATAAATTTTCTTGCATCGAACTTTCTAAAACCAATTTACGGAGTCACGTAAGTGGGCAATAATTTGGTTTGAGCCCTAAGCTGCCCTCAAGCCAAACAACAATTTCGTACACGCCTCCTATGGAATGGTATGAGCCAATAAACGCAGTAATTATACACTTATGAAACGCAAAATGGACGATATGGGAGAAAGTAAATGGAAGCTGAAACAGAACGCAAGTGAAATTGCCTATTTAGAAGTAGGAACTATAGTCCTAGATTGAACGGTGGATGTTTCTAATTTTCGGTTAAATTCTACAGTCAAAGTAGGTCGAGTAATTGATATCTGTTTCCTTGAGTCTGTTTTAAATAGACTACTAATTCAAGTTATTTTTCTATTGTTACGTACTGAATAGAATTCCAAATGGAATATCATTCCAAAATAAAATACGGCACCGATATCAAAAGTCACGTAGTTGGAGCAAAAACGGTTCTATAAATGAAAATTCTTTCATAATTATAATGCCAACTAACACCTGACAGGTTTAGATGGTACATTATTTATATTTTGTGGGTTTGTAGAATAATTAATAGGATGATTTTATGGACTCTAATTAGCAAACTAAAACTCATCAACATTTCAGTTCTAACGATGGCTCAAGCAATTTTCAAAATGCCTTTTGCCTTAGAGCAGAAATTATGGTTCCCATAACGAGTGTAGGTAACCTCAAGGCTTTGTAAGCGCTCTTAGTACCTAATCTTAGAGCTCAGACAGAACTGCTTCGAATAGCTCTGGTTACTAACGTTGATTAGAACAAATCTAATCTGGTTAAATACTTTGAGTCATTCATTCAATGCTTTAGATTTTCGGCGAAAATATTCAGTTTCATTACGTTCGGTTTTCTTTGTTGAAGTTAGGTAGTCATTATTATTATTTAATATGAACGAAGATTTACAATATTATTTTATGTAATTAATTAAGTTCTTTGGCCGCTTACTCTGTAAGATTTATTTGAAACTAAACTCAAAAATACGCACATAAAAAACTTCGTATTCTGTTTTAGTTTTTGGAATACCGAAAGAGAATTTTAAAATCTCACACCGAAAAAGACCAAAACATTCACGCATTGAGAAAGTTTACGGCTTTACGCATGCGATTAGGGACAATGAACAAAATATTCAGAGAAACTGACCGTTTACTGTTATCGTACAATTCATATGCGTTTTATAATAAGGGGGTGCGTTATTTGACTACTTAATGCGTTTCGGACAATGCGTCCACAATAGGTTTTTATTTCATAAGGTGACCCAGTGGCATCAAGAAAATGTTCTCACAAAAATACAATGGGTGACAAAAGGATGCTGTTATTCACACAGTTAACTCTTTATTATGTTAGAGATTAGACTATTTCATTGCCAATGTGCAGTATGCTTTATTATATACAGTGTGATTAAAAAACATTTATTAACCAAACACATCAAAGTCTAGAATGCAAATTATGAATATAAATCACATGCCATAATTTTTAGTCTGGCGCGGCTTCGCTCGCGTGTTATATCAGTCTATGTGTTATTCCAGACCAGAATCAATTATGTGCTAAATTGCATGCAGATCCTAACCACGTTTAATAAGTGAATATCTGTAAATTTAACCTACCTACATTGACAAATAAATATTTCTGTTTCTGTTTGCTTTCAGTCGATCTGGCGTGATTAGATAACAAACATGTCCATATTCCATACATTCATCCCTTCTAACTTTGGCATTTATATAGTAAGATTAGCCCTATTACTATTATATGACTGGATGATTTGTATGAAATTTTGCACACAGGTAGAGTCTGGAAATAGCAGATAGGCTACTTTTATCTCGGTAAATTTAACGGGTCCCGTGGGATAGATTTTGCATGCAAACGAAATCGCGGGCAACAGCTTGTCTAAAATAAAATAGGTCAAGGGAAATATTAAAAGCAATATCGGCTGCAATGTAGGCCGCACGACAGTATCTCTTTATCCAATGACAGAAAATAGACCTTGATAGTAACGATGTTGACATTAGGCTTACCGTGCTTGAAAAATTAAAGCGTAACGAAGGTGGAATAGATTTATTGGAAAATTGTTTTCAAAGACATTTAATGAACTTAGCTCGTACGTTGAGAGATTTTTGCTGTTGCTTCTGACATTTCATATAACACAGATAGACATTGTCGGAAATTCGTTATTTTAGATTATTATTCGTTTTCTAATTTGGTAAGATAGGTGTCTTCTGCATTGATTACGTTTTTATAAAAGCGAACTTAGAAACTTTCTTTGTTTTTTCTTAGATTTTGATGAGTGCTATTATTAAATATTCAAAGTTATCCGTTTTACTTTTTAACTGTGATATGTTGATATCTTCTTAATAAAATAAAAAGAAAACCGATAGAAGGTCTCCCAAATAGGTATACCTATGCACAGTTACTTATGAATGTCCTATTTCTTCGCAATCTTCTACTTTCGTCGATCAAGAGACAATATCACTAATAAGTCACACACCTAATAATGATTGATGGAGCAGACACATCATTAAAATTTCTTCTAAGGTTTCCATCGTCATCGTTAGCAGTATGTATATGCAAGTCGTTAAACAACTACTTATATACATCTAGAAAATGTTGTGTTTTAAAATAATGATCTATTAGGCTAATTCATTTTTTTTTAAATATTTGTTGAAGTTTGAAAAAGATTTAATGAGGTAAAAAAAAAAATAACCTGATAAATTAAAAAGCCATTTTTTATTTTTCAATTGAAACTTTTCTTAGATGTCAATAGTTTTTGACTGAACAGCATCTGTCGGAACTAGCTCTAACTAATAAAATCATATCAGCCCAATGACACCCACTGCTGGTCATATGCCTCACCTAATAAAATATACAAACGTATTTCACTAGCTTTACCCAGCGGCTCCGCTCGCGTGGTATGTCGATAAAAAGTTAAAACAAAATTTTCTGGTAAAAAGTAGCATAAGTGCTATTCCAGCCTATATTATAATCAGTCGCACCAATTTTCATACAAATCCTTACATCCGTTCATCCATCCATCTATCCATACTAACTTTCTTATTATAGTATAATAATATTAGTAAGATAGTTCTAAGTATTTCTATATTGTCGCTGTAATCTTAATTCTATTTACAGAGAAGACTGGTAATTCAATTGTACTGTATAAAGCAAAAGCAACAGCCTGTATCTAATAAAATCTGGTCCACAAAACAAGGTGGAGCGGGTTACAAGTGTATAACAAAGCTTATAAAGGGGACAAAGATGAAAACAACGACGTGACGAAACCACCCTTACGTCTCAGGGAGGTCACTGACCCCGCTCTTATTTACCCTATTCTTTGACTAACATTCTTTTCACTATAGCAATTGTGGTTTGAATATTGATGTAGAAGATACAATTGAAATAAAATGTTATATTTATCGCTATGAAATTCATATTTAGAACTTCATATTCAATTCGATTGAAATTGAAATTCTTTATATACGTTGTTCCCTAAACTAAGTAAGTACATTGGTATATAAATTAAAATAAGTGTCTCTACTTGATTGAAGCGATAACTATATAATTAATTGTTTATTCAAGAAATATCATTGTTTAATTGTTTATTTAATTTGCTTCGTTACATCGGCAGTGCGAAACCAAAAGTTTCAGCAAGACAAGATTCCGATGGGAATTCACTGCACCGCTCATGCCGTTGCGACCACGGGCTTACTCTGAATTTCGATATTCGATTGGTCGGTTTTCATGTCGCTGTCAAATGTAAGGATTAGACAAACCAGTTTGTTACCATGAGAACTGGAAACACCAAAAGGTCTATTAAAAGTTCTATCTCACTTAAAAACAGGCCGTTTGCCACGCTAACATGACATCCAATAAAACTATCCGAACACGATGCATTAGCCATCATAACTTGAGCAATTACTTACCCGCGTTCTATCTAGTTCAAACTTATGAAAGACATTCCTTCTATACAAAGAGGTGAAAATGGAAGGTATTAAACCAGATATGACACAATGGCTCTTTTAAACTCTTTGTCTGATCTCTGTTGAGATGAATAAGGGCTTTACTTACGTGGTTATAAGCCGTCTTCAATATATTTGTTCGTTTTGTAATGATTTATGATCTTCTTGGTAGATAAGTGATCATTTTTAGTGCTAATAGGGTATTAGAGTAATGCAGTAACTGCCGTACTCAGAGACGTAACTTTAAATTTTATATAATAAAAACGTGTGATACTTATGCCGATGCGCCTAAAGACGATTATTCAATGAAAAATTGTGTTAATTACAGATGACTGCTAATAATTGAAGTCTCTGAGCGGCAGTTAGTGTATTTATTTTACAAGATAAGGTAATACTTACCTCTAGCTAATCTATACTTATATATATACTAATATACTACATAACATTATAAACCTAAAACGGACTAAGCATTAAACCAGGTTTAAATTGACAACTTTGACACTAAAACAATGGCATACGTCAATTTAAACCTGGTTTAATACCTAGTCCATATTTTGTAATAAGGGGGAAAGTTTGTTTGTTTGGTTGAACGCTAGGATCTGTGGAACTACTGGTCCGATTTGAAAAAGTGTTGTTATGGTGTTGGATAGCTCATTTATCGAAGAAGGTTATGGGCTAATATAACATCACGAAACACGCACACAAAATAAAAAAATTGGGACGAGTTGAAGAATGAAAATATTATTTATTTTGAGGTTCTTCAAGTCATCTTAAATGGGGCGTAGGCATATGAGACAAGTTACCGATTTACTCAAGTTTATTTTACGTAGGAACTCAAAAAATTAAATTAATTATTATAGTATATTGCCTTTTCTGTAAAATTTAAGCGATGATGGTTTACTAAACATACTCAATTACGCATACCTCTAACTTCTTCTAGACTTAGAGTATGAATTTAGATGCATTAAATCGTATTGATTGTAACATTGCAATGCAGCAATGGTATAGTAGACTATAGATATCTTATAATGTAGGTTATGGGATGCGGTGAACCTATTGTCAATGAGAAACCACGTACTTAATAGATATCACGCAAGTAGGTTACGGTATGAATAGATTAAAGCCACCAAAGAATTCTACAGCTAATGCATCGTAGCTTAGAGCTTTAAGATTAGATTCTTTTGTATCTATACTAAGATTATAAAGCTGTAGAGTTTGTTTGTTTGAACGCTAGGATCTCAGAAAGTATTGGTCCGATTAGAAAAAATATTTTAATGTTGAATAGCCCATTTATCGAGAAAGGTTATAGGCTATATAACATAACGCTACGGTCAATAGGAGGTAAGCAATGCAATAAAGAACAACGGGAGCGAAGCCCCGCGTGACTTCTAGTTATATTATACTAAATATTAGAGATGTCTAGTTGTTATATATCATGATGGTGACAGACCAGCTAACGGTCCGTCTAAATTTAAGCTATTACCGTAGCCTATGGACGCTTGCAACACAAAAAGCCTAAGTTGCACGTTGCTGATCCTTTAAAAACGCAATCAAATGAATCGTTTTATAAAGAACCCTATGATGTACTTTCTTGGGAAAACTTCGATAGTGAGTTCGTTCCACAGCACACTGTGCACTGCACAGTCATAGTGTCAGACGGGAGCAACTTTCTCTGTAACCAAACCAAACCAACATTTTACACGATATAACCCTATACTGTACTGGTGTACCTACTCGTGTTTATATTATATTGTGAATAATCAGATAGTTATTGGCTGATTACCTTCTTTCTTCTTGTCCTGTCTCTCAAACAGTAATATATTTTTATCGAAATAAATATTTTAAAGATGACTATGTGATGATGACGTTTGTTAAATAAAACCTAGTGGCCAGTGCCACTGTAGGTACCTACCATTAGAGGCCGGTGGCAAATTAATGGAATTGAGCCTTTATGTAAAAAAGCTTGACGTTGTATTAACTATATAGTTTCATTTTAAAGAATCACTTTCTTTCTTCGGTTCTTTTTAAAAAAACTTTGTAATAAATCACGATAATATTAATAAGCAACTTTGGAGGCCTTACAGATCTGTGACCGTTTGGAGGAACCTGTGGCATTTTGCCCTCTGTGTTACCATAGTTATGACATTACTTACGACAATTTTATTCAAGTTAATTTATTCGCCAACAGAATTCATTGCGCGGGCCTTGAAATAAAAACAAACACTTCTCAATCGAAAAACAGTAGGTAATTATGCCCCAGATTCATTAGACAATCTTAGTTTTTGTTCTATTATTACCTACAAGATGTAAGCAATTAGAATTTGAATCGGAATATTTGTTTGTTTATCACAAAGGCGGCAAAGTTCTGGGGAATAACAAGGCTTAATTAAAATGTTGGCAGAATAATAACAATAACGATAATTATCGAGGAGAAGCACAATACAGGTTCCAACTTTATTAATATTTTTAGGTTCACAGTATTCATTAACAGAAACGGACCCAGCGTCGAAATAATCATTATTGTTCAGATTAACTTCTGACCTGCGCAGCTAAAACCAGCTTGTTTTCTAGTTAATGATTATTTCTATGTAAAATTTCATCAAGTGTTTAATCGTTCAAGTGTAACAAATATACACACTTTCACGTTTACAAGATTAGTAAGGATTATCCTTACGACGCGACGGAACATAATCTAAAAAATAATGGCAATATATGAAACTAAAGCTTAGGCTTTTTTACGCATCAAAGTTATTATATACCTACGCCAAACAGTGTAACCAAAACCAAAGAGACTAATTTCATCAAAAATGTTGCCTTAAATGAATACTGCTATACCTCTGTTTGAAAACAATTTGACTTTTGAGTGAATGGAATAAGTAAACACTGTTGTTACAAGTTTTATCATAGACGAGCTTCCACCCGCTGCTTCGCCCGCGTGGTTGTATTTTATACCTATAAACCTTCCTCTTGAATCAGTCTATCTATTAAAAAAAAACGCATCAAAATCCGTTGCGTAGTTTTAAAGATTTAAGCATACATAGGGACGGACAGACAGCGACAGCGACTTTGTTTTATACTATGTAGTGAAGAGTCACTATAACATAGCTAGTAGAAATTAAGTCTTTTAAGATTTATTTGATAATATAGTTTATATAGTTACGGTCTTCTGTATAGGTCTTCTGTACAGACCTCAGCCATTTTATTACACTGTCTCGATCGATAGTGCTGTGTTCCTGCTGGTGAGTTGTGATGTCCATAGATAAGGAAGTTCTGGTGTTAAAGCAGTCCATAGGCTATGCCACCCCATTACTATCAGGCAAGCTGTGAGCTTGCTTACCTCCACCGTGGTATAAAAATAAATAGTCCATTTCACTTTATCATCATCATCATCATATCAGCCCAACGACGTCCACTGCTGAATATAGGCCTCACCTAATTCACGGCTCTGCGAACGGTCCTAAAAAGAAACAGAAAAGGAATACTACCTAAGATAAAAAAAAAAAAAAATTAATTTTTGTGAAAAATAAGTGTGTAATAGTTTCTTTGTACGGTCTTTATAGCATAACGGCGGCTTACTTCAAAAAAGGTAACACTTTCTCTTGTAAACTTCTGAAATCAAAACAATTTATGTGGCGTTTAGTTTAATACAATTCATTGAGAGTAGTAGGTTAAGCTTAAGAGATTGTAATATTTTCATAGACAGATTAATTTTAACCGACAATATGATTTGTAACGTTTAATTGTGTGGTCACGTTATTTCAACGTTAATGTAGTTTATGTGATCAAAAAATTATGTCATCTCAAACGAGTTCAATCACAGAATTAAATATTAGTGTTTTGGGCTTGATATGTGATCTGCCTATTTGATAGTAGGTACTCTCTTAGAAAAACAGTAAACGATTTTGGAAAAATTGTTGAAACGATCAAAGATTTTTAATCTACATCTATAATACATACAGAGGAAAGATTTGGATTTTTGTATGTAACGAATAAATATAAAACTACTGGACCGATTTCAAAAATTCTTTTACCGTTAGAAAGCTACATCATCACTGAGTAACATAGACTATATAACACAACGTTACGGACAATAGGAGCTGAGCAGTGGCCAAATAAAGAACGACGGGAGCGAAGCCCCTGCGTGACTTCTAGTATTGTATAAATATTTAAAAACCCAAGTATGGCTTGTGTACTAGTTTCAGTTATAAGAAATTTACTGATTCGATGTGTGTGGTATTAAAATTAATTACCTAGGACAGGGTTTCCCAACCTTTACTTCGCTGAGCCTACCCGAACCCAAAATAATATTTTCTGGCTGGCTGGTCTGTTGGTCAAGTGGTTAGTGACCCTGACTGCTAAGCCGGAGGTCCTGGGTTCGATCCCCACCCAGGACAAATCTTCGTGTGATGAGCATAAAGGTTTGTTCTGTGTCTGGGTGTAATTATCTATAATATGTATGTATTTACAAAAAAAATATTTAAGTAGTAGGTATATCAGTTGTTTAGTACCCATAACACAAGCAAATTTAATTGCTTACTTTGGGACTAGATGGCGCTGTGTAAATGTGGTAGAATATTATTATATTATTATTATTTCAATTAATTAAAATTAAGAAACACATTTTTTATTTCAATCTCAATTAAGTACAATATCTACAGATACGATATATAACATTTTCGGAAATGTAATATTTTTCTACACCTGATATTTTTCTACACCTCCCAAGGGGGGCGTGTCCCCCTGGTTGGCAACGCCTGACCTAGGGCTTTTTGAGGATACGCTATTCTTTTCTTCAGAGACTTCTCTTATGCTATAAGCACAATAATTTTCTTTCCTGCAGACTGGCCATTCATAAGTGTTTCTGCAAAAATATTTTTAAGAGAAATCAAATAATGGGCTGCATTCGGCTACAGGAAACTGATTGAATCTCTTCGTTTTCCCTGTGGGACCGGGCTCCAGTTTGATTTGATTTCGAAAAGCAGGTCACTTTAAATTGTGCTGCCACCTCGGCCGTGGCTACTAGCTCTAACTAAGTTGCCTGAAATGAATTTATTTTTGAAATTTAATACAATTATAGGTACTTGTATTGGAAGAATATTTGTTTAGTCATGGACTCATAAATAAATATTGTGGTAGTGAGAAATCAATTCAATTAGGTATAATTATACAGTAACACCGCAGACAGCGCGAAGGCTTGTATTATTGTGGCAGTCCAAAAAAATTAAGTTAACAATAACATAAGTTGCTAAAATATTTTTTCTCTGAGATTCTTGGTTGCCATCGGCCTAGTTTGTATGAAATTTGGTTTACAACAGCCGGCTAGACGTTTGGTATCCACCAAGGTCACCTTTGTTGGAAGGCAAGTTAATAACGGTGTGGCACGCGTTTAAGAGTTAATAGAAGTATACCACAATACTCCTCTACAAAATCTGGGCACTTTCTTTTTATATTTTTATTTTTTTCATTCAGACACCCAAAGCTATCCGTATTAGAATGATCAAAGGGTTATCATCACTGGTTCTGACCACTAATACGCCAGGGTACGTTCCAAGCTATTACATTTACGGTATTTTTTTAAATTTCTAATAAAGTATTATGTTACACTGACCATAGCTTACTTTTCAAGGGCTCTTCAATCACAATACGCGTTAGGGTGGCGCCCTTTACCTTCCGAACAATAGAATGGAGCATTATAATAGATTTAAACCCGGATTACACGGTTGTAAGTGTAAACTCAAAAAACCCGGTGTTAAAAATATGCAAAATGCAGAAAGTGTATTTTGCAATTGTAATTTGGCTTTGTAACTGAATTATTTCCATCCTTGCTTTTCAGTCTATTTTATTCTGTGGATTATGGAAATATTGGCAGTGTATCCATTTTTAGTATTATTGTTTTGTTTCTAAGTAAAAGAATCGATCGTTTTTCTAATACGTATAAATGGCAAACGACAATACGCGGATAATATTTCTGTTTGCCATTTAGGTATCGACAAAGTTTAAGCATGATCAGTTTTGAATACTTTTCGTTTGCAAGCTGTAAGCGGAATACCTCGCTCGCCCATTACGTTGTTGTCCAATGAGACAAAACCATATTTTGGGACAAAGCAAAACTCTTTTTTGTAAAACTCTTTGTTTTAATTTTAATTGTTAAAAATTTGTAATAGGTACTTATGTCTATACCCCTAAAGACGATTATTCAATGAAAAAATTGTGTTAATGACAGATTACTACTAATTCACGTCTCTGAGTGCGGCTGTTAATACCTTTTATTATAATACCCTGATATTGTAAAGATATACTTATATTGTAATGATGATGATGTTGACTTACGTTTTGAAACGAATTTTCCTTTCCACTATCAATTAAACTATTGTTTCTGATAGTAGGACGATCATTTCAATAAAAAACTAATTCATCGATAAATAGTAATGTTAAAAAACGTGATAAAAGTGTAAGAAAAATATGTTTTAATAAATTTAAGACCCTCCTAATAAGCTTCGTGATGCTAAGGATTTTATTGAGTAATTATTTTGTCTGAAGATTAAAAGGGGAGATTATGTTAACGGACAATTTCCTGTTGCAATTAGCCAGTAGCCGGGTAAGGTACCTACTACGTAAAAATTCATAAACTTCACTATGAAGTGGTAACTGGGAATAAAATTTGCTAACTCTTTAGGGTTCCGTTCCGTATGATAAAACGAAAAAAAAAAAACATGAATTTTGGCGAATACGCTGAGAGGGGCTTAAGTTATTTGTGACATTTGAAATAAATTAGATATAATTATGTAGATAGACTTATTTATTTTCTTTACTATAAACGATTATAAAGGAGCAACGAGCTTTAAATTTATCTTATAAATCCGGGCGTAAAAGTAATTTCTTTTTGGCAACTCCTACTGGAATTACTTACTCATAAATTTGTTGATGGCTGCGTAAACAATAGATGTATTTTAACAATAACAATTTTCGCACTATTTTTTTATTTACAATTGCAAACTGTCAGCGTTCAATGGTCTATTGTCCGATTAGGAAACATTTGTAATTCTACATGTTATTACAAAAATTACCATAATCGAAGCAACCAGCCGTAAAGACATTACGAAGGGCTCAACGGTGGCCAGCAATCAACAATTGGCATGTTTCAAAATCAAATGATTTTCAATCTTATCCCCAACATTTAAAGATCAGTTTTGTATACGATATTTGCTATGTATGACGGTATTTTTGAGTTATGCAAATATTGTATTCAAAGGGGTAGTTCAACGACCCGATTGAAGTGTCAAGATAAGGATTTAAGGTGTTAATTTGTGTTTGTTGCTTTATCAGAGGTATGTATCAATATATCGTAATGAATGGTCCCCTACTTGAATTTGGGACTTTTTCATCTTATTAACTTTGATTTAGGGTGTTAGTGATTAAGGAATAAATTTTATTTTTAGAAAACAAAATTTAAAAATGTTTTTGGGATATTTCTGCCATCTTATTTATTATTATAATAATATTCTACCACTTTCACACGGCGCTATCTAGTCCCAAAGTAAGCAATTATATTTGCTTGTGTTATGGGTATGGGTATAGGTACTAACCAACTAAGCAACTGATAATTGTACTACTTTAATTCATTTTTGTAAATACATACATAATAGATAAATTACATCCAGACACAGAACAAACCGTTATGCTCATAGCACAAAGAATTGTCCTGGGTGGGGATCGAACCCACGACCTCTAGCTTAGCAGTCAGGGTCACTAACCACTAGACCAACAGGCCAGCCTGCTTTTATATAATTTTGATTTATTTTATTGCTACATAATAATAACGCGTCTTAAATGTTTTAAAGGAAATAAGGCAATATATTGACACCCCACCAGATGAACCGATTACTTAGTAAAGGTGTTGGTGGCAGTTGGTTGCAGGCGGTAGGAAACAGCTCCTTATAGCAGAAATTAGGTAAAGCCTATGTCCAGCAGTGGACGTCATTGGGGGACCAAAAGACATCTCTTCCCTCATCTAGTGTTTAATATCATTCGCCGTCCACGTGTATGTATGTATTCAACCCATAGACGTCTCACTACTGGGCACGGTAAAGAAGTGGAGGGAATTTAGCCTACTATACCACGCTGGCCAGACGGGTTGGTATAGGGTTTGTTTCGAATTTTCCTTTTCTCGAAGTGGTCTTATCTGCATAAGGTTACTCCCTTAGTCGCCTTGTACGACACCCACGGGTTGAGATGGGGTAGTGACATTATGTATTTTTAATCCGTCACTACACGCCGTCCACGTGTATTACAATCAATTTCGCCATATAAGCTCTGGTATTGAAAAAAAACATACTTATTCTACCTCGTAAAATATCGTCCGAAATGGTGCGTGTTCTAGCAATAAAAATGCGCAATAATTTTCCTGTATATAATAAAACAACTGTGTCCAAATTGAAAGAGGCGACACTTTTATAGAGCGATAAAATATGAACAACTACACTTCATAGGATTAGAGGGTCATGAATGACTCATGGCGTCATTAACTTGTGCAATTTTAATTGCAGTAATTTATTGTGTTTTTGTCCTATTGCCAGGTGGGGTCATCAAGGAAGAAGGGCTGTCAGCAAGAGTTACATGCGGACATGGCCTGCGTCAGTATGTCATCGCTTTTCGCGTATGTGTGCTCCTCCTTCTAAATCACTCAACAGATTTTGATGCGGTTTTCACCATCAGTTTTTTTAAAATAGAGGGCTCACACTAGGGATTAAGCTCTGTGGACGCAGGGGTAGTGTTTTCCTTAATTTAACATTTTCTTTTTACGATACTAACTGAAAAATTGTACCAAGTAAAGACAGTAAATATTAGACCGTGTGCTTCTTAAGTTTACGGCTGTGATTTTCATTCAATATTTATGGATATAAATCTTTATGGAATGAAAGGATAATCTTATTGTTGCCAAGAAAAATGACGGAAAATATCGTATGTAAGGTCAGAAATGGAGACTATTATTCTGTTATAGAATGTTGCAAATATAACTAGATAGGTACCTATAGATAGTTTTTATGGTAGATTTCATTAAAATTACCTAAAGAATGCCGTGAATTCAGCGCAAACATTTTTTCTTGGTTATTCTTATTCGTATTTTTGTTACAAGGTTTTTAAACAACCTTTTTTTTCTGAATCTTCACTCATAAATGGAAAATCTAAAAAGGAATCACTTTCTTTGGGTAAAATTTTGCTTTAAATAAATAAAGGCAATTTAAGTCAGTTTCCAATTTCTTTTCCTTATACGCAATAATGATGTCCAAAACTCCAACGTTGGTTTTAAATTAGTTCTGAGTGTTGTTCATTTGTACGCGCAAAAAAATGGTCCATTCATTTTGACATTATGTAAGTATAAATATACACGTTTATTTTCATTACGGCTGTCAGTGTGTCCAGGGAGACCAGTTACACCAGAATATGTTTGTACAAATCTTTGTATTTATTTTGAGGTATACACAAATTATAATTTTATTCAAGAGGGGCGTTATTGAAACACGAGTGGCCCACTTCAAATTGCGATCTATTGTCATCATGCCTTTTATTATCTGCAACCTTTTTGCAATGTTAGAAAAACAAACTTTTTGTTTGTATGTCGTTAGCAAACTTGTGTTACAAACTAGTAAAGGATTGGCCAGTGCTATTGAATTGTGCACCTTATCTGACTTTATTTCAAAGTTGAAAATTTCTTGTCAGCAGTTATCTGTAACATCGTTACTCGTTAGTAATTCGATATGTGAGTAAAACAAAAAATACAGTTGCTGGTGAACAGATGGTGGTTTTATCCGCGCGTTATCTTATCGACTCGATAATTGTATCGATACACGAGCCTGCTAATTGATTTCTTCATTAATGATCAATTTATAAAACATCCGTTAAAGAGCGTCATCTGTTTGTTATCTGTTTAAAAAATGTTTCAAATTACATTATCTTTTTAAAACATATTTCTTCCATTAAATTTGATGAGTGTTTAAGTACATTTTTATTATGTTATAAGCTTGGTAATATCTACTCTTTCACTCAGTATATACCAGATACTGAGCTCATCTAAATTTTACGTGTTTACTTATTCGAAATAGATTTTATTATTGTTTTGAAAGGATAGGTAATATAAAGTGTGGTTGTGTAAATACTTGAGTGCCTTTGAAACCTATTTTAGCTCGAAAGAGTCGGAGCTAATGCATAGTTCATTAGATGGCTGACACCCAACCGGTCACTGTGTAGTAAATTTGATAGTCCCTAAAAAATACGGTCCACTAAAATGTTTCATTCTCTTTAATCCCGAGTGACAGTCATCCTTAGTTATTTATTAGTTGTAAGTATCAATTTAAATATATGTTTGGGACATTTAATAGAGTAGACAAAGGTGCAATAAACCCATGTGACAACTATGTTGAATCCCATATAAAAGAAGTCCATTAAGGGAAATTTGCCAGAAGAAATTAATACCATTTTGCATGCGACTGGGAAGCTGGTCTGGGACTTCTCCAGACGTATTCATTCCGTCACCGAGACAGTAAGTTAGCTGCAAATTAACAAAAGGTTTTGACCTATTACGTTTCTATGACATATTATTACGATTGCATTGGTCAATTGCTTCTTTTAAAATGTTTTTTAATTAAACCTACATCTGCTTCCGTGGCCTCAATGAAAGCCATCAATACGTTTAAATGTTGGAACTATATTCTATTGCATGACATAAGTGACCGGACGTCAATTTGTATTATCCATTGTGACACCCTTTCTTCTAAAAGGGTCTTATTCTTTTAACTGTAACTAGTTTATCAAACCCCCATTTTTCAAACGTAGACTACGGCTATTAAACTTTTACGAGTTTATTTTTTATTTGCGTTGTTCTAAAACCCTTGAACATTTTTCTCAATTACATTGGTTGCGTAAAAGTGGAATTACTCCATGTTTTTGTTAGCTCATAAATTATGTGTTAGCTAAAGTAATAAAGTCGCGGTTTACTTCTATTTTCTTAAGACAAATGGGCCCTTTTCAGTAATAACACTTACGTTTAATGACTTCGTACTGAAAAGAGCTTAAAACCTTTGCTTTCAGCTATATTTCTCGCTCAAATCTTAAAGGTAAGATGCAAAAATTTCAACTTTTATACTATAAAAACAATTGAAAGAAGTAATCTTTATTCTAAAATTAAAAAGTATGCAACTCAAATATTTATAGCCAGCACTTGGAGCATGTCCGAGGATAAAAGGAAGAGGTTGAAAACAAAAATGGACGGAAACAATTAAGGAATTTTGAAAAATTCCGTGTACCTAATTAAATCAGGACAAGAGTCAAAGTAACGAACCGTAAAGTCACGCGCGGAGGCGAACAAACGAACTTTACCTTTGTCTTTTAAAGTGTTACTATTTTTGAACTAAGCATTTTTATTGGCTCTAGAAGTAATTGAATAACGAATATTTCAAAGTTTATATCATGAATTCTATCAACTTGATTAAAGTGCCTCCTTCTTCCTTCGCCTTAGGTTCGCTGATCATTGTTTAATGACACCTATTTTGTTGGTATAATTTTGATGTGTATATATGTACTTCTTTTACCGGACCGTTACCGGACTGCTTTCATCATCATCATCAGCAACAACTCATTACGTGCTATCGCTGGTCGTGACCAGCGGTAGACCAGACCTGTGGTCTTACTTGCTAAGATTTAGACTGGATGAAAAAGGAGACCCCTCTGTACAGAAAACTGAGGATAGTTTTAGGCGTTGTTCTAACAGAATGCGATCACGCGACGCGCAATTGTTTATTCGCACGAACAAATGATCGCGTCGCGAAATCGCCCTTTACCTATCAGGACACGGCCTAAGTGTCTTTACAAAACGTGCAGTAGTTAGTTATTAAGTAGTTAGAACCACAATAGTCCTTATCTACAGAGCTGTAGGTCCAGAAAATTCAGGTCGGCAGCATTATCACCAGTTTGCGGTAAGGAGACAGAGCTTTTTCCATCCAGAATTAACCGACTGTTATCACGCTGGCTAGAAAATTGATACAAAGTTTTATTTCGAGTTTTCCTTCTCATACAGTCTTTCTAATAGTAGTAAGATTATGAATAGGACAACAATGGAGTAACTTTATAAATAGATACACTCTTGCTTACGTTTCCAGTCTACTACTCCAAAGTTATTATTTATAGCTTCTCAGCTGGCCTGTAATATCATTATATAAATAACTCATTATGGGTACTGACCTTCCATCTAATTCAAGGTGCGTATGTCACTGATACTCACCTTTATAATCGATATTGTAAAATAAAATATACTATTTATAAGTAAATATGTTATTCATAAAAGAGATCTATACAACAACAAGGAGTTTTAATTATATTACCTATATATATATATACCAGGTTTTTTTTACCTACTCAAGCATTCTCTGCTCAATCATCTAGTTTGGAGATAAAAAAAAACATTATTAATATTTATAAAATTAATTATTTATTTCGATACCTCTCGATCTTTGGATTTCATATTATTTCTAGTAGGTAATAGATTAGTCTGTTACTTACGACTTACATCGTTTCTAAACAATAATAATGGACAACACTGTTGCGGGAATTCTGCTATTTTTTCCTATAACAATCCGAACTCTGTCTTGAACGCGATACGGAGTAGGGAGTGTGTGCAAAAATTTATAAACACTTCTTATTAATCATTCATAAGCAAAATGAGCCGTCTTCACACTACCCATCTAAAACATCTAAGTGAAATACACCCTTTTATCAACTTTGGTGTTTCAAAAACACCAAAGTCAAGGTAATGAGGGCGTCGAGGTCGATCTTTGTCTGGCTCTCATTACTCTTCCTAACAACACACAACTTTTATGAACGTTTAGAAATCTTAATTAATTCTTAGGGGTCTCATTCTCATTCGGGTTGGCTTATAATGACATACTTGCTGAAAGAAATAGGATGTTAATTTATACAAACGTATGGTACGTCTTGATGCTTACCATGAAGCAAATTTGAAGCTTCGTCTGAAATTTGGGATCGTTTTAATATACATACGTTACGGAAACCATTAAGTAAGGCAATAAATGGGAGACGATTCGATGCTAGGCTTGTGTAGGTCTGAAATTGCATTCGAATTTTTGGAATTTGTTTTATGGTTAGTAGATTAAAGTCAATGACAATAGCTTGTTTTTAAACGCAAAACAATTTGTAGCTTAATACACAAAATCATCAATCATTCGAGACTTGCGTAGAATCTGGATGGCCGTAAATTTACATTACTAGAGCGTAAGTAACGCGCATTTTCCAACTATGAACACCGAGATATTTCGAACTTGATTTCTGGTACAATGTAACACTGTGTGTTAACCGAATCGGACACGTGTGTGCTTCGAAATGGCCACTAACAAAGCGACACGACACTGCGGTCGACATGTAGCAATTAACACTATGGCGTCCCTCGCAATAAAAAAATATTGATGTATTTTTTACATTGCTAACGATAAACTGCAAACGATGCAAATTGACGCCTTTGACGGCGTAAAGTGCTACCAGGGTTTCGGTAATTTTAAAAGAGGCGCTCTCTTTACCAATTGATGGCTGTGCGACATGGATGCCTAATTAAAAATTCAGCGAATGCACAGTAAACTTGTAAAATGGACGTCCATTTACAATTCCACGTTGCACTCGGCGCATAGTGATGTAAATTTTACATCGATCACCATCAAATATTCGAAGGTATTACAATTGTGTTACCAAACGGAACATACGACACGGTAAAAAACGTTCGAAATTAAAAACTCAAACCCTTTGTCGTTACTACAATAGGTGAATTTTTTGAATTTGGAATTCAAGTATCTAAGTTCATTGACAAACACGCGTATGACAAAATTAATTAGTTCCATCAATCATTGCATGAATGGTGTCAGTCGGGACACCGTGCACCGGCCCACTGGTATGAAAAAGACCAACTATCGAAAAAAAATTGTAACGTGATTCGACCATTGTGTGTGAACCCTTCCATTAGAGGATTGATAAAAAGTACCGAGTTGTGACGCCTGCGCCGGGCGTACTAGCGCTTGGGCGGAGATATAGTGGGACAATATTTTGAATGCGTTCCCGATATGATAAGTGAAGATTTAGTTTTCTGTCGGCCTCGGTATTTGGTGCCAGTGATTCGGAATGTCACTCGTTTATTTACATAAGCTGACAAATAATATTGACAAATGTGAGCTTGAAGATTGAACTAGAATGCTTGAATACATGTTGTGTTATGAATGTTTAAGAAGGCGTCAAATTTGTTCGAAGTCAAATTCCCGTTCACATTAGTAATGAAGACAAATGATAAACTTGATAGGGCCATTAGACAGTTCCACATTAAACTTCGTGGGTATTTATACATAATTGAAATTCGATCAGTTTATTTTAGCTAATGGCTCTTTTCATCGTTTACGAACCCTATTTCGCGAGTGAGCATAGCTTTTAGTCGGTCTATTACAATAGGACGATATTTATCGATGGTGCTTTGTAACCTATGTGAACCTGGCACCCTACTTGCAAAAATCTAACTTTTTTTTGCGCTTTCTTGAAGAGTTTCGTATGTAGTTAATTGTAGTTGAAAAATTTTTGTTTGTAGTTGACCCAAAAAAAAATTATGGGTCACCAAAAAATTGCCATCCCCCGGATCTGAAAAAAATCGATTCCAACGGTTGATTTGTATGTGAAATCGTTAATAGTTGTTTGTAGTGAATGAATTTTCGTTTGTAGTTATTTCTTTATATTTTATTTTTTTTTTTTTTTTTTTTTTTTTTTACATTGAAAACTTTGCTTAATTTACATCGGAAATGACTGAGAGATGCTCGCAGAGGTTTGTAGTGAAAGAATTTTCGTTTGTAGTTAATTCTTTATATTTTTTTTTTATTTTTTTTTTTTCAACATTGAACACTTTGCTTAATTTACATCGGAAATGACTGAGAGATGCTCGCAGAGGTTTGTAGTGAAAGAATTTTCGATTGTAGTAAAACGGAAGTTAATGAGAATCGATCAAGTTCAGTTCAACTCTCTTTAGAGTGATTTTAACTGAATTATGCCGCTTAAGGAGATAAGACAACTACTACAAACATCGGAAATGACTGAGAGATGCTCGCAGAGGTTTGTAGTGAAAGAATTTTCGTTTGTAGTTAATTCTTTATATTTTTTTTTTATTTTATTTTTTTTAAAAAAAAATTCTTTCACTACAAACCTCTGCGAGCATCTCTCAGTCATTTCCGATGTAAATTAAGCAAAGTGTTCAATGTTGAAAAAAAAAAATAAAAAAAAAAATATAAAGAATTAACTACAAACGAAAATTCTTTCACTACAAACCTCTGCGAGCATCTCTCAGTCATTTCCGATGTTTGTAGTAGTTGTCTTATCTCCTTAAGCGGCATAATTCAGTTAAAATCACTCTAAAGAGAGTTGAACTGAACTTGATCGATTCTCATTAACTTCCGTTTTACTACAATCGAAAATTCTTTCACTACAAACCTCTGCGAGCATCTCTCAGTCATTTCCGATGTAAATTAAGCAAAGTGTTCAATGTTGAAAAAAAAAAATAAAAAAAAAATATAAAGAATTAACTACAAACGAAAATTCTTTCACTACAAACCTCTGCGAGCATCTCTCAGTCATTTCCGATGTTTGTAGTAGTTGTCTTATCTCCTTAAGCGGCATAATTCAGTTAAAATCACTCTAAAGAGAGTTGAACTGAACTTGATCGATTCTCATTAACTTCCGTTTTACTACAATCGAAAATTCTTTCACTACAAACCTCTGCGAGCATCTCTCAGTCATTTCCGATGTAAATTAAGCAAAGTGTTCAATGTTGAAAAAAATAAAATAAAAAAAAAATATAAAGAATTAACTACAAACGAAAATTCTTTCACTACAAACCTCTGCGAGCATCTCTCAGTCATTTCCGATGTTTGTAGTAGTTGTCTTATCTCCTTAAGCGGCATAATTCAGTTAAAATCACTCTAAAGAGAGTTGAACTGAACTTGATCGATTCTCATTAACTTCCGTTTTACTACAATCGAAAATTCTTTCACTACAAACCTCTGCGAGCATCTCTCAGTCATTTCCGATGTAAATTAAGCAAAGTGTTCAATGTTGAAAAAAATAAAATAAAAAAAAAATATAAAGAATTAACTACAAACGAAAATTCTTTCACTACAAACCTCTGCGAGCATCTCTCAGTCATTTCCGATGTTTGTAGTAGTTGTCTTATCTCCTTAAGCGGCATAATTCAGTTAAAATCACTCTAAAGAGAGTTGAACTGAACTTGATCGATTCTCATTAACTTCCGTTTTACTACAATCGAAAATTCTTTCACTACAAACCTCTGCGAGCATCTCTCAGTCATTTCCGATGTAAATTAAGCAAAGTGTTCAATGTTGAAAAAAAAAAATAAAAAAAAAATATAAAGAATTAACTACAAACGAAAATTCTTTCACTACAAACCTCTGCGAGCATCTCTCAGTCATTTCCGATGTTTGTAGTAGTTGTCTTATCTCCTTAAGCGGCATAATTCAGTTAAAATCACTCTAAAGAGAGTTGAACTGAACTTGATCGATTCTCATTAACTTCCGTTTTACTACAATCGAAAATTCTTTCACTACAAACCTCTGCGAGCATCTCTCAGTCATTTCCGATGTAAATTAAGCAAAGTGTTCAATGTTAAAAAAAAAAAATAAAAAAAAAATATAAAGAATTAACTACAAACGAAAATTCTTTCACTACAAACCTCTGCGAGCATCTCTCAGTCATTTCCGATGTTTGTAGTAGTTGTCTTATCTCCTTAAGCGGCATAATTCAGTTAAAATCACTCTAAAGAGAGTTGAACTGAACTTGATCGATTCTCATTAACTTCCGTTTTACTACAATCGAAAATTCTTTCACTACAAACCTCTGCGAGCATCTCTCAGTCATTTCCGATGTAAATTAAGCAAAGTGTTCAATGTTGAAAAAAAAAAATATAAAGAATTAACTACAAACGAAAATTCTTTCACTACAAACCTCTGCGAGCATCTCTCAGTCATTTCCGATGTTTGTAGTAGTTGTCTTATCTCCTTAAGCGGCATAATTCAGTTAAAATCACTCTAAAGAGAGTTGAACTGAACTTGATCGATTCTCATTAACTTCCGTTTTACTACAATCGAAAATTCTTTCACTACAAACCTCTGCGAGCATCTCTCAGTCATTTCCGATGTAAATTAAGCAAAGTGTTCAATGTTGAAAAAAAAAAATAAAAAAAAAATATAAAGAATTAACTACAAACGAAAATTCTTTCACTACAAACCTCTGCGAGCATCTCTCAGTCATTTCCGATGTTTGTAGTAGTTGTCTTATCTCCTTAAGCGGCATAATTCAGTTAAAATCACTCTAAAGAGAGTTGAACTGAACTTGATCGATTCTCATTAACTTCCGTTTTACTACAATCGAAAATTCTTTCACTACAAACCTCTGCGAGCATCTCTCAGTCATTTCCGATGTAAATTAAGCAAAGTGTTCAATGTTGAAAAAAATAAAATAAAAAAAAAATATAAAGAATTAACTACAAACGAAAATTCTTTCACTACAAACCTCTGCGAGCATCTCTCAGTCATTTCCGATGTTTGTAGTAGTTGTCTTATCTCCTTAAGCGGCATAATTCAGTTAAAATCACTCTAAAGAGAGTTGAACTGAACTTGATCGATTCTCATTAACTTCCGTTTTACTACAATCGAAAATTCTTTCACTACAAACCTCTGCGAGCATCTCTCAGTCATTTCCGATGTAAATTAAGCAAAGTGTTCAATGTTGAAAAAAAAAAATAAAAAAAAAAATATAAAGAATTAACTACAAACGAAAATTCTTTCACTACAAACCTCTGCGAGCATCTCTCAGTCATTTCCGATGTTTGTAGTAGTTGTCTTATCTCCTTAAGCGGCATAATTCAGTTAAAATCACTCTAAAGAGAGTTGAACTGAACTTGATCGATTCTCATTAACTTCCGTTTTACTACAATCGAAAATTCTTTCACTACAAACCTCTGCGAGCATCTCTCAGTCATTTCCGATGTTTGTAGTAGTTGTCTTATCTCCTTAAGCGGCATAATTCAGTTAAAATCACTCTAAAGAGAGTTGAACTGAACTTGATCGATTCTCATTAACTTCCGTTTTACTACAATCGAAAATTCTTTCACTACAAACCTCTGCGAGCATCTCTCAGTCATTTCCGATGTAAATTAAGCAAAGTGTTCAATGTTGAAAAAAAAAAAATAAAAAAAAAATATAAAGAATTAACTACAAACGAAAATTCTTTCACTACAAACCTCTGCGAGCATCTCTCAGTCATTTCCGATGTAAATTAAGCAAAGTTTTCAATGTTAAAAAAAAAAAATAAAAAAAAAAAATAAAATATAAAGAATTAACTACAAACGAAAATTCATTCACTACAAACAACTACTAACGATTTCACATACAAATCAACCGTTGGAATCGATTTTTTTCAGATCCGGGGGATGGCAATTTTTTGGTGACCCATAATTTTTTTTTGGGTCAACTACAAACAAAAATTTTTCAACTACAATTAACTACATACGAAACTCTTCAAGAAAGCGCAAAAAAAAGTTAGATTTTTGCAAGTAGGGTGCCAGGTTCACATAGGTTGCTTTGTAAAATGAAATCGATAGTTAGATTATTTACTGCCACAATTATGGGGTTATTTTTATTACTGAAGTGACAGATGAGTAAAGAGGAACATTTAAAGGGTTAGTGATAAGCGCAGCTAGAGAAAGCGAGCCCTTTTTCTTAAAAAAACCTTTTTTTTCTGTCAGCCTCAGAGTCAAAGTTCTAACTGCTTCCATTCCAGTTCAACCCTGCCGCCATAATGACCTCTCAAAGCGCATAATTACCAGCAGAAACACAACACTATCTAGGTATGAAGTATAATAACGGTGTTCGCCATTTC
This sequence comes from Laspeyria flexula, assembly GCA_905147015.1. NCBI lineage: Eukaryota > Metazoa > Arthropoda > Insecta > Lepidoptera > Erebidae > Laspeyria > Laspeyria flexula. Next base: position 6,834,276 of record LR989964.1, on the reverse strand, counting down.
ATGGACGAAACTCATACATAAAAATATTCTACATCTTCTGCTTCAATAGCTATAAAAAATTCTATATCCACTTCTATAGCTGCTGAACTGGAAATATCACTCACTAGGTCCTAAATTGTTGTCAGTCTCTTCATCTTTCGAGCGATCTTGTGTTTAAAAATATATTTTATTTGTCAAATTATACTCCAAAAAGGCGTTATTCTTATTATCTCTTTGACGGCACACGCCCTATAAATATACTGTAGTGACAATAAGGCACAGTACAGACTTGCGCACAGATAATTTACATATGTATGGGTGATACTTTGAATATGACAGCAATCTATCATGCGCGGTGACAATACGCATGCGCCCTCGACGACCTTTCGACGTATTCCATTTTCGAAATGAAAGGAAAGTTCGTTTATGATTTCAGGGGTGGCATGAGTATTATTATTTGCAAAAATATATTAAAAATGGCTTCAAAAATTTTGTTTTTGTTACATTTTGAAGTGTTTTGTTTGTTATTTTTGGGGCTTGAAAATGGTGTTAGCTGTCATGTCTGTTAAAAAACATGTTTGAAGAGAAATAGAGGTACGGAACAAAAGGGCATAAGTAGGTATTTATATAATTCTTATGTATAAAATAATAACATTTTATTGAACTATTGACCCAGGTATTTCTAAACGAAGTTTATTATTTGTTTAACATCTTCTTCATATTTTAAATTATACATAATGTAAGTTATTTACTTAAACTATTTCTTACATTCAGAATAAAAATTATGAAAATACAAAATTAATTAATAATTCAACAAAGTAAAGTTCGATATTATTTACTTTTAATAACAATAAATTTAACTACCTATCGATACCAATGCTCAAATTTAATATGAGTGTATCACTCAATCAATGCCAACCCGTGTTGAAAGGAATGATGAATCACCAATCAACGATGCTCTTGCGCTGCTATTAATGAAATATTATCCAGGATTACTTATTGTATGCTATTCAATGTATATTTAGTGGTGATTTTTAACGATTTATTATAAAAAGCAAATAATGAACCAGTGATGATGAAATATCCTGAGGAATGGAGCTAAATAGGGAAGCGTATTGAAATCCCTTTTGGTAAATGTTCCATTCTGTATACCTACATAATTACTTACATACTTTGTTATAGACCTAGAATATCGAGGACCTTCATTAGGTACCTACTCTTCGACTCATGAAACATTTTTATATGTTTGTTGTTATATGTTTCATTATCATCATCATCACATCACTACAACCCAAAAAAGTCCTACTACTGGGAATGAGTCTCCTCCAAAGATTGTGGAGGGAATTGAGCCTACTATACCACACCGCTAGACGGGTTGGTATAGGGTTTTGTTTCGATTTTTTCTTTTCCCATGTGCTCTTGTCTGTTTAAGGTTTCTACCTTAAGCCTGCTGTACACGGGTAGAGTATACGGCAGAGTAACCCGGTATATTATATCTTCATTAGTATAGTTCGTGGGAAAGTTACTACTACACCGTGCAGTAGGCAATAGTGGCCTTTTACGACACACACGGGTTGAAATGGGGTAGTGGCAATATGTATTCTTAATCCGTCTTTACACAGACAGATATTTTATTAGAAATATTGGATATAATATAGCTAGTTTACTGTTGAGAAATTTGATATATTGAGTATTGAGTAACTATTTGTTATGAACATTCATGATAATAATATTAATTTATGTAAATAATATAATTATTATACCATAAATATGTATAACATAACATCTTATATGTATCATCAATAACAAATTCTAAAACTAGGTACTACCTACAAGAAATACCTTAAACTATTATTTATAAGTAATATTAATATTTTTATTTGAATACCATTATTGCTTTATTTAATTAACATTGAAACTCTGTACAAAACATTTCACGAACCAAACGGCAATAATATATTTTCACAATTAACTAACCTATTTCTTCAACATTTTATCATTAATACTTAGCGAAGTTCCTTTTCTATCCATGTAAGTAATATGCAAAATAAGTGCAAAAATTTTATGTTTTGGTTTTATATGAGTGATAGCGTAATAAACAAGAAATAAATAAAATAGTTTGTGGGCTCCTTTATTATCATTCGGTGTCAGGCGCGAATGCTATTGGCATAACAATGTAACCGGCGCATCTTTCATCAATAAAAAAAACTCATTTGCATTATGACATTCGTTTGGCATGAGTGACACCCCTAGTGCCAAAGTCAAAAATTCAACTGTCAAAATTTACACCTAGAACACAATAAGGGTCTTATTGATTGACTTGGTGATTGTAAAGTGTTAAAATTATTTAAATAATAATAGCAATAATTATTGCTATTATTATTTAAATTACAATTTATTATATTTACCCTGGGAATTGATTTTATATCTAAAACAAGAGCATTGCATGCATTTAATGCAATACTACTGACAATTAAAAATGCCAATTCACAACAGGTTAAAAGAAAAAATAATTGTTAAACAATACTTAACCCTTCAATGTGCGTTAACTTTTGTTTACACTGTGAGAAAAAAATATCCCTAAATTAAATATCCTTAATAATTTGTAGTTATTTACATACACCGGTGTTCGTTTTTGTTATATTGTTCGTAACAAAGAGTGTGACATGTATGTTCCTTGTAATTATTTATTGTATTTAGTTTTTTATATCTTTATGCTGTGGATTTGCGGAAGTATAAAACAGTGTTTTTGCTTTTAAACGATGCTTTTATTAATGTACATTATTGTTTTTTCTATTTTAGTTTTACTTACTACTTACTTACTTACTTACTTTTGAATTTGAAATGAAGAGATTACGCGTTTCTGAAACGTTACAAAATTGGTGGTTATATCATTTTAATTACTTTTAGTTTAGCAATGTCTGTATTATTAGGGACTATCATTATAATTGCATGTTGTGGCATTTAATGGTGTTGAACATTAGTTGCCTCCATAATTATCTATGGCTTAAAGTCTTAAGAAAATTTTGTAACAATAAAGTAGTTATGTAGCCGTGTTTTGACAACAAATTGACAAATCCAAAATGTCTAAAGAGTCGTTTTTGGTTGGTTAATAATTTGGTTCTTATTTAACATGAATTTTCATAAAAAGTAGGTTCCTTACGTACTTACCTATCCAATTTCTTAACAGTAAAAATGTCATCTAATATTTTCCGTGTAGTGACGGATTAAGAATACAGAATGTCACTACCCCCATTTCAACCCGTGGTTGTCGTAAAAGGCGACTAATGGAGTAACCGTAAGCAGACCAGAGCACTGCGAGAAAAGGAAAATTCGAAACAAAACCTTATACCAACCAACCCATCTGATCAGCGTAGTATAGTAGGCTAAATTCCATCCACAATGTTTGGAGGAGACTCGTGCCCAGCAGTGGGAGGGACGTTTATGGATTTATTTACGAGTTGACAAAAAAAATAAATCCTACATTCATCATAAAGAGTAAAGTTTGTATAATAATAATAAATCATATAAGTACTTATACGTAGCGCGTAAGCAAACTTCAAATAAACTTTTATTTGAATTGAAAAAGTATATGAATACAGTGGATTTGTGGGCGCTTAATCTATTGATGTTGGTAGAAAACATTGTAAATATATTTTTTTTATTTTGCCATCGAAACTAGCCGCATATGAATGGGGAACGTGAGCCGGCAAATCAAACAGAGCTTTGTTTCGCCATTTATTTGTATCTATTGTTTCCCTTGAAATATTTCGCCACAAAAATTCAGGGATCAAATGTGTTTGAAAAGGCCCTTTTGCAAAAGGTTTACCAACCTTTCCTAGATATAGGGCTTAAGGTCTGGCCCTCAAATAAATTATTGCAAAGATTTGTATAACCAAGGATTTATACTAAACCAATAGGTATTTATTTTATTTTTTATTGCCTGAATTGGTTGACGAGCTGGCGGCCCACCTGCTGGTAAGTGGTTACCGCCGCTCATGGACGTTGGCAAGTTAGGGGCACAGCCAAGCCGCTGCCTACCTAGAGAGGATAGCTCTCTTTAAAATTCGTTTGAAGAAGGACATGTCATAGCGCTCAGGAAACACCGCTGCAGGAAGTTTACCCCAGAGCTGGTATTTAGTTTATGTAATTTATTATTTAAAACATACTGAAGCACGCGCCTCTTATGATGATAGACGTCTAATTAATTATCCTATGCATCCGCGAACTTACTTTTTTACACTGGTCTGTGTACTTTCATACAATATAAAATCCTTTTTCAGTTAAGTATAAGATTTTATTATCTAATAAATCTAAAAACTCTTATACAAAATGAAATTTGCGACAGTTATAATTAAATCCGGTTATTGGATGGCTGTTTGCAAGGATGCGACAAAATTGTAATTAAAAATACAGTCTATGAATCCTCACCCTGTTATTTAAAGTTCAATGTTTGCCGACTCTTGTTTAGAGTACCGCGCCCATGCATTTAATGAATAAATTGTGATCATCCAATTTGCATACATTGTGAGCTAACAATTGCTTCCAAAAGATTTTGTGAATACAATTTTTACATCATATTGTTAATAAATAATTAATGGATAAATACAAAAAAGCATATTTTAACATGTATTCATATTTTTGAACACAAATAGCTTTAATAGAGTAAGATAGAATTTTTAATACTTTTTTGAATAAAATATTTTATGTCCTTAATTTGTGGTTGTGTGGGTTTTAGTTATTAGTATATTAAATATGATTTTGCATCAGAAACAGTTTATCGAAAATTATACCTTTTTATAAGTATTATCTGTAAATAAAAATTTATTGGACATAAACCTAGCATAGCTAATCCAGAGTCACGTTCAAATTATTACGGTCTATTATATTTTTTTTTTATTCGATCTCATTTATTCGCGGATAACTGTCTTTTTACCAAAAGAGATTAAAGTAAAAACACATTGTTACAGAAAACGTATACAATATGATATTTGTAAAATTTCAAACTTCATACAATACAAGATTGCAGTTACAGTAACGCGATAAACCGATAGAATTTTGTAAATGGTCCGTGAAAATTGTGCATTATCGTAAATAAAGAAGATAGTGCGACAACAAAGGTGCTCTCCATTCAACAATAACAGAACGTTTTCAAACCCTTTATGCTCTGAATTAAATGCAATAAATCTTGCTCTAAATCTAACACCATTCCGTCTCGCTTCCGAGGTAAAATTGATAAAAAAGTTTTTAATAATTTTTTATTCCGATGTAAAATTGATAAAAAAGTTTTTACTAGTAAAATAATAGAAAAAAATACTGCAAACTGCAAAGAACGAAATATTAAATTTCGAACAAGACGTAATAATAAGTTTTAATTTTAGTTTTTACTGTTCTTTTGAAATGAGGTTGTTATCGTTGTTATTTTTAAGTTTTAAAAGTTATTAAATTTATTTTGATACTTTTTTTACAAATATACATAATCAAGATAGCCAACGAACGGGGTATCTTATACAGTTGTGATTTGAAACAGTTCTGGTCGTATTAGCGTACTTAGAATATACAAGACCTATGATTTCCTTTCTTTGTTTCTTCTTTCCTTTATAAAACAACGAACATCTGTCATCCAGTTTGAACAAACATAATTCACCGTCCGTACAATATTATTCAAAACAACAAAAACTTGTTATAACAACGTTACAGTGCTTGAGCACATACAATCGGACATCCGACACGCGCTCCTTATTAAATTATAAAGAAAATAAACCGGTAAAGTTAAAACCCAACCATTTTAAAAAGCCCTCAGTTATCTATAATATCTTGTACAGTTGTATTCTTTTAAAATCCATCGAATATAACTAGGGGAAGGTACCGGAAAGGACCGCCACGCGTCTAACCAGGTGGGTGTGATTTTTTACTGTACCTTATTATAAAAGGAAATGACTTTTAAAGCCAATTTCTTTTAAGGGTCTTGTGAATGTATAGACATTAGAAAAAAAAGGTATTTAATCCTTGAAGCATTAAGCAAGAGGAAGTCGTTATTAGTTTAATTTATGTTTTAATGATAATTGGAGTGCAGCAGCCATTTTTACTGTGATTTTAGAGAGTGTGTTTATAAATGAATTATTTTGATTGAGAGCCTGTCTAGTATTCAAATAAAAGAAATTGGATTTTTCGTGATTGAGTATGTCGTAAAAATAGGTAATGAAGTTTGTGCTGAGTTGTAAATTCGTGGAACTATATTTCCATACTTATTTTATTCCGAATAAAGAGAAAAGCATTACAATATTACTATATATTTTAATGTCAGTTCCTTCCATCTCAGTTTCGAACTTGTACTACTTCATCAGTAAAGTTAAATAATAACCAATGATAGACAAATAACTAAGTGAAATGGTCTCATTTTGCCAATTTTATTTCGGTTCACTAACTACCCTTTAAGCTTTACCTCCTGAATGATTGGCTGCAATTCAATTTACCTCATTTTGTTTTTATACCTTCTTCTCAGAAAGGGAAAATTGAATTGTTTCAAAGCCACGATTATCTCTTTTGTTTCACCGCGACACTGTTAGAATGAATACTTAATCATTTTTTAAATTGTAGGTTCTTTATGAAATTGGATTTCATAGTTTATATTTAAAAAGAAAACCAAGTCATTCAAACACCGGAAAACGAAATAGCAACTAATGCAAAACCTATATTAAAGTTAACTAAATTTTTTATGATGATTTAAGCTTGGCTATAAACTTAGACCGATGTTTTGGGTCAGATGTTTTAATATTTGAATGCGTATGGTCATATGGTATCCATCCATCCATCTCTCCACAACCGGGATAAATATTTGTGTGACCCAGTTTCGAGGTTGATTGTACTTTCTGTCCCTGAATTGTATTTTTTTAAATCCCTCGCATGACAAAAGAAATTCGTACTTTATTGTCACAAAAAAACTTGTTTACATTTTGAGAAAATTAATACTATTGTAGGAGTAATTTCGGTAATCACATTGAATTGCTCTGGACGATTAATGTTAAATTTAGGGATCTTTTTTAACAATTGATTGTCTTTTTGTTGTACCCAGGTCGGCAGTGGTCACAGTATCTAACTGTTGATAACAAACTTATGGGTTCGATTGCCACACGGGTAATATTTTTTTGCTTCGTGCCGCCATATTTTATTTTTCGTGATTTTTTTCGAAAAACTTGAAAAACGGTTTTTTTCCTGTCTGCTACACCGATTTAAATGAAATTTGGTTTTTAAATAGAGATAATTTAGTGCGTGATCCACCAGCAGTTTTTTAATCTGAGTGAATTTGTTTAGTTGTTTTCAAAGTCAACACAAGGCATTCACAACCGCGTGGTCATCGTTAAATATTGTCACATAAATTTATATTCGACTGGCCTATTGGTCTAGTGGTTAGTGACCCTGACTGCTAAGCCGGAGGTCGTGGGTTCGATCCCCCACCCAGAAGAAATCTTTGTGTGATGAGCATAAAGGTTTGTTCTGTGTCGGGTGTAATTTATCTATAATATGTATGTATTTACAAAAAAAAAATGTATTTAAGTATTATATTAGTTGTTTAGTACTCATAACACAAGCAAATATAATTGCTTACTTTGGGACAAGATGGCGCTATGTGAATGTGGTAGAATAATATAATTCTTATATATTAGGTATTATTAGTTCTGGTTGACGGCACGAAACGGTTGACTATGTCTTTGCTGAGGGTCTCAATTACATTATTATAAGAAATTCGTGCAGATGTTCACGTCTTAAGCATCGAAACAAGGTAACTACGCTACATCCATTATTTTTGTAACTAAATGAGGCAGAACGTGTGAATTACTTTTTGTTCCGTTGCGTTACGGTAAAATTAATGACTTGGAGTCCCTAATAGTCCCTATATAGAAATTATCAAAGTACTACGTACATTACTTGCTTTTAAATAAATAGGGATTCTTCGGTATCCCAAAAATAAATATGTGGCGCAGTGCGAAGTGTCTACAGCTGCTATGCATGAGGTTTTGGGTTCGATTCCGGGATAATGTTTTCTTTCATGAAAATACATACTGCTGATGTACAAGGTGGAGCTATAATGGTTTCTTGTTAGCTATAATTGAACTCTAAAAAGTAAAAATGCTATTATGTATTGTTTTTTTCTTGTTCAATTTTTTTTTTGATTAGGAATGGTTATGGACAGTTAGCAATAAAAGTAGCTGAAAACATCCATAATTTCAAAACGCATGTATACTATATATATGCATATATAAACTATGTAACAAGACAAGTGCCAGAATTTAATTACCATCGTAAATTCAATTCTGGCACTAGTCGTGTTGTGTAAGTATACGTTTTGAAATTTTGGATATGTTCAGTTACTGTTGTTTCTGACTGTACCTAAGTATATTTTAATATGGCTTCATAATAAAATATTAACCCGATATGATATTAGTTAAGCTCTGACTAAAGCAAATCGTTGTCTTTACCTTTTTATAGCTACATCAAACATATATACACACCTTCTTGAGACTTACTGTGCGAAAGCTAAATCGTTAGAATGTCGCCTCAAAGTTCGAAGGTTGACTCTCTAACCATAATAATAAAATAAACAACGCATGATTTAAAAAATCCCGAGCTTTAAAACCTTTTGAATGAAAAAAATGTGAGGAAGTAAATTTGGTTGGTGTGCTGCGCCGAGGCAATTTCATTCATTGTGTACGAAGTCGGGAAACTCAGTAAACGAAACATGTTAATTAATTAAAGTGTTTCCCTCAGTTGACTTTTACGAGACAATAAGGACAAGAACTGTGTATTTTTCCCTACAAATGTTCGGTAAGTAGGTAGATGGGATTTTTTTGTATAAATTGTTTTGAAAATTTGGATCTATTTAGCTACATAATTATTTCGGTAGAAAGCTTACCTAGGTAGGCAAATTGCGATGAAAATCTTCTAAAAAATATAATAAAATTATATTAAGTATTATCAATTACCACACAAATAAGAACACGTGAAATAGATACCTACGGGAGGTTCTTGTAACTGGGACCGCAATTAACTCAGACCGCGGTCTCCAGTTGCCAGAACCATTTAATAGTATTTTTTTTTTCGGTGACTGGGACCACTCATAAAAGAATTTAAAAATCTATAACTCGGTCTGCCGGATATTCCAGGTAGGGAGGAAGTACTCTTTTACTAAAATGCAAAGTTATTTTACCATAAATCTACAACTTCAGCGAGCACAAAGCGGCCCCATGTTTCGTCTCATAAATAAATAACTAGTTAACGCGCGCGGTTCGTTCCAAGCAAATCCACCAAATAGGTATCCGAACTTCTAAGCTAGTTCCATGTTTGCATCCATTATCCGAAACTTATTAAAATCTATCCACAAACACAATTAAACTTAAGTTATGGTTAATATAATAAATAATAATAAAAATGAATGGCTAAAAAAATAAAAATTATACTAATAAGTACGTGTCTGATGTAAAATAAATAATAACTAATTCATTTATAAATACATTTTATTTAATTTATTTTAACACCATCTAGTGAGATGCAGTTAAACTAGAACGTAACCATATAAGCATCATTGATTCCAAAGTAGTTCATTATCTGTGCTACTAGATGTCACTATTCACATTATTGAATTCTCGACAGCAGTTCTCTATTCCTCCGATAGATGGTAGTATTTAGCATCAGCATTTTTGTAGTTTTTTTTTAAGGTTTATTTTCATTATCACTGAGTTGAATATGTCCTACTTATTATGAAATTACACGGAGAGTTAATAAATAATATAGGCCGGTTACTCTTATAAGATTAGTAAAACCTAATTAGATAAGGGTGCCGGCGCGGCGCAGTTTCTTTAGAAAATGTTCCAATTTCGCTGACCCTTAGAGTGTAGAACTGGTAGTTATTAGTTAAGCTGTGGTAAGCGGAGCGCTAAGTTCATAAATTTAGAGGATAATGAGGATAAAGGTCTAATCTATGACAAAATTGGGAAAATTTAAAATTATGTTTTTCGTACTTAGTTATTATCTTGTTTAGTTTTTTTTTTATTGTTTAAGTTTTCGTTTTAGTTTCTTTTTTTTGTTTGTAATTAATTGTATATATAGTTTTAATAATATGTAAGTAGATGTTTAATTTAACTATTTTCATTATTTTAATAAACAACAATGTTATATATGTTTAGTTTTAAGTCTCTGTGGGAATGGTCTGAGAATAAAATCCACCTTGAAGATTGAGGGATTTATGCACAGGCCTTAATTGGGAACAAAGCATAGCTTTCTTCATAGTGCAAACTATTTATCTCTGTTCTGTGAACTTCTGTGGTTCAAACTGTATGAAAAGACGCCGCAATTATCTACACGAGTGGAAAACGAGGATGGGTATTTTTACCAGGGATGTTATGGATATGAAATTTCGAATCTGGATGCGGATAAGGATAAATGTAAAATATTATAACCGTTACGGATAATAAATTATTTCCGATTATCCGATAGTTTCGGATAATTTCGGTTACGGATATTAGTTTTTTTTAAGAATTCTGTACCTACAATATGGCCTCCAATCCAATCCAATATACCCTCTTTCCTACAATATGGGAACCTTCAAGCGAAGCGTGAAGAGGCACCTTGCGGGCCAGCATGGCGATGGCGGCTGATAAGACACTTGGGTCTCCTGTCAGCCGGCAAAGCAATTTGGGTTCCTCTTTCGGCTTTCCATCAGGCGAAAAGGAGCCACTATGCTTGGCTACTATAAAAAAAAACCTATACTTATAAAAGAAAAACATAATGCACACCTGATAATAAAATAGCGGTTTCCGAAGCCTATGAACGCCTACAACACCAGAGCGTCGCGTCCGTCTCATGCGTATTGTCGATACTTTAAAACCCCTCTCTTCCCTCCCCTATGAGTTTTGGATAAACTCAATATGACTCACCAGCAAGTAAGTAAATAATTTAATATTAATAATAATAATATAATATTTTACCACATTCACACAGCGCCATCTAGTCCCAAAGTAAGCAATTATATTTGCTTGTGTTATGGGTACTAAACAACTGATATACCAGTTAAATATATTTTTTTGTAAATACATACATATTATAGATAAATTACACCCAGACACAGAACAAACTTTGATGCTCATCACATAAATAAAGATTTGTCTTGGGTGGGGTTCGAAACCCACGACCTCCGGCTTAGCAGTCAGGGTCACTAACCACTAGACCAACAGGCAGTCATATTAATATGAATGCGGTCTTTTGTAGGTTTATAGGCCTTTTCCATATGATTTTTCTAGTCCGAAACAACTAGGTAGGTACTTCAAAATGGATCTTTCTCGAATCACATCATGGTGTGAACAGCTCGTGGTATGAATCGAAGAAAATCCCGTTATTTTCATGTTTGTAGTGTGCTACAATAAAAACTTTGTATAACCCTATAAAAGATTTATATATTAGGGCTGCTTCCTAACTTGGCTTAACCACTGTCTCCTATATCTCTTGAGTTATTACTCTGTCATCACACGGAACCTCAGATTCAATAAACCCAATATTTCTACCAACAAATCTATTTTAAGAATTTTCCTCAGTGGAAACCTCCGTAAGTAACCAGTAATTGTGATTTACTTCTAATACCGGGGAGTATTTGTGTCGAGTTAAATTGTCCCCAGTCTCACGTTTACCCAACCTCTATGGATTTGCAGTCATTGACCCGTGGCGTAGGTACCTTAGAGACAGCCTGATCCAGATTAATTAAATTATGTGGGTCGTGGCTTTGTAGGTGTTGCATATAGCTGCATATAGACAACTGTGGGATAGGAAATGTATGGGTTGGATTAAGAAACACGGATAGGTAGAAAGACTGGTCCTTAACGTGATTGCTAGGTTTTTAAATCTGAAATATATAAAACACAAAACTACTTAATTCTGTTCGTTATTTGACTTTGAAATCATCCAGCCAATGTGCAGTGTGATGGCAATCATGTGAACTGCGAAGATAGTTTTAGACCATTGAAACATGAAAACTTCCGAAGTCCATGGGCGGCCAAGCCTACGTGGCTCACTGGTTAGTGACCCTGACTGCTGAGACAGAGGTCTTGGTTTCGATTCCCATCTAGGACAAATCTTCGTGTGATGTATATCTACATATGATATATTAACAAAAAAAGTTATTCAAATAGTATATAATATCAGTTGTTTAGTACCCATCAAGCAAATATAATTGCTTAATTTGGGACTAAGTGGCGCTGTTTAAATGTGTAAAATATTATTATTATTAATGTTTGATGTGTATTTCAATTAGCGAAACGTTACGTATTTGAAAGGGAATTAAAAAATTGGTTCAGTAGAATCACGAGAAGTCTACACTTCGAGAGCTTAAACTGTTCACGATATTAGAGAGTACCTACACACTAAAATGTTTCAATTCGATACTTTAACGAAACAATCCTAGAAAACTGTTCGATATAGCTTGTCTTTTGTAAGAACTTTTAATTAAAACTCAGCTAGAGTTTTAACGAACTTGCGGCCAACGTTGCTATTATTCACCAATGAGAAATAGCCGATAGTTTAAAACTTTTATTTCGGCTTGAAATGTTAAATGGTGACTATGGACTAGGGTTGCCTGTTCAGCTTCAATACAATGTGTCTTATACTAACAAATATAGATATTTGTCACTTTATTCTTTATGATCTTTGAAGAAAATCAGCTGGTTTTTAACCCACATTTACTGCGATGAATATTTGTAAAACAGTAGCGGCCTGGATGGCGATACTTAGTGCTTAGATATTAGCTCGTTAGTCGTCTCAGCATATTATACGATTAACGCCCGTACTCAGAGACGTTACTTAACTTTAAAGTTTATTTAGTAAAAACGTGTAATACGTAAGTCGATACGCTTAAAGACGATTATTCAATGACAAAATTGTGTTAATGACAGATTACTGGTAATTGACGTCTCTGAGTGCGGCAGTAAATCGTAGTAGTTTCAACCTGAAGCGTTTGTGATATAAAAATTCTCAAGTGATGCATAGCTTTGTAAGGGGTCTGTCAGTTCTATCCCCAGTAATTAATCTCGTATCAGTAACCTTACCAGTTGTTATAATAGAGACCTTCCTTCCTTTTTCTTTTATCGAACATGCAATTTGAAGATATTAATTTTCGCTTACACGCATTCGTGATTTAATTTAGCATCATACCTGCTTCAGAACAAGCCAACTTATCTCTTGATATCAGATAGATAGGTAAACTTACTTCGTTATAATAGGACCGGTATAACTTGACCTAAATAGTTGCCTAGGGTTGGGATAACGACAGAAGAAATTGTTAGAACTGTTTAACTGATCGGGGGTCTGGTTAATGTGGGCGTTTTATGATGTATTTTCTTGTAAGCGATATTTTCATCGACCTTCGTATGGGGATAAAATGACGTTGTTATGTGACATTGGCTTTGACAGGTTATACCTTTGTCACTTGACAAAGGTAAGTTATTGGCATTTACACAAAATAGTGTTAGAACGGACAGCGTAATTTTGATGGTGAGACGGTATTATTATTTTCGCTTTGATGGTTTTAATTACTTGGTTATGAACCAAGGTGTGAGGGTAATAGGGTTTACTACGATTAATTGTTTTGTGATAGGGTTGTGGCAAAACAAAAATAGCCACGACGAAGATTGAGGCCGGGAGCAATTTTGGATCCGCCCTAAAACATTGTTTGGTGACAAATTTTACATTTTAGTGTCATCAACTATTTTTGGGTACGAATCTATTTTTTAAGATACATATTTAAATTAGTATGGTGATTGACACTTAGAGACAGTTTTTATTGTATTGCAGATGAGTAAAAATTCTAAAATTTTGGTGACAGAAAAAATACCTACCCGCGTCATTGGTTGACTAGGTTTTTTAATGGCAACCATTAAAAAAAAATAGTCAATCAATGCTGCAGGTCTTTCGACCCCCTGAATGCCTGTGATTGGCTGATATTCACCGGCAGCCGCGCACACCCCGCACATGCCTAGGAGACCTAAATATCGCTTTCTGTGTAGCTAAAGAATAATATGATCAAGTTTTTTGCTAACATTTATACCTATACGCACTTAAGTAGTTCTTTCTCAAATCTATATTACGTTTCTGTTGACAAGCAGACACCTGCATCGTGTAATGTTGGGATTATCGTGTAATCTCACTAAGGTGTACCCACGAGAGTACCCAAACTTAAAAGGAATAACAAAATACAATGTGTGAGCCTTGTCCCAGATGGAGCCTTTTCGTGATGGTGTTTGTAATGAACAATTACTGTTTACTATTTGTTTTATACCGTTAATGTAGTAATAGTACATTATGATATAGGTAAGTGCGGTAAGTTGATAATTACAGCCGAGGCGAGCCGAGGGCTACAAGAAAACAGAGGCTGTCTTACGACGTTTTATAACATATTTGCGAGGAAATAAATAAAACTCGGGACTTTCTTAGAAAAAAACAATACAGCGAAAAGAAAAAGCGCGCGGAATAATTTTTCTTGTCACAAATTACTATCGATGCGCGCGCATCAGCGCTTTTTTTTAAGGCAAAGGCACAAAAACAGCCAATACTTATTACTAATAAAGTAAATTAATATTTTTGTGTTTTTTTTAAATAGTTATATATATGACAGTTTATGATTACTATCTATAAGTTTAGGTATGGTTCAGCCTAAGATGGGAGCTAAAACAATTTTTTAAATTGTATAATGTACCTAAATACGGCTACATTTTGCGTTCTCACTTTGATCAATTTCCTTTAGGTTAAGGCCATTTTTACACGCATCAGCGGCTTGCTGAGCCAGTTAACTAAGTAGGTACTTTACGAGTATAATATTCACCATCTATACTCATAATAGGTAATATAATAAATTACGCAGTCTTTCGACACTTCGTTATAGGTAATATAATGATTTTTCAACTAAAAATACACACCGAAAAAGACCTGTGAAAAGTAGGTTGATCACATTCGATGTCATCATCATCATCATCAGCAACCCATTAAGTCCCACTGCTGGGCTCATGTCTCCTCTCCTCTAATTAGAGAGCTGAGAGAGGCCATAATCCACTCACGCTGGTCTAGTGCGGGTTGTTGGATCAGACATACTCATAGAATTTATTTTTGGGTATGTGGGTTTCCTTCACCGTTAGCAGATGGTAAGTCACTTGACGTACATATAAATTCCACAAAGTGGAATCCACATTGGTATTGAAATGAAATGAAATCTCGACTATTGCCAGTCGGGATTGAACTCGGCCCGCGTGATTTGCACACCGGTCCCTTATTCATTCAGCCACCATAGCTTCACATTCGATATAATATGATAATAATATAATTCATCAGCTAGGTTCACAAAAGCGTAATATGTATGTTGTCTAATACTATGTGGACCTCCTCTGGTCTGAAAGAGTACTTAGGGGATGCAAGTAGGTCAAGGACGCCTCAGGAGGAATCAACAGCGGTTTGTTGTCACGTTCACGTAGGGTGAATAATTTGCGGCTGACTGTTCACTCATGATATAATAACTTTTTGCTATATGCTTTTGGGCACGTATAAAAGCGGATGGAATCTTGATGAATAAAAACTGAATTGTACGCGTGGTTGGCGCATAATTCTCGTGTTTTATGGTAGAAATATGATGACATGACTTTTATTAACAACGTTTATACAGTATGTGTTTAAAAAAGGCTCTTGAGGTTGTAAGCAAGCGTCCTTATTAATCCTGCGCATGCAGTTTGACCGTCAAAAGTCAATGTGTTAATACTATTATTGTCAAAGTTATAAAATGAATTATATCAAGAATTTGCGGTAGCATGCTGAACTCGTATTAGTCTGTCCAGCCAAAAATATTATTTTCGAACCATGCACTATAAAGTACATATCGTCTCGCACTGACGTTAGGCTACTGGTTATCACTGCTGCTAAAAAGTGTTTGTTGTCGAAAAACCCTAATAATTCTTTATTGCTAAACCCAGGAAATAGGATCAGAATCTTTTGTTTCATAGACTCGACCCCCAGACTATTATATTCATCATTATAATATTAAAAAAAAAAAAATTATGTATTGTGGCTGTTGTCTTAAAGACAGTTCTCTTATAGATACATAGTTCCATAAGCTTGTTGAATCAACAACCTGGTTGCTACAAACTATTAGCCGAATGTAATCGCAGCTTGATCCTGGTTCGAAAGATAGATTGAAACCAGCTTACTTGTGGGTAAGTAAACATCGCTAAGTAATCGATTTGTTTGTTTGTTGTGGGTAACGAATCAATTTAGGGAAAAAAAATCTTATAAGATATTTGTTACGGTTGAATGAATTGATGGAAGTTTGTTTTAAAAATAAGTGGGTGTACTGCCTACCGTCGTGTACTCGTATACAGAATACAGATAGACTAGAAGTTGCGCGGGGCTTCGCTCCCTTTGTTATTTATTTGGCCACTGCTTGCAAACTAGAATACATAACATAGACATAAATAATTAAATAAAAATATAATAATAATAATAAAAAAAATGAACCCGAAACCTCCTTTAGCTTGCTTATTTAAACTAATAATAATAATAATATAATATTCTACCACATTCACACAGCGCCATCTAGTCCCAAAGTAAGCAATTATATTTGCTTGTGTTATGGGTACTAAACAACTGATATACTACTTATATACTTTTTTTTTTTTTGTAAATACATACAATTTTTTTTTTTGTAAATATATATTATAGATAAATTACACCCAGACACAGAACAAACCTTTATGCTCATCACACAAAGATTTGTCCTGGGTGGGGATCGAACCCACGACCTCCGGCTTCGCAGTCAGGGTCACTAACCACTAGACCAACAGGCCAGTCACTAACTAACGGAACCTCAATAAAAACTCAATGAGGTTCTTGTTAGAATTTTGTTTTTTTTTGTGTGTGTAAAGGAAAGCTTGAAGCCTTTTTACCCGACTGCCAGAAAGGGTATTGTTAATTTCTTTTTTGTTTAAAATGGATAGACGACAATAGACGTATTGTATATCTACCTGATTACTATGACCTACACAAAGTTTTTAGGATGAAAAATTTAGTAAGATATATTTTAGAAGTAAATTTTAGCGATCTATTCCAGTATAGTTGTGTACTTACCTACTTTGAACACCGTTTAATAGAAAATAAATTAAAGCTAGTCTCATTAAGAACGTGCGGTTTTATTTTCTTTTCTCACCATTAGAAAACAGATTTCCCTCTATTTACTTTGTGGAAATCATTACTCGACTCATGGCGTCATTTGCGCATACTGTTATTTAACTATAAAGCACATTATAACAGGTTTTATTTAAATTGAAAATAACATCCTATGCCGACGATATAATATATTTTAATAATATTTTTCTTAAAGAAAATCAGCTGGCGCGTAAGTTGAAAGGGCAATGACACACTTTTTGTATGTGTAGGTCAGTCTAACAAAATGAAAGCAGTGAATGCTGGGTGGTAGAAAAAAAACGGAATACCTTAATTTCATTTTGTTCTTTACATTAGTGAAATCTCTAGCAATATAGTAAGGAACCGTAAACGTCAAAATCCTGTCCGGATTCATCCGGACGTCAGGCAACACTATTAACATTCGCGTAATATTATATTCAAGGTTTATTTCTTAACCCGAGTTTAGAGGCGTTTAGGACAGCGTTCATAAGGGTTAGGTATACGTCTAAATTAAACGCAGTTACGTTTGAAGTTTTGATACTTATTATGTTTACTATGATGTGTAACTGTGGTTGTGCTATTAAACACACTCCTATATTAAATCTCAGTTTAACGCTCGGTTCTGTTAAACGCTTGATAGAATTATATTTACTTATTTGATAATTATCTCTTAGAGATCGTGCCTAATGGTATTTGCATAGCAATGATATGCATAGCAATGATATGCATAACAAACGTTCTTATTAATCACTGCATAGAAAAATTCTTTAGTATTTGGTGTACCTATGTATAGTTTATCCAAATTTTATCACCCTTCTTGCAATTTGGCAAGCTAAAAAAGCACTCAAATATCGCAAAAATCTAAATGTTGAAAAAAAAAGAAGCGAAAAAAAGAAGGAAATTTAAATAGTTACGATATTTTAATTTCTAAACGATCATATTTTCAAACAGTGTTCGACAATCGATATAAATATCAAATAAGGCTATGTACACACATGATCCCTTTTTCTAGCATTATATTTTACGCTGGGTGCTCCGAACGGAATATCGGTGGCACACCGTTGTGTAACAGCAAGCGGTAACTGTGAGTTAATTGCCAATAGTGTACTACCGACATAATTGTGTGAATGGAACATATACCGGCTGTAATGAATCGTTCGATGATTGAAAATTAAATGCCTTCGAGTGGAACGTTGTCGTTACCATGTTTTTATTACCCATAATATACTAATTGACTTTTTATACTCGTGTGACAAGTTTAATGTTTTTTTTAAGTAGGCACCTTTTGTCGTATTTTGTCCGAGTCATAATATGAGAAAATTAATGGAGTCTTGTCATGTTATAGATAAGATCAAAATAACGTGAGTTTGGGATAGCTATAAAAATACAAACGTCAATAACATAATAAACTGTAAGGAATTGGTCATACCCTTAATAGTATAATCGACAGAAGAATAAATTAGTGTTGTGTGTTTGTCTAGTGTTTCTGTGTTACGGTATTTGTTATAGGTATATTGTACAATCATAAGTATAGAACTTAAAAATAATATCATTCTAAAAACAACATTTAAAATGACAACACAAAATTCTTATTCTTATACGTTTTTTACATTAACATAATTATGTAAGGAAGAAAACTAGTATCCAGGTCCACATACTAAATATAATATGTATTTCGCAAAAATAATTGCATTTTTCAGTTTACACGTGCTCTTGTTCGTGTTTTTAAAATCAGAATGTCACATTTATTTTCATCTACCTTCAACTCAAAAATATTTTGTACCAGTTCTAAATCGCGATATCGAAGTTTTCACAAAACTTTGACTTAAATATTAGATGTTTGAATTTGGAACTAGTGTCCGTGTATACTCAGGGAGCCGGCAAGGAGACTGGTTAACATTTTTCTCCTCTACCTCAACAGTATACCTCAAACTTAGTGTTGTGTTTGTGTATTTCGTCCTGCGTGAGTTTGATTTATATATATATTTGTGCTGTGTTAGCTGGACGACCCTACTGAGTATATAATTTGACACTTTTTACATTAATTTATATTTTATTTCATATTTTTTTATCAAATCAAATCATTCATTCCAATTATAAATGTACAAATCGTAATATATTGAGCTTTAATAGGTACATACTTACTAGTTTATTTCTTTAAGATTTTTTTTCTGCTAAGAAAATATAGGTTACTTGAAAAATGGATGAAATAAAAAATTAAATTCAAAAATGAAAGTGTTGAAAATGCGCATGTGATTTTTTTTTTGTCAGTTTACCATTAGGAGGGCTTTAAGTTTGTGTGCCACATCATGGTATAAAAAAAAACAATCTCAATCTTGACATTCGATTGCTCAAGATTGATAGCGTCGTCAAATATTTGAAAATTACATTGAATATCAACCACCACATTCAAATGTTCAAAACTTCAAATATTTGACAATAAATTGTTCCGACTTCGACCAATCGAATATCCCATAGGACATCTAGGTTTTATTTACACCCTAATAAAAATTATAAATATAACATAAATAACTTAGGTATCTAATAAAGAGCACTATCATAATAATATCCCATTCTAATATAGCTAGTTAGCTACATAAAACATGTCACTTTGTTGTTGTTGAAAACGCGGGCGCCATTGAACGCCGCGTCGCCGTTGCGTCGCCGTCGCGTCGCGCGTCGCCTCGTCCGTCGTCGTATCGTCGCCACACTGCTCTCTGTTTTCATTTAGTTTTTACGAGCGCAAACAATGTTCATTCCTTCTTACGAAGGGCGAGGTCAAACAAAATGTATGGAGTGGAAGATGAGAATTATCGTTTCACCTTTGTACCTTTATAATAATATGTTTACAAATATTTGCTCATTCATTCTTCGCTCACAATTTGTGTTTTGTTTTTTTATATCGTAAGTAAAAGTATACAATTATAAACTCTTATGTGAACTTGCATTGACGTATCGCAATTCGCATCATTGATACTTGTAATATTATTGAAAATAAATAAAAATAAAAATTTCTGTTTTTTAATTCCGTTGATGTATTGTACACCAGTGTCTTTTTTAGATTTTATTTAGTGTAGTGTGTGTTCAAAATGATGACAAGTCATAATACCAGCCATAATACCGTAAAAAATTAAAAAGTTTTCTGTTTTAATTTCAGATCGTTTTAAAATTGAAATTTCAATAAAACTTGCCAGTAGCAGTTATTCGAACTTCAAATTTTATTATGGAAACCGTTTAAAAAAATATTTTGTTAAAAGTTCGACAGATACTTTAATAAATGCCTCTGGCATTTATGAAAACATTTTATTAATTTGTTTGTCGTGTACCAACCTGTCGTACTCGAGCGGAAAACAACGATCTGTGATGTCCCAATAAAAAGTTATTTGCAAAATTATGCTGGCGCCGCTGTGACGGTTATTTCAGAAGATCGATACTTACTAGCTATATAGAACGTAGGTTACATAGGTGATTTCTAAACGATGAAGTTACGTAACATATTATTTTGATACGATGTTTCGAGAACACTAAGGTAACCACAACATTAGATTGCCGGCAGAGTAAAGCAAATTTTACTGAGACTGGACCACAAACACGGACCGAAGAGTGTGTAAATCATGGGGTATTTTGCCCAGCTGGGGACAAACTGTATTTTAAAATACTATCCCTAGATGGCGTTAATATTATTCCATAGAAATTGTAGTCTACGTCATCTTGATTGAACACGTGTCAATATTCTAAAAAACTCGGCATCAGGGCTCCAAAGGACTGTTAATTCAACGATTATAGCTTCTGCCCGTGGTTCCTTCTGCGTAGGATGTAGTTAAAAATATGCATAGTTATGTGCTATTCCAGACTAAGTATAATCTATTTGTGTGCTAAATTTCATTTCGATCCATTGAGCCATTTTGGCGGGATCGAGTTACAAAAATCCATCCAACCTAACTTTCGCATCTATTAGTTGTATTTTCAACTTAGATGAGGATATTCGACTATAATTAACTGTGACTCACCCGTTCGGCTGTTGCTCCTGACTTTCATCAGCATCATTACTGACGATGGACTCTAACATCTGTATTTTGAGCATTTTAGCGCGTCACATGACAGTGGACAACCAGTTCACTTGGCCACGCACTAATCACTAAGTTAAACATTCACTTGTTTCTAATCACTATTGATACTCTTCAGGCGTTGGTTTGTTGATGACCTGTAACAATAAAAATATATAGTCATTAGGTTTATTATTATTAAATATTCTAGACGAAAAGTTAAGAATAAAAATTTAAATTTCGAATGTCTCAATCGAAATTAAATCGGTGCCAATAGGACCACAGATAATTATAGAGAAAGAAGTTTCTGTTCTGTGATTAGTCCTAATCACAGAACAGAAAAAGTTATTTATATGTTCTCTTTTTTTTAAATAGTAAAAAGAAAACAAATGAGTAACGACTAGAAGAACATTACGAACACCAAAGTTTGAAAAGATAATATTATAACACTTATATCAGATAAAATATAAGAAAAAATAAACAATGAATGAGGGATTAGTTGTCCACTCGAACGAAGTCGCGGACACAGCTAGTCGTCAATACAACAATATACCTATTATGCAGTCTATGTTAAGTTGGGCATTCGAATTTATTTCAAATTTGACCATTTTGAAACGCCTAATATGTAACGGCTCTTATACTGTCATATTCGATAAGCACTAATAAGTATAAAGTTAATAACTGGGAAGTGAATAATTAGTGTCGTGACGGTAAAAGTGGCCGGCACAATATAGACGGTAATGTTTATATGGTCACGGTACCATTAGGATATAAATCATGTGTGAACGTTGAACATCGTGACACTGGCATAAAATAGTCTACTTGTTTTCTATGATCATAATTTTATAAAGAAAGCAGATCGAAGCGTCATAAGATGATCCATTCCATCCCGCAATTATCAACCCTAATTGAATGGAAGCAAGATTGAAATTTCTGATTGTACTCATATCCACGTAATACCTTTTTCACGATTTTAATTATAATTATTTTACCCAATTAATTTATTGACATCTGATAAACAATTTATGATATGGTAATCGGAAATTGCGCCCCAATGATTGACATTTCTATTACTAAGTAAATAATATTACAGCCAGTCGTTACGTCACATGTCAGTAACGCATAGATTTTGTGTGAACTAACAACCACAGAGGATCAAAAACATTGTTATAGTTCGTACAATCCAATTCGGTGGTGGATTGATTGACGAAGTTACAAAGGTTCTGTTTGAACCTTTTGATTTGAGGCTTGACGCATGTCAATTGTTTACTGAGCCTTGAAGGCAATTGCTAGTTTTCGTAAAAGGCTTTCCGAATGTTAAATTGTATGGAAATTCCTTTTTCAAAATTAGGTTACTTGATAAAATGCGTAGAAATATAGTCATACTAGGATTACTAGAGTTTCAGTAAGGTGCATCTGCATTGACTATATTTCGATAAGTAGTATGAACTAACTATTAAGAAACGAATTGCCATATTTCGACGTTTCAAAATTAGATTTAAATATATATTTCGGCTTGAATATTAGCATAGTCTCCATAGCTTATAATATAATAATAATAATAATATTCTACCACATTCACACAGCGCCATCTAGTCCCAAAGTAAGCAATTATATTTGCTTGTGTTATGGGTACTAAACAACTGATATACTACTTAAATACATTTTTTTTTTGTAAATACATACATATTATAGATAAATTATACCCAGACACAGAACAAACCTTTATGCTCATCACACAAAGATTTGTCCTGGGGATCGAACCCACGACCTCCGGCTTAGCAGTCAGGGTCACTAACCACTAGACCAACAGGCCAGTCAAATATGGGTGTATGCCTGAAATAAATGATTTTATTATTATAGCATCGCCTCGCCTCATCACTAACAACGTAGCACCGAGTGACGTAGGTTTGATTCTCACACGAGACAAATATTTGTGTGATATTTGTTTCGTTTTTTGTTTATTGTAAAGTTTCCCGCAACACAGGGCTTATTCCCAAAAAAAAAACACCTTAAAAAAATTGCCTATATGTTAATCCAGGGTGTCAACTACCTCCATAACAAATTTTATCAAAATAGGGTCCAGTTGTTTGAGAGTGAACGAGCAGCAAACATACACATTCACAAACTTTCACCTTTATAATAGTGTGATTTATTTCTATTTTCAGAACATTGAATTTGTTTCACGGTAGACTTACTGAGCACAAAATTTACACAGTTTTTAAACAACTTCAAGAAAGGAGGATATATAAAAAAATACCTACCTACCTGTTTAAAGTATAATACCCTATTACTAATCTGTTTGAAGTCGGTGCCAGGATCATATCACTCAGTATGAGCCGTCCACTAGGCATGATCACATGCAAGGGCGAGGTGGTGTGAAGTAGCGAGCGGTAACAGATATACGTACTAGTATGTAGCTTAACAAACTCTTTAGGCTTGGCACCGACTTCAAACAGATTAGTAATAGGGTATTATACTTTAAACAGGTAGGTAGATATATTTTTTTTGGAATTAAATATGTAACTAATTAAGTTTATTTTTCGCTTTTTAGTACTGTTTTGAAGTCGTTTTAATATTTTTGGTTAAAAATAGTTAATTTTGATTACTTAATTTACTGGAAGAGTAAATTTACATATAACGATTGAAATGTTTATGCTTTTTTTAAGTATTAAGAGCAACGTCTTATTTTTATTAACGGGTCAAGGTCAAGGGAACCAATATCATCATCAACTTTACACACTCGCCATGATGATGGTTCCTTGAGGAACCGAAACACAGTCTACAGTCCCGACTTCCTTACTTGAGGGACCCGTTGTTATTATATAAAAATATGTCTCTCACGTCAGTTTTAATAATAGCAACATGTCTCACTGAGAGTTGAATGCGAAATGCAACATCATCCCGTCAAACATCCCATTTTTTTGTCTCTCAGTACCTGCACCCGCCGGCCTTTATACTATTCCCCGAAAACTGTAAGAAATAGAAACATTTCTTTACCTGTCCTAAATCGCGCAAGCGAAGTTTTTGGGGATTTTAACTATATATAGGTGTTTTTAAAGTAGTTGTGTAGGGAAGTCCGTTTCTACGCGGTAAGTGTGACCTTGATGGCACACAACCCATTGGATTGAACGTGAAGTACTCAGGAGTATGGATCAGTTGCATTGGATGGCGAATTGCTATTTGATGAGGAAAGGGATGTGCGAAGCACTCAACACCACCGTCGTAGAAATTTTGACTTCTCTTTTTAAGATCTTAAACTAGCGGACCCTAGACAAAATCCTCAATAATATAGGGTGTCCGTCTTTTCTACCCAAATTTCCGGCCAAACTGGCTGGTCTGTCCGGCTAATAGGTTTGGCGACCTGGCAACCCTATCTTAAACTATTCTGCCCTACCAAAAAAGAACGGCATAACGCCATGTCAACGGCACGGGAAATTGTATCTAAGTATAGTAACTTAACAAGCGTTTTTCTCGTTGCTTATATAGTTACTCCTACCTATCCGCCAGTGAAAGTCTAAGTGAAAGAATAGGGTCAGTCGTTTTGGAGTTCATCTCAAACAAACAGGCAGACAGAATTTTTTTAAAAGAGTGTTTTTGGTATACCTAAGTAAGACTGTAACCTAGGTATTTTGATATTACAACAGATAAATTTTATTTATTTAATGTTTTTGAATCTAAATATTAGACGGAAATACTGAATCGATTAATTAGTTCTTAACCCTAAACGGTAACATATATTTATTAAGATGAATTTCAAACACAATTATGTATTACTGAACCTCTAAGTAGATTATGATATTCAAGTTAAAAGTTTATATTTTAAGAGGGTTCATACATTTTCAAGTTGCTCGCAAATAGGTTTTTAAATTACGCACACAGAGCCGAAACATGCACACTTCTCTAATGCTGTGTGGTACAACAATATAGCGCGTACTAGTGAGTTTGGTATTTTCTAACCTCGTATTTTGTTAAAGTTGGATAGGACAAAATTTCAAATTAAATTAATCAATAATTAATTGTTATTAATCGTATTGTATTCTATAAACAATTAAAATACAATTTTATTAGAAAGAAAGAAAAATACAATTAATTTTATATAAGACTAACAATTAATTTCTCAATAATAACTGCGGCTGATATGATGATGAATGTGACTATTTGAGGTCAAAGTGGTGAAAATGTCCGCCATCTTGAACTTAGTTGTTTTTGGGCTGATCGCCTCCAAAATCGATATCTGACAATCCCACTGATCACTGGGCATAGTTCTGAAGTCAAAATTGTAAAAATGCCCTCCATCTTGAACTTTGTTGTTTTTGGGCTGATTGATACCAAAATCGATATCTGACGATCCAATTGGCCACTGGGCATAGTTCTGAAATCAAAATTATAAAAATGCCCGCCATCTTAAACTTTGTTTTTTTTTGGGCTGAGTGATACCAAAATCGATATCTGACGATCCCATTGGTCACTGGGCATAGTTCTGAAA
This sequence comes from Laspeyria flexula, assembly GCA_905147015.1. Classification (NCBI taxonomy): domain Eukaryota; kingdom Metazoa; phylum Arthropoda; class Insecta; order Lepidoptera; family Erebidae; genus Laspeyria; species Laspeyria flexula. The sequence continues at coordinate 6,808,557 of LR989964.1, read as the reverse complement.
TCAAAATTATAAAAATGCCCGCCATCTTGAACTTTGTTGTTTTTGGGCTGAGTGATACCAAAATTGATATCTGACGATCCCATTCGTCACTGGGCATAGTTCTGAAGTCAAAATTGTGAAAATGCCCACCATCTTGAACTTTGTTGTTTTTGGGCTGATTGATACCAAAATCGATATCTGACTATTCCATTGGTCACTGGGCATAGTTCTGAAGTCAAAATTGTAAAAATGCCCGCCATCTTGAACTTTGTTGTTTTTGGGCTGATTGATACCAAAATCGATATCTGACGATCCCATTGGTCACTGGGCATAGTTCTGAAATCAAAATTATAAAAATGCCCGCCATCTTGAACTTTGTTGTTTTTGGGCTGAGTGATACCAAAATTGATATCTGACGATCCCATTCGTCACTGGGCATAGTTCTGAAGTCAAAATTGTGAAAATGCCCACCATCTTGAACTTTGTTGTTTTTGGGCTGATTGATACCAAAATCGATATCTGACTATCCCATTGGTCACTGGGCATAGTTCTGAAGTCAAAATTGTAAAAATGCCCGCCATCTTGAACTTTGTTGTTTTTGGGCTGAGTGATACCAAAATCGATATTTGACGATCCCATTGGTCACTGCGCATAGTTCTGAAGTCAAAATTGTAAAAATGCCCGCCATCTTGAACTTTGTTGTTTTTGGGCTGAATGATACCAAAATCGATATCTGACTATCCCATTACTCACTGGGCATAGTTCTGAAGTCAAAATTGTAAAAACGCCCACCATCTTGAACTTTGTTGTTTTTGGGCTGAGTGATACCGAAATCGATATCTGACTATCCCATTACTCATTGGGCATAGTTCTGAAGTCAAAATTGTAAAAATGCCCGCCATCTTGAACTTTGTTGTTTTCGGGCTGAGTAATACCAAAATCGATATTTGACGATCCCATTGGTCACCGAGCATAGTTCTGAAGTCAAAATTCAAGTTCAAGATGACGGGCATTTTTACAAATTTTGACTACAGAACTATGCCCAGCAGATCAATGGGATAGTCAGATATCGATTTCGGTATCACTAAGCCCAAAAACAACAAAGTTCAAGACGGTGGGCATTTTTACTATTTTGACTTCAGAACTATGCCCGGTGACCAATGGGATCGTCAAATATCGATTTTGGTATCACTCAGCCCAAAAACAACAAAGTTCAAGATGGCGGGCATTTTTACAATTTTGACTTCAGAACTATGCCAAGTGACCAATGGGATCGTCAAATATCGATTATGGTATCACTCAGCCCGAAAACAACAAAGTTCAAGATGGCGGGCATTTTTACAATTTTGGCTTCAGAATTATGCCCAGTGACCAATGGGATAGTCAGATATCGATTATGGTATCACTCAGCCCAAAAACAACAAAGTTCAATATGGCGGGCATTTTTACAATTTTGGCTTTAGAATTATGCCCAGTGACTAATGGGATCGTCAAATATCGATTTTGGTATCACTCAGCCCAAAAACAACAAAGTTTAAGATGGCGGGCATTTTTACAATTTTGACTTCAGAACTATGCCCGGTGACCAATGGGATCGTCAAATATCGATTTTGGTATCACTCAGCCCAAAAACAACAAAGTTCAAGATGGCGGGCATTTTTACAATTTTGACTTCAGAACTATGCCCAATGAGCTATGGGATAGTCAGATATCGATTATGGTATCACTTAGCCCAAAAACAACAAAGTTCAAGTTGGCGGGCATTTTTACAATTTTGGCTTCAGAATTATGCCCAGTGACCAATGGGATCGTCAGATATCGATTTTGGTATCTCTCAGCCCAAAAACAACAAAGTTCAAGATGGCGGGCATTTTTACAATTTTGACTTCAGAACTATGCCCGGTGACCAATGGGATCGTCAAATATCGATTTTGGTATCACTCAGCCCAAAAACAACAAAGTTCAAGATGGCGGGCATTTTTACAATTTTGACTTCAGAACTATGCCCAATGAGCTATGGGATAGTCAGATATCGATTATGGTATCACTCAGCCCAAAAACAACAAAGTTCAAGATGGCGGGCATTTTTACAATTTTGGCTTTAAAATTATGCTCAGTCACTAATGGGATCGTCAGATATCGATTTTGGTATCACTCAGCCCAAAAACAACAAAGTTCAAGATGGCGGGCATTTTTACAATTTTGACTTTAGAACTATGCCCAGTGACCAATGGGATCGTCAAATATCGATTTTGGTATCACTCAGCCCAAAAACAACAAAGTTCAAGATGGCGGTCATTTTTACAATTTTGACTTCAGAACTATGCCAAGTGACCAATGGGATCGTCAGATATCGATTTTAGAGTTCATCAGCCCAAAAACAGCAAAGTTAATAATTTGATCTTTAATAAAAAAAAAATTCCATAACAAAGTATCAACTGGTATTGAACTCTCTTGAAATATACAAATATTACGTAAACATCGGACCGGGAGCGCGGGAAGCAAAGCGTTACGTCCTTTCTCTAGAAGGCCTCAGCCGGTACTGATTTCTCACGGCCTGTGCGCCGAAATATAAGGCGTTTTTAGGCTCTTTTCAAAAATCATTTTAAAATATTTCTAAAGGGATTTCGAAAATATTATGGACATTTATAAATGACAACATCTTGCTTAATAATTAAATGTAAAAAAATCGACTTTTTAAACACATATAGTGTACCAAAATTCTAATCAAACTTGATCAAAGTTCAACGTTTTTAAAAATTTTAGTTCTTAAGTTTTAGTTATAAAAAAATTAATATTTCTAATATTTTTTCAATACACTAACTAAAGGACTATATGTAGACCTTAAAACAAGCTTTTTTTTCTATGCATTTCAATTACTTTAGTCCCTGGCGAATCTGAAAGTAGGCTTGTTTCGTAGAATTTCTTAAAACGCTGTGCGAAAGAACTGTTCTAACTAAAATACTAATAATAAATACTCTGTTTTTCTTAATACACTTTTTAGACAAGAAAACTGTTGTCTATGTATGCCAAAAATTACTTCGCTACATATAAAGACATATTCTGTAGCGAACGTGGAAATCTCGTGATTTCATGGATTTCTGTATGAACCCTCTTAATAGTATGTTGGTCTGTTCTGCAAACAGAGATCGTAAATTTATGCTGTATTTATATCAAAATTTATTGTCTTTATTTTAAGTAAGTTTATCTCATAAACAAAAGGTATTATGCAGTACACAAAGAAATTCTTGGCAACTTTAAAGTAAAAAGAACAAAAAGTAAAGACAAATTTCTAGATGTTTCTTTGGCGCAGGTGCTCACTTTAATAACACTTGAATATTACAAAGACTCTTATCTGTTAAAGTTACGCAAAAGATAAGGAATGTAACAAAGTATCTTTGGAGCCACCGTCGCGTCGCCGACAAAGTAAAAGGTACCCACAATAGTACTACATATCTACCAGATATTTTTGTTTTATGTGTTGCTGCAAAAGTGTGAAATTAAACTTATTATTATGTCTCTTTTTTCACGCCTATACTTCTCTCTTAGGTGAGAAGTATTCCCGGTCCCTTTGGAAGGCTTACGCGGGGACACAGGTCCAACACGCAGAGGCCCTTAAATAATTTTAATTTAGAATGGGATAAGACACTATTATTATTATTTTGCGTGCGTGCATATCATTGCACTTGCATGTTTAATTTGTTTTAAGTGTTCATCCAGTCTATTTTTAAAACAGTTCACTGATTGTGCACTTATCACAGTTTCTGGTAGATTATTCCTCATAGTTACTACGCGATTTGGTAAAAAGCGTCTTATTTGAAATTACTTTTTAATTTTTATTTCAGTAACATAGTGGAGTGTCTCACTACTGGGCAATAATAATAATAATCATTTATTCAAATTATAAAGAGATACAAACATTAATAAAATAGAACTTATTTAATAATTAAGTGGCTAAAAATATTTATCCGTCCCTGTACTATTTTTAAAAATTACAATGAAAAGCATCCAGGTTCTCACACTATCTCTGTCTGAGCTGTTTCGTCTTAGTAAGGATAGGGTATAATTAATATTTTTTTTATAATATATGAAATGAATAAGAGCTTATGTGCTAAAGAAATAGTTAATTGTATTCAAACTCTCTGTTGAATTGAATAAAATATTAAGTTACATTGCGTAATATTCCTAAGTTAATGAAACTTTATACTTTAACAGTAACATAAACATAATACACTGTGGAACATACAAGAATTAAAGCGATACATTATGAAAGTTTACTTGAAATATAAGGGACTGTTTTGGTATGTGCCACAAGTTTTGAAATCAATGAGAAAAGTTTTGTTTACTTTGTACTGAAAGCTTTTGTATTGTCAGAACATACGTTTAGAAACGGTTTAGTTTAGATTTAAATTTTGGGAACGTTGTCGGACCTATGTTTTCAGAAAGTTAGAAAGAACATTAAATAAATGGAAATTTGTGGATAGTGTAATTCTATGTATAGTATCCAGAACAATTTGTTTTTGTTTGTGTTAATTGTCTTGGATGTAGGATCGAATCCAATTTAGTAAGTATTATTATTTTTGTGAAGATTTTACTGTAAATTTTAAAATAATTCATAATAATTATCTAAAGAAAAAAAAAAGTGTTTAAATAAAAAACAAAATTAAAAATTTTGAAAAAACCCACGACGATAACATCTATCCAAAATAAGAAACGTAACATATAAAAAGGTTTAAATAACTTTATTTTAAATCCCCGACGAAAAGATAATAAGTAGCGTAAAAACAATCCCAAGAAAATCCGTCGGGGGCTGCCATACCCTGACTTGAAATGAACGAAAGTATTGCAGTTTTATGTATTTTATACCTACTTAATTATTAACAATATATATTTAATACTAGAAACAGTAATGATATTGGCAGCCCCCGACGAATTTTCTTGGGATTGTTTTTACGCTACTTATTATCTTTTCGTCGGGGATTTAAAATAAAGTTATTTAAACCTTTTTATATGTTACGTTTCTTATTTTGGATAGATGTTATCGTCGTGGGTTTTTTCAAAATTTTTAATTTTGTTTTTACCCGACTGTCAGGACGGGTATTGTTTTTCGCGCGTATCTTGTATGTTTGTAAATTTCTTTATTCCCACGAATCTTCCAAACGGCTGAATGGATTTCGACAATTAAGGTATCGTTAGATTCGTCTAGAAAACCCAAGTGTCCTTAGATAGGTTTTAAGAATAAAAAGACTAAACGGCGGGCTTTTGACGCCACATTGTAAGTAGTTCAATTATTTTTTTTTACCAAACCTATCAATTTGGGTATCAAAATCAAGAGAATCAAAAGGAGATTACAAATATATACATATGATATGTAATTAAATGTAATCAGGAATAATTACAACCATTTTAATTTAATCATTCGAATTTGTAATCAATGCATTCAAATATTTTGGATTTAAATTAGCCAAATGTGTGTTGGATATCGTATTACGCATTTTTTACACGGTATGATGAATCATTTTTAATGAAAATATAAATAAAAAACTAAATTTAATATACAATTTTAGATTCTTTCACTAGAGAGTCATATCCAATTTAATGTACCCTTTTTATTATTTTTATTATTATTATTACCAATCAGATTCTAGTTGGTCTGTCCATCAAAACTTTTGATGGTCATTCGACCAATCAGAATTCAATTAGTTTTTCATCTCTTGGTATGTCAACTTGACAACATTTTTCGTACGCGGCTCTCGATCGCATTACTTTAGCAAATGACACAAAAAAACATACAGGTAGCGCCATCTAGAGCATTTAGAAGCAAACAACAATTCTTAAATATATAATAAACTAATTATTAGCTTCGATATAAACTAATAAATTAGCTTTATATATTATCTATTCCAAGGATAGACGGTTTTGATGAAGTGAAACATGCTTTTTATGAAAAACGAGGCCAATTACGACCTCTAAAAGAAGGAACTGATGTGGAAACATTTGCTTCTTGGGAGACTGAGATTCAACAAGCAATAAGTCACGTAGTAGCAGAAAATCTGGCTGCAGAATCTATTCATCAGAATGAAGACCCCATGATTGATCCTATAGAACGTGTACTTGGTGAAGGCGAGAATATCGCTGATTTTGAAAAGGCGCCTTGTGACGTAGTAATGCCAGATCAGCAATATCAAGCCGCTGTAACATCGTTAAACATTCAGCAGCGACAACTATATAATAAAGTTGCAAATAAATTGCTCCACGATGATACAGTTGAGCCTTTATATGTATTCGTAACAGGTGGTGCCGGAAGTGGCAAAACGTTCGTATTAAAGTTACTTGTCGAACAAATACGTCGACTAACACACGGCAATCGCGGAAAAAGTGTAGTTGTCATGTCACAGCACCCACTGGTGTAGCAGCTAGACTTATTGGGGGTAGTACCTTACACTCGACCTTCGCATTATCTATAGAAAAAGGTAGAACGGAAGCTTTGTGATCAATGGCTGGAGAGAGACTTCAGAGAGAACGTCAAAAATGGCGTTACATAAATTGGGTGATTATCGATGAGATATCGATGGTGCCGTATTTAACTCTCCGAAATGTTCACTTGCGACTTCAACAATACAAACAAAATACCGAAGTTTTTGGTGGACTCAATATTCTTCTGTTTGGAGATTTGATGCAATTACCTCCAGTGTCAAAAGTTGCTGGAGGATCTTACTGCTTCCGTCAGCCACAGATATTGTCTGCCGAAATTAATTTGTGGCACATATTCAGTTTTTGCGAATTGCCTCAAAACATGAGGCAAGCTGGTGATACCACGTTTGTAGATATATTAAACAGTCTTCGCGTTTGAGAATTAACAATACAGCAATTATCGGTAATAGATAGCCGCAGAGTACCATTGACGGGCATATTTGCTGACGGAGAAGCCGTGGGAATTTTCCCCACTACTAAGCAACTAAACTGTATAAAATTATAACTCTACCATAACCAACACCCTAGAAAAACGCGCTACAATTTTTAAAATTAATGCAGTTGATATCTCGCTGGACCCGAAAACATACGGCCAGTCTCCAAAAACTGAATATATATCGGATGATCCCAATAAAACAGGTGGTATACCAAAGATGATAAAACTCGGCATAGGGTCGCGAGCAATGTTAAGGCGCAATATAAACATTAATCATGGTCTTGTCAATGGTGCTGCGCTTTACGCAGAGATCAACTGGAAGTAGGAGAACTACCTCAAGCTATATTTCTAGAGTTTGATGACAGTAGTATAACTGGTAACCGACCCGGCATTGGGGTACGTATCGAGCCATGTACTACTGAATTTGATGCTTTGCGTGGTAAAGGAAAAATTGAACGACATATGCTTCCAATAATTTTGAGCTGGGCGGTGACAGTCCATAAATTGCAGGGCACAACTTTAGACCGGGCGGTTGTTGACTTAAGCAGTAATCTTTTTGCGAAAGGTCAGGCGTACGTGGCTTTGAGCCGAGTCAGATCACTCTCAGGTCTAGCGATTAGTTCGCTAGATCCTAGAAAGTTATTACATAAACCACACGACCAAAACTCTCTTGAGGAGTTGAACCGCTTCCGTCAATTATAATTTTCATTTGTGTTTTGTTTATCATGCTATCTATAATACTTATCAATCATCTTTACATTTTGCCCGATTTACAAAAGTCATAAAAGAACACGCCTTCATTCATAGGAATGTGCCGGACGGAACACTAAAAAGTCAAAAATAAAAAAATTAATTAAAAAAATAACTACTTAAATGGGTTGGGGCTGTAAATGGGTGCCGCCTGCCATCAAACATAATGTAAATTATTTAACTTAGGCTTTCAGCTCATAATGTAGTCTGTTAAGCCAAAGTAGAGTTTATTAGGTTTTAGTGGTTTGTTTTCTCAATCTTGTTTCAGTCTTTTTAGTGCGTTGCTTATCTGATGATTTTTTGCAGTCGGGTTACTTTATTTTTTTAATTAATTTTTTTATTTATTTTAAATATTTTCAAAGAGCGCCCTATCTTACTAACTGTATGTAACTCGTATAAAATTTTAAGAACCTTGACAGATAAATAAAAGATTTATACTAAGTTATAGAAAAAACACATTTTTTTTTAAATTTGCTGTTGCAGTAAGTCTTATAACTTTAATTTTATTATTTTAAACTTTTTAAGGAGCGCCTTATCTTACCATGTAAGCTCTAGAATGAATGGAATTTGCATGGAGCTTCGACTATATTATATATATTTTAATTTTTTGTTGACTTGTGTGCTCATCCGTCGCACAAAAGTCGCCGGAGCCCCGCTTCGCGGGGCTCCTACTTCTGGGTGGTTTGAAAAAAAAAAAAACCCTAACCTAACCAGTCCGATTCGGATTGCTCTGAATCGGGGGTGTTAAGTTTAGCTATCGAACGATAGATTGCCGTAGCCGGACTGCCTTCGGCGTTAGCGCAGATTTCCACCTATAATAGTTTGTATCTCGAAAACGGTGAGTGCTATCGCAAAAATGATGAAAATTTGGTTACACCCCGAGCACGGGATACCTGTAAGTTAGAATAAATAAGGTAGGTAGGTGTTTATATAACGTCAGTCTGGAATAAACTCTCACTCTTACTAATTTTTTTTAGGCTTATCATTGTATACCTCAGTACTAATATTCAGTGATATAATAACACGAGATCGGTTTTCGGATTTTTTCCTTTACTTGTGCAACTTGTTATTGCATAGGAGGGCACAAAGGTTTCAACGAAATCAACATAGGTTTGCCTAGTCTATAGCAGCGCCCCCTGGCGAAAAATTACAAAATCTTGAATCCAAAAACAATCCTCGATAAATCACAAATACATTACAGAAAACCGTATCGAAATCAGTCTAATCGTTTTAAAGATAGGAGGGCACAAAGGATTCAATGAAATCAGTGTATTGTAGCGCCCCCTGGCGAGCTATTAACATAACACCTATCTAATAACCTGTCCCCAAGAGCCGCACACACTTTACAGAAAACCGCGTCTAAATCGGTCAAACCGTTTTCGTGATATAAGGCATTATGTTGGAACACACAAACACACAAACACACAGCCTCTCACCCCAAACGCATATACCGTCTCCGTTCCGTCGTGGGTAAAAATACATCAAAAAGGTGTCAATTTTACTCTTCTGCGGTGATGTAGAGAACAGAACACTGAACTCCGACCACTGGAACCGGGGGAGAGAGTCCGGCGCTAACCTCTCCCCCGCCCCCCTTAAATCTGCCTGGGCAGCACACAAACAAGTCTTGGTATACAAATTTTGAACTGCACTGGAGGCACAGTATTGGCTCGGGAACTATCAAACATCGTTACTCATGTCACAAGAATGTGACTCCCCGAGAAGAGCTGGACACCCGACAAATGACATTGAATCTAAATTATTTATACTTAAATACTAAATAATACTAATATCGCGAGTTAGAACTTACTTGATTTCTTCACAGAAAACTTAAAATTCTGCGTTCCAAATAGTTAAAATAAAAAAACAATTACTGTCAGGCAAGTTTTGGAATTAGAAAAATATTATTTTTATAGCTTTGTGCCAGTTCTTTTTAATATTATTCGCAAAAAAACAAATAGAACGGCTTACAGTGACATCTGTTTACAATATTCTGAATATAAACTAATATTTCAATTTGAGGGTAAATCTATATTTTTTCAATTTAATATAAATGTACCAACAATTTATCAATAAAACGTCTGACATTCTCACTCGTTTAGTTGATATGAAAGAAGCTGTGTTACTTAGTGTAATTACTACATATTTTATAGGTAAGTAAATATATAGTACTTTAATTTATAAATAGCTTCCTGGGTTCACGTAATGTTATTGGTTTTTAGTTAACTTTGTAACGTACAGGAGTAAGTGGAGCGAATGTAATGAGGATAACTTCGGTGTGTTTATTAGGAGAGATGGCTTTATTAGACAGAGGAGGAGGTACGTGAGTGGCAGTTGATATCATTTATCACTTAGGGATGTAAATTAGCCGAGCCGTAGATCGCGAGCGGATACAATTTCGCATACATGACTTAATATCAAAGTTAAGATAGTTTAGGCTTTGCTGAATTTTCTATTTGATTTTGAGATTGCTTAGTTTATATTGGCGTTAGTTAGAATCCTCGTGTTATCGTGAACTAGAAAGTAAATGATATTCTAATGATTTTCTTGTTTATTCGTGGCTTGAAACAACATATTCGAATAGAAACTTTCAGAGTAAAATTAGTAGTTAATTCATAGTGTTTTTAGAATGTAGAATATTCTTTCAAAAATGTACCTACATAATTTTAATAATGTAACGCATATCAATATTCAATACTCAATACATTTATTGCCCACCATAAAGTATTATAGATGTTATTTGTAAGTAATAATCATATTATGGACCCTGTCGGGTAAGGCAAACGTAGGAGAAAGGAGCGATTATATTATCATGCTATCATTTAAATAGTGTTTTAAGTAGGTACATTGCAACGATATATCGAATTTTCGATAATATCGATCTTGATCTTGTTTTGTCTTGATGAGTAATAAAAGCATTTAAAACTTCAAAATATTTAAGCTTGAATAATAAACATACCTTTGCGTATTTGTTATTTATTTATTCTTAATTATTTTATTATCTTATGATATTGCAACTACATTATACCTTTTACTAGGTGTCGTTGTGTAGTTCACTGTCAGTTCTTTGTCATTTTTAATAATTAAAGAATACAAATGATACATCTTAATGTGTCGTAGTATAACAACAATGATAGTTTAATAATAAAATTATTTAAACTTTAATATCTATAATAATTGTATTGTGTCATCAAATATTACGTTAACGTTACCTGATCTCAAAATCCCCAAATCCTATACAATACTAAAATGTATTAATATATAACATATAAAATGTATTAGTAACCTCATTAGATGAGGTTACTAAACTTAATATACGGTTTAACTAAGTTTACTATGTTACAACTATTGTATATAAATGATCTAGCTATTAAAAATGTATTTATATAAGTATTAATTTTATGAATATTTGTATATTAATGCATCAATATTAATTAATCAATATTGCAATGTTAGTCAATCAATTTTATTAGAATCATAGATATCCTTGATTCAAATTTATTGTCAATATCTAGTTACATAATTGTGTAGGTCTTATTTTAATAGCTATTGCCAGGATATACCCTATGCATAAAACATATTATTACACATTTCTATTCTATATATATTTGAGTTGAGAATCCCGTGGCTCTCTAGTCGTATCTTAAGTAAAGATTTACCTAGAAAACTGATCGTAAAAACAACAATAGGCACAGTATTTCCACTTCAAAAGGACATTCGGATTTGAAATCGTTTCACGTAATGTAAAAAGGTCGACTGAACTTCTCAACATCAAAAGGACGTCAAAAATTCTTCGTCATTGATTTTGAGACCATCTGGTACGCACTCTGTGCCAAATACGCGACGGTCGTCTAAAGAGGTAGTATTCACTGGGAAGCCAAGGTCAAGTCAAATGACCTTGAAGATAAGAGGAGTTAAGTCAGCTCCCTAAGGACTGATTTAATGCGAAGAAACGGACGCCCATCATGGCTAACAACTATTTTGTATATATAGTTAGACTTTAGAAAACTTTAATATCGCGATTCAGCACTTTACCTGCTTTTTTTTGGACAATAGAATAGTTTTGGGTTTGCTATTGTAGTGTTATCGGTCCCTACCCCCAACGTTTAAAATGATTTTACGTTACTTCATTGTTGTTCAAAGCTCAGTAACTGCCGTACTCGGGGATTTCAATAAGCAGTACTTAATCTATCATTAACAAACATTTTTCATTGAATAATAGTCTTTAGGCGTATAGACTTAAGTATTACACGTTTTCACAAAATTACTTTAAAGTTAAGTAACGTCTCTGAGTACGGCAGTAAGTGCTTAAAACTGCAAAGTTCAAGACATTGCGCTCCTAATATCAGAAAAAATATTAATGGATTATTTTTCTATATTTCAGAAGCTCAATCCAGCGTTGGAATGCAAGTGGAATAATCTAGAAATAAGCACTGGAAAGAAAAATGCAGTAACTGGATTAGCCCGTCTTTTTCTACCGAACACACTGGATTACTGATTCGGTTTAACCAATAACCAGATAAACTAATTCTAATTGAACTACAAAGTAGTATTCGACTCAATACAATAAATCTAAAGATAAATGGTCCCGTCTAGTCACAGAATAAACCTAACTCTGTGGCCTAACTATCTGTACAACTTAAACTACAAACCGCAGAGTCTATTTTCATGAATTTTGGTGTCGACCCAGCTTAATTTAAGGTGAAAATTAGACAAAGTTTATATTGATTAAGTCAATGATATTGTATGTTAAAAAAGGTGTAGATAGGTTACTCACATAGCGTTCGATCTTTGGAAATGGCACATAAATGCACACATAGATATCGTAATAATGCAATGTCAAAATATCTTCGCCGTCGTGTTCACCGTCAACGGGACATTGAGATGAAGTTTGCTAGTAAGACTATTTTTAGTGTGCCACTTTTCGAGCGCTTATAACCTATCTACCCCTTTTTTAACATACAATATCATTGGATTAAGTTATAAACTTAGTATTATGTACAGAGTAATCATTAGTGTCGTAATTGTCCTTTAGTCGCAATAGATTATTTAAATACAGCACTATATTTCCAAAAACAGACGTTAAAAGATAGTCAAATAAAAAATGTTTATTTTAAATAAATATATGAGGCGAATGTGAAAGGAAACGTTGGAAGAGGAAGACCTAGAAGAACGTATCATGATCAAATAGGTGACGTTCTAAAGAGTTCTCTCAACCGGCGAGAATGCATGAAAAGACTGATGAATGTTGAAGAAACCAAAGATGTATGTCAGAATCGTAGCAAGTGGAAGGAAATAGTCTCTGCCTACCCCTCTGTTGGGAGAGAGGCGTGATCTATATGTATGTATGTATATTTATTTTACATTGATTTCTACCCAAGTATTGACAAAGTTTGTAAGACGAATAAAAAAGACCATGGTGCACCCGTAGTTTTAGATCTTTTAATAATAAAACCTTATTAATATCTACTACAAAAAGCTTCCAAATACGTATTAAACATAGTTTATAGTGTAGTTGGAGTACAAAGTAAAGGACCTCGTTGAAAAATTTATAACCGCCATATAACCGCGTTATTGTCAGGTTGAAGTATGAAGCCGAGAAATGGGGCCGTAATATAACCTCTGTAGGTTAATTGTTCAACATTTAGTTCTGTTCTAGTTTAAAACGTATACCTGAATCACATTTGATAAATCTATACTAATATTATAAAGCTGAAGAGTGTGTTTTTCGGTTGAGCGGTCTACTCTCAGGAACTACTGAACCGAATTGAAAAAATCTTTTAGGCTTGGATAGCCCATGGCCGCTATGGCCAATAGGAGCTGAGCAGTGGTTAAATAATCAACGTACAAAATGTGTAGTCAACAATAATATTGCTTTAATTCTTTTAGGGTAAATGTCGTTTGCATATCACAAAACAATAATGTCTAGTTATAATATAGATATTATTTATAATATAGATTGGAAACCAATCATGGTTAAATTCCTCTTAGAGTTAATCGTGTTACGGCACAGTCAATTAACGCTAGGGAGATGATTGCAGTCCCAATGTTTGGGCGGACCATTAACTTGGAATTGCAGTCCAACTTGAGTGGATGTTGATGTTTTTCCTATAAATTCCTTTAGTTGACTGCGCATCGTATTGTACTACTGATATTCTGAATTGTATGCGATATAGACTCAACGACTAAATACGAAAATATATTATGATATTATGTAAGTATTGGCCGAAATTAGGTGAAGCCTATGGTCAACAGTGGACGTCATTAGGCTGATATGATTATGTTAATGATGATTGGACTTTTTTTTCTGTTTTTGGTCTTAGCACTATTTGTCGTCTCGTCACTATAAACGTGACTTATAGCCAACGCAATATGCGTTGGCTATAAGTCAGTAAAGACTTCGTGGATTAGATATCCCACATCCCATAATCCCACCGTGAACAATTTCAAATGACAACACAAAACGAAATAATATTTCTACTCTTCACAAATTATAGAACTGACTATAAGTTAACCTTAGTTGTAAATAAATAAATCGTCCAAAAATGATACATTTACTTAATAAAGTTTTCATACTATACGTCGCAGTAAAACCTATTATATATTTACTTATTATTATCAAGTACATAGTACGTAGTTTCTTACCTATAATATCAACAATAATAATTATAATCTGTTCACAGATGGTCATGCCCAATACGTTTACTCCTACATAAATTTGTTCCGGGAACAGGTCATGCGAACATGACATCATTCTGACTAATTAGGATTTGAGACGCTTACACGCATAAAAAATTGACTGCCGCCGTTTTTAAACGACTTCAAAAAAGGAGGAGGTTATATGTTCGACTGTATGTATTTTTTTTTTTTTTAAGTTAGCAAATCAAAGTTTCTTGCATAATAACAATATATTGTATGTTCAGGAATTTACGCAGTGTTTTCTCATTCCCAGACAAAAATCTTCAACCAATGTGTGTTGCCAGTGATGACTTATGGTACTGAGACGTAGGCGCTGATTATGGGCTTCATTAGAAAGCTCACTGTTGCTTAGTGAGTCAAGGAAATAGGTATGCTGGGATATCCCTGCGTGATCGAATCAGATTGAGGAGAATCGTTGGAGAACTAAAGTTGCCGACATAGCTCACCGAATCACATCGCTGAAGTAGCAGTGGGCAGACCACCATAGCTCGTAGATTGCTTGAAATTTGTGTGTCTGGTCATTTCTGTTTTCTACACATCTTATAGTTGTACACACTAATTTTAAACACAAGTAATCTTAAAATCTTATGTTGTGTATAACTAAAACTTGTGTAAATGTGTGACACAAAAGCGATATTTATTAAATTCGCTATAAATAAACTAAAAGGCTTTACGTGTTCCCTAAGGCTCCTGCGGTTTACTGACAAACTATCCATTATCGAAGTATAAAACACTTCATGAGTTTATGGACTTTTAGTGTAAATTATGTCCAGAATCTATATTACTCAGTGGCATCGGATTGTATATGACTGCTACGTAAGAGGTCCTGGATTCAATTACCGGGTTGGACTAAAATGGTATAGATTAATCATTTCAAGCGCCATAAAAGCTTCATCAAGAAATAACAGTTATATTTTTAATATTTCAGGTGCAGATGGAACTGGAGTAAGGTCAATAAGGTCAAGTAAAGGTCAACATTGTGAAGAGTAATATTGGAAGACATCCAGCTCAGGCAACTGCTGCAAAAATAAAGACATGGTTTCAACAAAACAAGGGGAATATTCCATATCCAGTAAACTTATTCATATCACTGCTAAAAGTGGAGCCATCCATATTTCCTAAGAACTGGAACGCTGTTAAAGAAGATGGACTCTTCCGCATCGTCGACATTTGTTTACATCCGAGCAAGAGTTACCTAGCCATGAATTCGCGTAGGAATTTGAATACCTTAGAACGCACTAACATCATCCACCTGAGAGAAGAAGGAGCTAATATAAGTCAAATAGCTCAAGAGTTGAATATGTCGGTAAGTGCATAATAAATCATTTTTAGTTTTAAGTTTTTTTTTATTACGTAAATTTTTGTTATAAATATTAAAGATTAATTTTAATAACTTCTATCTAATAACTTTCTAACTAGATATTTAAACCCAAAAAAAATTTGTTGTTGTTTGGACAAACTTTAAAAAGGTAAGTTACTGTTATTCTATATTAAACAGAGTATATCGAATTTTGTTTTGTTGTTTTTTTTTTGTGGTTGATACAAAAACCCTCTTTCATATTTTTTGCTTTATTTTTTACAGAGAAATACTGTCCGGCTGTGACTGAACCGTTTTGACAGCGAGGGGCACGTTGAGACAAGCACACGGGTGTCGCGTCCACGGGTGATCTCCCAAGAGCGTTTGGACCGAATGGTAGCGACATATGAAGAAGAGCCGTTTACACCCACGCGATTGTTTGCGAACGAATATGATTGCAGTTCGCAAGCAATTCGCAATGCTTTGAATCGGGCGAGTATTCGGCATAGAAAACCTGGACGGAAATTGAAGTTATCAGAGCACCACAAAGCGGCTAGAGTTAGTTTTGCTCGAGATTACAGGGATTTCGTTTTTTCACACGCCATATTTTCTGACGAAAAGTATTTTAAGTCTAGTCGATTGGTCGTCAGAATCTATGGCGTGTGAATAATTCTCGCTACGAGCCAAAGAATGTTGTTCCGAACAATGAGTCTCGCAGAGATGTGGTCAACATGTGGGCCTGGATGAGTGCAGCGGGGTCTGGCGAGCTCGTTTATATCGTCGAACGGGCAAACGGCCTCAATTATTTGGAGTTGCTGCAGGATGTAATGTTACCGACAGTGAGAGTGGTGTATCCGGAGGAAGAATTACAAGAAATAGTGTTTATTCAAGATAATTGTCCGATACACCGCTCTCACTTATTTAACAATTGGATCCAGCAGCAATCTAATTTGCGCACTATTCCGTGGCCTTCTCGATCTCCGGACCTTAACCCAATTGAAAATTTGTGGGCGATAATGGTCCAGAGATGGGATACAAGAGCTGAAAGAACAGAAGCAGCTCTTGTACAACATGTTGACCAGATGTGGGACTCACTACAGGGCAGCAATGTTGGTGAAACCCTGATAAACTCGATGCGAAGCTGGTGCGACGCCGTTATAGATGCAGGCGGTGCACTAAAAATATAAAGTTTCTTAGGTGCCCACCTGATAGTAAGTGTCAACCGCCACCCATGGAAAGGGTTCTTTTCTTTTAGCATTATTTTAAATTAGTTTTAAGTTATAATATTTTAAGATTATATTAATTAAGGTTTTATATGTAATATTTTATTTATATTTTAAGGTTATATTTAAGTTACGTTATTTTATTTTAAGGTTGTAAATATTAGATTAGATTGAATAAATTATTGTTGTAAATAGTAAGTTTGTTTCAAATTTGATTTGATTAAGAAATTCCTATGAATAGATCCGGCTTTTTTTTTTGTAAAACG
Source organism: Laspeyria flexula (assembly GCA_905147015.1). Classification (NCBI taxonomy): domain Eukaryota; kingdom Metazoa; phylum Arthropoda; class Insecta; order Lepidoptera; family Erebidae; genus Laspeyria; species Laspeyria flexula. Next base: position 6,791,436 of record LR989964.1, on the reverse strand, counting down.
ATTAACTTTTTTGTTAATATTATTTTATGTCATTGTGTAAGTAAATAATTTATTAAATAAATTAATGATTTTTATATTATCTTACTATTGTAGTTTTCATACTGAACTTACCCCATGCGTTCCGAGACCACTTGATTTAAATCTGTATATTGCGGCTTCGAGTGGCATGTGAATATATTTTGTGGTTCTTGAAAGATTTAGATAAATTCCCATTTTGTTGAGTCAAGTGAAACGAGTAATATTTTTAAAATAGGTAAGTATACAGGCCACTCTTTTTACCCGACTGTCAGGACGGGTATTGTTTTTGAATCGCTTTTAGAGCAAATGGTTTCTTCTTATTTTATAAAGAGTAGTTATAATGTAATTACATACATTAGTATTATGCTATATTACTGACGAATATGACGATGATGATGGTGCTATAATATTTTAATTTCAAATGTATTTTGTGTAAAATTCACAGTGTCTATCTATATACATATATATATATGAGCTCCGCAGACAATAAAATTATTATAAGTACCTAAAAGATTCTTTCACAGTTCGGCTGCTTGATTTGAAAATGTTTCTCGTATGTTATACCTACATAATTGTAAAGTAAACTTCAGTCAAATTTTCACCTCTTTAGGTTCGTAACTGAACGAAATTCACGCTTGGTTGATATCGATGATTAAAAATGAAAACTCGATGCATCGGTGTGAGGCCAAACGGAACGGGCCGCTCGATATCACGAGGTTACTTCATCGATAATTTATACGCGACTCGATCATATACAGATCTTTTTATAGAATTAAGTGAATACGGACTGCTATGTAGTATTTACTATCTAGAACTTAATTATGATATAAAACTGGATTTCTCTTGAAATAACCTACTATCTATCTTCTTCTATGTATACTTATAAAATTCTAAGTTCTGACTGATTCACTTACCTACTGATTTATCAACGCACAGCATAAACTATTGCTCCTAGAGATATGAAAATTTGAGGGTGTGTTCTTTGTGATGTGTACCTAATTCCTTTCTAAGTGAAAACCTATCCACTTAGAAAGGGATTTCTGAAATTCAACCTCTAAATGGGTGAAGCAAGTTTTGTATGGAGAAATGTATTGAAGTGTTTTTTTTAGTTCGAAACTATATAGGTACTCATGTGCTTAGTAACACGAGTATCTAGCTTTTTGAAAGTAACGTGCATAGTATTATCTAATTGTATAAATTTACGTGCTCTTGTCTGCAAAATTTTACTCTCTTAGTCACCCACGGGTTTAGATGGGGTAGTGACATTATGTATTCTTAATCCGTCACTACACGGACTGGTAGCCAAATACATAATAATATTATTACATATTTATTGTTAAAATAAAATAAATGGAACAGTGTAGGTGGTAGGTATAATATATTAAATATGTCAAACAAAATAAATTGAACGTAGAACACAAGTTTCTCAAACTCAGAAAACAAGTTAGAACTTTTTTTTATTAAGTAATGGAAAGTAAAAATCTTACAAGGTTCTTATACAAAGTTTTTCTTTTGTCATTGCTTTGACTTAGTATTGAGTTCTTTATCTCATTTGTTTTAGATAGATAGAATATATTTGCAGCACACCACAAATATGAAAATAAAAGTCTTTTGTCCATTCTTACTCCGAGCTGATCACACCATAGTGTGAAACGGGAAGAATCTTTTTTGGATTCGTCGTTTCAAACCAGAGCACAATGGAAATGATAATATCTCGCACCCATATTGTTAGAAGGTAGCTGTTAGCGCCCATTGGCCGTCGCGTGATGATATTATATATCAATAAATGGGCTGTCCAACACTAAAAGAATTTTTCAAAATAGACCAGTAGACCCAAACGTCCATCACGCTATGTCCAATAGGAGCTGAGCAGTGGCCTAACAAAAATCCACGAGAGCGAGGCCAGTTAGTAATTTTATACCTACAAGTAACCACAAGGGAAAATAAAATTAAGGCGCAATGCGTAAAAACTTCAGAAATGTAGAAAACTAAGTTAATCCGTTTTACAAAGAAAAACATGTGAGGCATCTGTTAGTAACCGAGGCACGTATTTTATAAGTGGTTAGACTACGAGCTAGTTTTAATCGCTGGCTTCGTTTGTTACTCGACTGCTAGGAAAGAACTATAACACGGAAAAGCTTCATACTTAAATATGTATAAATTTCTACAGATTTCAATAGTAGTAGTAGGCCTATTATGAATATAAGAGGAATTACGAAATTGTTCATGAAATGATGTGTCCTTTCAAAATACGTTGTGTCTTCAGGGATTCGCAATATCGACATTCAATTGATCAATTTCGATATGGTCTTGGAAATTTAAATATATGATCGCTGTCACTTCCAACATTTGACAGCCATATCAACTCCGAATAAGTCGATGTTGAGATTCATTATAATATAATATGCAAGGCAAATGATATGAATTGTATTTTTCGTCAAGTAGGTTTGAAAATAGGTTTTATGGCAGATATTATATTACTAAACTGTTATATATTTCTCTATATTATATTCTCTATATTTATATTATGTTCCTTTAATATTTGCTGTTATAATGTTATTACAGGAATAATGTAAACAAATGAGTATTTTAAGCAACTTTACGAGTTATAAAATGTAACGGTGTTTTTACAACAGTGTGAGACCGTGAACTTGAGTTATAATGTTTTAAAATATTAATAATGAGCCTGAAGTAATAAATTATTTCAGTTTAAACAAAAAGCTGTAAAGTATGGTCGTAAAGAATTCTTTGAAACTTTTTCATTGTGGAGTTTCTTGATTCAATTTTGTTTTGTACATCCATTTGTCGGAAACTTGTTGTATAATTTTAAATACGATCTTTTTGTTGTCATATTGTATAGCTTTGATAGCGTTTGGCCGCTGTCGCTTGAATTGTATTACTACGTTTTTGATGAAAAATCAAAGAAAAAAACCAAAAACATTATGTATAAAAGATTTAGAGCTAAATCAAATGGTGCAAGACTATTAGAGTACTCCAGCTATAAACCACAAGTCTGTAGTAAATTTTTCACAAATTAAATTAATAAGCTGAATCAAGCACTCAAGTTCATACGGAGTCTATTTTCTTGAGTGCATTACATATGAGTATGTTGGTATAATTAAACAAGTTTCAAATTTATTTTTGTTGGTTGGCTATCATCATCATCATCATCATATAAGCCCAAAGATGTCCACTGCTGAACATAGGCCTCACTTAATTTACGCCACTGCGAGTGGTTTAGTGCTCTCTGCAACCAACAATATAGTTATAATTCAACATAATTTTATTGTTTCTAATGAATGCATTAGAAACAATAAAAAAACATCCCCGAATTACATAAAAGAAATGTCTTTTATGTAATTCGGGGATGTTTTATAAACACAAGTTCGCTACTGGTTGTGGAAGTGTTCTATTCCTGTGATTTTTATAATGATATTAGTAGTCAGGACGAATTGACCCTGTTTAAAAACTTTGTAATGTATATTTTATTCTATTCTATTCTATAATGAATTTATTTACACAGATAAAACTATAATAATGAAAATAATTAAATTAAATACCTACCTATATTGACTAACGTAAGTACTTAGGATATTGAAAATATTTACATTATTATATCTACAATAAAATAAAATTTACAACTAAATCTAAGTACTAAACAAAACTATTCTATTATTTTAGAAAAGAATATTGTGTGTTCTTTAGCTAAAAGTATCCTCATCTTTTTCATCCAGGGCTGTATCTTCCAGTAAGAATAAGAATTCGCAGTTTCGAGACCAATTAGATTTTTGAAAAAGTCGTTAACTTTTTTGGTTCTATGTTTATTAGCAGTTTTTGATTATAATAGCCACCCTGCGGCCCTGGCTTGTAGATATTACCTGTGTCGAGATTGACAAACAAAATTATTTTGGCATTTCTAAGTTTTCTTATATTAATAAATTTTGGTAAGAATTCTTATTAGAACCAGTTGTTTTTTCTTTCATTTACTTCGCAAAAACTTATCTCATTATTCAAAGAACTTATTATGTTTGGTTACGCAAATATTTTTATGATTTTATAGCACCAATAACTGTGAGATCTAGGGTTAGAGTGCCTTTGGGGAACGTGTTACTTGTAATAACAGTCTGGGGTCAGTACCACCAATATACGTATAAGTATACCTCAAGGGTCCATATGTTATTATTCTAGAGCAAATTAAATTAATTTAGTTAATTGTAAACTTTTGAAAGGTTATATGTTTGTAACTTGAAGTATAGTGGTCTCTAGAGATCGTTGTATAATTTCTAAATTTGTAGATATGGACATAGAAATGATAAAAATTAAATTTATTTAATTTCATCAAATCAATCAATCTATCAATCTATTATTAATATTTTTCGTAGCGCATACGATAAAAGACTTTTTATGTCAATTTTTAGTTACATTATTCAAGTTTAAGTAGGGATCTCTATTTATTTCTATTAAATAATTTTTAAATCGGGCTAGTAGTTTTGAGTTAAATCGCAACAAACGAACAAATCTTTCATCTTTATAATATTAGTATAGATAAAGATAAAAGTATAGACTACTCTTCAAGCCCTTTCATTTGATACCCATATTATGTGGAACGAAGAAAAAAAGGGGGTCCGCCATTTTGGAACGCCGGCCATATTGAAATTATTAGAATTTTGACTTTTGAATAGTGTATTGTCACCGGAACTAAAGGTGTATGCCAAAGTAAAGCTCAATCGAATACCTAAAAGTGGTCAAAAAATTATTTGCAAGATGTTAAAGTTACATACGCATTTCAAGTTAGAAGTTAGAAAGCTTGTAATAATAGTTTTAGCGCGGGGCTTCATTCCCATGGACCTTTTTTGGCCACCGACATATAGGAGCTGAGTAGTAGTTGACTGTCACCGTGGCGCAGTGGTTAAGGTGGTCGCCTCGCCGCTACATCGCCGTGCTGGGTGACGTGGGTTCGATTCCCACACGAGACAAATATTTGTGTGATTCATAGATATTTGTTTCTAGTCTGGGTGTACTTTGTGTCCGTTAGTTTCATGTTTGTAAAGCTCCCCGCGACACAGGGCTTGTTCCCTAGTGCGGGCGTTGCCTTTTTAAAACTAAGTAGCCAAACTAAGATCGTAATGTAGTATCCCTTATTAGTCTGTGGTTCAGTCGCAGCAAATAGAGACTAAATTACTCTCGCAGTTATAATATAATAATTTACTAAGTTGATTTCCAAATAAATCTTTATAGAACAAATTAATATAAAGTACAATTTAAGAATTCATGTCGCTTGCGAGCGAAACCTCTTTAATATGTATGACTGTATCCTTACTATATGTACGCGAAATGTATGCGAGAGTGTCGTTTTGTTTCCTATCCTCGGAAGTGAAAGTTGACCTCCAAAACATAAAGGTCAAGGTCAAATAATATCTGGCTTACATTGGATGACTCAGTGTTTTTCCTAGAACGTTGTTTGTTTATCTATATTATTGTTTATGAACTATGTCGCAGGACCGCTTAGATAAGAAATTTTTCTTTTCTGCCTCATTGTTCTAGTGTTGTACATACTTATGAGTATGCGGCTGCTGATCAAGGGGGAAGTACCTCCGATCTACAGTAGACCGCAGCCATAATAATACTGCCTTGGTAGTATTGTGTTCTTCCTTTCTTTTTTATCGAATGGGCTTGAGATAGATCCTAGTGTTGCAATTTATCAAATCGCCCAGAAGGAAGCTCAGAACTTGACTTAACGACTACCACATTAAGTGCTAAACGGGAACAACGGCTTTACTTGCCTTCTGAAATACGGAGATGCTCGTGAATGAAATTGCCACAAACGATCACCCATCATGGACTGACCTTGCCGAACGTTGCTTAATTTCGATGATCGCAACGTCTCATTAGTACAATGTTAGGACCGCCTTCTGTGTTTTCTCCTGTGTCTCGTTTATTCGCTGATGAGTGTCCATAGTACATTAGAAACGGATGGTTTTTTAAAGCGTCAACACGATGTAAATATTGATACTTTTCAAATTTAAATAATATTTATATAAAAAAATTAATATTTACTAATAAGCATAATCATCATCATCATATCAGCCCAACAACGTTCACTGAACATTGGCCTCACCTAATTTACAGTCACTGGGAGCAGTCCTGTACCGTCTGCAACCAACGGCCGCAACCCTGACTAGGTCGTCGGTCCATCTGGCGGGGGGCCGGCCGTGCCACGCTGCGCCTTCCAATACGTGGCTGCCACTCGAAACTGACCACTGGCACTTTAGCGATGTGATTTGGAATAAGCATAATACCAGAATCTAAATTCCTGTGAGTGTCAAAACCCGTACCAGATATTTGTTGTATATTTCATGCACAGGGGAATATGTTACACTTTAACTATATCTACAACATAAGAAGCCTGAAGCAATGCTTTGGAACTAATCTCAACTCTGCTTAGGGATCTTGTGTGTGCGAAGCTTAAGTGTACATACATAAGCAAAGTTCTATGTACTTTTGGACAACTTTAGATATAATTAGGTTATAGTTGCGTTTAAACTACAGATATGTAACATTTCAGATGCGTGCCGTAACAGACAAAAATATATAGCAGTTTATATTAACCTACTTATTTATTTCTATCGTAACGTAGCCGCACAGACGCGGACCGACAAAAACTGTCAAATTCTATAGAAAAAATATTATTTTGTCTGAATCGACATGTATATAAATTTTGAGTGCTGCGTGAAAAGGTGCCTGTCAATACCGAGACCGCAGGATCAGATCAGCTGTCTGTATCGCTTATGATTTAATTTACGATATCGAATTAACAGTACGATATCGAATTAACATTATGATGGTGGCCGAATGGATAAGTGCCCGGGGTGCCAATCAAGCGGTCCAAGTTCGGTTCCGACCAGCAATAGGTACCGTACTGAATCCCATTTTTTGGAATTTATATGTGCTAGTCAAGTGACTTACTATCTACTGACGGTGAAGGAAAACATCGTGAGAAAATCTCGCAGAAGAAATTCTACGGGTATGTCTGATCCACCAACCCGCACTAGGCCAGCATGTGGATTATTGCCTAAACTCTTTCAGCTCTCTAGATAGAGGACAAGAGACCCGAGCCCAGCAGAGTGGGACATTAATAGGTTGCTGATGATAGAATTAACAAGGACTAAACATTTCACAAAAACAAACTCTGAATACAAAATGTATAAAACTAATTATGAAATGTCTGTACACGTGTGGCTTTAAACTGCATGAATTAATTACATTGTTTAAGGCTGCGTATTCCGGGTGGATGGGTCCTCTGCGGCATGGGACTTGCCACTTTGATCGTTAGGTGTCGCACGTGTAATGGGGTTCTTACCTCAGCTGCGTACAGTAATACCCTACATTTATGCATGTTTAGGCTCTGACCTAAATAAGAATTGTATTTGAGGGATTATTTTATAAAATAGAAAATATTTTTGGTGTACAAAACACCAAAAATATTTTCATATATTTATTTTTCAGTTTAATTTGTTATCGAATATTTTGACCACCAAGGGTAATATTTAAACAAAAATGCAACCTATTGCTCATTCTCAATTTTTATTTTAATGCTAATTTACGACTAGTCTAAGCAGACAAATTGACAACACATTGCAATCACGGTAACTTTTCTAACTAGAAACCATTTCGATCCGGTTACGCTACGATACGTTAAAGAATTGAACATAATTTCCAACATACTGAAGCACCTGACTCAAACCTGATATAAGACGAAAAAAAGAAGAGATTATGTAAACATCAAATAGAGGGCATCATTCCTACTCTCGTATCCACTTTAGTAAAAGCCGGGCCTTATAACACCCCTTTTTGCATCAAAGGTTAAAAAAAATTAATGAATTTCTGCAAAAGAATCTATCCTTTTCATCCATGGAAATGAAAAATATAAATTACAATTTACACATAAAATGCAGGTACTTTCATAACACAGCATCAAAGAACCATGTTTAGAAGAATATCTTTTTACCACTCTGTTTTTTATGTACCCTGAGAGAAACTGCGAGTAAAAATACCTTTGCCCTTTTAAAAATATGAATAAAATGTTGCCGAAAACTTCTTTGTCGAAAATATTTCTTTCCTTAGATCTCGTGAAAAGCATTTGTCTAATTGAATCATTATAATGACGGTGCCTCGATCCAGCTAAAACAAGTGACGCTTTTGATTACCGGCTATATGAAACTAGTTTTGACACGCAGTTCCAGCTGCTAATTTAGTTTAAATATGCCCGTTTTATTAATCCTGATTTGATAGTTTAACTTGTCACTAATAAATCATGTAATCAAATCAGTCAGTTCAAACCCACTTCTAATTGTTTTATCGAAATAAAACTTGGTATGTTCTTAATGCAAAATAATATCTATTGTAATTAGATATCTTGGAGCTGATCTTAAGGAGATGGATAATGGAACTCTTTGATGGCTATTAGTCCTTTCGAATTTCCAGTTACGTCTCGTTTGGACGACATCTCTTTTCGTAACCCAAATGAAATCTAAGCAAAAGTCGCATTTCATTAACTTATATTTGTCATACATTTTCTGGCCTTTGACCAACCAGTATTGTGATAATAATTTTATAAGAATTTGAGTAGTACTTCTCAAGGAGAGGTTTGCTAGACACTACTACATTATTCTACCTAAATTTATTAGAAGTACAGTCAAGTTCATTAATATATTGGCACCATCATTAGGTTTTTTTTTTTGAAAAGGGTGACTACAACTTATTTATTAAACCATTCACATGAGGACATATATTTGATCCATAGATTCTATAGTATTTATTGAGCTTTTCAACGCTCACAATATTTTGAATCCTTGATGGTGCCAATATATTAATGAACTCGACTGTACAAAATGTTATAAACAGGGCCCCATTAGACTCAGAATCGCCACATTAAACTTTGTGGATTCAGGTATCGCCTTCAAATGTTTGAAAATTTATTTCGCTTTCATTTTTAAACTCTGTCAAGGTTCCGTCGAGATTCCTCAGGTTACCTAGCGCAAATAGATATTTTTAAAATTGGAAGATAAAGTCCTTACATTAGAACGTTCAAACAACACAGCACTTAGATTTATATTAGTAAAGATTCAAGTCTTTTACATAACCAAGATATTATGTACTCAAAGCTCTCGCCTTGTTCTAACCAAATTAATTTACTTACGTTCTGCTAAGTTTGCTTAGGGGATGAACTAAAACCATTACCCCTGATTTCCCAAAAGTAACTTTTTCTCTTTGTCAAAGTAACATTAACATTTATTTAGTATTTTCTTGGTACGGTGAACAAATTTCGCATAGCATCAAGCCTTTTTCCCCAAAGGGGTAGGCAGAGGTGTTTCACACCCACATTTCGCTAGCTATGTTTGGTCCCATGAAATAGAGGGCGAGCCTATTGTCATCAACCGGGAACATTTGTTTACCAAACTTCGGGAAAATCTCAATACTGGAATTTCATGATAGAAAAGCCCAATACCATTTTCACGACCCGGGAATCAAACAAAGAACCTCTTGCACAGCAGTCGTATACACTTCCCGCTGCGCTACCGACGAAATTTTACAATTTTACAGTATTTTCAATTTAGCTTAGAAAAATTTAAATACTCTGAATCGTGATCTGAACACTTGGGTTTTTGAGAAGAATCTAACGATACCTTAATTGTCGAAATCCATCCAGCCGTTTGGAAGAAACTTGGGAATAAAGAAATTTATAAACATACAAGATACGCGCGAAAAACAATACCCTTCCTGTCAGTCGGGTAAAAAAGAGAAACAATTAGTTTAAAAAAATGTTGAACTCAATGTTTTAATATAATTCAAAATATGTATGCTGTATTAACAAATATCTAATCATGCAATGTTAAATTCAAATTAAATGAACTTCAAAACAGCTAACCATTGTTGCTCATAGTTGTGTAAAATGTAAATTCTGAGAAAGCAGACAGCCTTGAAGTTGTAACTAGCTTTAAATTTCAAATAGCAAAGGCACTTTTGGTCCTCCTAAAACAATAAACATAAGAAAGGGAACCTTATGTTAATCATATAGCCTCAAGAAATTGTATTTACATTAAGTTTCAGGCAAGCAAAGACCCAATGAAAAGTATGCCAAATGTTATATTTTTGTTTGACGAGCTTTCAACAAAAATAAATACACATTTCATTAAAAGTATTCGATTTGCTTCCGCGACGAGGAAAGTTGACTAAGAAATTATGGAATTGGTCCCAATATTTGAATGATTGATGAGAATCGAATTGATGATTCATTATGCATTTGAAAATCGAATTAATGGAACATCGTTTGAATATTTTTACTTATTTCGGTATTCGGAATTTCGTTTTATCGATATATTAATTATTTACAACCTATCGTTTGGAGTTTTGTTCTGAATAAGAAATGAAATAGTAAGTAACTAAACACATTATATTATGAACATTGTATAATTTTCTCTGATTATAATTGTTGATAGCTTTCTCTACTATAAAAGTGCTTAGTAAACATAGGGTCCATTTGATCTCGATCTACATAAATTGGAGCATGAGGTATGAAACTTGAAAATACCTATACAAACTAGCATATTGTTAAAAATATGTTGTGTGCAAAGAGAGTATAAGTTGGTGAAAATAGTTGTCAGTACACCTCTCTCAATATTTTCACCTACTTACTCGTTTACATTATGATATATAACCTAGTGTCTAACTTGGTGCCAGCAGTTACGAGAATTAAGAAATTTGACACAGGTAGACTGTAGTCTGGAATAGAACATAGGCTACTTTCTCCCGACATACCAAGCGACCGTAGCCGCGAGCGGAAGCTAGTATACCAACTTACATATAAATAAGTTATCAAACACGTGAATTTATATACAAATATTACAGTTATGTAAAACATTTTGGCTTCAATAAATAGTTTTGGTAAATAAGTTTCGCTTCTAATTAACGCGGTATACAATTTTGAAACTGTTTGAGGTACAAGTAAGCGTGTTAATAATTTTCAATAGCGAAATTTAATTAATCTAACATCAAAAGCTAGGTGTTCTATTAGTTTTGTATAGTGGTTGGGTCACATTAAATTAGCGTGGTATCGCGTTTATTTTTTATTCCATAAGGCTACCTTTTGACGCGATTAAAAGCTAAATCAAATCAAATCAAAATACATAATAATTATTGCGAATATAGGTAATATGCAGTTGTAATACAGGTTTTTCCAGGGCGCCATATTCTGCCTTTAAGCTTGCAATAGCTAGTTAAGAGTTTTACAAATTGTGTCGACCCGCTCTATCTTCTAAACTGTAAAAATTAAAAATATGAAAAAAAAAACACAAAACTAACGCTTATCTAATACTTCCAAGGAAGTAATTTTCAACATGTTCGAACATACCGTTTTTTTTTTAAGACGTAAGCACTATATTATAATATACGCTCTTTTGCTGCATGCATTGCTTTGCATGGTTCGCAGCATGGTTTGACATGCCAAAGCATAGCCTTATTCCATTATTTCTTCTTATAAGCGTTTAAATTGTCGCATGAGCGTTTTTTTGCCTTGGCGAAGTCTTGTTGTCTGTGTGTCAACTTTATATTATAATAATATTCTACCACATCCACACAGCGCCATCTAGTCCCAAAGTAAGTAATTATATTTGCTTGTGTTATGGGTACACTGATATACTACTTAATAAAACACAAAAATAACAAATTATACACAACTGATATACTACTTAAATACATTTTTTTGTACATACATACATATTATAGATAAATTACACCCAGAAACAGAACAAACCTTTATGCTCATCACACAAAGATTTGTCCTGGGCGCGGATCAAACCCACGACCTCTGGCTTAGCAGTCAGGGTCACTAACCACTAGACCAACAGGCCAGTCAAACTTTAGTTTAGCTACATAGCTATAGCTTTGAATAAATTAAATTCCTGTTTGTCAATAGCTCAGTTTATTAATTCTTGAGAGGGACGTAAATGTAGCAGTTTAATTAAGACCCTTCATTATTTCATTGACGATAATAATTCCAGAGATTTTATAGGATGTTCCGATTGTAGCCCATCATTCAATTGTTTCAAGGTGAACAATAAAGGTGAAGGTCACTTAACTTTATATTCATTGACAACGTTAATTTAGACTAGGCATTTAGAATAGCGGAACTAAAGCCCTTATTACATTATTCAATTTGTAGAAAATCTAACTAAATTGGAATATAACTGTTCTAAATTCAAAGCATTTTTTAATTTTATAATTAGAATTTTTACAAATTGAATGGTGTACTAAGGGATTAAGATGCGTATAGAAGTCAGGTGAGATCGCATTAGGCCTGATTCGAAATCTCGACATTGGACTTAATCGCTTCAATATCGCTGTTCAAAATTGTAAATATGTCTGACATCATTTGTCAACGATATGAAAATAGAAAAAAATTAAACCAAAATATCTACTTGATTCCGAGAGTCCATGAAAACAAAGAAGAAACGAGCTTAGTGGAGGATGCTTTAGGCTCTGGTGTCCTATAATTACTGATTTAGGATTTACTATAGAAACGTATTGTTGAGGTCTACTTAACACTCTGAAAATATCTGCAGCGTATGCAGCGTACAGCTTGACGCAGCAGTGCGGTGTGAGGCTAAAAGCGGCCTTTATATGGTGTTTCAGCTCTTCCATTACTCGGCTACCTTCGCAATATTAAGCCTAGTACCTACACACGAACAAATAAGAACATGGTGAACACAAACATCATTTTGTTCGCACGTGCGTATACCTCTAACGAACATCAAACACAGTCAAAAATGTTCGTGGTGATCCAATTTTGTCGTTTTTTATTGTGGAAGAAACTGCGTTCTTTCGTCTTCTTAATTTACATCAACTCATGTGAAACAAATGTCCCTCATTAATGTTCACCATCATTAAAATATGTGCTCGTTCGTGCGCACGCGCCTTTATGCTTTAACACATTGAACGCCAAGGTTTCAGACACAATGGAAAACTTATTGTTTGGGGGACATCGGTGACTCCCATGGCATGCAAAGACTGTTTTGCCCGCTTCCCGCTCCGCTTACATAAAGTGTATAGGCCAACAAGTTACGATAGTTACCATTTTATTGTTTCATTATGGGTGGTCGATATAAAATAGGGCAAAACGAACGGTTATATACCAAGCGTCATTTATTGAACAGTAAATTTCATGTTTAATAGGTACTCGCGTAATTTTATAGGCGAAAATAAAATCATTATAATTAGTATTCACTCGCAGTAAAATTTTACGAAAGATTATTAAAATCTCATATAAAGTTATACACGGTACTACGAAGTTCTTTAGATTTTATGTTAAGTTAATAAGGGTGAATTTCATGTGAATACTTGAACACATTCATGCTAGTCTTGCTAATCGAGCTAAATTGCATAATGATCTAAATATGGGGTTGTGCCAAAGTAGCTCTTTAAATGTTTACTAGTGATTCTGGCGGAAAAACTTAATGTAATTTTTCTGATATTTTACAATCATAGTATGTTGTTGTATATGCCTTTAGGGTTAAATAAAAACAAAAAAACATGAATAAAAAATGATAACATCCAATGGGAACCATAACAACTTCTTTTTACTGTAATAGCAAAACATATAGCCCCATGAAGATCCCGAAGGATTGGGCCAAGCTCAGTCTTCCTTTAGATAAGCCCTTATAGAAAGTAAATAGTCGTTACCTTAACCTGAGGACATAACAAAAACCTTGATGTAAAAGAAAAGCAAGCTCACACGAAACAAACGGAGTGGGAAGCCGTCACCATAAAACGATTTGCTAAAAATGTACGTAAAAGCTAAGTTTAGGATGAGAGTGAAACAAGCAAATAGTTTGCTACAAACTGTTGGTGATGCTATTATGATATTCTGATGGAATACGATCATCCTTACATGAATTGAAATTATGATATTTACTTAGCGGGATTTTTGAAATCCCAGAATCACTCCCTGATCAGGTAATCTATCTGGATTCATCACGAAAGTGCTAAGTTTAACTTAAAATCTGGAATGGGACCAGTACATAGACGCTGATAATCCAAAAAAAATTGTGAAGTAAAAGTTTTTTTGGTATCTCTCTGCACCTATGTAGCATCTCAAAGTAAGACAACTCTGTGAAACACAGCAAGCGATCAGCCGCAAACTATTTGTTTAACGAAGACACATCTTAGATTGAGGTAAAAACACTTTAGCCGTATGATTATCGTCCAGGAACCGACAATAACTTTTTAGCAGATCTTTGTCAGAGAGCATAATGGTGCCAGAAGGTAAGTAAAGTGCTTTGGGAAGGTAGAAATACCGTTTTATGGTTTTCCCTTTAAGGTTATATTAGCTCAGGTATGTACAAAGGCTTTTGTTTTAGCTAACTAAGGCCCTGTTTTGCCACTAGCTTATTTGAAGCTTAAGTGATAGATTTTTGACATACTTTTCTTATGAAATCTGGCACTTAAGTTACGTATAATTTAGCGTTAAAGCAGCGCATAAGGCTACTAAGGAAAGTATTTTACAAAAAAATTACAAAGTATTTGCATCAGTATTGGTATAAAAAATTAAAAAAAACTTTTTATGATAACTAAGCTCTCTACCTAATGGCTTACCATTGAGTGCAGAAGATCTGTAAAAATACAGTGTTGTTATGAAGAATAGGGACGTAGCCCATAAATTCGTCACGATAGACAACTAAATGCGACACATATCCATCTTACATTACAGCTCTTGAATTGTCGATTAAATTTGCCAAATATTTGAATATTCAATAAATTTCAAACACTTCTAAATTAATTATAGTGCTACCCATTTAAGAAACTTAAGCGCTGTAGTGATTGATCACCAATTATTTCTGCTTGAGAACAAAATATGACAAACTCATTCCACAGTGATTTACAATTCGTTAAACATTGTTTCATCTAAGTAGTTGCTTAAGAACACCTGAGCGGTATCATAACAAAGCCGATGTAACCCATTGTATTTTTATCAAACATCGTAGGCTGGCTTCCACAGATGGGTCCTGCTTATAAAAACAAATCGAACAATACTTTAGACATGGTACTTCGCCACCTACAAACCGATTCTCCTTGACATAATCAGTTTCTAATGATTAGCTTGTTATTTGACCTAGAAACTTGCTATATTTTAATTGTTTATGCCTTCGCTCCCGTGGACCATAAAACTCAGTTCGTAATGGTCGTAGTGTTATGTTATATATAGCATAAAGCTTTCCTCGATAAATTTTATGAATAAGGTGGTTATTCCAGCGAGTCACTACGTTTTAAGCCTACGTATATGGAACGTATATACCTATATATATGGAAAATAATAATTTTACTTGATAGAGTTTTTTGCAATTTCCAAATCCCTCCGTTATGAGGATGGAAATTGTCTTTCCTATGAGGGATGTAACGCGATGAATTTTTCATCCATTTTCTGCGCCGAGAATTTATTCATATAAATTCTTTGGGGGCTTATTTCGACAGTGTTTCACCTGACTTGTGTTTGAATCTTTGTTAGTTGAATTCAAATTTACAATCGAATTTTACCTAAACTTGATGATTTAAGGGCTTGACGGAGATAGACGAAAAATCTTACAGACCAACTACCCTAAAACCGAAAACGCTAAGAACTATCTTGGAACTGTTTAAAGTATGTAGTGCTAGTGAAATAACTAAGCTTTTTGCAAATAAAAATAAATGGTACATATTCCAAGAATTATTAAATCCTTTACACGCGTAGAAAATATAATTGTATTAGAAAAACATCGATTGCTTATAATTTATAACAAGTTATTAATAAGGATTTCAATTGAAGCATGCCTGGTAACTTTTTTTGAAAATTGATATCACTAGGTCATAAATAATATTAGGTTTTCAAATTTCAGTGGTTCGAGTTTCGCGTCTGCTATGATTCAGTTTCATCACTGTTTTGGCTGAATTGGCAACAGCCTACGTTTATTTAGCATGCATCGCAATCAACCTCTGTTCACAGTGAATGAAGCACATCAACGCAACGTTTCATTCATCGAATGAATGAACTAAAACAACTTCAAACCTGTTCGAAATGCAAAATCAGTAAAACATCTCATTACGCTTTTTATTGGCAATGACCAACACATACCTCTTTTATTAGCAAATTCATTTTATTTTCCGATTGTAAAAATCAGAGTTGAGCTTCTGCAATAAGGTATTTTATGGTCGTCGTAAAGACCATCAATAAATTCCAGATAATCAATTTATATGTAACTTAATATTGGAATTTGATCTTTAACATGGCAAAAGAAAGCAGAGTGCTCAATTTTCAATTAAATTCCTTATAGTATTATTATAAAAAAATCTACAAAAGTGTCTTTTTTTAATAGATTTCCATTAAATAAAAAAAAAGTTCGCCGTTGTCTTCCAAAATTGCCTTGAAAAGATAATAAATTAAGTATATATTATAAACATATTATGATATATTATAGTATTGTAAATAGAAGTTGTAGAAATATAAGTAAATAGGTAATAATGTTATAATTATGTATAAATAAAGTTAATGTTAAATAGACATAATCGAAAAAAAAAATTAAACAAATCAAATGATAAAATAAGTAGGTTCATTTTAGTTTAAAATATTGTTCATAAGACTGTTGAATGAATAAAGTATTTTTATCATCATCATCATCTGTACTAGTCCACTGCTGGACACAGCCTTTTTCAATAGTATTTTAATATCTTTTAAATAATGTAAATAAATTATAAAAAGAACAAAAAAAGAAAATTACTATTATACCTATATATATATTTATATATGTAACTATTTATTTTCCTTGAGTAGTCAATGAAAACCTTTTTATCGAGCCTAAATTTTAGCCATCTGTTCTAGTACACCTGACAGATAAGTTATCTAAAAAGCCAATAAATTCTCAATACCAAGCCTAGTTTTCAGATATAATCTCTTAAAATATAAATTTAAAGGAATAAAGCCATAAATTAGACAATACTAGTAGGATCACTTTCTCAAATTCCTTCGAACAGCTAATATTTATTTCTGTTATCTGAGCCAATTTATTTGTACTGGCTGTTCTAGTTGCGCTGTTATGAATGCGTAATCAGCATTATAGCCGATCGATTCCGTGAACGAAATAGGTATTACTAGTTAATCCATGTGAAATTAGACAAGTTTAATTGTATTGCAATGATCACGAAATTCACTTATGGCAAAAGAAACTACTTTTTTATTTTCCATTTTTCGTTACCATTGAATTCTAAAACTTGTTACTCAGCCCTCAAGTTTTCTTCAAATGACATTAAGAATTGAAATACATAGATGCCGTGCATATTTTTCTGGATCTGTTCTTCTATAGAAATATTATAAAGCTGAAGAGTTTGTTTGTTTGAACTCACTAATGTCAGGAACTACAGAAAATATTTTAGTGTTCGATAGCCCATTTATCGAGAAAAGACTAATAGAAGCTGAGTAGTGGTCGTAAGAAGATCCATAAGCCCTGGGCAACAGCTAGTTACAAATATATAATGAAAATCTATACATATAATAAAACTGTAGAAAAGTCGTTTTTGCACATCAAAAAAAAATCCTGTCTGTCTGTTTATTTGTTCGGACATCACGTAAAATGTAAGAAAGCAATGTAGATAACTTTTATACACAATGATTGAGCGTAACTTGAAGTAACATTTAGTTTTTGTTTCATTGCAATCTGTTCATAAATAAAAAAGTTACAACGATTATAAGAATCACGCGAACGAAGTCGCGGGCATAAGCTTGTTAGAAATAAATTCAAATATTTCAAGAAGTTTGTCGTGGTACGTGCCATTACTTTGATGATATAGCACTCGGATATTTCGGCCTATCTGACGAAGATACTAGGTATTTACCAATTATAAAACTTTTATAACGACGCCTTTTTATGAGCTGAAAGTGTCGAAAATATCCCCGTCTATCCTTTAAAGATCTTTAGTAATAGGCAATAAAGCAATAATTTATATATAATAGTACCCAAATCTCATAAAACACATATTAGTTTTATATTGAACGGAAAATATTTGGGATTGCTTCGATACCCGTATATATATAATAGGTGATCTCTACAACGGAAAACAATATTTCGGCACTCGAAGATTGAATTGTGTTAGTGAAAATCCAAGACCAAATAATATTTAGAGATTTATTGGATTTTTATCTCAAGCGTGTATAGTTGAATATTTTGATGAAATTCGATCTTCAGAGGCCCAATTTGGAATTTTGGTATTAGACTTAATCGGTTTTGATATCGCTGTCAAACAATTGAAAATCTAAATAACGTCATTGTCGAGTGTAACAGAAACAGAAACAGAAATATTTATTTGTCAATGTAGGTGGACTGTAACTGGTGAAGGCTGGCACTGGCTGTGCACTTCTGCCTTCCTCTTCGGAGAAAAAGATGAGATGCTAAACGTTATGTGATGTAAAATATATGAAACTCTCGACCGAACGATATAAATAAAAAATCTTCATAGTACGATTCCTTTCCTTGATCTCTCCCATCGATTTTCCATTATTACGAAATTCCGAAGTCCAAGTTCTCTTTTGAAATGTTTGGAATCCGCGCAAGTAGTATTGTATTAAGAGTAAAAAAAAGTACCCTACGAATGTGAGAGTATATTGGTATCACGACATTCGACTTTTAAAATGTTTGACAATTTAAATAATTCTTAAAACATATGACAAAGATTTAAAAATCGAATAAGTATAATCGATAAATCTAATATCGAGAGGCCGAGGGTCTGTTTGCTAAAGCTGGTTACAAACATTAGGGCATACAGAAATCTTTTTAGCGTAACTGTCAAACCCTAACGTGTAAGGAATAAATCTGTACAGGTTTAGTAGGATTTAAAGCACTTTTATGGTATCTCTTTGGTTGCCACCATAATATATTTAAAATATGTATGGTTTTTTTTCAGATTGGAAAATTTCATAAACTGGGTGACCCCAGTGGTAAAACCGTATTGGAGTTTTCTGTGGACTATGAATTAATGGGTATGAAGATGAATACTCGGCTCGAAGATGCGACCAATATAATGTATTATACCGAGTACTTACAACCAAAACTGGACGCTCCTCCTAAGAATTTCAAGGCAAAACCACTACCAGTGTTCCTAATATCCTAATTAGGGTCCTAATATAACCACTAATAACAATATAAGTACTACAGCGGTATACTATTCAATAAAAGTCAAATTACGCCACGTTCGTTCGGTTCAATGAAATTCTAATTGCAGTTCAGTTCTTCTGAAGTTTTGCTAACGAACTTCGCTGTTGGAAATTGTGCATAGTCTATAAAGTTCTATAAAGTGCTTAAATACTTTTGGTATATTAAAATTGAGATTGCTTCATACTTTTTTGTTAATATTTAAACTTAGAATAATGTCTACTCCTAAAATATATTTCAAACCATCAACAAAGCAGCCTCAACGAAGTTTTTACTTCAAAAATTTCAAACATAATTGATTTCTTATGGATTTTTTCGATATTTTAATAGTCTCCTATTTCGGCGTATACTATATATATAATCTAATGTGATAAAAATCTGTCAAAACGTTCATCTATACTATTATAATATAAATGAAAAATTTGTTTGTTCCTGAATTCCTGAGATCCTAGCTTTCAACCAAACAAGGTTGAAAGCTAGGATCTCAGGAACTGCTGGTCCAATGTGAACAGATTCAATACCGTTTGTGCCTGACCCGGAAATCTATCCCAGGATATTGAGCAGCAATCCCGTCTTTTACAATCCCACGCCATCGGAGCAGTAGCAACAGCAGACTGGTTTCTAATTAATTACACCACTCAATTGGTAAAAAAATCTAAATTAGAAACAATTTAGGAACTAGTGCCGTCGGGAATTACTAATCGAACTAAATTGGAATTTAACTGTTGTAACTTCGATTACATCTTTCGATTTCCTAATTAGATTTTCTATAAATTGAATAGTGAATAAGAACTTTATATTTGAAATCGAATTCGTCACAACAACATAAAGAATTAGTATTCAATCGACGCATAAACTACATAATGACAATTGTTTTCAACAGGAATGCTCCAAAATTATAGTCAAGCCCTGCTATTGTCTTCCCAATACGTATTCGAGCGGCATGCACATCACGTGCCTAAATATTTCGTTAGAAAGTCTCGAGGGCTCTTAATGTTAGTGTTATATTGTTTTTCAATAGCATTGTTGTTTTGACTCAACCAAAATCTAAATTAAATTCCAATAATTAGTTTCTGATATTTTATATATTCATGGCGCTAGCGACAGCGCCGAAATATGGGAAACTCAAAACAATTAAAGGACATGGTAAATATCCCAAACATTAATATTATAAAGGTTGTTGCGGACAGCAAGCCCTGCCTACGCCCGTACGAGTGAGGCGTGATGTACGCAGTTCGTCGATAATAATGGCTAATGACGGTACATGAGAAAAAACTGTGTCGAGCAACGTGCGGCCGAACATTTTATAAGTACCGTCATTAGCCATTGTAAAAAACTATATAAGAGGCGACGATTATCGTCGCCGCACGCACTTCACATCCGCACTTCACACTCATACTCCGCTCTTCAAACAACATCGGGGAGAAGCCAATCAAGAACTAACTACAGAAAATTTATGGACGTGGGGTGATTTACCTCCAGCACTTGGTGGATAGAAGATTGGACGTGGAAGACTTCAAACAGTCAAGAACCAGAACGCCTGTGAAGCCGGGACCTGTACCAGGAGCGGGGAGCCGCCGGGACCACAGGAGAAGCCGGATAGGGAAGGCGCTGGGAGCCCTGCGAAGACTCCACGGAATAAAGAAGACTTCAAGCAAGTTAGAAGACAACGCCGGCACTATATCACTAATATACGTGGCTGGTGCCTTATCATCAAACCAATCTTTTATTTCTCAAAGACCAAGTAGGGATCCCCCACAGATCCCTTGGTCCTTTGAGCAGGATTGATTGGTTATCGTCGATTGAAGACATCACTCATCACTGGAACTTAATCAAGCCCGGGACGGAGCCGGGAGTGAAGAGTGAAGCGTCAAGCCGCGTGAAGAGTCAAGCGTCAAGCCGTGGGAGGTGGGAAGCCGGGCTGCTGGGAGCGAAGGACGCCTGCAGACGTCGTGCATCCAGGCTCGCGCTCGCTGGGCCCTCTCACAAGATAGTCTATTGTTTCTCTTTAGCGGAAGGATCCGCGGCTTACGTGTTCAGCCACCTAACGGTGTCAAACGGCTGGGCACTAAGTTTAACGCCTGTAGGGCGGTGTTGGTACTGTTGTGCGATACCACCGGCGATCAAGAACGCTCTTATCAGAGCGTGCCGTAATAGCACTTCCTCGCCGGTAAGTCAGTGTGTGATACGGGGGCCGGACTGTAGGCACTGCCGACGCAGCCGATCGTTCCTATCGGTTGCCGAGCGCCTCGCAGCACACACTGTCCTCTGCTGGGTGGACCCATACATCCTTTCCATTCCCGCACGCATTCCATCCCTGGCGGATCATATCCCGGTTAAACCCGGGCCATCCAAAAGGATTGATAGGGAACGAAGAGGCGTTCAGTGCCGAAGAGGTATCAAGTACCGAAGATGCCTACTACAAGGAGCCAAGCAGCCGACGAGAAGACGCCGCGTAGATACGACAACCCCCCCGCGTCGCCGTCCGCTCCTGCGTCCGTGATCACACGCGCGATCGAACCGAACCCCCGCGCGCCCGCGTTACAATTAGAGACAATACGAGAACAAGCAGGCACAAGTACGTCGCGCACCGACGCCGCCGCCGCCGCCGCCGCTGCCGCCGCGGCCGCCGCTACCGCGAGCGCCGATAACCGCGCCGCGATTGCCACCGCCGCCGCCGCCGCGACCGCCGCCACGACCGCCGCCGCTAGGACCGTACAGATGGTTACTCACAGAACGAGAGCACCTTCAGAACAAAGCGTGAGATCAAATACGAGCATCACAACCAGAATAAGGCAAGCGGAGCTAGAGGCTCACGAGAGGTTAGCTGAAATAACCAGGAGGGAGTTACAACTGGAAGCCGATCTTATCAAAAAGAGATTAGCCGCGGAAGTGGCAACCATACGGGAGGAAACCGATCCCGATACTGTTGTTCCACAAGAGTTGATAGATACTGAGAACAGAATCTCCGATTGGTTGAATAGCTCGCGCCGAATGCCGGACTTACCTCGCCCTACGCCATTCGAAGAGAGGCTTACTCTCGATAGGAACCCGTGCGAACCACGGGGGGAGCAGGAGGAAGACGAGAGGCTCAGATCTCAACGGTCTTTTTATAGATATGCCCCGAAGCCGACCGAGCCTGAGGGTTTGGCCATAGACAGCCCAAGACGCGCTCGATCGCCAACTCCGCCGAGAGTGCGAGAGAAAGGGATAGATAGACTCGCGGAAGCCCTGGAGAAGATGGCTTACAGACGCCCGCCACCGAAGCAAGCTCAGGAGTTGCCTCACTTTAACGGCGCGCCGAGTGAGTGGTTATTGTTTAAAACCGCAATGAAGGAGTCTACAAGGATGTATAAGTACACGCCAGCTGAAAACTTAGCTAGACTAAGGGCGTGTATAAAAGGAGAAGCGCGTGAGACGGTTGCCGCGCTGTTATATACCGCCACCGATCCTGCGGTTATAATGCAAACACTAGAACAGTGTTACGGGCGCCCGGAGATCATTATCGATAAAGTACTGAACGATTTAAGAAAAGTACAGCGCCCCGGGACGCAAGCAAATGAATTAAATGCGTTCGCGATTAAAATTCAAAACATCGTCGGTGTCTTAACATGTATAGACGAAAGAGGATACTTACAGAACCCCATGTTGGCTAGACACGTCACGGAGAAGCTGAGTCCACACCTACGAGCGAGATGGTGCGACTACGCGGTGGAATATGCGTCCCGCAGCGAGCCCGAGATTGTCACCCTGTCACAATTCCTAATGAGGGAAGCAGACCGCGCCATGAAGTTCGCTTATACTACGACCGCGGACGTCACGACACGGGAGTCGACACGCAATACTACAGCCGCTGGACCGAACAAGTCACCGAAGCGCCCTCTAGCTCGGGGCCGCGGCACTACGTATACAGCGACAACAGAGAAGGATTTAACATGTATCTGTTGTGGGGCCGGGCATCGAACGCCCGACTGTGAGAAATTGAAGAAAATGGCAGTCCCCGAACGATGGGAATGGGTCAAAGAAGCGAAGGTATGCTTTAAATGCATGAATAGCCGACACCGACGAGTTAGATGTGCCGCCAAGGCGTGCGGAGTGGAAGAATGTCGCCGCGCGCACCATGCTATGTTACATACGGCACCGAGCGCCGCCGCCCCTGAGGATATAAGTCCGCAGACAGCGCCTGTGGAAGCGGCAGCGGCGTCAACCAACACAGTTTGCGCAACTAACAATGTGTTGCTCAAGATATGCCCCGTAACGATTCAGGGGCCCCATGGGAATGAAGTTGAGACCTACGCTCTACTAGATGAGGGCTCTACGATTACTCTGATTGATGAAGAGATCGCGAGAGCAGTGAAAGCTCAAGGAAAAGGGCGTGAGTTACGTTTGCAAGGATTGACAGCAACGTCACTCGAGAAAAATAGTGAGAGCGTCGATCTGAGAATAAGGGGAGTACGAACGAACTTCCATCGGATCGTGGCGCGAACCGTCAAGAGTCTCGACATCACTCGACAAACAATCAAGGCAAGTTGCTTACAACACGGGCACTTGAAGTGGCTGCCTCCGAACGAGGTGTGTTATGCTAATGCACAGCCGCGCATACTAGTGGGAGCAGATAATTGGCACCTCATAGTATCAAGAAAGCTTCTAACAGGAAAAAGAAGCGAACCGGCCGCCTCACTCACGAACCTAGGGTGGGTGATACACGGCACAGTACCACGAACTATAATGGCTAACGAAGAGCCGGGTGATGGCGCCACTATATTGCACATACGTGCGCCTCAACATAGCACCTATGATAGTTCGGATCAAGAATTAAGAGAACTCGTGATAGAACATTACGCGATAGACGACCTAGGCATCGCGAATCGATGTAAGCCAGTCAAGGAAGATGAACGTGCGATACGTATTTTCAAAGAAACCGCACGCCTTGTAGGCGATCATTATGAGGTCGGACTGCCATGGACCAAGGACGACGTTTGTCTGCCACCGAGTTATGATATGGCAGTACGTAGACTGCGATCGATAGAACGTAAAATGGATCAAAACATACAGTTCAAGCAAGCGTACACACAGCAAATTGACAACCTTATTACGAAAGGATACGCAGCGTCTGTCGAGGATAAGCGGGATAACAACCCGAGGGAATGGTTCCTGCCACACTTCGCAGTAACGAACCCCAACAAGCCAGGCAAAATACGGCTTGTGTTCGACGCCGCAGCTGTTACAAATGGGATGTGTTTGAACGACGTTTTGCTTGCCGGCCCTGACATGCTACAACGGCTGTACGGAATACTGTTTCGATTTAGAGAAAAACCCGTCGCTGTCACGGCCGACATAAAGGAAATGTTTCTACGTATCAAGATTCGGCCAGAGAATCGGGTCGCACAGAAATTTGTTTGGCGCGGTGATGATCGTCGCCACCCGCCCAAGAAATATGTAATGAACTCTATGATATTCGGAGCACGTAGTTCACCGTTTTTAGCACACAGCGTTAGAAACAGAAGCGCTGAGGAGTGCCAAGAGAAGTACCCGCTCGCGTTAGAAGCGATAACGCACAGTCATTATATGGACGACTGGGTCGACAGCTTCGATAGTGAAGATGTAGCGTTACAGGCCATAAAAGAAGTAAACAGTGTACACAGACGTGCCGGGTTCGAACTGGCCAGTTGGAACACGAATCGTTCACGGTTGTTGAATCATATGCCAAACGACAACACGACAAACTCACCAAAGGAGCTCGGTGCTAACATATACACGTTCGAGAAAACATTGGGATTAATATGGATACCGCAAAGTGATGAATTTACGTTTAACACTAATATGCCTCGCGTACCGACTGATGTGCGCGAAGGAACACGCACGCCGACGAAAAGAGAGACGCTCGCAGCTGTCATGTCAATCTTTGACCCGTTGGGCCTACTCAGCCCATACACAGTGACAGCAAAGATCATCCTTCAAGACCTATGGCGAGAACAGATCGGCTGGGATGAGCAGCTACCCGCCGAACAAGCTATCGCGTTTCTCAATTGGATAAATGGTCTGACGAGCGTGGCGGGCCTGCGCATCCCCCGATACTACGCGGATCACTGGGCAACACGGAGATCGTTGCATGTGTATGTGGACGCCAGCGAACGAGCTTACGCGGCTGTCGCATACTGGCGCCTGAAGCGTATCGATGGAACGATACACGTCGTGTTAGTGGCCGGAAAGGCGAAGGTAGCACCACTGAAAGCGCAAAGTATCCCGCGCATGGAGTTACAAGCGTGTCTTATAGGCGCTAGACTCGCCGCCGAGATAATACGTGAACACAGAATGACGGGTGACGTCACGTACTGGAGCGATTCGAAGACTGCATTACACTGGATAAGGAACGATAGTGCAAAGTACACACCATTCGTTGCGCACAGAGTAGGCGAGATAGCCGAACTTACCTCAGCCGGACAATGGCGCTGGGTACCTACGGCATTGAACGTCGCGGATGACGCTACGCGACATCACAAAATGAGAATGTCTATGACAGATAGATGGTTCACTGGACCAAATTTCCTACACGAATCGGAGGAATTCTGGCCCCAGGAAGAGGTGAACAACAACGTGGGATCCATAGAAACAGTGGCTCACGTGATCGCGATAGAACATATTGTACATATAAAACGATTTTCGTCGTACGAGCGATTATTGCGCGCTACAGCAAACGTGCTGCTGTTCATTGATAAATGTCGCAAACGGGCTACGTGTATGGAAGTACGACACTTAAGAGAAGCCGAAAGAACGCTGTTGAAACAGGCACAGCGCGATTGCTATCCTAGCGAGATAGAACGACTCTCGACTGGGAGATGCGTGGAACGGGCGAGTCGACTGAATAAACTCGACCCTACGTACGGAACAGACGGAATAGTACGACTTAACGGACGTATCGACAGGGCGAATGTACCTGAAGAAAGGAAACGGCCGCCTATATTAGACGCTAGACACGACTTGGCGCGTTTAATAATTAGACAAGAACACGTGAAGAACGGACACGCCGGTCGAGAGCAAGTCGTAAACAACATTAGACAGCGCTATTGGATGTTAAAACTACGAACAGTTGTACGTTCGATACTAGCAGCATGCACCGTCTGTCGCATGAGGCGCGCCGCACCCACTGTACCCATCAAGGGTAACCTCCCGAAAGAACGTTTAGATGCCTATTCACGACCATTTACCCGCTGTGGAGTGGACTGCTTCGGCCCGATGACCGTGACAATCGGAAGAAGGCGAGAAAAAAGATGGGGCATGCTATTCACCTGTCTCGTTACACGAGCTATTCACATAGAATTGGTAGCGAGTCTCAGCACGGACTCGGCTATCATGGCATTGCGCAGAATGGCCGCGCGTCGCGGTTGGCCGGCTACAGTCATCAGTGACAACGGAACGAACTTTCGCGGCGCCGACGTCGATCTGAAGAGGGCGTACCGAGAGTGGGCCCCAGCGCTCAAAGATTATGCGCTAAATAAGCAAACAGAGTGGCGATTCATCGACCCCGGCGCACCGAACCAAGGCGGAGCATGGGAGCGTCTTATAAGGAGTGTTAAGTCGGCGCTCGCTGTTGTATTGAAAGAACGAGCGCCAAAAGAAGAAGTACTGATTACGCTGTTATCGGAAGTGGAACACACGGTCAACTCTCGACCGCTAACTCACGTGTCGGTTAGCCCAGACGAAGACGAGGCGCTAACCCCGAATCACTTCTTGTTAGGATCAGCAACAGGAATGCCCGTCACCGGACTATGTGACGTGGCTGACAGGCGAGCCTGGCGAGCGGTCCAGGCACTGGCGGACAGTTACTGGAGGAGGTGGCTCGACGAGTATCTACCTACTATAACACCGCGCGGCGATACTAGACTAAATAAACCGCAGTTGAAACAAGGTGACGTAGTAATCATAGCAGACGGATTGCTACCGCGTAACGTTTGGCCGCGGGGCCAAATAGAAAGTGTGATCACAGGTCCCGACGGGATAATAAGGAGCGCGAACGTGCGTACGCGAGGGGGCGTATTTAGAAGACCGACGAGAAGGCTTGTCGTCCTCGACGGAGAAGTGGAGGCTTGCAGTGCTTCGCCGGGGGGAGAGCTGTTGCGGACAGCAAGCCCTGCCTACGCCCGTACGAGTGAGGCGTGATGTACGCAGTTCGTCGATAATAATGGCTAATGACGGTACATGAGAAAAAACTGTGTCGAGCAACGTGCGGCCGAACATTTTATAAGTACCGTCATTAGCCATTGTAAAAAACTATATAAGAGGCGACGATTATCGTCGCCGCACGCACTTCACATCCGCACTTCACACTCATACTCCGCTCTTCAAACAACATCGGGGAGAAGCCAATCAAGAACTAACTACAGAAAATTTATGGACGTGGGGTGATTTACCTCCAGCACTTGGTGGATAGAAGATTGGACGTGGAAGACTTCAAACAGTCAAGAACCAGAACGCCTGTGAAGCCGGGACCTGTACCAGGAGCGGGGAGCCGCCGGGACCACAGGAGAAGCCGGATAGGGAAGGCGCTGGGAGCCCTGCGAAGACTCCACGGAATAAAGAAGACTTCAAGCAAGTTAGAAGACAACGCCGGCACTATATCACTAATATACGTGGCTGGTGCCTTATCATCAAACCAATCTTTTATTTCTCAAAGACCAAGTAGGGATCCCCCACAAAGGTAATATGATTATACTGAATGAAATCTATACTAATAGGTATTATAAAGGTGAAGCGTTTTTTTGTTTGTTTGTTTTGTTGAACGCGCTAATCTAATAGTCCGGGATTCTGGTCCAAATTTTTTTTTATTACAATCAAGCAAATTTTTCGTGAGTAGCTTCATTTCAATGAGACGCCCAATAATTTCGTATTCCAAAAGTTTGATTGTGGTAGCTAACAGACGTAGCAAGAGAAAAATCCAGCTGTTTTACAATGTCACAGACAGGATATTAGGCAGTATACCACTTAGGCAGTAAGTAGGATTTTACGTTGACTGGCAGCCTAAATAACTCCAAAATAACGATATCAATATTTAAAACATGTTTTCGACAAACATGCCTTAAGGGATAGTGTTTTAAATTATAGCTTCATTGGTGTTCGAAGTGTCAATTTGGTAGTAAAATTAAGAGCCCGTGTTTAACTATTCAGGTCGCGTTCGTTTTGAGACTTGACGATGCCGATGTGACGTGATTCGGAAGATTTTGATTGAAATGCTTTTGTGTAGGTCAGGTATTTGGAATAGCATACTACGTTTACAAATTACACGTATATAAAAATCAGATAAAGAATAAAATAGTAAATTTAATTTCAATTACACACGACAGTGACTGATGCATGCTAAACACCTGGTTTGAGTTATTGTGGAATTTATTTGTACTACTATATATAATTATGACTTACCATCTGGTAAGGGTGAAAGAACACAATGGTGAGAAAACCCACATACCCTAGAAGAAATTCTATGGGTTATGTCTGTATATACACTAAACAGCATTAGGCTAGCGAGTGTGAATGATTGCCTTAAACTCTCTCAGTTCATTAGATAGAAATGAGGTCGAACGGAACTCGTTGTTTGACAGAGGGTCCAATGGGTACTAAATAAAAAATAAAATCCAAGATTGAGGGTCCAATCCTGACATGGAAGTCCAATGGGTCATATTTTTAGATGAGGTCGAATCTTGAGGGTCCAATGGGTACACAACCAGAGGAGAGAAGACTGGCACAGCAGTGGGACATTAAAGATTGTTATTATTATTTATACTGCCTCGGTGGCGTAGCGCGAAGTGTATACGACTGCTGTGCAAGAGGTCCCGGGTTCGATTCCCGGGTCGGGTAAAAATGGTATTGGACTTTTCTAACATGAAATTCCAGTATTGAGATTTTCCCGGGGATGACAATAGGCTCGCCCCCTATTTCATGGGACCAAACATAGCTGGCAAAATGTGGGTGTGAAACACCTCTGCCTACCCCTGCGGGGAAAAAGGCTTGATGCTATGTTTTGTTATGTATTATTATTTATATACGTGCAGGTTTGACCAGCGCAGAGCTACACTCAATTTCCCAAAGGCGTTTTCCTTCTACCGAGTAACAATAAAACGTTCAATTTATAAAATGTACTAAAATAAAATGTTTTAAGCATGATACTGGTCACATAAGCATACACCACGTAAGTCTAAAAATATGGCCAAAATGTCTTTGTCAAATAATTTTACAACCTACATATTTCTTCACTTGGAAAAGTATTCTCAAAGGGACACTGCGTGTACAACCCCGTTCCTATGTAAGCCTAACAAAAGCTCAGGTTTTTTGCTTATTAATAAGATTATGACATGAATCTATTGTACCTTCCTAGTGGCTATTAAGTAAAAATAGCTTCCACGTGCAGGTCTGTCGGTTTGACTTATAGGAACGCATCACCAAAAAATGGAAAAGTATACTGATGGAATTATGTGTTATTCCAAAATATAATTTATATTTGTGCAAACTTTCCCATTTATTAATATATAAAAAGTTATAAACACATAGTGTTAGTGATTATTAACACACGGAATAGTTATTTTAGATATTTCATTGCATGATAAATAATAATAATTTAAATCGCTCAAGGGTTGATTGGTAGACAATGCCTTTGGCATTAAGTCTACCCATATACAATTTTATGTGCATAAAGTTAATTAAATAAAAAATAATATTAAAAATTTAAACCTATAATAATCCGACGCTAGATCTGATCACTGGAAGGCCATAGCGGAGGCTATGGTTGATGAGAGTTGAACTCTCATCACCCATAGATTGATGATGAATCATCATCATCAGTTCAACCCCTTATGGGTTCAAATGTTGATGATTGTGTCGATGACGACGACTGCTGGGCACGGGTCTCCTCTAAATTATGTGGAGGGATTTGTTTTTAATATGACAATAAAACCCAGAATCTTTTCATCCTTATATCCTTCCTTCCTTTCATCCTTACAAACAATAGTAAGATATTATATTATTCTTGTTTAAGAATCAAAGTCTCTAGAAATCTTGGCTTTGTTCTAACAAACGGCGACGATTGGCTGACATCCAAGAGCCGACTAGCTATAAAGACAGCCCTTAATACGTCTAATACATTGTTATTGTCTGGTTTCAGAGTTGAATCATAATGTTGCTATAATTTCGAACTTTAGTCTGAATAATAAAGTTTTGTTGATTCATATCAGACTGTGCATAAGCTGAATAGTACAATACTACTAATTCTGCTAATAACTACACATAACTATTTTGCAGATAAATTTATAAAGAACCATTTCATATTTTCATCAAAACCAGTACAGATGTTTTAGAGAAATTTATCAATTTATAAACAAGAATTGCTTCTTTAATTGTAGTGAAAAAAAACCGGCGGACCATGCTCAGTATAAGGTTCCGCAGCAAACGAGCGTATCTTCATAGCGCTTACACATACACATCTAAGTGCCCTTAAAAATATTTATTTTTATTATTTAAATACAAAACCTAGTAGCGGCCATCACAAGGCACGTATTCTCCAAATTTCATCGATATACATCGAGTAGTTATCGAGAAAAATGCCTGTGACACACGGACGGACAGAACGAAACTATAAGGGTTCCGTTTTTGCCATTTTGGCTACGGAACTCTAAAAATGATGTTGCTTTTAAAATGCGATATCTATTTGTCATTATAATAAGGTGTCCGGTTATCAAGTATATCTATGAGTATGTAAAATAGGTAGAACTTATAAGGATAGTCAAGAACATCTCCGACTTATCATATGGATTATATTACATGACATATCATACCGACTATCCTGTTACTTGATGTGCTTTGAATCATTTTAGCTGTTCAAGACAAATGTTTGGACAAAATACACACTTATGTTAATTAGATTTGGTATAGTTTCAGTACAAACAACTATTATTAGGTTATTAGGTTGTATTTGATTCATTATTGTCTTAATAGTAAAAAAAGTTCAAATATTTAAGGCACAGTCAGTAAAAATACGGTTTATGTTCACATATTAAATTTATTTATTTAAAGAATTAGTATCCTATGCCGACATGGACTTGCGAAAATGCCATGAATTTAATTTGTGTAGCCGCATATAATGTTTAAATTTTTGTTGTTTTTCTTTAATATTTATTTCATTTTAATTTATATCATTAGAAGACTGTATTATGTTATCTATTAGATTTTAACTAATTATTAAGTAGGTACACGCACTTTTGCATTGGAATAAATCTGTAAAAATAGTGTATGGGTGTAGTAATAACTAAATATCCTTTTAGTGAATCACATTATATATATATTTTTGCCGTATTCAACTTATCAAACTCAGTCTGGTTTTGACCGTAAGGTCCAAGCAATTAAGCCGAGTTCGTTGTTTGTATAACAATCAGTAGAAAATATGAAATTTATAACGCAAAAATGCAAATGAACTCGGCCTATATTACACAAGGCAATTTGTTTGGAATCATCTGACAGTTACACAAGATACAATAACGTTAGCGTTTTGTTAACAAAACATAGCTCGTTATTTTTTTTTCACAATTCTCTACCATTGTTTTGTTAAAAGTTGATTGAAATAACTTCTCACGTTCTACTAGAAACTATTGTTCGGATCACATCCAATGTCTCAAGTGATACCACAATATGGCTGGTATTAATTGTACTAGTGTATCAGGTTTGCACAATGTGTGATAGAAAAGTGTTCTGCAATAAATAATGACCTTACTATTTTCTTCCAGATTATTTAACATAAGTTTTTCATATATAACATGAAGGCTACATACTGCTACACGACTTGATCGAAATTACGATTTGATTTGATCGGCAGTACGAAAAAAAGGAGGGGTGGTGTGCGGGGATCGTAAGCTAAGCTCCGCCATATGCTCAAGGTTATTTGCGACTATATACGCCTTAAATTGTACTAATTCATCAGTACCACTTCTACTAATCATATTACCACGTATTAAATAGTTCTAGAGTAATATTAGAGACTTTACAGACATGGAAAAAAATACATAACTTAATTTTCGTATAGAACAAATACAATATTTTTTTAAATAAAGTGAATCTGGAGTTCTCTGTAATAAACTAACCAATAATTAATACATTTCTAACCCCACTTTAAAAGCTAAGTTGCCTGTTGAAAATTACACTTGTTTAGCTTTATACATTTTAGTAACAGCGTTGGCAACACAGCACGTAGCTAAAGTAGGTGTCACGCAAATCTGACGTCGAGTTCCTAGCAACACACAAGTGTAATTGTGTTTCAGTTGTTTGTGTATATATATATATATATATATAAATATATAGTCACATCTATACTTAATATTATAAAGCTGAAGAGTTTGATTGAACGCGATTATTTCAAGAACTACTGGTCCGATTTGAAAATATCTTTTAGTGTTGGATAGCCCATTTAATAAGAAAGGCTATATAACATCATGCTACGATCATGGCGTGGCGATAATAATTAATAAATCGATATTTTGTTTTTACCCGACTGTCAGGACGGGTATTGTTTTTCGCGCGTATCTTGTATGTTTGTAATTTTTTTTATTCCCACGAATCTTCCAAACGGCTGGATGGATTTTGACAATTAGGGTATCGTTAGATTCGTCTAGAAAACCCAAGTATCCTTAGATAGGTTTTAAGAATAAAAAGATTTAAACGGCGGGCTTTTGACGCCAAAGAAGTTTATTCTATCGTAGAATTTAGTAGCAACCCGGAGTCTGGAAATGTGTCCGGTTGATTATAGGCTAGCCCCCTACACTAGACCTAACATAGCATGTTATGCTCCTCTGCCTATCCTTTCGGAGAATAAAGTCATGATTAGTTTTTTGTTTTAGAGTGCATAACATATGTATCTATCTATACTGTCAAAGTGAAATCGTAATATTAATAGAGCAAAGTTTCTCTGTTCATTTGTTTATTGTTGTCGCCTTACGATGGGAACAACTACATCGTGTAGATAGGTAGACTTTTATGGTCCATTGAAAGCTACTTGCTGAACATTTTCACTTCAGTGTTAAGTGTTTGTATTAGATGCATTGCTATGAATAATAACTAGCGGTAACTTATTTTAACCATATAAAACTGTTATTAATTGTAAAAATTACCGAAACTGTTTCCTTCAATAATATTTTTAAATAACATACAACACAATCGGTATTAATTACAAACTATAATTTCCCAGCCCTTCCAACAATTCCTTATTAAAACCACCGTTCAGTTATGCTATTTTAACCTGAAAGAAGGATAAAAAATCTAAAATGGGATGGTGATTCCAATTGCCTGTCCTGTGTTGGTTTATCATTCAGTTATCCATTAGATCTAGTACTTATAACTCGCTGCTATACTCAGATATTCTACCATACGAATACGGTATTCTCTTATAACCTATGATCCGTGGACCACTGGTTGTCCAGAAAGGGGCCAAAAATGGTATTGTGGTTATTAGTGCTATTGTAGTAATTAATTGAAATTGTAACTAATAATAATGATGATTAAAAAGAGTGGCCTGAGTCTCTTGCCAGTGAACTGGCCTTAGGCAAATATGATGGCGCAATTTTTTTGGCTTTGTATGACGTTCATAAGAGTCATATATTTGATCTATGTGAAATAAAGATAATGATTATAACAAATGACAAAAAGGGCAATAGTATAGTTGTCCAATGGTTCCACATTGCAAAGAGGTTAATAAGGAACCACTACTCAAATCGATATCTCCAAATGAAACAGATATTACAAGTTTCTGAGAATACTTCAATCCAAAACTACAACTTAATAACAGCTCTCTAGATAATTTTATGTACAGTCGAGTTCATTAATATATTGACACCATCATTAGATATTTTTGTTGAAAAGGGTGACTAGAACTTATTGCCTAATGTACCTACAGCATATTTTATTGAACCATTCACATGAGGACATATATTTGATCCATAGGTTCTATACTATTTATTGAGCTTTTCAACGCTCACAATATTTTGAATCCTTGATGGTGCCAATATACGAGTATTAATGAACTCGACTGTACTTACGAATACCTAAATATAGTACATACGTCACAGCCCTTACGTATGCAACGCGACCAACGTATTCCAAATTCTATTAACTAAATCAAAATGAATATGTCACAAACAGTTTATGCGCCGTCATTTAAAATACAGGTAGGTAAGTTACGTACCGTTGCTGACACATACAGAAATCATACATAATAGATATACAGATTGTATTACTGTAATTAATTTAGATTTCATACAAATAACGTTGGAATGAAAATTAATATTTTGTTTCAGCTCCAATTTTGTTACGGTTTAATTAAAACTCGAGTAATGTTATGCTTATTATTCTAATGGGATAGGCAGAGCACTTGTTTTAATGAATTTTCAGTGGAATAGCACCAATTTGGTATTTCAATTTTATTATTTACTAGTTGTTGAGATGTTATGTCTGTAAATTAAAGGAAGGGTTATATGAATTAAATTAGTTGTTATCCGGGGCTTTATTCCCGTAGTTCTTTGTTTGACCACTGCACAGCTCCTTTTGACTGTAGCGTGATGTTATATAACCTATGACCCTCCTCAATAAATAATAATAATAATAATAATAATCTACCACATTTACACAACGCCATCTAGTCCCAAATTAAGCAATTAAATTTGCTTGTGTTATGGGTACTTAACAACTGATATACTACTTAATTATTTTTTTTGTAAATACATACATATTAGGTATAGATAAATTACACCCAGACACAGAACAAACTTTTATGCTCATCACACAAAGATTTGTCCTGGGTGGGGATCGAACCCACGACCTCCGGTTTAGCAGTCAGGGTCACTAACCACTAGACCAACAGGCCAGTCAATGAAAATGATGATGAAATGACTATCTAACACTAAAATATTTTTTGAAATTGGACCATTCTTGAGATATTATATTAATTATTACTGTTTTTTTTTTCATTTAATTTGTAATAGGCACCTAAAGTACTTAATGTCAATTTGCTGAGATTAAATGATTTTTCTTTCTTTCTACATAAATTCACAACCCTAAACTATCCCTAAACTCGAAAAAATATAAAATAAAAACTATTTTTCTTTTTTTTTTATACAATAAGACAGTCTATATCAAATCAACAGTGTACCTTGAATCAAAGAGGTAGTTTTGCGTATTCACAGAAATATATTCGTTACTCTCTTACTGAAATTCACTGGTTTTAAATATACTTTGGTCCAACAGAACTCATTGAAAACTCTTCATAAAGCCTACATTTCTTTGAATATAATTTTTATGTGAATAATTTCGACGGCTCTTCACCTGACCGAACAGTGAAAGGACGCAACGGATAGAACGGAATGATCTTGCGTTTTAAATATTTGAAAAGTTTAATTAATATTTTTTAATTTTGGAAAAAACGTTACGTCTAAAACGTCTAAAAAAAGTTTAGAATAAATATCCAGGTGGCGTATAAGTTTATCATAAAGTAATTTGTCTGCGATTTGCTGCGATAACTGATGCGACAACACGTCAAGCGATAAATACGTCATAATAGTATTATTAGAATCGCTATACAACGGCAGCACAAATCTGATGGCAGCTAACAATATATCTGTGTAGAACAAATATTCGTATCAAACATTGTAGGCCCACAAAGGAATCCACATAAGATATCTAATATTATTATTACTGCTGTCTGGGATCACGTACGACTATAAGTCGTAAAACAATTGACAGAGGAAAACGGTTACCCGCGCTCTATAGAGGTGACGCTGGGAAAGTTCTAGAGACAGTAAACCATCTACTATATTACTATAGTAAATATTATATGTAATATTTATGTACTATATCCTTACAGTACCGTTTTTATATCTGAGGGCCTAGTGTGAGTTTTTACGCGTTGGATCATGACAACGTTAGCTACAATTTGTATAAAATAAGAATGACGCCATCTAGTGACAACATTTATGCAATATCTCCATATAAAAAAGTAACGTTGTCACGTTCATTACATTATTATCATATTATCGCGTTAAGCCACTTGCAAAAACTCGCAAACTTGCAGGTACTCAGTGTGATTAACGAAATTACGTGCAATATTCACCTGTTAAAGTGAAAATAGTATCAATTCCCGGTCATAATTTGCTTAAAAATAACAGAAATTATAAGCGTACCAAGCTCTTAAATTATAACACAGAATAATGTAACACAAACAGAGAGAAGCAAAGGCATTTACTATAAAATAAATAGGTCCTTGCGGGAGCAACATCCAATTTGAATTTTTACGAGTGCTGTTACAAGTTTTTCGTTTATTCATGAATCATTTTTAAATTCTGTGCCATTGCCTCGTCTAGTGACGAATTAAAGAGGTGTTGAAAGTAGAAAAAGTACATTATTTTTAGTAAGTTGTAAATCAGCATAAAAGATATATCCTAGTGTAACTGTACTGTATTTATCACTAGACGGTGCAGTAACACAGAATGTGGATTTCTCCTTCCAAGAGAAGATGGAATTAGAAATCCATTATAGTGGAAAACAAGCTTACGTCTCGCCTGACAGTAAACTGTTACCGTAGCCTGCAACAACAGGAGCATCACATGCGCGTTGCCGATATAATTGTTTATTGAATAATATTTTAGCTTCAGTAGCGTAATTTTAGGGTGACTATCAAGTGTGAAGGTTCAAACTGCCGGATAAAGTTTATGCTTTATCGTATCGTTAATCTGTCAGAAAATTTCTCTGATAACTATTAAGTAATTTGTAGTTAGTCAGCCAAAAAACCTAAAAACCCACTCAAAGTTGCAGATGAAGTTGATGATGATGCAGTCAGCCAAATTCCTGATCGACCAGTTTCAAAACATTTTTCTATGTTTTTGTTTATGTTGATGAAAGGTCAAGGCCATTAAACATTCAGCAGTCCAGTAATACACAGCAAATGTTTGAAAACAGATCGAGCAGGAACTTGGCTGATTGTACACATAGCTGTCTTCTCAGGGTACCTAGTATTGCCCTTAGAACATCTCTGGTTGTTGTATTTTCTTTCCAATGCGTCAGAAAGATACTATTCTTATAAATATAGATTGGTGCGGACGTAACATAGTGACTTCTTATTTTATTGCTCATTGCATAGCGGGGAGAGTCGTAGATTTAATATCGTCTAGGGGTCGCCCCAGGCTGTCGGTCTTCGCATGAGTGAGCTCGTATCTTATTAGAAGTTATGTTAGCTTGCTGTAGGTACTAATTGTTAACTCACGAAGATAAATGGTCTGTTGCTAATTCTTCATATGCTGGAGATATTCTCCTAATGTCACGAGAATATTAATGTGTATTTTATGCGTCAACCACGTCCATCAATTTTGTGCAACGCTGGACCATACAAATAT
Source organism: Laspeyria flexula (assembly GCA_905147015.1). Taxonomy (NCBI): domain Eukaryota; kingdom Metazoa; phylum Arthropoda; class Insecta; order Lepidoptera; family Erebidae; genus Laspeyria; species Laspeyria flexula. Next base: position 6,753,776 of record LR989964.1, on the reverse strand, counting down.
ACTCTGTGGCTGGACCTTGGTAATGCCAGAGACTCAGCTAAAGTACAATTTTTTTTCTACAACTCATTCAATGGGTAGCTTTTCGTCTCTTCTTTTATCATGCAGATCATATAGCATGTAAGTATGAGACAAAAAAGGTTCTGCACATATATTATATGCTACGGTGTGCACGAACTATCATGCAGAAACTGATAGTTATAACCTTACATGCATCAAGGTTATAACTTTCATGCATAATAATAATGTGTTCGTAAATCCAGTTTCAGACTGCTGAATTTCAAATATTATTGGTATCAGACCGTTGCAATCTAATAAATCTCAATATCAATCAAATTGAAATAAGTCTAGCTGAAGTAATTCTTTATACTCTATATATTTTATCAGAAGAATGCATTCGCAAGTCACAATACAATGAGAACGAGGTTTTATGAAAACACGAGACGTTCCACGAACAAATTGCTGGTAGATGACTAGTCTCACCTTCCACGGAGGACGCTGTAAATTGCTTTTTGTCTTAGGTTCATTATTTTCATGTGAATAAGTAAATATGTTTTATTTTAAGTTATTACAAGTAGATAAATAAGTAGATATAGATATTAGTGGGTTTGCTTGTGACTTTATTAATTATTTTAGTTTTTTATTTGGTGAGTTTTGTATTTTATTGCCCGTCGTGGCAGACAAGCAAGCGGCCCACCACGATAAGTGGTAACAGCCGCCCAAGTAGAAGAAAACACAACCATTGGAAGGAAAACGAAAATGAAAGCGACTCGGAGGAGAAATTGGTTCTCCGGCCCAGTCCTGTTTTAGAAGGATAAATGTTATATAACCTATAATTTATAAAACTGCCTGAATATCGCATCGGGAGTGTATATGACTTATGTGAAAGAGGTTCTGGTTTCCATTCCCAGGTCAGGCATAAAGATATTGAAAGAAAGAAAGAAAGAAATGAAAGTGATACATTTCTGCCTACCCCTTCCGGGAGAAAAGGCTTGACGCTATGTGATGTTAAGATTTTATTCATTGCAATCATTATGATTATCACCATCAGTCTATAACGATATAAGTCTTAGGCGATATAGGTGTCCACTAATTAGCTTCTTGGTCCCCAAAACTTTTCACCTGATTATGATAATCGGGTGAAAAGTTCTTTAAGACTAGGTAAATTTCAAGTAAGATCTTCTCATCACAAGCATAAGTTTACCCGAGTTGAGGCAATCATATAATCCGATCCTTTTCCTTGTTTATACGGAATTTTATTATTTTGCTGATCAAACAATGTTATTACCAATTTCATAATACTCATAAACAATTTATAATGTACAAGATTAAATTGTACAAAGATTGATTAAATCAGATAATGAAATGCAACACAGCAATCATACAATATCTTACCGAGGTATCTGTGAAAATATGAACACTTTAAAAGATTAATGTTAAAGTATAATGTAATAAATAATTGTGTAGATGTCAATGTGGCGGTTCCCGTATTCAGCTAGCGGCTTACTGCTGTTAAGTACGAGAGAAATTTTATTGTGATTTAAGTTCGTCAATTTACGATTCGGATAAAAATAAAAAACACGCTTCGACAGTGACTCCATCAGATCGAGAGATTTACTATAAAATAATAATAATATTGTACCACATTCACACAGCGCCATCTAGTCCCAAATTAAGCAATTATATTTGCTTGTGTTATGGGTACTAAACAACTACTTAAATACATTTTTTTTTTGTAAATACATACATATAATAGATAAATTACACCCAGACACAGAACAAACCTTTATGCTCATCACACAAACATTTGTCCTGGGTGGGGATCGAACCCACGACCTCCAGCTTAGCAGTCAGGGTCACTAACCATTAGACCAACAGGCCAGTCATACTACATACATACATACCAACAGCCATTTACTATAAGTCTGTGTGCTGATGATTTGTATTTGTCACTTTCTGGCTCTTTAAGCAGATCAGCTGTAAGATACCAAATTATGAAATTGGTTGAAAAACATTTTAAGAATATAATATTTTTAAGAAACTTCCGACAAGTGCTGGGGACGGTTGCACCAATTTTAATAAAACATGTCTAATAACAACTGCAATCATGTCAGTTTTCAAACAAAAAAAGCCGTATCTCAATTGGCCCATTTGTTTATGAGCTAAAGGGAAAATTGTCGTATCATCAGTGCGAAGTTTTAAAATGGTCCCAGTTAATGAAAAATAGGCTCGAAATGTGGGTGGAATACACCTATAACTATACATTTTGGGTTTTAAATACGTGAAGCTGTGAAGCTAGGTTCTATGTATAAGCTAGATTATAATATTATAAGTATAAGTAATTTCTAATAAAAATCAAAGTCCACACCGTAGTGTAACAATAGAAAAACTCTCACACGTTACGAGTACATTATGGTTATAATAATAAATGGTTATAAACGTTACAGATTGTTTACCGACTTCAAGTCGGTTCCGTATGAAAACGGAAGGTAAATTATGTTATTGTTAATTCACTTTCATGTCATAAACATTACACACGCAATTTATAACATAGCTTATATGAGGAGGAGAAGTTTGTTTGTAAGTTTGTGCCGGGTAATCTTTGAAACTACTTATTTAATTTTGGAAATTGTTTCACTAATAGCAAATTATAATGTGAATGTGTACCATATTATCTCAAGTCAATTATTTTAGTAAGTAATTAACTATGAAAGGTCGTAACAACTTTGTTCTAAATTAGTCTTTATGTAGTTTAACTAACAAATATCTTAATTTTTGGTACACGTATTGTAGCAATCGGAGTCGATACTTAAATCATAAGAATAATGTTTTTACGCTACATTAATAAACAATTTTTTATTATCTCCCGCTCAATTGATATTCTAATTACGTATCCAAGTTACTTTTTGCTAAACTTTATACTTAAATGATTGAGGAGGTTTATTGATTCAGTCAGGACGGCAGCCGGTCGAACCATCTTTAGACTTTTAAAAGTGTATTATTATTTTTACATTAAAATGTACATAGTATAAGAAGATTATAACAAAGTTAAATATTTAAGTTTTAATATAAAAGTTGTTGAATGTATATTCTTGGTTTAAGTTTAAATATTTTATAAACTTTTATATCTACTTAAATATATTCATCTCACGTAATACATAAATGTTATTATTACACAGAATTAACATTTACTAAAATCGGTTAGATCTGGCGCCTCCATGTCTGAAGCATCATCGGTTATACCATTAAATGGTTCATTTATTTTTTGACATTGATTAGTTCAAAATTGATGTAATAATGCAGGGGTTAGACCGGTTAGACGGTCAATTTCACGTGAGTCTGATTTCAGTAATGGTTTCCATTGCCGGGAATATATATGTAAAGTCGACCTTGAACGAATAAATTAACAAAAATAATTAATCATGTGTCTCAATAATAAAAGACACGAAACAATAAAAATGATCAATCTTTTCTCTATTATAATATGCATGTATTAAATTAAACACTTCTTCACAACTTCTTCACACATTCAATAGTTTTGTATTTATAGTGAATATATTAAGATAATATTTAAAGGCAGTAATTGTATTTTTAAAAACATGTGCACAAAATCTAGCAGCATCGCTGTGTAGAACTAGTTTGAAACTTAGCTCTTCAAGACGTTTCAGATGCGATCAATCCGGGTCGGTACAAGCTTGTCCTCAAAACAAAACCTAGCCCAGTCAGCAGTACTTAGATCTTGCTTGTACCTCTACTAGCTATGTCCAGAACTTGAGGGGTCGATTCGACGACAAACTAACTACCAATCACTCGGCAATTTCAAGGACTCTTACTGGTCTCAATAGGCCCAACTGGTCTCGACAAACATCGAGACGTAATCAATTCGGGACTTGACTAAACATCATTAAATCGACAAGGCCTCGTCATTAGTTTACGGCAAATAAGGGGTACTGAAAAGTTTTACTGAATAAATATTTTCGTAGATTTATAAATCGGTTTTCTTGACCTTATTATGTTTACGAAAGCTTAGTTTTCTTAGAAAGTATATTTTTTGTTATATAAGATTTTACACAATGTCGCCCTGCGGGGCTTGAGTTCTTGTGGCGTTGTGCTGCCTTATTTATTTATTTTTAAATATAAATTACTTGTGTCTACGCTTTCTGCGTAACAATACGCACGACAATACGACGAAGAAAAGTCAATAAATCGTGTAACATATAATTCACTTACTCATGATAGATGTCCGGTGAATTTAAATATTAACTACTGCTTCTTACCTGTAACAAAATGAAATAGGATCGTAAATATAAGTCTCAAAATGAAATTATATATTTATAGAGTAAGCGAACAGTTTTTCTTACTGGAAAATGTAAAAATTATATACACGTTTAAATATTAAGATTGCCAGGTGAAGATTAGGCTGACTCAATATCAAGGGAGTTTCGCTGACGAAACCCCGGGGATTTATGTAATCCCGATTCAATCAAGACGCGCCGAGTTGCTTACATTAACCAGTGACGTGACTTGTGTTACTAAGTTATGCATAAGGCCGTTGTTCCTCGATGTCTCAATATGATCCCAGTTTCGTGGTCAATAGCTCACTTGAGAGTATTCTCCACGCAAATTACGGTTCAGTGTTAATGAATTTTGTTCGTAAGGGTTTCTGAGGGTAGGGAAAACTGAATATATTTCTGTGGTTTTAATAATAAAGGTGAAATACTTTATAACATACATGTTTACATAGCGTCACGCCTTTTTCCCCGAAGGGCTAGGTAGAGGTGGATTACACCAGCATGTTTGGTTCTACGTAAAATACTTATTTTATTATTATTATTTTTGAGTTAGATATCATGAAAGGTTTCATTGCTACGTCGATCAGTTAATCAATCATTAACAAAACGCCATCATTCTTGATTTTTTATACTATTACGTAACGCATGTTTGATTTCTATTGCAATCTTATTTGCTCACAATATTTCCTTAGTTTTTAATACTTCAAGATCCTTCTTAACAACTATACTATGACAAAAATTCCGAAGTTTACAAAAAATATAGGTCTTCGTAATAGTAATTATAATCGATTTAGGTGTTCGAATCGTATAAAATTTGTTACTTATTCATACTAGCTTGGGGTAAGCTTTGACGGTCACAAATTTCAATCGGCAATTTACATAATTGCTCAACCAAAAGGATAATACGCTTACAAGATGAATCATACAAGTATTCCAAGCTTCTGAGAGTACATAAAAACAAGAGATTAACATAGTTAACACTACACCGCAGTCTGTAAGACAAGTTGAGACTTGTTAACGAAGAAACAATTTCTAACTTATGGACTTACTACAGAAGTTGTTAGTCTTTCCTAAAAGAACGCATAATTTTACTTTGTTCAGTGCGACGGAACTGTACTGAGCTTATTTTATTTCTCTGGTGTTTTAAACGACAAAATTCTTGGCAAGAAACTCTCGTATTTTCATATTAGCGGATCTTGAGCAGAATTTTAAAATTAAACGCTCTGGCTTCTGTGTACCTTAATGTGTATGTGTAATAATGTAGAACATTATTTTGCGATAGAGATAGAGGAATTTGTGTCTTTCTTACTTTAATACCGACGCACCCAAAGGTCTGGTTTGTTTTTCGACTTTCGGCATTGAAATATTTAGGAATCATAAATATATTAGTCAATGTGAAATCATCAGTTATAGAATTGATTGCGATAATATCTAAACAATATCATATTCGTCTTGAATTTAGGTATCCTTTACTTGGATTGGTAATCCATTAAAAAATCATTGTAAACCACTATACACTCTATGTGCCATTGTCTCATTATCATCATTACAATCATTTCAACCCATAAATGTCCCACTGTTGGGCACGGGTCTCCTCCCAACATTTTGGACAGAATTTAGCTTACTATACCACGCCGGCTAGACGGGTTGGTAAAGGATTTTTATTTCAAATTTTCCTTTACTCGCAGTACTCTTGTCTGCATAAGGTTACTCTCTTAGTCACCTTGTACGATACCCACGGGTTGAGACGATGTAGTGACATTATGTATTCTTAATCCGTCACTACGCGGACTTTCATCAGTGGTTTGTTCAGGCCTTTGTCTTCATTCATTACCTTTAATTTAATTTTTATTCTGATTGATCTTGAAAATAAATTTTGAAGTATTTTAGCATAAAATAAAACAAGCCAATTTTTAATAACTGCACATGATGGTATGTTGCAACCACTGTAATCATATTATATTGATAGTGCAAAACACAAAACCTAGCTAAAACGTTCTTAAACAGTGTAAGTTGATGAAAAATCATTGCTATTTACAGTCCTCAACTGCATACAGTTTTCCAAGAATTAACAAGTCACGCGATGTCTGTTCAAGTCGGAAAATTATGAGCTTGCAATTAAAAATACACGCTATAACTCAAATATACATTTAGAATAATAATTAGGGTCGGAACTGTAAGATCAAAAGTACAAGTAAATGTTTCCAACAAATTTCTGTATAACTCTGAGATATGTAAATTATTTGCAATTAAAAAGTGTTGTAGTTGCCATGAAAATTACGACACAATTACTCCAATTTTGGTATACATAATGTTCGGATAGATAGGTATTATCTAACAACAAATGTTTTCATTATGCATCTCTTTACGATTGTAAACGTTTAATATTATAATGGCCTTGAAGCAGAACGAATATTCAAACATCAATAACTGCATTTAGAGATATTCTCCATAAAAGTAAAAACTGAAATCAGAAAACTTGCAAAGCAAAAAGGATTCGACAAGGATTTAAACAATATAACTTTTTCCATCTCGGTCAAAATATCATTTCCTTCCCTTAAAACGAGCTCAAGCGGTAACTCTCTGGCAGTAAATAAATTATTTAGAAAAAGTTATCCGAAGAGATAGGATTATGCAAATCGGGTACGCAGACGAGGTCACCAGATCATGTTTAAAGCGCGCCTGTGAGAACCTTCTAACTTTTTGATGAAAGAATTTTCTTTCAAAGTCTGTCAATTGAAAAAAATACAGTTAATCTATGTCTTAGATGTCAGTTGACGGCCGTTAGCCATTTTATATTAAAAGTCTTTGAATCTTATTTTTTAAGCTTCACGTAGCGTTACCTTTTTCCCCGAAGGAGTAGGCAGAGTAAATCAAACACAACATATAGCCCTAAGAGATACCTAGATTAGGTATAAAGCAATGCCAATGACCGACATTTTAAGACAAAATAAAAAAATAGAATATCATTTTACCCGGGAATCGAACCCTAGATCTCATGCACAGTAGTGCACACTACCATTGCGCCGAGGCGATTAAGTATTCAAGACTTTAAATAATATTCATAACGCATGAGCGTAATATGTACCAATTTATATAATATCGGGCGCAAAGGGCAGCGTCCGTAGAATTTATAAACAACTACTGATGAAAGTTCTCTCTTGGTTTATTCAAGAAATATAAACCTATGAGCCACTCAACATATAAAAACAGAAACCTTCGAAATTGAAGATCGTTTTTTTTGCTCAGGAAAAGGATTCAAATCCTCCTAATCAAATAATATTATTCACACAAAAGTTTGAAGTGACGGATTAAGAATACATATACATATGTCGTGGGTTTCGTAAAACTCGTAAAAGGCGACTAAGGAAGTAACCTTAAACAGATAAGAGCACTGCGAGAAAAGGTATTCGAAACAAAACCCTATACCCGGTCGGTATAGGGTTTTGTCTGGGCAGCGTGGTATAGATAGTAGGCTAAATTCCCTTCACAATTTTTGGAGGAGACCCGTGCCCAACAGTGGGACGTTTCTGGGCTGTAATGATGATGAAAGTTAGCTTTGTTGATTGTTTCTCTTTTGGAAACATTTTTTTTACAGAATTTTAAACAAAATTCAAGGTATTTTATACAATACTGCTGTGTCCCACGGTGTCAACACAGGGTGTCAGATACATCCATAATAAATTTTCAAAATTTGGCCTAGCAGAGCGTAAAGGAAACACAGGAAAAAACAAACAACCAGGAAAATAACACGGAATAGAAAACACAGGACATTCTTTGTTGTTATTTCCCTAAAGTATATAACAATTTCATCTTATTAGATTAAATAATATTAATAAACAGAACGAGGGACTCAAGGTATAAGGAAAATAAACAAAAATCTAAGCGTTTTATAAATCCTTATTATTTTCAAGAGGAAAATTCAACTTGAGGTAGTACAAGGCTCATTCTTATTCCAAACGGTTTCTTCATCGGTATTCAATAACTGGATCGTGAAATATCACGTTACTGACAATATATCTATCTTCAGGATATAGATTTTTATTTTTTGGCCACTGCTCAGCTTCTATTGGCCGTAGCGTGATGTTATGTAACCTATAGTCTTCCTTGATAAATGGACGATCCAACACTATAAGAATTTTTGTTTCTGATATGAGCGTGTTCAACCAAATAAACTCTTCAGTTTTATAATTAGTATAGAATTATAGATTAGAGTAGACAAGTCCTAGTCGTAAAAATAGAATAATCATTATGAAAGTAATATAATTATTATTAATAATACTCTTACACACAATTAATTATATTACCCTTCGTTACAAACGAAGAGTAATTATTATGACGCCACGATGTCTCGTTTCGCTCACTTGTGGATAAAACAATATTCATCCATACCAAGAAAGTTCATCTAAATAATATTTTAGGCATGCCAAATGTACTAAACATATATTTTCTTGACGATCGCATATGGGAATGTTAATGTGTCATCGTAAAGTGGTTATACTGCATCTGTGTAATACATAAAGTAGGCAATATGCCTTACAAAGCACCCATTCAGCTACTATCTGGTCATTTATAGCAAGAGATGAAACAAGGCGCCGTAGTGAGGGACATACCAATCTATCGATAAAATTAATCAAACATTTAAATACGATAAACAAGTCATGTTAATTGTTAAGTAGGGATGCGACACGATATGCGAATAAATTGATTGTGATAGCTGAATAATTGAATAGTGAGTTAGAAATAAATCCAATGAAAAGCTAGGCTGCTACTTCTTGCGTGTCAGATTTATCGGTTAATTAATGATTTATACTTGTTTATTCAAGCTACGGTAAACAATACATAATTAAAAAGGAAATATAAATAATGAAAGTAAATTTAATTCCTCAATTTGTTGTTTTTGCGTAAAGATACATTGTCATGTTGAAGTTAAATAATATATTATATCATTAAAACCAAACAACTGGCTTGATTTTACATCTAATTATATCTTCAATTTATACTTATGTTGACTCGATAATGATTAATGATTATAGTGAAACTCCAAAATATCAATACATTCATAGGTACTTATACCATTAATAAAATTGAATAATGATCCTGTTTGTTTATTAAATCTGTAATAATTAACCAATTGAAATTGTAACTACTATGGCGATTAAAAAAAGAGGCCTGAGTTTCTTGCCAAGTTCTTCTCGGAGCTGTCAGTGAAGTGTGAACTGGCCGTAGGCAAATTTGCTGACACCTTTTTTTGGCTTTGAATGACGGTCATAAGTATCATGTGATCAAAATGAAATTAAAAAAATTGTCTTTGACTTACTGAAGTATATCCGTCTGGAAATTTTGAAATTATTTTAAGTCAGTTTTGAATGTATCTATCGTACTATAGACGAATGTAACCGTGCACGAGTTCGTGTGTGTTACGAAACGTCTAATGCTAGATTGTTTATTTACACAAAAATGTTTACACGAAACATTATTTTCTGGTATTCGATAACAGACGAGTTATCGACAATACGATGAAGCACATCACTCGATGGTGCCGCAGTGTCGAAAGGGTGCAGTGCTTCAACGACGCGCTGACATCTGACTCAAGAGGGGTCAACGACATTTCTTTCATATACCACACGTCTAACCCGGCTGTGTTAATACGTTATCAATGAAGTTTGTTACAACGTGATGTGTGATCAAAGGAGCCGATGTCGAATGTTTACGCGGGCATTTTGTGGGATAGACTTTATTAAATAGTTAATAGTAAATAATTTATACAAGATGTTGCAATATAAGAAAAAAAATTAGTTTATGGTGCTTAATGTGATTAAAAGTTCTATTTAAAATTACTTCATCAACTTAATTAGAATGGTTGGAATCAAGTTAAACTGATGATACACCATTTTCAGGTTCCTTTTACCAGTAAATAATTCCTTTAATTACCTCCGTCATTCTGTCCGTCCATCCGTCACTGTCAGACGTAGATTTAATAAACATCCACAAGGTGTTTTTATATCTTGTAGAAGGCCGGCAATAAGCTAGCGTTAATAAAAATATTGTAATTTATACTCATCCAGTTTTAGTATTTTCTTTAGTTAGTTTTATCTTCAGAAATCATAATAAAAGAAAATCTTATTCGTATTATCTTCAATTTGAGTTAAGCTTGTCTATTTAAGTATATTTATTTAGTTTTACTTAATCTCTACTATTTGTAAATGCGAGTCTGTTTGTATGTCCATCTTTGACATTGTAGCGGAGTAATGGATTGATTTGTTTTTTTTTGCATTGGATAGTTGGATGGTCATAGGGTCTCTGCTTACAGATTCACTTTTGTCATCCACGGGCACGCATTATTTACTAAATAATGTGTTCCCGTGTTATGCTTTGGATGACAAAAGTGAATCTGTATGCAGAGATCCTACTCGAAATATCGATATTCGATTGATCGATTTCAATGTCGCTGTCAAATTTTTGAAATAAGGTGACCCAATTTAAAATCGAGAAAAATGCTTTCTGAAAATAATCATAACTAATTAACTCTATGCAATGAAATACTGTTACGTACGCACGACGTACGTGTACGCACTATTATTTATTATTACTCTTCTTTCGTGCGCAGTTCCTAAGATTGCCTCAGAGCTATCGATTCTAGGTAATATGTTATCATTCTAAAACCTTATCACGTAATTCTGTTGGCCATATAGATACGAGTTTAATTTACCGCATAAAAGCTTTTATCCTCGGACCCTTATTTTAATAAGTTAAAAAGGTAGCCATATAAATTTTATTAATGAACTTGTTTGTTGGCTGATTTGTTTTCGAGACCCTTTAGCGTTTTGTGTCAACAACAGAAATTGGTTTGTATTGTACATGTTTCTTGATGTAACCGATTTCTTTTTTATTGTTAGCATTTGTTTTAAGAATGAAACATTATGGTTTCTCTACATAATGGGTTATGCCGAATTACATAGATTACGCATGTGGAGTCGCTGGTATGATAGGCGATGGTCAACCGTGATCATCAGTAAGTAATCACAATCCATTCCGTGATTGGCTATCGCAGTTAATATTGTTGTTATTGTTACTCTGTAAAGAACCAATAACATTGCTGAATAAATTTAATAAAATATTCATATCTCTCTATCTAGAACCAATTTGTTTTAATGACTCTTTAGGCACTGAGCAATTGCTGATTGATAGCGGTATCTCAGCTGATTTTGAAAATTCAATTCATTTATTACCAAAATTAATATCTAAAATCAAAAAATACAATACAATAATAATATAAAATTAAATTGAACTAAAAATAATATATAAAATGAAAATTAATAAAAACTTTATCGAGATCATAAAGTTTTTATTAATTTTAATTTTATTAAGAGGGCCATCACCCACTACTGAAGTTCATTTTCATAATTGTTATCAAATATTCGAAAATTACATAGCCAAATTTTAATTCCTGAAGATTTCACAACATTAGGTATTGAAATCGATAAATCGAATGTCAAGATTGCTGGCTAAGCTGTCTATGAAAAAATAAAACACTATTTTAAAATATATGGGTATTTCGTCACAGACAATAAAGGCAAAGACAGACACATTGTTTTCAACGCACCAACTAATGTATAATTAACTAAACATATTTATGTTTCTTAAGGGTGTTTGTTATCCATACATCAGAGAATGTGTCCATAAATCAACCTTTCAGTATGTTACCGACGTGTTTATAAACTTCACTGGGATATTATCAACTCTTGTGATGGATAGGCTAAACAAATACGATATTGTCAAGCTGGCAACAAACAAAACAGGGAAATAAATAGCTACAGCATGACAAGTCAATTATTTGGGTGTAACTTAATGGTTAATAAAGTTTCATTTGTTAGAATAAGCCCCTCAATCAATATATTATATTTCAGAGATTTTTTAATGCTCGGTTCACAATGGCGTTTTTTTATGCTCGTATATGTCATACAGTCAACTAAATTCGAACATCATACATGATTTTTTTCCAAAAAGTAGGCTGATGTACGATAACCACATTTTACCGAGTATATTAAATAATTCATTGCCGTGTATGCCTGATCAAACCCGTTTATGCAATCATAATTATACTTATTACGCAATACTTTACAATAGAAAAAAAAATACGGGAAAAAGGAGATGTGACATACACAATCGATTGGAGTACGTTGAGAGAGGTTATTATAAATAATATAATAGATAAAACTGATAATTTTAATGTGAATATAAGCTTATAAGGATAATCTGAAATAAGAGATTTTAATTTGTGACACCAAATGAAACCCCTTAACTGGTCTGTATCACAAAATTGAAACATTTACACGCTACCCAAATTACAAAAGATTGTAACTATCCATTTTTAAAAGAGTGGCGTTAGTTCTTCTCATAGCTTCACCTCGTCATTGATCGGGTCGTAGGCAAATTTGCTGACACTACTTTTCGGATAACCTGTTCATTCTTAACTTGTGAATTTCATAAGTGTTACTTTGTAACCTAGATGAATAAACGAGATTTTATTTCATTTCATTACATATAAATATGCAGAAGGGGAGAGTTCTTCAGAATGAATACAAACATCATTGAAGAGACAACAAATATGTATATTCAATGAATTTCCATAAATACGCACAGTCAAATCACATTTCCGTGTTGTTAGTTTGTTACAGAAAGTTATGCAGAAGGGTGCTAGTTCCCCCATCTACCGTCCCTTGTCATCGCTCATACATTCTGTTAGTTTTGCTAAACAAATATTAGACAATCTTTAGCATTCGCTATTTTGTGTGTCTTCTACTTTTCATTATTATAAGCTTTCATTTAAATTGCTATATTTCTATGTTTAGGTCTAATCTATATAAATAAAAATGGATTGCCGAAAAGTTTGTGATGGATTCACGTGAGAACGGCTCGACCGATTTGGCTAATTCTTTTTTGTTGTATTACATGTATAAGTACAAGGTAGAATGTAAGAAATTATACAAAAAATTTTGTGTTGGGTTTTAAAATTTCCATATAAACATTTGAAAATGAAACATTATCACAAATAATAAAATATGGCGGTATGAAGTTCGCTGGGTCAGCGTCATATATATATAAATCTTGTCGGTAAATTTTCATCTTTAGCCTTTGTGTATGATTAATTGGATTTATGTAGATATCAAAATACTAATTTAAGATATGTTTAAACCTCGTAATAAGCTGTGTATTATATGTATATATTATTATGTATAAGATATAGCTTTTATATATACTCGTAACTAGCGGACCCGACAGACTTTGTCCTGCATGATATACCAATCGATTGCATTTTTTTTATTTGTGAATCTAAACCATCCTCGAATCCACTTGAACACATACACAAAAAATTATTCCAATCGGTTCAGCCGTTTAGGAGGAGTTCACTGTCAACACACGTACAGAAGAATTATATAAAGATATAGTGAAACAAAATGGTTTTGTTCAATTTACTTCTAAGTTTATTTTGTTCTTTTTGGGCATTTAAATAAATTCATGATTTTTTTTCTATAATATTTGTAGACAGGATGGACATAATGAGATATCGAGTAGAGCAATTAAGGAAGTTCCCAATGCTCTTCGGTTATAAAAGCCAGCTGCCGATATAACAATACCTAGTGTTTTATTCCTGCTTCTGGGCTCTTAAAACAATAATGGGAAACAGTGCTTTGCTCGGTAAATAAAAGTGTCGATAAAGAGGCCTATTTGAGATCTTGCTGAATCGACTTAGTCCATTTCGTTTTTTTGGTGTACAAAATTATTTTCCTAATTAAAATTTATAAGGAAAATGTGAAATTTACTGGTTAAATTCACATAAAACATTCCCCGTCAGACAGATTATAGTATCCTTCATGCCACCGGAATCCTAAGAGACATTTGTAATTTTCCATTTTCTTACCCACTGACCACAACATACAACGCTTGAGGAAAATAGAAACCAAATGGTCGAACTTGTTTGATGATTTTATTTGAGCAAAACCAACGTAAAGTGACCTACATTCGGATTGCTATAAGTTTGGCAAAATACATATGAAAATAACTCTTTACAGTGATTTCCCAAGAGTTTGAGTTTGTACTTTAACAGTGACAGGTTGATTTTAGCTAAGCCTTAGGACTTGAGGTGTTGGAGTGACGTTTGTAAGCTTGCCGAGAACTCAGAGACGTTACTTAACTTTAAAGTTTATTTAGTAAAAACATGTGTTAATACTTAAGTCTATACGCCTAAAGACGATTATTCAATGAAAAAAATATGATGACAGATTACTGCTAATTGACGTTTCTGAGTGCGGCAGTAAGACAAACAAAATTAACTTACGCTGATAATTGAAATAATAAATGGGCCGATGTTCTAAAGAAAGGATAGGGGGCTTACTATGAATTTCGACATTCAAATGTTCGGTTTTGATGTTGCTGTCAAATGTAAGGAAATTTAGTTATGGTCGCTGTCACTTTCAAATATTTGATAGCGACATCAAAACCGAACATTCGAATGTCGAGATTCATAGTAAGCCCCCAGGTCAGGAGTACCCTAAACCGGGGAGAATGCATGAAAAGACTGATGAATGTTGAAGAAGCGAAAGATGTATGTCAGAATCGTAGCAAGTGAAAGGAAATAGTCTCTGCCTACCCCTCTGTTAGGAGAGAGGCGTGATCTATATGTATGTATCTGATGGGCCTCTACTACTCTATTAGATTCTATGTACCTACTTTATTAACCACTCTTATAAATTATATATTTTATTAATTTTCCGGTAATTTAATTTAATATTTTAATTTTATTACAATCATTAAGTTACTTTATCCAACTACCAAGCCAATTACGTTTACGTTTGCCGGAGGTATACGAGTAATAACCAGGCAATTGCCGTTTCGTATTAATACAAGCATAAGTTTAAAATTTTCCTTCGAAATTATATTATTTTTAATATATTATAATTTAACATCTAAATACATATATAATATTGTAGTTATCTGTATCATAATTATATTTCTATCATATAAATCAATTCGGTAAAATTATCATCATCATCATCATCGTTCGGAACAAATATTATATATTTTTTTTAAATTCCTAACCTAACCCCCGACCTGGTTAGGATTTCGGATCAGGATCGGAATAAAACGTCTCACTGCTCGGCACGGATATTCAGTATAATAAAATCTAATAGTGGTAGACAGTTAGTCGTTTAACCGCCTGCAGTATGTAGTATGGCGATGTTCAAATACGAGTCGTGTAAGTTCAAGCTTCCGTATAATCGCTGTTCTTAGAAGTAGCGGTGACCCCAAGGTTAAGGGTTTTAAGCATAGTTCTGAACATGTTTACCGAACATAGCTTGAGTTTCCTATTAATTGCTAACTTGGTAAAGTAAACTTAAATATTGAAACTAGTATTTTGGTAAAAAGTAAATTCATAGTTTAACTTAAAGGTTAAATTAGACAAAGCACCTGTTTCAATTCAACACTGGCAAATAAGAGCTAGATAGCCTATATAAAACATACTCGACAGATTTTTGACGTAGTTTTCATATAAAATCTATCAAAAAAGTCTCATGTAGTTTATTAGACACTTGGTTGAAGGTGTCGAAACAGGCCCTTAAACTTGTTTCAACCATGTGGTCATCTATCTCAAACTTAGTTATTGAAATATTTATCTTAACTCTTAGATAATTTATCAGACACTTAAATATCAGTGGTGAAACATGGCTTCAACGACTGTGCAGTTATTTAAAAAAATTGTATATTTTTTTTGATACCAAATGTTTGTGTTAGTAGGTACTTAGTGTATGTACTTAACAACATCTACAGCATCGAAAACAATTCAAATGATATTCCTATAGATACGTAAACTTTGTGATTCGATACAAAGAGTCGTAAATGTATGAAGTAAGAGCTCTATAGGAACAAAAAAACTCTGTGCATTGTGAGGCTTTTATCCAAATTGCGGAATAAAATTTCAGAAACTTTTGTTGCGAGTGTATTAGCACCGTTTGGAGTTGTATGGGGAACGAAAACTGCGAACGGCTCTCACGCTTCAACTCACGCAGAAATTTCTATCGCAGTTTCATGCAAATGAATAAAAAATATACATTTCCTTTTGTCTTTATATCCGCTTGTAAAAATCTTTATTTGAAAAAATGGATTCTAAAATTTGGGAAACACTGCGAATGCAACCTCCACCACCCATGGCAGTAAAAATGTTTTATGGTTTTTATGGGGTTTTATGGGATACGGGAAACTAATTTAGGGGAAAATGGGCACGATTCTATGTCACGTATGGAACCTTATTGGTTTTATTGTACACATAAGAAAGTTTTGTATTATTATGGCTTTCCATTCATTATTATGTCTTATGACCTCACACGATGAGTTTGTCAAGTATATTATTGTCTGCGTTGCAATATACTTAATCAGTAAAATCAAACACTAATACACAGCTTCTCACTCTAAACGCATATAAGTACCTTATTAGCATAGCTGTGAGTGACGAACCGCTGGCTCGTTAATTGCATTATATTTGGTCAAAGCGTTGGTGTCGAAAGAATAAGTGACCCGTCATGCGATCCAAATTCGATTCTGAACGGCAGTAGATACAAATGTGCATTTCACTTTGTGGAATTTATAAGGTACTTGTCTAGTGACTTACCATAAACCTAGAAGAAATTCTAGGAATATGTAACCTGCATTAGGCCAGCGTGTGTGAATTATGGCCTGAACCATCTCTGTTCTTTACACAGAAGAGAGGAAAACCGTGTTGTTGTTGTCGTTTCGCTCTTCGTACTTTAAACTCCAAACATACTTTGTGTTTGAGTTATTGTAAGTATAATAAAATGACATCCACCGGTCTCATTCAAGTAAATAATTACAGGAAAATGAATTGAGTTGGCAGCACCGAGTCGCCAATCACCTTTTATTCGCTAAAATGTAAATTTATTTAACGAGACACTAACAAAATGTGAGGGCAGCCGTCGTTGTGAAATGAAAATTTATCTAGAGTGTTTGGATGTATGCTCACTAAGCTATAGCATTGCCGCTAACTGTATGCTGACAGATGATTTAGTTCATCATTCAATAACTGTTTTCATTCATTAACTCCCGTCGATCGTTGTTTGGTCGAACTCTATTCTTATTGGTCGTAGCGTTGTGTTATAAAGCCTTCCTCGATAAATTGGCTATAGAATAGAATAGAAAATTTATTTCATCAAGTGACTAAGACCATGAGAGATAGCACTGCAGTGATTATCGTATTCACATACAAGCAGTCTAATCTGCTTGCGATCATGCTCAGAATGCCTTTCGCATTATGGTATAAAAACAATCTACTTTAGCCTCTGCAAACATCAGAAGCTGATTTTTTTTAGGCAAACATTTACGAGTGGCACCTACTTCGACAGGCCTTTTAAAAGCACTTTAAGGTATCTGAAAAAATCCCAAGGATAACGCTTAATAAATACTTTCAACCAAAATAATTTTGAACGTGATCGGATAATTATACCGGTTTTGAGTTATTACCGAAAAACTGCACTTTTCAACAAAAGGATGTAAGAGCTATGAAGGTACGCTCTTTTGCTGCGGAAACCTACATTGAGCATGGTTTGATATGCTCTTAGCCGGTTTTTTAGAATAATACGAGAGTTTAGTTTGAACATGCAAGTATCTATAGTGTGTGCGCTGATGGGGATTGAGTTTTACACTTCATGTGAAGATGGCGTATGAATTTCAAAGAAAAATCTGCCACAAATTGTTTGCCCAACGTGTACATCTTATTTACATTTTACTTAGCGGAAATAATGATTGTCGAATGTGGTAAGTGAACCCTTTAATAATTGTTGTCTCATACAATTTTATGAATATCATCATCAAAATTTTTTAACGGTGCTACATTAATTTGAACTATTTATAATTACGTATACGTATTACGTTTCATAATTATTTAAATTTAATTACTATCTTCTTGCTAAGACGCATTAAATACGCTCTAATTATTAATGACGAGGTGTGTGGTAGATAGGTAATTGCTTCTCGACTGTAAAATTATATAGGAGTTACTTTGTTACGTACCTAATTCGTTATGAAGTGTTCGAAATCGTTGACGTATTGAAACATAATTAATTTTATTGAATTGAATTTAAATTAGTAAAACATAATTTGTGAAATATTTCAAAGCTGAATTCTTAACATAGTAGATGGGTATTCAATAATATTAATCCTTAGCTAATTAATAATTTTGATATCAATCAGATCAACGAACTTTGTAATTTGGCTGTAAAAATATATAGACTGCCGCAAAATTAAATCGACGCGACGGCTTCGCTGGCGTCGTTCTTTGCCTATTTGGCCACTGTGAGCAACAAAAAAATATTTTTTCAAATCAGACCAGTACTTCCTGAGATCCTAGCATTCAACCAAACAAACATACAAACTGCTCAGCTTATAATATTAGTATAGATACTATAGATAATATTAGCATAGAAAACTATTGCCAAACGGCAGAAACGCTGCTGGTTTGCCCTGCTAGCCCCCTTAATAAGTACGTACTTAACAACTTAAACGTTTTGGTTTTGACGTGTAATTTAATTAAGTATTATATATATATATATACATTTTTAATTAAATATAATAAATAGAAGAATTATAGATACTACAGAATAAATGATTCTTAACAGTGCGGAGTTAGTTGGTTATCATTATAAACATATTCAATTTAATCTATAGATTAAAACTAAAAACTTACATATATAAATTTTAAAATGTGCATGTTTTTTAAACAACCAAAAGTTATTTATAAACGTTATTAATAAACGATGTGTTTACAATCTTTACCGGTAAATCGATCGATCGTGTTAATTATTAAACAGTATTCAACTGTTGATCAACTCATTGAGTAATGAAAGTTTAACGCATGCAAACTAAACAAGAATGTCAAATAAATGTCAGTTGCAATCGCATGTTGTTAGAATTTCCTTTCATTACATAGTCAGTCTGATATTTTTTTATTGTCTTTCTTCTATTATAGTTCACTTCCAGTAGCAATCTGCTATGCTGTCAGCATTAATGCTGTGCGGAGGCCAATTTATGGACGGATGTCGCAAGCATTATTAAATAATTATAAAAAAATTGTTTGTTTTTCAAATATGTAATTTAAGTATATAATATGTTCATTCATATTCATTTTCTGCCCATAAACGCCCCACTGCTGGGCACGACTCTCCTCCAAAAAATCTGGAGGGAAATTAGCCTACTAACAACAGACAGAGTAACTTAACGGACAAGTGCACTGCGAGAAAAGGAAAGTTCGAAACACACCCTATACTAACTTGTCTAGCCAGCGTGGTATAAGTAGGCTAAATATAATATGTAATCTTGTAAAAATGTAATGCCCAGAAATAAACCCTTTTTATTTATTTCTTTTCTTCTATTATACTTATGTTAGATGGCAAAGGAAGATTTGAGATCGTCCTATAGTTGGCTAACTTGCGATACTCGTCATAAAACTATATTTTGGTTATGTAAATATTGTTTAAAGTTTTTGAAGTTTCTGTTCTAAGTAAGAGCATATTACTATTTAAATAAATTATCAATTCTAATATAGAAAGTTTCTAATTAATACCTTTTCTTTAGCTTTCAAACACCAAATAAAGTCCTCTTAATATATTCAAATAACGTTAAAAAAATCGATGAAAGCTCCATTATAACCATAAATACATATAAGATTCAATAAGTAGATCCTTTTCAAAACATAATATCTTAATAGATATTATGTGTTCTAATGAAAGCACATAAAATATTACAACTGCGATTTCATAAACAAGATTTCTACCAAAACAAGATGTTATCACTGTTATAACGAGCACTGTTTATAGATGTTCAGCGCCAAATCACAGAAAACAAAGCTCTGAAACATAAATAAAGGGATATTTATTCGGGCCTATTCATTCCGTAATAATTATACCCTCTAGTTACGTTATTTTAAATCGTTTCGAGTGAGCCTAGAGATCCGTCACACAGGTCGTCGAACCTACTACGAACTCTAGCTCTCAAAAAGTTCTCGTTTTTAAGCATCATTCATTTTGTATACTTACATTGTAAACTTTTTGAGAGTAATAAATAAATTATTATAGTTTCAAAATAGCGTAATTGATACTAGCGTTATATCTAATCTTTAACGCTTACGTCTTTGTTTAATTATCATAAATAATTTCGTTGATCAAATATTTCTTTATGACTAACTAGACATCGCGCGGGGCTTCGCTCTCGTCGTTCTTGGCCACTGTTCAGGTCCTATTGGGCGTAGTCTATTACCTTCTTCGATAAATGGGCTATCCATCACTAAAATAATTTTTGAAATCGGTTCATTAGATCCCCCTACAACAACAAAATCACAAACTTTACCTCTTTGTAATATTAGCACTATTGACTAAACAATTAGTTGATCATACTTAGATCGTATTGCTGACGTATATAATTAGATAAACAATCTGTATTCTAAAGCCAAGAAGTGCTTAATTTAGTCCTTCAGCCATCCATTTTGATGTCATAAAACAATCAATGTCAAAGATTTTTTAGTAAATTTGGAAAGAAAAAATACTTCAACAATTTCTCTAAAACTAAATATAACTCACACGAGCCGTGAATAAGGTGTGACTGAAAGAAAGCCAACGTAGTGTCGTCGCGTCGTATGGAAATTGAAAATCAAAGTAGCGCTCCTGGAAACTTTTAATCATGTGGGCTAACCATTTAATAACTTGAAGTGACTGTGTGGGGTCCTATAGTTTATAACCCATATCATTGATTTAATTACCAACGTTAATAAATCCCTCACGTGCTTATAACAAGACTGCCCCGTTCCATATATGTCTGCAATGAAATGTTAGGCACTAATTAATTTTAACCGGACGCAAAATTGACCTATGTTAACAACTGAATCGTTTTATTTAACCCTAAGTACAAAGTCTCTCAATCGAATCACAACTTTTGTGCATAGTTATAAAGTAAAAAATTGGCTGTCAAAATTTGTAATTAGCGGGTTTTATTATATTAGGGCTGTGCTGTAGCAACGATAGTTATTTATGTAAGTACAATAGTGTACAATAAGGTCGGAACGTCCGGTGTCTGTATTGCCAGACGGGAAATTAATGGTGCGAGATGATTTCATTAGATGGAGTAAAATTATACTACAAAGGACAGTTCTGAAATAATTTACTAAGCAATTATGATATATTTTTTCTAATTTTGATTTAAAGAATAGATTTTACTTAACGGTTATAAGTCAAAGTAAAAAAAAATAGAATAGAATTAATTATCAATAATGCCCTAAACTTAATTTTTTTTCTCTCTATTAAGTAAAGCTTAGAATAGTATTACTGAAATAACATAACATAACATGTGACATTATTGATAATTCTATTCTGATATAATTTGAGTTATTATCGTCCAGCATCAGTCCAGTAAATTCACAATCTATATTATGATTGAATATAATTCTTTCATACGACACCAGTAAATTCGCAGGTGAAAGTTAGTTCTAATAATATAGAAACTAAGTGAATTGACTTTGCTAAGTAAATATTTTCGTGAAATTAATCCAGAAGTGAAAGACTGTCACCGTGGCGCAGTGGTTAAGGTGGTCGCCTCGCCACTACATCGCCGTGCTGGGTGACGTGGGTTCGATTCCCACACGAGACAAATATTTGTGTGATTCATAGATATTTGTTTCTAGTCTGGGTGTACTTTGTGTCCGTTAGTTTCATGTTTGTAAAGCTCCCCGCGACACAGGGCTTGTACCCTAGTGCGGGCTTTGTCTTTCAAAAAAAAAAATAGAATATACTTATGAATGAAAAATACGGTTTAACGGCAAAGTAACCTTAACGTTAAATATTTACTGCGAAACTTAACTGTATAGAAAGCAAGGTAATCCGAATAAGCTTTTCGTTCTTCATTATTTATTTTGCAGGGCAAACAATCGGTATGTACTTAAACTTCCCTATTCAAGTTTTAAGGCTCTCACCCATTGCGACTTTTGTAAATCATGCAGTTTACGACTACTTTCACTATAAAGTCACGATGCTGTATTGCTTCGAGTATTATCAGTGGCTATAGCGTTGCGACGTCTAGAAAAACATATAAAGGATTTTTCAAGGCTACTCGTATTATTACACAATGTTTACGCACTGTTTTCTTGTCCACAATACTCCAGTGTTTGAAGACAAAAGTCTTCAACCAGTGTGTGTTGCCAATGATGACTTATGGTACTGAGACGTGGTAGCTAACTATGGGCGTTGTTAGAAAGCTAGTAGTAAACCGAACGTTTGTATCGATAAAGTTACTCGATAAAAAAACATAACATAGCAATACGCCTTTTTCCCCGAAGGTGTAGGCAGAGGTGTTTCACACCCACATTTCGCCAGCTATGTGTGGTCCCATGAAATAGGGGGCGATCAACCGGGAACATTTGTTTACCAAACTCCGGGAAAATCTTAATACTGGAATTTCATGATAGAAATGCCCAATACAATTTTCACCCGACCCGGGAATCGAACCCGGGACCTCTTGCACAGCAGTCGTATACACTTCCCACTGCGCCACCGAGGCAGTTTATAGTTATATATAGTAGAACGACGAGAGTTTATAGATAAAAAAACGCGCGACTATGTTGCTGTTATTCCAAAAAATTGCCGTGGATGATGACTCTAACTATTGGTTCTGACAGTGATGTACTATGTCTGAATGACTCAACAACCTGAGTTCGTTTTGACCTTTGACGGTGCCCTTTCTGCCCTGTATCTGATTAGCAGTGAATTTACTGATATACATCGCGACAAGACAGATTGCGGTCAGGCTAGCTGTATTTTGGGTGATAAAAAAACGATAAACTTTAAGTTGTAAAGCAGAATATGTACTGAGTATGAGTTCCCTAGTCACTGTTTACCTCAATTTGACGATTAAAACTACAGGTGATACATTGTCAGTTTTATAGTTGTGTTTTGAAGTAAAAGTTTCCTCTTCAAAAATTAGGTTTGGTTACCTAATTTTTGAAGAAGACTGTTCAAATTACCTTCTAATCTAAAATATTAAAGTTTATGGCTTCCTACATTTTGGCAAAACAAACACTATGATTACAAATAGTACAAAATGTAATATGTAATATGCTCTTCAGTGAATTTCCGCGCTAGGGCTAATAAATTATATTCATATTAATATAATGGATCACTCATAATTACTGTTATACGAGTAAGTAATCCATTTCCGTTAGATAGTTTGAACTGTTTCGCGGAACTTGACGTATTTCACGGTATTTCATTAAAACTTTTAATCGTGTGCATCTAATCTCGTTTGAATTATGAATAACATTTAAATTAAAATATAGGTTTTAGACACAATATTTTCTATCTAATCTAAGCTTTTAATTCAAGAGCATCTCGCTGGATTGATGCCAAAGAGGACCTAATAAGAGGAGGAGAGGAGGTAATGTTCGGGATATATTCCATGTCCTATAATATCTTTATTGAGTGTCCGATATTATACACAGTTCTAACGTGATCATGACGCTTGCAACACCAAAACACTCAATAAGGATAATAAGCGGCAATACTTTTATGAAAATAAAATTGTAAATATCTATGTACATTTAGCAGTATTTAGTACTTTAAATCAGGAATCGCGATATATACAGTTTTCAGTAACTAGAGGGATTTACTTACGCCCAGTATTAACTTCCAATCCTAACTAACGTTTGTCCGAAGGGAAGACTTGGAAGCTTGAAACTCCACAGGATTATGTATAAGGGTTGGCCTTGACCTTCTATTGGTGTTATAATCCAGGTAGTCTACCGACCCAAATAGCCAATTTACGTTAGCCCGTTTGACGTAGAATATTGTGCTATAGATTTCGCAAATTGTAACACTTATGTTATAAAAAGTAGGTAGGTATTATTTTACATGTAAAAGGGAATCGAAAATTTGAAAAAGTTGAATTTTGAGACCGTGTTATTATTACGTAAGAATTTTCTAAGGTATTTGTTTATACAGGTACCTATGTGTTAGGTAATAATAATTTATTTACATTTAAATAAGTAAGTAGTTATGCCAACAAGGAAGTTTTTACTTCTTTTTGTAGTATAAATAATAAGAACAATAAAGTAAAAATATTAAGCTCCCAAAATAATTAAAATAGAAAGCTGATGAAATTTTGTAAAAATAATGTCCCCTTGGTGTGTCTGTAGTAGCTTATGTACTAAATCCCTATCTGTGTGCCTAATTACGTACAAACCGTCTCAGTGATTGTGTAATAAACATCCATCTATCTAAACTTTTGCATTTATAATATTAATAGGACTTCTAGATTTCATTCTCTTCGACATAATATATATTTAGGGAATTGTAATCGTTTCTTACACCATCATCATTGAATGTTGAAATTCAGAGTAAGCCTCAAAGTAGAAGTACCTAACCCTTATGAAGCAATACTCAAGATTTACCAACCTATCAGCTTTCATCATACATCTCTAGTGCTAATCTTAAACGGAATTCTAACTCGAATCTATAGGTATTTGAAGAAATTACGATATACCATCAAAGTAGCTCCACAATGATTAATCTTTTTTCTCGAGTTGGCTTTTCACAAGTTACCAAGACGACAATCTGTTGATAGGAAAGTTTGAAGACGCTGACAAGTTTATAACTTGTGCGAAATAAACTCTTTTCCTTTGTAATATCGTCATTTTATTAATTAGGCATTGTAGAGTTTTGGTTAATAATAACATCGGTCATTTGAAAAACCATAATTATTCGAAAATCTGGAAATTTTTATTACAATCATGTGCAGCTGAGCTAAATATTATGTAATCAATATTTTTTTCCCAACATGTTTAGAAAAGTACGTATTGCATTGCTTAAACATGATCATAATCTTTAGCAGATGTTTAAATGGCCCACATGTGTGGATAATTTGTCAGCCAGCAATTTTATTTAAGTAAAAATACAAATTTAAAAACTAACCTTTTTACTATTAATTTGAAAATACTCTTTACAAAAATTAATTATTATTTTAAATGCCATTAGAGGCTCTTTGCTGCGTCGACTAACTGATCTATTGTAGCGCCCACACATACTTCTAGGGCATGTGGGTTTCCTCACGATGTTTTCCTTCACCGTCGACAGATGGTGAGTCATTTGACTAGTAGATATAAATTCCACAAAATGAAATCCACATTGGTACTGGAATCAAGTTCGGCTGCTATGGCATATTTTTTGAATAACATAGCATCACGACTTTTTCCCCAAAGGGGTAGACAGAAGTGCATCAGACCTACATTAGATATTGAAAATTTCACTATAAAAAACCCAATATCATTTTTGCGCACCAGCCCTATACGCTACGTCACCGTGTCGTTAGAATGGTGTTAATTCAATTAACGTTTAAACTTCTCTGAAAGCTTTGATCGCTCTCAGTTCAGATTGCGAATTTTAACAAATAAACAGAACAATTTCGAATTCAAAAATTAAATTATTCGATTATAATTCTACTTTTAGACTTAACTGCAAACTGTGATTCATTACGAACTTTTTGACCTTTAGGTGAAATGAATAGCTGAATATTCATGAACAACCTATTCAGCAATTAACTCTATGTTGTAGCCAGTCGGAAATATGCAATATTAGTCAGGTCACGTGGTGACATTTCTATACAGCAGCCATCAATAAAACAACCGTGGTTTCTTGGCTGACTATAAACTAGTTGTTGCTGTCGTTTTTATTTTTGAAATGTGTTGCTACAGTCAATTATTCTGGCAACCAAACTTTTTTTGCGGCGAATAACAGTAGCGAAACTTCTTATAAAAGTACCTTAAAATTCTATAAATTGTAGCTGTCACAGTCAAAAATAATAATAATA
This sequence comes from Laspeyria flexula, assembly GCA_905147015.1. NCBI lineage: Eukaryota > Metazoa > Arthropoda > Insecta > Lepidoptera > Erebidae > Laspeyria > Laspeyria flexula. Next base: position 6,727,572 of record LR989964.1, on the reverse strand, counting down.
ACCCATTAATGTTTCACTGCTGGCCAAGGGTCACTTCTTCTGTATGTCAGAGCTGAGAGGGAGTGGGCTACAATCAACACGTTGGCTAAATGTGTTGGTGGATCAGACATACCCATAGAATATCTTCTGGGGTTCATATCTATTTAGTATAGTAACGCTGAAGGAGTATAATTATATAAGTAAACTTAAAAAGTCACATTTTATTTAAATATAAATATTGAGGTAAATCGAAATGCGATGGTGGCTGAATGGATAAGAGACCGGCGTGCTAAACACACGGTCCGAAATCGAATCCGACCAGCAGTACCAATGTGGATTTCACTTTGTGGAATTTATATGTACTAGTCATGTGATTTACCATTTGCTAACAGTGAAGCTGGGCTCGGGTCTCCTCTCCTCTAACTAGAGAGCTGAGAGGGTTTAGGCCATAATCCACACACGCTGGCCTAGTGCGGGTTAGTGGATCAGACATACTCATAGAATTTCTTCTAGGGTATGTGGGTTTCCTAACGATGTTTTCCTTCACCGTTAGCACATGGTAAGTCACTTGACTAGTACATATAAATTCCACAAAGTGAAATCCACATTGGTACTGCTGGTCGAGATCGAACTCGGACCGCGTGATTTGCACGCCGGTCTCTTATCCATTCAGCCACCATCGAAAAAAAAAAGTGTTATGCGTCATTAAATAAGTGTAATTTATATTTAATACTACATTAATGCACAATCTATGGATAAACTTAAGTCGTTTTAAGTTTAAACGATTCCATGTAACGAATAAGCAAAAGACTAGCAGTTATTAAACTGCATTCAAGAGATTTTATTAGTGTTCTTAGACCGCCGCCGCCGTAAAAGATTGTAGTAGCGTTGATGGAAAATTTATTGTCAATCTCAAAGCTGTAGACGTACGGTCTTACTATTTTGGTTTATTCCTTTTTGAACTTTTTGATTTTATATTTCTTACGGTTAATTTTGACCTAGGAGGATGTAATATCGGTATTTTTAAATATATTTTGGTAACATCGCGAATGTGTATGATTATGTTTTTTTGACTGTTTGTATTTTGACTGGCCTGTTGGTCTAGTGGTTAGTGACCCTGACTGCTAAACCAGAGGTCGTGGGTTGGACCACCCAGGACAAATCTTTGTGTGATGAGCATAAAGGTTTGTTCAGTGTCTGGTTGTAATTTATCTATAATATGTATTTATTTACAAAAAAAAAAATGTATTTAAGTAGTATATCAGTTGTTTAGTACTCATAACACAAGCAAATATAATTGCTTATTTTGGGACTAGATGGCGCTGTGTAAATGTGGTAGAATATTATTATTATATTATTATGTGAAAATAAAATAAATAATATAAAAATATTACATATTTATCGATTAATACTTTAACAATACATGTATTGTATTTCTATCGTAAATAACTCATAAATTAAATTATCAATTAGTAGCTGTTGTTGAAAAAATTGTCACATTTATAATTCTGCAGAAAGAATTTTTTCAAAGAAGTTCAGTGATAATGCACTTCAAGTGGTATGAACTTAACCAAGCGGAAAACAAACAAATATTTCTTTAAATATATCATTTGGTGTCGGAGTTTTGAGTAGTTCTTCATTACTGGAGGTACGTGCGTTATGCACGGTCAAGTCTGGCATGCTGTAGTTTGACGGTTATGTAAATACATATCCATTTTAATTGGCGTGATTGTCAGTATGATAATAATGTCAATATTAATGCGAACATTATATAGTGTATCTGTGTTTATATCAAAGATTACAGGAGCGATTTTGCGATTTAGCGATTTTTAGCGAGCGATAGCGATTTTTTATGCAGCAGTACGAGTTGAAGTTATAATTTTCAACTCATACTGCTGCATAAGCTAAGCTGCAAATCTCTGTGTGGTAGCTGTAAAAAATCCACAATCCCAATTATGTTAATAATCATTATAAAATTTGGTGTACGATATATTTATCAAAAATCTGTCATTGAAACCAATTTTTTTTCTGTACTCATAAATATTTTTATTTGTAAAGGTTTATTTAAATATTATTTTACATCTATTAATTATTTATTTAACTGAAGTCAATACATTCAATTCAAGTCATCTACTAAAACCAATATTATAATAAATAAAGTCGCAAGTTAAACGCTGTAATAAGTATTAAAATGAATAAACCTGTCGCTCCCGTCGAGCCGCCGAAGACACGGCTGATCTTAACCCGATATAATAACTGCAATATCGACGTAACTCGAACAGTTGTACCTACTATAGACGGCTTATACACCTATTAAACTTTATGTAAAGGACTTACAATGTACCTATTATAGTGTCTGATGGCACTTTTTTAAGAGTTGAGTTAATTTTATGATCTTATTTAGTTCAGTTTATATTTTTTAAAGCAGTAATCGAAATGTGTTGTTGGCGAAGAATGAAGGGTATAAGCTGGACAGACCTGGAACGACACGATTCGTTTATAAAAACATCATAGAAGTAAAGTTAAAAGGCAAGAGAGCAAGAAGTAGACCAAGGAGAACTTTTATTAAACAGATCAAAGAGAAGCTCTACGGGTTGTGTCGTATCAGGAGGTGAAAAAAATAGCAGGAAAAAGAGAAGATTGGAAGTTACTCCAGCGATAAGAGCGCAGCTCTTAAATGAAGACAGACAGAGAGAGAGAGAGAGAGAGAGTAATTACAGGAGCTAGCAAACCGATTTTAAAATTTTCTTTTATACTAAGGAACTTTTAGTGCCTGAAGTATGATACTTCTACTCTTTACTACTATTCAAGGGAGCAAAGCAGTATGCGCGAATATCAATAAATCTGGAAAGAAACGGGACCAATTAATCAAATAAGAGGCGGGTGATAACGCGAGACATAACTCGTTATTGGATGAACTCATGCTGTTTCAGATATATGAACAGCTGGAATTAATAAAGTTTCTCTGTTAATTTGTTCGTTTTTGTTTAGCAAACGGTTGGTATTCATTTAGTGAGTACCTAATTTCATAATACACTTCAAAAAGTTTTCGTCCAAAAAAAATTTGTTTTAAATGTTAGTCATATCAAAAGAAGTGATTAAATCAACCGATATTTGAAATTGATATGATGATATGAAAAAATGTGTCAATAATGGCTTAACTGCGGGAACAATTTTACGAACTTGTTTCCAGAAAATAGTTTATTGAATATTACATTCTACGGATGTTCAACCTGGGCTGTGGTTTTACAAATTTCTACTCCTGTCACGAACCGAGTGTTACTTCCAATAGATTTTAATTTAATATATATATATATATATATATATATTATATTTTTAAATGATTATTTCAAGTTTACAATAAACGGTTATCAAGTTATGTATACTACTATCCGCCGCGATGGTAGTCGAATGGTTAAGTGAGTGGCATGCAAATCATGTGTTTCGAGTTCGATCCCAACTGGCAATACCAACGTGGATTTCACTTTGTGGAATTTATAATATAAATAAACTAGTCAAGTGATTTAGCATCTGCTAACGGTGGGAAAACATCGTGAGGAAGCCCACATACCTTAGAAGAAATTCTATGTGTATGTCTGATCCACCAACCCACTAGGCCAGCGTGTGTGGGTTATGGCCTAAACCCTCTCTAGATAGAGAAGTAGAGAAACGAGCCCCGTCATGGCCGATAGATCGTACAAATTTTTGTATTCAGTGATAACTTCGAGAACTAGAACTATAAGACAGTCAAATTATATTAATTATTAAATTGTGCCTACCTAAAACTAACCCGCAGTGGTTGTTGTTCTAAATCCCACACTAAGGAACCGAATTGCGGAGTTAGTTTAGAATAAAACGGATAACTTTGTTGTACAGAACTTTCGGGTCACGGTTGAAGATAAGCATTTGTCCAGCAATGGGACAACTGTTGGAGCTAAAGTTTAATTAGTTTATACTTAATTGTCAAAAATATTTGCCTAAAATAATCTCATAATTTTGAGTTGTAAATGACTTGGATATGAACCTATACAATAATACAATAACAATATAACCTTTCTGGTCAATCACGCAAACTAAAAAAATGTAGCAATTCTATATTTGAATTGATAAAATAAATTTAAAAAAACAAACTTGCGCAGTATCACATCAAGGAGCAATAAATTTAGTATCTACTATATAGTAGATAACTAAAATATATGAAAATTTAAAAATAGAACAAATTTCGAACACATAAGAACCGTTGCACGTTGGTACATATGAACACAATCTTATCTAACCTAGGAAGTAAATCAAATACCAAAATTTATTCATAACATAGTTCTCCATAAAATGATTCAAAGCCTTTTGTCCCTAAACGATAACAAATATAAAAAGAAACCTAGAAAAATACGTTTCACCTCTACCAAGAAATCTTTACTAGTACCATCTAAAATAGGTAAGGCATAGATCCCTGAGGAAACATTTGATGTCGCAGACCTGTCGAATTCATATTTTTAGCTCCCCAAATGTAGGGAAGATATACGTAAGTTAGGTTATTGTGTAGGCATCATTATCTTGAATTCTTCATGTGCATAAATGAATGATAAATGTAGACGTTACGTATTATTTATAGACATGGTAATCGAGGTCGACATGGAAATATACATAAATGAACACCTTTTGACACAGGTCAGGAAAAGTGACAAGAAATAAAATCTATTCTAATATTATATAGCCGTAGAATTTGTTTGTTTGTTTGAACGCTAGGATCTCAGGAACTACTGGTCCGATTTGAAAAAATATTTTTGTGTTGGATAGCCCATTTATTGAGGAAGGTTATAGGGTATATAACATCACGCTACAGGTAAAAGGAGCTGAGCAGTGGTAAAATAAAACGACGGGCGTGAAACCCCGCGCGACTTTTTGTGTATAATATTAAAGCTAAAGAGTTTGTTTTGTTTCGTTGAACGCGCTAATCTCAGGAACTACTGAACCGAATTGAAAACAAATTGTGTTGGAAAGACAATTTAACGGAAGGCTATAGATTATACTACAGCACGTTACGACCAATAGAAGCTGAGTAGTGGCAGGGCACACAGCTCGTAGAACTGATGGCCGATGGGGGAAAAAGGTTCTCGAGTGACGGCCACGTATTGGCGAAGGCGCAGTGTCGGACGGCCCCCCACCAGATGGACCGACGCATGGTCAGGGTGGCGGGCGGCCGTTGGTTGCAGGCGGCACAGGACCGTTCGCAGTGGCGCATATTAGGTGAGGCCTATCTTCAGCAGTGGACGTCGTTGGGCTGATATGACTATGATGATGAGTGTACAAACAAAGATCCGATAGAAAAAAAAGAAGAGCGAAGCCTCGGGCAACAGTTACCTAGTACTTGAAATAATCTTGAAATATGACATTCCTTTTCAATGCCTAATAATTATAATTCTGTAAGCTAATACTGAATGCTGGGACGATTAGAATACTAACTGCCGCACTCAGGGACGTCAATTAGCATTAATCTGTCATTAACACAATTTTTTCATTGAATAATCGTCTTTAGGCGTATAGACATAAGTATTACACGTTTTTACTAAATAAACTTTAACGTAACGTAACGTCTCTGAGTACGGCAGTAACAGTCAATTATTTAAATGATAAATAATGCAGTGGCTCTAATCCTTTAATCAACTATTCCGCCTGCCACTGACGAACTCAACTCGACTAAATTCAAATTGTTTGAGAGGAAATGTCTGTAAGTTGGAGAATCTATCTGCTTCGCTGGTTCTTGGTGAATACAGTTCAATCGAGTTTGAGGATCGATAAGTATAGGAATCGTTGATGGTGCTGGAAACGATGTCATTATAAGAAGTGGAAAACGTCAGACCGCTATACTTCTTCTATTTGTAGGGACAGGTACGATCGATTTCTTGGAATTAAGTTTTGATATGTTTACACAAGTCAAAGTTTTTCGATAAAATTGTATAATTCGTATCTATACTACACTCTTTGCGCTGGTGCGGGTGACAGTTGTCTGTATGACTAGACTAGAACATTCTGGTTGGGTTTAATTTAATTTACTACAGTTATTAATGATTTAATATATTACGAATGTGGTACAGCTGAAATACTAAGTCATAATTTGTAAATCGCGGCTACTTTCATGAGTGAAATGAAATGTTACTGAAACTGTCACCCGCACCATGCTACAGTGCAAAGTGTGTAATATTATAAGCTGAAGAGTTTTTTGTATTGGTTGAACGATAGAATCTCAGGAACCACCGGCCTGATTTGAAAAATTATTTAAGTGTTGGATAACCTATTTATTGAGGATGGTTAAAAGCTATATAACATCACGCTACGACTAACAGGAGCTGAGCAGCGGCCAAATAGAGAACGATAGGAGCGAAACACCACGCAACTTCTTATCTACTATAAAAAATATTTTTTTTTTTTTTTTTTTTTTTTTTTATTGCCTAAAGTGGCAGACGAGCAGACGGCCCACCTGATGGAAAGTGGTTACCGCCGCTCATGGACGTTGGCAATGCTAGGGGCACAGCCAGGCCGCTGCCTACCTTGATAGGATAGCTCTCTTTAAACCTCGTTTGAAGAAGGACATGTCATAGCGCTCAGGAAACACCGCTGTAGGAAGTTCACCCCAGAGCCGGCACGTACGTGGGATGAATGACCGCTGAAACCTTACCGTTCTAGACGATAACGGCTCCAGGTAGTGCGGGTGAAGCCTACAGCGGCGTCGAGTGGTGCGATGATAAAAAGGCGACGATGGCACCAAATCAAGAAGTTCGTCGGAGCACTCCCCATGGAACAATCGATAGAGCACGCAGAGTGACCCAAAGTCTCTCCGTTGCCCTAACGATTCCAAGTTGTCCGTCAGATTGGGATCATCGACGATTCGAACAGCCCGCCTTTGGAGGGAGTCAAGTGGGTCGAGCTGGTACTTGGGAGCTCCCGCCCAGAGGTGAGAGCAGTACTCCAAATGCGGCCGAACCTGTGCTTTGTACAGCACAAGCCGCTGTTTAGGTTTGAAGTACTGCTTCGCCCTGTTCAGGACACCCAGTTTTTTGCTCGCCAATTTGGCTTTGTCCTCCAAATGACTCCCAAACTGGACTTTGCTCGAGATATTAACGCCGAGGATCCCAATACTTTCGGACAACGGGAGAGATACTCCTTCAAACTGAGGCGCCATAACAAATGCGTCCTTCTTCGCAGTGAACGCGCATACTTGTGTCTTCGAGGGGTTGAATTGAACTAAGTTCTTCACACCCCATTCGGAGGCTCGCCCTAGAGATGCCTCGACTTCAGACACAAGTATTGACCGTTTCTCCTGTACAGTGACCCGAGGGATGTTCTGGTGGCCGGTATACCGCGCATCACCCGTGCTGTCATCTGCATAGCAATGCATGCTATCTATAGACAACATGTCATTGATATGCAGAATGAACAGCGTTGGGGAGAGCACCGAGCCTTGTGGAACACCAGCATTGATGGGCCTTCCCTGGGAGCATGCACCGTCGACGACGACTTTGATGCTCCTCCCATCTAAAAAACTGGCGATCCACTCGCAGAGTCCCTCGGGGATTCCATATGATGGTAGCTTCGATAGAAGGGCTCTATGCCAGACCCTATCAAACGCCTTCGCGATATCGAGGCTCACAGCTAGAGCCTCTCCCCCGCTATCTAAGGCTTCTGCCCATCGGTGTGTCAAGTACACAAGAAGATCACCAGCTGAGCGACCGTGACGGAAACCGTACTGTCGGTCGCTAATCAGCTGGTGCTCCTCGAGGTACTGTAGGAGCCGTGTGTTGACGACTCGCTCCATCACCTTAGATAGCAGGGACGTTATCGCGATAGGCCTGTAATTTGACGGGTCCGACCGGTCACCCTTTTTAGGGATCGGGTGGACATGAGCAACCTTCCACGAAGATGGAACCCTGTTGGTCGAATAGGAGAGACGGTAAAGGCGCGTTAATACGGGGGTCAACTCAGGGGCGCACGTCTTAAGCACCACCGCGGGGATGCCGTCCGGCCCACTCGACTTGTGGACGTCTAAGAGTCGGAGTTCCCGCCTGACCGCACGCTGTGTGATGCGAATCTCAGGCAGAGAACTCTCACACCGCGGGATGGTAGGTGGTGTGGCTCCTCCGTCGTCCAAAGTCGAGTTTGAGGCAAAGAGATCGGCCAGGAGATCAGCCTTCTCTCTTGCACTAAATATTCGTTTCGAAACCGTTTTTGAAGATAAACACGTATAGAGGTATTTATTATAAGTAATACGTTTTCATCCGAAACTTAGGACTTTTTTGTATCGATACAATATTATCACTAAAAACATGCGTACCTAACAAAATTTTGTAGCAAATGGATTAGCCTAAATGGCCTAAATGGACCAAATGGCCTAATGTTATATTTGCTTCAGTATTAGCAGTGTAACCTAGTTTTCATATAATCTGCGGCCGCGGCATCGTAATCCTTGGGCCGATCAATTAGTGTTAACGTGGTAGGGTATTATTATATTAGAATTAGTATGATTGTAGATATGTAAACAAAAGTTTATTATCTTCAAACAGATAATAAAAAACTTCAATATTTTTTTGTATAAATTGATTAACAGATACACCGTCTGCTTAAACATTTGAAGTACCAGGAATGGGAGAATCCATATATGTAAATAGAAAATCATAAGAAAGTAAATTTAAAATGGCATTATAATGTTGTTTACGACCTTATTGTATTCAATTACTTGAATGTTGTTACGGTCACTGTAGATATATTTTTAATGCAAATTCGGGCCTAAACGTGCATTTTCAACACTATTCCGTATCTATTCACATTTCTTCACGGCAGCGCAACGTTCCGCATTCGTGAATAACGTCGAAAGTGAACGCGTTGTATAAAACAATTAAGATCTAACTTCTATTGTTTTATTGCGTCATCAACTCTTTATTGAATGAATTGATAACTTGCTACAGGAAGTAGGTAATTATATATTGTATCTAAAAAAAAACTCAAAATAAAATAATAATAGGTACCCATAGTCCCTACCTATAAATAGTATATAGAGCCATACATAGCCACTTTCCTCAGGATTCTGGCTTTAATCATATTTATTTTACATAGTATTACATATTACGTGGTATAGTAGACGAAATGCCTCCATTGTTTGGAGGAGACTCGTGCCTAGCAGTGGGACTTTATGGGTTGAAATGATGATGATGATGATTATTAAATAATTACCATAGTTGAATAGCGATCCTAATATGTGTTTATTTAAATCATAGTCTGTGTAAAATTATATAACCACAGGTGAATAGACAGACAAATTAACAGTCCTGAATAGAAAATATTTCGAGCCGGGCAATGTGATTGTTGTCGATTATAGTTGAATTAGAATATTAATTTACTGCCTCGGTCGGTAGCCCAACTGGTGTTTGAATGACTGTGGCTCTAGAGAAGATATAACAATCCAGTATTTTTAACTTGAAATTCTTAATGCCCTAAAGACTTGCTCCTCATTTATTATATTATGGAACCACACATAGCTGGCGAAAAGTGGATATCATGAACCTCTAACTTCCCCATTATTCATTAAAACATTATTCATCATTCATCATCATCATCATTTCAGCCTATTGCAGTCCACTGCTGGACGTAGGCCTCTCCTACGCCTCCTACGCGCCATAGCACTCTGTCCTCCGCCTTCCGCATCCAGTCAGACCCAGCGACATTTTTTAGGTCGTCGGACCATCTAGCTGGAGGGCGTCCTACTCTACGCTTACCGAGTCGCGGTCTCCACTCTAGGACACGCTTGCTCCACTGTCCATCGGTTCCAACATTATTATCTTTATTAAATTTCTATTAATGTTATAGTTAAATCGTTAATTGCAATACATTAAAATGAATCTGTACCAACGTAATAACGCGAAGGTTATGTGCATTACATAAAATTAAAATAGACAGTTGCATGCATTAGCATTCAAATAGAGCAATATATACAACACACCTAGGTAGGTAGTACGTATGTCGGTTCGTTGTACGAAGAGAAACAACGTAATACTTCCAAACCGCTGATATGTTTTGTAAACATTTCTCTGCAAATGAAGATTTACTTTAGAGCTTTCTGTTGACCTCATTTTAAGTGAGAGATTTAAGTCAAATATAAGGCTTTGTATCTCAGTTGTAGACTTAACAGTTGTTCATAGTTCGTTACTCTACTACTACTCTACTCTATTTAAAGAATTCTGTTGGCTTGTAACTTTAGGTAAAGTAAAAGTTAAAATGGTAAAAAAAAACCCCTACGACAAAAACTTAGTTTTTTAGATAACGCGCTACCAGTTTTAAACATATTAAGGTAAATATTTTGATACTCCTATAATTAATCAATGCCTTATTCATGAGCAAAAACAAGAAACGATATATATTTTCGAATCCTAATTACTTTTTTATATATTTTTATACACATTATGATTAAGCGGACCAGGGCTCTGATTCTGAGCTGTCGGAAAGTTTCCGCCGGATTTTTTTTTTAATTAAAGTTAAAAATACATAATGTTAAAAACTATTTATAGTTTTAGAAAAAAATTGAATATTATTTAGTTTTTAATTTTCTATAGGATAACCTCTTTTCTACCACTAAATCACTTAAAACGTAAATAAACTTCAAATTATAATTCGAAAAAAATTGCGATGCGGGAGCATCCCGACGGCTCAGAATCAAGGGGTTTGGTCGGTATTACAATAATTTTTGTATTTCATACAAACACAGGAAATATTCAGAATCTATTAAAACTAAATTCTACTCGCAACTTTACCGGTGTGTCAACTTGACTTGAACCCAACACTACGCTAAACGGCCTTTTCAACTATTCCAATACTAAAATCACATTGAATCTTTGTTCCTTTAATTATGAAAGAAAGAGAAACAAACACAAATCGTGTATAAATATTAAATAAGGCTAGTCAAACCATACCTAGAATAATACTGTACAGAAAATTCTCAGGAATATTAACTAGTGTTGTAAATGTATGCTGTGAAGAGCCGACCGTGACGGCCGGATCACTACTTTATATAGCTCGTAGTAAAATAGAATAAGTATGTACTTTAGAGGTGAGTAAACTTGTAATGTACAAAATTATTTACACACACTACATGTTTGATATAACATTGTCTTCTTGAATTACGGCTTAAAGCCGTGGAGTGTAGAATTACTGATCACTATGCAGCCCCTAGACAAGTGAAAAATCGCTAATTCTATTTGAAATATTAAAATGTTACTTCAATACACTTGACTGGCCTGTTGTTTTAGAGGTTAGTGCCCTGACTGCTAAAAGCCAGAGGTCGTGAGTTCGATTCCCACCCAGGACAAATCTTTGTGTGATGAGCGTGATTATTTGATCTGTGTCTGGGTGTAATTTTATCTATATTATGTAGTTTATCAGTTGTCTAGTACCCATAACACAAGCAAATAAAATTGCTTAATTTGGGACTAGATGGCGCTGTGTGAATATGTGAAAATATTATATTAACACATCTCTGACATAAGTTATCAATGTGTCACGTGATCAATGTACTAATTTGACATGTCAATAGAATAGATAGATCGAATCGATTGCCACTTTGCTAGAGGGGGGTGAGAAGTAGGAATTAATAAAATATATTGAAGTTTATTTAAATAATAGGTCCTTGGAAATAGGATCCTTCCTTCAATCCTTTGAGGAAGTCTATGTTCAGCACTGGACAGCCTGCGGCTGATATGTTGATGATGATAATATAATTGAAGGTACAACTTTGACTTTCATGATGGCGTAGCTGTTAAAGTGAACATCACACCGTTAGGACCACCGTGCCATGTGTCGTGGGTTCGGTTCTCATCGAGAGACTATACATATTGGTTTCAAACCTGGGTGTACTTTGTGTCTGTTAATTGTGTGTTTGATAAGTCCCCCGTGACGCAGGGCTTATTATCTAGGGTTACTGATTATAATACGTATTTCCACTATAGCTCGGTAGTTTATTTTAGTAATATTTTCCCTACCTACAGAGCAAAACACAGTAGTTTACTGTCAGTCATTAGGGTATGCAATGAAACAGATATATTAAGCAGAGGTCTGTAGACACAGATAAACATAATTAATAACATCTTAATTATTATGTGTATGACGCAAGAACCCTATACAATATTTTTGGTTCGTTTTCCTCACAATATTTATATAACCTATAAATACTTAATCTGCCTTACATTTTATGATCTTGTATCGAATAGCCAGACAGTTGATTAAAATAGACACCATTACTTTCACGACGATAAAATTAGAACAAATATCGCTAACAAAGTATAGCCTTCTTTCCTCTACAATATCGATCTAACAATGTAACTGACCTAACCTGAAAGCGGCTTAAAGAATCACTGAACCGAAGTGCTTCAAATAGGTAAACCTAAAAAAAAACTGGAACGATTTAACATGTTCACTTATTTGGTTTAAAAGGCATCACCTACGCATGTACCGAAAATGTCAACGAACGCAATAATTATGTGAGGTAGTAACTGTAACCCGTCTTAATATACACGACTATGAGGGACAAGCCATTCATATACAAATATGGCCGAGTGAAGTTAGAACACGGTCCCGTTTTGCCGACGAAAGCGATGGTCATGCGGTGACACATGCAAATGGCAATTTTGGACACATACTCGTCCGAATTGTTTGTTTACCTTCACCGGAATTCAGTTTAGAATGTATTTGTTTCTAGTTTCTCTTTAGAATGCAATGCATAACAGTAAAACTGTTAAGTGAACACAACTTTACGATCGGCGTTCGAAGAACCTATATGTGTGCTAAATTGCTATTATTGTTCAAAGGCAACACTAACAATCGATCACTTTCAATATACGACACAATCGACTAGAAAAATTGTCAAAGGAAAATCGAAACGCTATTCGGTCAAAAAAAAGATAATACATAAAATATTGCCGTGAGTCAGGCCGTTGCGTTACGTTCATTGCGCCAAGTGAAATATAACCGAAACATTCGACTTTATTTGATTATCACGACCGTTTGGAATTGTTTGCGGTTGATTCGTTTATATTTGTGGCCGTTCGTGCTTTGTTCTAATTTTAGTCTTGAAATTAAGTAAGCGTCACTTGAAAATGTCCAACATAAAATTAACTTAAGTTAACGTTATCGTTAAAATAAGCCAACTGGAAATATGTACTATAACAAAATCATGTTTTATTTAAATAGGTACACAAGTCTTCAAACATCCAATAACACGAAAATTTCTAATTAGAAAGGTCGTAGGACAACAAAACGCAAATATTAGAAGAGTAAGAACTTAAATTAAAAACATATTTTAAACGAAACTTGTGTTTAAATTTCCTGAAGCTTCCCCGAAATATAATAATTTATCCTTTTGAATGTTTCAGTCGTTGTCGACAGCAGTGAAACACAAATAACAAGCTCAAGTTGTTAAGGGCCTTCCCTCGGTTTTGCACCAAAAACGGCTTTTTTCTGAAGCCTACTCCTCCTAAACGACTTGTTCGAAAAATTTGAAAAAAATATATTTTGATAATTGATCTATCTACTACATTTTCAACATATGAAATTTTCGTACGACTAATACTTTTGCCTCAAAAAATATTTTAAGTTGAGATATATTTTATCTTAAAATCCCTAAAACTTTAAAATGGCTTTATAGTTTGAAATTATTTTTACACTGATAAATTGGTGGTAAAATTTACTTTAATCTGAACATAGCATATGTAAATCGATCAATATTTTCTTAAGAAAATAGGCCATAATACGATTTCTGTACGTTAGAAATTCAAAGGTGCTCTGCGCGGGCGCGGGCGGCAGACAGGCGTTAGCCTTCAGACGGGAAGGCTGTGTCGCTCGTTGCTCCATTTTTACTATCGACTGAATATAGTGCTTACAGGTATAATATACACACAAACAGCGAGCGCGGCGGGACGAGTAAATAAATCTAAGGTGTCACGCAGAGCCGTCACGTCTTTCTCGCTGTGTGCCGAAACCTTTTGTGCAAATATTTATGAACTTTAATATTTTTTTTTGAATTTTCTGACGACTACTCCTCCTAACCGTTTAGAAGGAGTAATCTTTTTGCCCCATCGGCCATCAGTTCTGCGAGCTATATTCTCAAACAAAATATTTCAAATGATCCAATAAAATGGTTTACAATTTATAATAGTAGTTTATAACGTAATTACAAAGTAAGTGTTGTAAACAAAACATTAAATTCATCAATGAAAATAGGTAAATATTTTTTTAATACAAAAGTAAGTTAAAATAGTTATTTATTTAATTATAATTTACAAGATAAAATAATTATCTTCGATACTAATAATAAATAAGTACCAATAAAACTATGTGAGTACTTACATAAATACCGAAAGCAAAACATTGAAATTAAAAAAATCTCAATACATAAAAATATTGGCAAACAAATAATTGTGTACACGAGTCCTTTAAACTCTCTATACAAAATAAAATACCAATTTTAAAACTGTTATTCCGGAATCGTAGGTAAAAATGCCGAGCTAGAAGCGCATGTCTGCGTTTACGCTTATTCTGTGACCATTGTATTATAGTGTGCGCGAGTTGGCAAAGGAGCGAGGATATGCAGTGAAATAAGCTAAGCTCCACCCATACTCTCAAGGTCATTGGCGACTAGTTACGCCTTAACATGAAAATGTAGGAACAGTACGAACTAAAATAGCTGGGTTTACACCCAGCGAGACACGTGTTAACAGAACAGCAGTTCACTGAAGGACAGTGGAAATTGTGCGAAAGTACGAAATGCATACGCCAAACAAAGGAACCGACGTAACAAGGATGTGGAAACATACCATTGTGTGCGCAGATGATATCTTTATGTTTACTCTGCCCGGTAGATAAAAGAAAAACGACTCTTCGTTCCTGCTTTCATTTGGGCTAGGTTGGATTCCGTAAAGTCTATAAATACGAGTACCATGTCATTCATACATACCTACTCTAAATTTTATAGATGACAATAAAGAATGATAAAGTCTAACAGTGTTGGGTTTGGACTGACGAAACATTGTGTAGTAGTACACATTGTTTTTATTTGTTTATGAATAGGTACAGAAGGCTTGTATCGTACGTTCGATTTTTTTTATATCGTTGTTAAATTTAGATTCGTTTGAAAATGACCGCTCCCATTTTGAAATTTTACAACGAACTTGATTAATTCGACTGTCGTTTCTTTCGCGATTCTGAGTAAACCCTTAGAACATTATCGATGTCTATGTAAAAATTAAGTTACGGTTTGTAACATCTTTTATGTATATTTTATCAGTGTAAACACACACAGTTTTCTACTATTAAACAGATTAGTCATCCCTGCTATCAAAATATTATCATTACAACATATAAACGTCCCACTGCTAGGCACGGGTCTCCTACATAGAATGTGGAGGGAATTTAGCCTACTACACCACGCTGGCCAGACGGGTTGGTGTAGGGTTTGTTTCGAATTTTCCTTTTCTAGCAGTGCTCTTGTCAGCATAAGGTTACTCCCTTAGTCGCCTTTTACGACACCCACGGGTTGAGATGGGGTAGTGACTTTTGTATTCTTAATCCGTCACTACACGGACGATCATCAAATTATACAAATTTGAAATAATATTAGCATATTTGACTTTTATTTCAGCATACACCAAATATCCTGAACGAAACATCATAATTATAATGTTAAATCTACAAAATTAAGTAAAAAAAAGTAATCTTTAGAAATTATTTATAAATTTTTAAGCGCCCCCATTATGAAATACAGCGATATCACGATCGTATCCAAGCCTCGCACGAGGGCACTCGAGCAATTCGTGTCCTCTGAATAGCCAGAGCGTGCCTTATCAGTACTTATCACAAGTACTAAGCACTTGATTAGGGCAAAAATGGCTGTTAAATTTACTCCTGAGCTACGCAATTCATGTTCAAATTGGCTGCTTGACAATTTAAAGGTCTTCCGTTCCTTTCAATTCAAAGAGATAATTAACGTCGATTACTTTATTAAGCATTTGAGAGAGATTTTAATATAAATCTAAAGATTAAACCAATTTCTGGAAATGAATCGTTTATTTTGTCGCCGCAATGTAGAAATATTTGCGAGTAGGTAGGTACTCAAGGCTAGTTAGACTTTCTTTTACAGCTAAGGCTATTGGTAAAAACTTTAAGGTTATGCTACTATGACTAGTACATATATTTGATTGTTTTGATATGGGCCCAAGTCATGTACTTATTATATATTAAGGATTAATATTTACCTTTTTTGTTTGCCCGACATTTCAATCAAATTCTCCCGGGCGTAATGACAGTTCGTATATTTTAAATCCCTAAAATATAATACGTGATGGAGAATCCAATTAAGTACTCGAATTCAATTTAGGTGACTTTGTGTTGCGAAAAATGATTCTCTGCGTATGTGTTTATAATATCAGTTACCAATAAATCGTACCATTAGTAGAATAATGTTTTATCGTCACATAAATCAATGATATTATTATAAATTCTTCATTAAATACCGAAAACTATCGATTGATCTAATTTTAATTTTTTTTTGTTATTATTTTACATAATAAAAATTAGATCTTCTTCCATACTGATAGGTTCGAAGCTATTGTGAACCAGTCTTTGCCGTATTGATCCGACTCATCTCGCCATCTTTTGTGAGGTCTGTCGCGGTGTTGATTTGCTAACGCGGGACTTTGTAATTTTGGCCCCCAGCTCGTCAGGCATGCGTGCAAGATGACCACTGATGTACCCAGTCCCATTTTAGCTTCGTGGCCTTGTAGGCAACATCGATTATCTGTGTCCTGGAGCGCAGTGTTCCGTATCCAATCCAAATCCAAGTTAGTTTTACACCTAGTACCTATATAACGCTCCATCGCACGTTAGTAAACCCTGAGCTTTGAACCTTTGGATGCCCGTCAAAGACCATTGTTACAAAAACTGATTTTAATTTTTGCCCGATCCAAGACAATTGAGCATCAAATCCTGGATCGCACAGTAGTCGTATACAATCCTTTTGCATCACCTAGGTAGTTCTACTATACATACAGTTTTAAGTATTCTATAGGTATGAGTGTGTTTGTCGTCTCGTTGCTTCGGTCATGGATACGGTAAGAGATATAATAACATAATCACTGTAATTTGCACGCGTGTCGATTCACGCAGCGTGGACGTACGCTTAGCTATAGATGCGCTTATAGTTACAATTATGTGAGTAAGTACCCATATCACAGACATATTCCTTTTCACGCCTCTAAGATTTTCCGGATACACTTCTTGTTATTTACGTACTGATATTTAAAGCTGCGTACTTGAAAATTTAGCTTTTGGAAGTACTTTTATTTTGTTCTTACCACTTATAGAAAGCTTTGAACTCTCTGCAAGTGACTGGCTTATTCTATGAGACGAATATGAATATGAAATTTTTATATGAGATATGGATAATAAATTTATATCTAAAACTCAGAAATTCATCTCACTGTAAGTCTACTAGGTCTATACAAGTATTATTAAAAAGAAAAGTAATTACAAATTACGGTTTCCGCACAGCTGACTCCAAAGTTACTTTTTGTCAAGTTGTTTAAGCCATCCGTCTTAAACTTTGTATAAACAACTTGTTTCTTATTACTTAGGACAAGTTAAAAATACGTCCCAGTTTCTAAAGTTAATATATCATCCCATCTTCGTTTTAAAAGATGGCTAAACACACATTTCACGAATAGTTTGCGGCTGAACTATCGAATTAAACGAACCAATTCACATAATCTCGAGAATCCTTCCACTAATAGACATACTGTTTGTACATTATATCACTGATTAATAACATTGTTGACTATATTAGATTAATTCAGATGAGAGCAATTATTAGATAACAGCAAATTAATTCAATACACATATACAGAGTGTATAAAACGATACGACGAAGGCAGTCAGTGTTATAATAACCCTTATAAACATATTCTAATATTAATCATTAAATCGATTTGTCGAAAAATTTCTATCATGACGTTAAAAGTGAGGAACAGAGTAAGAAATATTAATATGAAAGAGTCAGAGATATTTAAATGAATTGAATGACGTAATGACAACATATAATCAACGTAAATACCTACAGCTTGAAGCTGTGAAATAAAGAAAGTATATTTGCGTCTAAACTATTGCAAATATCTATTTGATTTTTTTGTCAAAGCCTTCTAACATCACATGTTACACGTGGTTTCATTTAATGTCGCATAGTCGTATACACGCTGTATATACGGAATCAATTTCAGGAAACTTGGCAAAAGATCTCTTTAACAATTTAAATGCACTGTTATTATTAAAAGCAATTAAACCAAGACGACAATCCATTTCCTTAGCATAACCACCATAGTTTTCTCTTACGGGCTACGCTATATTACGCGTACATAATTTATTATATTACATAATATTACAGAAGAAAATTTATGCAGATAATGCATGTAGTCAATCATCTGTAAACCTAATTTAATACGTGCATCACATTTATTATTTCTAGAATACTTTCTTGTTATCATCATTTCGATCTGTAGTCATCCACTGCTGGATAAACGTAGGCCTGATCTAAAGTATTTTTGATCCTGCCTAGTCAGTACGAGGACTTAAAAACATTTCCGAGTGAAATTGATTTTAGCTAGCTTCATTAAGTCGAGGACTCGACTAGGTAATTTTAGTTGGCAAGTTATTTAGTTGACGACGCGACGTGTTGTTATTTTAAATAACTTTTGGTACAGTACGGGAGCTTTGGTTAGACATGACTGCGCATGTCATTTGATGATGGTATAAATTCTTGTTCTATAGAAAAGTTAGTCATGAAAGTAGGAACCATAGAAACATAATATAACTTGCATAAGTCGCATTATGAAAGAAGGTTTTAAGCCTAGAAAATTTGCACCTCTTATCTATTCAATTATGGTTCAAAATTGAGTGCGGCATCTCACATTTTACGCCTCTTTGAAAGTTTGTGCGACAAGTACATACCATAGCTGTATTATTAAATCTGAATAACAACATTTGTAAAGACCTTTATCTTGGACTTCTCGAGCCTTATTCCCACGGGAATCGTTTGGAGCTAAGTTGAAAATCTTCCCTACATTACGATATAGCTATAGGATATAGATATTTAATAAATACTTCGAAACTTGTCCTGTCAGCACATTTTTCGTACATCTATATATATAAAAGAAAGTCGTGTTAGTTACACTATTTATAACTCAAGAACGGCTGTACCGATTTGGCTGAAAATTGGTGGGGAGGTAGCTTAGAGCCAGGAGACGGACATAGGATACTGTGTTAGGTAAGGTAGGTAGGTAGAGTAGATAGGTAGGGTAGTTAGGTAAGGTAAGTAGGTAGGGTATGTAGGTAGGTAGGGTAGGTAGGTAAGGTAAGTAAGTAGGGTAGGTAGGTAGAGTAGATAGGTAGGGTAAGTAGGAAAGGTAAGTAGGTAGGGTAGGTTACCTGGTAGGGTAGGTAGGTAGAGTAGATAGGTAGGGTAGGTAGAGTAGATAGGTAGTGTAGGTAGGTAAGGTGGGTAGTGTAGGTAGGTATGTAGAGGGTAGGTACCTACCTACCCTCTAGAATCAATCATTCATCTACCTACCTACCCTACCTACCTAGGTAGGTAGGGTAGGTAGGTAGGGTAGGTAGAGTAGATAGGTAGTGTAGGTAGGTAAGGTGGGTAGTGTAGGTAGGTATGTAGAGGGTAGGTACCTACCTACCCTCTAGAATCAATCATTCATCTACCTACCTACCCTACCTACCTAGGTAGGTAGATGAATGATTAATGTACTTAATTTTTTTATTTGTATTTTCTAATAAACAATTTAACTTAATAAATTCCAAAATCTGCTTATTTATTGCATTTAAGGCGGAACAGAGTTCGCCGGGTCAGCTAGTTCTTTTATATTTCAGGAAATAACGTTCGAACAAACAGTTTTATACCACGTAACAATAGGGGACCATTGCCCATGCACAGCAGCGCCATCTAGACAATCAATCCGCTTTCAACTTCATAACGAAGTAACCTAAAAAATAATAGAAATAGAAAACATTTATTGGTACAAACACAAGACATACTGAATAACAAATACATAGACAGAACAAATACAAACAAACAACAATCTCGCGTCTGTACCAAATAGGCACCATTTCAGCATAATGCCGAGCACAAGTGCCCGGCGCTGGTTTTCAAATAGGCCTATTTGGGGTGACAATGACGTACGGATGCTTTTTTAAAAATTAAAAATAAAATAATAAAATAAGGTCCACCTACTGTCATCACATCAATTTCTTCCTCCCTACCTTCCCACATAGAGCTCTGGAAACCGATCAAGAGATGTAACCGTCATTACAACAATAGAAAAGAAGAATATACCTATTAAATACTTTAACTTTAATATTATTAATAACCTTAGAAGAAAATTCCCTTCTGTTGTTTGAACAGCATGAAATACGCATGTGTATACAGTAGAATTCCTAACCAGATTTCGTGTAACGCCTTGTAATCCTCAGTACACGCACATTAGGCGCCGTAGTCTGAACACTAAGTTAAATTAGCTAAGTTACTACTTGAACTAGAAGTGATATTAAACAATTAAGTATATTCTAGGTATTTACGCCATTAATTGTTATGTTTGTGTACATCGCATTCTCTGACTGACTGGCCTGTTGGTTTAGTGGTTAGTGACTCTGACTGCTAAACCGGAGGTCGTGGGTTCCATTCGCATCCAGGACAAATCTTTGTGTGTAGAGCATGATTGTTTGTCTGGGTGTCATTTATCTATATTATGTATGTATTTACAAAAAAAATATACTGTAGTATTTCAGTTGCTTAGTACCCATAACATAAGCAAATATAATTCCCTAATTTGGCTCTAGATGGCGCTGTGTGAATGTGATAAAATATTATAAAAAATATAAAATATATTATACCTATTATTCTTGTGGTTATATTTTCTTACTTTAGATATGAACGATAATGATAAGTAATTACAGTACATGGACAAGTAAATGGCAGGATTTGAGAGATATCCATAAATTTTTATAATGTTGTGGTAAAAAGAGTATTTATTGTATTCAGACCTGTCTAATTGAATTCAAAATAGTAATTTGATAGTGTTACCTCAAAAGTTTATCTGAATTGGAGTCTTTTATCGAAAAACTAGAAATTTTATAAAAAATAAACCCTTTTTTTGTATAGTTGGCTAAATTCCCTCCATAAACTTTGGAGGAGACATGTGTACTGATGAAAAATAATGATGATGATAAATGAGTTGCGACCAACTTGCACAAGTCACTTATTGCCACGTTAAGATCCCGTTTAAAAAAAATCAATCCCTATGCTGGTGTGTGTAGGTACATTTTTCCAGAACCCTACAAAATATATAGCTATTCAGGTCTTCTAATCCAAGTTACAAGTAACACGGCTTTATTTCTACATACTCGTACATTGTGAAACAAAGGTATAAACTGTTTAATTACTTCTTAAGCGTAGCATATTAGACTGTTGCAGTTCAATGGCCTAATTCACAAAATCATCCTGATTAATTGCCTCAACCAGATGCGTTTGTATAAACAAAGCAACTCGGTCCGCATCGCAGCTAGATATCAAAGGATTATGCAACCAAATATTAGATAGTAATTGCCTAATTAAGCTGTTATTTGCGATATAAATAGAGTTGAAACATCTCGTGTTACTGAGGTGAAAATTATAGACAAAATCTTAGCGAGTGTTTCATTAGTGCCCGAGTATTATGCCGAGATCCCAAGTCGCATTGGGTTGAGATAATAATAATAATAATATTCTGCCACATTCACACAGCGCCATCTAGTCCCAAAGTAAGCAATTATATTTGCTTGTGTTATGGGAACTAAACAACTGATATACTACTTAAATACATTTTTTTTTGTAAATACATACATATTATAGATAAATTACACCCAGACACAGAACAAACCTTTATGCTCATCACACAAAGATTCGTCCTGGGTGGGGATCGAACCCACGACCTCCGGCTTAGCAGTCAGGGTCACTAACCACTAGACCAACAGGCCAGTCAGTCAGATAAATACATAATATAGAGTGGTCTCCCAAGAATGATTCAGTACGAAGCGTCTCGAAATGAACTGATTAGATAATGTCGACATGAAATTCTCAGTCTCATCATTTCAACCCATAAACATACCACTGGTGGGTATGGGTCTCCTCCAGAGAATGTGGAGGGAATTTGGTCTACTATACCACCCTGGCCAGACAGGTTGGTATGGGCTTTTGTTTCGAATTTTCTTTTTCTTGTAGTCCTCTTGTCTGCTTAAAGTTAGGTTCCTAAATCCCTTTTACGACACCCACGGGTTAAAATGAGGTAGTGATATTATGTATTCTAAAACCGGCACTACACGGAAAATCAGTCTAGTCCTTCTATAATAGGTATGCTTTTTTTTTGTTTTGTTTATTATTAATGAGTGTTTTGTGACTGTAATTCGACAAAATTAATATGCCCTCTATAGTCTTACTTTAAAGAAGGATGTTAACAAAACACCTTTTGTAGTTAAAAACATCTATCTACAGAAGAAAACACGTGAAAAAGAACACTACAAGAGCCGCAAATGTCTTCGCATTTCACAACGTAGTTACAAAAGGTAGGGCACAAAATAAACGTAATTGATGAGTGGGCCGCATTCTCTCATGAAATTTAGATGAGCCACCACACGCTTGCCCGTGACAAATCGGGTAAGGTAGATACATTGCACTCGTAACAGGTAGGTACATCATTATATCATACCGAAATTAATATTAGAAGGGTTGTGTTAATGCTTTTATACTTAGAGTATTATAATTGCGAATGGACTCTTGAGCGTCTCTTTGAAGGAGAGAGGGTACCTTATTACAATAAAGCCTTATTTAAAACCTCACGAGAGGTGGTTAGCATTTTTACGATTAGCTGTTTATATCGCCGAATAGGTATAATAAATGTTATTCGAAGATTACGCAATTATTTGCGTCACTAAATACAATCTTTGAATTAAAAAAAAAAAAAAAAAAATAGTATATTTCTCACCAATATAGCTACTAGGCTTACAGTAGGTACAATTACTTAAACTTAGAAGTGAAAACTTAGAACATTAGTATACTTACTATAATTTATGGACCAGCAGCATTTGTGGTGGTAAGTAAAGGCTTACACATTTTTGACTCTATCTTCTGAAGTAGGCTAGGCCTGTATCTCAGAAGAATTAATACAAAAAGTCTTATTACTCGTCATTACATTACTAAGTAAAAATTATCTATACCATACATAAGTATAAAAGCTTGTCTTCTCTGCAAAGGTATTCCTTTAAACCATCTGTCAATTCAATCAATAACCAATTTATCTTAGAAGGAATTTATCATTGACGTCCTAAGAGACAGAGTGTTTCATCTAATTTGCATAGAATATAAGCGATTGTCTGTTCAATGATTGGCAGTTCCGACAAGCTGTTTGGCTGTAAAATCGATTAGTAGATAGACTAGTTCACAACCTTACTTTAGTGGAAATAATTAATCAAATATGCTCAAACAAAGACGGATTCTCTCACTAGTGTTACTTGTAGAACAAATTTAATTTATCAGTGTTTTATTCAATTCAATCAAAGTAGATTTTCAGGCGGAAACTTTCAAAGAAAAGTCGTTAGGAAGAAACATCTAAATAATTAATGAACTTTAGTGTTTGCTCAGCGTTACTTTTTAATTAATAATTTAAAAAAGTAATATTTAATCAGTATCAGTGAGCGTGATTTGTAAGGTCGTGGGTTCGATTCCCGATTAGGGCACAATTGGTACCTATTCGAATTTTGTAACCAAATTCTCATATTTATCAAGTATGTATGCTGGCAACTCCCATAACAATTATCACGTGTACATAATCTGTACTCTATACTAATATTATAAAGAGGTAAAGTTAGTGAGTTTGTGATTTTGTGAGTTCGTGACGTTGTAGGGGATAATCTCGGGATCTACTGAACTGATTTGAAAAATTTTTTTAGTGTTGGATAGCCCATTTATCGAAGAAGGTTATAGGTTATATAACATCAAGCTAAGGCCAATAGGAGCTGAGCAGTGACAAAATAAAAACGACGGGAGCGAAGCCCCTCGTGTCTTCTAGTGTTATATATTTAAATACAGGGCGTGTGAAATTGAACACTTTTTATCGAGACATATTACGTAATTGTGTTCTGTCATATTTTTGTGTACGATGTGAAACAATGTTTGAAACAAGATCGCGTGCATCTCACGACTTTAGCTCTTGCAGAATAATACACAAGAAAAACTTTATATAGTCTTATGTTAGTTACACATTGTTAGTATTAAATAAACAAAGTAAAACAAAATTGATAGCTTTTTTCGCGTTATAGAGATACAGCTCTCTACTTTAGAGTCTATCTCGTATTTAGAATGTTTTCTCTAGACATTTTCAAGTGTGTTTCGTATACATGCAAAATGGTAGCTTAAATTCTTAAAGCTAAATAATATCAATTCTATTAACGTCCGCATCGCCATCTGTATAAACTTTTGCCCTTCAAAAGAAGTATGTAAATCACATTTCTTCTGGCTTATGACATAATAAAGAAACTGACCTTTCGTTCAGTGTACTTGTAATAGTTTATTAGTAGAGTAATTTTGTTACAAACAGGGAAGGGAAATTAGTGAATCGGACGTTTGACTCGAAATTGGGGCTGACAGATTGACACAAGGGGCGTGAAATCCTTGACAAGAACCGAATAAATGTCAAATGGTTAAGAGAAGATTGATGTTCGAATTCCATTGTGGTTTTCAGCAAGTTCATTGGATGTTTATTAATTAAATTTCAGAAGATTGTATTACGTTTCAGTAAGATGTGTGAAGTATCACAGTATTTAATATTTTCAGAACATACTTTTGTATCAACTGATTGATTGATGTAAGTTATCTTACTAACATATTTTGTACTAGAAGTCGCGAGGGGCCTAGCTTCCGTCGATCTTTATTTGGCCACTACACTACTCAGCTCCTATAACCTTCCTCGATAAATGGGCTATCCAACACTAAAATATTTTTTCAAATCGGACCAGTGCATTAGTTCCTGAGATCATAGCGTTCAACTAAACAAACAAGTAAACTCTTTAGCTTTAGAATATTAGTATAGATTTATATATAAGTACTTTATTATATATGCATACAAGAGAAATATTTGATATTTAATTCGTGTATATTTACATTAATCTAGTCAGCTGACGTCAGTGCATTGCATTTTATGTCATGTTACAAATTAAGGATCTTATGATTTTTAAATAGGTACTATTTATGAAGATCACTCTTAACTCATTAATTGCTTTTAGGCCATACTTATCAGACTTATTGACCACTGACTGACACTAACGAATCTAGGAATATAAAATATAATTTTCGTAGAAAATTTATCATCATCAGCTAGCAATGCGCTGTATATAGGCCTTTGCTATTGCACGTCACTGAGTACATTTAAAACCTTTAATAAATATTTATTATAATTTCTATAATATGTTTATTATAATTTCTGTTCTGTGATTTTCTGTGTAGTGACGGATTAAGTATACATAATGTCACTACCCTATCTCAATCTATGGATGTCGTAAAAGGTGACTCAGGGAGTAACCTTATGCAGACAATAGCATTGCAAGAAGAGGAAAATTCGAAACAAACCCTATACTAGCCCATTTAGCCAGCGTGGCGCGTGGCATTATAATCTAAATCCCTTCCACATTCTTTGGAGGAGACGCCCAGTAGTGGAAAGTTTTTGGGTTGAAATGCTGAAGAATGATGAGTACAGTTTGCGGGGGAAAATTGATATAAGTTGTACTACAAACAGTCTGGTTAAAGTTAGTTGTTAAACTTGTGTATCGATTAAGTGGTTCCCCTAGATTTTCATTAGTACGCTCAAGTTGTTCACGAATGTGGGCTTCGGAATTTGAGTTAACTATTTAGGGATGTGACCTCATTCACGTGCCGGGTTGCAGATTACAAAGAATTAACGTTTGGATATTTTTACAAGGTTCTTTTATCTATAGAAGTACTCTCTAGTATTGTAAACTAACCCCATTTGATACAATCGCACTCATCTATTACATAGATTTATAAAAATACTTAATACTTCTCATTGACCTATTGATGTTTCACTGCCTGCTACGCCCGGGTTTTTTCTTCTCTATCTAGAAAAATATTCTTATCATCTAGTTTTATTATATGCGTACCTAAGGTGTTGCAAAGCCTTAGATCTCCATGTAGTGTATAAGTTTTTATAATATTCATTTAATCATAATCATGATGAATCAGAGTTGAATATTTATCATAGCCTCTTTTGAGTCACATAGCCAAATGAGACTAATAGGGATGTAGGTATACCTTATTTACGATCGGCGCCGGCGCCGGCACAGTGTAGGTGATAATTATTCAAAAACACATAAATAGTAAAAAAGAACTGTAAGCTTACCATAAAAGTAAATATAGAATTATATATTTACTTAATGGTCTATAAGGCTCTAGAATCGTATTGTGTGTCTATCTATATTAAAATTATAAAGCTGAAGAGTTTGTTTGTTAGTCTGGTTGATCGCGATAATCTCAGGAACTACTGGTCTGATTTGAATAGCTATTTTAGTGTTAGGTAGCCCATTTATCGAGGAAAGTTATAGGCTATATAAAATATGCTACGGCTAATAGAAGCTGAGCAGTCGTTAGTCCCACAGTAGTGACTGGCCTGTTGGTCTAGTGGTTAGTGACCCTGACTGCTAAGCGTGGTCGAGGTCGTGGGTTCGATCCCCACCCAAATTATAGATAAATTACACCCAGACACAGAACAAATCTATGCTCATCACACAAAGATTTGTCCTGGGTGGGGATCGAACCCACGACCTCCGGTTTAGCAGTCAGGGTCACTAGCCACTAGACAAACAGGCCAGTCAAAAGGAATGATTCGGTCACCTCTACGTTAAAGGTCTTAATTAAAATAAATATAAGATACCAACTGGTCGTCGCGGTTTCAGACGTCTGACATTTTAGTTATATATTTACGAAAACATACATTTGCTATATAAACATACTAGCTGCTGCCAGGGGCTTGGCACCTATCGTTCTTTGTTTGGCCACTGTTCAGCTCCAATTGGTCGTAGCGTGATGTTATATAGCCTATAGCTTTCTTCGATAAATGGGCTATCCAACACTAAAATATTTTTTCTATTCCATAGTGTAGTTCCTGAAATTAGCGAATTCAACCAAACAAAAAAGACGAGTAATGATAATTCAAGACAAGGAGTACCAGAATCTTTTAATATAATATTATGGCAATAACAAAAGCAAAAATGCAAAAGCAGAAAAGTATTGTCGTTCTGTGACAGTAGCCGTTCGAAACATCAAATATATAATTGAAAACATCCGACTGTACTTCTACACGAGAATATGGCAATTTCTAAAGCCGTTGACAATTTCAGGCAAACTAGTGGCCCATTTGTATTGATACGCAAACTGTGCACCACAATAGTTCGGCCCGAAACGGACATCAATCCCTTGGGATTTCAGAACAAATTGGGCATTGCGGGTATTTATCGCTTCCATATGATTAATGATAGGCTTTGTATCTATTGTGCTGGATGTAGCAAAACGGATCAAAAACTACGTGAAATATTGTGTGTCATATGATTGATGGGAGGGCATTTCTAATACAAATATGCTATCACAATATTTTGTTAGAGTGACCTAGTAAAAACTACCTATTGAGTGGTGAAATAGGTATTTATATAATAATAATATGGTGAATAGATGATCTATTCTTAGGGTGTTAGGTACTTACTCAAAGCAGGGCCTTTTTACCTGACTGCCAAAAAGGAGGGTAATGTTTTTAGCGCGTATGTATGTATGTAGGCATGTCTGTTTCATTGTGGCCTTCTGTAGCCTAAACGGCTCGGCTGATTTTAAAGTGTGAGGTGTCATTAGATTTGTATTCCCCCCCCCCCCCCCCCCCGAGTGTATAGGCTATGTGACGTCAACAAAAAACCAATATGGCGGACGTAGACTGTCAAAATAGAGGTTTTTTTAGTGCTATCGCAATATTGGTATCAGATGAAAGCTAATTAATAGCCTAATTCAATTATATATGCACTAACTATTGCCCGTGGCTCCACTTGTCTCTTGTAATTTAAATAGCTTTGAAGTGCAAGGTGTTGTTATATTCGTATTCATCACCGAATCTCTATATCTAAGCTTATAGACCTTTTGAAAGTGTATTTTTCGAATTCGTTGCTTTAAATTGTCGAAGGCTACTTTTAGGCAGCTGGGTTCTTGGTTTTTTAATTAAATCAATACTTGTTTGTGCATTTTTTGTTTCACATTATTATGCCAAATTTAATGAATATGCAATCTAATTACCTACACTACATCTACAATATTTTACTCTATCTCTATCTACATAATATATTGTACCGTATAGTGACGGATTAAGAATACGTAATGTCACTACCCCCTTTCAACCAGTGGGTGTCGTGAAAGGCATCTTAGTTAGTAACTTTAAGCTGACAAGAACACTGCGAGAAAAAGCAAACAAAACCCTATACGAACCCGTCTGGCCAGCGTGGTATAGTAGGCTAAATTCTCTCCTAATCCCTAGATAGTTTACTCTTCGCAAGAGAGTAACTGCTATACATAAATACGCAGGTTACTTAGCAGTATTGTAATAAAGTTTAAATTTCTTTGAAGGTATAATTTGTGCTGGTTTCAATAAACCTCAAAATGACCAAACTGTGCTTATATTTCACTGAGCAACGCTGTTGCCGACGTTGCCATGGGTACGTCATAACTCGTGTCGACGAAAACTATTAACAGCTTGGCTCATATTTTCGCACGCAGTAAAATGCATCCTGTGTTCGTGCATGGAAAATGTAACTTTACGTTAAGAGGTGAAGATCGCATATTCAAATGCACATTTTTCTCCCATATTGTCTGACTTTTAACGGTACAGAATATGAACAGGTGTTTATAAAAGTTTGTATGAAAAAATATCCTCGCGGTTATTTGAAGTTTATTGTACGGTCTAATCGTAATAAATTTCTTATTCTTCAAATGGAGTGTACTTTACCGTGAAGTCTAGTTTTATAGTATACTTGAAGTCGTTCATCGTTCTTTATTTGGCCACTGCTCAGCTCCTACTGGCCGTATCGTCATGTTATATAGCCTATAACCTTCCTCGATTAATGGGCTATCCAACCGTATATTTCAAATACCTTCTAAAAACTTTTAAAAAAACCTTCCTACAAAGTCACAACCTCACAAACTTTAACTCTTTATAATATTAGTATATATTAATAACTTTGATTTAAACATAAATTACTATATTTCAGAACACCTGAGACTGCCGTTCATCATCATCATCATCATCAGCCTGTACTAGTCCACTGCTGGACATAGGCCTCTCCAATTGCAAGCCACTGAGATCTCTCAATATCTATGAGACTGCAGTTATGGTTAGATAAATATGTTTTTATTCATGAGCTTTATAAAACCATAAAAATGATTTAATTAACTTTAAAAATATCTTAAAAAAAAAAAAAAAAAAACAAATGTTCCCGGTTGATGACAATAGGCTCGCCCCCTATTTCATGGGACCAAACATAGCTGGCGAAATGTGGGTGTGAAACACCTCTGCCTACCCCTTCGGGGAAAAAGGCGTGATGCTATGTTATGTTTTAAAAATATCTTCACTGTCACACAACAAACCAATAACAAAAGAAAATCGATATCTGTCACCAAACAAAGATTAGTTAGAAAGATACGTTGAAAGTTACGACAAACAGGATACTCTCCATTGGCATTTCGCAAAGCCAAGATCGTCAGAAAGTAACTCAATAAATATCACATGACACCATTACATAACATCGTTCCTTTGAAAAACAATTTTATTCTATCGAAGAACGCTACCTTGCGCGAAATTTACTATCTTGTGCCCGAAATAACAATAAATGAACCATAAAAAGTCGTATATAGGTGCGTAGGGTTGTATTCAAAACACATGCTCTTTACCTAAGGAAGTATGTACGGTGAGAAGTAAGTTTCAGAGACATATTTATATGCCAAAGAATATTATTTACTTGGGGTTATCTAAAATTCTATCTCTGTTCTGTGATTAGAGTTGAAATTGTTTCAATTGTAATTGTTGTCAATACTCATATATTAACTAGAATAAAAATAAATACATCTAACGATATTACCAAATTTTTGGTGCCACAAGTTTCGACTATGCTTTCTCAAAAGTTACGGTTATCATAATCGTTCCAGTATTACTTGAGTGACATACCAATCTACTAACACACATGTAATATCTTAATCCCATCGCCGCTCCGTCAAACATAATAAATGAGTTTATATGTCCAAATCAGGTCATAATATAGCTGTGAGAAGTTTGTCACGTTCGAGATGTTTTGTCACGTCGTATGTTCATGGCATATAGAATAAACAAACACGCTGAGTATCGCTCGATACGAGCCTCGTCGCTACCCCTCGCTGTTCGATCACATTTACTCAAACATTCGTACTCCAAATTGTAATCACCGCTGCTAATTTCCAGAGTGATTTCTATTGCGATTGAGTGAGGGATATCAGAAATGAGGTATTCCTGTTCAGATATCCATACGAGCGCATCGTAAATTCATAACTACGAAAGTAAATTTGTTTAGCTTTCAAAGATAAACCACTGAGCTCATTTTAATGAATTTTGACTTATACATAGATAGTCTATGATCTGGAAGAGGACATAGGACTGTGAAGTAAAAAGCAATTATTTAATAAATCAGTATTATAAATAATAATAATTATGTTATGTTGATGAATGTGAAAGAGCAGACATTAAGTAATCAAGCCAGTTCACAGAAAGTATAATACGTTTTCGAGGAAATCATGCAAACTGGTGTTTTCGATCAATAAACTCATATCAACTTATTACTTAGGTACTTTCATCAGATTCTCAGGAGACTGCGTCGAAATATTTTACAAGGAAAAATTATTCTGCAGCCAATTTTCGTTATGTTATTCATGGCTATTTTCTATTTTTTTTTTTTTTTTATTTTACTTATTCATGGAATATTGTGATTTCCGACTTTAGGTGATGTCATGAGTGCTTTCTATTACGGTTTCTTGTCTTTCTTAATGATAAATAAATGTGGATACGTTAACATTTGTATTATTTTAATGTTATATTATACTTACGCTTTTGTACATAAAGTAAATACTAAACAGATTTAATTTTTTCCCGTTTTGCTACTACGGAATATCCTTATTAACATCATCTGCATGTAATTATTATTCGAATTCAGTTATAAGTTAAATTGGCAAAGAAAAAGTCTTTCAATGTATATATAAATATCTATTGCATTTATTTATTTATTTGTGCATTGCATTAAAAATTTAATAATAAATTAGCTTCCTATATACCTATACGTACCTACATTTTGCATAAAATTAAATGACAAATTGAATCGAATGAATATTTGAGTCTTAGTTCGCATATTGCGGAGGTCTCCGGAGATTGAAGTTTTTAATTTACGAAGATCCTTTTTATTATAATTACAAAGCGATGGAAATCGATGGACTACTTATTTTACTGTTATCAATTTAAGAAATATTTTTTATACGATTTTGTTCGAAAAATATATATCTGGTCGACAAAGTTTTGCTCGGTTTTTTCCCCGAGAAGACACCTGTAAGATTATTATATTAAGCACAGATAAATTTGGAAAACAACACTATTAATTAACTCATTTTCATCAAAATTGTTAGAGCCTTTTTCGAGATAATATCATAAACATGTAATAAATATTCAGGGATTGCTCTTTTAACAATAACAATGTCGATTTCACCTATTTATTCATTGAAACAGTTGAATCTTAATAAAATTAAATTACTTCCAAATATTATATTACCTACTCTGTCTAATTGAATGGACAACGCAAATTTTTTCAGTGCTGCATGAGACTAGCCACATATCGTACTCGGTGGCTTGTAATAATAATTGTAGTGAAAACTAGAACAGACTGATGATGATGAAGAATGATTTCTTAAGTAAATTCTTATTTAAAAAATGAAAATAAATGGCAGTTTCCATAACACACTACACGAGTGCTCTAACATTTATACCCGTAATAAATAAATAGTACGATTTATGGCAATATAAGCGCATGGAGTTTCCGACATTCGTATTTTTAACGACAGTCGTCGAGGATTTATTGATCTCAAATGAATAAAAAACACAAACTTTTCAACTGAAGATAATTTTACGACTTAGGATGTATCACGTTTAAGATACAAAGCATCTGCTAGTTCCTATAAGGTTTTGGCTTGAATGTAGTAATACTGTTCAAAGAGAAACTACGATCGAATACGATTCAGTTTATCTGTGAATAGATTGACTTAATGTTTACAATGTGTATGTTTTAGTTCGGAAAAGCGATACGCCTCGGTTTCGCACGGGTGAAATTTAATTATCAAGTAGGTAAATGAGAACTGTTCTAAAAAAAATATGTATATGTAATTTTTAATACGTGGCAGTAAAAGTTTCGAACTGAATGTTAAAAATATGAAATAAGTTGCTGATTAAACGCATATAAATTGAAAACAAGAGATCATTCAGCCAAATCGGTAGTTCTTTACAAGTGATCTTTTGTTTTAATTTTGAAATTTCGAACTTTAAAATCTCAGATATAACTATATTCGTTAGCGAGATTGATTTTATAAGCCAAATCTATCTTATAGTTATTGATGCGATGTTGTGGTTAGGTAGTAACCGAACCATGGAGATTAGATATTTCTTAAAATATTACGAACGCTAAATTGAAATTCCGAGAAAGACATATCAAAAATGGCCCTAAACTAATTACTAGAAGACGAAAACTCTCGTATAGATAGACATACCTATTCCATCTGACGGGTTTATTCCCAGTATTCCCACAGAGGGTGTGAGATTCTGATGGGATTTTCATTATAATTTAGATAATAAATTGACATTTAATATTTGAGCGCGTCTCAATCTAAACACTCTAAGCGAAACCGGAGTGCATGAATAATCAATCCTTCATTTATTCGGCGGCATCTATACATACGTAGATATTATAAGTGTAGTCGTGTTGAGTGACACACACACCAAGATGATGAAGTCTTTGAGGAGTGAGGTTGAAATACTTACCTTCTTTTTTTCTTATCGTATGGGCTTGAGGCAAACCCTGGTGTTGGAATTTATCAAGTCGCCAAAAAGGCTTCCAACTTGATTTAACTTTAACCACATTAAGTGATAACCGGGACCAACCGGTTTACGTGCCTTCCGAAGTACGGAGACGCTCGAGAATGAAATTGCCACAAATGATCACCCATCATGGATTGACCTTGCCGAGTGTTGCTTAACCTTGATAATCGTAAAGAACATCTCATTCCCATGTTCTATTTTCTACTTATACGAAATTATTATAAGAAAAAGTAGAACCCTAAAACAAGAAAAAGTAATCCGAAAGAATTATTAGCAAAATGGACCTTGGAGGTAACAAAACTAACAGAAGTTAGAAAGTTAGATAACTAAGAAAGAAATTCTTGTAGTATCATATAAAGAGCATAAATATGAAGTTTGTACGGAGATAATGGCAAAAACAAGAAATACGAAGCAACAAATACACGAAGTTTGGGAGAAGATAAATATTTAATTTCATTTACGAATGAATGTATATTAGGTACACGTGTATTTTATATATGTATGTTAAGTTTTTATCCTTACATTCAGAGCACCTCGCATAGACGTTTGATCCCTGAATAAATTCTTTTGAAATCAATTTTTGAATGAAGTCGGCAGAAGGGTTTGCTTAAGAACGATGAATTTTATCTAGAATACGTTTTTATCCTATCTTTTATTGAGACTACTACCTTTTAAATTGCATATGATTTTTGTTGGAGTGCTGTGAGTGGGACATACATGAATATCGCAGTGCTCTTTTTCCATGCGCCGAAAAATTCAGGGAGCGCGCCTAGCCTTACTAAATTTTGTGTATTTTATCAAATATTTTTTAATAACTTCAAACTGTAAATCAATAATAAATATATGGTGTTATTTTGATAATATTCGCATGCTGGATTAACTAGATGAAAGTTATTATGTCCCCGATCTATTCTTAATGAGATTATTTTTAATATGACATCTATGAAAGCCGAATAAAAACCTGCAATAAAATATTTATTAGGCAGGTGTCCAAACAAAAATTCTTGAAAAATACTGTAAGAATCGAAATTAAGATTACGTGGATATCCCTAGAGCTCTATAGAGCGAGAGAAAAACGTTTACATAACTTATTTCTCTTCTTGAAGTAAAATATATTTGATATATTACCTATATTTCATCTAGGTGTCAAAGTAACTAGATGGGTTTTAACGAAATACGCAGGCATCATCAATCTTCTTTCTCAAAAGGAGAATAAATTTTCCCTAGTTATATGTTCAAGATGCGAAAGTAATATTTTTTGCGCAATAATAGTAATAGGCTGTATTTTTTTTAGGCGTGTGTACTCATATATTGTTATTTAACATCTGTATTTGTATGTTTCACAAATAAATAATGATTATGATTATGTGGTAGGTACGGTCAGCAACAAAAGTAGCAGAATTTAATTTACGATGATAATTCAATTTTGACACTAGTCTTGTTAAGTAGTTTATGTGCTACTGCATACATGCGTTTAGAAATTATAATTTTTTTTTTTTTTTTTTAAAAAAAAGACAACGCCCGCACTAGGGAACAAGCCCTGTGTCGCGGGGAGCTTTACAAACATGAAACTAACGGACACAAAGTACACCCAGACTAGAAACAAATATCTATGAATCACACAAATATTTGTCTCGTGTGGGAATCGAACCCACGTCACCCAGCACGGCGATGTAGTGGCGAGGCGACCACCTTAACCACTGCGCCACGGTGACAGTCAAATTATGGATATGTTCTGCTACTTTTGTTGCTGACTGTACCTAAACGTAGCAGTGTTTTATTAATCAATATTTATATTCTTCTTATAATTTTAGTGTAATGTTATTTGGATGATTGATACTTTTTATGCAAAAATGGTCTGGCCAGCGTGGTATAGTAGGCTCAATTCCTTCACATTGTTTGGAGGAGACCCGTGCCCAGTAGTGGGACGTTTATGGGTTGCAATGATGATGCAAAAACACTTCTGAATCGCTTTTAATAAATTTTTGCACAAAGATAGAAAATGAGTTGAGATTACAGAGAATTTTGAGATACTTCATAATATCGGTGCATGTAGAGGCGTGGGCGATTAATTATCCACATTTATAAAAAATATCCCGTATTTAGTTCGACCATGTAACTTCATTCTTGTTATTGGAGAATAAAATGAATGGGTAGCTTTAACGAAACACACTAACGAGCTACCTCGTTGACTTTGAGAATAACAGAAATAAGGCTTGTTTTGTCAGAAACAATTTTCGTAAATTGCTCCAAAACCTACAAACAAATAAAGATATAATATTCCTTTTATAATATAACTAATGATAATGGTTATGGTAGCCATTATTTCTTTTTATGGATGTATTGACGTAATAGCAGCGTATTATATTATTAATACAAGAGAAATGATGAGAGCCATAGAAATGTGATATAAGTACAAGTAATTTGTATAAGGTATGTCTAGTCTGTGAATGCTATTAAACGAATCTGTTTTGATTAAAGTCTGTGTTCAAGATTCATATTGAATGGGAGATATTAAGGAACATTGAAGTGACTACAGTGACTACTGCTTTAGACAAAAACAGGTATACTATATATAATAACCTGGCAATAATTTAGTAGGTACTCAAATTTCTTTGAGTTTGACGCTACCTTCTTGAGAGATTTTTTTGTGAATTTGTTCGTCCAAGGAATACTAATATTAATCCTTTTAGTGACAGATTAAGAATACATAATTTCACTACTTAATGTCATCATCATCATCATTTCAACCCATAAACGTCCCACTGTTGGGCACGGGTCTCCTCCAAAGAATGTGGAGGGTATTTAGCCTACTATACAACGCTGGCCAGACGGCTTGGTATAGGGTTTGTTTCGAAAATTCCTTTTCTTGCAGTGCTCTTGTCTACGTAAAGGTCCCTTAGTTGCCTCTTACGACACCCACGGGTTGAAATGGGGTAGTGACATATGTATTCTTAATCCGTCATTACACGGATTGAGAAATTTAATGTCGTGGGTGTCGTAAAAGGCGACTAAGGAAGTAACCTTATGCAGACAACAGCATTGCCAGATAAAAAAATCGAAACAAACCCTATAGGTACATATCCGTCTGGCCAGCGTGGTATAGTAGGCTAAATTCCCTTCACATTATTTGGAGGAGACCCGTGCCCACCAGTGGATCGTTCATGGGTTGAAATGATGAAAATGACCAATATTAATGGTTATCTAAACTGTTATAAACGTTTCCGAAATTAGCATGTACATACATTACATTAGAAATATATATAAATAAATAAATAATATATTTTTAATTCATGACACATAATATTTATGGACTGCAATAGGCTGAAATGATGATGATGATGATGATGAATATTTATGCCAATTGCTGGTTTAATTCATTTCTAAGTGATGTGTCGGAAATTCTAAACATATTTTTTTGGTTTATTTTTAAAAGGTTTTGCTACTTATAAGTTGCCAAAGGTAAAAGAAAGTCGAAAATAAAAGATTTTATTTTTATATACTTAATAAATTTTTAAACAAGCCTGTCTTATTAATTTTCTTTTATACAAGGCCAGGCCGATAACAAGAAAAGAATAGTTAAATTTTTTTAAATTTCCTAAAAAATAATGCTGCCAATCATCTATAAAGTTTCAGTTATTTAAACGTAGATAAAAGGCGGATTATTTACACTTCAATTAATAATTTTAACTAGCGCCATTCCCCAAAACTGTACCACTAGAAATATTGTTTACCCGCTGTAGACTTAGATATTCCAATATCGAAAAATTCTTATGGATTTCTTATTTGATACTTAGTGTTCATAAATCCGGGATTATTTCGCGTCTTACCGATACTTGGTTTGGTTGAACGTTCTTTATTACTTTGTTCTTTTTTAAGCTAACACGCTATTTATGCAAGAGGGCCATGAGGGGGTATGCATGCGTTCATGCATATAAGGCTAGAACCAACTAACCATATATGCATGAACGCAATACAGACTAATAAAACTGTACTGCTCAATAACCTGCACGCTAATATGTTTAGGGTTCCGTAGCCAAAATGGCAAAAACAGAACCCTTGTAGTTTCGTCATGTACTTGTCCATCAGTCCGTCCAGCCATCCGTTCGTACATCACAGACATTTTACTCAAAAACTACGCGATGTATATTGATGATTTTTAAATTAGGTAATCTAATAAAAAAAACTTTGAATCGATATAATTTGTCAATGAATTGATTGATCTTATTGAAATTGGAGGCGCTGGTAGCATTGTTGTACTGAGATGTTGGTTTCACACATCTAGGTTAAGTTGCTTTACCTGCTCGGAAAGGTCAGTCCATAGATGGCTGACCGTTTGTGGTATTTTTTTTCACTTCATTTCATTAGTTTCTCCGTGCTTTAGAAGGCACGTAAAGATAGATTCCAATTCCAGAATCTGCCTTAAGCTCAATTGGTAACATGAAGATTGAAATTTAACAAGTAAATATACTTAATTAAAAAAAAATAATAACCCGACTGCAAAAAATCAACAGAGAGCAACGCACTAAAAAGACCGTAAAATTATTGTAATATTATTATAACTGATTTAATTTAAATACATAACATATTATTATGTATATATTTGTAATTTACTTTTTTTTTATACACAACTCGATAGGTTTGGTTAAAAAAAATTGAACTTCTTACAATTTGGCGTCAAAAGCCCGCCGTTTAAATCTTTTTATTCTTAAAACCTATCTAAAGACACTTGGGTGTTCTAGACGAATCTAACGATACCCTAATTGTCAAAATCCATCCAGCCGTTTGGAAGATTCGTGGGAATAAAGAAATTTACAAACATACACAAGATACGCGCGAAAAACAATACCCGTCCTCACAGTTAGGTAAAAAGGACAATGCATCATTGTCGGGTCAGTTGATTCTAATATAAATAATATATTATAGGTGGAATGACATAATTAGGCCTTGCAGAAATGATTACAAGTCAGATAATATATGTTTGCATAGCTATAACATGTGTTATGTTATGACGTCATATGTCGTAAATTGTGTATCTGTTTGCACACTTATGAATATCAATGGAGCCAATATGGCTTGTTTATTTATTGATATGCAGAGATCTAAGAGTCAAAGTATGAAAAATGTATCCTACTAATCTAAGTTGTTTCGTTGCTACAAATGTTTGGAGATGAATGGATTTATGGTTGAGCATGTTTTACCGACAAAGGACGTGGGCGAAGCCACGGGCGGGAACCTAGTGATAAGATATATGGAAACAAAAAATACACTGATGTACTTATTTCTAATACTAGAATGAGTAACCAATAAGTTAAGGACCTAACGGGACAGTCCCACCCTCATGCCCACAACTACAACTTCTGTAAGCCAGGATAAATAGCGATGGCTCTTGCGAACACCACAGAGGAGAGGTTTTTTTAAAGGAGAACACTGAGTCTTGGAACCCGCAACTCGAAATTAATCAGAAATAAATGGAGGAGTTGGAAAGAAATTATCGACTTTCCTCCACAGCAAAGCGTGAAACAAAAATAATCTGTATAGGATCTAGGTAAAAGGCTTGTATGAGTTTGTCTTTGAATAAAACATCGAAGTAACGCACGAGTATAGGTGACTACCCAAAAACAGTTCTTATACAAAGTCCTTGGCTTATCATAACAGCCGCAGCCTAAGGAATTTAAGTAACGAATGATCATATCAACAAAAATAAGAAACTGTCTACACTAGCTTTTGGAATTTAGCGATATTTGCAAAGTTTAATTTAATATCTCATCCATCTATGAAAAATTTATTTTTTATTATTAAAATAATATTTAGTTACTAAAACTACAC
Organism: Laspeyria flexula; assembly: GCA_905147015.1. Lineage (NCBI taxonomy): Eukaryota > Metazoa > Arthropoda > Insecta > Lepidoptera > Erebidae > Laspeyria > Laspeyria flexula. Next base: position 6,688,441 of record LR989964.1, on the reverse strand, counting down.
AATTTTATGTTTGTATAACAACATACAACTTCTCTTAATTGTCCTCAGATTTTTTTAGCTTAAAGAATTATGGTTAGAACGATGGTTAGCATTTCCATTCTTGTTAGTAACTCGCACCAGTCGATTTGGGGAACGACCCGAGCGACTCATCTCGGAAAGTCGGAACCCAACTCGGTCGCTTCCGTTCGCGGATCCGTCGAGCAATTTCCGTTGCAAACATACATATAAATACGCACTTAGATACGTAATTCGTGTGCAGGCACGCATATAAGCATAAGACTGTACCGTCGAACACATTTATAAGAATTCAGTGTCCAGACACTTGCGTACTCACACAAATATGCTGTGATCGAATGAGATAAGTAGTCTACTTATCTCATTCGATCACATTGTTGTAAATACGAATGTGAATAGAGTTGGATTACAGAAAATTCGGTTTTCTTGATTTGATTGTTAATATGTAGCCTGTTCCTGTTTGTGTGTGTGTGTCTAGTTTTGGTTTATGGTTTTTTGTTGTAATAAAATCTACTAGATATTTGTTTAATAAATAGCTCTATCTATGGGCCTTCAACTATTTCATGCATTGGTCCGTTGTGATGTGAAAGAAAAAGAAACAGAGACTCTATTTACCATTCATTTTATAAATTACTTTGTTTGATAACCCTGCCTACATTGCCATCACTTTGACTGCTGTAAGCTTGGATTAAACGCAACGAACCCTTACAAATACCAAGTTACAATACTCAGAGGTCCCGGAGATAGTTAACTAACTCTTCGACTAGCAAAATTAACCACAAGTAAGATGGAGTTGCGTAAAATTAACCATTTCTCTTTGGATCAAATTATACTTTATAAGCAGTGAATAAAATGTTTATTCGGATAAAAAACCTGAAAAAGTGTTTTTGTGTCAATCTCAGGAACAGAAAGTCGGTTTTTTTTTTTTTTTAAATATTCTACCACATTCACACAGCTCCATCTAGTCCCAAAGTAAGCAATTATATTTGCTTGTGTTATGGGTACTAAACAACTGATATACTACTTAAATATATATATATTTTTTTGTAAATACATACATATTATAGATAAATTACACCCAGACACAGAACAAACCTTTATGCTCATCACACAAAGATTTGTCCTGGGTGGGGATCGAACCCACGACCTCCGGCTTAGCAGTCAGGGTCACTAACCACTAGACCAACAGGTCAGTCAGGATTTGGAAAATACTATTAGCAATTATATTTAGTTGACCTATTTCTTAGGAAATAACCATTAGAGTTTTAATCCCTAAGAGTGGAAAGGCCAAGTTCAAATAATTTAAATAGAATTAAAATTAAATTATTTTATAAAATATTTTTTACCCGCACTAGGCCAGCGTGAGTGGATTATGGCCTAAACCCTCTCAGCTCTCTAATTAGAGGCGAGGAGACCCGAGCCCAGCAGTGGGACTAAATGGGTTGCTGATGATGATAAAATATTTACAAGTTCCGCTTGCGTGTAATATGTATGCTATAATTAGTCAATGTGCTATTCCAAACTATAATCTGTCTATGTGCCAAATTTTATACAGATCCTTTCAGCTGTTCTGACGTGTTTGAGTAACAAACATTCATTCATCCATCCATTCACGCTAACTTACGCATTAATAATATTAGTAGAAGGTCGGATGTGCAATTGTGCAGTACTCTAATGAGTGCTACAGAGTATAAATATTTGTCTCTTATGTTTTGATAACATGTGAAATTTTGATAAGTAATGTTACTTTTTTTTATATAACAATGGGCTCGGATGTTGACCGTTAATAACTTGTCTTATACAGAGTGTGTCCTGTTTTTGTAATAATTTGTTATGTAAACAAGAATACTAAAAACGCAACATTGTAACTCGTTAAAAAGTTTATATGTAGGTACACACATAATACTTGCATAATGTCTTCAAATTGAATATTCTTCTTATTTCGTAACGTTTAAGTATTGTGATTTCATCGTTGCTTGAAATTGCAAATTAAATTGCGATATAAAATATATTTTATGCTGTTTTATATGTGTGGATAAAATTTTAATTTATTATTGTTTAATTTTAATAGACGTTACTTATACGATTTTTGATCTTTTTAAGACTTATATCTATTTATTTCTTTTTTCAAGAAGGTTCATAAATATAATACCCTATGCTTGTTCTAATTAAATTGTTAACTACACTTGCGTAAAGCAAATAGTACTATAACTAAAGGAAATCATAAAACATAAATCACCTACCTGGAAGTTTGAAGCCAAAAAACTTCCAACGCTTATCACCAGCCAAAATCCCACATTAAAAAACACACACACTAAACCATAAACGTATCCTTTTGAAATTCACAGAAACACTTTATATAAAACAGCAACAAATCAATAATAGTCTTTGAATTCCAAAACGCTTTTTACAATTTCAAATCATGTTCCGTTTTGTTTACATTCGATTCGTACGTAATTCGTATTTCGAATTCAAGCGCTTCAGCGACACGACCGCTCTGTCCGCAAGTGCGTTCGGAACTGGCGTAGCAGTGTTCGTCGTAGGCAAGCTAGGTTATGAAAATTGTACCGACGCGCGACGTCCAACTGTGGAAAATGCTTTCGTCACAACATGTGCACCTGTACAGTTAGGTCGTTACCTGTTTTCACTCAATCACCCAAGATAAAGGTCGTACGTTTCATTCACCAGTGCATATTCATTAACATTGAACTCACATGTCTGTATACCTATGACGGTGATTCAATGTGTTTTAAAACCAATTTTATAGACATTCCATTTACATTATAATGGATTTCTTACGTACCTTTTTAATTTTAAATTATTCGGAATTAAAATTTTTGGGTCAAAGTTTTTTGTCGTGTTAAAAACTCATTTAATACGAGTGCCAAGTACTCTTGGTGTAACGACTTTTAAATAGGTAAGTTAAAATATTTATTAGATGCATATTCACTTCATTCAGTTTTGTTATAAATCAAAATTATTGAATTTAGATTAATACTTTTTATTTATTTATTTTGGTTAACCAACAATTAGTTACACTGATACAATTTTAATAAAAATACGTAACAGAAATAGTAGTTAAGTGTACTAATCAATTACAGGTTAACACCACATATGCATAGATTTGTGAGCAATGTAAAAAAAAAAAAACTATGTATTACAATATTAATATTTAAATATTAGTTTAACAAATTTCAACGAAAAAAAAAGAAATGATAAATAGGTACGCCATATCATTGAAACACATTTTTTAAATCATTAAAAAAATATGGGCATGTATAATTTTAAAAACTATACGCTCACGATAGAATATATAGCTACCTTATATTTATTTTAAACTAGTATACTATGCCAGGGGTCGAATGGGTACTTAAACTAAAAAAGGGTCAAATCTTTAGGGTCGAATGGGCTCGTAGCCATAGGAAATTATGATTTCCTAAAACCGAGTTTATTATCCATGTAGTAACGGATTAAGAATACTTAGTGTTACTACCCCATCTCCCTCCGTGTCATTAAAGGCGACTAAGGGTTAGTAACTCTGCCTGTAAGTAAATCTGTCGTAAATGCACATACCTACTTCACATTTTCTTTCATAAATATTGTTATGTGCCTGCCTACATCTTAACTTTAAAGTAGATTTTTTTTTTACAATTGTATTAAGCTGAATAAAACGAGGCATTTATTATAATAGCAAGAAACAAGGTATTGGTCAAGGTTATAACTTAAAGCTATGGTATATCTAGATTTATTAGCATGTACCTATAAATTTGGCTAACTTGTATCGCACTAAGGGGCCCGCATACGGCTTCGTGGAAGAAACTCTACCCATTTAAGGCACACCGTACACTAAAGACTTGATGAAACCTGACCTGAATGAATTTATATACAAAATGCATTTTGAGTTGTGAACTTGTGCAGGCAAGGTTAGGTCGGCCGGTGAGCGGGTGTGCCAGTTCTAGTTTTGGCTAATATAACGGCCGTAGGAAAATTATATACCTACCTAAAAAGAGCAGGGTAAGACCTAGACTTTTTCCTGCATTCTACCTAATAGGCTGGTGATTTCGATTAAAATACGGCCATCATCATCATTTCAACCCATAAACTTCCCACGGGTCTCCTTCAAAGAATGTGGAGGGAAATTAAGATACAAGGTTAATTTTTTAGGTGCGAGAATCAATAAAATCTTTGAAAACGGTTTGGATGGTTTCATCGGAATTTAATTTTTTCGGTCCAAGAAAATACGGCAAATTTATAAACACACACACACACACACATACGTAATACGAGAGAAAACTTCTTGACATCCATTTTACAAGTTTTTACTTAGTTTGGAAGTCAACATTCCATGTATATGATATACTATGTATTTATAAAATGTTTTTAACATTTATTCAAATTGGTAGATACCATCTTTAAAATCAATTTGTTTGGGGAACATTTTTTTTGGGTAATTCGTTGCTATGTCGATATTTCAAAGTGAAATACATCTTGTCCTTCTCTTAGACGTCGATACAAAAAGAGATGCATTATTTGTTTCCTAAACTATATTTTTCCTATGTTTCAGTGTACGGTGCGTAGAATGCCTTAGAAATGGATCAGCTGAAGACGGCGTGACAGCCTTCGATGAGGCTTCGATACGTCGGCAAATTACACATCAGTTTGTTTATCAGAAATAGAATGGCGCAATGTAGCCACGCAGTGGACTCGTGTTCTAACTATCATTGGATTCAATGAGCAGTGTAGAGATTGTGTACACTTATTTTCCTTTGTGGAAAACTTGTTAAAGGAAAAGAAAAGCTGACACAATAGACTTTCGTATTTCGTAGAAATGTTATTTTAAGAACTGGTGGATAATTCTCAGTCGCAGAATACATACAAATAAATTTGAAAGACATAAAAAAGAGAACGGGACTTTATTTATTTATTTGAAATAAGCTTTATCATTAGCTTGATAAAATAATAATTCAAAAGAACAAAAAACCCTTCTAAACAATTCCTACTAAGTTTTTTAATGCAGAAGGGTTTTTTGTTCTTTCTTTTTTTTCTTTTTTTTTCTTCCCAAAAGTCTAAAATATTTTTACATAGCGACCATAAGATGTGATCAAAACCCTCCTTTGCGTCGCGCAGTCGGATAAAAACTAAGCTTTTTCTCTCTCTCTTCTCGGCTCTAGGGTTATCAACCTTTAAAATCTAGCTTCCTCATTTTAATAACAATTCGGAAGGTGAAATAAAAGGTGGTTACTGAAAGCCCTTATAGCGTCTAAGGAAAATTGTTATATTATTTATAATTTTTAAATAGTTGAATGAATTTAAAATGTTGTTGGAACGTTTGTGTCAAAGATTCTTGTTATATAAGTATCGTAGGTGTTTATTATTTTGCTTATTTAAACATAATGGACTTATTAATTGCTTTTTTATGGTATTAAGTTAGGAACTACCATCATTTGTTGAGTATAACTCTGTAGAATGGGTTTACAGAAGTCAGCCATAAATCGCTTAAGATGTGGTCAAATAAACCACTGAGAACGTGTCTCTAGAGTGCTGTATATGGGTCCCGTGAGAATAAATAAACGAAAAGGATTCACTTGTTTCTTTGTTATGTCTAAAATAAGGAAATCCCTAGTTGGAAATGATATCTTAACAGCATCTTGTATTACTTCCCGCAGGCAGTGTACCTATATTTAGACCTCTAAATATAGGTACACTAGCAAAACGTATTCAGATAGAGACAAGATCTGTACGCCTGAAATAACAATAGTTTTTAAAGGTGGGCTGAATAATACAAATGATATTAAAGAGCCACAAATACTAAACAATTTTGAGAACAGCAAAACTCACTTTGAACTACTTTCCTGTACCGAGAATAATAATTCGTCTTTACAACGGAAACTAAGCATTCGCAAATTGAAATCTTTAGAATGCTCAAAGCGAGACTAATCTGTCCTATCCCAAGGAACTCTTTATCAGAAGTAGGTTATCTACAACTCAAAGGCGGACCAATGCTACCAGATTTAAAGTATAAAACAGCTTGGATTGATATAGCATTTATAGAGAAAATGGGTATGCATATAATTAAACGGTAAGCTTTGAGTTTAACTATAAACTTAATTTACGACCCGACAGCTGCGCATGGTTAGAAACAATAAAATAATGTGATAATTACTTTATATAATATATATACGTTGACTATTTAAGTGAACTCTTCCAAAATCTACCTTATAATTAAATAGCTATGGGTTCTTCGTCGTTTGACACCACGAGTTATTGGCACCACGGTGTCAATCGCACAAGGACGTTTTTTGAATTGGCGGCCCAGCAGTGGGTCATTAATGGGTTGCTGATGATGATCATCATCACCAGTAACCCATATAGATAGTAAAAATGCTTGAAAAACAAATATTTTAATATATTTCAAAATTATAATACATAATGTCCAATGCTAAGCTACGGAATTACGAATACAATAGCCGAAGGTTCGTCTTTATTATAATTAAACACCGAGCTTTACCTGAGCCCTTCATTCATTACAGCGGTCTAGTATTCCACCCAAATATACAATAACATAAAATACAATTAATTGGGAAACAGAGCGAGGTAAACTGATACTTAATTAGGAACACAATACTAAAATAATAGGAAACGCGACCTTGTATATAATTTGTTTCGTTTTGTTTTGTTTCATGTAAGGAATATAATTACATAATGTTTATTTTTCTTAAAATAAGAGTAGGTACCTTTTCCAAACATTTTGGCAACGACTGTTTATTTAATATGAAAATGGGTACACCCGTTTTCTAACAATTTAACAAGGTAATGTAAGGTAAATATCTGTGTAGTGACGGATTAAGAATACATAATGCCACTACCCCATCTCAACCCGTGGGTGTCGTAAAAGGCAATTAAGGGAGTAACTTTATGCAGACAAAAGCACTGCGAGAAATGGAAAATTCGAAACAAACCCTATACCAACCCGTCTGGCCAGCGTGGTATAGTAGGCTAAATTCTCTCCACATTCTTTGGAAGAGACCCGTGCCCTGCAGTGGGATGTTTATGGGTTGAAATGATGATGATGAATGTAAGGTACTTAACTTATGAAACGATTTCTGGAGGAGCGAAGTTCACCTAGCACAGGCATGTATTTGCTTAAAAGGTGTTATTGCAAATAAATTATTCTTATTCTTATTCATAGCTAGTAAATAAATTATTTTGTTTACCCGACATTTCGATCGAATTGCACCTAACGTGCTCAAGGGCTAACGGGTGAACTACACAGTCTGTAGTTATCCTCACTTTTATATTTTTATTGTCAATAAGTTGTTCGATTCTATACTTAATCTCTATGATGATGATATATTGTAGGTATAATAATATTATCAGTCTAGATCCACAAAAGAACATCTTTTTGTTTTTGATCTTAGTAAAGACACCTGCGCAATTAATATTTTCAATCGATTTTTTCTTACCAATTAAAGGACAGTTCTCAAAAGAATCAATTTGAAAAGCAATTTGATTCTAGAAATGTTTTTTTATTTGTTCTGTATAGGTAATTCTTAAAACGTTTATTAAAAAGAATTTATCAATTGTATAATATTTTATATAATTGTAATATTTTATACAATTGATAAATTCATAGACTTATTAGTCTATGAATTTTTAAAACAGTTTGAAGAAGACATAAAATTTAATATTGAGACTGAATTCTTTTTTTTTTTTAAACGAAGACACTACTATTCATGACTTTTATTAAGGTGATGGTTGTTTAGATTTATTGAAAAGAAAAAAAAATAAGCAAAATTGAGAGCAATGAATTGACTTGACGATAGAACTACCTACCATCTTGTTACAAAATATTATGTCAACAAGTAGTAAGTAAGGACTTAATTATGTATAATATTCTTACAAAATACGTCAAGAGAGTAATTTTTTTTGTACATCAATTCAATTAGCTCATCTGTCGTACTTTTTTTACCAGACCAGATCACCCACAAATATTTCTTCTAGAATATGTGAATTTCCTCTCGATGTTTGTCTTCGCAGTCAACAGATGATACGTCAATTGACTAGTACATATATAAATTTAAGTGAAATCCACATTGGTACTGCTATTTTCTTGCACAAAGAATAAGCATTGACATCCAGCGTGGCAATGCTGCCAGTCTGTTGGGCATTTTTCCCACAGACAATGGCAGCGATACAATTTGTAATTTTCCCCCTTTTTTATTTTAATGATACATTTAGTTGGTTTTTATTTGTAAATATTATTGTTTAAATTTAGTTTAAAATATTGTATATATTCCAAGTATTGTGTTACAATAATTTATTATTAAAAATACTTAATGGTCCGTATAAATCCAAGTCTTACCTTATTGCACCGTAAATAACCTTGGACTTCAAAAAACAAAGTAATTTAGTTGACCCTTGTGATAAATATCCTTAACCTTGAATAATTTGTTGACTAAGACATCCTTTGACAGAATGAAAGCAAAATGAATTGCCTCATTGGTTCAGTAATCGCAGTGTGACATGCGGTTGTGGGTTTGAAATGAAATGAATTTTATTTTAGATTTTTTTTTTATATTGTTGTGTGTCACTGCAGATACGGAAAGATGTGTCTAAAGATAGTTAAGTCCAAAGTTTCAATTCCATCCGAGTAGTTCAGCTTCTGTTATAAAAATATATGTGTTATCAGAATCATCAGCAACCTATTAATGTCTCACTGCTGGGCTCGGGTCTCCTCTCCTCTATGTAGAGAGCTGAGAGGGTTTGGCCATAATCCATATACGCGGGCCTAATGCGGTATGTCTGATCCACCAAGGGTATGTGAGTTTCCTTCACCGTTAGCAGATGGTAAGTCACATGAGACTATTACATAAAAATTTCACAAAGTGAAATTCACATTGGTGGTTGGAATCGAACTCGGACCGCGTGTTTAGCATGCCGGTCATTTATCCATTCAGCCACCATCGCATCTCAAAAATTGGAACCTATGCCTACGCGAATTAAATCGCAGGCAAAGGCTAGTCTTTTATAAAAAAAATGTGGTGTGTGTGTGTTCGTTAACGCCAAGTTACATACGAGTACCACGCCGTATTCGTAGAAATTTCAATTGCAATGATTACAAAATAATTGCACGATTATCGCTGGCTGCAAATTGGTCATTATTTACACTGCCAGTTCCCGGTTGCATTCGCTATGCTAGTTTTTGTGATGTGACCTAAGACTAGAGTTATTATATTATTATCGTAGTTGCCAATGTATGGGTAATGCCTGATTGGCTGACATTAAATGCAGTTCAAACTGCACGTCATAAAGTAACGTTTGAAAATCCTCGTTTAATATTATTAAAATAGGTAGGCTAAAGGTTGGTAATCGTAGATATTTATAAGCTTCAGTTAACGTAAAAATGTTAAGTATTAGAAAATTATAATAAATAAAAAAAGTAATTATTAGATAATTATAAATTAACATCTAACATGTTATTAATTAATTACTCAATGCACTGGAAAAACTTATAAAAACTTCTGTCTGAAACCCCAGCCAAAGGCACTTACAATGCAAAACTTGTCGAAAAAATTTATAAGAATCAAAAGAATGGAGTCATACAAAAAAGCTTGTATTATAACATAACTTTTGTGGGGACAAAAACAGTGATTCCTCCTTTACTTGGCTGCGTAAACAAAGGCCTTGTTTCTCCCCAATTACGAAGGCCGACCTTAATTACTACCCACAGAAAAGTTGACCAAGCCATTTCAATCTTCTTTATGAAGAAAACAAGTACATGTTTACTAAGAGAAACGGGTAAAGTTATATAAATTGTTCTATACCAATAATACTGAAGAACAAAGGGTAAATTCGTACCTTAGTAATTGAATATCGATCGTTAAGTTTCACAAATTTTATCCCATTCTTTGAACTGTATCTATATAGCTTTAGCCCACAGACTCGCTTGCTTGCTAAGTTGATAATATTAGCTTATCTATAATACTCTCAGAGCTTAAAAAGCTAGTGTTTAAGACTTATATACAAACGCTATTGTTTTATTTTCATGTAGGTGTGTTTGTCTATAAGGTATATAATAATATCTACGAGATGTATAATACTATCTTTGTAGCTTGATGGTAAAATAATTCTCAAATATTGTATCCACCAAATGCAAAAAGATAAATATTATCTAATGGTTCAATTTAAAGAGAGGAAACTGGAATTTGGCATTCCATTATGAAACTTGCAAATTGATTAAACTAAAAGTTAAACGATGTTTGCCTTTGCGTTTAAAGCATTAATTAAGTAATAAAAACGTTGGACAGGGAAGACCTAGAAGAACGTACCATGACCAAATAGGTGACGTTCTAAAGAAGGGACAGATCAGATCACATCAACCGGCGAGAATGCATGAAAAGACTGATGAATATTAAAGAAGCCAAATACCCCTCTGTTGGGAAAGAGGCGTGATCTATATTATTATGTATGTAAAACTTAAGGCATAACAAGTAGTACTAAGATAAAAGATAAAGATAGATAGAAGATAAAAATAGACTAAGAAGCTCTATGTTTATCATCATAACTTCTGTGAAAAATTGACTGCCAAATTGACAGAATTTGTTTTATTAGATACGCACGTCGTTGTCTTTTACCAATTCCAAATTCAAAGTTTTCTAGTAGTAATTTATTATTCAACCAGTTCATAAAGCAACATTAAAAGAAAATTTCGTTATCCCTTGTAATTTTAACTTTTCTAAGCTCGGCCAAACTTTCAGGCCAGAGCTTGAATAATAATCTACCAGACTACATTAAGCATTTTCCTTAGTTATATACGTTAAGAAAAAGATGGAATAATAAATTGGTGGTTCAGAAAATACAAAAAGTTAGATGGAAGAGTTGAGCTGGTTAAAATTTTATTCTAGAATGAACGAAAGCATTATGCTAAAATGTGCACGTAAAATATTAAGTAAGTCTTATTAACTGAATGGATATGGATAGTTTCAATTTAATTAAAAAGTACCACATTATTTTTTAATTAATTTAGTACCTACAGACTTGTTGTAATAAACTTTTCTTAAGTTTACAAAAAAAAAGATGGATAGATGTTTGTGACTTAATCACACCAGTACGGCTGATAGGATAAATAAGCCATTTAATTAATATCCTACCCATTTTACTAAATTTAATAAAATTAATGTAAATGTGCGATGCGAAGCGATGGTGGCTGAATGGATTAGGACCGTGCAAATCACGCGGTCCGAGTTCGATCCCGACCGACAGTACCAATGTGGATTCCACTTTGTGGAATTTATATGTACTAGTCAAATGACTTACCATCTGCTAACGGTGAAGGAAAACATCGTGAGGAAACCCACATACCCTAGAAGAAATTCTAAGTGTATATCTGATTCACCAATCCGCATTAGGCCAGCGTGTATGGATTATGGCCTGAACCCTCTAAGCTCTCTAGTTAGAGGAGAGGAGACCCGAGCCTAGCAGTTGCTGATGATGATGATGAATGTAAATGTGTATCTTAATAAATAGATTCGTACCCAAAATAGTAGGTCTATCACCAAAATGATAGATCTGTCACCAAACAATGTTTTGGGCGGATCCGAAATGGATTTGTTAGGTAAGAAGGCTGAAGGCTGCCTCATTCTTCGTAGTTATTCTCTTCACTCTGTTAAATGAATGGCCTAAGCATCAGCCAGTCAGTTCATTAAATGTTGCATTTGACGATACGACTGAATTTCATTTAGGCCGCTAGTTGAACGCCGCCGTTGAGTTAAACGGCTAGGCAGTTAATAAAATAGCTGATTTAACCAGTTGGCTGCGACATATATATAAATAAAAACATGTAATAGCACATGGGGACTCAGACCAACAAAAAAAAAAGAGGACTCACCGTATACAGCAACAGTGAAGCCAACAAAACCAAGCGACTGCAAGTAAACACACAAGCGCACGCACACACCTACACGAAAACCAAGCGCATTGCCTTTGGTACGTCACTAGTCGTCTCGTCTAGATATCTCAAATAAAAAATTGAATTATGCCTTCCTGTTTAATAAAAAGTTGTAATAACAACAGTAACTCACATAAAAACATCTCACGGAATCACTTTTCACATAAAAGTACTTGAAATAACATCATTTTTTATTATTGAAACTACGAAATAGGGTTACTTTAAACAAAAAAAAAACGTCAACAATCAAAAACCATATTTTAATGACATAACTTTTTCAAGAGTTGCCATAATATGATTTATAATTTCACTATTCAGTTATACTCAGTCTATTCGTTTTTATTTTTAAATTAATTTTGTTATGTTTAAAGTTTAGTTTTTATTCGGAGTAGAAGACTTTCTAAACAATTGCAGTACAATACATACTCAACAATGTCTTACTCGTACAATAATATCCTACCCACACTTCATTTATTTTCAATCTTATATCTTACTTGTCACCTACCCTACATCACCCAAAGATTAGCTGGTATATAATGCTTTCTAGCATTACCTAATCCCGCCATTTGTACTCGGATTTTGTGCAAAAATGTTTATAAATAAATAAAAATTAATTATATTATTCCCACATTATAGGGAAAAAATTTACAAAACACACATAAACAAACAGATGGCTTCATTTTTAAAGTTCGCGTTGAGCCGTCTATCATTTTTTGGTCTGATCATTGGGTAGGTATTTTTTAACGACATAGCACGCGGGCGGAGCCTCGAATGGAACCTCGAATGGGTTGTTATAAATTATTCAGTACATTGTTTAATGCAATTATTAAAATAAAATATTGATATGACATGTTAAAAAAAAATTAATAAAAGAAGATCAATGTGTAGGTATGTTGACACACTGCCGGTAAATCTGGAAGAAAATTTAAACGTGTTCCAGATGGATGTAATATTGAGATGTAATAATGGGATGATATCCATCTAGACAGCAGATGTAATCTAAATTTCATACACAATCCGCGGTTGGCATCCAAGCTTAGATCACCTATATTGGAACGCTAGATAGTAATAGCAGTGGCACACGCTTTACCGTTTTATAATGCAAATAGCAATATTGCATATTGCTATTACGAAAGTTTGAAAGCATCTAGTTTATATAATTCAAAATATATTATAATTCTTGTACCACATTAAATTTTGCCACAGATCAATTTCAAACCTATGCCTAAATTTTACATGGTCCGCAGTCCCTTTTTCAATACAACCAATCATTGATGTACCGATACCGGAGGGTCGGGCCCCTGCACTGCGGAACCAAATTATCCCATTAGGCACAGGATTGAAGCGATCAACGCGCGAAAATGCTTTGCTTCCTCGGCACACGGTTCTGACAACCATTGTGTGAGCAATTAGCAGCCGGGAATTCCGATTTCGTTAGATTTGTATAGCTAGTATTACAGTTAGTGGTAACAAAATAATTAATTCAATATTCGTATGTAGTATTTATTTCGCTCACTGTCGTAAATTAGGTGAGCGGTGAGGCCTATGTCCAGCAGTGGACATCTTTGGGTTGATATGATGATGATTTGTTTCTGAAGCCGGTACCTGCATAAAATGATTTTAAATACAATCGTACAAATTAAATCGTAAATTACATACTGCCGTAAAGTTCAATTGGTAAAAACGTTTAATACTTAAGTCGATACGCCTAAAGACAATTATTCAATAAAAAAAAATGTGTAATGACAGATTACTGCTATTTGACGTCTCTGAGTGCGGCAGTTAGACATGAATTTTAGTTGTGGTTCTATGTATTGTTAAAAATGTTCATCACTTGTCGTCGGTGACGTAATTTAATAATAACATGATTAGGTAATTCTATAGATGATGATTCTCAATTAGTGAAAGATTTTTAAACTTTAGTTCTTGATGAAACAAATAGAACTAGACGCGTAATTACATACCAATTTATAAGATTACTATTTAACTTGGAAGAGAACCTACATTGCGACATTCATACAGAGCCGTTCAATGCGTAAAAGGTAGCATTCTAATTACATGCATACGACTCTAATAGTGGTATATTAGGTTAGCTATTTATGAAAAGTTATGTCCAGTTCAAAAGTGTGTCGACGCAACTTTATTACGAGCAGTTGTGGACAGGATAGGAAAGGACAACTTGGAGATAGCGGACCCTCGTTGCGGAATTCCGGATCGGGATGCAGTTGGTGTTTGGTTTAAAGTACGCGCTTGGGTGGTTTTAATTTCTTTTCATTTCTTGTCTTAAATGTACTTCTCTATAAGGTGAGAAATATACCCGATCCTTTTGATTCTTACGTGGGGACACAGTTCCAACACGCAAAGGTCCTTACAGAATTTTAATTAAAAATGGGGTCTTATAAATAAGACAGACCAAGTATCTGATAGAAGTGATGATGAATTGATGGTAAAATGACAAGGCCAATGTGCTCAAGGTTGTGCTAGCTTTTGGATAAAGTAACGGTACAAATTTCGTGTAAAAATTGTAGGCGTATATTAAACACCGTATACCTATATACGATTGTATTCGTTTATAAGTCATCAAAGAAAATTAATGACATGTATGGAATAATTTCAAAAGTAACTTACACCACACGCTGCCGACAGAAATACAGGAACCGACTAGACTGCAAATGCCAAATGCACGCTCGAAATTTCTCGGTACCTTAAAATAATTTTATTCAGATTAACTTTACGGGAGTCTAGTGGCTATCAGATTCAATTAATCGCAGATTCAAGATTAGAAATGTGTAACCACAAACATCAGTGTGATAGAAAATAAATTAAATTTGCCATCTGATACACAGAAGCCACGGTCCTGTGTTTAATGTTGTTCACGACTGTTTGAAATTAAATGTGGGTAGGCGACATTAATTCTACGATTTTTAGAAGTCTTATTCTACTGACTATACTATACTAATATTATAAAGCTCTCAGGGTCTCAGGAACTATATAGGATACGCTGGTTCGATTTGAAAAATTCTTTTAGTGTTGGATAGTCCATTTATCGTGGAAGGTTATAAGCATATTATCACGCTACGGCCAATACGAGCTGAACAGCGGCCAAATAAAGAACGACGGGAGTGCAGCCCCTCGCGACTTCTAGTGGTTCATAAAAGGACAATAGACTTTGTATTTTCTTGAGATTAACGCGTTCAACCAAACAAACTCTTACGAAATGCGGACTAAGCATTAAACCAGATTTAAATTGACAACTTTGACACTAAAACAATAGTTTATGTCAATTTAAACCTGGTTTAATACTTAGTCCATATTTTGTAATAGGGGGATTCAGCTTTAAAATATTAGTATAGATACAAAAAAAAACGATCAGTTCAATTGAAATAGTGTATTTTTACAGTTTCTAAAATCAAATAAAATATTTAATTGTTTTTATCCTAGGGATTACAAAAATAAGTGTTCATTATAACATTTTAAGAAAAATAATTTTCATTACATAGCTTTCATTGCATCACCCAAACATCAAAATGTTATTCATACACATTGAGAAACTAACTCAATTAAATCTCTAAAGGGATATTTACAATGACAGTAACATAAAAGTACTTCTACATTTAAATGGAAGACTTATAATTAAATTGACTATTATAAATGAATTAAATGATAAGTCTTAGATTATGTCATGTTTAGAGATAGCTACCGAAAAAGCCGAAAGCTGTTTAGTACATGACAAACTAAACGTATTAAAGTAACTATTAGTGGACTGTCGAATATAATTTTTTTTACAATAATTTCTTAATAAATACAATTCATAATTAAATGTACATATTATTCTGAGTTAATTTAACGTTACTTAATTAGGTAACTATTTGAGAACCAAGTAATTTGTTCGCCTACGTATTTCTAATAGATTTTATTTAATTATTTAAATGTATGAATGCAAAGCTAATACAGAACACACCGTCAATGAGAAACGTATTACATTAAAACTAGACATTTTAGCAAAGTGCATTTTAATTTAATCAATTCTAGGTCTAATATTACAGGGCGGCATTTACAATATTTTTCTTTCACCTTCCATCGAGGGAACGTAAATTGCTTTATTTTTTCGTCACACGACATACAATAATTGCATTCTTGACAATATTAAAATACTCTTGAAGTAAAAAAATCAACAACTTTATTTTTTTTTAGATCCTAGACTTAATAATTGTTGTATTTTTACAATTTTGTTTACAAACTTTTTAAGTAATTTTTATTCATAAACTATAGTATAACACTGCTAATATAAATGACAGCAAATTTTTATTTAATTTCTTTAAGGCCTACATTTTGTGTCGCAAAATTCAATGCCAATTTATCAATACTCTGAAATTAAAATTCTCAGTGAATTAATTTTTATTACGAAAACAGATGAGTTTAAATGAATATTACATTAAAAAGCAAGGATAATAATCGTCAGTATTAATGTGGTAACACAATCTTTTGGCATTCCGGTCACCCTGTCACCAATGATAATACTATAGAGAAAATATTACGTGACTTAAGTAGGGGACCAGTAGGGTTGGCACAAGCGTAACTAAATAAATATAGATTCATCCTTTATTAAATACAGTTAAAAATCGAGTTAGATTTGCATTATGTTATAAACGAAAGTAACTAAACTGTAGGTACTGAGTACATCGTAAACCAAATTGATTATGTTTGGTTCAATTCACTCAGTGAATAAAAACTAAACGTATTTCTTTCATAGTAAATCAAAGTCACGAGATTTCTTTTTATTCCTTATTTTAGGCACCAATTTGCACCACAAATAAAAATATGTAATTCAAATATTAAAAATACGTACATAAAATGCAAATAAGTACAAAGTAATAGAACCAAAAATAGTTATTAATATTGCACTATTCTAAATGAAATAATATTAAAGTGACGATTTACTAAAAATGAAATAATAAAATAGTTGAGACATTAAAATAGATTATAATTTATTTTATTTACAATTTCTAGTGATATTCAAAGCTTCATTTAGAATGTCAATAATATTGATAAACAAAATAGTTCTAAAATATGAATATCAAAATTAAACTCTCTGAACAACACTATCAGTTGCCAAGCAACTGGCAAGAACTAAGAACTAAATAATTAATGGCATTAACAACTTTTAACTGTCATTGGAACAATCAAACGCTTATGAGACAACAGTTAACTCGTTCAATAATGTTCCACCACAATAGACACGCCACAATTCCTATAGCTAAGTAACTATATACCAGGTGTCCTGACTACTGGGACATTCCAAATATCGTTCCAATATTTGAATATGACGTAGTTAGTACATTCATTTTTCATCTTTTATTTAATTTTTATATTTATAATAGTTTGCAACTGAAACGTGTAAGTAAAGCAATCAAAAATATTTATTCATTTAAAATCTTTTATTTTTACATGACTAAAATGCAAAATAAGCCAAATTTTAAATTCTTTAACTTTAGTTAGTATTAACATACGGATAGGTATTTTAAAATTTTTCTTTTATTAGGAGACTCAGAACATTAGGTTTTAAAAATATTTCCTATTTGTTTGGACACCCAGTACATACAAACCGCTTTTGTAATTTTGTAGGAAAATTCAATTTCCATATCTAAATAATTAATGATTTCATAAAACATGCTCGAATTAAAACCTCCTCACCTCGCATATTAGGTTTAAAATTCTTTTTTCTTCTAGGTGTTATTGATTGCTGACATATTTTAACAGAATTACATCACATAATAATTGTGTTCGTATCTATATTAATTTAGAAATTGCTGTCCCATCCGGAGAGGTCGTCGGGCGGTGGCTCGTCTGCTTCGGGTGGATACTGGTCAAAGTTGTGTGTATCGATAGCTGACTTCACGACTGGTGTGATGGGAGGCTCCAAGGAACGCTGAGCTAGACCCTCCCAGTTGAAACCATCGAACCACCTGAGAAATTAAAGAAATTAAGAGGTTAATTTTTTTATTTTGTATTTTCTCAGCTCTCTAGTTCGAGGAGAGGAGACCCGAGCCCAGCAGTGGGACCTAATGGGCTGTTGATGATGATGATGATGATTTAGTTTGTGATGTAATTTGAAGTGACCTTTCTTATTGTATCCTAATGATTGTTGAAAGTTTCCGATTGATGTTAATGGTAACCAACAAAGTAGATAGCGGAAATGACGCCAAATTTTTCTTTTTGGTCTCTAAGATCGAATTGTTCTTATAAGAGTTCAGTTTTTTTATTTTTTTTATTGTGGTCAGAAAATGTTTGCACCCAAACAAATATTATAAACTATAAACACCTGTTAATTATCTACCTATACTCGCAATTAATGTTTTAAATTCTTTTAAAATATCAGATCTTTTTCTTAAAATCTTTAGGTAGTTTGTATTTATATGTGTATGTACTTATATCTAATAAGTATTTATTCACGAATATAAAATAAGAAAATATTTGCTGCTTACTTGTGTTTCTGAATCTCTGTAATTCCACCCCGTTGATATCCGAGTCTCTCGGCAGGGTTATCCCGACAGAGCTTCTTAATGAGATTGGCAGCGTTCCTCGTGATGCATCGCGGGAACTCTACCGCGTCAATACCCTTCAAAATCTTGTTGTATGTTTTCATCGGATCGGTCCCGGTGAACGGTGGTGACCCGGTGAGAAGCTCAAACATGAGGACACCTAGAATTAAGAAAATTATTTATGTAAATTGTGTGTCAGCTGTCTTTTATTTCTTATTAAAATAATAATGCTCTGATTTGGATGTCTTTCTTTATTAAACTTGCGTCAAATTTAATGAACAAATCCGTGGATTTTCTGTCTACGGATTCATCAATTTCTATAAATAGATTGGCTTCTAAAAACCTTCTAAAAACCTTCTTCTTTTATACATTCATGAAGCTTAATATTATACGTTGTATTCCAAAATTTTAATTACGAGAAGCAAAAAAAAAAAAATCTGTAGAACTCCAGACGATTGATAAATAAATATTTGACTTAAAAGCAACTGACCTAAAATCACAAAAAATAAATTATATCTACCAAATGTAATACTGTGGCCATGACAACATGGCCAAACATTTTATTATTTCTCTAGTTGTGTAACTATTATAATGTTTAGTATTGAATAATTTACACAAACAAAAATTCTAGACTTGAAGATTGCAACGAATAAATATTTCGAAAGGAGGATGACCTTGGTTGACACTATATTACGTTTTACTACTTTAGTGGCCTGTTAGATCATGCATTGAAACATGTACCTAAATATTTTGACAATAGAGGCGATTTTTCCATAACACGTTGGACAAATGCACACATTTCAAAGAACTTTGATTAAGTAACTTACCCAACGACCAGTAATCTGCGCTAATGTCGTGTCCTCGGTTCATGATGACCTCAGGTGCAACGTACTCAGGTGTACCGCAGAATGTCCAAGTCTTGCGGCTAGCTTGCAGCTTCTTTGAGAAACCGAAGTCTACCAGTTTCACATAACCTTTAGAATCTAGTAGTAAGTTTTCGGGTTTAAGATCCCTGGAAAAAAAGATGTCAAGCATAAGCATAAACGTTACATTTTGTCATTCATTTTGTTTGCTGATGAAATCTATAGTGATATTATAAAGAGTCTGTTTGTTTGTTTGAACGCTAGGATCTCAGGAAAAAATCTTTTAGTGTCAGATAGCCCATTTATAGAGGAAGGTCAAAGCCTATATAACATCACGCTACGGCCAATAGGAGCTTTTTCGATAGAAATATCTTACCTATAAATAATATTTCGGGAGTGAAGATAGTGGAAGGCTTCAACCACACAAGCTGTGTAGAATCTAGTTGTGGCATCGTCAAATTGACCTGGAATGAAAAAAGAAACAATTTAGAATTCAATTCAAACCACATTATTGCACAATGTACAGGCAATATAGATATTGTTTAAATACTACTTTTTGCCAGAATAAGAAGATCTTATTGTTTTTATAATTGTATCTCTATAATGGCAAATAGTTATATAAGTTAAAGCTCCAGTTTTGCAGCCTTTATTAGTAATAATACTTATTATTGTTCCTAGTAGAAAAGAACTAGATAAGCAGTTGCCAAATAAAAGTTAGGTATAATGTATATCACTTGATAACTTTTTTAATTACCTCGATCTCTTAGAATAGTCCACAACTCTCCACCAAGGCAAGTTTCCATCAGCATATACAAGTATTTACGATCTTTGAACGTCTTATACAATTTGACAATGAATTCACAATTCATTTCTGACATGATCTCCTTTTCTGACATGATGTGTTGTTGCTGTCTCGTTTCAACGATCTGGGCCTTTTTCATTTGCTTGAGGGCGAAGGAGCGACTGGAATCGTTTTGTATTTGAACCAGTTCTACTCGACCGAAGCCACCAATGCCGAGAGTTGCTATGATTCTTAAGTCTCCTAGACGCAAGTTGGCAAATTCTTCGTTCAACCTGTAATTGTGATATAGAATTTATAAACAATAATGCACTAACTACCAAGACATCTTTCTGATTGGAATTATATTCTGTTTCGCAAGTTGTAGGCAGTCACGTTAAATTTCCGATTACCTAATTTTGTAAAGATAGTTGTTATAAACAGAAAACCATGATAGTTCAATAGATCAAATACTACATAATTATATACTGACTGCTAAGTCAAGCTATTGAAACCTAAGCTTACAGAAAATTAACCAATTCACCAAAACGGTTTTGGGATCAAGTTCAACCACTCAATAATAACTTTCCTATCAAAGTTAATTGAAATGTCTTTGTTTTTGCGGCAAACCCATTACTAAGTTATCGAGATGCGCCTATTGTGTTTATTATAACTTCACGATCTGTGGTGCAAAAACGCGGGAAACATAATTGTTATCGCTCAATGCCGTCCCAGACATATTTTCTACGTCAAAGAGGAAAGTTAATAACCTATTTGCTTCCACTATTTCATTAAATTTGACATTGATGAGTAGAAAGTTTAAAAAACAATTAGTTTTTTATATTGGTTCAATCACTTACCAAAGTACGAAATCCGTTGTATGCGTAGAAAAAGAAATAAAATGAGTTACAGACAGTGAAACTGAGATTCTAATCGTTATCATTCTGAGCCATATTGCAAGAGTAATTGTTCTAGAGCTAAAAAGGTGAATACAATGGGAGTTGCATTTGTATGATGTATTATAATGTTATCTCAGCCGGCTTAGTTTTGGTTTATGTGAACTTGACATACGAAGCTCCCAGGCAGTGAAGTCATATGAATTATGTTGAAATCGTATGCGTAATTACAATATAATGCTTCGTTTCATTTTCATTTTAAACGACTGTTGTTTAACTTTGTTACTATATTTCCTTGATTAAGAATTTTGTTAGATTGGATTTATTGTAATAATTATACAGAAAGTAATTGAAAAATTGTTAATTAAGTATTTAAACGTTGTGTCGGACAGCGTTGTCCGACAAACAATACAATTTTGTATCGTGTCTGCGGTCTGAAGTACGGAGAAAAAAATATATCTATTGTTTATAAAGTCAAACTAGCCCAGTTTGACTTTTTTTATTGGCTGAAGTGGCAGACGAGGAGGCAGCTATGATAATGGTAAAGGGTGATTGTAAACGGTGATCGCCCATAGACATGATTGTATTCGAAGAAAACAAACCAAGCCATTGCCTACTGTAAAGAAAATGGAGAGAGGGAATGGAAAACAAAGTGGATTGACAGGATCTCAGCGCTCCAATGGTTATTCTGGGATAACATTGGTGTGTGGAACGTTGGATGTAGTAAAGTAGTAATTAGTAAATCGAACTCACCTTGCCCTGCTGTCGCCCTCGTCCTTATATTTGGTGCGAATCTCGTCAAGAGTCGAAATCAACTGGTTGAAGGTCTCTCGGTCGATGACAAGGCACGTTGTACCCTCTGGCGTGTCACAAACTATATTTGCAGTTCGAAGATCGTCCCTGAAAATTAAGTAGATAAAAACTGTTAATTTTGTGCTCATTCATTCATTCATTTCAACCCATAAACGTCCCACTGCCGGGCACGGGTGGTACTTTTGTATGGTTTAAACTTTTTATGAATTTATATGTAACAAGCCTCCGCCCGGGTATAAGATAATAAAATAATATACCTAGAAGCACACACAACAGCTCTACTATTGGGCTCAGATCTTCTATTCGCCCCCATTACATGGGAGCAAACATAGCTGGGAAAATGTGAGTGTTATGCATGTCTGCCTACCCCTTCAGAAAAAAAGGCATGTTGAATAAAATTATTAATAAGTTTATTTTTATTTTCATGTTCTTTATTTGAATCTGAATCATTCTTACCCACAATATAATTGCTGGTTTTATAACATCTGTGACTTCTATTTAAAAATGAGTCATGGTTTGTTCAAGAACAAAATGATGACAATATCATCTTAACAATGAGGTAATAATAATATTCACGTAATAAAAGCGCATTGTTACTACATATCCATGAGTGATACAAATAGCGATGGTGGCTGAATGGATAAGGGACTCACGCGGTCCGAGTTCGATCCCGACCGGCAGTACCAATGTGGATTCCACTTCGTGGAATTTATATGTACTAGTCAAGTGACTTACCATCTGCTAACGGTGAAGGAAAACATCGTGAGGAGACCCAAATACCCTAGAAGAAATTCAATGAGTATGTCTGATCCACCAACCCACACTAGGCCAGCGTGAGTGGATTATGGCCTTAACCCTCTCAGCTCTCTAGTTAAAGGAGAGAAGACCCGAACCCAGCAGTGGGACTTAATGGGTTGCTGATAATATAATAATATAATATAATATTCTACCACATTCACACAGCGCCATCTAGTCCCAAAGTAAGCAATTATATTTGCTTGTGTTATGGGTACTAAACAACTGATATACTACTTAAATACATTTTTTTTTGTAAATACATTTTTTTTGTATATTATAGATAAATTACACCCAGACACAGAACAAATCTTTATGCTCATCACACAAAGATTTGTCCTGGGTGGGGATCGAACCCACGACCTCCGGCTTAGCAGTCAGGGTCACTAACCACTAGACCAACAGGCCAGTCAAAGATCCATGATCATCCAGATAAGGCCAGTCAAGTGATGAATGAATGATGCTGATGAGTGATACAGTAACATATCAGTGATTTAACAACAAACATATTAGATAATATAGAAACAAACGTTAGTATAGAAAGCTTACCCTTGTAATGCCTTCTCACCGAAGAAATCACCTTTCGTGAGAGTTCTTATAAATTTCTCATCATTACTGTTTGGTGGTTTCTGAGTCACTTTCACCTGAAATACAAAAACATAACGATAAGCTCCTAAGATCTTATAATATTATAATTTAAATAATTGTCGAACATCATTGAAACGACGTTTACAATAACGAGTTCTATTCTAACAAATCTAATGTGACGACAAACTACTTGATGAACAGGTTCAGTGAGTTAATTTCCGTCATTATAAATGAACGGGTAGATTTTATCGAAAGTTGTCATTTAAGAGTCCGGATGGACAAGCAAAGTAAGTCACAGAGAGCTTAATGGACGAGGTACTTACGTACTCTCTATAATATGCTAGGCAATTTAGTCTCGAGCGTCTAATTACCTGTTCCAATACATAAACTAGTAATTAACGTCAACTACTGATAAGGGAAGCTGTAAATTCTTTATGCTTCTAATAAATCCTAATTTAGGTAAAACTAACAGGAAAATACAAATATCCACACACGTAACTGTAATATAAAAATTGGCTACGTTGAATGGAACAGGAACTAAGGTGGTACAACAAAAAGGTTCGAACGTGTTAAATGTTCAATGAAGCATCAAAACAATAGCCGTCGAAGCCGAAAAATTAACGCCTCACAATGAATTAAAACGCTAAATATAGATACCTTTTTTATACACAGTTATTTTAGTCTGCTTCTATTTCCGAGAAAGCATTGCATTAAAAGAATCAAGAGATAAAAATTAATGTTGACGCAATGAAGACACGAATGTAAATATAGCATGTCTTTGTTTCACTTTCAACGTCCGGAAACGCTTTAACGACTGACTTAAATAAAATATTTACTGACGTAGGTATAAAAGTTTGCTTGCATACAAACATTGATGATATAACAACGGAAACAGATGAGATAATGTAACTTAGAGTAACAGTCTAAGACTAAGTCGATGAAGTCATCCGGATAATTTCACAAGATTAACAAAACGGGAACTTTTGTCACACTTCACTGCTATGGTCGATTTATAAGTGTTTATTTCTAAGAATTGTAAATCTAGCAGATCATTTGGTGTAACGAATGATGTAGCCATTTAATTTGTTGGTTTGAAACAACTTCAACTGGTTTCTTGTACGCAATATTATGATAGAATACAGAAAAAATCTCTATTTGTTTCCTTAATAATTCAGAACCTAGTCACAAAAATAGCTTCAATAACTGCAGCTTATTTGATATCATCATTATCATCATCATGTCAACCAATAAACGTCCCACTGCTGGGCACGGGTCTCCTTCAAAGAATGCGGAGGGAATTTTACCACGCTGGCCATACGGGTTGGTATAGGGTTTGTTTCGAATTTTCCTTTTTCTCGCAGTGCTCTTGTCTGCCTAAGATTACTCCCTTAGTCGCCTTTTACCCACGGGTTGAGATGGGGTCACATTATATACTCTTAATTCCTCACTACACGGACCATTATTATTATTTCACTCGATGTTAATTGAATCATTGTGTGTGTAATTTAATTAAATATTTATAAACCCGGATATTTGGTTCAATTTATAAATTGTCATGTACTAATGTTGAATGACATTGAATTAAATAATGTAATCCTAATAATTTTCGCATTATCTGACTACGTAAATTAACTATGTGAATAAACAACTGTTACAAAATCTTTAGTTACTTCACGGATCGAGAAGTTACAACAAAATAACTAAATTTCAAGAAGAATAGAAACATTATTTAATTCTTACGGCTTTATTGTTAACTAGTATTACACAGATTTTAGACATAGCATTTATGCTACTTATGGAGAATTATATCCAAAAATATTCACATAATGAAAACACTTCATAAGAAAACTTCAAGTGTTTTTGAAAGATCTGTTAAAGTATGTGACTGTGTGACATTTGTAAAAGAAGAGATTTAGGCGTCTAAAGACTGTAATTTAAAATGAACTTTGGAAGAAGCATCAAAAACTACCTATAACTTTATAAATATATATGTAAACAATGACAAACAGGCATTCTCCATTATATTTAAAATGTTAGATAATATAATTCAAAACGAGTTTTAATCAACAAGTGAAAGATTTTATTTCCATATTCAAATATATTCACACGTTAACGAGTAATAACAGCTTTTAATAGCTCTATGGTAAATTACTTTGAATTTAGATACAAACAGGCACAATTACTATTTAAAACTAAATTAAAGTTGAATAACATAATTCACTTTCACCACTTTTTATCGTGAAGCTATTGAAGACGAAGATGAATGAATAGAATCGTAATTACAATTCTAATAATCCCGTGGAACTCATTCCATACGTTGTATAGTAAACAAAGACAAAGTATGATCAGACAATGAAAGTGGTGTGCCCTGATAGTTTCTCACAAAAGAATACAAAAATTCGGCCTCAAAATACCATACGCATAATCCACTCGCTTGTGTTCAGTGCGCTGACCTTGTAGCTACAATAGCCAGGCTTTTGGCCTCAACCACCTCCGTGTTATATAAAATTGAGTCACAGCAATTGTTTTGTGATACCTGTGATCAATGGTGATTAGTTGGAAGTAATTTGAATAGATGACAGTAAAAAATGTTCGACACAATTATTGAGAGAACGCTATAAATAAAATATCGTTTCCGGCTTTTCAAACTTATTGAGTTTCGATTTTTGTTTCCTTAACTAATATTCATATGTATATCTAAAATAAATTCAAGTGTGGTGAAGGTCTTAGATTGGGAGAAGCGATATTGTGTTTTATAACAAGAATGCTTATTAGTTCAGAGTTTAAAATAGTGCCCGGAATGTCTGTCTTTGTCTGTCATTAAAATAAACCAAACATGGCTTGCAAAACGTGGGTTGGTGGTACGCCTATGTCGAGACTTTGGAAACAAAAACCTCTCTTGGTATGTTGTTAACTCATAAAATTGTTTAAAACTTGTTTAGCTGCATATCCGGGTTACGTTGAGTAAGTGTACTTACCTACATATATTTATTCTTATCCCAACACTTGCAGTTCTCAGATAACACAATTAATATTTGCAGAGACGTAATTCTAAATGCCAAGGTAAACTTCTTGCACAGTCACCGTCTACAACTTGAATGTTATACAATTTATTGTCATTCAAACATAAAGGAAATATTACTTCAACTTTCGTAATACTGTAAGATATTAGAAACGATTTAATACGACTAGAAACGTGATTGGAAAATTACTATGAGATTAAAAAATGGCAACGGAAAGTTTTGTATTGTTATTTTGTATGGTGTTTAAGTACACATTATAAGAATATTAAACTAAAACAACAATATACTGAAACTATTGCCTTATGTAAATAATAAAAACTATAGATACGCAAAGAGCGCAATCCGCCAAAATAAAAAAAATCGAAATCGCGAATATATTGTTAAACAGTATTATGTAATTCAGCAGTAATGTTTTGAAAGCAGTATCATGGCTTGTTGAAACGAGGAATCGAATAATAAAGAAGAGAAACATGTTTACAAAACAGAGAGGCGTGGTCAAAGGTAAAAAAGTCACGTCGCTCCAAGCGCTGGACAGTCGAAAGTTGATCCAAACGAAAGTGAAATCTTTCATGTTTTGAACCCATCTTCTCACACGAGTATTTTGTGCAATGTCACTCTATGTCATCCAAATAAATGACCACAAAATGGCCACTTACACCAAAAACCTACACATTAAAGGCAAAGTGACGAATCTAATGATAAGAAGATAAAACTTATTGATTTGTTGCTTTAACCATCGAATTAGAAAGTCGTTAAAATGTCAGCGGCCAACTATTTTAGTAATAGCCTCATTATGATTATAAATAAAACGTTAAAGGTCATTAGACAGGTCAGTTGTTTGTGAATTTATATTTAACTTAGAAAAAGGTATCGTCAAAAGTTGACTATGATAATGTTATGTTAAAGTGATGTTAAATAATGATAATGTCTGTTAAAGTTTCCATTGCGCCGTTTCATTATTTACGCTGATCTTTTCAAACCTTTGTTTAAGCCTCTCTCTATATTGCTAAAGGTTTGTGAAGAATCCATTTTAATTTGAAGTTAAACCAATGTATTTAAAATAATTGTAAAGGGAAAATTACATACCTGTCCCTTAGATATGATGAAGAAGGTGTCACCACGGGCTCCTTGCCTGATAATGTAATCGCCGTTTTGATAGTGGGTCTCCTCCAAAACATCGGAGATCTTGATCAGCGTATCTTCGGGCAAATCCTTGAATATCGGCACACTAAAAGAGGTAAACAAAAAACGTTCCTATAACATTGTTATGTCACAAGGAAAAAGTAGGTTCTATCTGCGTTACGTTACTTAATCGAAAGTTTTTATTTGCTAAGGAATTTAGGTGCCATTAAATAAACAAATCGAATGATCGATGTTATGGTTTGCGAGTTCTCTTGTCATATCGAGTTTACGGATGTTTTTGTTCGGTAATCTTGCGAATGGCCTTAATAATACAAAACCACTAAACAAGATTAACATACGCCAGGAAATCGAATCAATGAAAGTGACAATTGGATTAAAGAAATATCAAAATTTTATTGTTCTTCTATCCAGGCTCGTGTTTTCCTTTTGTTGTTACAATTTGCAGATGAGAATGATCTCTGACTTTGATTAATGTGTCTTTAAATAACACGACTCTTAAATAGACTATGACAGGAAGCAATTAAGAATATAAATAGGAAGCATGATCGATAAACTCATAGGTCCTGTTGGTTATTGGTTCTTTCAGAACAAATGTATCAAAAGTGACCTCTATAGACTTGATTATAGTTACCAAATAGATAGACTGTCATAATATAGTCAGTGGAAAATTTTCTTTGGCAATTTATCTTCTACTTCACTTAATGTTATGCATGTAATTAAAATAATATTATTATAACTCGTTACTGAAAGTATTCTCTAAAAGGTTGTAGAACTTCGTGAGGTTTTCTTGAGTGAGTCATGTTACTAAAACCAACAGACCTAAGTAAGCCTTACATTATCGCCGCTAATAAATAACGTAATTTAGGACCTGTTTCAGACTTCTTATTTCATATAAGACATTTTCTGGTTTTTGTCAATAAGCGAATAAAGAAACTGAATGTTTTTTGAAGAATTTTAGTTTAGATCAAAATAATATCTACTGATGAACATGCATCTAATGCATAGATAAATATGTGTCAAGTTAAATAAATATCCCGGTTGTAAATTTTATTATTAAAGACTAGAAGTCACGCAGGGCTTCGCTCCCGTCGTTCTTTATTTGGCCACTGCTTATCTCCTATTGGCCGAAACGTATAGCGTCCTATAGCCTTAAAATAATTTTTCAAATTGGATCCGTAGTTCCTGAGAAACAAACTCTACAGGTTTTTTTTATAAAAGCTATATCATCATTATGGGCGCTACCGAACCGAGTTCGATGTCTGACACCGTTGCACTTGAACGTGTTCATGACTAAATGTCAAATAAAATTTAACTACTCGAGCATCTTCGAATAACAACTCTTAGAGGAAACGGTATGACACAGCCATTATAAGAGCAACCATGCAGTCATGCCTAAGTATAAAAAAAGTCATCAGCCGCAAACTTTGTTTCGTCTAAAAGAGCACCAACATTTCAAATAAACATGTATTTTTGTGTTTTTCTAAAATGTGGTCGACATTCGTCCGTATTTCTTTTATATATTTCGCTTTATCCGAATTTTCTTCTTCGTATAGAATAGGTCATCATCATCATCATCATCTCAGCCTATCCACTGCTGGACATAGGCCTCTTCCAACACGCGCCATAACACTCGGTCCTTCGCCTTCCGCATCCAGTCAGACCCGGCGACCTTTTTCAGGTCATCGGTCCACCTAGCTGGAGGGCCTCCTACTCTACGTTTGCCGAGTCGCGGTCTCCACTTTAGGACACGTTTGTTCTATCGTCCATCGGTCGACCAGAATAGAATAGGTTAATAAACCAAATCTCATACAGCTTCGCGTACGCAAAAATCTTAAAAAACGAATAATATACCGACTTTTATTGCTTTTAAGCTACAACCAATAATATTGCATATTTATGATACGTATTTTATTACTGTTATAAAAACACTTGTCTTAAACCTTGTCCAATTAGTGTTTGATCAATGAATAATAAATCTATAATTGCGGAAATTACTACTGTCGAATGAACGAGGCCACTGCCAAAGCCTTGTGTTAAGGTCGAAAAAATGTCAAAGGAAGAAAATTTTGTGTTTGAAAATTTTCATCAAAATGTAGAGTTGCAAAATGTTCTCTTGTATTTTGTTTGTAATAAATAAATATAGGGATAATTTATTTATAGTACGCAAACATGCAGTAACTCATCCAGACTATTAATAATACTAAAAAATAATAGAGTTGTTATTTTCAGCAGTAGGAATCAAAATAAGAATGTCGTATTGTTGTTTCCAACAAAAAAGGTTTTTTTTTTTGGTCTGAGTGTTTCAGCTTCTTTGGCCGATGAATACGTTTCATATTACTCTTATCATGACAAGAAAATGGACTAGCTTGTGTTTCATATTTTACATCAATTTAAAATTGGAAGCGGCTCAATTATCTAAGTAATGCGGTGGTGGATGGTTTTCCTACGTGGTGATCGGATTTTGTGTATTGATTTTATATGGTGATATAAAGAAGGATTACCTATATGAATATACCGTTAGTTTTTCTATTTATACGGCATAACTGTCACAGCTATGTTTATAACGAATACTCAGTAATCGGATTAGATAGACGTGAGCATTAAAGTGAGTTCAATCGGTTAGCATATTCAAGTATTGAATTGCGTAACATCCTTAAACAACAAGTATCTAGTTGCCGAAAGAAACAGCCAAACATTTTCAAACATGCTGGCTTGATTACTTGGAGCGATTTCGAGATGAGTCAGTGGCATTTCGCTTTTACATAAACGAACTATGATATGATGATATAACCATAGATTACACAATCATATAAATCCGCATATAACGTCAGTATTCGTCACATACGGTAGCACAATAATATTGACACAATAAACTTTTGACTGACAGTGTATTGACCGTGAAAAATTATGATTGAAGCAATTTTCGTTCGCGTACTGTGACGCACAGTTATAATCATATTGTACTGTATATACTCATGACGTGTTACTTTTATGTGGGTTTAATTGTCCGATAAGTTCACAGAGTCCTACTGTGTATGCAGCTGCACGCTTATTAGATTGTAATGAATATGATTGTAGTTCTAATAGTACCCATAACAACGCGTTTACAATGTGATGAGTTGATGATTAAAGAGAAATTGATGCGCTAATGTTTCTAGAAACGTATTTCAAAGAAAACGGTAATAAACAGTGATTGGCCGAGGCACATAGATATTTATTGTATAGTTAAACGAACTGCTTCTTGATTGTCCAATCTAAATTGTGTCAATGTTTATACGATTTCATGCCTTGGACAATTGATATTCATGTATTAGAAACAGCTTCATGTTTGCGCGCGTGTCTAGATCTACATATCGCAGTGTCAATATATTAAAATTTCAATTTTTAGAGGCCAACTTCTGTACGTGTATTTTATTAGTATTATGTGAAAGTTATTATTATTTGTCTCTCTATCATATCGAAAAGAATTACAAATTGATGTATTTTTTGCGAAGAGATAGTTGGAAAGCTGAATGACATAGGCTATTTTTATTGATGTATCACGGATGCAATATCACGATGTAGACTACAATAATAATATAATTCAGGTACTCAGTTTTGTCCGTGTACTGACGGATTAAGAATACATATTTTCACTACCCCATTTCAACCCGTGGGTGTCGTTAAAGGAGACTAAGGGAGAAACATTAAACAGACATAAGCACTGCGAGAAAAGGAAAATTGGAAACAAAGCCCTATACCAACCCATTTGGCCAGCGTGGTATAAGTATGCTAAATTCTCTCCATAATCTTTGGAGGAGATCCGTGCCCAGCAGTGTGACGTTTCTAGGTTGTAGTGACTAAGTTTTGTGCTAAATCAACACGAATTGGACTAAGATTAAACAATGAACATTGAACATCAATAACGTGTAAAGTACATAAACTGATATCTTGCGTACATTGCAGTAGCGAGTAACTCGATGCTAATGAATAAGGGTAATTAGTTAAAGTATGTCGAGGCAGGCGTTTCTACTTCATGATCTTGGATTGGAGAATCTTTGTTAGTATAATATACTAGTAATTATCAAGTAAGCTTAATTTGCAACCCTGTTGAACCTAATGTCTTCCACAGGTCCAGGATCAACACAGGTTTTTGAATTCAACAGGTCAACTGTTGAATGCAAAAATGTTGTTGATTTATTATTGTTTGTATTATTATTTCAGTTACTTTTAGTAATAGCATTGTGATTTTCCCTGGTCTCTACCAATACTTACTTTGTTTTAATTCTGGAATGTTTTTCAATTGACGTGTTTCAGAAAAAATAAATAAATATTTTCCTTAAACCCATTATTTTACTATCATCATCATAACTAACTACAACACATAAAGGTCCCACTGATAGCCACGGGTCTCTTCCAAAGATTGTGGATGGAATTTAGCCTACTATACCCCGCCAGCTAGACGGGTTGGTATAGGGTTTTGTTTCGAATTTTCCTTTTATCGCAGTGCTCTTGTCTAAAAACCCATTAATCTGATGAAATTGTGTTGAACGACACTGTACTTATTTCAAATGTATATTTCTTTTTGTACCTGCTATAATTGTGTCTATTCCTTAAAGTTAACTTAAACCCAACTAACAAACTAGCGTATAGAATTAGGACATTGTAAAATAATTATCTTGGCCAAAAATATAGTTATTTATCACCTATATCTAAGGTAAATATTTAAACTGTACATACAACTAAGGAGATAACAAACATCACTATCGGTTGTAAGAACAATAAAGTTAAACATGCGAGTTGATAATATCTTGTGTCAAAAGTAAACTTGCCTTCTCAGAACCGTCACGTGTTGAAAAAACAAGAAAGTTTTAATTTATACGGATAGATGAATATCAATACATTCAATTCAGGTTTCATCTTTATCTTTTCATAATGCCATAACTGTATACAAGTAAAATACATTTAAAAAGAAATTTCCGTGTAGTGACGGATTAAGAATACATAATGTCACTACCCCATCTCAACCCGTGGGTGTCGTACAAGGCGACTAAGGGAGTATAACCATACAGACAGGAGCACTGCAAGAAAAGGATAATTCGAAACTAACTATATACCAACCCGTCTTGCCAGCATGGAATAGTAGGCTAAATTCCCTTCATATCTTTGGAGGAGACCCGTGTCGAGTAGTGGACGTTTATGGGTTGAAATGATGATGAGGATCATGATGAAAATAAATTTACAAAAATAACATACGATGTTTAGTCAAAACATCCTAACATGGCATAAGACGATAAATATCTGAGTACAATTGAACATGTCGTGAAATAAAACGATGCGAAAGCACGCTGAGACAGCACAGAATATTCAATGCAACACAAAACACTTTAAGATTCCTCAAGAGTTAGTGATTCTGTAGTCAACCAATCCTCATAAATCAGTCTAGCTATTTAACTAAGTTACGATGTTTTTTGCAACCTTGCATGCAACTGAGTAAAATCATTCATGTCCTCATGTTGTGCTTTCATAGAATAGTTATTACGTCGC
Organism: Laspeyria flexula; assembly: GCA_905147015.1. Classification (NCBI taxonomy): domain Eukaryota; kingdom Metazoa; phylum Arthropoda; class Insecta; order Lepidoptera; family Erebidae; genus Laspeyria; species Laspeyria flexula. The sequence goes on along the minus strand of LR989964.1, from coordinate 6,655,512 downwards.
TACAGTGAAAGGACTGTAGACTCAAAATGTCAACTTGCAAACGTGACGGGCTAGTAAGTGAGTTTCGTAAATTGTGCGCACGCGCACCGCCTTAGGCAACGCGGCGTTGTCACTGGTTTCGTCAACATAGCTTTGTTTTATTGTTACTTATTAGTTATAGTATAAACGTATTAACACGTATGCATTGAAATAATAACTATGAAACGTCAGCCACATTCCACAAACATAAATGAATCAAACACATCACAAAAGACATATTTTGATAAACATCGTTTCTTCTTTATATACCTAACAAAACAAGGACTTTGGAGTCTGTATTCGTACAACAGACACTGACATATAAGATAACCTCATTTATTTTATCATTCTAAATTATTGAATAGGAGAACCATCCATATTCTTAACATTAAAGTGACAAGTTTTAAAATAAGACAGCAACTTAGATTAACATCGTATCGAGGCATTAATCTTCAACACGATGGCTTCAACAAAGATGGATCGCCTAGTTGCGAGCGAGCACTTCACTAAGGATAAAGTAACAGATGCTTAGCATTCTATAACATGATACCCTTGATATCAAATGGAAGGTGATTCAGTTTCACTGCACAAGATGGACACAAATATAACTATTTAAATAGGTACTCTTTATATGGATTAATAAAATTTAGAGTGCGTACTAGGTCGTTATTTAAAATTTTATGATATTTTCTATCTATAAATTTGAATATGGGTAGTATACAATTTCTCTTCTTCTCAATAAAGTTCATAATATGGTTAAGTTGCTTTATGTATCTCAATATGGTATATCATGGTATCAAGTTTTGGAGCACAATCGATCGCATGTATGTTACCAATTACACGAATGTTTTGAGAACATATTATCTCTTCTCTTGCATTGAGCGTTCCCATAACATCGTTTCAATTAATCTACTGACTTCTACCTTGATACTGTTTAATGTTTTGTTATATTGCAATCTTGACACCATCTGATATGGGTTTCAAATTCTTAATTGCTTATAATTGAGCTACCTATTCTTTTCGACATAATAAAAGGTTAAATACCAGTAGTGGAAGAAATTGATTTGCGGGATGAAGTAACTTTATTTAAGCAATTTTAATAGCTAATTGTACTTAATATTTAGATTTATATATTTTTTATTTAGCAAGAACAATCAGTAATCTAACTTTAAGTTTTAAAATTAAGAAGACGTGCAAAAGTTATGTTAGTTTTAAAAACGTTGCTTATCCTACGCCTGGTGTTATGTGTTTACTTCCTTTTGTACTCAGACCTGGGTAAAGTTTTGTCCTACCTCTAATGCATTGCAATATCGTCATAATGCACATGTCAAGGCCTGTACAGAATACCTACAGCCTACGCATAAGTATGTATTATCCGTAGTGTGTATCGCTATTGTAAAAGTGCAAGCACGAAAGCAGAAGAATGGGCCCATTGCATTTGCATAAGTGTTCTGAGGTCAATATCCTTTCCTGTCATCGGTAATGCTCTTGAAGGCAAGCTTGTATTGTTGTGAACGATAACTAAGGAATAATGTGTCTATTCAAAACAAGTAATAGAGACGGAAGCGTGTTCAGTTACTTGACAATGTAATTGCATTAGTAGATTTGATGCGCTAACAAATACTAAATTTTTAATCGATATTAATTTATTTTCTGGTATTTTTTGTAAACCTTACTAACAAGGATTTCAAATTTCAAAGATGTCTGCGGAATTTTCTTTTGACATACAGTATATAATTATTTAATCGGTAAATATTGGTAATGAGAAAAAATATTGTTGACAATGTTTAAGAATCCATGGCATTTATTGCATAAGTAAAAATATCTATTTGGATTAGAACCGAGATTTATCTAAATTATGATGTGAATAAGAAACTACATAACAAATAACTTAAACAATACGTCCCTAGACATCTTGTATGAATATAAAACATCTGTTTACTGTAATTAGGACATGTCTGACCATGTTTTAACGTAGTTAAAATAACTGAACATTTCGTTAGCCGACCGAGTCACTACACAGGGGTTAGTGGCCTTGTTACTGTAAACAAACATGTCTTATTAGGAAGCAAAGTCGAAATGGTCCATCTAAATAAAACGCACCGAAAAAACAAAAATCATTCTCATATCTGTGCCAATACAAGAGTGGGAAGTGAATGATTTGCGTTTTCATTCAGTTATATAGGACACACACTATGATGCGTGTTTCTTCGTATAACTATTTATATTGATGGCGCTATAAATTGAACATCATGGCAATTATGTTGCAGTTAAGAACATACTCGTATATCTAGGTTCTGCGGTCAACACAAATGATCAATAAATTGAATGAAATGCACTGTTGTATTCAATAATCTAGGTAGCCTTCATTTTCGAATCTATTTCGAGACGTTGTGGTTTAATCATTAACAAATTTAATTAATGCATTGATAAAAAGTTAGAGATGGAAATATTGTATTACTATCAAACGCATTAAGACAAAGATAAATTTGTTTTTCTTTATATTATGCGCACAGCTTATGTGTATTTACAAATATGACGTCGGTTACTAATGACCTGACTGCACTTGGTAAAGTCAATATTATTTATTTTATCAGGACTGTCTTAGCAATTAATGCAAGCCAAATAATGCTTTATTAGTACATTTAGTGGGTGTGTTTTGCAACAACAAATAATTTATATACTTTTGGTCCTTAATATCGAAACTGTTTGTGATATAAATTAAGTTTAAATATAACTGCGGCGTATATCCCCAACTTCAATTGGAAATAATTCCCTTAGGAGACTGGGCCATTCATTGCAACGTTATCCATGTTTGGTAGTATTAACATTGCTTTTCCTTGAATGGTTTATTACACACAATTCTCTATAGACTCACGTTCAATGTTGTGGAGACTTAAAATATTACTTGGAAAAGACATCAAAGATTGACTAGTTTACTCAATTGTCGAACCAGAAAATTGGATAAACGTTGGAAAATACCATAATTTGTGGTTTTTTCTTTTCCCCTTATATAAAGAGCGGTATTCGTACGGAATAGAAAACAAATATGAATGGAAAATATTGTTTTTCGCTAATATAATATCGTTCGCTGAGGTGGAAAATAGGTGAGGCCTATGTCAGCAGTGGACGTCATTGAGCTTAAGGCCAAGTCTGCTAACACAATCGTAAGCCGATGGTCTCATTCGACAGCTATGATTGGCTTACTAAGTCAATCGCGCCATATTACCAGCCTGTGATTGGTCCATCCCACTGATCAAATTTGAGTGTGAAACATGACGTCAATAAAGATTTTCCATTCAAAACTATATGATAAACAAGTCAATCACACGTTTAATTTGACCAAAAGTTTACCAAGCCATTCTGAGTTTACATTGAACGTGCCGTGTCAGACAAAATATGTTATTTCTATAGAATTTGACAGCTCTTTATGGTCCGTATCTGTACGGCTATGTTACGACAGATTTAAATGGGTTATTACAAACTGTATAGAATATATTTTTTGTCTGATACGACACGCGTGTGACATGTTCAATGTCTGTAGATAAAATTTCAGCTTAACACCTAAATGTATGAACTAAAACGTACCTCTTGAGGAAGTCGGTGTATTCAGCCTGGCGTATGAGTCCAGTGCGCATCATAATTGTCTGGAAGCACTGGCGCTCGATGGCCCATAGGCGACAGTCGGTAGCTGCCTTTATGGTGGCCGTACGTTTGCAGTTGTAAAGGATGGCCAGCTCGCCGAACACCTTGCCCGGTGCCATTGTACTGAGGTATTTGTTCTCGCGGGACACTTCCACTCGGCCCTCTGTGGGAGAAACGAAAACATGAAGTCATTTGTAATAATATTGCAATAATATTTATAAATAAAAACTATCTAAATGTATCATTAAAATAAAAAAGGGGGAAAGGGGGGAGATAATTACAAATTAAAATACGGCATCATAAAGTTCCTCCGCATCGGTGCCATTGTCTGTGGGAAAAGTGCCCAACAGACTAGCAGCATTACCAAGCTGGCTGGCAATGCTTATTCTTTGTGCAAGATAATAGGAAGTCTGTCTGTATATTGTAGTAGGGGAGTTTGGGTTTATACACAACCAATATTAATATTGACTAGCTGTTGCCAAGGGCTTCGTCCCCGTGGATCTTTTTTTGGTCAATACTCAGCTCCTATTGATCGAAGCGTGATGTTATTAGCCTATAACCTTCTTCGATAAATTGGCTATCCAACATTAAAAGATTTTTTAGGTTTCTGATATTAGCGCGTTCAACAAAACAAACAACCAAATAAACATACTCATTATATGTAGATACGTCATTGTATTCATAGAAATCAGAGTTTATGATACAAACAGGATCTTTGTATTTAATATTATTGCATCTTTAATATCTAACATCTGGAGTTCATCATATGGAGTTTATGATGAATTTTAGAACTTAATAACATTATACTAATATATATTTACATAGTAGGAAATGTTTAGATTTAATATATTATATATTTAAACAATCATAATCATCAATAAAACAATCTTTCATTACCTAAAAAAAACCGGCAAGTGCGAGTCGGACTCGCTTACCGAGGGTTCCGTACGATTAAGCTATTTTATTGTGATTAAAATGTTTAACTTTGACTTAGAATAAATATTCACGTAAAGGTAGGTAGGTGCACCATCTTTATATAACGTCAGTCTGGAGTAAAATCTCACTCTTACTCGATTTTTTTAAGCTTATCACTTTATACCCCTTCAAATAGAGTTTAATATTCAGTGATATAACTACATGAGTAAGTATTTTAGGACTTTTTCTTAACTTGTGCAACTCTTGAATCATGAGGCAAAACGGGGGTAACTATGTAACGGTAAGTACCCTATAGGTTTTGACTTTTTTTTTCGTCAAGATTATTATGCGAAAAAAATACGGGTGTGTCTTTTGATGGCGTTTACTTAGAACTCTGAGAATTTCAGCTTGATACTTCAACGCGTTCTTGAGAAAAATATTCTTGACAGACGGTCAGACAGACGAACAACGGATTGATCCTATAAGTGTTCCGTTTTTTCCTTTTGAGGTACAGAACCCTAAAGATAAATTACCATTTTGAATTTTGCCTAAAGCATAAAATAAATAAACATTAAAACAGACATTATTATTATTTATAACTAAAACCATTAGTAATGTGTTTATATGAAGGCTAACTTGTCTCGTTATAAGTCAGTCGTTTAACAAAAATATAACGCGAATTAATAACTTTCAAGGCTACTCAGATTTTACGTTGTCGGCGAACATTTGTGAGTCATATTGGACAGTCAGTTTTTATACTCGTAGCAACGATAAATAACCAAAATAAGTTGCTATTAACATTAATAAAAGGTTTAAAATTAATACGCCATTATTTAAAATTTACGCCTTTATTACTATTAGGTAATTGCTTTTAGCGATAAAACTGCATTGTCACTACCTTTAGTTAAATTAATTTCTTCATAAACAAAACATACATTTGCGGTATGACTGGTGAGCAATAAAGAGATATATCGTTCACAATATGTCGCAAGTTTTTTGTACTCACCTCCACGACTGAACACTGCTGCCCATAATACAAGCCTTGCTTAGTATGGGAACAGTATCAGTATCTGTTGTGCCTCACTTTTATACTGTACTCATTATCTCAAAATGTATTACTGTGTAACTATTCTTTGTGGCAATAAACTATTATTATTATTATTTATATTTTATCTATTTACATGCCGAATTCCTATCTATATACTTATTTATTATTTTTACTAATATTATAAAGCTGAAGTTTGTTTGGTTGGTAGAACGCGATAATCTCCGATTCCGAGGTCCGATTTGAAAAATTCTATTAGTGTTGGATAGCTCATTTATCAAGGAAGACTATAGGTTATATAAGATCACGCTGCGATCAAAAGAAAGAACAACGGAAGCGAAGCCCCGGGCGACTTCTAATTATACATATACTTGCGCGACACTTAATTAAAAACTCATATATGATACTGCAAACCCTACAGGCAAAAGCCATGATAAGGAAAAAAATCGTTATCGGCGTAAAAATAAAACAATCAATGCTCACATTAAATAGTTCTTATCGCTAAAGTAGTAAAGATTATAATGGCTCGCAATAAGTGTGAGAATAAATACAGAGGCCTGTGAACATATAAGTTGCGAGATGAATAAAAGTAAGTACTTATGTTAGTTCAACATTATAACGAAGAATCAAAACGATTACCTGTGTTGAAACAATAAAGTTAGTCTCAAAACATTTATTCCATTCACGATATCTGTCAAAGAATAATCGATTGATCTAATTGTTACCACTATTGAAATGACTATTATTGTATCTACTACTAAATATTTATATTTAACTATATTTTGCCGGTTAATCAGCGTGCTATGAGAAACTATAACGTCATATCGCACTCATAGTGGAAAAGAGTAGTAGATACAATGAGAAACGCCACTAGGTAATTTAAAACCTTAAGCTTATAGACGGAAGTTGAAAATTAGTGTACTGAAAAATTTCAAGTTATATCTGTTTTACATTTGCAGTGCGATATATTTTGTAGTACATTGAGAGGATCAGGGCTATGTTCTTTAGGCTAAAGGCTATAATGGTATTACATCTTATTAATATTGTAAATGTGGATGAAAGAATACCTATTTGAATAGTGTTTGGACGTTTCCACTTCAAAGATTTAGAATTTTTATATAATATTTTTTCCCGTTAATATAGATACTGATGAAAATTGGCGCACAGATACAGATTGAAGAATGGTTTAACGGCTGCACGGTTTAATGTAAGAGAGTAATACCTTCGGTATATTTGTAACTGTTGGCTTATGTATGCTTGTGTATATCTGGTCTATATCTGCATAAGTCTAGTATTTGTACACACCTGGTGTTTGTGCTTCCGTACTTGTGCCTTCATAACCTAGTTTGATAATTTGATATTCAGTTCAATACTATAAACAAAATATTGAACTGAACTAGTACAACGAATGTCTTAGAATAACATCTGTTATAACTAAGTCATAAATATTCAAAGATATTATTTATGATAGCAATATTCTAGATTAAGAGGCTTCGCTAGCGTACTGTTACTTCGATGGAAAAATATTATTTTTGTGTCCAGCTGTGTCGTCAACACTAGTTAATTTTAATTTAGATTTAGATTATTTTAGGTTTTGATTGTAGATACGTATTTTGGGTTCTTACCTTTATCTAATATATTTAAATTTTAAAAAGACAAGTGCATTTTTCCTAAATTAAATAAAAACAAAAAACTCTTCATGCTCTGAGACCTTACTATGATTTTCGTTACCGACGAAGTCAAAGTCGATAACGCTGTCAGACATTTGAAAATATGGTCGCTGTCATTTTCAAACTTTTGACCATCTGATCCCTTGATGCAACGAGAAAGATGGACACATATTCAAACAAACGCAATTCCGCATTTAGAAACATCAGTTAGGATGTTGCAGTACTTTAAAAATAACTTTTTTTTTTATACCGAATTTTGTGTCAGTGTTCTAAATCTGCGACATAAAGATATTACTCATTCCTACTACGTATTTCATATGCTAATATGACCTACTTAGGTTCATAATAATCATTCAATACCTTGGAATGCCTAGCGTAGATTTGAATATCTATAAAAATGTTAGTGAATATTCTTTGTATGAATAGCAAAACCTCTGAGGCTAATAAAACTCAATCATTTTGCAATTGAGCAGGTTAAGAGAGCTGTTTATATCTAAAGTCAACTAGAGAATTGTCAAATAGGCCTTTTTATTGGTGTGAAATTGTTACACATGCTTAAAAATATGACACTAACTCATACAAGTTTTAATTTAGGTATATCTTTTTTCCAAAATGGTACAGGCAACTAAATTTTTTAAAGTTTTACTTTCTAACTCCTTAAAAGGAGATTCATAAAAACTATCTTGCTTTAAACTTAAATAGGTTTTTTTACAGTTAATAATATAGCTTCGTCAGTTTGTATTTAGTGTTTACGCATGCAGTCGGCACCAACAAACAAACAAGTATTGTGTGCTACATGTCAACAAATCATTAATAAACACAAACTGTATAAAGTGTAGTAAGTAACTAATTGTGGTATTCAGATGATAATAATACACAAATTTGCAATTGTCCCGACACATACTCGTATTATTTCGTGCAACGTGCTTGGGCCTAGGCATCATAGCATCATTATAAAACCACTTAAAATAATAAAAATATCATAAGTATTATTCTTATTTTAAGAAGTTACAGCTTTATGCCACTGATATAAACATAAGAAAATATATCTTATAGGTATTAAATCTGAAAACACAATTTGACAGTGATTTGCTTACAAGAATTCGGCCTGAGTACACGAAACAATCCCACCCTCATGCCCACTGGAACTCCTGTAAGACAGGATTAACAGCGGTGACCCTTTTGAACACCGAGTATTGACACTCGGAAGTCCCAGGTAATGCCTAACTTACCCGCAACGAAATTAATCAGCAGTAAATGGAGGAGAGAGAAGCGATGGTGGCTGAATGGATAAGGGACCGGCGTGCAAATCACGCGGACCCAGTTCGATCCCGACCGGCAGTACCAATCTGGATTCCACTTTGTAGAATTTATATGTACTAGTCAAGTGACTTACCATCTGCTAACGGTGAAGGAAAACATCGTGAGGAAACCCACATACCCTAGAAGAAATTCTATGAGTATGTCTGATCCACCAACCCGCACTAGGCCAGCGTGAGTGGATTGTGGCCTAAACCCTCTCAGCTCTCTAGTTAGAGGAGAGGAGACCCGAATGCAGCAGTGGGACTTAATGGGTTGCTGATCAAATGGAGGAGTTGGAATGAAATTCGGCCCGAGTATAGGTAAATACTAAATTGCAAAATAAATCATAAACGTATCGATCAGAAACGTGCCTATGCTTAGTGTTGACGCTTACACGAAAGAGTGGTCGTGCGGAACTAGTTTAATATTGTATCTAATAACGTAAAAATTAAAATCATTTATTTTCTTAGCACAATATCAGATTTATGACATTGTTCTATTATGGGATACTGGGTCCAAACAAGAACCAGGTTTCAAGGACCCCCTTAAGCTAAACAAAATATTGCAAAAATTGGTTACGATAAAAATTTATATAAAATTGATATGCCAAACGAATAAGATCTCTATTATTTTTATTTGAGAGCTTAAGTACTTTTGTATGAACAACTCCTGCTGAATAAATAAATCGGAATCTAAATTCAAAGCAATTGTCGCGTGCGTTTACAGTTATCTACTATGTATTGAACGTCGCGTCGCGTCGGACAGATGTTTACGCTATTGTCCTCACATTCGCTTATTGTCTATTAAATTCGTATATGTATTCTGTTTACAACACAGTTAAACTACGGTTGTAATATCATATAGTTTAATTCAGATTGATCACGTAATTTGAAATAATAAAGTAAGTACACGTGGTTCTATTGACGTGTATTATCAGATTTTTTTGGTCTCGCTAGCATATTACCTGAAATTTTCTGATGAAATATGTTGAAATGTTGTCACCTGTTTTATTATAAATGTACGGAAGGTGTAACAGATTGGGTTTTAGTATCTCGCTATTGTTTTCTTATGAAAACAGCGTTCCAACAAAAAGTCTTGAGACGCTTGACGGAAAACTCTAATTTTTATTCCTTGTGTTTATTATTTTCAGCCTGGTTCGAAATGAAAAAAATAAACGAAATAATATCGACTTTACTAATATCTAACAATTTTTTTCATGGGCGTAAGAAGACGTCATTACTTATATTATTTTAAAAGTTGGCCTTCGTATTCATTACTGAAGATTTTGATTTACTACATAGATATTTCTTGAATAGACTATTATTTGGAATGTCTCTATAATGCGATAGTAATTATTGATGTTAAGGGGATTAAAATACATAATGAATTTAACAATTACAGAGGAGGAAGGAAATGAGGATTATCATCAAATTAAGCATCGATTGGGCAAATACCTTCCTATCATAAAAAGACCGGAATTAGCAAGCACGTAATATTAATATTACATTTTACCTGGCTACTATTATGTTCTTATTCTAGAACCAGATTGCTACACAGTGAACGAACCACAAAAAATCATCAAACGCTCGGTTCAGACGTTTTGGAGGAGATCACAAACTAAATTCTTATTCCTCATGAATGATTTTAAGTATATTTTGTTGTATATTGTATACTAATCATTAAAGTACCCACAATCAAGGAAGGAAAGTTGTAGCATCAAAAAACACGTAGTAGTAATATTCATTATAATGTCAATCAATTTGAAGCGGCCTGCAATCTGCATACAAGTGATTATGGCGCCGGATGGCTTCTCTTCCGTGGTTTCGCTTTTAATTGTATCTTTATTATTAGGTACATACTTCACTTAATTTATTTACGTGGTAACAATGTAACGATATGAAACAATGCTTGAATACGAAATGATAGAAAATCATTATGATGGCAGCCTCAAACAAAAATAGTCTTCGTCTGTGTGACAGTCATTTTTGAAAAACTGGAAATCAGTACTCAAGTATTGAAGATTTTCAAAAGATTTTAAGAGAATAAGAGGAACACAGCTTTATCCGGGTAAAGATCTTTTTTTATCTTACGTAAGCTAAATGTAGGTACATTCTCTTGGCCCCATATCTATAGTTAAACGGTTTTTACGACTAGGTCTTTAAAAAAGAGGCGACTGTTCAGCTGGCTGAGCTAAAAACTGAACAGCTGATGTGATGATCAGTCATCATACAGCCGAAATTGCTAGGTCTACAAGCACAGAATATGTAACAGAGCTAACGTACTACAAATAAAATTTTGCACAAAGATCTTAATTTTTTTTTTTTAAATCCTTGCCAAAAACTCCTATGACATTACTATTGTCACGGAAACCGAATTCCACGTGTCGGCAGGGTTCGGCATTGATTCAATATATAACGAATATGCGAAAGCGATGGTGGCTGAATGGATAAGGGACCGGGGTGCAAATCACGCGGTCCGAGTTCGAACCCGACCGGCAGTACCAATGTGGATTTCACTTTGTGGAATTTATATGTACTAGTCAAGTGACTTACCATCTGCTAACGGTGAAGGAAAACATCGTGAGGAAACCAACATACCCTAGAAAAAATTCTATGAGTATGTCTGATCCACCAACCCGCACTAGGCCAGCGTGAGTGGATTATGGCCTAAAACCCTCTCAGCTCTCTAGTTAGAGGAGAGGAGACCCGAGCCCAGCAGTGGGACTTAATGGGTTGCTGATGATGATAACGAATATCACATTGGAATGATGAATTTATTATTATGTAAGTACTTACTGGTGGTGCGAGACAACAGTGTGTGTAAATAACGTAAACTGATAACAATTTGACGTTTTTACACAAATATGTATTGTGTACTAACTAATATACCATGATACAATATAATTTGTCGCCATATCAAATAGCTTTGTGAGTACATAAAGGTGTTTATATAGAACAATAGCGAAGCCGTATATCATAACATGATATTTACTCACTTAACAAAGTCAAGTGCCAAGGACATTATCTACTTGTTTAGCGTCAAGTATTTTATATAAGAACAATATATCATTTTAGTATTATTATTTAGAGGCCATTGTGTTTAGGTTTAATACTTTAATAGTTTTATGGGGTGACGGAATACCAATTTAATCAATACAGAGCACTCGAAGAAAAAGAAAATTTGAAACCAACCCTTTACCAACCCGTTTGGCCAGCGTGGTATAGTATGCTAAATTCTCTCCACATTCTTTAAAGGAGATCGGTGCCCAGCAGTGGGACGTTTATGGGTTCCAATGATGAATTTATTATACAGTTTGGGTTAACATAGTGAATTAACACGAACTTTGGCAAGACAATGATCATTTTGCAACTTTCATTGGCAAAGTTGCAAGTTTCTTAATCGTGTGCGAAATCATTTCATAATACAATTCATAGACATACATGTATAATTACATAATTATGTATATAACTAAGTATACCTATCAGTTATTATTTAATTTAAATTAGGTATTGTATTGGCTGAATGGAGAAGACCGGCGTGCAAATCACGCGATCCGAGTTCGATCCAGACCGGTAGTACCAATGTGGATTACACTTTTACGTTATAGGCTATACATCACGCTGTGGCCAATAGGAGCTGACAAGTGGCCAAATAAAGTAAAAAATATCCTAATATTATAAAACTATAGAGTTTGTTTGTTTGGTTGAATGCAAGGATCTCAGGAACTAGGTCCAATTTGAAAAATTATTTTAGTGTTGGATAGCCCATTTATCGAAAAAGGCTATGTAGTATCACGCTATGACCAATAGGAGCTGAGAAGTGGAAAAATAAAGAGCGAACTGCTAGTACTGCAATAATTATGTGTGGATTAAAAAATATTAAATGATGTTACGTTGGGAGAGGTTTACCTGCTCGATAATGATCGATTGTTTATACTCGATAATGAATATTTGTGGTGAGAGACTAAGGGAGGTGTAGATGACGTGAAATAAATCAAATTTAACGAATATGAAACGAACGGACAAAGCTAGTTTAATTAGTGTATAGTTTTATTCATTGGAAAATATCCGCAACAGATTAAAAAGTTAAGTTTTTATTGATATCAGAATAAACTTTCTAGACGTAAAAGTATTAATGGAAAGTGCGATATTCTCTTTATGTATCATAGAACAGTTATATAGAGATTATTGAAGTTAGAATATTTGCATATCATAACACGAAATCTATGCTGTTGAAACAACTTTACCAATTATGAGAATCGCAATATAATGATTGAGATTTTGCTTAATTACTTTCTAATTGAGAGAAAATAGTGCAGTTTGCACAAATACATACGTAGTACCTAAATTACTTTATAATATGCTTGGCTGGGAAAACTGCAATAAAGAATCGAAATGGAAATTGGCAATTTTAGTCAGCTTAGTATGAAGCGCGATGATGTTTTGTTTTCTAAAAATAATCGGACTGCTACGTAAGTATTCGTAAGTATTCGTATGATAGAAAACCTTAATAAATGTTTATGTAATCCTAATCTTTATTTGATGTAATAACCTCATCTACCATTAAAAAATAATAATTTGACATTTTACTCAAAAGTATTAATTACATAACATTATTTAAAGATACACGATTATTAACGATTAGTAAAAAAAAATTGCCTTACACCGTCTGACAATATTGACATATTTCGTGGGTAAAAACTTATCGACATTCAGAAATGTCACAATATTACGAATATTTTTAATAATAAAATATTATTGTAATAATTTATTTACCTAATCAAAATTATAAAAATTATACTCTTTGCTGCATTTTTTATAAATACCCTAGCAAAACTATTGATAGGTGCTATTCGAGGAATATGTTAGGTGCTATTCGACTGGGTGCTGTTCGAGGAATTCATCAAAAAAAAAAGTTAATAGTCCCAGAAACATTTATAGAAAAGTGCATATTTTAATTTATTATTTACGTTTGGAACTAAGATGGCATTAATAGACCGTGACTAGGTAGGTATCACATTTATAACACCACTTTGACGCTTGTTGATTATAATATCATTATATTATCGACAACCTTATAATTCAAACATACAAATCGCGAAGCAGACATATGAAATATTCTTAGTCGTAACTCGTAAGTCGTAACTGGCTGACGCAAATTAAAGGCCCGAACGAAAGTGTTTCAAGGCGACTTGCTTTGAACACGCGGGGTTAGGAGTTCGATGCCGTGTCCAGGTTTACGGTCGTTTTATTGTTATTTTAGTTTAGTGCTCAGATTACAATACTGATAGTGACTTTCCTTTACAGGCTAGAAAGTTTAGATTTAGACTAAGTATTTGTTCGCTAAAGTCTGAAATATAGTTTCGTGCAAAATTGCGAAACAGACAACGTGACCAATTTCCATGTGACCTTTTTTATTTAAATTTAATACACTTGTCTTTCAAGGTCGAAGTTGTGGAAATTTGTATAATTTAAAAATACAATATATCTAAAGTTGAAGTGATAAATAGGTAAATTGAAAACAAGACATTGCATCTAACTTTATATCTATATATCCTTAAAAGGATAGAGAATTCTCTCACATTTTGTCAGCAATGTGATTTAGTCCATCACATTCAGTAATACATATCAGCTCGGTGCCTGGAATCATGCTCGATTGTTGGCAATAGACACGCTGCCTACTAATAGCTGCGAATGTGGGTATAATATGCCTCTGCCTACCCCTTTCGGGAAAAAGGCTTAACTTTTTGTGTGTTATGTTTCCGTAGTTTCAACTGTGCAACTATTGGGACGACATCTTCTGAGCTGTTACTTTGCTAATAAAATTATTCCAAAAATATTCATATATTGTATAATATGTACTAGGATTACGGTATACATTTAAGAACTTTTGTTTATTTAGTTCAATTATTACTAAAAATAGATTGAATAAGCGTGAGCTAAAGATGATGTCTAATGGACATAGAACGGTTATATGGCTAAAGTCATTATCACTTTGATTGAATTGAATAAGTGATTGCAGAATACTGTTATTATACTCAAGGTGGGTGCTAATGGACAATTTGAGCATCCTCCCGACATGCCCATTCACATAATGGTCCATCAAACACCTACGTTAAGAAATAATATTATAGAAATACATAAGATTCATCCTATAAATAGAAGCTACATGAATTTAAAAGAACATCATGTCATAGAAGTTGTAATAATAAATTAATAATTATAAATTTTAAAATCCATCAATTTTTTTGTAAAAAGAACTGTAAGGCCCACACTTAAATAAATTCTGTATATGATAAATATTGGCATCACGGTAGTATCTTTTAAAAGGAATGCAACGTTATTTTTATCTATAGCCTAACAACTTTACCATATAGATTCTACAAGGTTAATTGCAAACTTATTACGAACCCAACTTGGTGCTCTATTGTCTATTTAACCGCAAAATGTTACAGACAACCTTGGTCTTATATTTGAATTAAAGGGACAAGTTACAGTATACTCATACTCGATAATCTCGATACTTAAAATTACCGGAATTCAAAACCACAACATTTCCCTCAGTACAGAATTACTGATAAAAATAATAGGCAATTGAAACGACAAAACAACATTTAATCGTAAAATCGATTAACCAGAACAAATGCAACATAAATTTAACACTTCTGTAACTTTAGGTCGAACAGAATACTTTTAATTTAATACTTCGTTACTATCAATTATTCAGATTGGTATTTAACAGCTATGTAAATTACTACGTTCGTGCTCGATTTAAACAAAAAGTAGGGCAACGCGAACTATATGAAGTTAGTTTAATTGATATGCTAGTCTCGGTACGATTGGTGAACCACGTCCAATACATACGAGGTACTCAAAACCTCGTTCTTAAATGGAGTAGACACACATGTTGTAATGTCCTGTAACTGTAAAGAAATATAGGCATCCAAAACGAATAAATATTGGTACGAGTAAATAAAATGCTACACAGGATATTTGCAATCCACATTCTAATTTATCCTACATTTACGCAAGTTACAAGTTTATTATTTGATTGAACCGTAACGATTCAACGGATGTGATAATATTTAGTGGATTAATAGAAAAAAGGAGTCTATCATACACGGTAAGATAATATTTGAACCGCAAGATTATGATCAAATTTAAGTTACCAAATATACAATTATTGTAGCTATAAAGACGGTAAAAGGAACGTGCACGTAAGTACATCAAGTTTTAATGTTGTAACTTTGTGTGTGAGTACATTTACAGTTCATTACGTCATCGATAATGTGTCTGTAGACCTCGAAATTGTCTCATTGACATAACGCGTACATCGATCAACTTCAGTGCACGCGAGATCAAAATAACTACCAGATAACGAGTGCGATAACGGTCTATAGATAGCTTGACGAGTATAAAAAAGCTAACATGTTAAAAAGATAAAGGATAGGTAGACTATATAGGTCTCCTCTCATCTATTTAGATATAGCTCTCTAAATAGAGGAGAGAAGACCCAAACCCAGCAGTGGGAGATTAATGGGTTGCTGATGATGATTAAAAATATATATCGTTACCTGTGTCTCCATTTTGGTGATATTTGTCCACAGTCTTTTCATTTGTATCTTGGAGGCGGTTCACATCCAACAATATACCCGCATCCAACGACGACTCAGTGGCATTACTGTCCCGCTGACAGAGATTACCCGTCCTCCTTTTTCTTGTTCCGTACGTATGAACAGGCACTATCAACTTAGGTCTTGGTATTGAGAAATCAGAGTCCGAACCGCTAGACGAGCTTTTTGCACTTCTTGCATAAACACCATTACCGTTCGTAACACGTTCCTCACTAATCCGTTCTTTTTGTGTCCCAAAAGATGTAATGTCATTGTACCTATCATACCTATCGTCACTTTTCACTCTCACTGTATTAAACATCTTTCCATACTTATCACGTTTAATTTGTTTCGTAACACCATTTAAAGTCCGGTAGTCACTTTCTTTACCCGGATCAGTAGAGTGTAACCCATTAGTCAGCGACGCCGCGGATTGACTTTGATTTCCGTTGAACATTTCATACTGCATTAGCGTCAGTTGTTCGCTAGGTGATAAATTTCTTTTTGGCTGAGTGACAGTAACTCCATTATATGTCTCCTCAGATTGGAATTTATCGAGATAAGCTCGAAGTGGTGCTCTCCCTTCGCTTTTTACTCTCAATGATTTAGAACGAAAGCTAGGTTTAATGTCTTCGATGCGTCCGTTTCGTTCGTTCGCCGGTTGCGTTGTGTGCTTAGGAAGTTGTTCGCATGTAGATAATGGCTGATTAATAGGCTGCATGTATAAGCCTAAATCTTCCGCTTCGCAATCCACATCAAGGCTTAGATTTCCGTTCCTGGACTTCATTGGACTTAAGTCCAAAGTAGCCATGGAGTTTATAATTTGATACATGGCATTACCATTTTGTTTAGTGATTTCTCTTTGAGAACTGTTTTCTCGTTTGGTGTCTTTTTGAATTTGTTTTATCTTATCGCTGTCGGTGTCATTATTTTGTTGGCTCACTCTTGAGTAGTACTCATAGTATGATTCTGATGATGGATCGGGGGGCACCGGCCCGGGATCAGGTAATTGGTTATAATTTTTTTTCGAGTCAGCCTTCCTTTGTCGATGCGCATATTTTAAAGAATCCTTACGCTGTGGTGGTACAGGGGGCTGCTTGCTGTTATTAGCGAACGACTCAATATCCCATTCTGTAAAATTTCTACGTTTAACCCTTCTTAGTGTAGACGGTCTATATCCATTTGGCATATCCTTAAAACTATAACTATGTTTCAATTTGTTCTGAGTGATGAGATCATTATTGGCTCTTGCCTTTTCTTCTATATTCTGTTGGTATTTAGCTAATTGAGATATGTTTTCATTAGGAACATCGTTCGAGTAACTATATCCATTATCTTCCAATGAATAAGTTTTGTTATCATATTCTTTATATTTTTCGGTAGGACGATCAATATCTCTGCACGATTTGCTTCTCGATATAGGACTAAATTTAACACTTTTGGAATCATCATTTTCATTGAACTTAAGATTTTTTGCACCAACCCAGTTGGCTGCATACACAAGGTCCATAGTTCTGTCCGTAATTGACAACCACGGGTCCTCCATGACCGCTTTTCCGGGATAATGTTTGATTTTCATAATGTAGCCGAAATGTGTAGTGTCGTTTTATTTACATCACTGTGGAAACAGTTAGTTAACAAGTAAGATATCATATTTGTTAAAGTTAATTCCATTTTCCCGTTAAATGTTATCGACCAGTTAAAGGTTACGACAGTCAGACGTCATTAGACATTAATGTGACGCACTTTACACTATTGTTAGTTCAATTTATTAAACATAAATAACTCGAGCAATCTGTAAAAGACATCATTACATGCTGCAGCAAAATT
Source organism: Laspeyria flexula (assembly GCA_905147015.1). Lineage (NCBI taxonomy): Eukaryota > Metazoa > Arthropoda > Insecta > Lepidoptera > Erebidae > Laspeyria > Laspeyria flexula. The sequence continues at coordinate 6,637,475 of LR989964.1, read as the reverse complement.
TTACGTAAACAATTGACTTACTCGTATGTTATGAGTCGACCATGTATGGAAATTTCTCAATTTTGCTACTCTCAGTGATTGCATTAAGAATGGCGCATTCGATTGATTAATGTATAACAATGGAACAATTTTGCAACAACTATTATACTTATCCATGTCTAGAAACTTGATTATTTTTACACAAGATAAAAACCCACAGCAGTTAACCGCATTGCTGAGTGCCTTCAGTTTATAACTATGAAGTGAAACTGCTAACTTTCTTAGCTTGTATTTGTAGACACTAGAATATACACTGGCGGTATACGTGTGAGAAGTTTATATAATTACTTAAAATGCAACCAACTAAAGCGGTTTAATTAGAAAGACGTCATAAATGAAAAATACAAAACATGGTTTCGTAAATTTAGACGTTTACATTATCAGAGTAATAATCCAAATTGACCGTTGGATATATCTAGTAGATTGTAAAAGTTATTATTACATTCGTACCTGTTTATTTATCTGTATCAATCTTTGACTACATCGCCTAACTGCATTATTTTATATTAACATTTACTTAAACATTTCTATAAAAAATTAAAATACTTTAATACGCATGTTATTAGTCACTGGACTGAGGCCTTGAGCATTATTTGCTAGAGCGAACGCGTCACGGGACACAAGCACGCTTGTTGCACAAGCAGCTCTTTAGGCCAACACCTCTGCAACGAGGAAGCGCTAACTAGGACTCAAGAGTCCATAAGGCGAATGTAAATGGAATCACATTGCGTAATAATTAGATAATGGAGGCTAACCGAGTGTGAGCGGCAGCTGGCACAGAAACAGGCATACGGTCAATTTATTGTTATTAATATTATACCACTTTCACTGCGAAACTTTATGTGAGCATTAATTATAGAAAGGACTATGAATATAGAATCGAAAGTAGGAAAATAAAACATTCATGGTGTAAAAAACAATAACATAATTGTGAAGTGGTAGCAAATTAGCAACAATCATTAAACGGCTGATCGAGTTAGTAGGAAACGATTTCTAAGACATCAACCGATAGTCGAGTTGAAACAAGTTCATTGGTCCACATATCCAGTGGGCTGGTCAACGATGATACGTGAGAAACATATCCAGGAACTTGAGAAATTGTGGCCTAACCATACTTAATCATTCTTTCATTAAAAACTAAATTACCTGAGATGAAAATTACATTTGCCTACCATCAACTACGCAAGTTTCATTTCTATTACTAGTTTATGTATTAAGGAACCAATACTAAACATCAACTGAGCGTGTTTAAGAATTTTAGACCACAATAGTTGGTACCTACGTACTAAGTCTTTAATGTGAATTCGAAATAGGTTGCCGTATCAGACGTCTGCAATTTAGTCAGGTATGTATTTTGCTTTAGGGTACTGTACCAAAAAGGTACAAAAAAACCCTTATGGTCTCGCTCTGTCTGTCTGTCCGTCTGTCACAGCTTGACTTTTTTTGCCGTAATAATACTTTGCTATAATTCCTAAAAGTACGAAATTCTCAGTCTGCGAGTCTGACTCGCACTTGACCAGTTTTTTTTAAAGACAACGCCCGCACTACGCCGAACAATGTCTGTGAAACGGGGGACCCGGGGACCTAACAAACATGCAATTAACGGACACAAAGCCCACCCAGGTACCCATATGATACTCGGTATAGTACATTCCTCTAAATATTAATTAGCTAAAGGAGATAAAATATTTTGAAGTGCACTTTATGAATAAACTATTTCCTTAGAAACTTTGGAACATAAAAATCTAGATAATCATAACGTTCGCAACTATTCAATTGTTTTATTGCAAAATTATTTGGAATTTCTTCAACATTGTAAAAAATTCCAACATAATTTTTCAAATTCAAACAGAATCGACCTTTATTTTGTAAACATACTTTTATTTTATTCAGTGAATAATAAAATAACTACGGTTTCATAAATATTGTTGAAACCAAAACAAGAGTTGCATCTGTTATTGATTGTATCATCAAACTAATTTGATGATATAATTAACATTCTTCACAAAGCAATATATTATCTTAATTATTACTCATCTAAAGCATTGTTAGTAGAGGATTATATAAAGTATTCGTAATCTAGGTACGTTTATCGTCATCTTTAGTCATGGTATGCATTTTGTTTTATGGCAACATTAAACGCACAGTAGCGGTTTCAATTGTTGACTCATCAATGGAGTCAAAGTCATTGAGAATACATATAGGTATTAGAGGGCATTAGTCAGAAATAGAAGTACCTCGAATTGAATATAGTATTTAGAACTAACGATTTAAGAAGAATTGTAAACAATAGTATTTAAGTATATCTATATATTGTTATATTATTATTTAAAATAATATTTGGGTTAAAAGAAAAAACGTCAAAATTACTACTGGGTACTTCGCCGTTTGACATCAGTCAATCGTAAGTAATCGAGTCAATCGCAAAAGGACGTTTTTTGAATTGGCTGTTTGGGACCATTGTGTCGATCGATGAATGTCATGTTTGTCTTCGACGATTTACACCAAGGTTTGAAACAGCGTAGGACTCTTTTTGGCATTGTTGATTAGTACATTTTATTATTATACTGGTCCAAATCACCATGGTGTGAAACGAAGGAGACAAAAAAATATATTCGTCGTTTTACACCAATTGGTACAATGTTACAAAATTCCCAAACAGCCCATTCAAAAAACGTCCTTATACGATTGACGCCGTGGCGCCAATAACTTGTGGTGTTAAACGGCGAAGTACCAATGATGGGGTTCTTAAACTATCTGATAAAATAAATAATAAAGTGTCTAGACAATATTTAAAAAAAAAAATCTAAAATAATAACTAGAACTATTAGGAACAATGCTAATTTAAAAGCACCTAGTACATTGTTGGAAGCGCTTTCTACTATTTGAACAACAAACAATAATAATATGATAACATCATATAATATGTGCAGTATTGTCAGCACGCCAGGGAGACATTAGACAACCATAGGATTGATACTATCTTAACTGTTTAACTTTCTAATCTTTGTTTGAATATTGAAACGTGACATTAGGTACACACATGTTAAATCGATTAATTTGAACGAATAAACAAGTTCCTAAGTCTGTTATTGCAACTCTGATTTCAATAACTAACGAGCCATGCAAAATTTGCAATAGGTATAACATTAATTATGAAACAAACATTGTTGGTTTAGTTCAGTACTTAAACGATAGTAAAAATAATCATAAAACTGGTGTACACTAAAATGTTGCTGTCATTAAAGGAATACTAACAAGATTCAATGACAATGATGTCATACCGTTTGGCCAAATACAGGCATAGAAAGCTCGAGTCTCGGACATTAATATGCTAAAATATCTTCACTGTGAAGATAACGTTCCAAAATACTTTCACAGCACGGCTAGTGCACGCAAATACGAGTGGCTTGCAATAACCTTGTAGTGCATGAGAGCCTCGGAAACGTTACTTTCAAATCATTAATTGGACTAAAGGACATGTTGCTAAAAATTTTCATTAAAGTTTAAAAATATAAACCCATTATACATTTAATCCATTATGTTACGGACTGACTATAAATTAAAATTTTGCTGTAGCATGATGTGAGTATGTTAATAAAATCCATTTTGTGCATGCATGTTAAATCCGCCGAAATAATCTCCATAACAGCGACAGCTGCATCTTCCGTAAAACACTTTGTTTAAATAAACACTGTGATATCACAACACAACAATTACCATCGTTTTAAAAATTGTATCTTTTATTTAAATATTTGAAAGACACTAAACACCGAATAAATACATCACTTCTCGTACTGTGAAGTCGATCGCGACTATTTTAAATTCGGAACACGAGACATGAGGACGGCAACCAATCACGACAGCGCCGCTCCGCTTACTGCTCTACTCCGATCCGATCAACTTCTGCGCGAGCGCAGCTGGTTGACGGCGCGTGTGGGTGAGACAGATAGACCGCTAGACAGAGACATAATACATACTTACCTGAATAATAAAAGCTCCAAGCTCACAAAAGGTGGACGAGGTGGTGAACCTTTTAATTTTGATCCTAGAGCTATTGTAGATAGAGCAATATGCTATGACTAAACAAGTAAATTTAATAAAAAAATTCAAATAACCCGACTGCAAAAAATCAACAGATAAGCAACGCACTAAAAGACAGAAAAAATTATGTAATTTAATTTTTTTTTTTAAATTTATGTAATTCTTGATTAAAATTAAATATAGAACATTATTTATATATTTGTAATCTTCATTTGATTCCCTTTATTTTGATACTCTACTCAATACGTTTGGTTGAAAAAAAAATCTAACTTCTTACAATTTGGCGCCAAAAGACCGCCGTTTTGTCTTTTTTTTTATAATACCTATCTAAGGACACTTGGGTTTTTGAGAAGAATCTAACGATACCTTAATTGTCCAAATCCATCCAGCCGTTTGGAAGAAGGGGGGTATAAAGCAATTTACAAACATACAAGATACGCGCGAAAAACAATACCCATTCTGTCAGTCGGGTAATAAAAAGTGATCTTAATTATGATATCACATGACAATATTATTATGATAAAAGAAAATCGTATGATACACACAACTGCGAAACAATTATATTATTGAAACGTCAAATTAACGCATATTCACAATATAAAACTAGTTTCTTTCATTACGTCAATACTTACTAACTAGTAATCTAAAAATTATAAACTTTTTGCAATCAAAAGTAAAAAAAGTAAAAGTAACAACAATATTTAGTGCGAATATTAGAAGCGGATCGACACTGCACAAAAATTAGGTACGCTAATTTTAAACAAGAATTAGTGAATGAAGTGAAGGCGAAAATAATGAGGTGAATTGAGAAGGTATCGCCCGTGACCGAGTAGCTATCAAAATGTAACGCGATGAAGGTAGACCTTCAGATAGAAACCGAAAAATACTAACAGTCTTTATTTTTATAAAAAATAAAAATAGGTGATTAGAAAGACGAAAACTATTAAGTCTATAAGTATAATGTATTATTAGATAATTATAGAATATATTTTAATTTTCTGCTTACTGCTTTGAAAGATAAAGTAATAATCTTGTCAAAGCAGAATGTACAAAAAAAAAAAAAGTCAAAAAAAGTAAAAAGTCTGCATTGCAATATGCCACAATAAGGTTGAACACATTTTCATTTTATTGTTATAATTATAATTACAGATCAATGCAATCCAGTGAATATCAATAATTATATTCATAAAGTTGGTGTAAGTGAAATGGTAATGAAAAAGAAACGTCGTATAAAATCGATTGGAAAGCAGTTACAGAATAAATTGGTGAAATAAACAAAGAAAATTATATAATTTCAATAATAACAGTAACTAAAGTAGTCAGTGAAGCGAAAATTTCCAATTTATTTATATTTGTGCTATATTAAGACTAAAATTTTAGAATTGCTGAATTGCGATAGCTAGCGGTAATCGAGATGAAGGAAAGTTGGCTAGATATAAATCACGTAACACCTCTTCAAAACCAGTTATTATGATCTAAGATTTCAGAACAACTATAATTTATATAGCAATAAGTTCTACAGTTCTGTTTCCTCGGTGTAACGTACAGTAATGGGTGCAGAACATAGCCGCTTGGTTGGACATCACAAAGATGATATCGTAAAACTCTTATATTTTCTTCGTGGTAATAAAACTTGTTCTACAGGTGTCGAACTTGTACATTTACTAAGTACTGATATAGATCAATCTCCAGTATCATTTTTTTGTTTCTTTTTTTTCTGGTAGTTAATTATCGTGAAAGTACAATTGCAATTTTTTTAATATCGGTATCTATTTACATAGCTTCTCGTTTTAAACAAAATTAAATACGATCTTCTTAATGATCGATACATTAATGCACTCGATATAATTAACAACAATCATTAGCATAAACAATTCTAGCTAACTGTTCTACTTCTTCATTTTAAAGGAAATAAAGGGCTCTTCGTTGATTACCAAATTTTCAAGCTCCATGGAAAATAAGTCTAAGTAAACAATAAAACACCTTGTAATTATGGTCGACGTCGAATCGAAAGTTCGAGTAAAAGTAGAAATGTTAATCGTGAAGATGTTCAGACGGATTTCATTTGTGACGTAATTACTTCGCGGTCAAGGCTGTGAATATTATGATGGTTTCACTTTTATTCATGGTGTAAGATTTGAAAAGTATGGAAAATTTGAGTCTTCTTTAATACAAAATTCAATCTGAAAGTTTATGTCGAAATATTTATACAATAACCAAAAAACATGACAATAATGAAGCAACTGAATAGAAAATAGCAACCAAATAAAACTAAAAAATGTAAGTAAGTATATGATTTTAAGACAAAAGTTATTTATCAGTCTTCTCATTAAACAATTGTTTCTTGTTTCGCAAAATTTTAATCCGCTTGTCAATTAAAAATGTATCCAACAATTTTGGCTATCCGGAAATTATAATGCATTAATTCCCATGAACTCGTACTTCTGATCCATGAATTATGGACAATATTCTAAGAACTTGGTATTAATTTCGAATGAATAACGAACAGTAGCATATGAACGAGTCACATTATCACAACGAGTCTTGGCCGTTTACAATCAACCAAATGGAACATAAGCATTACCTCCAGTCGTTGCCTTGTCTAATTGAACAATGATGCCGGACATGCGGGCATTCTTTCCCCTCGTTTAAATGGTACTTTCAATGAATGACGTCATCGCCCCTTGCTGATATGAAAGGGTGTTCTTTTACTACGATATTCATCGTTCATGGTTTTTTGTTATGAAATATAAGAGTTGAAAGGATTCTTAACGGGATTATTATTACATACAATATATTTTATAGCATCAAGTTTAGTTAGAACCTGATTTTTAACCATGTAGGTTCCGAGTACAAATTGTTTTAAATGTACGTTTTTTTTGTGTTATAAAATATTTGTTGTATACAAAATTGAATATAATCAAACTAAGTTATATTTAGATTTCCATTCTAAATTAAAGAAATAGAAAGGAACACCAAAAACGGCAATCGTGACGCATAAAGTTTAATTTCACAAACATTTTAGTATTATGAAACGAAATTATATATAAGCAAAAAAAAAGGCAACCAACAACGTTGTAATAGAAGCTATTGAAGAATTGGGTCACATTAACGAAGCAGAGCAAAATGTTTATAACGAGAAGTTCACAGATGGTAGAGAGAAATCAACCGATATGGATGGTCACGCACACAGAATGCATGTGTAGAGACAAATAATTAGTACAGATATTACACTCCATACTGAATATAAACAAGAGAAAACAAAACATGCTGCCACAAAAATAGTTATATCAATTTGAAATAAGCTATGCATGACAGAATCAATCAAAATTTATTGAATGAACGCATTGATGGAAGTAGGTAGGTAATGACATTTTTTAGTCGATATACCTATATTTGAAAACGAGAACATACTTTAGAAGGATTGCTTTGAATAGATTATTTACTACTTAACATTTTTTATATTTTAAAGTTATTTGTTTTACTCTAAATTTCGTAAAGTAAATGTAGTTTAAGTTTCTTACACGCTTGGTTACAAATAAGTGTCAGATTATATTGTGTCGTAAATCAACGGACAATGATTTTAGTACCAAAAGAGACTATGCACTTAATAGCGATGTTAAAACAATTTACAGACATCATATAATTAGCTATAATAACTCCAAATTGTACGTTTGAGTAACAATTACTCACGAAATGTATTGCATATCATTTGTCACATCCAAATGTAATAAGAGGTTCAATATTGTGAACGTGATTCTGTCGCGATTTTACACAATGGGCTCAAATGTTTCGAGGCATTAAGGTCGTATTGGCCAACAACGTCCAACGGCTAAGCGAGTGGAACTTAAAGGAAAATTGCTCGTTGCATCACATTGATGCGTCTAGTGTCGTAAAATTTCAGAATCCGCAATTTAATACGCACTTAATACAAGCACGTGAACACAATTGATTTAACAACTGTGACTGTAATTTTAAAATAGAGTCTTGATTCGCCGCCACGAGTATCGAAGTGTTTCACTTTCAGATATAACCTAAAATATAAAACAATTCTGTGTCAAGGAGGAATTCCCAAATAAATACTTTATATGAGTAAAAAGGCATGTGTACAATCGCTCGTTGTGGCGGCAATTAGGTGAGGTCTTTTTCAAGCAGTGGACGTTGGGGCTGATATTATGATGATGACTAAAAATCCATCCAGACATAGGACAGCCATTTAACATCACAAAATTATTGTTTTCCATAAATTTTGAAATCTTATCACGGTACGCATAGGCCGTAAAAGAGTCTATAACTAGTGTGGTGTATTCATAAGATAAAACTTCATAAAATCAGATATCACAACAATTCCTGTCTATAAAACTTCCAGTGCGATTGCTAATCCATCTGCTAAGCGTATTCGCTAATGCAATGTCCGCTTTACAAGGTTCTATATGACGGTGGAAATTCAGCAATTCAAGACAGTCTTGTATGACGAAACAAATTCGCAATCGAAACACGCTGCGAATTCACCGCAACTAGTAAATACTCGTATCTTTATAACACATTTAAAATATTGTACACAAAATCATGATCGTTTTGTAATAACAGAGAAGCAAGTAAATTGCATTTAATTTATAAAGGAGTAACCGTGTAACCACAAATAAGTGAAATCTAAACTCATTTCATAGACTGTAATAAAATGTTCAGTTATGCTAACACTCTTATTAAATAAAGTTGCTTTTAAACCACCAAGTTTGTCAAAGTCGTCGTCGTCGAAGTCGTTTGTAGTGTTCGTTGGTCGTTGATATTGACATGTCATGTATCATATCGTGTGTGGGCATTGCATTTGTGTAAAATAGTACAGTAATCAAATAATAGGTAAGGAAATTAATATATTTCCTGTTAGATATAAGAGTGCTTATGAGAAAGTTAATCCAAAAAGTCCACAGAATAATAATTTGAATAGAATATGGAGAATAAAACCGATTAAAAAACGAACAAATGTGGAGTTGCTTCAGCATCTCCCGTCTTAAATAAATCTCAATTCGTTCGTGACGCACCTCATTTTCCCTTGTCCTTGATAGGAAAGGAAATTAATATACATTTCTTTACATTATTCAATTATATTATTATCAGTTCCCAATTTTTTTTTCTCTAGACATCTCTAGGCTTTAGGCACATTAATAAGTATGTAATATATAAGCTATGCGTTCATATGCCGAAATTTAAATATCTGAAATTAGAATTTTATATTCAACTAGCTTCCGCCGGCTGCTTTGCCCGCGTGGTATGTATTTTATACCTATAAAACTTCTTCTTAAATTAGTCTATCTATTAAAAAAAACCGCATCAAAATCCGTTGCGTAGTTTTAAAGATTTAAGCATACATAGGGACAGAGAAAGCGACTTTGTTTTATACTAAACAAAGTCGTAGTAATATTAAATTTGCACACACTTTGACAAGAAGCGTATAGTAGAAAAATAAATCTTTAATATACGCCTGTAATCAAAGTGCTTTTAATATCATTAATATATTCATAAAGCTGTAATAGTTTTAATTGGAGTCTTACACAAACCGGTTTGGTTTGTGTAAGACTAATACGTCTTCATGACGACTTTTATCACTAAATTGTAAATTGTAACTGTCTTGGGTTAAGTTGATATAAGCATTAAAGTTTATACAGTACCAATAATTTGATAACCTCATAACCTATTAAAACTTTATTTAAAATGAACCCGGAAATAATTTAGATAAAAAACTTCGAGAGGCGTTCCTATTTCTTAAATGTAAACTCATTTCTTTGCCAAGACAAATTAGAGATCGACACGAAAAGATGGCTGAAACAACTTCCACCGATCAAATAGGTTAAAAACTAGGTAAGTACTCACACTGAGACACGGTTACTGTTCAATAGATTTATTTCGTAAATTTGGGCCATACAGTCTGTTATCATTCATGGCGTAACAACTAAGAGATGAATTTACACAACGAAACATTAATTACTATAGTATTGCAGGCACAATTTGAGCAAATGTCAGAAACATTGAGAAATAACAAGGTAATGAGATAATGTATTACAAATTATGTGCTGATAAGTATAATAGTAGAGGAACAGACGCTTAATACATTTGATGAACAGAACAAAGTGAAGGGAAGCCCAATAAAAAAAGATAGTCGTATGTAGTAGACGTCCTATGAAAATTCTATGAAATAAATGGTCGTAACACTTCGTTACACATTGACATAAAATGCAAGAATTTGTTTAAACTCAATTAATATTGTTCATACATGTATACTTAAATATGTACGTCCTTTTCGAAACTAGTTTCATATGCATGAACGAGAGCGGAAAATGCCTCCAAAATAGACAACGTTAAGGAGTTAAATTATGCATTTGCAATGTCATTAGCTTGGAAATAATGTGAGTAGGAGTAAGAAGCGTGTTCGTGTGATGATAGGTTAACTAGACATTGTGATCGAGATCTTAAACTGAGAGTAATTGGTAAACGAGATCTCGCAAGGACAAGGGATAATGAGCTGCGTCACGAACGAATTGAGGTTATTCAAGACGGGAGATGCTGAAGTAACTCCACATTTGTTCGTTTTTTAATCGGTTTTATTTTCATATTCTATTCAAATTATTATTCTGTGAACTTTTTGGATTTACTTTCTCATAAGCCCTTCTTATATCTAACAGGAAATATAAACGCGTAAGTGAAATGTCAAGGCCGAGGGTTTCGTATAAGGAAATGCTAAATGCCAGTGACATTTTCAACAATACAACACAACAAGATATACATTTTTGAGACAAAACATTGCATTGAAAGATTTGTATATATTTTAGAGAATTGATTTAAAGATTTTTAAATGAATACAAATGTGATGAATAAATCGGAATTTGAATAATATTACTATTATCCAAATCAGCACCCAAATGAGTATGACAGTTATATTTTACATCTTTAATTAACTGATACTTTCGACACGAGTGAGATGGATGTAAAAATGCAACTACACCGTTATAAACTTATAAACGAGTTAGAAAACATGATAAAAAATAAACCGTACGCCACTCTTACTAAACCCGCTAGAAAACTATTTATAGAAATCTACAATAACATCTCAGACCTGCTAAATAAGTCAAACTGAAAGCGTTTCATAAGTCGCATAGAAATGCCATTTTTGAGATACCGATCTTAGTTCTGAGGACAAATATTCACGGTTTGAAAAATCATGTGTCATTTTACAAATTGTTAGTGATGTATTCGCATGTATGTGAGTGTTGATGCTACCGAGCAAATACTCATACACTTGACTAGTCTTTGCTTTATTTAAGGTATGGTAAATCATACGTGTTGCCTGCTCCATCACTCAGGGCTAGCAGAATCCATTTTCCTTGCATTTACGCGTCTATTTACAATTTAGATTGTAAGTATGTTTAATACATTATCTTCGTTTTGATTCAATGTGTGTATTAAAGGATGTCCAGACTTACAGTTTTAGAAAATAAAGACATTGTTTTTGTCGCCAATTAGTTAAGACGATTTGACTTGATTGAAACTAATATTGAAGGTTTTTTAATTCGCCTAGTCATAGTAAATATGACTGAATGAATAAAATTGTAATAGAAGTTTATTACACTGGAAAGGATACATATTAGTCGATTAAACATTATAACCAATCATTAGTGCGCTCATCGCTCTCGAATTGTTATACAAAGTGATATTACGTTTCTAATCTAATTACTTTGGGAAATCGTTGTATTAGCTGTGCATTGTAACGCAACGTTAACTGTGAACCCTACAATCCAGGCGTCAGTGTCGAGCTCTGTAAGTAAACATTACACTGCAAATTACACGTGCCTTTACTAGACTTTACTACTCTTTACTTTCACTTTAAAAACGTTTGACGGACCGAAGCTAGAGGCGTTCGACGTCACCCATTATGACCAGCAAAAAACCGACAAGGTCTCAGATCTCTCGCCAAGGCCGCGGACTGATCACGCATTGTCTGTCCGGCAGCTTTTTTTACATTTCGTAATATTGACAATGGGGCCCAATAGTGTTTTTTATCTGTACTAGTTCCGTTTTAAGGAAAATTTACGACAGTAGGTACTTAAGTTCTATGACTATTGCTAAAATGAAATTTACAATATTTATGTCACTGTTATAAATAGATTTGTTTTGGTAGATACCTTATAACTTATCCTTGCTGTTCCGTATTTTAAAGATTGAGAATTTTTGATCGTCACTGTTTCTAAAAATGGACTTGTTTTTTTAAATTGACCTTTCAGAAGTTGCATTGACATAAGAATTATATTTGCAAAAAAATATTCAAGCAAAGTCAATGTAGCAATAAAGATTGTTGTTATTATTAAACTAATAAAATATTGCTAAACTATTACATATACAGTGACATTAATTAAGTGCGGAAATCGATTGAATACTAATCGATTATGACTAGCTCGTTTCGACATACAATAACAATTAAAATATAAGTACTTCGTGCAGTTATAACAAAATAGCTTCATGAAACAGATACATAGGTTAAAGGTTATATATAAGACATTTTGAAGCCTCCGTAGTTCAGTGGTTAGTGACCCTGACTGCTGAGACAGGGGTCTTGGGTTCGATTCCCATCCAGGACAAAGCTTTGTGATGAGAATAATTATTTGATCTGTTTCTGGGTGTAATGTATTTATAATATATATGTATGTATTTACAAAAAAAAAACTTATTTAAGTATTCTATCAGTTGTCTAGTAGTTATCCGTATTACAAGCATTAGCTTAGTTTAAGACTAGATGGCGCTGTGTGTGAATGTCCAACCAAACATTACATTATTATTTGAACGCATTGAAGTTAATAAATAAAATAGCTGTTACAAATACTAAAATAATATGTCCTATAATTTACTTTCAAACTTTCGTGATGCATGATCTTCGAAATATAAAAACGGGAATTCACGTAACGGAAGCTGAGTCAGCATGTGACCACAGTGTAACCTTGTCGAATCGTCAAGTAAAACGTCATGTAGGTATAGTACGTCGTGACGATATCTGAGATTTGATCACTTAATGATATGCCTGACCATTTCATGAAATGATTGTCTTTCATGATATAAAATTGATTAATGCGGAAGTTAGAATGGATGGATGTATGGATAGATGTTTATAACTTAATCACACGACAAAGGCTGAAAGGTTCTGTATGAAATTTGGAACATAGATAGATTATAGTCTGGTAGCTCATAGGCTACTTTTTACCAACATACAATGAGCGGAGCCGCCGCTAATTACTTAAAATTGTTCGACCACTTATGCCCAACGCATGATCGTGTCCACAGCTAGACATAGGCAGGGCCGGACCGTGAGTTTGTGGGGCCCTGGGCTGATACTACTCGGGGGCCCCTAAAATAACTGGCTAAGTGTGAGTCGAACTCGCTCACCGAAGGATCTGTACTAGAGATGTTATATTAGGGTCAATTTCGAATAATCCTAATATAGGATATATTAGTTACGTCATATTCTAATACCATACCTATTACTCGATATTAGTCAGAGAATAGGGTAAGGAGTGAACGTTTTAGTATTAGGGTAAAACCGGGATAGATGCCGCGCTCGGATAGACGCCTCGATTTAAAAAAATCAACTTCTAACATACTTCACAGCAAGTGCATAGTTTAAACATGCGCCATGTACACCCCTCACCTCAGGGATGCGTAAACTATTGTGCAGAGTAGACGTGTATCGCGTGTGTGCCCCAATATATCCGCAACGGACGCGACGAGCGCGAAACACTAAAAAACGTAAGTATAGACTGCTCCCTATTTAGTGAAGTAGTAATGTATTATATTTTATTTTAATTGTGTTAATACATTGGTTCATTGAAAACACATTTAGGAGTTAATCATTGATTTCTTACATTTACTTTAATTAAAATTCAAAAAGGCATCTATCCCTAGCGTAAAGGATAGTCGCCCCAAAATTTAGAAGGATAGACGCCCTTAGGGGCATATATCCCTCTATACTGTAAAACCCGTGTTAAAGTATTGAAGAAGTGTATTTATATTACATTGTGATTGCCCTGTTGGTTAGAGACCCTGGATGCTAAGCCAGATGTTGAGGGTTCGATTCCCATCCAGGACAAACTTTGTGTGATGACAATGATTTTATTTAGAGTTCTGTGTTTGACTGTAATGTATTTATAATATGTATGTATCTAATTACTATATAAGGATGTCAATTGATATGACATCCGCAGGACATCAGGACGAGGGTGTGTGTGTGTTTGTGTGTACGTGTGTGTGAGAGTGTGTGTGAGAGTGTGTGTATGTGTGATTATAAAGTGTTTAACCAAAACTACTTTGATTATTGTAGGTGATGCCAAGAAACAAAAGGAAGAAGGGTGTACAAGCTCGAGTGATATCATGGACTACGGAGCAGCTGCAGAAAGCATTTGAAGAAATGGAGAAAAAAGAACTGGGAGTCAATGAAATAAAATAAAGATGTTACTATTTTGTTAGGGCTATTTCTATAAAAGTTGACTTAGTGATTAAAAATATTTTTGTTAAAGAGATGCATCTGTAATCTATATAGTTAAGGGTCAACTTATTTTCTTTTAGAATTTGTGTTATCTTTATCAGAAGAAAAATAAATGTTACATTGTGATAACTTATTCTTGTTGTTTTATTATAAAGGGCATCTATCCTTCCAAATGATTTAATAGTGAGGCATCTATCCAAGCCTGTAGGCATCTATCCCAAAAAACATGTCTCGCAAGAACTTAATTTCTGCTAACCCAGTGATAGTTACGTAAATAAATATACATTCTAAAGCTTTATGAATGATTAAACTAACTATATCATAGGGATATTCTCTACGAATACGTTTGGTATTAAAGTTATAAGACTATTTCCTTAACTAGGGCATCTATCCCGGGTTTACCCTATGCTCTATATCTAGTATTCCGACTCGCGAGGCTTAATACAATATAATAGCTTCATTATCAATAATATGTGGTTAATAGTGAATTAATAAAATATGAATGCAATTTTTGATGATGTTTTTAATAGGTATCTATTGATACTATTGTATTCGCCTCGCTCGCGTGGCCGCGTTCGCGTTGTCTCTGGCTAATACTTGACTAATATCGAGTAACCTAATAGATGACATTCCTATAACCTAATATGAATACGGGTCGCTCGTATTATAATATGCATACCTAATATGAGTATATTCGTTTCATCTCTAATCTGTACTTTTTTATTTTATGTTTTTGCGATTGTAATGTAAAATATACTTAATTATGTCTTCTATTGGGGCTGATGGCCCTTATATCCGGGGCCTGGACATAGGCCTCACCTAATTTCCTCCACAGCGACTTTGTGCCGCTTTTTTGTACGTACGTACTAAAATCCTAAATATATATGCGTGTATATTACCAATTTATAGATATAAACTAACTGTAATAATTTTTATATTGTCTATTGCGTGTCCGATATCGGTAGCGATGCGTTATGCTACTGATTGAACCACATGGATTGTAGTTCAGTAATGTTGAATAGTCATAAATATGTAGGTCATGGTGTCAATGAACATAATATCATATTCACGTATCATCACGCCGTTGTACCTCCACGGGATAAGGCAGAGGTGAATGTATTACATCACAGCGTGGTATGGTACGCTAAATTCCCTCCACATTCTTTGGCGGAGACCCAGCAGTTGAAATGATATATAACATAGCATCACGCCTTTTTCCCCGAAGCGGTAGGCAGAGATGTTCCACACCCATATTTCGCCAGCTATGTTAGGTCCCATGAAATAGTGGGCGAGTCTATTGTCATCTACCGGGAACATTTGTTTACAAAACTCCGCGAAAATCTCAATACCGGAATTTCATGATAGAAAAGCCTAATACCATTTTCACCCGACCCAGGAATCGAACCCGGGACCTCTTGCACATATAGGTACACTTCCCGCTGCGCCACCGAGGCAGTTGAAATGATGACATTAGATAAGGCCTCGTACTTGTGTTTTGTATAAAGGTACTCGTATGTTATTATATCTATGTGTGTATCTATTACATTTTATTTTGTAGATGGAATCGCCAAACTTACATTAAGTAATCGTTCTGTTGCTACAACTTGCATAAATAGTAACTCAAGGATACCACACTTCTTAATTAATTATAATTTTAATGTGTGAATTTAAGTACGTAAGCTACTGACGACCTTGCCGCTGTGTTAGTAACTGATTTTGCCAAGATCCTGTTATTGTAGATATCGTTACGTAATTAAGTATAACAATTAGTTTTGAGCGGAGGTTATTTTATTATTATGTTCGAGGAGGTGAATATTTAGTAACAATAGTAACCCACAGGTTGCATGTTGATCTAACTCGATCATAACTCATTATAAAATGACACTTTTTAGATTTGGTTAAAGAATGTTCTAGATAGTGCAACTACTGTCAATAACATTTTAATATTTTGAATTGGTATGGCGTCAAATATTTTGAAATAGGTAGGTAGATATTAAAACCGTGCATTATCGTTTTTAATACCTATTTGAAAATATTTTATGCTATAATAGGTACAAAACACAGCTTACACGGGTAGATATTTATACTAAATGTTTATGTAATGAACTATATTTGCAAATGAAATAGCTAAACTAATATTTGCTTAAAAATTTGAGACAAAGTTGCCACTTTGTATTTACTATCGAGTATCATCATATGTTGCAAAATGAGTCTCGTTTAGAAAATCTCACATATCTACTCGTACCTACATTTACATTGCAATAATATTTACGTCGGTTTACTCTCTAAAAAGTGGAAATCAGGGGAAATACTTTATAAGTAGATTGTAGGTATGAGATGTAAAGAGTGAGCAAAGAAAAGTCGCTAATGTCACGCAGCTGCTTTTCCGCTTTCTCGAGCGGTGCTTAGGGAAAGTATCCACTTGTGAACGTACTAGTAAGTGTTGCAACGAATATGAACATGTTTATATTTAAGTAAATAAACAGTACATATGGGAGATACATTGCAAATTGCAACACACCAGACCCGTTGGATGCCTTAAGTCTAGGTACCAGTATTTGTTTTTATGTTGTCAGTGAGTAGGCTAGGTACCTACAAATTTAGATATCACCTTAAACTAGTAGGTTATATTATGATTCAATTGCAAGTGTTTATAAAATTATTTACTTACCTGGTGTAACAATTTTTTGTCTAGATAATCGGACTTATTAAAATATCAATACCTATTTGAAATGTATTTTCATAAAAGTTGAATTTTCTCACTTTAATTTGGCGTTGTGTATCTATAAGGCAATAGTGGTACTAACAACACAGCGACATCTTGTAGTGATTAAATTAACTAAACAGTGACATCTAGTGTTAAGTAGCACAGAGTTTGTATAACGCCATCTATGGTTCATTATTTAAACTATGTTATCAAATAGCTTTTTATTTAATTTTATCCACTGACCAATAGATGGCAGTACTTTGAAATCATACAAATATATTTCAGCTACTGCATTACAGAGGGCGCTTATTACAGTGTAAAATTAAATGACAAAATAAAAACTTACCCTCCATGACATAAACAATGCTGCCAACATCTCCTTCTTTGATGATAAGGCTGCCAGCTGCATACTCAACTGGATACATGCAGTCCACGATCTCGCGGATCTGCGTCATCTCAAGATTTTTCATGAAATCATTGTCTAAGATGGCGCTCTTTATCAGCTCCCGTGAACTGGAAACAAAAAGAAAAGATATTTTTAGTTTTTTACGTACGACGTATTCAAATAGATACTACATCTATGAGAATTATCTATCTACCTAGGTACATAATAAGCTAATAATTTAAACGTTGCAGCCGTACGCAACATAACGGTCAATGCAATGACGAGAGGACACCTAACTTCCATATCTATAAATATTGATAGTCATAAATTTATTACTGATAATCATTTTATTATTCTACTAATTTACAGTGTAAATATTTATTATAAAATATTTATGGCTTGGTCAGCTTCATGTCAAGCTACCAGACAATCTATCAACAAATTAACATTACAATTTGTTCACATAATAGACGAATTTTATTGTTGTATCTTAAGCAAACCATTTATCTGCAAGGATATTTCAATAAATGCACTACACTGGTAGTGGTAGCACTGGCTTGACAATATTGACACGACCTTAAATATTATTACCGCAAATTAGCGTCATAAAACATAAACCGGGTATAAGTTATACCTAATGTCTATGGGTCAGGAAGGCCATGGATAATCATTGTTTATGGTCAATACAAGGAAAGTAATATACGAAGTAAATTGTCCACTTAGCTATATTGTTATCTAAATAAGGACTGCGTCAATCTTGTTTCAGTACACAACAAACATAAAATATCTGGTAGGTACTTAAGTTAAAATCACTAAATATTTTTATACCTAAGTATTTTTAAGTGTAACCTCCGACGCAAAAATAATTTTCTTAAGCTTGACGTGTCTGTGTACCTGTGTTGCTTTGTGTCTGTTTGTTCTGTGGCATTGTAATTCTTTAACGAATCGGCCGATTTGGATGCGTTTTTTTTTTGTTTGGTTCTTACTGCCGTACTCAGAGACGTTACTTATCTTTAAACTTGTAATGTTTAAGTCGATACGCCTAAAGACGATTATTCAATGAAATAATTGTGTTAATGACAGATTACTGCTAATTGACGTCTCTGAGTGCGGCAGTTAGACATGTTTGATTAAAATTTTAACACGTTTCAAGGTTATCAGCTCTTGCAGGGATGAATTAAAATGTTCAATTTTGGGATGAATGTTTGAATATATTAAGGTAATAGGTACTCATATGGGACGAAGTAGGAATCTTTTGGAATGTGTAACAAAATATTGTGAAAAACGAGGCATGAATCCAACTATTTGTGGGCGGCACAAATATTTGATTTATATGGGCTTGAAGCTACGACCTCGTGTCAGCCATCACATTCTACTACACATAGTCTAGTTACGACCATCTGTCTTCTATACGACAATTATGTTACAAAATTTATTTCAAACCAAAATAATCATTATGGTATCCTATGTATTTAAACACGCATCGTAATGATATAAACTGATTAAGTGTTCTATAAATAGACACACTATAGTTATAAATAAATTTATCTACACTTCATCTATATACATTTATCGATAACGATTAAAACGTGCTTATTATTTGACAACATACAAACATTTGCGGCACTATCTTGAGCAGCGCTGTTATGTTAAATTAGGACGGAAGACTACTCATTGCTAATGGCAACCCATTCCACAAACTGAAAAGTTGGTGCACAACGGGAATTTATTACCTAAGTAGGTATAATGAGCATTATGGCCTTCTGACATCTTTGGTTCAACGAACCCCACAAAAGGCTCCTGTTTCCTTGGAACAGGTTTATGAAAGTACTAGCTTCCGCCTGCTGCTTAGCCCGCGTGGTACGTATTTTATACCTATAAACCTTCCTCTTGAATTAGTCTATCTATCAAAAGAAAAACCGCATCAAAATTCATTGCGTAGTTTTAAAGATTTAAGCATACATAGGGACATACCTAC
Organism: Laspeyria flexula; assembly: GCA_905147015.1. NCBI lineage: Eukaryota > Metazoa > Arthropoda > Insecta > Lepidoptera > Erebidae > Laspeyria > Laspeyria flexula. Next base: position 6,617,797 of record LR989964.1, on the reverse strand, counting down.
ATAGATACATAGACAGCGACAGCGACTTTGTAAAAATTTTGTCTGATTGTTTGTTTAAGGTAAACTCCGAAACAATTGAGCCGATTTTGACGGGACTTTTACTAGTGGATAGCTAATTTGATTTTGGAAAAATATCAGGCTTCCTTGCAAAATACGAGATTAGTTATCCACGCGAACGAAGAAGAACGCTTGCACAGCTAGTAATAAAGTAAGGACGGAAAACTGATGTGTTTCTTAATTCATTTTGACTTATGGTTTTATTTGTAAGTAGTCATCCGCAAAGAGTATTAGGGCAGGGGAGGATCCATAAAAATCAGGAATCATATACCTATATAGCCGAATTGAAGGAGGAGAATTTATAGGGTAAATTAATTTTATAAACTTTTTACAAAAAAAGTAAATAACATGATAAAAAGACTTAGTAAATGATAATTGGAGAGACCTCCGAGTATTGTATTAGCCAAGGAAGGTAAGAACTCTGAAATATAGAATCCGGTCCATTTACAAGAAGGGAGAATCGTGATGATTTCATTTTAAAGTAGGCCGAGATTTGTGGTTATCCTTATCCCTATATATCGTGAGATAGTTTACCCTTAATAACTCTATTAGGTTATATGACGCTTGGAAAAAATATAATAATAATATTTATTACACGGTAAAAAATTGTACTTCGGCCTCATCATACTTGATGCGTCAGTGAAGTTTTCGCTATTGTGTTGCTGATACTTTTCCTCTGACCGTCACATAGTTGTTTGCTACGGATATTTCTAAACACTCGACTTGCATACCCAAATTCTGAGCTTGTAGTCATAAATTTAAGTCACAAAAGATTTTGCGTCGTGTAGTGCCGAGGGCGAGGACATTTGTCACATAAAGTTCGAACGTAATTATACCAAATGAGATCGAACGAAGGCACACTAGCTAACACACGTTAACCTCGAGGCAATGCCTTAGATGCCATTGCTGAGAAGAAATTCAATCACTACCTTGAGTGATATATTGTTGACATGGTATCGATACAGGCTGATCATACCAATTATCACAAGCTTACTGATTTTAATATTTTTCGGAAAAAACCACAACACAACAATCAATAACTTAATTTTTAATCAAATAAGTCCTAAAATATTCGACCAAGAGACGTATCACATGGTATCAATTATTATAATAATAAAGAAAACAGTAAGTATCAGTAATGCCTTATTACCTATATAGGTTCCAAAAATTCTATACCTAGATCATTATTTTAACCAAGGTCTTCAAATCAAATCAATTTTATTTTGCGAAATATAGGTTACATAAGATCTAATTGCAAATAATATAAACAGTTTGACCATATTTAGCTTTTCAGCATGCAAAAAGTCTTCAAATGGGAAAATAAAGTATTCGCTATATGATTTTTGAACACAAAATCGCACAATATTGCTAACTCAGAGCTGTTTTGCGGGTCACTAGACGACATCAGGAAACGCACAAGTTTCCTTTTTATTTTCAGATATTTTCTGGCTTCTTTACAATTTCTAGCATCTCCGAGAATTGCCGTAATGATAAATTGGGTAGTTAACAACTGTGTATGGTAGGTAATTTATCTTTATTGGCTTGTATACATTTTTGAAGAAAAGCTGTTCCTTAAAATAGTGCCTTAAATAATTTTAACTAGTCTTCTAGAAACAAGAATAATTCTTGCCAAAGACAACCAAAATGGCTAATTGCGTCTAAGTTACGGGACAATAATATAAATATAGTTTATGGTAGGTACAATTTGATCTGTACAATGGCTTATAATGTTTACGAGAGCATTGTTGTTGAATATTATATTTTTATGGGTTTCTTAACGACTGTCGTTTTAGCTTGAGCATTTTAGTTTAAGAGCTCTTGTACTTGACCTGGACTATTATAGTATCACATCTCGTTCTAAACAAAACGAATAAACTTATTATGACTCGGTAAGTATTGAGAAAAATAAGGAAAATAAAATAAAAAAATACTTATTAGAGGAATTTACAACACGATTAGTAGTCAAGACACGATTCTTACTAATAAACAGTTAAGAATACTAGTAATTACTTAAGTCTTATATAAAACAGGCGTCCTCGTGTAACAGCCATCAAAGAGATTATAATTATAAAAAGTGTTGTAAGCATCATGATTTTTGATACGTAATCTTATGAAACATCTTAAAAGTCCTAACGCGTACAACTCAAAGCTGCAAAGTCATGGACTCGATCTCTAGAATAAGATAAATTGGGTATGTCAGCACATGCATATCGACGCTTGAAAGGCAAAAGTTACCAAGCGACATTTTGGGCGATATTGAGTTATATATATCATTGAAATCAGCGAATTTTTCCGCGTCGAATGATCATACTCTCATACCGCTAGGATGACTTTTGTTGTCGCTTGGTAATTTAAAAAACGTTACATTTTAACAGTTTTCGGCGACTAAGCGACAGAAAATTTACCGATTTACGTAAAACTTTCACTTGGTAGGGTGTTTGATTTTAACTTTTACATGTAGTAATTTTTGCCTTGAATTGAATAAATGCATTTATAAATAAAGTATTTTTTGCCTTACGGTATCTAAATTATAAATATTGCTTAAGAATTTTTACCCGGTAATTATTATAACTTTTTTGCCATTTAAGATTTTTTGACTCACCTTAATTATGTACTCATTTTCATTTAGTATTTTTTTCCTAAATGCAAAGTACTTTAAGACGTTATATAGTAAGATTTATCCTGCCTAAAAAGAATATAATTTTGTCGTTTGGTCATATTTTACCTACCGTTTTTTGTATTGTTTTTGTGACTTGGTTAACTATTTCTGATATGAAATTGGTATAAAAACGAGCTGATCCCTGTAGCATTTATTTTGTTTTGTCGCTTATGCGCGCCGTAAAAAGATTTTTATTGGCGCTTGGTAAGAAAAATTTTGATTTGTGTTCATCAAACTGTCGCATAGATAACCCGCGTGCTCCCGCGCACTGCACAAAGTGCCCTTCGTTGCGAAAAATTTGCTCTAGAGCAGCATGATGGAGTATGCTCCGATTCGACTCTCATCAGATGAAGGTCCATAATCGTTAAGTGGTTGAGTGTATATTACTGCAAGGACTGGTATGAAGTTGGTCATCATCATATCAGCCTATTGCAGTTCACTGCTCGACATAGGCCTCTCACAACACGCGCCATAACACTCGGTCCTCCGCCTTCCTCATCCAGTCAGACCCAGCGACCTTTTTAATGTCATCAGTCCAGCTAGCTGGGGGCCGTCCTACACTACGCTTGTGTTTACTCCATCGTACATCGGTCCTCCTGCAGATATGACCAGCCCATTGCCACCTCAGCTTGCTTATTCTACGAGCTATGTCGGTGATTGTAGTGCTTTCTCGGATTGCCTCGTTCCGAATTTTATCACACACGTCAAGTCGAGAGGCTCCATCTAGGCTGTCCAGCATTTCGCTAAACCAATCCAGTGACTCTGCCAAGATGACGATATCGTCACCGTGGCAGAGTCACTGGAACGTCACTGGGACGTCACTGGAACCTTCGTTTTGCCGACGATATCGTCGGCAAACCGAAGGTGTGAGTTGTTCTTGCCATTGATGCTAATGCCCCGTCCAGTCCAGTCCAGCGTCTTGAAGAAGTCTTTGAACGCGTAGATGAAGAGCTTATTACATCCCCCTATTAATCCCCCCCATCTATTCCCCGGCTCTGGCGTAAAGCAAAGGTCATCGCTATTCTTAAGCCGGGTAAACCAGCAGATGACCCGAAAAGCTTTAAGCTGTTTGATTACACATTTAAGCTGTTTGAGAGACTACTGCTGGCCCGGCTTACCAGCTTGATTGACTTAAAGCTGATTCCCGATCAAGCCGGTTTTAGACCAGTGAATGTAGTAACCAGACTCTAAAACTAACACAGCACATCGAAGACGGTTTCGAGAAAGGAGTGGTTACAGGTGCTGTATTCGTAGATCTATACGCAGCTTACGATACTGTAAACCTGAGACGATTGCTGTGGAAGGTGGAGTCTATGACTAATGACGGTAAATTTGTCAACATACTCCGCGAACTTCTACACAACTACGCAGCCGGTTCCAGGTCCATTTTCTGTCCGACAAAAGTCGTTGGAGAACCCAAAAAAATCGTTTGCCCCAAGGCAGCGTCTTGGCGCCTATTTTATTTAATGTGTACACCAACGACCAACCGTCAAGTCTCCACACATCCCGCTTTATTTATGCAAATAATCTCGCCCTCACCTCCCAGGCTTCTAGTTTTGAACAGGTAGAATATAACTTGTCGAATGCCTTGCAAAGACTGGGAGAGTACTATGAAGCCAAATCATTAAAACCAAACCCGAGCAAAACGCAAATGTGCGCTTTTCATCTACGCAATAAAAAACTGCCAAAACATCAAACAAGGTGCACTCCAGAAACAGCCTGTTGCGCCGATTGGTTTCTTCGAAGTGGGGAGCATCGCCTAGCGTTCTGCGGACTACTGGCCTGGCGATTTCCTTCTTTGCTGGGGAATATGCAGCTCCAGTATGGAGTCGCTCAGCCAATGCAAAACTGGTGGATACAGCATTAAATTAAACCTGTCGGATCATTACTGGATGTCTGAAGTCGACCCCGGTACAAATGTTGTATCCACTATGTGGAATAGCGTCTCCAAGGGTTCGCAGGGCCATGGCAGACTCCACTGAAAAAACTCCACTGAAAAAAAAAAAACAACTGAAGATGCTAGAAAATACACGGCATCCACTGTTCAATTACCATCCTGTGCCGCAAAGGCTGAAAAGCCGAAAAAGCTTTCTAAGGTACGCGCTTCCGCTTCAGGACAACTGTGGTTCAAAAGAAAGATTCAGGTTATGGCGAGAACATTTTAATCTCCCAAAGCCATTTATCCAACCATCGGAGTCCTCCACCTGGTCATAATTTACCATGGCTTACCTGGAAGTCTTTAAATAGACTTCGGACACAGGTTGGCCGAACTAAGGACAATTTGGCCAGGTGGGGTTATTCAGATGGTTTCAACTTGGAGTGCAAGTGTGGTGCCATTCCTCAGACAATGGCCCACGTGTTATCATGCTCTGCATGCCCGAACAACTGCACGCAGGAAGATCTGATGAGCGCAACTGACGGTGCAGTGGCCGTGGCTAAATTTTGGGCTGATACAATTTAAGACGATTTGCTGTCGACACGATAAGAAGAAGAAGACATCCCCCTGTCTCACCTCTCGACGCAACTCGATGAAGTTGGTATTTTGCTCCTGGTTATTAACGGTCATAGTGGCGCTTTCATAGAGACACCTCTGCATCTCGATATAGCGCCAATCATCGCTGCAAAAAATCCAGAACCGGCCAGGTTTCGATGGAGTCGAAGGCTTTCTCCTAGTCCACGAAAGCCATACACAGCAGCTGATTGTACGCTTCGGTACAATCTGTCGAACAGTATGGTGTAGACCATACTGTTCCTCCTCCTCTCCTGTCCTCCTGTTTAAAAAGTCTGGTAACGAAAAGTCTACAGCACCGTAGGGTGCTGTAGCCTTTTCGTTACCAGACTTTTCTGGTGGCTGAAACTCGTCGAGTCTCTGGCGAGGCGATTTGTGAACACTCTCGAGAACAACTTGTAGATGTGGCTCAGGAGTGAGATGGGTCTGTGGACCTTCAGCAAGGTTTTGTTGCCTTTTTTGAAGAACAAAACCACTGCACTCCCTCTCTACGTCTGACGGATGACGGAATTAAATAGACTCGCTAGCTAGTTCAGGATTCCCGGGAGCCCCGGGTGCTTTAAGGAGCTCTGTCGTCATTCCGTCATCTCCTGGAGACTTATTGTTCTTAAGTTGCTCGAAAGCAACTTTAACCTCGCCCTGTTTGACATCATGGATGTCTTCCGTGTAATGGCGCGTGAGTGGATGCGTAAAAGCGTTTATAGTAACCCTCTATTTCCTCGACAATCCGTTCAATCACAGTCGCAATGGCGCGGGTTTTGAAACAGCGAAGGTCATGTCATACCAGCTTGCGATTGAGGTTTCTTCCATCCAACGACGCGTGCGTAGATGACATTTCACGTCTCTGCCTCTGTTTTTACGCTTTTACCGGTTATAAACACCCTTCGAGACACCTCTTATAGCGTTTTGACCACAGTGTCGGTTGCTAACTTTGTTCGAAAGTTTTTGATTTTGTGTACTAAAATCTACATTCGTTGTTACTTGTTCAAAAAAATCCTACACGAACCGTATTTAATTTGTAGTATAACTAAAACTGCCTAGATGAAAAGTGTTTGTGTTTTCTATTTAAATAATTTTACCTAAATGACAAACGTGCATTAGTTCTGGATGCGTTATTTTGCTTCAAACTCAATTATAAAATAATTAGATTTAGCTAAATTTACTTGTTTGATCATAAAATTTTGCTGTCGGTAAGTAATTTTTACTTGTTTGTGTTTTTGTTAATTTTTTTACTAACCGACACTATTTCCTAAAATATTGAGAAAATTCATAATCTTTAAATGCCAGTTTATAAAGCCTTTAAATAGCATTAAAAATTCGTTAGAATCAAGTAGTTACGATTAATAGGCGATTTTATATGAATTTTTTTCTTAAAAAAAAAACTTTAAACTGCTCTGGTGTAAAGTTACCAAAATGTCGCTTAGTCATTTTTGCCTTTCAAGCGTCGATATAAGGACGATGAAGAAACACTGCCATGGAATAGACGTTTAAGTATTTATTCGTGACTACTAATCTTGCAAAATTCAATAGTAAGCTTAACATTAATGCTATTAATATTGTACAGAGACAAAGTGGATTTAGATTTATGAATGATTTCATCAACTTGAAAGAAATGATTGAAGCATTGCGATAAATTAGGCTTCAATAGTTTTTGCATACAATATGGCGTTGTAGTTTTAATGTGATTGACCCGTATGTTACAGACAATTTTGGCATCATCAAGGTTATATAAATACAGTAAGTAGTGACATCAATCTTTAATGTAGTATAAGACACGGGACTATTGTAATATAATTCAGATATTATACAGCTACATGTTTATTGGATGGTTTGTTTCAGTTGTATAAATACTTAAACAGATCGCGTCCAGTAGACGAACCAAATTATGTCACGAATCGCAGTTAATATCCACCTAGCTATAAATAATATTGAAGATAAAAATATGTACGAATCACACTCAAACTCCCGTGTGTAAAGGTAAAAGGAATGTCTGCAAAATAAAATGTAGTGAACGTGTTTATACTCACTTATGGCTTTTCGGAATTTTAACGAGTTTCATTTCATAATCTTGGTTTAATGAAGACAAAGGTTCTGCCGATATAGCGGTCCTCTTCAGTCTCGGCTCCCCAATATGATAAACTCTAGTATTTTCAATACCTGGAGTTTTCATAACGAAACACTCTTCTTCCTCTATACCATTTCGTCGGCTATCAATGAGCTGCCTTGTCAGTGGTTTGACGACTTGCCGAAATTTATCTATTTCATTTTTAAGATACCTTATAGTCGCATCTTTCTCATCAATCTCATTTTCTAAAAGAGTAATTATTTTATCTCTTCGTTTAAGTTCCTCTGTTTTCTCTATCACCAAACGTTTCATTTCCAAATACTTCTTTTCCAACTTATAGTTGTGGTCTATTTGACACTGTTTAGTGTGTGTTTGCGCCATTTTTGACACTGTTATCACTATCACTTTTAGAGTTATTTTACAACGATTCACATCGTACTCATAAACTGTTTATTATGTTATCTGCAATGCACTGTTTGACAAAAACAGGTATTGATGTGTAATTTATAAACTTACAAGAAGATAAAATATTAAAGTGCCTACATTTTAAATTCTTCCAAATGAATTTGTTAGCCAGTGCTCAAAGTTATGACAACGTTACAACTAGTAATATAACGACGTATTATGTCAATCACTTTAGTATAGAATATGGTGGCGATTGATTGTCCGAGTTCGCAGTGCGCCAACCCAACAGTGAGTCAACTACTCAATGACTTGAGACTCGCGTAGTGAAATAATAAGTACTGTATGATACGTGTGTTGTCTGACGCCGCTTAATTGGTTTTCATTAAACACGATTAATGGTGCAGATTAGTGAGTATGGTTCAAGTATAAAAGTCAAATTGGTACCTACAACAAATTGCCTGTAGCGAGGCCGAATGTGGTAAAATTTTGTATAATTTATAGGCTCCTTGAAATTTAGTTTATTATCAGGACAAGACGAACAAGTCAAATTTAATTAAGGTCTTTAACTTAAATTTATCGTTTTGCAAATAAGTAGATTGTTTTTTTTTGTCATATAATACTTGTATATAAACAGAATTCAAGGTAAATGATCTATTAGTGACTTAAATACGGATGAGAAACAGTCTAAATTTCTTTAAACGCGTTGAGAAACACAATTAATCTTAGCATGTCAAGTGACACCTACATATTTAGACATGTGTTTGTGCATCTGGTTATATTAGTACAAACACTTCTCACTCAGCCATTGTGTCTGCTCGTTCATTAACACTTGAATAGTCAACGAAATGTTGAGCAAGAAAGTCTTTGAGAAGGTATTCAGCTAACATTACACCAGGTCGACGCGTAGGTGATATATTTTAGTAAAGGTCGTTCATCTAATCAGGCCTTTCTAAGTACAGATAAGGTCAATGCAGCAGCAACACTGGTGGAACAATTCGACATCGAGTATTTGGTCCATGACGTCATTGTAACTGTTTGAATTACTGCCATACTGCTAGATAATATATTAAAAATACATAAATCAAAGCAAATATTAAGATTTAGAAATTCAAAATAATATAGAAGCCAACAAAATTGCAATAATAAAATGATTCTGCTCCGTATGAGATAAATTTGTCTCGTTTATTTTAATAAGATATTGATTATGAATTTCCGTAACTCAAATATTTTTTACAATTACATAGTCTGTGACAAGATTTGACAATATATAATGTTGTACAACTGCAAAAGTTGACCTAGACCCGCTTCTTTAATTTGGATGAAAGCCCAGTTCGTTCTGGTTCTGCCACATTAAGCTTAACATCAATAAATATTTTTGCTATAGCTCATCTCAATTGCTCATTATATAATGTTAGTGGCATTCCACTAATCCTGATAGCACTATAGCAAATGGTCGAAATCGATTACTAATTCGACTAAATTGGGTCGAAAAATCCACTCGTACACGCAGATTTGAATTTAAAATAAGCACTTATAAGAATTCTATTTTAGAAATTAAATTAAGTAAGACGAGACCCTCAAAAGTTCAAAACCCACATAGCTTGCGTCTCTTAGCTTCACCTACAGTAAGTCAATAAATTATTTGAAAACATTCTTGGCTATGACATAACATCAATTTTAGAGTTTATTAGATGACAAATGTACGTATATTAAATTTCAGATTACTTACTTAGTCCAGGTACTGTAATTACAAGTTTATACGCATTTCTATTAGTCGTTTTATATGAGCCATTCATTAGGAAATCAATCAATTTGATTAACTCAATGGAAAAATAAACGCTTACGGCAAATAAACGGCTACGTTAACGTTGAAAACTTAACGTAATTATATTAACTTAACTATTCTTTAAATATCCTTACACTGAGTAAAAGCTGTTCAAAAAGTAGAATGGAAACCTATAAAGGCAGTTTCAATATTCCAATATTCAGGGCCCGTCTCAAACCCACTCGAGCAGAAGAGGAATATCCCAAACTGAATATTTTTATCCATGTCAGATAAATTTAAAAACCCTTAAAACACATAAGACACACTTAAGATATTGCATTGTAAGGATTACAATGTCTTTTTCCAACACTGATTCAAAAGTGTTCATAATCAACGTTTCAATATACAATTTTTAAACCTACGACAGTTTTCTAAGATATAATTATGTCAGAATGGAATGGTCCCTTGATAAAGCGTCCTGAAGATTGGAAATACTTATCGCGAAATATAATTCATTTTAAAATTAGGTAGAAATAACTGGTGGGTACTCTGCTTTGTGATTCGCAAATAAAAGACAAATGTGAAATGTACAGGGATCACGTCTCAGCTAGCACTAATTATTGATTCACATTTTATTGAAAGTGCATTATGTTTAACTACTTTATTTTGTATACGTAATAATAAATCTGTGTAACGAACGTTACTAGACAAACAAAGTTATTTAATTTTATCTAAGTCTGGATAATCTACATCGGCGCTGACGTCACAATGGTTACATTTAAGCTAAAGTTGACAAACTATAGGTTAATGCTATTTGCAGTGGTTGACGTTATCGCGATAGGATCGAAACTACCATAACCATTAGATTAAACGTAGCCTGACGAGGCGTAATAACACCATATTTTTAACATCATGCGATCCCCTTGTTATTAATGCTACGAGAAAATTTCCTGCATCTTTGAACAAACAACGTGCCAAGACCAAGCTTTCAACAAAACTTTGAACTTTTACAGACAGACTTTTAAATGTAAAAAAGTAAAGGTGAATACGTTTTCGATGACTACAGAGAAAAGAGAATTTATTTACGTCGCTCCATTTACGTCCGTATGGAAAGGAAAATCGGTTTTCAAAACAATTTATTGCTATTTCAAACTAAGAAGTCTGATCTTCAACAGTCGCAATCTCCGGGATTGATTTGTGTGGGAAAATATTTCCACTTATTTAATACGTCTATATCATTACGGCAAAATTGATCTAAACTTCCAAAATCAACATTATTGCTTCCTATATGCGATTCAGCCTAAACAAATATTTACGTGAAATGATCTAGACGGAATATTTGTTTCTGAAATAATCTGAGGTCAAGCATCAACTGAATTAGTCACACACTAGTATTTTTGAAGTGTAAAAAAATCTCGACCTCTTTATAAGGTGGGACCTAATTAAAAGAATTCCAAGAAGCAATTCGCGGAACCTTGACACACTTGGTTTGAGAACTTTAGCATCTGTCCCAATCGTTAAAAATGACAAGGGCCCCTAGGTTGATGTCACCACGGTGGAAAATAGTAGGTATATAGCATTACCTTTTGGCTATTTTTGTATTCCAGACATGTTTTCGATGTTGATAGACAGTGTCAGAGCAATTTTAGAATAGTTCATTTGTCAAATACATTAGCCAAATTTACGAACTTCTGAAATAGATACGAGTAGCATAGGACTAGTCACGTCAACTCTTGTAGTTGACATTATGATATTTGATCTCAGTACAGTGTTTGAGATTTTGGATCTTGACATCAATGTGACTACACCAAATTAATTAATATACTAATGAATAATATAAAACAGTAACGATACGAAAATAAAGTTAGAAGCTACATCGTCCGCATCATAAACATTAATTGAAATCAATTTCACAGCTCATACATTGTAGTGCCTTTGTTTCATGGTGGTATGACGCTATATATAAGCATAAGTTATAGATAGATGTAGTATCTGTCATCACTTATCAATCAGTATAATTCTCAGATCGATGTCACTTGTGAAACTATTATTGTCGTATTATTGTAGTATTGAATGCAAATTAACCGGAAACATTTGTGATTATCCTTTATTCTTGCAATGACATTCTTACCTTTTAACTTCTACTTAAATTTTCAATCAAATTCTGTTAAATATTCAAAACATAAACAAATTCGTTTGAGCCTATACTGTCTTAAATGTGCTCAATTAAAATTTTGACGTTGTTAAATTGGCAGATGGTTCAAAGGGATACCTATACTCAAAGGAAAATTATGCTGGAAGGCGACATCGAAGGCTACTGGTGTTAGAAATCGATAAAGCTTGTTTATGCAATCCATCAAGTATCTACACCAAGTCTATCACACGCATGCAAAATCAGAATAAGCTTTAATTATCAAGATAAATTATACTTAATACGCTAATTAGCCGAGTATTCAGGATCGTTAACAAAATGTCTTCCATCTTAATATTAAACATGATAAAGTGGCTTCAAATCACGAAATACTCGAATGTGTGTCACTAATATAATTAGTTATATTATTTTTATTAGATTTTGCAGGTTTCTATATTATGTGATGTTCACACATTTCTTCATTAGTCGTGGCTTAAATTGGTGGTAATGTTAATTTTACTGATTCATCGTAGTGTTTGTAATCTAAAGAAACTTTTACCCCCGTATTATAGAATATATTAAACCAGGTTTAAATTGACACTAAGCCATTGTTTTAGTCTCTAAGTTGTCAATTTAAACCTGGTTTAATGCTTAGTCCGTGTTTTGTAATAAGGGGGTTAGAGTTAGATAGACATAAAAATTAAATAATTATTTGTCACTCATGTCTAAAAAGATCTTTTGATTAAGGCATATAAATGTTATACAATTAATAAGAATTATGAACTTATGCGTGGCCTCATCCAAATTAAACTGACTTCAAAGAAGTTATTCTTAGATCAATTCTCAAACATTTTAAAAAAGTAAAACGATTTTTTTTACGATTCCGTTTCAATGCTCTTGATTTACATGTTTTACCTTCATGTTTGCAAATGCTTTAGTCTAACTTCGTGTCTTGAATATTTCAGAGAGCAATTTTTCCTCTGTCTGTTTATAGTGTATTTACTCAACAATATTCTTGGAATACTTATTTCGATTTCTTATAAACCGTTTTAGTTGCTTATAGCAATTTTACTACATTTCAATTTTTAGGTAAATCAGTAAACATTAATTCAATAAAAATAAATCTATAATTTCGTGGTAACATAACACTGAGCTGTTTAATCCGATCACACAATAAATAAATTTTATACGCGTCAAGAACCAATATACTCGCTAATACCATCACCATATTTGCCATTACTGGTTTTCTATATCACTAAGTTTTTGAACAAATATGGACGATTACACTTATAACATTCGTTAATACTAAACTACTTCTTACTACAATTTTTTTTTTCATTCGCACACTGGCTAGCAATTCACCGATAAATGACACATCAATTTAAAAAAAAGTTTGTTTGAATATTGATTTGACAGTAGGCGTTCGATGTTCGATTTATAAAAAATCACAATGGCTTACGAACGGCCAGTGACGTGGTCTCGGCGTGAACGTCGCGTTACAACTACAGCTAATATCAACGCGTGCTTCGATTTCAGTTCCAAGCCTTCTTTGCTCGAACATTATCATTTTAAACTTGATTGCCGCTGATGAATTCGTTGACATAGAAATTGGCCAGCTGTTTGGGACAATGTAAATTAATTCTCATGTTTTGCATTTTAAGTAGATGTTAACAATTTAATGTAGTTATATTAAATTGACTAATCAATACAATAGGTTAATGCAATGATTCTTTATCTAACTATGATCTACCAATATAATCGTTAAGTTCAAAGTTACATTTAAAATAATTATCTTATCTATTTTTTCGGAAAAAATTAAAAATAATTATTTCATTATGTCATGAAATAAATCTTCATAACATTTATGTGGTTATAATCAAAATTAGAATTCAGGTTACGTTAAAAACAGAACGGTAGGTACGCATTTTTTTATTTTTTACATCTGACGTTCTTGACATAACAATGTAGGGTAGCTACATTTTTAAATTGTATTTACTCGTAGTTTACTTAATTGTCTACAGAGATTTTTATTTTATGAGGGTGTCTTGTGAACTTTTTTTACTTTATATCTGGCTTTAAACATTGATATATGAGGTATTGATGTATAGGTACTTTAGAGTACTGCTGCTATTCCTAGTTCATTGCATTAAATTATTTAGTGTGCAATTGCTATATTTGCTATTCATTCAACACTCACTAGACAGCAAAAGAATATAAAGTTACGACTATAATTATATCAGACAGAAGATGATACCATATGTTCTAAACATTTGTAAAAAGTACAATATTTGCCGTTTCCATTTTTACATTGATGGTGACGTGACGTCATCAGCAGGATTCCAAATATTCTCTATGTCCTTGTTTGAATGTGTTAGAAGCCTTTGTACGGCTCGTACTTTGAATACTAATGCTTCCATCTAAAGCAGGTGTAATTTAGAGAGGAATATTCCTATCCACTAGATATTCTTTTTCAATGTTATATAGTCATCATCTCAACCCATAAATGTCGCACTTCTAAGCACTGGTCTCCTCCAAAGAATGTGGAGTGAATTTAGTCTACTATACCACGCTGGCCAGACGGGTTGGTATAGGGTTTGTTTCTAATTTTTCTTTTCTTGCAATGCTCTTGTCTGCATAAGGTTACTCCCTTGGTCAGCTTTTACGACACCCACGGGTTGAGGTGGGGTAGTGACAATATGTATTCTTAAACCGTTATTACACGGAAAAATTAAATGAATCTATATCTCCTATCCTAATATAAAACACAAAAGTGTTTAATTTATTTACTCTTCTTTCATTTTGTAATGAGGCACCGAATTGACGGCATAAATTATAAGTATAGAAATAAATAGAGGGTCAGAGAATGAGTGTAGGCATAAATATTTAATAGTATGTATTGGGTGAGTTATATCATCATCATCAGCAACCCATTAAGTCCCACTGCTGGGCTCGGATCTCCTTTCCTCTATCTAGAGAGCTGAGAGGGTTTAGGCCATAATCCACTCACGCTGACCTAGTGCGGGTTGGTGGATCATACATACTAATAGAATTTCTTCTAGGGTATGTGGGTTTCTTCACGATGTTTTCCTTCACCGTTAGCAGATGGTTAGTCACTTGACTATACATATAAATTCCACAAAGTGGAATTCACATTGGTACTGCTTTGGATTGGTGCTGATTGGAACTCGGACCGCGTGATTTGGACGCCGGCCCCTTATCCATTAAGCCACCATCGCCTAATTATTTAGTAAACAGCGTGAGGAAATTTTGTAATGGTCAACAGATAACATAGCGAATATCAGGGATAGTGTCTACCTACGTCAGTTTATAAATAAATCTGATATATAATTACTATATGCTCCATTAAGAGGGAACGCGGCGCACGATTCTTCATACAAACGTATTCCCCTGTTTTCTCCCTGAATAATGTCTAAAAGGCAATTTTTTTAGCTCAAAAATTCAAGTTCAGCTATAGGCATGTCCCTATCATTTCCTTTTTTTCAAAAACTTATTAATAAAGAAAATATGAGCCTCCAAATAATGCTAAAATTGCCGTATTTTTAATGTCGTAATTAGAGGACTACCAGAGGAATTCTATTAGTTATTTCCATAAAAAAAAATGATAGGAACCTAGTCATACTCTTTCTGGAATTTTTCATGTAAAAAAGGATTGAATCCGCTCAGTTTTCGAGGAGAAAACAGGGGAATACGAAACGTCCATTTCGTCAAAATTTTTGTCTTAAAATCTGTCTGAGCTGTAGCTGTCTTTATCGCACTCTTCGGGGGTGACTTGAGGTAAGGGGGTCACTTACATGTATATGACTAGGGAAGTGGTATCTGTCGATATTTTTTTTATCGATACTGTAGTGATGTCCATCAATGTCGATGTTGACGATTTACTGTTTTTATTTATTAAATTGTGAAACTGTAAGGTTAATTTCCGACTTTTGTATTAAGTTAATAAGATTATCAGATCAGGTCGCAACGATTTGATTTAGCTGCTCTAAAAGTAAAACTAGTCTTATCAAGTATATTCATATACACGCATTATAATGGATGCAAGAGAGGTGTAGGTTGTGGGTATTTTATTTAAAATAGCTGGCAAAATGCGAGTTGGATTCGCGCACCGAGGGTTCCGTACAATTATACATTTTTTTTATTATTTGTGATTAAAATGTAAGATATTAGAAGGTAACGGGATAGCTATAAGTTACAATAAACATTCACGTAAAGTTCACATCAGTCCGGAATAAACTCTCTTTCTTATTATTTACGAGTATCATCTTATACCCGTTCCAATAAAGTTTTAATATATTCAGTGATAATAATATAACTATACGATTACGGTTTTTGGACTTTTTGCGTTACTTGTGCAACTTAATATTGCTTTTTGCCAAATTTCGTGATTCTAGGTCAAGGGGAAGTACCCTATAGGTTTTGACTTTTTTGATCGTCAAGATATGCAGCAAAAATGGAGCATAAACGGCTGTATCTTTTCATATCTTACATTTACTTAGAACTCTGATCTTTTATTATATTCCAAGGGATTGCAGACCCGAGTATTTTTAGGGTTTCGTCCCAAAATTGATTGATACCTCTACGCATTCTTGAGAAAAATATTCTTGACAGACAGACGGATAACGGAGCGATCCTATAATGATTCGTTTTTTTTTCCTTTTGAAGTATGGATTATGGAACCCTAAAAAAAAATTTAAAACCATAAATAGGACATTTATTCTATCGTCATTTCCGTCTTTTCGCTTACGGGTAAATTGTGTGATCCCGTCAATTATTTCAAGCAAAGGCCATTCGTGAAAAGAAATATCTAGTTTAGATAAGTTCGATCATCATCAGCAACCCATTAAGTCCCACTGATGGTCTCGGCTCGATATTTTGCCAAAATAAGACATATTTTTTTAGTTTCTATTCCATTTTCTGGAGTTTTTCAGAAATTTTATACAGATATTTTATTTGTATATTTATTGAGCCATAATATTTTACAAGTTCATCAAGACTTGCAGCTTATAAACTTTTATTGTTGTTGACGAATAACCAAGTTGACGGACAATCTAGTAGTTTCTTCTGAAAATTGTTTTCATGCTACCTCTTCTTTTACCATAATTATTCTCTTGCTGTATTAGAAGTGCCTTTGATTTACGAATACAACAATGATCTTAATTACCATTACAATGACATTAATAAAAACTAAAAATATATTATAATTCGAACAGAACCCTCAGGACATTAGGTATATTCATATGTAGGTTAGCGATAAAATATTTTATAAATCTTAAATAGAGGTAAGGTAAGTACTACGATTTTTTCCATTATTTACATACACGTAAAAACAATAATAACAACGTGTAGGTAACTAAGTAACACGATGACATCAAATGGACCGATTTAAGCAAAAATGATCCAATCAACACAAACCTCATTTTGACAGCCAGAGAAATACTGCAATGAATTTTAAAGTCAAATATCTCAAAATGAGGTTTGTGTTGATTGGATCATTTTTGCTTAAATCGGTCCAAATTTCAAAAACCAAATAAATGCAAAATGTAGATTCGCCGACTCGCCGGTACACGGGCGCGGGGAAGATGCTAGTGGGGAGGAGGGGGGGGGGCTACTACGCATGTGGACCTTCCACTCACACATTTAAATCTCAGGCTCAACGCGATAGCAATAGCTACTTCAAATACCTACTTTTCAAATTTCTCGCAGACCGCGTCCCCTCTTAACACCGAAGGTTAAACTGGATACGAATTTGGCTTGAGGATATTTTTTAACGCTCTATAATATATTAATCAACGTATTTTAGCAAATAGCTATAATCAATATAATATGTAAATCTAAAAGATTATTATGAATAAATTCGCAATTTATTTTGTAGCGAATATTGTTTATTGTATTTTATAATAACTTTATATGATTATGTTTTTATGGTACAGTCGAGTTCATTAATATATTGGCACCATCAAGGATTTAAAATATTGTGAGCGTTGAAAAGCTCAATAAATACTATAGAAACTATGGATCAAATATATGTCCTCATGTGAATGGTCCAATAAAAGATGCTGTACATTATGCAATAAGTTCTAGTCTCTTTACAACAAAAATATCTAATGATGGTGCCAATATATTAATGAACTTGACTGTACCTACTGGTTAAGTGGTATTTTGTAAACTTGACATTTTTGACCTTAGCTGTGTATAGGTCGTAAAATGCCCAGACGGCCCAGACCACAGCGACATGTGAGTAATTATGAATGTTATACTTATTTATTTTATTGGGTAATTAATCATATCCGTCTGTTTTGACCAATCTGCGTGTCATTCAAGGTACTACCCGTTTGTATTAAAAATCTCTGGTTCGGCTTATATCAACCTTCTAAAAGGACTTGGTTATATAAAACAAGCTCGGAGGGTTTCGGTGCCATGTATGTTTGTTTAGCCCCAACTCAGCTCCTATTCGTCGTAGCGTGATGTTATATAGCCTATAGCTTTACTCGATAAATTGGCTATCCAACACTAAAATAATTTTTCAAATCGGGCCAGTAGTTTCCGAGATTACCGCGTTCAACCAAACAAAGAAACCAAAAGACTTCAGCTTTATAAATATACAGGTATTGATGAATTGACAACTCATACACAATATTTCTCCTCTCAGCAACCTGTGGATTAACGCGTAACAGCGTATACTTACCGTGCTGTTATGGGTTCGATTCTAACACGAGATAAATATTTGTGTGATACATAAAATTAAATATCTTAGTGAACCTTAGTGTACAAAGATATTTCAGTGCGAACGTTTATTTTAGCAATTAAATGTTGATTCTAATTGATTTTAGGGCAACGAAGAAGTCAACATTATTGCAGCTACTGATGACCTTCATGTAAGAGAAAAGTAAATTCGTGTATATTTAAATAGGAAACTCAATCTTTCAGAAAGTAAGTCACCTCTATACTGCCCTACTAATGAAGAACATATCAACTGCATGTCAAAGTTTAGAGAAAAATGTGTCTTAAATCATCAATCGTAGATACCATTTTTGCAAGATTTGTGCAATACAATTATGTCGTTCTTTTATAACACGGCAGTATACGAAGGTGTACAGCTATTTTTATTCAGAAACTCTCGGCTTATACTGATCTAATAATATATTTTTGGCGTGACGAAACCAATTTTCCATGTCAAGATAACAGTGTTTGCGAAAGAAATAGTGGCCATAAAGATAAATGCGAATTCCACTTGCTCTTTGAATACCACTTAATAAACGTCTGGTCAGTTTGATAAAATTCCACCTTATTAATATGAAACTTGAAATAGTTAATCAATGCTACATATTCTATGTGATTTACGGTAAAATGCTGCCTAGATCACAAGTTCTATTGTGTCTTAGGGCCTACCTATCGAATATCGAAAACGAAATGAAAGTCGAATGTCGAGACGCGTAATCTATCTGTTTTCCGAATTTCAGCCTATCAACTGAACGATAATTATGTGACTGTTTGATGAACAAGCCTTTAATGTAATGGCGGAGTTTGTGTCGTTAGTACTCATCCTTAAATTTTATCACAAGGATGTCATAAAAGGTAATAATAACGCCTTTAATGACACCCATAGGTTGGGATGGGGTAGTGACATTAGGTATGTATTCTTAATCCCTCACAACACGGATAGGAGAGATATTCATTTAATAAATTTCTGATATTGATTTCGTTCAAATTACTTGTATTTTATCCTCTTATTGTTATATACGCAATGTTGGGTTTAACACATTACTCATTTTGTAGAGATGACGACAAAATAATAAGGAATGAATTACATTTTTAACAATAAGAGGAAAATGTTGCAAGAGTAACGTTTGTGAAAATAAAATTTCACATATAGGTATAATATAATATTCTACCACATTCACCCAGCGCCATCTAGGCCTAAATTAAGCAATTATATTTGCTTGTGTTATGGGTACTAAACAACTGATATATTACTTAAATACATTTTTTTTTGTAAATACATACATATTATAGATAAATTACACCTACTTACAGAACAAACCTTCATGCTCATCACACAAAAATTTGTCCTGGGTGGGGATCGAACCCACGACCTCCGGCGTAGCAGTCAGGGTCACTAACCACTAGACCAACAGGCCAGTCATCATAAATGTTACTTTTCGCTACTTCGCATGCCTGATCTACAGGTTCTGCAGCACAGCTGCTGTCCAAACAACGGCCTGCTGCTTTATATTTGTGAACCATGACTTGTTTTCATAACATACACGAAATATTTTAGTAACAATTGAGTGAGATAGGTAAATTGTACTAAGTTAAGATACATTTTAAAATAATAATGATATAGGTTTGTAAATTATAATAATTTACAAACTATTTGTGCCGTTTGGAGTCGAAACACTTGGGCCGTGGGGTTCAAGTGCTCGCGCTCTTTTTAAAGAGCTATCCAAGCGTTTGCCCGACGCTTCCCGTGACCAGCAGGCTGGATATTTTCTTGCACAAAGAATAAGCATTGCCATACAACGTGGCAATGCTGCCAGCCTGCTGGGCACTTTTCCGGTAGACAGTGGCAGCGATGTGGAAGTATTTTATGATACCATTTTTTAATTATTTCACCACTATTTAATATTTTGTTTTTTTTTATTGTGTTAGGTTGTAAATATTGTTTATTTTTATTTTTAATTTAAGTTAGTTGATTACCTTAGTTTAATATAGTTTATATCGTTGTAAATAATTAAAGTGTAATTATATACAGGCAAAATAAAATCTAATAATTCTAGTGTTACTGTTCTATTTATATTTTGTGATAAGTTGGTTACTATATTTTTACGGCCGTTTTTAGGATGTGGCTACTAGAGATAGAATTTTGACATATTTTTGTATGGAGTAGGTACTTATATTGGCTAATCATGATTATTGAAAACGACCGTTAGACGTAGACTGGTTGCCCAAATAATTAATTAAACACATAGTTTATTACGTGAGGCCTATGTCCAGCAGTGGACGTTATTGGGCTGATATGATGATGATACTTTACTGAGGTGAAAACATTTCGGGTTTTACTTGTAAGGTAACTTAAATTTAGAAAAAGTGGTTAGGCATGTTATTTTACACTCTAAGGTCTTACGACTACGGCATTTTATTCACGAATTATGCCACTTACCTGCATCGGCTAAATTCCAAATTTAGGTAGAAATTGTGAAAGGAATAAAATTTATTTCAGTTTAATTGTGTCTAACAAAAAAATGTCCTGAAATTTCCACCATTACTTTTGTTTGCCTTTTCACTTCAACGACATACTTTATACTGCTTATGAGATTATGACATTTAAGTACATTAAATATTTACTATTACATTTCACAAGCACATGCGTCATAGACTGATGACGATGGATTAACCATCTGACAGCTTTGCCTATACATATTTGAGAATTAAAGTTGACTTGCTACTTCATTTATTTTGCCCTAACAATTTTCAACTTCTTAAAATTGGTGGATAATTTTACAAATTAAGTATCTACCTACCTACCTACTTGTAAAAAATGGAAATTTGAACAACTTAACTATCTCGACCATATTCAAATTTATTGTAATAGTTTCGTAGGTAAATGAATGCCTAGTTAACTCTTACTAAATTATTCTACATCTATTTATCTACCTATCTCAGTCGCGATTCTTATTTATAAAACCTGTTTTGTATTGTAAATGAAAATTCTATTAATAACCACACCATTAACCTGAGATTGAATAATTACGTGATAAAAATATAACTAGCACATTAATAATGTCCACATTTGCCATCTAGTGAAAAAACGAAAAGCTATAGTTTTTGCTACTCGCCAATAGATGGCGCAGCTTAAATGTTTAAAAAATTTCAACCAGATGGCGCTAATTAATTACACTTTTTCAGAAGAAGCAACAAAATATATATTTATTTGTTATAAAGTGTATATAAATATTTTATCTACTTCTCAGTCCACTCATAAAGGCAGCCGAGGCAGCAGACACTTAATTCATAGACCAACAATGTGAGGAACGGGTCAAATTGATTGCGTAGTCGCTGTTGATGAAGAGTCACAGCGAGTGCCTTGTTAGATCTATAAATAGAGCGGCCACTCAATGACAACTTATTGTGCTTTATCATTTGATGATCTTTAGAAGTTTCATGAATATTTCAATTGTGAGAGAGTCATGCGCTTCAATTGCTTTCAGTATATATGTTTTATTTATAGGTCACTACAAATTGTGTTAGGTAATAGTTAAAATGCCATTTACCTACCTCTAATTTTATATCTCGTAAGATACCTGCCTAAAGCATGCATAAAGCATTAAAAACAAACGATTTTTTTTTAAATTAAAATATTTTCTACCTAAACTCGATTACTCGGGTTGTATTGTATCTATGTGGAATGTTTGTAAACAAATCACTGTGAAAATGCTGTCAAATTGTATTTGAAAATTCTAAATGCTGTCAATTTTATTATGTTGGTAACAGTTGCGTTAAGCTTAACTTCTTTTAAGAAACATTTGAAAATAATCCAAAGTTATTATTATTACTGTTTTAATTATTAACCTTTTAACCGCCAGACTTATCATCTGTAGAAGTGTATTTAATTATAAATGATTACATTAAACGTTTTCCTAATATAAACAATACATATTTTGATAGAATCTAGCGTAAATAAATAGCAAAATCCGATTAAACGAGCGGAAGTATTTGGTCGGAAATATTGTGTCTTTAGAAATGGACACGAAAATATGTGTCGGATTTATCCGACGTAGGCGGTTAAAGGGTTAATATTGTTTTATTTATATAATTTTATTATTGCTTTATTATAAAGCTACACTAGGTCTAATTTAATTATTTTAATTTAGACAGAAAAATTCCAACAGTCTATATGGAAAGAATCGAAACATTTCTAGTGAACAAAAAAATTCAAAAAGGGACGCTTAAATTATCACATTCATCCGAAACACTTTTAGCAGAAGTACAGATGTTTCGCAGTAAACAGTTCACACCCGCCGCACCAAATGAAAGAACCATTGATTTATGATATCAGCCCTCTTACATCTTGTTTTACCATGTATCGGACATATCTACAGAATGTAATTGATGCATTAATCTGATAGCCTTGCATTTAAAACCCTGCACCCAATAATAAGTCACACAAATACAGGTATGCACCGTGTCGAATCTGGAATATTAAGTTGGAATTGAAACATTAAATTATAATTTGGAGATCGATAAGACATATACTGGTAACTTTTGTCAAATTTTAGTGTAAGTTTATCCGTTGATGTTTCTTTTAAAACAAGTTAAAAAATATAATTTTGAAAATAAAAATGGAATAAAAATAAAAATGGAAAAAAAAATATGGATAAAATTCTTATCATTCATCATCATTTCAACCCATAAAAGTCCCACTGCTGGGCACGGGTCTCCTCCAAAGAATATGAAGGGAATTTAGCCTACTAAAATTCATATTGTATATATATAGTGTATATTAATGAATCCAATAGCTCAAAACTTTACATAGGTACCAATAATTTATATTACTGCTGCATACAAGGTACTAAAATTACAATAAATCTATAATGTGTTCGGTAGTCTGCTTGTCAAGTACAAGCTCATTGTACTTATTCACCGCTCATTGTGCTAATAAAATAAATCCCCAGCCATATTAGGTTTATTGGTTCAGTATAAGTATAATTTTATTCGTAGTAGTGTAATTTATGACTTTGCAGTACACTTTTTTGAAGACTGTTTGAAAGTTACGCCTGGCGTTGATTTATGTAGCTCGTTTAGTAAGAATACATAAATTATGAATTTCAGTTTCTTTTTTTTTCTAAATTAACCTCTTAGTGTTTGTAATATCGGAATGGACTTGGTTCAATGTGTGGTGACGGAATATATTTTGTCTCACCCATCACCTATCTCTGCATCACCCAAAGGTAAACAATGCCTTAGGTATTAGATCCGCCTATACATATTGGTTGTGTATGAAATTAAATAAAATCATATAAAAACTTCGTCCATTACTCCTTTTGATCCCAAAAAAGTAAGGAACGAATCACAATGCTGCAATGAGACACAGACGGAAAACGAGAAATAATTCTCTACGAACCCTTCTAGCCCTTCTAGTCGCAGTTGGCTAATTAATATTACATTTGCAAGAAAAGACCCTTACCTAGAATGTTATTGGTTGTTGATGATAATGATCAAAGAAGAATAATACCTTTTTACTAATTTTATTAGGGTTCCGTAGTTCTGAGTAGGAACCCTTATAGTTTCGTTATGTCCGTCTGTCTGTCTGTCTGTCTGTCCGAGGTTTTGCTAAGAGACCGTTAGTACTAGAAAGCTGTAATTTTGTAGGAGTGTGTATATCAATTACGTCGACAAAGTGGTAAAATAAAATTTTGGAAAATATTTTTTTTTAGCGTAGCCATACATGTGAAGTGAGGATGAATATTTTTTTTGTCGTCTACCACATCGTGTGTGGTATCGTTGAATAGGTTTTCTAAAATGACTTAGGAGTTACTAACATTATTTTTCGATTTAATGGTCCATTTACGAAATATAAAACTTTAAAGAGCAAATTTTTGTTCCAGTAGGGCGTCCCCCCCCCTCTAAAAGCTAAACTGCTGGCTTGAAAAATCTGAAAAAAATTATGATGATAGTGCATTTCATGAACTTTAAATGAAAACTATAGCGGTTAAGATAACTTTATTAGTTTAGCAGTAATAGTCGTTGAATTTGGGTGTTGGATAATTTTGTACCAAATACAAAATCCTTAGCATTAACTCCTAATATCTTTACCATTACTTATATTCAGAATAAAGAACAACAGAATTATACTATATTGTGATAACGGGCTACTACGGAACCCTACACGGTGCGTGGCCCGACACGCACTTGGCCAGTTTTTTACTTTTGGGCCAAAAAATAACTGACACATTTGTTCAAGATACCGGTCTTGTTAAAAAAAGATGACCGCATTAAGATTGTAACTAGAAACACACAGACGAAATCACCAATTCATTCAACTACACACTTGACTACTTATCTAAATGAATAAATCGCCTTAAGAAACGTAATAGATTCAATCATTCGGAATTAATTGGTACAGTTCTAATGAAGTAATATGCCCTAAGGCAAAAAATACCGTGCGTCTACTTTAGCTCGTTCCCTTGAGTGATTGTTGAATGATATATATATATATATGATATGTTAAGATTTATGTCATCTAACGAAGTGTTAAGCCAGGTGTCAAACTGGCCACGTTAAGCCACGATTAGACAGTCAAGTGTTGAAGGTTGACTCAACTAATATGAAAGGCGAGAAGCGATTTGTTTGATTGAATTGCCTGTCTCTTCTGTGTTAGGATTAATGTAGACATATACTTTACTTTATTTAGATCAAATACATGATGCTTACGAACGTCATACAAAGCCAAAAAGAGGTGTCAGCAAATTTACCTAAGGCCAGTTCACTGACAAGTTTGAGCTCTGAGAAGAACTTGGCAAGAAACAATTTTTTTTTCACGATTTTATCTCACGAGACGTGGTACGTGGTGATGGCGATAAGAATATTAAATTGATCAGTCACAAACTCATAACTAGCGTTTTCGTCTGCGATTATCTACAAGAGGCGAGTCGAATGTCTCAGTTTAACATACGTTTTTGCTAATTATCTCTTTTATAGTGTTAGGTTCTCGTTAACATACAAAAAAAATGAATTTATGTATTATTTTGATTAATTTATAATTCCTATCTAAATTTCATTAACGCCAACAAGTCGCTTTATTAGCAGACAGTATTTATATTTCTTGTTAATTTATGTTGTTAGTTTCAATAGTTTAAACAGACACACTTCATCTTACAGCTTTTTACACAACAACAGAGGTCTTAACACAGTCAATACTCAAGATATCGATCAAACTGTATGATGTATGAAATAATAAAAATACTAGTTTTACAGTATACTTATTCTTATAAAGTCTATATTATAATCCGATACTAAGTACAGCTTACAGGTGTGATTCTACAAGCAAGTTAACACACCATATCTCTCCAAATATTTTCCCAATTTCATACTCTTACATGACGCTGTTTAACAACAATAGAAATAAACTGATTTACATAAATATAGTATGCTGTCACAAATTGTAGCATAATGTGATGTCTGTCTGTCTCGCAGCTGTAAAGAGCTGAGTTTAATATACGAACACTTTTATACGTTGTAATGATAAATAACTACAAGATAATGATTGGTGTTGAAACACAGACTTATTATATCAATTAATCAGGTATTACTATAGTGCTGCTTACATAGAACTTTATGAAGGTTTAGTAGATAATTCTATAATATATTCTTGACCTTAGAGTATTAAAATAAGTGGCTATTGTTATGCATGATTTTGCACACTTACGTCTATTTTATTGTAAAGTATGGTAAGGATCCAGTCCGATCCAGTTAATTTGTTTGTTTATAACAATTGCGACACAACTCTCTTTGCGTCTCCACTATTTTTAGGGTTCTATAGCCAAAATAGAAAAACGGAACCTAATGGTTCCGTATATAAATATATAACTATAATTAGTTTCGTCATGTTCGTCCGTCGGTCCGTCCAAGCAAGTCAGAAATAATCGCTTCGAAAGTAGCAAAAATTGTCCCCTCCCCTCTATTTTGTAAACCGTAAGACCTAAAAATCTGAAAAAATCACAAAGATGACGTTTAATAAATATTTAAAACCAAAAGTATATTGAAAATGATATATAATATAATAAGATACCGTACACCGCGTTCTGAAATTCAAAAAAGTTTCATAAAATAATGGCCCTGAGTTTTATTTCGAGTTCTCTTTATTTATTTAATAAAGTACACCAACAGCTAAACCATACCTACATATTAAGTGCTTAAAACTAAGAGTAAAACTAGTTACTGTTCTGATATGTATGCCAATTATAGATGTACACATCATTCACAAAGTAAGTGGCAACTATTGAGGCTAAGAAAACTAAATACTAGATAAAACTAGGTAGAAAAAGAAAAGAAAAATGAAAAGGAATATTAAATATGTCACTTTTTACTAGGATTCAATTAAAAAGTATAGACCAAACATATACGTGTTGTCATTTAAGCGCATGCAAAATCTGCAGATTTCCATCTAGGTATATTTCCCTTCATGAGAAAATCATTTTGAATATGACTATGTGATCTAGGTTTTATACGTTGTGTTCAATGTAGTGGAAGTAGTCTTGCCAACTGGTTGTGTGTAATCCGATGAAACTACCGATAACATAATCCATTGGCTTTCAATAGGTAGGTAGCACTTATCTTACGCCTTGCATACGTATTAAGCCCGTGTAGGATATAATCATTATCGTTATAACCAACATAATCATAATGCAAATTTAAGATTTAATTATTGTAAAGTACGTTATATTTCTGTACTGTGATTTATAAACAATAATTAATTATTGTAATTAAAATTGGTATCTTGACATTTGCGATTTATTTTAGAAATGAATGCGATTTCAATTACTGTTAATTTAAATAAATAATTGTTCCGTAGTGAATATATTTTAAATTAATTGCCATTAAGTTTAAACTTACGTACGTCAATGTTTTTGATTTAATTAGAATTAAATAGAACGCAAAAATGTCAAGAAGATGTATTACGGTCCTTTTACACGGCATTGATTTTTATTTGTTTCTCGATGTAATTAACAACATTAACATAATCCATTTTTTTTATCCATCCTATGACGGATTAAGAATACATAATGTCACTACCCCATCTCGACCCGTGGGTGTCGTAAAAGGCGACTAAGGGAGTAACCATAAGTAAACAAGAGCACTGCCTGCGAGAAAAGAAATATTCGAAACAAACCCCATACTAACCCGTCTGGCCAGCGTAGTAGGTATAGTAGGCTAAATTCTCTCCAGATTCTTTGGAGGCGACCCGTGCCTAGACATGGGACGTTTGTGGGTTGAAATGATGATAAATCTTGACTGGCCTGTTGGTCTAGTGGTTAGTGACTCTGACTGCTAAGCCGGAGGTCGGGGGTTCGATCCCCACCCAGGACAAGTCTTTGTGTGATGAGCATAAAGGTTTGTTCTGTGTCTGGGTGTAATTTATCTATAATATGTATGTATTTACAAAAAAAAAATATTTAAGTAGTATATCAGTTGTTTAGTACCCATAACACAAGCAAATATAATTGCTTACTTTGGGACTAGATGGCGCTGTGTGAATGTGGTAGAATATTATTATATTATTAATATAATTATTATAAATAATTTTGAAAAAATAAAAAGAAATTAATTTTGAAAGTAATTAATTAAAAATATGGATCATGCCGTTATTGATGGTGACGAAACAGATTGTCAATCAGTCTTAAAAGCACCTATGATTTGTAATGCAAATGTATTTACTTATGAATGTCTTATTGTGTCAACTGGGAAATAAGTAACATATACAATAATATGTTACTGCTTTAGCAGCTGCGTAATATACCCAACGGCTGTGCACCAATACGATTAATAAATAATTATATGATGATTATTATAAGTATCTATCTATATGATAATGATGCTAATTTATAAATAATCATATATTAAATAATATTTGCTAGTGCTACTTTTAAATTGATATAATATATTAGGCTAATTATATAGTTTTATAACTTACCAAAGACTCCGTGCAAAACTAGTTTAAACGGAGAATAACGATGTAATTTTGAGTTAAAAATACATTAATGATTACAAGATTTGTATGTACCTTTATGTTAGTGAGTAAATTACGTTCTAATGAGAAATTCTTAAACAATTTAGTTCAGTTAGTTTGTTTTGCTCGTTTTAGCAAATTTACTGGAAGCTGGAAAATAAACTAACTTTCGCAATTACGAGAGATGCTCGCTTTGCTCACGTCTGTTAACAATTTTACAACAATCCCGTAACAACCACATTAACCTTTTAAGAGCAGAGTGCACTTTGTTATTTGCGTTAAAATATCAGCGGAACAACCGTGCCATTTTTGTTGTATCACAATATTTAAATAATTCAATAAACCCGCTTTCGAAATTCACAAATTTTCTCAAGTTTAACGTAGCTTTTTTCCTGATAATTATATGTAATTTTATTTATGCTTGCGGAGTAATTCTCTTACGGTTCACTTATTTGGTGGTCCTTAATTTCAATCCGACTTTAGACAACAACCATCTGACAACTCGATAATTTCTGAATGCAATTATTTCTTTAACAATAAGACTGAGAATTGTGCAACAATTCTACATCATGGAAAGCTAATAAATTTGTCGAATGTAGATTATTATCACTTTTATAAAGTTGTCCAACTTTGTCAGAAAGTGATTTATTTGTATACTGTATATCAATGTTGTTCGTTAATGTGTGTAGTAAAGCCGTGAAATTGTTGAATTGCAAATGAAACTGGAGTCAATTATGAGTGCATTAAGATTCTTTTTCGTAATAAAGATCGCTTCGTGATTCCATTTTGCCCCCTTTTAAATGAACCCTAATTTGTTTTAGCGTATCTTACCCACTTTTCGGATACAGTTTTATAAATAGTCATACTTGAATATAGTTCTTTAAAACGTTTTTGCTCTGGAACTGATTTCACGTTAAGTATAATTATTTTTCTCAGAAATGTGAACACGACATTATGAAACAATTTTCTTGATTGTAGTAGGTATATGAGAAACGTTACAGTGACATAGCAGTAATGAATCTTCTGGTCATAATCTCTTCATCATACTACTAATGATAAGAACAATTATGTGTGTATTTGATCAACACTTTTGTAACTCTAATGGCGTATCTACGTTTTTACACGAGCTCTCATCTGTCTCCTCGATGAAATTCGCGCGTGAGCAGACGAGGTGAGCCGAGACAAGAAGAGGCAAAATGCACTATTTGCTCTTCGTGTCAAGCCTCGTGGTGTACATGCGCCGTAAAATGTCATATTTCTCTCCACAATGGATGTAATTATAGGACATCACGTATGTGAGGCGGGCTGTCACCGGTCGTTGAACTAATGTTTTCAATAGTCGACCATCAAAGCTCATAGTAAAATAGGGAGACTATATAAATAAATATTCGAGTATTTTAGAATTAATTGCTTAGCTTTGGAAAGCGCCAAAGTTTTCCTTTTAACATAATTTATGATTTCAAACTTCACATAATTAATGGTTAAAGGTTCTCATAGTTCCATTCAGAGGTACTTTGCATGAAATATTGCACATGAACCGTGTTATAGGAAAGTTATAAGAAATCATTGTGAGGTTCATCAACCCGACACTCAATTGACCGCAAAGCCAATGTAAAGAGACCACAACACAGCTAGGCTGAAGATATTATTGTAAATGTACGGTATCACGACTAGACCTACTTTTAAGTAAGGAATTTTTCACATCGAATCAACAAATTTAGGCTGAACTTTGGTAAATATTAATTATCATTAGTACTTCCATGCTACATAAAATTTCTACTTATTGTAAAAAAAAAAGAACCTACATTACTGGTGCAAGAATATTTATATACACGAACTCAATATGTGAAAGCTTGTTATTAGCAATTTAAGTTACTTATTTATAACCACACATGTATCCTATTAGTCTGTAAGCTTTCTGAACAGAAATAAATAGTAAAGAAAACGTGCAAAATTAACAGTTAAAAAACACTTTTTTTAAATCTTCCGTACTAGAAGCACAAAACTTCAACAAACAAGTAATGAACAGAAACAGAACAAACTACCCTAACAATCAGAATAAAAATTAGATTTGCATAAAAATGAAATGCACTCATAAATATACACTGCTGCCTACGCCAGTATATTTCCATAGGTACCTGCCTGAATTCTTTTATAACTTGTATTATGTAAACTAAGTACTTTTATGTCAATAAAGATTATGTTTATACTCATCGTGTGTCTCCAATGTCGATTTATTTGACCAGCGAGGCAGTCAGTCAATATAATAATATAATTTATTATAATGCGGATTAAGATGATGATGAAACACTGCACGTGCTAATGCTTTATTCATCATCATCATCATCACAATCCATAAATATCCCACTGCTGGGCACGGGTCTCCTCCAAAGAATGTAGGGAATTCAGCCTACTATACCACGCTGGCCAGACGGGTTAGTATAGGGTTTGTTTTTAATTTTCCTTTTCTTGCAATGCTCTTGTCTGCATGGTTACTCTCTTAGGCTGAGATCTATAGAGCATACTTGGACTTTGCTCAGACTTCAATCCAACAAAACTTTTAATTAAAAAAATTTACAATAGTCCAAAAACTCTGTTTTCTTAAAATTACTAGATTATTTTTAAATCTTGTTGTCTAATATTGATTAAATGTAATAAATATTAAATTATGAAAGAAATTGAGTAAAGGATCGCTAATGACAGCTGTTCAATGTTCAATGAATGTTATGCGACAAAGTTCAATAGTCATTTTAAAACTATGACATTTGTACACCATTATTTTTTACACTATAATAGCCAAAGATAGTCGTCGATTTTGAGAACTTTGACTTTGCTTAGCTTGGGCTTGGATAAAGTCAAAGTATGCAGTATAAATACCTATTTTGTCTTATCTTGAAAGTTTAGTCAGAGCAAAGTCCAAGTACGCTCTATAGATCTCAGCTTTAGTCGCCTTTTACGACACCTACTGGTTGAGAAGGGGTAGTGAAATTATGTATTCTTAATCCACCGCTACACGGTAATATGCTTTATTAGCCTCACCATAAGTCTAACGAATGCCCAATCTTGAGTAAAAAATTCATATCATTCAGTTACCCCGAAATTCTAAGATATGGTGTTGAATCATATTTTTTTTTTGTTTGATCAACATTACTAAGAGATATAGGTACATAACGGCTGTTTTAAATAATAACTGACAGCAATATTCCAAGTTCAGGATATTTTTAACAATGTTGATAAAATCAGACAATAAGATAAAGAGTAACTTTGTTTACAAACACAATGATTAATTTATCAGACTTTATCATTATAATCAACACGTACGAGATGATTTTATTCTACTTATACAATGCGAAATTATGAGGATAGATTAATTTTTCTGTTTTGCGCAAAAGCTGCAGAATACGTTTTGATGAACCTTGGCGCAAATACCTGTGTTGGATTAACGAATAGAATACTTCTCATCCCGGTAATATTTTATTCTATTTATATATTTCCATTACGGCTTCGTATGTGTTTATACAATTCCCGACAACCATTCGGTTAGTTTCTGAAGCCATTTGTAATACCAACGTAAAATTTTTTTTTTCCACTGCGAACGTCAAACAAAAGCATATTATGCTCATCTACTAATAAATAACTGCTGCTCAACAATGGGAAGTGAAAAGGTTGATATTATTAATTTTGCTAGCTTCTGCCCGCAATTTTGTTCGCGTGGTCATCATCATCATTTCAATTCATAAACGTACCACTGCTGGGCACTGGTCTCCTCCAAAGAATGTGGAGGGAATTTAGCCTACTATATCACGCTGGTCAGACGGGTTGGTATAGGGTTTGTTTCGAATTTTCCTTTTCTTACATTGTTCTTATGGTTACTCCCTAATACAAATAGTTCTATATGCTATTCCAGATTAAACCTATCTGCGTGCAAATTTTATATAGATCCTTTCAGCCGTGCCGGCGTGATTGAATACCAAACACCCATCCATTCATCCATCCAAACTTTTATATTTATTATATTTGTAGGATTAATTAGCTCTATTAATTAGATTTAATGTAGTTCAATTTCTTGCATCAAGACGCGTCGAGGACAATGAATTGGCAACATTTAAAACCTATCATTCGTTGTCTTGAAAAACAGTCTTCGTGTTGACACAAAATAAATAGTTCTATTTCAATCTAGAAGATTAACTGCATGCTAGGTATACCCTGCATGCAGTTTTGTTATACGACTAAGAGTCCATATTATGATTCATCCAATCACCAACTTTTTATTCAATCATCATACTCTGTTAATGCAAATAAATAATTTTGAATTATATTAGCCATACGAACACAAAATGAGTAGTTGAATAGTTAAACGAAACGAAAACGCAATAAAAAATCCCTAAAATTATCATCTTTTTTGTGTGTGTTGGTGAGACACCCATAATTAATTTTAAATAGTCTTCCCTATTTTTAAAGCTACATTTTTAAAATTAGGGTGTCAGTTTCTTATATTTTATTTTTTCTAATATTACTCGTCAGACATGTTAGTCGCGAAGCTGATCTAACATTTATGTAAATTACTTACTAAATGTCATCTTAGCACATAATATTTTGTTATTTACGACCCTTGTTAATGTCAATAATAATAATTTATACTTGTAATGTAAAACAATATTTCTTAAAGAAAAGCAGCTGGATAATTAAAATGGTTTTAGATTTTTCTTTCGATGTTAATACGCCTACAATCTGGATGAGCTTTACAATAACATTAACAGGTGTATTAATAGTACATTATGATATAAGTGCGGTAAGTTGATAATTACAGCCGAGGCGGCTCGGGCTACAAGAAAGCAGAGGCTGTAATTATCAAAGCGCACGAATGTCATACGACGTTTTATAACATATTTGCGAGGAAATAAATAAAATTAGGAGGACTTTCTTAGAAAAAAACAAATAAGTACAGCGAAAAGAAATAGCGCGCGGAATAATTTTTACTTGTCACAAATTATATCGATGCGCGCGCATCAGCGCTTTTTTTAAGGCAAAAACACAAAAACAGCCAGTATTACTAATAAAGTAAATTAATATTTTTGTGTTTTAGTACAGATAAATGGTTGTAATTTATGGTCTAAATTAATTAAATTAAAGAATGAAATGTTTATTTTATATAATTATATCATAATTATTTTTTCTCCCAAAGTTAATTTTATTCATAAAATGTTGACCACTTTTCTGACGTAAAAACTCTTTGCTAAGATTTAAAAAAGTAGGTACCGTTCGTTTTAGACGGAGCCCCTTGATTATTAGTATGTGAGCATGAGAAGCCGTGCATTTTACTTTACATTACCGCACTATTGCGTAATGAGATACATTACGACACTGAAATTGGTGAAATAAGAGACCCTTTACGAGCAAATATGTTATAAAAAATATTATGCGAATTTTGTGTTCTTACTTCCCGTGTTTAAACTAAATAGTTTTAATAATAATAAAACTTGGTACTTAAATTATTTTGAGACCGACATATTATCTTGCTTGTAAAATAATAAAAACATGACATTTGTCTGATATTAAAGCGGTTTGTGTGGGAGACCGATTCCAATCTGATGTCTCCGGAGACATGGTTGTTCAAAGTCGCCCGCTTTCGTCCCGTCTCAGGGTCGGAAGTAGCCAGTCTACCGTCACATTTCCGCCATTTAATAAACTCCTATTCATCACGAATTAGGGCTGTCACAAGGCAATCAATAGTAATTTCTAACCCAGTTACAGTTGGTAATTACATTACACCTACACACTTTAATCGTCGTGTGAAGTGTCATCCCGTATTGCAAAAAAAAAGTGGATTGAATGTTATTTACGATAACATAGATGTAATTATAATTAACCAGAATGCAGTAAGTACATCGAATTACGAAATTATAGAAAAGTGATTCAAAATTTACTTCTTTGTCGACAAATAATAAGCATTCTTGTGTGGTATTTCAGCATAAAGGTGAATTCAAAGAAATATATTATGAAAAGAAAGGCCACATTACGATCTGATGTATGTATTTTTTTTAGTTGATCTGGACTCAGGGGTATTGTTAAAAGTTTAGTAATAACCAAAACGCAGAGTTTTCAATTTGCAGATCCATATTTTGTGGTCTATATTTTTAATTGACTCATAAACAAAATCTAGAAATACAATCAACCAGAATTTGTACAAATTTTACGAAACCTTTTCTTTTCATTTTCCATTCCAAGTGACGTTTTTTGCTGGCTGCTGTCACCACCTATAAAGACCTGAAGAATCTACAAATAGTATCTATAAATAGACCTGAAGTATCTAGTATAAGTATAAATAAAAATACACTAGTAGTCATTCGTAACATTATTAATGTAACTGCGGTTAGAACATGGATTGTATATCTTAGATGATATTATGCAACACAGTTTGCACCAGGCTTTTTCATTGCAGAATACCGATGGTTACACTTACGATTGAATCATGAGGATCAGTAGAATGGAATTTAAAGCGTCATTTGAAGCGTTAAAATGATTACAAATTAGACTCATTCTATTGTTTCTAAGATTTTAGAAGATAAACAAAAGATATATATGCGTCAATATCTTTCAATTATAAAACTGTCAGTCTCGTGATCCGCTAACAAAGCTTGCGACAAAACAATCAATTAGATCCATTCACGTTTCATTCAATTTTCAGTCTTATGACTAAAACGTTATGATGGTATTTTTAAAATGCATAATTCTAAAATGTTTGTGTTCTAAGCCATGTCACGCTGAGATAAGATGCGAACAAATAAAATGACCAAAAGTCATATGACACGGTACTTAATACTTATATCAGGTATGTGGCTATTTTTAGATTTGTTACTGGCTGATCGCTACATATGTTTGTTAAGAACATAATCTGATTGAGTGACATGACACCGAAGTAATACTGGTTGTCCGATAGTCAATCGCCAAGTTTGGTGAATGTATGTTTTTCCATGAACAAATAAAGTGCTAATATCTCAATCTAGACAATTTACAAACGGTCATAAGTCAAAATGAAAACGAACTTCAATTCTGAGTTAACTTGTACCGTATTAAAGTTTACCGGTTACTGGCAAAGCATAGTTCAAAAGACCGTTTAGTAAAGACTACATGGGTATCTAATTTCTAATTAAATGATTAAATGACTTAATCTCTTACAATGTCTTTGTATAGATCGGCTACCCAAATATACTTTTCAATAATTAATTATGAATTATTTCTCAAGACAATTAACTATTTATAAACGAAATTGTTGGTTGCTGTACCCTTCTTATTCAAGTAGCAAAGTACGTATCCTATTGAAAGTAATGATTGCCACATCAAACGTGTAAATCACCTTTTCCTTGAGGTCTATGATCACTTAAGTCATTCGTAATCAGATAAAAATGAAAAAATATTCTGATAGAGGGAAATTTCTAGAAACATACAGCATCAATAATAAGTAAAGCTGTAACTCTTAGCAGTGGTATGTAAACAAATTTAGAAACAATATGAATTCAATCATCTTGAATAATGTTGCCAGTAGATTTATTATAATACATAAATTTTCCGTGACACTCAACTAAACACGCACTAAACTATACAACATATCTTAAGAGAAATTCAAGCATGCGGGAGCCACAAGTTAAGATGCGTTGTTATTATTGCAGAAGGCGACAGTCGAAATAGCGATCCACCTGGTGGTAAGTTATATTGTTAGCCAAAAACATCATGAATTCAACCTAGCTGACAATTAACTGCTGAATAAAACAAATTTGCACATAACACGGAAAATAAAAATATCCCCCATTTGAAAACATACATTAAATTTGTGAAATCTGCGCAATATTTTTCTAAATATTTACCTTTTCAATTATTTTACTATGACAATTATTCCAATTTTATTATTATGTTATCATTAAATAAGTGTGATTCTTGAAATTAATCAATCGGCAAAATTTCCTCTGTTAAAGGGACAATTATGACGCTATAAGCGGAGCGAGTTAAATTAATACGGACATAAATGGAAATAAATGAGAAATTTATACAACACAACCAATGATTTAAATTGATTGACACACAGACAGCATACAAACTTTTAATGTTATCATAAAGCAAAAGCATAGGCTGAACGATAGATACACAATCTCTTATCGTAAAGAATCATAATTTCAAAGAGTGTTCAAATTTCTTTCATGTTATTTGTTTTAAATTACGGCCAAAGTGCCAAATGTTTGATGTATGGTCGCATGACAGAGACGAACATTTTCGT
This sequence comes from Laspeyria flexula, assembly GCA_905147015.1. Classification (NCBI taxonomy): domain Eukaryota; kingdom Metazoa; phylum Arthropoda; class Insecta; order Lepidoptera; family Erebidae; genus Laspeyria; species Laspeyria flexula. The sequence goes on along the minus strand of LR989964.1, from coordinate 6,581,187 downwards.
AACTATTTTAATAACAAGTAAATAATTTAAAATTTAAAATAACCCGACTGCAAAAAAAAATTATACACTATTTAACGTTTGTTTTAAAAAAAATTTAACTACCTACAATACTTTGGCACCAAAAGTCCGCCGTTTTGTTTGTGTTTTATTAATACCTGTCTAAGGACACTTGGGTTTTTGAGAGGAATCTAACGATATCTTAATTGTTGAAATCCGTCCAGCCGTTTGAAAGAAACGTGGGAATAAAGAAATTTACAAACATACAAGATACGCGCGAAAAACAATACCATTCCTGGTAGTCGGGTAAAAACAACACTAAAATGAATAGAGCAGAGGATTTTTAACAAAACTCTCTAATAGTTCCTAAATTAAAACAGAAATAGTGGGTAAAAAAAAATCATAAATAATTATGAGGGAGTGAAACCAAGGCTGTATTTAATTGTTTGCTGAGGACACAAACCGATATTATCGTAGTGGTTGCTGCATACATAAAGTACTTCATCACCAATAAACAATTCAAGTACCAAATTAAAAACTTTTAAAACGTTGTTTGTGTTTTTATCTTGATCAGATTTACGGTGACTGAACACAATAAAGTATCATGTTACTATGGAATCGGATTTTATTGTGATACGTTTTTTTATGATTTCGGCTTAAACCTAAAATTTTGGGTTCTGTATTACATTATTGTCATTTTAGCAATGTTATAATTATATCAAAGACAACTATTTATTATTTACCTTATATATATTTTTATGTATTTTCTAATTAAAACTATATCTATATATCTATTTATTAAAATTTTATTTAATTAGTAAATGTGACGTAAGATGTCCGTCCCAACCACACAGGGTCCTAACAGAATACCAGCGCTATCTTGATTATCATTATATTTCAAGGTAGCTATTGCTGAGTTGGGACCGTTTTTGTTTCTCACAAATAGTAATAAGTAACTGTATCTACATCACTATAATCATCTTAAGTGAGATCAAAATAAATTATTTTTCTTTCTTTCTTTCTTTCTATTGTTATTCTTTTACTCCTTACCATACCCGTATATACTTGTACGTATATTTATTTTTCTATAAAATTAATGACTTATTATGTAGACTAAAAGTCGCGCGGAGCTTCGCTCCTAGTGTTTTATTTTTCCAGTGCTCAGCTCCTATTGGCCGTAGCGTGATGTTATATAGCTTATAACCCTCCTTGATAAATGGGCTATCCAACTCTAAAATAATTTTTCGAATCAAACCAGTAGTTCTTGAGATCCTAGCGTTCAACCAAACAAACAAACTCTTCCCCTCTTATTACAAAACACGGACTAAACATTAAACCAGGTTTAAATTGACAACAACATCCACCCGCACTAGGCCAGTGTGTGTGGATTATGGCCTAAACCCTCTCAGCTCTCTAGTTAGAGGAGAGGAGACCCGAGCCCAGCAGTGGGACTAAATGGGTTGCTGATGCATGATGATGTATGAAATTGACAACTTTGAAGTGTCAAAGTTGTTGTTGTCAAATTTCAAAGTCAAAAACAATGGCTTATGTCAATTTAAACCTGGTTTAATACTTAGTCCATATTCTATAAGAAGGGGTTCAGCTTTATATTTACTCTTAGACTTAGACTCCATCATCGGTATCTACCACAAAAAATTTAAGAGCAATAAATTAAATTCGCTAATTTGTTGCAATCATTAATATTATCCACTCATAGGTATATAACAGAATGTATGGCTAGATATTTCGTTCCAATTACTTAATTTGGATCATCCGCGTTTGGACTTGTGACAAGATTCTAACGAGAGCAAGCCAAGAACTACCACGAATTCAAAGTGAATATTTTTCACAACACTGATTTAAAGATTCTGATAAATATTTGAGAGAGTTTGTTTTCGCACTGATATTTATTACCAACACACGTAGGTACATCCAGCACTCAACATTATTTAACAGCTTCTGTTTTCGTTCTTAGATTGATTTACACTGTTCTACCAATAACATCTATACAAATAACTAAATTTGGAGTCTGTTTGTAATATTACAATAACCGCTTTTTACTACATGCATATGAATGTACCTATATACGGTACATATACCAAAATAACACTTTTTACAATTTTTGTCTCTCTATCAGTCTGTCTGTTTGTTCCAGCTTAATCTATGGAATGGCTGGACGGATTTTGACGGGACTTTCACTGGCAGATAGCTGATGTAATAAGGAATAATTTAGGCTATTTTGAAAAAAGTAATGTTTCTTTTGTTAAACTCCACGCGGACGAAATCGCGGACACAGCTAGTATCTAAATAAAATCAAGAACCACTCATACCGTTTACAGAAGGTACCTAATCTTATTTCGATTGGACAGTACATAAGTGTTCTAAAAGTTGTAAACAAGATTTGTTATCGCAGTAATGCTTGATACTTAAGATTTTTGCTACCTGTATTAAATCATTCATTCATAATATATTAATATCACATGATATGTAAATCTATGTGCTTTAACTGACAAGAATAAAAGGGTAGCTTAATTTCCTTATCAAGATAAATCGTAGTATTGTGGTAGAGATGATGGTTATGATCATCGAGGTTAAGCAATGTTCGGTAAGGTCAATCCATGATGGGTGACCGTTAGTGGTAATTTTATTCTCGAGTCTCCGCGATTTAGAAGGCACGTAAAGCCGTTGGTCCTGATTATTACTTATTGTGGTTGTCATTAAGTCAAGTTGGAAGCCTTCTAGGCGAGTTGATAAATTTCAATACTAGAGTGTCTCAAGTCCATAAGATAAGAATAAAATAAGAGCAAATATAGCCATTGAAGAATTCCATGCACCGGAGTAATCATTTTATTCAAACATATATACTTAGTTATTTGTAGTTATGTCTATAAATAGTAGCTTCTCCTACTCCGGATCCAAGATTATCTCTATGTCATTCATCAGTCGTTAAAAGAACCATTCAGTCGTTTGGCAGTAAAAATGTAACAGACAAGCAAACTCATGTTACGTTTATGTTAGAATTTATTTCAATTTTTAGTTTTTTTTTAATCTTCATTGACTAAAAAATTTGCCGAATTGGTCCAGCCCTTCTCAAGTTATAGCGTGACGAAGGGAAATAGGGTTTTACTTATATTAGGATGTTAGGATGAGTGATATAATTATCACCAATAATTTGTTTTTTCTCCTTGTATCTCCACTTGCCGTCGTCAGACCATAAGCTAGTTTTTTGTGTTTGGTATATGGCGTTATGGTGGAGTGACCACTGCTGCACCACTCAAATTAAATTAAATTATATCTTGAAACATTTACATTTAGCACTTAATAGATACTTACTGGCTGTATTAGTTTCCGTTGACAATTACTAGACCAATTAAAAATAAACGAAGTATGTATTCTGATAACAATTGCGGACAGTTGTTTAAATAAATGGATCACACGATCACATGACTTATTCAGAAGTAAATCATATTTCGAACTTTTTGTTCTATTATTATTTATATGAATTATTATCGCCATGACCGTGATTGCAAGTCGTAAGTCAAGTTTTTACTAAGAACAAATCTTTTTTTTTGCTATTTTACCAAATTTTTATCATTTAAAAGTGTGATTTTTAACAGTATATTGTATGTGTATATTAGTGAGAAAAGGGATGAAGGAATCTATAGTAATATTATAAAGCTGAAGAGTATGTTTGTTTGTTTGGTTAAACGCCAGGATCTCAGGAACTACTGGTCCCATTTGAAAAATTGTTTTAGTTTTGGATATCGAGAAACTTTATGTAATATCACGCTATGGCCAATAGGAGCAGTGGCCAAATAAAGAAAGACGGGTAAGAAGCCGCGCGCGACATCTAGTCTTCAAATAAAAATCAAACAACGCAACAAAAAGCATTCTTTTGAGCACATTACTTGAACAACATTATTTATAGTGTAAAATAAACTTCTAACATAAGAAAAAAAAAAAAAAAAAACATCTAAAAATACGTCCAAAGGGGCCTCAACCATTGATTATAAATTCTATAAAAAGATTTGTATCGTACGGTTGTCCTAATATTGTAAATACTTATGTCTAGATACGTAACAAGTTGCTTTGAATACATTAACTGACACAAGTGTCAGATAAAAATAAAATAGCAAGCTGTATCATGTCTGAGCGAACATGACAATTTAATATAGGTCACACCTCTGTAGGTAGTCACGTAAGCAAAAACAATCTAAACAAAACTAGTAACCACCGTCTATAAAGAAATTAAAACTGGTTCGGATGATTATATGCATTAATTTAGTAATAATATATATATATATAATATATAATAATAATGTTTAAGTTTGTATGCATAAAAGATCATATCACCTAACAACTTTCAAATCTCGTCAACAACAAACCGAAACTATTATGGATATTCTAAATAGTTTGGCAAATGTAGACAATTATTGTCCCACTTGGACACCAAAATCTTTGAAATAATAATGAACCAGTAGCATTACATTTGCCACTTATAAAAGGATTGAGTAAAATCGAGTAAAAGAAACAAATAAAAAAAATATTGAATATCAATATTTTACGCTACATTTAAACGAAGGCGAACATCTCAATTCGAAGCAACAGTTAGTAGACGTCCACAGCCTCGTAAAATTGCGGTTACACACAACAACCTTATGCAGAAACCGGGTTTTTATATATTCATATCACAATGACAACCGACTACCATACAGTTTAGAAATTCCTGAATATATTAGATTAAAAAGAACAAGCAAGGACACAACTAAAAACCGTATTTTGATAATAATAAGACCGCAAAAACTTAAATTCATACTCAAATTAATACACGTAATGCAAACATGACCCGACACAAAACAGGTACGTTATTAGGCAATTCGCTTAATTATAATACCATAAAACGTTTTAAACGCGTTCACGTTATTCAGTCAATTAGCGTACTTTTAAAAATTAATTCGTTTATCTCCGACCTAATTTAACTACAATTAGGTATAATAAAACATCTGCAATAAACTCGTAATGCTGTAGATATCCTTACAATTTCATTAAAAGTTACAACCAAGATGTCCTTCTTCGGCACTCAGCTATAGTACTTGAACAATAAAATGAAGTCAGATAGTCGTTGAATCACTTGACACACATTTGTAGGAAAAGAAATTCTTACAGTCACTAAAGACAGCTCATTTGAAAATAAACGAGAATTATATTTAAATATTTCTATTTTTGATCATGAAAATATATGTATAAAACTAAATTATATGTAAATAATTCCAGTACCTTATCATAATGCTTATACTTAGATACCTTCAAATGGAGAATGCATATCTATCTAATGTTCAAGACACATGTCAACGTATATAAATATTTATAGGTCGGTTCACTAAGAAAAGACAATTTAAGATAAATTAAGAGACATTGAAGTTTCGTTATATTTTTTATTTACAAAAATGTGGATATAGTCACATTTTAGTAACTATTGCAGAGGTTTTATTAAAAGTATAGGTACATACTTCTAAAATGTAACAATATTTTTTTATTCAGTAATTTATAATTTAATTTATAGATAAAAAACAAAACATTATACACTAAATGTGTTTCATCAAACTGTTAAAGTTTATAATTGATGACAAATACTGATCTAGATACAATAATAATGAATTCCCAATAATATGTTATTATCTAACACTTAAGTGTTTTCCAACAAAGACCTTAGGCAAATTAAATTATAATATTTAAACTAGTGACTCACATTTAGATAAGCCATAATACAGTAGCATTTATCGAGCTAGGCGTTCTTGTTTACACTGAAGTAAAATACAGAAAAAAATAAAATAAAAAGGCAAACCATTATTCTACTATCTATCAATCCAATTGATCGGTAGTAAAATGTGACGTAAATGTGTCCTTTAGTTCGTTTGTTACATTTTGTAATTTGTAGCATATTTTTATTAACTTAAAGACCAAAATCAGGGAATCACTCCAAATATTTTCATCACAACAATGTATCACACATAAAATTAAAACGTACATTTGATACCAGTACCGAAACCGGTAGGTATCGGTTATCGGAAAGTTATTTACTATTTTCATTGTTTAAGAACTCATCATTTATTTACATTATACTACAACGTTACATCCTCAAGATTTATTTACCCGGTAGTTTCGGCTTCTCAATGTACTAGGCGTCGCACATGTTTTTAGAGCTGTGGAGATATAAAAAAGTAAAAAACCCCGTTTCCGAACGACTTTCCATTGACAATCCCGCCTTTTCGACCTGTCAATGTCATTCGATTTTCATGTGCGGGCGTCGCAACTTCGAAAAATTTGTTAAAGTGCAATAAAAGTTTGTGAAAACCAGTTTTAAGTTCGTTATAATGGGAAAACGAAAGAAGGAACGCCGAGATTCCAAAATAAGACGAAAAATAAGACGATTGGAACAAAAGTTACGGGACTTATCGTCATTAAGTCAAGATGAAGGTTGGTACACATTTTTTAAAATGCGAAAAACCTCAATTACTACGTTTTTCACATTTTTTTATGAATAATAGCTATGAAAGCAAACACATTTAGTTCATGTCTAACTAATATCACCGGTGAGATCGGTATTTACGGGTTATTCTTCTCGTGCATACATAATGTAGGTATATTGCATTATACCGGCATAACTGATTTCGTTCTATGAAATGAAACAAACGACAATGTGAGTTATACTCCGTGACGCGAGCACGGTTGATAACACAACAGTCTAGTGGCGTATCGTGAATACGTACAATGACTTAAAAGTTCTGTTGCCTACTGCAACCTGTCGACATGCAGTCTAGTGGCGTAACGTGAGTACGTACAATGGCTGACACGACAGAAATAATAAACCGCAGTCCACTCCAACAATAGCTTTGCTCTTTACTTTGCAGAATATGACCACGACAGGTTAAGGTCACCAACACCAGACCCCCCACAAATGTCTGTACAGTCTGATATCTCAGATGCCCCAGTCAGACCCTGCTCGGCAGACCCTACTGTTTTAATTGCCAATGCTAGCATAGAGAACACTGCGGATAAGGCAGTCTTACCGGACCTGCCCTCTCAAAACCTGGGCCTTATTTCAAACGGAGACTTGAACCAGCCCTCACCAGAGGTTTTACCAGATGAGATACTAGAAGCACTAGGAAACCCAGTGGGAAAAGAAGAAGTGCTAGGGCCGGCTATCAATACTGAGATCTCTAAACGTTGGGGGAGGGTCCTCATAGAAGGTCTAACAAAAGAGGCTAAAGAAGCCATTATAAAGAAAAGCTTAATACCTGAAAATTTCACGCTTGCAAAAGCCCCAAAATTAAATATAGAGCTATCAGCAGTGCTAAGCGACAGCATTAAACACCGGGATAAACTTCTGGAAAAAGCTCAGAACCAACTAGGTCTGGGCATTGCTGGCCTCACAGGCATAGCATCAACATTGATCAAAGAGGACCTATCAAAACTTGAAATACTGAAGCGGCTATCGGAGGTTACTCAGATCTTACTTGACTCACACTATGAAAACACACAGCACAGAAGGAAATTAATAACAACATCTTTAGATAAGAAGTTCTCATCAGCCATTTCTGAAGTAAAGAGGGATTCTTTCCTCTTTGGACAGAATCTAGGAGAAAAAATTAAGGCTACGAAAACAGCAGAAAAGTCAGGGCTGCAAGTCAAGCGCAACACAGTTATTGCTCCATCCACATCCAGACAACAGGTAAACTGGAGAGGCCCACCCAGGTATCAGTCAACAAGGCCTGCCAAACTGAGTGGGCCGAAACCGAAATACCAGTCCAACCAGGGCCACATGACACAACAAGGTCAGAAACAGCCAGCTGCAAGCCGGGCCCCTCCAGACAGGACAAGGAAGACAGACTTCAGGCACCGCAGGAACCAGTAGAGGTAATGGTTCACGCTGGTAGGTTGCGCCACTTTGTTGACCAATGGAGCATTATTACTAAAGATCAAACTATTTTAGATTATGTAAAAGGATTCAAAATTCCTTTTGACAAATCCCCCACTCAAAAATTCGAACCATCGAACCCCAGATTCAGTAAAACTGAATTAAAACATCTAGAGTACTCCATCTCAAAATTGATGGCATCAGGAGCTATTAGGAATTGCAGTGAAGTGCCCGGCCAGTTTATATCAAGTATTTTCCTGATCCCTAAAAGTGACGGGTCTTATAGATTCATTCTTAACCTCAAAGGATTGAATGAATTTATTAGTCCGGAGCACTTTAAAATGGAAGACATACGCACAGCTACTAGGTTAATAAGTAGGAACTGTTTCATGACTACCATAGACTTACAGGATGCTTATTTTTTTCTGCCTATACATGATTCCTGTAGAAAATTACTTAGATTTAGATTCCAAGGTGCTCTATATGAATTTCAGTGTCTACCCTTTGGCTTGTCCTTAGCGCCCTTCGTTTTCACGAAATTAATGAAACCAGTTGTTTCACATCTTAGAAATCAGGGATTGCTTCTAGTTATATATTTAGATGATTTATTATGCATAGGTAATACATATAATAGTTGTATGGAGAGTAATCTAACTGTCGTGAAACTGCTTGAGAAGTTAGGTTTTGTTTTGAATAAGGAAAAAAGCAATTTAATCCCAAATCAAACCCAAAAATTTCTTGGTTTTGAAATAGATTCCCAGGAAATGTGTTTGAATTTGCCAAATAAGAAACGTTTAAATATTCTTAACCAGACAAAGCAAATCTCTAGAAAAAAGTCAATAACAATAAGAGACTTTGCCAAATATCTAGGATTACTCTGTTCAGCTTGCCCAGCAGTCTCATATGGGTGGTTATATACGAAACAGTTTGAAAGAAAAAAATTTTTGGCTCTGCAGGCCTCAAATGGCGATTATGACAGTGTTATGAACCTATCTCCGGATTTAAGCTTAGATTTCGCCTGGTGGCAAAATAATATCTTGAAGTCAAAAAATCCAATCCTCTATGGTAGGTACTTTATCGAAATTTTCTCAGATGCATCTTTGACGGGTTGGGGTGTCTACTGTAACGGTACACGTGCTAATGGCTTCTGGAATGAAACAGAAGCAAAAGAGCATATCAACCTGCTGGAATTAAAAGCAGTGCTCATAGGTTTACAGTGCTTCACCAGAAACCTTTACAATAAGGAAATATTGCTCCGTATCGACAATACTACCGCAATTGCATATGTAAACCGGTACGGAGGAGTACAGTATCCACACCTCAACGACGTAGCTAGAGAAATCTGGCAGTGGTGCGAGCAGAGGAAATTATTTGTATTTGCCTCCTATATCAAATCTAAGGACAATACAGAGGCGGACCAGGAATCAAGACGTTTCAACGTCGACACTGAATGGAATCTGTCACCATGTGCCTTTGATAGAATCACAGCTAATTTAGGGGATCCAGATATAGATTTATTTGCTTCACGAATAAACGCAAAGTGCGAAAAATACATATCGTGGAAACGGGATCCCCTAGCTTATAACGTAGATGCATTCACAATAGACTGGGCACCTCACTTTTTCTACGCATTTCCCCCATTTTCACTTATCCTGAAATGTTTAAGAAAAATCATTACTGACCAAGCCACAGGAATCATGGTGGTACCCTACTGGCCTAGTCAGCCATGGTACCCACTGTTCTTATCTCTTTCCAAAAGTCAATTAATTTATCTTGATCCAAGTCCTACATTACTGTTATCACCTTCCAGGACTCCTCATCCACTCTGGGAAAGACTTACCCTGGTGTCATCAGTTTTATCAAGCAGTCATACATGAAGCAACAATTACCAAAGAGCGCTATCACTGTTATGATATCGTCGCTAGCCGACAGCTCGTTGAAACAATATAATGTATCTTTAAGGAAATGGTGGCATTTTTGTGTGGAAAAAAAGGTAAATATTTTTGACAATAACATCCCAAATATAATTGAGTTCTTGCTTGTGCAATATCAGTCAGGTGCAAACTATTCAACTCTGAATGCTCATCGCTCTGCACTTGCTTTGGTATTGGGTAAGAGCATTAGCCAGGATGACCGAATAGCAAGGTTTATGAAAGGAGCTTACAGGACTAAACCTTGCTTCCCAAAATACTCATCTACATGGGACCCAAACATTGTTCTTGATCATCTTTCAAATTATTTCCCAAATGAGAGTCTACCATTGCCCACTCTGGCAAAAAAGTCGGTCACTCTGCTCGCGTTGTCATCTGGACAACGTGTGCAGACGTTATCGCTGGTGCGCTTATCTGGTATTACAGTGAGTAGCACAACAATAGAAATTAACATAAATGATCTAATTAAAACTTCGGCCCCGAATAGACCTGCACCTCGCCTTATATACCTTTTTTTCCACATAGAGAAAATATTTGCCCTGCAAAAGTACTTTTATCATATATTGAAGCTACAAAGCCTTATAGAAACCTACCGTCAACGGACAGACTTTTTCTGACTGTTAAGAAACCAATGCATAATGCCAGTGCAAACACTATAAGCAGGTGGATCAAAGATGTGTTAGCTGAAAGTGGTATTGATACCAGTAAATTTACAGCACACAGCACCCGCCATGCGTCTACCTCAGCAGCTAGTCGTAAGGGAGTGTCTGTTGATGTAATCAAAAGAACCGCAGGTTGGTCAGGTAACTCATTAACCTTCGCCAAATTTTATAATCGTCCGATATTACCAACTAGTGTAGGTAACGAATTTGCAGAAGCAATCTACGGTTGTTAGCATAGCTTACTTTACTGTCTAACAACACGGTACTTTACTGTTATTAAAATTCTATTATAAGTCTATGTAGAAGAGATTGATTTTGTTTGATATGTTCTGTGATTGTTAATGCGTAAGCACTAATTATAGTACAAGAGGAATCTCAATAAACCTTTATTTTATTTTATAATACTTTTATAATATAATTATCTAACCACAGTCCTTACTAATCTCGTTTGTTATGTAACGCTAAACATCTACCGGGTAAATAAATCTTGAGGATGTAACGTTGTAGTATAATAAATGGTTAAACGAACTTACCTAAGTGATGTTCGACCATTATTATATGAAACGTTACATCCGAAGAGATTTAAGGTCCCACCCGATCCCATAACCCTCACAAATAACTAACAAACGAGATGTGAGGCTCTGAAAAGAATGACATTGACAGGTCGAAAAGGCGGGATTGTCAATGGAAAGTCGTTCGGAAACGGGGTTTTTTACTTTTTTATATCTCCACAGCTCTAAAAACATGTGCGACGCCTAGTACATTGAGAAGCCGAAACTACCGGGTAAATAAATCTCTTCGGATGTAACGTTTCATATAATAATGGTCGAACATCACTTAGGTAAGTTCGTTTAACCATTTATTATCTTCTTCTCATAAACATAAATTTGCTGTAGTTTGATTGTACCGAAACATGCGTAATAAACGTGATAGAATTAAAAATAAATTGCCTTTGTTTCACAACTTCTTTGTTTTATATATTTTCTTCCACTTTCTTGATGTTATTAAAACCAAACACGGTATATATATTGAGTCAGTGTGTTAAAAACATTATTTTCAGAGTAGACTTGTTCTCCTATTATTATCAATGTAATCTTTAATTTATTTCAGACTACTAAGATATCAACAAATTATTGTATCCACGAGTAAATTATCATTTTTGATGTCAAATCAAAATAATTTACTGTCTGCATATGAATGCAAAATTGCCACAATCTACATTATGTTTGACAGGGACACGCGATACAGAAACGTTATTTAGTATCGACTGAATAGATAAGTATGTAAATGAAAAGGCCTCAGTTATAACTTGAGTACACAGACGTTTTAACAAACCCAGTTCAATGAAAGGAGATATAGAACTAAGTGTTATTAATGATACGTTCAATAGAGCAAGTAGCTACTTGGCTGGGTCCACATTAATAATAAATATGTCTGACATAGTGTGCCTAGCCTTGGTTAGCCTAACCTTTTGAGCACCATAGACTCGGTTATCTAGTACAACAAAACATCAACGATAAATAAACTCAAACCTTGACATGGTAACAATTAGACTCTAAAGTGCCATACGTGTTAAACATTTAAATACATTTTAGTGTTTTTAAATCAACCTTGCGACATAAAAGAGGTGCGTTTTTTATTTGCAGTATCATTATCATAGGATACATTAAAAATAATTATGGAAACGAAAAATTAATTCTGACCCAACTAGCATACGAGTATGTATAATTATTTTCATTCTTTTGCTGTTCTCAGAATCCCGTATGTCCATTTATATCTTCAGCCCTTGTGGTTAATACAAATCTGTCTCAGTAAATGTCAACCGTCATGGTGACCGCTTTATTTACAAAGGTTAAAAGATTTTCACGTCAGGTTTAGAAGCGAAACAATATGACAAGAGATTGATCAAAATTTAATATATATGTTCCACAAAGGAGAAGGGCTATATAATATTTCCTAAACATACGAATCTCAATAACGACATTGCGGGATGAGAACGTTTGAAGCATGCGAGTGTGATGGACCAACGATAAGGACAATCAGAAAGGTTATCTAATCTCCTTGAACCGCCACTTTTTGACAGTATTTTTAAACTGCTAATAAATGCTAATGAAAAACCCGTAGGATTTTATCTAGATCGACTGGTACCTATTTCAAGTACACGGAAATTGAGTAAAATTATGAGATCACTTTATGATGTTGATTGCGGAACAAGAATCCAAAACTTAAACAGCTTAATTGAGCTTATACAATATACACTTCAAATAAATACTCATGGAGATCATAAAATGTCAAATTAATTAAAATAATTGTAATATTATGCGAAATCGCAATTTAATTTGCAGTGTGTTTTTGCAACTTCAATGTTTTTAATGAAGGTAAACATGAAGGATAAGCGACACGAGATATCGATTCCTTCCCACATGACGCCAAAGAGAATACTAATGGACATATTTAAATACATTCCATTATTCACACTATTATGTCCCATATAGTCCCATTAATAAGTTAAACAGTATCGGCTAAGGAATATTAAGTGTATGACGCAACTGATACTTCTGAGTTCTGACAAGTACGAGTAAATTGTGCGTGAAGTAATTGAGATAATATACGTGATGTTGTAGGTTTTAAAATGCTAACGTCCATCTAAAAAACGATATTGAATTTCTACTTATATAACGTAAACGATTTCATGTATTATTATAATTTGCAAAGTGTCAAATCAAGTCTATTTCTTGCTTGTTTGATTTTCTCAGATAACACCCACCATAGAATTTATTTTTCTTTCATACAACAAATAGTTTTATATAAGAAAAATGTCCCACGAATGTTTCTTCATCTTACAACATTCATCTCCTCGATTCGTTCTTTACATGTTGCTGTAGACCTTGCAAATTCTTTTGTTATCAACATTACAGCTAGGTTGATTGTAACCGGATTGCCTTATCAAGTGGGTTTAACAACTACCTTCTATTTTTATATTAAAAATCTCTATGTAAACGAGAAATGGTTTAGAGTTGTAATTTTAGCAACTATTTGTACGTAATTCCTTGATTTTATAATATCATATAATTCGTCACGGTTCACTTTGATTTGACATTCTTTATTATTATTTTATCATCCTTTAGTATCAAGTTTTTACCTTCTTTCAACAAAATTTATATTATATACAGGATGGAATTTTGTAATGCCACCTGGGGGGAAAGTAGGTACTCTTAATACTAGATAGATACGAGATACATAATTTTACTCAAAGGAAACATTCCTTTGTTTTTAAAAAGAAAAAAAACTGCATTCAACATTTTTCGGAAATTCGCTTGCCACACTCGGGAATTTAACCAGTTAAAATCCAAAAAAATAACACGCTGTACTTTTATAGCATTGATCGATAGAGTTAACCATAAGGATCGAATCTTACTAACAAACATGGTTAATTAAATAAGAATAAAACCTTATTACCTTTTTTTTGTATTACTGAATGCTCATGTCAACATAAAATACATGTCTTATAATGTCTTGTCCCATAAATGGGTACATATTATTTAAAACAAAATATCAATTTTATCCTTGCTGTAAAATATTCAATATTTAGCTAATTCGGTACAAAGCAATGTTTGTTTAACACACAAATATTTTGAACCATGTTCACATTACAAGGGCTCTCATTTTAAGGTAACTGAGAATTGGTGTACCAATCGAGTATTTGACAGTCACGATACATGAATTATCGCCATTATTGCTAAAGAAGGCAAGATGATACTAATTATAGCAGCTAAGATTCTGTACACAACTATTTAGGCAAACTATGATTCATATCCGAATTATCGATAACGAATCGATTTAACTTACATCTTAATTAAATGTGCCAAGCTATAAAAAATAGATAATATTTTGGATTGTTCTAAAATACATCGTAAGTACTTTTAATATTTTTGTTGACGTTAGAGAAATCTATACTAATACTAGCGGACCCGACAGACGTTGTCCTGCATGATATACCAATCGATTGCAGCGCCATCTACTGGGTTTATTTGTGAATCTAAACCATCCTCGAATCCATACACAAAAATTCATTCAAATTGGTTCAGCCGTTTAGGATGAGTTCACTATCGACACATGTACAGAAGAATTATATATATAAAGATAATATTATAAAGCTAAAGAGTTTGTTTGTTGGTTTGTTTGAACGCTAGGATCTCAGGAACTACTGATCCGATTTGAAAAATTCTTTTAGCGTCAGATAGCCCATTTATCGAGGAAGGTTATAGACTATATAATATCACGCTACGGCCAATAGGAGCTGAGCAGTGACCAAAAAGCGATGGGAGCGAAGCTGCGCGCGACTTCTAGTTTGTTATATTTAAACCATGAAAATCTCAATTCCTAATTTGCTAACAAGCAAAACCCATCAAAGATGGAAAATGATCACGTCAATTCCCATTTTTAGTTTATTTGGTTACTTTCAAACATGTCTCGCGTTAAATGGTGAATTCGTCTGTATTTTTCCACAGATCCATGTTTAAAACTGGTAATAAAATAGATTGGTCTCTATTGTCGATGTATTTTGTTTAAATGAAAATGAATGTTAACTATAAATACGTAGGAAGGATTAATAAGTGTTATTATTGCTGATCCGGTGATCTGACTTCATCTGACATGAGATCTGAGATTACGCAAGACTTTACGACTAGTGTAATGTTTATGTCTGGTATTATTTAAAGTATTGCTTTGCACGCAACAGGTGCAAGTTAATTAACACTCAGTATATCTCCGTTCGCTCCCACCCGTCAGAAAAGGTATGAACTATTATCTGTCAACTCAACGGTTACTGACATAAACGACTGGCTGTCTAACGTTTTCTATTTCTACTTAATATGAGAAATAATGTCAACATAAACATTATCTAATTTATCTGACTTTTTATAAGAGTCATATTATTATTGTTTATCTAGTTTGATAACAAAGGTACTTACATGTCACTCTTGTCATAGATGGGGAATGTCTGGTGAGTCAAATCCTGTAGAGATGAGCCCGTTTGTGGCTCAGCAGAGATACCCTGAGCTCGCTGCTTCCTGGGAGCTCTGGATCCTCTGCCATACTGCTGATATGGGAACACGCTCTGCAACTTGTCCAGTTGCGAGCGCAGTTCCACCATCTCCTGGTCCCGTTGCTTAAGCAACGCCTCCAGTTCTCTAATCCTCTCTATGAATGGCTGCATATCACTATTCATAGTTGCATTAGCAACACAATTTTCAGAATCCGCGTTCATCGCGCTAGGAGTCCCCATTATCCCGTTTAACTCTGTCTCTCTATACGTTTCGTTTAAAGCACGTCTATCGCCGTTCACTGTGGGCGCCACGGTAAGCGCTCCTCCTCCTGTGTTCACTAAGACCCTCGGCTCATCGTCACCAGCTGCTCGCTGTGACGATCCAAAGCAGAGGGTGTCAAAACACACGCGCATTCACTCGGCTACCGAGCACTGAACAAAATCACTAAGGATTTCACTTGTTTGTTAGAAGTTAACGTTTTAGAAGAGTCCACTAACACTGTTGATATTTAACGGTCCGTGAGCACAGTTGGGCTGGAAATCGCAGGATGTGTGTGGGCCGGGTGCGTGCGAGTCGTGCGGCGCGGGCGCGGACGAATGGAGTAGTGTAGATACGCGCGCGCCGCCTGGCCGTTGCCGAGGAGTCAGCCCCGCGTGCCTCGCCACCGCCCTGAAAATATACAATTTCTTGTGTTACATTATTTCTAACATGACAAATTAATAAAATTATTCACAAATACATTGTCAGTAACTTCAATTACTTTGGGAATCTAATCACAATGTGAGTGATATAAAAACGATTTACAAAAAAAAACCGAATTCATAATGTTCATCTTCGTTCTCATCGTAAAAATATTTTAGATTATTTATTTATTGGAAAATTTGTTTGTGCAGATGTCGTTCATGTGAGAATATTATCAAGATTTGAAACTACATAGAAAATTAAAAGGAAAATTTTTTGTTGTAACTAATAGTTTGCTGTTTAGACATGCATATTTTATTAAAATAAGTTTAACTCGATACTTTTGAAGTTATTTTACAATAGGTATAGTTGTGGACTTATCGGTACTGTGCCGAGTTGGGGGCGATAAACTTCAGTATCTGTTTACGTCTGGTAAGAAGAACATTGATCACCTGATGTATAGGTACCTACGCAATAAGTGTACCACATGACTGTATATCCCTATCTAATCGTCAATCTCTTACTTGACATAGCACGCGGACCAGTGTCATTGATACGATAGGTGAAATGTTCAAAAGTATATTACCGAAGTACAGTGCTCATTGTAAACGCGAGACATAATACTGACGAGCGGATGTTTGATAGGCAACAACGTAGTGTTTGCTAATTGCCCCTTTGATAGTGTGCAGAAAATGTAATTACTAACGTTGGCCTCAAAACTAATAGCTGTTTACGATCAAAACACGTGGTACCTACGATACGAATTTTCCGTGATGGAAAGACTACATAAATAGCTCTTGGTGTTGTTGACAATCCTAAAAGAATAATCGATATTGCATATAAGAGACCGGTTAATTAAAATCATGTGCCACAAATAAATACATATAAATTAAACGTGATAGTCATAGAGCAAGTCTACACAAGTGCTATATTAAGAAATCGATCTCTAATCCGATAAAGACATGAAGCAGATTAAATTTATCCTAAAATTTGAAAGGCAAATAATAGACTAATGTTGTTAAGTGATTTCAACGTAGGTTTATTCTGAGCAAGTGAAGTTAAATTTAGATTACACATTAAAAAGTAAAGCAGAAACTCTCAACTGAACAAACAATAGGGTGTCAGTAAAGAAAATAAAGTGGATGCGACAGTCGGGCACGTGTCCAATACTAATGAATACGTAAAATCAAAGTAAACTAAATATTATAAAGATGTTAATTGTGAGAGATAAACCAAACATGGGAAGTGTATTAATTATGCACATTCCCTAGGAGAACAAACTTATTTAGCGTCACTCCCCCTTATTACAAAATATGGACTAAGTATTAAACGTTAAAACTTAACTTAAAACCATTTAAATTGACATAAGCCATTGTTTCAGTATCAAAGTTATCAATTTAAACCTGGTTTAATGCTTAGTCCGTATTTTGTAATAAGGGGGATTGCGTCTAAAAAAAATGTTGTATCTTATTAATAATATCTTCTAGTAATGATATAGCCACTCTATTTGGAGTTGTATTTATTATTCCCACGTTATACGTTCGAACAGTTGTTTGTATTATATTAAAATTTTGCTTAAGACACGGATTAATTAACATTATATTATTCACTTTATTTATTCATTCACTAAGTCGCATTAAGCCGCCGGCAGAAGCTTGTTTAAAATGATTAAGATTTCAACTGATTTGGTATGTAATAATTATGATGTATAATATCGTTAAGCCGGCTCTCGAGATATTAAAAGTTGATTTATTTTACGTGATGTTATTTACGTAATCGTTGGCATCAATGATTTTCATTAGATTTCAAGTCTCTATCTTGGGTGGCTATTACAAAATGATGTTCTAGAAAAGTTTATATTAGCATTCATAGTTTTCCATTGAGGACAAAGTAAAGACATTGACATAATGGCATGATAATCATACATGGCCTTATTCCAGTTTAGTTAGTGGGTGTTCCTGTTCCGCGTGTAATTGTTTTTATCCGGTGGGTGTACATAAAATATATTCAAAGGTAAAGGGCGGCTCATATGCACACAATCGTGCAATGTATTTAGTTCCAAATGTCAGACCAGTCATGGCAACTAAGTACCAGAACACACGAGATGCAGGGTACTAAATGACGAGATGATAGCCTGTAATTTTCAAATAATTGCATTGCTAAATTAAAGTTGCTGGGTTAAGAGCTACAGTTAACTTATCATCTGAATTATTATTAGTAATATTCGAAGATACAAAACAGTTTTAAGATCGAAGTTGAAGGGTAAATCTGAAACATTTAAAATTGATTTGGTGAATCACTTTGTTTTGCTAATAAGTACCTACTTATTTTATTTGCTTCTAGCAGTTTATAACTTCTAACCTAAGATAGAACAAGTAAACTTCCAACAACCATCTACGTATTGTAATATCTATGTCACGTCCAAACTTTACAAGATATACAAGATTACTTATAGATCATTATCTTCTGAGATTGATATGCCTTTTTGATGTCGTCCCTCTCCGATATTTCAAAACTGGTTTCAGTCGGCTACCGGCATCATTTGAGGTAATCAGCTACAGATGCAGTCAAAGATAAATTTATGTATCTGTCAATAAATGTATAGAAAAGACTATATCTAAATTTAGAATAATTATAATAAGTATTTATGTCTTTTAGGTTTCGGAAATGCGTAAGAACATTTTTGAGGACCCGCTAAGTTGAAAGTCATTCACTTCTCAAAAGTGAATACTATACGTTATTTTTGATAATCTCACATCTCATTTTGAAGGTGAATAGATAAATATTAGAGATATGCATATTTTTAGTTCAGTAGCATCATATTCAAAATTTAGTGTCAATACAATTACTAACACGTTGTTTGTTATTGTCATATCGTTGCGTAAATATTGAGATATTTTTTTAACGTGTATTTGTACAACTTTATCGAACAGCAGTTGATAAAATACTATTTTTAAATACCAGTCTACTCGTTTTTAATCCAAAGATAAATGACTTTTATAATACTTAGAATTATTATGTACGCAACCGCTTTCTGAGTAATATTTCATGGGTAGAAATTGAAAGTGGACTCTATTAAAGCGACTTGGTATTGACGTGTTTTTACTAACAGTAGGTAATAACTTAGTTTCAAGACTTGATTCTTAATATTATCTGCGTTAACCACACTATTTTGCAGAATCATTCAGTATCAGTGGATAGTTTCACAACTCAGTCAATATATATATAGCTGAATAAGATTTAACTGTTATATATCACGTTAATGTATAGGTATTACATAAATTTCTTGTTTTAGATCTGTCAACATAACATACGATTATTACACAAAATTTTTGCCCACAGCTATTCATCATCATTATCAGCAACCCATTAAGTCCCACTGCTAGGCTCGGGTCTCCTCTAACTAGAGAGCTGAGAGGGTTTAGGCCATAATCCACTCACGCTGGCCTAGTGCGGGTTGGTGGATCAGACATACTCATAGAACTTCTTCTAGGGTATGTGGGTTTCCTCACGATGTTTTCCTTCACCGTTAGCAGATGGTAAGTCACTTGACTAGTACATATAAATTCCACAAAGTGGAATCCACATTGCTACTGCCGGTCAGGATCGAACTCGGACCGCGTGATTTGCACGCCGGTCTCTTATCCATTCAGCTACCATCGAGCCACTATCGAGCCCACAGCTATTATGAACTATAAAATATTTTATTCTAACAATAACTAAATTAATCAATAAGCTAGTATGCTAAGTTTTAATTAATTAAAAAATGCTACAGTTGTAAAAAGTAATGCTTTAATTAAAATTTGAAATGAGCTGCAAGTGAAATAGAGTACTGGACTCCTTGATAAGCATTCAATAGCCGCCGATAAAAGTACATTGCTATTAAAACGAAATGACATAATAAGTGAATTTGGGCGAAATTTAATCAAAAACCCAACAATAATAAAACAATGATATCACTACTAACACTGTTGACAGTGCTTCACTTCTATTTAGAAAAGACAAGAACATTATCTGCAAACAAGTTCATAATACGAACAAATTGGAATAACGTTTCTTTAATGGGGTCCTTACAAGACAATGCTCTTAAGGGCCGTATCACGTTTAGTCGGCGTGTCAGCCCTAATAGTCTTACTCTGGGACTATTTTTAGAACAAGAGTCAATTAAATTAAATTCTGAGGAGCTCGAGGGTTGTCACATGCACAATTATGTGATTTACAATGAATCGAGCGGCTGTCTGTGTGACGTGGCATTTAGTGAAATCGCGCTTATTTGGAATTAAGAATAATTGTTCTTTATTGTCTGGCGGGCTATTAAATAAAGTGTTTAAAAACAATTTTGTGGTCTTGTTTTGATCTGTAAATCGCCTCGATGTTTATCTACAAATTCCAGTAAAGTTTGCAGCTAGAATATACAGTAATGTGTTTTACCTATTATATAAAAATATTACCCTCTTTTTTAGCAGTCGCATAAAAAGAGAAAGTTAATACTAGTACGAGGAAGTTTGTTGAGGAAAATTATGTCAAATGACATCGTTTCATTTTATTCCCATTAGCAGATAGTACATAAAACTTTAATTATCTCAATAATAGATACCTAAACATCGTTCAGTATGAAAGTAATCTATCTATCTTTAAAGTGTCATCATTGGCCGACCGCTGCGAACTTCATCGGTTCGGATTGCTACCTGCGCAATAATTCGCGAGTGTAGTTTGCTCTAGAACATTACGAGCATGCCAAATGATATAAATGGATATAAAATGAATATGTAAACATCATCAACATCATTAAATAATTTCAAGCTGCCACATAAAATAGTTGGACTCATTCTATTTATAATATTGTCTTTTAAAACTTTCCTCTCAGTAATCCATAGCATATTTATTAGGTACGAAGCCGGCACAGGAGTCTGGCTGTGTGTCAATACGACAGTGAGATTATATTCGTCAGAATAAGGGACTTCCGTACCAGGACGCGATATTAAGTAATTGAGCAACAGGTTAGCATACACTGACTTCATACTGGAATTCGGGACAGTTCATTGTACATACAAAAGGTACGAATATAATGTAGGAACAAAATTTATTCGGTTTAATGATCTTATTACAACAATAAAGGAAATTAGATTTAGCTATGTTCTAAAATTAGTATTTAATTCAGACGATTAGACAATCTAAGCTTGAAATGTTGGTTATCATTATTTTTTATTTAAAAAATAGATCATGAGGATGAGGATATACTTCACTTATGTTATATCTAGGTACATATAAATTGTCTGGATAGATACTTTATCTTTAAGAAATCCAAAAATTCACGCCGAAATGTTAAATTTCTTCTAGATATTTAAAACAAACACTATACCGCCATTTTAGACAGTAATAAAATTTTACTGGAGAAGGTTTTTTAAAATATTTTTCTATTGATTTTAGTAGAAAAATATTCTCTAGCTTCTTCTAGCCCTATCCAATTTACCAAAAAAGTTTTTGTCTTTATATTTAAAATCTTTGATGTATTTTGATAACAGGGCTCAATATATTACATATATTATTATATCCTAACAATTACCTATTAAATTATAACGCTTTAAATTACTTAGACTTGGTAAAGGAATTGCTGACAAGAATATCGATTGACTGACAAAGATAAACGACTCGATTATGATTTCGAGAGCCGATTAAAGTGTATTGATTGAACGCCTACAGCGCAGTCAGACAAGCAATGAATCTTTAACAAAGTCGTCTTAATTCATCTACGCAGACAAATGACTGACATATAAACAACTTTTGATTAAATGTTACAAGCATTTGCGGTGTTTTAAGTATTCTAGTAGCACGTGTTAATCGATGAAGGCTAATAACTCGTAATATTTATTTTACTACGGAAATGTATAAACGTGATATACTTCATGTCATTCTTGCTCAAATCTATTCATAGATTAAACAGAAGAACTAAAAGTTCTGATGACTACTTTTAGTAGATAAAAATAAATAAAGACCTTTTCTTTCTTATTTTCTTAGCAAAGCGCACAATCTAAAGGTAAACAGTTACCGTAGTTATATACACCGGCAAATAAAAGAATAAAATATCGACCTGTTATTAATTTGAGTCCGTGTAGTGAGGGGTTAAGAAAAAATAAATGCACTACCCCATTTCAACCCGTGGGTGTCGTACAAGGCGAGTAAGGGAGTAGTAACGTTAAGCAGACAATCACATTGCAGTGATCTTGCGAAAAGGAAAATTCGTTACAAAACCCTATACCAACCCGTCTGGCCAGCGTGATATAGCAGGCTAAATTCCCTTCAAAATCTTTGGAAGAGACCTGTGCCCAGCTGTGGGACTATTATAAATATATAAGAATATATATATAAGTTTTCCTAGCTGCCTCTAACCAAGCTAAATCTGATTTAATCCAAAAAACAACAAGCAACACAACAGTGGAAAAAGCAATTTCACAATACGATCTTCTGTAAGCTAATGGTAGGCAACTGTCTTATCGAATATTTGAGCAAGAGCACATATAATGCTCTACCCGAGTTATTACTCATTTCATTAGTCTATTTTTACCCAGAACGGGTATTGTTTTTCGCGCGTATCTTGTATGTTTGTAAATTTCTTTATTCCCACGAATCTTCCAAACGGCTGGATGGATTTTGACAATTAGGGTATCGTTCGATTTGTCTAGAAAACCCAAGTGTCCTTAGATAGGTTTTAAGAATAAAAAGGCTTAAACGGCGGGCTTTTGACGCCAAATTGTAAGAAGTTCAATATTTTTTTTAACCAAACCTATCCAGTTGTGTATCAAAATAAAGAGAATCAAAAGGAGATTACATATATTCAAAAAGAGGTTATACATAATTGAATGGTTCCAAATTGTAAGTAGTTCTATTTTTTTAACCAAACCTATCGAGTAGAGTATCAAAATAAAGGGAATCAAATGGAGATAACAAATATATGTTATGTATTGATATTTAATCAGGTATAATAATATTACTATAATTTTACGGTCTTTTTAGTGCGTTGCTCTCTGTTGATTTT
Source organism: Laspeyria flexula (assembly GCA_905147015.1). Lineage (NCBI taxonomy): Eukaryota > Metazoa > Arthropoda > Insecta > Lepidoptera > Erebidae > Laspeyria > Laspeyria flexula. The sequence goes on along the minus strand of LR989964.1, from coordinate 6,557,914 downwards.
TTGCAGTCGGGTTATTAAATTTTTTTAATTATATTTACTTGTTAAAACCTAGAATTATTATTATAAACAACAGATGCAGTTGGAATAGTTGCTATCGTTGTTTGCATTTTGGAATATGACGTGTTTTATTAAATAAAGTGTATGTAGGTTTATCGCAAATATGTAGGCACACTTATAACTAAGTGTATGCTTGTTAAATTAAAATTGTAAATTGCATAGCATGAAATCACGTGCCAGAAATACCGTCAGCATCGTTTTGAGTAGTTGCAATACTTTGTTGAACTTCATTAAATGGGACTCTCTTCGAATTCCTATCAAATACTAACGCAACATTAAGATTTTTAGTTGATCTCAGATAGATTTAAGATTTTTTGTTTTCTCCTTGTATTTTTTTTTAATTTTTTTTTACGGGTAGGTAGTTAGTCTGCTGTTTTCGACACCGTTGTCAAAAAGGCTCTAGTTGAAAATCAGCACATGGCACTTTTGTGCCACGTATTTTAAGCTGAACTGGAGCCTATTTTGGTGACTTTAATATAAATATGTTAATCTGTGTTCTGTTTGTGTATTGTGTTTTTTGGTCACCAAATAAAATATTTTTCTTTCTTTCTTTTAATAACCTATAAAAGATCCAGGTGGCAATAAGTAAACTATCCTTATACGTAATCTCATCAATTGCAATAATGTCAAAATATCGAAGAATAAAAACGACTAAATATATGTAAATACCCTGATAAACAATTAACAAGTAGCCCTCATAATAAATCATAATAATATCAATCATAATTATATATATGATAATTGTATGATACCTTAATCCACTACTTGAAATGAAAATCTGCCAACTCACATCGAAACAGGTTTCCGAACACAAATACAAGCTACAAACACTGGCACAATAAAATAAGAGAAAATAAATCAATATCAAAGTATTGAAGAAGTAAACGTTCGTGTTGTAAATCGAGAAACATTTATCATCGTTATTTAGGACAAACGTCAAGTTAAACACAATGGGCACAGTGCATACAATCGTACGGTGTCAATGCAAAGTGCATGAACGCGCGTGACCACTGCGCTTAATTGAACAATACACGATTTAGGTGGCTACTCCTGTTTACACTCAATTACTTTGTAAAGCTATATCGATTATGGCTAAAGGCACTCGAGAACTTCAATAACAATTTATCGATCATGCTTTTGGAGTTGTTCGAATTGTTTGCTTCGGTATTCTGAAAATATTTGTAAATGGAAGCAATGGCTTAGTTAGGGATTGCTTAAGACATAAATTACATAAAGAATGTGGTGGTCAGCTGTTGGAGAATAAAGTTGTTTTTATCGTAAGATACCATCTTTTAATATACTTATCTTGATGCTATCCGTGTAAAACTGTATGTGTTGGTATTCAAAAAAGTTGGGTTGCAAGTGTTTGCGTTATAAAGGGTTAGCGATGATTCCCCCCGTTTCTTGCCCTCGAAAAATTTTCTATTCAATAATTACGTTTTTTTTTCAATAAAATCACTTCGGGGGGATTCAGCATTAACCCGTTATAAAATCATACAATTTTGAGTTTAAATATGATTAATACGAAAGAGAAGAAATTTACGGTTTTCTTTTGTATATTTTCCCATTAGCTACAGCTAAATAATATAAACAAAGATAAATTGATGGACTATATGCAGATGATAGAAATTATGAATGTGTTACTAAATACAATTTTAAAGAAAACAGTGTTGTTAACAATTCAATTTAAACCGACACAACCAAAATAAACAAATGCAATCCGTAGAGGAATGCAAACATTGACAAAGTTAAATGGTCAACGAGTTTCGTGTCGATCGTGACGGCCGTTACATTTGAATGATTTTGTTCAGATACCTGTCAATCGGAAGTGAGCACACAAAAGAGGTCACGTACGTCGACTTTGCCACCTGTACCTACGTATGTGATTAATGTACAACAAAAAAAAAATATTTGCCAGTATCTGGATAAAAATGAATCATCATTACAAGTTACTGCTGGGCACGGCTCTCCTCCAATCATTGTGAAGGGAATTTAGCCTGCTATACCACGCTGGCCAGACGGTATAGGGTTTTGTAACGAATTTGTATTTTCTTGCAGTGATCTTGTCTGCTTGACACCCACGGGTTGAAATTGTTTGACATTATGTTTTCTTAATCCCTCGCTACACGGACTCAAATGAATAAGGTCGATATTTTCATAGAGCGGTAACTGTTCGATTGTAAAAAGAGACCCTTTTAAGGAGGATGAGTTATTAAATGATGCCATGTTACTACTCAAGCGTAGAGTAGGACGCCGTCCAGCTAGATGGTCCGATGACCTAAAAAAGGTCGCTGGGTCTGACTGGATGCGGAAGGCGGAGGACAGAGTGCTATGGCGCGTGTTAGGAGAGGCCTACGTCCAGCAGTGGACAGGAATAGGCTGAAATGATGAGGATGATGATGATGTTACTACGAGTAAGTTGAATTACCTGATAACACTAGCTAAATAATGGTTACGCGTAATATACTAGCATGAGACCTTGTAGTTACGGTTTACATAGAATTAAAAGAGATCTAAAATATCTAACTGAAACCACTAATCTTCGTAAACGACTTATGACGACTTGACCTAAATAGTGAGATTAGTTTAGTTTTAGTCTGAAATGTAGAGAAATAAAAAAAAAATGTACGACGACATTTTTCAAATATTTTAAATCAACAATGAAATATTTTATTAGACGCGACCTAATTGTGTATAAACCCGGTCAAGAGACATTTTTCAGTATCTAAAATGGTGTAATAATTAATTAAAGAGTAACTGCCTGTTTACTTTTAAAGCGCAATTGTAAACGCAGAAGAAATAAAATTTTAAGCACATTGTTTAATATATTATAAAATAGTAATATAATATCACAAATGTGATGTGAAATTGTAATTATTCCTAAGTTACATATCGAATTTAAAAATAAAAAAGATATAATACGTAGAGACTGGATAGAAAACCAATAAAGGCAATCGAATTTACAAATCAATCTTCACTTGTCAAAACACATGAATGATATTAGATGGAAATATTTTATAGATAATATGTTTTGTTTACAATTATTTGTATGCTATCGATAAAATAATGTATTTGGGGCTTGTATCTTTGTGATATTGGACAACGATAACCCATTCACTGTGACAAGGTCGGTTTGAGGGTTAATTTTTGACAATAACCATCTTCTCAAACCAGAATTTGAAGAATTAGATGATGACAAATTTGACGTACCTTCTTTATCCAGGCTAGCAAAGACACATAAAACCATTGATTTACAATTTCGACCATGCAGCAGATACAATAAGCCTTAAAATAAAACAAAGGCCATTTAAATATCGACAATCAGTAAAGTTCACGATTTATTATTAAATTATATGGAAAACGTAAACAAAACATAGTAATAAAGATATAAAATTAAACAGTTTAATCACCAACGATTTCCAAGAAGCGATACGCCTCTAAAAGGTGGCGTAAATTTAAAATAATGTGTAAGGAAAGCTATTTATTTTGGAGCAACAAATACGAGGTTTTGTCGTAAATCAGAAAAAGGTCACAAGTGTTGATTGACGGCTATCATTCATTGAGGTGTCAGCAACACCGATTTAATGAAAAAGGCGTGGTTTCATATTTAATAACCAGCTTTATATTACACGTTATATAAATATTTAATAACGCGAATTTATAGGGAAAAGAATGCAGATCGAAAAGTCAAGTATTAAATAATTGCTCTGGGGCTGATATATTTCGAAGGAGATTACTTTAAAGGTCGGCACAGGTGTATAATTACACTTCACTGCCATCAATTTGGTCTTGATGCGAAGGGAGAACTTACATAATAAAAAGTTACCAGTTTTTATTGTTTCTTTATTTATGTTTTGAAAAATATACGTTACACTTCGAATTGACTTCTGATTTAATTCATAGAAAATTACACCACGATATTCCTTAGTGCCACGTTTAGCTTTTGTGGCTTGTGATAGCTTGACGGGGGGTTCCGTGCTGAGGTATCCACAGAACAGAGATAGGGAGGTACCAAACCCCAAAAATAGGGTGTCCAATCATTTGACAAAAAACAAATGACAAATTTTCATTTATAAAACAACGTTTGACAAAATTATACTTGATAAATTTATTATTTTACAAACTGTTGTTTAACAAACTACTCATTTGACAAATTATTTACCAGACTAAATTAAACATGTAGAAGGCAAAACAACGTATAGTATAAATAACATTTGACAAAATGGCTACGTTAGGTTACGTTAGAACTGCGACCACAACTTATTTCGCTTAGTTAAGCAGGCAGAGTGTATTTTTTTTAAATTGACGTACTTCAGTAAAATTATCCAAAATACCTCCTTTTGTAACATACAAAAGGCCTTTTTATACTAATAAGTTATCTTCTGTCATTTTGTAAAAACACCCATAGATTTAGACCGCAGCGGATCCTAGGTCTATGAAAACACCAATTAGACAAACGAATTATTTAGTCAAATGAACATTTTTATACTAATATTTTAACAAGTGGAATATTTGCGAAGTAAAACATTTGCGAAACCTGTATTTTGTCAAACGATTGTTTTTAAAGTAATGTGTTTTAGAAATGAAAGTTTGTCAAATGATCAGTTTTTCTAACGTTGTTTTTAAAATGTTAATTTGTCATACGTTTTTTGTCAAACAATAGTAAACCCAAAAATAGTAATTACATACCTATAATAATATGTGTGAGCTTAACTTCATTCATATTACTCATTCAAATAAAAATCGAGTAACCTTATCAGATCGAATTATGGATACCGATAACAAGAATCGAGTTCAATAATCGTAGATTGTTTCTTCTAAGATTGTGATGACGTTAGTAGACTGTTCGTTTAGCGATTTGGTTGTAATTGAAACCTCGTGATACTGATACATTACTCGTATATACAATGTCGTATGTACCTATGTACATAACAACATACTGTACGTTTTAAAAATACTTAATAATTGTATGCATTATAGGTACTACGTAATTATTAGGAAAACACTAGACGAAAATAAAGTGAAGTTGTGTGTTTTTTATCTACGGAAGATTGTAATTTTGTATAGAAAATGTGAATAAAAAATAAAAAAGTGTGAATAAAAAACATTTATTATTTATCAAGCAACGGAGAATCATTTACACATATATATAGCACATAAACTAAATATGAAAGTAGGTATATTAATTTTGTTAGTATATAAATAAAAAAATATTTATTTATATACATATTTTTTACTTTTGTCTTTAAAATAAGAAAAAAGCTGAAACTTTTATTTACCTTTCTAATCACGGATAACATAACCTTTTGGCACGTAATATTTTTTAAATTTTTCTTGTCATAGTTTTGGCTTGATAATATATTTTGAAACCATGTTTGACACTTTCTTTAGGTATAACAGGGTTCATTTAATTTTATCTATCGACCAGTTGTATGAAATATATTAATTTGATAAAGTTAAACGCATTCAGAATGCGCACTACAGAATAAAGATTTATCTATTCTACCGGCACGCTTTGATGTCTATACACATGAAAGATAAGAAATCAGAATGTGAACAGAATTTAATATTGCCATTTTATTAGGTATATTAACTACTCTATATACCTACGCTTTCGGTACTCCCATGTATGTGTTCAGAATTCTTAATCTATGCTAATATTATGAAAGAGTTTGTCTGTTTGGTTGAACGCGCTAATCTCTGGAAATACTGGTCCGATTTGAAAAATTATTTCAGTGTTGGATAGGCTATTTATTGAGGAAGGCTATAGGCTATATAACATAACGCTAAGACCAATAGGAGCTGAACAGTGACCATACAAAGAACGACGGGCGAGAAGCCCCGTGCAACTTCTAGTAAATTATTTTAGTGTTGGATAGGCTACTTATTGAGGAAGATATATAAGATAAATGTATTGAAATTTAATTGAATATCTACTGATTATAATTATGAACTAAAATTTGTACGCCAGAAATGGCAGAATATGTTGTACTTTAAGAAATTATATTATAGCAAACCACCTTTTGAACCACATATTCGAACAAATAAAGATTGATTGATTGAAGGCTATAAGTTATAATAACATCATCAAATAAGTATCTATACCTTTGTGGAGAAATAGGTAAATAAATTAATTTACGCATTCAGAATGACAGTCTCCTGTTAGACAAGTCATTGTAAAGAAGCAATATAGCATCTTATCCTTCAGTTGAAGTGTTTACATTCATCGTTTACAGGAATATTTTAATATAAATGTACTAGGAAAATTTTCAGTTCATTGGTTTCTCAGACGAGTGTTTATACTTGGATAGATTTATCTATTGATTAGTAGATAATTATCTGTTTACAATGATGTCAGATCCTTGTTACCGATAATATTTAAAAATATTATCAATAAGCGCCGGGCCCATATTCTCAACCGACAGAAAGATCCGAATCTATGAACAAGGTGCTTAAATTTACTTATTGGTAGAGAAAATGTGTGGAAAAAGGTGATATTTTTCTATAAGCAATCCATTTTCTACTATTATGTTACGTTACTTGTAAATGCACCTTTATTTTCGGCCGGAAATTTTCAAATAGTTGAGAATATGGAAGGGCCAATAAATGTCGCTATCGGATAGAAGTCCGCTACCGCAAAAGTCTAATAAATTGTCTCTAAAACAACCACCTTTCAACTAAATGACTACAATCACAGAACAGAGATAGGTTTTTACTACAGTCATATCACTTAACGTGAGGGTGGCAACTTTTTCGATATGGAAGGCGACAATTGCACGTAATAGTCATAAAATCTATGTTTGTAAGTCGTTAGATTTCACAGTTACTTCATATCTTTAGATGACAATATATTACGAATTACACGTGTATCGCACAAAAAAATGTATTTAAGAAGAGATATTATCGTCAACACATTTGAATAGTGACAGTCTACTCTTAGAAGTAAGTTAGTTTTTAAACGACTTCAAAAAAGGAGGAGGTTATATGTTCGACTGTATGTATTTTTTTTTTTTTTATGTATGTTCATCGATTACTCGGAGATGCCTGAACCGATTTAAAAAATTCTTTTTTTGTTTGAAAGGGTATACTTCCGAATTGGTCCCCTATTCATCACGTCAAGTTCTGATGATGGAATCTCAGGGAAATCGAAGGCAACCCTCAAATTTTATAGGCACATGTTACGTATTTCATATATTTTTTAAAGTTATTCAAGTATTTACGTCTGATAGTCAACATCTCATGTTGATGAGCTGGTGATGGAAGGTATAACTCTTTAACTGTTAGGAGTTGGAGGATAATTCTTTCGACATTATAGGTTCTTATAAACCAATAGTTGTATTCTTGTAGGTTATTTAGGTGAGCTGATACTGGAAGGTATAACTCCTTAACTATTAGGAGTTGGAGGATAATTCTTTCAATATTAAAGGTACTTATAAACCTATAGTTGTATTCTTGTAGGTTATTCAGGTGAGCTGTCAGTGGAAGGTATAACTCCTTGACTCTTAGGAGTTGGAGGATAATTCTTTCGACATTATAGGTACTTATAAACCTATAGTTGTATTCTTGTAGGTTATTCAGGTGAGCTGTCACTGGAAGGTATAACTCCTTAACTTTTAGGAGTTGAAGGATAATTCTTTCAACATTATAGGTACTTATAAACCTATAGTTGTATTCTTGTAGGTTATTTAGGTGAGCTGTCACTGGAAGGGAAACTTCTTAATGTTTAGGAGTAAGAAGATGATTTCTTTAAATATCACATCCATGTATAAACCTTAAGTTGTGTTATTTCAAGTGTCTGAGGTGAGAGCTCTTGATGGAAGATAAAGTTGTATAATTCAAAGGAATTCTTAGATGATATTTTAAGTTTTCGATATAGTATCTAACCTGCATTGTATACCTATACTTGTTACCTGTCGCATTTTATAGGAAAAAAGAAAGACATAAAAAGCTGAGAGTTTTGAGATTCCTCTATTCTACAATCAGGTTGTGTTGTTAGAATATTTAAATAGACGTTCCCTTCTATCGAAGATTCTTTATTTCGGTTTTCCGTCTTAGTTTGCCAGCCAGTATTATTAAATCTGCTAGATAAAAAGTACACTAAAAATGGAAAAATAAACTATTTTTAACAAAAAAATATTAAAACGACTTCAAAGCAGTACTAAAAAGCGAAAAATAAACTGAATTAGATATTTAATTCCAAGCTAAAAAATACCTACCTACCTGTTTAAAGTATAATACTCTATTACTAATCTGTTTGAAGTCGGTGCCAGCCTAATGAGGTTGTATCACTCAGTTTGAGCCGTCCACTAGGTACACGCAAGTGCGAGGTGGTGTGAAGTAGCGAGCGAGCGACGAGCGGTAACAGATGTACGTACTAAGTAGTACGTAGCTTAACAAACTCTATAGGCTTGGCACCGACTTCAAACAGATTAGTAATAGAGTATTATACTTTAAACAGGTAGGTAGGTATTTTTTAGCTTGGAATTAAATATCTAATTCAGTTTATTTTTCGCTTTTTAGTACTGCTTTGAAGTCGTTTTAATATTTTTTTGTTAAAAATAGTTTATGGTAATAAGTGTTTAAAGTTAAATGCCTCTGATTCGTTTTTCCTATAACTTTTGTGATGCAGTTGTAGCATTTCCTTTAGTAGCGTTGAGTAGGTACTTACACTGCCCGTGCATTTGCGCGTAGACCAATTTCTAAGGCACACTAAACGATTAAGTTGGCGGTACATTATTTTTAACTATATAATACAACTGCTGACCCAAAAGTGCCCTATTAAATCATTAAAAGTCGCAATTGCATTACATAAGCTAAGGGAAAAACGCATGTAAAGTTACTAAATTTAGATACAATTTCCCGTGCGTTTGACTTTCTGATGATTTCTTCTTTGGTAGGGCAGAATAAAGATGTTTGAATTAAATGAATGAATGATGTTAAATTCAATACCACCAGCACCAGGGGCATTATAAGCGCGATGCTGACTTATTTTCGTCATAATTTTAATATTATATATAAATAATATAAATAATAAAATAAAAAAAACAGAGGTACTACGGAGCGACACACCAATGATATAAACGTCTTATACAAACACCGCCTGTATCCTAAATTCTAGAACAATCAAATGTAACGAGAGCAGACCGTGTGAGGTTGTAATTAGCTAGAAGCAGTATTTATCTGAACATTTAAAGGTAAAATAATTGATACATAGAAACGGTCATATTAGTTAATACAACTTGAACTAATTGATATACCTATAGATATGAAACGAATACTAAATATGGTATGGTTAATCCTTACTAATACAAATGCGAAATTTGTTAGTTTATCATCTTAACGCATTGGAACGCAACAACAAAACAAAGTGATTAATTTACATATATATATAAAATTCTAACTCACTTATTTATTTCTAATACTTAAGTTTAAATCCTATCTGATTGCTTTCATTTCCCTGTATGTTACGGAAGGAAGTGACTAGTTTTTACAATACTTTGGCCGCGTGACTAGGTAAAATCCGGTCAATTTTGAAAAACTAAGTAGTTATTACTGGGAAATTTGTGGTCACAGTGTCGAAGTCTAAGATGATGGAGCGATCGGATCCGCAAGCCAGTGGACTGTGCTGGAATCGAAGCCCTAAGAATGACCGAGGATCGGGACACATAGAGATGGCGGTCACGGGGGTAAAGTCAAAGAAAATGAAGCGACCAGTTACTCGAGGCAGAGGGCAGCGGTGGAGTAAAGACCGACCAACGGGGTCATTATCCTCAGATTTCTCAGCATTGAGGGAACGAATTAGAAGAGAATAGTTTCTTTCCTCCATTTACTTCTGCTTAATGTCTTGCATATCTTAAAAAGGAAGTTTCCAAAGTGTCATAACTTGGTGAGGCTTACAGAAATTGCAGTGGTGAGTGCGACGTAAGTGCGGGTATAGGCTATCATTTAATGCAGGGAAGCCACGTACGGGAGCTTGTTTATTGATAATTTGTACACCGGTATATATATACCGGTGTACAAATTATCAATAAACAAGCTCATAATGTTATATAACATTAAATAAATAAAAATAATTATCCAATCTGCCTAATTACAAAGTGTTGGGGTGGAGACATTGCATAATTTGATTAAAACATCAAAGATTACGCGGACGTGCAGATAAAACGATGATTTGGCACGATTACTGATATAATCTTGTCTGCGTGCGTGAACCTTACTTTGAAATAACATTGAAATTAAATCAAATCTCGTTTATTCATCTAGGCATTTTTTTTTAACCAAACGTATCGAGTAGGGTCTCAAAAAAAAGGGAATCAAAAAGAGATTACATATATCCAACAAGAGATTATACATAATTTAATGGTGTCAAATTGTAAGTAGTTAATTTTATTTTTTTAACCAAACCTATCGAATAGAGAATCAAAATAAAGGGAATCAAATGAAGATTATAAATATATAAATATGTTATATTATATTTAAATTTAATCAGGAATAATAATTACAACAATTTTTCGGTCTTTTTAGTGCGCTGGTTATCTATTGATTTTTTTACAGTCGGGTTATTTTAATTTTTAATTATATTTACTTGTTTATACATGTTACATTCAAAATGTCTGACGTAACAATATTTTAAGATTGAATTCATTAAAACAGCAGTAATACCTGATGCATATACACAATTACACATACTTACCTACACATACATATGCACAGTTTTATAATGTGACGTTACACCTTGTACAAACTCATTTAGCTTATTTATTATAATTGCTAAGTAAAGAGTGACAACTTTAATTGCAAATGTTAAGTTTATTTTGTAATTATGCACATCGACATCAAATACAAATTTTAATTGAAACATATTATTATAATCTAAGAAAGAAACGTTTGAAATTTATTGACATTATATTATTATTTTTCATTAGATATTACCAAGAGAACTATTGTTGATGAAAAGTTTAACAATTTACAAAGAACTTAAAACAAATCCAGATTTATACAATTATTTTTTATTTGCTTTCTACTTTCATAATTTTTCTATAACATCATCTATGTGGTACACTAGAAGCATCTTTAGGAATTAAAACTATATACAAGTAAGTTTGTAATGATTATTACTTCAGGAATATTCATCATCATCAGCATCAGGAACCCATTAATGTCCCACTGCTAAATTTACTCATATTTTATCAGGCATAACAGTAAAATAAATAGAGATTACCTCTTAGTAAGTAATATTTTTATCACATTTCGTTGCAACAAATTATCGATCAACAGAAACGTTTTAAATAAAGAACAATATTTTAAAGCTTACCTAGATACACAAGTTCCACACAAAGTTCCTTCTGAACACAAATATTCACGCACAAAATACAACAATACTATTTAATTTATTTCCCACACATTAACAAACGATAACCAATCTTTATCTAAGCACAGATTTTTGTTATTCAAATATAAAACCGGCGTTTTGGAGTTGATAACTGTGTAACAGTGTACGTAACGAAGGCACGTCAGACAAATGAACAATAAATTTATATTGAGTCGACGGCAACGAGTGCAACTCGTCAGATTCACTGGGTATTAGACACTACTGGGGACGCGAGCTATGAAGTTAGTGAAGGAGTCAACCGACCAAAGGACAACTACGCCTACTCGATACTGCGAAAATGGCAATTGAACAACACTATTTCTTGATATTCTATTGCCGCTGCCCACTAATAAAACGATCAACGCAACTGCACACTTCACAATGACTATTAGAACTGATCATTATCTGTGTATTTTTAACAAGTGATTTATGTATTTATAATGTTATCTCAAGTCATTGGGAGCACGATAAAATGGCATTTCACTTAGGTACAAATCGAAGGAAATTGATAATGTTGATTAACTTTTGTTTGTTTACAGTTTACTGTTTACGCCGGTTTTGCGTCATTGTGTATTTGATACCCGTATTTACAGTAAAAATATTATTTATTAACATTTGAAATGAACTTTATAATAATACTACAATGTAAGTTATATTATTAAATTAAACATTCCTGACCATCTCACAATTATGTATGAACCATGATTGCTTTAACAGACACAGTGGTAATCACACACAATCATCCATCACCGATCATGACCCATTCATACTGCATGCGTGCTGTTTATTTCTGTTATTTTTTATTATTTTAATAATAATTTTTATCTGATTTATTTTTTCATATAAAGAATCATCATAAAAAATACAAGGAAATTCTAAATGTTATTCACGTAAATTTCCGTGACGCTAGCACCCAATATTGTATAACATCCATTAGGTGGAAGTCGACCTTATCACGTTTTATATCTCGGTCTAAAATCCGTTGGGATGAAAAAGTTCAGTCAGCTACTTAGGTAGGTACGTACTTTACTAGATACCTACCTGCTGTTTGCTCAGTGAACCGTTCCAAGTTTTCCGGCTTGGCATTTCAATAGAAATTAAATCTTATTTGAGTCTTGTTGAGTTGTAATTAGAAAGATTTTGTTTCGTTAAGAATATTTAATCTATTTATTTTCAGAATACTTTACTAAAGATGGTAGGTACATATAGCAGTCTAAATATATTTTTTTAAACTTACTCTTACCTACTTAATAACAGTTTACTTAAAACACCTACATGGATACGTGGAGAATATACAACTTTACGCCTGAGAAGATCGATAAATTGAATACCTGTTTCCTATTTGATTATTATTTATAGAACTCCAGTTTAAAATTAAATTTACTCTTATTTTTGTATTGCTCACATTTGGTTATAATCTCATAAGATAACGTAAAAGGCGCCATCTAGCGTCGAGTAGCATCATTTATATATTAGTTCCTATTAACGAACTAGATGGCGCTTAAATAAATCTTGAAATATTTTTTGCTGATTTATTATTGTGTAACAGGTAGGCGTCACAGCAGGCTAATTTCCGTTAGAATTATTTATACGCACGTTTGTATGAATAAATTTGAAGGTTGTTGTTGGTTTTTGCGGCTATTTTTAGAATGAAAAACTCGGCAGCAAGAATTCCTATCTACACGCCTCTTTGTCTACCTACGACAGTTATGAAGAAAAAGAGGTAGAAGACATTTCATAGGTACTTTGGTACATACTTAATATTTAATGGCTGAAGAAACTTGACATGCTTGACTCATCACAATCATTTTATATTAACCTACACCTACTTCTATCCGATTAGGTATATTTCTATCCCTATAATAGTTTCGATAGTAGCAAACTGCAAGCAACCAAATCGATCAACAAGCCTATTTGCAAGCACTTTTGGCAACAAACACATTGAAATAAATTTATAAGACGACTTCATTACAACGACAAACAGCTTTGAAAATACGCCATACAAATGAAAAACCGCGTGTTGATATTTAACTTATCTATTTGTTATATTTTTTAGATTATGGAAGAACAAAATATTTTAATAACATACATTTATAATAAAAATGATCCTCCAATCGAAGGAAAAGGAAAAGGAAAGAAGAAAAATGAGATAATATTACTTATGTTGCTTTTTTGCTGGTGAATAATTATCTCTAAGCGGAATGAACCAAAGCTGGATTGGCACTAAGGGGGACATTTTCTCTTAGTGCGCCAGCGTGGCCGAAAGTTACATAATACGAGTATATCTCCTAAACTCAACTAAAACAGTAGTTGTAATGTAACTTAACTAAAACTAATGCACTACATTAATTAGTTTATGCAAGTATATTATTATTGTCCTTTTATTAAATGTCACTTCAAATCCAATTACAATTATGCATAAGGCTGTGGAGATCTATACAAATAAAGAGTTTGAGTTGAGTTTGAGAAATAGTTGCTTTATTTTATTATGTCACTTATTCATCATCATCATCAGCAACCCATTAATGTCCCACTGCTGGGCTCGGGTCTCCACTCCTCTAACTAGAGAGCTGAGAGGGTTTAGGCCATAATCCACACACGCTGGCCTAGTGCGGGTTGGTGGATCAGACATACCCATAGAATTTCTTCTAGAGTATGTGGGTTTCCTCACGATGTTTTCCTTCACCGTTAGCAGATGGTAAGTCACATGACTAGTACATATAAATTCCACAAAGTGAAATCCACATTGGTACTGCTGGTCGGAATCGAACTCGGACCGCGTGTTTAACACGCCGGTATCTTATCCATTCAGCCACCATCGCTTTTTTACACTTATTACGTAGTCTTATTCAAGAAGACTACAGCAAAGCTTAAAATAATTTCTCAACAATTGCAAGCAAGCAACAAGCTCAACAAATAAATAGTAATAGAAATTTCACGGTTCTAAATCATCAGACATCTTGCGATTCTTAGTACAATGTTGCTACTTGTGTAATACAAAGTTGAACCAATGTATGGAGTGACAGATCTTATTGACACGAACAATGATGGAGTTCTTTGACAACTTTGTCAATATAATCGTATCTGATGCCTTAGACAACACGTGTCATTTGTTGAAATCTTGATTATATCATGGGTAGTGTGTTTGTCATAATCATGATGAACGACTAGGTATTGTTTTGCCAACGTCTAGGTTTGTTGCTATCCGATATTTAATCTAACAAATAGATATAAAAAATACTAGTCTATGAGCCTACTCTTACGAGTCTTAAATCGTTTATAGGTGCAATATAAAAAATTAATCGTTTTATCATTCGTGATCGCCAATTCGATTGGAAGAATGAACACCGGTTTTAAACTAGAGCAGTGACAGCAAAAAATCGATTGGCTGAATACGATCTAGCTGTGACACGCCCCAATTAAATTTTCTTAACTACAGCTTAAAACAAAAAAATATCGTCTGGAAGATTACTAACATAATATATAATGCTAATTTCGCTTCACACTAGCAATTTCGTAAGTTCAGTTACTTTTAATACTACTAACTAGACCACATTTTCATCGATTTCTTCAAACTGTATGGAAAAGTACCAGTCGTCTAACACAATATGTCAATTCCACGATTACACTATTAGACTGAAACGGATAATTCGCTGGAGTAAGATTCTTAAAGACATATAGTTAATAAAGTTATAGATCAGTTAGCTAGACCCAATATTGTGAAATTCCACCGCAATTTTGTTACTATATCTAGAGTTCAAAATGCAAAATGATCAAATAAAATATCGAATCAATTAGTCTTCAAGGAGTGGCCAAATTGAACGCATTAGAGAGATAATGCATGGGACACTTCTTGAAATTTATGTTTCAACAAGCGGTGACTGTGGAGATTGATGAAACCATTAACTACTAAATAAAACAATGTCGCAAACCTGAATGATCAAGTCAACCTGGATTAACTGATACCAAGCAGTTAATCTTATAACCGATAATTTGGATTTAGTAAAATTACTTGGCCATAAATTATTTTATCAGTATTCTTGTTTTATGGATGAAACATTATTCAAGCGGCTATTCTCTTATTCTAAAATTAGTTTCAATTAGTGCCAACCTTTGTTTGTCTATTTGATTTGATTGACAACCAATTTATCAATCAATCGAAGCATTTTATTTATATATAATAGCACAACCACAACATACATTTATAAGTAATAGTAAGTATATAATATTGCATCTGATATGTATGACAATTTCGGTGTACCTATACCTACATACATATCATTTACTATAACGTAGCTATTATTTGCAAATATGGGTACACTAGCTTCTGCCCGCAGCTCCGCTCACGTGGTATGTCGAGAAGTAACCTATGTACTACTCCAGACTATAAGCTATCTATATGTCAAATTTCATACAGAACCTTTCAGCCGTTCTCTCGTAATTGAGTAACTAACATACAGCCATCTCTCTTTCCATCCATCCTAACTTTCACATTAAAATAATATTATATTAGGAAGATTTTAAAATCTTACAATATATATAGGTTTAGATAAGTTTTCCATACTTAACCTTATGGGCATGATTTGTAAATTTCCGTTCGTATTCGGTCTGTATATCTGTCATAGTGATGAAAGTAACTGATTACCGATCCGAATTGCAATGTATACGATGACAGTGCCTTCATTCCTATTTGATAGTGAGATTATCTTTCATTATCTTTAGATTTATGACAGTTTGAGAAATTAACTACCGAAACAATATAATATGTACTTAATAATGATCAATATTTTTGCGTTCTTGCGTAATATATTACCAGTGTTATCAACTGGATTGATCTTTGACATCCTATAAATAGTACTGATAAGATTCGTATTTAGTTTTGTTTTACTATTTTTTGTCTTTCATTATTTTGTCATGTCTACAAATATCTGCGTATCAATCTAAAACGTAATACTTTTTGAGTCAATTTGCTTTCAGTTCAAGGACTGATTTCAAAAAGCAAGTACGTCAACAATTGTTTATATTTCTGTTATCGTTGATAAAATTACACAAATCATATGCAAAATTTACATCATTATCCAAAACAACATTAATTATAAAAACATTGTTATGAGGCGTGATAATAATACCTGTGTCATAATCAACAAACTCTTATCAAATTAAAGGTTTGCTAAGCCTAAAACTCCTTGAAGTCAACACAATTCACACGCACAATAATATTTATGTAGTTTCTGCTCAAATATTTTGTGTATTAACATCATTTATAGCTTACTGGAATTTTTTATACTGTCTCTGGTAAACAGGATGAAAGCATTGAGTCCACATGGACTAATTTCTCCAAATATACTTCACTTTCTGCTGAGAGAGTGCTAATAGAATTTTATAAGCCAAAATACTAATACAGGTATTTTGGCTTATAAAATTCTAGCACTCTAAAATTAAACTTAAACCAAGATAATGTGCATGGTTTTCAAAATGCGTAATTACGCATTTCAAAGCTACGCAGCGTAATCTTTCGCAGTGATTAAAGGCGACCTAAT
Organism: Laspeyria flexula; assembly: GCA_905147015.1. NCBI lineage: Eukaryota > Metazoa > Arthropoda > Insecta > Lepidoptera > Erebidae > Laspeyria > Laspeyria flexula. The sequence goes on along the minus strand of LR989964.1, from coordinate 6,540,946 downwards.
TAATATAAAAGCGGATTCCTTTCATATCTGAGAATGTTTGTAAGTCGTAAATACGTAAGCTGAGTCTGTGCAACGTTATATACAATACACAAGGAGTAACCTACATTCATCGAATGATTACATCCTGAAACGGGCAGCTTCTATGGCCTCGTATAAACATTGGTTATCAAACAGCTCTTGAACTCCTATCACAAAGATGGAAGTAGATAAAATTTATTTGAATTGGAAGGTTTTATGAATAGGTGATATCTTTGTTATTGACAAGTCATGTGATTGTAATGTCAGATCTGGGCCTTGATTCTGTATGACATAGAAATGTCATCATATAAAAAGTTGACTGTCAGACATCAGTTCAAACGACAGTTCATCCTGATGAAACTCGTGTTAAAGTTAAACAGACCTTGCTGCAAAAGTAGGGTAGATCCAAATTTTAGCCGTTGTTAAAAGTAGGGCCGTATTAGATTCCAGAAAAAAACAAGCGTCCTATAACTAATTTTGGATCTGCTCCCCTATTCCGTTTGGTGCAAGAAAGTAATTTTAAAACCGACAGTTTTACTTCTCCCTTTTGCTGTAAGGTCCCCAATTGTTACCCTTGAATAAAGAAAACAAAAGAAAATAGAGAATGTTTTGTATAATTGCGATCATTATTTCCTCACAGTGAGAGTAGTGATGTATAACATATTGATTAGGCGGAGGTTCCAGAGCGGTACAAACCGGTCGGTGGTTGCTACGGCAACTTTAGTTGATGATAACGCAACGTATTCAAACGTTGAGTAAACCTCGGCATGCATAGTTCGAAGTAGAAATACATATTAACAAAATGCAGGCAACGGATACTCGTAAGATACTCAATACTCAATCATTTATTGCTTCCATAATGTACAAATAGGTGGTAGGTATAATGTAGGTTACAATTATGGACCCTGTCGGGCACAGCACAATAATTAGGAGAGAGTCAGAGGACTAAATTTAAAAGTAGCAATTTTCATAACTGTATTGTACAAGTTATTAATTGTATAAGTATCTAGTAATATTGCAAATGCTAGAAATACACATAAAATTATTATACTTACTTGGTTTAATTAGATAATTATGTATTTTATTACTATGATTACTTATTTAGATATTTCAATAATATTTATACCTATATTTATAAAATGTAAATTTAATGCGCAATAAGTGGATAAAATTATGTATCAATAAAATATGACTAATTTACAAAAAAAAAAATACCTTAAACTAATGTAGAAAATTTCGGGCAAACAGGAAAATTAATATATTTTTGGTTTATTTAGATGATAGCACAAAAACATGCCCAACTAACCGTATCTGCCTCCGGTGTTTATGTAAAATTGCCAAGTAGGGCATAACTATACCATCGAAACATACTTTAAAGTATAATTTTCAAATGTTCAAAAACAGTGATATGAAAAATGGTGTGGTATCTCTATGTATTACGCCCATAGACCGTTGAGGTCACTGTAAAATCTATACGAGCGCGAAATTCGTGGCATGATGCTAATGAGAACGCTCACGATCACTACACGTTCTGGCAATGACAGCAATACCAAAGAGTTGACATAGGTATAAAAAAAAAAATATTTCGGGCACTTCGACCACAGGTGCCGAGTTTTTGAAAGCCGAGCTGCCGAATAGTCTGTGTAACTTCAGATTTCTCAATGATAAATTAAGAAGAATAACTAAAAAAAATATTTCTTAGATATTGCACATGATTTAACAGCACAAAATGAGATAATCATTACACTACTACACATTACATTTATTTTTAGTACCAGAAAGAATTCTTCAAGCCAAATGAATGATGAATAATAGTCCAAAATTTGCTCATGGATTGTGTCAAATAAAAGAAACATAGAGTCATAATCATCATCTCAGCCTATTGCAGTCCACGGCTGGACAGAGGCCTCACCTTACACGTGCCATTGCCCATAAGACTCGATCCTCTGCCTTTCAAACCTAGCGACCTTTTTTAGGTCGTCGGTCCACCTAGCTGGAGGGCGTTCTACTCTACGCTTGCCGAATCGCGGTCTCCACTCAACGACACGCTTGCTCCATCATGCATCGGTTTTACTGCAGATATGACCAGCCCACTGCCGCTTCAGCTTACTTGGTCTACGAGCTATGTCAGTAACTTTGGTTCTTTATCGGATTACTTCGTTGCGAATTTTTCAACGCAACAGAGAAACTCATTGGTATATTTTAAATCTAAATTGACCTAAATATGAACGATCTTGGATTTGGCTTTGACTATTGGCGAGCCTGACTTCAAATGTTGCAATTGAGTTATTTGGTATATTTATACAGCTATCTATTATTATGGAAGCATCTATTGGTATTGAAGAAGAGTAAACATGTTCAAGTTACGATGGGGGTTACATATTAGTAAGTAAGAAAACCCCCCAAATAAATAAAGATAAAAAAGCAGTGAGTAAAGAATAAACTTAATAAATGTAAGGAACGATACACTGACATCAGTTGTGGTTGGTGCGTCATTAACTCATGCTCATTACCAAGAACTTGTGAAGTGAACGGTATAAAAAAAATGCATAAATAATGACTTTTACGTAAACGTAAGCATGATGTTCGCTTTAGTGAAGCGGTTAGTGAATTTAATTACAGTATTACTGGTTTCATGAGCTATAAATATTATTATGTTAACAGTTCGTAATGATGTTTATATACACTGAAATGATGATGGACTTATGGTATTTCTCTTGCAAATTAAAATAAATATTTGAAATGTATAAATGTTTTTGGCTATAAAAATGTTCAGTATGTTTATGATGAGTAACTAATTTGAAAGTGTTGAACTTGTTAACTTTTTGCTTGTTGTATTATGAGACTACCGCACACCAGGGGGGCAAGACAAGTGGCAATATATTCGTTGTATCTATTCTATCGACATGACAAATTAGTACATTGATCACGTGACATGTCGATATGTCAGGGATGTGTTCTGTATTAAAGTGACATTTAAAAATTTCCAACAGAATCAGCGATTTGCTACTTGTCTAGGGGGGCTGGTGACCTAATCTAGATATCGTCTTAGTCGAAATCGATATCGGTGTCAAATGTTTGAAAATGACAGCGAACATATTTAAATATTCAAATATTTGACAGCAATATCAAGTCAGACTAAGTCGATATCGAGTTTCCGAGTAGGCGTTTCTGAGTCGATCTCAACACAGAAAAGTTTTCACATTCATAAGAGAATAAGCGATATATTTAGTACAGTATTAATAATTCCAGTACAAAAAAGTAAGTACTGGAATAGTTATGGAAGTAATAGGTACCTATTATTTTTGCAAGAATAAAGCCATCAAAAAATTGTGCGTACATACTTTGGTAATAAAAACGATTAATTGTTGCCTTTTTCGATACAGAACCTAACCTAAAAAAGTACCTAGAGTGGTCTTACCAATACCATTTTGGTTAACATACAACACATTTTTACCCCACAATCTGAAGATAAAGTAACAATAAATTTACAAAAAGGTGACGGTAACTTCAGAGCTTTATAATGTAATTAAGAAATACCAAAATATGTGACCGCCACCTGTGGACCATTCTCTAGAAATGTTAAAACTGAATCATCTTAGAGATATTTCTCCAAAGAGATGTTAACTGAATTGTATTGCTAATCACACAATTTGGATCGTCATTCAACGCCTTGCTTTATTTCCGTTTCAATTCGAGACAGTGAGCCATTAGTTAACAAGCAGTTTATGCAGCTGTATCGCCATATAGTTATGTTACCTAACATTGCAACTGTACTCTTACTGATAGTCTTGATAAGGTGTAGACTTTTATCTTTTTCTCGCATCACGTTCGGCATGATCCCACTTCCGTTCACATTACACGAGACGAAGTTCCCTAGTTGACTCACGTGTTTAACCGTTTCGTTCGTTCCGTTCGTATTTAACCTTAAACTGTCGAAATGAACACTGAGTACATAAAGTTCAGAATTATGTAAAGTAAGTGCACCTTAACCATGACTCATGATTAAGTGCTTTTGGTGACGGCATAAAGCGCTAACAAATTTGAACTTGACCAAAATATTCCCTCTGCAAAACGGTCTCCGTTCGTCATTCTGACGATAACAATAATAGCAAATTAAAAAAATAATTCCGGCGTGCAATGTGAATCTCAAGCAAAATTTCGAATTACATTTTGATATCAAAGCTTATAACGGGTTAATGTGTAAGGAGATAAAGAAAAACTCAATTTAACAAGGTTACAAAATAGCTGTTATTTATTTATCGACTATAATCCCTATCTTACATAATATTTTATCCTAGACTAGCTTTACAATAGGTACTGGAGGAATGCCCTAACTGTCGCACATCAATAAACTATCGTATGGTTCGCTAACGAAGCCAACAATGCGAATATTGGTGTACGACGTAGTCTGTATCCGGCAAGGTACGGTGGCAGAGGTAAGACCAACCTAAGTCGATGCAAGCTCCGCACCCGTATCGAACCGAACGCGGACTGGCTACACTAGGCGCCGCGTGGCCTTTTATACTCGTTGCCGCCGGCGCGGGCGCTGCGAGGGAAGGGGTGCGCACGATGACTCGGGCCGAGTAGCTGTATTGTTGACGCGACGTTGAAGTGTTGGTGTTACAGCCTCCCCCTCTGGTCCCGAAGACGTCTCGGCGAGGAGAACAGTTGTTGCTTCTGGAGCTCCTGGCTGCTTCCGGGGTCTGCCACGTCTGCGTAGGGGTCTCTCAGGATTCGGTGGATGGAGAGTGGAGCCTTGATAGGGGCTCAGTGCGGAGGTATGGTAGATACCCAATGGAGTGCAGGTTTCCTCTGGGTGAGCCACCTCATAGGAACAGGGCCCATGCGGTCGCAGGATGACATAAGGCCCATCGCGACGCGGAGCCAACTTCGCAGATTGATAGCGAGCTGTGTTGCTTAGGATGTTGGTGCTCACCAACACCAGGTCACCAGGCTGGTAGGCAGGAGCAGGACGTCGCCGAACATCAGCCGCCCTCTTCCTTGTTTCTTCTTTGTCTTCCTGCACCTCTCTTGCTTTTCTATAGGTGTCTCTGGTTCATTACTGAAGTCTGTAGTAAACCTGCAGGTTTCAAGTTACTAGGCTTATATCGTTGACATTTAATGCAGTCTTTGACATGGTTCTCAATATCCTTTCGCATCCCTTTCCAGTAGTATCTAGCAGATATGCGGCGGAAAGTTTTGTCTGCACCGTAATGACCAGCAGACGGTTCATCGTGATAATACTTAAGGATAGTCGCTCTTTCATGGTTCGGTACCACCAACTGTGCTATATCGCTATCACTATCTTGTAAATAACGATGGAGCATTCCTTTATTTAGAATATACCCTTTACTAGACCAATAGATACCGGTTTCATCCCGTTGGGCCTTTTCCAACGCATCTATTATTTTCTTGAGATAATCATCTTTCATTTGTTCCATTCGTATATCTGCTCCAGAGCGTCGAGGCATATCGATAGAAATTATATTTATCTCGTGGTTTGGAGTAGTTTGACAATATCTAGGTCTTGAAAGATTATCAGCAACCACATTTGTTTTGCCTGGTATATATTCAATGGTGAGATTGTACGGCTGTAGTTGCAATGCCCACCTGGCAAGGCGTCCTGTAGGCGATTTTATAGACATTAACCACTTCAGCGCTTGATGATCCGTGGCTATTATAGCTGAAGATCCTTCTATGTAGCCTCTAAACTTGGATACAGCCCATACCACTGCCAGAGCCTCTCGCTCTGTGGTGGAGTAATTACGTTCAGCTTTTGTTAGCAACCGACTAGCATACTCTACGGGGCGCTCATCAATGCCCTCCCCCTGGACCAAAACAGCACCTATGGCGTAGTCACTTGCGTCTGTTTTGATGGTATAGGGTTGACTCAGATCCGCTTGACGTAACACAGGGGCACTCGTGAGGCATTTCTTCAATTCTTGGAAGGCATCCTCTTGAATCTTTTCCCACTTCCACAATGCACCTTTCTTGGTTAAACGGGTCAATGGTTCAGAAATCTTTGCGAAATTTGGTACAAAACGTCGGTACCACGAACAAGTCTGAAGGAACGATTGTACCTGGCGAATGTTTCCTGGAGCTTGTATCTCAGTTATCGCTAATATCTTATTAGGATCAGGGCATAAACCTGTTTTAGTAATGATGTGTCCTAAATAGGAAATCTGTTCTTGACAAAACTGGCACTTCTTCTTGTTTACTACCACATTGTTTCTCTGCAGAAGTTGAAATATATTATCCAGGTCCTGCAGGTGTCCGGTATAAGAACAGGACATAACAATTATATCGTCAAGATAAGCCAGTAACTTTACTCCATCTAGTTGTACCCGCAATCTATCAATGAATCTTTGGAATGTGGCTGGCGCATTTCGTAGTCCGAAAGGCATTCTCTTAAAATGATATAAACCAAACGGTGTAACAAAAGCTGTTTTCTCTTGATCCTCATCTCGTAATTTAATTTGCCAGTAGCCTGCTTTTAAATCGAGTGACGTCATATAGGGAGTTGGTTTGGCTTCGTGAAGTAGGTCATCGATTCTAGGCAACGGATAAGCATCAGCAACGGTGATATGATTCAGTTGACGGTAATCGACGCATATTCTCATCTCGCCATTCTTTTTGGGTACTAATACCACAGGTGCTGCCCATGGTGATTTGGAAGGAATAATAATACCATCATCTAGCATTTGATTGATTTCCTTACGTAGAATCTCTTTGCGCTGTGGTGAGAGCCGGTATGGAGGCATAGCAATTGGTCTATGGTTTCCAGTTTCTATGACATGTTCTACCAAAGTAGCTGGCTCTCCATTGCCAATGAATACTTCAGCGTTACGTTCCAGGACCTCATTTAGGTTCCAAATTTCTTCACCTGTAGCGTTTGTATCATCTGTCATTGTAACCATTGCTATGTCAATATTGGGACCAAACAGTGCATTACTCTGTGGTGATAGCGTTACCTCAGCACTGTTGATGCAAGCCTGCGCGTCCCGGAACAGTGACCCAACGAATCTAGGTGAGTATCCAGAAAGCGTCGATTCCTTAGGTACAGGCGATTGGGGAGGAGTATCAAACTCTATTAAGGGCAACGGTCCATACGAGTCTGCCATTGCCTTTTCTTCAGGAGAATTTGAAGGTGGAGACGGAGTCATAAGTATTGGACTAATCATTGGTTCTATAGACGTGTACTTCGCTAGTTTCTCAATGACTGACTCTGCTTTCTCAGGTTCCGTCTGTACCGTGGACACGGATGCGCCTTCTTCCTCTTCGTTCAACAAATCATACTTTCGGCCTGGTTCATCCAAGAAATGGAACAGAAGTTGCGGCAAATTTATTACCATATTTGCGTCTTGTATAAAATCCACTCCTAAGAGGGTTCGGTTATCGTGTGATTCAGGCAATACGATAAAGGTTGTGGGGATTTTCCGGCCACACAATGAAATTTCCACTATGGAAGTCTGAATTTGTTGCTTCCTTCGTAGACCGTCAGCGAGAGTTACAGTAGCTTTCTCCGTTTTGAACTGGACACCCTTTTGTCGCAAAATTCGATATAGTGAAGTTGATGCAACACTAAGTTTTGCACCTGTGTCGATGTGTGCATAACCATCGATTCCACAAATATTTACTTTAACAGTTGGCCTGAGTCTTGAGCCGGATGCAACTGTGGGACTCAGTGCATAGAACCCTACTTCTACTGCCCCAACCTTAGCTTTCGTGCACTTTGGGCATTTGCTTCTCACTACGCCAGGTTCACCACAACCGTAACACGTAATTTTAGTGTTAAGCGCGGGTCTCGTGTTAGGCACAGATTGATCGTTTCTCCCTGTTACAGCTGGTACATTTGGAGCTTGGGTTTTGGTGGCTTTCTTACGACACTCGTTCTCGCTATGACCATATGCGCGACAAAAGGCGCATCTTATTTTCTTTGGGAACGGTGTGGTGTCAGTACTGCAGTTCGCCCGTTCTGCAACAACATCTTCAAACTGCCGAGCCTTCGTTAGAAATTCCTCAAAACTTGCCACTGAATCCCTTGGTATTCTGTCTCTAACATTGATATGCAAGGAAGCAAAAAGAAGATCCAAGCCCTGCGCTTCCGTTAAAACAGGTTTGGGTAATTCTGCTAACAAGGCACGTTTCTTCGCTACAAAAAGTTCCGTGCCTAACGGAGTCTTCTGCTTATCGCCAACCATTTCCTCGTATACTTTATACGCAGGTCTTTTTGGTGCAAAAGTTGACCTTACTAGCGATAGAACCCCATGCCAGGTAGTAACTGTGTCCCTCACACCGAGCCACCAAATTGCTGCATCGTCGGTGAATAGCAAGGTTAGTCCTTCGATAGCATCATTGTCAGTTATTTTTTCAATCTTCTTATATGTACAGATTGTCGACAGAAATGCTTCAACTATGGTGCTGTCTCGAGACCCGTTGTAACGAGCGGTACATGATGCAAAGCTACCTACTTTCTGAGAACTTTCCCTATTGGCTAGTACTCCTATTAAGTTGCGAAACTGATCGTCTGTAAAGCTAACGTTCGTCATATTTGGTTGAAGTCTACGACTACGTCTGGGTAAAATTTTATAAGTATCTATTGTGAAGTATATGTTAACTCCTTGATAATATTTAAATAAATGATTAGCTCTTGGATTATGAAAAAAAAAAATCCTAAGACTAGCTCCTAGACTACAGAAATTGATTCCCTACAATAATTATTTAATCTAAAACAAAAGCTACGTAAACTAAAATAATATAAAGTTATTGAAACAAAGGACGGTAGAAAAATCTGGGCAATTGTGAGAAAGCCAAACGTTGGGCTGCCAATTATAACGGGTTAATGTGTAAGGAGATAAAGAAAAACTCAATTTAACAAGGTTACAAAATAGCTGTTATTTATTTATCGACTATAATCCCTATCTTACATAATATTTTATCCTAGACTAGCTTTACAATAGGTACTGGAGGAATGCCCTAACTGTCGCACATCAATAAACTATCGTATGGTTCGCTAACGAAGCCAACAATGCGAATATTGGTGTACGACGTAGTCTGTATCCGGCAAGGTACGGTGGCAGAGGTAAGACCAACCTAAGTCGATGCAAGCTCCGCACCCGTATCGAACCGAACGCGGACTGGCTACACTAGGCGCCGCGTGGCCTTTTATACTCGTTGCCGCCGGCGCGGGCGCTGCGAGGGAAGGGGTGCGCACGATGACTCGGGCCGAGTAGCTGTATTGTTGACGCGACGTTGAAGTGTTGGTGTTACAAGCTTTTATTTAAATTATGAAATCATTATTTTAAATGTCTACGTAGATTACAAGTCTGAGTTCCTTTTATTACACGGATTTATTTAAAAGATATTCGTAACTGAGACTCGATTGAATTCGCATGATCATTTCAAACCAAATATCAGAAATAAAATGCGGACACGAAAATTGAAACAGTTTGTTGATTTTATCGCACGTTTGTTTTAGCTGAATGCTTTTATGTCTGGACGATAGAGGGTCAGTCTTAAAATATGTTGACAGATGAGTTTTGTACAAAGCAGATTTAGTGAGAATTTAAACGTGACGAACCACAACCGGTTTACTGCCGAAGGTTTCCAAAAAACTAATGTTACATGATTTGTTTGCAGTTAAGTGAATGATAAGTTTGTATTAGTGAGATGTATCATAACCTTATTTATATATTTGATAATACTTAATGTCAATGATTTAATACATGTCATGAATGCAGTATTTATTTGGTTATTTATCTAAAGTTATAAGTATTTATGTCTTTTTATAATGATATTGCTGACTTTGATCATACAAATTTCGTAAAAATGCCTACTTTTAGTACCAAAGTATTACGACAATGTACATTTTTTCTTTTGAAAACGACAAAAAATAACATTACATTTATGTGTCCTCGAATTGGCAAATTTACAACTTTGAATATTGTTGCGTCTCATAAAAGCACCTGAGTCACATTGACTCAGTGTAAAATGTCGCGGTTAAAGTCTCACAGAGCACCTAGGCAAATTTAGATTGAATTATTGCGTCTTCTATCTTTCAAGAAGATATTTGCATCTTCAAAATGAGCCACAGAAACACGTTCGCAATAATATTTATAAAATATAAAAGCCTGTAGCTGTTGCAGACTAAGCTGTCATTTTCAATGATGCTATGAATATTTTTATTAATATATTGACCCATAAATAAGTAAATGGTTCAACCCACGTAGCTCAGTGGCCTCATTATGCTCAGTATCAATAGAATGTTCTATTGTAAGTAGGTTTATAGTGATACGAAATGTATCCATTTCTTTTTGGAACTGGATAATAAAATATTAGACCTATCTATGTTAATATTGTACTTTGTACAATGGAATTATTCCTGGAAATGTTGGTGTCAGTTGAGGTTTGTGTAAGTTAAATCCTACAATTTTTTATTTAAAAAGTAGTGTAGGATAAAATGAAAATTTTATAATTTTTAAGATTTATCGATAATAGTAAAGTCGATCTTTTTTAAAACCTAAATTTTCATGGCAAGGTGTAAAATGCTTGTCAATAAAGAAATAAATTCTTCAATTACTTTTAACATTTCATTTTTACTCTTCTTTCTGTGTAAACAAGCGGATGATGAAACAGTACTAAATATAACGTAAATAACAGATATATAGTTATTGATTACCAATAAATTAGAAAATACGTCCGCAGAATGTATTGATATGTTACTTAATGACTACGAACAGGGAACTGAATGTACAACTTACGATAATAATTTGTCTTTACTGAGTATTGCAATCGACTGAGCAAAGTTCAATAAAATTATACGACGTTACGATATTAGTATCGTACACAAGTAAAATAATACAACAACTTCAGAACCAAAAGAGGCAATCCTTGACTGACCTACCTACTTGGAAATGCTTCGTAAAGGCTGCTTAATGAGATTTTCGTGTCTAGCTGTTACCATAACTAAGCTACGATTCAGACCAACCGGCTCGCATCGGCCCGCGCCGGGCGGCATTTTACAATGCGTTAAAGAACATTGAAATGTATCAACAGTAATTACAGTTCATATAAGTCGTAAGTTGCATGCAAATATGAACTGTAATTACTGTTGATACATTTCAATGTTCTTTAACGCATTGTAAAATGCCGCCCGGCGCGGGCCGATGCGAGCCGGTTGGTCTGAATCGTAGCTAAGTGTGCCTCTTTAGTCAGATGTTCGTCGCAGATGTTTTAGGAAATAGGTCTGTACCTCTCTTCAAAATGTCAACACGAAGGGCAACGAGTTGTCTATTATTGTTTAAAGTTAAACATTATTTTGATATAATTCGAAATGTTTTATATGAGCACAACGTCAATGTTGATGGTTATGGAAATGGATCAAACAATAAAAATAACTGTATAAATTCCCGTTTGAGGCAAACAAGTTAATAAAAATTGAGGCTGAAAAGCAGCTTATAATAAGACAGAATATTTAGTAAGTAAGCATAAATTCAATCAATTGTAATATTAAATTTACTTTTTAGTAGTATGACCATGACAATGAAATTAATCTGTCTTATTAAAACTATAATTATTTATACAAAATAACCTCGTTTTAAATAAGGTCCTAGTGAAGCTATTGAATATTTTATTTTTTAAATAATGGCTTCAAATTAGGTACCGACAGAATTATAATCTGATATTGCATGACAGTTATTTTTAGACTGGACTAAGATAACGAGACAAAATAATAAATTAACGACTTTATATATTAAACAGAATACATACCTACACAAAATCGAAGAACTAATTAATTGTATCTAAAGCAAATAAACACACACGTAGAGATTTTATACTTATTTCGATACTTGTATTCGATTGCGTCGTTTTAGCTAATCAAAACTCAGGTGATATGAAGAAATTAACTACTCAATAGCCATATAATGTAACAAAACAGCCAATGTCATATATGCAGGGGCAACCAACGACATTGTATCAACTTTTATTAGTTAAGCGTCGGCCAACGCATCGCGGTGTCTCTATGTAAATGGTCATGCATGACTAAACTGATCTAAAAATAGCTCCCTGGTTGGGATGTGTGGTGATAACTGGACTAACTCGACCAAACTGGTCATATTTATGCCATGTTGATTCCAAATATAGAACACGCAGTATGAAAATAGTTACGGAATACGTTTAACATGCCTTGTTGAAACTCGTTGGAATGATTTATAACTTATGTTATTATGAATAAAGTTTATGTGACAGCTCTTAATTGAAGTTAGTTTAAGTTCATTTTTGCAAGTCTGAGTGTATGTGTGACTCATTCAATTGAGGAGAGGCTTGAGTTACAATATCCAGATTTTCGATACTTCGAGTAAGATTTTATTATTGGCAGTATTTCTCTTTTATGGTTATGTCATAAGAAATTAAAAGATACTTCACCTCTGTTGGGACCTTTTATAAAAAGCTTTTAGAACGTTATTATTAAATTTATGATTTCACTTAAGTAAAGCTACCAAGATAAAGGGCTTAGGCTCGGCTCGCCCCGTGGATCTTGCCCCTGATTACTTTAATGTTGTAACTCGCCCCCTTGCATGTTAGATACCCCAAATCGCCCCCGATTGTTTAGTAAGTTAAAAGTAAGTTTTCAAGAATTGACAGCCAATTTTTTACCAGAATGTTTCACGATACGTTCTAGAATTTTGTAATGATATGAGATTTAATTTTCATATATAGCCGTCTTCGTAATAATTAAAACTCTAAGATAATTTTGCTAATATGATCAATCACTCAAACTCCGATGCAATATCAGTTGAGAAACATATTGCTTCGGATATCTGCTTAAATACACGACATATACTTAGGATAAAAAATACTTAAAAAAGAAAATATTCACTCTAAAACGCACAAGTGGCGATCTAGAATTTTAATTAAACAGCAAATTATCAGTAGCAGATTCGTTATGTGGGACAAAATTTAAATAGTTATCGCAACATTGTTGAACTTGTGGCTTCTGGTGGCTAAGTACATAAACGATATTAATGTAAGCATATTATAAATATGCATATTGCAACCACTCTTTGTTTGTAGACTGTTGTACTTCGGGCCCTGGTGTACCGTACGGTGTTAAATGTCAAGATATTTTAACGCTCTGACCGCAATATATGAAGTGGAATCTTGGGTTCTGAATGCATTGCCTCAAATTCCACTGCAACGAATTTGTAAAATAAAAGCCCTTAGTTATTTAACTATAGATATATCAAGCTTTCTTTTTATTAATTAGCGGTTGTATGAAAAAGAAGATGCATGATGAAATGAAATCTCGTTTATTCATCTAGGTTATAAGGTAACACTTATGAAAGTCACAAGTTAAGAATGTAACAGGTTATCCGAAAAGTAGCGTCAGCAAATTTGCCTACGACCAGTTCGCTGACGGGGTGGAGCTATGAGAAGAACAGACAATAAAATTACGCCACTCTTTTTAAAAAAATGGATAGTTACAATCTTTTGTAATTTACAAATTTGGGTAGCGTGTAAAGAGATGCAGCAGAGCACCACACCGTTAGATTCTAATGTCAATTCGTCCCTTTTTGCATGAGTTAGACAGAGAAGAAACGAAACTTGTTTTAAAACTCACATAGTATAGAGTGTTATATTATTATATCACCTTTTATAGTTTTGTGAAGATTTTGCGGCAGGTAAGTAATAAAACCGTTTATGAGTGTAGAACAACAATGAGACGAATTTGAAATCAACATATATATTTGTTTCAGAGGTGTTGTAAGACACGTAGATGAAATCGTTAAAAGTTATTAATATCCTGTTTTATTCAAGGAAAATAGCACCTGGAACTAATATAATTAGTTTGACAGCGAAATAATACAAAAGTATAATGGGTGGGTATCTGTTGAATATTTTTAAATGTATTGTTTTTCCTTGAATGACGTATCTGCTATTATCAAATGTTCTCATGTCTGGAAATACTACTATTTATTCTAAAAACAAATGCATGTATATTATACCTATTCAAGCAATACATTTTAAATTGAGCATGACTAAGTCAAAGCAATATTGATGCCATGCTTAATATTTTTTTAAATCCTGAAAAACTCGACAAAATATCTCTTCGAAGATCCCGCCAAAGCATATTATTTTTTTATAATTTCGTACATAAAAAAAAAAAGGAACTCTGAACACCTTGTTGTCCGTCTGACTGTCAAGATTTGTCGAGTGCTTTTATACAATTAATGAATATCTTAATAAATAATTAATAGTAATAAATAATATAATAGTAATAAAATAGTATAATCATAATTTTATAATTAATATAATTTTATATAAATAAATAGCTTTTAAAACAATATTTGCATGTCATAGTGATGGCTAAACATGTAGAACATAACCTAGTTTAAGATCTTCACATGTAACCATGTTTATAAGCAAATAAAATATTCTATTCTTCTATTCTATTCTATCTTTTTTCAAAGGAACACATCGATCGAATTGATCATCATCATCATCATTATCGCTCGGGGTAGTGCGCCAGCTAGATGGACTGACTCTATGAAGATGGCTGTCGGAGGAAACGTGCATCACGCGGTCCATACATCTGAAGACCACAAGACGGAGAAGAAAAAGGGTATAAACTTCCCAGTGATTTAGAATCAAGAAATTTGGGATGAGGTGAGCTCTTATACCACAAGTAAAGCAAAAATATCCAAAAGTTGTAAATTTGGTTTGTGAACAAACATCATAATTATGGAAATGGAACCCTTTGCACATGAATTCAATATGCAATAGGCACCCGTATACCAATATGCAGTAAATCCTAGAAGTTGATAGTCAAAATATTCCAAAATATATTAGATAACTGAATAGCAACGGCATATTATCTCTAAGTAAACTCTGATAAATAGGAAAAACATCACATGGTCACAGATCGAATCTAACTGATAAAAGTGATGTGGATTAAATCGGATAAACTTATCGTATAAACGTGAGCATCATTGAATATTCGCGTGGAAATACAAACTAGAACATATACGTTAGAAGTACAGTCAGATGTAAATAAATTCACCATTTCAATTACGTAAATAAATCTTGTAAATTAGATATATTCAGGAGCTCTTTTACAGATGAAGCTTTTAATGAAATTACTACATATAGGATGAGTTATAAATGAAATGGAAGCAGTAAGCATGAATATTTTGCGGATGGCAACAGTTCATGTTTGTAGACTTGGAAGTGTACAATTAGATTCACATCTTATTAGCTTCTGCTAGCAATAACTAAATAAATACTCGTATAATGTATACTCTCAGTTTTATAAATAGATATAGAATATAAATAGATCAAAAGAAAAAACTCTATTCATTACTGTAAACAAATGGAAACAAACAGCTATACTCATACTCGTAAAAGGACCGTGCGAATATGATTCGTAAAATGTTTTTTTAATACCAATAAAGAAGTAAAAGTTGGTATTCATTTGTCTTTAGTCGGAAGTAACAATGGTTCATCAATATTCATCATAATTACAATAGACTAATAGAGGCTATTATAAAATAGCAACATTTTATTAAACATCTCTATTGGCCTGAAATATATGAAGACATGCAATCTTCGCACGTCATCAAAAACCTTGAGGTGAATAACCTAGATAGTTTTTAATGAAATATAATTTTAACATGCTTGTTTTTAAAGTACATTAGTATAATGTAGGTAATCGTATTACATAACTTCTATTTTAAACACAACGCTTTAGCTAACACTATCGTATTATGAATTTATTCCTAAAATGAATTCACCAATTGTAAATTTGTATACATATACCGTAAACTTGCGTAACAGTGGATTGATTGTTTGTTAATGCTATTTCTATTTGAATTAAAGCGCAAAGCGAAACAAAATAACGTCAATTTTAATCACGTCCTTCAGTCACTCTAAGCTGGCGTTAAATTTTAGAAATTAATGGGTTTGATAGGAAGAGATGAGCCATAGCCAAGAGTAACAGGTAGATAAACGAAATGTATGATTGGCATGATGCCATTGATGCACGTGTATAGACGCATGGCACTGCAAGACGTAATTTCAAATTCGTCATCGATCCGTTTCTTATTTATTGTATTGCCACGCTATTGGCATGCATATACATTCATGCATATTGATGAAGTAAGATAGAAAATTATAATAATATAAGCACTATTTTTTTTTTAATTATGATTAATTATTTTCAATAAACCAATCATCAATTCATCATAGTTTGACCAGTCAGAAGAAACTAAAATAAACGAAAATACCTTTAATATTGGTTCATTAAACAACTATAAATAATAATATCTAATTGTTTCGTAACTGTTCAATTATATATTATAGTTTTATTAGAATAATGTCATTACATATTTTTAAAATTAAAAAAAAATATCTACTTACATATCTACAAGTACTATTTACAATACTATAAATAAAAAATAATACAAATGGTAATGTGGGCTAGGCGTCAAAGTATTCGTCGGCATCACTGTCACAAGGGAAAGTGCCCAGAAGGCTAGCAGCATTGCCACGCTGGATGGCAATGCTGATTCTCTGTGCGAGATAAAAACCAGCCCTCTAATAATATATTAATATATATCTAACTTGCAAAAGGTAACAAAATCAATCGATTGAATGGATTCTTAAAGATTGTCGATCTTGCAATTTTAGTATTATGAAATTTACAACACGAATATATATTAGTACCTACCTAGTCGCAGACAGGTACTGATTTACCCTTAGATATATCTTTAGTAATACTTTAAAATTGTTGGTTTACATTATTGATACTTTTTATATCCAATATTCGATTTGGATTTGAGCCAAAAACTACATAAGATAAATCGTATCCATGTGATTTGATTGTTTGTGGCCGCGTTAATGTATTTTAGTAAAATTCCACTGTTTACTACACGCATTTTCTTTTTAATCTTGTTATTGTCAAGCAGTTTTGTCAATTTAGACGAATTTGATATAGATATAGTTGTTAGAGTTATTATGTCATCATTTTTGTACATCTATTACAACTAAAATATACCTAACTTTATCCATATCTATAATTTGGACCAAGGATAAAGATTAGACTTATGACATATGAGGGTACCCGTAGATAGCTGATGATGACGCTTAGTTATATAGAATGTACACTGAGCAACAAAAATAGCTGAAAATATACATAATTTCCAACTACATAATTTCCAACTACTAACTACATGACTGGCCTGTTAGTCTAGTGGTTAGTGACCCTGACTGCTAAGCTGAAGGTCGTGGGTTCGATCCCCTTCCAGGACAAATCTTTGTGTGATGAGCATGTAGGTTTGTTCTGTGTCTGGGTGTAATTCTAATTCTCTGTTGTAATCTAATAATATGTATGTATTTACAAAAAAAAATATATTTAAGTAGTATATCAGTTCCTTAGTAACCATAACACAAGCAAATACAATTGCTTAATTTGGGACTAGATGGCGCTGTGTGAATGTGGTGAAATATTATATTTATTAAATAACAAGTGGTGGCTGAATAGATAAGAGACCGGCGTGCTAAACACGCGGTCCAAGTTTGATTCCGACCAGCAGTACTAATGTGGATTTCACTTTGTGGATTTTATATGTACTAGTCATGTGACTTACCATCTGCTAACGGTGAAGGAAAACATCGTGACGAAGCCCACATATACTAGAAGATATTCTAAGTGTATGTCTGATCCACCAACCCGCATTAGGCCAGCGTGTGTGGATTATGGCCTAAACCCACTTAGCTCTCTAGATAGAGGAGAGGAGACCCGAGTCCAGCAGTGGGACATTAATAGGTTGCTGATGACGATGATGATGATGATGATGACATAACAAGACTAGTGCCAGAATTGAATTATCATCATCATTCAATTCTAGCACTAGTCTTGTTAAGTATGCCTGTAGTATATATATATTTTGAAATCTTAGATATATTCAGCTAATTTTGTTGCCTGACTGTACCTATAATATTGAAACTTGTTTATAGCGAACAAATCTAAAACCTAAATCAAACAAATATTTATTACCATTAAATTCCCCGCGGGTCTCATATATACTCATTAAATTTTAATCATAATACGATAACTGTATATTAATATCATCGTGATGAACTTAATATCTGTTCTCATTAAGTTCTAATAAATATAAAGCAACCTTTGATAGGGCTATTGACATAGTAAGACTAAGATAAGAATCTAAGGAAAATGACCCTAACTTCATTCACATAGTTGGTATTTCCAGGGATGCGACGGTAGCTACATTTTAAAGTTTTCGTTTATTGAATGTAAAATGTCAGTTTAAAATGGACTAAGACTAGTCGCCGAAATTTCATACGGGAACGTGAACGAAATTTTGTTGTTGTGTAATGAATAGACGAAACTGGACTACAAAAGGTCACATCAAGTGATACGTGTAGACGCTGTATTCGTGATCGTTACAAATTGTGAAACTCTCGATACGTGACCAGGGTACATCACAAACTTTTACTAATAAATTAGGTTGCCCGTAATCCATTTTTAATTCGAGTGTCAAATAAACGGCAACTATTTTTAGCACTGTTGCTTAGAAGATTTTATTCCAAATTGCCGAGAATATCAGGCTAAGCGACCGAAGAATATTTGCATGTTAGTTAATTACCGTATCTCTGAAATAATAATAATAATATTCTACCACATTCACACAGCGCCATCTAGTCCCAAATTAAGCAATTATATTTACTTGTGTTATGGGTACTAAACAACTGATATCCTACTTACATACATTTTTTTTTTGTAAATACGTACATATTATAGATAAATTACACCCAGACACAGAACAAACCTTTATGCTCATCACACAAAGATTTGTCCTGGATGGGGATCGAACCCACGACCTCCGGTTTAGCAGTCAGGGTCACTAACCACTAGACCAACAGGCAAATCAAGAAATGTTTGAGATAAAACATAATTAAGATTGCCGGATTTGAACCCACTCTGTATAGTGACGGATTAAGAAGAATACTTAATGCTACTACCCATCTCCACCCGTGGGTGTCGTATAAGGCGACTAAGCGAGTAACCTTATGCAGACAATAACACTGCGAGAAACGGAAAATTCGAAACAAACCCTATACCAACCGGTCTGCCCAGCATGGTAAAGTAATAATAATAATAATAATAATATTTATTAGCACCAATGACAGTTATTACAATAAGGTACAAGGTAGAACATAAATTAGGCACTCAAATACTAAATAATATTGCAATACATACATGAAATCATATATCTTTAGCAGCCGTGCTAGGTTAAAAAACCTGTGTTACAGCTGCTAAACCCTTCACATCACACATTTCACACAACAAAGTAAAATAAATTATTAGGTGTATTACGTGTACAAATAGTAAACTTAACAGTAAGCAAAACTCCCTCCACATTCTATGGAGGAGACCCGAGCCTAGTAGTGGGACGTTATGATGACTTGAACCCAATACGCAGAATCCTGTAACTTCTATTGTCAAGAGATATTTCACACTTGAATGTATGTGATTCAAGTGTGTTCAAGTTCAAGATGCAACATAATTCTGATTTATGAATATTTTGGTAAACTGCCTACTAATTTTGAGAAAATGTACTGTCTATAATGTTTTAAACAATGTTACCTTACTGATCAGGTCACCTTGAGATGAAGGAAAACTAGCTTTTTTTTCAAACGATCTTTATTCTATTATTGCGTGTCTTCTCCGCCTTGTAATTGAAACTATTAACTATCTTCCTCATCTCTTTTATATTTTATCCAGTAAGCCATTACCATTTGCATTGCCTTGGATGTCTTATTTTATCAAACAAATAAGAATAAAGGGATTGTTACGTTGAAAATTGTAAGTCTGAGTTAATAATAAAAAATATACAGTCTCCGATACTACATATTTATGTAAGGCAGAATGTCCTCAGCAAGCTCTAAAGACTTATAGCTATTTATAGACCAAAATTAAATATCAAATGCTGAAGTTTTGATAGGAGATAAATGTATTTTCCATAGATAACAATAGGTTTTTAGAAAACTTTTTTTAGTTTGTCAAATTTCATCCAGTGGTAAACCAGTGGTGGTTTCTAACTTAGTTAACTCACATTTTTACCCAGTTGCATCTGGTATAGAGAATATTATTTTCCAACCCTTATATCGAAGGAATGTTATCTCGACTACGAATGAAGCATATTATTACTACGTGGGTGTCGTAATGAGTGCCAATGGAATTACATTCAAGAAACGGACAGGATGGTATTCATCTGCACGCTCGGAATAACTTAAGTATTGCACTTGAAGATTAGTAAAGTACATCATATCTACAGTTTGTCCTTGAACTTTGATAAAATAAAATATATAAACATTATTAACGACCGAAATGTCAAAACGTTGAAATTACTGCGTCAAGCTGCAATAACACGGTACACTGAATTGGATACATGTTATATCATGACTATTTGCGATCATCATCAGCAAACCATTAATGCACTGCTGGGCTCGGGTCTCCTATCCTCTATCTAGAGAACTGAGAGGATTTAGGCCTTAATTCACAGACGCTGGACTAGTGCGTATTGGTGTGTCTTGTGATGATTTCCTTCAATGCTAGCTGATGGTTTGTCACTTGAATATTACATATAAATTTCCACGAAGTCAAAATCTATATTGATACTGGTCGGTTGGAATCAAACTCGGACCGCATGATTTGCATACCAGTTACTTATCCATTCATCTACCATCAGCACCTTTGCAATACAGTAAGTTAAATTTGTAATTTATTTAAGGAGATTATCTGGTGAAACATCGTAGGCAAATTTGCTGACACTACTTTTTGGGTAAACCTGTTACATTCATGAATGTCACAAGTTAACTTGTGACTTTCATAAGTGTTACTTTGTAACCTAGATGAATAAACGAGTACGTGAGATTTCATTCATTCATTCATTTAAAAAACCTTTATAACCGTTATAAATAAAGTTATTGTCAAAAGGGTTACTAAAGTTGAAAATAAAAATTTACTGAACATAATATTTTACCATCAACATTCGCTATTCGATACACAGTACACGGTAATACCATGAACACCTGATATTTACTCCAGTCACGTGTCTTGACGAAGTAATACATTACATACTTTGCATAGCTGCATTATTCATTCCGCACACCGACTTATGGATACTACACGAACAAAAATTAGGTTGCTTTATTGCCTAGTTGGCTATAAAAACAGACACCGATGAATACTAAATATATGTTACTAAGGTGCTTACTCTCTTTCTAATGGACGAATAGAATAACTAATAGGCAATTCAATGTATTTCGGTTGAACTAAAACCATTTAAAATACACAATTTAATAGTGGGAAGAAACGGCAGTGTTAAAATCTAGAGATAAAAAACTTATTTCCATCTTTAAATCTATCGTCGTCAGTCCGAATGTAATGTACTCGTAAAGTCCGAAAATTTCGAATTCAGGTAAAGTACCACTGTATAGCGACTTAAATCTGTGATACAATCAGAATCTTAATCTCATGGTGAAATCCATGGAAACATTCCTGCATTTATTTACTTGTCATTACAATAATAACGCTCTATATTGTATACATAAATCTAATCTCGGTGGCGCAGCAGGAAGTCTATACGACTGCTGCGCAAGAGGTCCCGGGTTCGATTCTCGGGTCGGATGAAAATGATATTGGACTTTTCTATCATGAAATTCCAGTATTGAGATTTGCCCGGAGTTTGGTAAACAAATGTTCCCGGTTGATGACAATAGGTTCGCCCCCTATTTCATGGAACCAAACATAGCTAGCGAAATGTGTGTGTGAAATAACTTTGCCTACCAATTCGGAGAAAAAGGCGTGATGCTATGTTGTTATGTTATAAATGTAATGCAATACTTGTATGCTTATATAGATATACTTTGGTGACAAAAAGAATGAATATTTTTAGTTTGGTCGCTTTCTAAATCGTACTTGGAGCTTATAGACCTAACCTTATCTAAAATAAACTGCACTTACTCTGTTAAAAACAAGCCGCAGTACAAGTTAAACAAGTTAGCTATAGAAACGACATTTCACGACTGTCTGCCAGGATTAAGTATGAAACCTACCACACATAATATATAAGTTTTAAACACCCGTGATGATTTCAAATTTATTTTGTGGTGTACTTGAAAATACTGTGGTACACAAAGCTACCAACACTAAATATCGATTTCATTGTATCTGTTACCGCTCTCAACGTAGTGACACCAATACTGAGACCAGTTTCTATTTGCGTTAGATCGATACTTCATCGATTACTGTTTAGTTGTCGTGTAATGACATCAACTGTCTTAGCTTTGAGTTTAACAGATGGTCGAGCAACATCATTGTTCTGTGATGATCATTCTTTACATCGTTTTTAAGGAATTTGATTGTAACTATATTACATGCTACTTTGCGTGATTTATTGTCTATTTACTAATAATCAGATCGGTTTCTAATAAGATCGGTTTCTTGATTTTTAAAACCTTCATAAATAACATTTGTTCTCAATAACTCTATCTGCCGTTGTACTATTTAGTAGGAATATGTGGGAAAAAAAAGCGCAAAGTAAGTAAAAGCGATGGTGGCCGAATAGATAAGGGACCGGGCGTGCAAATCACGCGGTCCGAGTTCGATCTTGACCGGCAGTACCAATGTGGATTCCACTTTGTGGAATTTATATGTACTAGTCAAGTGACTTACCATCTGCTGACGGTGAAGGAAAACATCGTGAGGAAACCCACATACTCTAGAAGAAATTCTATGAGTATGTCTGATCCACCAACCCGCACTAGGCCAGCGTGAGTGGATTATGGCCTAAACCCTCTCAGCTCTCTCGTTAGAGAGGAGACCCGAGTCCAGCAGTGGGACTTAATGGGTTACTGATGATGTGGGAAAAAAGACATAAAATAATATGTAGGTACATAATAAACAAATTGATAGGGCAATTTAAAAATCAAGTGCAAATTTGTTTCTTTTGCCGCAAAACTCATGTTTTTCTATTCTATTTCAGTCAAGTAGATTTACAATGTTTACCAGATGGTAAATGTTTTGTTTTTGAACAGATGATACAGCAATCACACATTAAAGTGCTACATTAAGACCCTGTTTCGCCACATGCTGATAAGTGTCTGAAAATCTATCTGAAACAGATTTTATATGAAATATTATATATCAACTAGCTGATGCCCACGGCTTCGCTCGTGTAAATCTTTGTTTGGCCAATACTCAGCTCCTTTTAGTTGTGTGCTTCGATAAATACACTATCCAACAATAAAATATTTTTTCCCGAGATTAACACGTTCAACCAAATAAACAAACTCTTCGATCTTAATTTTTTGACTGGCCTAGTGGTTAGTAACCATGACTGCTAAGCCGGAGGTCGTGGGTTCGATCCCAACCCAGGACAAATCTTTGTGTGATGAGCATAAAGGTTTGTTCTGTGTCTGGGTGTAATTTATCTATAATATGTATGTATTTACAAAAAAAAATGTGTTTAAGTAGTATATCAGTTGTTTAGTACCCAAAACACAAGCAAATATAATTGCTTACTTTGGGACTAGATAGCGCTGTGTGAATGTGGTAGAATATTACATTATAATATAATATTATTTTCGTTCTATCGTTCCTAGAATATCACAATACTGACAAATCATTTAATAAACAAAATTAATGCGACGTAGTACTGAATGATTTCGCTCTATACAATTCACTTGCGTCGCTTATTCATACTCAACGTAATAATAACGTTATCACTATTCTCGGGGCATTATACACACTTGGAATTTATAATTAGCTTGTTGGTTTAATCACAATATTTACCTCTTCTATTTTAAACATAACTTACTTAATATTCTTATTATGTAGTTTATAAACAGAATATTATCGATAATCACCTATAATATTATCATATCGAATTCATTAAGTAAAAGAAATAGAATTTAGTTATGGCACGGTTAATTGTGAATTTGTTAAACGAAGAAATTTAGGTGACGGCTGGCGTTGATATATTTATTATATTTTTATCAGCAACCCAATTAGTCCACTGCTGGGATCGGGTCTCCTCTCCTCTAACTAGAGAGCTGAGAGGGTTTAGGCCATAATCCACTCACGCTGGCCTAATGCGGGTTGGTGGATCAGACATACTCATAAAATTTCTTTTAGAGTTTGTGGGTTTCCTCACGATGTTTTCCTTCAGCGTTAGCAGATGGTAAGTCACTTGACTAATACATTAAATTCCACAAAGTGGATTCCACATTGGTACTGCCGGTCGGGATCGATCTCGGACTGCGTGATTAGCACGCTGCCGGTCCGTTATCCATTCAGCCACCATCGCATTCGTTCGTTCGTTCAATATCGTTGATATACAGATCAATTAATCAATCAATAATTTATTTGTAAAACATAGGTAACACAATAAAGATCTTAACCAAAAATTACAGTTCTCTATGTTTTGCCCTGAGACATATAAATATCAAGTACAAATGCTTATTATCTATCTAACCTAACCTAACCTAATCTATTGTTCTATACTAACTTAAAATCTAATACTATAATGACTTATCATTTAGGAACTCTTCTATTTTATAATAACATTTATCTAATAATAATTTAGTTAGTGTTTTCTTAAATTTATGTACAGGCATATCTTTAATTAAAGAAGACAAAACTAATAAAAACAATACAATAAACTGTTGCAAAAATGAAAATAAATATTCTCAGATCCATAAAATAATCATATTTGACTGGCCTGTTGGTCTAGTAGTTAGTGACCCTGACTGCTAAGCCGGAGGTCGTGGGTTCGATCCCCACCCAGGACAAATCTTTGTGTGATGAGCATGAAGGATTGTTCTGTGTCTGGGTGTATATCAGTTGTTTAGTACCCATAACACAAGCAAATATAATTGCTTACTTTGGGACTGGATGGCGCTGTGTGAATGTGGTAGAATATTATTATTATTATATGTATGGCCGCCGTTGAAAGACAAGCCTCAGTCTATTTTTAACGCATCACTAACTAAACAACAGACCTTGATTCGCGTTGGAAATGCTCAACTATTTTTATAACCAATATCAGCGGTCAACGCAGTAATATGACCTTTTACAATAAATATAGATTTTATAAGCATTCATGATATATTATTTACTCGCTTTCTATAATAAAATTGTAATACGGTTAAACAGGGTAAATAGAATCTCAGTAATAAAGGTAAATGAAAATTATCGAGTTTTTAATTTATTTTACAGATTGGCTAACAAAAATTTTGACAGAATTCTGATGGACAGCGACGTTGATGAATGCGTTGGATTTTGCTGTTTTTATTTACCCTTTTAGTTACTTATTCTATATATTTACTTAATATTTAAAGCCGTGTTTGCAAATTTGACTAAAATATGCTGTTTTCCGGTATATTTGCCGGCAAAATGAACCCAAACCACGTAGCTAACTACTTACTTAATTATTATTTACTAAAAATATTATAAAGATTTTTTATATTGTTTTATCGATTATTATTAGTAAGTAAATTTGTTCAACTTCAAGTGCAATAACACGGAACTATGAAAATATTACAAAATATATTCTTAAAAATAAATCTGCCCGACAATATTTCTACATGTTTTGTATAACGCGCCAAAAAAGTTCTTTTTTTTTCAAACAAAGTATTGAATTTAGGTACATTATGTTTACATAGAAGCAGACAAACTGATCTACAAAGCTGGCATTCATTTACATTTCATATAAATCTTCGGTATAACATTCTGACAATGAAACTGTCAGGTTGTCTTCAGTACATGATTTAATAAAATTTTATCTTAGATAATTTTCTTTTGTTAAATATTATAGATTTTTTAATAGAACCATAAACCCGTTAATAAACACGTACCAGGCGGAACATTAACAACTTCTGAACAGGCATATACCTGATATATCAAAATGATTTTATAGCGTGGAGATAATAACTAAATTCTTGCTTCAGACTATCTCTAGTTATGACTTTGAAAACGAAATGTTTATATGGAATCACAACACATTAGGGCATTTATTTTGACGAAATTAGGTCAATACATGTGGCACATTACTGTAATACTCGTAATTAATTGAATAATACATTTTGGAACAGCTGCTTGCCAGAAATTCTTTAGTAACCCGAGTTTCAATACAATATGTGAACTGTACATAGTGTACATGTAAGTGATGTAAATTACATATTGATGCCAGGCAATGTGATATAAGTAACTAGAATGTGCCGTGAATTATAATAGATTATTTTATAAGGGTACAGTCAAACTGATATGCTATTATAAATACGGAAATAACACATCTGGTTTCTTGAAATGATGCTTCTTTGGACAAACATTTACAGTTAGCAGATGGTGCCTAATCTGAAGCAAATACAACTTGTGGTCTTTATACGGAATATTTATTCAATTCATGACTTAAAAATATATAAGTATAAGATGAAAAAATACGTGAGTATATAAACTGAAAAGCTAATTTGCGTTGACTTGGTTTAGGTGCAGATCTGTAAGACAAATTCATTAATTTAAACAATTTCCTAACTTCCTAACCACTGGAACGGAGTAAACAAATTGGACTTAATCGACAGACCTTGCATTCATGTCTTCTTTGCTTGTTTTGCAAATAAATTTGTTGTCAATTCCACTTACTGATGTCAGCATTATAATACGATTGCTGAAAGTATTTTGTATTGTTTACGAGAATACGAAAAGTTTTGTAATCACAGGATGTTATATTAAATTATTAATTGGCTTTAATTATAACATTAGCTGTAAAGCGCGCGCCGGATATATCCTGATCGTATTTTTTCAAGCAGCGTAATTGGAAACAAGTGATGTAGGTAATATAACTTTTTGGCTAACAAGCAATAAAATAAAATTTAACTAATAATAGAAATCAAGTTTTAATGGCTTTTGTTGTACGAAGTAAAACATATAAAATCAGAAGTTTAAGTGACATTAAAAGAAATTCTTTGCGTGGTATAGTAGACGTTTATGGATTGAAATGACGATGAAAAGAAAATTACCATGAAATTATTTAGAATTATTTATGTTAGTGTAGTGACGGATAAAGAATACATAATGTCACTACTCACTACCTCATCTCGACCCCTGGGTGTCGTAAAAGGCGACTAAAGGAGTAACCTTAATATGCAGACAAGAGCACTGCGAGAAAAGGAAAATTCGAGACAAACCCTATATCAACCCATTTGGTGAGCGTGGTATAGTAGGCTAAATTCCCTCTACATTCTTTGGAAGAGACCCGTGCTCAGCAGTGCAATAATGATTTTAAGAAGAAATTATCAAGATATTATTTAAAATTAAACAATATAGACACCTAAAAATAGGAACATAATTAATTTTATCTAAATGTCACGTTTTAAATTCAGCCCTTATTTTTTAAAGGTTTTAAAACATAGACCTATCGGTCTTTTCTCGTGATTTACTTGTAAAGATTATTTTAGTCTGAGTACCTAAACTATGCAGAAATACTGTGTAAATAGCTAATAAAATTAAAAATAAGAAAAAAAATAAACGTCTTGGATATAAAATCAATTAGTACATACCTGCGAACGTATCATAATGATGCTCGGAATATTTAAGAGCGATTGCGGAGTGATATAAATGTAAAAAACCGTTTCGATAGATCGTAAATTTTACAATCTACCAGGAAACTTTTGCAATAAAGTGAAATTATAACAGATCGTGGTCGTATGGTTTCCGGTTCAACATAAAATTTACTTTAAAACTCCAGAAAGTATTCCAGTAAATACAATATATTCCAAGGACGTATAAGAAAAATCGAAGGAGATTAATTGCTTTAAGCTGGAAAGCGTGATAGGTACGGTACTGTCTACTATTCCATTGACATAATTAGATTATGATGATGATTTTAATAAATGAAGTAACACTAATTAACAAAATTTTATACCCACAAGAATATAAGAGAGACACTGTAACATTTTTTCTACAATTTAGCTGTTTTGGCCGAAACTGTTTTGGAACTCTCTCAAACTCTTCACTTCAACGGAGATCTTCATAAAATGTGAATTACCTGTATTCGATTATATACGAATGCGATACAAACAGAATTTAACAATAAATATTTTGTAAAGACGAAAACGTGATTCAGTGAAATCAGGAATTTTACCAAAGTACGATTTTTAAAAAGCATCTTCTGTCATTCAATATAATGTTATATTTTCTCGAAGTGAAAGTGATACAACAAAAATGAAATCATAGTAGTACTAAGACTTCAGATTATTTTATGAAGGTGTATCTGATAAACAACAACATCAAGGAAACAAAAGAGTATATCGTGACGTAGGTTGGCTTGTGGAGAATCCCATGTCTCTAGTTGACAGCCACAGACTTAATGATTATAACGGTTATTGATTCGTGCGTGTCTCTGATAGTCGACTCACAATAAAAATCATTATATTTGATTAATTTTGATACGCGTTATTATCTAAAACGAGTGCTTACGTTCTGTCGTTTATCTTTTGGCCATATTTGCGATTACATAGTCCTTGAATGCGTGTGATCAAATTATTGGTTTTTGGTTATAAGTTTCTATTTTAGCAACTGCAAATCTGCTATGTAATGTGTATAATCCGTGTAGTGACGGATTAAGAATACATAATGTCACTACCCCATCTCAGCCCGTTGGTGTCGTAAAAGGCGACTAAGGGAGTAAACCTTATGCAGATAAGAGCACTGCGAGAAAAGGAAAATTCGAAACAAACCCTATACCAACCTGTCTGGCCAGCGTGGTATAGTAGGCTAAAATCCCTCCACTTTCTTTGGAGGAGACCCGTGCCCAGCAGTGGGACGTTTATGGGTTGAAATGATCAAATACTGCTATGGCAGATTATTTGTGATTTCGATAGCTGTTTGAAACCACATATCTTTAACTGGTTACTAACAAAATATTCTAATTAGATTAATCTATTTTTGGATAGGAAGTCTATATTTATACAGAATTAATATTCTGTCTTGTCAGTAGGTAATGATTAAATTAAGCATATACACCTGAGTTGTGCTTATTGATTTCATTAAAAGCTTACTGTCAGTTACTGCTACTACACAATATGAGTAGAAAGTAGCAAATTCAAATTAACAGTTTCTAATTAAGCAATCATTATTAGGTAGGTACCTATACAAACAATTTGCAAGCGTAACACTTTTAGCCACTTATCATCGTTTATTTTACAATTAAAGTTATTTGTACAGTTATCATCCGGTCCAGGTTTGTTTACGAAGCTACCCAAGTTAGCACGGAATTAATGCATGATTATGTCTATAATGATACAAGGAATGTTAAACGAAATATTAACGCTGGAGTTTGAATCAAGAGTAAACTGCTGATTAACCGCCATTACAGTAGGTGCTATTTATAGAATCGCACAGAGATCACGTCTTTGTCTGCTGTAATGTAAATGATTATAAACCGCTCCAAGTCTCGCGCAGAGGCGGTGTTCGCCGCCGATCAAAACAATACATTACATAACCTCAAAACTAACAGAACGTAACTTACCATATTCATCTATCACACCGTTGGACATTCTGATAATCTTCATTATTGCACTAAAAAGTAATAATATTCACAGTGCGAGGTTATAAACACGATTGTCTGTTAACGTCACATCATTTTGACAGGTGACGCGCGGTGTCACCGCCGCGGTGGCTCTGCCAGTTAGGGACGCACGGGAGAGTTCCCCGAGCGGTGGTGTTTTCTGTTGTCGAATGGCATAGTTTGGGGAGCAACCAGAGGAACGTAACTCGTCTTAGCTTCTCGCGGCCAATGAACGGCACGGCCCGATGCGCCAAGGTCACTGGAGGCAAAACCGGCAGCGCGCGGCTCCGACAGAGGGCAGCACGCGACGCGGACAACTAACACGAGCAGCTTGTATGCTGCCCGTATGGCAACTAAACAGAAACACTGTAGGTACAGGCTACAGCCCGGCGTGATGCGCCGATAAGCGGTATTATGGAATAAAATAAAAACGTCGTGTTCTGAATGTGAATGAATGTGCAGGCAAAGTTTACGTCATTATTCATTGTATTTTAATATTTACTCGCAATTTATTGAGTACTTTCTAGTGATACTCATAATACAAGTTACCTAGTATTATTAGCTACAGCTTGAACATACCTAGGTACCTACCTAATTTGTATTTAAACCATCATCGTCATCATTGTACAAAAATAGGTACCTACTTTAAGTTGATACATACCTACTAAAATACCAATGTAGGTCGGTACCTACGTTTTAAGTTCGATATCACTACTGTTACTACTACTATTATAGAAGGTATTTTATTTATTTACTTTCTACTTAGACGGTAGCTAGATGTATAGGTGGATTTCCACAAAATATTAAAGTTTATTACCATATATAAAGAGCTATACAAGTGTCTAGGTCATACAGAAAACTTTATTTTTGCAACAAACTTTACTATCTACTACCTTCATTATGTAGTCAGGATACCTACATATTGTGCAAACTATCAAAGATTCCAAGTTTGATATTGAACTCTTCAAAATTTTTCTAACCTATGAATTTATTATCCTGTTATCCTAATAAATTCATTCTTGAACTCATATGTCATTAGAAAAATAATTTTAGCTTTATTACCATGAAATAGTTGGTAACTAACAAATAAAACGTATTGGAAAAGCATTTTTTTTGCATTGTTGCTACTCAACACTAGATGGCGCTAAACGCAAAACATTCGGACTGAGTGAATTAATGAAAAAATAAAGTTATTAAACCAAAAGAACTAAAGTGATAATTTTTTTTATAGCACTATCAAAGTTGTTATAAAATTCTTAGTACTTATAGTTTAGTTACCTAATAAAATAAACTGAAAGTAACAATTCCAGAAAACTTTAAATTGATAACAATCAAAATTCAAATTCCATATTACCTTTTTCTCCGAACGTAACAATTCAATGGTCTTAGGTGTTAGCTTTGCCATCATGCCATCTACGTAAATCTTAAAGTTTTAATGGTTAGAAAACAACAAAGATAATAATATATAAACGTAACTATACGCTCAGGCTCTACGCTTATGTCGGCGAACTTAAATCATCTGTAGGCGTGGTCTCAAAATAGTCTAATAATAGCTGTAAACGGTATTCTGTCTGAGTAAACTAGTTTATTGAAGTAGGATTCCCAATTATCTTGAACGTGCTAAGGAATGCTAGGTGGCTTGACTTCAGCAATAAAGTAACAGAACGCAATTACGTTCATAGTATGGTTTAGAAGAGGGAATTGGTATATTATAAACTCGTAGATATGCGAACCGGTTACCTATTGACCTTTTTAACGCGGTAAAAAGTTTTTTATTAACTACAATCTCAAAATAGACAACAAAGTTTCGCTTAAATAGGCCGTAGGCTTCCGAGCAAGAAATGATCGTACTCAATGTGTATTTTGTCCGTAGTAGCAAGTTTTGGCTGACTTTTTTTCACGATTCAGGAATTTATGTCATCTGTGAACAAAAACCCTTCGTCTACGAGGCCTTAAGAATACGAATGACTACTAATTTTATGAATATCTATTTAATTGTATATTCCACTGGCCCTCCTACGTATTAACCACAGAGTAATGACATGATAAACTACTAATCCAATTTGAAAAATTAGTTTAGGATAGCCAATTTATCGAAAAAGGCTAGAGGCTATATATCATCGCACTACGGCAAATAGGAGCTGAGCAGTGGCTATATAAATAAAATCGGGAGCGAATCCCGCGCGACCTCTAGTACTAAGTCGCGCGGGGTTTCACTCTACACATTTTTGAGACACTTTTTCCTCAATCAAAAATATTATCAGTTTCGTAATAATATCTGATCGAACCATGTCTTTAGGATCTTGTTTATCCAGTTCTGTCGAACCTGTTGGCATATTGTCTCCCATTGGTAGACCAAAGAGCATCAAAAATGCATTAACGTCCTGGAGAATTACGTATCGGATAAAATTGCTCAATTTGTATCTTGTCTCGTTAGTAGGCACTTTAGTTATAGCTGACAATAATGCCTACTATTGCAATACGTATACCAAGAGCTACTTTTGCAACTCAATTCAATTTGTTTAAGTTCCCAATTAAGAACTCCAAATGGTAGTTTCTATTAATATACAGGATGTAACAATTAGATCGGTCTTTAAGGGCAAGTCTAAAACTACAAGATATACGAAGAACTGTTCTTAGGAACTATGTCATCGATTTAATCGATAAAGAGGCTACTTTGGTGGATAAATTCATGTCTTAAATTTTCAACAGCCTTAAAAACAAAGTAATTATTTTTATTTTCTCCCTGAACTGCATCATAATTTATAAAGTTCTCGGTGTTTCAAATTATTTGATATAGCGTTTTCTTTTGTCTATTTTGTCTGCGCCACAATAAATTCCCGTTTCGCCCTGTTTAACACACCGTGTTCTTTTACCAAATCACTTTAATCTCCAAACGCATGGGTAAGTTTAAACTTCATGGTGAATATGGTTTACAAATTAGAGAAAGGAACAAGAATTAATTTTAAAAAACCAAAAAACCCGACTGCCTTGCCTTGCCAAAAAATAGTTTTCGTCAGTCAATATTATTAATTATTATGTACAGCCGCGGGCAATAGTTAGTGCATATATAATTGAATTAGGTTATTCATTAGCTTTCATCTGATACCCATATTGCGATAGCCATAGATTATACACTATGCGATAGCACTAAAAACGTCTGTTTTGACAGTTTACGTCCGCCATATTGGTTTTTTTGTTGACGTCACATAGCCTATGACACTCGGAGGAAAATTACAAATCTAATGACACCTCACACTTTAAAATCAGCCAAACCGTTTAGGCTACAGAAGGTCACAATGGAACAGAAATGCCCACATAAATACATACATACATACGCGTGAAAAACATTACCCTCCTTTTTTTACAGGAATTATTATCCTAGTACAGGGATGGATAAATATTTTTAGCGACATAATATTACTAAATAAGTTCTATTATAATAATATTTGTATCTCTTTAAAATTTGAATAAATGATTTGATTTGATTTGATTGGCAGTCGGGTAAAAACATGTCTCTTCAATCAATGTTCTCTATGCTTTTAAAATATTTTCTTTAGTTATTACTACATATATTTTTTAGTAAAACACCATATTTTTTTCAAATTTTTATTTAAAAATAAATTATTGTAGTACAACTTGCACCAATAACAACAAAATTTTGGTTTGAACAACATGAAACCGTAACGTTCGCTCAAAGCATGTATCAACTAATATTATATTGCGCTCTACAATTACAAAATTAAATACTACTACAGGGTGCGACAGTTTGACCTAGGATTAATATTATTATATTTGTCGTGTAAAACTCACTATCATTCACATCACAAACTGAAATTCAACCCTCTAGTAATGTTGGACACACACCGATCAACTTTTTGAGTCGCGTTCACGAACAGCAATAAGATGCCAACTAGTTGTTGTCTCGAAAGGTGTGCCACCAACACTAAAGCGCAATCCACACATTATTAGAGATAAAATAAAAAACCTACCAAATAATAGAACAGCACAATCCTCGTAGTGTGAGTTAAACATCGGTCAAAGGCACGGTATAACAAATTGAGTATTCTCTTACAATACTATTGATTGTATCGAAACTTATACAGGTTAACTATAATACATAAAAAAACACCAAGTTTTTAATTGTCATGCTCGCAATTCAGATAGGCGAAGCGTAGAAGTTTTGTAAAAATGCGTTTTTGTGTAAAACGTTTAAGTTTCAGTCGCTTTCTGAGTAGCAAAATCTATTACAACTATTAATATTCGCCTAAAATCACATAGCAGACACACAATATAAAACAATTATAATTATTTCATAGTGCTTATCATACCCATTTTTGCTATTGTTACCTACATTCTCATGTCTAAGTACAATATTGTAAAGAAAACAGTATTGTTTACAATTTGACCTAATTCTATTTATTGTAGACATTCCCTTATAAAAAATTTAACTATCATTGAAGTGCTTAACTATTAGAAGTTGGCTAAAGGCAATTCCATAAGGGTAATAACGTACGAAAACGTTTAAAATTCACTGGAAACTACAGTACTGGGTATGGGCAATTAAAATTCATGTTCACTGTCATCAACAATATGATGCAGAAATCGATTTCATGGTCAGCGTTAACAATTTAAATAATACATTACACGTGCATCAGATTTAACTCTTCTTCACCTAACAATACTTTACAGTATACAAGATAGGGCCAGGATCCACATATAACCTCTTAATTGACTGCACAACAATAATTTCAGTTATTTTTTATTGCCATCACAATAAAAGTCCTTTGCCTACAAACTATTCAAGTTGATTATATACAATTTCAAATTCTACTAAGGGTTGACAGTCACGCGTCCCCAATATTAGGCAATATGTACGATTGGACGACGCGACCTGCAAACGGGTTAATAATTTAAAAATTTCAAAGATTATAAATATCGTGTATAATCTTTTTCTATCATTGAATTTAAGACAGTGTTTGTTTAGCGTTAGCGAAGTGAAATGACTAAAATAATAGCAAACAGAGGCATATAAAAGTTTATGTAGTGACGTCACACGTCACTGTCTCAGTGGCTTAATACTTTGTTGCTTTGGTAAGTTGCGATGATTGTGGATTTCTTATTGATTGTGGAGAGCAATAAGATTCACTCTTCCGCAACATCTCTCTATGATCACGAAATA
Organism: Laspeyria flexula; assembly: GCA_905147015.1. Taxonomy (NCBI): domain Eukaryota; kingdom Metazoa; phylum Arthropoda; class Insecta; order Lepidoptera; family Erebidae; genus Laspeyria; species Laspeyria flexula. Next base: position 6,506,092 of record LR989964.1, on the reverse strand, counting down.
GGAAGACGGTATTTATATAAATGTTAAATAAATAATTTTTATTAAATCAACCTTTCTTAATAATCTGAACATGAAACACAGAATTTGTCACATATCATAGACCCGTTTATTTCAGGCAGTATGATTCTTCAGAGTTTACTAATGAACACTTCTCAAATCCAAGCACTTAAACAGCCCAAGGAGAGAATTGAGTAAACTAGATATTTTGTAGAAACTTTCATTGATACATTTTTTTTACAACTCTTATTGACCTTTAAAAACATTATATGCGTCTTATAAAACGAAATTTAAAGTAGATCAAAGTGTTTCTCTATCTAGACGTCTATTACGTTAATTGGAGTTGCGTACGATATTTTGTTTGGACCTGTACCAATTTCCTTGAACTCATAAATCATATAGTGTTTTTTCGATGTTGAACTTGGCCGTTATCCAACTAGGAAGTGAAAATTACATGGCACTAGAGCCATCGTAAAATATTTGAAGCTTCAAAAGCTTTGACCGTAAATGATAACAATTTAGATCGATAAAATGGGAGGGATATTTTCCTAATATTTTATTTACTAATAGAATTTGAAATTCAGAGTTTATTCAGTAATTAATTCAGAGAATCAGTAAAATTAGTACTCATTGATTGTTTCGTCTGTAATTGAAACCTCCAAACTTTTTGTTATTCTTAGACAATTGATCTTGTATCCCACATCTTCACAACAAAGCATAGCAAAAAAGTTCACAATCACAAGTATTGACATCCACACACGCAAGTTCTCACAGATCCGACGTATCGGCTACATCTAAGTGGTTAACTTGCGTTATTCCAATTGTTTGTACATGTCCTCTATCTGAGGTTTGAAGTAGCTTCTTATTTCTGGACGTTTCGCCTTCATTGTGGGTGTTAGTAGACCATTCTGTACTGAGAATGGGTCCGGGTGTAGGTAGATGTCTTTGACCTGTTGACGAATACAAATTTATTACATACGGTGTTATTGTTTAAAATGTAGGTAACAGTGTTTAATTCTGATTATAATTATCATTCTGTCTGGCTGTTAAAGCCAATAAAAATATCAATGAAAAATAAAAAAATCAGACATAACTTTAATGAAACTGAATATAATCGTCTCATAATTAAAGGAAGTGTAATATTAGGTGTAACAACAAACAACAAGCTGTTAGAAATTCTTATAACAAAATCTTATTAAACTAATCAAAATTATAAAAATTTAGAGAGATCTTACAATACAACGCAACTTTAATAATATATATTGTTGACGCAGCTTGTTGAAAAATTTGATAATGTTATAAACAAGCTCACCCAAGCTATCAAAGTAGATATCATGTGAGATAATCATACTAACGAAAAATAGGAACTAGACTATTCGAAAATAGAGGGCAAAATAGACAGTTCAATTTATCTACAAGTTTCATAGATAAGTAACTATTCCTATATGTGGCGTTATCGATTTCCTAATTCGATAGTGAGTTATAAAACTATTTACCTACCATTCCCTAGAACGATTCTTAATGTTAGAACACATTTAGTTAATCTCCTGTGTTTATTTTGAATATAGGTAGATTAGATATCGTAAATTGATACACGTAAGCTGATTTTTTTTATTTTGAACCTTAATTCTATACTAAATGTGTTCTAATCTTGTTATTGTTCGATTTATTTTTAATTTATTGTTATGCTTGCATTGTAAATAGAAACAAAAAAAATATTTAATATGAAAAAGAAATTGAATGTTGATAACATTTTTTTTAAATCCTTTAGGTTCATACCGTAATAAAATATAAATAAGCAAGGTAATTGCAATGTAAATTTTCAAAAAAGGCACCATGACTTTACACGTCATCATTTGAGTTTTATATAAATGGTTTAATATGTTTTAAACAGAAAGGCAGAAAGAAACTGCTATTTCCATGACAGGTAAAATTATTTAAACGCTGTAATTTTGATATATCTGCTTTACGAATATGAAAAGTCATTAAAGTAGCTCCTCAGCATTGGACTGCAGTTTTCTTCTGATGATGACGACGAATATGTTAGTACTGTTTATAAAATTTTCACAACAAAAAGCATTGTAATCATACCTGTTCAAAGGTCTTAAGTCCAGCGTTCCGTCCCCACTGCAGCATATCCTCCAGTAAGATCTTCTTGATGCGTGGATCTTCGCAAAGTGCAGAGAACGTGCCCTTGATGCCGTTCTCTAGCGCCCAACATTTTATAACATCGACGTCAGGCACTACTACTGCTACTACGCACGACTGTAATAAAAATAATTTTAGTTTTATCATCAGAAGATAGATAATGTTACGAATACAGTAACTATTAACAATACCATATTCATTTAAACACGCGGTCCGAGTTCGATTCCGACCAGCAGTACCAATGTAGATTTCACTTTGTGGATTTACCTATATGTACTATTCATGTGACTTACCATCTGCTAACGGTGAAGGAAAACATCGTGAGGAAACCCACATACACTAGAAGAAATTCTAAGTATATGTCTGATCCACCAACTTGCATTAGGCCAGCGTGTGTGGATTATGGCCTAAACCCTCTCAGCTCTCTAGATAGAGGAGAGAAGACCAGAACCCAGCAGTGGGGCATTAATGGGTTGCTAATGATGATGATGATGATTCGTAGGGAGCTTATCTAAGATCTTGGCCAAATCGTCATCTCAACACGACTTGAACAAAGTGTGTTTTTCAAATTTCCAGATTCTGAGAAGATTAGTGAGAAGCTAAAACTTGCCACTGTTAAACAACACCTTGTAATTTTTTGCTGACATAATTAAGTACGTTCAGATGCTATTTGTTGGCAGAACAATAAACTTTATTTTCACCTTCAGAGACTCGCCATGCACGAAAACTTGTTCAACGTACTGACTCCTAATGTAAATGTTTTCTATTTTTTCAGGAACTATGTATTCGCCTTGTGAGAGCTTGAAGATGTGTTTTCTTCTGTCGATGATCTTTAGAGTACCATTCTAGAAACAGAAAAACAGTACATTTTTAAGAAGTTCGGTTATGATGTATTGTCATAAGTCCACTGGAACATTCAACAACGGAACTCTTGAAGGAAAAGATTAAGGGTTTTATGACATCGATCGCAAGCTATTCCTAACTCTACAATTGCCATTACATGACTCTGAAATACTCTGAATATATATAATATATATATTAATAGATAAAAACCTGAGAGTAAATACCCATACTAAAATTGATCGAACCTACTAGGTGCATTTTTATGGACCTTTTTATATGTAGACTTTTGCTTTTTTACCTAATTTAAGAAGTAAGTTCTTGATTTTGTTAAACGTGTAAATTTTTGTTTTCTGGTCCTAAATGATGCGTAAAGTTTGTCATAATATACATTTATAAATTTTGAAGGAACGATAGTGTACATTTATTAATTATTCAAATTGGAAGGTGGTTTATCTTTACCCATTAGTAGTGAATTGAGAATTCTCTAACAATATATAGTGAAGCAGCTCATTATCATACCATTCATACATATTTGATACGGACCATCTGTTATAAATGAATGAAGTCCACTTTTACATTTAGTTCATGTAAAATAAGTAGGTGCGTCATGTCTTATTCTTAGACGAGGTTAAATGTTACTTACAAAAATAAATTTATCGTAACCGCCATACATCTGCCAAGTGAGACTTTTATCATAGTAATATTTATAAGAGGAAAATTTTGTTGCAACATACAAAAATATACATCCATTTGGCATAAATTTAATATGAAGAGTATTTAAAACTTTATAGTTCATAAAGTCATAGCAGACATTAAACTTCTTGAAAATATAACAGACAGAGAAAATAATTCATTAAAATGAGCGCCTATTAAACTAGTTGCCACAATCAACAATAAAGTCTTGATGAAGAGAGCAGGTCATAATTTTAATAGACGATAGATGAGTGTGAATTAAACGCTTGTTCATCGTAGAGTTTTAGGATAAAGCATCTAAAATTTTGTTTTAATATATACACATTTCAAAAAATAACTAAAATAAGTATAATAAGAACTGACAAAGAGGACCCACAATTTCTTCACATTTGACAACTGAGATTAAAAGACGAGACACTCACAAAAATAAACACAGATTAAATTATGTGATAGAGGACCGAAATTTCCTTTCACAGATAATCTGATTATCTAAACACTGAATACACGAATACCACTGAATAACATAAGTATAATTTTTGCTGAAATAAATTATTTAAAGTTACTCACCGGTAACCATTTGCCAACGTCACCAGTGTGGTGCCAACCCTCTTGGTCAATGACTTCACGAGTTTTCTCTGGTTCTTTGAAGTAACCTTTGAACACATTAGCACCCTGCACACACACTTCACCCTGTCCCTGTGACGCATAATACTCCATCTCCGGCACATCCACTAGCTGGAAGAAATAAAAAAAATATTTAGTATAAAATTGGTTTCAGAGTTACAAGAATATTGAGTGATTTATCTCACACTTGGCAAATTTACATCTTTTATCAATGATCCCACAATAAAGTAGAATGATTTTAAGGATTCGATATTTCACATTACACAAAATTTTCAAGTATATCCAATGATTACAGATGTTGACCGATGAAAAATTATTTAAAAATTGTTGCAATAAATAATTTTGTCGAGATTAAAGAAACATTACATTTTGAACTGGATATAAATCTAGTTGTCGTCTCATTTATCATAGACGACGAAGGCCAATCAATGCGGTAGTTGGTTCAAGATAATTTTAAATGGAAAATCCACAGGAACCACGTATATTCATATAAATAAGAACTCATTAATCTGCATAAAATAAACAGCCGGGATGCGCGACTTACTGAATCTTTCATTTAATGGTTGTTTGTTGAGTCACATGTTTTGGCAGCTGCCAATAATTGCGGTAGGTGTTTAAAGTTTTATACGAGTGCCTTAATGAATTGGCTTATTACATCCTGTTATTGAGTAAATTAAAAGCTTAATAAAAAATGTTATTTGGAAAACTTCATCATTTCAGCCTATTGCAGTCCACTGCTGGACTAACCTAACACGCGCCATAGCACTCTGTCCTCCGCCTTCCGCATCCAGTCAGACCCAGCGACCTTCTTTAGGTCATCAGACCATCTAGCTGGAGGGCGTCCTACTCTACGCTTGCTGAGTCGCGGTCTCAGTTAGTGTGATTTGGAAAACTTACCTAGTACTTTTTAAAAATAAGTGTAACTAAGTATTCGTTTGACATTACACTTTTTATAACAGGAAGTACCTTTGTATTATGGATGGATTTATGGTACAATATAATAATAATAATCTAAATAAACTGATAATATTATTTCCATTAAAAAATCACCAATGAAATTTAACAATAATTTTAAAATTACTATCATCCATTCCCACTATTCTACGATACATAGATCATAACAGAGATAAATAAAGGCAACTGAACCTTTTAGCCTTTTATTGACAACTAAATAATTATTATCTGAGCAAAATTGATCAGAAACGACATAAGTAAGTGCCTCCATCTACAAGAATCTAAAATGTCTGCATCACGTTTTTAGTTTTCATCTTTTTTTTTATTGTGATTATTGTTTTAATTACCACCATCCCTTTCCTTGGTGCACTTAAATAAACTTCAAAAGATTAATAATAAATTAATACGATGATAGATATAGATATCTTACCTTCACTTTACAACAAGCGACGGGAGGTCCGACGTGTTCAGGCACATGGTCGCCCTGAACTGTGAGGGTTACTGGTGCCGTGCACTCTGTCTGACCGTATCCTTCTACGATCTGTTAAAGTAAAACATAAACTGTTTAACAATCAAGTATCTATCAGTTCTCAGTAGTCAAGTTAGTGTCAGATTTCCCCTACCCTCTGTAACCAGTCTGATGTTCACTGTTATGTTGTTGAAGTAGTTGTATCATTTTATTTTATATCATAACAGGTAGCTCGTAATAACGTGCGAAATAAGCGTGGTCCACTAAATTGAACCAGACGTACATAGCCTACCCTGTTGTACAACCTGTTGAGCATTCTAGTTGTACCAAGGGTTGAGAAGCAATCAGAAAGATTGTGTAAGAAGAAAATTCATGGCATTGTGATTAAGAACATTGGATTGTCTGACTATCGTCACAAGGAGATGGAGAAACAGAGAAGGAGAACAGATGATTTATGTCACTATGTTATTAAGTCAGTATTTAAGTAGTCATTAAGTAAATATGTTATATTGGATCAAAAAAGCAAGTTGCTGATTTTTTCATTTTAAAACACACAATATCAATCTGACAAAATCAAGGAAACAACAAGGAGTTTACAACTTGACTTATGCACCGCATGCTTCAAACAAACGGTACTAATAAAAAATCGTAAAGATAATTCAATACTTTGTTATAAATGCGACGACATGAATGCAAATCATACTGTTATAAAGTAATAAAGCACATTTAAATTAATTAATTCGTTCAAACAAAAGATTTGCTGCAAACTGAAAAATTTAGGGTCATTCACATTGAAGTGGGCATGGTTATTAAACCAAATCAAGAGACGCCTCTCACTGTGACTCATACGACAACAATAGATGTGAATGAATTTTTTTATAAATACTGAGATGATCTAGATAGATAATACACAAACAGTTTTGGCATAATAGACGATTATATATTCAGTGTAATATTTTATACTGTTGTACTAACAGCAGGAAGAGGATGAGATATGTACGCCAATCAAAATAGGTGTTAAAATAACATGATGATTCTGATATAATATTATGCCGGGTTGTTGGGATATCATATGTTATGATAAAATAGGAGCAAAGCTGCTACTGAAATAGCCATGAGAACTGTTGGCGGTTTTCCATACGGCTGATAGTATTTGTGATATGCGAAAACATAGTATCATTGATATTAGTATAATATGTTAGAATTGTCTCATAGCAGTAACACGATAAATGAATGACTGTGGCTAAATTTAAATTGAGAAGCGAAAATAAACTTGGTATGTGTGTGTCTAAGCTGGTTTGTTCGACGTCAATGGTGACCAAAGATATATTTTTATATTATGTCTACGAGAGACTACTTCCTGCCATAGTAGGGAACTAATATTATCAGTAATCTGTTTGTCATTCAGTTATTAGTAGCTTTTCCATAAATACTGACAAAAGTATTTTGTCCAAGAATGTATCGTAGCTTGGACAGAAGGATTAAACATTATTCATCTTTTAGTAGACAGTTTCAGTCGTAACTTTACCACAAAATGGATATGTTTAAAATAAAACAAGTGTAAACGATCATTGTAGGTTGGCTGGCAAGTGCTGGATGAGAGTAGCCGCAAATCATGCTAAGAGCAACTGGATAGGTTTATCTCTAGTAGTACACTAGTGCAGGTTGATGATTATGATGATGGACACAAGATGAATACAAATAACATATACATACCAAACATCCTAGCGCGCATCTTGCAAAGGTGAGCACGTTTCCAGCAAGGGGTGCGGAGCCTACCACCATGATACGTAAGCGTCCACCCATGCCTTCACGCACCTTGCGGAACACCAACTTGTCCCAGACGGAGTCGCTGCGGACTATGCCTCTGTAAACATCCGATTTTATGTTGTTAGTGATGATTTATAGAATCTACTATATGTTTACAAATATATAAATGCAGCTCAGACGCTCAGTTACATTACATAACATTGATAGTAGATTAGTCAGCGGCAGTATTTTAGGGCTTTGCTCCCAAACTGGGATCAATGAAATAACTACAAAGCGTAACGTTATCAGAATGAACTCCATTTTTGTACATTTTTAATGCAGTAAGACTGTTAGTATTCCACTTAAGGCACTTGAATATGTAAATTTGGTTTCATTTCACATTACATTGCACAATTAGTTTACAATAATGCTGCATTAATGGATGTATTCAATAATGTGTACCTTTTTAGCTCAGATTCTTTAGCAGATAACGCCATATTGAATAACAGCTTCTTTATCTTCGAGTTGGATATTTCGGACTGGGCTCTATCGTAAAGTCTATTTAGCAGTCTTGGTACGGCAGGCATCATCGTAGGCTTTAGTGCTATCAGGTCATCACCTAACCTCCGGATATCACCGCTGTAGAATCCAACGGCTCCTCCTACCATGTAGAGAGCGTTCTAAAATAAAACAAAGATAACTAATTTTATTGCAAGAATATTTTGGAAGAAATTTGGTAACTTCATAAAATTAGTTTAGGAAGTAAATGTGAATAGGAATTTATAGAGGCAGAAACCGAGGGTTTAGTTACCGCGGTATCACCAATATGAAATAATAGTACAATAATAATAAATGATACGGAGATTTTTTTGTGAAAAATCCATTTAAAATTCACTGTAATTTACCCGACGAGTTTTGACACGGGATCCATCAAGAGAAAACTACGTCACTGGCAGAAGCATTAAGATAATAACAACTATATAAGGAAGTAAGATATACCTCGCAACACCGCTCAAGCATATGCGCGAGTGGTAGGAAGGAGATCATGACGTCATTCTTCATTGGCCTGTGCTCGCCGAGCTGCATGATGACGCTGCACATGGATGCCACAACGTTCTCATGCGTGAGCATCACGCCCTTGGGCATGCCTGTCGTACCTGACGTGTAGCAGATTGTACACACGCTTTCTGGTTTTGGAGGCTAGAAAACATAAAGATAACATGTTTTATATTAAACTTACCTAGGTAAATGCAGTTTATGTACCTATATATAAGTTTATAACGATGTAGTTTTTGAAATAAGAATTAAAATGTATGTGTTTCTATTTTAATTCCAAAAGAAATTCTGCAGAAAGAAGGATATAATTTAATGAAGCTTACAAATGTTTTTAAATTTTTACAGATTCTATAATTTTGATAATGATGACCGTGTTGAGTTTTAAAAGATATCGGATATTGTATCGAATTTTTATACTGAAATATTTAAATATATGGGTTGTAAATCGATTGAAAGTAACGCACCTAAACTTGAACTGGTAGGAGACTGCCTACATGTAGGACTACACGTGCGCCTTAAATAAGGACTTTAGAATACAACGGTTTAATCATACATAGTCGATGGAATAATCGTGGCGGGTGCAAAAGGCATTACATCGCTCGGAGTTATTAAAGCGAATACAATCTATCTAAGTACTTTGAAAATATTACCTGCAGTCACATGTTGCAAAAAAATTAAAAATAAAACTCACAAGGCAGGGGTGGTCTTTTTGAGCGCCTTGTATTTCAACGTCGCTGAACTTAAGAATCTCAACTCCTCGACTCTTTGCTCTTTGATGAGTGGAAGGCGAAACTTCTTTGATGGTGATAAGTTTCCTCAAGCATCTCGGCGACTGATCGAGAAGCAAATTTGCTTTTTTGTCATCCTCACAAATAACGACTGTCATTTCAGCTAATAATAAAAAAATACATTGCATTAAAAACTTTTTAGCAAACATAAACAGGCCATATTCAAATAAGACTTAAAATAGGTTACGTGATAGGTATACGTGATCACAACTAAAAGATGATGTTACTCAAAGTTAAACTTACTTTGATTAACAATGAAGGCACATGCATTAGCTCCTAGAGTGTCGTACAGGGGGACAATGACCATTGAATAGCAGTAGGCAGCCTGCTCAGTCATTACCCATTCTGGGCAATTCTGTGAATATATACCTGGAAACATAAAGCAAGGTTTAATAAAAAGTAAATATTTAATATTTCTCTGACTTTGTAAACTTGTCACTTACCCACAAATGTGTTTTGACCAGGTACTAAACCTTGGCATATAAGACCTGAACCGAAGTTTTTCGCCCTTAGTAAAGTCTCATTATAAGTTTGCCATATATAAGGCTTATTTGGTCCTTCGCGCCAACCGAGGCAATTTCCATTATCTGTAAACATAAACATTATTTCATCAGAATTGCATTTAATCTTGTCTTTCTCAGACCTGTCTCAATTCTGATAGCAGTCAAGTTGCGGAATATTCCGTACGACGACATATCAACTAGTTTACATCCTATCTTTTATTTTTATTGAGCAACTAAGTACAAAGATCTCGATGGTACAAAAACTAAAAAAGCCACTGTCCCGGCTACTCTAGTGGCACAAATTACGTTTAACTGTATCCTGGCAACCAGTTCATGAATGATGTTAACAATATTTTGTAATACACGGGTATTATCGTATTTATCGTTAACGAGCGGAAATACGGAGGGAAATGAGGTGGGTCTCACAGTTTACGCCTTGGGGCACTCCCAGACTTGCAATAGTGTGTATCTTCTGTGACTACGAGCGCACACGCAATTACAGGTATAGATATAATAGAGCCATATATGTACAATAGATCGTGAGATTGCAACAATAAAAATTTAATGGCTTTCTCTGTTTGAATGCAAGAATTTTATGAATACGTTTGCTTGAAGGAATTACAACAAAGTTGTATACTTACTTGATTCTTTGACGCCCCGTCGGAAAGTTTCGTAAAGTGTGCGTGTATCTTCATGGAGAAAACGTAGATAGCGACCGTTTTTCGCGTCTTTGTAAAACTTTGATACACGAACCATCTCAGGGCCCTGGAACAAAACATAATTATGTTCAATAAATTCATGATTTTGTGCGATAAATTTTAATTCACAATTAGAATCATTACGAATTCTAATTGACGCTATCGCATCGCATTGTTTAATTATGGTCCGTAAGTAATTGGAAAATGATGTAATTTCAATGACAAAGAGACTTCTTTATAAAAAAAAGACACAATCACTTCGGTGTCATCGTACTGAATCCTTGCAACATACAAGTTACTAATCAACTTTAATCTTATTAACAGACGCACAACCATACGATTATGACGACAGCTCAGAAACGCCTAATGAGTAAATCATGTTCACGCAAACAGTTATACTAAATCAAAGTGTAAATATCATAACATCGTAAGAATGCAATACTAAATGCAGACTCTAAATCGACTCGCATTCTTGAAGTTTATTTATCTATTCTTGAAGCTATTTACCTATAAATAGGTATATACTAAAGTAAAGTATAAAGGCGTGATGTAATAGGCAAAATTCCCTTCAAAATATCAGGATGAGACCCATGCCCAGCAGTGGGACGTTTATAGGTTAAAATGATGATGATGATGATATTCTAAGGAAGGGATAAGGTAGGTAGGAATGAACTTCCCTAACGAGGTTTTCCCAAGGGACTACAGTATGGGGTTCTTCAAAAAAGGAGTGAATAGGTTTCTTAAGGGTCGGCAACGCGCTCGTGATGCCCCTGGTGTTGCAGGCGCCCATAGGCTACGGTAACCGCTTACCATCAGGCGGACCGTACGTCTGTTTGCCATCGTCGTGGTATAAAAAAAAACATTATCCAAGTAAATACTACAAAAGTACACTATGTCAAAGTTACTAAAATCATATGCAAATGCGACTCCGTTAACCTGATGACATAGTTGGCCCACTAACTCTGAATCTTGACTCGAAGCGAAGCACTCTTACGTGTTACGGTATATTATTATTACAGTTTGCACAATGATAAATGGAACACTGAACGGGTCAAAGACTCTTGTGAGAGAAAAAAACTGTTTGACGATTGAATTGAGAAGCAGTAAAATGTTATGTCATTAAGTCGAAGTAGTGTGTAATTTGAGAAAATTTTTAGGCCATAAATCAGCTATACCGTTTTGAAATCTCTCTGCGAAATTAGCTAACAATAAATGCAACTAAGTTTTGCTTAAATGATAAATGTTATTTAAATCATTACACTAAGAGGATTTCACAAGGCTCATTAAGTTTATTGTGTGAGAAATAGCTACTGTTCTTTTATTTTAAGTTACCAATTGATTTTATTAGTGTGTGTAAATCTAAAAATCTTTTTATTAGCCGTTTACTAGACAGTAAATAGCTTTAAGTCACTTCGAGAAGCAGACACAACAATAATGTTATTCTCAACTACACTGTTAATGAAGGCCAACAAAATCTTCGGTTCATTAAAAAGCAATTGATATTTACAAACAAATCAAACAAGACAGCAATGATGGTTTTAAACAAATTTCAAATGTAATAACGGATTTCGACATATCAAACTAAAATCTTGAAAAACAAAATGTGAAAGACATCAAGCAACTTGATCTTGAATTTAATATGCAAGGTCAAAAGGAAATTGGTCACGCGATGCCAACTGAAAAATGTGCCGGTTTTGTGACCGGGTATTTATAACAAAACGACGTGACACACACACAACTGTTCAGTTCGTATGATGACAATTTTAGATATTAGTTTTGTCGTAATTTCACATTCAAATCCATTGTACTTTTGCAGAGGCAAATAATTTGTAATGTCATTACGATGACATTAGAAATACATAAAGAATAAAATTGTATTTATGACTTTCATAACACTACGATTAGTCTTAATAATTTTATTATTTTGAAGCCATAAACAAAGAAAAAGAGAGAGGACAGAGAAAAACGATGTCTATCAGAAGTTAGATGAATGAATTTGAAAAGGAATAATTGTTGCACACCGCCCAAATAAAACGAATTGTGTGTCGGCTGTGTAAATCTATGAACCTGATCACATACTGATTGATTGTCTTTGTTCCAACTGTTTTGTTACGGGCATTACGCCAATTACTTACATAATATAATTTTCTCAATCTAATTAACAAATTCTTCGCAAACCGTAGAATTTACGCGCACATTGTCTCGGGTATTTTTCTTTGATGTAACATGACATTGACCAATAAAAGCTTTTTGCACACACACCTGATGCGTCACATAAATAATCTAAAAATACCACAGGAAAGCCCTGATGAGGGCGTGACGGGCCACTACCCGAGTTTTCTTGGCAAATGTGGTGTCTCTGAAATAGTTGACATTGTAGACAAGTTTAGCTGGCAGGCATTTCCGCGATATCTTCCGTAGTCAAATGTTAAGTGCTTTAATGCAATAAACTGAGTATTGAATTGCACACAGAAAAAAATTACTCAAGTTAATATCGGTCTAAACAACTGTAAAACATTCGTAACTGTACTTCGAAAATGTAGGTACTCGTAAGAATACCTCCTTGGTAAATTGTTTTATGAAAGTACGATAGGTTCTTTTATTTTTACTCGTTGAGTGAACGTAATTAACTTTTATACTTAATTAATTAATACAAAAGCCACAAAATATCTTAAAACAAAATTATCCACACCCTATAGGTACAAAATTATACACACTCGACAAGTCTATATTTCCACACGTTTTCTTTTATCTATGATTGTGGCACATCACGACTATGACTTACATTTACACCAGCCATATTTATCTACTTATTTACATTCTCGAAGTATGTCATTCAACTCGAAGTGGCAAGTGCTAAATTTTATTGTTTGTAAAATCATGAAAGTAAAACCGTAACGATATGTCATTCTGGCACACAGATAGAAATATGAGCGCTTGTTAACGCTTCACCTACCTAATAATTCAAATGGTGTAGCCAAGTTCAGCAAACAATCGATATTATCGAACCGGCATGTGGTATCAGGTATGGCTACCGTTACAGCAATTGGCTTTAATTTTTTTATGTAAATATAGTTCTTTCTTCAATTAAAAATACATAAGTTAGCAACTTCGAGGCTTTAGTATCTATATTGAAACATTTGATTAATGCTATGTATTTGTATATTACCTATACTAATATTACAAAGCTGTAGAGTTTTTTGTTTATTTGGTTGAACGCTAAGATCTCAAGAACTGCTGGTCCGATTTGAAAAATTCTTTCAGTGATGAATAGCCCATTTATTGAGGAAGGTTATAGGTACGCCACGGGAAATAGGAGCTGAGCCGTGGCAAAATAAAGAACGATGCGTAGCCCCGCGCGATTCTAGTATTACCTATCTATGAGCTTTCATTATCAAATACGAGGCAGACTATTACTCTGACTTTGATAAAATTTTATATATCTTATAAGTAACACATACATGTCACTACCCCATGTCAACCCGTGGGTGTGGTAAAAGCTTTAAAGGTGACTAACCTTATGCAGACAAATGTACTGCGAGAAAAGGAAAATTCGAAACAAACCCTATACCTACCCGCATTATGTATACATTTTATGAATTAATGTTCCTTAATATCTCATTTCCTGTTTAAATATTGAGATAAAAAACTGACTACAGGCTTAAATAAATCGATAAAAATATGAGGTCATTCTAACTACTTGCTGTTCTTGAAATAGAAAGGAAACTCTTGAAATTCCTGCAGAATCAATAATACAGTTGGATGAATAAAATTTATCTTTGATGTGTATGAATTTGAAGGCATGTTTAGATTCTCGAGTTAATGCACTCCTTACTGACGAAGAATAGATGGCATGTTTATGTACGAGTAAAATAAACATCAGTCCTCAATAAAACTTTATACAGTGTTTGTGATTTTCAAGTAGTCAATAATGTAAAGGCTTTAAAGCCACTAGTATTTGTTAGGTTGGTAAATTCATTGCACATTCATTGATTTATTTATAGATAGTGAATATGAATGCGGTCAAAGAACTGTCACAAGACAAAAGTGCTTCTTAAACACGAATACTGATATTCTAATTCATTTTATTACAGACCTAGTTTATGAGTGGGTATAATTAATAATAATGTACTAAAACAAATGACACAAGTAAATATAATTAAAAAAATATAATAACCCGACTGCAAAAAATCAACAGAGAGCAACGCCCAAAAAGACCTTATAATTATTGTACTATTATTATACCTGATTTAATTTAAACACATAACTGTATATATTTGTAATTTCCATTTGATTCTCTTTATTTTTTTAAAAAATAATAGAACTACTTACAATTTGGAACCATTGAATTATGTATAATCTCTTTTTGAATATATGTAATCTCCTTTTGATTCTCTTTATTTTGATACCCAACTCGATAGGTTTGGTTAAAAAAAATAATTGAACTTCTTACAATTTGGCGTCAAAAGCCCGCCGTTTTTTTATTTTTAAAACCTATCTAAGGACACTTGGGTTTTCTAGACGAATCTAACAATACCCTAATTGTCAAAATCCAGCCAGCCGTTTGGAAGATTCGTGGGAATAAAGAAATTTACAAACATACAAGATACGCGCGAAAAACAATACCCGTCCTGACAGTCGGGTAAAAAGTCGTGACTTATAGTTTACGAGAGAAAAATTTGGTGTGAAAAACGTAACAATCACTAAATTCTCGATACAATCTCGTGACTGATTCTGTTGCCAAAAATGTATACGAAAAAAGTTACTCTCTCACGACAAACCTTCATTAAAATATTATGTATCTGTTGCTAAGAGGAAATTTTAAGGCAGTTAATCATGTCAACCCATAAACGACTTACTGCTGGGCACGGGTCTCCTCCAAAGTAACACGTAACACCAGAAATCCAGACAGAATTGTGTTAGAAAAGGTACCAAGAACCACATTATATATCTAAAAAGTTGTATAACTATGTGTGGGCATATATTTAATGCCCAATGACTTAAAAGAATTACTATTTAGAAAATTCTGTAAACAGCTCAAATTATGGCTTATAAAAATGACATTTTATTCAATAAAAGAACTGTTTGATTATAAAAATAATAGATGATAAGAACTTGACATGATCTGTTTGTAAAAATTAATAATTATTATTTGATGATATTTGCATGTTGCCTAGCGACAAAATGTATTGGCTCTTTTTATTATAATTATTAATCCACCTGTATTGTACCTACCTACATTTTATACAAATAAAGAAATTCTAAACCCTCTTAGCTCTCTAGTTAGAGGAGAGGAGACCCGAGCCCAGCAGTGTGACTTAATGGGTTGCAGCTGATGATGAACTTTTAAGTTTACGAACAGATGTGGTTCAGTAGAGAATCATTTATCTATGAAATATGTAGGTTGTGTATTCCTTTCACAACTTAACAAAGGTACACTATGCATTTACTCAACTACATAATACAAATGCTCATTCATTACTCATAGTGAAATACATGTAATCTTAGTTTGCACATCAAAATAAACGTCATGCTATTACAATAACGTCTCCGGCGCGTTGGATCTATGAGCGGTAATACGAATGGGCTCTATTCATAAATTTGCTATAGAAATTCCTAACTATGGGTTTGTAACTTTGTATATTAACTGAATACAATGACGGAATTCAAAGGAGATACAGCGTATACAAATAATTTTATTACACACTAGAAGTCACGCTGGGCTCTCCTACCGTCTTTCTTTATTGGCCGTAGCATGATGTTATATAGCCTATAACCTTCCTCGATAAATGAGCTATCAAAAACTAAAAGAATTTTTTAAATCGGACCAGCGTTCGACCAAACAAACATTATAGATTTTACTAGGATAATGTGGTTCATAATTGTAATGTATTGAACAGTATTGAACACTTAACCCTGTAGTGACGAACTAAGAATACATAATTACATAGTGTCACTACACCATTTCAATCCGTGAGTATCGTAAAAAGCGACTAAGGGAACCTTATGCAGACAAGAGAATTTCAAGCACACCCTATACTAACCCGTCTAGCCAGCGTGGTATAGTAGGCTAAATTCCCTCCACATTCTTTGAAGGAGACCTATGCCCAGCAGCGGGATATTTATGGGTTGAAATGATGAAATGATGATTATTGAACAATATTGTTGTAGTTTAAGTCGTTTAAGACATTTGTATTCTGTGCAGGCTATAAACATATATACAATACAATACGTCATCTAGCCATATTAACCAAAAAAAAAACCTTTAACACGACTCGTGTTGTTAATGTGGTTTTTAATACTACTTTGATTATAATATTTTTAAGTTTCCATAACTATAAAATATTACTAATTTTTAAAGGTTACTAGACAAATATCAGAAATAAAGCAACAATATGTCTTAAAAGGAACAGAACGTGTTGAAACATTTACTCTTAAATAAATATCACCTTACTCTGTTGTGTACTTATACAGCGTGTGTACGTGTTCAACTCGTCAAATTTAGGCAAGAGTAGTAGTATTGTATTTACATATTCGTTTAGAAACTAAAAAATATCTAACAATAATTATAATAAATGCTATGCGAGTATACAACATGTCAACACATCAAAGAAATTAGTCGCCACTTGCTCTTGATTAATGACATACACGTATTTATTTCACATCATTAGCAGAACTATTTGTAACTATTAAGGTCGCCTGTTTAGTGTTAAGTCTATATAAATTACACCAATGTTTAATTCACAACATTTTACTACTCGAGTGTAGAAGGAACTGCGTTAATTTTATGTACCAAAATGTAATTATAGTACTTAGTATTACTGTTTTAAATTAGATTTATGTAGTACCTAGTCACCTAAATACGTTTTTAAGCCTTAGCATAGATGTCGAATTTGTTTAAAAACATTTCTTGGCATAATTACAGGAATAATGTGAATCAAGATTCAAATTTTTTGTTTTCGTTTTTACAGTCTGAATGCCTAACGCAAACCACAGTATGTGTTTATATTTTGCTTAATAAATTTACGTACTAAAAGCCAGCCTTATTTTATAAAACCAATCATAGTTTAAAACTTAACTTAGTATGTATGTATACTGGGTATTAATGATTAGAAGACTATTTATTTTAACTATTAGGTACTCGACGTTCGTCGATAGAAGCCTCTATTATTCAGATGTTTAAATAAATCTTTCAACATAATATGTCTATTTCACACACTGATAAATGAACTTTATTAAAATATACAGTTTTAATTTTTTCATATTATGTAACTGAGAGTTTATATTCAACTCGCTATTTCAGTTTATATAATAAATACATTGAAATCTTACTTCTATATCAATTATTATTATCTAACGTTTCTATATTATGAAAGGCTGCTTTCCTCTATACTTATAAAGATACCAATACAGCGGACAAAGTTATTGTAATTTAAATAAAAACAATTCACTTTTGAAAATAATAAATAGCTAGAAAGATATCGTTTAACGATTCTAACACAAAGACAATAAATATTACTAAGTGCATTCCACATTGAAAAGTTGCATATTTTTTTCGAATTATCTAGAATTATCTAGTGAATTGTCTGTTGTTTCTATTTCTAATATTATCGCATTATCACACGTATCTGTGGTAGTGGGACTTCCAAATGATCTGAATCTAAATGTTACGGAGCTTTGCCAACTGTCGGGGCGTGAGCAACGTCTAACAATGTTCTGACCTTTACGAAACATATCAATTTTACACCACATCATATGTACAATTTTTAATTTTCTATTATTTCCTACAAAAATGCTTTATTCGTTTCATAATAAATAACTGCTAAAATTAATGTTGCTCACTTTTTCTGTTTTATAAATCACAAAACTTGACGTGCAAAATGGAGAGCGGCGAAAACGTTATTACAAATTTCATAAAAAAGAATAATTTAGTACTCTGCCACACTATAAGCCAATTCAGATTCTTATAGTCGTTTTTACAACACTTACAAGGATGTGTTTAAATAACAACTCACTTTGAGAGCCTCTGATTGTTCGGTGAGAAGTATCGGAGGTCGTATAGGAGCTACCCCAATGCAGCAATTGCAGCACGCCATAATTTTATCCAAACGTTAATAACTTATCACACAGTAAAAATGCACCGTTTATTTGAATTTTAAAATGTCTTCAATTGCGCAATCATATCTGAAGATTTAATAGTCGTCACAAATTTGAATTAAGTTCACTTCACTCTCCAAAGTTTGTTAGTATCCTTGTATGAATGGATCTTTCCGGTTAATCGTCTTGACCGAGACACTTTGGCGGAGTTTGCGAGTGTCACGTCACTTTCGCTAGAGTTTCGGATACGGACAGGAGAGCAGCGGGCAGGGCTGCTCGTGGTACAATGAGTTAAAAATATCGCTCGAAGATGCGCTCTGCCAACTCTAGACCGCACCGTACAGTTGGTATTAGGACAACTTGAACTTTGATACCGCAATAAAGAGGAATACCCTTTCATCATTTTATGTGATCTATATGTGTGAAATTGTAATCTTTTACAATATTTTTATACGTGTTTCATTTTATTTTATTATATATATTTTTGATATGTCATGCTTTTTTAAATCTATAGGCGGATTACGTTTTGTTTTATCATTGTCTGGTATTACATGTTGTTTATCGATCATCGACCTCATCATCGATTCATAATATTATGTCGAAACAAAGGATACCTGGTTATCAGTACAGTAGTAATCACAGATTGTAATTTGGTCATATTACTTGTTTTGCACGAGAATCTATTTGATAAAGTGGAAGGTGTTTTAGTAACAGTTTAGCAAAGGATAATAAAGCGAATGCAATAAAACCGATGCATGAACAATTTAAATAAATCAGTTACTTTATAATTTTGTGTTTTGTGCAAGTTATCGCAAAGCCACCTTGTCTACGCTCCTTATTTCTCAACAAGTCGTCATTATAATAGCAAAAAAATGCTTATTTGACTTGCTCAGTCAGTCAGCACTATCAAGAAAAATATATTATAACTTATGTTCCATGACATCATAACAGGAATACATTCATACTTATTCTCTAAATTAACTTTCCTTATTCCAAATCCCTCACTCAAATAAACACAATAATCGTATTTGCAGGCATCTAACAGATACAATTGCATTAATGTAAAAATATAAATCAATGATAAAACCCTAAACAAAGAAAAATATACCTCGAAATCGATATACCAACTTTATAACATTAAAGCAATGACATACAATTTACAACAAAGTAGCCCATTTACTTAAACTTTTCCTCTCAATGTAACGACTGTGATTTGCATACAAGAATATAACCTCTTCACATGATATTAAAGACTATACTTGCAATATAATGATTGTTTCCTACAACATTGTAATACTACAAGTCTATTTTAAACAACCATATGACAGCGAACATATGGTAGGCATGCAACTATATTAATGTTTTTATATGCAACTTAGTATTGAGAGATCATTCAGGCGTACAAGCGTCTTTTTCATGCCAAATCACAAGATAAAGTACATTGTATAAGTACTAAATGAAGTGGGTGACAACTATTAACTCTTTGGGTTCTACAAGCATTAGCTATGACAGTGATGTTCGATATTTAGGGTAGGTTTGATTTTTATGGTTCCGTACCTCAAATAGAATAAAACGAAACATATAATAGAATAAAGGATCACTTGGATGGCTGATAAATCCTGAATAATTAATATTATGGTCAGCCTCATACATAACATAAATACAATTCCCCTTTTACCATCCCGTCGCGTCCCATTGTGAAAGGTAGACTATGATAATGGTCCACCAATTGTTTCAATTAAATCATACCAATAATACTTCACGGCATACAATGAACTGGACACCCGTTTGATGCAACTGCCAGAGAATTTGCAGTTTAAGGCATTTTTACTTTTTTTAATTATCTGATCATTGTCTTGTGTGTATTTGTATGATGTTTTGCACCAAATAAATGTTTCTTTATTTCTTAACTTCCTCTACATTCATTCTATTCATGCTGGAACGTTTGTTTTGAGTCTATAACGTCTCATTTTCTGTATATCTAAAGTACCTTCGTTTGCTTGTAATCACTTCCATCTACTACAATCTCTAGAATGTTCTTTAAATTTACCCACTACAGTCCATTCATAATAATAGATCGTACTCACTGTTTCAAGGAGGCTCTGTTCGTGTAGTGTGACAAGAGGTTTCTCTGGCTTCGGCCTCGTGCTGAGGTAAAACGCCGAGGCAGCCGCCACGCCTGTCAGCGCAAGCGCACCAGCTGAACCACCGACCATCCATAGGTACTGATCGATCTCGCTTACTGTAAACAAGAAATTCAAACTTAAAATGTTGGCACGGCATCATCTCTTGCACAAACAATTATGTTTATCTTTAGAACTTAATGTAGAATAGTTTCTCGATCAAAATTTCAATTAGCTGCTTGCATAATCTGTTTAGTCTATAAGTCTCAAGTTTTTTTCTATAACAATGTCTTTTAGTGCTGACCATTTTCATAATGACAATAAATCACAAAACAACATTGATTCGTGTTGATTAAAAGCAAATTCAAAATCGTAAATGCACATTTTAACCAACATCAAGGATTCCTGATTCAGAATTATATTTTAAGTGTCCTATTCTACTTGGCAATATCTACACATTCTTGCATCCAAACTATAAAATAACCCATTATTGTTAAAATTATAATTAATGACATACAATGAATATGAATGAAACAAAACTTTACCATTATAATACTTTTTAATAATTAATCAGTCAAAAAAAAGTACGTAGATGTTCAGTGCATTAACAAACAATCCGTCAGGTTGGCGATTAATAAATCGTTAAATCCAAATAAGGGTATATGATAAAAGCTGTCCAATAAATCTTTACAAAATAGCTATCTGTAAACTGGTACTTTCAATAATGATCTACCTGGATACGACCTTCCTTGTCAATCTCGACAACGCTAATGAAGATTAAAGAATTTTTAAAAGAACAAAAGGAAATACAACTAATTCCTGCATCGAAAAAGTAGCAGTCATTAGTGAAAAACGTTTTTAATTGTAGCCATATGATATGTCATATGGCTACAATTAAAAACGTTTTTCACAGAAAATATATGAAAATGATAATAAGTATTGCATACACTTTCTTAGACAATTGTTGTCCCCTTCTTTAAACCTCACGGCGCTGTTATGATCCTCCGCACAAGGAAATGTCAATAAAACAACTTTCATGCAACCGAGCAACTTGTAGTTCCTGAACTATAAACCGTGCGCAGTCTAGCCAGTTTAGAAAGTGGAAACTGGGGAGCGCGTGCGCACACATCGCATTAGCGCATAGATTTCTCGGGATTCTCTCGCGCTTTCCACTGACATACTTTTACGTCAATATTTACTGCATAAGTATAAATAACTATCTATATGTTTTAATGTTTTCATGTAATACTAACATATTTCTTAAAGCGATGAGTCGTCTACATTATGAGAATATTTATTGGACATATGAATTATAATATTTGCGTTTAGGAAAACTTACTGCTGGACTATAAATTTCTGTTGCATTTAATTTCTGTCTGGTTTGAAATATAAAATTAGGTACAGGGTTATACAAATCGCAAAAGTCAATGTCGTAATCAACGTTTCAATCATTAGAAGGGCTCAAATAATCTGAAGGCAACGTTTAAGGTCGCATTGTTGGCCTCGATACCTTGTCGCTTGTACGGCCAAAGGTACTCGTCGATTTCAAAAGTTAGAACCTTGGTGATCTAATTTCCCCTCATTGAGCATTCAAAGGGCGTAACAAGCATGACGGCCCTTGAAGGGGCCCTTAGTCTTCCATTTAATCAAACCGGTAATCTCTGATTCCATTATTCTATTCAAAGAACTAGCTTTCAATTTTATGTTTTGCTTGTCATGAAAAAATATACCCAGCTCTGATAAACAGTTCTTTTAAATCGATTTTACTTTTTGCATAAGTTTATGGTATAACACGGAAATTTTATCAAGTAAGTACGAAATTTATATTTAATAAAGTCTTTATTTGGACGGATTGAGTTATTGACTTGAGTGACAATAGTACTTAATAATAAAATACAATAGTACTTAATAAATGCTTTTTCAACTTACAGCTGTTGCACTGGTTCCACCAGATAGTCTTTTCTCGTGTAGCTTCAGTCTTTTTATTTTCAGTCTTCTTTAGTTTTTTCTGTATTTTTTGACACTTTTCTTTAACACTAAACTCAGTCTTAGCGGCACTCATATTGTTTACTTTGTCTTTTTTAACTTGGAAACCAAATTTTCCGCTTCCCATATTTTTAGTTTATCACATAACGTTCACACTATCACGTTGCGTCTCAGCGCATTATCCATTCCATTGACGCCTAGGGCATCATATGCGTCGACTGAATTGTTTAAAATGCTAAAATTATTACTTTACAATATAAGTACACAACTCGAGTGTCGTAAAGATATTCGATATCGAATTATTTTGTTGCGGAATGAAACGGAATCCATAAAACTAAAAGGTTTTATAGAGTTATCTCGAAGAGGCTTTGGCCTTGTAAGGTTCATTAACTTTGTCCAGTCGATAACTGAATTGTAATCTAGCATTTGATTCCATCGGGGGCTTATCTATTTTTGGTAACTCCCTGTGAACTGATTAAGTGTGTTGTGTTACTAATTAATCACGAGTTATAAATAGTTATTCATTGCAACATATTGCAGTATCGTCATTTTGAAGATAGTGAGATTGCAATAATTGTTGCATCCAATCATGTAAATTGGTTATGGGTATTTTCTACATCAATGGAGCGCGACCCCTATGCACGACTGTAGTATCATCCAGTTGAAATATTTACGATGAAATTGCAATCTGCAGCTTGTCATTTAATTGTTCGATATTAACTAGATATGTGGTCAACTCTATACCTACTAGTATCTTTGTTTCATGGTAACCAAATACTTGCAGTCATTTCTGGACACCTACTAAATGTATATTCAGGTAAAGTTGGATTAAAACAAAGAAATATTAAAAGCAAAGAGGTAATAAACAATTAATGTTTATTTGCATCCGCGAGTAATTGCTGATACATGGACTGAATACGGAAGAGCCTGTTGAACAAGAACTAAGATATTATCGTAATAAATTCGTTTATGAAAGAGAAACAAAGTCAAAACAAATGTCGCAGTCTAAGGCTGTTATTTAAAAGAGGGTAAATTATACAAGGCAGTTAATTAAACGTCAACTCGTGCTCTCGCTATAAAACCATGAACAGGAACACTCCCATGGAAATTAATGGCTGACGGTACAATTATATAGAAGGATCAGTGATACACAATCCGAGATCGTTTAAAACTTTACGATATTACTTCGGAATAGTATAATTACTTTGATTATTACTTGAGAGAACATTACGATGTGCGTATTTAAAGTCTTGGAAATTAAAAGTCAATTTGCCATTACAAAATAAATGCCTGCAGCATTTAATGTTATTCTAGTGTTTCTGTAACTTTTAAATAATTTATTTTTTTGTATTATCCTGTTTGACAGAGAATTTAATACTTGACCAAATAATTTATATTTTATTAAATTAAGCAAGCCCTGAAAAACTTTTCATTTTCCATGATTTTTATAAACACGTAAATATCGTAGCCTTAGTGAAAAGCTGTTGACAGTGAATCAATCTACTTCACAATTATAAACATTAAATTTATTCTGCCAATGTGAAATTGCTCAATTGACAAATATCACTTAATGTCTTCTTTCAAGCGGGGTACAACATGTACTTTTCGATGTTATAACGAACAAAAGTACAAAGCGGGCTTTAATCACAGTAATTAATGCGAGAAGCATCACTGGACGCTGACCTAATATTTCGGTAGCCTCCACGCATACATTACACACTTTATAACGAAGATTATAACCTACTGACCAATTTGAACTGCATAGAACACGTGTGAGACCTTTTACTAACAAGCTGGGAGTGTCATATGCTTTTATGGCTATTTGAAATATGTAAATAACGAATATTTTTACCGAACTAAATATTTGATGTACGATTTTGAGTAAAATCTTAACTTCCGTAGGTAAACTAATTTTATTTAATTATATTGAAACAGGCAATAAGCGCGCTCGCAAGCGCCAGACTTTCAGACGCAACGACAGACAGACAGACAGATTGATTTTGCCGATAATAATGTATGCAAACGTATATTATATATTATGAGTTCCAATTTTTCAATATACCAAAGCACTAACCACGTCGGCTCCCTAAACCACGACTGCACTTGTCACTTGCCATGCCTAATGATTCAATGAGGAACATACTCTACTACATACGAGTACACAATGTGATTACTAGTTACATCAATACTGATATTAGTGATGCAAACTTAATGTAAAAATATCTAGGTACATGTATTTCTTTTATGATCCCACACGAACCTATCCATATTAATGAATCCGACAGAAATAATTATAAGCTTAAATAAAACCACTTCGCATCAAATTAATCTCTTTACCCACATAATTTATCATGTCATTACACTTCATAACCAGTAAACGAAATATTAAAATGGTACAGTATTGATTACTCTTACAGTATGAGAAATGGAAATATAAATCACCAAATTAATATTTGGCATCTTGTTGACAACAGTAACTGTTGATCATACATCACAAACTATTGTAGGCACTAAACCAGTACCAAGACTTAAAAATAGTCAAGTTAGTTTATATGCGAATTTCGTCACTGTTATTTGTCGCTTTCATGTGACGAATGTTTTGAAAATAATCTCTGTTTACGATGAATTTTGCTTCCATAATCTCAGGTTCACCCACTCAACACGATTATACGTATATTTCCATTTGGGTGTGAGAAAAGTTACTCATAAAATTATAACTCCGTTATAATAATGATGCATTGTCTAATGTTGTTAAAATGGTTTAGACTTGTTCTAAAGTTTAGATGTACACCAATAGTTCCAAGAATTGCTCATCTAAACACCAGATGTTGGGAGCTGTGACACATGATATTAGAGCATTAACCCTCTACATTAAACGTCATGTAACGGTAGATTAGTTAAATAATGTATATTCATAATCCATTGTAATTGTATAGAATTTTACACATCATTCATATCATGCGTTATATCATTACAGAGCAGTTTAAAAATTGCTTTATTTGAGTAAAAATTAAACATGATATTTTTAATATTACCGAATTAAATTGCTAATATAAGAATACAGCGACCACATACCTATTTCATACAATTGCGACGTTGAGTATACACTTGAAAAATCGCTGTCCAATATTACAATAGGTACATGTCGTGAAATTATACTTTAGTTTTTAAATAATAAATATGAATGCGTTTATTTGTTTGTAGAATATAACTGTCACGTTAGCGACCAAGGTTGGCCGTATATATTGTCTCACACCCACAGGGAATGACGATATTGGGTCGCAATGTGATTGGGGCGAGCCTATCGTCGGCTCTTGATATAATTCAATTCCTGAACGTAATTTCGATTGTTCAGACTTTGGCAACTAGAGAAACAGCTGATCCTTTAGAGGATCCTGCTTTTGTAGGTTCAAATTAAAACATGATAGTACATATATAGTTAGAAATTGGTCTATGATAAACTATATCACTTTAAATTGCTTAAGTAGATATCTACTGAGAGACGGGCTTGTTTGGTGTTATCATAATTAATTTATACATGTAAGTTGGCAACAAGCTCCACTACAGTGCGCTTAATAATATAATTTATCAATAATTTTGTCAGGATATCACAGTACCTATACGGTACAATTTGTTTCAAATATCATTTGCCAATTGGCGCCCATACATCAAAATTTGAGTAGGTATGTTATGCACGAGACATTGCACCGTTTGGCATGAGGGAATTAGCTGTGTAGTTTTCCGAGAAGACACATATGAAACTTGACCCTTGAAAACACAATCTGGGTAGTACTAAGCTCTTATTATGCTTAGAAATTACTGTGCAGGCATACATTATATATATTTTTGGTATAGCAGGTTGGTAATGCATTCACCTAGGCATTGTCTAGAAAAGCTCCTAATTCTGGGTCAGGTGGAGGGTAAACGCGGTAGGGCGCCAGCCAGATGGACTGATGCTGTAAAGATGGCTGTCAAAGGAAAGGTGCATCACGCGGTCCATACATGTTAAGACCACATCGCTTGGAGACGTGTCGTGTATGGTCACGACCCTCAGTATTGAGGGAAGGACAAAGAAGAACTACACAGTCGGCACATCCTTAGCTACAGCAACATCACCCTAATAATAAACTCTATAAAGACTAATAAAAAACTGCGAAGTATTTCCGCAATCGGCACATTCACACCTAACGGTGAGTCTGACATTTTGATCTGGTTCACGAAACAATAAAATTGCTCGCCTGTCATCGAAACTTGTTATACCGTAGGCCTATTCAAGTGTCGTCCACCTCATTTATTAACTAACAATAATAATCTGCACAACCGCCACTGTCATCAACAGAAGCTCCATCAGCCAATAAACTAATCAGAGTGCGAGGACAACGGTGATCAACACAATTGCACTACAAATACACGACACAATGATACGAATAATTCGATAGTATATCAACAACCATTGTAGTATTAGATCGGACCATAACAAAACCGCAGGTCAACGACCTAACAACGCAGCGTGTTTTGATAAGGTCGCCAATTCGCCATCCGCAATTTTTTCCGAGAGAATCGCAGTTACAGTTAAAAAAGCGCCAAGCGGTCAAACGCGAACCGTTTTAATTACTTCATAGTCACGTACTTGTAGTAAAATTTTACCGTTAATGGAAAGTGATATGACAAACCGGACGATGTTCGATATTGAATTCACATTTTTTACTGACAACCCGTGTACAATCAAAGCTAAAAGCTTTTTAATTATTTTTCTTAGAATACCTATGTACATTCTTACTTTGCTTACTATAGTGTGAATGACATTTATCAAATCAAAACAAACAAACCCTTCAAGTGCAATACGTAATTATAATAATTAACATTTTTATTGTAGTTCGTATAACTTAATGCACTGACCGGTACTGTTTGAATGCAAATCGAACTATCACTATTCTATTAGCAATTCAAACCGTGTACTTTCGCGTACAAATATCCTAATATAAATATTTAACAAAATCACTGCATAAGAAAATCAAGTACTCGTTAAGCTATTATTTAAATAACGTTTTAATAATTATATACGATTCTACTATTAAAATAATTTACATACACATAAAAATAAATAAATTAATATATCGATTGAATGAACCTAATAGAATCGATCAATTGAAAAATCCGGAACTATAGAAAAGTCAATGACTGCATTTATTTTTTATGGTTGTCAATCAACATACACGTTTTGGTTTACCACTATGTGAGTTGAAAAATTTAATGTCAGAATTGCAAAATATAATGCAATCATAGATAATGATAAAGAATACCTATTTTATTACTTATTTATCAGTCTATGACAAAATATGTTTAGTGAAATAATTATATGAAAAGTGAAATATAACAAACGATTTGCACAAAACATTACACAAGCAAATACCAATGTATGTTCGAGTATGTACACGAATGCACTTCCTAGGCGTTGCGGCTGCGCATACGAAATGAGACACCCACGATAAATGAGTCACGTCCACACGCGCGACTCGGCCCTACTTTGCTATTGTGCATTATGTACGACCAAACGCAACAATAAATGCTCATTGTATAAACTTCATAGCTAAAATGACAGGATTCAATGTCTACAGGATGCGTTTACTACTTCTTAGAACGTTTACTGCTAATATTAGTACGGCTAAAAATATTGTCCAACTTTGTAAGGACGGCAACTTAATAATGATGATACCAGGCATTACAATCATAAGCAAAACGCCGTCAGAAGTAAAGGCCAATTAATTATAAAGACAGCTGCAGATAAAAAGGTACAATATTTTGAAGGGTCCATCAAGCGTCGAATGTAATTCAACGTTTAAAAGTTTAAGGTCAAACATTTCTGCCGGGGGCACGTTTAAACGAGAAAAGGGTTTGAATATTTTTTATGCGTCTACACGTACATAGTTCCCTTCAATTTGTATACAGTAACCTTCGGAATCTGGTGCCGACAACAAAGTGACTTTGGATCATTTATCATCGTCATGCGGTGCGTTGCGATGACTGAATACGATGCAATTTCTTTGGCAATGCTCAAGGCCTATGACATGAATACAATTAATAGTAATTTAAAAACGGTTCACTCGCCAAACCTTGTTATTATTGATAATGTGTTCGACGTGCTCTGTAATTATTATAATATCATGACTTGTGGGTGGTTATTAAACCATTATTCACAAATAATAGTGTTTAAAAGTTAACTGAACAATTAAGTTTACAAACAAATACATTGTAGAAAGAACAGATTAATATCAGAATATTAATGAACTGTTTTCTCTAAATCTCTCACTTATAATAACGCCAGGTATTACTAATGTTGAGAACATCTATCAAAATCAAAAGTCCCATAAGTCAAATTTCAAGTTCATCATTACTCTTAGTATCCATTCCGTATTTCTACCATATAAAACGAAGGGCAGTATATATTTCTGTTCCCTTTTCCTCAAATAGTGCACGAGTGGATAGTTTTAATACTCCTTTTTGCCGTCATGAAAGCAGGTGTGTGCTAACGAGCCGACCAGTATCATTTGGCCCTAATGTCGGATCGGACGGCCTTTTCCTTTCTCGCTCCGACTTATTCCGAAGTTTCTAGAACTATCAGTTAGAAAAGAAATCAATTTTGAAGTTCAGAGTCATTGTCAAATGGTACAAGCTTAGTGTTTTATATAATTTTTACTAAAGCATCGATAATGATCACTTATTCACGAAATATTTTACTTGCTACTTGATAAATGATATGACATCTTTTATCAAGTAGGTAGGTACTTTGGAAAATTTATATTTAAATCAAGTAAAATACTCCAAATGTTCAAGTTTGTTTTGTATTATAGGTAAATGTTATGAGAACCTGAAACATATCACGGTTGGAACAAAGATTCTCTTCAGAGCGTTGGTGACCCACAAACGCACAATGGCTATCAAATTTCTGCCACAGCTAGAGCAAGTCGTGATCACCTAGGCACGATCGCCTATTGCTTATTATAATTCATAGCTAGCTACGTGCTAAGTACAAGTCTGTATTAAGTTATTAACTACGTTTCAAGCTGCAGTTATTTTTACATTATATTTGTTTACTTTGGTCTAGGTATGATTTAAAAAATTAAAACCCAAACATCGGGCAATAAGTTTATTTACATTTTATATTTTTTGCAAAAAAGTATATGAAAGAGACCCGAGATAATTTATAAAGAATAATTAGGTACCTATAATTAAAATTCAAGTAATGAAAGAATCGATAATAAACAATTATAAAACAATGTCAAATTCAAACCAATATTCGTTTATGGATTCCGCAATCTTGAAAATGCATAAAAAATCAGTAAACAGTAAAAGTAATCAAGAAAACGCAGATGCAATTATTGATCGCTAAAACGTAGTATTTTATAAAAACAATAACCACATGAGGTTACATGCAAAAAAAACACAAAACAAAATAACACGACATCAAACATTGCGACATTCGAGCGGCAATAACAAACGCACTGTCTCCCGGCATACACTTTACCTATAAAATGTGTAAACACTGTATAGTCTGTTATCGCGAGTCGGTAATCGTTACTTGTATCGTATGCGTCGTCAAAGCTACCGAGCGGGGCGGTATCGCGGTAAACTCATGCGCAGGCTTATACGCGCGGCCGTTGCGCCTGCCGTCCGTTGCGACAATGCGCTTCCATGTTGCCGTATGCTGCCTCCCCCAGTCTCTCCAATTGCCTAGCCACCTCTCTCTTTTGAGTTGTCACGGGTCGGGCCAACGGTTAACACTCCAGCCGGTCTGCACTAAGCTATCTTTCATCGGTGTCGAAAGCGATTCATGTTATTACAGGGGTGATATTTATTTCATGATTTCGGATTATTAAACACCAGAAACTCATAACAATAATATTTGCATAACAGCTCTTTAGAACCGATAGTATAATTTGAAAATAATGTCACTGGACAATGTTTTAGATTAGACATGATCGAATGTTTAGACTAAGTGGAATCAGAAATCAAATAGAGCGGCTATTGTGTGCATAATTGTTATTGAGATTGATTGATTGAAATGAGTTTCCAGCAACTGAACAAGATACAATTGAGAGGAATCACTTTGTTTAGACACTATAATCAAATCTATACTAATATTATAAAGGTTGTTGGTCCGATTTGAAAAAATCTTTTAGTGTTGGCTAGCCCATTCATCGAGGAAAGTTATAAGGTACATAACGTCACACTACGGTCAATAGGAGCTGAGCAGTGTACAAATAAAGAACGACGCGAGTATCCCGCGAAATCCCGCACGACTTCTAGTTATTACATAATATCAATCAATATTTAAAAAATATTGAATCGATTATTCTTGAAAGCTGTTAATTTCTGAAGAGTTGCGGATATGTTATGCAATCTACTGCCTTTCTAAATATAACTTTATTATTAGATTACATATACCCAGCCTATGCAATTCTTCAGTTTTATTGAATACTAAATTGATTTCCTGAATGTTAAACGTCTAAAATAGGAAGTTGGCTGAACGCATCTAGTGTGGACGCAATCACCGCGCGAGTTGTAAAGCCGCTTTATACATTTTGTTTGTTTAGTTTGGGCTAACCACAAGTCTTTAACCGCTATTCAACGTCGTATACCCACCACGCGGCACACGGCCAGTTCCAAGTAGTTTTATAAATTGTACCTATATACTTAAAGATAATTTGAAGTACAGTAATCTTTTGCAATCTTGTGTTGAGAGGTATTCACTGTATTTACGGAAAAGCCCCACAATGTATATAGGTAAGGGCAGCGAACGCAATGGACACAATTAACGTTAATAAGTACAGTCAATTGGTATCCTGACCTTCATGCAATGCGCTTATCATCTTTTATCATAATAGCTGTTTATTAATTACCAGAATTGATCATGAAACCAAGTGCATAGGTCTACATACAAAAATAGTACTTATGTTGGTCCTATCTTGCTGATTACATCACGCTTAGCAAAGATTTATCGTCAAAGGCACCGAAGTTCGTGTAAAGTTAATTGAAGTACTCAAAACTGCAAATGTCAGGCGGCAGTATAAAGTTTTACAAGTACTCGTAATCTTAAAACGAAAATACGTCAAGTACGTATAGTAGATGTGATGCCCCTGGTGTTGCAGGCGCCCATAGGCTACGGGGGCTACGGTAACCGCTTACCATCAGTTGGACCGTACGTCTGTTTGCTACCGTCGCGGCGTCGCCGTCGTGGTTTAAAAAAAAAAAGTGAATGCTTTTACGAAATGTAAGCTTTATTTACGACTCAGACAACTTCATGGGAAGCCAGAGGCCCAAATAAATTGGAGGGTTGAAATTCCTTCGGCGACCGGTATTCGAATATTTTGAACTATTTTTTTTTATTGCCCGAAGTGCCAGACGAGCCTGACCTGATGGTAAGCGGTTGCCGTCGTTGATGGACATTGGCAATGTTAGGGGCACAGCCAAGCCGCTGCCTACTTTGAGAGGATAGCTCTCTTAAAATGTCGTTGGAAGAAGTACAAGATATAGCGCTCAGGAAACACCGCTCTGTAGGAAGTGAACCCCAAAGTCGGCACAACGTCCGTGAGATTGCTGCAACCTTACCATGCTAGACAAAATCGGTTCCAGGTAACTAGTACCTACTTATACATTTTTTTTTCCAAATTCAATGTTTTACAAATTAGTAGCGAACCAAAACGTTAGAATAAATTACATGTTAATTTCCAAGTTAAAGAAGCGCTTTTACCGGCATTCAGAGAAAAGGTACTGACATTTTTATACCATTAGTTGAAAAGAAGGCGTATTGACCCGTCGGATGACCAGCCAAATCTACAACTACGTCCACAACATTTCATAAATGGCTTCGCCTTCGATTCCTTTTGCCGTTTCCTTGCCTTAAATTAACTGGCATTTTTATGGTACTCTAATAGGACTAACGAAGAATTGCGTGCCTGTTTACAACCGAGCAAAAAAAATGAACAGGAAAAAATAGTGATAAATATTATCAAACAAAAATTAGGTACCTGTTAATCATACCTGTGCGATTTACTTGTTGATTCGCTAATATTTAATCTTAGTTCAACGCACGATAACAACACATTTATGTTTAAATTAACCTTGCTCCATATTTGCTATTTTATCTTTAGACATAAAAACAGTGTTTAAACTTCTAATGAAACTAAGGAACCGTAGGCATCTATAGATACAAATAAATAAAATTGAGGTGTTTGTTTGTAAAAAAAACAGCTTTTTAGAGTAGGCTTATGAAAGTATGTACGGAACGTATAATAAAAACATTATGTTTTTTTGGGGTAAACTCCGAAACTACCGAACCGATTTCGACGGAACTTTTACTGGCGGATAGCTAATACAAGGGGTAACTTAGGTTATTTTGATTTCGGAAAAAATATTATTGACATATTAAATATTAAATAATATTGACAGCACACACAGAGCACAGCTATAATAAGAATAAAAACAAATCGTCCCTTTTAAATGAAATAGAAAATTCGAATGCGAGTTGCCTTCTTTTTTTTAATCTATATTTTTAAGTCATATAATACATTGTTTTTCATATAGGGCCTTCGAGGATTAATTTTGAAGACCTAAATATGCATGTATAGGTAGAATATATCCTTTGGAATAGAGTACCTTAGAGATACAGGGTAAAGTAAGCCTCCCATGTGACATGAGCTGTATGCATGTATATGTATGGGGAATTGACTACTTATGTATACCAACGTAACGTAATAATCTAAGCCTCTGTGTAACTTGAAAGGAAAGATCCGATTTCTCGAATAAAAACTATTTTATTCGAGAAATCGGAAACTCGATATTTTATTCCCCAAACGTAGCTAATGTTGACTATCTATACAATTATAAGTACTTAGATAAGTACTTAAAATAAACAAAGATTTAATATCTATAGATATTGCAAACCTAATGCCTTCGTTACGTCAGCACTTGTGTGAGTATTACGAAATATTGACATATGCATAAACCATGTCAATGCACTAAGGTAAATAGACACAGAATCGAGTTTGTTATGGCGTCAAAATAGAACGAGTATATTGGCAAAATGTTCGCTAACTCTTGTGTTAATAATGTTAATATGAGTTTTTCTGTTTAATCATAGGTGCGCGGTTGGTGGTTATTTTTCGGTAATAATGTTATAGAGCAGATAATTAATTAATAACTTTTGTGTCCAAATGATTTATCAATCAATTATTCATTTCTCGTTATATTATCTATCGTCATCTTAACCTTGTTAATTTTATTTTTCCTCCAAAATTAAAGCCTTTATCCAAAATTAACAGGAACAGTATGAAACAAATGTAATTAAACGTAGTAAACCGTGCGAAAGCTAAGTTGTCTTATTTCTAATTTGATCGAAATTAATTAAGAGAAGTAATTATAGCAAATAAACACCCCAACCCAAGAAGTAAGGAGTAATTAAACACGCTTAGAAGGAAAATTAAATAAAGCTTCATATCAATTCAGTAATCAAAGACCCTGCGTCAAAACATTATTACAATGATTATAGATTTTTCATTAAAACCCACGCGTTAGCTTAACTTTAATAACTTAAGCTACCGCGTGGGTTTATAGTAATCTAGACAACTATACCTAACTTTTTTCAGTAGACGAGTGTCGCCCATTCACTATAGAATAAATGACACATTATCAACTGCCATAGAAAGTTCCAAATATTTTATCTTACTCATAATAGGTACACTGGTATTGCGCATATTATAAGCAGCAGGAAACTGGTTAAAATCATTTTCGAAGATAGTTTAATTACAAAATCTTATTTAGTAGATTGTATATAGACGATTGTGTTTGTAACGTCATCTGGACGAAGCGAAACTCCCAATACACATAATACAAGCTTAATTTGTATTTAGTGTTTATCTTCATATAAAATAAATTAAGGCAAAACGCCAACGTTGTTGGCTGATATAGGGGGACAATCGGCTTGTTTACTTAACTAGAGATTATATTATTTTCGTGAATATGGGCGAGATGAAGTGGCATAGTTGGCAAATGAAGAGTCTTACAAAATTATCTTGTTTACTCGTACTAAATGCGTATAAAGTACCTATGATATAATCAAATATATAATCTACAACTACATAGGTCTTTAGTTTTATCTACAGTATAGTATACCGTATTTCGTTTTAGAATAATTTTTTGCAAAAATAATAAATCACCCAAATATAATTATCTAAGGTTTGTGTTATCATTATCATTGTCCAATGCAAAATACGTTAACACACACTAACATCACGTTTTAACTGAAACCGCACTAAAGAAAAAAGAAACAATATTTAAACATGAAAAAACTTACAACGTTATTGCTATTGAAAGTTAGAAAAATCTATGTATTTGATGCACCTGTTTGAACAACAACATCTAGAGAAATTAATCGTATTTAAATGTTGAGTACAATATCAATGATACAAATTCTTAGTTGCGATTTCAAACTGAAGCAACACAACCAGTCAAAGGCAATATCAAAAGAGCTTTTATCTTATAAGGAAAACCGTGAAGAAACCCAGATACGTTTAAATTTGTAAGACAGCCCTATCATTGTAGTCGTGTAGAGTAAATTCTACAAATGCAGTACGTAAACTGTTTAGCACAACTCCGGAGACTATCTAAATTGCAAGGCTAACGTGTGCGGCCTTTTTCAAAGACCACGTTGTCTTACATTTTGCAAGTAAATATATTTGTTTGTTAAGTGCCTTATTTAAATTCTCACGGCAGATTTCCTTGTACATCTGGTATGAATACATTGTTCTTTTTTTATTTAAATGTAACATTTAGTCAATACCTATGTTCGACCGCACTCGTTATTATAATTTTCGATTAGCAGCTGTTAGTATAATTTGCATTGCCTGTAAAGCTTTGTAATAGTTCTACAGAATATTATAATAATAACTCGGTTTGGCACGAGATTGTAATGACTACACTTACTAGTGTTAAAACATAATAATAGTAGGACTGTTCGCTTTTAATTCTCCACACTAACCTACCTCAAATAAAATACTTTAAACCTACCTATATCTGCACAGGATGTTTAAAAACGTATAATTGACAGTCACCGTGGCGCAGTGGTTAAGGTGGTCGCCTCGCCACTACATCGCCGTGCTGGGTGACGTGGGTTCGATCCCCACACGAGACAAATATTTGTGTGATTCATAGATATTTGTTTCTAGTCTGGGTGTACTTTGTGTCCGTTAGTTTCATGTTTGTAAAGCTCCCCGCGACACAGGGCTAGTTCCCTAGTGCGGGCGTTGTCTTTATAAAAAAAAGAAAAAAAAAAGAATTAATATGACATCATAAAATTTATATGCCTCACAGTCGTCTTTAAAGCATCTTAAAGCAAAGAACTTCCTCTTGGTAATGATTCTTTAACTACCCTAAGCAATTTGTACAGACATAAGGAATGGGTCTGATAATCCCGACACGGCTGAAATATGTTCACCTATGCGTCTTGGTCACGAGCTGGTCTCACAATAGAATTTCATCTGGTACCGACCCGCACTTAGCTACGTTGAAATTACAGTTCAGCAATAAAAGTCTCGTACCGCGGGAACTAAGCGCACCCGCAGGTGGTAGCAGAAAAATGAAAGATACGATTATAACTCTCCACAATAGTGTCATTAATCCTTTATGGGTTCCTCGACCCCGGTTCTCGAGTGATAGACAATGGTGGTAGTCGGTTTGTGAGCAGAATTAATGCGTATGCACATGCAATGGGAAGCGGGACTCGACCAGCCTTGAACTTGTGCATGCACTTCTATGCAAGCGATGAATGCGAAAGCAGTCGCCATTTCTAGCCGGCACGTCATGTAATGCGTACGTAAAAGTAACGACGCAACTTGTTTTCCAACTAGGCACAGGGCACGCACTGGTCCTACAGCCTCGTACACACTGTGGAGAACTTTGCACTCGCGGGCATCATCTGTGTGTGACTGTGTGCGCTAGCCGATAACACAGAAATATGTTAATTAAGCGTTGACGATGCCGTATCTAAGTGCGCTCGTCAGTTTAAAATATTCCGTTGCTATTTTTTTATTCAAATGAACAGATCATCGCCTCGAAGATGTTCAGAACGTTGACTCACAATTAAATCAAGAAATAAACTTTTAGCTTTGATTTGGATAAGTTTTAATAATCCCAGCAATAAATACAAATAAAAGTATGATTCTATACTGTGTAAAATAGCTCTGAAAAGGTATGGGAATAACCAACAGTTAATAGCAAAAAATATTAAAGGCTCTACATCCGTGTAAGTCGCAAAAGTTCCGCTTAAGGCAAAATGACGACTTTAAATACGTGACCATAACAAATGGCAACAGTTCAGAACTTGATAGTAGGCTATTACTTATTCTGTGATTATAATAAAAGTTATACCTACCTTAAATTTCAAAATCATAATCCTTATGTGCACTGTGTGTGTAATAACATGATAGGTATAATTGGATACGTACCTATATACGACATGAGGATGATAATCTTTGATTTATATTTTTGTAGTGATTTATTTTTATTTATTTATGCTCATTAGATACACATACCATCTAGCTACAATACAAAAATTTAAAACGATCCAAATAAAAAAAGGAAAAATAAATTAAAATCTTCTGAATATCCATTAAGTCATGATTATTATATTTTTCAGATAATAGGACAACATAAATCGTATCTTAAATGAAGGATAGTTTAATAATTTTCCAGCGAACTCGCGAATTGTACGGGGTAAACAGCCAGTAGGTTGGCAGGTCAACGACCCGCGAACCGGTCGAGCTTTAAGCTTTGCCGAGCGAACATAGTGAAACAAACTTGGCCCACTTTTCGAAGCTATTACAACTACGAGTAGTAGGTATAAAACTTGTAAAATAACATGCGGGATTCCGGAACAACCATAAGCTGAGATATGAATCAATTGAACGTCACAATTATATTACACAGAACCTCCCAATCTCTGTTACCAAGCCCGACAAAATTAATATTTTTTGTTCATTCAAACGTTGGATGTATTTTAACATCTTCAGCTTTCAATTTAAACCATTACCACGTAAATAGGTACACTATTATTGAATGATAGAACTATATACTTAACGAAAATAAAAAATTGCGTTTAATATGTTTTTAATAAACCAAGAACGCAAAATATCCAATACTGCTGACGTCAAAACACATGACATTCTATTAAAATAGCTCTCGGGTGTGAAACGTAATGAAACTATTTTCTCGTCACCGGTAAACATGTAAACGTCCTCGACATAAAACAATAAATTATAAGAGGCGGTACTTTTCATAATGTTTCCTCAAGCGCGTCGTAATCGGCATGTGCTACATTGAAAAGCTTCCAACTAGTGCTTATAGTGTTTTAATGATGTTCTAGCAATCCAAATTACTCATATAATAAACGTAATTACAGATTTTGGAATTGACATCTGTATCCGTTTCAGTTTTTCGTAAAATGGAGGTTTTATTAAAAGCTCATGACCATAAATTTTAAATAACTTAATTAACATTGCCACCTAGCTTGTTAAACTAACTTCCTAAATATTTTCTCAACAAAACATTTTTCTGTTTAACAGGATTATACACATTCATAGCGTTTCTATCATCGCAGGCTACTTGCTATTAAAATGCTTGCTTATAGCATTTAAAATGCTTGCGGCTATTACAGTCCAACTTCACGACTGTTCTACGTTTATTGCAACTTGGGATACTACTTGTATGAAGGTATACATACATATTTGATCAGGAGTTCGTTTTAATACCATTCTGATACACCTTTACTTAGCTATTGCAATGTATTTATTTATTAAAACTAATACCTATATAAAGCTGAAGAGTTCGTTTAGTTGAACGCGCTAATCTCAGTCTCAAACTGGTCCGATTTGAAAAACTCTTTTAGTTTTGGATAGCCCATTTATAGAGGAAGGCTATATAACATCACGGTACGGCCAATAGGAGCTGAACAGTGGCCAAACAAAGAACGACGAGTAGTTTTTAATATACGAGGAAAAAATCTAAGTTGAGAACATTAAATGTAGGTTGAAAAGGAAGTTCAATGAACTTTAATATAATTATTACTCTTTATGGAATTTATCAATTAATTTTCTAATTACAACATATTAAATACAGTGTGCTAATCTTAATTATTGATAATGATTTTATCTATATCCGATTACGGACCATTAAGGCTTATTGATAGAAAAACAGTCTAATAAGGAGAAAGTCTCTTCTTATCCTAGATTCTGAACGATATCAAGCTTTTAGCTAAGCCTATCTATAGATGTGTTCAACAGTGGAAAAAATCTACACCTTGCCCTAGTACGTGTCCAGTAGTGAGAAAAAATCATCCACTAACAATAGAACATTGTCAAATGCGAATCGTGAACAAATTTGCTACCGACGAGGTCGTTGGAGGTCAAATATTTCACTCATCAGAGAACAGGATTTTGTATTTATGTATTATAAACACAATATATTAAAAAAGCGTGGGGTAATATAATATTTTACATAATAGTGTTTTAATTAAACAGGTTGAGGCAATTAAAGTTGATTTAAAAGAAAATACCGATTTATTTACCGTTAAATATACGGATTGTTGTGTTTGTAGTAAAACATGCATTCTTTTTTTTTTTTTTTTTTTTTTTATTTATTATCTCAGAAAAAAAACTTACAAACTATGAAGTATAGGTCTGCCAAACTGCTTAGCAGTTTGTCGGCAGCAGTTCTCTAAAACATTAATTTTCAACATAAAACATTCAACTTACGCAACATGCCCATCGCATTACACATAAAGGTTTGTTCTGTATCTGGGTGCAACTTATCTATAATATGTATGTATTTACAAACAAAAAAATGCATTCAAGCAGTATATCAGCTGTTTAGTACCCATAACACAAGCAAATACAATTGCTTACTTTGGGACCAGATGGCGCTGTGTGAATGTAGTACAATATTATTATTATATTATTGTTATTATTATTATTCCTCGTTAAGGACTGATAGAGTGGAAATATTTTTTTAACAGGGCCTTTACGTGTTTATTTGTTTTACAGTTGTAATATTCATTTCTTATGTTCTGTGGAAGGTCATTAAGGAGTTTAGGTATTAGCCATTGTTTTGTTCGCATGCCATAATAATTATTTGTCTTTGGAACATCAAGTTTGTTTTTATTTGCTAAACGTGTTGGGTATTTATGAACTCGTTTTATGATATAGTTTTTGTTATTTTCACAATTTTCGCTTAAGTAAAGTAGTTTATATTTATTTTGTATTGGTATTATTTTACATAGTCTATAGATTTTCTCATATTCCTTATTAATTTCCTCTCTCTCTCTCTCTCCTCTTAAAAAATATGCTTTTTATTTTATTAGAATTTTATTTAAGTATAGCGAAAAGGAATGAGGCCTATGTTCAGCAGTGGACGTCATTGGGCTGATATGATGATGATGATGATAGCGAAAATTACAAAAACAAACGTACTATTGACAAACTGAAACAAATATTTTCAGATTTAATCAATTTATTACATAGGGAGTAGGGAGTCCCATCCCATAGAAAAATTAAAAAAATGCGTGCAATGCGTTTTCTCTTGGCTAACTCTTATAGCGTGACGCCGCCGTTAAGACTTTTATCTAGTCTTCAATTGAAAAACTTGAGATGAGGTAAAGCAATAATTTCACCGGCAAAGCGAATCGTAAACGTACTTATTTATTGCCACACGACTATACTTCAAATAACTATTTACCTTTGTTCTAAAATTGGAACTGACTATATCTATCTCATTTCAAACGTTTTTGACTTCACAGAATAAGTAAACCTCGGTCGTTGCTTACCTCAGTTCAAACAATGAACCCTAATCTGTCTTTCTTAAGTTGTCTTAAAGGCAATCGAGTTTGAAACGTTGTCATCAATCTTCGACCTATTTAGTAGTAGTCTGGTAGTGAAGTACCTTCCTGTAGTCCGCCCTGTATACGGCTGCGCAGACTGGTTACATTAATCTCCCGCTTTGCGGTTACTGTGTCGAATAACGGTACAACAGCAGATGGAGTCAGGCGCGCCTACACCGAAACATAGAGCATCACACGTCACAGATACGATATGCGTAAATTGTGTACTACAAGGTACCTACTACAAATTGAAAGCAGATGCCTATTCTAGCCACACGCAACGATTTATCGTTGCGATTTAATTGCGCAGTACATTTGTGCAGTTTTATCGAACGCTCAATCATGTATACGAAAATTGGCGTCGATATTTTGGTTGATGTGGCAATTGAATCGGAGTCGGTGGCAGTAAATTTTTGCATAATTATGATTATAAGAACCATTGCTAAAGGATAGACAGAGAAATGGCTAAAATACAGACATGATGTGATGTCACAATACTTAGGTACGTTTGTATTTTAATGGATGCAAAACACTGTCAAAAATATCTATGAGTCATACAATATATTGAGTCAAATAATATAATTGGGTCAGCCCATCAGGGAGTCACCATAATTATAAACAGCAGACTCAGTTTACCAAATTAATTAAAATTGTTTCATGCCCAACTCTTATGAATATATGAGTTAGGTATAAAATAAACTATTCATTCTTCCTGTCGATGATTCAATCTTAACCCTACATGGACTACAATCAGGCTGCACCGTCGGTTTGCAGTCAGTAATTGTATTCAAACTGCAAATTTACAGTCCGAGTGCAATTGAAATGCAGTCCGTCTGTCTAGATGCCGTCTTTTATAAGCAGCTAGTAAAAAACGAGTGCACCAATTGTCAAATTTCAAACAAAAAAACCGCACAATCATCGCCCATTTGTTTTAGAACTGCAATGCCACAAACAGACAGAAGATACACAGAAAAGCAAACTCTAACTATAACACTTATCCTTTTCCGTCGAGAGCTAATAAAAAATACGTCAATGATGTGTTCATTAGTATAAATGATATCAACAAAAACCGCTGATCAGTATTAAGCCAACTTATGTATCTAAATCATTGGTTCTTAACCTATGGTCCGCAAACCACTGGTGGTCCCTGATGGTAACAAAAGTGGACCGCGAAGCGACGCGCATACTGGGCCCACTAGGATTATATTCGGCAGACTGTTGGAGCCAATCACCCATTGAACTTTTTAGTGGTTCGTGACATGACAGTATATATTGACTAATGGTCCCTCACTGCTAAAAGGATAAGAACCATTGTTCGGGCGCCTGAAATTTTAGTAATAACAATTAGCAATTAAGCATAATTATCACATTTGTTAATGACCCGTTTTTATTTTTATGTATGTCACTTCCCTTCTTTTTCTCTCTCGGACCAGAGCTGTACTTGGAATACACGTTTTTAAAAGTTTAGAACTATTTTCATTTAAATACACCTGAAGGAGTCTTCTTCAACCATTGAACAAATTCATTACTTTATACCTAATCTCGCATCTATCATGTGAAACATTTAAACACTCCATGCCTGCACATTCGATGCCAAAGTATTGAACTTGCACGGCTTGTATTGTGTCATGAGCAGTTATGTGATGCCTCTGACCTACTTCAACGGAGATCACAAAAAAAAAATTACTGACCCTTGTTCACACTGTCAGTTAGTATTGCACGTAAGCACTTATCTATACATATCTAATTATCTATACAAATCAATAAAATTAGAAGTTTGTAATATCAAGATAACAGCTTTTAGCGCAGGTATATGATAGTATGTGTACGTTACTTATAACAAAAACAAACTTTTTAACATTTTGTCTGTTTGTTTGAGGTAAACTACGAAACATCTGAACTGATTTCGACGGGACTTTTACTGGCGGATAGCTAATGTCACAAGGAGTAACTTAGGCTATTTTGATTTTAGAAAAATATTATGGTTCAGTGAAAAAAATATTCGGGTTCAGTGATAATATAACAGAATGTGAGATTCGTTTTCCACGCGAATGAAATGTTACGGTTAGACACAAAGTTGATTATATTTTATTGTCTAGTCACTTTATCTACGATATTAATATTATTAGTTGAATGGCGTAATATAGGCAGTTACTGTGACGAATTGTGACGATACCGATCGTATACAACAAAAAGCTTTTTGTATTTGTTAAGTGGTGTATAAAATTCGCGTGTTATGATTAATAATGTAGGATAAGCCGTAAGCGTCACGTCACATTTGTATTAAAATTTGAACCTTATTTTTAGTAGGTAATTATTAATTTACTGCAGTGTAATCGAGGAAATAATTTGCCTCGGTTTAGATGTAGGTAGCTGTAACTTTCATATAAAATAACATACGTGTTATGCTGCGTTTCGACTTGACGTCACGTAAATGAAGCTATTCTATTGGTTCATAATAAAATATCGCATCCTCGCAAATATCTGGTGGAAAGGAAACGCAGCACTAAGGTCTCTCTCTGCATTATCTGCGCTGGCTTTCAATATAAGGCTAAAGACTAAAAGTGCTCGGTGTATATATAATGTTGTTAGGCAGCATAACAATGTAAAAAATGTAGTAGGAGTTAGT
Source organism: Laspeyria flexula (assembly GCA_905147015.1). Taxonomy (NCBI): domain Eukaryota; kingdom Metazoa; phylum Arthropoda; class Insecta; order Lepidoptera; family Erebidae; genus Laspeyria; species Laspeyria flexula. Next base: position 6,462,809 of record LR989964.1, on the reverse strand, counting down.
CATAGATAGTGCCGATATATACGACATCTAATACTAGATGACGTGTAGTTTTAAACTACGCTACAAAAACGACCAGTTATAAAATTACAAAGTTCGACGTCACATATCCAAACAGTTACAATGTGTAAGAGACTATTTGTGAACAAAAAAAAATGATCACGAATCAAATGCATAACCTAGATTTGAGAGCAATAAAAAATCTATACAGTTATCTATCGAATCATATTATCTGTGGGGCAGGACCGGCCTGGGTCATCGACCGCTGCAACTCATGTTTGACTATTTTGGTTTATAGAATAAGAAATGCTTGAGGTTTTATAAAAGTAACGCTTTTGATGAATCTGCTATGATTTTACTACTAGTACCTACACATTTGAACTTTCCAAAGAGCCTTAATAATGTACATAAGTTCAAATAACCTCAATATTGCGATATGTGAAACTGAATATGCCGTAATGCCCGTAATGTTTTAATAATTTATCATATCTCTAACAAAATTACCATTTAATTTACCTATTAGATGTGAAAGTGGTAGGTACCTTGTTCAATATGAGAAATTAATTCGTAAACAGTGGTTATTTGTCAATATATATATTTGACTGAGCAATCGATGACAATGGACTACCACAATGACGACATGGCGTAAATCACTTGTCAGATTGAATCATTAGACAAGGATTATAATCCGTTATGAATGAGACATCGTCACTAAAATAAAGTCTGAACCTCGTGAACTCTAGACCCAATTATGATTAATTTAATGTGGCAATTATTTTAGGAATAATTTATGTGTTCACTTAAAAGCTTGATGATTACAGTAATTATCCGTTATATCAATTTAAGCCAAGGTATGGAGGTAGTATCGGTTGCAGTGTGCAGTAAGTCCGGTTGGTGTGACACACAAACCTGGTGCACGGCTCGTACTGACCGACAACCGCGCTCTCACTATAATTGCACTGAGGGCAATGACCGCCAATCGCCGTCGACGATCGCGAAAACAAACATGGACCCCGAATTACTTCAACGCACACGCGTTGCGTTTAGGAGTGGGGGAACGAGTCGTAGTATTGTTTGATTCTAGTATTGATGGATCTGTCAGTTTTTAACTTAGGTAGGTACTGCCTCTAGGGGACGCTTAATTCAACAGTACCTAGTCGTCATCGTCATCGGTGATGATTTTCAAAAATTAGGATAACTAGTTGAAAATTTATAGATATTATAATAAAAATAACTGGTTTTAAATCCTGACGGTATTTTACCGTTAAAACATTGATATTCTTACAAAATTCGGCGTCTCCCCCTAAATGCACACTCACGTACCTACTAAAGTCACGCTCAAAACTGTTGCTGATTTTCTATTAAAATATAATTATATTTATAATAGTAAATACTTTTTATAAAATCAGTCTTATTTTACACATTAGGTAAAATTGCTTTTAAAAAACATTCCATACTTTTACTTACAAAGTTTTTGACGTTACACTTCACGAGAGTGAAACAATATTGTGTGACAATGAACTCTATTTGAGCTCTATTTTGGGTCCCGTTTTTTGATCGCAAAATGTGCGTACCTAATAGTACCTACTTCATCATTTCAACCTATAAATGTTCCACTTCTGGGCACGGGTCTCCTCCAAAGAATGTGAAGGGAATTTAGCCTACTATACCAGGATGGCCAGACGTGATGGTATAGGGTTTGTTTCGAATTTTTCTTTTCTTGCAGTGCTCTTGTCTGCGTAAGGTAAGGTACTCCCTTAGTCGCCTTTTACGACACCCTAGGATTGAGATGGGGTAGTAACATTATGTATTAAAGGCAAATTTCCTAACAATTTTTTTTTGCTTTGTATGACGTTCATAAGTATCATGTATATCACATAGGTACATGATACTTATGAACGTCATACAAAGCTTTTCAATTAAGCATTTAGCTTAAATGAAATAAAAAAATTTAACTTTATCATCACTTATTTGAGCAATCGATTTCCTCAAACCAATTAACTAGAATACTAAAGTCTTGTTCACATACAAATCAATACACAGTTGAACACAGTTATACGACTAATAATGATTCCCCTTTCTCTAGTAATCAAACCCCACCAACCGTACCTTTGCTTTAACTAAGTGAGTGAGGGGCAATAAACCACAAATGAACAAAACCATGACTCAACCGTAGCGTTATATTTCGATTAAGTACAGTATTTTGTAATGTTAGGAGGGGTGAGAAAAGGATATTGACTATGTTTTATATATAATAACTAATATAATAATAAGCGACTGAACCTCATTTTTACTGTAATCTACTTCAATAAAAATAATGAAAAATAAATGTGTGGCTGAAAAGCGCAAAATACGAAAGCGGCGAGACCAAGTATGAAAATTATTTTTTAAACGAATATTAAATCGTTAAAATTAGAATCGGGATTAAAATAAATAGTAAACGGGGGAAAATTCTGTTATGAGATCTCAATAATCGAATTCACCGGGAGTCGAGGCGCAGGCAACGCCAAGTTTACTAACAGAAAATTCATTATACTTTTAAATATTTCAAGTGAAAAATTGAACTAATTATGCTGAACCGTTATTGAATAAGGAATTTTCATTATTAGGCAGGTTTTATTTGTATATATGTAATTAGTTTTATTTTGTTTTCAATGCGTCCGTCGGTCGTGTCGTCTGAACGTCTCCAGCCTGGACATGATTTACCATGGCCCTCTTGGAAGTCTTTAAATAGACTTCAGACAGAGATTGGCTGAACCACAGATAATTTAGCCAGGTGGGAATTTTTCTGATAGTTCCGATTTGAAGTTGAAATATGGTGCTATCCAACAAATGATGCCACATCTAACATCATAACCCTGCGTGCACAAAGAACTGAGGAGAACCTAATTAACGCTATAGAGAATGCAGTATCCTTTGCTGTTTTGGGCCGATTCAGTATATAGGGTTTGTTGATGATACGCTAAAAAGAAGAAGTCCTTTAAATTGCGTAGTTTAGACTGTATCCTCCAAGTGATTTAAATACAAGCATGAGAGGATTTCATGTATGTCGTTTTGTATCTAAATTAATAGACGGAGAAACCTTTGCACAAATACTTGAGACTTGATTATCAAATGTAATTTCTTTTTCATTCTAACCATAGCGATAAAACAAACAAAGAAATAGATAAATAACTTGAAGGTCTTTGGTAGGCAATGTTGGTTATAATTTCATGCTTCGCAGATGACCATGAAATAATTATTTTAATAGCAGACCTAGGAATAGCTACAGAATGAAGAATCGATGTTTTGCTTGCCACCGACTCTTATCATCAATCTACTACTGGTTGTATTTATTAGTCTGTGTTTATGCCCCAGGTCTATGCTTGGCATCCATGACAAATTTTTGTATGGCTACATTCGATACAATCTAATGATTTCAGTTCCCAGTATTAGCTTTTATTACGACTCATAATATATCTGGGGCGGATCTATGTAGGCGTTATAGGGGCTGCAGCCCGAGGCCCCCGGATATAAGAGGCCCCCAGCCCCAATAGAAGACATTGTGAATTAAAAAAAATCGGTTAAGAGCATGTACGACCATACTCAATGTAGGGTTTCGCAGCAAAATATTAGTTACCGGCCCACACAAGACACCTATCCTCCAAATGTCATATTTTTGAGTAAAATGCCTGTGACATATGGACGGACGGGACATTATCGAAACTACAAGGGTTTTGCCATTTTGACTACGGAACTCTAAAAATGCATTATCGTACGGAACCCTCACTTTTAGCCGGTTTTTTTTAATGGCAGATAATTGATAATGTAGACTACTACTACTCGGGGGCCCCTAGGGGGCTTCCCTAGGGGCCCCCGAGTAGTATCAGGCCAAGGCCCTACAAACTCAGGGTCCGCGCCTGTGATTGTATATTAATAAAATGGATTCTTTATCGCATCATCAGATAACAAAATAATGAACAAGGAACCTTTCTTTAAAATATGATTATTATTTTTTATTATTATTATGATTATTTTAATTGCTGTTAGAAATATGGGGCAACAATTTGAACTCGATTTTGTACATTATACCTACATGCTTACATACTATATTTAACGACGGCATTCTTCTAAACTGATATAACCTATCATTAAATGAAATGGAATCTCGTTTATTCATCTAACTTACAAAGTAACACTTACGAAAGTCACAAGTTAAGAATGTAACATGTTATTCGAAAAGTAGTTCAGTAAATTTGCCTACGACGATTAATATCAACATACCTACGTAAGTTAAAGGTAAGTAAATATCTAAGCCACCAATATTGTATTCTTATTTAATACTTCTTAGTATTATCGCCTTCACAATTCTCATGGTAAATTCTAGTCAAATTCTTGATAATTAATTTGTACCCAACTAACAATTTACTATGTAAGCTGTTTAATATCAAAGTTACAAAATAGTAGAAGGAAATTTTAGTAATAAATAAAACAAACAAGGAGGTAATTAATTCGCGCTTTAAATTTAATTTAATCTGTATTCTGACGGCAATACTGTGGATGACAAAAGACTTGTTCACGTCTCTTATTTCAAAACAATAAAACGTATTTTATGCGAACCGGGTGCTAATTTATATAAGCACCAATTGTATTTGTGATATAAAAAAAAAAACTTAATATAAATAGGGCCTTAGCCCATTTCGAATTGTTAGACAAAAAAACAAAATTAAAAATTTTGAAAAAAACCCACGACGATAACATCTATACAAAATAAGAAACGTAACATATAAAAAGGTTTAAATAACTTTATTTTAAATCCCCGGCGAAAAGAAATTAAGTAGCGTAAAAACAATCCCAAGAAAATCCGTCGAGGGCTGCCATACCCTGACTTGAAATGAACGAAAGTATTGCAGTTTTATGTATTTGATACCTACCTAATTATTAACAATATTTAGTTTATAATATATATTTAATACTAGAAACAGTAATGATATTGGCAGCCCCCGACGAATTTTCTTGGGATTGTTTTTACGCTACTTATTTTCTTTTCGTCGGGGATTTAAAATAAAGTTATTTAAACCTTTTTATATGTTACGTTTCTTATTTTGTATAGATGTTATCGTCGTGGGTTTTTTTCAAAATTTTTAATTTTGTTTTTTATTTTAAATATTTTCAAAGAGCGCTATCTTACTAACTGTAAGTAACTCGTATAAAATTTTAAGAACCTTGACAGATAAATAAAAGTTTTATACTAAGTTATAGAAGAAACACATTTTTTTTTAATTTACTGTTGCAGTAAGTCTTATAACTTGAAATTATCATTTGAATTTTCTTATTTTAAACTTCTTAAGAAGCGCCTTATCTTACCATGTAAGCTCTAGAATGAATGGAATTTGTATGGAGCTTCGACTATATTATATGTATTTTATTTTTTTGTTGACTTGTGTGCTCATCCGTCGCACAAAGGTCGCCGGAGCCCCGCTTCGCGGGGCTCTTACTTCTGGGTGGTGTGAAAAAAAAAAACCCTAACCTCCTAACAGTCCGATTCGGATTGCTTTGAATCGGGGGGTGTTAAGTTTAGCTATCGCACATTGATTGCCGTAGCCGGATTGCCTTCGGCGTTAGCGCAGATTTCCACCTATAATAGCTTGTATCTCGAAAACGGTGCGTGCTATCGCAAAAATGATGAAAATTTGGTTACACCCCGAGCACGGGATACCTATAAGTTAGAATAAATAAGGTAGGTAGGTGTTTATATAACGTCAGTCTGGAATAAATTCTCACTCTTACTAATTTTTTTTAGGCTTATTATTGTATACCTCAGTACTAATATTCAGTGATATAACAACACAAGATCGGTTTTCGGATTTTTTCCTTTACTTGTGCAACTTGTTATTGCTTCTGGCCAAATTTCATGATTCTAGGTCAACGGTAAGTTCCCTATAGATTATGATCGTCAAGATAAATCGTCAAAAATGGAGCATAAACAGCTGTATCTTTTGATTGCGTTAACTTAGAATTTTGATTTTTATTTTACGCTTAGGGTTTGCAGATCCAAGTAAATGATATTAATTTCAGCTTTATATCTCTATACGTTCTTGAGAAAAATATTCTAGACAGACGGACAGACAGACAGACAGACAGACATACAACGGAGTGATCCTATAAGGGTTCCGTTTTTTTCTTTTGAGGTACAGAACCCTAAAATTGCATAAACGGTCACCCATCTATGAACTGACCTTATCCGAAGTTGCTTAACCTCATGAGTGTAATCAATATCTCAGTACTACAATGCTACGTGTCCCTATGCAGTAACAGGTCTAATTATTTTACAGATAACTGTAAATATAAGTTTGCTTAGTCTATTGCAGCGCCCCCTGGCGAAAAAATACAATATCGTGTATCCAAAAGTCATCCTCGATAAATCACAAATACATTACAGAAAACCGTATCGAAATCGCTTTAATCGTTTTAAAGATAGGAGGGCACAAAGGTTTCAACGAAATCAACATAGGTTTGCCTAGTCTATAGCAGCGCCCCCTGGCGAAAAAATACAAAATCTTGAATCCAAAAACAATCCTCGATAAATCACAAATACATTACAGAAAACCGTATCGAAATCAGTCTAATCGTTTTAAAGATAGGAGGGCACAAAGGATTCAATGAAATCAGTGTATTGTAGCGCCCCCTGGCGAGCTATTAACATAACACCTATCTAATAACCTGTCCCCAAGAGCCGCACACATTTTACAGAAAACCGCATCTAAATCGGTCAAACCGTTTCCGTGCTATAAGGCATTATGTTGGAACACACAAACACACAAACACACAAACACACAGCCTCTCACCCCAAACGCATATACCGTCTCCGTTCCGTCGTGGGTAAAAATTGATTTAATGAACAAAGTATTTGTTCCCATAAAATACCAAGCTTGTCAATGACTTTACAAAATAAAATAATATTTAAGCACTTTAGGTGAAAGGCTATTTATTTGTCAGTAAGACATTTTTAATAAACGAACGAATATATGCAATTTCAAAAGCATCACTGACGAGAAGATAGGAAAGAAAATGTACACAACAAACCGAATATCAATTTTAACAATAGTTAGGTAGGCATATTAAATTAATAGGCACGCTGCCAACCACACCTCTATTGAATGTAAATAACACAACTTTTCTTATCACATCTTATTTCTTCTTGTCCAATATTTACTTTCATTATTTGCTTAACAAATAGACTTTCAACTCTCAAACTATAAAATATATAAATAAACTCACTCTTCGACATCTTCCTGGATCGGATTCAACTTGTCAACTTCAAAACCTAAAAACAAACAGAAACACTTCGTCAATAATTACGTCATAACAAAAACATTATGATAATACAAAATAATTGTCAATTATATTCTTGAACGGAGCATGTACTTACTACGTGAATATCAAAGTTGTTATGTGATATCTAACTATAACGTTAAACTAATATAGAATGCGGACTGAAAACAGGGTACACACACCAATGATAAACTCAACCGTTACAACGTAATACAAATTTTACTACAACAGCTCGTGTTGTTCAAACATCGGTTCTCAATTTATAGGCAGGTACCCTATTGGGTCCATTGTTTAAGGAGGTACTTTTCAAACGGTTAGATTACATGACAGGAAGACAGTGCCACCTTACGATGGCTGCAGTTAATTAAATTATAATATTATAGAAATCTTGTCAAAAACATCGCCGTGTCGAGTGTAATAGATTCGATTCTTGTTCCAGTTTTTTAGGCTATAACAAATGCTCGAACAATGGAGTTCATACATACGTTTAACTGATACTTTTATAAAAAATTAAAGATATTCTATTCATCTTAAGTTCTCATAATATCCTCTTTATACCTATTAACTGTTGTACGCTGTTGTACTTCCAAAATGATGCCGTCACGCGACGGTCGAAATATAATATATAAAAAATATTCAATATGGTTTCTGCTAGGCATTATACATATTAACACGGTCAATAATATCTGAGATCTAAAAAAACGTACTATCCTACACTACCCTATCTACAAATTTAAGTAAATTTCGCCTTTAGTTTAAGACATTACACCACGCCAGGCCATTTTATTGCTATATTTATCTTACTAGAAAACAGTTACAGTTATAGCATGCAGTTTGCCTTTTGAAACAAGTTCTCGATTTGGATTAATTGCACATAATCAGCATTTTTGGTAACAACGTAAATGTTTATTCTGGAAGTAAATTCAGGTCAATAATTCAATGGTTTTCGTTTCAATTTAGAGCTTGCAATGAACCACATAAACCCATAAAGCTGTCAAACACTGGTTCGATTCTGGTGCGTTCACCCTAATTGTATCTGGTTCAGTCAGATTTGAACCCATTGCGTAAACGATGGTTATCACCGAATAATCTATGTAATTCGAATGGGAATATTACATAATGTTTACGTTCATTAAAATTATATCAAGCAGCTATTATTGTAAATATTTCAACCGTAATTTTACTGCCAAAATCGCAAAACGTGTCGTATCAGCCCATTAACATTGCGGTACACAAAGAAAATATGTTTGGAGAGGTCTTCAAACTTTGTTTACCAACAACAACACAATATAATTATGTTATGCATTTTGATGATTTGATTTGTAAGTCCGGATTGATTGATTCAGGTTATTCTATATAAAAATAATTAAAATTCAATTCAATATTTCTTGACAGAAGATATGAACATTGTGAACACTCATAATAAAACTTGACTAAAACAAATTTTGATTATCCTCACGGAACAGAAAAAACAAGATTATCCTATTCAACCGTAGCACAAGATTAGAAGGATCGTATATGCATAACAGTCTCTTGTTTTGGACTTTATCATACAATAAAACAATAGGAATGCACGACGCGATAAGCCAGCCAGTAATAGCCAATAGCGTAGCGATTTATTGCGGACAAATTAATTTACCTTTATCGAAAATCTACACGTTTCCTATTAGTGCTATAAATTTAACATGAATATTACTGCGTTTACGTAGAAACATTTTATATAGGTAATTTTATAATGGTAAAAATAATATCACCATTGAAATGTAAAATAATACAGTACCTTGATTTATTTTCAAACACAGGATTCGAACACTCATTGAGTTTATTAAACAAAAATCGATAAATTTATATTTTTAATTTTCCTTTAAAAAATATTATAACAGCTGTGACACATAAGATATTTTTCTTCTTCTTTTTGACAAATAAATAACCATAATCTATTGAAAAAAAAATCGTTTTGATTTGCAAACTCATTGTGTAAAAAAAGGTTAGGCGTTTTAAGGTTTGTTGGTACTGACTAAACAGTGAAAATTCAAAATCTTATTTCAATGACATGTTATGAAAAGAGAAGGGAAAGATCTTCTATTAAAATAAGATATCAATTGAAGAATTCAAAACACTTATTGTTAGTTATGATAAACAAAATATTTGGCTTATGTTTGACTGCAATATAAAAACACATTGATGGTGTAGCCAAATATCGATCGCAGCTATTTGATTAGGTCCTCTGAGGTAAGTGCGTTGAGAGCACATGTTTAATATAAAAATAACGTTTTATCACAATAAACAATGAAACAAGGCCAGTAGTGTTAGTACAAAATAATTTAAAGAGTACACAGGTTATTATTAACACATTTAGTTATTTCTAACGTATGTAAATTTAGAAAATCTTTAACATACTCACCAAACGATTATCCAGTAGTATTTTGGTATTTATCACACATTATCAACAATAGTAATCACTAGCCATATGCAGTTTTAATGTCGAATTATGTTTAAAATAATGAATAAATACTTATTTCTAAAATCACTATTTTTACCTAATTACGTATGTTACAAACTATTTGCTACTAATTTATTTACAACATTATAGTAAAATGTACAATAATTTACAATTAAATTGCACTATTTTATACACGCCGCATTTCCAATGATGTGGATCGTGGAAAGCGGCTTCTAGCGTACATTTTTCTAAAAGGCTTCGTCCCGCGCATGCGTGAGTACTTGGAGGTTATCTTCTTGCCTTTTTCATTTTGTTTTTGGGAGAACGAGATAGATATACGCTGTTAGAACATGCGCTGTGTTATTGATGAAAACTTTGGCGGGAAAACACACCATCTGCGGTGATCCTTTAGAAGTGTGCGATTGGTTCAGAATGAACATAGAACATAGGCTGCCATGGACGGACAGTCTGGCAGACATGCGTATGACACTTTTTTGAGTGTTACGAATTCATAGAATTCTATTAATACCTACATTCAAACATTTATAATTTATTTTAATATATTACCTATTATTATAATAGATTATTTTCGTGAGTTATTATTGTGTTATTGCCAAGAATATGAGCTGTTTAAATAAAACATTTTATTTTTGTAATGCTTAACTGAAATTAGGATTGTTACTTTCACCACTGGCAGTTGAGTGCTAGTTAATTTAGCCTATGTAAAACTTAGTTTAGATACATATTTTTTTAAAACCATCTATCTTAAGTACAAGAATAAAATATAGTCTCTGTCTGACACGAATATAGTTGTGCTGCCCTATTGTTCTAATGTCATTTTTAATTATAACATTTATTTAAAGCACTAATACAACAGCCCCAGTGACATCATTATCATTACTGCACAGAAAGCCGTGTCTTTAAATCAGTGGTGAAACAGGTCCTTAATTTCAGGAAAATATTTTCATTAAAACTTTATTTGACAGGATGATTGATGCTGTTCTTACTTTATTTTAATCTTTTGTAAAATTGCGTTATTGTTGAGTATGCTGCTGTTTTGAACAGAAAGCCTACGAGTGATCGAATTAGATTTTTTTATTAAGTTGTTTTTGATTATAAATGAAGTGGATATTTTTGTACATTATAGGTCATCATCATCACTCATCATTTTACTCATATTGCAGTCCACAGCTGGACATAGGCTTCCACTAACACGCGACATAACACTCGGTCCTCCGCCTTCCGCCTCCAGTCAATCAGTCCTCCAGAGCCAGCGACCTTTTTTAGGTCGTAGGTCCACCTAGCTGGCCGGAGGGCGTCCTACTCAACGCCTGCCGAGTGCATTCTTCACTCAAGGACACGGTTGCTCCGTCGTGCATCATTCCTTTTGCAAATATGACCAGCCCAATGCCATTTCATCATACTTATTTTACTAGCTATATCTGCTTAGGAGATAATTAGCATATTACAGATACAGCGTAATCTGTAGATAAAGCAGGTACTTAAGTGATAAGAAATAGCAAATCAGCAAGACATTTTTATCCCTTAACTAGACAAAGGTCTCTTCTCTATCTAGGGAGCTGAGCCATCGGAGAGTCCTCCACCTGGTCATAATTTACCATGGCTTACCTGGAAGTCTTTAAATAGACTTCGGACACAGGTCGGCCGAACTAAGGACAATTTGACAATTTCAGATGGTTCCAACTTGGAGTGTGTGCCATTCCTCAGACAACGGCCCACGTGTTATCATGCTCTGCGTGCCCGAACAACGGCACGCAGGAAGATCTGATGAGCGCAACTGACGGTGCAGTGCCCGTGGCCAAATATTAGGCTGATACAATTTAAGACGTTTTGCTGTCGACACGATAAGAAGAAGAGAGCTGAGCGGATTTAGGCCTTAATCCACACACGCTGCATACTTGGCTTGTTGGTGGATCTTAAATACTTACTCTAAGAATGTCGTCTATGGTTAAAAACTTATATGGATTTTTTCACGATGGTATCCTTCGCCATTAGCATTTAGTTATAAATTCTACAAAGTGGGATCATACATAATATTGTTTTTGTTATGAAAAACGTAGATACTAACGTATTAAGCAATAACAATAGTGTCTCAAATTTCACACTGTCACGACTGACGCTGCACTAGTGGTAAGGACGATATTTTGATGAACATAGAATACCTAAGTGCTAACTCACAAATTCTTTGTTGTGTCATCAGCACGACTTGAATTAGGCTAGCTACTAAAATATTTAATACAAACCTTAGTTATGTACAATATCAAAATAACTAAATTTTAAAAGTCACGAGCTTCATTTCATCAGCAACCCATTAAGTCCCACTACTGGGCTCGGGTCTCGTCTCCTCTAACTAGAGAGCTGAGAGGGTTTAGGCCATAATCTACTCACGCTGGCCTAGTGCGGGTTGGTGGATCAGACATACTCATAGAATATCTTCTAGGGTATGTGGGTTTCCTTACGATGTTTTTCCTTCACCGTTAGCAGATCGTAAGTCGCTTGACTAGTACATATAAATTGCACAAAGTGGAATCCACATTGGTACTGCCGGTCGGGATCGAACTGGGACCGCGTGATTTGCAAGCTGATCCCTTATCCATTCAGCCACCATCGCTCCATTTAGCAATACACATCTAATTCTAACACCACAATATTTTTAAGGCCCTGGACTCTTACCGAGACCAAAATAAATTACTGTCAAGTCTAGACTCTAGACAACAATAAAAATGATATCCTTGAGACTATTCGATATCTATGCAGATGAATAAAGGCACGTCGTCGTTATATAAAAGGTCCGGTGTCCACCAAAGCGGGAGATCACACGAGAATCAATAGATGTGCAAAGCTAGACTTGAAACTGTTTTAATATAGTTATTATTTAGCTGCCTCAATGGTGCAGCTAGAGCGCATGCGACTACTTCTAGTAGTCCCGAGTTAATTTCCTGGATCGCTTAAATACGGTGTTGGATTATTGTGTCTTGATTATTCACAGCATCAATACGGAGTTTGTAGAAATGTGCCCGTCTGTGCCTAATATCATCATCAAAAAAAATATTTTTCTTATTAATCTTTCGTACTCTTAAAATATGTGCTTGCTGTGGCAACTTATTATGCAACCGAACAGAATCTTCTATTGTACCTACCTAATTAGTGTATTGTTGTGTAATCACTAGTCGTCCTTAATAAATAATTAAAGAAAAAAATTAGTTACAGCTTACCATCAGGCGGGCCGTACTGACGTCTGTCTGTCATCGTCGTGTTTTAAAAAAAACTAACATTGTTGGCGGTATGTGGATGTGATGCACTTCTGTAAGACGTGATACTGTTTTATTTTTGCTTTTACAACGTAGCTCTCTGGCTTTTTACTTCGTTTCCGCGTTCGTGGATCCCAGCCTTAGGAACTTTCGAAATACTCCGCCGAATACTTTTTACTTTTTTGTTTCGTGTCATGGCCGTTTGTTTTCGGAGACACTAAATTATCTACCTTCATTCTTTTTTTGGTTAGAAATCCAGGAATACCTACGCTTTAACAAGTAGGTAGATGTATTTTTTGTGTGCCGAACCAACTGTGGTAGACGGGGCATTTGTGGAATATCTTCAGAGACATCTGCGTGGGCGCTTTTCTTAGTAATTTTTAATTGTTTTTTGTAACTATATATAGCGGTTGCCAACTAAAATTAACGCTGTGTACTATTTGCCCAGCCCATGCTGAGATGGCGGCCTTTTTCGGTGGGGCTTGCAGAACAGCATACCTTAAACTACTACACCATATTTATTTAAGTTTATTTTTTTTTCTCTCATGTTTGTAATATTATTTTTTAAATTGTTCTTTGTCTTTTTTTTTTGTTCTCAGTGTGTTGTTTTTGTAGGCCCTAAGCCGAAATAAGTGATTTTTCTTTCTTTCTTTCTTTCTAACTTTGGATTTTAAATGTTTGCTGCCGATTGCACTACAGATAGATAGCAAACATAAATAATTAAATTAACGTAACAAATTTCTCGACTGAGTTTGACGTTTTCGTAGTGAACACTAAATTTTTGTGTAGGTACCTACCGCAATTTTTTAAATATCACTTTTTAGCGACCTTCTAATTAATTAACTCATGATCCGTGTAGTGACGGATTGAGAATACATTATGTCACAACCCCATCTCAACCCGTGGGTGTCGTGTAGTGGTCATGTCTGCTGAAACAAACCCTAAACGAACCCATCTGGACAGAGTGGTATAGTAGGCTAAATTCTCTCCACATTCTTTGGAGGAGACCGATACCCAGCAGAAGGGACGTTTATGGGTTGAAATGATGATGATGATGATTAAATCACGGCTCTCCGCTTTGGCTTTATACCACTTAGCTTTATACCTTTATACACTGCTTGCCTGTTGACTAACTGACCAAGTTAGCGGTGAGCTGTGTCTTATTGTTCACCAAGTATTTTATTATAAAATCAAATTAAAACGCACAAATTATTTCAAAATTTGTTTAATCATAAATAAATAACATTTTTGTTTGGAACAAAACAACCTCCATAATTATTCACACACCATACAACTCGTCATTTAGTGAATTACAATTATTAATTTTCTAATTACTTTCTAATAATACTTACAGCAATCTTATAATTAATGTTGTACATAGTTTTATTACCACAATTAATTTGAGATTTTTTTCATGTAAATATCTAATGCTTATAGAGAGAATTATTCCAATTACAAAATATTTTTTACTTTTGTTTAAGGAGGAATTGGTCATAATTATATTAAATTTAAGAAGGAATTCGATCCAAAATGTGAATTAACAATTCGAAATTGTTTTGCTTCCAAATGTAAAGCGTGACGATATCTTTTTTAAACATTTCGGAGGTCAATGCTCAATCTTTATTTTTCAAATGTGTACATTAAAAAGTTATTTATTAATTTGCAATATTTCAAAAACATTAAAAGTAAAAACATGTAAGACATGATCAATAAAGTCAAATTTAATAAAAGACTAGAAGAACAACTACAATCGATTGTCCATTTTAGTAAAAGTGCAAAATATTGCAGTTTAATATAAACATAATATATGTACATAACAAAGTGCTGATTAAAAATCCTCATTTCATTTCAAAATTAATTTTGTTGGTAATTGACATTTTGTTATAACTTATCGGACGACACAAACGACTGTAGACTATTTTACGTTCAAAATAGTATTGGAATGGATTAGCGGGAGCCGTAACTGTCTTGAAAAATAATTAATGCGAGGCCACGATTCCTACAAGCCGACGAAATAGGTACTAATATAACCGAATGATGAATAATTAATAGAGAAAACCCGAATTTATAATAAGTACTTACCAAAATTACAACATGTTAGTATAGTATTTTATAACATTGATTAATTATTTACAAAAATATATTGTGCGACTCAAGTGTTAGTTGACAACTTGACACACACAAACACACGCAACTGACGACTGACGTCATCGTCAGTGACAAATCGAACTTACGTCAACATGGAGAGATACATTACGTTATTAATACAATTCGTAATTTAATTTTTATACGAAATACATAATAACGAAGGAATTAATGACGAATCCGAACAATAGAAAACAATAATGATTTTAGTATTTTCCTACATAAAAACTTTTTGGTATTTTTGTCATACAACTAAGTTTCGACAGTTAGGCCCTGTTTATAATACTAAAGACTGCGGTTAGCGTGGATTAGAGTATTTTCATAGTCGAAATATTTGTTTTTCTATGAGAAATTGAATATTTCATATAGCTGAATGTATCTTAAATGATATCAAAAACTAGCGCCACACGAAGAACTTCATGTAATACGTAGTAGGAATAGACGAATGAGGTAAAATAAAATAAAACATTACATACCTACTTGTAAAATTTCTCTTATACATAGAAATGTAAAGCTAAACAATGAAGTGTATAAAAATAGTGCGGCGATGGTCATGAAAACTTATCCAATAATTACGCCTTGCGTTTAGATAAATTTCAAATTCGACTAAATCATCTATTTACTAAACGAATATCACACAACTATCAGTTGTATATCCAAGTGCTTCCTCATCATATATCTCAAGATCGCGTCCAACATTTCAATCAGACCAATAGGAAACAATAACGCGTATATTATAATGGATAGAAATTATGAATTTCTTCTAAAATGCAATACAAGATACGTATCGAGTGTCAAATGTTAGTTGTGCTAGATACTTGAAACTAAAAGTACCTCTTAACCTAACATCCTAGATTGGACGATTTGGCTTCTCTATTGGCCTTTGAAACGTGTTACTTGACACGCCGCTTCATATCACATAGTCTAGTAATTAGTAGTCATTGAGATGACAGAACTTGTTAGGATCCCGTAGTGTGAGGACGTTGTTGCTCAGCAGTCCAACGACGGGATTCTCGAGATTTTCATATTTGGAATTAGTTTCTGAAGATAAGCTGACAGCTCCACTGCTATCTCCCTCGTACGTGTTCTCTGTGTCGTCAACGTTTTGGGAACTAATGCTTGACTTGTCATTCTTCTCTGTCAGTTCTTTATCGAGGTTGTATTCGATTTTTTCGGCGCCATTCTTGTCGTTATCAGAGAGATCGATCCAGTGAGCGCGGTTTGACTTCACTCTATCCAACATTGGTTGCAGGGTTGGTGATAGTACTGCAAACGCCTGCAAACATGAGAGTAAAAGGCTATAAAATATTTTTTTCATTTCATATGGCATTCGAAGTAACTTTAATAGGTACTAATAATTTGTTAGAAGAATTCTAAGAGATAAACGTATTTGTTCTCAATACACATGAACTTATTTGACGAAAACTGATCTAACTCTTGGATCCAACTTGGAGAAGAAACTTGTTTAAACTCATGAAGCTCAAAGTACTGATAAAATTTTCATAATAACTACATACTCCAATAATTATAATTACCTCGTATATTGGCAAACAGATGGTGTCGATGAATTTGACTTGCATAGCAGGGAGTTCATCTTCCTTATCTCTGTTCATTATATCCTGAAATAAAACAGATTTAAAATCAGTACCTATTACTCAGCTGTAAGGTTCAATTTAGAAAAAATATGTATGCCAGAGAACAGCTGTGAAAAGGTAAAATTCTAATATTAGTATGTTTATTCTACAAAAGCCAGGATTAACAGGGGTGACCATTGCGAATTTTGAGTTTTGACTCTCGCGAGTCCCAGAAAATGCCTAACCTACTGTCTTGGAACCCGCAATGAAATTGATTACTTCAAGTGATAATAAGTCTAGCGATTAAAAGGGTAAAATTATAAATTATTTGTAGTATAATATGACAAGATATGACCACTCACAATAGGCGTCAGATTCAAGTTCTGCCTCTCCAGGTCACCTTGTCTGAAGAACTCGCCGGCCACCAAGGCGGCAACCCGTCGCTCAACCGGCCAAGGTTTTGTGATAGCGGCCAAGTCGCACGCAGTCATCAGCATGGCGCGGAGCAGACCCCGCCGGTCCTCACATTCACCCCACGTTGGGGTCACTGTTCGCTCTGTGCTTACTAGCTCGATGAATGCTTTGCGTTTGCTAAAAATGGAGATAATTATATTCAAATTAATAATAAGTAAACATAATATCCAACAAAGACTTGTAACACTTGTCTTTCAGTTGGTTTAATTAAATTAATATTTCACGGATTTTTACTAATTTGACTTGCTAACTAACAATAGCTTTTGTTAATAAAACTGACATTTCAGCTGAAAACTTATTGGAATAATATTATTACTGTACAGTTGTACTTTTATAGTTTTGTTTATTCAATCAAAAAGTGTGACTCCCAAATGTCATAAAATGTGGAATATAAACGGAAATTTCTTAAAAACAAAACCAGTTAATAGCAGTTCCACGAATAAGGAAAACAAAACCTTAACACTAAGCAGTAACGGTTCAATATTATTTAAACATAATCACCTGAAATAAACAGCTAAATCGGTGGATAAGATAGCATCTTCTAGTACTTTGACGACTTTCTCATAGTCGTCAGAGGAGAGGTTCATCAATATTTGGTTGCCGGGCGAGTTGAGGATCATGAGACACTGGTCGAAATGGTGATGCTCCATTGTCGAGGTGGAGTATAGCTGTGCTAACGGTGAAGATGCCCTGGAATCAGAAAATTAGCAAGGTTTAAATGGGGGTCAAGGATGGAGGTCGTGTGACACGGTGTCTTTTTGCGACCCGCGGATCTCACTGTTATTTTAAATGATTTAATTTGATTCGAAAAAGTTATTTACTTGATTTGAAACGAGTTATTGGTCCCCCGGTGATCAAGGTCGTGACACAGACAGCCGATGATCAGCGCCAAACACTCCAGCTCTCCAAATATCTTCCACCACTGTGTCTCCTGAAACAAGGCCATACTAAACTAAAAACTATTTGATAACATTAGAGAATTCGGAATTTTAACAGAGGTAAACTAATTTTACTGTCAAAAATATGCAAGCACTCAGGTTAAACCAATATAAGTTTTAAAAAACCCGTACATTACTACTTAAATATTTTTAATTTTGCCCACCAATACAATAATAAAAATACATACAATTATAGAAAGAAATACTATTGAAAATCATTTTTTTTAATTACATCGTTTAGACATTTTAATTAAGACTTGACGTTTTTGCTTTGAGTACCTAAGCATTATACGTAGAAATTAATTACATGTCTATCGTTTATGAAAAGAATAGCAATTATCGAAAAAGTAATTGGTGTATAGATTTTATTTTATTTAATATTAATTGGCGCAAAAACTATTTGCGTCTTTTGTTAACACTGATTAGTTACAGTCACAAAACTGCTGAGAATATTTTTGCCACAGACATAAATAAAATTATTGTACTATGAAATTTATATTATATTCATCATCATCATCATCATCATCATCATCATATCAGCCGTAGGACGTCCACTGCTGGACATAGGCCTCTTCAATAGACTTCCAATAGGACCGGTTGTATGCGGCCTGCATTAAGTGCGATCCTGCTGTTCGGATCAGATCATTCTGTCCACCTTGTGAGTGGATGTCCTACGCTGCGCTTGCCGGTGCCTGGTATATTATAGTAGCTATATAATATTAATACCCTTTACTTCAAAGTATCTAATTATTTCCTACGATAAGATATTTAAATAATGCTAAAAAAACATGCCTATGAACTATATTTCGACTAATGAATGCGAAAATGAGTGTGTTTGTTTCCTACACTTTCATGGTTAAACAACTGAACTTGATTTAAATGAAAATTTATATAGTAGTTTCAGTTTCAGTCGTGTCGTCAGTATAGCGAACACAGATGTGTTCGCTATACTGACTCGCACAGTTGTGCAAGTCGATAATTTTTTCTACCTTCTCGAAAAATAGTATTTAACAATACCCGTCCTGACAGTCGGGTAAACATAACACCCTTGTAAGAATTTCGTTACTATATTCGAATAAACATTATATTGAATTTTTATACGGAACAGTTCTGTTAGTGTAGAGTACTCACCGTCAGTATAGCGAACATCATCTGCGCGACATTGAACGCGTGCCTCCAGTTGTGGTACGTTACATTGCGATAATTCTTCTTGACACTAAGCAGCCACCGGCATAGCACGCTGTATTCTATGTGGAAGCGTTCCACGAAGTCTAGGTCGAGGAACATACGCAGACAGGCCCGTAACGTGTCGTCATCTGATAGGTCTATATCGTCGAACGCTAGCTCGTGGAGACTGAAGTGAGCTGACGATGGTATCCTTAATGTCTGTTGGACAAAGTAAAATAGATTTTATTAGTTGAGATTATTAGAAAACTTTTTTTTTATTGCCTGAAGTGCCAGACGAGCAGAGACGTTGGCAATGCTAGGGGCACAGCCAAGCCACTGCCTACCTTGAGAGGATAGCTCTCTTTAAACCTTGTTTGAAGAAGGACATGTCATAGCGCTCTTAAATATGGCTTGTCTAGTGACATTACCTAACGTGACTGATGCGCGCACGTGCAACAATTTAGTGGCGTTATTGTTAAATCCATACATTTCCACAAGAGTCCAAAAGTCACTAATGCACGTGCAGTTAAAGAGATATAAAGCGAAGTTTTACATTCAAAGACGACGCATTCCAGCGACGGTTTCCAGTACACGTTTGGCACAAGTGCCAGTTATAATAATCATCATCATCATCAGCAACCAATTAATGTCCAACTGCTGGCCTCGAGTCTCCTCTCCTCTATCTAGAGAGGCCATAATCCACACAAACTAAAGAGTCATGGAAAGCAGACAACAAAACCTACACTTATAACATAGTTCACAATCTCAAACATTCGTTTGAACTATCATTTCAATATTAAATTTAAAAATCTCATGTATTTTAATATTTTTATAGAGAGATGTTATTAAAATTATTTCATCGCAACGTGAAATAAAAATCGAGGCCGTAATCAATAAAGTAAATAACACAGATATTTGTACTGCAATGTTGAACGGAGCACGTCAGATTCAACGGAATGTAATTAAGCGTGCGCTTGAATTTAAATACCTGAAACAATCTTACTGGACCCCATTATGGTCATTACAAAATAGCTGTGGTGTTGTAAACTTTGAGCTGAGATATGCGCAACCAGAAATTGTATTTACCCGTATTTAGTATGCGTAATTAGTGTCTCAAATTTATGATAATTATTCGACTTTATAAAAGTTGCGAATTTTTTTAGACAGTTCACATAATATGATTTCAGATACCCGAATATTTCGGCGTATCTAATTTTTATGTGAATGTGAAAGATGGCGTAATTTTTTTTTGTAATTTAAATTACTAATTCTGGTACCTAATTACTATCATCACGTTGCTAAGTTTTCACATTAAACATAGTTCGAGAAACCGTCAAGATTTCGTTCTCCAGAATTCCACTAAATCGGTCCAATAACGACGATGTCGTTATTGGACCGATTTAGTGGAATTCTATGTATCAGAATTCTTGGTCGTCGCACACGATATAGAATCATAACGTTTATCTCATTAAATTATTCTAATAATGATGCCTCCAAACATGTTGCAAGGTATCATTGCATCTTAAACTAAATTACAACTGTAATCACTATTGCTAGATAAATAGAACTGAAAGTTAATTAACAAATGAATCAATTCGTGGAGTAGATACTCACCCTTAAACGCTGAGCGTCGTCTAATGATGCAGACGCATGGTAACTTAGTACCTGAAATAATACAAATAACAACGTAAATTAATCACTATTTCAACCCATAAAACGTCCCACTCATGGGCACGGATTTCCTCTAAAGATTTTGGAGATTTTTTATTTTCGTTAATTAATGGCACAATATTTTTACGTATTTAGACGGCCAGTCATTATATAAATTTTTGTCAATATTCTTTGGCTGTATAGTCCTACAAAATGATAGGTATATTATACTCACGTCTAAAGTAACACTCTGCTTGGCCATGGCTGTGATAGCCTTCTCGTACATATGCGTGTTATGGATACCCATCCCGCAGAATATCGCGAACGCTTCCACGAAATTCTCGTCGTTCTTCGTGAACAGCAACTCATCGAATTTGTTTACAAGCTGGAACAATCAAACAGTACTTTCACTTATTGCTATTTTTGTATCAGTTTCTACCAGCAGCATGGTCTGTATGACCAAACCAGCTTCGCTTGTAGAAACGCGGTGAGAAAACGTAGAAACGTCTGTAATCATTGAATTAGTATCGGTTTTAGTTTTACTCTATTTACAGCAAGTTCAAAAGAAGATCTATTATTTGTTACCGGTGACCCCCGTGGCGATGAGATTTTCATATATTCTTACACGCGACCCGCCTCAGACGTGTGCGAATTTACAAATCCTGTGGCTTTGAAAAAGGTTCAATGATGTCGTCGAATATGTTTGGCCATAGGTGGGCACTAAAGTGATGCGCTTTCAGACATTCGGATTTTTATTTATATAATTTTACACATTAGGCCAGCGTGTATGGATTATAGCCTGAAACTCTCTCAACTGTCTAGAATTTTAGATATAAATGAGAGAAGAAGATGAGATAAGATGCGCATATTCAAAATGACCAAAATAAACGTTTGAGGTGTGGCATATCAACTCATTGTTTTAATAAGTGTTTGAATATTATTAAAGGTTTGTTGAGGAATTTTGAGTTAGTGATATTTTTTTAATGTTATTTTGCAGTGGCGTAAATTAGGTGAGGCCTATATTCAGCACTGGACGTCGTTGGGCTGATGTGATGATGATGATGATGATGATGATATTTTTCTGAAGTGAAATGTACAGAACTACTTTTCTCTATGATTATCATCATCATTTCAAACCATAAACGTCCCACTGCTGGACACGGGTCTCCTCCAAATATTGTAAAGGGAATGGCCATGTGGAAACCCGTCTGGCCAACGTGGTATAGTAGGCTAACTACTATACCACTTTGGCCAGACGGGTTGGTATAGGTTTTGTTTCGAATTTTCCTTGTCTCGCAGTGCTCTTGTTAGCCTAACCTTTTGACCGCCACGTCAAATCGGTATCGCCGTGCCTGGAGCGCCAAGCTTTTAAAATACAGTACATTTTTGACGTGCCATGCCGTTTGAGCACATTTTCATTTTACGCTGGCGTTCAAAGGGTTAGAGTTACGGTCTTAGTCGCCTTTTACGCCTTTTCTCTACAATATCGAACACTCTTCAGATCTAAATCAACAAAACATTGGCAACCTGACAATACATTAAGTACAATATATTAGGTACAATTTCGTTGGATTCTAACTGCCCATATTTGTGCCAAATGTTATTTCCAATAGCAATTTTTACATTTGTTTATGACGCAAAGATAAGGCGCATATAAAATAAAGATAGGAATGAGAAAGTTATACGAAATATAAAATATACTATTATTTAAAACTAGCTTCTGTCGTAGCGTTTGCCAATAAACGTAGGGTATGTCCTCCAAAAGTCAAAAGTCAATTCTTTTATTTCATTTCTATCACATACATGATACTTCTGAACGTCTTACAAAGCCAAAAAGCAGTTAGCAATTTTTCCTAAAGCCAGTTCATTGACTTGAGAAGATCTGGCAAGGAACTCAGGCCACTTATTTTATTCCTAGATCCTAGAGTACCATTCAAATTTTATCATGACCGATTTCGTTACACGTACAAATATTTAAGAAACTACAATCCCACCAAACACATAAATGTAAAAATGGGAGCCAAGTTAAGATAGATATAAATATAGATAGAAGAAGAATATTAAGAATACGAGTGGTTGTTGATTTTGCACGTTGACACGTGTCTAAGTCTCAAAAGTGTAGTTAAAGAGCTTACAATAAAATAACTTTGTATATATAACCTGAGGTTCAAGATATTTTCATAACCGTCAGTAGCTTGGGAGGCTGCTTCTACATATTTCAACTTTAGCAACAATTATACTCATATCTACTAAAAGTATAATTACTGAAGTTTTGTTTGCTAATCCTTTTCATTTTCACATCTACATTCAACTCCCAACCCAACCAAGCTTTTTCTAAATTATATTTTTAATTTCGTTATATTAATCTTTATCACAAACTCGAGAGAATATTACCTTAATTAAAAATTTAAAGCAAAGTTTGCCAAAGTATATTTTTTATATTCCTGAAACTAGGGTAAAGGGTCTCATAGCAAACGTAATTCTGTTCATCAACAAAGTTTGTTAAATATATTGTAGAAATAAAATTATGAAAAAAATAAACTTTCGACGATACCTTAGAGATGTTACTTATTTATCATAGATTATTTGTTTTTTCAGATAATATTGCTTTAATATTATACATATTAAGTAAATTATTCCCTATTACATAACTTCAGATGATAGTAAAATTCTGCCAAAGCAATATTGAGGATTGAATGGCGAGATGCCTGTGAGAAAGCTCTAGCAAAAAAACGCCAAATCGTAAGATTGTCACATAATTTATTATGGCTACGGCTGGTACTATAGAAATATTTTTACGAAATATAGAGATTATGACTTAGATATATAATATGTATAAACTTGTTTATATATGACTCATAACTCGTATCTATCGAGGTAACTATTTTGTTTTCATGTATTTAGAGTTATATATATGGGTAAGTCTGTCATTTGAAATGCATTAAACTGAAGTTTCTACGCTAGGTATTGCATATTTTTTGTTATCAGGTATTCATTTAGACGAAAATATAGTATCTAAAGTATAAAAGTTTGCAAAAATGACTATTAACTCCATGAAAAAACTTATACAAACTTAGGCCATCAATGGGAAAAGTTTGTAGTTACAGTGGATGTTCTTGGTAGTAAATTAGACGGACCATATCGCCGCCATTTTTGGTAATGCCATAAGAACGAAGGCTTATGTTTGTCAAGAAAAATACCAAGTGTACTAAAGTTGAGTGTTCCGTTTAGCATAAATTAAGCTTAGAAAGATTTGAGCTACGAAAATAGTAAATTAAAGTTTTAAATAAGGTTCTTGCAGATTAATCTTAAAATATCTTCCGTGTCGCATTGCGCAGAAAGTTAATGTGTTTCTTCAGATTTACATTAACTCTGGGTAATAAACAGGATTTTTATCATCCGTCTGTGTATCCGCGAGTACTAACGTTTATTCCGTTTCTAAATGTAACTACGTTTCTCTTATACCTATTGTGCTTTATTCAATTAGTGTTGTCCTTAGACAATCTTGGCAGGCATTCTAGAATAATATACGCACAAATATGGTCATGTTAACTGAAATATATGATGATTGCGGTCTATGCCGCGAAGTCGCGAATTTCAAATTCAACATTTGAAACTGTTTGTGTACAGAATGTATACAGAGTTAATTAGTAAAATTCACTGTAGAATGCGTAGGCTCTGTCGCTACTATTATTCCAATACACACACGTATTCTGTTCCATAGTGTCGCATACGGCCGCAATGCGCTGTTTTTATAACAATTGTTACTTTACTCTTTTTGAATTTTTCATTAATTTGGCGTGACCAAGTTGGCGAACGGCACGTTTAGCGCATAACTTCTTCGCTTAATGGAACAGTATGGCTATTTTTATTAACCAAATTTCCATATTTTTAACAAAATTTGGCTAACTCCGTAGATAATTAAAATAATATTTAATACCTCCAAGACTTTTTAAAGTTAATCCCGGAGGTAAGTGAGCATTTATAACAAAGAGGTTTTGTATAATTTTCAGCTTACCTGAATGACTCCGATAATCCTGCCCTCGGAATTCTTAATGGCCATGCAAAGTATTGTGTTGTGTTTAAATCCAGTGCCTTCGTCGACTGACGCATCAAACCGGGGATCTAAATAGGCATCCGGGATTGTCACCGTCTGGAAATAAACAAAAAAAAAATTATATAAATGTCTCGTAGTGTCGTAGTCTATTGCCTAACTTTACAATAAATAACATTAACTAAACACATACGAGACTATTAAAGTAAAATAAACTCAACAATTTTAATGAATCAGAGTAAATTACTCTAAAAGCACTTAGGAGAAACTTCCAAATTGCTGCATATTTTCAAATGGATTATAAATTCTGAGATGGTGGTTTAACTTTTAAACGTAGCAAAAACTATTCTTTGTTCTCGCTTCAAAACAAAAGGAAATTAAGATTACATTCAGCTACAATTAAGATCTCAGGTAGTTTCGCAGCGCATTAACTTTAACTTATTTCCTAACTGAAATTAAAGAGACCGGCAGGAAACTTTCCTTTGCTTTATTTACTTGATAACTTAATGCTGGGTCCTGTTACATGGATGATAACAAAGTTTACTTTGATAGCAAGTAGGACTTCTTTGGGTACTTCGCCGTTTGACACCACGAGTTATTGGCACCACAGTTTCAATTGCACAAGGACGTTTTTTGAACTGACTGTTTGGGACCATGGTGTCAATTGACAAATGCCTTGTTTGTCTTCGTCGATTTATACCAAGGTTTGAAACAGCGCAGGACTCTTTTTGGCATTGTTGATTAGGAAATTTTATTATTATACTGGTCCACCGTAGTTTGAAACGAAGAAGGCAAAAAATATATTCGTCGTTCAATTGGTATAATGTTACAAAATTAATATGAAAATGGTCCCAAACAGCCAATTCAAAAATCGTCCTTGTAAGATTGACACCGTGGTGCCAATAACTCGTGGTGTCAAACGGCGTAGTACCCGCTTTCGGCTTTCTATAGTTCTATCCTATCTATACTATGTAATATACTATCTTTGTGTAGTGGAGTTATTAAGCTGAGTTCGCATCTAACATTCGCTCTGGGAACTTTGTTGAGATCGTTAACTGAAGGGCCCTAGGCATTTATTCTCGAGTACGTGGGTGAGTGGAAACACACGTGTTGACAGGCGCGGTTATTGTAAAGCTATAGAACATAGTTCGTTTATGATGAAAGCTGTGGCTCTATTCAATGTGGAAAGCCAAAGGTCAGCCTAAATTGAGGACTTAGCAAAGGCTGCATCGCGTTTAATGTGTATGGCGCCAAAAAGAGAGCGGTATTTCTTACCACAATAAAAGCATTCAATATAGAATACATGAGTCCGAGGAATGCGGAGATAGTAAAACTAAAATTTCTCAGCATCAGCACATCATGTCAAACAAAAATATAATATAGTACGCACCTCGCCAGTGGTAGCAACGTATCCAGTAATGCCAATGTTGATAGGGAACCGACTCTCGTATGGCGAGGTCCTCGGCGTGCCCAAGTCGGTGTCATCTCCCGCTTCTAAGTCGAATACTCGTGAGAAACTGCCTTTCGACGCCTCGTGTACTAAAAGTACCTGAAATAAAAAAATGCATGTTAAAATTTAATTTAAAATTGAAACATGCTAAAGACTTTTTTGTGTGACAATTTATTATGATTAGCCAAAATGCAAACACATTTAATTTACCAAAAACTTAACAACTCTTACTCTTTAACCCAAGTAGTTTACTGACAGATATATCAGATAAAAATGGCGCCACCTGGTGAGTAGTAATTAAACTCTATTGCTAAATATTTTCATACACAACAAAGTTACCCCTTATTTAAATAAACTATACAATATAAAGATTATAGTCCAAACAAATTACACTTCTACTATGATATGCAGATTAAGTAACTCCTTCCTCCGTTCCTTTATTTAAATGTTAATTAAGTTTACATAATTTGGATGTTGCAAACTATTAAATCAACATAACTGCAACACCCGAAGAATTTAAAACAGGGCACAAATTCTCTTGTAATATGATTTACGTATAAATTGTTGTGTCAACTGTAAAAATTTTGTAGTTTATTTATTTTTCATATTATGTATTGTTTAAATATAAAGTTATGTCATCCAGATAAAATAGTATCTGTAAAGTTTCATTGAAAACTCAGTATTTACTTTTTGTATATCAGAGTAACAAACATCCAAACATCCAACCTCACAAACTTTCGCAGTTATAATAATAGTTCGAACAGTACGATTATTTGAATCGATTTTCAAGATTGCATTAGAACATCGAGAAATTATCAAGATTAGAACAGCCCTCACAAACAGACAGAGATAGAGACTTCCTTCTCAGTTTGATTCGTCGTGGACGTACTAAGTCGGCCCGAGGGTATTGTACCAATAAAACATTAAAGTGTCTGGCTGTAAGCGGAGACCGGCCGAGCCGCACGCTACACACGCCGCTTAGAAATAGTCACACAAATGCAATAAGAATACGCCCCTCTTTTAACCATTGCTGATACAACCGCATTGTTATCTATTATTACTTTTTTTAAGTGTATATTAATGCCAAATGAGATTTATGATTTAAATATTAGACATAGAAATAAAGAATCGAAGAGGTTTTTTTTTTTTATTTCTTTTTACAACGACGTTGGCAAACAGACGTACGGTCCGCCTGATGGTTTAGTTCAACACTTTTGGAAAATTCAGTATTGCGAGCCTTTTTCTCTTTTATAACAAACTTTTCATCAATTTGACTGAATTTTAGTTCTGATTTAATTAAAACGATTTTATATTTTAATTGGCTTTTATCGTCGGACTTTAAAGTAACCAAACGATATTATACTTCAATATTGTCCTGTAAACAAGGGTAATTGGTGGTCCATTACGAAATTCGTTTCGGCCAAATTTACTCTGGCCTGACGGTCCGTCCGATTAAAAATTATTTTTGGGACTCTATTTGAATGCTAATTTTATTGTAGACTGGTATCGTGGGAAATTGTCTTTGTAAATAGTCTGGTTAACTGCACACCTGTGTATTGATTGGATTATATTACGTAGGTATACGTAATACCACGAGGTATTACCGCTGATAAACTTTGTACAATATTCTGTATCCGGGTAATCCGAGTAATCATACATTGGCGGATTTGTTCTAGCTTAGGAGTAATTGAATCTTCACTTGAATACACTGCTGGAAATTTGCTGTAAATCAGTCTTCTATTATTTAAATTTTGAACAAATATACAACTATTAGATTTTGCGATAAATTATTTTTTGAATTCTAGGTATAAACGATAAAACAGAAGTTACAACTAATAGACCCGTCAACACCAATAAATAACTTCCTTCTATAAACTAGGTAATAAACAATAACTCAAACACCGTAATAATTAAAACTACTAACTACCTCTGGACGCCGCCGGCGAACATTATCATTGAGGCGAAATTTCTAACAACATCTTAAGACAAGCCGTTTCAGTACTACTTTCCGAACAACAAGTCTAACTTCCATTAAAGGATACTGGCGTTATTTTTGCACATTGTTCCTTCATAATTGAGTTTTCCTTGGAAACGATCCAATAAAGTATTGCCCGAGGGATGGTAGACGCGCAATATGGAAGGTCTACCGTCATCGTTGATGACTAGGCAATATAATAATGTGTTATATGTAAACAAAGTGTCTGATATCTAATCAGAACGCATTCATCCATTGTGTATTCGCTCATCTACTTCAAGTATTTGTTAAACATGATAACGTTTTATCTGTTTGTAATCAAAGCATTGTGATCCCACTGCTTGACACACTAAACGATTAAACTTTAGTATGTTTATGTTATACTCGTTGGGTTTTTTACGACACATTTAAAGCACAACGAAATCTCTTCAAATTTCCTTTAAATGCATTGACAAGTCATAATCAATTAGCATCATTTCCTTCGACAGTCAGGTAAAAAGATGACAGTTCTGATGCCAGAAAACAAAGATAAATTACTACGCACAGTTCAATCACAATACGAACTAAATTTTAATTTTATATGTATATATAATAAGTTTCGATTCGTACGAGCAAGTAAACCTATCTACAAATTCTGCCAAGTGATCTATTCAAGCATAAC
This sequence comes from Laspeyria flexula, assembly GCA_905147015.1. Classification (NCBI taxonomy): domain Eukaryota; kingdom Metazoa; phylum Arthropoda; class Insecta; order Lepidoptera; family Erebidae; genus Laspeyria; species Laspeyria flexula. Next base: position 6,433,695 of record LR989964.1, on the reverse strand, counting down.
TTCATTGAAGCTACCGCAAAATGTGTTGTAAACGTGTCGCATAAACTTGATACTTGTCTAAAACCTTTTCATAGTACTCCCGAGGGCGAAGATTTCGTTGGCAAGCTTATCGCTTTCCATTCTCATTAGGGTTCGTGACACGCTTTTATCTTGATACTGTGGTCCAACCCAACTCCGTTTTAACTTTATTTATCCAAGAGGTTATTTCGTCCGCAATTATGGCGAGTGTTTATGTGCGGATTAATTTTTGTGCTTGTCTGTTATCGCTGTTCCGGTCGTGTTTTGCGAAGTCGTATAAACGATAAAAGTGTTTTGCTAATTGAAAGGCGCTATTAGAGCGAAAACGCGTGTGAAAATGACAACGAACAACACGCAGCGAGATGCTTCGTTTATGTGCGCTTGTGCTTTGTCATCCAAACATCAGTTTAACAATTTTTATAATCTTAATACAAACACTGAAAAACACTTCACTGTTCAAGTGTTTTACTACGAGTTTCATTTCACAAGACGTTTTTAAAAACTTGGTATCTATTTGTAAAAATATTGTATAATATAAACAGTCAAAGTATTTTATTATTATCATTTTATCATTGATTATAAATACCAGATATAGACGTGATTGCTAGCCAATTTTATTTTTTAATAATAATGTAATCATCACACACAGCGCCATCTAGTCCCAAACTAAGCTATTGTTTGTAATATGGATACTAGACAACTGATATAATACTTCATAATCACTTTTTTTTTTCGTAAATACATTACAATAATTCATACCTATTATTTACTAATTATTTATCGAACAGTATTTATGTACTTACTAAAATACAAAAAATAATATAATACTCTGTCGGGCTCTGTCGGGCCCAATCGTTTACAAATATGTAAACAAGTGGGTGCATTTACAAAAATCCGATTTTGCTGACAATAAAACTTAAAATGTATGTGACTTAGTGGCCTCTCAGCTTTGGTTTTTTGGAATAAAGTAAAAGTATTTAGCATTGTGGTGTGAAACAAATCCTAAAAAGTACAATCGAACGTACAGAAAAAGAATTGCTTTTACACTTATTCAAAAGTAAAATTCGCCTGTGATAAAAACAGAGGTTGAAAGCGTTTTTCTAATACGTTTTCCCCCTCAAAGCTATCATTACTTGAGTGATGATATCAATCGATCAGGGTTAATAAGACTCGAGAGGGCAAACCGCACGATAATTTGCGGATTTTCTGCGTGCGGCGAAAATATTGGATCGTATGTTTTTTCTCATGGAAAAGTTTTGATGGTCTATTTGATCAATTGCCAGCTAGACGAATATTTCACTGGATTTCAGTTTATTGCGTAATAGATATGCAATTATTAAATTTATAAACATTTAATTTTTAAATAGGTATTCGTTTGATCATAATATAATAATGTTTATAAGAGCGCTTTTTGCCACAAAAATACATTAGGCAATTATAGATATATTTTAATATCTAGATCTATTAATTACCGCAATTAGTAAATCGGTTGTAAGTATAATAATAATTTAAATGTAGCGCCAAGAGGGGTGGAGGTTGTCCTGAAATACAGGTCACGAGCCTAGCTTAGGCACCAGTCTCCCACAATATTGTAAACTTAAACTAATATTATGTATAAAAAAAAGAAAATGTAACTGTACATTATCATTGTGGTAAGAAATAAATCATTATTATTATTAGATAACTTTTATTATGATACAATATACCTACGCAATCATATTAATTGTATGACGTCTAGACAGTGGCAGATGATTTAAACGAAATATTCAGGCAACTCCTTACCTACCACACGAAAGATAAACGATATCCCATTATACAGTCTGCTCTGGTATGTACTAAACTACTAACGATATGCCTCAGCGTTTGGGCTAGAAAAATGGCAACTTAGGATAAACCGTCCTAAAGTCTGCTATAACTCAACTTGCGTTAAATCTCAACATTTATTTTTTGAGATTGATAGGTTAGGTTTTCTAATGCTTATAACGTACCTAACTGGATTTGTAAGTTTTACGTAACGAAGTCGAGTGGACTGTGGAGATGTAACACTAATCATCATCATCATTTCAACCCATAAATGGCCCACTGCTGGGCACGGGTCTCCTCCAAAGAATGTGGAGGGAATATAGCCTACAATACCACGCTGGCCAGACAGGTTGGTATAGGGTTTGTTTCGATTTTCCTTTACTTGTAGTGCTCTTGTCTGCATATGGTTACTCACTTAATCGCCTTTTAAAACATTCTGAATCCGTCACTACACAGAAAACTAAATTACACCAATACACATAAGATATTTGGATATTTCTCAGAAGTTTTTGCTAGTTTGAGTCAGCAGTGATAATTTTTCACCAGCTCTCCTGACCCTGAATTCCAAATACAATAAGATCAATATCAACAACAGTTCAATTCAAAGGATATTTCACGATTGGACATAAAATCTTTTTACATAAGTCTTGATAAATGTATTACCAACATTGTATCTTGTAAGTATACTTTTACGGTAATGTCTCGTATATATCCAAGTTAGGATATGTTGGCGGGATTCCAATAAGCAGATACATTGTTCTATATAACGGGCATATGCCTAAAACGAATGTCAGACAGCAACTCTTTAAGGATAAGTGCCAAAACCATTTACTATTAAACATTGTTGTTGTTTTGCATATACTGTCCTTCTTGGTCATCAATGTTACGCTCCCTTAATATTAAAATACTGTTAAGTAAAACAGAAATCATAAGTGAGCCTTTTGCCCAGTGAAGTGAGCTAACAAAGACAAAGAAACAACAGTCAACACCCACAAAGGACTTGACACCTTATTTTATGTGACGATAGAGTCCAAACCTAGTATTCAGCTTTCGTTTCGAATAACAACGAATACCTGACGTCACCAAAAATGAAAATTTAATGAAATATAACCAGTAAACTTCCCATTAGAGTGTGCATATAAATATTGGATAGCAATGTTATTAATAATATGAATAATTTTACACCGCAAAATGCGTCTGTAATCAAGTGACCATATACGTATATTGAAATTTATATGTATACCTAACAAGATAAAATATATATCTAATGCGCAAAACCTTTCTATGGCGATAATAAAACCATGACCACAAATGACCTTGAGGCGTGTACTGATATTTTAACTGTACGTGTAAAAAAAGTAATGAGTTTTACATTCGACACAGAAATACTAACAAAAAAATAATTATAGAGATTGTTTTCGACTTGAAGAACACAGTTACTTGGAATTGGATGACGTACATAAATATATCGTCAATAAATTCATTAGAGAGCTTCTACAGGTATTTTTTTCTAGAATATGATGAGACGTTATTTTCTTAAAAATGAGCTTATTTTTAAGAAAACAACGTCTCGAAACTTAACTAGTACTTAGGTACCGTTGGTAAGTACTTATACTTGCCACACAAAAGAAAAATACCAATCATCGCATTTTATTAATAAACGTCCGCAGTCTTTTCAAATATAGTCTGTCTACAGAAAAAAATAGACTTTGGATACTGTGCGTGCAAGAAAATAAGTTGTAAAGGTTCATATGATGACATTTGATGCTCCTAGTATTTCAGGCGTCCATGGGTTATAGTAACAGCTTACCATCACTGCCCTACAAAAAAAAAGAACTGCATAACTGCATGTCACCGGACATGGCAAATTGTATCTAAAGGTAGTGACTTTGAGTGCGTTTTCCCCGTAGCTCATATGATCGACTGCATCTTTTTTTCTTAGCAAGGAAGATCAGACGACCGCATAATCGGGTAGGTACACAACGTAATCTTAATTCAACATAGTACTATACAATGATTATATTCCAATCTATTTTCAAATCCTGTACAATTAATAATAGTCTCAAAAGAGAAGCGAATGTTTTGCGCAATGCAATGCGGTCGAAATTTAATAAAGCCAAGATCACGCGTCTTCATATTTCACAGTATTTCTCACAATGCAGTATTGTGCATTGTTACTAGGCCACTGCAGTCGACTTACGTGAGTTATAGCAGTTGGCGAACCGCCTTTATCTTAACTCACATTGTATTGTACTATAAATACAGTGAAAATAATTGTGTCGTGTGGTCAAGGGTAAAAATAGTGCATACAACCACTTCGTTAGTTCCCTCGGGTGTCGTGAGAAGCAAAAGGGCTTGGAACTCATTTAGTTACACGCATTGGTGTACAAAATCATTTATATGTTTTCTAAATTCGTAAGCAAGGAAAAGAAATGAGATGTATTTAACTCTGCACCAATGGATATTAGGTCTTTGGTTCGTATTTACCGCCATCATGGCGGGATTGTCGATTGGTTGCATGTAGACTATGTAGAGACGTTTAAAAAATACTGATATCAAATTATTCACCTCACACAAAACTTAAACAAATTTAAGGTCAGGTCAAGAAAGTCTCCCAAATCTAAATTCCTGTAATGCTGAGCTATCCACGGAACGAAATTAGGATGCACCACCAAGACTTAAGTAATTAAGTTTGCTCTTATTCATCCGCATAGTGTAATCGTCAGAACAACAATACCTATACTTTTATTTTACATACTAAGTAACTGCAATTCAAGCTTAGGTATTTTGTATCTAAGTTGCAAAAACATATCAACAAACACAGATAATTCCTATTTCAAGTATAATGCAGTGATGAGAATCATAAGAATTTTGGCCGATTTAAATGTTCAGTTTATTAATAATATAAGAAGCTATAGAAGGCGACTTACCACCGGATTCGTGGTTAGTGATACAAACACTTAAAACATTATTCTTTCCTGTTATTTCTTAATGTGGTAAAGCCCAATGTTTACCAACGGAGAGCTACTACTTGAGATTTTTTACTCTCAAGTAATGACTAATCATTGAGATGTTAATACGAGATAAATCTCAATTAGTATGCTACCGTCCGCGGCGATGACCGCGATAAACACGGCTGGCGCCACCTAGCGGCGACGTTTCAATCATCATTAGATAGCGGTAATTAAATATAGTTTACTGACTTCCTACAGAAACAGTAATGGGGATGAAACATTGCAAATTACTATAACAGTTTTCTACGACTTTTCTGAATAAGGCACGGACTCTACTAAAGTGAAGACGAGCCGCTAACGGAGGTAGTTCATCATTTCAACCCATAAACGTCCCACTGTCGGTCTTTTTCAAAGAATGTAGAATTTAGCCTACTATACCACGCTGGCCAGCCATATACCTACATATATGTTGATATTACTTTAGGTTCTCTGGCCGTATTCAGTACATCTATGTTACAATTACACAATGTTATCTAAACTATCAATGTAATCACAATCTATATCGTCTAGGTATTACGACCCGTACTCTATCGATCACCTAATATGTATAGTGATGATCACATGTATACGCATTAACGATACATGACAAACGATAAATTTTATTAAATACCGTATCTATTTTATTGCATTTGGTGGTAAAATGCAGACATTTTTTTAAATCCGATGCTCAAGGCATATTCATAAATGTAAATTAAAGCACGACACTACGATAAAAAAATAATCTAATAAATATCGCTAATTCGTGAACCATTAGAAATACACTACAATCCATACACTGCGAATTTTTTCATTTTTATAAGTATTTAATTTTGTTTTCCTATTTCTTTATTTATTTATTTAGTTTATTGGCCAACCAACAGTAGTTTACACTAAAAAAGTACATTATTAATTTACAATTAATTTATAAAAATGTAACTACCTTTTACAGGAAAGCACCGCATGCACTATTGCTACTAGCATCTTAATTTTGTATTGTATTCAAGTTCCATCACCTTTCTCTTGACCATATTCACCTACTTTGTAACATCTCTGCACCATCTCAGGTTGACTGGTAGATGGTAGAGAATGCCTCTGGCATTAAATCCACCTTAATACATTAAATTTGTGTATTTTAAGTAAAATAAATAAATAAAAAATAAATACACTATTTTTTGGCGTAGTGCGCCCCTAGCCTTAGCCTAAGCTCCCTTCGCTTAGTGTCTGCAGTAGATATATGATGATATGTATGATAGATAATATTACAATTTATTGTGATTTAAAATAGTCCGGTTACAGTTTTCAAGTATTTTGCTGCCTTACCATCCATGGATGGGATACAATGAAGCATACCTGCCTTCTATAATATTTTTAGAACAGCGTAAAGAGAGACGTATTATTAATTAAAAAAAATCTGTTTGTTGGACTTTACCCGACTACTGAAGAAAAAGAGGGTACTTTTTTTTCAAGTTAAGCCGCTCTATGGTAAACAGTCGCCGTTGCCAAAGGTCACATGGACTACGAGGGGTATTTGTTGCCTTGTCATGCAATAAAAAGGGAAATGTTGTTGGAACCCGAAAGTCAAGGTCCTCTAGAGACCGTACTCAGCAGCAATGTAACAGTTTTTATTTCAGTTTGCTGTTTATAAAGTTGATGACGTGTTTCACGGGACTGTATTTTATAAAAGATGTTAAATATTTTACAACGGATAATCGAAATAGTTAAAGTATTATTATTTGTCTCACTTACTCTATTCACCTCACACTACACACTACACACACATTCCCACACACCTAGCATAAGATTATTTTTGTTTACTTTTTAATATCTAGATCTATTAATTACCGCAATTAGTAAATCGGATGTATCATAATAATTTAAATGTAGCGCTAAGAGAGGTGGAGACCTGGTGTCCTGAAATACAGGTCACGAGCCTAGCTTAGGCACCAGTCTCCCACAATATTGTAAAATTAAATTAATATTATGTAAAAGAAAATGTATCTGTAAATTATTATTGTGGTGAGAAATAAATCATTATTATTATTATTGTGCCTAAGTTGGCCTTTACGTAGAATAATGCATTAGTATTGCCAACGCCACCGAGCGTGGCAATGTGGATATTTTTTAAGCTCCTTTTACCCGGTATAAGGCTTCAATCAAATCAAAAATCAAATTTAAAAATACCGGCCAAGTACGAGTCAAACTCGCACACTGAGGGTTCCGTAAGAACGTGCAATTTTTACGACAACGAAAAGGAATAAATTGACTAACTATACGAGTATTAGCGCTATCAACAAATATTTTGTTAATGGTGTAGCTGTAAGCCATCTAATATAGATACACTAGGCTAAGGCACTTCGGAAATTGTAAAACGAAACGGAAATATACTCTTAAATATGGTTTTCTTTTTGTATTTTTAGAATTCGACAAATAATAATTACATAAAATTAGGGTACAAAATATTTTATTAAATTTGAAAAACACAATCCTCTTTCGTAATCCCGAGCTACGGAAGTTTTTATAAGGAAGGTTTCTAAACGCATTACGTCTTTAAACGGCCCTCAAATAATATCATGAACCTTTACGACTGATATAAAGCAATAAATAGACAGAAACAACACGAAAATTAAACAACATTAAGTTTTACGGTTGCTTGTAATAATTTTCACCCCAACAAATTAGTTTTGAAAACATTAAATTTACATTTAAATTTCGTATCTCTTATGTAAGGAAATAATGTTAATTTTGTTACTAAAATACTTTTGCCCGCTAGGCTGTAACAATTAGCTCAAAGTGTAAGCTAGTCTTAAGGAAAATCATGAGAAAACTATAATTACATAAGAGAGGAAGGGATGATAAAATATATGTATGAATATGACAATTAGTTTTTACGAAAAAAACAAGCGTAGGTACAGCTCAGCTCAACAATGAAACAAAATCAGAAATTTCGCATTAAATTACGATACGTATGAGCGAAATGAAAATATCTGTGTTGAATCATGGTTTGACCAAATTATACAACAACAATGATTGGATTCAAAATTAACTTTATGAAAGCGAAGTATCTTTTAGGATCTATTTATAATCACCATTTAATAATAATATAAAACAACACAACGGAACGAAAATTTAATAATGATGATTATAAGAACCGAAGGGATTAAGGCTTTATTTCCATTCAAGATAAAATAAACAGTTACAATTATGTAACGGTTTATTTTGTTCATAAGGCTTTAATAGATTCACAGTGTTCCCTCCAAGGATGTTTATTCATGGCTATTTACAGTCTCTATTTGATCACAAATTCACAATAGACACCCCTTTTGACATCGGAATTCATTTACTTAACAAAGCGAATAAGCCTTGTACAAATCGATATTAATTTAGTTATTAGGGTTACCCAAGTTATTTGAGTTATTTGAGAAAATTACATTACTTTGATCATTTGGCTTTGTGGTGTAGAGGAAGATAATAATATTTCCGTCGAGACATGTTCTATTTTAGCCTGAAATATAGGGTTGCCTCTTTACATGACGTAATGTGACCTAAAAATAGGCATATCTATACTTTTTACTTTTAATATTATAATACTGTAGAGTATGTTTGGTTGAACGCGCTAATATCAGGAACTACTGGTCAGATTTGAGAAATTATTTTAGTGTTAGACAGCCCATTTATCGAGGAAGGCTATAGGCTATATAACATTACGCTACAGCCATAGCTGAGCAGTGGCTTAACAAAGAACGACGAGCCCGGAATCCCGGGAAACAGTTAGTTATGCTTTTTATTTATCGGATACAAATTATACCCAATTTCAGAATAACTTTTTGTGAGGGGCAGCATAATTTCGTGTTGTAGGTATTGCTATAACCATTAGGGCAAAAATGGAGCCAAAAAATTGAGAAAGCTCCCTGAACTATTATATCTCTCATAAGTGTGGCATTTTTTATATTCCACTGTACCTAAGTGTAAAATAGCCGTGCCAACAGTAAAAGTAATTAGGATGAATTGTGACAATGGACTGTGCCCATTGGAGGCAAACCACTTACAAAGTCTGTGCTTTATTACAGCTTTTATTTGCAATATCTTTTTACTAAAACTAATGTCTCTCTGAACCGATTACTTAGTTAATGGTGACTCTTGAAAAACCGTAAAAAGCCTCTTAGTTTTTTGTTGGATAGATAAATGGTATGAAAGCAGTAAAACAATGACCTGCCCTTATACGAATGTTAAAAGATATCCCTATTATGTTTAAGGATATTTTAAATGTAACTCAGGCATTAGAGTATTATAATTGCGTACCAAATTTAGTAAAATTGATACCCAAAAAATACACATTTGCATCCCAAAAAAAGGTAAATGTTCACCAAAATCTGTTATCCTATTTTATACTAAGATTAAGTTACCCATTAAATTATGTTTTGTTAGTCAAATTAAGTAGTTTCTTTAATAACAAAAAAGTATATTTGCAATCCAAAATTAGTAAATTTGCACCAAAATTAGTAATACACCCAGACACAGAACAAACCTTTATGCTCATCACACAAAGATTTGTCCTGGGTGGGGATCGAACCCACGACCTCCGGCTTAGCAGTCAGGGTCACTAACCACTAGACCAACAGGCCAGTCAAGTTAATAAATCGAAGTTGTACCAAAAGGTATAAATACTAATACAACAGATGTAAAATAAACACCTCTCATTCACATTCACATTTTCATCTCTTTTTGACGTATATTCATAAGCCCAACGGTTCGCTGGAGCTGAAACCGGATTAATTTTCATTCACATGTTATATTTTTATGTTTAAACAACGTTTCCAATTAAAACAGTAGATAAAGGTCTTTTTATACGGTTTTGTGGTTGATCACAATGACACACGAGTGACTTGATGTGACATTTAGCTAAATATAGATGATGGATATTTAAAGTATTACACCAGTAGCTCGAGTATCCAAATTTATATCTTGTTGTTTAACGCTGTGTATAGACATCTTAACAATATGTCGCCTAAATATTAATGATAAACATGGCTCCAACTTAAACATTTCATTAGCTAAACAAATAAAATTAATTTTCCCGTCGCCGAACCATTCCGAATTAAAAGGAAATTGATATTAAAAGTGAGTTGGCCTAAATTGTTCGTTGATTGAATGAATCAATTTATCAAAACTTATTCCGATATTGAAATTCGATTTCAATAATAAAGCAGAGTCTTTTGAAAATTATAAATACTGATAAGAAATTGGTGGCAATACCTAGACTTCAAAGGATAACTGATATATTTCAAAGAGATAATTGAATCCACGATGTCTTTGAGGTGTTCAGTCAAAGCAGCCAAGAGCGGTGTCCAACAGAGAATCTATTAAATGATTCCTTTCGAAATTCTAACTTTATTACATTTTATACAGGCACCCTTCAATAAACAAACATGTAAATAGTTCCGATAAGTTCGAAATCATGTACCGGTTCGTTTTACCCGAGTTAGTATGGATTACAAACTTCTTAGGGATTCTGAGATACCCTTTGGAACTTCCCATTTGGACTAACAAGATGAGGAACATTTAACAAGTTTGTTGTGCATTATCTGGTAGGTTAAACTATATTACCTGTACTCTTTGGCATCGGATGAGGCTTTGAGTATGTGTGAGTATCCTGAGGACCATGTGTTCGATGGTGCTCTGTTCTTCGAATACCATTCGCGCGAGGTCGAGGAGGACTTGATTTCTTTTGACTTCCAACTGGGATCTTTCGTAAAGTTGTGCGTTCCGTAGTCCGATGCCACAGAACTGTAGGTACGATGCGAACACTTTTTCATCGTTAGACGTGAAAGGTCCGTCGTTTTGTTTATTTATCACCTGAAATATTTTGTGTGATTACTATTAAAAATTTATAAAATAAATTTAACATAGTGCCAAGGGACATTATACAGACAAAATTTTATAAATGTACATTTGTATCGTAGTACCAATGAGACTTTTTAGTAATAATATTTTTCAAGAAACAGCTAAGATTTATTTCAGTGACTCCAGATTGATTTATGTTCAATTTCAGTTCAATCTAAGTTCTTTTGTTAACAAAAAATTGCAGAAAAATACGTCCAGCATTTGACTCTCGTTAGTCAAGACAAATTTATGTACGAAAGTATTATTTGATTAAATTAATCAATCATTGTTTGTGTTTTGACTAATTCGGAGCTGAATTTCAAATTCAGAATACCTAAAGAGACGTAGGCAACAGATGTCATGAGATAATAGGTACCAAGTTTTGCTAACATTCACGAAGCAATTTCAATTTTACGTCGGAATATTTATAACTTAATACGCTAAGGGTGTCGGAAACTTTTTTGATTTCATCTTTTTCTCTCCTAAGCTTTCATTTTTCCGCTTTGAAAATGTTTTTTGAAGCCCCATTGTGGACGCAAACACAAAGTAAAATTTACCTTGTAACAAGTATAACTTTGTAAACACCGTTCATTTTAACAGAGGTGTAATTTTGAAGCATAAATAAGTCGTATGATTATTTAGAGAAGAATCAATCAAGTTTGTAACATACCTGAGCAACGCCGATGACCTCTCCATTGATGTCTTTAATAGGCATGCAGAGAAGTGACCTCGTTTTATAGCCCGTCTGTTGGTCAATGTCGTGGTTAAACCTCTCGTCCTATAACAATAAAAACAAATACAATGTATACTGTGTTGCCGAATAAAGATTTAAATAACGAAACAGGGTAAGACAGCTGCTCATTAAGGTCTCTGATTGACCTTTTATTGTCATCCAAATGGAAGCTGGTTTTAAGTGAAGTCATATAATAGGAATTGGACCGAGAGTAATCAGAGTAGTAGTTGTGACCACAGACCGCAATTCTGTCCTCTGCAGAGGCGCCTCTCTATGTAAACGTTGCTTCTACATATAGGTACATACTCGATGTTTGATATTAATTTATATTTATAGGTTTATAATAGCAACTGCATTGAGTAATTTTTATATACCATCTTCAGATTCTTTGAAAGAAAGAAAGAAAGAAAAAAAACTAATACATAAACCAAAACTTATAAGCTAGTAGCAAATAAAGGTCCCTGCATCAGCTCTAATGTTGTGGTCTAGATCACAACGCTGGTATTCTTGCAGGTCCTTAATAAATACCTTCTTTCGTTTCTTCGTCTATTTTATAGTATAAACTTTAGTCTAATAATAAAATATATCATTTATCTTTTTCAATATAAGAGTAATTAACGAGAAAACGAACGTAACATACATTAATTAGTGAACGTAATTCGGAGCTATGTTTAAATGTATGTTCTTGGACGCACGTAAAAGATTAGCAACTGTTAGTTTATGATATTTATACTTAATCGGCGTAAATATTAGCCGATAAGAATTCAATCTTATTAAATACACTTAGCGTTGGATTTGCGAATAGATGCGATACACCGTTGTGACTATACGATAGTGCGCGATCACCAACGAACATTAGTGTGGTGAACCGTATTTGACCGTATGGCCCAAAGCCAAAACGGGAGTTATATCGAGAGCCACCATTCACTACAAACGACAAGACTGTCAGCCACCCAGAACGAGCTTAACTCATCCACTGAGCTTACAATACACATTCAGTAAAGGCCGCACAAATATTCTGCAGGTTAAGGTCGTTTGTTGTAAATCTGTCGACCAAATCCAAAATTGGAGTAATAAAAGCTTCAAAAGCGTTAACTCTAATTGTGTGTTGCAAATTCGAGCCTACAATAGAATGGGCAACTAGTAAAATTTGGTACAAAGTAGAAAGTTAGTACGTAGTTGCTCTGTCTCTGTGAAATAGTTGTTACTAGGTAAATACCTAATAGGCACTACTCTATTGACATTGGTTGTTAAATAACTGCCGCACTCAGAGACGTCAATTAGCAGTAATCTGTCATAAAAGCGATTGTGGCTGAATAGATAAGGGATCGGCGTACAAATCACGCGGTCCGAGTTCGATCCCGACCGGCAGTACCAATGTGGATTCCACTTTGTGGAATTTATATGTACTAGTCGAGTGACTTACCATCTGCTAACGGTGAAGGAAAACATCGTGAGGAAACCCACATACCCTAGAAGTAATTCTATGAGTATGTCTGATCCACCAACCCGCACTAGGCCAGCGTGAGTGGATTATGGCCTAAACATTCTCAGCTCTCTAGTTAGAGGAGAGCAGAACCGAGCCCAGCAGTGGGACTTCATGGGTTGCTGATGATGTCATTAACACAATTTTTTCATTGAATCGTCTTTAGGCGTATCGACTTAAGTACTACACGTTTTTACTAAATAAACTTTAAAGTTAAGTAACGTCTCTGAGTACGGCAGTTAGTAAAATAACAGTGTCATATTTTACTAATAGGTATGCACTAAACATTTTAAAAACATTCAATCAAACAGTGATGTCATCTGTTTTGAATTATATTGTTATGGTAAATACACACGTACGTTGTACACGTGTATAATAGGATCCAGCCAGTAATACACAACTTGAATAAAATATTAGACAATACATATAAAATCTGCCAAATTGTATTCTAAATTATATCAGTTGCAGAACTCATTTTCTTATGGAATGTTTGGCACGGAATCAAAATATTCTTCCGAATAATCTGTTTCACTGATTTTAGTCAAAGTGAACCAACCAATGTAGCTTATAATAACAATAATTTTTCCTAAATTATATAATTATTGCATCACAAATATATTTATGTAATAGGTATCAGAGGAGCGGAGTCGCCTAACACAAGCAACCCCTTGCTTAAAAGGCGATTTGCAATTGTAAACCTAGCTGTTATTTGTGAAATTGCAATAAACTTTTTTTTTTTTTATAGTAAGAAGCTTACTTAATTACACTCGTGTGTAAAATTTGTATTATAATTTGAATAGCGGCAAAATAGATGTTGAGACAAAGAGCATTTCTGAACTTTATCTTGGCTAAGACATTAATGTCAGTCCAGAGCTTAATGTGAAATGAATTGTTTCAGATAAAAGTTTCATTTTCGATTCCGATCATGGTTGAGTCGTAAAAGTAGTAGGCAACAATTGGCAGTTCAGAGATGTTAAATTCTTTCAAGCGACAACTTGTAACAGCACTAATATTGAACATTCACGGAATGTAGTTCCAGATGTACGTGACAGAATTAAGATTTTTAAAGTCATGGCCAGTCATCTCCTCTTTGAACAATTCAATAGATATAGAACTTGTACCTAGGTACAACCATTCAAATGCAAAGCATGAAGATTAAATTACAACGAGTCATATCCTGCGGCAAACCTATATTATGAACATGGACTGTAGACAATGAACAAAAGAGTACATATTTACATATACCTTAACCGTTATATGAAAAAATATACTTAAATAGCTGTACTAGACTAATAGATGCCCAACAAATGCTTTTGTCCTTGACTAAAACTAACATTGTCAGGTCAATAATAAGCCCGAACAAAAGAAGAACTTTTTATTTCGCCATGTAACAGATTCTGTGGCCGGCTTAGCGTAAAAGTGCTAATGTTAGGCTTTTCTTCTAAAGGATCCATTATCCTCTTTGAAAGTTACACGTTTCGCACGAATACTATTGTCTTCGAACTACTTTTCAGGCAACTTAGAAAAATAAAAGAATAAAAGTAACAATTAGGTAGCGCTGAAAAAATCCTTCTAAGATTGAAACCAATTCTAGTACTTAATTTTAAAACTTCGTGTTGCGTGTTCTTTTACAAAAAAATTTTGGAAGATAAGTTTGATTTGTATATTTGTATTTTGTCTGTCTTATCTACATATATAATAGCTACTTTGAAATAAGACAACTGTGTAACTATTATAATTTAATTGTTTAAAGAAGTCAGTCCGCACCGCATATCCAACTGACAGCTCGTTCAAAATGCAGGACTCGAGATAAATTCCAACTATGTTAACTTTCCTCACGGGATATTCACATAAACAACTGTAAAGGGGCACTTAAGGTGTAAATTAAACTGACATTTCATTTCATAACAAATAAAACACAATAATGTACAGTGTTAATGCAAACTTCCTTTAACCTTCGATCCTTTGTATTGTTATGGTAACCACATTATGTTTTCGTTATTGAATTTACCATTCACGATGACGTCTAACAATTTTAAGATTATCATCATTTAACGGGTACTAAAATTTGAATACATAAAAACTTAACTGGTTATTATAATTTAATATTAATGAAGCTTTACTGAAAATGGTGCCACCAAGTATGAGTAGATTAGAAACAATTTTAAGACTTTACCGAAAGGTCACGCGGATAATCACATGTTTAATTACATTATGAACACAAGTCACGTAATTATGAAGCCGTAAAACGTTCAATTTGTCGCAAATGAATTTGTACAAACGCCAGATAGAGACAGGTTTTTTAGTTGATAGCGTAAAATAACAAAAATATTACACAAACATATTGATAGAGAACTTGCGAAGAACAAATAAGTGAAAACCAGATAAATAATAGAAGATGAAGTGTTTCTTATAAAGCAATCACCCAATGTAATGGCGCATGAAATAGAAAAGGGGCAACGTTGACACTAAATGTCAATTTTCCAGTCAAGTTGACGAAAATGGCACGATCGCCTCTTGTCAATAGATAACCATATTCAGTTTGGATGAATGCAACACGTTATAAGATAAAACAACATGGTGTTGAATAAATGTAGTGTAGCCTTCTGCACTATCTATTTAGTACGATCTTACTGAAGCATTTGTATGCAAATCGTTTTCATAAACATTGGATACGTGAACACGCATGAACTGCCAATCTTGGCAAGGTCATGGTTTTGGAGTCGAGCCAGTATTGGACGCTACAGTCATTCTGCTGATACCATCAAGTTAAGATGAGACTCATCGAAACAAGAACACGTCTAATGTATTACATTTTTTTAAAGTACAATAAAGTCTTTAAAGTGATGAATCGCAAAAAATAAAAGTTGTAATTGTTTCCAAAAATAATAAATGAGTGAATTGTTTTTCATTGAAATATACATGTGGGGCACGCAAAGAGCTAGCTAGTTATAATTATTTTTTATAACACCCCGATATACATTATAATTTTATGTCTCATTCCAAGAATTTGTTATGAATTGCATAAATTAATTATTTACATTATTTATCTGCTTAATTCGTAGGAACTCAACTTTTACTCGTATTCGAAACTAAATTCTTGTCAAATCTTCTTTTTCAGCAGCAAATAAATAAGCTGAAATGGGTGATTTTAAACTTGCATATGTTTAAAGGTTAGTTCTTGATGAAGTTAATTCAGTTGGCATCAGTGTATTCATGAAGTGACTAAAGAGGGATAGCATTTTTAAGCGCGCAATTTATCCAACAGTGGGTCGAGTTCTTTGGAATAATTTATGTTCACTCGCACAGTACTGACGAATCTCAGCTCGCTGTTCTTCGCTCCAAGGATTACGCGAAAACGAGAAATTTCTTTACAACGGTTCAGAGGATACAAACAATTTGGATGCTCAAGTTTTGCATCTGTTTTAGCAAGATATTACCATCTGCAATTTAGCTTCATGCTGCACTGTACAAAATAATATTAATCAAATTCTCACTTAAATTGAAAAAAGGTGAAAACATACTAATACATTTACGTAGGTACGCATGAATTGGCTAATGAATCATATCAAGAAAGCTTACGAATATTTAAGCAGCAAATAAATATGAAATTTGGATACGAGCCATAAATAAGGCTATTCGAAATAAATGATAATATACGAGTATATTCGGTTCAGAACATGAACACGTACAACAGTTGAAAAAACCTTTAAGGTCAAGCATCTAATATTTGAAGTCTCTCGACACATCATATTCCGGTTGTAGACGCGTCTCGTAAATAAAATATCGGCTACAGTAACATCGAAAAGCACGAATTCACATATAAAATCTCTAGAGAGGAAACTGGTCGGCAACAAAAACCGCTTACATAAGTAAAATCACCTCCAGCGAGAATTGTTGAAGCTCCTGATGAATGAGATCAGGTTGATCTTCGAAAGGCGGAATGAAAGATTGACGTCAATGAATAAAACTTACGCTCCAACCTCGTGTTGAATGGTTCAGATCACAGATTCCATCTTCGAGAGAACATTCACAATGGATATTTGTTACCATAAATCAAACTAACCATGTCCAACTAAGATATATTACAATGTTCGCATTAAGTGATTGTGAGCAGATAATAATAATCTATGACAAATAAATGTGGAGTAGTAGCCAATATAAATGACAGTTAATTTATCACGTAGTCTTTAGTATTATTATATCGAATATTAAATATTCATATCAATATTAAAATCTTAAGATATTAAAATTATTTCTTTTTGTCAAGAATCTCAATATTAATGTTAAGTATTTTAGTGATAATTTGCAACGAGTAGAATAGTAAAGACAGCCACGCTTCAATATTATAAACGAAAAACAGCCTAAATTATCATTTCAAATATCGAAAACCCTATCCAAGATGTAAGTTATTATATATAAGTTTATGAAAGGGTTATCGAAGTGGAAGCATTTATAAGTAGGAACCAGAAGCGAGCTGTTGACTGACTAGCTTTTATTGCTCTCTAGTTTTGTATTAAAACGTGTAATGTACCAAGCAATGATATATGGTTGGCACCATAGATTTAGTATGTACAAGATAAACAATGTCAGATTATAGGCGAGACCAAAACACAATTGAGTGATTGTCAATGTGTGAGTTAAAAATAGTGATTGCAACGGACTGTTGTGCACTATCGATATTCTGCACTTGGGATTATCGAGCTTATGAATTCGGTGTGTAAAGAGTAAAGAGCGTCTTGAACTCTTGAATAATGTCGCAACAATTTGTTTTAAGAAGCATTTACAACAAGTTAACTTTTCATGCTATCGGGTAAAATTGTGCTGTTAGGCAATTTTTTTTTTCCAAACCGCTATCTTTTAGTTTTAAGACTAGGATACCTACCATATATATATAGCCATAGTAAGAAAGCAAAAAAGAAACGATGGTAACTGAATGAATAAGGAACCTGCGTGCAAATTACGCGGTCCTAGTTCGAACCTAACGCGGCGGCAGTACCAATGTGCATTCCACTTTGTGGAATTTATATGTACTAGTCAAGTGACTTACCTACCTACTGAATTTGTGAGAAACATCGTGAGGAAACCCACATATCTACCCTAGAAGCAATTCTATGTGTATGTCTGATCCACCAACCCGCACTAGGCCAGCGTGAGTGGATTATGGCCTAAACCCTCTAAGCTCTCGAGATGAGACCCGAGCCCAGCATTGGGGCTTAATGGGCTGCTATTGAGTAAGAAAACAGGCCATAAACCTTACTGCCTAAGTTTTTTATGGTCAATGTCATGATGAACTAGAACAATATATCTGATCGATTATATTCTGTATAGGTGTTGTACTTAATGATAGAAAATTTATTGGATGGTTTACAATCACAGGATATTTAAACACGTTGTATAACATAATTTTTTTTTTTATTCTTTATATTCGGAAAACATTTATATAACAAATAATTGTGAAAATACAGCAAAACTATTTTCAAAATGAAAAATATTATTAAAATCTTTGGGTTGGTTAGCCCATTTATCGAGGAAAGCTTTAACTAATGTTTTATATATATGTAAGTAGTTGAATATTTTTTTGAGGTCCAGTCTGGTCTATTTATAATACGTATCCATTTGTCACGTGACGCTGTTTTCGTTGCAAACCTAAAATAAAAGACAAAAATATCACTAACTTAATGGCTCACCTGACTCAGTAAGCTTATTTTTTAAGTACTACCTACTGGATTTGTGAGAAACAACTACTTTAAAAATAGGTATTAAAAACATAGAGAGATGTAAATAAGTTAGTGTGCTTCACTCAATTACAATAGTGGTTACCTTAAGGCGTTAACGCACATATACGATGATTTAAAGAATTGACGGAATAATTACAGTTTTAAAAATACTATCGACTTTTATCGATACCCATGACGTCATCATTTCGTCAAGCCCTATCGTCAACAAACATTTTCCTATTTTACACGAAAAAAGCTTTAATATATCGTATATACATAAAATATTATCAACATAACGAAGAAGAAGCCTAAATACGTCCAACAAAATAGGTTTTTGCTCAGTTAAAAGCACCAATTTTACAAAATAGGGTTTGCAAAAATTCATTAGATTTTTGTATTTACCTGAGAAACGTGAAATTTCTCTGGGTTATTCCTTCTTGTTACGTCACAATTGGTTACGGAACAGACCACCATGGTACTGGCACACCTTTTAAGCAATTTATTGCACGATTTGTAAATATTTTAGCAAAATAAGAGTTGACAGTAAAACACGCGAGCCGCTATGGCCCCCTATTTGAAAAAATATTGGCACATCCCATTTTATCTTTCATCTCTTTCACTCTTTTACAGCGTGCATATCAATTTGACCTCTCGTTTCCGCGCTATGTTTGTCTTCTGCGGTAGCGCGCGGATCCTAGGTCTATGGTTGGCACAGAATCATCAGAAATAAGAAAAATTATGTAGGAAGTATAGATGAGAGGCGGCATAGTAAGCTATACAACGATACTCATAAAATCCTTTTACGTATTTGTATCTATTTTCACAGTTGAAAATTCACTAAACTGTCACTGTGCTCTAGCAGTGGTCACCGTGCCTAGTGTCATGGATTCGGTGCCCACATGAGAGATATATTTGTTTAATTCATAAATATTTGTTTCAATCTGGATGTGTTTAGTGTCTGTTAATTATTTATTTATATACGTGCCCAGTTGACCGTACGCAGTGGTGTAAATTAGGTGAGGCCTATGTTCAGCAGTGGACGTCGTTGGGCTGATATCATGATGATGATGATACGTGCCCAACAGTGAGACATTCATTTATGGGTTGTAATCATCATCTTAACTCATAAAAGTCCCACTGCTGGGCACGGGTCTCCTCCGAAGAATGGGGAGGGAATTTCGCCTACTATACCACGCTGACCAGACGGGTTGGTACTGGGTTTGTTTCGAATTTTCTTTTTATTACAGTGCTCTTGTATGCGTAAGTTACTCCCTTAGTCACCTTTTGTGAGTGTCGTACCCACGGGTTGAGATGGGGTAGTGACATTATGTTTGTATTCTTAATCAGTCACTACACGGCAATGGGTTGCAATGATGATGATGATTATGTTTGTAAAATCCACTGCGACATAAAGCTTGCACGTGTGACCGCATTTCTGTCAAAATGAATCGTTCATAATTAACGTAAGGTAAGCCTTATTGTCCATAGGTCAGTCGATTTTATTCTCAGTTAACTAGCGGCTTATCTCTGATTCAAACATTATCGATGTCCATGAACTGCACTTATCATTTAACACTACATTGTTTACAAACTGGTTGCCATAAAAGAAAATAACACTACCATTCACTAGCCGATATTTTCCTTAAACATAAACTGCCCAGCAACATGCGATATAAGTAAACGATTTTTATGTGTTTTTGCACGATATCATGAGATAATTTAAACACATGACAAGACAACTGATGTCATTGTGTGGAACATAATAACCCCAAGAATAATGTGAGGTAGTTACTAGTTAGCGTCTTTTAGTTATTACATAACTGAAAAATTACGTGCTAAATGAAGAACAAAATGTATTGTTTCATCTTACTATTGAACTTATTGTCGTTGAAAGAGGTCTAAGTCTAGCAAACATACGTTTTAGGCCTCATAGATGATGATGACTATTGAAATCAATAACTGTTAGAAAAATACAAATTGATAAAATAGCTGATTGTATAAATTGTCATTTACTCGAGTGACTCAAATTTTAGAGGTTTGTACGTCAATATCCATACCGAATCATATTACTCTCTAAGGGTACACGTATTCGTATTAATGTGAGTGACCGGCCTGAACGTAATAGCCAAATAGTACCAATTCAAACAAACACATTCAGACAATTTGAAAAGTGATTATCTAAAAGTGGAGCTAACATTACCAGAGAGGTAGTCAGCATTTGGGAGGGAATTTCATCGTGTTAACCGAAATACCGCAAACAATCATCTACCGTACTGTGTAGGTGAAAGTTTTGACAGGTGCGATGCTGAAATTGATGACGAGAGTCGGCGAGTCGGTAAGGCACTTAGTTTATCCTGCGCTAAAAATACAAGAAGGAAAACTATCTGTTGTTTCTTGAATGTTTCGTTAAGAGCTTCGTTAGAATGGTTACTATTAAAAATGTTTTTTTTTTTTTATATAAGAACTATAATTTTTAATTAGAGGTGATTTGTTTTCCAAGTCTAGGTTTTATTTAGTCCGGTACCTTCTTACATCCCCAGGACTACAAAGGAACACAGGACTATCCAGCGCAACAAACTAAGAGTTTATAAATCCTTTGATTACAGCAGTATAATGGTACACATCTTAAGTTTACAGAAACGTACGAGTACACACTCAGAACTAATAGCTTTAGTGCTTTGAGAGTAGGCATCTGTAATAATAAGTATAATGGAGCCACTTTGATACGGAAGTCATTCTAACACTAAGAAACTCTTTAATGTTAAAGTTCTTTGTCGTAAAGACAGTAACTATCCAAGCCGAAAGTTCACACGTACTTGAACTTTATTCAATACTGGCCACATGCTATGTTCGTATAAAGTAGCCTATGTGCTATTTCAGAATAGAATCTATCTGTGTGCCAAACACCAACACTTTTAACCATTGTAGTTTGATTTTTTTTAGCGTGATTGAGTTACAAGCATCCATCCATACATCAATGATTATTGATTACACTATAATAGCTATTTATGCACGAGTAAACTGGTAACACTAATTCGCCTACCCTAATGGGAAACAGGCGTGATAATATGAATAAAGCCGTTCGCGTCAAAATTAAGTAGTAAAGCTGTATCGAATTTTCAGTACTTAAAAACACAATAACAGCTGATAGAACAACTAATTATGTACATATATTAATAAATCTCTAGTAGATATTTCACTATAATGGTATTATTTTTCAATTTGTTTTTAGTCTATCATCATCATCATCAGCAACCCATTAAGTCCCACTGCTGGGATCGGGCCTCCTCTCCTCTAACTAGAGAGCTGAGGCCATAATCCACTCACGCTGGCTTAGTGCGAGTAGTTAGTTTTAGTCTATACCTAACACGAAATATTTTTGACAATGTTTTTTACCCGACTGTCAGGACGGGTATTGTTTTTCGCGCGTATCTTGTATGTTTGTAAATTTCTTTATTCCCACGAATCTTCCAAACGGCTGGATGGTTTTTGACAATTAAGGTATCGTTAGATTCGTCTAGAAAACCCAAGTGTTCTTAGATAGGTTTTAAGAATAAAAATACTTAAACGGCGGGTTTTTGACGCCAAATTGTAAGAAGTTAAATTGACCTTAAACCTATCGAGTTGGGTATTAAAATAAAGAGAATCAAAAGGAGATTACATATATTCAAAAAGAGATTATACATTATAATTGAATGGTTCCAAATTGTAAGTAGTTCTATTTTTTTTTAACGAAACCTGTCGGGTATAGTATTAAAAGTAAAGGGAATCAAATGGAGATTAGGATAATGAGTGCGTTGCTCTCTGTTGATCTTTTGCAGTCGGGTTATTAATTTTTTTTAATTATAATACCTATTTACTTGTTTAATTTTGCCATCAGTCCCAGATGGTAATGCGAGAAGGCAAAACTCCCACCACGTATATAAAATAGCATGGCCTTAAAGTAAAATTAAATGTTTATAACACAAGATTACATAATAAAATATTTGATTTTAAGATTATCTTTATTGCATCAAAAGGAATAATTAAGAAGTAATTCGGTGAAGAACACCAAGTTCGTTAATTGCTTAAGTTAAGTTTATTACGGGTATAACTTGTACCGTCATGTATTCAGAGCTCAACCCACTTACAAACATTTTACTTGACAATAATTATGACAACAATAAATGGCACAGATACCGCCGGAGTAAAATTATGAATAATTATTTCATCTTATTTTAACAAATGACTTAGGAATGAAAAATGATATTTAGATCCTCGTTAAAATATGTTATTAATGGATACGAAAATATATTTCAAATTTATTTGTAATAAGCCTTCGCCTCCGGTTCCGCCTGCGTGGTATGTCAGTAAAAATACGCCTATGTACTATTCCAAATAACAATCTATTTTTATGCAAAATGTCTTACAGATCCTTTCAGTCGTTCCTGTAGTGACGAATTAAAAATACATAATGTCATTACCCCATCTCAAACCGTGGGTGTCTTAAAGGCGCTAAGGGTTACCTTATGCAGACAAGAGCACTGCGAGAAAAGCAAAATTCGAATCAAACCCTATACCAAACAGTATGGTCAGCGTGGTATATAGTAGGCTAAATTCCCTGCACATTCTTTGGAGGAAACCCATGGTCAGCAGTGGGATGTTTATGGGTTGAAATGATGATGATGATGTCATCAGAAATAAACAAGATAGACTTTATTTTCCACTTTTAATGACATATATAAAATTATCTTTACTGAACATACCTACTTTAATCCTTTTAGAGTAATACGAAATATTTTAAGTGGAAAAAACTTTAAGGCAGCTTCAAAAAGTTTAACATACATTATAAGTGGAATGTACCGTGCGTGGGTGTGAAAACCCTTTATAGATAATATGACTGACGGATATACAAATATATATGATAGGGTACATAACACGGAGGGTCGTCTTATTCCCAAATATGATGACCTTTTCGTAATACGCTTTATTGAGAAGAATATAAACAAAGGGATGAAAGTATCTTCCGAAAAGACCACGCAACCGTAATTCAATAATAACAGTATTAAGATTATAATAAATAAGAAAAGAAAGACTCATATGTAAGCTTTATTCCAAGTTACTTTAGACATTATTATTTATAAAACATGATATCTAAATGTATCTCTGCGCAACAGAAAGATTTCATTTTATTAAAAATTGAAAATTGATGACTTTTATCGACGAAAAAAAGTAATGCAGGTACTTTATCGTTGACATTTGTCGAGCACCAACCGTGAGAAAGAAATATAAACGAGGAGATAAATCGCCAGGTATAAAATACAGAGCTAATGTCAGTCTCGTGAAAAATGCTCGAATGTACTTTATATTTCAACGTCAGGTGCAAATAATGAGAACTGTTTTCGACTGAAAGCCGTGTACATTGACATATTCTTTGAAACTATTTAACGAATACTTTGTACTTATCTACAGTCGATCTTTAACTGGTTGGCTGTTTGATATTAAATTGAAAATAAAATCCTCAGCTAGACATCGTATTGTGAAAATGTTAATGTCAATTTAACCAGACAAAATAAATCAAGTTTTGACCAACAAAAATTGAAAGTCAGAAATTGATAAGCAGTCCAAATTTGTGATTGAAATGCACGTTGTACTAAAACTTTAACAATAGAATATGATAAATATAATATGCATTAATACTTTTTATACGTTTTATCATTTAAATTTGTATGAATGAATAATGAGATATGAATCTAGAATTTACATAAATGAAACTATGAATCATAAAAATGTAGCAAAATCATAGAACCAGATTTATTACTACTGAATTACATTTGTTGAGTTGATAACATGCGAAATCGTGGACTGAATAAAGCATCTACCCGGGTATACATCACGTAATCCAGCTTCATAAATAAATATAACCCAAGGGATCAAGTCATTTACCACAAATTAACTTAAACGACCTTCTACGACGTCATTCGAAAGTCAATTGAGCGGAGTAAAATTAAGTTGAAAAAATTGAAATTAATACACCTCTGATAAAGCTGGCCTGTCATTACGTACTACGTGAACCTATTAGTATGATGGACGTACAATATAAAGCACTATCAAAGAAAATTGCGGGGTAATTTGAGGAGGGCTCTGCTAGTGATGACACCATGAACTTGAAATAAAACGTTAGCGGCAATTCGACTGGTAACAAAAGTTTACATGACCAAACTTTCCCTCGCTCGTTGTCGGACATTTCAAACGGTTTGTGTAATAAAACGGTAGCTGTGTAAGGCTCTGGTCCTGTCATTGTTTAATGACCACTCGTAAAAGTATATTACAGTAACATTTTTTGTTTCGCGCATCATAAATATTTCATGTTGGGATACTGAGTTGGATAAATTTTCAATAGTACTAAATGTTGTGTTTATAACTTATTTTGCCACATCCATATTTTTTAATGGTTTTATTATGAGGCAAGTTAATTTCTCGTTGTTGAAACATGTGAACCAAGGCAAATTTTATGTTTTTGTGGAGAGGAATTTCTAATAAGATTATTAATATTAAGATGATGAAGTGGATTATCTAGAGTAAGACATAGCTTTAAAATGGAAATCAGACGAGTGACATATAAAATTTATTTTATATGTCACTCGTCGTATAGAAATGCATAAATATTCTTTTTGCAAGCACATAAAATGCATACTTACATAAATATTGATTTGCGGTTTTTTCGATAGCAGATATTGAATTCAATTATTTGTTTCGAAAAAAACTAGATTAATACGAAAGTGTTTATACTAAATTGGATGCATAGATTTCGGTTTCAGGTTTTGCAAAAATTAATAAATCTATTATAAATATACTTACTCAAAAAATATTCCAAACTTAGACCTAATCTAATAAAAACGAGTAAAAGCTACCTCATCTTGTGCCGGAGAACACTTGAAGAGATAAGTACAACTGTCACTAACATAGCCTAACATAGTGCTCTCAGACTCTCACCTTATAACTCCGGCATAATTTGTTTTGCAGCTATAAAAATGCTTCGATTGAACTGAAAAAATTATGTCATCAAAGAACCAAAAATAACAAAATCAGAACCAATTTTGTTCTGAAGTGAATTGTGGCACTTGACGTTTAAAATTTGCTTCCCAAACATAGTCTACCTTATCAAATAAAGTAATGAATGTATTATGAGGTGAAATAGCTATTTTTGTACTCCGAGGCCTCCAAACATTCTAAAGATGTGGATTTTCATTACGGAGGTTATTTTAAGAATCAAGTGAGACGGTAAAACGAAATAGCTTTCAAGCGAACAGTGCTTACCTCTTTTCATTACACGACCTAGGAGGTAAATAGACTGTTTGTAAGAAAACTTCCTTTCATGAAATTTGTGCTAATTACGTCTGACGTTCGTTAGCTTAAGTAATCGAGACTTTCATTACAGAGTATTTGCTTTTAGCAAAATGTGTGTTTATGTGTGGTAAGATGGTTTTATGGATTCATGTATCATATCAATTAATTAAACACCTCCACTACCAACACCACAGAATAAGTATTTCTTTCTTAGTTTTTTTAATATTCGATGAAACACGTTAATATGACGACATTGTATTTCACGGCTCCGTGTTTGACATTTCAATGACACCCGAAGCACCTAATTTACTTCTCTCATCATAAACTTTATAGCCGAAATACAATTTTAAACTATACGAGCTTAAAAATATACGCTGTATTTGATCTGAATAATAATAAAAAACTAATTTAAAGTCTATAAATGCCATCTTTTAAGATTAAAGCGAGGTGACAGACACACAAAATTTAATTTAAACAGAGTTGAAATTCCACACAATTTCATCTAATTTTCTTTGTAACGCGAAGTGCAAGTGCAATAAAGTAAAATTATAATAAAATTATAAATATGTCTATGGCTCCAATCACTGACTTCAAAGACTGTATTAGATCCTAAATTACGTAAAACGAGGGACTTGATCATCATCATCTTCTTCAACCCATAAACGGCCCACTGCTGGGCACGGATCTCCTCCAAAAGTGGAGGAAATTTAGCCTACTATACCACGCTGGCCAGACGGGTTGGTATAGGGTTTGTTTCGAATTTTCCTTTTCTTAAAGTGCTCTA
This sequence comes from Laspeyria flexula, assembly GCA_905147015.1. NCBI lineage: Eukaryota > Metazoa > Arthropoda > Insecta > Lepidoptera > Erebidae > Laspeyria > Laspeyria flexula. The sequence goes on along the minus strand of LR989964.1, from coordinate 6,406,949 downwards.
GTCTGCGTATGGTTACTCCCTTAGTTCCCTTTTACGACACCCACGGGTTGATATAAAGTAGTGACATTATGTATTCTTAATCCGTCACTACACAGAACTACGAGCGACATATTCAATGGCAAATGATAATATTATGTTTGATATACAACACAATTTTTTTTAAACCACCTTGGTGTCAAATTGTCGTACCCGCCCGCCTGATGAAATGATAAAAACCTAAAATGAAGAATCATAAATAAATAATAATAATAAAATACAAATAAAAAAATTATTATTTTATATAAGAATATTACATTTTAATTTTATGTACCTACTTATTAAACTATTTTAACGCATGATAGCTTAATCTCTCCTCTCTCCTACGTTTGCCTTACCCGATAGGGTTCATAATATGTTTCTTACTTACAAATAACATCTATAATATATACTTTATGGTGTGCAATAGACGTATTGAGTATTGATGTTTAGCGGTCACAACAGCCTACAAACGCCTGCAGCACGAGAGACATCACAAGCGCGTGGCCAATCGTACAAACCTCTTGCCTCCCCAATGAACTCTCGACATCACTACTCACCAGCACGAACACAACACTACCGTTGCAGTTTTATTATGGCTGCGGTCATCTATATTGCTTATGAACTTTCTCAATTGAATGGCTGTTTGAGTCAAAATAATGTTCTTAATTGTCCAACTAACCTTATAAGCATCAGGTATATTGACGGGCTCGCCGCTCTCGGCAACATAACCGACGATGCCGCTGCCCCACGGTATCCGGATCTCCTCCAACTGCTCCATCTGTTCCGGCGTCGACTTCGAGCAGACGTCAAACAGCTTCGACACCAAACACCTAGAACAAAATTTTGGATTAGAATATAAAGTAGTTAAATTTTAATCTTTATATAAATATCAACTTTAACATTAAATAAACAAGTTCCAAATTGTAATATCAATGTTTTGTTGTTGTAATTGTAACTTTAAACAAATAATTCGTAGTGTCATAATTATGTAGGTAAACAGTCTATCCTAATGAGAATGACACAATTTAATTTAATTTAATATAATGAATACGATGCTTATTTAGTAACTAAATGATTTCAATCAAACTACACGAATAAAGTGCAGCCTTGAAATTTAAAAACTTTTTAACCGTTCGTAACCGTTTACTTTCCGAAAAATATAATAGTATTTGATTTTGTTAGAGTTTGTAAATAAATAACGCATTTGCATCCAGATTAAAAAAACAAGTAAAATAATATTTTACGAGTGAAAGCCAGTCCATTTGAATTTTTAAACTATGAATATAACGTAAGCAATGGTCAGTTGTACTGTGCTGACAATACTTTACACTGAAGCCACTACATTTCATTACTATCAACGGGTAGACAGGCAAACAAGACAAGCATACGACAGGCATAATCGAATTCCCAGTGCCGCAGCCAGGGGAATTTTCCAATCGGCGAATAGGAAGAAGAATCCGTTTAATAAAACCTCGGGAGCCGTATGTCGCTGGCGCATGTGGTTACGCCTACGTATTGTACGTAAAATGCGATACACGTGACACGTAACTCCATCACTAACTAACTTAATATTAATTCGCATAAGATTATCCCCATTATTGCTGTAGAAGATCAAGTAATCCCATGCAATTTAAATTCATCATTCGAAATATTATTAATGTTCTATCGAAAAAGATATAAAATTCTGTTATAATATATCGACGCAAAAAATTGGCAACATATTTCTGCAGTTCCGCAAAGTTTATAGGTAAACTTCGGACATTGCACCAAAATTTATGAAACGCATACACAGAGTTATTACTTATTAGTATGTGAATAGTTACGTTTATATATGTACATCTGAATAGTGGCAATTTAGGCCCTGGTTCATCAGACTGATCTCTGAGACTAAAGTGATAGATTTTATAGAAAAATATGGCAAAAATCTGCCAAAAAAAATTCCCTACAGGTTGTCAAGAGGATGAGATCATTGAAATGAAATCTCGTTTATTCATCTAGGTTACAGGGTAACACTTATGAAAGTCACAAGAATGTAACAGGTTAACCGAAAAGTAGTGTCAGCAAATTTGCCTACGACCAGTTCGCTGACGGGGTGGAGCTATGAGAAGAACTGGCAAGAAACTCACGCCACTCTTTTAAAAAAAATTGATAGTCACAATCTTTTGTAATTTATAATTTGGGTAGCGTGTAAAGTGATGCAGCAAAGCACCACACTGCAAAAAAATTGCAAAGAGATGCAAGGAATGACTACACTGTATGTTCTACTTTCTATTACACTATGCTATAATCAGTTTCAGCCTTATTTAATTTACAATACGCATACATAATCACTCTGGGTACAGTGCAATATTCCATTGTTTTAACATGATTATTTAATTCGTTGAGTGTTTCTCTAAGACGGCTACAACAGAAAGGTTAGTTATACACAGTAGTTGCTATATATTTAAGTCCAAACAAAGCTAGGACGATACATTCGAACAATGATGTAACTAAGCGAATCTTGGAGTCCCAAGGAAACCTCGTGTATAAGAGCTCACTCAAACTCAATAAACACTCAGGCGGGAGGCTTAAGTGGCGACTACACACGTAACTTCATTTTCGTTCACTGAAATTGAATAATTGGATAAGCATTACAAGAGAAACACGTTGACGGCTCACATGTTCACTTTAAGTAAGAAAACAGTTTATATCATATCAGCTTACATACACGTACTTATGTTTTATAAGGCTTACAAACATCTGCATAAAATAATATTTTTATATAAAATACTAGCTTTTTCACGGGGCTACGATCCTGTCGTTCTTTGTTTGGCTAATTCTTAGCTCGTATTGATCATTGCGTGTTGCTATATAGTCTATAGCCTTCCTCGATAAAAGGAAAAGCAGACCAGTAATTACTGGATTAGCGCGTACAAACAAACAAACTCTTCAGTTTTATAATATTAGTAGTAATGATGACGGATAATATCCTCATGTTATCATATAATAATAATATTCTACAACATTCACACAGCGCCATCTAGTCCCAAAGTAAGCAATTATGTTTGCTTGTGTTATGGGTACTAAACATACATTTTTGTTTTTTGTAAATACATACATATTATAGATAAATTACACCCAGACAGAACAAACCTTTATGCTCATCACACAAAGTTTTGTCCTGGGTGGGGATCGAACCCACGACCTCCGGCTTAGCAGTCAGGATCCCTAACCACTAGACCAACAGGCCAGTCAAATCATACACATACGGTAAAGTTATTTTCGTACACGTTCTTTTAAAGAACTATAAAAAGTGATAGCTTATAATATTTCTTCGATCACTGTTATTGATATTTCACTTGTTATAATAACTTCTATGTTATGAGCTTTTGAATATCGCGTTTAATATGTATGTCAGAGAGTTGATAGTAGAAGGCTAACTTAACGTTGGACAACTTTAAGCTTCGGGCAAAGTACGAGTATAATGGAGAAATAGGCGTACCACCGGTAAATATACGATTTGAGTCAAATAGGAAGTAATATTCAACAACTGAATATGCGATAAAGGAGCCAATAACATAAGTACGGCAATAAAATACTTGTTACGATGACAAATATGAGTTCATTCTAGAAAGGATATGACCCTTCAAACTTCTTTGGTTGTTCGTTTCATTTTGTTATGATTTCCGCGTTCGGGGCAAGTCGTGGATGTTCGGAAACCTTCGTGTCCTTGAACTTGAGAGTTTGCCCAATAAAAGTGCTTGATCCGACTCGCTAGTAGGGGGAAACTTTTAGGTGTTACTCTTCATTTACTATTCAGTCAGTGCCTATGTTCGAAATTAAGAACAATTTTCTTTCGCATCTATTAGCACCTCAGAAACAACAATTTCCAACAAGTAAATATAATTTAAAAAATTTAATACCCGACTGCAAAAATCAACAGAGAGCAACGCACTAAAAGACCGTACAATTATTGTAATATTGATTAAATTTAAATACATAACATATGTATATATTTGTAATCTCCATTTGATTTCCTTTATTTTGATATAGAGTATAGGTAGTAGTAGTATAGGTATATATATACTTGATAGGTTTGGTAAAAATAATAGAACTCCTTAGAATTTGGAACCATTCAATTATGTATAATCACTTTTTGAATATATGTAACTTCCTTTAGATTCTCTTTATTTTGATACTCAACTCGGTAGGTTTGGTTAAAAAAAAAATTGAACTTCTTACAATTTGCCGTCAAAAGCCCGCCGTTTAAGTATTTTTATTCTTAAAACCTATCTAAGGACACTTGGGTTTACTAGACGAATCTAACGATACCCTAATTGTCAAAATCCATCCAGCCGTTTGGAAGATTCGTGGGAATAAAGAAATTTACAAACATACAAGATACGCGCGAAAAACAATACCTTCCTGACAGTCGGGTAAAAAAGATGAAAAATATTATTTCGTATTTTAATCAAAAGGAAGTTACAATTACGGGAAGATATTCCGTTTGAAAGTAACAGCCGATATGAGCATTTTTTACGAATAATTTCAAATTCGTATGCAGACCAAACGTTTCAAGAACTCTTTCATCATAATGACACTTCGAACAGAAATAAACCGGCCTGAACTCCTACCAAAGTGTAGGTGAAACGAAAAGCAGAAAAAGTTTTGCAAATAACCAATATAATTTCAATATTTTGTGTCCGTTAGTTTCATGTTTGTAAAGCTCCCCGCGACACAGGGCTTGTTCCCTAGTGCGGGCGTTGTCTTTTTAAAAAAGAAAAAAAGAAAAGAAAAAAAAAATTTAATATCTTACTCACGGTAGGTAGGTTCTAGTAGTTTATGACACATCTCCTCTTAGCTTGAGCGAGGCCCACCACAGAGTCCCTTCCCATCGATCATAATAATCCTTGTCCTTGACAATGCTCGTTGTAACTTGCATAACGTTACACATATCGTGACAGCTCACCATTATAACATAACAAAGGTCAGATCATAAATAACGTTACAATTATGGAAATGGCACATGTCAGCTGTAAGTGTTGTTATATAATGGGACATCTATGTGGTCTGGAGAGACGATGCGCAATATTTCGGTCAATTTCATACAAAGACACACATATCACATAACTCGTAATATCTTGATAAGTTTTTGTTGCTACGACCTAAGGCTGGCAGGATTTAGATCGTTATTTGAAAGATCATTACAAAAGGCTACTGGAAATTGAGTAGAAAGAGCTTATGAGTGTGATTTTAATCATAAGTTTTTAGAAGAACATTACCCAGATGCAGTTGCTATGAGTATGGCCTTCTGAAGGACGAAGATATATAAGTTGATCTACCTACCTGTCATAAACTATACACTTCATTAAGTTACATTTTGACCAAGAGCACAAAATAATCTAATGATCATGAAGCGAAAAGTTTTAACCCCTTTTTAAGAATATTTCGCGAACTGATAAGTGAAATTTCGCATTTTATACTACGAAGTTTATATTAGGACGAAGTGCAGAGAGCTTAATATAAAAAAAAATACATAAAACAAAATGTAATCGAATTTTGATTGCGACTGTTCTGCAAGTATTCATGAACGTAATAACCTATTCAAAGAATATGTAAGTACACATGTACTCATTACCATTATTGAATACTTTTCCTTGGGTTTCACATATGTGGCTTCTATTACTATAATATTAGCCAATTCAGAAAGAACTATTGTATAGAAATCTATTCTGCAATTTAACGCTGACATTAATCAATTCAATTTCTCCAAACAATGTGATACAAAGTAAATAAACGCGAACCAATGTTGAGTAATGCCCTCCATCGCTATTGATGACCGTAATTATTTAATCAATTTACGTACATTAATCAACATACGTTAATGTGCCGCTAATTAATTATCGCGGTTTGCCGCTACCGCTATTTTGATGGAAACGCGGTACAGGTGAATATAAATCGATTTAACACAGGATTGGGAAATATTTGAAGCGGTTAAAGTTGTCTTCAAATCGATGTCATTGTATCAAAGCAACCGAATTAAATCGAGCGTTTCTCGAAAACGGTTATCTCCCTAAGGTATTCTCTTTGTTTAGGTGAGACATTTCGACAGTCGCAGGTTTAGTTATTAAAAAGGGCAAGTTCCAAATTCAGAAAAATGGCTCCCTGCGGAACAATTTGTAACTAAAAAGAAAAGACTAAAGGTACAAAACATTTTTTTCAAGAGCTTTAATCTGTAACTGAACATACTTTTGTTTGACTTTAGAAACACAAACAACATACAAAACCCAGACTCAGAAAAACTATTTTTGATAACACAAATATTAAACTGTCCTTTCGGGATCAGACCCACATTTTCATACTCAATATAATTCGCATATTACGACGACTAAACACAGGCAGTATAATAATATACGAATAAATATGATTGTCTTAGTTTAAGTACACTCAGAATAATTTATAAAAAAAAAATTAGGAACAGGATTAATAATAATACCTAAATCTTCTGCTTACATATATACAAAATTAAACACGAACGTCCTCACTAAAACTTGAAGGCAACTAGAAAGCTAAATGTAAATTTTTAGTTTTCGTAGATTTTATCAAAAGCCACTGAATTATTTTCGAAATTTATATGGGACCACCTCTAAAATATAGCATACCTATCAAAAACAGAATCCTCGAAATCTGGTCATAATTGGCTGAGTAATCGCGTATCGAACAAAAAAAAACATATTCGAATTGAGAACCTCCTCCATATGAAGTTGATTGAAAAGTGACAACTACATACTAAGATTAAAAATTGACGCCAGGACAGAAAGTTATGACACAATATCTTATGCAAAACCCATATAATATGTGCATATATATAAAATATTATGTTTTAGTACATTGGATTGATGCCAACAGTTCTGTAGGCGCGGACAGTAAATTTCGCAACACAGCTTTGTTCTTCTAAATATTCCATGCGGATTTATGAAACGCTAGCAGAATATTAGAGAGACGTGAGCACACTTGATTATTAAGGATACAAGGATCTCGCCTTTTAGCTCTCTAGAGATTTAACTGTGCATTTTCTTTGATGTAGTTGATTAGAGCACGTATTGGTGGATGGGAAAAACGTTAACCAATAAAAAAGCTGCTAAAGTCAGTTGTTACGTTTCAGTCGAACATCAAATAGCTACCTACTTTTAATTTTAGTAATATTATAAATATAAAAATATATGAGATATGTATGATGTTTGACACATAAATAAATTTCCTATCCGCGACTTTTTTTTTTTTTTTTTTTTTTTTTATTTGGGAAAACAAACAATGTCACATGATGTACTTATACATAGTGATACATAATGTGGTTAATTGTGACATCCACACCGTTTACCACAGATAGGTATATGATTTAGAAATATAGTCCAGGAAACATAATCTGGCCATTCGTCGTCTTCACCAGGATTGCTTTGGCAACACTTGTTGTGAGTATTAAGAATATGATAATAGAACTGTCGATCTCCAAACGGAGAGGGTAAAGATTAGTGTTGTTATTAACAGGATTAAAGTTGATTACGTAGAACAAACGGTCAGACAACGAGCTACCAGACTACACTTCCCGAACCTCACAAGCATAGAGCGATATCTCTTATACATGTTAAAATATAATAACAAGTAAATATAATTTAAAAAAGTAAGAATTAATATTAATATTAATAACCCAACTGCGGAACATCAACAGAGAGCAACGCAAAAAAAAAAAAAAATTTAAACTTATTACAATTTGGCGTCAAAAGCCCGCCGCTTAAGTCCCCCCATTCCTAAAACTTATCCAAGGATACTTGGGTTTTCTAGACGAATCCAACGATACCCCAATTTTAGAAATCCATGCAGCCGTTTGGAATAAGGAAATTTACAAACATACAAGACACGCGCAAAAAACAGTTAAATAAAGTAGTAGTAGTAGTAGACTTAGAGATTATAGAACCGAAACCAAATTTATTAATAATTATATTCGTTCATAAGTACTTATTCGTAATACACGTGAGTTTAAAAAAATATTAGAGACTTTAAGAGTCTACTATGTTGGAATATGCATTGATCAAGACTTTTCCATATAACATTGCAAAAGCTCATTAAGTCCATACGTTTCACATTTGCAAAATCCTTTGTCCGTTGAGGTACATTTTCCTTTGCCGTCAGATAAATATCGTATTAGTCCGACACTGGCTTTGTGGAGATCAAATTCAATAATAAGAACATCGTACTCGTTATACTGTTTGTTTAAATGGGTAACAGTGAAAGGGTTAAACAATACTTTACATTAGTTAACCCTTATGGAATGTTGGCTGTGACGTCGGTTCTGTAGGGTCAACATACAAGAGACCGCTGATAGTTTACCCAAAATTTGCAACATTTATTATAAATTGTTACAAAATAAACAGAAATAATTAATCAATCTAAATTTAGGTGCTTTGGTATTTTCACTGTATACATTTTCGTTGAAAATAGAGTCAATATAAGTATAAGTCAATATAGTATGACCTTAATCGAATTGCCGCAGTCACCATAACTCTTTGCAAAATTTGAAATGTTAAGGCTCCATTTAAAATACATTAAAACAAAGCGTAGTTGGCAAGCTGTTAACCGTTAACCCAAAATAAGTACACGAATATCTTGGAGACCAAACATTTCCTCTGGGCGTGTCGAGTGCTTCCGAATCTTCCGATACTCGAATTTTAACGGTTATGCGCAAAATCTTAAATATTCTCTGGCAGTTATTGGCTGAATAGCCTCTAAATTGCACAGCCAATAACTACGAAGTTTTGTTGGACTTATAAGCCTTCAATGCAGCACAATAGGAGTAAATTCAGCATAATTTAATGCTTTTGTGCATCGTCTCGTAAATCGCAAGGTCAACACTACCTCGAATATTTTGCAGTATATGTAAATATTGAATGTATATCAAGACACTTTTATGATATTTCCTAGAGATTCGTTTTACGGCAAGTATGATACGGATTAATGTCAAATAGCTCATACTCTTGGTCATAAATCTGACTCTTGTAAACGACTTCTTCTTTTAAGTTGATGAATAAATTATTATTAATAGAAATTGTTATTAATACTATATGAAGCAGAATAGTATTATTGACCTATAATAATAACAGTGTGTACACTATCGTGGTTTTTAAGTAATATTTATTAAAAATTAGGATACGTTCTTTTCTATTGGTTTTTTTTAATTCTACACCATTGTATAGGTTAACTTCCTGTAATAATGGCTGTATGTACCTACGAAAATAAATAAAATAAACTTGTAAAAAATCTCTAATAAGGAAAAGTTGTTTTTCTCTGAAATTAAATAATTCCAAACTAACAAAGTAATCCTATGAAATACTAGAACTACGCAGCTAGGGTTTTCAGGGTCCCTAGAGAACGCCCGTACAAAAGTAATTCTGATTAAATTAACGTTTTTACAAGAGGGCAACTCACGTGTGTTACACTTACTAGTCACTTTAGCGGTACAAAAAAATTCCCCCAAACAAAGCTTCTACCAAATGTGAGTACAAATACAACCAAATCACAGTTGTCAAACAAAATTGCCGCTCAGAGGCTGTATGAAAACAAAAACAAACGCTTCTTGTTGTGTGACAGAGAGTTATGGCTGGCAAGTTACATTTGTCGCCGCTCCCCCGGGACTACACGACAAACTATCGAATGAGCACTCACTCGATATTTCATGTAACGTTCTAGTTGTGCTTTATAGGCAATAGGCAATGAATTTAATCGCTTAGGTAGTCGATCGCGATTAAAGAAATCGATTATTTTTAAACGACTTCAAAAAAGGAGGAGGTTCTATGTCAGGCTGTATGTATTTTTTTTATAGAACGTATATTTTTATACGGTATTAGTAGGAACCATAGACCTAGGATCCGCGCGCTAGTAGGAACACTAACTACTTACTTTTATTGAGATGTAGTTTTATGTGAGATGGAGGTCTTTAAATGGAAATAGCAACTTATATTTTATAGAGAAAACTCATTTTAAAGAACACGTTTACGTATGTTTTTAGACATAATTAATTTAAGTTTGATATCAAGTTTATTTAATCAACATTCACGTGCCAACACACGTGTGACATTCAAAACAAAACGAGTAGTTCGGTCATGTCAACATACCTACTTATTATTCAATATATTCGTTTTTCTTCAGTAGGTATTGGAGCTGACAAAAACCGTAATATCGCTGCGGACATGAATAATTTTACAGAACGAGGTCCATATGCCGACCATAATATAACGGTTTTGTAACCCTGACTACTTGCTAAGTGCAGCTGCGTCAGTTTGAAGAAGTACAGCCTCTTGTGAAACTTATTGTCTAAGCTCTAACGTAATGTTTTACTCCATCTTAATTAAACAGATAAGGTATAATATTATTGGCTATCTATTTCTTTGTAACTGGAAGTAACAAGGGGCTTCGCCCTCCTCGTTCTTTGTCTGGCCACTGCTCAGCTCTTATTGGCCAAAGCGTGATGTTAGAAAATAACTGTATTAAAAGTTAGTAAATAAGTTAAAAATATAGTAAGTATTTAGTTAATCGACTCACCAGCACACGGATAAACCCTGTCAGGTTTTTGTGTGTGACATTATATTTAAATGTAAACATACAAAGGATTTTGAAAATAAAGATAAATAAATAAAAGATAGCCTACAGCCTTTCTTGATAAATAGACTATTAAACACCAAAATAAATTTTCAAATCGGACCTGTAGTTTTCGAGTTTTGCGCGTTCAATCAAACAAACAAACTAACTTTTCAGCTTTATAATGTTAGTAAGTATAGAAAAATAAAATGGAAGTGTCTGTTTGTCATTTCAAAATAATAGTGTTTTAGAGTATGCCTTGCCTATGGAAGTATGTACGTTACATTTTTCGTCTGTCTGTTTGTTTGATGTAAACTCCGAATCGATTTCGACGGCACTTGTACTGGCGGATAATTCATTTCACAAGGAGTATCTTAGGCTACAATTATTTTGGGCAAAAATATCAGGGTTCCGTGAAAAACTTAAACACTATGAAATCGCACGAGAACGAAATCGCGGGGACCATTATCATAAATACATTTGTTTACAATCTCTCAAGCACAAATTTGAAATACTTAGATAAGATTCCACGTCGCCTGTCTATTTCCATAAAATTTGTATCAATATACCTACACAAAGCCTATTGATTTATAAATCACAATTTCAGAATCAAAGTACGAATGATTGAACAAATTAAATTACTTATTAAACGTTATTTTCCATTTGAAAACATCAAAAACGGTAAAATCTGATTCCTAAAGAAATTGGTAATTTATTCAGATACTGTTATGAACTCAATGTGAATAGATGTTAACATAATTCATAATTATATTCTTTTGAATAGATTCAAACTTAGAACTCGATAAAGCCATACATAACATACGTCCTTATCTCTCATTACTTATTTTCGAAATCAAATTAATAAAAAAAAAAAAAAAAAATTAATTGCTACGATTAAATAGACAAAGCCTGTCGCTCATAATGAAAATCTTAATGACGTTAATGTTGTTAAAATATATAAATTTTTTTCGCGTCTGTTGGAAATCTCTTAAGACCTATAAACAGTAAGTCCTAGAGATGAAATAATGATGATTTAACTTTGAGAGAAATACATAGGTACAGAGTCATTTTAGTTCGTTCTAATCAGCATCTCTCGAGCAACTTAAGTGGAAAGTATCTAGACGACCTCAGCTTTAATAACATTACCCAAATACTGCATAATAAATGCTCATTAACCACTTTTGTAGAGTAAAAGAAGCACTTGGTTATTCTACTATTAAATTTTTTAAGACATAGGTACCCAAACGAAAATAATCTTATTCGGTGTTTTGTCTTTAATTTGTCTTCAACAGTGTTAAGTAAGTAAAACCGTTAAAATGTTTTCATTGTGGACTAATTACGATCCTATATGCTAATGAAATGAAAAACGACGAAATAAGTCATTTGAGCACGAACAGAGTATTATTTCTCGATGAAACATGGCAAATAATTCCCTCTTGACTTTGTAATGAAAACCGCGATCTTTAATTAAAAGTTTTTGTGTACCTAAGGTCATATTCACATTGGACTAAGAGTATCTTTGTGTTAGTGTGTTTCTATAAGTGTACTATCAGTTTTGCTTACCTATCATTAATTAATGAAAACAATAAGTCTGAACGTCAAAATTTCGAGAATATTCAAACAAAATATAATATTGAAATGTTACGTTTTGTCTGAAACAGTATTGGCTTTTGAATTTTGCTCGCTATCATGAACATTTCTAAGTAGTTCACGTTTATTAAAAACATTTCAACAATATATTTAGCCTCGTGAGTAAATACCCTAATTTGTACATTTACAATTAGAGGCCGAGTAGTTTATTTTTAATGGTTACTTGCCGAGTTGCGGTGTTGCTCGTGAAGTAACATTTTACAGTGGAAAAGGGTCGGCGTTTAAAAGTCTCTTTAACGTCGCCAGGGGATTTCTGGGACGTATTAGCTTTTGACACTTGTCTTCGTTGGACGACAAACTTCCTCGTTTTATTTTCGGCAATTTGAATGGCATAAAAAAAAAAAGGAAGAATTTCGGGCCAGTGGAATGCGAAGCTTGAGAATGTTTTGTACAGAAATGATACACGTATCGGAGAAAATTATCTTGTCGATATCTCGGAGGACCTTTATACGCTTGAATGAAGACTGAGTTGGGTTTGTCAGCATTTCCTTTTACGATCGTTAACTATTTCTTTTAATCATCATCCAAACAAATGTAAAATTGTTGGTGACTCAAAAAACCTTTACATTAAATTAGTTCCAAATCAGAATAGTTAACTGTGTGAAATTCTTATAATTTTTAAATACAAGTTAGATTAAAACAAAGTTCTTTAGCTTAACAAAATGATATCAGACTTGACTAGTACTTCATATTCTCTTAGTATAAACATCAGCTCAACTAACTTGTTAGATATCTCTTTGTATGCGAATAGTGACTGTTTAAGATTCATGGACACAAACCCCTTTGGGGTTCTCATCTCTGAGCATAATAATGTAAGGAAGACGCGCGTTGCTCGCTTTTGATTGAAGATGAAACTAAACTTTAGTTCTTTGTCGATGCAATCTAGTGTTATAAAATTCATATTCTTTTAATTTATCAGTAATATTAAATTATAATATGGTTTGTTAAGGTTATTGTCCACATTTGCGCATCGTACATATCGGACGCATCGTATCAAACGCATTATTTTTCTACAATGCGTCCACTGTATTGGCAGCGATTGCATTTGCTAATGTAACTATCGACAATCTGATTGCCTTGCCCCTGGAGGCATTGGCGGCAGCGACGTACGATGCTATACAAAGAATACTACGATCCGTTATTTCTTTCGATACATTCATACGTACGTTGCGGAAGTGTGGATGCCTACCTTTTACAATAAAATATAATAATTATATTTTTCATAGATTAGTCTTTTTATTTTTCTGTCCGAAGATATTTAGATATCGAAGCCGGTAATCTATTCAAGATCTCCTCCGGAAAAAAAAGTTAATTGTTTTTATACGTCGAAATTTTTTAAGTAATAACCCGTAGTTTGGAATTGTACACGACTAATGTGATGTGAATGAAACTCAATAATGAAAATAAAGGACATGGCAAATATCCCGAAAACTACAATATTAATAATGAAAATAACAAGCTCATTTTGTATTATATGATTAAAATAATTTAACGCTTCTATTTAAAAAAGCGTTATAACGTGTTATAAAACATTTTTACGCAGGGATGAAATGAACTCCGGTGTATCAAGGACGCATTTCTGCCCGGAGGCCTGTAATTCACATTAACTGAAATTCTCATGGGGGTGTGATTTATCTATCGAGATAGCCACGATGTGGGCTACTGTATTCGAAAACTGATAACGGGAACTGGTATCATGAGTAATTATAGCGGTATGCCTGGAACGTTCGATACATCAATAAGAAGGAAAATTACCAGAAATTACAATATAATACTTGTGAAGTTCTAAGTATTGAAGAATGCAAAAGTAAAACTGCTGTTTTTAAATCAAAACAAGTCACAATTTTATAGACAGTAAAGCAGTCAGCATAGTATGCAAGTTTTCTAAACATAGATAAATATTTTCTCGTAAATTATGAACCAATACCAATGTACATGTACTAAAAATAAAACTGCAGTTTTTAAACTAGCAGCAGTTGCATGTTTTATTTTGTAAAAGTATGTTTGGCTTGTATTGCAAAAGTGATTCATATAGAATTCGTCGCAAAGTTGGAAGTTATAAATTAAAATGTATTATTTTGTTACAATTTTTAAAACATACGTCCGCGGGCAAAGTTGCTAACAGAAAATTACGTGGAAGGTTGTATGCTTTTTTCTCCACTTCTGTGGTACAAAGAAATGTTAATTTACTTATATAATTAACCTGACATTAGCAATACCGGGAGCTATGGTAGTTAAGTTGTTCTCTTTTAAAACTAGCACCCGCATAAAACAAAAAGATAACATAAAAAGAAAATTGTTTTCCCTATCACATAATACGATAACTTAATATTATTTCCCGGCCATTTATTTTGTTTTTATTTCCTTAATGGACTGTAACCGTCGAGTGAATAAATGATACATTAAGAGAAGTGACTTTTATAGCGAATCAATTCTTTGCTGCTTAACTTCATTTGTCTCGTAAAAGGGAACGCAAAAAGTACGCAGAATACTGTAAAACCACAGCCGCTAATGGCAAGGTAGCGTACATTTCGAAATGAATTTTCATGTTAAATTCCATTTTAGAGAAACCTCAAAGGGGTTGTAGCTGTTGAAACCCAAAGAAAAAAATATGCGAATGTTGAGTACGGGAAACGTTGGTAATATTTTATGAATGCTTTTGTACTCAAGCTCGATTTAGAGATCGTATAAAGAATGTGTATGCACTAGCTTTTTTTGCTATTAACACTCGCCATACGCGTAAACGTGGACGAGGTCGTAAAATGATTTAGTATTACAAATTAAAGTGCCGCAGATAAACAAGGTGGAGGTTTTATACGGACTATACACGACTTAAGAATTTAAGATTATACCAAGCTAAGACATTACCATCGAAAATTCTAGTAGTTATAAAAAACAAATAATCTTATTTTATAGATATACAAATGAACGTATCCGTGTAGCAGGAAAAGGTAGACAATCTAAGCACTCAGGAAATTACTTGTCGATAAAACTTTACTGGTAAATATGCCTTGAGAAAAGCGTACTGCCTTAACACTCACAGATCACCCCTGGGAGTGACTTGGCGAAGCCTATGCCGCAGAGTCAGATAGGATAACATCGTAGCCATGTCATATCCCACCTACCTACTATACTTATAATAATGACTATCAAGACTGTATATATATGAATATGGGTAAAGATTGTTGAAGTGTGGAATGATATAAAAATACAGAACTGGTTGTCACAAAATGAGGAATGTGAATCTATTGGAAAGGCTTCTGACCAGACTTGGTTTATTTTAACTAAGTTCTAGCTGCATACCAATTGTAAAAATACGGTGGACTCTATTAAGGGTCAGTACCAAGCAAGCGAAGCGCAACATAGTTTCATTTTAGTGCCTATAAAATATCAACATTGTAGACATAGAGATAAAATCTAGGAAAGAATAAACTTTGTTTTCTGTCGAGCTGTATTCTCTAATATTAAACGTTATATTGCACACTATGCTTTCTGTATCCTCACATATAGTCGTTTATGTACGCTTAAATCTTCTAAACTACGCAACAGATTGTCATTGAAAACCAGCGCCTAGCTATCTGCTTAGCATAAGCTCAACTGGTCCTCAACCGTGAGGCACACATTGTTTTGATATAAATGTTATTAAGTTGCCAATTATGTCTCCTATGTTAATATAATTTTTTTATGGATTTTCTCTTGTAACGATTGTACCAAATAAATTTATTTTCCTTTCTTTCTTTCTTTCATGCAGTTTTCACCAATGTATAGAATGATTCATCGGGAAGGTAACATACCACGTGGCCGAAGACACGAGCTAGTCGATGTATAAATAGACTCTGGTTTTAAACGCGACTATATAATATATAATATAACCCACGGGTATGCATAACAGTGATGTATCATAGCCCATATTATATTGTTTTGATGTATTATAAGTGAGATCATTGGCTTGGCTTACATCACTTAGGAAGAAGCCCTGTATCCCGAGGGAAAGTTAACTAAGGGTCGAAACGAATATCTATGAATCACACAAATATAGAAGTTCTAAGAGTAAGTCTGATCCACCAACCCGCACTAGGTCAGCGTGTGTGGATTATGACCTAAACTCTCAGCTTTTTAGATAGAGGAGAGAAGACACGAACCCAGCAGTGGGACTTTAATGGATTGCTGAAAAGAGAAAAATGACGTGAATTCTACACATTTCGCTTTACTTGAAACTAATTTATTATAGAGCAAAGTAATAGCCAAGTGGGCAGGCCACATAGCTCGCAGAACTGATGGCCGATGGGGCAAAAAAGTTCTCGAGTGGCGGCCACGTATTGGAAAGCGCAGCGTAGGGCGGCCCCCCACCAGATGGACCGACGACCTGGTAAGGGTTGCGGGTGGCCGTTGGATGCGGGCGGCACAAAATCGCTCGTTGTGGCGGAAATTAGGTGAGGCTTATGTTCAGCAGTGGACGTCGTTGGGCTGATATGATAAATAGCCAAGTTACAGCTGTTATTGCATGTATTTAAACATTTTAATTTCACATGCAGTATGCCCTAGTGAAATTGTACAGTTTAATCTCTATTACCTGCTAATGATAAGAGAGATCGTCTCTTCAGAGGCTAAACTATTAGTGGTTTTCAATTTAAGACAAACTAATACAAAACTGAGGCCCTGTTTACACCGCTGGTAGTCATATAAACTCAAAATTTGTCAACTAAGTTTCAGGTAAGCTATCAAGCACTTATCGGTCAGATACCGCCCTGAAAGATCATAAAGAATCACCTCTCTAAATATAAATACCATACGAAGTTATCAAAAAAATAAAGCGTCAAAAGTTCATTTTCAGAACGACGAACCATCTAATTTAAAAGTTTCTAGGGTATTAAATTCTTTTCTCAATGGCTTTTATTAAAAATGCTTCGTAATGAAGACGAATCGATGAATAATGTAAAATACATTGTAATCTTTAAATTTAGAACTATATTAAATATAACTTTCAGTAAAAACTGTTGAAAAGCGCTGTTCAATATTTTCTCTATTCATAGTGTCTTAACGTGGGCATTAACATAATTATTATACTGTGAACGTAAAAAGGCAATAAAGTGATATTGGACGTTTTGCACTTGGGGGTCCGGTAACTGGCTGGGTTCAGTAAAAAGATCATTGCTCCACGACTGCAAAAATTGATATTCGTAATTAAAAATGAAAATTGTAGATAGTATTTAACGAGTCTAGACATCATTATATTTTGAAGATTTTATTTTGCATTTTAAATTTTTCATTTTTCTACACGCTGCACTGTGAAGAGAGCTCTAAAACAGCACTCATTTAGCAGATATTATATTATTATACCTAATATGCAGCATATAGGTACAAATCAACAAAATACAAAATATTCTGAAATAAAAATCACAACCAGACTAAACTGACCCATCGTTTTTATACAAGAATAATTAAAACAAGTAAAAATAATTAAAAAATTAAAATAACCCGACTGCAAGAAATCAACAGATAAGCAACGCACTAAAAAGACCAAAAAATTTTTGTAATTATTAATTCTGATTAAATTTAAATATATAACATATGTATATAATTGTAGTCTCCATTTGATTATCTTTATTTTGATACTCTACTCGACAGCTTTACTCGTTACTTACTTTAGCTCGACAGCGAAAAAATAAAATTAACTACTTACAATTTGACACCGTTAAATTATGTATAATCTCTTTTTAAATACATATATGTAATCTCCGTTTGATTCCCTTTATTTTGATACCCTACTCGATACGTTTGGTTAAAATAAAATTCTAACTTCGTACAACTAGGCGCCAAAAGTCCGCCGTTTTGTCTTTTTTTTTATAATACCTATCTAAGGACACTTGGGTTTTTGAGAAGAGTCTAACGATACCTTAATTGTCCAAATCCATCCAGCCGTTTGGAAGAAACGTGGGAATAAAGAAATTTACAAACATACAAGATACGCGCGAAAAATAATACCCAGGACGGGTATTATTTTTCGCGCCTCAGTCGGGTAAACAGCTAGTCCTACGTCCTATATTATACAAACATGCAAGATACGCGCGAAAAACAATACCCGTCCTGTCAGTCGGGTAAAAATAAACAAACTTAAATATTTGCATAACAATATAAAATATGCGAATTTTTTTTAATCACTATTGATGAAGCCAGACAGACTTCAAGTTATTATTATACGACCGTATATACTCTTATAATAGTTTGAAGGGTACTTAAATAGGGAATGCATATGAAAAGTTTGATGAACGTCTACTGTCTAGACAAGTAATGTTTTCGTTAAACAAAGACAAGACCACTAAAAATTTATGCGTACGGCTCGTAATACCAATCTGTTCTTCATTACAATTCTCATTAGATATGAATCAACAATCACATAAATGTCAATGTAGTGAAATAAATCTTAAATAGCTCCCATGATTCTAAAAAGCTGTTCTAGTTTAAAATTTTATGTAAGTACTACTTTCATGAAAGCGTTAGGGAACGGACGTATCCATGAGTTATAAGTCACACCATCCCTTCCTTTTCTTTGACGTCACTATTTGATATATAGAAAAGAGACAAATATATTATTGCAGAGCAAAACGTCTTGATGTTCAGTGGAGCTATACAGGCATCCATCTCAAAGGCACAAACTCGTTCCTAAAGCTATAAATTCTGATTACGAACGGGTCGACTTGCATTGTGCAAATTCTCATTTCGATTTCTACGTTTTATTGGAAATGCTCTTTTTCAATGTATTGTTGTTCACGCTTTTCTAATTAGTGGCGATGCAAATAATATAATTGTTTATTGGAAGACACTTATTCACTCACTGGAAATAACAAGCTCGTTACTGAGAGCCATATTCCTCATCAAAATTTCTTGTAATATAAAAAAACATGTCTTTTAATGAAACGTATTAAATTTTCTACAAAACATGTCGTAAAAGTTTTATAGTTCACGCAAAAATAATAAATTAAGAAATGACTACTGTTTTTTACTAGTTATTTTGGGAGTATCTAAAGTATTTTGTTACCAGTTGCTTCAAGCGGGATTTCTGAGAGCACTTCCCGCAAATGTGTGAAAACCAAGATTATCTACATAATTATAGTTTAGTGAAACTGTCTGCCAATCGCTCCCATCGGTATATTAATCCAACTGGTAACGAACAAAACTCTCAAGAGAGACTTAAGAACCAAAATAATTCGTACGCAGAAAGTAACCTAACCTAAAAGGATCATCAGATTACTTTTGTTGGACCGTATCGAGACATATACAAAAAATAACATACTCGTAACCAAGGACGTGGACGTTGACCAAAAATGTAGGTCGTATATTTACCAATTTCAATGTATCAATGACGCACAAATGGAATTTGTGGATCTGTGGTTTTGGGGATCTTCCTAATAATATATCCATATTTATTGCATGACTCTTTATGTTAAAAAAGCTAAAAGAATATTGAACTGACCTGCCATTTTGAGGGTTGGGTGATGTTTTTTCTCCTTGCACCAGAAACAGTGATCCTCTATCAGCATCCAGTAGTATGGACACATTCTGAAGGATCTTATGACACAGCACTCGCACTTCAAGTTCGTTACATATGTCTTTCACCTATAACAAAAAAATAAAGATTAATAATAACCAGCGTGTAGTTGTGTGCACCTAACGAAAGAAGTTTCCAAAAATCTACTTTAATTATAATGAAAAACTAAATGTTTTGCTTCGGCTAACTTATAGAAAATTCAAAAAGTTTCTGTGGTCATCGGGCAACAGCGAGTTCAGTATAAATTTATAGAAATAGGAAATTATAAAAATGCAACACTGCATTGTCGTACAGCTAATAAAAAAGCTCGTGGAAATATAAAACGTTTCCTAGGTCACATATTACTGCTAGCTGTTTTATTTAACTTCGCTGAGGGTTGAACATAAGATGCAAGGGAATGAATTTCAACGTCAAGCTTTAGACGCACTATGTAACACCATTTTGTATTCAAACTTTTTTATTGTTAAGCTCCGCCTGTCGCCGCTTTGACGTGCCCAATAGTTTTTAAAATTTAATACGTTGTGCAAACGGCAAAGCAATCTTGTCTCTTTGAGAGATAATTAAATTAAGTTTTCATAACACAAACTGCGAAAGGAGCAATTAAAACTTTAGCAGCGTTTCTACAAATGCGAGATCATATTAGTAATTACAACGGCTGTTGAACTCAAAGTTTTGATTCTATTTCTACAAGTACCAAGAAGAAAACCATAAGAAATACCGAGAGTATAATAAAATTTCATGTCATGACGTAATACATTTGAAACACTTGGCAATCTCAGTTAACAAGTTCTCGAATTCAAAACTTCTATACGATTATTGTGTGCCACAAAAAGGACATAAGTTGTATGTATTCGATCAGGGACCGACGACGTCAAGATGCAACATGTTGCATGTCAACAAACTTGTGTACCCTGTCCACCCACGTCGCGCACGTTCCTTCTAAGAGCTTAGTCCCGACGTCGAATATGATTTCCGAACTAATTTCCGCCAAGTATTTTCTACTAGAGTCATGTATTTACAATGTTTACTAATATGACTCACAACTTTACATATTTCAGCGGTACTTGGCAAAATTTTAGTATTTTACAAATTACTTTCAGGGCATGTATTGTGGTTGCAAAGTAATTTTAATAAGTTTCGTCAAAAAGGAAAACTGAATCAAAAATTCTGGTTTCCAGATTGTTTACATGAGTTTTATTTATTACTGCATTATTATATCAGAATCATCATAAAATCATGACTAATACGATTGTTAAAAGCTTTTCTTGGTTTTAATTGCATTAAAATGTGTAAATTTTTACAATATCTTATTTTAAATAGGTAATAAGATAATGTAAAAATTAATTATTTAAATTACTGTAAATTTGAATATAGATTTTTAGAATTTGATCAAAACATGATACGAAATTTTAGTTGTGGAAAGGAAATTACTACATAGGTGGATAGTTGTATATTCATGCCTAAAACATAATGTCAATATTCACCAATTTACCTGCCAATCGCGACAACATCCGGTTATCGTTCAAAGTGATGTATGAAGTTATCTAAACTCAGTATAGGATGTTAACGGGCTGTTATGAAATACCTTGCGTGAGTCGTTTAGTTATTATATAGGACATTAAAAGTTTATACATTGGATTTACGCCATTGATTTCATTTGCGAACAACGTCGACCTAGTTTTGTGAATTGCACCTTGAACTGGAATTTAGCCGTAATTAATCTTGTGAATCAGTTAACAGGTCATACACTATCGTCTGCATAGAGATTGAAAAGTACGTAATTAGCGGCGCTTAGCGATTCTGATTCATTATAACTTCAAAACAAAGAGCACCTTGACACAAATAAGTTTACATAAATTTTCCTTTATAATGTAACTTGACGACGTTTGAATAGAATTAAAACCTTATTTCCATAATATGAAAGATTAGCGTTCGTGAAATTAGCCCCCATCAATATATCTCTGTCTCAATTAATACGTAAACGAAATGATTAATTATCGTCAATTTGGGTCGAGCGTGACGCTCCAGTAACCCGAGAATCCTCAACCAAACATTTAGGTTAGACAAGAGCCTCGTTTAATAACTTTATCGAGAGTTCGGTGGCTCTTTCCTCTGTACAGTTCCACTGTACACAGGAAAGTACAAAACTTATTCTTTTAACAAATCTGACGGAACAGAAATGTGTATTTCTATAAATTTGCATAAAGTATTCCAGAGCTCATTGTTGAAGGAAGGGGTATTAGAGGGTGTCGGCAACGCGTATGTGATGCTCCTGATGCTGTAGATAGATGTCCATAGGCTACGGTAACTGCTTACCATCAGCAAGCATAAAAAATATAATAGGTAAATAAATATAAAAAAACATTATGATAAATATAAGTGGCCGATGAAAGGTTTAATAAGCACATACTTATCTATACCGGATAGATAAACGGCTCTTTAGTAGACGTCAGCCATCAATGCTATGAATATTCACGGTCGCCCACACTCGTACACCTAGGTGTTTATTTATGCGACCAGACAACAAACCTAACATACGACATCAAAGAAACGTAAATCGCAACACGGGCGATATATTTTAATTTTACTTTTGATGCAATGGATATGAAAATTGCGGTCCCGAAGTCTGCTTTTATTCATCATTATTTCAGCTTATTGCAGTCCACAGCTGGACATAGACCTGCTGGTCGCTGCTTTTATTAATTACTAGCTGACCCAGCGAACTTCGTACCGTCATATTTTATTATTCGCGATAATGTTTCATTTTCAAATGTTTATATGGTGATTTTAAAACCCAAAATTTTAAATTTTATACTTAATTTTTGTATAATTTCTTAAGAAGTAGCCAAATCGGTCGAGCCGTTCTCATGTGAATACATAACATACTTTTTGGCGATCCATTTTTATTTATATAGATTTTTACGGAATAAAAATATTCCGTAAAAGTTCCTCTAAGGTTTTATTTTTATTTGTTACCTACTCGTCTGTTATACCACAGGCTACTTCCATTTTAATTAACATACGAGTAGGTACTCGTAATAAGTTAATTGAATTGGCAATTAAAAACTGTCAAAGATCCACAATCGCGCGCAACGTAACAATGTTTTCAAAACATTATTTTTTGTTCTGTCATGAAATTTAAATTTCGATTGTCCAAGTTGAAACGCCAGTACATATGCACCCACATATGTACTGGCGTTTGTGGCGCCCGTTTATCAAATGCGGGCATACTGTCGGCAGTCAATAGTTAAACGCAGAAGTCTAGTGACTGGAAGAACAAAGCACAAGCATTTTACGAAAAACAGACGTGGTCTGCATAATTCAGATATCTGTAGCACTGACGCGCAGTAATGTTAACTTGATTGACGAAAGAAATGTACGTGATAATTTTATTTACAAGCCGCTTTAAGCCAATGACAAGACAGCCGAGCGGATAGACCAATGTAATATTCAACTGCCTTGGTAATAATAAATCCATTTAGAATACAAAAAATATGTCTTGAAACGTCTATAAATATAATTAGATCTTGATTTGATCTTATTATCTGATTATAACTTTCTTTTATTATGTATTGTATCCAATTTAAAGGCATTCGAAAAGGGAAAGGGTTCTGAAGCCACTCGTTTACAAAAATTGTAATGTTCTACAATGAATCATAGCAAGATAGCGGTTGACTCATATTTTTTATACATACCGGAACAATATAAGGTTAAAATTAAATAAATTATATGAGTTGGCCCTTCCAGTACTGGACTGGGCTAGCGGTTTGTTTACATGTAATTATCAAGCGGTTGTTTTATCGGCGTTGACCCCTGGCTGTCAGTGGCAAGCCGACAGAGGCCTAATTTAGGTACGTACACATGTAAAACGAAACCGATTGTGTTTCGTAAATTGACTTTTCATTGACGTCAAACTGGTATAATGATGTCCTGAAATTATGTAAAATTATCCATCACAAATCGTCAAATTTGCACTTCGAAATTATGAATAAATTTAACATTCAGTGAATTGAGGGCTTTAACGTTTTTTGTAATATTTTGTTTTAATTTAAAGTGCTAACTACAGAATGATCCCTTCACTAAAATTGTATTATTTTAAATGCGCTTTGGATGTGGTTTCAATACAGATATGAATTCTATGAATAATTATCAGGCATCGGATCCAAGACGTTTCTATGAAAATGTTATGCCTTTTAGAACAAGATGTTAGTAAACAAGTAAATATAATTAAAAAATTAATATAACCCGACTGCAAAAAAATCAACAGATAAGCAACGCACTAAAAAGACCGTAAAATTATTGTAATACCTATTATTATTCCTGATTAAATTTAAATATATAATATATATATATATATATATATATATATTTGTAATCTGCATTTGATTCTTTTTATTTTGATACTCTACTCGATAGATTCGGAAAAATAAAATTAACTACTTACAATTTGACACCATTAAATTATGTATAATCTCTTTTTGAATATAATAATATGTAATCTCCTTTTGATTCTCTTTATTTTAATACCTTACTCGAACCGTTTGGTTAAAAAAAAAATCTAACTTCTTTCTATTTGAAGTAAATTAATTTAAAGTCCGCCGTTTGGACTTTTTTTTTTATAAGACCTACTTAAGGACACTTGGGTTATTGAGAAGAATCTAACGATACCTTAATTGTCCAAATCCATCGCGCCGTTTGGAAGAAACGTGGGAATAAAGAAATTTACAAACATACAAGATACGCGCAAAAAATAATACCCGTCCTGTCAGTCGGGTAAAAACAGCCAGTCCTACGTCCTACATTACTCTTATTATTCCACAATAACAAGGAAACTCCCGAAAATTTGAAAACACGATACCCTGCAATTAATCAATCCCTAAAAGGCAGTTCATTCCAAAATTCCTTGAAGCGTTATAGTAAATTAGCAAAAAATATGGTTGTTTTCATTTCGAACGGAAGCTAAGTAAAAAATGGAAAGGACATAAATCAATTTGTAAAAAGCCTGTCTTTAAACTGGCATTAGCTTTTTGTACAGATAGCTCTGTCTACATAAAAATATAAGTCGAAATGGGGATTAGTTACGTAGCTGATTAAGTAATCTTTTCTAATTTGTTTAAGAGGATTTCGTGGGAAACAGGGTCTTAAAAAGGTTGATCCGGAATAATTTGAATTGATAATTAGATTAAAATTAGGAAAGCTTCAACCTATTTCTGTAAATGAAATACGTACTTGCCCCGGAGCGGAATGTTCAACTCACGGAAACTCTAGTTCATTATTTATTTTGCGAGGTGTTCTAAACTTTCCTAAATAGTAAACATGATCTATTCATTTAAAACTTTTCGTTTGCTGAAGTACTACAAATAAAAAATAAATAGAACATGTACCTATAATTTCAGTAGGTATGAAATTGAGCATGGTTGAATTATTGTATAGAGTAACACAGAGAATTTATGTATCATGTGTATTTTTAATTAGATAATAACATTGAACTATAATACATTACACTCATTTAAATTTAATTTTAAAATATATGTATGCCTGCCTATAACTGCCTCGGTGGCGCAGCGGGAAGTGTATACGACTGCTGTGTAAGAGGTTCTGGGTTCGATTCCCGGGTTGGGTGAAAATGGTATTGGGCTTTTCTAACATGAAATTCGAGTATTTTGACGAGATTTTCCCAGAGTCTGGTAAACAAATGTTCCCGGTTGATGAAAATAGGCTCGCCCCCTATTTCATGGGACCAAACATAGCTGGCGAATGTGGGTGTGAAATACCTCTGCCTACCCCTTAGGGGAAAAAGGCGTAATGCTATGTTATGTTATGTATTATATTATGATAAACAGAACGGTCCATAATCCATACTCACTAGTTCAAATATAAGTTCCTTCTCGTCCAATTGTCGGAGCTCGTGTCTCGACCGCCGCTGTGGCCTTGAAGGCGTTGCGTGCGGAGGCTGATCTCCAAGGAAGGTGGGTGTGCCGTCCACCGTCGTTACCAACGGTTTAAGAAGACCGCCCCGCTCGAACTCGTGAGCTGAGATCTTCCTGTCGAATGATAAGTGTCTTTTAATTGCTGAGACTAAAATAGATTAAACTTATTAATGTAAAGATCCGTAACACATGTGTTTTACCGATGAAGAAATATGCTAATTAAATATATCGAAATATCCACATTAAACGTTGAAATTGCAGGACATTTAATGTAAACGTCAAGGTTTAGATAGATTATAATATAATCTATCTTAAAACCACGACCTGGCAACCCGATCAAATCGTTGTAGATGCTGGAATAATATTTTAAGTTGTATTTTAATATCATTTCATCCTTTTTATAAGTCTCAAGTAGCAATAGCACTAATAACAAAAAGTACTTAAATACTTAAAACTACAGACGACAGTGACATATTGCTAGTTCTCCTGTAGTGACATTGAAATAATCCATTTTCTTAAGTCGTCGCTCGCGTTGACACAACCAATTTTCGTGAGGTCAATGACCGAGATGTATTGTACTGATATATATAATGAAATTATATTTACCGATACTTTTTCATCATTCAATTTCGTAAAAGATCAATATTATTATATTAGGTAAATGTTTGTTTGTAATATATAAGGCTTAAGTTAATAAGGTACAATGCCTTTTCGATCCTGAATATATAAATAGTTGAAATGTCCTTACACGACTGGCCTGTTGGTCTGGTGGTTAGTGACCCTGACTGCTAAGCCGGAGGTCGTGGGTTCGATCCCCACCCAGGACAAATCTTTGTGTGATGAGCATAAAGGTTTGTTCTGTGTCTGGGTGTAATTTATCTATAAATGTATGTATTTACAAAAAAAAAAGTATTTAAGTAGTATATCTTAGTAGTATATATAGTTCCTACATACATTAAAAAATAATTTCCAATAATATTATTATTAACTTTGTGACTCGAGAGAACACAGTCATTATCGGTATGCTTTTGACTCTGCGAATATTTTAATGAAACAAATCAGCATAATACGTTGCTATGTTGCACTTCGCAAAAAAAGAACAAATTTTTTCTTACATTTTTTTATATATTTAACATTTACTATATTAGTTAAGGATTGAGCTTTTATTTTATGAATTATTTCGTAAAATAAAAGAAAAGAGAAAAACACAATTACGCAGTCTTATGGTGGTATCACTAAAACAATTCTTTGAGTTCCTTTTTAATTAACAATTTAGAAAAGCCCCGAGAGTTAACGTTTGGCCTAAGAATTTTGGGCAAGTTAAAACGATTAACTTTCAGTCCTTTAAAAATGTTGAGTAGGAAATAATAAGAGGATTAAGAATCTTATTTATTTGACTAATATTATTTGTTAAGTTTCTTTATAGTAAAATGCTGCAACGCATCATATATGTCGTCGAATACGAGTACCTCCTAGATTTTACATACTGAGTCTGACCCACCTAAGAATGTCATAATTATAGCCAATATAATAAAATACCTGCAAGACAGTAACTGAAGCAAAAATTGTGAAAGAATAGGGCCCCTATTCTTATAGATTATCGATAGGGGCCCTATTCTTTCACAATTTTTCAATCAAATAATTATAAACAAGTAAATATAATTAAAAAAATTTAATAACCCTACTGCAAATGAACAGAGAGCAACGCACTAAAAAGACCGTAAAATTATTGTAATAAAAATAACCATAAAATAAAAGAGGTTATACAAAATTGAATAGTTCCAAATTGTAAGTAGTTCTTTTTTTTTTAGCCAAACCTATCGAGTAGAGTATCAAAATAAAGGGAATCAAATGGAGATTACAAATATATACATATGTTATGTATTTAAATTTTAATCAGGTTTTCATTAAAAAATTATATTAAATTTAATCAGGTCAATTTAATAATACCATAATTTTACGGTCTTATTAGTGCGTTGCTCTCTGTTGATTTTTTGCAGTCGGGTTATTACATTTTTTTAATTATATTTTATTATATTTGTGTAGTACACAATACACATAGTGTTTACAGATAGCTAGTCCTATAAAGTTTACATAAAAGATAAAAAATTTCCAAGTTATTTCGGAGTCGCTCGAATATAAATGTAGTTGGTCGAGACGTTGCGACATTGCCAACAAACGAGCCAACCAACTTCTCTCAATGAAAGAAAAACTTTAAGCTGTTGTTCATAATTTTTAAAGTTCCTGTGATATTTTTTATCTACATCATTTTTCAAAGATATAAACTTCGGTTAACATTTTTTGGTCTTTTGTAAAACTCTTCTGAGATTTAGGAACTTTTTAAGATTTTACTTTTATCACTGTTTTACAGCGGGATAAGCAATTTTGTAACTTGTAATGACATCGAATACTTAATGATTTTAAGAGCGTATTTATAAACAGAGTGGCGACGTCGCAATTTATTCATCATCATATTTCATGGTTTTCAATTTTGATTATTTAATCGGAGCCATATTTCAAAAATGGGTGTTTCACAATCGGGTAATGAACAAGCGTTTCGACCCGGCTTGATGAAACGAACTATTGAAATAGATTTTTATTAATATAGATAGATGTGTAATTTTTCTCTGCTTTCTATAATTAAGTAATAATATGATGTTTGTGAGTTTACATGTAGGAGGTAATCTTCGATACTGCTTAACTGATCTTCATGAAATTTCACTTA
Organism: Laspeyria flexula; assembly: GCA_905147015.1. NCBI lineage: Eukaryota > Metazoa > Arthropoda > Insecta > Lepidoptera > Erebidae > Laspeyria > Laspeyria flexula. The sequence continues at coordinate 6,378,466 of LR989964.1, read as the reverse complement.
TAAATAAATAGACCTGAGGAAGTACATTTTATGCCAATATAAATTTACATACAGAATCCATCCAAGTACAGCTACTAGAAATATCTGCTGCATTTGCTAAATAAGTTATTCCCACAGTCGAAGTTCTATCTCCTTCACTTCATTACTATACACATTGATGGTTGTTAAAGTAAGAACCAAAGTCCTCCTAATCTATTCGGTGGGTGTTTCACGGCAGTAGACAGAGCCAAGATGACATAAGATTGATGAGCCCACTTTAGATGGATTTCCACAAAGGATAAAAGAAATTTATTTATGTTCTATATCGGTGGTTCCCAATCTTTCCCCATTGTGTATCATTCATGCACGTGATTAGGCCATTTTCTATATAGAAAAGGATTAGACTGTTAACAAAGAACCTAATATACTTCCTATGTTATCCCTTTATTTACTTTACTCTTACGTTTCGGGGCATGGACGTAATTAACAGACACAAAGTACCGACTAGACTTAGAACAACTTTTTGTGGGTTACACAAAGTTTGTCCCAAACATGCCTCTCAACATCATGTCCTCATGTCCAACAGTCTCGGTGGCGCAGCGGGAAGTGTATACGACTGGTGTGCAAGAGGTCCCGGGTTCGATTCCCGGGTCGGGTGATAATTGTATTAGGTTTTTCTATCATGAAATTCCAGTATTGAGATTTTCCCGAAGTTTGGTAAACAAATGTTCCCGGTTGATGACAATAGGCTCGCCCCCTATTTCATGAGACCAAACATAGCTGGCGAAATGTGGGTGTGAAACACCTCTGCCTACCCCGTCGGGGAAAAAGGCGTGATGCTATGTTATGTCCCAAGCATGGATCATACGTAGAACCCATACACTTAGCACAATCGCAATGGGTACTTGACCAAAATGCAGCCAGTGTCTCGCAATCTTAGAACGATCTTAATCATAAATTCCAGTTGTTGTTCAAAAAACGATACTTGATATAAAACTCACAAAAAGAAATTTTGTTGTAGACTTGGAAACAACCAATTTAATTTTGATATGTAATTAAACTTTATATACCTCGTAGGTCGTTTATCGCTCATCTATTGTATGCTTATAACACATCCTAAATTTCTTGTCTCGTCTCAGATTTCATGCAGTCTGCGTTAAATTATCTTTATACAGTACCTATCAATAAGTATTCTACCTACCATTGCTAAAAGGTAATATACAACTATATCTTTGCCTAAAGGTTTATAAAATTCTTATCCTCATTTATGTTTGTGAGCGTACTTATAATAAAGTAACTACCACCCGCTGCTTTGTCCGTGTGGTATGTCGGTAAAGTAAGTCTACATTCTTATCATGTGCCTATCTCTTCCTATGTGAAATTTCTTGAAAATCAATTGAGTGGTAAATGTTTTAAATCCTAACTAACAATTATTTTCGCATTTCTATACATACACATAATTTTTTAGGTAAAGCTTTTAAGAGTAGGCATATGAAAGTATGTACGGTACTTGTATAAGAATAGCACACTTTTCAAAATTTTTATATGTATGTATGTACGTTTGAAGTAAACTCTAAACTTTAATTTAGGAAAAATATCAAGCTTCCGTGGAAAAAAGAAAAACCAATGAATACGGCATTAGTTGTCCATGCGAACGAAGCGGGCATATCTAGTATAATATAATCACGGATTCCTTCGGTAGCCGAAACAGTGATTTATTTATTTACAATTGTTAATTATTTTATATCTCTCGCATTGTAAGCTTATTTGCGCCGCCTAAACTAACGGATGACTTTGGCCAGCTGTGGAGCTGATAGTATGTTTGTTTGGGATAAGTTTGCTCGAGGCAGTTCCGCCTACTCATTCATTAATTAGACTTGAACATAATTTGCCATTGTGAGCATAGGTAGAAGATACTGCTCATATTTATCTATCAGTTTGTTTTATATGTCAAAATAATTAGCTGACAAAATGATTAACAATTATATGCAGTTATCTTTCTACTATAAATGTGATCGCTTCTAAGGACGAAATGATCATTGGACATTATTAGTTTTTTTTAATAAAAGGAAATTGATGAAACTTTACCATATAACTATTTATTTATTTTCCTGATAAACTTTTGGCGTTCGTAGCATTATGGCACTGATATGTTCGATACGATCATCGAGGTTAAGCAACACACGGCAAGGTCAGTCCATGATGGGTGACCGTTGGTGGCTATTTCATTCTCGAGCGTAGGAAGCACGTCAAGCCGTTGGTCCCGGATATCACTTAATGTGGTAAAAATTCAAGTTAGAGGCCTTCAGGGAACTTGATATATTCCAACACTGCCTTAAGCCAATCCGATAAAAACAATACCCGTCCTGTCAGTCGAGTAAAAAGATAAACTTTTTACAAACTCTTTACAAGATAAAGTCTATTGCGACGGGGAAGCTAACCTAATTACATCACTATTAACCTAAATCTATATTTATGTAGATCACATAATAACATATACATCAGTATGTGACATATGCTTTTGTGGATATTGTGTTCACGTGGGACACGTGCCGAACGTAATGGTAGCACTTAATGTATATAGTGTTAACTTCTGCGAGAGTGGGATGAGTAATATAAGACAAGGTATTTAGGTACCTACTACTGATTTTCGAATTAAAGCCGTGCTACATGGTTATACTACGTGTCCTAGAGTGGAGACCGCGACTCGGCAAGCGTAGAGTAAGACGCCCTCCAGCTAGATGGTCCGACGACCTAAAAAAGGTCGCTGGGTCTGACTGGATGCGGAAGGCGGAGGACAGAGTGCTATGGCGCGTGTTAGGAGAGGCCTACGTCCAGCAGTGGACTACAATGGGCTGAAATGATGAATGATGACATGGTTATAAACTTGCCTTGCACAGAGGTGCCCTTGGTGGATTCCAACCGTGTAGCCGGCTGTTGTAAACCAAATTTCATACAAACTACGCGGATGGCAACCAAGCTCTCACCAAGGTCTATTGGAACGCAAGTTTATAACCATGTGGTACGGCTTTAACGTATCTACTTCTTTCTGCATTTTATAATATATATAGATAATTATAATTGTTAACACATACAATTATCGGACAAAAAGCACACCCAGTCTCGAAACAAATATCTATGGATCACACATATTTTAAACAAGAGGTCGAGCGGGACTTCGCTCCCGTCCTTCTCTATTTGACCACTGCTCAGTTGTTATTGGCCGTAGCATGATATTATATAGCCTTAACCTTCCTCGATTAATGAGCTATCTAACAATAAAATAATTATTCAAATCGGACCAGTAGTTCCTGAGATCTAGGATCTCAGGAACTACTGGTCCGATTTGGTCGTTCAACCAAACAAACACTCTTCAGCTTTATAATATTAAGTATAGATGTCTGTTATTCAATACTTGCATTGAAACTATAGTCAATTATAAAAGCCTTTATATATTACTGACGCACATGCATGATAAACCTAAGTTTATTTTCCTGTAAATTATTAGTTTATAGTATTTTCCAACATGTGGCTAGTATGATAACCGAGCTGTATAACAAGTAACACCTAACTAATACAAATATATATATTTATATTTATATATATATATATATGATAAACATAGAATTGTCACTAGACCACTTAAAAGGCACAGCACTATATTATATACACTTCATTCAGCTAACACAATAATTTAATCAGTTCAATCAATATCAATAAACTTCAATATAAATAGTAATATTCACTTTGCTGAAGAGTGCTAATCGATTTGATAAAGAATCGAATCGACATCGTAACAAGCTGTGGTAACAAGATACTTGACTGCGAATACTGCTGCATATTTTAAAATGACTAAATCATAATTACATAAATTTGAGCAATTTAACAATTAATGATTAATTGCTTGTTAATTATCACCAAATTATATATATTACTAACCATTAATTAATTTAATTGTAGTTAATAACAAATAATAATAATTAAAGTAATTTACCACAGTTAAATTTAATTAATAGTTATTTGTTGGCAATTAACATGTAATTAATTCTTGCAATTAAAATGGATATTATGCGATAGTTATAAACAGGAGATAATCAATTATTGAAATCTGGAATTTTTAATCAAATCTCAGAGCAATTAGAGGGGAGCCAAGCGCACGCCACAAAATAAAGATAGTACTCACGCTTTCCTCTCTGCCAAAGTACATGTTCAATCGGTTTGTGTCGTTTTATTTGTGTGACGACTTTATATTGGTGTGCGTTTATAGAAAAGTGAATTTCTTCTCATAAGTGTGGGGCAGTGCGTAGATGAGTGCTGTACCTCACCTCCCCGAAAAAATGACAGAAAAATTATAGTGTAAAGCTAACGCAAAGGCGTCTCCCGTCTAATTGCTTTGAGAATCAAACAGTAAATTAAATAAATATTACCATGTTAGTCTACGAGACTAGCTAACAAAACTTGCTGCTAATTGCTCTATTCATAGACAAAACTATTCGTTACTCAAGTATTGTAAATTCACGATATTTCTACTTGAGACTTAAGACTTGTTTGACCACTGACAAGTGGCAGCCTGATAACCGATCTAGATCTAGCATCTATTTAGTTGAGATTGTTGAATATTTATTACATTTCACTAATGCCTTGCTTAAAAATGTTATTAATATAAACATCTTACCTGACGGGTGTGGTGGCCCCAGAGCCGGAGCCGGCGCGCGACGGCGACGCGAGCTCAGCGCTCGGCGGCGTCGCGTGAGACACCAGCCACGCGTCGACCACTTGCCGCGTCGCCTTCCTGCCGACAATTGGTGCGTTTACCTCATTAAACACTTCCATGAACCAACGTACTCAGTATTTTGTGCTCGAGATTATAGCATTAATGCACACGAATATGCGGAAAAGATTACGAGACTGGCGCTTGCACAGAAATAGAATGTGACTGAAATCAAGAAATTACTGCGAAGTGACTTTAACTCTACTATTATAGTAGTACATGGAAATTCTTACAGCTCATTTTCCTAGCTAGCAGTTACTCAGAGATCCAATTGATTAATAAAAGATTTAATGTAGGATGAGATATATAATTTCACATCATCATATTACGACGGGCCTGTTAGTTGGCCTAGTGGTTAGTAACCCTGACTGCTAAGCTGGAGGTCGTGCGTTCGATCCCCACCCAGGACAAATCTTTGTGTGATGAGCATAAAGGTTTGTTCGGTGTCTGGGTGTAATTTATCTATAATATGTATGTATTTATAAAAAAAACTTATTTAAGTAGTATTTCAGTTGTTTAGTACCCATAACACAAGCAAATATAATTGCTTACTTTGGGACTAGATAGCGCTGTGAATGTGGTAGAGTATTATTATATTATTATTATATCATCCCAACAATGTCCGCTGCTAGACATAGGCCTCACCTAATTACGCAATTAATGACATAAAGTAAACACAAATGATATCAAATTTACTTAGATAATTTCTACAGTTAAAACTAGTACAACAAACTAAAAAACACGATAATATTTTTTTAGTTAACTGCTCTTCTACTATTCTCTTTATAAGGCGAATGTGGCTGTTCCCATCCCTAAATGAACAAAATGTTATCTGAATCGGACTGTATGTCACAAATTTACAAGTAATACCCTTTCGATGTAGGATTATGCTTTCAGTATTTGCATATTCAAGCTATTTCTGAAGTTAGATTCAGTTGAAAGGTATATTAGAACAAGATAGATTAGTGAAATTTGAATAACAGGATACCCTGTATTCAAATTTCCAACAATCTTGATCCTGCTGGTTGCTTTATAATATATTGGAGTCTTATTACGGGGTAATCGCTTGCACCCACAGTTATGTTGTAGATTTCTGAGTACCTACTCGAGACTTTTAGTAAAACTATTACAATGGAATTCAAGGCAGCTTATCTTATGTACTATGGTATGAACAATAAATATGCACTACAATTAGGGTTGCCACCTTTTTTAAGGTAAAACAGTATTTTTTACAAAACATTGCAAAAAATATAGTACTATTAGGAAATTCAAGAAAAAAAATAGTACACATTTATTTTTGGAAATTAGGTATTTATTTTTACATGTGTATTTGTTGTTAGTCTTAGCTTTGATTAACAAACTCTTATTATTTTTAAAATAATTATAGGAATCTGAGCAATTGAATGCGTTTCGTTCTGAAATTCCCAATGCTGCGTTGCGCCTTGCGGGTGCGTCCTGTCACAGTTTAAAAGTGCGAAAACTTAATTACCGTTGAAAATATAGTATTATTCGTACTATATTATTATTCTATACCATATAGTGCAATGGACTGAAATATAGCACGATACTATATTATTATAATATAGTACGGGTGATGGTAACCCTAACTACAATAGCTATACAATGTTAAACAGAAAAATAATAATTCTGAGCTAAGAACAAATACAAATGAAACTTAATAAAAATTAGGATATTTCTGTACCGTTCCTTTGTTTCCAAAATTATAATGAGTTAAATTGAACGCAGACAAAGCTCTCAGGGATAATAAGATTACTCGCAGCAGGCTTTTGAAGTATTAACGTAGTTATAATTATATCTACGTAGATTTGGTAATGAAGTAATGAGACAAAACAAATTATTGCGCAGGACGCAAAACTGAAGTACGGTCGAGAGGTCATTCGAGACTGTCGAGATGCGGAAGCCTGAAATCATCTACTTATCCCAGTTTTGTAAACAAAATTAATTCAAGTATTTTTTCTCAGCCTTGAAAACAACTTTTTTGTATTTTCATTCTACTTGAAAACATAATTATTTGTAAATAACAAAATTTATTTACGACAGGTACACGTAATGTACTTTAAAGGGAGTAATCAAATTTTTATAAAGCTTCAGCTATTTCATGTTTATTTAACACGTGTTATGTTACAAATTAAATATAGCTCCGAGATGAATCGGCCCGAAATACCAAGGAATATTCTTACTACATTATTGAATAACTATCAAAGGGTACGACTAAAGCGATAAAGTCCCGCGGGACACCCAAGAAAGCGGAGGCAGAATCTTGCGAAAGCTGATACCTGAAGTAACTATAAACTACCAAAGACGTACCAATTTGACTCAAGAGAAACACTTTGAAAACAGATCTCAGCTAATTCTATTCCAAAACTTAGTATTATCTAGCTTTTGGTCGCGTTTTCAAATGTTTATCGTAAACCGATACCGCATTATACGAGATACATTGCTGAATGAAATGATAAGAATAAAGGCTCTTCTAGACGATGCTACTTTGGCACCATTCACATGTCTTCTCTATTTTTCTTTACGAGTAAGACAAAGCGAGCACCAAAAATTATCACTAATATCAAGAATTGCCTATTTGTCTAAGACTGAATAACATCTTTACGAGTAACCTATACTAATATTTTAAAGAGATTATATTTTTGCATGTAACAAATAAACTTAAAATCTACTGGAGCGATTTAAAAAATTCTTTCACCATTAGAAAGCTACATTATCACTAAGTAACAAACGCTATATAACATCACGCTACGGACAATAGGAGCTGAGCAGTGGTCAAATACAGAACGACGGGAACGAAGCCACGCGCGACTTCTTATTATTTTGTAAAGTGAAAAGGCCAGAAACAAACAAAAATACCAAATACCTACTACATTTCACCACACATAATATGGATTTAGGCTGTCTACAGTAAAATAATTAAATTTCTTCGAACAACCGTACTATTTTTTCGAAAAATAAGACAAGAATTTCTTTTTGGCAATTTGGCACGGAGCTCAGAGAACGGGGCATGGTCAAGCTTTATTTAGACTTGAGATCCTTTGTGGAATAAGGGATTAAGGGGAGGAAAAATGTGGAAGGGGTAAATGAAGCTGTATATAACAAAGACAGACATATTAAACTAATAAATATTCAGTTGGCTCATTCCACATCGTGCAATAGTGACATCCTCCTTCCATTCTCCGTACGTCGAACTGGAGAGTAATGGAAATTCTTCAATGTGACAATTCGTATGTGAGGGTTCATCTATAGCTTACGCTACAGCTATTTCTAACATTGTATAACAACTTAATATTGTGTGACGGTCTTTGTCATGACAAATGGTGTTGCGTCGAGAGAAACGACTTATGATTTTTCAAGTCATGTTTATATTTCAAAAGCTCAGCAAACAGACGTATGAAATGAAAAAAACTGAATGAAATCTAAATAGGTCCTAAGCTGCTACAACTTGTTCTGCTATTATTTCACTATGATATGTCAGAATGATAGCATACTTTCATTGTTTTAGTTGTCCAACTGTCAGGAATTTGGTAAGTCGTTTTAATTCCAACATACTAGAATTCGTGGGGGCTTTGCTCCCGTCATTCTTTATTTGGCAAATGCTCAGCTCCTTTTGGTCGTAGCGTGGTGTTATTTAGCCTATAATCTTCCTCAATAAATAGGCTATCCAACACTGAAGGATTTTTTAAATCGAACTTGTAGTTTCTGAGATTATTGCGTTCAAAAAATAAACAAACTCTTCAGCTTTATAATATTAGTATATATTTTTTATAAATGTTTTTATAATGCACTATTTTGTATATTTTTGTAGTTATATAAAACGTTTTTGCCGCAGCATAACAGCGTTATACACCTGCCGAAGACTACAACTAGTAGACTAGTAGTCACGTGTTTAACTGTAACTGCCTCGGTGGCGCAGCGGCGAGTGTATACAACTGCTGTGCAAGAGGTCCCGGGTTCGATTCCCGGGTCGGGTGAAAATGGTAGGGCTTTCCTAACATGAAATTCCAGTATTGAGATTTTCCCGGAGTTTGGTAAACAAATGTACCCGGTTGATGACAATAGGCTCGCCCCCTATTTCATGGGACCTAACATAGCTGGCGAAATGTGGTTGTGAAACACCTCTTCCTACCCCTTCGGGGAAAAAGGCGTGATGCTATGTTATGTTATGTTTATGTTAACTATGTAATACGTCGAGATCCGACGGAAAACGAAGGTCGAAGATGTCGGGAAGCGGGTGACGAGGTTAAGGTGGAGGTGGGCAGGACACTTGGCAAGAAGGGATGACGGACGGTGGACCAAGGCAGTCACAGAATGGTGGCCTAGAGAAGATATCAGGCCAGTGGGCAGACCACCAGCCCGATGGTCGGACGATATCGTCAAGATCATAGGATCTCATTGGACGCGGCTGGCACAGGACCGTGAAATGTGGCGCTGTAGAGAAGAGGCCTATACCCAACAATGGGTTAATGTGGGCTGATGATGATGATGTAATACGTAGAGTATCAACTACTTAATATTCTTATGTGTGAAAAAGCATTGCAAATCAGTAGAGATAAAATCGTAACGGCATTGTATCTGAGGAACCGATGACGCGGACTATTCTAATAATATAAAGACTTTATCAAACGCAAACAATGTCAGATGGTGAATGGTAGAACAATATTAGCTGCTGTTAGAAAATTTACCTGACAAACTTTAATGTAAACTCCTGTGCCTTAAAACACTATAAATTTATGCTACCGTAATAAATAATAATAATTCAAATTAGTTTTATAACAATCCATTAATTTATTTATTTACTTGAGTCCAAATGTCAAGACGTATAGCGAACAATAAATTAATAAAACAGATGCTTTGAACAGCTGATACACATTCAGTTTTTGTTTATGAGGCAGCCTATAAAACACAAAGTAGTAATAGTTATTCATATTAGTACAGTCAGGCAAAGCTATTGCGTAGTTGTAATTAGAAATATTACTTAAGCCAATTCATTCATTCATGAAACTAATCAAGCAGTTTTTATTAAAAGGTTTATACGACACATTCAAGTAACGAAAGACAAATTGATATTTACCACACAATATCCAGAATGAGTTGTTTATATCAGGTTATAAAATTACTATATTAACCAGTTAGAACATTGTGCTGTGCCCGACAGGGTCCATAATTGTAACCTACATACCTAGTACCACCTATTTGTACATTATGGAAGCAATAAATGATTGAGTATTGAGTACAGTGATTGAATTAGCAACGATGGTCCAAACGTTCACCTAACCGAAGACGTAAAGAGATATGTTTTATTCAGCAACAAATATTAGATTTTCTTCTATATAGCAGGTAATTGACATGACTAATGAAGCGGGACGAACTTTTTTATGTTAATAGTCTGGTTCTACGTGGTACGGATGAAAATATTAAGGCTAATAACTGTTTATATAAAACACTATATTTTAAAGTCATAATATTCTGATAAAGATTAAATGGTTATAATTTTATGGTAAATTGAAAATGTGTCTGCAATGCATACTTTAAAGCACTGCACTGAGCTGTTGGATTGTGTACCTTCAAATAGCTTGAACATAATATAAACTCCACAAAGTGAAAACCCCATTTTTACAGCCGGCGCTCAGGTGGCTTAGTCTGAATTTAGACATTCGAATGTTGGGTATTGATATCGCTGTCAAATGTAAGGAAATTTAGATATGGTCGCTGTAACTTTTAAACATTTGACAGCGACATCGAAACCGATTATTTGAATGACGAAATTCAGAGTAAGCCCCCAGATTCGAACTCGGACCGTCGTTTAACTGTACTGACTTATAAAAGCAAAATTTCCTTAGTTTAAGACCAAACTTTTAAAGCTCAGAGTAGGCACCATCAGTCCGTATTAATTAAAGTCAAAAGCCTAAATAAACGAAAAGTTTAAAACAACAGGGGCATAGCAATTAACTCCTTAATAAAACTATTAGGAATGGCCTTCTAACAATAATTCATGATCTAGATACATACCTACAGCTTTGTAACCTATTTTTCTCTGTATATAATAATTATTATTAAAATTTTAACCGGGGCTCCCTTCTTCTATCAATAAAAAAAAGGTTAACCTCTCCAATCGTTCCAAGAATTCCTAAGCAAAAAAAAAAAGTTGATCTGTTGTAGCAGTTGAATTAAAATTAATTTTCTTATAAGTTTAGTTATCATCTCAAAAATACGATTAAAAAGCCATGTAGGCAAAGTAAATTTGATACGAGAGTTACTATCTCTATTCATCTCGATGTGGCAAACAAAACAGCGCGAAAATGTAGTAATTATAGCTCCACATAAACAATACAGTCACGTGAAGACATGATTAGGCGCGAGTTTTTAAACACGAGAATAGTCAGTACAACTTCTCATTATTATTAAGTGTTTGAAAGCAGATATTGCTATTATTAATTTAAAACTAAACAAGAAACAGCTGTCAAATTATTCTTTGTAACAAGCAACAATTAATAGCGTGACAAGTAAAATACGACTCTTGGATCAAATTAAAGCCTACTTTCGATAACAGCGGATTAACTAAGGTAACATGAGCAAATAATTAAACAAAAAGCTAAACAATAACTTAAAGTAAACAAAACTTTTAAAAAATTGGAAACTTTTACATAATTACTTTGATAAAGTATATTTAATCTTGACAATTTTTTTATCAAATTACGATAAAAAAATTGTCAAGATTGACGTTCCATATTCCCCCCTAAATAAAATTCTGAAGAGTAGGTATGGCCTGGTTCATATTTTTTTAAATGTTTATATCTCTTCAAATCTGTCTGGTACTTCTAAAATTTAGCTCTAAATAAAAAAGCTAAATAAAGCTTTTAGATTCGGTACCCATCAAAATAAATCAAACGAGCCCAAACTCGATGCTGATGATGATGTCTACCTTTCACCATCATCAACCACTGTTTACCATATAGACCAAAGAACTTCTTAAGACGAATCAAACGAGCTCAAACTCGATGGGATTGTGTCGTTTTATTATAAAGTTCCTATGGCCACTTTCAAGCTACAAGCTCCATCATGAGATCAGCTCTGTCATATTATGTTGCATATTGCATTGTCACGCGATATACATAATATGCGTGCAAATTTCAGCGCAACGGGAAGTGTGTTAAATTTAACACAAAATAATTTCTTTTTAAACAAATAAATTTAATAAGGATGATGAGCTGTTGGCCAAAAACTCAAAAAAAAATGTCAAAGTTGAGTTAGTAACAAGTTTTCTACAAAACATTTAACTGGGCCAATCGTTAGGTACGCCAAATTTTATTGTTCATTAAAAAGCCGCAAAATGTTCTGAAGTTAAACATCACTTTGAAGTTTCCCCTTTAGTAAAACATTTTGTTTAATGGTCAAAATATGTTGAACTACGCTGATAACAAGAGGGTTTCTAATTTCTAACCAATATTTCAGGAAACTTTTCATTGAGGCTGTTTAAAACTTCCTCCCTAGCCTAGGCCGCTTTAGACCTTTTTATGGGCGGTACAGTACTCCTTGTGGCCTAAAAATCTTTACCGTTATTTTAAAGTCTTAGAATGATACATAGGGTTAATACTTACGTTGGTTTGGGTCTTAAATTTCAAATATGTTTTAATTCTGATACGTACATATCTGCACTAGAATCATATGAGTAGGTACTATTAAAGAAAGTGTTACTTAAGTGTATAAAAACTTAAAAATATTTTAGCTAAGAACTTTTTCAATTAACTTTAGTTTGTATAGTTTTTCATAATTTGTTTACTCTTTCTTTATCAACCTTTAATCATTAATACCGAAATATCTATCAGTGGAACCTTGGAAATTTATCCTGTTTCTAGCTGTAAGTATCCCAAATATAATAAAATAAAAATAAAATAAAATAAGATAGAAGTTAACCGAAAACAATTTAAGAAAATGTTTCCAAGGTGTGAAACCTCTCGATCTTCTGCGAAGTAAAATCAATCGAAGTCTATTTCTCTCAGTAATATCGTTGGCCTAGTTGGCACGTGTTTGGATTGTAGTGTTGTAGCGAGACTTGTCTCTCGTCTGTCACCGTGTATTTACTTTTGTTCAGTATGCTGGATTACCTCAAGATACTTTCCCGATGAGTGACATAATGACGACATAGGGTTATTTCTATACATAAAGTATGAATTGGGTCTAGTTAATTAACTGTGTCCATTAAAGTTTTATGAATACATGGCAAACATTTAATACGGCAAATAAAATAATTTATAATTTACCACAAAATAAAAGAGATAAATTGATTTTGGCGTAGGTCTGGTTAATGGTTACTTGATAAATTTGTTTGCTTTTATAACTAAAGATATATTTCTTTGGAATTGTTTCGCCCAGTTTTTAACTTTTATCACAAACACAAACGCAAATCAACCTCAACACAAATTTTAATCATTCGATTCCGATCAAGTGACTATATTACGTTAACGAGTTATCTTGACATCTTGGCACGAATCGCTTTTCATAATAAGAGAACGGTACGCCGCCCCAGAACATGTTCTGAAAACGATCGACCTATGAATACAAATTCACTCGATTTTTCAACGAATTACATACATTCGAGTCATTATGCTACACCCACACTATACTTGGTACTCATTCAATATTTTTTACTTTGAAACTTGTATATGCTATTTATAAAGTTGATTCTGAAAAGCTATATACTCGTTGATACATAAATAGCTTTACTAAATCATTGCGCGATCTTATTCGCGTTATTCATTGAAAAACTAAAGTTTTCCCTCTCTCTGTATAGTATTCGTAGCAACTCATTAATGTTCCACTGCTGAACAATGGTGTTTTCTATTCCATCTAGAAGGCTGAGAGAGTGCAGGCCATAATCTACAAACGCTGGACCAGCGTATACGGGTGGGTGAGGTGAGTCATACTCTTAGAATTTCTTATTTCTTTCTGTATAATATTTATTTACTTCAAATACACAAAACTAACTAAGTATACAAATAAAAAAAAATTGATGTGTCTATTTGTAATATTAAAATAACAGCTTTTTAGAATAGGCATATGAAAATACTTTCATATTAAGTAAGTATCTTAAAAAGTATTAGGCTTCCGTGAAAAAAACTATGAAATCATTGTCCACGCAAACGAAGTCGCGGACACAGCTAGTAATATTATAATAACATTGTGCGTAGGTGTGTTTATATTTCCGTTGATACAGGATTTTCAATGCAATGTTATACGCAGACACATAAAGCACTCATTTAACATAATCCCTTCAGTGAAATGGGATGTGAATGAAGTTGACTTATTTTGTCACGCATGAGTAAATTAATGTACATATATGCCTCCAAATTTTGTGCGGTAATGCATGAAATATGTTTGAAATTCTTGTTGCTAAGTAAGGCAGCGTTGTTTTCAACTTAAGTCATTAAAACCTATCAAGGTTTATTAGAATTTTGGTCCTTATGAATGTCAGACGTAGATACTTTCAAATGTAGTAGAGATCAACTTTTGAAAATATATGAAATACTTCTAATGAAACATGCAGCAAATCATATAATTTACTGTAAACCTATCTTCTTTTTGCTGAAGACAGACTTTTAGACATGCGGGGTCAATCATAAAAAGACATGAATCGTTCCGTGATTTATATCGACCGGACTTGTGTAGAAATACCTATTCCAAAAATGCATACCTAGAGACACGAAATAATCCGAAAAATCATCATAACATTTTGTGCTCTGGAGAGGGGCTGACTTGACGGCGAGGAAGAGCGTGCGGTGAAACTTGGGAATGTGTATGTTTTTAATTAAAGAATTAAAGGCCCACAACAAGACAAAAGAATTATCAAATAGTCCCTCATCCCTAAAAGATTAAAATCAATGCTCTTGAGTCTAGATAAACAATATTCACAAATAAAAATTCACGTTATTTCAATATTTTTAAAACACGATACCGGCGACTAACGGTTCGTATTTCGCGAGTTTACAAACACAGTCGTATTTGAATTTGCCGTTGTATGCTGAATGCGATATGGCCTGAATGCAGTGCAATCGGAAAACATTGTGAACAAACAACCCGTGTATAAAGTGTAGTTAATATTCGCAATAGGCTGGCATGCCAATGAAAATGGTTGGATTAGTTCATTACGTGAACATGGTTTCAATAATTCATGTTTTGTGCTGCTGTTTAGAAATAAATTCAAATTCAGTTGGGTCTAATGGGGGCTTGATCAGCTTATAATATGTTTAGGGAATGTATCCTGTATTAATGATCCATATATAATTTGAATAAAAGTAATTCTTCTAATACGTTTAGCTTTACAAACATACTATACAGGGAAACAAATATGTATATACAAACTCGGAATGACTGACTGAATGTCATTAAATATTTATGTGAGGAACGATTCTTCAATTTCGCGGCTTCAAGACAGCTTATCTAAACATAAGACCACATATGCTGTGAAGCACAGTTCCACTTATCAATACACAGCAGCTATCACAATTTATCATGACCCTATTCACACATATGATCGCCTTTTACCTCCCAATATGGCCCATTGATTAAAAGGCACATAAAACGAGTACCGTTTATAAAACCTATAAATGCTTTACTTCGTTTTATAATAAATAAAAATTTCAGAAATGTCAGTTTATTTAAAAAAAGATGGATGTAGAAAGAAATCTAATAAAATAAGTTTTTAATTTTCTATACGGTAAAATATTATCTTACACTTGCTGCCGCACTCAGAGACGTCAATTAGCAGTAATCTGTCATTAACACAATGTTTTATTGAATAATCGTCTTTAGGTGTATAGACTTACGTATTACACGGTTTTTATTAAATAAACTTTAAAGTTAAGTAACGTCTCCGAGTACGGCAGTTAATAACTTAAGCTGTAAAAACACGTCCTTCTAAGATTCGAAAAAGTTTGATGTTTGATGTTTGATGAGTCAGAATCAGGGTCCAGATGGGCTGTAAGTTTGTTTGCGCAATGGTGGTACCAAAAAGAGAAACCTTTGCTCACCTCATAAAGTAATCATGTACAAACTCCTGGTTCTCGTCGAGCCAGGCCTCGGTGCGTGCACATTCGGCGTCGTAGCAGGTGGGCGCGGGCATGCCGGCGCCCGCGCCACCTGCTGGCTCCTCTATGCTCCGCAACTGTAGGCCTGAAACAATGGGAAACTATGTTTAGTAAAACAGCATTTTCATCAGCAACCTATTAATGTCCCACTACTGGGCTCGGGTCTCCTCTCCTGTATCTAGAGAGCTAAGAGGGTTGAAAACAGCATTTGCAGGTTATAAATTAATATTCTCTTTCCAGGTAAATATAATAATAGGGGTCAAACTATTTGGAGGTATCGTAAATATGAATCAAGATGGACATGGTTTGGTTATTTAGTCAATTGTCCTGGAAAGCATAATTTAAAAATAAGTAATGTAAATTACAACCAAACAAAAATATTGAAATTTTTCGAATAAATATATAGGTACATAAATGAAATATGAGATGTTACAATATAGATGGTGAGTGCAATGTAGATGACTGGTATAATAATATTCATAAATGGTAATTAATACACAAATATAATGTGATGCATACACGGCGCCCGTTGGTCCACAGAACACTTTAAGGAAGTTTGTTCTATGCGATTATTCCACCATGGGCAGCATAATCTAAACACCATTATTTTAATAACCTAATATTTTCCAAACAAAAACCATATTCAACATTCAACAATCAGACTTGAAAGCTGTCACCAAAAGCCTTTCAGGCATAGACTACTCGGGTGTGTAACAAAAAACTTTCACGAAAAAGTATGGAAAGGTTTTAGTCATCCTCTTTTGTCGTCATTAAGGAACATTTTTCACCAAAGGCTTACAAAAGCTTTAGCAGTGATTGAGTGAAACCGAACAGAACTGTTAATGAGTCTGTTTGACGCAAAATTATCTTTTTTAATTCCACTATGATGGCAAATAAGATTAAGGCCTGCTTGATATTTAGCGTTTATTCAATGGAATGGAATCAGGAGGATCAGGAAATCTGGTTGCCTGTACTGATTATACTGTATTTCATTTCAACCACTGCAGGGTTCGGGTCTCTTCCAAAGATTTTGAGGAAATTTGGCCTACTATACCATGCCAGACTGTTCGGGTTTTGTTTCGAATTTTTGTTTTCTCGCAGTGCGCTTTTCTGCTTAAAGTTAGTTTACAGGTAAGTTAGGTTAGGTTTACGACACCCACGGCTTGAAATGGGGTAGTGAAATTATATTTTCTAAATCAGTCACTACACGGATTAACTGTATTTAGTATGAATTATCTATACCAATATTATAAAGCTGAAGAGTTTGTTTGTGTGAATCACAGGAAAGTCCGATTAGAAGATAAGTAGTGGCTAAACAAAGATCCACGGGACCGAAGCTTTCGCACGAAAGCTAGTAATGAAATATTGAAACAGTTTTAACAAGCACCACAATGTAAAATCTATGTATAGCGTGAATTAGCCAACAAATTTGCCAAGATACAAAGAAAATATGTAGGTTGTAAAGGTAAAATATCCAGGAAGAATAAAAAAAAATATCCAGGGAGACGTTCTACCTTTGTATTAACGGTCCTGTATAACTTGTATGTCACCCTTGAGTAAAGAAAAGTTCTATTCTTAGCAACAAAGATGCCGAGAAAATAGAATTCGTACAGCAAAAGAATTCTTTTGAATTCCAACTGCTTTCCCTCTAAGTCTCAAGTGTGTGCGAACTGAAAACGTTTTCTCGCAATTCTGGTTCACTCTAATGTTGGTTCAATAATTAGTTTAACCGTCCTGCTGCAGTAATGTCAACATTTTACGTTGACCTTTATCGTTTCCTTCGAGTTTGAACGTGACATCCATTAGTTTTGGTACGATACGTGCTCGCTGACCCTTCCGCCAACCTGTTGACTGTTCATTTAAGGTCAGAAGTAACCTTCTGCTGCTTTATTAAGTACATTCTTATTATGAATTCAAAATAACGGTAGTCGACATTGAGCCGGTAGGCATCCTTATGATGTCAGGAAGACATCTTGTAATGAAACATTTAAATGCATATAAGCAAGAGATTATTGGTTTCTTTTGATGCGTTGTATTTACAAACTATTACGAAGAAACGTTTCGTAAATTAATATTTATTATTTCCGCCGGCTAAGATGTCTGAGATAAGTATGTAATGTAAGGTGAATAATGAATTGTGACTATAATAATTTGTCGCGATAGGAATCGCGGTGTGTGATGTTTATTGCGCATGTATTTTAAACAGCTTGGAGAATCACGTCATGATATTTGTAATTTTCAAACTAGACTTTAATTTTCGTATAATTTCGTATGGGTATAATGAATATTTTCTATATAATTATTTTGGCTTATTTGCTATGAAAATTTTCTCAAATTTGAAAGAAAGCAAAAATAATGTGCTAATCAAAAAATTTTACACTTGTCTTTTATCTGAGGTTGGTTTGCTAAACAGGCCTATTTATTTAATTTAAGGAAGTGAATTATGTCAGTCAGTATTAATTAATACCTACACCGGCCTTCTGACTGGCCGGTCTTCTGGCCTTCGACCATATAATAACTATGTTGACTGTACAATGCAAAATGCAAATTTTAATACTCTTCCATATATCTTTAAACAAGGCCAAAATAGTTGAAAAGCCAAATAAGCTTTCTTTATCAAAAAAGCCATTATGAATGGTCGTAAATCGCCATCGCTATCATCTTCCACATCTTAAATTCCGAAAGTGTTTTATTTTTTTAAACATTCGGCACTCAGTAACGGGTATCGTGTTGCTATGGCAACTGTGGCGAAAAAAGACAAACTGGATATTTTATGATCGTACATTTCGATGTTTTATTATGATTTTGGACTTAACATAAGTTAACATATTATTGGCATATCATAACAAAGATTTATGACATAATTATGAAATGTCTCCGCTGATATTCTTATTTCTATTCTTTATAGATTGTAGGTTATAGGTATAGGTTAGTAGATTTATGCTTATAACGAGCATTAGATAGCATTGCTAAAGAGAACGGCTGAAATGGTGACTAAAAGCTGTGCTACATGGTTATAAACTTGCCTTTCACAGAGGTGCCCTTGGTGGATTCCAACCGTGTAGCCGGCTGTTGTAAACCAAATTTCATACAAACTACGCGGATGGCAACCAAGCTCCCACCAAGGTCACTCTGTTGGAACGCAAGTTTATAACCGTGTAGAACACCTATGCCATGCAAAAACTCATTTTGAATTTGCCATGTAGTTGCGTCGCTATTCATGAGCAGAATATAATCAAATAATAAATGTACATGGGTAACAATATTGTATATAATCGACCATTTTATCCGTCCAGATATCGTAGAAATATAATAATAATAATATAATAATATGATGATAATAATAATATTCTACCACATTCACACAGCGCCATCTAGTCCCAAAGTACGCAATTATATTTGCTTGTGTTATGGGTACTAAACAACTGATATACTACTTAAATATATTTTTTTGTAAATACATACATATTATAGATAAATTGCACACAGACACAGAACAAACCTCTATGCTCATCACACTAAGATTTGTCCTGGGTGGGGATCGAACCCACTACCTCCGGCTTAGCAGTCAGGGTCATTAACCACTAGACCATCAGGCCAGTCAAAATATATCTATCTAGATTTAAATTATAGACCGTAAGCGTTAAATATGCATAGAGGTAGGTCATATTCGATACTCTCTGAGTCACAGTAGGTATGTTAGCTGGTTGAATTATTTAGATTCTAATCAGCTCTCTAACAGTTCTTAACTTTTACTTAATTGGCAATGCTAATTAGTGAATTGATGACTTCAAAGAAATAAATGACGTTTGTCGATGATTTCGGATTCCTAACGCTTTGCTTTACTGGTCACTTACAAATAAGCCTACGTCTTGCAGGATCGTATCTAAGATAATAATGATTAGGTACATTACAGCGTTACTTACGTCTTTTATACCTGAAGAGGTAGGCAGGGATATTAGGTCCCATGTAATAGGGGAAAATGTTCTGGTTAAAGGCAAAAACCTTTAAACAAATATGCAAATGCAAATGGCAAATAGATCTGTGCTAACTATTTATTGTTTCGTTTTTGTATCCTATGTTAAAATTCCAATCTTGTTTAATCGAATTTAAATTGATAATTTTGTAATTTTTGTAATTATTCTTTTTTTTTTCTTCTCTTATCTTCTGTAGTCTTAAAATATGCTTATTGTGGCAACTTTAAAACATAATGCAACCGAAAAGAATCTTATGTTGTATAGTACCTAATTAAGTTATTGTTATGTGATCACTAGTTGTCCTTAATAAATAAATAAATAAACCAGAACATTTCCAGCTTCAGGGTTGATACAGAGAGTTTTAGAATAGAACCCAGTATCGTGTTTGTTCGACCCGTGAATGCCGTAATTGGTTCATTGCCATGTCATTGCCGAAGAGACATAAAAATCGCTTTCAATGCTTTGTAAAGATGTTTGCTAGTTACGCCATAATTGGTAAGTAACTTGCCCAGCTCTGTGGGTACTTTTTCCTATGTCTATTTAATATGCGTTTCTTCTCGAACGAATGTAGTAAATATATTTTTTAAGAAGGAACCCTTACCTACGTGAAGCAATTCATCAAAATAAAGTAAGTTTGTGGTATGAGACGTGATGGATATGACTGATGAATAGTTTGTCAAGTCGAGGATATAAAACTCACTCATCGAAATATGGAGACAAGTTCTGCGCCTAACATTAATAAAATCAATACTTATCTCTTTCATAGTACGCTCATATATTCCTTTTGCTATGAAAATATCACAAGTAAATGAAATATTAAAACATAATCTGGATTTTCGGCATCATAAAATGTATACAATACGTAAATGTTTTGTATCTCCATACAAAAGCATCAATAAATAACCGTATAAAAGATTATACATAATTTAAAAGCAAATCCCGTATGACTTTGTTTAATATTTATTAAATCTCCATATTCCCGATTATTTTCAACGTTTTACGCAAAATGTAGTTTGCATATTTATAGAAATTATTTAAAATACAGCGCCCAAAGCTCAGTAGGTTCAGATGTCGATTAAAAGTCAAATTATTGCTGTGTAATTATTGCACCCGGAATTTTAAAATCAGCAGTGATGCCAGAGCTGGATTACCATTTGAAGTAATATTTATACGAGTAAAACTATAATTTGATTGGAAGTTTAAACATAAATAGAAAAAATGCCTACACAACTCCAGTAATATAATATTTCTAACTTGATTAGAATGCTTACGTCATTCCATCTCCAAGATTGTTCTATCACCTTTCTAATGAAAAATGTGTAGGCGTTAACAGCACTCTTATTCTAAGACAATACATAGCAACTAATAAAAGAATCGACGCATCCCAGGACTCGTTTAAGATTAGTAGTATTAGTTAGAGTAGTAGTATTAGAAAATATGACATCTTCTTTATCATGCAAAAGTCTTGTAATACGATATAAAAGGCTATTATTGAAAGCGTATCACTAACCCATTGGTCTGTTATTTAGACAACTGAAAGCTTTCTACCGTCTTTGTTATAAAAATAACCGTTCTTTTTCATCTATCAATACACAGCTCGAGCTTTTCAAAAAAATTAAGTGTCGGGCTAACAATCTATAATTTTTGTTTTCATAACTTCGTTGTTTGGGCATTAAACCATTATACATAAATATGTCAAAATTACTGCCGAAAGTTTTCTACTCTATCATAAAGTTTTACAAGCAGAAAATAATAGTGAAAAATTAACTTTTTTACAGAATTTAAGAGTTAGCAACAATATTAATTATGTTATGTCACTTTTTATGTATTCAGAAGACACTCATAACACTAGTCACTGACTCACTGCAATTAACAAAGGAATATCCACACATCTTAATTGAAATTCCCACTTTGACAACAGCGGACTGCCATTATGTCATAACTCATAATGAATGGCAAACTAAAATACAGAGAGAAACAGTATCAAAGTCGTATACAAGATTGCTTGCATACATAAAATTGTTCAAGTTTCTAGATGTTAGCATAACACCCTTACAAGGGAGCAATTGTTAACATTTACATAACAAGGGATGGAATTTTAGCTGAACCTCGGCATGAATACTTGTGAACTTGACATGCGTATACGGGGTGACGGAGACTCCATTTTAATCACAATAACTGCGTTCAACCACACGCTGTATAAAGACTCTTTTGTCGGTACTTATTTTATAATAGTAAGTCTACCAAGGCTTGGTTTGGTCGTCAAATCTTAGGATACCTATTAACGCAAACCGTTTTGCGATTCGCGTTTTGGTCAGCAATATTAGGTAAGTACTGAGACCAAAAGTTGCCATTGGCACTAATTCCGCATTTATTCATTTAAGAAGTTAAATAAATAATTTTATGAGATATAAAACTAATCTTTCTATCTTATAAAATTAATTATTTAATTCATTAACACTATACGTAAGTATAGTGTACAAATAAATGCTTGGAATGAAATCTTAGACTTAGGAAAAGTTTAATGTAACTTAACAATCTTGCAAGGTATAATCTGTTTATTTTTATATAAAACATCATCCTTTTTTACTGAAAGCAGACACAATGGTTATAAGACATTCATAAAACCAGTTAGATATAACATATTAATAGTAAACTTGAAAATATATTTATATACCTACGAGTATGTAAGATGTCATTCAAACACAAAAAAATTACGTGTTAGACAATGCTTCACCAAAAAAAATCAATAGTTAAAAGTACTATAATTATCACATATAAAAAATAATACGTGCAAGACATAATACGCCATATTAACACAAAGTTTAAATATTTATTTTGCGTAGCAACAGTTGGTACATCGGGCATTACGTGCACGTAACTCGGAAACCGGCCGTAAGCTTGTTTACCTGCTTAAATATAAATATGTAAGGCTCACAACTGAATATTGGATAATGTTTACACGTACGATATTTAAGCCTATTAGCTTACCTATTGTTTATTGTATTTTTTTATTATGTATTTTTTTAAGTAGCATGGTGTGGGAAACCATGACGTTAGTAGAATAAAATATATTTAATGTTATTAAAATTTACAGACGTACTTATTATATATGGACGTGTTGATGTCATTTTAGGGCGGGACTGTGAATTACAATATTAAAAAAAGTGATATTAAATACATTTTATTGTCGTTCACTGTGGAGTCCACTTTAATACAAATCAAATGAGCCCAAACTCAATGGTACACCGTCGTTTTATGACAGAGTTCCAATGGCCACCTTCCAATTCCATCATCAGATCAGCTTCATTTTAT
This sequence comes from Laspeyria flexula, assembly GCA_905147015.1. Classification (NCBI taxonomy): domain Eukaryota; kingdom Metazoa; phylum Arthropoda; class Insecta; order Lepidoptera; family Erebidae; genus Laspeyria; species Laspeyria flexula. The sequence goes on along the minus strand of LR989964.1, from coordinate 6,355,316 downwards.
AATATTGCATTGTCATCCAATCTAAATAATATTTACATGCAAAATTTCATCTCAATCGGTTGAGTATAACTGCTTTAAAATTAAGTTGCAAGATTAAATCCGCCCACGTACCAATATGCATAAAATAAATAAATTTTAACTCAGACATACAAACATTGTAATTAATAAAAAAAACTTTTAATAATAATAACTGTCAGATCTGTACGCTAGGGTTAACAATGATAAATCTAGAAATAACTTCTGTTGAAAGACAATACCAAAACCAGTTAGTGTACAATAACTTAGAAAACACAAGTGACAAAAACAAAATTAGCAAAGAGAACTTATTCGTACTTATTAACAAAATAATAAATAGGTTCAAAATGTATGTTCTAGATCACACGAAGAAAAAGTGGATGTTCAATAAGTAGTCCAGACAATTTCCTATGTAAACCGCAAGCCTACAAATTAGTCTCCCAACGGGCCCCTAAGAAAATTAGGTCGCCAATATTGCGACACGAGCAAACTGCGAAATTTTATGTCATTTGTAATCTAAGTTACCGTTTTAGAAGTTGACATTCATACTTATTTTAACAGTAAAATAAATTAATCCGAGTAATCACTACCCTAAAAATTATTTAACACAATTTCCTTCGCCATTTGCTTTAATACAGCTGTATTCTCGGCAATTAACACAAATAATTTGATGGAGATTAACTTAACGAAGGTAATGGAGATATTCCAATATTAATGTTTACTTTATTATCATAATCTTCTTAGGGTCAATGATAAATTATAAAATAAGTTATCAATGAAGTCGCATTAACAAATTAATATGAAATTAATCGATATTTCTGTTTGCTGTGGATCTGGGCACTGATGAAACAATCACGGAAACTGTTTTCTGTTCATTCTGTTTTATTTTACTACGCTTTATTGTTGTATGATACATATGTGACAACTAGAAAGGAGTCTATGAAATAAACCAACGATTATATTGATAAAATATTTGATTATACTATTCAAAAATAGCATAACTTTCACTCCATCCAAGAATTTTTATAGACCAATCAGCTATTCCTTCGATTCCTTCCAACAAACAACATTTGTATGAGGGTTTTGCTGATCTTTGATCTGGCCTTGGATCTGCCGAATTGTTTAGTAGTCGTTCGATTGAATAGCCCATGTGTTACAATTTGTATAACCTCAAAGTGTCAGTTCTCATAGCAATGTTCTCTTATCAGATGATCGCATGGACTTGACACAAATATACGGTATATGAGATTGACGATGACGCGTCGGTTCCAGTCGTTTGCCGCCCACTTATTGACGTACCAGCAACTAGATCGTAATCTCTAATACGAACATGCTTTATTGATGTTCATAGTTTAATGTCTTGTTGCTTGGAGCAAACAGGAAAGTATTAATTAACTGGTTTTCTTCGTGCATAAACGTCCTTATGTGATCGCGTTTATGTTTTTGAAACTTTTTATATGTCTGTTTGTTTTTAACTAGCCCTGTGTCAAGCGGGACTTTCCAACCATACTATTAACAGACACAAAGTACACACAGACTCGAAACAAATATCTATCAATCACACACATTTATTCACAAGTCATTCAGCACGCTGATTTTACTGGTGAGGCGGGCACCTTAACCCGTCAAATTTCCTGTAGATGTGGGTACTTTCTATAATTAAAAAGAAAAATGTAGCCATCTTGGCTAGTTAAGTTTTTGTAGGAATCATATGAAATTGTTATTTTCTTTAAACTTCTAAACTGTCAATTAACAAAACGAGATTTTTTTAGATGTGATTAGCAATAATAATATAATATTTTCACACATTCACACAGCGCCATCTAGTCCCAAATTATACAATTATTAAGCAATTATATTTGGTTGTGTTATGGGTACTAGACAACCTGTTAGACTACTTTAATTTTTTTTTTTGTAAATATTTGTGATTAATATGCTTATAAAACAAAAAGCAACCGACACTTAAGTTTGATGTAATAAATCAGCACATACAAATTTTGTCATTGCCCATAAGGTTTGCAAACACAATGCTAATAGGATAAAAGTTCAACGACTTTACGGATATCGATGTCTTGCTCAATTAACCTGTAAGTTACTTTGTCTGGAAAGTTTTACTCACATTAGGTAAATGGCAATAGTTAAATAAAAAGCCAGGTTTAATTTAGATTAAAACTAATTTGTGTGAAAATAAATTACACTTTAATATTATTTAAAAACTATTTAATATTTTATAAAATGGCTATAAATCATAGTAATCAGTTTAAGAACCAAGATTTTTAATTAAAGTTGTTACAATAAATTATTGGTATTGAAAGAAAAATCAAATTTAATTAAATTCAAAATCATTAATTTAGTTTTTATTCTTTATTCATAAATGTTGAAGCTAACCTCATTTTGTATGAACATAATTCACTAATATTATTACTCCTGCTAATGATAGATAATTGTTGAAATGATAATTTTTAGAGTGTCATCGCACTCTAAAAATTATCATTCAATATAATTATATAAAGATGTTAAAAGATAGTTCTACATAATTATCTTTGTATCAATAATAAATTAAAATACGAATCCTTCTAATATTATAAATGCGAAATTTATGTTGTATGAAATTATTTGTATGTATGAAATTTGTACAATAAATAGCTTATTGACTGCAATGGCACATGGACTGCTTTTTAACCCGAAAAAATAAAAATATTTTTTTTGTGGGCTAGCACTATAATAAAATTGTATGATCCGTGTGCAGCTAGTTATTACGCAAATAATAATACTTACACGGTACGGCTTTGCGAAAAACCCAAGAAAAACCACGCCGGATCTCTGCGTGATAATTCCACCAGCGAATTAAAGTGCTGATTACTTATCTGATATCATACGCCAGGAATTTCCATGGGACGGTCTCATACGGAATCCGCATGAGCGAACCGGAGACAATATACTTGTAAATGTTTTTATTGTCTGTCAGTAGGTAATGGGTACGTACTCCGACCAACTTATACTTACAGCTAGCTAAACGACGTACACGGTAAACTGAGTACTATATTTGCTGCAACAAAATTTGTGATACATTTTCTGAAGTGCATAAATAACTCGGTCGCCATAGCTAATCGTATGTATAGTGAATCTCAAGTAATTATCTGTTTTGCGGCTACAGATAGCCTGTATTCATTATAATTAAATTATTGTTTTGTCTTATGACGTCATTGCTTTCGATAAAATTGGTTTGTATTAGTATAGTGTTAAGGTAAATTTTCATTTATGCAAAGGAATACCTACTTTTATTTCAGAAAAAGATGTACTTAATGTGTTATTTAGTATTCTTCTCTTAGCTCAGACACACAGGTACTAAATCCTAATACATTTTGTCTCACTAAGTAGTTCATTACACACTCGAACATAAACCCAAATAATGTTTGGTTCGTTTTGTGAATGTCGGCCTGATAACCTTCTTGCCAAAATATATAACATCGTAAAACGATGCTTGTTTTTATTCTTCATAAAACAGCTTTCAATAGAGGAAATTAAGTTGAACATAAAATGGTATCGTGTATACGAGATCCCACATGGGTATTCTGAAGCTTGCTTTAAAATCTAAAGGAAATATTGTCGTAAACATATTTTATTTACTGCCAAAGCAAACGTGATTGCGACTCGCCTTTAGTTTGTGACCTCGTCTATGAGCTTGACTAATTTATCGTAGCTGCACCAACATCAGCAAGTGAAGAAGTGTTCCTACTGCCAGCATATTTATCCCACCTTTTCAATGAGTTCTGAACTTCTGGAGACCACTACACAACAGCAGAAGTAGAATATTAATTGACTATGTAATGTAGGCATAAATGCATTTAAAAATAAACAGCATAATTTTGCGTCTCTATACAAATTCTGCGAACTAAACAGATGAAAACTGAACAATTCTAGAACTGATGGTCGATGGAGAAAAACGAGTGGCGGCCACGTAAGCGAAAGCGCAGTGTCGGGTGACCCCCAATGAGATGGACCGACAACCTGGTAAAAGTTGCGGGTGGTCGTTGGATGCAGATGGCATTTGCACTGTGGCGGAGTTTAGGTGAGGCCTATGTCCAACAGTGGACGTCATAGGGTCACCTGATATGGTGATAATAATACAAATTCAATCTATACTAATATTATAAAGCTGAAGAGTTCGTTTGTTTGTTTGGTGTTCAGTGTTGGATAGCCGATAGATCGAGGAAGGCTATAAGCTATATAACATCACGCTACGCCCAATAGACGCTGAGCAGTGGCCAAACAAAGAGCAACGGGAGCGAAGCCCCGAACAACAGCTAGTTTAATGATAAGAAGTCATTGTACCCAAATTTAAACATTGGTTCGCAATGAGTTTGTCCTATTAGGAGCACGCCGTAAATTAATATAATTAGAGACATCCACGAGCCTATTTAAGACATTCAAAATAAACAATTTTGATTGGTACCTTGGGACTGTCAAACAATGTGTACTTACTATAACAATGTCAGTATTGAACTCAATGATGCAACTACCTATAACGTATTATGCTTCGTGTTAAGGCCAATGAACACTTAGTATGCGACGATGCTCCCTACCGTATTACTACGCGGCATTAGAACAACATTTTGTTACCAACACCATTACGTGTATAGCCCATTAGTTTGTATTAACATGGTCGTTTATTTATTTATATTTGTGAATATATTTGCGTTGTACAACGGATTAATACTCCGTGTAGTGACGGATTAAGAATACATAATGTCACAACCCCATCTCAACCCGTGGGTGTCATAAAAGCGGACTAAGGGAGTAAACTTTAAGCAGGCAAGAGCAGTGCACTATGAGAAAAAGAAAATTCGAATTTTGTAAAAGAAAACCCGTCTGGCCAGAGTGGTATAAGTAGGGTAAATTCGCTCCGCAATATTAGGAGGAAATTCATGCCTAGCATTGGGATATTTATGGTTTGTAATGATGAACGAATGAATGTGATAGGTTTAGCGTATTTTGTCTGGGGACTAGATGGCGGCGATATATGATAAGGTACATAGTCAATGCAATAAATATGTCTAATTTTGTTCTGACTGTACAAAAGTTGGGCTAGAGAACGAGGTTACAGTTATATTCTCTCACTACTTTCCTTTAAAGTTGGAATTGGAAGAAGCCCAATTCCCTGACGTAAAAAGTTATTCTAAAACAGAAAATAAAAACGTCACCAAGTATAATACAAACGTGTATGACATTTTTACGTTATTCTCGCCCTTGTTAAACATTATACAAGAACATATTTTTTATCAAGAGCGTGCGCTTTGTGCTGCAATCTTAAGCTGAGTCGTAATTCAAAGTTAAGAGTGTTCGGGATCTCACTGCAGTAATTTAATTTTGTGTGAGTGCACTGTAAAATGAAGTTTGTTTTACTTGAGTGGAAAGAAACGTCGATCGTGTGGTTCCCAGACGATGAATAAAATGTTATACTATTTGGATGCTCGAGGAAGATTTCTTGATAAAATTTCGCAACAAAATATGACTTGCGGTAAAATTGCTAAAATTTTGGAGAGTTGCATCTTTGAACTTTGTTATATGAATAACTTTGACAAACAACATGTAGTAAATAAACTAACTTAACAGCTAAGCTAGTTAGCTTTGTGTCTGGGTGTAATTTATCTACAATATGTATGTATTTAAAAATGTATTTAAGTAGTTGTTTAGTACCCATGACACAAGCAAATATAATTGCGTTATTTGGGACTAGATGGCTGTGTAAAAAAAATGACCCAAAAAAAGATCACAATAGGTTACATTTTACTGACTACCACACGGGTGGACCAAACGAATAAGAAACTACAAAGATCTATTAATAGAAGGTAATAGACACTAACTTATAAGTTATAACAAATACAGAAATATTTCTAATTGAAATAGTTCATGAATTTCTTCATTATGGCATTGAGACGACCACCTGTAGACAACTATCAAATGAACACTTAAATATCGAGTTAGTAACAGATATCGTATACATTACGATGCACGATGTGTTCTTCGAATTGCAAATGTTTATTTCAGTGTTAAACTGACAACATAATTATATGTTCGTATTTTATTCGAAAGCAAACTGGTAACAAACAAGGGGTTTAAATACCGACAGTCCCAACAGATAACACCTGGATTTTAAATTCTCAATTTGCATTACATGTGTCGACTAACTGATTCAAATAAATTCCAATGAAAAATAAATCGTCTTGATAAAGAAGAACAAATTGATTAAAATTCTTTAGTTTCTATTGTATATTCGCACCCTTTTAAAATCTTTATATGAATGAAATTGGGTTCAGAGTGTTGAGAACTCTTACAATGTTTTTGTAGGCTGAATGTGTTAGACGAATTTAATGCGCCTGACAATGTCGGTGGCAACCGCTACTTGTTAGCGTTAGCTACTGGTTAGCCGTGTATTTCAGGAACGTCAGAAACTGCTGAACCGCTATCACGCGTATCATCACGTCGGTAGAGAAGCGGGTGTGTATACAACTGCTGCGCAAGAGTTGCGGAAGTGTTAGTTTGATCTCCAGGTCAGGCAATAATGGTTGACAAAAAATCAGCAAAAATCTTGAGATTTTCAGTATCAGTTCGGAGCACAGAACAGAGATAGGTTTCGGAGTCTGAAAATATAAATCTGCATACAATGCACCTCTGCCTACCCCTTCGGGAAAAGGCGGGTTACTTTGTATGTCTATACTTATAGCAAGAGACTATGTTCTCCATTTTTAACACCCGACGAAAAAAAGTGGGGTTTTTTTTGTTTGAAAGCTGACATGATCAAGATGGCTCTTAGCCACAATTAAGAAGGGTTTGTTCAGGGTTTTTAAGGTCATCAGCTCTTTCTGTTTGCTGATGTAAGAATCTTAGACGCAAAATGGATATTTATGACTTTTAAAAATGTCAAAACAACTATCAGTCCGAATTCGTATCATCAGTATTTTTGGAAAGTTTTACAAATTGCGCTCTTATGCAGTAACCTAATAAGTTTTATATTAAAATCAGAGTAGGACTTCGTCAGGTCGACACAAGCGACCGGCGGCGGCAGGCAATTTATTTACCTATGTGAACCTGGCACCCTACTTGCAAAAATCTAACTTTTTTTTGCGCTTTCTTGAAGAGTTTCGTATGTAGTTAATTGTAGTTGAAAAATTTTTGTTTGTAGTTGACCCAAAAAAAAATTATGGGTCACCAAAAAATTGCCATCCCCCGGATCTGAAAAAAATCGATTCCAACGGTTGATTTGTATGTGAAATCGTTAGTAGTTGTTTGTAGTGAATGAATTTTCGTTTGTAGTTAATTCTTTATATTTTTTTTTTATTTTTTTTATTTTTTTTTTTTAACATTGAACACTTTGCTTAATTTACATCGGAAATGACTGAGAGATGCTCGCAGAGGTTTGTAGTGAAAGAATTTTCGTTTGTAGTTAATTCTTTATATTTTTTTTTTATTTTTTTTTTTTTCAACATTGAACACTTTGCTTAATTTACATCGGAAATGACTGAGAGATGCTCGCAGAGGTTTGTAGTGAAAGAATTTTCGATTGTAGTAAAACGGAAGTTAATGAGAATCGATCAAGTTCAGTTCAACTCTCTTTAGAGTGATTTTAACTGAATTATGCCGCTTAAGGAGATAAGACAACTACTACAAACATCGGAAATGACTGAGAGATGCTCGCAGAGGTTTGTAGTGAAAGAATTTTCGTTTGTAGTTAATTCTTTATATTTTTTTTTTTATTTTTTTTTTTTCAACATTGAACACTTTGCTTAATTTACATCGGAAATGACTGAGAGATGTTCGCAGAGGTTTGTAGTGAAAGAATTTTCAATTGTAGTAAAACGGAAGTTAATGAGAATCGATCAAGTTCAGTTCAACTCTCTTTAGAGTGATTTTAACTGAATTATGCCGCTTAAGGAGATAAGACAACTACTACAAACATCGGAAATGACTGAGAGATGCTCGCAGAGGTTTGTAGTGAAAGAATTTTCGTTTGTAGTTAATTCTTTATATTTTTTTTTTATTTTTTTTTTTCAACATTGAACACTTTGCTTAATTTACATCGGAAATGACTGAGAGATGCTCGCAGAGGTTTGTAGTGAAAGAATTTTCGATTGTAGTAAAACGGAAGTTAATGAGAATCGATCAAGTTCAGTTCAACTCTCTTTAGAGTGATTTTAACTGAATTATGCCGCTTAAGGAGATAAGACAACTACTACAAACATCGGAAATGACTGAGAGATGCTCGCAGAGGTTTGTAGTGAAAGAATTTTCGTTTGTAGTTAATTCTTTATATTTTTTTTTTTATTTTTTTTTTTCAACATTGAACACTTTGCTTAATTTACATCGGAAATGACTGAGAGATGCTCGCAGAGGTTTGTAGTGAAAGAATTTTCGATTGTAGTAAAACGGAAGTTAATGAGAATCGATCAAGTTCAGTTCAACTCTCTTTAGAGTGATTTTAACTGAATTATGCCGCTTAAGGAGATAAGACAACTACTACAAACATCGGAAATGACTGAGAGATGCTCGCAGAGGTTTGTAGTGAAAGAATTTTCGTTTGTAGTTAATTCTTTATATTTTTTTTTTTTATTTTTTTTTTTCAACATTGAACACTTTGCTTAATTTACATCGGAAATGACTGAGAGATGCTCGCTGAGGTTTGTAGTGAAAGAATTTTCGATTGTAGTAAAACGGAAGTTAATGAGAATCGATCAAGTTCAGTTCAACTCTCTTTAGAGTGATTTTAACTGAATTATGCCGCTTAAGGAGATAAGACAACTACTACAAACATCGGAAATGACTGAGAGATGCTCGCAGAGGTTTGTAGTGAAAGAATTTTCGATTGTAGTAAAACGGAAGTTAATGAGAATCGATCAAGTTCAGTTCAACTCTCTTTAGAGTGATTTTAACTGAATTATGCCGCTTAAGGAGATAAGACAACTACTACAAACATCGGAAATGACTGAGAGATGCTCGCAGAGGTTTGTAGTGAAAGAATTTTCGATTGTAGTAAAACGGAAGTTAATGAGAATCGATCAAGTTCAGTTCAACTCTCTTTAGAGTGATTTTAACTGAATTATGCCGCTTAAGGAGATAAGACAACTACTACAAACATCGGAAATGACTGAGAGATGCTCGCAGAGGTTTGTAGTGAAAGAATTTTCGTTTGTAGTTAATTCTTTATATTTTTTTTTTTATTTTTTTTTTTCAACATTGAACACTTTGCTTAATTTACATCGGAAATGACTGAGAGATGCTCGCAGAGGTTTGTAGTGAAAGAATTTTCGATTGTAGTAAAACGGAAGTTAATGAGAATCGATCAAGTTCAGTTCAACTCTCTTTAGAGTGATTTTAACTGAATTATGCCGCTTAAGGAGATAAGACAACTACTACAAACATCGGAAATGACTGAGAGATGCTCGCAGAGGTTTGTAGTGAAAGAATTTTCGTTTGTAGTTAATTCTTTATATTTTTTTTTTTATTTTTTTTTTTCAACATTGAACACTTTGCTTAATTTACATCGGAAATGACTGAGAGATGCTCGCAGAGGTTTGTAGTGAAAGAATTTTCGATTGTAGTAAAACGGAAGTTAATGAGAATCGATCAAGTTCAGTTCAACTCTCTTTAGAGTGATTTTAACTGAATTATGCCGCTTAAGGAGATAAGACAACTACTACAAACATCGGAAATGACTGAGAGATGCTCGCAGAGGTTTGTAGTGAAAGAATTTTCGTTTGTAGTTAATTCTTTATATTTTTTTTTTATTTTTTTTTTTTCAACATTGAACACTTTGCTTAATTTACATCGGAAATGACTGAGAGATGCTCGCAGAGGTTTGTAGTGAAAGAATTTTCGATTGTAGTAAAACAGAAGTTAATGAGAATCGATCAAGTTCAGTTCAACTCTCTTTAGAGTGATTTTAACTGAATTATGCCGCTTAAGGAGATAAGACAACTACTACAAACATCGGAAATGACTGAGAGATGCTCGCAGAGGTTTGTAGTGAAAGAATTTTCGTTTGTAGTTAATTCTTTATATTTTTTTTTTTATTTTTTTTTTTCAACATTGAACACTTTGCTTAATTTACATCGGAAATGACTGAGAGATGTTCGCAGAGGTTTGTAGTGAAAGAATTTTCGATTGTAGTAAAACGGAAGTTAATGAGAATCGATCAAGTTCAGTTCAACTCTCTTTAGAGTGATTTTAACTGAATTATGCCGCTTAAGGAGATAAGACAACTACTACAAACATCGGAAATGACTGAGACATGCTCGCAGAGGTTTGTAGTGAAAGAATTTTCGTTTGTAGTTAATTCTTTATATTTTTTTTTTATTTTTTTTTTTCAACATTGAACACTTTGCTTAATTTACATCGGAAATGACTGAGAGATGCTCGCAGAGGTTTGTAGTGAAAGAATTTTCGATTGTAGTAAAACGGAAGTTAATGAGAATCGATCAAGTTCAGTTCAACTCTCTTTAGAGTGATTTTAACTGAATTATGCCGCTTAAAGAGATAAGACAACTACTACAAACATCGGAAATGACTGAGAGATGCTCGCAGAGGTTTGTAGTGAAAGAATTTTCGTTTGTAGTTAATTCTTTATATTTTTTTTTTTATTTTTTTTTTTCAACATTGAACACTTTGCTTAATTTACATCGGAAATGACTGAGAGATGCTCGCAGAGGTTTGTAGTGAAAGAATTTTCGATTGTAGTAAAACGGAAGTTAATGAGAATCGATCAAGTTCAGTTCAACTCTCTTTAGAGTGATTTTAACTGAATTATGCCGCTTAAGGAGATAAGACAACTACTACAAACATCGGAAATGACTGAGAGATGCTCGCAGAGGTTTGTAGTGAAAGAATTTTCGTTTGTAGTTAATTCTTTATATTTTTTTTTTTATTTTTTTTTTTCAACATTGAACACTTTGCTTAATTTTCATCGGAAATGACTGAGAGATGCTCGCAGAGGTTTGTAGTGAAAGAATTTTCGATTGTAGTAAAACGGAAGTTAATGAGAATCGATCAAGTTCAGTTCAACTCTCTTTAGAGTGATTTTAACTGAATTATGCCGCTTAAGGAGATAAGACAACTACTACAAACATCGGAAATGACTGAGAGATGCTCGCAGAGGTTTGTAGTGAAAGAATTTTCGTTTGTAGTTAATTCTTTATATTTTTTTTTTTATTTTTTTTTTTCAACATTGAACACTTTGCTAAATTTACATCGGAAATGACTGAGAGATGCTCGCAGAGGTTTGTAGTGAAAGAATTTTCGATTATAGTAAAACGGAAGTTAATGAGAATCGATCAAGTTCAGTTCAACTCTCTTTAGAGTGATTTTAACTGAATTATGCCGCTTAAGGAGATAAGACAACTACTACAAACATCGGAAATGACTGAGAGATGCTCGCAGAGGTTTGTAGTGAAAGAATTTTCGTTTGTAGTTAATTCTTTATATTTTTTTTTTTATTTTTTTTTTTCAACATTGACTTTGCTTAATTTACATCGGAAATGACTGAGAGATGCTCGCAGAGGTTCTTTATCAAAGTGTTAAATGTTGAAAAAAAAAAATAAAAAAAAAAATATAAAGAATTAACTACAAACGAAAATTCTTTCACTACAAACCTCTGCGAGCATCTCTCAGTCATTTCCGATGTTTGTAGTAGTTGTCTTATCTCCTTAAGCGGCATAATTCAGTTAAAATCACTCTAAAGAGAGTTGAACTGAACTTGATCGATTCTCATTAACTTCCGTTTTACTACAATCGAAAATTCTTTCACTACAAACCTCTGCGAGCATCTCTCAGTCATTTCCGATGTAAATTAAGCAAAGTGTTCAATGTTGAAAAAAAAAAAATATAAAGAATTAACTACAAACGAAAATTCTTTCACTACAAACCTCTGCGAGCATCTCTCAGTCATTTCCGATGTTTGTAGTAGTTGTCTTATCTCCTTAAGCGGCATAATTCAGTTAAAATCACTCTAAAGAGAGTTGAACTGAACTTGATCGATTCTCATTAACTTCCGTTTTACTACAATCGAAAATTCTTTCACTACAAACCTCTGCGAGCATCTCCTCAGTCATTTCCGATGTAAATTAAGCAAAGTGTTCAATGTTGAAAAAAAAAAATAAAAAAAAAAATATAAAGAATTAACTACAAACGAAAATTCTTTCACTACAAACCTCTGCGAGCATCTCTCAGTCATTTCCGATGTTTGTAGTAGTTGTCTTATCTCCTTAAGCGGCATAATTCAGTTAAAATCACTCTAAAGAGAGTTGAACTGAACTTGATCGATTCTCATTAACTTCCGTTTTACTACAATCGAAAATTCTTTCACTACAAACCTCTGCGAGCATCTCTCAGTCATTTCCGATGTAAATTAAGCAAAGTGTTCAATGTTGAAAAAAAAAAATAAAAAAAAAAATATAAAGAATTAACTACAAACGAAAATTCTTTCACTACAAACCTCTGCGAGCATCTCTCAGTCATTTCCGATGTTTGTAGTAGTTGTCTTATCTCTTTAAGCGGCATAATTCAGTTAAAATCACTCTAAAGAGAGTTGAACTGAACTTGATCGATTCTCATTAACTTCCGTTTTACTACAATCGAAAATTCTTTCACTACAAACCTCTGCGAGCATCTCTCAGTCATTTCCGATGTAAATTAAGCAAAGTGTTCAATGTTGAAAAAAAAAAATTAAAAAAAAATATAAAGAATTAACTACAAACGAAAATTCTTTCACTACAAACCTCTGCGAGCATCTCTCAGTCATTTCCGATGTTTGTAGTAGTTGTCTTATCTCCTTAAGCGGCATAATTCAGTTAAAATCACTCTAAAGAGAGTTGAACTGAACTTGATCGATTCTCATTAACTTCCGTTTTACTACAATCGAAAATTCGTTCACTACAAACCTCTGCGAGCATCTCTCAGTCATTTCCGATGTAAATTAAGCAAAGTGTTCAATGTTGAAAAAAATAAAATAAAAAAAAAATATAAAGAATTAACTACAAACGAAAATTCTTTCACTACAAACCTCTGCGAGCATCTCTCAGTCATTTCCGATGTTTGTAGTAGTTGTCTTATCTCCTTAAGCGGCATAATTCAGTTAAAATCACTCTAAAGAGAGTTGAACTGAACTTGATCGATTCTCATTAACTTCCGTTTTACTACAATCGAAAATTCTTTCACTACAAACCTCTGCGAGCATCTCTCAGTCATTTCCGATGTAAATTAAGCAGTGTTCAATGTTGAAAAAAATAAAATAAAAAAAAAATATAAAGAATTAACTACAAACGAAAATTCTTTCACTACAAACCTCTGCGAGCATCTCTCAGTCATTTTCGATGTAAATTAAGCAAAGTGTTCAATGTTGAAAAAAAAAAATAAAAAAAAAATATAAAGAATTAACTACAAACGAAAATTCTTTCACTACAAACCTCTGCGAGCATCTCTCAGTCATTTCCGATGTTTGTAGTAGTTGTCTTATCTCCTTAAGCGGCATAATTCAGTTAAAATCACTCTAAAGAGAGTTGAACTGAACTTGATCGATTCTCATTAACTTCCGTTTTACTACAATCGAAAATTCGTTCACTACAAACCTCTGCGAGCATCTCTCAGTCATTTCCGATGTAAATTAAGCAAAGTGTTCAATGTTGAAAAAAATAAAATAAAAAAAAAATATAAAGAATTAACTACAAACGAAAATTCTTTCACTACAAACCTCTGCGAGCATCTCTCAGTCATTTCCGATGTTTGTAGTAGTTGTCTTATCTCCTTAAGCGGCATAATTCAGTTAAAATCACTCTAAAGAGAGTTGAACTGAACTTGATCGATTCTCATTAACTTCCGTTTTACTACAATCGAAAATTCTTTCACTACAAACCTCTGCGAGCATCTCTCAGTCATTTCCGATGTAAATTAAGCAGTGTTCAATGTTGAAAAAAAAAAAATAAAAAAAAAATATAAAGAATTAACTACAAACGAAAATTCTTTCACTACAAACCTCTGCGAGCATCTCTCAGTCATTTCCGATGTAAATTAAGCAAAGTGTTCAATGTTAAAAAAAAAAAATAAAAAAAATAAAAAAAAAATATAAAGAATTAACTACAAACGAAAATTCATTCACTACAAACAACTACTAACGATTTCACATACAAATCAACCGTTGGAATCGATTTTTTTCAGATCCGGGGGATGGCAATTTTTTGGTGACCCATAATTTTTTTTTGGGTCAACTACAAACAAAAATTTTTCAACTACAATTAACTACATACGAAACTCTTCAAGAAAGCGCAAAAAAAAGTTAGATTTTTGCAAGTAGGGTGCCAGGTTCACATAGGTAATTTATTTGGTAAGTTTAAATTGCTTTATGGTAGTACTGTAGTACTGTGTGGTTGGTTCCGACGGTCATTCTAGCTTAACTTACTGAAGTTCTATAATGGCTTTTCAATTCTATTAACGCACCACTAATGAGAAGATTTAATGCTTATGCGATTTAATTGGCTCCAAACATGCGTGGAGTTTTGATTATAATGCTTCGAAGGTTAAAGTAGAATATAGGTACCTATAAAATCGTTGTTATATTATTTAAATATTTTATATTATAGCTTAGTTTTTATATATCAATTGATGTATAACATAAATGTTATCGTAATTTTTTTACTACGAGCTATTTTTCGATATTTACATTAAATATTTCCATTACTTGTTTAGCATTTATATAAAATATTTTTCGATGTTTTCCAATATTTTTACTATCTATACTAATACTAGCGGACCCGACAGACGTTGTCCTGCATGATATACCAATCGATTGGAGCGCCATCTGCTAGGTTTATTTGTGAATCTAATTCTAAACTATCCTCGAATCCACTTGTACACATACACAAAATTCATTCAAATCGGTTCAGCCGTTTAGGAGGAGTTCACTGTCAACACACGTACAGAAGAATTATATATATAAAGATTAGAAAGAGGTAATGTTTGTGAGATTGTGAGTTTGTGACGTTGTAGGGAGTAATCTCGGGATCTACTGAACAGATTTTCAATTTTCTGTTAGTGTTGGATAGCCCATTTATCGAGGAAGGTTATAGGCTATATAACATCACACTACGCCCAATGGAGCTAACCAGTGGCCAAATAAAGATGGACGAGAGCGAAACTCCGCACGACGTTTATTTTTTAAATAAAACATCATTATTGAGCATGTTTAAAATGACTTGAAATCATACATGAGGTAACCGAGTTGATTTTATGGCTAAGCAAATAATTACCATTGTTCTTATTACATCTTGCATAAAGTTAGTCAATCGATCAGCCCATAAAATTACCTAGATAACGACAATTGCTAAACGAAAGAACCTTATAAGTATTATACCAACAATCTACATGTACGTTTTATATGGAAATATTGTTGGAGTGTATAGGGACTGTATGCACTAGATTCCCATCCAACCCACGTTATATCCTCACACAACAGACAAAGATGTTGACGTAATCCATATAAAAGGTATAATATTGCGTATGTTGAGGAAAATTCCAGTACTATTTTAACGTATTATTATTCCTCTATAATATCAACGTTTAACTGAAGAAACAACCGAACTGGTTTTATTTGAATGAAAAAACTTGAATGCTCCGAATACAAATAAAGAACAAAGAGACAGCTATTTTTGGAAAAAAGACGAAGTTGAAATGAAATTAAAAGATAAACCGCAAACCCTCGTGTGCATGTAAAAACGAAACAGATGAAAAGAAACATTCCAGCCCTTTTTAAATCCCGACGCAAAAAGAGAGGTGTTATAAGTTTGACCCACAGAACATTTAATTTTGCTTTCAAGTGTTTTTTTATTGCTTGACGTGGCAGACGACCATGAGCCCACCAGGGCCCGATCCTGCTAACACAATGGTAAGCCGATGGTCTCATTCGACAGCTGTGGTTGGCTTACTAAGTCAATCGCACCATATTGCCGGCCTGTGATTGGTCGATATCAGTCCATCAGTCTGTCACGTGTGTAATTTAGCATTGATTACTTTGGGGGATTTTATTTTTTTTAATTTAATCTTTGTGTAACATTTCTAAATGTGTTCACATTTGTAAATGATAGGTACGTAGCTACGTAGGTATAGATAAAATCTTGGAACTACATCTCAGATTCTAGCGGTTGTCGCTTTTTGCTTACACAGATTTTATCCTCGTAATAAATGTTTTTACCCCAAAGAGGAAACAAAGAATTTTGCCGCAATATTATGAGATATTTAGATGAGAAGAAAACTGTAGACGGGCCCAAAATATATAATAATATGGGTAATTGTCATATGTCGTTGGATATAAACGGGATAAAATTCGTTCCAATATATCATTAAGTCAATATAATAAATATTATATATTATAAGCATATCTCGGTGACTGTCAAACAATAGTGACAGTTCAACTACCTTATAATAAATAATACGAGAAGGGGCAGTGTTTAAGGAATAATTATTTTTTTTGCAAATTTCGTGATTTTCAGGGAACACACCTTATAAGTAAACTTGAAAAAGAACACTTCTAAGCTCAAATTTCGTCAAAATTGCCATCTGATAACGGTGAAGGAAACATCGTGAGGAAACCCACTAGGAAGAAATTCTAAGTATATGTATCCACCAACCTGCATTAGGCCAGCGTGTGTGGATTATGGCCTGAAATCTATCTCAGCTCTCTAGATAGAGGAGAGGACACCCAAGCCCAGCAGTGGGACATTAACAAGTTGCTGATGATGATATGTAACTAAATTGAGCATAAATTATAACTCAAAAAAATCTGCTAGTAAACTTACTGCACCGTACACGGTGAATACAACTACCTAAAATATGAATACAATCATATTACTTGTTCACCGTTTGTATAAAGATTGGCCTGGCCCTGGCCTTGACTCCTTGGAATCCCCATGGGGGACACCCCATAGAAAGTGACTAAACGGTTATGTCCAAATACATATCGTTTCCTCGAGATTATCGTAGAAGCGGTCTTTAGGGATAGCCTTCGCTCAACAGCGTATCTATATTTACGGACAGATATATGAAACAGAGCATTTAAAATAAAAACAGAATAATAATGATATACAATGAATATTTAGATACTTAATTTAAATGTCGATCATATGAATATTAAGTTGTCTTTTACAAAGTTATATGATAAAAACTGTGTGTATATTTTAGGGTCACATCAGCGGCCGTATCGCCAATAAATAACTTGAATAGGGGAAGTGAGGCGAACACCGATAAGCAATAAACTCTTCCGATTATCGATCATGTTTACAAGGCAGTAAACTATCTACCCACGTGTCAACGTTATATCTTTACTATCACGATAACTAGTATAAAAAACGAGAACAAATTAAGTTGTAAGTATGAAATGACGCTGACCATTTCTTTGTTTGTGTTTCCTCAGAGAAGAAACAGAAAACTTTGACACTTAGTCAAAGTATTTTTTTATGTAGAGCTATTAATCATCATCATAATTACAACCCATAAAATAATGTCCCACTGCTGGGCACGGGTCTCCTCCAAACATTTTGGAGGCAGTTATGCCTTACTGGCGCATCAGATGTTCGTAAGTGTTCGAGTCCCGGGTTCGATACCCGGCTAGGGCAAAAACGAAATCGGGTTTTTCTGTCGCAAAATTTTCAGTACGGATTTTGAATAAAATGTGCCCGGTTAGTGACAATAGCCTCGCCCCCTATTACAAGGGACATAAAACAGCTGCCAAAAAAACTGCCTACTCCTTAAGGAAAAAGGAAAAGGATAAGGGATAAGGAAAAATATTAAAATGT
Organism: Laspeyria flexula; assembly: GCA_905147015.1. Taxonomy (NCBI): domain Eukaryota; kingdom Metazoa; phylum Arthropoda; class Insecta; order Lepidoptera; family Erebidae; genus Laspeyria; species Laspeyria flexula. Next base: position 6,337,467 of record LR989964.1, on the reverse strand, counting down.
AATATTAATCTTTAAAAATCTCAGAAGTATAATTTTTATTTTATATAAGTACCTATTAAACTATTATAATTTTCCCGTCTAGTACTAAAAAGTCTGGAGAAAACTTTAGTTTAGATTAATTTCACTTTAAGGTCGTACAACCAAAGAAACCACTAGACAAGTACTTAAATTATTAATTAAAATGAAGCGTAATTGGCAATTTAATTAGTTTAGCATACCGTACATTAATGAAGTTCCAGTCTTAAGATGTTCAAAGGATTTAAATTAGAACTAAGCGGTATAAGCTAAGAGCTTCTATTATTCATATTATAACAGTTAGTATGGCACTAAGGTACCCGTGAGTACTCATATAACCATTATATCATTTACAAAGATGAACACATAACGTAAAAGAACCTAAAGAGGAAATATAAAAAGTTCAACAATTTAATATTAAAGTACCTACGAGTATTTATTTTGTAGACTTTTGTATTGTAATTAATGTCTTCCATTTTGAAAGGGTTTTTGTTTGTACAACATCCGTTACTCTTTTCAAAATATAATTTAGATTTTGTAATAATATACATTAATGTTGATGTACTTCCAGCGGCTCTACTTGCAATCTCGACATTTCGTTTCATCGATTTTGATGGCGTCGTCAAATGTTTAAAAATTACATTGAACTAATTAAATTTATAAACTTATGACAGTGATATCGAATTCATCCCGAATTCCGAGGATTCGAAAAAAATCAAATTAGTAGTAAGTTCGTTTCAATAACAAGAAAACAAAAACAAAACATTGCCTTGCATTAAATGCAGTTCCTTTGATATTGAAATGTTCCATTGAAATAGTTTTCATCTAGTATCTGGTCTAGTGGTCTCGAAACATTTCCAGACGGCAAACACACAACAGACAGTTCAAAGCTTCACAAGTTACAATAGCGTCAATTGAAATTCTAATAGATATTATATTGCATGAAATTTATTGAAATATTTTTTTATTGTTAAATCTATATAATATAATAATATACTAATAGTATAAATAGGAAAGATTTGTATTTTTGTATGTAACGAGTAAACTTAAAAACTACTGGACCGATTTCAAACAAACAACAACTTTTGATGTTAGAAAGCTACATTATCACTGAGTAACATAGGCTATTTAACACCACGCTACGGCTAAAAGAAGCTGAGCAGTGGCCAAACAAAGATCGACTCAACTTTTTCATAAAGAAGCAGAAATCAACTCTTAGATTTAATCAAGTCGGTATTTGCAAACCTACTTATTATTAAATTTTATGCGTTCATTGTTATCTCAGTAGGCATCTTAACAAGAATTCTAAAAGGCTTCGGTAACAATGGAAAGTATGCGACCAGCAACCATCTGTCTTCAAATGTCAACGTTAGATAATGGATCTCAGTGGAGTTGAAAATTTAACTTGGATTGGCTTTGTTATCCCTTATAATATAAATAAGGGTTAATTTACTAAATAAAATATTCTTAAGAAGGAGTTCGCATGGTCTAGGAACCTTGAATTTAGCACTGAGCTGCGGAATTAAAAAAAAGATTTGCTAAAGTAATCCAATAATGCTGCCCAATGGAATTGACCTTTCGTCGGTCTAAATAAAACTAAGAAAACTACCTTTAACTACTAGTGATTGTTAGTACAACAAATAAATAAAAAATCTGGCTCGAAAATAGGAACGAAAATCTGTAAAACGTTGAGAAGTTTTACAAAATGTATGAAGATCCGTTGTACTTTAAATATTCAAGTGGATTTATCTCCGAGTTCGTACCGATGCGGCCAGCAAATCATATTTAAACGTAAACTAAGCTGAAGGCTAAATATTTGAATAGCGAAGCCGTATTACAGAAGCAAGTCTCAGGACTGCGTAACAAACGCAACAATAGAAATTTCTTATCAAAGCAAAATTTGACCTTAAATTTTAGTAAGTACTTTTTTTTTCATTTTCATACGCACTCCTATGTCAGGAGTTCATTCAATAAATATTATGTTATGATATGAAAAGCAAAACTTCTTTTTAAGTCATCATCATTACAACCTATCAATTAATGTCCCACTGCTGGCACGGGTCTCCTCTAAACATTTTGTCCCCTAGTCACCTTTTACGACACCTACGGGTTGAAATGGGGTAGTGACATTATGTATTCTTAATTGTTTCTAGGCCACAAACCAGCTAATATGACAATGTTTTTGCCAGGTCATTAATGATGAATCTCTTCCATTTAATATAATAATAATGATATGTATGTTCGCAGTCAAACTATTTATTTTTTATACATGTAAAGATTATACAACACATTAATCATAATGTTCAGCCTAATGGTTCAACAATGATGAATGGCACTGTATATTGTTCTAATTACAATGAACATAAAAAATAAAAACAATTGTATGGTTCTTATATTGGATACTATACTATACAGTATGCAGGATGCGGGACATGTTACAGGTAAAATCCATTATCCAGACACACTGGCCTTGTGTAGGTTGGTAGATCAGACGCACACTTAGAATTTCTTCTAGGGTACATGGGTTTGCCCACAAAATTTTTCTTCACCGTTAGCAAATGGATTAGTTTTGTTGTTTAAGAATTCTGATTTTTCATAGTCCTTTCATCCTTGAGCAAGATTCCCTAAATACGAAACCACTTACTCCAATTACTTTAATACATTAACAGTAATTGGAAACTGATGTTAACCAGAGCAAAGAAAATAAAATACGTGGAAAGTCGAATGATCACACCGGCACCGCACCGGTTCAATTTGCTTCAAGGATAGGTGTAATGATAAGTGGCAAAGCATAATTACAGTTTAGATAATAATAATATAATATTCTACCACATTCACACAACGCCATCTAGTCCCAAAGTAAGCAATTATATTTGCTTGTGTTATGGGTACTAAACAACTGATATACTACTTAAATACATTTTTTTTTTGTAAATACATACATATTATAGATAAATTACACCCAGACACAGAACAAACCTTCATGCTCATCACACAAAGATTTGTCCTGGGTGGGGATCGAACCCACGACCTCCGGCTTAGCAGTCAGGGTCATAACCACTAGACCAACAGGCCAGTCTAAGATAGATTGATAGTAAAGGATAATACGGGTAATTGTTGCGACTTTATAGCCAGTATTTTAATCGTTATTTTCTAATGAAGTCGAAATGATTTTCGAAAGGTATTACGGGAGACTTACAAGTTATAATATACACATGGACATAATATAAAGGCTTGCAAACTACGCAATTTAAATGCATCTATGCAATCATAGCAAAACGCATCTTATTTTTGTAATATTAACTTAATATTTCATAAATAAAATGTATTTTCTGGTCACGTTATAAAACGGACCACAGTAAATAAAACTAAATTTAGTTTTTATTTATTATATACAATTTAACTATCTTCATTGCAAAACAATACAATAATAATATTTGCAGAGCCGAATATGTAGATTCATTCAACATTAGGATAAAAAACATTGAGCGCCTTTATCAGACATTGACCTTCCACTAAACAAGTAAATCCCACGTGAATATGTTTGTGTGTGTCGCATTGCGAAAACAAAACTAGGGCATAAAAGTAAGTTCCACATTGTTTCAAATAAAAGGAAGTTTCAATTGTATTAAGTGAGGTCATTCTAGCGAATATTAGTTGTCAGAAATATCTTTATATATTTTTTATTTCGTAGGTACTTTGAACAAGCTTTTGTTTATATAATCCACAAAAAATACATAGAGATTTGATAGTATTCATATATTAAAACTTTGTTTATCAAGAATTTTTCCTGCTTTACTAAATATGGGTTTTACTAATATTCACACTTTACAGACAAAAATCACGTTGAAAAAACATTGTGCGGATCACGTGATTATATTATTTCATCGTATAGTATACAATAATGGGTTTTAAAATTCCCGCGTTACGTTCTGTTTTTTGTATTTTCATAAACAATATTTAGAACAAAAAATATAATTTAACACGTGATCATATTACACAGCTGTTTGAGGCTGCGTAGTAATAATGTAACCTTGGCCTTAAGTTAACTTTGTTGAATGGAAGATTCCTTTCAGCGGATAACCTACTCTGGAGAATGAATTATTTAATAAAGAATTAAAGAACCACAAGACCAATGACAGACATTTTTGTTTACACAATGCCGTTATAATTAATTATAAATCGAGAATATATTAAACCAATTAACGTTTGTTCCAATATTCAATGCACTAGACTGTAAGGTGTCGAATTAATTTGTTTTTAATTTAGTTGGAGTCAAAACAGTGGTCTCTACAAGAAAAAACGTAACCAAGATGTAGTGGATTGTACAAAATACTCTCATGGTTGATGAATGTGGAGGAAGCCAAGGAAATACATAATTATAGTTACACCTGTGCAATTAGTCTGTCGAACAGTGGACCCTTAAGGCGTAACTAGTCGCCAATGACCTTGAGAGTATGGGTGGAGCTTAGCTTATTTCACTGCATATCCCCGCTCCTTTGCCAACTCGCGCACACTATAATACAATGGTCACAGAATAAGCGTAAACGCAGACATGCGCTTCTACCTCGGCATTTTTACCTACGATTCCGGAATAACAGTTTTAAAATTGGTATTTTATTTTGTATAGAGAGTTTAAAGGACTCGTGTACACAATTATTTGTTTGCCAATATTTTTATGTATTGAGATTTTTTTAATTTCAATGTTTTGCTTTCGGTATTTATGTAAGTACTTACATAGTTTTATTGGTACTTATTTATTATTAGTCGTCGAAGATAATTATTTTATCTTGTAAATTATAATTAAATAAATAACTATTTTAACTTACTTTTGTATTAAAAAAAATATTTACCTATTTTCATTGATGAATTTAATGTTTTGTTTACAACACTTACTTTGTAATTACGTTATAAACTACTATTATAAATTGTAAACCATTTTATTGGATCATTTGAAATATTTTGTTTGAGAATATAGCTCGCAGAACTAATGGCCGATGGGGCAAAAAGATTACTCCTTCTAAACGGTTAGGAGGAGTAGTCGTCAGAAAATTAAAAAAAAATAATTAAAGTTCATAAATATTTGCACAAAAGGTTTCGGCACACAGCGAGAAAGACGTGACGGCTCTGCGTGACACCTTAGATTTATTTACTCGTCCCGCCGCGCTCGCTGTTTGTGTGTATATTATACCTGTAAGCACTATATTCAGTCGATAGTAAAAATGGAGCAACGAGCGACACAGCCTTCCCGTCTGAAGGCTAACGCCTGTCTGCCGCCCGCGCCCGCGCAGAGCACCTTTGAATTTCTAACGTACAGAAATCGTATTATGGCCTATTTTCTTAAGAAAATATTGATCGATTTACATATGCTATGTTCAGATTAAAGTAAATTTTACCACCAATTTATCAGTGTAAAAATAATTTCAAACTATAAAGCCGTTTTAAAGTTTTAGGGATTTTAAGATAAAATATATCTCAACTTAAAATATTTTTTGAGGCAAAAGTATTAGTCGTACGAAAATTTCATATGTTGAAAATGTAGTAGATAGATCAATTATCAAAATATATTTTTTTCAAATTTTTCGAACAAGTCGTTTAGGAGGAGTAGGCTTCAGAAAAAAGCCGTTTTTGGTGCAAAACCGAGGGAAGGCCCTTAATCTGTGCATATATAATTATTCTGCTTATGTCTACCGATCTTGATAATTCATGATCAATTATTTATTGTATAATAAATATATTAATACAAAATAGAATTCAAGAACTTAATAGGCATTGATTTAAGTGAGGTGTCGAATCAAGTCTACCCAATCTATCGATAGATTCGTGAAAAATATAATCATTTTTCACGAATCTATCGATAGATTGGGTATGATATCGTTAACTTGTCAAATATGATTGAAATATCCTTCCTTTGCAGGAACTTTTGTACTTACGTAATCATTAGATACTTTAAAAAAATGGTATTTTTATTTAGACTCAATATGAAAATATTTCGATGAGCTCAAAACAAATCACGATCGGTCGTATTGGCTAATACTTGTCTATTGGATCAAACTGGTATCTATAGGACAATTAATTAATGATGATAATAAAAATGTATATCTATTAATTGTACATACTAGTTACCGCTACGTAGTACAAAAATCTTAATTATTATATACGTACTTTTCTTGTGGTGAAGACATGATCCGTGGAGGCGGCACATGCTCGCCGTTTGCCCCATGCGGGCGCTACCTTGTTCTAGTCTCCATCCGCGCCACCAGACGGCGCCACCAGCTCTCTACATCTCGATTATTTTTATCGACACTTCATGTATCACATCACTTCTCAGCACTATTTGTCACTATACATCACACTCTTACATCGGTTGATTTACAATACTTTACGATTGAGAGTTACGAATTTATTATTAAAATTTAGGAATATCGATAATTTATTTGTATGTAATCACGATCTCAGATGATCATTGTGTTTTTAGTAACTTATATTATAACTGCTGATTAATCTGCAATTGATTAGATTCCTCATTTCGGTACTCGTAATTATTTTATTAAATTATGAATTGATAGTGACAAGTGAAAACGTCACTATTGTTTTCTTTGAACCTGTGACAGATAGCAAATTATTTAAATTGTATGACACAACACAATGACTTAACGCTGTGACGTCACTTTTCTAAGTAGCGTTTTAATCAGCCGTAATCCAGTTAATTTATTCACTGCGCGTGGAATGTATTTAACAAATGGCTTGAATATCCACGTTCATTAAGAAATCTTACGTAAATCCAAGTATTTAAATTATTTAGATTAAACTTTAGAAAAAATATGTATAAATGGTTACTATGAAAACTACGAAACTATATTGAAAACTAGTCGTCCTAGTTAATTCTTAAAATTGAACAAATGCAGTCGCATTTTTCTTCTGAGAAAATGTTTAACTTAAATAATATTCTGTTCGTATTGTTGGCGTATATTCATACAAAGGGAACCGAGACAACAGAGGCATCAGTTATGCAGATTTTAATCTGCTTAAAAGCAGGAGCGAGGCTCGAAGCAGCGTATAGTCTTTAACTTTAAATGTTACTCAGCTTGCGAGCTAAACGTCCATTAAACCGCTATTCACCTCATTCAGGCACATTTTAAGTTCAAACAATTTGTTGCAGATTGAACTTTACCTTCACATATTTTTTTAGTAAATAAGAACTGAATTTATAAATTGAACAACAATAATACATACATACATTTACATAGAGATCACGCCTCTTTCCCAACAGGGAAGGCAGAGACTATTTTCTTCCATTTGCTACGATTCACATACATCTATCTTTTCATGCATTCTTGCCGGTTTATCAGGGTACTCCTGATCTGTCCCTTCTTTACAATAATAACAAACATAAAAAATATATATCAGAATGAAAATTGTATCGACAAATGGATACAAAATTTCTTATAACAAGAAAGTTTTTCCAAACACAAATGCTAAACAAAACAACAATTGTCTTGTCATTGATTAATCGTCGGTACACGCTCAGAATGGAATGTCATTCATGAATGAAGGTGCCTGTAGTAAATCATTGTCGATCGATGTCGCCCCCGCACTCCACCTACCGTAAACAAACCGAGCACTCAAACGATAGGACAACACAACGTAATTCCCAGATGTCAGACTGGAAGGAATCCATATATATAGACAAAACATTTCGTGGTAAAGACAAAGCATTGTACCTCTTCAAGGCTGTGGCCTTCAAAACGAGAAAGGCGTCTTAATTTGCAATTGTTTTACTTGATCTTATATGTAGATGTATCAAAATTTTTTGTGTAATGGCTTCTCGAAGGAGGCTATAGGCGATATAACATCACGAATAGGTACTACCAATCGGAGCTGGGCTGTGGCCAAACATAGATCCACGGGAGCGAAGCCTCGGGCAACAGCTAGTACTGTTTATACCAATATAATATCAATATAATATTTATCACTATACTCTCTTATCCGTGTAGTGACGAATTAAGAATACATCATATCGTAGTGACATTATGTATTCTTAATTCGTCTCTATATCCTATCTCAATCCTTGTTGGCTGTCGTAAAAGGTGACTAAGGGAGTAACCTTATGCAGACAAAAGTACTGCTAGAAAAGGAAAATTCGAAACAAGCCTTATACCAACCCGTCTGGTCAGCGTGGTATAGTAGGCTAAATTCCGTCCACATTCTCTGGAGGAGACCCGTGCCCACCAGTGGGACGTTTATGGGTTGAAATGATGATGATATTCTCTTTAATGTAAAGCATTTTATAGAGAATCAATCAATCAAAATCCAATCCAATCCCAGCCTCGTCTTGTCTTTGACGATAGAAAAGTATCTTTATTCCCAATGGTACTTAAGTTGGTCTCAGTTTAGCCAAACATTGTATATCAGTTTGTTCATGAATTGATTGAGCGTTCTGACCTTTACAAGATAAATCACAATGGTATTGTAAGAGTATCATTTTTCCAAATATTGTAAGAAATAGTTCTCTGTGCACACTTTTATCATAAGTGTTATAATGAAGATAATGTATTTGTAAAGATAAAGTGCTCATGTTGATTGTTTTGATTCATTAAAGAGTGGTTAATAATTTCGATCCAACGCAGTTTTACTTTCCCGCTCGCATAATCCACGAACAAGGTGCAAGGGATAGAGAATTAGACATGACAAAGTGGCGCCGTATCGAAATCGAAAATCAACGGTAGACGAAGGCAACTGAAGCTTATTCAGAGTTCAGATAATGGGAAACTCGTTAGCCTATGAAATCAGATGTCATTTAAATAAAATTTGACCCGATTACCTGTCAAGTATATTAGTTATCGTATTAGATCACACATTTAGCAACTCAATTACTATTTGAATTATAAAATACAAGAGACATACCTAATTGGGTTCATCAGACTCAAAAATCGGGTGTGTAATTACTTTTCAGTCGGATTCAATCGGATTCGGATATGAGTCAATGAATGCTATTAGTTTGGATTTTTTTTGTAATTAAAATGCGAAATCGTGCTCTCGTCACTTAATGATAATAAAAACAAAGCTATTGATAAATAGCAATTTGAAGAAGACTATCAAAGTGCCTTATTCATTAGATATATATCATCATTCGTCGCAATGATAAATAGATGTAGATTAATTCATCATTGGAAAAGTATAACTAACTGTGGTGGACAGTATTAATTTGATTTTTCATTGACGTATTCGTAGGGTTAATTACAATAACATCCACGTGTTTTATTGGCTTTCGGCCAAAAACCTAATGACGCAAGATTTCTAACGGCAAAATAATTTTAGTTTCCGTTGATTCATTTTCTTGAATGAATCGATATCTCGAAAGAGACTTTAAACTTTTCAAATAAGAATATTAACGAGGATTAGATTAATTGAAGTTTTATCTTCACTTCAGTAATGGAATTAATCTACCGTTACCAGAACTTTTTTGTAGATTAAAGATTACTCAAGTACCTACTCGATATTAGGGTCATCGAAAAACCATCGCAGTTTGGGTTTGCCTGGTTACATTTGTCGAATAAGTCCACCAAAGAATTCGTTTTATAGCAACAAATTCATCCCACGTTTGTTAATTAAGAGAAATACTCGGGCTTCAACAATTTTCTGTAAACCGCTAACGGCTGTTTGTTATTTTCCTAACATCTCTCTTCGGCGTTCGAATTTGAAACCCTCAGCGTAACACAATGCTATCTGTTAGTTGAAGCCTTACATAAATCTTGGCTAATTATGAAAATATATTTATATCGTGACATTAATTGCCTGACATAATTGTTATCAGTTGATTTATTAGCAAGCAATAATGACCGTGGATATAATTTTGCAGTCAAAAAACGTGACTGGAATACAGTATGGCTTCAGATTAAATAAAAAATTAGCTCGATCTAAATAATGGATAAAGTTATGTAGGTATGTTTAGAAAGAATTTCTAATTTAATTGTAACAGCTGATCTTTGCAATCTAAAGTTTAATGAAGTTCTTAATTACCCATCCGTATAACATTAAATGGTGTACAACGATAAATTGTTTGCGGCTATTAACTTTGACGTTTGCAATTTCCTAACTTGGAGGTTTTGTTTATGTTCTGATGTAATAATGGCTATTAATGCTAGCTTTGTAGAGCTATCATCCTTTATTCTCTTTCTAAAGGATTCTGGAGATATAAGTAGCAAAGAATTTTACGTCGCACTGGAATTGTGCGAGGTTTTAAATTGAACTCAAGGTTCAGAGAAAAAACTTCTTGCAGGTCATACAAGTTTTATTCAAAATATACGTGAACATTTGGGGTCTCTCAACTAGTTACTGTTTGTTTGCAAGCGGATTCTTCATATTCAAAAAACACCTTTGCTTAATTTAATTGAAAGTTCAACTATTCGGAATTGACTTCCAATTATATTAAGCAGAAGTTTAACAACTGCTTCTGAGATTTAGAGACTACCTATAATCGGTAATTGTAAGTATTGCAATTTGACTCTATAATAATATAATCAAACCTACGAGCAGAATCAAACAGACGAGGGCGATCCAAATCACGTATCAATAGGCTTAAACTTAGATTTAGTTAATGGTCTTATAACACGGAAAATTTGCCTTAGCACTTAAGAACACACATTTAAAGGAACGAGTTGATTCATAGAAAGCTACATAAATAACCACAATGCTATCGATGTCATAACTATCAACTTGGCTATTGCGAATGTGCCATAAGCGTGGGCCAGGGTCTAAAGTGCGAGTACTGTTGTCTGCGTACCTCCCAAGACAATTGTAATTAATGACTTATAAGTTTGCAACAATCATGTACTTTATGAATTACGCGCTTATGTTTGAATTCCAAAGAAATTTCTTATGTAAGGGAATGTAAATAATAAAAATTTGTATAATCATTTAAGCGGCTTGGCGGTCTGTAACCATTATAATAATAATAATAATGAAAACGACCAACAACAACAACAACTCATTTAACATCATATATTCACCGCTGGAGGAGGCAAGCAGGCGATGTTGTTGTGCCAAATTATCAGCATTCTACCGAACACCCAAACCCATAGCCCAACTTTAATATCACACAATAGCTCTACACCTGCCGGTGACAAATCATAGCTGTACTACAATAGTGCAGCTATGATATGGCGACGGTAAGTGTTTCATCCCATTCTAAATTAAAATTCTTTATGGGCCTCTGTGTGTTGGACCTGTGTCCCCGTGTAAGCCTTCCAAAAGGACCGGGTAAACTTCTCACCTTAGAGAAAAGTATAGCCGTGAAAATAGAGACATAATAATAATAATAAGATTCTACCACATTTACACAGCGCCATCTAGTCCCAAATTAAGCAATTATATTTGCTAGTGTTATGGGTACTAAATAACTGATATACTAATTAAATACATTTTTTTTTTGTAAATACATACATATTATAGATATAGATAAATTACACCCAGATACAAAACAAACCTTTATGCTCATCACACAAAGATTTGTGCAGGTTGGGGATCGAACCCACGACCTCTGGCTTAGCAGTCAGGGTCACTAACCACTAGACCAACAGGCCAGTCCTCATTCTACGTCAATGAGGCGCAAAAAGACTTGCAGTTTCTAGCACACTATTACAGCTTTTAAAATACCGTATAATGACTCGAAAGATCGTATTGAAGCCTGGACTAGTTAATGTGATAGACTAATTCACTTTAAACTACGCCTTATCGTAAAATGGTTAGTGAACGTATTGATCGCTGCACGCTGCGAAGCCTGTAATAAACTTAGTGAAGCATTGCTATCGACAAATTAGTTAAAGATTATAACTGATGGCTGAACTTGAGTATCTTAATGGTAATCTTAATAGACCATACCGATTATATTACTAATTGTATGGCAATGAACAATCAAACTTTAGGTGTTATGAATTGATACTACATTGCTACTTAATATTCGAAACTTTGGCACTTGAGCAGTTAGCTATCATTGCTGAAATTTACGTAGTTGTGTGTTTAAATGTATCTCTATGTATTGTTTGGCATATTTTTATTATTTATTGTAAGTAACACTGAAACTTTAGAACTGCAGATTTAAAATTTCAAAATATTTCAATTTCAACATCGACAATCCGAATAAAAAGATTCGGTAAATTCAAAAGATTCGAACCAAAACTTATTGTTGGACTACTCTATCAAAATCATGCATAATTCAAAAATCGGATCCGAATCCAGATTCTTATGCATGAGCAGATTGCACATACCAAACGTAGTTTTGTGGTTGAAAATATCCCAGTGTCTTCAATTCAATGTAGGCAATGAAATGACAAAAAAAAATATAAGCATATTATATATTAGCTCGTGGCTTATTTCACTGTAAATTATTCATAAGTAAAAAAAAAACTATATTTAAAATATGCATAAGTAAATAAATATAAAATTTATTTATAAATAATACACACACATACAATATACACATTATGTACATACATTATAATGTTTAATATAAATTTCAATGATGTATTAAAATTTTGACGATTCTATTGCTTTATCGAGAAGAAGTTAACGAACTTAATTTTTTTTTAGTTTACGATGTTTATTGACGCACCAACAGTTGTTTGGTGTTTTGTGTTCTTTGTTTACAGATTCAGTGTGTCTAAATTCACCCACCCACGTTAAATCAGTGATTCTGGAACGAAAGACGTTAGAAGAACATAAACTCATTGACCTTTTGAGAATAATAGCTCAATGTTCAAAATAGCGTAGGTTCTAATTCTAATAAGTTAATAGAGCACAACAAGATTGTTTGCTAAAATTTAACAAATAAGTGAAGAAGGCCTGTCAGTCGTTTATAAAAAAAAGTATCTAAATTTATATTTAAATGTGATTTTTAAAGGAATATTTATATCTATATAAATAAAAATGGATCGCCAAAAGTACATAATAATAGGTGATGGATTCAGGTTAGAACGGCTCGACCAATTTGGCTCATTCTTTTTTGTTGTATTTGCTATTATCGAGGCAAGGCATGTATGTAAGAAATTATACAAAAAAAATAGTGAATAATTAAAAATTTTGGGTTTTAAAATCTCCATATAAATATTTGAAAATGGAACATTAATATCACGAATAATAAAATATGGCGGCACGAAGTTCGCCGGGTCAGCTAGTTTTAAATAATGGTGGACTTTAACGGCCGATTTCAATAATCTAACTATCTATGGATTTGGCTACTAAAGTTAGAATTTTGACACATTTTGTATGGAGCTTATGTCCAAATTCTAACTTTAGTAGCCAAATCCATAGATAGATAGATTATTGAAATCGGCCATAAGACAGCTTATTCACAACAATATCACAAAATAGTATTTCTTACTACTTGTCATATGCAATGTACCTCAAGAATACCTACAAGGTAACGCAATCTCAGAGGTCAGAACGGAATACTAAGCGGCCATAATGTATTCACCCTGGGAAAATTGCAGCAACGGGCTCTGGGCACGTTCACAATGTTATATCGAAAATATGACACCGTATTATTGTGGCGGCTGGTGATATTCGTCAAATTGCTTTCTTTTACTGTCAAGCTGTTCATTGTCACACATTTTGTGTGTTTTTGTAGGCAATCGTGAACGTGCCCAGAGACTGTTGCTGCAATTGTGTGAACTATTCCTAAGCAAACTCATTTGTAAGCTTTATTTGTTACGCGCATTATTTGTAGCAGCTAAGCTTTGGGATTGTAAACCTTCTTACGAAAATTTAGTACTGAATTGGGGGTGTTAATTTTTATCAAAGTACTTGCCTGCAAACAGTGTAACATAACATGATTTAGTCAAATATTTTATTTTTAATACAGATGAGAGCGTACCTACTTTTCCCATAAAATAACGTCAATAGATAATATCTATTGATTCGGATGTTTTCTTTCATGCATACATTATGATCATGGGCATTCGTGATTCGAAAACCAAATAAAGGTAATTCAAAATATTAACCAATTTTTAACAAATTCAAATCAATTTTAAACTGATTACGCAAAATGTTAAACTAAATAATCAAGCAGTAAAAAGAACCTTGTAATTTTAATCTTGATATTTTATATAAATGTCCAAATTAAAAAAAAAAATGATATTCTGGTATGTATGCAAACAGTACTTAATAATTTAATTTATAACAAAATTTTATTTAATTCTTGTTGTCGATCCCTTCATTTAACACATCCCATAGTCAAAATATTGGTTTAACTAACAACCCTACCCACTAACACGGAACTACTGGCATATACACCAACCCTTTATGGGATCAAATAAAGCTCTTCCATAAAAAAACAAAAGATTATGTTAATAAAAAAAAATCTTCAGAATATTGGCGAATATTATTTAAAAAGCGATGTATCCAATATTTATAACCGGTACGTTTAACGTTAGAATGAACTAAGTAAATATTATTTCATATATCTTAAAAGCTCTTTCATACATATTTGTGGCATAAAGTATAGTGGATTTACTGGAATTCGTATCGTATTACAGGACAGTCTACACCTGAAAAAACAGTTCAATAAAAGAGTAGTTGAATAATCACAATGAAAAAATATTTTATCTAATTTTGCAACTCAGTAATGTTTGGAAATCTATTGTAAGTATGTACAGCTTTCGGCTTATGATGATGATGATGACTGTATTTCGCAGATCACTTGGTCCTAAGCGTACCAACAGTGGTCCGCCAAGCTACTAATCTGACTCAGCAGCTAGAATGAAACTTAGAAGGTAGTTAGAATTTTAATCTTTGTAAAATTTATTTTATCTATTTTCTAGTTGTATTTTACCACTAGTAAATACTGAATCATTAAATTCAATCGTATATTTATTCAATAAAATATATACACATAACTTAAAAAATATACACAGTTAACTTATTAAAAAAAAAGAAACAGATACTCTATTTACAGGAAATTCCTATTTTAAATAGAATATCTGATTGAGATCAGATTCCTGAGGAAACGTATGCCATAGCTTGGCTGACCACTGTTGGTGTCAGGGACCTAGTGATCTGCGAAATACAGTCATCATCATCATCATAAGCCGAAAGCTGTACATCAATCATATATATATATTTATTCCATCGAGTAAATACACTACCAGCTAGACTGATTTTTCCAGTCAGCTAACATACGTTTTTGTACCAATATCAAGTAGAAAAATAATAATTTGGTATTCACTCAACCTTCAAAACCAAAAAAACTGGTTCTTATGATTGTTTAAAAAAATTCCATAGTCTTGATAATCTTTTATGCTTGTTTACAAAATTTTGAATAAAATACGCGTTATATTTGCCAAAATAACTCAACCTTCAAAGCACCGAAATTCCGTAAATTTAAGTTTCGTTTTAACAATAGTAATCTAAAAATTTATTCACGCTGTAAGTTGTAAGTAGTATACTTAAATTAAATAAGTTTAGCTCTTCAAAAAATAAGTTTATGAGTCGTTTATCTCTCAAACAGTACTTAGGGAATAGTGAAGTTTCTGCATTTTATGTGTAAGGAATACAAAGTGACGGCAAACTGCGTTCTATAGCAAATCCTAGAAGATACCACTCTTGGCGCCGAGAGCAATAAATTTTGCAAGCGAAAACATTAAAATCTCGTTTAAATGCTTTCCAGTACTGGCAATGGCACAAGTAGTTACGGCCGATGTGACTGTGTGTGGAAATATAAATTTGAAAAGAAGACGGAGTAATTTCATTTTCACTTTAATAAGCGAAGCTCGTATTACTAATTGTGTTAAAGAATTTTTGAAAAGGATAACCTTTGGTAAAATAGGGTGCTAATTTTACAGAATTTTGGATGACGTTTAGTTGTCGAACCGAGCGAGATTTAGTGAATAAAGTAAAGGTGACGCCTTCCACTCGTAAAATGAACATGAGAATTTGAGCAAAGAAGCAACAAGTGAAACATCAAATGAATCCTTCGATAACTCGACAAACAACACTAACTTCAAGGAGTTCCGTATGATAAAGAACTTTGTAATGTAAACAACATGAAAACTAGGAAATAATCAACTTCGTACATAATATATTAACAATAGTAATCTAAACTGTTAAGTATCAAAAAAATATCTAGGAATATAATAGAATTAATATGCGATTTAAGACTAATAAAGAAAGAAATATAATGGAAAAACTTACTTTTTAGAAACATCTTTATTGAACGAGCCATGAATATACACTGTCAAACTCTATAAGAACGTGATCAAATACAATTTTTTAATGTATATAGGTCAAATAAAATTATAATGAGCTTTAACAGTATCCAGTGGGACTTAGAACATACATGAAAGGGTACTCAATAATGAAAAGTTAATGAAAATATAGCATGTCACATGATAGCGTCAAAAATATTAAACATTATAATCGACTTGGGACCGCAAGCGCGTGAACAATGAATTTTTACGACTTTTAATTAATTAGTCAATACATAAATAAATATCTACCTAAATATGTGGGTAGACCAATACACATTAGAATACATAAATGTTTCTTGTCCGCTAACATGCGGTACCCTAATACTTAAATGAGTCATGTTCGAAGTATTATCTACTTTCAAGTTTTTGCTCGCAAGCGGTTGCATTGCAAGGTAAGTTGGATACATCCGCGGACCAGTCTACAGTAAACGTAAGAACTTCATTCTTAAAACTGTTCGTTGGCAATTAACTTTGTTAAACACATAAAATAAACGATGTCATTGTCTGCTTACAATACGGCGAGACAATGAGCAATGATGACCGTTTGGAGAGTTTGTCAAAATTGTTCGCGAACGTTCTCAGTTAGCACGCATGTTTACAGACTGTATGTAACTGATCCATTCCATATTTTCAAATACGGTATGCACTAAATACTTAATGGTAAATCAAACTGTGTGCTCTCAAGCAACTCTGTGAATTATGACCGTAATTCTGTAGAAAACTTTTGTCGAAAAAAAAGAATATATATTTCATTCAGATAAAATGATTTATGTTAAACTTCGTGTACATATTTCCTTCAGAAAAACTCACGAAGTTTCAGATAAGTAATGAGTTCAGAATAAATAATGCGGTCAAGTCTAGCTTTCACCAGAGCAAATATGTCAAAGTTACTAAGCATTCGAAAGATGAATGTGAACAAAATTATGTTGAAGTCATTGAACTGACATGAATAGTAATTGGACTACAAACTGAGTCACCGTGTTTCTGGCAAAATAATTAGCATCTACCTTTGGTAATAGCAAAAGCTTCCAGAATTATGTCAAAACCATAACCCGACTAGTTTGATCTGATATCTTCTATCGTTACATAACACAAAACTAGCTCAACAGTGTGATGATGACGTTATGCAAAGTGAATATTTAAATAAAGACAAAAACATAAATATTGTCGAATAGTTGCTAGACAAGTAGTCGAAATGTAATACAAATAAAAATTATATGCTAAACAAATTATGACTACTAAATATTAGACTGCTTCAGTTACCACTTCACTTAGCTAAGATGCTCTAAAGTTTTATATTTTTCAATGAAAAAATGTAGGGATTTATTTTGCGAATGTATACGCATCGTCTAAAGACAACAGTCAACTGGATTGTGTGACGCAGGTTTGCCTAACAACGCAAGAACAGAAATACTATTACGAATTCAAATTTGAAACTCCAAGCTAATAAGTCGAAAATTTTAGTGAAATAAAAAATGTCGAGGACCGTTTGCAGACAAGATATAACAAGAAAAGAGGAAGTAGTTGCAGAATGAAAATAATATATTATTTATTTTGATTATCTACTAGTTTTCCTAAACGGGCTGTAGATATGTACTATAAGGTGAATTAATGAATAACTCAAAATGTCATCAAAATCAAACTCGAGTTTCTACACAATATTCATTAGCCGAAAGGTATTTTCCATAATGATTCTTTAGTTTTACAAGGCCAAATATGATTAGCCTCGACCATAGGAAATGTTAATTCGATACGTTGAGAACGCTTCTATTATGTGATACTCGTCTATACCCAGTCATTGTATTGCTTAGTAACTCATCCAGATAAAAAAAACATATTTCTTCTTAGAGTCTTCTATGTGTAAATATGTATGGATTTGTGTGTAATGTGTTTTCTTGCATTAAGTACTAGACATATAACCCTAAATGGTACATGTGGTTCGTTTCGCGACAAGGTTAGTTAGTGTATCGGCTAGCCGGGACGCGACGGAATGCCGCAGCAAGGTCGAGTACGTTCATCGGCCGCATCGTGCGAGATTTAATACACACACATACGTACTTAGATATTATATTATCTTTTAGTTATATACTAGGGCCACAATTCGTGCTAAATGCATTGGTTAATTACACCACAATACATCATAGATATATTTTCTAAAATAGATTTTAAAAAACTTTGGTCCATGCGAAAACAAGGATAAATTCGACTGTATTAGAGATATTATTTTAATTATTCAGTTTTAAATGTCTTACAATGAAGACAATTTGATAGTTACTATACATACAAGCTGTCTCTAAGTATTAAAGTAGCAACAGACACGACTCACGTTTGGTTTGGCTCCATCATTGTGTAGTGAATCACGGATCATTAGAGCATTGTAGAAAGATCGTAAATCTAAAACAGTAAACTTGGCATTGACAGATTGTGTCTCACAATTAAGTTGGTTTCAAAAAACACATCAATCAATCACTCAACAAAAGAAGAACTTGTTATGTCATTTTATGGTTTACATTATATTAAGCGTAACAATGAAAATTAAATCATCACCACAAGGAAGGTGAATGAAGAAAATCTCACTGAAAGGTTCAATAAAAAACCTATCAAGGCAATTGAATAATAGTTGCGTAACGTTTGTATAAGATTGGCACTGATTCTGTAACTACACTTGTTTTACTGCTACTTTTGCAAACAATATCGGTGAAGAATAGAACTACTAAATTGCTAGCTCTCTAACAGGCAGCATCCGCAACGTTTTGTGAATAATTTGACTACCGACAATCAATTGTTATAATAATAGCCATTGGAGATAGTAGACAAGAATGCTTTGATTGAATTACTGTTATTTACAATAATGTTAAAAACTTTCCACCCAATATTTGTCACAGTTTTTATTAAAAAAATCGGTCTGTACGCTACAGTCAGTAATATCAACAATTACCTGTTATGTTCACTAGCTGAACGCGCAATTTCAGTGATTGTTTGATAAGAAAAAAAAACCTACTAAAACGAATAAAAACACTGCCTCATAATAAAAACAATAAAACAATGCCATTGGTTTTTACAGTTGTTCGCACCAAACGTACTCAAGCGGCCAATATTGAAAATTGGGTGCAACGCATTTCTACGCGCACTGAAGGTACCTTACGTGCCTAAGGTAAACTTTTGTGTTTGATGATATCATAATCATATTATATTATAATGTTACAGAGACATATTATAATAAACTGTTATGATAAAACAGTTTATATTAACTATCTTTGAAATAAAGTTCTAGATAGTATTATAGTTTCTCACAAACTACTAATGATGAACAGAGATAATTCTGCGCATAGTTATTTTGTATGAATCATGGAAGCCAAGGTTAATTTCAGTAATTATGTAACACGGTTGATAATAGACGCTAAGATAAATTTTTATTTATTAAACCATATCACAGTTGCTGTCCCCAAATTTATTATACAAAACCAGCAATTTATCGGTAGATCATACGCGACAGAACATAATATTTTTTTTCGATGAAGACAAACGAGATAAAAATGATTAAAATATCGAAGATAAATCGAGGTATTTTTTAAATTGGTTTCAGAAGACACGTACAAACGATCACTTCCACCCATAACGTAGAGAAAACTGTAATCCAAGAGCTGAGTATCAATCGAACTTTGCAAACCTTTAATGGCAGAATCCATCCGAGACGAAGCTATGCGAAACTTTAACCCATTTAACGCCAACTTTGAACATTAATCCCATTTTTGATAAAACCATCATACAAAAACTTTATTACGTTTCCAAACTCCACTTGTAAGCCATGAATAATTTCCAACACTTGAAAAAGTGTATTCTATCGAAAGCAGTATCTTATAATCGATCTCTTCACTGATACCGATAATCTACCAGTAGTAACCTATCAGACAAGTAGATAACTCCTCACGTCACATCGAAATATTACATGGCAATTTTGGTTCGATTATTGTCTGAGATTTTTTCCGCGGTATCAGAGTCTAGTTCATCGTGTCTGATCGTTCAGTATTAGTAACACACATTTTTAACATGTGCACTAATTCGATATTGTTCCAGTTAAAATACGAAGCATTTATGGCCATTTTGAATTCATCGATTGCAATCTTGACCTCATTAGAATAAGTTAGTTCACCTACACCAGCTCCAAAAAATAATCAGAAAAAAATAAAATAAAATGAAAAATAAATACTATACCAAAACATTTTCTAACGAGTGGGCAATTCATCAAGTACTTCCAGGGCGTGTGCGGAGCCGGTTTTTTCTTCTTACAGCCCCTATGCGAGTGAGGATGGTTGCACCGCTCAGCGGCCTTGCCGTGCTTCGTGAACATTCCGAGTAAACCCTGACACTTCCATAGACTGTCACATCACTGGTACCACTGGCAATAGCACTAAACACTCTGGCTTTAGCCGTGGACAAACACTCGCTGCCAATCACTCACTAGCACAAATCACAAAACCAACCACTAAATCAAGGTCATCCGTAGCCATCACCGCCCGAGTGAAAGACTACATGGGAGAGGCCCCGCACAAACGTAACTGAAAAGAAAAAAAAAGAAAAAATGTAGTTTTGAACCCCACCCCTTCTGAGTCGGAAAAATATTTGGGACATGGCATTACAGTCATGAGGACCGAGTGTTATGGCGCATGTTAGGAGAGGCATATGTCCAGCTGTGGACTGCAATTACAGTCATGTTCTTGTGGTTTTAAATAGGATGTAACACTGAACAGTTCAGTTAAGCTGAGAGTTTCTTAATGTATATTTGCGGTTGTTTCCACCTAAACAAAAAATCTTTTGAGTGGCAAGTCAAGGCAGTGTGTACCTGTGCCGTTAATAAAATGAAAGTTTGCATCGATTTTGTTTAATTTTATTACATTGTAAGAGGACTAGATTCATTCATGTCTGCAAATTCTATAAGTCATCGAAACAAATCGAGTGGATTGACTGTTCATGGAATCGAAATCGAGGACACAATATTTACACAACTGGTCCAACGTGACAACTTGTGAACGTATGTTTTGACAAAATAATTAACTGTACGTATTACTACAGAATAACATAAACAACTCATTCACTCGCTTAGATATGTAGCAGATGTTTTATTGGTTTGGTTTTACGTGTAGCCCGCATGACAAGAAACGTGTTTTTTATTTATTTTGTTTGTACATGATGTGAGGTCACAGAAAAAAAATATGTGAAAATATTATGCCTTTTGTTTTATTCATACGTTGTTTGTCTTTGTCAAAATATTTGGTTTTTAGCTAAAATATTAAACATTGTTTTCTGTTCCAGGAATGCAATGCTTGCTTACTTTTTAAACGACTTCGAAAAAGGAGGAGGTTATATGTTCGACTGTATGTATTTTTTTTTTTTTTTATGTATGTTCACCGATTTCTCGGAGATGCCTGAGCCGATTTAAAAAATTCTTTTTTTGTTTGAAAGGGTATACTTCCGAATTGGTCCCCTATTCACCACGTTAAGTTCTGATGATGGAATCTTAGGGAAATCGAAGGCAACCCTCAAATTTTATAGGCACATGTTACGTGTTTCATATATTTTTAAAGTTATTCAAGTATTTACGTCTGATAGTCATCATCTCATGTTGATGAGCTGGTGATGGAAGGTATAACTCCTTAACTATTAGGAGTTGGAGGAAAATTCTTTCAACATTATAGGTTCTTATAAACCAATAGTTGTATTCTTGTAGGTTATTCAGGTGAGCTGTCACTGGAAGGTATAACTCCTTAACTGTTAGGAGTTGGAGGATAATTCTTTCAACATTATAGGTTCTTATAAACCAATAGTTGTATTCTTGTAAGTTATTCAGGTGAGCTGTCCCTGGAAGGTATAACTCCTTAACTATTAGGAGTTGGAGGATAATTCTTTAAACATTATAGGTTCTTATAAACCAATAGTTGTATTCTTGTAAGTTATTCAGGTGAGCTGTCACTGGAAGGTATAACTCCTTAACTGTTAGGAGTTGGAGGATAACTCTTTCAACATTATAGGTTCTTATAAACCAAAAGTTGTATTCTTGTAAGTTATTCAGGTGAGCTGTCACTGGAAGGTATAACTCCTTAACTGTTAGGAGTTGGAGGATAACTCTTTCAACATTATAGGTTCTTATAAACCAATAGTTGTATTCTTGTAAGTTATTTAGGTGAGCTATCACTGGAAGGTAAACTTCTTAGCGTTTAGGAGTAAGAAGATGATTTCTTTAAATATCACATCCATGTATAAACCTTAAAAAGTATTATTTCAAGTGTCTGAGGTGGAAGCTCTTGATGGAAGATAAAGTTGTATAATTCAAAGGAATTGTTAGATGATATTTTAAGTTTTTGATATAGTATCTATATCTAACCTGCATTCTATACATGTATACTTGTTACCTGTCGCATTTTATAGGAAAAAAGAAAGACATACAAAGCTAAGAGTTAGATTCCTCTATTCTATAATCAGGTTGTGTTGTTAGAATATTTAAATAGACGTTCCCTTCTATCGGAGATTCTTTATTTCGATTTTCCGTCTTAGTTTGCCAGCCAAGTACACTAAAAATGGAAAAATAAACTATTTTTAACAAAAAAATATTAAAACGACTTCAAATCAGTACTAAAAAGCGAAAAATAAACTGAATTAGATATTTAATTCCAAGAAAAAAATACCTACCTACCTGTTTAAAGTATAATACTCTATTACTAATCTGTTTGAAGTCGGTGCCAGCCTAATGAGGTCATATCACTCAGTACGAGCCGTCCACTTGGTACGATCACATGCAAGTGCGAGGTGGTGTGAAGTAGCGAGCGGCAACAGATGTACGTACTAAGTAGTACGTAGCTTAACAAACTCCTTAGGCTTAGCACCGACTTCAAACTGATTAGTATTAGAGTATTATACTTTAAACAGGTAGGTAGGTATTTTTTTCTTGGAATTAAATATCTAATTCAGTTTATTTTTCGCTTTTTAGTACTGATTTGAAGTCGTTTTAATATTTTTTTGTTAAAAATAGTTTATGAATGGAAACAAATACAACAAACAAGTGTTTGCATATTAATGTAGGTACCACTACACAATTTAAGGTAACATAAAACACAACTAACTAAAATGTCACACCAATTTAACATAATTCCCATGTTTACACAATTTTCGGACAATGCCCAATGTGTTGCCGTATGGCCAACACATTTAAGTAAACAAATAATAAAATACAGCACATTTTAAGTAAAACTTGTGCTTACCAGTTTTTTATCAAAGAAAATATAATGACCTTTGCGATATGTAAAACAGAGGTTGAAATATCAAAATAACAAGGCAATTGACATTTTTAATTTTCTATAATCAGTTAAACTCCAAAATCCGCCAAAGTTGTTATTGATTTTTGAATTTGATAGAAAGGTAATAACTTGAAAAACGAGATCTAATCTATTTAACCGCCTGCCGGGCATGACTAGAAGAATCTCTAAATATTCTAGAAAGTTCTAAATACAATCCTCATCTTTTCTATTATATGGAATCATACCAATAGGATTATAATACGCTGTTCTGCAATCATATGACAAGCTTATTTCGCTTGCCGACTATGGAAGGTCAAAACGCGCACACATACATGCAAACATTCAGATTCATACATCAATTCACACATGTATACAGAAGCATGTATCTAAACAAGGACAACGTTATCACTCTTCCGTTTACTTTATGAAAGCAATGTGTTATTGAAACAAGATGATATGCTCCAATATGAGAACTATCACAATACAATTCGTTGTTTATAAATTATGCAATCGTTGGGTCATACTCCGTAATTTTGTGACGCCGTTTGATAAACTTGATAAGTGATAATGAAATTGGAATGAGTTTTTCCCAAAGTATTTAATAAAACAAACTTTAGTATAATAATACGCAGTAAGTAATTAGTACTGTTTATTACTACTGTGAACAAGATATGAATATCCGAAAGGAATACAAGAACAATTGTAAAACGACATGACAAGGAACACAACATATACATATAAGCAATGGGAGTACATCTTTACAAAATTCTTTTTGATAGAAAACTACATATTTCAAATTCTTGTACAAAGTATTGAAGCATGGATGACATAAGAAAATACATATAGTCGGTTATATATTTATGTATTTGTCTCATTGTTGCCATGCAGTGCATGTCAACAGTTTACTGTTGGCTTATTTCATAGAATTACATGTTATGTTAACTTATGTTAGAGTAAGGAGTTGCAAGGTATGGGTTCTACGAAGTTGTTGCCATTTTAGGGAGACCCACGTCATCGCCCTGAGCTAGTGTGGGGAGTTTTTGTTCTGAGCCTAGTTAAAACGAAGTTACAATTTAATGAACAAAGTTACTCAATAATAAGAATGATGAATAGCCGAAAAAGTTTGTAAAGCTCTGTCTTCGTAACAGTAGGTCTTCAATTGTAAAACGTGTACAGTAAAAAGTTTAGCGGATACAAATTAGCTTTTATGTTTGTTCCTTCATGTGTTCAAAAGAAAAAGTTTGGACTCATTTAGGTAATAAGCGTTTAAATTCAAGCTAAGTAATCAAAAATTCAACAACGAACTCATAAAAAAAATGTGAAAGCAGGTTTAAAAAATGCGTGCATATATCCATTTGACAAAAGGGCAGACGTATTACGCTGTCGTATATTTATCCATGAACATTCTTCCCTACATTATCGATTTGGATTCACCTTAAACCAGCCCCAATAAGGCAACACTTAGAAGTTCGCTGAGCACATACAGCTACACGGATGACTCACCGTGCAAACCTTATACGGAACTTGACCAAGACCCTTGGGCGTACTCGTACTTGCAGTGAGAAACGAAGCCGGACTCGCAATATTACTTGATTACATACCTATTTGTTTTCTATACTAAAGATATTTTTATTTAAAAGTTTCTAGAATATATGCAGTACAAGCTGTCTAATTAACAACGCAAAAAAGGAGCAAGAAAAAACGCTTAAAGTCAAATAAGTTAAAAGCATTTTTCACGTAACTTGTGGAATGCAATTACTGTTGCTTCCTTTGAACAGACCATTATTTGTAACTCACTACTGTAATATATAACTAAACTACAGCTGAACATGGCGTCTAGAAATTTAAGATACATATACATCTTATGCTTGATAGTTTTAAGTTTAATAGGTTGGCGAACCTAAATACTCTGATCTTACCTCATTTGTAAGTTATCATGTTTTTATCTAAAAAAAATCTGCAGTAGGTCTTGATTCCTACACAACACGGCGAAATTAACATTTTATTTTGACTTATAATTTTATGTACTTACCTAATAAAAAGGGTTAAGTTATAATTTACCTAAAAGATCTCCTTTTTCAATTGTTTAGATTTTCAGTTCCGAAAAAGCAGTGTAAAAATGTACTTATATGTCTGTAGGTAACTAAATCTTCACATGCAATACAAATCCAATACTTTTACACGATATTACCTTAAAAATTCTGTTTCAATTTCCACAATTTTTGTAGATATTACGTGAAAACGTCTCGACCGTTCGCTAAAGTTGATTTGACACCAAACGACAGATGTTTGACTGCAATAACGGTGTTCATCGTAAAAGCAAAACTGACCGTCAAGAGGGTGGGAAAGAAGGGTGTGAGGTAAGGGGGTGGTGTTCATTCATCTGAGGCGTGACGTCACGCGCGAGGTCGTGCCCTGGCGTGGTTACCGTCAAGAGAATAAACAACGAAAAACTCGTTGAACATTGACATAACCTTTAATACATTCTTCCATTTTGGATTGAAATCTAAATATAAATGTCACGCAAAAGCTTGAAATTTTTATGGTTTCCTCTCTCGACACTGTCGTCTGTCATACTTATGAATTTATTCTTATAGGAAAAACCTATATTGTTCTGTTTTACGCTGGTGCTAAGTTATCAAAACGTATTAAGCTTGTTCTTCAAAAGTAAAAGTAATTAGATTTGATTTTAAAAAGATCTTTATAAACTATTCAACCGTTAGAAGCAGACAAGTTGGATTTTATTAACGCTAATGCATTTATAATGTTCTTTGAATGCAGCTGTCGCATGCAGACAGCGCTCGAAAGTCAGCTGTTGAGCGACAAGAATTTACATACCGTTCCACTACGTGTGATTGAAACAAATTATAGCTTAGCCTTCGCCGTAAACAAGTGTATAAAACTCACAAGCATGGCCGAACACGTTTTATAGACAATAGAATTAACAAAAAAATCATAAAAACGTACCTCAGGTCTCTATTGACTAATAAAAGCGGTCACATGAGAAGCCAGTTCTAACTATGGATGTCCACGTTGAGATAGTCAGTGTGAACTTAACCGGTTTGCACAGCAATAAAGTAGTGCTATAGCGTTACAAACATAATGTTTTAGTGAGGGCGTATCGATTGCATTAATGAGATGTGGGCGCACGTGGGGTCCGTGTGTAGAATTGTGGATGCGATTGCAAACGGGCGAGTTATCACTTTAAGGACGTTTTATGGCCCCTTTATGATTTAGAAACAATAGTGGGCGATCTTTTGTAACGCTTTATGGTCACATTATGCTGTATGTGTGACAATATAGTCAGAGGTGCTTCGCAGTTTTGGTGTGTCAAATTTTTTTGCACGTGACTCATAAAAACTAGTTTGGTGAAAATAAATTGAGCATCGATTAAGGGTCAGAGAAAAGGGTTTAGTTCAACGGTGTGTTGATAGGGACATTGTACTTCTTGATCCCTAAGAGATTTAGTGCGCAGGTAAATAGGATGTCAAAGATGTAAATAATGACCCCTGCTTGGTGAGAAGAATGTATTACCGGCTAAGGCATTTTCTACATCTATCCTTTAAAATGATGTTATCATGTAATGCTACAATCCGTATTAAATCACGTATATATTAAATCTCCAATTGTTAAATTTGTAACTAACTTTTAGAACTTTGTAGTTTGTTAGAGTTCAATTTTAGAATTACTGGAAACCGCCGCAATGAAAGTTTGGATGAATCGTTTTGTGAAACTTCAAAACTGATTTTAATCAACTGGTAACTTTCCCTTCAAATATCGGGTAAAAACCATGTATTTTTATACGACACAAAGTTCAAATGAGCTAACTTTTTCTTATTTAAAATTAAAAACTAAGGCACTGTGTAACGAAGAACTGCATAATTTATTTGGTTCTGAAATATTGTGACCCTGAGAATATTTCCATTAAACCGAGATTGTTCAACAAAGATTTTCAAGTTTGATGATTTTTTATTGAAATTTTACCCCATGTACAGTCGAGTTCATTCATATATTCGCACCAAGAAGAATTCAAAATATTATGAGCGTTGAATAGCTCAATAAATACTATAGAACCTATGGATTAAATATAATAATAATATATAATATTCTACCACATTCACACAGCGCCATCTAGTCCCAAATTAAGCAATTATATTTGCTTGTGTTATGGGTACTAAACAACTGATATACTACTTAAATACATTTTTTTTTGTAAATACATACATATTATAGATAAATTACACCCAGACACAGAACAAACCTTTATACTTGTCACACAAAGATTTGTCCTGGGTGGGGATCGAACCCACGACTTCCGGCTTAGAAGTCAGGGTCACTAACCACTAGACCAACAGGCTAGTCATGTCCACCATATGTCCTCATGTGAATGGTTCAATAAAATATGCTGTACATTATGCAATAAGTTGTAGTCACCCTTTTCAGCAAAAATATCTAATGATGGTGCCAATATATTAATGAACTCGACTGTACCTAACCAAAAGCGTTTGCTAACTACGTGTCCAATACCCTACTACATAATTCCCAGATCACCTAAACCTAATTCTGCTCAGTCCAAACAATTTTCACCTTGTTAAACCCATATTATATATAACTATTGAACATATTTTTGACCGAGCCCATTTTCATTCACACTGTAGAACGTCAGATGAGATGATAATGATAATAATGATTTATCCATTTAGCATTATTATACATACATTCATTTACATAAAGATAACGCCTATTTCCACCTGCAACGAATCTGACATACATTTTTTAATGGTTTAACACCACTATTATAGGAAGAAAACAGAAGTTGAAGGGGTACTATGGTCACGTCACCGTAAAGCGATAAGCTAAACCTTCTGGCCCATGACGCTGGAGTGGGGGCTTGTCGCGATAACCACTAGGTCAAATATCTCATAAACCCATACAATAAACACTCTGTACTTATGAACATGATTTACCTAATACACAGTTTAAAACAACGTCTTTTTTACATGTTTCTGTGTTATATAACGTATAAGTAGAGCAGCTGGTGACAAAAATGTCTTTCTCTTTAGGCCTCTCTTTAGGTTTAGACCTACAACCAAATCTAAAATCAAAATTTTAGAAAGTCCATTTACAAATTCTTGGTCACTGATTTCGTTTAAAAAAAATCTAGTTTTATATAATGAATGCGTATTCGAATATAAAAACAAATGCCTAAAGTAATGTACTAACCTGCTTTCAAGTTGATATTTTAGTTAGAAAAAAAAGTATTCTTCCAAGAAAAGATTCCATTTACTTATAAAAATGCGTTCTTTCAATGCATTGACATTTTACAATGAATGTCTATAAAATGCACGCAATAAAACTCCAAATCAAATGTCTATTTTACACATAACAACATCGATGCGATGGTACGACTGTATGCTATATTGTATACGATTTACAACTAACTGATCAAAATATGATTGTAACAATGGAGTATGAACTTGTCAAAAGATAGACGTTATCATTAATGAAGACAAAAATTGCAAAAAAGTACAATCGTGTTGCTTGTAAGCGAGCAGAAAAATGTTGTCTAAATTAATGTTTTCTTAGATCTCGAGAAACTCGATAGCGGAAAGAGCCAGACAACTTTATATCAACCGGATCTCATGAAGATGTAACGCTTGACGGCAAGCGGCGCGGTCGCTTTTAGTACCATGTTCTATCAAACTGACTTCAATACATTTTCTGGTATTGCGAATTCTTTTTAGATGGAATATTAGTGTAAGTATTATGTGTGTATGTGTATGGAGTAATAATGTTAAATGGCCACATTATCGTCTTACTTACTATTAATTTTAGGTCTAGTGAAATTTTGCGACACTATTATACAGAATGTAACTTCCACAATGCTAGCAGTATTAAATAGAGTACAGAGTACATATATTATGAACATCTGAAATAAGTTGATCAACCCCTCTATCAGCCCACATAATAGAAGAAGTAAGGTAAGGATGAAGGCTGAGTAATGTTTTCAACTTATATCACCTTTTATTTGGCCATTGACACGAAGTAGAGTAATATAGTAGTTTTTAAAGCAACAATAATAATTGCTATTCCAGACGAGACGTCTTCGAGAATCGCGAAGGTTATTCACCCGTTAAAGAATTAATGGCACGACTTAGTAATACCTTAGTGGTGCTTTATCTTGGTTTCCTCAAGGGGACTCGCGTAAACAATATTAAAATATTCCTTTTTAATTGACTTTTTGCGTTATCGAGAAACACGAAAGAACATTACTTGCTTCAAGTAACCTCTGTGTTCTTACGTAAATTAAGAAAATGATATCTATTCATTAAATTTATAACATTAATCTTACTCGTGTAGATACAAAGTTTATTGTGATTAAAATTACAACAAATGTTTATAAATAATATTTGATAATTTAACATAATAAGATAAACAGCTACATCATGTTCATAAGACGCTAGTGGTACCTACACTAGTTTTTGGACGTTTAATTCTACCATGAAATTAATGCAGTTCGTTTCCAATTAACTTGATGGCATTAAATTTACGCAGTACTCTTTGGCACAGTATCAATGCAATTTAGTAAGCCAAACGTTTAATCTCATAAACAGATACAAGATATGAATCCAACGTGTTCGAGGAACATTGAAGAGGGCGGACAAGTGTGTCAGATGTCGCATGTTAATAATATAACGAGTACACGTGATACGACTCCACGACTCCACTTCAAATGAATCAGGTGTCTTCGAAGAAAATTGCTTTAACTCGATTATTGGTTTAAGTAAGTGTAAACGAATCCTTGTGGACGTAATGTTTTCCCAGTGTGAATTGTGATGGCGAAATCGTGGCCACCCAACACGTGTTTGGTGGGTTTGCTTGTGTGTGTGCAACACACATTGGTTATTGCGTAGCGAGTAGTCGAGCGGAGGGGGCAGGCCGCCGCACGCGAACTGATAATAATTATTAGTCTGAAGCAATTAAGAGGCGCCAGATATACGCCATGGATGAGATAGCGGCAGACTTTATAGAGTATAGAGGACGGCAGACACACCTCGACATAGTTTCAACGGGGAACCCACTTTATGGTAACTAGATTTTCTTACGAGATTCGCAACTCCGGGATGTTTGTTAAATTCTTGGTATTAACTTCCTATTTACGTGTTTGTACTGAATTTACCGTGTTCATTTGAATACTGGTATATATTATGATGCTAATGACTAATACGGACAGCAATAAAAAGTGTTCTCACATACGGAATATTTTTTCTGCGAAACATATCGCGTAACTTCTCTAAGCCATATTTTAGAGGTACGGTGAACGGAGGCAGTTCTGATTCATATCGATATGAATTGTGAAAGTAAGTGATCTTCCAATTTGACTGCAACGCAGGTCAAATCTACAGTTCCACTTAGGCAGGTAATGGATTACCGAGGTGGTACTGATTCGAGTACTGATACTTGAAGATATGTATGTATGACTATACTTGAATATATCCAGGGATTAAGTCGCCAAGTCTTAAGAGTCAATCGTAACATCAAGTAGTAACAGTGTACCTATTGTTTGATAGGTGCGTGTAACTTATAAGTACTTTTATTTTAAAAGCGACATGTGCACAGATAAAATATAATATACACTAGAAAGGCGACTGGCACGTTTTTCATCTCTGAGACCAAAATTGCTTTTTAACAACGTTTTTTTAGTGTCACTTCTTTTAGATTCATTAGTGCAAGTGCTTGAGTGTAGTGTTTCACGAATATGTACACAATTTTCTCGTCGTGGAAAAATTGTTGGCAGTATTGTTAAGTTACACGGGTTTGCGTGACTAGACTAACTAATGTGTGTATATCATTAGATAAGTTTTCTGTATTATTAAATAGAAAACGCAATGCCAACACATTAGGGAAAGTTTTACTGATAAACATTGTTATTAATTATACAAATGATTCTATGAAATAAGACGCAAGGAATTCTGCGCATTACTACCGTGCTGATTATGACAGCCCGTTAATCATTCTATCCTCTATCTTTCACCAGAAATACTGAACTTGGCCTTACCAAAATATAAAACAGGCAAGCATATACATTTTCATCAGCAACCCATAAAGTCCCACTGCTGGGCTCGGGTCTCCTCTCCTCTAGCTAGAGAGCTGAGAGGGTTTAGGCCATAATCCAATCACGCTGGCCTAGTGCGGGTTGGTGGATACACATTTTAGGCAAACAAAAATTGATAATATTCAAGCGATACTACGCGCTAAAAACTTACCCAATATTGAGCTGACAAAATATCGGAAATAATTTTACAAAAGAAAAGGTTTACACAAATCTTTATATACTCATTTTGGATCTGCAACGTTAAAACATAAAATAAATAAAGCAAGAATACATAAATTATCATAATATATTTTCCGTGTTGTGACGGCTTAAGAATACATAATATCACTACCCCATTTCAACCCGTGGGTGTCCTTTGTTAAAGGCGAGTAAGGGAGTAAAAAGCAATGCGAGAAAAGGAAAATTCGAATCAAACCCTGTGCCAAACCATAATGTATATGACATAAAATATCGAAAGAAATAAACCTAGTTTAGAATTAGATCAGTATATCACGAACAATGACACGATTTGAGTAAAGGTAAAATCTGATTTAAGAAATGTTTGTAAATACAATAAAGTGAGTGCTACCGACCTTGGGCAATTCAGAACTATCCAGTTAGTTTCGATTCCAACAGTGATCCCTTCCTAATCCTCGGGCGGTGTCGGATGCCAAACAAGTAGGATAATCCCTTATCTCCTATCTAGTGCGTGTTAACCGAAGAAATGTCTTTCTGTCAATATCTTTAGACCTATACATAACTTTAGGTATATTTTTTTGTGTAGAAAAAAAACTTTTGAATCTACCTTGACAATAGACTCATTCATGTATAATACATTATCCACAGATATATAGAAGTTCTAAACATCTTTTAGCACGGTATCTATACTAATAGTAAGTTGAAGAATGTATTTGATTGATTGTTTGTTTTTTTCTTAAACTCGTTAATCTTATGAACTACTAGTTCGAAATAAACGTTTTTTACCCGACTGACAGGACGGGTATTGTTTTTCGCGCGTATCTTGTACGTTTGTAAATTTTTTAATTCCCACGTTTCTTCCAAACGGCTGGATGGATTTGGACAATTAAGGTATCGTTAGATTCTTCTCAAAAACCCAAGTGTCCTTAGATAGGTATTATAACGACTGGCCTGTTGGTCTAGTGGTTAGTGACCCTGACTGCTAAGCCGGAGGTCGTGGGTTCGATCCCCACCCAGGACAAATCTTTGTGTGATGAGCATAAAGGTTTGTTCTGTGTCTGGGTGTAATTTATGTATAATATGTATGTATTTACAAAAAAAAAATGTATTTAAGTAGTATATCAGTTGTTTAGTACCCATAACACAAGCAAATATAATTGCTTAATTTGGGACTAGATGGCGCTGTGTGAATGTGCTAGAATATTATTATTATATTATAAAAAGAAAGACAAAACGGCGTACTTTTTTACGCCAAATTGTAAGAAGTTAGGATTTTTTTTAACCAAACGTATCGAGTAGGGTATCAAAATAAAGGGAACCAAAAGGAGATTATAAATATATACATACATATGTTTACAAATATATAAATTTAATCAGGAATAATAATTACAACAATTTTTCGGTCTTTTTAGTGCGTTGCTTATCTGTTGATTTTTTGCAGTCGAGTTATTTAAATTTTTTAATTATATTTACTTGTTTAGTGTTGGATAGCCTATTTATCGAGCAAGGCTATATAACATCACGCTACATCTAATAGGAGCTGAGAAGTGGACAAACTAAGATCTACAGGAGCGAATACAAATATTATAAAGCTGAAGAGTAGTAGTAATGTTTGTTTGTTTGGTTGAACGCGATATCTAAGTAACTTCTGTTCCGTTTTGACTGTCACCGTGGTGCAGTGGTTAAGGTGGTCGCCTCGCCACTACATCGCCGTGCTGGGTGACGTGGGTTCGATTCCCACACGAGACAAATATTTGTGTGATTCATAGATATTTGTTTCTAGTCTGGGTGTACTTTGTGTCCGTTAGTTTCATGTTTGTAAAGCTCCCCGCGACACAGGGCTTGTTCCCTAGTGCGGGCGTTGTTTATAAAAAAAAAAAAAAAAAAAACAAAAAAAAAAAAAAATTTTAAACTGACTCCAAAAATAACTGTTTATAAATTGTAAATAGGATAAACATAAATAGGATTTGAAAAACTCTTTTAATGTTGGATAGTCAATTCATCGAGGCAGGCTATATAACATCACACTATGACTAATAGGAGCTGAGAATTGGCCAAACATAGATCCACAGGAGCGAAGCTTCGGGCTACAGCTAATAAAAACACGTAGGTACGCAATAAATTCTTACAATGGAACAGATTTATATTAGGTCATCGCAATAACTTGATAACCATTATTAACCCTTATATGAACTACTACATTGTATCCCTATAAGTCTGTCCTACACAATTAAGGATGTTAATATTTATGTTAGTCATCGTGATCTTGTATGGATTCTACGCGGGTGGTCTTCGCTTGGCTTATCGAAACTTATCTATAACAGTCTACTTAAGGTTATCTGTGATAGACAACTGACGATTCTAAAAATCTAATTGTTAGTCCCGGTATTTAAGAGCAACTCATGAGGAAGTACATAATCAGATAAAGGACAATCACATAAGATGGTGATATTTTTTGGAAGAAGAATCAATGTTCATTCATTTCAACCCACAAACGTCCAACTGATGGGCACAGGTTTCCTCCAAAGAATGTGGAGGGAATTTAGCCTACTATACCACGCTGGCCAGACGGGTTGATATAGGGTGTGTTTCGAATTTTCCTTTTCTTGCAGAGCCCTTGTCTGCATAATGTTTACTCCCTTAGTCGCTTTTTACGACACCCAAGGGTTGAGATGGGGCGGTGATTTGGTGACATTATGTATTCTTAATCCGTCACTACACGGATAGAAGAAACAGTTAATTAGTCCCTTTAAACGACAGACCGAAATACCACTAATCGCTTTAAAAGGAGTCACGATCCTCAGCATTGAGGGAACGATTAAGAAGAAGTCCCTTCAAACAAGCCTGTTAAGTTAAATGTCGTACACTGGATATAAAAACATATAACGATTCCTAGATCTCTCTGACCTATTATTCAATTTGCTTCCCAAGGCAATGTTCCTTTACGATTAAACAAATAATCGCCGTTCGCTTCGAACGCTACTCAGCCATCAAAAATCACTTAGGGCCAATAGAAAGATCATCAAAGCAACATTTGCCTTGAAACGCGCGAATAATATCTTTATCAATATTTACCGAGACGTTCATAATAATACTTAATCGCTCAGTCAATTAAACTTGGTCTGAGTCAAATTGACAATTATCGTTCGCGTTACATTGTCTTTAATGGTCCGGGGCTCTCCATCTACCCATCCTACTCGACTACAATTCCTATTGGAATTCCTATGATGGCTATTTATTGTATTAATACGGAATTTCCATGATATGTTTTCCTCTTCCTTATTGCATTTTTCTGTATATACTCGTATCGTCGAAATTTTAGAAAGCAATGCGCTTTTTTACACAATGTTGCGTTTTTATACCAATAATAATAAATATACAAGGGATTTTCTTTTTTGCCTAACCCCAGCCTGGGATTTAAATAAAAAATAAAAAACAAAGTTGTTTAAAAAGCTGGTTAAAAGTTGTTTTTTTTTTAAATGGGAGAGGTGAATTATAGGTAAAATGTTAAGAAACGTTATGGAAAAAACAATGGAAATGATTGACGCAATATATTTGACAGAAATATATACGAAAACAATGATACAGAAGAAAAGTTACGACTAACTAATTAAAAAGTTTAAGA
Source organism: Laspeyria flexula (assembly GCA_905147015.1). Taxonomy (NCBI): domain Eukaryota; kingdom Metazoa; phylum Arthropoda; class Insecta; order Lepidoptera; family Erebidae; genus Laspeyria; species Laspeyria flexula. The sequence goes on along the minus strand of LR989964.1, from coordinate 6,301,998 downwards.
TCTAGCAAATAATAACAAAAAAGATGCATGGTTAAATGATCTTATAAAGGAGATACGTGAATTCTGTCGTTTTTGAAGCATTGTCAATATTGGAATTCATTCTGTTTCTTTAAATGTGATTTACTAGAATGCTGTCTCGATATATAAATTCTCTACTTTTAAGTCAAATTCGAAAGCTTTGTTAATAATAATTCATACCTACATCGATGGGTGGAACTACGCATTCAACATATTTCACCAGATTTTCAGCATTGAATTGTAACTAAATGTAACAAGCAGAATATTTCAACCACAAACCTTCAATACAGCAACGTTTTAAACAATGATATACCAATTTCAGTAATGCATGAAACTGTTTGTGATTCTGTTATTTCAAATGTGACAAAAATAGAAAGACCTTTTGGTCCAAAATATAGTATAGTGCAATATTGATATTGTCTGAAATTATAGATTATTTTAAATTCATTAATTGATTTACACCATAAAGTAACTTTGTATTAAATCTTTTTTGTTTTAAGTTAAAATTCTTTTTAAATTAATTTACATCTGTGGTGTGCAACAAAATTTACTTTAAACATAATTATACCCCCTTCAAAATATGGACTAAGTATTAAACTAGATTTAAATTGACATAAGCCATTGTTTTAGTGTCTAAGTTGTCAATTTAAACCTGGTTTAGTGTCAATTTAAACCAGGTTTAGTGTCAATTTAAACCTGGTTTAGTGTCAATTTAAACCTGGTTTAGTGTCAATTTAAACCTGGTTTAGTGTTAATCCATATTTTGTAATAAAGGAGCAAGAATATTACTTTTAATCCACATTCTCATTCAATTGGCCTATCAATATCTATGCTAATACAATTGCTTACTGTTGGCGCTTGATTTTGAATTCCCATCAACGCAACCAAATAATTGATTTGTCTATTTGTTAGACAACTCACAAGAAAAAGGTAAAATGACATTAACATTAGCCTAGTGGTATATACAACAGAATAGATAGTATTGTGTTAAAATATCGAGTGTCGCTGATATTAATTGGTCTGCGGTACATGGGTAAATTCGATTAAGGATTACAATAGCGACAAAGATTATTGTGTTAGGCACATCACACAATACAAACCTAATGAAACGGAAGATAGTCAAATAATACAGACATATATTCCTAATATAAACGAATTTATTTACTTATAATACATCGATTCCATTTTCGTAGCCCTTCAAATAACTTAATATACTCTGGATATGGAAACGAACAATGTTCGTGATTACGGATCTCCTTACCCGACTCCTGATTAATCCTTATTGATATGAAAATGGATCAAGAGACGAATCGAAATTCTCGTAATGTGCCAAATTAGTCTGCATGAAGATAAGGAACATCACAGACTTATCTTGACGTGAAGTCGCATATGTTTGTTATGAATAATTCAGAAGGATTACGCATTAACTTGATTGCTTTAAATTTGTTGCAGTAAATTAGGAGGAAATTTAGTTGTTATAACATTTGAATCTCTAAGAACATTGGTGTACAATCAGGGACGGATCGCGAGTTTGTGGGGCCCAGGGTTGATACTACACGGGGACCCCTACGGGTCTTGTCTAAGTTATCAATTAACTGCCATTAAAAAAAACCAGCCAAGTGTAAGTATATAATTTAAAAAAGTAAAATATAGAATTTAATAAATATTTTATAAAATCAACCGTAGGTGTCATTTTTTTAATCCACAATGTTTTCAATTGGGACTAGGGGCCCCTTATATCCGGGGGCCTCGGGCTGCAGCCCCTATAGCACCTACATAGATCCGCCCCTGTGTACAATTTGGTTTCTTGTACAAACTTTAATAGTTTGAATTTGTACCATTAACACAGTCAATTGTTTTGGATAGCCAGCACCTTGAAAAATGTCTGTAAGTTGCATTAACACGAATGATTATTTAGTCCAATGTTTGGTCAAACATTTGCAGCAGTTATGTTTCAAGTCAGTTAAAAAAAGTTGATAGTAATTGTAACTGTCTGCTCGTGGTCTGGCCCGATAGACGAGTGAAACCGCGACCTCAATATAAGTTCGTTTAAATGCTGTAGTATAATTTATAGAATAACTATTGCCAAGACAAAGACTTCAATTTAAATATTACCCAAAACAATTTACATCATGCATGTATATCGCGTTTTAATTTTAATCTCTTACGTCTACCATAACGGTTCATTGAGAAACCTAGACAATATCTTTGACACGGATGACCTCTAAGGGAGGCAGGGTCCATCATGACGTGGCCGAGTTTTATCTGTACGTGTATTCGCGTACATAAACAATGTGTGAGTGTGTGTGTAACGTTGTACACGCACGATTGATAAACCGCAAAACACTACGCGTTAGAATGGAATTGTTTGGGTTAGTAGGTATACACTACAACACACTGGCATAATATTTAGATAGTTAAATGTACCTACAACGTCATCGGTGTATATGATAATGTCGTGTAATTATTTTGTGTTTTATTTAGTAGTGATTTGTCATGTTGAATTTTACATAATGTAGAAATAATTATAAGCGTATGTAGGCAAAATTACAACCTTAATTTATAAAATAACGTTATGCTGATATAATTGATTCATTCACACAGGATATGGTTTCAAAACAACTAGGATAGAATTTTTTTATTTAATTTTGTATTACCATTGGAAGTTATTTTAATATCAGTGATTGATCACTAAAACTGCTAAGTTTTTCTCTACGCCAGGTCCTATGTACAATAAAATTATGTTACTGTAATTTGAAACTACTGACTTTAAAGTGGATATCAGTATTGTAGGTTTTATACAATAAATATAAAAAAAAACCAAATCAAAATTTACATTTTCAACAACTATGTTGAAAGAGTCATTTTGCGCAGAATCAAAAAGATAGAGTTTTGAATGATGCAAAGTCGAAAAACCGGTTCGTCAATAAATTTTGAGTTATACTCGTTTCTTAGCGAATTCAAATATATGAAATCACGTGGCGATTCTTATGCATGATATAATCACATGTGATATAAGTAGCGATAACGTTTTTGTAAATAGGAACTTGTTAACTATGCCTTATCAAGATCAGAATTCAATAAGTGTTTCTGAATAGTCGCAAAGAGTATTGATTGGGTATCTTCCTGCGCAAATCGTAAAATTCGAATGAGGAAAAAGGATTATGCTGTTGCTCATAAAATTTGGGTTTATAACCGTCACTCAATGCATTAATGAAATCGTTTTAAGACCCGACGCGTTATCAAGGCAAAATTTGCTTCACAGCTTTGCATATTAAGGGGTTAACTAAAGGATAAGCAGTCTGGAAGTCTCAAGTAACCCAAAAAATAAAGTAAATTGCTATACCCATATTAATTCAGGCATTACGTGTGTTATCTCTAACAACCACGTGGACTTTTCGGTTCTGTTTGAATAGGTCTGGACCTCTGAGGGACCAATGTCCCTAAGAGGTTTTTACAACGCTCACAATTAACCCCAAGCACGTATCTACTTATTAGTCCAGTAAATTTCGATAATCATATAAATTGCTATTAAACAAATGACTGTTTTGTTTAACGACGTACATAGTTATAACCTTACTTTACACAGGTCTTTCATGATAGTGTCGGCACTCATATAATTCAGTAAGTTATTAGTACTTTTGAAATAACAGCAAAATTTTAGAAAACAAACACAAAAGTATCTATTATGTGCTAAACCAATTTGTGTCAAACAAATGGTTTTATTATTATTATCTAAATTCAAGTTTTTCTCCTTTTAGTCCTCGACAATATCACAACAAAATATCACGTAGTTTCAAACGTCCCTTGTTGAATGACTTATTCAATCGTATGCAATTATGCAAAGTTTCACGTGACTAACAAAGTTTCTGTGTTTTGCTAAAATGCACAAATAGTAAATAAACGCCGACGCTATGGACCGATGCGATGGTGTGTATGTATGTGTGCTCACATGCTACTTATACACACACGCACTTCACATGTGTGCGACACGATATGAATGTCGTTTGTTTCTTTTTTTTTGCAAACATTACTTTCATAATAGATATTCAAGAGTCACATTAAATTACAAATCAATTATGCGACATCTACTCAAGTTTATACGTATTCAGTTTAGAATAAAGACAGTGGAGTTAGTATCGTAAATCAACCGGGGTCATACTTACAGATAACGTTTGTCGGATACAACCGTGGAGGTTAACAACAAAAATCCGTCAACAAAAACACAAGAGACGTGATGCAGGCGTGCTGCATACACAGCGGCCGTTAACCCGGCTCCGGCGGACTGCGTTTCGAAAACTTCGCGGTGAAGCGTTTAGAGAATATTCAAAAATAGACCGACCAACTCGTATACACACGCAACAGTGATCGCTCGCACGTTTTACTTTACGACACGACTCGAAATTCAAAACGAAAGCGATCCGCAGCCATCGGATCCGTCCGGAATCGCTTTGAAAAGTTTCCAGTGCACAAAGTTATTGGGATCGCGAACTAGGGCTCTACGCGACAAGAGCGCGGCAGCCCCGTGGCGCTCAGAACACAACTGGCGCCGCCAACCGATCGCGCTCCGCCGTCCGCCGCGCCTCGCGCCGACACAGGAACACCCACACCGACACCGCTTCTCACACACACGCGGCGCATCACAACACAGTCTCACATCGAGCGAGCATACAACTGACACAACACACAGACTCAATCCGAAACTGATAAACAGCATAAAAACACAACATCACTCTGCAACTGCATATAAACATACGTTTTCCTGCTTTTGTGTGTTTGACACTGAACAGAAACATACGGTATCGGAATTGAAATAATATATTGCGAGGAAAATTCATTAGCAAATGACTAATCTGAGTGCTACAAACTCAAACACAATGATAAATAGATAGGTAGATTTACAAAAACTGGTTTTCACTGACGACTGAATTATGAGCACTTAGCAGAAAACTGGTACAGCACCGTTCGCAACGGCACATTGTACACAAACGAAGCAGGAAAACACGGACAATGAAAGAGCGGTTAGTAGGATTACGCACTCTTTTACATACTACAGAGAAGCAACGTAGTTTATGGCGATAAATATCAACAGTACATATAACAGACGGGATGCAAAACTAATGATTCTAATGAATGAAGGCGACATGCTAGAGAATATATATATATTATAATCTATACGAGGCGACGACACGTTTCTACTCAGAAAATACTTACGGATGCTGCACAATATTATATCCTCACAAATAATGGTCAGCACTCGGTGAAACAGCGTAGACAATATTATTAAAAAGCATGAGTCAAATGTTACTAAGATAAGATATGTACGATTGTAGAAAATAAATACAATAAGTTTTATGATTACAAAAAATACTTACTAAAGTAAGATCCATTTGTTTCCTCGCATCTACGGAAATTACCTGAAATCAAAGGAAACTTGATAAATCAATCGTTGATAGAAACAATTATTTTATTTTAGGCAGTCGAGATTGCGGTTTCTATTGTTGTTTCTTTTTGTTGTCACTAGGTAGAATTGAACCATACTGTCAAGGTTGTCTTGAATTCACTGACATGAGATGACGTACCTTTTCCATTATTCGCAAAAGTTTTCCACGACAGCCTTTTATAAAATGTTTTCATCTTCAACTCGATCAAAGCGTGGTCAATGCATCAGATCTCAACTTTTTAGTTCTATTATTTTTACTTCTATTTCTGTTGTAACTAATGTTACTAGCACGTAAACAATGGATGCCATAAATTAAAATTCAAAGATTCCTGATGAATTTTAAGACATTTTGGAAATGTGTGTTTGTTAATATTTCGAATAAAAGTATCAAGTTATGAACAAGTAATAATCTCGGCAAGAAATTTTTAACAAATTGGATCCGTTATTTCATATTAATCTCATAATCTTATCCTGAACTGTTGACTTCAAAGTAGACCGTAAATAGATATCTACTCAGCTATTTTTGTCACTTATTTCCATAATATCACGGAGACACCAATTATTTACAAAGTATTTTCTAGAATCGTACCTATTTACGACGACTCTTTCAGAAATTGAATTTGAGCTTTCGTAAAATTCCATTTGTGCTTCGACACACGTCTGAAGATAAAAATAAATGCGAAATTGATTTATCCAACGTGTGTATACGTTTAAATGTCTACTTCCATTTGATTTACAAGTATGTTAAAAAAATGGAGGAGCTAAATATTGTACCTAATATTCAATACATGTACCTACTTAATAGGTATAGGTGTAAGTTGAAGAACGTGATACTCAAAAGGGAAAGTTGTATTAAACGACAAGGTACCTAATATTTAAGTGTGTCAATTTCTTCGACACTTCATAACTCGCTTATTAAAGGTTATGAACAGCTAATAAAAGGATAACGGACTTTGTTATGAAACATGCACCACCACGTGACTGTTTGAGTATTTCGTAATTCACATGATTGATGATTAGAACAGCTGATGTTTGAACCGTTAATAGTAACAATCAACTATTGTTTAGTAACACTTTTAAATAAGGACATATTTGAGAAATTTTATATATATATATATATATAGGTAGTATATGTATATATATATATATATATAGGTAGTATAAAGGTACCTATAAAGGGAGGAAAGAATAATAAAAAAATAATTTAAGTACCTCGTACGTATACAGAAACTTAACTCCAAATAATGTTTCGTATTTGATTATCTAGTAGTAAATAAACGTACGTAGTAAATAAACATATTACACATATTACTTTGATTATAATAATCGGAAATTGTGTGGGAGTACATCAGTCTACTACTTTGCCTATTCTAATGACAATTTTCTTCAAAGAATTACAAGCATGAGCAGTCAAGCTTAGCTAACATGAATATTTATTGCATGTTACAATATTTCGTGTTACTTTAGTTTCGCATGTAACATGTATGTATGTAGCACATAGCAGGTCATGCGACAAACGTCATAACTCAATCAAAATCCGATTTTCGAGATATTCGCTTGACATCGAGATCAAATTTTTAGACAGAAGAGATGTCGTCTTAAAATTATATTCTGCAAATTGATGACATTGGTTTCCATTTTTGGTCGATATTTAATTTACTGAAACCCCTTTTATGGAATATTATGAGTGATCTCTTTTCAGAGCGAGGGTGGCCAAATGAATAAGTGACAAGCATGAAAATCATGCGGTCTGAATTTGATTCCGACCGCCCCGACCGGCAATACCAATGTGGATTTCTCTTTGTGAAATTTACATTTACTAGTTAAGTGACTTAACATCTGCTAAAGGTGAAGGAAAACATCGTGAGGAAACCTACATGAGAAATTCTAAAGGTTTGTGTAATCCACCAACACGCTCTAGGCCAGGGTGTGTGGATTATGGCCTAAACCCTCACAGCGCTTTAGATAGAAGAGAGGAGACCCCAGCCCAACAGTGGGACATTAATATGTTGCTGATGATGATGATCTACTTTTAAGAAATAATATCAGTCTTGTGATAAACGGGTCGTTAATGTATAGTCAGAAATTAGGATCATTCGATTGTGAAAGACAATAATATGATTGGATATAAGTCTGAGGCCTCTTTAATCATGACCTATTTTTTACTATTATTTTAGCCTATTAAACTTAAACCAACATTAGTACGCAATGGTATCCTTTGAACTTATTAAAAAGTTTATAAAGTTATTAGTCAAACAAAATGTACTAACATGAAACTAATTTGCCACATCATAGTTTAATTAACAAAACACATTTCAATCAAAAATTTAATTTAATTTTAATTGAGTTTGTTGGAGACTTTTTATTTAATTTACCAGTAAATATTGATGAAAGGTGACCTTGGCAGGTATATTTTATGAGATCTAAACATTTATCAATTTTAGGCAAAAATAACCCCGTTTTATATTAAGTTTGTCTGCTCTACCGTTATAAATAAACTATTTGTTAATTGTCTCTGCCTCTTTTTCCAATATTTGCAAATCATTGACTAAGTTCTAACAGTCGTATAATGATTAATTTAAATCACTTTTTTTTTTTATTATATCTTTATTTTAGGTTTCTGTACTTCTGTCAAATATCACACTCCTCTGTGTCCACAAGATTCATAAAAGGGGATTCGAAGTTTTAAACCTACATTGGACCAAATTTAATTATATCAAACTTAGTTCGAAATGTATAACTTTCTAAACTAAAACAAATAGGGTCACTTACATTATTACAACACAGCTCTGGGTTCAATTAAAATAGATTTATTGCTACAACTCTAACAATAGCATTGGTTTAGATATGAATTTGAGTATAATAATAGAAACAGTTTCTAATATTTAGATATTCAGGTACTGAAAGGTCCTACAAAAGCAAAAATAACACTTAAGTAAGTAAGCGCATCACTTGAGAACGAATCGCCCGATAATGAATTATTGTCAAGTTGTGTATGAAGGAACATTTATTTTTAGAAAATTGGAGCTGATATTGGGAAGCACCCATGCGAAGCTGCAGTAACTAGAATTTGTCTAACATCCCAATTTTTTCTTCAGTTACAATGAAAAACCTCCACAACTAATTATTGTTTCTAATTTATTTAATAATTTCACTACTTCAATGTATAGCGCTTTATAAAATAAGTACTGGCTGTTGCCTGCGACTTCGTCCGCGTAGATTTCGATATTACATATAGGTGGATATTGCATTTTAAGTGCAATTCAATAATTCCACAACACCCCACTACAGGAGTTGAATTTCATTTTACGTCAGCGTCCCTGAAAACCTCGAAAATGACATCCATATCAATTTCTAATAATTTTCACAACTATTTCGTCCCCCTATTTCATGGACCAAACATAGCTGGCGTAATGTGGGTGCGAAACACCTCTGCAAAGGGGTAGCCTTCGGGAAAAAGGCGTGATGCTATGTATGCATGTATGCATAGTTTTTATTATTATATTTCACCCCCTGAACCCATCCCTATCAAAAATATTAAAAACAACATTTTAAGTTCCTATCCCAATACTAATTTGCAAAACGTTAACTTCAAAACAAAGACCTTTTCATATAACGTTTCATCCCCAATTTCACCCTTCCAAAGCCACCCTTGTCAAAAATATTGATGAGGGTATTTTTTATTTTGATAGTAGTACCCCAAAAAAAAATTTCAAATCAATAAGTTAAACAAGTAAATATAATTAAAAAAAATTAATAACCCGACTGCAAAAAATCAACAGAGAGCAACGCACTAAAAGGACCGTAAAATTATTGTAATATTATTATACCTGATTAAATTTAAATACATAACATATGTACATATTTGTAATCTCCATTTGATTCCCTTTTTTTTTGATACCCTACTCAATAGATTTGGTTAAAAAAAAAAATACAACTACTTACAATTTGGAACCATTCAATGATGTATAATCTCTTTTTGAATATATGTAATCTCCTTTTGATTCTCTTTATTTTGATACCCAACTCGAAAGGTTTGGTTAAAAAAAAAATTAACTTCTTACAATTTGGCGTCAAAAGCCCACCGTTTAAGTCTTTTTATTCCTAAAACCTATCTAAGGACACTTTGGTTTTCTAGACGAATCTAACGATACCCTAATTGTCAAAATCCATCCAGCCGTTTGGAAGATTCGTGGGAATAAAGAAATTTACAAACATACAAGATACGCGCGAAAAACAATACCCGTCCTGTCAGTCGGGTAAAAACAAAGAAGTTTCATACAATCGTTTTTATCCCTTTTCACCCCCTTAGGGGTTGAATTTTAAAAAACCCTTTCTAAGTACACCTCTAGACTCTAGACATTTGGACAAACACACCCTCCAAATTTAAAGTCGCTACGACCAGCGGTTTAAGCTGTGCGTTGTCTGTCAGTCAATCAGTCAGGACAAAGCCTTTTATAATATGTATGGAATGGATTTCAAATTCTATCAAAATTTCATCAATATAGTGCTTATAAGTATACGGCTACGGAACCCTCATAACCAAATGTTTATTAATTTCCAAAGCGGTATTGTAAAAAAAGGTTATTTATATTACAAGACCTCTCCCTCCGTACATGAAAAGATCACAGCAAACTTGGCACATCAATGGCTTAAAGCCTACGAGAACATAATCCCGAAGGAGACCAATAAAATTAGAACCACTTCAGACTAAATCTTTGATCCAGGATTAAATGTACTATGTCAAATTCTTATCACGTCGATTATAGGGTATCTGAGTTCATTTAAGTTCGAATTCTCCGTATTTCATTTTGTGATCTTGTAATTCGCTAGGACTTCCTACCGATAAAATCCGATGCGAACACTTAGGATCATGAAATGAATTCAATTGTTGGAAATTAGTTTAAGAGGGTTCATACAGAAATCGATGAAATCAAGAGATTTCCACGTTCGCTACAGAATATGTCTTTATATGTAGCGAAGTAATTTTTGGTATACCTATACAACAGTTTTCTTGTCTAAAAAGTGTATTAAGAAAAACAGACTATTTATTATTAGTATTTTAGTTAGAACAGTTCTTTCGCACAGCGTTTTAAGAAATTCTACGAAACAAGCCTACTTTCTGATTCGCCAGGGACTAAAGTAATTGAAATTCATAGAAAAAAAAGCTTGTTTTAAGGTCTACATATAGTCCTTTAGTTAGTGTATTGAAAAAATATTAGAAATATTCATTTTTTTATAACTAAAACTTAACAACTAAAATTCTCAAAAACATTGAACTTTGATCAAGTTTGATGAGAATTTTGGTACACTATATGTGTTTAAAAAGTCGATTTTTTTACATTTAATTATTAAACAAGATGTTGTCATTCATAAATGTCCATAATATTTTCGAAATCCCTTTAGAAATATTTTAAAATGATTTTTGAAAAGAGCCTAAAAACGCCTTATATTTCGGCGCACAGGCCGTAAGAAATCAGTACCGGCTGAGGCCTTCTAGAGAGAGGACATAACGCTTTGCTTCCCGCGCTCCCGGTCCGATGTTTACGTAATATTTGTATATTTCAAGAGAGTTCAATACCAGTTGATACTTTGTTATGGAATTTTTTTTAATTAAAGATCAAATTATTAACTTTGCTGCTTTTGGGCTGATGGGCTCGAAAATCGATATCTGATGATCCCATTATATACTTGGCATAGTTTTGAAGTCAAAATTGTAAAAATGCCCGCCATATTGAACTTTGTTGTTTTTGGGCTGAGTGATACCAAAATCAATATTTGACTATCCCATTGCTCATTGGGCATAGTTCTGAAGTCAAAATTGTAAAAATGCCCGCCATCTTGAACTTTGTTGTTTTTGGGCTTAGTGATACCAAAATCGATATTTGACGATCCCATTGGTCACTGGGCATAGTTCTGAAGTAAAATTGTAAAAATGCCCGCCATCTTCAACTTTGTTGTTTTTGGGCTGAGTGATACCAAAATCGATATTTGACGATCCCATTGGTCACTGGGCATAGTTCTGAAGTCAAAATTATAAAAATGCCGGCCGTCTTGAACTTTGTTGTTTTTGGGCTGAGTGATACCAAAATCGATATTTGACGATCCCCTTGGTCCACTGGGCATAGTTCTGAAGTAAAATTGTAAAAATGCCCGCCATCTCGAACTTTGTTGTTTTTGGGCTGAGTGATACCAAAATCGATATCTGACGATCCCATTTGTCAATGGGCATATTTCTGAAGCCAAAATTGTAAAATTCCGGCCATCTTGAACTTTGTTGTTTTTGGGCTGTGATTCCAAAATTTTGTGATAACAATTTTGACTTCAGAACTATGACCAGTGATCAATGGGATTGTCAGATATCGATTTCGGTATCACTCAGCCCAAAAACATCAAAGTTGAAGATGATGGGCATTTTTAAAATTTTGACTTCAAAACTATGCCCAGTGACCAATGGGATAGTCAGTAATCGATTTTGGTGTCAATCAGGCCAAAAACAACAAAGTTCAAGAAGGTGGGCATTTTTAAAATTTTGACTTCAGAACTATGTCCAGTGACCAATGGGATCATCAGATATTAATTTTGGTATCACTCAGCCCAAAAACAGCAAAGTTCAAGATGGCGGACATTTTTACAATTTTGACTTTAGAACTAGGCCCAGTGACCAATGGGATAGTCAGATATCGATTTTGGTATCAATCAGCCCAAAAACAACAAAGTTCAAGATGGTGGGCATTTTTACAATTTTGACTTCAGAACTAGGCCCAGTGACCAATGGGATCGTCAGATATCAATTTTGGTATCACCCAGCCCAAAAACAACAAAGTTCAAGATGGCGGGCATTTTTATAATTTTGATTTCAGAACTATGCTCAGTGACCAATGGGATCGTCAAATATCGATTTTGGTATCACTCAGCCCAAAAACAACAAAGTTCAAGACGGCCGGCATTTTTATAATTTTGACATCAGAACTATGCCCAGTGATCAGTGGGATTGTCAGATATCGATTTTGGAGTCGATCAGCCCAAAAACAACAAAGTTCAAGGTGGCGGACATATTCACCACTTTGACCTCAAATAGTCATATTCATCATCATCATCATCATCATATTCAGCCGCAGTTATTATTGAGAAATTAATTGTTAGTCTAATATAAAATTAATTGTATTTTTCTTTCTTTCTAATAAAATTGTATTTTAATTGTATATATATATTTATAGAATACAATACGATTAATTACAATTAATTATTGATTAATTTAATTCCAAATTTTATCCTATCCAACTTTAACAAAATACGAGGTTAAAAAATACCAAACTCACTAGTACGCGCTATATTGTTGTACCACACAGCATTAGAGAAGTGTGCATGTTTCGGCTCTGTGTGCGTGATTTAAAAACCTATTTGCGAGCAACTTGAAAATGTATGAACCCTCTTAATCCATCGCATGTTCTTTTTCGTCATGAATATTTAAAACTTATACAGGAATTTACATTTATTAATCCGTTTGGATACTAATTTAGGAGAACTAAAACTTGTGAAAGTAAAAAGGTGGTTTCCCAAGATGCGTGGTTTTGCAGCCGGACCGACCAATCTGACCACATGCTGATGCACACTATGGGAACTGGAAGTGTTTTGTGAATTTGATGACGAGCGGTAGCTAATGCAATGCGTGGCTATCCGTGAAAACCGTGGGTAACAACCTTTACATAGTAAATGTTCATATGAAATGAGGTTGTATGCACGCACCAATTTGTTTATACAATCAACAGCTGTCATATTTCTTGCCATCGACCAAATTGTATATTTTATGATCATGTTAAGCAATAAAAAGTAATGTGTACTTGCTGGCTGGTAAACAGTTTTTTGGCCGTATATTTTACGAATGGTAGACTTTGTCTTGAACTGAGTTATTTTATTCTTGGAAGCTAAAGTGGTAAATGCTGATTACTCTATAGTAAGCAATAAACGCAATGTAAATTTAAAGCATGTAAGACCCGTCACAAATACCTACAAAAAACTATTTTTCTACACATTCAAATATTCCTAATGAAAAGATTTCAGTTCATAAAAATACTACGTTCTACTTAACAAAGGGTTCAGAAAAATAGAATGTTAAGATAACAATGGAAATGTTTCATATCCATATCGCCACACAATATATTTTTAACAGCGGCCGCGTGCAGTTAAAAGTAAAAAATACTACCATTTTTAAATGTCAGCATTAAGTTTAAAACCTTTTGGTACTACAAAAACACTTTGAACGAATGAAAGGTTTGGTCAAATGGGTTTTTCTTCTACTTCACATGATTAGTCAATTTTTCAAGTCGTCTAAAAAACCTTGATAGCTTAAATACCGTTAGCTTTGACAAAAAGTTCTTATGAAGAATCTTATAATTAACTTTAGATATTTTAAATGTAGAAATAATCTAATTCATTTGGCTATATTGTGTGCACTCATGATAAATGAGACCGTAAAGTCAGAGTTACTGCCCACTGGTGTACCGAGAGAGTTGCTAAAAATAACATAATTTTCAAAACTTAGCCTAAGCAAATGCCCCCTTATTACAAAAGGACTAAGCATTAAACCAGGTTTAAATTGACAACCTTGACACTAAAACAATGCCTTATGTCAATTTAAACCTGGTTTAATACTTAGTTTTATTTTGTAACAATGGGGTGTTTTTTGTGATTTATTCGCTGTTGAATTATTTGCTGCATTGCATGTCCTAATTTTGGCACATTCTACTGCAAAACGAACCAAATTGAATTACTATTTAACATTCTGTTTAACCACTTTTGGCAAGGAATCTGACTAAGAATCAGTATTATTAGGTTGCAGATTTAGGTCAATGCAAAGAAAACACACAAAAAAGAATAATTTTTTTATCAGATTCGTTGGGTTGTGCCAATGGCTGTGCCAAGTCGAGAAACAAACACAGGTCCTAAAATGTTGGCAGAGGTTATATCGTTTATCATATGAACTGAGCCAAGTAAGCTCTTGATTCTTGTCTTAAATAAATGATATAGGTAGGGTAGCAATCTGTACATAAAATAAAATTGTTGATGTCTGTACAGTAAAGATATTGAAGAAAAAGCGGTCTTTTTTAGAGCCACATTAGTCAAATCAACAATTTCTAGAATTTTTGTCTGTTTGCACGCGCATCACGCAAAAACTGCTACATGGAATTGAATGCGGTTTTGCACCAATGTATTGCCAGAGGTCTAACTTAAAATATAGGCTAGTTTTTACCGATGCGACATGCCACGCAGGCGGAGCCGCGGGCAATAGCTAGTATAAAATATGAAGCTACAAAATATACCTACATTATGAGATGACTATGGATAAACTACAGATTAAATATCTAAAAATCTTTCTTAAAAAATATTTCATAAAAATTAGGACCGGAATATTTAATAAGAGTACAAAATAAATAATGTCTATCCAGTCTAGTCATTTTACAAAAGGGATCCTGAAAAGAGACACCTTTAGAAATAATACCGTTTAAATAAATTAGTGCCATTTATCCGAGTTCTTGGACACGCGTCTTAGTTGGGGACTATAATAAATTATCGACGATATTTCCTCGAGTAACATTATAAGCAAGGGACAGTTTGATTGACTACTAAAGTTTCAGCACCAGGTTTAATTAACCACTGGAATATTTAACAGCTAAAAAAGAACCGCTATAACTTTTTAAATCCGACATTTTTGCTCCAAAAAATGCTTTAAAATTAAATATTTATTCGGACAGTACTCTTTTAACGATACCCGCCGTGATATAAACAATGTTTTCACCCAGTATATGAATTATTTACTTTACACACTGTCCCTGAAAATATATTCAAATGTCTTCATTGTACCTGAATATCATAATATTCATCAAAGGTACAAAGGGACTGTCAGTGTTGTATTTTTAGTTAAAATAACTTGTACAGAGTTGCATTATTCCAATGATTTATGTCTCAGCTACCAAAATAATATTATGTTCTTGTTGACGTAGGTACACAGAATCATTTATTTTACTTATTTTTACTCTAAGAAATATTGTTTTAATAAAAAGTTTGAAGTAATTTCTACGAGTTCCGTGCATTTTTTCAAAATAAATTTTCAATTCTCCATCTACATTCTCCTTTAATAAATCCTATATTACGATACACATATTTTTGTGACTTTCAATCCTCGACCTATATAATCTAAAATAAAATAAACTTTATAATATTATGCCCTTATTACTGTGAGACGTATGAATGCCAAGGCGAAGATTAAGCACCCTCTCGTGACAGGCGAATGATTCGACGTAAATTAACAGGATTTGCGCCACCGCCTACACTTAAATTACTGACGGTACTTGTACCTACCCACCTGATTTTGAATTACGAATAGAAAGCATGGCCTTACAACATTAATACATATAAATTGTAAATTGAATAACCTATTTTTAACAAAAAAATATTAAAACGACTTCAAAACAGTACTAAAAAGCGAAAAATAAACTGAATTAGATATTTAATTCCAAGCTAAAAAATACCTACCTACCTGTTTAAAGTATAATACTCTATTACTAATCAGTTTGAAGTCGGTGCCAAGCCTAAGGAGTTTGTTAAGCTACGTACTAGTACGTACATCTGTTGCCGCTCGCTACTTCACAGTTTCACACCACCTCGCACTTGCATGTGATCGTACCAAGTGGACGGCACGTACTGAGTGATATGACCTTATTAGGCTGGCACCGACTTCAAACAGATTAGTAATAGAGTATTATACTTTAAACAGGTAGGTAGGTATTTTTTAGCTTGGAATTAAATATCTAATTCAGTTTATTTTTCGCTTTTTAGTACTGTTTTGAAGTCGTTTTAATATTTTTTTGTTAAAAATAGGTTATTTTTCCATTTTTAGTGTACTTGGCTGGCAAACTAAGACGGAAAACCGAAATAAAGAATCTCCGATAGAAGGGAACGTCTATTTAAATATTCTAACAACACAACCTGATTATAGAATACAAGAATCTAACTCTCAGCTTTGTATGTCTTTCTTTTTTCCTATAAAATGCGACAGGTAACAAGTATACATGTATAGAATGTAGGTTAGATATAGATACTATATCGAAAACTAAAAATATCATCTAACAATTCCTTTGAATTATGCAACTTTATCTTCCATCAAGAGCTTTCACCTCAGACACTTGAAATAATACAACTTAAGGTTTATACATGGATGTGATATTTAAAGAAATCATTTTCTTACTCCTAAACGCTAAGAAGTTTACCTTCCAGTGACAGCTCACCTGAATAACTTACAAGAATACAACTATTGGTTTATAAGAACCTATAATGTTGAAAGAGTTATCCTCCAACTCCTAACAGTTAAGGAGTGACCTTCCAGTGACAGCTCACCTGAATAACTTACAAAAATACAACTATAGGTTTATAAGTACCTATAATGTTAAAAGAATTATCCTTCAACTCCTAATAGTTAAGGAGTTACACCTTCCAGGGACAGTTCACCTGAAGAACTTACAAGAATACAACTATAGGTTTATAAGTATCTATAATGTTGAAAGAATTATCCTCCAACTCCTAATAGTTAAGGAGTTATACCTTCCAGTGACAGCTCACCTGAATAACCTACAAGAATTCAACTATTGGTTTATAAGAACCTATTATGTTGAAAGAATTTTCCTCTAACTCCTAATAGTTAAGGAGTTATACCTTCCATCATCAGCTCATCAACATGAGATGATGACTATCAGACGTACATACTTGAATTACTTTAAAAAATATATGAAACACGATACATGTGCCTATAAAATTTGAGGGTTGCCTTCGATTTCCCTAAGATTCCATCATCAGAACTTAACGTGGTGAATAGGGGACCAATTCGGAAGTATACCCTTTCAAACAAAAAAAGAATTTTTTAAATCGGCTCAGGCATCTCCGAGAAATCGATGAACATACATAAAAAAAAAAAAAAATACATACAGTCGAACATATAACCTCCTCCTTTTTCGAAGTCGTTTAAAAATTGTAACGGGTTGATGTTAGTACATCGAAGATATTGAAGAAAAAATAATGAAGGGCTCTTTTTTAGATTCACAGAACCCAAATCAACAATTTAAAGAATTTTTGTCTGTCTGTCTGTATGTTTGCACACGCATTTCGGAAAAACTTCTGCATGGAACTGAATGCGGTTTTTACCAATGTATTGCTAGAGATCTAACTTAAAATATAGGCAACTTTTTACCGACATGCCACGCAGGCGCAACCGCAAGCGAAAACTAGTTTTGAATAGAAATGTAAAATAAAAGCAATATGTAGATACAAATTTTGCACGTAGCTGTAATAACAACTCATGTTTTCCTACCTTGTATTGAATATCTGGCCTTTTCATTTTCACACCTGGCCGTTTATCCGATTACGAATGTACGAACAAAAATACAGGTACTGGCCTACCCTATGATTCTAGAACTTTAATAAATAATTATAGAGTTCATTTTTGTGTAACATCTATGGAAGGTTTCCAAGCTCACGCCGGATGTGAAATTTTCCATAGCATCTCCAGGATAGCTCGGAATTGGCGGGATTCGTTCATTCACTAATGTATTTTTGGCTTACCGTTCGCAGTTGGAATGGTGTCATCGCCACGCATGTGGGATTGTGGGTTGCCGACCCCTGTAGCGCAATACAAACAAACAGCTGATCGATATCGCTACTGCGATGAAATCGTGTCCCAACAAGCAATAGCTGAGTAGTCATCCGATCGTTCACTTTGTTATACCGAAACTGTGGATGATAAAATGTCATCACTGAAAAATCGTCAGATTGTCTTAGAAAGAAGGTTTATTGTTGATTGCTCTGCTCACAAGCTAAACTCTAAAAAGACCTATGGGAACGATTAGGTTACTAATGTTTTACCTCTTATACTATGACATATTTAACTTAGGTATATTATGCCTGACCTCCACCAAGACGGAGGGAAGAGAGATTGGTTATAAAAATCTAATAGGATTTCCATGCTATGATAATGGCATTTTTTGTCTTGAAATTCTCAGTATCAGCCGGGAAATAGCAACGGACTCACCACCTCATATGGCACCAATGATAGCAGGCGGCATATAGAGATGATCTCTGGCTATGTCTTTGAGGATAAATGCGTAAAGGTATGTTTTGTTTAACATAACAGGGCACATATTCTCGTAGTCACTTTAGTGGAGACCATGCCTAATTGAATGAGTACAACATTTAGGAGAGGCATCCTACACTTTTTCAAAACAAACTATATATGTATAGAGAAATGCCAACAAGCCGTCCATTTCCGTCTATTCATGAGTTCATATAAACATAAATAATGTTGGAGTCAGCCTTGCCCGTCACGCAAGGCAACTACGCTTGTTTTATATTCAACAAATATAACATCACCACAGCTGAAATGGATTTTCTTTCATGTTCTAACAATGTACGACTTATTCATTTTAAAAGGCTCTATAATGTACAACATCTAACAAAAATAAAATACTATATGTACATGTTAAAAAGCTCGAAAAAATGTAAGTAATTTGTTTTGTGAAGAATAATGTGGTATGAGTCATTTTTCTTGCTAATAGAATACGCTCTGGTTATACAAACAATTTCTTACTTTTACGATGGCTTTTTTTTTTGGCATTATCAAAGATTTTGAAAACTTAATCATAAAGTATCTGATTAAATTATTATGTACTTAGATTTTATTCCATAATATTCGAAAATCCTTTTAAAAATACTTAATATAACCCTCAAGACCTAGTAAATAGTCTTATTCATCCCAATAGTGAGATTGAGGCGGTAAGATAGTCAAGGTACACCACTTAAATTATATAAAGCGCCGCCCCGTAGCCTGAAACCCTCAACGGATTAATCACAAAATAACTCCGTATTTTAGCTTAGGTAACACTTCCATCCGAGGATAGGTATAGTAATGATGGGCTCTTGGTGAATTGCTTCAAGGTTAACTGTCCGGTCGGCAATGTACGGAGATAGACTCGTTTAATATTGCCTATGTAGAATAATCTTTTGGCATTGGATATAGGCCGTCTGGGAAATGACTAAAAATAGAAAGGGTAGTCTACGTGTTATGTTTGTCAAGGTTCAACAGCGTTTATTATTCGTCAGTATTCGGTAAATTTGGATGATTTTTTCAATAACTTCTTATGCCTAATTTTTATTTCGTCAAAAATTTTGTAATACTGGAACAACGAAAAAATATCTGCTTTTTCCTAAAGTAACCTCATCATTTATAGAAAACCGAAGATAAATTACAGTACTTACAGAATAATTTTATTGTGTTTCTGCTTTTGAGAAAGCTTTTGACGATTGTTACTTTGTCTCTATCTCTTTACACAGTGGAGAGTCTATTTTTATGGTATGTCAATTATCAAGACTATCAATTTGTTGGGTGTCAATGCTTCTCAATATAATAAAGTATTATGTATTTTGCAATAATGTAAGTGTTAGTACCTACTTACGCAGGAGTTACTTGCTCTCTTATTAATGTTAACTACTTTCATATAAATTTTGAAACTGATTCAACTTTTGATTAATTCTATGTTCAACATTTTGAACAAAAAAAATTGCTCTCAACTAGTTTATATTTTTTGTTTTTCTTATTCATTTAGGTAGGTGCATAATAAAACTACTTTTTGTATCAAAATTATACATAGAGCCGGTTTCATGTGAACTGTCCACAAAATAATATAGTTACTTAAATATATTAAACATAAACTTATATAACTGGCTACATTATTCCAATTTATTCAAATACCTGTTTGAAATAATAAATCTTTGATAATAACATACAATCATTTTTCATTTGTAGCTAGTTAGCTACAACATTAACATAATTAAGACATCTGGAATTAAATGTTAATTTCGTAATTATGTAATAGGTACCCTTTTTTGGACACATTAACGATAATTTACAAATTAAAAGTTTAGATACATAAAAAAATAAATAATATTCATTTGTTCACTATCATTCATAAAACGACATTGAAATAACCGGAATATTTTAAAAAGAAGAAAGAAAAGAGAAAGAATTCTATTTTTAAACGACTTCAAAAAAGGAGGAGGTTATATGTTCGACTGTATGTATTTTTTTTTTTTTTTATGTATGTTCATCGATTACTCGGAGATGCCTGAACCGATTTAAAAAAATCTTTTTTTGTTTGAAAGGGTATACTTCCGGATTGGTCCCCTATTCATCATGTCAAGTTCTGATGATGGAATCTCAGGGAAATCGAAGGCAACCCTCAAATTTTATAGGCACATGTTACGTGTTTCATATATTTTTTAAAGTTATTCAAGTATTTACGTCTGATAGTCAACATCTCATGTTGATGAGCTGGTGATGGAAGGTATAACTCCTTAACTGTTAGGAGTTGGAGGATAATTCTTTCGACATTATAGATTCTTATAAACCAATAGTCGTATTCTTGTAGGTTATTTAGGTGAGCTGATGCTGGAAGGTATAACTCCTTAACTATTAGGAGTTGGAGGATAATTCTTTCAATATTATAGGTACTTATAAACCTATAGTTGTATTCTTGTAGGTTATTCAGGTGAGCTGTCAGTGGAAGGTATAACTCCTTGACTCTTAGGAGTTGGAGGATAATTCTTTCGACATTATAGGTACTTATGAACCTATAGTTGTATTCTTGTAGGTTATTCAGGTGAGCTGTCACTGGAAGGAATAACTCCTTAAGTTTTAGGAGTTGGAGGATAATTCTTTCAAAATTCTAGGTACTTATAAACCTATAGTTGTATTCTTGTAGGTTATTCAGGTGAGCTGTCACTGGAAGGTATAACTCCTTAACTTTTAGGAGTTGGAGGATAATTCTTTCAACATTCTAGGTACTTATAAACCTATAATTGTATTCTTGTAGGTTATTTAGGTGAGCTGTCACTGGAAGGGAAACTTCTTAATGTTTAGGAGTAAGAAGATGAGTTCTTTAAATATCACATCCATGTATAAACCTTAAGTTGTGTTATTTCAAGTGTCTGAGGTGAGAGCTCTTTATGGACGATAAAGTTGTATAATTCAAAGGAATTCTTAGATGACATTTTAAGTTTTCGATATAGTATCTAACCTGCATTGTATACCTATACTTGTTACCTGTCGCATTTTATAGGAAAAAAGAAAGACATAAAAAGCTGAGAGTTTTGAGATTCCTCTATTCTACAATCAGGTTGTGTTGTTAGAATATTTGAATAGACGTTCCCTTCTATCGAAGATTCTTTATTTCGGCTTTCCGTCTTACTTTGCCAGCCAGTATTATTAAATCTGCTAGATTAAAAGTACACTAAAAATGGAAAAATAAACTATTTTTAACAAAAAAATATTAAAACGACTTCAAATCAGTACTAAAAAGCGAAAAATAAACTGAATTAGATATTTAATTCCAAGCTAAAAAATACCTACCTACCTGTTTAAAGTATAATACCCTATTACTAATCTGTTTGAAGTCGGTGCCAGCCTAATGAGGTTGTATCACTCAGTTTGAGCCGTCCACTAGGTACGATCACACGCAAGTGCGAGGTGGTGTGAAGTAGCGAGCGGCAACAGATGTACGTACTAAGTAGTATGTAGCTTAACAAACTCCTTAGGCTTGGCGCCGACTTCAAACAGATTAGTAATAGGGTATTATACTTTAAACAGGTAGGTAGGTATTTTTTAGCTTGGAATTAAATATCTAATTCAGTTTATTTTTCGCTTTTTAGTACTGATTTGAAGTCGTTTTAATATTTTTTTGTTAAAAATAGTTTATTGACAAATCAAAATCTACCGAACGAGCCGTAAGTTCCATCAATCTTTTATCCCGTCATTTAAGTCAGCATTTGGATCTTTGAAAGATGATAATAAGATATATGGAATAAAGGAGTTATCCTTGACTTAATAATTTTTTATCTTGAATCGTATGATTCAATTTAAAAAGATTATATCAATGAATTAAAATCGGTTCATTCAAAACAAATAGTATTTTCGAAGATTCAGCCAATTATATAATTATTAATAGTAAATAAAACTCCACGCTCTCCATATTTATACACGAATACGATTTAGAAGCGTGTGTTTGGTTTGGATGCGTTGCCGAAAATGATGTTTAAATCTACGTCATTGGAATTAACCGTAACAAACACCGGCTTTTTGGTGCCACGCGACTACCACGTGCTCACGTGTCAATCATATCATAATATTTCGTTGATAGATCCGTTTTGCCAATCATTGTCATGTTATTATGTGACTCATTGCAAAGACCACCTTGGCTAGACTTCATAGAATACAATATCAGCCTACGCCCTACATCAGACTTTTAGTTCTAAAAGTAATGTGTCCAGTATCAAGAATTCTTAAAATATGCTACAGTTTATTTTTAATGGGATGCGTGATATTAAAGTTAATTTAATAATAGTAAAAACACGCACAATGTTTAAACTCCACAAATTTTCAAATATGGTTTTCTCAGCAGAAGTTTAACGAAGAGTTTGCTCGCTCAAATTATAGCAACTTGTCTGATGAAGTGTCAACAGCATCTGACAAAGGCAGACAACAAACAGAGGCTGACACGGGTGTCAATTAAATTGTAAATATTGAAATTATAATAATATTTATTACATTACAAAAGATATGCTTTAGAGTTCCGAATTCCGATTCATATTCTGTCTTATCTATTGATAACACATCATCAGCAACCCATTAATGTCCCACTGCTGGACTCGGGTCTAAGTAGAGAGCTGAGAGGGTTTAGGCCATAATCCACTCACGCTGGCCTAGTGCGGGTTGGTGAATCAGACATACTCTTAGAATATTTTCTAGGGTATGTTGGTTTCCTCACGATGTTTTCCTTCACCGTTAGCAGATGTTAAGTCACTTGACTAGTACATATAAATTCCACAAAGTGGTATCCACATTGGTCCTGCCGGTCGGGATCGAACTCGGACCGCGTGATTAGCACGCCAGTCCCTTATCCATTTAGCTACCATCGCTTATTGCGTATAATATGTGGGTTTCTATAATTCTATAGTAAATTTTATCATTTCGGCTCCAATTTTATGGCGCCTTGCGTCTACCTACTCCTATTTTTACAGATGACTTGTGCGGTGCATCTAAAGACTATTTCTTGCCGCTATACAAACTACATGTTGGTTTTACTTCCAGTCATAAATCATTTTTGCTTAAATTTATTAAAGTACAAGATCGTAAATCTAAAGTCATTCAACAGTGTAATACAAGAACCGCAATAAGCAGCCATTCGTCACACAGTTACACGTGGAGATCGAAGTGTGATAAATCGTGGTTATAGAACTAACTATTTTATAACTTAACGACGGAATTTTCTTAAATTACGTAATGCATATTGCGAATTCAATTTATATGGAATATACGCGGGTATGGACAAGAGCACTGCGAGAAAATGAGAATTCGAAACAAATCCTATACCAACCCGTCTGGCCAGCGTGGTATAGTAGGCTAAATTCCCTCCACATTCTTTGGAGGAGACCCGTGCCCAGCAGTGGGACGTTTATGGGTTGAAATGATGATGATGATGATGATACGCGGAGATGGATAGGTTGTTAAAAGTATTATAAACAGCAGCTGTCCATCCTACATTATAAAAGCAAATGTTAGGATGGATGAATGCAAAAATATCTGGATGGATTTATGGACGGATGTGTGATACTATATGGACGGATGTTGACTGGCCTGTTGGTCTAGTGGTTAGTGACCCTGACTGCTAAACCGGAGGTCGTGGGTTCGATCCCCACCCAGGACAAATCTTTGTGATAAGCATAAAGGTTTGTTCTGTGTCTGGGTGTAATTTATCTATAATATGTATGTATTTACAAAAAAAAAAATGTATTTAAGTAGTATATCAGTTGTTTAGTACCCATAACACAAGCAAATATAATTGCTTAATTTGGGACTAGATGGCGCTGTGTATATGTGGTAGAATATTATATATTATTATTATTATTATACTCAATCACGCTAGAACTCCTGAAGAGAGAATTGATCCATTTGTAAATTAGCAGAATTGGGGCCCTGTATAAAAATAGCACTAGGATAGACTATTAGGACATAGGCTACATTTACAGACATACCACGAGGCCAGAGCCGCAGGTTAGTCTATAATATCAACAGAAAAACTTTGTGTAATTCACGCACAGAAAAATGAAAGATGCCTTTAAGGGATCAAAAGAAAATATAATAAATTTTATAAGACAAGAAAGGAATCATATCGACGCTGAATATCGAATAACATAGGTCTTATCGAGGGCGAGGGCCAACCGTCGTCAAATCAACGTCACTTACAATGCCTAATATGACAAGGAAATATCACCATGTATAATATGATGCTCATTAATAAATGGATATGACATAATTCCTGCAGATAGGTGACCAAGTTTTTGACCTCCAAGACGATTATATTAAAACTTGAGCCACAAGAACACATTACTAGGATGAAACGTATCTAAGAGTATGACGCTGTGTGTGCTAAGGGATGCCATACACGGACAGGAGAGCAGTCGAGATCGAGAAACGGCAAGCAGTCGGAGCGAACAGCTTCAAGTGCTCCGTTTATTGAGAATCTGGATTTTGTATGGAAACTGCAGATCGCCCAACAGCGCGGCGCTGAGTGCTCTAAGCTCTCCGTGTATGGCCGCCTGACCGGGCTCAGTTTCTTTATAATACATAATAAGATTTTGCGCTAAAAAACGTGGACTAATGGTCGTTCTTTCACAGCCTATTGTGGTTTTAAAATTACGATTTATTAAGATTACGTGTAAAATAATGGCAGGTAGGTAAATACCCTCTTCTACTGATCATGTTTCATAACAATTGTTTGGCCAAAAATGTTCGAGTAAAAAGTAACAAAAGAATAGAATCACTACGTAGAGACTGTAAAAAGCGGTTTTTTACTCTGACCATATTCACGTTTAACTTACGTAATTCAAAACAAAAGAGTGCCTAATACTTTTTATGGTTTCAAGAATTGTATCCCTTTGTTAAATGACTTTAATAGCTCAGCTAATAACGCGTCTTGTTGATTATTGCGCCATATCTTAGCCGTTTTCCATTCATCATTTCAACGAGTGACTCATACACTATTAATGTTACGTAACGTAAGTAATATTCTAAAGCATCATATCAGATAGCAATAATTCTGTCTGAGGTTAACTCAGAGGAATTATTAGCTTGCCAACAAAACAATAAGTTCATAACTTTGGAAGGTATTTGAATTTCTCAAGTTGAGATGCGTAATGTTCACTCGCCAATATAGGGTTACCAAACATTCTCTGTGTAAGATGTCTCTCTACTATTAAGTACAGTCTATTTCTGATGGAAATCAAGCAATGATTTTACCTATGACATATTAATTTGTGCTTAGTGGGGTTATTATTAGCTCATGCCCCTGCAGATGTGCCACCAGTTCACGGAGATATCCAGATCAAATTTTAGAGTTTTTGCTTCATCATTTGAACCCAAAAACGTCTCACTGCTAGACACAGGTCACCTCCAAAGAATGTGGAGGGTTTATATATTATAGTTTTTGCTTAATATAGTTCTAAAACTATAAATATAATTATTCCGAATATAGCAAAATTTTAATATAATAATATTGGTTGCATTATTGCGCAATAAATAATTTTAAAATAAATATATTTCTAAAACAACAATAAAAAAAATAGGTATAACGTCATAGAGAAGACATCAACAATAATAATCTTGACTAAGTCGTACAGAAGCAAAGAATATTTAACAGAGCAGCCATAAACAAAGATAGAGCGTAGGTGTGAAACTTATAACAACGTCCGTTTTCGTGTTGTTTTCAACGAAGATAAGTCAGTGCCATTTTCACTATAAAGACATAAGTACTTATTCTGATAGCTCGAATGATGCATTAAGAATTCCCGTAACACGTATCCGTAGGGGAAATTTCTTTGAATCCTTAAAATAAACATTGAAACATCATGAAAGAAAAATGACATTGCATGCTCTGACCGCTGAAAGTTAGCAACTTACAAATTAATTAAAGTTGTGACTATGCTCGCATAATTTGGTCAAACAATGCTCTGTTACCTAATTCACATAGTTTGTGTCAGACACAGTCGATTAACAAAGCCGCTTATCCTGTACCAGCTTTGTTTTACGTCATCAACCATCGTACACACACATCTGTGTGCTTTGCCCATGCAAATATGGTTATAATATATTATTATTATTAGTCCATGTGGATTAAGATAAGAAGACAACAAGGGTGTCGTACAAGGCGACTAAGCAACAGGAGCACTGCGCGAAAAGGTAAATTTGAAACAAAAAAAAACCAACCCGTGGCCAGCGTTGTATAGTAGGCAAAATTCCCTCCACAATATTTGAAGCGTGCCCAGCTTGCTGGACATAGGCCTCACCGATGTCCAGCAATGGACGTCGCGTCGTTGGGCTGATGATGATGATGATGAAAGCGTTTGGTTGAACGCGCTAATCCCAGGAATTACTGAACCGAATTGAAAAAATATGGTTGTGTTGGATAGCTTATTTATCAAGGAAGGCTATTGGCATACATCGCGTTACTCTTACGACAAAAAGGTGCTGAGTATGCGA
Organism: Laspeyria flexula; assembly: GCA_905147015.1. Lineage (NCBI taxonomy): Eukaryota > Metazoa > Arthropoda > Insecta > Lepidoptera > Erebidae > Laspeyria > Laspeyria flexula. The sequence continues at coordinate 6,274,900 of LR989964.1, read as the reverse complement.
AGCCCCGGGCGATAGCTAGTGTTTTAGAAAACGAAGTCTTAAACTTATCCAACCACGCACACAAAATTATGGAAAGAAAAATATATATTGTTTGAGGGAGCACAACTATGTAATACATTGACAAAAGAACTCAGGGAATGTAATAATATTAATGTATTTAAAAATAAGTTAAAAAAACACATTTTACAAAAACATTTAAATGATATCTCACACCAAGTCCCGGTGTCTGATCCGGCGAATTCCTCCTGGACTATAATTTTCATTCAAATATTTGTAACACCTACCTACCTACTTACACAGTTATGTATTGTTAGTAACTAAATTAAATACCTTTATATATCTAATGCATGCCAAAATTTGTTAAAAATACCTAGTAAATCTCATCTAAGCGAACTGTAGTTCTTTTGAGAAATAAAGTATCTTTAAACCTAAGTCTCGTTGGTATATGAGTAGATATCGCCAAATACATAGGAACGCAAATGTTTTACATATTTACTAAGTATAAAGACTTGCATAACACGTGTTTTTAGTTAATAGCCTTCACCAACTAAACTTTATCTTGGTCTTTAGAGATTTGGAAACAGTTTTCAGTTCGCATCGTGATTCATTTCACTATAATCATTATTTTCCTTTCTTCTGTATGTACATTAAATAATTAAAATAACTTTAACTCAGCACATATAGGTACACATAACAATAAAATGTTTAGAGTTTACGCTGTAACGGTTAGTATACAATGCATAAAAGCAGCTCTCATAACGTTACAATTTCAAAAGTAAAACTTTTATGACATTATATTTTTTACATCACCATTATGTGCTTGGTAATTGTGAAAAATGGCTTTATACCTACAAAAGAGTGCTGGTATAAGCAGTTACTCTGTGAAGTAAAGTGGCAAGGCTTTAGGTGAATTAATTTATAGCCTCTTTAGCTGCAGCGTTGACAGTAAAAACGTCATAAACGTGAAATTCGTCGGTCCTGACCTAGCTATTGCCTGATAAGACCTCGGAGACGCTATTAACCATTTCCCCACATACGAGTATCTCTACCATTCAGCCATTTCACGCGAGTATTTCATTGGTACTATACAGATTTGAATACTAAAACCTGTTTTAAATGTGCACCTAATATTTAAATATAGTGAATCTTATTTAAAGAAGAAATACAAGTAGTAAGTAAAGGTAGGAGTAACATTGTCAAGTTTTTTAATTACAGTAAAATATATAAAAAAATTATACCTGAAATAATAATTTAAAAAAATCTTGAATTAGTTTTTGAATCCTCTATCTGTTATAACTTTTTCTACTTTATTGCCTTCATTGACATTTTCTCTATAACCTTTTTAAACTAGTTTAAATATTTTTCTTAATTAATTTTAATGACCTTTTACTTGTATAAACTCACATTTGTACAATATTTTAGAACCATGTAATCAAATATATTATGTGCTTTGAAATAAACTATTCTAATTTAGTAGTTAGAAACACCTAGACGCCTACACAGTCAGGAGGACGACTTCATGTCAGCTGCAGGACATTAACTACTGGACATATGACATAAGCCTCCTAAAGATACTTCTATTGAATTGAAATGAAATTTCGTTTATTCATCTAGGTCACAAAGTAACTTTCATGAAAGTCACAAATTATCCGTAATAATAATTAATTTTGTCAGTCTTGAGAATGATGGCTACGCAAATACAAAGCTATACTTTGCTAAGCTATGATACTTCAGAATAATAGATACGAAAAGAAAAAGTTTAATTATTTCCTACACGTACACAAATAATTATATATTCATGATTGATGAAATATGAATACATTGAACATAAACACTTTCACCCATGACGCCAGTAAATAGGACTTGAATTTCTAGTGTGGGCGTCATTCATTGACGAAGTACTAAATAACAAAAAAACACTGTGTTTTTGCGTTCATTCATAGAGTGGCACAAAAAACTAACTGAATCAGAGTACGATACGCAACACCGCGGTATCTGAATAAAAAAAACATACACAGACACATGTTGCTATTCAAATGCGATAAGTATAATGGCAGGAAGTTAAAAAATCAAGAAAAAAAACAGACGTTTGCTATTTAGTATTATAGGGACAGTCAAACTAAATAAGCTAGTCTAGTAGGTTATTCTGACGTGTGGACAAGCAAAGGAGTCTTTAACTAAATTCTTGGGTTTTAAGAAATATTTTGAACGCTGCGGCCTCTGCCAAGCCAGTATCTATCGGTTCAGTAAGTACAACATTTTATTGAAATTGTTTTCAAAATCAATAAAAATCTACCAAGGTTCAATGACATGCACAATCGTTTAAAAACATTACACGTATTTGTTTCACAGCATTATTTATTTTAATCTCTCAGTAAAACAGATGCTTTCTCTCTGAACTCATAAAAATCAGTCCATAATCCTGCCGCGTTCACTTTACTAAGAATAGCAGTTGTTACCTATGATATTTTCCTCAAACTGTAGGTATGTTTATAACAAAAGCCTTGCCGGCTAAATAAGCTACACATTTTTAAACCTTTGCACCTTTTCACATTAATTCCATTTTACTAGAAGGACACACTATTACATGTTTAAAACTACGATTCCATTGTGACACTATCTCTACACATTTATCCAGCAGACCAGAAAATGGTTGTGTAAAGCTGTTAACTTCAGAGGTTCGAAATGTATTATTATGAGCTGTGTGTTAGCTTTGTTTGGATAATTAGTAATTCCCATATTTATAGTTTAAGTAAAACCGCTATAAATTCAGCAGAATACAGTCGTTTATTGGATCCTTTACTGTTTTGTTAACGGGGTATTTTGAACCACCAAAACGATTGTCATCAACAAAATGAGCTAGATACGGCTGGCTGTATATAGAATATATTTAATTGTATCTTCAGCAAAATCCTATAAGATATACCTTGTCAATTTTGAAACAAGCGATGGTGGCTGAATGGATAAGTGATCGGCGTGCAAATCACGCGGGCCGAGTTCGATTCCGAGCGGCAGTACCAATGTGGAATTTATATGTACTAGTCAAGTGACTTACCATCTGCTAACGGTGAAGGAAAAGATCGTGAGGAAACCCACATAATACCCTAGAAGAAATTCTATGAGTATTTTTGATCCACCAACCCGCACTAGGCCACCGTGAGTGGATTATGGCCTAAACCCCAGTTCTCTAGTTAGAGGAGAGGAGACCCGAGCCCAGCAGTGGGACTTAATGGGTGGCTGATGAATGATACTCTAAAATGTGACGTCACATTTCAGAGTGCGAGAGTATCATTATCCATCGCCAGAAAAAAAAGTAAGTACCTGCCTAAAATGAAATGCGCATTTTAAGTGACTAACAATTATGTTACATAACACACCTAACACCCAGGCATTAACTTCACATGTACAGTATAATGAAAACATTATTAAACAATTAGAGATACATGAAAAATAGATTAGAATAACGGCTGAACACCATCAGCGTAAATTAAAAACAAAAACAGCGTAATTTCAAGTAGGTACAAAAGGCTACTTTAGAAGGCTACGCAAAGCTTATTCTTACAAACTTGAACTTCGAACCAAGGCCTTCTCTGAAAATATGAAAAACCCAGAGGATGATGAATTGGATCTAGATTATTATCATAATGCCGTCGCGCTTCATTCCTTCGGGAACAAAACGCGGTCGGGCTATTGTGCGTACGATATGGATAATTTATTACACCCACTAGCTCCATCCACTCCACTCCATCTGGACCACAATTAATCATTACAACTTAAGAAATTAATTATAAACGCTTTCATAAAACAAATATCTGGCTTGGCATACGCCGAAATTTATTGGCAACAGAGAAAATTCATTGCGTATATTTGATAAGAAGGTTTGGGGAAAATCCTCGATTTAACTAACATCTTGAATAAATGGTTTATTCGCCAAATAGTCGATATCACGCGAATCACCTAAGTGAATCCCATAAATACTTCATAAAACAATATCGTATTAGTAATTTAGATAGCTCGTAGTTCATAAACTATCGCTATTATCCCTATTCTTACTTCTTTGTGAAGATTGAGGTCGAATATTATAAACAAGGTTACCATTTGGAGTGTAAGTACGTTCACACATTTATATATATATATGGAGGATATTAATTTTTCTTTAATATCTATAATATACATACGTCGACATGTTACAATTTTATTATATGTATATGTCGCAGCCAACTGGTTAAATCAGCCATTCAATTAACTGCCTAGCCGTTTAACTAAACGGCGGCGCGGCGTTCAACTAACGGCCTAAATAAAATTCAGCCATTTAATGAACTGGTTGGCTACTTCTTAGGCCATTCATTTAACAGAGTGAAGAGTGTTTACCCTGGCCTTCCAACTTATCCAGTCCATGTCAGATTTGCCATAAAAGGTAACTTAGCATACAAATAATTAAACTGCCTCGGTGGCGCTGTGGGACGTGTATACGACTGCTGCGCAAGAGGTCTCGGTCTAGATCCCATAACACAATAGTCAATTATCAATTATCAATTCAATCAATTTAATTTAATTTAATTACTTTATTGGTCATAACCTTTACAGACATACAATTGTATTAAATACCTACAACCGATGATCACTGTAGCTATAGTGACGGCAGAACACTAACTCCCAAGTCACAGGAATACCTAGTTTGGGAGTTAGGGGTTTTAAACTATTTGTATAACCTTCACCTATATGTACCCTAGTTCTAAGGACAATTGTACAAGGTTTGAAATTGAATCAATAAATGCTTATTATTATTATTATTATAAATCTTTTATTTCATTTAGATCAAATACATGATACTTATGAACGTTATACAAAGCCAAAAAGGTGTCAGCAAGTCAAGTCAAGCTTATATTAGCTTATTTTGGGCTAGACGGCGCTATGCACAGAACAGATCAACAGACACAGGTTTACGCTATGTAAAAAATAAAGTCTCAAATAGGTATTTATTGCAAATTATCACTTGGTTTGGAACACTTCGGCGAAAAGAAATTAGAACAGTAACTTCTACGAAAAGTTATCGGAGAGTCAATGTTTAACCTACGCAGAAGACACGTATTAAACTACATCTTATGTCCAGTATGCAGTACTAAAATAATCGTTTGCCGAAGAAGCAGTGCAGTAGCGTAATAAACATTTGAAAATACTCAGAACGCTATCCGACCACCGCTGCTAGCAAAATCGATTCACAACAGTAAACCTTACACACTTAATAAAAATCTACAACCGTAACATTAGATATCGCTCTGTGGTAGAGAATAAAATTCTAGAATTTACTACAAACAGTAAAAAGACAGTATCGGTGTAATGCATTTAAATGAATTACCACAAATGTAAGTGTCTCAGTGTCCTTCACAAAATTTACGCTGTCTATATTTTCAGCGAAACAATTAAAGCGGATGTCTCTTTAAATTACATTCTTAAAGCAAATGGCTGAAGGAAGGGCTGAATTTACATGTATTCATTATTTTGCTTAGAATTTATTATGCTTTAACTATCATTTCCTGAACAAATACGAGCTGAAATGTCCCAAACATTTTTCAGTCAGGAAGTATCTGTTATTAAATTTTGGAAAAAGAGGTTCTCTTGTTTATATTTACAATATTATAAAGCTGTACTTAGAGTTTATTTGTTTGTTTGGTTGAACGCTAGGATCTCTTGAACTACTAGTCCGAAAATTCTTTTAGTGTTGGATAGCCCATTTATCGAGGAAGGCTATAAGGCTATATAACATCACGCTACGGCCAATAGGGGCTGAGCAGTGCCCAAATAAAAACGACGGGTGCGAAGCCCCGCGCGATTTATAGTATTACTATATTCACAGGACACCCAAAATGAAAAAGAGAAAGATCACCACAAAGATGGGTGAATGATATAATGCCCACATTTTTTGCCTGCCACGCAGGCAAAAAATGTGGGCAAGAATGTTGGGTGACAGATCTTACTGGAGGCAAATGGAGGATGCCTTTGCCAGCGGGCAAACAGACGGGGCTTTAGTAATACCAACACCAACTCTACCCACTATTACACACTAAAAAGCACGGAATCTGGAAATGTGGCCGGTTAGCGGCAATAGGCTCAGCTTATTGGCCTATACATGGAACTTAAGAGGGAATGTGGTCTTCGAGGAATTTAGGAGAAAAGATACGTATTTAGAGAGACTATTATTTAAGCTGTGCTACATGGCTGTAAACTTGGCTTCCACAGAGGTGCCCTTGGTGGATTCCACCCATGTAGCCGGCTGTTGTAAACCAAATTTCATACAAACTACGCGGATGGCAACCAAGCTCCCACCAAGGTCACTCTGTGGGAACGCGAGTTTATAACCGTGTCCTTACCTCAAATCTGCAACCGTAGTGTGATAAAGATAACTATAGCTCAGACAGATTTAAGATAAAAAAATATCGAAAACTGAACCTTACTTTTGTTGCTATGTTTTTGAAAGTTGTATTACTACTACTGTTGATTATGCATTCTAATTCTGAAATCCCAACTTAAGTGAGTAAACATCGAATAAATTCATTATACACGAATGTAATTTAAGGGGCATAGTGCGGCTTTCATATTTAATGTAATCTAGTCCCAGCGGCCACAATCTTTGAAAATTAAACTTAGGTATGCCTACGCAGTGCACAGCGAACTTATCAATTTTGTTAACTAGAAAACTAAAAACTTAATTATGTTTAGAAGAATTGAATATTATCCTTGGCAAGACGAATCAAGTCCAATGACCTCAAACTTAATCGAGGAAATGGAAATATATGAATATAATATAATACGAGTAGTATATTAGATATTGATAAATAATTTACTAGGTATAGAATATGTAAGTACTTTACATCTACCTACCTATTTTTGTTGAATAGTGCGTAGGTGTTGACTGTGTGGGTGACAAAATATTAAAATTGCAGATGAGTTTCAAATAAATTGGATTGTTGAAAAAATTTAAAGCGGAAAATGTCTACCATATTTCATGGTTTGACCCTTATGCTGCTTACTAGCTGAAAATTAAAATATTTTTACAAAACAGTGTATGAAGAATTTATTATTATATATTTACTGCAGCTACAGGTGCGGGTGCGAAAGGGTAAGCGGAAAAGAACGCATGCAATGTCTAGCTACTCTATTGCGGTTCGCAATAGCCAATAGGCGACCGTTTGCGTTTAACTGACAAGGTCCTTTAAATTAATTAATGGATAATTTCTTTCCAACTCCTCCATTTACTTATGATTAATTCGTTTCGGGTTCCAAGACAGTAGGTTAGGCATGACTCCCGAGTGTCAAAACTCGGTGTCCGCAAGGGTCAGCGCTGTTAATCCTGGCTCACAGGAGTTGCAGTGGTGGGCATGAGGGTGGGATTGTCCTGTAAAGGGCCCTTAAATACGAGAATTTTGGACATTTTAGTCCTAAAAGATAATATATATCTCTGTATAGAAACGGAATGTTATAAAAGATGAGTAGAACGAAACGTGAATGACTGTAAGGTGAAGTATGAAATAGTGAATGACGAAGGAGAAAAGGAAGAATATGGAAGGAATCGGTAATAAAATTAATCAGAGTTTATTTTAAAAATATCACCAAGAATCCAACATCGATTCGGTATGAGCACAAGCCACCAAAACATATCTAAAAATCAAATTTTTACCACCACTACCGTTTAGGTATCATCACGCACTCCGGTCGCGCATAAACAATACAGCACAGACAGATTGCCACAAAGCGTCGGCTTTATACGGCCGTCATCTTAAACGACCGTGTTATTCATAAACGTTCTTGACTATTAACGAATTAGAAATATCGAAAACACTTCGAATGACGTAAAGGAAATTGCCATCACAACAATGGTTTTTATCGCCACATGACGACCTTGGGGACGACATCAAGTATAATTACAAGATAGTATCTAAGTATTAGGTAGAAGTCCATTTGCGTTTATTAGAAACTAAAAGGGTACGTTTACTTATAATAGATGGTAGGTAGGTAAAAATATAACAAGTTTTACTTGTTGATTACTTTCTTCTTTTATAATTTACTTGTCTTCTCTTAAATTTATATTCGCAGTTTTTCAAAACGTGATGCTAATGAAATTGCTGTGAGATTATATCGCGTGTTACTTTACAATTTTTCGGAACTGTTTGAAGATCATACTAATATTTGTGTTGAGGATCGTATATTCCAGAAGTTCTGGTGCGATTTGAATGTCGATGTGAGATGATTCAACATGATAAAGCAATTATTTAGACAATCCACTTCTTTTTCACGTTCCTAAAAATTAAAAGTCATCTACTCGATATGAAATCAAACAGAACATTTCAGAATTATGTAGTAGCAAATTTTCAAAAATAGTCAAATGGCACTCACTCATACATACGTATAAAAAGTATTTTCTACGAGGCAGGCTAATAAAGGAATAACAATACCTCTCAGATGCATTCACAGTAATCACATCGCATAATAATCTTGTACGATAAATAAAGGGTTTTATGAATCATGAAACAATTCTTGAGGAAATCGTTCGTTCGTTTACGACCATATTTATCACATCATCGTTTCACGGGAATCGTAAAATGAATCAGTTTTACTGCATAGAAAAGGTTAAAATAATGCTTGTTTTGTAAAATTGTATGTTTTCACGGTCTCTTACATGAGGGGCAATTTTCGCAATTTCTTGGGTGTGCGGAATTGCTACTTTTATAGAGAATTACTAGTCCAACTTAATTTTTTCTTGCTTCTCTTGTAGCAAAGCGTAGACGAGACAAACATAGAGATTAGCTAAATGTACAGGGAGCATCATGAGCATTTTTATATATTGTAAATATTTAAATTCTATTGTTTGCTTTGCTTGCAAGCCTTGTAAGTTACAATTACAATACGTTTTTTCCCTGCTCGCCTTGTCTATGTTGGCGAATTCCGATGTAGACTTTAAAACTACAAAAAATTCTGAAGGCCTACAATGAAATAAATATTAAAGTTCCGTTTATTTTTCTAAGTTATCAGAAAACAGTATCTTGAAGATGAAAATTTCCTATGCTCTATGAAATACATTCATACAGAAAGTTAGTTTTTAACGATTCATTAATACAAAACTTCGGAATTTGTTCTGTTTTAAAGTCAATACTGATGATTCATCAAGAATGTAATCAAATTGAAAAATAGGTCACAATATGAGATCGAACGTATCGATGTGCTAGACGCGTTGTTATCATTATAAAGAAAGAAAACATAAACATCCCATTGATGTTAGTCGATTTATTTAATTTAAATTGTACGCAGGCATAGATCGAATTTACCCACTATTAATAAAGCTTTAGGGAGATTTTTTTTTTCTCAAGAAAAATTTATAAAGTTTAGTCTAAGAAATAATAACATATAAGTATTAATTGCGTTGATAATCTAGAATTTGACCTTTAAATAAATTTTTTTCGATCTCTACTTTCTCCGTTCGATTAAAAAAATAGTGAACAATATAAATTACACCTATAAATACTTATATTTCATACAAGCATCAATATATTTCATACAAGTCTCGTCTGCAAGTAGATTGTGGTTTAGTTAAACTTGTGTGGTAAGTTTTAAACTAAAACTTTTGTTGTTTCTAAGTTAACGTGTGCAGTCTATTGTGGATAAGTTAAGACGACTGGTTAGTATGAGTATATTATGCTCGTATTATCTATTAAATTAATATTTGCCGTGTTGGCAGAAACACGAATGGTGATTGTGATTTTTTAATTATTTTATTTATTATTATATCCTACAATTTATGCTTATTAAAACTAGACACAAAGTAACTAAATATAATTTTAACAGAATAGTAACCACAGCAAGCAAGAGGATAAGATACACAATGCAAAATTTCAGAAAAAGAAAATTGCTCTTTAATAGGCAAAGGCAAATATAAAGCAAAAAATAAAAGTTCGGGACCGCAGTAATTTGTTAAATTTAAAAGAAAAATATTCACCTTTGTCTCGAAGTAGACTCCTAAAGACAATATTGAAGGGATCACCTGGTTTTCTCCGCATTCGCCACTGCACCGGCGGCGGCGCCGGGCTGCCGGAGCCCGACGATGCCAGCTTGAAGCCGTCACCTGAAAACAACAAAATAAATTAAATCTATCTAAAAGATAACAAAAAGTATTTTTATTAAGGTTTTATGATTTAGTTTAGTTTTAAAAGTATACAGAGAAGGAACACCCAGAATCCGAAAGTCTTTTATCTCAAATAGTCTCAACGGTAAATCTAGCTCCTAAAAATAGTTATCGCATTTATACAACCTAGCGCCATCTATTGGTGATAGCGATAACTAAGATCACGCCAGAGTTCGTACAAACTGTAGCCGACCTTCATTGAAGTCTGGCGCGGCTGTCAGCGCAGTTGTAATAGTAATTATGAAAATCGGTAGATGGCGCAACCCAAACTAAACTCGGAAAATTGCTTGAGATTCGTCGTATATTTAATGCATAGAGAGCCCCACTCGTAGAATTATAATAACGCTTTTAAAAAATCGTGCGGCGAATAAAATGAGCCTACTTAACAAAATAAGGAAATACAGGAACACATTTTCGGAATATGTAAAATCCATTAAGGGTTTAAATTGTTTTTTTATTGCGCACCAGCTATTAATGACGTGCAATAAATATCAATGCAATAATATTAAAGGCATTATAAAAACATGATATCTACATAGTGATTACAATAAACATAATAAATTAAAAACATAACATAGCATCATGCCTTTTTCCCCGAAGGAGTCGGCAGAGGTGTTTCACACCCACATTTCGCCTAGCTGGCTGGCTGTTTGGTTCCATGAAATAGGGGGCGAGCCTAACTTCATCTACCGGGAACATTATTACCAATTCCGGGAAAATTATAATACTGGAATTTCATGGTAGAAAAGCCCAATACCATTTTCACCCGACCCGGTAATCGTACCAGGGATAGGGTTACCAGATGTAAAAATCAATAGACCGGAGAAAAGGCCTGATTTCCACGGAAAAGTCCTGAGATTTTATACAGTTTGAGAATTTTCTCTCAAAAATGTATTATTATCATTTTATACACTGCGGCTCTAGCTCACGCTTGCAATTTGCACGCAACGTAATTAGATAAATAAGTATTGATTTTAACTGCAATTGTTACCAAAAGAATATTATTTTTAGTTTGTTTCACTTAGATAAATAAGTATAGATTTTAACTGTTCAATTGTTACCCAAAAAAAGATTATTTTAGTTGGTTTTTAATTAAAGAGATCTTTAAAATCTGTTTTATTGAAAATCCTGAGTAATCATGAGATTTGCAAAATCCGGCCGCAATCCTGAGAAAAGTCGAAAATTCCTGAAATCTCAGGCCAAATCTTGAGATATGGTAACCCTAACCAGGGACCTCTTGCACAGCAGTTGTACCTATACACTTCCCGCTGCGCCACCGAAGCAGTTATTACAATTCAATACTAAACTAGTGCTTCTTTCTGTTCTTGATCAGTAGACAGTACCTACTTTGCAATCATTTTAATGAAATATGGATTCTGTTTCTGTACCATCAGTAAAAAAAACTTGCTTGTTTAACTAACACATATAATTATCTTGATATGTTTTTGGAATGTACTGAATCTTATTCAGTAGAGACCTACATAATAAAAAATTTAAAAGCTGCAAATAACGATTCATCATCATCATCATATCAGCCCAACGACGTCCACCGCTGAACATAGGCCTCGCCTAATTTACGCCACTACGAACGGTCCTGTGCCGCCTGCAACCAACGATTAATTCGTTAAAATTATATAGAGACAATGGAGGGCAGTGCTAAAATGTAATTTAATTATAATTAAAGACTTCTAGAATCTATACTTATTATAAAGCTGAAGACTTTGTTTGTTTGGATGAACGCTCTAATCACAGGAACTACTAATATGATTTGACAAATTATTTTAGTGTTGGATAGCCCATTTATTGAGGAAGCCTATTAGGCTATATAACATCACGTTACGACCATTCTGAGCTGAGCAGTGGCCAAACAAAAAACGAAAGGAAGCGAAGTACCGCGCGAATGTTTATGATCTTTATATAAAAAGCGAATAACATCGCAGACAAACTATGAGAATATGTTTCATACTTTTGTTTCTAATAAAAGAAAGACAATTTTTATGTTTCTAATAAATTTAACAGCATAAAGTTGTAAATCATCATTTCATCAATTCAAATTTATTTTAAATAAATAAATTTGAATTGATGATATGATGATTTTTATAATAATAATAATAATAATAAACAATATTGTCACTGTATGCACATATATTTACTTTGCAATCCAGCTCTGTATTCTTCTGTTTTTAATATTTTACTGTATTTACGATTGTAATGTGTTTTGTACATCTTAAATAAATAAATAAATTTATTAGGTTAACCAACGATTATTTACACAGTACATTTTAAAACTTATTTACGAAAGTTGATACATTTACATGTGTAACAACCACTTACTGGCTAACACCGCATTTACAATAAACGATCCAAATTAAATTGAACACATAATATATTAAAAATTGTTCTTAAAAAAATATAATATTGGTTTTAAAAATTATAAGTAATAGAATTAGAAAAATTATTACGGATCAACAAATTGTAACATTCCCAATTGACATTATGTTTCACAATATTTTTCTCCGAACTTTTTTCAATAAGACGGTGTTATTTTTCTCGGAAGCCTACCCTATTACACTTGGGACAATAAAAAGGTAAGAAATAAATATTTCCAGTATTGATTTTCAGAAATATTTGTTGTTTCAATTGCTTTTTCCAGTTTGTTTGTTTGAAGTTAGAAGTTAGTTAGGTAGTAGTTAGTTAAAATTAGTTGAGTTTAGATAATATTTACCATCACGATACGTAGGTATACTTTAGTTTATTATACATGTAGGTACAAATAATAATACATTTGGAATAGAGGTAAATAATATTTAAATGTTCATGTAAAAATACAAAGTAATAGGTGTTCTTCACGGTTATAAACTTGCGTGCCATCAGAGTGACCTTGGTGAGAGCTTGGTTGCTATCCGCGTAGTTTGTATGAAATTTGGTTTACAACAGCCGGCTACACGGTTGGAATCCACCAAGGGCACCTCTGTGGAAGGCAAGTTTATAACCATATTGCACGCCTTTAAATATATAAATTAGACTTTTGCCATTCAGGATTAAATCACTCTTTTTCTGCATGTATGTAAAGTTACTTAAATATTAAAAGTAAAAATTTTCAACACAACAGTTCATCTTTGTAAATAAATGAATAACTAAATTAGTTGATAAGCGCAAAACTCAAGAATCCAGCTATTTTTTAAATAACAACTGAAGTCCGAGGAAGATTCTGTTGAGGAGAAAATTTCGAAAAATGCACTGAGAAACATAAAACGGGACAATCTCACCCTCATGCCCACCACTGCAACTCCTGTGAGCCAGGATTAACAGTGATGAGTGAGTCCCAGGGAATGCCTAACCTACTGTCTTGGAACCTTGAGAAACATAAAAATCTACTTATATAAGGTTTCTGTGGTCTACTGGCCAGTTTATTACAAAATTAAAAGTTATCTAATGACTATATTCCAAGATTAAACACTATTAAACACTAGTTATTAAGTAACAAAATGCAATCAGCTTAAGCTTGGATTGCATTTACGAGTTTGAGAATACATATACATATACACACAATAGCACTCCGCTGAACAAGCTGGTCCCACGAGACCATTTGTTTTGGTCGGAGTTTACTTCTTGGCGGCGGCGTTATTAGCACGGACTGGCTGAAATACAGCCACTATTACGGTTTATTTTACAGCTCTTTTGTTTGTTAAGTATATGCAAATGTAGTTTCTCCGTTTAAGAAAATGGCGTTTCTTTTATTTTAATTAATGTGTCACGTACCATTTCAATTTGGTAATTAGCAGGACTAATTTGGAGGACAAAAGAAATGGAAATATACCGTTTCTACCGTATTCGGTATTCTTTAAGCTCACATCTGGTAGATTATGTTTTTTAATCCACGTGAAAGCTTCACTTCGACACTTAATTGTGTTAAGTCCTTAGTAATGAAGGGCTAATCTGAGCTTAAATACGTTAATAATGTCTAACATGGTCTCTAGTGAAAATGGACTCTCTTTTGGAACCATTAGTGGACCACCTAATACACCTATTACGGATATAATTCACAAGAGAAAAGGTCGAATATTTAATTAACTATTTTGGGGAGAACAGTATAGCATAAAGCCTTATTTAACGCAAAACTGGACTCTAATTACGTTATTCCCATTTCACGAACGATTTACTCGTATTTACTTCATACAATATTTGATCAACAGAAATTTTGTTTGCGATTTGGGAAACTAGCTATGTATTACAATTTAGCAGCAATTATTAAGCTAACAACTTAATATAACATAACAACAGATAAGACAAGTGTATTTCATAATTAATAATAACTTTGTTCGACATAAGGCCAAAGCATGTTTCAAGTTATAAATATATTTTGACAGAACAAAATCTCATCGGTCAACTAGTTTATAATTAATTGGATATTAGTGGAAAGATTAATCTTATTTCTGATAAATTACTTCTTAAGGAGACATCTTATTTATAAGAAGAGATCAATGTATCAATGAGTAAAAAAGGACATGGATTATTACTGTAAGTTATGAGGAAATAAGCACAAAATAGTAATACAGTAACGTTATTGCATATTTTGTATACCACGATGAGACAAAATACGAGAGACGGATGACAAACTCTCCAAGTTTCTACCTAGTTAGTAAAAAGATCCGTAACATTAATAAGACAGCCCAGTTTTATTGGGTTACTTAGAACTCCACTAAGTTAAGAGTTGACCGACACAGTTCTCTAGTAATTACAAAGTTTCAAAGTACACGATGTCTCCTAAATATCCTTAAATAGCAGTGGCTTTCCTAAAAGACCCTCTCGGCCTGATAATTTATCTTTCTTTGAAATTCAAATGAAAATCTATTTTCGTCCAGTTTTGTTTAAGTTTAATTTTCATTTAAGATTTATTATGGGAACATTTAACAATGATACGACTTTATACGTATTATCTCTTACTATTTAACGACCAGTTCTTGTATTTAACTTTAGGTATGAAAGTTTTGTATGAAAATGTGTACTTTAATAAATTACAATTTTTAAATTTATCTACAAATTGAACTTAGCAGTCAATCTGCCTTGACAAAATTCGCATTTTCAAGGGTATACTATCCTCAATCAAAATCTAACGCCTCTTTCCCAACAGAAGATAGGCACTATAGGCAGAGACTATTTCCTTCCACTTGCTACGATTCTGACATACATCTTTGGCTTCTTCAACATTCATCAGTCTTTTCATGCATTCTCGCCGGTTGAAGGTACTCCTGATCTGCCCCTTCTTAACTTCACCGATAGTAAACACATAGAAATTCTACAAAGTGAAATCCACATTGGTAGTTGATGATACTGCCAGTGGAATCGAACTCAGTCCTCATGTTTAGCATAACGGTCACTATTCCATCAGCCACCACCACTTTCATCATTAAACATCTTTCGCAATTTTTTAAATAAATAAAATACTTCATATCCTGACAAGACAAAACAAATCCAATTATAAAAAGGACATAAAGATTCAGGGACCGAATTCAACCTTTCCCTCAAATTCTATCAAAGAGACGACGAGTACTAGGGTGTAATGAAGGTTTTTCAATCCCTGTTACGGCTGAGACCGGAACAATACCCTGTTAATGGGATTTTACCAAATTTTGTAGATACTGAACCTATTGATTACCATGATTACTTGCAGCCTAAGGCAGTCTAAGCTCTATTAAGATTTGATTATACCGATAAATAGTTACCGCTGCAGTGCTGTAAAAGGTGCATGGTGCATGCTTCCTTCCACAGAACAGAGATATAGATAGATACTTCTGTGTTATGTGTAAATGGAGAACTATGTATAAGAATAAAAGTCCTTTAGCAAGTCGCAAAATGTGTGTTTAAGGCGCACTTATAAACGAAGCGTATGGAAAGCTCATAATTGTTGAATTTTAACTACTATTACCTGGTTATGACTTATTCAGGGGCCCGAGTCTGCTAACACAATCGTAACACAATGGTAAGCCGATGGTCTCATTCGACAGCTGTGATTGGCTTACTAAGACAATCGCGCCATATTGCCGGCCTGTGATTGGTCGATATTAGTCCATTGGTCTACTATCGACGCGTGAGTAATTTAGCAGAATCGGCCCCCAGGACAAATTCATAAACTTTTAGTGATTTAAAAACATTTTGATTGGAACTAAAGAATTCATGAACAACTTCACTGTTGTCGCAAGGTATACAAATTGCAACATTTTAACTTACTTCGTTTGCATTACTTTATTCTGAGTTTGGGCATCAGGCTTATCTGATTAATTAATTAGTCAGAATTGCTCCAATTCTGACTAATTAATTAATCAGATATACAAATTGGAATCTTCAGTGAATGATCTACCTATAGTATAAATAAATTATGGTCATCCAGTTTCTTGGTCCTTGAAACATATTTTAATCGGTTCTTTTAAATAATAGTAGATGTCCGAGATACATTCTTATGAGGCGAACATTGGCAATTACACTGAGGAAACGTAAAAACACCAATGACCCGGCGACAAGTTTATTCCAAACATTCGCACTAGAAATAATAAGTCAGCTTCCGTGTAAACATACGACAAAATGCCTCGTGGTTAGTTAGTGTTGTTGTGTGTGTTGTTAGTTGTTAGTGAGTATGCCAGCAATTTCGCTTTGGGTATAACGGACGGAAACTTAAACGGAGCGAAGCGAGTTCATGAGACTTGGACAAAAGTTTGTTCAAATATTTGGAGGTAGCCCCAATAGCTGTGGTTTACTTTTATTTAGTCAAGATACAAGAATGCCAGTCTGATTTTAATATGATACTATATTTAGCCACCGCAAGCGAAAAGACAATAAGCAATCTATAATATTAGTAATATTCCGATTTTAAGAATATTTCGCGCACGGAATAGTGAGATATGGCATAATTAATTAACATAGCGAAGAAATGGCGCTCTTAGCATTATGGTACTGAGATGTTCGGTACGATCATCGAAGTTAAGCAACACTGGGCAAGGTCAGTCCATTATAATTGACCGTTTGTGGCAATTTCATTCTCGAGCGCCTCCGTGCTTCGGAAAGCTGTTGGTCCCAGTTTTCACTTAACGTGGTAGTCGTTAAGTCAAGTTGGAAGTTTGACTGTCACCGTGGCGCAGTGGTTAAGGTGGTCGCCTCGCCACTAAATCGCCGTGCTGGGTGACGTGGGTTCGATTGCCACACGAGACAAATATTTGTGTGATTCATAGATATTTGTTTCTACTCTGGGTGTACTTTGTGTCCGTTAGTTTCATGTTTGTAAATCTCCCCGCGTCACAGGGCTTGTTCCCTAGTGCGGGCGTTGTCTAAAAAAAAAACAAAAAAAAAAAAAAGGTTCTGGGCGATTTGATTAATTCTAACACCAGGGTCGGCCTCAAGCCCACACGATAAGATAAGAATGCAAAAAGATTTGATTATAATATGAAATTTGAAATGCGATCGAATTTCGATAGAACGATTGGACCTCTTTAGTTCCAGTATTAATAAAACCATAGACCTAGGATCCGCGCGCTACCGCAGAATAAAACTATGTGTCTTATATCTTCATTTTGTTAAAAGGTTCACAAAATAATCATAGACACAAAAGGTATGTCAAAAACACCAACCAGCCTTTTTGTTTTTAAAAAGAAGAAATGCAGTTCACGCTTGTCACCCTAATTCGGGGAAACGGGAGGGCTATGTGGAGCTTGCTGGTTTGAAAGTGGCGGAAGATCAGCATACCCACAAAAACCCCTGCAACTGATCTCATCAATTTAACTATTTAATAATTTATAATATAAACCTGCCCACTTAAATGTCTCAATGCTTCCCACTAAGCATATTTCCTAAATAAATATCTCAGAACAACACCCAATTTAGTTTAAAACTATTTCAAATTCTCCCACCCTAAGCAAATTGTCGTCAAAGCAAGTGAATTATATTAATAAACATATGACATCACACGAAGGTCATCAATAACAAATGAAAACCACAATAGCTTGCCAAGTTATTTATAAATTAGTAACTGAACGACACACGAAAGCGGTAAATTTGTACAAGTGCATTTGTTCGCTATGTTTATTTATAGAACTTCATACATAACTATAATTACTACTGTCATTGAAACATAAACATGCCTAAATATGCCTTATACGTTCGTTTCAAAAATATTTGTAGAAAGGCTACAAAAATGTAGTTCTACCGTATACAACATCACGTTAAAACATTCGAAATACCTGTATAATACCCATAGTGAGTGCAACAAGGTTTTAAGTAACTTGCTACCTACCTTCGTTGAGTATTTCTCTTTCGGCATTAATTTTCCATAGGTAAATTAGTGCTCAATGTGGATTATAATAAATCCTACCTATTGGTGTTGTAAAAAGAATGCTATGCTGTATAAGCTTAGGTGCTGAAAAAATAGATGCCGAGAGCGGAATACCTTCTTGATTGAGGTGTGTTTATAATAAATAGATTTAAATAAAGGTCTTATAAAATAAATGGATTTGGTACAACTGTAATAGAAATATACACATATTTACCGTTCTTTACTCCAATCTAGATCAAAAATGCTGTTCTGAACTGAGATTAGCGAAATGAGACGTACATTTGAAGTAGTAATTACACACAAGTGTTTCAAAGCCCTGTTTTTGTTTCTAAATCTGTGTAATATTTTTTATACCACACGATATCATTATCTACGAATATAATCATCAAATAACAGATTGTTACTTTATTTTATACTGGAAATTTGCTCTGAAAGACAAAGCTACCCCGACAAAATGTTATTACCTAATCAACGCTCCACAAAGTAATAAACACTTCATAATAATATCATTGCAATAGGCTGAAATGATGATGATGATGAATAATATCACAATTCTATTATACCTACTCTCACACTGGATTATTTGGCAAATCATAATGAGCAATAAACATAATTTTATTTGCTAACTGCCGCACTCAGAGACCTCAATTAGCAGTAATCTGTCATTAACACAATTTTTTCATTGAATAATCGTCCTTAGGTGTATCGACTTAAGTTTTACACGTTTTTACTAAACTTTAAAGTTAAGTAACGTTTCTGAGTACAGCAGTAAGAATGCTTTATTTTCGCAGTCTGGCATTTTCCAAATATTGTTGTGGTTCTAAACGTAAGGCTCTACAATCTCGGCCTGAGCTCTCATACTTAGGGAACAAACGGGAAAAATATGTCCCGATTTTGCCTTGAGGGTTTGAACCTTACATTCTATTCTACACAGACACTCGTAAAAGTAACATGTGCTCGCTTCCGTAAAATAAAATGTTCGGCACCACAACTAAATTGAAAAGAAGTATTGCATAATTCATGAGAGTTTTAATATTATACTATGTATATTTTTTCAGTTTTAAAAAGGAAAATTTTAAAGAAAAACCTTTAATTTTAGCATTCTAGAACAGAATTTCCATAAAATCAATAAGAAAGAAAAATATTATTAAAAAATTAAATCGGCACACATCATTGGACATAACAATTTTCCGCGCACGTGGCCACAAGCAGAAGTTGGCGTTCATATACCTATTTAATTTATAGAACTAACAGCCTCAATCTTAAACAAATAAGAAATAATACAAAAACATAATTATTAAAATTTACAATTAACTGCTTAACCTAACCTAACATGAAAACTTTGTTGTAAGCTTTATTTATATACGAACTAGGTGGATTTACAGATGAAACAAGTAAGTAAACAAATTGTCTAACATTAATCATTGTGACAGGTTATAAGTCACTAAACGAGGCTTGAAATGGCATATCCATATATTAAGTCCTATAGGAATAAACAGGATTTATATTTTCCCAGTGACTCTATCTCTATGGTTACTTGAAACTTCAAATTTGGCATGTTCATATTTGAAATGCTAATATGGCCTAAAATGGCCGGTGAAGCTGGTGGCTAGTGTTAATAAAATTATGCATTCCCGTGTGACTCGCAAATGAAGTCGAGAGCGGAAGGTAGTTCATACACATATCGGATTATGTATTCGTAAATATGAATGATTACATCAACATCCGCTCATTTATGGTTCAGCCATACAAGAAATAATTCATGCACAAACACTGGCACTAAAACGCACAAACAATTAGGTTTGCTTTAACTAATTAAACACACTGGCAACATTTTGCAATAAAAGTTTATTTGCATTATTCAGGTCATGCAAACATAAATGCATTGCAGATAGGAATTTGTAGTAATCTTTTCCCATAGTATGATAACAGACTGTACACTGTCAAATCATCTATAAAGGGATTAACCACCCTTATTCAGTTCTGTTCAGCTTTTTTATCCATAGAAAACAACACGCATCCGTTCAGTTTTCCGCGGCAGAACGGATGCGTACGCAGTCTTTAAGTTAACCACGTGGTGGCAATAAACCACTGCGGGACAGTCCCAACATCACACCCACCACTGCAACTGCAAACACCGAGCTATGACACTCGGGAGTCGTAGGCAATTCCTAACCTTCTGTTTTGGAATCCGCAATGAAATTTAATAAAAAGTAAGCCAGAAAAAGATTATCTACTTCCTTCTTCCTCTTTTATAAAAATACTAGCTTCCGCCCGCTGCTTCACCCACGTGGTAGGTATGTATTTTATGCCTATAAACCTTCCTCTTGAATCAGTCTATCTATTAAAAAAAACCACATCAAAATCCGTTGCGTAGTTTTAAAGATTTAAGCATACATAGGGACAGAGAAAGCGACTTTGTTTTATACAAAGTAGTGATATATATAATTTGTGACGAATGAAATGCAATATGCGTCAACTGAGAACGGAAGCAGGTACACGATCATCAGTCATTATCAACTTTTGTATACGGACTTTAATTAACATTGTTTATGGCAAAAGTTGGGCTAAAATAGAACTACAGTTAAACTGCAAGCTCGTCACACTTCAGTGTAGTTTACGACTTTAATTAAACTGTTGAATAACGATGCAATGTAACTCATACATACATGTACATATTTATATTGAAACAACCATAATAATATAGTGCAACACCAATTATATTATAAACAATAATAATGTGTAAAAAGTAGGTTTTTTTTATACCACGACGGTGGCAAACAGACGTACGGTCCGCCTGATGGTAAGCGGTTACCGTAGCCTAGGGGCGCCTGCAACACCAGGGGCATCACGAGCGCGTTGCCGACCCTTAAGAAACCTATTCACTCCTTTTTTGAAGAACTCTATACTGTACATATATTTATTTTTCACTACAATTATAGATATATCAATATTTAAAACAATGAAACAAGTAAAAAAGTTAAAACTTTGCAATCTAGACTCAATAGCTCAAGACCCCCAAATGAAGTCTTTCCAGGTTCAGTTTTCGTGCGCTATACATATCTGCTAAATTTAAATATGTACAAAACAGTTTGGTACATATTACTCTGGTGTAAATCCATTAAGTCTTTATGAAGTGTCACGAATAGATTCACTTCATAAACGCATTTGTGTAATAATGGCGTGTTTAAAATTGAAAAGCGTGAGCAGTGTAAAACATACGACACGACTGTGACAGCTCTGCTTGCTTATATTTAAACCACAATTTGATGTAAAATATTTAAATAGTTCATAAATCACATGCTATAAACTATTTGTACGTTCTACATCAAAATAACGACAGTTTTATCTACGGTGCGATTAATTTATCACATTAAAATTTAGACATGCTAAATATTTTGCCGTCCGTAGATAGAAGCACGGTACGTTTAGACGGACAGTTTTAGTTTAGGTATTTAGAATTCTACGAAAATAAAAGATATAAAGCCAATTTACAGAAAACAGCAACAGGTACAAACTGAGCCTTAACAACCAAAAGATGTTAGCCGTATGAATTTATCAAAACTTATTCAAAACCCTTATGTTACACTGACATTAACATGAATTATAATATGTAACGTTGGAAATGCAACTCGCATTTCAAACAATAAGCTTCTGCAACCTCAGCGACAGACAATGTCACGTACATTTCTTTATACATAGTATTTCAGTCAGCAGTTATTCTTTGCCAGAATGAATACGAGTGGATACATTACTGAAAATCTTACTTACTACTTACTACTAAACTGCAAGATTGTTTTGCATAAACATTAAAATGGTCTTACGAGATTAATGATATTGATACTGATACTGATAATTACTGAAAAACTAGATAACATTTCTTCCTAACTTGCCCGGACGGCGAGACCTCTTGCGCAGCAATCTTGAGCTTCATTTTGATAGAGGATTTCAAGGATATAAGACTTGTGAAGCCTGCTACAACAGTCTATGTAAACAGGGGATGACACATGCAACATCAAGTAAAGAGCAAAGATGCTGAATCTTCTTCTCTGTCGTTACTCTCTTGCCAGAGCGGTCGTAGTCATATGTCGTAACTTGTGAATTGAGCAGATATGATGCTCCTTACAATTTCTCGCCATCTCTCTCTGCCGGCGGTCATTCTGCTGTAGTCATTCAATGAGCCGCCCACACCAGACTTGACTTGACTTGGTCGGTCCATCGTATGGGAGCCCTCACGTGTGGTCTTGTGCCTTCTACCTGATGAGATGCTGAATAATAAACATAAAATGGTCTTATCAATACATTCTACAATTGAACAGGCTGGCGAAATACGCGAAGACATATAATATCATCAATTTACGAATGTTTTCTATTCAGTGATTGGAACGTGTGGGAAATTGTGAGCCATCTTTGCGTTTATTGTTTCCCAATACTGAATGTTGTGAATATTCAAACACGACCATAAAGCAATACAATGTTTGTGAATATATCATCTATGGCGCGGTGTGCTCTTCGAATTTTTAAATAGATCATTGTTGTCTACCTACTGTTATTCGCGAAGAAAATTCTAGAACATCGTCATAAATCGTACTTCAGTATTTAACAATGACGATAATACACGCTTGTATCTGTCAAAAAACCGTATACGTATGGACATTTGATGGCCACACTTATTTTGAGTTTTATTATGTTATTTGTCATTTCATATTTTATCTTACGTTATACCAATATATTCATCGAATTAATTTGTCAGTTATGTCACATAATATATTAATGCGCATATTCTGCAAGTATTAAAATAATGTCTAAATCTAAATAAAAATTCCCGATAAATCAAAATACGTATGTAGTTTTTATATTATAACCTCAATTTTACCTTGGTAGGTATTGTAGAACGATGCAACCGTATTATCAGGTGCAAGGAAAAATGCTTCTACAGGCAATACAATTACGATACGTTTTAGCATGGCTTTTTTTTAGACACAAATTCGTAAAGACATAATGATATATAGAAGCAGTGAATAAAATTAAGCTGATGAAAAACGTGATGAATTTAAATTCGAAACGAAAAAAATAAATATTTGCAAATATTCAAAATTTAATACTGATTGAATTTATAGTGCGTATCGCATTCAATTTCAATAGAAGCTAGACTAATTTGCCTATCAACGATTATTTTATTCATAGCTTAATTTATAGTCAAATCAGAGGCACTCATTATGTTGTATGTAAGTCCAGGTTTCTAGCCGGTAACCAAAACGATTACAATTTATATATTTTATTTATATATTTATTTAATTTTAAAGAAGGCTTACAGTCTAATACACCATTAGTATACATAATAATTATAATCAGGTTGCTAATTACAAGCCTCCACATATAGCCATATAGCCTATATTCTTCCTCGATAAGTGGGCTATCCAACACTAAAATAATTATTCAAATCGGACCAGTAGTTGCTTAGATCCTAGCGTTCAACCAAATAAAATCTTCAGCTTTATAATATTAAGTACTATGCGATTTAAATAAGTATGGGATCGCACGTGACAGTATTTGCCGCAAACATCAGTCGAATTTGGACATTTTTGTACAGCTAGCAGAAATAAAATAGGCAAAAAAAATATCTCGTTTCGTTAAGATATTTTGTTACAAGTGTTAATTTAATTGTTATTGTTCTTTTTGTTATTATTATAGTTTTATTGGTGTTGTTATTACTTACTACCACTACTTATTCAGAAAATAAAGATCTTCAAACCGAAAAAGTATGTATGTACTTGTAATGTGTTTCGTTTTTTGTACACCTTACTTGTAAGGTATGAAGTTGTCTTCAAATGGAAAACAAAATGGCGTTTTGATTTGACAGTCTCATATTTCCTTTAATCGCATAGTATAGTTTAAAAGATAATACAAACCACGAAGTATTTGGTCACATGTTTGTTATCCATCACTCACTTCCTCTAATCAACAGTCATTCTATTTAATGTTAGTAGAACGATTTGCACAATTCACACATAGCTCCTAATGAATAGTTTTTAGCGTATACATTCGGAGAATACTAATCACGCGAGTGTAGTTTAGTGGATAGTATGTATGTTTATGATATAAGGTGTAGTAATTTGGTTAATGGATTAGGTTAATGAAGAAGGGTTTGTGGAACAATAAACTCATTTTTAAACAACTAAGCATTACGCGTTATTACCTCGAAGTGGTAGGCAGAGAGGTATCAGACCCATATTTCACAAGCTATGTGAGGCCCCATGTAATATAGGGTTAGTATATTACTTGTGGGCGTCCTACGAATGATATGATGATATTACTATTTGTGTAGCAAAAACTGTTTGCTCTGTGGGGGCAAAATTCCAGAATACGGTTGCTTACAATTTCACGATGCAAAATCCTTATAACCTACACCTATAACCCCTTTGTCCAGACACCTAGGATTCGAACCAACGACCTTTACATTTCTGTTGCACCACCGAAGCAAGAATTTTTTAAAAGGATCAAAGGTCCGACAACAAATTCGGTGCGTACTGTTCTCTATTCTTTGGTGTGTATGAAGTCTAGCTGTTTTCTATAAAGCATGTCTCATCTAGTAAATGTGAATGAAAGCAATTGGCATCAATAGCTGTAGGTTCATAATTATTCAAAGAAACTGAGTATCAAATAAAGTCCTCAGATTAATAATAGTACTACTGATAACTAAAATAAATATAGGGTCGATTTATTCCACCAAACACACCAAATAATCCTGCTATTGGAAGTGCTGAGAAAACATCAAAATTCAGTGTTATTTCGTCAAACTTTTTGGTTTCTTTGCTTCTCTAGTTGAAATTCAAATATTTGGAGTTTTAACGAGATTGAATCCAAAGAAGAAGGGATATTTACGTAACCCAAGGTATCTTTACATTGAATTTTTATGCGGGAAAATAAAAAGTTTTAATTTAACCCAAACTTTGAACAAACTAAACTCTTGGGTTGGGCACTGGGTCTCGAAAATATTATAATATAGCTGGTATTTTAAATTTTTGTTTACATACCTCCTTTGGTGTGTTATTTTGAGTTTGAATTTACTAAACACATTGCTTCAAAATTTTACGTAAATTGTACGACTTTGTTAAATAAAATCGCCAAAGAATCTTATTGGAATTTGACGTTAGGAGAACTATCAATTAGTTTCTTGGGCTTACATTCCGACACAAACTCATCAAACTAAAACGTTTTCTTCTTCTCAAAACGAAGTCAATTGCATAAATATTTTAATACTTATACTCTATTATCAGAATATAACTTCAAAAAGTTAATCGAGGTCAACCAGCAAAGTAAACATAAACAACAGTAAAGATAAATGTCATTTACGAAACAGGCTTTATATAAAAAGAACGCATTAAAATAAACATGGAACAGGCAAAACAGCTGTCAATAAAATGTCGAGAGTATCAGGTCGTTAAGGTAGACAGTGTGGAGGCAATTTGCTCCCGGAATGAAATTGTGCATCTGCACGAAAAGGGCTTAGGCTCGGCTCGCCCCGTGGATCTTGCCCCTGATTACTTTAATGTTGTAACTCGCCCCCTTGCATGTTAGATACCCCAAATCGCCCCCGATTGTTTAGTAAGTTAAAAGTACTGTCAGCAATAAAGACTTTTAAATATTTTTATTAAAACTTCAGTAGAGCATTCTATGGATTTGGATGGTGAAGATCGGAATAAAAGGACACATGAAGTTAAATTTCTTTTTTGTGGTATATGTGTCCAGCTCTCAGCAATATAGTACCTCCTCTTTGCGACTTAACAAAAGTCATGTTTGGACCACGACTTATTTATTGTTTTTAGTTATTAAAAAATATTATTTATTATCTTTGAAATAGCTATGCATGTGTTGTTAAATTTACAAAATTATTACCTTATGTTAAATTTATTAAAAGGCAATAATTTAATTATAATAAAACATAATCACTACTGAAGAAGTAGAAGAAGTATTGAATGGTCAGTAGTTACTAACAAGTAAACGAAATGGCGGCGACATGAGTGTCATTATTTCTCTATTTATATTTTCAAAGGTTGTAATCCTATGACAGACTATGGTTTAGCTTATAATCCAATTAATCCATACATATTATAAAAGGCTTTGTCCTGACTGACTGACTGACAGACAACACACAGCCTAAACCGCTGGTCGTAGCGACTTGAAATTTGTAAGGGGTGTTTGTCCTAATGTCTAGAGGTGTAAAAAAAAACCTCTAAGGGGTGAAAAGGAATAAAAACGATTGTATGACACTTCTTTGTTTTTTAACTTATAGATTTAAAAAATTGTTTTAGGGTACTACTTACTATCAAAATAAAAAATACCCTCATCAATATTTTTGACAAAATTTGGGAGAGTGAAATTGGGGATGAAACGTTGTATGAAAAGATCTTTGTTTTGAAGTTAACGTTTTGCAAATTAGTATAGGGATAGGAACTTAAGATGTTGTTTTTAATATTTTTGATAGGGATGGGACCTCAGGGGGTGAAATTTTTAAGAAAGCGGAGGAAATTGTGATAAAGACGTTTGAAAACTAAGTACTAAGTCGTTATTTTTTAGGCTTTTATGGACGGATAATACGCGATTAGAACTTCAGTTAAGAAGTGAGTTGATGGGTTATTTTTGGTGTTTGAAAAACTTACACTAAGGGATGAAATAGGTGTGAAAATTTGTAGAAATTGATATGGATGTCGTTTTCAAGGTTTTCAAGGACACTGATTACGAAAATGTTATCTATATTGACGTATAAAGAAATTCAACTCCTGTAGTGGGGTGTTGTGGAATTCATGAATTGCACTTAAAACAAATATCTATGTAATATCGAAATCTACGCGGACGAAGTCGCGGACAAAAGCTAGTAACAAGTAAAAGTCAAACAAAAAGTATAAACGTAATTAATAACTGTTTTGCAAATTTAATTTGAATAAAATATTAAAATACGATTGTAATACAAACTTATCTTGACTTTCTATCCAAAACTATACCTATACAATCTCAATGTCGTGCGTATTCCGTTGCACTTCGATGTCACTAGGCACTACTAAACCTATAAGCAAATATCGCAAAACACATCCCTTCCACATTATAATACGAACTTAGAAAGAGAAAGCATTATATATACGACTCTTCCGACGGTGACATATTTTAAAAAGCTTTTGTTTATTAGACCCTTGAAACGGTTCCTTTTGTTATAATAGGTGAACCAGGTAGCAAAAACTTAGTGTCACTGATTGGTGAGATTACAGACATCAAACATGGTAATTTTCATATGTGAACATTTTTCTGTCTAACTGTACCATTTCAGGTTAAATTTCAAAAGAAATACCTCAAGGGGCGATTCAATCCACCAAAATAATTATTTAAATGTAGATTTTTAACTCGCCCCGTGGCAAGGGATGAGTCACTACACCAAAATAATAAAAAAGGGGGCGAGTGGAGCATTTTATCACACGGGGCGAGATCCCGGGGGCGAGCCGAGCCTAAGCCACGAAAAGGCACTGAGCCCATGTTTTCCCTTTGGTAACATTGAAACCGTCAGAGTAATTAAGGTTTAATTAGAAATTACCCTTCTGAAAATATTGGCAAAGCCAAATTCATTGGTAGCCACGTTTTGTTTTCGAGATTGTGAGTGAATTTTAATGTGGTCTTCGACCGTAGATGTGAATTCCAAAAGATCTATTTGGCGAATTTCGAGATTGATTATTGCGAGTATAATCTCCGTGGTTTTCCTTTTATAAAATTTCTTATATTAAATATTTTGGTCTAGTACTCTAATTTATCTCTTGGACTTCCACTATCCTAACAAATTGGTTATTATAATCCCACACGTCTGAATATCTATTGTGTGTTTGTAAATCCCACGCGACAGTATAATTGTTTTCAATGCGAACAAAAACAAACTTAATTGGTTGGTTAGATCTTTTATGAATACAAGTTATAATATAAATGTCACACAATTAGCTTAATTATGGAGATAATGAAATAACATGCCGTTAAGTATTGTCCAGTCATTAAATATTTAATTTAATATTTACAACAAAACTAATATTTTATATGGTAAGTAGTTCTAAAATAACAGTTAAACAATGCCGATTCTGAACATGTATAAGTACTTACAGTGATATTTCTCATTAAGACAGCGTTTGCTGTTGACATAGATGAAGTAGAAATGTAAGTCCTTCCAGTTGAAACGTGAAGAAGTAAAATAAATTAGGCCAACCGATATCTTCAACCTTTTCAAATAGGCTAAGCTCAAGGACTAGGCGACGTGATGACGTCACGGTGGTAAATAGTGTGCAATAAATTTCAAGTCTATTTTTATCCCTTCATTACGTACGGTGTAACGTTTGATAAGAAGTTAGAATGCGAACTAATTCTTATTTGGCTTAATTAACAGAATATATTGTAACAATTTAAATTAACAGCTTTTAGGTTATCGTGCAGTCGAGATATCTACAGCTTACATTTCTTGATTAAGAAACTTAGGCGATATCAAAGCTGGTTTGTGCTTTGTAATACGTACTGGTGGTTACAAAATCTAAGTGTTTAAGGTACGCTCCCTAATACTGGGATAATAAATTAAATTATTTTATTTTAATGTATTTTATAAGCGACTGGCATGTAAAGCATGCGGTCCGAGTTAGATTGGGCGGGCTGTGTGGATTTCACTTTGTGGAATTTATTAAACTAGTCATATCAACGATGGTAAGTAACATTTACCATCGTTGACACTGAAGGAAAACATTGTGAGGAAACTACTCGCCCCAGAAAAAATCTAAGTGACTAGCGTATGTGGATTACAGAGGAGAGGAGACCCGAGCCCAGCAGAGGGAGATTAATGAGTTGCTGATGATGATGATGATAATGAAGATGATGAATATATTTTAAACTAGAAGTTGCGTGGGGCTTCAGTCTGTCGTTCTTTGCCACTGCTCGGCTCCAATTGGTCGTAGCGTGATTTTATATAGCCTTTAGCCTGCCACGATAGATGTGCTATCCAAGACGAAAATAATTTTTCAAATCGGACCAATAGTTCCTAAGATTAACGCATTCAACCAAACAAACTCTTCAGCTATAAATATTTAAAAAACATTACCCTCCTTTTTGGCAGTCGGGTAAAAACACTTTTTGCCCACCGAAGCGATCACTACCAAACGAAAAAAAAACGCTATTTTCAAACTCGATTGACATCCATAATCTTAACACCATTCATTGCCAGTAAGACAAGAGCCAGACACGCAATCATCAATTGTCTACACTACATGTAACTAATTGAAGGAAACTCCTACGAATACAGATGATTGCAAACACGTAAATTTATTTGTGCGCAGTACAGTCTGTTTAGATACTAGAGTAAATAAATATTTTATTGCGTTGATATAACCAGGCGTTTGTAGATTAATAACATTGGAAACTTGCCTACGTAAATATCTACATGAGTTTAGTTAAACTAAGATTGACGATTAATGCCTTGTATCACCACTGGTTGTCCCAATGGCTGTCTGCCAGCCGCTGAAGTCGTTTCAAGTTCCAGCAGTCCACTCCATACAGCGAAATGTTCCTATGCTTTTATTTTCTTCTGTCACTTAGAAACGTCATTTACTACAGCGAGAACAAGGGTGAGGGTCGAGCGCATCATCGTTTCCGCCGTGTGCGGTCGCACACCCGTTCTCGTTCAGAAGAAAACTGTCGTCCAGGCAGCTAGATGTGGTCCATCCAACCCTAACCATCCCGTTTCCCCAAACGGAATACGCAAAACACATTTGTCCTCAATAAAAATACTCTCTGTCTCTTTCTAATAAATGACAACTTTTGTTCATATAAAAGATATAATAAATAATAGTATCTATTAATTTTCCGTCAGAGTAAATCTAAGCACCTTGCTAGAGTTTGAAGGGTATTTATTATTGAGTGTATAATTGACGTTTAAAAACAATTTAAAAAAGAAAATATTACGAGAGCAGTAAAGATATCTTTTAATTAACTATTTAGAGGAGCTCAAGAGGCTTACCACAAATTTCATCAGAAAATTCACGAATTTCTTCAAAATATTGTGTATCTTAATTTGAAGAATCTTCTGTTTCCAAAACAAACTTTATAAGATACTTATGAAACTTGGTATTAATTAAAACTTTATAAATAGTTTTATAATTAACTTTTAATATTTCGTATAAATTTACATAATAATGAAAACTTAGTGAATCTACACATAAATATGTTCTTGAGAACGTAGAATAAAAGTCAATATATCGAAGTGCAACAAACAACATAGACATGGTGTTAGATACGCCTTTTCTAATGCATATAATAAGGCGGTGAGCCTATAGCCATTTACCGAGATCTTTAAGACTCCATGCTGAACTGCTGATAATTTTCTGGAAAACCCAATAAATCATTCCTGACCGACTCGGCGATCGAATCCCTTTTGCGCAACAATAATAAACATTCCCACGTCACCGAAGCAGACAATTTTTTTCAGGACAATGACTTGATGAAGCAATTAGTAGGCATACCAATTATGAAATTTCAGATACCACCCACCGCTGACGCACTACCTGAAGCAGATCTTGCGAGATCGGCTACAGGTAAGGTTCGTTAGGGTCCAGCGATCAGTCCTCCGATCTACGTGCTAGCTCTTTGGTGAACTACCTGCAGTGGTGTTTCCTGAGCGGTATGACATGTCCTTTTTCAAACGCGGTTTAAAAAGACTATACTCTGAATGTGGACAGCGGCTTGGCTGTGCCTGTAACAGGTCAACACTGCCAACGTCCATGAGCGGCGGTAAACACTCACCATCTGGTGGGCCGCCTGCTCGTCTGTCACTTCAGACAGTAAATATTAAAAAACTATATGTTTTATCAAAATGGTTCTAAATTTCCGATCCCTTGGATTCACAGTAACATACTACATATTATCATTATGAAAAACCGCGAGACAGAACATCTATAAACTTACACCAGACAATTGGAAAATCCTCACACACGTGCTCTTATCAAGATAATAGTTACCATGACCTTCAGTTTATCCGCTAGACATGTAATATTTCCTACAAAAAAGCTTCACTATCGGAGAGGGTTTATGTTCCGAGGCATACGTTCTTACCTCATAATGAATGGCTTTGGAACTTTGTTCACGACGCGGTCCCTTATAACTAGGAACATATTTATTCATATAATCGACTTAAATACTAGTCATAACATCAGTTTACTCTTTTTCTCGAGATTCACTACACTAATAACATTAAATCTCTGAGACGCATTTGCAAATTAGTTCAACAGCTTAATTTGATAGGTAGGAACCAATTATTATATTTAGTTATTAAGATTATATACTAACAAAATTATAAGGTTTATATATAACAGGTTTATATTTATCTGTGAATTTTTTTTTTATTACTTATTCTTTGGATATTGGTTTCCCATCTACCGACGTGTCGTTTTAACTCACCATAATGATGCGTGACGAAGCCTTCTCTGGTACTAAAATAACACAACTTTATAAAAATGTTCTACCCATTCGATACACCGTTATTACAATTGTTAATACTTTAAATAACAATAAAGTTAGCTGTAACCACATCCTTGACTACGAATGAGGCTGTATGTAAAACGCAATAATCTTAGAAGAATTAAGAGTTAGGGGCGCCGAGTGGTATTTTGCAATATCGTACAATATTACTCAAAGAGTAAACACCGTTTGTGCTGAAAATACACGAGTATTCAGTTAGAGAGGCACTTTATTTGCCATCCGTATTTGTTAGCATTATTTATTTTGTTCAATGAAGGTCATTTGTTCTTCTCTTCATTTTATACACAAGTAGTTATATTAAAGTCGGATAGGACCTTTTTAAATACTGATATCTCTCAGAAGGTTCCAGTGATTTGAATTTCATAATCATTCTATTACCTACTAACATCTGCCGAGCTTATCAATTAACGCTATTTATTTGGATCATATTTTCTCTTGTAAGAAAACAAATGAACAAACCTAAGACTTACGTCAATATTTTTTACATGAATTTGCATCTCAGTAAAACAGCAATAAAACATTAGGTAATCATAAGTAGATATCATTTATTTCTCCTTAGCAATTAATATTTTATTACAACGGCCTTGAAATACTTTATACTAAGCGAACATCTTCCGCAAAATTATTGTTATATTATCTTAAGCTTAAGCACCATAACAGCGTGGAATTAAGCTGGGAAGATAAATTATAACAACAGGTTCTTGGCGATTTCAATGAGGCATAGAGGTAAATAGGTGATGTTGTTTATTGTTTATTCATTAGAGTTTATCCCATTTATATACAGCAAAAGTATAATACATATTCATAAAAAATATCAAATGTGTTGTTTGGCTGATACATTTGGATGATGAAGGTGGATTAATCAGCATGCTTGTAACGGTTGCACCCGTTGCAGGCTACATCCTTCACGAATGCACCTCTTTTTACCACCTTTTGGATCTCATTTGATTTCTTTTTAATTTCCTTTTAATAATTCAAAATTCAAAATCCTAATTCCTAAATTCCAACTGAGTCTTCGTCGGAGCTTCCGCCGAAGGGTTTTAGCCGTAACATATACATATATAAAAGAAGAAGAACTGAAGACTGGCTTTAGGCGGCCCCACGCCCTTCCCCACATAGCCGGACTACTAAATATCTTACCCTTGCCTAGCGCCCACTGGAGGGGACAGTGGAGACCGCTAGATGCTTATTATAAGGCGACTTATTTAAAATTATAGATCAAAGTTTCATGGTTGGTTTTGTGGTAGTAAACGAATGCTGAACAAGTAGTTGTGTTTACTATCTGCACATCCAACAAATATATTATTCTCGAAGGGGTAGATAGAGGAGCCATTTAACCATATCATCATTTCAGCTTATTGCAGTCCACTGCTGGACATAAGCCTCTCCTAACACTCGCCTTCAGCATCCAGTCAGCCCCAGCGACCTTTTACAGGTCGTCGGTTCTCCCTAGTACCATGTTTTTTTAAGGAAATCATTTGGTGCCAGAATCGATGAGCAAAACGAAAACATCTTGAATTAAAATCAAGGAATCAAATTGAAAAATTCGTTAATTTTTGTTAACTGTTCTCGACGACACCCTTCTTCTCTCTCGTAGAAACGGATGTAAAGGGGTGGATTATTTAATAAGGCTTTTAATTATTCATCACGATACCTTACTCTTGCTTCTATGATTCGTTATAAGACAAATATTTAAATTGAGGAGATTCTAATTCAAAAACAAACATTAATCAGTGTAAATTAAAAAAAACATCGTTACTTTTACTAAATTGATTAGTATTATTACCTCGTACAATTCTAACAAGTCAAAATCTTAAAGAAGGATTATTCCTATAATATTTCTTTGCCTCAGTTATTATTTAATATGTGTTCCATCTTTTAATATGTGGATGTCATTGAAAATTACACGTTATATATTTTTGCTCAGCCACCGCATACTAATATTTCAAAGCCTCTCACAAAGTGCGCATAAAATATTTTGTTCCTTTTTAGACACAAAACAGAAACACAAAATTAACATTTAGTAATTAAGCCACACAATTGTACCCGAAACTCTTCTTTAAGAGACATTTTAAAGTCATTTCCATATACATTCAGACAAATTGGCGAATAG
Organism: Laspeyria flexula; assembly: GCA_905147015.1. Lineage (NCBI taxonomy): Eukaryota > Metazoa > Arthropoda > Insecta > Lepidoptera > Erebidae > Laspeyria > Laspeyria flexula. The sequence goes on along the minus strand of LR989964.1, from coordinate 6,240,739 downwards.
TCTGAAGGTTATTTTATTCATTGTTATTTATTTTCATTGTTTCTTTGTGTTAAGAAAACAGGTGTTTTAAAATAATAGTTATCGTCTGATTTCTATTAGCACATACAGGTAAAAGATTACTTCATACCTGTTGACTCATTGCTGCCAACGAATTTCATGTTAGAAAAAATTGGCAGCATCTACAAAAACTGCGTTACGGCTCGGAAGACGAGAACAGAATTGTCTGCATTGGGATATTTCTCTCTACATTTAGTCTCGACTTTGCTTTGGTGGAGACCGGACCTAATGAAGAAAGAATTTTAACTTGAAATTTTTCAACACATTTTGAAAAAGTATTTTTCTTTTTAACTCGTGGGATTTATATGGCTAGTTTAACAGTAAAAACAACCAAAAACAACGGAACTTCTTCCCTGGTCTTGAAACACAAAAGTAACGATAAACCGAATAAGCAAGAAACATCTCATACACACACACTATAATAACACAATATGTGTACCATACGACATACTACAAAGAACAGGCAACATTACTCTCCTAGTTCCTACGTACGAATCATAAATAATTCTCGAAATGAGGAAAACATCAAACCATTAAAGTTCAAATTTTCTCGTGGGAGCAGAAAAAAGACTACGTAATGTTGTTCTTTATAAATATTTGCGATATTTTTGTTTTTAGCGTATGTGCCGTACGGAAGACGACGTAACGATAAAGAAACGTTTGTTTTTTTATTAAGGAACATGACAGGCGAGAAAACTTTATGTCTGGTACAAAGCCGACGGTATATATATGTAAAATGAAGTAACTGGGGACCACTACGCGAAAAAACGTAACGTGTTGCAGTTTTCTGGAAGGTGAAGTATTCTATTTAACCAACCCTTGAATTACTTTAAAAGTCCTTAGACGAATAAAGTGTTATCCGTCAATTCTAAAAAAATACGTTTCCCTTATCTCAATCATTTCAAATTCAAAGTAAACGATGCATAAATTATGCCAAACAAGACTTGCACAAGCATATTACCGTCAGAATGTTAACCCCTAGAAAATCAATTTGCCATTAATTACAGGAATCCCATTAAGGTGCTTGTTAACTCCATGACAGGGCACAATCTGTGTTTAATTACAGAGGCGAGTTCGTCTATTGTAATAACGTTGGCGCACTTGATGGGAGGCTTCGGGTATCCGTACTATAATTTAGTAGCTAGTCACATGACGTTTCCATAAAAAGGGTAATGCCCAGTTGAGGACTTGAGTTTTTGAATTCAGCGTAGTTAACACAACTTATAAAACTTTGCAGTTTTATAATAATACTATATCTGTAAAAATCTGAATTTATTTGAAACTAGGCCACTTTGTAACAAATTCCGATCGTTTTGATGAAATTAAGGATAATTATTTGTCTAAAACCTACATCAGATGGTCATGGGTCATGCTCACAATAAATTTCAGCGCGACCGTATTTTTTTACAGGCAAAAGATCTAAAAGTTCATTAAAAATTTCGTGCTAGCCCTACTGTACTGAATTTCATTTCGTATAGTATTAAGCATATTGTTATTCTCGTTGCATTTAATTCCGAAATTAAATCTATTTTTAGAAACACACACAACTAAACAAATACTACAATAAAGCATAAGTACAAAAACAACGTAGTTTTACGGATTTAATCCGGTGTTATTTTTACTAGGACCTATCCTAGTATGATTTATGGCGGAGGACCAAATGTTATGGCGCGTGTTGGGAGAGGCCTATGTCCAGCAGTGGACTGCAATAGGCTGAGATGATGATGATTTATTGCAATTTTATATTGATGTTTATATCCGTTGTAATTTTACGACACCCGTTCCTAATTTCGTCATTGCTCAAAATGTACAGGTTTACTTAAATTCCAAAATGACCGACCATCACTGCCCTCTCCGTATCGAGATTTCCAGATAGGAGCAGCTTAGATCAGCTCATCTCAGCAGCATAATTTTCTAAAATAACCAAAACGTAAAAATTTTATTGAAACTCCCAAATTACCCAGTACAAGAAGTAAGTACAAATGTTTTACGCAGAATTGAGGGCGACAAATTTCCTAAACTTTTTGGGTCAATAAGTAAAACGTTAAAACGCGGTCTTCACAGTCACTGACGTCAGAAGCTCTGAAGGAGATCGAAGTGGTTTGAGCATTAAGCTTCAGTAAATAACCCATATATACAGTCGCCCTTATAAAGATGTAACATGAAGAAGTTCCATTAAAATGTCAAATATTATAAGGCTCAAATTCGGCTTGTCCTCCATTAGGGTCGAATTCTGTATCTAAGACGACTCTTTTGTTTAGTGTAGCTTGTCAATACTAAGTTGACACTTGTTTTAGGCTGTTTTGCTGTTTTAATTTTGCTGTATCTTACTTTTTTTAAGGTTCCGTAGTTCTGACTAGGAACCCTGATAGTTTCGTTATGTCCGTCTGTCTGTCTGTCCGAGGATTTGCAAAATTTTGAAAAATATTTATTTTTTAGTGTAGCTCCCATACATCTGAATTGGGGATGGATATTTTTTTTGTCGTCTACCCCATCGTGTGGGGTATCGTTGAATAGGTCTTCTAAAATGACTTGGGGATTACTAACATTACTTTTCGATTTAATGGTCCATTTACGAAATATTAAACTTTAAAGAGCAATTTTTTGTTCCAGTAGGGCGTCCCCCCCTCTCTAAAAGCTAAACTGCTGGCTTGAGACATCTGGAAAAATTCATGATGATAGTGCATTTCATGAACTTTAAATGAAAACTATAGCGGTTAAGATAACTTTATTAGTTTAGCAGTAATAGTCGTTGAACTTGGGTGTTGGATAATTTTGTACCAAATACAAAATCCTTAGCATTAACTCCACAAAGAACAACAGAATTGTACTATATTGTGATAACGGGCTACTACGGAACCCTACACTGTGCGTGGCTCGACACGCACTTGGCCAGTTTTTTTATTAAATATCCATAACGGGCAAAATAAAATTTTTAGTCCTAGTCATATACCTATAGGTACAACATTTTGGCGATAACTTTTACTTACTTTACTGTACAGGTATAGATGTATCACACGGTTGGCAGGACAGTAGACTGCTGATTGCGTCCACTAGGATTGTGTACAGGTTAAAACTAGGCTAACTACGCATATTTCATAGTAGCAATGAAATCTAATTTAATTTGAACGTTTGAAACCTATTTATAACACCTCTCAAAGAACTTCGTGGCAATGTTGAATAATTTTTCTTTATAATACTTTTCCGAGTCGCAATATTAAATAAATGTGATGAATGATGACTGTTCCTGGAACTGTAAATACCTACCTACATGTTACTTATCATCAATTCAAAGTGTAATGTAAACAATAAATTATGTAAATAGTTCTAATGAATGATTAACTAGTGTTTCACAATGTTCCGCACATTGTACATAAGCGAATTATCACGATACACGCGTTCCCTTGATTTGTAATGTAATCAAAGTTCAAACGCCATTAATGTCTCTCAGCTTCAGAAACACTAAAGTCGCTATGCTATTTACCGGTTCAAACTAGAATCGTCAATGTATGTAAACATTCAAATCGGCCCACAAACTTTATATTCATCGAGGCTATTCCGATAAAAAATTGTGAACGCGAGACGGAAACTGATAGATAATAATGCCGGTCGATATTATAGTAAAAAACGTTTTAGTACGTGAGTTATTAACGGACAACAATATCAACGAGTTCAACTACACTATAATAAAAGTAATATAATGTAACGATAACAGAACGTTAGTATGTAGGTCAAACTAAGGGAACTTCCGAAAGAAACAGTAACTTTTCTACTGAAGTTAAAGATACTGCACTGATTGCATCGAGCTCTCCTTCGAGCAATCAGTCTTGTGAACACTGACGTAGATTTTACGGTTTAGAAAACGCAGGGAGTGGGGACACAATTTATGCTACTTTCGGAGCGTTTATTTCTGAAAATATTCATAATAAAAAAAATCTTAGAAACCTTAGTATTTCTTAAAGTATTGAAAAAATATGTGCCACTAACTGCCGTAGGTACTCAGAGACGTCAATTAGCAGTAATGTCTTTAGGCGTATAGACTTAAGTATTACACGCTTTTACTGAATAAACATCGCCGTTTGTATATTACAAAAATTTCCTTAAACGAGTCTTCTGGTAGGATTAACTGTTGTTTACCAAACAAATCATAAATTTTGATCAAGTGTCTGGACAGTCTCAGCGATGCGATGAGATCATACAAAATATATCTTTTCACGAAGAATCAAGTCTAACGTTGGTACACAAGAAACTAAACTTATTACTTTCTGTGAGATGCCTGATTTCCAATACAATACATTTATTAAGAAAGTCCTAGTCAAACTTTATGCACTTAAGAATAGATTAGTCAATAAAATGTTACCAGCAGTACGGAATGAAGGATTTAGGGGGCGTATTCCAATATTGGACTTCATAAGACTGACTATGAGAATGATGATGAATGTTAGCATACGTAAAGATTCAAAACAACAGCGTATGACAAATAAAGTGATTCTTCAGGAAGATTCATTTTATTACTTGCATATCACGCTGACGAAATTAAAATGAAATTAGTTATATTTATATAGAGGGCCTACTCGGAATCTCGACATAAAAATGGTGCCAAATGTTTGAAAATGACAACGACCATGTTTAAAGTCGAGATTCTAAGTACCTAGGCCCAGAATATGAACAAACTGTCATACAAATGTAGTAGTTACTCATTCATAATCGAATACTATTTTAAATTAAAATAAACAATAAACATCGCATTTATTATCCGTAACAAAACAAGTATACTGACGATTAGTGTTGTACTACTAATTAAAACCGTAAACATTGTGAATACTAAGATAGACATGATGGTGCTGCTACACTAGTCGTAAATGTTTTAAATATTAACTAACAAGGGAAAACGATGTCGCGGACTAACTCCTGTCTGCCGGTCTGACCAAATGAAAGCTCGGACAGGTCCCCACGTTGCTGCCGCCCTTAGACAAGCCAAAGACAGATGAGAGTAAGAGTGGAAAAGTATAACATCAAAAACAATGCAGAACTTTAATCGGACACAACCTCCAGTAATAAGGAATGCGATAGAAGAAGATTACCTATGTTCTCAAAGTCATAGTAATATCAAAGTCTTACCAGAATAGGATTTCTGTTTTCATGAACTCTATTATACTTTGAGACGCGAGTAAAAACCCTTACAACTCATGTATTGAAAAGAACCCATTACCAACAAGGTACGTCTATGAAATTCCCTCAAAGGAACGGTGAACCACAAGGACGACGTTTCGAACGGTGCGGTATGCAAAACGTGTTCGCTATTTTGATTTACAAATAACCCTCTTTTGGCTTCACTGTAGTCGGGAAGCCCGCCCACTAAGATTCTTGAATACAATGAGCCTAAGAGACTTTGGTAGATTTATATTTTTTTTATTACAAAAACAAATTAGCTTGTTCCATTTTAACAGAATAGAACCAACACATATTATTGTGTTTGTATACGAGTATATGTCAGTGCTTATCTATTTGTGGCTATTGACTGATAAGAAAACTCGTGTCAAATGTACGAGTTCAATATACTTATCTATTTTTTGGACACGCTTATTAATTATGTAAATTAATACGTACCCAATGTCGTCTTGATCACGTTAAGAAATTGAGTCACTTACAGTGTTGTTGTTTTAGAATCTGTGCAAAGACTATCTTTGCAAAGATACTATTCGCAGCATACCTACCTTAAATATAAAATCATAGTTACTATTGTTGTACACTTGACGTTGAAAGATGAACTGTACACGTATGGTAGCAATATTATTTTTTCTGGGCTTTTCAGTGCAACCCAGTCTTTGCCTGCATAGAAATAAGATTGAATCTCGTATAACTCAAACAACAATATTTCCTTTGATCATTATGCCTTTGGTAAACTGGAGGCAATCTCATCGGTCGTCCAGTAATTAAAACGTTAACGAGACTTGCCTAGGCTTTGACAAAAAAATTATAATAAATAAAAATACAAAGTTATTTTTTTGTGCTGAAAACAATAAATGATGACATATAAATACAATAAGTAACTTTGATGGTCTTTTATGGAAACCATCTACCTTTTTCAATTGCAAAAAAGTAGGTAAGTATAGTCAGCCTTAAAAATAGCCACTGCCATATACATAATTTCAAAACGCATGTATACCGTAGCATACATAAATTACTTTGAATTATCATCGTAAATTCAGTCAGCTTATTTTTTATGCTGACTGTACCTACATAAAAATATCCCAAAGGAAATCGCCAAAAGCGATACTAAAAGTGTAAGTTGATTATCTAGAAAGAAAGAAAAGATCTTTATTTTCTTTGCACACAAAAATTAAGTGCCTACACATAAACCTAACCAAAAACCATGGTTTAAAATGTAACACTAACATTAAAAAATAGTAACAATATTCAGCTATAAGTTTTTTTTTTATTGCTTGAAGTGGCAGACGATCAGGCGGCCCACTTGATGGTAAGTGGTTACCGCCTCATGGACGTTGGCAATGTTAGGGTCACAGCCCAAGCCGCTGGCTACCTCGTTTTAAGAAGGACATGTCATAGCACTCAGGAAAAAGCGCTGTAGGAAGTAAACCCCAGAGCCGGCACGTACGTGGGATGAATGATCGCTAACCTTACTGTTTTAGACGATATCGGCTCCAGGTAGGGTGGGTGAAGCCTACTATTTTTACTACTATTTTTGTGATTCCTGCCCAGAGCATCAGTTCTATATGTTGTGTACTGAATATACAAGAACCTTACTGCTCCTCAAGGCAGTATCTAGTATCATATGTGACTTGCATTACAAATATTGATGCAAGTGCCGCCATTTGTGTACTCAGCCGATATTTCCTATTTTAAAGGCAGTAAAATATTTTTTGTCCGTCACATAATGTAACTACCCCATTTCTACCCGTGGGTGTCGCACAAGGCGACTAAGGGAGTAACCTTAAAGTAGACAAGAGCACTGCGAGAAAATTCGAAACAAAACCGTTACCAACCCGTCTGGCCAGCGTGGCATAGTAGGCTAAATTTCCTCCAAAATGTTTGGAGGAGACCCATGCCCAGCAGTGAGACATTCATGGTTTATAATGATGATATGAATATTCTTAACGGATATAGCTTACTATATCCGTTAAGAATAGGTATTCTTATCATCATCTAAAATGAGGAGAACATTTCAAAATGGCAAAACAAAGTTTCTGTTAAAAATGACCGCTTGCAAGACTTGCGACAATTAAGTATTCAGTAATTAACAAATCAAATCATATTAGAGAGAATAAGCCTCAGCGATAAATTAATTAACTCTTACCTAAATGTAGATACACAATGGGGTAGGCAGATTGATTTGTTACCCTTAATTGAGAAACAATCAGGCCATTCTGTATGGGTTCTCGGCAATAAAAACCGTTGTAAAAGCGACACGAACGATTTATCGTTAATCCCTTTACGTTACACCAATCCAATTCCGTCAAAATAAACATTGGGATTTTCAATAAAAACGTAACAAATTGTCGAGTTTTAAAAGACATTTGGTATGCATCGCAGCACAAAGTCTCAATGTAAATAAAGTAAAAAATGTTAAAGACGGTAAGATGTAGGATGTAGGGCCTAGTAGTAAGAGCACAAGATAATAAAATGAGAGTAGTTTCAACGCCGGTCTAGAATACTAAAGGATGCCGCTAAAGGTACTGCTTCGTTGTAAGTTGATCATACAACCAATGCTTGATACCTGATATGTACGAACCTTCATGATTATGTGATAACCCGTACTTATATCATGTTTAAGGACTTATTGAAAATATGATGTTTAACAACATATTATTAAAATTATGTCCAAGTTCAATAGAAACTTAGATTTGTATTTCGAAAAATATGCCATATCTGTTGGATGTAAAGCTAATATTAAAACGCAACGTAGTGTAATAACTAATAATGTGTGTAACTTAACTGGATAGAAGTTAGGTAGGTATATCAGAAAAACAATACAAATTTCCTATTCGTTTAACACCTAAATAAGACAAACTTATTTCACAAATTTTGAATACAAGGCTCTTGCGTATGCGTACACAGTCTCCAGACAAGACACGGCAAAGTAAACATGAAGTATGGTAGAAAACTTCTGATTACTTTGAAAATTATATTTACTAAAGGACACAAATGTTTATTGTAATCAAAGTGGAAACTTCTGAAATGAAACACGAAATGAAAGTGTCAAGTAATTTTTCAATACATGTATGTGTGCACGATGATAGATACAAAATTTCTACAAGAGGTAAAAACATAAATATTGCGACAGAACACTGCAGGCATTACATATGTCGATAGTGTTGTGTTAAAAATTCTGTTTGTGAATACTACAGTCGCGCAACGGGTATTTCCAACTGCAGTGTGATAGTTTCCATCTTCAGGTAACATTTTGGAGGGTATATTTGTTGGGTTGTTCTCAGTTACATCAAGTCTTTATGTATCTACCTGTCTCCTTCGCAGATAAAATTAACAGTTTTTTTTAAATTTGACTGAAATATAAACTTCACTTCATACAACTACGGCACCTAATATACGTTTATTAAATTTGTTTGTTAACGCAATGAAGGACTCCGAAATATAGTACTACCTACGTCCTACATTTATCAAGCAGGAAATTTTATGTTTAATATTTATTATACCTATTAAAAATATATTAAACATTTGCCTGTACTTGTAGATAATATTTGATTAGTATAAGTACGTATATCTTTATAACATAATATATTATTATACTTGGAGAGGGAAACATGAAGAATATTAGGTACGTGTTAAATTTGGGTATTGAAATATGCACAATACTAGGTGTTCTACACGGTTATAAACTTGCGTTCCAACAGTTTGTGGAAACTTGGTTGCCATCCGCGTAGTTTGTATGAAATTTGGTTTACAACAGCCGGCTACACGGTTGGAATCCACCAAGGGTACCTCTATGGAAGCTTTAAGCCCCAATACAAAATTATAATACCTAGATACTAAGTGAATTGATTTTTATTACAGATCAATTAAAATTGTCATGGACTACAACAATATGGGATTACTTTCCATTGGAGGGACAGAATGGCGTACCTACCTAATGTAAAGAAAATATGAAACTGTTTTGTGTTTGGTAAACCTAGGAAATGCCTTCGAGAAAGAAAGATATAAATAAATGCCCGTATGGACATTGAAATAGACCTACCACATCTTCCTACTATTATGAGTACCTACGACAGTCTTACAGGGCACACGTGTAATGCTAGCAGATAATATTTTCTAATGACCTACACGAGCATAAAATAGTTACATAATAAAAAAATCCACGTTTTTCCTGTAATTGTGTGAAACATTCCATTAAATTGGAACAAGTATTCTTTATCTTGTTAAGATGATCTAAGATGTCATGTAACTTATAACTCTTGTAAGTGTAAAAGAAACATTTCAACCATACGTTGGTTTAAATAACAATTGTTTAATTAAATAAGCACTCTGTTTTTATCTAGGGAATATCGATATTATATTGAAGTTCTATGTTTGAACAAGCTAATGCTTATCTCAAGGGCTTAAACAACAAAGTCGCCGATTTGCCAATATTTGTTTTCTGAACAAACGCATTGCTCCAAAATATAATAGAAGTACTTACCTGCTTTTATCAAGCAGGAAATTTTATGTTCAATATTTATTATACGTATTAATTATATTAAACAACATAATCCTAACTAATATTATATATAAAGGGTAACTGTTTGTATGTTTATTGCTACAGCAATGATCTGATCTTAATGAAATTTTACACAACTAGATATAATTTAGGACCTGAAGAAAGCTACTTTTAGACATAGATATTAGACTGGAGAAAAGCGATAGTAAAAATGGATAATTGCCCGGCACGCAAGTCATGCAGTCCGATTCCATCTCTGACAGTGAAGGAAAAATATCGGGAACCCACATACAAGTAGTAGTAATTCATTGTGTGTGTGTGTGTGTGTGTGCGCGCAAACAAGCCTCTCATAAATAAACACATATAGCAATACATTATATCAATTAAATAAGTTTTTCTCAGATAATTACGTTAAGTTCAATGATGAGGAAAATTCGTAGTTACATACTGCGCCTTATTTTATGGCATAATATGTGAGATTATTATGTAAAATGATATCATTCTAAGAATCCTCTTTCGTTTCTTGCGGGACAATCTCTTTTACTCCCATAAATTACCACCTAACCTCGCTAACAAAACGAGTTATTCATCATCACTAAACCCATAAACAAAAAAAAAGCGTTGGTGGCTGAATGGATAAGTGTACTGGCGTGCAAATCACGCGGTCCGAGTTCGATCCCGACCGGCAGTACCAATGTGGATTTCACTTTGTGGAATTTATATGTACTAGTCATGTGACTTACCATCTGCTAACGGTGAAGGAAAACATCGTGAGGAAACCCACATACACTAGAAGAAATTCTAAGTATATGTCTGATCCACCAACTTGCATTAGGCCAGCGTGAGTGGATTATGGTCTTAACCCTCTCAGCTCTCTAGTTAGAGGAGAGGAGACCCGAGCCCAGCAGTGGGACTAAATGGGTTGCTGATGATGAAACCCATAAACGTCCCAATGCTGGGCACGGGTCTCCTTCAAAGATTGTGGAGGGAATTAAGCCTTCTATACCACGCTGGCCAGACGGATTGGTATAGGGTTTTGTTTCAAATTTTCCTTTTATTACAGTGCTCTTGTCTACTTATGATTCACTCCCTTTGTCGCCTTTTACGATACCCACGGATTGAAATGGGGTAGTGACGTAGTTTAAAGTTCACGACACAAAATACTTTATAGAGTGGAAGACAAAATAAATCTGTATCGTAATATGCTTATAAAATGGCTGATTGAACCGATTTCCATTGACCCTGACCAACATAATTATGCATTAACACAAAGAGTCATTAAACTAATAAACTTTTTACGTATAGATAAAAAAACAAGAATAAAAAATAAACACGTCACAACAAACACGTGTAAAGAACTGGATATAAAATATCAACCACATATTTACGTAAGTAATACAATCAGTACTTCACAATAAATAATGCTTAGCTTCAGCTTCAATATACCTAACTTGCGGTTAATCATTCATCGATATTATGTTACTAAACAAAACATATAATTTTAACCGAAAGGTTCCAGCGATTATTCCTCCCACGTACGTGCAGGTTCTGGGGTGAACTTCCTATAGCGGTGTTTCCTGAGCGCTATGACATGTCCTTCTTTAAACATGATTTAAAGAGAGCTATTCTCTCAAGGCAGCGGCTTGGCTGTGCCTCTAATATTGCCAACGTCCATAAGCGGCGGTAACCACTTACCATCAGGTGGGCCGCCTGCTCGTCAACCACTTCAGGCAATAAAAAAAACAACATTGCGTAACGCCACAGGAATCCGTGTAGTAGTGACGGATCTGTCTACCTGGACATGACCTGGTCAAAGCCGCTTAGAGTTTTGGTATGCATGACCTGGGCCCGTTTGTTATGGAAACAAAAGACAGACGGCAGAGATAATAATGATCACGATTATAATGGTGAAAATAGATAAAATGGCAAACACAAACAAAATTTTCCTAAAACAAATGTTTACGCAAGATAAGAGAAATAATCAGTAATGGTACTATCATATAATAACTAACTCATCATATATCAAACAAAAAAATCAAATAATATTATGATATCACTTGCCCCTATAACATCACTGTTAGATAACGCGCTATTACAAACACGCTAAGCCTAGATATAGATAAATGCTTGAGAGAAGCCTGACACTAATACAAGTTTTATCTAAAAAGCCTTTTTGCTTGTAATGGAGTTGATTCAGTAAATAGGTACCTACACTGAAATTTTATGCCAACGTTTAATTAAACTGACAATGCCTGTTAAGTGACATGGCGCTTTAGACATTATGTCTTTCATGACATGTTATCTTGATAAAATAAAGCTCGTTTGAGATATGACATTCCGTATCAGCCATAATACATGGACAGGATACAGACGGTTTAAATATACGCATCTGTCCCAAAAATTACGTACCGGCGCAAATACATTTGGTAGAAGGCATAGCTGGGGCTCAGGATGGGAAGACGTTTTGTAGTTAGTTAAATATTTAATAGCCGTAACTTTAATAATTTGCCATGAACATAAGCCATCGATAAAGAACGATGGACAGTAAATCACTGCATAAATTAAAACCTATAAAAACTGTTTCACGAAATAAAAAAAACACAGCTTACAAAATACTTCGATATTTGTAAGTACGTTTAATGCGAATATTACTTGGATTGTACCCTCCGAACAGAAACGAGGACAAACTACTTATCAAAACCAGTTTCTCCAGAAACGAAAACAAGAAACTGTTCAGAGAATAAAATAGACCCCTGTCTCAGTTCTGCTTTTGACGACGATTAATATTTTTTTAGGGTCCTCAACAGGATTCAGAATAAATAAAATGCAATAGCCAACCATTTTCTAAGTCAAGTATATAAATGTAGTATCAAATTTTTTGCGCAGGTCCCATCTATCTCAGAACGGAAATACGATGCTCTAATGCTACGTACCTACATAGCTATATAATACAGGAGTGTCAGGATGACGACATGGGAGGTTCCAAAGCTATACCCTTCAGTTAGTGGGCGGAAATTATTCACCGGCATCGATCGATCTTTCACTGGGTCATATGAACTAACTAAAGAAAAAGGTCAAATATATTTTAAAACCCACGCAACAAGTATTTGGTGTTTATAGGATGAGGAAAAGCCAAAGTAACAAAAAAGGGAAGAAATCCCACGGAAGCAAATGTCTGCAGGAAAAAGCTTGGAAACATTTAAAGTATTGGACCCACATTTTGTCTGCACGCGTGTAAAAAGGCCACACTTGTTTATTGCCAAGTGTGCCGACCACCTGAGGCGAATTTTATGGTGAATCATATAAAACTAACATCATTCTACATATCAAACAAGACACGTGTTAGTAAAACGGTAAGTAATACAAAAACTACATAAAGTAAAAAATTTATACCTTCCTCACATATCAAGACACGCGGACGCGTGTCCAGCCCCGTTCAAGCATCAAACAAAGCGGGTGACACGCAGTAGTGTGTAGTATTACACGAACCAGTTGGAGACACTTTTAACACACCGATAACTCAAAATCTATTTAATATAAAGGCATGAAATTTGGGATATGAATTAAAGTCTACTAGACTAACCAGAATCTCAAATTTCGTAAATACAGCTTAAGTGGTTAGCGAGATATTGATGCTCAAAAATCGCTATTTTTCCACTGACTGACTTACCTATAGACCTTAAATAACACCCACTTCCAGTTGACCTAGAAAGTTGAAATTTGGGGTCCAGCTGTGTAATTGTGTGTATACAAATAAAACAACCAGAAAATAATAAATTATTACGTTTAAAAAAAAGAAACAGTAGCGCCTTGTTAATTATATTAGCAATGAATTGTTACGTATCGTTTTAATAAACACTTTGAAAATGGACCTTATAACTTCAAAGTAGTTAGTTATTTATATGTGAGGAAGAATTTAGGAATTCATTAATTTGTTATCAGTTATAGCTTTATCATTTCGTGAAATAATAAAATATAAACGCAATCCTTCCTATTTGATTATCTTTAGATGGTAAGGATTATTGTATAGACGAATATAGACTTAATTACATTATTCATCATCATCATCATCATCACAACAGTCCAATGACGTCCACTACTGAACATATGCCTCACCTAACTTCTGCCACTGCGAGCGCGTTTGTGCCGCCTGCACCGATTGATCGAACCAAGCGGTCGAACTACGTGGCCACCTCCCATGCAACGACCACCCGCAATCTTTATCAGGTCGTCCGTCCATCTCGTGGGGGGGGTCGCCCTAAACTGCGCTTTCCAATACGTAGCCGCTAGTCTAAAACCTTTTGCCTCCATCGGCCGTCAGTTCTACGAGTACTGGCGCTTCGGTTAGCTATAATGGCAACTTTAGTTCTCCTACGAATCTCCTCATTTTGAATTTGATCACGCAGGGAAACTCTGAGCATAACTTTTCATGGCTCGCTAAGCGACAGTGAGTCTTATGAGCCCTACAGTTTAGTAAATAATAAATAGTAGACAATTAAAAAAGAAAACAATCAAGATATTTATTTTTTATTACTTCCTTCCGTGTATTTTTCTTAATCATTCTAGCGCAACTTTAGCAAAACTGTTAGTATTTATCTGAAACAAATAACAAATATTTACACTCATTTACACACAATAAGACATCCATGCTACTAGATCCAGTTATAAAATGTAACTTTGTATTTAGTACCTACCATGGGACTACACACATCTACTGAACCGTTAAGACTGAATAGTACACAAACGCATGCATATATTCCCAATAGAGACAGCGACACTATCATAATATTCCACGAAGACGAGACACCTTTACGGCTTGTGGTTTAAACCAATCTACAGACTAGTTAATCACCTGTTCGGGAAAAGATTACACTACGACCTGCTAGAGGAGAGGTCTATTATTATAATAGTATAAGTTACATTATAATTACATACCTCAACAAATGTACTTACTATACTAACTAAAGATATATACTACAACCTTTACTTTTCCTCTAAATTCCAAATTCCCTCACGCTAGAATTTTCCAGAATATTTTATAATTTAATATGTATATTATTTAAACAACATACACAACCTAAATTATAAAATATTTGTTGTCATCTGTCATGTCATCTTGTGTCAAATTTTATAAAAAGTATTTTACTTTTACAAAAAAGTTTTTATACTTTTTTTTAATAAAAAATAATTTTCTTTAAATATTTTTATGCATTCATTTTATACATTGACAACAATATAATATGTCTATATATTATGAATATATAGACATATTATATTGTTGTCATCATCATATTTTCTGGTTAAGACTACAAGTATTAATTTATTATTGACCTTTAATTTCTGAATATCGAAACTATATTATGTCAAACCTTAACCTAGACCTTAACCTAAGAGTTTTTACTGACAGCTATTGTGCGTGTTCTTTATAATTTACCCGACTCAAGAAAAAAATATTATATTTAGAAAACGATAAGAAAGAAATTACAAAACGTAAACGCAGATTTTTTTATTTCTTTACAAAAAGTAATGATATCCCACCAAAACATAAATGTGAAAATGGGAGCCCCTAGTTCAAGAATACTAGTGGTTGCTAATTTCGCAGACAAAAGAATTGAGATATAAGTGAATGCCCAGTTCTAAACTAGTCGATTTATTTACAGAAAGCAGATAACTTGCTTAAAAATTGAAGCTCAAGATTTAACTGGGCTAGTTTTTACGTAACATACAAGTTATCTCAGTATATATCGCGAATTAACTTAACATCTTTGTGTTATACAGAGTTACTGTTCTTATACCTATATATATGTTTAACATAAATAAAACTATGTGTGTACTATGTGAAAACTAGCCCAGTTAAATCTTGAGCTTCAATTTTTAAGCAAGTTATCTGCTTTCTGTAAATAAATCGACTAGTTTAGAACTGGGCATTCACTTATATCTCAATTCTTTTGTCTGCGAAATTAGCAACCACTAGTATTCTTGAACTAGGGGCTCCCATTTTCACATTTATGTTTTGGTGGGATTATTATTACACGAAATACAATAACCGATGATACAGTTCCGTAAGTAAAAAACAATACCCGTCCTGACAGTCGTGTAAAAATACAGTGGTATTTGACGCATCGAGCGGAAAGAAACAAAAGAACGTGGTTTGAATGTAATGAGCAGCCAATATGGTGCGTGGCATAAAAATTAGGAGACAATAAATTTCTTCTTTGACTTCCTTAGTAAAAGTTCGGCGTAGGAAAGCCGTACAGGATGTAAACCGCACCGCAGATGGCCGCTTGAAGGGATCGCTCGACGTAAACAAAACATCGGACCGCCTACACTACCCAGATGTAACGCACATTTGAACACTACAGAGAATTCCATTCCATCAGTACGATCTCATAGTAAATGCGTATTGATTCCGGGATGAAACTTTAACCTACTATCGAGAGTAACCTTCGGGTTATTTTCAGTTCGGCACTTCGAATACAAACATTGGCACTGTTGATTGCCTGGACATATTTATCTAACAATTACGGTTGAAATCGGGATTATATATCGATTTTGCCTTTTGACTTACATACGAATACGCATATATCAAACTTCTTTTAAAGTGGCCTCCTTTAGGATAGAGAGGTTCCTACGCCTATAGCTCCAATACAAAATACCTGTTTTGCTTCATGCTTCTAGTTTCGATGAAGTACGAGTTCTTACCTGAAAATATAAAAACAATACTTGAATTACATTTAAAAAAATGTGATCATGATAGCATCGTAAAAAAATAGAATATCGCTTTATATAAAAGATTTTAGTTGTGCAACCATAAATATTCCCATATCTAAGTGGACAACATAATCTCATAACCAAGACAAGCACATACTGAAAATCATAAAAAAATTAGAAAAAGTTCTACTACTAGCATTATTTGCTGTACTCTTTCAAGTTAAAAGACTAATAAATTTTATTATTTCATGTAGTATCTCATATTCTTACATATTTTATAACTAGCCAAATGACGATTACCCCAGGATTTAGATAAAACTAATCTCTTCATATGTACACTGTGAGACGCGATTACACGATGTTTCCGACTACGTAACGATTCAAATACGAACTTTGGGAAACATTTATCAAGTAAACGATTCATATAACTTAGCGTCAATAAGATTTTATTTAGCATAATATAATAAACCTGTTTTCATTATAATAAACATAATTATGTGAGTTCCTTTTTAGGCTGCCAGCATTAATTATATTATAATTATGTAATCTTTAAATCATTATAAAGCATAACTTTGCATACATTATATAGATATTTTATATTTGTAGATTTTTGAAGAGACGACCATAAAGGTGTATTATCCGATACGCCTCCTCTATACATTTAATGGCGCTATTGTCTCTGAACATAGATACTTTTTTACATAGAACAATTAATTTTATCACTTTTAACGATATTATGTCACACTTTTTTACATGCAATGGAGGACAACTAGAATTCGTCCTTTGGATTTAACCTTATTGTTTAATACTTTCACCAGATTTTATTACATCAATCATAGTTATCTAGTCACGAAGTAATCGGACAAATTGGAATTGGAGCAAATCACGCAGATCGTTCGAATGAGATCATCCTCTTTGATAAATAAATACTAAACATTGTGTGCACACACATGTGACGCGACTATCCTTCGATTACACGCTGACCTTGGTCAGCTTTATTACAATATTCATATGGACAAAATGACTCTCATTTATTAGCTAGCGTTCAAATATTAATCAAATCCTATAACCTAATCCTAGTTTTATTGGGTGGAAGTAAAATATTCTTACTAATGAAAATTGATCGAACGTAGTGCTGGCCAAATTCACAGAATCCAAGATATAAGCAAAAACATTACCCTCCTTTTTGGCAGTCGGGTAAAAAGAGCGTGCGTCATTTCATGAACGTTAAGATTTCTATGAGAACAAAAAGAGATCGGAAATATTTGATTTGTTTCTTTTTGTTCAAATGTTTGTTTTTTAATAGGATAACATTATTGCAAGACATTTCGTTATACATAATTCTTTCTGTTGCGTTTTTACAACCAGGAGCGTTCTTCTTCTAACCAGTACTTGCCTAACTATGTCGTAACGCAAGATACTAATGTTTTTCGGACCAAAATAATCCTAATTGAAAAGACGCTAAGAAAATGAGTCCAATATTATTATATTTTATATTACGAAAATTGAAGTAGACAAGCGTGGCGGATTCCTTCTAACACGAAGACGTGTCCAGAATAATATTAAATAAATTGAATTCACGCGAAAAGAGCCTATTTGATATAAAGTATTGTACTGCGAGAATTATTGTTTTAAATAATATTTTCAAAGGAAACATCGATGTTTCTGTTCAAAAATTCTGCTTTTTCAATAAAAATAATATTTCTTCCTAAAATAAAACTTCTTTCCATCTATAATGATTACCTAGATGCTATATGAGTTCGTAGTATGATATTTCGATCCTTTTATCAAACAATGAAACATCACAAGGTGTCAAAATCTCAAATCTCGTCAAAGAAAAAGAAAGAAAATGTACTTAGTTGAAATGTTGCTTTAATGTGATTCTTTCAAACATGTATTCCGTGAAACTCTGTCCATATTATATTAGCGCTGACGTGAGTAGCGCAAAGAAAACACACGTAAAATACAAATTTATTTCTAATCTTATACACATGAACATTAAAACGCTGGAATTTTAAAACCCATGAAGGAAATATTATGTGTTTTACTGGGTGCTATAAATTGTAATATTCCGTCAGCCATTTTGAATTTGTAGTGACGCCATACAGGTTATATTACTAGCGATAAAATTCCAACTCCAACGATACCCCATTTGTTATGCTGCAGTTGTTTAGATTTCATGAAGAAATAAAGGCTCGCGCAGTTTTTATGGAAAGGAAATTGGTAGATATCACACTACAGAGGGACAGAAAAACGAATGAATTGATTAGATACAAAGCCTCAGATCTAACCAAAAGAAGTCTCACTTGAGTTTGCCTAAACTCAACATTTTTGACAGAGACTCCAAAACCGAACATTCGTATGTCGAGATTCATAGTACCTAGGACAGGTTGTCCGGAAACACAGCTTATGGAGTAAAATGGTGCGAGGTTGGAGACGATATGACCATAAAGGACCTGTAGGAAGACCAAAAATGCCAACGTGGTATTATAAGGGCTGAAACTGGCATGCACATTCAATGACGTCACTCTCTCCTGAATAATGTTAGCTTAGTCCATCAAAACTATTCAATTACTGAAAAAGGGCTATTACCTAAGCAGTAAACTACAGTATGTGGAACCGTTCTACATATTCCTTTAAATGTGTCATGTCATTGTGTCCATTGCATTGTGAAGTTAGTTAGTAGGACCATTTCCCCACGCCAATTACTTAACTGACTTGGCTCAGAAATTTGTATGTACGTCTTTATCCCAACAGAACAAGTATTGTTACGTTAGTACTATTAGGTACTTATTCTGTGCTACTTTGCTTATTCTGTGTGGCCTAAATTCAGCATTAAATAATAATCTCTGATGTAATCTCGTACAGGTGTTTGATGTGATTGCAGACTATAATTTTTTCGGTTTAATTTTTTTTTTAAATTAGTATTTTAATGACGTTTATTCTTACCGCAAAGCAAATTGTTAGTTACCAAGAAATATTGATATGTTATTCTACTGGTTCTTAACCTTTTAGCAGTGAAGGACCATTTGAGTAACATACTATTGTCGTGTCACGGACCACTAAAAAGTTAGAAGTGATTGGTTCCAAAAGTTTGCCGAGTATAATCCCAGCGACCCAGACCCAGAATGCGCGATCACTTCGCAGACCACTTTATTACCCTCAGAGACCACCAGTGGTCCGCGGATGATAGGTTAAGAACCACTGCTGCAGATGGCAGATGCATCTCCAACTGCTGCGAAAATGATTTCTCAAATTATAGATAGGTAGTATATACCAGTAGGGAAATGCAGAAAACGGGTTAAGGTTTTTACCCTGCATCAAGAACATTATAACGCCAGGTATCATATCTCATTTCGTTCCTACATGAGACTTTACATAAAACTAGAGAAACATGGGCGTGTTACATCTCCAACTGCTGCGAAAATAGCGTCTAGTTTAATAATGTGTCTGTCTATATCTACCTAATAAATCTTTCTTACATGCTTATGTTACAGTTTTATTTAAGTTTATAATCTGACTTTTGCAAAAGAAAGTATGTACCTATTATAAATTTTATTAATCGTTTCCAGCTGCTATTTAAATTACGTTCTAGTGGCAGATTTATGAATCTAAATTATAACATAGGCTTTATAAATAATGTTAAAGTTTAACAAGCATACTGATTTTAATTAATCTAGAATAGTTCTAGAAGGCCTAGTGATTATCGATCCCCACCCAGGACAAATCTTTGTGTGATGAACATGAAGGTTTGTTCTGTGTCTGGGTGTAATTTATCTATAATATGTATGTATTTAAGTAGTATATCAGTTGTTTAGTACCCATAACACAAGCAATATATTTGCTTAATTTGGGACTAGATGGCGCTGTGTGATTGTGGTAGAATATTTATACGACATTTTATTTAATGCGGCCAATATGTTTACAGTTCGTCTGGAGATAAAGAGTTGCTAAAGCTAAGTGGTGGCTACTTAATCTTATTTCCTTGTGAGTACCTACCATCATTATACGCAAAAAAATACTGATTCGTATATTAACCTTTTAACCGCCAAACCTTATTATCAGTTGAAGTTTATTAAATTGTAAATAATTACTTAATTAACTATTTTCCTGATATAAACATTATTTTGATAGAATATAGCGTAATACAACAAAAAGCAGATTCAAAGAACCGTGTTATTTGGTCGTAATTATACGACTCTGGGGAAATGGAAACGAAAATATCTGTCGGATTTATTATTTATCCGATGTAGGCGATTAAAGGGTTAATTAATAGAACGAATAGCATGCAGTTCACACTTACAAAAATTCAAGTTCAAAACTCCAGCATTTGTTTAATGGCACCGTACCTACTGATTATCTTCGGAAATGTACATATGACATAATATATGTACTGGTTTACCTTGTGACCACGACGACTACGAGCCAAATTGTAGCCCGATAATTTGTTTCAGTCAGTCATATTATATAATATTTTTAAACATAATACCACCATGACGATTGGGAAAATATCAAAAACAAATGACGAAAAGTTCACCGAAACAGCCTGCGTTAGCAGTAAGGTCATTCAACTCACCAATTTATGCATTGTGTTTTATTATTAACACGTGTTCCTTTTGAAGTAACAAATGATTACATTTTAGAAATAATCACATTTCTGCTGACAGGGTCTATTTGTAGTTAATTAATTTTGTAAACGCATCAACCTGTAAGTGCTGTTGCACTTACTAAAAAGGGATAAGCATTCATTGACAAAAGCACTTTTTTTTATTGAAGAAATTGGTAACACTGACTCACAACCAATTATAAGTTACATGACACTTGAAATCATGTGCAAAATACTATAAACGCCGTGATCGTAATGGACAGAAGGACAGCGAGTGGGTTGACCTTGTTTGAAAACATCGCATGTCGACTTGAAGGTGAATAGACTTTGCTTTAGGAATATTTTGAAGACGATCCGATATAAACAATGAGGACGGCACGATAGTTCGTTATATTTCCTTGTAATTAAACTCGTTGATAAACACTCGTGTGAATGTTATGAATGTATGTTGTGGTTTTATTAAGCAATTGTATAAACACTCACGTCAGTCACTTTATTATGGATATTGTTTTGACTAAACGAAGAGATCTCTTAGTCACTGCTAAGCTATTAATATTACAATATTTTATATAGAGTTGTCGGATAAAATACTAAAGGTAAATAAGGTAATATTTCGGTTTATAACTATAAAGTGAGACTGACACGTTAGTTGACCTACTTGGCGACTCGCGAAAAATACACGCCACGTGGGGTTACGTTTATGAGCAACCTATCTAAATATGTTGACTGTTGTTGATGATTACAAAAAAAATTAACTCAGGGTCGAAATATGAAACTATTGAAGGCTTAGTAGGCGTTTCGGCCGCTGAGGTTCGTCCGATCCGGTCGAAACAGAAATTAAACACAATTAAAAAATATTATTATTATATTTTTGAGTAGTGTTTCGGACGAATCGTACTTTTAGGTATATTTTGTACAGTCAGAATAAAAAACATTAGGTAAAGTTCTAATTTATCTATGGTCAAAAAGTAAAATAGTTATTATTTAATTATGTTTCTGACGTTACTTTGGCTCTAAAAAAGGATTGGTTCGAACCACCACTGAAAAATATTATTGATAATGAATTTCCTGTTTCGACCGGATCGGGTGAACCTCAGCGGCCGAATCGCCTACTAAAAAAATCTTCGATATTTTTGCCTGTGAAAATTAAGTGTGTAAGGGCCAAAATGATTGAATGCCAAACTTTCACTTCAATAATGCGCTGTCAGCTAGCCAACCTTATATCCTACTTAACTAACTTTTAAATCTACACAACACTTTTGAAGTTCAATGCACTCGTAAATCGAAAATTTCAAGTTTGACCCGGACTAAAACGAATACCTACGAGAAGATAAGAATTATACTAGATTATTATATGTTACTAGAAGTCACGCGGGGCTTCGCTACCATCATATTTGGCTACTACTCAGCTACTATTAGCCGTGGCGTGATCATATATATAGGCTATAACCTTCGACTATCCAACACTAAAAGAAAAACACAAATCGGACCAGTAGTTCCTGAGATTCTAGCGTTCAACCAAACAAACAAACTCTTCAGCTTTAAAAAATTAGTATAGATAAGTATAATAATAATATAATAATATTCTACCACAATTACACAGCGCCATCTAGTCCCAAATTAAGCAATTATTTTGCTTGTGTTATGGGTACTAAACAACTGATATACTACTTGAATATTTTTTTTTGTAAATACATACTTATTATAGATAAATTACACCCAGACACAGAACAAACCTTAATGCTCATCACACAAAGATTTGTCCTGGGTGGGGATCGAACCCACGACCTCCGGTTTAGCAGTCAGGGTCACTAACCACTAGACCAACAGGCCAGTCAAGTATAGATTTTATTTTATTGCAACATTATCACAGTAAATAAATAGGAATAAGCAATTAGGGTTACCATATACGAGGTGGGTATGGGTATTGAAAGATAATAGGGTACCTACCTCTATTGATATTTGATAAGGATCGAATAAGTTGTTTGTTATGATACAACGTAGATAGGTAGGTAGGTATTAGAAAAAATTCAAAATTAGTGCCCCACATATTACGAACGAAATATTTTTCTGTGATAAAACTGAGAATAACATTCTTATTAGTTTTAAAATTAAATATTTATTTAATAGTCCTCATTTTGAATATCTACAAAATTTAACATACCTAACTTAAATTAAGTATGAAGAAATCTAAACTTAGCAGTGACAAAACAAACTAATAGGTATTTTATTCAAAATTAAATTAATGTTATAACATCTTTTGACTGGCCTGTTGGTCTAGTGGCTAGTGACCCTGACTGCTAAGCCGGAGGTCGTGGGTTCGATCCCCACCCTGGACAAATCTTTGTGTGCTGAGCATAAAGGTTTGTTCTGTGTCTGGGTGTAATTTATCTATAATAATATGTATTTATTTACAAAAAAATATGTAGTAAGTATATCAGTTGTTTAGTACCCATAACACAAGCAAATATAATTGCTTAGTTTGGGACTAGATAGCGTTGTGTGAATTTGGTAGAATATTATTATTATCTTTGTTTAAAAAACATTTAAGTACCGTCACACCGAAAAATACGAGTAGGTACCTACCTACCTACCTACATAAAAACGTGCAATATAGATAGCAATTAAAAACATTAGGTACTTACCCTCTTTGTTGGCTTTATACCAGTCGACTAAAAAGCCTTTACTCACATTAATTACAAGTATTACAACTTAGTAATACGTTAGAAATACGCACCGCACCCTTAGTCTTATTTCCATAATATCGTCGCCTCTGCCATTGGCACGCTCAACGCTCGCATTAACATTCTAATGAGCGAACAAAATTTATTCAAGGCATTGTTTCACACACTCATGACTTATTAGTTTTTCTAACATTTTTTTCCTACAGTGATAATAACACGAGAATAACATCATCCGCGGAAAATTTTATGAAGTACCTAAATAGATTGTGCTTTGTTTTTGCAGAAAAAGCACTCGATTGCGTCATATTTTCCTATTAGACCGTATATACCATTTCCGTTGCGAGGAAGCCAATTATTGATGGAACTACTTATATTATTATAACAAACTATTTAGTTTCTTCAAGTAAAATAAATATTTATTGTTAAAAACATGCAATTCGCCATTAAAGATCATTATCATCAGCCCACATCCCCCCACTGCTGGGTATAGGCCTTTTCCCTTCAGCGCCAGTTCTCACGGTCCTGTGCCAGCCGCGTCCAATGAGATCCTATAGTATGATCTTGACGATATCATCTGACCATCAGGCTGGTTAAAGATATATTCCAAAATATTATTCTGGGGGGTTAAAGATATAATTCCAAAATATTATCCAATTAAGTAAGGCTCTTAGGTAGCGTGTGATTCGTGTTGACATAAGTTCTCGAACACCAACTTGATAACAATGATTAACATTTCTTGTCAGGTTTTGCAAGGTCATTAGCATTAACGGGTCTGTAATTATAATAATTAATGTGCAAATATACCAAGTGTTTTTCATTAAGTTTATTTACCTTTCGTAAATTCTCACTGCGCATAATTTAGTTAATTCCTGACTGTTGCGCAAGAGATTGTGGGTTCGATTCCTGCATCCGCGTCTGTAAGAATCGGTATTTGGATTTTCTATCATGATAATCAGTACGAGTATTAGCCCTAAGGTTGGAAATGTATCCAGTAAATGACTAATAAACGCAGCCTAGGGCGACCCCCCACCAGATGGACCGACGACGTGGTCAAGATTGTGGGTGGCCGTTGGTTGCAGACGGCACGAAATCGCACGCAGTGGCGGAAATTAGGTGAAGCCTATGTCCAGGAGTGGGCGTCATTGGGCTGATATTATTATGATGATGATGAATTGGCTATAGACATACAATAACATAGTAAACATAGCAAATGTGTATGTGAAGCACCAAAACGCTCTGTTGTATGTTGTTATTTTATTGTTTAGTTTAAGTGACAAATTAAACATACTCAAATATGAAGAATAAAACATTCTACTCATGATAAGGAATAGTAGACCCCATTGGCCCTTACAAATAATAATAAAAAAATCATCATCAGAGTCCCCATTGGATTGAGCTAAAATATAGGCCCCATTGATCTAATCGCAATTTATGAGTGTAGCTTTAGACTTTAGACCCTATGTTTTGGTCTTAAACAAACAAATATATACCATGCGAGCATCCATTACACTAAACTAAATATAATATTCTACCACATTCACACAGCGCCATATAGTCCCAAATTAAGCAATTATATTTGCTTGTGTGATGGGTGCTGAACAACTGATATACTATTTAAATATATATGTATTTTTTTTGTAAATACATACCTACTTAATATAGATTAATTACACCCAGACACAGAACAAACCTTTAAACTAAATGCATTTAGTCCAAACTATGATCAGATTCCATAAGTAGAATACTTCTAAAACAAATTAATAACCGCCAATTCTTGACTTTGATGATATCCATTGGTCCCTATTTCATAAAATTGCAATTGATAACAAAAAAACATCACAACTATAAATGCACCTTCGACGTTATTAGAAGCTAATGGATAGCATAGCCAGTACAAAGGCGATTAATAAAACAAATCCAGGCATTCGATACGGGCTCAATCTAAATTGGTTAGGCGCAGCGTAATCCGATAGACATAGTCAGTAGAAAGCGAATATCATACTACATTTCCCTTAGTTTCAATCGATTACGTCTCAAATAGGATATTATTCATGAACGCAGCTAGGTTTCGTAGAGTTAAAGTCAAATCTTTTTATTTTATTTGGATCACATACTTACATGATACTTTTAAGAACGTCATATAAAGCCATTCCCGGGTCGGGTGAAAATGGTATTGGGGTTTTTCTATCAGGAAATTCCAGTATTAAGATTTTCCCGGAGTTTGGTAAACAAACGTTCCCGGTTGATGACAATAGGCTCGCCCCCTAATTCATGGGACCAAACATAGCTGGCGAAATGTGGGTGTGAAACACCTCTGCCTACCCCTTCGAAAAAAAAGGCGTGATGCTATGTTATATAAAGCCAAAAAAGTTGTCAGCAAATTTGCCTACGGCCAGTTCACTGACAAGGTGACAAGGCAACTATTAAAGGACTATTTAATCAGAATAATTGAGAAGCCAAGTTGCCAAGTTCGCAAGAAACTCAGGCTACTGTTTTTAATTGCCATAGTAGTTACCATTTCAATTGGTAGACATTACTAGAACAAGAAGCTTTACATTATTGGCATACTTTAGTCGGATTATAGTTTATATATAAGTATTTAAATCTTTAATTTGTGTTAGAATTTAACTACTTACTCTACCCAATGACAGTTTTCATCAAAATGGTTATTTTTCGAAAGAGGAAACAATGCCAAAGTTAGGTAAGTATATTGGTTTCTTGGAATTTATCAGGTAACTATATAAAGTAGCTGTTAAAGTGTTATTTCTCAAATAAATAAATACATAACGCGTTGCCGCTGTCATAAATAACAAAAACCAAGCTACTTATACTGACGCATATTATTAGTAAATCACAAGGCAAGAAATTAAGAAATAAAATCTATATTTTATGTAAAATCAAAAATATTTTATGTAAAATCAAAACAAAATAAACTAGCTACCAATCAATTTAGTTTTATTCCACAAGTCGAATTCTAAACAGGCGGTCACAGAATAGGTTAGTCATATGAATAGCCTAAAGCGATTATCAATTTATCAAAAAGTTATATGACGAATTAATAATAACATCCAAACAAGATTATTATGATTTATTGCCATAATTATGCTGTTATCTTATTGGCAAATAAACGTACAAACGTCATATAATTGTATCAGTCCTGATAAATGAATTATGACATAGGTACACACTTGAACATAGGCATCAATTGACGGGAAGTTCGCCGATTGACACCACGAGTTATTGGCACCACGGTGTCAATCGAACAAGGACGTTTTTTGAATTGGCCGTTTGGGACCATGGTGTCAATCGACGAATATCTTGTTTGTCTTCGTCGATTAACCAAGGTTTGAAATGGCGTAGGACTCTTTTTGGCATTGTTGATTATGTCATTTTATTATTATACTAGTCCAAATCACCATGGTGTGAAACGAATTAGGCAAAAAAGATATTTTGATACTACAATACTTATAGGTGAAGCTAAGAAAAGCGTGGAAAAGAAAGTAGATAGTTGGCAGTCATCATCAACATCTAAATATTTAAATTCACTTCCTTGAAATTTGATTTTAAATATTTATGAAGCGACTTAAGGATATTTTTCTTATTTGATGCACTTCCCATTTATGAGCGTTCATGCCAACAGAGTGACGACGCGACGTTGCAATTTAGTGGCACATTTCGTAATTTTCAAATAAGTTGCTATATTTTTAAAATATGGTTAATAAACTTTTTAGAATTAGGTGAGTGTGTAAAAGGTAAGAAATCATTCATGACTGTCACCGTGGCGCAGTGGTTAAGGTGGTCGCCTCGCCACTACTTCGCCGTGCTGGGTGACGTGGGTTCGATTCCCACACGAGACAAATATTTGTATTCATAGATATAGAGTTCATAGATATTTGTTTCTAGTCTGGGTGTACTTTGTGTCCGTTAGTTTCATGTTTGTAAAGCTCCCCGCGACACAGGGCTTGTTCCCTAGTGCGGGCGTTGTCTTTTAAAAAAAAAAAAATAGTTTTATTTATATGCAAATATCACGTTAGAAACTTGCAGGGCGTTATTTTCATACTAAAATAGCTGTAGGTAAGCATTACGGATACTTTCTTTTTAATACACTTTCACGTAATTCTAAAAAGTTTATTAAAAAAAAAATTAAAATATAGCTCCAATTAAATAATAAAAATGGAAAACGAAATATAACATTAAATTGCGACGTCGCGCGTCGCCACTCTGTTGGTATGAACGCTCTTAAAGCGAACATAAAACCAAGCAATCTTTATTTGAAGACAGTTGACTGGCGCTCGTAATTGACTCGAGCGGTACGGCTCTTAAAGGTTTAAAATGTCAAGATTGCCATTATACAAAACCCACACAAAGTTTTATAAGATTCTTCTTGGTCTTGTCGAACAAAGCGTAGGCTCGTATTTTGAACTATTTAATCAGAATAATTGAGAAGTAGTTAATAGATTTATCTAATAGATGATTGGTTAAGGCATTGAACACAAATGTACTGACGACCGTGCGGCGTGTATGACATATTTATTTATAAAGGCTTTGACACAAATCTACTGACGACCGTTGCTTTATCAAATGTTTGAATCCAACTTTACAATTTAATTACGATCGTTACGCTAGGATGCCTTATCTGTTGAATAAATCGTCCAAGGTTATCATTGTTTATAAAATAATCTCTATGATAAGAATTAATTTAAAGTACACGGACGCTTTTTGATCAGTTATTTGTATTTTTACTGTTTCAATATTATATCAACTTGACATACTGAGTTACTGACCATGTGAATAGATTGTTTTATCTACCCATGAAGACGAGAAGCTAACTAAATATCAATAAATATTAGTATAACCACAGAATAAATAACAGTACTACGTAGTATAAGTCTGAGTTGTGTTGGCGGTTTCGCAATGAATGATAATGTTTAAGTAATTTGGATGGTGATTACTTTAATCTTAAGAATTAAATACGAGCAATTTCGAGTATGGAAACTGGTTCAAATAGGTTTTATACAATTACCATTCCTCAAGCCAGAGTTCATTCTTTGCATACATTCAGATTGTACAAAATACAAACTGCGTCTTGTGGCTTCTGTATTTCATATCAGTTCTTATCTAAACGATTTGGATACGAATCGTTTGCTATATTATAAAGAGCCTTATCTTTGTTTGGTCGTTTAATACTCGTTATCGGACTCACATGATCGTACGGAAAATCTCGTAATCGATTTCAGCTTGCGAACTAGAACTATCTGAAACAGCTGCTCTTTGTATTTGAAATGGAATTCAATATACCTTAATGTGGGTTGGGTTCCTACCTGTATTGGTAAGATTGCTCAATTGCGTTCCCTTTACTGTACTTTAAAATGTATTGTGGTAGATGAAGATTATAGTAAAATTATCATGCAATGCATGATTGTAATTAATTTTCAATACGATGTTCA
Organism: Laspeyria flexula; assembly: GCA_905147015.1. Lineage (NCBI taxonomy): Eukaryota > Metazoa > Arthropoda > Insecta > Lepidoptera > Erebidae > Laspeyria > Laspeyria flexula. Next base: position 6,211,561 of record LR989964.1, on the reverse strand, counting down.
ACAGAATATTTTATTTGAAATGATGATATCAAGCGCTGAATGAAGGTTTTAATGAATTTCCTCATATTCTAAGTAATATCAAAAATACGAAAGTGTTTACGAGCATTTATACTAATCAATGGCAATTTACTGTCATATTTCGTGGTTAGTAGGAGCTAGATTTAAAAAATAAGTTTAATAAACTTTTAGTGACACGTGACACTAAATTACGTCATCGGCAACTGTCTGAGAGCTGTCTTTCGCAGACTTACATAGGACTAAGTACAAGTATATTCATATGAATGTGTCCTACTTATCATAAGTTAGGTATATAATATAAAATATAGTACCTATTTACTCAAAATACGAAATTGAATAATGCGACCTGGGAAGTACTGAATCACAGACATAGCCAAATAATTCTCTGTGGTGTTATTATTTTTTTTGTAGATGAGGATGATGATGATTTCCACAGTCCCAGAGGATTGGTAATAGAAAAACTTCTGTGCCGTATGTTCGCAGCGATTCCACGCGCAACACATTTTTTCCTTTTATTTTATACTGGCTGTGCCCGCGACTTCGTTCGCGTGGACAACTTATACCGCATTCATGGAGTTGCCGGAACAAACAGACAGACAAAAATTGTAAAAAATGTTATTTTGGTAAATGTACCGTATATATACATTCATATGCATGTAGTAAAAAGCGGATATTTTAATATTACAACCAGACACTCCAATTTTATTAATTTGTATAATAAGTTATTATAATTTCTAACTACTCCACTATCCACCAAGGCCCCAAGTCTGCTAATTTTCAAATGGATCACTTGAATCGTAATTGAATCACAATAACAGTTTTAAAATGTTTTGGTATACTACTACTAATTTAAGACCAATCATCATCATCATCATCAGCAACCCATTTACTTAGTCCCACTGCTGGGTTCGGGTCTCCTCTCCTCTAACTAGATAGCTGAGAGGGTTTAGGCCATAATCCAATCACGCTGGCCTAGTGCGGGTTAAAATATAATATGAATGAATGAAAACACTGCTATTGAGTTTGAGATCCAATTACAATTCAATTGATCCATTCGTGAATTAGCAGACTTGAAGCCCAGGCCGGTGGTCGTAAGCTTGTACCACTACTAGCAGCATAAAATATTTACCTTAGAAGCAGACTTTATATAATATTACTATCTATCTTATCAGTTAGAACATAAATGTTCTAGGGATGGCGTGCACCTTATATATTGAGAGTATCCGATGCACCTCATAAATAAGGATTGCCTTATCACTAGCACAATGGCTCGCAACGGCACTTTGACCGGCGAGCTGTAAGCGTACGATACTGTCTCAATCAGGAATACCTTCTCGACTAAACCAGTTTACTGTATAAGTTAAACCTATTGCTAGTGTCTTGAGTTTGCACTACCAACTATGTAAGATTGCTTCGATGCATTTTGTGCTATTTTGAAATTTGTCACAAGATGCAAAACCTAAGTCATTATTACATTCAATTTCTGTCTATATGTGACGTACAAATTATGTAGAATATTTTGTTTCTAACTAGTACAATAATGTGTATGTCTAGCCATTAACATTTGTACAAGTTATACCTAATTGTGTACCCACATACGTCATTCATACAATGGCTAGCCTATTCACCTATTGTGAATCCAACATTGTATTAATTAATAATCCATTTAATTAAACTTGTTGATGATATTACTGGCCTGTTGGTCTAGTGGTTAGTGACCCTGACTGCTAAACCGGAGGTCGTGGGTTCGATCCCCACCCAGGACAAATCTTTGTGTGATGAGCATAAAGGTTTGTTCTGTGTCTGGGTGTAATTTATCTATAATATGTATGTATTTACAAAAAAAAAAAGTATTTAAGTAGTATATAAGTTCTTTAGTACCCATAACACAAGCAAATATAATTGCTTAATTTGGGACTAGATGGCGCTGTGTAATTGTGGTAGAATATATATAAGAATATTACGTCTATATCTATCCTTAAAAGGACATAGGTACAAGTAATCAAATTTTATTCAGAAATTTTCCTCACCTTGTAATATAACGTTATAAAAAGTCTACAATAATTTAATGTTGGAGACTAAAAATTCAGATGGCAATCCGCAACGACTGTAATAAAAGCCAAGATTACAAGTAAAAGCCGACCGTATAAAATCTTTTATAATGTAGATTTCAAGCCTGAGAAAAGACCCTGGGACGTTGTTTCTCAAACTTATTTGATATTTAGACTGATTCTAGGAAATCACTTTTTGTCTTCTAACTTTATCAAATACCTAAATAGCCTCACTAACAGCTTGACGACCTGTCGGTAAAGCGCGGAAGGTTGTTTATTGGCTACTGTGATTCGGAATAGCCAATATAGGCGACCTTGGGCGCTCAACCGACCGGCCGTCATCGTTCGGCGATCTGATAGTGTGTGGTGCCCTTTAGAGTTTAATTTTTAGGTCAGAATCATTAATCATCTGTAATTTTTTTTTAAGTAGATTTTGTAAGGCGGCCTAGTCACTATCATATTTAAGGGTAGGACCACTTCTTAGCAATGCCTAGATTCCTAAGTAATAGCTAGAGACAGAGTCGATTACCATATCGCTGTCAAATGTTTGAAAAATTAATTAGGGTTTTGTAATTTTGAAACCTTTAATCTATTAAGTAAGTGTCACTTACTGATAGCATAGACTTTTTCCAAAAGAGTTCTGGAGACAATTAAACCACTTTTAAACCGACTTAATTAGTAACTAATTAGTAGTTTAATTAATTGTCTCCAGAACTCATCTGTTTTTAAATTTCAGGATATTTACGTCTGTCAGACATCATCAATACACACGTCATCATCATCATCATCATATCAGCCCAATTTCCACCACAGCGAGCGATACACAAGTACCTACCTATTATTCTATGATTGAGAAACAGTGTTAAAAAAGGACAAAATGTTTTTTTAACGACACATTTGTGACTTAGACTATAAAAGGCGCTTAGTTTATTTCCGTCATTTAGGTATTTTATGAGGAACTTTTCCAGCTTCAGTTTCCACGTGGAATTTGATTCTACAATTAGGGGCCTAAAAGCAAAGTAAAACTATTTACGGAATTCAAATAATATGTACCTACATGTTACGTAAAAGTTTCTATTAGTCCTTCGAATACCTGAATGATGGGAATTTCAATATCAACTTTGACTTCGTGTATTTAGAATTCAATTCATACAGTTCTATTTTAGTTAGACATTCAGACATGCTCAAAGGACTGCTATACTCACATACGTGTACATAGAAACATAAGATATTAATCGCATACGATTATTTATGCATACTTTTGACAACATTCTTGGTGCTGAATGTGCATATTAACTGCTTGCAAATGAATGTGCACAAACCTCTGTGCATAATTGAGGCTAGACAATGAACGACGCAACACACGAGTTAATTCTGTGAGGAAAGGGAACGTGCATTCTAATAGGAGTCGCTAACACTACACTAATTTACCTACAGCACGATGATGAGAAATAAGCTTTCAGCTTGCCTGATGGTAAGCCGTTACTATGATAACCGCTGACCATCATTATAGGTAGGCTATATACCAGACGTATGCCTACCAACACCAGAAGAATAACATACGCGTTGCCGACCCTTAAAAAACTATCAACTCCCTTCTTTACCTCGCTCCAGTTGTCGGTTCCGAGAGCGTTCTCTTTTCACTCAGGCCTTAAAATATTATATTTGTGTTAGGTTGTAAATATTGTTTTTTTTTTAATTTAGGTTAGTTAATAAAATAAAATATACTATAAATCACCAATACCATAATTAAAAATATACGATGACTCAATTGCTTGAAGCAATATTAAGCTCACATAGATAGACACATAGATTCATGCGTTTATTTGAATGTAAAATTTAAATGCACCTAATTTGCATACTTCGCAAATAAATTTTAAGTTCTGTTCAGCTTCAGACTATTCACTGTTTTAAAACGCAATTTAGGCGGAGCTTTAGATAAGAACTAAAATATATAGCTCGTTGGAAGTTGCAATCTTAACAAAAGAAATATAAATTAAATTGAATAGCTTGGTCACATTATCTCTGCACCTCACTAGCGCTCTTAATGACTTGTTCAACATACCATGCGACGGAGCGAACACGGGGAAGTGAAACCAGGGAAGCGGGAGGGGAACCAGGTGCAGAATTAAAAGAACCGTGTTGCATTTCAAAACTAGACAATAATACACATTTTATCCACTGCTACAATTAATAAACGTATAGGCTGCCAGATGATGCAAATATCGCAGCCAACATTGGCCTACAATAGACTTGTTTTGTGCATTGTTTCCGTTGCTTCACGAAATGAAATGGCTGCGTTGGAGGGTATAGTAGGCAATATCCCGCCCCATATCAATGAACATAGTGATATAAATATTCACATATCATGCAGATACACGTTTGCGTATAAATGTGGTGCGCACGTACGGTACGTTACTACTACATACATTAAATCTAAATCGTTTTGGTACTTGATTTTATGTCTATTATTATGTGAGCCGTACAAGCGTGACGTAAGTTCAAAGTTCTTTTTATATACCATGTAAATACCAATGCCAAAAATCGTGATTATATTCAAGTCAGTCATTAAGTATCTGAATTCGAATTTGAAATCAATGGCTACCTAAATAACAAATATAGCAGAATAAGTCTGTATCGGAGTATCAACGGTCGTACCCTCTTTATATCTCAATAATGTTGACGTCATAACAGTAAGAGCCTTAACTAACTAAAGAGGTTTTATTATCTGAGCAAGGCGTTGTCGCCCATTACGAGAACCATAACTAGTTTTAGGGGTGCTTCGGACTGTTTTGTGGAAGGTTATTGACACTCTTAGGTCAATGTATGAAAAACTTCGCAGATCTCGTTAGACATCAAATTCGAATTAGCATTCTTCTTCTTGGTGTTCCCTTTACGTGACAATACTTACATTAAGATTTATACGTAAAGGAATGAAATATATTTTCAAAGAGATGCTACTGTCAATGCCCTGATCGTATTAGCTTCAAAGTTTATTTTGGCTTAGGCCCAACACCGAGTTCTTGAACCATACATGTATTACAATGTGTTGAAAAGTTGAAATGCCTTGTAGGTATTTTAAGTTTTACAACTTTGGTTTGTTGTTCCACAGCCTTTTCGAGTTACGTAACAGTTCCTATCTGATAACGGGAAATTTGATTGTAGTATCATGCTTTGCTGATATAATCTGTTATTCAATGATAATGTTATTATCTTTACCGGTTTTTCAAGAACCTACCTATTTCAATCATCTAGATGCGATTTTAGTTTCAAGTTTCCCCTGTGCTTTGCCAGATAAGTACAAGCACAAACTATGAAGTTTTTCTTTGTACCTACCTACGTTAATATTTCAAACTATATTCTGTGCCCGCGAATTCGTTCGCGTGCGATTTCATAGTACTTTTTTATTTATTTCACAGAACCCTGTTTTTTCAAAATCAAAGTAGCCTTAGTTATTTCTTGTGAAACTATTAGTTATCCGGGAGTAAAAAACCCGTCAAAATCGGTTGACAAGTTTCGGAGTTTAACCTCAAACAAAAATTTTACAAAGTGTTTTTATTAAAATATGCCTACTTTAAAAAGCTGTTATTTGGATATTACAAACAGACACTTCAATTTTATTTATTAGTAGAGGCGTTCACATTACATAATTACACTGTATCGATTTATTATCAATACATTTAAAATAATTACAGGACTACTTGTTGGCGTGTCATCTGTACTGTTATATCTTCGTCTACTGCTTGCCAGTATCTTTACTACACAACAATGTAACGGTCTGTCTGGTAAATAAATTCTGATTACCTAATATTTAAATCCACATAATGTAGATAAAGTTCGAACACAACCACAAACACAACCGCCTAAGGCAGTTCGTTTTCCTAACAAGAGTTACGTCATTCCAAATCAACAGATTGTGATAAACAACTTGAACTTCAGCTAAGATGATACGAAAGACAGACATTTAAACAAACAGACATTCATAATACTAATTACGAATGATGTGTGTTTATTTATATTTCAGAATTTCATGCCAAATCGCAGCTACAAAATGCACGTGATTGTACAAGTCAGACTTCCTAAAGACAGATGATCTGTCTTGAATACTCGTATCACTACTTAGTATAAAACAAACGCTTTCTCTGTCCCTATATATATATATATATAAGATTGAAGTGAAATAGCAGATGAAATCTTCATACATACATATTTTCACAGATGTCTCCCATTGCGCATTGGGGTAAAATTAATAAAATACAATTTCTTCATCTAGTACAAAGCAAAGAAAAGCAGTGAAGAAGAAATAGTATAATATGTAGAGCCATCTCTACCTACAGCCATCGCTGTGTATATGTGGTGAAATATTAATTAATTTTAATAATTTGCCTACAACCTGAACTGACTGACTGGCTTACCATGCGAAGAACTGACAAAAAACCCAGGTCACTCTTTTTAATCGCCAAATAGTTAATGTTACATCCTTTGTGAGTTCAATTTGGGTAGCGTCACAGATTACTAAATAGTTACTACGTAGTAGCGTGCAAAGTGACACAGCAGAATAAATACCACACGATGTAGATTAAAAAAAGTTTTACTAGAGATAACAATAGATACCTAGCGGCTGCTATAATCTTCACATTTTGCGAAACCATGTGAATTAGGGTAGGCAGTGACTACAGTGTGCTAATTGCATCTACTCTCTGTATTTACGAACATTTTTAAACAAAATATTGTAATATATTGCTCGCAGTGGCGGAAATTAGGTGAGGCCTATGTCCAGCAGTGGGCGTAATTGGGCTGATATGATGATGAAGATGATTGTTTTGTATAGAAATATGTATCATTGATTCCGGCTAATTTTCAACGGTCAGTGCATGTTTGCCTAGGGACCTAGTTCACGATAACCTTCCTAACAAACGTCACATTATTCTAATGACGAGAACGATTACCTAACTAATCACTTGCTATAAACATTGTTTACGAACAGATGTCAAGTTGAAGGAAATGACCCTATAAACATCTAAACATAAACAATATTTTGATCCGTGTTTTATGACGTATGCCATTGATAGAACCATTTACATAGCATTGTGATTTTATGATAGAATTATTAATGGCTTTAACGTTTAATCCAAGCCTAATTATCCTATATTATTACAAATGCGCAAATTTTGGATCTAATTTGAGATAGTGAAAGCCTAGGATCTAGCAATACAAAATAGACTGCTTACTTTTAATCAACATATCCAGGGGCAGTAGCTAGTCAGTAATAACTCGCGTTTTGAATGAAATACTACTGAATTGAAGTAGGTATGTGTCTGCATTTGAACATAATAATAATATATAAAATAGGTCATTATCATTATTTACTTACAAGATAGGTATGTGTTTCGTTTAAATTGGCCAAGCTTACTTGAAACCCATTAAACTTAACGGCCTCGTAATGCATATTTTAACTTTTATGAACATTTCAGTGCTATGAGACGCTAATTAAAGTCATTTTTAGTAGACAACATAGGAAATTTGATAGATGTTTGACTGTTTGTTGTGCAAAAACTAGTGACTGGATTTTGATAAAGCTTTGTAGGATTATTGCTAATTCATCAATATAATTTATTTTGTGATAATATCCGGGTTATAATTCTCACAATGTGTCTCGTGATCGACGGAGCGAAGCCGCGAATAGAAGTTAGTAATAATTATATCTTATTTTCTTAAGGCTCCACAAGGTTAGCATAAAAAAGGCTTAGCGCTAGGGTGTAAAGTTTCAATACAAATATTATGTTCGGCAACCTTCGCCTTGAGGCATAAGATTCACCTAAACTTCATGAATAGAATGCATTTACAGTTGTTATTAACATACATTAACATAATTTAAGCAGATTAGTTTATAAAATAATTTGAAGATTGTTCCCACATTCTCATTTGGATGTGTAAAGTTATTATACAAATTCTTGAATTGTTTTATCTAGCGGGTCTGGTAACTTAGATATGATGATTAGAATTAGATGTTTACTTGATAGAATTCAATATTTAGTTTGGTTTTAGAGGGACCGGGAGTTACGGGGCTTATCACGCCTATCTTCCAATAGAGAAGTTCAAGACTATCAACCTTTTTCTATAACAATCACTGGGGGTTGCTTTCTAAACAGAGTTTTTGTTTTCTTATCTGCATAATATATATATATAATTAATACAATACTAACTACATAATTATTGTTTGTATATCGAAGTGCTGAGGTGTTTGTACAGAAACGCCACCTTGTCTGTTCGTCTTCAAAATCAGAGCTCGAAACCGATGCAACTGCAGCGAGGTTTGAGACAGAGATGTTAAATATATCTCCGAAACTGTTCACAACTGCGTTGGAAAATGTCTTTAAGCTTCTGGACTGGGATGGATTCGGCATCAACATAAATGGCGAGTCCATCCAATTGACAGCCAACAGAACAAATTGCCATCGTATAGACGTGAGAACGCGATAATTACATCACTTGACAAGTGAACAACAGAAACTTGTTGGAGAGTTATCGTGAACTTGATCGTGAACTCATAATGAGACAAGGCTAGCTAGCTAGCATCGTGTTAGTCAGCTAAAGATTCTAAATGCCAACAAGTTTCATAGTTCCGTCGGATACAGATTGCAGATTAAAATCAAGAACTATTTTTGCGAATTCATTACATTACATACGAATTCGCAAAAATGGCCAACATCAATAGTGATTTAAAAGAGGAACTAAACTTTGTTACACCCTAATACACTCCAATTTCTAGTGTATAAATTACTAATCCTATAGTAGTGCACTCTGTTCACAAAAAATAAACTTACAGGCTACATTAAAAACACTATAGACGGATCTAAATCAAAGAAATACAGCCAAAAACAAGAAAGTTCCTTAAATAGCTATCGAATTCAGGCCATAATCAGGTTATTGTCATTCAAAGTTTTTGAAGTTCGAATCCGACACAAGCAGCTGTGTCCAAACTTTATTCAACTCCCGTAAATAGTAAACAAGAAGTGGGTGGGGAGTGGGTAGCCAACATGGAAAGAAATAGATCTTGAAGCATTGCTATGCCTAATCAGAATCTTGACTTCGATTGGTCTTCCATAATCTTCCTTAATAGCTGTCAAATGTTTAATAATATAAATATGGGTGCTGTAATTTTCAAACATTTGACAACGATATCAAAACAGCTAATAAGGTCTCAGAGGCAAGTGCAAAAGACAGGCAGACTACTTTTTAAATCAGGGTTGGGTAATAATTTCACAATATTGTTGTGTGTAACTAATAACTAATTATAATAAACCACTTGAATATTATGTAAACCATCTTCTGTTATCGTTACCAGTGATTTATTAGAATCTTGTTTAACTGGGTTCCAAGGACATTAATATCAACGTATAACTGAAGAACACCCGTCCCTGTGTCCTTTAAAACGAGTTTATTTAACATACATTTACATACCTACCATTTAGATTTGAACCATCTTGTTATCTAAAGGAAGATATATCCATTACAATTAATTAAGCTTAAATGAGGATTACGGACTTTCTTGAGGTCGAAAAGCAATCAAGGAAGTGGCCGACGACATAATGAGAGAGTTCGGATTACTAAACCCAGGGCCATCTTTAATGTCAATAACTTATGTTAGCAGATATATGATTTATTACCCAGAATTTTTTGGGTCAAAATCTGCCATATCTTTTATTATTTTGGCTCGAGATAAAATAGAAATTTGGAGATGCCTAGAACGAGTAAACTAGAATGTCGAGAAGCGATAAGCTGAAAAAGGTCCATACGAAAGTCTCTATAAGTAAAGATATTTACAATTTTATGGATCTAATATTATAGGTAAGGCTTTTCGAATAAGTTCCACAAGAGTTTTGTGGAACTTATTCAAAAAGCCTTGATAATAAGGTCTTGAATGTCGTAAGGAATGCTCTTAAATGTAGTCAAAAGGAAGGACTTGTCATACTCGGCATTTTTAGGGTTCCGTAGTTCTGACTAGGAACCCTTATAGTTTCGTTATGTCCGTCTGTCTGTCTGTCTGTCTGTCCGAGGTTTTGCTAAGAGACCGTTAGTACTAGAAAGCTGTAATTTTGTAGGAGTGTGTATATCAATTACGTCGACAAAGTGGTAAAATAAAATTTTGAAAAATATTTTTTTTTAGTGTAGCTCCCATACATGTGAAGTGGCGATGAATATTTTTTTTGTCGTCTACCCCAACGTGTGGGGTATCGTTGAATAGGGTTACTAACATTATTTTTCGATTTAATGGTCCATTTACGAAATTTTAAACTTTAAACAGCAAATTTTTGTTCCAGTAGGGCGTCCCCCCCCCTCTAAAAGCTAAACTGCTGGCTTGAAAAATCTGGAAAAATTCATGATGATAGTGCATTTCACGAACTTTAAATGAAAACTATAGCGGTTAAGATAACTTTATTAGTTTAGCAGTAATAGTCGTTGAACTTGGGTGTTGGATAATTTTGTACCAAATACAAAATCCTTAGCATTAACTCCTAATATCTTTACCATCCTTCCTACTAATATTATAAATGCGAAAGTTTGTAAGAATGTTTGGATGTTTGTTAAGAAAAAACCACTGAAGAGATTTCAATGAAATTTTGCAGTAATTGTACTTCCTCTACCTAAACCGTTAGTGTTACATGAGGACAATGTATGGAGGAATTGTTACTTTTAAATAGTTCTAAAAAAAAGTCCGCGACAGCATATGCCTATCTTTTATTTGGAAGTCGATATAGAGAGAATAGTGAGCCAGAAATACATTTAAATCGGAAACTGCATTTAAAGTGAAAAATTTCATGGTATTAAACTAATTCCTAGAAATGTAAATACCTTTATCACTTTTGTCATTTAATGTAGATAAATTTTGTCGTTCACACTAAGTTATTTCGACAAATAGTTTAAAAGTTATTACGATATTAAGTAAATGAAATGTATATAATCTAAAAAATCTTATAATAATACTGTATGTCACCCGTGACTTCGCTTATCTGTTATTTTGTTCCTGTCACCACAGCAACTTTTCACCGTTAGAGGGGAAATTTCCGTCAATGTTTTCTAAGCACAGATATTAATTCAGATTAAATATAACCAATATTACGTGATTGATTAAAATCGTACTTAGCTTTTTGAAACATCCATCCCGTGTCGTTTTGGTTAAAATTCTCAAACATCCAAACAAACATTCATTATTTCATGTTGTATGTATATTTATCGACGTCAGTCGTAATGACAATTCAACTATGTAAGATTAAAAAGAAATCTATTTTCTTTTTGCAAACTATACAACCTTATTACTTGAATAATATTACTAATCATATCTTTATAATGTAGGTAATGTTGAATAATATAAAATTTCTGTGTTAATATTGAAATGCACGCGGACGAAGTCGCGGGTATAAGCTAGTTACTTATGTTCAGAATAAAGAACAACAGATTTGTACTATTTGTGATAACGGGCTAATACGGAACCCTACACTGTGCGTGGCCCGACACGCACTTGGCCAGTTTTTTATTATTATGACACTTTATTAGACAAAATGAGTCCATTATGGCAGCAAGGAAAACGAGAAAATTGGTTATATTAACATAATTCACTGTCACGGTTATCGTATTGAATACAGTATCTTTCTAAAATTATAAGGGAAAAGGAAATTTTCAATACAAATTGAGAGGCAAGTTACAACACATTTCTGTAAAAAGGTGTAGGGACTCTCATGAGTGACGCTTCAATTCTTCATGGTTATTGAAATTAACAAGATGTTATGAATTTTGACTCTAAATTATTAAATTATTCTACATAATTGAACTTAGAAGCATAATAATTAATAGCAATATTAATCTCTAGTTTGGTAATGATTAATAGTCTTGAAACTACCTGAAATTGCTTCAAGAATAGAATATTCGCCAATATTTCTTAGTCTGAACTAAAATTTATGGTCGAATATGGCCGAAATTATGATCTCAAAATGTGATATAATATATCACATTTTGATATATTATAATATCACATTTTGAGACCATAAATTCGGCATTATAATAGAGCAACTCATCATCAGAAATCCATAGCGAAGGGTCTATTAGAAAAGACTCACGAGTCATAGTCGTAGAATATATTTATTTCATCAACTGGACATTAATACTGATAAAGAAATGGACAATTTATCTAGCTGAACGAAAACATCGTGACAAAAGCCACGTGTAGAAAATAAAAGCGCACGCGTGAGTGAGCGCGATAAAGATGTATGGAGACCATTCATGACAATTATGTTGACATTTATTAGCTAAGTAATCTTATGTTACAAGTATTCCCTTTCTTCATGCTGCTCTTACTAGGAGGACCAGTAATGTGACTAGAACTGCTTAGAATATACGAGTATCAGTGGTGCAACGTTATGAGGTGTAAATGAAAAACGCATCAAGACCAAATTTCGGTATCGGCAGCCAATCTCTGATAGCTAGGTATCTATGCAAATGTTTGGTGTACAACAGTGCTCTCTAGGCTATGTGACTACCAAGCGTTCTATCTCTTCTCATACAATAATCTTTTTTATTTTTTTTATAACAATGCAACGACGATTACTAACAATCTAACAGCCCGTCTCTGATGGCAAGCGATTACTCCCTAGCTCACAGTTGCTGAATTTCCCAATAGTGGTAAATCCAGCAGTCCATCATAGCCCGTCTGATGTTAAGTTACACCCTAGTTTAGCTCAACCTCGCTAAATTTTCTTATAATGGAAATTCCAACAATCCATCAGGTTAGTTGGCTTATCGCAATTGGATATAAATTTTGCAAAACATAACATAACGTACGCCACACAACCTCTTTTCTCCGAAAAGGTACATGTACATAGAGGTGCATCACACCAATATTTCGCTGCATCAGAGGCAGTAGCTAAATATCAATTGACTGGCCTGTTGGTCTAGTGGTTAGTGACCCTGACTGCTAAGGCGGAGGTCGTGGGTTCGATCCCCACCCAGAACAAATCTTTGTGTGATGAGCATATATAATTATAGATAAATTACACCCAGACACAGAACAAACGTTCTGTGTCTGGGTGTAATTTATCTATAATTATAATATGTATGTATTTACAAAAAAAAAGTATGTATTTAAATAGTATATCAGTTGTTTAGTACCCATAACACAAGCAAATATAATTGCTTACTTTGGGACTAAATGGCGCTGTGTGAATGTGGTAGAATATTATATAAATAATATTATTTTCAATAATGACAGTTGCTTTTATCAAATCTTCGAATATTTTTCACCGCGCAACTCCAAATACTGTCGTAAATCTCTAGCTCCGTCTGCAATTTACTATTAGCAGTAACTGTATGTTTCATGGGTCGTAACATTCCAAGGTCTTTGACTAAATGACTTGTGTTTTCACGTGTATCGTGAAGTATTACCAAATGGCTGCTGCAATATCGATCATCTGCCGTAATAGAGCTTAGTTAGAAAGGCTGTTGCAGCTTAAAAGTAGGTATCCCTTTTATATTGGAGTAGAAATTATGGCTCTCATAAACAGAACGGAAATGGACAGGCAGAAACTGATATATAGGATGACTTGTGCCTATCAGTTGCTGATATAGTAAAACGAGGTGAGACAGCTTTTAGGAAGAATTTTATTAATTTCAGAAACTCACATGCTCCACCAAACTTATCATAAATAAACTAGCTTCTGCCCGCGGCTCCTCCCGTGCTAATTATCAATAATAATGTGATTTCCACGCCCTTGACTATCTCTATGTAAATGCTAAGAAGATCGGGATAGTGAATTAGCCGTGAAAGTGTTTCAAACACAGAAATACCTATATAATATTCTGATATTTCTGTGGTTTCAAACAAATTTTTTGTTTCGCTTTATAGATTAACTCAGTCACCGCTTGGGCCCAATGTTGAAAATAAGACTTAGTAATGGCCAGAAACGACGATAACATGTGACCAATGACCAAGCATAATGACATCAACTGTCTTGTCAGTTTTGATCGGCCCATCAGCCATTAGTGCTGGTGATATTTTTTGTAGCCACTAGGGTTGAACTACTACCTATACGATCCTTTAAAAGATCTTTACTTTTAGCGATGTTGTCTACTTAAAATCATTAAATAATAATCATAATCTTACCGTAAACCCGTAATTAAAACACGATTAAATTTTTTGTTCATATTTTACTGAATTCCGTTGAAACGTTATGTACCTACTTATTATTTCATTACTATTATGTCAATGACTTTATTCGAACAATGAACTTTAAGTCTTGATTTATTCAAACATGTGAACTGACTGACCTAAAGGTGTGTGTTTCTAATGTAAATTTGTATTCGGGTTTAAAGCAAACATGTTGATATGTGTAGACAATGTGATGACAAGAACATCATTACCACAAACTCACCACAAAAAGGACCTAGGTACCTACGTCACATTGATTTGTGTCACATTTTTTTATAGCTTACGTTACTAGGTAAATACATTTTGAGATGAAATCACGGATTATCGTTGTACTTACAATATAAATATTATATATCTAGTGTATCGTTTAGAAGAATATTGATGCTGACTGTAATTGTCTAAGGTTGTTCTTCAAATAAAGGGCCGGCGAAAAAAAACACGATAAACATTGAAGACTAAAAGTCGCGAGTGGCTTCGCTCCCGTCGTTCTTTATTTGGCCACTGCTCAGCTCCTGTTGGCCGTAACATGATATTATATAGCCTATAGCCTTCCTCGAAAAATGCGACCGGAATTTTTATCCTAGAGTTCAACCAAACAAACAAACAAAAACATTCCAACTCCACTCTATAAATCAGCTCTTATGCTAGTCAGTTGGGTTGTTCTGTATTCATACTATGACGTCTCATCCTCCTCATTATTTTTTCTTACTCAACCTACAATTATAATTTCATTAAAAATCCTTATTTTCAAAGGACCCAAACTTCAGAAAAAAATAGGAAAATGGACGACTTCCTCACAACACATGTTTCTATTATCTCCTGACGCTGATAGATTCATGCCAGTAATGTAAATTTTGGAATAGGTATAGGTTTCTCTCGATGTTAATTATTTTTTACCCAATCACTTGGATATAGGTGTAAGACCAATAGAAATCTTATAAACAAGGAAAAAGACAAAGGTATTAGGGTCGAGGCTAGTATTCACCCACCCTAGCTACGACACACTCTTTGACGCTAGCGAGTTAATTCGGAGAACTAGGAACTTCTATTACCTATTTACTTAGGCTTTGATTACGGATTTTGACGACCAAACAAGCACCGAGCCCAGTCTCGTAGGCCTACGATGACAAATTCCGAAGTTTCACGGGAATATAGTTAGATTATTATATATAACCTACCTATATTCTCACGTAACACACGTAGGTTGTAATTATAAGCAGGTGTTTACCAATATAATCAGCACATATTAGGCACCTATTTACATAATATGGTTGTTTTAATTATTTTTATGGGCAATAAATTGCTTCCCACACCTACATTTTTTAACTGGTGAATTACTGATTACGTAGAAACGTAGTGTAAACATAGTCAGACAGACTACATAGGTACTGAGTAGATATCTAAGCATAAACTAATTAGAATTCTCATCGAGTTGCGTTTACAATAATTTGGCTTATAAATTAACATAATAATAGCTAGGGTTTCATTAGAATTTTGATCCCTTAAAAGATGAATTTTATTCTTATGTCTCTTAAAATAAAACATCTAATAATTATTAGTGTGATATTTCAGTATTTGTGCAGTGAAAAGCAATTAGAACAACTGAAAAATAAATAAATACCATCCAACCTAAGTAGGTACTTGGTGATTTAGTTCGGAGTTTCGGACGTTTTTATTTCATTTCTAACAATAATTACATCACATTTTAATGACAGGTACTATACAAACTAATTTTTTTATTTAACAGAGTTTCATATTAATAGTAAATATAATAAAACAAATGCTTCTAGTAATATAATATAAACTAAGGTAATAAAAATATTCTTACCACAGAGGCGCAGATAAAAGCAACAAGTTCACGGTCAAAAACACAAAACTGCAAACCGATCACAAAACCAAGCAATAGCAAACTTTATAAACACTGATTTCACACGCGGTTGACTATACTATAAGGAACTAGAAAGTTTTATGAGATACGTATTCGGCCTTAGATCCAATAACCAAAGTTTAAATCCGAGGTGATTCTCATTCGAAAACTGCCAAGTGAAAGTTTCGCGATAATGGCGAAGAGGTTATGTTATTGTTGTGACGTCCGAGAGCGTCGACACAGTGCGAACGCCGCGCTATTACTGAACGAAACGAACGTAACAAACTGAATTGAATTGCGCGAACGCGAACCGCAAAACAAACGATAACCGGCGCACGGCCGCACGGGGCGCGACGTGCGTGGCGGGACGAGAGAATGGATGAGATGGGACTTGATGTGAGTGGGACTGTGGGACAACCACTTCAGGTCAGTGAGGACAACACAACGCGGAGCAATTGAGTAGTTCTAGCAACACATACTAGACCTAGGCCTCTCCAAATTTTCACCACGGAGCGAATTTGTGCCGCCTCCTGCAACCAACGGCTACCTTTACCGTATCTTTAATAGATCGTGTCGGTCCAGTCCATCTCTAGCTGCTCACTGATCCTGAGCCGGGTCGGTATGCTCCCACATCGAAAACTTTTTCGAATCTTATTATTTAACAAAGTTTATTATCAGTATATTATGTTACTAGCTTTTGCCCGCGACTTCGTCCGCGTAGATTTCGATATTACATAGATGTGGAATTCATGAACTCCACAACACCCCACTGCAGGAGTTGAATTTCATTTTACGTCAATATAGATAACATTTTCGTAATCAGCGTCCCTGAAAACCTTGAAAACGACATCCATATCAATTTCTAATAATTTTCACACCTATTTCATCCCTTAGGGTAAGTTTTTCAAACACCAAAAACAACCCATCAACTCACTGTTCGAAGTTAAAACCTTCTTGTTATAATTTGTACACCCTGGCCACTTTTATATATGAGTACTATCTTTGGACGTAATAAAACTGTTATGTCGCGTTATATTTTCTGAATAGGTTATGGGCAATATTTAACGCTTCATATACATAAAAAAAATGGCTACATCAGCTGAAGGCCTACCCCTAGCGGAGGCATCCTACCGACATCCAGTCGTTACCAGCGGTGTCCCACAAATACCCAAGTTGGACGGGCGATCCAATTTTGCTACTTGGAGCTTTGGTATCAAAATGTACCTTATTGACTGTGGGTTGTGGAAGTGCGTCGAGTGCCCAGAAGAATTCGCAAAAGAGCGAAGCGACTTCAATAGAATGGATGAACAGGCAAGGGCAAAAATATGTCTATCTGTAGCGCCAAAAGTTTACTCCGTCGTGAAGTCTGCCAAAACGGCAAAAGAAACATGGAACAAATTAAAAGCACAATATGCCGACAAAGGTTTGGACAGAAGGCTAAATCTACTTAGGCAACTTTTTAACATAAAATTAGCAACATTTGGAGATATTGAGAGCTATATTAATGCCATAAGAGATATACAGGAGAAACTCCATGAAATCGAAGCTGGACTGGAGGATGAATTTATCGGAGTCATAATGCTAGCAGGTTTGACAGAAGAGTTCAAGCCTCTCATCATGGCACTGGAGCATTCAGGTGCAAAAATTACTTCAGACTCAGTAGCCACGAGGCTTCTCAGCGAAGATCACAAGACACCTGAAGAACTCTCCACGAACACTTCTTTTTCGGCCACAACTCCTAAATTACAGTGTAAATTTTGTAAGAAGTTTGGACATGTTATTTTAAATTGTAGAAAAAGGAAACAACACATGAAAACACTTTCTACACATAACAAAACAAATTTTATTACAGATGTTACACTTTTATCTTCTTTTAGTTCTAATCTCTCAGGTCCCCATCTCGAACATAACTGGATTCTGGATTCCGGAGCAACAGCACACATGTGCAAGGATAAGAATTCCTTTCAGGACTTAAAGTCGTCCAAATCCAGACCAATATATGTTGCCAACAACGATCTAATCCCTTGCTCAGGATCAGGTACCGTAGTTTTGCCTTTACCTAGAGGTAATTCGAGCACACTCGATAATGTGCTATATGTTCCAGACATAGCGTCGAACTTATTATCTATAAGTAGCCTTGTACGTGAAAATCATGTCGTTGTATTTTCCCAAAGTGGTGCTACAATTCTTCGTAGGGAAAACTGCAAAGTTTCCGGCGAAATAGTAGCAACTGCGTCGAATTATAAAAATCTTTATAAACTCGATATGGCACAACAAGTTTATTTGACAAATGAATGTTCACCAACAGCGTTGCTATGGCATCGACGTCTTGGACATCTCAATGTCAAGGCCGTCAATATATTAAAAAATAAACAAATAGGCGTAAGTTTTTCAGACAGACTGCCAGATACTTGTGTGCCATGTATACAAGGTAAATTAGCAAAGAGGCCCTTTAAAATTTCTCAAAGAGAAACTAGTAATAGATTAGAGCTCATACACACAGACCTCTGTGGCCCAATGAGTACGCACTCATTTGGTGGTGCTCTATATTTATTAACATTTACGGACAACTTCTCTCGCAAAACTTTTGGCTATTTATTAAAGTCTAAGAGCGAGGTATATACGAAGTTTGTCGAATTTAAATGTATGGTGGAAAACCAGACAGGCCTTAAAATAAAAACCCTCCGCTCAGACGGCGGTGGTGAGTACGTAAACCGTCAGATGTCTGACTTCTTGAATGCAAATGGAATAGTTCATCAGACTTCTATTCCTTATAATCCACAACAGAATGGACTATCTGAACGCGTCAATCGTACTGTAGTTGAGAAAGCACGGTCAATGCTGCAAGATGCAGGTCTTCCCAGAGCCTATTGGGGCGAAGCTGTTAATACAGCAATTTATTTGAAAAATCATTCCCCCACCACAGCTCTGAAGAACGAAATCCCCGAGGAGAAATGGACTGGCAAGAAGGTAAACCTTGCACACCTTCGAGTTTTTGGATGTAATGCTCATGTGCTAATTCCTAAGGAAAAACGTAAGAAGCTTGATCCGAAAACCGAAGTTTGTGTATTCGTTGGCTACTCCGAACAACACAAAGGCTATCGCCTAATCAATCCTCGTAATCCGAGACGTATAATTGTTGCTCGAGATGTTGTGTTCCTAGAGAACAACCCCGCCGCGGTCACCTCTAGTCACTCTACTATTGAAGATTCTCCTGACCCTTCCTCAACACCCAACGAACCCTACGTGATCGACGTACATCTGCCTTCTATCTCTTCTTCACGCATACAACCGATCCTTTCGAGTCCTTCACCGGTTATGGAACCGTCTTTCACTTCTGAATCATCCGATACACAGCCTGATTCGGATGATGCTGTTCCGGAATCTCCTACTGAACCGGAACTAGAACCCGAGGTATTCAATGACGCTGAGTCAGAACCATCTCCAGAGTCAAGTTTAGAGTACCAAAGACGATATCCGACCAGAGAGCGACAACCTCCAACTCGTTTTCCAGAGAACGACAGGTCTACTCTCTGCTTGATCTCCTGCGACTCTGAACCTGAGACTTACGGAGAAGCTATGACAGACTCGAATAAAGACGAATGGGTGGAAGCTATGAGAGTCGAGTATAACTCTCTTATCAATCATGGTACTTGGACTTTAGTTGACAGACCTGAAAACCGAAAGATTGTTAAAAATAAATGGGTCTTTAAAATTAAAAAGGATACTAACGGAGAGATAGTGAAGTTCAAAGCTAGACTTGTAGCCAAAGGTTTTACACAAGTTTACGGCGTTGACTACGGAGAAACATTCTCACCGGTCACTCGGCTATCTACCATAAGACTTTTAATCGCTTTTGCAGCAAAAGATGGACTTTATCTTGAACATTTAGATGTCGAGACTGCATTTCTCAACGGTGATTTAGAAGAAGAAATCTTCATGGAGCAGCCAGAAGGTTTCGCTTTTGAACCTAAGAAAAAGGTATGTCTCCTTAAAAAATCACTGTATGGGCTTAAACAAGCTCCACGTCAATGGAACAAAAAAGTTTGTGAAGCCATGAACAAACTTTCATTGACTCAATGTTCGAAAGAGCACTGTCTTTATTATAAAAAGTCAGGCAAAAAGCTTCTTGTCGTCGCTATCTTTGTGGACGATTTCTTCCTCCTGTCAAATGATGACAGTATGAAAGATTCATTCAAACGAGGACTTAGAGAACTGTTCACTGTAAAAGATCTCGGTATTCTTAAAGATTGTTTGGGAATGAGAGTCACTCATTGTGAAAAAAGTATAACTCTCGACCAAACTAATTATATCGACGAACTGATTAATAAATTTGGCATGGAAGATGCTATTCCAGTATCCACACCAATGGAACTTGGACAAAAATTAATCCGGCCAAAAGATGGTGAGGAACGATTTAATTTGCCTTATCAGCAGCTTATTGGGTCACTAATGTATATTTCCATTGGCACAAGACCTGACATATCCTATGCTGTCTCCTATTTGAGCCAATTCAATACTCATTACGGGGAGGAACACTGGAAAGCTGCAAAACGTGTACTTAGGTACTTAAAGGCAACTAAAAATTTGAAACTAAACTACACCTACAATACTGATAGAAGTGTACCTATTGGTTATGCTGATGCTGATTACGGTAGTAGTGTTATTGACAGACGCTCATACACTGGTTACACCTTTTTGATGAGTGGCGCACCAACTTCGTGGGAGGCTCGCAAACAGAAAACAGTTGCCCTCTCGACTACAGAAGCCGAATATATGGCACTTTCTGAATCAAGTAAAGAAGCCATCTATATACGTTCCCTCATCAAAGAAATATTTTCAATAGACCAACCAATAGTAATATATTCAGATAACCAAAGTTCACTTAAACTCAGCACAAATGACACCTATCACGCTCGCACAAAACATATTGATATTCGTCATCACTTCATACGAGAGGCCTTAACAAATAATCAAATTCATGTTAAGTACATCTCAACCACACATCAGTTAGCAGACATACTAACCAAATCATTACCTAAACTAAGACACAGTAAGCTAACTACATTATTAGGTTTACTGTAAAGTTTTTATTTTTATAATGGTTTAATACATATTTGTTTCTATATTAAGTTTGCTATTTGATATTCTTATAAATTAATTCAAATGTTTATAAATTAATTGTCATATTGTGTATTAGTAGTCACTTGTGTTTATTATCAGTTTATATCATGCATTGTACGTACAGGGTGATCTAATTACGGGGAGGTGTTCGAAGTTAAAACCTTCTTGTTATAATTTGTACACCCTGGCCACTTTTATATATGAGTACTATCTTTGGACGTAATAAAACTGTTATGTCGCGTTATTTTTCTGAATACTCACTTCTTAACTGAAGTTCTAATTACGTATTATCCGTCCATAAAAACCTAAAAAATAACGACTAAGTAAGACCAAACATATAACTTGAAAAACAAAGAACTATCTATTTAATATTTCACCCCCTGAACTCATTCCTATCAAAAATATTAAAAACAACATTTTAAGTTCCTATCCCAATACTAATTTGCAAAACGTTAACTTCAAAACAAAGATCTTTTCATACAACGATTCATCCCCAATTTCACCCTTCCAAAGCCACCCTTGTCAAAAATATTGACGAGGGTATATTTTATTTTGATAGTAGTACTCCAACACAAATTTTCAAATCTATAAGTTAAAAAACAAAGAAGTTTCATACAATCTTTTTTATCCCTTTTCACCCCCTTAGGGGTTGAATTTTAAAAAACCCTTTCTTAGTACACCTCTAGACATTAGGACAAACACACCCTCCAAATTTCAAGTCGCTACGACCAGCGGTTTAGGCTGTGCGTTGTCTATATGTCAGTCAGTCAGTCAGTCAGTCAGGACAAAGCCTTTTATAATATGTATGGATTAAGTATTATTTATTGGTAGAAAATATCTAGGTTATCTTTTAGAAAATTAAAAACTGATTAATAATATTATATTTTTTCTACAACTATCTACTTTTAAACAATAGTAGTATTTTTCACTTTAAATTAACTGACATTTGCGGACGAAAACTATCCGACAGCTCAGAATCAGGTAGAGATGAAACGAATATACTCATATTAGGTATGCATATTATAATACGAGCGACCCGTATTCATATTAGGTTATAGGAATGTCATCTATTAGGTTACTCGATATTAGTCAAGTATTAGCCAGAGACTACGCGAACGAATACTAGATATAGAGCATAATACTAAAACGTTCACTCCTTACCCTATTATCTGACTAATATCGAGTAATAGGTATGGTATTAGAATATGACGAAACTAATATATCCTATATTAGGATTATGCGAAATTGACCCTAATATAACATCTCTAGAATCAGGGCATGCAGGGCTGGCAAGATGGATGACCGTCCTACGCTGCTGTTGAAATGATGGCACAGTGAAAAATTAAATAATAAGATTTTTTTAATGCATCATTCCATCTATGACTCGGTGTAGATGTTTCGTAATATCATTATTATAGCTTAGCGAGGAATGCATGCTGTGGCGTGCGTCGGCGTTGCCACGCTAACAGCCGCCTAGCCGGTTTGGTAATTGGTACGCCTTTCATACAAGTTTGCGAAAATTTGATAGACATAGCGATGCAATGTCACCATAATTATTGGTATCACAATGCTTGAAAAAAATAGAAAATTTTAGGAGAGACGGCTGCCCGGTTGTAGGAAATTAGGAAGCCAAATGCAAAGAGGCTTCACTTTGCTCATTTTTTATTCATATTAATGTCGTCCGATTTAATTATTATAATTTTTCTTTTTTTTATATTTTATCTATTAATTTCCGTCTTCGAATAACAATACCGCAGAAACCAAACTCCTTTTATACAGCGAATATGGTTTGAAAGCTTTTGAATTTTTATCCTATTATTGCTAGAAACCTGCCTTGCAATTCTTCTGTGTGCTAGCGCCCTTTATCTGAAGTAAATATCCAATTTGTTATATAATTTCAGAAAAACCGTAACTTTTATTTAAATTGAATATCTGAGTCCCTAAATATTTTTAGTGTGGCAACAAATAGTGACAACTGTCACTGTCATAATAAATAATGACAAATTCAAATTTAAACTTATTGTCAACGTATGTTTGTTACTTTGTTTACTTTGCTGAAACAGTGAAAACAATCTTAAAAGTATCTTAATTAAGTGTCGCACAAGTCCATTTCAATAAAATGATTAAAACAAAGCCTTGGTCTGGTGGCATTGATGAGGAATATGAAACTCAACACTTTGGTTTCGGCACACAGCGATTGAAGATAGCAGTGCGCCAAATGGTCGAGCAAAAAATAACTACAGGGGTGAAAGATATGGAATCTTACTTGCAAGAGTCACTGGATCTTAACGAGACTGATAAAACGACGTTAACAAGGTCATGTGATAAATTAATACGTTTGTATTGTGAGCGGGCAGGTCCTTCTTTAGAGGCTATTGACGAAGAGATCGAAAAGGTTTTAAGGATTCCGCGTAATGTGTTGCTGCCTGAAGATGAATTACAACTGGAAGAAACCTCAGATTCGGAATTTGATAAACTGAAAGAAGAGGTTGCTAACCTTAGAAAACGTGTTGAACGAGGTGCTTTAATGGAGGCTTTACTATCTGCTGAAGAAGAAGAACTTGCTACGGTGGAAACCGTTTGTGAAACAGCTAAGAAAGACATGGAAGTCATTGACTTACTCTCAAAAATTACTGGAGATGATGATAATTTGAAATCTATACAACATGAAACCCAATTTTTATGTGCAAGGGCATCATTTATAAAATTAGAGCCAGACAACATTTTTGATGATTGAATATTGTCTTGTATACCTATTATAGTTCATGATGCTGGCCATTTATAGACTAAGACAGCTAGTTGTCTAATATTAAGTGTGTAAGTATCCATTTTGGAATATTACTAAAATCTTTATTCCAAATCAAACATCTATCATATTGTTTGTTATGCAAGCTGTTTAATTATTGTAAAATATAATATATCATTTTACAGAAATACCTAGTATTATGTCTTTCCTTGCCCCCACAAGAGTAAGATCTTCTGGACTGTGCCATCAATGATATTTCTACTGATTACTCATTGATGCAGTTCTGTTTATGTTTTAAAACCAACAGGTACTTCTTAGTTCATACTACATATAAAATTATGCTTGTGTATTGTTGCCCTGTCAAACTATGAGTTTTTATTGTAAAAAGAAGTGTATACCACAATTGGATATAAAAGTTGCCTCAATTCATACTCGTCCTCAATACTGGCTTCATTTGAGTGAAATATTATAACTTACCCAAAATTTGTTAATGGAATAAATAAAACATTGCAAACAGTCATTTTTATTTTAATGTAAAAACAGAATCTCTTACATAAATTCACCTAGAAACGAGTATATCATAGATTAACAATACTTTTATTACATCAATTCTAATATAACATCCATGTTATCTCATAATTACTATTCAAAGCATTATTAAAATAAAAATACAAAAATTGATACATTAAATTTATATAGTCACTTTTGAATTTGTAACTTGGCACATAGAACATGAAATTGTTTACTCTAAAGAGATTCAAAAAGTAAAATTTTATATTAATAAAATAATGTTGCATGTTACCTTACATTGTACTACACTTGTATCACATTTAGAACTTAAGCTACTGACACACCTACGAAATAAATGAAAGGTGTATCTACACTCAAGCACTTTCAAGTAGCGCTATAGGCAGTGCATTTCACATAATTATGCAATTTATTTGCTGACATTAGCACAAGCACTAAGGCATCTTTCTTTGGGTCAGAAGCATGACTTAAGGTAGCTTTGATGCTAGTGATGCCAATGTCGGGGCATGTCTTATAATTTGCGCTGAGGCATAGTTCCAATAGAGCACAAAGACGCAATGCGTCTAGCGCAAGTTGAAGCATATTAGTGTGGATACACCTAATGAGTTACACTCTGAATATGAATCTTAAAATCTTAATTTATTTTATAGGTAAAAGAGAAACTAGATTTGGTAGATTTTTTTTATTTGGGACATACTAAACAAATATAGGTAGTACTTTGGGTATAGAATAAGTACCAAGTAGGCTGCTGTTTGGGATTACATTATCATGCTCATATTACTTAGAGCTAATCAGCTAATAAATCAAAATTGAATTTTCAAAACATAACATTAGAGTTGAATTTTATAAATACACATTTTTGTGCGCTGTGAGCATTGGATAACAGATTTCTTCTATAGCTGTTATGTATATGATGGCTAAACATTTTGTTGGTGAACAAACTAGAGTACTTATTAAATTGTATATTTTCATACAAAAGTTTATTATTTTCATAATAAAAGTGTAACAGCCAAAAGTTTTCAATACAAAATTGTCGAAATATGTGTGAATATAATGTATTTTTTTACCTGATCTTATATTATTTTGATAAATATGTTAATTTTTAAGGTTTACATCTTATATTTAAAAACCTTAACAGCTCAGATATTATGAAAATTCATATACCTATAAAACATTTCTGTTGGTTTTAAACCTTAATTTTAAAAAAATTAAGGAAAATACATTCATTTATATTTAATAATCTAATTCATATTTTACTATAGAATTAAAAAAAAAAACTTAAATAAGTTTCAAAGATACAACGTAATCAATGATGTAATATTTTTGAAAAATAATTGAAGTAAGTATGTACAAGTATATATATACTTACTTTTTTACAGACTTAATAAAAAAATACGTCATCTTAATCACACAATCCTTTATTATATTCTGCGGGACAGCATTAAATTATACAGCTAAGGTCTTGCTCCCTACTGGATGACTAGTGTCTGAAATGGATGGTAGAGGTAAGGAGAACTGTATCATACATATCGTAGGGTGAAAATTGATAGTGTCCTGCAGCAGCTGTGAGCAGTAAATAACAGCTCAAAAACCTTCCAAAATAGCGCTAAGCGTAGGCAAAGGGTATGGTAATAATTTTCCTCCACATATAAAACGGTTCTTCCTACCACCTACAATTAACTTCTATCTGAAATATAAATTACAGATAAGTATTTGACATATTTTCAAATTAAATCTCTCTGTAAATTTCGGATAATTTATCAGTCATGTAAGAGCCAGTACAGTGTACTGGCTCTTACATGACTGATATGATGACTACGATGACTAAGATAATAAGAGTCTACTGTGACTAAGAATAGGGTCTATAGAATAACGTCTCAAAGATATATCTTTGAGACCTTATATTTCGTAATTAAACCATTGTATTTCAATTTATTGCATAAAGTGTTTCTTTTTCAAACACAGATTGGGTTTGAAGTTATAAATTATTATTTTTTGCTCGCTCGTAATAGGTATGCTTATTTTAAATGTATTTAGCTCTCTGAACACAGTAACATCAACTATAATATATCCAATTAAAGGATAGCCAACTAGCATCAAAAAATAAATACATAAAGCCAACTCCACATATTGGTCCAACTTAAGCCAATTTAAGCTACAACATAATAATATCATTACTAATTTGAACTGCCTACTATTAATTATAAGCTAAAATAATATATTTCATCATCATCATTACAAACCATAAACGTCCCACTGCTGGGCATGGTTCTCCTCCAAAAGTTATGGAGGGGATTAATAATATATTTATTACATAGAAAATCGTCTATTTTGAATAAGAATTATTTCTGTTTCGTCGTTAACTAAAGTTTCTTGGTATCTGGATACACTGTGAGCAATATTGGCCTATGTTGAGTCAACATATGAAACAGCATAACTATACCTAGATTTAACTAGAAAGTGAAGACTAAAGTTCATAAATTAAATGAAATTAATTTTACATTATTTTTTATTTTATCGTCTGCATGCAATAAATCTATTAAAATAAATTAAATTGTTTGAATCCTTATATCATTGACTTTTAAGTTCTAGTGACTATAATCCAGTCTTAGTTAACTTTACAATATTAGTTACAGCGTTTCCACACTGGCGTTTTATATGCTCGTATTTGTGAAACAACCTGAGTTTTTGACACATACTAAATAAAATTAAATCTCCGCAAGCAATACAGTACATTAACGAAAGGGCGAACGGTAGATATTCGAGCACCCAAACAAAAACTAGCTCATCTATTTAAATAAAACAACACTTGTTTCTTACTATGTCCGGAAAAGACCTTGAAACCATCCAACCGAGGTGCCCAGAACTATCACCTAGCTATCAATCAGCTTATTTTAGTAAGTATAATAATAGTTTTAGTATAAGATCATTGACCGTGTAGTAATTTACACTTTACTGTGAAAAACATTTACAATATGAGAAACATGACTGGGCAATTTAATACATGTCCGAAAAAAAAAAATGGAAATTGTCAGACAGATAAATCTGTTGGTTGTCTTGTTGTTGGTTGGTTGTCTGGCTATACGATGTGAACGCTGTTTTTCGCTCGAATACACGAGCATTATCTAAAAACGTCAGTTTGAAAACGCTTTTAGTAACCAGCACTGTAGAATGACAAAAATCTTGTGTGATTGACGTAATCAATTAATCTAATATAACGACAGCAGTATAAACTATACTTGTACTAATATATATGATTTAAAGATTCCAACAACTTCACGATTACAATAGACAACATTTATAATTGATATAATACTGTTTATCACAGATTTTAAATAAAATGAACCAATAAATAATTACTAATGAGTTTATATACAACACTTTAGAATTTATGCTTTATCTCGAGTCATATTTACAAATTGTTTACTTCTAAATCTATACAAATGGATTATGATGTACTTACCTAATTTACAACATAATTATAATTGATAACAAGTGTTATGTTTTAAATTTAAACTTAATATTTAAGTATTTAACCTGAAATAGAATACTTTCGTTTTACATTCTGAACGACTAACGAAATTAAATTTTGCAAATTTTATTTTTTATTGTCTGCCCTAACGATAAACACCCAGTGCTCAACATTTATAAACTACTAATATATAAGCCCAAGGTGGGTATTAACTCGTTTATCCGTTAATCGTTAGTTAATTAAGTTAAATTCAACAATTGTTAACCAGTAATTTATTTCAGTTCCGAACATATTATGTAATTAATATGTTGACGAATATCTGATCAGGTAAAGATATCAAAAGGAGAACTCAGTAATAGCAGCAGTAAGGTGCAATTATATCTTTATATCTTTATTTAGAATTAAACTATTAATTGTGTATTAGTTCTTCCTTCATATTAATAAATCCTATATTTGTTTTATTGTTAATTCTGTATCCCAGAATATTCCAGCAGGAAAGTTTTAGCGGTTAACTTTAAGATAACTTAAAATTTCCTCGATATAAAATTCTAATTAGCGAAGTTAACTTTTCAATTATTTATTGAATTATCGAAAAAGCTTTACAAGTAAGTACTTACCTAACGAATTTAACTATTCAACTAACGAATGACGAAATTAACGTTTGGATTAACCGTATCCACCTGTTTAAATTACATTAACAAATAATAGATTATGTTTCACGTCACTTTTAATAATAATATATCTAACTCGATTTTTCGAACATTACCACAGAAATAAATTATTACATTAAAAATATTTGATTTCACTAAATAGTGAAATAATCTTAATTATTATTATGGAATGTTGATGACTAAATGTATAGAAGAAGGTACAAGTATATATAAAGTTAAAAGCGATGTAAATAAAATGAGTTTTATGAAACAACAGTTACAAGTACTTATTATAACTATAGACTGTTTATCCTTAAGTGTCGTATTTTAATCTGTTTAAAAAATATAAATACTAGTACCACAAACAGAAATACGTGAATGA
This sequence comes from Laspeyria flexula, assembly GCA_905147015.1. NCBI lineage: Eukaryota > Metazoa > Arthropoda > Insecta > Lepidoptera > Erebidae > Laspeyria > Laspeyria flexula. The sequence continues at coordinate 6,182,521 of LR989964.1, read as the reverse complement.
TGTTAATTTTATTGGTAAAATGATTATCTTAGTATCTTTTTACGTGAGAATAAAAATTAAAAAGGCGTGTTTACTAAATTAGACACATAGGAATAAACAGATTTTACAGTACTACTCTTTGGTAGACTTTGTACTGAAGTTGTTATATTTTACAAACTTGTCTATATCTTTGGTATACATTACTATTTATTATATACTATATGAGCGGATTATGAGTATCATTGAACACTAGCCTTTTCTACAATGTATTAAAATTGAATCTCAATGAGAACACGAGAATATCTATAGTAACAATTCATGCAGTATCTAATCTAAGAGTCAACAGTTTATAAATAAAGGGAGTATGACAGTAGCTTTGATATATTTTACAAGTGGGAACCATCTGTAGACTACTGTACAAGGCTCAGAGCAATTAGGCGGGAGCTACCTTTATCCAATTTTTTTTGTAAATTTTTGGGGAAGTGTTGTATCATAACTGCCTCGGTAGTGCAGCGGGAACTGGGAAATGTATACGACTGCTGTGCCAGAGGCAAGAGGTCCCGGGTTCGATTCCCGGGTCGGGTGAAAATGGTATTGGGCTTTTCTAACATGAAATTCCAGTATTGAGATTTTCCCGGAGTTTGGTTAACAAATGTTCCCGGTTGATGACAATAGGCTCGCTCCCTATTTCATGGAACCAAACATAGCTGGCGAAATGTGGGTGTGAAACACCTCTGCCTACCCCTTCGGGGAAAAAGGCCTGATGTTATGTTTATGTTATATTGTATCATGTATTATACGTACAGCACATATCTACGCACTGACGCACACTCACGAGAATATCTGCGTATCTATAAACGCACACCAAAATGAAATCAGCACACAAATAAACGAACACCGAAAAGATTGTTAATGTTTAGTCGACCTAATACTTTACCACTTTTGACAAAAATTTCCATCAAAATTAAAATTCAATAAGACTCATTATTAATGTTGACGTTACCTACTTGCAAGCAAAAATAGACATTATTGTTTTGTGATATGCAGGCGACATTTACTCTAAGGGTGGTAAAGCAATTTTATTGTCGACTAGACGACTATACTTCGGCGGAGGGGAAAATGTGCACTTGACTATTATCACTTGACTAATATTATCTAATTGCTCTGAAATACAAGGACACTGATTCTGAACCACCGGAAAGTTCCCGCATAGTAAAATTTTCAAATCGAAAAACCAAAGTGCATTTACGGCATAAGTTATATTATGTTTAGAAAATAGATTAAGAAAGTTTAAAACTGATTATTTGAGATATTTTTTCATCAGCCATCTATTTCCTTTAAATAAATCTTGAACGCAAACTTGCTGATTGTTCAGATTATAGGCATGTATAACGTTATATCGTAGAATGATTGGATAATTCGGATTTTCGCGAATTTCTTAGGGATTTCGAGAAAATACGGATATTTAGACAAAATGGTGAACAATTTTCTCAAATTTCTTACTGAAAAAGATAGGATTCTTCAAAAATCTTAGAGATTTTGCGAAATAACAAATCATCCTAAAAAACTTTGGAATTCTAAAACACATCTAACTTCGATATACAGTTTACTAACATATATAAACTTTAAAAGTCAAATTATCCTTGATGTTTTTCTTCGACCAGCGAAGGTTTTCAGTCTGCTTGCTTTGTATTAAGTCTTTAGCAAAACGAAAGGCATTCTTGTCACATCTATTGTCAACCATATTCAATTTTTTTCACACTCCACAGCTATTTTAACACTTGTAATGATTATTTAGTCAAATTAATTGCGATACAAGAAAATGCACGATCGATACAAGAAAATGCACGATCATGTAAACACTAAAGGACTGTTTATATCTACAGACATTGAACACAGCCAGACATATGTGGCCGACAAAATAATATTCTTCTATAGAATGTGTCTGTCAGCGTCTGCGCAGCAGTGTTGCGATTGACATAAATGGGATAATAGACATTCTATAAAAGAATATTATGTCTGACACGGCATGTGTCTGGCATACTGAATGTCTGTATAAACGGACCTTAAAACGTACGCAACAAAAGTCTGATCACGAAGCAACATAAAGTAATATGTTGTCAGACGAAGGCTGGCGGGCGCGCGTCGACTGTGGTTACTATTCGCTTCCCAGTGGGCCCGGGCCACGACCAGCCGTTATCGCTCAACGCTACCAGTCACACAGGTCCACTCCATCCTGTGCTATCCTGAAATTGAAAACAAGAATAATTATAATAATTTAATTAATAGTAAACTTTTACATAATACACATACTTGTCCGTGCAGTGACGGACTAAGTGGTGGGTGTCCTAAAAGGCGACTAACTGCCGCACTCAGAGACCTCAATTAGCAGTAATCTGTCATTAACACAATTTTTTCATTGAATAATCGTCTTTAGGCGTATCGACTTAAGTATTACACGTTTTTTACTAAATAAACTTTAAAGTTAAGTAAGTAATGTCTCTCAGTACGGCGGCAGTTAGTAGCAAGTAACCATAAGCAGACAAGACCACTACAAGAAAAGGAAAATTCGAAACCTATCCGTTTAGCCCACGTATTATAGTAGGCTAAACTCCCTTCACATGGTTTGAAGAGGACCCGTGTCCAGCAGTGGGACGTTTGTGGGCTGAAATGATGAAGCTTATATTAGCTAAATTTCAGTTAAAAATTTGACTGTAAAAATGTCCCAAATATTTATGTATTGTTAAGTTAACAGTTTAGAAGTGACGAGATAGAGAAAAATATAGCGTATTACGCAGCAAATGTGAGTTGATTGTGCATCAATTGATAGTGTATGTGGGTTTCCTGATGATGTTCAATTGTGAGGAATCCCACAGAAGAAGAAGACTAGAAGAAATTCTAAGAGTATATCTGATCCATCAACCCGTATTAGGCTTGAGTGTGGACTATGTGCTAAATGCCTCTGAGAGTCTGAGCTCTCTAGATAGAGGAAAGGAGACGAGCCCAGCAGTGGGACATTAATGGGTTGCTGGAGAATAGTACTGTGAAGTTGCATTACAAACCATAAGTTTTTACATGAACACATTGTTAGAATCTTCGTCACAAACATTCTCATTTATAAGTGTCATCATCATCATCAGCAACCCATTAAGTCCCACTGCTGGGCTCGGGTCTTCTCTCCTCTAACTAGACAGCGAAGAGGGTTTAGGCCATAATTCACTCACGCTGGCCTAGTGCGGGTTGGTGGATCAGACATACTCATAGAATTTCTTCTAGGGAATGTGGGTTTCCTCACGATGTTTTCCTTCACCGTTAGTAGATGGTAAGTCACTTGACTAGTACATATAAATTCCACAAAGTGGAATCCACATTGGTACTGCCGGTTAGGATCGAACTCGGACCGCGTGATTTGAACGCCGGCGCCGGTCTCATATCCATTCAGCCACCCTCGCTTTTTTTTTTATAAGTGTAGTAGGAAAGATTGTTATTGTTACCTGAGAAATGTTAACAGTCTTAGGATGTAACGGACTCTGCGCGACGACGTTGGCGTGGGTGGTGAAGTATCCGCCGGGCCGCGGTCGCAAGTGTCGATTGTGCATCTCCATCTGAACTATCTTCATGAATTCTATTTGTGCTGCAAGTTTCTGCACTTCCTCCTGTATTTGTGAAAAAGAAATCATTAAGTCTCATGACGATAGGATTTATATGAAGTCGAATTTGTAAATTGTGTATAAGGCCGTACATTTAAGGGACAGTCCTACCCTCACGCCTACTACTACACCTTGCGAACACCAAATTTTGACATTCGGGGGTCTCAGGGAATGTCTAACCTACTGTCTTGGTACCTGCTACGAAATTAATCAGAAATAAAAAGAGAACTTGAACGGAATTTTAGCTATCGATAACTTTGTCATCATTCGCTTACCTGTTAACGTTTTTAATTTTATGAGTTTTGTATTGTAAGTATTTAATACTGTTGATTGCTGTGCTCACTAATATTAAATTAGGTATTTTATAAAAATCATTATGTATCTCATTAAGTGAAATGTTGTAACTTTTTTTAGCGTTCAAATGAAGTTCTATAACCATATAATTTCAATTGTTGTTGTTGTTTATTTATTAATAAGAGGTACAGTGTATGTCTTATGATCTACAAAACCTTGTCTCACAAACTGTATTTTAATACAGTTTGACTGTGAAATAAGTATTTATCACATAATATAAACTTGCTAAGTACTATTAATATACAGTATAACACATAAAAAATGGAGTTTACGAGTATACATTGCAAAGATATAGAATTTTATTTGAAATAATTAAATAAACATGTTTAGATTCTACTGTTTTAATTCTATTGTAGGTATAGGTATAAATTGTTATCTATGGCAAGGATTCCATAAGATAGTTTTTTAATTTACTTTTTCTTATATCTATGGGTAGACTATTTAATAAGGCCATGCATACAATATCATCATCGTCATCAGCCCGTAGACTTCCATTGCGGGGAGCCAAAATATGCAGAGCACTTAGAACAATACCGCGGAGAGTATACCTCTTTGATGTTCAGTTGTTATGGCTTTTTTAAAAATGAAAGTGGCAAACTGGTATTGTGCCCAGCTATGGACTATGGATGGTAGCTATGGACTTGACTTTTGAGTTTATGTCTTATTAGCACTAGGATACGTTTGAATTTAAGTTGGTTGCTAGTACTTGCTAGCAACGCTGACGTAATATAAGCTACAACACGCTACAGACAGCTAGGTACCTTGAGCTCCTCGTTCTCTTGGTAGAGGTCGGGCGGGTCATCAGGCACGAGGCCGGCGCCGTTCAGCGACGAGGCAGGCGCGCGTGCCCCGTCCCACGTGTCACCCGCGCCACGTGCCACGCGCACCACCTGTGCCGCACATCAGATGTTAGACACTCCTTACACCCATTTAAAGTTTTAAGTCAATCATTTAGTGTCTGACACTTTTGATTTCGGATTATATATTATGTTAAATTTTCAAATAGTTACTTTCACAAAATTCTATAACCTATATAAGAGAGATTTCTTGCTAATTTAGAAGACACGTAATTTCTAACATTAAATATAATTTATACAATACATATTAATATACAATATTATCATAATAAATTTTAATGTCAAAATTTTCAATGGCTAACGCTGATAGAGCTGCAAAGAGCTGGCAAGAAAAGCAAATTTACCTTTGGTAGAAACACCAGGAGTACTGTAGTTGAAGTAGATAACTGAGTTCTTATGAATCCAAGAACGTATTTTATGTCGGGTCCAGCCCGAGGTAATATGAGTAAACTGAAAATAAAACAAAATACATTATGGCAATAGGTATTTCTAGGGCCCCTAGTGGCAATCTATTTGATCTATCGACACCTCAGATTTTATATAAATGCTAAACAAGTAATAGAAAAATTCAAACCCAGGACCCGTCCTGTCAAGTCTTGACTTGAACCCGCGACTCTGCCATTCCATGTGCAGTGCTCTGCCTACTAAACTACGCGGGCGGACGTCCCTGAGATCGAATATATCCATTACCTGTTAACACGATGACGTCATGACAACGTTATGCAACTTATCACCGTGGCTCGTTACAGGAACCTACGGACGATATCCCTCCATTGCAGGTAGGTTAACAGTAGGCAGAGCACTGCACACGGAATGGCAGGGTCGCGGGTTCAAGTCCCGTCGTGGGTTAGAACTTTTCCATTACTTGTTTAGCAGTTTTATAAGATGTTAAACTAAAGCAAAGAAAATTGCTTAATATTTAATATAAATTATATTGATTGATATTTGATAGACAGATATTTGATTTTTCAGTCAGAACTTTGATCTCGTGACATGTCGATAGCTTTTATCATGATGCGTTCAAATGTATTGCCGAGACACAAATACTTTGAAAAGAATCAGCGAATTTGCCACTTGTCTAGGGAATAATTACTATGACAGCAACAAGGAGTCCGGGCGTCCTGGTATGTTGGAATAATTATATTAATAGAGGTGGTTAGAAGGAAGATTACTTACTGGAACGCTATCATTAGAGAGTTAACAATGAATATATTGTAGATTGCAATAGATATGAGGCGCGCCTCGTTGTACAAACTCTCTGCGTGACGCACGCGATAGCACACGCGCACACCCCACAGTAGGAACAGGATTTCACCTGGAATTTTTGCAAAAAGAAATTGTTGCAAACATTTATCAAACAATGCGTACAAAACTATTAAGAGCCTTTATACGTATGAATGACAACATCACGATTTAATGTCGTATATACAGAAAATTGCAAATTTCTGTTTAATTTTTTTGGTATAGCCTTCTAACATCACATGCTACACGTGGTTTCATTTAATGTCGTATCGTCGTATACACCCTGTATAATAATAATAATAATTTCTTCTAGTGTATGTGGTGGGTTTCCTCATGATGTTTTCCTTCACCGTATATATAATTTCTATTATTTAATCAGATGTTTATTTCAAAATATCGACTGGCCTGTTGGTCTAGTGGTTAGTGACCCTGACTGCTAAACCGGAGGTCGTGGGTTCGATCCCCACCCAGGACAAATCTTTGTGTGATGAGCATAAAGGTTTGTTCTGTGTCTGGGTGTAATTTATCAATAATATGTATTTACAAAAAAAAATGTATTTAAGTAGTATATCAGTTGTTTAGTACCCATAACACAAGCAAATATAATTGTTTAATTTGGAACTAGGGAGGGAACTTAGGGAGTAAGTGGGTCGTCTGATGTTAAGTGATCACCGCCACCCATGGATCTCTGCAACACTGGGGGTCACAGATGCGTTTCGTATGTAATTTAATATTACTTATACTATTAACTTCAACTATCAAGAAAATATACACTAATACAAAATAGAACTTAATGCTCAGTAATATTCACTTACCTATGGCTAAACTGTGATCCCACCAGTTATAAGTACATTGTTTGAATTTCAACCCCTTATTGTCCGTTATCTGCGAAAATAGCAAGTTTTTTTTTAATTTAACTACTTTTAAGAATGGTGTTTACTCCACCGAAAAGAAGAAAAAAACCTCTTAAACAAAAACCTTAAGTATCAAAATTTGTTCGAAGGACTACATTGATTTTTGGGTAAGTATCCAAAAAAAAATTATGAAAAAATATAATAAAAAATTTAATATTAGGTAAACTACTACCTATGTCAAAAGACTGCACACTGCAAATGGCTTGACATAGATAAAATCAAATGGGAACTAAACAAAACACTTACGTCTTCAGCATCTGGAGGCGAGGACAATGTCCAAGTGCAGAGGTACACTAACATGATGAGAAGGATTGGAGCCATCCATTGTAACAGCTGTTTATCAGTCAACTTGAGTTTGTGGGCCGATTTCACACGGTATGTTAGTGATACTCTGAAATGGATATGACATTATGAATAAAAGTATGGTTTTTTCATTGCTGGACACACAATTTGAGATTGGTGTTAGGTCGGTAGGTGATAAGTTTGGACTATCATACTAGTGGCAATTAACATTAGATCAAATTAAATCATCAATTTAGTGCTTATCCATAACATAAAACCACTTCAAACAACAACCCACTACATTTTACTGTTAGGCTAGAAGTCTCTCCGCACGAGTGTACTGTGATTTGCCTCTTATGAAGTCCTGGGGATGAAAAGGAATCACAACATAGCAAAAGAATTATCAGTAAGTTGTAAATATTGAATCAAAATATGTAATATTATTATTACCTCCAAGTTTTCATTAGTAGTGCTGTGTATGTAATACAGAATCCCATATGACGAGTCCATTTTGTTGCAATGCAGGAATATCTATCTAACACTGGGAATATAGCTGCCATCTGTAATGAGATAGTTTGACAATATTTACTTTTAAATAAAATTAATTAAACCATAATTCAGTGTTAAGACTAATATTTTATACTAGAAGTTGCGCGGGGCTTCGCTCCCGTTGGTTTTGTTTGGCAACTGCTCAGCTCCAATTGGCCGTAGTGTGATGTTATATAGCCTCCTCGATAAGTGGGCTATCTGACACTATAAGAATTTTTCAAACCAGATCATTAGTTCCTAAGATCCTAGCATTTAAAAAAACAAACTCTTTAGCTTTATAATATTAGTATAGATTGAAAACAAGAACGGAATGGAAAATTTTAATGATTATAATTTATTTTATTTATTTATTTTATCATTCGCCATTATTACAAAAACTACAACAAATTACAACAACATTATTCTGAACATAGGATTAAGAAATACTGTTACTAATACACTGAGTCATGTTACTTGAAATAAATATATGTTATTATTACTACAGGAAATTACAATTGTGTAAAAATTCAATAAAAATGTGGCAAAATTTAGATCATGATTTAACAGCTTTTAATAGGTAATATTTTTTTTTTTAAATTGTAAATTGTGACATCGAAACACTTACTTCCATATACATCATAGCACATCCAAAAAGTGTGATGGACAGAAACACAGGGCTTGCTACTCTGAACACTTTGACTCGACGATGATGGCGAGTATAAATGATCAGACAAACTGCCATCAATGCACAGCTTACTGATATCACCAACAGAGTTATCCTGAAAAGAAAAAGTTAAGTACTTACTTTTTTTATTTTTCTTGTTTCTTACGATCGCAAGTGGACATAAGAAAAAAAAACAACCTAACAACCGATCGGTTGTTAGACCATAAGCTAGTTTTTTGTGTGTTTGGGATATGTTGTTATGGTAGAGCGGCCACTGCCGCACCTCCCAAATTAAATTATATGGTCTGCAACCTCACGACCATGGTTGATGTACCCTACTTATTATAATTAAATATTATGAATATGTAAGCCAGTTTGTTTTTGAGTTTCACCTGTGTATAAACAGGTGTCACATAGTCGCTTGTTCTGGCATAAATTAGGTGACGTTTATGTCCAGCAGTGGATGTCATTGGGCTGAAATAGAGATGATATGTGACTGAATGGATCTTATAGTCTAGGACCTGAATATAGCCTTTATTACATTAAAGGAATTTATCAACATCTCATGCAGTAGCTGTGGGCAGAATTTAGTCTTATTTTGATTTTCTATTAGGTATTATACAAAATTATGTGATTTAGGTACAAAGTCAAAGTTAATGAATCACATAAATCATTTTTAAGTTATGGGGACTTCAGATACACAATTACAATATCAGCGAACCACATTTTTTAATGAAACTTACCGAAACGGCCAGTTGTATGTGGCAAGGCATGGTTCCGGTCCTCGACATGTTTCGCAGCCTGGTTGACATTTCAGACAATCGTATGGTTCACTCCAGTTTTCTAAGCCGTTTTCTTCGTATTCTTGGTAAGCCACTGAATGATGAAAATAGAAGAATCAGGTTAAAGGTTTCTTGGATTATATTATACATTCATAACAGATAATTTATAATATTCTTTCTTTGAAAATCGAATAAGTTTATCGGTTTCGGTATTAAAATTTGCAAACAGAACAAAATAACGATGAAATGGAGTATTGAATCGTTTTTTGTTTTGATTTAATCAAAATATCAGATTTGATAGGTACTTTTAATACATTGACAGTGACACTAGTGACAGAGTTTTGTTTTGATTTAGTTAAAAGTAGAAGATTTTTAGAACTAAGCTTCCACTAAAAATTTTTTGTTTTTTTCTTTATTTTTATCATTTTCATCATGTTTTATTATTTTCAAGACTTCGTTTTAGTTATTTTGAGCTAACTCATTAGAGCCTCAATGTAGTTGAACATGAATATATTTTATAAAGTCGCATCAGATTAATGTTTCAGAACGCCATAGAATCGAAGTCTGAAGCGGGAAATTTAAAAGTTTGTATGATGTTTGATTCAAGTATGTCGTATGTACATAAGTACTTCTTGATTTGTTAAATTAATTGAGTTTTGATAAACACCATTCATATTTCATAGATGCAACAAGATGTTAAAAAATTCAGTAGATTGGGGACCCAAAGGTGACCAAAACATTTAAGTATCTACTTAAATCTCATGTATTATGCGTACCTTCGACAAGAGATCCATTGTATCCTTCAGGATGATGTATCGAATAGTAGCCGGGACGACATCGGCAAATATATGATCCCCGAGCCCAACCAGCGTGTCGCACACTAATTTCTCTGTTTGGTCTGTATTCACACTGAGTAGGAAATACAAAGAAATAAATGTTTAGGTACGGCGATAGGTAGGAGGGTACACAGATTTTTGTATTTTAGGATTCCGTAAGGTCTCGCTGAGTAGTGGCCGAACAAAGAGCCACGAAAGTACTCCACGCAAAGCTAGTACTAAATGAAATAATAAGTACTAGTAATGAAATTTAAAATATTGTAGTGAAGTGTAGTGAAGGTACCTATATATATTGAAAGTTAATCTATTTATTATGATATTTTGTATTAGATTGGGGAGAATAATATTCGAAGATCGAGGAAAGAGGACAAACAATAATAACAATGATTATAGCAATTTCGTTGAGTGTCTCTAGGGCTATCCCTAGAGATTATACCCCTACCACGTACGTGCATGTTGCTTTACCAAGAATTTTGAAATCTTCATGTAACGTTACAGAGTGTTGTTTATTATTCATAATGTTTTTATTTACAAACAACTATCTAGGGACAGTAGGACGCGATATAGTATCCCGTAATCAAGACTTTGCGGAACAATGATCCCTAGTGGCTAACAACAGAGTATCGAAAGTTATTAATATTGCTTGTTAACTTACGTATGTAGTTTCATTTGGGCATTTGTGTGTGCCATGGAATGAATAAATCTGGTTGTTGTTTTCTTCTTCGATATCTGCCTCACATTGATTAATTTCCAAATTAGATATGTCGATATCGAGTGATACGATGCCTTTTAATCTGTAATTAATAAATAATAATGCAATCAGTTTTTAAGAAGGTACAGATTTGAATTGATTTCGGAATAAATTTAATTTTTAATACAATAAATCTTCAAGATAGGACTGGTATCAGACCGAACTGCACAGTTTATCCTCTTTAAAATAAATTAATCAAATCCTTCTTCACATAATGCCTAAAAAGATTTAAGATAGGTATGTGTTGTCAGATAAAAAGTTGCGCAGGACTTATACAGACATATACCTACCTAACATATTGAAGAATTGAACAAACAATAAAACAATAAAATTCTTTAACTTACCCGCGAATGATAGAAACAGGTACTGTATATGATAAGAGCCATCGCTTTGCTTCACAACTGTAATACGGGTAGGTCCACCACCCCTCCATAGTAGCACCCGGGGGTGATGGCATGAATTTCGGCGACCGAAGTGTTTCACTTTCATGCGCGGACACGTACCTGAAAATCAACGACAACATTGGCATTTTAAATAATAGTTTTGCTGAATTCTGCGATGTTTTCCTAATGCGAGAATGGGAGAGGCGTCAAAACCCGTGGAAAAAAAACCGGCCAAGTGCGAGTTGGACTCGCGCACTGAGGGTTCCGTCCAACCGCTTGCAATTTTTTTTGTTGTTTATTTTGTAATGTCCCTCTATGTATTAGGTAACTGTATGTTGATGTATGAATACGTATGTGTACGTGAACAGAATTGCGCAAAGAATTTGTCATCGGGTGAAATTTATAAACCTCTGTTTTTTATAGCTGTTACCTATTACCTAGTAAAGTTCTACTAAGTATACGCATAATTACATTTATTACTTAGATAGCTAGTTCTATCTACTGTTATATAGAACACACTTTTTTATTTAGTGTAGGTATGTAGATACTTCATAGTTTGTAAACTTTTACTTTAGATTAAAAACTTAATATATATTATATTACTCTAATACGAAGCAAACGTGTTTAAAAAGACATTAATTTTAAGTAATAATAATAATAATAAGTAAGATAATAATATTCTACCACATTCACACAGCGCCATCTAGTCCCAAAGTAAGCAATCTTATCTTATCGTGTGGGCTTGAGGCAGACCCTGGTGTTGGAATTTATCAAGTCGTCCAGAAGACTTCCAACAGCAAGCAATTATATTTGCTTGTGTTATGGGTAGGTACTAAATAACTGTTTTTTTTTTTTTTTTCTTTTTGTTTTGTAAATACATACATATTATAGATAAATTACAACCAGACACAGAACAAACATTTATGTTCATCACACAAAGATTTGTCTGGGTGGGGATCGAACCGACGACCTCCGGTTTAGTAGTCAGGGTCACTAACCACTAGACCAACAGGCAAGTAAATGTGCACGTACCCATACGTGTGATTAATAGGTACCTACATATTAGGTATTATTGTTGTTAATATTTAAATACGTAAAATATTGTTTCTTGTCATATGTCTCACACATAGGGTATCAATGAGGTCTATGTTTAATGAGTTTATTTGATTTATTAAAGTTCTGTTGTAATTATCTAGGTAGGTATTTGGAAAGTTTTGTCATTGATTAATGTACAAAACCTTTCAACTGTCAATAATAATCATCAGTAATCAATTAATGGACACACTAAAAATCGTTGTAAGCTTTCAAAAAATTGCCCTTAAAGTGTTTGTAGGTATAAGGTATTGCTTATAATAAGATTTGTGGTTTAAACTATAATGCTCTCACCAAGGATACTCAGGATCAGGTGGTTTCTCCAACTCCGGTGAGATGACAGCAACAGGGTCTGCAGTGCCAAATCTTTCCCAGGCCACAGCACTATTCACCAAGCCATCAGTTCTAAGAGCCAAGGCACGAGCACCCACCGCTCTCTCCGTAGGACTTGCTCCTAATACCAACCCCTGAGACACTGCCATCAGATAATCTGTCAAAAATTTCGGAAATTATTTAGGGCGACGGATATTTAAGTAAGGATCTCTTTGGTTTTACTACTCAAACCATGAACACGGTCGTTGCAATGCAATATACACTGTTGGCAAACAAAGGTTTTTATGCTCCATGAGCATTTTAACATATTATGCAGTAGACACATTAATCTAAAACTTTTTATAGATCATCATCATTTCAACCTGTAAACGTCCCACTGCTGGGCACGGGTCTCCTCCAAGGAATGTGGAGAGAATTTAGCCTACTATACCACGCTGGCTAGACGAGTTGGTATAGGGTTTGTTTCAAATATCCTATTCTCGCAGTGCTCTTGTCTGCATAAGATTAGGTACTCTTGAGACGGGGTAGTGACATTATTGTATTTTTATTCCATCGGTACACTGAAATTTTTATAGGTAGGTATATAAAATATAATTTTAGTAGTACAATATACCGCTGAAATATTCCAGTATTTATGTTATTATTACAAAAATTATGTGTAAATTTATCTTCTATTATGCCATTCACTTAAAATAAGCTCAGGCATTATAATAACAAAGTAAGTGGACATGTGGGCTCCTAAAATAGTGCGGTCACATATTAGGGAACAAAAAATCCCAAACTAAGGCAAAATATGTTGCGAGACAATTTCATTTGGGAAAATATTACCATAACATGCTTAGTAACGTTCGGGTATTTGGGTAGATTTTTAATATGATTGTGATGTATATGGGTCGTTATAAATGCGAACACATTTTTAGAAATATCGCTCGTTTTCTTATTCAGGTATAGTCTATTTAAAGCTCTAAAATATAGAGGTGCACTTCATGAACATCATCATCTCTTTGTCATCACTGTTGTTTTCACACTTCGTTCGAGAGATGATGTATCGAGATATTTTACTAGCAAGAATAGGCTTTCTGCTTTTATATACCGGCACATATTTTTGAATACATGACAGCGGAGATAGCCTTTTTATAAATAATACGTGTATTTAGGGTTGCTACCCGACCGGATTTTCCCGAACCGATCATCCTAAGGCTTCCGGTGACTTCCTTGCGAGTCATTGCGAAATATGCTGTCGTTTCTTTCAAAATTGTTAAAGATTTTCATAGGCTTTTATTACTAAATATAATGCGAATAAGTTCCTATATTTTTAACTCGTCGTCGTGTCGTATAAGTTTTCAGTATCCTTATTGATAATACTTCCTTTAAAGCTTAGCAACTCTTATTGAGGTTATAACACCATGTAGACCTGGAGAAATTCTAATATAAACCAATTGACTTCAAGTATATAGACTTATTATATCTGATGGCTACGTACTACGTAAAATAAACCAAAACATTCACTTTTTATACCACGATGTAGGCAAATTAGCATTAGACCCATCTGATAGTAAACGTAACTTTAGCCTATGGACGTCTGTAACACCATGAGCATCACATTCGGTTTACACAATTTAAACTTGTTTCCACTTCTTTCCGCAAAACGGGAGTAGACGCAGACAAAAAACGGATAGAGTAAAATAGAGATTGATGAGTCCACTACTAAGTGGGACTCTCGATAGGCCTGATAATCTGGTATTTTCGGACAGATACGACTTAAGGACCTTCAAGAAACGAACACACTTATTTTTGAAAGTCCTGCAACGCATCTATGACCCTCAGTGTTGCAGATGCCCATTCATAGCGGAGATTTCTTACCATCAGGTGATCGGATTGCTGGTTTGCCCACATCCTAAAAGAGAGAGCAGGAGATATTATGAAGCAGCGTTACCCGCAGTTTCTAATCCAAGTTGGTGAAGCAGGTTAGCGGCGAGGTCGGCCCTGGCTCTTGCTGAGTCCCATCTCGAAGCGTGTAGGGGAGCCCTGAGTCTTCCATACCGGTGAGTGACGCATAACGCCCCAGTTGCTCCCGAGGCTACTGCGTGCACCAGCCTTAACGAAGACTCTACTTCTTCCTGTAAGGAAACAATACTTTTATTTTATGTGATGTTTTTAATTCCTAGGTTGTTGTTGTTTTTGTTTGCATATCTAGTATATTTTGGGTGCTTTATAAAAATTAGAATTATACATTATCTTGCTGGTGAGGCTCATGTCGGAAGAATATTTATATCTGCTTGAGTCCTCTCTATCCACTCTCTCTGTTGTTTTTGTGTGTCGATATCTTTTCATACAAAAACTTCTGAATGGATTTTGTTGTAACTCAGACCATCTTGTGTATTCAGTATATTTTTGTATTCTCTCACTCACGATCAAAGAAACGGACAGCAGACAAAATATATTTTCTAAATCATAATCTCTCTAAAGGTATATTTAAAATAATACTCTCTACATTTCAGAGCCATATTAAATGATAATCTAATAACTATTAGTCGTCTGCTTGTGAAGGCGTCACGTCAATATCATAATATTTATTATAACATGCTGTTTTTGTATTAACCCAAGTCAAAACAAAAACTTTTCCGTTCAATATCGATTATCTTTTGGAGGACATGGACTATGTTTTGGGGTTATGGTTGGTGATTATAACTTTATGCTTTATGGATCAGTTTATTTTGTTATTTCTCCATATTTCTAGTTAAAACTCAATTCTTCTTCTTCTTATCGTATGGGCTTGAAGCAGTCCTAGTATGGGCTTATCCAGTCGCCCAGAAGGTTTGCAACTTGACTTAACGGCTACCACATTAAGTGATAACCGGGAAAAATGGCTTTATGTGTCTGCCAAAGCACGGAGACGCTCGAGAATGAAATTTCCACAAACGGTCCCCCATCATGGACTGACCTTGCTGAGTGTTGCTTAAACTCGATGATCGTAATGAATATCCCAGTAACATAATGCTACGAGCGCCTCAATTGATAAATGGAGAGGAATCCAGCGAGGATTTCTGCCCGAAATTCAGTCACCTTCGAGAAAGTACTTCTACAGAGGCTGTAGATATAATACTAAAGTAAGACAAACAGCTAAGTACAGTCAGCCAACTGCCTGCTCGACCAGTTTCCAAATATTTATACAAAATTGTTCCCTAACTAAACGGATTGGTTGTGAAGATCTGTATGTATCGCATTGTAGTAATTCACTCAAAAACCCACCCAGCCATTTTTACACAATACAAAGGAAAACTCGTAAATAACATACTTTTGGAGCCATTTTCCCGTAAACTTGACATGTACTTACGTCATTGTTAGCAAAACAGAATAGACATCACATATTGTGTGACCGACTGAAATTACACTGTTTATAAATTTTGTTGTTTCGGGCTGTCAGTTCTAGCTACATGGTAAATGCAACCCTTGCTGTTGACACGGTGACATTAATACCCCTAAATCTACATGTTATTTAAACAAACACTTCTGAGAAAAACATTCAACAAGTTAAATTCAATTTCATAAATGTTTCAACATTCTCGTCGTTGGTGTTTTGTATTAAATTTTGTACCTATTATGCAATTTTAGGAATGTAAATTAAAATGGAAGCGTTGGCTTATTCGTATTCATTTCTGTATGAGTTTAAATACAGTTTGGTTGTTGCGGTAACTGTGAAATATTGCGTAATTTGATGGAAGTACGTAACTTATTTCGTAGGTATCCTATCTAATATTATTAATATTAAATTTGTAAGGCGAAACATGGGTGTTTCTCTTTACATATTTATTCTCAATGTTCATTATCATCAGGTTATGGACGTGTCCACTATAAGACAGGCTTTTTTTTAGGCTCTTTTCTCAAATAGATTAAATTTAACTCCAATGGTGCTCAGTCAGAGAAAAATATAGGTACCTAGGTAGGTAGGTACCCTATATTTTTAAGTATTCCCAGGTAGGTACTAAAATGTTTATAAGTATTTCAGTACCATACTTTTTGCGCAGTGTTTTTTTTATTTGCGGTTTTGTAAATGACAACGAGTGTATTCAAATTATTATTGACAATGACATGGAAATCGACTGTCGAGTCGAGATGCCAGCCGAGTTTTTCTCACTCCAAATTCTCAGTATTTATAGATTACTAGGCAATAGGTTCGCCCCTATTAATTGGGACTAAAGTTAGCTATTGAAATATGGGTATGATGAGGAATACTTATATTATTCTCTACATCTGCCAATTCTAAAGCTTTCTGAAGGTTCACATATTAGTCAAAGTAAAATTATTTTAAATCCATTTGAACTGATATAAATAAAATCTCATTCTTCCTTTGAATAATAGATTAAGAATGAGATTATCAAAAAGAAATCCTTGCCTTATTTATTTGTTACTTAAAAACAACAAACTGTAGTTTAAAATTCACGAAGGAAAGTTTAGCAAGTGATCAATACTTGCTAATTGCACCCAAAGATGGACAGCTATTTTTAGAATACAAGAGTTCCTTCCGACATAAACTTCAGGAGCTTTCTATTCGTTTCATTACTATAATATAACGGAAGGATAGGTTTAAACATACAAGTACCTTTTTCTTAGTACTAGCTGTCAAACGGGGTTTTGCTTCTGTGGATTTTTGTTAGAACACTACTCAGCTCCTGTTGGCTGTATCGTGATGTTATATAGCCAATAGCCTTCTCCGATAAATACCCAATTTTATAAGACTTTCAATTTGGTTTCTGAGAATTCTAAGACAAAAAATACCAATACCATTTTCTTCTTCTCAGCTTGTAATATGCATAATACGAAACAATGCTTGTAATATGCATTACAAGCATTGTTTCGTCAATGAGAAATTATCCATAAGGTAGCCCCCAAACACTCAAATATTATCTAAAACTTTGTAAATAATTTTACTGCCGTATGTCTCTGTAAAACATATAACCCAAACATTTCAAGAACATAAAATAACAGCTATATAAAACGATATAAACTACACCAGGGATTCCCAACTTTGGCCCACGAACCCCTGGCTTCGCCGACCTTACTTTTTTGGGTTCGCAGACAAAATTAAAATTGTTAAAGTACAATAGCGAGGCTGGGCGTGCGATAGACACGTGAGTTTAATACAAATTTATAGGGGTCCGCGAATCAAGATGATGACGGATTAGCCCTAGAGTAAAGTTGTCCAAATTAGATGTGATTTCGGGCCAAAGCAAATCTTTTTAGTAATATATTTGGAATGTCATAAAAATAGAACCATGTATATGAATCGAACTAACTTTATAAAAACTGCAATAAAATCGGCCCATTCGTTTAAGATATATTATGATGTCATACACACACGCACACACACACACACATACACACAAACACACACACACACACACACATGGTAAACTTATAACACCTCTCTTTTTGCGTCAGGGGTTAAAAATTAATTTTTTTATATTTTATGGCAGATCAAAACACGTCACGGGTCGCACAAATAGGGCGTAGTTGTCACACCTCTGTTCTAGAGCAAAAGGTTGAGAAACCCTGAACTATACGAACCCTTATTTAGTTATATTTTATAGTTGACCCGTTACAATCTACGATCTACATAAAAGGCTTCTCGAATCAATCGATTTTATGACGCTCTGATCGTGATAGCGCAGCTTCGTTCGTGAGTTGTTTTAAATTAAACTTTCAATATCATGGACTACTTACATACTTAATTGTTTTTTCAATTTAACCGTTATTTTTCAAAAATGCATCGAAGACGCTACGGGATTGTACAGGATTGCTGCGCAAGAGAAGGATTTTTTGTCATTAAAGTAGAGAGAGTTCGGGAAGTGACTGTTAAATGTGACAATAGCTCGTCTCCTATCTTAGGCTTTAACGTAGCTAATGGAATGTGGGTGTGATGGTGATACCTCGATAAAATTGGACGTTAACCCGCTATCCATGTATGTATTATAGATGCCAAATGGGAAGGATGTTTTTAGTAATAAGAAGCTTCTTTGGCATCTTTACTAATTTTAATAATATTATGTAATGGCAACCCATTAATAATCATAATCATAATCGTTTATTTTCTCCACACAATTATATGAGTAGGTACATCGATATTTGATGACAAATTCTTTCTGCCCACTGCATAAATATCCTACTGCTGGCCACGGGTATCATCTATTCAATATAGAGAGCTGAAAAGAATACTAATTTTAAAAAAAGTTTCGGTATACCATTTCAAAATGACACGAAATGGAAATCAGACGAGGCAAGACGAGACAAGAAGAGACGAAGCGAGTGTAGTATGTATATTCTCACACTTGTCAAGCCTCGTGATGCCTCGTCGGGAGTATAAAGTTGCGGTTACGCTATCAATGCTTCATTCTTCATTCAAAGCATTGATTACATCATTAATTTAATTGTTTAAATATCTCGATTCACATACAATTAGAATACAATTAGAATTAACTGCTTTCCACTTAATAAAAAATTAATTTCATGACAAGTGACGTTTAAACATTGTTATCATGTTTTAATCTACTGTGAAAATTATTAGTAAATTTTATTATTAATGAATTTGAATTCTGACATGAAATAAATCACTCCTAACTTCAAAAACACTTACCCATAGTCTACAACAATGCCATCACAATATTAATTCGAATTTAGAAATAATTGAGTATAAGAGAAGTTGGAGACTCGTTGAAAACTCGTTAGAGATGAAACGTGTCTTCCAAACTCGAGCATTCACCTCATATCTGACTTAATTAACCAAACACGTAACGTACGAGGGCGGAATGGTGGAAATTAGAAAGCAATTAAGTTTGTGCTTCCATGAAAGTCGATACGCGAAGTAATATTATAATATAATCAGCGTTAACGTTTTACGTTTGATTAGCACTCTCTTTTATTAAGAAAAAAGGTTGTTTACTGTCATTCTATACCTGTATCTAAGTGTCGTGTACATTAATGGGTAGACTGACCCAGTAGCCATATACACCTATATGTTTGGTAAGACTGTACCATAGAATAAATTACCCACTTTTCCTTACATAACTTTAACTTTTTAATAATATTTGCCTTTGAATGTTGTAAGATATACTCGTAGATCTTCTAGCTGAGCACGGGTCTCCTCCAAAGAATGTGGAAGAAATTTAGCCTAATACCACGCTATAAATTAGGTGAGACCTATTTATCCAGCAGTGGACGTGGTTGGGCTGATATGATGATGACGATGATGCCACGCTGTAGACGGGTTGGTTTACGGTTTTGTTTCGAATTGTTCTTTTCTAACAGTGCTATTGTCTATTTAAGGTCAACTTTTACGACACCTACGGGTTGAAATGGGGTAGTGACATTACGTATTCTTAATCCGTCACTAAACGGAGATGTTTATCATGGCATCACATCAGCCCAACGACGTCCACTGCTGAACATAGGCCTCACCTAATTTACGCCACTGCGAACGGTCCTGTGCCGCCTGTAACCAACGGCCGCCCGCCACCCTGACCAGGTCGTCGGTCCATCTGGTGGGGGGCCGTCCCACGCTGCGCCTTCCAATACGTGGCCGCCACTCGAGAACCTTTTTCCCCCATCGGCCATCAGTTCTACGAGTTATGTGCCCTGCCCACTGCCACTTTAGCGATGCGATTCGGTGAGCTATGTCGACAACTTTAGTTCTCCTGCGGATCTCCTCATTTCTGATTCGATCACGCAGGGAAACTCCGAGCATAGCTCTTTCCATGGCTCGCTGGGCGACAGTAAGCTTTCTAATAAGGCCAATAGTTAGCGGCCACGTCTCAGTTCCGTAAGTCATCACTGGCCACACACATTGGTTGAAGACCTTTGTCTTCAAACACTGGGGTATTGTGGACGAGAAAACAGTGCGTAACTTCCCAAAAAAAGTCATCATGGCATGGCTAGATGTATTATAATACATCTAGTTATATACATGTCTAATTACTATGTTGTATTAAAACAACAAGCATAGTAAAATTTTAAACATCATCAGTAACCCATTAAGTTCCACTGCTGGGCTCTGGTCTCCTTTCCTCTAACGAGAAAGGGTTTAGGCCATAATCCACTCACGCTGGCCTAGTGCGGGTTGGTGGTTTAGGCATATTCATAGAATTTCTTCTAGGGTATGTGGGTTTCCTTAAGATGTTTTCCTTCACCGTTAGCAGATGGTAAGTCACATAACTAGTATGTACTAGTTATGTGACTTACCATGTATTAATTCCACAAAGTGGAATCCACATTGGTACTGCCGGTCGGGATCGAACTCGGAACGCGTGATTTGCACGCCGCCGCGCCCCGGTCCCTTATCCATTCAGCCACCATCGCATCACAAAATTTTAATATACTTACCTATAACATTGTAAATATCCTCGAAAATTTAAATTAAATTTTCCCATCAAACAGACAGATTCATTGCGCATGACTTAATTAATCTCATGAATTTACATAATTTAAGCCCAATGATGTTTGCAAATGTGATAATTTAATAATTACCATGGTATAACAAATTAGCCTGGATGCTTATCCGATTATACACTAACCAAGAATAGAACCTCACCCCATCAAGCTTAGAAGGGTAGTTACCTGGATGACGACATTTACCTGCGAGCTGAGATATTTTTAAATGTCGCTCGAATGAAAATATATTAATTTCAAACAATATACCGTATAAAAATTCACATAATAAGAAGAATTCTGGAGGGGTAGGCAGAGGTGACAGAGGTGTATCACACCGACATATTTCACCAGCTATGTTAGGTACTTCATCATCATCATCATACTATCATTACTTAGGTCCACTGAAATAAGGGGTGATCGGGATGATATATTTTTTTTGGTTATGTGTATATTCTTGTAATTTAAAGGTTAAATTATGATTAAAATACATTGTTTTGAATTTTCTATATCGAAGATAAACGTCATTTAATAATAACGAATAATAAATTAATGTTTAATTAATGTGGTATCCGATCTACTTTATGATGGATTTCATTTCTTCAGCGCTTTTAGCCATATCAAAGAGAAATATTATTAAAAAGTTAAATGTATGTAAGGGAAAGTTATTTATTCCTTTAGGCAAAAGTAATTTATTCAATGGTGCAGTTTAAACTTGGCAACATAAACATCCTAAAAATATTAGTCATAGTCAGTCATAATCTTTATTTCATTTGGATCAAATACATGATACATATGAATGTCACACGAATTAAAAAAAAAGGTGTTAGCAAATTTGCCTAAAGAAGGCCTTTCACCGACAAGGTTGTATTGTTATATTCTGCAAGTTTTATAACATCGTACAACACTATATGAGCCTATTTTAATACGCACCTCTCTCTTGGGGGCGGTATGACGTACATTCGATGGAGCATCGATGGTAGGGCTAAATATGCGAGGTTACATGCCTTATAAAGAAACCTTATTTTTAATTAAACCACCCCATCATAAGCTTTTGATATCTTATTGCTTTATCTTACGCCCCAAAGATTTTTTGTACAAAATGTAACATTTAATTATCATATTTTGAAGGCCTTTTTGTCGTAATATAAAGTAGGTAGGTATTTTTTCCTTTTTCACATAGATTTTTATTTCTTCTTTTGCGTTAAATATCTACTACGCCAAAAGGCCAGTCTAAAGGTGACGTGTTGAAATAACTTTTGGGAATAAACCAATTAAGTTACATTATAAAAGATTACGTTTGTAGTCTATTGGTGAACTACCTTTTGCCAAATAGTGAATTAGAGCCAAAAAGGCAATATAGAAATATGACCGTGAATGTAGGTATGTATCAATACAGATGTAGTTACAGTAAATACACTCAGGTCGGCACATCTGAGTGTATTTTCTGTCCTTGAATGTATTACAGAAATGTATCTCACACCTAATGATGATAAAATTATAATAAAATATTATAACAATAATATACAAAGTCAAAGTCAAATCTTTTTATTCATTTGGATCACATACATGTTACTTATGAACGTCATACAAAGCCAAAAAAAAAGGTGTCAGTAAATTTGCCTACGGCCAGTTCACTGACAAGGTTGAGCTCTGAGAAGAACTTGGCAAGAAACTCAGGCCACTCTTTTTAATCACCATAGTTGTTACAATTTTAATTGGTTACAGTTTGAAATATCACACACAGAAAGGTACAGAACTAAAACACCATACTAAAATGGACAGAAAGAAAAAAATTACTCACAAGAAGTCGCGCGGGGCTTCGCACCCGTCGTTGTTAATGTGAACTCTGCTCAGTTCCTATTGGTTATAGCGTGATGTTAGGTATGTAACCTATAGCCTTCCTCGATAAGTGGGCTATCCAACACTAAAATATTTTTTCTAATCGAACCAGTAGATAGCCTAACCTTTAACCAAACAAACAAACTCTTCAGCTTTATAATACTAGTATAGATTATACAATACTAGAAAATATGCAGGCAGTGTGCTATCACAGTGTTCGCCACATCGTTTTCACGTAGGTATTCACTGTACATATATTCATCGGTTATCATAGTACAAGGGCTCTCAAACTCGTTATGCTGATTTTGAACAATACAAATTCGAAATTCAAATTCTCAAAAATTCTCTCTCTTCAAATTTCAATGCAGCATTCGAAATTCAAAGCCGTCAAACTCATTCACTAATGAAAGTACCGAAATATGCATTGTGCAGCAATGACGTTACAGAAGGTTCCCTAACCCTTCTATAACTCGGTTCAATAATTACAACGTCGATGGTCGATCGTGTTGGGTCAGCATGTAACCCAATTTTCGGCTCACGAATGAACATCGTTTTAATATCGCAACACGTGTGAAATTGGATACAAGCTTGACACTATACTTTCAGTTTTTATTTGGAACGAAATAGTTTCTAATAGAGTTTTGAATTGTTACCTTCTGAAAACGTGAATTGAATGGTTTGAAGTTGTTTGGTATTTGGCGTCGGTTCAGTAATCATGTTTTGTCTACCCATAATAACTCAGCTCTCATGGCAACCCGTTCCCAGCAGTCGGACAATATTTTATTTTTATTTTATTTAACAAACAAAAACATTAATGGTTATTAAATATGGACCTGTTTCACAACTAGCAGAAAAGTATATAATAAACTACTTGAAACTTTTTTGACAGATTTCTATGAAAAATACGTCAAAAATCTGATAACTAAGTTTCAAATAGGCTATCTAGCACTTATTTGCCAGTGGTGAAACAGGGTCTTAAAATTAACATAACCCAGGACAGTTTCTTCAAATGACTATAGATAAATATAAATACACACACAATGGGCTGAATAGCAACCAGTTATTGTCCGATTTTCATGGTCACAACGCGGAAAAATTGAAACACAATACTAACCCGGTAGGTAGTAGTGTTGGAGGCATCCGTTGGTGGCAGGGACAGCAGCGCGAAGGGCAGCAGCAGCGCACTGGACATGCGCCGCGGCCCCCCCATCACTGCGCACCATTCGCACCGTGCACGCGTCTACCTGAAACGACAAGAAAACTTTAAAGTTTCCATTCACACTTCCATTGAAATATAAAAATACGAGATAAAAAATATTTTTGAACCCGTTTTAAAACAATTAAATTTCCAGTCCGTTTCATTTCCAGGATGTCGGAAGAAGCGACTAGGAGAACCAATATTACCAGGCACCTATATAAGACAGGTAAACCTTCAAAACGCAAACCACCTCTTTTGAGGATAGATGCTTACCTAGCAGTGACGTAATAATAATAAATAATATATTCTCAAATAGTAGAAGTTCCAGCAAAAGTATTTTCCACGCGAATTAATATGCCACTGCTGTTCAAAGCCAGCGACCGTTCAGAAGTATTGTGTTCTTCAAACTGTTTTCTAAAAATAAATATTACAATCGTTTTAGTCGTACAGTCATCAATTAAACAGCTTTTAATGGATGACAAGTTGATAAATAAAAGGACGAAGCTTAGCTAACAATAGAGTCAGACTTTATTTATTGTGTTTTTGTGGAATGAAAATATGAACATTTTATATCTAAAATACAGAGTAAAAAGCGCCTACTCGACAGTCATGGTGAATGTTTGTCGAGAATCCATTAAATAAATCTGTGACATTGCCAGCGCTTCATACTTGAAATTCAGACAGGAAAATAATTTGCAGATTGCAGACAGCAAAGAGCGTTTTTGACTTTTGGAATTTTAATTACATGACTGTGTAGAGATGAAACTCTCACAGTCACAGCTCACTATTATATTTATAACTAGCGAGCCAAACCAGTTCGACACGGGGCTCATTTTGTAATAAATCAGAATCATCATCATCAGTCGTAGGACGTCAGCTGTTAGGCATAGGCCTCCCCAAAAGTTTTTCAATGAGTCTTTAAGGTTGGTCTAGTGTTTTCGACTCTTACACTGAATAACAATTCTCCAGCCCCAGCTTGAAACTTAGTATTTTTCCAGAATCATAATAAGGCACTAAATTGGACCTTTACTACATACAATTTTAAACTACTAGCAAATGTGAGTGTGCCAGCTTGTGCCAGGCTATGTTCACTAGAACTTTTGGCGAAGTATTCATGTTTTGCCGTAAAACGTGTTCTCTTTCACAGATGCTCGCGCGAGTACAATCTTCCATTCGTACTGTTCATGTTTTCAACGTAAAACTAAGCAGGACTTGAAAATAAAAGATGCTGATAGCCTACTTGGATTCTCAATATGGAATAGTCGAAATCGATATCACTGACAATTGTTTGAAAATTACATTGACCATAGTTTCAAAATTTCAAACATTTGACAGCGATATCGAATCGGACTTAGTTGATGTCCAGATTCAGAGTAGGTTATCTAGATGTGTTATTGAAAAAAGTCGGTTCACTGTTCACAGATTCATTTCAACCCATAAATGTCCAACTGCTGGGCTTGGGTCTACTCCAAAGAATATGGAGGTAATTCAGCCTACTATACCACGCTGGCCAGACGGGTTGGTATAGGGTTTGTTTTGAATTTTCTTTTTCTCGCAGCGCTCTTGTCTGCATATTATTATGGTTACTTCCTTAATCGCCTTTTACCAAACCCACGAGTTGAGATGGGGTAGTGACTTAGTATTCTTAATCTCTCACTACACGGACGATGTTCACAGATTAAAGAACTTATTATAAGACCAAAATTAAAACGAGGCAAAGTAAAACTCCTAATCAAAAATAAATCCTATCTATGTTATTTCAATGTTATCCAATATTCCTTTTTCTATTTATCACTTAATTTTATCTTCGATTTCACTTTTGTCAAACATCCTTCAATATTTATTACGAATTCAATCCGTCCCAAATTTGAGTTTGATATTTGATCTACATTAAATTACATTAAGTTTGTTTTCATTCCGGGTATTGTATCGAATTACTCAAATCAACAATCTTTGACCCTTCAAAATCCTCCGTGGGATAGAATTTATCACTATCCTAAAATACCAGGTTATATTGCGCAGTAACCCATTTAATGGATCTCAGTCTAACATTTACGGATCACAAAGAAAAACAGATAAAGGCCTTTTTGTATTAATTAACTTCCATTTTAATAAAACAACAGAATCTGATATTATTAATTCAAAGGAATCTTCAGTTTGTTTTTTAAATAAACAACTATTGTTGGAGCGTGCTTAATTATAGGTAAAATAAAAAGTTAGGTACACAGGATTTGAAGAGACAATAAATAGAAAGAAGTATTTTCTTTGACAAGAAAATATTATATTAGAATCGGCTTTGTCGCAGATTTTTACGCATAAAGAATTCAATATGGTCCGCTCTACTTTTTAGTTAGCTTTGTAGATAATGTAGGGTTATATTTATGTAACAAATATAACCCTGCCACAACTATGTGTTTTGTGAATATCGACCTAGTTACGGAACGCCAGCCCCCTCACGGCTTTTATCATCAAGTCAGCTATTAACATCTTAAAAATCCGAAAACCGTACTCGTGTAGTTATATAATTGAAAAATGTAATGTGTTTTATTCCGGACTGGCGTTACGTAAACATGGTGCACCTTCTTATACATGATGGTTTATTTTAACTTATAAATATTCTTCTTTTTTTTTTTTTTTTTTTAAAAGACAACGCCCGCACTAGGGAACGAGCCCTGTGTCGCGGGGAGCTTTACAAACATGAAACTAACGGACACAAAGTACACCCAGACTAGAAACAAATATCTATGAATTACACAAATATTTGTCTCGTGTGGGAATCGAACCCACGTCACCCAGCACGGCGATGTAGTGGCGAGGCGACCACCTTAACCACTGCGCCACGGTGACAGTCAAAAAAAAATTCAAAAGTCAAAAGTAAATTCTGTTAACTACTTGCTTTGCCTTACAATAAAAATTAAAAAATGCATGTTCGTACAGAACTCTCAGTGCGCGAGACCTACTCGCAATTGACCGGTTATTACTTGCAAAAGGTTTCTATTTTAAATGGTGTAAATTTTAAAGTTAGAAATGCATGATTTAAATAGTCATTTTGTTTTCCTCTTCCTAGAACATTTTAAGGTATAAAATGAACAATCTGTTGCATAGTAAATTTCCATTATGAAACAAGTGCCGTTGCTATAGAGCTCTGTAACGCAATTCCTGTGAGGAAATTGCCATAATCATAAGTGTATTAAGATGTTTTAGTAAACAGGACATGCAAGCGTTGCCATGTTTTTAAGATTTATAAATGCAGGTGTGTGTGTATAATAATAATAATAAAGGTTTATTTGTCACTATAAATATCAGTTACAAAATTTAACTTAGACTAAGAGATGTTTATACATGAGACACAATAATAACTGTTAACTGGATCCCAAACTAGGCGGTTGCCTGTAATATGGAAGACAGTGATCAGTCAGGAGAATGATGCAGTGTATATATAACAGTGAGCGTGGATTTGTGAATTGACTATGGTAAGTACTATAAACTTTTATTAATCAACGTATTAATAAGATTAAATTATAAATTATGTGTGTGTGTGTGTGTGGGTGTGTGTGTGTATGTGTGTGAGTGTAAGTGTATGTGTGCATGCCTGTGATTGTTACAGTTTATTCAATAAATTTAAGTAAGTAAGTGTATTATGTAAGTATGTGGATGTTTCTTGTGCGAATGATGTTATAGCCAAAATATAGATTACAAGTTTCTAAATCCAAATAATTGCTTTTTATATTTAATCCAAAATTATTGAACAATGCAACAATAAAATAAGACCCATAAATTCTTTTGGACTTAATAACCATAATCCTCTAGCCATAAACGCTCCGTAATACAAATGGTCATTAGTCCCAAAATAAAATGAGTCATTAGACAACTTTGTATGGCACTGTAAATTAAAAAGGGGAAATGGTTTCAGGTGATAGTCGGGTGGTTGGCTATTCAGGTCAGGAACGATGGAGACCCTGCCCCGGGCGCGTTTCCGTCACTAAAGCTACAACGAAGCTCTTAACGACCTTTGAGGGAACTGGGAATCAATTTTAGTAGATCTTTTATGAAGAATTTTCCAGTGATTTTGTAGTTTACTGTTTTACAATGTTGAAGATAATGTTGTTGAATATGCGTTTAGGGTTGGATGAAGTGCATTGTGGTTTGAAAAAAGGATAAAATATTTTATGGGCAATTTACATTTATTGTCATTCATTCATTCGTTCGTTGTAAATTGACATCGAAATTATTTCTTCATGCCTTTTTAAGAGTTACAGTAAAAATATGCTTTCTATTTTGCGAACCTTACTGATGAGCCGTTTGTCATCGTGTCCGGTAGGAATATCCTCTACGTTTATATTATCCTCATCCTCACTTATTTATTTATAAATATGAAAGTGAGTTTTTTGTGTGACCTTTTCAACAAGTGTGACTCAAATTCCTATCATAAAGTATAAATGAGGAAAATTTCGAGTTAAGTAGATTCTTAACATTGCAATTGCTTGTTTTACGGTTACAGAATATACGGTAATTTTGTGGTTAGTCAGATGGTTATGGCATGCGGCTTACTGTTTCAGACGGTGAACTCACTTTTTAATAAATATTAATGTTATTTAAGTTAATACGAAAAGTAACTTGTTCCTTTTTAATCAATGGGATTCAACACGGAAACACACGATGGTCACAAGCTAACTAGTGAGGCGATGTCATTGCTCTGTCAGTTAAATATACAAATTCAATGAATATGTACTACAAAAGTAGATATTTAGATAGAAACCTACATATATATGAGAACTCTAGTACTAATTTGGGAGAATAGCATAAATTTACATTTGGCTCACAATTTACCAGTGTTCAGTGAGTTTCATCTTCATATCTGCTCGTAAATGGTCTCAATTGCAAATTCTTGTAATGGATGGTAGTGTTGTAAGGTTGTAACCACCAAGTTGTAGTTACGAGCTTGCCAAGTGGCAGCCGGAATGGGAACCGCGTTTCGTTGTACTATGAATATGGATGTTGTATTAAAACCTTTATAGTAACAATTTGAACAAACTGGCGGAGAGAGACGTGACGTAGGTACCTGAACAAACGGCTTGAAAATTATTATATAATAAAATTAATAAGCGGTCCCGTTTTACCGAACTCTAAAAATCATTGGTTTTCGCTCACAACACCCATAATTATATTTATGAATGAATATAATCATTCAACATTCATCATTTCAACCTATTACTCTCCATCAAGTAGTAAGCTAACTCTGTTATTTATTATTATAATGTGGAAAACGGTGCTGGTTGCGTAAGTACCTAAGCTAACTAATATTATTCTTTTTACCCGACTGACAGGACGGGTATTGTTTTTCGCGCGTATCTGGTATGTTTGTAAATTTCTTTATTTCCACTATTCTTCCAAACGGCTGGATGGATTTGGACAATTAAGGTATCGTTAGATTCTTCTCAAAACCCAAGTGTCCTTAGATAGGTATTATAAAAAAAAAGACAAAACAGCGGACTTTTGGCGCCTAATTGTAAGAAGTTAGAATTTTTTTTAACTAAACACATCGGGTATAGTATCAAAATAAAGGGGATCAAATGGAGATCACAAATATATACATATGTTATATATTTAAATTTAATCAGAAATAATAATTACAACATTTTTTCGGTCTTTTTAGTGCGTTGCTTATCTGTTGATTTTTTGCAGTCGGCTTATTTATATTTTTTTAATTACATTTACTTGTTAATTAACCATTACCATAGCAATTTTTTTTTTCCTAAATAAGGAAATATAAAAAATCTCAGAACAGAGATTTCTTTCCATAATAAATAAATACGTAGATTTATGTTGAAGACACTACGATGTAAATGTAAAAACTAACCCTTCGGCTATTCTGGTTTTGGCGATAACATTTAATTATATCTGTAACTGATTACTATTTGTATTACCCATACTAGATTATTATTAGTACTTATTTCAATTACTGCCATTTGAGAATGTAGTTGTAGTATGTACCATTCTAGTAGCTTTCAAAGGTGTTTAAATTTAACATGTATAAAGTTCTTTTAGTTTTATTGGTTGTAACGTTTGTAACGGCATCTATTGCTAACTTACATTGTATTGTTAACTTATCTATACAAATAAATAAAATTTGAGTGCTGTTTGTAATATTAAAATAACCGCTTTTTACTACCTGCATATGAATGTATATACGGTATATACCAAAATAACATTTTTTCAATTTTTGTCTGTCTGTTTGTTCCACGCGGATGAAGTCGCGGGTACAGCTAGTGTGAAATAAAACCCTTTTAAATAAACAAACCCACACTAGATTCGTACAGTTCTATATATTTTATTTTATACAGATAAGCCCTAAAACAAAGGCAGTAGCTAAAACAAATACGGAACCTCTCGAGACGTATGAGTAGGGTTCTATGGCAACAAGATTTTTCTTTTACCTAGACAGGCAATTATAGAAACCGCCAACCGTTGAATGATGCCAACTTTGAATTCCCAAGATGATTTAAGTTCTAAATTCGGAAGTTCATTCAATATACTTATCATTGAAAGGTGAGACATGAATGAAATTATTTAAAACATTTTATTTTATTCAGTTTTCTATTCGGACTGACGTTGTACTCCGCGGTAATGAAATTTCTTTGGGTAATGAGTTGAACTTTCAGACATTTTTATCAAATTATCCCTCGAATATGATAAGGAAAAATCATCTGGTTATTAACAGAGAGAGGTTCTGAATGACTCTTAGAAGCATTTGTTGGTGGCGTACAATAAATTGGGGAGCCTTTGAGCTTTCTTTATGTTGCGAGCGAGTGGATCGAAATAACGTTTATCTTATTGTATATGTTACAGTCGAAACTCTTAACCAGACAAAAGTAGTTTTGACTAGCTGTATCAGTCTAAATTCATAAAAAAGTAAAGAAGTCGGTACTAAACGAGTTTTCAAACTGGCTGTGTTAGGTTAGATTAGTTTTTATAAATGCCTGGCCGTCTTTATTGACCTAAAAAAGGCATTTGACACCGTCTCTGTTCCCACCCTCATAAACAAGCTTGAAAATATAGGAATACGTGGTAATCCTCTTTCACTCTTCAGGAATTATCTAGTTGACCGTCAACAACAGGTCAAAATTAATGAATACGTTAGCGAACCTGAAAATGTCCTATATGGCGTACCACAGGGCAGTGTGATCGGTCCGACTCTTTTTTTAATTTATATAAATAGCTTATGTAATATAGTCTTAGATTCAGGTCGTATTTTTTCATACGCCGATGACACAGCCATAGTGTTTACTGGTAATTCGTGGAAAGAAGTCCAAGAACTTGCCGAAACTGGGTTGGCCAGAGTGGCTACTTGGCTCAATAGTAATCTACTGACCCTAAACACTAATAAAACTAATTATATTTGTTTTTCTATATATAATTCATCTCAACCACCGGCAGACTTTGGAGTCCGGATTCATGGGTGCACCAATCTTCAGTTAGGAAATTGTAACTGTCCCCTTATCACAAAAGTTAACGAAACAAAATACCTCGGTGTCATGATTGACCAGCGACTCTCATGGCATTCTCATTTGGCGTTACTGACAAACAGAATTAGAAAGTTCACATGGGTCTTCAGAATCTTACGACAGGTCACAACATCTGACATACTCGACAAAATATATGTATCTCTTGTTCAGTCGGTACTGACATATTGTATACCCATTTGGGGTGGAGCTACTAAAAGTAAATTTATTGAACTTGAGAGGGCTCAAAGGTCAGTATTAAAAGTGATGTACTCTAAGCCCTTTAGATTCTCCACCTGTGAATTATATGAACTGACTAATATTCTTTCTGTAAGGCAACTGTACATCCTACTTTCTGTGTTAAAAGTACATTCAAAACTTAGTTTTGACCCAAAGCTTCTTCATAAAAGAAACAATCGCACTATTACTACTGCTCGCACGGTTAGTACGACATTCGCTAGAAGACAATTTGAAAGACAATCATCATATCTCTACAATAAAATAAATAGAACTCTTAATATTTATCCAATGTCTGACTATGATTGTAAGAAAACGCTCAAATCCTGGCTAAAAACCTTAAATTATTACAGTACAGAAGATCTCTTTCATATAATATCATAATAATTAGTACATTATACCTTTATATTTTAACTTCTATTCCATAACATAATTATAAATTATATATTATTATATTTATTACATAATATATATATGTATATATATATATATATCTATATATATCTATTTATACATACCTCACACACACACTCACACACACACACACACACATTCACACTAAACAGTGTTTTAATAATTATTATCTGCTTTTTTTTTATATATAAATTTCATTCTTGTCACTTACCTGCCTAGTTCTTTATTTTTTTGTAATAATGTGAAGAGCGGGGTCTCCTATCACAAGTAATGTTTTACTTAAAAGGAGTACCTCAACCACTGATGTAATCTAGCTTGTAAGATATTGGAAAATAAACTTATTAAACTTATTATAATTATTTAAAAAAACGAACCTAAAGGCCTTTTTTTCACAAAACTAGAGTAAGTAGAAAAAAACGCCGTAAGGTTATGATTCTGCCATTAAAATCTTCTATTAGATCCTAGTTAAAATAGCCAATTAACCCCAAGCAAATAGCGTCCAAATTAATTGCGTTTCCTTTTCATCATTTAACCGAAATATTTTTGGTATTACGCGGAATATAAGTTAAATAACCAATTAATTTAACTTATTAACTGAGAATGAAGCCATTTAAATTACTTCCAAACTCTTGAGTAACAAACATAACAAGTAAAATCAAAGCCATATCGTTTTGTTCCACCCCTTTATCTATACAACTGACAAACTAGCTAAATAAAACTTGATCATATTGCGTTAATTATAAAGTACATTTTAAGTTATGCAGTGTAAAGGTTAACTGGTACCCTGAACAATATTGGCGCTGAGCCGTCTAATTACTTAATTTTTGTGTTAATTCTGTAAAATGGTCCGTTTGGAACATTCCAAGTTAGTTTGGTGTCGCATGTCGTGCCGCGGGCAACGTTCCAACGAAGTTGTGTAAAGTGGCGCTCTAGATATATTCAGCCATCCAACGTTCTGTGCCTTTAACCAAATGCACTGCTTTAACAGTTGCATAGCGACTGTGGAGCTCTGAAAGTTCTTTCCGTAATTTATTTTAATGGATTGTTTTGGATTCAGCTTCTCTAATGTTTTCTTGACTCATATGGTGCTAAAATCTATTGTAGTAGTCATTTTAATGTTCTAGACACTAAAATCCGCCAATCCTAGGTAGTGTACATCCAAATTCGGTATAATTATCGTACCAGCCGCCACCACAAAGCCATTCTGTAGATACTTCATCCATTTCCAGCTCGTGTTTGTTAGAACCTCTGGAATCCACTGATTATTCGTATCTGCGAGCGATATGGTCTACACATTGTGAATTTACTAATCATTGGTGGTAACTGATATTCTGACAGCTCACAGGCAGTATGCAATCTGGTCATATTTGAATTTTTTTTTACACAAAATGTATACGTACTAATGTTGTAAAGACATCGTGTTTGTAGATATGTATGTAGGAGTAGTTAGGTTGTACCAGTTCTAGCTCACTATCCAGAATCCGTCTGGCTCACTAGCTCACTATTCTCGAGTCGACAAAAACTAAAAAAAAAAAAAAAAAAAAAAAAAAAAAAAAAAAAAAAAAGGTTTTGCCATGCTCTGATCACGAATCTGCGGTCCGTTTTTGTCTAGGATGTGTGGTTTCAGAGATGTGGAAATCAATTAAGAAGAGTATCTAATCGATATCTAATCCCGCACCCTCATTAACGTTTCTTTTGTTCTCATGTTTCCTATTATCTATTGTTTCTGGTAGACCCTCATTAGCATTCTTATCTATTACTTATTGTAAGCCCTTTTTATCACTGCTATTGTTTAAGAACTTCCATGCTATTCTGAATCATCAATAAAACACATTCCTTCATTTCTACATTTTTATTGCTTATTAAAATATGAATGAAACATCTGATCCACTAAAATATCATTGTATACTGTGTTCTCTGTAAATATGTTCGTAAAACTACGCATTGAACACCCCTGAAACTTATATAGCAAATACATTAAGCAATATTCACCGCAAACTGATGTCCACTCATTCTGAATTCTATCCACATTCCAGTCCCATCTTTTACAATTCCTTCTTAAAAAGTCGAGATGATATCGTGTAGGTGCACGTCCATATGAATCAAAATATTGACCAATACCATTCGTATCGACATGTAAAGCTATCCAATGTGAGCCTGGTTTATCATCCGTATCCAAATTGCATATTGTGTACATAGGTACATGAGTGTAAATGGGTAGTCTATTAGCAGCATACACATTATATTTGATAGATTAAAGTTATTAATCGCTTCAAGAGATGCTGGTAATACAAACCATGACAATGAAATACTATCTATTACACTACTCAACGACAAAAAAATATCTGGTTCGGCTTGTACTATTTCATAATCAGGATGACTAATAAAAAAACTTTCTGTCACATCTAAAAATAGAGAAATTTAATATTTTTAGTTTTCATCTCTTTATTATTTTTTAGACTGAGGTTAGATCGAAATTATGACCGATTTGCTAACACAATCGTTACTATTTGTTAGTTTGATAGCTATTCTTTATGATGTCACGCGTGTGTGTAAACAATCTAGATCTTTTCTGTTATATTTGCGGCGAGTTTACGCCAAAATCGCAGAAAAAACCACTTTCGGACTTAATTAAAAATTGTTACAAAGCTTATTTCGACCGGGAAGTTATAAATATCAATAAATCGTGGGTGCGTAATCAATTTGTGCAGATCTTAGAGTGGTTTATTTCTTAACTGGATTGCAGTCGGGTTATACAACATATTGCTGCTTTCTTTGTGAGTGGGATAGTCGAGCGCGATCAGAACATTTTGTAAAAGAACATTGGCCATTACATCATTCTTTTGTACCTGGACAAAAAAATGTTAAGAATGAGCCTTTAGTGGAAGCCTATAAAATCATTTTACCGCCGCTACACATAAAATTGGGACTCATTAAGAACTTCGTGAAACGTTTAAATCACGAAAGCGTAGCTTTTCAGTTTCTTAAGCAAAAGTTTCCCAAGCTTAGTGAGGCAAAAGTTAAAGAAGGCATATTTGTAGGTCGGGACAAAAAGAAAATGATTGAAGATCCATCTTTTATATCTACTCTTACTCCAGTCGAAAAAGAAGCATGGAAAGCTTTTGTAGAAATGACCAAAAATTTTCTTGATAACAACAAATCTCCTGACTTTCGTGACAAAATAAAATTAATGTTGGACTGTTACCATAGAATGGGATGCAATATGTCGCTCAAAATACATTTCCTTTACTCACATTTAAGCTTTTTTCCTGAAAATATGGGTTCAGTTAGCGATGAACAAGGTGAACGTTTTCATCAAGATGTTGCAGCGATAGAAAAACGTTACCAAGGAAGATGGGAGCCCGCTATGCTAGCAGATTACTGTTGGGGCCTCATCCAAGATACCCCTGAATCGCACTACAAGAGAAAAGCCAGCCAGCCCCAAAAACATCGCCTTTCCGTACAAAATATTGATAAGATTAGTTCAGTCCCTACAAAAATTGTTATTTTTGACCTGTCATTATATCTGAAAACTGAGATGTGACCGAAAACGTTTATTTATGCAATCCTGTCATATTTGGTGTAAGAAATAAGAAAAACATAGTTAGACCTCAGATAATTTTAAAAGTTTGAAATTTGTTGAGTAGTGTTATCGAAGAGTTAAAGGAAGCTGGAATAATTACGGAATAAATAGCGACCACTTGAAGATTTTAAATCAGTATGGTTAACTTATTCATACTGAATGTTAAAAAAAAAAATATTGTGTCAATACGCAGCGCAGACATAAAACTCAAAAAGAGTAATAAAAATAATCAACATGAGTAAAGCGGATGTGGTAAATGAAATTCATAAAAATGTTAGAGTCAATTTTCCTCGAAGAAATGTTGTGATGAAAGATATAGATGATCTCTGGCAAGCAGATTTAATTGACATGCAGTCTGTTTCTCAAGAAAATAAGAAAATGAAATATATTCTTACAATTATTGACACATTTTCAAAATATGGATGGGCTTTTCCTATCAAGAATAAAAGTCAAGATTTTATATGTGACACTTTCAAAACCTTGTTTGTTAAGGGACGTTACCTAAAAATTTACAAACTGATAATGGTACAGAGTTTTACAACAATAAATTCAAAAAGCTAATGAAATTTTATAATATCAACCATTATTCGACACTCGATAAAAAAAGCTTCAATAGTTGAACGATTTATCAGAACATTAAAATCAAATTTATATAAAACATTTAGTTTAAAAGGCAACTACAAGTGGATAGATAATACCCTCAATGATATTATTAATAAATATAATCATACATACCACCGAACCATTAATGAAATGCCAGCAAAAGTAAATAATAACAATAAAACAAACATATTAGAAAGATATAATAATATTAAATCAGAAAATAAGGGTACTCTTACAAGAAAGTTTAATGTTGGTGATTTTGTCCGTATTAGTAAATATAAAGGAACATTTGAAAAAGGATACACCCCTAACTGGTCAACCGAAATATTCAAAATCAGTAAAATACAAAATACAATACCTGTAACTTATTTAATACAAGATACAATCAGAGGCCAGCCTATTTTAGGAGCATTTTATGTGCAAGAACTTCAAAAGACTAAACATCCTAACGTTTATCTCGTTGAAAAGATCCTAAGAAGAAAAGGAAATATGATTTTAGTAAAATGGTTAGGTTTACCTTCCAATGAAAACAGCTGTATACATAAATCAAATATATTATAAGAAACAAACTATTTGTCACTGTTTTCATTTCATTTATTTATTTTATTTCATTAACAATAGATTGTGTTTGAAAAAAAAAAAAAAAAAAAAAAAAAAAAAAAAATACACATACAATAAAATAACATTTAGATACAAGATAACTCATTACTCACAATACATTACATTAAAATAAAATTAAATAGTTATTACGATGTGTTATACAATAAATTAAGATGTCAACATTAAGTAAATAGGAAGTCAAGATTGTACTTAAAACTAAAAATATTATATAAAAATAGATTTAAATGACAATAATGAAATATAAATTATATATAAAAAAATTGGATTTATTAATTGTCATTTGTTTTATTTGTCATTTTAATAAAATCTTCGATGGAATAAAAGCAATTTTCTAGAAGATAAGCCTTGACCATTTTTTTAAAAAGGTGTGTTTTATAAATATTTTTTTTTTATATCAATTGGCAATTTATTGAATAATTTTACTGCCTGATACTTAGCACCGTGACCTACAATATTAAGTTTTGGGTGTATCTTATTTTTTAATAATAGGGTTCGTGTGGCTTCTCTGATCAACCTCTCTTCACTTGTTTCAAAACTACTTATATTTTTGGACAAATTTTCAAGAACCGACAGTATGTAGAGGCTAGGTACTGTCAGTATTGACAACTCTGTGAAGTACTCCCTACAGGACTGCCATTGGGGAATCCGTACAATTGTTCGGATGGCTCTTTTTTGCAGAACAAAAGCTCTGTTGCAGTTGTACTGATAGCTATTTCCCCAGAGCTGAATGCTATACCTTATTCTAGATTCAACTAAGGCGTAATAGACAGTTTTTAGATGGTCAATACTAACTTCATCACGAAGGCTTCTTAGGGCATAACAGGCGGATGATATGGTTGAATCTACAGCGTTTAATTCTTTTTTCCAATTTAATAAAGCATCAATATAAATACCCAAGAACTTTGTTGATTCGACAAGGTCAATTTTATGATTATTTATTCTAATATCTAATGTGTCTGAGCTACGACTGGTAGTCTTAAATAAAATTATATGTGTCTTGTTTGGATTTATTATTAATTTATTCGCAATGAACCAGTTCTGAAATATTGAAAGTGTGGTATTCACACTTGTATTTAATTCTGCTATGTTATGAGCACTTACAATTGCATTGGTATCATCTGCAAAAACAGTAAGTCGAGCATCAGGGTTTGCTTGCATCTTATAACTGATTAAGTCATTTGTAAACACTAAAAATAAAATTGGGCCTAAAATGGATCCTTGGGGAACACCTGTGTTTACATTTTTTATTCTGGAACAGTAGATTTGTTGCAAATTGTTCTCACCAATTTCCTTTATCTCAACAAACATTTTTCGGTTATGTAAATATGAACGAAACAAATCTAATGCTTTTCCTCGTACGCCGTAATATTCTAATTTAATTAATAAAAGTTTGTGGTCCACAGTATCAAAAGCCGAACTTAAATCAAGGAAAATCCCGGCCACTTTCATCTTATCATTCATTTTTCCAAGAATGTCAGTGATGAGATTGTCAATAGCATCCGTTGTACCTACACCCTTTTGATATCCAAACTGCCTGTAATTGATAATTCTATTTTGATTTAAATGACTGACAAGTCTGACCTTTATGAGCTTTTCAAAAATTTTTGAGAGAATTGGAAGCAACGATATAGGCCTATAATTTTTTGGGTCTAGAGGTGATCCTTTTTTAAGTAATGGGACAACTTTGGCAATTTTTAATTGCTCTGGAAAAAGGCCAGCATCAACAACTGTTTTACATATATGCATATTAGAACAATGTTTATCGAGACCCTTGTTGTCTGGAAGAAATCACTATTAGCGATACGACCGCTCATTGACACTGTTCTTGTATTTTGTAAGAAATCTATGTTACTATGGAGCACACAAAATAATATTCTATCTATCTATCAAATAATTCTCTATTGTAGTAAGAAATTTTCCCTTCCTTATCTATTGGCACAACTGCACAACACTAGTACCTTTTTTATGTCTATGCTATGATAAGTCTGTACTGTCTATGGTAATCTCTCGAAATAAAACCACGTCCGTTTTACAAGTCTTTAATTATTTTATATTCCACATTAAATTCAATAGGTTATGGACCAGACCCACGCAATTTCCATCAAATTAAAGTTTTAAAGTAAAAATAACCACTAAAAGTAAAATTAGAATCAGTGAAGTGAAATATAACCTAAAAAGTAAAAAAACGTGGCCGATAGTAGATTAAATTTTTTTTTGTCACGAGCACTTCATCAGCTAAATGTCTTCAAATAGTGCAATGGCATTAGTAGAAAAGCTGACCGGAAGGGACAATTATCCCACCTGGAAATTTACAGTCAAAACTTATCTTGAGCATGAAGAGTTATGGCAATGTGTCGAACCGGCAACAGGTGAGGAAGCAGTTGATATAAAAAAGGATATAAAAGCAAAGTCAAAATAATCTTATTAGTAGATCCTATCAACTATATACACATACAAGAAGCCACAACGGCAAAAGAAGTGTGGGATAATTTAGCCAAAGCATTCGATGATAAAGGACTGACCCGCAGAGTAGGGCTTTTGAGAGATCTGATTACTACCACGTTAGATGGGTGCCAGAACATTGAAGATTATGTGAATAAAATAATGACTACCGCTCATAAATTGAGAAATATTGGTTTTTTAGTAAACGATGAATGGCTGGGAACCTTACTCTTGGCTGGCCTTCCAGAGTTATATCAACCAATGATTATGGCGTTAGAGAACTCAGGTTTGGTGATAACGGCTGACTCGGTTAAGACAAAACTTCTACAAGATGTCAGAAAGTCAGATACTGCTGCGCTGTATGTTAAAGGAAAAGTTAACTCGCAGAATACCAAACAAGGTTCAGAGAAGTCAAACAAACCTAATAAAGGTCCGAGGTGTTATACATGTAATCAATATGGACACATAAGCAAGAAGTGTAAAAGTAAGAAGAAAGAAAAGACAAATGAAAGCTCAGGCTATGTAGCTGTATTTTCAGCATCATTAAGCAATGATGATGGCTGGTTCATTGACTCAGGGGCTTCAATGCATCTTACGATGCACCGTGAATGGCTTTTTGATGAAATACCGCCTCCGGTCAACACTATCAAAGTGGCAGATAATAAGAAACTTTCTGTAAAAGCATGTGGAAAAGTAAATCTACGAGTGATTAATGATGGGAAGCCTGAAACAATATGTGTTCAAAATGTTCTGTATGTAACGGAATTAGCCACCAACCTTCTTTCTGTTAGTCAGATTATACAAAATGGCTGTCAAGTGAAATTTGACAAAGATGGTTGCAAAATATTTAACAAAAACAATGTACAAGTGGCTAATGCAAAACTAACTAATAATATGTACCGGCTAAATACACAAAGTATTCCAGCATACATATCTGCAAGTGAAGGAAATGATGCATACCTATGGCATCAAAGAATGGCACATCTGAACTTTGAAGATTTAAACAGACTATCGGAATGTACAGGAGTAAAAATTAAAAGCAAGAACAAAGGTGTATGTATTTCATGTCATGAGGGAAAGCAGTCAAGAAATTCATTTCCTTCAGATGGATCCAGAGCTAAAGGTTTATTGCAGCTCATACATTCTGATGTCTGCGGTCCCATGGAAGTCCAGTCGCTGGGAGGTGCACACTATTTTGTCACTTTCATCGATGACTATTCCAGGAAAGTATTTACTTATTTAATTAAGAATAAGTCAGATGTTTTTGATAAATTCAAAGAGTTTAAAGCCATGGTAGAAAATCAACTTAATTTATCAATAAAGATTTTACGCACAGACAATGGTAGAGAATATCTTAGTAATGAATTTAAATCTCTCATAACAAAGTGTGGAATAATTCATCAAACATCTGCACCATATACACCTCAACAAAATGGCTTAGCAGAAAGGATGAACCGAACATTATTAGAACGAGCCCGTTGTATGTTATTGAACGCTAAATTACAGAAGCAGTATTGGGCAGAAGCAATTTCGACAGCAGCGTACATCACCAACCGCTGTCCGACCAGAGCGTTGGGATTTCTAACTCCTGAAGAAATCTGGACTGGTGAAAAGCCCAATATCAGTCATTTAAAAATATTTGGATGTGAAGCAATGGTCCATACACCTAAAGAAAAGCTCAAGAAATGGGATGCAAAAGCAACTAAAATGGTATTCATAGGTTACAGTGAACAGACCAAAGGTTATAGACTTTTTGATCCTAAAACAAAGAGAGTTCTAATTAGCAGAGATGTTGTATTCTTAGAAAATTCAGTTATGAGAAATTACGTTGAATTACAATTGTCCGAATCCACATCAGAAGGTCCTGTACACAATAATGAAAGTTTTAATAGTGAATCAACCTTAGAGTTATGTGATCAAAATATAACTAGTGATGAGTCCTTCCACTCCGATGAGGGATCTTTGTATGAACCAGAGGAGTCAATAGACTCTAATGATATTTATTCAAATATAACAACAAGATCAAAAAATAGGTTGAATAAAGAAGATAATACTGACAATACTTACCTCTGTACAGATGACAGTTCAGACCAGCAGGACAACCCTCAGACATATAGTGAAGCAGTATCTATACATAATGTGAATGCAGCAAAATGGAAGGAGTCTATCAAAATTGAGTTGTTGGCGCATGCAGAAAATAAGACCTGGCAGTTAGTGGAGAAACCACCAGGAGTGCGGGTAATTGGCTCTAAATGGGTTTTCAAAATAAAAGAAATGCCATCCGGCCCGTTATATAAATCCAGGTTATGTGCCAAAGGTTTCTTACAGAAAGAAGGCATAGATTATACTGAAACCTTTTCACCTACAGTAAGGTATGATTCCATCAGAGTTTTACTTTCAGAGGCTGCACAGCATAATTTAGAAATGACTCAGTTTGATATAAAAACTGCATTTTTATATGGCGATATAAATGAGGACATATACATGAAACCACCTGAAGGTTTGAAAGCATCATCGAATATGGTATGTAAACTCAATCGATCACTCTATGGCCTTAAACAGGCACCAAGATGTTGGAATATAAAATTTGATTCTTTACTAAAGAAATTTGGCTTTAAAAGCAGTCATTCCGATAAATGTGTTTACATTGGTAATGTAAATAATAATATAGTATATCTGTTACTGTATGTTGACGACGGTCTCTTGTTGTCAAGTTTGAGAGAATCTTTGGATATAGTCATATCTGAATTAAACAAGAGTTTTGAAATTAAAATATGTGAACCAAAGAACTTTGTTGGTCTCCAAATAGAAAAATCTAAAGGATGTATATTTATTCATCAAGCAAACTATATTAACAGACTACTAAGTAAATTTAATATGCAGGATGCTAATTGTAATGCTATTCCAGTTGACCCTCATACAAGACTGGAAAAGAGCACAGCTGCACCGGACAAGGACATACCATACAGAGAAGCTGTTGGGTCATTGATGCACCTGGCAATAGTAAGCAGACCTGATATCACTTATGGAGTCAGTCTGGTAAGCCGATATTTAAATTGTTATAATCACACACACTGGAACGTCGTGAAGAAGATTATGAAATACCTAAAAGAAACACAACACTATGGTTTGTGTTATATGTCAAAGCATAGTAATCAACTTCAAGCATATAG
This sequence comes from Laspeyria flexula, assembly GCA_905147015.1. Classification (NCBI taxonomy): domain Eukaryota; kingdom Metazoa; phylum Arthropoda; class Insecta; order Lepidoptera; family Erebidae; genus Laspeyria; species Laspeyria flexula. The sequence continues at coordinate 6,139,838 of LR989964.1, read as the reverse complement.
TGACGCGGATTATGCGAAAGATACATGCACACGGCGATCTTTAACTGGGTATGTCTGTATTAAAAATGGAGCTGCTATAACCTGGACAACACAACTTCAACAGAGTGTTGCCTTGTCCACTACGGAGGCTGAATTTATGGCGGCGTGTGCTACTACAAAAGAAATTATGTGGTTGAAACGACTGTTAACTGACATTAATGCGTTTCATCAGGACTCAGTGACTTTACATATAGACAATCAGAGTGCAATTTGTTTAATTAAAAATGTAGACTTCCATAAGCGGTGTAAACATATAGAAGTTAAATATAACTTTATTAAGGAGAAATATGCAGACAAACAAATTAATTTAAAGTATGTATGTACAAAAGAACAATATGCTGATATGTTTACTAAAGCTTTACCTAAAGATACATTTCAGTACCTATGCAGTAAAATAGGACTGATTAAAACTAATTGATTTTAGTTTTCTTGTTAATTTTGTGTTTCAATTAAATACTAATTATTGGTAAAGTCTTTCTTTTGTTATGTAAGAGTATGTAAATTGAAAGTTGTTATAAGTAGGTACATTTATTACAGAATGTTGTGATATTACATGTATGTTATTAAACATGACTAAGCTGAGGCAGAGTGTGCTATGTATTGGTTAACTTTGTATATTTTCAAATTTGTTTAGTTCAAGAAAGGATAAAATTTTGTAAGAGTATTGTAGTAAGAAATTTTCCCTTCCTTATCTATTGGCACAACTGCACAACACTAGTACCTTTTTTATGTCTATGCTATGATAAGTCTGTACTGTCTATGGTAATCTCTCGAAATAAAACCACGTCCGTTTTACAAGTCTTTAATTATTTTATATTCCACATTAAATTCAATATTCTCGATTTATATTTATTAGGTTGTATAGACTTTATTAAATTGCAGATATTTTTGATAAAACCACCATTTCCATTTCATGAATTGACTGAACGGGAAAAGAAACAGGTGAACTGGATTGAACGTAACAGAAAGATATATTGGAGTGAAGGATTTATAACATATTCAAAGTGTCAGTGTTTGATAACAGATATATTAAAAGATAAATGTATATATGCTAAAGGTTTAGAGAAAGTGTCGTGGATGAAATGTATTTTGAAAAATAATAATATAATTAATATAGAAGACAAAGGTTGTCCAAGTTTGTTAAGTCTGTATAATCAGTATAAATATTCTAAAGATGTGTATAATTGTATTTATCATGATTCTGTTTGTGCTTTGAAAAATATTTTATGTTTAAATAAATGGTTCTTAAATTACAATAAACAATTTTATCAGTATAAGTTGTTTTATTCTTAACAAAATAAAAATATTATTTCCCCTCCCAAACACCTACTATTATTACTAAACGTTTATATGTAACTAACAACACTTATTACTCTTCATTACACTTTCATAAATATTTGCATCTAGTACCTTGGAAACAAGCTTCAAACATTGAAAATGCATCAAAACAAATACGAACCTCATTATGAAATGTATCATACCAATAAGATGCGTTTATTTTCATTTAACTTTTATTGGGTTACCGCTAATTCGCATAAAATATTAATAACAGAAATGGCTAACGCTGGATTTTTTTATTGTGGAAATGGAATAAATGATGAAACTGCATGTTTTTCTTGTGGAGGAATTATTAAAGATTGGGAGATTTATAACGATCCTTGGATGCAACATGCTATTCATTATCCCAAATGTATTTTTTTGAATGTCGTAAAAGGAACGAATTACGTGTTGAATGTCTCTATGGAAACTAAAAATTTAAAAATCTGTGACAGCTGTAGTCTAACTGGTGTTATTTGTGTTAGACAGAATCACCCCACTTAAACATCCAAGGATCGTTATAAATCTCCCAATCTTTAATAATTCCTCCACAAGAAAAACATGCAGTTTCATCATTTATTCCATTTCCACAATAAAAAAATCCAGCGTTAGCCATTTCTGTTATTAATATTTTATGCGAATTAGCGGTAACCCAATAAAAGTTAAATGAAAATAAACGCATCTTATTGGTATGATACATTTCATAATGAGGTTCGTATTTGTTTTGATGCATTTTCAATGTTTGAAGCTTGTTTCCAAGGTACTAGATGCAAATATTTATGAAAGTGTAATGAAGAGTAATAAGTGTTGTTAGTTACATATAAACGTTTAGTAATAATAGTAGGTGTTTGGGAGGGGAAATAATATTTTTATTTTGTTAAGAATAAAACAACTTATACTGATAAAATTGTTTATTGTAATTTAAGAACCATTTATTTAAACATAAAATATTTTTCAAAGCACAAACAGAATCATGATAAATACAATTATACACATCTTTAGAATATTTATACTGATTATACAGACTTAACAAACTTGGACAACCTTTGTCTTCTATATTAATTATATTATTATTTTTCAAAATACATTTCATCCACGACACTTTCTCTAAACCTTTAGCATATATACATTTATCTTTTAATATATCTGTTATCAAACACTGACACTTTGAATATGTTATAAATCCTTCACTCCAATATATCTTTCTGTTACGTTCAATCCAGTTCACCTGTTTCTTTTCCCGTTCAGTCAATTCATGAAATGGAAATGGTGGTTTTATCAAAAATATCTGCAATTTAATAAAGTCTATACAACCTAATAAATATAAATCGAGAATTATTTGATAGATAGATAGAATATTATTTTGTGTGCTCCATAGTAACATAGATTTCTTACAAAATACAAGAACAGTGTCAATGAGCGGTCGTATCGCTAATAGTGATTTCTTCCAGACAACAAGGGTCTCGATAAACATTGTTCTAATATGCATATATGTAAAACAGTTGTTGATGCTGGCCTTTTTCCAGAGCAATTAAAAATTGCCAAAGTTGTCCCATTACTTAAAAAAGGATCACCTCTAGACCCAAAAAATTATAGGCCTATATCGTTGCTTCCAATTCTCTCAAAAATTTTTGAAAAGCTCATAAAGGTCAGACTTGTCAGTCATTTAAATCAAAATAGAATTATCAATTACAGGCAGTTTGGATATCAAAAGGGTGTAGGTACAACGGATGCTATTGACAATCTCATCACTGACATTCTTGGAAAAATGAATGATAAGATGAAAGTGGCCGGGATTTTCCTTGATTTAAGTTCGGCTTTTGATACTGTGGACCACAAACTTTTATTAATTAAATTAGAATATTACGGCGTACGAGGAAAAGCATTAGATTTGTTTCGTTCATATTTACATAACCGAAAAATGTTTGTTGAGATAAAGGAAATTGGTGAGAACAATTTGCAACAAATCTACTGTTCCAGAATAAAAAATGTAAACACAGGTGTTCCCCAAGGATCCATTTTAGGCCCAATTTTATTTTTAGTGTTTACAAATGACTTAATCAGTTATAAGATGCAAGCAAACCCTGATGCTCGACTTACTGTTTTTGCAGATGATACCAATGCAATTGTAAGTGCTCATAACATAGCAGAATTAAATACAAGTGTGAATACCACACTTTCAATATTTCAGAACTGGTTCATTGCGAATAAATTAATAATAAATCCAAACAAGACACATATAATTTTATTTAAGACTACCAGTCGTAGCTCAGACACATTAGATATTAGAATAAATAATCATAAAATTGACCTTGTCGAATCAACAAAGTTCTTGGGTATTTATATTGATGCTTTATTAAATTGGAAAAAAGAATTAAACGCTGTAGATTCAACCATATCATCCGCCTGTTATGCCCTAAGAAGCCTTCGTGATGAAGTTAGTATTGACCATCTAAAAACTGTCTATTACGCCTTAGTTGAATCTAGAATAAGGTATAGCATTCAGCTCTGGGGAAATAGCTATCAGTACAACTGCAACAGAGCTTTTGTTCTGCAAAAAAGAGCCATCCGAACAATTGTACGGATTCCCCAATGGCAGTCCTGTAGGGAGTACTTCACAGAGTTGTCAATACTGACAGTACCTAGCCTCTACATACTGTCGGTTCTTGAAAATTTGTCCAAAAATATAAGTAGTTTTGAAACAAGTGAAGAGAGGTTGATCAGAGAAGCCACACGAACCCTATTATTAAAAAATAAGATACACCCAAAACTTAATATTGTAGGTCACGGTGCTAAGTATCAGGCAGTAAAATTATTCAATAAATTGCCAATTGATATAAAAAAAAATATTTATAAAACACACCTTTTTAAAAAAATGGTCAAGGCTTATCTTCTAGAAAATTGCTTTTATTCCATCGAAGATTTTATTAAAATGACAAATAAAACAAATGACAATTAATAAATCCAATTTTTTTATATATAATTTATATTTCATTATTGTCATTTAAATCTATTTTTATATAATATTTTTAGTTTTAAGTACAATCTTGACTTCCTATTTACTTAATGTTGACATCTTAATTTATTGTATAACACATCGTAATAACTATTTAATTTTATTTTAATGTAATGTATTGTGAGTAATGAGTTATCTTGTATCTAAATGTTATTTTATTGTATGTGTATTTTTTTTTTTTTTTTTTTTTTTTTTTTTTTTCAAACACAATCTATTGTTAATGAAATAAAATAAATAAATGAAATGAAAACAGTGACAAATAGTTTGTTTCTTATAATATATTTGATTTATGTATACAGCTGTTTTCATTGGAAGGTAAACCTAACCATTTTACTAAAATCATATTTCCTTTTCTTCTTAGGATCTTTTCAACGAGATAAACGTTAGGATGTTTAGTCTTTTGAAGTTCTTGCACATAAAATGCTCCTAAAATAGGCTGGCCTCTGATTGTATCTTGTATTAAATAAGTTACAGGTATTGTATTTTGTATTTTACTGATTTTGAATATTTCGGTTGACCAGTTAGGGGTGTATCCTTTTTCAAATGTTCCTTTATATTTACTAATACGGACAAAATCACCAACATTAAACTTTCTTGTAAGAGTACCCTTATTTTCTGATTTAATATTATTATATCTTTCTAATATGTTTGTTTTATTGTTATTATTTACTTTTGCTGGCATTTCATTAATGGTTCGGTGGTATGTATGATTATATTTATTAATAATATCATTGAGGGTATTATCTATCCACTTGTAGTTGCCTTTTAAACTAAATGTTTTATATAAATTTGATTTTAATGTTCTGATAAATCGTTCAACTATTGAAGCTTTTTTTATCGAGTGTCGAATAATGGTTGATATTATAAAATTTCATTAGCTTTTTGAATTTATTGTTGTAAAACTCTGTACCATTATCAGTTTGTAAATTTTTAGGTAACGTCCCTTAACAAACAAGGTTTTGAAAGTGTCACATATAAAATCTTGACTTTTATTCTTGATAGGAAAAGCCCATCCATATTTTGAAAATGTGTCAATAATTGTAAGAATATATTTCATTTTCTTATTTTCTTGAGAAACAGACTGCATGTCAATTAAATCTGCTTGCCAGAGATCATCTATATCTTTCATCACAACATTTCTTCGAGGAAAATTGACTCTAACATTTTTATGAATTTCATTTACCACATCCGCTTTACTCATGTTGATTATTTTTATTACTCTTTTTGAGTTTTATGTCTGCGCTGCGTATTGACACAATATTTTTTTTTTTAACATTCAGTATGAATAAGTTAACCATACTGATTTAAAATCTTCAAGTGGTCGCTATTTATTCCGTAATTATTCCAGCTTCCTTTAACTCTTCGATAACACTACTCAACAAATTTCAAACTTTTAAAATTATCTGAGGTCTAACTATGTTTTTCTTATTTCTTACACCAAATATGACAGGATTGCATAAATAAACGTTTTCGGTCACATCTCAGTTTTCAGATATAATGACAGGTCAAAAATAACAATTTTTGTAGGGACTGAACTAATCTTATCAATATTTTGTACGGAAAGGCGATGTTTTTGGGGCTGGCTGGCTTTTCTCTTGTAGTGCGATTCAGGGGTATCTTGGATGAGGCCCCAACAGTAATCTGCTAGCATAGCGGGCTCCCATCTTCCTTGGTAACGTTTTTCTATCGCTGCAACATCTTGATGAAAACGTTCACCTTGTTCATCGCTAACTGAACCCATATTTTCAGGAAAAAAGCTTAAATGTGAGTAAAGGAAATGTATTTTGAGCGACATATTGCATCCCATTCTATGGTAACAGTCCAACATTAATTTTATTTTGTCACGAAAGTCAGGAGATTTGTTGTTATCAAGAAAATTTTTGGTCACTTCTACAAAAGCTTTCCATGCTTCTTTTTCGACTGGAGTAAGAGTAGATATAAAAGATGGATCTTCAATCATTTTCTTTTTGTCCCGACCTACAAATATGCCTTCTTTAACTTTTGCCTCACTAAGCTTGGGAAACTTTTGCTTAAGAAACTGAAAAGCTACGCTTTCGTGATTTAAACGTTTCACGAAGTTCTTAATGAGTCCCAATTTTATGTGTAGCGGCGGTAAAATGATTTTATAGGCTTCCACTAAAGGCTCATTCTTAACATTTTTTTGTCCAGGTACAAAAGAATGATGTAATGGCCAATGTTCTTTTACAAAATGTTCTGATCGCGCTCGACTATCCCACTCACAAAGAAAGCAGCAATATGTTGTATAACCCGACTGCAATCCAGTTAAGAAATAAACCACTCTAAGATCTGCACAAATTGATTACGCACCCACGATTTATTGATATTTATAACTTCCCGGTCGAAATAAGCTTTGTAACAATTTTTAATTAAGTCCGAAAGTGGTTTTTTCTGCGATTTTGGCGTAAACTCGCCGCAAATATAACAGAAAAGATCTAGATTGTTTACACACACGCGTGACATCATAAAGAATAGCTATCAAACTAACAAATAGTAACGATTGTGTTAGCAAATCGGTCATAATTTCGATCTAACCTCAGTCTAAAAAATAATAAAGAGATGAAAACTAAAAATATTAAATTTCTCTATTTTTAGATGTGACAGAAAGTTTTTTTATTAGTCATCCTGATTATGAAATAGTACAAGCCGAACCAGATATTTTTTTGTCGTTGAGTAGTGTAATAGATAGTATTTCATTGTCATGGTTTGTATTACCAGCATCTCTTGAAGCGATTAATAACTTTAATCTATCAAATATAATGTGTATGCTGCTAATAGACTACCCATTTACACTCATGTACCTATGTACACAATATGCAATTTGGATACGGATGATAAACCAGGCTCACATTGGATAGCTTTACATGTCGATACGAATGGTATTGGTCAATATTTTGATTCATATGGACGTGCACCTACACGATATCATCTCGACTTTTTAAGAAGGAATTGTAAAAGATGGGACTGGAATGTGGATAGAATTCAGAATGAGTGGACATCAGTTTGCGGTGAATATTGCTTAATGTATTTGCTATATAAGTTTCAGGGGTGTTCAATGCGTAGTTTTACGAACATATTTACAGAGAACACAGTATACAATGATATTTTAGTGGATCAGATGTTTCATTCATATTTTAATAAGCAATAAAAATGTAGAAATGAAGGAATGTGTTTTATTGATGATTCAGAATAGCATGGAAGTTCTTAAACAATAGCAGTGATAAAAAGGGCTTACAATAAGTAATAGATAAGAATGCTAATGAGGGTCTACCAGAAACAATAGATAATAGGAAACATGAGAACAAAAGAAACGTTAATGAGGGTGCGGGATTAGATATCGATTAGATACTCTTCTTAATTGATTTCCACATCTCTGAAACCACACATCCTAGACAAAAACGGACCGCAGATTCGTGATCAGAGCATGGCAAAACCTTTTTTTTTTTTTTTTTTTTTTTTTTTTTTTTTTTTTTAGTTTTTGTCGACTCGAGAATAGTGAGCTAGTGAGCCAGACGGATTCTGGATAGTGAGCTAGAACTGGTACAACCTAACTACTTGTAGGGGCTTTATTCGAAACTATGAATAAATAAATAAAAAGCATTTATTTCAGGCAACCTATGAACCCATACATTATGATAAAAACACGACAAAAATAGAAATAAAAATACAAATACATACTATAATACGAGTATTAAACAATACAAACACTATCGGACAGAGCCAGCAACATGTCTGCTACAGCAATGTCCGATATAGGGACAATCTAGTCACCCGGCAATCATTTTCAGAACGGTATTGAAGCTGCCCCATACCCTGCGCACCAAGGACACGCACCGCTTGCTCATGGTGGTATGGAAACAATCGGTGCGCGCCCATGCAAACATGCCAGAGTCACTACAGAAGCGGGGCCGCCCCAACACCGCTCTGAATGCGTTGTTGTAACTGATACGGAGGGCATATTTATTTATTATTATTTATTTTTCGCATCCGATTTCAAAAAAACATTTAGATTAGGTTGGGAAATGTAGAATGCTACAAAGGGACATACAACGCGGATAGAGTTCGCAGGTAAAAGCTATTTAATATATTATAAAGGTGAAGCTGATCTACGTTATTATCTGATTTTATTTATGGAGAAAGTATTCATTACTTATATCGTTAAGAACTGGTAAAATTAAAAGCCAACAAGTGACTTCAATGATACAAGCTAGCCTTGCCAAAACCCGTAAAAGGGAAAAATGTAAACATATAAGATGCTTTCTTTCTCCCAGATGAATAAATCAATTTGGAGGCTTATCTAAACCTAATTCCCTCATATTTACGAATAACCTCGAAAATGATGAAGTTCTCTGTCATTCAAGTTCTATAACAGATAATCTTGTTAACACAAATAGGATCTGGGAATACATAATAGGATTCCGGATATTTCTTATCGTTTCTCTCCTTGTTTCGCTTTTTATTCTTGACGCCCTCATTTTTATGATGTGAGACGGGTGTCGGTTTTATACGCGGGTCAAATGTAAAAGAAATGTGTTTTATTTGTGTTTTGTTTGTTTATTATACATTACATTAGTTGTGGTACAGCGTAACATAACTAATTTGTAACTATTCGACGACTAATCGGCAAAGTTTCTGCCAGTTCTTATGGTTTCCCTAAAGGCAAAATATTACTCTCATGTTTTTGGGAAATAATGTGTTTAGTAGGAATCTTGTGGTATAACAGCATTTTGTGTTAGACTTTTAGTTGTTAAAGCCACTGTGATCAACAAAACGAAAATGCCACAGCAAAGACTTGGTAAAATCATAAGAGGGCCTACGCGCAATTGGCAACAATAACAAATCTACAAATTGAATAGGTCTTGGGACTATTGTGCTACTTTTAGCATCAGTGATCGGCCATTTAAGAAGCTGAAATCAGAGAAAGAATCTCTAGTACACGAGATTTTAATGCTGCGATTGAACGCAGATAGTCGCCAAAACATGATGTAGCGTTCGCCGGTGCTAAAAGTTGCGTATATGCTAAGGTCCTCAGGATCCAAGAGCACATTTTAATTTAAAAAAACTACTAGATACTGAGTTTGTGACGTTAGTGAAATTCTGAAGGTTAATAAAAATAAAGATATCCTCACAACTTGATATTGAAGAAGTACTAAAACACTGAATATTTACGTTTTTATTTGATTAAGCAATTTCTTCAACCATATGGTTCCAATGCTCATGGAATGCTTCAGGCATTGTAAGCTCTCTGCAGTAAGTATCATCAGACCGGCTTTGTGTTTGACGAAAGTACCTTACCATACGATGCAAATTTTAGCTGTTCTCTCTTGCTTGTGTTGGGCTACATTTGTTCCAGGAATGTAAATGACTATGGACCCCTTCCTATTACATGGGCTTAACATAGCCAGTAAAATATAGGGAAGGTGTATCTCCACTTTGTCGGGGAAATTAAGGCGTGTTTCTGTTACATTGTGTATTGTCTACAAGTCCATTCTAATAAGAAACAAGTGTTTATTTAAAAAAAAACAAAAAACCCGACTGCCTTGCCTTGCCAAAAATTAGCCTTCTTCAGTCAATATTATTAATTATTATGTATATTATAAATTATATATTTAAATATTTTTTTTTATTCGTTTTTTTATTTGTATATTATTATATATTTATTTGCTCGTTGTGGCGGAAATTAGGCGAGGCTTATGTTCAACAGTGGATGTCGTTGGGCTGATATGATGATGATGATATTATAAATATGTTTTTGGCAGTCGGGTAAAAAATGTCGAATCAACCACAAGATTCTTCTTTGCTTAGCAATACAATATTTCATGACGAAACCTAATTCATCTTAGGATTACGTGTTCTCGTTTACAAAATATATTTTTTTGGCAAAAAGAAAAGGTAGATCCCAGGTAAATCAATCATTCTGAAGGTTTGTGGAAAGCAGACAGAGGTGGTTACACAAGTGCCTAATTAACTAGGGAAGGTTTGAGTGTGGCCTTAACGAGGGTTAGTAAGTACTGCGGAACATGTGGATTATCATCGTGATTTTTATTTGAGTAAGCGCTTAATGTTAATTAGCTAGACTCGACTAATGATAAACCAAAGTCCTGGTGATGAGGGTGATTATTTTTAAAAGTAAGTGTTTTGTTTGTATCCTTCATTTAATATAAAGGTGATATATAGTTGCACTGTAGCTATCTATAAATTGGCAAAATATTTGACTAACATTATTTTGTTGAAGTCAACTGAACTGAGAGAGGATGGGTTATTTATTTTCCAAAATTAAATATTACAAGTTAGAACACTCTATTTATACACTCAAATTAACTACTTAATTTTAAAATATTTCATATTCATATCTCTCATTTCCATCAAAAAATAAAAATTATTCATCCGTAGGATATGAATATCCCCGTCCTAAAAAATACTGGTGAAAAAAATAAAAACAATTTGAGATTAAAATCATCAAATTAACTCGCGTCAAAGGTGAACCCGAATTAAAATCAGCAGGGTTTATTAAAAATGTATTATTCTAAATAATATGTGAGCGGTTGACCTACTTCGTTACGTATTCATTCTTGCATACGAGTTTTTAAATGGGTAAAATTCACGTCAACAAAATCACTGTTCGTTTTTAGGTCGTGGTATTTTATTGTTCTTTTATCGTTTATAGGCATTTTTTATGAGTGTTTATTCCATTCTATACTAATAATAGTTGTTTTTAGAAGAATAGGTTTAATTTTTTTTTTCATTTATTCTCAAGTAATAAAGTCTCATAGATACATAACTTACAGACTAACATACAAATAATATAGAAACTTAAAAATAATATATATAGGTACATATTTAGTTTGGCCTCGATTACACATACGATTTTTGTGAACGAATTAATGCTATATTTGTTTTTCTCTGCGAGTATCATAATGAGAATACGAAAATTAGTTAGTAAAACTCGTGTGTGAATGACACTAGTAATAGGTAGCGAGATAACAGTCTGCCGTTATTCACCTTTTGGAAAAGTGATTATAGGAACTTAGTACTACATAACATACTAAATGCATGTGCTTCGGGCTGTGCATTGATAAGTCAGTTAGTTCGTTTTTGTTTTGATGATATATAGAAAGTATCACATTACATTAATTGCAAAGTTAAATATTTACGGTTTCCAGTCAATCTATGTTTGAACTATAAATAGTGATTTATCAAAGTCAGACTAATGTGTTTGATTTTCTATACAATCCATAATATCGAAACTGAATAGATGGATTGTTAAATACAAATAAAAAAGTATCTACTTAGGTATTTTTTTTTTTGATAGAACAAGTTGGTTATTGGTATTTTAAATTTTAATTACAATGTTTTTAAATTACTTCGTAACATGTAGGAGTGTTGTTTTTCTTCTATCAATTTTAAAAACATGAAACAAGGATTGCTGAATATCTACCACTAGCTTAATACCTATAAACCTTCCTCTTGAATCGCTCTATCTATTAAAAAAACCGCATCAAAATCCGTTGCGTAGTTTTAAAGATTTAAGCATACATAGGAATATAGAGACAGAGAAAACGACTTTGTTTAATACTATGTAGTGATAAGAAATTTTGGACTTACTTTTGTATGCATTCGATAGTTCGATAGTTTGCACTAATGTATTTTATTCATTTCACCCGAACAAAATATGGGTAAAGTTAATAAATCGTATCTCCAAACATTAGATTATGATTCTTCACTTATTTCTTCTCAGTAAGAGCATTTGTTTTATTAGAAATCTTATCTCAAATGGAATGAGGGATTTTATAACAGCTTCTTAAATATCAATCAAAGAACTTCGGACGCTTCCATTTACTGTTGTAGATTTTATTAAAAAAAAATCCCTACCTTAATTGAATAAGTACTTAAGGTAGGGATTTTTTTTTAATCATTAAAACATTTTAATCATCATCACCAGTAAGTACTGGTTTTATTAAAATGTTTAAGTATGTAATATATGTATATATCAAATTGTAATTTAAGGTAAAAAATAAGTGATTTGTTGATTATTCACGCAAAAATTACTAAATGGATTTTATAAACATTGATATACGGATAGATTATGTCTAGAATTAACACCTAATATGATGTTTTTCATTCCAGTTATATATTTCCGTGAGCCACTAAAAAAAAATCGCGTTTTAGCTAGTATATAATTCAATAATGTCTGCTTAATTTATTATAGATGATGTCTCATATGAGGCATTATTCTCATATTTCTAAAACCAAATGACATCACTTTAAGATGACTGAACAGTTAGTTTATGTCAAGAAGGTTGTAGATCGTTGGATAATGTTATACGCAAGGAACTTATATCTCCGGAGATATAAGTTCCTTGGCTATACGTCACAGTGAACGGCCTTGTCGGAATTTCGACATTTCTGCTTGCTTTCAAAAGTTACAAAATTTAAGAATATGTTCGCTGTCATTTTGAAACTTACCTAATTTTGACAACAATGTTAAAATCGAATCTAAAACTAAGTCGAATTCGAAATTCCGAGTAGGTCTGATACTAAAATCAAAACAAATAAGTATTCATAAGGTGTCCTTTTTAAAGTCAGTACTAAGCCAAAACTATGTGCTTATAAAGTGCCTACAAAGTAAATAAATACTGAAAGTGAAAAGTCATATCAAACCGACCGTTCCCTAACTAGCTAATGTGATTTCATTATTCTTCTAACCGCACCCATATAGTAGAAACCTTGTTAATTAACGGCATTGTAACATCGGAAAATGTCTCTTGGTTATTCTTAGCTATGAAATAATCTGCTAAGGTTTTTTGTATTGAATAATTAATTATACTATTATTAGATATTTATGAATATCCAGGCATAAATTTATTATTGTCGTCAAAGGAAAAGTTAAAGGAAAACTTATTTTAATTAATGAATTAGTTATTAGCTCGACATATTTTTAAGATTCGAAATTGGTTAGTAACATTGGCTGTAGCGTGATGTTATACCTAGTCAATCGGTGCACCTTTTCTGTACAAAATTTAGCCAATATGAAATTAGAAATTCAGACGCCATGAATGAATAACTAAGGATTATTCGTACATTTTCCTCAATTATTTACGAAAACTCGGCTAAAAATGTCCGTTGTTTTATGCCTTGGGCATTTATTTTACTAGTTTTGTTTCACAAAGTTTTTCACATTTCGGTATTCTCAATTTCACAAAGAGCAGTGATATAGTTATCACTTATTTGAGGTTAAACAATAGTTTACTCACAGAACAATGTGAGTATATATTATTATATTATTATCAAATCTGTGTTATTGGTAAGTAAAGTATATTGAAGAAACCCACGCTCTAGAAGCAATTCAAAGGATATATCAGATTCACAAATCAGCATGTATAGATTATGACCAAAACTCTCTCAGCTTTTTTTAAAACATGGAGATGAAGGTCATGCCCAGCATTGGCATATAATAGAGTGCTATTATTTTTTGTTTGTTGTTGAAGAAGCTAAAGATTTATATCAGAATAGTAGCAGGTGGGTGATGCCTTTTTCCCAACAGAGGAAAGATTCTGTCTACCACTCTGTTTGGAAGAGGCTTGATCTAGAAGTCTGTACCAGTATGTGTCGTAGGATGACTTGATAATTCAAACTTTCGAGAAATTCCCAGGGGAAAGCAAAAACCCTATTTTATATAGTAAAATGCCACCAAGAAGTTTTTACTATTCAAATAGAATTATCGATTTATCCTTCGACATAATGCAATATTTACACAATCTACGTGTTCTTATTAAACCTAAATATACAGACATTATTATTTTTCTGTGCTGTGTAACTTTTGTGGTCCTTCCATTTAAACTATTTTTAGGATTCACACTGGATAAACTTACTTTTAACTTAACATATAGTTATCTAGTATATGTATATGTACTAAGTTAAAGGAGTGGGCTAAGATCGGTCCCAAGGTAAATGTAGTGAGTGGCTTTAATTTATTTGGTGTAAGACGGTGTGCAGAAATTACTTGCTTATCTCCGCTCCGTTTTCCGTTAATGGCACAGATTCCCAAGGGTATAGAGGTTCAAAAGATACGGTGAAGACGTGTTGGGGTTAAAAATCGTCGATTTAAATATCTTCTCATCAATGAACAGTTTATTGAAGGTGACAAGACTCGTTAACACTGTTTATTTGAATTATTTTTGATTGTGATATAATTGAAACATTACTAATTTAATACAATTTCTTAGAATTTAAATAAAGTAAGTATATACGACAAAATTCAATTTGTTTTCCTTAACGTCCACCGGGTTACACTGGCCTTAGTATACGGTTGTTATCTATATTCATGTAGATCTATCAAAGAAAATCCCATTCTCTTCAATATAGTCCGCTTTCAGCATTCGACTCAAGTGTATGATCTGCTACGAAATAGGATTTTGCGATGTCTTAAAGAGACACACATATTTTCTCTGATATAAAGATAAAACAAATAAACACTATAATTTATTCCTGAGATTTGGGGCAAGTTGATCAGATCTCAGGTTTGATACAGTTGGTAAAGCAGCTTCAGCCCGTGGCTTGAAACAAAAAATTGTCTATGTAAGGACAAAGTCTCTTTTAAGACGCGATTAAGAGATGGTGGCTGAATGGACAAGGGTCCGGCGTGCAAATCAAGCGGTCCGAGTTCGATCCCGACCGGCAGTACCAATCTGGATTCCATTTTGTGGAATTTATATGTACTAGTCATGTGACTTACCATCTGCTAACGGTGAAGGAAAACATCGTGAAGAAACCCACATATCCTAGAAGAAATTCTATGAGTATGTTTGATCCACCAACCCACATTAGGCCAGCGTGAGTGGATATGGCTTAAACCTTTTTAGTTCTCTACTTAGAGGAGAGGAGACCCGAGCCCAGCAGTGGGACTTAATGGGTTGCTGATGATGATGATGAACGATTTAACCCATCATTTTTATCGAGAGAAGGCTCCAGGTCATAATAATCGGTTCATAACAAACTCCGTTCGTATTTTATATCCCATTAGTCAGGTTACTTCTACTAGCATCGTAATGAAAAGTAGAACGAAGACATTGGCCAATTTTATGGATACTTCAGAAGTGTGGTGAGGTCGGTTTAATAAATGTTTATCATCTATTGCTTTATCGTCGATACGAAGTGTCCGATCGATTTATACTAAAGCTTTCAATACGTCGTTTATTGGAAATAGCTGAGGTGCCAAGGAGATTATTTCCCACAGCCCGATCAAACAATCCATTGAGCCAGTTCTGTTTGAAACGACATCCTATCCCAAATTCTCTTAAGTAAACGTGTACGTACTTACTTCTGTCGGTTTCCAAGGGAATGTAATTAAATTCAAGACTTTAACCCTATTACCTACCGACGTTTTAGAAACCACAGAATATTTTAAAAGAGAGATCTTTTCTTTTAATTATAATATGTTCTGAATTTTTATACTTCATTTTTTATTATTTATTATTTATATTGGCGGTCGTCCATAATAACATTTTTTTTCGTCTTTTACCGCACCCACGGGTTGAGATGGGGTAGTGACATTATGCATTCTTAATCCGTCACTACACGGATGATTAAATTTTTGCACCTAACAAAATTCGTGGCTACAAGCAATTGTATGGTTTTGTCTGATACACAAACTAGCATTAGGGCAGCGTTTGTATCCACACATCATGCTGACGGCTAACGCCATTTGTCTAAGATCTCTCAGCTCCTTAGACAGAAAAGAGAACATCTTTGCCCATCATCATCAGCCTGTATTAGTCGACTGCTGGACATAGACCTCTCCAATTGGCTATTTGACAGTAGTTACAATAACAAATGATATATGTTGGATATGGTAGCTTACAAGTAAACAATAATTATACTTTTTTTGTATTAAGATTAATTATAAATATTTTTATTTACAAAATAAGTTTGCGATTTTTAATCTGTTAATTACATGACTCGAACCGCAGGCGGCCATGTTTGAGTCGTGTGCGCCATTGCAGCCTTACCCAGCGGTGGGACATTAATGACTTAATAATTCCTTGATATTAATCTTCATCATCAAATCAGCCGTAGGACATTGACCGACATAGGCCTCCCCAAAGGATTTCAAATTCTTTGATATAATTTTTATTTATTTGTCATTGCCTATAAAGGTCACTTTTGAAATGTACGGGAACAGTAAAGAGTAAAACCAAATACTAATTGAAGACTATTGAGCTCAAAACGATGAAAGACCAAGTGACCCTTAGGGAACATATTTAATTAACATTTGCGGTACTCTAATGCCCTACTTAATCCCCACGGAGTGAAAAGCAACAGTTGAATGCCCTTTGATGTAGATCCCTATAGTTATTGTTCAATCTATTTGGTCAATTTAGTCTTATGGGCTTTAGAAAATCATTAACACGTAAGAACAATATCGACAGAGCGTTTATAAGGACTTAAAGGTGACTGTTCTTAATATGTATATAAGCTCTTAAATACGCACTATTAAATTTGCTTATATAATTTATTCTAGACTAGCTGACCCGGCGAACTTCGTACCGCCATATTTTATTACTAAATGTCGCGTGGGGCTTTGCTCCTATTGATCATAGAGTGATTTCGATAAATGGGCTATCCAACACTTAAAGAATTTTTCAAATCGGATTAGTCGTTCCTGAGATCTTAGCGTTCAAACAAACAAACTCTTCAGCTTTACAATATTAGTATTCAATTGCGGTTCATCATCAGTCGAGAAACGACAACCATTATTATCAATTCTTATCCAATTATTATTTAAACGTTATATCTCTAATACTAATGCAGTCATCAATACAAACCAAACTGCTGAACTACCTACAATCCCTAAACTCCCTAAAGACTATTCGCCGACAGCTTAACCCAACTCAATAATAAATGAACGAACAATCGCCGTAAGACAATTTAAGCTACAAACACTGTTTTTACGTCTTGATTGTAGTAGATTGTCACATAAACACCGCTGGCAAAGCACAGAGCTTGTCAACAGAGCCGTTAACGAGCCATAAAATGTAATATCCAGTTACAGGTCACGTTTTCTTGTATTCAATAGTGAAATAGAAAATGCTTTTTGTTTAGACACTTCATGTTAATTGTTTAATTATATGTATGGTTTCGTAATTAAGGAGTTAAACGCTTATGCTTGTTATTAATAATAAATGAGCTATTTTGAGGTAAGCTTAAGTGGTATTTATAATATGCCCTATACTATAAATAATATAATCGTATTAATGGAATGTTATTCTACTAATACAAGACCATAACAATTATGGTCTATAATAATTATAGGCCATTTTCTTAGTAGTACCCAATCCTTACGGAAAGATGTTTATTTAATCAGAATAATTGTTTCAAAACAAAACTTTACCGTGTACTACTGTCGAACAGGATCACGTACAAATATTTGTGTAGAGACATGAAAAGAAAATAAACGTTGGTAACGTACAAATAGTAGGTTTGTGTATTTGTTTGTTATATGTACGAAGAAGTTGTTTCAAAGCGACGGTTGAGTTCACCTTTAAAAGCGTCGGTAAACGGTTCCAAGTACGTGGGTACTTCAACTAGGCCAGGCAGCCGTCCGTCAAAATGTTGATGTTAAATTTATTCATCGAATGTGGAGGGAGGAAGGAAAGAGTTATATTAGGCTATGGAAGGATTACTGAAGTGTCAGCCACTTTCTGACGCCGGGAAAATAACTTCTAATACTCAATACAACTTTACCAAAAGTTTTAATGGAAAATATTTGTCCTATTTCATATTTATTAATTCCATGTAATTTTTTTTACAACGTTCCATTTTAAAATTAATATATAAGTAGAATGGAATGCTCTCATATTTTTTAACCGAAATTTTGTTACGAATATTTGTAATTGTGCCCGGACAAAATAACTTCAGGAATTTTAAAGTTAAAATGTTTATTCCCGTGTTTTCCTGCAGGTGAAAATGTGATCTTATCAAGGTGAATAGAACGTAGGAACATTGTTGGCCTTTACAGCCTTGAGTGACACCCACGGAACGTCTTTATATTTCGTTCTATTTTGATAAAGAACATTGTGTTTGTGGCTTGAAATACACTTGAAATCGTGCTTGATTTGAACAGAGTCCACTTGGAAGAAATAGACTTTATACACTTTATACTTTATCTAACTTTGAATTATAATTTAAAATGAAATTACAGATCATTTTTAAATAGGTTAGATGGCTGTCTTCATTTTGCTATTTTGGTATGAATGTATTAAATTTTATAGACATACATATTTTTTTAAATCCTGTTTGATTGTGTTGCTACACTTTCACGCTGTATTCCCCCAGCCAGTTATTATGAAATTCCACTTATAGAAGACAGAAAGTCTAGGGCTTGGAGACGAGCATGGGTGGCAGCAGGCTTTTTGGTAACAATACTTTTGTTCAATTTTGGAATTGAGATATTGAATTGTCAAATAACATTTTTCCTGTCAAGCCGACTGAAAACAGTACAACTATGTTCCCGAATTGTGTCGTTTGTAGTTTTTATTTAATAAAATCTGAGATAAAATCCGATCAACATATTCACAGGGATGCCTTGTCGTATTAGTATCACCGGGATTCAGAACGAGAAACCATTACATTGTTTTGTACTCGTAGGATTGTTAACATGATAGTGACAGAAATAACTTTCGATTCTAGGGGCTTACTCTGAATTTCGACATTGGATTAGTCGGTTTTGATGTCGCTGTCAAATGCTTGAAAGTGACAATGACCAGGGAGGTTACTCTGAATCTAATCTAATCAAAACCGACTAATAGAATGTCGAAATTCAGAGTAAGACCCATATTCTGTAACAGGAAAATTAACAGAACATTTATTTAATAGCTCAGTTTTTTCTGATGTTACAACTTGTCTTCAGAATTTACCAACTTTTAAGTATAGAAATCTGCAGCAAAGTTATGAAAACAATCGTCCTTACAAAACATGTTCTTGAGACCAATAAATATATTCCTCCTTAGTTGCAGTTATGAGACATTGCAGTTCACATTTAACTAGAAATGTACTGTCAATTGAAAATAAGATAAGCTCGACTGTGCAGTGTGAAGAGCAACAATTTATCTGATAACGAGTTTTGACGCTTTGCCACAAGTTTTGAGTTGTGATACTGTTGTGAGGCCAGGAAACACAATCTAGGATGTTTTAGCAACGTCGCTAACTAAATAAAGAACAATAACACAGTTACTTCCAGTTTCTATTATTGCGATGACGTATTGATAAAAAGTTTAAAGGTTTTTCTTCGTACAAGCACGAATTTTATTATCTTGTAGCATGGAGACACATTTTCCGTGTAGTGACGGATTAAGAATACTTAATGTTACTACCCCCTCTTAACGTGGGTGTCGTAAAAGGCGACTAAAGGAACAATAAGCAGATAAGACCACTGCTAGAAAAAGAAAATTCGAAACAAACCCTATACCAACCCGTCTGGCTAGCGTGGTATAGTAGGCTAAACTCCCTCCACATTCTCTGGAGCAGACCCGTGCAGCAGTGGGACTTTTATGGGTTGAAATGATGATTATGATAGAGACACAAGAACTACACAAAGAAACGCAAGAGATCTCAACTTCTAGAAATCATTTTAATTTTACTTTTATTATTGATATCATTGTCCAATTTTTAAAAATGACAACGATCATAATACCTCCATTTTTAACCATTTAACTAGACATCGAAATCGATCAATTGAAATAGCAAGTAGACCTTCAGCTAGTTACGTACTAAAATGAATGACAATCGTTTTGAAACCACATTTATTATGGAACAGAGCATTTTTATTACCTACCCGAACAAACAAATAAAGTTATAAGGGGTAATAGATATTATGTTACTGATCATGGATCGTAAAACTAGGGCTGTATAAAAAAATCTTTGACATTGTGGCATTATTAAGCATTCCTAAACAAGTAAATATAATTAAAAAAATTTAATAACCCGACTGTAAAAAATCAACAAAGAGCAACGCACCAAAAATACCGTAAAATTATTGTAATATTATTATACTTGATTAAATTTAAATACATAACATATGTATATATTTGTAATCTCCATTTGATTCCCTTTATTTTGATACTCTACTCGATAGGTTTGGTTAAAAAAAATAATAGAACTATTTACAATTTGGAACCATTCGATTATGTATAATCTCTTTTTGAATATATGTAATCTCCTTTTGATTCTCTTTATTTTGATACCCAACTCGATAGGTTTGGTTAAAAAAAAATTGCACTTCTTACAATTTGGCGTCAAAAGCCCGCCGTTTAAGTCTTTTTATTCTTAAAACCTATCTAAGGACACTCGGGTTTTCTAGACAAATCTAACGATACCCTAATTGTCAAAATCCATCCAGCCGTTTGGAATAATGCCCGTGCCGTGTGGAATAAAGAAATTTACAAACATACAAGATACGCACGAAAAACAATACCCGTCCTGACAGTCGGGTAATAAGATAATACAGATTAAGAGAAGGGTTAACCACTATGATAGCTGCACTAAGATAAGACAATTTAATTTAATAATTTGACTCCTAAATATTCTTTGTAAATAATTATGGCGAAACACTCTCAACAAAAGTACATAAATGAATTTTCTTCTCAGAGTTCCTGACAAAATATTTTACATTTTTAATGTAATTTAATAACTGTGCCATTTACTTGGAAGCCTATTCAGGCCGCTTAGAAATTACATAATTTATTCTTTTATACTTAGTAAAAGTTTTTACTTTGGAATTTGAACTTTGAATGAGTACGCACGAGAGTAACCATTATTTTGTGTACCTAAGTAGGTCTGTACAAACTCGTACTTGCAAAAATTATTTTCCTTACAAATCATCATTTATTTTTATTATTTTAGTAAGTCACTACACGGAGATTCTCCGTGTAGTGACGGATTAGGAATACATTATTGTCACTACCCCATCTCAACCCGTGGGTGTCGTAAAAGGCGACTAAGGGAGTAAGTAACCTTAGACAGACAAGAGCACTGCAAGAAAAGGTAAATTTTACACATTGTGTAAACTGTGTGAGAGAGAACTAAATTGATTTTGTATTTGTGTTGTATTTCTAATGATATTCAAATTAGGTATCTACTAGCCAATAATTCATACATCTATATAAATAAATAAAATTGAAATGTCTGTTGGTAATATCAAATTAACAGCCTTTTTTAGAGCAGGCAAATGAATATATGCATGTTACTTATAACAAAAATACGCTTTGTAATTTTTATCTGTTTTTTGAGGTAAACTACTGAACCAATTTCGACGTAACTTCTACTGGTGGGTAGCTAATGTTACAAGGAGAATGTTACACAGCTACTTCTCAATATGAATCATTCCCCAAGAGTTCTCAATCAATGACAATTAGATGACAATCCTATTCCCCATTCCCCATTGCAATAGTGTTAGCAGTAGCCTTCGATCCCAAGGGCAAGACAGAACAGCAGTGTAAACCACTACACATAATATTATCTTAAACATTACTATGCATCGCTGCAAACAAACATGAATGTATGAAATAATAATGTTGATATATCGTGACTAACCCCTTCACACACTGTTTGCATATGACATCGATGCTGTGCTTACGTACTCTTACGTATATAGTGCAAATATATATTGGGGGAAAAAAGTTCTCGAGTGGCGGCCACGTATTGGAAGGCGCAGCGTGGGACGGCCCTCCACCAGATGGACTGACGACCTGGTCAGGGTGGCGGGCGGCCGTTGGTTGCAGGCGGCACAGCACAGGACCATTCGCAGTGGTGGAAATTAGGTGAGGTCTATGTTCAGCAGTGGACATCGTTGGGCTGATATGATGAATTTGATGATGATGATATATACATATATTGGTGGTTCCATGTAAAATAAGCATGTATTCTAAATCCTTGAACCTATCTGATACATAACATGATAGATTTTACGTAATTTCACGAGAAAGTTTTCACTTCGCCTATATTCTGAAAGCTGAGTGAAACGATAATGACGTTTTTTATAAACGATATGATGTTTTTTATAAACGTGGACGTCATTGGGCTGATAAGATGATAATTAGCTAACAAATTGTTTTAACCACATCACACAGAAGTTTTGAAGAAATAAATTTCGTAAGTTTTTGGAGCCCTTGGGAACATTTTACAAAATAATAATAATATTTAATTTTATTTATGGAGCTCTTGGGAACAAAATCGTGGAGCGGGTGGGAATAAGCCACATCGACATTGTCAGAACTTCCGATGCATATTTAGTAGTTAGGTAGACTAGCTTTGTATGTATAGTTTAAGTAATTGAGTATGCACCGTGTGTTACATTAATCTATATTTATTCTGTGCATGTTATATCCGTAATTTGTGATAGAATTTGCATCACATGTGCTTAGTAAACTGTCGTATCAACTAATTTAATATTATAAATGTGAAAGTAGCTCGATTTGTGTGTTACTGTTTCACGCCTCGACCAACTGATATTAATGAAATTTCACAAAGAGTACGCCTGGTAGTATGTACTATTACGTATTCTGGGTCCTGGTAAAAGATTTAAGCTCCTTTTTGCTTACACTTACTTACTACTACGTGGGTGAAGTCGCCTAAAAAAAAATACCGTGACAACTTTGCGTGTAAAAGTTTATTAGAATAAAAATGTGTCTTTAGCTTACATTTTATTAATGAAAATATTACCCATCCCCATCCGTGTAGTGACGGATTAAAAATACATAATATCACTACCCCTTCTCAACCCGTGGGTGTCGTAAAAGGCGACTAAGGTAAGTGGCATTATGCAGACAAGACCACTGCGAGAAAAGGAAAATTCGAAACAAAACCTATACTAACCCGTCTGGCCAGCGTGGTATAGTAGGCTAAATTCCCTCCACATTCTTAAGAGGAGACCCGTGCCCAGCGATGGGACGTTTATTGGTAGAAATGATGATGATTATCCATCCTTAGTCATCATGCTTTCATCATTACAGCCTATTGCAGTCCACTGCTCGACATAGATCCTAATACGCGCCGTAACACTCGTACTATCCTTATGTAGTATAAAATAAAGTACAAACAGACGAAAGCGCCCTCTGTTTGTACGCTTAAATCTTCTAAACTACGCAACGAATTAATTGATGCAGTTTTCACTAATAGGTAGAGTGATGCATACAAAGGTTTTTAAGTAAGTATATAATTTTGTTGCCTATAAACGACGCGGGTGAAGTCATAGTGATAGCATTAGCAGGCGCATTATTAGATATTCATTAGTAATTTTAATGAGTCATTTAAAAGAAAAGATCATTACTATCACTTTTACCAAAGAGATGCCATTAGAATATAAAACCTTTAAGGATCCGACTGTTTCCTTACTTATCAAAGTTAGAAACGGAAGCAATTTCAGACCCACTTTAATTAACTTTGGAGAGAAGGAGACTCATAATTTTTGTTTGTTTTACGATTTTTTTGGACTTCACAGTAATTATAATGCCAAAATTAACTTGTAATTCATCATAAATTTATTCATGATTATCGTTGTTTTCTTGTTCTATTAACATTTTTAAAAACTTGTGTATGTACATTTATGTATTCGTAAATAATGTTTTGACTTCCATAGCAACGATAATTAGGTATAATAACGTTAAGTTCCTAGAACAAGACTATAAAATGTAGTTTGCCAAGTATATATACATATTTAAATATATGTCGAAGTCTTGTCCTTAATTTTCATGCCAGCGATGTTTTTTCATTTCCGCAGTGAGGCTTAACAAAATCTCAAGTTCATAAATCCGTAGAATAAAGCGAATGGTGCACTGTCAACTGTTTTTATTTGGCATTTTCCGGAAATATAGACTCGGAGCTTGGCATAACCTCATTTCCTCTGTCTTCATTGTACTCAGTTATTTCTACTAGGTATATTTACATCATAGAAACTAACAGATATATAAGAGCATGCAGCTTTGTAGCATTTACGTGCGAACACCTATTTGTTATTCTGATATTGCATTCGCTTATTCGATAGAATATGTTGTCCTGTTTTGTTACGAGAATATCGAGTACAAAGAAAGCTTTTAGTCTAAAATGGGACTTGCGTTTTCAATTTTAGGTTTCAATGCGGTAATTTTAGTGAATTACTCTTCGTTGAAAATCTACTTGTTACTTGCACCTATATTATTTTGTTGCTTCTATGCAGCCATAAGTCTGAAGTTTTAGTTATAATGTTATACCTCTTAAAGTCTCGGAGTTAAAAATTTTACCTATCATTTTTTAAGTAAAAATCAGCAAAACTCATAGCAATTTTAAAGAAACGGGAAAGAAATTTCATCAAAAATCAATTAATCATGCAGACATTGGCTTTATTAAAATGTCTTTCAAAGGATCCAAAGGGCAGTTCACAGTATTTTCAATATCGTGAAAATAAGCAATGCAATCTTTTCACATAGAAAATGAGAATTAAAAATGACTCTACTTGCTTCGTAGTAGAAGATATTTCTAAGAACTAATTTGATGTTAAACAAATTTGATTGTCTGCATCTACTGAACATTAAAAATGATATTTTAGAATCTTTACTGGGTATCAATTTGTCTAACTTTGAATAAAATAATATGTAAAAAGGTTTCCATTGTACCTAATAAAAAATGCGAAGAAATCAATTTTAACGATTTATACGTCACCTTATTACTGTATGAAAGACTTATATTATATGACTGTAGCTCTATACTTTTAAAGTGGGTGCGGTCAAATGTTCATCTACATAGTTACATTAGTAACATAAACAATTATTTAATATATTGAACATCAGACCACAGAGACAATAGGAATTATTAATTGTATTGTTTGTTTGACAACGTTGTCCAACATGGCGTTTAAAGACTTCATACTTACTAATATTTAGATAATTTAAAGCACTTAGATTGATTTAAATTTAAGTTTATTTCAATCCAAGTGCTTTTAAGATAGCCGCTCCCCGCTGCTTTAATTAGTTTAAAAAAAAATTAAAATTTAAAAGATTCTTTCTTTGAACAAAACTCGAAGTAATCGAACTGTCGTTTGCTAAGGAAACGGGCGCATTAAATGTTTTAAACTTCTCATTTCCCGCGGTCGGAAAATGTTGATTACAAAAATTACAAGTCATTTCCTGAATAAAACATTAAGTGCCATCCAGGCTATATTAAACTTAATTGGGCAATGAATAACAAAATATCAGCAATAGAATGTAATTAGACAGTTCTGGTGACATATATGTATAAGCCAGCTTTAGAAAACAGTCCCTTGAACAAATTCCGAATTTTGAATAAATATGTAGTAAAATCTTTTAAACCTTCACGACTTGTTAATTATTATATAACGGTAATTAATATAAAATAATTCGATCGAAACGTGTCGGGCAAATGAATAAGATATTTCATATTCCTTAAATATAATCATCATCATCATCATCATATCAGCCCAATGACGTCCACTGTTGAACATAGGCCTTACCTAATTTCCGCCACAAATATAATACGTGACGTAAACTCGTGACGTAGATATAATAATTTAATAATATGTAGTAAGTCTAATATACGTCATTTTAATATAGTTTTTCCTAATTATTACACTCTTGCAGGAATTGATCCTGAAAATCGTAATGTATTTAAAAAATCTGCTAATGCGTGCCATTCATTAATATACAAAAAATCGGTGTCTCTTAAATCAATGGTACCACTGGAATTTAAGTATTTCATATACATATATATATAAACAAAATTTGCAACTGATTATTGAAATCAAACTAATGTTACAAAACTCACCTTGACGAATCAAATCATGCCTATATCTGAAACAAAAAATAAAACAATTAACCGGTTGTTTACAAGCCACGTACAAAGTGCATAAAAGATTGTTGCATTTCTTGGAAGAGAGTAGGTAATATTCATAAAGCTATTAACTAGATTGAAATTTACATAATTGTGGTCGTGGTGTATAGTTAATTGTGGACTGTAATAAACAATTAAGCTACTTACAGTCTCTTGCGTATAATAAAAGGAACTAATCACAAATCGTTTTGTATAACTGCCTCTAAGTTTTATCCAAAGTAGGAACAAAGATTTCAAAATTTGGTATCCTCTGTAATTGGTAAAAGTTTAACAAAGGGTTCTGGGTACAGAGACAATAACTTTTCCATTTATCGAAAAAAAGAGGGAACTCGCAAATCGTTGAATGTTCCGAAAGCGGAAAGTACCCTCTAAATCTTTTTGTTATGCTCCGATTCTACAAAAGCGAAGATGAGGCGAGTAGAGATGTAGAGATGTGTCATGAACAGCTAATAGAATATAAAAAACTACTAATACGAGTATAAATACCTTTTTAGAGAGTAAATATAGGATAATATTTGTGCAAAGTCATTGACAAAAATAGAACAAATGACTGCCGAGTTTCTATCATGAAAATAAATATGGGGACCTGTAATTCGTTATTGTTGTGATATATTAAACTATAATCGATTACAATATCTTCTAAGTTCTACAAGAAAAGGGTTGACGTGACTTGTGGGACGGCATTCACTGCAAAGGAAAATGGGTATTATTTGGTATATAGATTGATTTTCCGACGTTTTGGTCGAGTAGTACCGATTTCAGTCGTGGGTTGACAGTTGGGACCAATTTAGATGCTGAAATGGTATAAAGGAATACAAATAACGTTTTTTAATCCATCCAAGTTTTATTTACTTTTAGCTTTACCGTTGCTAAATTTACTGGCGTTGCAGAGGCAAAAGAAGTGTGAATAAATTATAGTAAAGCTAGTAAATAAAAAAAAACTTGCGTTAAAAAAAAGGACAGTTACCTCATCATCATGTCAACCCATAAACGGCCCACTGAAATGCTGGGCACGGGTCTCCTCCAAAGAATGTGGAGGGAATTTAGCCTACAATACCACGCTGGCCAGACGGGTTGGTATAGGGTTTGTTTCGAATTTTCCTTTTCTTGCAGCGCTCTTGTCTGCATAAGGCTACTCTTTTAGTCGCTTTTTACGACACTTGAAATGGGGTAGTGACATTATGTATTCTTAATCCATCACTACACGGAATAGTTGCCTACCCTCATAGTAGCCTAACGTTAAAACTGCTTTGTAGGATACTTTCCTCGTGGGGGGATATTACTGGGAATTCTTCGAAAAAAATTATTACCTTTTCTGGCCACCCGGAAATCGGAGCACCAGGACAGCATTAATTTTTTCTATTTCGCTTGCAGTGAAGTATAAATTTCAGTATAAATTTTATAACTCATCCATTTATAATTGCGTTCTTTTATTCATCGCAGGAATTATTCATCATCAACATTCAACATCTTAAAAAGTTTGTAAATACAAAGGAAACACAATATATTGTTACTGGAATACGCGCGGGGCTTTGTTCCCGTCGTTTTTATATAGCCACTGCTCAGCTCCTATTTATCGTAGCTTGATGTTACATAGCCTATAATCTTTCTCGATAAATAGGCTATCCAACACTAAGAGAATTTTTCAAATCGGACCATTAGTTCCTGAGATCCTACGTTCAACATCGCAAACTATTTTTTTTATTTTTTCTCTTTTTTCAACTCAGCATAATATTAGTATAGAAACGACTAATATAGAAGGCCCGTTGCATCTGTAGAATATTTTATATATATTCTTTTTATCATTAAAGTGAATTTACTGCGTGTTCGTACACTACAAATTGCGATCACGACTCCACCCAAGCTAGTGAAGTAACATCTGTTTAATACTTCTGCAGCAATTTATTCACACTGACAAATTGCTTTCACAGCCCTTCTTTATTTTAAAAGCGAAACTTAAACAGCTTTTATGGAGTCAATTTGTATTTTATCCAAGAACCACCATAACTTTCTCCATTGAATTTTCCGCTAAGCTGTCCGTTAATAATAAAGTTTCTTATTGTACGATTGTTTGTTCTATCTTCTGTATAAATGAAGAAATATTTTTAAACTGAGAAGTTTGATGATGACAGCAGGCGTTTGTACGAATGCTGACCAAGGTCTTTGGTGGAGTTGTCATTTGCCCTTGATTTTTGTGCCTGGTTAATGCCAACAACACCCTCGCCTCCTTAGAACCTAAAATAACTCCTGAAACATGGTTGTGATGCTATATGTTTATGTATCACTTACTACTTGTCCGTGTAGTGACGGGTTAAGAATACATAATGTCTCTAACCCATATCAACTCGTGGGTGTCGTAAAAGGCAACTAAGGAAGTAACTTTACGTAGACAAGAGCATTGTGAGAAAAGTAAAATTTAAAACAAAACCCTATATCAACCCTAAATTCACACCTTCACAATGTTTGGAGGAGACCCGTGCCCCGCAGTGGGACGTTTATGGCTTGTTATGATGATTACTTACTAGCTTTTGAAAAAGTTGCCTATGTATGTACAATTCTAGACTATAATCTATTGTGTGCCAAATTTTATACAGATCTTTTAAGCCGTTCTGGCGTGATTGAGTATAAAACATCTATCCATACATCCTTTCATCATCATCATCATCATCATATCAGCCCAACGACGTCCACTGCTGAACATAACATCCATTAATCCTTCATAACTTTCACATCTATAGATATAAATAAAAATCGATCGCCGAAAAGTATGTGATGGATTCACGTGAGAACGGCTCGACCGATTTGGCTATATTTTTGTTGTATTTGCTATTGGCGAGGCAAGGCATGTATAATGTAATAAATTATACAAACAATTTAGTGTAAAATTTAATTTTGTTTATTATTATTAATTTTAATTTGAAAATGGAACATTATCACGAATAATAAAATATGGCGGTACGAAGTTCGCCGGGTCAGCTAGTTTACATTATATTTAATATTAGTAGAATATATAATATGAGTAGGATTAGGGAATAGTCATAACATATATTTAACTGTCAACTTCTCACGTGTATGTTACTTGATTACGTTAGTCAATGTTCTTGCTTAACAAAACAAATATAACATCTTCCTTCCCCCCGGACCTCTGCTCTGAGGTGTTCAGACGTACTTTAAACATTTTTATATATATTTTCTTTTTTTCAAAATTCGAAGTTATTTTTGATACGCACGCCTACAACTGCAACACATCAATTCTACAATAAGGAATAGCTGGAGCTGGGAGGTACGTACCCTTTAAGCGTTTGCCTCCTGGTACATTACTAGGCTCTAAAAACTATCTTGTTCAAACGCCCACCTTCAAAGTTTCGATATGCCTTTGAAACGCACTCCTCCTACAATAAAGGCACCGATGCAACTGGGAGTTGATGACTCTGAGCCAAACAGTGCATCAACAGAATGCGATGCCAACACGGAAAATGTTAAGGCAAAGCGACCGAGGCGTAAAGTAAATGATGACTATATTACCTTTAAGCAAGAATTTTTACAAATGTTTAACGATCTCAAAGCAGAACAGAATAAAAAATTTACTTCTCTACAAAACAGTATGACTACATTAGTTAAACAGAACGAGGGTATTCGAGATACTATGGAGTTCATTTCTGCTAAATATGATGAAATGGTGAAAAAGATGACTGAGCTTGAGAATGAAAGAAAATCTAACTGCAACTATATTATTAATTTAGAAAATAAAGTAGAAAATCTTGAACGACAACTAAAAACATCAAGTATCGAAGTGAGAAACGTCCCCCAGAAGCTTAATGAGACTAAGGAAGATTTATCAGAACTTATTTTAAACACCGGTAAGGCCCTTAACATCCCTCTCAATAAGTCGGATATACGGGACATCTTTCGCACAAAACCTAAGTCAAATTCGAATACTTCGAATAAGCCGATTATCGTAGACTTGTCCAGCGTTTTACAGAAGGAAAACTTTTTAAAAGCTGTGCAGAAGCATAACTCTTCCCACAAAGACAATAAACTCAACACGCATAACATGAAAATTGAAGGTAACAAACAACCGGTATATTTCTCGGAAAATTTGACATTTAAAGCAAAGAGATTATTCTACTTAGCGCGAGAGTTTGCAAAAACTAATAAGTACAACTTCTGTTGGACAACAAACGGGAAAGTTTTTTTACGAAGAGATGAAGGACAGCCATATCATATTATCAACTCTGAAGCAGATTTCACTAAGCTCAAAACGCAACAATGACTAGTCTCACTTATATCTATCACTTTGTTTATGCTTTATTTATCTACGATTCTTGAATGTCATACTAAATGTTTTAACTCTAATTTTTACATAGCCTTTTTATGTTTTTTGAATGCTTACCTTTACACACCCTGCCACAAATTAAATCACACTCACATACATAACAAATACTGTAACCATCACTTTATAAAGCCACAGAAACTATTTACACATATACACAACCGCAATTCTTTCCTAGCACTTTATTTCTGCTATATTTGCAACTTTAATACAATGAAAACGTCTCAAATAATATTTAACAAAGAAATAATTAATTCTATTTATATTGTAAAAACAAACTTAACAAGTTTACGTATACTTTGTACTATACAAATATCAAAGAACCGGATCATGATATTTTCAACAAGCAAATTTACAACTGCCCTCATTTTGATTTTAAAACGTGTCATAGAACTTTATAAAATTAAAATTCAATTTGATAAATACTACGATAATGAATGACGTTGACAATCAACGCATTGAATGCAGAAGGTTGAGTGAACCTAGTCATTATTCACAATTAATGGCAGGTTCTAGCGATAATTCCTTAACAATTTTAACAGTAAATATACGAAGTATAAAAGCCAATTTCGATGTTCTTCTCGTGTTTGTCGCTAAATTTAGTAGAATGATTGATGTGATAGTGCTGACGGAATGTTGGACTAATGAAAACTTCGTATTACCGACAATAAATAATTATAAAATGTTTAGATCTAATATCTCACTAAACCAAAACGATGGCGTTGTTGTCTACGTTCGAGAAGTATATAGATCTACATCAGTCGAACCGGTTTGTTCTGATGGAAATTGTATTGTGATTAATATTTTAAATGAAATATGTATTATCTGTACCTACCGTCCACCGTGTTTTAAAAACCCAATTAACTATATAAACAGTCTAGATAATATTTTACATAGTTATAGCAAACACAAAAACATAATTTTGACTGGTGACTTAAATTTAAACATTATGCCCGACAACCTCAGCGCTTACTCTGCAACATATTTGAACTTAATGGCTAATCACGGACTTAGACAAGGAGTTGATTGTCCCACAAGACAGAATACTTGTCTCGACCACTTTATGGTAAAATCTACTTCTGCGATACATACTTTTGTTTTTGACGAACTGACGGACCACGCACCTATTCTACTGCATATTGACAGCACTTCTATTCCCAAACAAAAAGTTTATATTAACAAGATTTACGTAGATCTCGCTGGAATAATTAATTGCTTACAAACTGAAACATGGAACGAGTTATATTCAAATACTGATGTAAATCAAGCGGCACTAATACTGACAACAAAACTAGAAAGTATAATAAATGACAACACCACTGAAACAAAAGTTCCTAAACGAAATAGGCCTTTAAAACCTTGGATCACTGTTGGAGTAGTAAAATCTATACGAAAAAGGAACAAAATGCATAAAAGGGCAAAAATTAATTTGAATAATCAAGAAATTATAAATAAATATTTGTTTTATAGAAATACATTAAAAAGAGTGATAAAAATGTTAAAAATAAACGATTATAATGATAAATTTAATAAAAATAAAGGCAATATAAAGGGAACTTGGAATACTATTAAAGAATTATGTAATATGAATAAGTCCAATATATCATCTACAGAACTACTGACTTTAAAACCGACCACTACTGAATCTCTTGATGAAGTTAATATATTTTTTACATCTATTGGCCCAAATCTTGCTAACCGGACCCTGCAAAAGCTAGACAAAGATGAGACAACCCTAGCACAAAAAGCTAAAACAAAGGATGCACCATTACACTCCATGGCATTACTTTTATCGGACCCGGCTGAGGTGATTGATGTGATTAACAGCCTTAAAACACACAGTGCTCCAGGCATAGATAAAATTACAGCGGTCATTCTAAAGAAGTTGCGTTGTTACGTTGCAGAGCCAATATCTTACATAACTAATTTAAGTTTTGAACGGGGAGTATTTCCTAAAATATTTAAACAAGCTGTTGTTTGTCCCATTTATAAATCAGGCGAAAAGAATCTTCCTACTAACTATAGACCAATCTCACTTTTAAGTACCCTTTCTAAAATTGTAGAAAAAATTATGAATAAAAGACTCCTCAAATACCTAGAATGTAACAACCTTATTAACGAAAACCAATACGGGTTTCGAGCAAAACGTTCCACTGATGATGCTGTCTTGCAACTTACCTCTAACATTACGACACACCTTGACAATGATGACAAATGTGTAGGTGTATTCCTAGACCTACAAAAAGCATTTGATATCGTATCTATTCCTATCCTTTTAACTCGTCTAGAGAACATAGGAATTAGGGGAAATGCTTTTATGTGGTTAAAGGACTACCTTACAGATAGGAAGCAATGTGTTAAGGTTGAGAGTCACATCAGTAACTTCAGTAGAGCAACATACGGGATTCCGCAGGGCAGTACGCTAAGTCCCACGCTATTTTTGGCGTACATTAATGATCTGTGCAAATATAACATTAAGGGTGCTCAGATACAAATGTTTGCTGATGACACCGTCATACTGTTTCACAGTAATACATGGGAAAATGTACGACGGTTGGCTGAAGAAGGAATGTCAATTGTCACTGCATGGCTTGAGGATAGCCTGTTATCATTAAATGTTGATAAAACTAAATTCCTTTGCTTTAGCAAGACTATGGTATCTTCGCCCAATAATTTCCACCTTCGCACACATTCGTATCCCTGTAACCGATCCAGCAATTCTTTTTCATCCGAGTGTAGTTGCCCTTCAATAGCAAGAACTACATACATAAAATATTTAGGTGTCATTATAGATGATAAGTTAAAGTGGAAAAATCATATAACCTCAGTTAGCAATCGGCTAAGGAAACTTATATATATATTTAAAGACTTAAGACTGATACAAAACCCTTCGCTTTTAATACAAACTTACAAAGCTCTAGCAGAATGTATTATTACCTACTGCATATGCTCGTGGGGTTCGTCTGCTAAAACACATCTGCTTGAACTTGAAAGAGCCCAGCGGGCTGTGCTCAAAGTACTCCTCTGCTTACCATTCCGGCACCCAACACAGTTAGTCTATGAAAAAGCGGATGTCTTATCTGTGCGGAAGTTGTTTATTTATCAATGTATAAGAAAGTATCATAAAAAAACAGTACCCTTGCTAAAACCTTCGGTTAAAAGAATCGACAAGTGCCCCGTTCCTAGAGTTAAAAGTAAATTGGCTCAACAACAATTTAATAATATCGCACCTAGGCTTTACAACAAATTCAGTCTAGCATCTGAATCTAAACACCTATCTAACTACCTTATTAAAAATAAAATAAAATTCTGGCTTAAGGATCTTGACTACAATGAAATAGAAAAGTTATTCCTAATAATGAAATAGACTCAAAGTTGCATCTTGCGCGCACACACAAACACACACACACCCACACACACACACAAACACACACACACACACACACGCATAACATAGGTAAGCTCTAAGTACTTTAATTATTTATTTTTTATTTATATTCATTCACATACAATAATATTGTAACGCCTGTGATTGAACTGTACTTTGGAAGGAACTGGTTCCTGACATACAGCTCGCGCTAGTTCGGGAATCAGGGCTAAAACACGTTTGTAAGCACATTTTTGTTACAATAATGATTTATTATTATTATTATTATTAACATCGCAAAGTAAATTTTCATAACTACATTAATGGTTTCATTTATCGGTCTTTAATGGAGCCATAAATTGGATTTCGTCTATGTTCACGTAATAGTTCGATACGACTTCGTTTAACCGCCAATTAAATTCAAGGAAATCGTAAAACGCTGTGAGCACAATAACTTTGCGGTTGATTGATCACTAATATTTACGTTCGGCGCATACGCCTCAGTTATTTACTCATATAATGGTGATAAATTGAGCTAATGTTGCATATGAATAGTGTCAATATATCAAGTTGAAAAATTTACTGAGAATCTGCTAGCAAATAACTTATTTATTATAA
The DNA here is from genome assembly GCA_905147015.1 of Laspeyria flexula. Classification (NCBI taxonomy): domain Eukaryota; kingdom Metazoa; phylum Arthropoda; class Insecta; order Lepidoptera; family Erebidae; genus Laspeyria; species Laspeyria flexula. The sequence goes on along the minus strand of LR989964.1, from coordinate 6,105,254 downwards.
TCCAAGTAATAAATTCGTTTAGTTTATATAAAGGTTCTCCTTCACGTAAAAATGGTTGAATGGACTTTTCCTTGACATATGATTTGGATGAATTTGATATCTTCATCAAATGACTACGACCATATTCCAATTTTAAAACAATTGATAGCGATATTGAAATTGTCGAATTCCGAAAAGCCCTCTTGTCATCTAGATGAAGTACGTCTTGAATTAATACAGAATACTTTTGATTCCGGTAATAGTTAGAGTCAGCATTATGTACTTATAATACCGACTTTTTCTAGCTCTCAGTAGATATCCTACTTAAAATTGGTGAAGACGTATTTAATTTTGTTTTAGAGTAGGCAACAAGTCGATAAGACGAAAAAGAACAATACAAAAACCGCACACCGTTCACCGCACTATTAAATTGGTTGTATACATCCTCTTTGAAAGAAAGAAAGAAAACACATTTATTTGTCACAAACCATAAACATACAAATACAGAGCATACATTGAAGTTTTTACAGTTATTTTTATACTATTCGCATGCCATGGCCGCGACAAAAAGGGTAGCCACTCAGATTGTTGCTGTGCCATGATATAAAATCACGGTACAGCGTTGATTATCATTGGCCATCTGTAGGTCGCTTTTGCTAGTTATGTCTTCGTTCTCTTCTTCTTTTTATCGTTTGGGCTTGAGGCAGACCCTGTCTTTGAAATTCATCAAGTCGCCCAGAAGGTTTCCACTACACACTTGACTTAACGACTATTAAATTAGTGATAATATTCTACCACATTCACACAGCGCCATCTAGCCCCAAAGTAAGCAATTATATTTGCTTGTGTTATGGGTACTAAACAACTGATATACTACTTAAATATATATTTTTTTTTTGTAAATACATACATATTATAGATAAATTACACCCAGACACAGAACAAACCTTTATGCTCATCACACAAAGATTTGTCCTGGGTGGGGATCGAACCCACGACCTTCGGCTTAGCAGTCAGGGTCACTAACCACTAGACCAACAGGCCCGTCCAACCGGGACCAACGGCTTTACGGGCCTTCCGAAGCATTGTCACCCATCATGGATTGACCTTGCCAAATGTTGCTTAACCTCGATGATCGTAAAGAACATTTCAGTACCCCAATGCTACGAACGCCTCTTTCTTTCTCGTTATAGTGGTGTCCGGATACATAGGCAAGCTTAGGCTCCAAGTGATACTTAGAATCCAACAATTGACTGGCCTGTTGGTCTAGTGGTTAGTGACCCTGACTGCTGAGAAGGAGGTCGTGGGCTCGATCCCCACCCAGGACAAATCTTTATGTGGTGAGCATAAAGGTTTGTTCTGTGTCTGGGTGTAATTTATCTATAATATGTATGTCATCATCATCATCATCATATCAGCCGCAGGAAGTCCACTGCTGAACATAGGCCAATATATATGAATATCTAGGTATTTGCAAAAAAAATAGTATGTATTTAAGTAGTATATCAGTTGTTTAGTACCTACCCATAACACAAGCAAATATAATTGCTTACTTTGGGACTATATGGCGCTGTGTGAATGTGGTAGAATATTATATTATTATTATTATATTAACAATTGTTTTATCAAAACTGGAGTTTTGTTTGTGAAACACACTAGGTATGGTCTAAACTGGGGCAGTAACAAGAACGATGACGAAGAACAACAGTGGTATTTAAATGAACCTATGACTCGACGATACAGTGTCAACTTTAGGGTGACCCCGACTTAGCCTTTGTTCGTTATAAAACAAGATATTTAGTCTCAGGATAACAGAAGGGTTATTTGTTTGTGTGTTTGTGTTTGTTTCTCACTTGTTATGTTTGCTGTGCTTATTGATATTTCGAGTAATTGCTCTATTTATTTAACGTCGCTCACTTATTAACCCTTCACGAGTTATGTTCGCTATGATAGCAAAAATTCACGAAATTTACAGCTCTATCGATTCAACATTTTCTATCTAGCTGTCATTTAACAATCCTCCATAGATAATAATTTACACCTATACCTACAATAGAATATAAACATGTTTATTTAATAATTTTAATTATAAGTCTATATATTTTTACAATGTATAAACTTCATTTTTCATGTTTTTTAATAGTACCTACTTAGTAAGTTAATTATAGATGTAATAAATACATTCTGATTTCACAGTCAAACTGTACTAAAATACAGTTTTCTGAAACAAAATTTTTAAATTATATGGCATACAATGTACTTTAATAAATAAATAAATAAATAAATAAATGAAAAAAAATCACTACATAGTATAAAACAAAGTCGCTGTCGCTGTTTGTCCTTACCTATGTATGCTTAAATCTTTAAAACTACGCAACGGATTTTGATGCGGTTTTTTTAATAGATAGACTGATTCAAGAGGAAGGTTTATAGGTATAAAATACATACCACGCGGGCGAAGCAGCGGGTGGAAGCTAGTTAACTATAATGTAATCGGTGGCAATGCATCTAGATCGTTTAAAATTTCTATTATGGATACATTCCTTACCTCTTTAGAAATAAGCTAAAACTTCTTTCAATCCACGTTACTCATGGGAATACGTTTTCGAGATAAATTATAGACTTTGTCTAAGAATACACCTCCAAATATTCCTTTGCAAAGAATCACTCTAATCCGTCCTCCCTTAGAAAAGAAGCAAACCAAACAATCAAGAAACTTTAAAAAAAATTTAGAAAACTGCATCAATTAACCTTTACATTTCAGAAGCATCTATAATTATCACTAGAAGTCGCGCGGGGCTTCGCTCCTATCGTTCTAAATTTGGCCACTGCTCAGCTCCTATTGGCCGTAGCGTAGTGTTATATAGCCTATGTTACTCAGTGATAATGTAGCTGTCTAACAGCAAAAGAATTTGTGAAATCGGTCTAGTAGTTTTTAAGTTTATTCGTTACATACAAAAATACAAATCTTTCCTCTTTATAATATTAGTATAATATAATAATATTCTACCACATTCACACAGCGCCATCTAGTCCCAAAGTAAGCAATTATATTTGCTGTTATGGTACTAAACAACTGATATACTACTTAAATAATTATTTTTTTTCAAATACATACATATTATAGATAAAAAAAACACAAAGATATGTCCTGGGTGAGGATCGAACCCACGACCTCCGGCTTAGCAGTCAGGGTCCCTAACCACTAGACCAACAGGTCAGTCAAAATATAGATATAGATTTATGTAACCTACACATACACACATAAATGTACAAAAGGACACTCTGTAGTTCGAATACCGCACTGTACCTATAGTTGTTGAATAACTAATGGACCAAATGTTCACGCTAAATTTGTCATGCATTAGACGAGGCGTGAAATTTATGTTACAACTGCACACATTTATCATTGTCTAATTGAATAGCTATGTTAAATATGTCAGCGATAGGAATATAATATATAGAATATATATACATTTCACGTGACCAGAGGGCTGGTTACATTAAATAATACACTCCCGGACTCCTAAATCGAGCCACATAGCATAATGAGTTAGTATCGTCCATAATTTTAAAACAATTATATGAATGACTAAATATTTTTTATGCAGTTTGTAGCTGGCATATTTTTCCCCTAGTTGACATGCATTTAGTTCTAAATTTAAATTTGTAATCTCGAAAAACAAATGAAAAGCTGCAGTTGTTCATTTTTTAGGAATCCTGAACAATACAGAAACTCTAAATTAGAGCTTTGATTATAGATTTTTTCGTATCTACGGATTGAAAAAGTTCGTCAATTGTTTTTGTTAATGTTTAAACCGTTTCTGGGTTTGGTTACATCGCTTAGACTGTACTATTGAAGCAGTTTAGTAATAGAATATTCAGTACCCAGATATTAGATAATAAAAGTGTGCTCGACCGGACCGCAACTGCCAAATAAAAATCTGACGAAATAAAACCACTTTTCGTCTGTATTTTATTGTTATTTGACAAAGCTTTCATCGCCTCATAGAAATGCCACCAAACGTCGGGCTTTGAATATTTTTTCCTATTGTAAAGTCATTTTCCGAGCCCTTAAAGGGTTGAAGGAACGGTTGACAAATAGAAATGGACGCAAATTTCCTCGGCAATCGATTCTTGGCTGACACTATAGATGGTTGAGTTTATTCGACTCAAATCACGTGTGTATCAATCTCTGCAAATATCTAATGTAGTTGATTGTAACCACCGAATCATTGATAATAGCGCATGCTCTGTATCACAGAACAGGGAAAGCTCTGTATTGAACAATTACGAGCATTCTATTTGATTGATGGGCATTGGATTTGTAGGGAAGTCGAGAGTTTGAATATCTTTTCACTGTAATAGTAATAATGATTCGATAGTTTGATATTAGTTATATTGTTTTTTAGTTTTTTTTAGTTATATTTGTATTGACTGGCCTGTTGGTCTAGTGGTTAGTGACCCTGACTGCTAAACCGGAGGTCGTGGGTTCGATCCCCACCCAGGACAAATCTTTGTGTGATGAGCATAAAGGTTTGTTCTGTGTCTGGGTGTAATTTATCTATAATGTGTATGTATTTACAAAAAAAAATGTATTTAAGTAGTATATCAGTTGTTTAGTACCCATAACACAAGCAAATATAATTGCTTACTTTGGGACTAGATGGCGCTGTGAGAATGTGGAAGAATATTGTTTTTCTTTCCATTATCTAAATTAGGCCCACTAACAAAAATTTAAGTGATAGACTCACTCACAACGTATAATCCTGTTATTTTAGAAGAAAATGTTAAACGAATCTCTCTATACAACGTTTTTATTTTGGTTATACTAAAGCTAATCCTTAATCCTTATAAAATAAATAAAAGCTGAAACATCCCTACATACGTGAATAAATATTTTTAACAAAAAAATAAGAATTTTCTTTTGCTAGCGTTACCTAGCCAATATTCTAAATACTTATAAAACTTCTGGGTAGAAACAGAAAGAAAAATTGTAATGGGTAGAGACCGGAAAAATATTATTAATTCCATTTTGTGGGTTATAAATATGAGTAGAGAACGGAAACGTCTTTTTATACATATATATCATATATTTTTGACTGGCCTGTTGGTCTAGTGGTTAGTGACCCTGACTACTAAGCCGGAGGTCGTGGGTTCGATCCCCACCCAGGACAAATCTTTGTGTGATGAGCATAAAGGTTTGTTCTGTGTCTGGGGGTAATTTATCTATAATATGTATGTATTTACAAAAAAAAAAAAAAATATTTAAGTAGTATATCAGTTGTTTAGTACCCATAACACAAGCAAATATAATTGCTTAATTTGGGACTAGATGGCGCTGTGTGAATGTAGTAGAATATTATTATATTATTATTATTATTTCATTCACATTTTTGACCAAAAATCAAACCATTGGAATCGATTCTTCTACTGATTCTGAACAAACTACTTTCAGGTTTCGCATTAAGCGCATGCGTGTCGAAATAAATCCCTAAATCCACTGTAATTTAGTGTAACTTTTTATAAATATTATAGTTGTGTATATTTTGCTTAGCTTAAAATTTACTTGCTTACCCTTAGAGGAAAAAAGGAGTTACGCTATAAAGAATAAACTTTATCTTAGAAACATCAGTTTTTTCTGATGTTTTTTTTAAGCTTTACAAGGTAAAAAATATTACCCTTTTTAGCAGTCGGGTAAAAATCACTCGTTTTTACACACAACTATGAGAATAGTTACGAGCAGAAACAGACATGAAACTATATCATAAAGATAAAAGCTAACCAATAAGCGAAATGTAAGCAATGTGTTAACGGGCAAACCAAATTATTGCGGCTGTTCTATCCTTAATGTACTAGCAACGTGTAAAGGATAACTTTAATGGGCATTGATATACTTGATGCTTTTGTATTATACTTAGTGTTGCCTGGAGTAGTGCCAACGTCATAAGTATTTTATGTTGCTAGCCGATAATAAAAAAATTCGTCCTTTTTCGGGGCTTGGAAACACTGGAAAACATTAATATTGACAGGGTTTTGGATCTAAAACCCAAATACCAACAAAACTGAGAGTATATAACACGAAAAAAACCAGAATGTATAATTTTGACGGCTGCCGGGATTTATGCTATAAGATATTCAAATAAAATCCAGTGAGTGTTTAAGCCATTCAAATGCTGGCACAATACGAATTGATAAAACAAACTTGTATATAACACAAATCTTAAGATGTAGGTAAGTAAGTTAGTGGCATTCATAAAAATAGAATTGGTACCCTATTGAACAGAGATACGCAAAACGTCTTTCACAAACGATTTTCACACATCACAGAACAAACATTTTACTACTTTCAGTTCATTCTACTGGTTTATAAAACTAATGTGGGTGACGTCATTCGACCTGTATTTGGAACTGAAACTGATATTTCAACCTTTTATTTGTTTGTGAGAACCGATACTGTGATTTCTAAGATTGTGTTACATAAAGTAACCATCAAAATAGTCTCAAGTTTCAAGGTCCCCACCTACGAATATCAAATAGTGAGAGAGTTTGCAAAGGCTCCATGCCAAGTGCGAGCAGCGCGAAAGTGGCCTAAGCTTGATATAGGCAGTATAAAAATAATGGGGTTTGTATATTCATAAATAATAATTCAAAAAGAACTTTTGCAACGCTATCTGATGACGATTGGAGAAACGAGAGATAGGCTGGTCATGCATTAAATTTTAACACGATTTAAATAATTTGTAGTAGATAAGTCAGGATATGAAAAAACAATACCCGTCCTGTCAGTCGGGTAAAAATGAGGGTTAGGTCGCTTTTGCACTGACACAGCCTCAATTTAATGTACTAAAGCGATAAATTCATATCAATCAAATTGTGCTTTAAACATTTAATATAAAATGATAGATAACTAGCACTTCGACTAGAGCCAAAACTGGCGAATTGCTCGTTAAGAAATAAGTTTTAGTAGTTAGCAGACGGATTAAAGTCGAAATTAGAAGGGATGGCGTGTGCTTCTGGATGACTTTTATTTTAATATAATAACCGATACGACCTTGCATGCCCAACTGATATGCAAACCCTAACGTGTATGGCGACGTACGTAACTGTAAGGTTTTCTCACATACACGCTAGGATTTGCCTGTCGGTTAAGGTGTATGGTTGCCATAAGGGTTGCTACCACGAACTATTCAGGTTTTACACGGGAAAGTGAGACTGAATCAAAACTTTTAGTGAATATATCAAAATATTATCGGGTGAGGAGGAAAGTTATAACGTATTCCTCCATGACTAGAGTCTAGCCCCCTTATTAAAAAATAGGGACTAAGCATTAAACGAGGTTTAAATTGACATGACCCGTTTGTGTCATGGCTTAAGGTTTAGTCCGTATTTTGTAATCAGGGGGCTTACACTGAATTTCGACATTCGATTGGTCGGTTTTGATGTCGCTGTCAAATGTAAGGAAATTTAGATATGGTCACTGTCACTTTCAAACATTTGACAGCGACATCAAAACCGACTAACTGAATGTTGAAATTCAGAGTAAGCCCCAAGGGGGTAGATGATCAGCTCTCGAGCTAATTTTAAATATAGCTAGCAACAGCATTTCAAACCTTTGATAACGATATAATAATTGAATATCGAAACTGTGTGTATGTCACACGGGGTTATAACCATGGTTACCACAAACCCAAACTATAAAACAACAGACTTATAATATCTTTATTTATTTATACTTCCTTCATAATAACGTCACGCGTCCTAGAAATAATTGTCTTCTAACTAAACCCTATCTATTGATGCCATCTTGTTTGTTATAGGTTGGACAATTGACATGTACAAATTGGAACTTTTCAAGACACATAAATGATTATCAGTACATACATATGAAATTTCGGTTCCATTTTAAATAGTCTTTGGACTAATATCACTCGTAAAAGTACTGTAAAAGTATTATGAGAGCTTTATATCTTTCAAAATGTTGTCCTTTATAAAAATCAACCTCAATGAACTGGCATTATATTATCCTTTTCCCAGAAAGAGGTCGACATAGTAGTATAACGTTCTATTACCAACTGACTGTGTGTGAAAGTAAAAGAAGACAATGTTTTTGCTAGTGACGATAGACAGCAACACCTTGGTCCATAAAAGCCGTAAATTTTGAGGATGATAAAAATAGTAGGTAAGTCAAAAATTCAAAAGATGCTACATTTTGACATCGGTTTAAAGGTCTTTTATTGTCTAAAGAAATTTTAGATAATTTCATTTATGAGACAACTTAAAAACTAATGTTACAAGGGCTGCTGCGTGAGGTGCAATGCTAAACTATAGGTATACAAAGGTAATGCATAGTGTAAGTAACTTACTCTTATTATTATTATATTATACTAAAGGGTTTAATATTCTCAATGCTTTGTTGCTGACTAGGTAAATAATGATTGAACAGAAGCACACAGGCGGGCGTGGGCGTCCTTCATTTACGATTGATGAAAACCGATTGACCATCAATAGAAAAAAGTTGTCAATACAAAACTTTAGTAAAGAGGGTATATAACCGATTCGCATGCTACTTTAAAAACAAATAAGTGAAAAGAATAAAGCGGTCCAAGTTTAGAAAATGAATTTGTAACAACGAACTGGAAACCATCAGGAGTACCTAAATAAGATTGTTTTTTCCAGTCTACTCGTAGTACCGAGTCCTTAGTATTTACATAATAATGGCCATTGAATTATGCATACAGAAGAGATGAGGTTTAGTTCTGTGGTTATGTGTTCAGGATTATTATGGCCTAGGTACTCCAATACAATATTCTTTTTAGAAGTAGAATTTACCTAAGTTACAATCTTCTTTTTCGAAATAGAATTTATAATTTAAAAGCATTAATTACTTGAAGTCACGCGGGGTTCGCTAACGTCGTTCTTTATTTGGCCACTGCTCAGCTCGTATTAGCCATAGCGTGATGTTATATCACTTATAAACTTCCTCGATAAATGGGTTATCCAACACAAAAATATTTTTAAATCGGATTAGTAGTTCCTGAGATCCTAGCGTTCAACCAAACAAACAAACAAACTCTTCAGCTTTATAATAGGTATTTGTATAAATTTGTTAGTGACAGTCATTTAAGTGTTAATAATATTACGCACCTAAGTAAATACATAATTACATACTCACTGTACGTGCATACATACGTCCAAAATTAGAATGTGATAATTGTTTATAAGTTAAAGTACCATATCCTTACACAATATAAACAGTATCTGATCTTCTAAATTACTCAACGGATTTTAATGCATTTGTCACTAATAGATAGTGATTCAACGAGGAAGGTTTAAATATAACTTTATTAGCTACATTTTTTTATTATTCCAAGCGGGCGAAGTCACGAATAGAAGGTTGTTCATATAATAAATAAGTTTTAATATATTACGTAATTAATTAACTTCATAAAAGAAACAAGTATTCTGTGTACAATAAATAACAGTCCATTAGCAATTTTTTCATTTCCCTTTTCCATTTATTACCTATAATTATTTAAGGTCGATCTCAGTCACGTTCGAGTCCATAAAACTAGGTTAATTAAATTTATTTTTCTTATTGACAAACCTTCTTGAACTTTATTTATTTATTTGCAAATGGATATGATGTTTTTTTTTCATTAAAGTGGTAAAGCATACGGTCTACCTTATGGCACAGAATATGTAATAGTACCTTCTCTTATAGTAACCAATAAGCCGAGAAACAAAAATCGAAGTTTCTTTTTTTTTTATTGTAACTCAGGATAGTGACTCCTCTTCGCCTAATAGAAAGCTAAAAGAGGAACCAAGACTACACTGTACTACCACGACAGGATACCAAAACGCAATGTCAGCTGACAATGCTATACCGGCCCGCAAGGTGCTTCCTCACCCCTCGCTTGAAGGATCCCATAAGAAGGGTGGTAAGGCTAAGATAAGAGTTGCTGAACTTTTTACTTTTACGAATGGAAATGTTTTCCACTATAAAGGAATTTAAAAAAAAATACTTGAGATTTTCCTACTGAAAATATTGATTACGTAATTTTCATCCGAATCATCGAAATCGCTTTTTGTGGTAGGCGTAGTTACTAGTTACGTTTCCACATCTTTGAAATTTGTTTTATGATACGCCTGCACAGTTTGAGTATAACTATACTCAATTTATTTTTAAGCAAACTTGCTTAAAAATAAATTATGAACTCAGTTTGTCAACAGTCAAAGAGATAAAATCCTGCCACAATCAGCATACTACATACTACATCAGCAACCCATTTAGTCCCAATGCTGGGCTCGGGTCTCCTCTCCTCTAACTAGAGAGCTGAAGGGTTTAGGCCATAATTCACACACGCTGGCCTAGTGCGGGTTGGTGGATCAGACATACTCATAGAATTTCTTCTAGGGTATGTGGGTTTCCTCACGATGTTTTCCTTCACCGTTAGCAGATGGTGAGTCACTTGACTAGTACATATAAATTCCACAAAGTGGAATCCACATTGGTACTGCTAGTCGGGATCGAACTCGAACCGCGTGATTAGCACGCCAGGCCTTTATCCATTGAGCTACCATCGCATATTATATATATACAATCGGCAAAAAGATCGTAATACTAAGATTTTCAGCTGGCCTGCTAGAATTGAGGGAGAGAAAGTTTTATACCTAACTGAATTCTAGGCATTCACATCGGAAACTTTTATTGGATTTTTCAAATAGTTTCCAGTAGAAAACCTAAAAGGGAAATCAGCCGATAAGCGAATTGTAGTAAATAGTTTATTTCGAAATCTATTTTTTTATTTATACTACTTTCTCCTTCAATTCTATTTGTAGCTTTGCCTTTAGTATCGCCAGCTTGATTTTCCTCTTCACCGTTTATTTTTTATTTAGAGAAAAAATTAACGAAGTTAACAGAATTATAGCATAGAAATGCCATGTTTTACAGAGAGGTATAGTTTTATAGGTTTTAATTTAAAGGAATAATAGGGTCGGCAATGCAATGTGATGGTGTGGCAGGTGTCCATAGGCTAGGGTAACGGCTTACCATTGGGCGGCCGTACGTCTGTTTGATAACGTCGTGGTAAAAAAAGATCAAAGATTTTTTTTTTGTATTCTGAATCTACCCCATTTTTAAATTTCGACATCATATTGGTTTTTAAGCTCCTGTTTTATTTGTCATGTATGTATGGTGACACATTACTTTATCAATGGATATAATGAAAGAGTCCAGTGATCTCATGAGTACTTTAAAAAAATGCATCATCATCATAATTTCAGCCTATTGCAGTCCACTGCTGGACGTAGGCCTCCTAACACGCGCCATAACATTCTGTCCTCCGCCTAAAAATGCATTGTGCACCTTTATTACCCCCATCAATCATATCAAATAAAAGTCCGGCACAAAACTTCTTCATTACAAAAATACAATTCCTATGAACTGAACTCCCGTATGAAAGTTGTCAAAAATCCTAATTGTTTGCCCACATTAAAATTCCTAAGTTTAATTAAAACCGTTTGGATGAAAGCCTTTCATTTTGTCGAAAGAAATTCTATGACAAGGGTGAAGCTGAAAGTACCAAATTTTAACTTCCGACCTTAAATATACGTAACATATAATATAATGATAACTCGGAAAATTACAACATAATGTTTTGCGTCGGAATAAAGTGGACCTAGTGTTTGTAGGTCAAGTTAAATTGAAGTATTATGTATTTATATTTTCCTTTTTAGATATAGTATAGCCTCTTCGGACATAAAAAAATATACCTTGTAGGTATTTGAAGTCAAGTGAGCACTTGACTGAGTAACACGCTACTAAACTGCGTGATAAATCAAATAAATTGTTTTAGGCTAAAACCAGACTTGAACAAAGACATTTTTCTAGGCGTGTCGCAGTGATGAGTAATTGTTTTAAAGTACAATATTATTTATTTATTATTTATTTACAATATAATATAATTATGCATTCATCTGTCATATTCGGACATGTGATTTAAAATGTATACCGCAATACAATAAGCTAACAGCAATGGTTTTGGAATAGACACCCACAAATTGAATAATATCATTTTATCATTCCCCGCCATATTTCAACTCAAATACCATTATTCATCGACGTGGCAACAATACAGAACAAAAAACGATAAAATCTTATATTTATTTCTACACGGCTGAGCATTTTTTCGTTCAAGAAAGCGCGCAATATAATTGAATTTCACAAAGCGCAGAAGCAGAAACTTAGCAAAATTTTAAAATAAATAATAATAACTTGACCCGGAGAGAACAGTAATTTAATTCATTGCTTTTTAACGCTTCTGTGTTATTTAAAATGAATAAAATTGCGAGCAACGCGCAAAGTCCCGTTTTTGTATAGGATAATAACGAGACTTTTGCACAGGCTGATTTATAAGTGGTTTCTACTTTATTTGCATTTTTACGAGAGTTTTTCCAAATCACCAGTTCACTTGTCCGCAATAAAGTAAAAAGTTCCAAACTTATAAGTAATACGTAAATGTTGAAAAGTTTGACTTTAAACTGAGTAACTCTGAACAATAGATATGAAAGGAAGGTAAAGTAATTGCAGCTGATGTATAGGAGTTCAGAAAGTTCAACAAAAGGTTGATCTAAGATAGGGAAAGAAAATCTGAGGTTGGAGAACATTTTAAAGATTGCATCGAGTGAAGTGCACTCTGTGGAGCATACTATTTTAACCTCTTTAACCAAATACCAGTAGACTTTTTGGAAAATGTACGACACAGAAATGCATGAAGTTATCTGATTGAGGAACTACTAAACTTTACAGATGACTGTAGCCGTAAAAGACTTGGTTTGTGTTGGCAATGCGTGGAATTTTATTTATTTATTATATTGTCAGCAAATTAATTACATTTTGAGGTAAGATTATGGGCATAGATATGAAGTGGTAAGGCTGAGCAAAACCCATTCAAAAATTTATTTATCCAAGTTAGAAAAATTGTCGTAATTTCTGGTCAGTTAACATGAATTATACGTTTCACTTATTCTATTTGTAAGTAAAGAAAAATAGCAGTCTCGGAATAAGATTTCGAGACTTCGTATGAAATTACTGATCGTTTTTAAATAACGTTACATGACCTTCTTAGAAATCGATTGCGTTTTGGGTACCTAATGTAGATGCAATAATTCTATCCAAAACTTGGCAATATCTTTTTATTATTATTTTAATGCATTTTATTTACCCGTATTGTTTTGAGTGTTTTTTTTTATTCTATTTTTTTTTTTTTTATAAAAATACATCGTCCGCTCTAGGGAACTAGCCCTATGTCGTGGGGAGCTTTACAAACAAGCAACTAACAGACACAAAGTACACCCAGACTAGAAACAAATATCTATGAATAAACAAATATTTGTCTCGTGTGGGAATCGAACCCACGTCACCCAGCACGGCGATGTAGTGGCGAGGCAACCACCTTAACCACTGCGCCACGTTAACAGTCTAGATTGTATGTTTGTAATGACCCTCACGTCACAAGGCTTGTTCACTAGTGCAGGCGTTGTATTTTTAAAAAGAAAAAAAGATTAAATTTTAATTGATGAAATCAATCTTCCGTTATTGAGAATATAGACGCATACATTGCAAATTTTAATTAGTCAGACATTGTTCTGGCTTCCATTATAATTATAAAGGCAATGCGATACTTCTGCAGGTGAAGTTAATTAACGTAACAGCAAGGTACCGACAGTTCATATGATTTACCGTTCAATAAATTTATTTTAACTGCCGCGTGGTAACAGCGAATCGTTGGTAACAATGATCAGGATATCACTGTTATTGGGAAATTACATCTATTTAACATACACACACAATAATGTGCAATTAAAATGTAGTGTGAGTAAGGCTGCGGTTGTTTATGGAAGATAATTTATATGAAATAGGTAATGTTTGGTATTTCTATGCCATTAATGTGGAACAAGTAAACAATCCTCAGCTCACATATATAGTAGATATGTTACAGTCAAAACTCTTCATCATCATCGCAGCCTATTGTAGTCCAAAACTCTTAAACAAAATAAGGAGATTGAAAACCTTATAAAAAATAAATAAAAAACCTTATGGCACGCGTGTCTGTCTGCGAAAACGCATTCGACCATTCTTCTGGCGCTCGCGCATATAGACAGGCACACTTCCACCTTCAACATTTTTCGAAACCATTTTTACAATTTTCAATCATTTTTATAATTTAAAGGTCAAGAGAAACCTTGTTTTATTAACAACCAAACTTTTAAATAGTCGTCATACAAAAATAGCGAGTAATCATCGAAAACAGTGAGCTGGGGTGAGAGCGCCACGAGAGGCCTGCGCACGCGCGTAATCATTGCCGTGTGAGGATTTCTTGTAATTTATTATAAATAAAGAAGGTGGTGTGTTGGGTATCAAAAGAAGGGCAATTTAATGTAATTTAAATATCTACAATTTATTCTGAAATTGATATATTATTTTCAATGTAACAACGATTTCATCATGGCATATCGGTATTTCGCATAACACAATCAGTTTTGAAAACTCGTTTAGTACCGAGCTCTTTACTTTTTAAGAGTTTTGATTGATATAGCCAGTCCAAAGTACCTACTTTGGATTAGTTAAGAGTTTTGATTGTAACATAATAATATAATACACTAGTATACATTATAGATATACGATAAGGTACAAAGTTCTCTTACTGTTCTAATTCTAGAAAAAGAATTAATGAGTGTTATATTGATGCAATGCCTGAATACAGTGTTAGGTATATAAGGGTGGGACTTCAGGTAGAAACACATTACCGTGGCGTGGTTAGAGACACATTTTAGTGTCGTCGTGGCGCCATGCTACTCCACGACATACTAATGTGTCTCTAACTACACAAAATCTATGAAACCGATATGCACCAGGGGCGTCTCTGGCGTGCCACGCCACGGTAATGTGTTTTTACCTTTACCACAGTGCAATAAATAAGGCACACGGCAACACATTACCGGGTAAAAAGTATTATGTTAATCCTACGATTTAATTTAAATCAGCGCCCGCCTTATTATGGCTGCAGTCTTCTGTAGGGTGGAAGAACTTTTCTAGGCTGTTGGCTCAGTGTGAAAGAGTTACTCATTGTGCACAGCAAGAACAGCACACTTCCAAAACACTCAACATTTCAACACCAAGTGTAATCAAATTCTAGCTAGTTCCAGAATTTTCATACATAAGCTATATTATGTAACACACGTACCAATGTTAATACAAGGCATTATGAATACATCACTGTTCCTCACATAACTGTGGAATATTCTCGGTCACGTCTATAGGTCTAACGATGTTATCAGTGTCCGCTCTCAGAGGTTCTAATGTAAATACGTACGGTGTATATGGAATCTACTTATACGCATTGGTATCAAGACGTCGTCGTTTGAAGTGATATGATTATATATTATTTACATAGTACGAATATATGTTAGGTAGAGATTATATCGACTCTGTTATTCGAGTCAAATTATGAAGCCCATTTTGACTTATGTTTCAATAAAAATAAAATAAAACTTTTTTTTTACAATATTTAGTTACTTTTGTACAATACTAGCTGTTGCCCATTGCTTCGTTCCCGTTGTTCTTTATTTGGCAACTGCTCAGCTTCTATTGACCGTAGCGTGATTTAATATGCGATTCCTTGATTAATGGGTTGTCCAACACTAAAAGATTTTTTTTAAACGGACCATCAGTAGTTCCTGAGATTGGCGTGTTCGACTAAACAAACAAACTCTTCAACTTCATAATTAAAAAATAAATATTCTGTCTGCATTATGTTGTCTTTATTGCCCGTATTTTTAGGTAGTTATAGGTAGGTTTTTGAGCCACTTATAGTATACCTAACGTTTAGGGTAAAATGTCATGAAATCTAACAGGAAAAACAATGTAGGTCTTAGTTACAAATAGACATATATTTTTTATAACAAAGTCATATTTTTCCTATTTAAATTAATTTAACTTTATAAATAATAATAATATAATAATATTCTACCACATTCACACAGCGCCATCTAGTCCCAAAGTAAGCAATTATATTTCCTTTATGGGTACTAAACAACTGATATACTACTTAAATACATTTTTTTTTGTAAATACGTACATATTATAGATAAATTACACCCAGACACAGAACAAACCTTTATGCTCATCACACAAAGATTTGTCCTGGGTGGGGATCGAACCCACGACCTCCGGCTTAGCAGTCAGGGTCAGTAACCACTAGACCAACAGGCCAGTCAATATAATATATAGTAAATATAAATAAATTAATTGAATAATTTGAAATCACAGTTTAAAAATCTGATTCTATTGTATAGTATATACTACTAGATTTTATACCTACCAACTACTTATACGAAATCTCATCCACAATAGTCATGGCCTAACTTAATTCCTCTCTGTTAGAATCGTCATGTTATTACTCTTTGATCTTGGCAGGAAAAGATGGTCCCTTTATCATTTCTCTTTGTATGTTTTAGTTCTATTAAGGTTGTACCATACAAACACTACGGTTGCCTAATTTAACGCAGCGTGTTTGTATCTGTCGCACACTAATCGGTCTCAGAATCCGTTGGATTATAGCCATTCAAGCGATGCGATAATCTGGTTCATGCGAACTACATAGTGATATCTACTAAGTGACGTAATTATGAACGGATTGATACTATCGCGAAAGACACTAAAAATCTGTTTAGTGAAGTTTCATCCAAAAATTTATTACCTACATTGTGTTTTCATCATTACAACCCATAAGTTAATGTCCCACTGCTGGGCAAGGTCTTGGGAATTTAGCTTACTAAGTATACCACGCTGGCTAGACGAGTTGGTATAGGATTTTGTTTTGAATTTTACTTTTTTCACAATGCTCTTGTTGCTTTACGTTAGTCCCTTAGTCGCCTTGTACGACACCTACAGGTTGAAATGGGATACTTAGTGAATTTATGTATTCTTAATCCGCCACTACACGGACAGTGTTTATTGTGTTTTATGTAGGTATAAATGATATGCAGAACTAATAATAAGCATATTGCTGCGTAATATCACGGCACGACCACTTATGTCTTCGTGTGAAATGACCTTTACACCTCTCGCAGAAATTCTTTAGAGATGTATTTACCAACGAAGCGTGACTTTTTTCATTTTTTTATTGAAATATTCATGGGCTTATGATGTTCAAGAATGTGTAAGTATAAATATACATGTACCTTCTTACAAAAGACACGTGTCAGAAGTAGGACAGAATCTACCTATGGTATAACAGAACACGGCTAAAACATAATTTATATGTTGCCAATTCTGCCCTTCCAATCGATTACGACATGATATATGCGAATAGCGTAACAAAGTCAACGTAATATTAAGATTCTTTATCGGAAATTAATATCATGCACTGACATCATTCTTTATTTTAGTAGTAAGTAAACTAAAGTAAGTGTTTATTTGGTACAAGTATTAAAAGCCTGAACATCTGTTAACAGTGAACGAGAAATACATGTAACACGAAATTACGAGAGATTCTGAGGATACGTGTGATCCACCAACCCGCATTCGGCTAGCGTGTGTGGATTATCGCCTAAACCATCTCAACTTTCTTGACTGATGAGACACTTTCCCGACAGGAGCATTAACACTATGTTTTTATTTATTACCTAAACAAGATACATACAAAGCTCGGATCAGGAAAAAAAAGTATTCTTGCAATTATCAGTATCTCTAAGAGTAAGGACTCTTGAAAAGATTCCGACTAATAAATACGTGTAATTTATCAGGTATGTTAGGTCTCATCTTGTAGGTAACGAGATGGGATCAAATATAGAGTTCAGCTCTGATTCTGAGCCGTCAGTATGCTCCCGGAACGTAAACTTTTTCGAATATTATGGCTTAAGTTATGAAAATAGGATCATCATCCCAGCCCATTGCAGTCCACTGCTGAACATAGGCCTCTCCTAACACTCACATATAATGGTAACATATGACAAGTAAATATAATTAAAAAATTAAAATAACCCGACTGTAAAAATCAACAGATAAGCAACGCACTAAAAAGACCGAAAAATTTTGTAATTATTATTCCTGATTAAATTAAAATATATAACGTATGTAGGTATATAATAAATTTGTAATCTCCATTTGATTCCTTTTATTTTGATACAGTTAGATTTTTTTTTAACCAAACGTATCGAGTAGCGATACGTTTGGTTAAAAAAAATTCTAACTTCTTACAATTTGGCGCCAAAAGCCCGGTACCTTAATTGTCCAAATTCATCCAGCCTTTCGGAAGAAACGTGGGAATAAACAAATTTACAAACATACAAGATACACGCGAAAAACAATACCCGTCCTGTCAGTCGGATAAAAATAGGTCACCATTTAGGTAATTTAAAACATTATAAACTTTTTCCTATTACTTATTAGATTTTTTTCTACACCTTTTTTACATTTCTTATGTATTTTTAACCCCCGATTTTTTCCTTCCTCCAACCCATTTTCAGTCGAAAACTTTCCGACTGCTCAGAATCGGGGCCCTGGCAAAATATTGGCGTGATATAACGAGTTCACGACATTTACCATGTTAAATAAGTAAATAATAATACAGTCTAAAAGTCTCATAAAAACCCTCAGGTAATAGGCGTCTTTATTTAGCTAACCTCTTATAGTACTAATTAGAGGCAAAATGAAAACCATTTTAATATAAATTAGTAGGAAGCTATACAATAAAGGATCCATTTTCCTTATCTTTCTAAATGTAGTCCCCAATTTTCTAAATGGAAAAACAGGAAACTAATCTTTTAAAACTTCGGTTCTCATAATTGGTTTAAGTAGGTATTGAATATATCATAAGAATATTCGAAAAGAGTTTTATGATAAAAATCAACGCTGCGCAATTTTAAATATTACTTATAAATATTTTGAAGAACCAAAGATACCGAGAAGAAAGATTTTGCCTACTAGATTAGCAAGTTAAATTGGCAGGTCACATATCACGTAGAACTGATGGCCGATGGGGCTGAAATGTTCTTGAATGGAGATCACGCATAAATATCGAAAAAAGACGCATATACGACATTAAATGATTAGGCAGCCAGTGTTAACCCTTATAAACATATTCTAATAAATACTATTAGAAAAAAAAAAAAAAAACTACACATTATTTAAAGTCGAAAAATTTCGATTCGATTGACGACGACAAAAGTGCGGAACAGAGTAAGAGATAAAATAATATGAAAGAGTCAGAGATATTTAAATGAATTCAATGACGTAATGACAACATAAGATACAGGTTGTTTAAAACTGTGAAAAACTCTGACATAAAGAAAGTATATTTGCGTCTAAACTATTGCAAATTTCTATTTAATTTTTTTTGGTAAAGCCACACATCACATGCTACACGTATAAATAAATTCTATCCATGTAATAGAATTTCATATTTCATCATTGAACTTTTGTGTCTGTCGTAGTATCAAGTCACATTCGGAAGCTTTAATTTAAAGATGAATGAAAGTGATTAGGATAAACTTAAGTGTGCAACTTTGCTCACTTAAAATGCTCAAAATGTGCTGTTTACATTAGTCTCGCGCTCTCAGATAGTCTTCGTTCTACGAAGAATTGTCCAACCGTGAAATTGCTGTATTCGACTAAACTTTCGTCTGACTCAATCCCATGCCTGAACTGATGCAATGATTAGATAGATCGGAGATTCTAATCGCACTCGAATCACTTATTTCTATTACTTCTGTCTAAACAATGTTTAAAAGTTGTTCAAAACTGTATTTGCTTACGGCAAGGTTGTAGTATTTTTAAGGTTTTTTTTTGCTTATTTAAATATTATACAAAACATAAAACACAGCAACAAACATAATATTATGGTCTCGCGTTGACTAAAGCCAGGAAAGTAGTTGCTAGTAATTGGCTCCATAACTTTTTTTTTTCGTAAAAATGGCACTGGTTGTTATTTTAGATGAATTTTTGGTTTAAGTTTCTACCATAAAACCATGTTACATAAACATGAAAACATAGAATTTTTTACTTTCCAGCGCTGGCTAAAGCAGTTTTTCATTTAAGTAAGCCTAGATTTTCTAGAAAAAAATTACCAAATCGTGCACTTCATACTTGATATTCAAGGCAGGACATATTGTGTCGAATGAATTGCATCATTTTTCGGCAACGAGAAGGAATATCATCCACTCAGTAGCTTGGTTTTTTCTATAAGCTTCAGACAATAAAAAACCAAGCTGAGCTTATTAGGATTGAAGCAATATCGATTGATTCAGGTAAAACGGTGCGGCACAGCTTATATATATATTCATAAACGTAGATAACGCATAATAACAAACAGGAAAGTATTATGATACTTACTAACGTTGTGATAGGTAAATAAACTGTCTATAATAAAAGCTCTTCATACCGGATTATGTTTGAGGGGAGTAATGCAATCAAAACCGTGAAACGATGGAAGGTATAATAAACTTTATTAAATAACATTATAGAGTTCATATTTGTGTGTATGGTTAATTGGAGCGTATTGCTGGGTTGAGAGAGAGTAAAACATAGAATTGGTCTGATAAATAAATAAAAATAACGATACGCTGATATTTATTGAAGTATGATAACTAATGGTAATGGTTGTTTGATTAAGTAATATAATTCTTGATTGTTGTTAAGATATTTTCAGGTTCTTTCGTGATCATGGTGCATTCGTCCGCGATCTTGCAACAGCGTTGAAATATCGGAAACCCAATAACAATAAAAAACACCAGAAAAGATAAATATCCCCTAGAGAATTATACTTAAATACGCTGATAGTCATTGACTGTGTCTGCCTTTTTCCGTAAAGGGGTAGGCAGAGATGCATGCGACTCACTAATCTCTAGCTATTTAATAAGAGGCGACCCTATTGTTATTAATGGGGCAAATTTCCAAACCGGATCTCTGGAAATGTTCCTGCTGATAAAATTCCAAGACCTTGAAGCCTGACTCTGAAGATTATTGCCCGACCTATGAATCGTGAATTATACTACACACTGCCACACTACATACTGCCGCAGCGCCACCGACAGTCTAATAAGAGCTGAGTTGGGGTTAAACAAAGATCCACGAGAGCGCAGCACCGGGTTTAATCCTAGTCAATGATATAACCCTTTCACTTTGATATAAATGCGGTATTCCTTTATTAATGCATCATCATTTTCCAGAGTCACGGAGCCAATGGATATTTTTCATATAAAATTTGCATGTGCTCTATGGTGATGTTATATTGTCAGAGTTCATTTTTACCATGGTGCCGGCTGACGTGTTAGATTGTGAATAATTTTCATATTTCTATTCCCTTGGGTTGTCATTGTAGAACGAAAAACCTTATATACTTAAATAATCCAAAAAGTATGGTAAATAAATCATCATCAGCAACCCATTAAGTCCCACTGCTGGGCACGGGTCTCCTCTAACTAGAGAGCTAAGAGGGTTTAGGCTATAATCCACTCACGCTGGCCTAGTGCGGGTTGGTGGATCAGACATACACATAAAATTTCTTCAAGGTTATGTGGGTTTCCTCACGATGTTTTCCTTCACCGTTAGCAGATGGTAAGTCACTTGACTAGTAGATATAAATTTCACAAAGTTGAATCCACATTGGTACTGCCGGTCGGGATCGAACTCGGACCGCGTGATTTGCACGCCGGTCTCTTTTCCATTCAGCCACTATCGTTTATGGTAAATAAATATTTTTTATTAATAACTAGCTACCGTCCGCGTCTCCACCCGTGTTGTATGTCGGTAAAAAGTAGCCTATGTGCTATTCCAAACCATAGTCTACCAGTGTTCTTTATTTCATACATATCATTTCAGCCGTTCTAGCGTGATTGCGTAAAAAATATCTATTCATCAATTTATCCAGCTTAACTTTAGCATTTATTAAATATTTAATATTATATAGAAGTCAGGGTGTAATATTACTAGAATTAAATTGAAGTCAAAAATATCATTATTAAAAAAATATCATAAAATCTTAAATTTTCATAGCAAACAACAAAAAAATATTATTTATATAAGTATTATTTAAAATATATTTTTTGTTATAATTGTTATCATATATTTATATAATATAATATATTTTTTTTTTGTTTGCTATGAAAATTTGTTTTAATACTTAATTTTTCGTAGCAAACAACAAAAAATTATTAGCATTTTTTTTTTAATTATAATATCAAATATTTTTTCTATATGGTTGTCTTAAGTGCCTTTTCACATTAGCGTTTAAAATCATATATAATATATGTATATACTGTTGTTGAGCATATAAAACGCCGATGTAAAAAGATTGTAATAGTTACGGCTTATGTTTTTATTTCTATCTCTCTCGTCTAACGAGTTAACGGTTGATAGAAATCGGTATTGAAAGATTTGCAGCCAGGCCTTGCGTAATACTTTATAGAGTTTTCCTATTGTCTAAAAATATCGACCTAAAAATAATTGTTACAAGGGTATCCATTTTATCAACATCTTGTTTATCTATTCTTTCAAAACCAAATTTAATCTAATCCACAAACGACTCGTACCACTAACAATCAATGAATAATAAATAAAGGTAAAATAAAAATGCTGTAACACAGTTTGCGTCCCCAAATCTGCATGGAAATTAAAACTCTTTCCGATATTTCAGTGCATCTTTGAAACTGGGTTAATAGAGCACACTTCGTTCTACTCACAGTGTAGATCGCGAGGCGTAGTTGTATAACTTGCTCGGGTTACCTCGACCTGCAGATGTTTTATCAAAGTCTCTAAATAATAACAATAACCTATTAATGTCATACTGCTGGGCAGGAATTTTCTTTTCTCTATGAGACTTAGAGCGGTTCTGCCAGTACAAAAATATAGTTTTTTTATTAATGATTTGATGACCCATTCTTATTTTCAAAAAATTCGGATTAAGCATTAAACTAGGTTTTGACAACTGTGACACTAAAACAATGGTTTATGTCAATTTAAACCTGGTTTAATACTTAGTCTATATTTTGTAATAAGGGGGAAAGAAAATTAGTAATTAGTACACTCATTTTATGTTTACACGTACTTTATATATAAAAAGAAAAGAAACTTACTTGGTAATTCTAAATTATGAGTGTCATTTCACAACAAGTTAATGAATACACCTCACAATGTGTTTCACTTAGTCACAGAATATAGGTATAGGTATACGTTTTGTATTTTTCAAACCTTATATTTGTAATAATACTACACTTTGTATCTAAATCAAAACAGAAATATATTTCACATATTATTCGTATTTACTTGTACAATATAATATTCGATAGAAGCGTCTGTCCTGTAGACTGTTATGACTTAAAAATACTTATTTCAATAACATTCCATTATCGATAACATAAGATGACCCTGTGATACTTTTAGCGATATCGCTTGCTAAAAACAAAATAACATCTGCGATTTCCTCTGATTCGGCAATTTTATTCAGTGCAGTATTCTTCTTTGCGTCATCCCAAAATTGTTCTAACACACTCGGTTCTAGATTATGATTTTCCAAACAATCAGTCCTCACCGATCCCGGATTGATGCAATTAACACGAACACCTTTCGGTGCAAGTTCTAATGCAATACTTCTTGAGAAATGATATAACGCCGCTTTCGATGAGCAATAGGAAAAGTTTTCAGGATAAAATATTCTCGTTGAACCAGCACTTGAGATATTTACTATATTACCTTTAGATTGAATGAGGTGTGGTGCGGCTAAATGCGTCAAGTGAACAGCGGACCGAAAATTCGTTGCTAAGATATGGTCAAACTTTTCCATTGCATTTGGGTCAAGGATGCTAACTAAATTAAAGAGCCCCACGTTGTTCACTAACACATCCAATTTCCCATAATGTTCCACGGTATCTCTTATAATCTTTTTCGCATCATCGTCTTTGGTCACATCGGCTATTATTATTAAGGGCTTGCTTCCATTTTGTTCACAAATATTTGATACTTTTTGAAGTTTTCTCTCATTCCTTGCGACGATTGCAATTTTTGCGTGTTGTTTTGAGAATTTTATTGCAGTCGCTGCTCCAATGGTCGCTGCCGCCAGTTATTAACACAACTTTATCTTCAAAAGACATATTAGAAATTAATTAAGACTTTAAGGTTGGTGGACATACCAACCAAATAGATTGAGGTACAGAGAGAATATATTCACTACGTTTTACAATGGTGTTATGATTATATCTGGTCCACAACAAGCTGTTTGTGTATTTTTTTATCTGATTATGTCTAATGGCGTAATTATGACGTGTAATTGAATTGTTTGTGGACCGTGAACCCACACGATACATAGGCTATTTCGTTTGTGCGTAATTATAGTGTTACTAGAATAAAAAATCATTTGAAGTCTATACCATTGTGTGCAATGTTCTAACTAAAAATATTAATAATGTAAAAAATATCTACTATAGACTATACTAATATTATAAAGCTGAATAGTTTGTTTGTTTGTTTGTTTGAACGCTACGATCTCAAAAACTACTGGTCCGATTTGAAAATTTGTTTCAGTGTTGGCTATCCCATTTATCGAGGAAGGCTTTAGGCTATATAACATCACGCTACGGTCAATAGCAACTGAGCAGTAGCCAAATAAAGAACAAAGAGAGCGAAGCCCCGCGCGGCTTCTAGATTTATAATATCAAATTTTTGCATATTTTCTGGGAGGATCATGGCCGGTTTCATTTGGGTGCTGTATATTAACATTTTATACCTGCGATCATTTTTGGATGTAGGTAAGTTAATTACCCATTTGCATTTTGATGAATATTAATGCTGTGTTGGTCGTTAAAAACGTAAACAACTCTCAAATTTAAAAAAAAACTGGCCAAGTGCATGTCGGGCCACGCACAGTGTAGGGTTCCGTAGTTGCCCGTTATCCCAATATAGTACAATTCTGTTGTTCTTTATTCTGAATATAAGTAATGGTAAAGATATTAGGAGTTAATGCTAAGGATTTTGTATTTGGTACAAAATTATCCAACACCCAAGTTCAATGACTATTACTGCTAAACTAATAAAGTTATCGTAACCGCTATAGTTTTCATGTAAAGTTCATGAAAATCATCATGAATTTTTCTAGATTTTTCAAGCCAGCAGTTTAGCTTTTAGAGGGGGGAGAACTTACTGGAACAAAAATTTGCTCTTTTTAGTTTAATATTTCGTAAATGGACCAATAAATCGAAAAATAATGTCAGTAACCCCCGAGTCATTTTAGATGACCACACGATGGGGTAGACGAAAAAAAAAATTCATCCCCACTTCACATGTATAGCTAACCTAAAAAAAAATATTATCCAAAATTTTATTTTACCACTTTGTCGACGTAATTGATATACACACTCCTACAAAATTACAACTTTCTAGTACTAACGGTCTCTTAGCAAAACCTCGGACAGACAGACGGACATAACGAAACTATAAGGGTTCCTAGTCAGAACTACGGAACCTTAAAAAGCTAAAAAGACATACATATAATAAAACTGTAGGAAAGTCGTTTTTGTACATTAAAAAAAATTCCAAAAAGTATAGCCAGGGTGAGTGTTAAAGGACAACCAATAGAACGCATTTCCAGCATTTTTCGAATTTATGTCTGTTTATTTGTTCGGGCATCATCGGTAAAATGTACGATGCAAGCAGCAGCAATGTAAATAAATTTATATAATAATAAATATAATAATATACACAACGATTGAGCGTAACTTGAAATAACATTTAGTTTCTGTTCATTGCAATCGGTTCATAAATAAAAAAGTTATATCGATTATAAGAATCACGCGAACGAAGTCGCGGGCATAAAGCTAGTTAAAATAAGATATTATTTTCTTTAGAATAAAGACATTATTATTATTGATTTAGACACTAAAAATTTACCCATCAAGCATTATTCTATATAATAAATAATATATACCTACTTAATAGCCACGAAATTATTATTTTTAATAATGTCAGTGTTGCAAGGACAACAATCGCAAAAAGTTTAATGTCGATGTCATTGATAGCCCAGTATTATTATGCGTGGTTATAAACATGTACTTATTATGTTAAGAACAAGTCCAATTTGTGTACGGACACAGTAACAAGTTGAACATGATCCTAACAGAGGGTTGAAGCCACATTTCTGTTTGTCGACTATGCCTTTGATCACAGACTAATTTCTTGATCTTTACCCAACTGTTTAGTTGAACTTCCCAAAATTGAATTAGTGTGTTGTTAACGTATTCTGCAATTCACTTGTTTATAGTATCTAGTAACATAAACTTTACCATTGCAAAGGGAAGGCCAAAAACTTTTCTAATAACTCTCTGTGTTGGTTCACCGTCAAATTACGTCGTGTATACTTAAACTATAGTCACTGTAGGTATATTTCTGTTGCTTTTATTAGAGTATCGTATTAATTAATTAATTTATTTATTTAAAACTTACAACTATTTTCACAAATACTTAAATCTAATACAATAATTGTAGAACTTTGTAGACCTTAAATCTATCTTATATCTACTTAATCTATCAAAACTAGCAGTGGGACATTAATGGGTTGCTGATGAAAAACAGCTACTACCTACAGGTATAAATCTACATGCGTTTGAGAATATGGATATACTCAGCTACTTTTGAGGCTGACTGTACTGCCGGTCGGAATCGAACTCTGATCGCATGTGTTTGTATTCCCGTCACTCTTCCTTTCGGTCCGCGAATGGTCGTAGGCAAATTTATTGACACTATTTTAAGGACATTCTGTTACATTCTTGTGAATTACTTTGTAACCTAAATGAATAAACGAGATTTCAATTCACCACCGTTTTCACAGGGGACAAAGTCCACCTTAAAAAAAAATCTTGACTTGACAATTGATCTGTAGTGTCATTTATATTCTCTGTCTAATCCCTAGCTACGCCAAAATATATATAATTTATGTCAATTATTAAAATTATGAAACAAAAGTACAAGACATTGAATCATTATAAATCTAATTAGTCTTATAGAACATAATTATTTTGTACATACATACACGACTATCATAGTTTCTGAATATCCTAATAGTATTGTCTGTTTATTACCGTCTTCAACTGACAGTACGTACCGATAATATTGTTTTCTGTACAAGTTTAAGTCATTAGTTGAGAAGATATTTAGATAACGGGCTAGACGGCCATTTTCTATTGTACGTGGGCCTACTCTACATTTTGAATGACGTATCGTCTTTACAAACAACATGTCTGAGAAATGACCTTCTACTTTACGGATTGTTCTCGAAATAGTAGATAGTTGTCCCTGTGCCTGGTTCAAATAAAATAGGTACTTTTAAAAGGACTAAACACGTAAATAAGTTAGCCAAGTTCTGAAGTGGGATTTACACTTTGTTTTGTTGTTGTCTTAACTTCCTTTTTTTCGTTCGTTTTTTAAAAATGACCATACGAATTTTTACTATCCACTAAGTGCGTATTCGTAATCAAAATTCACTATGACGATGACGTTAAGATAAATTCGGATTGTAGAAATCCAATGCTGTACATAGTCCGCACAGAGGTTTTTTTAACTTTTTCACAACGTGGGGTTCTGTGCTGCTAGTAAACAACGGTAACCCTAGCGGGTTTAAATTACCTGTTACTGTTACCTGTACCTGTACCTTTAACAGGTAATTTTGTAAAAAAAGCCAATGAAGTGCGAATCAGACTCACGTACCTAGAATTCCGAACTATTAGGGGTTATGCCAAAAAAAAACATACCGTTTAACAAACAAATTTAGTTATGCGGTTGGGCTCCCAGCTCCCTCCTCAGTGGCTTAAAAATGTTAGTACAGATTAAAGTACACAGAGGTCACATTATGACAGCGGTTAAATGCCCTTGTCAACGCTGTGAATCTGTCACTTCTGACGATGTTCCCTCCTATAATCCCATGTGTGTTCCAGTATGAGTTCAGTGAGTCACTAGCTTTCTATTACGAAGAATTAATTCATTCATATTTCAAATTGCACAGACCGTGACCACGGGCTGATTCAAGACACGAGTTGGTTACACGAGGTAGACACGTTGTAATAAGTGTACAAGTACCAATAGTTAAATAATGCGGAAGAAAACGACAGAGTTTTACTTGTATTAACTTCAATCATCAACAAATTCATAGCACTAGAAATAAATAAACATTATTCATCGTATGAAGTAAATAATTCATGAATCCGCAAGAATGCAGAAGGCTGAGTCGCTTATCGTTCTGAGGGGAAATAATTGCTTTATACACCAGTTACAGTTCCTACCATTACAGTTTCAACAGGAACTGAAATTTGAATTAGAACCTTATTGTTTTGTACTGAAAATGGTTATTAAAGTTCAATTACTTTTGAACTTTTGATGAGCGTTCTCCATCGAATGGCTGAGACTGAGTACTATTTAGAACCTATGTAATATGATCGTTTGCTATAGCTGGAAAGGATTGCTTGAAGTTATTAATCATATTTTCTGTGTGTCTGCACTTCGTGGACATGTTGATGTTCAGAATGACTCTTATGAAAGTCGTTGTTTTCATTTGTTATGTGTCTTGACGATACAATCTTTCGCACAGATTACGAAATTATGTTGCCACCCTTTTTTTGCATTATTTAAATTTCGTTTCGAAATATTTTTATAATTGTTTTTTATTTTGTGATTCCACGTTCTGCCTGTATTTGTGTAGTGTAGCAGTCTGTCCGTTTTCATTTTATCATAATATTTTGTTAAAGGGTTTTCCACAGTCCACATTCTCATCGTTTTCATTGAAGTAAACTTGCCGAAATATTGTCAGGCAATAATTTGAACACAAATCCGGGCTTCGTCATCATTTCCCACTAAGGCTACCAGGCAACTTATTCTATTTACAAACCCGGTATTGACGTAGCAAAGTAACTTGGGAGTTGCGACATTGATTTTTGCCCACGATGAGATCCTTATTTATTTGACGTCTTTATCCTTTCGCTTACGTTAAGCGCCGAAAGTTTCAGTATTATTCAGGGCATCTAAAATATATAAAAAATCCAAGCCTGCTTGCCAGTAAAGTATGAATGAAGATGGTATCGTTGGTTTATCATGCCTTCGGTCGTAAACTTGACAGAAGGGGATACTGTTTTAATATTAGATAGCCTGCCAACCTGTCACTGTTTCATGCAACATTGTTATCTTTCAACCAACTTTTAAAAGAAAATTCGGATCTACCCTACAAATAGCGTATGTACAACAATACAGTTCGAATTTTGAAACATGGAAGATAACTTTGTTCATTGTTTCGCTGCCGTAGTATTGATAATATAATTTATTCATAGTAAATAAGGACCAAAGGCAAAGCAGTCCAGCAGTGGACGTCACTGGGCTGATATGGTGATGATGAATTCCAAACATTATTAAGCATGAATTTTCAAACATTATTATCACTCCTTTTTCCCCATCCACATTTTGCTGGTTATGTTTGGTCCCAGTAAGGGGCCAGTGATCGAAACTGGGAACTCTTGGCTACGATTCAGACCAACCGGCGGCATTTTACAATGCGTTAAAGAACATTGAAATGTATCAACAGTAATTACAGTTCATATTTGCATGCAACTTACGCATAGTTACCTCCGTCGGCATCCCGCGACGCGTCGCGACGGCCGACCGGCTCCGACCGTAAGTTGCATGCAAATATGAACTGTAATTACTGTTGATACATTTCAATGTTCTTTAACGTATTGTAAAATGCCGCCCGGCGCGGGCCGATGCGAGCCGGTTGGTCTGAATCGTAGCTTGCGCGCCGGTTTGATAAGCTAGAAAGTACCTTACGTTCTTTATATTTAGCAGTGAAGTGTAGACTGTAGGCACTTGGATACAGAATACTTAATATGCTGTATTTTCATGAATAGCAAGTCTAGAAATATACGTATGTTATTTCAAATGGAATTTAAACGGCATTGTTTGTTTAGCATCGTCTAATGCATACGTTTATTAGACGCCACGTTAAAGTATAATATACTTTAACGTAAAATAATATATTATATTGTTTTGTGGCAACATGATGAAAGATAATTCATGTGAAACAATAGATTATTTCGTCTGAGCTCTCGTTATAATGGAAGACAAACATCTGCTCATGGTTTTGATTAAACATTCTTGTAACAAAATTTAATTTTGCGAAAACATCATCTGTTAGCGGAGTTCGTAATAAGTTTGATATTTCTTCTGAAGACTTCAATAGGTAATTACGATAATTAACATGTATGCTACAAAATGTTTATCGAAGTTAATTGCAGGTATCAAGCTGAAATGGTTTAATAAAATATTTACACATAACTTAAAAATATACACAACTAACCTATTTAAATTTTTTTTGTCAAATATTTTGAACGGAAAGTACTTTATAGGTTTTGACTTTTTTGATAAGTCAAAACCTATAGAGTACTTTCCGTTGACCTAGAATCATGAAATTAGACAAGAAGCATTATCAAGTTCCTCAAGTAAAGGAAGAAATCCGAATACCGTACTCGTGTAGTTATATCACTGAATATATTTAATTCAATTCAACTTAATTTAATTCAATTCAATTCAATTTAATTCAATTTAATTCAATTGAATTCTTATTCAGTTTAAATTTTATTTTATTTTAATATTTTATTATATTTGCATGCTATCTAAGATGGCTGGATGGGCTAGAGCTAATATTCTTACCTTTAATGTAACACCTATATGTACCCTATTTAAAGCAATAAAGATTATGATTATGATTATAATTTTTTAACTCATAGTTATAGGTACATTGCAAAATCGTACGGAACCATCGGTGCGCGAGTCTAACTCGCACTTGGTCGGTTTTTGTATATGAATGTGTCAAAGTTGATTAGAAAAAGTCACGAAATAACTGGATTTTCTGAATCCAGTGATTTCGCACTGAGAGCCGGCTTCATAACTTCGTTTACTGATCCTTCAATGTTAATCAGAAAGTCTTCGTCAAACGCCAGTAAAATAAAATAAAATATAACGTGATAAGACAAACTGGCTTGTAAATAGAGCACAGAATTGAATAAACCGTTGCTTGTAATAAAAAATATAATTTATTAAGCATGCCTGCGGCTTCAGGGAAATGGCTCCATCAGCAGTCAAATCAATTTTCTGTTTGCTTCGCAGTAATCTTCACAAATTGAATCTTTTTGATTATTTTCCCTTAGATCGATGAGTTTGACGGATTATCTCGAAAAATCAAATCACATAATATATGATTTCAAAGCAGTCGCGTAAAAGCTAACGGATGATCCTTACTTATATCAATATTAATAAGTGAACATCGGAAAGCGAAAGCACTTTTTTCATTTATTGTAAAGCAAAGGAATTGAAAATATATACAAAACATCTACAGCGAGTTCTTCAGCGCGGAAATCTTTGATGAATTTCTTTTAATGCTGTATAATTAATTCTAATTGGACCATACTAATGCAATAATTTATATCACTTTTTTTTCTTTTTTTTCCATTTCAGGTTCGTTGTCCGTTGTCGAGAGCGTACCATTCCACTATGCTTCTATCTAAAGAGCTGAGAGGGTTAAGGTCTTTAGGCCATACTCCACATACACTGACCTAGTGCGGGTTGGTAGATGAGACATACACTTAAAATTTCTTCTAGAGTATGTGGGTTGGCTCACGATATTTTCCTCCACCGTTAGCAGATGGTAAGTCACGTGATTAGTACATAAAAATTCCACAAAGTGAAATCCACATTGGTACTACCGGTCGGAATCGAACTCGGAACGCATGATTCGCATACCAGTCACTTATTCATTCATATGCTATCATCGCTTTTCCTTACCATCAGTTATTGGATCACATTAATATTATTATTATAACTTCTAATATGATACATTGACGCGATATGTGAATTGATATCCTAATTGATTTCGAGACGAATATGCTCCTGTATTTATCTGTAGGCAATTAATTTATAGCCACGAGCGGAAAAACACTAAGGGATAATCCTATGGATTATGGCTTCTATAGATTGTGCCGAGATTAAAAAGGTTAGCTGTGACAGTCAGGATTATACGTTTTCCGTTCTCATAGTGTGATTTCTACGATTGTTTTTATTTCTTTATAGACAATAAGCTTCTGTAGGCGGCTTCCCCCGCATGGTACGTCGATAAAGAGTCGCTTGTCTCCTTCTGTAGGTTTTAGTCTAACTTTTTTATACCACGACGTGGCAAACAGACGTACGGCCCGCCTGATGACCTGACCTAACACCTGCAACACCAGGGCATTTATCAAATATCAAACCAATCTGACACAAATACTAAACTGTAACCGTGGCAAAAAGCCGTAGAAAAATTTA
This sequence comes from Laspeyria flexula, assembly GCA_905147015.1. NCBI lineage: Eukaryota > Metazoa > Arthropoda > Insecta > Lepidoptera > Erebidae > Laspeyria > Laspeyria flexula. Next base: position 6,072,886 of record LR989964.1, on the reverse strand, counting down.
GGCACAATTTGAAAGAAAGAAATAAAATCTTTTTATTTGCTTACATAATTAAAACTAGTACATTTACCAAAACTTATAGCAAATAAAGCTCTAATGTTGTGGTCTAGACCACAACATTAGAGCTGATGCAGGGACGCTGACGCTGGTATTCTTGCAGGTCCTTAATAAATACCTACTTGAGTGACGGCGGAATAACGGATACGGAATAATTAATAATAATAATCATAAATAGGAGTAGGTGGCGTGGTATAGTGGGCTAAATTTCCTCCACATTCTTTGGAGATGACCCGTGCCCAGGAGTGGGACGTTTTTTTTATTAGTCTCTAACTCTCTACAAATTTTCATCCAAATTCGTTAACAGGCTATTACCGAAATATTAATAACAAGAAAAAAATATATATTCTAGGTACAATATGTACGGTAACTAGACCATATAAAAGAACTAACAGGTAAAAGCTTAGGTATCTATGTAATAAGGTTCTTACATATTCTCCATTCTGTAGCTATCCCAGTAATTGTTTTCCGAGAGCGATTCTGTTTACCGTGCAAGAACAATTTGAGCTTTCAGAGTTTCAGAGAGGCAAACAGATTAAATTCCCCCAAGGTATAGGAGGTAAATTTTTTGTAGTAATACATTTTTTGTTTATTTTACTTGCTAGTGACCCACTCTTATTGATTTTAAGATATTAACCTCCATTGCTATAAATATGTTAGTTTAATATATTTCCCTAGAGTAAATCTTTTTTTATTTTTAATAAATCTATGGAAATATCGTAACGTTCTAATCAGGAATGGGTTTGTACTTGTTATTATTTTTTCTGTGTTCGTTCATTGTATACCTACTTATCTATATATATTTTGACGGGCCTGTTGCTCTAGTGGTTAGTGACCCTGACTGCTAAGCCGGAGGTCGTGGGTTCGATCCCCACCCAGAACAAATCTTTGTGTGATGAGCATAAAGATTTGTTCTATGTCTGGGTGTAATTTATCTATAAAATGTATGTATTTACAAAAAAAAATAATATATTTAAGTAGTATAACAGTTGTTTAGTACCCATAACACAAGCAAATATAATTGCTTACTTTGGGACTAGGTGGCGCTGTGTGAATGTGGTAGAATATTATTATTATTATCATCTTGCACCGAATAAATGTATCTTTCTTTTCTTTCTTTCTAAAATAATGATATTGGTAAAATATAAAAACAATGTGGTCTTGAAAGCACGCAGGCACAGGAGAATCAATTAAGTAATAGATTACTACTAACTATAGATAGTTAATACTATAAAGCTGTAGAGTTTGTTTGTTTAGTTGAATGCTAGGATCTCAGGAACTACTGCGCAGTCGTGGCAGTGAAATCTATCTATTCGTGGCCTTGTTAATCTATGGCTTATATTTGTGTCGCAATATCGCGTCATTATCATTACTGTCATTACGTAAAGAGCGTCAAGCGTAGTAATGCGTTAAATGGTGCTGATAACACTTGGTCCTCAGAGCTTATTAATTTGTTTTTGTCAGCCATTTTCATTCATTTTTATAGTCATGATTGAAAGCTAAGTAAATTCTCCTTCTATCACACACCCCTGTCACGGAGGCTTTTTAAAATATAACATTTAAAGGCACCCAGATACAGAACGACTATTATGAAGATCACAAAATTCGTCCTTGAATTCAGGTTTAGCCATAGCCGACCCAAACCTTAGAAAGAAAACGTATACCGTTTTAAGCTTATTGATGCGGACTACGGACCTATTTCGGTATAAGTCCGCTTGAATAAACTTATCTAGTTTTATAAAGGAGTGATCAGTAGATCACCTTAAATAGACAATTGGGTTGTGTATGGGTGAAAACTAAGGTCAGTATGAAGCTGGCCAGTGACGTCATATAAATGCATGGTATTGAATGTGGCCATGGAATCAAAGGTTGTTGTTAATGGTGTTCCGTTTTCTTTATCTAATGTGCATGTTAGCCTTACTTAAGGCTATATCTAGTGCATTCTCTTAATGGGCCTGTTGTTCTAATGTTTACTGACCCTGACTGTTAAGCCGGAGGTCGTGGGTTCGATCCTCACCCAGGACAAATCTTTGTGTGATGAGCATGAAGGTTTGTTCTGTGTCTGGGTGTAATTTATCTATAAAAAGTATGTATTTACATGTTAACGCATAATTGTGGTTGGACGCACCGAAGCGTAGACAAAAGGAAATGTGTTTCAACAATAACAATTTTGCCAACATCGTTAACTTTTAATCGCCAGTGACGGCTATACTCGACAAGCGCAAACATGAACTCAGCTGTGCGTCGATGATGGCTATAGTCACATAAAAATCTATATTTAATATTATAGATTGTTTGTTTGGTTGTACGCAGGATATCAGGAACTACTGGTCGGATTTGAAAAAAAGGTTAACACGCCGCTTTCTGCACCACTATTGGGAGATGTAACATATCTAGGTACGCTTGTCTCCGGTTTGGTGGAGATTGAGCCTTACTGAGAAGTATCGATTAAATCTTTTTAGGTGTTGTTGTGATGAAAGAGTAACAAACATCCAATAAATAATTTTCATCTGTTGTGTATTCCGTTCTAACTAATGTATTGGCAAACACTCGACCCAAGCCTACGAAATATCACCCGATTAAAAAGTCCGCGATGGCTTGTTTAGATTTTATCAAAGAAAATATAATGCCCCTAAATAAGGATTATATAGAGCCAAATGTATTATTACCCTACAACCCCCAATTACATGTAAAGTAACACTTGAAGCAATCAAAGACAGTTCGAATACTTGGTACGCTGAATACAAATTGTATGTATTACACCGCTAGGTTGAGTCTAAAAGCAATGTCATTAAGGAATGTCACCACACCACCGCTTCATCGGGTTTTAATCTCGTTCTAATAACATTCTTGCACCGCACTGAAACCATGTTCTGAAGACGGGACTAAAAGGTATTTGTTTTGTAAGTACGTTTTATTAACTTCTTTTAAAAGTCTCTCGTACATGTTCATTTTACGCATTTCGAGTCATAACCTTATGAAAGTCTGTTTATTTTTTGATATTGTTTCACATTTTATCAGAGCAACAAACCAACGTCATTTTTTACACACTAGGAATAAGCTAGAGGTTTGGACAGTGAGATAAACTACCTATTTTTTTTCGAACGAAGCCGAATCATGGTGGCGATATGTAACTGGTTGATCTCCTATAATAAGGCGAGCAAAAGTTCACCATCAGCAATAAAAAGCATCCATCTTCAAAACGATATTTCTAGGACCAATTTAAATATCCTGCGGTCTTGTCATTATTCGCCTGTTTTAGTCGCAACACTTGTTTAGCTTTATTTGCCAAGCTTAGGTAGATGTTCGTTCGGGCGTTGCTTATCTAATTAGTAGGTTGGTTAGTCCCCTACCTGACTATAAAAGATTGTTCATGGAACCATGTTTTGAAGTCCGTCGCGGTTTTAGCTATTCTGATTTTCCAAATCCAATTTTGGACATTCAATAAATGCTTTTATATTTTCCAACTGTTTAGTCTATTGGATTATTCAATGTTTATGATTGTGAGCATTCTCTTGTGTAATACTCGTAGCGGTATTAGGTTTAAATACATGCGAGTGGTTTTTGTTAGCTTTGATTGGATGCATTTCGAATTAAATTGTTCGTTGGATTTGAATTTGACTGTTTGAGGATAGTTAGGATCAGACGTAGCAATTGCATTGAAATTTCGAAGCTGTAATGTGGAGTATAAGTCCACTAAATAGCATCGTTATAGGGACCATTAGCTCTCATACGGTTCACACACTCAAGGGGGATTATTACAAAATATGGACTAAGTATTAAACGAGGTTTAAATTGTTTTTGTGTCAAACCTGGTTTAATGCTAAGTCCGTATTGTGTAATAAGGGGATTTTATGTCGAAAAGATAGTACGTATGTATTAGTTTCGTCGCTAGTTGAAATAGTTTCAAACAGAATATACCTATGTAGTTGTCTCGTACCCACTTAGTTTTTCTATATGTTTTTGTTACACAGATGTAATAAATAGTATTCAGGTATTTGTTTTTATAAGGCCGGAATTTATTTCCCGAATACGGTAAAATTTAGTACAAGCAAGTTTCTTTTGTAATAACATTGAAGCTGAACAAAACCGGCGAAGAACCCCTTCGAAGTTCGAAGATATTTATGCGCGGTTTTATTCCCACTTTCTTTTTACTGCAAAGAAGAAAAAAAAAACATTGAACTGACAGCCATTTAAGCTATATTTAACACTGTCGGATTTGCAATCCCTCCTGAATATCAATATGAAGAATTTTATCGACAATAACGTTCCGTTGACAGAGACGGACGAGTTTTTGAAATAAGTCTCAATACACGCTTCTCTATAATTTAGCCTGTAATCTATAAATTGAAGCAAATCAATCATATCTGACAACGGCCGTTTATTGGGAAATGTTCTCTATATTTTCTTGTAAAAAATACTTGACTACAATTTATGAAATCTACTTTGTTAGAAATAAATAAATAAAAATAATAAAATTGTTTATTTATGTAAAAAGTACAAATAAGTTAACAAATTCATAAATTATACAATAGTAATGCAACATACATACACAATTGCCTGAACTAGGTAAAACCTGTGCTTCAGGCGAGAAGTTCTTACATGCTACATATAATAATATAAATTAGCATGTAACTATTCAGAAATATTATAAATAAATTACCTAAATCAACTATAACAAAAATGATAGTAATAATTATTTTAAGGATTATCAACTTATTATAACCTAACTATTTACAAATTATTAAAAGGTCCTCTGTCTGATCATAAGTTAAGCTTAAGAGGTATTCAAAAAGTACATTTTTACATCTAAAGTAATTTAAGTTATAGATATATGATGTTCTATTTACTACATTGTACAAGTAAGGCCCTATAAAGGAAAAGAATCTATTTATAAAGGAATGTCTGAAAGTTAAGTTTGAGATGCAGACTATATCTTTCCGTCTCTTGTTAGTTATTTCGACATTAAAAGCAAGCATTCTATGTTGTTTTAGTAGGGTGTGCATAATGAACAGTTGGCGAATAGATAGCACGTTGCATAATGTATATAAAAGGTGTGTAGGGTAAAAGAAAGGAAGCGATTTACTCACTTTTAGAATTGCTCGCTGAGCTCGTTCTAGGGGAAGTATAATTGTTTTAAAGGCTCCGCCCCAGGATGTAATACAGTATTGAATAACTGATTGGCACAAGGCAAGGTACACTTGTCGTGTCAATCTGTAATCTGCAATACTTCGAAGTTTCTTAAAAACAAATATTAATTTTCGCACTCTGGAAATCAGTGTTTGTATATGTTGTCTAAAAGAGAGCGTATCGTCAATAATAATACCTAAATATTTTAAATTATTAGTTCGTAGGATATTTGGACAGTTACATAATATGTCTACTTGTGGGTTATTGCATATGTGGGCGAATAAATTAAAATTAGTGGCGATTTGGAGAGGCATGCGCATAGCAAAGTGAATATATTTAGTCTTGTCAGCATTTAGTGTTAATAAGTTACATTGAAGCCAATTAGTCACAGTATTAAAACCTGACTGGGCATATTGGTATAGTTCGTCGATTGAAAAGCACAATTATAATATTATAATTGGTAAGTTATGTACTTGGTTAAAATCTGAACCGATTTGATGCATTTTGACATTGATTGACAGTTTTTTAATCGATAAAATAATATAGGTACTTACCTAGTCTATTTATTTCTTTCTCTAATTTCTACCTACCTAGTTAGGTAGGTCGGTAATATTAGGTATTTTTGCAATACTTTGCTTCCGACATTGGCAACATACTCGTAACTTGCTAGGGTTGCAGATGTCATCTCCACTCGGAACGAATATTAAGAAGTTAGTATGAGAGATAGATATTTTATAATAATTAAATTATTATAATAGGCCTAGATTCTTCTGTGTTATTAGATCTGCTTTTGGCCGTAACGTGGTACGTTATAATAGTAATAGGTATTCCCTCAATCTAATCTAAAAAAATATAACCAAACATTTTGCTTTGCTATTTTTTCAGTGTAGCTCTTGTGGGATACAAACATTTTCTATTATTCCGTACCTATACAGCCCGGAACTAATTTAATACTCGAATAAACAGAAACAACAAAATACAAACAATAAAAAAATATTTGGATCAGTTGTCGATATCGTGAAACGTTTTTTATAAACAATAAACAAATTTTATGGCTCGCTTGACATTACTTGTAATAAAATGAAATGAAGAGAAGAGAGTGTCTTTTTTTGGAAAACCTTTTTTATCTGATTAATAATTATGATTATGGGTTATACGGGTGAAGCCACAAGCTGACAGACGACCTTATAGGTAATTCATCATCATCATCATCATCATATCAGCCCAATAACGATCATTGTTTTAATTTTCACCTATTTATTTTAATTTTGTGGCGGAAATTATGTGAAGCCTATGTTCAACCTTATACTTAATTATAATAAAAAAATAGTTTTCTAGTCATCTAAGTCAATAAAAAACTACGACGGTTTTGTCTTATGTTTCAATAAATGTGAAGTATTTTTTCTTTTATACAATAATTGCTTGCTTCATAATATTCTGTAAACAGATTAGATAAAAAATGTATATCAGTTATTTAGTACCCATAACACAAGCAAATATAATTGCTTAATTTGGGACTAGATGGCGCTGTGTGAATATGGTAAAAAATATTATTATTTATTCTAGTCTACAATAATAATTAAGGCATTTAAATTCCGAACTTAAAGTCACAACAAAAACCGGAACTATGAACATAATTTATGCTGCACAGAAGATTAACGGCCTAATATAATATGAAATACGAAGTCGCTCTACCATTTGTTACGCAATAAGAAACACAATACAAAGTACTTAGATACAGCTTTACCGACGAGATTATTAGTGACTGTAAATAAAATAAAACGTATATGTAGGTACGTATAAGACCTAAAATACATAGCAAATGATACGTGTCAAAGTGACAGATGTATAAGTGACAGGTGTCAAAGCGACAGGTGTCAAACTATTAAATGTAAAAGTATGTGTGTGTAAAAGTGTACTTATCACGCCTAAAAAAACTTTCCCGTGGTATCTACTAGGTACTGGATTCCTTTGTAGTTCCAGGGGTTTTTTTTTAATACTGGTACCGGCAACAAACTTGAAATACAAAGCCGCTCTGCGATTTGTTTCTTATAGCCTATATTAAATAATTGCTTGTAAACAGTAACAAACACAATACAAAGTCCACGATACAGCTATATATAGTGATTCATTCATTCAATCTTGCAAATTGATTTGAACTTGAATGTAGTGTAATAATTGAGATCAATAAATGGAATGCACTTGTATGACATACGTTAGATTATGATGAATTGTACAGACTTGAGCAAAGGTCTCATGATATATGCTTTAGAAATGTTTTTATTACATTTTGTTTATTAGATAGTTGTGCTTGTTAGCAGTAACTAGTTTTATTAAAGAAGAAAGGGCTGACAATTAGATTTAATGATAAAATATCATGTGTGAGCTTTGCTTTGCGTATATAGGAAAGGTGTTTCAGTATTTACAAAGTCGCTTCAACATTATACGAAATGGTGTTGATAGTTTTTTTTATGGAATTTATATTTTTAAGGTAGCACTTAATTCTTAGACAAAAAGGTTACTTAATAGTATGAATCTAGATTTGATCAGAAGAGTTGAAGAGATGGGTATTCTTCTGTTTTTGCCAGCGTGTAGTTTTGTGATAACAATTGATCATTGCTATCGCACAGCATTCAATCAATATCTATCTAGACATAAGATAAATTATTTAGGAATACTAATCAAACTGGTCAGAAATAGATTATTATCTTATCTTAGATTAGTAAAGTCTAGAGACGTTAAAGTAAGGTTAATTTAGAAAAACATTCTTCCCTTTATAAGTTCATGTTTGAAAAAAAAGAAAAGAAAAACAAAAGAACAGAAATAATAATAGTGGTGTACAAAAAAAATTGAAATTACAGGTGTGGCTATTCCGTGCTATCGTAGTATCGGTATAAATAAAAGATACATTGTATATTTAAAATGTTCTAGAATCTAGACTGTCAAGTCAGCTGGGAACTAAAAACCTTTTTCATCGAACAATGATTCCACATACAGATCAGAAATAGGTTTGTTCTGTGGTTCTACACTATATTCAGTTTTGCTTACTACCATTTTGGACGTTACGTGCGTAGCTTACGAACGTATTCTGTTTTATAAGCCGCGGCTACGTGTTATTCGAATAGAATTGAGTATCAAACGGCAAACTCCACTTGCTTTACTTTATTTTCCTCTTTTATAACCTTACCCTAATAATTTAGCAAAGTATCAAAATCACTGACAACGGATACCTAAACTACTAGTTAGAGAAAGTGAAAATCTTGAAATATATCCTCCAACAACGTAAAAGGGTCTGTGTTTATAGAAGGATCGATTTAAGGGCCTTTGGAGGAATTCTAATTGCGTGTCAAAACGGGGAATAAAACTTAAGATGTATTCTTAAAACCGTGATTTGTCTTTTTATTTACTTTTGGGGAAAAAACTCTTATGAGCTATTGTCAAATAAACTGTTATATTTTATACATTCATTATGTACATACTTTTCTGTATCCACAGGAACACAATCAAAGAACACATCATGCCAACCTATGTTCTGTGGTCACAATACATGCACTACATACCTATTTTGTTATTAAGTATATAAAAAAACTAGTCTGTATTAAACTGTTTTTTTTTTTTTACCAAACCAAAAGGAAACTGCTTGCTTATTTACCTAGGTACAGTTACAGACGGTGTTTGAGATAACATTTCTGCCAATTTGCCTTTTAAGATTAATAATTACAGGGCGACAATAATTTATTTTATGAGCCATTCAGTTATACTACCTGGGTTGCCATTTTCAACGCCATTAACTGATAAAGGCGTACCTACCCGAGCGAAGTAATCTAGTCTTCTTGAAGACAGTATTAAAATTTAGATTCACTTTTTGAGTGTCATAATAATGCAAACAAGTAATAAATTTAAGGAAATCAGACGTGTCGCACTGTGATAGTTACATATAATTGCATTATTATGTAACGTTCATATCTACTTTCAAAGTCAAATTTAGGTTCAGTACTTGCAGAAATATGAGCTTTTAACTTTTGTCGTACGTAGTACCTTTTAGTTCTGAATACGATGATTTGGTTGCTTATCCAAACTATCCCTTAAGACTTCTTACAGAGACCAAATAAGACGTCATTTGGAGGCCAAGGAAAGAGTAAAAAACTAAGTAAATAATAGAAATATTGAATTTATAAAGAGGTACTGAGGTTACTGAGCTGTAAAGAAATATTGTTGGATAGTAACTTTGAATAACGTGTATTAAGCGACAATTTCCGGATTTTAGATAGGTAATGCCTATTTCTAAAAGGCGGCATTTCAAAATAAGCCTAGTAAACAAAGACGGGAAGACATACATAATCCATTCAAATTATGTTACATCACGAACAATGATCTTGTATCTCTTTAGAGATTATACCTATTATATGTAGAATAAGAACCCTAATACGGATAGTATACCATTATTCATATCTTGCCAACAAGGAAAACGTTCAGTCATTATGCAAACATACAGCAACCTTAAATTAAAAGACAAAACAATAGATTCATGTTTAAGGAAAAATATTATCGTCGTATTTCTTGAGCTACTTTTAATAATGTTACCGCTTATCCATATCCATTATATCCTTATGTATTCATTTGATTAAAAATACCCCCTGTTTAGTAATTATAAAGCGAAGTTCAGAACACTGTTTTTTACCCGGCTGCCAAAATGTTTTTTTAAGCTGTTATATCTTCCTAAGTATATTATTATATATTGGATATAAAGAACATTGAACACATATTACTAAAAATAAAGAAAGTAGCTCAAATCATTATACCCTATGAATGTATATATATATGTATCTGTGAAGAGCTGCAGCCCAGTGCTAAGCTTAGTTATATAGGTCATAGGGTCAATCCGCCTTTTCCTAAGGTGTATTGATATAGCGAATAGTAATTATTGACAACAAGACACTATAGTCTCATGATACCATGGTACCATATCAAATAAGCGGGTCTTTCCAAACCGTGGTCCATTTGGTCTTGGTGTGAAACAGCCAATTCAAAAAAGGACGTTCCGCAATTGACACCGTAGTCCCAAAGTGTCGTGGTCCCAAAGGGGAAAGCACTTAAACAAAAGATTTTAATAGGTTCTATCAAATTTAAAAATACCAAGTAACTCGTTCAGATGATATATAATATGTATTATGAATAAAAACTACCAATAAGACAAAGATGCATCAATCGTTGTCGATTAAATACCAGTTTCTTTTCAATTGGAGGTTCTCAGTTCATTGGACCTGTCTTGATAAACAATATTTTATGTCGTGATAGTGCCGAAAATCTATAATACTTTCCTAATATTATAAAGCTGAAGAGTTTGTTTGATAGTTTGTTTGAATACGCTAATCCCAGGAACTATTGCACCGAATTAAAAAAATCTTTGTGTTAGATAGCCCATTTACCCATAAGAGTGCAGTTTAATATAAATTGAAATCATATGTGCCAATGTTAAATATGACATTAATTTGCGCTTAGTAAGAGCAGAACAGTTTTAAGTACAAAGACAAAATACCTAGTTAAGTTTCATGAAGTGCTAGACGTCTAGGTTTATAGCCACACATAAGTTTTAGTCGCCCCCCTGTCTGAAGCTAGTGTCGATCTCTTCTTAGGTAACAATAACGATAGAAGTCTTTGTTAATGTTCTAAAAGAAAGGCAATTTCAATAATTGATTGTTCAGGTTCGTTACTTACGAAAAGCGGCCCTTTTAATATTAAAATGTGAAAGTTAGGATGGATATAGAAGGATGTTTGTTACTCAATCATGCCAGAACGGCTGAAAGCATTTGCATGAAATCTGGTTCACAGATAGATTATAGTCGGGAATAGCGCATACACTACTTTTTACCGATATACCACGAGGTCGGAAGCTAGTATTATACGAAACGCTTTCACAGAAAGTAGGTAGGTAGGTATATAAAAACTGAACGCAAGCTTTCTTAACCTGGATAATAATAATAAGTTCTTGGTAATTATTATTAGTAATTATTAGTAATCGTAATGTGGCGCTTGTAGCATTGTGGTACCTACTGAGATGTTCGTTACGATCATCGAGGTTAAGCAATGTTCGGCAAGGTCAGTCCATGATGGGTGACCGTTTGTGGTAATTTCATTTTCGAACGTCTCCGTAACCGTTCCGTCTTCGGAAAGCACGTAAACCCGTTGGTCCCGGTTATCACTTAATATGGTGGTCGTTAAGTCTAGTTGAGAGCCTTCTAGGCGACTTGATAAATTCCCACACTAGGGTCTGCCACAAGCCCATACGATAAGAAGAAGGAAAGAAAAGAAAAGAAGTTCGTTTTTTTTTAAATCTTTGATTTACCTACTGAGAAATCACAATTATTTGTATAAAATAAAAGTATAATAAAATGTTAGGGTTTCTGTAGACAGTGTTTCGTGACAATAGTTGTATCATCGTAAATAAGCTCATGCAATGAGATTCAAATGGAATGGTACCCGTCATTTTCCCGAGTAGTTGGTAGTTAGATAACGTCACAGGTTCCCTCCCTCCAGACTCGTCGGTTAGGGGTCGTAACCTTTAACATGCCTAGTGCTTACGTCCTTCGTCAAAACAAATCAAACTGATCAATATTAAGTGCAACAATATAAAAAAACAAAAAAAATCATACTCACAGCGCCTTAATTTCTTAATGCTTGTCCTCCAGAAAGTTAATAGGCCCTTATTTCGCCACCTAAAATTGTCCATTTACAGCCCCGACAATAACATAAAATAATCACACAAAAAAACACGTTTTATAGTCAGCATCACTCGGTTTCACGGCACCTCGATGTGGTTACTTAATCATTCCACATGAAACTGCTTTACCGGTTTAAAATTGTTGGGGAAATATGTAGGCTTCCCGCCGCGACTTTCAGAGGACTGAAGGTCCGAGCCTACGGGAAAATATCAAGCCTCGACCGGGATTGCAATGAAAATATACATGGTGAATAGAGGCTAGGCAACGCTTGCTTACTCACTCGGAATACTGAGTAAGCTATGAGTCAGAGTAGGTTGGCCGGATAGCATTCCGTGCGTTGTCGAGTTACGTTGTGAGTCCGAAGTTTGCCGAAGTGAGACGGGGACGTACGAGTAGACGAACCGCTGAAAGCTCAATGAGCAACCATAATTCATTATGAAAAGGACATTTTCCACTTTCCTCTACTTCATTCGTTTGATGTGAGGACCAAGGGGTTGTTCAATTGTGAGAATAGATTTGTTAATTGAATGATTTTAATTGGTGAAGCAACAGTTTAAAACATTTCGTTATGATTTAGGAAAGTTAACAACATTTTAACTTAAGATACATTTTTAGACTTAATTTATTTTAAGTAGGTACAACACAACGGCTTCTAATATGTAAAGGCAACATTTAGAATACAATTCACCAATTATTCTTCTTCTCCAATTATCTTTACCTAAGTACTTATTTAGTACTGCATTTAAATATGAGAGTTGGTTGAAAAGGTTTCAATTTAAAAAATTACTTTATTTAAGTACCGCAACATAAATTTAATATGTATCATCAGCTTTCCTTGAAAGAGTCATTTTTATGTCCTTATTACTACCTGTCCGCCATAATTTCAGACTATGCTTACGAGCTTACGATAGGAAAACCCTATAGAACTATACACGATCCAAGTATTGCACACGTGATAATGTTAGAGTGCTCGTTTTCTATTTAAATTCATAAAGGCCAACGTAAGTAACGTGAAGTAATATTTTTTTAAACATATTTTAATTTTCTCTTATACACCGGTTTTTCCAAGGAAATATAGTATAGGTGGGGAATCTCGAAAAATTTGGTAATAGCGTATCATCAGGCTAGTGGAATGCTTGTACGGCACCATCGTGCATCGTGGCATTAATTTTGTTTTTTATGTATATTAATTTTTAGGACCTTTTAAAATCATTTACTCACTTTATGAAATACCCAGGTCCCCGTACTAGGGTTTCCGTATTGTTACTTCAATTAGTTAGAAACACCATTGAAATTTTCCGTGTTAAGGATTATGAATACTTACATAATGTCACTACCCCATCTCAAACTGTGGGTGTTGTAAAAGGCGACTAACGGTGTAACCTTATGAATACAAGAGCATACAAGGAAAGGAAAATTCGAAACAAATCCTATACCAACCCATCTGCCATGCATGCCCAGCATGGTATACTTAGAAGGCTAAATTTCCTTCACTTTCTTTGGAGGAGACCCGTGCCCAGCAGTGAGACGTTTATGGGTTGAGATGACCATTGAAATAAAAGAACGTTTATTCGGTGGATCGACAGCGAAGCAAATAGAGATACAATTTCATACCATATTGTTGTATTTTATTTATTTAGATAAGTAGGTAGGTACTTGTTGCATTACAAGCAACATGTTGCTTGTTTCGATGTAATCTTATGCTGATGTAAGTAGGGACCTACTTGATATCTATTTATTAGAAGATTATTCGCAATACGAGATACGACTTGCTAAATACTTATTGTTGAGATAAGTGGTATGTAGCATTGTATGATAAGTTTTGAAAATCCTACTATGTGCCACAATTTTACAGTGATATAGATACCTAGTATAAGTCCTACCTATCACTCTTTGAACTGAATTAGGGGGTTAGTCAGTAACGTGACTATCGCGTCAGGGGTCCGTGGCAAATCTTTTTTTTTACCGCGACGGAGGTAAACAGGCGTATGGCCCGCCTGATGATAAGCGGTTACCGTAGCCTATGGGCGCCTGCAACACTAGGGGCATCACGAGCGCGTAATTCACTCCTCTTTTGAAAAACCCCACAGAGTAGTCCCTTGGGAAAACCACTTCAGGAATTTCACTCCAGGACCTAATAGTTCTTGAGAGTTTTTTCCTCTGAAACCGCGCGGTGCGGGACCATTTTGGCTCCAAGGTGTGGGGATAAACTCTCTGCTGGTGAGTGGTGCGATAATAGAAAGTGGCCGTAGGCATCATCTCAAACAGTTCTTCAGAGCATAACCCATTATACGGGCGGCCCATTATTAATCTATCGGATGGGGCCCTCGCTTTATTTAAAAGAAGCTTATTATTTGTATTGTACAGTAATTTTTATAACCATTACATTGATTACCTATAGATATATATTATATATGTGTGTATATATGTATGTCTGTACTTACCAACTTCTTTTGTTAATTGTCTGCACCTCAAATTGAATTTGAAGAACTTTATCATTTCCATCATCATATCAGCATTTAGTCTTTCTATGTTGCATAGCGTTGACCATTTGTAGTCAACGGCTCTCCACAAGCTTTATCAAGTTTTCTGTCCTGTGGGTTGATGTAGATAATAATATGAGTTATGACATGTGATGGAGACATTTCGTAAAAGTGATGGCAACATTTCGTAGAAATAATTTTGAAACACCGTAGAGGCAGTGTAGAAGTTTCGAAAACATGTTGTAGAACTTGTAGTTTCGTAGAGGTGATATAGAAGTCTCTTAGACGTGTTGTTGAAGTCTCGTAGAGGTGATATAGAATTCTCGTAGAGGTGATTTAGAAGTTTCGTAGAGGTGATACAATGTAGAAGTTTCGTAGAGGTGATATAGAAGTCTTGTAGATGTGATGTAGAAGTCTAAGTCATAACGTGTACGTTTTAACCGCATGACCATTATCATCATTATCATCACACAACACAAGCAAATATAATTGCTTACTTTGGGACCAGATGACGTTGTGTGAATGTGGTAGAATATTATTATTATGTCTCTTTTCTCACGGCTATACTTCTCTCTAAGGTGAGAAGTATACCCGGTCCTTTTGGAAGGCTTACGCGGGGACACAGGTCCAACACGCAGAGGCTCTTAAAGAATTTTAATTTAGAATGGGATGAGATGCTTACCGCTGATATTACAGCTACACTATTGTAGTACAGCTATGATTTGTCACTGGTAAGTATAAAGCTATTGTATAATATTATGGACTCAAATAAAGTTAGTCTATGGGTTTGGGTGTTCGGTGGAATAATGATATCTGGCATACAGGAACAACATCGCCTGCTTGCCTCCTCCAGCGGTGAATATATGATGTTAAATGAGGATTTGGGCAGGCGGTGACTCGCCTTATACTTGATGGGCCCCTTCCACAACTGACATGGCCGACGTCCACGGGTCTCAGGGCAACACCGTAGTGCGCGGCTAGGGGTGTCGAGCGGTGCGGCGCCGATTTCGCCATCGCGGGTCCCAAGCGGAGACCCGGAGCGGGTTTCCTCGTAATTATGCCATTGAAAAATGTCATTTCCACCCTGAGCATATAGCTCTGGCGACCCCTCTCTGGTCAGCTGGTTAAGGCAAGCCAGAGTTGAGAGTCCTATGGTCGCTCTTGGAGATCTACTCCAGTCAGCCAACAAAGACGTGCTGACGTGAGACGAGGCCTAGACCGACTCTCAGGGGCATTCAGTACCGGAGTGTCGCCACTCAGATTCAGCTCGCCACTAGCTGCCCTGCTATTACTATCATTATTACAACCCACAAACGTCCCACTGCTGGGCACGGGTCTCCTCCAAAGAATGTGGATGGAATTTAGCCTACTATACAACGCTGGCCAGACGGGTTGGTAGGTATAGGGTTTGTTTAAAATTTTCCTTTTCTTGCAGTTCTCTTGTCTGCATAAGGTTACTCCCTTAGTCGCCTTTCACGACACCCACGGGTTGAGATGGGGTATTGACATTATGTATTCTTAATCCGTCACTACACGGTTAAGCATGACCATGGAATTATGAAAAAAAAAATGCCAAAATTTTGTAAAAACTTTTACTTACCTACATTTTATTTTCGTTACCTACATGGAAATATGTAAAAATATTTACTTTTATTATTTAATTACCAACCTAGTAGCGGCTCACACAAGACATCTATTCTCCAAATTCATCGATATACATCGAGTAGCTTTCGAGTAAAATGCCTGTGACATACGGATGGACGGACGGACATGACGAAACTATCAGAGTTCCGCTTTTGCCATTTTGGCTACGGAAGCCTAAAAATCAAACAACGTAAATTTATAAACAATTTTTTATTGTTACAAACTCATTTTTCTTAGTTGATAGAAGGTATTGTCGGAATTAGGTACATATTTTATTTTTCTTGCTTCGCAATAACCATGGTAGACATTCACACACTAAAGTACATTGTAAACCATTTATCCAGATACAGATAACTAAAAAAATCAAAATATGGAAAACAAAAACATATTGCCAATTAAATTAATTTGCATCTAGTAGACGATTTCTGTTATTACCTGATACGATTTTCGACTTCACACAACTCCCTTCACGCGGGAGAACAATGATATTGTATGTATAAAATATCATTGCGGGAGAAGCAATCGCCTGGCTTTTCAGGTATTTGCACACAGTATTTTATTAGATTATACATTCATAGCGTCAAGCATTTTTCCCTAAAGGGGTAGAGAGAGGTGCATTACTTGAATAAATTTATACAGTTTTTTTTATTGATTTTCCAATGTAGCGCATGGCAACACTGGCCCCGATATCGCCTCTAATTTAAGGGACGTGTGTAGAGGCCTTAAATAAAATACTATATTACATATTGATATTAGTCCAACCTTCATGTGACCATGGTGTAGTAAAACTATAACAGTTCCACTCTAATGAATGTCTGCGAGCGGCCTCCATAGAATCATTACGTCATCATTTACAGCTAGTTTTGTGTTACAACTAACAAATATTAGCATAATACTTCTATTTCATTGTACAAAAGCTCTATTGTTGAAACTTAACAAGTATGTTCAAATTATTCTCATACATTTAATAGGCTTCTAATAAACATTCAGAGGTCAAATTTAAAAATAAATGCTATACAATAAAGTCTTATAGAATAAAACTAAATAGGTAGGTACTTTATGAGATTCAGATCTGATTCCAAATAAAATTTAAAAAAAAAATTATGTATCTAAGTAGTACCTAGTAAGAACATAATCATAGGTTCCTTTATTGTCAGCAAAAATGAAGTAACGCAATCTTATCTAAATCAAAATAATATTAAAATATTAAAAGTATAATATTGAATCAATTTTTTTGCATTTTTTGTTATTATAAAATAATATAAATTTTGACATCAATTTTACTTAATGTCATCCACAATATCATACGAAAAGTAAATACTATTAATTATATTGTTTTAAAAATAGTATAATTATAATAAATTGATTTTGAAATGAATAATTTATTTATTTATTCCTTAAAATTGATTTATCAGAACTTCATAGAAATAAGAAAATCTGTATTTTTAAAGAATAAATCACTTCATTTACTTAATATAATAAAATTATGGTTTTATCCTAACCTAAGCTTATTTGGACGGCAATCATTCAATCCTTATTGGACGGATATTCTTACAAAATTAATTTACACTACATATTTTAGCACATATAATTATGTACCTTATGTATGTATGTTAAGGTATTCTGTAGTTATTGCCTTTAAGGGTGTTTCCAGATCTGGCAAATGCGTCGCTCACGAGCTTCGCAAACATTAGTAATACACATGCATCTCGCGAGTGACGCATTCGCCAGATCTCGAACACACTTTAAAGAGACAACCCAACCAAAGGGATACAGAGACTACACCAACACTGAAATTGTTCAAGTGAAAAAGGTGCTATGCAAACATTCTTCTAGTTCAAGTACTTAACCTGATATAAAAAGTAATATAGGCAGAGATATACAGAATCAGACCAACAACCTGTGGTATAGACTAATATGAAACTTATAAACAATAATGAGTGCATCATTATGGTTTTAAAGGTATTGATTTTAGTGGTCCAAACCAGACATATTCTATGCAGTTTGAAAGTGTAATAAGCTTGTGTATTCCATACACAATTTGAATATTTGATTATACATAATTATATATGTAAATATTTATGAATGCCACTAATATTTCAGTCAGTCAGAATTTTATGTGCTAAAATTACTATGTAAATTTCAATAAGGCACTTACTAACAAATACTAAAACATTTACAGAAATTTGTGTAAGCAGAATAAACCGGCTATCATGCCAAATAACAATGTTAGTGACGACGTGATAATTGAAGAACTATTGCATTCATCTGAAGAACAGTAACATTCCTCCCAATATACTCCGTTCTCATATACTCCCCAGTTACAGACACCGGTGACACCTGTCTCAGCAACAGAAGCACACCGTCGTATTACCTGCCTCCATCTTCCATCCCCTGAAATATTTGTAAAGAAAAAGCTATAAAAATAGTTAAAAAACAAAATAGGATAACGTTCTTGATAAATTGAACAACTTAAAAACAACAAATACTCTATATCCTCTCAAGGGTAGGCAAGTGTTAGAGAAAGAAAAATATTTATTTAAGATCTGCTACAGGATATCACCAAGACTGGACCACTTTGGCCACTGATAATCCACAATACATTATTGTTAAAGTTTTAAAATATTCAAGTCTTGTGACTTGGTTGATTAGTGTGATACTTTCACTGTGGTAATTAACTATGTTGTTTTTAAATAAAACTTACAAATAAAGCCCTTAGGTCCTTGTTGAGTTAGCTTCATACAAAAAGATCCTGGCATATGAGATTCATCACTAAAACATTCCACTGCTATGTGGCTTTCTTTGTCGAACTTTTTGTACGCACCACAGTTATCTTCACCTTTATTGTCTTGAGATGATGCGCACTGGTAACATCTTACACAAAACGCTGAAACAGAGTAATAAAGTTTACAAAAACTGCTCTAAAAACAATCTATAAATTTAGGTAAATGCCATGACATATAGGCAAAAATTAAAACTTACCAGTTGGCAAGACGCATAGAAATGTTAGCAGCATGTATTTTATCAACATTTTGATATTATTCAGTCATAAAAATAATAAAAGAAAAGATTTAACGACTGTGTACACACCCAAACTCAAGTCAAACTTTTTGGAGTAGTGTTGTCACTCACTGATGAGTGATGTCAGTCCGGTCAGAAATCATAATAAAAACCGGTAACTGGTGATATTATCCCACTCATTACGTTTAGTTTTTGGCCTCTAGAGTTTTTTTTGTATTCGTTTTTGGCTGATAAATTTCTTATTGTTGCTTATTCCTTGCTTATTATTATTATTATTATATTATTATCATCATTGTTTCAGTTTAACAGAGGCTCATTTATTGTTTATTATAATGTTCAAGAGGTCAGTCTAAAATACCGTAACTCATTGATACCTTTCAAAATCTATCTCTCAAAGCTTTTCATTCAAGTGTCAAAGTATCAAACAAAACGAACCAATCGTTTATCTTTCTGATTTACTTTTAAGCTTTTTAGTTGTTTTAATCACATTTATTTTATATTATATCAATCAAAATGACCGTCAGTGCTAAATATCTTGTGTATATTTTTATTGTTCTCAATATCCTGCCTTACGGTGAGTGTTATTTTTCATTCATAACAATGGTCACGCCCAATAAATACAGGTATTTAACTGAAACATTACTGGTCATCTAACAATACTTCCCTGCTAATAAGTTTTTAACAGTTTTTAGTATAAAATGTTGGAATTGCCGATCAAGTAATGATCCAAAATGCGCCGACCCTTTTGACAACAGTACTGTGCCTATAACTGATTGTAAACAAGAGAAAGGGTTATCTCACTTGCCGGGCGTCCGTCCATCCATGTGCAGAAAAATCAGACAAAAAGGTTGGTATAAACACGTTACTTATATATTATTATTATGTTACATGTTACATTTTATATATTGTGGTCATTGTTTTCTCTGAATAAAAATTACCACAAAAGGCTCAAATGTATTAATATCATTTGGTAGTCACCTTGCTAATGATCTTTAGAAGGTGACTTTCGAAGATCCTAAGCAAGGCAACAGCTTGATTTCTATCCTCGCTACACAAAAAATATAAAAGAACCTTATTTGGTAATTCCAAGTTTAATTTTATGTTAAGAAGTTCTTTTGAATTGTTATTCTTTAATCAGCAAAAAGGTTATTTACTTAACTATAGCAGCTTTAAGTATCAATCATGTAGTATGTGACTGCTGAACATAAGGTTGTGCATTCAATCCTTTCATATGGGGGCATTTTGGAACCTAACTATACTTTAGTTCATTGTCCGCTTCACTTGAAAATCTTCATATACTGTATGATACCACATATTTTGATAAAAGTATGACTGTGGAATTAAAAAGCTCAGTTTTTTTTTTATATTTGGTTAAAATATTTTCACTTTTTTTTACAGTGAATGGTGAATGGCGTTACTTCAGAGACTGCGCATACTTAGGTGATGTTGGAATTCAAGGTGACGAGAGATTTTGTCTCATGCGAACAGGCACTTATAACATATTTATTGAATACTGCACATGTAATAGTAAAGACGGTTGCAACTCATCATCAGTATTCAGCCCGTTACCATTACTGTTCTTTATAATTTCATCAATAGTACTTAAGTTTATGTCATAATATGTTAAAGCAGTTTTCGTAAGAGTTTTTAGTGTTCTCAGACTTATATATATGAAAGTAAAGCCTATAATGGAAAAACTTGTGACTGTATTGAACAAAACTCATATAAATTTTATGAGATAATGTTTTCATGAAAAGTTTATAATTGATAATGTGCCTAAAACTTCACACATGCAATGTTAGTTAGTCATTTCGGATTATTCTAAGCATACAGAAAGTTATATAGTTTCAAGTCGATACCACTGCCAATAGTAATAATATAAGAATAGTCTTATACCACTGCAAGGAATCTAGTATTCTAAGCACATAATGATAAAAGTAGGTATTACATTTCCAACACAGTATATAAAAACACTTCACAGTTAAAAAACGTCTTATAAATATCCTTAATTTGTGAAGGCATTCCTTCACAAATTAAGGATATTTATCTATGATCTTATGATAAAAATTCAAAGAATCTCGTACAAAAGATAGTTTAAGATTTATTTTGTTTATGTATTTTAATATCTTTCATGCATTTGATTTCAATGTGTTTATACCAGTGTGTTTATGTAGTAATAGTGAGTATGAAATTATTATAAGTAAGTACTATAATTTATGTGTATTTTGCAGGGATAATAAATAACAAGCGTAATCACTTAGCAAAGGTTTATTCCAGACTAACCGTACAAACAGGTTGTGCACCTACCTACATTATATTATAATTAATGGTACACAGTTCTCATTACCTTACATTACAAGTACTTTTACAGCCACTACTGCTTGAGGACCAATGGTTTCCAACTACTTACACAACTTTTCCCTAAGCAATGTAAGTGGTTGTACTATGAAAGTGGTACTTAGAGAGTACTTGTCCAATTGATTTAACCCTTTGAACCTAGAGACGTCTATACACGTAAAATGAAAATGTTCTCACCACGCCAATGACGGCATAGCACGTCAAAAATGTACTGTATTTTAAAAGATTGGTGCTTAAGGCACGGCGATACCGATTTGACGTGGCGGTGAAAAGGTTAAAGATATTGTGATTTAAGGTATCTATATATATTTAAGGTAACATACTGATAAAAACTCGCATTTAATGTCAGGTCCAGATGTGTGTATTGTTATCTAAATTCTGCAAGAAATGACATGGAATTGAATAATTTTAAAACAGTCACTAATCGACTAACGATTTTAGCGTGAACTCAAAGGCTAAAACGGTTCGCAATACATTACACAAGTCTGCACTCTGCATAAAATATTACTTAGAATTAATTAACTAAAAAACATTCCGTCCATATATTATTATTATTATTGCTTTTGTGATAAAACGTAAACCTAATTTTGCTAATTTTTGTTTGAGTATAGAAAATGGTCTTCACTTTTTGTATTGGCACTTCATAAGCTAATTACTTACGCATTTTATACCTTCTACGCCTTTATATTATATCAGTGTTATCAGTAAGCCAATACCGCCATTATTACATGAATATTTACGGCATATATTTCCGTGTTACATTGAAGTATTTGGTGTGTTAATGAGTTAGCCAAAAACGGAATGCCAGAATGTTTACTTTTGTTTAACAATAGCCTCGTTAAAGTAGTTGTAAATGAGTGTTCTAATAACAATTTGTAGGTTTACGAATGGTTGGTCGCTTACGGCACGTTCATAAGTTTACAGTCACCAAATCCAGAGATAAACGTTTTCGTTCACACAATACTAATATTGTTTTAAAAAGAGTAGGTATTTTCTTAATTAGTAAATCAATACTATTGAGTAAATTAGTTTCTTAATTAAACAACAAACTAGTTTTTAAAAACAATAATAATAATGTTGAAAAAAAAATATTCAAATTTTAAAAGAATGATAATTCGAATTTGTAATTAAAAACTTTGATTTATTAATTTACTACAAAATGCTATTAAAAAAAAACAAATAATTTAATGCAATGTATGTATTATTTGATTGTTTATGATGATTTCTGACAGAGAAATATTGTCTAATCTTTACTAAAAAGTGTTTGTTTACACAACATGGTACACAATTAGCTACAGAAAGGAACTGTATGTAAATTTATTTTTATTTATTTCATGGTTTCATTTTTATTTACATTACTGTATGTAATAGTAATCACTGTAAAGAAAATACCGCGATTATTTGTATTCTAGCAGTACTGTAAAAGCAGGACTCCGCTAAAATTAAATTTAAAATACTAATATGAAAAAAAAATACTAGAAAAGTATGTCAATATTTTTATAACGACGCACGATAATTTCTATAAACCTCATGCATTATCGAATCATAAATACAATGATAAAATGATGTAGGTTATATAACTATCTGTTCAAGTTCTGTAATCTAATTCTGCATATAAAATTTATGCTTTACATTTCCTGACTCATAGAACTTCTAAATGAATATCCTCATTAATCCAAGGCCAATGTAAAGTTCAATAGGAATTAACCTGTTGTTCCTCTGAGTTCAGTACCTACACAAAGTAAAGCTCCATCCACACAGTCATGTAAGATACGTGCCAGGTACACTATAGGACCCTACACCATTGATATACTTACAAAATTCGGTCACTCTAAAGAAAATAGGTGGGTTATTTTTAAATTTTGTGCAGAACACTTCATCATCATCATCATCATATCAGCCGCCGGAAGTCCACTGCTGAACATAGGCCTCCTCAAGAGATTTCCAATAGGGCCGGTTGTTTGCGGCCTGCATCCAGCGCGATCCTGCTATTCGGATCAGATCGTCTGTCCATCTTGTGGGTGGGCGTCTTACGCTGCGCTTGCCGGTGCGTGGTCTCCATTCGAGAACTTTTCGGCCCCATCGGCCATCAGTTCTACGTTATATCGTTTTAGTTAGAGACAAATTTATTTGCACAAGATTTGAACTGTGAACATTACCCAGATACACCCACCAGCCTGGATATTTGGTATAATTTGGTTATGGATATTATGTACGAACAAGTTTGCATAGAACTTATTTACTGGGAGGTCCGGTCACGTTGTGTGTGGATTGAGCTTAATCTGTGTTGTTTTGTTGTTTATTATGCAACGTCTAGAATGCATGGCGAAAGTTTTGTAAGTATCACAATGTTGGAAAGTTGTAGCTGCCTAATATAGATATTTTTTTAATCATGTGAAAGTGGAAATTATTTTGTAGACTTTTATGTTGAGATTGTAAGCGTAAATAATACTTTAGTTGTTTAAGACTGAATCCCGTCCATTTTATTGTATAAAATATCATTTTTATAACGTCGAGATACAGAATAAAATACTTACTTTTTATGAATATTTATTAGTTTTATTGAATGTTTTATCACTATTCAATTTAACGCCGTATTACCTGAAAGGTACGAAAATTGCAGTACCAATCTGTAGAGATCTTTCGTTTGTATGAAATTTGGTTTACCACAGCCGGCTGCACGGTTGGAATCAACCAAGGGCACCTCTGTGGAAGGCAAGTTTATAACCATGTAGTACAGCCTTAAGGATTCAATAAATTAGTTAATAATGCCTAAACTGTTATCTTTCTGTGGTAGTTGTCCGCGTAGAATTAGTTATAAAAAACATTACCCTCCTTTGTGGCAGTCGGGTAATAAAGTCTTTATCTATATACTTACTAATATCATAAAACTGTAGAGTTTTTTTGTTTGTTTGGTTAAACGCTAGGATTTCAGGAACAATTCGAAACAAACCCTATACCAACCTGTCTGGCCAGCGTGGTATAGTAGGTTAAATTACCTCCACTTTCTTTGAAGCAGACCCGTGCCCAGCAGTGGGACGTTTATGTGTTATAATTATGATAATAACTTTAAAATGTTTCATTGATTAAGTTTTAATTCAAATGTAGGTATTTATTTATTTACATACCTATGAGAAAGTATACAAAAATGCAAAGTAACTTTTGTAAAACAATATTTTCTCTAAGCAATGCAATGCCATATTATAAGCAACGACTTCGAATGCATATTAAAATTTGTATCAATAGGTACATACTTAGTGCATAAAACGCGTGCCACACGGCTGTAAACTTGCCTTCCACAGAGGTGACCTTGGTGGTTTCCAACCGTCAAACCGGCTGTTGTAAACCAAATTTCATACAAACTACGCGGATGGCAATCACGCTCCCACCAAGGTCACTCTGTTGGAACGCAAGTTTACAGCGTAGATTTTGGTCAATATACAACGACAAAAACATGGTGTTTCGGCATGGGTACAAATAAAACGAGCAGTTTTTCATAAAATTTATTTAATAACCAACATAGGCACTTAGGTACTGGTGTCATAATTAACAAATTGTGAGATTCTTCCCAGTTACTTATATTTAAATGCGTCATACATGTTATAAAAATCCATTCATAATAAAAATCCAATTCAAATTAATTATTCTAAGCTGAATTTCATTAGATATTTAATAAGCCAGGCAAATCGTACATACATACCTACATATATACGCATATTCTTATTATTAACCTAACAATATTTTATATAGATAGATATAGTACGTTACAGACAAATGGAAATTATTTACAGTTAAAATTAATCCTCAACCCGCGAGAGCTAATAAAACTGAAACTTGGTTGCAAACACGTGAGTAGGTAAAGAAGAGAATAACAGAAAATAGAATATTTAGTCAATATTAAAGCTCGTTTAAGAGAATTAAATAGATATTTAAAGAAAACAAAACGAAAAATATATGAAAAATCATGTACAAAAATCGTTGTGGAACATCTGCAGTGGCATTTGCGGTGGGTACACTTTTTGGACGAATTCTCAACGTGGTCCCACGGTAAATAATAAAATCAATAAACTATTATATTTGTACTACGTAATGACGGTCTTATACCTAAATATTACTTGAAAAGAAGAAGGGTTATGGGAGCTGCTAATAAGGCAATGGTTTTGCCGACAGAAGCGGCACCGTTGCAGCCATCGTATTCACAAGTTTCGCAGAAGGACTCAACTTCATTCGGTCCATTGGAGTTGCTGGGGCATCGGTAACCATAGTCGTCCTGTCTCTTCCATGTGCAGCCACGGGTAATTATCAGTTGTCCATTAACTGTGAACAAAGACAACAAGATTATAAAACGTCTCTTATATTATGCTGTTTGTATAGTCGACCACAATTGCTTTATCAATTTTAACAAATTTTTCCATCAAAATTAAAATTCAATAGGACTCGCATTGATGACAACTCGCACACTGTACTTATATCACTTGCAAGGAAATATAGACATTATTGTTTTGTGATATGCAAACGACATTTGGGTGGTAAAGCAATTTTATTGTCGACTATACTTGCCAAACTAAACTCAGACGCAGAACAAATTTCAGTCGTACAAATATATCTAGGTATTTCTATTCGTGAGGCCGTAACGTCGTGCTGTGAGGGGATTAGATTTATATCTCCAAAAAACCAACCAAACCAACTTAGCGAACTTCATCTTTATCATATATCGTCATATGGTGCACTTATCTTAATGACCTGTAAAAATTACTAAACTTTTACTACTTAATTTTTTATCTTGTAAGTTATGTGGGTACCTATCTATCTGTATCTATTGACCTAGATAAATAAATTAGCCTCCTTAAAGATCTAACAATTAACATAGGTACCAACTTGCGTGGTTGTTTTTAACTTTGACTCATTATAATTTAACTTGGTACTTAAGTATCTACTAAGTAGAAAAGGTTCCTAATAGGAAGCAGATTGTCTAATTATGTATACCGGCAAAGGAGAGTTAGATCAGCTGAATGAGGTTTCTATGACTAAGAAGTATTAGTTATATTTTTATGTAGCAGGTAGATAGACCCTACTATTCTTACTGGTTAAAATATTATGCTGCGTTCGTCTAAAGGACTAGCAAATAAACATAGGCTTGGTGCATGCTTCAGTAAATAATAATACACTGTAGAATAGCCCTCATAACAAATGTAATGGCTATTAACTAGGTAATTAAATAATTTACACGACCTTGTCATACCCAGAAGTATACCCAAAGGTAGCAGGTTGGAACCAAAACGGATGACATCACAAATTAGTGGCGATTATCGAGAACAATGGAAACTGTTCACTTAAAGTGGTTACTATTACATTTGACATTGAACTAAAGACATGCGTAGATGTCATAAATGTAATATTTAAATGTTTTCCTACCTGGCAAGAATCTATATATAATATATATATATAGGTACCTACTGTTTTTCTATTTCAATATTTTATTGCAGTGTTGTACTTTGCGCCTATGCTACGCTGCCGCTGCTACGTGACAAAGCAGACCCTTATTACGTTTTTGAAATAAGTACTCGTACCTACTTATGTGTAGGGTAAGTACATTTTAAGCGTGATCTAACTTGGCCGGCCTGAATGTAGCTTTCGCGCATATCCCGTGTTGAAAGTATGATACACCCCCCGCTCCTGTCACCAATGAGTTCCGCACTTGTTTACTGTGCAGGCACTCGCGCGATGTTCAGGCCGGTCAACTTAAATCATACACATCTAGGTACTGTACGTAGGCGATATTGGTTACAGGTAAGTAAGTATATGATTTAAATCAGGTAGATTCTACCCATACCACAAATAGATAAATCGCTACAAGCTTAATATAATCAGCTTCCTATTATATTAATACCTAAGTAGTTAGGTTGTGGGTGGTCATTTGTGAAGTGATTCATGTTGTAGTCTTGTGGATACAAACTACGATTGAAGTTGTTAATTGCAAGTACTCGTAGGTATAGGAAAACCGCAAAAGTCCAATATTACTATTTACTCACAAATTTTTCCTGTTTTGTTTAATATATTACTATTTGTCCTTATTTTCTATAATATTTCCTCCTTGTACCTATATAATTTACGTCAAGCATAATTGCTAATGAATGAAAGATAGAATGTAAGGTTAACAATTAGATAATATATCCTTATTAACCAGGTACCTCCCTGTAGCATTTATATTTATACGCAACAAGCTTTTCTTTTTTTTTTTTAAAAAAAGAACGCTCGCTCTAGGGAACAAGCCCTGTGTCGCGGGGAGCATTACAAACATGAAACTAACGGACACAAAGTACACCCAGACTAGAAACAAATATCTATGAATCACACAAATATTTGTCTTGTGTGGGAATCGAACCCACGTCACCCAGCACGGCGATGTAGTGGCGAGGCGACCACCTTAACCACTGCGCCACGGTGACAGTCTATCTATTACAGAGCTTGGATACGACTATTCATATCCAACTATGGTATTTAGGTCACCAAAATAACGGTTATCGCGGTCCCGTAAACTAAACGTTAAGGCCCAATTTAAACTCTATCAACCATGGTACCTATTTCCCTACGAACGCGAATAAATTATGACCTATCACCCAAAATCACTTTTTTAACATTTCCGCTTTCAAATGTCCCAAATAGTTTGTAAACGCTGACAGCTTTATGCGTGTTAAAACTATTTAGAAATGGGCATTCTTTGCTACCGCTGGTATGCGCGACTGGCATGACAATCACGAGTTGGGAAATGTAAGGCACGTGTCTTTAAAACGAATGTTTTGGCGATTATACAAATTGTGTCTTTATTATAGTGTAATTTGAAAGTGGCCTCTAAATTTAAATCACGTTATTGAGGCACGTAACACCACCGTATGAAAAGATAAAATCGCATTAGAATTTCCTTTTTGGAAGTCTTGGAAGCCAAGAGAGGTGTGCGTGCCAAAGTATGCGAGTGTTGACCTAATTTTGGGAAATAAAATCACACTTTTGGTCGGGAATCGGCCAAGGCTGCATTTACGAAACCATTAGAGCATTATTAATTGCTTTGATGCTTCAGAGATAATTAAGTGGGTTTATACAAACTATAGTGAAGCACGAGATACCGGATAGATACCTTCGATTTAAGGGTTTGGAATCTATCTAAAATCGTTAAGTAACTAAGATTCTTGTAGCTTTGAGTCTGGTAAACACTCGGTCTCTTCGATTTCTATATCATGGGTGCATTGACTACTAATCTCAGGTTAATACCTAAGAAAAGAGATTTTCTAAAGGAGAATTAACACAATGGGCCCACAACTATGTTAGTTTCATCTGCTTCGAAGCGGTTGCGGAATGCTAGCGGGTTGGCGGCTTTTGGTGTGTAGTGCCCGAAAACATTTTGACCCTGCTACCAATTAATCAGAATATGTAAGAAGAAGTAATAAAAAGTAAAACCAAGGCGTTGAGTGTATTTTTAAAGATAGGTATAGGTATAATAGGTCTAGTTAACATATATTTTTACAAAAATAAACTTACCGTATTTCTTCTGCTTCTTGCAAACTGATTTGGAGGAGGTCAGATAGGGGTAGGTGGCTCCGCTATTGGCGTCGCAGTTTTCGAGACGGAACAAGTATGAGTTGTCCGACCTTGAAGGGAGGAAAGGATCGTTGCACAGCGGGTTCAGATCAGAAGAGCATGTCCAACAACGTACTGGTTCACCTGAAATTTAAGAAATGGTATATTTATAGAAACTGTTTTAGATTTCGGTACGATTAGATTTTGGTGTTCGGAATTAGGAAGATTATAAATATAAAACAGATAAATTCCATTATTTATTGTTTCAAAATGAGGACAAAGACTCGCATCGGCTTTTTTTAGACTTTAAAATAAGAACGTCGGTATAAAATAACGTAAAATTTTGAAATTAACATTCGTCAGAATGATGTTAAAAAAATAGTACTATTTTTTTATTATTCACTGACTGCTAATAAATTACGCCGACATATTATGCTGCCTATATTATATTGACCTTAGAATATCTTTTGGAAAGTTTCTACTCTCCAGAATCCTAAGGAAGTATTGCAAATAAATAGACATATTAATAGGTATTGTCGTTAACTCGCATCTACAACTGATGTGTAGGTACTACCTACAGTATACTCGTACATTGTCAATATCAAATAAAAACAGATTTTCCGTATCGGTTCAGTGAATGAAATGAATATACTCCAACGACTCTAAACAATCAAACGCAAGTTACATAGGTATACGTATTTTCCCACTATTAACGGTAATTATATGCAAGTACCACAATAACGGTAATTATCTGTGTTATTTTTCCTATTACTTGTTATTCTGACGCAGTTAGGTGACACTTTTCTATATTATATAACGTCTTGAAGTAAAGTAGAGTAAAATATACGAGTGAACGTGTGTTAATAAAAATGAATGCATTTTATAAGAAATACTCCAACAACGTGTACTATTAGGTATATGTAGGTACTTATACAACACCCTACAGCTTTCATTAGGCCCTAGAGGATGTTCAGGCCTTTTTAAGTTTCCTAGAGAAGGTAGCACAGTTGAATATTGTAATTTGTTTCCCTCGTCGGTTCTTATGACATTCTGAGGATGAAAGTATTGGATTGTTGGTATATGATATGATGAAGTAAGCTTAAGTTAATTATAGTTTCCTATAAGGATCTCTTGCTATCAAGTTGGTCTTTAAAATAACTTACGATAGTCTACAACAGCAAAGTCACGATTCTATCATCGTAAAAACATTCATAAAAAAGTTTTAGTAGTAGGTAGTAGGTAGGTGTACCTACGTGTTTAAATAAAAAGTAAAGGTTGTTTTTTATAATGACATTCCAGAACTGCACGCATCAATACATGACGAAAAAAGAAAATGACGCAAATTAACTGATAAATGTTTGATCTTCAATTTTTTCACAAATTCAGCCTACCGTTACATCCAAATCATTGCATACAAAAGCTGTAACAAATGCTTAGATGACTTGTTTTTTCTTCAACACAAGATTGTGTCAACCTTCAAAGATGGATATCAAATAAAAACTTAATAGTAGGTAGGTATTCATTCAAGGTTCTCTCGGTTCATGAATCACTGTTTTTATTGTTTGTTGTAGGAAATAAAAATATATTATTAATCTTTTAGCAGAGGGATGAAATTTAACCTCACGATTGTTCGTTTAAAGTCTTTCTAAACAATCCAGGAAAACAACATATACACATAAACTAGACTCCATAATAAGGCTTTTAAAAACATGCGAAATAACATCTTACAAAAGGTTGGGCTTTCAATTCATAAAATACTCCTGAGTGTTATAATTCTTTGTTCACAAGTATTCACTATTGTTAATCCTGGCTAAACAAAGGTTGCTGTGGTAAGGATTGGTCCGTGTTTAAAAAACTATCCCATTTGAATCTATAATATGAGAGAGTCCTAACATATTTTATGTACCCATGTGATTGTACCCACCTGATAAAACAATAGAACTAAAACTAAACTGATCTTGCTTGTAATTCTCGGGGAAATTTTACGTCTCAAATAATGTAAATATACTTTAATGGAATTATGGAAATGTATGTATGATCATAGTATAAATGATACAAATAGTTCTATAGACACTATTTTTCGGATAACCTGTTACATTCTTAACTAGTGACTTTCATATAAGTTACTTTGTAACATAGATGAATAAAGAAGATTTCATTTAATTTCTTTTTATTATATATCTAACTGCCTCGGTGGCGCAGCGGGAAGTGTATACGACTGCTGTGCAAGAGGTCCCGGGTCGGGTGAAATTCCAGTACTGAGATTTTCCCGGAGTTTGGTAAACAAATGTTCCCGGTTGATGACAATAGGCTCGCCCCCTATTTCATGGCACCAAACATACCTAGCTGGCGAAACGTGGGTGTGAAACACCTCTGCCTACCCCTTCGGGCAAAAAGGCGTGACGCTATGTTTTTATTATATATAATGGTGACTGGATTGGGTACTTATGGCTCTGCTAACATAACACATTGTTTCGTCAGGTAGTTATACTATTTTTAAATTTCTAAAAGAAGGTCTCTTGTCTGTCTGCACTGCCAAAACAACATATAGGCGTAGGTCATTCTAATAGCTGAAACTCGTCATACTTTGACATTCGTCATACATATTTATATCATCATCATCATCATCATATCAGCCCAATGATGTCCACTGCTGAACAGCCTCACCTAATTTCCGCCACAACGAGCGATTTTGTGCCGCCCGCATCCAACGGCCACCCGCAACCCTTAAATGGATAATGGATATACATATTTTTATGTATATCCATAATAAATTGAAGTGCTAAATAAATGAAGCTGTTGCCTGATAGGTAATACCTATCTATACTTTTATTATTAAGAGGTAATGTTTTAGAGTATAGATGTAGGGAGTAATCTTCGAAACTGCTCAACCGATTTTCATGAATTCACATATAGAGTTGGTCTAAGACCTAAATAATAAAAGTGAAGTTGAAAACTTGAAGGCATCCCCTATATGAGCTGCTGACATAGAGGCACCAATTGTAATAAAACATGACTAAGAACCATCATCGTGATGGTTAATCATTTTATCTTTCAAACATAAAGAACCGCATCAAAATCAGCCAATTCGTTTAAGAGCTATGATGCCGTAAACAAACACACAGATATCTAGACACGTCAAATTTACAACAGCCCTTCTTTCTGCGTCGGGAGTTAAAAACCGTCATACCTACATGCATGCAGCCGCGGGCGAAAGCTTAAAACGTCAAAGCTCAACTTAACCTTTCAATATTTTATCCTTTTACAATATTATATACTCTTTATCGTTATCAATACGTCTATGGTATGCGTGCTGGGTGCTGAACTGCTGACCCATGAAGAATAATATACAAGGGAGCGTCTTGCGTTATAAATGTGGCGCTATTTGACGCAATACAAATTATGTCCGGGGCGTGTTATTTGATGTCCACAAAGAAAGGGTTGCACGAATTTTCCACAGGAAATGTTAAAAGTTCACGCGCAGTGACTGCAGGAAAATCGATGTCTTATACTTAGTTCAGTTCCGTTAGGATTGTGAAAAACGTACGCGTAGGTTAATTAAAAGTAGATTATTATTTATACTTGAAAAATAAAATGTATATTTTATATAACTAGCGTTTTTAAAAGAAACACCAAGGTACACAGTGATGTATATACCTATTTACTTAGAATTTTTTATCCAAATTGTTGGCTAGAGAATGGTACAGATTTGCAGACAGATTAAGTAAATATTAATTAGATTATGCGAATGAATCACAATAACACCTTCTTACAGAAATTATATTCATTCATGAATACTTTATATCCGAATATAAAGATGGATCTTTTATATTCTTTAACATCTGTGTATAAGGTACGCAGACGTTTTCTTGCCTAGATACTTCAGTATTAAACAATTGACCATACCATATACAGCATGTTCTCTATTAGTATGCATAGTTTAAGTCGTTGGATTAGAGGTCAAATAAACTGTTTATCACGACACGCTGTGTTAACTTCTTGTTATTTTTCTTTACAATTGTTATTTAAATAACAAAAATAATATTCTAAATAAATTTGGGACGTCATATTCTAGATAATTGTCATGAAAATTTGAACAATGTATCTTATTGTTTGTCTTTGTTATGAAACAGCTTAATAAACTTATTTAACTACTGCCCGCTTCGTATGTACCTAAATAAAAATCCTAAGTCCTTGTCGAGGCTCTAGACTATTTCTACTTATTTGAAACATGAAGATCGGAAGGCTTTAAGGAGTTTAAGGCTAAGCGAACATAAAACTCTCTTCTTTCTTTTTCGCGGTCTTTCGTCGACCTGCCCATTCGGGAATGATAATTTTTGAAGTCGTCTTTTTATAACAATGAACAATAGAAAATGGTATGAAACGGCGACTTCAAAAATGATAGGTACTTCATGATTCACACCGTGGCACGGATAGGTCGTGGTATGAATTGACGAAAGACCCCGCATTTTAAATATAAATTAGAACTACTAAAACACATCGGAAGTCTCGACGTCTTGGCTCTAACGGTTTGTTCTTTTATAAAGTGTTGCTATAAAAATCTGTTAGAGGTTTCTGGGAAAACGCGAAATTTTCTAGCAAATATTTATATAAATATGCGTCGAGTGTATTTGTATGAAGAATATTATTTTGCATACATCTCATTACAAATGTACATAATGTCGCTAAGATGATAATTCCTTCGTGTTCCAATTGTATTTAGTTATCTACTAGTACCTACATAATTATGGGCATACGTTCCTTGTTGTACAAACATTAAATCATCTATAAATACTATGTAATAATGCGATTGTTTGTTTGTTTTTTTTAGCCTTGCAACGGAACAATTGATTAAGTTTTCTTGAATAGGAATAGTTGGAGATCTGTAACATCTCCAACTATAATAATTGAAAAACCACGAGCGAAATCATAAAAATGGTAGACTATAAATAATACACCTAAAGTATCCTGACAATTACCTACCTAGTTTATAAGAATATTCAAATACTATTGTAATTGTTGCGTGAATAATAATATTTAAATTAATAATAATTAATAAAAGTTAATAATAATTGACTGGCCTGTTGGTCTAGTGGTTAGTGACCTTGACTACTAAGCCGGAGGTCGTGGGTTCGATCTCCACCCAGGACAAATCTTTGTGTGGTGAGCATTAAGGTTTGTTCTGTGTCTGGGTGTAATTTATCTATAATATGTATGAATTTACAAAAAAAAAATGTATTTAAGTAGTATATCAGTTGTTTAGTGCCCATAACACAAGCAAATATAATTACTTACTTTGGGACTAGATGGCGCTGTGTGAATGTGGTAGAATTTATTTATATAATAAATAAATAAATAAAATAAATAAAAATAATGTCTCGTGGGTTACTTAACCACCGCCGCGGGTGGAAGTTAGTAAAAAATAAGCTCTAATGATATTACAGGCAAATACACGTACTACAAGAGGTTTGGGACCCTGTCTATGTTTTCGGTTGGTCTGTATCTCACAATGCCAAAATAAAAATCATAATTATATACCTTACGCTGTGACACTTTAAGGCTTGATATTCCTTGGTGAATAAGTAATATATACAATGTGTGTAATCATGGTGTAGGTACATAATATACAAACAGCCCTATATTACATTACAACACAACGCATAAGGAAAATTGTGTGTGACAATTAACAATCTATGTACCTACAATGATAATGTAGTCAGTACAGGTGATATAGGTATCAAATGGCTATATATACCGACATTTATACTTTTTTATTGTGTTGATGTCATTTGTACTTAGTGAAACGCGAGTAACCTTGTTGTTGGACCAGTTTAGTGGCCAGTGTTAGTTCAATGTGAGTAAATAGTAGGCCCACTTGGTCATTATTTGGAATTAGACCAATTAGAGGTCCTCGTGATTACGCGGAAGAACTATTTTTTCGTGTGAGATTGTTTTAAATAAGCTAAGGATTATTTTTTGTACGTTACATGAATCTAAATTTGAATGGAGTTGATTTTAAAGTCTTTACAATATTCAGTACCGATCTATAAAAAAAAAATTGAGGTGTCTGTTTGTAATATCAAATTAACAGCTTTTTAGTAAGCACGTGAACGTATGTACACTATACAACTTTTTTGTCTGTCTGTTTGAGGTAAACTCCGAAACGACTGAACCAATTTCGACAGGACTTTCACTAGTGGATAGCTAATTTCACAAGGAATTAGGCTCCTTTGATATTGAAAAATATCAGGGTTCCTTATAAGAAAAAACCAAAGAAGTTGGGATTGGTTGCACGCACAACGAAATGCGGACACAGCTAATTAAAAAATAGGTATACCTAAATTAACATAGCGTGGAATCGCAATATCATACTCATCATGCTTTTATTTCTTCAATTTAACATTTCAATTTAATGATAAACTTACTTAAGGGTGCTTACTTAAATAATAGAAAAGGGCAAATTATAATTGACAGATTAAAAAACATAAAAAGAGCTACTCAATTTTAAAACTAGCTACCCATATAACGAAAGTATAAATTTTGTCACTCAGAAGAAAATATCGTAAATTGGAAGCCCTCAAATTCCAACAGGTCTCGACGTAATTGGAATAATACATAAGTAAGCACAAAAAGCGGGCGGCACAAAATCGCTCGCTGTGGCGGAAATTGGGTGAGGCCTATGTTCAGCAGTGGACGTCATTGGGCTGATATGATGAAGCACAAAAAAAGAAAATTGACCCGAAACAAATACCCACGAAGTTCAGCTCTTCCTTTCGCTCAACTTTCTTTTGTCGTGTAGGTCGGTACCAAGAAGGTTGGTAGTTCGGTTGATACATTATGCAGTATTGCCCCAACTTAAATCACAGAATAAATTTGAATGTCTATAACGTTTCGTCGGTTTCGTCACTATTGTTATTGTCTAGTGTAGTTGCGTGACGTCACGCTAAGTGAAATAGGTTTGGTGCAGCTGTGGGCGATCGCTAATATTTTCTTTTATTCATAGAAGCGAAGGTAACGACCTTTGGAAATAATATTTGGAAAATTGTTAACTGAAATCGTGTGAATTTTATTTTAGCAAACACCCACTTTGTAACCATAGTTTATTGGCCATGAAATTTTGTTATAAAAATGGTACTTTGGTTGACTTTTCAGCTAGTAGGTTTTTGCTGAGGGCGAATCAAAAAGTTGTTAAGTAGGTGCTTAATATATTTTTTTCTTGTGATAGCTCCACACTATCTAGGTACTACAGTTTCTGTCTGCAGTCATGTGTAGTATGCTATTAGGTATTTGAAAGAAGAAGATCTAAAATGCGAGTAGTAAAATATTACTATCCAAAGTAATAATTTATCAACAACATTAGAATAAAGAATCGTAACAACTAAAAACTACATTACGCACGATGACCTTCAAACGAAACCCATAAGTGACCTCATTGATTCGCACCTCTAACAAAAAGAAACCTTAACCAGTTTGGACAAACGCGCAACGCACGCTAAGCCTCACCGTGCCCTTCTAAAGTAATTCCCTTGACTCAAATATCTTAGGCCCCGCGTTTAGCTGGAGCCTCCGATACTCCATCCTTGTCTAACTCATGGTGAAAGATGAGAGAGAACGATGTATCGGAGATAAACAAGTGTTTCGCAATAAACCAGTTTGCTGTTGCGTCGTATTAAAAGAGTAAATCGATTAATCTTTAACTAATATTGTAAAATGGAAAGCTTTTGGACGAAAGCAGTGCAACGTGGGAGTGCTATGAAAAACTTTCACTATCACATACCCACAGTTTATTATATAACCAATATACTTTCGAGTTTTAAAAGGTTAATGAACCGTATACTCAAAACATTCGCATTGGCATAACTTCCGAGCGTGAAGAGTATTTTCAACGTCACCAGATTACGATCATATATACTATAAGCTGCCCAAGATTGTATATGGCACGTGAATGTTTGGTTAAAAGAGGCTTATTTGGTTATGATAATGTTGTGTTTTGGTAATTCAAGTTTATCATATCTTTCAGAAGACATCGACTTATAAACCAAAAGATCATCACTTTGGTTAAGTGTACCAAATCAATAAGCATGGAACAGCATTGTCACATTAGATTGACTTGGATTCTTCCCACAAAAATGGTTAAATGGTTTAAATCCAGAATACAACAGTTTCATATTCATTTCGAAACAATATTGTACAAAAATATAAAATTTAATGTGAGATCTCGATCTAAGAATTGACCATTGAAGCGAATAAGTAAAGGAATTGGACACCAGTGCATTTGAAGAACATCTCAGGTGAACCAAATGTTTGCGGAAAACTTCTAAGATTACAACTCCTAAATGTAGGTGTGAGACAGGCGGCCAACTGTAAAACTTTTAGGCTATTTACTCAAAGACAAGTGGATGAATTTTTGACCAATGTACTACTCATCAAAATAAAATATAACCAGATTCAGAAACTATTGAAGCCACATTTGGCGAGGTAAAACGTACAGTCGATAGTTTGGTTTCGAATAGTTTCATAATTTTCCACTAGCTACATCAACAATGTATTTATTTCACTTCAGTAGTAATATTGTCTTCGGATAATAGGTGATACGTCATCATTGTACTATGTTGTCATTATATTTAGCTCTAACAGTTATTAAATGTTATTTACGTCTTGGCTTTTGTCAAGGATATATTTAAAATGCTCTGTTTTACAACGTTCCCAAGTTTATATGAAAATAGCTCCTAATTATCCATTGAAGATTTTCTGGAGCAAATTTGGAGAACAATTTGAAAGTTTCGCTACTGCAAGGTTCGCTGGTACACTTATATTATGTAAGTAGGTATATATAGTGCTATAAGTTATCTGTTAATAATATGTTGTTAGTGTGGTCTGTATACTATATTTCAATTTTGTAGATAGTCCTAGTGATAGAAAATTACTTATATTTTTCAGTATTGAAAAAATTTAGATTTACTAGCAAATGAAAGTTATGCATCATGGAATATTAACCTTGACAATATACAATTGAATTAATACTCATCTGTCAAAATATCATAATATTATGAAAAATATTGAACTATGTGATGACTATGAGTAATAAAAATCCACCACAAGGTTGGCAGTGCCACTCCTATGCACATACAAGTACAGACCACGCATATTGTTTGTAACGAGGGCACCAGGTCATGCGACCAAAAGACATGTACAAGAACTAATGGTTTTCTGTCAGCTAACAAAATATTTGTTGATACTGCGCGATGGATATCAATTAGGGGTATGCTTAGTCGATTTTATTTACATTCACATTTTATGGAGTATCTTCTAAATTATAACTAAGTAGATGACTCTCGTATCTCGATATCGGATAGACGATATCGTTATCAAATGTTTCAAAATTTTAATATTTGGTCGCTTTGTTACGTAAATAGGTATGTAGATAAAAATGTATTTCTTAGGTTTAGCGCTGATCAACCTTTCCGAGACAGTACTCTTGTCAGCATAAGGTATTACTCTCTTAGTCGCCTTTTACGACAGCCATGGGTGTGCCAATAAATAATTTAATTTAAACCTAAGTACCTTGAAGCTTTATTCTAACAAATTCAGCAAATGTTTGCGCATAACAATTTGTATGAATGTTATTCATCTCGTTAATTCTCGTACGTAATCTGTCCGCTATTGCTTAACCCTATGACGTTTGACGAAGGAATGACGAAACCCTGTTCCGGTACCAGTTTTCATTACCAGATGGCTCATGAGTAATTATAGGTTAAAGGTCGAATTAATGATGATGGTTCAAAGCCAACAATAATAGTGACAGGGTTCTGGAATGGGCGTTCCAGTTTTTATATTGTGGTGAGATAGATGGTATTTTAAGTCAAGCTCAGTACAATATA
Source organism: Laspeyria flexula (assembly GCA_905147015.1). Classification (NCBI taxonomy): domain Eukaryota; kingdom Metazoa; phylum Arthropoda; class Insecta; order Lepidoptera; family Erebidae; genus Laspeyria; species Laspeyria flexula. Next base: position 6,034,018 of record LR989964.1, on the reverse strand, counting down.
TAACCTAAGAAATATTACTTAGATGCCATTAAATGTATGTTCGATTAAAGGACGTCGAAAATTGGGCACTTAACCTTTGAGTGACTGTAATAACTTAACAATAAACTTGACTCTGCGATTTTTTTTAGGCACTGATTTCTATTAACAAAAGTACTAGGTAGAGACCAACTCATTCATCTTACATGAAGTAAAATTCTTGGAGCTTTCAGAAAAACGATAGCTTGAATATCGTCTAGTCTTCATAGAAAATGAAGCTAGTAAAGCATGTACAAGTTCTATTGTGTTCAAACCATTAATCATTCTGTCTAATCTAAATTATAATAGGGACAATCGGTGCTTGATCGGTACCACGTATGGAGAAATACTTAGCAGGTTGTTTTTCCGAATTTTCGCGAATACACGCTTCGTCGAACACGTATTGTGTACAGTGAATCATTGTTTTAAATGTTTACTATTGCTTACACAAAAACATATGTTTTTGTAAGTACCTATAATCAACTTTTAATTATTATTTCTAATTGATTTATCTGATTACAAATCGGAAACTATTTTAATCGATGTAACTAAATTACATCATTAAGTTTTTATAGAGCCTAACAGCCTAAGTAGCGTGGCTGTTTATTACGAGTATTGTGCAAGAAATCATGAGTTTGGTTTTAATATAGGATAAAACATTATTTGAAATTGTCTGTAGCAAAATTTTCTAAACTGGGGATCAAATTACGAGTATAATGTACTGTACTTATTTACGAAGATATGACGTGATGATGCTATATCTAAACGTTGAATTTTTCACAACATGATGTTTTATTTGGATATAATTGTTGTTCTCAAAATAACTATCTAAAATAAGATATTGTAGGATTCCCACGGGTTTACTCATCGTATCTATGAGCCGTTGACATTATGACCCGCTCTTTATTACCCTCGCATGATACATGACACAAATAGGAAGGTCGCGGCTTCTAACAGGACTAAAGACCAATTCATTAATTGGGTTCATTAATTTTGGTGGGTTATATTACAACTGGCTTCTTAATCACATTATGTAGATTAGAAGAACTTGGTGAATCTAAAGGCTTGTTTACATGTCAGTTTTGCAATGTGATTGTTTTGTATAGATATTTATTTTGTTTTATTTGGTATAATTTAAGATATTGATAATGGTGTGCGATATACCAAATGAGACTTATGTGACAGATAGTTAAAGATATATAGTATTAAGTTTCTCAAAAAATTATCAATTAAGTTTTAAATCTAGACAGTTTGATAGTTTTAGTCTATCAAACTCTCATCTCCCAGTGTTCGAACAAGGCTTAAATATAGTAAAAAGTACCTACTTATTATATCTTTTAGATTTCAAGACGGATATTAAATAAGCGGGTACATGTAAGACAAAAATATTTGATTTATCAGTTCTGAAATAAATAATAATGTTTCTGCAACATATGATAAAATTCCGTTTTATAGAAACAAATATCACACGACGCGAAAGTTTAAAAATAAATGTTACTATTAAAGCTTTTAATAAAATTATTTATAAAATAATTTAAAATAATAATAATAATTTCTAAAACTGATGAATTGATTTCAGTAAAGGCAGAAGAAGACAGACGCGGACAGAAATAACGATCATAAAATGCATTATCAATAAAATATTTGATTGATAAATTTTTAACAGTTATCACCACCAAAATCACCCCTCGATTCATTGAATTACAAGAAAAATCGACATAACAATGAAAATATATTCTTGTTAACTATGTCAATTGTAGTCTTTGTATAAAGTAAATTAATGATCAATAGCTTATAATTCATCTGATGGTGTGATTTGCGACCATCGAGGTCACAATAGACCGTGGTCACGCTTCTTAGGGAGGTCATGACTTTTTTATTGAATCTCATTTGGGATTATGCGGGCAGACATAAATTATATGGACATATTTATTTCTCCAGTGAATGTTTGCTATAAATTATTTGATATCTAACTTTCGTAAAATTGAATAAAAGAGAATGTAGTGTCTTGTGTACAATAGTTATTTGTAAGTTATTAAAAGAAAGATAATATTCAAAACATATCTAACATTTGAAGCAATTATTATTACAATTTTATTACCTCATGGTGGCCAAATGACGGAGATGTATTATGACTCATTGCGAATATATTTAGCGAATAATACGAGTTTCAAATATATTTTGCCAAAATTGTATCGCCTCGTCATTCTACTTAACGTTACTTAATAAAATATAAGTGTCGAATAAGTGGCTATATCAGCCTATCTGATGATAAATAGTTGCCGTGAGGGGTGCGTAACGCAGGAAGCATGACTTGTGTTACCGCTTTATACGAAATTAAATGGCTTCTTCGTCAGCTTGTATAGATAAATTGAAAAAGGTACAATCCTATATCTATATTATCAGCGCAGCGATCACTGCAGAATATTCCAGAGTTTTTTTAGAAATCATTAGAATGTCGAATGAAAACTCAGCCAGAATAATTATATTATTCAACAGCCGTGTTCTATGTTCAGGTACTTCTCCGAATGGGTTACAAGACCAGGTGAGTAATTTGTTATTAAGAAACTGTATGTGCGATTTTTTGTTTGTAAAATATCCGTTATACAGGACTTTTTCTCTAAAGTAGGTGATGCCTTTTTAAAGAAGAAAATATCAAAGAAAGAAAACAAGCTATGAAAGACGGGAAAATTAGATAAAGTGTAATAAAAATATATGAAATTATTAAATCTTAGGTTAGGCAGAATAGTAAATAGACCTTGGCAGTTTAAAATTTGCAAAAATCGACTCGAAGCTTATTAACGAACTTCAAAATATAAAACCAGTTTAAGATAACTGGTTTACGTTGCTAAACAACATTATTATTCGGCAATAACAAGATAGGTATAGAGCAAACGCCACAGCATCATCGTCACAATTTCAATCTGTACCAATATTATAAAGCTGTATAGTTTATTTGTTTGGTTGAACGCAAAGATCTCAGAAACTACTGGTCCGATTTGAAAAATGTTTTAGTGATGGATAGCCCGTTTATTGAGGAAGGTTATAGGCTATATAACATCACGCTACGACCAATAGAAGCTGAGCAGTGGCCAAATAAAGATCGACGGGAGCGAAGCACGGCGCGATTTCTAGTTTTCTTTTTAAAAATTCTTGATGAAATCCAAATATCTTGATTTGATGCGAAATTTTAAGTTAACACGTGTATAAATGATCCATAAACGAGAAGCGTGAGGGGTTAAAGAAGCCATCAAAATTACCGTTTTTTATAGAACCTTTTTTTATAGACTTGAGTAGTAGGTATTTTGGACGTTAAAATTTCAAATATCAATTTTATCAAGCGCTGTTACATTTCCGAATAATAAATTATAATCAATCTGATACATCTAGATTTTATTGAATCCTTATTTTTTTAATTTTGTAAAAAGCTTTATTGCACAAAATACAAAGAAGTATAAGTACAAAAGGCGGTCGTAGTATTCTGTACTAGTAATAAAACCAGACTAAATTTAAATTGATCTGGTTTTGTACCTGGAAAATTCTGACTCCGGAATATGAAAAGCATAATTGGGGACCGATATACTCGTACTATAATGCTTATTTAAAAATTCAAAGACTCGAGTTTAAGTACAAATTCTGTTTATATTCGTATTTATTTTTCGTCAGTTACATTAAATTTACATTTAAGATACTTTTACATACTGTACTACTTTTTTATATGAAAATTATTCTCTTCTATTCTATGTCGGCGTTCTTGTGTGGACTCCGCTGACAAACAAAAGTTTTGTAGGTAATATGAGATTCATTATATCATCAAAAATTGCAATTCTAGTAGCAAAACTCTAGTTTTTTTATTACCAATTACCTTCCAATAACGTAAATACTTCCAATCGTAATGCAACAAAGTACACTGAATGTATGAGATCATTCCTATAACTATTAAATCCAATTCGGTACCGGATAGGTATAATGATTAAACATAGCCGATTAGTTTTCATGAACAGGACAACAAAGAGGGCTTTATCAGAAACGGTATGTTTACTTACGTTTTATGATATGAGTTTATAAGAGTTTATTGTGAACTGTACCTATCTATCGTGGACACCAATGTTACTACTAGAAATTATACCTACTCTATAAAGCAATAACGAAGACATTTGGTTGAAAATATCTACAAGGATATTGTTTTCAAAGTTGAACTGCACGATTTTAATATATATGTATTTTACTCATTTAAAGGTATATCTTTACATACGCCATGCTATTTTAAAATACTGCTAAGGGTGTTCGATTTGGCCGAGCTTTTAAAAACAACTTCGAATCTACTTATATTTAAATAGTTTTCACTCAAAAAGTTTTCAAATCGATGGCATTTTTAAAATTCGGTGGAGCAACGAACATTATTACACGCCATCTACTTTGGAAAATTGGTTCCAAAATGCAAAGTTGCAGATTGTTTTATTATGTATTTTCCAATCCAAAAAATCTTTCAAAAACTATTTTTAAACCTTATCACTTATGTTTAAATGGGCTAATTTAGCTTGTATTAGATAAGTGTGTCTAAAAAGTGACTTAACTACTAAAATTAGTTACTCTACAACTGAAACTCCTAGTTAATTCTTCATTATTTCGAAACAGGTGCGTGTTAATTTAAACTTTTTAAATTAGGTCAACGTAACAACCAAGATTTTTATCTATGTAAACAAAGGAAAGAAACGCCCTACAAACTGCATTGCCCAACTGATTAAAGTTACTTTGCGACAATAGAAAGCGGTCCCTATGGCATAGTACATAGGAACGGATAGCTATGCAAAGGGCTTAACTGTGTCATTCATATGGCGATAACATGAGTGAAAGTGGTCGTACGGTTGTGGTTTTTTGTGTACTTTACGAGCGAGTGTTGTAACACTGCTGGTCAACTCACTGGTAATAAAAATTTGTAAATATATGTGAAATACTACTACTTGACGGCAAAGTATGTATACGTACCACAATTTAATAATTATAATTATGTATTAATTTACATAAATATTATTTTCGTCTTTTCTCTATTCTACTCTCATCCTTTTCTATGTATGGTTGTACACTTCAGTCTTGTTTTCTTACTTACTTACACTTATTTCCTCTACACTTCTGGGTTTGCTGTCAGATAACTCAATTCTGAGTTAAGCTCGCCTTTGTATGCTTTTTTTATTTTTGTAAAATTTATTTTTAAATCTCTATTTATTTTTTACTTCATTGCTCTATAAGATTGCGGCGGTTTTTACTAGGCCGCAATCTTATAGATTACATTTTGAAATTGATTGCAAATAATATTCACCTACTGCATTATTAGTCACGGAATATGAACATAAATCGCGGAGGCATCAATTACTTAATGCTTTTGTAAGTATAACCTATAACTTACTGAATATTTAGTATCGGTTGTGTAAGCAATCTACGACTTGAACAAAGCGGATGGGATTGCCTGGGAGAGACTAGGCGGATAATGGCTGAATGAATGTTCTGGTGCAAATTAGGAGAGGCCTGTCAACTCTCTGAGTACTCAGAGACGTAACTTAACTTTAAAGTTTATTTAGTAAAAACGTGGAATACATAAGTCGAATTGTGTTAATTACAGATTAGGTACTGCTAATTGACTAAGAAAATACTTTTACTTGTATTAGTTTCTACCCGCGGCTTCATGTCTATTCAATATTATCCTGTTCTAGATCCTAGACTATATCAATGTCAAACTTCATTATGATCCGTTCAGTGGTTCAGATGTTAAGCGTAAATGAACAAACTCACTATCGGACTTATTTATAATGTTGACAGAATGACGGTCGGAATTTAAACAAATATATACTTATTTTTAAACAGCAATTAAAAAGTTAAGAATATTTTTTTATGTCATTGAATGACTAGACATGTTACTGGCATATATATTATGTTTATATATGCCAGTAACAAGGTGTGTAAAATGTATAAAGTATAGAGTTTGTAACTGAATCTTGAGAACGATTTGACTTTCCGGTGCAGTGTAGTGGTGTGAAATAACGGATATCGATAACCAGTTCTTAGTGAATGAACGCTTAATAACACTTGTACATGTATAACTAGACATAACAACGTACTATAAACTGCGACACGTTCTAGTAATTGTAAATAAATACAGGTGAACATTATTAACGTCGTAATACCCGAAGGGGTAGGCAGAGGTGCTTCACACATTTTGCCAGCTATGATTGGTCCGCGTACTATGGTATAGTTTCGGTTTGGGTGATTGATCAACACGAATTAAAAAGGATCTCTTGGTAAGAGTCTGTTATTTCATCATCATCATCCTCATTTCAACCCATAAACGTCCCACTGCTGAGCACGGGCGTCCTCCAATGAATGTGGAGGGAATTAAGCCTACTTTACCACGCTGGCCAGACGGGTTGGCAAAGAGTTTGTTTCGAATTTTCCTTTTCTTACAGTGCTCTGGTCTGGTAGTAAGAATGTAGTCTCTTAGTCTCCTTTTGTCACTCACAGGTTGAGATGGGGTAGTGACTTTATGCACTCTTAATCCGTCATTGTCCGTTATTTACAATATGTTAAAAGATTGTCAAAAATCATTTCAATCAACAGAGCTACTAATAATAATATTCTACCACATTCACAAAGTGCCATCTAGTTCCAAAGTAAGCAATTATATTTGCTTGTGTTATGGGTACTAAACGAGTGATATACTACTTAAATACATTTTTTTTGCATATAATACAAACATATAACTAAATTACACCCAGACACAGAACAAACCTTTATGCTCATCACACAAAGATTTATAAGAAATAAGGAATTTAAACTATTATTTAGTTTAAATTAGTTATTTCCACCGCCAATTACCTATTGTTATTTTTTTTAGTTGTTTGATGGTTATTTTTATGAAACATTTATCTCGCCGTGAAAAACAATTGATTAAGACTTGCGTCAAACATTTTAAGAAAACAAAATATAAATCTTGTGTTTCTAGCAACCCACTTGAAAATAATTCGCAATGAAAGAATTAATTCATTGTGACTTTTCTCACGTAATTGCAGTCTGTTTACACAAATACAATTTACACATCCATTTTCCTATTGTCTTCTGTATAGGTACCTATCTATTACATAATTGTTTAAAACAAAGAATCGGTTATGTAATAGCAATTTTATTTAGTAGAAATCCATCACAGTGCATCTAGTAATATGCTATAATGTCAACCTTCGTATTCGCATTTTATTATCAACCCTCACGAAACTTTCAACAATTTAAGACCTTCGTGAAAACGCAAAATAAGGAAATATTATAATATTGCAATGTCAAGGGCGTGTGAATGTAAATTATGTATTTATTAAATGTAAACTGACAATTTTATTTTTGTTTGCAAAGCCTATCAAGCCTTTCAATGGCAACAACCAAAACAAAACGTAGGTACTACATTATACATACGTTTGGATCTCACAAAATATATTTCTCTTATTTAGGTATGATAAATTTATATATTTTTTTTAAACTTTTTTCTTACACGGCGAATCAGTATTGCCATCCAGCGTAGCAGTGCTGCTAGCCTTCTGGGCACTTTCCTTTTAGCACTTAAAAATCGCAGGATTTTGGATAGGGTTAATGTACCCTGTGCTACAAAATATGTTATTATTTTCAATAAATTTATGTCTAAAGACAAATAAGTTGCAGCCCGGGCAAAAATTTGTACTGCCTTGTACATTTTTGAACCCTCGTGTATTTTCATCTGAAACATCATAATTTTGTTTTGCGGTAAGTTTGTCTATTATTTTTACTTTATACAAAACGAATTGAGTCCATAAATTCTCAGTATCAAGTGTGAGAAGTAACATACTAGTAATTCTAGGCAGTGTGTTTTAGTTTTATAAATTGAGTTAGTATGTTGATTAGTTCTACACAGGTCATAGTTTGTTTATCAGAACAATAAGAGCAGAATTAACAAGAAGGTAAAAAATTATATAATTGTGGATAGGTACTAAATACGATGTAGGTATTAGAAATATGTTTTGGATTATTTGCTCATGAAGGTCGAACGAATCTAAAAAAAATTATAGTAAACGTCAAGGATAAAACATAGTAGGTAAGTAAATAATAAAATTTGCTATTGTGATGTCATGTTTATGTCAACAATCTGTTTATGTTAGTGTGGGATTACAGTAAATTGCTGAATGTTTCGTAAATTGGCATCACGTTGCAAGTATCCTTCACTGTCTATTTTAGAAAACCTTTATTATTTAAGGAGAGGTGATGACTGATTCAGTGACAGGTTCACAAATCGTTTCAGATTTCAGATTCAGAATTCTTAATTCTTCTGACAAATCACTATTTTCTGACATTGTTTTTTAATTTTTTTTTATCGAGTATCTGTTACAATTTTATTGTAAATTATGTTTAATTTTTATAAATTAATATGACAATAGACTTAAATATTTGTATGCCCTTGATAAAACCTAAAACATGTCCAATCATTAAGTATATTATTCCACTTGCATGCCTTAAAATGTATGTATACACATGTTTTAAAAATAAATGATTTGATTTGATTATATTTATTCTCATTTTTTTTCTCCAGGATAGTTAAAACGTTTTATAGTGAAGTTTTGTCTACACTTGTATTTGATTAACGTTAGTGACTATTCGGTAAAAATGTGTAGGGATTTTGACAGATACAGATGTAGGAACTACTAACGGTACAACTGAGAACAAAAATATAAATTACTGTAAGATTCGAGTAAGAAAATAAACCATAGTAAATATACTATGGTTTATTTTCTTACTCGAATCTAAAATGCATTATCCTGTACCAAGATAAACGTAACATACGCTTGTATCGTTCAAATATTGCTCGTTTATGAGTAATACCTAGATCTAGAACATGAGTAAAAGAGTGGGAGGAAGATAGAACAATTCTTAAGTTTATGAGTCCTATAAAAATAATGAATTCATTATTCTCCATAGCAAAAGAACGATGAATAAATTATTCATAATTCTTATGATCGTACGTTGTTTATGGTTATGGGGTATGTTTATATCCAGTAGTAAACATTTGTTGGCAATATCTACAGTCGAAGATTTGCTAAGGCAGTCTGAATTGGGAACATGACTAACTATATCATTACTACATATCTTGACATTATATTTATATTCCTTTATTTATTTAAGTTAGGTCTTTATCTTTTTATCTAATCATATAATCGCACCTATAGCTTTTAAGCAAATCCAGGAAACATAAAAGTTGATTATGTACTTAAAGAAACTCACTTAAAAGAGTTGTAGAAATTGAGTTTCGCTCGTATACAAGCCAAACCAGTTATGGCAGCATACCATCGCATTCCTACGTAGGTTTACGTAATTATTGTATTAAGAGTAATGTCAAATGTTCGCAAGCGAGAAAATTTACGCGACTGAATTTTCTCGAACAGAGTCGCTTGTTTGTTGGTTGACTATACGAATAAGGTTTGTAGGTGCCCGTGCATTTGATGTCCAAGGGGCCGTTTACTTTATCTACAATATTGAGACATTAAGTTTCAATAATAAGAAGAAGTAAAAACAAATGGATCTCCGCTTGTTCTCCTAAATTATTATTATTTGTTTTAAAAGTATCTAGCTATCATGAGGCAGTGTGACCCGTTACAGGCTTGTTTAACAACCTTATCGGCCACTGAACTTATTCACTGAGCGAGAAAATTCACTAGAATATTGAAAAGTAGAACTCTGCTGATATGAAACTATGTGTATTAATATGTGTATGCTCGTAATTTCTTGGTAAAACATAAAACATAAACCCACATGGTCAAAGTAAGCATTTTGCAGATTTAATTTAAAAATACAAATATTCTAAGTATATCGATGACGGATGTAGACCCTAAAGAAAACTTAGTTTATGGTTAATCGACAATGTAAGGGATTTATCCCTTCAGCCATCTACAGAACCGGAGTTTCAGAACTGGTTATAAGCTGTTGACTCGTAAGTATATTTAAATTAATAAACAAAAGCGAGTAGTGATTAAATATTCACACCATTAAGATTTTTAACTGTTGAATTTCAGGATATAATTAAAATAATTAATTACAATTTGTGCGTCATCAAAAGTTATAAAAATAAAACTATTTATCATAAAGTTCTTCTAATGGCATTTAATTAGATTCTCAAACGACTAACAATCGTAATTAGCTAGTCGTGCTGAATCAATGTAGTCTAGAACAAATTATTCATTATCTCTGTTATAAGGTGAAAAATCGCGTGCAATAAATGACCTAACACGAGAACGTAATTTAAAAAAAAAAAATTCACACAATTTACACAACGCCATCTAGTCCCAAATTAAGCAATTATATTTGCCTGTGTTTTGGGTACTAAACAACTGTTATACTACTGAAATCTTTTTTTTCGTAAATACATACATATTATAGATATTTACTGTGTGATTACACCCAGAAACAAAACAAAGAATTGTGCTCATCACACAAAGAGAGATTATTTTGTCCTGGGTGGGAATCGAACCCTCCAGCTTAGCAGTCAAGGTCACTAACCACTAGGCCAACAGGCCGTAATTCAATGTTTAGAGATTTGTATACATTATATATTCGCCCTAAAATAATAATTAATCTTACTGTAACCTAAACGTTCGCGGATTACAATGCAAACGGATGCTAATATTAAACAACCTGTTTTGCCATCATAAATTAAATGATTGGTATCTTAGTGCCTTGCCATACAGCTCTATTTTCATTGCCACGCCTATTTATACCTCATGATGTAATTTCAACACGTCACGCGTCGTCCTATCGTAAGGTAAACAGAGTGTTGCTAATTTACACCTCACGGAACATAGTACCTACATAAGTAGCATTCTATCTACCTTTAAATAGTATAAAACAAAGTTGCTTTCCATATATCCGCTACCACCTCCTAAACTACTACACCATCCTACTAATAAACTAATATTATAAAGAGAAAAGATGAAACAAATAAACTTAAAAACTATTGGATCAATTTCAAAATTCTTTTTGCCGTTAAAAAGCTACATTATCACTGAGTAACATAGGCTGTATAACACCACGCTACGTCCAATAGGAGCTGAGCAGTGGCCAATTTAAGAACGATGGGAGCGAAGCTCCGCGTGACTTCTAGTATGTATTATAAATGCGAAAGTTACGATGGATGTATGTATGCTACTCAATCAGGCTAGAACGGCGGAAAGGATTTGTATGAAATTTGGTACACATAGGTATAGATTATTGTCTGGGATAACACATAGCTTATTTTTGCGAACATATAATGCTAGTGCAGATAGTCAGTTTAATAATTTTTCACGGAATCTTTACTTTTATTTACCGACAAACCACGCGTTCGAAACTGTAGGCAAAAGATATTTGTTTAAAGACTTAGCATAATCACACTCCTCCCCCAAAATCATCATTTCAACCCATTAACGTCTCACTGCTGGGCACGTGTCTCCTCCAAAAATTGTGGAGGGAATTTAGCCTATTCCACGCTGGCCAGACGGGTTGGTTATAGGGTTTGTTTCGAATTTTCCTTTTCTTACAATGTTTGTCTTCATAAGATTACTTACTCCCTCAGTCGCCTTTTACGACATCCACGGGTTGAGATAAGTAAGTTGAGGTTGTAACATTATGTATTCTTAATCTGTCTCTACATGGATCATCCGTCACTACACGGATCAACCATGATACAATAAAATATAACAACAAAATTAACAAATGATATGCATCGACTTAGAATTATGAATCAAGTTCCTTAAAATCTAGAAGTGGACTAGAATATCAACATGTTTATTCTCACAAACTACGTTCTAAATAATTGTCAGAAAGCGTAAACATAACTGGTTTCTAGCCATATTTTACGTAGGTAATTACCATGTATCATCCTCAAGAGAGACATCTAGTATGACAAAACATGTCATTATGTCACCACCTATCCGAAACTCGTCATTCTGGCGTTGCCAAAGGGATATAACAGGTAGATAATTAAATGGGTAATTTAATGCAATTAGTAGTATTAAAATTTTAACAGCAATAATATGACTTATTCTGCGCTAACATTTATGTATACTTTAAAAAAAATCGTTGAATGTGTAATTAATCTAGATGATATAACCACGTATTGTTTATTTTAATTGATAAAAAGTTTGATAACATTTGAAGTAATGTTGCAAACATTGCTCACGCGTTATACCTACCTCTTGTTTATAAGATTATATTCTTTTTTATTTAAATTATCACTGCTCTTAGTTCTTATTTTCAAGAACAGAGTGTAGGTACTTGTATGAACATTTGAAATATTCGTATGATATAAAATGTAATTAATGTTTTAGGACTACAGGATAATGCTACGCAAGCTCGCGTCACTGTGTCTCCTGTAAGCCAGAATTAACAGTGATGAACCCTTGCGAACACCGAGCTATTACACTAGGGAGACCCGCCGAGAGCCACTGTCAACCAAAATTAATTTAGAGTTGGAGATTGTTTCCAACTCCCTATTTTCTATTCAATAGCAAAGCGGGAATTTGTAAAGAGCTTCAGTAACTTTCATTTCCTGATAGGTATATTCAACACTGGGTTAATATAAGCAATAAAAATTTAGATGAATTAAATACTTCGTTGGTTTTAGTTTGCATTTATATGGCAAATATTTGTTAAAAATTATTCTTATTCTTAATATTTGTGCTATCAACAAAGTTATTATCCGAGTTTGTTTTTAGTGCACGCAATTTTTTTTTGCACTTATCGTAATATTCGCAGAAATATCTGCTAATAGATGCCCTTGAAATTAAGGCCATTGCCAGATTTTTTTAGTATTGTTTATTCAACTTCAGAATGCCCAGTATTGTTTATAAAACAACACCTAAGACAGATGTCAAGGGTATACAGAAGCCTGATAAATTTTTGTATCCGGCCTTTCATAACTTTGCCTTTAAACGTATATTTTAAGTCTTTAAAATTGCTTGTATTTAAAATAACTCATGACATTTATACCGAATGGGCAAATGATGAGCGTTTTAAACGTTCATGTGAAAGAGTATTTATAGAATGTATTTACATAATAGGACCTAATCGCAATCTCGAAATCAGATTAGCCGATTTTATTGCCAAATATTTGAAAATTTAAAAATTGTCAATGTTATTTTCAAACATTTTACAGTGTAGTTATGTATCGAAATCTACCAGTATGATGTCGAGGTTGGGAGTAGGGTCTTAGGACGTCAAGTCGGTTGTGGTTTGTCATACTTCCAATATTTTAAACGCAGTATTTTTACTGTAATACGATGATATCACATAGGAACATTATTAATAAATTACCGTATAGTGTGCGTCAAAAGGGTTTTATCGTTAAAAGTTTGGCTGTAGGTTGAGGTGGAAATTTTTTAATGTTATTTGGCAAAGAAATAATTACAAAAAGGTTATCTATCTATATATATATATATAACAAATACGACGTTGCTACTCTATAATTTAAACTAACTCTTGATACAATTGTTATACCACAAAATGGAATATGTACTATTTTTTTAAGTTTGTAAGGTTTAATATACTAGAATAATCGTTATTTAAATGATAGAAAATTCTCACTGGAAGAACTTACGCCATAAAAAATTAGTATAAAAGAATTGTCCTACTGTAACTGCGCAACTGCCAATTTTAATGTTAAAGCCATTATCAAGTATTAAGTATGTCAGTTAAGTATATTGTTTAAGTTATTGTGTAGCTTGATTCTCAGTGCTTATTCAATTGTCCCCACTCTTTGTGCATAAATAGGGTTGGCAGGTTTTAAAGCGTGTAGCTACTTATATGTTCCATGGGAATTAATGTTAAAATAGATAAAAAATGTAAATAAATATAAATTTATGACGAAGAACTTTAACAATTAATTTTAAAATATATAAATTTACATTTATAGATATTTTAGAAGTAGAAAAGTTTGAAAATTGCTTCAAATAAAATTAAAAAACTCATTTTCTGAAAGTGGAAGAAGTGGAGGAAAGGAGGAAAGGAGTGGTGGGGAGTGAGGGTGAGGGGGGAGACATGCAAGATAGCCACACCCAAACGTGTGGAGTATTTTGTATCGTTTGTAATGTTAAGAAACGCTATAAAATATTAAAAAAAGTAAATACAGAGCTAGCCTTGAAACAACCTGATAACGATATTGTTTACACTGACATTATTTTTATAAATTAGTGTGCAAAATAACAGTGAAGGTTATAGATCTCGTAATTATTTTCTGCAGGTATATCACTAAGTACTTATTTTTTTAACTTACACGTAATTTTAATAAAAAATATCATTATATGATAAGCAGCAACCCTACATAAATGGGTACTTATTTTTACTCTTTTATTTTTATGAACACGGATTATGTGGGAAACATATGTACCTATTTATCATGGTATTGTATCATACATTTAAATCTTTTTTTTTAAACATATTTATATTGTGTGAGTAGATATTCAAAACCAACGTGTTAGCGTATCATTATTGTTTCAAAGGAATCATAGAACATAGCCTAACTTGTTTAAAAAAAAAAATACATCACATTAGCACATATGGCGATCAAATAAATATTTATAAAAACTTACCCTCTTTTATGAACAGGGCCAGAAGCAGTACAGGAACGAGTATACTTAAATTTGCCATTATTTTAATACAGAGTACACTTGACACAAGTTACGAAATAATGACACAAATACTGGTAGGAGCGTTCGTCGTTGCTCGCATTCGGCGAATGAATGGCGCGGGCACGCAACCAGCAAATTGCAGTGGCTATGCGAGTAGTTTGTAAATCGGCGGCTGAAACGCGACGACAGAAACGCGTTGACTTTGTCTAGTATTAACGCAAAAGTATTTTGAAATGAGCCTTTTGCTCCTAAATAGAGAGATCAAACTTAGTTACCACAGTTTTAATTTAGATACCTCTACTGAAATATTTTCTTCTACAATACATATAGGTACATAAATCTAATTTACAGATTTTTCATTTTGTTCTTTTTATTAACAAGGAAAATTAATTCTTGCAATTAACCTAAAAAAAACAATTTGACGTTTTGCTTTATTTTTAAGTTACCTTTTTTAGTTTTTTTATAAAACTTAACTATCTCCCTACTTCCTTTTCAATAAAATATTATGAAAGAAAAAAAAAATACAATCAAAAACATACAACATATTGTAAAATATGTAAGATACATATTTTATATAATATATACCTATTTACACAAGCAAATGTACTGGAATCCTTTCAAAATATGTTAGGTAATGTATTAATATCATTTATAAAAGTATCAGCGATTTAAACGCAGCGTTCTACCCGCACCGTGTGTAAAAGTACAAAAGCCAGTTTTCCGTGCCTTAGTAGTTGGCGCGAAAAGATACAAGCGTACAAACGATTTAGCAAAGAATAAAATACATAGAGTTCACGTTATTGTAGGTTTCAAACCAGCTTATAAATAAGACTATGTTGCAGGTTGTTTTAACTAACTGTTTTAGTTTCAATTAAAATCTAGTGACCTTTCCCCAGCAGTGAAAACAGCAATAGCAATAAAATCTTCTTAGATGTCACGAAAATACCAGGAAAAATTAGCGACTTAGCTAGAAATGAATACATCAAATTAGATTATAAGCAAAGAAACTAATAATAATATTCTACTACATTCACACAGCGCCATCTAGTCCCAAAGTAAGCAATTATATTTGCTTGTGTTATGGGTACTAAACAACTGATATACTACTTAAATACATTTTTTTTTGTAAATACATACATATTATAGATAAATTACACCCAGACATCGAACAAACCTTTATGCTCATCACACAAAGATTTGTCTTGGGTGGGGATCGAACCCACGACCTCCGGCTTAGCAGTCAGGGTCACTAACCACTAGACCAACAGGCCAGTCAAACAAAGTCAAAAAAAACTTCTTGATCATTTTAAATATATAATATTTATATACTACCTAACAAAAGTCTTCAAATTTAAGATACAATGACACATAGTACTGAACCAACCTACGGTTAGATTTTAATGGTAACCATGCAATGCCATAAGTTTCGAAACTTACTTAGTTTTCTTCTAATCTAGAATCGCTTTTATTTTATAAATCGTTCTGGTAATATAAAACAGATTTAAGTTGTGATTTGTCTGTCCAGCAATTCACATCTTAATTTAATTTTAGTTTCTATGTGTTTAATCTTCTGTCTATATGTATAAGGTTTGAAATTGCCCAACTTCGTTTCTTATGATATAACTATTTTCCAATGTGAAAAACTATGAATGCAATATATTGTATGTTTTTTTATCTATTTAACTGATTCTTTATGAAGGTGCCTATCTGTTACCCGTTGTGTATCTTGGTCTATGGCAGTATCGTCGACACCTACTAGCTTGCGAAACATTGTCGCTGACTTAGATGTGATATTTTGGTTTCGTAACGTATTTTTATTTGTAGCGTAGGTTGGATCGTAGCTAAACATTCTAAAAAGCTTTTTGTTTAGAAGCGCAGTTTTACCGCAAAAAATATGCAGATGTTTAAATTTTCAACAAACATGCATTTTTGACCTTGGTTCTATAAACGAAGTTACGTTAACTGTGGGCACAAGCCGCCTGGTCTAATTACTTATTAAAATGTCTAGTCTAATATTGTATAAAGATATTATAGGTATACATACACTTTTAGTCGTCTTATAAACTTTTTCTAGTTCATATTATATACATAGGTACATATACATACCTACATAAAACATGTAGGTAGCCAAATTAAACAAAAAAAATAATATAGACTGGCCTGTTGGTCTAGTGGTTAGTGACCCTGACTGCTAAGCCGGAGGTCGTGGGTTCGATCCCCACCCAGGACAAATCTTTGTGTGATGAGCATAAAAGGTTTGTTCTGTGTCTGGGTGTAAATTATCTATAATATGTATGTATTTACAAAAAAAAAATGTATTTAAGTACCTAGTATATCAGTTGTTTAGTACCCATAACACAAGCAAATATAATTGCTTACTTTGGGACTAGATGGCGCTGTGTGAATGTGGTAGAATATTATTATTATATTATATTATTATTATATATAGCGCGTGGGTCTATTATTTATATACCCTGGCAACCCCGAGTAGGATTTTACCGCGAATAGACATCCATCGTCCACTTTTCATGCATGCATACAGTAATCAATGCGACAAGTATTCAGTGTTTCTCTCGCGTTTCTGTTGAGATTTACATTTTTTCTTTTATTATTATTTTTGTTTATAATGGCTGTATAGATGCATTATTGTCTCAATACTATGGAGTAGTACGAATTTGTTATTAGTCCTATAAATGTGCACGATGTACCTACTTATAAAAGTTTATAATAAAATATTTAGATCGGACTATTTGTTTTATTAACAAGTGTAAACGATTGTAGGCTCATTATTTATGTGACCTGAGGTTGAATAGGTTTAGGTATATGAATAATTAGTACATAAACAGGCGCTTTTAGATTATATTATATTGTCAGTGGTATCAAAGGAAATATATAAAGTCAGCGCCATCTCTATGTTAGAATACGTTTTATACATCCATGTTTTTAAATTGACTTGATAGATGTCACTAGTACTAACAGTTGGAAAATGGTTGTGGTTTTTCGTTAGGCGTTGGAAAACTGACATTATCTGCTTTGCTAAAAAAAACAACTGAAATTCTTTATATTATGTATACTGTGTCGTAGTATGATTTGATAATTAGAATTTTCTAGGGATTTGATTTGAAAATAGGGCTAATTAGCCCAATTAATTGATTGATACACGAGACAATAGAGAAAACTTAATCTCAATCTTACTGGAAAAAGATCGGGCTTTTGCTTTTTAGGGCGGATCCGACATGTAATTTAGATTAGAAGGGGTGGTTATAATTTAATTTGAGAAATTTTCACCGTTGTCTAATTATTATCCGTGTTTTCACAAAATCGTTAGGCATTTTGCAAAAAATCGAATAATCCAATCCTCCTATGACATGTAAGATCATTAGATATTATAAATATTCGTAATTGCCGAATTTTTTTTCATATAAATAAATTTAAGGAGAAATTCACATGAAAAATTAAGTATTTGGATCGAATTTTTGTGCTTTACTTGTTTACAAGGTATAATAAAACTACATGAGTATCATTCCGTGAATGTTTATGTCCATTATAAATACTACATTGTACTAGTTAACAAACTAATGAGACCTTTTCTTTGCATTTACACATAAATAATATAAGTCATGATCATTGGTACTAGCCAAATTGTTGTGAGATAAACTACGAAAGGATAAATTGAGAGTCAAATAAAAAAAGTAGGTAGTGTGTTCTGATATTGTATCAAAAACTCTAAAAGCTTCTGAAAACAGTTACAGGGGGTAACTACAAAATGTGGACTAAGTATTAAATCAGGTTTAAATTGACATAAGCCATTGTTTTAGTGTCAAAGTACCTGGTTTAATGCTTAATTTTTCTGAAAGTAAAGCATTATGATGAAGTTTTTCTTATTTCTTTAACTCGCACATAAGCAGAGTAAAGTGCGTACTTACGTACCAAAGTTTATACTTAGGTACTAGTAGGTACCTAAAAATCGTTTGTTCAGTCTAATACTATTTACCTACCATAAATCTACTCGTATATTAATTTAAACATAAAAAAAATCTCTAATAATTCAAATTAAACATCACTGAATAAAACATAATTTTTCAACTGTCATCAAATATTTTTATGTTCAAATTATTTAAATATGGTATTGAAATTTTCTTTAAGTTAAACTTTTTAGAAGGTTGAAGTGGAACGGAATCACGTAAGTTTTAGGAGGCTAAGACCAAACTAAGGGAACTAAAGGCGGAGTACTCCAATCGTAGTATCATACTGCACATTATAAAATCATATTCTCATGTAAGTATATATTTCCCAATAACAGGACATAATATCAAAGCTAGTACAGCCGTAGTTAAATCGAAGGTAGAACGAGAAACACCGTTATAGTTGCACCTGTCTCCTTCGCACTCGTGGCAAAATGACATCTTGACTGTTTGTGAGTTATCGTGGCCTCTCTTAATGTCAGCACAGGAACCTCGCTCAGAGGCGCATCCACGGACGTACCATAGTTTCTTCATTTCTGTAAAAAAAAGAATTTACGATGAAAAAAATAAGAATTTACGTAATGAAAAATAAAATCAGAATTTACGTAAAGTACCTATTGCTTCGGTGGCGCAGCAGGATTCCGGGTTCAATCCTCGGGTCGGGTAAAAACGGTACTAGTAAGCTCGGGTTACTTGCGTTTTGGTTCAAATCTAAACTAATATTAAAGTTGAAGAGTTTGTTTGTTTGGTTGAGCGCGCTAATCTCAGGAACTACTGGTCCGATTTGAAAAATTGTTTTAGTTTTGTGGATATTTATTGAGGTAGGCTATAGGCATCACGCTTCAACTGAGAAGTGGCCAAACAAAGACCATTGGGAAAGAAGCTTAGGGCAACAGCTTATTAAAATAACAGCTTTTTTAGAGTAGGCACCTGAAAGTATTGTGTACTATCTTACTTATAACAAAAACACACTTTTCAAAGTTTTTGTCTGTCTGTGTGTTTGAGGTAAACTCCGAAACGACAGAACCGATTTCGACGCGACTATTACAGGCGTAAAGCCAATGTAGTAAGGAGTAATTTAGGCAAAAAATTAAAATTTAAAATCCCGCCGAAAGCATTACTGCTGCCTAGTTCTGGTAGGATGCAAATTGCAATTAGATAATAACGTTTTCCATTTTCAAATTATCATTTTAGCATTTTATTTTCAGAATTAATTTATTTTTGAAATATTTTTGTAACCGAGCTTTCTGGGTAATTCCCGATTTCCTCGATATCCTGATAATAACATCATTCGTCACACCTCGTTACGATATAAACTAGTTATCAATTATAATCAAATATCAACGTAGGTACATTTTCAAGAGGTTTAATAAGTGTGATTGTTTAAGTGCAATTTGAGTCATGTTACAATGAATTGTACTTTAGGAATTCTTATTTATAATTGTTATTAGTCTTACATACACCTACATACCTAAATAGGTTAACTATTTACTTACGGTATTATAATATTAAGTACATTTTTGAAAAGTATAAGTATAAAATAACATTATGTATAAAATTGAATATTTGATCAAGATGTTATGCGGTATACTCCCTCACCTACCTAGCGGGACCATAATAAGCGCATTAAATGAAAATTTACATAAAGCATAATCTGTTCATCACCACGTGGAATGACATTTCCTTCTTCACCCACAGACATTAAAATAACACAGTATAAAACAATGTACTTACGTATATATTTCTCAGCGTAGACAACACACTTGTGGTTTTTTGTAGGATCATTGGTGTAAGGGCAGTATTTAGCGCTGGTATTCGCCATTGCTTTCGGACAGTCTACACAGGAAAAACAATTAACAAATTTGATCGGTGGTCCCTGTCCCGTTCCTGGTTTCAGTCGAGTTACCGATGCGTAGGCCTGCGCTGAGCCCAAACGGTCTATATCATCAGCTGCTGAGACCTCGGCGTCATCCTTTTGGTTGGAATCAGCATCATCTGATAAACAAAATTATCATTAGATAGGAACCTTTGATCATTAAATATAAGCCCTCAATATCTTCATACTATCTTTAGTTTATTTCAAGTCTATTTGAAAATTTAATTAGACTTGAAATTGTCTTATTAGATATTAAACAACGAACAATTTGCAATTGGGCCCAGTAACTTGGGAAAAACAACTTGTTGAAGACCCATGTCCAGCAGTGGTACGGAATGATGTTGGTTCGCACACAGGGGGGTCTAACTAAGCTATAATACTTTCAAAATTTGAAGCATCTAAATTCGGAACACACGCAACTTTGGAATTCGCTGAGAACGAATAAAAATATAGATTGAAAGTCCTTGTCCGATTTAAATGACGCTATACCTTAAAACACACTGCTAATTAGAAACGAATCAATTAAATAATAAATAAATACCCAACGATTGCGCCAGACATTCTACTGTAACAAAAATAGTCAATGCGATTAAACCTGTTACAATGAGTCTGGTCATTTTGTTCGTCACTGAAAACCTAACTCAATGGTGGATGTACACAGTTTCTTTTATATAAAACGTTTTATCATTACCATCTATATTGTTAGGTTTCCCATGCTCAAGCGAGCTTGAAGGCACGCATTCGATGAAGTATATCGTCTGCTTTGTTTATTAATCAACTAGATACGTAAAGTATAATGAAATAATCCATTAGGTCTTATTTCATCTTTTTAACTTCTATTTTATCAATAGATCCATAATGTCAATTGTTTAGAACAGTTACAACCTATACATTATCTAGTAGCCGCTTGACGTTGAGTTTCGGGACATCCTGTATACCTATATTTACATTAGTGCGTCAGAAATGGTTCTAACCATTTGGATGAAAATTCTTTCTGTACGGTTTAAAGCTGCTTATTAATAGATCCAATGGGTTAAGGCGAAAACTGATTTTACTGTTTGATTTCTTAAATAATGTCTCATTAACATAATTTATTCAATAAAATATTTACACATAACTTAAAAATTATACACTAACCTATTTAAAAAAAAAAGAACCAGATACTCTTTTTACAGGCAATTCCTATAAATAGAATATCTGGTTGAGGTCAGATTCCTGAGGAAACGTACCCAAAAGGCTAACCACATTACCGCGTTGGATGGCAAGGCTAATGCGTTGCCCCAGGTAGAGGCCAGCCTTTGGGT
Organism: Laspeyria flexula; assembly: GCA_905147015.1. Taxonomy (NCBI): domain Eukaryota; kingdom Metazoa; phylum Arthropoda; class Insecta; order Lepidoptera; family Erebidae; genus Laspeyria; species Laspeyria flexula. The sequence goes on along the minus strand of LR989964.1, from coordinate 6,012,195 downwards.
CATGTGATACCTCAGAAACAAAAAAACAAAAAAAATAATGCCAAGAAAAACTATAATAGATTCCTTATCTAAGATTTTGTAATGATCTTGCCCGATTATAATTATAAGAAAAAATTAAATAATAGAATCCGACACCTGAATTCTTCTTTTTTTTCAGTTAGTAATAAGGCTCGGTCTCTTGTAAAATGATAGTAAAACTAGAAGGGACTATATGTACTGTAGCTGGCAGCAATTAACAAAATAAATTAATAAGTATCACGCCTTTATTGTTTCTAACAAAATTCCTCTCTGTTTCTCTTGTCATCAGTCTGGAGGCAACTCAGATTCCAATACTCAACTTTTTACTCATCACCCGGGTCAGTAATCCCTTGTGCATTGAATCAGGACTTCAGGAGCTGCCTGTGTCTGCAATTATTTTTTTAAATACTTCACATTATTCTCTTCATCATTTATCTAATATACTATGAAATAAAATATTAAACATAGATATAACCATATAACCATAGTAAATATATAATGTTGTAATAAATGAAAAACACATGGCGAACGACAAAGTGTTTTGTAAAAGTTAATACAAATAAAGAATGATGCTACTGCATGTCAAGTCCACTGCAAAATAAATCTAAGGTATTCGCCTTATATGTAATTTTTGCGTAAAATATAAAGCTCTTATGTCCTTTTGCTTCGAAAGGCAGTGTTTTGGTACAAAGTACAGTAATAGTAATAAATACATAACCGTAAAATGCCCATTGTTTAAGTACACACGCACTCACTTCTTGCTTATTCTACTTAAAGTATAATATTACATATTATGTACCTAACGCTTCATTTAGGTACCAAAACAAAATTTATCAAAAAAAATATATTATTAGATACATTATAAATTAAAAGTTTAAAATACTGAAAATGTCTTTATTGTAACATTTTTTTTACAATTATTTTTTACATATTTAGTGTGAAATTCCTGAATATTAAAGTAAGCAGTGAAGGAAATAATTTTCATGAACGTACCTAGCTTTTGATTCAGAGTAAAATAAATTTTTGACTGATTCTAAATGAAATGTTCCTTTATCAACATAGATAAATAGATACAAAAGCTATAGAACCTACATTGCCTCCACTACTTGATTATTAATTAAATGAGATGAACATCGAAAGTAATAATAAGAAAACAGAAATTTGTATGGAGAGTGCCGAGTTACATTCTGACGTAGAACACCAATAGCAACCGTACGTAGAGCTGAAGTTGCATGGAGCATCATCAACTCCGTTGAGGATTGTCACACAACCTCGGTCTACAGTAGTTTCATTGTTAACTGTAAAGAAAATATACTTAATTATAAGTTATATTATTGATACTTCAAAGGAGAAGTTATATCTTGTGGATGAATTTGAACAATCAAAAAATAAACCTTACTTCTAGGTTTGACCTGGGACCTTACTTCAATATTTGTAAAATTTGAATATAGTCGCTAACTATTGCTGAGTCTGACTGGATGCGGAAGGTAGAAGACCGAGTGTTATGGCGCGTGTTAGAAAGGCCTTTGTCCAGCAGTGGCCTGCAATAGGCTAAATAATGATGATGATTATGATGAAAAAGGCATTGTGCTTAAATTCAAAGTTGTTGGTTGCTAAAACGATGTTAAAGCAAAAGTTAAAAATTGGTAATGGAAAATGTACCAATTTTTTTCTCAACCACGTTTCAACTTGCGTATAGCAATTTGACTTTTATGCTGTACACATAAATACTGATTTTGATCAGCTAACGGCCTTCAACAACACCCGTTGGATATTAGGATAAGACTGTGGTTCTAATAATATATAATTATTATCTTACCTAAGTATATATGTTTGTAGCAATAAAATTTAGGTGCCGCTACGGTGTTTGGGTTTTCGGTATCTGGGTTTTTAGTATCTGGGTTTTCAGTATCTGGGTTTTCAGTATCTGGGTTTTCAGTATCTGGGTTTTCAGTATCTGGGTTTTCATTATTAGGGCTTGTAGTTACAGGTGCGTCTCCATCATCTGCAGCCTTTAGATCTCTATACACACGTATGAGTTTAGAATTTCTGCTACAGTTGCAACTATCCTAAAAATAATGAAGCATGCATCGAATCTAGTCTAATTTGGTATTCGGTGCTGCAGCGGCAACTTAGCAAGTGCCCTGCTATTTGTGACTTGTCGCATTATGCCAGGGTAGGCGGAAGCTCTGGCAACGGCAACAGGTCCCAGCGGCCCGATGTCATCCTATTCCATCATCTTGTATTATTCCATTTCGATTTCTACCTGTGTAATATGAGCTAGTCATTCGACATACTATCTGTTGACGCGACGGTGAAGGTAAACATCGTAAGTAAACACAAGGGTATGTATGATTCACTAACCCTTATTGGATCAGCGTGTGTGGATTGTTGTCTAAACCCTCTTTAAATTGATGGCTTCCACACGTTTAATTGGTAACGATGTTGTTTCAAATAAAAGCTTGGCGTTGATGCTGACAATTGTAATAATTAACAATACTTACTACGGTATTACAAGTACATCCTTGGTTAATGGATTCATTTTGTGTGTCCCTCTTTTTTCTTTCAACATTTTCAGCTGGTTCAGAACTCTCTCCAGGATTAGTTGCCCCAGTAGTTGTTTCATCAGTAGTGCTTGGGCTAGTAGGCGTAGTTTGTGAGCTATCGACTGTTGTCGATGTTACTGTTGTAGTGCTTATGGCACACTCTCGTAATGTACTTGTTTCTGGCACAGCACAGCCTTTACAAGAATAACACTGAAGCTCTCCTGTGAGAAAATATAAAATGTTATAACACCAGTCATAGTAACTTATTAGACGAATAAAATCAGGTAGTTATTTATGAGAAAGCATGAGTAAAACTATTGACACAAGTTTAACATCTTTTTTTACCTGTATTACAAAGTAGTAGGTAAATACCTTAATCTCACAGTTCCACCTAAATTTCGTATGTGAGAGGACAACAATATACATTTGAAGTCTTCTTACAAACTGTGTCTAGGCTAGGCTAAGGAAAATAATAATTTTTGGAAGAAGCATCAGCCGTGTAGAAGAAAACTTTAATTTTAACCTATATCTGATTACTATAACCCTAAAAAAGAGGACTAAAAAGTACATGATGTTAAACAAAATTAAATATTCTAGAAATAGGAACTGCGTTTCAAGCACACTGAGCGTCGTGTAACTATCAGCGGATAAATTATATCGCAGACCTTAAATTAATGAGGAAATTAGAACACAGCACAAACCTTTAGAGATCGCACAAAGTGACACTAATAACAACATAAACAAAAATTTCCCCATTATTCTGCTATGCTTTGCACGTAGACACTGTAACTGTGTTATCTCAATAGATATTACTTTTATAAGTACCTATGCAGTTCTATCTATCTTTTATCTATAACACAGGAGGCTTTGCAAATGGACAGTTTTATTGCATAATATTTAATCTTACATCATCATCATCATATCAGCTGCAGGAAGTCCACTGCTGGACATAGGCCTCCTCAAGAGATTTCCAATAAGTTCGGTTGTATGTGGTATGTTGTATCATATATCACGATGTTCTCCTTCACCGTTAGCAGATGGTAAGTCACTCGACTAGTACATATAAATTCCACAAAGAGGAATCCACATTGGTACTGCCGGTCGGGATCGAACTCGGACCACGTGATTTGCACGCCCCGGTCCCTTATATTCAGCCACAATCGGTTTCAATATATAGGTATATATGCAGAAATACAGGCACTGCTGGCATTCTTAATTGGACGTAGTTTAGCAGAAAGGACTCAACCCACAAAAAGTAATTTTTGAGGTATCGAGGTTTAAAGTTTAGTTGTGTATTGCTGCAATGATGTTGTATTTGGAATATTTTGAAATATTGTCGCTTATGGACAAATTGGTATTGGTATTACGGATCTTTTTTGCTGAGTGGAAGAACCATCCTTTAGGACCTATTTGCCAAAAACAACTCATTTTTGACCATAGTGTGGGTTGAGTCCTTTCTGCTAAACTACGTCCAATTCATCAAGAAAAAAAAAGGAATAAAGCCTGCCTCGGTGGCGCCGCGGGAAGTGTATACGACTGTTGTGCAAGAGGTCCCGGGTTCGTTTCTCGGGTCGGGTGAAATTGGTATTGGGCTTTTCTATAATGAAATCCCTCGCCCCTATTTCACGGGACCAAACATAGCTGGCGAAATGTGGGTGTGAAACACTCCTGCCTACCCCTTCGGGGGAAAGGGCGTGATGCGATGTCCATTAGGAAGGCAATCCTATAAGATAGTGGTCAGCTCTCTTGATAGAGGGATGGGACGGAGAGGACCCTTGTCCAGCAGTGGGGCATTAATGTCTTGCTTTTACGTTAATTTATATTTCGCAACCATTTGCCACTTCTCGAATAAGGATAATTTCAAACCTTGACTTTCATAAGGCAGGACAAGGCGTACCTGTTCTTATAAAGGATTTAAAAGGATCTCGATTGGATAATAAACGAGTCATATTTTGCCAAATAAGAAATAAGAGTTAAAGTATTTAACAACTCAAATAATTGCATAACGATTAGAATAAAAACAAGTAAGTAAATATAATTTAAAAATAAAATAACCCGACTGCAAAAAATCAACAGATAAGCAACGCACTAAAAAGACTGAAAAATTGTTGTAATAATTATTTCTGATTAAATTGAAACACATAAAATATGTATGTATTTGAAATCTCCATTTGGTTCCCTTTATTTTGATATACAACTCAATAGGTTTGGTTAAAAAAAAAATAACTACTTTAATTTGGCACCATTAAATTATGTATAATTTCTTTTTGTTGAATATAATATGTATTCTCCTTTAGATTCCCTTTATTTTGATACCATACACGATACGTCTGGTTAAAAAAAAATTAACTACTTATAATTTGGCGCCAAAAGGCCGCCGTTTTTTCTTTTTTTTTATAATACCTATCTAAGGACACTTGGGTTTTTGAAAAGAATCTAACAATACCTTAATTGTCGAAATCCATCCAGCCGTTTGGAAGAAACGTGGGAATAACACTAAGTACCTACTTCATTATTTTAATTTCATGCATAAGTATGGGAGACGACTTAGACACAGTATAAATATATTATCTATTCTATGACGTAGACAAATATAACTGTATAAGTATAGATATTTACATAGGAATCTTAGATTCGTAAAGTTACCATTATAAGCTATGTTTCTATTATAAGCTTTATAATTTTTTATAACATATTTGCTCGTAAAGGGTCTCTTATTTCACCAATTTCAGTGTTGTAATGTATCTCATTACGCACTAGTGCGGTAATGTAAAGTAAATTGCACGGCTTCTCATGCTCACATACTAATAATCAAGGGGCTCCGTCTATAACGAACGGTACCTACTTTTTTAAATCTTAGCAAAGAGTTTTTATGTCAGAAAAGTGGTCAACATTTTATGAATAAAATTAACTTTGGGAGATAAAATAATTATGATAATAAAATAAACATTTAATTCTTTAATTTAATTAATTTAGACCATAAATTACAACCATTTATCTGTACTAAAACACAAAAATATTAATTTACTTTATTAGTAATACTGGCTGTTTTTGTGTTTATGCCTTAAAAAAAAAGCGCTGATGCGCGCGCATCGATAATTTGTGACAAGTAAAAATTATTCCGCGCGTTATTTCTTTTCACTGTATTTGTTTTTTCTAAGAAAGTCAGAATTTTATTTATTTCCTCGCAAATATGTTATAAAACGTCGTATGAGATTTGTGCGCTTTGATAATTACAGCCTCTGCTTTCTTGTAGCAATATTGCCTCGGCTGTAATTATCAACTTACCGCACTTATAACATAATGTACTATAATTATATGTTCGTGTCAAATCTTACAACTGAATTTCAAAGTCAACTGGTTGAGATGAGATGATAGTACATATTATTTCGATGTTTCGGGTAAACAAGGGGTTACAAAAACACATGGTTAATAAAATCAATATAAATAATATATTATTATATAATAAAAAAGATACATAACAATATAACATCGTTTTATGAGATATATTTCTCTGTTTGGCATTGATTTTTATGCCTGTATTGTCTTTTGCTGTAAAGTTAGTGTAAGTTCGTAAATTAATCCGAAACTTCAAGTTTTTTTTTTAGTAGGTCCTCTGATAGTTGAAGACAAACATTAAAAATAAATTATTAATTCCAAAAGCAAGACAAGCGCTACACCTATCCAATTCTTTGACCAAAATAGACCCCTGTACTCGCCTAAAAATATAATTTAAACTAAACTAAATTTAATAAATTATGATTTATTATTATTAATTTAATTATTTGATTTATATCTTTATTTAATAAGTGGTACGAACATTGCACTAATAAGTAAAGCAATAGAAAATTGGAGAGAGTATCCCGAGTTGCATTGGTCACTATCACAGTAAGTGCAAGTGCCTGTAGTTGTGAGAAGAGTGCAAGCTGTCCCAGTAGACCCTTCAGGTATTTCTTTGCATCCTCTGTCTACAGTGCTTGTAGTATCGTTAACTGAAAAACAAATGTAAATAAAAAACGTTAGAAAGACAGACTAAGGGTTAAGGTGCTCCCTCACTGTGAACATATTTATTCTCCTGTAATGTAACATTATAGGAGATGTTTGCAGCAATACTGTATTCATAATTGACGAGCATTCGCCTGTGTAATATCAATACATGTTGTATCATTTTGATACGATTTCTAACATGTTGCATTACAGATTGTAACATTACAGGGTGCCTACTACTGTAATGTTCGGTTCTCTTCCTTTAATGGCGAATGTTCACGGTGAGGAAGCACCTTTAGGTATTACAGTGATTCAATAAATAGTTAATTAAATGTTTTCTCGAAATTTCGACATCCATTGGTCGATTTTCATGTCAAATGTAAGAAAATGACAGCGATAGTACTTAAATTTTATCATGATTTTATGAAACATAATTATTTTATTTTTGACAGTGATATCGAATAGAACCATTTCGAGTATAACCTCTTTTGTTTTATACATAATTATAGTTATGAATAATTCATCATTATCATATCAACCCTAGGAAGTCCACTGCTGTACCTTTGCTAGGCCTTGTCAAGAGATTTCCAATACGGCCGCTTGCATGCGGCCTGCATCCAGCGCGATCCTGATGTTCGGATCAAATTATCTGCCCACCTTGTGGGTGCAATTGTACGCTGCGCTTAATATTATATAAATATATTTACTTTTATTTACGACTTTGTAGCACTGGTACGTTGAAGCCCTGAATGATACTGATTCTCGACTGCAGTCACATTTCCCCTAAAACAATAAAATAATTGTAATACATTGAAGAAAGAATGATAAGTAGGTACATTTTTAAGTAAATTTTGAATGTTATTAATATAATTAAAGGTGAAGCTGATTGACTGCTATAAGTAATACTCGTATCAAAGGCACAGCCTGAAGTTGAACCACTGGGCCCAGAAACTTGAAATTTCACATCAATTTGCACACACATTCCTTATGTACCATAGGTGCGCATCAAGAAAGGATTTTTTGAAGAAAAACAGGCTTTTAATTTTCTCTCTCTGATCAAACTGTTGGAACCGGCCTGTTTGATCAAATTACTTGAACGTCTATGGCGGCCATAAATATAGTCATAAGAAACTAAAAACTTCAAATTTGGATACACATTGGAATATTAATTAAAAAAAATACACACAATAGCTGTCAGTCAAAACTCTCCAAATATAAGGTTTGATATAAAGTTCCGATACTCAAAAATTAAAGGTCAATAATAAATTAATAGTAAAATGGTCTTATAATAACCAGAAACTTAAGTACGGAATATTAACAACTGATATACGTAGGTCATTCGTTTTTGGACTCAAATAATTAGATTTAAATTGCAGATCCGCCCGACACCCCCTACTTTCAGGGTTTTATCATAACAACGATGGGTACATCTGGGTTATTTATTACGGGAATCTGACGGACTGCTGAATTATTTGTGTAGGTACAGTCAATTCTGGGAACGTAAAATTAATAGTAATTAGGGATATATAATAATAATTAGGGAAGGGAAGGAAAATTCCTGTGATCACGGAAATCAAAATACGCGTGGGTGGATCCGCGGGCGACTGCTAGTGATAATATAATTATAATATTTTGAATTCTCTACGTGTATAAAATTGGCAAAGATGTAAACAGTTAGGTTATGCGTCTTACGGATATCAAACGATAAAATTGACTAAATTATAGAGATTTGGTTTTTGTGACAATTTAGAAATAGTTTCATAAATTCTAATTTTATTTGCAATATGAAAACATTTCGACTTTGTAAAAATAAGAATAGGTTACATAATCAATATTTTGAATCAAAAATAATGATTTTATATACTTACATCATAACAAATACATCCTTTCTGGAAAACGGATCGCTTTCTTCTTCCTACAGTTCCTCCAGTTTCTCCATTTCCCCCAGTTTCTCCAGTTCCCCCAGTTTCACCATTTCCCCCAGTTTCTCCAGTTCCCCCAGTTTCTCCAGTTCCCCCAGTTTCACCATTTCCCCCAGTTTCTCCATTTCCCCCAGTTTCTCCTGTTCCCCCAGTTTCTCCAGTTCCCCCAGTTTCTCCATTTCCCCCAGTTTCTCCAGTTCCCCCAGTTTCACCATTTCCCCCAGTTTCTCCATTTCCCCCAGTTTCTCCTGTTCCCCCAGTTTCTCCAGTTCCCCCAGTTTCTCCATTTCCCCCAGTTTCTCCTGTTCCCCCTGTTTCTCCATTTCCTCCAGTTTCTCCAGTTCCCCCAGTTTCGCCATTTCCCCCAGTTTCCCCATTTCCCCCAGTTGCTCCAGTAGCTGCAGTTGCTCCAGTAGCACCAGTTGCTTCAGTAGCTCCAGTGGCTCCAGTTGCTTCAGTTGCACCAGTGGCTGCAGTTGCTCCAGTCGCTTCAGTTGCACCAGTAGCACCAGTTGCTTCAGTAGCTCCAGTGGCTCCAGTTACTTCAGTTGCACCAGTGGCTCCGGTTCCTCCAGTTGCAGTCGTTGCTGTAGAGGCTGTTGATGTTGTTGGCGCTGCCGTTGTGGTAGTTGTTGTTGTTGTTGTTGTTGTTGTAGGAGTGCATTGTTTAACATCATTAGCGGTTACTGTCGTGCAGTCGGTACAAACATAGCACTCCAATGTATTAACTGAAAATCAACATTTACAAGTATGTAAATTCTTACATATTACTTAATAATATATATATTGGCCATACATATTTTTTTAAGATCACCAAGAATGTTTATTACGTAGTATTTTTTAACTGTGGTAGTGTGAAAATTAAAAAAGGAAAACAGATTCAATAAATAAATATGAATGAACCTTATTTAATTTACCATCGAATTACGTAGTAGGTGAAGGTTTAAACGGGTACAGTAGGTTTATTATATCACAATATTTCAACTTATTGCATTCTTACCTGAGTTGATGGTATAGAGAGATACCAGCAGTGCTAGTATAAATAATTTCATCATTGTTCTGCAATACTTCACACGTATCCACTACAAAATGTATTATCTTAGTGGTGTGATTACTTTTATAGGGACATATGCAACGCTTTATTAATATACAGGAGGTTTAAAATTAAATAGGGCGAGTCTAAATATAAATGATAAATATAAGTATAGTATATATCAGCAACCCATTAAGTCTCACTGCTGGGCTCGGGTCTCCTCTCCTCTAACTAGAGAGTTGAGAGGGTTTAGGCCATAATCCACTCACGCTGGCCTAGTGCAGGTTGGTGGATTAGACATATTCATAGAATTTCTTCTAGGATATGTGGATTTTCTCACGATGTTTTCCTTTACCGTTAGAAGTTGGTAAGTCACTTGACTAGTAACCATGTACATTGGTTTAGTTAATGTTGATTAATTTTTAAAATAATGTCATTGATCTCATATGAATGAATAAACATGTTTAAATACATAAAGACAGTACTTATTTCAATAAGCATTTCCAAATATTGAGAAGTAGCCCTGATGAGAAGTAGCCCTAATGAGAAGTAGCCCAAGTGAGAAGTAGTCCAAGGGAGAAGTAGCCCTAATCAGAAGTAGCCAAAATGAGAAGTGGCCATAATGAGAAGTAGTCCATTAGCGAGTCGGTTGCCATAATGAGAATTAGCCCTAATGCGCCTAAACCCCATATAAATTCCACAAAGGGAAATCCTAGTACTGCCGGTCGGGATCGAACACGGACCGCGTGATTTGCACGCTGGTCCCTTATCCATTCAGCCACCATCGCTTCACTTTATAATAGTGTAAGTATAATATATAAATATAAATGATGAGATTTATCTTCTACCAGCAAATTGCTCCAGCTACGTTTGCAACTGTCCACTTAGTTTTGCCAAATAAATTGTTTACATATAATCCTTGTTCTGACAATTAAGAACACACCAAAAAATAATGGTTAGCAATATAAATGCAGCCATTCTGAAGTGATGCGTTTTTATACCTACATTTAATAAATAATAATGGCTTAATGCCATTTCACATTTTTAGACTGGCCTGTTGGTCTAGTGGTTAGTGACCCTGACTGCTAAACCGGAGGTCGTGGGTTCGATCCCCACCCAGGACAAATCTTTGTGTGATGAGCATAAAGGAGTGTTCTGTGTCTGGGTGTAATTTATCTATAATATGTATGTATTTACAAAAAAAATGTATTTAAGTAGTATATCAGTTGTTTAGTACCCATAACACAAGCAAATATAATTGCTTAATTTGGGACTAGATGGCGCTGTGTAATTGTAGTAGAATATTATTATTATTATTATTCATATTTTGTATGAAGTCCGCCTGTCCATATTTTGTATGAAGGCCGCCTGTACATCTATTGTATCAAATAAAAAAATCATAAAAGTCGATCATTGTTGTGTCTATGGTCAAAAGAACAAAAGAAAAGAACTGTTAAAATGCAAGTAGATTGCCGTGCAATTATGCTTACATCAGACCCTTCATATGTCATTATGTACGAGAGATGTATGCCATTTTTTCATGTTGATCATCAGAAAGTCATAATGATGCTATTCTATTAGTAGATTACTAAAGTTGATAAAATCCTCCTTTAGGAGAACAATGGTCGACAATTTTGACAATTTTTCGTTCTCTAATACATAGTTTGTACCATAGATTTAGTATGTACAAGATAAACAATGTCAGATTATAGGCGAGACCAAAACACAATTGAGTGATTGTCAATGTGTGAGTTAAAAATAGTGATTGCAACGGACTGTTGTGCACTATCGATATTCTGCACTTGGGATTATCGAGCTTATGAATTCGGTGTGTAAAGAGCGTCTTGAACTCTTGAATAATGTCGCAACAATTTGTTTTAAGAAGCATTTACAACAAGTTAACTTTTCATGCTATCGGGTAAAATTGTGCTGTTAGGCAATTTTTTTTTTCCAAACCGCTATCTTTTAGTTTTAAGGCTAGGATACCTACCATATATATATAGCCATAGTAAGAAAGCAAAAAAGAAACGATGGTAGCTGAATGAATAAGGAACCGGCGTTTTTATGGTCAATGTCATGATGAACTAGAACAATATATCTGATCGATTATATTCTATATAGCCGTAATTAATGATAGAAAATTTATTGGATGGTTTACAATCACAGGATATTTAAACACGTTGTATAACATAATATTTTTTTTTATTCTTTTTATTCGTAAAACATTTATATAACAAATAATTGTGAAAATACAGCAAAACTATTTTCAAAATGAAAAATATTATTAAAGTCTTTGGGTTGGTTAGCCCATTTATCGAGGAAAGCTTTAACTAATGTTTTATATATTATATGTAAGTAGTTGAATATTTTTTTGAGGTCCAGTTGGTCTATTTATAATACGTATCCATTTGTCACGTGACGCTGTTTATGTTGGAAACCTAAAATAAAAGACAAAAATATCACTAACTTAATGGCTCACCTGACTCACTAAGCTTATATTTTAAGTACTACCTACTGAATTTGTGAGAAACAACTAATTTAAAAATAGGTATTAAAATACATAGAGAGATGTAAATAAATTAGTGTGCTTCACTCAATTACAATAGTGGTTACCTTAAGGCGTTAACGCACATATTACGATGATTTAAAGAATTGATGGAATAATTACAGTTTTAAAAATACTATCGACTTTTATCGATACCCATGACGTCATCATTTCGTCAAGCCCTATCGTCAACAAACATTTTCCTATTTTACACGAAAAAAGCTTTAATATATCGTATATACATAAAATATTATCAACATAACGAAGAAAAAGCCTAAATACGTCCAACAAAATAGGTTTTTGCTCAGTTAAAAGCACCAATTTTACAAAATAAGGTTTGCAAAAATTCATTAGATTTTTACATTTACCTGAGAAACGTGAAATTTCTCTGCGTTATTCCTTCTTGTCACATCACAATTGGTTACGGAATAGACCACCATGATACTGGCACACCTTTTAAGCAATTTATTGCACGATTTGTAAATATTTTAGCAAAATAAGAGTTGACAGTAAAACACGCGAGCCGCTATGGCCCGCTAATTGAAAAAATATTGTCACATCCCATTTTATCTTTCATCTCTTTCACTCTTTTACAGCGTGCATATCAATTTGACCTCTCGTTTCCGCGCTATGTTTGTCTTCTGCGGTAGCGCGCAGATCCTAGGTCTATGGTTTGTACCAAGTGATGATCCCACATACCATACTTCTTGATGAAAACAAATTAAAGTTTGATTGCTCATTATTACTATTATTATTTTCTCATATCCAAACATTATTGAATTTGATTTAGTATGGTGTTTTGGTTCTGTACTTTCTGTGATATTTCAAACTGTAACCAATTAAAATTGTAACAACTATGGCGATTGAAAAGAGTGGCCTGAGTTTCTTGCCAAGTTCTTCTCAGAGCTCAACCTTGTCAGTGAACTGGCTGTAGGCAAATTGACTGACACCTTTTCTGGCTTTGTATGACGTTCATAAGTATCATGTATGTGATCCAAATGAAATAAAAAGATTTGACTTTGACTTTGACACTATTCTATTAACAGTATTGAGGCCCGGAGCCTGAAAGTGTGTCCAGTTATTCAATACACTCGCCCCCTATTTTATTGGACCAAACATAGCTAAAGTTGGTGTGGTGCCCTTTTAACTATCCCTTCGAGGAAAAAGACGTGATGCTAAGTTTAATGTTCACAATTGACTCTGAAATACTAATAATTTAATTTGCCTTCAATTTTAAAACAGCATGTAGGATCTAGTATTACGTATCTAGCTCAGCACTTGAATATTATCAGCGGGTAAATAACATAACTCTCAAAAGATAAAGTAATGTATATTCCACCCTCTTCATAGATAAATATAAATGAGAAAAGTAACTGTTGGTATGTTGACTAATGGCCGGTTTCAATAATCTATCTATCTATGGATTTGGCCATTGGATGTGTCAAAATTCTAACTTAGACTTAGACTTAGACTTTACTTACTATATAGATAGATAGATTATTGAAATCGGCCGTAAGTAGGTTGGTTATAGAGGTAGGCTTAAAGTTAAGAAGTTAACGAAATCAACTAATAGCCATGATCACCAACAATGTAAGAATCAATTTGCATTGTTATTATTTTGATATTCATACTTATTGTTAGTTAACATTTTTGACATTTCAATTTATGTGATTCTAAATTATTACCTTTATTATTAGTATGATTTTCTAATTAATTATAATTATGATTTGATATTTGTACACCTTAAATGGTAGGACATAGTGCTCTCTATATTCTTGTCTGTAATATCTTTTGTAAATTACCTATGTTCCACAATAAATGATTAAACATTAAACATTAAGAGGCACAACGAGGCATGACACATCAGAGAAATGCTCACCGATATTTGAGCTTTTTTTTTCTATCGCCAATAAAAAGATATTTATTTAATAAAATATTTACACATATCTTAAAATCATACACAGCTAACCTATTTAAATAAAAAGAATCAGATAAGTACCTACACAATTTACAGGAAATTCCTATAAATAGAATATCTGATTGAGATCAGATTCCTGAGGAAACGTACACAAAAGGCTAGCCACATTACCGCGTTGGATAGCAAGGCTAATGCGTTGAAATATTTGAAATTGAAACACAAGAATAAAATAACATTTTGTTTCTTTTGTAGATTTTATTAAAAATACATACATACACTTTAAAGGACGGTCTTTAACCATTACGTAGGTACATAAATGCTTACTTTGCTTATATTTCGAAACCGTAACAGTATATATTATAGAAGCATATGAATCACTTTTTAAACGACTTCAAAAAAGGAGGAGGTTATATGTTCGACTGTATGTATTTTTTTTTTTTTTTATGTATGTTCACCGATTTCTCGGAGATGCCTGAACCGATTTGAAAAATTCTTTTTTTGTTTGAAAGGGTATACTTCCGAATTGGTCCCCTATTCACCACGTTAAGTTCTGATGATGGAATCTCAGGAAAATCGAGGGCAACCCTCAAATTTTATAGGCACATGTTACCTGTTTTATCTATTTTCTGAAGTTATTTAAGTATTTATGTCTGATAGTCATCATCTCATGTTGATGAGCTGATGACGGAAGGCATAACTTCTTAACTGTTAGGAGTTGGAGGATAATTCTTTTAACATTATAGGTACATATAAACCGATAGTTGTACTCTTGTAAGATATTCAGGTGAGCTGTCACTGGAAGGTAAACTCCTTAACGGTTAGGAGTAAGAAGATTATTTCTTTAAATATCACATCCATGTGTAAACTGTAAGTTGTACTTGGGAAGAGGCCTTCCAGCAAGCTCAGATTGGTTTCAATGGGGTGTCTTCATGGTTGAGAGATAACGGACTAACCCTTAATGTCGACAAGACGAAATACCTAACCTTCTCTATGAAAACAATTCCAACTGGTATCCTAAGTGGGTATTCAATTATAGCCCATTCGTGCCCTCTCAACGATGAATGCACCTGCAGACAACTGACTTGCGCCACCAGTGTTAAATACCTAGGCATAGAACTGGACAACACTCTGAGCTTTATTCGCCATACAGACCTGCTTTCTTCAAGGATGCGAAAATTGATGTACGTTTTTAAAAATCTACGCCATGTTGCAGACCAAAATCTAATAAAAATGGTATACTTATCTCTTTGTCAGCCAATACTTACGTACTGCATTACGGCGTGGGGTGGTACCAGCAAGGCGGGTATGATTAAAGTGGAGAGAGCCCAGAGAGCAGTCCTGAAAGTGGCCCACTTCTTACCTTTCCTCTATCCAACGATAGATCTGTATCGTCTTGCTGATGTCCTCACGGTTCGCCAGCTCTTTGTTCTACAGATTACTCTCAAACAGCACTCATCTCTTGCATTCAACTCTTCTTCTTCACACAAGAGAATAAAACATAAAGTCTGTCCAGTTGCGGGTAATAATTGGTCCACAGCTTTTTCCGGTAAATTCTCTGGCTTTCTAGGGGGATATTTGTATAATAAAATAAATAAGGAGATACCAATATACCATCTTACCAAGCACAACTGCAAAAGAGCTGTCACCTCGTGGCTAAAGTCGCTTGGGTACGACGAAACTGAGCTGCTGTTACATATAGTCGCATAATATCTACCCAGCATTTTATCTATCTGTTTGTATCTTATATTTCATTCCATATACACTCTTTACTATATTCATATTCCTACATATTTCCATTAATAGACTGTACATAATTAATATAACATCATTAATCCTTATCATTTCTGATCTCAAGACTTGGCTTCGTAGGGTAAACAAATCATTTCACTCACACACACTCACACACACACATACACACACACATACACACACACATATATATCTTTACCCACTCACGCATTCTACAATCATGTCGTATAACGAACAGACATACTAGCTCCATTCACACATATTCCACCTATCCAGAGCACGGAGAGGCTGGTGATCTGTAATACAGGACCTCCTAGTACAGAGACCAGTCTCTCACACAGACTACACATTCGCTAACTTCTATTATGGACCCGTTGTTTGTTATCTTAAACATTTCATGTACTGTGTGAGAGAACAAATAAAAGTATTTTGTATTGTATTGTATTGTATTGTATTCTTTCAAGTGACTGAGGCGGGGGCTCTTGATGGAAGGTAAAGTTGCATAGTCCAAAGGAGTTGTTACTTAGATGATATTTTAAGTTTCTATTACCTAATATTAATACTCAATATCTATTTTCTAAAGTCATACAAGTATTTACGTCTGATAGTCATCATCTCATGTTGATGAACTGGTGATGGAAGGTATAACTCGGTAACTGTTAGGAGTTGGAGGATAATTCTTTCAACATGAAAGGTTCTTATAAACCTATAGTTATATTATTGTAGGTTATCCAGGTGAGCTGTCACTGGAAGGTATAACTCCTTGACTGTTAGAAGTTGGAGGATAATTCTTTCAACATGAAAGGTTCTTATAAACCTGTAGTTGTATTATTGTAGGTTATTCAGGTGAGCTGTCACTGGAAGGTATAACTCCTTGACTGTTAGGAGTTGGAGGATAATTCTTTCGACATTATAGGTACTTATAAACTTATAGTTGTATTCTTGTAGATTATTCAGGTGAGCTGTCACTGGAAGGTATAACTCCTTAACTGTTAGGAGTTGAAGGATAATTCTTTCAACATTATAGGTACTTATAAACCTATAGTTGTATTCTTGTATTTTATTTAGGTGAGCTGTAACTGGAAGGTAAACTTCTTAACGTTTAGGAGTAAGAAGATGATTTCTTTAAATATCACATCCATGTATAAACCTTAAGTTGTATTATTTCAAGTGTCTGAGGTGGGAGCTCTTGATGGAAGATAAATTTGTATAATTCAAAGGAATTCTTAGATGATATTTTAAGTTTTTGGTATAGTATCTAACCTGCATTCTATACCTATACTTATTACCTGTCACATTTTATAGGAAAAAAGAAAGACATAAAAAGCTGAGACTTGGATTCCTCTATTCTACGATCAGGTTGTGTTGTTAGAATATTTAAATAGACGTTCCCTTCTATCGAAGATTCTTTATTTCGGTATTCGTCTTATCCGTCTTAGTTTGTCAGCCAGTATTACTAAATCAGCTAGAAAAAATACACTAAAAATGGAAAAATAAACTATTTTTAACAAAAAAATATTAAAACGACTTCAAAACAGTACTAAAAAGCGAAAAATAAACTGAATTAGATATTTAATTCCAAGAAAAAAATACCTACCTACCTGTTTAAAGTATAATACCCTATTACTAATCTGTTTGAAGTCGGTGCCAGCTTAATGAGGTTGTATGAGTATGAACCGTCCACTAGCCGGTACGATCACACGCAAGTGCGAGGTGGTGTGAAGTAGCAAGCGGTAACAGATGTACGTACTAGTACGTAGCTTAACAAACTCTTTAGGCTTGGCACCGACTTCAAACAGATTAGTAATAGGGTATTATACTTTAAACAGGTAGGTAGGTATTTTTTTCTTGGAATTAAATATCTAATTCAGTTTATTTTTCGCTTTTTAGTACTGTTTTGAAGTCGTTTTAATATTTTTTTGTTAAAAATAGTTTATTAGCTATTAAATTACAAATTGTATGCATAGATTATTTGGTACTACAACGGTTTTAAAATCTACGTAAAAAAAAGTGACATGATCAACCATTTAATATATTTTGTAATAATAGGGTAAACCATTTTTTAATACACCTATTTTAATTGTTTAAAATTCATTACTTATTACAATCTAAATAACAATTGACAGGTACATTATCATTGTTGGGTTATTACATTTTTATAAATTATCCTTTTGGTACTTTATAGCGTTTATTAATTTTTGAACTTAATATGCTTTCCTGAGAACGAACGACGCACTTGTATTATATGGACTACGAAAAATCGCACATAAAGCATTCGACTTTAAATGACTTTTATTTCATGTTAGGGTGGTGACATTTTCATGGCGCACGACTGTATAGATTCAGCGTGGCGCCTGCATAGATGCAAAAAGTGGCGCCTGCATAGATGCAAAAAGTGGCCGTGGGCATCCACCCTTACAGACTTACATACAGTTGTATGGTTCGAGGTTTAAGCCAGAATACGCGTAAGTTGTAAATTTTTATCCTTATAATAAATACAACACTAATAACACAAAGCAAATAAACAATCAATTGGACGGTCAGTTCATAGGCATTTACGGTATATAATTTCTGCGAAGGTATGTAAAATGTTATGAATGAGATATTGGCACCTCATTGATTAACGATAGCAAGCAGTACATTCATGTTCGTAAGCTATACCAGTATTTGTTTATTTGCTTTGAAACTTGTTAGATATTATTGCTTGCAGAACAAGTATGTAGCGATCAACGCTAAAGTAGCCAATGGGAGTGAGAAAGAGACAGATGAGGCACCATTGCAGCTATCCTTGTCGCACACACTACAGAACTTGATTCTGGTATTGGTATCGAGCTGCTGTGTAACCTTGGAAACGTTCTCCAAGGTGCGACAAGTATGGTTGATGTCAGCAGGGTTTGTGTCCAAGCAGGTACGGATGGTGGTTCCAGTCTCTGTAATTAAATTAATAAAATAAGTACTTATATTTTATTTATTTAGCCAAAAAATCTGTAAGCTCTCTTGAGAGTATAGAAGAGTCCCCTTTCCAATCATCACTTCAACCCAAGAACGTCTACTGCTGGGCACGGGTCTCTTCCAAAGATTGTGAGGGAATTTAGCCTACTATAACACGCAGGCCAGACATTGATATAGGGTTTGTTTCGAATTTTCCGTTTCTCGCAGTGCTCTTGTCTGCATAAGGTTACTCCCTTAGTCGCCTTGTACGACACCCACGGGTCCGTCACTACACGGAAAGTCCCCTTTCCAATAGTGGGACGGTATTGGATCACTGATGCGGAGAAAACTCAACTGGAGTATATACTTACGTAAAACAATCTTGTGACAGTATCTTGGGGCGCCGACAACACTGCTGGTTAACTCGCCGGGGAGAATGCTGCGTAGATAGAGCTGGTTGTAGTTTATCGAGTCCTGAGTGGTGCAGTCCTGAAAACGAAAGAGAAAATAAATTTTAATACAGCGTAAAATACTTCTGATCCTAGGCCAGGTGCTCTGTAAACCTATCTACGTGGTCAGCCCATCTCATTTCATGGGTGGCGTAGAAGTTTACTCGAGGAATTTAAGACGTGGGCAATAGCAATACGTCTTAGATAGATCGCATGGTTTTGAAAATCTACCATTAAAAGAATTTCCAAAAAAATCCAATTAAACAGCTGCATTTTTCGTCTACCTCATATAATTGTATGTATGGGGCATTAGCAAGAACTTTTATAACTCTAAGAAATAGGCAACAATCTACAAAAATTCAGTCAGAAAACTGTCAAGAAAATAAGGAAGCTTTACAGTTCACATTATTCGCCAATTGTTTAAGCTTTACATTCTAAGATATGTATATTACTATTTTAAAGAAGATTCGTCGTATCGTCATCATCATCATCTCAGTCTAATACCGTCCACTGCTGGACATAGTCTTCACCTAATTTCCACCAAAGCGAGTGATCTTGACCGCCTGCAACCAATGGCTGCCGCAACCTTGACCAGGTCATCGGTCCTTCTGGTAGGGGGCGTATACTTTTTAAAAATCTGTTTACTTACCACGAGGTACTTGCCAGCAGGTGACTTGTAAGGATCACCACAAGTTGGGTCCTGCTGTGACGTGCACTGGTAACAACGTAAACAGGTACCTGTAAAAAAACAGAAAATTAATAACGCATTTGTAGCCGACAAGAGACGGCATCCATTAGGATGTTTTTTCCTCTTTCCCTAGGAAACAGAACGGCAATGTCAGGCTTAAATCTACGTTTTGGTAATGGAGGTTATGTCTATGGGTTCTGCTAATACACCAAGTACTTTCATTGACGAGTCGGGGGTGAAGCAAGATGGGCAATTGTCCACCAGGATAACTTCTTTGCCCAAAAATATAAAAAAAATAACAGATTTTTCGTTACTTCAGCTGATTATGACCCCATAAAAATCGCTAACTACAGTAATATAACAGAGTATTATGTTAATATTTAAAATATTCTAACTTTCGGTAGCATTTCTGTACGTAACTTTTTCTATCACTGCTGGGTGTTTAATTGATTTCTTATAATATGCTCATAAAAAGGGAAACTTTGTATTGGGTAAGTATCTATTGGGAGAAGTTTTACGTATTGTGAGACAAACAGATCGATAGTTCCATATAATATAGGTCATAACTGTAATAAATATCCGATAATGCCTTGTCCCTGAAGTGCTGTGAGACTCAAGCATCAAAATACTACAAAGCATTCAGTTCACAAAGTAACTATTTATACTTCTGGAAACAATCTAGTCAGGCACGGGTCATTTTACTTTATTCCATTTGTAACAGCGTTACGACTGAAGTATATGCCTTTTTCTAACGAGGATTAAATATAGCTATTGTTGTTCGATAAAGGCCATAAGAACGATTGTCATTGAACATCAGGCAGGCTGCTATCTCATGTCCTATCACATCCAAAAATCTTTCCTTTTAAGAAATCAAAAGTGTAAACAGTATATAAACTGTTTTTCAGGGTTCCGGACTGAGCTAACTGGCAATACGGGACTTGATAATTCGGGCGCAGTTCTCATAATAGCTGTTCTATTTAACAAACCACGCGTAACTTCTATTTTAAGCACACTGCACAGTGTCACGGGAACACGATTTTTGTTCCACTGTGTTTTTATTTAAAAAATCGATAGTTTACATCCTTTCTAGTCATTCGGTTCAACTCCGAATTTGATACGACTTCTAGTTTTTTTTATAAAAAATATCAAAGCTTCGTAATATCGGCCTGATGAAGAACGAAAAAAAAATTTATTAAAAAAACTAAGCTATATATATACCAGTTTCTATTAATTATATGAATTGTCCGTACACTAACCTACCATTTCACAAATTTCTATTTATTTGCTATGAATGGGACGAAAGATATGATTTTTTTTATAGTTTTTCGTTTTTATTTTTTTATTCAACTTTAACACCGTATTAGTTCGTGATTCCTACATCAAACGATTGTTTATACTTTATTCTACATAACCCTTAAAAACGACAGCTTAATTCCTTGTTATGTGGAAGTTATTGCAAATTTAGTTTATATCTGAAATATCCGCACTTAGGGCTGTCAAAATTCATTCAATTCAATTCATGTCTAAAATTCATCTACGTTATACTCTATCGTTATCCACTTACATAATAAGTAAGTTGAAGTGTTAATGTGCTGCTACAATACCCGGTCAGGTGTAACGAACTACCGATGACCTGAAAAAGATGGTCGGAACAGAGTGGATGTAGAAGACGAAGCTCCGAATATTGTGGGGCAAATTGGGTGTAGCCTTTGTCCATAATTGATTGATTATTTACTTAGTACCAATTCGAGAAAATATACATTTTTCTGGGATTTAAATATTATACTTAATATTTTTCGGATATTACGTAAGTGACAGCCCTAAAGAAAGTACAAAAATTGTAATAACTTAATAAATCAGACTAGTTTTTCCATAGAAAACCAAGTACCTACCAAGTACGTGTAGAATTATATTATGTGTGTGTCATTGTGAAATGTGACTCATTAATTGCAAGCCTTTTATTTCAAGGCTATATAGCACCAGGAATTTCATCGTAGCAACACAATTGCCACAAATAATTGTGTTTGCTTGTTAGCTCATCACGAATAACTAAGTTGGTCTATCAGAAAAGGAGCTAATGTGTAAGTACATACTAGTTGTTACATTTTCAATAATTTGACGTCTAATAACAGTTTATGAGGAAGTCAGGTTTACAAAGCCTTGAAAGATGTCTGGTGATCGTCTAAATTAGGCCAAGTTATTTTTAGAGCGGACTAAACACCTACATTTTCTAGACAATAAATAGTGGGCTAGACAAAAAGGTTGGCGAAAAATTACCTAAAATCTATACTTTATACTTTGTTAATATTATAAAGCGCGTTCAAACAAACAAACACATCAGGTGTTTGTTTGTTTGAACGCGCTAATTTCAGGAACTACTAAACCGAATTGAATTATTAGTTTAGTGTTGGATAGCCCATTTATTATTTATTTTAGAAGGCTTATAACATCACGCTACAACCAATAGGAGCTGAGTAGTGGCCAAACAAAGATCCAAAGGAGCGAAGCCCCGGGCAAAAGCTAGTTTATCATATTATTGAATAGCATACTCACTGTCAATAGAATGAAACTGAAGAACTGTTTGTGTCGGAACATTTATTTTATACATAGAAAATTATTACTTTGTTGTTTGTTCACTTTGTTCTTGTGTAAACACATTTATGTATTATGTCCTTACATTTTGTCTACCAAAGAATTGATACTTTTTACGATGATGTCTGGGTTAAAGTTCTTGTACGAGTATAAATTTTAATGAGAATATTCAATATCTCAGGGAGGCTATTCTTGTGTATTCATGTTTTAATTTCGAGATTTTCTCGAATTTGAAATGTTTTCTCTAGGCATATCTCATTCTTTCTTCAAACCTTTCTTAAAGCGTAAAAATAGTCCTCCTGATTTATCTTTCACATAAAATATAAAAGTATAGAAAGTGTCCATTGATAGAATCGGTATTATTTTACGCATTGGGCGGCGTGCCCACTAAGCCAAGCCATTAAAGCCATAAATTTGTTCAGAACAAAGTTTTTAGATGGGCCTGTTTGACCTTCAAATAAGTGTCTAATAAACTACCTGAGACTTTTATGAAAAATACGTAAAAAATCTGTCAAGTAAGTTTCATATAGGCTATCTATCTAACACGTATTTGCCAGTGGTGAAACAGGTGCTAGTAATTTAGTGTAATTTTTACCATGTTTTTATGGGATTGGACTGGACTATCGTTTGTTATTTGTTATGCTTACACTTCAATTTTGCAACTTAAAAGGTCTGTTTTGGTAACCGGATTTCATCCAAGAGGAAAGAAACGACAAAAGAGATGTCTTGTAAACAAGTACTTTATATATTTTCAAAATTTACATCACATTACACACCATATAATAATGACTCTTTTACTAATTACCGGGTACATTTTCAGACTACGTGCAACAAACACAAAACTGAACATTTCAAAACAAAAAACCCCAATACTGTTTACTCGACCAGCTGATCGAACCCGGGATCTCTTGTTTAACAGACGTGCACATACGTGCTTCGCCATCGAGGTAATCAAAAGTTAAAAATTTACAACTATAGAGTGCACCCTGCTTATCATATATCAGCCCAATGACGTCCAATGCCGAACGTAGGCCTCCTGCAACCAACGGCCACCCACACAACCTTGACTAGGTCCTTGTCACCCTGCTCACCCCATTTATATTGTTTATTTACAACACATTTCTTTTCTCCTAGCCTGATCTCTGTTTAATGAATTCCGAGCTCAAAAGATAAGCTTCTTGTGGAACAATAAATCGAGTGATTACATTTATGAACAATTTAGTTCATTCATTCTAATACGTTTATTCGTCAGTATTCAAGTCTGGGGTCAAGAGGGCACAGTTTAGTCACCACTCACCATTCACCACTTACGAGTATGTCCAGCTTGGTTAGGAGTAAATTGCTTTAATCACTTTTAAGCGTTGACGCCGGGCCACACGTTATATTAGAACAGATGACACCACATTTATGGGACAATCAAATCAACAGACATTTTTCTACAAACCAGTAGTCTATGTCAGCTGGACATTTTATAGAATGCAACTGGTAAAATACTTTTTTTTCAATAGCTTTGTTAGTTACGTACGTACATACAATGTGAAAACATTTACTATAGAGATAATAAAAAGTTTGTTTAACACATTTTTAGCCTTGTATAGTTTTCAGATTCTTTATCAATAGTATTGTAACTGATGTTTTTTAACACGCCGGATAATTTCAGTTTTTTGTTATGAGGTAATGACCATGCGAACACAAATATGGTGTTATTTAATACGTGTGTTGACTAGTAAATGTGGTGCCATTCATGACCAAACAGGTGATGTCATACAGCCGTTTATATATTGAGGCCATGAGCGAGTTCGCCTTGAGCGTTCAGAAAAACGAAACACATTTCTAGAACACTCTGGGAAACTTATTTTATTAATATTTGCCTTCATAATCATTTTATTAGCTGTAGAATGTCCAGTGTTGGACATAGGCCTCGGCAAAAAATTTTTAATTGTCATCTAGCGTGAACCAGCAAATACTGATTAAAACTGCCTTTCCTGCCTCATTTAAAACATAATGTCGCACCTTTAGAGTTATAGGGACCTAATGTCTCACTGCTAACGAACGGGTCTCCTCTCATCTACCTAACGAGCTGAGAGGGTTTAGGTCATATTTCACACACGTTGGCTTAATGCAGGTTAGTGGATCCGACATGCCCTTAGGATTTATAATTGATCTCACGATGTTTTCGTTTACGATTTTTCACGTATTGTTTATTATAATAAAATATAATATAATACAAAGCTATAGGGTTTACTTTTGACCTCGAGCAATATAATATCACATTATGAGGATAAAATAAGCCAAACTACTATACCAACTGTCACACCGCTAAAACCTCACGTAAGGAAGTTACCTGGACAACATATAAGATGTCATTGTCGTTTCGATCAAGTTATTGAATGACGTTTAAAATAAACTCTAAATTGGGTTGTTGGAATTCTTTCTGTAAAAAGTTAGATGTAGGTATATTAAGGTATAGTTTTAAATTAATTGTTGATACATTTCTCGAAGATATTTCCAGAAATAATTGTTCTGTTGTTTCACATTCCATTGGTGTGCTAAACAAAGCTAAAAAAATAATGCTCCTCAATCCTGTTAAAAATTATGTTTATCAATTCTTCGATTGACGTACAATTTATAACATGCACCATATGGATTGCTTATATCTATTGTTAATATTATTTCATTCTGCCTATCTATATAATGTGAGTTGGTTGGCTCAAAATGATGTTTATTTTTTTTAAGCCATAGCCAGTGATTAGTGACCCTGACTGCTGAGGCAGAGGTTGTGAGTTCGATCCTCACCCAGGACAAATCTTTGTGTGATGAGCATAATAATTTGTTCTGTTTCTGGGTTTAATGTATCTATAATATGTATACATGTATTTACAAAAAAAAAGTTATTTAAGTACTATATCAGTTGTCTAGTATCCATATTACAAGCATTAGCTTAGTTTCGGACTAGATGGCGCTGTGTGTGAATGTCCAAACATTAGTATATTATTTGTTAATTTATACATACATAATTATACATACACATAAATAAAATTGAAGTGTCTTTTTACCCGACTGTCAGGACGGGTATTGTTTTTCGCGCGTATCTTGTATGTTTGTAAATTTCTTTAGTCCCACGAATCTTCCAAACGCTTGGATGGATTTTGACCATTAGGGTATCGTTAGATTCGTCTAAAAAACCCAGGTGTCCTTAGATAGGTTTTAAGAATAAAAAGACTTAAACGGCGGGCTTTCAATCATCAATCAATCAATCAATTCAAAGAGAATCAAAAGGAGATTACATATATTCAAAAAGAGATTACACATAGTTGAATGGTTCGAAATTGTAAGTAGTTCTATTATTTTTTTAAACCAAACGTATCGAGTAGAGTATCAAAATAAAGGGAATCAAATGGACATTACAAATATATACAATATATATATTATGTATTTAAATTTAATCAAGTATAATAATATTAAAATAATTTTACGGTCTTTTTAGTGCGTTGCTCTTTGTTGATTTTTTGCAGTCGGGTTATTAAATTTTTTTAATTATATTTACTTGTTGTAATATCAAAATAGAAACTTTTTAGAGCCGACATGAAAAAGTATCGTTACTTATAAAATTCTTGGCTGTTTAATTGAATGGTCTGTGAAGTTTGCTTTTCATAAATGTCCTACTGCTATGCACGAGTCTCCACCAAACATTTTGAAAGAAATTTAGCTTACTAACTCATAAATACAACGCTGGTCAGACGGGTTGGTATAGGGTATAGGGTTGAAATGGAGTAATGACATTATGTATTCTTAATTCGTCATCAACTCATCATACAGACAAAATTACGCAGTGAAATTAAAAACTCGGGCACCTACAGATGCTATGAAATCTAATATCTATTTGACATAACATTATTCGCAGATTAAGTTAACTAAGTTATTTATTCTGCCCATTTTTCACAAGTTAATTTGGCAATCGACCAAACAGTTAAGTGTTATATTTTTAATGCCAACCATTGGGATTAAAATTTATAAAATTTTTAGTCTTGTAAGTTATTTAACATTTTAAAAGCGATGGTGGCTGAATGGATAGAAGACCGGTGTGCTAAACACGCGGTCCGAGTTCGATCCGGACCGGCAGTACCAATGTGGATTTCACTTTGTGGAATTTATATGTAAGTCATATACTTACCATTTGCGAAAGGTGAAGGAATAACATTGTGAGGAAGCCCACATACACTAGAATAAATTCTAAGTGTATGTCTGATCCACCAACCCGCATTAGGCCAGCGTGTGTGGATTGTGGCCTAAACCCTCTCAGCACTCTTGTTAGAGGAGAGGAGACCCGAGCCCAGCAGTGGGACTTAATGGGTTGCTGATGAAGTTATTTACTAGTTTTAAATTTATTGTTGCTAATTAAAAAAGTGGTATGCCCGTATTTGATATAAAGGTATCTAGGTGCTTTGCTCTAAGAACATACGGGTGAAGTTTAGCCGGTGTGAAAACGTTTTAAACATTTTTTTATTTTTTTTTCAGGGAAACAGTTGCAGGGGCCGATTCAATGCATAAAAGAAGCACCCATTTTAGATAGTACCAGGTACAACCTGAAGAGATAGACTCTCTGCTCAAAAAATCTGGAAGTTCCTAGATTCTACAGGACTAAGCAGAGAGATCAATCCTCGCCGAGGTAGCAAAAAGGCCGCTGACAGCTTCTAGCCCAATAACTATTAGTAATATAATTATTATCAGCCATGGTGAATAGTAATAATACTGTATGTATACTGAATAAGCACACAAAAACCAGTTTGCAGCGCAGAACAATAAGAGTACATGGCAAACCATGACAAATAGTGGCGATATCCACAGTTTTACTCATAACATTTGTTTTTATGATGGCAGTAATTCATAGTATCTACGTACTCATAACTTCGAGTCACTTGTGACTCACAACATTCCAAGGCTATCACATTAACTAATAATATCTATGGTAGAGGACCACTTCAACGGATCTTAAGAAACCAGTACTTTTATAAAAAATATATATACATATTGTTTATGCTGCCGTTTTATTACATCACAGGCTAATAATAGAGATGTAAACACACGATTTTCGTCTCTATGGCATAGGCAGTGACCCGAATACGATCACCAAGGTCAACCATTGTGAATTGTGGAAATGGGCCTCTTCTGTAGACCGCTAAAATGAATGGCTTTTGGGAGCACTTTGTAATTTCTACGCTTGACAGAATATTTACTGCTAGTGCCAAAGCAGTCATTCAAACTGCATTTAGCGGGAATTCTTGGAATTGAAACTTTTAAGTTATCGATTTATATTAGCGATGTCGAAGCCGTTAATTAAGAAATTATTTAATATACTTTATAGGTACGTTTTAAAACCGATCATGTGTCCAACACAAAGTGCATTCTACAAGCTTTTTGGATAGTAGGTACACCTAAACATGAGTGCAAAGTACGTCAACTTCAAGTGCTAGTGTGTATGGTCAAAAACCGCCAAACAATTGGCAAGACACTAGGCAAAAAAAAAAGAAATCCTGCATACTAGTGTAGCACGTCTATAAGAAGATATAAGTAGACGCGCTTTATTGCTTTATTTACTTCCCTGAGGGTGGTAGTACGTGTAATTAATGTCCTAGAAATATCATCATCAGCATTAAGCCCCACTAAGTCCCACTGCTGGGCTCGGGGCTCCTCTCCTCTATCTAGAGAGCTCAGAGGGTTTAGGCCATAATCCACTCACGCTGGCCTAGTGCTGGTTGGTGTATCAGATATACTTATAGAATTTCTTCTACGGTATGTGGGTTTCCTCACGATATTTTTCTTCACCCTTGTTAGCAGATGGTAAGTCACTTGATTAGTACATGTAAATTCCACAAAGTGGAATCTACATTGATACTGCTGGTCGGGATTGAACTCAGACCGAGTGATTTGCACGCCGGTCTCTTATCCATTCAGCCACCATCGCTTCACCATCACCATCGTCCAAGAAATTACGTAAGTTCAAGTCAGAAGACTTATAATATCTAGCAATGTATCCTTTTCTTGTTAATTGTCCTTTTCAACCATGGTGACGCATCATAACACTCAATGCTAATAATAATCAACTGCAATAATTATGTTAGTCATTGAGATAATGATTAATCTCTTTCTGACTATGACAGTTGGTAAAGGACGGAAGATATTTGAAGACAAAGATAGATAGATTATAAGTAGTTTATTGTCTTCATTACAGTAATTTAAAACTGACAGTAATAAATATTAGAATCTAAAAATATGAGCGAAATATTATTTTGCGTTAGGTAATTACTTGTTTAATTAAACTCTTCTCTACAACATTACTCTAGACAACAGTGTTTACATTTTTTTATAATATTTCATTAGAATTACGCAAATGCATCCATAAAACGGGTCCTTTTGAAAAAGCTAATGTGTTACTCTGAATTTCGACATTCGAATGTTCGGTTTTGATGTCGCTGTCAAATGTTTGAAAGTGACAGCGACCATATCTTAATTTTCTTACATTTGACAGCGACATCTAAACCGAACATTCGAATGTCGAAATTCAGAGTAAGTCCCCTGAATACTTTATTGCTCTTACAATGATAAAGAGCTATAAGATGAAAAACGCAGTTTGAGCAATTTTCAAACTTATAATAATGAACAGAAGATAAAAATTGCCAGGGAAACATCTCAACTTATATCTCACGATATACAAAGGCCACGTTTGTTTTACCTATTAGGAAGATACAATGTCAAATGTACTAATAAACAATCTAGAATGACAGAAAACTATTATAAGGAATGATCTAATCATGGATGGCGTCACGTGTCGATAATAAACAAATACGTATAGCATGGCAGTTATAACATTCGTCGCTGTTTTGGTGGAAAAGAAGCTTAAATTGAAAACAAAATATAATAATTTAAACCTTATGTTTTCTGACACAAGCTGCAAATTTCTATACATATGTGTTTTATATATTTCTGCTAATAAGCCTGCAGCTTTAATCTTCACAATTAATGGTGTGATTAAAAAGCCTGAACATCCTTCTGATAATAATCTGTGTAAAGATAAATATTACCCTGAAGATCTATTTCAGAACAAACCTTTGATCCAATATCACTATGATTAGTTTCAAGAGCAAATTTTTAAATATTAGAATCTATAGAAACACTACAAATGAAAATAGAATCTATAGTTAATATTATAAAGCTGAAGAGTGTTTATTTAGTGATCGTGTTAATCTCAGGAACAACTGAAACAAATTGAGTCATATCACATCTAATGCCTTTAGAGAATAAGAGATAGATTTCTAGATTCTACAAAGTACCGCATCTAAAAGTTATTTTACTTAGTATAGAACTAAGTATATCTCTATTCTAAGCTTGGCAAGCTAACAACACCTGGTATCCATTAGACGTTAAAGATAATTATAGTTTGTTCACGTCAAAATGTAACAATGAATCGACGTGATACGCAGAGGGATAAATTGGAGGGCTAGAGAATACTCAATATAGCTTTTGTTTCGAGAAAGAATCTCATTAGTTCACATAACCTTTGGATGTATTACACATTACTTAATATGTTATTATAAATATGGTTTGTTATGTAACATTTCGTAACTACTACATAGTCCACACGAACAATGTTGTTTTGGAAAATAACAGCGTCGTTAAATATGAGATGAGCTCACGTAGCTGAAATGCTTATGATTTAATCTTTGTCGTACTTTTATTACGCGAAGGGATACGTGCATAACAGATTTATTACTTGTACTATGTCGATAAAATATAGCTTGAAAATATCCTTCTTCGGAGGGCCTACATGGAATATCAACATCGACTTTGTCGGACTTAATACCGCTGCCAAATGTTTGAATGAAATAGCGACCATATTCAAATTGTTAAACACGGCCATGTTAAGACCGACCATCTCTTTAGAAATTTCTTTTACTTCTCTTGATAGAAAAGCGTAGGCTATTGCCAAAAAGTAGAACAGTTGCGACGAGTTTAAAGTTCAATTACTTGGTGCCTATAGAAGGAGTTTTATATAATTTTGTAATTGTTTTTCTAACCATGTCTAAGATATATAATTTTTGTAAGTTACAGATTTAAGAATATAGTTTGAAATTAATGTGAAAAGAAACCTAGTTCTTTTTTCTCAGCGGATTATGCTTATTCACCAGCCAATATTCCCTCATCAATCGTTAAGAGTTCGTAATTATTAACAATTTTTATATTTTTATTGCTATCATTTGGTTTGATAATAAGAGAGAGAATGAGTTTCTCTTTTCCAAAACATGTTTATTCAATAGCACCACACTGAAATTTATTTCAACGTTCAAGTTCTATCGCCTGTACAGTTTAAGTTTTGGAATAACTTGCTTATAGTTGAATATTATCGGTGAACTGTTGAATCTTCTGCTACATGGTTGTATAACTTGTGTAGTTATTATAGTAATATGGATTTTCAATGCCTAAAAGTTTTGTAGTGAACACTTAACTATTTATGTCTCACTGGATAAGTGGATACTGAAATGAAACTCGACTGTCGCGCCATAATAAGCTCGCCACTAACCTCGCCGTGCCGTGTCGTGGTCGTGGGTTTGATTTCCACACGAGACAAATATTTGTGTGATTTATAGATATTTGTTTCGAGTCTAGATTTACTTTGTATCTGTTAATTGTGTTTGCCCTTTGTTTCGTCTTTTTAAAGTTCAGCAGCCGTCCAATGACAAAAAATGGTTCGACATACTCTTAACCGGTTCTTTATTCTGATGTTGTTTTTTGATTCTGCGTTTAAAAAAGTATTCGTTTTCGAATTTGAAGAATAAAAATATGTAGACATTCTGAACCAGCCTATTAAGTAAATACTAAATTTCAAAATTCCAGATAGTATAGCTTTTTCTTGGTTAAATAAATATTTTATGTTCCTGACAGTATCAAGTCGTAAAATGGGAGCACAATGCTAAAGCATATTAGCTGATGTCTACAGAACATTTTACTCCTCCATAGGTCAGTTGTACAGTCAGCAACAAAAATAGCTAAACGTATCTAAAATTTCAAAACGCATGTAAACCAAGAATACATAAATTACTTATCAAGACTTCCAGAATTGAATTTACGATGATAATTCAATTCTGGCGCTAGTCTTGTTAAGTAGTATATGTATGATACGGTATACATGCATTTTATTAATTTAAAAAATTCTACGATAAATATTACTTCCTGCACCTAAGTAGGTGACGTGGTATGACGTGGCACTACCTGACAGCTGTCATATGGCAGAGTGACAATAATAATGTTGCCAATGATTTAAATGGTGTCCACCATTTAAGTTACACATCATTTTTACATTTGGTACACATAATTATTGTCACTAATTTTATTAATAGTGTTATGTTTTAAAACATCTTTTTTGTTTGTGTTCATGTACTTCATTTTGTATCTTTATTCTTTGATGTGTTTCGACAAATATTGTGTGCAAACAAAAAAGTAAAGATCTTTTCTTTCTTTTGAAATTATAGATATGTTTAGCTACATTTCTTCCTGACTGTACATTGCGCAAAATCGTAAAATTTCTGGAACTCTTCCAGCTTTTCTTTCATCTATAATATAAACACGCTTATTTCTAAGTTTAATTTCATAATGGATAAATTTTTAATTCATTGGGTTGAAGTTTATTTTTAATATCTTTGCAACTTGTGGTTAATGGTTAATAAACTGTTATAGCATGTTATTAAACTTGAAGACTGATCCTGTGGTAGCACCTAAATCGGGTACAGCAGATAGTAAAGAAATTTTAAATTTATAATACGTTCAGACGAATTCTAGACATTTTATTATTTTATTTTCTTAAAATTAATATAATAAAGCTGAAAAGTTTGTTTATTTCTACGCGCTAATCTCAGTAACTACTGATTCCATTTGAAAGTATCAATTAGTGCTAGATAGCCGAGGAAAGCTATAGCTCTCTGGGTAATAGCTAGTTAATAGTATAATAAAAATATCTGACACGAAAAACATTGTAACTACAACTGCGCCATACAACAAACGCAATAAAAATTATAAAGTTTTTCATATCTATTCTGCTGCTTTGCATTTGTTTTTCCTTATAGAAAAAACGAACGAAATCAGTGTCATTATAGCAGTGATTTCTTACCAATCATACCTATTAGTTCCTTCTACTGTACTGAATAAAATGTATGGCAAATAAACTTCTATAGACAAAGCAATGTTAGGAGAAACAATAAATTTCATTAATTTTAACAATATTTTTTTTTTTTTTTATTTTTGCTGCCAAAAAACTTTGTTACGAAGAATAGATTTATAGAATGATTTTGTAGCTAGTAAAGAATATTTTCGAATCAAAGTTTAACCAATTAAATAAAATACTAAGTTAAACAGGTTTTACAGAGTCTGCGAGGATGTGATTATCTTGTTTTTTTACTACACTGTAAAGTGTAGGCAACTGTAGGTAACCGTTTAACATCAGGCAGGCAGTTTGTTTGCCACTATTTTAATTTTAATTTTTAATTGTTAAAATTCTAATTAATTCTATTGTGTCAAATGTTTGTTGTTTTTGTTATTTTTATTATATTCTGTGTTTTGTTATTTCAATTTAGTTCGGTTGTTAGTTATAATAGTAACGTCTAATATAAAATATAAGTGCCTTGGTTTAACAGCTGTAAACTTATATTTCTATGAAATAAATAAATAAATAAAAAAGAAAACAAACCCAAACCAAAGGAGTAAAACCGCGACGAGCAGGGTTTGTACTGTAATTTGTCGGTAAGTAAAGTAATTAAAAAACTAAACATAAAACTTATCAAGGAATTACTTAGTAATTAATTACTTTTAATAACGTGTTAATAAAAATGACATCTACAGAACTAATAAAATTTAATTAATTAATAAATTGTGTCTATAATTATTCTGTTTTTCAAACGTTGTATTAGTCACAACAAGCTATTAGAGTAACAAAAACTGTAATCTATAGACACCATTTTGATTTCATATAAGTACGAGGTATGTATCACTATCAGGTAGGAAGATATAAGTACATAATATTTTGCGAAAGATGTTAAACAGTATAATTGTATGACGAGTGTTTGTGCGTGTTATTTTCTTAGGTGTCATTAAAATTGCAATTTCAAATGAAGGTATATTTAATACAAAAAATCAAGTAAGCGTGTAGATATAGGCACCCTAAATAAAAATAAATACAATACATTAGTCACTTCAAAACTTCATAAAAACATTCATAATAACGATCATTAAAGGATACCAATTCTTATGTCATGAAAGTCTGACCTCCATCACAAATTAATTGGCCATAAAAATAGAAGATAGGACAGAATACTGTATTAATAGAAGTACCCACCCACCTATATTCAACTTCGTATAAAATGTCTAGATATTTTGTCTGGAGCCTGACCTAATTTCTTGGCTATGAACAAAACTATAAGTAATATAGATTCTGTTATATACGCAAAAACGAAAAAGACTTCAAGAATAATATAAGTACTTGTCAAACTAAACATATATCTGAGCAAAATTATAACTTTTTTACATGTTACGAGTACAGACAAACAGAAAACACGATAATTTTCAGAATATTCAACTACCTACTATAGAAATGTAAGCTTGACACTAACTTAGAACCGTTGGCGTTGATTTCTATTGTTATCTACCTGCACATTCATTGAAAATCAAACGTTATCTAGTATAAGATAAATAATTATAACTATAAACCCGATAAATAATCTCAATTGCTTTCAAGTATACACCGATAATCAGCTGGTAAACTAATGAAGTACAGTCACAAGCAATATGCTTAACAAAAAAATTTTTTATTTTTAATAAATCAATTTAAAAAAATACTCACCGATTTCGAATAATGCCAGTAGCACGGCGAGGCTTAGAGCGGTGAATCCTTGACGGGCCATTTTTTTAAATGTTTGTTTCTTTATAAGCACGGGAATACGACTGAGCTCGGGCTTCGAATGAGCGATACTGAGGCGTTGAACGCCGCGCTCGCCCGCCAGCGCGACGCCAACCAACACATTTACACGTAATGTAGGGACGACAGCTTTTAGATTGAGCTTTGGACTGTCCTTATTTTTCCTCATAAGAAATCATACAAGTAATACTTAGTTCATAGTATAGTATAGTTTTAATTTTAAAACGTCCCGTAGTTAAGTCATACTGTAATTTATACTAATATTATAAATCTGAAGAGTTTATTTGGTTGAACGCGCTATTCTTAGAACTACTGAACCAAAATGAAAAATTCTTTGTTGGACAGCCTATTTATCGAAGAAGGTTTTGATAATATAGGACAAACAAAGATTCACGGGGGCAAAGCCCTGGGAAACAGTTAGTATTATAATAATAAATTGTATTATCTTATAAGTTGTAAATTTAAAAAATACACCAGAAACATGAATATTCATCCAGATGATGTTGGTTAGGTTAATCATGTTTTTCAAATGTCAAATCGAGCAGATAGGCTACGATTGAATACAGCTACGAAGCATAGACAGACATGCGACTACACACGTCAAACTTCTTTTCTATTGCATGGGTTACAAAATAAACATTTTGTTGACAATAGTACTTTACAATAATATTATTTTTATAACTATTATAGACAAAACATTAAAACACACAACACAAAATTTGTAGGGTCATTAACCCATTAACTGTCACTGTACTCGATTGGGTACAGTTAAACTTTTTTAATTTATAAGAATATATTCCAGGCTAACATATTTCTTTAAATAAAAATAAATAGAGGGTATTATACACGTTTTGATCACATTAAAATAAAGTGGGTAATTGTACAATATTTGTGATTGTGATTCAGCCAAAGTTGCAATTCTCAGGATAACACAGGTGAGTATTTTGTATTGTCATTATTTTTTTTATTCAATGTGTAAATATTATGTTGTGTGCTAAATATGATGAGTTACATACTTGTTTATAATAATTATAAATGATTACCGATTTTTTTTTTATTTTAGCTGACCTTTGTGAAGATTTATATAAGTGTACTTGATTGAGTACAGTGGCCACATAGGTATAAAACTTATTTCATATACTGTTTTCAGATAAGTTCTCTTTTTTCAACTAAATTATGAATCGGCAACATTTCAACTTATCTAATCAGTATAATGGTCTTGAAAAAGCTCTTTATGTGATTCTAAAGTACAAAGATGTTGATGCTGAATATGACTTGACGATTATTCCCGACGATATCCCCGGCCTTCCATATCGTCACTGACGAAGAAGAGGGTAAGGATAAAGACATGGAAACTCAGCATTATCCAGATTTTGGCCACGAAGGAGGCGAAATATCTAGTGATGATGATAGCAGTAATGATGAGCCATTAACTGCAAAAAACGACGTCGACAACAGCAGAAAAAAGCTCCAGTTGGGTGCAAATGTTCAGCATCTTACTCTACTAACTACGATAATATCGAGCCCATGGGAATAGTAAAGCGATGGTGTCCACTGAGAAAAGAGAAGGCAGCTGTGAAATTTCTTTTGCTATTCCAAAATTATAATAAAAGGAAAGGTGGAATTGATGAATTGGATCAATTTATAACGCTATATCGGATGGCTATTTTTGGCAACAAAATAATGGTGGGTCAATGGTGGGTCACCTACATGGTGGATAAAGCTATGCCAAATGCTTGGCGTTTGCATGTGCTATGCAACGAACGTCCCATGGATCAAATTTTGTTTCGTCGTCACATTGCCCGATACTATTTGCGGCAAGAAGCATGTCGAAGAGCTCCCCATCTTCTTTTATCATCGAGGATTTACCCCAAGATGGCTCGGAACACTTTCCAAAAAAAATACGAAGCAGCTTCTTTGTGTTATTTGCTATTCCAGAGTCCACTAGAAGTCCAAAAAATATCAAAAGAGCCTTGGTGTCGAAAAGTTCATCCTAGAAAAAACTCTCCTTTAAGTGGCCAGCGTACTCAATCGAGTACACCCCCCAAAAACCTAGAAAAAATTTTTTTTTTCAATTTTTTTTTCCATTTTGTATTTCTTATTACTTCATTTATTATAAAAATAAATAATTTGAAAGAATAACTTTTATAATTTGGGTTTGGCCTTTAATGGGTTAATGTAAGGACCAGAGGTCAAATTACCCCTCCCAATTCCCATCGTTTTCCTTTTCCTCCCTATTTCCATTTACCTTTATAATAATAAAAAAAAACTGTATCTAAGTAGTATATCAATTGTTTAGTACCCATAACACAAGCAAATATAATTGCTTACTTTGGGACTAGATGGCGCTGTGTGAATGTGGTAAAATATTATTATTATTATTAATAAAAATAATATTCTACCACATTCACACAGCGCCATCTAGTCCACCTTTGGCAGCGGCCTGGTTGTGTTTTCTCCTTACGTACGCCTGATGGTAAGCGGTTACCGCAACTTTTACCAGATACCTGGTCTTACGCTGCGTTTTTCAACGTGGCCGTCATTCGAGCCTTTTTCCACCATCGGATATCAGTTCTACGAAATATAATTGATTTATAATTTTTTCCCAAAGCGTGGTCACAATACAGTCGGACTTGTAAGATATACATTCGTATTAAATCTTTGCCCAGGATATAAAACCAAATATTCAAGGTTATCTGTGTAGATATGATGTTTTTCGGAGTTTCTTCACAAATACGCCAGCACCTCCCGGGGATTTCGTAGGGGTACCTACTTCAAGAAATAAATAACACTGCTTTTTGGGTAGTCCTGTAAAAAGTTATCTTATATTATTGATAGGAAACAAGAAGTAACTAGTGCAATTATTATTATTAGAAACCGGAAATACAGAAGATAAAGAAGTCATGATCTTTGCAATAATAGGTTATCGTAACAGTACACGAAGAGCCTGTCCGATTGGGACATAAATATATGTAGTTTATAAAATTAAATGGCAGATATTACGTGGCAATCTAACCACGGACCCTCGACTCTTGACCCCTCGATACCTAATAAATAGGTTGAGAGGAAACAAACGAATCTTTTTTAGGGTCGAGTGGTCGAGATTGAACTAAATGACCACGAAGAATAGATGTAACAAATGTGTATAAAATAAATATTTTTATGACCTATAGATAGCCGCTTGTTTTACGTCCAAGTCGCATTACTAGAATTTTGTGTTCAGTGACATAACTCCAGTTGAATCTGATAAGCAATTTTCAATTTATGTACATGATTGTATTTAAAATAAAGTTCAAATTTGACCACCCCGTTAAGAATAGCTGACTACCCTATTGTTTGTTATAAAGATACCACAATGCTTTTTATCTTTAATTGTTTTTATCTTGAAGCATTGTAGTCTTTTCTACACTAAAAATAAACCCAGACACATCTGCCGATTACTTAATTATAGTGCTGGGTGCGGTACGACAAGCTGTCTAGTCAAACCTGTTCGCAAAACTTGTAATAAAATCAATGGCAAAACATGGAATGGAAAATCTATCGTAATATAGTTAACTAGAAGTCACGCGGGGCTTCGCTCTCATCGTTCTTTATTTGACCACTGCTGCAGCTCACCTCCTATTGGCCGTAGCATTATATTATTATGGCCTATGTTACTCAGTGATGATGTAGCTTTCTAACGGCAAAATTATTCGTTGCATGCAACACATGATTGGCCTGTTGGTCTAGTAGTTAGTGACCCTGACTGCTAAACCAGAGGTCGTGGGTTCGATCCCCACCCAGGACAAATCTTTGTGTGATGAGCATAAAAGTTTTTTCTGTGTGTAATTTATCTATAATATGTATGTATTTACAAAAAAAAATGTATTTAAGTAGTATTAAATATCAGTTGTTTAGTACCCATAACACAAACAAATGTAATTGCTTAATTTGGGACTAGATGGCGCTGTGTGAATGTGGTAGAATATATAGCGTATATACTTATTACGTATTTGCAAACAAAATTGTATTAGAATTCCCATGGACCCACTTGCACCCAGGCGCGGTACAAAGTTTGGGGTCCTAATTTGAGGCTACGACCGCACCTGCCAGGACTGGTGTAACCTTGGAGTAACTCCGCTCTTTTCAAAATGAAAGGTGGATTGATTTGAGACTAAACAACTATGGCGATTAAAGAGTGGCCTGAGTTTCTTGCCAAGTTCTTCAAATTCTTCTCAGAGCTCAACCTTGTCAGTAAACTGGCCGTAGGTAAATTTAATGACACCTTTTTTTTTGGCTTTGTATGACGTTCATAAGTATCATGTATGTGATAAAAAAAGGTTTGACTTCGATTTAAAATTTTATTAAAAAATATATAACGGGTGGAATAAGTTTCAATCTAGGAAATTGAGGTAGGGTAACTAAATAGTTATATTTAGTTTGTACACGGAACAGAAAAAACAAGTGGAAGTGCGATAGGATACAATTAGTACTGGAACCAGTGTCGCCAAACTCACACATACAAACAGTGCACTACTAGTAAAAAATTGTTTTAATTGGTCAAATATCTTCAAACCCATATTGGCTTATACTATATAAACCGCGAAGCAAAACACACTTTAGTACTTAAGAATAAAGACTACTTTGCAATATCAAACAAAAGTATTTATGACGTTTATCGTGACGTTGTATCTTTAAATTTAAGCATAAATTTTCTAAAGAAATTCAGCCATTCGACAAGAGATGGCAGTGTATTTTAGGTAAAATAAATTGAACCTTAAAATCATGCTATAAGGATGACATTGCCTTAAAACATTATAATCATTCGTTTATCAAATAGTGATGTGGCACAACAAAATATGATTATACATTATCGATTTTGTTTCTGATCAAAAATAAAGTTAATTTAGAGAAAAAAGTTAAAGTAAATAAAGGATATAAAACGCTTTTAGTAATCTTTGATATTTGTGTAATCTAGTTCAACACTTGCATAACTGGATATATTATGAGGGATCCCCGATTTTTACCTACAGAAATTGAACTGTTTTTACTGCGATCTAATTACAATTAAATTACGATTAAAAATAATAATAAATACATTATTTTTAACATCAGAGTGATGTTCAAAATGTATTAATTACTATTATTATTTTTATTACTGGTTGAAAAATACAAGTCTATACGATAACTAGCTTTTTCATGCGGCTCAGCAGATTATAAACGCATATTATAATACGATCTCTCTAAAATGTATGGCACACCTAATAGAGTTCAAACTGTTTCAAGTATCTAGTCGTCGGCTGAACCGATATAATTTTTATTTATTTATTAAAATAAAACAAACATCCATTTAACCCAATTTATTATAATATCGCCGTATGAATTTGAAGGGTAATGGAAACAGGTTTCTGCGCTTTGATTAACAGGCAAATAGAAATATAATATAAATAAACCTAAAAGATATATTAGGGTACTCGATGGCACAAACAGGTACTTAGATATAAATTGTAAGGGTAAAAAACCATTTGACAATCGTTAATTTATTTTTCTGAGACTTTTAATTAATTTTATTAATTAAAATTCTCTCTAAATAATTTTCATTAATAATTTATTAATAAATAATTTTCATAATTTTAATTATTTAAATGAATTTTAATATAAAATGCATATATCGATAAAACTGACATCCCATTTGACCTCATCACTAATTAGTGGTGAGGTCAATGGCATGTCAGTTTGTTGAGTTGGGCAGAATGTTCCAGAATAAAAACAATGGCGTATGTAATCCAAAACAATCTTTATTTCTAATACGTTAAGGTTGATTTTAATTCGATATTTTATTTTATTTTTAATTATTTGAAATTCAATTGATTTTTTTGAAAAACTACTATATCGTTACTTACCGGTGGTATGAGATACCTCCATTTCTTAGATTTATTTTTCTACTATCATTTTTACACTGCAAAATGGCACAATAAGGCATATTCGCGGTTAAATCACGTAAAACAAAGCAGAGCACAAGAAGACTGACTCGACTTGATGTAAAACACGAATGGAGACGGTATAAAGTAGAGTATGCGGAACTACGCTTACTTGTGGCACGCGCGCCACGCCCACTTCACACTTCCACTTGTTTTTTCTGTTCCGTGAGTTTGTAAACTACACTTTAATTAAAACTCATTTTAATCTACACCGTGTGGTATTCTGCTGCGTCATTTTGTACTCCACCCAAATTGTACATACATATATACATATGAGGCGAATGCGAAAACCTAGAAGAACGTACCATGACCAAATAGGTGACGTTCTAAAGAAGGGACAGATCAGGAGTACCCTCAATCGGCGAGAATGCATGAAAAGACTGATGAATGTTGAAGAAGATAATGATGTCAGAATCGTAGCAAGTGGGAGGAAATGGTCTCTGCCTACCCAAATTGTAACTCACGAAAGATTGTACATCAGTTTTTATTTGTAAATGTAAAGTCTATAATATAATTTACATTGTAAATATAACAATTGACGCTGAATTACATTTAAACTTAAACAGCTGATTTGTCAAAAAGGGCCATCATACTCATTGTAATGATACTGTATAATGCACAAATCGGTTTTCTCGATAAAAAGATGACACATATTTTTCATGTAAATTATTTAAATTTAGGCTGATATTTAGAATAAAATAACAATTAATTGAGTTAATGCTGTGCATTTTTAGTCACCTTACAAACCTTCTCAGGGCCATAGAAATGTCGGCCATAGAATCGAAAATTAACACAGTTTTTGTTTTTATTGCGATTCTTGATACAATTTTGTGGGTGTAATGTTTGTATGTATGTATCAGGGATTTGAACGTTTAATCATCCGCATCCGCATCTGCATCCGCGGATGTCTAACTTTTGCATCCGTAACAACCCTGGTATGTATTTACGACAAAAAACTTTTTAAAGTATTATATCAGTTGCCTAGTATCCATATTACAAGCATTAGCTTAGTTTGGGACTAGATAGAGTTGTGTGTGAATGCCCAAACATTTTTTCACATTTTTCATTTTGTCACCAGTAAATTTTGAGTGGGTCTTTAAAAAAAAGATTGACGGCTAGCGCAACGTGCTTAGTCTTATGTTGTTCGTCCTAACTAATATTAAAAAAATAATTGATAAACATTCTTCTTTTTTAGGAATGGCTCATTCTGAAACTGGAAGATTCAATCGACTATGGGTATCAATGTCCTACTGCATTAGTAGCACTTTAAGTAGCATAGTTTTTTTTACTTTTTATTTTTTATAGTAGTACGCAGCTAAACAACATTCAATCGTTCGTTATAAGTATATTATTAATGAGACTAGTATCACTTATTAGTAATAAATTATGATAGCAACTACGCTCGACTCCATATTGAAACTGATTACGAACAATTTTAGAATTGAAAACTATGTATAAAAAATATATTTAAATAGTTACTTACAGATTACAAAAAGTCCTTATCAAGGTCTAGCTCTTATATCTTTATGACAAACTTCATTAAGATCCGTTCAGTGGTTTAGCCATAAAAGCGTAAAAAACAAACAAACAGAGATATTTCCGAACAAATACGACTCTTACCGCATAATATTGCGTTCACACCGATGAATGTTTCATTCCTTCTTTTTTAAATTGACGAAATTTAGTTCCAGTTTCGGCAAACTGTAAAGGGCCCCGTAAATTAACAGTGCACCGGACAATATTGCGTCTGACAGACTAATATCGTCCGGCGAGTTTTTAATCTGTGGGGTCTATATACTCCATTTTTTTCGTGTTTGTTCTCTCCGTCTATGTCCGGGACACCGATGTCCACTGATAGTGGTTACTATTTACCGCCAGACAGCTAACAGGCTACAGACAGACAGCCACAGCTAGCAAAAATAATTGATAATTGGGTGAAGGTTTTTGAGGTAAAACTTGCTTTATCTTAAGTCAGTTAATAGAAGAAGAATAGCAAGTATTGCTATTCTTATTCATTACCAGAATGTCGTAAGAGGATTCGGGAATCAAATGATAATACGCCTGAGCAAAACAAGGAAAATTCGAAGTAAAACCATGTACCAATCCACCTAACAAACCACAAGATACACGGCAGCAGTAGCCTAATAAGGTTGTTATGTTCTTGCGATGAATTACATAGAAACATGCCTAGATTATACGGAAACAA
The DNA here is from genome assembly GCA_905147015.1 of Laspeyria flexula. Lineage (NCBI taxonomy): Eukaryota > Metazoa > Arthropoda > Insecta > Lepidoptera > Erebidae > Laspeyria > Laspeyria flexula. The sequence goes on along the minus strand of LR989964.1, from coordinate 5,969,689 downwards.
TAGCATGACACATTATATATGAATCAAATCGGGAAGGAAGATACTCAAACTATGAATCCAATTTGTGGTCATAGAAGAAATAATTAATGATGTAGCTAATGACGCAAATCACCTCGAATAACTTACCTATTTTTCATTGTCTTCAAACACGGTAAAATCCTTGTTTACTCTGAAAACGTATTCTCAATATCGTTTAATACAATGTCGATTTTAAATCGATATACCGTACTCAATACTCAGGCCGAATTGGATGTAGATAAAGTATAACAACATTTTACAATCTTTAAATATCTGTTAAAAACAACCTAAAAAGTCTTATGGTTTGAAATCTTAACAATAAGAAGCTTAATGCCACTGATATCGGCTTAAGAAAATATATCATAAATTAAATCTTAAAATGCAATTAGACAGTATTTAGAAAGTTATATATTTACAAACATTTTAGATTGATTTTGGCACGAGTATAGCAAGAATTCATCAATGATTGATTTCAGTGCACCTTTGTTTGCATAAATGAAAGACGCTGACTACTCGAACGATCTTATAATCGAGGTTATAACGAAATGAATATTAATTTTCTTTTGCAATTATGATTATAAAAGTGCTTGCTAACTGATTTTTGTTCAGAGTAGGGCTCGTAGAAAACTATTTTCCGGGCACAGTTGCAGACTAATACTGGGCTAAAACTGCCAATAACCTAAAAATAGTTTTTATCCGATTAGGGGATGAAGACCTGTCTTGAGCAGCAGTCGTGGACACTTCTGTTTAGCCACGAAGGCTGTCTGTTCTCACAGGTCTAGATAACCTAGACGATATCAAAGGAAGGATTATGTATCAGCTGCTAACATAAAAATATTGATGATGTCATTCTTGTCATTGAAGCGCTAAATAGGTACGTAAGAGTATTATAAATTCAAACAACGCAACCTTTAGTCACACTATGCCATGTCAATAGTAATGGGCTAACTGTCTGTGTGTACCAAATGCATTCGATGATGGTCCATTGTTGTGTAGTTAATTGGTACACGTCATGCCTCTCTGGTTTATGTAAGTGCGTACCTTATATCGAATGAAAGGTTGATCATTTTTAAGGTTTCGTACCTCAACAGGAAAAAACGGAACCCATCAAGGATCACTCTGTTATCCGTCTATCTATCTGTCTCTCTGTCCGTCTGTCAAGAACAATTTTCTCAGGAACGCGTAGACGTATCAAGCCGAAATTATTAGGATTTATTTCTGAATCTATCGATAATCGACTAATATTATTATAAAATAATAATCATTTATTTCACAAATATTCTATCATCATCATATCAGCCCAATGACGTCCACTGTTGAATACAGGCCACCTAATTTCCGCCACAACGAGCAATTTTGAACCGCCCGCATCCAACGGCCACCCTCAAACTTTACTAGGTCGTCGCCGTCGGTCCATCTGGCGGGGGACGGCCAGACATTGGAAAGCGCAGCGTGGGCCACCACTCGAGAACCTTTTTGACCCATCGGTTATCACTTCTGCGGGCTATATGGCCTGCCCACTGCCACTTCAGCGATACGATCTGTATATAAAAAAGTCATATCTAAATAATCCATACATTCTATTAATCTATACTTCTATATCTATATTAATATTATAAAGCTGAAGAGTTTGTTTGTTTGGTTGAACGCTAGGATCTCAGGCAGGAAATACAGGTCCGATTTGAAAAATTATTATAGTGTTGGATAGCTCACTTATCGAGGAAGGTTATTGGCTATATAACATCACGCTACGTCCAATAGGAGTTGAGCAGTGGCTAAATAAAGAAAGAAAGAAAGAAAAATCATTTATTTCGTCAAAAACAACTTAACAGAGAAGGGTGAAATAACAAAAATATAAAACAAAAAAAAAGACAAAACAATTTAAAAAAAAATAATAGAAATCAATATTAAACTATTAAATAAATATGGTATAGTGATTTAAGGTATGCTGTTCTGCAAGCCCCACAGAAAAAGGCTGCCATCTCAGCATGGGCAGGGCAAATAGTACCCAGCGCTGAAGAACAGCTGAGAAGAACGACGGCAGCGAAGCGAAGCCCCGTGCGACAGTTAGTCAATTAATTCCATAGAGGAATTGCTTGTTTATTGGTATTATACGTATAAATAAATTCAGGTCAAAAAGTATGTTTTGTTGATGTTTGTATTTATTTACTTAGCTCGATTCTTATGTGAATAAGAACTCTCTGACTGAGGAGATTATTTACATAAATCTGTGGCCGTTTTTCAAGACAACTGTCATAACATTTTCACATAAAAATTATTTATGTGTACTTGTATGGTCATGTTAGTGATTCTGTCCTATTCAATTTGTGGCGACTATTCAATAGTACTCAGATATTTTAGAGTAAGTACATTTCTGTATTTTTGTATCGTAAAGCTTTTTTTGCATAAGGCTAAATTCTAACGAAGGTAATTCTACGATGTTGTTTGATAGTAAATTGCTTTTTCTGTGGTCCAAACCCATAAACATTCGACGCGTATTGCTAAGCGTCATCCAATCAAACACAGGCAAGAATCACACTTTAAGACATCGCACTGGCCTTTTAAAACAGGCATAAGATGACATTTGTCCGACTGGTAATTTCTGTCTTCTATCTCTAATTCTAATGTTCAAAATTGCCCAATAGTGTTTTTTAACTTATCTCTTTTCGACTTAAATATAATCTGTAAATTATATAATAAGTTTTATTGTTATTGAAACTCTTCTGAAGATTTATATATGACCCACGAATTATTTATGATCGTGTTATTCGTTTTTTCGTGCCCAGACACTGTGACGTCACGACCTGAGGCTTGTACGAACTTTGACCTCTCTAAACACCCTCTTTGATAAAAATAACATCATGATTAATTGGCTACCTGATATGAGATTCATAATAATATAATTATTATATGGGAGATTACGTTGGTGACTGATTTTGAAACATTTACATTAAAAACTGAATGGGCTGAGTTGGAGTGTAAAATTGTGTACCAGCTTATGTAGACAAGAGCACTGCAAGTACTGCAACAAAAGGAAAATTCTAAACAAACCCTATACCAACTCGTTTGGCCAGCGTGGTATAGTATAGTAGGCTGAATTTCATCCACTTCTTTGGAGAACACCCGTGCTTCGCGACTACTAGTTTTATAAAATATAGATTTCATTTTGGAACGTAATTACAATATCAAATTTTAGTATAAGTAATTACTACTATGATTTACATGCGGTATTATCGTATGATGTGTGTACATGGGTATGAAACGGTAAGGAAAAGATGAATTTTCTTGTTCGTTTCCTCATCGCTGAGGATGCTCAATAAAGAAACTGTGATTACTCGTAAATTATAATAATAATGGCCAGTGTATCGGAAAATTCCTATTCAATTGTTGTATTGTATGCTCAAATCTTTATTTACGCATTGGTAATTCTCGTGTGCCAGTGATGACTTAATGGTACTGAGACGTGGCCACTAACTGTGGGCCTCATTAGAAAGCTCACTCTTGCTCAGCGAGCCATGGAAAGAGTTATACTCTGAGTTTCCTTGCGTGATCGAATCAGAAATGAGGAGGTCCAAAGGACAACTAAAGTTGCCGACATAGTTCACTGAATCGCATCGCTGAAGTGGCAGTATCCAGGCCACATAGCTCGCAGAACCGATGGCCGATGGGGCAAAAAGGTTCTCGAGTAACGGCCACGTATCAGAAAGCGCAGCGTAAGACGGTCCCACACCAGTTGGACCAACGACCTGGTCAAGGTTGCGGGTGGCCGTTGGTTGCAGGCGGCACAAATAGGCCTCAGCCTATGTCCTATTCTTATAGAAGCTACTTAGGTATTATAATGGTGTTGTAGGTATATGAAAAGGTTATAATCAAACTAAAGAACAAAAATATGTAATTATTAGGTAACTTACCCAATAATTATAGGCAACCTCATTAAGTTTTCAAGGATACTCAGGTAGTTAAAGCCGGTACAATTAGTTGCTATCTATAACTACTTATAAATTATAGAATACACTTTGGATTTGAAAAGAGATGTAACACCACGCTGCGGACAAAAGGTGCTGAGCAGTGGCGAAATAAAAACGACGGGAGCGAAGCCCATGACTTCTAGTTAATTATATTCAAGATGAACAAAGGTGCCTGATTGTTTATCCCTGCTACGGAACCCTTCACTGTGCGTGGCCGTACACGCCCTTGGTCAATTTTCGTAAGTAGGTAGGTACCTATTCATCCTGTATAACGAAATGACGACACCCATGTCACGTCTCGTGACTTTGTTTAAATAACCTCAATATATAAATTAACAAAATAACGCAGAAATATTATATGCTATAAAAAGTGCATCAGGCGCAAAAAACAAATACATTAAAAGCATGGAACTTATATCTCGCTAGTTAGGATTTATAAGTTCTTTGATTAAAAGAATAATTTAATTTGAAAATAAATAATAAAACTTTTATTAAATAATAATAAAACTTTATTCAAATATCGAATATCGAAAATCGAAAATATCGTCGATAATACATTGCACAGTGTACTAACTACTTATAAATATAACAAACACATACTTATTATACATTATCTAGGTAAAATAAATATCTAATTTTATAAAAACTTTTTTTGTGAGTTACCTGCCTACAAGGTGATAAGAAGCTGACCCTAAAACAGTAAGCAGATTAGTTTCTAAACAACAATACGACTGCTATTGCGACTGTATAACAGGAAGGCGCCTCGGTTCCTATCTAAGTAGGTCGATAGCTTGTTTATTAAATCCACCCCCGTTTGACCCTGTTTATAGCACCCATCACGACAGCTACGGGGGATTTACACTGTCAGTTTTAAGGACATGCTTTTAAAAATAGTTGGATGTCATACAATTTAACTTTAGAACATTTATCAGATTGAAAACGATTATAATAAAAGACAAATGTGCAGTGTATAAATACTCTAATATTTGCATGTCAAAAACAAACGAAATATGCGATACTGAAAACGTATTTAAACGGGTGTACTATGCCAAATAATCGAATATCAATTGATCGACGACTATAAATCGAACATCCAAATACTCGAACGTAACTGAATACTTTTTATAGTATACTAGCTGACCCGGCGAACTTCGTACCGCCAAATATAAAAAAAAAACATCGATTAAAAAAAAAAAAGCGCGGATCCTAGATCTATGGTATTTGTATTCTGCTACTATACTACCTTGATACTGCAATGTATTTACTTTTCTACGAAAAATATTTTATTTCATATTTTACTTTATTTCATATTTTACAATATCCACAATTGTTTTATTTTTATTAAAATGATAATTTACTGTCTAATGTCAAATGATAGACCGAAAATAAATGGCGCCAATACATACAATGATAATTCACTGTCAAATGTCAAATGATAGACCGAAAACAAAAGGCGCGCGGATCCTAGGTCTATGGTATTTGTATTCTGCTACTATACTACCTTGATACTGCAATATATTTACTTTTCTACGAAAAATATTTTATTTCATATTTTACTTTATTTCATATTTTACTACACAATTGTCATAATATATTCTTTGAATTTACTGATGAATGATTATTAATATATTCAAGTGATGAGGTTGTATAGTAAGCAAAAAGAAAATAGAGATCTTTGATTTCTTTTTAATCTGTCATTAGGGCTGACGTTGATAAATATAATATACACACACAAAGTTGAAAGGATGAATGTTTGTTTGGATGTTTGATAATTTTAACCAAAAAGACACGGGATGGATGTTTCACAAAGATAAGTACTATTCTAATCAATCAGGTAATATTGGTTATGTTTAATCTGAAGTAATATCTGTGCTTAGAAAACATTGGCCGAAATTTCCCCTCTAAAAGTGAAAAGTTGCTGTGGTCACAGGAACAAAATAACAGGTAAGCGAAGTCACGGGTGACATACAGTATTATAATAAGATTTTTGGGATTATATACATTTCATTTAATATTGTAATAACTTTTAAACTATTTGTCGAAATAACTTAGTGTAAACGACAAAATTTATCTACATTAAATGACAAAAGTGATAAAGGTATTTACATTCCTAGGAATTAGTTTAATACCATGAAATTTTTCACTTTAAATGCAGTATCCGATTTAAATGTATTTCTGGCTCACTATTCTCTCTATATCGACTTCCACATAAAAGATAGGCATATGCTGTCAAAAAAGTGGCAGACCAACTAATAGTGCCACTAACTCAGTCTTCGATCTACTTTAAAGAGTTCCATTTTGTCATAATATATCCGATCCGGGGAAATTTGGTGCGTACATTGGTATATGGGCGGACTTAATGCCGTAAGCATTATCTACCAGTCTACCTTGGGTGATGCAGAGTAGAGCAAAATAAGTGCAGAATGATCAACTTATTAGAGTGTGAGTAGTCAAATAAGTTTGTGTAAGTTTGTGTGTTGTATGTCAGTGGTGATTTCTTTTAAATTCTATATTGTTTCGGGTAGGATAAACTTTTCTTGGGACCCTCAAGTGTTTTAACTGCATGTTGGCAAGGATTCATCATTATGTATTCTGGCCAACAGGAATCACAGTGATGACAGTGGGTAGGATTGTCCCTAAACCCCCTAAACTTACCACATGTGATTTTTCATTCACCATGCAGAATTTGAATTCAGAACGAATCCGCGCGCATTTGTTCTATGTGCACCATAAATACGTATAACTTGGGTCACAAATATTACAAATAAATTTTAATAACGAGTAGGTAACTATTATAAGAAAAGAATATATTATTTTTTATTTGAAAAATTAGATAGTTTTTATAAATAATCTACGACAAAAATGTTAAACAGTAACTTATTTACATCTATCTATCAAACTTATTTGAGGGTTGTGGAGGTCTACCCTCCGTTTCAACATTATCGTATTCGAGTTAAGTTAAGAGCTTATTTCATCACCCTATATTCAGAGTCCCTATAAGAGATCTTCTGATATACTATTTGGCCCATAGCATTATACACTACTTAAGGTTAGTCCCTTAGTCGCCTTTTACACCCCACGGGTTGAAATGTGGTTTATTACAAACACTTACATTATGTATTCCTAATTCGTCACTACACGGACACGGTGGAGGTGCTTGTGTATTCCAAGAAACACAATTCAATTAAAATCTTATTGAATTTTTTTAATTGAAGGTCACTTACGTGTATGCTAAGTGGAATACTAGTGGAATATTAGGTTTTGTCTGAGTATGCTTTGTTTAGGTGAGCTTCATAGAATGCATCACTTTCAGATTCTTAAATTTACAGCACGAAACAAAAGTCACCCCCTTTCTTAGAACTGACATTTCTACTCTATAAATGTCTAACTTTTGTCATTCTTTACAAGTATTTTTTATCGATTTAGTTTTCCAAAACATTCACATAATTTTTTGTTGTTAAGTAGTTTGTATCATAAACAAATTGGGATATGATCCATGGTTTGTGGACGTTTAACGGTGAAGGAAAATATCGTAAGGAAACCCACATACCCTAAAAGAAATTCTATAAGAATGTCTGATCCACCAACTTGCACTAGGCCAGCGTGAGTAGATTATGACCTAAACCCTCTCAGCTCTCTAGTAAGAGGAGAAGAGAACCTAGCAGTAGGACTTAATGGGTTGCTGATGAAGATGATGATGATGGTCCAGAAATAGTATTAATAATATGATATTTAACTTTTCTGATTGCGATAGGATTTGAAGCCGTGTTGTATAAAGATATCTAATGTTTTTCACCATAAATAATACGTGTGTATTACAAATTTTCAAAGAAGCTAAGTAGAAGTAGGGAAGGTAAGGTTTCAGCGATCATTCCTCCCACGTACGTGCCGGCTCTGGGGTGAACTTCCTACAGCTGTGTTTCCTGAGCGTTATGGCATGTCCTTCTTCTAACGAGGTTTAAAGAGAGCTATCCTCTCAAGGTAGCATTGGCAACGTCCATTAGCGGCGATAACCACTTACCATCAGGTGGGCCGCCAGCTCGTCTGCCACTTTAGGCAATAAAAAAATAAAAAAATTAAAAGCAACATTATATTATTACAGTTCAGTTTAATTAAACAAAAAAGCAACATATTTGAATACAGTTCAGGTTAATCTCGAGCCCCGTTTCATTTTGCAATCTATTGCTTGATCTTGACTCCCTCTACACCTCAACACTCGTGTAAACTAGGCCTTCTTCAGTCTGTCCACCTAGTCAGGAGTACTCCATGTTTACTAACCTTTTTTTTAATTTTCACAGATTAAATTAAATATGTGCAATGACACCTAGTTTTAGCCGGCTGGGGCTAGGTACATTTTCATAATTCATAATTCATTTTTTGCGAATACAGGTACAGTTAAAAGGTGTTAATTACAGTAAAGGTTTTAGTTCGCCATATTCTGCTATAGAGCATGCAATACATTATGTTTCTTTAAATCTATATGTTAAATAAAATCAGAAAAAATATTCTAAACCCATAAGATTACTCCGATAGCCCAAAGACGACTTTACTTATTATTTTATTTGATTATTAGATAATCTAAAGATACTAATGCACCACTATACAGGTACATACACTACAAGTCTGAAGACCTTCAAACCACGGAGGGTCCTGCTGGAAATTAATTCAAATTTTTTGTATAACTGTTGAGTTACTATTTTTTTACTTACACTATTCGAAAGGTATAAAATATTATGTAAGTGAAACTTTGGTTGTCAATTGAATCAGACGAAGGGTCGTGCTGGGTATACGGACATTATTAATGAAATTAAACAATTACTCTCATTAAATAATTAAAGATTTCGATTTTGTTTTGAGATTCTTAACTAAACTTCAAACTTCAAACATTTATTTGCAACTAAGTGGTACAAGGTCTTATTTTTTTTTATATATAAAAGACAACGCCCGCACTAGGTACCAAGCCCTGTGTCGCGAGGAGCTTTACAAACATGAAACTAATGGACACAAAGTACACCCAGACTAGAAACAAATATCTATGAATCACACAAATATTTGTCTCATGTGGGAATCGAACCCACGTCACCCAGCACGGCGATGTAGTGGCGAGGCGACCACCTTAACCACTGCGCCACGGTGACAGTCTAAAATATATAATAGGTTAGTTCATGACTTAGCGTCGTTGACAGGCATTGCAAAAATGAGGGTATAATATAAATAAAAACTTATGTACTTATCTATTATAGTATAGTTAAAATCTCGCTGCAGACTCGGTCATAAATCATTCGAGTGTTTCGCTCTCTTTCCCACTCACGGGCCTTATGGGCTGGCCACGCCCACACGTAGTCCTGTGCATTACTGCAGTCGATGAGTGATATCGATAGTTTTATATATTTATAAATGGGTGATAGAAATAAATACACATGTTTTTTTTATTTTATTACCAAATTTACTACAAAGCATTTTAAATATATAAACAAAAGAACGTATATATAAAACTAAAAATAGAAAATTAAAATTCTTCGTCTGAGTCATCGTCATCATCATCCACATGAATGATGAACTCTTCGCATAAATAAATGTGCTTTTCTTAAATCTTCATCTTGCAGCAAATCTGCAAACTGCAAACATTTTTGCAAATTTTCAATGGAGACATTGGAAACTTATCGATAATGGCCTTCCGCGCGCGCAACTAGCGCACATCCCTACTCCGATTATGATTTATGACCAAGTCTGCAGCGAGATTTTAACTATACTATACTAACTTCTAAACATAGTGATAAATTTATAGGAACACTATACCTATCACATACATCTTCTTATCTAATAATCTAAATATTATTCGAAATTTATATTAATAAACTTAAATCTACATCATATTATATCAAAAACATGACTTATATCTATCATTACTATAATATGACAAATATAAATTTAATGTAAGCATAAAAATTAAAGATAAAGATCGGATATTTTAGGATAGAGGGTTTCTTTTGGTTTTAAGGTAGATAGGTATTTATTTATTTATGTAAATTGAGATTATAATATTTATTTTTTTATTTTTGCGTTTTCAACTAACTACGAGCAAGCAGCCCACTTGATGAAAAGTGGCAACCACCGCTATTTCCTACCAAAAAGGAAAAAGGAAAATAGGATGGCAACGAGTGAAACGGTTGGGATTGAGGGGAGGATTTGGGTCATTGCAGTTTATCAATCAGTGACCCCGACTGCTAATCCGGAGGTTGTGGGTTAGATTCCCACCCAGGAAGAATCTTTGTGAGATGAGCATGATTGTTTGTTCTCTGTGTAATCTATAATATTATGTATATGTTACCGGAAATGTATGAAATCTAGGAATTGTATACAAATCCAAGGACATGTATACAATTCCGAAGCTATTTCGGAAATGTATAAAATATTGTTTTAAATACTAAGTATTTAATACATAGAGATTGTATATAATTCCAATATCGTATTAGGAAATGTATAAAAACAATGATTTCTGTAATAAATCACGTTCTTAAAATGAGTATAATAATTTTTATTAAGGCACTCGTTGAGATAATCAGGTAACAATCATACAATAAAATATAATATCTTCAAAATAACCCTAACCTAACCAGTCAGATTTGGATCGCTCTGAATCGGAGGGTGGTAAGTTTAGCAATCCAGCCGAGCCCAGCAGTGGGACTTAATGGGTGATGATGGGCTGATGATGATGATGAAGTTTAGCTATCGCACATAGGTCACCGGTCGTACTTCTGGGTGGTTTGAAAAAATAACCCTAACCTATCCAGTCCGACTCGGATTGTTCTGAATCGGGGGGTGTTAAGTTTAATACCCCTCGCCTCGCTATCCCCGCGTACTCATTGATATCTCAAATGTTTTACATTTCCGATTGCTATTTAGGAAATGTATACATTTCCTAGGAATTGTATACAATGACGGATTACATACATTTCCATTAACATATATATTTACAAAAAAACAAGCGAATATAATTGCTTAATTTGGGACTAGGTGGCGCTGTGAAATATTATTATTATTATATTAAGATTCCCTTTATTAAACTTGTTTCTCGCACCTACAATACATTTTTAAATATACATTATTATTATTTATATAGTTTAGATATTATTTGCAGAGCAAGTATGTAGCAATAATTACTATAGTTGTTATCGGAAGTGAGAAAGATAGAGATGATTTCACTTGATTCACTCCGCTATGCTTGCTGACTCCGTCATTGCAGTAATCCTTGTCGCAAAAGCTGCAGTTCTTTATGCGTAAAAATTTTTTATATTCGTCACATAATATTTTCTTTTTATCCTCTAGTACACAATGTGGCCAAATATTTCCATTATCTGTAAAAGCAGATATTTTTATCTATACCTACTAATATTATACAGCCTGCTGAAGAGTTTCTTTGCTTGTTTGGTTGAATACAAGGATCTTAGGAACTATTATTCCGATTTGAAGAATTATTTTAAAGTTTGATAGCTCATATTTATCGAGGAAGGTTATATAAGATCACGCTACGACCAATAGGAGCTGAGCAAAGAATGACGGGAGCGAAATTTCGCGCGAATTCTAGTACTAAATTATATAGACATCACTTATATATTTTACAGGATGTAACAATTAGGTATGACAGTAGGGGTAAGTCTGAAAGTACAAGACACACGAAGATTCTTAGGAACCATGTCATCGATTTTTGTGACAAAAACAACTGGAAGTACTCATAGATTTTAAAAAATCTGTATCCAGTTTGGAATTCGAATTTGGACGTATTGAAAATTAAAATCCAAATATTCATTCATGATTACATAGGTAAATAAAAAATTGTGGAAGCATATTTACCAAATTCAGCTATCACGCACATAAAGTCCTTAGGACAATCCTGTCAACAAATAAACACAACTATATTTAATTTTATAATAGGAGTAAAAGTATGAAATTGCCGTTTTATTGTAATAGGTAAGTACTTCGAATTTACATAGAACCTTCATGATTTGAGATTTTTGAGTGAAATTTTTTTCACATGGTATATTGAAGTTCTTTTTTAAAAAAATGTGCAGCTTAGACAAGAAAGATGGACTTTCGTGATGGAAACTTTGATTTGAAGAACGAACCACGTGGAAGAGCGCCCACACAGGTGAATAACAATGAATTGAAAAAATGGTGGAAGCCGATCCGAGCCAAACTACCCAGGAATTAGCGGCATGGTTTAACGTTACCTTACCAACAAAATTGACTCATTTGCGTCAAATCTATAAAATAAAAAATATGAAAAATGGGTATTGATTGATTAATGAAATAAAATCTCGTTCATTCATCTAGGTTACAAGGTAACACTTATGAAAGTCACAAGAATGTAACAGGTTATCCGAAAAGTAGTGTCAGCAAATTTGCCTACGACCAGTTCGCTGACGGGGTGAAGCTATGAGAAGAACTGGCAAGAAACTCACGCCACTCTTTTAAAAAAAATGGATAGTTACAATCTTTTGTAATTTACAATTTGGGTAGCGTGTAAAGTAATGCAGCAGAGCACCACACCAAGTTAAAATGAATGTTTACAAAATAAATAATAAACAAAAGTAAAAAGTCAGGCTCTGCGGTTGCATCACTTTACACATTGCTATGCATTCGTTAGGGGCAGTCTGTGAATAAAATAAAAAAACTGTTATTAAAAATAAAAAACAAAATTAAAAATTTTGAAAAAACCCACGACGATAACATCTATACAAAATAAGAAACGTAACAAATAAAAAGGTTTAAATAACTTTATTTTAAATCCCCGACGAAAAGATAATAAGTAGCGTAAAAACAATCCCAAGAAAATCCGTCGGGGGCTGCCATACCCTGACTTGAAATGAACAAAAGTATTGCATTTTTATATATTTGATACCTACCTAATTATTAACAATATTTAGTTTACAATATATATTTAATACTAAAAACAGTAATGATATATTGGCAGCCCCCGACGAATTTTCTTGGGATTGTTTTTACGCTACTTATTATCTTTTCGTCGGGGATTTAAAATAAAGTTATTTAAACCTTTTTATATGTTACGTTTCTTATTTTGTATAAATGTTATCGTCGTGGGTTTTTTCAAAATTTTTAATTTTGTTTTTTATTTTAAATATTTTCAAAGAGCGCCCTATCTTACTAACTGTAAGTAACTCGTATAAAATTTTAAGAACCTTGAAAGATAAATAAAAGTTTTATACTAAGTTATAGCACAAACACATTTTTTTAAATTTACTGTTGCAGTAAGTCTTATAACTTGAAATTATCATTTTAATTTTCTTATTTTAAACTTTTTAATGAGCACCTTATCTTACCATGTAAGCTCTAGAATTAATGGAATTTGCATGGAGCTTCGACTATATTATATATATTTTAATTTTTTGTTGACTTGCGTGCTCACCCGTCGCACAAAAGTCGCCGGAGCCCCGCTTCGCGGGGCTCCTACTTCTGGGTGGTTTGAAAAAAAAAAATAACCCTAACCTAACCAGTCCGATTCGGATTGCTCTGAATCGGGGGTGTTAAGTTTAGCTATCGCACATTGATTGCCGTAGCCGGACTGCCTTCGGCGTTAGCGCAGATTTCCACCTATAATAGCTTGTATCTCGAAAACGGTGCGTGCTATCGCAAAAATGATGAAAATTTGGTTACACCCCGAGCACGGGATACCTATAAGTTAGAATAAATAAGGTAGGTAGGTGTTTATATAACGTTAGTCTTACTAATTTTTTTTAGGCTTATCATTGTATACCTCAGTACTAGTATTCAGTGATATAACATTACGAGATCGGTTTTCGGATTTTTTCCTTTACTTGTGCAACTTGTTATTGCTTCTGGCCAAATTTAATGATTCTAGGTCAACGGTAAGTTCCCTATAGATTATGATCGTCAAGATAAATGGAGCATAAACAGCTGTATCTTTTGATTGCGTTAACTTAGAATTTTGATTTTTATTTTACGCCGAGGGTTTGCAGACCCAAGTAAATGATATTAATTTCAGCTTTATACCTCTATGCGTTCTTGAGAAAAATATTCTAGACAGACGGACAGACAGACATACAACGGAGTGATCCTATAAGGGTTCCGTTTTTTTCTCAATATCTCAGTACTACAATGCTGCGTGCCCCTATACAGTAACAGGTCTAATTATTTTACAGATAACTGTAAATATAAGTTTGCTTAGTCTATTGCAGCGCCCCCTGGCGAAAAAATACAATATCGTGTATCCAAAAGTCATCCTCGATAAATCACAAATACATTACAGAAAACCGTATCGAAATCGGTTTAATCGTTTTAAAGATAGGAGGGCACAAAGGTTTCAACGAAATCAACATAGGTTTGCCTAGTCTATTGCAGCGCCCCCTGGCGAAAAAATACAAAATCTTGAATCCAAAAACAATCCTCGATAAATCACAAATACATTACAGAAAACCGTATCGAAATCAGTCTAATCTTTTAAAGATAGGAGGGCACAAAGGATTCAACGAAATCAGTGTATTGTAGCGCCCCCTGGCGAGCTATTAACATAACACCTATCTAATAACCTGTCCCCAAGAGCCGCACACACTTTACAGAAAACCGCATCTAAATTGGTCAAACCGTTTCCGTGCTATAAGGCATTATGTTGGAACACACAAACACACAGCCTCTCACCCCAAACGCATATACCGTCTCCGTTCCGTCGTGGGTAAAAACAATAAAGGAAATGCACGAGAAAACTGACATAAATATTCACAAAGTGCCCCCACGTCACAAGTGTCATTCTACAAAATCAAGATATATCAAATCAATAATACTTAACATTATTCCCAAGACATTTTATCATCTAAAAACTCATTAATTGTAGAATACCCCTTACGAATAAGATGATCTTTAACAATGGTTTTGAATTTAAGTAAGGGTAAATTCATTATGTCTTCGGGAATTTTGTTATAAAATCGTACACCGAGTCCCTCAAAAGAATAATGAACTTTATGTAAACGATGATATGTGCCTACTAACTTATGTTTACTTCTAGTGTTAACGCAATGAATGTCACTATTCTAGGTATATAGATGAATATTTTGTTTGACAAGCATAATATTTGCAAATATATATTGGGACGCAGTTGTCAGAATACCTATTTCTTTGAATCGTTCTCTCAGGGAAACTCCTGAACCTAAGTTATAAATAGAGCGAATGGCTCGTTTTTGAAGAATGAATATTGTTTCAATAACAGCAGCCTTGCCCCAAAGCAAAATACCATAGGACATGATGTTGTAAAAATAACTAAAATAAAATAATCTCACGGTTTCCACATCAGTAAGTTGTCGTATTTTTCTGACTGCAAAAGCCGCAGAGCTAAGTTTACCTGCGAGACACGATATATGGGCTCCCCACTGAAGTTTGCAATCTAAAGTTTTACCCAAAAGTTTCAGTGTTTAAATTAAGATTAATACTAGTACTTTTAACATTTGGCATTGTAAATCTGACACATTTTGTTTTTTTGGAGTTTAGCAATAGATTGTTTGCCGTAAACCAGTCCAAGACATTCGCGAGAGAACCATTTACACCGTCAAAATTTGTTGCTTTACGATCAACTTTGAAAATAAGAGACGTATCATCTGCAAATAGTACTATGTCGCAAAAATCCTGTACGTAGAATGGCAAGTCATTAATATAAATCAAAAATAGAAAAGGACCAAGAATTGAGCCCCGAGGGACGCCCATTTCTATAGGTATATATTCTCTATAGGTAGTCCTGAAGACCTATTTCCTTTAATATCAACGCATTGTATCCTATCTATTAGGTAAGAGGCAACAAGACCAAGTGCAGCGTCCCTAATGCCATAGTGACTAAGTTTTCGCAAAAGTGTATTATGCTGAACACAGTTGAAAGCTTTCGAAAGATCGCAGAAGACACCAATAGCATCCATTGAATTCTCCCAGGCGTTAAAAAAATTATTCAATAGAGTAACACCTGCATCTACAGTAGAGCGACCCCTTGTGAAACGATATTGCTCACTGTGTAATAATTTATTTAAATGAAAGTGACTCTCTAATTGCTGCAATATGATTTTTTCAAACATTTTACTAATAGCTGGCAATATGGAAATAGCTCTAAAGTTAGAAGGGTCACTCTTAGATCCATTTTTAAACAAAGGTATAACTTTACTGTGTTCCATTAGATCAGGAAACTTACCTGTATCTACACATCTGTTAAAAATTGCAGCTAGGTATGGCGCTATATCAAAAATAATATTTTCAACTAATTTGACTGAAATACCCCATAGATCACCAGTTCTTTTTGAACTGAGCGACTTGAATGTTTTTATTATGTCGCTGGGGTCGGTATATTTAAAACTAAAAATGACACTACATTCTGTCGTTTTGCTCCTAACCAAGAGTTCAGCTTTAACCGGGCAATAATCTAAGGAGCTGGTTGTGTTTACCGGTATGTTAACAAAAAAGTTATTAAATACTTCAGTTATAGCTATATTATTCGAGATAATGTTATTATTAATGTTTAATTGAATATTATTATCTCGTTGTTTAGCCCGACCAGTTTCACTATTAATTATGTTCCTAGTAGTTTTAATTTTACTGTCGGACTGTTTAATCTAATTACTTAAATATAAGGACTTGGCGGTAACACAAGTCTTTTTAAAAGTTTTAGAATAATTTCTAACATATTTAACAAAAGTAGAATCAAAATTATAACGTTTCATGCCGCAAAGTTCATACAACTTAGCTCTACTTTTGTATGTTCTGGATGTTGCCCAGTCACAGAACTGAATTTTAGTACATTTATTGAATGTTTTAACTTTAAAAATATTGTTAAATTGCAATTCTATAATACTAAACAAAGACGCGTAAGTATAGGTCGTCTGGACTATCCTGGCTAAAGTCAATGTTGGTGAGGTCATCAGCAATACTATCACTAAAAAGTTTTAGGCGAGCAGAGGTCATTGGCCTACATGTGATCTTATCCACTTTAGTGGTTGTGCCTAAAGGGAATATTGCTTTTTGTCCGTAGTGATCAGATGTTAAGTCACTTATGGTGTTATCATAAGTGACTTAACATATATATTGTCTAAACATGTAGCAGAATGTGATGTAATTCTAGTGGGTGCAGAAAATAAAAAATCCACTTTAGCTTTCTCCGATCTAGTCGAGCAATAACGGCAGATGTGTACTGTGCCGAACTCCGAACAATAATAGCAAAACTAGCAGTGAAACAGCCCCGACTCATGAATCGATCTTCACCATTATTGCTCCATGATAATGCGAGACCTCATACAACCGTTTTAACTCTACAGAAATTGCAATTAAAAACCATTCGTCACCCTCCGTATTCGCCAGACCTTGCTCCAACGGACTACCATTTTTTTCGTGATTTGGACATTTTTCTACGTGATAGTCTTCTATATCTACATAGTTTTCTTTTCAGGAGGCAGTACAAAATGCTTTCACACAGTTTGTCGAATCTAGATCACCAGAGTTCTATCGCAAAGGCAAAAATGACCTTCCTACTAGATGGCAGCAATTATTTAGATTAAACAAATTACTATGTTAAATTAAGTAAAATACGAATTTAAATTTTTCAGTACAAATCGGCAATTTCATACTTTAACCCCTAATATATAATAGCTTATAGAGGAATAGTTTGTGAGTCAGTGACGTTGTAGGGGGTAATCTCGGGATCTACTAAACCGATTTTCAAAATTTCTTTTAGTGTTGAATAGCCCATTTATCAAGGAAGGTTATCTGACCTTCCTTGATGGATGATGGGCTATCCAACACTTTATAACTTATAGCCTTTTATAATATGTATAGTTACTTAGTTACTTATATAATATACATATTATAAAAGGCTTTGTCCTGACTGACTGACTGACAGACAACGCACAGCCTAAACTGCTGGTCGTAGTGACTTGAAATTTGAGGGTGTGTTTGTCCTAATGTCTAGAGGCGTAATAAGAAAGGGTTTTTTAAAATTCAACCCCTAAGGGGATGTAAAGGGATAAAAACGATTGTATGAAACTTCTTTGTTTTTAACTTATAGATTTGAAAATTTGTTTTGAGGTACTACTATCAAAATAAAAAATACCCTCATCAATTTTTTTGACAAGGGTGGCTTTGGAAGGGTGATATTGGGGATGAAACGTTGTATGAAAAGATCTTTGTTTTGAAGTTAACGTTTTGCAAATTAGTATTGGGATAGGAACTTAAAATGTTTTTTTAATATTTTTGATAGGGATGAGTTTAGGGGGTGAAATATTAAATAGATAGTTCTTTGTTTTTCAAGTTATATATTTGGTCTTACTTAGTCGTTATTTTTTAGGTTTTTATGGACGGATAATACGCAATTAGAACTTCAGTTTACAAGTGAGTTGATGGGTTGTTTTTAGTGTTTAAAAAACTTACCCTAGGGATGAAACAGGTGTGAAAATTTTTAGAAATTGATATGGATGTCGTTTTCAAGGTTTTCAGGGACGCTGATTACAAAAATGTTATCTATATTGACGTAAAAGGAAATTCAACTCCAGTAGTGGGGTGTTGTGGAATTCATGAATTGCACTTAAAACAAGTAGGTATCTATGTAATATCGAAATCTACGCGGACGAAGGCTATATAACATCACGCTACGCCCAATAGGAGCCGAGCAGTGGCCAAATAAAGAACGACGGGAGCGAAGCCCCGCGTGACGTCTTGTCGGCTATTTATTTATTTTATTTGGAAATCATACAGTGAAGTATAATAAATTTATAACAACTTAGGTATTATAAAACTAAGCACTATTTAACTGTTTAACTATACAACAAATTGTAGAGGTTTTCAAGTTTTTAGTTTTAGTAATACTTACCATTACATTAACTTTTGGCATTTCAATATTTCTTGAAGATAGGAATATAATATCAGGAATGGAGTCATAACATTTTAAGCATGACACTGCAAAGAACAAATTTAAATTAATGTAAGTACTGGGTGGCGCAAAAGTAGTGGCACTAAAGAAAATGCTTTTTTTTTTTTTATTATACATTTTCTGTCATTCTGTTGTTGAAAATTGTGTAGTGAACAAATGTAAAATACACTGAAAATAAACATGGACCGTTTTACTCCCCAAGAACGTGGAATATCAGTGATAAGAACACAACGTGAATTTCGTCGACGATTTCCCCACCGTCCGGCACCGATTGGTCGCACAATTCGACGCTTTGCCACACACCCACTAAAAGTTACTGTATGGTGTGGCATCTGTGTTGACAGAGTGATCGGACC
Source organism: Laspeyria flexula (assembly GCA_905147015.1). Taxonomy (NCBI): domain Eukaryota; kingdom Metazoa; phylum Arthropoda; class Insecta; order Lepidoptera; family Erebidae; genus Laspeyria; species Laspeyria flexula. The sequence continues at coordinate 5,950,418 of LR989964.1, read as the reverse complement.
CTATTTTTTCGAAGACGCTGGAGGCAATGCGATAACTGTCACTGGAGAACGCTACAGAACCATGTTACGTGAGTTTTTGATACCCAGTTTGGACGAATTGGGGCTGGAGCACATCTGGTTTCAACAAGACGGCGCTACGGCACACACAGCGCGCGACACTATGGACTTAGTGAGGGACGCTTTTCCAGGCCGAGTTATCTCTCGTTTTGGCGATTTGCCTTGGCCTGCAAGATCACCCGATCTGACCAGTCCAGACTTTTTTCTTTGGGGTTTTTTGAAATCTCGGGTGTATGTGAACAAGCCACAGACTCTCGCAGCTCTAAAAGAAAACATTCGTCAAGAAATAACGAACATATCGCAGGAAGTGTTACGGCAAGTTATGCAAAATGTCATAAATAGGGCTCAAATGTGTATCAACTCTGGAGGTCACCATTTAAAAGACATCATCTTTAAATCCTAATGGTACGAAATTTAATGGCACAAATATACATTTAAAAAAATCTAAATCTAGTTTTCTAATTTAGAAAAAATGTTATAGCTGAACCAAATAGGGTCTTTACTTTTGCGCCACCCGTTATATGGACATAAACGTACTTGTACCGAGACCACGGTCCCAGATTCCACCTAAATCTATATCCATAATTATTTTTGAGTAGTATTTTGAGACCACGGGAAAAAATAAGTTGAAATACAATTAATCAAAAAGTTGATAATTATTTTGATTCACAATAAATTGTCAATTCGTGTAGTAACGGATTAAAATAGGGTATTAAAATAGATAATGTCACTACCCCATATCACCGACACCCACAAGTTAAAATGGGGTAGTGACATTATGTATTCTTTATCCGTCAATCCGTCACTACAGACAGACAAAAGTTACAAACTACTTACGGAATAAATAATACATTAATTACGTAAGAAAATATTTAAAAATACACACCTCTTTCAAATGTTGCCAAAAAAACTAGGCATATTGCAATTATTTTGAGAGACATGTCTTAATTTTTTTTTATTTATATTTTCACGGTAATACAGTAGATCCCAAACAAACTCCAGTAACGGTCTACAGTTGACTGACCTCTAGCTACTATCCCGCTGAATAATATAGTTACCATACAGGATAAGCCTATCGATATCGAAGGAAATATAATCCATATACATATTATAAAAGGCTTTGTCCTGACTGACTGACTGACAGACAACGCACAGCCTAAGGTACGATTCAGACCAACCGGCTCGCATCGGCCCGCGCCGGGCGGCATTTTACAATGTGTTAAAGAACATTGAAATGTATCAACAGTAATTACAGTTCATATTTGCATGCAACTTACGCATAGTTACCTCCGTCGGCACCCCGCGACGCGCGACGGCCGACCGGCTCCGACCGGCTGCCGTCGGGTCCGCTCGGAGCCGGTCGGCCGTGTGTCGTACGGAGATTACGGTGCAGCAACAGCTAGCGAATCATTCAAGTTGTGTTCTTCAAGCGATATTTTAAATAATATTTCACTTTACGTCTACGCGGCGCAAAGAGAGCGGCACTTCTGGGCGCTTGCAGTGCGTACGGATTCCAGCGGACGCTGTCGGCTGCCGCGGCACCCGTACGGCTACCGCGGCAGCCGTACGCATGCCGCGGCAGCCGATCGGCTGCCGCGGCACGCGTACGGCTCCGTTCCGATGCGGCGCGACGCGAGCCGGTTGGTCTGAATCGTACCTTAACCGCTGGTCGTAGCGATTTAAAATTTGGAGGGTGTGTTTGTCCTAATGTCTAAAGGTGTACTAAAAAGGGTTTTTTTAAATTGAACTCCTAAGGGGGTGAAAAGGGATAAAAACGATTTTGTGAAACTTATTTGTTTTTTAACTATAGATTATATAACTATAGATTTGAAAATTTGTTTTGGGGTACATCAAAATAAAAAATACCCTCATCAATATTTTTGACAAGAGTGGCTTTGGAAGGGTGAAATTGGGGATGAAACGTTGTATGAAAAGAACTTTGTTTTGAATTTAACGTTTTGCTAATTAGTATTGGGATAGGAACTTAAAAATATTTATTTACAACGATATAAACTATATTAATCTAAGGTAATCAACTAACTTAAATTAAAAATAAAAATAAACAATATTTACAACCTAACACAATAAAAAAAACAAAATATTAAATAGTGGTGAAATAATTAAAAAATGGCAAAAATGGAACTTAAAATGTTGTTTTTAATATTTTTAATAGGGATGGGTTCAGGGGGTGAAATATTAAATAGACAGTTCATTGTTTTTCAAGGTCAAACTTTAAAATATATTATGCTGTGTGGACTTAAGAGATAATTGTTTCTCGTACGGTCAATTATATGTTGCTTGCTCCCGAGTAAGTAGACCATCTTCATTAATTATTTTAGCTGCCCCAGATAAAAAAAACAAAAAAACATCGTTTACAAAGAAGGGCTATGAACAGCTCTGCCCTGCCAATAGCGTCTAACTATAAAACTATATCCACGCGAGCGAAGCCGCAGGCATAAGCTAGTATTTTAAAATAATACGCGACTGTCAGGACGGGTATTGGTTTTCGTGCGTAATTTGTATTATTTTTTTTCTTATTCCCACGTTTCTTCCATAATGGCTGGATGGATTTCGACAATTAAACTATTGTTAGATTCTTCTCATAAACAAAACGGCGGACTTTTGGCGCCAAATTGTAAGCAGTTACATTTTTTTTTTTTAACCAATCGTATCGAGTAGCGTATCAAAATAAAGAGAATCAAATGGAGATTAGAAATATAATATTACATAATGTTAATTATTTAAATTTAATCAGGAATAATAATTACTCTAGTCTTTTTAGTGCGTTGCTTATCTATGGATTTTTTGCAGTCGGGTTATTATAATTTTTTAATTATTTACTTGTTCCTCCAGTGTATAATAATTAAAAAACAAACCTAACTATGAAACTTATTAACCTACTGAAAACATAAATTTTAAAAAAAATTCATGTCTTGCAACGACTGCTTTAGTCGTTGCGAGACTTGTCATTTTAATTATCTACACTTAGCCTCCAAGTGTAGATAATTAAAATTACTTGTACTCTGAATTTCAACATTCAATTACCTAATCGGTTTTGATATACGACGATATGACGACGATACGACGTATTATAAACGACTCTGTAACGTGTGAAGCCAAGGTGAGCATAAAGAGTAGGTAAAACACGTAGGTATATTAATTAGGAATTTATTGTGAAAAATTGAACGCAGAAAATACCGATAAACGACGAAAAATTATTATTTTACCTCCAAATATTGTTAAAACTGTATTAATTAAAATATATTTATCATCAAATTATTTTTTGAGGAAAACCGAAAATACGTAATTATCTTTTACCTCATAATAGTACATTATGATATAGGTGCGGTAAGTTGATAATTAGAGCCGAGGTGGTATTGCTATACAAGAACGCAGAGGCTGTACATTATCGATAAACTTGTGTCAACGGTTGCGATTTTTCGCTAAGCTGTCGAACATAGTGATTATCATAGACAAGAATAATGATCACCTAGTTACTAATTTCATCCCCGATTACCCTCAAACAACTGTCATTGAATTGGTTACCTTGGCAACCGACCATGTGCGGTCGCTAAGGTAAACAATATTGAATTGACGTTACTTGTCGGTAGGTTTTTTTTCATTTATTATAATACAAAATTGCCAGTACAAAAGGAAGTTCTAATCTACAAAAAAGTTTTAATGCTATTATGGACTTATCAGTGAGGATACTGTCTTCTCGCAAAATAGATATTCCGATATTTGTACTTTATTATTGTAAATTACTGTTTGTTTCTTATATAAATAAATTAAACTAAAAGATATTGAAAATTAAGAGTGTGTATTGGACAAAAGTAGTTAACTGCGCCCAACTCTGGTTGAGTGTATCCGCAAAAGGTAAGAAATTAGTAGTAGAAATCTCCACCCACTTACAACACTTATACAGCAACTTACACAGAGCTTTAAAGACGTATTCACATCAAAAAAGAAAAAAAAATGGTTCTTGAAAATAATATAAATCAATATTTTTATTTTCATGGAGATTCAACATCAAAAAACATTTATTTATGATAAAACTAAACTATGAATACGGTTTTCGCTCGACTTTCGAAATCTTAAAGTGTTTAGCGATTTATCTCGGAAAAAAATCGATTCACGTTATAATCGATTCAGATTACGACAGATTCAGATGACATTTATGTCGAGAATACCACCCCAGTTTAATTAAACAAAAAAACTGGTTAAAAGCATGTTTGAGCCTGGTTTGCCAGCTTACCCCGCCTGCAGTAACAGCATGTGGGTGACCTCCCCGAAGACACCTCCTCCCACTTGTCCTTTCGGTGGGGTCCCCCACAATGACTGCAGGCCTCCTCCTTCTCCTCACACACCATTTTTGTGTGCCCGTAGCCTAGGCACCGAGAGCACTGGACCAAGGGTGAGTGATCTCCGACTTTGACCCGCTGGAGGTCGATATGAACTGTGCCGGAGTCCGTCAGGCGGCCCCATATCTTCGGTGACACCTTCACCACTATATGGGCCACCAGCGGACTCCTCGTTTTCTTGCGGTATCGAACCTCCATCCGGTCATCGTCGCCGCCGATGTCCTTGAGGAGATTGTTCTGCGCCCTCAGCGCCCTAAGCACCTCCTCATATAAGTTATAACTCATCACATCTTTGAGGACAATCAGCAGATCCCTGTTCCGAATGCTCTCGAAGTCTAGGCCCTGACTCCTGGCTTCTAATTTCTTCTTTATTTTCTCCAGCTCGTCTGCGGAGCTGCACCCTAGTATTACCTTCTGGTCTTTTATTTTCCTAACTCGATCTATTCTCAGTCCCTCTTTTACGGCCTCTGTTGCCGTTCTTATCTTTTCAATCACTTGGTCTCCGGTGTCCATAGGATCGTTGGATTTGATGACTATCGAGTGCATGGCCGCAGGCCCCCTCGGTTTGGACTTTGGGGGCGCGGCCACTGCACTCACGTAGGACACCGGAGCCTTCTTTAACTCTTCTCTCAATTTCCTCATTTCTTCTCTATTTTCTTCTAATATCTTGCCATGTTCTTCTAACTTTTTAACTAGGGTGCAGTCCTCTTCTTTTCGTAGTGGCTGGTTTCCCACTTGCTTGGGTGCCTCCTCCGTTCGTGGATTCACACGCGGTCCTAACACTTCGCCATGCTCGGCCACCGACTCCTTCACCAACGCGTAAAGGCGCTCGATGGCCTCCAGTACGTCATTTTTGATGTCGGTGCGGAGGTATCGGCTGTTGTTAATAGCCATCTTGCCTTTCATAAGGCAAGCCTTCGCCTCCGCAATTCGGCTGGGGTACTTAGACTCCTTCGCGCCCGTCGGTTCTTTGGCCTTGTTTTTCGGCGCAGGTGTATTTTTGGGGGGAGATACCGAAGCGCGAGCTTTCACTTCTATATCCTCCACACTGCGCCTGACCAAGGCCCCTTCGCCTCCAGGCGCAGAGGGTCTCGCCATAGATGACGTGCTGGACGCCCTCGGGGAGGTGCGGATGAGGAACATGATGATGCTAACCGATTGGACTCAAATCAATAAATGTAAAGATAAATAATTAATTGAAATATTAAAAGTATGTAAATAAATTAAAATAAATTTTTAATTATTTAAAAATTGTATAAAAATGTAAAATATAACAAAATAAGATAAAATAATGTTTTCACAAAAATATAAAAGTGTATAACGAGTAAAAAGTGTATATAACAAAACAAGACGACGCAGAAACAAAATAAGAGAAATTTATATTGTCGTTCCCCAAATTCACTCCACCTACGTGAGTGATGACGACCCTGAACAAAAAATTTCAGTCCTGAAGTCCAGGAACACTGTAAACGGGCGTTCTTGGTGCCGTTAGAAGCGGCACGACTGCGCCTGTCCCATAAAATATATTCCGGACACCTCCGGGGGTCAGGGGAAAAGGTATAGGCAGAAATGTGAGTATTAAAAATGAAATTTGGGGAAAAATCTCAGTTTCTAACAACTTTTTTCTGTTTCAGATGGAGCCGGGCATGCAGCGCCTTCCTCGTGATAAAAGCTGAGATTTTCAGGAAATTTGGAAAAGCGAAAGTGTGAAAATCGGGATAAACTTAAAAATTTTGAATAAAATTGTCAAAACAAATTTGTAAGGCAAATTTTTGAGATCTACTTAACCCTCGGGAATTGTCGCTAGAGTGTCCCAGTATACGTAGATATCAAAAGAAATCACAAAAAGACACAAAGATAAAAAAAAAAAAAAAAAACTTACATGCGGTATTATCGTGTGATGTGTGTACATGTGTGTACATGGGTATGAAACGATAAGGAAAAGTAGAATTTTCTTGTTCGTTTCCTCATCGCTGAGGATGCTCAATAAAGAAACTGTAATTAGTCGTAAATTATAATAATAATGGCCAGTGTATCGGAAAATTCCTATTCAATTGTTGTATTGTATGCTCAAATCTTTATTTACGCATTGGTAATTCTCGTGTGCCAGTGATGACTTAATGGTACTGAGACGTGGCCACTAACTGTGGGCCTCATTAGAAAGCTCACTCTTGCTCAGCGAGCCATGGAAAGAGCTATACTCTGAGTTTCCTTGCGTGATCGAATCAGAAATGAGGAGGTCCAAAGGACAACTAAAGTTGCCGACATAGTTCACTGAATCGCATCGCTGAAGTGGCAGTATAGTATATATATATATAGGCCACATAGCTCGCAGAACTGATGGCCGATGGGGCAAAAAGGTTCTCGAGTAACGGCCACGTATCAGAAAGCGCAGCGTAAGACGGTCCCACACCAGTTGGACCAACGACCTGGTCAAGGTTGCGGGTGGCCGTTGGTTGCAGGCAGCACAAATAGGCCTCAGCCTATGTCCTATTCTTATAGAAGCTACTTTAAGGTATTATAATGGTGTTGTAGGTATATGAAAAGGTTATAATCAAACTAAAGAACAAAAAGATGTAATTATTAGGTAACTTACCCAATAATTATAGGCAACCTCATTAAGTTTTCAAGGATACTCAGGTAGTTAAAGCCGGTACAATTAGTTGCTATCTATAACTACTTATAAATTATAGAATACACTTTGGATTTGAAAAGAGATGTAACACCACGCTGCGGCCAAAAGGAGCTGAACAGTGGCGAAATAAAAACGACGGGAGCGAAGCCCACGACTTCTAGTTAATTATATTCAAGATGAACAAAGGTGCCTGATTGTTTATCCCTGCTACGGAACCCTTCACTGTGCGTGGCCGTACACACCCTTGGTCAATTTTCGTAAGTAGGTAGGTACCTATTCATTCTGTATAACGAAATGACGACACCCATGTCACGTCTCGTGACTTTGTTTAAATAACCTCAATATAAATTAACAAAATAACGCAGAAATATTATATGCTATAAAAAGTGCATCAGGCGCAAAAAACAAATACATTAAAAGCATGGAACATATATCTCGCTAGTTAGGATTTATAAGTTCTTTGATTAAAAGAATAATTTAATTTGAAAATAAATAATATAACTTTTATTAAATAATAATAAAACTTTATTCAAATATAAAGATAATACATTGCTGCACATTGTACTAACTACTTATAAATATAACAAACACATATTATACATTATCTAGGTAAAATAAATATCTAATTTTATAATAATTTTTTTGTGAGTTACCTGCCTACAAGGTGATAAGAAGCTGACCCTAAAATAGTAAGCAGATTAGTTTCTAAATAACAATACGACTGCTATTGCGACTGTATAACAGGAAGGCGCCTCGGTTCCTATCTAAGTAGGTCGATAGCTTGTTTATTAAATCCACCCCCGTTTGACCCTATTTATAGCACCCATCACGACAGCTACGGAGGATTTACACTGTCAGTTTTAAGGACATGCTTTTAAAAATAGTTGGATGTCATACAATTTAACTTTAGAACATATTTTATCAGATTGAAAACGATTATAATAAAAGACAAATGTGCAGTGTATAAATACTGTAATATTTGCATGTCAAAAACAAACGAAATATGCGATACTGAAAACGTATTAAAACAGCCTATGTACCTACCTACCATATTTCTGCAAATCAATAAATTTCATCTCATTTCTAAAGAGTATTTTTCTGTAAGTGACCGAAAAGTTGTTGGTTTATTTTTTAAAGTGGCAGACCAACTAATAGTGCCACTAACTCAGTCTTCGATCTACTTTAAAGAGTTCCATTTTGTCATAATATATCCGATCCGGGGAACTTTGGTGCGTACATTGGTATATGGGCGGACTTAATGCCGTAAGCATTATCTACCAGTCTACCTTGGGTGATGCAGAGTAGAGCAAAATAAGTGCAGAATGATCAACTTATTAGAGTGTGAGTAGTCAAATAAGTTTGTGTAAGTTTGTGTGTTATATGGCAGTGGTGATTTCTTTTAAATCCTATATTGTTTCGGGTAGGATAAACTTTTCTTGGGACCCTCAAGTGTTTTAACTGCATGTTGGCAAGGATTCATCATTATTAATTCTGGCCAACAGGAATCACAGTGATGACAGTGGGTAGGATTGTCCCTAAACCCCCTAAACTTACCACATGTGATTTTTCATTCACCATGCAGAATTTGAATTCAGAACGAATCCGCGCGCATTTGTTCTATGTGCACCATGAATACGTATAGCTTCGGTCACAAATATTACAAATAAAGTTTAATAACGAGTAGGTAACTATTATAAGAAACGAATATATTATTTTTTATTTGAAAAATTAGATAGTTTTTATAAAGAATCTACGACAAAAATGTTAAACAGTAACTTATTTACATCTATCTATAAAACTTATTTGAGGGTTGTGGAGGTCTACCCTCCGTTTCAACATTATCGTATTCGAGTTAAGTTAAGAGCTTATTTCATCACCCTATATTCAGAGTCCCTATAAGGGATCTTCTGATATACTATTTGGCCCATAGCATTATACACTACTTAAGGTTAGTCCCTTAGTCGCCTTTTACACCCCACGGGTTGAAATGTGGTTTATTACAAACACTTACATTATGTATTCCTAATTCGTCACTACACGGACACGGTGGAGGTGCTTGTGTATTCCAAGAAACACAATTCAATTAAAATCTTATTGATTTTTTTTTAATTGAAGGTCACTTACGTGTATGCCAAGTGGAATACTAGTGGAATATTAGGTTTTGTCTGAGTATGCTTTGTTTAGGTGAGCTTCATAGAATGCATCACTTTCAGATTCTTAAATTTACAGCACGAAACAAAAGTAACCCCCTTTCTTAGAACTGACATTTCTACTCTATAAATGTCTAACTTTTGTCATTCTTTACGAGTATTTTTTATCGATTTAGTTTGCCAAAACATTCACATTTTTTGTTGTTAAGTAGTTTGTATCATAAACAAATTGGGATATGATCCACGGTTTGTGGACGTTTAACGGTGAAGGAAAATATCGTAAGGAAACCCACATACCCTAAAAGAAATTCTATGAGAATGTCTTATCCACCAACTTGCACTAGGCCAGCGTGAGTAGATTATGACCTAAACCCTCTCAGCTCTCTAGTAAGAGGAGAAGAGAACCTAGCAGTAGGACTTAATGGATCGCTGACGAAGATGATGATGATGGTCCAGAAATAGTATTAATAATATGATATTTAACTTTTCTAATTGCGATAGGATTTGAAGCCGTGTTGTATAAAGATATCTAATGTTTTTCACCATAAATAATACGTGTGTATTACAAATTTTCAAAGAAGCTAAGTAGAAGTAGGGAAGGTAAGGTTTCAGCGATCATTCCTCCCACGTACGTGCCGGCTCTGGGGTGAACTTCCTACAGCTGTGTTTGCTGAGCGTTATGACATGTCCTTCTTCTAACGAGGTTTAAAGAGAGCTATCCTCTCAAGGTAGCATTGGCAACGTCCATTAGCGGCGGTAACCACTTACCATCAGGTGGGCCGCCTGCTCGTCTGCCACTTTAGGCAATAAAAAAATAAAAAAATTAAAAGCAACATTATATTATTACAGTTCAGTTTAATTAAACAAAAAAGCAACATATTTGAATACAGTTCAGGTTAATCTCGAGCCCCGTTTCATTTTGCAATCTATTGCTTGATCTTGACTCCCTCTACACCTCAACACTCGTGTAAACTAGGCCTTCTTCAGTCTGTCCACCTAGTCAGGAGTACTCCATGTTTACTAACCTTTTTTTTAATTTTCACAGATTAAATTTAATATGTGCAATGACACCTAGTTTTAGCCGGCTGGGGCTAGGTACATTTTCATAATTCATTTTTTGCGAATACAGGTACAGTTAAAAGGTGTTAATTACAGTAAAGGTTTTAGTTCGCCATATTCTGCTATAGAGCATGCAATACATTATGTTTCTTAAAATCTATATGTTAAATAAAATCAGAAAAAATATTCTAAAACCATAAGATTACTCCGATAGCCCAAAGACGACTTTACCTACTTATTATTTTATTTGATTATTAGATAATCTAAAGGTACTAATGCACCACTATACAGGGACATACACTACAAGTCTGAAGACCTTCAAACCACGGAGGGTCCTGCTGGAAATTAATTCAAATTTTTTGTATAACTGTTGAGTTACTATTTTTTTACTTACACTATTCGAAAGGTATAAAATATTATGTAAGTGAAACTTTGGTTGTCAATCGAATCAGACGAAGGGTCGTGCTGGGTATACGGACATTATTAATGAAATTAAACAATTACTCTCATTAAATAATTAAAGATTTCGATTTTGTTTTGAGATTCTTAACTAAACTTCAAACTTCAAACATTTATTTGCAACTAAGTGGCACAAGGTCTAACCACTAGGCCAACAGGCCAGTCGACATTGATAAAGTGTTATTATTCCAGTTTACTTGTGTAAATATCTTCTCTAGTAAAACTCTCTGGAATTTTCTCATTCCTGAGTTGTAATTTGGTCTTACAAATTTTAACATATTTATTAGCAACCATAAATTATACGCAACATGTCCAACTAACAGTCGAAAAGAGTTTTATGTTAAAAATCAATAGAGGCAAATTTTAACCTTATTTTTAGGGTTCCGTAGTTCTGACTAGGAACCCTTATAGTTTCGTTATGTCCGTCTGTCTGTCTGTCTGTCTGTCCGAGGTTTTGCTAAGTGACCGTTAGTACTAGAAAGCTGTAATTTTGTAGGAGTGTGTATATTAATTACGTCGACAAAGTGATAAAATAAAATTTTGGAAAATATTTTTTTTAGGGTAGTCCCATACATGTGAAGTGAGGATGAATATTTTTTTTTGTCGTCTACCCCATCGTGTGGGGTATCGTTGAATAGGTCTTCTAAAATGACTTGGGGATTACTAACATTATTTTTCGATTTAATGGTCCATTTACGAAATATTAAACTTTAAAGAGCAAATTTTTGTTCCAGTAGGGCGTCCCCCCCCTCTAAAAGCTAAACTGCTGGCTTGAAAAATCTGGAAAAATTCATGCTGATAGTGCATTTCATGAACTTTAAATAAAAACTATAGCGGTTAAGATAACTTTATTAGTTTAGCAGCAATAGTCGTTGAACTTGGGTGTTGGATAATTTTGTACCAAATACAAAATCCTTAGCATTAACTCCTAATATCTTTACCATTACTTATATTCAGAATAAAGAACAACAGAATTGTACTATATTGTGATAACGGGCTACTACGGAACCCTACACTGTGCGTGGCCCGACACGCACTTGGCCAGTTTTTTTATTTTTATATAAAAGACAACGCCCGCACTAGGGAACAAGCCCTGTGTCGCGGGGAGCTTTACAAACATGAAACTAACGGACACAAAGTACACCCAGACTAGAAACAAATATCTATGAATCACACAAATATTTGTCTCGTGTGGGAATCGAACCCACGTCACCCAGCACGGTGATATAGTGGCGAGGCGACCACCTTAACCACTGCGCCACGGTGACAGTCTAAAATATATAATAGGTTAGTTCATGACTTAGCGCCGTTGACAGGCATTGCAAAAATGAGGGTATAATATAAAAAAAAAATTATGTACTTATCTATTACTAACTTCTAAACATAGTGATAAATTTATAGGAACACTATACCTATCACATACATCTTCTTATCTAATAATCTAAATATTATTCGAAATTTATATTAATAAACTTAAATCTACATCATATTATATCAAAAACATGACTTATATCTATCATTACTATAATATGACAAATATAAATTTAATGTAAGCATAAAAATTAAAGATAAAGATCGGATATTTTAGGATAGAGGGTTTCTTTTGGTTTTAAGGTAGATAGGTATTTATTTATTTATGTAAATTGAGATTAAAATATTTATTTTTTTATTTTTGCGTTTTCAACTAACTACGAGCAAGCGGCCCACTTGATGAAAAGTGGCAACCACCGCTATTTCCTACCAAACAGGAAAAAGGAAAATAGGGTGGCAACGAGTGAAACGGTTGGGATTGAGAGGAGGATTTGGGTCATTGCAGTTTATCAATCAGTGACCCTGACTGCTAATCCGGAGGTTGTGGGTTAGATTCCCACCCAGGAAGAATCTTTGTGAGATGAGCATGATTGTTTGTTCTGTGTGTAATCTATAATATTATGTATATGTTACCGTAAATGTATGAAATCTAGGAATTGTATACAAATCCAAGGACATGTATACAATTCCGAAGCTATTTCGGAAATGTATAAAATATTGTTTTAAATACTAAGTATTTAATACATAGAGATTGTATATAATTCCAATATCGTATTAGGAAATGTATAAAAACAATGATTTCTGTAATAAATCACGTTCTTAAAATGAGTATAATATTTTTTATTAAAGCACTCGTTGAGATAATTAGGTATCAATCATGCAATGAAATATAGTATCTTCAAAATAACCCTAACCTAACCAGTCAGATTTGGATCGCTCTGAATCGGGGGGTGGTAAGTTTAGCAATCCAGCCGTGCCCAGCAGTGGGACTTAATGGGTGGCTGATGATGATGATGAAGTTTAGCTATCGCGCATAGGTCACCGGTCGTACTTCTGGGTGGTTTGAAAAAATAACCCTAACCTATCCAGTCCGACTCGGATTGCTCTGAATCGGGGGGTGTTAAGTTTAATACCCCTCGCCCCGCTATCCCCGCGTACTCATTGATATCTCAAATGTTTTACATTTCCGATTGCTATTTAGGAAATGTATACATTTTCTAGGAATTGTATACAATGACGGATTACATACATTTCCGTTAACATATATATTTACAAAAAAACAAGCGAATATAATTGCTTAATTTGGGACTAGGTGGCGCTGTGAAATATTATTATTATTATATTAAGATTCCCTTTATTAAACTTGTTACTCGCACCTACAATACATTTTTAAATATACATTATAATTATTAATATAGTTTAGATATTATTTGCAGAGCAAGTATGTAGCAATCATTACTATAGTTGTTATCGGAAGTGAGAAAGATAGAGATGATTTCACTTGATTCACTCCGCTATGCTTGCTGACTCCGTCATTGCAGTAATCCTTGTTGCACAAGCTGCAGTTCTTTATTTTAAAAAAATTTTTATATACGTCACATATTATTTTCTTTTTATCCTCTGGTTCACACTTTTGAAAAATATTTCCATTATCTGTAAAAGCAGATATTTTTATCTATACCTACTAATATTATATAGCCTGCTGAAGAGTTTCTTTGCTTGTTTGGTTGAATGCAAGGATCTTAGGAACTATTATTCCGATTTGAAAAATTATTTTAGAGTTTGATAGCTCATATTTATCGAGGAAGGTTATATAAGATCACGCTACGATCAATAGGAGCTGAGCAAAGAATGACGGGAGCAAAATTTCGCGCGAATTCTAGTACTAAATTATATAGACATCACTTATATATTTTACACGGTGTAACAATTAGGTATGACAGTAGGGGTAAGTCTGAAACTACAAGACACACGAAGATTCTTAGGAACCATGTCATCGATTTTTGTGACAAAAACAACTGGAAGTACTCATAGATTTTAAAAAATCTGTATCCAGTTTGGAATTCGAATTTGGACGTATTGAAAATTAAAATCCAAATATTCATTCATGATTACATAGGTAAATAAAAAATTGTGGAAGCATATTTACCAAATTCAGCTATCACGCACATAAAGTCCTTAGGACAATCCTGTCAACAAATAAACACAACTATATTTAATTTTATAATAGGAGTAAAAGTATGAAATTGCCGTTTTATTGTAATAGGTACTTCGAATTTACATAGAACCTTCATGGTTTGAGATTTTTGAGTGAAATTTTTTTCACATGGTATATTGAAGTTCTTTTTTAAAAAAATGAGCAGCTTAGACAAGAAAGATGGACTTTCGTGATGGAAACTTTGATTTGAAGAACGAACCACGTGGAAGAGCGCCCACACAGGTGAATAACAATGAATTGAAAAAATGGTGGAAGCCGATCCGAGCCAAACTACCCAGGAATTAGCGGCATGGTTTAACGTTACCTTACCAACAAAATTGACTCATTTGCGTCAAATCTATAAAATAAAAAATATGAAAAATGGGTATTGATTGATTAATGAAATAAAATCTCGTTCATTCATCTAGGTTACAAGGTAACACTTATGAAAGTCACAAGAATGTAACAGGTTATCCGAAAAGTAGTGTCAGCAAATTTGCCTACGACCAGTTCGCTGACGGGGTGAAGCTATGAGAAGAACTGGCAAGAAACTCACGCCACTCTTTTAAAAAAAATGGATAGTTACAATCTTTTGTAATTTACAATTTGGGTAGCGTGTAAAGTAATGCAGCAGAGCACCACACCAAGTTAAAATGAATGTTTACAAAATAAATAATAAACAAAAGTAAAAAGTCAGGCTCTGCGGTTGCATCACTTTACACATTGCTATGCATTCGTTAGGGGCAGTCTGTGAATAAAATAAAAAAACTGTTATTAAAAATAAAAAACAAAATTAAAAATTTTGAAAAAACCCACGACGATAACATCTATACAAAATAAGAAACGTAACAAATAAAAAGGTTTAAATAACTTTATTTTAAATCCCCGACGAAAAGATAATAAGTAGCGTAAAAACAATCCCAAGAAAATCCGTCGGGGGCTGCCATACCCTGACTTGAAATGAACAAAAGTATTGCATTTTTATATATTTGATACCTACCTAATTATTAACAATATTTAGTTTACAATATATATTTAATACTAAAAACAGTAATGATATATTGGCAGCCCCCGACGAATTTTCTTGGGATTGTTTTTACGCTACTTATTATCTTTTCGTCGGGGATTTAAAATAAAGTTATTTAAACCTTTTTATATGTTACGTTTCTTATTTTGTATAAATGTTATCGTCGTGGGTTTTTTCAAAATTTTTAATTTTGTTTTTTATTTTAAATATTTTCAAAGAGCGCCCTATCTTACTAACTGTAAGTAACTCGTATAAAATTTTAAGAACCTTGAAAGATAAATAAAAGTTTTATACTAAGTTATAGCACAAACACATTTTTTTAAATTTACTGTTGCAGTAAGTCTTATAACTTGAAATTATCATTTTAATTTTCTTATTTTAAACTTTTTAATGAGCACCTTATCTTACCATGTAAGCTCTAGAATTAATGGAATTTGCATGGAGCTTCGACTATATTATATATATTTTAATTTTTTGTTGACTTGCGTGCTCACCCGTCGCACAAAAGTCGCCGGAGCCCCGCTTCGCGGGGCTCCTACTTCTGGGTGGTTTGAAAAAAAAAAATAACCCTAACCTAACCAGTCCGATTCGGATTGCTCTGAATCGGGGGTGTTAAGTTTAGCTATCGCACATTGATTGCCGTAGCCGGACTGCCTTCGGCGTTAGCGCAGATTTCCACCTATAATAGCTTGTATCTCGAAAACGGTGCGTGCTATCGCAAAAATGATGAAAATTTGGTTACACCCCGAGCACGGGATACCTATAAGTTAGAATAAATAAGGTAGGTAGGTGTTTATATAACGTTAGTCTTACTAATTTTTTTTAGGCTTATCATTGTATACCTCAGTACTAGTATTCAGTGATATAACATTACGAGATCGGTTTTCGGATTTTTTCCTTTACTTGTGCAACTTGTTATTGCTTCTGGCCAAATTTAATGATTCTAGGTCAACGGTAAGTTCCCTATAGATTATGATCGTCAAGATAAATGGAGCATAAACAGCTGTATCTTTTGATTGCGTTAACTTAGAATTTTGATTTTTATTTTACGCCGAGGGTTTGCAGACCCAAGTAAATGATATTAATTTCAGCTTTATACCTCTATGCGTTCTTGAGAAAAATATTCTAGACAGACGGACAGACAGACATACAACGGAGTGATCCTATAAGGGTTCCGTTTTTTTCTCAATATCTCAGTACTACAATGCTGCGTGCCCCTATACAGTAACAGGTCTAATTATTTTACAGATAACTGTAAATATAAGTTTGCTTAGTCTATTGCAGCGCCCCCTGGCGAAAAAATACAATATCGTGTATCCAAAAGTCATCCTCGATAAATCACAAATACATTACAGAAAACCGTATCGAAATCGGTTTAATCGTTTTAAAGATAGGAGGGCACAAAGGTTTCAACGAAATCAACATAGGTTTGCCTAGTCTATTGCAGCGCCCCCTGGCGAAAAAATACAAAATCTTGAATCCAAAAACAATCCTCGATAAATCACAAATACATTACAGAAAACCGTATCGAAATCAGTCTAATCTTTTAAAGATAGGAGGGCACAAAGGATTCAACGAAATCAGTGTATTGTAGCGCCCCCTGGCGAGCTATTAACATAACACCTATCTAATAACCTGTCCCCAAGAGCCGCACACACTTTACAGAAAACCGCATCTAAATTGGTCAAACCGTTTCCGTGCTATAAGGCATTATGTTGGAACACACAAACACACAGCCTCTCACCTCAAACGCATATACCGTCTCCGTTCCGTCGTGGGTAAAAACAATAAAGGAAATGCACGAGAAAACTGACATAAATATTCACAAAGTAGCCCCCACGTCACAAGTGTCATTCTACAAAATCAAGATATATCAAATCAATAATACTTAACATTATTCCCAAGACATTTTATCATCTAAAAACTCATTAATTGTAGAATACCCCTTACGAATAAGATGATCTTTAACAATGGTTTTGAATTTAAGTAAGGGTAAATTCATTATGTCTTCGGGAATTTTGTTATAAAATCGTACACCGAGTCCCTCAAAAGAATAATGAACTTTATGTAAACGATGATATGTGCCTACTAACTTATGTTTACTTCTAGTGTTAACGCAATGAATGTCACTATTCTAGGTATATAGATGAATATTTTGTTTGACAAGCATAATATTTGCAAATATATATTGGGACGCAGTTGTCAGAATACCTATTTCTTTGAATCGTTCTCTCAGGGAAACTCCTGAACCTAAGTTATAAATAGAGCGAATGGCTCGTTTTTGAAGAATGAATATTGTTTCAATAACAGCAGCCTTGCCCCAAAGCAAAATACCATAGGACATGATGTTGTAAAAATAACTAAAATAAAATAATCTCACGGTTTCCACATCAGTAAGTTGTCGTATTTTTCTGACTGCAAAAGCCGCAGAGCTAAGTTTACCTGCGAGACACGATATATGGGCTCCCCACTGAAGTTTGCAATCTAAAGTTTTACCCAAAAGTTTCAGTGTTTAAATTAAGATTAATACTAGTACTTTTAACATTTGGCATTGTAAATCTGACACATTTTTTTTTTTAGAGTTTAGCAATAGATTGTTTGCCGTAAACCAGTCCAAGACATTCGCGAGAGAACCATTTACACCGTCAAAATTTGTTGCTTTACGATCAACTTTGAAAATAAGAGACGTATCATCTGCAAATAGTACTATGTCGCAAAAATCCTGTACGTAGAATGGCAAGTCATTAATATAAATCAAAAATAGAAAAGGACCAAGAATTGAGCCCCGAGGGACGCCCATTTCTATAGGTATATATTCTCTATAGGTAGTCCTGAAGACCTATTACCTTTAATATCAACGCATTGTATCCTATCTATTAGGTAAGAGGCAACAAGACCAAGTGCAGCGTCCCTAATGCCATAGTGACTAAGTTTTCGCAAAAGTGTATTATGCTGAACACAGTTGAAAGCTTTCGAAAGATCGCAGAAGACACCAATAGCATCCATTGAATTCTCCCAGGCGTTAAAAATATGTTTCAATAGAGTAACACCTGCATCTACAGTAGAGCGACCCCTTGTGAAACGATATTGCTCACTGTGTAATAATTTATTTAAATGAAAGTGACTCTCTAATTGCTGCAATATGATTTTTTCAAACATTTTACTAATAGCTGGCAATATGGAAATAGCTCTAAAGTTAGAAGGGTCACTCTTAGATCCATTTTTAAACAAAGGTATAACTTTACTGTGTTCCATTAGATCAGGAAACTTACCTGTATCTACACATCTGTTAAAAATTGCAGCTAGGTATGGCGCTATATCAAAAATTATATTTTCAACTAATTTAACTGAAATACCCCATAGATCACCAGTTCTTTTTGAACTGAGCGACTTGAATGTTTTTATTATGTCGCTGGGGTCGGTATATTTAAAACTAAAAATGACACTACATTCTGTCGTGTTGCTCCTAACCAAGAGTTCAGCTTTAACCGGGCAATAATCTAAGGAGCTGGTTGTGTTTACCGGTATGTTAACAAAAAAGTTATTAAATACTTCAGTTATAGCTATATTATTCGAGATAATGTTATTATTAATGTTTAATTGAATATTATTATCTCGTTGTTTAGCCCGACCAGTTTCACTATTAATTATGTTCCTAGTAGTTTTAATTTTACTGTCGGACTGTTTAATCTTATTACTTAAATATAAGGACTTGGCGGCAACACAAGTCTTTTTAAAAGTTTTAGAATAATTTCTAACATATTTACCAAAAAAAGAATCAAAATTATAACGTTTCATGCCGCAAAGTTCATACAACTTAGCTCTACTTTTGTATGTTCTGGATGTTGCCCAGTCACAGAACTGAATTTTAGTACATTTATTGAATGTTTTAACTTTAAAAATATTGTTAAATTGCAATTCTATAATACTAAACAAAGACGCGTAAGTATAGGTCGTCTGGACTATCCTGGCTAAAGTCAATGTTGGTGAGGTCATCAGCAATACTATCACTAAAAAGTTTTAGGCGAGCAGAGGTCATTGGCCTACATGTGATCTTATCCACTTTAGTGGTTGTGCCTAAAGGGAATATTGCTTTTTGTCCATAGTGATCAGATGTTAAGTCACTTATGGTGTTATCATAAGTGACTTAACATATATATTGTCTAAACATGTAGCAGAATGTGATGTAGTTCTAGTGGATGCAGAAAATAAAAAATCCACTTTGGCTTTCTCCGATCTGGTCGAGCAATAACGGCGGATGTGTACTGTGCCGAACTCCAAACAATAATAGCAAAACTAGCAGTGAAACAGCCCCGACTCATGAATCGATCTTCACCATTATTGCTCCATGATAATGCGAGACCTCATACAACCGTTTTAACTCTACAGAAATTGCAATTAAAAACCATTCGTCACCCTCCGTATTCGCCAGACCTTGCTCCAACGGACTACCATTTTTTTCGTGATTTGGACATTTTTCTACGTGATAGTCTTCTATATCTACATAGTTTTCTTTTCAGGAGGCAGTACAAAATGCTTTCACACAGTTTGTCGAATCTAGATCACCAGAGTTCTATCGCAAAGGCAAAAATGACCTTCCTACTAGATGGCAGCAATTATTTAGATTAAACAAATTACTATGTTAAATTAAGTAAAATACGAATTTAAATTTTTCAGTACAAATCGGCAATTTCATACTTTAACCCCTAATATATAATAGCTTATAGAGGAATAGTTTGTGAGTCAGTGACGTTGTAGGGGGTAATCTCGGGATCTACTAAACCGATTTTCAAAATTTCTTTTAGTGTTGAATAGCCCATTTATCAAGGAAGGTTATCTGACCTTCCTTGATGGATGATGGGCTATCCAACACTTTATAACTTATAGCCTTTTATAATATGTATAGTTACTTAGTTACTTATATAATATACATATTATAAAAGGCTTTGTCCTGACTGACTGACTGACAGACAACGCACAACCTAAACTGCTGGTCGTAGTGACTCGAAATTTGGAGGGTGTGTTTGTCCTAATGTCTAGAGGCGTAATAAGAAAGGGTTTTTTAAAATTCAACCCCTAAGGGGATGTAAAGGGATAAAAACGATTGTATGAAACTTCTTTGTTTTTAACTTATAGATTTGAAAATTTGTTTTGAGGTACTACTATCAAAATAAAAAATACCCTCATCAATTTTTTTGACAAGGGTGGCTTTGGAAGGGTGATATTGGGGATGAAACGTTGTATGAAAAGGTCTTTGTTTTGAAGTTAACGTTTTGCAAATTAGTATTGGGATAGGAACTTAAAATGTTTTTTTAATATTTTTGATAGGGATGAGTTTAGGGGGTGAAATATTAAATAGATAGTTCTATGTTTTTCAAGTTATGTATTTGGTCTTACTTAGTCGTTATTTTTTAGGTTTTTATGGACGGATAATACGCAATTAGAACTTCAGTTTAGAAGTGAGTTGATGGGTTGTTTTTAGTGTTTAAAAAACTTACCCTAGGGATGAAATAGGTGTGAAAATTTTTAGAAATTGATATGGATGTCGTTTTCAAGGTTTTCAGGGACGCTGATTACAAAAATGTTATCTATATTGACGTAAAAGGAAATTCAACTGTAGTAGTGGGGTGTTGTGGAATTCATGAATTGCACTTAAAACAAGGATCTATGTAATATCGAAATCTACGCGGACGAAGGCTATATAACATCACGCTACGCCCAATAGGAGCCGAACAGTGGCCAAATAAAGAACAATGGGAGCGAAGCCCCGCGTGACGTCTTGTCGGCTATTTATTTATTTTATTTGGAAAACATACAGTGAAGTATAATAAATTTATAACAACTTAGGTATTATAAAACTAAGCACCATTTAGCTGTTTAACTATACAACAAATTGTAGAGGTTTTCAAGTTTTTAGTTTTAGTAATACTTACCCATACATTAACTTTTGGCATTTCAATATTTCTTGAAGATAGGAATATATCAGGAATGGATACATAACATTTTAAGCATGACACTGCAAAGAACAAATTTAAATTAATGTAAGTATATGGACATAAACGTACTTGTAGCGAGACCACGGTCCCAGATTCCACCTAAATGTATATCCATAATTATTTTTGAGTAGTATTTTGAGACCACGGGAAAAAATAAGTTGAAATACAATTAATCAAAAAGTTGATAATTATTTTGATTCACAATAAATTGTCAATTCGTGTAGTAACGGATTAAAATAGGGTATTAAAATAGATAATGTCACTACCCCATATCACCGACACCCACAAGTTAAAATGGGGTAGTGTCATTATGTATTCTTTATCCGTCAATCCGTCACTACAGACAGACAAAAGTTACAAACTACTTACGGAATAAATAATACATTAATTAAGTAAGAAAATATTTAAAAATACACACCTCTTTCAAATGTTGCCAAAAAAACTAGGCATACTGCAATTATTTTGAGAGTCATGTCTTAATTTTTTTTTATTAATATTTTTATATAATACAGTAGATCCCAAACAAACTGCAGTAACGGTCTACAGTTGACTGACCTCTAGCTACTATCCCGCTGAATAATATAGTTACCATACAGGATAAGCCTATCGATAAAGGAAATATAATCCATATACATATTATAAAAGGCTTTGTCCTGACTGACTGACTGACAGACAACGCACAGCCTAAACCGCTGGTCGTAGCAATTTAAAATTTGGAGGGTGTGTTTGTCCTAATGTCTAAAGGTGTACTAAAAAGGGTTTTTTTAAATTGAACTCCTAAGGGGGTGAAAAGGGTTAAAAACGATTGTGTGAAACTTATTTGTTTTTTAACTTATAGATTTGAAAATTTGTTTTGGGGTACATCAAAATAAAAAATACCCTCATCAATATTTTTCACAAGAGTGGCTTTGGAAGGGTGAAATTGGGGATGAAACGTTGTATGAAAAGAACTTTGTTTTGAAATTAACGTTTTGCTAATTAGTATTGGGATAGGAACTTAAAAATATTTATTTACAACGATATAAACTATATTAATCTAAGGTAATCAACTAACTTAAATTAAAAATAAAAATAAACAATATTTACAACCTAACACAATAAAAAAAAACAAAATATTAAATGAATGATAAGAAATGAAATAATTAAAAAATGGCAAAAATGGAACTTAAAATGTTGTTTTTAATATTTTTAATAGGGATGGGTTCAGGGGGTGAAATATTAAATAGACAGTTCATTGTTTTTAAAGGTCAAACTTTTAAATATGCTGTGTGGACTTAAGAGATAATTGTTTCTCGTACGGTCAATTATATGTTGCTTGCTCCCGAGTAAGTAGACCATCTTCATTAATTATTTTAGCTGCCCCAGATAAAAAAACAAAAAAACATCGTTTACAAAGAAATGCTATGAACAGCTCTGCCCTGCCAATAGCGTCTAACTATAAAACTATATCCACGCGAGCGAAGCCGCAGGCATAAGCTAGTATTTAAAAAATTTACGCGACTGTCAGGACGGGTATTGGTTTTCGTGCGTAATTTGTATTAATTTTTTTCTTATTCCCACGTTTTTTCCATAATGGCTGGATGGATTTCGACAATTAAACTATTGTTAGATTCTTCTCATAAACAAAACGGCGGACTTTTGGCGCCAAATTGTAAGCAGTTACCTTTTTTTTTTAACCAATCGTATCGAGTAGCGTATCAAAATAAAGAGAATCAAATGGAGATTAGAAATATAATATTACATAATGTTAATTATTTAAATTTAATCAGGAATAATAATTAGGTACTCTAGTCTTTTTAGTGCGTTGCTTATCTATGGATTTTTTGCAGTCGGGTTATTATAATTTTTTAATTATTTACTTGTTCCTCCAGTGTATAATAATTAAAAAACAAACCTAACTATGAAACTTATTAACCTACTGAAAACATAAATTTTAAAAAAATTTCAAGTCTTGCAACGACGTTGCGAGACTTGTCATTTTAATTATCTACACTTAGCCTCCAAGTGTAGATAATTAAAATTACATGTACTCTGAATTTCAACATTCAATTAGTCGGTTTTGATATACGACGACGATACGACGATACGACGTATTATAAACGACTCTGTAACGTGTGAAGCCAAGGTGAGCATAAAGAGTAGGTAAAACACGTAGGTATATTAATTAGGAATTTATTGTGAAAAATTGAACGCAGAAAATACCGATAAGCGACGAAAAATTATTATTTTACCTCCAAATATTGTTAAAATTGTATTAATTAAAATATATTTATCATCAAATTATTTTTTGAGGAAAACCGAAAATACGTAATTATCTTTTACCTCATAATAGTACATTATGATATAGGTGCGGTAAGTTGATAATTCAAGTCGAGGTGGTATTGCTATACAAGAACGCAGAGGCTGTACATAATCGATAAACTTGTGTCAACGGTTGCGATTTTTCGCTAAGCTGTCGAACATAGTGATTATCATAGACAAGAATAATGATCACCTAGTTACTAATTTCATCCCCGATTACCCTCAAACAACTGTCATTTAATATTGGTTACCTTGGCAACCGACCATGTGCGGTCGCTAAGGTAAACAATATTGAATTGACGTTACTTGTCGGTAGGTTTTTTTTCATTTATTATAATACAAAATTGCCAGTACAAAAGGAAGTTCTAATCTACAAAAAAGTTTTAATGCTATTATGGACTTATCAGTGAGGATACTGTCTTCCCGCAAAATAGATATTCCGATATTTGTACTTTATTATTGTAAATGACTGTTTGTTTCTTATATAAATAAATTAAACTAAAAGATATTGAAAATTAAGAGTGTGTATTGGACAAAAGTAGTTAACTGCGCCCAACTCTGGTTGAGTGTATCCGCAAAAGGTAAGAAATTAGTAGTAGAAATCTCCACCCACTTACAACACTTATACAGCAACTTACACAGAGCTTTAAAGACGTATTCACATCAAAAAAGAAAAAAAAATGGTTCTTGAAAATAATATAAATCAATATTTATATTTTCATGGAGATTCAACATCAAAAAACATTTATTTATGATAAAAGTAAACTATGAATACGGTTTTCGCTCGACTTTCGAAATCTTAAAGTGTTTAGCGATTTATCTCGGAAAAAAATCGATTCACGTTATAATCGATTCAGATTACGACAGATTCAGATGACATTTATGTCGAGAATACCACCCCAGTTTAATTAAACAAAAAAACCGGTTAAAAGCATGTTTGAGCCTGGTTTGCCAGCTTACCCCGCCTGCAGTAACAGCATGTGGGTGACCTCCCCGAAGACACCTCCTCCCACTTGTCCTTTCGGTGGGGTCCCCCACAATGACTGCAGGCCTCCTCCTTCTCCTCACACACCATTTTTGTGTGCCCGTAGCCTAGGCACCTAGAGCACTGGACCAAGGGTGAGTGATCTCCGACTTTGACCCGCTGGAGGTTGATATGAACTGTGCCGGAGTCCGTCAGGCGGCCCCATATCTTCGGTGACACCTTCACCACTATATGGGCCACCAGCGGACTCCTCGTTTTCTTGCGGTATCGAACCTCCATCCGGTCATCGTCGCCGCCGATGTCCTTGAGGAGGTTGTTCTGCGCCCTCAGCGCCCTAAGCACCTCCTCATATAAGTTATAACTCATCACATCTTTGAGGACAATCAGCAGATCCCTGTTCCGAATGCTCTCGAAGTCTAGGCCCTGACTCCTGGCTTCTAATTTCTTCTTTATTTTCTCCAGCTCGTCTGCGGAGCTGCACCCTAGTATTACCTTCTGGTCTTTTATTTTCCTAACTCGATCTATTCTCAGTCCCTCTTTTACGGCCTCTGTTGCCGTTCTTATCTTTTCAATCACTTGGTCTCCGGTGTCCATAGGATCGTTGGATTTGATGACTATCGAGTGCATGGCCGCAGGCCCCCTCGGTTTGGACTTTGGGGGCGCGGCCACTGCACTCACGTAGGACACCGGAGCCTTCTTTAACTCTTCTCTCAATTTCCTCATTTCTTCTCTATTTTCTTCTAATATTTTGCCATGTTCTTCTAACTTTTTAACTAGGGTGCAGTCCTCTTCTTTTCGTAGTGGCTGGTTTCCCACTTGCTTGGGTGCCTCCTCCGTTCGTGGATTCACACGCGGTCCTAACACTTCGCCATGCTCGGCCACCGACTCCTTCACCAACGCGTAAAGGCGCTCGATGGCCTCCAGTACGTCATTTTTGATGTCGGTGCGGAGGTATCGGCTGTTGTTAATAGCCATCTTGCCTTTCATAAGGCAAGCCTTCGCCTCCGCATTTCGGCTGGGGTACTTAGACTCCTTCGCGCCCGTCGGTTCTTTGGCCTTGTTTTTCGGCGCAGGTGTATTTTTGGGGGGAGATACCGAAGCGCGAGCTTTCACTTCTATATCCTCCACACTGCGCCTGACCAAGGCCCCTTCGCCTCCAGGCGCAGAGGGTCTCGCCGTAGATGACGTGCTGGACGCCCTCGGGGGGGTGCGGATGAGGAACATGATGATGCTAACCGATTGGATTCAAATCAATAAATGTAAAGATAAATAATTAATTGAAATATTAAAAGTATGTAAATAAATTAAAATAAATTTTTAATTATTTAAAAATTGTATAAAAATGTAAAATATAACAAAATAAGATAAAATAATGTTTTCACAAAAATATAAAAGTGTATAACGAGTAAAAAGTGTATATAACAAAACAAGACGACGCAGAAACAAAATAAGAGAAATTTATATTGTCGTTCCCCAAATTCACTCCACCTACGTGAGTGATGACGACCCTGAACAAAAAATTTCAGTCCTGAAGTCCAGGAACGCTGTAAACGGGCGTTCTTGGTGCCGTTAGAAGCGGCACGACTGCGCCTGTCCCATAAAATATATTCCGGACACCTCCGGGGGTCAGGGGAAAAGGTATAGGCAGAAATGTGAGTATTAAAAATGAAATTTGGGGAAAAAATCACAGTTTCTAACAACTTTTTTCTGTTTCAGATGGAGCCGGGCGTGCAGCGCCTTCCTCGTGATAAAAGCTGAGATTTTCAGGAAATTTGGAAAAGCGAAAGTGTGAAAATCGGGATAAACTTAAAAATTTAGAATAAAATTGTCAAAACAAATTTCTAAGGCAAATTTTTGAGATCTACTTAACCCTCGGGAATTGTCGCTAGGGTGTCCCAGTATACGTAGATATCAAAAGAAATCACAAAAAGACACAAAGATAAAAAAAAAAAAAAACTTACATGCGGTATTATCGTGTGATGTGTGTACATGTGTGTACATGGGTATGAAACGGTAAGGAAAAGTAGAATTTTCTTGTTCGTTTCCTCATCGCTGAGGATGCTCAATAAAGAAACTGTAATTAGTCGTAAATTATAATAATAATGGCCAGTGTATCGGAAAATTCCTATTCAATTGTTGTATTGTATGCTCAAATCTTTATTTACGCATTGGTAATTCTCGTGTGCCAGTGATGACTTAATGGTACTGAGACGTGGCCACTAACTGTGGGCCTCATTAGAAAGCTCACTCTTGCTCAGCGAGCCATGGAAAGAGCTATACTCTGAGTTTCCTTGCGTGATCGAATCAGAAATGAGGAGGTCCAAAGGACAACTAAAGTTGCCGACATAGTTCACTGAATCGCATCGCTGAAGTGGCAGTATAGTATATATATATATAGGCCACATAGCTCGCAGAACTGATGGCCGATGGGGCAAAAAGGTTCTCGAGTAACGGCCACGTATCAGAAAGCGCAGCGTAAGACGGTCCCACACCAGTTGGACCAACGACCTGGTCAAGGTTGCGGGTGGCCGTTGGTTGCAGGCAGCACAAATAGGCCTCAGCCTATGTCCTATTCTTATAGAAGCTACTTTAAGGTATTATAATGGTGTTGTAGGTATATGAAAAGGTTATAATCAAACCAAAGAACAAAAAGATGTAATTATTAGGTAACTTACCCAATAATTATAGGCAACCTCATTAAGTTTTCAAGGATACTCAGGTAGTTAAAGCCGGTACAATTAGTTGCTATCTATAACTACTTATAAATTATAGAATACACTTTGGATTTGAAAAGAGATGTAACACCACGCTGCGGCCAAAAGGAGCTGAGCAGTGGCGAAATAAAAACGACGAGAGCGAAGCCCACGACTTCTAGTTAATTATATTCAAGATGAACAAAGGTGCCTGATTGTTTATCCCTGCTACGGAACCCTTCACTGTGCGTGGCCGTACACACCCTTGGTAAATTTTCGTAAGTAGGTAGGTACCTATTCATTCTGTATAACGAAATGACGACACCCATGTCACGTCTCGTGACTTTGTTTAAATAACCTCAATATATAAATTAACAAAATAACGCAGAAATATTATATGCTATAAAAAGTGCATCAGGCGCAAAAAACAAATACATTAAAAGCATGGAACTTATATCTCGCTAGTTAGGATTTATAAGTTCTTTGATTAAAAGAATAATTTAATTTGAAAATAAATAATATAACTTTTATTAAATAATAATAAAACTTTATTCAAATATAAAGATAATACATTGCTGCACATTGTACTAACTACTTATAAATATAACAAACACATATTATACATTATCTAGGTAAAATAAATATCTAATTTTATAATAATTTTTTTGTGAGTTACCTGCCTACAAGGTGATAAGAAGCTGACCCTAAAATAGTAAGCAGATTAGTTTCTAAATAACAATACGACTGCTATTGCGACTGTATAACAGGAAGGCGCCTCGGTTCCTATCTAAGTAGGTCGATAGCTTGTTTATTAAATCCACCCCCGTTTGACCCTATTTATAGCAGCCATCACGACAGCTACGGGGGATTTACACTGTCAGTTTTAAGGACATGCTTTTAAAAATAGTTGGATTTCATACAATTTAACTTTAGAACATTTATCAGATTGAAAACGATTATAATAAAAGACAAATGTGCAGTGTATAAATACTGTAATATTTGCATGTCAAAAACAAACGAAATATGCGATACTCAAAAGGAATTAAAACAGCCTATGTACCTACCTACCATATTTCTGCAAATCAATAAATTTCATCTCATTTCTAAAGAGTATTTTTCTGTAAGTGACCGAAAAGTTGTTGGTTTATTTTTTAAAGTGGCAGACCAACTAATAGTGCCACTAACTCAGTCTTCGATCTACTTTAAAGAGTTCCATTTTGTCATAATTTATCCGATCCGGGGAACTTTGGTGCGTACATTGGTATATGGGCGGACTTAATGCCGTAAGCATTATCTACCAGTCTACCTTGGGTGATGCAGAGTAGAGCAAAATAAGTGCAGAATGATCAACTTATTAGAGTGTGAGTAGTCAAATAAGTTGTCTCGTCTGTATTACTTTATGATGTAATTGTAAGACAAATTATGACCGAATTTAATCGGTGCAATTACTTTAGTAGTAGCGATGGTGGCTGAATGGATAAGGGACCGGCGTGCCAATCACGCGGTCCGAGTTCGATCCCGACCAGCAGTACCAATGTGAATTCCACTTTGTGGAATTTATATGTACTAGTCAACTGACTTTGCATCTGCTAACGGTGAAGGAAAACATCGTGAGGAAACCCACATATCCTAGAAGAAATTATATGAGTATGTCTGATCCACCAACCCGCACTAGGCCAGCATAAGTGGATCTCTATTAGAGGAGAGGAGACCCGAGCCTTATATCTGTAATTAACACCTTTTAACTGTACCTGTATTCGCAAAAAATGAATTATGAATTATGAAAATGTGTAAGTTCCATATTAATTTATATGTCAGTGGTGATTTCTTTCAAATCCTATATTGTTTCGGGTAGGATAAACTTTTCTTGGGACCCTCAAGTGTTTTAACTGCATGTTGGCAAGGATTCATCATTATTAATTCTGGCTAACAGGAATCACAGTGATGACAGTGGGTAGGATTGTCCCTAAACCCCCTAAACTTACCACATGTGATTTTTCATTCACCATGCAGAATTTGAATTCAGAACGAATCCGCGCGCATTTGTTCTATGTGCACCATAAATACGTATAGCTTGGGTCACAAATATTACAAATAAATTTTAATAACGAGTAGGTAACTATTATAAGAAAAGAATATATTATTTTTTATTTGAAAAATTAGATAGTTTTTATAAATAATCTACGACAAAAATGTTAAACAGTAACTTATTTACATCTATCTATCAAACTTATTTGACGGTTGTGGAGGTCTACCCTCCGTTTCAACATTATCGTATTCGAGTTAAGTTAAGAGCTTATTTCATCACCCTATATTCAAAGTCCCTATAAGGGATCTTCTGATATACTATTTGGCACATAGCATTATACACTACTTAAGGTTAGTCCCTTAGTCGCCTTTTACACCCCACGGGTTGAAATGTGGTTTATTACAAACACTTACATTATGTATTCCTAATTCGTCACTACACGGACACGGTGGAGGTGCTTGTGTATTCCAAGAAACACAATTCAATTAAAATCTTATTGATTATTTTTTAATTGAAGGTCACTTACGTGTATGCCAAGTGGAATACTAGTGGAATATTAGGTTTTGTCTGAGTATGCTTTGTTTAGGTGAGCTTCATTGAATGCATCACTTTCAGATTCTTAAATTTACAGCACGAAACAAAAGTAACCCCCTTTCTTAGAACTGACATTTCTACTCTATAAATGTCTAACTTTTGTCATTCTTTACGAGTATTTTTTATCGATTTAGTTTGCCAAAACATTCACATAATTTTTTTGTTGTTAAGTAGTTTGTATCATAAACAAATTGGGATATGATCCACGGTTTGTGGACGTTTAACGGTGAAGTAAAATATCGTAAGAAAACCCACTTACCCTAGAAGAAATTCTATGAGAATGTCTTATCCACCAACTTGCACTAGGCCAGCGTGAGTAGATTATGACCTAAACCCTCTCAGCTTTCTAGTAAGAGGAGAAGAGAACCTAGCAGTAGGACTTAATGTGTTGCTGATGAAGATAATGATGATGGTCCAGAAATAGTATTAATAATATGATATTTAACTTTTCTAATTGCGTTAGGATTTGAAGCTGTGTTGTATAAAGATATCTAATGTTTTTCACCATAAATAATACGTGTGTATTACAAATTTTCAAAGAAGCTAAGTAGAAGTAGGGAAGGTAAGGTTTCAGCGATCATTCCTCCCACGTACGTGCCGGCTCTGGGGTGAACTTCCTACAGCTGTGTTTCCTGAGCGTTATGACATGTCCTTCTTCAAACGAGATTTAGCTACGATTCAGACCAACCGGCTCGCATCGGCCCGCGCCGGGCGGCATTTTACAATGCGTTAAAGAACATTGAAATGTATCAACAGTAATTACAGTTCATATTTGCATGCAACTTACGGTCGGAGCCGGTCGGCCGTCGCGACGCGTCGCGGGATGCCGACGGAGGTAACTATGCGTAAGTTGCATGCAAATATGAACTGTAATTACTGTTGATACATTTCAATGTTCTTTAACGCATTGTAAAATGCCGCCCGGCGCGGGCCGATGCGAGCCGGTTGGTCTGAATCGTAGCTTAAAGAGAGCTATCCTCTCAAGGTAGCATTGGCAACGTCCATTAGCGGCGGTAACCACTTACCATCAGGTGGGCCGCCTGCTCGTCTGCCACTTTAGGCAATAAAAAAATTAAAAGCAACATATTATATTATTACAGTTCAGTTTAATTAAACAAAAAAGCAACATATTTGAATACAGTTCAGTTTAATCTCGAACCCCGTTTCATTTTGCAATCTATTGCTTGATCTTGACTCCCTCTACACCTCAACACTCGTGTAAACTAGGCCTTCTTCAGTCTGTCCACCTAGTCAGGAGTACTCCATGTTTACTAACCTTTTTTTTAATTTTCACAGATTAAATTTAATATGTGCAATGACACCTAGTTTTAGCCGGCTGGGGCTAGGTACATTTTCATAATTCATTTTTTGCGAATACAGGTACAGTTAAAAGGTGTTAATTACAGTAAAGGTTTTAGTTCGCCATATTCTGCTATAGAGCATGCAATACATTATGTTTCTTAAAATCTATATGTTAAATAAAATCAGAAAAAATATTCTAAAACCATAAGATTACTCCGATAGCCCAAAGACGACTTTACTTATTATTTTATTTGATTATTAGATAATCTAAAGGTACTAATGCACCACTATACAGGGACATACACTACAAGTCTGAAGACCTTCAAACCACGGAGGGTCCTGCTGGAAATTAATTCAAATTTTTTGTATAACTGTTGAGTTACTATTTTTTTACTTACACTATTCGAAAGGTATAAAATATTATGTAAGTGAAACTTTGGTTGTCAATCGAATCAGACGAAGGGTCGTGCTGGGTATACGGACATTATTAATGAAATTAAACAATTACTCTCATTAAATAATTAAAAATTTCGATTTTGTTTTGAGATTCTTAACTAAACTTCAAACTTCAAACATTTATTTGCAACTAAGTGGTACAAGGTCTTATTTTTTTTTTATTTTTTTTTTATATAAAAAACGCCCGCACTAGGTAACAAGCCCTGTGTCGCGGGGAGCTTTACAAACATGAAACTAATGGACACAAAGTACACCCAGACTAGAAACAAATATCAATGAATCACACAAATATTTGTCTCGTGTGGGAATCGAACCCACGTCACCCAGCACGGCGATGTAGTGGCGAGGCGACCACCTTAACCACTGCGCCACGGTGACAGTCTAAAATATATAATAGGTTAGTTCATGACTTAGTGCCGTTGACAGGCATTGCAAAAATGAGGGTATAATATAAATAAAAACTTATGTACTTATCTATTACTAACTTCTAAACATAGTGATAAATTTATAGGAACACTATACCTATCACATACATCTTCTTATCTAATAATCTAAATATTATTCGAAATTTATATTAATAAACTTAAATCTACATCATATTATATCAAAAACACGACTTATATCTATCATTACTATAATATGACAAATATAAATTTAATGTAAGCATAAAAATTAAAGATAAAGATCGGATATATTAGGATAGAGGGTTTCTTTTGGTTTTAAGGTAGATAGGTATTTATTTATTTATGTAAATTGAGATTATAATATTTATTTTTTTATTTTTGCGTTTTCAACTAACTACGAGCAAGCGGCCCACTTGATGAAAAGTGGCAACCACCGCTATTTCCTACCAAACAGGAAAAAGGAAAATAGGGTGGCAACGAGTGAAACGGTTGGGATTGAGAGGAGGATTTGGGTCATTGCAGTTTATCAATCAGTGACCCTGACTGCTAATCCGGAGGTTGTGGGTTAGATTCCCACCCAGGAAGAATCTTTGTGAGATGAGCATGATTGTTTGTTCTGTGTGTAATCTATAATATTATGTATATGTTACCGGAAATGTATGAAATCTAGGAATTGTATACAAATCCAAGGACATGTATACAATTCCGAAGCTATTTCGGAAATGTATAAAATATTGTTTTAAATACTAAGTATTTAATACATTGAGATTGTATATAATTCCAATATCGTATTAGGAAATGTATAAAAACAATGATTTCTGTAATAAATCACGTTCTTAAAATGAGTATAATATTTTTTATTAAAGCACTCGTTGAGATAATCAGGTAACAATCATACAATAAAATATAATATCTTCAAAATAACCCTAACCTAACCAGTCAGATTTGGATCGCTCTGAATCGGAGGGTGGTAAGTTTAGCAATCCAGCCGAGCCCAGCAGTGGGACTTAATGGGTGATGATGGGCTGATGATGATGATGAAGTTTAGCTATCGCGCATAGGTCACCGGTCGTACTTCTGGGTGGTTTGAAAAAATAACCCTAACCTATCCAGTCCGACTCGGATTGCTCTGAATCGGGGGGTGTTAAGTTTAATACCCCTCGCCCCGCTATCCCCGCGTACTCATTGAAATCTCAAATGTTTTACATTTCCGATTGCTATTTAGGAAATGTATACATATCCTAGGAATTGTATACAATGACGGATTACATACATTTCCGTTAACATATATATTTACAAAAAAACAAGCGAATATAATTGCTTAATTTGGGACTAGGTGGCGCTGTGAAATATTATTATTATTATATTAAGATTCCCTTTATTAAACTTGTTTCTCGCACCTACAATACATTTTTAAATATACATTATTATTATTAATATAGTTTAGATATTATTTGCAGAGCAAGTATGTAGCAATCATTACTATAGTTGTTATCGGAAGTGAGAAAGATAGAGATGATTTCACTTGATTCACTCCGCCATTGCAGTAATCCTTGTCGCAGAAGCCGCAGTTCTTTAATTGATAATTCTTATTAAGTTCGTCACACATTTCGTTTTCCCAAGATACACAAGCTCCAGCGATAGTTCCATCATCTGTAAAAGCACATATTTTTATCTATACCTACTAATATTATACAGCTGAAGTGTTTCTTTCCTTGTTTGGTTGAATGCAAGGATCTTAGGAACTATTATTCCGATTTGAAAAATTATTTTAGAGTTTGATAGCTCATATTTATCGAGGAAGGTTATATAAGATCACGCTACGATCAATAGGAGCTGAGCAAAGAATGACGGGAGCGAAATTCCGTGCGAATTCTAGTACTAAATTATATAGACATCACTTATATATTTTACACGGTGTAACAATTAGGTATGTCAGTAGGGGTAAGTCTGAAACTACAAGACACACGAAGATTCTTAGGAACCATGTCATCGATTTTTGTGACAAAAAACAACTGAAAGTACTCATAGATTTAAAAAAAAACCTGTATCCAGTTTGGAATTCGAATTTGGACGTATTGAAAATTAAAATCCAAATATTCATTCATGATTACATAGGTAAATAAAAAATTGTGGAAGCATATTTACCAAATTCAGCTTTCAAGCACTTAGAGCCCTCAGGACAATTCTGTCAACAAATAAACACATAGTTTAAATATTTGCTACTACTCGTAGTAGTGATCTTTTTCAATCAACTATATTTAATTTTATAATAGGAGTTAAAGTATGAAATTGCCTTTTTATTGTAATAGGTACTTCAAATTGACATAGAACCTTTATGGTTTGAGATTTTTGAGTGAATTTTTTTTCACATGGTATATAGAAGTTCTTTTTTAAAAAAATGTGCAACATTTGATTATCAACTTTCGACTTTCAGTTGTTTTTTTTTATTCAGCTTAGACAAGAAAGATGGACTTTCGTGATGGAAACTTTGATTTGAAGAACGAACCACGTGGAAGAGCGCCCACACAGGTGAATAACAATGAATTGAAGAGATGGTGGAAGCCGATCCGAGCCAAACTACCCAGGAATTAGCGGCATGGTTTAACGTTACCTTACCAACAAAATTACCTCATTTGCGTCAAATCAATAAAATAAAAAAATATGAAAAATGGGTATTGATTGATTAATTAAATGAAATCTCGTTTATTCATCTAGGTTACAAGGTAACACTTATGAAAGTCACAAGAATGTAACAGGTTATCCGAAAAGTAGTGTCAGCAAATTTGCCTACGACCAGTTCGCTGACGGGGTGGACCTAAGAGAAGAACTGGCAAGAAACACACGCCAATCTTTTAAAAAAATGGATAGTTACAATCTTTTGTAATTTACAATTTGGGTAGCGTGTAAAGTAATGCAGCAGAGCACCACACCGAGTTAAAATGAATGTTTACAAAATAAATAATAAACAAAAGTATAAAGTCAGGCTCTGGGTTGCATCACTTTACACATTGATATGCAGCCGTTAGGGCCAGTCTGTGAATAAATAGTTTTAATTTTGTAAAAACTTACAACTTAATAAAAAATAAAAAAACGGTTATTTAAAAAAAATAAAGGATATGCACGAGAAAACTGACATAAATATTCACAAAGTGCCCCCACGTCACAAGTGTCATTCTACACGAACAAGATATATCAAATCAATAATAACATTATTCTCAAGACATTATTTTTATCATCTAAAAACTCATTAATTGTAGAATACCCCTTACGAATAAGATGATCTTTAACAATGGTTTTGAATTTAAGTACTTATTTATTTATTTATTTATTTATTAGGAAACTCAACAGCTTTTTTACAATTTACAAGCATAGAAAACATTGACATTGAATCTTAAGCCAATTACAGAGTTTCACGACATTCGTATATAAAACTAGAAAGAGTACCTACTCGCATTTTAACATAAAATACTACTTAATATAATTAAAAAAAAAGCAGAAAACAAAAAAAAAAGCTAAACAATATTTAAAACAAGAGTACAACTTTTCTGTTTACCAGTGAGTCTGAGAGTTGTTTTCGGTATGAGTCTTTAGACAGATGAAATATATCTATATTTTCAAAATTCTTAGTATAAATGCGAGGTAGTCGTGTCATAACAGCATTTTTTCCGTAATTGGTGCGGTGATAAGGTATAGGGTTTGTCTGGTGCGATACCTAGGGGAACAAAATTGAATGCACGATAAAAGATCAGCAGCATCGATTCCACCGCGCAAGATATCAAAAAATAGAAGCATGTCAAGGATTTTACGTCTATCCTCGAGCGGAAGCAGGTGATAGTTATTGCAGTCTGAGTGATAGGAATCGTGGCGTTTCTTATTTTTAAAGTTTAGGAATCTAACAAATCGCCTCTGTAAACCCTCGATTCTAACAGCATAGACATTGTATTGAGGTGCCCAGATTTAGACTTAAGGGTAAATTCATAATGTCTTCGGGAATTTTGTTATAAAATCGTACACCGAGTCCCTCAAAAGAATTATGAACTTTATGTAAACGATGACATGTGCCTACTAACTTATGTTTACTTCTAGTGTTAACGCAATGAATGTCACTATTCTTGGTATATAGATGAATATTTTGTTTGACTAACATAATATTTGCAAATATATATTGGGACGCAGTTGTCGGAATACCTATTTCTTTGAATCGTTCTCTCAGGGAAACTCGTGAACCTAAGTTATAAATAGAGCGAATGACTCGTTTTTGAAGAATGAATATTGTTTCAATATCAGCAGCCTTGCCCCAAAGCAAAATACCATAGGACATGACGCTGTGAAAATAACTAAAATAAACTAATCTCGCGGTTTCCACATCAGTAAGTTGCCGTACTTTTCTGACTGCAAAAGCCGCAGAGCTAAGTTTACCTGCGAGACACGATATATGGGCTCCCCACTGAAGTTTGCAATCTAAAGTTATACCCAAAAAAACTGTTTTGTCAACAAGGGTGAGAGTTTCAGTGTTTAAATTAAGATTAATACTAGTTCTTTTAACATTTGGCATTGTAAATCTGACACATTTTGTTTTTTTTGGAGTTTAGCAATAGATTGTTTGCCGTAAACCAGTCCAAGACATTCGCGAGAGAACCATTTACACCGTCAAAATTTGTTGCTTTACGATCAACTTTGAAAATAAGAGACGTATCATCTGCAAATAGTACTATGTCGCAAAAATTCTGTACGTAGAATGGCAAGTCATTAATATAAATCAAAAATAGAAAAGGACCAAGAATTGAGCCCTGAGGGACGCCCATTTCTACAAGTAGTCCTGAAGATATCAACGCATTGTATCCTACCTCTTAGGTAAGAGGCAACAAGACCAAGTGCAGCGTCCCTAATGCCATAGTGACTAAGTTTTCGCAAAAGTGTATTATGCTGAACACAGTCGAAAGCTTTCGAAAGATCGCAGAAGACACTAATAGCATCTATTGAATTCTCCCAGGCGTTAAAAATATGTTTCAATAGAGTAACACCCATATTGCTCACTGTGTAATAATTTATTTAAATGAAAGTGACTCTCTAATTGCTGCAATATGATTTTTTCAAAGACTTTACTAATAGCTGGCAATATGGAAATAGGTCTAAAGTTAGTAGGGTCACTCTTAGATCCATTTTTAAACAAAGGTATAACTTTACTGTGTTCCATTAGATCAGGAAACTTACCTGTACGACATCTGTTAAAAATTGCAGCTAGGTATGGCGCTATATCAAAAATTATATTTTCAACTAATTTGACTGAAATACCCCATAGATCACCAGTTCTTTTTGAATTGAGCGACTTGAATGTTTTTATTATGTCGCTGGGTTCGGTATATTTAAAACTAAAAATGACACTACATTCTGTCCTGTTGCTCCTAACTAAGAGTTCAGCTTTAACCGGGCAAGAATCTAAAGAGCTGGTTGTGTTTACCGGTATTTTAATAAAAAAGTTATTAAATACTTCAGCAATATCTATATTATTCGAGATAATGTTTTTATTAATGTTTAATTGAATATTATTATCTCGTTGTTTAGCCCGACCAGTTTCACTATTAATTATGTTTCAAGTAGTTTTAATTTTACTGTCGGACTGTTTAATCTTATTACTTAAATATAAGGACTTGGCGGCAACACAAGTCTTTTTAAAAGTTTTAGAATAATTTCTAACATATTCAACAAAAGTAGAATCAAAATTATAACGTTTAATGCCGTAAAGTTCATACAACTTAGCTCTACTTTTGTATATTCCGGATGTTGCCCAGTCACAGAACTGAATTTTAGTACATTTATTGAATGTTTTAACTTTAAAAATATTGTTAAATTGCAATTCTATAATACTAAACAAAGACGCGTATAGGTCGTCTGGACTATCCTGGCTAAAGTCAATGTTGGTGAGGTCATCAGCAATACTATCACTAAAAAGTTTTAGGCGAGCAGAGGTCATTGGCCTACATGTGATCTTATCCACTTTAATGGTTGTGCCTAAAGAGAATATTGCTTTTTACCCGACTGTCAGGACGGGTATTGTTTTTCGCGCGTATCTTGTATGTTTGTAAATTTCTTTATTCCCACGAATCTTCCAAACGGCTGGATGGATTTTGACAATTAGTGTATTGTTAGATTCGTCTAGAAAGTCCAAGTGTCCTTAGATAGGTTTTAAGAATAAAAATACTTAAACGACGGGCTTTTAACGCCAAATTGTAAGAAGTTCAATTTTTTTTTTAACTAAACCTATCGTGTTGGGTATCAAAATAAAGAGAATCAAAAAGAGATTACACATATACAAAAAGAGATTATACATAATTGCATGGTGCCAAATTGTAAGTAGTTATATTTTTTTTTAACCAAACCGATCGATTAGAGTGTCAAAATAAAGGGAATCAAATGGAGATTACAAATATATACATATGTTAGGTATTTAAATTTAATCAGGTATAATAATATTACATTAATTTTACGGTCTTTTTAGTGCGTTGCTCTCTGTTGATGATTCGCAGTCGGGTTATTAAATTTTTTTAATTATATATTCTTGTTGTCCATAGTGATCAGATGTTAAGTCACTTATGATAACACTATCCAAGCATTGCTAGGTTGCAAAATATGTTGTCTAAACATGTAGCTGAATGTGATGTAATTCTAGTGGCTGCAGAAAATAAAAAATCGAAATCAAAGGACTTGTATAAACTAATTAATCTAGTACTAGTCTGTGATTGCTCTAATAAATTTACGTTAAAATCACCGCATACTATAATATGTCTCTTACTACTAATTAGGCGTTTCAAAACATCTTCTATAATTGATCCAAATAAACTGAAATCACTCTGTGGTAGTCGGTATACGCAAAGTATAATATAACGATCAAGCTCTACACAAGATATTCGATAGTGCGCTCGATAGAAAGATTCACTATGTCATTACGAACTTTAGAATTTAAATTATTACATACATGTATGAGAGAGCCACCATGGATAGCAGTCTTTCTTACGAATGCACTAACGACTGTATAAAATTCATTGTTAAATAATGATAATTGACTATCCTTTAACCAATGTTCAGTTAAACACAAAACCTGAATATTATGTTTTTTCAAAAATA
Organism: Laspeyria flexula; assembly: GCA_905147015.1. Taxonomy (NCBI): domain Eukaryota; kingdom Metazoa; phylum Arthropoda; class Insecta; order Lepidoptera; family Erebidae; genus Laspeyria; species Laspeyria flexula. Next base: position 5,911,274 of record LR989964.1, on the reverse strand, counting down.
AATCTACCTCTAAGTTTTTGCTGAATAGGCCCTGAATATTCTGATGAACTACATTGAATGTATGTCTATCCTTTGTCACACCTATTAGTTTAAACTAACAGATGTATCTAAACTAGTGGTTGTCCTGTCACTACTATGTCCTACCAAGTCCTTCAATGCCCTACTGGTACCTGTGTCCGTAAAAACCCTGAATACCCTACTAATAAAAGTTAATGATTACTGGTAACTGTTTGGTGGTGTAAGCATGATGTTATTCACTATAGCTTTCTCCGATCTGGTCGAGCAATAACGGCAGATGTTTACTGTGCCGAACTCCGAGCAATGATAGCAAAACTAGCAGTGAAATAGCCCCGACTCATGAATCGATCTTCACCATTATTGCTCCATGATAATGCGAGACCTCATACAACCGTTTTAATTCTACAGAAATTGCAATTAGACACCATTTGTCACCCTCCGTATTTGCCAGACCTTTCTCCAACGGACTACGATTTTTTTCGTGATTTGGACATTTTTCTACGTGATAAAAAGTTTTGTTTTCAGGAGGCAGTACAAAATGCTTTCACACAGTTTGTCGAATCTAGATCACCAGAGTTCTATCGCAAAGGCATAAATGACCTTCCTACTAGATGGCAGTAATTATTTAGATTAAACAAATATGTTAAATTAAGAAAAAACCGAATTTAAATTTTTCAGTACAAATCGGCAATTTCATACTTTAACCCCTAATATATAATAGTTTATAGAGGAATAGTTTGTGAGTCAGTGACGTTGTAGGGGGTAATCTCGGGATCTACTAAACCGATTTTCAAAATTTCTTTTAGTGTTGGATAGCCCATTTATCAAGGAAGGTTAGATAACCTTCCTTGATCTTTGGCTATCCAACACTTTATAACTTATAGCCGTTTATAATATGTATCAAAGGTCAAATTAGACCAAAAATAAGAGTAAAGTTACCTAAATTCCCACCAAGCTGAAAATCGGTAAGATTGTTTAAAATATCATTAAAAACAAAATTAGAAAGTTCCCCATCTTTCCCCTGTAAGGAAAAAAAATTATTCAAGGTCAAAGGTAAAAAAATGAGTTTTTCATGATTTTCAGCAAACCGGTAAGTTTTATCATAAAAATACCTCAGACTTTTGTACTTGTTGTTTACTTTTGGCACAGATTAGATAATAGTATCTACGTAACAGATACATCATTCCTATAACAAAGCGAAAATACCTACGTTATACTAGTCTACAAAAACGAACAAACGACGCTGCAAGAAGAAACGTATTCTACGCACGCGCGTCGAGAGTCGAGATTTCTGCGTACACCGGGTTAGTCCGTCATCGAGTAAAATCATTAGGGTTGTACAAAGAACATTAATGAAAACAACATGGCTGAAGTGAAACTTAAATTTTCTTATTTATGTTTAGTTTATGTACAATTAATGCAATGAAGTGAATGCGAGGTAAGCAGTTAACTTAAAACTTCTAATTTCACATCGAAGTCAGACTTTAGTTAAGATTAGCCGCTAGACAATGCGTGACAACTTTTTTATTTAAACCCGTCAAGTACCTTCGGAGATTAGCGTGTACAAACATCCAAACAGACTTCTCTGCTCTTTTTCATTGTATGTTCTATATTTATTATAAGTGATTATTTCAATGCGTTTAATTAGTTTAATTTGTTGACATAGCAATAATTTATTAATCCTATCTATAATTTATACATAATTAATTTATATTTATAATTAGCATTACATATAAGCGCTTTGGTTCTGCTGTAAGCTTGTATTGTTTTCTTTTAAATAAATAAATAAATAAGCAGGTAGTTTTTTTAGGAGCTCCGTACATAGAAAGAAGAAAGCGAATGCCGTTAGTAATAATTTCTTGTCGAGTAGAATTACTATTTTTAAAAACTTCAGCAGTTAGCTTGTCTTCCTCCAACCTCAGTTGCTGCTCATCAACATCTTTTTAGGATATATTACCAAGTTCAAGTGTGGCTTGGTTATCAGCTAGACCCTACAGACTGGGGTTGGAAGTTGGTCAACAATTCATTAGAACCAGTGCACACTTTACTTCCACCTGCGCCGGAAAAACTGCTGAACTCGATTTTTTGCAACTGCAAAAAGGGATGCAGTGCTAAATGTGGTTGCAAAAAAGTCGGACTGTTCTGTTCTCCGGCATGTACACATTGTCAAAGCCGGTTGTGTTCTAATATTGAATCACCAACACCAGGATCCGTTTCCGCAATCCGCAATCCGTTTCCGATCCGCAACATGCGATACATCGCTATTAACGCAGTTTACATGCACTCAGGATGAAGAAGAACAAGAACAAGACGAACAAGATCAAGAAGAAGATTTTGAAAGTTACGACTCGGACGATAAAATTTCACACTTTTTTTTAACTTTAATTACTTTTATCTTTTCAATCTCTGCTAATATCCATTATTTTTCAATAGTTTTGTAACGGTTGAACCCGTTGCAGGCTACGTCCTGCACGACTGCACCTCTTTTGACCAACTTTTGGATCTCTTTTGATTTCTTTTTAATTTACTTTTAATAATTTAAAATTCAAAATCCTAAATTAATTCAAATTCGAACCGAGTCTTCGTCGGACCACCCGTCGAAGACTAAAGGCTCACTATTATTCCGATTTCTTGTACAGTGCACGCACTTTTTGACATAAAAAATAATACTATCAGTACGTATTTATCAGTTGTGTTTTATTGTGAGGGCCCCACGCCCTTCCCCATATATTTAGCCGGATCCTACTACCATATTCTTGCCTAGCGCCCACTGGAGGGGACGGTGGAGACGCTAGAGTTTCAAATTAAACAGGATCAAAACTGACCCGTGGAATAGGCCTACTGGGGAAACTACGTTAAAAAAAAGGCGCTAAGTATACTACCTCATAGGTGGCGAGAAAACGTGTGCATATTATGACGATTACAACTTTATTACAACTTTTTGAATCGTTATGATTGAATCTATAGATCTATGCCATAAAAGTACAGGGTGTTATTTTTTTAAATTTTAGATACGTGAGTTATTCAATTGCTGAGTAAGCAAATTTATATAATATATTATTATTTGAGATCGGATATTCCAGTGCATATCGCACACCCAGAGAAACAAAGGCGTAAGTGAAAATCACTAACTTTACAGGAGATTAAAAAAACTATTTAACCAGATGTATCTTTTATGTTTTTGATCCTATGATCTTTTGTTATATACCAAAAAATAGTAAAAAAAACAAGCATTTTTTTTATGTATATTCAAAATACCTCAAATTACCTCGATAATTAATAATTAATGTTTAAGGTTTTACAGACGTTTTTCTTATTTGTTTATGACTAATCCTTAAATGTAAAGATTTTTACTCCAATCACCGTTTTCTAAATACTTATTATAAAATAACTGTTCATGATTACGTCTTTTTTGAATTTCTATAATATGATAAAATACAGGGGCTAAGTACTGCTTACCGCCTTTTTCGCTTAATTACATTTTACATTTCAAAGTGTATAACGTATTTACAGCTTTGTTTGTTAAAAAATAAAAATAAAATGTAATGTTAAGTCTTAATACAGACTTTTTAAATAGTATTTTCAATTAATCCATTACTGTAAGGAATGTTAAGCCTCTCAGTAATATACATTTCAGTGGTGTTCAGGCCCTGAAATTCAGCACGAACAGGAAAAACTTCTTTTCTCACTCCAACGAGGCTTCGCCCTTAAGATTATCAAAGGTTTCCGCACCATTAACACCACAGCTGTCTTTTCCCTCTCCACCCTCACACCACTTGACATAAAGGTGCTCGAATATGCCAAAGTCGAACAGACGAGAATCACCGGGTCACCGATTACCTCCCTGACGATATCACACTTGATACACCCATTCATCCATCACAACTACTCCACCCGACCCCCCGTATCCCACATCCTTTCAATATCATCAACTCACAAGACTAACTTGATGGCATATTCCCACGTCATTTAGACGCACACCACATATACACTGATGGCAGCAAACACGATAACCTCGTGGGAGCTGCCTTCATTGTACACACAGTGGCTGCAGAAGCAGCAAATCACTGCGGCCATCATTATGTCGAACTCCAGATCAGCTCTCGAAAACATTAATAACACCCTCATTACACATTGCCCACGTTACACGCACACCTGTCTCAATCAGCAATGTACAAATCAGCAATGTACAAATCAGCCCATACAACCTACAACATTAGCAGCAGCAATAGACCTACTCGTAATCAACAGAGTTGATTTATCTGATTTCGGCGGCTTTTTTAGCAGGGCACTCAATGGCTCCCGTTTTGTGATTGCTCGGCTTTTTGAAACGTTAGCAAGTTGCAAATTTCGGTGGGTCATTTCTTCTTTGTGCATTCTGATATGGGGTGCCCTATTTCACCACAGTGTACACAGAATACATAGGGACTGTTTCTTTGCACGATTTAGCCTCATGACCATATTGATGGCATTTGTAACATCTTGTCACAAGTGTAAAGTCCCTAACTGGACAGGACGACCATTTTACGAAAAGTCTGGCTTGTGTTATTAGGTATAAGTAAGTACTAGATTTATAAAATAGGTAGGTAAATAATTAAGTTAGTATATAATTGAATACCTAACAGACAAACTGCAATAAATAAATTATAGGTAGGTACTTACATTCAAAATTATGTTATGAAAAGTAAATTAAATAAACAACCCGCGCCCGCACATGCGCTGTAAGGATGAATATGCACACGTTTTGACTTGTTTGTGTGACGAGTTCGTGATTACTGCCGCAGACTAAATAAAACTTTGAATGGGAAAAAGGCGTAAGCATGATTATTCCGAAACTATGATACAGGTGTAGACGTAAACAATTAATACGGCTGTTTTTGTTTGATTATTTTTAAGTGTGATGGGATGTAATCAGTATTATTTTCGGAAACTTATTTTATTATTAAACATTAAAAAGCATATTAGGAAATACATTTATATAAATGTTTACTTTACTTAATAAAACAAAAGCTTAAGCACAATTAGGTATATTTTTATACAATTTTACGTGCTTATTATGGTTTATCGACTTCTTTAATTGGAAAAATATAAAATTTATATAACGTGATGAATTATTTTTTTGGTATAAAACCTTCATTTTACGTCAAAATTTTATGGAAAAAATTGACCGTATGTATCTTTACTCGTACTATTCAAAAATGCAATAAAAAAAATTGACGTATTTGTACTTACGTCTTTGTTGATCTGGGTGTGCGATATTTACCTAAACTGTGCGGAAGTAAGTAACATAGAGTGGATAATACCACCTCTAAAGTACCGGTATACCGATTTTAATACCGGGATTAAAAAGTCATAAATTGTTATTAGAATTTGTAGAAATACAAGCTGTCCGGCCCCAGCCTCGCCCGTGATTTTCGTATTGTCGCTCAAAAATCCGCATCAAAAATAATAATTATAAAACCTTTATATCTCTGAAACGGTGCATCTGAGCGTAAAAATAACGTTTTTTTCGTCCCCCTCTGCCACTCTCAAACACCCCATTCACTACTAATTACTAATTTATAAAGTGCAAAAAGTCGATGTATTGATGATTTTCCTTGAAAAGTCCAATTTCCATACTAAATATTTTTAAGTGTGCGACCTCTGGCTCTGTTCTCTGTGTCTCTGACCTGTGGTTTTATTCACTTAAATAACACCAACTTATTTTTATTTTACGTAATTAGAACAAAATATTTTAATTTGACACAATTTTAGTAACATTTGGAATAGGTAACATTCTTCAAATCAATAATTTTTACCTAACAACATATTAATTCTATAAAATTCAATAATAAAATAAAACCGGTATACTGGTAATGCCGGTAAAATACCGATCCGGTATTTCAGAGGTGGTATTATCCACTCTATATTACTTACTTCCGCATAGTTTAGGTAAATATGCACTGGAATATCCGATCTTTAATATTTTATTTTTTTAAATTATTTATTTGATATTTTGTTTTTAAATGCAAGTCTTTACCCGTTATAAACAAGCAACTACTTTATCTTAGTCGCTATAAAGGATTAATGCTAAGGATTTTGTATTTGGTACAAAATTATCCGACACCCAAGTTCAACGACTATTACTGCTAAACTAATAAAGTTATCTTAACCGCTATAATTTTCATTTAAAGTTCATGAAATGCACTATCATCATGAATTTTTTCAGATTTTTCAAGCGAGCAGTTTAGCTTTTAGAGGGGGGCACGCCCTACTGGAACAAAAATTTGCTCTTTAAAGTCTTATATTTCGTAAATGGACCATTAAATCGAAAAATAATGTTAGTAACCCCCAAGTCATTTTAGAAGACCTATTCAACGATATCCCACACGATGGGGTAGACGACAAAAAAAATATTCATCCCACTTCACATGTATGGGAGCTACCCTAAAAAAAAATATTTTCCAAAATTTTATTTTACCACTGTCGACGTAATTGATATACACACTCCTACAAAATTACAGCTTTCTAGTACTAACGGTATCTTAGCAAAACCTCGGACAGACAGACAGGACGGACATAACGAAACTATAAGGGTTCCTAGTCAGAACTACGGAACCCTAAAAAAAGTATTAATAAATTTTTTGTAGATAATTTTATGATCTACAATTTTTATCAGAGGTATTTTATGATTTTTATGATAAAACTTACCATTTTGCTGAAAATCATGAAAAACTCATTTTTTTGACCTTTGACCTTGAATAAAAATTTTTCCCTACAGGGGAAAGATGGGGAACTTTCAAACTTTATTTTTAATGATATTTTAAACAATCTTACAGATTTTCAGCTTGGTGGGAATTTAGGTAACTTCGAATGTCTAAATTGACCGGACTATACATATTATAAAAGGCTTTGTCCTGACTGACTGACATACAACGCAAAGCCTAAACCGCTGGTCGTAGTGACTTGAAATTTGGAGGGTGTGTTGGTCCTAATGTCCAGAGGTGTACTAAGAAAGGATTTTCTTTAAATTCAACCCCTAATGGGGTGAAAAGGGATAAAAACGATTGTATGAAACTTCTTTGTTTTTTAACTTATAGATTTGAAAATTTGTTTTGGAGTACTATCAAAATAAAAAATACTCTCATCAATATTTTTGACAAGGGTGGCTTTGGAAGGGTGAAATTGGGGATGAAACGTTGTATGAAAAGATCTTTGTTTTGAAGTTAACGTTTTGCAAATTAGTATTGGGATAGGAATTTAAAATGTTGTTTTTAATATTTTTGATCGGGTGAAATATTAAATAGACAGTTCTTTGTTTTTCAAGTTATATGTGAATTTCAGTTAAAAAGTGAGTTGATGGGTTGTTTTTGGTGTTTGAAAAACTTACCCTAAGGGATCAAATCAAATCAATTTTATTTTGCGAAATATAGGTTACATAAGATCTTATTGCAATTAATATAAACAGTTTCACCATATTTAGCTTTTCAGCATGCAAAAATATTTATGATGCTAATATTAATAATAATAATAATGAATAAGTTATTTAAATGTCTAGTTAATACAATGTCATTGAGTGCAAAATACAATAAAAGGTAATGTCAAATCATAAATAGTCAAGAAAGTTTGTCATCAAAATATTCCTTGACAGTGTAATAGGCTTTTTTTACAAGAAATTCCTTAACATTAGTCTTGAATTTATCAAAATTTACAATTTCCAATATTCTATTTGGTAGATGGTTATAAACCCGTGGAGCCATGCAGAAAATGCTGTTATTCAGTTGTGCGGTGCTATTCATGGGAAAACAAATTCTCATATTGTGCCTACGGCTATTAAGTTTTTCAAAAAGGTGTATGTTTTTCTTCACAAATAACACAACCTCGAGAATATAAATACACGGAAGTGTTAACAATTTTAAACTCGGAAAGTAAGATCTGCAGCTTTCTGTTATATTTAACTTACAAATGGCTCTTATGCATTTCTTTTGCGCCCTAAATGCCGTTTCCTTGTCAGTGGAGTTGCCCCAGAACATTACACCATATCTTAAGAGGGGTACAACATGGCCATGATATGCCGTTAACCCTCAATTCACTACCTGAGTCCGTCGGACTCACATTGAAATTTCAAACTACCATAATTTAAACGTTTTAGCGACTTGTTTCCCCTCCGTCCCAGTACCTTCCTGTAGTGACGTGGGTACCTTGGTGGCAAGCGGACGTGCGCCTGCGACGCGTATCTGGTGAGTTATTACGTCGAGTGAGTCCCTTGGACTCATACTAGTATATTACGTAATATTTTTTTGTTATTACATTTTTCAAAATAAGGTTATTATTGATAAATATATATATGTCATATGGTTTTTTTCTTGTAGATTTGAAAATGGATCCAAAACAACATAAATTATATTCACGAATAAGGATGAAGTGGGGTCGGTCGTTGAATCTTGGCTCCAAACAGTTTCCTGAAGATGCGAACAATCCCTGAAAATGCGAGTCACGCTGAAACTGGAAACAAGTTATCCAGGACTCAAAGAAAATTTTGCCATCTATGTCATTACAAAAAGAGAACAAAGACTGCATATCTATGCACCAAAAGTCTAAAGCCAATATGTTTGGCTTGCTCAAAAAAGATATGCCGACGTTGCCTGTAAGCAGTGGAAGAACCCATTGCACGTTTTTTTTTTTTGTATAGAAGCATACTTTTTTGTTATTTTATTTTGATTTTTTATATCTTTTATAGTCTCAAAAAGATAAAAAGATATTTTTTTTATAAATATTTGTTACTTTTATAGAGGTTTGAAAATACCTTAGTTTTTTAAGACTGATAAAGTGAGTTGATTTTATTTTTAAGAAGATCTAAGATTTTAGTTTCGTTTCGTTGATGTTTTCTAGTGCTCTAATGCATACTCAAAAATAATAATTAAAAAAAAATTAAAAAAAAACTGCTTTATTAAGAAAAACTACGCTTAAAAAATATATGAGTCCCGAGGACTCATAGAAGGTGTTTAAGTTAGTAAATTTCACCTAGTGAATTGAGGGTTAATACAGTTGCTCTGTCGACAGTTTTTGAAAGTGTATAAAGGGCATATGCAAATTTATGTAGTTTTGAACACAATTGTTCTAAATGTGATGCCCAACTCAAACTAACATCGATATTTAGTCCTAAAAATCTAGTTTCATTTACTTGTTCAATTTGTTGTCCTAAATATTGAATGTCAAGTTTACCTAATTTATCTACCCTATTTTTAAATGTCATAAGTTTAGTTTTGTCAAGATTAATTTTCAAATTATTTAATGTTAGCCATGGATGTAATAGGTGTGACAATTATTAGAAATTGATATGAATGTCGTTTTCATGGTTTTTAGGGATGCTGATTACGAAAATGTTATCTATATTGACTTAAAATGAAATTCAACTCCTGTAGTGGGTTGTTGTGGATTTCATGAATTGCACTTAAAACAAAGATTTATGTAATAAAGAAATCTACGTGTACGAAGGCTATATAACATCACGCTACACCCAATAGGAGCTGAGCAGTGGCCAAATAAAGAACGACGGGAGCGAAGCCCCGCGTGACGTCTTGTCGGCTATTTATTTATTTTATTTGGAAAACATACAGTGAAGTATAATAAATTTATAACAACTTAGGTATTATAAAACTAAGCACCATTTAGCTGTTTAACTATACAACAAATTCTAGAGGTTTTCAAGTTTTTAGTTTTAGTAATACTTACCATTACATCAACTTTTCGGATTATAATCTCTCCATAAAGTTTTGCAGAATAGGATTTATAACATTTGAAGCATGACACTGCAAAGAACAAATTTAAATTAATGTAAGTATATGGACATAAACGTACTTGTACCGAGACCACGGTCCCAGATTCCACCTAAATGTATATCCATAATTATTTTTGAGTAGTATTTTGAGACGAATAAGTTGAAATACAATTAATAAAAAAGTTGATAATTATTTTCATTCACAATAAATTGTCAATTCGTGTAGTAACGGATTAAAATAGGGTATTAAAATAGATAATGTCACTACCCCATATCACCGACACCCACAAGTTAAAATGGGGTAGTGTCATTATGTATACTTTATCCGTCAATCCGTCACTACAGACAGACAAAAGTTACAAATTACTTACGGAATAAATAATACATTAATTAAGTAAGAAAATATTTAAAAATACACACCTCTTTCAAATGTTGCCAAAAAAACTAGGCATACTGCAATTATTTTGAGAGTCATGTCTTAATTTTTTTTAATTAATATTTTTATATAATACAGTAGATCCCAAACAAACTCCAATAACGGTCTACAGTTGGCTGACCTCTAGCTACTATCCCGCTGAATAATATAGTTACCAAACAGGATAAGCCTATCGATAAAGGAAATATAATCCATATACATATTATAAAAGGCTTTGTCCTGACTGACTGACTAACAGACAACGCACAGCCTAAACCGCTGGTCGTAGCGATTTAAAATTTGGAGGGTGTGTTTGTCCTAATGTCTAAAGGTGTACTAAAAAGGGTTTTTTTAAATTCAACTCCTAAGGGGGTGAAAAGGGATAAAAACGATTGTATGAAACTTATTTGTTTTTTAACTTATAGATTTGAAAATTTGTTTTGGGGTACATCAAAATAAAAAATATCCTCATCAATATTTTTGACAAGAGTGGCTTTGGAAGGGTGAAATTGGGGATGAAATGTTGTATGAAAAGAACTTTGTTTTGAAATTAACGTTTTGCTAATTAGTATTGGGATAGGAACTTAAAAATATTTATTTACAACGATATAAACTATATTAATCTAAGGTAATCAACTAACTTAAATTAAAAATAAAAATAAACAATATTTACAACCTAACACAATAAAATAAAACAAAATATTAAATAATGGTGAAATAATTAAAAAATGGCAAAAATGGAACTTAAAATGTTGTTTTTAATATTTTTAATAGGGATGGGTTCAGGGGGTGAAATATTAAATAGACAGTTCATTGTTTTTCAAGATCAAACTTTAAAATATGCTGTGTGGACTTAAGAGATAATTGTTTCTCGTACGGTCAATTATATGTTGCTTGCTCCCGAGTAAGTAGACCATCTTCATTAATTATTTTAGCTGCCCCAGATAAAAAAACAAAAAAACATCGTTTACAAAGAAGTGCTATGATCAGCTCTGCCCTGCCAATAGCGTCTAACTATAAAACTATATCCACGCGAGCGAAGCCGCAGGCATAAGCTAGTATTTAAAAAATTTACGCGACTGTCAGGACGGGTATTGGTTTTCGTGCGTAATTTGTATTAATTTTTTTCTTATTCCCACGTTTCTTCCATAATGGCTGGATGGATTTCGACAATTAAACTATTGTAGATTCTTCTCATAAACAAAACGGCGGACTTTTGGCGCCAAATTGTAAGCAGTTACCTTTTTTTTTTAACCAATCGTATCGAGTAGCGTATCAAAATAAAGAGAATCAAATGGAGATTAGAAATATAAAATTACATAACGTTAATTATTTAAATTTAATCAGTAATAATAATTACTCTAGTCTTTTTAGTGCGTTGCTTATCTATGGATTTTTTGCAGTCGGGTTATTATAATTTTTTAATTATTTACTTGTTCCTCCAGTGTATAATAATTAAAAAACAAACCTAATTATGAAACTTATTAACCTATTGAAAACATAAATTTAAAAAAAATGTCATTTTAATTATCTACACTTAGCCTCCAAGTGTAGATAATTAAAATTACTTGTACTCTGAATTTCGACATTCTGAATTTGACTGGCCTGTTGGTCTAGTGATTAGTGACCCTGACTGCTAAGCCGGAGGTCGTGGGTTCGATCCCCACCCAGGACAAATCTTTGTGTGATGAGCATAAAGGTTTGTTCCGTGTCTGGGTGTAATTTATCTATAATATGTATGTATTTACAAAAAACAAATGTATTTGTGTAGTATATCAGTTGTTTAGTACCCATAACACAAGCAAATATAATTGCTTAATTTGGGACTAGATGGCGCTGTGTGAATGTGGTAGAATATTATTATTATATTATATTATTATTATATATTTGTAATCTCCACTTGATTCCCTTTATTTTGATACTCTACTCGATAGGTTTGGTTAAAAAAAATAATAGAACTACTTACAATTTGGAACCATTCAATTATGTATAATCTCTTTTTGAATATATGTACCTAATCTCCTTTCGATTCTCTTTATTTTGATACCGAACTCGATAGGTTTGGTTAAAAAAAAATTGAACTTCTTACAATTTGGCGTCAAAAGCCCGTCGTTTAAGTATTTTTATTCTTAAAACCTATCTAAGGACACTTGGGCTTTCTAGACGAATCTAACAATACCCTAATCGTCAAAATCCATCCAGCCATTTGGAAGATTCGTGGGAATAAAGAAATTTACACACATACAAGATACGCGCGAAAAACAATACCTGTCCTGACAGTCGGGTAAAAAGGTGCTATATGCAGCGCCATCTAGTTTTAAAACTAAATATTACAAGCAATAGTTTGGCACTATGTTGGCTGACATAATATATTATTATTTGCTGCTGGCTGGCCAATGCTAAACGAACATGAGAGTTATACGTTCATATTACTTTTAACAGATGGCGTTGCGCGTAACGATTTAATTTCAATGTTGGCTTGCGTGTTTTCCGCCAGGGATATGCAGAAATTCTTAACGAGGTAATTAATAATAATATAATCTTAATTAGGTAAGAACCCAAATATATTATACAACAACTCGTCTTTAGAGTTCTATAATCAAAATGATAAAAACGGAACCCTTACTTATAGTTTCTTTATTCAAAAACAACTCGATGTATGTATGTATGTATATTGGTGAAATTTAGAGAATAGATGTCTTGTGTGGACCGCTACTAAGTTTGGTAGTTAGTTAATAATAAAAATAAATATTTTTAAGGACACTTAAAGACAAAACTTAAAAAAAAAGTCTGCTATTATTCGTTAAACGATCATTCTCCTCGTTAACTGAACAGTAATGAACCCTTTACATTAAACTATCATGGCTAATTAGTTTTCGGCTTTTCTCGTTCAACAATGGTAGATGGCCTCGTGAAGCAGGAAGCCAGAGAAATGATCAATCAGACTTGTCCTTCTCGATGCCGTTTCCGCACGAAGTATTTGGACTGATGAAATGTCATACTTGAGTAGGAACTCCATGTTGTGTCGCACATCGGGATACAGTTGTTAAGAAAAACAGGCGATGCGATTACATTACACAAACGAAAAAAGGGGTATATCTTCGGTACCAATATTTACAGCAACTATGGTTTATGGGGCTGATTAGTTTGGTGGTTCCACAATGAGCACCAAGCTAATATTATACCTACCTTTTGGTGCTGTAAGTGCCAAAAAATTGATGCCGTCTGAATACTCAAAAAAAAGACGATTTTAAGGTCATTGTTTTTTTTCTACAATATGGTGTGCCTTGTGAAATTATGTTATTCATGCATAGTTACTTCATTTCTCTTGTTGTTTGCTTCTGTACGCGACTTCGTCCGCGGGTAAGGTTAGGAGGCCCTGTTTCACGGGTGGCAGCAACGGCTCGCGGAACCGAGCGCCGGTCACCGCACAATCGAGGCCATTCGGCCCGTTCTTAGGGAATGGGCCGAAAGAAGACGCGGGGCGCTGACCTATCGCCTGGCGCAGGTGCTCTCGGGGCATGGTTGCTTCGGGAGGTACCTGTGCCGGGTCGCGCGGAGGGAGCCGCAATGTAACTGTCACCATTGCGGCTCCCCGGAGGACACAGCCCAGCACACCCTCGAGGTGTGCGGGGCGTGGGCGGGTCAGCGCGCTGCACTGGCCTCGATCATAGGCGAGGATCTCTCGCTCCCAGTAGTGGTGAAGGCCATGCTGGAGAGCGAGACGATCTGGGGAGCAGTGCTCTCCTTCTGTGAAGAGGTGATGAGGCAGAAGGAGGAGGCGAAACGGCAGAAGGAAAACGTTACCCTCAGTGACCCGATCCGCTATCGAAGGGTTGGCGGAAGAAGGCGGGCTTACGCCCGCCACCTACCGCCGTAAAAGTCCGAGTAGAGGACGCACCCGGTCGAGCGCGTCCGCTAAGCCAGGCAAAACCGTATACCAACCCATCTGACCGGCGTGGTAAAATATGATAAATTCGCACCACAATCTTTGGAGACGCCCGTGCCCAGCAGTGGGACGTTTATGGTTTGTAATAATGATAGATATAAAATAGTACTTGAAATAAGTGGAAACCACTTAATAATTAATGTGATAGGTGGCGTGCGTGTTGTTTAGACAAGTTATTAATTACAATTGTTCCTACGAGCAAAGGAAACTGCTTCCCAGAACTGAAAAGCGGTCGGACCGGTCCTCGACCTGGCATGGTTTTATTTATATAACTGAAGCTTCTAGTGAAAACCTCTTCGGGGAAAAGTTAATTATAAAATAGCACGCAACGCCTTTTTCCCCGAAGGGGTAAGCAGAGGAGCACACCCATATTTCGCCAGCTATGTTTGGTCCCATGAAATAGGGGGCGAGCCTATTGTCATCAACCAGGAACATTTGTTTACCAAACTCCGGGAAAATCTAAATACTGGAATTTCCTGATAGAAGAACCCAATACCATCTTTACCCGACCTGGGAATCGAACAATCTATTCCATTCTAATACCAAAATCGAATACAAATGGTGTTTGTTTACACTCGTAATAAATTTTATATTCCTTACGAATACCACTCACAAACGAAACTACGAAAACGAAACACAAACTTGCTTTCAATGTGGTTTTAAGTAATATTTAATAAAACAAAATCAGTATTATCAAACAAATAAAAGTGTAGTGGGAAAACGTTTGGTTCATCATATAATTCCTATGTAGGTATAATTATATAAGATTTATTTTTAGGTATGTACCTCAAAATAAAGCTTTTCATCATTTCAAGCCATCAACGTCCCACTGCTGGGCAAGGGTCTCCTCCAAAGAATGTGGAAGGAATTTAGCCTGCTATATCACGCTGGCCAGACGGGTTGCTATATGGGTTGTTTCGAATTTTCCTTTTCTTGCAGTGCTCTTGAAAAAATCCTTATTAATCAAATCATGATTAGCTAACCTTTTTTTTTGTTTTTTTTTTTTTGTTTACTTGGGGAAATGCCTGACGCATACCCCTCCCAAGGTGTTCCTCTCGTCGCGCTCTGCTGTGGTCACGGGAGCGCAGGAACATTCGTCCGCGACCACAGCGAATGAGCTCAACCTATTGTAAAACTACGCGAGGCCTCCCAACACAGCATAAGAGTTATAGGCCTCGATTTGATTAGCTACCGGATCAAAATAGTTTCATATCGATATAAATATTAGATTACTTACATTTGTTATTCATAAATCGAGACGGAACTTTATCTCTGTGCAGTTGTCCATTGTCCGAACCAAATGCATAATATTATAAGTCTGATCGAACTCATTGATAGTACAGTGATAAATTAAGAGGGTTTATACAGATAAATAGCAACATCGCAATTTAGTGTCATATTTTGTTGTTTTCGATTCTTAATATTAAATTGGAGCTATTTGTTGTAAATGTTTAATGCACTTGCTACGTCGCCATTCGGACTCTGTATGAACCCTCTTATGTTCTTACAAGCAAGGTAATTCTTTTGGTAATAATTCCAAGCTTTATTTATATAATGTATTTCTATTATTTACAGAAAATTATAATATTAAACTAAATTTAAAAATAATATTTACAAATAAAAACTAACTAAATGTATTATTAAAATAAAAAAGGGGGAGGAAATTACAAATTAAAATACGGCATCATAAAATTCCTCCGCAAAATAATTATGTAATATAAGTATTAGCATCCCATTTATGTCCCACAGCTGGGCAACGATCTCATCTACTGTATTTAGAGAGCTGAAAGGGCTTAGACGATAATACACATTACGCTGGACTAATGCGGGATTAGACCGAGTTACTCTTATACAATATATATTATGGGTTTCCTCAAAATGTTTTTTCTTTGCCATTAGCAGATGACAAATGCTTTTAATAGTACCCACAAACCTAATAGGCCAAATTTTTGTATATCGATGACCGATATAATATGTAATTATTAATACCATAAAGGGTAATCTACATGTAGGGCCGTAAATTGAACTCAGATCGCACATTTTGCATCGCAGTCATTTTCTTATTCAACAATCCTCTTTTAAACTTAATTAAACTAAAACAATTTTGGCAGAGAATGAATTAAATAAAATTGGTTTGTGGGCAAAGTGCCCGGTTAATCCTGAGTAGTTGGCTAATGCGTTCATTATTTAGTTTTCTTAAAACTTTGTACACTTAAAAAGTTAGTAAGCAGAAATAGGTACTAGACATAAATCTTTCTTTTTAACTTCGAGGATACTAGAAGTCTAGCGGGGCTCCCGTCGTTCTTTATTTGGCCACTGCTCAGCTCCTATTAGCTGTAGCGTGATGTTATATAGCCTATAACCTTCCTCGATAAATGGGCTATCCAACACTAAAAGAATTTTGAAAATCGGTTCAGTTGTAAAGGTTTATTTTCTTCTTTCCCAAGCACTGGGACGTGTTCTTTACAGTGTCATGTAGGTATTTACCTATGAACTACTTGATAGTGTTAAATGTAGCAAACATGACCTCCTACATTATACATCAGTAGATCCCGAGATTACCCCCTACAATAGGGTTACCAGATGTAAAAATCAAAAGACCGGAGAAAAGGCCTGATTTCCATGGAAAAGTCCTGAGATTTTATACAGTTTCAGAATTTTCTCTCAAAAACGTATTAAGTATTATCGTTTTATACAGTGTGGCTCTAGCTCACGCGTTGCAACTTGCACGCAACTTACTTAGATAAATAAGTATTGATTTTAACTGCAATTGTTACCAAAAGAATATAATTTTTAGTTTGTTTCACTTAGATAAATAAGTATAGATTTTAACTGTTCAATTTGTTGGGGAAATCGACTTTAGAGCGAAAGGGTGGACTGTATTCAACCACTCACCGGAATCCGCAACTGATGATCTTCAGGGGTACCCCAGCGGTGATCTCCATAGGTTTTGGTAGTCAGGATTCCTCGGGAATGCACTAACACATCGAATGTTTCAGTCCAATATGTAATATGTATTATTCACAGCACCGTATTAAGAAGCGCGTACGCGGCGAGGCGCCATATTTTAGCAAGTCCTCCCTTTTAGGATGAGGATGGCAGCACTGTCGCTGTCATAGTTGCGTGCGTGCGGATTATGGTCTATACAGTCCATAGAGTATTTCAAAAAAAGAGAATTTTGAAAAAGGGAATTATTTGTGCTCACATTCATAATATTGTAGAAAATAAAGTAAAGTACGGAACATGCCGCCGACCTTAAAATAACCAACTTATTTTAACGAAACTATCCTAACTTAAAGCTAAAGAAAGGATAATGAATTACCTATTCGATAGGTAAGGGACAGACCTTAACAACAGGTCTTTTAGTAAGAGTGTTACCAATGCGTACTGTAACAACACGAGTAACGCCATCAGCGCCTGGGTGTAAAGCGTGTATACGAGCCAGGCACCACTGTAGTGGTGGTAGATTGTTATCTATCAGCACAACTACTGTACCCTCGGTGAGGGGTGTGTGAGTATCGCGGAACCATTTACTTCTTTGCTGAAGCTGATTGAGATATTCAACGCTCCAGCGTTTCCAAAAATGCTGTACTGCTTGTTGAATGATTTGCCATCGAACAAGATGACTGGGCTGATCATTTGTGAAATCGAATTCGGGTAAGGAAGTCAATGGTTCACCGATAAGAAAGTGAGCGGGTGTAAGTGGTAATGGATCAGTAGGATCATTACTTTGTGTATAGAGAGGTCGAGAATTGAGTACTGATTCTATTTGACACAGTAGTGTATTGAACTCGTCATGAGTTAGAGTTACTTGACCTATAACGCGATACAGGTGAGTTTTCATACTCTTTACTGCAGCTTCGAAAATGCCGCCAAAGTGACTAGCATAAGGCGGGTTGAAATGCCAAGTTATGCCTAAATTGATAAGTTTGTCGTTTAGCTCAACTTGATTTGTTTCGGTTTTAAGAAACGCGAAAAGATCCTTTAAATATTTATCACATCCTACGAAGTTACGTCCATTATCGGAGTAAATATCGGTACATAATCCACGTCGCGAAATGAAACGTCGTAAAGCGTTAAGGAACGATGATGTAGATAAATCAGGAACAAGTTCCAAGTGTAGGGCTTTCGTGGACATGCATACGAAAACACAAACATAGGATTTGAAGACTTTGGCATTTCTGAATGGACTTGACTTCAGAAAGAAATGTCCAGCAAAATCTACAGCTACATGTAAGAAAGGGCGCAATGACCTAACTCTGGCTGCCGGTAGTGGAGCCATAGGTGGCTGAGGGGCCGAAGGGTGAGTGCGGAAGCATCGCACGCAGCGTCGTGTGCGCATACGAACGGCATCACGAGCCGATAATATCCAATAGGTTTGGGATAAAATAAACTGTAAAGTTTGGGGACCTACATGTAAATGAAGTTTATGATAATAATCGATTAACAAATTAGTGACAAAATGTTTTTTCGGTAAGATAATCTGATGCTTCGCATCATAAGAAACGTGAGCACGTTGGATTCTGCCGCCGACCCTGAGTAGTCCGACGTCATCTAAAAAGGGTTTGAGTTTCTGTAAACGGTTTGAGCAATTTTCATCACTTTTGAGTCGCGATATATCATCGGCAAAATCGTTTTGTTGAATTAAAAGAATAATTCTGTTATGAGCAAATTTTGTTTCAGAAACCGTAATCTGCGGAGAAGTAAATGTCTTTGTCTTGCGACATTTATGAAAAAATCTAAAAATTAAAGAAACTACGCGGAGCAATTTCGGTAGTGATGAAAATCGTTCAAGTATTTGTAAGTCTGGTGGTTCAGACTTGGACGTATTTGTGAAAACGTTAGTACGTCGCTCTTCGTCGGTTGAAACGTCAATATTAGAAATAGGCCATTCGGTTTGGGCCTGTTTAAGCCAGGAGGGCCCTGTGAACCACAACTGTTGGTCCAGCTGAGACGGTAGGACACCACGTGACGCTGGGTCTGCCGGGTTGTCTGCCGAACACACGTGACGCCAGTGTGAGGCGGGTACGCGGCTGGTGATTTCATTAATACGATTCGACACAAAGGTGCGCCATTCGTATGAGGGGGAACGAATCCAGGCAAGTGTGATCGAAGAATCACTCCATGCGTAAACATTGTCGATAGACAAGATATCACCGTAAGTGATAAGAATCTTCCGAATTAATTTAGACAAAAGAAGTGCTCCACACAGCTCTAAGCGTGGAAGTGAAACACGTTTCAAAGGTGCTACCTTTGTTTTGGCAAGAAGTAAATTCACGTGTATAGTACCTTTTGAATCGATGACACGAAGGTATACGCAGGCAGCGTAAGCCTTTTCGGATGCGTCCGAAAATCCGTGAATTTGTATGGAATTTCCAGTTGGAAGCACATGACGTGGTAACGAAATATTTTGTAAGTGATGCAGTTTAGATATGAACGTAAACCATAAGTTACAAATACCTTCAGGAGGTGATTCATCCTTAAAAGCAAGGGACACTATGTATGGTCCGTCTTTGTCTCGTGTGTGAGTATTGACGAAGATCGATTCACACAGAGCTTCTTTCGGAGTGAGAGGCTTGTCTTCAGAAACTGATTCCAGCTCCCAGAGCTTTTGAAGTTGCGTATCAAGTTGATATGTACTCAAATTTGTACAAACTTGTGAAGAAAATGAATGAGAAATTTTACCGTTTAGTAAGTAACCGAATATGCTATTTATAGCCACAGGAGTGCCTAGTGGGCCTATAATGTTATCTTGAAGTAATATACTATCACTATAATCTGAACCTAGCAATAGTTCAACGGGACGCGCAGAACGTAGTTCCGGATCCGCTAAGGGAATGTTTTGTATATGAGGAATTTGCTCGAAAGAGCTTGGAATGTGAGGTATGTAACTAGTTATCTTAGGCAATATGAGTGCTTCGATAAATAGTTTAGGTTCTGATTTGTTGTGAGGCGTAACCTGGCACAACACGTAACCGCGTGGTTGCTCGGTCTTATCACCGATACCCGTGACCGTCATGCTAGTATTAACATGATAACGTGGTAAACCAAGACGTTGGACGCACGACTCAGAGATGAGTGTAGCTTGGGAGCCCTGATCTATCAATGCTCGCACTGGCTGGGGAGCATAGGACACGGCGTTCATAGGACGCAAGTCCACTATCGCGGTAGTAAGCAGAACCGTACAGTTCTTCTGTCCATCGACACCACGTAATGGCGTAGACGAAGAAGTTTCCGCAACTGAGCGAAACTCAGGGGAAAAATGGGAAATATCCGCAACCGAGCGTAACTCAGGGGACAATTTGGAAATATCCGCAACCGAGCGTAACTCAGGGGATGATTTGGAAATATCCGCAACCGAGTGTAACTCAGGGGATGATTTGGAAATATCCGCAACCGAGTGTAACTCAGGGGACGATTTGGAAATATCCGCAACCGAGCGTAACTCAGGGGATAGATTAATATTTTCCGCAACCGAATAGTATTCAGGGGAAGAATAATCCAAGCATTCACTCGTAAGAGTAACGTTGAGATTGCAGACCGACTCATCTTCATGTAATGAAGAGTGGTGGCGCTTAGAACAAATACGACAGTTATATTTTGACTGACAATCTTTTAAATCATGCCCGCTGCTTAAACAATTAGAACAGACTTTATTTTCATTTATAAAAGTATAGCGTTCGGGTAACGTTAATTTATTAAATAAGTCACATTTATTTAAATAATGAGAATTGATTTTACAATAACAACATTTCATTTTAGTGGAGTTATTAGTTGAGGTTGTAGTATGAACACTCAAAGCGCGGGAAGCGCGACCTTTAGCACTCGTGTCATTCGCTTGTGTTGGAGCGCGATGCGCGTGCGAGTGCGAGCGAGAAAGCGCAGAGCGAGCGACGATAGCATGACGCGAGGAACTAGCCGGTGCGACCGAGCCGCCAGCAGCGGCGAGCAGGCGCGACGACGGCGATGCGGTACCGCTGGCGGGACCATGCGGCAAGCGCGCGATCATCGAGGACGACATAATTTCCGAAGCCGATAGCTCCTTCTCAAGGAAGTCGAGAAGTTCACTAACCAGTGGAATATCACTATGTGACGTCAACGAAAGTTCAAAACGTCTTCTAACGTTTGGAGTAATCTTGCGTAGCAAAATGTTTAAAAAAATAAAACTCCAGTATTTAACTGGCAAGCCTAACGTTTCTAAAGCGGTTAAGTTTTCACGATAAATATTCAAAAGGTTACGTAAACTGTATTCTAAGTTTTTATCACTAACCGACTCAACATCAATAATTTTATCTAAATGTTTTGTTGCAATAATGCGTTTGTTTTCGTAACGATTGATTAAAATCTGAAACGCATTTTCGTAATTAGAATCCGTAATTGGTATTGATTTTATAAGATTATAAGGTTCGTCCTTAAGGGACAACAACAAATAACGAAAACGTTGAACATCCGATAACTGTTCATTATCGTGAACCAAAGACTTAAATAAATCAAAGAACGCATTCCATTCGGTTATGCTACCATTGAAAGTAGGCAACGAAAGAGTAGGCAATTTAATTTTTGCTTGTATGGTAGGATGCGAGTGAGCGCAGGCTGTGGTCACACGAGCCGCGTCGGCGATACTTTGTTTACGTTGTATTATTTTTATATTGTCAAGTGTAACCTGAATTTTATAGTATAAGGAATCGAATGAGTCGCGTATGAGCAGTTGTTCAGCTGTATTGAACTCACCACTTTTTGCTAAAAGTTTTTCAATTTTTGTTTGAACCGAAAAAAATTGCTTTTTCGTATTATTGAGCTCTTTTACACGAACCCGAAACTCTGCTTCATTATCTGAACAAGCCACCATTCTTTTTAAGCTATTAATACAAATATCTCTTTCAAAAGTTAATTGCTCAAGTTCCATTTTTAAAGAAATATTTCCTAAGTTTATAATTGTAATGTAATTTAATATGTAAATAATGAGTATGAAAATACGTATATAGAAAATGTGTGTAAATATGTATATAGAAAATGTATGTATGTTTGTGCGAGAATAAAACGAAATTTTATTTGTTCAGTACGTAATACATGAACGACAAACACGAATTCGTATAATATTTAGCAGTAATGCCAGAATATTATCCCAGTACTTAGTACGCAATACGTAAGTACCAGTTGAGTAGCGATATAATATTAGCACGTAATGCAAAATATTATATTTGTGTCTTGTACGAAATACAAAGACAACGCTAATGTGTGTACGGCCTTAGGGCGCTTGTGAACGTAACAGCTAGCGTGGCGCGTTTGCACGCTGATGGCATATACCCTCAACTTTTTACGAAAATAAAAAATTGAAAAATTAAGTAAATCGAATAATCTACTTAAAGATATATTTAGAAATGAATAATGTACGACTCGTAAAGACAGTACACAGTGGTATTGTCGAAGAACAATACGCAAAATACATAAAAAACTTAATCTGAAGTTGGTTGGCGGGCGGTATGTCACGCCTTTTTCACAAAGAAAACTATCGAAAAATAGCTTTATTGGTAAATATGTTAGCACAAATCCCTAAGAACTGATGAGATATGGGTCGTAG
Source organism: Laspeyria flexula (assembly GCA_905147015.1). Taxonomy (NCBI): domain Eukaryota; kingdom Metazoa; phylum Arthropoda; class Insecta; order Lepidoptera; family Erebidae; genus Laspeyria; species Laspeyria flexula. The sequence continues at coordinate 5,888,551 of LR989964.1, read as the reverse complement.
GACCAAAAATATGTTGGGGAAATCGACTTTAGAGCGAAAGGGTGGACTGTATTCAACCACTCACCGGAATCCGCAACTGATGATCTTCAGGGGTACCCCAGCGGTGATCTCCATAGGTTTTGGTAGTCAGGATTCCTCGGGAATGCACTAACACATCGAATGTTTCAGTCCAATATGTAATATGTATTATTCACAGCACCGTATTAAGAAGCGCGTACGCGGCGAGGCGCCATATTTTAGCAAGTCCTCCCTTTTAGGATGAGGATGGCAGCACTGTCGCTGTCATAGTTGCGTGCGTGCGGATTATGGTCTATACAGTCCATAGAGTATTTCAAAAAAAGAGAATTTTGAAAAAGGGAATTATTTGTGCTCACATTCATAATATTGTAGAAAATAAAGTAAAGTACGGAACACAATTGTTACCCAAAAAACATTATTTTGGTTGGTTTAACTTTTAATTAAAGAGATATTTAAAATGTAACCTGAGTTTTATTGGAAATCCCGAGAAATCACAAGATTTGCAAAATCCGGCCGCAATCCTGAGAAAAGTCGAAAATTCCTGAAATCTCAGGAAAAATCCTGAGATATGGTAACCCTACCCTACAACGTCAGAAACTCACAAACTTTACTTCTTTATAATATCAGTATAGTTGTACAAGACGTGACGTATGTATACAACGTCAATATTAAATTAACACAGACTCAAACTATGAAAAGGTAGGCTGGTATCAACCGAATTCCGTCGTGCTCTTGGTACTTGGTACCTTTCAAATGATTGTCGCAGCAGGTGACCGCACCAAAATAGCTTGTAATTGTTATTTAATCTCGATCTACACTTTATTTATTACTTCAATTCATGAACTGAACTCAGATAGGGTTGTCAAATTTGTTATTATTAATAGTGGCTTTTCTCATAGTGAACTTTTGGTTTTGTATTATCCTAATTGTCTGGGGTTTCGCTCCCGTGAATCTATGTATGGCCACTATTTGGCTTCTATTAATCGTAACGTGATGTTCTTTAGTCCGTTTTTACACCGTAAAGCAGTGGTTGGGAGTAGGGCTGTGCTAAACCTACCTAACCTCATTGCACACTTATCTACTCGACGCAATACCTCATCATAGAAAGCTGTTGTCGAATTTGTGCGAATAGGTGTACCACATGTATAACGGTTAAGTTGTTTGTTATAGCCTATATCCTTCCTCGATAACTGGGCTATTTAATACTAAGAGAATTATTCAAATCGAACCACTATTTCCTAAGATTAGTGCGTAAATAAAGAAACAAACTCTTTAAAACGTCGGTCGCGTTGGTCGCGTCGGCAGGCAGCAGAAAATCGCTCGCTGTGGCGGATATTAGATGAGACCCAGGCCAGCAGTGGACGTTACTGGGCTCTGATATGATGATGATGCTGATGATAATTTTATTCTATTGGTTCTTAATATTTCGACAACCCTTATGAACTGTGACCACTAACAAAGCGATCATGATCTCACGACAATAGCCGAACGTTAATTATGACAGATAGCTTCTGTTACCAACATTGGAATTAAATAACTTTATTGTATTTTCAATTAAATTCAATAGGTATGAAGTGTTCGTTAGTGTTGTTAATTCCCGGTAAAACACGGTCTTTCACTTACTTTATAATCGTGAATCGTGTAGTGACAGATTAAGAATACACCCGTGGGTGTCGTAAAAGGCGACTAAGCGAGTAACCTTAAGCAGACAAAAGCACTGTGAGAAAAGGCAAATTCGAAACAAAACCCTGTACCAATCCTTCTGGCCAGCAATGTGGTATAGTAGGCAAAATTCCTTCCAGCTCCAGCAGTGAGACGTTTTTGGGTAGTAATGATGATGATATTCGTGAAGCTGAACAAAAAACGACTACTAAATAAAAAAAGAAAACTTAAGCATCAAATATCTAATTATTATTCTCTCGAAACAAAGTTGCGGTAGTGAAACTCCAAAATTAAAACATGTAAGTAATAATTACAATATTTCGTCACGATTTAATTAACTCACGTGTGGACAAATTGTCCGTAGTTATCTATATCATATCCTTTAACGGTTCAATTCATAATGGTATGTCAATATGAATTTATAATTAAGGTGAAGTGAGTTGTGGAGCGTGAGTATTTAAAAAAAGAATACAAATTTATTTATAAATTAATAATAACAATACCAGTGCCATATAAATAATAATTTAGACATCGTGACCTTTATGGTAGCGAGGAGACAGTGCACAGAGGGGTTCAGTGGGTATTCAGGTTCCGACAGGCGAGGTCCACATAACCGTCCCGTGGTACCCACAGGGCGTGGTATGAGTAAATGCATTCCCATCTTAAAAAAAAAAACTTTAGCATTTTCAGCTCGATAAAGAATCGTGAAAATTGCTCTAAATTGCACTATTTAAAAATTCCTATTTTTATAATCGCCCAATTAGATGAAAATTATAGAAAAATTGTGTATTCTTTTTATTCCAGAGGAATTTCCTCCCAAGAACTATCAGGTTGTGGAATGAACTTCCTAACGAGGTTTTCCCAAGGGACTACAGTATGGGGTTCTTCAAAAAAGGAGTGAATAGGTTTCTTAAGGGTCGGCAACGCGCTCGTGATGCCCCTGGTGTTGCAGGCGCCCATAAGCTACGGTAACCGCTTACCATCAGGCGGACCGTACGTCTGTTTGCCACCGTCGTGGTATAAAAAAAAAAAAACATGAGGTTCGGTGTGATCGATCAGTACCATTGTTGGTCAAACAATGCCAAATATTTTTATTGAATATAGAAGAAATATAGAAAGGCAATGATATTAAATACTACTGATAATAATCATAACATGACAAAAAATTTCAACTTACACGTCGCCTTAATAATTGTTACAATATTTTCACTACCGGATTAGATACCTATTAGTATGCAATTATGTCTGGTTTATTGACTACTCACGCGCTTACATGTGTACACAATGTAGCAAAAAGGTGCGGTCGTAAAGGCTCTTGACTTCGACGGCATTATATACTGTAACAGAATAGAGTAGAGTAGAAATCTCTATGATTAGGAAAGTTGGTGTATAGTACTTTATTTAATTAAAATACGAAGAATGCTTTTTAGAGCCACCTAGCTATGAAAGAAATAATAGGAAGGTACTATAATTTTTAGATTCCGATCTGCCCCCTAGACAAGTGGCAATCCTTTCTATATTTCTACCTATTGATATTATTTATACTAAACGACATGTCACTACAATACATCTGAACACATCCTTGACATAAACTATCGACATCACGTGATCAAGGTACTAATTTGACATGTCGATAGAATAGACAGATCGAATCGATTATCACTTGTCTAGGGGGGCAGTTATGGGATAAATGCTATCATCGCATCGTCTGTCAATAAATGTAAATACAGAAGCAATTCAAAGAGTATGTCTGATCCACCAAGCCGAGTGTACAAAATGTAATGTGTCGCGAGTCCAGTTAGACCAGTGCCTGACAGTTGGACGTAATAGTTTATAATATTCTACCACATTCACACAGCGCCATCTAGTCCCAAAGTAAGCAATTATATTTGCTTGTGTTATGGGTACTAAACAACTGATATACTACTTATATACATTTTTTTTTGTAAATACATACATATTATAGATAAATTACACCCAAACACAGAACAAACCTTTATGCTCATCACACAAAGATTTGTCCTGGGTGGGGATAGAACCCACGACCTCCGGCTTAGCAGTCAGGATCACTAACCACTAGACCAACAGGTCAGTCAAGTCTATTCTTAGTCAAGTTTATTCTTTTCCACCCATAAAAGTTCCACTGCTGCGTACGGGTCTCCTCCAAAGATTTTGGAAAGAATTCGGCCTACTATACAACGCTGGCTAAACGGGTTGGTATAGGGTTTTGTTACAAATTTTCCTTTTCCCGCAGTGCTCTTGTTTGCTTAAGGTTAGATTCATTAGTCGCCTTTTACGATACCCACTGATTTAAATGGGGTAGTGACATTATGTATTCGAAATCCGTCATTACACGGACTGTCAATATTTATAGTACCAAGTATTTCTCAAGGTAATACAAAAGGAATTTACGGGAAGTGACATAAATTCCTAATAAGTATAATATTAGATATGTTTACCTCAATCAAGGTAAAAACATAGAATGTGTTATTGTAGAACACAAAACTATAATTATGTTAGCACATTAAAAGCTTGTAGCGAATGGTTAGACTTATTTCCTGGACTGGCCTGTTGGTCTAGTTGGTTAGTGACCCTGATTGCTAAACCGGACGTCGTGGGTTCGATCTCCACCCAGGACAAATCTTTGTGTGATGAGCATGAAGGTTTTTTCTGTGTCTGGGTGTAATTTATCTATTATATGTATGTATTTAAAAAAAAAATGTATTTAGTATTAGGTATACCTACTTCTTACATACATTTTTATATCAGTTGTTTAGTACCCATAACCCAAGCAAATATAATTGCTTAATTTGGGACTAGATGGCGCTGTATGAATGTGGTAGAATATTATTATATTATTATTATTTCCGTATAATAAAGGACACTTACTCAAAGAATTATTTTATAAGTAACCAGAAGTCGCGAGTGATCCCATTGTTCTTTATTTGGCCACTGCTCAGCTCCTATTGGCCGTAGCGTGGTGTTATATATAGCCTTGTTACTAAGTGATAATGTAGCTTTCTAACGGCAAGAAAATTTTTGAAATCGGTCCTGTAGTTTTTAAGTTTATTCGTTACATACAAACCTACAAATCTTTTTTCTTTATAATATTAGAGATTGAAAGTTATAGGATTCAAATTACTGTCTGTTGCTAAAGTTAAATAATAATAACAATAATCATTTATTTCAGATCGGTATCCATATTATATTGTTAGTTACATTAATCCTTAAAAAAAAACTATGTTAGTAATACAGAATAAAATAATATAAAATCATAAATATCAAAACAATTAAAATCACATAAACTACAAAATATAATTAATTACTATTTAATATAATCAGATAAAATAAAATTAATTAATTAATTTAAGTAAGTAAAAGACACATAGTATTTTATGTTTAGATATATTATAATTGTGGCAGTAATTGGCACAGGACAAGTGTGGTGCGCGTGCCGCACTGCTGCCCCGCCCTCACTGTAAGTTGCTACTGAAATTTAAGGCACAGCTTCATACTATGTTATGACTAAATTTGTATACCCTGCTTATACACGACGAAAGTAGAGAAAATGACATGAATGATAATTTTATAGCATAGCCAAGTAGCTCCCCATGTTAAAAACAAAATTGAAACTTTAAGTCACCTACAAGAGCTGATGATTTTGAACGTCTATAATCCATCACGAATACGTCAGCTTTCAAACAAAAAACGAATCACAATGGGCCCATTCGTTTAATAGCTACGATGCCACAGACAGATACACAGATACACAAATACACACCTTTTGTGTCGGGGTTAATTAATTTTTAGAGAAATGCAATGTTAAGTAGCAGTTAGACGAATGTAATAGTACCTATACCTTGCACAAACTTAATACTGTCTCAATTTTAGTTAGTATAAAGCTAAAATAACCCATAAAATAAAATAACCCCATAAGCCTGGGGAGCTAGAAAAGTAGCAATCAATTCGATCTATCTATTCTATCGACATGTCAAATTAGTACATTGATCCCGTGACATGTTAATAGCATAAGTCAAAGATGTGTTCAAATGTATTGACGTGACATTTAAATATTTCGAATCAGCGACTTGTCATTTGTCTAGGGGGCAGGTCATCGTAGCTTCATCATCATCATCATCATATCAGCCCAATGACGTCCACTGCTGAACATAGGCCTCACCTAATTTCCGCCACAGCGAGCGATTTTTAGCTAGCTTATTGGTATAAAATTATAATGTAGGCCTGAATACAAAAAGAGCCTTAAACCAGAAGGTAATGTAAGCGACAACCGTGACACATTGCCGGCACTAAGTTTTATTGAGTTCTTATTATAAACAAATAATTATTAACATAATCACAGCCGGATCCGCAATCCGCCGTGGACACAGGATTATAATATATAAAAAAGTAATGTTTCTAAATTTATACGACTCGCGACTACTCTAACTTACTCATGTTATAATGCGAAAGTTAGGGTGGATAAAGGGATAGATGGATGGAAGTTACTCAATCACGCCAGAACGGTTGAACGGATTTGGATGAAATTCAGCACACAGATAGATTAGAGTCTAGAAGGCTACCTCGGTAAATGTTCCAACACTAATGGCCGATTTCAATAATCTATCTATCTATGGATTTGACTACTCAAGTTAGAATTTTGACATAAGCTCCATACAAAATGTGTCAAAATTCTAACTTTAGTAGCCAAATCCATAGATAGATAGATTATTGAAATCGGCCATAAAAGAAATTTTCAAATCGGACCAATAGTTTCTGAGATTAGCGCGTTCAATTAAACAAATAAGCGAAAAAAAACAAAGTCTTCAGCATATTAGTACCTATAGATAGATATTCGTTGACGCAAAGGTCATCATTATCAGTATGCAGCTCGGATCTCCTCTTCCCTATCTAGAGAGCTGAGAGGATTTAGGTCATAATCCACACACGCTGGCCTAATGCGGGTTGGTGGATCAGACATACACTTAGAATTTCTTTTACTGTATGTGGGTTTCTTCACGATGTTTTCCTTCATCGTTAGCAGATGGTAAGTCACATGAATAGTACATATAGATTCAACAAAGTGACATCCACATTGGTACTGCTGGTTAGAATCGAACTCGGACTGCGTGTTTAGCACGCCGCCGCGCCGCCCGGTCACTTATCCATTGAGTCACTATCGCTTTTGACGCAAAGTTATTTGACGATTATTTTACATAATTATTTATTTATTCTTCAATAATACACCGACATGCAACGGCTAACGTTTTGGGTTTTACACTAAAATAAAGTCTTACAAATTGTCTTAGGATTTACGTTATGTTCACTGACTTAAAATTTATTATAGTTATAAATAATGAACAAAGGCTCGTTCTATGTTTTCAATTTTGTATGAATATTCGTCAACACTACGTATTTAAATCTATCAACACTTTAAGCAAACAATATTTGTGTCAATCATTTGCATAGCGTCATCTCCAATTTTGTAAGTCTTTTGTTATTTTCTTCAAGTGTCTATTCATTCTAGAAATTCTTGGTACAATACTTATGAAATTATGTATTTATGAAGTATATTCTGGAAGTATTGTTTGACATTTTAAATGTTTAACAAAATCTGCTCCTACCTATACTTATTAACCTTATTATCCTAGATGTTAGATGTCCACTGAATGTAGGCCTTCTGTTTGCACAGCGCCTGGTTTCAGTTCAGTTGCATCCAGCAGCTCTCAACAGTTTTGAATAGGTTGATAGTCCACCTAATTGGGAATATTTTATATTCGTAATCAGATCTATGTATTACTTTACAAAATAAATGAAGAAAGTTATATTCGGTCTTTTCTTTTGAGATTTTTTTCGCCATAACGGCATCACCTTTTGACTCTGTTCATGAAATAATATAACAATTTTATTATTAAGAGGACTAAGGTAAAGGCACCTATTACGGAGGTATTTCGCAACATTTGAAAGTAAGAAACAAAAATAAGCATTTCTAAGCATTTTTAAAGGTGTAAACTAATTTTAACGTCAAAAGTGGAATTTATATTTTGAATTGCTGTTGAGCCTATGTTACTTTTTATGATATTTCTTATTTTAAAATATTTAAATAGTCGGGTCGATTTTCCCTAATACGGAGGTAAAATTTTGGTCAGAGCCTATTACGGCGGTAGACGGCTCCTAATACGGAGGGTCAGAAATTATATTCATTTAAGTTCCGTACAAATAATATTTATTAAATGATATAAATGTTTCATTCAGTTTTCATAAAATTTACAAATATAGTATAACCGTGCATTCACACACGCGTTTTAAAAAGAGTTTCAGGTAATTAAAATAACGTTCATTTTTCTTTTTACGTTCAGTAAAATATGAGATAGTAAACCTACATAACAGATGGCATATAAGGAATATCAGTGCCTCAAGCTTTTAAAATTTATATAGATTTTACATTTTGAAATTGGTACATATTTACAAAATGATTACATTTTACAAGTTTTAGTAGGGATCCCAAAATATTTTTAGAAATAAATATAGGTAGCCTATGTTACTCGGTAAAGACGTATCTTTCAAACGGTTAAAGAATTCGTAGTTTTGAGTTAAATTGAAAGAAACAAAAAAAACAAACAAATGTTACATATTAAGTAGTAATTGCAAGTTAATAGAAAGCTTGTAAAAGTAACATAAATTTAAAAGTTTTTATCGCTTCTGGTTTTATCAAAAAAACATGCATAAGTATCAAATAAGAATCCACAAAAATAAATAATACTATTTATTTATTTACGAAACCCTAAAACTTGTAATTTTATATTCCATGATGAATAGGGCCGTAATAGGAGATCGTAGAACCTAACACAGAGTTACCTGGAAATAACTACCACCGTAATAGGAAAACTACTCGTGTTTTTAATAATCCTAATTCTGACCGTTAAAAATTTTCGATAAACAAAAGAGTGTAAATGCTTAATCAAAAGATAACAATTTTTTGGTTCAGATGTGTAAAACTCAGCCAACAGTTATACAAAATAAATGATTTGTGATAAATTAAAATACACCTTCCTATTTTTACCCCTTCTAAGAAACCAACATTTTGTACTCAACAGTTTTCATATTTAACCATATTTCTAATTAAAAACACATACCGCAGAATATGGTTTCTAATTTATGAGATTAATAATTATTTCAACTAAACTTGGAACTAAGTCAATAAGTTAATAATTTGAAAGTTATAAACAATTAAACATGCCCAGTACTTTTCCTATTTCGGAGTTATACCACCGAATTAGGATTAATCTATAAAATTCGTATCCTATCACGGCGGTGTTTTATTTCTTATTTTTTGGGTATAAAACAAGTTGCAAATATAAAACAAGCTATTTAAATAGTTAGTGTAATAGTAAGAAAATGCTATAAATAACACATAAACAAACTTGAACGGCTTATTAATACGAAAAACTTAGTTTCTAAATATTAGTGTACTTAGTTTTATCGTTCCGCGTTTGTATGGAAACCCCTCTTACGTCGATGCCGTTACACAAACTGATGGATCTTGTTGTGTTGTCAGTGTGCTATACTTGCAAACTTCAGTTATGTCATGAAGTAATAAATTTAGAATAAGTAGGTCCCGTTTTGGTGTACTTAAACTAAGAAAGACAGGAATAAAACTCGAAAATAGAAATACCACCGTAATAGGAGCCGATTTTGACTACCTCCGTAATAGGTGCCTTTACCTTATATGTGACCGTCTAGAAGTACCCATAATCATAGAATTAAAGCAAGACCTCGCATAACAAATGGTGAAACTAATTTAATCACATGGATTGTTTTTGTAACACCAAATGTTTGATTAACTAAAATTAACTAAACATCATTTTTTTATATTTTAAAATTCCGATTCGGGAGCTATATTAAATTTAAGGAATATACTGATGTCTGTAGCAATTATTACAAATTGAATATAGTAAACATAATGTCAATACCCCATATTAACCCGTGTTATAATTCGTTTTAACAAATTCTATACCAACCTGTCAGGCCAGCGTAGTGTAATAAATTTCTTCCAAAATATTTGCAAGAGACCCGTGCCCAGCAGTGGGACGTTTAACGTGTAATGATGATGATGAATACAGTACGCTCCATCTAAGACCACAAAAAACCTAAATAACATGAGTGACGTCATACGTCGAGTCATAAATCCATACATTTCCTACGTCATAAGATTATATCTGTGGTTCTAGTTGAATCTAAACGTCATGAATATTATCCAATCAATATATAAGTGTAAATACGAATGTCCGGTTCACAAAACGGATATTACGGAGAAAACCCGGCAGACGGAAGTGAGGGTTTTACCTATTAATTCCATTACAATAAATATATATAGGACTTATAACAAAAAATACCTCAACCAGTCGTTACATAAATAATAATATAATAAACTAGTTTGATAAATACCATTGTTGATTGAAATATTGTGCCCTGAGGCTACTTTATCATAGGCTTCATAGTATTTCCGATATGTCGATATGCTGTTGATTTGATTGTCAATACATTTATTCCGTTTTTTAATTGGTCGAATATTGATTACGAAGTTAAATGGTTGTTTTAAAGTTACTAATTAAAAAACCGGTCATGTGCGAGTCAGACTCGTTCACTGTGAAATTAAATTAAATTAAATTAAATCTCGTTTATTCATCTAGGTCACAAGGTAACACTTATAGAAAGAAAGAAAGAAAGAAAGAAAGAAAGAAAAGACCTTTATTTGTCGTACACAACATTTGTAAAACACATCCAAGAATAAAATGTAAAATATAAAATGATATGCATAAAAAAGAAAAACAAAAAACATGTTTAAAACAATGGCAACATCATTTGTGTCACTTTGACATATGACAGCTGTCAGGTGGTGCCACGTTATACCACGTCACATGTGTATGCAAAACTAAATACTAACTATTTTAATTATATTTACTAACTAATATAAAACTACACTACGAGGGTTATATGTCGTGTACACCAAAAAGGATGACACTCAGCATAAACTGTTTCGGATAAATCCTAAACAGAACTGTTTTTCAGTGTCCTCCTATGCGACTAAATTGACGCTGCCAGGGGTCAAACCTATCACTAATAATTATATATACAATGTAATAATTTGTCAAGTCTATAGAATTCAATTTATTTACACTTGGCTCTTACAGGTACCACATCATACATTTTACACTTGTGCTATCACATATCGTCTCGCGTCTTATGAAAGTCACAAGAATGTAACAGGTTATCCGAAAAGTAGTGTCAGCAAATTTGCCTACGACCAGTTCGCTGACGGGGTTATAGGTTCCTTAAGAATTTTTGATATCGGTTTAGTGGTTTTTGGGTCTTTTTTTTTTTTAAAGACAACGCCCGCACTAGGGAGCATGCCCTGTGTCGCGGGGAGCTTTACAAACATGAAACTAACGGACACAAAGTACACCCAGACTAGAAACAAATATCTATGAATCATACAAATATTTGTCTCGTGTGGGAATCGAACCCACGTCACCCAGCACGGCGATGTAGTGGGGAGGCGACGTTACATAGTCATCATCATCATCATCCACAGCGAGCGGTACCGTCTGCACCCAACGACTGCCCGCCGTATTGGAAGGTGCAGCGTGGGACCACCCCACTAGACGGACCGCCGACCTGGTCAGGGTTGCAGACGTTACATATCTACATACAAAAATAAAATCTTTAATATAGATAGAAGGTACATGTAATGCACGATTAGTTTTAAAGTTTTAACAATTCCGTATGACATTGTTTAGACAAAGACCTTGTTATAACTAGGGTACGCTGACTCAGTTCTTACTCAACTACTTCATTTGAAAAGAAATTCAACTTGTCAACAAAGGTTAAATGAATCATTCGCTTATAAGTTGTTCAAAGTTGTCTGTTACTTTGCGTAGTCTGACAATCAGTTGGGCAAGTTATGTTCAAACTTGTACCGAAATAAGTATGTATACGTCTCTGTCGAACTTTAGAATAATATAAAAGTACCGGGTTTAATAATTGATGATTAATAATTAATGAATGTAGAGAAAGATAAGGTTATTTTGAATCAAAGCCTTGCTTTGTACCCTTGGTTAAAAAGAGCTGGGTGGCTCTTTTTATGATGGGTTTTCGGGTTAAAAGTTCCTTGTAGTAGACCAGAGTTTCGAAGTGTAATGTTTACATGCACTTAGAAAGCACGTAAAGTATTGTACCTGTTTTGGCTCAGGTCTTTTCAGATAGACGTCTTCGGACTATGAGAGTAGTGGAATAGAGAGGATACTTGTCCAAGAACTATGCTCACAATTTCTATATTCAATTGGTCGGTTTTTTATATTGATATCAAATGTTTGGATATGACAGTGACCAATGACGACACTATTTAAATTTTCAAACATTTGACTAAATTAATGTCGAAATTTCGAATAAGTTCTCAATGCACTACACACACAGTATCTGTTGAGTTTGACCTTTGTGGCTGAAATTTACTAAGAAAACATTAAATCAATTATGCCTCGTTCTGTTGAATCAACATTCTTTTCGTCAGAGACAAGAGTACAAAATATTAGGCAAACAAAAATAGTCTGTAAACAAGTAATCAGCTAATTAAAATAGTAATTTATAGTGAAGATGTTCCATCGTATGACAGGGACACCACCGTTTGTCAAACAATGTATCATAGAAGGGGATTTTCCAAGTACCTATGTACCGTAATAAGTCGCGGATGTTACGGTGGGTCGCTTTAAGATAGGGTTGGCAATAAATGTATCAAAAGAAATAGATGGATTGAATATGTTTTAATGCACAACACAATTATGTAAATAACTTAATTTAAAAAAAACTTACCTACTGCATGTAGAGACAATGGATCTAAGGGAGTCGAATAGATTTTGTATCATGATTTACCACTAACAGCGAATTCTTCTATGCAAATGGAGTATAAAAGTCTGATTGATAATAAGATTTTCTCTTAAATGAAGTTTGTCCTGGGTAGCCAGTTCAGTAAAAATTTCTTTGTGCTTTTGTTTTATTTTGTTTTCCATGTACTGAACTTATAAGCAGTTAGATAGTCTAGTGTGCAATTTGGGTACTAATTTCCTCCACCCCCCAATTAAAAATAATAGTATTATATTATTTGTTGTTGAGAAAAAAATTATCACTTAGATCGAAGATCTTAAAAGTAAACTCAAACGCAAATATTGACGTTCTTTTTATTAGCAAATTTATGACGTAAGTTTTTATAATGTATAAAATATGACCATATGACCAATACGTTGCCGCCGGTCACATACAACATAATGACATAATCACTAGTTGAAGTTTATTTTTGCAAATGATAAGATGATTTCATTTCATTTGTTTATATGCTACCTACTCACCGTGTAGTGACGGATTAAGAATACATAATGTCACTACCCCATTTCAACCCGTGGGTGTCGTAAAAGGCGAGTAAGGACTAAATCTTACAAGAGTACTGCAAGAAAAGGAAAATTCGAAACAAACCCTATACGAACCCATCTGGCCAGCGTGGTATAGTAGACTAAATTCCCACCACATTCTTTGAATGAGACTCATGCCCGGCAGTGGGACGTTTATGGGTTGAAACGATGATGATGATGGTGATGATATTCATCATATCAGCCCAACGACGTCCACTGCTGAACGTAGGCCTCACCTAATTTACGCCACTGCGAACGGTCCTGTGCCGCCTGCAACCAACGGCCGCCCGCCACCCTGACCAGGTCGTCGCGTCGGTCCATCTGGTGGGGGGCCGTCCCACGCTGCGCCTTCCAATACGTGGCCGCCATTCGAGAACCTTTTTCCCCCATCGGCCATCAGTTCTACGAGCCTGCCCTGCCCACTGCCACATTAGTGATGCGATTTGGTGAGCTATGTCGACAACTTTAGTTCTCCTGCGGATCTCCTCATTTCTGATTCGATCACGCAGGGAAACTCCGAGCTCTTTCCATGGCTCGCTGGGCGACAGAAAGTTATCTAATATCAAATTAAATTAAAAAAGTTTTCTAATAATAATTAAATATACGTGTAAATTTAATTAATAGGAAATATTCTATAAATTCAATCACTGGGAACTGTATACATTGGATGCCATTTGTCGTAACTGCGAACCCTAGCATGGTTCAGTACATTTCATTAAAAGTATTCAAATTATTTGTATTGGCGTGTCTAAACTCATTACATGGTCATCTTTTTTTCTTTTATAGACTAAACTACTCGGTGACTCTATATTCGAATAAGGGTATCTGTTTACATACGATTAGTAGCACGTTTTTAGTAGTTGTAGGTAAATGAAGAACAGAGAGGAGAAGTAAGCCTTAGGGACGCTGTACTTGGTCTTGTTGCTTCTTACCTAAGAGATAGGGTACAATGCGTTGATATTAAATGAAATAGGTCTTCAGGGCTACCTGTAGAAATGGGCGTCCCTCAGGGCTCAATTCTTGGTCCTTTTCTATTTTTGATTTATATTAATGACTTGCCATTCTACGTACAGGATTTTTGTGACATAGTACTATTTGCAGATGATACGTCTCTTATTTTCAAAGTTGATCGTAAAGTAACAAAGTGAACCAGAATAGCATCTCGAAAATGGCTATAACAATTTGGATTAAAACCGGTACATTAATAATACATTATTAATAATAGATTAACAAATTTCCTACCGCCAAGCACCAAGGTAGCGCTTATGCAGACTTTAATTTTCCCAATTATCGACTATGGTGATGTTTGCTATTTCGACCTGAATGCAGATCTACTCAATAAATTGGACTGACTTCTTAATAACTGCATTCGATTTGTTTACAATCTTCGTAAGTATGATCATGTGTCTACTTTTCACTCTGAACTCAAATGGTTGCCTATTCGTCACCGCCGTAGTCTACGTGCACTCACTACACTCTTTACCTTCCTTAATTCTCCTACTCCTTCCACTTACTGGAATCAATATTTGCAATATTTATGCTCTGTTCACAACAGAAACCTCCGTTCTTCGAACAATCGGCTTCTTGTATGTCCTACTCATAGTACTAATTTTGCCCTTTCTTTGTCCAATCCGTTCTTCTCTGGAATGAGCTACCTTTGGAAGTCAGGATGTCTACGGACCGACTAACTTTTAAATTAAAAGTTTGTGAGATTTTACTCGTTAAAGTCGCAAAATCCCAGTAGTATACTTATATGTTTTTATCCTCGTATATATTATAGTTATATTAATTTTATAATATATGTTTATTAATAGGTAATTTATTTATTTATAACATTAAGTTATTTATAATTATAACATTATTAACTATTTACTTACATATCTACAACTTCTATTTATAATACTATAAATAAATAATAATACAAATGGTAATGTGGGCTAGGCGTCAAAGTATTCATCGGCATCACTGCCACAAGGGAAAGTGCCCAGAAGGCTAGCAGCATTGCCACGCTGGATGGCAATGCTGATTCTCTGTGCGAGATAAAAACCAGCCCTCTGGTCACATGAAGTGTCGATTAACCGCGTCGCTAGTTCATTATAAACGCGGAGAGCACTCGGACCCCATGAGCCTAATGTTTCGACCCCAAACGGCTCAAATAAGTAATTATCAGCTAAATTAGTGTATTTGCGCCGTTTAAGGGACTCTGCAGCTATAGTTATATGTATTCGAGATATATATTTATTTATGTATATTATGTACAGTTTTATTTATATATATATTATAATATTTAGTATGTATGAATAGTATGTTTGTATAAATAGTCTTTATTTTTGTATGAGTTAAAATATATTTCCGTTGTACCTCAGAATGCACCTACTACAGCTTATCTCTGCATCACCCTAGGTTAGCTGTTAGAAAATGCTATATAGCATTAAGTTTAACCTGTACAGTATTTGTGCTAAATAAATATAGATGAATTACCCCCAGACACAGAATAAATAATTATGCTCATCACACAAAGATTTGTCCTGGGTGGGAATCGAACCCACGACCTCCGGCTTAGCAGTCAGGGCCACTAACCACTAGGCCAACAGGCCAGTCGACATTGATAAAGTGTTATTTTTCCAGTTTACTTGTGTAAATATCTTCTCTAGTAAAACTCTCTGGAATTTTCTCATTCCTGAGTTGTAATTTGGTCTTACAAATTTTAACATATTTATTAGCAACCATAAATTATACGCAACATGTCCAACTAACAGTCGAAAAGAGTTTTATGTTAAAAATCAATAGAGGCAAATTTTAACCTTATTTTTTTTTTCTTATTTAAAAAAGACAACGCCCGCACTAGGGAACAAACCCTGTGTCGCGGGGAGCTTTACAAACATGAAACTAACGGACACAAAGTACACCCAGACTAGAAACAAATATCTATGAATCATACAAATATTTGTCTCGTGTGGGAATCGAACCCACGTCACCCAGCACGGCGATGTAGTGGCGAGGCGACCACCTTAACCACTGCGCCACCTTAGAATTTTAAGTAGAAGATTCAATTTCTATGTAGACAAATCTCATCTTATACCAGTTTTTTTATTGACAGTGCGATGTGTAGCCAACCTAAGCCTCTAAATTTACATAGACACAAAAAAAATGTTACGGTTTTTGTAACAATTAGTTAGTTACCATCAAGGAAGTGAAGTGACTCATCTTTAATTAACTTAGTACATAAAGCAAATATTGAGGAACTCTATATGTCAGTATGACAGTCTGCAGCCTCAAAACAGCTCAAATTTTCAGAAGAAAAAGCTCAACCTCTTAGGAAATAGTAAGGGAATTCCTCTTAGGAAATAGTAAGGGAATTCCTCTTAGGAAATAATAAGGGAATTCCTCTTAGGAAATAGTAAGGGAATTCCTCTTAGGAAATAGTAAGGGAATTCCTCTTAGGAAATAGTAAGGGAATTCCTCTTAGGAAATAGTAAGGGAATTCCTCTTAGGAAATAGTAAGGGAATTCCTCTTAGGAAATAGTAAGGGAATTCCTCTTAGAAATACTCTTTGAAATGTTTATCAAAGAGTATTCCTAAGAGGAATTCTCTTTAAATCGTACATTTCAAAATCGTATCCTTGAGCCTCATTACAATGCCATTGCAACTGAATCGACTACACTATTGTCATATATTTGTCACCACAAAGCCGTTTCATCGTCACTACGTTTATCCTGAATTTGCAATCATCATCAATACAACCCATAAACATCCCACTGCTGGGCACGGGTCGCTTCTAAAGATAGTAGAGGGAATTTAGCCTACAATACCACGCTCGCTGGTAAGACGGGTTTGGCATTGGGTTTGTTTTGAATTTTCCTTTTCTCCCAGTGCTCTTCTGTGCTTACAGATAGTTCCTTATTCGCCTTTACGACACCCACAGGTGAAGCGGTAGTGACATTATGTATTCTTAATCCGCCCGGACATGCTTGCAAGACATTTATTTAATAAAACACTGATTTCGTTGATGTCTTTTAAATTCTCATTAATTTAAAATACTTTGATTCATCGAATTAAAAAAATATATAAAAGCCATGATCTAATTCCACAATACGGATAAAGTACTGGAGAAATATTTGTAAATTCTTGATAATGATATTTTTATTAATCTTTGACGAGTATTTTTATATGTGTAATATTTTTTAATATTTATTATTGCCACTGCATTATATAAAAGTATATTATACTTGTTTTGAATTATCACTTCTGGACAACATGTTTGACAAAGGGCTAATTCACTAATTAGCTCTTTGTCAAACATGCTGTCGCCTACCTATATATTTTTATTTGAGATAATGTCACTACATTATCTCGAAAAAAAATATATAGGGGTATAAACAGCCGCGAAAACGCAATGGAACTCCTATAAACTACTCGTGATTCATTCATGATAACAATCATATAAAGCCACAGAATTCCATTAAAAAAAACTGGAAACGCATTCGATTGTATCCTATTACAAATGGTACAATCCAACCGGAACATACATCATCGGAAGCCAAACAGAATCTATACGATTGACCAGTGACACTACAGACAGAGGTCTCGCGAACCAAAATGAAAGGAGTTGAGATCAGTGCTCGCGTGAACGGCTGAGCAAGCGCACGCTCGCTTCACCCACACACATATACATACGAACACCCGCCAAAAATAAACTTAAAAAATTAGTGTTCCAATTTTAAAACGTGACAGTTATTATAAAGTGCAAAAGTTCAAGTTTTATTTTTAATTTGTCTCCAAGAAGGTCCCGGACTATAAGGTAATGCTTATCAATGTAGATTATCAGTTTTGTTTAGAAATACCGTCCACTCTTAGAATATATCCTGGCCTTGTCACACGTGTTACTATTTCATTTAAAATGGGATTTATATAAATACATTTTGCTTTAACTTAGTTCCAAGTTTCAAGGAAACCCATCAAAAACTTAAACTCCCATGTGCTTTAAGACGACGGAGTAAAGTCTGAATTTGAGCAGTTTTGTTTATGAATTTTATTCACTTGATTTCATAATGTATGTCGTGGTTACTTAATATATAGAATACTTATTTTAATGACATTAAAGTTGGAGGCTTAGCTAATGTCAGGTCACAGAAATATTCCTATCGTAGAATAAAATTAGGGCAACTGGTTTATCGTATGTACAAGTTAATTATTGATTCTCATCATCATCAGCAGCCCATTAAGTCCCACTGCTGGGCTCGAGTCTCTTCTCTTCTACCTAGAGAGCTGAGAGAGTTTAGGCCATAATCCAACCACGCTGGCCTAGTGCGGGTTGGTGGATCAGACATACTCATAGAATTTCTTCTAGGGTATTTGGGTTTCCTCACGATGTTTTCCGTCACCGTTAGCAGATGGTAAGTCACTTGACTAGTACTTATAAATTCCACAAAGTGGAATCCACATTAGTACTGCCGGTCGGGATCGAACTCGGACCGTGTGATTTGTACGCCGCACTGCAGTCCCTTATCCATTCAGCCACCATCACTCATATATCGAGAGAGCTCAATAAGTTTTGGTTATAAACAGTATTTATTTATTTTGATGTCATACTTGTATTTACGTTTACTTATTTGGTTAGTTACTTTCCTAGTATAAGAAGTGATGATTCTAAAAACTCAAGGCCTACCGCGTCATAATTACTCATTACAAACTTTCATTGATGACGAACAAATAGCTTAAGAAATTCTTTAGAAAACTCTAAAAGCTGATGTAACTTCAATTATAGTTCTACTTTTATATTTTACTAGCTATGCCCGCGACTTTATTCGCGTATTATTTTTATTTTCTCGTAATATTTTTCCGTCTTCTTCTGTCATCGGCAGATGGAGAATATCATCATTCGCCAGTGAATAATGGTGTCGAATGTCTCGCAAATTTGATCAAACCAACGCATCAGTCTGCGTACTCGTGGTATTTTTCGTTCTAATTTGCCGATTTGAGGGTCTTGCAAAGACATTCAGATGACAGCCGGATAATATAATTATATCATAAATGTCCAGCATCCATGTAGTCACGGATTAAGAATACATAATGTACTACTACCATTTCAACCCGTGGGTTTCGTAAAAGGTGACTAAGGGAGTAAACCTTAAGTAGACAAGAGCACTGCAAGAAAAGGAAAAATCGAATCAAACCCTATACCAACCCGTCTGGCCAGCGTGCTATAGTAGGCTAAATTGCTTCTACATTCTTTGTAGGAGACCCGTGCCCAGCAGTGGGATGTTTATGGGTTGAAATGATGATCATCGACGAACGTAAATATACTACAAGATAAGAGGCAACAATGATCTTGTTGCTGATTCTATTTCCTTAGTCTTCTTCAGGTGATGACAGGAAATCAATAATATGATGTGTCAAACCTCCATATCAATCCCAGGATGTCGTAAAAAGTAATTAGGTGCACAAATAACAATACACTTGAGGAAAAGAAAACACCTCAGTGCAATTAATCAATAGCAGAATGGTAATATCTTCTGACGAGAGAGCCTTGCCCAAAAGAGCGACGGTATGGATTCTCGACACAAGATTCGTACGGCTGTTGGTAGGAAATATTTAGGACATTAAGAAACTGTTAGGCATTTTAAGGCCAAAAGTAAATATTTTGGCCTTTAAAGCTTAGATACGTTGACTCATGCTCACAGCGCAGCGGCGACATTTGCGCTGTTGGATATATTAACAAATTTATAAAGCAATGCCGGGTCTTCAAAGGAAGAAAATAAATCTACAAAATATAAGAAATACTGCCTTTACTTATTCACGAAATTAATCATTTTATAGTACTGTACATATAGAATGCGTAACAGAAATTTAGGTATTGGAGAAATTAGCACATCAGTTTTTCGGAGCAGTGGATATTCATTTCATTATGTATCCTCATTTCATGTGAAAAATTCTTTCAGTGTTGGATAGCCCATTTATGGAGGAAGGTTATAGGTTATAATAACATCACGCTACGGGCAATAGGAGCCGAGCAGTGGCAAAATTAAAACGACGCGAGCGAAGCCTCGCGCGACTTCTGTCATTCAAAATATAATAATTCTAAATTTTAAAATACCTACATTTGATTATTAAATACAAGTATTATATAAAATTACATTATTTATACCTATTGCAAAAAATACATAATGTCACTACCCCATTTCTACCCGTGGATGTCGTAAAAGGCGACTAAGGGAGCCTAAGCAGACAAAAGCTGCACTGCGAGAAAAGGAAAATTCGAAACAAACCCTATACCCTAGGCCAGCGTGGTATAGTAGACTAAATTCCCTTCAAAATATTTGGAGGAGAACCGTGCCCAGCCGTAGCACATTTATGGGTTGAAATGGTGATTAAATAAAAAGAAATTATGCTTGTCTCACGTATGTATATATAGGACTCTTATATACCCTAAACTTAATATTTCAACTATTCTTTGAACTCTGGCTAATAATAATCTATTAAATACCAAGGTCAACTAAGTGCTTCGGATTGATAGCTTCTGAAGCTTCTATTGCAGAAGTTCATTCTTTGAGCCAAACTGCAATTGCTCAATACAATGAATACATTGCCAATGTAATCGAACCTCGCATTATTTGTGTTCATGTAATGATTATGTTAAGCATTTTATTTTTAACCGTCCATAGCTTAATTGGAACAGCCTTGGAGCTCTGTCGCCAATATTTACGCAAACATATCGTCTCGATATTCGCTATAACGTTAACTAATGACATAACGCAACTACACATCACTAATATTGGATAATATTAATATGAAAGTTTTGTCACGTGGTATTATAATTATTATCGAATTGGTACTAACTGCCTCGGTGGCGCAGCGGGAAGTGTATACGACTGCTGTGCAAGAGGTCCCAAGTTCGATTCCCGGGTGGGTGAAAATGGTATTGGACTTTTCTAACTAACTTGAAATTCCAGTGTTGAGATTTTCCCGGAGTTTGATAAACAAATGTTCCCGGTAGATGACAATAGGCTCGCCCCCTATTTCATGGGACCAAACATAGCCGGTGAAATGTGGGTGTGAAACACCTTTCGTGATTTACAATTAGCCATATTTTTAAATTTTTAGAATTAGGTGAAGATATGCAATACGTACGAAATTATTGCGTTTACAGTTTTATATATTATATACAAATAACACATTGGAATTAACAGGGCGTTATTTATAATAAAATAACTGTATTACGGATACTTACTTTTTAATACACATTCATGTTATTCTAATAATAAAGTATTAAAATATTAAAAAAAAATAGCTCCGATTAAATTAAAATCGAAAACCACGAAATATGATACTAAATAAATATTACCGTTACCATTCCTATGTATGAACCCTCGTAAGTGACAACTGGGACCAACGGCATTACGTGCCTTCCAAATCATGGAGACGGAATGAAAGTACCACAAAAGGTCACACATCTATAGAGTGATAGAGTAAAATTTTTATTGTACAAACACAAGTTAAATTCCGTCCCGTCTACATAACAAAATAAATTTTATGAAACAATTTATCAGATCAGCTCGAGAAGGAACCTTAAGTTTCAGAGCCGACAAAGTAAGTGCTAAGTAGTATCAATCAACTCTAAAGTACCTATAAGATCTCTATCAGACAAGCCTTTATTAATTTCAATGGCAATAACAAACAAAGTAAACCTGTTTACATCAATATGTATGAAAGTAAAAGCTTTTGTGTGTAATTGATATAATTTCGAGACCTTGATCTTAGTGTCAAGTAAGTTCCTTATAGAGACATTTATTTTCTTATAAATAAAAGGCTAATTCGTTCTTCGTTCTTTATTTGGCCACTGCTCAGCGTTTATTGGCTTTAACGTGATGTTATATAGCCTTTCTCGATAAATGGGCTAACCAGCTCTAAAATAATCGGACTAGTAGTTTCTGAGATCCTTGCGTTCAACCAAACAAACAAACCAACTCTTCAGATATTAAGTATAATATTACTATAATCCCGCGGGGCTTCGCTCCCGTCGTTCTTTATTTGGCCACTACTCAGCTCCTATTCGCCATAGCGTGATGTAATATAGCTTATAACCTTTTCGATAAATGGGCTATCCAACACTAAAAGAATTTTTCAAATCGGACCAGTAGTATTATTATTATTATATAAACTCTTCAGATTTTATTTCATTCGAAGTAGTTACATTTGCTACTTTCTTTTTATGAGTAAGAGACTTCAAAAACATTACCCTTCTTTTCGGCAGTCGGGTAAAAAGGATATATTCAGGGTGTATTTCTTGTATAAGCACTAACAAGACAGCGTCAGATGTTACGTTATCAAAGATAACTTCAACTTATTTTATAAATAATTTACATACGTTATTTAAAGACTAATACATTAGTCTTCAATAGCTTGAATAAATTGAGTTTTTGCTTTATTTATCTTATCCAGTGGCACTAGATAATGTTGTTATGAAGTTAGAAGTTGCGAGCCGATTGCTTAAATAGCAATGTATTAATTTTTAACCACTGCTTTAAAAGCTCTAACTGCCACACTCAGACTCAGACTTTAAAGTTTATTTAGTAAAAACGTGTAATACTTAAGTCTATACGCCTAAAGACGATTATTCAATGAAGAAATTGTGTTAATGACAGATTACTACTAATTGACGTCTCTGAGTGCGGCAGTAACACTTTTTTTAAAATTGTTAATTCTTAGACAAATACAATAATGAGGTTAATAGTTTTTACATAGTCCACATGTTAAGTTTATATTACGAGTAAGGAAAACTTAAAAAAAATTAAACAATGGTAAAAAGAAAAGAAAACTTTCAGAATTATAAGCAGCATAGCATTTATTATAATGTAAGAATTCCTTGTATTTCGATCTATGGAATTCGGAAAGTACGCTCAATTATAGCCCTACAGTTCCGGCTGTTGCGATTATAGTGAAGTAATAATATATGCATCAATACCATGAGTCATGGCGAACCCGTCAACTCTGGTAAAACCTTAAACTTGTATAGAATTACCCACAGGCTGATAAGTAGAACATCATCATCATTTCAACCGATAAACGTCCCAGTGTTGGGCACAGGTCTCCTCCAAAGAATGTGGATGGAATTTACCCTACTATACCACGCTGGCCAGACGAGTTGGTATAGGATTAGTTTCGAATTCTCCTTTTCTTGCAGTGCTCTTGTCTAACCTTAGTCGCCTTTTACGACACCAATGGGTTGAGATGGGGTAGTGACATTATGTATTCTTAATCCGTCACCACACTATTTGAAACTGGACCTATTTCATGAATGACCATGTGGTTACATTTCAATAATAGAAACAATAAAAAATAATTACCAAATCAACCGATTTTCGACCAGCTGTCTTTGACTAATCAAGGAACATAATTTAAGAAAATCGTGACGAATTGATAACCGGTTTTAATGCCATACATTGCAATTATAGACTAAATACAATTAAGATTGACATTAATTTTGTCTGTAACAAGCTTCTCAGCATATCAACATTATCTAAAATCTAATCATGCGTATGTGACAAAAAGTTATAATTTGTAATTTATTCCACGTTATATCAATACTGACAATGATTATGTTATCCGCATAATTTAATCATATATTTTAATCCAATTATATACATACATAACTACAGGGCGTTTTAGGCATAATCAGTACTCATACGCCGTCATGTCACACAACACGATATTTTTTTAACCAGGAAATAATACCATTTTTTCTTATCACTGACCTTAAATCGAAAGTCCGTAAGCAATTAAAACAGGTTTAATAAGTGAGAATAATACATCGTTATTATTTATTCCGGGTAACCTTGTCAGTTCGTTGACAGTTTCGGGGAAAATTATTTCTTAGGGTTGCAACACTGGATGAGTATTTTGACGTCGTTAATCGATATTCAATAAAAATAAGTAAGATTTATAAGTTATGTGTAAATCAGCTACCTCCACACCAATTTATATCAAAATTGGTCCAACCGTTTGGGCGTGATTAGAATGAAATGATAATAATTATAATAATGCAGACATGCAGCTGTGCTGTCCAATACATGGCCGCCACTCGAGAACCTTTTTGCCCCATCGACCATCAGTTCGGCGAACTATGTGGCCTGACCATTACCACTTCAGCGATGGGAATCGGTAAGGCCTATGTCCAGCAGTGGGAGCCATTGGGCTTATATGATGATGATGTCCTCATCATCATCATATAAGCTTCATAATCTACTACATAGATTCTTTCCAACTCATCCATTTACTTCTGATTCATTTCATTGCGGGTCCAAAGACAGTGAGCAGGTTAGGCATTCCCCTCCCGAGTGTCAAAACTGTGGGTCATCGCTGTTAATCCTGGCTCACAGGACTTGCAGTGATGGGCACGAGGGTGGGATTATCCCAATACCTAATCTACTAACTGTAACTTTAATAACTCCCATCTTATCATGGCCAAGATGGGTCTTGCAATGCGAAGTTCATAACCATAAGCGATAGTAAAGACGCTATGTAAAACCAGTCTCACATTCATTAACAAAAACTCGATCGTAACGATTACGCAACGTGATCGATGGAATCAGGTCATTGTGTATCATCAGTTTTATTTAATCGATTATAATGCAAGTTTACGTTGTGTTTCTGATGTATGGGACTAAATGCCAGGCCTTGGACAAATGAAAGTTTAATGCAATTTAATTGATTTAGTTAAAGAATTCAGAATGAAATATGTACTATTTTAATGATTCTATTTTTGCCATTTGGTGTGGTGGTTGCCTCAGCCGAATCGTTGTGTCGTTGGTTCAATAATATGTAATTACGATAAGAGAAATTGTATTTGTATTATTTAAAGATAATTATTTAGTGTCTTGGGTGACTTTATTTAGTGAGATAAATAAAGTCACCCAAGACACTAATTCAATTAGTTCCTCAAGATGGACGGCTGACACTCCTCGTAATGCATACCATCAGATCAATATCAGAATGTTTATCTTCATTATTTTTTTAAATTTATCACTTCCTATTAACGATGCAATGTGATTCCTTAATCATTAAATTTATTATAATGTGTATAAAGTAACATAAATTTGCAGTTCATTGTAGTTAATACGTTACATCAGCCGCGTCAGGAAAAACTCATTGAGCTGAATGGTCTCCTAATGGATACAAAGATATTGTTAGCATATTTGAGATACTGCAAAACCATTAATAAATTAATTGACTACTTACTTAATTCTGGTTAATTTTTGTCGCTTTTTTTCATTGATCTTATAAATAAATTGATTAATTGTATAATAAAATTAGATCATCTATTCTTTTTTGTCCTACTTTCATATTGGGTCTAGGGGTCAACTCGTATTTTTATATAGGTATGTATTACGTTTTCGGTGCGACGGCAAAAAGGAGAACCTAATTTATAAATTGTAAGCATACTTACATGTTTTTTTTAATCATCAAGGACATATCTAAATCTTTTCTTCAACTTTTTGTCATTGCTAATAACAAGTGACACGGTTATGCTACTGTCTTTCCGAATTCAACTTTATGGCTAAGGTGAAAAGAGCCGAATCTTGCGACAACAAAACCACGGCCACATACTCTACAGTTACTTACGTCTAGAAGTTACACCATTGGAAAAATATAATGCCGTGTTAATATCGCTAAGTTATCTCACAAAAGGCTCGATAGACATATGAGATTATCACAATTATTAATTTAATTAGTATAAGTTACGTAAAGAAACGTAGTACTTGAATGAACATTTGACAGCAATATCGAAATCGCCTAATAGAACAACGAAATTGCAAGTAGGCCTTCAGTAGTAAACACATTATAAAAATTTAAGTCTCTCATATTTTTGATCCAGACATTCGATAAGGAATTACTGAGCAATATTAAACACTAATGATGACATTAAGCCGTTAAGGTCGAATCATTTTTCGCTGTAAAGTTGAATGCACGCCTTGTAACGTCTAGCCTTGGCCTTTCAATCATTTGACTTTTATAAAAGGCAGGTCCTTAAAAGACAAGTGGAGCTAAATAAAAGTCACAGTTTAACTTTGTTTATATAACAAATATTGAAAGAGCAATTCCGATGTTTACGGTATGCTCATAATAAATTACATTACGTTGATTTAATATTCACTGAGGTAATATAAAAATGATTTTATTTGACATCGTTTGTAAAAAAATAATAACGAAACTAAGTGAGCTTGTAAATTTAATTTTAGGTTTTTAAATGTCCAGCCTTTTAAAATGGTAGAAAAATTGTTTTATTTTTGTGCTGTAAAAAGTAAATAGGCAAGAAAATAATAAAAGTGAAATTGACAATGTGAGGCGAAAGCTGCTTTAAGAAGCAAAGCTTCCCTTAATGCTGTCACCTTTCCCGAAGAGCACTGGAAAACACTAAAACTTCTGATATTATTAAACTTGAAGCGAATAAATGCACAATGTGAGAAATAAGCAAAATAGCAATGTGTTAATCAGAAAACAAGATGTGCAAAAAGAAATCTATACTAATATTATTAAGTTTGTTTGTTTGTTTGTTTGGTTGAACGCTAGGATCTCTGGAACTACTGATTCGATTTGAAAAAATATTTTAGTGTTGGATAGCCCATTTATAAAGAAAGGTTATAGGTTATATAACATCACGCTATAGCAAATAGGAGCTGAACAGCGGCCAAATAAAGAACGACGACGCGCGAATTCTAGTATTCATATTTATGCGGTAGTGAATCATTGTTTTAAGCATTGCATCTTGTAAGGTCATTAAAATTGATTTAGACGTCTTATTGAATAAGCTGTAATTGGTTAAAATTTATGGTTCAGGAGTGTCAATGAGCTCACAGTTTGCAAAACGCACAAACAAATAATAAAATTTATCAACTTGCGGTTTATGTTCGTACTAGAAGCATCTTCAAGCGACTGAAGCCACTTATGACGTAAACGTCGTAAGTATAAACTAAAATAATATAACGTCACTCTTTTAGGTGGTAAGGTGTACCTACCTTTTATGAAATAAAAAGGTAGAGATGTGATAGGGGGGAGCCTATAACCATTAACCTGGCATGTTTTGGGACTCGCATTTTTGCGTACTCGGGAACGAACCTCGGCGAGAATGTGTTTGACTGCTGCACAAGAATAATAATAATAGTCTAAAAGTTTATTCAAGCAACCAAAGCAACAAAAGATATAAAAAAAAGATAAAAGATATAAAGATGTATATAGACGTAAACTTTAAAGCAATAAATAATTCGTAATTTCTTTTAGTTAACCTTTATTTACATCAAGATAAGATATATTATTCAAAATCTGTTCCACTTTACATGTGATATGCGCTCATAAAATATTAAAATCAGCACGTGGGCAGACGATTTGTATTAATCTTCAGTGTTACATTTTATTTCGTTTAACATAATATTTCGATATTTTAGAACATATTGCTGTAACTGATCTAGTTCTGTCTGCAATAGGTCTCATTTACGTAAAAGCAGAGATAGATGGAATCTAGGTATTTTATTTCAAACTAAATATTTTAAATCGATACGTTAGTGCAATCAAACTTTCGCGATTATCAATATCGTAATCAAAGTCCTGCTGAAGAAAACATTCAAATCATCGACCATTATAATACGTTACTTAATTATGTAGGATAGTTTTCCCTAGCGTTTTATTAACAGCAATATTTATGAGGTTGCTTGTAAAAATTCCTTATATTTTTTCTAGGAGATTGTATGTAGCTCGTTGTTCTTTAAAATTACAATGCCTCATGCATCACGATTTTCTTTCACTGTCAGCAGAGAGTAGGTACTATGTCACTTAACTAGTACGTATAAATTCAATAAAGTAAAATCCACATTGGTACTACCTATACAATATTATCCATTCGACCGCCATCGCAATTTGAGTTTAATCGCCAGTTGCTAGATATATTAACAAGACAAGCTAATAAGCTGGATAACCTATAGCTAATGAGGTTTACTTTCTTGCGTTTTCAAACTCGACGTCAAAAGTCATTTCATGTAGAAGTTGTTTACATCAGCTGTGAAATGGTTATTACTTGTCAGTCGCAATAACCTACGTTACCTCGAGTAATACTGTGATCTCTAACCCAGCAATTACTGGTGTATATGGCTGTGACGGATCTCGAAAGCAATTAATGTTTGTGCTGTGGGCGTTTATATAGATAGATAAGAAATAAACTGTATTTGCACACTACAAAAATGTAAGTTAAAGAACGTACGTACCGGCTCTGGGATCAACTGCCTGCAGCGTTGTTTCCTGAGCACTATGACATGTACTTCTTTCAGCTTGTCTCTGCCCCTAAGATTACGTCAATACCAACGTCTATGAGCGGCGGTTACCACTTACCAAAAGATCCACCGCTCGTCAGGTACTTCAGACAATAAAAGAGACACAAAAGTTAGCGGTTTTATCGCTAAAAGCTTTTTCTTCCAGGCATTTTCCCAGAACTATTTAAGATAGGCTTTCAAATAATAATAATAAAGAAGAATAGCTGTGAAAAAAGAGACAATAATAATGTATTTATTTAGATGTTAGAAAATCTAGCTTATAGAGAGAGTCTAGTTGTTGTTCAAGGATAAGCACATTTTTTAAATGTATTCCTAATTGTGCCAGTTGCATACAGTAAGTGATAAAATTGCCTATCAATGCTCCAATTTAACTTGTCAGAATTGACTATAAAACTTCGTGGGTATTTTAGTGTCGAACTCATCACCGTAAGGGTCAATTAAACTACATAGTTAGAGTGTGAGCATTCAAACTAAATTTCACTCCATTAGCGAAATAATAATAGAACGTGTTTTTAATTCCTCCACTAATGGAGTGAAATTAGTTTATGAGGAAAGCAGGTTTTGCCAAATTACAGAGGGAATTTCGCAAAGACTAAGTACCTATGGATCTATTGTTGTAACTTAAAAATGTATATAGTTATTCTTTGTTATCCAAACTCTTGTTTAGATTTTTAATTTGGAAACACTGCGAGAAAAGGAAAATTCGAAACAAACCCTATATCAACCCGTCTGGCCAACGTACTGTAGGCTTTCCCTCCAAATTCTTTGGAGGAGACCCGTACCTAGCAGTGGAACGTTTATGGGTTGAAATGATGATATAATATAGATAGTTTAAATACATGAACACGATAACAAAAGTATAATAACAATTTTAAATCATATATCGTTAATCTACTAATTAGACAGTGTTAGTGACTCGATACAATGCACTGCATGACCTCGGTGCTACGTTACTTAGAAATAAGCACAATAAACTCTTCCACCCAGCAGGCTAGACTAATGTGTTTATGCCTATTTGCGCCAAATCTAATTTGGCTACAATCTGTGACCTTGCCAATATAATTCGAGCAGACTATTGGAATGCAAGTGACCCTGACGGTGCAACTGAATGATGATTTTTTTCTAAATATCTATTAGTCAGAAATATTGAGTGTCATAGTGCTTAACATTTATGTGATACTTACTCACAAACATCTAAGGTTTCGAACAAATACGTCCCCCAGATGGGCATCGGTCTCCTCCAAAGATTTTGACGGGAATTTAGCCTACTAGACTGCGCTGGCCAGACGGGTTGGTATAGGGTTTGTTTCAAATACTTTTTCTCGCAGTGCTCTTGTCTATACGTATATCAACCCACGGATTGATATACCTAACCTACCCTTACTGTTGAACACACTAATCTCAGGATATACTGTTCCGATTTGAAAAAATATTTTAGTGTTGGATAGCCCATTTATCGAAGAAAATTAAATGCTATGTAACATATCGATACAATAGGAGCTGAACACTAAATAAAGAACGACGGGAGCGAAGCCCCACGCGACGTTCAGTATATTAGGTATAATAATAATAATAATAATATTCTACCACATTCACACAGCGCCATCTAGTCCCAAAGTAAGCAATTATATTTGCTTGTGTTATGGGTACTAAACAACTGATATACTACTTAAATACATTTTTTTTTTGTAAATACATATTATAGATAAATTACACCCAGACACAGAACAAACCTTTATGCTATATTTATACCTTTATATTAGGTATATGGATTGATCGCTAATCTCAAGAACTAATACAGGTTCGAATCGAAAAATTCTTTGAGTGTTGTATAACCCATTTATAGAGGAAGGCTATACGCTATACAACATCACACTGCGACCAATAGGAGCTGAGTATTGGCCAAGCAAAGACCCACGGGAGAGAGACAAAAGCTAGTAATCTAATAAAAATTCAAATAAATAAAACGCAAATCACGACGTATTATACGTTCGATTTACTTTCCAAGGCTGTCACCGTTTCCTCTTATTGTTATGTCTCGAACATAAATCTATTGGTAGACAACATACCTACTATAACTCGCCCGAATCAGGAAGTGCTCTATATAATATTTAAATACCTAACGATCTGCGTCATTGTTAAATATTTTGTAGGTTTTTGAATTTATAATGACATATTAATTATATTAGCTTGTATCAATCAAGTCGAAATCAATCAACAACGGAAATAATCCAATGAATCTATAAAAATATATCAAAATATAGACTCAGACTGAGAAATAATCTTCATCTAATAGAAAGACCGTGTAGTGACGAATTAAGAATACATAATGTCACTACTTACACCATTTCAACCCGTGGGTGTCGTAAAAGGCTACTTAACTACTAACTAACTTAATCGTAAGCAGACAAGAGCACAGCGACAAAAGAAAAATTAGAAACAAAACCCTAAACCAACCCGTTTGGCCGGCGTGGTATAGTAGGCTAAATTCCCTCCACATTCTTTGTAGGAGACCCGTGCCCAGCAGTGGGACATATGGGTTGTAGTGATGATGATGAATAGAAGTTGAGAAACTCTGTGTGGGTGTCAAAATAATGACTACATTGAAGTTTCCCTAATGGATGATGATTCCCGAATGGATGTAGAATAAACAATAACAACACTTGAGTATCTTATAATGTCTGTTATTGTAGTTCCAACTGACCAATGACATTAATAACTTAACTTCTTATTATAAACATTTCAAAATAATCCTTAAGTAGTTCACTTATGGTTTATTTTGAAATGTTTATAATAAGAAGTTACAACATAATGCCACTAATATTGGCATTAGAAAATAATATATTATATTAAATCTGAAAATATAATTCTACATGCAATTCGGAAAGAATATTAATAATTTTCTTTGTTAACTCACACCAGACACACATAATGGCACTCACCTGTCTAGGCACACTTTATTCCACAATCAATACCAAGAGGTATCAATACAATGTAATATCTCCTTACAGACCATAATTCCTTTTTTAGACCTATTGTTGCCTTCTTACATAGTTTACCCGAACCTGTCATACTAAAAATGTTTCACCATATTAATATTTATTAATCACATAACAAAAAGTTAGCTACAAATCTGCAATTACTACGACAACATAACACTATTCTACTGCCCTACAAATACTACAAAACAAATAAAACCAACTTGTTTAATCCTTACATAACGTTATAAGTCTTTCACACAGCTAATTGGTATCAGTTCTCATTGTATGTTCCCACGGTACTTGCGATGCCGTGAGCTAGATGCTCTTCGGCGATAGTGCCTAGTGTCAAACGTGCTGACTGCAGGGCCATACAAAATTTGTGTTGGTACAGTCAGCAAGAAAAAGTAGCTGAACATATTCAAAATTTCAAAACGCATGTATACATGATACAGTGGGGGGCGTAGGAGGGGTGGGAGTGGGAGAAGGAGCGGAGTACCCGCTCACCGCCCCCTCGCTCCGCTTGGCTTTTTGGCTCCGGACACACTACCAACCACCTTATGACTAGTATTTCATTTTACTTTATAGATGACAATTTTCTTGATCTAATAACTAATTTTATAACATTCAGGCCCCATTTTATCACAGTAAGATGATAAAGCATTGGCAAAATAGTGACAGAATTAAAATTATCATCGTAAATTCAATCCTGGCACTAGTATTAAGTAGTTTATATGTATGCTAAATTAAACATGCGTTTTGAAATTTTGGATATGTTCATTTACTTTTGTTGCTGACCGTACATGCAAATACACACTTATTTGGTCTATGATATACTCACCTTGTTTGATGATTTCAAAATAACTAAGGCTAGGTAGGTTGGTATTCCCTACATTTCTGTAATAAAGTTCTTATCGCATTGGCGAAACTTGGTGGCTTCAAGCAGATCATTTTTGAAAAAAATAAAATATCAATATACAAAAAATTATCTGAATGAATAGTAGGTTGTTATTGGCATTTTATATCGCATTTCGTTAACCTAACTAATATTCAAATGTGTAGTAGCTACTGATGACTATAGTAGTTAGTCCTAGTAAGGAATGTTGTCAATTGAGTCGTATCTTGTAGCGATCTTGTAAAGTATTCGCTGCGGGATTCAAGCCGTAAGTAAGACATTAGATATTCCTAGGAATTGTTAAGTTTTAATGGCCTAGTAGATATTATAGATTCACCAAAATTCAGGTCTGTTTTAATTTTTTTTTTCTTAGTTTAGATACTTATACAACATAACATAGTATCACGCCTTTTACCCCGAAAGGGTAGGCAGAGGTGTTTCACACCCACATTTCGCCAGCTAGCGCCTATTGTCATCAACCGGGAACATTTGTTTACCAAACTCCGGGAAAATCTCAATACTGGAATTACATCATAGAAAAACCGAATACCATTTTCACCCATTTTTTAGTCGTATACACTTCCCGCTGCGCCACCGAGGCAGTACTTATACTCGTACAAAGCAGAGTCTAAACAAGACCAGAAAAAGAAAGAAGTTTTACGCTTAGTAATTATAATTTAATACATTCTATGTTAAAGCTGAGCACAATTTTTTTAATAGTTACGTATGTACACTAGGTATATATAATAATGAAATACATAATTAGAGTAGTTACTTGTGTTCATAACAATTAATATATATACCAGATCAATTATATTAGCAGAACATGATCGTATAAATGAAAGGTCTCTCACAAAGAAGGTGCACTCACTTATTTAAGTCCTCATGTTTCATAGATTAATTTACCTTTGTGAAAGAAAATAGATGTAAATAAATTTATTATTGTTAAAAAAAAGGGCACCAATTACGAACGTAGTTCTCGGATTAAGAATACATAATATCACTACCATGGGGTAGTGACATTGCTCAACAACTAAGGGAGTAGCCTTATGCAGACAAGAGCACTGCGAGAAAAGGAAAATTCGAAATAAATCCTATACCAACCCGTCTGGCCAGCGCGCAGCGTGGTATAGTAGGCTAAATTCCCTCCACATTCTTGCGAGGGGACGCGTCCCAGCAGTGGGACGTTTATGGGTTGAAATGATGATGATGAACTATTCTGAATCAAACATTGTGAATCTGTTTTTATAATCCAGGCTGCATTTTGAGTATTTAATACATACATATAGATCACGGCTCTTTCCCAACAGACGGGTAGGTAGAGACCATTTCCTTCCACTTGGTACGATTCTGACATACATCTTTGGCTTCTTCAACTTTTCATGCATTCTCGTCAGTTGACGGTACTCCTGATCAAAACAACCTTATATCATTTTAACCCGAACCAGGCATCAAACCCAAATCTTAAGCAGCAGTCGTTCACACTGACACTGCGCCATCGAGGCTTGTTTTTGTTTCATACATAATTATTACATTACAAACCATTACAGTAAACGTGAGTGAAACTGTGGGGCATAACAAGTATTTATACGAGCTTGGGTATGTGCCCTCAGCTTACGTTTTCTTTATGCTATTGCACGTGTGTCTAGTGTGCCAAGGTTCTACGTCAATAAGGTTTAAGATTATGGTCAAGACCTAGATTATATTTAGACAAAATAACTACGACGTATCTCATAGGCAAATCTTTCTAAGGTGATCAATTAAAATGATAGCATCGCCACTAACTTCGCCATCTCGTGGGTTCGATTCCCACACGAAACAAATATTTTTGATATTTATAATATTTGTTTCGAATCTAGATGTTTGTGGATGTTCTGCTTCCGTTAAATTGCATGTTTGTAAAATCCCCCGTAACACAGGGCTAGTGCGGTTGTAGTATTTATAAAAACGTACCGCATGTTATATATTTTATTTATTATTATTTTTTTACAATTTTTATTTATTTACTTATTTTATCCATTTATCTCCATTCTTCTTGTATAGTTTTTTGGTGAAGAAATTCAAGACTTTAGAATAAAATTGTTAACTAATTGACGATTAAGACTACTAATTAACAGACCGACCACATGGGCATTCAAATTTGTTAATTGCAAGTTAGTGGTAATTTTGATAATTCAATTTTGATGTTAAATATCATTTGCAAATAATTTTCAAATCAAAGATTTCAAGTAGGTATATATTGAATACTCGTGAGAAAACGATTTGTAATGTTTATCTTGCTTAATGATAAGTTATATTTTTTAATTTATAGTTTACCCAATAACGAAATCAATTAAATGCCACAAACACAGTTAAACGTAGCAAATTAACAAATGAAACATATAAATCATTTAAAGTGTTTTTATATGGCTAAACTAGATACATAAATATGAATATTTTAATATTGATGCGCATATGTACGTATATTATAAAGAACATCTTATTTCAATTGGAGAGGTAGGCTGTAGAAGGATTTCTAGCTAACTGGAGCTGATTGTGATGATAAAATTCAGAAATCGATTTTAATTTATTTCTGTTTAAAGAACTTTAATTTTTTTGTTATTCAGACATTTGTCACTTACATGAAAATAACAAAATTTAATATAACATTAACCCAGTGCGGGTACTAGTTAAAAAAGTTAACAACAGAAAAGACTATTTCATTAAACCATACAATAAGTGTTTGCTTCACATTCCTAAGTTTATTTGACACTACTTTTCGGATAAACTGTTACATTCTTAAATTGTGACTTTCATAAGTATTATCTTGTAACCTAGATGAATTAACGAGATTTCATTTCATTTCATTTCATTGACTCCTTGTCGTCATAAAACGAAACGTAATAAATAAAATAACGATATTTATTATCCAAATTTACAATTCCACAGTGCGTTCTGAGTCACCAACCTCGCCTTATAAGAACATTATTATGGCAGCATTCTTTGGTACTGACGGTACATTTTATTGTGCTTTTGTCATTCATAAATGTTATATTATATTTAATTCATAACAATTATGTTTGTAAGCCCTATATATTAAGCCACGACGAAATGGGCAAATATAATAATAAAAATGCGAAAATTTAGATGGATGGTGATGGATGTATGTTTGTAACTCAATAAAGCCAAAACGGCTGAAAACATCTGTATGAAATTTGGCACACGCATAGATTATAGTCTGGAATGTTCATAAGCTACTTTTTACCGACATATCACGCGGAGGGGGCCGCGGGCAGGAGCTAATCTATACTAATATTATAAAGCTAAAGAGTTTGTTTGTTTGAATGCTAGGATCTCAGGAACTACTGATCCGATTTGAAAAATTCTTTTAGTGACAGATAGCCCATTTATCGAATAAGGTTATAGGTTATATATAACATCAACTACAGCCAATAGGAGCTGAGCAGTGGCCAAACAAAAGAGACGGGAGCGAAGCCCCGCGTGACTTGTAGTTATTTTATAAAAGTGATGGTAACCGAATGGGAATACATCCAAAAGACGCAGTCCAAATTTGATACTAAATGGCAAAACCAATGTGGGTTTATAATTTTCATTTTATAAAACATAAACATAACATCACGCCTTTTACCCCGAATGGGTAGGCAAAGGTGACACCCACATTTTGCCAGCTATGTTTGGTCCCATAAAATAGTGGGCCTATTGTCATCAACCGGGAACATTTGTTTACCAAACTCCGGGAAAATCATAATACTGGAATTTCATGATAGAAAAGCAAAATACCATTTTCACCCGACCCGGGAATCGAACCCGGGATCTCTTGCACAGCATTCGTATAAACTTCCCGCTAAGCCATCGACGCAGTTTTTTTTATAAAAGACTGGCAAAAATATAAAATTACATTTTTATGAGCATATCGCATCGCAGGTATTTTATTCAATAACCTGCTATTTCATATACAAATAACGTAATAATGCGAAAAGCTGCACACTTGAAACTTAAATAATGCACCATTAGCTTAAAATATAGTGCAATTGTATATCTAAAATAATGTTGAGCTGCAAACTGTTCTATTTATCGGTTGAAATGTTAAGTGAAGGGAATTCAGAAGCTAAGTAAATCACTTTGGGTTCTTAGAACTGCAATATTCAATGATATGACACGCCACGAATTTAGAATTTAGACTTATAAACAAATGGACGAAGTTCAAAACGAAAACGAGTTTATAAAA
This sequence comes from Laspeyria flexula, assembly GCA_905147015.1. Classification (NCBI taxonomy): domain Eukaryota; kingdom Metazoa; phylum Arthropoda; class Insecta; order Lepidoptera; family Erebidae; genus Laspeyria; species Laspeyria flexula. The sequence goes on along the minus strand of LR989964.1, from coordinate 5,851,991 downwards.
CTTTCGGTCGCTTTCGAGTTTTTAATTTACATGTGCTTGTAAATAATATAATCAACCTATTAAAAATAATTTGAATGAAAGCTATATATTATAATTCACAATGTCTCTGAAAAATAAATCGTAAATTAATTTATTACATTCACACAATTCACACACACTCTTTATAAGTATCAGCATCATCATTACAACCCAGAAAAGTCTCACAGCTGGACACGAGTCTCCTCCAAAGATAGTAGCGGGAATTTAGCCTACTATATATACCACGCTAGCCAGACGAGTTGAAATAGGGTTTGGTTTCGAATTTTGCTTTTCTCGCAGTGCTCTTCTGTACTTATAGTTACACCCTTAGTCGCCTTTTATAACACCCACAGGTTGAAATGGGGTAGTGATAATGTTTTCTTAATCCGTTACTACACGGACGTTATATTCTTTCTTAGTATACTCGTATTTCACTTTAATTAATTAATGTAGAAAAATAAAGCGTTTTAAAACCGAATGCGTGGGCAGCTAGCATCTATGTTAGATCTACTGTGATAAGGGCAAGCTTATTGCTATTAACTGGCAACATTGTATACTGCATTGTATACTGAACATTGTGTACTGTTTTACCCGACTTATAAATTTCAGGACCTCTTGTGTAGCGCTCGTGTATACTCTATACACTCGAGCTTCGCAACCGAGGTAGCCTGGAAAAATAATATAGTGTAAATACTAGTCAATAAAAGCCTACTGATTCAATTTGTTGATTGTGTTACTCTATAACTGTGAAATAACAGCTGTTAGTCCAACAACCCGTTTACTATAAAACACGAGTAACATAAATTGTTGTATGAGGTTTAAAATGTACGTAAGTATACATTTAATACACCTACTTAAATTATACATTTTAAAGAATCTAAGCTAGCCTTTACCCACATATCTTTTAACTCCATTGTATTTATAATTGTTTAAGTAATTCAGAGATCATATTGTTTGATATCGGGTTTTTCCAGTTCAAATCCAAAATCGTCTTCATCCGAACAGAATCACGATTCGCCTTTCAAATCGATGCCATTTGTAAAGTGGCAAGGATATCACGAAACTTGAGGGGAAATCCAGACATAAACGTTAAGACGACAATGCACGACATATAGTTTAGTTTCAACACTGTTCTTCTCATTACCTTTAATATCTGTGTGATTTGTGAGTCATATAATATCATATTTCATTGCATACTCCTTTAAACCTATTTTTTTTTTGTTGCAGATACATGGACAGTGTGAGTCTCAGTGTTGTGACAGTGTATTGTGCTCTCTAATTTTACGATGAGAAGACTCGTTCTAAACGTTCACATTATGCAACCGTGTCTGTAACAGCAAAGCTATTGACTTAGTGAGTTGACATTTCTCGCCAATGTCACGTGTGTAGGCAATGGCTTTGGCAAACTTCACGATCGCGGGCGTCGGTGCTCCGGCGCCGACATACGCGGCCACTTCTGCGACGCCATTACGCGTCGACCTCGACGATCTGCTCTATTCTCCTGCAGAACATCAACCAGATGCACCACCTCAACAAGGAAACAATGAACCTTTCACACCACCGAATCAACAAAGAAGGTCAAAAGTGAGAAAACGAGCTGGTACAGCATATCTGCCACCCGCAAACCAATACACACAGTATCCAGAACACCCGCCACAAAATCCTTATCAGCTACATACACAGATCTACCAACAGACTAACACAAGACTCGATGTACAAATCGAGAATCAGCGCGTGCGTGAATTGACCCCACGGTTTGATAATACAGGACAGTACGTTCATGATCCAACTGGTGATTATGATTATGAACAAAGGGGATTGAAACAAGGCCCTCTAAATCCTGGTTATAATCCAGGTTACGCGGAAATGCCTTATGGTCCGGCGACGACGCCGGCACCTGCTTCTAGTCGAAGGTTTGATGGAAACTCGAACCAAAATGTGAATAACTTCAACTTTAATAGGCCACCAAGTACGACGGCGCCACCAAGGCCGCCTAGTGTGGCTACGCAAACAAGTGATAGTGGGAACCCACAAACACCTCCAGATAGACCGCGGGGTTTTACAAAAGTGGAAACTGGAGGATCTGGTGGTAAAACGCAGCTGCATGCTGTGTTAGACTATGACGACGATTATTATGAGGATCCTGAACCAGGTAAATAAAAATTATTAATAATATAAATTGTTATGAAAATAGCTTTGAGATCGATAAGTTGTTAGTAAGTTATAAGTCCTTCGTTCATTTTGGCGTTCAGTTTGTAGGTACCCATAGTGTCTGTACTTATTTTAATTAAATATATAAACGCCTATACAAGTTCTTACTGCTTTGCAAAAATAAAAATAAATACTTTAGCACTTTAATATTTTTTTAACTCAGAGATAAGAAGCGTGTCAATTACATCCAAAATATGACATTTTTAATTCCCTGTCTGTGGTATCTACCATCGCTGTTCAAATCAGACCAGCAGTTTCATGATGGTGTGAATTCGATTTATCGTATCTCAAAAAGTTAATTTAATCAAAAGGCTTCTTTGCTACATTTAGTGGCAATTAGATTAAATTACATAAATATTTATAATTTACTTAAAATGCATAATGCATTACCTGTTGTTTTTTTTACGTTAATTCTGAATTAATGCTTTTTGAATTTGCGTTGTTTTACCTATACACAGATCAACAATATTATTTCACAATTACAATCAAATACTCTAATTTACGTGTGTTTTTATCTTGGAGATGAACTTGTATTACTTTTTTAAGACCAGAAGAAACAATAAGAATCATCACGCCCAACTAATTGCATAGCTATAAATGAGGAATCACTTTTATTAGCCTTCGCAGTATGTAAAAACGGTAATCGTAGAATTCTTTAACCTTGATTCATCCGTTGCTTTTGTTTATTCGGCTATATAGGAAATCCTTGCGTTTATTGTCAATAGTCAAGCAATTGTACAAATACGTCTGTTGATCATGGTATTTTAACGCTATGTTGGTACTTTAACACTTCCTCCTTAATGGCGGTAGTTCAGCATCATGTGTTCTGCTTTCACTGTGTGATGATTATAGGAATATATATATATTTTTTTTTTACGAGTAGGTAGTTAGTCTGCTGTTTTCGACACCGTTGTCAGCACATGGCACTTTTGTGCCATGTATTTTAAGCTGAACTGGAGCCTATTTTGGTGACTGTAATATGTATAAATATGTTAATCTGTGTTCTGTTTGTGTATGTTTTTTGGTCACCAAATGAAATATTTTTCTTTCTTTCTTTCTTTCTACTTAATCCGTTTGCTAGAAACCATACTAACATATCCATGTAGTGACGGATTAAAAATATATAATGTCACTACCCCATCTCAAGCCGTAGGTGTCGTAAAAGGCGACTAAAGGAGTAACCTTATGCAGAAAAGAGCACTGCAAGAAAAAGAAAATTCGAATCAAACCCTATAGGGTCTCGCTATAGGTACATTAAATTACACGTGTCACCCGTATACGATATCGTAAATATAAAACAGTGACAACGTCTACGCCTTGCCACAAATCGTTACACTTAATGCATGTCAAAGGCCTTCGATAGATCAACCGGTCCCCAATGCCACAAGTACAATGGCTAGCCGACTGTGTATGGCTATTGTTGACTTAGAAGGTACATTTATTTCCTTGTTATCTAAATTAATGTGGAATATGTTACAGTTTCTATTAGGTTCATGTATTTATACCACGACGGTGGCAAACAGACGTAAGATGACGCCTGATGGTAAGTGGTTACCGTATCCTATGGGCGCCTGAAACACCAGTGGCATCACGAGCGCGTTGCCGACCCTTAAGAAACCTATTAACTCCTTTTTAAAAGAACCCCATACTGTAGTCACTTGGGAAAACCTCGTCAGGGAGTTCATTCCACAACTTGATAGTTCTTGGGAGGAAGTTCCTCTGAAACCGCGCAGTACGAGACCATTTCGGCTCCAAGGTGTGGGGATGAACTATTAGATGATGAATATTTTGTATTATTTCAAATTTGAATTTTATGGTTATGGTCAGAAAGCCTAACAAAGCCTAGCATAATAATATGTATTTAGCATTCTTATACACAAATATTTTATGTTTTATTTTAATTCAAACATAACATCGCATGGCTTCACGCTTTTTCACCCCTTTCAAGTTGGTAAGCAGAGGTGCATCACATCTAAATTTTGCCACCTACATTTGGACCTAGGTAATAGGTTTAAAAGACGACATTTTAAGAAGAGAGAGTAGGTTCGTTACAATAACTAGTCGAAAGTTGTTTTGAACATAATTTGCATATACGGATGAGTTTGTATAACCTATAAGTAAATATTTTTGGTCGTTTTATCGGTCATATCTGCAGAAGGACCGATGGACGGTGGAGCAAGCGTGTCTTAGAATGGAGACCGCGACTCGGCAAGCGTAGAAAAGGACGCCCTCCAGCTAGATGGTCCGACGACCTAAAAAAGGTCGCTGGGTCTGACTGGATGCGGAAGGCGGAGGACAGAGTGCTATGGCGCGTGTTAGTAGAGGCCTATGTCCAGCAGTGGACTGCAATAGGCTGAAATGATGATGATGATGATGAAATATTTTTGAAATTAAAGTACGTAGTAAATATAACATTTCATTCTTAAAACAATGCTTCAGTAGTCGAAAAAGTCTAGCCTATCTCTGGACATTAGAACAATCTCAAACCAACAATCAAAAATAGAAGCCCCAGTCTCCGTAACGACCTTATAATAAGGCTCATAATACCCATGTTCGTCTCAAACGTGATTAGATGAACTAATAAAGATAAATCTTATTGTTTATGATATTAAAATATGTAACATAACAATGTTAATTTCAATGTCAAGGCATAACAATGAAACGGTCTGGCTTAGTTCAACTTGTTAGATAATATGTAACAATTGGGAATTGATTTCGAATAACGAGTGTACTTATTTGTGATTGAGGTTACGAAATCGTATAGTTTAATAATAAATATTTTAACTGTGTCAAAAGTAACAGTGATTTGTGTCACAGTTAAAAATAACAGTTCCTGATGACCTCTCTTAAATTGTCCTTGTTTTAAATTTGGATAATACAAATGTTAATAATGTTAATGTTATTGTTAATATTACTGGAAAAACAAAACGCTAATTAGCACACTGTTTCATTAATCCATCAAAAAACCGCATAAATTAATTTGTTTGCTGTACATTGTGTTTGATAATAAGTTTATTTTTTTGCCATAATAATACTTTGCCATGATTCCTAATGGTACGGAACCCTCGGTATGCGAGTCCGACTCGCACTTGGCCGGTTTGTTTTAGTATAAAGTTTCTTGCCAATTCTCCTAAATAAATTGACAACATATTCCATACATAGTTCTTGTCACATACGAAGTAGTATTTTCATAATAAACTATTTTTAACAAAAAAATATTAAAACGACTTCAAAACAGTACTAAAAAGCGAAAAATAAACTGAATTAGATATTTAATTCCAAGAAAAAAATACCTACCTACCTGTTTAAAGTATAATACTCTATTACTAATCAGTTTGAAGTCGGTGCTAAGCCTAAGGAGTTTGTTAAGCTACGTACTAGTACGTACATCTGTTGCCGCTCGCTACTTCACACCACCTCGCACTTGCACGTGATCGTACCAAGTGGACGGCTCGTACTGAGTGATATGACCTCATTAGGCTGGCACCGACTTCAAACAGATTAATAATAGAGTATTATACTTTAAACAGGTAGGTAGGTATTTTTTTCTTGGAATTAAATATCTAATTCAGTTTATTTTTCGCTTTTTAGTACTGTTTTGAAGTCGTTTTAATATTTTTTTGTTAAAAATAGTTTATTTTTCCATTTTTAGTGTACTTGGCTGGCAAACTAAGACGGAAAACCGAAATAAAGAATCTTCGATAGAAGGGAACGTCTATTTAAATATTCTAACAACACAACCTGATTGTAGAAAAGAGGAATCTAAGTCTCAGCTTTGTATGTCTTTCTTTTTCCTACAAAATGCGACAGGTAACAAGTATACATGTATAGAATGTAGGTTAGATATAGATACTATATCGAAAACTTAAAATATCACCTAACAATTCCTTTGAATTATGCAACTTTATCTTCCATCAAGAGCTTCCACCTCAGACACTTGAAATAATACAACTTAAGGTTTATACATGGATGTGATATTTAAAGAAATCATCTTCTTACTCCTAAACGCTAAGAAGTTTACCTTCCAGTGACAGCTTACCTGAATAACTTACAAGAATACAACTATTGGTTTATAAGAACCTATAATGTTGAAAGAGTTATCCTCCAACTCCTAACAGTTAAGGAGTTATACCTTCCAGTGACAGCTCACCTGAATAACTTACAAGAATACAACTATAGGTTTATAAGTACCTATAATGTTGAAAGAATTATCCTCCAACTCCTAATAGTTAAGGAGTTATACCTTCCAGGGACAGTTCACCTGAGTAACCTACAAGAATACAACTATTGGTTTATAAGAACCTATAATGTTGAAAGAATTATCCTCCAACTCCTAACAGTTAAGGAGTTATACCTTCCAGTGACAGCTCACCTGAATAACCTACAAGAATACAACTATTGGTTTATAAGAACCTATAATGTTGAAAGAATTTTCCTCCAACTCCTAATAGTTAAGGAGTTATACCTTCCATCACCAGCTCATCAACATGAGATGATGACTATCAGACGTAAATACTTGAATGACTTTAAAAAATATATGAAACACGTAACATGTGCCTATAAAATTTGAGGGTTGCCTTCGATTTCCCTAAGATTCCATCATCAGAACTTAACGTGGTGAATAGGGGACCAATTCGGAAGTATACCCTTTCAAACAAAAAAAGAATTTTTTAAATCGGCTCAGGCATCTCCGAGAAATCGATGAACATACATAAAAAAAAAAAAAAATACATACAGTCGAACATATAACCTCCTCCTTTTTCGAAGTCGTTTAAAAAATAAACAATAATCAAAATGTATGCAACAAATAAAAAAAATACGTGTACTATTTTGTTATTAAGCGTTGTACGAATATTTTATTAAATAAAGTACGAATGACGAAATGAATCAGACGTAGTAGTTTATATGGATGCTCTTAATATATATATTTTAATTGACGGTCAGCCAGCCTTCCATAATTTGACCCTGTGGAAAGTTGCTTAACCTCGGTGATCAATAAGCACTTCAAATTTATTAAAAATCGCCCATTTGCACATTGATTGACTGGTATGTAAGTGATTTAAAATACAGAATTTTATTTACACAGAAAGAAAACTAAGGTTGTTAAAATCCCACCATTATCATAGTTATATTAAAGTTAAGTATCATAAATAACTTTAATAATATTATTAATCTGAAGAATTTGTTTGTTTGTTAAGGATTACAAGATATAAAGGCGGGAAATTTAATTAAAACTTGACATATAGAAAGAATTGCCACCATAAACATAAGTGACTAGAACATTGTAACATACTCGTATTTATTCGATTATAATATATTTACGAGTAAATAGGTATCGATCATTGCACCATTTTAATTAAAATAAATATTGACGATTCAAAATGTTACAACTTATATTTGCAATCTACAAAACATACAAACATTAAGCCAGTTGTTATTTTCCAACAAATAAATAATTCGTAAAATTCATATCTAAAAGTACTGAGTACCTGTTAAATCAACGCACTGTGTAATTTTATTACGCACAATAAATATTACGATATAAAATAACTGCTCTAGAATCCTAGAACTAGTTACAAATACCACCTAGTTACTATTATTTAACAGTCCAGTCTTAATCAGCACAAAATATACGTCAGAGTACCAACTACGTTGTTAAAAGCATATTGCAATAAATACCTGCGGCGTATAGCAGCTGTTATACATATTTATTATTCCTAGATCGCCTAGGAAATACGACCCTGAGGTATTTCCACTCACACAACAATAGCGTAATTGACATGCATCGAGTATTAAAAAAACACTAGAGATATCATCGCTGTGTAACCTAAACTTGTAACTGGAACTGGTTTTAAACAATTACAGTAGTTAATTTCGCAAAATACCCAATATTTACGTATATAATGGCTGAGGATCATTTTATGATTGTTATTGTTCTATAATCTTGAAGATTAAAAATATCAGGTAACTAGTTAAATTTAATAAAATATTCGTAATCTTCGAACAGCTTTAGCTATTCATCAATAATGACGTATACAGAATACGCATTGTAAGTAGTACGCACAGTAAGTAAGTTAAACAGCCAGTACTCTTTCGTCCAAAAAAAAAGTAAAGTTTTCTTAGTTGAGCTATTCTGATTCTTATCTATATCAAAATTTTGAACGTAAATTATAAATAACATGAGATTCTATCTATTCTCATCAGTTGTATCACGATCGATCACCATCCGTCCGTATTACGTGATTATCGAATTGAGGTAATTTAAAGATTAAAATATTTTATAAGATTACATAACGTTACGGCGAAATTTACTTCCGTAAGGCGATGAACGGGTATCAGCCAATGTAGATAATGCTAGAACTAACTTCTACACACAACGTTGACATAAATTATGGTATTTGATCAAAGACGAGTAAACTTTAAATTTCACTTTAGCATTATCATCATCAACAACAAGCTGCGTACTAGACACAGATCTCTACCCACAAGAGAAAGATTTTAGTCTACAGTTACCATACTCGCACTATTCTTAGATACAGAGTACCAAATAAGCAACTTCTATTACTTACAGGTGAATTCAGATTAGTACCCCTATTTGCCCTTTCCGTCATCTTGAACACAAACACAACTTCTGGTACATTATATTTTTACCCCGTCACCAAACAGAACTGTTAGATAACGCATAGTAACATCCGATGCTGCATATTGCAGTGATGTGTCTGGTTAACACGTAAGTAACACAAAAACGACGACCTTGGTTTCACTTTCGAACTCGTAGCATCATCTCGAGAGGTCGGGGCACTCGCCACATTGGAATTAAGCGAATAACCTCACTATTCACGTTATATTTCACACGCGGAATAATTACTACGATACTTAAAAAATCTTTTATTGGTTAATCGCTTCTGGTGGCGTAGTTAAGACGGTATTAAAAATAATTGGTATTGTAATCTTCTCAACTGCAAATTTAAAAAACAATAACAACAATTTTGAACTTGTTTAAACACGCTATTAAGAGACGAAGAGCTACTTTTCTTGAAATTGCGGTAGAAATATATATATAAGGAATAATATTATTGTCCTATGTAAGTGTAACAGGAAATGTCACTTTATGTAAAATAAACTCATAAATTAAAGATCTATGCTATTCTGCCTATCAAATTAATACATACCCCTCCATTCTGTATTGTGACATGAACGCCGGAGGGGAAACGTCTTCTAAACAAGACATTTTAGAAAGCTAGATTTAGTTTGATGTTGTGTTTCTTTAAATATTTTTATATTATATTCGTATTCACAATAAAACGTACAGATAAGCATTAAAGACAGGAATATCGTTATTCTGCTACTTGCTAGTTACTAACTAGTTATTTCATCTGATGTTCATAAAATACTTTATCTAGTTAACATCTCCGTTGACATTGTTTATTTAAGTGTACGGGTTTACATGTCGTAATGAAAAGTAGCCTCTCGCAACGTTACGAGAGGTGTCAGTGTGCCGACAACTTTTTTACAGGTTTAATTCTTCAATTTACATCTTTATTACCTAGTGGCAAACCTATCAAAACCTATAGTTTGTGTTTTAATTTTTTTTTTTTATTTAACTGTGTCAAAAGTAACAGTGATTTGTGTCACAGTTTAAAAATAACAGTTCCTGATGACCTCTCTAAATTGTCCTTGCTGTGAGTATTGTAAAATTTTGAACTATATTTAAAAACATTGATTGTTAATTTGCGTCAATTATTTTAGTGTTAAATTGTAATTAAATTACAACAAACCGCTGCATTTGTTACGGTTAAAACATGAGGTGTCTATTTTATCTCATAGCACCGGTGGTAACGAAAATTGAACGCATAAATATCACAAGACAGCCCTTTCAAATACCGACCTTACATTGGGTTAATACTGGACCAGTTTCTTTGTGTTTAGTTTAACACTGACTTTGTAGGTAATGAATGGTCAGGCTTTAGTACGTTTACTGGAATGACTTACGACTTGGCCTTGTTTTTATTTTTATTTGTATTTTGATCTGATTCACTAAATGACACCTGAATTATTTTAAGGGTTTTCCTTGTACATGACGGTGTCCTATTACGAATACTTTAAATTGTTAATTTAATGTTAAATTTCATTATTCATTCAAGTGATAAAGTGTGGAGGTTTAAATTGTTTTCTGCATTGAAATCTTTTAAGTATATTGGTTTCAACTTGCTCACATAATTATGACGGAATATTTTAGTATGACATAAATTCCAATGAAAAACAGATGAAAGCTACGTACAACCGGTCTATTGAAAATAATAATAATATTCTACTACATTCACACAGCGCCATCTAGTCCCAAATTAAGCAATTAGGTATATATTTTGGTACTAAACAACTAATATACTACTTAAATTTTTTTTTTTGTAAATACATACATATTATAGATAAATTACACCCAGAAACAGAACAAACCTTTATGCTCATCATACAAAGATTTGCCCTTGGTGGGGATCAAACTCACGACCTCCGGCTTAGCAGTCACTAACCACTAGACCAACAGGCCAATCAAATCTCTTGGGAACGCGTGTTTCCACAAGTGGACGTCATCCAGCTAATGATGATGAGTATTGGTCTCTTACTGTTGTCACGCTGACCAGTCAATATCAAATTTAGTTTGATTCAGAGTTATGCCTAACATAAAAACGAATTAAAAAAAAAATATTCTCCGTGTGGTCACGGAGATGAAGAATACGTGTGTCTTCCTCTCATTTCCGGGATGTCGTAAGTGGCAATTAAGGAAAATCGTACCATAACGCGCGACTTCTTTATGTATAACGGGTTGATGTCTGTACATTAAACATTTTTTGAATTTTTGTTTTTATGTCTGTCTGTATGTTTGCACGCGCATCACGCAAAAACGACTGCATGGAATTGAATTCGGTTTTCACCAATGTATTGCTAGAGGTCTAACTTAAAATATAGGCCACTGTTTACCGACATGCCACGCAGGTGGCGCCACAAGCGAAAGCTATCTAGTAACCAAATAAAATAGAACCTTAAACAATGACGTACCTATATCTTACTTATTTGTTTACCAAAATGTAAAGTGTACTTATAAATAATTCGGTAAGACACGCGTAGGTGGATGCTCTAAATAAAAAATAAAGCATAACTCAGACGGATATTACGCAAGAATGTTTTAAACACATGTTGTATCTGATTGACATAGCACATGTGAACCTGTTATTATCATTTCCGATCATGTGTTAACTGTTACACATGTTAATTTATTAATCGTGTGGAAACTATCAAATAATATTGTGAAATAGATCTTTGATAGTGCAAGGTTGTACGGCTGATTAGTTTGGGGGCCTTCGTATACCGATACGATTCGATACGATTTTACCATGTTACTGACAACTTCGATATTCATTTATTTTGGACTTACAGTTGCCCGGGGCTTCGCTCCCGTCGTTCCATATTGGCCCTAGCGTGATGTTATTTAGCCTATAGACTTCCTCGAAAAATATGCTATCCAACACTAAAATAATTTTTCAAATTGGACCAGTAGTTTCTGAGATTATGGCGTTCAACCAAACAAATAAAAAAGAACGGGAACGAAGCCCCGCGCGATAACTAATTTGGAAATTAAAATCGTGACGCCAAGTTGTATAATATGTCTTCACATATTAAGAATTTTTATTGTTCAAGCGTTTTTATAATTTATCTGTATTACCCTAAAAACTAAAGTTGTTTGACCGCTCTACAGTAATTTATGTCATTAACACGAAGTACGAGTATAATTGACTTGCTATTATTCTTTTAATTGTTCAATTATTAAGGGAGAGACCGCAAAACTCCGGAAGTCGTCATGCGTATTACTTTTTTATGAGTATTGTTATGTCAGACGTAAATAGTCCTTTTTATAAACAAGTTCAAGTGAACCGAAGGCCATTATTGCAAATTATATATTCGTTTTTATGACAAATACATCTACGCTGTTATATCTGTATATGTTCGTGATGAACAAAAGGAAAGATTTTGGATCTTCTTAAAGAATTATATTTAGATAATCTTGACAAGTTTTAGGTTTGTGTAGTGTCGGTGGTGTGCAAGAAGAGAATGTGTGGCAGAATGTATGTGGTAATGTGTGATTGGATGAGTATGATGTATGACGTAAATGTATTTGAGTAGTGTGATTGGTGTAGTGTATGTATGACGTATGTGTGTTTGAGTAGTGTGATTGGTGAAGTGTATGGCTCGATACAAACTAGGATATGTCGTCATATGACGACAGTGTTAAAGTCGACATTAGGTGTAAATGGCGTCGACATCCTCCCGGCCGTTAAAAGCTTCAAACTTTTAACTTGTGTAAGGTAGGAGACAAATTTTGTTCAGGGCTCTCCTTATTGTTCCTTGTGATGTGGAGATATCGGCGACTCGAGGAACGCCGTCGTTGCCAGGAAACAATTTGGCTATGCGGCCCAAGCGCCAGCATAGCGGTGGTAGGTTGTCCTCCTTTATTAGGACGAGATCATTAAGCGCTATGTCTCTGCATTTAGTGCGCCATTTTGAGCGCTGCTGCAGCTCGCCAATGTATTCCTTGGCCCAGCGTTGCCAGAAATGTTGCCTAGCTTGCTCTAGACGCTGGAAACGGTCGAGCCGGTTGGTATTGCAGTCCACGAAGTCTGGCGATGGTAGCGACATAAGTGGCCTGCCGATTAAAAAGTGAGCCGGGGTGAGAGGCTGTAGGTCGTTTGGGGACGGACTGAGAGGACAAAGAGGTCGGCTGTTGAGGATAGCCTCAATTTGTGCAAACAACGACGCTAGTTCTTCGAACGTTAAATGTGAATTGCCTAAGACACGCTTAGCGTGATATTTTGCCGACTTTACTGCACTTTCGGCCAGCCCGTTATGGTGAGGAGCGTACACGGGAGAGAATTTAAAATCTATACCGCGATGAGCTGCAAATCCACAAATCGAATCGCGTTCCGACTGTAAAAAATTCGAAATTTCTTTGGCAGAGGCAACAAAATTGCGTCCGTTGTCACAGTAAATTAATTTAGGAATACCTCTGCGAGCAATAAACCTTTTAAGAGTTAGAATGAAAGCATCCTTAGATAGTTCACTCACTGCTTCAAGGTGGACGCACTTGTACCGAAAGCATATAAAAATACATAAATAACACTTGGTAATTTTACATCCTCTACCTTTCCGGTCTGTGATTAAGAATGGTCCAGCAAAATCAGTAGCAACAGTAGCAAAAGGAAAATTAGCCTCTACACGATCATTAGGTAAGTTACCCATAATATTTGATAGCGTTTGACCCCCAAATCTTCGACATGTAAAGCAATTACGATACACCTTTCTAGCTAGCTGCCTGCCCCCAATAGGCCAGTATCGATCCCTAAGAGACGCAAGTAACTGCTGGGGCCCAGCATGAAGGAGACGGTTATGCTCTGCTTGAAATATTAGGTTAGTTAGTGGGTGATCAGACTTGAGTAGAATGGGGTGTCTTTTGTCGTAAGAGTAGCCTGAGTGAGGTATACGACCTCCGACTCTAAGTAGTCCTTCTGAATCTATGAATGGATTAAGAGAAACTATAGCCGCCTTTGCTGGTAGGCTTTTCTTAGCTCGCAGACGGTCTATTTCGTCAGGAAAGGAATCCTGTTGAGCAAATTTGGCAAGTAACTTCGAGGAACGTTCAAGTTCTTCAGCTCGTAAAGTTCCAGTTACTCGCTTATCCCGATTACGGCAATTATAAATAAATCTTAAAACTATGGCATAAATTCTTTGATACTTATGAAATTTTGAAAATTGGGTGAAATCAATTAAGGATGCTGAAGGCACAACCTCCGCCACCAAAACGGAGTTCGTTTTTAGTTCAGGTAGGTCAGATAGATTAGGTGTGGTCATCGAAGGCCACGAAGATTCTGGTTCTGAAAGAAAAGAAGGCCCGTGCCACCATAAGGATGGTTGTTCAGCAGACATTTCCTTTAAATCTACACCTCGTGAAGCGAGATCTGCTGGATTCAAAGTAGTTGGCACGTACCGCCATTGTTTAGATTCTGTAAGGTCACAAATAGCTGCAATACGATTAGCCACGAAAGTTTTAGTTTTATTGGGCGTGTAAATCCAACCTAACACTACGCGCGAATCGGTCCAATATACATGACGATTGATAGAACGCCGTAGGGCCTTGGACACAGCCGAGCTTAATTGTGCACCTAGTACAGCTGCGCTTAACTCCAGCCTTGGTATTGTAGTAGCCTTTATGGGCGCTACTCGTGCCTTAGCACATAATAAACGTACTTGAATTGATCCATTTGTATCAATAGACCTTAGATAAATGCAAGTCCCATAAGCTTGCTGCGAAGCGTCACAAAAACAGTGCATTTCAATTAGGATATTGTTATCAATTAAAATTGGTCTAGGTATTCTAAATTGTGAAAAATTATTAATATTATTAGAAAAAGATTGCCAACATTTGTGGATGTCATTAGGTACAGGTTCGTCCCAGCCTAATTTTAGGATCCATAGCTGTTGTAAAATGATTTTAAATTTTATAACGTAAAGTGACAATAGTCCTAGTGGATCAAAAACTTTACTGATTGAAGAAAGAATTGATCTTTTAGTAGCAATTGGATCTGTAAGGGATTGAAAAGGAAAATGTAGTTCATCTGAAGTAGGACACCAACCAATACCTAAGGTGCTAGAGGAATGGCTGATTATTAAATTATCTTCTTCAGATTTATTGATATGTGGGAAAAGATCAGGCAGATTAGACCTATATTTTCTAAGGTTGAAACAACCTTTAGCTAGCTCATCGGACACAGAACGTTGGATATAGCGCAACTCTTGTGGTGAGTCACTTCCTGTAAGAATATCGTCACAATATATGTCATTCTGAATTATAGATTTTATTTTAGGGTCGGCGCATTCTTCACCTAGTTGCCAAATGCACCTAGTTGTAAGAAAAGTAGCAGACGAAAATCCATATGTGACTGTATTCATACGTAGAGTACGGAGGGGCTCATTTTCATTGTCACGCCACAGAATTAACTGCAGATCGCGATCAGCCTCTCTCATTGTCACCTGACGAAACATCTTCTCTACGTCACCTGAAACTATATATTTATAGAGACGAAACCTCAACAAGATATTAAATAAAGAATCCTGTATAGTAGGCCCTACCATTTGTAGATCATTGACAGAAATTCCGGATGTAGTGCGAGCCGACGCATCAAAGACGACGCGCAACTTAGTCGACTCACTTTGTTCTCGTAACACTGGATGATGAGGTAAAAAATAGCCATAGGTAGGCCTCTGGATTGGAGCTTCAGATAGATGTCCGAGAGCAGCATATTCGTGAATAAATTCGGTGTAGGCTTGTTTTAAATTAGGGTGTTTTTTAAAGCGTGATTCTAGGTTCAAAAATCTCTTCTTAGCTAGTTGATACGAGTCACCTAAGCACTCTTTATCATCACGAAGAGGTAGACCTACACAAAAACGACCATTATCTAGACGGGTAGTAGTGCTAAGGAAATGCTTCTCACAAAGCTTTTCTTCCTTACTGTAGGGTATAGCTTGGGGAAAACTTTCTAATTCCCAAAATTGGGCTACCTGATACTCTAGGCTAGGAAGTTCACTTTCCTTTATGTGAGCATGGCAGGCACGAATAGAAGACTTAGGTATATTTGGTTGCTTAGCTTTAATTAGTACAGAACCTCCTACGAGCCATCCTAGTTTAGAGCTACGGAGTATAGGGCCCTTATCACTAAGGGAATGCTGTTGGGAACCTATCACTTCCCAAAATAGATCGCTACCGATAAGCATATCAATAGGGGATGATTCATAGAAGTTAGGATCTGCTAAATTAAAGTTAGATAAATTTAGTCCTTTTATGTCAAAAGTTGATGACGGAATGTTATCCGAGATTTTAGGTAGTATTAGGCAAAACATTGTGACACTAAATAGGCAATCACGAGACTGTAGGCGTATCATACAACGTTTTGTATTTAGGTTAAGTAGGGTATTACCAATAGCATATATATTGACATCAGATGGATGTGTAGATAGGTTGAGCCGCTGCTTTAGTGACTCAGTGATAAAAGAACACTGACTCCCACTATCTAGTAAAGCGCGAATCTGTATAGGTTTATTAGTTATTGGGTTCGATACTAGGATACTAGCGGTACACAGCAGAACTTGAGATGAACCAGCCAAAGCAGACATAACAATTGGTGACTGATTAGATGTATTTTCTTGTTTATGGGCGACGTGTATTAAAGTATTGTGTCGCTGTTTACAAGAACGACAGTGCCCTGGCAGTGAACATGTGTCAACATTGTGACCGGGTCTCAAACAATTGACGCACAAACCTAGCGATGACACAGTAAGCTGTCTGTCTTCAGGTGACTTAGATTTAAACGTAGCACATTCAAATATGCGATGATTTTCTTTGCACACTAGGCATTGGTACTTACCTTTGGAATCGTTACCTGAAGTTGATAGGAAAGCTTTAGTTTGAGCTTTGCTTGAACGACCACTAGAGGCTGCGTTCTTATTATTATCACTACAGTTAGATAATTTGTCTTGTTTGCTACGGTTAACAGTCTCTAATACATCCGCTCGACTTTTCAAAAATGTAAAAAAATCATTAAGTGTAGGAATTTCTGACGAAGAATTACTTTTATATTCTTCCCATTTGTAAATAGTACTGCTATCTAATTTTGCTGTGACCATGTATATAATCAAGACGTCCCACTTGTCAGTAGGTAATCCAAGCGTGTCGAGAGCCCGTAAGTTTTTAGTGACGTGATCTATAATATAACGCAAGGACTTATCGGTTTCTCGAACGCTTTCAAAATTAAATAAAGATTTAAGATGGTTATTGATTAGTTGACGCTTGTTATCATAGCGTTCGCACAAGAGTTTCCAGGCTTGAAGGTAGTTTTTATCTGTAACTTCTAAATTACAAATAACGCGAGCAGCTTCCCCCTCTAAGTATGAATTAAGATAGTGAAATTTGTAAATATTTTTTATTTTGTTATTACTGTGAATTAATGAATTAAAAGTTTCCTTAAACTCGAGCCATTTGTAGTATGTACCATTAAAATTCGATATTTTAATTACAGGCAATTTAAATCCCATAAAACCCTGAGCATCACCACAGCATGAAGTGTGGTCAGTGGCATTAGAATAATTAGACTCGTTGAGAGTAGGTAGCGAATGATTTGCTAATATAGTTTTGGCTAGGGCAATATAATGATCAAAATCCTGTTCGATAGCTGCACATAAAGCTAACTCGGATTCTATGGAGGGAATATGTAACGACTCGATTTGTGCCTGCAACTCGTCGAACTCTTTGAATAAATCCTGAGATCTAGATAATTTCAACTCAATTTTTTGTATCTCTAAACTTGACAAACTGTCTTGGCCTTGTAAATCATCTAAATAATTTTTAAATCTTGTTAAACGACCTTTAATATTGCTACGTTTAGCACATAGGTCCCTTAGAAGTTTAACTTGTTCGTCATTAGACGCCATTGGATGAAAATATCTAGTCTAGTACGTTTAAATTAGTTAATTAAAGAAAAGAAATAAATTAATAAACAATACGGTACGCTCCTCGCCTGTTGTTATCTCGATAAACAGCTGGCGCAATAACCGGCTGTATCAGCTGATCGACGCACGGGCAGCGGGCCGGCCGCGATGAACGCAGGTAGCCGCTTAGACAAAGGATGACGTCAAAAAAGGTCCTCTGCCGCGCACCGGTAACTGGAATTGATATAGAACTATGCTAAATACTTTGTAAACAACAGTTATTAATTAGCAGCGAGGCACTGTATACGTTTAGAAAAAAGATTTGAAAAGAAACTGAAGTAGTTTATATTTAGGGTTAAAAACGTGGTGAACTTGTGTACAAAGTACAATTTAAATGTTTAAAACTGTAAACTAATTAAATAAATTCGATAAGCGCAGTGATTTTGTGAAAAATGGATTTGCAGTGTACTAATAAGTGAGCTTAGCGTGATGGTGTAATGTCATGTAGTATGAAACATGACTTGCACATATGGATGCCACTATATTTTAGCTGTAAGTACACTTGAATAGCTTATATTCAATAATTTTAGCTTAGATTAAGCGCTAATCAGAATTAGAAGTAGAAATATGCGAAGAAATAGACAGCAATAGGCCTTTCGCATCGAATCTAGGCGATAGTTAGCGTTCGAAGAATTTAGCGACACTATTAGCACAAATTGAGTGGAAATAACTAGGAAATAATAGGAACGGGCTCACAATTAGATAGGCAGGCAGGCGATGCTGAGCCGGAGAAGTAGCGTAGCTCCGGCCGCTGGGTGCTGGCTGCTTGAGTAGGCGTGAGGCACGTGGATGTTGAGGCAGTTGCTGGCGCGGCTAGGCGAAAGACGATCTGGTTGCACGTTGAGCAGTGTAGATCCGACTTGCTGCTGGTGGTAGCCCAGGCAAGCAGAGCAGGCACGTGGCGGTGCCCAACGTGGCGATGACCTTTTAGTGTCCTTCCTCCGCGAACAACGTGGATCTGCAAGGACTCTTTAGTAGAAGTAGCAAGAGTCCTGTCACGGTCGCCACTTTTTGTTCGTGATGAACAAAAGGAAAGATTTTGGATCTTCTTAAAGAATTATATTTAGATAATCTTGACAAGTTTTAGGTTTGTGTAGTGTCGGTGGTGTGCAAGAAGAGAATGTGTGGCAGAATGTATGTGGTAATGTGTGATTGGATGAGTATGATGTATGACGTAAATGTATTTGAGTAGTGTGATTGGTGTAGTGTATGTATGACGTATGTGTGTTTGAGTAGTGTGATTGGTGAAGTGTATGGCTCGATACAAACTAGGATATGTCGTCATATGACGACAGTGTTAAAGTCGACATTAGGTGTAAATGGCGTCGACAGTATATAATAACAATGTACTCTTAATTTGAGTTAATTGTTAAAGACTCATCATGTAATAAGTAAGTGGACTTTTATTGGTGTTCTTCTCGATTAAACACGTGCACGTTTGATTGAAAGGAAGCGCCTAAATGAGATCGTATGCAAACAATACGAGCAGGGGCGAATCTATGTAGGGGGCTATATAGGGGCTGCAGCCCGAGGCCCCCGAATATATGGGGCCCCCAATCCCAATAGAAAACATTGTGAATTAAAAAAAGAATTATATACCTAATAGTTAAGTTTATAAAATATTTATACTATTTATAATTATATACTTTACCGGGTTTTTTAAATGGCAGTTAATTGATAATATAGACAGGCCCCCTAGGGATCCCCAAGTAGTATCAGCACAGGGCCCCACAAACTGACGGTCCGCCCCTGAATACAAGCGTATAGCAGCATCAGCAACCAATTAAGTCCCACTGCTGGGATCGGGTCTCCTCTCCTCTAACAAGAGAGCTGAAAGGGTTTAGGCCATAATCCACTCACGCTGGCCTAGCGCGGGTTGGTGGTTCAGACATACTCATAGAATTTCTTCTAGGGTATGTGGGTATCCTCACGTTGTTTTCCTTCACCGTTAGCAGATGGTAAGTCACTTGACTAGTACATATAAATTCCACACATTGGTACTGCCGGTCGGGATCGAACTCGGACCGCGTGATTGGCACGCCGTTCCCCTATCCATTCAGCCACCATCGCTTTTACCCTATATATTAACTTATATATATGTAACCAAAACTAATTGGCATTCAATATGCTGTAATACGCCAATAAATAAACGACAACTACGCATGGACCTGCGGCGGTGCGCCCGCACTCACAATAAATAAGTTCAATGGCAATAAACATTCTAATGTCCTGTTTCTTTGTTCTTTACCGGTGAATTTATACCTGCACGTTGTTGGCTAAACTAGTTTTTGCTATAGGAAATAGTACCTACTCTAAAATATTACGCGACAATCGGCTAATGAGGTTGACAGACCAACAGATGCTTGTTTTAAAGTTCAAAATTATTGCGCTGTTAAATAAGTAATAGAGCTATTATTCATTGTGTAGAAATGAGAATCTATAGCAAAAATATTTGTGTGAGAGGAGTGCAAGGTATTGCAATAAAATATAATATATCCATAAACAGTAAACTTTGAAACAAATATAATATTTTAAATGCGTCCATGTGATTGCTATTCGATGACAATCCGCAGGAAAAAATAATTCACACTCCAGATAATAAAAAAGGAGGAGAGGAAAAAAGAAAAAGGAATCCTTCTTCAAATGTTTGAAAAAAAAAATTGATAATGTCATAATTCGATAAGTCAAATGTTTGAAAATTTTAATTTTAGTTGTCATTTATCAAACGCTAGCTTCAGCCAGCGTTATATGTGCTTTTATACATATATTGCGTGAGGAAAACAGAGTGAAATTTTGGATAAATTTGATCACAACATAATAAAATAAATAAATAAAAAATATTTTTTAAGTACCAGAAAAAATTACAATGGTATTTTTCGTTGGCCCCACACTAGGCTATAAATAATGATAAATAAATACTAATAATGAGCTAATAAATTACAAGCACGTCCAATATCTAATATTAAACTTATTCACACACGATGCAGACATTATGTATATCATTTCTTTTCTTTTTCCTTGCCCCTACGCAGCATCAATGGCCTTACTCAGGAGATTAGACGTTTCGCAACCTGACCCGCTTGTGACGCACCTCAGACATGGTGTGATGAAATTACCTACGTTGTTTTACAACTAGTAGATGCCAAACCGCCGAATGAAGCGATACAAATTACTCTGTAATTTGTCCATATATCATTGTGAATATCTAATGGCTCTTTGTTATAAACATGTTGATCTAATAGACAGATATGTCATCACCAGCAACTTGCTGGCAACCACTTGCATTTATAATATAGTTAATATTTTGGACTTGTTGGAAGAGGGCTCGCCAAACATTTTCCTCGTTCATTACCTTAAAATAAAATAAAATCTCTACCAATCGCGTCGGAGAAAAAGACGCCAGTGATGCCATGTTTATTTTTCGCGCGTATGATTATTTCTTAAGTTCTTGCTAATTACCGTAAATTCATCTCCTAAATGCAAACTAAATAAAAAGACCGACGACCTCGTAGTAACTGACATAATGGACAATGGCTTTAAGTGACATAATTATTTTATTGTATTAATTATTTTTGTATTTAAAAATTTGTTTTTTTTTTATTTATTTTTTTAGATTTTTTTTTGTTAATTAAGTGTTTGATGATAATAATGTGTAAGCCAATAGGCAGATTTTGGCAATCATTAATTATTAGTACCCTATTAAGACCCTTTGTACCAAAGTCACACTAATAAATCATTTGAAATTACTAGACGACTTGTTATCTGGATTTAATCATGTTACGTAATAAGTTGCTTATTATATTTTTATAGCTGTATTAAACTAAGGTTATCAACTAACTTAAATTAAAAAGAAAAAAAACAATATTTACAACCTAACTCAAAAAAATTAAAATTTGATTATATTTAATAAATTTGAAATTTGTCTTAAGATTACATCTAACCATTAAGATGTTATTTCCAGATTCAGGACAACCATCTGTGACTCCGCTGCAGGGACCAATACTGCTGCGCAACGGTTCAGTTCCTGTAGTACCACTTACTTCGTACCGGACGACAAACAACGGCTCCTTCTACCAAATACCTGTAAGATCTTTTATATTAACTAATTACCCCGTAGCAGAGGAACTAGCAGTTAATTTGTTGACTACCATAAAACAAAACACAATTCCAAATTCCAAAATAGAAACATTTTGAAAGTTTGAAATCAAACCTTTGCAATATGTATATTTGTCCCTAAATTCAATGACGGCTCTCTAATGTAAGATTATTTGAAAATTCCGTTTTTAAATGTATTTAAACTGAAGTTAAATCCGAAGATGACAATCACCTTATTTAAAAACGATGAGTAGGTGATAAGTGTACACGCTGACTACGGAACTCGGATATGCCAGGAAAATAACCAAATAGAGAATAGATGTTTTCTTAAACAAAAAAAATCAGCTTAGGTGAGTATCTACCATTCATCAGCAACCCATTAAGTCCCACTGCTGGGCTCGGGTCCTCCTCTCCTCTAACTAGAGAGCTGAGAGGGTTTAGGCCATAATCCACACACGCTGGCCTAGTGCGGGTTGGTGGATCAGACATACTCATAGAATTTCTTCTAGGGTATGTGGGTTTCCTCACGATGTTTTCCTTCACCGTTAGCAGATGGTAAGTCACTTGACTAGTACATATAAATTCCACAAAGTGAAATCCACATTGGTACTGCCGGTCGGGATCGAACTCGGACCGCATGATTTGCACGCCGGTGTCTTATCCATTCAGCCACCATCGCTGATCTACCATATCTACCATTAATTGACCACATTACGTCTTATTAAAAAATACGACTAAACTTTTAGCCTATTCAAGGTTCCTAATAATTTCATTGAAATGTATAATATCACTTATGTAAAGCTAGTATTAGCACTTTAATGCATCACAACAAATAATATTATCATGTTATAAGTATAGACCGTTTATTCAATAACGACGTATAGCCGCCCACGGCTTAAGTACAACTTAATAGGTATACGGCATCTACGTGAAACATAAAATATATTAACTCATTCATATTTCTGTTACGTAGATAGAATAGTAAACATCTAATCAAATTAATTCATTAATTCATTTAGATCATCAAGATTATGCTTCGAACGTCATATAAAACAAACAGGTATCTGCAAATTTTTTCTAAGGCAAGGAATTTAAATCGCCAAATAGAATGCATTTTTTCGTCAAGTTGCTTATAGGGCGATAAAATCTTAATTGTAAAAAAAAACAAATGAACAGACAAAAGAGAATACATAATTTCACTATCCCATCTCAACTCGTTGGTGTCGTAAAATGCGACTAAGGGAGTAACCCTATATTGACAAGACCACTGCGATATAAAGGAAAATTTGAAACAAACCCTATACCAACCCGTCTGACCAGCGTTGTATAGTAGGCTAAATTCCCTCCACATTCGTTGGAGGAGTTTATGGGTTGAAATAATCCAAATATCCTCACAAACTTTCTTGTGGCCTCCACAGTGAAACATAATAATAACGCGTTTACTACATTCATAACGCGCAAACACTTGAATGATTTAAGCAAATGAAATTTGTCTAGGCTGGGTTAAACAAACTTGCATTATTTGAGCAAAGACAAAACAAATGATTGTTCGTCACGTTTCCGAAGGCTTATACTGAACAAATAATTGCATAATTTACACAATGTACCTACGCTTAACGCTCATAGAGCCCTCCACACAGTTTACCATACACTTGCAGAAAGTCGGACTTCTTCAAGTCTATCGTAACAGAATCATCAGTCGGCACGACGATGTTAGTGGCGAGACGACCACCTTGGCCCTGATTCTGAGCATTAGGAAAGTTTTCGACCGGAAATGTCAGTTTATTGAAAGTTAAAAATACATATGTTAAAACATAGACAGTTGTGGAAAAAATCTCAAATCATTAAAAAAAGTCTCTCGATAATCAGTTTTTATTTTTTTTAGAATATTATAAAGCTATTATTTATTAGTTAAGTTATTTATTGTTTGTAAATACTAACAATAAATAACTTAAACTTTAACTTAGTTCTAATATTGGAAAAGGTTTACGTTGCGAGAGAATCCCGACGGCTCAGATTCTGGAGCCAGAACCGGTTCAGTTACGGTAAAAAACAGTGAAAATAGGTCGACCCCTATAAACATGAAATTTACCATTACTATAAGTATGATAGCTTGCCTCTTGGGTGAAGCAAAGTTGATGTTATTGTAAATATCTGTCCAAGACGGAATGGCGACTAAGATTGCATTGTTTTTTATTTTGAATAAATGAATAATAAAATAAGTTATTTATTATAGTTGCAAAATGTTGAATAATACATATTCTACATTGACTTGCTCGAAAGCCTTGGTTTAAAGATGCATTGTTTGAACCCGCATTTCCTTTCATTCCGCGAAAAGTGATTTACATAAGTATCGCTTTATTACGGAAAACTGGATTTTTAACGTTTTTTTTTTTTATACTTAAGTTATAATTATAACGTTCAGATATTTGTAGCTATCAATTGGGATTTTTTTTTCTTTATAGTTGTTAAAAAAAGAACGAAAATGTCTGCACTTATTATGAAATACTTACCAATTTATTTTGGTTGAAAGCAGAGACCTCTCGATATTGAAAACAGAAAAAAACGACCTTATAATATAATTTAATTCTACCACATTCACATAGCGCCATCTAGTCCTAAAGCAAGCAATTACATTTGCTTGTGTTATGGGTACTAAACAACTGATATACTACTTAAATACATTTTTTTTTGTAAATACATACATATTATAGATAAATTACACCCAGACACAGAACAAACCTTCATGCTCATTACACAAAGATTTGTCCTGGGTGGGGATCGAACCCACGACCTCCGGCTTAGCAGTCTTTGTTGGGTTTTTGAGAAGAATCTAACAATACCTTAATTGTCCAAATCCATCCAGCCGTTTGGAAGAAACGTGGGAATAAAGAAATTTACAAACATACAAGATGCGCGCGAAAAACAATACCCGTCCTGTCAGTTGGGTAAAAATGGTACGATCTATGCATGCTTCAACAACACGCTGCACTGTGTAAAAGAAATGCCTCCCAAAAATGTAAGGATGTAATTGTAGATATATTTCTTCCCTATTGTTCATTATATTTACATGTTTACACATGATTTGTCATTGTTTCTATGCTTTTGACCACGATCCATCTTGACCGGCAAATGAAAATGCGATGAATTGTCAAAATAATAAAAGTGTATTTGTAACGAAGTTCCAAGACACACCGTGATATTTTGACTTTACGCTAACATAACAATGAACACCTAAAATTTAATTTATTCCCATGCTTTGCAGCGTTCAATTTACTACGAATTATTTCATTAACTTTTTTTCTATCGTTGTCTACTATGCGATTTAAATAAGTATGGGATCGCACTTGTCAGTATTTGCCGCAAACTTCAGTCGAATGTGCACATTTTTGTACAGCTAGCAGGAATAAAATAGGCAAAAAAATTATGTCGTTTCGTTAAGTTATTTTATTACAAGTGTCAATTTAATTGTTATTGATTTTTTTTTTTGTTATTTTGCTTTTTGGTTATAGTTTTATTGTTTTTGTTATTACTACTTACTACTTACTACCACCACTTATTCAAAAAATAAGGATCTTCAAACCGAAAAAGTATGTATGTACTTTTAATGTGTTTCGTTTTTTTGTACACCCCACTTGTAAGGTGTATGGTGTATGAAGTTGTCTTCAAATGGAAAACAAAATGGGGTCTTGATTTGACAGTCTCATATTTATTTGAATCGCATAGTACAATATATTCGCACTGTTTCCGATAATACCATTATTTATTCCTCGCCTTATTAGAATTGCGGTAGCGTAGGCTCGTAGAAACGTCCAAGCTAGCTAAGTGACTCAGAAGCGTGGGTACCTTTGATAAAATAAAACGTGACAGATTTATAAGATACACGACAATGTCGTTGCCATAATATAACCTTATTTTATTCCCATAACAACTGAGTTCTGCGACTTTTTTATATTACAACCACAGAACAATGAAAAAACCTATCTCTGTTCTGTAACCACAACCGACGGTAGCAATACGCCTAATGATAAACAGTTAAAGCTGTGCTACATGGTTGGAAACCAAAGCCTTCCACAGAGGTGCCCTTGGTGGATTCCAACCGTGTAGCCGGCTGTTGTAAACCAAATTTCATACAAACTACGCGGATGGCAACCAAGCTCCCACTAAGGTCACTTTGTTGGGACGCAAGTTTATAACCGTGTAGAACACCTACGAACACCGTAGCCTATGGACACTTGCACAATTTCTGTTTATGTATTGTAATTGAGTGGCGAACTAACAATCGCGTCACTCGCCCCCTGATTCTGAGTTGTCGGAAAATTTTCGGCCGGAAATGTCAGTTTAATTAAAGTTAATTTATATTTATGTGTATTTAATTGTAGAAAAAAATCTATTATAATAAGTTTTTAATTTTATATAAGTAAGGTAAACTATTTTATAACAATAAATAACTTAAGCAGTAAATATACGTCGTTCTAAGATTCGAAAACGTTTACGATCCGGGAGCAATGCGTCGAGTCAGAATCAACACCGCTACTCATAGCCATCTAGATCACCGAAAGTAACAGGTGTGTTACGGTCTTTAAAAACCATATCGAAATCGGTCAAACCATTTAAGAGATAACTAGGAAAAAATACTTCTTTTTTACTCGTTCTTTCGAGTTCTGCTCGTTTTTTCAAGGTCCCTAATATAACTCCTTATGCTTATGTTAACAACTGTGGGTGCGTTAAACTCGTCTGTATGTTATATGAACATTGTTAACGAACCTAGTTAGTTTTTAATTCGTCTAGACATGAACCACACCTCTAAGGTGTGCCATACTTAACCAATCGCCAATTTATCGGCAATAAAACTGACGACCATATTATGTTACTATTAAGCACCTATAGTCTGTTTATAGTTACGTAAGACACGTAAGGATATTTTGTTTTAATAACAGTTAAGGTTCCATATTTAAAAGGAAAAAAACGGAACCCTTAAAGTATCACTCCGTTGCCCGTCTGTCTGTCTGTCAGTCCGTCTGTTAAGAATATTTTTCACAAGAACGCGTAAAAGTTTAGAAAAAAAAAATTGTGAACATATTTTTTATATTTGTATGAAGAATAATTTTGAAGCAGTTTTTAAAGAAATTTACACTTGTAATTATTAATTAAAGGCAAAGAGGTCAATCACATCTACATTTCACCGGCTATGTTATATACCAAATAGGGGTGAAACTATTGTCTGTAAATGAGTACATTTGTAAACTGGGCTGATACCGAGAATTTCATGATAAAAAACCGCAATACCATTATCAACAGACACGGGGAAATTGGAACCTCTTGAGCAGTTTTCGTATACACTTCTATGAAGCAGTTATTAAGAAGTAGTGACTTATATGCCCGCTGTCAACGCTATTATGATATTAACATTAAGCTCTATGAACCATTACTCAAGAGCTCACCAACATTGCGTGGGTGACTACCTTTTGTTCAAGTCACTTTCACTCATTATATCTCACTATAATAGCTGACGACTATACTGGATGCCATTAAAAACAAATTAATTTGTAAAATGACGCATCTACTTTGATTCGAGTTAGAACTTTGTCTCTTGGAATTATGTATTACGTAAATACTAATGCCTACAAAAATTCTCAGGTGGCTGGATGCCACTGAGAATTAATATTTATAAAGGCAATGGTGGTACTATAAAAAGTAAATTTTAAAAATGTCTACATAATTTTGCCATGAAAGATATCAACATAAACAAAAACAACCCAAACATAATTTAAAAAGACTCAAATGAGAGGCAAACCCACACATTTTGTAAGTTTGAAGTAAATGAACTGCCTGTGAGTCACAACAGAATGTCATCCATCCGAACGTGAACTGAATAGACAGCTAACAAGATATTCGCGAACAAGTCTATATTGAGCACAAAATACGTGTGTTTCGCATGCGTTTGAAATAACCAATTATAATGTGACTAAGGACATTTTGGTATTGGGTAGGTAACTTTAAAATAGTTATTATACTTACACCTTTATTCCTAATTAATGCGAAACCCGAAAGTAGTTTGTTCAGAATCAGTAGAAAGAAAGAAGAAAGAAAAATCATTTATTTCGTTTTAGGGCCTCCAAAAACAACTTACACAGAGAACAAAAAAAAGACAAAGAACAATTTAAAAAATAATAATAGGAACATGAGAGAAATAAAAAAATAAAGTAAAAATAAATTAAACTTTATAAATAAATGTGGTGTAGTGGTTTAAGGTATGCTGTTCTGCAAGCCCCGCAGAAAAAGGCCGCCATCTCAGCATGGACTGGGCAAATAGTACCCAGCGCTGATTTTCAGTTGGCAGTAGCAGAATAGATTCCAATACTTTTTATACCATGTTGTAATATGTTTTATCAAAAATTGATTAAAATCCACCGGTTAAAGTGTATCCAATGGCTGCCTAACGCCTTGTGCGGTGTGCCACACCGTCTACTCACAGCGATAAATAAATAAATATGTATAACTAAATAGGTACATAAACTTCAGATATAAAATTTGGCAGTATTTGGCCGGCGCCAGCAATAAGCATGAAGAATGCTTATAACTGGGTGAGGTTTAATTCTTTTTAAATTTAGATTTTTATTCTGATTTGGATTATTCTGAAACGGACTAAGCATTAAACCAGGAAACCCACATACCCTAGAAGAAATTCTATAAGTATGTCTGATCCACCAATCCGCACTAGGCCAGCGTGAGTGGATTATGGTCTAAAACCCTCTCAGCTCTCTAGTTAGAGGAGAGGAAACCCGAACCCAGCAGTGGGACTAAATGGGTTGCTGATGAATGAACTTTTAATCAGAAACAAAATCGATAATGTTTTATTTTATATTATGTTGTGCCACGTCTCGGGCTCTATAATAATGTTTTAAGGCAATGTCATCTTTATGACAGTGGAATTATGGTTAATTTAATTTACCTAAAATAAACTGCCATCTCTTGTGATTAAACCAGGTTTAATTTGACAACTTTGACACTAAAACAATGACTTATGTCAATTTAAACCTGGTTTAATACTTAGTCCACATTTTGTAATAAGGGGGTATCTGTTTACACTGTCTACTTTCTCTGACATTTAAGAAAATAATACAGCCAGCTATGTAGCTACTGTTTCGTGGGGAGGCTCCACACTAGATGGACCGACGACGCCGACGTGGGTAAAGTTGTGGGTGTCGTTAGATGCAGGCGGCAGAAAGTCGCTCGCTATGGCGGAAATTGGATGAGAACTGTTGATGATGATGATGTCCAACAGTGGAATTCGTTGGGCTAATGTACCTACCATAGGAGATAGATATTACTGGTTAAAACAATTTAAAAATGTGCAAAATTTTTATGTAAGTATAATATAATAATAATAATAAATTTTTATTCAATAATAATAGGTACATACAAATGAAACAATATAGTTCTTAACAATAACTTAGGGTATACATAATAAGTATAAAAGTAGCAGTATATAAAATTATAAACATAATAAATTATAATAATGCATCGTAACAGAATATTCTGCACATCTTTGAGTCTTGACAATAGCATATTTTTAATAAATTAACATATTGTTATACTACACTTTGATCTTAGCCAAAAGGCCGAGAAGCGATTAAAGTCCCGTAATAAATTTAGAGAAAAAAAAAAAAAAAAAAAAAAAAAAAAAAAAAAAAAAAAACATATTGTTAGCAGAAATTTACCTCTTCTTGATTATACACACACACACACACAAATACATTTTTGTCTAAAATATGGATTGTGTGAAACCATTTATCCGATAACAATTTTTTTATTCAGAGTTATGAAAACATTTTTTTTATTTTTGGATGAAAACCTCATTGTTTCTTACCTCACATACACTCATGTAGGTAAAATGTTTTCAAGCACAGCTACGCTAGTTATATAGGAATGATATATAAACTACTACTAAACAATACACCCACCTGACAATTATAATGATAATAAACGATTGAGTATTGAAAAATTACTTTTAAGTCTGATCTGGAAATTGAAATGTGACCGGAATCATGAACAATCCTTACATAGTAAATTAGTATGGGTTTGACGCATACCGTCCCAGTCGCATTTCGTCACGAATTTAAAAATGGTCCTATTGCATTCAGTCCCATTCGCATTCGGTCCTATTCGCATTCGGTCCCATTCGCATTTTGTCCCATTCGCAAAATGGTCACACTCAAATAAAAGTTGTTTAACATTATCAACTATTGTTTCAAAAATGTAGGCTTGAAAATAAAAACATAGGTTTAAATAATTATGTGTATAGTTTCAAAAATCACAGTATTTACTATTTTGTCAACTGTAGAAATGTAATTTTTTTCATAAATTCTTGCAGAGTTGATTACAATTTAGTTTTGTTAGAAGTTCTTTGTATTTTTCATCAAAATTATTTAAACCTATATGTTTATTTTATTACTTTAGTATTTTTTTATACTTACTTTATTTTATAAAGTCACTTTCCTATGTGTGTACACATTAGTCTTCTAAACTACGCAACAGATTTTGAAGTGCTTTTCGCCAACTGACTTCAAAGGTTGCGATTTGATCTCTACGGAACAAACTTGCGTTGGTCGGTTTAACCCTTTGAACGCCAGAGACGTCTATACACGTAAAATGAAAATGTGCTCACCACGCCAATGACGGCATGACACGTCATAAATGTACTGTATTTTAAAAGCTTGGCGCTCAAGGCACGGCGATACCGATTTGACGTGGCGCTCAAAAGGTTAATTCGTTTCGGACTTGCCCCTGTTTCCTGCTTTATACTTACTCTCTTATTCCTGAATTTGCAATATTAAATACTTATATCAATCCTCTAATTTAAAAAATAAAGCAGAATATGGTTTGTACACATTGTACGATATTGCGCAATATATCGGATTTAATGTATTTGTGCGTATGCGTACAATTCATTAGTTTTTTACTTATCTTGTTTTGACCTTAATACGGTCGTTAACAAATTATACTTACAAATGATAATTCTGGGAATTCATCTGACAATTAAACTAGCCAATAAAGTTGGCATTTTACGTACCATCGTAAACGTCAGTAACTAAATGATTTTTAACTGCTGCACCTACCATCTGTTCTACCTATTGTACTTTATTTAATCTGACCGCACTACAAATTCTAATAAATCATTACAAACCTTAGGCGCCAAAAGACGGGCGCCTCACTTCTCTGCCATTTTTTGCTAATAAACATATATGTAAATTTATTTCGTTCCTTGCAAGGTTATTGACACACTTGCGTCTTATATATGCTGGATAACTTTTAAATTGCTAAATAACCACTTGCGAAATTACAGACACGATCTATTTTTCCATTATATCTATATATTGTGTAATATAAATTTGACAAAATCACTGCATTTTAAATTAGTTTTGTTAAAGTACAAATTCTCGCAAAATAAATTGAATATTCTGAATAAGTACCTGTTCTGTAGTGCGCGCTATTTTGAATCTTAATGAGTGTTTTATGTCAGTAACATTTTCTGCATAAACTAGTATAACAATAGCGAATTGCAAAATTAAAATAGGTATGTACATTTTTATACATGAGAAGACTATAAGGTTTGTATTTCTGTGATTTGCGATTAGATAAATATGGATTTTTTCTGTTCATTTAAATTATTATTCTAAATAATAAACTGCGTTCTGAACTTAATTCACTGTGCAGTGAGGCCGGGTACAGTACAGCGTGTATTTTTTCTCTATTGTTTTTTATCTGAAAGCCATTCAGTTAATTATTACACGCTGTAGTAGCAGGACGTATTAATTTAACATAAATCCGGTGGTGGATATGAAACAAACAGTAAGTTAATTTTATTTTATTTAAAATATATAACTGCCCAGTTTGCCCCGTCAGATGGGATTATTAATAGGATAAAATATAACATAACAAATTTAAAATGGGAGTTGTATGAATAAACTAGTTCTATTGTTTTATTTTTATATTCAGTCAGGTTCTCAAGACATTTTATCATCTAAGTTAAGGTAGTCCTCGCCACCACATATTTCAATACCGAGAAACGGTGAGTTCGATTCCCCAATGAGACATGTTTGCGTGATTCATAGATATTTGAAGTCTAGATGAATTTATCTCCATTATTTGTATGTTTGTAAAGTTCCCCACGACACGACGTGTATTCCCTAGACCGAGCGTTGTCCTAAAAAAATACGTTAAATATTTTTTTTCAACTACCTAAACATATTATTTTTTTTTTACAGATATTATGGACAGCACTGTCTCTGGCGCTCGGATACGAGATCCAAGGACAGATCATCAAAGGGGTGCCATGCGTGAAGCGAAACTTCCAATTGTATTGTCCAACTGCTGGAAACACCTACCCATTGTAAGTGACACTCATAATTTACTTAGAGACACGTTACCGTGAAAGCTATTGTGTTTAATTTATGATAGTCACACAGTGTCGATGTTTCCGGATTGCCCCTAAATAAGCCTCAATTCACGCACTACTACGCAACAGTTCTGTACCATTGATACCACTGGTTTCAGCTGCATGTTTTACCCATGGTGGCAAAAAGCTAACGGCCCGCCTGATGGTAAGCGTTTACCGTAGCCTATGGACGGTAAAATCGGTCGGCAACGCGCATGTGATGCAGGCATTACCGACCTATGTCTACCTAATCATCATCATCATCATATCAGCCCAACGACGTCCACTGCTGAACATAGGCCTCACCTAATTTACGCCACTGCGAACGGTCTATCTAATATATCTATCTAATTTCAAACTTAATACATGCTTATTATAACTCGCCATTATAATATCCTGCGATCACACTAGGTATTTACATAGGTAACGTAAAAAATACGGTACTTGCTACACAGCTATGCCCTAATAAAATTAACACTGTAATTATTATTACCGCATCAAAGAACCTAGACTACGAAAAAAATAAGTACGACTAGAAATATCTTTAAGACTCCAACATCATTAATAATTGGTGATCTGCACCGCATCAATGCCTTTACTGATATGACCCTACCACGTTTAACCCTTTAACAGCCTACGTCGGATAAATCCGACACATATTTTCGTGTCCAGTTCTCCAGAGACAATATTTACGACCAAATACTTCCGCTCGTTCAATCGGATTTTGCTATTTATTTACGCTAGATTCTATCAAAATATGTATTGTTTATATTAGGAAAATATTTAATGTAATCATTAATAATTAAATACACTTCTACAGATGATAAGTCTGGCGGTTAAAAATCACTTTTCTGTCAATCCAATAAATCTGCATCTATACAATTTTTTTTTTAATCTTTATTGTTTGAAAGGACTGTCACCGTGGCGCAGTGGTTAGAGTGGTCGCCTCGCCACTACATCGCCGTGTTGGGTGACGTGGGTTCGATTCCCACACGAGACAAATATTTGTGTGATTCATAGATATTTGTTTCTAGTCTGGGTGTACTTTGTGTCCGTTAGTTTCATGTTTGTAAAGCTCCCCGCGACACAGGGCTTGTTCCCTAGTGCGGGCGTTGTCTTTTATATAAAAAAAAAGGACTTGGTTAATAGTTTTAAAACGGAAAAAATTTGTTGGCACATGATTACTTATTTCTTTTTAGGGATTATTAGGTACCTCGACATTTAAAACCGTTCGAATTCGATCGAATGGAACGAAATGTACCAATCGTGATCACGGGCTGGTTAAAAAATATCCTCATAAATAAATACTTTTTCCTTTTCCCAGAGATAAAATTGAGAGCTTCATAGATGAGAACAAAGCATTGGTGAAGCGTATGTATGGTACCTTTACAACGCCAGCGGGAAACAGAGTCCGTCGAGCGCCAGGAGTGCCAGATATGCACGCGCACGACGCGACTGGAGAATCGTACTTCAGGCATGTCAGGCAGTCAACAAACTCGCCGCTGCCAGACCCAGGAACTGTTAATAATACTGGCAGGTTAGTATTTTTGCAATTATTAATTATCTATTAATCATATACCTTAAATACTCGAGCATGAGCTAGAAGAACAGATGAACCATGAACGAAAAAGTTCTAAAATGGCGGTCATGTACCTGAATCAAAAAATCTGCAGAAACATCTGGTTCGAGAGTTGAAAGGTCAATGACCCACAGTGGCATTTTCAGGACCAAGAATCACTTCATGATTGTGCCTATAGGTACATGTACATATAATGCAAGGCAAAGCCTTCATGCTGTAAAGCTCAAGCTATTATATGATTGGAAACTAGTTCAAATTTAACTGATTCTGCAGCATACTAGGCATGTCGGCAGAAAAAAATAGGTAAATTGAACAGGCCGCAACGCTGAAAAAATACATTGTGATAACTTTCCAGTTGTGCCTGTCCATCATCCTGTTCTACCAGTTCTTACGATTCTTATGTAAGTGTCGTCACATTGATTGAATGTTTTTAGAAGCTTGCCTCGGCGAAAAAACTCTTCTGTAGGTACCCATTATGTAGCCACACATTATCACTCAGACTCAGATAGAGTGCTGATGTATAAATAGGATAATTTACTATTTTTATAGAGCGTTCTTTATTCTCTTCTGTGAATCCTCCTGAAATATAATTTGGTCTTAAAATTTCAGAGTGGACGCATGCGAAAGCAAGACAGAAATAATGACGCCATACTGGGCACTGAACTCAGCGAGAAAACTTCGTGCAATCGTCAACACAATGCATTTTGAGCAGGCGATACATCAAGAAACGTGCAAGTAGGTAACTGCATACAAATGAATGATGGCTATGTAACTTTCACGATTATGGAATCGTTCTAAAATAGGTATATAAGGTAGTTTTGACAATACGAACGATTCCAAACCGGCATTTTAATAAAATATATTACAACTTCTTTGTTGCGTAGATTTAATATAAGTACCTACTTAATTATATGTCTTAGCATGATTCAAATTCGAACTCGAATTTTCACGAAATTCCAATGAGATTTTAGCAGAGACACGACAATTTAGAAATGTCTCAAAAAAGAACACGAAGACTGAGGGAGCCTCGCAAGCAAAAACGGTAGTTGGCTTAGATATTTTTTCAAGATTGAGACATGTCAAATTATTTATCAGTGTTTTCGCAAAATCACTAGATATTTTGCGGAAATTCGAATCAAAGCATCCTATATTTATTATATGAAGATAATAATATGAAGTTACCTCATCAAGTACACTCTATTAAGAGGCATCATGGGTAGGTAAGTGTACTTACAGGGGAAGCTGCAGTGAGAAGTAAAGGCTATGTTCTGTTATAGGTACTATGAAAGTGCATAAGTAGAGATACCAAACTAAAAAATTTAATCCATCAAATAACAAAGACTTGCTAATATAATCTTCAAACGACTTATCAGATTTTTTAGAAAATCTAGCTACCAATCAAATCTAATTTCCTTTCAAATAAAAATAAAAAAACGCAAAATTTGTTGATTAATTAGCTAGCACGTCTACAAAATTGGACCCAACATTTTCCAAAAAAAGCTGTCTAACTAATTCAAATTGCTTTGTTTCAGCAAAAAATCTACGTCGAGATGTGCCCGTGATTGCGGCTGCGAACAAAAATACAAGTGGCATCGGCTGTTAGCGTACGACCCTAACGATGACTGCGCTGGCATATTCATGGACTGGTTCTTATTCCCTTCATGTTGCGTTTGCAGATGCAAACCCTGATAACGCTCGGTATAGAAATATTAGATATAGAATAACTACAACGTTCAAGAAGTAATATAAAGAATGACAGATTACAGAGTGAAAAAAAAAATTACGAATATTTCAGTCATTGACACTTTACATCCGCCATATTGGTTTTTTGTTGACGTCACTTAGCCTATGACACTCGGGGGAAAAATACAAATCTAATGACACCTCACACTTTAAAATCAACCAAGCCGTTTAGGCTACAGAAGGTCACTATGGAACAGACCGTCTCACAGACATACCCACATACATACATACGCGTGAAAAACATTACCCTCCTTTTTAGCAGTTGGGTAAAAAGCATAATCCAAACGCTGGGACGTCTAGTTTCTGGTTTAAATATTTCCCAGAAAAGAACAAGTAGGTATACGTACTATAATCTTACTATTGAGAAATACACTTGATAAATGACTTAATCAATGAATCTTTATTTATTGTGTCGGAGCTCTTAAAAATGTAGGAAAATAAATCATTGTTTTACTTCACTTCTGCACTATTTTTGACCTTCAAAATTGTAAGGGTACTTATGTATCTACGAATTACTCGAGCGTCGCGTCGTGGGGGCCATTGGATTCAAAAATTTTGATGATAGGATTTGAACCTGACGTACCTGACGTCGCCGTCGACCCTTATTACTCCTAAATACCATCGCATAATCTGTATTTTAAAATGTGATTCTATTGACTGTACCTACATAAGTTATTTGTACGTGTGCTTGTATGGGTATGCTACTGAAAATTTCTATTGTTAGACAGTACGTATTTAGTAAATATAAACTGTACTAATAAAGATGTATTGACAAGAATTTCATTGTTCTCATACTTAGTGTGTTACAAATAACAGTGCCCACTGCACTGTACACAACTTAATGCTGTCCTTTTGTAATGATATCACATTGAATCATTTGAAACAGTTATATCCTCCTCGGGATGTCCTTACTGCACAGAAAGCCGTATCAGACAACAACTACATTATAGTATGTCACTTGTGGCGCCATCTACACTAACCTAACTTGAATAAAAAAATTGGCATAATAGAAGCTATTAACTTACAATACAGTGGCGCCTCTCGCACAGAAAAGGGAACTAAATCAATCGCAACAAAATATTAAATAAATTATTTTAAACATAGTAACAGGCTTACTTTGATAAAAGATCAAATATATCAGTATCACTCTCTAAGAATAAGTGAAAGCGAAATGGATAACGCTCTGTACTAAAATAATTTTTCAAAGTTGCGCAACAGATTTTTGCTACTTTGACTAAAAGTAATAGTCTGTTTTATTTTTATTTCATTATATTTATCTATGTGAGTTTTCACATTTCATTATTTCTTAATTAAAGCTATGTTAACTGGTGTATTGTATCGCTTTTCATTGTAGGTAAGTGATACAAAATATCAATTCTTATTATTCTTTTAAAGGTCAAAAACAACATCGCCGGCCGAAAAATGAAAATATGCCCTATATTTAAATAATTAGAGCAATTATAATGGTTTGTTGACTATTGACGTCAATCGCGGTCCTAAGGTTAAGTTTCTTTTGAACACCAAGCCATCATGGCCTGTATATGAAAATGCGCTCTATTGTTAAACAAGGAAGGAACATTTTGAGCTGTCGTTTTATCGGCTATTGACGTCACTGGTGGTTCAAAGATTAATTATATCACACTGCCATTGTATTACATTAATTGTCACTTATTTATAAGGCATAGAATACATCCTTGTCTAAGTTCATGAATATCTTTAGTTAACAATCATATTTGTAGATTTTTGTATGTAATTTCGATTTTGACATAACTATTAGTTTTAAATAAACTACTAATATAATTTTAGTTTACCTACTTGTATTTATATTGTATGTTAATTATAGACAGCTTTCCAACAACGTGTAGATCTCCAATTTGTATAAAAGAACATTGAAATAATTGGTTTTTGTTGAAAAGCAGCCTAAGATACTCAGTAATAAAGAACCTTTTACTTTGGATAATAAAAGTGCAATGGAATGAAATGTTAACGTTTATTTTTTCGAATGAACTCCTTCCTAGAACTATACTCCTTTAAAAGTACCTAGTATCTATGCATATAAAATTATACACAAGTATACCTACGTTTAATGGCGTTACCAGCGCCTAGAATTTTATTTTTAGTGAAAGTTTTCGTTTTTCTACGAAAGACAGATGAAAACGAAGAAATTTATCAATGCACAAAATTTCATCCTAATCCGTAGTCATCAAATTTATTTAAATACCAGAATTGAGTGCATTTTTTTATAAACTTTATTTTTACGGTCTCTACATTATGGTACGACAGCTGCATCAATCATTTTCATCAGTAACCCATTATTGTCCCACAGCTGGGCTCGGGTCTCCTCTACTCTATTCTGAGAGCTGAGAGGGTTTTTAAGCCGTAATCCACACACACTGGTCTAATGCGGGTTGGTGGATAAATAATCATTTTAAATATTAAATAACCTATCATTAACGTCACTGTCATTGACAAATTAAGCATGCCCTCTATAACAGAAAAATATATACTTCAAATATCAAATTAAAAACATTTATTTTCTAATGATAAAAATCAACAAACAAAATCTAACAAGGCTGATTATATACATATCACGTTTCTACTTATGAAATAGGAGAATCATTCAGTTTTCTCTTTCGTTTTGAACTGTTCAAATTCTTTGAAAACTTTTTCGCTAAGCTTTTCACCTTCATCGTCAATTTGTTCAACAGCTAAAACTTCTGGGATGTAGAATTGCATCATATTTTGTACCTGAAATGAAATGAAAAAATTATTGAAATTTAATTTAAAAAAAGACATTTCCTAATGATAAATATTAATTTATATTCAAGAACGACTATGTAATCTTTCTAAAAATAAACTATTTAATTACTACTTAATTATTTATTAGATATTACTTACTATTAATACATTAGATATTACTCCTCGATTATCATAAATTAATCTTACTAATATTGTAAGTGCTAAAGTATGTAGGAACGGATGTTTGTTACTCAATCACGCCTTAACGGCAGAACAGATCCCTTCTGCCGTTATGGCGTGATTTGGCATACAAATAGATTATAGTCTGGAATAGCACATAGGCTACTTTTTACAGACATACCACGTGTGTGCAGCCATGGGCAGAAGCTAGTAAAGAAGATATGACAGTGTTATTTTTTCCCCAAAGGGAATGCTGAGGGGCATCATACATTGAGCTAGCTTTATTAGATTATTAATGTAATAGGAGGCGAGCCTGTTGTTATCAACAAACCACATTTATAAACTCCGGGCTGATAAGAAGCTGCTAAAAATTTGATGAGAGAAAACCTGACTGCATCGATAGCGCTGCGGTGAATAATATACACTTGCGGTTTCTGAAGTCTTAGGTTCGATTCCCGGAATAAATATAATCTGCAAATGTTTGCTTCGGAGTTTAGGTGTTTTTCTATGTATTTAGAAATGATGTATGTTTATGAGTTGTCTAGATCCCATGAACTTACTTTGGGCTAGACGACTTTGTGTAAAAAAAGACCCAAAAAATATCTATATTTACCATTTTTGATGGACCCAGGGGTCGAAGTCAGGTCCTACTGCGCAACACTCCCGTTGCGTCACCGACGTGCGACTCAATTAAGTAAGTTTAAGTAATTTATTAATTAATAAAACCAAATAAAACATACGAACCCCATTCTTGAGAGTAACTATGGAGCTAGGACATGATGAACAGGAGCCTTGCATCTTCAGCCTAAGTATACCATCCTTGAAGTCCACAAACAGACAATCACCACCATCTTCCTGCACCGTTGGTCTAATACGAGTGTCGAGAAGTTCCTTTATCATTTGGACTATCTCATCATCATCGTCATTAATCTCTGAAAGAATAATAAAAATATTATTGGATACGAAGCAATCATTGTAAACGCAATGATTTCTTACCTTTTACAAACTTTTCACCTAATTCTAAAAAGGGTAGCAAACATGCTTTTAAAATAATTTTAAAATAT
Organism: Laspeyria flexula; assembly: GCA_905147015.1. Lineage (NCBI taxonomy): Eukaryota > Metazoa > Arthropoda > Insecta > Lepidoptera > Erebidae > Laspeyria > Laspeyria flexula. The sequence goes on along the minus strand of LR989964.1, from coordinate 5,812,330 downwards.
AGCTCTGATTAAATAATAAACATTTGAAACCATTTCCTGGTTTGACATTAAATTGCGACGTTGCCATTCTGTTTGTAAATACGCTCTTAATATATTCAACCTCAGAACAAATTTCATGTGGACTTCACTTACGGGTATCTCCTGAAGGTTTAGCATCAATTACAACAGGTAAACCGCTTGCAAAGAAGTCCATGATAGTAGCGAAGATATCAGGCTTTAGAATCCTCCAATCAGTGTCATCATCCTTCTTAGTCACAGTTATAAACTCTGCTCCAAAGAAAACTGACTTCACTCCGTCTATACGGAATATCATTTTTGCTGAAATAAACACATAGAATACAGGTTAATCATAACCTGTCTGTCTATTATCAAATAGACTTGAGAAATTAAAGAGATTATTCTAAATGAGAAGTTATTTTATACAATGTGCAACACCGCACTGCACTAGAGAACAAGCAAAGCAATGTGTCCTGGGGTACTTTACAAACATTTCATTCAATTTCGATACGAGACAAATATTTGTCTCATATCGAATTTGAATTTAAGTCATTTGACATGGCAATGTTAGTCATGATCACCTTAACTGCAATTGCATGGTGACAGTCCAAAAGAAATACTGCCTATTTCTTTTTCACTTTATAAACAATATAAAATTGAAATAAATTAATCATCACTATCATCATCAAGAGGAGTCTCGTAAGACAAAAATATTACATAGTTTAGCCTTCATACACTTACCTAATGGACTACACTGAGCAGCTCCGATGTTTGGAAAGTCCATAGTTTGACCAGACTCAAGGACTTTGGTTCCTGGTAGGAACTTTAAACTGTTAGGGTTAGGAGTATCCTGGGTCTGTATGAACATAGTGCGGCAGACACATGTGTTGAGTATTGGAGCATTTTTGTTCGTGTTGTTTTGAATAACTGAATGTGATAATCCACTGAACGGCTTGGCATTTTGTCTAGAATTTTGTTAAGAAGAGAAGAAGTTAAGTATTTTATATATGTTTAAAAACAATTGCCGCTCTATGGTACAAGCCCTGTGTTGCAAATGGTTTCAGAAAAATACAATTAACAGACACAATTTACAAAAATTTTTTGTACTGCATACATACATACATACATCACGCCTTTTTCCCCGAAGAGGTAGGCAGAGGTGTTTCACACCCACATTTCGCCAGCTATGGTTGGTCCCATGAAATAGGGGGCGAGCCTATTGTCATCAACCTGGAATATTTGTTTACCAAACTCCAGGAAAATCTAAATACCCGATCCGGGACCTCTTGCACAGCTGTCGTATACACTTCCCGCTGCACCACCGAGGCAGTTATTTTGTACTCGGTATGTAGGAATCGAACCCGCAACTTGATGTTAGCTACTGCTAGCACCAAGTTTAGATCCATGTTAATCAACGAAGCAATCAAGTTTTAAAAAAAATGAAACTAATATATCAACTGTGGTAAAATATTAATATTATTTTTATAACTAAAATGAGAATATATATTATGTCGTTTATTAAGCATAACAAAATTTGAATAAATTCATTAAGTTATCTGAGTTAGCCATGTGTAACCGGCAACAACAGGAATATAATATAGCAAGGAAAACTAACTCAATGTTGATTTGATGATTTTTTTACCTAGACAAAGCTGCCACACAAAAACGCCCACATTTACTGCCAGATCTATGAAAGCGTAGAAAACTTCTCAACATTTTACTTGTTATACTTGAAATAATCCTGCCCGCAATATTGTTTTATTTTACCAATAATGAGTAATACCAATAATAAGAAAATAAACAGAAACGTAATAGCAATGACAGTGACACTAGTGACAGTCAGTGATGTCAGATGTGCTTGACAGACAAAGCTGACTGACGACGGTGACAAATATGTTACGTCTTGAAATTAGCAAGAATTTATTTAAATAAGTATTTCTTTCTTAATTTTTATTGTAGGTACACAAAAATGAACAATAGGCGACACATAACTTATCATTTGATATTAGTGGAGTAACAAACGTGAAGAAACCCTTGAAGACAAATTCCACGGTGAGTACTCATGTCCGGAGAGTCCGGTCAGAGGCCATTGAAGGCGGTGATTGAGGTGGTGATTTGCAGGTTCCTTCAAATATTCAAGGTGTGTGGTAGGTGCTACTACTGCAGCAAGACGAATCAATTGACTTAAAAATCAACAAAATTGGACCTCGCGTTTGGTAGCGTGACTTACAGCTTGACTTAGTATCCTAAGTCGGTGCACAGAGGGGTTTAGTGGGTATTTAGGTCTCAACCGGCGAGTCCCACATAACCACGGAACATAACCATCCCGTGTACGAAGTGGTATGCGAAAATGCATTCCCCTCTTACCTGTACCTGTATTTTTCTAAAGACATATTGAAGGAATAATAATAATTAATGTATTATTTTGAACATCACCTTGAACGTTCTTCTTTAAATTAACATTATTTTTAATCGCAGTAACTTATGGATAAGTTACCGGCGTGCAAATCACGCGGTTCGAGTTCGATCCCGACCGACCAGTGCCAATGTGGATTCCACTTTGTGGAATTTATATGTACTAGTTATGTAACTTACCATCTGCTAACGGTGAAGGAAAACATCGTGAGAAAACCCACATACCCTTGAAGAAATTCTATGAGTATGTCTGATCGACCAACCCGCACTAGGCCAGCGTGAGTGGATTATGGGCTAAACCCTCTCAGCTCTCTAGTTAGAGGAGAGGAGACTCGAGCCCAGCAGTGGGACTTAATGGGTGGCAGATTAATGAACTTTTAATCAGACCCAAAATCGATAATGTTTTATTTTATATTATGTTGTGCCACCTCTCGAGCTCTATAATAATGTTTTAAGGCAATGTTATCTTTATGACAATGCAATTATGTTCAATATAATTTACCTAAAATAAACTGCCAGCGATGGTGGCTGAATGGATAAGGGACAGGCGTGCAAAGCGATGGTGGCTGAATGGATAAGGGACCGGCGGCGGCGTGCAAATCACGCGGTCCGAGTTCGATCCCGACCGGCAGTACCAATGTGGATTCCACTTTGTGGAATTTATATGTACTAGTCAAGTGACTTACCATCTGCTAACGGTGAAGTAAAACATCGTGAGGAAACCCACATACACTAGAAGAAATTCTATGAGTATGTCTGATCCACCAACCCGCACTAGGCCAGCGTGAGTGGATTATGGCCTAAACCCTCTCAGCTCACTAGTTAGAGGAGAGGAGACCCGAGCCCAGCAGTGGGACTTAATGGGTTGCCGATAAAACTGCCATCTCTTGTGAAATGGCTTAATTTTTTTTTGGAAGTTGATGCGATATGAAACGTCGTAAGTACTTTTTGTTTTATATTGCAAAGTAATTTGTATTGTTAAGCAGTAAAGTGGGTTTTTGCTTCGCGGTCTATATAGTATAAGGCAATTTAGTGTTAAGGATATGTTTCCTAGTAGTGCCCATATTATTAACTATTTGTATGTGTGAGTTTGGCGACACCGCGCCGGTTCCAGCAAGGAGGTAAGGAGTGAGTGTATTAAGTGAAAGCTGGAGACGTATAAGCTAGTGATATAGCATTAGGATTATTTGCCGTCTTGAAAGGCCGTGTGCCACCAGCCAGTTTGTTTGCCCATCAGCTGATGGGCTCGGTGCAATAGGTACACGAATTGTTAATTGTGATAAACGTTTATAAAAAGTAAGTTAATCCCCTGTGCCCTGTTCCCCACTCCAGCCCCCTGATTCTGACTCGTCGGATTGTTCACGGATCGTAAACTTTTACGAATCTTAGAACCAGTAATACTATAGAAACACATTTATTTATATGTATATATATACGACGTATTTTTATGGCTTATGTTATTGAATGTTAGAAAATAGTTTAACGTATATAAAATTAAAAACTGATTAATTTAAGGTTTTTTCCCACAACCATTTATTTCTTTAACAATATGTTTTTTAACTTTAATTACACTGACATTTAGGGCCGAAAATTTTCCGACAGCTCAGTCCAGAGTCCCACTCGCCCCCCTGCAGGGATCGTTCAACTTGAACTGCACACAGTGTGCCACAAAGGAACAAACATTTATAAATACAAATATAGGCTGATAAAAACGTTATCCTCCTTTTCATCGCAAAGTCGGGTAAAAAGTGAAAAAAAAAAATATTACATTACATTACGTTATCAATTTAATAGTACCTTGGTAACCTTTGGTAGTATTTTTGCAGGTAACTGCACATTGCGTATAGGTTACATATTATTATATTATTTTTATTGCATATTTTTGGCGGTAAGCTAAAGTTCTATAGTTACACAATCTGCATCACAAATTTTACACTACTGGGTGAAGACGGGACGGGCTGTTAGTTGTTACTAATTTAATTTATTATAAATACTAACATCAACTTACCGTATTTCGTAAGTCGTCGTAACCTCTTTTTTTCAACAACATTAGAAAATAGTAAATAGCAGCAATTCAGTTGGCAAGTATTGGCAACACTGAAAATCTGTGGCAATTGTTGAATTTTATTTGATGTGAATTTTTTTTTGACTTGAAGACGAACTTGTGCTGGAAGTTTATAAAATAGTTTATTATTTCATAGAAATTTAAATATAATTAAATTATAAAGGTATATATTCATCTATTTACGTAATTGAAAACTACTTTCATTCTATGAATACGTTCAAGATTTAGAAGTTATAAGTTTCAAAGACTCGTGTAATTTTTGGCTAAATAAGCACTTTTTGGCTTAGCAGGTTTAATCATTTACTAACTTAGGTTTTAACATTTTGTGCCATAAAATTGTTGGTTAGTGTCAACTTTCACATCTTTCCATTCAACGTGTTTCATATTATTGTGGGATTATTCAATTCCCAGCAACGCTTTGCTTACAGATGGGTACTTAAATATGAAATGATGTTGTCGAGGATAATGTAGTGGTTACGAAAGTTACTTATATTTGTGGGTACCTAAGTAAATTTATTCCCAATACTCTTATTGTTATCTTTATTTAATCAATCTTAGCTTACACGGAATTAACAGATTGGATAAGCATGGAAATATAAATCTACGTCTACCCGCGTTTTTTCTTGTCATTTCTATACCTACCTACTGGATTCCTTATTTCAAGATTTCTGACCTCTAAATCTCAATTTATAGTATGCATAAATATTAATAATGATACTCACATTGTTATTATTAGTAACAGGGGTCTCCTAAGGGATGAAATTATTTTGTATCTTTTCAAATGAAAGTGAACAGCCTATTGCAGTTTTTATTCTCTTGCACAATTTATTATGATTTATGTTGCCCTAAAACTGGCACTTTCCCGTCTTACCCTAATTTAATTTAGTACAATTACCTAAGTATATGTGCTCAACTTTTTGGACAGTATTGGTTGATCCAGTTCCATTATATGAAGACTATCTAATGTCTGTACATAATTAAACTTGAACTTTTATTAAAGAAATTTATATAGCAGTCTTCTTTTTCCAATCTCTCTAAATTTAGGGTAATGCGTACTTAGTTGTTTATCTTAATAACTTTAAAGTTAGAGCTGTGGTCCCAATGTATAATATCATCATCATATCAGGCCAAAGACGTCCACTTCTGGATATAGGCCTTACCATATTTCCATCAAAGCGAGCAATTTTGTGCTAGGATTATACATATGAGGTTTTAATTTCAGACCTGAGGTAACCATGGCAGATCCAGCTAGGGGAAGAGGCAGGGGCTTGGCTCTGCTCCAAGCTCTAAAGAAAACCCAAATGATGGAGGGCAGTTCATCTGGATCTGACCAGGACACGACTCCTGATTCAAGTGCAGCACCAAGTGCAGCACCGAGTGTAGTACCAAGTGTTGCACCAAGTATGGTAAGTAAAAACCTAGGGCTATCTTTAAATCAAACATAATACTTGTAGAAAGAGTTGTTTTATTTAAATCAGGATTGCTTTAAAAAAAACAACCAACAAATAACAATATTGATGCTCTTATCATGTATAAGAGATTAAATATGTATTTTATATTTAAACAAATCAAGTATGAATTTGCTCAACTGAGTCTTTAAAGACCATACAACACAGTTGTCCGACAAATAATACAATTTTCTGTCTGCAGTCTGTGGTTCTATGTGTTAAACATACAATATACATATTTATCAAACCTTATTTCTAACACAGAGGTGGGCACAGACCTTTTCCACCTGCTAGGATCCTGATTTACATATATTGTAACATTCGTTAATCTTATGACACTTGTTCACTAACTTATGGTACTCGTAACCTGCCCTGAGCTGATTATGTGTGCGAAATAAAAACTGAAATCTCTCAATATGCTTCAAAATTTCTGGCATAAGATGAGAGCTAGCGTAAATCTATCTATAGAAATAAATAATGAAATGCCTATTTGTGATATTAAAATAACCGCTTTTTACTACATGCATATGCATGTATATAATATGGTCCATATACCAATACATTTTTAAAATTTTTGTCTGTCTGTCTGTTTGTTCCGGCTTATTTCTGGAATGGCGGGACGGATTTGGACGGGATTTTCACGGGCAGATAGCTGATGTAATAAGGAGTAACTTAGGCTACTTTGAGAAAAGTAATGTTGTTTTTGATAAATTCCATGCAGACGAAGACGCGGGCACAGCTAGTAAATCATAAATTTTTTGCTTCTAGACTTAAAATTCAAAAAAAAATTCAAAATTCAAAATTTTTTATTTGCTTGAAACATGGTCGACAGTGTTGTTTTTAAGAAGTCATAAAAGAACAACATGTTTCGCCTGTCTGGCGGCATGCAAATGTTTACATATTTTACTTAATCATAATAATAATAAAATCTAAATACACATAATCATTATTACACTCATTATTATTATTACATACACAAAAATTAAAATGTCAACACACACATAAATAAATAAAGTTCATAAAAAATAAATCAAATTAATATAAAAATAATGTCAATAATAATCAAATAATTTACTTAAAATGTCATACTTTGTGTGTCAAAAACTCATTAATAGAATAAAAACACCTTTCCACAAGCCAATCATTTAGTTTTTTTCTAAATAAATTTATAGGCAATTCCCTAATTGCTCTAGGTATCCTATTGTATATTTTTACCACCATACTATGACAATTTTTTTGGTGTAGTGTGCTTACGGATCTAGTCACAGCGAGTTTAGTTTTATCCCTTGAGAGGTACATTTTGTGTTCGCACGCTTTTGGGAATAAGTGTGGCTGGTTTCTCACAAACATCGCTATCTCAAGTATGTACAGAGAGATTACTGTGAGTATTTTGTTTGTTTTGAATAATGGCCTACATGAATCTAAAGGCCCGGCACCAGAAATGGCTCTTACACATTTTTTTTGGGAGATAAGTACTTTGTTAATTTCTGTTGAGTTACCCCATAATAGTACACCATATCTTAGCACAGATGCAATATATCCGTGGTAGGCGGATAGGGCAGCTTTATGACCTGTGTGTTTGGTCAAATTTCTAAGTGCGTAGACAAATTTATTAATACGTGAACAAACACTTTGAATGTGTGCTTTCCAGTTGCAGTGTGTATCAAGGGTAATACCGAGAAATTTTATATTATCTACTTCTTGGATTTCATTTTTAAAATCATCTATTATAATATTATCATATTTATTTTTGTAATTGTGAAACTGTACTATTTTAGTTTTATTAAGATTTGCTGTAAGATTATTTGCATTTAACCAGTCTGTTACAGTTACAATTGCAGATTTTATAAGTTCCTTATAACTATCAAGATCATCTTACTAAGGTACCATCAAAGTTATTGTAAATATAATATGTCTTTTCAGGCAAGTACATCATCTGTAGGAGGCAGGGGACGAATAGCAGCTATGCTCTTAGCCAAGTCAAAGCCTGGTGCAGGTGTGCATTATCCACAGTATTTATTGAAAATAATTACATGTTGAAAAAGCGATGGTGGTTGAATGGATGGAAGATGGAAGATCCCAACCGGCAGTGCCAATGTTGATTCCACTTTGTGGAATTTATTTGTACTAGTCAAGTGACTATATGACTGACACATCTGCTAATGGTGAAGGAAAACATCGTGAGGAAACCCACATACCCTAGAAGAAATTCTATGAGTATGTCTGATCCACCAACCCACACTAGGCCAGCATGGGACTTAATGGGTTGTTGATGAATTACATTTTAATTATGGCGTTTTCAAGGTTTTCAGGGACGCTGATTACGAAAATGTTATCTATATTGACGTAAAATAAAATTCAACTCCTGCAGTGGGGTGTTGTGGAGTTCATGAATTCCACTTAAAACAAAGATCTATGTAATATCGAAATCTACGCGGACGAAGTCGCGGGCAAAAGCTAGTTTTATATAAACTAAACTGTACGATATGTGTATTTGTGCATTCTTCTTATGCATCACTCTGCATCGAGTTTGTTTGTTTGAGAGGTGAATGCCATAATCTCAGAAACTTTTAATGTTGAATAGCCCATTTATCGAGGCTATATTGTTACATAGCCTATAATATATTTCTATTTATATATTTTATAATAATCTGAATGAAATATCTATTTTTCTATAGCTCCTAGTCTCATAAGTCCTGCATCAGACGTCGCCCCGAGTCTAACAAAGGGTGCTGGCAGAGGGATAAAGCTTCTGCAATCACTGTAAGTACCTAAAGTTCTTAGGTAAGTAGTTTTAAGATCCGAATGGACATTCATTCAGGTCAAACAAAATATTTATGGCTGGCCTGTTGGTCTAGTGGTTAGTGACCCTGACTGCTAAGCTGGAGGTCGTGGGTTCGATCCCCACCCAGGACAAATCTTTGTGTGATGAGCATAAAGGTTTGTTCTGTGTCTGGGTGTAATTTATCTATAATATGTATGTATTTACGAAAAAAAATGTATTTAAGTAGTATATCAGTTGTTTAGTACCCATAACACAAGCGAATATAATTGCTTACTTTGGGACTAGATGGCGCTGTGTGAATGTGGTAGAATATTATTATTATTTACTCACTACTAACCAATTTATAAATGCAAAAGTTTGGATGGATGTTTGTTACTCAATCACGCCACATTGTTACTGCATAAGGCGCGACTAGCACAACATCCAAACCCCCTAGTCGCTGAGCTTTTGGACACATCAACTACCATGGTCGTGAGGTTGCGGAGAGACCATATAATTTAATTTGAGTGGTACAGCAGTGGCCGCTCTACCATAATGCCATATACCAAACACAAAAAACTAACTTAGCTTTTATAGCATTAATTACAAACCTCTGTGGTTTTCCGTAATGCTATGTTAAAGTGAAATATTGTATTTTGTGTTTATATTTTTGAATAAATAAAAAAAAAACAAACTTATGGTCTGACGACCCATTGCAAGTATATATAATACATAGGAAACACAAGAAAAAAAAAAACTCAATCACGCCAGAACGGTTAATAATACCGTTCTGGCGTGATTGAGTTTTTTTTTTCTGTGAAAATTGGCACAGTGATAAATTACTGTCTGGAATAGAACATAAGCTTTTTATTGACATACCACACGCCCGAAGCCGCGGGTGGAAGTTAGTTCTCAATTGTTTATGCTCTATAGACAGCCTTCCTAGCTTATTATGTTCATACCAACCTGTTACCGTTCCGGTCACACATTGGGCACGGTTGTCCTCCAAAGTTTGTCAAGTGAATTTAGTCTACTACACCATGCTGGCCAAACGGGTTGGTATAGGGTTTGTTTTGAATTTTCGTTTTCTCGCAGTGTTCCTGTCTTCTTAAGGTTACTCCCATAATCGACTGTTATGACACCCACGGGTTGAGATGGGGTAGTGACATTATGTATTCTTAATCCATCACACGGACTACATACATGTCACATACATAGACTAGACCAGTGGTAATTCAACAAATGTTTTGAATGGTGGTGTCGGAGTATCAAATTTAATGCTGATGATATGAATGTCCCATGTATTAGAAAGTTATAATCATCATCATCATCATAATATTATTACAAAATTAATAAATTTGTAGGCATGCTTCGAAAGCCGCCGGTGACGTCGGTAAGCCAGCCGTACAAGAGATTACAACTAAAATGGCCGACAGTACATTATCAGAACCTGTTTCGTCTGTGCAGACATCTGCTACTGGCAAGTCGAAGAAATACTTTGTAAGTTATTTTTTATTATTTTATCTTTTGACTGCCAATACCACAATGGTCGGCTGGTAAAGTGCACCCTATTTTAAAGGAATAAGAGCGTGTTTTCTCCTCCCGGTTTATCGGTTATTTTTATCGAAAGCAAGTTTGGTGGCATAGTGGTATATGTTCGAAGATTCCTGCTAATATAATGTTCTTAACCATATAACAAGGGACTGGCAGTCTAAAATTGTACTAATTTTTTTTTTTAATTCTGAGAAAAAATGCCTCGCGCAGCGGGAAGTGTATACAACTGCTGTGCCATCATCATAGTCCCGGATTTGATTCCCGTGTCGTATGTAAATAATAATTTGTATCATGTAACTCCAGTAATGGGATTTTAGCGGAGCTAAATTATCCCAGTTTATGACAAAAAGCTCGCTCTTTATGGGCTGGCGAAGTGTTGGTGTGATACACTTCTGCCCATTGGCTAAAAAGTAGTGATACTATGTTTTTTTTTGTTTCAGAGAGAAGTAAAAGAGACTCCTCCAGTAGTTATGAAAGGGGAAAGCGGCATGCCAGTGAATGTCACAGCTAACTACATATTCCTCAACTTTGAGGAGAACAATGTGTATGAGTATGAAGTAAGATATAGTCCTGATCAGGATTATAAACATCTACGCTTCAAGCTTCTTGGGGGTAAGTTTATCTACATCTACACTAATATTATCTATGCAAATAAATAAAATTGGTGTATCTGTTTGTAATAGTAAAATAACCGCTTTTTACTACATGCATTTGAATGTGTATACGGTACATATACCAAAATAATTTCGACAGGACTTTCACTGGCGGATAGCTAATGTCACAAGGAGTAACTTAGGCTACTTTGGTTTTGAGAAAATATCAGGGTTTCGTAAAAAAAAATTAAAACTCCATGAATGCGGGATAAGTTGTCCATGCGAACGAAGTCGCGACACAGCTAGTAAAGAATAAAAATTTGTATTTTTGTATGTAATGAATAAACTAAAAAATTACTGAACCAATTTCAAAAATTGTTGTTTTGCTTTTATAAAGCTACATTATCACTGAGTAACATAGGCTATAATATAACATCACGCTATAGCAAATAGGATCTGAGCAGTGGCCAATAAAGAATGACGGCAACGAAGGCCCGCGCGACTTCTAGTTGAATTATAATCTTGGAAGCAGTAAATTAATATGTAGTTAAAGAGATTAAATAGTACATAAGAAATGCTGAGGACAGCTAAACTGCTGCCTACTAATATCAAATCAAATCATTTATTCAGAAATTTAAATTGTACGTATAGATAATGGTCTTATAAAATAATACATAAAATCTTATAAAGCTCTTGACTGCGTCTAGATCTGTCGAACGTGCTACGAATGCGTCGCTCGCGAGCTGCGTATGCGCATTTGAAATACGCGCGCCGTTCACAAACTATTGCAGTAACTGCATTCTTCTTCAGTAACTCGTTCGCCAGATCTGGATTCTGGACACACCATGAGTAATTTACCCAATAATGATGTTTAAAATTTTTCCTGATTAAAGGCTCATTTGCACGGCATTTTTTGCATGCCCCTATTTTCTCTTGCCTTTGTTTTATTCGTACAGAAAAACAGGAGGCACGAGAATAAAATTGTCTGGCAAAGCTTGTATAGTCTAATTGGGTCTTTAGACATTTTTATTCTTCTATCATTTATGTAAATTAAAATCAATTAATTTATTGTTTGTGAGTATAAAGTTTTCATACTCGTATATCTGGTTAAATTCGAAAGTGCATGGTACTGATATTGTTAAACATGGACAAATAATTTGCAGAACACAGCAAGTACTTCAAAGAAAAGACGTTTGACGGCACCACACTGTACGTGCCTCGACAATTACCAGACGAAGCCCTTAATTTGGTGTCTACTAACCCAAATGATAACAGCAAAGTTCAAATTAGTGTAAGTATACTTTCTTAAACCCTTAAGCACCCCCCAGCTCCCTCGATAGAGGATAGGAGACCCGAGCCCAGCAGTGGGACTAAATGGGTTGCTGATGATGATGATACTTTCTTACGCTCACACACACGCATGCAACTGTATTTTTATTATTATTGGTATAGCACACTAGCAGCAAGTTAGCTGATGTGTGTGTATCAAATAGCTTGGAGATGTTTTCTTTATCCAATCTGTTCTTGAATGCGTTTAAAGTGGGAGCCATGACAATACTTTCCGGTAGTCTGTTCCATGCCTTTACGACTCTGTTAGGCAGGAAGTGTTTCATTGGTTTCTTATTTGATGTATTTTCCCAAAGTTTTAGCGGATGACCTTGTAGGTGTTTATTGTAATTTTTCATGTAAATGTCTTTAAGGCTGGGCACATCATAATGGTTTGTGAGGATTTTGTAGGTCTCTATTTATACTTTTTTATAATTCGGTACCTGAAAAGGCAAAAAACTGAACCCTCTTCTTATCTTATCGTGTGGGCTTTAGGTAGACCCTGCTGTTGGAATTTATCAAGTTGCCTATAAGGCTTCCAATTTAACTTAACGACTATCACATTAAGTGATAACCGGGACCAACGGTTTTACGTGCCTTCCGAAGCACGGAGACGCTCGAGAATGAAATTAGGTACTACAAACGGTCACCCATCATGGACTGACCTTGCCGAGTGTTGCTTAACCTCGATGATCGTAACGAACATCTCAGTTTACCACAATGCTACGAACGAACCCTTATAAGATCAATATAGAATATCACCATAGTAGTTTGAAACCTAATCTTACAATATACACATTTTTATAAAAGAAAAGAAAACTTTTGAGTAATAAAGTTCTTTAAATCTAAAAACTTTGTTGACCTGTCCTATTCTATATTTACAAATATGCATTGGCCCAGATAAGTGATTTGTGAACTCGGAATATCAGGTTCCTGCTTTGACTGGCCTTTTGGTCTAGTGGTTAGTGACCCTGACTGCTAAGCTGGAGATCGTGGGTTCGATCTCCATCCAGGACAAATCTTTGTTTGATGAGCATGATTGTTAGTTCTGTCTGTCTAAAAAAAATGTATTTAAGTAGCATATCAGTTGTTTAGTACCCATAACGCAAGCAATTATAATTGCTTAATTTGGGACTAGATGGCGCTGTGTGAATGCGCTTCGACGAATGCGGGGAGACCCTTGGAAAAATGTAATATTTCATGAATTTATTGCGTTCTGTTGCAGATCATCTTCCGTAGAACTCGCCGCCTTAGCGAAATGATTCATATATACAACGTTATATTCAAATGTATCATGAAAGATCTGCAGCTGGTACGATTTGGTCGTGATCATTTCAACGAGCGAGCGGCTGTGCAGATACCACAGCATAAGCTGGAGGTTTGGCCTGGGTGAGTAAACATTCATGTTTTTTTGAGGGGGAAACACACGTGCAGCCAGTCGGTCCGTTGGGAAGTATTGAAACAGCCAAAGACAAAGACATTTATTGCGATAACTATATGATATGATACATGTGCTGTTAAATATAAAAATTGGTTCCGACAGTCTACCCAATCGGGCATTGCAATATTAGTACTTAAAAGTTAAATTAAAATTATGTTTAACAATACTTATTTGCAAAAAATTCTGTTAAATTGTAGAACACAGACTTTTTTAAACACTTTTTTAGAGTTGTTTTAAACAATTTCCCTTCAAGTTTCTTTATGTTTACAGGTAGGTGATTAAATACTCTTATTGCAGTTATATAAGTGCTCTTGTAATAATGGCTGTGTACAGTCGGCAAAACAGTATTATGAAAAGTTTTATGAGGTTTTGTATTTGGTTAAACAATCACACACCTTATGAAATAACTATGATTTTTATCTTTTTAAAAGACCCCTATATTTGTATGTTGGGCAAGTAGCCGTCAGTGGCGTCTTTGCTACCAGCCCCTCTAGACTAGACAAGTGGCAATCGATTCAATCTGTCTATTCTATCGACATGTCAAATTAGTACCTTGATCACGTGATGTCGATAGCTTAAGTCAAGGATGTGTTCAAATGGATTGAATTGACATGTCGTTTAGAATAGATAGATAGAAGTGATTGCCACTTCTAGGTGGGCTGGATTGATCTATTGTAGCGCAAGAACGCACCTACCTAAGGTCACAATGTCACGTGATATCAGATGTTTGAATTTAAGCTCGCAATAGTAATACAAGTATGACAATTTTTTGTTTGCCTTGTGATTGAAAATTCGAATTTTCGACCATCTTGTATTAGTGTTTTTGTGATACACTTTCGGTCAAAAAGTCATGGCGCTATGTTTTTATGTATGTTTTTAATTATAATTCCAGTTACGTAACAGCAGTCGACGAATACGAAGGTGGTTTGATGTTGACCCTTGATTCAACGCACCGTGTGCTACGTACGCAATCTGTGTTGTCATTCATACAAGATATAGTACAAGCCGAGGGGGCTAATTGGAAGAAAGCGATCGGAGAACAACTAGTGGGATGTTCCGTTATGACTACTTATAATAAGAAGTTATTTAGGTAAGCTCTTATAATCTGTTTATCCTTACGTGTGTTTGGTGATAAGTAAACGCCGGGAGCATGCTGACAACTAAACGCCGGGCGACCGTCGCGGGTTGGCGGCCGTCGCGGAGAAGAGGGGGCCCGGGCGCGCTGTCATCAGAATGACAGAACAGACTTCACATCACTGCGTCATCGTCCATCGCCAAACACTCACGCGCATAATTAAAATATTGTCACTTTTTATAACAATTATATTATAATACAGTCCACTAAGTTATCGAAGTTTCCATTACGCCATCCTAGTAAGAACTGTAGGATAGGACACCCCAATACAGTGTTGTTTTTGTGTTACACATTTTTAGCATTGTTTTTATGCCTGAATTGATAGACGAGTAGGCAATTTATTTAGGCTACGGTAACCGCTTACCATCAGGCGGACCGTACGTCTGTTTGCCACCGTCGTGATATAAAAAAAAAATTATTGACCAAATGAGTTACAGTATCTGTTACATACTGTTACTCAATTCCTCGCCGGGCTGCCGTCAGTGGCTTACAATCGTTCATCGGCACAGGACACGTACTTCTCTGCTCCTAATGTCAAGTGTACCTACCTCGTATCGAAAGTTAATATAAATTTATATTGTTATATTATTATTATCATCATCATCATCATCTCAGCCTATTGCAGTCCACTGCTGGACATAGGCCTCTCCCAACATGCGCCATAACACTCGATCCTCCGCCGCCATATTATTATATCGCTCGAAATTTAAAAAAAACTTTTAATACTAAGTGCTTAGTTTTCTATAGAACTTGTAAGCGGCATACCACGTTGCATACCACGGTACCACCCAAACCATTTAGGGTTTATCTGTGGTATGGTAGCCACTAAAACTGGTATACATAAACATCCCACTGCTGGGCGCGGGTCTCTACTTACCACGTATACCACGGTGGCTAGACGGGTTGGTATAAGGTTTGTTTCGAGTTATCCTTTTCTCGCAGTGCTCTTGTCTGCATAAGGTTATATCCGTAGTCGCCTTTTACGACACCCACGGCTTTTGATGGGGTAGTGACATTATGTATTCTTAATCCGTCACTACACGGCACACTTAATCTTAGGTATTAATTCTTCACAGAAAGTTTTGAACGTAGCATGAGCGGCGGTAACCACTTACTATCAGGTGGGCCGCCTGCTCGTCTGCCACTTAAGGCATTAAAAAAAAAGTTATATTCCATTTTTAAATTTTAATCCTCTATTTTGTAGAGTTGACTCTGTTGATGATACTATGACGCCGAGGTCTACGTTTGAAAGACTCGAGAATGGTAAACCAGTTCAAGTTAGTTTTGTGGACTACTACAAGAAAAGTTATGGAATTGATATAAAGGATTGGGACCAGCCGCTGCTTATATCAAGGTAAATCATGTATTAATTACATTATAGTAAGTAGTGTTTCTTTTAAAAGGGTAAAATTTGTACTAATAGGTATTATAAAACTGTAGTTTTTTTATTTATTTGGTTTAACTCTAGGATCTCTTTGAAAAATTCTTTTAGTATTGGATAGCCCATTTTTTGAGGAAGGCTATATAACATCACGCTATAGCCAATAGGAGCTGATCAGTGGGCAACAGCTAGTATTACATAAATATATTTCCTATACGCGCCGTTTTACATTTGCCTCTATAAACATCTGGGAGCCAATTTGCTAACACAATTGTAAGCCGATGGTCTCATTCGACAGCTGTGATTGGCTTACTAAGTCAGTCGCGATATATTACCGGCCTGTGATTGGTCCATCGGTATGCTATCGACGTGTAAATTAGCAGAATCGACTGCCGTTAAAGATGATACTATGTTCCCAACTCTAATTCCCAGGGACACAAAACGTATGCCAGGCACAGAGAAGCCGACAGACTTCATGATATGTTTGATTCCTGAATTGTGTCAGTTGACTGGTCTCACTGACGACCAACGGAGCAACTTCAAGCTGATGAAAGACGTCGCTACATATACCAGGATTACGCCGAACCAACGTCATTCTGCGTTTAAAAAGGTAAGGTATTACAGGCACTATTCGGGTCTGGTTTGAAATAAAAGTAGGCTGTATTTCATTGGTAAAAATATAATCGTCGTTTAAAAATAATAGTCCTTTTCTGTCACTTAAAATCATCATTTACTAAAGACAGATAGTGAGTGAATGCCGAGCCGTACATCGTTGATTCTGTCTCGTGCGGTCCCACTCCTAGGGGACTATAACTACAAGTGGCAATTTATTTCAGGGGTTACCAAACTTTTAAGATAACGGAACATCCACCAATTATCGTTTATTTTATGTGTATATATATTTTTTTATATTATTAGTAGCTGACCCGGCGAACTTCGTACTGCCATATTTTATTATTCGTGATAATGTTCCATTTTCAAATGTTTATATGGAGATTTTAAAACCTAAAATTTTAATTTTACTCTCAATAATTCGTATAATCTCTCATGCCTCAATAATAGCAAATACAAGAAAAAAGAATTAGCCAAACCGGTCCGAGCCGTTCTCACGTGAATCCATCACATACTTTTCCGCGATCCATTTTTATTTAAGTATATAGATTTGTATATCATTGTTATCTATATATACATCCAATTCGGCTCAAGTATATATTTACGTTGTAAGTCTCATGTATGTGATCTCAATAGATAAATGACATATATAATTTGTTTTTTTCCTCTCTTACAGTACATACAAACTGTTCTCAACAACGAAACAGCTAAGAATCGTCTAGCTGGTTGGGGTCTCAGTATTGCACCTGATACAGTCCAACTGAATGCTCGTACCCTTCAACCGGAGACTCTGTACTTTGGGCAAAACTGCAAGGTACCTGGCAAACCCACCGCTGAGTGGAACAATGAAGTGACAAGGAACCCTGTTATGCAAGCTGTTGATATCATCAAATGGGCATTACTCCATGTCGATAGGGATAGGCAAGTTGCTAAGGTGAGATTTCTAATATTTGCATTAGTGAAAACCTTTTAGTAAGCCAATTAATATGTATTTTATGATCTACAAACGTTTGTTTTGGAGTTCTTTGTAAAATAAGTATGTTTTATTTTAAATTATATGTATGTTGGGAAAGAGTTGTGATCTATATATTATGTGTATGTATGTTTATCAACTCCTGAACATAGGCCTCACCTAATTTACGCCACTGCGAACGTTCCTGTGCCGCCTGCAACCAACGGCCGTCTGCAACCCTGTCCAGGTCGTCGGTCCATCTAGTGGGGGGCCGTCCCACGTTGCGCCTTTCAATACGTGGCCGCCACTCGATTGGGCTGATATGATGATGATGTTTATCAGTTCTTACTTTAGACTAGATGGCGCTGTTTAAAAAAAAGTCACAAATATTTATTAATACTTTGTTAATTTTCTAGGACTTCCAAGAGAATCTGTCCCGCTGCTGCAAACCTATGGGTATAAAGGTACAACCACCGGACGTGATACGTCTACCGAACGATCGCACGGATACATACGTGTTGACCTTGAAGAAGATCATAACAGCTGGCATACAACTCGTTGTGGCGATCTGTCCGACCGCCAGGGATGACAGATACGGTGCTATTAAGAGAATCTGTTGTGCTGATAACCCTGTACCGTCACAGGTTAGTTATACATTGTATTAATTATTGACTTGACTGTCACACTGCCGCACTCAGAGATGTCAATTAGCAGCAATCTGTCATTAACATAATTTTTTCATTGAATAATTGTCTTTATGCGTATTGACTTAAGTTATTACACGTTTTTAATAAAGAAACTTTAATTTTAAGTAACGTCTCTGAGTACGGCAGACAGTGACGTAGCGGTTAAGGTGCTCGCCTCGCCGAGTGATGCCGAGTGACGTGCTTTCGAGAATTGAAACCACGTCACACACACACTAGAGACAAATGTTTGTGTTCATAATAATAATATGTTTCTAGTGTGGGTGTACTTTGTGTCCGTTCAGGTATACCTAAAGCAAAATTGAAAAATTATATTAATATAAATTTTATTTGACAAGACTGACAAGAGCTGTTGAGCTTGAAGCGGCTTGACCGATTTCGATAAAACATAATATATCTAAGCACCATAACAATAATGTCGGCTTTTAAAACAAAAAAAACCGCATCAAAACTTATAACAATTCTGATCATAGACATTATTCAGCTACTTAATATCAGATCCAAAACTATTATATTCTATCTTATTAACAGGCACGTCAAACTTATAAAGTTACCCTTTTTAAGTCGGGGCGGGTTAAGAAGAAAAAAAAACTTTATATTACACTTCTAGACGTGGAATTTTATATACTAAGATTTACGTACAAAATACAAATATAAATATTTCAGGTGATAAACGCTCGTACTCTAATGAACCAGAACAAAGTGCGAGCCATAACGCAGAAGATCTTGTTACAAATGAACTGTAAGCTAGGCGGTACATTGTGGAACATCAGCATTCCGTTCAAGTCGGCCATGGTGGTCGGTATCGACGCGCATCACGATGCTACAAGAAAAAAACAGAGTGTTTGTGGTAAGGATTTGTTTTAAATTAGAAGAAAGAAAGAAAGAAAATATTTATATGTACTACACTAAGATAAAAAAGAATATAATATTCTACCACATTCACACAGCGCCATCTAGTCCCAAATTAAGCAATTATATTTGCTTGTTTTATGGGTACTAAACAACTGATATACTACTTAATACTTTTTTTTTGTAAATATATGCATATTATAGATAAATTACACCCAGACATAGAACAAACCTTGATGCTCATCACACAAAGATTTGTTCTGGGTGGGGATCGAACCCACGACCTCCGGCTTAGCAGTCAGGGTCACTAACCACTAGACCAACAGGCCAGTCAAATGTCGAATGACATATTTACACATAAATAAATAATAATAAAAGTAAGGTTTACCATGAAAACAAAAATAGAACATACATATATAGCTAACATACAGAAGTGTGTCTCTTATGGTAGTCCAAACAAGTTTCCAGATCAGTTTAATGCCACACACTGGTGAACGTCAAGATGGCGGTACCCCGCCAGATTTTGTAAACCTTCTACACCCATAAAATTACTAAATATCCTACAAAGAAAGTGGTCCCGCTATTTTGATGTCATAATGGTGGGACCACTATTAAATTAAAGAAAAATCATGGCGTGATCTTAAACTAACCAAACCAAATTTTAATACGATATAGTACAACTACATTTGAATCATTTTTATACTTATAAAACTGCAATTTCAATAAAAAACACGTTTATTATGTTTACATTACAAAACCGCCTGAAGAAAAAGTATCAAACACAATTAACAGAAGTATTATAATATGCTCTTACAATTTGTACAGGCGTTTTGTTTGTTACGGTTTTATTCTGGAAGGGTTATTCTAAAATGCATTTATAATAGTGCATATTTGCCTAAAAAAATAAAAAATCCCCCATAACAATGTTGTAGTGAGCCTTGGTGGTACCAATTAAATTTACAAACATTGAAACTAATTTATTTATTTTTTGGTTAATCAACAATTAGTTACATGGATACATATTAAAGATACATGTACAGCCATAAAGTTAAAATGTACTAATCAATTATAGATTAACACCACATGTATGATTATGAGCAATAAATATGAAAAATTAAAATTATTATTACAATATTATAACAATATGTTAAAAAGAAAAAAAGAAAATATTAATTTCAAATAAATTTATAGTTTTAGGTATTTGTTAAAACAAATTAGTAAAACTAAACAATCAAAATCAAACTTCAAAATTAATAAAAATTAATAATGAATTAAATTACATTTATGAAGTCAGAAATAGAATTATGATTAATACAATTAATATAAAGTAAAAGTAATTAAAAGAGAAAAAAAAAGTCAATCAAAAAATAATTCATAAAAATCCACTTCACATCTAATTGAAAGATATTATCTATTTAAACATTCTGGTTTTGTGTTCAAACAACTTAAATTTTTATTATTTAGTGTTACCCCAATAACCTTGCAATATTGAAATGAGTCTTCCCCAGTTGCACTAATGTTTGGTTTCTGAACTGTCAAATGGCGGTTATTGACAGGAAAATATAACTTAAACAAATTAAAAATGACAGTTGTATGATAAAACTAGTTCTATTGTTTTACTCTTATATTCAATTAGGTTATTCAATGAAAAACTTTAATCTGATAGCTCAGACGCCTAACCTAAAAGAAACATTAAAATTAACGTCTTGTTTGCAGGTTTCGTAGCTTCGTATAACCAAACGATGACACATTGGTACTCTAAGGCGGTTTTCCAAGATCGCGGTCAGGAAATCTCCGACAGTCTCAAAACTTGCCTCGTAGACTCTCTTAAACACTTCTTACAAACTAACGGCGTGTTACCTGATAGGATTATTATATATAGGTGAGTTCGATTTGTAATACTTACTTATATTTATTTGTTTTATTTAAAAAACTTCCTGCACGAAATATGTGGATTAATGCTAAAAGCATTCTCTACCAGCCAAACCTCGATGCTGAAATTAAAACTGCCCCCTGATTCTGACTCGCCGGATTGCTCCCGGATCGTAAACTTTTTCGAATCTTAGTAATGTTAAAGAAATAGATGGTTGTAGATTAAAAAAATTATATTAATTAGTTTTTAATTTTCTATATTACGGTAAACAACTTTATAACATTAAATAACTTAGGCCGTAAAAATACGTCCTACTAAGATTCGAAAAAGTTTACGATCCGGGAGCAATCCGACGAGTCAGAATCAGGGGGCAGTTATTTATTACATCAGTGGGCCAAGTAATAGCATACAATGAAACCATTTTCACTCTTTCGACAGCTGTGATTGGCTTACTATGTCAATCGCGTTATATTGCCGGCCTGTGATTAGTTCATCGGTCTGCTATCAATGTGTGTAAATTTGCAGAATCAACCACATGGCTGTTCATCACCACCACTAATAAAACCAAGTTATCATCCATTATTATTTTCAGGGATGGCGTCGGCGATGGTCAACTAAAAGTGCTCAAAGAATACGAAATACCACAATTAAGAATATCCTTCTCATTACTCGACCAAGAGTACAAGCCGAAGCTTACCTACATAGTGGTGCAGAAGCGTATTAACACTAGGATATTCCTCAAAAGTCAAGATGGATTGGCCAATCCGAATCCAGGCACCGTATTGGATCATACTATTACTAGACGTGATTGGTGAGAATTGTATTTAAACTGGTTTTATTAGATTAAAATCTCGATATGCAACCTCCGTGTAGAGACGGATTAAGAATACTTAATGTTACTACCTCATCTCAACCCGTGGGTATCGTTACCTACCTAACCTTATGCAGACAAGAGCACTTCCAGAAAAGGAAAATACGAAACAAACCCTGTACCAACCTGTCTTAACAGCATGATAGAGTAGGGGTAGGTATTAATTCCCTCCACATTCTTTGAAGGAGACCCGTGCCCAGCAGTGGGACGTTTATAGGTTGAAATGATGGTGATATATGTGATATACCTCGGTGGCCCAGTGGGAATGTGTACAACTGTTGTCGCAGATCCCGGGTTCGATCCCTGGGTCTGGCAAAACAGTATTGGACTGTTCTGTTTTGAAATTCTTACTTGAATTTAATTCCTGTTTGACTCGCTCTTATTAAATTGGACCAACATAGCTAACGAAACGTTGGCGTGAGGCACATCTGCCTATCGGCCATGCCTTCGGGAAAAAATGCGTGACGTTACGTTATAGTCTAAGGGACGTGGACGACAGACCTTCATACATCCACAAGAAACATATTTTTTAAGCACTTTTTTATAGATTTATTAACACGCCTATGATAGCTAGCCATTCGAAAACTGTTCATGACTATTTTATCTATGAACAGTGTTTTGCAGCCTGTTCAATTATTTTGTTAGATATAAACACTTTTCGAATAGCAAGCTATCATAGGCGTAAGTATAAATCTATAAAATTTCTTAAAAAAAGTCTCAAGTGGTTACCAGATGGGTGAAGGTCGGACTCTCAATTTGCAGCGATAATTTTCAATTTTTATAGATATTAATTTTGACACTTTCATATTTCAGGTACGACTTCCTAATCGTATCACAGAAAGTGAATCAAGGTACAGTAACTCCGACACACTATATTGTAGTTTATGATGATAATGATATGACGCCAGATCAGTGCCAAAGATTCACTTACAAAATGTGTCATTTGTACTATAACTGGCCTGGCACGGTCAGAGTGCCAGCACCTTGCCAATACGGACATAAACTGGCATATCTTGTCGGTCAAAGCATACACCAATCGCCTTCAGAAACGTTAGCAAATAAACTATTCTTTTTGTAAAATGTTGATTATTGTATACGGAAATGTACTACTTCTCGGAAGGTAAGTATTAACAACGACCACACGTGCCTTTTTTTTTTTTTTTTACTTTGGGAAATGCCTGACGCATACCCCTCGGTCTTGGGGAAGAACCGAGGGGTTATGTGGGGCTCGCATCCACTAAAACCCCAAGGTGTTCCTCTCGTCGCGCTCTGTTGTGGTCACGTGAGCGCAGGAACATTCGCGACCACCCGTGCCTCACCTAAGAGAGAAAAGATAATAAATTAGTGCAGGGTTTCCCAATCTTTACCTCGCTGAGCCTCCCCGAATCCGAAATAATATTTTCATGCCCCCCTTAAGTTTCAACTAAATTAAGAAACACATTTTTTTTTATCACCTTTATTTTTTATTTGAATTTCAATTAGGTATAATAAAACAGATACGACATATAACGTTTTCGAAAATGGAAACGTACCTATTACGCCCCCCCTGACATTTTTCTACGACCCCCTGTTTGGGAACACCTGAATTAGAGCATTTTCCAGAGCTTTTCTATGCAATGCAACATTAATACAGCAACTTTTAACCTTCGGTAGTTCATTAGCAAACCGTAGGACCTAAATAGTCTTGCACCGTGCCGTTTCAGAGAAATTTCCTCACGAGAATTTTCAGGATGTGGAATGAACTCCCTAAGGAGGTTTTACCAAGTGACTGTGTGGTGTTCTTAAAAAAAGGAGTTAATACAATTTTGTTTTTAAGGGCAGGCTACCGCTTATCATTAGGCTTGTTGGCACCGCCTTGATATGACAAAACGAAGTGGACCTGTAAGGGTTCCCTGTTTTTTTCCTTTTGAGGTATAGGGTTCGGTATAAAATAACTTAATGCCAGTTGTTGTCATTTAATGCCGTTATTTAATATGAGCATAAGTTTTAAAAAAGAGTTTTTCCGCTGAGTAGTACATTTAATCATAGAATTTATAATTAAATAAGAGATTATTTCATAAAACATTGAATCTCCGGTCCATTTCAAATGCCAATACGTTTTATGAATAATACAAAATACAATATGTCTTTCTAAATTAAATTTAATACAAATGTATGAATTGTTTTTACTTTGTTACAATATTATTAGTATGTATAAATTTTGTTCATCTTGATTAAGGATGCATATACCATTGAAATCTATAAACTATGATGCAAATGGATCTCTGTATAGAAAAATAATCTTCATACATGACCAACATTGTTTAACAAAATTCCTATCAAATGAAACTAAATTGTCTATCTTTACTTTTGAATATTATTATTGCAGCTATATTATAAATGTGTTTGAAATGGACGTGCTAGGAGTATTTAAAAACAAAATGTGATTTTTGATTATATAGAATTAAGGATTACTTATGAACAAAGATATTTTTAGTGTTAAAATTACTTTAATAAATTCCTATATTAAGTGTAAACGAGTGAATTATATTTTAATAGGACAGGCTTGGCTGCAAATTTTTATTGTTATAATTTAAGACACTAAAACTGGATTGTTATTTGTACTTAATTGTTGAGTCTATTACTATGTTAGTGGTGCTATAGTTTCTGTATTCACGATGCTTTCTCTCTAATAGGTTATAAATACAATGCAATAAATTCTATGTTGCAAACCATATAATTGTTGTTCACGATTTGATCAATATCCTGACGTGTACAGACTGTATCATATTTGCTACCAAAATGGGCTATATTAGTCACTAAATACATATGGCACATCAGATATGTTCAGTTGACTATACGCAGTAGCAGTCGCTGTAGCCGAAATCGGCATGGAGGATATTATTATTATTCTTTTCGATAAGTGATTTTTTGTAACGCTGGGATTTTATACGGATATAAATTAAGATAGAGCATGGATGTCCGTAAATTATGTACGAATTACTATGATAATGTGTGGGATAAGTCTGGAGGATGTCTGGCCACAGAAAATGCCACGTAAATATCTCACTCAGCGATATCGCGAAAGTTACGCGAAGCATGTTTTGAAATGCCTTCACGACGGCGACGCGACTTTGATCACGTAAATTGCCATAAACTTATATACATAATATTTACATTTATAACACGTTACTTAACTCTAAAGTTTATTTAGCAATAATGTGCAATACTTAAGTCGATACGTCTAAAGACGATTATTCTATGAACAAATTGTGTTAATGACAGATTACTGCTAATGACGTCTCTGAGTGCGGCTGTTAGTGTGTTTTATACAATTTATATTAATGTGCAGCCAAGTTAAATGTCCTGTTCAACAGTATACTGATTTGACAAATAAAATAAGTGTTGTTTTTTTTTTCGAGATTAATTTGAAATTATTTTGTGTCATACTTAGATATTAAGGCGTAGACGTTTTATTGGATCTGCAACGATTTTGTTACGTATTGTCAATCAATTATTTTTCGTGTACGAAATCTTAAGGCCCTTGTACACGCTAAGAAATTTCGCTGTGTCTGTGGCAGAGAAGACCATTTAATTATGTAGGTACACGACAAGAATTTAGTCGGATCTAGCTACGAAAATTTGCTATGAGATTGTTTTAAAGAGCGCGTGTTTGCATATAAGATTTTTTTCTTACTTGGCCAGATGGGCTGGTACAGAGTTTAGTTTCAAGTTTTGCTTCTCTAGCACAGCTGTAATGGCGCGATTATCCTTTAGTCGCCTCTTACGACATCCCGGGTACGAGAGGGAGTGGTGACACACGTATTCTTTGTCTCCGTCACATACATGTATTATTGCGCCAGTGAAATGTACATAGTTCGTTTGTAGAAACGACACGAATTCTATCGTAGTCCTGGCGATTTTTAGTGTGTACAAGAGCGCTTAGCCGGGCCGCACATCAGACAATCCTACATTTGAATTATGACAATTGTGGCGTCACAATTGAAACGTGACACAGAAATGCCATTCCCATGTGCGTACTTCACTTAATCGCGCTTGAAACATCGTGCTAGATGCAAGTCTCATTTGAAATTTCTTCGCCAACAGTGGACGTCTTGCGGCTGATATGATGATGAAAAGCACGTCTGGTGTGCCGTCGGACTTATGCCCGGTCTGAACCTTTACCTAAATAAAAATTA
This sequence comes from Laspeyria flexula, assembly GCA_905147015.1. Taxonomy (NCBI): domain Eukaryota; kingdom Metazoa; phylum Arthropoda; class Insecta; order Lepidoptera; family Erebidae; genus Laspeyria; species Laspeyria flexula. The sequence continues at coordinate 5,786,169 of LR989964.1, read as the reverse complement.
TTCATCGATTAAAGTATAACCTGACAGAATATAATTTATAATTTAAAAGTAAAACAATAGAACTAGTTTAGTCATGTAACTGTTATTTTTAAGTTGTAGGTATGTTATATTTTATCCTATCAATAACTTTTATTTGATGGTTCAGAAACCGGGCATTAGCAAACTGAGGGATGACAAGCGAGGGCATTTTAAATTTACCAAGAAATCGCCTTTAATGCCGTGTCTTGCCATTCGCCAGTATGCGAGTGCTTGCTTAGATGCAAAATGATTTCAATTACTAACGAAATAGTGCTACTATCCCACCTTTTTAGGCCAAATAAAATAATATTTACTTGTATAAAATATATTGTGGTTATTCGAGTGCGAAAATATCTACCTACGTCTTTAATACGAATTAGCAAGCGTAGTGTATAATTGTCTAAATAATATATAAGTACAAATGCCTGGTGTTGCCATACCAGGCCTCCGTCACTCGCTCAAGGTCACGCGCTATGTGCCTACCGCTATGTATCTAGTAACCGAGCCAAATCGCCAGAGGGCTGTCGCACGCGACACTGAGAGCGCGCACAGCACGTTTCTCGCTCAAAACGCATACGATACTAACGATATTTTGGTACACTACGTAGGTATATTAACTTTTGACTAACAACACGATGGTTAATTATTGTGAAGTTGTTGGATGTCATAGACAAAAAAAAATGACTTTTTTTTCATTGCTGAAAGATGAAGAAAGGTACGTTACGTTATTTGAAAGTAGGTACGTATTTCAGCTGGCTTTAGTTAGTAGTACCTAGTAATTTTAAAATGCTTCTTGTGTGTAGGTGCTCTTTCTAAATTTACGAGAAAGTTTAGTGCGGTCTTACAGAAAAAAATGCAGTTTGTATTTCATTACCTACATTATCGAGTCGTTTTCGAGTTTGTCTATCTATCTATTACGATCGAGTTCGCGTGGCGTGGAGTTCTTAAAACAAACCGGTCAAGCGCGAGTCGGAATCAGACATTAACTGTTTGATTGTGTGTACATTGAATATATTTAATAAAACTAATATAAGTAAAAATAGTAACAGAATACAATACGACGATATTCAAATGTTTTGTCTGTTTGTACACGCTAATCTCCGAAAGTACTTGACGGGTTTAAATAAAAAAGTTGTCACGCATTGTCTAGCGGCTAATCTTAACTAAAGTCTGATTTCGATGTGAAATTAGAAGTTTTAAGTTAACTGCTTACCTCGCATTCACTTCATTGCATTCATTGTACATAAACTAAACATAAATAATAAAATTTAAGTTTCACTTCAGCCATGTTGTTTTCATTAATGTTCTTTGTACAACCCTAATGATTTTGCTCGATGACGGACTCACGCGGTGTACGCGGGAATCTCGACTCTCGGTGCGCGTACGTAGAATACGTTTCTTCTTGCAGCATCGTTTGTTCGTTTTTGTAGGCTAATATAACGTAGGTATTTTCGCTTTTGTATAAGAGTGATGTATCTGTTACGTAGTAACTATTATCTAATCTGTGGCCATACCAAGTTTTTGAAATTTTTCTGATTAATATTTTAATTATGTGTAAAATAACGTGACTTTGTCTACATAACTTTTTATTTGTGTCTTTAGATTTGTAAAAACCTGTGTTCTGCCTACAGCATCGCCCGTGCTGAGATTTTAAAATTGCTAAAATTCTTATTTGTGTTTTTCGGTGCCATACATGTCGTGCAAAGTTTGGAAACAACTTGAGCCATTTTTGTTGTCTTTCTTCATTAAGATATTTTTTTTTACTTTATTTTGTTTTATTGTATCTTCGGAACAAAAAAATTGATTTAATTTCATGGGTATTAGAGTTATTTTGACAAGTGTTTTGGTGTGATTGAAATTAAAATTGGTTGATAAGTTATTTTAAGATTTTGTCACTAATTTAAGTTGTCGAATCAATAAATGTACTGCCAAAATTGTACTCAAGTGTAAGATTGTAAGTCTCAATTAGTTTCAGTTCATCATCAGCAATTCATTAAGTCCCACTGCTGAGCTCGAGTCTCCTCTCCTCTATCTCTAGATATAGGAGAGGAGACTCGAGTCGTCACAAATCAAAACAAAAAAGCACTAGAGTGCTGAGAGGGTTTTGATTTGTTTTGGTGTGATTGAGATTAAAATTAGTTGATAAGTTATTTTAAGATTTGTTCACTAGTTAAGTTTCTGTTCGCATATCGAATCAATAAATATACTGCCAAAATTGTACTCAAGAGTAAAATTGTAATAAGTCTCAATTAGTTTTCAGTTCATCATCAGCAATTCATTAAGTCCCACTGCTGAGCTCGAGTCTCCTCTCCTCTATCTCTAGATATAGGAGAGGAGTCTCGAGTCGTCACAAATCAAAACAAAAAAGCACTAGAGTGCTGAGAGGGTTTTGATTTGTTTTGGTGTGATTGAGATTAAAATTAGTTGATAAGTTATTTTATGATTTGTTCACTAGTTAAGTTTCTGTTCGCATATCGAATCAATAAATGTACTGCCAAAATTGTACTCAAGTGTAAAATTGTAATAAGTCTCAATTAGTTTCAGTTCATCATCAGCAATTCATTAAGTCCCACTGCTGAGCTCGAGTCTCCTCTCCTCTATCTCTAGATATAGGAGAGGAGACTCGAGTCGTCACAAATCAAAACAAAAAAGCACTAGAGTGCTGAGAGGGTTTTGATTTGTTTTGGTGTTATTGAGATTAAAATTAGTTGATAAGTTATTTTATGATTTGTTCACTAGTTAAGTGTCTGTTCGCATATCGAATCAATAAATGTACTGCCAAAATTGTACTCAAGTGTAAAATTGTAATAAGTCTCAATTAGTTTCAGTTCATCATCAGCAATTCATTAAGTCCCACTGCTGCGCTTGAGTCTCCTCTATCTCTAGATATAGGAGAGGAGACTCGAGTCGTTTTGGTGTGATTGAGATTAAAATTAGTTGATAAGTTATTTTAAGATTTGTTCACTAGTTAAGTTTCTGTTCGCATATCGAATTAATAAATGTACTGCCAAAATTTTGCTTAAGAGTATAATTGTAATGTCTTAATTAGTTTAAGTTCATCATCAGCAATCCATTAAGTTCCACTGCTGAGATCGAGTCTCCTCTCCTCTATCTAGAGAGCTGAGAGGGTTTTGATTTGATTTTTATTTCTAGTTCATTTCATCTTAATTATCAACATTTCAGCAGTTAGGTGTCTACTGCTGCTCTCATTTTGTTTTCACAATGCCTGATTTTGAGCTAGCATTCATTGAGTTCCAGCAGATTTGATTAGGTCGTCTATTCGAGGGTCATCGTATATTGCTTCCACTGCTATCTGGTTGATAATTCAGAGCCTCTTTCATAACGATTAATTATCGATTCATCAATAAATTACGAATATGAAGCTTAATTCTAACAAGTTAAAATACAAATTTACTTGAGTCTACATATTGACTAGAAGTCTAGAAGTTTTAATGCATTGATATTAACTTTATATTGACACTTCAGAATTAGTCATTCAGTTGTAAATTACATTTTATTTCAATCGATGACTTCTAATTAATTGATAATAATTTCTTCATTCGTTTTTTCTGAAAAAAAAAATTGATCATATTTTTTATTCCATCACTCAATTGGTTACAAAAAAAGTATCATTATTTGCATTTTAATACGGACGATAAAACCTCGTCTTCATATTATCTAAACTATATATTTTTAGGGTTCCGTAACTCAAAAGGAAAAAACGGAATCCTTATTATAAACTAGTGATAAAATGGCTTCCAGTAGTTAAGTGATGTTTATGGAACTGGAATTCTGGTATACTAAGCGGATCCTTCCCAATACATTAATGGTTTAAATATTTTAATCCATATACCTCAATAACTGCCTCGGTGGCGCAGCGGGAAGTGTATACGACTGCTGTGCAAGAGGTGTCTGGTTCGATTCCTGGGTCGGGTGAAAATAGTAGGTATTGGGCTTCTGTCATGAAATTCCAGTGTTGAGATTTTTCCGGAGTTTGGTAAACAAATGTTTCCGTTAGATGACAATAGACTCGATACTATTTCATGGTACCAAACATAGCTGGCGAAATGTAGGTGTGAAACACCTCTGCCTACCCCTTCGAGGAAAAAGGCGTGATGCTATGCTATGTTACCTCAATATGCATATATTTAGTTGTGTATCAAATACTCCCTAACAAGTATATATCTCTATCAAATTGTCTTTAAATGCATTTGCAAGCAAGATACAATGTAGAAATATCTACTTATATTTTCAAGGTTAAGTTGAATTGAATTTGACGTTATATAGGAGCCACTCGTCCCTTTACGATTTCCCCCCTGATTTAATTGCCGTCGTAGGCAAATTTGCTGACACTATTTTTCGGATAACCTGTTACACTGATTTTTAATGACTATATTTACTTATGTAACTACGTTGTACATCGCTGCAGATCTTTAACTTGGTTTATTGAAAGTAGTATTACTTTAGAATTAGAACTGTAAGGTAGTATGTAAGAAACGAGAAAGTTGACTATTTTTTTGATGTTAAATACAAATCACTTTTCTAATATTTTTTGTTTTATTTTGTCCATAATTAACTGTTCCCAGTTAACCTACTACTTAAGTTGGCGTAAGGACACGGAGATGCCGTTATTTAAGACGTGGCGTTTAGGAGGTTAAGGTACCAAGAGCGATTTTCGATTATTTCGATTATTCGATCTAACTCTTGGACTATACCTTAAAAAAATATTGAATTTCAAAGACATTTTTGTGTGTTATCATTATCAAAATTAGAATTCCTGACAAGCCAGTGTCAATAACAAAAATATACGGCAAGCTCGGTCAATCCCTGCCCTAGACTCAAATTTTAGTAAAATCGGCTCAATTGTTTTAGCCATGAAAGAAAGGCAAATAAGCATTAACATTTTTTGATACGTAAGGAATTATATCTATACCAATATTATAAAACTGCAGAGTGGTTGAACGCGATAAGCTCAAGAACTATCTACTGGTTTAAAAATTATTTTTGTGTTGGATAGCCCATTATTTTATCGAGGAAGGCCATATGGTAGGTATATAACATTACGCTACTGCCAATAGGAGCTGAGAAGTGGTCAAATAAATAACAATGGGAGCGAAGCACCTCGCGACAGCTATCTATTTACAATGTAATAAATACAATTTTTAATAATTATAATATTGTAAATCCTACTTAATGGATGGATAAGGGATCGACGGGCGTGCAAATCACGCGGTCGGAGTTCGATCCCGACCAGCAGTACCAATGTGGATTCCACTTTGTGGAATTTATATGTATCATGTCACTTACCATCTACTAACGGTGAAGGAAAACATCGTGAGGAAACCCACATACACTAGAAGAAATTCTATGAGTATGTCTGATCCACCAACCCGCACTAGGCCAGCGTGAGTGGATTATGGCCTAAACCCTCTCAGCTCTATAGATACAGCAGAGGAGACCCGAGCCCATCAGTGGGATTAATGGGTTGTTGATGATGATGATGAAATCCTACTTAAATTTAGCGAACCATAGAATACGTTATAGAATAGGCGCGTATCTATAGTCTAAAATTATCCCTTTACCACGTCATTCATTGATTCACGAATGCTTTAAACGTTTCCGAAATATCGTCCTAATTATCCGCAATGAAGTCTTGCCCTGCGGCATTGCTTGACAGGAGACGCCGAATGCACGCGCTTTAGACAGATGTGAATTAGACGACTTTATACCGCGATACCCTATTTTCCCATACCTTGGAACGATTTATTCGTTAGACTGTTATACATTGACGGTTTGCTGCAAATATTTTAAAAATGGCTCTTTGTAAACAAGCAATGTATTGTAAAATGGTCGTATGCTTGGAGATTGATGATTAGCGTTGTGACCGTTAGAAATCCAACTGTTGCAATTTGTGATCGGCTGAGTTCTCAGTTAATTTCCACGTATAAAATTATTGCCAATTTAGATGATTTTAGAAAATCGTAACTTTGCTATTATAATCTATATCTACTGACACAAAGATTGTAGGGTTGGTAGTTCAAGAGATTATCCTAAAAACACGATAGATTTCTTGCATACATTTTTAATTTGAATAAGAAATTTATAAAAGGGTGTCTGGGTAACATAAAGACCAACTCTTTCAAAACATTTTATCCAGTTCAAAAAACCATATAGGTTCTCAAAATCGGCATTGTGCCGTCATTAAAATTAGAACACCTATTTACTTAATAACCTTTGAATGGACTAATTTCTTAATCATCAGGATGATATGTTAAAAATGTCAGGTAGGGCGAGTAAAGCATAGTGTAACATCGATAACAAACTTCTAGCAGCTAAGCTGTGGGCTGACGTAATGAATGTCGGTCTCCACCTCAGAACAATCTGAAATACCGACGGCGTGTGTGGGAGTGCTTCGTTTAACGAAAGAGCGGCAGTCCATCAGGAGCGAAAGAGACAACGCTATACAGAGTGAGCAGCACAGCGCAGTACGCTGCCCGTGGGAAATGCACAGTAGTGGTCAGATCAGACTGCGCGCGCGCCGGCCCAGTGCACGTATTATTGTATTGGAATCTTTACTGCTCACAACAGCTTATGAGATTATGTTCGAGCAACGGACAACGATTTTATGTAGACGACCCAAGATTCATTTTCGTATTAATTTTTTATTGGACTTCAGATGATGTTTTCGACTTGAAACTTATATAGGTACTGCCGTCGGGTACCTATAATGCGATGAATTTTTTTAGCGATCGATTGAGGTTTCTGCGGCGGGCTTTCGGTCGGGATGCAAATGTGTTTACGGAGTTTGTCGGCACACGCCTATAATAAAAGAAATAAATGCCAAATAAACACGTTTTCATGATGTTGAATGCAGTGAACGGATATATTCAGACTCAGTAGTTATATATTAAGCAATTCTGCCCCCGGATTCTAAGCTGTCGGAAAACTTTCGGCCCGAAATGTCAGTGTAATTAAAGTTAAATAACATAATGTTAAAGAAATAAATGTTTGTAGGAAAATATCTTAAATTAATCAGTTTTTTATTTTCTATACGGTAGACTATTTTCTAACATTAAATAACTTAAGCCGTAAAAATACGTCGTACTAAGATTCGTAAAAGTTTACGATCCGGGAGCAATCCGACGAGCAAGAATTAGGGGGCTGATGACAATATTTAGCTCATTATTAAATATTTTGTACTTTATTATCAATGTTTTAGTAGTTATAAGCATCAAATTGCAATTTGTGAACTCTCGCTTTAATACAGACATTTATATGCAGATGAACACCTGAACTGTTGTCTGATTGACGAGTTATTCGTCATAGAAATCGAAACTTTCTAAGAAAAGTGGTTATGTCTCATTAGAGGCGACTATCTTCCTACACAAAAAGTTATCGACGAACTAACTGCAAAATGTGATTTTTATATTTCAATTTAAAGTTATAAACTTAATAATACCATAGAATATCCACTGCCCAACACTATCAATCAAAAAACGTCTTTAATTCTAATTTTACACCTACGCAAGCAGTAAAAACAAAAAGTTATATCAAATATTGTTGAACATCACTTCTGAGCGAAATTTATCGCTTCATACAATCAATTATTTGTTATTTAATTAAGCATTCTATGTAAATAAGGATCAATTTCGTTTGCCTGGTGAGTCGTAGTGATTCTTTTTACGAGTCGAGGGACAATAGTGCTTCAAACAGGGGTGGGTGGGGTTTCGATACATATCTTAATTAGGCCTCACAAGGCGATCATCGATTATTTTTTTTATATCCGGTTCATTTGACCGTGACTAATATTTGTATAGACGGATAAAAATACTAATTTTTTCGTTAAAGACGTGTTATTTTTATATGGAGGCATGATAGAAGTTAAATTGATTAGTGATTTTTGTGGGGATGAACAAAGAAAATTATTTTGTTGCTCAACAGAAATAATTTCATTTAAAAAAAACATTTGATGAAAATATACAATCAGAATTGTTTTCAGACGATAATTATTAGATTACTTATTAGACTTAAATCTTTCAAAGAACTTATTCTTTGAAAGATTTAAGTAATAAACAAAAAACAAACATTCAATTAACCGCAATTAAGTTTTACGAAACTCTCAAATGTTAATATTCGTAACTGTGAAGTCATTTAGGTATATCTATTCTTTAAAATTTCTTCAATTAGAACTGACCGAACGAATTTAGAGCCTCAAATATTTCGATGGTCCATCAAGGCATTTCTTCTGGCGCATCATACAATACAAAAACGCACTGGTCAATAAATCCTTACAAATGAAGACAGAGATATAGACACCATTGAATACAGGTATACGACTATAGTTCGTAAATCGTACACCCACTTTCTGTGTGGGTAGCCTTCATGGATGGACTAGACAGCATTTATCAAATACATTTTTATGATGGAAAAGCCTAATTATGAATTAAAGAAGCTAGAAGAAGAAGAAGAAAAGAGCTAGATAAGCTCTTTTCTTGAACCAACATGTTTAAATTTATCTTTTAGATAAATTTATAGTATTCCGTGTAGTGACGGATTAAGAATACATAATTTCACAACCCCATCTCAACCCGTGGGTGTCGTAAAAGGTGACTACGGATATAACTATATAATAAGAGAACTGCAAGAGAAGGAAAATTCGTAACAACCCCTAGCGTGGTAGGTATAGGTACTCAGTGGGCTCAATTCCCTCTAATTTTTTTTTTTTTTTTAAGACAACGCCCGCTCTAGGGAACAATCCCTGTGTCGCGGGGAGCTTTACAAACATGGAACTAACGGACACAAAGTACACCCAGACTAGAAACAAATATCCATGAATCACACAAATATTTGTCTCGATTGGGAATCGAACCCACGTCACCCAGCACCCAAAAAAGCAGACAACTTGAGATCTTTCTGGACAAGGTCTCCAATTGTTCTTCATAATTCAGTCTATATAGCTATTTATTTTATCAACATTATTATTCTATATTATTCTCCTGTGCTAACGTAAAGATACCCTCCACCTACTCAACCTCTCACAAGATCAAAGATCAAACTATACCTAACTAAAAACATATTCAGAAGTTCTTTATCATAACTCTATTAGTGTTTTAATCAATACCGCAGAAACTAAGTATTCATCTATCTAATCTTGCCTGTTATTTCGTTGCGATAAGGTTGATTATCGAATAGTTTATTTAAAATGTTAAGATGGGCATGTTGAAATAATAAAATAGTAAAAACGTGAGATACCCTGCCGAGAGAGCTCGTAGTGCCCCCGCGAATGTCTCGTTTTGCATAGCTATTTGAACGTTTTATCGATAACAATAAACTGAAATTGCTTATTGATGCACTAAATGTGTTAATTAATCGGTATAAGGTGATTTTTATTAAAGATGCTATGCAAAGCACCACAATATTTAAAAAGATTGTTAATGCTTGTTCACGTATTTTTATCGGTAATTATGCGATGCCAAATTAAACATTTTGAATAGTTGGCGATGCGAAGTGTATACGAATTCTGTGTGAGAGGATTTGGGTTAAATCCGGGGTCGGGTTTATTATATATAATTTTAATAAAACATGTTCTAATAACAATCACATTTATGTCAGCTTTCAAACAAAAGAAACCGCATCAATATCGGCCTTTTCGTTTGGGAGCTACTATGCCACAGACAGATACACAGACACACATACACGTTAAACTTATAACACCCCTCTTTTTAGATTTTTGCGTAAGGGGTTAAAAAGCGATACCCTAAATTATGTTACAATTTTCTATAAAGGGGCTGGGAGCTCACAAACCTACATACCATTATATAAGGAGGTATGTATTTATGATTATATCGTAATCGCCAAATCTATCAACAAACTGGTCTAGACTACACAGTTCTAAGAGCAACTTTCCATATAAGGTAGGTAGGTATATCTCTAGATAGTACTTTGAGATAAAAACCGAGGCAGTTGACTGTGGTCGTCAATCTAAGAAGTCTCTGATCAAAATCCCGAGAACTTCAACGCAAAATGAAAATTCTATTTTGTAAAATACAAGCTCTATAAGTTTGTAAGAGACGGTTTCAATAAAAGTTTGTTACTTTAAAAATTGTTAAATTAAAACGACTTTGGAATGTGTTTTTTTTCTGAAGATATGTTAAATTTAAAATTTTCACTTGATCACCGCAAAGCTTACACGACTTTAATATTATAAGTATATATTTTTTTTAAGTATACCACGACGGTGGCAAACAGACGTACGGTCCGCCTGATGGTAAGCGGTTACCGTAGCCTATGGGCGCCTGCAACACCAGGGGCATCACGAGCGCGTTGCCGCCCCTTAAGAAACCTATTCACTCCTTTTTTGAAGAACCCCATACTGTAGTCCCTGGGAAAACCTCGTTAGGGAGTTCATTCCACAACCTAATGGTTCTTGGGAGGAAATTCCTCTGGAACCGCGCGGTACGAGACCATTTCGGTTCTAAGGTGTGGGGATCAACTCCCTGCCGATGGCGAGCGGTGATTTCTGTATAATGTGCCCGATTTATGGCAATACTTTCTCCCCCTATTAAGTGGGTTACACAGGATACTGTTAAAAATAATTCAATAAAACAAACTTTAATGTTTATAAATGGAATTTCGTATGTATTTTTAAACATATATGTACCTATTTAAATGTAAGAAAATAAGTCATTAGTACTGAGACCCCTGGTCATATCTGCAGAAGGACCGATGGACGGTGGAGCAAGCGTGTCCTAAAGTGGAAACCGCGACTCGGCAAGCGTAGAGCAGGACGCCCTCCAGCTAGATGGTCCGACGACCTAAAAAGGTCGTTGGGTCTGACTGGATGGGGAAGGCGGAGGACAGAGTGCTATGGTGCGTGTTAGGAGAGGCCTACGTCCAGCAGTGGACTGCAATAGACTGAAATGATGATGATGATGACTGAGACACCACTATTAATTTTGACATTTATTTAGTCAGAGTCGATATTGCCGTCAAATGTTTTGTTATTCAATTTTCTGGACTCCAACTACTCTGCTCTATGTTACGTAGCTAGCAATTAATAGACCACACTACCGCATTGATTACGGTAACTATATTTATTTTTGTGATAAAATAATATTATAAAAAAGTTTATCTAAACTTGGGTATTGTGATCCATGACCAATCTAAATGCAGTGTCGGTAAGTATGGTTTTAGCGTTTACCCGTTTTCAGAGCGGGCAGCTTTACGTCGTGTTTCAGTTGAGGCCTCAGGCGTTTTGCCGTGGGAACCGCCGAAGCCTCTCAGTGAACTGTCTTTACTCTCTTTAATCTGAATTTAGTGGCGTTTTTAATGTTACGGTTGGTCAGTATTTCTGGAATGTTATTAATTTAATATATTGATTGTGGTTGTATTTTAGGGGTAATTGGTAATACAGGTGGAATGTAGCATTGAAAATGATGTGCAATATCTAAAAGGTTTTACCTTCGAATGTTTGACGGTAGATATGTAACGATAAAGTACTAAAATAAATAAATACTAAAATATTTTAGATAGAACTATAATATCATTATATTATTGGACCATCATTAAGTACCTAAAATGATTCGTTTCAGACCTATAAGTATATTTTGAGTATTAAATATACTTGACTTAGGCAGGGTATGTATTTTAAAATATTATTAGGGCATGCTCGGCGTTTCTTTTCTTTTAGACTTAGCCGATTTTGATATCGTTGGCAAAAGTTTAAAAATGCAAATTTATTTATATAATTTGACAGCGATAGGGTAAAGCCTCTAGTCTGTGTGAAGCATCACAATATCGATATCTTACTTTTATTTTATAAAATCAATAGTTACATCACAACAAGTTTATAAAAGGTGCCTACATCCTTGCCCTACATCTTTATAGAAGAAACGAATATTAAGTTATTCTCCACTAAGAGTAATGACACCAACAAAATACTTCGGCACAAAAATTACAATCAAAAACCTTTGCAAGTTATTACGATCGATTACGAAAACATTTCATACAAAAAAGCTATAAAAATCATCAAATCAATCAGTTATAGTGAATCAATAGAATTTATACATTTGCATCGAAACTGCCGATTATAATAAACTGGACAAATACAGAATCATTTTCTATGTCCAATCAATTGGTGTTGACAGAAATGAGCAATATTTGCCAGAATTTGGTCATAAAATGTGAAAAGCTTTACGAGTTTCGTATATGGTATTTCTCAATCAATCTACGGTTCTTAATTGTACGATATTTTTTTATTGATATTGATTTTAAAAACTAGATTTTGACGTATTTATACCGTGGTATATGATTAGTTCGCTGACGTTTCTTCTGTATGATTGTGTCTAATGAACTTAAGGAAGCTTACATCATCATGCTTATTAGGTTTTTGTATCTTAGGAAATTACGCATGTTTAAATAAAATATTATAAAGCTATTTGTTTGAACGCGCTAATCTCAGAAACTACTGATCCGATTTGAAAAATTAATTTGGTGTTGGATAGTCCATTTATCGAGGAAGGTTATAGGGTATATAACATCCCGCTACAGCCAATAGGAGCTGACAGGGACCAAACGAAAGTAACGGGAGCGAAGTCCCGCGCGACTTCGAGTGTTTATATAATAATACCTAAGCGATTAATTTTGTAAACACTTTTGAATTTTATTTTAACTCCTCGAGATGAAACTCCACACCAAATGACTGAAAGAAACCGTATCAAAATTTGGCACTTAGGTTATAGTATGGAAGCACATAGGCTCAATTCAATTTTACCGCAATACCACGTAGCCGCTTGCGGAAGCTATTATATTTTCAGTATTCAAAAAATAAAAAGGGGAAAAAGTTTCTCGAGTGGCGGCCACGTATTGGAAGGCGCAGCGTGAGACGGCCCTTCACCAGATGGACCGACGACCTGTGGCCACAGGTCGTCGGTCCATCTGGTTGGTTGCAGGTGACACAGGACCGTTCGCAGAGGCGTAAATTAGGTGAGGCCTTTTTTCAGTAGTGGACGTCGTTGGGCTGATATGATGATGATGATGATTTAAAAAATTACGGTATAACCAACACTAAGATTTTTTCAATTCAACTCTACAGATTTATAATGTGAATTATAGATAGTAGCTAAGTAGATATTATTTTGCGTTTAGTAAAATATACGTAATTAATGAACAATTCATTTTTTTAACCTTTTTAAAATTAAGTGTTAGAAAATAATATTGACATATCGAATTACAAAACCAAATCCGTAAAATCCTCAATAAAACGACGATACGCAAATTTGGATCAATGCTTGCTGATTCTATAATGATGATGATGATTTAACTAGCGAGAAATTTGCAGGCCATTATACTTTATACAAATATATTATAGATACCTATTATAGAAAGATTTGTTACCCGACACCACCTGTTCTTTGACGACATTTCGATGCAAAAAGACATAAGAGATTTTATTTATTGTTATTAGGCACGATGCTTGATTGTTTATGCGTATATTGAGATAATAATAGTCAGTGATGAATGAATATGATTATTATAGACGTTACGATATGTTTTGATGATAATAACAATGATTTTGTGGAAAAAAGGAAGGGAAAACGGAGGCAAAGTTGAATAGAACATGTTGAAAAACTTGGAGTTGAGTTGCACAAAGATGATAAATTTAGTTTCTCAATAAAAAAAAAAAATCATCATCAGCAACCCATTAAGTTCCACTGCTGGGCTCTGGTCTCCTCTCCTCTAACTAGAGAGCTGAGAGGGTTTAGGCCATAATCCACTCACGCTGGCCTAGTGCGGGTTGGTAGATCAGACATACTCATAGAATTTCTTCTAGGGTAGGTATGCGGGTTTCCTCACGATGTTTGCCTTCACCGTTAGCAGATGGCAAGTCACTTGACTTGTACATATAAATTCCACAAAGTGGAATCCACATTGGTACTGCCGGTCGGGATCGAACTCGGACAGCGTGATTTGCACGCCGCGTCGGTCCCTTATCCATTCAGGAAAGAATCTGCTGACGGCTCCAAGCCCAATAAATTATAATAATAATACTTCTCTCAAATTCCAGTTTTCCTTCACCATTAGCAGATGGTAATTCACATGACTAATACATAATTTGCGCCATATTGTACTTTTAATGTTTTCACTTCAAACATTGTAAAACTTCGCAATAACAATAAGGGTCCGAGAACGCATTAAGACGTAAAAAGATACTTTGGCGAGCGATATAACGCGTTTCAATATGTAATCCGAGTCGGGGGGCATTATTTGTGAGATTTTTCGCCATATCTTTTACCTTTTATGTAATTTTGTTTAAAAAGTGTTATGGTTTCTGTGAAGGACTAGTTTATTGTGCTGCTTTGCATGGATTTTTACTTTTAGTATACAACACATTTGACGATCAGAACACCTATGTAGTACTTACGCACTTAATAAAAGTAATTCTGCTGGATCAACGTCATCTTATTTTTCATTTATACAATATCATAATGGCTTAACAATGGCTTATCATAACTTAATGTTTAGTTAAGTTGCTTAAATCAAATTTTTATTAAAAAAATTAAGAAAACTTTCGCCTCCTTGTGATGTTGTGGGAAAAGTGAAACCTTAGGGAGTTTGATAAACGTGTTGTTGGTTTTGTGTGTAGAAACTTAAATAAATATTACATGATATCATCATAAATGAGTCATGTAAGCTAGTACTGAACGACATCACTGCTTTGCTTAAAAATGCCTTGTTTTTGCTATTTTCACACCCGCCTTATCTCTCCAAACAAGTCATTTCCATAACCAATATTTTCGTTTGTGAAAACCCTATCTCATCCGGACACGGCCTCACAGGAAGTCATTGTTTGACGCCGACAAAGTTTCCACTCGTTTATCTACATACAGACAAACACGTCGCCAAAATACGAACATAATACACGTTCTTGGAACAACAGAACGCGGAAAACCGATAGGGTGTCTTTATAGCCTTTACTTAATATAATACAACTTTATATTTATCTTTAACAACGTTTTTTGCTGTTTGGTTTTAAGCTTTAATTGTATGGTTATAAGAGTTTGACGATCAGTTTTGTGGGTGTGTTTTTTTATTGTTTGAATGTTATTGTCGTTCAACGTTGGTGGTGACACTTCGCAAATAATGTCGCGGTGAGTCGCGACCACCGACATAAGTCGGTACTTTTGTGTCGAAGCCACGGGCGGCCGTTGACTTGGTCAAATGAATTAATTGTCTTTTTTGCGAACTTTGTCGGATGAGGGTTGGGTAAGTAGATCATGTTTTTGATCGATTTGTTGATTGAATTTTGTTAACAATTACGCTGAAGTATGAATAAAAAGTGTTGGTGGCCGAATGGATAAGCGAAGCGAAATTTGATTCCGACCGGCACAGTACCAATGTGGATTTTCACTTGTGGATTTTATATGTACTATACTATCGACAAAGTTTAAGCATGATCAGTTACTTAGCGAGGTACTACGCTTACAGCTTGCAAACGAAAAGTGTTCAAAACTTGTGTACTAGTCACTAGTCACACACCATTTGCTAACAGTGAAGGAAAAGTCTAGGTAGACGAGAGGAGACCTGGGCCCTGATTCTGACCCTGATTCTGCTCCCGGATCGTAAACTTTTTCGAATCTTAGAATGACGTATTTTTACAGCTTAAGTTATTAAGTGTTAGAAATTAGTTTACCGAATAGAAAATTAAAAACTGATTAATATAGGATTTTTTCTACATCCATCTATTTTTTTAACATTCTGTTTTTTACTTTAAATAAACTGACAGTTCTGGCCGAAAATATTCCGACAGTTCAGAATCAGGGGTCCGAGCTTCCAAGCCGAGAAATATGTATTTTGATAATATAATTACACTCTATTATATATCTACTAAGTTATCTTTTATTAAAATCAAATGTATACCACTTACGTCGTTATATTGTAGGTACCTATTAGTTGAAATTTGTAAAGTAATACTTGAGATGTTTGTCCTAGCCAAATAGCGGCCATAATTGAATAGCAGTCTTTAACATGAAACTATTTATTTGCAAAACACTTTTCAACAATGTCTTATAGCAAACGTCAACTACTGCCTGTATAGGTACATACAGGTCCATAGCTAGGGCTATAATTATTATAATCTAGTTATCTGTGTAAGTATATAAGTATCATCATCATATTTCTATCAGCCCAACGATGTCCACTGCTGGACATAGCCTTCACCTAATTTACGCCACCGCGAGCCATCCTGTGCCACTTTCAACCAACGGCCGCCCGCAACCTTTCTTTAGCTCACGGAATCGCATCCTTAAAGAGGCAGTGGACAGTGCCATAGCTCGTAGAACTGATGGCCGATGGGGGAAAAAGGTTCTCGAATGTAAGTATATTATGAAGAATTTATATACCATGTCCAGTAAGTTTGCGCAGCGAAGACTTTTTTCTGTGTGGTACTTGACCTAGTTATCCACACCATATGAAAAATAATGTACACATTATATAATATAATAAATAATGATAATATTCTACCATATTCACACAGCGTCATCTAGCCCCAAAGTAAGCAATTATATTTGCTTGTGTTATGGGTACTAAACAAATGATATACTACTTAAATACATTTTTTTTTTGTAAATACATACATATTATAAATAAATTACACCCAGACACAGAACAAACAATCATGCTCATCACACAAAGATTTGTCCTGGGTGGGGATCGAACCCACGACCTCCGGCTTAGCAGTCAGGGTCACTAACCACTAGACCAACAGGCCAGTCGAATAAATATACATTTAATTCTTTTTTACAGAAATGCACCATGCACTTTATCCGTTCATCATTACCAGAACCATGTATTAATACATTAAAAAGCATGCCTCATACATCGTCACAAAAATCATCACCAACCCGATAAATATCGAACGACACTCGATGATTCATAACTCGACAATCACTAGTCGCCACGTTACACGACGTGCCCATGCGCTTATTTATACTCCTTTATCGAGTGACGTTCAGATAAAAGGCGGCCGCTCGAAATAATAGGAGGACAGGCGGGCATTGTACGCATACGTCCAACATGTAACGGCTATTCATTCAACCGATGAGTAAAGAAGAGTAATGCTTCACAATAGTAATAATTCCTACGTACTCGTACAAAGCAATGCCGACTTTAGTTTCGATGTAATTGCGACTTTCAATGTTTTAAGGACGGTAGTGCCGCGTTTGAAGTACTTCGTTGCCGCCACTTAGTGCTAATTTCGATGAATTTGTTAGCCTGGGAAAGACAGTCTGAATACAATATAAGAAATATATTTTTAAAGAGATTTTACTTTATTTTATGGTATTTTTACTTAGTACTTGCTGTTAACTTCCATCCTCTAATTTCTCATCTTGAAAAGTTACACCAGTTCTGGCAATCACATCTGCATCAAATTTCATCATCAGCAACCCATTAATGTCCCACTGCTGGGCTCGGGTCTCCTCTCCTCTATCTAGAGAGCTGACCCGCTGGCCTAGTGCGGGTTGGTGGATCAGACATACCGATAGAATTTCTTCTAGAGTATGTGGGTTTCCTCACGATGTTTTCCTTCACCGTTAGCAGATGGTAAGTCACATGACTAGTACATATAAATTCCACAAAGTGAAATCCACATTGGTACTGCCGGTCGGAATCGAACTCGGACCGCGTGTTTAACACGCCGGTCTCTTATCCATTCAGCCACCATCGCTTTTTTTTTTTATTTATTTATTTAGTTTATTGTAATTTTAATTACCTAGGTACGTATGATTGCTTCACTAATAACTGTATACGTTTACATCAGATAGAACAATAAAGAAAACTGACAGATCCGACAATACTTTTCATTGCTATATATGTAAAACTTCAGGAACCCTTTTACAAACTCTACATCTACTCTCTACATAGATCTAGCTGTTAGAGAACTCAAATAGATATAAGTTAAATTCGCCTTTGTACATATTTGTTTAAATTGCAAAATTATATTATAAGTAAGTCTTGGTGTGCAATTAAGTATAAAACAATCAATATCGCTGTCACATTCAAACATTTGACAACGCTATGTATCGAAATTGACCAATCGAATATCAAAATATCGAGTAGACCCATGTCGACCCGACATTGTTAGTTCAAAGAAGGGTGGTCTAGATTTACAATATTTATACAGCGCTAAAAACCCTACCCAAAAAATCTACTCTAATATTTTTACGAACGATTTATTCTATTGAATTAAAGCTTTTTTATTCGAAAACTTGTCGATTCTTGTATTGTGTGCAAAAAAAGAAGTGTATGGCCTTGTCCTTACCCCGATTCAATGTTATGACTTATTTGTCTCGCCCATACAGATTTATAGATCTTTGAAGAATAAAATTGACTAAATCTGCATAATACGTTCATTAAATAACATGTAAATTGATTTTTTGGTCTGGTCTAGTGTCCACTTGACGTTAAATCGAAGCATCTGGACAATAAAATAATAAGGAAGGAAATAAGAAGTAAAAAATATGGTTGAAAATGTCATTTGTATAATGATTTGTGTGGACAAGTGTAGATAGCTATTAATATGGTGTTAATTGTTTTGCGACTAGTCATAGCTATTTTGTTTGCATATCAAAAGAGCCGTGTGATAATATCTCCTATCTTCATTAGCATAAGGTCAAAATTGGCGATTATATCTCTCGAAGCCGTTTCTCCTTTGAATATCTGTATATGTTAAAAAAAACCATATTAAACACTTAACTCCTGGTACGGTACTGAAGTAAAAACTACAACTGCATAGTGAGTTGTCTGTTTATAAATAACTAGAAGTCGTGCGGGGCTTCGCTCTCGTCGTTATTTATTTGGCCACTGCTCAGCTCCTACTGGCCGTAGTATGATGTTATATAGCCCATAACCTTCCTCGATAAATGGGCTATCCAATACTAAAAGAATTTTTCAAATCGTTTCAATAAATCCCGAGATTAACCCTACAACGTCACAAACTCACAAACTTAACCTCTTTATAATATTAGTCTAGAACTCTAGATTATTAAGTTGGTTAAAAACTTCACAGCGCTGAGTGACGTGGGATTGATTCACACAGGAGATAAATAATTGTTTGATTCATTGATATTTGTTTTGTGTCGTGGTATTGTTTGTGTCCCTTAATTGTATATTTGTAATGTCCAATGCGACACAGACAGGGTACGTCTTCTAGACCGGTGCTGTCTTAAAAAAAATCTATTATACTCTATTACCACTAATAGGAATAGTACTCTTTTTCTTTTTTTTAATTAGATATTATTGACCAATCCTTAGTCAGACTTTTTCTATTTTTTACCAAAAAATACTAATATAATAAATTAAAAAATAAATAAATCAATTACTAACATCACTACTTTAGATCGTAATCATTAGTCGATTCTCATTCGATTTGTACTTTCGACCTTGCCATAATATAAAAGAACTTCTGTTTAAAAACCGATACTTTAACAATAACATCCTCAATAAATGCACAACATCGACTACTTAATTAAACAAACTAATTTGCACATTTATTAAGGTAGCTTATAAAGTTAATTAGTTGAACAACACCAATTAGGAATTTCGCACAATAATCATGAGAATCTAATGACTTTAACGAATGGTGATCCAAATTTAGACAATCAAAATCCCTAAATTTGACCAGAAATTAAAATAATTAAATCTGCGTGTTATCTTCACAATTTCATTTGCGCCGTGTAAAGTTTTATGCTCGCTTAGAAATTGAGAATAATAAGATAGGCAAATTTTAATTGGGAAACTGAGATAGGATTGGTTGAAGGAATATTAGATTTCTGAAGGGATTTAGTATTGTAGCACTCTATATGCAGAGCAGTGATATACTTATCTTCGTTGATATTTCTTAGGTTCGAGAAAATGTATTGAGAATTGTTTGAGAAAACGTTGTGTTACGAGCGACTGTGTGGCTGTGAAAATACATACAGGGGCCTGAGGTAAGTCACAATGGTAAGCCGATGGTCTCATTCAACAGCTGTTATTGGCTTACTAAGTCTATCGCGCCATATTGCGGGCCTGTGATTGGTCGATTTTAGTCCATTGGTCTGCTATCGACGTGTGTAATTTAGCAGAATTTTTTCTTTCAATCAAGCCAACCATTCACAAAAAAGATGATCAAAACTGCCTCGGTGGCGTGGCAATATAGTATGCAGTTTCTGAGATCTCGGGTTTGATCCCCGGGTCAGAATAAATGTTAAAATTTGTATGATCTGCCAAAGATTTTTTTTCTGTGTAGAAAGCATTAGTTAATATATTTTACAAATATAATAATATATTATAAACGCGTGTTCATCAGTTATCTAGGTCCAATGACACAAGCTTATATAAGCACTTAAGGCCAGATGACGCTGCTGTGTGAAAATGACTTAAAAAATAATTGAAATAAAATTTTATATTTCATGTTCAAGTGCATTATGGATTTAGATACGCAACCATACCAAACATTTGGCGAATAAATTTCAAGGTAAAAAGACAAGTTGTCGTCCGTCTACGCTGTACTACGGTCACCTTATTGTCTTAAACCGTGCATCGTAAATTAAACCATCGTTGGGCAAGTATTTGCATTTTTATTGTCGCACGTAGAATGGTCGCGGTCGTAATTTAATCGTCGAACCGCAAAATTGAATTATTTATTGTATTGATCCGACTGTAAAACGTAATTGGGTAGGAATGGCATACGATTTGTTAAAGGTTAAGTTAAATTAGCGAGTTTTTGCTTATTTGGAACTTTATTAATATAATTAAGTAATTAATGTAGTAAATGCGAAGTTTTGTATGTTTAAATCTCATTTTCAACGGCTTTGGCTTCGATTTAGTTTATAATGGAATATGACTTACGAATATGACTCAACAAAATATAATTTTGTGTCCATTTTAGATTTTACACAAGTTCTGTACTTTGTGTTTAGTGACGGATTAAGAATCCATAATGTCACTACCCTTTTTTTTTTTTTTACTTGGGAAATGCCTGACGCATACCCCTTGGGGAAAGAACCGAGGGGTTATGTGGGGCTCGCACCCACTAAAACCCCAAGGTGTTCCTCTCGTCGCACTCTGCTGTGGTCACGGGAGCGCAGGAACATTCATCCGCGACATAATGTCACTACCCTATCTCAACCCGTGGGTATCGTAAGAGGCAACTAAGGGAGAGATTTATGCAGACAAGAGCACTGCAAGGAAAGGAAAGTTAGAAATCTCGTCTGGCCGGCGTGGTATAGTAGACTAAATTCCCTCCACAATTTGTGGATGAGACCCGTGTCCAGTGGGATGTTTCTAGGTTGTAGTGATGATGGTGAATTCAAAAGTGTCGTCACAATCATCATAATTCTAAATATTATACTATTTGTGTGAAGCTTAAAAAATCTTGATTTTGTATAATTTTGGTGATACGAGTACTCCTTTTTTTATCGAATGGGCTTGAAGCACATCATAGTGTTGAAATTTCGACTGTCACCGTGGCGCAGTGGTTAAGGTGGTCGCCTCGCCACTACATCGCCGTGCTGGGTGACGTGGGTTCGATTCCTACACGAGACAAATATTTGTGTTTTTCATAGATATTTGTTTCTAGTCTGGGTGTACTTTGTGTCCGTTAGTTTCATGTTTGTAAAGCTCCCCGCGACACAGGACTTGTTCCCTAGTGCGGGCGTTGTATTTAAAAAAAAAAAATTGTAAAATCTCCCAGAAGACTTTCAACTCGACTGAACGACCATCACATTAAGTGATATCCGGGACCAATGGCTTTACGTGCCTTAGTAGGCACTGAGACACTCAAGAATGAAATTGCCTAAAACGGTCACCCATCTTGGACTGACCTTTCCGAACGTTGCTTAACCTCGATGATCATAACGAACAACGAGCGCCTGACAATTGAGGCCTGAAGAGATGACAGAGTGAATTAGGTATTAAGTACTTAGTTCAATGTTTATAATGCAGGCAGCGTGGCCGAGTGGTCTAAGGCGCTGGTTTTAGGCACCAGTCCGAAAGGGCGTGGGTTCGAATCCCACCGCTGTCACATTACTTTTTGGGAGAGAAAAAAGAACAAAGGAGAAAAACATTGATGTGTATTGGAAATCAGCGTAATTTATCATATCCACATTATTTTTATTATTAATTGAGCAAGGAGCCGTCAGCGGCTTCTTTGCTAAATAAACCAGGACTGATCTTTTGTAGCGCCTTTCTTATCCACATTGTATGTGTTTTTTCTAGAGAATAAAAAAATATACTAATTTAAAAAAAATAGATTTTACGCGATTACCTACTCCAGTACCTAAATTGGTAAAAAAAATATCAAACTAATTTATAACTTATTTTTACGTAATTATAATAATAATGTTTATTTCAGACACCATAAAAAATAAAATATATTTTAGATTCATTTCAATAGTATTTTTCAGTCCAGGAAATAAAAGGCTTTTTTAATTATTTTTAAATAAAAAACAAGTACTTACCTACCTTAGACAAAAGTTGATAGGTATTACAAACAAGGTACATCTTTAAAACCATTTCATATAAATTTAGCGAGACATTGCGAACGTCTTTATCATTCTATCAAAAGCGATAAAAATACCTTCGTGGTATAAAACAATCTTTTATATATCAAATTAACAAAATTAATAAAACTTTTGTAATTTAATGCCCTTAGCTGACTACCTGTAAGTCTGTGGAATTCGGTGGCAGATTGCAGATCAGTCACATTAATCATTCCTAAACCGAGAATCGAATGCCATACAGTCCGAACATATTTATCGATTTCTCGAGAATACAAAAATTCGTACCGCAATCAATAATATTGTCTTAGTTTTTTTGAGCTATTAATATTATTATGGTTGAACGTTTAATTTAATTTCTTTATTAAGTACTTCTGGTAGGTATGTGAGGTAAGCTGAAATCTTATTTTAACACTTCTCCTCTAACATCCATCTCAAAACCGCAGATCTGGATGGAGCTTCGCTACGCCCCAGCCAAGTCTGTTGTTTTGTCTACCTACTAGATCTCGGAAGAGCTGTATTTGTGTGGTTTAGAAGTTTCGGCAGATGCAGCGACAGCACCGGCACAATCTGCAGTATTTGGAAGATGAGATAAGGTTATTGTCACAAGTCGGGACCCACATCCAAAACCTACCCATTTTTCATTGTAATAATGACAATCATCAGTGTTAGGCTACGATTCTGAAACAGCTGGCACTTCAGCGGTGACAAGATAAGCTCTTGTCACCGCTGAAGTGCCAGCTGTTTCAGAACCGTTTTTGATTGAGCCTTCGAAAGTTTTTATTAATTACAAAATCAGAATCGAAGTATATTGGTATTAATTCAAGATAATATTATATTCTGCCCTTGGGCCAAGTCTCATCAAAATCCATATAGATGTTTTTTTTTCACCTTATTTACTCATAGTGTACATATCTATCCTCACAAACTTCTACTTTTTTGGTTTAATTTGACAGCTGAAGTCAATCAAAACTATTTTTATTCATGAGCATTGTTAAATATTCATTATAAGATACCGAACTAATATAATTTTCATATTTATGTATGAACGTAAAGCTATGTGATGAGGCAGTAAAAATTTTACGACATTTTGATAAAGCCATAACCACAATGTTTAAATCATTCATATTGATTCCTATTATTCTTCTGCTTGAGTAATTTGGGTTATATCTCGTCTCTTTCTAAAATTGAGCATAGGAAAATGAAGCTGTCACGGAGTGATCCAATTTTGGCACCAATTTTTTTAGCACCTAAGTGCCAATAAGTATGTATATTAGCCTTCCCGATCCTAGTAGGTGGTTGCACATTGAGCACCAAGATAGGTGCTGTAAGTGAAATTACGTAATAAATAATAATAAAACTTTTATTTATTAGACTATAAAGGCCCACTGATTAGTACAATCTCATTTCCTAATATAGTATAAAAAATAAATTGACTAATTGTTAGTGTATACGTTTGCAGTTTCTGAGGTTTTAGGTTCGATCCCCGGGTTGGATGAAATATTTCGAATGCTTAATGGAAAATTACCCATTGGTAGATACTCGTAGGTCAGAATTTAGATACAGAAACAGGCTTCTGTTATCGCCATCTACCATCGTACCTATACGTACCATACGGTAAAAATACAAGCATCCATGATTAATTATATCAGTGTTAATTATATGCTTCAACAAGTAGGACGAGTCCTAAAGCAAGACCTTCTTTTGCGATTCCTTAAAAAAAATGCTTATTTTTAGTTAGGTTAGGTTGCATGCGATTTTTATTGATCTGCAAATGTTTGTTTCGAAGTTTGGGTATTTTTCTGTTTGTGTTGTGTTTGTGTGTTGTTTATGTTTATCATTTGTGCAGATTCCATAACACAAGCTTATATTAGCCTACTTAGAGCTAGATGGCGCTGTGTAAAAATGTCCCATATATTAATTTAATGTCTATAGATAGCAGTAAAGTAACATTTATCACCGATTAGGTCGCGAAAGTCTCAGAACTAAAATATAATAAACTTTTGTCGTAAACCTGTCATCATTTTAAATTATATTATTAAAATATTATTTCAAAGTTTTAATTATAAATTCGTTTTAACTAACTTTGAGGAAAATACTAAAACATAACACTAGGCAAATTAACATACGCACTAAAAACAATCAAATTCTTATTAGCACTAAAGTATATAAAAAATGATACCTAACATTTTTATTTCAATAAAATATTTTCAATTTTACAACTAAACTATTTAAGAAAACAAAACTGATGGTCGATTCGTAGAATTTTCCTATAAATAGAATCTCTGTTTATAATAATAGTTAGTAAAGTTTAGAAAAATCAGCTTTCGAATCAAGAGTTTTAGTACTATCCCACTTGTTACTATCGTTTGATAAAATAACCATCTTCCTTATTTTTGTATAATAATAATATAATATTCTATCACATTCACACAGCGCCATCTAGTCCCAAAGTAAGCAATTATATTTGCTTGTGTTATGGATACTAAACAACTGATATACTACTTACATTTTTTTTTTGTATGTATGTACATATTACAGATAAATTACACCCAGACACAGAACAAACCTTTATGCTCATTACACAAAGATTTGTCCTGGGTGGGGATCGAACCCACGACCTCCGGCTTAGCAGTCAGGGTCACTAACCACTAGACCAACAGGCCAGTCGAGTATATTTCTAATTAGTACCCTGTTTATGATAATCCCCGAAGCGTTCCTTTTGTCAAAAATAATTTTCCGGGGATTTTCAAATTCAGATTTTTTATAATATTTATATCTTTTATGATCCACATAATTACTCTAAATATATAAATTAGAATCATCATCAGCGACCCATTAAGTCCCACTGCTGGGCTCGGGTCTCCTCACCTCTAACTAGAGAGCTGAGAGGGTAAATTGGAATGAACCGACACAAAAAGTATATCCGTAACATACGAAAACCTTGTCTCGGAGAGAAATAAACAATTTATTTAATTTGATAAAGTTATATATAATACATATATTATATAGGAGTGGATGAAACTACGCAATGACTAGAAAATATTGAAATTTCTGCATCAGGTCTGTCATTAAAATCCGTCTTAGATATTCAACTTGGAGTATTTCGATACTGCTGTCAAATATTTGAAAATTTAAATATAGTTGCTGTCATTTTCATTTATTTTACTACTACTACTTTGTTGACAGTGAACTCCTCCTAAAGGGCTGAACCAATTTGAATGAATTTTTGTGTATGTGTTCAAGTGGATTCGAGGATGGGTTAGATTCACAAATAAACCCCGCAGATGGCGCTGCAATCGATTGGTATATCATGCAGGACAACGTCGGTCGGGTCCGCTAGTTTCTGTATATAATTGTTATAATTAGATATAAGATATAGATATAAGCACCATTGTAATAATAATAATAATAATAATGTTTATTTTTCCACCAACAACCAGAATTACAGTTTTTAAACATGTTGTTCTTATGCTAAAGTGTACAATATCTGATTGTGGATTACTGGTGCCTGTGGTAGGTAGTATAATACCTGTATTACAGGTCACCAGGATTCCACTCGGACCGTTTACAGACTCAATATTAAAATATTTTAAGTCTGTTATTGTGAGGAGAAAATAAACATTATTATTATTATTAATTGTTGAAGCCTTTTCCGTTAGGCCAGTATTCTTTTATGTCCTAGTAACATAACAGCGTTTAGAAACGAACTAAACTCTGGGCGTGTTTTTCTCATGCCCGAAGTATGTCGTAACTGTTAATAACCGATTAACTTCAATAAGTCTTTGCCTCTATTTATCCTGTCAACTTCTTAGTCTAGGAGTTGGTGATTATATCTTACTTCTTGTATCGTCGGGTACATCACTTTCAATCATTCTTTCTTATTGAAAAGGCCTTTACAAGTTTTGGTATAGAAAAAAAAGTCAAAGCATTTCTGGTTTCAATTACCAACTAATATTATGCAATAGCAATGGCTTTTAAAGCAGGAAAGCGTTGAAAATAAAGATTCTACAAACGGTCACCCATCCATAAACCAACCTTGTCGAACGTTGCTTAACCTTGATTATATCAAACTTTAGTACCGCAAAGCCACGTACATAACAGACACCGACAATTCCAAACTTACACAAAGACATTGAATAGAAAAGAATTTAAGCGGCGACTGTACTTGAAAGTTCTCACAGCGCCATGAGAATGCTCTTTACAATCGATATTCAAAAAAGAACAGAATCGATGTCTCTGTTGTCAACGAACAATTCTTTTGGAGATCAACAACATTCACCTTATTCAAAAATCTGCTTTATTTTTATGAGCACAAAGTTGTAATTCATTTGTTTCGTTTATAGAATTTTATTGTTCCGTTTCGGTATATTGCGTCACCGACTAAAAAGACAAAGCACGAACCGATCGCGTCGCAACTCGCATTGTGGGGCTAATGACGAGCCAAAACATTATTTTTAGAAGGCGTTCGGCTAGCTTTATAAGTACATCGATCGAACTGCAGATACAATTCGCTTTTATGGGGTCGGTAGCTTAGTTGTTAACACGCTCGCTTTTCCGATACGATGTTAGCTACGATTGTAGCATCGATATAGTTGTAGTTTTTATCGATTAATCTATTCTGGTGATTTTAATTTTTTAACATTGATTTGGTTGTTAGATTAAAGTACATGTGTATAGACGGGAAATAAAGTGGAATTTAAATTTATTTGCGATTAAATTGCTTTGATATTCAAATATAAATGGAAATGTGTGACTGCCTAAGAAAAGACATAAACGCGCTCATCGCATATTTATAATTTTATTTTAATATTGTTATAAGTTTTATTTAATTAATACTTAATTATATGTATAATATATGTAATTATATTTGTTTGAATAATAATCTTAATAGAATGAAGGTAAATTTATGGTTGGAAAAGTATTTGTCGGAATTTGAGCACTCGACTTCGATATCGCTCAAATAATTGAAAATTTAAAAATGGTTTATTATTATTTATTTATTAATTAGAGTACATTGTATGCCTTATAATTTAAAATCTTGTTTCAAAAAACTGTATTATAGTACAGTTTGACTGTGAAATCAGAATGTATTTATCACATCTATAATTTACTTACTAAGTACTATTAGGATAAAAAACATGAACAATGGAGTTTATACATTGTAAAAATAAAAATATTATATAGACTTTTAATTACAATTATTGTTATCTATGGCAAGGATCCTATAAAATATTTTTTTACTTTACTTTTAAATTTTGAATATGCAGGCTCTCTTCTTATGTCTATAGGTAAACTATTTAATTTGATAATGTTATCAAAATTGACTAATACAATTGACTAGATAACGAGTAGGAGGATGCTTTGATTATTATTTAACTAGGCCCAATGTCAAGATGTTAGGTGCAATAGTCTAATGATGAAATAATCTCCATAAAATAATTGACAAGTGAAATATATACAAAAACATAGTGTTAAATCCAACAAAGAACCAAAAATGGAACTAAACATCGAAAAAAAAATACAATAATATATTTTTGTAAATCACAAAATTAGCAACGGCCCGACCGTCCAGTGTGGTCGCTATGACCATTCAGCAACACACAAAAGCCAGACAATCGCATTCTTAACACCATAAACGTATTGTTTCTTAATATTGTGAGCAAACATTCGACACTTTACAGGACATAGTTCCACAAAGGCTCTATTTGGCCCCCGTAGTGGTTGACAATAGATACCAATTTCGGAAACAATTCCTTCCCTAATATGTTTTGATGTTTCTGGTTATTGTAACTGTTTGTTTGGTTGATTACTTGTTAATACGCATGACGGTAAGAAATCGGTAAGGCACTATTGTTCCTATTCAATATGACGCGTGTCTTCCCGTTAAACCTTGTTTAGTGGACAATGTACGACTTATTTAACTGTTTTGTGTATATAATACCGAATATAAAATAATCTCTAAATACCGAATCCTAATGTAACAATGCATGATAAAATTTGTAAACATTAATATATTAGTATTGATTTTGTATGCCTATCGGCGGAACATGCTATGTACAAGACCAATTTGTAACATCTGAAAATCACCTGTGTTCACAAAATAAAGAATTTTTGAAATTTTGAATTTTGAATAAAATCGAAATTCGAATGACTTTTTTGTAATTGTGAGAGATTTTACTTTTAATTTGATTTATTTATTTATTTTATTTGGTTTGCTAACAAATGTAACAATAATACAACCTTATAATAAATACATCTTATACATAACATATGAACAAATGTTACATTCAAATTATAAGCAAACACCACTTGCATATATGTACTTATAAATAGGCACGCAAAATTTATTTCATTGTATTTAACACTTTTTTCCGATAATTAGTGAGAGAATCCGCAAATATGTCTACAGAATTGTGGCATCCGTTAAGTAACTAGCACAGGCGAGGAACAGGAGAAGAGGAACCGAGTACAGATCTTCTGGGTGGTGGGTAAAGAGGAGTGATTCGTGCTCGAGGATATTTATATGGCACCCTAAAGTTAAACCTAGTCAGCAACTGTGAACAGTCAATTTTGTTACGGACAAGCTTGTATAGGAAAACTAAATCTAGTGACTTCCTTCTTTTTTCAAGTGTATCCATTTTTTTTTTTGCTAGAGGTTTCGACAATCCCTCCCAAATTTCCATCCCTATGACTTTTGTAAACCCTTTATCGTGTAACTGGCGAGTGCTTGGTGTTTGCAAGGGTATTCTATTACGGGACAATCTCACCTTCATTTCCACCACTGCAACTCCTATGAGCCAGAATTAACAGCGATGACCCTTGGGAACACCGAGTTTTGACACTCGGGGGTCCTAAGGAATGGCTAACCTACTATCTTGGAACCCGAAATGAATTAAATCAGAAGTAAATGGAGGCGTTGGAAAGAAATTATCTCCATACCCTCCATATATACTCTCCATAGCAAAACGGGAAACAAAAGTAATCTGTTGAGAATGTAATCCTATTAGAGAGAAAGCACCACGGTCAAAAATTCATCATCATCATCAGCCTGTACTAGTCCATTGCTGGACATATAGGTACCTCTCCAATTGCACGCCAGTGAGCACGATTTGTGGCTACTCTCATCCAGCGCTTGCGAGCCACCCTGCGAAGATTGTCACTCTACCTAGACTGGGAGCGTCCTACACTACGCTTGCTCAAACCAGGTCTTCACTCTGAAACCTGAAAACTGTGAGAATCGACGACGATCTATACTAACAGGCGGTATCGAACCATTAAGTGCGAGGAGAGACTTTGCCTCCCTATGTGTGTTCTACCGCCTGTATAATGGGTTGTGCTCTGAAGAACTGTTTGAGATGATGCCCACGGCCACCTTTTACCATCGCACCGCTCGCCATCGGCAGGGAGTTCATCCCCACACCTTGGAACCGAAATGGTCTCGTACCGCGCGGTTCCAGAGGAATTTCCTCCCAAGAACTATCAGGTTGTGGAATGAACTCCTTAACAAGGTTTTCCCAAGGGACTACAGTATGGGGTTCTTCAAAAAAGGAGTGAATAGGTTTCTTAAGGGTCGGCAACGCGCTCGTGATGCCCCTGGTGTTGCAGGCGCCTATAGGCTACGGTAACCGCTTACCATCAGGCGGACCGTACGTCTGTTTGCCACCGTCGTGGTATAAAAAAAAACCCTCAAAAATCACTATTACTATAATATTGGTAATGATTTTGTTTAGAAAAAAGGATTAACATTATGACTGATATGCTACTGTTAGTACTTATCAATTTACGAACAAACTGCTTCAAAATAGGAGCGTTGTAGCTCTCAGCAACCATTCTCAGGATGCTCTTACGACTGTCTCTCACTCTTCTGAGTACGAAGGATGTCTTCTTGCGTGAAACCTTTGTTATAGGAGAATACGGGTTAATCCGTGTAATAACTGCGACTAACAAAACCTATACCTACCTAGCTATGACACTCAGGAGTCCTAGACAAAGCGTAATCTACTGAAACTTGTGGGGTATGGTAGGCAGTCGTGCTAATGAATCAACTAGATATTATAGCTACATTTGATTACCTACATTGCGAATTTAGGTGGGAAGAGGGTTTTAGGTATTCGAGTTTTAATCAACTTTTAATAGTTTGAATAATGCATATTCTGCAAATATGCTTTTTAATGCGGATTGTTAGTTTAATAATAATATTTTTTATATTAATAATATTATCAATATAAAAAATAAAATTGTAGCCTTTATAGAAAAAATAAGTCAAGTATTTGTATTCAATGTTGTTGGAGTCATAGTTATAAATTTAATTAAATAAGGTGAAAATTAATATTATTTAGGTGGATGTCGTTTTGGAAAGATACAATAAAATTTTTGGTAATAAACCGATTTTGAAAATTTTTTATAAGTTAAATATTTTTAATCAAGTTTAAGTAATAAATCGTTGGCTCCAACTTACTAAGTATTTGTAGGTCAACTGCTACTTTTATGGTTGGTTATAATTTATACTGCCAATCTAATAATTTGCCCTGTTAATTATGTATAGCCATATATTTATGTAGGTAGAACAATCTTTTATCATTAGCACTCACGAGTCTCACGACAAAATTATCTCAAACTAGAATTTGGATATTTTTTTTTGTTTTTAGAGCGTGTTTCTAAAAATTACATTGTTCGCATATATTTTATCTGTTTTCGTTAATTTATTACTTCGCAACCGAACAAACACCCACGCGTTGTTAAAAATTTGGCAACATCTACAAAAATGCACGATTTAATATTTATTCATTCTTCATTTAAACAATATTTCGATATGAAAATAACCGTTTAGAAGTCTTTCATAATTATGAAGCAACATATTATGCCAACCAGAAATCGACTAATAGCCATAGTAATAATTTAGAACAGAGTAACTTTTTAAACAACATTTCAAAATAAATATTCATCAATCTATGGGACGACCCTCAAAGAACAACATCTGACATTTACCTACAATATATGTAGTATCCCATGAGTAAACAATGTTGTTGCTATCGAAGTTGTGTAATATGAAAACATAGGAGGCGGCGCGTGGTACGGTAGCCGCGCGAGACGAACATAAATAACCGACCACGCCACAAACAGCTGCGTATTTACGACAATATTATATTTTATACTTGTGCCGGTACATGGAGGCTCTAATACGTGGCCAACCTACATAATAACGAGAACGCGCGGAAGGCGTAACCCGGTGGCAACACACCGTCTCACTCGACGACGCCCCGGGCGCGCGCCTAAGCGAGACGAACAACCACAAATTTATTGAAACGAAAAAAAAAACTTGGCTACTGCACTCCGCGTCGCCTCTACAGAACTAGATACATTTTTCCACGTCTCTGTGTGCGAGCGAGTGGGGTACGCCCTGCAGTATGTGCGAGCGAGACGGATAGGTTTCCGCGGGTAGCGCGCGCAGCTAAACGGCCGGTCATGTGGGCGCTGCCGGTGTTGCGCACGCGCGGCTACCTCGCCGCGGTTGAGTTCCACGCTCACGCTGCGTCGCTCGGCTCGCTTAGCCCGTGTGACCTTTACTTGGTGAACTTAGGAAGCGTCGTTCGCTGTGAAACTTCCATTAGACCCCCTCCGTCCCGCGCGACAGTGATCTTCGGACCTCCAGCGCAGCAGCACCAGCATTGGAGCGAAAGAGATGGCTGGCGGTCGCCGGTGCCGTAGCTAAAGGTATTCGTAGAATGCGTGATCTGTATCGGGCGGGTGGAGGCGGCGCGGGGTACGGGGCACGTTCGGAAGCGGTGGCAGCTCCCATCGACTCCTGGGGTTATTCTTCCTCAGGCCACTGCTGCTCGAGCTACGTACCAAGCGAGCCAGTTTTTTCTGTCCACTGCACGGCACGCCACACACTCGTTAAGCCCGTGCCAACACGAGAAGTCGCCACTAATAAATTACTGTTTTTTACTGCAAACGCAACAGTCACCGCCGCGCAGCCAACTAATTTATACGTAAAAATAAACATTAATCAACAATATCGCAGTTACTATCGCCCGATTACAGTGAGTACTCTGACATTTGTTCTTATATTTGTGTATTCAATCGTTGTTTTCATTATTTTAAGTCTTGAGATATTGATTTAGAGAATATCGACAAATCGATTTAAAACTTTTCATTAGAAATATAAGTTCTAATAAAAGATAAACATTAAGATATACAACGATTGAATCACACTTTGTATGTTTTATTTTTATAAGTTTGTTTATAAAAAATATGTAAAATTTTTAGTGATCATTCATTAATTCATTCATCATTCATAATTAACATTTTCATCACATTCTGCTTTATCATAATATTCATACATTTACACATTTATATCTTGTTTGAATATCACACATCTACAAATACGAGTTTTATATTGGTATTAGCTAACATAATACTTAATAATATTTTTTTTTCGATAAGATATTTAACAATTCGAGTGAGGTTTTTATAATCTCAACGCAAATAAAATTTCAATCCTTTCAAACTCCATGTTTATATCGAACGTAATAAACTTAAAAGAATCTCATATAATTACAGAAAAAAATGGTTCCCATCCTTTCACATACACAAACAGAAAAATTATTTGAATAATCGTGGCTATTATCATGTAAATGTCGTCTTAGCGCCTATCGGCGCTATCCTTATAAAAGGACTTCCAAAAATATTGTCCTTATTATTGACATTTTTTACTGAAATCATAAGCACCCACCGGCCGACCCATTCAACGTAAGATAGTGACCATTTTATAACGATTTATAGTTTATTTAACAATAAAAGAATAATGGTTGTTGGAAAAAAATATCAAGAGGTTTTTGAATGTACATTGGAAGCTTTTGTGATATTAAATGTCTGGAGATGCATCATTAGGCAAGGATTTTGACACCTTGAGGATTTGTTCCCGTGAGAGTTCTGTGCGAATCTTCTAATTGATTTCGAAAACATTTAAGTTTCATACTTATTTTTGAATCAATGAAGAATAATACTTTCAATAATAAATATGTTTTCGCTTTCGCTTGATTCGTATCATAGTTTTTGTGTTAATTTAACTTATTGTTTACTATAAGAATAAAGTAATTAATAAAGTAAAGCTTAATTAACGATTTATGATAAATTCTTATTTATATTCGTAATTCTAAAATATGATAAATTTTAGAAAATATCGGGGCTTTATCTGAATACTACACACGTCAATAGAAAAATATTGTCTCTTAGATTATACTATAATGTAATTCACTTTAACAAAAGAAATGTATAATATTATATCCTCATACTAAAAGAATATACTTCTCGACTAAGTACCAAGTCTGTAATAAACTTTTATTATTCATAGTTAATAATGAAAGAATACAAAGAACCACTTATAAATAATGATAAACTGGTGTTTAAATTTAACCTTACATACATTGCTATAAAGTTAATTATTACTTGTTCTTGTTCATACTCTTTTTGTAGCATGTATTCACTGACAGGTGAACAAAGCACATAGCGCAATCATCAAAATAAAAATAACTAAATTATCCACATTTTTTTTCTTAACTATTCAAATTCACGTTATATTTGTCGAGAAAAAATATATTTTAACTAAATTTATTTAATATAAAAGTATGATATATAAAGTAGATATACATAATGTCACTACCCCATTTCAACCCGTGGGTGTCGTAAAAGGCGACTAAGGGACCTATGCAGACAAGAGTACTGCAAGAAAAGGAAAATTCGAAACCAAACCCTATACCAACCTGTCTGGTCAGCGTGGTACATAGTAGGCGCCAAATTCCCTCCAAAATGAGACCCTTACCCAGCAGTGGGACATTTATAGGTTGAGGTTGAAATGATAAAATTCTATTGAAAATTATCATCTAAAATTCAAAATTCTCCATAAGTTCTATCTATAAGCCACGTTCAAACCCCGGCTAAAATCAAAATTTTAATCATGTTGGCCTCTGAGTCAAATTGCCTCAATTTCAAATCAAGTAAATTAATGGCTTCATCAATAAATCATTATGCACAAAATAATATGCTAAAAAATGTCCGTCGCATGTTAAAATGGTAGATAATGACTTATTTTATGTGTTAAAATGAGCCAATTTAACTTTGTTTGAGTCTCAATTTACATTCGTAATTGCTAGCAATGTGGGTTTTTAGTTTAAGAGCTGTTGTATGTTTTTACAAAAATAGACCTAAATATTTTGCAAATTAATAGTTTAATTAGTAAATTAAAAAATATATTTAGAATTTTTACTTGACTTCACTATTTTATGAAGACGCAAAATATCAGAGCAAGTTTTTGGTATCTATATTATTTACCAAAATATAATTAATAACTTATAAATTACGATATTATATATTATGTTAAAGTTATTGAACTACATAAATTTATTAATTTTATAATAATACTCTTCTCTTGTTGGGAACCTCTACAGATGGAAAAATCTAAGGTTTGATGATAAATATAACAAATTACTTAAAATATTATTATAAAAAATATTAAATGTACACAAACAAAAACAGATGAAGTATTTTAATAACAAAAATCGAGGAGACTCGATAAACATCTTCTTTTCGGTTCGCAAGGTGATAAATAAATGCAACATCAGGTGTTATGTAGCTCCTGGACTACGTATCTCAGTAGCAGGTGCGCACGCGCCGCCCGCGCTTCGCCAATTGTTGATCACTCGAATTCAATTATATGTACGTGATATACAAATTAGTCTTCAAATGTGTATAAGTATTTTAATTTGAAATGTTGGTAAAAAAAAATTATATAGATTAAAAAATCGTAAAATCGATATTTCATTTATCAGTATTAGTCTAAGAGCATATAGGTATAAGTTATTTGATAGCAATACTCGCTGTCTTATATAACCTTGTATTTTCATTCTAAGCTTTGATAGGACAACATACGCTTTATTTTTTCCTACTGCATATTTAATCGAATTCAAAACATCCTTTTCAAACGAATATGTCCCGCTGACATTAAAAGTCGTTTAAATTCGCCACTTATAGGTGCCTATATTTAAATTTTCAAATATCGAAACTGTAGAACGTTTCGGGAATGTCGAGGACTCGCGACGGGGCGCCTGCGCATCGCCACTTTCTTTTAACTTTGCCGAACGTTACGACCGGCGACCGTCTAATAGTGATGGACGGTTTTAATCGATTTATATCATCGATTTATTAATGTAGGTTATTGTAAAGTATGTGAAATATTTGTTTTTAGTCATATTTACATATAATCCAGTGAAACTGATTTATTTGTATACATTGTATAAAAACAAATAATGATATAAGCAATTAGATATTGTGTATTTATTATGTCCTTATGTTGTCAGCAACCCATTACTGTCCCACTGTTGGGCTCCGGTCTCCTCTCCTCTATCTAGAGAGCTAAGAGGGTTTAGGCCATAATCCACACACGCTGGCCTTATGACCTTATGTACCCGTTGCCTATTTTAAACATTAAAATTTATAGAATGAATAATTTTCTTGCTATAAACTGACTTTCTCATCATTGAATAAACTCATGTGTATTCTATGTACGATATTAATTATTCATACTATCAAAATTCAATATATCTGCAATCGTATCTATTGATAGCATTTTCTTATTTAATCGAACACGACTATAGAATATTAAACAATCTTTTTAGTCGATTTGCATTAGTCGATTCTAGAACGCCCATCCTTAACTCATGTGGGTACAAATAAAAGGCCTAATGTCACGTATATATTCGGTACGTATATACTCGGCACGTATATATACGGCACGTATTAACACGTTGACTTGTGTTTACGACTACGGGGTGGAATAATCAAAAGACAATGATTATTTATTGTTCGATGGTCTTTTGTTATACACCGACATCGAATGTATCGTTTATACAGTATTGATACTTAAATATTGATCGACGTTGTTATTGCTTCAAGTTTTTTTTGCTATTATTCTGCTATAAAGGTTTTAAATACGTTTGTTTAGTTGCCTATAAATGTTATATTAATGATTGTGTACAGAGGTCTTGATGGGAAGTGTTTTAATAAAGACTTGTATATCAGCTATTTATTTCATAATTTCAACTCATAAACGACCTACTGCTGGGCACGGGTGTCCTCCAAAGAATGTAGAGGGAATTTAGCCTACTATATCACGCTGGCCAGACGGGTTGGTACAGGGTTTGTTTCGATTTTTTCTTTTATCGCAGTGCTCTTGTCTGCTTAACTCCCTTAGTCGCCTTTTACGACACTCACGGGTTAAGATCGGGTAGTGTCATTATGTATTCTTAATCCGTCACTACAGGAATAGATTTTTTTTTAGATTATCATATAATACACAGCAACAGTATATATATACACACAGTATGTATATACACTGCTGCTTTGCCACAGTTCTTATTTATATATGATTAACCAACACTCTTGAATCTCTTCAACTACGCAGACTTTGGTTCTCTGAACGTCTTTTACCACCTATAACCACAGTGAGTGCTCTGAGAAGCTTTTTGCGCACATTCCACCCTTCCCTTTTCCAAGGAAGAACGCAACATCATATTTACGATGCGTTATTTTCTGAACATACGGAAATAACTTATAGGTTATTTGTGTTCCTTAAAATGAATATGTTTAACCTTTTGACCGCCACGTCAAATCGGTATCGCCGTGCCTTGAGCGCCAAACTTTTAAAATTCAGTACATTTTTGACGTGCCATGCCGTCATTGGCGTGGTGAGCACATTTTCATTTTACGTGTATAGGTCTCTGGCGTTTAAAGGGTTAACTTAATGTACAATATATATATTATTACCAATATAAACATTAAACCATTTAGCAATAAATTTAATATAACACAAATATAATTCAAATACCATTCTTTAACAATTTGTTTAAACAAAACAAAGGCATGAAGACAGGAAACTTTTGTTTGCACTAGATAAAGCATAAAGGCTTTTGGGTTCCGGCTAAACCTTATCTACGGACATCTCAGTATAGATAAACAAATTCCACGTTAGGCGTGTTAAATATTAACACAAAGCTAACATACTTCTTTGAGCTTTTCTATTAGAAATCGCCACCTAAGTTGTTACTCACAAAACATAGTGACTATCTGGCGATTAAAAAGAGGAGCCCGAGTGTCTTGCTAATACTTATTGAGTATACCCTGTCCGCGACTGGTTCAATGGCAATTGTAATTGATGAATAAATGAGTTTTCATTTCAATAGTATAGATTTTCTCACAGATTGGCTGATACACTGTTAGAATTGTTAATTTTTTAAAATAAATAATTTTAATTTATTTATCTTGCTGAATGATCATAAGATCTGAGAGGGTTTAAGCGCATACTCCATATACACGTTAGTCTAATACGAATTGGTGGATACCAAAAATCGCTCTTTTATCTCAAGTTTTTCCTTCCACGTTTGCAGTTCTAGTTAATTAATAAAATTGTGAACTCATTTTTCGTTCAAATAATTATTAATAATTTAAGATAATTTTAGTTTTTGTCAATTTATATCTGAGTTTCTAGAACATTATAATAATTTTGAATTATTTGAGTCACTATTAATTCCACAAGGGGTAGGCAGGGGTGCATCACACCTACATTGCGAGTTTTGCACGTATAATAGGGATGTATATAATCATGTCGGATCCGCCCAAAAAAGGAATAGAGGACATAATCACCAAAACCAACATTTACCAGCCGTCACTGGTAAAATCTAGCATATCATCATTCATCATTTCAACCCATAAACGTCCCACTGCAGGGCACGGGTCTCTTCCAAAGAATTTGGAGGGAATTTAGCCTACTATACCACGCTGGTCAGACGGGTTGGTATAGGGTTTGTTTCGAATATTCCTGCCTGCAGAAGGTTACTCCCTTTGTCGCCTTTTACGACACCCACGGGTTGAGATGGAGTAGTGACATTATGTATTCTTAAGCCGTCACTACAAGACGGATCTCGGAATCTAGCATATACCAAATTCAAATGGACTAAGTCCGAGAAAAGCGTTAATTTTTTTATAATTCTTACATTTACCAACTCGTATTAGTAAATCCTAAGATGTACTGGTTAAAACTAAGATTAACCAGTATTCGGGCTTTTACAGTAAAATATTTTTTGTTGTATTTTTAGTTATAGCAATTAAACTTTTATTTACAACATTGTAACATAGAACAAGTGGAAAATCACAAAAACAAAACACCTACAAGCCTATTGAATATTTTACACAATGTTTAAGCCAATATGTAGGTGTTATGTTAAGAATTGATATATTCTTTGTCTCTTATCACTGTTTAAATACGTGGGGTGAGGTTTAGATAACAATCTTGTTTATTCTCGCGTCGGTTTTGTAGTTCTAAAGTACCGACTTGATAACATTCGTTGGTATTGACAATATTTTGTTCCGTGATAGGCATTGACAATAATATTGGCCACTTTATTGATATGTTTCTTTATCAGGAGTAGGTATTTTTGAGTGGTTTGGCATGATTCATTGATTGATTACGTTTTGTTTAGGGTGTTTTGTTTTATCAATATTGGAACGGTTTTTTTTGGGAGAGGTTTTTATTGTTTTAGATCGATAAGATTTAACATGGTATTGGGTGTGTTGTGATTAAATAAGTTAATTACCTATATAAGCTTTGTTTAAAGATATTGCTATCGTAAAATCATACCTACAGTTTTAACTTTTTATCTAAATGATACCTAATACATATTGTACATTGTCTTTATTTACCTACTAAACTTTTCTATACCTACCTAATAAAAAACTGTTGAAATCAAATCAAACATCTGAATAAACTTATTAACAGCAGGTACAAATAAATATAAGAACTACTGAAAATCTGATATTGATTTTTCAGCGTTTTAAGCTCTTTGAATCAAATCGGGTAGGAAGTTGTCAAGTACTCCTTATAGAGAAAACTGAACCTTAAAATAAATACCGCAAATTTCAAAATAGCATTATTGCATACAAAATCCTAGAGCCGGCCGTTTCCTCATACTATTTTTGACACTTTTAAGTTATTTACACAATCAGAAATAGGCACTTAGCGCGTCCATTCATATTTACGTCACACCATTGAATAACTTTGTTTGTTAAGGCGAGTTCGCACTGGCGCTATTTGCGTTTTGCGTTGACCGCAAACATCCCGTAAGCGCCACAGGTGATATCTACCTGACCACTTTTTGTGTACACAGCCTTATGTAGCCTTTGTTCGTCCGAAATTGTGAGTGCTTTATTTGGCTAGTGTGATTGTTTGTTCACTGTTATCTAGCCGATAATATTTGTGGATATTCGTGGTTTTACTGGCCACATGAGGTTCTAAGTTGGTTGCGGTGGGTTTTTGCCGACTTGATTTTTGGGTTTAAGATCTTTATTATCAGTATTTCAGTTTGGAAGTTGGTAGACCATATAAATAAAATATCTTTTTCTTATCATGTCGGATTGCTGTACCAACAAACTAGGTATAGGTACCATAATTATGTAATATAACAAAACTGTTCGTTACGTTAAATGTGTGCAGAATGTTACTACAATCTGGACAAACCTCAGTGATTTTTAGATTGTAAGATGTCATGTTTCTTAAGATTTTCTTTCAAAAAATAAATTAAATAATAAAACAACTGATTAAATAGTTCGCTAGTCCTCTTCATGACAACATATCACAACCAAAATAAGGAGAATAGGACCTTATTAATATTCAGTTTTAATGTTAAATTACGCTTGAATTTATCGCCTCATATTATTCTAAAGAGTAAAACTGCACAGATAAATTGAGTAGATACATTGTCGGTGTGTAAAGTCGCCTATAAAAAGGCAATCCGACTCTCCCATATAAATTTAACTGACGATAGCCATTCATATAGTAAGTATAGGCTGTATAGCTAACACCGTTTGCATCCCACGAGAAAAACCCCGCGGGCGATAGAAAGTCCCACCCACGCTGATCGCAACTCACGCGCGGTGCAGTGAAAAAAATGAATATACTTTTTTCCTTTTTTAAAAACGCAGTTCAACAATTCGCTGCCGTATTACGCGCTCCGCCCCTCGACTTCTCATTGGTGAACAGTAGCCGAATTTCATTTTATACGTGCGCACACGCACGACAGACGTGTGACGAATTGATTAGGTTAATGTTGACGTCATATGTAATTTATATTCTTTTATGAATGATGCGCAATTCTCTAATAGACGGCGAGTCGGCGGCGTGGGTAAAAAACATTTTGTTAAATGGTTATAACGTGATGAGTATATGTAACCGGTCAAATTACGCAATCAAAACTTAATTATGTGCTTTTGTTGCTAAATGATGTGTTAATAAATCATAAATATAGGTACGTTTTGTTCCATGCATGTTACTTGGGTTAATTCAAAATCTAACACAATTTTTGAATCGTAAAATTGCTTTTTGGGTCTTTCTTAATAATTATTACTTAGACGTTACCATGTCTCTATCTACAGAAATATTATACAGTTATTTAAATATTCTTGTAATTAATTAAATACATACTACCCAAATTTGCATTCAGATAAAATGAGATAGGTTTGCCGGGAAATATCAACTTATAAAAATTATTATAAGGCTCCAAATTGCCTAGTAATATTTTTTTTCTTACGTCTATTTCACTTTACATTAAATTAAACTAATTACTACAACTTTTATCAAAAAGTAAAACAACAAAATGACAGCTAAAAGAACATAAAATTACCGTCAGAGTTCACTCATTGCGTGTCTATATACAATCATGTTTTTATCTACACCCATTGATTGGCCGCCGCGTAAACCAGTAGCCGACTTCGGTACATACATAAGTGGATCGTTGCGTGTATATTTAGCTACCGGGCACGCCCTCTCAGAGGGTTTGAGAGGAACGTCTGATTGTTATATAGGTACTTAGTGTTTGGTGTTTTTTGGGTGTGGTTTTTGGTTTATCGGCATGACGTAATAAAATTATTATGTGAAATTGAGTGAATGGTTTAAAATTAGCTATTGAAGTAACTGTAATTAAAATCATGAAGGATAATATTATAAAAGCCATAATATATGTGTTATTTTTTATCACCACATAAAAATATATCCATTTTTATGTAAACTACATCATAATTAGAATTTATTATCTACTAAAAGTTTTATTATTTAATAAATATTTAGACAAATAGGTTTAGGATATGAATTATTCTTTAGCCTACGAAAATAGAAAACAGCTTTTTAAAAGTAATAATATAATTATGTAGGTAAATACAGCCACTATATCATTTATCCTCTAACTAGAGAGCTGAGAGGGTTTAGGCCATAATCCACTCACGCACGAGGAGACCTGAGCCCAGCAGTGGGACTTGTGGGACCCGAGATATCATTTATCATTAAACTTATATTCCCAACTCTTTTCGACGAAAATACCAATTCTAAACCTACAAAATTCACAAATCTGTCAGTGAGTTGATTAAGATTTTTTACAATATAATATGTAGTTTATATAACGAGTTAATCTGTTAACTACACGATCTGTAGGTACCCGAGGTAGGGATAGCGAGGTCCAGCGCCGGAGGCTATCCGACCGGAGCCCCAATATATCAGTGTACGGATACTTGGTTCAACGAACAGAGAGATACATGGAGACGTATTCATGTTTCTTTTTTCGGTAATATTTTTGACAAGAAGTCCCGTGTGCTTCGCACCTGTCGTTCTTTATTTGGCTGCTCAGCTCCTATTGACCGTAGCGTGATGTTATATAGCCTATACCTTCCTCGATAAATGGGCTATCCAACATTAAAAGAAGTTTTCAATCGAACCAGTAGTTTCAATAGTAGTTCAATCAATGAAACAAACTCTACACCTAAAAATATTAGTACCGATACTTAGATGATGTTTCAAAACTTTTGGTCACGTAATTACGTACACAGAAAGATGCCAATGACATAGGTAGGACTATTTCTAGATTAAAATAATCATATTTCAACCTATTTAGTTTACCTACAACTAATTAAACGTGTTAGTAAAAATATTTTTCTAATAGATACTATTTTATTAACTCTAGAAGTCACGGGGCTTCGCTGCCGTCGTTCTTTGTTTGGCCATAGCGTGATGTTATATAATATAGCCTATAACCTTCCTCGATAAATTGGCCATCCAACTCTGAA
The DNA here is from genome assembly GCA_905147015.1 of Laspeyria flexula. Taxonomy (NCBI): domain Eukaryota; kingdom Metazoa; phylum Arthropoda; class Insecta; order Lepidoptera; family Erebidae; genus Laspeyria; species Laspeyria flexula. Next base: position 5,743,447 of record LR989964.1, on the reverse strand, counting down.
AGATATTTTTCAAATCAGACCAGTACTTCTAGAGATCTAGCGTTCAACCAAACAAACAAACAAAGTCTTCAGCTTTATAATATTATTAGAATAGATTACTTTTAACAAAATATAAAAAGCTAAGATTTACGTTAATATTTTGGCAAATAATTTTTTTTATTATAATCTAATGAACAGCGAAGTCTCCACTACCGGCTCAATGTTCCATCCATCGCATACCTTTCCTGTGGGAACGCGCGGGACATTAAGCGTTTCGTTATTTCTGCTTACACTCTCATTTGTATATTATAATTTGGCTCGGTTGGCTTCAATTTAAATCCTTATAGTGCATTTTATATACTTTATACAAGAACGTTTTATATAATACTTACAGCATGCGCACAAAAGAAATATTACAATTTTCAAGAGCTGAGTTTTTTTTTTCTACAATTACGTATTATAATAAATAAAGCCTCACATACATGAGGATTTCGAATATAATTAATTTCAGTCTGCCGCTCTTACGGCCAACTTTTCTCTTCGGCCAACAAAAGTGAAAAACTTGGCCTTAATCGGAAAATGATGGTAAAAGGCAAAATGGTATTTAGTAGGTTTATTTTTCTTTGAATTAACGGCACTAGGCTGGTCCTATTACAAGTCACAATAGATCAACCTCAGTTATAAATTGTTTCTGTCTATAGTTTAAATAATGACATTTAGTGTGAATGTTAATAAAAATGACGAATGACATTATGATGTTACGTCACTTTTAGTGTCACTAGAGCAGTACAAGTTCATTGCTTCGTTTTATTTTGCAAAACATGTTGAGTAACATTTTAAAATGTTATGACAAATGATTTAAGAATTTAAATGTTATTAGTTATGTTAATGTATATAGTGGAGCATTTTAAATGCCAATGCATTAACATATTAAATAAGCTTTTAAAATTGATTAATTAAAATCGATTATTTAAATATCTTTTGTGTTTCTTATAAAAAATTTAAATATATTCATAAAATCACAAACGCGTAATTATATCAGCATGATTCAGCTCATGCTTGAAATTCTTTCAAAATGTAAAGAGTTGCTGATAATCGCATTGTGTTCCTTCCTCTAAAGCTATATCTGTATGTGCGAGCGGGATAGATAGCGCATTGTTCGTAAAAATGTCAAATAGAATGATAAACATAAAATTTCGTGTTGAAATGATCGCACGCGCCTAACAATGAGAAGGTAATAATTTTATTCAAATACGGGTGATCATCAGTCTTTATGTTCTTTATATTTCTTTAAAGCCAGATTAATTTACGATCAGAATTTGTTAGCGTTTTGTTATTTCAATATTTATATTTTTGAGGTTTCTCTTTAGATAAGTACCTCCAATAAAATAAACCCCTTTTTCGCTTCAAATGTTTATATCTTAAGATAAGATTCGCAAATAACAATGAGTTATGTCCAAAAGACAAATGCAGATATTACTTACTCATACTTACGATAATCTTAATACATAATATTAAATAAAAATCCTGTGAAACAATATTTGTACACGCTAATCTTTATTATCCAAAAACGACCCGATAAACTAGATATGACCTATAGTGCAGCAGGAGTGCAGAGTTTTGTAAAATCGGTATTGAATTTTTCTGGAATAATTTTAGTCTGAACGTGTTTGTCCGCATCAGCTCTGGCCCCCTATAAGGAACAAACTAACTTGTGAAAATCGTTGTATAATGCAATGTTTTATAATATTATTATGATATTCCTAACAAAATAAAATATAAATCAAAATATATAACATTTAAACGCGCTTCCAAGCGTTTTGCTGCAGATTAATGTCTAAAACATAGTGCTTAAATTCTCTGTGATAACGACGTTGGATGCATGTTTGATACACTATTAATCGAGAACGGCATAGAGGATCAATAAAAAAAAAACTTCGTATACAGATAGAATATAATCTGGAATAGCATAAAGAAGTGGCTAAAATTGAGATTCTATTTATTAAAGTTGAAAATATGTAGTAATCTTAGTATGACCCATTATTACAATAAAATAAGCTTAATACAATAATCAGCAGCCTATGTCCAGCAGTGGGCGTCCTACGGTTGATATGATGATGATGATGAATACAATAATAACATAATCAGTGTGATAATGTCTACACGGCCAACAGTTGTACAATAAAATATGTATATACTACAATACAATACGACACATCGAATTCCTAGAAAGACGAAAGCCAAAAGCCGACCGAACTCACGCTGACTAGGCAACGATACTCATTGAAAGCTTCACAATAGACTCAATGGCTATAATAGACGGTATTAGATGTACCCATAAAGGCATTGACACAATAACTTGATAAATATTGGAGACCAAGTATAGTCTATTGTGTTATAACCAAAACTATCACGCTTGTCTGTTTGGCGTGTCGAAATGTGTGCCTTAGCTGCGACTTAAGAAGGTAGAATATGAATGCAATCTTTAATAAATGCAATATGTCGAATCCTTTGATGTTAGTGACTCTCATGGGAATATTGGCAAAAACTTTTCTAAAATGATTATTGAATTTAGATATCTCTGTTAAAATTGTTATGGATTATTATTGCAGAGCAATGCCGTAATCTTTTGTTCCTTTTCTACTCTATTTAGAAGGTTAGCTTTTGATAGGCGTCTATTGCATGTACTTGTTTTTAAATTTCTATATTAATAAGCAAGCACATTAAAAAAGTCTCAACATTGTTGAGTAAAACTTTGTATTCAACATTATTCTTTGAAAAGAATAACATCAAAGGTATTTTACAATCCACTTCGAGTTTTATTACGCCAAGATGAATTTTAATTATTGGCCTTTAAACTTAAAAGCTGAGTGAACAATTGTATTTATGGTGGCCATTTGATCTGTGGTTCAAATAACTCAATGCTTGTATCTATCGACCCTGTACCAATTATGATATCTATAAACTACATATTGGTAATTCTTGTTTCCAGAAATTTCAGTATACATTGCGTTTTTGTAGCACACCAAAGTTAAATAGTGGTTAGTGAAATGGCAATGTAAAACGTAATCGATTGTTTGCCCAACATTGTAAGTCCGTTTCAATGTATTCTGGAATCTTGCGTAATTAAACTACGTAGTGGCAGTTTTTGTCGATAATAATTATTAAGGTGCAATGTTTACGACCTGCGAGATTCCTTACAATAGTATTAATGAACTGCATTTAGTATTTTGTTCGGATGATTTATAATCTTTTGTACCTTTCGACTATCAATCATTTATGTATGTTTTTGTTTGGTGTAAAATACTGGTTTTGTTTAATGTGTATGTCTGTACGAGGAAATGGTTGGTTTACGTAGTGTTCGACAGAAATTGGCTATTATATAGGTAGTTGAATCTCCGCAAATTATCGCTACATGGTTATGGTATTGAGTTTTCGTACACAAGGTCTTAATGAAAATATGATTTTACAATATGTTTATTGTTATTTATTAAATAGTACACTTAAAATTTAATGCTAGTTAAAATTCAACTTATTGCAGTAGTAGTTTTTTTTAGTGATTGAGATTTTCTTAATACTAGGTTATTTCAAATCTTAACAACAAAATAGACAATAAGAAATAGAGAAAAGAAATTTAAAATATAAAAAACTGCAAAACAGACAGTTAAAAAACCATCACTGCCAGTTTATCAGCGTATTGGGTACCTACCAATGTTGAAAACACGTAACTAATTTTTAAAAACGTTTGTCATTTCTTACTATACTTCAATATTGCACAGCAAGTATAACCCCTTATACATTATTACACCTTAAGCTACGATTCAGACCAACCGGCCCGCATCGGCCCGCGCTGGGCGGCATTTTACAATGCGTTAAAGAACATTGAAATGTATCAACAGTAATTACAGTTCATATTTGCATGCAACTAGCAAATAAGGTTGATTAAAATGATACCAAAACAGATATACAGGATGTCCAAGTAGGTTACACACCTGTCACCGACATTCTTCAATGTATCATTAATGAGTGTTTTGACTCAGAATATTAGACACCACACACTATGACGCATCGTTTTAATTTATTTGATATCTCGTTAATAAGTTCAAGTAAAGGTGACATAGGTACGATTCAGACCAACCGGCTCGCATCGGCCCGCGCCGGGCGGCATTTTACAATGCGTTAAAGAACATTGAAATGTATCAACAGTAATTACAGTTCATATTTGCATGCAACTTACGCATAGTTACCTCCGTCGGCATCCCGCAACGCGTCGCGACGGCCGACCGGCTCCGACCGTAAGTTGCAAATATGAACTGTAATTACTGTTGATACATTTCAATGTTCTTTAACGCATTGTAAAATGCCGCCCGGCGCGGGCCGATGCGAGCCGGTTGGTCTGAATCGTACCTTAAGCTCTGTTTCTCCATTGGTAGATAAATGACAGATAAGTTATCTGAAAGTTAAATGACAGATTTTTATGAAAACTAGCTGTTAACCGCTGTAGTGGAATTTTATTTGCCACTGTTCAACTCCGATTGGTCGTAGCGTGATGTGATAATAGCCTAGCCTTTTTTGATAAATGGACTATCGAACATTATAGAATTCTTAAATTTGGACAATCAAACAAACAAATTTTTCAGCTTTATAATTTTATTTTATTTTTATTTTATTTATTTAGGATCTCCAACAAAGAAAATACACTGCAATTTACACGGTTACAATCATTTACGTATTACAATTGAGTACTCCTTCATTTATAGGAGACCACAGCATGCAATTTATATTTAATTCATAAAACTAAGTTAAACAAAAAAATCAGTAGTTTTAAGTAATTAATATGTGAATTTAACATTTTTTTAAACACATTTATTATATATGGTTAAATTTGACACATAGATAAGTTAAATTTGACATTTGGCTTTATAGGTATAATACACTTATCTGCTTTAAGTGAAACGGGGCCTTAAGTTTCTAAATAAATATTTGAATGATGTAAAGCGTCAAATTATTTAAAAAACGAAGATTTTCATGGCCATCTTCTTCTGTTAACGAGGATGACGTTTGAATTTGGAAAACCCCTCACCACATATTGGTAAATACCAATCGTCACGATGCTAGCGAATGTGACGTAAGGATTCAGTTATCAAATGAAGTAATTTGACCAAAACATCTTAGCCTTTTTTGTACATATTTTTAATTATGCAAATGATAATTTTGGAACTTAGCTCCTGCATGTGGCATAATGTGGGTTTCGGGAAAAAGCCGCGATGACACTACGTTAATTTTGGAATTATAACTGTAGAAACTGGGTCAAATGTTTGTAAATTCATCAAAATTTCAACCCTCTTTTTTGTAAATTTTTGTCACAAACGATTTCTTACGTCACTAATTTATAGAATATTTATCAAAAATGTTATTCATACTGAAAATACAAAGTCATCTAATAGTGACATAGTCAGACTTCCCGTCTACTTTGTTATCAATATTTCTAGCTAATACGGAAAGTTACATATAAACACACGACAGCTAACGTCACAGTGACGAATACTTCCTTGAAAGGACTCGGTCCGAATTCCAATAAATTGTTTGTAAACAGAATAAGTGTAGTTAAGTTTAAAATTAATTGTTCAATTTTAAGGACGAATTTAGGAAAATAATCTGACTAAACTCCAACGTCCATCACCAAACATACGCATTTTAAATTTGTTACTCAATTAATTGGGAACGGCTGAGAGGATCGGTATGAAATTTATTTGAAATTATTCGTGTACAGTTAGATTATAATCTGGAATAACATAAAGAAGTGGCTAAAATTGAGATTCCATTTATTAAATTTGAAAACAACATGTACTTAGTCATCTTATTATTTAGTAATCTTTTCATTCATTTTTTCATTTTTTCATCTTATTATTTAGTAATTAGAGTGAATATTTGCAAAATAAAAAAAATACAAATTTTGAACTTAACTGTCAACATTCAATCATCTAAACTTTGTGAACCTATTCTTCAAAATGAACAATAACTTGTAAAAGTAGGTACACATAATGTCAACAGTTCAAGGGAAGGGACAGACGGTGTCTGAATCATAAGACATGATTTGAGATGAACCAGAGGCCTAAAGCATGTGGCCGGTGAGTCATCACTAGATCCGCTTGAACTCGTTTCGTATACATATTAATTTTGTTATGAGGATATGATATCAAATTTGATATGTTTTATTTTTTTATAAATATCTATTTTAGGGTGTATACAAGAGATTAAAATAATAACAATAGAATTTTTTTTATTCATAGTATATTTGTGCCACGACTAGAAAAAGATTCGTTTTTATTTAAACTACGATAAATAAATATAGAATTACTTTAAAACAGTAAATTGTAAATTTAAAAAATATTAAATTAATTTAAAAAGGATCAGGATTTAGGAAGGTGGAGGATCGAGTGTTATGGCGCGTGTTAGGAGAGGCCTATGTCCAGCAGTGGACTGCAATAGGCTGCAATATGCTGAGATGATGCTGATGAAATTAATTTAAAATAATAAATAAAATAAGATAGGGTATAACGACATTTCCAATTAGGAAAGTCCCTGCAACCAACGTGCTAAAGGTTAGACTTGTAGACGTACTCGATTAGCGCTAGAGATTGTCTGAAAAAAAAATACTATCCGAAAAAATTGGTTTATTTTTTAAAACCTATCCTACCGAGTCAAATGATGTCTATTCATTTGTAACTCTTGGAACTTACTTCTGATTAAATTCATTTTAGGTTCGAGACCGATAGCCTATGTTTTTGTATCAAGAGAAGTTGCTAAAAAACATGTAATATAGTTAAAAATTGTAGCAAACAGTTATCGAAATTTAAATTCCATCTTTACCTTCAATTCGATACGGTATTGGTAGTTGATCTTGAGCTCTCAGCTCTAATTAATTCGGTAATACTATTATATAATCTGACTAATCACGTGCCAATTATATCTAACGTAATTGCTTTAATTAAGAACAGTTGGAAACTTAATTAATATAGTCGACTAATTTTGGAGCATTTTATGATTCTGTCAAAATCTTTATCAAACTCGTTAATACTACACATATAATACATATAAAAGTGTATTACTATATGTTTGTCTGTTTAGATGCTGTATGACTTTATCTAAGTGCCAGATTTTATTTTTGTCTTCTATCTTCGCTTTACATCTTAATTATGTACTTATTAATGTTTTGCTTCGTGTAGTGACAGATTATGTCACTACCCCATTTCAACCCGTGGGTTTCGTAAAAAGCGACTAAATCCTATACCAATCCGTCTGGCCAGCGTAGTATGCTAGGCTAAATTCGTTCCACATTCTTTGGAGTAGACCCGTGTCCAGCAGTGGGACGTTTATGGATTGAAATGATGAATGTTTTAAGATTTTAAGGGTATCGAAAAACTCATGATGAGTTTCTCAGTGCCCTTAAAATCTGAACCGATAGCTTTTATTTAGTTACATGGCGTATGTTATATTTCTGTTAGCATTAATTTTTGTCCGTCAAACTTCTAGGTACTACTCTACCCTTCTTATCTTTGTCCCAGCAAAACTAGTAATTGTTTCTAACACAGTTAAATTGTGATTGATGTCCAATAAAATATGTTATAATATGTCAAATTTCTACTGTTGAAAATGTTCTATTACGTCTTTTTATAAAGTAGTGTAAAGTCTTTTGTAAAGTTTACTTATTATTTCATAGCTAAAATGTAACCTAGGGAATCATTCATTTGCTTAGCTATTCATTCTTATAAGGTAGGTATACTTACCTATCTGCAAACCAGCTTCTTGCAAAGCTAAGAGACGAACAGATAAATCGTTTGTAACTAATAAGACCTTTGAACTCCAACCGTGACTGTTTGGACTGTAACGTTGGTCCGACAATGGCTTTTACGAGCACATATCTCATGCCGTGAGATGTTTATCCAAAAGACGGATATTAGACCATATACGGTATAAATATGTGAACCAAATATAAAAGATCTTTGCGATTTTTTTCGCGGGCGCCTCTGTTTGACGACTGGTCGTGACTTTGTTTGTGTTTTAGGGGCAATCAAAATTTGCCAGAAGGTTATGCAATGGCGGCTTGTTTAATGCAACTTCTTTTTAGATTTTTTTCGTTGATATTTTTAGGTAGACAAGGTTTTTTGTTCCACTTAGGCTTTTTGTTAGGACCCGCGGTTCTTTTAGACTTCAAGGATTAGGTTCTAAACAAATACGTACAAAATATAATCGCAGTATAGGTATTTGAGTACCTACCTATGTGTACCTACATGTTTTTTGTTAAAGTTGTGGCAATAAATTACCATATAGATGAATACGAATTTATTTACCGATATTCTTGGCAAACAATGGAATTCTTTTACTGTTTGTAATACATAATATTAGGTACACTTCAGTGACCATTCATGGCAATAAATTTATTAAATCATAGGTGTATTAATATATAATTAGTATTTTATGTAATACTTACGTAGTACTTACTTAAATTTACAGTTTTGTGTAAGTATTAGGTATAGGTAATAATTACGCAAGAGTGGAATTCAAGTTAAAAATTTTAAAATACATTTGAGGATTTCTAAAAATGTCTGTTCCGTATTTTATTGTTCTGCGTCGCTAAAGTCATAGAGTTAACAAATCTTTTTGTTATAAACAAAAGTTAAACAGATGTTAACAAAAAGCTAGTTCTCACAATTTATATTCATCTATGTGAAGCAGTTAAATACCTATTACTTTGTTTAGTGTCGCATCTAGTCCCAACACTCAAAAGATGTTATAGTACTAATAACAGGCGTCTTTGTCTCTTCAACAATGAAAGTACTACGCCATTCATTAATATCTACTATACCTATTCTACGTTCACAAATGAACCATATTATTATTCATCACATGTAAGAGCTGGTTCCCACATTTCTGTTACCCAACTCAAGTAATCACAAAACTAAAAATATAGCTATTCAATACTAATCAGCAGATACTTATGATCAGTCATACTGAGAAATTTAACTATGAATGCTCATTAAAGTTAAGTCTAAAACTGCAGGCCGTAGGTATACGAGTCTCGAGATAATTTGAATGGAGTTACATAGCTATAAAACGGCTCATAAGTGCCGCTTCACGCCTGTACCGAGAATTAAATTTTATAGCTCCTTTAACACGCGAAATTTGAATATTGTGTGAAAATCGCCGTGTATTTTGAATGAAATGTGTTTTCAAGTAACCGCGCGGACGCCTGAAGATGTCTGTCGTAATTTCACTGTTATCTCAACTTAATGGTCAGTTTGCGGTTTGTCGGCAACTGCAGTTAATTCAGTGTTCGAAACTTATACGACCTGTATAAATTGATTTCTGTAACTGTCCACACACATAACTGGCTATAAAATTGTAAAAAAAACAACATTTAAAATTCAAATAAAAACATCACAATTTGAATTTCGAATTTCATCGCTAAAACAATTGTGTAATTACACGGAGCTACAGTAACTAGAAAGTACAGAGCGCCCGGGGCGCGGTAATGACAGAAGCCGAAAATCATCACCAATTTACCGGTAAACAGTACCGGTGCCCAAATAGCCGGGATCGTGTGTATCGTGAGTGAAATCAACGGTAGCGCCGCGAGCCACCGCGAGCTTTCCCACCAACTTCTTCACGTATTGTGCCATGTGTATGTAATCGGTAGCTTTCTTCAAATTATTTAGATAAGTAATGACACTAGTATTTTACACATACAAGAAATTATTGTAGGTAATAACTAAAGCTATTTCACGTACGATATTCACTACTCGACAAAATTATTTAAAATAAAAGGTGCAATATTTAACTAAATTAAGCATTAATTTTGGAATTCTTTGTATTGTAACTGATAAACTTGATATTGGAACTTTATTTCTAAGGTAGTAATGAAAGTCTATCAATATCAGATAAGTATACGTAAATCAAAACACGGACGTTGAACGACGAATGTCTATAAATCTGTGGAGTTTTCCCGAGCCATCAGGTTACCGTAGCGCTACCTGTTCATTCACAGGCGCGCACGTGGTGGGGGCTGCGCGCGCGCCTTCCGCGTAACGCTATCAGTAGTTTCCGCACCCTCGCGCCGCGGCAGTTGCTAAACACACCCGCTCATGGTCGCACGTCCACTGTCACCGCACATTGACACATCTAGTCACTTTAAATCCGCGCTTTACGCCCGCTCAAATCAAATTATGTCATTCGCATTTCAGTCTTAACCTCCAAAGAATAAGTTCCATTTTTATTTAATTATACGATAAAGTGAAAGTGTTAAGTTAAGCTTGTAAAGCTTAATACCTTCTTCGTGGGCAATCGATATTAAAGGTGCGTATTTTAATAATTCATAAAGTGTTATTATGGCCAACATTATAAATTATTCGTAGTGAGTGCCTTATAGAAGGTTACTTTTGTTGAGGAATAATTGTAGGTCTTCATGATAATTAATAATATCATTTAGTTGGAATTGCTTTAAATATTTTATTTGAATGGATTAAGTATGTTAAATACATTAAGGATATAGTTAGAAACCAATAACGTTTTATTATATTTGTTTCATTTATGTGATGTGTGATATATCAAACAATGATAACATTTTTATAAGTACACATTTTTGAAAAATTCTTTCACAATGCGACGGTCAATGACGGGTCTTAGACATTAGGGATTACTTATCCTCCTCACACCCACACAATAAAACGAGATAAAACACAAATTAGTCAAGACAACCAAATACTCTACACACATCGTTATCATTCCACATAACACACAGAGAAACATGAACTCTATTCGAACACAAATACAGTCACATATCGTGCGCACTCGACATTTGATAACTTATCATTGTACAGGCGTTCAAGCCCCGCCCGTCGTAAGCATCACATCTTTGACCAGACAAAATGTTCGCCGTGATGCAAATTGACGAGGACCACACACGGGATTTCAGACGCAAACTGCGCCCAAAATGCGAGTTCGTCTGCAAGTACTGCCAGCGTCGATTCACGAAGTCTTACAACCTGATGATCCACGAACGCACCCATAAGTCACCCGAGCTATCGTTCAGCTGTGAAGTGTGCGGGAAGAGTTTCAAACGACAGGACAACCTGCGCCAGCACAGGTGAGTGTAAATCCATGTTATTTCAAGGTGTTAACTTCTTGGTAATAATCGTTATTGCTATATTTTCACAACATCTAATAAAATACAATATAAAGAAGTTTAAAATCACATAGTAGTTTCTTATAAATTAGAAAAGTTTTTTCTTTAAAACAAGATTCAAAAAATTTTTGTTTCAAAACTCACGTAAAACATGTATGAGCGTATAATAAAAGAACATAATTATACTATGTCCCTGCATCTGCAACAGGCTAATTGCATTTTTTTCTTTTGTTTCTGTTCTGTATTTGAAATTCGTAATCAATGAAAAAGAAAACAGTTGTTGTTTTATGCCAGTGAATGACGATTATTAGTGAGGGGTGAGGGTTTTAACCTTATTTATTGTATTACGTATATTTAATTTTACATATAACTAATTTTACACACAGCTGTATTCATATCGCTGTAATAAGTTCTTGCACTTGGTGTTTTCAGTATAATTATCAATGAGGTTAACATTTTTTTTTTACAGTAGGCATTTAATTTACAATACATTTAAGGTACGGAATACGCATATATCAGCGATTATGATTCTAAAGGCCATTAAAAATATTGTCAGCTCTGTAGGCCTTTAATTTCCGGATTGAAATTACCTAGAAGCAAACATTTAAATTTGTGTTATTCTACAGAACCTGCTATGATTTAGAGGATTTAGATTCTTTAAATAGAGGTCAATCTGCTGTCTATAACAAAAAAAAAATATTGTACACTAATTTTCCGCGTGATCCATGCATATCTTAGTTACTTTCTTAACCCTCCAACTACTTTTCCTATTCAAAATATCAGATCACATTCTAAATTATTGCGTGCGCCATAATAAACTTGCATAATATTCAGCAACTATAAACAAATAGTTAGCATATATTCACACTAAGTACTGCATTCACCTACATACCTCGCGGTTTACTACCCAATCGGTCAGGTGAGACAAGGTTGTGGTATGCCAACTCACTTAGTATTAAGGTCTGCTTATCAGGAAACCATTCAGGTGTACTACTATTACATGTTATATTACTCTAAGTTCTATGGATACCTACTGTTTATTGAGTTTTATTTACAAAAAAAAAGTATTTAAGTAGTATATCAGTTGTTTAGTATCCATAACACAAGCAAATATAATTTTCTTTGGGACTAGATGGCGCTGTGTGGATGTGGTAGAATATTATTATTATTATTTATACTGTCGCAAAAGGCGTAGGGACTAACCTTATGGAGACAAGAACACTGCGAGGAAAGGAAATTCGATTCAAACCCTATACCAACACGTCTGACTAGCGGGGTATAGTTGGTTAAATTCTCTCCACATTCTTTGGACGACACCCATGTTCAGTAGTGGGACGTTTGTGGGTTGAAATGATGGTTAGCGAAATGTGGATGTCCTCTAACTAGCCCTTCGGAGAAAGGCGTGACAATGATAATAAGTTGTATAATTTAATTTTTTTATTGATATCACAATATCTTAGTATGGTGTTTTTGTAACATGTGACGTTGCATTGTCATCATGTTTAAAACATTGTTTTAGGGCCTATAAAATCACAGGATTGGAATTGCTAACAAAACCAAATAAAACCTCCCCACAAAATGCATACAAATTTGCAACAGCATTGTTGTAAATAATCTATTTCTAGCCATTTAAAAAGAAAACAAGCTAAAGAGGCTTATAAACTGATAGCAGATAAATTTTAATTAGAGCATCATCGAGGTAACAAACCTGGGACGGCCATAAACTTGGTGACATTGAGCCATTGCGTTGTAAACTGTTGGAGTTTAATACGTTTATCTACTTTTATCTGTGTTGTAAGATCTTACTTACAGTTTTATTTGTTTAGCGTTGAATTCAGCTGTGATAGATGAAACTGTTTTTTTTTTTAATAAAACAATTAATGGAGACAGAGTACACCCAGGCGTGGAAGCAATATCTATGAAATTAACTGTTGCTCGGGGCTTCCTTCCCATCGTTCTTTATTTGGCCACTGCGCAGCTTCTTTGATAAATGGGCTATATATCTATCTAAAAGATTTTTTTAAATCGGACCAGTAGTTCCTGAGATAAGCGTATTCAAACAAACAAACAAACTCTTCAGCTTTGTAATATTAGATCACATATATATCGTATAAGAAGAAGAATAGCTCGTATAATAATAATTCAAAATAAAATATTTTAACAATGAAAGTGGTTACGGGAATCAAAGTACGCGCAGTCGGACCCGTGGAAATTAAAATATTAGTTCAGTCAAAATGAACAAAGTCCCGTGCAGAAACTATATCTTAACATGACTCATTACAGTCCTTACCCTTTAAAAACAAAATCCTCTTAACTTGTCAATTGTCAATATGGTTTCAATTGAGTTCAGTAACTTCTTAATACATTCGCACGTCATTAAAACGACATCGCATGGTTGTCGCGTAATTATCATACAATAAGACAGTAGCATTACATTGATAGGGTCATGACCCAAGCGAATATCATCTTATACAATGCCGTTACTAAGGAAAACTATAAGGAAATACGATGACAATAGAAGCGAATTTTACGTAGCAAAAAAAAAACTGAATGATTTCCGCTGAAAAAAATATTATTGCGCGGCGTTTACTTATAAAGGTAGTAGTTGCTTAAGAACTACAAAGAATTGACATGAACTTAAGTGTCGATTGCCTCAACTTTCCTCAATATACTCATGCAGTTTTTGAATTGTTCTGAATCCTGGTGTACTTTTTGTCTATGGTTATGGAATTATTAAAAAGAGAAGGGTACAATAATACAGTCACCTGTGAAGACTTCAAATACAATATTTTGCTTAAAAGACAAAAGTCATGGCTCTGTTTTGTTGCTCAAATATCTTAAAAGAAAAGCATAAAAATTAGTTACAGTGAACTCAGCAAAGTCTAAGCGATGTTAATTCTTTAAATTTTTCTTTTAAATTCGCGATTTTTACTCATTTAAAGGCAACTAAAAATACATCCTTAACTTAATCCAAACAGTACAAAATACACGAATTGTCGTGTGTAATAAAAGTTAGAACAGCAGCGCACGCGTTCGCTCCGTGTGAATCGACACAAGCCGTGGTGGGCTACCAAGATCGGCGATAGATGCCTCTTGCTGCGTGAGTCGTGATCGTGACGAGGCCGTGTGTTAACGGTGCTTAATGGGCCCTAATGCTTCCGAAACTGTGCGAACGCGGACGGTAGCCCCTACAACGAACCACACGTGACTTGTGCAGTATAATTTGCAGTTTATGCTCTCCCGTACATGGTACAACAATGTGTAACGTAACAGTAAGTGATTGCAGCAATTTTCCGATTCTAGGTTTGGGCAGTTTTCTGTTCCATTCTAGATGTTTCGATGTAGACATAAAACCTTGTTTGAACTCGCTGTTGAAACTCAGTTCCTTTTTTGAATATTTCAACTATAAAATGGTCCAAAAATCTCAGAAAATTTCTCAAACAAAGTGATTAGTACAAGTTGCAGTCAACGATTGACTGCAACCCTGATCTTTATTATATTTTTTACCAACTCGGTTGCTAAATAGTCTTTACTTTTGTTACAATGACACAACTCATCAGTAATACTAAGACCTGTAAACCCCGCGGCCCCGGGGTGGCCAAGCATCCTTGTAAGGTTTGCTTGTACCTTTCCATGCTTGATAGTTAAACTATATGTATTTTTATCGTAGGCTGGCATAATTTTCTTACTATCAATATCTGTATTCAAGGAAAAAGAAGACACAAAGATTCAGGCTGAATAGGTAAACTGATAAACGGTTCCGAACCGCTATTTTTGTCACTACCAGGTTGTGGAAAAACCTGATGTGCCTTACTAGTGCCAGCTATAGCGTCATTATTTGGTTCTGCTGCACAATAAACCGGGAATTGGTTCAAATAATTAGGTATGTAAGACATTTGTGACATCAAGCTATCAATGCGAGGGTAGGTGCGAACACGTTTAAACTCGCTCTTACGTTTATGTATTGTTAGTGAACGAGAGGGTTTATTGGGCAGAGGTGACGCTGTGCCCTCCTCAAACTCCGAGGATGAGGAGGAGCTGCTTTCTGATGCCCCAGAGCTCGATACCAGTGAATGTTCTCCATCCGAAGCAATACTACCGACTCGCTCAGATATGTTTTTAAAGTTCTTACCCTTGCTGTCTGGATCCATCGTTGAATTTATTGCTGTGTTCCTCTACGGACACTTTAAAACACAAACACATAAAATTTAAAACTTTAATGAATAAAGGAAAAAATATTCTCGATTTAAAAAAAAAAACGTCTTTCTCATGCGAATGACAAGAATGCAATGACATTTGACAGCTATATTGGCGGTAAAGTTCCAATCGCCTATTTTAGGTGACAGAAAAAAGAAAGGAATTCTCGTTAATCCTACCGATTTGGACGGATATTCTCGATTGTCCTCAGAATCATAAAAACTGCTTCTTCATACCATTGCTGTGTTTTAGAATACAATATAATAGACAATTTTCAACACATTCTTTTTATCCGTGTAGTGACGGATTAAGAATACATGATGTCACTATCCTATTTCAACCCGACGGAGTAACCTTAAACTGACAAAAGTACAGCGAAAAAACTTGGAAACAAAACCATATACCAACCCGTCTGGCCAGCGTGCTATATTAGGTTAAATTCCCTCCAAAATGTTTGGAGGAGATGTGGGACATTAATTTATGGGTTATAATGATGATGCTGATCAACCTCATTTGTTGACTTGGCTTGGCTGTGCCCCTAGCATTGCCAACGTCCATGAGCGTCCATTTACCATCAGGTGGGTCGTCTGCTCGTATGTCACTTTAGGCAATAAAAATGAAAACAGTATTTTTAATAAGCGTCACCTTAACCAAATGTGAAATTTCGTGACCCATCAATAAGAAAAATCATAGATACCTACATAGCTAACACGCCTCTCCTCACATTATTCTCTATGAGGAAATTATTACTATAAGTCAATAAAATAAACCGTTTACCATTGCGGTGAAAACTTCCCTATATAGGGAAGTTTTCATCACATCATCTTGGTGTAAGGAAATCTATATTTCCTTATACCAAGATGATGTCTGGATAATGAGGCATCGTGTGAACCGTGTGTCGGCACTGAGGGTAAAGACGTGAGTGCCGTCGGCGGCTTCGCTACTGATTGTTTTCTTAAATGTTCCCTCCGTACACGTCATAAACTTCATTGAGACATGTATTTTGAATTACGAACGATGTGTTTATGGCCAGTATGCGAAAAATGATCACGTGATTACCTAACGTTCCACATTGAAAAAAAAAGGCAAATTATTTTTTCATTTATTCAGAAAATTAATATGGTTGCTTTTTTATTATTATCTTCAAATTGAAAAGCAATAAGTAGGTCATGTTCTCGTCTTATTCATTATATTTATAATAAAACTAGCTTACGCCCGCGTGTTATGTCGATAGTAAAATATATATAATATATTAGTAAAAACTTAGCATTCTACTGTGGAGACACAGTTTATTTTAAATGGATGTGTAGTTTCAAAGATACTCACTCACACAAACATAAGCCCTTTATATATTAAGTAGTAGTATAATATTAAGTAGTAAAGATGATTGTTATTATTCCCCTTACATTTTGTCTTCTAACGTTCGTCGTGCATATCTAAATATAAAGTGCATCTACCAACTCGATTGCCATTAATTATCGCAGCTTTCCCAATTAAACACGTTGCAATCGATACATCGTTCATTAATCTAACTAAAACAATACATCTTGCTTAATTACGATTCTAAATAGAATCGAGAGTGCGATGTCCCATATAGTTAGTGCTTTAGGTCATCGGTGCACAAGCGCTGGTCTTATCTCTCCATCGTTCCATAGGTCGATCCATTGGATTCACGACTCGAACCAATCGAGTTGACACATCGATTATTTTCTATACAGTCGGCTTTGATGAAAATTATACCTTTTGAAATCGATTGGTGTTGCCTTTGAGATAGCTTGTTTATATTTGCTAAAATTTGCCAGTGTGATGTCTTATTTCTTGTTACTCCCAAAAGAGTGCACTTCTGAATAAGTATATTTATTTTCTATTACTAAATCTAATACACATGTCGTAAAGACTAAGTAATAATTAAAACTTTTTTCTAAAACCAAAGTACCTATAATGTACCCAGTAATAATAAATAATTAAAAAAAAATCCAATTTCAAAAAATATTTTTATTTTTTATAAAGATCATTTAAATTTCGAACATCAAAACATTGAATGGATCGGAGCGAAATGCTATTCTGATCAAATAATCAATTAAAGTAGGTGCTTTGCCCACCGCCCACCACACTTCTTTACCTAAGTTTACTTGCACAAACTCAGACTTGAACAAGTCTACCGTAATGTGGTATGGTAATCAGATGTAGTCGATATCAACGGGTTGTTTCGGTACACAATAGTTCGCGCGTTCTATCCGCCAAGCGGCTAGGTGGCAATACAGTTAATTAGGCATCCTTTGAGATATCCTAACAGTATACAGGTTGTTCTGAAAGTACTTAACTCGTGTCGTGACATTAAATTAAGGCTTTTGATAAATCGTGGTACCTACTGGTTTCTCACTGATATTGTTCAATAGTAAGGAAGGATTACCTACCTAATCATATTCATGATTGTATGATTTACGTATCTCTATCTTGCTTCATCCATTTATTTTGAAATCGTTACATTATTCTTTTTTTAAATAATTTCAATTTACCTAAATTATTTTATTACTAGAATGTAATGAATTGACAATACAAATATTAAGAAAAATACTGTTGCAATTAGAAAAGAATATTCAAATCATTTTTCAGATTTCGATCAGAAGTCAATTAACATAACATAACATAGTTTCACGCCTTTTTCCCCGAAGGGGTAGGCAGAGGTGTTTCACACCCACATTTCGCCAGCTATATTTGGTCCCATGAAATAGGGGCGAGCCTATTGTCATCAACATTTGTTTACCAAACTCCAAAAAGTCAATTAACATGTTTGTATTAGGTGAATTTCCAAGTTACATAACTTATTTACAATTATGTAACTGACATCAGCCTGTATACAGGAACCAAGCTGCTAAGTTCCCACAGTCTCACATACAGGGTGTGCAATCACGAACTAACCTAGTGTATCGTACGGAAGTGGATAATGCCGCGTTGGCCGTCACCCGCGCCCTTTTGCTTTGTATCGAGATCTAGACACTTGCGAACTAACACGTGGAGAACTATTAGCTGGGATTTCTATCGGTTTACCTATCGATTGTTCTCGAACACTTTGCTTTTGTTCTTTTTTTAAACAGGAATTAACTGTAATTAAAGTAAAGTAAATTCGATCTAAGTTTATTCAGCTAATTTATTTAACGTAGTTAAGGTCTATATTTATGGTCATGGTTTGAAACTTAGTTGACAGGCTTTTGACGTATGTTTTATATAAAATCTTGTAGCCTTGTAAAATTATCATCGAAGTTGTGTTTAAACATTATAGATTAGGGAGGTAGTTATGGTGTCGAATTCAGAGTAGCACCCGCTAATAATTTAGGGCATAAATCTTTGTTTGAGAATATAATGACTCTTGTAGAATATATATTTTATTATAGAATTCAATACCTAAAAAAAATGGTCAATGTTAATCACCACAGTAATAAACAGTTTCGAAACTATATGACCGTGACTTCATTTTTCAACACTGAATTTATTCCGAATACGTTCGTGTATTTTTGCATTTTTTGCCGCGAATCAAGTGATCAAGGATCCCAAAGTTAATGACAAATAATTTGTTTCCGCGTCTGTTTCGGGTGTTTATTAAATCAAAAATCATTGTTGAGGTTGTTATGTACAAAGAGAAAAAATAATTTAACACCTGATACGGGTTCACGGACACTTAATATCTCCATCACGATTCTGCATAATTAACCTGATGAATTGATGACACTTACACGCTTAAAAACTTTTTTAATCACTTGTTTTTTGGCCGACGCAAATCTGTGGACAATTTTTACGACATAAAAATTGGCGAAAACATTGAAAATTATACAAAAGGATTTTTTATTTATTTATTTTGCAATTGTTTTTGATGTAACGTGTTTTCGTTTAGTCAAAATATTGGCAAAAATCTAAAAATAAATTCATAAAAATGTTGAAGCTCTCTATAAATGTTAGTAACTGTAGTTTTAAATCGCTAACGCTATTTTAATAACTTGTTTAAACATTTTTAAATGCTTGTTGATGTTTTTTGTACCAAATCCGAGGCTTTTGGCTAAGACGTTTTACATAAATAAGTTGTCCGTAACTTTGACGTTAATCCTTTTAAAATGTTAGCCCCTTTGTTGCTGTCGGTACAGAATCTTACAGGGATTTTGAGACCGCAACACGGATTTGGTGACCAAATTTTAATCTTATTTAAAGATTGTAACAGTATATTTTTTATATATTCTTAGAAAACTGCGGAGGGATTGATAAAGAGTTAATATTTGCGATTTCTAATGCCAACGGTACTTAATAGTAGTTTAAAATTTAAGTAGCATTTTTTAGTTTTAGATTGTAACGTCTCTAAACATGGTTTTAATGCCGGAAAGATACAGACCTTGTCTTTGATTATTTTCAAAATATACTCATAATTTTTGTAAATATATTTTATCTTACTACCTAGGTACTAATTTATTTCTTTTGGAGTTCATCATACTTTTTACTAACATTAAATTAATATTTTGCACTTTTCTTTTTATGCACTGTACTTTTTGTTCTATTCAATTAACTAGGTTGATGCCGTTCGGAAGATATGAAGATTTTACCTTTTTTCACATTTTTTTTTATTTTTAACATGTTTTTTTCAATTGTTGTAGATGTAGTCAATGCTTGTGGCGGTGAAGGTGATGGAAGCACGATCCTACTACAGCGGTCTCTCATACACAAATAGAGTAAGAATTAATTTTACTTTATCATAATTCTTTTACTCATCATCATAATATCGTAATACATACTTCAATTCTACGATCTAATGAGGACCGCACTAAATAGATGTTTTTATCCGATCGTGTTAAAAGCCCTACAAGCATTTGAATTTCAAATTAACTGGGAAATGTTCTTCACACTAAACAGGGATGGTCAAAATATTAATAAAAACAATTTTTCTAACATAAAATTGTTTGTTACAGAGAAATGCATTACAACCCTAACAAGGAGACCATGTACTTACGATGGTGATTACGTCACGAGGACTCATGACGTCATCAATGCCCGTAACACCAGGGGTTAACTTTACATAACAGTATTCGTGCTTCGTCAGTAACACCGCCAGAATGGGATATTGCAATTTTTTCGGTTATTTTTAAAAACAACTCGGACTCCATTTCATAGTTTTTTATATTGATTACAATTTTGTGATAATGATTAGGATAGTCGCTCAAATTTTTTTTTAGTCCAAACAAATAAAAAAAGACATAACTTAAAAATAACTTTTGTTTCAACTAATGTTTTATTTTTCAAAAAAATTTGAATATTTGAGCGATACCACTAAAATGCTAACGTAATAATAATTTCAAAATTCAAAATTTTTGACGTACAAAACATTCTGGTGATTTTGTAAATAGTATTTATTAGGAATAAGTGATGGTAGCATTTACAGCTTAACTGCTTAGATATATTTTAATGTAAAATAATATTTATATTATATTTAAAAAACATTGTTATTAAACTTCTAATACGTAGAACGTATATTAAAATATTATTATAAGGTTATTTTGTTAGTAAAAATACAAAAAAAACATTTTTCAAAATAATTTTACAATAATATGACAGTTCTAAAAATAATTACTTTTCAGTTATATGCGAACGGTTGATTTATTTGACAAAACGGTTCTCCCGTATATGTTTTATTTATTTTTAATTAATTCTAGTTTGTAACATTCCATTTATCGCTTAATATAATGTATATTATGAGGGTTGTTCCTAATACCTAGAAGTATGGGTAATAAAGAAAATAAGATTGGATAAGAAATATTTTATTCATGGTTTATTCAAAAATTATATCCGTTTTACCAAAAATTTTAAAACACTGCAGTTCATTAATAAAATTAAAATAGTTCTACGGTTAATGTCCTACAAAATCTTTACACTATTTTTTATATTCAAAATCTATAATAAGCTTTTGAATAAACCCTGAATTGAATAACGAAAATGATGATTTGGAATATTTTAATTATCATTATTAACGCTTTTTATATTCATGCACATCGGAAACTTTAACTAAGACAGCGATTGTGTTTAGTTATGTTATAGTCTTATAAGTTCTATTTAATATGATTTAGCGATCTCAATTCTTATCACAATAGTTTTTCATTTTGATAAATTTTCGCTTTTCAAATTAAAAACATTTATTCAAAAATAAAAATTATTAAACAATTTGAAACAATAGCTTGAAATAAATTGATATAATAATTGAGATTATTAAATCAATAAATTCTTATTACTAATCCTGGCTAATGTAAAATTTTACAATATTTCGTAATTGCGAAATAAATGTAAGGTTTTAAAAAAATATTTCAATTTATATTTTTGTAAGCGCTGTCTTTAAACATGGTATATAAATAATATTATATATTAATTGTCATATAAGACATCCACTAAATTGCTTAATTAATTATGCTTTAATAAATTTATGAAAAAAATGTATCTAGATTTGGTAAAAAATATTCCATGTGCCAATAAATAGACAGGGCTAAGTCCCCGTCATTAGCCATATTTTGATATAGATTTAGATGTAAAAAATAATATTTTTGAATATATTATTATGTATGTATGTATTCCATTAAATTGTGTAGATCAACGATAATAAATGATTGATTAATAAGAACATTGTTGTTACTTTATTCTCGCCTATTATCCCTGAAATTCAACAATAAGATATACCGAAAAATAATTATAAGAACCAGAGAAATGAATTTTTACTCTAAGTTTATGCATGGATACCATGTACTCACGATAGTGAATACGTCACGAGGACTCATGACTATAAAAAAACCAACACGTATCAGGCTGGCATATTATGTGGATTAATTATAAGTAGACGAACTGAATCTTTGTCAGCTGTTTTTTTAGAAAGAAAGAGACATGAATTTAGCTATGGGACATAATGGGACGTAAATTAAGAGTCTAAAGTATTATTAAATGTCTGTCTAAATAAACAGACTAAATAATTTAGAGGTACGAAGTAATCAATAATGCAAGTTAATATTTATACTCTAAAGTATATTTTGTTATATATTATTTATTTCTATTCTCCTAAAATTAACAATTAAAATTTGACAAAAAAAATGTATTCTTATTAGAATCTTATCTTATGTAGGATCGATATAAATCGACTAAAATTACAATAGCCAGTAGTAATAAATAAGCCAAATACACGACAAAGGTAAAAAAGACAACCGCCATACATTCTATATCATTTATTGATCTCAATATAAAATAAATCCTATTAAACCTAACAATATGAACGCGTACAATACAAAACAGGTTTTGTATGTGTAACACAGAAGCTAGGGAAGCCCAATTTAGTCATACACTATGAATAAGTTATAAAATATCGACTAAAGATCGACGAGTGACAGTGAGTCAATAATTTCTGCATAACGAGTTCCAAATTCAAATGGAGAATGGAAATATTTAGATATTATGCTATTTTTTAGTGATGACCTAGCTCATTATCGATTAAGGATTTGTGAATTGAAAATAAAAATATAGAGACTTTATAAGGTAAAGAAAATTCAGTAAAATATTGAAAGATCGTAACACTTATTTTCATTGTCTCAGTTTGAATATTGAATATTACTTAATCAAATATTTTTATTTAAGAATTTGAATAAGGAACCATATTCCACTCAAAGAGTTATTCTCTCAGTCCAGTGGTTAATTTGAATGATACAGAATAGCATATTCTCAGAAAAGAATAACTTAAGTTTTTGTTTTTGAATTATGTTGTAGGTTGGATGGCTTAGTAAATTAAAAAAAATAGTTAAACATGTATACTTTACAGCGCAAACTCCGCGCAAAAATGCCAATGTGTCCGATGCTAGTGCGTAAATTCCATACAAGTTACATCTAGAGGTCGGAACAGGTTTACGCGTAACGCGGTGGCTCGCAGACGGCGCGGCACCGCTTACTCATAGCCTGGCTAAATGACGCACTAACGATGTACCTATAATGATACCATCAGTGATTGATAGCTGATGAATTGCACTGAACAGTTTTTACAAGACTGGTATTACATATCGCACCTTCTATAGAAAGGCTCATTTAATAAACACTGTTTGGTCATTCATCTAGATTGCAAGTTACTCTTGTGAAAGTTAAAAGTTAAGAATGTAAAAAACTAATACGAAAAAAATAGAGTTAGCCAATTAGCCTCAACTAATTCAGACACAATGACACGCTGGAGTTAGTTAAATCCTTTATTTCATAAAGATCATATACCTACATGACACTTATGAGCATCATACAAAGCCAAAAAAGTGTCATCAAATTTGCCTAAGGCCAGTTTACTGAGAAGGTTGAACTCTAAGAAGAACTTCGCAAGAAACTCAGGCCACTCTTTTTAATCGCACAAAGTAGTTACAATTTCAATTGGTTACAGTTTTTTAATATCACAGAATAGAATAGAACTAAAACACCATACTAAATTAAATTTAAAAAAATATTGAACAATTGAAATTCCAAATTTAAATATGTATCTAAATCGGATAAATCAATCGAAATAAGTATTCCAAATTTAAATAAAGTCACGGAGGCCAAAGTGTAGTTCAGAAACTGGATTGAGCAATACAAGATCCGTCTAGCATCATCGTGAGTCAACCTCTCGTTTCGCGACTCATATCGGCCATCGCTGATTGTATCTCGGGTCGCCCAACGGAAGCCGAGAAAGCTGAATTTTTATACCGCAACTCACTAATATTCCCACGACACACATTTTGATGGTATTGTAACCTCAATTAGTATGATAATATGAGTGGTTTTTGTTTAATGGCGCGTGTATTACATTGTTATGATCGTAACAGGAATTACATTGCTTAATAAAATGTAAACTACCTATCTCTTTATTAGGTACCCCATGAAAAAAAAAAATTGGAAGAATTTCTTATAATATAAAAGTTAATTAATTAGTCATTACCTAATTTGTAATTATAAAGTATCAAAAAACAAAAATACTTTTCATCAGGATTTGGTTGGTATTCGTGTTGTATTATGTCTAAATACGGAGGTAATAAGTCTGTTTTGCCAATAAAAGTCAAGTAAACAACAATAATATACCTAGGTTCATGTAATTAATATTCTTAAAATGTTTACCACAAACAAGAAGTGTCATAGTATGCAAGTATGAACATGGTCCAGTCGTTGTACCGAGTAGGTTACATACCCGTCACGATCTAATCTTTATAAACCTGCGCTTGAACTGGCTGGAGCTGGCTGCGTGAATATTAAAAAAAATTACAATAGCGAAGCGGTGACGTAAGGTCAAACAGGGTTTGTTTAAATTTGTTTGAATTTGGAATTATAGTTTGGACCGATTTCAGTAAAAAAGATCCAATCAGCACAAACCTCATTTTGAGATATTTGACTTTAAAATTCATTGCATTTTAGTTAAGTTCTTATAGGATTACATAAAAATTACAAAAACAAAATTTAGCATTACAAAGCCAGAGAAATACTGCAATGAATTTTAAAGTCAGATATCTCAAAATAAGGTGATATAAGATAAGGTGTGTTGATTGGATCTTTTTTGCTTAAATAGGTCCGTTTAATAAATAGCTTAATTTAAAACTGCATGCTAGACACAATGGTAAGTGGTAGGTAACCGTTGCCCATGCATGACTGTGTTCTCATAGCATTGATCAAATCCTCAACCAAGCCGTGGCCTACCGAAAATAAAAGGGAAATAGGGCTTAATTCTGTGGAAGAGTAACGGGACAATCCTACCCTCATTGCCAACCACTGCAACTTCTGTGAGCCAGGATTAACAGCAATGACCCTTGCGAACACCAAATTTTGACACTACAGAGTCCCAGGAAATGCCTAGCCTAATGTCTTGGAACCAATAACGAAATTAATCAGAAGTAAATGGAAGAGTGGCCGTTGGTTGCAGGCGGCACAGGACCGTTCGCAGTGGCGTAAATTAGGTGAGGCCTATGTTCAGCAGTGGACGTCGTTGGGCTGATATGATGATGATGATGAAATGGAAGAGTTAATAATAATGGCTAAACTAATGGAGGTGAGGCCTATGTTCAACAGTGGACGTCATTGAGCTGATATGATAATGATGAAATGGAGGAGTTGGAAAGAAATTATCCACTTGCCTCCATAGCAAAGCGGGAGACAAAAGTAATCTGTATAGGATCTAACTGCCGTACTCAGAGACATTTAGTAAAAACGTGTAATACTTAAGTCTATACGCTTAAAGACAATAATTCAATGAACAAAATGTGTAATTTTATTTCAGATTACTACTAATTGACGTCTCCGAGTGCGTCCGTAATTCTATTAGAAAGAAAGCACCGCTTTCAAAAATTTAAAAAAAAGTGTGGGAGGGATATACTTTCAAGAAACACCGTAAAAAATAAATAGAATTAAGTATTATTGCATTTATTTTAAAATTAAATTTAACATAAACATATCCATATTAAGTCCATCTATCGTGTATCGAACTCCCAAGACGTTCGATCGAACAAAACAAACAAACATTAGGTAGTGTTGCGCTAATTTCGCTCACGGCGCGAATGCGCACAATGCGCGGAAGGCGTCTTTGTATTGACGTGCATGCGGCATGCGCAAATTGTTTCGTTTGTTTTGTTCGGATAGCATTGATTCTTGTATTGTTTTAGATCTTAATGATTATTTTATATTTAGGTAAAAAGCAATCTTTGGACCTATGCCCAGCAGTGGGTCGTTTCTGGGTTGTACTGATGATGATGATGATGATGATGAAAAAAGCAATTTTAACATTTTGTCACCAGACATGATGATGACCTCGAAACAACAGCACCGTACTGTCTTTGATAAAACATGTTTAAGAACCATCATGACTATGTCAGCTGTGAAACAAAAGAAAACCTTATCTAAATCGGCTCATTGGCTTAGGAGCTATGATGCCACAAACAGACAGACAGACAGAAACTCCTCTTTTTTGTGTTGGAGGTTAAATAAAACTGTATTCAAGTCAAAAAATATTTTAGTTTAAACATTTGACAAGTAAACTTAGCTTTAGTTGTTGTCAATCAGTTTTTTTGAATAAGCACTTTGTCACGGGGTTTACAAACAATTCACGGACAAAAATTACACCCAATTTCAAAATAATCATTTATAAATAAAAAAAAATACTTGTGTCGTGTGAGAATCGAACCGACGAAAGTCAGCACGGCCGAGGCGATCAACCGCCACGTCTCAGAAACATTGGAATCACAGAACAAGTTTCCTTTCAAAATATTTGTAGCCAAGAGGACAACCTATTTATGTACCTATTTATGTATGTGTGTAACATAAGTTCACATCATAGGAACATACAATTATCTATCATACTGATTTTAACAGCACACATTCTTTGCATTCCATAGCAAGAATAAATTACCCAATCAATAATAAATACACTTAATGTATCATATTAGACTCAGTAGTCATGATTACGTTAAACAAACAAACTTGAAGATCGTTCCTAATCAAGAGACCAACGATATTGTCCTATAATACTCAGACGTATAAAATAAAAGGTCACCAAATGGAAGTGCTGTAGAGAAAGCTATACTAATGAAAGCGATAGTAAGATTTTTTTAGAAAAATATTTTACTTTATTATATGCTTTTAAGTTTGTTAGAGTTCTTGTTAAGAAAAAAGTTATTTTTGTAATGCAAATATAAAAAAAAAACATATCAACTTTCCGATTGCATCATAAGACTAGTTAATAATATTAATAATATATCTAAGATATTGGTTGCATATGGATTCACAGTACGGGTTGTATTACATACAAATCTTAAGTAAAAGTATAACGATTATAACATTTCAATCAAATCAAATCATGAGACTGACAGACATCAAATCAGACTAGTTTCTTTTTGTGACTGAAACCGTCTGGTATACGGTATTTTTCTTTTAACATAACATTACGATGAAATTAATCTAATCTATTAAGACAAGTTAGACTAGAGTCTATCTGCGTGTTAAGTTTTATCAAAATTATTTCAGTAGCTTACGAGGTAAAGATTAGTAAATATCCATACATGACATTATAAGTTTTTGCATTAATAAATATTAATATAAATTATTGCAGCTCCATTTTGTTCCTATGTAATTTTGTTTCTGATGAAAATTATTTTGTGTGGTATTGTAATGTGTCTATTATATACTATGTATCAGTTTTCGCTTATTGAAAATAAACCAACTCTGTAAGTTGATAAGTTTATATAGATTTTATTTAGAAATTCTTAAATACGGTGAAAAACCTTGGAAACAATACAATTTTTATGAACTAAAGGGCGTCAAAAGAGTTTTCTATGCGCTCAACTCATGACTTAGCAACGAACTCAAAACAGATAATTACGACTTAAGTAACGCTATACGGAGCTATAACATCTTGCAGTGTAGGATCGCCTTATATGATAATTCTATTGATTTAGACTGGTTGTAAATATAACATTTATTTTAAATGGCGTTCCTCATTAAGTTAAAATCTAACTCAAATGTAGACTCCCGAGATCATTCAGTTATATCTTCTATGATTGCTTACATTTTATAGTTTTAGATTTAAATAGATAATAATAAAATACGGTTTTGTGTGTTTCTATATCTAATAAGCTTATTACTATACTCTTATAATAAAATAAAATGTATTTTGTGATTTACATGTAATACTCTAGAAGTTTCTAGTCCTTGTTTTCCAATCGTAAACATGAATTGAAATTGGATATGTGCTAATACTGTTCGCCTTCATAATATACCAGAAGTCGCGCGGAGCTTCCCGTTGTTCTTTATTTGGCTACTGCTCAGGTCCTATTAGCCGTAGCATGGTGTTATATAACCTATGTTACTTAGTGATAATGAAGCTTTCTAACGGTAAAAGAATTTTGTTAAATCGGTCCAGTAGTTTTTAAATTTATTCGTTACATACAAACATACAAATCTTTCCTATTTATAATATTAGTACCTATAGAGTATACATTAACAATGTCACTGTGATTAAACTCTTTACATTAAATCAAATAATACTTAAATAGTAATTAAAGAATACTTAGTAATTATAATCATTTATTCGCTGTAAAAGGGGTTTTTATACATTGATGTAAACATAAAATTTCTGGTACAAGCCCTATTAGCCATTACAAACAGCATGCAAATTTTTATTTATCTTCATCAGCTTCATCAGCAATCCATTAATGTCACACTGCTGGGCTCGGGTCTCCTCTTCTCTATCTAAAGAGCTGAGAGAGTTTAGGCCATAATCCACACACGCTGCCTAAAGCGGGTTGGTGGATCAGACATACACTTAGAATTTCTTCGAGTGTATGTGGGTTTCCTCAAGATGTTTTCCTTCACCGTTAGCAGATGGTAAGTCACATGAATAGTACATATAAATTCCACAAAGTGAAATCTACATTGGTACTGCAGGTCGGAATCGAAGTCGGACCGAGTGTTTAGCACGCCGCGCCGCGCCGGTATCTTATCCATTCAGCATAATTTATGAGTAGATATAAGTATCAATGGATAGTTTGTCATAAAGCATTAATTATAACTTGTATTGTTTGTTTTGGAATCAGTTCAATAACATTACCCACGATGCATTAGAAACTTATTAATAGGTTGGCCATTATTAATAGGCCAGCGCTGTATCAACCGCGAATTTTCTTCACAATATTTAAGTCCCATTTTCTTTATATTATACCGTCGATTGGCTACATTTAACGGTTGGATATCACAGCATAATATCATAATAAGTAGTAAGCATCGGCCAGTCTGTAGGCGTGCGTAGGCGCACCTCTTCTAATGAGGCTAGTTCACACACCACCATGAGTAGTACATGGTTATGTGTTCAGCCTTAGGCGAAATTTTTCGTAGTGCCAACATTTGTTATTATGATGCTTTTTAATTAAAAATAAATTACTGTGAGACTTTCGATCGAGACACTATGTTGTTATAAATATACTTAACTTTTTTGTTGAAGAGTAGTAAGATGAATAATGAATTTAGAGCAAAACAAATGCTTCCTATATGCTTCATCTTATCCTCTCCTTATCACATCATATCCGAGTAGTGACGGATTAAAGGACGCTTCATTTACGTCAGGTAAATGAAGCTATTCTATTGGTTCATAATAAACATCGCATGCTCCCACATCTCTGGTGGAAACACAGCTTAAGAATACATAATGTCGCTACCCCATCTCAATCCTAAGGTGTCAAAAAAGGCGACTAACCTTATGCAGACAAGAGCACTGTGAGAAAAGTAAAATTCGAAACAAACCCTATACCAACCCGCCTGGCCAGCGTGGTATATTAGGTTAAACTCTATCCACATTCTCAAGAAGAGAACTTCACCAAAATTGAAACAATGTTTTGACGAAGGCGTTTCCGTATGTAGGTACTACGCATACTTACATTATAGAATCTTCATACATTCGTTTTATAAATAACAATGTCTTCCTTTCATCATTTCAACCCATTAATGTCCCACTGCTGGGCACGGGTCTCCTCCAAAGAATGTGGAGGGAATTTAGCCTACTATACCACGCTGGCTAGACGGGTTGGTAGGTATAGGATTTGTTTCGAAATATCCTTTTCTCGCAGTGCTCTTGTCTGCATAAGGTTACTCCCTTAGTCGCCTTTTACGACACTCACGGGTTGAGATGGGGTAGTGACATTATGTATTCTTAATCCGTCACTACACGGATAGTGTCTCATGTCTTCCTTTAGTATTCTTTTTTTAATATCCTTTGAATAGGTAGGTAAATTGAGTACAATGACTTATCTTTAATAATAACACGGTGTTTATAACGCGGCTAGGCGTCAGAAACACCATTGATCATTGTCAGATTACACTTAATATGTTTTACAATTTTCTACACCAAAATTTAAAATTACACACATTTTAATAACGGGTGGCGCAAAAGTAAAGACCCTATTTGGTTCAGCTATAACATTTTTTCTAAATTAGAAAACTAGATTTAGATTTTTTTAAATGTATATTTGTGCCATTAAATTTCGTACCATTAGGATTTAAAGATGATGTCTTTTAAATGGTGACCTCCAGAGTTGATACACATTTGAGCCCTATTTATGACATTTTGCATAACTTGCCGTAACACTTCCTGCGATATGTTCGTTATTTCTTGACGAATGTTTTCTTTTAGAGCTGCGAGAGTCTGTGGCTTGTTCACATACACCCGAGATTTCAAAAAACCCCAAAGAAAAAAGTCTGGACTGGTCAGATCGGGTGATCTTGCAGGCCAAGGCAAATCGCCAAAACGAGAGATAACTCGGCCTGGAAAAGCGTCCCTCACTAAGTCCATAGTGTCGCGCGCTGTGTGTGCCGTAGCGCCGTCTTGTTGAAACCAGATGTGCTCCAGCCCCAATTCGTCCAAACTGGGTATCAAAAACTCACGTAACATGGTTCTGTAGCGTTCTCCAGTGACAGTTATCGCATTGCCTCCAGCGTCTTCGAAAAAATAGGGTCCGATCACTCTGTCAACACAGATGCCACACCATACAGTAACTTTTAGTGGGTGTGTGGCAAAGCGTCGAATTGTGCGACCAATCGGTGCCGGACGGTGGGGAAATCGTCGACGAAATTCACGTTGTGTTCTTATCACTGATATTCCACGTTCTTGGGGAGTAAAACGGTCCATGTTTATTTTCAGTGTATTTTACATTTGTTCACTACACAATTTTCAACAACAGAATGACAGAAAATGTATAATAAAAAAAAAAAAAGCATTTTCTTTAGTGCCACTACTTTTGCGCCACCCAGTACACGCTTCTATTCTTAAAACAATTGGTTAAGTGCAAACGTTGCTTCACAAGGGCTGTTCCGTGTAATAACTTTATAGGCAAATGAAATGGTAAATTGAAACTCACTTATATAGCTGTTATATAATAATAATAATCCACTTATTTCGGGATTGCATAGATCCCATAGATAAATACCTTACAGACTACAACATACATATATTTATGATTATTAATTAGGTACACAATTCACTTCTGCGTTGTGTTACGCGGAACTGTGTTGTGTAATCTGCCACGAAAACGTCGGAACACAACACCTTTCGGCCTCCAGCTTTAGAACTCTTCCTTGATATTATAATGACGCTTTTTAAAATAGAGGTTCTGAGCTTTTTAAAACACTTTTTAATATTAACAAGCTTTCAACGGCGGTTATTGATAGGATAAAATATAACATAAACAAATTAAAGTTGTTTGAATAAACTAGTTCTATAGTTTTATTTTTGTAATCAGTTAGATAATACTTTAATCGATGAATAACTTTAATCGATATTTAACATCACACCTTCTTGCCGAAAGGGGTAGGTGAGTTACATCGCGCCCATATTATTTTACCAGCTATAATTATTCCCATTTCTAATAGGAAGAAAGCTTATTGCTATTAATCAGGCACATTTATAGATTTTGAGCTGATATCGAGAATTTCGCTACTACTACTACTTGTCCGACCCGAGGATCGAATGCAGGCCCTCTTGCTCAGCCATTGTACACATTACTACGGCGCCACCAGGTAAACATGTGCGTGAGACGCCTTTGCGTGTTACGTTTTCCCAATATATGTACAGAACACCAAAAACAATAACTAAAAAAGTCTTAAACGTTAAAATTAAAAGCGATATTATTAATTTCTTAGAACCAATATTTATTATTGAAGATTTTATAGCGATTCGTTATACAATCAAAGTTAGACAATTCATCGGTTAATTGGTTCCGTTGAATTAACTCCAACAATCCAGATTTGTTTAATTATTCAGTGTTAGTTCCACACTAATCGCAGAACAATATCAATGAAAATGGATTATGAATGACAATATGGATCTTCTATGAATTTGGTTTCATTTAATACTTGGGTAAAACTTGGCTGTTATATTTACACACAGAAAAACGGCATCGCTCCCCTATTATTTTCTATTATTATGGACAAATCATCAAATCGAGATCTTTTATCTTATCGAATGAGCTTGAGGTACCCTATTAGAATTTATCAAGTCGCCCAGAAGGCTTCTGACTTGATGACTTGACTTGACGCCGACCACATGAAGTAATGGAGACGCTCGAGAATGAAATAGCCACAAACGGCCATCATAGACTGACTTTGCAGACTTAGGATCAGTAACTGAATGCATCGAGCCTCAAATAGCTCATAATAACACACAAGGGTGTCTAGCAGTGTTTTAAAATATATACAGTAAATAGATAAATACCTATTCTAGTGCGACAAAAAGGTCTCATATTAAAATCATTCAAATTCATTCAGTGCCGCAATTCATTCATATAAAAACAATATAATAGTAATTAAAACGGACCGCAAACTAATTACACTGTATCAATGAGACAATGAATGAATCGATTCAATATCGATTTAGAGTGAATCGATATCGTATCGCTTTTCAAGAATGGCTTGCGTGCTACCTTCTTATTAATCACAATTCAACTGTAAACAGTCCAATCATTTGCGGTTTTACACTTCATTGAAGTGTTCGTTTCATTCATTGGACCAAAAACCGGAGATAATTTTTGATGTCTTCAAGGAATTATTGCTAAATTTATGAATAAAGAAATCAATATTAAAATTAGTTGTTTTACTAAGACCTCACATACACACACAACATTTACGATGTAGATTGTTCTAGAGCTTTTTTTTTGGTAAGATTTAATTGATTATTTAATTTATTTTAGTGTTTTTTTATTTACCTAACCTGTCTTTATAATTTAAGACATTTTGTATTTGTTCTTTTTACATTATTATACTTTATACTTGGGTAACAAAATAAAATAACAAAAGCTAAAGTTAATATAATTATAATAAATATTTTGGTCT
Source organism: Laspeyria flexula (assembly GCA_905147015.1). NCBI lineage: Eukaryota > Metazoa > Arthropoda > Insecta > Lepidoptera > Erebidae > Laspeyria > Laspeyria flexula. The sequence continues at coordinate 5,710,212 of LR989964.1, read as the reverse complement.
ATTTTTATAACAATATAAATAATTTAATTTTATAAAGTATTATTAACAGCGCGCGCAATCCAATAACTATTTTCACTCTAAATGCATTGTAAATTAATTTACATTTATGTACCTTTAGTTCTATGTTTTATTTTTTATATAGAGAACGTCGCCATCTGGTATGATATCTGGCAAGTATAGACAGGTTATATCAGTTGTCAATAGAAGAAATTCAATACGTACTAAATCAGTCGGTGTAACATTGTGTGGGATGAGTCTATCGACGATTCGACGCGTCGAGCTACGAAATGATTCTGTTGTATAACTAATAATAGATTTCTTAATAATTTTTGCAATTTATTAATATAATGTTGAATTAAAACTGTGTTACTAAAAGTAAAAACAATATATTTTTATTCTCAGCATCTCAGCTTGTAACATAATTAATTAAAATGGTTATCATTTTCAGCTTTAAAAATGATTTTTAACCTTTTTACGAACACGTAGTCGGTCATGCACTTGTATTTTTTTTAATTAATTCGTTTTTGTAAATACCTCTCCTTCTTGGAGATTATGGGATAAATTTATTAATGTAATGTAAGGTTACATCAAATGTAAGTCAAATTGATCAAATTTAAAAGTGTGAAACTTTCTAGAACTTAGGACGTCATTAGCTAGATAGATAAATTGGATGATGTATTATTATGACGTATATATAATTAGCTAAATTACTTTGACTAATAAAACTCCAAGAAGCACACTCAGTGATAATAAACGGCACTCAAATAGAGTTCAAAAAGAGTTCATGTGTCGCTGACGTGTGGCGTGAACGTCAAAAAGTTATAGTTTATAAAAGTAATGTTTTTAAAAGCAATTGTAATGTGTATTAAATAAGACTGATTTTACAAAAACTATTTTCTAAAAATGTTATAAATTATAATTGACAGTATATCGGCGACTGTCTTGGGCGTGTGATTGTGCATCTAAGGGAGAGACGCCGAAAAAAAAAAGATTGTATAACAAAATAATTCGATTAAATGAAAACATTTGGACATCCATATGGACAGTGGTGCTTTTACCTACCCCATACATAAAAATCACAGTTCGCTACGCAAATTTACTTTAAGCTCATCCCATACAAAATATGGCTTCATGTAATGATTGACGGTGCCGATCATTTGTCATGGGATCATAACATGTCGTCAGTTGCGGTACCGACAGTAAATACCGTGAAATTGACTTTCGCAGAATATTTTTGAGTTACGAGGTTGACGTGACCTAATTTTTGAGTTTATGGTGCTTTTATGTTGTGTGAGTTTGTTAATGAATCAAGTTAAAATCTCCTTTTAACATAATATGTCTAGCGCTTCTTGAAATAGTGGGTGAAGAGCGGATTATTTTTTTATACGTTTTTAGACTGTTCTTCTGATATGACCCTTTCCTGTCAGCAAGTTGACCAGTTGGTCGTATGCAAACAGGGAAAAATGGTTTTAGATATAATTTTTAAACTCTTAATTAGTTAAGAATGAAACAACATTCTTATTTTGTTATTTTCTTTAAAATCACTTAGGAACTTACTTAGTAAATTTTATTTCATTTCTCGGGATTAGGGTAGACCGGGGTTAGTTGCCTATAGGGGTAGGTAGACTAACGAATAATAATTTCAACTGTGAACAAATATTGTGTCATCCCGTCGCTTCGGAGAGACCCTATCCGCACGCCCGCCAGTGGCCCGAGACGCAGCGTCGCAGTTGGAAGTACAGTGGGAGCTGTGTCAAAATTACGAAAATCGTACCGCGTAAGTAAAAATATTATTTTACCGATTTTTCTTTCCTAAGGCCTGTTTCGACTTAATAAAGCATCAAATTCGAGTGCTACTCATTCTCTTATACTTCTTTCTGGAGTGTGTGTATGCTTTTTCACAAAATAGCTTGTGCTTTTTTGTGGGTGTAAGATTAAAAATCATAATAGCGTCCGGGGTTGGTTGATTACAGGACTGTGGGGGCTAGTTGACTAGTTGGTCAACCAACCCCATCCATCTTAGTTGCATGTAATGGCATGTTTTGCTGATTCCTTAGTATATTTTTCAATTACAGAACCATGAGAACATACAAGAGGAGACGGACCGGGCTAAAACACCGAAAGAAGACGTAATAGAAAGAGCCTGTCATGAAGTAAAAAAAAAACAAAAATAAATAAAACAAATATACAGGAAAAGGGAAACCGAAAGGAAAGTGTACATTACCAAGAGAAAAAAAGAAGGAAGAAGACTGTGATTTGTCTGATGAAAGCGATGAAGACACTATATGTTTAGAATGCACTGAACTTTATTCCGAGAGTTTGCCAGGGGAGGAATGGGTTCAGTGCAGAGCTTGTAAGATGTGGGCACATTCTGAAGTGTGTTAGAGGTGATTTGTTGTTTTACGAATGTAAGCATTGTATTGATGTAAAAGACTGATTTAGTCTATTCTATATTTCTAATTTGAAGTTTTGATATGATTATGTCCTAAGTCTCAATGTTATAATTAAAAATATTGTTCGAAGCTAAGCAATCAAAAAAAAAAAGTATTTGTTTTAAATGAACCAAAGAAGGTATTTTTGTTAGATTTTTTTTAATAAGTACAATAAATATGTTTATTTTACCATTGCATATTATTTATTTACTTACAAATAGTTAAAATAAAGATCAATCACAATAAGTCAACTAGCCCCTAGGACATAGTCAATTTACCCCGGGTATGGGGTAGGTTGACTAAAAGGAGAAGGTGTAATTTAAAGCTGGATAAAATTACGTAGAATAAAATGTGCCTAATTTTCTTCATAAATATAGGTAGCTTATAGTATTTTCAATCTAATATTAAATTTATAAAATGGTATCTCTCAAAACAAAAAATCTATATTACAATAAGTTGAAATCTAGTCAACTAGCCCCGGTCTACCCTACCAAAGAAGTCCACGCAAAAAAGGTCGCCGCGCCAATGTGTAATTGCGTAAACTAACCCTTTCATATATGTATATAATCCTGTTGTGTATATGCCTGATTGTTTCTTCCGATGACAGCGGCTGCCTTTGGATTGGCTTTGTCAGAAACATAGTCAAGTTGATGCGTACTTTACCTACCTAACAGAAAAGACCAAGGTCCTTAAATGACAGATTTATGACATATTTTCCTTATAAAATCAGTCAGTCTATCTGAGAATTTACACTGAACAATTTTGAGTTAAATTTTTCGAGATGCTACATTTAAAATCTGTCATTAAAACATTTTTGTACTTGTATAATCTAGTCAATTTAAAAACGATGCAAACGCCATCTCAGAAACTGGACAAAAAAAGTTATGATACCAGGGCGGCATAAACAACAGGGACTTTGCTACACACGTTCGATAGCCGGTGTTACATCGTGTAAGACATGGCCGGGCCGTTGAACGGTCTTTAGCCATTCACTACAAACGTTGAGGAATGGAGGGCTGTCTGTTTGGCTGATTTTATATTGTAAGCAATTTTCAAACTAAACTGGGTTTGAAAACAGTTTTGCTCAATTTTTGTGTATGTAACTATGTTAGTAACTAAAGTTATGAAACAAATTTTATAATTAAAAAAACTTTCGCGCATAGGTAGTAGGTACACAATACATCTGAAAACGGTGTCGGTGAGGTTACTTGGTGATTGAGTCAGCTCGTTATCATGATCTGTGTAATCCTAAAAGTACCTATATAATGACGTAGACCCATTTCAAAACAATTAAACTTACATAAGTGGAAAAAAAAACTTCAATCTATTTGTAAATTATAATTCCCGCGACATCAACCCTATTACGAGGTATTTAGGTAGTAGGTACCTACCCTATCAATATCTGCCCCCTGATTCTGAGCTGTCGGAATATTTTCAGCCAGAACTGTCAGTTTATTTAAAGTTTAAAAAAAGAATGTTAAAAAAATAGATGGATGTAGAAAAAAATCCTATATTAATCAGTTTTTAATTTTCTATACGGTAAACTAATTTCTAACACTTGATAACTTAAGCTGTAAAAATATGTCGTTCTAAGATTCGAAAAAGTTTACGATCCGGGAGCAATCCGATGAGTCAGAATCAGGGCCCTGTAAAGTGATATCTCCATTGAATAAATCGTTTGGATGTCCCGCATTTGTGTGGGACCAAACGGTCCACGGTTTGGTCTTGGTGTGAAACAGCCAATTCAAAAAAGGCCGTTCCGCGATTGACAACTACGGTGTCAATCGCGGTGGCCCAAAGTGTCGTGGTCCCAAAGGGGAAAGACCCGTGTTGGGAAAATGGGAAATACTGACAAAAAATAAATAAAAAAAAAGGTGTATAGATTTTACTTGGGTTGATTGTACTTTGTGTATATGTGGAACTTATGGGTATATCATACAGGGTGTCCCGGAACTCAACGTCAAGCGGCTACTGGGCGATGGTATAGGCTGTTTCTGTTCTGAAAAAAATATAAAAAAATCCATGTCCCTTGGTTCAGTTTTAATTTTTTTTAATAATGAAATTCGACACCCCTGGTGACATTTTTAGGTACTGCTATGACATAGTGCCATATTTTGCCAAGATTTTCTTTTTTACATAATCCTTATTAAGTATATATCCTTATAATCAGGCGGACCGTACGTCTGTTTGCCACCGTCGTGGTATAAAAAAAAAAAAAAGTTACTACTATAGTTTACTGTCATAAATCCAAAAGTTGTTTATTTAGTGTAAATTTATACATTTTAAATTATGTACTTATGTAAGTCATTGTAATTGTTATCAAATTAAACAATTCAACGTACCTACATTTTGTTATTTTTTACACTATCGATAACATACTTAATTGGATAACGACTTAGCGCTTTATTTCCAGCGAACGAGGAAAAAAGTAAAACGCTATTAGAGTGTTTTTCCGCTATTGCTTATTTTATAGCAAAAAAATAATTCGCCTACAAATGACAAATTATTTTGCATTTAAAGTGTTAGGCGACTGGAACCTATTCGATTACACTATGTAATGCACAGAGGTACCTAACATAAGGTACTTACTACACTATAGTATGTACGTATATAATGTTGAGTCTAGCCATCCCTATGTGTGGGGTGAGCAATGTAAGCATTCGTCGCGTGCCGTCGTCGCCGGTCCTGCTTGTAACGTCAGAGATCGCCAACTAATGGTATATTTTACATTTTGTATATAATAATAATATTCTACCACATTCACACAGCGCCATCTAGTCCCAAAGTAAGCAATTATATTTGCTTGTGTTATGGGTACTAAACAACTGATATACAACTTAAATATATATTTTTTTTTTGTAAATACATACATATTATGGATAAATTACACCCAGACACAGAACAAACCTTTATGCTCATCACACAAAGATTTGTCCTGGGTGGGGATCGAACCCACGACCTCCGGCTTAGCAGTCAGGGTCACTAACCACTAGACCAACAGGCCCGTCAAAATAATCAAATTTCATTGTCATCTAATTGGGGTAATAGAACTGGACAGGCTTCCCTTATTGTGTATTAATCATAATAACTTAGTAAATAGGGTGATCCAATGAGGTTGTTTGTAAAATAGGCACATTAGACTCATTTCCATCGCGCAGTCGAGTAAAGAGACGAACAATTTTTACTATGTCCAAAAAGGTCATTTATTTAATATTTAATTTTAATAATATAGTCCTTTAAAATGTTAATATTTCAAACTAATATAGCTCTCTGTCTTCTAAATGTAATCTCTTTTAGTAATCATTCATTTCTTTGTTTAAAAAACATCATTACGTCATAGCACACTCATTATTCATAGTTCAAAACTACCCACAAAATGGCAACTAATCAATATGTAAAACAAATAGAAAGTTCCTCAGAGCAGCCAGATACATTATATACGACAGCAGAAACGCACGTGTTAACAATTATAAGTCATATTAACAAATCATAGCTCTCAACAATTATACTGGTCATGGTTATTATGGATGGATAACGGCTCTCGAGATCTCGAATTATAGTTTAGTTACGGTGGTTTTGCACCCACACACTTCCGTGTTAAAGTGACTTAATGATCTGATATTATATTACAATATAAGACGGTCCCGTTGACCAATCAATGGATGGACCAATTAATTGAAACCTGAATGAATGGCGACATATTCGGCGTCAGTTGTGTGTTGACCGTTTTATAGATTGAGGTTGGGTAGACCACCTTGAATACGACTGGGTTTTTGATAGATTGTCAATGGAATAAGAGAAGACGTAAATACCTAGTAGCGGTTTTTTTGGGTTATGATGGCCTTGTATGGAAGTAATACAAATGACGTCATTAATATAGTAACGTACATACCTACCTTTCATTTGCCTACTCTCAAAAGCTCTCACTTTAATTTTGTATAGATAGCTTCTACATGCGGTTTCGTTTACGTTTTATATTGGTAAAAAGTATACTATGTCCTTCTCTTGGATCTAGACTATATCTATGTGAGATCTAGGATCTATGTGAATTTTTATGAAGATTGTTAGAGTGCCATAGAATCATAACAAACAGATAAAAGTAAGTATAAAAGTTTTCATACATTCTCTTTTTTTTCTACCTACGGGAAGACATTCACACATACATATTATAATCTAGAGATATATTTAGTAATAATTTGAACATTGTATCCAAAGGTTGAACGTGTGTCCGTTGCGAAAGATATTGAACGATCCCGTGATGTTACGTCACGAGCACAGGGCGGCGCGAGCGACGATCGCGACCCGCGTGGGCGGCGGCTTTACGGATGGGATACATTAAGTAACTAATTTTATCGATAAAAGTTTAATTTACTTTGAAGTTTAAAATATTTTATGGTAAGTAGTTCTGACATACTATAGGTATACAGTATACGCTATCGATTATATGGCGTGACATCCAAATTAAAAACAAGAATATTTGAAGAATCGTATATATTTTTAATTTTATAATTAAATTAGCTTCCGCTCGCGGCTTCAACTGCGTGGTGTGTAATAAAATTATAAATATATATATACAGGGTGTATACGACGATACGACATTAAATGACAAGGTAGCCAGTGTTAACCCTTATAAACATATTCTAATATAAATTATTAAAAAAAAAAGAAAAAAAAAAAAAAAAAAAAAAACAAAGCTACACATTATTTAAAGTCGAAAAATTTAAGAATATAAAACTACACATTATTTTTCTATCATGTCGTTTTCGGCATGACGACGACAACTGTGCGGAACAGAGTAAGAGATAAGATAATATGAAAGAGTCAGAGATATTTAAATGAATTGAATGACGTAATGACAACATACGATCAACGTAAATACCTACAGGTTGTTTAAAACTGTGAACAACTGTGACATAAAGAAAGTACATTTGCGTCTAAACTATTGCAAATTGCTGTTTAATTTTTTTGGTATAGCCTTCTAACATCACATGCTACACGTGGTTTCATTTAATGTCGTATCGTCGTATACACCCTGTATATTAACCCTTCCTTATTTATTTAATTAAATTTTTTTTTATTTAAAAAGACAACGCCCGCACTAGGGAACAAGCCCGGTGTCGCGGGGAACTTTACAAACATGAAACTAACGGACAGAAAGTACATCCAGACTAGAAACAAATATCTATGAATCACACAAATATTTGTCTCGTATGGGAATCGAACCCACGTCACCCAGCACGGCGATGTAGTGGCGAGGCGACCACCTTAACCACTGCGCCACGGTGACAGTCAATATTGGTGAAAATCGCATGAATATTCATCCAGTAGTTTTTGAGTTTACCGTGTAACTTACGCGGCGGGCCGAAGACTTTGTTCTATGCTATGTAATAATGTTAATAGGTATATTTCTGTACAACGTTGTACATGTTAGGTTGCTATTACGTTTTGGATATTTTTCTTTTGGGAGTAGTAAACTCAAATTCCAACATTTATTTACCACAAAGTGTAAACAAAGTCTTTAATCTAGATACACGAGTTTGCGCCTTACAAAGTTTTAGTATTACGATACTCAGATTTCATATAATTAATATATTTATCGAGTCAAAATAAAATAATTATCAATTCAATTTTGGCACTAGTCTTATATAATTTATGTACGCTACGGTACACATGCGTTTTGAAATTATGAATATGTTTAGCTACTTTCTTGCTGACTGTACATAGACATCATTGGGCTGATGTGATGATGATGATGAATGAAAAACAGTAAATAACGATATACAAAATCGTTTAAAAACTGGACTGTATCGTTGTTTTAAATGATTACAAAGTAAAACGCCAAAAGTTAATAAATGTTTTTCTACTATCGATACAATACACACAACACTAGTCCCATCTCTACAGCGCAGGCGCAATCTTTCGCTAAACCCGTAGCTGTGGCGACAGACAACATAAGGTCACAAACGGGCCATAAGAGCAAGCCTTAAAATATATAGCCTTGTAAGTTAAATGTCTAATGTCATTTCATTTGCAGTCTTCCATTACAGCGATGTGCACTCAAATGTCGATGTTTTGTTTTAATGATTTTTGATGTTCGACAGCTTGTACTGGGACTTTTTGTAAGGCTCTGGTTGTGTATTACAGGGATATTCTTAGCTTTAAAGTAGGTGATATAGTTAAACAGATATTATATCATATACGCTGTACTTTTAGTGTTGGATAGGTATAGGATTTTTTAAAATAAATAAAATTATTAATTTAATTTAAAAGTTAAATGGCCTGTGTCGGGAGGCCTACTCTTCCATAAACTAAAGACTTAAAATAAATTTTAAATATATCATAAAATGAATTAGAATTACAAGTAAAATTTCAAATACAATTAAAAATAAATCATTTATCATCATCATCATTTCAACCTACAAACGTCCTACTGCTGGGTACGGGTCTCCTATAAAGAATTTGGAGGGAATTTAGCCTACTATACCACGCTGCTGGCCAGACGGATTGGTATAGGGTTTGTTTCAAATTTTACTTTTCTCGCTGAGTTCTTGTCTGCTTATAGTTCCCTTAATCGCCTTTTACGACACCCAAGGGTTGAAATGGGGTAGTGATATTATGAATTCTAAATCCGTCACTACACGGAGTATTAAACATTACAATTAAATTAAATATTTAATTAAAATTAGATTAAATAAATTAATTTCATTTATAGCTCGCTGTGGCGGTAATTGGGTAAGGCCTATGTTCAGCAGTGGACGTCATTGGGCTGAATGATGATGAATTCATTTAAATTCTATTTTTAGTTAAAAATTGTATAATTATCATCATCATGAACAACTATAGAAGTAAAATGTAGAACTTGGAAAGAAATTATTCATTGCAAAGTGGGAACAAAATTAAAAAGTGAAGAGATACTTGTAAACTAATTCTTTATCAATGTTCTTTATTATCATCATTATTTCAACCCATAAACGTCCCACTACTAGGTACGAGTCTCCTCCAAAGAATGTGGAAAGAATTTGGCTTACTAAATCACGCTGGCCAGACGGGTTGGTATAGGGTTTGTATCGAATATTTCTTTTCTTGCAGTTCTCTTGTCTGCATAAAGGAAATAAAAATCCTTAAATATAATATCTATGATATTGTTTTTGTCCAAGCTTTTCTTTGAAGTGTCGGACGGGAAGTGAGTTCATATTTGTTCCGTACATCCATTGCTTTTGTTTGTATACTGTTCGTGACAGGGTTTTGACGCCTGACCTCTGCTTATTTTAAGTAACTTTGTATTGTAAATAATAGATAATAGCCGCATGCAAACGTGACAGCTAAACCTTTGTTTGTTTCTTAAGAAAATTTGCGAAGTTACACATGTCAACACTGAATTCTTAATTTGAAATATGTATTGCTTTATAAATAACGACGATTTACAGATTAAGAAAATAAATTATCGATAAAATTAAAAGAGTATAATACATCTCTATCAAATTAAATTACCAGACTAGGGTTGCAAGGGACACTATCCGTTTATTGAAAAAAAATATAATATACCTATATAGAATACTGAATATTGAAGTGGAATACAAAAATTAATTTCACTTCGCTAAACAAACGGGTCAGACGACCTCACACAAAAGTAATTTCATCAAAATTAATGGCCTTTCATACATTCTGTTTGACTTACGAGAAACATTACATGTAGCATCTCATCATTATTCTGTACATTCTCTGTACGAAGCGCCAGTGCTGTCTTCCCAACGTGGCGTCTGCGAGAGGTGCGCGATCTGACTGCGTGGCGATTGCGTGACGGAATCGTTGCGGACCGAACTGAATGGACGCACCTCTCGGCCCGCGGTCCCGCCTACCATTGTTTCGGGGACAGATTATAATAATTTTGTGGCAAATCAAAAGCATTTTGGAATCGAACGATCGGCTTCGGTGATGTTATTAAATCAATGCGAATACTTCGTGTGATATGATTTGATACTATTATGAAAATATTTTTTTTATTTAGGTTTTTATTATTTTTGGTTTAACCACCAATCCATTATTAATACATAATAAAAATTATGTACTAATTGACTTAAACTTGTAGAACATATTGGTACAATTTTAATACCAATTTTTAATAAGTCTTCTCTTCTCCATTGTTTTCGATTTCAGTCTAAATATTTGATTATTAGCATAAAAATTAAATTGTCATGATTAAATTAGATTTGAATGAAAAGACCCCAGAAAATTGATCATAAATAAAAGTAATAAATAAATCACTTGCATAATGTTGAATTTGCATAGAGTAAATATTTCATGTTTATAATCAACTGTCAAGATTACTAAATCATCACATAATCAACAAATACACGTTTTATCTGATGCGACAGCTTGCAATATGCATATTTGTAAGAACAATACAACAACGTCAACAACACTAAATACGGGGTACATTTGAACTTGCGTGTCTACACCATTTGCATTGGAATCACGTGAAAACGATCTTCAACGCCTTTGTCAACAACTTTAGGTAATTTATTCTGGCAAACCCCAAAGTAATTTAATCCTTACAACCTTCACTATAAAGTTTAATATCTACTGTAACAAAACACGTAACACCAGTAGCCATCTTTTATTTTTGAGTAACCAAAACTGTAAGTTGCGTAACACCGTTGAGCTAAAATAGACTTTGTCGTTTGAAGAAAAGGTTTATTTTTAGGTGTGATGTGAGATGTTGTACTTCGTTTTGCATTTGTAGAGTGCAGGTAAGACCGGTAGCAGGCGGACAATAAGCGATCAGTCATCTTGTTAGATAGCAGGTGGGATGATTACACTGTGCACGTTACGGCTCGCCTTAGGACAAATTAAAATAAAGGCTTACGCGTTTGAGTGTTAAAATGGATACTTTATTGAAATAAATCAGCTAATTCTTGTTGGACCTTTTTCGAACGACTTATTTTGCATCTCAAGTAATTTATTAGATGCGTCATTCGATTTTTAAATTGAATTTTTTTGGTGTTTAATGCTTTTAAGAAGGTAAAGGATTTACCTAATGGTTTTATTTTTTAAATTTTAGGTGTTATTGTTACGTACCTACTTTAAAATTGATAAATACGACAAAATTATCGTTTTATTTAGGAGCGTCTGTTAAGTGTTATTTCTCATTTTTATTGTTTCGAGATACCATATTCATGAGTAGGTACCTATTAAGATTATACTCTAGGTAGGTTTGACAACAAGGAAAAAGAGATAAGTAATTAGTAACATGAAATATGAATTAGGTACATGCATTGTCTGTATTTCATCATCATCATATCAGCCCAATGACGTCCACTGCTGAACATCGGCCTCACCTAATTTAATCGCTTGTTGTCTGTATTTACTTAACTGAAATTCAACGTTGAAATTAGTCTATTATTAGAGATTCGGCAATGTGCAAAATTTCGTTATTTATATAATTAATAGCTTCGGCCCGCTGCTTCACCCGCATGGTATGTATTTTATACCTATAAACCTTCCTCTTGAATCAGTCTATCTATTAAAAAATCTGTTGCGTAGTTTTAAAGATTTAAGCATATATAGGGACGGACAGACAGCGACTTTGATTTATATTATAATAATAATAATATTCTACCACATTTACACAGCGCCATCTAGTCCCAAATTAAGCAATTATATTTGCTTGTGTTATGGGTACTAAACAACTGATATACTACTTAAATACATTTTTTTTTTGTAAATACATACATATTATAGATAAATTACACCCAGACACAGAACAAACCATTATGCTCATCACACAAAGATTTGTCCTGGGTGGGGATCGAACCCACGACCTCCGGTTTAGCAGTCAGGGTCACTAACCACTAGACCAATAGGCCAGTCAAATTATGTAGTGATAATATAATTAGACGTGTGACGAATTAAGAATACATAATGTCACTTCCCCATTTCAACCCGTGGGTGTCGTAAAAGTCTACTAAGGGAGTAACCTTAAGGAGACAAGAGCACTAAAAGAAAAGGAAAATTCGAAACAAAACCTTATACCAACCCCTCTAACCAGCGTGGTATAGTAGGCAATTCCCTCCAAAATGTTTGGAACCTGTGCCCAGCAGTGGGACGATGATGACACTTATTTTATTTTTTTTTCGGAAATAGCACCCAAGACAATTTATTAAATAAAATATTTACACATAACTTAAAAACATACACAGCTAACCTATTAAAAGAAAAAAGAACCAGATACTCTATTTACAGGAAACTTAATTTGTAACTACTTATTAATAAAAAAAAACTCTACAACATTTTAAAATTAAATAAGCGTACACTGTAAAGCACAAAGATAATTAAAACTAGCGATGGTGGCTGAATGGATAAGGGACCGGCGTGCTAAACAGGCGGTCCGAGTTCGATTCCGACCAGCAGTAGGTACTACCAATGTGGATTTCACTTTGTGGAATTTATATGTACTATTAATGTGACTTACCATCTGGTAATGGTGAAGGAAAACATCGTGAAGAAACCCATATACACTAGAAGAAATTCTAAGTGTATGTCTGATCCACCAACATGTATTAGACCAGCGTGTGTGGATTATGGCCTAAACCCTCTCAGCTCTCTAAACGAGATTTATTTATTTATTTATTCTTATTAAGCAATGCAAACTTACAGTGATGTCACCAAATCGTTTGCATGCATGAAGGGACAGTTAATAAATTTAATTAACATAAATGTAACAATAAATTTCGCATACAAACATAACAATTTCATTAATCATAGACAATATTATTATTTACATTTAAACAAGTTATTAATAAAATTCAATAGTAAATTATAGTTATTAATTAAATTACATTATTATTATTATTATACATATTTAATACATTATTAAAAATTAGTGTTTATTAACTTAATAATACTGAAAGAAATTGCACATGTCATATATCATTAATATATTGCATAAAATTATTAATAATAACACCCAGTTTGTCATAAAATATGTCTGTATCTAGAAGAGACCCAAGCCCAGTGAGACATTAATGGGTTGCTGATGAATTAAAACTAGGAGTCAAATCTTTCTTACGTTTAAGAGGGTTCATACAGAAATCCATGAAATCACGAGATTTCCACGTTCGCTACAGAATATGTCTTTATATGTAGCGAAGTAATTTTTGGCATACATAGACAACAGTTTTCTTGTCTAAAAAGTGTATTAAGAAAAACAGACTATTTATTATTAGTATTTTAGTTAGAACAGTTCTTTCGCACAGTGTTTTAAGAAATTCTACGAAACAAGCCTACTTTCAGATTCGCCAGGGACTAAAGTAATTGAAATGCATAGAAAAAAAAGCTTGTTTTAAGGTCTACATATAGTCCTTTAGTTAGTGTATTGAAAAAATATTAGAAATATTCATTTTTTTATAACTAAAACTTAAGAACTAAAATTTTTAAAAACGTTGAACTTTGATCAAGTTTGATTAGAATTTTGGTACACTATATATGTTTAAAAAGTCGATTTTTTTACATTTAATTATTAAGCAAGATGTTGTCATTTATAAATGTCCATAATATTTTCGAAATCCCTTAAGAAATATTTTAAAATGATTTTTGAAAAGAGCCTAAAAACGCCTTATATTTCGGCGCACAGGCCGTGAGAAATCAGTACCGGCTGAGGCCTTCTAGAGAGAGGACGTAACGCTTTGCTTCCCGCGCTCCCGGTCCGATGTTTACGTAATATTTGTATATTTCAAGAGAGTTCAATACCAGTTGATACTTTGTTATGGATTTTTTTTTTTATTAAAGATCAAATTATTAACTTTGCTGTTTTTGGGCTGATGAACTCTAAAATCTATATGTGACGATCCCATTGGTCACTTGGCATAGTTCTGAAGTCAAAATTGTAAAAATGACCGCCATCTTGAACTTTGTTGTTTTTGGGCTGAGTGATACCAAAATCGATATTTGACGATCCCATTGGTCACTGGGCATAGTTCTAAAGTCAAAATTGTAAAAATGCTCGCCATCTTGAACTTTGTTGTTTTTGGGCTGAGTGATACCAAAATCGATATTTCACGATCCCATTGGTTACCGGGCATAGTTCTGTAGTCAAAATTGTAAAAATGCCCGCCATCTTGAACTTTGTTGTTTTTGGGCTGAGTGATACCATAATCGATATTTGACGATCCCATTGGTCACTTGGCATAGTTCTGAAGTCAAAATAGTAAAAATGCTCGCCATCTTGAACTTTGTTGTTTTTGGGCTGAGTGATACCAAAATCGATATTTGACGATCCCATTGGTCACCGGGCATAGTTCTGAAGCCAAAATTGTAAAAATGCCCACCATCTTGAACTTTGTTGTTTTTGGGCTGAGTGATACCATAATCGATATTTGACGATCCCATTGGTCACCGGGCATAGTTCTGAAGTCAAAATTGTAAAAATGCCCGCCATCTTGAACTTTGTTGTTTTTGGGCTGAGTGATACCAAAATCGATATCTGACGATCCCATTAGTCACTGGGCATAATTCTAAAACCAAAATTGTAAAAATGCCCGCCATCTTGAACTTTGTTGTTTTTGGGCTGAGTGATACCATAATCGATATCTGACGATCCCATTGGTCACTGGGCATAATTCTGAAGCCAAAATTGTAAAAATGCCCACCATCTTGAACTTTGTTGTTTTTGGGCTGAGTGATACCATAATCGATATTTGACGATCCCATTGGTCACTTGGCATAGTTCTGAAGTCAAAATTGTAAAAATGCCCGCCATCTTGAACTTTGTTTTGTTTGGGCTGAGTGATACCAAAATTGATATTTGACGATCCCATTGGTCACTGGGCATAGTTCTGAAGTCAAAATAGTAAAAATGCCCACCGTCTTGAACTTTGTTGTTTTTGGGCTGAGTGATACCGAAATCGATATCTGACGTCAAAATTCAAGTTCAAGATGGCGAGCATTTTTACAATTTTGACTTCATAACTATGCCCAGTGACCAATGGGATTGTCAGATATCCATTTTGGAGTCAATCAGCCCAAAAACAGCAAAGTTCAAGATGGCGGACATTTTTACAATTTTGACTACAGAACTATGCGCAGTGACCAATGGGATCGTCAAATATCGATTTTGGTATCATTCAGCCCAAAAACAACAAAGTTCAAGATGGCGGGCATTTTTACAATTTAGACTTCAGAACTATGCCCAGTGACCAATGGGATCGTCAAATATCAATTTTGGTATCACTCAGCCCAAAAACAACAAAGTTCAAGATGGCGGGCATTTTTACAATTTTGACTTCAGAACTATGCGCAGTGACCAATGGGATCGTCAAATATCGATTTTGGTATCACTCAGCCCAAAAACAACAAAGTTCAAGATGGCGGGCATCTTTACAATTTTGACTTCAGAACTATGCCCAGTGACCAATGGGATTATCAGATATCCATTTTGGAGTCAATCAGCCCAAAAACAGCAAAGTTCAAGATGGTGGACATTTTTACAATTTTGACTTCAGAACTAGGCCCAGTGACCAATGGGATAGTCAGATATCGATTTTGGTATCAATCAGCCCAAAAACAACAAAGTTCAAGATGGTGGGCATTTTCACAATTTTGACTTCAGAACTATGCCCAGTGACGAATGGGATCGTCAGATATCAATTTTGGTAGCACTCAGCCCAAAAACAACAAAGTTCAAGATGGAGGGCATTTTTACAATTTTGACTTCAGAACTATGCCCAGTGATCAGTGGGATTGTCAGATATCATTTTGGAGGCGATCAGCCCAAAAACAACTAAGTTCAAGATGGCGGACATTTTCACCACTTTGACCTCAAATAGTCACATTCATCATCATATCAGCCGCAGTTATTATTGAGAAATTAATTGTTAGTCTTATATAAAATTAATTGTATTTTTCTTTCTTTCTAATAAAATTGTATTTTAATTGTTTATAGAATACAATACGATTAATAACAATTAATTATTGATTAATTTAATTTGAAATTTTGTCCTATCCAACTTTAACAAAATACGAGGTTAGAAAATACCAATCTCATTAGTACGCGCTATATTGTTGTACCACACAGCATTAGAGAAGTGTGCATGTTTCGGCTCTGTGTGCGTAATTTAAAAACCTATTTGCGAGCAACTTGAAAATGTATGAACCCTCTTAAAATAAACTTTCCAAAGAAAGAAAACAAATAAAGTACCAATAAATTTAATATCCCTAATACAATAATAGCAATGCAATTCATATGTCATTGTTAGATTATATTGTCAAACTACCTACATAAGAATTCCAACAAATATTCAGTACGAAATTGCAAAACCATGTAGCAATATGTTTAAGTCATCTTCCGTTGCTTTTTAGATAAAAGATTAAGTTTGTAACCCTAAAATGTGTCTCCACACTTAACGTAGACTATTTTTATTATTTAAATAGTAGGTGACGTCATTCGCTATAAACAATAATAGTCTAAGAGCTAGTAAAGTTTGATTAAATTGTTAACTAAATTAACTGATATATTTTTTTATATCGGGCACATTTTTTTCGCAATCTAGATAATAATATGTCCACAGCTGAGCAAGGGACTTTTTACTTTATTTGGAGCGCCGAGGTTTAGGTCACAGTCTAAAAAGTCTTGAAAACTTACCGCAAATATTTACAACCTTTTTGAAAATACTAGCGTTAAAATAATTAACATACATAGAATATATATACATAATATATATATATATATACATAAATAATAATATATCGTTTAGTAATAATAAAAAAAAACGTTGAATCCAGACAATACCTATAAAATTGTTTTGTGGTCATTTAATGCGATTGTTAAACTAATTAAGAAATACATAAGACAAACATTTGTACGGTTTAAAGACCTATACATCATGTCCACAAATAAGTAGTTATTACGAGTCTCGTGATCGTGATTACGAGATTCTCGAGAGTAGAGATACTCATAAAGTTTCTATTCCAGACTAACGTAAGCATAATAATAATTATATAAAGAAGTAATGGACTAGTTTTTTATTTATTTTTTTCAGATGTCGATAACGTTGTGAGCTAGACAATATTATAATACATACCTTAATATTAAGATCCTAGAGTAAGAAAATAATTCTATGTCTGTTTGTTTTGCGTCTTAAAAAACCGGCCAAGTGCGAGTCGGACTCGCGCACCGAGGGTTACATTATGATTATACATTTTTTTTGTGATTTAAATATAAGATATTTGTAGATAGCGGGATAGTTTTAAGAATAAATATTCACGTAAAGGTAGGTAAGTGCACCATCTATGTAACGTCAGTCCGGAATAGTCTCTTTTCCGTAATTATTTAACATTTTTCACATATTATAGTCTAGCGTCTCTTAGACTATTCATAGTACAACAGACAACATTACAAAGTAGCGTGAATTAATCAACGCTAATAGATTTGTCTGTTAGTTCGTGCAACAATAAACTTGTTACGTTCACACCCACATACAAGATGACACTGTTTGACCTAATGTGGCTTTTAACTAACTTTCCGTTGCCTAATTTTTTACATCATTAACAAAAAAGAAAGATTGTAGTATCCTTGTATTGAAAAAATGAAAAGAAAACTTATTTCACGTTAGCTACCATAGAATTTATTTTAATAATATCTATGCGCTGGTTCTTAATGTTTTAGCAGTGAGAAACCAGTGATGGGAGGATTGTACCTATTAGTTATACAATCTCCTTATGGAACTGAAAAAAAAAGGTCAATTGGCCCCAAAAACATTCTCGGCATAGTCCGTTAGCATATTATTTGTATGTTAATAGTTGTATTAATAATAACATTAGCTACCATATCTATGCGATGGTTCTTAATGTTTTAGCAGTGAGAGACCAGTGATGGGAGGATTGTATTAGTTATACAATCTTCTTATGGAACTAAAAAAAAATTGAAAGGTCAATTGGCCCCAAAAACATTATCGGCATAGTCCGTTAGCATATTATTTTATTATATTATTTTTATTATAGTTGTATTAATAATAACATTTTCAAAAAAAATAATAAAAAAAATTAAATAAATTCATAAACTAACAATTTTACATAGTTGATGTTACTGCACTTTTTATAAAATTTAAAGGAATGTAAAAAGATGTGAAACACACAAGTACAAAAAAAAACACACATTTAAAGTCCCTATTTAATTCTACAACGAATCTTAAAAAATAAAATACTTAATTTGTGCCTTACAATGGCAAAAAAATCAATACACCAAATACCTTACAAAACAAGCTCTTTCCACGATCTTTAGGAAATTTGTCAATGTTCAACAAGTACGTTAACCGTGCCAAAGGCAGCCGGGTCTTTTTAACACCTCGACCGTTTTCGGAGCCTCGTAAATCAAGTTAATGTTATCTGCGTCGCGCTGTCTCTGTGATGCATTGCGTACGCATACGTACTGATTAACCAAATTAATTTGTCACACAACCGATTGTTGGCGGTCATAATTAATTTGTAATTCAAACGAATATGTTCATGTAAATGCGCTAATATTTCCAGCTGTATTCCTTAAAAGTAGGATTAATACTGTCTAATCTTTTATTGTGAATACAAGTGATTTGTCTCTCTATAAAGCTGTGTCCATTTACATAAACAATGCCACGAATCAATGCATAAATTACTATAACAAACAAATGGGTTTGCCTACTTTCTAAACAAAATTATGACTTTTTAAAACAAAAAATATCTATGTTAATTGAGACAGATACGTCCGGGGCTTCCAATACTGTAATTTAGATAAAAAGGTGTGTGTCCCAACACAGCATAAATACAACATGTCTAAACAAGCTTATCTTGTGACCACCTCAGAGTTTTTGAAATTAATGGGACCAAAGATATTTCACATTTTTTGTTAAATAAAAGTTTCTAAGAATAATTGGCGTAATATGGTTAATCAGCGCGTTGAGTGTAAAAGAACAATTATAAAACAATTCACTTATAACTTTTTTTATGTCGTTACCAAAACCTTTCTTGAAACTAGTTAATTATATGATCACAGTCAATAATGATTATTGAGCTTATAAAATCATCAATAGGACCGAAAGCAGACAAAGGGTTCCGTCGGCGTTAGGAGGCCCGCAAACGTTTGAAAAAACAAAGCCAATTTGGACTAATAAAGTATAATTAAAAAACAAATTTTATTGTGATCCCTGTTCACGCGTTACTATTCCTTATTTTAATTAATCGATTCGTTTATAGGGAAGCCTTGGTCGGTACTAGTGATGGTATTAGACAAAATTATCCTTTCTTATTGTGTGATTTGTAACGCATGTATTTAAGGGTTAAAAAGTCGGGTGCTATTAATGGTTTCTTTACGATTTAGTTCGAGGGGAAATCATAATATTTTTTTCTGGGCTCTGATTGGTTCAATTTGGTTTCATTAACTATATTGATTGGAGCGCCACCTATTAAATTAATTTAAAAGCGATGTAATATCACTACAAAATATTAAAGTTTATGTGCACCTTTGTTGTAGGTATACTGGTGGGACTATTATTAGGAGAAAAAATTTAATTAATAATATTATTAAAATTGGTTATTTTAAATAGTAATGTACTTATAATATAAGCCATTTATGAGACCAAATTTTGAAATTAAATTACGGAGCTAAGCTATTCAATTTTATTTATAAATTAAAATAGGTAAACATTAAGAAATGTTTTGACTTTTTTATCACAATATCTACTGTATGATCAATATTAGGTAAGTTCTCTTAAAACTTTTTTGTAAATAAATAATTTATTTTATGCCCTAAATTTCGTGAGATGCTTTTATTTGATAGTATATATTACAATACATTTCACAATAATTGAATTATTCATAGACTTTTATACGGTATTTATACGACTATAATTTATATAATTGCATTTGATACACAAAACTGATAGGTATACCTACAATTAAAAAGTTTCGTCTGTCTGTCAAACGTCCTTCAGTGGCATAAGTTGATGTGGCGACCCAAGATAGAGCCTAGAGCCTGTTATTATGATTTCACAGTTTGATAGGATTCGGAGATTTGCTCCGAAAGATGATATCTAATTATCTGCTATTTTTTGTTTTAATTGCTCTGATTACGATGAATAGTCTAACTGTTATTATGCATTTATAAAACAGTTTAAAATAGGTACGTAAAAGACTTCGACTTTGCTCAGAGTATTTTTGATACACGTTATTACTGATCTATTGACATAATAGCTGTGCCCGTGACTTCGTCCGAGTGGAATTTAACAAAAGCAGTATTACTTTTTACCCGACAAACAAAAAAAAAAAATTTAATTGTTTTTTTAGGTTTATTTATTTTTTTAATTAATTAATTTTGTAGGCTAAATTCCCTCCACATTCTTTCGAGGAGACCTATGCCCAGCAGTGGGACATTTATGGGTTGAAATGATGATGATGAAAGGTAGCTTAAGTTACTCCTTACTACATCAGCTATCTGCCAGTGTAAGTTTTGTCAAAATGGTGCCAGCCGTTCCAAAGATTAGCTGGAACAAACAGACTGACAAAAATTGTAAAAAAATATATTTAGGTATATATTATCTACCGTATACACATTCATATGCATGTAGTAAAAAGCGGTTATTTTAATATTACAAACAGACACACCAATTTTATTTATTTGTATGTATAGATGCATAGATTAAAAACCCAAGACGCACACTCAATAAAACGGTGCTCAAAATTGAGCTCAAGAAGAATTCAATTATCACACAATTGGTTTTTTTGTCATGAGGTATGAATTTTCGAAACAAACCCTATACCAATCCGTCTGGCCAGCGTGGTATAGTAGGCTAAACTACCTCTACATTCTCTGGAGAAGACCCGAGCCCAGCAGTGGGATGTTTATGGATTAAAATTATGATGATGATACATATATAATTGTATTATATAGTCCACTGAACATAATATTTATAGTTATATACATATACACTATCACTACTAAAATTATCAATTTGTGTGTTCAACTGTACCTTTGTTTCCGGAGCCTGCATTAAAAACGTATTCAAACGAAACACACCTTGAATCGATTGATAAATATCATCGACAGGAAATCACGATTCGATAGACAATCGAGACGAATCGATTGAACATCCTTTATGTATATACGAGATGTAAATGTAATTAACGCGATTGTTATGAAGAAAGGATATTTGGTGGTACTATCGGCTGTTTGCCTTTGATGTTTGTTATGAACTTTATAGTTCGTTTCAGAGGGTTTGCATTTTATTTAAGTGTAGTAAAGTTTATAAGTGCGATGGTGGCTGAATGTATAAGTGGCCAGCGTACTAAATATGTCATCCGAGTTCGAAGCCGGCAGCACCAATGTGGATTTACTAGTCAAGTGACTTATCATCTGTGGACGGTGAAGGAAAACATCGGTGATGGCAAAAATAATATAATAATATATAATATTCTACCACATTCACACAGCACCATCTAGTCCCAAAGTAAGCAATTATATTTGCTTGTGTTATGGGTACTAAACAACTGATATACTACTTAAATACAACTTTTTTTTTGTAAATACATACATATTATAGATAAATTACACCCAGACACAGAACAAACCTTTAAGCTCATCACACAAAGTTTTGTCCTGGGTGGGGATCGAACCCACGACCTCCGGCTTAGCAGTCAGGGTCACTAACCACTAGACCAACAGGCCAGTCTTTTTAAAGATCATCATCTTTGTCTGACAAAGGAGTATGAATACAATGTGTGACTACTTTTTCACCCTAGGATGCCGTAAGAGTCATAACCAGAAAAGAAATAACAAATAACATCCTGTACTAATCCGTTTAGACAGTCTAGTTACAGTAGACAATATCGTAGCACTCATCAGAAGAGGATATTAACTTCTTAGTAAATCTAAAGTTTTATCTAAAATTTTTGTCTAGAAACTTCTTTTGTTCTGATGGTACGTCTAAAAACCTTTCCTTCTCCGCTGGTCCAATTATTGAGAAAAGTGGAATCATAAATATAATTGTACGACAAGGGTTACAAAAATGTACCAATTTTTTTAACAAATTCTTATTGTTTATCTTTGAAACAATAAACTTTCACTAAAAACAGAAACAGTATACTTTTCACAATCAGTATACATGTAAAACCCATTAAGGGCAAGCATACAGTAATTGGCGACGGGTTCCTTTTTTTGTTGAAAGGTGCGAGGGTTTGATTGACGGGGGCACTACGTCTTTTTGACGGCTCTGACGTATTTTATGTGTAGCGTCTACATACAGGATGTTTTGTGTTACAATTGTGTAATTAGTGAACTAAAAATTAAATATTATGGTTTCTGTATTACATTAAAATTTATGGTTCCATAAATATCGTAGGACAATAAGTGTCACTTGCGAATTTTATCAGTGGCTGTAATTAATAAAAATTTGCTACACTTGTATTTGAGATATTTAACTGAAGGGGAATTACTGTGAATTGTTACTTGAATAAAGCGATTTTTGAAATTTTTCATTGTTCATTACGATTTAAAATAGAACACAAATGGGATTTTTACTTACTACTAGGTAATACATGTATTATGTTAACGTTTGAAAATAGGTAATGAGTAAGTTGCTTAAGAAATAAATAAAACAAACAAAAATGTTTCATTAACTTTGAGAAATATACTTCAATAAATGAAAATTTGTAGCAAAATCTGGGAAGCTATCCAAATCGATAAATCAAATGTATCAAAATTACGAGTATCCATACATTTATTTGACAAAAAAGTCACACCCTCTACACAGTCTCCAAGATGCGTATCGTGAACACATTATCGGTTGGTAATCGAGCCTTTCGCAAAAAGGCGTAACAGAAGCTCTGTTAAATGAGCACGAGGTAATGACTGCCCCTTAAGAAGAATGGTTTAGCGCCGCTTATTACTAACCGCGTAATTGCCAATTTGTTGTGGGTAGTTTTTAATGTTAGTATGTAACACTTGAATTAGGTGAGGCCTATGTTCAGCAGTGGACATTATTAGGCTTATATGATGATGATGATGATGTAACACTTTAGTGTTGCTTATTTGTTTTAATTAATACTTATCAGCACAATCAGATTATTCCTTATTTTTTCATGAAATTCCAGTATTGAGATTTTCTCGGAGTTTGGTAAACAAATGTTCCTGGTTGATGACAATAGGCTCGCCCCCTATTTCATGGGACCAAACATAGCTGGCGAAATGTGGGTGTGAAACACCTCTACCCCTTCGAGGGGAAAAGGCGTGATGCTGTTTTTTTTAATGTCTTATCAAGTTTAGAAAATCTCGCAATTATTATTAAAAATATTAGAGTAGAAGGAGACAGATCTCGCACGCAACAGCTTCTTGATGTAAATAGAATTAATCTCTTCTTAAATCATCATAAAGCAGCTGAAATATAGCTTCCAACACAGAAAATAGGGTTACAACACTTACAGCTGTATAACCGTCATGTAAAATCTATCATCTATCTGATTATGCTGTACACTTGTACAGTTTAACTAGGTTATGACAGTAATGTATGCCCTCATACCCTAGCATATATTTCTAGTTCGGCTGCAATTCCTTCCCTCATGTTTCATCATTTGAGTGGTAGGGTTGGCGCTGGGCACCCCACCAGAATTGCCATTTAAGTCCTGCAACCAATTCGCTTATGGTCTAACGACCGATTGCAAATAAGAAAAGGAAAAAAAAAACAAAAAAAAAAAAATGTTTCATCATCATCATCACTTGACACTTGTCTTATTTGAAAGTGGTGAAACAGGCCTAGCATTATGTCTTCTCAGTTATCTTGTGATGTAAAATCAATTGTTTTTTTTATAAAATATAACATAGATAGCTAAAAATATCTAATAAAAATAGCTAATAATATATAGCATAGTTTCAATCTTTTCCAAGATCAGAAGCAGGATTTAAAATCGAGCATTCCTTCGTATCCTGCTTCGTCATCAAAGCGTTACCAGCTATTATCGGCTGCCATAACCACAAAAAGTTATCATTGACGAGAAAATTACCCTCCAAAACGCCGAAGCTACTGCAAAATCATTGGGTACATCTTCATACCAAACAATTGGTCCTTTCTTTGCCCTTGAAGTTAAAAGATTGGCTATCATATAATTATCTAATCTAAAACCTTTTAGGTGTAAAACTTTGGTTATACTTCTAAGAAACATTGAGTAGGGTTGTAACCGATGCTGTAAGATAAAGTGCTCAGGTTTTTTTGAGGATTTGAGTTGCGATAGTGTTTTGTTTGCTAAGTAAAAGTGAGATTGTGCGTAACATTTTGCGTTTCTTAATGATAAGAGATAATTTTGTATAGAGATTGTGTTCATTTATTGAGCATATTTAGGCAATTCTATATTTACCTTTATAAGTAAATTAACAAACATTACAAAATAGGTAGGTAGTAGGTATTATAATAAATAATTTGTTTTGTTCGATGCAAGCGTATTAAAATGCGACCTACAGAATATTATGAGAGAAAGTAGATAATTCCTGGTGATAGCTCAATATTTTTGGAAAGTTACCAAATAATGATTCCGTGATATTATATCCTATCAGTATGGCCAATTTTTTGGTCTTCATCCCTTTGGAATAATACGCTAATAAATAGATTCTATATTTGAATTAATTCAAATAAGAATCACATAACAAATCATTTACGATGCGAAGCGATGGTGGCTGAATGGATAAGAGACCGGCGTGTTACACACGCGGTCCGAGTTCGATACCGACCAGCAGTACCAATGTGGATTTCACTTTGTGGAATTTATATGTACTAGTCATGTGACTTACCATCTGCTAACGGTGAAGGAAAACATCGTGAGGAAACCCACATATTCTAGAAGAAATTCTATGGGTATGTCTGATCCACCAACCCGCACTAGGCCAGCGTGTGTGGATTATGGCCTAAACCCTCTCAACTCTTTAGATAGAGGAGAGGAGACCCGAGCCCAGCAGTGGGACATTAATGGGTTGCTGATAAAATCATTTATAGGTTTCACTCTTCAAATTCTGACATTAAAGTCGTAAATGCGAAAGTAACTTATCTGTTACGCTTTCACGACGTAACCAATCTTTTAAAATTTTACATATATAGCCTAGGACCTGAAGAAAATATGCTACTTTCAAAAGGGTGATGCAGCGGTCGTACGCTAGTCTATAAATATATTTTTATAAAACTTTATCCGCGACAACCCTACAGCGTGGGAGCCTGCCGCACCAAATCGGTTAATCACGGCCTAATTACCAGTTTTGGCTATCAGCTATCACATGTAGATAGACAGTGCATTAGCCAAAGGTCATGCCTTGATGTTACCATTGTTTTACACTATACATTTTTAGTTCACACTTATTCACATGAACTTTGACATTCATTGGGTAATTAAGTCAGAATTATTAGCTGTGAAGCTGATTCAGGTGATTTTGAGTCATAGCCTGGTCGTTAAAACCTCGTCTCCTAGAAATGCATAAACGCTATCTCTGTGAAATCAAAAATATTCTAACAAGAAATAAAATATTGACTGCCAACAGTTTATCGGTTTCATATTTCTATTGTAATAACATTTTTAAACTTAAAATGTGCTATTCTGCATTTCTAAGGTAAGGTGTGGTTTTGGAGCTTTGTGAGCTTTGTGTGTTTGTACCTAAAAGATATTTCCATCTTTCATATTTTAGTGAAAAACCGTTAATCTATAATTAGTTATTATATTTTCATTCCATCACAAAGAAATACTTACTTTATTTCAATTAATTAAATAATATAACAAAGAAGAAACATACCCATATGGGTATTTATACCAAACAAAAAATAAATCTAAAATTAAAATCACTGCATCCTTCCTTATTTAATATAGGGAAAATAAAACCTCACGAACCAAACATCTTATTACGTGCAAAAAAAGTGACATTTGCCGTAAATAGACAAAAAAAAACAGTTGCACTTGCGTCATCAGACATGCATTTTGATCATAAGCCACCATTTTTTATCCGATATATAATAAATCAATAAACAATATCTTTGATTGATGGGTTAGATTCAGAGTTAAGTAGTTAAAACTTAATTATAGACAACGGTTTGCCGACTTAATACACTGTAATGTTTTGACATGACAATAGAACATTGATTGGAATTTGACTTTAGAGGCGTGAGAATCCTTAGATAGATCTTTATAGTGTCACGTTTGTTTTATAATGATTCTAAGGGTGAAAATCTAACTGCTGTACTCAGAGACGTTACTTAACTTCAAAGTTTATTTAGTAAAAACGTGTAATACTTAAGTATATACGCCTAAAGACGATTATTCAATGAAGAAATTGTGTTAATGACAGGTTACTGATAATTGACGTCTCTGTGTGTAATCTATGTCGGCATGTAGTCGGCAGTAAGAGTATGAAGACTGATATTTAATTATTGGCAATGGTGGATTTACCTTCAGGCTGAGTAGGCTTTATCGACAAATTCTTTTTATAAAAGTAATTCCTAACCCTAAATCCAACATCTGACTGATCATCCTAGTCACTCACTCATACTTGTGTGTGAGTGAGTGACTTATTGATTGTTCAAACACACATACACACACTCACCCACACTTCACACTCTTACATTATCATCATCATCATCGGCGACCCATTAATGTCCCACTGCTGGGCTCTGGTCTCCTCTCCTCTAACTAGAGAGCTGAGAGGGTTAAGGTCATAATCCACACACGCTGGCCTATTGCGGGTTGGTGGATCAGACATTAAAATATTATATTATTTTATTTTATAAATATAAAAAAAAGTAATCAAATTTGAAAAATTCCGTATTATGGTATTGTACAATAATATAAAGTTAAGTCCTGGGTATTGTAAAAATCGTATGTAGTGATATCCACGATAGCCTGTCTAGTGTGGATGTCATAGTAAATATATGTCTAAATTAAACCTGAATAAGTTATTTCTTAATTCTTAATTGTGCATCGAATACAGCATCATAATTTAATTTCATGTAACTATTGAACATGGCCTATGTTCCCGAAAAGATTTCCAATACGATCAATCAATAATATTTCGTGAAGTATAAAGCTTTAAGACTCTAATATCTGATAGAATGCCTTTACTGAAAAATTTTAACATGCAATTTTGTCCTCGTCTCACCGAGGATGGTGCGATATGTATCTTATAAATACCACTACCATATTAAATTATTAGTCATCACATGATGTTGAAGATGTTTTCAACAATAATGATAAAACATTATTGAACTAATCGACTCGGTATTAGATACTGCACAGTCCGTTTTATCAATAGCCCAGCTGTCAATACCTTCCATTTAATTAAAAGTAACGGGGTGGTCGTCCGAGACCACACAACATCACGTCGACAAACTTGTTTAAAAAACCCGAACAAACTATCTCTTACAAAGGAACAAGTCATAAAGACATTTGACACGTGCTTCGAACAACAATGTTGACTCAACGTAAATAATATTAACGAGGTCAAGAAATATAATATGTGTATTTCGCACACTCATAAAACTGCCCATTCTACAGCATAAAAATCAATCATCAATGTAATGTTATGACTTATGGTCGTATAGATATCTTTACGAGTACTCTTATACGACTAACTCGCTCCTTGTTCGAAGGTTTATATAACTGTTTATGTATCCGTCAGTTATTAGGAATCTTCATTACATTACAAAGTGTGAAGCTATTACTGTGAGCTTGCTAAGCGAAGGCAATTATAGAATATTGTTAGTATTGTGTTCTTAGATAGTATTAATTAACAATGAAGTGTTGTTTTGTCATCATATTTACAGTATAGGTGGATGGTTTTGAAACAATCATTTTAATATTTTATTTACTTTAAATAAATATTTTTTTCGTGTATATTATTATCTTTTGTGATACACGACTTCGTAGTACAGGCATCGAAAATACTTTAGTACCTATTTTGTAAGATTATTTTTGCTTTACTCATTTACCCATTTTTAAAAATTAAATTGATTTTTTTTCTTTAAATATAGTGTTTTAATAACTAATTTTCATTTACAGGATGTTGTAACAGACAACTACGAGAAAAAACGAAGCAACAATGAAAGAAAAGAAAATTTCTAAAATATATCTAAGTCTTTACTGTTTTTACTATTATTATTCTACAGTGTTTAGCTTGAACAATAGATGTTTATTCATTTATGAGTAGTCCCATTTGCCAGAAGAAAAATCATCATCATCATCATCATATCAGCCCAACGTCGTCCACTGCTGAACAATAGGCCTCACCTAATTTACGCCACTGCGAACGGTCCTGAAAAATAATAAAATTAAATAGATTCGGCAACTGGGACCACGATCTGAGTAAATTGCGGTCCCAGTTGCCAGAAGCCTTGCTCGTTTACCTAAAAAAGCTTCTGCCTAAAAAGTAACCTTTCTTCTTTTCAGTTTTAGACTATCTTTATCTGAAATTTCATGAATGGTTAAAGGGTTAAATGGCAATAAACAACTTTCTATTCCATAAAATATTAGTTGAGCTTACTAATTGTTTATACTATTGACATTTGAATGTATTCTTGAAAAGGCGGCCACATTAATTAACTACCAAATAACAAGGGCGTGCAATAATTCACTACAAAGATCACCTTTCGGAGAACACCATCCAGTTTCCATACATCTAGAATACTCAAAACCTTTTGAACTTTAACGATCCTCTTAGCAAAAACGGCTCCCGTTAATGTTTTGCAACAATAATTAAACGGGCAACTTTGTTTCTTCAATACCTGCTTATTATACGATCTTAAATATTAGCTTGTTGCTCAGCCCTATAATTTAGCAGCTTAAAATTATGTTTTAAGCATTTATAATTTTAGATATTATAAGCTATTTAATTATTGGCTTCCTTTTGCATAATTATGGTCAGGTTTTTGATCGATATCGGGTCGGTTAGTGTTGTATAAGAAAGTAGGTTTTTACTAAAACTACTTTGGAGAATTATGTTTAGTTTATATCCGTGTAATGACGGATTAAGAATACATAATGTCACTACCCCATCTAAACCCGTGGGTGTCGTAAAAGGCACTGCAAGAAAAGGAAAATTCGGAACAAACCCTATACCAACCCGTCTGTCCAGCGTGGTATAGTAATCTAAATTCCATCCTTATTCTTTGGAGTTGATCCCTGCTCATTCATTCAGTGGACGTAGTAAACGATTGCTGAGGACATATTTTGAATCTCGACATTACTGACAATATGATATTGTTATTCCAAATGTTTGAAAATGACAGCGAACATATTATTTTTTTATAGTAGCCAAGCATAGTGACTCTTTTTTGCCTAATAGAAAGCTGAAAGAGTAATAATAAAATTTTCAAACGTTAAACGGAAATCTGGATGTCAAGATTTGGAGTAGGACCCCCGAACATAAGGTTAGATCTCAAAAAAACATTTGTGGGGTCCTTAAATAGCTGTAGTCTGAGTATAATTTGTGTCTATTAATTACATTTTTTTTAAATGTTCTGTGATATAAGTCTTGTTCATTACGTAGGTGTAAAATATACGTATAATAACACAGATTCAGATAACAAAAGGCATAACGGCTTTAAATGTCAATGAATTAACAACTATATGTTCAACTAAAAATCCGTTTAATAAATTAAAAAGATTACGCTTCAAGCATAAAGATATGGGCAGAGCAGCGACATGTTTCGATTATTGAATGAGAATCGATGCGACGAATCGATTATGTCCGAGTAGTTTGTGCAGTACTTGTCCTGTGTAAGCAAGGTTTAACAAGGCTTGCAAGGATGTACTTTTTGTTAAGGATACTAAGGATGAGATTATGTAAAAGCTCTCAAATTTGTTACCTTTAATATTAGTTAAGTGTTAGAAATAATAATTAATTTAATAAGTTCTTTTCTTTATATTTGAACTAGCTTCCGCCCGCTGCTTCGCCCGCGTGGTATGTATTTTATACCTATAAACCTTCCTCTTGAATCACTCTATCTATTAAAAAACCACTTCAAAATCCGTTGCGTAGTTTTAAAGATTTAAGCATAGGTACATAGGGACGGACAGACAGCGATAGCGACTTTGCTTTATACTATGTAGTGATTACAGGTAAGCTTTGGATGCAAGCTGCATTCAGCCAGTCCTATAGGAAATCTATTGAGGAGGCCTATGTCCAACAAATGTCCTACGATTGATATGATGATAATCAATATTTTTATTTTATTTTACGAAGACTGGCTACCTGGTTATATCAATTTCTACCTGGGACATCGTACTTTAAGCAGGGTACGCGTAGATACTTTTGTCAAATTATTGTCGCGATTGTTTAAGCCACGATATTTTTCTACTCATGTTAAGTTTTCTGGTATGTGTATAGGTATGTTTTCCAAGTCACACTACTCAGTTTTGGCCACATTTTTTTATCTCTCTTTAATCAAATACTCTAACAATAGTAGTATTAGTGTCTCACTAGCATACTGACATGCATCATGAATAGGCCAGCTCGTCCGGGGAAGTACTACTCTCTTCCAGAATATCAATGCCAAGTAGGATTATAATTAAGTATATACTATTGCGTTTCATTTGGTGAGTGGGAGCGATGATGACCCAATTCCTTCTGCCAATCCCCCTCTCGATCCCCTTCTCGATCCCCTTCTCGATCCCCATCGGTTTCCTTATCCTTCGAATTTTCCCTTCCTTTATTACGAAAAAAAAACATAGCAATCTTAGTCTCAAGTTTGTATCTATGAATGAAATATCTAACAAATATTTCACAATAACATTTTGTTGTTGGAAGCATAGAACAGACTGGTAACAATATATTTAAGGCAGTAAAATATCTACTACATTTGAATTTTGATATCCAATGGTGCGTAGGTAGTGACAAATTGCAATTCAACCATTTACACTGTTATTCTAAAATGTTTCATATATTATGTTTCGAAGCTGCCGTGTGCTATGAAATAGTACACCCAACTTTGTTTTGGAAAAAATCCCATTAGATTTACATCTTTTTGTTTTAAAAATATGTATATTCACGCCTGTCCTCCAAAGGAGTAGATAGAAATATTGGTATACCATTGCTTTGCTTGGATTTAAAAACATGATATGATTGCTTCTTCTAAATACTATAGCAGATCGATGGACTAATATCGACCAATCACAGGCCGGTAATATGGTGCGATTGACTTAGTAAGCCAATCACAGCAGTTGACTGAGACCATCGGCTTACCATTGTGTTAGGATTGTGTTAACAGGATCGGGTCCCTGTGCTTCAGAAAGAAAACTCGTTGCAAAACTGAAGATTTCTTCTCCAGTGAGGATTCAGGTCTCTCTAACACGTAACAGGTTGTTTGTGATTGGTATAACTAATCACCAAAAACCCGTTACGTATATTATTTTTAGGTTACAGTCCAGGTTTAACTTGTAACTAATCAAAAGAAAATCTCTTCGAGAGGCCTATCTCCAAAAGACGACGTCCTACGGAATCAAAACCTCCTTCATAAATTCATGGTTACATTTTGTATACAACCATCCAGTATACCTATTGACGCTAGACGCAATGCGCTATCGCGACATGATCGCAGCGACAAATCGCAAGATGCGGCGTCCGTACGTTATTCCGCATCGCTGGGTACATGCGTCGGATCCTATTCGAGAACATATTAGTATTGTAACAGATCTAAAGGTTACTATACAAAAAGTATTCAAGTTATTCATTTGAGAATATTGGTAAGCTTATAACTATATTTTGTGTAGGTATGTAATGATTTAGTTAGGTACTTATTTATTTATTAAAGTAATGCCTTAAGATACATATTCAAAGTACAACAGTTATTATTTCTAAACAGGTACATTCTGATATGCATCACTAACAGTACAATTATTATTTGAATTTAAAATTTTAAAATCCATTTATTAAAAAATGAAGTTCGGTCTAGATTCATTCATTTGTTTTTTTTATCATGTACCCAATTCTTATAAAATCTAAATACATAGAATTAATAAATTAAAAAATTTAAGCACTGAAAATTCAAATTTCGATGCTCATGCAAATTTATTTATGAATCAACTGAAAGAAATTCCTAAGCTTTCGCTCCAGATAATCCCTGCTTATTCATAAGTCAAATATTCCAACACAAACTTGCACCCATAAATCCAACCACTAAATCAATTACCGGTCATCTTTAACAATAAAGTAAGCAAGAATTTCCATCACACACTCAGACCATGTGACATTGAATTCTATACTAACGATATAAAAGAGGCAAGGTTCCCTTGCACCTCAAAACAGCGAATGTCCCTACAATTTCACCAATAATCACTGACCTCTTCTTTCTCTTGAACTTCGAATAACCATGGGCCTTATCAAACTGGTGATGCGCACATAAGTAATTTTGAAAGTGTTATCAAGCCCGTACATTAGTGGAGACTTGACACGACCAGTCTCCTGTAAGACCACGGCTTGTATTAGTGGCTTCTAATTTATTGGGAACGATAGGACGACGGACGCCGGCCACCCTGAGCATGGATCCATTCACACCTGAAGGGTAAGCACGGGTCAAATCGACCGCTGTCACACTTTTATAGGCTCAGTATTATTACGAAGAAAATTTTCCTTTCATTTAAGTAAGAGAGCAAGGTTTAATGAATCTCAATTCAATGCCACAATTACAATTAAACCATTCGTTATATTGCATTACCAATTAAGTGCCTTCCAACCGATATAAACGCACCTTCAAACAACCAGTAGAAAGGTCAAATCAATTACTTATTGTTCCGAATAATGCCAATAATAAATTGAATATCGGAACAAAAACTTTGACTAATAAATTGGTTGTTTTACATGAATCAGTTTGAATAGTAATTTATCATAAGTTTAATTAAGTGAGCCTTGAATAGTTTTATTATAAGAAAGAACGCGTAAGTTCATTACACACATCATTTTTGATTGAATCGTGAATAAAGTACCAAAGACAATGAAAACTGTTCGCTTGGCTATACTTGGCAATTTTCTTGAAATTAAAATGAAATTTTCAAATGTTATAATGACGATTTCATTCACTCTCCTCATCCATTTAACCCTACAATCCTCTACATTTTTATTAACACCCCAAACCAGATAAACAGGATACGGAAAATATATTTATTTGTCCAATCATCGAATGTAAGGGGCGTTCTCAAGTTACACCGAATGATTCGGCCACGACAATCGTCCGTGTGATTTGTAGTGATAATCTATACTAATAAATAACCCACTTCGGATTGAGCTGCCTCGGAGAGCCTTTTCTTTGGTCATTTTTGGCTGGCTATTGATTTATCGCGCTCAATGATTTTTTGCATTTTATTGTTGTTAGATTAACACGGGCCCATAGATTAATTTAGATTTAGAGGGTTAAGGGAATGTTCTTTGGTTAATTTGTTGCTTTATTGTAGTTGGTTTTGTGTTTCGTTCTAGTACTATTGATGTCGATTCGAGATATCACCATAATGGTTTGGTTTGCCATGAATGAATAAAAAGTGAAAAGATTTTTCTAGCTTTCGTTTAGGTGGCAGTAAACCAATTTGAAACAGGTAGTTTTCATTTATTTAGTTTAGTATATAACTTTTTTCTGCTGTTTAGCTCAGCTTAGCTCTATTTCACCAATCCTTATAAGTATTCAAGTCTTCACACCAGCGTTTCTTAGGCCTGCATCGGCGACGATGCCCATCTTCGGAGACCCAATGTGTGACAACTCAATTCACTTGTCTGGATGCATTCATGAAATGTGACCTGTCCACTCCCATTATAACTTAGCACTTAGAGAAAAGTTCAGGGCATACGGGCTAAATAAAAAAATTGAGAATATAATGTTTCAAAAACAACGTCTAGTCTAAATGAATGAAACTAGAAACGTGAATTTAGCATTCAGACCAAGAACACTATCTGTGTATCATCCAATATTTATCTTTTGCAGACATTGTACTTACAGCTCTCAGCATAATCACCGATATCAAGTTACCCTCTTGCACTCAAAGAAAAATATTGACTGAATTCTGTCACTTATTTAAAACATTTTAGGAGTCAAAAAAGGTATAAACATTGATAAATGAAAGCACTAACAAATAAAATTATATATGCCAGCATAGCCTCTGTTTACGTTATAAGGAAAGAAGCTTTTTGTGATAAAATAATCGTGAATCATCCACTCATTATAAATGGCTGTTAACCATAAAACAGACACGTTATGGCGGCAACTATAATAAAAACAGTATTACCATAAAACAAAGGTTTAGTTAGGAACACCCACG
Organism: Laspeyria flexula; assembly: GCA_905147015.1. Lineage (NCBI taxonomy): Eukaryota > Metazoa > Arthropoda > Insecta > Lepidoptera > Erebidae > Laspeyria > Laspeyria flexula. The sequence goes on along the minus strand of LR989964.1, from coordinate 5,675,497 downwards.
TTTCGCTACTTTTATTGTAGGCGAGATTTAGCGTTCACCACTATTCTTTAAATATAACACTAATACGGCTACACACTTATCATACAATATTAGATATTTCTGATTTCTCAGCTTTAGCCTGACGATATATTCGTATAAGTAAGTCCTAGGACAAATAGAGGTATATACTTATTACGACATATGTAATTATTTATTTGCACTAATGTAAACCACAGTAAAAACGCACGGGACTTTTTGCATTTTTATTGATACTCGTACATGAGATTAGGTGAGGCTTATATCTAGCAGTGGACGTCATAGGGCTGATATGATGATGATGATGGATACAAGACGTACAGTTTTAATATTTTCACAACTCTACTAAACAAAAGTAAAAAAGTGGATAATTTCTTTCCAACTCCTCCATTTACTTCTGATTAATTTCGTTGCTGGTTCCAAGACAGGTTAGGCATTCCCTAGGACTTTCGAGTGTCAAGACTCAGTGTTCGCAAGGGTCATTCCTGTTAATCCTGGCTCATAGGATTTTCAGTGGTGGGTGAGATTGTCCCGTACACAAAAATGTTTACTTGAGTAGTATAGACTTTGAAATTTAGTATTGCTGGTTTTTGAGGTCAATATACTTTTGTAATATTTTAAGTTAACTCTTACGATATCTTCACGATAAATACGGCATTGTATCTTATTCTATTTCTGAAATTTTGTACAAGTTCTTGAATATTATCTTGTTGTTTAGCAGGTGTATGTAGCTGACACTATAAATTAGATGGGGCTCAGTATCCCGTGCTCTTCGCGTCGGCCCAAGGTTAGCCATCACTATGTTTCATGATGCCATAAACTTTCAAACAGGCAGTAGATAAGTCTAAGCCTAGTTCAGGACCGAAACGAAATGGCTGTTGGCACGAAAACCGTTTCTCGAGATATAAACTTCGCACATACTTGGATATGTTTTATTTTAAAGTTTGTATACTGTCAGTTTTCTCAGGAACTGCGCAATAGGGTAGTTGATACTGTCGTAATGTACATAACCTTGGCACACAATAAAACTAGTAGCGATAACTGAAACAACATGCAACTATGAAAGAGTTTCTAAAGGGTAGTAGTGCCTCACACATATTACCCTCTCACAGAATAATAACGTAAAGTAAACAATCCTGCTTGGCTAAGAAAAAACGGCGCAGTTGCATTATATAAATTACGGGAAAGAGGCATGTAAAGAAACTAACTTTAAATCAAATTTTTCTTGCGCTTTATATGCAGTTACGCCGTTCTTTTTTGGTAGGGCAGAATCATTCATTGTTGCTTTTTGTCCAGTTAGTGCGGAGCGCCAGATGCCCATTCTTCTCTTCAATCTTTTCCTCCTTTTTTCCCCTTTTCCTTTTCAGTCGGCAGCGGCGTATTATACTTTAAAATCACTAATATTCTTTCTCGTGATCTTTATCATTATAGCAGCCTAACTTCACCTTAGGAGCAAAATCACTGTTTATCCTCGCCAACAGGGGCCCTACTTTTAGGGTTTGTTTCAAATTTTCCTTTTCTCGCGGTATTCTTATCTGCATAAGGTCCCGTAGTCGCCTTTTACGACACCCACTGCTTAAGATGATTCTAATCCGTCTTTCTCTCTCTTTCCTCAGTTAAGACCTGCGCTCTTGTCGGTGGAGTAACTTCTAATCCTCACTTTTTTCTGCTATTTCTTTCACTTCTGAATACGACACTATGATATTTTTTATAAACGGAACGTATCGTATCAGGTGTCCAATCATTTTCCTCTTCTGTTCTCAATCCGTCACAACATAGGATAATATTAAATACTAGAAGTCCCGCGGGGCTTCGCTCCCGTCGTTCTTTTTTTTCTTTTTTCTTTTTTTTCTTTATCTTTACTTTTCTTTATTTTATTTTAAAAAAAATCTTTATTAGGCCATTGCTCAGCTCCTATTGGCCGTAGCGTGATGTTATATAGCCTATGACCTTCCTCGATTTAGATTTAAAATAAGCGTGCCCCACATCCTAATGTTTTACTGTTTAAAAACGTTTATATGGGCAATAGAAAAGGACCGTTTTTAGGGTTTTCCCGGCAATTATTCGATTTTTTCTCACCTTTTAAACCTTCCCTAGACCTCCACGAACATTTCAAGAACAAGATAAAATCCGTTCAGCTGTTCTCGAGTTTTAGCGAGACTAACGAACAGCAATTGATTTTTATATTTTTATATTAGAAGATTTATGTATGAAATTATTATTTATCAACTCATTGATATAAGATCAGTTTGGCACATACACATTCACATTTAACCAGCACAACTAAGTAGTAGGTAGGTATAACAATCTCAGGGTATCATAAAGAACGAACACAAAAATAACTATGTAACGACATATAAAAAAGGCATTTATTTAAACGTGGTGGAATGGATGGACGCCGCAAGAGCCTTCAATTTCGCTTATATGCTCGTAAAGTCACGAGGCGTGTAAAAAGCCTATAAAAATCAATTGACACCAGTAAAACTTAATAATGTAGGGATGCTACAGCTGTGTTAACATGAATTGTCGAGATTCCGATTGTTAAAATCTCGAAACGAAATCTGTTAATATCATTTCTCAGTCATTTGAGAACGGACCGATGCTTAATTTAAGTGGACAGATTGAAAAGGCATCAATAGTGCTTATGAAAAGATGTGATGTTAAATTCATAAAATGCAATATTTTTTTTCATTTAGCATGTACCTATTACGTTCTGATGCTGTGCACAGTTCTATTCTAATTTCTGTTACCACATCGGTAGATTCGTACCGAGTTTTCTTTAACATCAGTATTTTGTGATTTGTTTTCTTAGAAATTAATTGATTTCGATATCGTTGTCAAATGTTTGACCAAATTTTGAATTTCTAACATTTGACAACAATATGAAATCAAACAATTGAATGTCAAGATTACGAGGAGAATTCGTGAATTGGCGATTGCGGAAATCTTGGAGTTGTCAAGGCATTGTGAGGTGTTGGTATTAGAAAGGTTGGATCGCAAATTGACCACGTCGCTCTTGGCCCAAATCACAAGTGGCCGAAACTTGAAGGAAATATAGAACAAAGGTTGAATGCTTAGTTGCAGAGTTCAGGCAGCCCTTTAGGGCTACTTAAGCTTACATAGTAGCGATAATTACCGAAATTAAAAATCATATGATCTCTCAGATAAAAAATATCTCAAGGATTATCACATCATTAAATATTCAAGCTCGTTATCAGCCACAAACATTTGATCAAACATTCAAACAATCCTAACTGATCCCACAAATATTTGACGCGAGAACAAAAATAAAAGTCACAGGAGTATTTATCTTAACACACTCAACCAAAATGTTTCGACAAATTTCTAATAGGTATAATAAACAAAATATTCACCCGGTTAAGAAGCTTGCTTGCCTTATTAATTTGTATAATACCACCAGTTTTAGCTGACCTGCTAAAGAAGTTACGCAAGGTTAATTCAAGGGTCAGTTTTGATTGGTCGATTGAGAGACGATTGTAAGGGTCCTATCATCTAAGAATCTCTGGGTTCTCGAACAGGTAGGCGAGGTAGAAAAAATGAAGTAATAATCCGACCACAAGCCTATGATAATCTGATGGTAACGCCATTTTGTCCTGTGTGGTTTTATGTAAAAAACGTGTGACATGATTATCGTTATTGCAGAGACAAAAAATGTTTAGGGTCGGTTTATATAGTTTTATGGGGTAAGGTATTTTTGGCTATTTTACGAACAAATAACGCGGATGAAATGTTTTAGTTTGTTTCTTTTGTGTGGGGTTTTGGAAGTAAATTTGAAGTAACAGTACTTAAGTAATTAATTATTTTTTTTGCGATATAAGAAACATACAGGATTTTATGTAATTACAATAGGAAAAGAAACAATTTCCAGCATTGTCACCAATTAAGTTTCTAAAAACTTAATTGCACTCGACGGTAAGTTGCATTTAAACCATTTTATTGTAGTAGTGGTTCCAATTCACATCGAGTCTAACTCCTCACACATCAAGTAACGAAGCCAATTTTTTTCTCAACCAGTCACCATGTGACAGGATCCAGGATAACTCGTTGGGAACAAACGCATTTTGCCAGATAAGTTTGCATCATCATCAGCAACTCATTAAGTCCCACTGCTGGGCTCGGGTCTCCTCTCCTCTATCTAGAGAGCACTCACGCTGGCGTAGTGCAGGTTGGTGGATCAGACATACTCATAGAATTTCTTCTATGTACCCTAGAAGAAATTCTGGGGTTTCCTCACGATGTTTTCTTTCACCGTTAGCAGATGGTAAGTCACTTAATTAGTATATATGAATTCCACAAAGTGGAATCCACATTGGTACTGCCGGTCGGGATCGAACTCGGACCGCGTGATTTGTACGCAGGTCCCTTATTCATTCAGCCACCATCGCTTCGTAACCAATAACCGGACACAATTCCATTATCCGAGCTGCTAATGAGAAGAAGAAGAAAAATCAAGATGCTGTTAAAAAAATGAAACAAAAATCAAAACCGTAGTATATAAACCAACACTGTCCTAATTATAAGGGCGCGGTCATAGAAAGCAACTTCGTTATAGATTAGGGATGAAAGTAATACGCGGGATAACATCTCGACTGTCTCGTTAGTCGCAATAAAAACGTTTTTGTAGTAAAGTGAAGCGAATTTTTTTGTCGCACCCGTCTAGCCTGGCGGCAATTTGTCGTGGGACTGAAAGATATTGTGTTTGATGGTTTAATTTTTGGTTAAATGTTATCGTTATTTTATTGATTGTTGAAGAATGTTTTAAAACGTGTGGTGTTTGTTTTATTAGTTTAGGGTGCCGCTTAAAAAGTAAAAGTGAGAAAAATAATAGGGCTACTTATTTACGCTATAAAAATCGCATAATGTAAAATTTTACCAATACTTTTGGTTTTTTTTTTGTAATATTACTCACTCAGAAGTTTTAAAAGAAAGTAAAATTATTTATTTTGAGTCCAGAGTAAATTTGAGAATATTCGCTACATCTTAAATTTTTGTCTTTGTTTGTTTGAGTGATTTTTTATTAAGTAATTTTATTAATAATTATGTAGTAAACAGTAAGTATAGTCATTCAATAAAATTAATTTCATCTAACTTTGTATTTTACTTGTTATTAACTAATTAACATAACTGCAATTAATTGTACTGAAGTCTCAAACAAATACAGGTAAGTACTATAATGAATCATTGAGCACAATTACATAATACAAAACCAAACTTTTTAATTCCGCTTAATTACACAACGGACAATAACTCTCCTTAATTTCGACTTAACAAACAGTAAATTAATCACAACAATGAAATAAGTAAGAAGTACATTTGCATACAAATTGCGGACAACATACAAGATGGTACAAGATGGTAACAAGACAAAATTAATTATAATCCCGATGTATAATTTGGTACCGTATTGGGCGGTGCACTTAGGACCGCCAATGGTTATACGTGAAATTATGACGTCATATTAATACGTTCTTTTGTATAATTTCAGCAGGTTTAATCATACTTAAAAGGTTGCAATACTGGCCTTCTTTCTACTTTTGCAGCAGTACATTCGTACGAAACTCTCAGTGTGCGAGTCCGACTCACGCTTGATTGGTTTTTCACGTAAGTAAAGCCAATAATAACATGTCGAGTATTCAAATTTGTAATAATCAAATTATTCTGTGTAGACTTCAAGCGATTGTACGTAGTCTTCAGATTACATAGTGTAAACTACTAGAGCTAAGGGTTGGGGTGCAATGGGATATAGTCTGAATTTTGAAATGGTTTTTGATAATAATCTATTATTTAATAAATAAGGACTAGTAAAATTCTGGTATACATTGACAACATTTTCATAAAGGTTTGGCTTGCAGTTCAACACTTTGGTCTTTTTATACTGAAAGTCCGTGGCACAAGCTCACTGAGACCTTTTAAAATAATAATATAATATTTTTCACACACACAACGCCATTTAGTCCCAAATTAAGCAATTATATTTGCTTGTGTTATGGGTACTAAACAACTGATATACTGCTTAAATACATTTTTTTAATAGGTACATACATATTATTGATAAATTACACTCTGACACAGAACAAACAATCATGCTCATCACACAAAGAATTGTTCTGGGTGGGAATCGTACCCACGACCTCCGGCGTAGCAGTCAGAGTCACTAACCACTACGCCAACTGAACAGGCCAGTCATATAATATCTTTTAAATACCTATATGAGAAAAAAAAATCAATATCTTGCAGTCTGCTATTGTCCCTAAAACATTCTAATACTTATATCAAAGTATTTAATCTAAAATGTCTGAGAACTTAAACAATTTCACGTCATTAAATCACTAAGTACACCTAAGCCCTAACTCACAAGTCACAATAACTCTAGCAAAAACTCCCTATAATTTAATGGCAAGTATAATTTTCGCTGCATAGCGATGCTACTTCAGTAAAATCACTAGACATTGTAAATTGTTCCCGGCATCGGATTGCATAAAAGTCAACTTAAATATGTGCATATTATTGCATTCATACAAACGTATAAAGACGTCAAAATGTACCGACGGCAGAATAACTGGTGATACAATGTTAATTAATTATTTGAGAGACTTCATTTTCATTTATAGGAAGAAAATATTAAACTGACATTCAAAAGGAAATAGTGAGATAATTGACTGGCCTGTTGGTCTAGTGGTTAGTGACCCTGACTGGTAAGTCGTGGGTTCGATCCCACCCAGGACAAATCTTTGTGTGATGAGCATATAAAAGTTTGTTCTGTGACTGGGTGTAATTTATATATAATATGTATGTATTTACAAAAAAAATGTATTTAAGTACCTAGTATATCAGTTGTTTAGTACCTATGGGTACTAAACAACTGATTTAAAGTAAGCAATTATATTTGCTTGTATTATGATACAAACAAATATAATTGCTTACTTTGGGACTAGATGGCGCTGTGTGAATGTGGTAGAATATTATTATTATATTTATAGAAAAGAAGAAAATATTAAACGGACTTTCAAAATCAAGTATTTACTAATGCAGTTAGATAATTATAATTGTAGGTCATCGTCAGCCTGTACTATATGGGTTCCGTCCTCTCCATTTGCACACCACCGAGCACTGTTTGCCGGCTCCTCTCATCCAGCATCTTTGATGTTTTTCTATATTGAAAAAAAAAAAACGAATCTGTGTTCTAAACTAGCTTAAAAAAATGATTAAATTAAAAAAAATATTCCATAATTATTTTCTATAAGTAACTGTGGTTTACTTGGAGTGAGACGTACTTACAAAATTATATTCAACGGAATGAATTAATTTGAATGATTTCTGGCTGACCTTAAGATGATGAGTCATTTATTTATTTACAGGTTCACCTACAATTAAAAATATAAATTTATTAAATAAAATATTTACACATAACTTAAAAACATACACAGCTAACCTATTAAATAAAAAAGAACCAGATACTCTATTTACAGGGAATTCCTATAAATAGAATATCTGATTAAGATCAGATTCCTGAGGAAACGTACCCAAAAGGCTAGCCACATTACCGCGTTGGATAGCAAGGCTAATGCGTTGCCCCAGGTAGAGGCCAGCCCTTGGATCATGTGATACCTCAGAAACACGCTTACAAATTTCACGATAAAATTTGTGAGCGTTTGGCCCCCAAGGTCCAAGAGTTTCAACCCCAAAAGGCTCAAAAATGTAAGTCTCACCAAGACTTTCATATTTACGCCTCTTGAGGCACTCTGCAGAATTGGCAGCAGAACCCGCTTTAATACCAGTCCGTGAAAGATGTGATGCCGCCAGTGTGTCAACGCAAGTAGCATCCCACACCAAGGGCTTACCCGTCTTCCACGGAACGAGAGTCATGCCGTCGGGTCGCTTACCATCGCTACGCACTAGGCCGTTAGGCTCCAAAACGGACGGTATACGCGCACTGACAAGCGCCCGGCCTACCTACCTACAATTGTTACACTAATCTTACAATTTATGTAGCATGCCTTATATATTTTTTATTATAGATTTATTATATTAATAGTGGACACTAATTTTGACGACATTTTTTGCAGTCAGTACACAATAATATTTGATCCGGCATCATCGCGCGTGCATGTATCGTTGAACATCTTGCCGTACCTATCAGTTCACTGCACCTGAGCTTTATTACATTATATCATTACAAAATCGACTTAAACAAACGAAAGATAAAGTCCATTTTACAAGTATATGCTATTCGACACTGCAGTGAAAATATATGAATACTTTCGATAATTAATTAATAAATTGTTATTCGGGCACAATAAAGTGTGTGACTAATATGATGTAAGTGAGAACGAATAAGATAAAGAGACGTTTAATGTTGAAAAATGATCTCTTGGTGCTAAAATTAACAATATTCAGTGGAAGTTCATGGTCTTGCAATTTTGACGATGGTTGTTTCCATCAAAGGTATACGTTTAGATGACTTTAAATATAATTTAAAAGTGTAAACGCCAAGTCCAATGCAACTATTATGAAAGCCAAACGGGATGGAATGCGTTTGCGAATTCAGGACGTCGACTGCTGAAATGATGAAAATAAAACTGAATAGATGACAATAATAGAGAAGCGAATATAATATGACCTACGCTCTCAAAAGCTATGAAAAAAAAGACACGTACCTAGGTAATTAAAATTAAGCGCCGAACTGCACTGAAATTTTGTCTGATCATACATTTAACACACAAAAGATTTCGGCAAATAATGGCCACCCAGCTACACATGTCAGTCCATCTGAATTTTACCTGGTTTAGGACAGATCTCACGCAGAGCTGTTTACCCTCATAGATCAATCGATAAATCCAGTAGCTATTGAGATAAGAAGTACTCAAAAATTCAACTAATTCTTGCAAAGACATTATAGACATTAAGAGCAGATTAATGACAAAAAATTAAAGAGTCGATTTTGGTTAAAACTGATGATGAATTAGAAGTTAATTTATCTTATAATTTTTGTTGCTGAATAATACAATGTTAACAGGTGGCTATAGATTTTTGATATCGTACTAAAACTTCATTCAACGCTTCATATGCTGATCAATTATGCCACACGTATCAACCAATAGATGCCATCTTTTGCTTCAACGAGTCTTAAATAAACAGGAAACAAAACTGAACCTAATGACACCTACCTAGCGCCACCATAGTCCAAAACGGACCTAAACTAACAAAAATAAACCGGAAGACAAAAGATCGGTCCCGATAACATTACCTAATCGATAATTGTATCTACGACACTTCGACTCGCACGTTAACTCGTAAAAAGGTGAGAAAGTATCACGATAAAAATATACTGACGACAAAATATTATAAGCACCCTACTTTTTATATAATTTTCAAATTTCACGCTTATTCCATTGGAATAAGACTTTTGAGTGAATTTGGAAGATGTTTTGGATAAAGTGGTGTCGTGAAGTCGCGAAGAGCATGGCAATAAAAAAGGTGAAATGTCTCATTGGAAGCGATGGTGGACACATACCCGATAAGGGACCACCGCAGTGGATACTGGTCCCATTTTTAGGACTGTTTTCCGGTACGAAATTATGTGGTAGGTATAGTAGTTGTAGTTTAGAACAAGATACTCCAGTTGATTTTTAAAAAGATAAGTTTAAATAAAGATTTTAAAGTTTTTTTCGAATGTCGGTTAGCGCCATCTAGCCATTGGATGTTGTAGTTTTTTGATGTTTGTGAATTCTATATCTATATAGTATTTTTTTGTTTATTTATTAAAATTATAATTATGTCTATGAATATATTATGCTTTGATGTACGTAACTATTAGCTACAACTACAATTTTAAATGGAAAAGCCCGCCATAAATAATAATTGCTCTTAGACACAGTAGAAAAAAGTTAAAGATGCGTATGCGCATTATCAAATCAACTTTGTTTGTTTTTTGTGTTATTCTTCAGCTTCATTTAAGTTTCATCTAATTGGCTTGTCATAAAGATTTTTTGTTATTTTTTCCTTATATATTTTTTTAAAGTAGCCATGATAGTTGTAATATTTGATGAATATATCCGTGTAACATTAAAAACAAATTTTATGGATGGAACAGGATAGGAGCTGGGATTGTTTTTCAATATTGAAATTTTCTATCGATACCATGATTGCCTAGTCAAGCCACATTCGGCAATTTTGATCCTTTGCAAATAGAATAATAATAATATTCTACCACATTTACACAGCGCCATCTAGTCCCAAGTTAAGCAATTATATTTGCTTGTGTTATGGGTACTAAACAACTGATATACTGGTTAAATACATGTTTTTTTTGTAAATACATACATATTATAGATAAATTACACCCAGACACAGAACGAACCTTTATGCTCATCACACAAATATTTGTCCTGGGTGGGGATCGAACCCACGACCTCCGGCTTAGCAGTCAGGGTCACTAACCACTAGACCAACAGGCCAGTCAGAAAAAAATATTTCTGTCAGAAAAAAATTTATTATTATTTTTTTAACAACAGTACGAGATTCTTCAAGGAGTGAACAGTTCACGATGCCCCTAGTGTCATAGCCGTTGCAGGCGTCCATTGGCAATGGCAACTTCTTATCATCAGTTGAGCCATACTTCTGTTTATCACGGTAGTAGTTTGTTATTGTTATACCTATTGTTTCTTCTTGCCTAGATCCACAGCTCTGTGGAATCAACTCGATATATTATGGTGGTATTTTCGAACATAAGACTTAGGGGCCTTACGAGCATACTTCTTTTAAAAAGTAGGTAACATATCTGTAAGCTCCAGTGGTGCAGATGTGGTGATGATCCTCTTCTTTGTTTGTTTGTGTGTATCTATTAATAATAAATAAAAAAAGCATTATATTTCTTACTCTACAAAGATATCAGTTTTACAATATATTAAATTATGTTTTTGATAATTTGCGTTATAAAAAGCTAAATATTTCAACTTAAAATTTAAAAAAAAAACTAAAATTTAAATAGCTTAAGAAACTTCTCTCTATTATAAAAAAATAATTAACTATGTATTAATATCAATATTTTCTTTATAAGTCAATAAGTATTTTCTAGTTAGGGTTAAAGCAGTGAGATCCTTGTATGTAATCGTTTTATCATGATGATGATGTAGTAGGAGTCAAGTATTAGAAGTTTATTTGTAATTGTACTACAGTAATGTTATTGAACCATGAATTAAACCAATATCCAAATTTTGTATTAAAATTGATGTTATGTGAAGAGATATTTTGGTGAATTGAGTGATAATTTTTGTGACTGAAAACTAAGACCCGTCGGAGAAGTCTGTAATACTTAATTATGTACTGTACGGTCGCCAAACAATATAATTAAAGACTGGGATAAACTATCTGGTTTATTAATATTTTATTAATTTTATATTATATTATTAATATTTTAAAGTAGAATTGATTTATATTATAATTATGTAATATTACTAATTATGTGTTTTGGTACATTTAATTTAAAAAGAATCAAATTTTATTTACAAATTTCTGATTACATTTCCTATATTTTTCTACAGATTGAGTGTTCTGATCTATACTAAAATATCTTCTAACATTCATAAAAGTTTGAATGAATTATAAGTAGCAACTAAATACTTTTTGTTGATTTACCGATTTTAATTCAATATTCATTATTCATGATATAAACGTAAAGCTTTAATTATTTATTCAAACAAGTAATTACAAGTAAACTGAATTATTCACTTTAGTTAATAAATTTCACTTAAAGTCTAAAGATATCCAATTAATCTTCAAATTCATAGGTGTTCTCACCAAATATACGATTACAAGATACGGGGCGGTGACTCCAGTCCCTATCACTTTATTTCTTGTCCCCTAGAAATTAAATGTCCGTGTGGTAGGTGTTTGTCACAATGTCGGCTGTCGATGAAAACGATAATGGTGTAAAGTACATCTCTATTTTGGAGGCTGTGTGTGGTTTAGAGAAGAGAACACATTAATGTGTCTTTATATTGAGAACTTAGTTAATAATAATTATAGGGATGTTACTGTGAGGTCGAAAATGAATGACTTCGCTTGATTTTAGTTTCAGTGTGATTGGCAAGTCATAATAATTTAAAAATAATTATGTCTATTTATTGATGTGTTCAGTAAAGTCAATAGTTATTTGGAAAACTTTTTTTTTTATAAAGGTAGGTACTTCCAAACTTGCTGCTTTACTAGTTTATTTATTTATTTATCAAGAAAATACAACATTATCAGCTTACAGTTCACACCAAAGCGGTTACATGCTATGCTAACTTATACAATCAGAAATTGTTAACATTACATTAGAAAAAATGATAATATCTTGTATAATATCCATTTGTTTCGGTCTTATTGATTTTATTATCATCATCATTATCATTTAAACCCATAAACTTCCCACTGCTGGGCACGGGAAAAAAATGCAATTCCAAAGAATGTGGAGGGAATTTTAAGGACGGGTTGGTTGTTTCGAATTCTCCTTTTCTCGCAATGTTCTTGTCTGCGATTACTCCCTTAGTCGTCTTTTAATACACCCACGGGTTGAGATGGGGTAGTGACATTATGTATTCTTAGTTCACACAGTTATATAAATCTAAATATTATAAACAGTAGCCCGCTTTCAAACTCATAAATCATACTACAATAACACTATGATTAAAAATTAAAACACATACGAATTTCAATCTACACAAACAAAAGTTACAGTTCATTTTAGATTAACAAAGCAATAATTTTGTCTAGCTAGGCTTATGAGACTGAAACCTTTTGATTGGATAAAAAAGCCATGCCCCTTGTAAATCCATCATGACTTAACCGGGTACATTGTTCTTTAAACTCCATTCCTATGCGTTCTAACCGCAACTCGGTGGGATGGCATAATTCAAAACAATGGTTTAACATTTACAATCCGATTATATTTCTTCTAATCCGATCTATGAATCACAAAGACGTATTTTTTACGAGAAAGTTATGTTTGTTTGGTGTTTGCACGGTAAACTGACGGTAGATTGTCATTTTAGCCAGAGGATATTGGTTAAACTTGGCTTTTATTGTTGATAAATGGGATTAGATTTTAAATATTGCTTGAGCAGTTTAAAATATATTCGGTTGGGTGATCTTCGTTTATTTTAGTAACGTGGAGACAATATATGTATAAATATAATAATATGACGGATTTGTTCGTGTAGTGACGGATTAAGAATACATGATGTCACTACCCCATCTCAACCCGTGGGTGTCGTAAAAGGTAACCTTATGTAGACAAGAGCATGCCGTGATCACGATCAAAAGGAAAGCCTCTCAGCTTGATATTGTGCCATGACATAAGACCGGCACAGCGCTGATTTTCAGTAGCCACCTGTAGGTAGTGACGTAAGTACGGACATAAAGTCAATAGTTGCTTATATACAGATATATAATAATGGGTGACATCTGGAAAACAGAAAGACACATATCGCATGCTTAATGGAATACTGACTTAACTAAAATAAAACAATTTTTGGGCATTGCAAAAGAAGATCTTGCTTTGAGGACTCATCCAACTTGTTGCCGTTGAAAATTAACACTTATTAACTTAATGAATCATGGATGCTTGTATTCAGAAGGTTTGGTACATATACGATTGTAGAGGATGCTAATAGAAGCTTGTCTTTATACGTAACTTAATTCTGACCTATCTACTTATGGGTAAATTTTCCATAGAGCATGCAATATTTTACTTTTAGCCCCACCAATGTTTTTTTCTATACAAAACTTATAGTTTTTATCTAATGACATATTATAAATAGGCCTTAAGAAGAACCATGAGCCACTTCGTGTTACTTTTACATTAAACTCGATAAATAAAACGTTAAGATTAACAAAACTATTGACTTGTCTGTCAGCTGTCAATAAGCTAAGTCATCTGGACGTCCAAACAAGAATAAGTTAGGATAAGCAAGGATTAATATCTTCTAAAACTCAGTAGGAAAGGGATTAAGTATTCTTCCCATAGTTGAGCCTTTAAGCAAATTTGTTTGGGTTAATTTCCCCTGGGAGAGAGGTGTGAAGGACTGATCATGTATTTTGTTGTTTATTTTGGATTATCCACACTAAGAGATTGTGGTGATAGTCCTGTATTGATATTTTTTGTTTTTCTCCGAAGAGGTATGCAGAGGCATCGACATTTAGCCGATGTTAGGTCCCATGTTATAAGAGGCAAACCTATGAGCCTATTGCCGTTAATCGAGCCCAGTTACGGAATTTGAATAGAGTCCTTCTAGTTTTTACAGCTGAAACCGAAAGTTAAAAATACTAGCCAATAGGATTGCATAAAATCACCACTCTTATCTAATATTTCTTCGTTTCGCAGGCTCACTCCGCGTGAATGGACAGGTAGCCTTACTTTGAAATTTTCATAATGTTGCGTTGGGCAAACAAAAACACATTTATAAAACTTCCAAAAACTTTCTTCATGAATCATTTTTTCTATCGGTGAAAACCGCATGAAAATCTGTTCAATTGTTTTGAGTTTATCGGATGTATGTACATAATTATGTAAGGAGCTATCCTTACATAATTATCCTTACATATTATTAACACTACGTAAGCATCTTGTATATTAATTAAATTTGTCTAAGATAGTATCAAAATTCATGAGTAATAACTTTAAGGTTAAGCAAATATGCATAATATTATTATTCTTGAGTAGAATAAAGAATCGATGATGAATAAAACATAACAATAAATTAAGAGTTGTCACAATGCTTTTACACGCGAACTCTAAAGCGGTTCCCAAATACGTTAACATAATGTTATTTTACACAAAATAGGAAAATATGTACATATTATAGATATACTTAATGTAACAACACTAATCTTCAAGTTTATTAACTTAGAATTTGAAATTGACAGGGCATGACCTCGGTACTGTAGAAAGAAATATATGACAGTTGTATTGTGGGCGCCATGACAGTTTTATGTGATTCTCAATTTAAAAATAGACAATGATTAGTGACTGTTGAGATAGCTTCCGCATATTTAATAACTTCGAGAAGTGAAGTTCCGTTCAAAATTGGAATGTGAAAATGAATCATCAGTCAATCATGAGGTATCAATTTCTAAACATTTTTTGTGTTGTCCCAATCAAACATATTTTTACATACAAATAAAATTGTAACGGGTTCATGTCTGTACATTAAAGATATTGAAGAAAAAATAACTTTTTAGACTTTTTTAGAGCCTTTATAGAATTTTTGTCTGTCTGTATGTTTGCACGCGCATCACGCATTTTTGTTTCATTATTTTATTTTATTATTATTTTGTATTTTTATTAACCCAATGTATGAAATTGTTACTGAAATAAATGAATTATTATTATTATTGTATATCAATGTACTGCTAGATGTCTAACTTAAAATATAGGCTACTTTTTATGAAAAGGTTACTACTGGCTACGTTTTGTAGAAGGTGTTATCACTCGACTACTCTGGTGGTTAGACGGTACAGTGTTTTTTGAGATTTCCTCCTTTTATATAGGTGAATTGTGATTTGTTTTTTTCCCCTCAAATTATCCCTGGGGATAAAAATTAGAGTCGACGCATTAAAAAAATCTTGCCCTATCACCACACAAATCATTATTTTACATCAAAATAAAACGCTAAAACAAAGCAAAATCAGAAATACACCACTAAAGAACGTTATCTCAAATGACAATGTACAATTTAACTTATCATGACAAATACATGACGTCATAGCAACGAGGACGATTGTAACATGTAATTCGATACAAGGCTACACGGCTAAGTGCCGGTCGACACAGGCGCCATTGAATCTCTCATCCAGAAATCCCAATACTCCACTGATGAAACGATGGCTTAATACAGGGTGACGCTCACTACAGAACCTAATTAAGCCCGGAATACGAACCATTTTAACTTGATCTATGTTAACGTTAATATTTTATAGTCCGAAGGGTCTAGCTGCCTGGTTATTGTTTGATGTTCTTATCTTATCTATCATTGATTTTGAGATTCGAAATCTCGGTGTGCGGTTTCAAAGTGTTGATAACCTGTTCTTTTTTTGAAGTTTGTTATTGAGATATAAGGTTTGGGATGTTTTTACTTTTTAAGTAGGAATGGTCGGATGCGTATATAAAATAAATACTTGAGTAGGTTCCTGAGGTTTTTATTTTTGCCTGCTTTTACAAGTAAACGAAAGATAGTTTTGGAAAATAAAATAAGATTTTGACAGTATTATGAAACTTTATATTGGTTGAAAGTTGATCTTTCCTTCAAAGTAAAGTCAAAGTGCGGTCTATGAATCTGGGCCCTAGTGTAATCATCATCATCAGCAACCCATTAAGTCCCACTGCTGGGCTCGGGTCTCCGCTCCTCTAACTAGAGAGCTGAGAAGGTTTAGGCCATAATCCACTCACGCTGGCCTAGTGCGGGTTGGTGGATCAGACATACGCATAGAATTTCTTCTAGGGTATGAGGGTTTCCTCACGATGTTTCCCTTCACCGTTAGTAGATGGTAAGTCACTTGACTAGTACATATATTCCACAAAGTGGAATCCACATTGGTACTGCCGGTCGGGATCGAACTCGGACCGCGTGATTTGCACGCCGATCCCTTAGCCATTCAGCCACCATCGCTTTTTAGTTGATCGTTTAGTGTGATACAGAGAACTAAATAACAATCCCTGATATCGAAACAGGTACTCAAAGTCAGGTATAAATACAACAATTACAAAACAGCTTAACATAATGACATAACATGAACAGTTAGGCTGTTATTTGCCATTATTTAATATCGTATAATCCACCGTTATGTAGCGACCGGAGATTTAATTGTGTAAATAACATATTTTATGTTAAATGACAATTGACGTTGGATATAGACGTAATAAGACATTAAACGGTATAAACATTAAGATAACTTATATAACTAAACTTATACTTACCATCAGCTTACGGTAAAGGAAAACATTGTGAGGAAACTCACATACATTGCCTATCCTAAAAGAAATTCTAAGTGTATGTCTGATCCCCCATCCCGAACTAGGCCAGCGTGTTTGGATTATAACCTTAATCCCAGCTCAGCTCTCTAGACAGTGGAGAGTAGACGCGAGCCGACCAAAGGGAAAATGGGTTTCTGATGATGATGAACTTATAAGTACCACCAGTCGGAATGGAACTCGGACCGCATGATTTGTGTGCCGGACACTATCCATTTGGCCACTATCGCATCAAAGTACAGTGTAGTAAAAATTAAATAAAACATAAAATATATAAGAATGAACGTACATAAACACTTTTACACGAACAAAAGACAATAAAAAAAATCTGGTATCCTCTTAAAAGAAATAAAGTGCCAAAATGTTAAAAATACCCATCTAAATCCCAAATTGAATTTTTAGTGTGGCAACATAATGTTTGGTAACATTAAATATATCATTGGGCTCGTGTCTTGTGTTTGGTTCACTTGAAGGAACGCGGCGGTCGCGACAGTCGAACTAATGTCAAGGCGAGCGCAATCAGGGTGCGTGGGCGCACCGTAAGATTAACGTGGATAAGACTTTCATTATACACCATGCACTTTTATTAACTTTGTTTAGGTCATAATTATTAGATACACACCAGGGCTCGTGTTTCTATTAAGATTCTTGGTACGATTTAGATTTTTTTGTAAAAAAAATAAATTAATCACACGATTATGTATTACAATAATAAATTTAGAAAATGTGAACAGAACTGAAGTTGTAGCAAATTTCATCAAAAAGTATTATGATAGAATATTGTTGATTTAGAGATATATTTATATATATAGATTTAGAGTTGATTCTAATATATTGTTATACTAATAACGTATTTATTGTCGATCCATTTTAGTTTCAGAATTTAAATAAAAAAAAAAAACTATACCTATTTATACAACTTTAAATCAAACATCTTACTAATACAGAAAGCAGTAACTGATTTTTAATCTAATTTAACTACATAATTATTATATCTAATTTGTAAGAAGTGAAAATTACAATTTAATGTAGGTATGTTCAGTTATTTTTTCAGCTAGAGCATGATATAAAGCTACATTTAATAAATAAAAATATTGAAAAAAAAAATCTTATCAACACAAATCCAACGGCAACCACACTCGCGCTTCAGTAATTGAACGGCGATGTAAAAGGTATCTACGGCGCAAATAATATAAAAAAGCAACGATAATCGCGGGTCGCGCTGTCCCGCCCCGCGCCATACGTGTAAGCAACATACTGTACGGTTATTGTGCGGTTAAAAGTGCGCCATTCAATGGGTTGGATTCCAAGCGCAATGATAGGGTTGATGGTAAATGACCGTATCTTTTTGATGTAATATTTTGAAGTGCATTTAATGTTTATGATTTATTTGGTTTTAGTGTATGATTATGTTTTAGTTATAGTTTTGAACATAGAATACCTAACTGCTGGGGTATTGGGAGTGAGTGTAGGATTTCCTCAGATTAGGCATAATAATAATAATAATATTTCACCACATTTACACAGCGCCATCTAGTCCCAAATTAAACAATTATATTTGCTTGTGTTATGGGTACTAAGCAACTGATATACTACTTAAATACATTTTTTTTTGTAAATATATATAATATAATATAATAATATAATATAATAATGCGCACGTACGTGCCGGCTCTGGGGTGAACTTCCTACAGCGGTGTTTCCTGAGCGCTATGACATGTCCTTCTTCAAACGAGATTTAAAGAGAGCTATCCTCTCAAGGTAGGCAGCGGCCTGGCTATGCCCCTAGCATTGCCAACGTCCATTAGCGGCGGTAACCACTTACCATCAGGTGGGCCTTCTGCTCGTCTGCCACTTTAGGCAATAAAAAAAAAAAAAAATATAATATATCTATAATATATACCTATATTTATAGATAAATTATACACAGACACAGACACAGAACAAACAATCATGCTCATCAGACAAAGATTTGTCCTGGGTGAGGATCGAACCCACGACCTCCGGCTTAGCAGTCAGGGTCACTAACCACTAGACCAACAGGCTTGTCAGTATATTGAGGATCTATGCTGGTAAGCGATTGATAAAAGTAGTTGCAAAACACAAAAGTGGCGTACATTGCGCCTATGTCCTTTGTTCAGCAATGGACGTCATTGGGCTGATATGATGACGAATAAAAAGAGCTTTTCAGGCGGGTAGTTATCACCTCTATTGCTTCCTTATATTAAGTTCATATATTATTTATAATATCGTATCGTGTGTCGTGAAAATCTAAACGTCACGCCTGTTACCAAGACTGAAAAACAAAATATCGCTTTTTCCGATTCTGGAACACATTCCTGCTGCGACACCGAAGCAGTTCCTGAAATGAAATCTCATTTATTCATCTGGGTTACAAAGTAACACTTATGAAAATCACAAGTTAAGAATTAAACTTTTCGGATAACCTGTTACATACAGGTTATCCGAAAAGTAGTGTCAGCAATTTTTGGCGAGTTCACTGACGGCTATGAGAAAACTGGCAAGAAACTCACGCCACTCTTTAATAAAAAATGGATAGTTAAAATCTTTTGTAATTTACAATTTGGGTATAGTGTAAAGTGACGCAGCAGAGCATCACACTGTTAGATTAATGAGTTATAAATTAATGTTTACCAACTAGATAAGAAACAAACAGTCAGACTTAGCAGTTGCATCATTTTACACATTACTATGCAACCGTTAGGGGCAGTCTGTGAATAAATATAGTTTTAGTTTTGTAATAATATAATTAATATATTTAAAAATATATATGTATATAAAAAATATTATCCTATTTAAAGATAGATATAATTTAAGTTTAAATGAATAAAAATATAATAAAGTGTATCAAGCACTTAAACGATAAAATAACAATCTTTACATTGAATACAATGTAAACTTTAGCCAGAAGCGATTAACTTGTAAATCACTCGGTACCAAGACCTTCGGCCAGTCAATCAATGCACCTCCACGCGTTCAATACAAATAAAGATACAATAAGCTATGCTCGTATAAAAATGTTTATTTTATTTGTTTAGTAAGGTAACGAATATGAATCCAATTTATCATATTGCTATTTATTAATTCTGTGTTAATTTGCCCCTTGAAAAGGGGCGTATGGACTCTAAAAAATTCACAAATTTGAATTTATTTAATGACGGGGCGAATCTTGCGGGGCGTATGGGCTCGTAGACTTTATAACGACACTAAGTAAGTAGTAGTATGTAGTAAGCAATTGTCGTCGTCGTCGTTGTCGTTAATATGTAATACAATAATATGTCATTGGTCAAAAAAATATATTAGACTTTCCTTTCCTTACAAAATTTCCAGCACATAAAAATTTAATTCAATTGATAAGAACGTTCATTTAAATAATACCGTTTAATCCCAATACCTCAAAACTTTTATTTCGTAGAATTTTGATGTGTATCCGTATACAAGTTTAGTGAATACACGGTGCTTGCGCGAAGTGAAGACGTATAAAAATTGCCCAGGCGCTGGACGAGTGGCGCCCGTCCTGGGACACAGACTGCTAAATGAGAATACATTTCATACTGCCAATGTAATACAGATATAAGTTCATTTCTCTGTATCGCAACTTACGCTTTATGTCTATTCATATAAGGTTCAAAATGGCCCAGCGGAGTTTCTCATTGTTTAACTCTATTCTCCTGTGAATGCGATTTGTCAAAGTGCGACTTTTTTTGTTAAGAATTTGTTGCTAAATGTTCTCGGGTTTCATGGATCATTTATGTTGTTTAATTAGTGCAATCATTAAACATCAGGGATTGGAGTTTAAATGCCACTGTTAGCAATGAAAACAGTTACCGTGATTTGTTTGGTTTTCAATTTAAATTTTTATTTAAAATAACCTTAGCATAGTTTTATGCTCATTGGCAACCGACAGGAACATATTTGATAAAAAACTCTGAGTTGATGGCTAAAGGAAATGTTTGCCGTATACCTGTACGTAGGCAGGCATTTTTAATTTTTCTAAATTAATAAAACCTGAGTGTTTTCTAACGAGCTCTTGAGAATATTGTAACCTTAAATGGAAAGGCATTCTAATAGAGTTATTACATTTTATTTTATATCAGTCAAAAATACTAGCATAAATTGTATGATACAATAGATATATACACCAAATAGTAGAAGATTCGTTTACAATAAACATCAAAAATCTAATTTCGACAAAACACTTAAAAATAAAATGAACGTAAACCCACCTTAAATTCCAGAGTCAAAATGACTAATAAAGACATAGTAATGTAAACAAAAACCGTAAAATATTCAATGAATTTCATTTTAATCCGAGGAAATACGTAGCATCTATATTGTTAAGGAGACTGCTCACTTTAAACTAAAATTATTAATCGGTTCAATTCAGCCGGACTAGACTTGTAGAAGTCTTAAATTTAAATACAGTAAAGTATCGTAAATACATTACTGTAGAGTAATCGATTTATAACAAGTTTTAATTGTCACTTTTGACTATGCAACATCTATTTCCAGTCGTCTGTCGTAAACAGGCATTGCATGTAAAATATAAACTACATATATTAATTGTCATTATACAAAATCCAAAAGATAACTGTTTTTGCAGGTTATAAAGGTACTCACTACGTACCTAAGTACATAAATATATTATGAAGTGCAACGATTGACAACAAAAGTTTTTAACACTAGCAAGAATATTCCGAATTCTGAGAATTCGGAATATTCTGAACCTGACCCAAAATTCTAACCCGGTGGCGGGTTAAAAATTATAACATTTATGTATGTAAACCTGTCTGATGAACTTTGATTAGACTACGAAATAGGAGAAATGATTACCTACCTATATATCACAATTCGGGATATGATACTGATAATACAACGGCACGATTTCAAAAGAGGGTTATGCTCGGAACAAAATATAATAATATACTTATTTTCGTGTTCCTAAACTAACCCGCTATCGGGTTAGGATATCGGGTCATGTTCGGAATAAACCTTGAATTCTAACCGAATCGTGTAATATCTCCCTAATGCGTAGCCTCTACCACCGTTATCTTGGACAATATCTTGTCACAACCCGATTGAAATCCGAACAAGTATCCATTGTTAACACTTTAACACGGATCTTACAGATATAAGATTATGTGCGTATAATTTTATTTTGGATTCCTACTGCGTTATACGTTTTTTGTTGGGATTGTATTCTCTAATTCTCTATGAATTTTTATGGGGTCTAACTTAGTTGCATATTATGAATAATCAAATATTTTGATTAAGTTCTTTGGTCTAATAGGTATATTATGTATAATTAGGTTGTCCGTGTGTAATATCCGTTAAGAATACATAATGTCACTACCCCATCTCAACCCATAGGTGTCGTAAAAGATGACTAAGGGAGTAATCTTATCTCCCCAACATAGGGGGACCGAGCGCGTCGTGTCGTCGCCTGTACGCGGGGGTCATCAGGTCGATGGCTCTCGGGGCCCCAGTGTGGGTGGACGCCCTGTGCGCCAAGAACGTTGCACTTCTGCGACAACCGCAGAGGGTAATGGCGCGCAGGGCGGTCAGGTGCTACCGCACCGTTTCACATGGTGCGGCTTGCGTCTTGGCAGGGGCCCCACCTTGGGAGCTGGAGGCCATCGTGCTGGCCAACGTGTACAGGCTGACGGCTGAGTTCCGCAGCCGAGGGCTAGAGCCCTCACCGGAGGAACTGCGCCACCTGCGGGGCCGATCTCGAGAGGCCCTGTTTCACGGGTGGCAGCAGCGGCTTGCGGAACCGAGCGCTGGTCACCGCACGATCGAGGCCATTCGGCCCGTTCTCAGAGAATGGGCCGAAAGAAGACGCGGGGCGTTGACCTATCGCCTGGCGCAGGTGCTCTCGGGGCATGGTTGCTTCGGGAGGTACCTGTGTCGGGTCGCGAGGAGGGAGCCGCAATGTATCTGTCATCATTGCGGCTCCCCGGAGGACACAGCCCAGCACACCCTTGAGGTGTGCGGGGCGTGGGCGGGTCAGCGCGCTGCACTGGCCTCGATCATAGGCGAGGATCTCTCGCTCCCAGCAGTGGTGAAGGCCATGCTGGAGAGCGAGACGAACTGGGGAGCAGTGCTCTCCTTCTGCGAAGAGGTGATGAGGCAGAAGGAGGAGGCGGAACGGCAGAGGGAAGACGATGCCCTCAGTGACCCGATCCGCCGTCGAAGGGTAGGCGGGAGAAGGCGGGCTTACGCCCGCGACCTCCCGCCGTAATAGCCCGAGAAGAGGACGCGCCCGGCTGAGCGCGTCCGCCACGCCAGGACCGGTCGACTTTGGGGAAAGTCGGCCGCGAGCGTCTTCTGGTGGCGTGTGCGTGTTCCCGCACGTCACCGCCGGAGCTAAGCTCCGGCAGAGAGGGGGCCCGTAGCGGGCCATCGTCGCTGTGGTCGCGGACGAATGTTCCTGCGCTCCCGTGACCACAGCAGAGCGCGACGAGAGGAACACCTTGGGGTTTTAATGGGTGCGAGCCCCACATAACCCCTCGGTTCTTTCCCCAAGACCGAGGGGTATGCGTAAGGCATTTCCCCAAGTAAAAAAAAAAAAAAAAAAAAAAGGGAGTAATCTTATACAAACAAGATCACTGCGAGAAAAGCGTGTACACTCTTTGCGCTGTAGCATGGTGCGGGTGACAGTTTAAGTTTAAGTTTATTTATTTCCAAACATACAGCCATTATTACAGGTACTTAACCTAATGCAATGGTGTAGAAACTGTAAACAATAAAAAATAACTTATCCTACTTATTACTATAATATAATTAAAAATATAATAAAAACTACGGTAGTGTACACAATATAGTACAAGTAGTCCTTGTGAACTCACTCAGGGAACATGAGAACATTCTACATGATTGGACACCGCATTGAGCACACGCAGCGTGCGCGTGAGGGGCGCGAGCTGCAGAAGGTTGATGCGTGCGAAAGGTACCTCTAGCAGTGGCGGTCGTCTACGTCGTGCTATGTAGTCATTTGGAACACACAGACAGATTATTTGCAATACTGCTTGGTTGTGTATAGTCCCCCGTATGACTTTAAACATGTATGTGGCCAGAGCCACTTCCCTTCTTACTTCCAGTTTCGTGTAACCCACCATACCCAGAACAAATACAGTTGTCTGTATGACTAGACTAGAACATTCTGGTTGGGTTTAATTTAATTTACTACAGTTATTAATGATTTAATATATTACGAATGTGGTACAGCTGAAATACTAAGTCATAATTTGTAAATCGCGGCTACTTTCATGAGTGAAACGAAATGTTACTGTAACTGTCACCCGCACCATGCAGCAAAACATATAAATAATAACAATAACAATACAGCGCAAAGAGTGTAGTAGGCTAAATTCCCTTGACTGTATTTGGAGGAAACCCGTGCTCAACAGTGGACGTTTATGGGTTGAAATGATGTTGATGATGAATAATCTACTTTAAGAGAATGAGTAGGTATTTCACAAGATTATGAAAGAGGATGATCCGCACATTCTTTAACCTTCAGTAGAAATAAAGCACCGTTGCCAAATGAGTAATTTAAAACATTTAACTACATGATTCTTATCTATCTATCAAACACAAATCATCATTCAATGAATCATTATTAGTTAGAACCAATGACTCAAAGTGACCCGGATTCGATATCTTATACAACTTTTTACACAGAACTTTTAAAAACTGTCTTATTTGCTTCTCTAAGCTTTGAATATCTCAATTTCTTTGAAACAATAACGAATAAACATACATCAAAGTTAAGTCCTTTATTGGGGACGTAAAAAGGCGTAAAAAAGGGTTAAAGAAATAAGTATTTGGTGAAGAAAGGGCACACGCGGTTACACAGTCCTATCAAAAAATAAACAGACACACGTTTCTACTTCGGTGTTGTCCGTGCTTACTTGGAAGACGGCTGTAAAATTTACGATTCCTTGTATTATTGTCAGGTACGATTAAAAAGTAATGTATACATAGGTATACTAGGACCTGTTTGTTCACAACTTTTGTATAAGTGCAATTTATATTTGTTATACGTGTTGGAACAATTGGCACTGTAGAATGAAGGTAGTAATGAAATTGGTTTTCAATTCGGTACGTACCGTAGACTGGGGTGATTTTAGGAAAAAATGGGGCTACTTTGATAATACTATTTCTGTAATAAAAGTAGTAGTAGTCCGTGTAGTAACGGATTAAGAATACATAATATCACTACCCCATCTCAACCCGTGGGTGTCGTAAAAGGCGACTAAGGGAGTAAGCTTATGCAGACAAGAGCACTGCAAGAAAAGGAAAATTCGAAACAAACCCTCTACCAACCCGTCTGGCCAGCGTGGTATAGTAGCCTAAATTCCCTCTACATTCTTTGGAGGAGACCCGTGTCCAGCAATGGGACGTTTGTGGGTTGAAATGAATAAAAGTAGCGGTGTGCTTACCACATTAATTTTATTCACATAATTAGAAAACTACAAAACTGTATGTGAAATATTAAAAATAATACTACAAAAAGTAACGGTTATCTAATTTAATTAAAGTCACCCGTTCACCGTACTTATTATTGAGGTGAGTAAACTAGAAGAACACTATTGAAAATGATAATAAGCGTTTTCTACATACAATGCCAATTAAAAAAAGGTTAAAAATATTTTACTACTATACTCTCTTATACAAAAAACAAACAAGAAAGTTTTATTATTGCTACTTTTTAGGAAAAATTTTGAACCGTAGTTTTATAAAAATCAGTTACTGAAACCTTTAATTTAAAAGGATTAAAATGCATCCAGTCATCAATAACACGTATCGTTTTCACCCACTTTAGAAAGCAAAACTTCACTATTCCATTACAATAAGGACGTAAAAATCCTTTCTAAATTCACAATTAATCTAACCCACAATTACGTATTTACCAAACCGTCTGACGGGTTGCCGATACATTACAGAAATTATACGTCTAGTAAACATTACTAATGAAGAGGGCACTGAAAAAAAAACTAATCTTATGATTATAGGACCATTACAAGACCATTATAAATACATCTACCCTACCAGATGCTTAATGGTCGCCTATTCAATACTTATTTATTCATCCTTTGCTGAACATTGATAGGGTTTTAATAGAGTTTACGCCTTTTTTAGTTGTTATTTGGCAATTTATTTCGTCGTTTTTAAGGGGTTAAGTAGTTGTTTGCGGTAGTTGAAATTAGAAATGGTGAAGTTTAAAAAAAAATACAATTCACAGGAAAGGAATGAAGATACTTTTTTTAAATACAACGCCGGCTCTACGGTTCAAACACTGTATCGGGAGAATTTTTACAAGTATACAATTAGTGGCACGTATTACAGATACCCAAATCCTGAAAATGAAATTACTGATACTGAAAATGCTTACTAAAGTAGTACAATTTTTTTATTTTTTTATTAATTATTTTAGATAATGCAATCTAAAAAATTTAAATACTCATTTTAAACAAAATCTCCTTTTGTTTTAGGTGTACCAACAGATGACCATCCTATGCCTCGTTAATAATCCTAGAATTGAAGGAACCATTAAAAAAATGAAATTGAAGGACCCAAAGTGCATATAGGTACAATACCCGAATTGTATTATTTAAAGGAATCTTCCAACTGCTCTGTTAACAGTATTAGATGCAGAGTATTCACAATATTTATCGAGAAGGTCAGTAAACACAGACTAACATTTCAATCCTACAGTGAGCCCGTCGCATAAATTATCGATACGAAATATCGTAAGGCACGGTACAGACAATCGTTCATTGAGGTACTTATTTATTTTAAATACAATCATCAGGGGGGCCTCCTGCAGTGACACACCTGGGGTGCTGTCGTTGGACCCCAACCTCGGCGCTTTTCGGCCCCCTTTAATCAACTGTCATGCGACCATTACAATGCTATAAATTTCTTTTCCGACTATACCAACTCTATCTTCACATTCATAAAGTTCATAATTGGATGTTTTGGCTTTTATATCAAAATTGTGTCCTTGCGTCCTTTATGCTATAAGTTTAGTCATTAACATAATTTGTATAAAGTTGAAATTCAATTGCGGTAGCTGAAGTATTAAGTTTGTATTGTGGCATGGTAAAAGCTTAGACGCCATTTTCGTTTATTTGATTCGTTATATTAGAATTGGGGCAGGTATGACGGGTTATGTATTTAGGGTAAAGGGTGTAATTAGCGGTAGGAATGTACCAGATGGTTATTGTTTGTTGGTAAAGCAACTAATACAACTGATTTGAGAAGTTTTATAGTTTGGTCACTGTGCAGTGTTTAAAATAGCCATGCCACGGCTATATCATTAAATTAATTTGTGGTTCTTCTTCTTATCACATGGGCTTGCACAGACTCTAGTGTTGGAATTTATCAAGCCGCCTAGAAAGCTTCCAACTTGCAATTGTGGTAGTATTAGATAAAGATGAAAATTTTTCCTTTGATATGTAGGCACGGGCAACGGCACGCGGCAAACAGGGTATTGGGTTTTTTTGACTTGAAATACAATTTTCGGCATCAATAATCAATATTGATATAAAAAATTCGGCGTCTTCCATACTCAAAAACTTTAATTCAATTATAATACATGAT
Organism: Laspeyria flexula; assembly: GCA_905147015.1. Lineage (NCBI taxonomy): Eukaryota > Metazoa > Arthropoda > Insecta > Lepidoptera > Erebidae > Laspeyria > Laspeyria flexula. The sequence continues at coordinate 5,647,821 of LR989964.1, read as the reverse complement.
ACTTATGAACGTCATACAAAGCCAAGAAAGGTGTCATCAGTCCGCTGTCAGTGCCCGTTGAATAAAAATATAGCACCCTATTACATGGGATAGCTGGTGAAAAGTAGGTGTGATACACATCTGCCTACTACTTTGGAGAAAAAGGCGTGATCTTATGTTATGTACTCAATTTGAAATCACAGATTTTCAAAGCACTTTCATCAGCAAGCTAAAACAATATCTGTTAAAACAGAGTTCCATATTCTCTCATAGGTTCACATTGATCAATAGTCCAAAATATCGACACAAAAGAAATTTAGTTGTACCTAATCGCTGTGTATCGACAACAATAAGTAACAACCGGGATATTCATACTTCGGAATACATAACAGGCCGTCAAGTTCGCCGCGTTGATCTGACGAATTTGTTATGGTCTCAAATAACTTGCGATACATACGGTTATAGAGTTTAAACAACATTCGAAGGAGCTAAAAAGACAAATAATAATAATAATAGTCTACCACATTCACACAGCGCCATCTAGTCCCAAAGTAAGCAATTATATTTGCTTGTGTTATGGGTACTAAACATCTGATATACTACTTAAATACATTAATATTATTAATAATATTATAGATAAATTACACCCAGATACAGAACAAACCTTTATGTTCATCACACAAAGATTTGTCCTGGGTGGGGATCAAACCCACGACCTCCGGCTTAGCAGACAGGGTCACTAACCACTAAACTAACAGGCCAGTCAAAGTAAACATCACGGTACTTCATACTTCACAAATGAAGATCAAAATAGTGCTAAGCCCATTTCGAGTGGTAGAGAGGCACACGATGATGATGAAAAAGACAATGATAATATGAGTGTAATTTCGATCACGATCATGGTCCATTGTAGAGAGAGATTATCATCATCATTATAACCCTTAAATGTTCATCTGCTGGGCAGGGGTCTCTGAGTCTTTGAGTGAAGGCACTGCAACTGTCTTTGAGTGAAGCATAATGATGCTTCCTTGAGTGTAAATCTTGCACTCTCTTGGTCACAAAATTTAATGCCTAGTCAAAGTTAAATGTTTATCTATACACATATTATAAAGCTGTAGAGTTTGTTTGTTTGGTTGAGCGCCAGGATCTCAGGAACTGCTGGTCCAATTTGAAAAATTCTTTTAATCTTGTGTTGGATGGTCTATTTATTTTATTTTATTAAGTACATGGATGACTTACAGCTAAATAACTACATTAGTAACACTAGAATATATGACAATAAGCCAATGACAAGTCGTCACGTATAACAATAGACTAATTAATATATAATTTATCGAGAAAGGTTTTAGGTTATAACATCACGGTGCGGCCAATAGAAGCTGAGCAGCCAAATAAAGGACGATGAGAGCAAAGCCCTGCGTGACTTCTAATAGTAATATATAGTTATATTGGCTGTGTCATAGCATAGCAGAATTTACATCCATAAATTCCCTTTGCCAAATAAGCAGCCAAGTTTGTTGCACCAAACTCCCGTACACCACGATACCTTAGCCATTTCTTTTTTCATGTCCTAAACTGGCCATAAGTAAGGCATTGTGAGTCGAATGGTAACAATAGCGGTCATAATGGACCATCGATACCCTTTCTTTGGTAGAATTTAATTGTGTGATGAAATGTGGTTACGTCATAACATATTTTTTATTTGTATTTCGAAGTCGTATAATGCTCGTATAAAGTTTGTAGATTGATGTCTGATAATGGCACCTTAATTTACCTATTTATTGCATAGGTAATAATTTCCTTTCCTTCCTTTCCTATCATATTAGTAATGTAATTTCTGAAAAAAATAATATGACGGCGAAGATTCCCGTAATTGGATGATCTATTTCTATTGAAATAATTATCATTTTTACACGACTGCCCAAAAAAGGAGTTACGTTTTTAGGGTTTATGTATGTATGTAAGTATGTGCGTTTTTTTATTCCATTTAAACTTCTTAATTTTTAAACCGATTTAGATGTATGAGGTATCATTACAATCCTTGCATCCTTTCGATTAAAATAATAAAATTTATAATTTAAATACACGATTGTCATGATAAAAAAATATTAAAACGCAAGAAACAAAATGTAAGTAGGAACTTATTTAGACTAAAATTTTCATCGCATTTGGGGGATTTCCGCTCAGTGGAATACTTTCTTAATTTATAAGTCCATCTTGTTTGTTTCAGTTATGGCAGTCGCGTTTTAAATTATTAATTTTTATTCAGAACATATATCTACTACTTCTGAGTATAGATATTTATTCTGCATACACCCTTCCTCACAAGCGTATACAATTGAAATAAAAACCAACAAAAGGAAGTGAACAAATTAATTTGTTAATTACTACATATCGATTTCAATCGATGTTTCATTACAGTATTCGTACATTACTCGTTGACCACCCGCTGTTAATACAAGCTGTTTATAATATAGAGCAATGTATTAATATAAAGTGCTGCGAATTATTTCATTATCGTCTTTGAATTGTTTATAAACATACGATGGAGGTTTTATTGGTTATATCGGCCATTTGTACGGTAATTTTAATGTTTTAAGCTGCGTTTAGAACTACTGATATGGAACGTACCGTTTCAGACAATATAATATTTTTTTCTATAGAATTTGACAGCTTTTGTCGATATGTGTCTGTAGGCTACAGCCTGAAGGGCAATCGACAGGACACATATCACGCAGAACTGATGACTGATGGGGCCGAAAAGTTGTCATAGAATGATTAGACCAATAACGTCAATGATGTAAATTTAGCCTATGGGCTAAATTCCCTCCAAAATATTTGGAAGAGACCCGTGCCCAGCATTGAAACTTTAATTTATGGGTATAATGATGATGATGATGATGAATTTATTTGAGAAAAATGATAATAAAGGTCCAAATAATATTTTAATTAAATTTACTTTTAAATTATTTATTTTATACTTTACTCAAGTTAAACGTAATACGAAAAAAAATACCTACGTCTAGCAGTTAACTGCAATAGGCTGAAATGATGGTGATGACACGTTACCTATACACAACAATAACAATATATTTACAATTCCACATAGTAATTAAACCAAATCAGTAAATACCTATAACATTAAAGTAGTTAGCGTTAAAATAAAAACAAATAATACAAAAGTGAACCAAGAAATTAATTGAATTTTTATTTTAAGCCATTACCAGATCAATAAATTATATAAAGCGGCGCAATTAAAAAGTTTGACATGTGTCTCGTGCTTACGGGACCCACTCACTAAAATAGCCTACACTGTCGTAAATATTCATTTTTGGGTTCCGTGATTCTTAATGTTGCATTTTTATGTAATTCAAGACTATACTAGTTTTCTATAGGTATTGTTAGGTAGGTAAGATATGCAATTCTTGTATAAACGTATGTGTACAATGCAGTTCTCATAATCTAAAGAATGGCGCTGATGAATTGAATGATATTTTGTATTAAAAAAAAATCGTTTTGTCTATTTTATCTTTTTTACAGTCCTGGACATACATAACATAACATAGCACCACGCCTTTTACCCCGAAGGGGTAGGCTGAGGTGTTTTCACACCCACATTTCACCAGCTATGTTTCGTCCTATGAAATAGGGGGCGAATCTATTGTCATCAACCGGGACCATTTGTTTACCAAACTGCGGGAAAATCTTAATACTGGAATTTCATGATAGAAAAACCCAATACCATTTTCACCCGAACCGGGAATCGAACCCGGGACCTCTTGCACAGCAGTCCTATACTCGTATACACTTCCAGCTGCGCCACCGAGGCAGCAGAGGCAGACAGTCCTGAAAAAAATTAAATATTGACGTCAATTATCTTTGTAATTATAATACTAAATATCATCTCATAAAATTTTGAAACTGTTGGTTATTAATAGTTTTATAGCTGTCACAATATTAATATTTTCATTAAAACAGTGAATATAACAATAATTTCTTCTATTCTTCTATTTCATTTTTGCAACATGCACATATATTTTTTTTGTTTCATCATCATCATTAATCATATCAGCCCAACGACGTCCACTGCTGAACATAGGCCTCACCTAATTTACGCCACTGCGAACGGTCCTGTGCCGCCTGCAACCAACGACATTTTTCTTGTTTCACTACAAAATATTGACTTCAACCTACGGAACTATAAATATTACTTAGAAACGCTCTTAGCCGAGCTTTTCTTTATAAAATAGAATTTATACGAAGCTCCCAACGTGATACTGATTAGTTTTTATATAAACTCAGAAGAAGCTGGTTGAACTAATTTTGTGTGGAATTAAAACTGGACGTTATAATGTCCACAAATCTGTAATTTTATTGTGTGCGGCTGTTGAGGAAGCCTCCAATTGTAGGGACCGCTTTATCTTCCAATGAGACAGTAAAAAAATGTTTCTTTTTCTAATAGGTGTTTGATATAGTTGTAAATGACACAATACAGTGAAGATTGAAGAGAAAGTATAAAATGCAATATTTAAGCTGATATCATCATGTTTATGTCAAAATTTGTTAGATAGGTAAGTATTTCAAATTGAAAAATATGCATTTCAAAAATTCAACCACGATTATTTATTGTTGGACACTGTCGAACGACTTTTTGAATATATCTACCTACATACATTTTTATAATATATCTACATACTTTTTTACAATTTTTATTAAAAATATGCATATAAATCGTAGACCTGATCAAAAACTTCAACACAATTCGTGAATGAATTTCATTATAATGTTAAAAAATATTTATCCTTTAGTAAAATAATTATCTTAACAATCCTAGAGACTAGGCAAGAACTTGAATAATATGAAGCAACATAGAACAACTGCCTAGAAAGCCTTACTTGCTATTTGCCTAATGATCGTTAAATATAGATTTCATACAACATAATCCCGTCCAAATTAGAATATAATTCTTTTTGTGAGCTGCGTGTCGCCATAAACACAATTCAAAAGAACCCTTCCCAATAATTAGGATATTATTTATTGTGAAAAATCCCTTCATTTCGTACTTAATTTAAACAAGAGAATTTAGCGCTTAAATTAACCTTATAATGTGTTATTTGGTTCAGTTTATTAAGTTTTTTACCTTTTTTGTTCCGCTGTCAAACAAATTTAATTTTTTAAATTACGTTTTCCAGATTTTTGTTATTCGATGTTTCAAAACGGCTTCCAAAAATGTTATTGGTGTTGGAAGTTGTTTTTAATTTTTTTTAGTATACTTTTTATTGTTTTAATGTTTAGCACTTTTATAATTAGTTCGTAAAACTGTGTGAGACTGTTTCATGCTCTTGAAATGTTATTAATCAAACACAACTGTCATTTTAGGAACTTATACCTAAAACAGGACTGTGGCTCATTAATGTTTATATTAAAAAATACAAATGTTTCATTATATAACAGAAGTCTCTTCTAACAGTTCTTGGTATGTTAATCAAATAAATTCCTGTATCCGAAGAAAAAAGATGCAGTTGGAAATTCATTTCGCAGTTTTTTTTTTTGTATTTATATACATACACAACCATGCCATCATTTCAGCCCATAAACGCTCCAATGCTGGGCACGAGTCTCCTCAAAAGAAAATGGAGGGAATTTAGCCTACTATACTACGCTGGCCAGATAGTTTGGTTATAGGCTTTGTTTAAAATTTTTCTTTTACACACATAATCATCTATATATTCAACTAACACACTGTATTTTTACTATATTTTGACAATTTCCAATACAGAGAATAGTTTTTTTCAAACCAGTAGACCAACTCGTATTTCGGTCCTTACATCCCCAATTACGAACTCTTCAAGATACAAAAAAACATATTCTTCGAATATATACGTAGGTAGGTAGAGACTATAGGTACACAAAAAGTCCACTATCTTTACAGCACGCATAAATAATGTATCATAAACCTTCGAATACAGCCTCCAATAAAATTAAGACATTTTAATTATTCGCCCCTATTTTGTCCGTGGACTAATTACTGAGACGGTGGTCTTTTCAAATAAAGCTGTTAAGAAGAAGGCACTTCTGATAATATTGGTCCAATAAATCGATAAAAACCTCCTGCCTACTTGAACGCTCAATATAAAATGAGACATAAATAGAAGGACTTAATTGATTTGCAATTAACTGACGATCGGTTTTTTGGTGTACATTTTAACTGTTTTCCTTTTGAGGGTAATTTTTTTGGGGTGTTTATTGTCTTGCAAGTGAAGGTTGATGAAAAAATCACTCTGATATGTCTCTAACTTTGAGTTATCACTTATGAAGTGTCAGTTTGTACGACTGTTATGTTAGGCTGCAAGAGGTGTCGGGTTCGATCCCCAGATCGGGCAAAAGTGGTATTTTTTTTTTTTTTCTATAAAAAGACAACGCCCGCACTAGGGAACAAGCCCTGTGTCGCGGGGAGCTTTACAAACATGAAACTAACGGACACAAAGTACACCCAGACTAGAAACAAATATCTATGAATCACACAAATATTTGTCTCGTGTGGGAATCGAACCCACGTCACCCAGCACGGCGATGTAGTGGCGAGGCGACCACCTTAACCACTGCGCCACGGTGACAGTCCAGACAGACAGGTATTGGGTTCTTCTGTCTTGAATTTTTATGTTGGTTATAGGCTTGCCTCCTATTACATGTGACTTTAAATAGCTGTTGAAATTTGTTTGTGATGCTCTTCTGCCTACCCCTTCGGAAGGTTTGGCTATGTTATGTTACGTTTGTTAAATATATGAAAGTTTAAACAAGCAATTATTATGCAATGCTTTGCGTTACAACCCTAAATATCCACCAGCCGCAGCCTAAAACAAACTCTTTCCACGCTAGGGTTGACAGGAAACGTTCCCGGAAACGTTTGTACATTCAATACGTCAATTAGTGGACGATAAGGTTAGAGACAAACTGACGCAGACATACAAGCGTCGGTCACCAAACACGCCGGTGTTTGAGCTCAAACAGTTGATAAGATAACCTTTTAGACGCCGACACAATGGGCGTTCGGTGCGGTGTAAATATTTGTTGTGTGAATACCTTTCGGTCTAGCGCGTGCTAGTTAGGATGTGTGTTACACCAAAGTGTAATGTGGCTTAGTAGTTTGAGTTTTTATTTTAGATTTCATTTGTTTCACTTTCATGGTACCTACCTTGTTTGTTGTAATTTTCACTGTAAGTTTAGAAAGTAAATATTTTTTTAAACTATTTTAAAATACTTAATATTGGACATGAGCTGAGGTACTTAAATATGTTACAGTTGGATGAATTAATGTTATCTTGTGGTTTATTTGATAATAAGATTCAATATCAGAGACAAATCTATCTAATACATGAATAGATATTATTATAATAAACAATTAGGTAAAATTAATTCCTATTTAGGTATAAAATAAAATTAAAATTAAAACATTAAATTAATTTAATATAATTATTATTCTTATGACACACAACATTTTTGTATAAAATAGAAAACTATATTATCTAAAAATTATAAAGTTTACTTAGAAATTTTTGAAAATATAGGTATTATTGCTGTAAAAAATATTTGTAATTCAAATCGGTGTAACAGGCATTCCAGTTAATGCACAAACGAGGCACTTAAGATTGTAACGGATGTCAAAGATAATAGAATTTAATTTTGAATGAAGTGTGAACTTTAGTTAAATGATGGATGCTATGCAGGAGAATGCTAAACAATTAGGTGTTTTGTGAGTAAAGACTACGAAACTTACCGCCTAGTGAGAAACGATCATACATGAGTTACTTTAGCAAAAAACGTTCAAAAGTAGAATTGTTGTTAAGTGTAAATTGCTAGAAGGTTTAAAGGCTATTGCATTATGACTCACAACATATTCTATTATAACTCTGTGTCTAAAAAGATTGGTCTGAGTTTTTCACTACTAATTAACTTAGTCTACCCTGTCAGCAAACTGGTCGTAAACAGATTGGTTGATTTTTTTTTCGGATTAGGTATCTTATGCCATTTATAAGAGTTAGTTAATTTTTATATAAGTTATGTTGATAAAAAGTACTTAGCTTATTCATTAGACTTCTAATCCTATATTATTTCTCCGTCAATTTTAATTACTTAAGCTAAGGTATATTAAATAAATAATTGTGATTAAATAATTAATTGTTTTGTAGCTGTTAGTTTTGAATTTTCTAAAAACAATAAATATTTTATTGTATTATTTTTTATTTTTTATTCTTTTGAATTTTTTGTTTTTTGTTTTTTTTTGTGTTAGGTTGTAAATATTGTTTATTTTTCTTTTTAATTTAAGTTAGTTGATAACCTTAGTTTAATATAGTTTATATCGTTGTAATTAATGCTAATTGTGTAATGAAATAAATATTTTCTAAAATAGAATATGATAGTAATATAATAGAAGTTGATTTAAAAAAATTATCGGTATTCTCGTTTCCAAATTTTAAAATCTCTATCAATCAAAGTATCAATATTTTCACTCCTAATCTGACGATTTATTTGCACTAGTGAAATAAAAGTAGTAGTGAAATAAAGTGAAAAATATGTAAATATTTGCATATATTTGAAACTGGTTTTTCAATATGTGATTAAGTTTAGAACAAAAAGCAACTGTACTTTGGTAGCTTACAATCAGTCTCTGAATGAAGCATCAGACAGACACAACATACGGGCGCAACGAACACTGTCAAAAAGTAAATGTTTCTAGAAGACCTAAAGATGGATCCAGAAATACAGTTTCAAACATAATTATTTCTACTTAGGTCATTGTTTCTTTTGAGCAAGTTCGCAGTTATAATAACAAATCTAGAATCACTATGAATTAATTCCTCTACTAGGTAATATAGTTTATGCTATAAATAACAACCAGTAAAGCAGCCGTTTTGCAATACGACAGCTTATAAAGTAATGTATCTGTTAACTATTATTGTAATTCATGAGAACAAGTACCGAGGTAGGAAAGGTATTTGTCGGCCATTCAGTTGTTGTTGCTTAAAGAGCGCTTGCGAGTAAATAGTTGTTAAACAAGCGCTTACCAACTGTTGTTGAATATATTTATTGAATTAAATTTATTTTCTATCAGACACCAAAAGCTATTGCTGTCTAATAATAATATAAATACAAAGATAAGCATGTCTGTTACGGTTTTACGACTAAACTTTGAACGGATTTTATAGAAAGTTTTAGGTTCTGGTAAAAGACATAAAATAGGTACATTTTTCCATTACCTATTGACTACTTAGATTCTGTCACGTTTTTTGCGAGCTAAGCCTAGTTAGTACCTACTTACGAGTATCTCATTAGATTTAAAAATCTACACAGAAATAAAATTGTCGAATTCGACCTAGGAATATGTTTATGGTTTGATTGGATTTTACCTGCAATATAATCCTATGTTACAGAGCGTTAGCTAAGTAAGAGACTTTAGTTCGGTTATCTTTTTTAGGTAATTTATTTTACACAATTATTTTAAAAATAATATTTTTAATGTTTAATTTTCATCCAATACTCAAAAGTCGTTTCACGATACCAGTGTACCTATAATAATTACTTGTATTAGATAGGATCGCGTGTTTGGGGAGGCGTATGTCCAGCAGTGGATTGCAATAGGCTGAGATGATGATGATATAATTACCTACCTACGTTCTTTCTAGAGCCGTCATTATTATTACCATAATAATATAGCAGTAATAATAAACAAAATGTTGATAGATTTGTCTAAACAAATTAATCTCAACAAAGAGCATTGACTTTTAAAAAATACAGCATTCTATAATAATTCAAGCAATTAGTAAGTTGCAAAAGAATAAATTGAACAACAGGAAAATCACGTTTCTAATTCCACCTGTATAATTGTCTAATAGTAGATATTACAGCCATTTGAAACGAAAAAATAAAATTTGTAACAGAATGTTAGAACAGTGCATTTAATAGAACGATTACTCCTTCACATAAAAGAACATTGAGCTCTTCAATTCAATTGCATTCTTCGGTCGCGGCGCGCTTCAATGCTCATACGCATCGAAGTCTTCCACCAATCACGATACAGCATGAAAGTTGATAGGCGGAGTTATAATAAAACCCGCCCACCGCCTACTACGTCTCGTATTGAGTTTCTCAGATAATAGAGATCGGATGCTTACAAGTTCCTGTTTTGTTTTTATTAAAGGATTTCATTGAAAACGGAAATTTAAAGATAAGGACTCAATAGCCGTAAAGGTGCCTTTGTAAGGTCGTCGTTTAATCGTATCAAATGTCTTTTACATCAACTTTGTTGATGGTTGGAGAAGGCTTGTGGGATGAATTGATTTTATAATTAACTACAAGTATATGGTCCATTTTAAATTGCTTTTTAAATAAAAATATATCTGCGTAGGTATATTCTGTCTCGTAATTATTTATAGGTACCTACCTACTAAGGGCAAGATATACTAGGTATGTAGGCAGTAAGTTTTATTACTATAGATAGATAAAAAGAGATTACAAAAACACTGTAATATGGGCATATAGTTACATTATTATGTCGTAACTAATACTGCACAAAATATGCACACGATTTCTGTTCATTTTGTACATATTTTTAACCTTAAATGAACAGGATATATGAATCGAATGAAAGTTATAAGTTTAATAAATAAGTCATGCATGTAAGATGAACTGACCGCTCTTCACTTGATTGTAATAACAAAACACTAGGTACTTAATACAAAGATAGCAAATGACTAAACCAAATACAGTGTTTTGACAAAACTGACATTTATCTTATTATGGGTACTGTGTTTTTTCCTATAATATTTCTCAATATTTTTAGGACATAATGATAATTTATTTGTATGCCATCATATGTAATCACTCATTTATTCGTGTTAAGACAAAACACTATCTAAAAAGAGGCCGTGTTTTGTCATGGCACGGCTAACCAGTCTATAAGAGTGCGTTCGTGTGACGTAATATGGTCTTTAAAAACACTTGAATTTATATATGTCAAGAATTATCTAGGAATCAAAACCGTTTTCTAATTTTCCATAAAGCAAAAAATCCCGTCGTCTATTTTCAAATTTGCCAAAGAGTACAGTTGCTAAAACCGCTCTCAAATTTTAAATATAATTAAAACACCAATTTCCTTCCATTTTCAAATTGACCAAAGAGTGTATCAAAAAGTTATCCAATCACAAACCAGTATGTACGATTGTACGCGCAACGTGTGCGGGCGCTATCTAGCGAGCTATCATGACGACGCCGTTACTGTCAGCTGCGACACGATACCACTCGCAATCGTCAAAGAACATAATATTAATGCAGATAGAACATACAATTCCTTGTTACCTTGCCTAATATGTGTGAAAATAGAAAGTGTTGGTGTTTCATTCTATTACCGAAGTGATATAAGATAGATGATTTAGTAAGCTGACAGTAATTTTATTCATTTGTACCTCTATCCAGGTGCAAGCTTACGGTAACTGATTACTATCTATAACATAATGAAATATGGTAGGTTTTGAAAATCTTTCAATATATTACAATGAATGGGTAACCTTTTAAGAAAATAGGCTTATTTGCTTGTCGTGTACAAAGATTATCTACTTCTTAACAACTAGACCGATGTTGATGGTATCTTTTGTGTCTCAGTGTGTCTCTAGATGCGTCAGAATAACAATTGGACTTGGTAGTTGGCTCTCTTATAAAAGACAAGGCAAATCTTCTATCAGTTCAGCTAGTAGTAATATAAGTTTAAATTCAGTATGTATGCAGTGGGTGTACATCGTGTGGGGGCGATATCTAGTAAGCTATCTGACGATGTCGTTTCTGTCAACTGCGATATGCACCACTGTTGGTCAAAGATTAAAAGCTGCAGAACCGATGCAGTTCTGGTGTCCTTTTGATTTATGCCTATTAACACACTTTTTTTCTCTACATTATTTCTACGATTGAAGATAGGCGCGTGATAGCAAGTTGTCAGCAGGAGTACACAATTCTACTTGCTGATAACTTGTAGTCACGCGTCTTGTATTGTAGGTTAAAGACACAAAACATTATTTCATAATAATATTATGTCTGTGTCTTTGCAACACTAGACAGATTTGTTTTACCTTTTAATTTTTTAGACTTTTTGGAAACAGTTGGACATTTAATTAGATAATGTAAAGTATAAAATACACCTAAAGAAATTATAGGTACCTATTATTTGTGTCAAAACTTTTAAGACTTCATTAGGAACATAGGTACTTATACTATTAAAATAACAAGCACCACACCATTAAGTAGAATAGGCCATACCATTATCCATAGCTAAATAGCCTGTCTACGAACTCCTCACTCTATGCGCATACCGGGCACTTAACGTTGAAGCTCAAACACGAATGCGGTTTGCAATCACAATTGTCGCCGTTAATTCGCATACTTGCGATAACGCCTGTAGCTTAGCTATTAAAATAAATAAAATTATACATATTTAAATGGTTACTTAAATCACATGTTGCATAAACCTCTCCACGGCTTTCATGTGAAAAAAGCCTTTCAATAGCTGTTTATAAAGTTGAAATTTGATTGCCGATGTTATTTGGTACATCTTAGTTTTTAGTATTGTTTATAGTAATGTATTTCTCAGGATTCAGATAAATGTTTCTAAGATCATTATTTACTGAAATATGTACTTGTTTGTATGGTTTTAAAAATGAAATCGAAATAACTCTAGAAGCAGTAGGTATGTGAACTACAAAAGTTACCTTTACCAATAAAAAAAAATAAAAAACCTAAATCGAACTACAGCTTGATTCAGCCAAGTCATTGTTTTAAAAACTACAAAATGTTCGAAACTCAAAGATACAGGCCGCAAAGAAACCGTGTTTAAAATACGAACCGTCTCGAGCGCACGTACGTTCACCATTGTCAAAACACCTTATATAATTTCACACTGACCTTTTTTTTCTTTTTTTTTTTTGTACCAAGCGTGTGTGGTCGCGAATAAAAACGGCATAATGCACTCGAAACTCTAAAAGCAAATATTTTTCAAACACCTCTACCTTTCGCGCGTAATCCCTTACAGTAATTTCGGTATCGTTGACAATGGTTGACAAAAAAAGATGTGGGATTTGTTTAACACAGCGGGATTTCCTATGGATATGTAATTTGTGAATAATTTACAGCTATAAAGGCATACGCCGCGTTATTATGTTGTCACAAAGTTTAATGGAAAGGTACATTATGTTTGTTCTCGATTTCATACTTTGTTGAGGTAAGCTTTATTTTGTCAGCGATAGTTTTATAATTTATTTATGGTTACGTACTTTTATTAATGATTGTTTACAAAAAGAAAATAAGCATCTTAAATTTAGATAACTCTTCAGACTACTTAAGTGCTGAATAACTTTTTTGTGACTAAGTACCTATCTACTTAAATGCTTTAATAAATATTTTGCAAAAATAAGGATAAACCAATAAATCAATATAATTTTGCCATTCGTTACACAAATCAATGGCTTCACATTATTTGTGAAATCCCGGTCATGGCCGAGCCCTCAATATCCAACACCTGTTTGTAATTAGAACTATTCATAAATAACCGAAATGTCAGCCAATCAAAGCTCGCGAAAACCGCGACGAATTTTCAAATTTGGATTCGATGTGACGTAACACAACCGTTGGTTAAGAAGTAAAGAAACGACCAAGTGGAATCACAATAATGTTACCTTTTTAACACGTCATCTATTTCCAAAATCTTACAAAAAAAGTGAGACATGCGGCCCATTATAAACGTGTTTTGTGTTTAAGAAAAGAATCGAGCTTTATGTCATTTTGATACACTCTTAAGGGCCTTTGTGTGGGACTGAATCGGATAGTCTTTTTATTCGTGTGAATTACGTGGCATCGATTTGGTGTTGAATTGAAACGATTTTTCAAGCTCAGTAGTTGTCCTTTGTTGCTAATGGTTGCGTTTCGTCTTGCCTTTTACATTGACCTTTATAATTACCACTTTTACGTCTATTATACGTGATTATGCATCTGTTGCGATTAATAAAAAGGTGGCATTTAAAAAGAACTGGTACGAAATTAATCTCTTTTTTAGAATTTGTAGACAGAAAACCGTGTTACCATTTTGAAAATAGAACAGATACCTATCTGTAAATTTAACAAAATATTACTTTATCATCTGTAGCTGTTTTGTAGTTCTACTTTGTAATTGTATTTATTATCTGTTATTTTCAATATAAATCGAAATATTAAAATATTTCTGATTCTTTAATGCAATTTTGGCTTTCATTAATAGTGTCTTATTTTGTATGGCAAACTTTATAATTACGTCAATAAAAGTCAAGTACTTTGTCAGGTGTAGGTAAGTAAATGTCGTAATAGCTCTTTAATAGTCATAGCTTCATTCATAAATGTAACTATAATTTAGCTATCAACTGACACTCTTTATTATAATCAGTACGGGCTATCTATTTAACACGTGTTATAAATTAAGACATCTCATACGAATGCACATATTAATGCGACTCCTAACGCCATCTGTTAAATCACTCCGGAACTTAAATCACATAAAAGATTATCATTTCAATAAATTTATTGCTATGCCTTAATCGCTATGGTACTTTTTGGTCGAAGAATTTTGCATATTTTTGTATAATATTTTAGTCCCTACCAAAAAATATTTCATTTATCAAATGAAATTAATGTAAAAATTATATCACGCCATATTTTTTCTGTTAAAAAAGTTTCCCAAACCATCATCACTATTATAGGTAATGTGGTTTATTACTAATCAGCGTTAAGTAAGACTTTGAAATATGTTGCTCCTTCATTTTCGGGATGTTGTAAAAGTACACTATGAGAATAAATCACATATGAGCAAAAGAAAGAGAATTCTCAATTAAATAATCTTGTTCGTTAGTTCCAGTGGCGAATTCTACCTCCAGCCGGATGAAAATGCTCTTAGATGCTTGCAATACTCGCCTTCTTTGTTGCAAAGCACATGTGTGATGCTTCTGCTGTTGCTGTCCATAGGCTACGGGAACCACTTTATGCTTGTATGCCACCAGGGTGGTATGAAGTAAAAGAAGATCTTTACCCTAGAGACGTTTACGACTCAGGGTGCAATTTTATAATTAGAAATCATCCTGTGTCAGTTTAGCAAACTAAAGCCGCGCAACGAGCTATGGAACGAGCTATGCTCGGAGTCTCTTTGAAAAATAAAATTCACAATGAAGTAATCCGCAAAGATCCAAAGTTAATAATAATAATAATAATAACTTTATTTAGAAATGAGATTGTAGGTTTACAGTTTAGGTGTTACATAAAAGTATAACTTAAGAGTTACAACAGTGGTATGTAATCTACAATAATTGAGGGTAGAGTACTGTTCTCCTAGATAGGCTACTAGGTAGCCTGTGTTAAGGAGTTACAGTGCCGATCCCCTATTTCAATTTTTAATTTTAGTTCCACTTTCGTATTTTGACAGTAAGTATTCTATCTACATCAAAAGTTAAAGTTAGTGAACAATAACATTTCTTAATTTAAACTCGTAATAATGATAACAATTATTATTAGTAACTAACGTAATAATATATGATCTGTGTGTGTGTTGTGTTAAAGTTACCGATATAGCTCGTCGAATAAACCAGCTGAAGTGGCAATGGGTTAGTTACATCTGCAGAAGGACCGATGCACGATGGAGTACGCGTGTCCTGGAGTGGAGACCGCGACTCACACGTAGATTTCAATCTGTTATAGCACATAGGCACCATCAGTTCAACCCATAAACGAACCACTGCTGGGCACAGGTCTCCTCCAAAGAATGTGGAGGGAATTTAGCCTACTCTCCCTTACCATGCTGGCCAGATGAGTTGGTATAGGGTTTGTTTCGAACTTTTCTTTGGCACACAGATATTGTCTTGCTTAATAGGAGGTTCCAGTTTCTTACTTTTAATGTATGTAACTTTTAAATGAAAAAAATTTTGAATTGAATCGAATGAGTACAGTGTTTCGCCAATGTTATGTAGAAATACAATGAGACCCTTTCCTTTTCATTCTTACAAAAAAGCACAAATCACCGGTGCATAACACAAAATAATACTTGCTAATTACCCATTTAGACATTATAGTAGGAGAAGGCTCTGTTTCACTATCTGCTGAATAAGTGTCTTACAATAGTCGGAAACTTTACGTTACATATTTTTTATATAAAATCTGTCGTTTATATTTTGGATATGTTATGAGGTTAGGTTTTCTGTGTGTAATAATTTTTGTATTTATACACTTTAAAATAGCATTATTATCTTTTCTTCACATCTATCTACCATCATACTTTGAATACAATAAATCAGGTCCAAGATCTAACTATCTATTGCCAAATTAAGCAAAATATGGTCTATGTTGCAGTTGTACAGCTGAAGTGAGTTAAATGTGTTTTACTGTAATATGTAAAAGTTTGTTTCTCATCCTAATAGAAGCTGTAATTACTTTAGTCTAGGGTGCCTTTTACTGTCAAAAATCCACATCGGACGCTGTAGTTAAAATGAACGAGGTCAGAGTATCTTCTTGGAAGAAATTAGTGGAATATTAAATTGGGGTATTCCTGTAATAATCATCGTTGTATTTCTTGGATTTCTGTACTGACTTTAATGATGAGGATCGAGAACCTATAATTTTAGGGGATGTTGTTTTTTCTCGAAACAAAAGCGATTATGCCTGTGCTGTACGAAAATAAAGTAGAAAGTTGAAACAGTAATTTACTGATTATTGCAAAAAATACTAATGTTTTAGGTAAATATGAAGTAAAATAAAAAGTATTTGTTAAAATTGATCAATTTAATTACATTACAAATAACATCTAAACATGATCTTGAATAATTAAAAAATTTCGAGATAATTAGAATAGCAAATTATTCGCAATCTCAAATACAGGAAGACATTATTTTACACAACCCTCATAATACAAGAATATATATTTTACAAAACATCAAGGTGGACGGAATGCATAAGTTGACTTAGCCATAATTTATATTTACAGACACAAAATGAGATCAGAAAATTTACAAGATTTCAAAAGAACTAAAACTAAATAATACTAGACCCAGACATTGTAAGGATATTGCATGAATTTATCACTAAACCCTAACAGCCACTGCCAATAACAAAATCTTCTCAAACATCATAAGAATTATAACACACATTTAAGTTCAAATATAAATAATCTAAGAACAATTTGAATGTTTAGATAGGCACCCGTGGCGTTAATTAGAACTAACCTTAATATTAAAAGGCACCGCTTTAGGAGTAAAAATCAGTCTTTTTGCATTTGCCACTAATAAACATATCTGTTAATTTTCGTCTTCTGTATCTAAACTGTCAATTGGAAAGTTTGGATTGAGAAGAGGACTCTTTCCATTGCTGCCACTTGGTGATGTGTTCACTGAGGAAATGCCAACAAGGTTATGCGTCAGGCTATGACGTCTTAAGTCACAATTTCTCCTAAAAACCTTTCCACAAGAAGAACAGTTGTATGGCTTGATATCCGTATGTGTGAGTAAATGAGTCTTCAAATTGGACCTTTGGTTGAAACTTCGGCTGCAGACTGGGCATTTGTGTGGTGACTCCTCCATGTGTAGAATTTTATGGACGGCTAATGTTCTTGATTGGCAGAAACCTTTGCCGCATTCTAGACACTTGAAGGGTTTTTCCTTCGAATGGATGTATCTGCAAGAGAAGGTGACGGTTAGAGATTCTATTTTAACTAAATCGCAGTTTCTTTCTTTAAACTGATTAGATAAAGAACAATTGTAATTGGTATGCTCACTGAAAAAATATAGTATGAATAAAATTAAAAACAAGAATATTTTTCTTATTATTTCATATATTATTTAGTGATGCCAATTATGTGAGTAATATTAAAAATTATAGTGACAGATGATAGATGTTTTTAAATGAGAAGCATTAGTCTACATTTATATAATACTAACTATCTATTGTTGATAACTAGAAAAAAAGCTTATAGATGCTTCTTATAATAATTGAGTATATTCATTATTATCAAATGTATAAACATTTAACGAATTACAGCATTAATATAATATTATTATAAGTAGTTCTTTGCATGTAAAATAAATGTCTATTAGACAAGATGCAATGTCTACTGTGTAAATTACGTTTACACTTCAAAAACATTTGTAAATCTTGTTACGTTGGCGATGTAATACATCATTGAGTTAAGATGAGTTGAACTCAATAAATAAGTCATGTCTTTAGGCGCCAAAACATTGAGTCTCGCGTGCAAAACACCTTGTGGAAGCAGTCGGGAAGCAAACAAGTGCCCCAGGGTTATTGGTAATAAATTATATCTCTCTTTTTAACTTTTATTTATAATATCATTAATTTACACCATGCACTTGCAAAATCAAAAGCTACAGTAAAGTATTCAAATTTACTCATACTAGAGGAAGAAACTATAAATTATATATTATTGGATTTACACCCAATAAGAACGGTATATAATTACGTGGACGTAAGTTTTAATTATAATAAAACATACGGCATGTTTCTCACAAATGTTGATAGCAACTGATTTCAAATTAAATTTAACTATACAACGTATAATTAACACACCGGGTAACGTGTAATCAATAATAACACAGCACGAGGGACCAGCGAACGAGTGTACAATTCAAGAAAATTATCTCCGTATCGTATAAACAAACAGACCTGAGGCAAGAAAATTACGAGCCGCTCAAAGTAACGTAATACATGTAATAATCGTTGGGATTAGTTAGATCGGTGACGATAAAGTTGGGTTATAAGATGATGAATGAAATAATAATTTCAATATTAAAACATGCAATGATGATGGTGATTAAGATGGGCTGGGCGCACACGCAGTCGAGCGTGCCGTGACACCGGCGCAAGCGCCCCGTTAGGCCTAACTCGAACCAACGCGACAACGCTGATTAATTAATCCCACAATGCGGATCGATGGCCTATGAAATTCTGGTTCTCTACACGAATCTTATCAATAGTAATGAATAAATCGTACATGAATTTGAAATTTAACGGCGCAAATATCGACATCAAAATTACTAAACAAGCTACAAATTAATTTAAGTCCATTATCCTTTCAATCTACACAAAAAAATCTGAACATCTTGAACATCGAAACTTGATTTTGTATGCGGAGTATATTTACCAGCTTTTTTTATTTTTTTGTCATCCATATTAATCCTCACGTCAGGATCACCACGTGCTTTGTTAAAACCCGTCGAAGGCCCGCTTCGGTCCATTATAATGTATCGTGTCAACGGACATCGATTGAACATCGACAGGCCGGGCCGGGCCGAGCTCGGGTTCACCCTCCGGCGTCTACACGAAATTTATTTTATTACCGCAGAGATACGGTGATTTGGGAGGAAATCGCCGAGAGACAGGTGTAAAAATTCAACACCTTTAGTTCTTTTTGGGTGGGGGATCTCGAGGAGATAAGTGAAGAAATAGATTGAGAGTTGTTGTAACACTATTATCATATATATTGTATTCGAGATTCGTGATGTTTGGAATTCGAATTCTTATAACGGTCAGTTAACATCTTATTTGAGCGCATTGTAAAGATGTTTTTAATGGGTAAATATTTTGATATCACAAAAAGATATGCTCAGAGATTTATAAGGAATGCAAAGGAGTCGAGAAGAAAACAAAATGAAAAGCCAAAATTAAAACATCGTCTCGTGGGATTAGCCGCGGTTTTGTGAAATAATTTACGAGCGTGACGAAAGACTTGTCGATACCATCTGCTCGGTCCATACTTAACCCTTTTTGTTTTAAAATATTTTTATTCGTTCCCCACTATTATTCAAAAGTCTCTCATAACGTTTTGCGTTGAAACCCGACGACCAAAATCTTTTATTGATATCGAAAAATGAGTATTGTGAACCTTAAAATCTTTCTCGACACGGTTATAAGATTGTTTTATCTTTTTTGAGAGCTACACCACAGGGATCTTTTGTAGTAGAGAAACATAATTGAACTTCATCTGTTTTGCCCATCAATACACAATAATATACAAAGAGGCTTTTAGTTAGAATTCAACAGGTGTTTAATTTCGACGTTCACCTTAAAGCTTAATGAATCGTAAATTATATGAATAAGATATGGCTATGACTTTATTGATTCATTAGTAGTCGTCTTCCCATTAAAGACTACTTCCCTTGAAGTCAAATGTAAATTTTAAATTATGAGCTTGATAAAATGGTATTAGGATAAAATAGTAAGCATTATATTAGTCACATCAATCAGTATCACGATAAAAGTCATAAATTATTTGTAAGTTGTTAAGACAGAGATATAAAATGTAGTTTTTACCTGTGATCTCTAAGGTGGTCTTGCCGTCGGAAAGCTTTTCCGCAAATATCACAGGAATAAGGTCGTTCATCGGTATGTGTCCTTTCATGGATTAGTAAGTTGTATGATTTCGTAAACTGCCGATTACAAAACTTGCAGATAAATTGTTTCTTCGTCCTAGGCCCACTTCCACCAGTCTTCTGTTTATTTGATACACTACTGCCAGTTGATGATGTAGAACTGTTGGTTGATTTGGAAGAATTCGTCGCTTGTGGTGATAGTGGTGCTTGCGATGGACTTCCATTCATTTGTTGTTGATACATTGCATTCATTAGGAGACTTGGATACCCATTATCTAAACTTTGTGATGAACCATAACCGTAACCTTTTGATGTTGATTCTAAATGTTGTTCCAATGTGAATTCATCTTCATTATCAAGGAGCGCCAAGTCTTCTTCTACTTCCTCAGATAAGTCAACATCTTCAGCAGCTATTGCATCTGATAGCGGATATTCTTCTGGCGTTTTTGGTGAATATTCTTTCGAGGTATCACTCGCATCTATTTCACTGATTTTTGCACTTGCCGTCGCTATCCTTAAAATGTCTTGTTTCGATGATGAACTAGTTTCCGACACATTAGGTTGATTTGTGTTATTTACTGATGATACAGATGTTAGGCGTTGTAAAGTCAAATACGATTCTAGAGCCTGTAGATTTAATGCGGCTGCTGCGGCAGAATTAGACGGCAACAGAGCTGCTTGCTGTAATGAGTTCATCATTGCATTTTGAAGTGAAATGACTACTCCTTGTAGTGATCTTTGTAACATGTTTTCTTGTAGCAGCGCAGCAGACGCAATAGATAAATTTATGTTTGTGGATGTAGTAGTACTGGGGCTCTTACTTGCATTAGTTTTGATATCCGCATGAGGAGACGGTGGATCAGCTGCCAACAAACCGTTCATGTCTGTAGTCTTGGTATCCTGTATTTGCAAGTTGTTCTTCAGCTTAATGATTGCGCTTTCCAATGAGTTCAACGTGGATTTGCTGGATCTCGAGGAACTTTGTTCTTGCATCGTGGAACTTTAATCAATGTGGGGTCGATATCATCGATGAAGGTTTCCACTAATATAATGCACGTGTTGTTAGGAGGGCGGCGCGGGGGAGGGTCTCGCGTGCGCGTGCGCTATCCGAGAGGCACGCTCCGTGATGCGGCGTGCGAGGCGGCTGTGTGGCGCGGCGCGACTGAGCCGGCGGGCAGCCGGCGACCGCCCCGCCCCCACCTCGTTCCTCGCCTGTCTTCCCGCCTCACAAAAGCTCTCTATTTTAGGCAACTCTTTGTACGCAGTAATGGTCACCTCACGCTGCCCTAACGACAGACACGTCCATGAGAAAACGTTGCGCCAGATTTGTTGTAACCCCTTTCAAGTGTAATGAGATTCTGAATGGAATCGTTCGGGCTATGGGAAAACAATGTGATGCGGCGATCGCTTCGCTTGTTTTGTCAGTGGGTCACGCGCATCGGTAAAGGGATAATTGAGTGAAGTATCGCGCACCGTAAAATGGGGAAAATATCACTCTTTTTGAAAAATATGTTTTATACCCCAAAGCGGTACAAGATTCCTCATTATTCATAGAACAAAATAGTCTTATGAAATAAGTGACTTCTATTCATAAATATAAAATAGTTATGTTAAACACTTAGTCTTCTTTGATACTTGACAACTATTCCTATAAATATAACTTAATATATTATCCTCTGCCCTTAGTTGCCATAGATAAACCATAGATAAACCTTATAGGTATTATAAGTGGGTATCAATAATTTTATCAGCCATTGAAACTTCGCCATTAAATGAATTAAGTACTTAATGCAGTCGCAACACATAATTGGTAGTACATGTTTACAACAGGCAATTGTAAAAGCCATATTGGTTTTATCATTATTCTGTTGATAATTTTTTATAGCACCAATGTTAATTTACAAATTGAATTCGAATATTTGCTTAAATGTTGCGAGTATAAATACTATATATTATTAATTATTATGATTGTATTGGTTCGTGTAGTCACTACCCCATCTCAACGTTGGTGTCGTAAGAGGTGACTAAGGTGCCTTATACAGACAAGAGCACTGTCGTGCTAAACAAGATCGAAATAATTGCATTTCACAGATCTTTAGAAAATGGTTTCTAAGATTGATGATATAATGATGATTATTAAAAAAGCGATGGTGGCCGAATGGTTAAGTAACCGGCATGCAAATCATGCGGTTCGAGTTTGATTCTGACCAGCAGTACGAATGTGAATTTCACTTTGTGGAATTTATATTTGGTCAGCATGACGTTGCCAGCTGACATTGCAGTTAGGTCCTGTCGGCTCGCAGTACAATTAAGGCTCCTCTTTCAACTTTCCATCAGGCGAAAAGGAGTAGGTATCTATGTCTTTGATTTATAATTGTCATTTTTAAAGTTCCAACGTTCTTTCTCTCGTATTTGCATATTTATATCCGTGTCGTGACTGTGGAATTTAAATGACATTATTTATGTAATTATTTGTATAGGTATTTGTAATTGAATCGTTTAGATGAGTCTCAATTTAATGACTTAATTTGTGTTAGTTTCGAGAAATTTACTGTACTGTGTTCTAGGCGTAGCTATTTGCTATTTATGATGGAAATTGGACGTTATTTTTTGCTACATTCCTTGCTTTAACAACCACATAAAACTACACTGTATAATAAGCCATTTACGTCATCTGCAGGCTCGTTGTCTGCAAGCCATTGACATCATGTTTAAATTCTTTTTTGCCAGAATTCGAATTTCAAATTGAAAACTTTGAATTTCAGGAAAACATTCAACACACAAGAAATTTGGATGTATTTTTTTAGCACTAATTTTGTTTGTTATGTTATATACATATGCATACATACATATAGATCACGCCTCTTTCCAAATAGAGGGGTAGGCAGAGACTATTATGTTCCACTTGCTACGGTTTTGCCATACATCTTTGGGTTATTATATGTTCTGTACAGAGTGTTATAATGTTACTAGAAGGCGCGCAGGGCTTCACTCTCATCGTTCTTTATTTCGCCACTGCTCAGCTCCTATTGGCCGTAGCGTGATATTATGTAGCCTATAACCTTCCTCGAAAAATGGGCTATCTAACACTAAAAGAATTTTTCAAATCGGACCAGTAGTTCCTGAGATCGCGATGCGTTCAAACAAACAAACAAGTATAGATTTATAAATAACCATACACCATACATGCACACACTATCCCTAGTATTGCAACAGTTACAGACAATAGTATCGAATCAACGTCACGGCGAGCGATCCCAAACAAAGCCGTATGCTCCAATAGAGCGTAGTAATTGCAACGACTGGCATGAGAACACTGGGAAATACGCTTAAGTAAAGAAGAAAAATTTCTAGCTTTAAACGTGCAAGTAGTTCTATATCTATTTACTTAATCTGACTATTATTAGCCCTGTTTATTGGAGTGTAACAATGATTGATTCGAAAACTTATACTTACCTTAGGTTTTATCTATTTTTCTCTTCGTAGAGTAGGTTTGTGACGGCAAAAAGAAGTACTTAATTAAAACTGTATGACTAATAAACACAATATTAAATTCATTCTTTGACTCCCCATTAACAGAATGCTACGATCATGTTCCTCGAAAAAAATTAAACACACAATTTGTTGCTCAGAAAATTATATTTTAAATCTTTATAAAGCTTGTAATTTTACATACATACATAGCACCACGCCTTTTTTCCCGAAGGGGTAGGCAGAGGTGTTTCACACCCACATTTCGCCAGCTATGTTTGGTCCCATGAAAATAAGTGGCAGCCTATTGTCATCAACCGGGAACATTTGTTTGCCAAACTCCGGGAAAATCTTAATACTGGAATTTCATGTTAGAAAAGCCCAATACAATTTTCACCCGACCCGGGAATCGAACCCGGGACCTCTTGCACAGCAGTCGTACACTTCCCGCTGCGCTACCGAGGCAGTTTTTGTCATTTTTGTATGTTTAAATGAAATTCTGGACGCTGGTTTTAACTCCCTTGTCGGTTTCCGATTGCGCTAAAATTTTGCAACACATATTATGTAAATCAGATCATCATCATAATTATTAGCCCAATGACGTCCAGTGCTGGACATAGGCCTTACCAAATTGACGCCACAGCGAGATGTGTCGTCTGCAACCAACGGCAACTTTAGCGATACGATCCGGTCAGCTACTCGTATGTCCGGAATATTATCATAATATGAATTGGTGATTCAGAAAACTCTGTAACAAAACTACGGACTCCATCGGGTATAGTCTTAACTGGAACTATCGACCATAATAATTACAATAGAATAGAATAGAATATTTAACTGCCGCACTCAGAGACGTCAATTAGCAGTAATCTGTCATTAACTCAATTTTTTCATTGAATAATCGTCTTTAGGTGTATCGACTTAAGTATTACACGTTTTTACTAAATAAACTTTAAAGTTAAATAACGTCTCTGAGTACGACCGTTAGTCAACTTATGTATTTATTTGATATCACAGTTTGAAGTGATAGATGATTGGCTTTATATCAAATCCCTATTATACGTTTCGTGAAATTAGGAGCACTTAGGAGTAAGCGAGTCTCGACTGGAGTTTTGGCGATCAAAGTTATAGCGCCCGCCACCATTTTCCAGTACACGGGCAAAACAGCTGTAGTAATTTGACAGCCTCCGTGGCTCATAGGTAAAGTGACCCTGACTGCTGAGACAGAGGTCGTGGGTTCGATTCTCACCCATGGCAAATCTTTGTGTCATGAGCACAATTATTTTTTCTGTGACTGGGTGTAATGTATAATATACGAAAAAAAAGTTATTTAATTAACATCTCTGAGTACGGTAGCAAGACTCATTAGGTTAGTAATACTTAAGACTATGTTAGTAATTTATAAAATCTATTCAAATTACACCGCAGGAATCATAATATCAAAAGTTCGTTTAAAAAAAATGTATAAGACCTAATTCTCATACAAAATACAGCTGTTATTTTCTTCCACAATAATAAAACCTTTATACAACAAACTTGATCAGAACCATAGCGGTTTTATCGCCCACAACATCAAGACATACGTTGGTCGACCCATGACCTAATAATAATTTTCTTTAAGTACCGCCGCGTAATGGTAGTGTCAATGGTACCATACATCGTTATGACTATGTCTGTTGTGGTTTCTAGTGATGTTCTTTGAAGAAATGTAATTTAGAAATGTTTGAGGCTCTTTCTGTATTAGTTGTTTAATTGGTTGCTGATACTGACAACTTGTTTAGGTTGCTTATAAAGTTGTGTTGCGATAATAATATAATAATATTCTACCACATTCACACAGCGCCATCTAATTCCAAAGTAAGCAATTATATTTGCTTGTGTTATGGGTACTAAACAACTGATATACTACTTACATACATTTTTTTTTGTAAATACATACATATTATAGATAAATTACACCCAGACACAGAACAAACCTTTATGCTCATCACACAAAGATTTGTCCTGGGTGGGGATCGAACCCACTACCTTCGGCTTAGCAGTCAGGGTCACTAACCACTAGACCAACAGGCCAGTCGTAATATGAATATTTTTTGACATATCTTTTTTTACACATCTAGCCCAATATAAGCTTGTGTTTAGGGATCGACTGGCCTGTTGGCGTAGTGGTTAGTGAGGTCGTGGGTTCGATTCCCACCCAGGACAAATCTTTGTGTAATGAACATTATACTTTGTGCTTTGTTTTATATATTATTATTAATTATAAACCTGATACTAGCTTATTTGTGTTTATTACAAGTATTTGACTCCCAGAAGATGTAAAACATAGCATCACGTCTTTTTCCCCGAAGGGGTAGGCAGAGGTGTTTCACACCCACATTTCGCCAGCTATGTCTGGTCCCATAAAATAGGGGGCGAGCTTATTGTCATCAACCTCAATCAAGGAATATTTTTGTTTACCAAACTCCGGGAAAATCTCAGTACTGGAATTTCATGATAGAAAAGCGCAATACCATTTTCACCTGACCCAGGAATCGAACCCGGGACCTGTTGCACAGCAGTCGCATACACTTCCACTTACATATGCGCCACCGAGGCAGCAGGACAGAAGATGTAGTGATTATAATATTAGTAAAACACAAAAGGTATAATTATTAACTACAATAGTATCCACAAAATAAACAGTTACCTAATACAAAATAGGGCGACAATCGATCTTAAAATTTATGGACGCCACCTAATTCAACTAAAATCCACCGAAAAGTCAGACACGTTTGGCGAGTCGGTAAATCACGAGATAGCGTGGAGAAAGCCGAAGTACGACCACAGTATATAAACTAGTGTGACCACATTATTTTAGTTTCGGTGGGAGTGACACATGCGGCAATAAAATTGTGATAAACTCATCTTGATATCAGTCCAATCTGGAGATTGATGGGGCAGGAAATTAAGTTATTGATATTGAGTAATGTCCCGGTCTTCCATAAGTTTATGGCCATATTAGTTTCCCTATTAAGTTTAAGGTGAAAAATAGTAATGGTTCTGTGCTGTCAGAGAGAGTAAACGTTATGTGGTGTTAAACAAATCTATGGCATTAAATAAAAACAGAACCGTATTTACATTAAATATTAAGCAATTTCCTTTGCCTTGGTTTACTATTTTATATAAACTCTAAACAAGTACTGGAAAAATACAAAGCCACGACGGGACTTGAACCCGCGACTCTGCCATTCCGTGTGCAGTGCTCTGCCTACTGAGCTACGCAGGCGGACGTCGCTGAGATCGAATTTATCCATTACCTGTTAACATGATGACGTCATTAATATAAAAAGCAGAAACGTATTGTTATATAGCTGAAAAAGAAAGTGTAGATATAGTATGAAGAGGTTAGATCTATTTAGGATAATCATATGACCAGATTGTGGAATGCAAACTCTCTAACGAGGTTTTCCCAAGGGACTACAGTATGGGGTTCTTCAAACTACCTCGGTAGCGCCGCGGGAACTGTATACGACTGCTGTGAAAGAGGTGCCGGGTCCGATTCCCGGGTCGGATGAAAATGGTATTGGGTTTTTCTATCATGAAATTCCAGTATTGAGATATTCCCGGAGTTTGGTAGACAAATGTTCCCGGTTGATGACAATAGGCTCGCCCCCTATTTCATGGGACCAAACATAGCTGGCAAAATGTGGGTGTGAAACACCTCTGCCTACCCCTTCGGGGAAAAAGGCGTGATGCTATGTATATACTATGTATGTACAATGTTCTTCAAAAAAGGAGTGAATAGGTTTCTTAAGGGTCGGCAACGTTGATGCCCCTATGGTATGGTATAGGCTATGGTATCCTTTTACTATCAGACTAGCCTTTTGTCGATTTGCGACCGTCGTGATATAAAAAAGTGTATCCATAAACAACCCTTCACTACCCAAACGTGACACTAGAATAAAAGTCTTGTTATTACCGTGTTATATGGAGTCATTAGTTATAGATAAATTAATTTTATATCTGTTGTGAGTCGTGCTTGCGCTCTGCCCCCGGGCGGTGGCGCGGCGTGAGAACACCGCTCGTGCTCACTCGTACTGTACGAGACACGTGGCGTGCTCAACTGGATTATGCTTCAATGTAGTACGTAGGAAGATGTGAGGTCTAGGTAACTGAAACACATGAGGGCTGATGAAATAAATAAATATTCTACCACATTCACACAGTGCCATCTAGTCCCAAATTAAGCAATTATATCTGCTTGTGTTATGGGTACTAAACAACTTATATAATACTTAAATACATTTTTTTTTTGTAAATACATACATATTATAGATAAATTACACCCAGACACAGAACAAACCTTTATGCTCATCACCCAAAGATTTGTCCTGGGTGGGGATCGAGCCCACGACCTCCGGCTTAGCAGTCAGGGTCACTAACGACTAGACCAACATGCCAGTCGAATGAAAGAAATTATTCATTGAGAGAAAAAAAACGTGATACTAGGATGACAATAAAATGATAACTACAAATAAATACAAATCTTAACACCCATTTTTAACCCGCTGATGCAAGAAGAGGGGTGTTATTAAGTTTGATGTGTCTGTGTATCTGTGTTTGTGTGTCTGTCTGTGACATGGTAGCTCTTGAACGAATGGGCCAGTTTTGATGCGGTTTTCTTTTGTTTTTCGTTTAATAGCATTTGAAGAATGAAGAAGAAGCTGGTTTGTAAGTGGTGTAATCCATGACCTCAACTTTTAACTTAACCAAAAAGTGTGAACTTCTATAAACAAAGACCCCTAAATTCCTCTGATATTCAAATTTATACATATTTAATCACAAAACGACAAAAAAGAGTATTTTCTTTTTGCTAGAAAGCTTTGCAACGCTGTTTTTCTAAAAACTACCGTATCACAAGGAAATACGAGCTAAATTACCGTACAAACAGATCCTACTCATAGAAGGCATGTGTGAGATGATCGGCAGTAAGTACAAGTTAAAGAGAATTACTAATTTGCTATTATGTATAAGCCTGCAGGCTAGCGTGTTAGAATATTCAACATCCTACACTCACCTTTAAATAGTAGATGTAAAGGAATATCATAGGATACTGTTAGTCTAACTGAAATTTCAAATAGTGGAGAGTTCAACAGTTGAAAGTTTGAAATATAATAAGAATTTATTTTACTAGGCAAAACTTTAGGTAAATTCATTATGAAATTAATATTAATTATAAGGCGATGGTGGCTGAATGGATAAGGGACCGGCGTGCAAATCACGTGGTCCGAGTTTGATTCAGACCGGTAGTACCAATGTATTGTGGATTCCACTTTGTGGAATTTATATGTACTAGTCAAGTGGCTTACTATCTGCTAACGGTGAAGGAAGCCGGAAAACATCGTGAGGAAACCCACATACCCTAAAAGAAATTCAGAAATTCAAGTCAGCGTGAGTGGATTATGGCCTCCCTCCAAACCCTCTCAGCTCTCTAGAGGAGAGGAGACCCGAGCCCAGCAGTGGGACTAAATGGGTTGCTGATAATATTATGAAACTGTAATCTAGTGATTCTAATCTGTGAAAAGCAAGTCTGTTTATTACCTTCGACTTTATACACCTACTCAACAATAGTTTTTTTTAGTCACAAATATTAAAGGTATGATTCTGATCTCGGCACTACGCAGCAGTGCTGCGGCAGAACTACTGGTCACCATATACATAATATTCTCTACAAGTTTATATGAGATTTAATTCCGAGCACCGCAACAGGCAGCACTGCTGCGCACCAATGTTGCTACAGTTTTTTGCAGAAGTGATGCCACAGCATTGCTGTGGCATCACTTCTGCGTGCAGCCGAGATCGGAATCATACCTTAACCCTAAGAAAGTTAGTAAATACATCACAAATCACAATGCTAGCACGTAGATACTGTCACCGTAACTTCACAAGCTCCACCAATATTTATAGGTGCTATACAAAACTTCCCATTTCACGCGATAGTCGACCATGTAATAGTCATCATACTTCATAGATAGTCCAAAATTATCCATTTAATCATAACGAGCCCGGTATTATGGCCCACGTTGTCTGATGGTCCTCTATGTTTGAAAGCATGGTGTAAAGAGCTGTTTGTTTAGTACAAGGTTTAAAAGATGGCGATTTGATCTATACGGTTTATGATAACTGTTTTTTTAATATACTAAATATGCTTTTATCTTATCATCATCTACTCATTACTTGGATAAAACAAGTAATGACGCATCGTTGGCATCATTGATTTACAAAAATTCCTCCGTAGGCATATTTTTAACGCAGGTTTATCAATAAGTCCGTAATTTATTGGCCTTGTGCCAAATTTGTACTTCGAAACGTTGTTAAAATGTGTTTTTTAAGAAAAAATTAAAATGTTTAATTTCCTTCCTTCTTGATTTTTGAAGTAAGTAAATCCAACCACAGTAAAAATTAAACATCGAAACATATTTTTGATTTTCTTATTAAATCATTGCTTACTATCTATTGTACAATTTTATCTTTCTATTCCATTCTCATTCATTATTCATGATCCTTCATGCGTAAACTATTGTAAGTTCTTACGATTTATTCACTTACGATGATATACTAAAGAAGAGCGATATTTCCTTTCATTTATGACTTGCACCACCATAAGGTTGCTCAACAAGAGGCATCGTGCGTGACCGTTGACGCGCCCACACGGCATTCGGGCATACATGCACAATTTGCATTACGATGGGCGACGCCGCCGCTCCGGCCAATTGTCTCCAATCCAGTGCAGGGAAATGGTTGTTAGGGGCCTGAAATTCATGATATCTCACTAAAAGTAACAAAGCCAATAAAGTAAAAATAAAGTAAATAATAAAGTCTTTTTAGTAAAGTTCCAGGTAAAAAGTCAAGCCAGAAAAAGTCAAAATAATATTAGCATGCTTATGAAATAAAATAGTTACACAATAATATATGCTCGCTTTTGGAAGTGGCTTCACTAGTGTACATAAATAGTTATACAGAAATAGTAGTAGTTATACATAAATTCCCACCAAATTAACATACGGCTAACCTGCTGATGTAAAGTTACCGAAGTGCACCGATATAAGTAATATCTGTTATGCTGTTGACAAGATTGTCAAAAATCTACGAAACAAAATTGCAGATTTTAAAAGTTTTGTTCATCAAAATTGTTTTTTCAATGATAAAAGCTAAAGATTTGGGTTGGGTTGAATCATTATATTTAGATACTGTTACGTGTTGACGTCAATGAAGATCTTTACAAAGTTTAACCAACACAAGGTGCGTATGTATGAGGAGATACTTAAGGAAAATAAATGGTTCTATCATTAAGAACCACTGTAATTGAGGCCACTAAGAACAGAGTTCATAAAAGTAATATTTAGATTATTAACACGCGTGAATTATGGATCAAGTTAGTCACAGTAACAAACAACATAATTACTATGAGCGTCATAACGTATTTATTTTTATGATGTTAACAAGATATGAAGATACTGATGAAAACTTTACAAAATAAAGGCAACGCTAATACAAACAAGCAATGTGACATAATTAACGGAAACAAAGTAGGCCTAGATTCAGAAGAACGAGTTGTTGGCCGCAGAAATATTTGACCTATTTTTGGACAAAATCCAACGTAATTTTTTTTGGAGTCAGGATAATACTGTTTAAAAGTGATCGAATTAAAAGGATTAAAGTACTTATATGAAAATTAGTTTATACGATAGATACTAGGCCTCGCAATATGATCAAATAGATCAAAAAAGGAAAAGCAAAAATATTAACAAATAAATAAATATAATAATAAAGTTCCTTAACAAGAAGATAAAAAAAAGTTTATACAGATAAGCAAAAACAATCGTATCGTATCTTGAACTTCCTAACCATCGTATTTTCAAATGAATATCTTGAAGCTATCCTCGAATCTTTAATAGTAACATAAAGATAAAGCGAACACGCATTTCTAATCTGAAAGATACGGCTTGAACATTAGTTACTTAAAGCATGTTTAAATGTTCGTACTAAAAGAGACGTCCATTGCTAACGTGTTTCATGTTTCTGTTGAAACAGTGAATAAAATGGCATTTAATTTGTTGATATTCCGTCATCTGCAAATGAATTTTTTGGTTATTTATACAGATCTATATAACTGTACCAATTAAGAAAAATAGAAAAAAATTGGTACAACAGATTTTGGTATGCTATGCTAAAAACAAATTTTTCAAGAAGATTAAGCATATTCAAATTTTAATTTAACACTTTTTTTTGTGAATAACCAGTTAATGCTAAAGACAGACAGCTAATACAATTAGATAAAGAAGCTACAGAAAATATTTCAATAAAGATTAGATAATGCCTAGCTGATGAATGATAATGATTAGCCTATGTTCAGCAGTGGACGTCGTTGGGCTGATATGATGATGATGAATATGAAAGATTAGAGATGACGAAACAGCTAAAACTAGTTCAACATCATTAGCAACCCTATACGAATCTCCTTTATCAATAGAGCCAAGAACACTCACTCATAATCCACAAACGCCAGACAAAATAAAATCTTTTGACCTAGTTACAGAATTGAAATTCAGTACAGATATTCAAATGACCAGATAAATGTTGAAACACTCCACTTTGCTGCCTCTAGACTACACCATAAAGTATCTGTTGTACACCGTACTAAAGAGGTGTGACTGAAATGGCTCCTCGCTTGTCTTAGATAATATTCTTGTTTCAGAATTAATATTTTATTTAGTTTGCGTTCGTGACTTCGCAATCTGTGTCTTTATTTGTTACAGGGACTTGGTGAGAGGATTTGTTTGTTTGTGTGATATCATCTTTAAACTTAAAGGAGCGGTGAAATAGATGTTTGTGACTACGTATAGGTTTAAACATACATTTGATGTTGTTGTTATACTCCTTTTATCCAGTAAAAGGTCTGTTTTTACAATTTTGTTTAGTTAACTAAATGAACGGTTTCTTTGTTTGTGATTTAGTCGAATTATAGAAGTATAGTAACATGATTAGACCTTAACTTACTGAACTGTCTTTTTAACTTTTGTAAGCTATGAGCTATGTATATAATATTTCAACAGAATTTATTCACTGTGTTTTAATAGAATTAGTAGCAAACATAACCTTATCTATTGATAACTTTGACATTAAAGAGAAATAGGATTTATTCTAGGCAGTGAGTTGTCATATGGTGAAAATGATATGATACGTTATGATTTCTTTTGTCTTACCATTATAGAACTCATTTGATTCCTTAACATTGAGATTTCTCAATTCTTCTCAGTTTAAAGTTTCATAAAGATTTTGATGATCAAAATAACTTAACGCAATCGGGTTACTCTCATAATCATTAATATTACTCCCTACTGTGACTATATTATTAGTTATATCTGCGTATTTTAGCATTTTTTTTTATAAAGCGATTTGCCTTAATGAGACATATTTATGAAAAATAATTCATGCGCCAGTCAAAATTTTTATTGTTTATATTTATAGTAAGTTATTCATTAAGTAGCCTGTTTTTTGTCATTTGTTACATGTGAAATTCGATATGTCGTAAAGAGAACAATAAAATGTTAGATGTTATCATTGCGTTTTTAATATCAGTCTTTATGTGTGAACGTTAGAATAAATTTTAATTTTATATAGTTACGTAATTTTACTAGAAGTTATTACTTGGTCACATGAGTAGCTAATTAAGTATTTTTTATCATTTGAAATTGATTCTTAAGATTGTGTTTGTCTCAGATTTCGATACAACAATTTGACCGCATTACAAATTAATGCTGTTGTAATTTATGCAATATCTTATAATATTATTTTCTAATTAGCATGTAGGTGTTAAGAAAATGAAAAGAAAAATTATTTGACAAGAAGACACTCACACACAAATATTATGAATATAAAACAAATACCTACTCATAGTGACTTACAGTGAATTAAATTTGACCTTGATTTTTTTATTTTTTACACTTCTACTTACACCAAATCTCACACTTTTCAGTGCATGTTCGTATTTTAAATAGTAATCAGAAGTTTCCTCTTCGTAAAGTAAGAAGCAGTGAAACTAAAATGTTAAGTAAGCATAATTGAAATTTCTTACCGATAAATTCACTAGAGTCCGGGCCGGTCATCAAGTATCAAGTCTATCTAATAAAACTTAAAACCATAGTCACGAAGACTTACTGAAAGATAGATTACAAAAGAGAAGGTATAGAACTAACGATGTTGACTTGTCTCAACGGCTTCGTTGGACGGAGTATTCCTCTTTCTCTTGGTTCTCAATGTGAAAAATAATAATACCTATTGAAACTAGGTGAGGCGTATGTCCAGCAGTGAACATTGAGCTAATATGATGATGAATATAATAATGAATAATTAAAGTGCTCAAATGATAAGTGCTTAAAAAATTTGGTGCAGAAAGCTTCATTTCCCATATAAAACGAATATTTAACTGTCTCGGTGTTGTAGCAGGAAGTGTACCTATACGACTGCTGAACTATAAGTTTCAGATTCAATTACCAAACAAAAGTGGTTTTTATCATGAAATTAAAAATCAGTATCGATCAAGAGTTTGGAAACAAATGTGTGTCAAATTTAAAGTAATGTTGTGCTGAAATTGTCACTCATTCAGAAGAGAGTTGGAATTTCTTAAAAACACAGCCGTGTTTTTAAAAATGTAATTCAAAAAACGACGGTTACAATACAGTTGAACGTATTTACTATATTAAACAAAATTGCTAGTTGTTACCAAGCGGATTTAAAACCAAACATACTTCGATTTGCTTTCTCTTTCCTTCGTGCCGTGCTGAAAGAGAGGGAAGAATAAACATCAATATAAGTGTTCGAGGGACTCCAAATATGTAGAAACCGGTTGTGTGCAATAATTTAAGCGCATGGGTCGGAGGTCGAGTCTCAAGCCGAAACCTTACCTTAGCTAACATTACCGACGTTCAAAGTGCAATGGCCAAACTTATTCCTTTTGATTATTTTGTTTCCGTTTTGGGACTAAAAATAACCCTTAAAAGAAACTGTTATCATGCTTGTTGTAGATTATGATATTTCGAGTTAGACATTACTTGATTTGGAAATTATTATGATCAGGTCATTAATGAAAGTCCTTTCGTTCAAAAAACCACTTTTTGATACACAAACTACGCTAAAAACACATAAGTATATTAAACGACCATGTGGAAACTAAAATAATTTCTCGAAGAGGTTGACATATTCTTTGCTTTATCAAAATTAAGATACCTAGACGTGTCTTGACTTAAATAGTTAAAGCTTAAACAATTTAAAGGTAGATGAAAAACTAAATAAATCAGCTCCTTATCAAATCTAATTCATCGCTAATGTCTTAGCAACTTGAACTTTTACTATGAAATCAATGTCGAATCTATCAGACACAACTAAAGAAGCAATGAAGAAATAGAGTTATTGATTTGACTTGATTTAATAAGTGTAATTTACAAATATTTATAAAGTTTCTAGTCCTTTGGTTTTTGTTATCAAGTTACGATAAATATATGAAAAATAGTAATTTACTGTCAAATACAACCGTAAAAAATTGGACTATAGTAAAAAAAAATGCGTTAAAATATCATAATATGTAAGTCAGGTAGATTTTATTTACATTGCTAGTTATTCACCAAATTGCACTGATTTTAGTGTAAACTAAATTAAACTTATATTAATCTCCAAACTTTAAACAGACAAGAGCACTCCGAGAAAAGTAAAATTTGAAACAAAACCAACCCATCTAGGGAGCGTGATATAGTAGGCCAAATTCCCTCGAAAATCTTTAGAGGAGACCCATGATAACAACCCGAGACGTTTATGGGTTAAAATGATGATGATGTTAATCTACGTTTATACCTATGCTAATCTACGCGAAAGTTTAAAATATCAGTACTAAAGATTTTTCAACAAGGAATAGTCAGCGGTTGCCCACATATTTTGCCGTATAGAAGATTACCTCTCTTAAGAA
Organism: Laspeyria flexula; assembly: GCA_905147015.1. Taxonomy (NCBI): domain Eukaryota; kingdom Metazoa; phylum Arthropoda; class Insecta; order Lepidoptera; family Erebidae; genus Laspeyria; species Laspeyria flexula. The sequence continues at coordinate 5,611,935 of LR989964.1, read as the reverse complement.
TAAAATGTGCTTTTAAAACACCAATTCCGTGAATCCGTGCTCAAATATTTTTACCGGGTAAATGTGACCCGGAGTCGACACGGCTATAATGTTTTATGGTCCTGCAGTGTTTTACGATTGTCACATTTAATTATTTCATTGCCGGCAATTAAAGTTTGGTGGAAAGCGATTTTTTATGTTTTACAGCTGCATTTAAGTAAATAAAAGCTCGAATCACTATTTTTTTTTTACCACACACGAGTTTGGATTAGTGATGGACATAGTAACGTTAATTAAATGTCGATTTTTGTAGCAATTAGCTAATAATCTTTTTAATTTTAACTGTTTTTGGATTACTTAAAAACATATATGTCATCTACCCATAAAGTTCTATTTGCATTTAACTTTAGAGACTAAAAAATATGTAAGGAAATGTATAAAATGAATTTGAATGTACTATTTAAATATATGCAAATTTAAATATGTATTTCTGGTCGATTTTTAAAGTTTTAATCTTAATAGTTTTTACAGGATAATGCTAAATTTAATTTTTATGCTAGATGTTTCAAGTTTAGGTGCATTTAGCTTATTTAATTTTGTCTCTGAATTGCGTCGGTATCTAATATATTTCCTATTGACAAAATTATACTCTGATAGGGTAACTAATATCTTTTATAAATATGAATTATTTACTACATTAACTAAGATTATCAACTTCGTTAGAGTTATAGTAGTAAAAAAAACGGTTAATTAAACCACACCTTACAATAAGATTACGGAACTAATATATTATTAACACTTACATAAATATCTTTTCAATTAAAACCTATCGATCTATCGACAAACAAGGCCACATTTCATCGACAATCAGACAACGTCAGAACAACACAATAATTCTTACCAAATCGCCCATAAAATGTACGATCGGTAAATTTGACGGGAGCACGCGAGTCGATAGCTGATACATCGATATTCTTATCGTAATCACTAACAAACGAACTTTTGTTTTATTAACATCACTATATATGATTCGCAATTTATTAGTATGAGCATTAACGAAAATGATTTGACTTTAACAGTTTTAATTAGTAATTTATTATTGCTTTAGATAACGCTAATTGGCGGTGTTTAGCAATAATTTGGTTTGAGAACGAGTGAAATAAAAAGTTTAAATTTTGTACATCCTGTTTATACACCTACGTAATGATTAGTTATGGTAGGCAAGTCTGAATTATGTCTGTCAAAGTAATGTTATTATACAGTTATAGAATTAGTGTAATTTATTTTAGGTACTGATTTAGCTTGTACAGTCAGCATCAAATAGTTAGTGACTCTCAAGGTATTCAAATTTATAGATGCAACCAAAAAAGTCAATAATATCGGTACAAAAATTCCATAAAGTGAAATCACATTGATACTGGCAATCGTTAATTGAACTCAAATCGCATGTTTTGCATACCATTCCATTCGGCCACCATCGCTTTTTCAACTGTCATACTTCCAGAATGTTGATTCACTATTAATGGCGCCACTGACAGCTATATTATATAGTTATAGTTGCGAATAGAAAAATAACTTGTCTCCGCGTTGCTCGTTGATATGCAAATATGACCCTTACTGACAACATAGAGACGGTATTTTTAGCTACCACATTAAATTATAACAGCTTCTCATTAATGCTCTTTTCGTTTGACAGATATATATACCCACTTATAAAGCCAGTTGTATATAGATAATTTAAAGTCGTGTAGTCAGAAGCGTAGTTCAATAATTGCAGCATTACAGGGTTCAGGTGAAACCAATCTAAGATTTATATTACATTGTTTCGCATAGATTAAAATACGATTTAGTATCCATTGCACTAGCGCTTGAATGATATCGTATAGAGTTGATATAACACCTTATTAAATTATTTTATGGGCTGGAAGCCTTTGTAAAGCTTCCAACTTCACTTATCAACTACAACATTTTGTAGTAACCGTGCTTTTCAAAGCACGGATTCGCTCGAAAATGAAAGTGCCACAAACGGTCACCCATCTACCTACTGACCTTACCGAGCGTTGCTTAACCTCGATGATCGTAAAGGGCGCCACACACTATCAGTTCGCTGGACGATGACGGCCAGTAAAGCGTGGAAGGTCGCCTATTGGCTACTGCAACTTAGTACCACAGAGCTACGAGCGATATAACAGCTGGCACGGCTTTCTGTGCAGTAATTGCGTCACAAGGAGGGCGTTACTGTGCTTCAAGTGTATTATTGATATTATAACATTAGGACACCATTTAAATGGCTACGTACCCGTTGGACCTCCAAGTTTCGATCCTATCACAAAATTACCCGTTCACCCTCATTTTTATGTCCCGTCGGACCTTCTTCAAAATATAATAATCAATGTGCCCTTTCGACCTCTTTTTCAGTGCCCGTTGGACCTTCAATATTAAATCAAATAAAAAAGACTCCGTTCGACTTCTTTTTCAGTGCCTTCAAAAAATATGTGTTAATTTAATAAGAAAAGGTACAATTACGTTTAAAATTGTCAATCGGGTAGATTTATGCACGATATTGCCAACGTTTATAATGAAATAATTGCCAAAACTGGTACCTATAGTAAACCAACTGCACAGATATTTATATCAAACTATAAATAAGTGATAAGAAATAAAGTAGTTTGCAGACTAATTAGGATTGATTGTCCTGGCATTCTTTGTGTATAGTTTATATCTGATGTTTTTTGATTAGAAAAATAAACACACACATAACATAAAATAAACATGGCGCATGTCTTTTATTCCCGAATGCGTACTCACAATTCACCAGCTATGAATATACAGAATATAGTACTAAATAGGGGTGGTCCTATCCTCCGTTTTGATACTGATAATTTAAAGACAGAATAACCTATTAATGTCAATGCACCAATTTATTAATAACTTTATTATAATAATGTCACTTAATAAACAATAAGCCCATTCAGGGCAAAAATACTAAAATAGTAAGATTTATATCTACGTTTTCGTCTTAACATATTTCTTGAATTAAAAAAATGCAGATTAATACGATAGTGAATCCAACATTAAGTCACTAAATTAACCTTTGCAATTTGTATAGCTTTTACTTATTATGAACAAGCACTAGATGCACCGATAATAACTTCAGTAAACTAAACTGGTAGTACCCACTTACTTGTAGATCATTAATAACACCCTACCTGTCTGCGAATGCAATTATCGGTATCCGTTTCGGTACAAATTGACACTCGAACAAATTGGAGGTATTAACCACTCTATATGAGTCTCGAGACTTCGACTCGACTCAGGAAAGGCTTCGGACGGATAAATAACGTGGTGTGCTAATCTAATTACTTAGCACAATGTCTTATTTGTAAGTTTTTGTTGTGCAATTAAACGCAGCTTCGTTCCGCGTGTAAACAGGGCTCGGCGCTGGCGCATCGATTTGTTACAAAAGCGATGCAATTTCAAGGTTTTATTTATTGATTTGTACTCGGATTGAGTGTACGTGGCTAATTAATTTGAATTTCTTCTTTGATGTAGTTATTTGCAACTTGTGATTGTTGGTGTCTATGTTTGAAAGAAAGAAGGATGGAAAATATCTTTATTTGTGAAAATTTTTGTAGTAGAATTATTTTTTAGATGTGTGTGTAGACTAATAATCAAATTAAATATGCCCGAATTTCATGACAATTTATGATGAACGTTGAAACGAAAAAGTTTTATTTTTGTATCAGACAAGTTAGCACTGTGTTATTTTTGCGAAACCCAATATTGCGAGAAAAAAATATAGTATATTAACCACTACAGTGGTATTCGTCTAGTCTTACACGGCTCTTGTATAAATATTCTATAATTTTTTACACATTTTATTTGTACCACGTTGGTGGCAAACTAGTTTATAGTCCGCCTGACCGTAAGCGGTGAGCGGACAGTTTAAAACCAATGAGCTCTGGGCACCACTTCACACTAGTAAGAATCATTTCAACCCATAAACGTCCCACTGCGGGGCACAGGTCTACTCCAAAGATTTTGAAGGGAATTTGGCCTACTATACCACGTTGGCCAGACGGGTTGGCATAAGGTTTGTTTCGAATTTTCCTTTTCTCGCAGTGCATAAGGTTACTCCCATTGTCGCCTTTTATGACATCCACGTATGCCTTAGTAAATACAGTCCAAAATCTTTTACAAACATCAATTGAATAAAATCCACCCAAACCATAAAAGGCATGATATTTTTCAAATCATAGAACGGCCAGTATTAATTATTTTAAATATAGAATAAAATGTAATAAAAAAAACAAACAGCGATCAGTTGGACGTGCGCGTGCGATTACACCGTAGCAACAATTAAGTCGATTACCACGCGTCATTTGATCAAAACATGTCGAGTCGACAGTCGACAGTTGAATGGTTCCGTAATAGCCATAGACTCAGTAAACATACCTATAGAGACAGGTAAAAAATGAATGAAAAAGTTTTGATGATATGGAGATCTGTGGGTGTTGATGAAAAACTTTTATTAGTATTATTATTCTTTGAAATGGTGGTTTTGGTTAAAAATAGGAAACAATAGGTATCTTTATTAGGTAAGTTAATAATTTCTGTTAATTTTAAGGGGGTACGTTAAATACGTACCCCCTAAAAATGTCAGTTAATTTGGTCAATTAATTGTGAGGTAAATCAATTTTAGGGATTTTGTACATAGGTATTTCAAGTTTTATCATTATGAACTTCGGTAATATATCCATTTGATATTTTAAGGTTTTGGTATTTTAAATATAAGTCAAACGATGCCATTTTTTAATTTTTTCACCACTATTTAATATTTTGTTTTTTTTTTATTGTGTTAGGTTGTAAATATTGTTTATTTTTATTTTTAATTTAAGTTAGTTGATTACCTTAGTTTAATATAGTTTATATCGTTGTAAATTTATTAAAATAAAATCAAAGTAATAAAAAATAAGTCAAACGACCATTAGGTATTTAGATTTTAGGGATTTTAAACGTAGCTTATTTTATGTTATGTGTTTTAATTTTAGACATTTAAATACGTACCCATTTTTAGGTGTATTTGTCAGAATAAAGCTCCAAAATAAATATAAAACATGAAACGATGTAAGTATATGTCTTCGGGTCTTCTTCTTTCTATTCTGCTCATGGTCTCCACTGTATTAAATTGTATTACTTGGAAACACAATCTACTCTTTTCTTGTCTTTCTCTTTGAATGAGTCCTAGACATAGCACCTATATTACCAAATTGAATAGTTTTTAATAAACACAAACATAACATAGTGTCCTGTTTTTTCCCCAGAATATTCATTCACTAATAAAGGCGCCATTGACAGCTATATAATAGCATCCATTAGTAACTAATACAAAAATTTGCCTGTCTCCACGTTACACGTTGACCAGCAAATATGACCCTTATTGAATACTAACAACATGGAAAAGGTATTTTTAGTTAACACGTTAAATAGCAGTGTCTGATTAAAGAAGCAAAGAGACTGCCTCGGTGGCGCAGCGGGAAGTGTATACGACACGACTGCTGTGCAAGAGGTCCTGGGTTCGATTCCCGAGTCGGGTAAAAATGGTATTGGGTTTTTCTCTCATGGAATTCCAGTATTAAGATATTCCTGGAGTTTGGTAAACAAATGCTCCCGGTGGATGACAATAGGCTCGCCCCCTATTTCATGGGACCAAACATTGCTGGCGAAATGTTGAATGATGAATGATACACCTCTGCCTACCCCTTCGAGGAAAAAGGCGTGATGCTATGTGTATGTATGTATGCAAAGAGACGTCTCTTCACGGGGAAAAAGGTAGTTGCAACACATCTAAAATTCTATATTTCGCCAACCATATTTGGTACCATTTAGGAAGCCAGCTTTTTACTGAGAATCTTATAAATTTGTTGTTAATTGTTAAATAAAATAATGGAAAGTAAATATTAATTTAGAACCCATACTCTTTGATCTTTCTCACGATTGGCTATCTTTACTCAATCGAATAATTGTCTTGATGTTAAACTTGCCTACGCAAATTCTATTAAACAAGTAAGCGTGATTGCACAAAATATCAATATACAGCATTCCCGGTTGATTTCAAACTGTTCTTTATACACGCTAAATTAAACTTAACTGCCTCAATTTAAGTTTGTATTTTGTGTGGCATAAAGTTGTTACTAAAGTTATGCAAACGTGTACAAGTATTAATTAGTTACATTTATGTTACGCTAGTAACGGAATGAGGTGTTCAAGGTCATTTAGAACTTTATCCATACTAGGTATCCATTATTAACGGTTATTTTTAGTATTTGCTTATTTATTTTTAGTTTTGGTGCAGCTGGGGATCGGTACGTAAAATTTCTGGGTCTTTCCCCTTTGTGACCACGACACTTTGGGACTACGGTGTCAATCGCGGAACGGCCTTTTTTGAATTGGCTGTTTCACACCAAAACCAAACCGTGGTCCGTTTGGTCTTGGTGTGAAACAGCCAAGAAACAATTTGATTGCAGAAAAAACGTTTTTTAATCATGTTTGGATATTCACACACAGCGCCATCTAGTCCCAAACTAAGCTAATGCTTGTAATATGGATCCTAGACAACTGATATAATTCTTAAATAACTTTTTTCGTATATTATAGATACATTACACCCAGTCACAGAAAAAATAATTGTGCTCATGACACAAAGATTGGCCATGGGTAGGAATCGAACCCACGACCTCTGTCTCAGCAGTCAGCAGTCAGGGTCACTTACCACTGAGCCACGGAGGCTGTCAAATTACTACAGCTGTTTTGCCCGTGTACTGGAAAATGGTGGCGGGCGCTATAACTTTGATCGCCGAATCTCCAGTCGAGACTCGCTTACTCCTAAGTGCTCCTAATTTCACGAAACGTATAATAGGGATTTGATATAAAGCCAATCATCTGTCACTTCAAACTGTGATATCATATAAATACATAAGTTGACTAACGGTCGTACTCAGAGACGTTATTTAACTTTAAAGTTTATTTAGTAAAAACGTGTAATACTTAAGTCTATACGCCTAAAGACGATTATTCAATGAAAAAAATGTATTCATGACAGATTACTGCTAATTGACGTCTCTGAGTGCGGCCGTATGAAACTTATAACTTTATTATGATATATGAAATCAATAGTTATGAGGAAAATTAGAGATTGGAGATCATTTTAAAGATATTAAAAGTAATATAAATGTATTGAAATTACCAATATTACTTTTGTTATCAACAATGATCTCACAAATTGTATTTTCAACCTTTTCTTGACATTGTATTTGCTGCGTAAAACCATAATGGTTATCTTCACTTCAGTGCATTATAAAAATACTTTTGTTGAAATTAATTACGGGCACATCATATTGATTTATTATGAGTAGATATCATAATGGTATCGGCTACAAAGAGTAAAGCGCTTTTAACCCGAGTATTATTAATGGCGTTATTCAAATTCCTTTATTAGATTAACAGTGGGAGCCCTACTGTGCGGAGAATGCGAAATATATAAACTCCTTGTTTAAATAAATGTATATATCGAATTATTTCAAATAAAATATAACTGGCCGAAAACAATTTGTAACTTAAGTTGTGTAAGTTGTCTTAACTTAAGTATTTTATGTAATTGAAATAAATTTATGTTTTTCTTTATTCAATATTAATTTATTATAATTAATATTTTTGCACATTAAAAAGAAAAACTAATTCAGTCACAGAATATGTAATTTAAAATTACTTCAAAATTTAACTATTTAAAAATTCCTTAATCTAATATTTTGTGAACGAAAAATTTGAATATAATTCTATGAATAAATGGAAATTTTTCGCACAATAAAATATAGATTGCGTGCAAAAGCTACATTGAAATCTGGAAACGTATGTGTAATATGTAAATCAAAACAACGTTCCATCTTAACACTGTAAAGTGCATGTAACAAAGAACTTATTGGACGTGACTGACAGGGTTAACAAGCATCGCAATATAATAAACAAAATAGCCCATATTTCAGACAATATTACGCATAATGTTTCACAGCTGGTATTAAAATATATTTAATAAAGAAGGACAATATACTTTACCGCTACTGGCCGTAAAACAATATATTTATATAGTGATGTACAGTTTTGTATGGTCAAAATACTTTGTTATTTTTTCATAATAAATGTGGCCGTCAATGCTTCCACCTCATACGGTGATGTCATGACATAAACCAATAAACGTGAAATATCATGTGATCGTGAGACGCATGCGTGATTTAAACTTTCGTGTTACACAAAAATAGCTACACGCAACTGATATTGTACGAAGAAAACATAGATAAATATATTTTTTTTATTATTTTTAAAATACTTAGGTATTTTTAAAGTGGTTCTATTTGTACTACTAATACTCGTATGTGTGTAAGGAAGGCATAAACACGAGAAGATTAGTGACGAATTTTCAAGTGAGCCACAACCTGAAACTGATGAGTTTAATTATATAAATATATATCACTTTGCCAAGAGTGACAACGCAGAAGATGAAAAAAGAGAAATATAGTTTAAACTAAAAAAAAAAATTATTGTAAGCTAAAAGATACCTACTATGTACTTAACTTACTTTAGATTGGTGAGAAAAATAAAGAAATATTATTATTATTATTACTTAACGGAAACAAATTTAGTATCAAATAGAAATTTTTAAATGGAAGTCTTATAAAAAACCCAAGGCGCATACTGAGTGATCAAAAAACGGCGTTCAAAATAGGTCTCAAGAGATCATTTGTTAAAGAATTGTTTCATTGCCGTGAGATGTTAACGTCAAAAAGTTTTATTGCTATAGCTAAGTAGTATTTTATAAAGCAATTGTAATATGTATTAAATACATCTGGGGGGGGGGGGACATGATGGATGCACCCAAATAGGTACTTTAGTTACCACGTAAAGTAATCTTCGTCTCGACTGTCACGAAACCTCCGTTTACTCATAAAAAACATCACTTGTAGTCTAGAAGTAAAATATTCTCATCTGGGAATAATGTTTAAGGTCGGTTAGAGAAATAATTTTAATGTATATAGGCAAAGGTCAAAACACTGTAGCATATCAAAAAGCAATAAACAGGTTGCTAATCTAAGCTTACATCAGAATAATCCCGCCACTTGTTGGAGAAATATTATGCTGTGAAAAATATTTAGATGTGAATGTACCAAAAACGGATTACAAATTGACACCATTGTTGATCACGTTGAATGACGGTGCAGTGATGATTTGATTCCCAAAACTAAATCCACAGTCTAAGTTGACAGTAATCATGTTACAACAATAATAAACCCGAGCTTACGGTCAACGCATTTCGATATCAGAGACACGATCGCTAGCGTTCCATTTGTCAGATGACTCGGCATTGTCGTTGACATGACGCTCTCAAAATGCAAATTTTTGAAAAACCGAACAATATAAATCTCGATCGGTCCATCTCGATTCGGTATCGTCTTGTCTTGCCAAGCAATTGAATTCAGTCGATCACTAATCGATGTCTTGTCCGTGATAGGCGCGGTCGGGGTCCACGGCAGCAGGGTGCCGACTTACCACACAATCCATCGTTAACTTCTTTCATTCTTTCATTATCGTCATCACTTACAATATCAACCCTACACGCATCTCTTTTAAAGTTCATAATATTTAATTCATTATTTAATATTATATCTTTTTGTAAGTAATTTTCTACCGCATCTTCGTCAGCACAGGCGGTATCGTCATCGCCAATACGGACTGTGAGAGTTATTACCAGAACATAAATTACGTTGTGTGGTGAATGCACTTGTTTCGTTTTGGAATTGCGTTTGAGATTTAACCTCATTACCTATCTTAATAAAGGATTTGCCCTTTCGCGCCGACTAATCACAAATGAGCATGTAAAGTCTGTAAATTATGTTGCATTGAGTTCATATTACTGTTTTTTACTTATTGAAGTGGAGGTTGCTTATTCATAATTAGCCCCCCTCGACGTTTATTACTTCTGTACAAGTAAATGAATGTGTGCAGTTCTTGATTTGAATGGTTTGTTACCTTTATGCATCGATGTCTACCAAGCAGTTCTTTGTAACGATTGACGTATTACACAAAGAGATACTTGTTATTTGTGAATTCTTGGGCTACGAAAAGGTTTTATATTGAGCTTATTGTTTACTGAAAATTATTTGGTTGAATTTATACCGAGTCATTTGGAAGTCTCACATTTTTTGTATTGTTTTTTTGGACAGCCTATAAAATTTATTTGGTGCGGCGTGCCCTGGATTGTTTAGATTCATAGTCATCCATATTTCTCGCTGCCATATATAAAGTGTGGAAGGTTAAGCTGATGACGAGTGCAACAGTGAAGCAGAGCCGCGCTCGTGGTCGCCCCCCGCCGAAACGCACCAGGGGCCGAACTGGCCCGCCGAACTAAATCAAATAATGACTAATCGATTCTCTCTTATATTGCACAGTAGGTACACGTCAAACGTTATTCCCTTTAATTTTTAATATTTTTTATATTTTCTTTTTTATTTTGTTTGCATAAATCCGAATTCGTTATAGACAATGCAATGATTGATTCGTTTTAATAATGCTTTGGCGGTTGATTGATGTTTATTAGTTCGGTAGTCGGAGTTTTGGGAATCATTAGATGAGTACTGTGTCTTATGAAGAGTAATGATCGCATCACTTGCGGTACTCAACTTAATTCGAGGTTTGACTGTTAGTTATTTATGATTGGGCCCGTGTGTTACTCACACTAGAGTGATATCATAAGTCGAATGCCTATCATCGTTTGAATCTTTGATCGCTGTTAAGAGAATGTTATCTTCATTCTTTATTGTAGGTATTTGAGCCACGTATCTATTAAGTTGATTGCTTTGAGTTTGGTGCTATTTACATTTTTACGCGATGGGTGGCTCAATTTGGTGATTTAACGAAAACTACGGAATTTAATTTGTCATGTTTTTCCTGTCAAGAGTTTCAAATTAACATATATAAACTTAAGGTTTACATTTATATTGTTGCGGATTCGATGAAAATAGGTTAAGTTTTCCCTGTAAATACCGAGTATCATAATTCGGTGTTTGCAAGGGTTTATCTGTTAATGTTGGCAGATTGCAGTGAGTAGTGTGAAGGTGGCACTGAGCCGTAGTACTTGCATATTAGCATATTAGTTACTTATTATACCATCTATCAATAAAATAGGATAAAAATATCTTAATAATTTAAACAACAGGTTCTAAAGATTATCAAAAAGTGGTCAAGAATAAGTCATCATGTCAACCAACAAACGTCCCACTGCTGGGCACGGGTCTCTTCCAAAGAATGTAAAGGAAATTTAGTCTTCTGGACAGACGGTTTGGTATAGGGTTTGAAAATAATATGTAACAGCGACAAAATATCTTCAAAGCCGTATGTAACTTACGTATATAATTTCAGTAACAAATGAACCAAAAACCGATATATCTAAAACAACAAATCTTTCCAAAACAACATCAAAACTATATAAATTCCGTACAATTATTTTGTGGCCCGTTCGTATGTTAGAACCTACTATGATTTTATTACACCGTTGGTTGCGCCCACGCAACATCAGACACTAGATTAACAGGTTATATTGTTTTCTTTTAAATTTTTTGTATTTGCTCTTAAATATTAAACGCTCAATTATTTTTATATCTTAAATGGATATAACGATCTTTCAACCGTGACTTTAGTCGCGTGGATTTGACTGCGTGTTTAGAGTTATGGTCTAACCAATAAATAATTTATTGTAGTTCCGTTTTATAGATATGCAGCTTCATGTCCGTATTGAATATTCTATTGATTTGTTTGATAATTTTGGATTAATCAATCAAATCTGATTGATAGGTGATTAAAGAGTAAATGAATGTCAAATATTTAAAAATGAGTTATACCTACTTACATAATTATTATATTCTTTTTTAAGTTAAAGAATTATCAAACTATTTTAAACATATTAAATAGGTTCAATAATGTCATAGTGTTCGAATGTCAGTGACAATTAAACTTGTCACTTCGGGCACTGCGTGTCCGAAGTCTGAACATCGTCAGCAAGCCAAAGTTATCATATGATCATTAGGAACCCATTAATGGCCTACTGCTGGGCTCTGGTCTGCTCTCCTCAATCTAGAGAGCTGAGAGGGTTTAGGCCGTAATCCACATAATATGCTGGTCTGGTGCGGTGCGGATATATCGATCAATACCCTTAGAATTTCTTTTAGAATATGTGTGTTTTCTCACGATGTTTTCCTTCACCGTTAGCAAATAATAGGTTAGACATATACCTATATTCTACAAATTGAAATTCAAATTGGTAATGCTGCCGGTTGGAATCGAACTCGAATCGCATATTTTGCACGCAGCCAATCACTTATCCATTCGGCCACAATCACCTAACTTTTTATCTATTATTATTAATATATTATTGCTTGCTTTGGCGGAAACAAGGTGAGGCCTACGTCCAGCAGTGGACGTCATTGAAATGATAATGTTGTTGATGTTATTTATATTATACCAACGTTGTCCTAAAGTGAAACATTAAATATGTACATTGAAGTTATTTTACGACTTTAATATCAGATCAGTTACATTTGCATTACAGCTAAGCTCAAATTTGCATGCAAATTTCAACCAGAATACCGCAAACGGAGTCAAATTTTAGCTTCTAAAATTAGACCTACATAAACATATTTATAAATAATATATAAACACATAGTGCAAGTTAAATTAAAATCAGTAAAAAGCTAATGCAACCGTGAATATATTCAAGAGCCAGTAATGTATTTAAAGGCAACGCCTACAATAACCTGCTCAAGATGACCCCGGTAATGTATTACTAGATGACAGTAACAACGATATATAACAACAATTTCTATTCAGATTTATCTACAGTAGTACGTGGCGCCACCAAACAGTCTCCTGCTAGACTAAAGTAATAACATCATGTACTCATATCACAGTGTGATAACTGATACAACCTCAAAATATTCAACTATCATTAAATCTGTATTCATAGCAATCGTGAACTTGTTACGACTTTATTTTAAATATTTTGGTCACAAATTTGTTTTTCATTTTTGTTTGGATATGAATTTTATTATTGCTTTTGTAGGGGTAAACAAAAAACTATGTTTTTTTTTACTTTAAAAAGAATAATAAGATGCTTTTTTTTATCAACCAATGTTTACTCAAAATAGTAATTTTCTTCTTGATGAAAGATGCATAATTATGTATGTTCCGCTAAAGAAAGTCGTGTAAAAATACTTTTAAATGTTTTTCTTATATAAAAAAACATTTAAAAGTAATCCTTAGTAGAAATTGTACCCAGTTGAAGGCATTAAGGCTCGCCGTCCACACTTAATTACTGAGAACTTAACTAACATAGTTAACTAAAATGTAAACAGCTATGTATGTACAATGTGTACATACCTATTATCATACTAACGGAAATTCACTAATTAATTATTCATAAAGAACCACGTTAATGTTAACTGTACACACTTCTTTAATTATTTAATTCAAATAAACACTAGCGCTTTATCTTAATTCTTTATTCAAATATCCAATAAGTTTGTCATGTTTATTATTTCCAAGGAACTACTCAAGAATTCATGCAATGTCTGCCAAATTGATCGCAATGCAGTTAGAACAACATGGGCCCTGAATGCGATGTGTACAAATAAATTTGTTTTGAAAACCAATACAACTTAAGTATTATAATGAAATTGATCAAATATAGACTCACGAACTTATAAACTAAGGTTGAAATTAATATGTTTGTGTGAAGTTCTAAAGATTTTTAAAAATTAAAGTAGTGATGCGAATCAGTATGTTCGCAGCGAGTTTGTACGGGAGTCGAGTGCAGGTGACAAATAGTCACGCCATACTGGAAAAGGTCGGGGGCGATGCGATACGTCGATGTTTTTATTTGTTTAAGTCGATGACTTAATATTAGTGTTGAGGATTATCGATATTTTTATTTTGACAAACCGAAGGTGAGTTACTAAATTGGTTGTGTAAAGCTTGATAATCAGTAACTGATAACGGTTTTAATAATTATATTATTGTTCTACTTCTGTTATTAACACATTAGATAAAAATATCTTTATATATACCTATCAATTCATATTATATCTTTACCCGACCTTTTTGTAATATGTACTTAGTTATGTACATAATTGAATATTTCAATGGATGTTTTTATGAAATTATCGATAAAATTATTCATGTCATCACATCCCTACTTTTATAGATGCATATCTCTTAAATGTATGCAGTCAGCAGCGTATAATTCAGGATTACAAATTGTTTGTTTTAGGTAGAGACACCGAATGTATTGGCACGATTCCAACTTAAAAGGGTGAAGATAAATATATAAAAAATCTGATGAAACATTGTGAGGAAAAGGTTGCGAAGCACATGATGTGTCTCTTGTTTAACAAAGGTAAGAATAAATATTTGGTGACAATATTTGTGTTGGCTTTGTATTGTTTGGCGATTTGTAAATGAATAATTTGTGGTAATTACGTGTATTTTAATCCTTTGTTAAGAAAGGATCTGTTTGCGGACATTTGTTGAAAAATTTCGCGAGTTACTTTGAGTTTTTCTTGTCAATACACATTTTAAATTTTGTTGTGAATAAAATAGCATTAATTGGTATTCAGACTCATTTCATCATTTGACTCAAGAACATTTAGTCAGGTAGGTACTAACTAAGCAAAAACTCAGTACCTAATGTCATTATTAAATTAATTTAACGATATCTTACTCTAACGGGTGTTTAGACGAATATAGTTGAAAATATAGCGTATCCTTTTTTTTTCATATTCATTTATAAATCATTTTTTTTTTCAATAATTTGAATAAGTTGCAATGTGTAAAGTTTAAAACTTTTAAAATAGAACATTATTGATTTCAATTTTAAATATTTTATTTTAACATGTATACTGTATAAGCAATTTTTTTGAAAATCTTAAACTTTATTCCCCTTATTACAAAATACGGACTAAGAATTAAATCAGTTTTAAATTGTCAACTTTGACACTAAAACAATGGCTGATGTCAATTAAAATCTGGTTTAGTACTTAGTCCATATTTTGTAATAATAATAATAATATAATATAATAATAATAATATTCTACCACATTCACACAGCGCCATCTAGTCCCAAAGTAAGCAATTATATTTGCTTGTGTTATGTGTACTAAACAACTGATATACTAATTAAATACATTTTTTTTTTTGTAAATACATACATATTATAGATAAATTACACCCAGACACAGAACAAATCTTTATGCTCATCACACAAAGATTTGTCCTGGGTGGGGATCGAACCCACGACCTCCGGCTTAGCAGTCAGGGTCACTAACCACTAGACCAACAGGCCAGTCGTAAGAGGTAAAAAGAGGGTATTAGTCTTATCTTACGAAAGGATATGTTTTATTCAAAATCTAATTATAATCCATTCATTAGTTTAGTCGTGAGTCCATCCTAAATGAACATTGCCTTCATAAATAAATTATATTATATATATGTATATATATATGTCTGGGTGTAATTTATCTATAATATGTATGTATTTACAAAAAAAAATGTATTTAAGTAGTATATCAGTTGTTTAGTACCCATAACACAAGCAAATATAATTGCTTAATTTGGGACTAGATGGCGCTGTGTAAATGTGGTAGAATATTATTATTATGTATTTACAAAAAAAAAATGTATTTAAGTAGTATATCAGTTGTTTAGTACCCATAACACAAGCAAATATAATTGCTTACTTTGGGACTAGATGGCGCTGTGTGAATGTGGTAGAATATTATTATTATTATATTACCTACCTATACGTAGAAAATAACAGCACTTTCAAGTCACCTTCCTTATAACAAACGGTTATAAACACCTTATAAATTAAAATGACACATATTGAATTTCCACAAGCATCATTTTGCTATAACTGTCATTTCAAATACTAATAGATAACATTATAACTATATTTTAAACCTTATTGACAGGTTTATGGCGAATTATCATTATTTATATGAAAACTTTGTAATTCTATGCTCTCATTGAAACTCAAGTAAAGAAGTTTGAATTACCTATATTGTATGGTCCGTGTAGTGACGCATTAATAATACACATAATATGTCACTAAACCCGTGGGTGACGTAAGAACTAAGTACTAGAAGCAATGGTACTTTTTGATCCTAACTCAAAAACTGACGGGCGTAAAAATAAATAAAAATAGGTTTCAGAATGTACAATGTAAAATAAAGTTATAATATATCTATGCATTTTTTAATTATTCTCATTTATATCTAATTCTAAAACACCTCTCTTCGGCATATAAAATCAAAGCTGTCAACATATACCTGAACCACGGCATTAGATATTTAAACTGACAGATTGATTTGTTCCTCAATAGATGATTGATCAATATTCAAATGAGATATGACGTGACCACAGCTCACGGACTCATACGTAATGTTATGATCTTGTCTATTTATGTATAAGTTAAAATATAAGTACAGGTTTATTGTAATTATTAAAAAAAAAAACTATTTTTTACCATGGTTGTGGCAAACAACCTATCACCCCATCTGATCTGCCTCTGGAGCCCAAGTCTGCTAAATTTATGAATAGATCAATTGAATCGTATTTTTTCCTTTATATATTTTCATATTTCATTCATATATTGGTCTTGAATTAGTTGCAAAATACCAAAAATGTTAAAAATTGCTTTTGAGATCGAATTACGATTCAATTGATCCGTTCGTAATTTAGCAGACTTGGGGCCCTGGACGCCTGTATTGTATATGTTGCCGTCACAATCTGATTGGAAATTGCACAACTTTACTTAGGTAGGTACTTTCTAACTTTTTAATTTTCATTATAATTAGTAAAATGTTCAAATTTAAAAAAAGAATTTCCATCAAATCAAAACATCTTTCCAGCCAGTCGAAATCATACGTAGCATGAATGGCGGCATAACCATACGATTTGCGAGGTCAATCGAGTTCAAACACTCAACTTTGACCGTATGCGCAAGCCTTCTTTGTGATATCTTCACGCCTCATCTTCAAGTGTGAGGTGCAGATTGTGTTACTGATT
The DNA here is from genome assembly GCA_905147015.1 of Laspeyria flexula. Lineage (NCBI taxonomy): Eukaryota > Metazoa > Arthropoda > Insecta > Lepidoptera > Erebidae > Laspeyria > Laspeyria flexula. The sequence goes on along the minus strand of LR989964.1, from coordinate 5,594,790 downwards.
AGGTAGTTGTTGAAGGTCAAATGTATTTAGGTAAGGTAGGTTCTGTTCTCCGTTTTTAAAGATTAAAAAACGTGCTGGCCGATCCCAAATTTATGAGATCATACTTAGATTTTGGATGACGACGTCATGAATATTTTGCCTACCAATGAATACTATCATAATATGTGAGTATAAATAAATTCCTACACTTGTATCTTTGAAACAGCTCTACAGATCAAAATGAAAATTTGCACAATTACACATTTGAATCCCGACCTACGGTTTTTGTCCATATTTTGTTATTGGTAACTATATATTTGTATGATCTGTCATTTTGTTCTCCATAGAAAAAATATATACATACCTACCTATATACGGTCGAATTGAGAACCTCCTTCGTTTTTCGGTTCAAAAGCGCGGATTTGAAAAAAAGCTCTGGAAAAAAGAGACTTTTAAAATTTTAAAACACGACCCTAAATTGCGACCTTGCCACTCTGTTAGTATAAACGCTTTTAATACACATTGTATAGAAGAATATTTTTTTGTCTGACACGACATGTTCTAGAGTCCACTGTGGAGCATAGGCCTCACGTAATTTCTAGAGTAATCTTACTTAAATACTTTCAAACTTTTGTGAAAAATGATATTAGAATTATATAACACGAATTCACGTGATCAGTCTACTTGTGATAGCTTCTGCTACCTGATCGAAATTGAAACGACAACCAAAGTAAAGTAAACAACCAATTTAACATAGCACATGAATGACGTCACACAAATAAATAAAAAAAGCAATTCGCAGCTAATTATCTGGATGCATTAAAACGGTTCAGTTTAGAATAACAAAGTGGTGGTATTCGAGACATGCGGGACAAGCCTTAGGGCAAACCGCTCCATATTTCACGGTGCCGCTCCAATGGTTTCGGGAACACCCGCTGAGCTCCTGAATTAAGTAAAAGCCTTCGAGCTCTTGTTTCTTGATACCTCTAGTTGGGTGTAAGGGTGTGTTTAACATGTATTTTGGATGTTTAAATTATTTTTTTTAATGAATAAAATTTATTTAGAAACTATTTTGTTTAATTTATTCTTGTCATCAATTTTATTTCAACGCTAGAGTTGTGGTGTACCGCTAGGTAACAATTTATTCATTCTTCGCATATTATTATTAATTTGAATAAGTATACTGAATATTATAATATAAGCCCAAAAAAACACCAAACAACACTAATTTATAAAAAATTGATGCTGATCAAATACTTAAACTTTTATTACCAGAATCGCGGCTTCAATTCCATTTCAGGATCGAATTTTCCATTATTGCTTCTTCTTCCTCGTTCGTGTATATTCAACTAGAACAATATGTAATTTCATCATAAATGTATTGTTATAAATTCGTCCTTATAAACATACCTTAACTTTCCTTAATAGATGTCTCGGACCAATTTAACATTTGACGTGTTTTTAATTTAGCGGCTGTGCCTGCGGCCACCGGCCGGCCCTGGCCACCTAAACAACGCACATACATATATTACCAAAAATCATACGACGACGCTCATTATGCCCTCATTTGAATATTCTGGTATCTGTATACTGGGGCTTTGGTTTTTGGTGAACGAGTTTCTCCATAAGCAGTTTTGTTTTGATGACGCTAGACGGTATCGTCAAATAATTGTTCTGAGTCTGTATATTGTTTATTTCTTCAATTATGTAATGACTTTACTGTCAAATAATTAAACCAATGAGAAAGACGGCGTCAAAATTAAAAAAAAATATTTTTTAAATATGTCTGTTGTCTTGGTCTCGCGAGTTTGGAACTCGCGCGTTCTTAGCTTAGCACTTTCCATTTTTTTTGTCGTCAACTCGTGCGCACCTCTAAAACACAGACATAAAAACAAAATTTTTAATCCTTTTTCCCTCTTTTTCCTATGACTACACACTTGCGAGCTGACGAATAAGTCTAATGAAGACATTATCACCAAGAATTAAAACTAAATAAAAGAAGTAGGTTAGTATTTAATTTTGCCTTTGTGTACGTTACTTACTTATTACTGTTTTCTAGAATTAAAATTACACTTACACATTATAGCTTTCTAATAATAATATATTATATGTGCCAATAAATGTCAAATATTACACAAGTATCAATTAATCAAACTTTTAGAAGCTCATTTCATATTCAAATATTATATTTTCATAGCCGTAATTACCAAATCAAATGCCACATACCGTCATTTAACGATAATATTTCCTATTTAGCTAACCGTTTTAAATTAATCCAATTAATGTACCAATTTAGTATTGATTAGGAATGATGAATGGTAACGATGTTCATCATCGACAAAATGTGTTATTGATGGCTTAATCAAATTAATATTATTATACGAAAGGTAATAAAATCATCATCAATAAATGATGAATGCATACAAACTATCATCATTTTAAATGAATACTAACTCTTTAGAAAAATATTAAAATACACAAATTATACTTGCTGATAAAGGAAATATAGAAATTATAGAATTATGTTTTTATCATTTCTATGAAATACTGTTAATTATATAAGGTAGACAATATTCAGAAAACTATTCACAACTTATCACACTCACTGTACAGCTAAACCTAAACAAAACTATTTACCTAAGTTACTAAAAAAAAACTTTATTTCTATTCAACACCTGATTGAAATATACAAAATAAGTTCTACTATAAGTATAGGCTGTATACTATGGTTCTTTGGTAAAGTTATGATAAGTATACCAATTAAAAGTATGAGCGCAGTCCTTCATTTATCTGTGTCCAATTGTTTCAAGTTTTTGTCCCTTTAGTCGCTATTACAAACAGCCCAATCTAATCTCCATATATCAGTCTCAAAAACCTTGACGAAACGTTCATAAAAATTCATTATAACTTCTTCGAAATATAAAACCCAGGGCGACTTCACTGTCGGCGTCTGTTCAACAAAACGCAATTTTCTCAAGTCAAAAACGCATTAATCACTTATACAAGTGACGTTTAGAAGTAGCAAAACAAATTGTCAGTCCTTTTTCAAGTATAAAAGCTTATTTATACGGTCAAAAAAGTTAATTAAGTTTTAATAGAATGTGAACAGGAGTGCGTTTGGTAGCCGAAAATAGGCGGGGATGTTGTAAAATTTAATTATTTTTTTAAACCATTAATGGTTTTTGTTTAAGTGTGCCGAAGAACAAAATGTAAACAGTTAGTTCCTTTGAATTTTGATCTTGGAATTAATGTGGTTCATAATTTATGAAGTTGTTAGCTTTTTTGGTAGTTACAGAAGTTTTAATTCATTAATTATTTCGATAATTAATAACCTTTTATTTGCCGAAAGATGGAACAAAGTGAAGTTGTATTTTATTGTAAATGACTAAACGATTTTATTTTATTACCATATACTTTGTAAAATTAAAATACATACACCACATACCGTCTTTGTGAAATGAAATTGTTATTGTTTCAGCAGCAACCCAATAAGTCCCACTGCTGGGCTTGGGTCTCCTCTCCTCGAACTAGAGAGCTGAGAGGGTTTTAGGCCATAATCCACTCACGCTGGCCTAGTGCGGGTTGGTGGATCAGACATACTCATAGAATTTCTTCTAGGGTATGTGGGTTTCCTCACGATGTTTTCCTTCACCGTTAGCAGATGGTAAGTCACTTGACTAGTACATATAAATTCCACAAAGTGGAATCCACATTGGTACTGCCGGTCGGGATCGAACTCGAACTGCGTGATTTGCACGCCGGTCCCTTATCCATTCAGCCACCATCGCTTTTATTGTTTATGACATTTGTTATTGTTTATGACACTTAAATTTATCATGCGCTTAATTAAAAAAAATGAGAACACACTACAGCCTATTGTTATGAAAAACAACAATTAATTTAAAAATAAATATTTTCCGTACCTCCATAACTTTGGCTCAAAAAATCCGTGCAACTCAAATGTCGTCCAATATTTGTTTACACAGAAGTTTCTTAAAACCAATGTCACAATGGTTCATAAATTGTCCGGAGAAATGGCCGTATGTCGCGTCAAGCTCACTTTATGACTCCATTGAAGCCTTCGCCTGATCGTTTTCACTAAACATATTATTGTATACCACAGCCCTTTGGAGGTCGCCAAACCTCAACTAATGATTTACAGGACACCGCAGCAGTAATTCTAACGGAGAGTTCGGAATTGTCAAAAATATTTTATGGGATGCGGCGAGACGAATCGATTTAATCTCATTCTGTCCTTTTGACTAGTTGCGGCGGTTGGTTTGGCTTATTTTAAGAACTGATGCGTGTGTTTCTTTTAATTAGTTCTGAATTCATCAACATAATCATCCTGTAGAAGGCCTTCAAAGATTGGTCTGATTTACCATTACCGTCTCTAAGTTGTTACTGCGCGCCTGTCAGTTGGTTCGGAATTAGTAACATAAAATTGTGAACTTTATGGTGTACTAATTTAGTATCCAATATTTACCGATATCAAATACCTCGGTATTCAACCACACCGTATTGTGTAAGTAATCTGCAGTTCAGGAATCACCGTCAAACAAACAGACAAATCGCAATTTAATAGTGACGCGTTATTTATCGATCCCGCGAATGTTTTAAGTATACTCGATCCTTAATAACTCGGAGTTTTAATTGGTTTATATAAATCATTATTTCTTGTAACGACCTAACGTGATTTACTCATACCAATGACACACCAGTCGACTTTAAATCATCCCAATGACATTTCAGCGCAATGTTATTCTTTTGTCATTTACTTTATGAGGATTTTTAATGAGATATTTGAGATTGAAAAATATAATTTTATCTTCGCGAGCGTAATCTTCATCAATAAGGTTTCCAATAGCTACGATAAATATGGTGGCTTTTATGTTCTTGACAGATGCTTCTGAGCAATCAAGCTAATAAACAGAAAAGGCGATTTATTTCTTAGGTTTCTTATATCACGTTGGGTCTTCAGCTTTTGGCGAAGAACTTGTCTATAAAAAGAATAAAAAAGAAAAGAAAATAAGCACAACATCTAAAACAATTCTGCGTAAAAGACTAAATAAATACATGGAGATTTAGTGCTCTTAGAACAAATGAGAGAATACCAGTGCAAGTGAAAGAAAACTTGAAATTAAACTACTAACTAAATTAACTCGCCTGGCCAGCGTGGTATAGTAGGCTAAATTCTCTCCATATTCTGTAGAGGAGACCCTATGGAGGAGAGAGGTTTGTTTCAAATTTTCCTTTTCTCGCAGTGCTCTTGTCTGCATAAGGTTACTCCCTTAGTCGCCTTTTACGACACCCACGGGTTGAGTTGGAGTTGTGACATTATGTATTCTTAATCTATCACGGACAACACATTAATACTCGTATTACTTATTATATTTATCTTATAACGCGAAAGTTTAAAAGTAAGTAATACAAAAGGCGACAGCAAACAAAAAACCTACACTATTTTCAAATAGTCTTTGAATAGAACAAGCTATTAGTTTTCCTATTAGTTATACACACCATTTCGGGGTTCATTAAGCATCATATAGATAGACAGGTCGTTTTTCATGCACATTGTTTGTGTCGATCAGTCTTTAACTAGTGTTTGCTTCTCAATTTCACTCTGACACTTTGAGACAAAGAAATTAATTGATCTTTGTAATGAAGGTGTAAAGAATGGAGAGGCTATTCAGTTGATATACATTATATCTTCGTTTGAGCTTAATGAAGGTGTTTTTTTCTTGTAAATTGGTATGCCTACTAAACAATGTATGAGATAGGTTAACTGAGTTTTCTTCTATTAAATTTATTTTTTGAAACTATTTTCTGGTAAGTATTTTATGTCATCATCGCCATCATCATCTCAATCCATAAACTTCCCACTGCTGGGAACGGGTCTCCTCCAAAGAATCTGGAAGGAATTTTAAAAAATTAACCAAATAATTTTGTTCGAAGGCAAATTAAATCAATTGTTCTTCGAAATTGCATCGAACTTTCAATTTCATTATTGCTTTGAAACAACAGTGAAAGTCAAAAACGTTTCTGTTGTTCATATTTTGATTTATCTGTTTTAATTAAAGTAAAATCAAGAAATAAATCCCAGACAGACTCTATTCCATCTTCTATTCTTCTTTAACTTTGGTGCTAGTCAATCGAATCTCAGAACTAGCTCTAGGCGATTCTCGTGACTTCTGCGATTGCCCTCCGATCCACAATATATTATGTTTATTTTTAATTAGTTGGCATTACCCATCAGTTGGTATTTCAATACGTAAACTATTGAATGGGGTATAGAAAGCGTGTAGAACTATTTGAATTGTGGGATTAGTAAAAACTATACTCAATAAATTACATTATTTTTGTAATATTCTATGCCTCGTTATTGAAGTATTATGGAAGATATCCACAAATCTATGAAAAGCTTACAAAATGAAATAAAGGTAGGTTTTGCTCGTTTTTGATTGAAAGTTGTTTCGAATCAGAATCTTTTGAGAAGAATCAGGTTTTCAGGATAATCGATGAAAAATATTGACGTCACGAAAAAAGCCCTTAGTCGCCTTTTACGACACCCACGGGTTGAGTTGGAGTAGTGTTATTATAAGCTTAATATAAAATGGCAGTACATTTTATTCAAAATTAGTCATCGAACATCCATAACAATTTCCGACGTTTGTTCCACAATCCACGAACCGCAGGCTTTTGTCCTAAGGCCTAAGCGTGAACGACACATTAATTAGCCCGTATTACCTTCAGTTAGCTCTCCATAGATGGCGTTACTGTTCTATGGTAAGACAAATGGGCTCACTTTGTTTAGTTTCTGTTTGGGCGTGAAGAATGAGTTATGGCTATCATGTTCCGATGCGAAAATTGAAGGAGTATTATTAAATAGCTTGCGCATTTGTGCTAGAAATTGTGAATTTGCTGTTTGTAAAATGATTTTGATTAATTGCGAGTGTTATTTAGGTTAGTTTCTTAATGTATTGCATTAAATTGTTGCTGCAGTATAATATTTCAGATTGGTTATAGCATTACTTCATTGCAGGTTAAAATCCTAACTTGTACCAGAAATGTTGAAGTGAATTTGTTTGTTTGAATCAGTTATGGATGTGCCAAATTTAAACAAAGTCAAAGTCAAATCTTTTTTATTTCATTTGGATCACATACATGATACTTATGAACGTCATACAAAGCCAGAAAAAGTGTCAGTAAATTTGCCTACAACCAGTTCACTGACAAGGTTGAGCTCTGAGAAGAACTTGGCAAGAAACTCAGGCCACTCTTTTCAATCGCCGTAGTTGTTACAATTTTAATTGGTTACAGTTTGAAATATCACAAAAAGTACAGAACACCATACTAAATCAAATTCAATAAAATTTGGATATGAGAAAATAATAATAGTAATAATGAGCAATCAAACTTTAATTTGTTTTCGTCAAGAAGTATGGTATGTGGGATCATCACTTGGTACCAATTATGTATTAGAGAACGGTAAAAACATTTTGTGAACACATTGTTTAGCAGAATTGGGAATTGAACTATGTACTTAAAATACGATTTTTATTAGCAGTACGCAGTACCATTTCTAAGTAAGTAAGTAGTAAGTTCCTAAGCTGAAAATTTTGCTTACAAAAAGGAAAACATCTAAACAAAGTTGCCCATACCTTATCCAGATCCTAAACTGATTCAATGTCAAATTTCATTAGGTATTATTTATTTAGTCATTTTGCTCTTAGTTTAACAAAGAATCCATCTGTCGCTTTTATAATTTTAGTTAAGATTCTGAGTTAGTTTTGAATGTTCTTAAGTAAAGGAACAAAACAGAAATTTTTGTTACTATTTTATACAATTTTTCATTGTCAACATGTACTTGTTGAAAATTTGTGGGAATGCTGCAGAATAGCCAGGGGGCATTTTCTAATAGTTTCTTCTTTAACCTACAAATTTAGCTGTGCAGTTTCATGATCCGTATTTGATAGTCAATAGAGGTTAATTTTGAATGTGTTTCTATGATTAAGTAGTTGGAAGGGTCGGATCGTGGCCTAGCTATTTAAATTGAGCCTCCTCCAGAGGAGACTGACGCAGCAGGGAGTACACCCTTAATTGGGAGTGCAATACGTTATATCTTCAAGTTGACGGCATAGTCGTAGTGTTATGAATTGGTATAAGTACACATTTGAAATACTTCTGTATAAAATATGCCTTAACTTTAATTTAGGTTATCCTTATTATACTATGCAAATATAATTTGGAAGATATTATACAGTAGTTTCCAACCAATTATTGAATTATTAAAAAAGTGAACTTGATCGAATTAAATTTATTCATTAAATAATTTCTCCGATTGCAACGAAAAAGAATGACAAAAAATGCACTTTTAACACTTATAACATTTACATATTTATTACAATGAAACGCTTTTACATTGCAAAATACATCATATTTTGATAAAGAAGGCAAATTTCCGTCCAGTCCGACGTTTTGTTTTTTTTTTTCAATACCTATCTAAGAACACTTGGGTTTTTGAGAAGAATCATCCAGTCGTTTAAAAGAAACGTGAGAATAAAGAAATTTACAAACATACAAGATACGCGCGAAAAACAATACCCTTCCTGGCAGTCGGGTAAAAATAGAAAGCTATACACCATTTGTACCAAAATAGTTATTCAGAATAGTACCTTAGATACCAATTCACTTGAACACCACTACACTGTCCATACTATCCGAGCTCATTATGTTTATATTTAGAGACATTATCATTTTCAATTGGCATCCGTAATATTAAAATGCAGGCTCCATTCAACACTAATGAGTGTCATTCAGATTATTTTGGTTATATACATATACCTATATGAGATATTTTGAAATATTTTTTTAATGTCCAAGAATGTACTTATCGATTAACGTCAAATGGTTCCATTCCACTTAATATTTTAAATGCCTGAATGGCTGAAAGGTTTCGTATGCAATCAGGCACAAATATAGATAATTATAGAATGGAATAATACATATTCTACTTTTTACAGATATATGAGGCGAGTGGAGCCACAAATGGATGCGAAGTGAATAAATATCAAAGAGAAAAATAAAAGAAAATACCGTAAGTACCTTCTCAATTGGAATGATGCTGTCTACCTAAGTTTACGTTTCGCTTCCAGTGCTCATTTCTCCCAAGAACAAATTGCCGACTGTGTAGTATCCTGGGGGCTTACTCTGAATTTCGACATTTGATTAGTCGGTTTTGATGATGCTGTCAAATGTAAGGAAATTTAGATAATGATCGCTGTCACTTTTAAACATTTGACAGCGACATCAAATGTCGAAATTCAGAGTAAGCCCCCAGAGAGATACATCGTGTTTTTCATCAAACAAGGTGATTTAGAAATATAGTATTTCTGCTAATTCAAGATCTTGGGACTTTGTCTGGTCACCTGTTGATTGACTTCATTCTTTATTCCCATTCGAGGCTTGACTGTGACTTTCATCGTTTGTGATCGTGTAATCCTGTTAACTACATCTTTAAGCGTTCATATTTCAGTTACAGTTCAGTGTTAAAATTGTATGTGCTGTTACAACTGTTAAAGTATCTAGGTATTTCTCCTAGTCGTACCTATTAAATATTGCACAAACCCTAATTTGAATGCAAAACTAAAATTTATTCAGAAACCCGTCATGGCTTACTGACAAATTGTCGAAATTGGTTATTTTGCAAACATTTGTCAAACTACATTGTGATTAATCGTAAGGCAATTTGTTCTAGTCCTATTGAAATTTAATGTCGGTGTTGAAACTTACTCGTAATTGTTTCGACTCTTGTAATAAGACAAATAGGTTTGTAATCTGGATTGCGAATAGTTGTATAGTGGGTCTAGAAATACGGTCAGTAATTACGTTTTGTTATAGTTGATATAGAACTTCTGTTTTCTATATCTATACTTAATATTAAAAAGAGGAAAGATTATATTATAAGATTATATTATAAGAAGAAGAAGAATGTATGTATGTAACGAATAAACCTAAAAACTAATGGACAAATTACAGAAATTCTTTTGTCGTTAGAAAGAAAGAAAGAAAAAATTATCACTGTGTAACATAGGCTATATAACACCACGCTGCGGCTAATAGGACCTGAGCATTAGCCAAGCCCCGCGCGACTTCTAGTTGTAAATAAAGTTCAAAACATGAGCGTACACTTCTTTCATTAAATATAAAGCATTTATTTGTAGATATTGCTAGCATAAATAATAGCGTTGAGTCCGAACTTCACAGTTTAAATCGTGCTTTGCATCTTAAAATTCTATAAGAGGGTGTCATGGTTAGAGAAAACATAGTAATTTTTTGAATATTTATTTTACAACGCTAATATAAGCTTGTGTTATGGAATCTAGACATCCAATAAACATACACACATATTATACATCGAAAACACCCCTATTTTGTAAAAAAAATGTATTTCCAGTAAATAGGTACACATTTTTCTTATTACAAATCTATTTCAATAAAATATACAAAAAGAACAATACTGAAAAGTCGAGGCCCGAACTTCATCATAGTAGCCCATATTTTACTACAAAACAAACGCATTCTTGAATGTATTTCTTAATAAGTAGGTAGGTATAGTAATATTGTAGCTATGTACGAAAGGCTATTTTAAAATAGAATGAGCCTTTTAGTGCTAGGACATAAAAGGTCCATCTAACTAATTGTTTGAACCTTATTATTTCAAGTTCATTGCGTCTCATCACGACACGATACGTTACGACTTCCTTGTAGCCATGAATGGCGTTAAGGATGGGTTAAACACTCGATAATCGATAAAATAAGAATATTTTCTATTTTTAATAAATAAGCTTCTATCAGTTAGTGTCGGAAAAAAGTAGGATATGTGTACTATAATCTATCTGTAAGCCAAATTTCATAGAAATCCTTTTAGCCGTTCTGGCGCTATTGAGTTACAAACATCTATCCACACATCCATTCATGCATCCATCTATCCTTACTTTTGCATTTATAATATTAAAAAGATTAATAAGAAGATAAAAATAAAATGGATTTTTCGGTAAATGTAGAAAATTCTGGCCATTCTGATGATAATAAAGTGTATTTAACTACTACTCATAGCAGTCAACATACAATAACTTGGTTTTTAGCTTTTGCAAAGGATTAAAAACTACGATAAAGATGTTAAATTATTATATAACGGGTCTACGTCACGTATTATATTTAAGGAATATGAAAATACCTTATTTGTTATTTTCATATTCCTGTTATAGTAACAAATAAGGTATTTTCATATTCCTTAAATATAATACGTGACGTAGACCCGTTATATAATAATTTAATATGTGTACAAGTCGCGAAAGTTTTTTGAAGATTTTATTACGATAAAGATGGTTGGACTTAAAGACTTGACCAAGACACCTTGCTTAATTTGAATAGTCCATTAACACATTGAAGTTACTCTCATCATAATACTACCTACTCTCCCTATGACTCTTATATAATTGCCGATGAATAGTAGTTTATGGATGTAAAAACGTTACCCCAGCTAATTTTCTTTAGTGTATGAGTACTTCAGTAGAAACATATAGATACTTGTCATTATATGTATTGTACCTTAATTGTATTTGTGAGCCTTGTTCATCAATTTGATTCTATACATTCACGTTTTGTGTTATTTTTCAATAAACACAATCATATTTTTTATTGAATGACCGATCAGACCATAAACCTTAATATAAATAGACAGCTAAAAGATTTTATTGATTATTACTATTCATCAATTCAGCATCACAATAATTCTTGAATTTTAATCGCGTCGTGGACTATCGATAAACTCATGAGCACGGCCCAACACTCGTAAGAATCAAATATTGATTTGAAACTCAGCTAAATAACAATAATTGCTTGTTCCATTCATTCATTGTTTTCTTGGAGCGTGGCACTCGATAAACACACTTGATCATCATCAAAGGTTTATTAGAAATTGTTCGTTCAATTTCATTCGTTCACGGTAATTTTGAACGAACATTACCTATCACGTCTGAAATATCATGTCAGTTTAACGATTTGTCTTGATATATAAACGGATAATGGATGCTTTTAAAAGAGGTGAGACGACGGGGTCACGATAACGAGACGCAGTGCAGTCTGCACATGAAATATCAGATTGAAGCATGAAAAGAAGAACATCTCGCCCTTCGTCTTCTTAGGGCTAAGCAGAGATTCATCACAGCTACAATAAATTTCACTGTTCGTTAAGATGTGATAAGGCCTATTGCCATTAACAGGGTAGGTATATATTTCTAATTGCGTGTTGATACTTAGAATTGATTGAGAGACAAACCCATTAATGGTCTTGTTCTATCCTATTTAATCCATAATTATACCAAAAGAAATGCTTTGTCACCTTATTACTTAATAAAAAGGTCAAATTTGATATTTAAATTATACCTAAACTGAAGTATACTTAGGCAATCTAGGAAAGAAACTATTTACTTAAGAATACTGTCAACAATTACAAACCATTGTCTTCATACATGATACTCCTCAACGATAAATGGACGGTGTTACACAAAAAGGATCCAACCCACATGATGGTCGAAAATGAGTTAAGTACGCCAAAGTGGTCTTTATGGTCTATATTTTCATATAGCAAAGACAACCAGATCAAAATACGAATATTAACGTTTTTATCGACATGGGGTACCAACCCACATCTATGACGGGTTTCGGTTTTGTTTTCACAAAAACGATTCAACCTCCTTGGATCATTGAAGTGAAATTATCAAATAAAGAAACTAGTCTACAATGAAAATGTGAATAAGGATCCAATTTACTTGGATTGTATTTGATAAATTATATTTAAATGAAAAAGAATGCATTTACAAAATCATAAAAAGGGTTCAAGCGGTTTGGATCGTTTTTGCTAAATGATTTTGTTATGATAAGGTTCTAATTAAAATAACAAAAATAATCCTAACCACATAGTAGAGTAGGTTTTGATATATTTAGAAGTTATTTTATGTCAAAGTATTAAAATAATAAAATAGATTCTTTTTTTATTTCTATATATATATAGTTATATATTGATATTATTAATTAAATATATATTGATATATTTATATATATATATATATGTCATCATCATCATCATCATATAAGCCTTTCGACGTCCACTGCTGGACATATGCCTCACCCAACTTCCGCCACATTGAGCGGCTTTGCGCCGCCTGAATCCAACGACCCCCCGCAACCCTGACCAGATCGTCGGTCCATCTTATGGGGGGGGGGGTCGATTGGCCGCCATTCGTGAACATTTTTCCCCCATCGGCCATCGGTTCTTCGAGCTATATGTCCTGCCCACTGCCACTTCAGCGATGCAATTCGTGTCGACAACTTTAGTTCTCCTGCGGATCTCCTCATTTCGGATTCGATCCCACAGGGAAACTCCGAGCACAACTCTTTCCATGGCTCGCTGGGTGACAGTGAGCTTTCTTGAGCCCCATAGTTAGCGGCCACGTCTCAGTGCCATAAGTCATCACTGGCAACACACATTGGTTGAAAACCTTCGTCTTCAAACACTGGGGTATTGTGGACGAGAATACAGTAAGTACGTAGTTTACCGAACGCTGCCCAACCGAGTTTTGGATTCGGCGATTAACCTCTTTTTCGAAGTTGGACCTACCTAACCGGACCGTTTGTCCTAGGTCCTATTCGTCAACAACTTCGAGATGAAAGCTGAGATATTGCTGCATGAATGCGATATGGGCGTGCACTACATGGCGATTAGACATAACTTTCGTCTTATCCATGTTCATTTTTTAAGGCCCACCCGTTGAGAAACTGTATTGAGGCTATCGAGCATATTGTGCTTAGGTCCTCCAGTGATTCTGCCATGACCACGATATCGTCAGCATACCGAAAATGGGTGATGTACTCGGCTTTATGTTGATGCCAAATCCGTCCCAGGCAAGAATCTTAAAAACATCTTCCAACGCAGCTGTATGCTATATATTATCATCATCATCATCATCATATGAGCCCAATGACGTCCACTGTTGAACATAGGCCTCACCTATGCAATATATATGTATATATAATTAATTAAATCAATTATCTCACATCAATATACCATATTGGATCGTTTTTGTGAAATTAAAAATGAACATACATTAATTAAAAATTACATTTAGCAAAAAGGATCCAATCCTCTGTTTATTGAAATATTTCAAAAAATATAAGCTTATACTAATTAATTTTTCAGACTATAAAATTAATATAAATATATACACATATTACCCAAAGAAACAAAGACGTTATAATAGTACATCAATGCGCAAATACAAATTAAACTTCAAACTTCAATATCTCAAAAGTCACATTTTGTGGGTTGGATCCTTTTTGTGTAACACCGTCCAAATGTCATACAATAATTTTAAACAAGAAAACATCAAATAACATCATTAACCAACTCAAAACAAAACGATCAAATCAATCCATTCATACATGAATTGTATTAAGTAATACAAGGAAGAAATGTATTCAAATTGATGATTGATTTGGACACGAAGGCTTGCATTGATCGAATAAAGATACATACTATTAGTGTCGTATGGTTGACCTATGCCCGGTGTCGACAGGACTGTGTTTTGATTTTTGGTGTTTGAAAGATGAGCTGTCTTAGTTAATTTGATGGGTTATGTTACTTTGTTCGTTTGTCCACCCACTGATAAGTGTTAGCTTGATTGTGTGACGTAATAGCTTGCAATTGAGGTTGTTTTACGAATGTTGTATGTAAATATACTGTCATATTGTTATTGTATATAGTTACTAAATATTAAGCTTCAATTACCCTGAAAGTATTTATTTTGTTATGAATGCTATTACTTAGGTTAGATTTCATGTTAGTATAACGAAAAATTACTGATATTTTCTTAACCCCTTATTACAAAATACGGACTAAGCATTAAACCAGGTTTAAATTGACAACTTTGACACTAAAACAATGGCTTATGTCACTTTAAACCTGGTTTAATACTTAGTCCATATTTTATAAAAAGGGGGTTAGAGTTAAGTCTTGATTAGAGCTACTAAAAACTTTATTATTGATCAACTGTTTTGAAGAATAGTATTGTCTTTGAATGTTATAAAATGTCAAATCATAAAAATATAAATTAGCTATTAAAATTTTAGAAATAATCAAACACAATTAATTTGGAAACAACTATAATTCACGACTCTAAAAAAAAATTAAGCATTATGAAATTCATCTTAAAACTTGTCATACACAAAAACTTCAATATTTTTTTAATCGATACTACATATAATACCCGCCAAAAGGTGGCAATTAGTGACAGGTGCTCTCATTCTAAAAATCGTATAAATTTAACTTTTTTCTGCCACTTGAAGTTTAGAAAAAACTCTTTGTTCTTTAGGAAGTTTATCCCAACACCCTTTGTCAATGTCATATTCGCTACCATTTTTGGAAAATACAATGTGTGGTGACATGAGGGGGTGTGTTATTTAGGGTGGGTATGTAATAGAATGTTTGCGGACTGTTCTTTAATTTAAAATTAATAATTTTATAAGTTTTAGTTTTACATGATGCTAATTTTGTTTGTGAAAATGGTATTGGGCCTTTCTAATATTAAATTCCAGTATTGAGATTTTCCCGGAGTTTGGTAAACTAATGTCCCGGTAGATGACAATAGGCTCGCCCCTTATTTCATGAGACCAAACATAACTGACGAAATGTGTATGTGAAACACCTTTGCCTACCCCTTCGGGGAAAAAGGCGTGATGCTATGTTATGTTCAATTTGTTACACACATGTATTTTTGTTACATAATGGTGGAATAATATAGTTTGTTTTATATTTTTTAGTTAAGTTAATTTAAAGATGAATATTGTTAGCCAAAAATGCTATTTAGTCATGTTTAGAATTCGACTAACGAATCTACGTGCGGTCTAATCTTCTAAGGTGCATATGTACGTACCAAGTTTGGCAATTCATTTGACATTGACGTTCAGAAAAACCATAGTCTAAGGAATTTACGTTTCAAAGGGGCGAGGCCGAATTTTGCCTCGTTTTTGTGACTTTTCGTTTTCCTGAGACGCCAATGCCAAGGCGTTGGCGTGGCGCGTTACGAAGCGTGATAACTTTGTCTAGAGCCGCTAATTGTGACAGAAAGTTGGCAAGGTATTGCTTTTATTACTGTATCTTTATTTCCCAACTTACCCTAAACAGTATGGTAACCCTACTAATAGTCAAAGTCATGATGACCTTAACAAATTTGAAGGACCGCGTCTCGCAAAGATTCTGATAATTTTTATAATACAAGTCGTTTTTGCTACTTTACCTTTATACTTATTTTTTATTTCCTCTGTGTTTGTGCGACGGCGACTCATAGTCTGTCGTTTTCACAAGTTTTTTGTTCAAATAATTTAATAAACTACCTTTTGTTCGTTGGCTTTGAGAAAAATCAATTTATCGTAAAAGAAATATTTTTAACATCTGTGAATTTGTGAGAAAATGTTTGTTATGGAATTTTATCGAATAATAGGGTGTAATTAAGCATAAAATATTTTTATTAAGTAATTTAGAGATTTTTGTTCATCCATTGAAGAATGCATTTTTTTTTCTTTACATACGTACGTATAGATCACGCCTCTTTCCCAACCAAGCTACGATTCAGACATATATTTTTGGCTTCTTCAACATTCATCAGTCTTTTCATGCATTCTCGCCGGTTTAGGGTACCACCTATTTGGTCATGGTACGTTCTTTTAAGTCTTCTTAATTGGTACGAAAAATGCGTCGGAAATAAAGGCATCTGCAACGATTAAAAATGCATAGGTATATAAACAAATATACCACCTGCACTTTCTAAAACATATTAAATTCATAATGTGTTTTTAATTCAGTAACTTTACTTCTGTACTGCTATTACTGGAAAAGTATTTTGAGAGTAAACTAAGATATTTACGAGTACCGATTTTTATATGACTTTTACGATTTTCCGTTAATTTCATACTCATATCTGCTTCTTAATACGATATTAAACGTACCCATTAGTTTGATAACAACTACGAAACACGTTTAACTTACTAAATAAGTTCTTAAACTTTAGTGTTATTATAATATTATTTTAATAACAAATCAATAACAATATTTCATATTTACAACGCATGCTTCTGCCCACGTGCGGTTAGTAGATTGAACATGGATAATGTACGCCTCTTCAAATGTTTTACGAAGCAAACGTGTACAAAAAGAATCATATTTTGATAGGTCGTATTGTAGCTATGAGTTCACTTTGATTGGAGATACGGTAATGAGAATTTATGAGAATAAAAAAGAACTTTGCACTTTTAGCCTTACATACTTTTTTATAGTAATGGGATATACAATACATCTTATCATTCTAACCCATAAACGTCCCACTGTTGGGCACGAGTCTCCTCCAAAGAATGTGGAGGGAATTTAGCCTACTATACCACGCTGGCCAGACAGGTTGGTAGGTATAGGGTTTGTTTAGAAATTTCCTTTTCTTGCGGTGTTCTTGTCTGCATAAGGTTATTCCCTTAGTCGCCTTTTACGACACCCACGGGTTGAGATGAGGAAGTGCACTCTTGCAATGTCAATAGCAAGTTAAATCGCATTGACTGGCCTCTTGGCGTTGTGGTTAGAGATTTTACTGTTAAGCCGGCGGTCGTGGGTTCGATTCCCACCCAGGACAAATCTTTGTGTGAAGAGCATGATTGTTTGTTCTTTGTCAGGGTGTAATTTATCTTTAATATAATTATATATTTACAAAAAAAAATATTTAAGTAGTATATCACTTGTTTAGTACTCTTAACACAAGGAAATAAAATTGTTTAATTTGGGTCTAGATGGCGCGATGGGAGGCGCGATGTGAATGTGTGAAAAAATTATTAACTATTATTATTATCATGTATAAAATAAAAGTACCCGTATTGTTGATTTTGGTTGGTTTTCTTATTACAATATTGCCATAATAACGTCAAAATTATAAAACTCAAAACATTTTACGCCTATAGAGATGACAAAATATTATAATATCTTATCATTAGTAACAAACGTAGAATCATATTCTCATTCTATTATATTTTGTCATCCTTTTACATACACAAAACAGAATTACCATAAAAAAGGAATCCAATATTACAAAACTAACATATTACTTACATTAAAAAAGGTATAAAAAAACACACTAATCATAAGCAATTTAGAATAAACGCACAAAATCGGGGCAAGCATTGTACCCAATGTTAATGTTCTCAGTTCTGTTTAGTTGATTTCTATAAAATATTATAAATGAGACGGCTACCACTAAGAGAATGACCAAATATTATACACAGAGGTATGACTGGACGAAAGTACGGAGAAAATAATTATTTTACTTAATTTTTAGGGTTGAATTTTTATGGTTGAGATTTCAAAATTTATTTTTTATAAAATGTGATAAAATGAATATTGTTTAGATTTTTAAATTGCTTTATTATAAAATGAACTTTCAGTGGGCTTAACTTATTTTTAGTAGTTCGTATCCATTCGTATGTGTTGGTGAAATAACAAAATATTTAATGAATCTAGAATACCTACATTTAAGTTCTGTTAAAGTAACCAAAGTAAAATTATATTATTGCTATATAATAATAATATTCAACCACATTCACACAGCGCCATCAAGTCCCAAATTAAGCAGTTACATTTGCTTGTGTTATGGGTACTAAACAACTGATATAAGTACTACTTAAATACATTTTTTTTTTGGAAATATTATACATATTATTATTATAGATAAATTACACCCAGACACAGAACAGGGTGGGGATCGAACCCGTCGTAGGTTCAATCTCCGGTTTAGTAATCAGGGTCACTAACCACTAGACCTTTATTTATGATCACTTCAGTGTCATCAAAGTCAAAAACATCATAAGTGTGATATGTATAAACAGAGATATCACATTTATGATGTTATATATGAATATTTTCTTCATTAACGCTACTACTATTTTAGTCCATAATAAAATTTGTGTAAGCTGAATGAAATTCAATATGGTTCGGTACTTCAGCGCGCCGTACACCTTACGCAATATGAATCCAGAAAAATGGAATATTCTTTACATTTTATTCACTGCTGGAGCTCAACAGGTAAGCATGAATAAATTGTGTTGCCGATGACAAAGCCGACACAGTCGGACTGCGTTTTTCATAAAGTGTCGGCCTGTTAAACATTTTTTATTTGGCCATTTGCTACCAACTGCGTGATATGAAAAATGGATCGTAACATCGTACCCTTTTCTCGTATTTTTTTTTACATCGCCTTGAATAAATCATGTCATTAAAATTTAATAGTCACGCCACAAGCCGAGTTAGTTAGATCTTTTGTTGTGTCGAGAATTCGAGTATCTTTTCATTCGATTGTTACTATTTAGGGCCATTGTGGGGTTACTATGGGTAAATCGACTAAATGCCGACTTAATTTCATTAATCGACTTCTTTGTACGAATTAAGATTTAATTGAGTCAAGCTTGCCTTTGAATGCTTTGTTGGAGGTTGAATGTGAGGAATTCGAGTTATTTGATATGTTCGAATGTGTCTTAATGACGGACATGTGTTTTGGATCGCGTGTGCTTTGTGTTTATTCTGATACGTCATACATCACCGTTTTGTGGTTTCAACTATGTATTATATCGATTCTTGTGATTGCTTTCATTTTTTGAGCCGATCTGGTTTCACTGTGGTACTGAAGTTGGTTATAACAAAATCTGGGATAGGAAAATATCTCAATTCGCGTTCGTATTCAGTTCAAGATATACTTATTTTAATTGTATTAATAATGATATTGTATAGATAGTAGGTACCTATACAAATAAATAAAACTGAAATGTCTGTTTGTGAAAAATATAAATAATAAATTGATTGAAAAAATGTAGTTTTTGTATTTTTGTATTCGTCCGTCTGTCTGTTGGTTTGGGGTTCGAAACGACTGAACCAATTTTGACGCGAAATAAACAATACTTCAATAATTGATAAGACCTATGACATCATGTACTTAGATCACACAGATTCATTCTATTATTTCACCAAACGTTGAAAATAGTATTCTTGAACCTAACATAAAATAAAAATCGAAAAGTACTGAATCGATTTTAAAAAGCCAAACAAAATTTGGTATCGATTTTTTTCATTGGTATCAAAAAAGGTGTTGGGCGGTATCGCTAAGAGCGAGTCATGTGTGTGCGGTTTGAGGGGATCAGAGCGAAGGTGAGGGAGGGAGGGGGTACAAAGGGCAGAGGTCACGCATGCCGGCACTGTCTAGTGATGAGATTGATAGCTAAAATAAAATTTATATCATAATATTTTTATCAATATTAATTTTAATTTATGCGAAGAACTGGTTGGTGTCAATGTTTTGGATGCGAAGATGGATACACGGAAATACATGACAGGCTATGATTTTCAAGTAAATAATTATGCCTATATCTAGATATACTAATATTATAAAGCTGAAGAGTTTGTTTTATTGGTTGAACGCGATAATCTCAGGAACTACTAATGCGAATTGAAAAATTAATTTAATTTAGGATAGCCCATTTATTGAGGATGATTATCAGCTATAAAACATTACTACTTACTATTACTGATAGGTACTGAGTAGTGACCAAATTAAGATAAACGGGAGCGAAGCTCCGCGCGATTTCTAGTAATTCAATATACAAATTTTAATGTTTGAATAAAAGAATTGAAGCTATTTTAGGATAAATTTGGCATGCTATAGATCGTGTTAGAACCTATAATTTAAGTATCAAATTTCAAGTATGTATTTAAATTAACTTTGCCAATAGTTTAGAAAGTTTGGGCACAGGAAAGTTTTTCACTTAAACTGAGTTACTCGAAAACTGTCTTGAAAGTGCAGACGACCTCGGAGAAAGAAATCCTGCATTCGATTCGGTAATGGAGCGATTGCTAGCAATACTGAGCCTCTACTACATGGAACTTAATTTAACTGGCTGGAACTTAATTTAGAAATATGGATGTTTTGCGCTTCTGCCTTTGGGGAAAAGGCGGGGCTGTAAGGATGCGTCTACAACTTAATGAATACAATTATTGTTCTTACTTCATGTCCACGTTCAAATTAGTCGATAAACACTGTTATATATCGACTAAGAACATCACTAGACCACACCTTGCGTCATCGACAATGTGGTCGTGGTGAAAATGTAATTGTAATTCAACCAGTCATTTGAGGATAAAGTATTGTTTAATACTTACCATCTTCAGGTTTGTTGTGCTTTCATTTTCATACAAAATACATTATTTGGATCAAATATTATTATCAGAATATTAATATGAAATTTAAGATATTTTCTCAGTTACAGGTACTATTTTTCTATTCTATTTTCTATTTTTAAAAAGACAACGCCCGCTCTAGGGAACAAGCCCTGAGTCGCGGGGAGCTTTACAAACATGAAACTAACGGACACAAAGTACAGCCAGACTAGAAACAAATATCTATGAATCACACAAATATTTGTCTCGTGTGGGAATCGAACCCACGTTACCCAGCACGGCGATGTAGTGGCGAGGCGACCACCTTAACCACTGCGCCACGGTGACAGTCATAGGTACAGCCCTATTATTCCACTTCTGAGTCTATTTTAAGAGCATATGCTCTTTCCATACTTTCGGACTGTTGTATCTCCATAGACCAGTAGTGTTAAAATCATCACAACAGCATTTTTTTGGTTTTTCTCGGCCATCCACATATTTGAATAAATTCAGCTAAGTACAGAACATAGGGGTGGTGCTTAGACTCATACCTATAAGAAGAAAAAATAATAATAATTTGCGAGAAAAATGGTACAAAATTGCTACATTAATAATTCAGTTCCTCATACTTCACCAGTTTTGTTGTTAAGCGGATGGGCGGCGATTGGTTATGACGATAAAAGATTTTCATTACAGAAATAATTGTTATCTACCTTTACACTTCCAATATAGGTACCTACTGCCAAATATCATTGATACTATTTTTTGAGCACATCTTATAATTTAATCCAGCTATGTGTGTGGCATACATTTAAAATAATTTGAAGCTTTTACTAAAATAACCGTCTATATCTTAATGTTAAATAAGAACGCCTCCAAAAATACCAGTTCATCTGCTTGTAGCTTCATACAAATGCCTTTATTATACCAATCACTATCATAAACACTGTTCTTGATCATCGGTCTATAGTAATATTTAACAAAAGAATTTATCCGTTCAACACATTGGCACCAAACTAAACACTAATGATGTTAAAGAATGCCTTTTGGTCCCAACTTTGCCCTGAGACCTCCATCGAAGACGGCATTCACGGTGTTAAATTTCAAAACATAAGTGAATGAGTGATAAAAATAAAAAGTTTGATACAATCACACATGTTCATTCGTTCTTTCGATCACTGTATGCAAATAGGGACGAGAAACAATGAATGGTTCCTGCTGATAATCTCTCGATTTTACATATTAAATTTTGATATGTTCGAATCACCTGTAAGGTGTCGGAGAAAACGATTGTATTCGTTTTTGTGTGTTGTTTTTTAATCGATGTTGTGAATAAGTGTTATGTACTTTGGGTTATAAATTGTTTCATGCTGATATGAGTTTTAAGGGAGTTGCATCTGCTTTGAATGTAGTATGAAAGACGACTTTTTAAAATTACCATGGATAAGTTCACATACATACATACATAGCATCACGCCTTTTTCCCCGAAGGGGTAGGCAGAGATATTTTACACCCACATTTCGCCAGCTATGTTTGGTCCCATGAAAAAGGGGGCGAGCCTATTGTCATCAACCGGGAACATTTGTTTACCAAATTCCGGGAAAATCTCAATACTGGTTAAAATAATATGGTACCTATATAGATCTAGATATAGATATAAAGATCTCTAAAATATGTTCTTTTTGGTTTTTTAGAAATACGAAAAAACTAAAAAGTCCACATTAGGGAGCAAGCCCTGTTTCGTGGGGGACTTTACAAACATACAATTAGCGGATTCAAAGTACACTGGGTGTATTTTGGGTCTGTACTACTCGTAACAAAATCTATGAATCACACTTAAGTATACTTTTGTCTCGTGAGGGAATCGAACCTTAGTTTTTTTAGACTAAGCTCCCTTAGACTCCTTTTACGACACCCATGGATAGGGTATATAACTGACATTATGTATTCTTAATCCGTTACTACACGGGCATAAAATATTGTTGGATTGTAACTGAAAACCGACCATTGAAGTAGGTACATTTATTTTTAAACGCATGCGTGTATAGCCGACTAAACGAACTCACGTGGTATAGTCTGCTAAATTCCCTCCACAATCTTCTGGAGGAGACCCGTGCCCAATAGTGGGACGTTTATGGGTTGAAATGATGAATATTCTATGCAAACGGTCCAACAAATAACAAGAAATTATCCTAACCCAACAATAGGTAATGTTCAATGAATTTCAATGTCAAAGTGTTATATCGAAAATAATTCCTATAATTAATAGTCCTTTTATATCAAATAACGACAAATTTAATAGTAAACATCTGTAGCAAGTTACAAATATATTGTATTCCCGAGTTATCTTGGAGCCAACTAGCATTTACATCTTAACGTACTGGTTAAGGCAAAGTTGAACGCTGTATTATTTTAATTTTTGATTCTAATAATATAATAATATTCTACCACATTCACACAGCGCCATCTAGTCCCAAATTAAACAATTATATTTGCTTGTGTTATGGGTATTAAACAACTGATATACTACTGAAATACATTTTTTTTTTGTAAATACATACATATTTATAGATAAATTACACCCAGACACAGAACAAACCTTTATGTTCATCACACAAAGATTTGTCCTGGGTGGGGATCGAACCCACGACCTCCGGTTTAGCAGTCAGAGTCACTAACCACTAGACCAACAGGCCAGTCATATTTTTACTATTTATAAAAAAATAAAGATAAACGATATAGATACTTATATTTGAATTTCACACCATCACACATGTTTTTATTATTTACATACCATAATATTGACAATTGAAGTAAATTGTTACATACCTACTTATAACCTAAAAAGAAATAAATGCAGTACTTACTAAGAAAATGCAAAAACCTATGCAATTAGTAATTTTACATTAAAATAATAATGTTTATCTTTTACATAGTCTTGCTATTTAAAACACAATTTTATCTATTGCAATTTACAAGTATAAAAGTGTTTATACAGGTATCGATCATAAAAACTATAAAAATTAACTAACAAAAACGTAAATCTAGAAGTTTAAAAAAATATTGTTAAGTTTTATTTTAAATTTATTAAAACAAGTACTGCACCTTAACACCGGGTTGTACAAGTAGAGCGATAGATGGCGCTCACAAATAGGCGCGCGCGCAGCTCGCGGGCAAACGCAACGAGCTGTCGAAACGCTCTCGACGAATGTTCTTAGCGATCACGACGCATATATATCTAAGTGAACTTTCAGAAATATGTTTTGTTTCATTCTACATGCAATATAAAAATATTTTAAGAGGTATATTATATTCCTGGTACTTCATAAAAAAAACTTTGTCGTAGACGGTTGAAAATGTCAAAAACATTTTTGAATTGATTAGGTTGACAATAATATAATGATATTCGTTACTGTATTAGAAAATTATACTAACGTAATAATTATTTTTTTATAACATTTTCCAAAGAATTATTTACCTACACTTATTTATAGAAAATTTATTTTCCAACAATCCAAAAAAAAAAACAAAGAATTTTCTAATAAAATCCGAGTTCTCCAAATCTTTATAGCACCCTTATGCAGCATCTCCGTCCAAAGGCTTTGTAATGGTCTTACAATGGCGTAGTTTGTCGAACGTTTGACGCGACCCCTGACTTATGCGCCCTTGCGTCTGCGTCCACATCAAAACATGACCTGTCCTGTACAACATTTGTAATGACAATTCATTATTTATTCAATTATCTACTATTTATTTCTTTGCTGTAATAGCTTCGTCTGGTCTAAAAATAAATCGATTGAAAAGTGGTTCAAATGCTTTTGAATGATGTCGAACTATTGAATTAGCAAGCCTTGTATTATGTTTAAATTAATATTATAAATAAACTGGAAATTTGTTTATGTTTTTGGATGTAGAGGGTAATCTTCGAAACTTCTCAACCAATCTTTATGAAATTTTACATAGAGATAGCTAACGACCTGGAGAATGGCTTTTTCTGACATACAGCGAAGGCAAAACTGTAGGTGGAAGCTAATATATTACGAACAGTTATTTCGAAACTGCTCAAAGGATTTGGATAAAAATGTATATAAGTACCAAACTATATTATCATCATTATCATCATCATCATTTCAATTCGAACGTCCCACTGCTGGGCACGGATCTCCACCAAAGAATATGGAAGGCATTAAGCCTACTGCAACACGCTGGCCAGACGGGTTGGTATTGGGTTTATTTGGAATATACCTTTTCTCGCAGTGCTCTTGTCTGCAGTTACTTCCTTAGTCGCCTTTTACGACACCCGCGGGTTGAAATGGGGTAGTGACATTGTGTATTCTTAATCCGTAATTATTTACATCGAAAATGTTTTATTTATAAGTGTATCAGTATTGTGCTATTATCTAGGAAAACACGAATTTCCACATAAGAAAATAATCAATATTAAGCGCAATATAGCGGAACTTTAAATTTGGGGATAATTTCTTGATTATAAGTATCATCACCTGACACAGAGATGTGCCGCTGAAGAACTTATCGAAACTTTTCTCAAGTATTATTATAGATAAAATATCATAATGCATTTTTGGGTTATCAACCGCTTTTGAATACGTATAAAAGTAATAATACAAGATCCCATTAAGGAATATATACCCTCATCTGTTATTTATTAGTGATAAGAAATAAATGATAGATAATATTCACATTGACTTATTGCAAATAGGCAACCTATTTGCAATAAGTCAATGTGAATATTATCTATCATTTATTTCTATATTTTAGTATTTTAGTTAAATCGCGCCCGGATAATATGTATTAATATCATGCGCAAAGTTTTTTGTTAGAGATATTTCCAGCATGGTGGAATGAGATTGGAGTCCATACCTTTTATTTTTTTCATAAAGTGCTCTCATCAATTATTTAGTCGAAAAAAATATCAAATGAAAGCCTATTTACAGGGGGGGGACATACATTTAACCACTTTGGAAGCGTCTACAAACTATTCAGTTAAAAAAAAAATGAACTTAGAAACCTCAATATCATTTTTGAAGACCTATCCATAAATACCCCACACATATGGGTTTGATGAAAAAAAATTTTTGGGTAAGTATAGGAACCCAGGGAAATTAAGAATAAAATATTATCCGGGCGCGATTTAACTAGGCAACCTATTTGCAATAAGACAATGTGAATATTATCTATCATTTATTTCATATCACTAATAAATAACAGATGAGGGTATATATTCGTTAATGGGATCTCAGACTATAACAAAATAAAACATCTCAAGTAGATATACCTAATTTTTTCTACATAAGCATGACCAAAGTAATGTTACGTACTCGAAGAATTTGACCGCCGCGACTGTTGTGAATGTCGGGCGCAAGTGAAATATGTAAGGGTGCGTTCATAATTACCTACGTATCTCTCAATTCTTACATTCAAACATAACTTTTTTATATTGAATTACTAGAACTCGCGCGGCGTGTTATTATTATAGCCTATAGCCTTACTTGATAAATGTTAGAAGATATAGATCAAATATAACAACCTGTCTGACCAGAGTAGAACAAAGAAGAGACGTATTATATTAGCCTATGATATCCTTTTCTAGTACTAAAGCTTCATCAGCAAACCGTTAAGTCCCACTGCTGGGCTCGAGTCTCCTCTCTAACTAGAGAGCTGAGAGGGTGTAGGCCATAATCCACTCACACTGGCCTAGTGCGGGTTGGTAGATCAGACATACTCATAAAAATGTCTTCTAGGGTATGTGGGTTCCTTCACCGTTAGCAGATAGTAAGTCACTTGACTAGTACATATAAATTCTACAAAGTGGAAACCACATTGTTACTGCTGGTCGGGATTGAACTCGCACCGCGTGAATTGCATGCCGGTCCCGTATCCATTCAACCACCATCGCTTTAGTTTTTCAGTACTAAAGGCCTCCTAGCAATCGATTTGAAAATCAAAATAGATAATTATGGTAGTTGGTAGTTCGTCTACTCAAAATTTTATTGTCAATGTGCCATATTTAATTTAACAAGTAAATATAATTAAAAAAATTTAATAACCCGACTGCAAAAAATCAACAGAGAGCAACGCACTAAAAAGACCATAACATTATTGTAATATTACCTGATTAAATTTAAATACATAACATATGTATATATTTGTAATCTCTATTTGATTCCCTTTATTTTATTACTCTACTCGATAGGTTTGGTTAAAAAAAATAATAGAACTAAGTACTTACAATTTAGAACCATTCAGTTATGTATAATATATTTTTAAATATATGTAATCTCCTTTTGATTCTCTTTATTATGATACCGAAAACGATAGGTTTGGTTAAAAAAAAAATTGAACTTCTTATAATTTGGCGTCAAAAGCCCGCTGTTTAAGTCTTTTTATTCTTAAAACCTATCTAAGGATACTTGGGTTTTTTAGACGAATCTAACGATACCCTAATTGTCAAAATCCATCCATTCATCCAGGAAGATTCGTGGGAATAAAGAAATTTACAAACATACAAGATACGCGCGAAAAACAATACCCGACCTGACAGTCGGGTAAAAATTGATAGTAAAATAATCATACATAATATCTTATAGACAATTATATTTTAAATTAATATAATTATTGTTAGTTTTCGAACAGACCTTTACAAACAGACGCGTGCTGTATCAAAAAGAACTCTAAGAGAAATTTCTTCTTAAACAACGTAAGAGCAAACCATTCTAATCTCTTCATTAGCTTATTATGAACGGCTGTAATACTTTTGTATAAAGTTCAATATCGTATGTTTCATTATATCATTTCCTTGGATGGATTTTAGTCGATAATATTAAGTACTCAAGAGGTGTACCCGATAAACGTCGTAAGTACATAACTTAACATACAGAATAAAACCTTAGCACCATTATATTAAGTATCAAAGTAGGTCGTATGAAAGAAGGAATTATAATAAGTCTTTCTTTTTAAAATATTATATCGTGAGAAACTGAGTGTGCCCTCGGGCATATTATGGAATTTGCAAGTGAATGGGGTGAATGGGACATAGTACAAAAAAGCAAGTGAGTGCTTCGATTAGCATTAATTCATGTATGAACTTTGAACTTTGGAGGCTATACAGTAAAAAGATATATTGTTAAGATGTTTATGCTATTTATAAATTAAGAAAGTGATTCACTGATATATTTAGGTAGTTAATCTTTGGTTGTGATGAATATTGCCGAATATTGAATACCTTATACAATATTGTCGAAGCAAATAATACCCACAAATCACATACACAAATCTCACATTTTCTTAGATAGTTTTATAACAGGTTGAGCTTAAAAAAAAGGAACACTGATATGATGAATAAGGATTTTTTAATTAAATTATTGTTGTGGGTTGAGTTGAAAGTTCCTTACTCAACCTAAACTTCCCACTGCTAGGCACGCCCAGCAGTGGAACGTTTATGAGTTGAAATGATGATGAAGAAGAAACATAAACAGGTTGAATCTGAAAAAAATAATGAGGAGGATGAGACAGGATGAAGTCGGAAAAACCGTTGGCAGTCGTTATTAGAAAATAATACTTAATAAATGAACGCGGCTCCGCCCGTGCGGTATGTCAGTAAAAAGTTATCTATCTGAAACTAACAAACACTGACTTTTTATTTCGACTGGCCTGTTGGTCTAGTGGTTAGTGACCGTGACTGCTAAGCCGGAGGGTTCGATTCCCACCCAGAACAAATCTTTGTGTGATGAGCATAAAGGTTTGTTCTGTGTCTGGGTGTAATTTATCTATAATATGTATGTATTTACAAAAAAAAAATGTATTTAAGTAGATATATCAGTTGTTTAGTACCCATAACACAAGCAAATATGCCTAATTGCTTACTTTGGGACTAGATGGCGCTGTGTGAATGTGGTAGAACATTATATGGTAGAATATTATATTATATTATTTCATTCCTTTGGACGATCATACCTACAGCCTTTCCAGCATATTAACAGCAAATATCTTTGAAATTAATGTTCAAAGGCATGACTGTTTTTTACGTGTAATTCTGTTTTTTTTTTTTATATAAAGACAACGCCCGCACTAGGGAACGAGCCCTGTGTCGCGGGGAGCTTTACAAACATGAAACTAACGGACACAAAGTACACCCAGACTAGAAACAAATATCTATGAATCACACAAATATTTGTCTCGTGTGGAAATCGAACCCACGTCACCCAGCACGGCGATGTAGTGGCGAGGCGACCACCTCAACCACTGCGCCACGGTGACAGTCAACAATTATGTATTAACATTATTCTTTTCATGTTAAAATTTCTAACATTCCTATACCATAAAAGCTACAATTACGTCTAAAACAGTAGACAAGGAGCTCTACCAACGACAAGCAACCACATTTCTCTTTCAATTCCACATGAGCATAGAGAATTGAAGACGTAAAAAAACAGCTGTTCTTTTCACGAGTGAAAACAGCGGACTTTGCGGTCTAAAGCCTTATGGGTTCTCATTGAAACCCTTCAGAACAAAATAGCTTTAAATTCTTAAGGTCAATATGAAGAGAGAGTTTAAAACAATACTGTAGAGTAGCTTAAAAGGCCTTTTGTTTTACTATGTAAAGTAACATAGTTAGGTATTTCGTGAAAAGGACGTGACGAATGGTGTGTAACTGGAAACTTTATGTACCGAAGGTATTTGTGGTGTTTTAGGGGTCAGTATATTTGTTAGTGTTTTTGGTTAGATTGAAAATTTACCGTCGAAAATGTACATAATATATATCTATACATGTATGTAAAATAAATGATTTATTCCCTTGACGTTGAGTCTCGCCACTGACTCGACAGTCACGAATAAAACAGGAAGGAAGGCTTTTATTCGCACCTGACCCCTGATTCTGAGCTGTCCGAAAATTTTCGGCCGGAAATGTCAGTTTAATAAAAGATATAAAACATAATGTTAAAGAAATAGATGGTTGTAGGAAAAAAAAATATATTAATCAGTTTTTAATTTTCTATACGGTAGACTATTTTCTAACATTAAATAACTTAAGCCGTAAAAATACGTCGTACTAAGATTCGAAAAACTTTACGATCCGAGAGCAATCCGATGAGTCAGAATGAGGGGGCTGGTCCAATCGATGAAAAAGTCTCCTTTTATTACCACCACGTCTACTTATCCCAAATAGTTAAGTAGATGTGGCGGAGACACAACGTGGCTGGACTCGACGTCAAGGGAATAAGTCATATCTTTTACATAAATTTTTAATATTAAAAAATATAACTGCACACGTAATTACACATTTATATTTTAGTTAAGCACATCCCCTTAAGGTTGGGTCCCGACCCAGTGCCCTTGCGTCCTGATTGGAATTTATCGCCCCTTTGGTCTGCAAGTCGCGGCGTGCACAACACTCGTTTTTTTGCGTTCATCTCCTTGAGTAATAATGCGCATTAACTCTTTTGTGACGTAGTTTGATCTCAAGTGAGATTGGTTAAACAATTTTAGGTTATTTGTATTGAGTTTTTTGATATTGTATTGTGAAATTGTCAGCATCGGCCGGGGCTCTGGAAGGAGTATAATCTATACTTCTATTCTACTATTATAAAGCTGAAGACTTTGTGAACTGTTGAACCGAATTGAAAAAATGTTTTTGTGTTTGATAGTTATTTATTGAGGAAGGCTATAGAGTATACAACATCACGCTATGGTTAATAGGAGCTGAGTAATGGTCAAATAAGTCGTCAGCCAGTAAATAATAATAAACCTTTTTGAAACCCGACATAGCGTGCGTTATGCTATGGAGTTTTGATAGCTTTAATACTTAATGGAATATATATATCTACTTTAATACCATAAAGCCCGAAATTCACCCAAGCGATTACCTACCGCTTGAGACAAGAAAAAAGTTATGGTGTAATGATGTGCACAATATCCTTTAATGTGCTATTTATTGACTGTTACCCGCCACTAACAGTATTGTTATTCATAAATAAGCATATTGTTTCGAATCTGGGTGTAGGTACCATCGACAAAGGTTTAGCATGTCAGTTTTGAACACATTTCGTTTGCAAGCCGTCAGCGTAGTACTTCGCTCCCCCATTACGTTGTTCTCCAATGAGACAAAACTATATGTTGTGTCAGATAATTCTATGCTTTTGAAGTCCCCTGCGACACAGGACTTGTATCTCAGTGGGGGACTTGTCATATTTATAGAAAAAAATGCCTCTCACGCCACATTACTTTTTTTTCATTTTTGCTATTGATGATAAAAATGACGACTTTTTTAATTCGACACAGTAAAAACAACCTTGTAATTTTAATCCAATATGGAGACTGAAAGTAAAACATAGATAACAGAATTTTAGCGACAAGTATAGCTATCAAGATCGTTGAACAAGCGCGGTACAATAAAAACTGTTGCGATGGGAGTTTACAATTCTAATCGTTGGAGAAACGTGAAAAAATCCACCCACAATGCGCGTGCGACGGCGTCTGATGAAAAAAATACGATGCATATCGTATAGAGGAGATGATACCATTTTTTATAGTTTTAATTTATTTTATTATTTAAGTGCCTAGTTGTTTACACAGTCAAATATAATTGGAAGATCAAGTAATGTATTAGCGGTATCCTAATGTATGACTAAACCTTGTTTAGACATTTATTTGATAAAATAAAGTATCTATGTCAATAATTTTGTTTTTTTTTTGTTTTAGGTTCTCCACTCTTTCTATTTTTCAGGTATTATCACCTCTACATGCTTAATGCTGTCACACACAACTAGGCAGGCCATGTAGTTGTAAACTGGTTTTATTTGATTTAATAATATAAATATAATAATAAGATAGAAGTTAAATCCTTAATCAACTTCTATCAAATATAACATCATAACTGCAATTAATGTAATTATTTGCAGTTCGCGTAAAAGTTCTCGTCAATTACCTGTTGTCAAATTGTCAAATACCTATTGATTCAGCATCATCATTTCAACCCATAAACGTCCCTCGGCTGGACACGGGTCTCCTCCAAAGAATGTGGAGCGAATTTAGCTTAATATACCCTCTGGCCAGACGGGATGATATAGAGTTTGTTTCGAATTTTCCTTTTCTCGCAGTGCTCTGGTCTGAATAAGGTTATTCCCTTAGTCGCCTTTAACGACACCCACGGGTTGAGATGGGGTAGTGATATTATTTGTATTCTTAATCCGTCACTACACGGAGTCAGGAGTAGACACATATTGATTGTTGGTATATTTTTTATTGGGTGTATTCACAGCTCGATATAAATAGTTTAAGTATAATGATGAGCCAAATAATAATCGACATTGTGAACCAAGCTTCATCCAACCGAATTCGCAAATCTTTATTTTGTTTTTTTTTCGCCGCTATATTTTTCTCACGCTATACCAAATATGTAGACTTCTTTATTTGTATTTAATAATTTGATAGAGTAAATATAGTAGTTATCTAATAATAAGCATGTGAAAATTAGTTTATACTTTTGCTGTTTAAATGTTTTTTTTTAATTTAAATTAATCAAGCGCTTTTCATTAGCAATTCAATGCAACGCGTTGGATTGCAACGCATTAAATAAAACGAATGGTAGACACCTAAAATCAGTACTTACAGAAAAATTGCAGAGTAAAACTTCATAGGTTAGTTATGCATATTGTAATTAAATGATATCGTTAACGTTCAAATCTATAACATACATACTGCCGTACTCAGAGACATTACTTAACTTATAAGTTTATTTAGTAAAACCGTGTAATACTTAAGTCTATACGCCTAAAGACGATTATTCAATGAAAAAATTGTGTTAATTGATGTCTCTGAGTGTGGCAGTTACTTAATACCTACTTAATAACTAGTGATCATGTTAAATACAAATTTGCTGTCATAACAATTGCAGTAAACGGTATCTAATAGAAAATGAAAAATAATAACATTATAATTCGCTTTGTAACGATTTATGGCTCTCAACTGGATGATTATGATTCTGATAATCCTTAAACGGTGAGGTAGATGTGCTAGTTATGTGCGCACTAACACAAACTGATTTTTTTGTTCGTTGCCTTTGTCGATTCCGATATCGTTGTCAAATATGTTTGAAAATTTATATACGCCTGTCATATGTTGCTGTCATTTTAAAACCTGTGACAACTATAAATATCAAATATAGCCAATCGAATGCCCAGATTGCTCGATTTGCGTCGTAATTTTATTTATCGTAGAAATTAAGCTGTTTAATATTGAGACGCTCACTGTAATTGTTTGTAAGTATGTAAATTATATATGTAATTATGAAAATAAGTTGTCAAAAATGTCAGTTGGTGTATAGGTCGATCCTCCCTCGATCTTTCGCATTGTTATCGAACAGACGTGCATTTTATTAAAATAAACAAATAATTACTATTTAATTGTGACCTCGTTTAGCAATAGCCGGAAAAGTGTGTCAATTGTTATTGAAATAAAATTCTATTGTAGCGTTATGCGTAGTGATTTAGTGCAATAGTATTATGGAGAGTCCTTTTAACCGTAGTAACAGGACTTTTCGGACTCCTCCTCCGTCACCCGCACCAGTGGCGCCAACACCGCCCACACAGAATGAAGACAGGACTGACGATATTGTCTCCACATCTGAGATCCAAAATTGGATGCAGAGTGTGGAGCTCTGCCTTAAGGAAGTGTGCTCTATTGCAACGGAAGGAAAGCTGAATTCGGATCAAAAATCCAAGATTCATAACCTGTGTCGTAGAGCTGCCCATGGAACTTCACAGCTGGCAGTTCAATATCAGTCCCTAAAAATTAGAATTGTACAAGCCCATGCTACGATCCAAACCATGAGAGACCAACAAAACCTGTCCCAACACTTAAAAGATCTGCAACTAACGATCAAGGAATCCTCTAAGCCTACTCCAGCGACCACTTCTTATGCTGCTATGGTGAAAACTGGCCCCAACAAGTTCATCCAACCTACCAACTTAAGCCAAGTTGCCATCTACCCCAAAGACAAACAAAAAACTAGTGAAGAGACAAAGTCCTTAGTTCAGAAAATTTTTCGCCCAGACCAGATGAAGCTTCAAGTGAGAGGCCTCCGTAAGACAAGAAATGGTGGCGTTATAATTAGCACAGACTCGAAGGATGATATAGAAAAATTAAAAAAATCGGAACACCTAACCACATCAGGCCTCACGATCGATGAACCGTTTAAACGTAGGCCAAGAGTTGTGGTCTTAGGAATTCCCACCTATATGGAAGAGAAAGACGTATTTACTTGCATTTACCAACAAAATTTGGCGGATACACTGCAGGACACTAGCTTAGAATTATTTTTGTCTTCTATTAAACTGAGCCACAAATCGGGCAAAAAGGACGCTCCCACCTGTAACTTTGTAATCGAAGTACCGGCTCTCATTCGCAAAGCCCTAGTCAATAGAGATAGGCTGTTTGTTAACTGGTCCTCTTGTCCTGTCCGCGATTTCACTCTAGTCACCAGATGCTACAAGTGTCAACAGTTTGGTCATGCTGCAAAAACATGTCGGGAGTCAACCTACACTTGCGGTCACTGTGGTGAAAAAGGTCACTCAATTAAGGACTGTAATAAAAAAGCAGAGTCACCAAAATGTGCTACCTGTTTGCACTTCAATAAATCTAGCAATCATAACACAGGTGCTGTTGACTGTCCTGCCAAACTGATGGCCGAAAAAAGGTATATCAACTCCATCGATTATGAGGGCGTCTAAGAGCGCCGCCTTTTCTTTTTATATTATTTGCACTCTTTAGTTGTAAAATTATGGCCAATGAACTCATCACTGACATTGACAATACTATTTTTTATGAGTCTAAGCTATGCGATACTGAAAAATGCAAACATTACATTTCTAACTTTAAAAATGCTTTCACAGTACTAACTCAAAATATCCGCAGTATTCACAAAAACATGGATAGCTTTAATGTTTTCCTACATCAACTTAATATTGAGTGTGACGTCATGATTCTTACAGAATGCTGGCTTTCTAAGTGTAAGGATAATCTTCCTCATTTACAAGGTTATAACATTCATCATAGCTTGGTATCCCATAATCAAAACGACGGTATAGTAATTTATGCCAAAGAATCTCTGGTGATGACTGTAGATGAACCTTTTAGCGAAGATAGCAATTGCTTGCTCATCAAAATTGGCAGCGATATAGCAATTATTGCTATATACAGATCTCCATGCTTCAGAAATTTGGATAAATTTAACCATAAATTAAATAGCTTAATCCTAGCCCTTTCTTCCTTTAAAACTGTTATTCTTACTGGTGATCTAAATATAAACATTAACTCTGAAGATAACAGTGCGGATACGCAACATTATCTTAACCTATGCGCTTCCAACGGACTCTTTCCTTCCCATACCTTCCCAACTCATCAGAGTGGCTCTTGTTTGGATCACGTCATGCTCAAAACTAGATTTCCGTGTTTAACGATAGTTACTAACTCCACAATAACTGATCATTGCGCAGTATTACTAACAATAAATCTTACGCTATCCAATCATTTTATGCAACCAAAATTAAAATCTAAAATAAATATAAACAACCTCGAACGTGATTTATGCAACATTGACTTTAGCCCAGTTTACAATTCTGCTGACGCTAATAGTTCCTTAGAATACGTTATCAACAACGTGCAACAAGCAATTTTATGCAATTCAACGATCATTAAATTAAGTCGAAGAAAATATAATATAAAACCTTGGATAACCCCGGGAATTATCCGTTCAATACGGCATAGAGATAAATTGCATAAAAGAGCAAAACAATATCCAGATAATTCTATTTTACAGCTTTCTTACAAAAGATACAGAAATTTCTGTAATAATCTTGTGAAAAGGCTTAAAATAGAATACGATAAATCACAAATAGAGAAAGCAGGTAACAACACTAAATTACTCTGGAAATTAGTTAAGAACGTAACATGTATGTCACAACATCATAAATTAGAGTCGAGCTTATTGCACACGCACCCCACTCCACTTGCTTCAGCTGATCACGTAAATAACTTTTTTGTAAACATTGGTAAGAATCTTGCTGATAAAATACTAATCAACTCAAGTTCTTTTGTTCCAAGCTATTCTTCGCTGGCTAAATCACAGATACCGCAATGTGGCAAATCTTTTGTCATGTTAGACGTGGACCAAAATGAAGTGGAACGGATAATTCTGAGTTTGAAATCCCATTCTGCAGTTGGTTGGGACAACATCAGTAACAATATTCTAAAAACCTTTAAGCATATACTAGTCCCTCCTCTAACTCACATTTTTCAATTATGCCTCTCAAATGGAATATTTCCAAAATACCTTAAAAAAGCCATAGTTGTACCTATTCACAAATCTGGAAAAAAAGATGATGTGTCTAATTACAGACCTATTTCCTTATTACCGTCTATATCCAAAGTGCTGGAAAAGATTGTTAATATAAGATTAAAGTCATACCTTGAGAGCAAGTCCCTTCTTTCCCAAATGCAATTTGGTTTCAGAAATAAACGTTCTACGGCTGATGCGGTACATTGTCTAACTGACTACGTCACTGAAGAAATTGGGAAGAGTAAAAAAGTTATAGCAATTTTCCTTGATTTAGCCAAGGCATTTGATACTATTCCTGTGTCAAAACTTTTAACTAAATTAGAAAACCTAGGAATAAGAGGCTTGCAGCTAAAGTTTTTTGAGGACTATTTGCAAGACAGATATCAATGTGTAAAATTGGGCGACGATATTCTAAGCGCTGATATGCAAATTCCTGCTTTTGGTGTGCCTCAGGGAAGTTTATTAGGTCCTACTTTATTTCTTATTTACATTAACGACCTGTGCAATTTAAATCTAGATCATGGCACAATCATATCATACGCTGACGACACTGCGCTCATTTTTTCTGCTGACACATATACTGATGCACATAAGTATGCACAAAATGGTTTCAATGTCGTGAATAATTGGCTTCAACATAACCTACTCACATTAAACGCTGATAAGACGAATTTTTTGAATTTTAGCATGCGGAAGCAGCACATTCCTGCCTTAACTCATAATTTAATTGCTCACCATTGTAATTCATATCTTACAAATACCTGTTCTTGTCCCACAGTCAAAAATACTAACAGCACCAAATATCTGGGAATCATTATTGATGAGACTCTTTCTTTTAAAGAACATATCTCCTCTTTAACCAAACGTGTTCGGAAACTGATATTTGTTTTTAAAACATTAAGACACATTGCAGATCAGAAGCTCATTATACAAGTATATCAAGCATTATGCCAATCCATCCTACAATACTGTATAACATCTTGGGGAGGTGCTCCAAAAACCGTAATGTTAGGAGTAGAACGAGCCCAAAGAACCATCCTTAAAGTAGCTACCTCTCGCCCTTTCCGATATCCGACGGTCCAATTATACCAAAATTGTAAAGTTTTAACAGTTCGCCAACTATTTATCTTGTCTACTGTACTAAAACATCACACTGCGCTTACGTACGACCCTAACATCACTAACACCAAGAGGCGGAAATATAATGTTTGCATTACAATTTCAGAATCTAGATATATTTTTACAAATAATTATTATCCCTTTTTAGGACCTTTTTTGTATAAGAAAGTAAATAAGGCGTTATCTATATTCCATTTTAACTATTTTAGATGTAAGTCGATTATTAATAATTATTTGCAAAGTTTGTCCTATGACCAAACCGAAAATATGTTAGTTGTAATCAAATAAGCTGTTACATATTTATAATTGAATTGTAGTTTAATTGTTTGTTTAGTTTTATTATTCGTTTTATTATGATTTTTGTTTTTTTAGATAGTTTTTACACATTCTTGTTCTCTCTACATTGTAAGGAGTACAAGAGTGTTTGACCTAAGACCGCCTGTAGCACAGGTTTTACTACCTAGTACAGGCTAATCATAAATTTTTGTTCCCTACATTAAGTTATTTTTAAGAGTTCTGTTTATTTATACATACCTTATTACTTGAATAAATTTTACTTTTACTTACTTTTACTTTACTAGGTGCTTCATTGTACCTTCCTACTATGGGGGTAGAATTACCTTGCGTGGCAATACTTGTGATTTCCAACTTTTATCTGTTTTGGATATTAAATTTTTATTGCTTACCTACTGAAATAATAAAGTATAATATACAAAAGTTTAGTATAACTAGATTATCAATTACTTTAGCCATTCGGATTCAAACTATACTCATAGTAATTGCCAAATAAAACAATGAACACTGCTACTTATGTCAGCAACCCATTACTGTCCTACTGCTGGGCTCAGGTCTCTTCTCCTGATCTAGAATTCTAGACAGCTGAGAGGTTTCTGCTGCTAACTGGTACTTAACTCATTATTTTTATCCGTTCATATACAAGACCAATCATCATTATCAGCATCGTCAGCCACTGCTGAAAATAGGCCTCACCTAATTTCCGCGACAGCGAGCGATTTTGACGATCGGCAATATAGCTCGCAGAACTGATGGCCGATGGGGCAAAAAAGTTCTCGAGTGGCGGCCACGTATTGGCACTCCGCCAGATGGACTGACGACCTGGTAAAGGTTGGCCGTTGGATGCGAGCGGCACAAAATAATAATAGTATTCTACCACATTCACACAGCGCCATCTAGTCCCAAAGTAAGCAATTATATTTGCTTGTGTTATGGGTACTAAACAACTGATATACTACTTAAATATATTTTTTTTGTAAATACATACATATTATAGATAAATTACACCCAGACACAGAACAAACCTCTATGTTCATCACACGAAGATTTGTCCTGGGTGGGGATCGAACCCACGACCTCCGGCTTAGCAGTCAGGGTCACTAACCACTAGACCAAGAGGCCAGTCAAAAAATCATCATTATATTTATATATAATTTCAGTACAACAATAAGTCCAACATGTTAGTTCACCCTACATAATGGCTACCGATTAGCCTTGTTCTCACAACAGTACCATGAGAAATTCAATCAAACTGACTATTTTAATGGCCTTCCGATTGCGCCACAATCAATATTATTTTTCCCACTGCAGTACGCTGTCATTAACTGTATCATGATTTATTCGTGTTTTGTTTTTGAGTTATTATTGTTTTATATAATTGGGCTGTGAACTGCAAAGATTTTGGAATAAGTCGTGGAGGAATTAGCTTGAATAGGGAGCGTTCATTGATCAAGCGTTGTTAGAATTTAGATTATCTTCTATTTAGTCTGGAGTCTGTGTTGTTCTGCAAAAGAAAAAGGGCTCGCTTTTGTTTAATTAAGTATAACATTAACGCGAGTAGCCTTGGCCTTTACTCGCAATTTTGATATACAGACTGGCCTGTCGGTCTAGTGGTTAGTGACCCTGACTGCTAAAACGGAGGTCGTGAGTTCGATCCCCACCCAGGACAAATCTTTGTGTGATGAGCATGATTGTTTGTTCTGTTTCTGGGTGTAATTTATCTATTAAATGAAAATATTTATCAGTTGTTTAGTACAACACATGCAAATATAATTGCTAAATTTGGGACTAGATGGCGTTATGTGAATGTGGCGAAATATTATTAAACAATTCGTCGATTTTGATATAGTTTTCAAATGTTTGAAATTAACAGTGACATGGAAATCTATCAATCGATTCCACGATAGCGATTAGGCTCTTCTATAATTATACACACGTCGTGCTTGTCCCTTTAGCACACGGAGTCCTCTCACTGTCATTTCAAGTTCACTATCCAAGAGCCACTGTTCGATTGCATCTCTTTTGGTAATATTTAAAACAGCATTCAAGAAAAAAAATTACAAAAATATAGATCAAATAATATAAAAAGGAGAAAAATAGGTATCGATGGGTTAGCGCTGATCCCCCCTCGTTTTTGTTTCCCCCCGAAAATTTTAAACAAGAACGGGGGGAACCATCATTAACCCATCTATTTTGTGGACAGAAAATAAACTCTAATCTAAAAAAATACGATCATTACATGACTTTGAAAAGCTATAACATAATATACTATCACGCCTCTTCCAAGGGGTAGGCAGAGTGTTATCTTACGCATATTTATCCAGCTATGTTTGGTCCAATATAATAGCAGCATATAAACTGATGTCTAAAAATAACTACGTCTGCAATTTATTACTCTTCATTCTTTATTGTATCTCAACAGTATCCCACATAAATTGTCAAACATCCCAGGCATTCAAAAATTAGCCCAAAGCTATAAGGCTACAAGTCAAGCGTTGCGTGCGAACACAAGTAGCATCATAACACGCAACTGCAGAGTGATTTAAACATAACTTTCAAAGACTAATGACGTTTATTAAGGCAATCAATTTATTAAATTAACCAATTGAGATATCTGTAAAGGTAGATGTTGCTTTACGCGCGCATTTAATAGCTACAGTTACAGCATGCATTGCTATAAAACGACGAATATTTATATTGATACATGTTCCTAGTTATATTATTTTAACCGACTTCAATAAAAAGGAGGTTCTATGGTACATTTTCACGGATATATTTTTTTATGTATGTTCACCAAATGTATCTTTCTACCTATGTAAAGTCGACCATATATTTGCTTTACCAATTTTGACAAAAAAAATCCATTAAAATTAAATAAAACTCATTCTTGATGACAATTGGCACTGTACTGATTTCACTTGCAAGCAAAAATAGACATTATTGTTTTGTGATATACAAACGACTTTTACTCTAAGGGTGGTAATTGTAAAATGTATTGTCGACTATACATAATATATTATGCTACAGATTCTGCCCATGGTTACGTACACGTAGCGATACAAATAAGTCTATAGCACCTTGGGATCATATACACTTTCATACTTTCTGTTAATAAATCATATTTTGAGTTTACAAAAAAAATATCAGTAACAGACTAGTGTCTAAAACATCCAAACTAATTGCATTTTAGTTTTACAATAAAATTTTGATCGCACAAAAGAATCTCGCACCTAACTTCAAGTAAAAGGTAGCTTTTATTAAGTGGCAACAAACACGCGATCTTCACTTTAGAGCTTTTAATATTGCTGTAAACAAATTGCGATTTATATGAGAAATCTCTTTCGGTTGGTCCAGTGGGGTGCCGATTGAAAATTTATTAATTTGATTCATTTAGTTGCTTTAAGCCAGAGCAGAGTTGATAAATTGGCGAGAGGGTCGATTTTGTAGAGATTATTTTACATTAGATCGCGCTAACATTATTCGGGACTTTCACCGATTCTTACCACGAGATATTCTTTTTTTTTAAGACTTTGTTTAATACTAGTTAACAATGGAAAATGGTACAAAACGACGACTTCAAAAAGGATACTTCCCGATTCATACCGGGTGCGAACAGCTATTGGTATATATCGACGAAATACCGCACTAACTTAAATTTTTACATTACCTAATTGCATACAATTTTATATACTTAGTAGAAAAGCTTGTATAGTTAAGTTTAACTTCATTAATAAACACCTAACGCAATATTAAACCATAATATGTTTTACACGACGACGTTAAAGGTCAAAGTGATGCACGCTACTAGTGTAGTAATCTATAATTTATTATCATTTGATTACCACACATTATATTGCGACATGCTTTGTATAATTATATTGTTGAGTGATCGTATACATCATTTATGCCTTGAAATATAATTGCATTTATTAACGCCAAATGTCAAAGCATTAGTGGTTCCTGAGGGTAGCAAAAGTGGTTAGCGGAATAAACGCGCAGACTGGAATTTGGGCTCTGGGATATACTTAATCGAAAAACTATTGGAGCCAATCACCCATTGAACGTTATTGGCGGTCCATGATGAGACAGTATGTTAGCCGAGTTGTCCAACACTAATAGAAGGTTAAGAACTACTAGTCTAAAAGCTTCAATTTTATTATCTTTTTTCTAGTCAAAACTAAAGTTACATATATATATATGTATAGCGTAAAGGTTAAATGACT
This sequence comes from Laspeyria flexula, assembly GCA_905147015.1. Taxonomy (NCBI): domain Eukaryota; kingdom Metazoa; phylum Arthropoda; class Insecta; order Lepidoptera; family Erebidae; genus Laspeyria; species Laspeyria flexula. The sequence continues at coordinate 5,552,521 of LR989964.1, read as the reverse complement.
TGATATTTACCTGCGTTTCTAAATTTTAAAGTTGAACACTCCTCCATTAATTCTTAAAAATATTAAACAAGTAAACGTTTATACGTAGATTACTTCAGTAATAATGGAGGTGCTCGCGCTCGTAGTATATTGGTACTAAGATGGTCGATACAATCATCTAAGTTAAGTGGGTTGATGTCTCCATCGAAGTCCGTGCTGCCGAAAGCGCGTAAAGCACTTTAGTTCGGTTCGGTTAGTCGATAAGTCAAGCTGAAAGTCTTCTGGGTGACCTGATAAAAATGCCAACACTAGGGTCTGCTTCAGGCCTTTTCAGTAAGAAGAAGAAGAAACAAACACAAACTATAAGTCCTAAACTGTTTATAAAAACCATGAAAACTAGGGCACGAATGACTCACTGATGTTATATCAACGGTTCACGATGCCATTCCAACGTTTCATGTATTGCTTGCGTGTTATCTACGCAACTAGTTTGCGTGAGAAGTAACTGGCAATTCGAATTAGAATGCCTCCGCCTCTCTGACACGCCCATAAGTAGGTGCAACGATATCTGATCGTTACGTAAAGCTGATTGTGCATATTCTGGGCAGTTGGGCTATCGAGTAGAACGTGAGTTTTGAATTTTTATTGTAGTTACATTTCTCATCGCCTGTTACACTTCTGGCAAATAAGTGCTAGATAAGCCTTTAAGAAACTTACTTGACAGATTTTTGACTTTTTTTTTATAAAATCTGTCAAAAAGTTTCAGGTAGTTTATTAGACACTTATTTGAAGGTAGTGAAACAGGCCCTCAGACAATTTAGCAAAAATACAAGACCACTAATAAGTACTTCTCTTTTGAATTTTCATAAAGTTGAAGTTTGTTTATTTGGCTGTTACAATAATTTTGTTTTAAAGTAGACAGCCTTTTTGGTGTTTTCTTGGCCCATCCACAACGTCCCGTGTCAACCAACTACTGGATAAATGCCTTCTCACATAACTTTCAAATAATTAACTCTCGTCATTACCTGAGGTCTGATTTGCTGTCGCAGGGTACGGGCTTGCTATTTTGGCTCGTCGCATGCCTGATGAACTATGAGCAAAAATTATCACTTCTCTTCATCAACATCGACAAACTCAAGATCGGTAGTTGTAATTAAAATAACGAAAACATTTTACTTAAACATATGTACGCGACTGTACAAGTTTCGCGATGACGCACATTGATATCAAAGTACATGTGTGAACGGTACTTGCACTGTAATAGATAGAGCCTATTGTTTTACGTTAACTACTCAGACGATATGGATATCGTTCTGAGTACCACTAAGTAGGCTGGCCAGCGCTCCACATACATTGTGATAACCACATGCATACATAATGTATTATGTTGCATCGCGTGTTACTAAGTAGATAAACCTACCAAACTAACTTTTTTGTTTTACATTTAGAAGCAAAGAGTTGTAGTAAAGGATATTTATCGTGGTACGAGTGCCGACTCACTCGATCGAGACATATTCCTTATGGAAGAGTTCTGGCCGAAAGGTGTTGTGTTCGGACGTTTTCGTGGAAGATTTGCACAACACAGTTCCGCGTAACACAATGCCGAAGTGATTGTGTACCTAATTATAAATTAATATTAATAAATATAGGTATGTTAGTCTGTAAGGTATTTATCTATGGGATCTATGCAATCTCGAAATAAATGGATTATTATTATTTAAATTTAACTTTTACTTTTATATATTTATTAATTATTTATTTATCGCTCGCGGCTCCATTTACGTGTATGTCAGAAAAAAAGAGTCTATGGGCAATCCCAGACTATAAATCTATTTGTGAGCCAAATTTCATAGAGAACCTTTTAGCCGTTTTGGCGTGATTGAGTAAAAAACACCCTTCCATACATCCATCCATCCTAATTTCGTATCTGTAATAAGTAAGATGTAGCTCAATTTTTGACAGTGGTTTTCTTTTTCTGCAAGGCTAGGACACAGACTAAATACATAGCATTTTAACTAATTTAAAATATTTAATTATATTAACAAACAAATATACTTTAGCGGCCAAATAGAAATAGGTTCCAATTCAAAACAGTTATTGGTATTACATATGTATTCATATTCACAAAATACAGGTCAACTGTTTAACAGATTCAATGGTTTATCTCATTAACAGAGATTACAATAGTGTTTATTATCAATACCATACAATAGAGACACTAAAAGTCGTGAATATGTTAATAGCTGTTGTTCCATTTCATAATTAGTTATTAAAAGGGCTTGACTTCATAATACATTGATATAAACTTAAGTTACTAAGTTAGCAATTGTCAAAATGAACATATGGCTGCAGCCATTTATGTAATTTTTCGTTCATGTTTTTAGCGAGACGGTGACATCGTTACACTGTCAAATTGAGATCACGTCGTAATGTTTGCAAATATTACTGTATGTTAGAGACAAATAAATAAATTTGTTTGCTCGAAAATATTTAAATTAGGTAATAATAATATAACAGCCATAATATTTTCTCTTTTCAGTGATTATAAAAAAAAATATGGATAAATATAATCCTAGGGCGAGAACCGACACAAGATATTGTATACATCTTTTTCATAGAATAGCGGCTACACTTTTTCACACGCTTCTATAGACACTTTGTTCTTCTAGTTGATTTAGCTCAATGCATATTACATCCAGACTGCATACAATATCAGGCATACTAATAAGCAATAAGTTGTAATATAATTTAAATGATGAATTGTTATTATGTGGGACTTCAATCAAAATGTTAAGAAACAGTACCTTTATGAAGTCTCATAAAATTTATTACAGCTTAGGATGGAAATATAATTATTGTCCTGTAAGTAACAGTTATATCTCGAAGGCAAGACGTGGATGAACGAATCGTGTATGTTGAATTCTGTTTAAGTCGAAACTTTGCTGTGAATAAATAAATTTAAATGCGGTATTACAGATCAGGAGTACCCTCAACCGGCGAGAATGCATGAAAAGACTGATGAATGTTGAAGAAGCCAAAGATGTATGTCAGAATCGTAGCAAGTGGAAAGAAATGGTCTCTGCCTACCCCTCTGTTAGGAAAGAGGCGTGATCTATATGTATGTATGTTTAATATTTGTGAATAATACTTTCATTCAAATTAATTTATCTATGTAATCTATACCTAGTAAAACCAAATTATAAAATATATAATCTACATATAAAATCGCATACTTGAGTACGATGACAATAGGTCATTTTTTTCAGATATTCGTTGAATTCTAAATATGGGCCTTATGAGAAACAATTAGGAAATGCAATGAAAAAAAAACTATTGTAACATAGATGGGAATAGATTTTGTGGTTTTGAGAACCGATATCTACGGTGGTCATATGTGTGCATGATTTAGTATTGAAGATTAAAATCATTAAAAGAAATTTTCCATCTATAAATTAATTTAAGACAACTGAATGACGTCAATAATATGACGTCAACAAAAAATGGATTAAGCCTGGATAGCTTAAGTGAAGAGAACATTGGAACAGGATGCTCAAGGCACAGGTTCAGGTCTAAAGTTTCTGATGTCGTTTAGTATTTAATCATGAGTTTATTGTCTTTTTTAATAAGTACAACAAAACATAAATATTATAGCATCACATGCCTTTCGATAACTGAGCGAAATATTACTAACATATTGCACACTCAGTGGAAAAACGTAGTGACATGATCAATTTCATTTCTCAATTAACAATCTTAAAACAATCAATTCAAGACAGAAATTGCTGAATACACTTAATTGATATAAAATTGATATAAAAATATAAATAAAATGCCTTTCCAACAGAGGTACGATTTATTTATAACATAACTCGAATACACGTAAGTTGAAGTATTTCATTCTCATGTCGAAGCAATACAGTCTGAATGTATATCTATGATAATGATGTCCATAACGACTTAGTATATAATTATAGGCTTACTAATATAATTGCTAATGTCTGTCCGTTGTCCAAGTTTATTGCAACATCACATTTCAATGGAGAGAATAATAATATGGTGACAGTTATAATGAATGGTTAAACTTTTTGTCCGACGTGAGATCTTACATCAGTGGGTCATGGAGGTATATTATTAGCGAACGATAAGGGCAGAGAATTAAACTTATTTTGTAATCGCAAATAGAGGTTAGGTGTAATCGATTTGTAGTATCATTTCATTTAAACTGGGACTCTACTCGCAATTTCGACATTCGGTTAGTAGATTAAGATATAATGAATAAAGAAAAAAGTCATATCAATTTTTCGGTCTATAAAATAGTTTTTGTTCTAAATTCAGTTTTAAAGTTACGATAATAATTCCTCTAATGGTGGAATTATCGTTAATTGTAATCTTATCTTATTCATTATTCCAATCTATAAACTTCCCACTACTGGGCAAGGGTGTCCTCCAAAGAATGTGGAGGGAATTTATAGTATAAGTATTATCGATGCGAAAGTTAGGCAGATGGATGTATGGATCGATTATGTTACTCAATTACGTGAAAACGGCTGATAGGATCTACATGAAATTTACCGACGCACCACACGGGAGGAGCTGTGGGTGGAAGCTAGCTATAAAAATAAGAAAAAAATAACACAACAACTAATCCAAAATTCCCACCAACAAAAAAGACATTCCTTAAAAATAATCCTCTCAATCAAAACCTACTACTAAGCCCCAAACATTCAATTCAACAAAACAATTACACGAATAAAGAAATCAACCACAAAATACTCTTCACTGTTTAAATTTATTCATATCTCGAAGCCTGGGAACGGACAGGACATGAGCTGAGCATACGACCTTACAAATTATAAGTCGGCATTTCGTACGTGTCTGATTGACAGCAATTTTCATTTCATATGAAGATGACACGTCTCTGAAAGGTCACGAGGTATCTAATTTAGTAATTGCGAGGCGTAAAAATGGATGGCAGTGTTGTAAACGGTACTTGGATGATACATGGTGTATGTAAGTTTATTTCGGGAAATTTGAAAGATGTCTATATTTAAACTAATGGACTTGCTTCTTTTTCCCAGGACTGCTGTGAGATCGTTTTTTGTTTGGAATGCTAGAGAGTAAATACGAATGTTGAAAGATATTTAGTTCTAACTGGAGAGAGTAAGTCACTCTGAATTTCGACATTTGACAGCGACATCAAAACCGAACGTTCGAATGTTGAAATTCCGAGTAAGGCTCCTGGAAACTATTGATACAAAGTAAATACTCTTTTGAAAGCGCATATCAAAAGAGAGTGCAGTGATGGTCGAATGGATAAGGGAACGACGCGGCGGTGTGCTAAAAACGTTCGATTTTGACTGGCAACAATACAAAATTTAAATTTTTGTTTTATCTGTATGAGTCACGTGACTTGTAAAAATCTTTTCTCTCATGAAGTTTTCAGTATCATAATAATAGTAGAAAAAAGTATTAGGTATGTCTGAAATGGTACGTTCCATGTGTTGCATTGCTACTTCCCTTATATACCAAACTACTACAAGAATTATTTTCAAGCATTCGAAATATATAAAAACAAAGATATACCATGGTACTTACATTCGAATGTACCAGAAACGCTATCTAATCTGATGTACGGTGGGCGTGGTAGCCAGTGAAATGTTGGCCGTTTCCCCTCGTTACTGCGTCTAGCCGCTGTGACGGGAGCACTGCGGTATCTAGACAATCTAGATCTGGGTAAAGTTAAGGTAACAAAATATATTACCTAAGAACATATCTACATACTAAACATTAGTCGGAAAATCTCGGGAAAGTTTAGAAACGCTGGCCTAGTGCGGGTTGGTGGATCAGACATACTCATAGAATTTCTTCTAGGGTATGTGGGTTTCCTCACGATGTTTTCCGTTACCGTTAGCAGATGGTAAGACACTTGACTAGTACCTACATATAAATTCCACAAAGTGGAATCCACATTGTTACTGCCGGTCGGGATCGAACTCGGACCGCGTGATTTGCACGCCGGTCCCTTATCCATACAGCCACCATCGCTTACGCATTTTTTTATATCCTACTAATTGTAGAAAGTTAAGATGGATGGATGTACCTATGTATGGTGCATGTTTGTTACTCAATACGCCAGAACAGCTGAAAGGGTTTTTAAGAAATTAGACACATAGATTATAATCTGGAGTAACTTAGACTACTTTTTACAGAAATACGCGGGCGGAATTTTTTCATTCTATAATTTTCTTAAAACGTTGAAAATATTTTAATAACTTATTTTATTTATTTGTACGTATACACAAACGGTGAAAAAATAAGAGTATTCAACAGCCACGCAGTAGATATCACTTTCTTACATTCGATACCAGTAGCGACATCTCTCGATGCATCCGTGAACGAATTTTGGGGTAAAATATATTTTTAGGTTTGTTTCAGTGTTGTAATATTCAAATATTAAGTTTAAAATTCATAATTATGCGGTAACTAGTTTTATTATTTAATATGAAATTGCATTTAATGAATACTTTTCTATTGACGTATTTTATAAAGGATATCCATTTTAACAACCGTTTTAAAATTATTCTACAGTAAATTTCGAGTTATCGTTCATACATTTGCACCTGAAATATACCTTCGGTTTGACACTAACGATATGGCACTAAGCAATGAATCAAGGTGCCTTTGCACTTATAAATAAGCGGGACCATAACGTAATTGGTGTGTAAATAATCTTCCAAATGAGCATTAATGAGCAAACTCGGGCATCTTCATTCTTCTTTTGATATATTTATGTACCCATTTTGAAAGATTTTCAGGAATGCTATACAGTTTTGAATGGAATGTGTGTAGCTGACGTAAGCATGATATATCTTTCCGATTCGTTATACAAATCATGTAGATTCTTCGTAATATATCTAGAATATTGACTGTTATGTTTGGCAAGTTGTAAAATTTAAATGTTAATAAAATTAATTGCCACATTTATGAAAGCTTTTTTACTTGACAACAACTCGACCTATTTAGCTGTGACTTTAAATAATTGTTAGAAATAGATTCAAATCGAAATTCTTGTAGTTTTTTTTTATAATATAATACATTGTATATGACTGTGAAATCAAGACCCTTTCCTTTGTTAATCTAAAAAAAAATATAATATAATATAACCTATATTAAGTAGAAAAAACAATAATTGTTGCGTCCAAATCAAATCATGAACTTACTTAAAAGAAATTTACTAGGTAGAGTAATTACAATCTAATTTAACAAGTTATAAAATTGCATAATATGCAATTATAATTTTGGTAATGACTTTTATAATAAGCTGTTACATTTATTATACTTCACTGTATGTTTTCAAATAAAATAAAATAAATATCTTTTTTCTACCAACCATCACTGAAATTAAAAATATCTGTCACAAATAAATGCATGGAAGTAATTACATTCCCATACAGACATTACAAAGGCGAGTCCATTAAACGGTCGTGGTAAGGTTTTTTGTGGTGGCATCTTTTGACCCAGCTCATGTCCTCGGGCTAAACAGTAAATAATGATCCCCATACCATGTATAAATTATGAAATGAAATCATAAAAGTTGGGATTTCTTAAAGCTGATGATACCGGGGTGCTTTATGCTTTTAAAACAATACTTTAAATTAATGAAATATAAATTTCATTGTATTAATTTTGTATGTTGTGTAGACCTCGCAAAAGATGGTGAGACGAGTACGAATCCTGCAATGATACGGGCTAACTGAACTGTATCCGTATGTTTTTTAATAAATTATTGTTATTTGTCGCATAAAAATATCATAAATATCCTAACGGCATTGAAAATAGATTGATTTTTTGTTTATACCTCAATATAAATATTGACTATGCGAATTCTAAAACTCCAACTTGCACGCTTTAATGTAATCCAAAGTTTTCGCTTAACGTATTTATTTATATATTAATATGAAACGACATAAAGGGACAAGTTATTTTTATAATTTCTACACTAATTTGAATTTACAAAAGTCACCTTAAAATAAGCATTATCACCATCATAATTTCAACCCACAAACGTCCCACTGCTGGGCACGGGTCTCCTTCAAAGAATGAAGGGAATTAAGCCTACTATACCACGCTGGCCCGATAAGCATGCTTATTTTACCCGTCGCGACGGGTAAAATAAGCATGCTTATCCGTAATTTAAAAACAACACATTTAATTAATTTTATGAAATAATTTTACTTTTGCTCTGTACATAAATCGTAATAAAAACAATTATACTATTATTATCATCAATTTTTGCAGACGAAAAACTTCACACCTATTATGATGTAGTCACACCAGACAACAACACTATATATTTTTTTAAGATGACAGTAACGCCAGTGTTTTGCATAGAGGTCGTTACCGTCTATGATGGATGGGATCACACGATCTTAACCGAACATACCCGAGAAGTGGCGAAGCTTTCCAGCCATAGCCGATTTGCCCCCGGCAAGAACTATCTCGGCCGTTTTAGCTATTTAAATGAGACGTCAATAATAAGTTGCAGATAATTTAAAATCATATTACTGGTTATTTTAAAGTACCTACAAAAGAATACAAAAGTAGGAAGCCTATGGTTAAACGTTTTTCTCTAGCCATTGCAGGCTTATAGGCCCTCTTTTGACGCAACTATGCTCATTATAGAATAATAAGGTACTTATATATATTTCAAATAGTTTTAATGATAAGCAAATTATTATTTAAATACCATTTTTTTTATACAAATCTATAGTTAAGGGGTTATTACACTATACGATATTCAGGGTCCCTTTAAGGCTACTCCTACACGGTGTTCACACCGTGTAGTTTAATATAAGTACAAATGGATCAATAGTATATACACTACATGTTGTTCAGGAGGTGCCTTTAAGGGGTCCTGAATATCGTGTAGTATAATAACCTCTTTAAAAAGAACTAGTGTTGCCTGACGATAGACATGTCATTATTTTTATCATCATCAACCCATTATATCAAATTGCTAGACAACGGTATCTAGTCAAATGAATTCTAGACTATAATAATATGGTGGGACATATAGGTATGGCTCGAGTAACCTAAGAATTAATTATAACTACTTATCAACCCTGTAAAAACCTTTCACTTTCACATATTATGTTAACAATATATTTCATAATTATTCTGCTCTTTTTTCTTCGGGAATCTGTACGAGTTAACCACTGCTTATTACATAAAAACAAAAGCAAAACCAAAAGCACCACTGAACGACGGAATGCAATAAAATCGTGACAATCATCTAGAGGCAAAACCTTAAACGCCTTATAATAATCTATGCGCCGCCTTAATCTAAAAGGACCTAACGAAAATCTGGCCAAAAAACCGTGAGAAACCATCTTTCAGACGAGCAGTGACTCGATTCTTATGATATATTGCTTTAAACGTGCCATTTAGCGCTTACTCGTCCAAGTTTAAGTATAGTGGGGCAAATTAGAAAAAAAAATGTAAACACAACATTGTACGAATTCAATAATTAGATTAAGATTATAATGATGGGGGTTGGGACGCCGTCGGCGACGGCGGGTCGCGCGCCCGTCGCCGCCCCGTGGCGCCCCAGGCGGGGTGTTTCTGACCCTATTTGTTTTAATTACCAGCCAATGGTCTTTAGGAGGACACGAGGCCTTTGTGCTAGCCGAAAATTGAGCCTAATTGGCGGTAGGCCGCAACAGGCCGCAACGTTAATCGCGCCGCCAAGCTTCGGGGAGGTTCTTTGAGAAGACTTTCTTAAGGAAGGGAGGTTCTTCATGCCCTGTGTTTTGGTTTGTTCATGTAGAGTGCTTGATAACAAGGCTTGAAGTCAAAATATAATGAAATATTAGTTTTATAGTTAGACTTTTACCAGAACAGAGATTAGTACTTAATGAAAATCTTCTAAAACTACTGAACCTAAATTTTGCACCTATAATATTGTCACAGTTTTGATTAAATTAGAAAAATATACCTAGTAACAAAACTCATGAGTGAACAATAAACTAACATAAGAAAATAAATCTCCAAAAATTACTCTAGCAGTCCATCAATACGTAATAATTTAGTACCTATCTACTTTAAAATTTCCTTATGACTCATCCTACTTATCTCAAGAATTTTTATCGTCAATCAGTACATTAGCGTGCCTACATAAATACTATACTTATTCTATACCGAAAATTCCTACTGCAGTTTATGTAAGGATTCCTCAGATGTTCCCAATATTATCGGTTAAGTTTACCGAATCATTCGGTAAACGCTTGTAATCACTTCTGCGGCTTACCACGATTATCGTATGCTGTTATTATAGGGGCTAATATCGCTCTTACTTTTTCTCTTTTGATGTAGAAAACAGTCTTATGCTGATAAGTTTTAAAATATTTATTTTTTATAACAAATATCATCATCATCATCATATCAGCCCAACGACGTCCACTGTTGAACATAGGCCTCACCTAATTTCCGCCACAGCGAACGATTTTGTGCCTAATATATATTATAGCTAGAGCAGGAGCTAAGAAATATATAACACTAATGGTACCTTGAAAAATAAAGATTTTGAATATAATTTATGATAGTCCATGGTTTGAGTATGAAGATCAAAATTTGTCAAAATTAGGTCATTCACAGGATTTTGGTTAAGCCTTCAAACTGCAAAGTACTAAGTATATATCCAACATTAACCCCCAGAGCAGTGAACTCACAAGGATATCGAAACAAGAAAGTGGTACGTAGTATAAATCTAAAAAATATTTTTGCTAATATAAAAAATTCCCACGTGTTTATTAGCAATCAATATTGAAAGAGCTAAAGTAATTTTATTTCTCCGAATACTCCTAAAATAAACATGAAGTTACTACCTTCAGTGACACTTTTAAATGTAATATTAGGCAATTCAATTCCGTTTTTACGACATAGAAAAAATCAACCATCAAGGTTTGTTCTGTGTCTAGGTGTAATTTATCTAAAATATGTATGTAGTATATCAGTTGCTTAGTACCCATAACACAAGCAAGCAATATAATTGCTTACTTTGGGACTAGCTGTGTGAATGTGGTAGAATACTATTATTATAAAGGTATAGACGTTTCAAGGTTTGACTATGATACTACAGCTCAATTTATAAAACCTTTAAAATGGAGCCTAGTATTAAACATGCATAACAAAATATCTAAATATTAATATGACCTTTATAGTAATAACCATTAAGTAGGTGAGTAAATATTTTTTGTTTACCCCTAACAAGCATGTAGGAAGTCAAAGAGCAATATTTTAATGCCAATATTTAAATTAACCTTTACTTTGATGAATTAGGTTCAAAATTAGAGCCATTTATTTATATTATTTGCAGAAAAAGTGGGAGATCCGCAACTAAGATTAATGATGCGAAAACAGTCTACGGATGATAATTATTCTTATGCATAGTACTTTCTTTATGTTATCAATCATGCTTTCTCTTTTTGTGAGGTCAACAGGAGTTCAGGTAACATTTACATGAAACTAATTGGTCAAAATAATCGTCTTTAAAACATCATTGCTGACTGTCATAGCATTCCTAGAATTATTTACACAGAATATAATGTGAATTGTAAATTATATCGATAAAATTGGTTACAAAAACAGCAGCTACAATTGTGATTAAAATATATATGTAGAAATCAAATTCTTCTTTTAAAGACCACCCAAATTGGCCATTTCCATTACTTTGAAACAACAAATGAAAGATACAAGTTGATTTCACTAATTAATGAAACTGTCCAATTATTTTCAACTCAAAACTGTTGCGTACTCTAACAAAAAATCACTTATCATTACCAATCTTGGATAGCTTGAACATAATCCCACGGTCTCAAAAGTCGAAGGTGAGACCCAAGAAATGTAGCCTGAAGCAAACAGTAGATCCACTGAAGCAGCAATGGCGTCTGTATGTGATGGTACAGATATAACAAATTATAATGATGAAAAAACCACAGTGTAACATCCCACCAAATGAACGGATTGGTATACTGGAAACTTTGATGTTATAAGTGTGCATATAAGTATAGTGTATGGTCTGGTCGTTGATGAAGTATGAGTAGTGTGAACGATTATGGTTAGTGAGGAGGTCGCACGCAATCTAAGCATTCGGAGCACGTGGGAAAGACGCAAAGCCGAGGCGGGGTGCCTTGAGGCAATCCGCTACGGTTGACGATCACTGCGATAAATATATCCAACATTAACCCACAGAGCAGTGAACTCACAAGGATTTCGAAACAAAAAAGTGCTAGTATAAATCTCAAAAATATTTTTGCTAATATAAAAAATTCCCACGTGTTTATTAGCAATCAATATTGAAAGAGGTAAAGTAATTTTACTTCTCCCAATACTCCTAAAATAAAGATGAAGTTACTACCTTCAGTGACACTTTTAAATGTAATATTAGGCAATTCAATTCCGTTTTTACGACATAGAAAAAATAAACACATCTAAATGTAAACAGATTGGATCTAAACGCACTAAACAAATCAACAGTATCGGTTCCACGTAACTGATATTTAATATAAAGTAACAGTAACATAAACAAAATTTGATACCCTACTCTGTAGCTGTACGACAGCCTGAGGAAGAAATCCCTAAAAACTTCACAGGGTCAAATGTCGATGAATTTATTGCCTCCGCAGTAAAACCCGAGCGTTCGGCATCTTTGGGAAGAATCGCGAACCTCTAATTAGTGAGATTATGAAAATATTCACACAGGTGCGTTGCGGTCCTAATAAGCATGTTGGCTTGAGGCAAGTCGTGAAGGTACGGCTTTACGCCTAATGTTTTGGGTGTTACTCTTTCAGTTTGCTTTTGTTTTTGGGTCGGAGGTAATCTAGGATCGTCTGTGTTTGTTGTGTCAGGATTAAATGTATGGTTGATGGGTATCTTTTTGTTTGGACCGATGTTTTGTTTTACAGGTGTCTGTGCAATAAAATACTGCACATAATTATTTAAGTATAGAGTACAAAATATATTAATGCTTCTAACTTATAATTAAGTTAGAACGTTATGTATATTCACGGGCTAGTAATATGATGTAATAATGACAAGCTGGCGAACTAAAATGGACATCTTACGTACGTTCATTGTGACTATTTAAAAAATCTTACAGCAGGCCAAAGATTTGACAGTTACAGTTTAAATTGAATGTAGTAATTATAAAAGAATATCTTATTCTGGTCACAAAAATGCCATACCTATATTTTTAAATTGCTTATTCAACATTTTTTTTATGTTGAATAAGCTTCAAACTACACATTTCAAAAAATATTTACCTATAAGTCGCTTTTGATTGAAAATATTTCAGGAGTCAACAGATATGCACTCATAAAGCCCAAAAAAATAGATATAAAAAAAACAAAAAAATCGACTCGACGTCCACTATTTTTTGTTCTCCAGCTTCTCTAATGTTCTACATAAGTATTAGGTAATTCTATTATAATAAGGTTACTGACAGTGAAGTAATTCATGTGAGAGACGTTGCAAATTTGATATAAGACTGCAAAACACACTAAAAATTCTTTTTACACTAACACTTGGGACCATTCTCTTTTAGAAGAACAACCGTTTCAACAAGTACTTCTTGAATAAATGCCTTTAGTAGATTATCATCATCTGGCACGTGCCGCCTCCTTCTTTATCTAAGATAGCTGGTAGTTACGACCACCTATGTCAACAATCAGTACAATTTATCAGTCACATTAATACGACGCTTCATACACAACGTGTAATATATTAGTAGATGTAAACTTAATGGGTTCTGCAATGACATTTTAAATTTTAAAGTCGTGACGCGAAACACCCTTTGAAGATTTTTGTTTTTCTGGTTAGAATACTACACTTTATTTTGTAGTGAAACACTTAAATGATCTTGCTTTCAATGGAGTATTATTTTCATTTATTTATTTGAGACACATTTGTGGCAATTTAGTGAGGTCAAGCTGTGGGCGTTAATGGGTTGATATAATTATGAAGATGATAATTTTTTTGAGTGCCATATATACGAATAAAATATACAGGCGTAATTCACGGCATTGTACTATATTTAAGGAGCTGTCTCTTGATGAACTGAAATTTATTATATATTTTTAGAACTTAGTATTGAGTTAATTAAAGAAAACCACCAATAAAAACAATTGTCGCGATAGAAAAAGTGTAACGAAGTAATAATACAACGTGTCATCGCCCTTTTATATCTCCATGATGACGTAAATGATGAAGATCCCCATGATGAAGCACTAGGCTACAATGGAGTTGCTGAAGTATCATCTCAACAAAAAAATATTATGATTTTATACATCAAGCTAGAACTCACTGCAAAAACTGTAAACTACTTTACAACTTCCTTGAAAGCATGACACATTGCTTGACATGTTCTAACATTGAAGTAGCCACACAAAACTAATTTAACAACTGCATATTATCCTGCAAATTATAGAACATTGTAGACAGGCCCATTAAAGTTACATTGTATTGCAAAAAAAACCAAATCGCAACCGAAACCAGGGGGATCCATTCACAAATGGCACAAAAACTGAAATATCGCTCTCGTTATAATAATAGGTGGTCGACACACCGCAAATAAAGAATGCCATAATTTTTGACATGTCCAACGTAAACACCTTGTAATTTTGACATAGATTAGAAATATAAATGCCGAAATAGATGTGACTGTTCTTTTAAGTTGATTAAATCACAACTTGTGAAGCATACCTAATTAACTCGCTTATGTTTTAACCGTCTTACATAATTAATTATAATAATTTTTCACCTTGAAGGTATAATTGTAGATTATTTATTAAATTTTAGAAAGAATCTCTGTTTAAAGTATCTCTTGGTAAGCGTGGCAACTATACCTTTGTGCTCCTTCCAACATTATTTTCTTTAAGTAGTTTCAGTTCATGAGCAACCCGTCAATGTCACACTACTGATCTCGGGTCTCCTCTCTTCTATCCAGAGTGCTAAGAGGGTTTAGACCATTGACCATACAGCCTGTTTAGACCATAATCCTCACACGCTGGCTAATTAATGTAATTGATATTTTAGATAATACATTGAGAATTATGGTTTAACCGATTGATGATGATCAAACCTGTTTGTTGAAGCGTAGGCACAAAACTTTTGCCATTTTATACGTCATAATCTTTGTTATAGCTTTTACTCAATTTCATTGTCTATCCCACGAGTGATCATTTCCAAAAATGACGGTATAATAATACGTTGTTTGATTAGCTTGTGGTTACTTGAATGTTTCGGGTTTGGCCTCAGTAGGGTAAGTCCGGCGCCGTTCGGTGGCGCCTATTAGTCATTACTTACTGATATGTCGGCTTCACTTTGTATACTATTATTTAGCGAATTAAGTCTACCTACCTGTTTAATTTGTAGCTGATTCAAGATAGACATTAGACACCCAATTCGATTTGGTGTTTGATTCGTTCTGGGATTTAGTGTTCGGAGAATATTGGAAGTAAATTAATTTTCCAGGATTTTTGTTGGTAGGATAAACACATATAACTTAAGTCAAATGGAAATCCCTGAAAACCGAATTGTAAATTAAAACCGACTTATCGTGTTTTAATTTAAATCATAAGCAGAGACAAAGTTCAATGAAAATGTCCAAGTTTATTATCTATTCAATGTGTGTCTGATTTGGTGATATTCAATTTTATGGTATCTAAAATAAATTTGATAACTCCAGAATGATAATTTTAATAGCTATTAAATTTATTAAAAGTCGTTAGATGTTATAGCACTATCTCTACAAATTGTTCGATTTACCAAAAATACTAAACCATGAATAAACAAGTTATAGATAGTATAGAAAGGAAAATAATATTATTTGTAGCTGCATCATATTAGCTTGCCTAAATATTGCATCTTACAAAGAACACCAGTGATTTTCTATATTGCTATTCATTACAAAATCAATATAATAATAATTAATTTATTAAAACTAAAACATCTTGCAGGTGCCTAATAGAACTCTCATAACTGTCATTATCTTCCTAGATAAATTGCACAATCTTATTCCAAAATTTGTCATCCCAAACTCATAAATCTCCGAATGGCAGCAATTTGTATGACATCAAATTGTCAAAGACCATTTATTATAAAAATTAAATCGTCCCTTTTAAGCGTAGTCTGTCATTTTGCAAAATAACACAGCACAGGCGGAAGGCACGTAGCAGAAGGATACTAACCGCAAAACTCGAGATTTGTAAGCCACAATAAAATTGTATTCTATTCCTATATCATTGGAAACGATTTTGGACAATTATAACAACATTTGCCCCCAAATTCATTTAATAACCGCCCGTTTGACTCACATTTTGATCTTTTATAATTATAGATCTGTATTTTGAAGCGTCGATTTTCGTATTTTTTGATTGCCTGCTTCTTTAAGACGTCAGCTTGAAGGTTGGTTGCTATTAAGTATTTTACCCTTTTATTCTAGAAATTAATTGGTGGAAACAAAATTGTGATAATTATTGTGCATTTAGGATGTAATTATAAACTACAGAATAATAGTTCAGTATAATTCTCCATTAGCAATTTACGAAAGTAAAAAGCTCTGTAACACATTTTTTTATCTTAATTTTTAAATGATTTTTACTGCCTCGGTGGCGCAGCGGGAAGTGTATACGACTGCTGTGCAAGAGGTCCCGGGTCGGGTGAAAATGGTATTGGGTTTTTCTATCATGAAATTCCAGTATTAAGATTTTCTCGGAGTTTGGTAAACAAATGTTCTCGGTTGATGACAATAGGCTCGCCCCCTATTTCATGGGACCAAACATAGCTGGCGAAATGTGGGTGTGAAACACCTCTGCCTATCCCTTCAGGGAAAAAGGCGCGATGCTATGTTATGTTATGTTTAAATGATTTTAGGCATTAGTAAGAAAAATTGGCACAGTTAAATGTTTTAGAGTACCAATTTAGATATATTATCTTAAAATTTGGGCCATGATATACAAAATTTAAGTCATCGCATTTTTTTTAATAAAATATAGAATACTTTTGTGTAAAATTATAATATTTAATAAAAAAAGGTCAGTCAGATATATTGAAGTCCAGCGAAACGAATTGCGGTCGAAAGTAGACTACCACAATAATTATAACAAGAAAAACTGACAGTATCCAAAGACCACTATAATTAAAAATTACAATTGAATCATAGAAACGATCTCCGAGCTCCGAGTGTTTTATATAAAAAGTTATGATACCCTTCTGTCTATCATAGTGTATGTCATTCTTGACGTAAAACTGAAGCCTATAATTTGGTCTTATTTTTTCACACACACACCTGCTTTTTTTTGTAAATAATTACATAAAGTAAAATAAATTCTATAATTATGTTAATACTTAACAAAAAATTTGAATTACTTAATTAACATTTTTTTTCTTGTATTTCAAGATTTTCTTGTTGTTTTTCGAAAAGCATTAAATATACACATATATTTTTGGTCTATGAATAAACAAAAATATACTCATGATTCTGGCTATTATTTCTATTTAAAATTCAGAGTAAAATAAAAGCAAAACCTTACACTTCAAAATTGGCTACAAAAACAAAACACATATTAAAATATAAACACAATAAAATCACATTTTTACAATTCTCCTTAAAAAATTCCTAAAGACAATTAAATCAAAATTTCTACATTAATTTAGCTGAATTATCCTTTAATGGTAGTAAAAGATTGACAAAAGTAAGAAAATATTGGCGTTTACTCCACCATTTCTAAATTAAGAGACACTTTAGTAGCTGTAAATACCACTATGTACTGTGTATTATATTTAGGCACGCTTATATTGAATAATGTTGAGTCGAAAAAGATTTAACTCTAAGGTCAACGGTATAGCCGTTTATCCTCATGCTAATCTATCTATTGTACCTGTCTATACACTCAAAAACAATTCTTCACTAAACCACAATACTTAGGCTCTATATATTTAATCCTATTGATACATTTAAATTTGTTAGGCTTGTCGTTTCTGTGTGTGCGATTTTGTGTTTGTCAATCATTTTTTGTCATTAAAGGATGGACTTATAAAAAATACACCGTTATTAAAATCTATTTTTGACAAGAGTTTTTACGGTTGTTAAGTACAAAGTTCTTCTCTAGATTATATAACTCGAGTTCGATCAAAGAGAGGACATGAGAAGAGGTGAGATTTGCTATTTATAGGTACATATTATACTGCTAATTTTAAATGTCAAGTCATCTTAAGCACCATTTCTCTGAAAAACCTATCTTTCAAATCTTACACCTATCACACTAACCATTCGCATTTTCATTCTATCTCCATACAATTAATTTATTCACAACAAACAGTAAATACGATGACGTAACCACACTCTGAACGAAGCCTTGAACTTCGAACACGCATTATAAATACAACACCTACACGCGGCTAAGATTTATAACCAAACCCGGAATTATTAGATCAAACACATCCGAACTTCCGTAAAATAAATACCGATTAATTAATCGGAATAAGGAAATTGCGATTAATCGATTACAGACAATTGATTTGTACTGATATAGGAAACGAAATTAACAATAGCTGAGCCAAGGAAGTGCGTTTGTTATTTTGCTAATTTAAATTGCAAATGATTGATTGATGATGACGTTTTGCACGAAGTTATAAGTGCAACGAATCAAAAGAAATAGGGTTTTTATAAAAATAATCATTATCTTCACAAAGAACTTAATACGACCTTCCTTGCACGAAACTTTTCTGACAAGAGGCAATACACTAGCTCGTCATCGTGTTGTTAAAGGGTTTTGTCGACTTTTCTTTTTTTGGCATATGTGTTTTGGAATTTGTTTTCCGAGTATCTTCCTACAACATTTCAGGAATGAAAAGTAGTGGTGACAGATTGTATAATTTTTTATATATTTTTTTTTATTCTCACTTCTTTATCACTTAGTGCAAGTATAATAATATCAACTTTATTTAATTTTAAATAAAAATTCACTGTCTAATTTAGAATCACTACCAGAACTCTTAATTAAAAAACACGATGTACAATCGGAGTATACAATTTTATAACTTACGCCAATTTGGACAAGAAAAAAAATCCCAAAAGATAAATATTGTCTGTTATACCTTTTTACTTAAAGTAAGCCCATAACATGCATTAAGTATTGACAACTGCTTTTCATCAGCAGTGGGTGCGCCCTCTAATTGGCTGAAATGAACCCTATTATGCGTTCGATATGTGTTGATTGGCAGCTGTCAATCATATCGCGTGATACCAGGTGGCTCGTGCGGCTCTCTGGGATCTGTTGTGGTTAGTGAACTGGTTTAGGGATGTATGTATAATGAAATATGGGAATTATTTTAGAGTTTTATACATACGTTGTTGTGTGGAATTCTGTCTCGTGATCACAAAAACTTTGCCCCTTTAGGTATGTAGTTCTAAAAAGCTTTTAGAAAGCTTAGAGCACACTTGTATTGGATCTTTTGTTAAAAACAGTGGATTTTACAGTCAGCCAGTTGATAATATATTTTTGAAGTAATCAATAGACAAATATTATGAAAATCTTTTAGGCTATTATCGCAGTAATTTATTTGAAACTAAGCAGTAGCTTGGTGGTATCTCGGCACTTCTTAACTTCTATAAGACTCGCGGTCCATGACGTCACGAAACTTTATTATATTCTATTTTATATAAGCCATAAGATTTAATTGCTCATTATCATCCCTTTGAAAACCATCAATTAAAATTGTAGGTACATATAAAAAATACTTACTTACATTAAAAAAATAAGCAAGCTATAAAATATTGGAATCATCTAAATGTATGAGCCCAATTGATTGAAACAAACTAAACCAAAAACACTTATCCAAGTTAAACACCTTGCTTCCCTGAGGGCTAATTCAACCCAAAACCCACGGAATCCTTTCCCAATCAAATAATAAATCAACCATTTGTACCAAAGGTCTAACGCTTACAGCTATACATAAATCTTCTTCAGAAATATCAAAAATAACATGTAAGTAGTCATAAATCTATATATAATTTCAAAAAATTAGTCTGCTACTTCAGGTGAACGTTACGTTTGATATAGCCAAAGGGCAAATGCAATCTTCATTAAATTGACCGCACGATATGGTTTTTTGAGGCAAATTTATAGTATAACTAGAAGTCGCGCGTGGCTTACTCTTGTCGTTCTTTAGTTGGCCACTGCTCAGCTCTTATTTGCCGTAGCGTGATGTTATATAGCCTATAACTTTCTTCGAGATATGGGCTTTTCAACACTAAAAGAATTTTGAAAATTGGTTCTGTAGATCCCGAGGAAAAATTGTGAGTTTCTGTCATTCTATGGAGTACCATACAACGTCAGAAACTCACAAATTTTACTTGTAATATACTGAAATTGAATGTTAATTGGAATGAAAACTGCCTCGGTGGCGCAGCGAGAAGTGTATACGACTGCTGTGCAAGGGGTCCCGGGTTCGATTCCCGGGTCGGGTGAAAATGGTATTGGGTTTTTCTATCATGAAATTCCAGTAATACTATTTCCCCGGAGTTTGGTAAACAAATATTCCCGGTTGATGACAATAGGCTCGCCCCCTATTTCATGGGACCAAACATAGCTGGCGAAATGTGGGTATGAAACACCTCTGCCTACCCCTTCGGGGAAAAAGGCGTGATGCTATGTTTTATGTTGGAATGAATATTATGAAATTTAAAATATCAAAGCAAAAAATCTACTTTTATCTTCTTTCTATAAAATAGCAGACTAAGAAAAAATCCAAAAGTAATTCATATCTAAATACCTATACAAAAATTATCTGTCTATTATTACCTTTATTTCTACCCTAACTTACCGTTCTAACAACACCGTCATTACTGTATCTCTAACAATAGTCAATTATAATTAATTTAACAGGCACTTATTATATCGTAACAAATCGTTATAGAATCTAATAAACTTGTAGTAAAGTGTGAACGTTACAAACTATAAGACTTACCACTCATTAATTAACTCGCTCTAAAACTAATTGAATCGAATGCTCGTATTAACATCGATAAATCAGTTAGAAACATTAATAAATCAAGAACAACGTCAATCAATTGCGTTTTGCACCCATGACAGTTCAAATCGTTTGAATTATCACCCTTTTTTCCTCAAATTCAACTTTAATCTCATCCGAATTGCTTTTAATTGGTATAAAAGAACAAAAGCAATTATTGGAATGGGGTAAACGGAATAGTCATGGGAAAGTTAAGCGATTTGGGGGAAGAATGCGCGATTGCGTTGCGATTAGAGCCCAATCAGCCGGGATTTGTTGCAATTTCCATTGACTGGCAAATTGCAGATGCAAGTTTAGTGTTCAATCATCAATCACACGTCGATTCAAGTAAATTGGTGGATATCTCTTTGTTTTTCTTTTGGATTGCTTCTATATTTTGTAAAGATGTTTTTAGAACTTATCTAATATCTGAGTAAATTTAATGTTATTTAATTTGATTGCGAAATTACGAAACAACACTAATACTCGTTTTTATTAGGTTTTAATGAATACTAAAAAGCACTTGCCCAAAATATACACTAGGTACTTACTTACTTGTCCTATTAGCAAAATTTTCAGTCTTGCATCGACTTAAAATTTGTTTATATTGAAAGAAAGTTTTTCTTTCTTAATAATTTAAGGCTTGCTTATATTTTGAATATTGGTATGTAATCAGGCACATTGTTTTTAATGTAATGTTAAAAATGTACTATGTGAATAATTTATTTACTTAATTTAATTTATTTTAATTATAAAAAGATAGTATGTACAGACGGCCAGTAAAGATATACCAAGAAAATTGTAAGTACAGGAGTGAAAGAAACTTAATTACCAAACAGCCTCCATCAACGACGGGTAGCGACATCGCATGGTGACAAATGACATATCACAGTTCGGTCATCATTAACTAGATGGCGTAACGATCGCCGCGATCATTGTCCAAGGAATTTTAATTCTTCGTGAGAATGCTGAGGCATCTGAAAATTATAGTGTTTGGTTGAAGGCTTTTACTTTAATGCGGTATGAAGAATGCCATGATTAATATAGTAATTTAGTTATATTAAAGGATGGAATGTTTGGATTTTTTTGTTATTAGGTATTATAGTACTTACTTTAGTTCATAGTAGGTAGACATCCTTTTGGTTTGAACACAATTTTAAATGATAAATGTTTTTTTTTTCTAATACTGGCGAAACCCCAACCCCCTTCAAATAGACATACACTCAGACTTATTCAAGTCTACCGTAATTTCTATAGAGAGAGTTTGTTAAATTGGCTACTTGACAGTTTTCGGGAAAGTGTTTTAAAATGTAGAAATGCTTATTTTATTCCTCTTCCAACGATTTTTTTTTTAACTTCAACTTATTTTGTAAAATAAAAATATTTATAATTAATCTTAATGCAAAAAAATAATTGTATAATTATTGTTTACTTGTAAGCTACCATATCCAACATATAATTATCATATTTATTGTAACTACTGTTAAATAGCCAATTATATTAGATTTGATGAAGTCTCATCATTTCAACCCATAAAACGTCCCACTGCTGGGCACGGGTACCTCCTCCAAAGAATGTGGAGGGAATTTAGCCTACAATACCACGCTGGCCAGACGGGTTGTTATAGGATTAAGAATACATAATGTCACTACCCCATCTCAACCCGTATTTGTCGTAAAAGACAACTAAGGAAATAACCTTATGCAGACAAGAGCACTGCGAGAAAAGAAAAATTCGAAACAAACCCTATACCAACTCGTCTGGCCAGCGTAGTATAGGTAGTAGGCTAAATTCCCTCCAAGGAGATCCGTGACAAGCAGTGGGACGTTTATGGGTTGAAGTGATGAGATACATACTATATAATAGAAAGTACAACTACATAGACAGACATCACAAATCAATCCCTTTTAATCAATGGATGCCTAGAGATTATTGTAAAATGCTAATTCTCTTGTCATTGGTGTCACTTAATTCCGTTAATGACTGGCAGACAATATCGACCCCACACCTTGTATATAATAAAGCAAGATATAAAACTACAATTTGATTTATATGCAAATCTTTACAATAGTAAAAGGTGATTATTATATTGTATTTGATGAAATTTTCACTTAGAAGAAAAGCTTTTATATATATTTGATGCCGATGCTTCTATAAGCATAACAATATAGCATTTCGTTAATGCATGTAACATAGTTTGTAATCTATTCCATCTAGTAATTATAATTTAATTTAGCGAGACACACTTTAGAGTGTCCGTTTATTTAGAAGGTCATGGTAGAATTTATTTTATAATAATAATATTAGTACATAAAGTGTATGACAATATGTCGAGAGAATTAATGAAGGAAGAGTGACAAAACAAATATATGAGGCGAATGTGAAAGGAAACGATCGATGGGGCAGACCTAGAAGAACGTACCATGACCAAATAGGTGACGTTCTAAAGAAGGGACAGATCAGGAGTATCCTAAACCGGCGAGAATGCATGAAAAGACTGATGAATATTGAAGAAGCCAAAGATATATGGCAGAATCGTAGCAAATGGAAGCAGTATATAATATATGTGTGTATAAAATGTATTCTATCTATTGATTTCTTGTTTCCTTTTTACCTTTAGGTACTTCGCTGTACACTTTTTATGCGTTCACGATATATTCTCTTTCCTCTACTATTTGGTTTTGCTGGTAGAAAACTCAAATTTGAGTTAAGCTGGCTTGAGTAGCACATGTTTTTCTTGTGGCCGTTCCAGCTACTCAGCCCGTGGTACCAATAGACGAAAGACCCCCTTTTACTCTCTCACTACGCTACGCACCGAGGCAGTCTGGCTAAAATATATTCCTAAAATTTCAATTGAAGAGCCCAAATGGATTTCATCACGATTTTTATTAGCAAACATGGCCATTACTCTAGATGAGCCCGTAGGTAGATACGTGTAGGTAGGTATGTCGGTCTCAACTCTCACCTGTAATTACAATTAATTTTGTTACATTACTGTAATGATTGTGTTTGGTATTGCACGACGTGTGTGTGCTCTAGGGTTGGCACACGCATGTTTTAATTTGCAATCCTACTAATATTATAAATGTGAAAGTTTGGATGAATGTTTGTTACTCAATCATGCCAGAACGGATGAGAGGATCTTTGTGAAATTGGCATATAGATAGATTCCCGGCTTTATTTTATACATGTACTATTTAAGAATTATATATTTCCGCTATGTGTACGCTCAGATTTTCTAAACTTATGAACGGATTTTGGTGAGGAGGATGAGGAGAGGAAGAGAAGATATTTTACTTAGATATCGATCGGTAAGGCCGTGGGTGGAATCTAGTAAATATTATAATTAATGGTACCATTTACCACAATTTTATTTGAACTCTAATTTAAAATAAGCGGCAACCCTATTAGTAGAGTATAGACCTCTCACTAATGGGTAGACTGACACGCTACGGAACCGTTAGTTAAGTTTTTGTCTAAATGTGTAAATTATTTTTAGCATTAGCCAATAAATAACGTTACCCTTAAGATATGACTATGACGTAGGCGGGTGATTTATTGGCAAAGAATTGTATCAAGGGCAATAATGGAGAGCTTTTCTCGTATTTGTTTGTCTTACATGACTAGCTTTTTTAAAAGCGAATTTATAATACTATTGTTATATATTTGTGGCATGAATTGAACAAAATATTGCTAAGGCGGTGAGGCAAAAGCGTACTCATAGTGTTGCCAGCGTCCATAGGCTACGGTAAATGCTGACCATCACGGTATAGAAGTTATTCTTATATTACTGATGTGTCATAAGAAATTGAAAAACATGCTCCTTACATCACCAAAGAAAAATAATGCAGATGATTCTGTACGGATCCATTTTAATTCGGTTGTTACTTGATTTTTATTCCTACCTATTAGGATATGTGATGGAAAACCAATCGCAATACATAAATATTGTGATATAAGAAAACTAGAAATCATTATAATGCTAACCCATAAACGTCCTACTGCTGGGCGTGGGTCTCCTCCAAAGGTTTAGGAGGGAATTGGGCCGATTATACCACGCTTGCCAGACGGGTTGGTATAGGGTTTTGTTTAGAATTTTTCTTTTCTCGCAGTGCTATGCTCTTGTCTACTTAAAGTGATGTCTCTTAGTTGCCTTGTACGGCATGGGTTGAAATAGGGTAGTGACATTATGTATTCTAAATCCATCACCACAGTGACTCAGGAAAACTAGAAATAACTAATAAGACCCTATATTGGTAAGTCAAATCCAATTTATTAATAATAGATTCCATTCTTGTCTTGTGAAATTTTGAGACTAGAGAGTGTCGAGCAGAAGAACGTAATAAGTTATAGTGTATTAAGGTCTTGTTACAAATAATTTTGAATTATAATGTAACTAATGAATCTCAACAACAGACAAGTAACTTAACAGACAAGTGCACTGCGAGAAAAGGAAAATTCGAAACAAACCCAATACCAACTTGTCTGGCCAGCGTGGCATAGTAGGCAAAATTCTCACCAGATTTTTTGGAGGAGACCCGTGGGAGATTTATGGGCAGAAAATGAAAAAAAAAATGAAACTCACACATACTATTCATGAATAATTATATCTAGTGTTTAAATGAGTAGGCATGTATAACCAAATTGAATATGTATGTAATTGTACTCAAATATTTTAGCATGACATTAACACTTAACAATTTCTTAGTAAAATTCATTAGAAATTTTTAATTAATGTCAGTGTTTCAAAGTAGGCGATATTATTAACATTAATTATAACGAAAACGATGATGATGATAAGCTAGGCATGTTTCTTGATTGGTTAATAGGCAATTAATTCCACTTACTCGAAAATAATTACAAGTTCACACCTAGATAAGTATTTCGTTATAAGTTACGGTAAATCAAATCGAATAAGCATGAGATGATAGCATCGATGAACACGAATCACGATTATGGAATAAAACAAATCGATAATGTTTATAATAATTTTCTTTTATTATAATTGTAGTTTTATAAGTAGCCTCGTCGACTTAACCATTAACTTAATTTACATATTTACAGACTTTACAATTACAACTAATTACAATGACAACTAACTTACATTACATTTAATTTTTGAACGTGATGTCAATGATGTCATAGCCATGAATTTGGAACGAAATGAACTTAACTACTAAGGTAATACTTTCTCGGTAACTTTAGTTAACCATAAACTTATCGATGCTAATCTATCACAATAAATAAACCTCTAAACAAACAATAACAATAATTAAAAACAATTTCAGTCTTTCAATTGAAAAAGATCCGAGTTTCAACCGTTATAACTATGAATCACCAATACACGATGACATAATAGAAATTACAAAGGAATTTACGATAATAATATAATCATAGCCGATCAAATGAAACAGGAAAAACGGACGTACAGAAAAGAACTTACTAATCAGTCAATGATACATCTTTGGCAAATATAAATTAACTAAACATAATATTTTCTGGAAACTGAGCCTCTTGCCAATTTAAACAGGTACCTTACAAAGCGGTGAGAGCAAACAATAAATATTTACATTTATACAGTAAACAAGTTTAACGTTTCATTATGTCCTCTATTGAGAACCCTAGCGTTCTTTTGGGGCCCTCGACGGGGGATTGGTGCGGACTCACAAGAGGTTGAATCTGTTGCGGTAAGGGCGGCGAAGGTTTGTGTGAAAGATCTAACAATGAACTCTCTGACTGACTTGTCGATGAAACTTCTTGACATCCTTCCAGATGTTCCAAGTGATGCTTATTCGCATCGCTGTGTGTCAACAGATGCGTCTTCAAGTTTGATCTTTGGTTGAAACTTTTGTTGCACACTGGACATTTGTGGGGAGATTCTTCCATGTGCAAAATTTTGTGCACCGCTAGCGTTCTCGATTGGCAGAATCCTTTTCCACATTCTGTGCACTTGAACGGCTTCTCCTTCGAATGTATGTACCTGGAAAATAGAGAACAAAATTTAGACACAAACTCAACTTTCACTTCTAGCGAGTACACTATGTAAACAAACATCTACATGTTTATGACTCAATAAGCGACGAAATAAGCGCTTTGAATGAAAATTGAAGTGATCCTACATTACGAACACATTAGACTGTTAATATATACGGTATGAAAAAAAACTGTGGTCTCGTAAAAGCGAAGAAATATAACGTGTAATTTGTTCGACGGCGGAGCAAGACAGATATGGTGATCGTAAAGAACGAAACCGGTCGGCGAGGGCGCGCGTGCGCCCGCCGCCTCGCGACCTCACAAAAAGGTTTACACTTTTAATTTTTTTTTCCACTCTTATCGTCAACAATGCCTCGGTGAAACACGTCCTAAATCACGTTGTTGGTATTTGGAGGAAACATTAAATTAAATTAGGAGTCTCGAATAAATTGATTACCATCATCTAACACTCCTTCAAACTAGTGAAAGTGGTTTTATATAGTTCTATTCAAACGTAGACTATCATATAACTTGAAATGTAATAGCGTTAACAACTTAGCGTTAATTTAAATAATGATACATACCTATGATCTCTAAGGTGGTCTTGCCGGCGGAATGCTTTCCCGCAAATGTCGCACGAATAAGGTCTCTCATCTGTATGAGTTCTCTCATGGATAAGAAGATTGTAGGACTTGGTGAACTGTCGGTTGCAATATTTGCAAATGAATTGTTTCTTAGGTCTGGTGCCGGGAACTCCAGGTGCTCGCATTGGCGGTGGGTTTCTTCCTGGTAGTCTCTGCGCCATAGCGCCAGGGTATCTCAATGAATGGTGGTAGAAAGCTGCGTTTCTGATCCACTGGTTGACGAGCATCGCGTGGTAGGGTGCCGACGGAGGGAGGGTTGCAACTTGAGCAGCTTGTGCTTGCACATAAGCTGACATCGCGGGGTGAGTGTAGCTTGCAACTGGGACTTTGTCGTAAGGGTAGGGTGTCTGCATGGCGGGTCTGGGGTATGAGTAGGGTTGGGGTGCGGGTGGCGTCCAAGGTTGGTGGCGTGAAATAACTACGGCAGGGGGCGTGTCGTCTGTGGGCGTATGCGGCGGCGTCGGCAAAGGGGGTGATGGCCGCTCGAGCTTTACTAAAGCTTCGATCGGAAAGTCTGGCGGATAACCTGCGGAAAACAATAAATATTATTGTTAGGATTTCAATATTTTATAATAAATTTTGATAAAAAACTAAAAATAATACTGTTGCCTCTATTTTAGAATAAATAACTACAAGATACATTTATTTTCCTAAGTGGATAATTTAGGAATTGAGTATATTGTATTATATTCATGAACAATGATAGCCATATCATTTATAGATTTTATTTGATATAGGGACTAAGCAGGTGTACTTTCATACAAAAAAAAAATATAAATTTGTATTATTTTTTGTTTAATTAACCAACAAACTAAAGATACGATGATCCTAATACAACAATCGACATACTGAATAATTTGATGAGAATAATGATCGATTTCTTAACAACAAAAAAATAAAAATAAAACAACAACAAAAACAAAACCGCTAAAACTCAATAAACAAAACACTTACTATGATTATCCTCAATATGTTCTTCCTCTTCGTCGATATTGATATCGTCCGAACTGTCAACACTATACGGCTTATCTTCCATTTTCTAAACACAATTGTCCATACGAAACTAAACACTGGGGCACTGTCCTCGATTCGGACACTTGGTCACACTTTGGTATCACTCTGGTGTCGTCACAAAACTGGTTTGTGCTGACAACCGGCTTGGGAGAGCGCGCGGAGCGTTATGAGTTTGTGTGCGTTCGTTATCTGGGCCTGCGCCTGCGCGCTGCGGGGAGGGGGGCAGATCAAAAGAGCCGCTCCGTCCGGCGCCTGTGTCAGCTCCCGAAGCAGCACCGCGCCTCCCACTAGGCGGGGCTTGCTCAGCACTGCCTTCGGAATCGATCGGTAACTATCGCGAATTGCCCCAACTGTGCATGTCCCTACAAAGCCAAAGTCCTATCCTCTAGCTTTTGAACAGCTTTTTAGAACCTTGTCTAAACAAGTTGCGGAGGGTTTGTTTCATTTCGCAAGTGAGTTTGTTTGGTAATGCAAATTTTTGGTGACGTTGAAGCTATTAAGTGAGCGAATTGCTCCGGTAATTTGGTTTCGTAGGCAAGGCTTTGTCGTATGTCTTTGTACAGTTGTCGTAATTTGTATCTGCATTGAGATTAGGCACGTAGGTAATACATGGGGTTATTGTGCACTGTTTTGGAGCAGTGAAAGCTTATGTCGTGTTCTAATCTATATAGTTAGCAAATAGTTATACATAATTAATTTATCTTATGAAATAAGTGTTCCTTAGTTTTAGACCTCTATAGGGATGAGGGATAGAGTCACAGTTAATTACCTACTTAATTAAAACATATTAGAATTTTAAATTCCTTGAACCCACGTTACCTAATTATTTATTATCTTGTATGTCAACTAAATTATGATTGTAAATAATTTCAAAAACATATATCTACTTACCTAAGTCATGAGCAGTGATAATAACATCGTATCAATAAAACACTGAAGATTTATAAACTCTACAAGATTTAATATAGAGATAAGTATCTACATAATTAATAATTAAAGATTAATCACTTGTACTTTCTATTTCCGACATTATTACGTATGTAATGCCAAAAAATGTTATAATAAGTAGATAGTCGATAAGTAAATAATAATATAATAATAATATTCTACCACATTCACACAGCGCTATCTAGTCCCAAAGTAAGCAATTATATTTGCTTGTGTAAAGTATAATAATATACGAGTATACTGCATTCATAATTAATTAGTAATTTTGTTTAACTAAGTAATTGTAATTATTAATTACTCCTACGGTTTCTAATTCAGATAACGTGTTAGAATTTAATTCGAAAAATAGTTAGGTAGGTATCTATTTAATTAGTTAAGTAAATGTTAAATAACTTAAAATCAATTAAGCTTATTAGTCTGGTTATTTAAATTATAACACATTTATAATAATTATTTAGGGATTTTGTCATTATAATCAGCGCCAACAGTACTTACCTATGTCCTACTGTTAAGCACAAAATTACCTACCTACCTATTAGATATGTTAACTAACTTAAATGTTTCTTAAACAGCGTATTATTTACCTACAATACTCACTTTATTCACTTTCCCACTTTTTCAATCATCAATGCCTAGCCCAATGATGTCTGCTGGACATAAGCCTTACCAAATTTCCAACGCAACGAGCGATTTTGAGCGTGATCGAATCAGAAATGAGGATATATATGCTATAGGAGAACTATAGATGCCGACATAGCTCACCAAATCGCATTGATTAATTTTATTTCAATACGATAAATTTTAATAATTTAAAAAAAACGTTGACAATAATTCCCGACTGATAAATGATGATGAATCTCGACATCGTTGTCAAATGTTTCCAAATTTTGATCATTTAATTATCAAACATTAGATAACGGTATCGAAATCGGTCAATTATTGTATATTGGGTTTGCGAGTAGCCCCTTGTGGAAATCACCTAATCACTAATATATGTAATACTGAAGGTTCTATCACTATATAGCACAAACACAGCTTTGTGTAATTTTACTTCTCCCGCAAATTCCGAAAAGAATCAACTACTAGAAACCCGTGAAAAGAACAAAATCTACAAGTTAAGCATTAAAATCTGGCCTTGAGCTAATAGGTCCTTCTGTTGTAAGTACAGATAAGTGCACACACATTAAACTTAGTAGGTACCTATATTGTTCGTTTACACGTAAACCGAGTTAAATAGTGTATATAAAACAAAAGCGAGTGTAGAACAATAAACAAAAGCCGGCCAATTTGTATATGAAACGAAAGCATGTAGACTTTTGTTTTATAGTCAGTATGAGCACCTATAGAGGAAGAAGTTTGAGAAATAGGTAGGTATGTATGTACTTGTAATTATTGTTAGATGTTTGTGAAACATTTATTGTAATAATTTGTACCTACTTGTAATAATTAAAAGATACTACTAACTGCCGTGTGTAGCGTGACTCTTTTTTATGGTCACATTTCGTCAGCAATTTTAGATTCTATATAACAGAGGATGAGGTTTGTTAATAATCTGGCGCATTTCCAAACTCCGGGCTGATACTGACACTTTCATTACTCATGACAGACAAAGCTCTATATTACTTTAACCCAACCTATAAATCGAACCAGGAAACTCGAATACACCCCCGCTGCGCCAAAGATACCTAGTACCTATTTATTACAGGTATACATATGAAAACTTCCCCTGTCACTATTCAAAATGCTACCCATACACATACACTACATAGGAATTTGATGGTTTCACATCCAACTTAATATAAAGATAAACTTATAGATATATAAGACCCGATTTTTGGTTGTAAATTGGTGAAGAAGTTGCTATGATTATGAAAAAAAAACAATTTCGATCAAAATTTAACCCCTAGCAAGTTAGTTAAACAATGATATATTTATGCTTGAACATATTATAATTATGATTTAACTATATTATGATTAATATCACTACATTTTATTTGCCAACTCACACTTTAGCTGGTTTTATAACAATTAACACTTATGCATAACTTTCTTAAGCCGTAAACGTAACAACACTAGATAAACAGCACCAATAAAAGCCTTCAAAGAAGGTCTATGTTCAATTGTACTGACAGATAAGACGTGTTGAAGAAACTGTGACGTAATGCTTATTTACAATACTCGCGTAGGCTTTTGCGATCAGCTAGATAGGTATAATCTTCATTATAGGCTTCTTACATGTATCATTTCAATCCATAAACGTCCCAATGCTGGGCAGGGATCTCCTCCAAAGAATGTGGAGGAAATTTAGCCTACTAGCTGGGGTTGGTATAGTGTTTGTTTCGAATTTTCCTTCTATCGCAGTGCTCTTGTCTGCATAAGGTTAATCCTTTAGTCGCCTTTTACGACACTCGCGGGTTGAGATGGGGTATGGACATTGTGTATTCTTAATCCTTCATTACACTGATACTTACATGCATAAAAGATGAATATTAATATTCAAATTAAAAAATAGTTAATTTTCATTATAAGATCTTCTAATTTTCACCAACCTGTTATCATCTCTGCATCACCCAAAATGCGATGCTTAATGAGAATGCTTTTAGCATTAGGTAAGAGTCCTTAGTTTACTTAATTTAAATAAATAAATTAACTAACCAGCGTAAATTTTGCTGGTTTGGCATTTAATAACAGATCGATATATAGTTTATTGACTTAAACAATATGAATACAGCAGCAATAATTATCATCATGAGGCGATGGTCCACTGGCTATAACTGGGGAAACATAGGACTCATCGATCCTGAGATCGACCGATCCTGAGAGGCTCTCAGGATCAATCGCTCACAATTTTGATATTCGATTGGTCGAATGTTTAAAAATTTAAATAGTCGCTATCATTTTCAAACCTTACTGCCGCACTCAAAGACGTTAAAGTTTATTTAGTAAAAACGTGTAATACTTATGTCTGTACGACTAAAAACGATTATTCAATGAAAAAGAATGTGTTAATGACAGATTACTGTTAATTGACGTCTCTGAGTGCGGCAATTAGACAATGATATCATACTCGACTAAATTGAATACCGAGATTCCGGATAGATTCTCTGAGTGGACTGCAGCCTTTGGCTCCCTTTTTTATCACTGTATAATTATTAGAATATTCGGTATATATATGTTACGGCTAAAACCCGAAGTGCGGCTACACCTAGTTTTACCCGGTTAGAACTAGGTGTAGTCACTTACTCTTGGTTAAATCTAGTACGAGCCGATTGATTTCGGGTAAAACTAGGTCTATCCTTCATCATGCCGGCTACAACTAGGTCCTGCCATTCCCTGTTGGATAAAACTAGGTCTATCCGATATCATTCCGGCTAGAACTAGGTCCAGACAATCCCTTCCACCTACTACACACTACACCTAGTAAAACTAGGTATAGCTGCACTTCGGGTTTTAGCCGTAACATATACATATATTCAGGTAGATAAACAATTGATCGTCGTCGCTATCGCTGCCAAAATTACCTAATTTACACCACGGCGAGCGATTGTAGGCCGTCTGCATACAAAAAACAAAATAGATACCTAGGCTTATGGTGGATATACACATATCTATGAGACTAGTTTTTTGATTTAAACATCCGGTCGATCTGACATTATCAGTATTCAAGTTTAGAGTAGCTTCGTCATAATCATAATCATTACGGCCTGTTTTGACATAGTTATCATCTACCTTAAACTAAGAACCTTCACAATTGGCAGATGATGTGTCTAATAAAGTACTTGAGACAAATTGTAAGATTTTATTTTTTTAAAATACGACAAAAATCTGTCAACTAAGTTAGGCTATGTATACCTAGCACTTATTTACTAGTGGTAGAAGGGCTGTAGCTAGAGTCGAATTCGAGATAGGGTAGCATTGGTTACGGGTAGGGTGGAAGTAAAAAAATATCTTATTTGATCTGCCCGGGCTCCTAAATCAATCACCATGTATAAACGAATGTCACAAACTGTGTTCTGAAAAGTTTAGAAACCAATCGCTGCTATAATTTTTTTATCTCAAAATATATTATATAATTTTTTGGTATTTTTAAGGTTGCTGCAATTGCTCCATAATAATTATGTACGGCCCTGGGTGAAACAGGCCCTTAATCTATTATTTTTCTATGTTCAATATAAAGTACCTTACCTACAAACAGTTTAAATAGAACGACGGGAAGCATTACTCATTTCTAGCAATTACAACTCTCAGTATTACACGACTAACATAACCTTTAACTGCTAAACCAACGACTAAACATTAAAACTTGCGTTTAAGCGCAAATTTTCCCATAATTACAAATTCAAAACTCGTATTGGGGGTTTACTACGGCACATGAGGTCTAAACATTCAACGACATAACATTGCGACCGATGCCAGCAAATAGTCAGGTGGGCGAGACACACGACACTCCGGCGGCACCCTTTGTACCTGCGCTCAAAGGCGCCGACTCAAACAACCGATTGTTCAAATGTAACTGACATAAATGTACCCAACTACACCGGATTTTCTACTCTCCAGTCTATACATAAAGTTCATACTCAACTGGATCCGATTCCAAAATTATGACAGTCAATCTTTTACTTTCATGTTTTAAAAATAAAGTTTATAATAAGTATTGGTGTATTGGCGGTTATGTCGTTTTGTTTTATAGTCGAGTAGAGCCACTAGACACCTTGTTGAGTCTAGAATTCGGTGTTAGTTCACTATAGCGAGAACAGTCATGAGTTTTGTTCATAATGAGTTTGTTACGTGTTTATAGACGGATGAATTATATACACGAAGGTTTTAATGTAAGCAGAGTACCGTTTTATTGTCTAGTATGTTGTATTATACTTACATACTACCTTTGTGTGTTGATATTGTAAGTTTATTAAGCTTTTCAATATCAACATCGGCAATACTCGACAAACGCAAACAAGCCCTGTGCGCCGACGATGGCTTTAGCTGACAAAACACAAGTGCATAAAAAGACAAATTATTAAATCATTACCTTAAAAGTGTTTTATATATTATAGCATATTAAAAAAACTGAACTTTCTGCCTTGGCGTATTAGATCCTTTTATGGCGTGGAGTAAGATTTTCTAGATTAGACTCCCGAGGACAGCGATTATTTAGCGATTGTCCACCACTTGCTTGGACACCGTTGGGGACAACCAAACAAATTTTAGAAGTTATTCTCGCCCTTCAACGTGACAACTTTTTTAATTTATTACCATTCGCCTTCACTGATGGAACTGATACGGATTTTTAAACATCTCTATGGGCATCAATGGGGACCAATGGTGTTACAACTTTTGATCCAATTGCCCCTGGCCGTCGATTATAATGATTTTATCTAGACACAAAGGCCTGGGTTATAATACTTATGAATTCGGGTTTTAGCCATCTAAATTATTCCCCTGATTCTGAGCTTTCGGAATATTTTCGACCGGAAATGTCAGTTTAATTAAAGTTAAAAAAACATAATGTTAAAGAAATAGATGGTTGTAGGAACAAAACTTTTATTAATCAGGTTTTAATTTTCTATACGGTAAACAATTTTATAACATTAAATAACTTAAGCCGTAAAAATACATCGTACTAAGATTCGAAAAAGTTTACGATCCGGGAGCAATCCGACGAGTCAGAATCAGGGGGCTGGTCGCTTCGCTGAATGGCAACATTGCCGAAACCAAAAGTCAACCTACGGATCGTGCGACGTCTCTGTAATACGTTTACACATCACACGATAAGTCCATGAGATTACCCAATGAAGTAAATAATTTAAACAGCAAATAAAAAATAACTCGTGGATGTACTGAAAAACAATGTCAAACTGGTATAAAATAATTATCACAAAACATTTTATAACTCATATATAAAGGTATTTACTCACGGCTTCTGTTTAACCTGAACATTTGTATAACATATAAATCGTCATCAACATAGTCTAATTTTTATTTCATTATAAAGATAAGACAATAGACAGAATGTAATTTATTACTTAGATTTTGTTAAGTACTTTGTTCTCGATTTTTATCAGTTTACTGCGTTAAATTTCCCAGATTATAACATAGTGGATAATAATTGGGTTCTTCCACAATTAGTACCTAAAGAAGAATCATCATGATAATTCAGGTTTCAGCTGAGAAATTTTAAGATATATCTTAATGCATGTAATCATGAATAAGCACATTATTATGATATTCTGATGACGTATGCGGACTGACATTGTTTTCCCTGCAGCAATTTGAAATAGGTACAATGGTAATAATTAGGGGGATAGGCAAAAAATTATAAAATCTGCAATATGAAGCTTAGGTTTATTTATGGATGTACCTATCGGCAAGAGCGCTCTCTCTAACATACGACGCAAATGTTTGTTTAATATATTTAGACAAAGTAAAGTTTACTGAAAAAGCATTTTGGGAACCTTATCCTAGAAGATTAAACGTCTGGATTTTTATAGGTACTTAGTTCTGTATCGCCTGTATTCAGTAGTCTTAGGCCCAGACTCCTCGAAATAGTAAATTCCAGACTATTGGGAAAGTCACACAACCAAAATGCATGAGCATAGATATAGATGCCTATTCTATTCGTTGTCAGTTGTCTACAACACAGTACGTCTCGTCTCTTTAAAACTCTACTACATTTACAGTTCTGGGTCTAATTCTTCCTATTTTTATTTTTATTGATTTTCTATTGTATAATAAATACTACAAACGAATGCCTTATCTCAATAGTTATCCATGAATCAATAACAAGTGAACTTCTGTGACTACTAGATGAAAAACAAAATAAAAAAATATTTTAAATAGATACATACCTCACAGTTTCTATTCAAAATATTAACACATAATTGTATATGAATCATAAGACTTTATAACTAGATTTTGTGCATCAAAGACTTGGAGCAAATTTTAATAGCGTAATCATTTGATTACATCTAAACTTTTGGAGGGGTCCTTTGAATATCACAGCTTCATTATACGACAAATATTATGTTTTTGTCCCTTTTAAAGCATTAAATACGGATATAATTTGGTTATTATTAAAGAAAACAGTCTTATATAAGTGGAAATAGTCCGTGAAAATTTTGCAAATAATAACTTAGGAGTAACCGTCTGATGATATGCGGTTCATCATCTCAACCCATAAATGTCCCACTGCTGGGCACGGGTCTCCTCCAAAGAATGTGGAGGGAATTTAGCCTACTATACCACGCTGGCCAGACGGGTTGGTATAGGGTTTGTTTCGTATTTTCCTTTGATATATTATATATTTTCCTTTCTGATATGCGGTTACACACTTGTAATTCCAAGGGCATCACGAGTGCGTTATTGACCTTTAAATATCTATTGACTTCTATTTTGAAGAATACCATACTGGATTTCTTTGAGAAAACCTCGTTAGGGTGCGCGTTTCCTTTCCTGAGAGTTGCATTTGTTGGATAGGATGTATTAAAGAAGTGTGAGTTTTGAGTCTTTTGACAAATATACTCGTATATACGAGCAATCAGCGTAAGTATAAAAATCGATGTATAAATGCTTCTAGAAGCGTAGTATCTCAAAACCCTACCCTGTCAACTAACGGATTCGTGATGATTCCCCCCGTTTTTGTATCCCCCGAAAAAAATTTAATTCAAGTAAAATCACTTCGGGGGGAAACAAGAACGGGTGGAATCAGCATTAACTCCAACTAACTGCCCCAAACTAATATGGCTGACATATTTTTTTGAAATGAGATTGAAATTTTATATTCACTAGATTCATGCCCAGTTTCTGAACTATCAAATAAAAGTTACTCATCGATTAAACTTATAACCTGACTAAATATAAAGTAAAATAATAGAACTAGTTTATTTACTGTCATTTTTAATTTGTTTATGTTATATATTATCCGATCGATAACTTTTATTTAATGGTTCAGAAACCGGGCATTACCTAATCTGTTATTTGGCTACGTTTAATTAGTTTCGAGTTTATCTATTACATAGGCACCTCAAAAGATTTCCAATAGAGCCGGTTGTATGCGGCCTGCATTCATCAAATCTCTTGAGGAGGCCTGTGTCCAGCAGTGGACTTCCTACAGCTTATATGATGATGATGATTACCTATTACGTTAACTTTAAGTCAAAGATTTAAGAAATTCTAGAATGACTACGTGGATTTACTTACCTTATACAAATAAACAATAAAACCATAACAAAAAGACACGTCACTTAAATAACTATAATATACTTCTTAATTTGCACAGAGATGATAAGACTTAGTACTTACTTATCTTATTATCATCTGACTACTAATTGCTGTAATAATCTTAGTACGCAGTTTCGTTTTGTGTAAACATTTCAAATTCCTAATTGGCAGGATTATGAGACCTTTGAGATAAATATAGATAGTTTAAATGTATATTTTGTATACAAACCTACGTATTTGTGATCAAGGCTGTTTGCATGTGATTCGGTTGTGATCGTGAATTTCTATAGTACAATTTTCTATAAAGTATGGCTACCGCAAAACACAATCCTGTTGTTTCTTGTTTCAGTTGAAAATATCACACAATTTCCATAAAATACATTCCTCTAAATCGATTTCAAAGATGGCCGAATGTGGGTATTTACAAACCAACCGTTTACTCGTACAAAATTTTCTGAGTTTCCTTTATGGTACGCTTAATTAGGCACCTAATTAATCAATCAGCATGAAAATTTCGAGAGTTAAATATGGGCGAAATTTATTTTATATAATATATTCTTCTTTGCTCGACTGTGTCTTCTGCATTTGCAATATCTATAGGCGATGGATTTGGATGAATAATTAATTAATTTAATGGAGCGCTAACGTAACCGCCAGGTAAAAATCTCATTTAAGATAGGTGCAATTTTTAAAAATTCACAACCCTAATTTAAAGTAAGTACGTAGAAGCTCACACGATAAGAAAAGTTTACCTACCACATCTATTCTATTTAAAACAACAACATATTACCTTCTTTCGAAAAACAAAACAAAGAGTTATTTGTTGTTTCCGAACGCGAAATATGTGAGCTAAATATACCTATTTCTTTCCGAAAATTTGTTATCATTCTCGGAAGATGTCATACGAGAACCTTTAGCTGAATCAAAGGGGCCTTGTTGGCAATGCGTTTCAAACTTCATGATAAGAGCTCAGGTACAGGTTGTCGGCACTTTAAAGACAACAGTGGCACCTTAGACGTCTTAATACCATTATGCTCATTGTAAACAAATTGAGGGCATACAATTCGGCACTGTTGGTCTATTGTTTCTGTCGGTGCGTTTGCTGAGAAATTGGATCAATAACGTGAGTAATATTAGTCGTACCTGCTTTGACGATAAAGATGTTTATTTATTTTGTCCTCAGTTGGGTCTCATTCTATTTGACCTAAATCTGTAAGAATGAGTGTATTGAAAATTCAGAATATAATATGTAGAGGTGAAGTTTGAATGCAATATGTAACCAATCCTTTTGATCTCTAGCATGTCATTGGCAGCTAGAGAAATTAAACAACTTTTACACTTGTAAAATTTTTGACTGGCCTGTTGTTCTAGTGGTTAGTGATCCTGACTACTACGCCGGAGGTCGTGGGTTCGATCCACCCAGGACAAATCTTTGTGTGATGAGCATAAAGGTTTGTTCTGTGTCTGGGTGTAATTTATCTATAATTTGTATGTGTAATTACAAAAAAAAATGTATTTAAGTAGTATATCAGTTGTTTAGTACCCATAACACAAGTAAATATAGTTGCTTACTTTGGGGCTAGATGGCGCTGTGTGAATGTGGTAGAATATTATTATTAAAATAAATAAATATTCGGGAAATTTTGACAGCTCCGTATAGATCTAAATAATCTGGTGTTATGGGATCTAGACAACAGATAAACGTAAACCAAAAAAAAAAAAAAAAAAAATATAATTTAATATCTCTTTCGGTAATTAAACTAATAATGTTCGAGATGTCTCAGGATAGATGAATAGATATAATATCTTATATAAATACCTGTGCTAGGCCCTCTTTCAAAACAGATAAGTACATAAAATAGAAAACACCCAAACGCCGAAATAAACATTTGCAGAACATATAAATATTTTCTTCCCGAGTCGGAACAAAATATTTGATGAAACCCGAGACCTCAAAAACCACGACCGTATACACTGCGCTACCAAGGCAGTCAAATGAAAATTAAGATAGAAAGTCGAATTAGAAATAAATCTATAATTAAATTGTATTATGGTCAACATGGTTACAGCAAGCTAATCTAAACCAGCAATAAAAAGAAATGGGTTTTTGTTAATATTTAGTTACTCATTATCAGGCCATCAAAATTAGTTGTAATTGTGTAAGTTAATCATTATCTGTTAATGGCTTTATTTTGCACTCTCTTTACTTGATAAATCAATTACTAAAACATTGATATTATAATCGATAATTATGTTCAATTAACGAAAACATTGAAAACCATTAAAATAGTTTTCAAAATGATAATTTATTGATTAGTCTGTAAAGAATAAATTAATGAACGGATATTTGAGTTAATCCTTTTTTAAACAAAGATGAAAGTAGCGTTGGAGGTACTAACCCTTAAAGCTGTTCTACATGATTGTAAATTTCGCTTCCACAGAGGTACCTTGGTGGATTCCAAACGTGTAGCCGGCTGTTGTAAACCAAATTTCATACAAAGTATGCGGATGGCAACCAAGCTCCCACCAAGGTCACTCTGTTGGAACGCAAGTTTATAACCGTGTAGAAAGGCTGTTAGAGTCAAATTTTTACTTTGCAAAATACACTTCCAGAAGTAAATTTTGAATGCCGAAATTTCCTTTACTTTTTAAATTTCACAGACAGTGCCTTGCCTTCATTAAGTAAGCAAAAGGTGGTATTAGAAATTAAAGTAAGAGTTTGACAGGATTATAAAACTTCATATTGGTTGAAAGTTGATCTTTCCCTCAAAGTAAAGTCAAAGTGCGGTCCATTTATTTTCTTTTACCCTTCAGAAACTGGAAAACTCTTTGAATAACAAAATTTTCTTAATGACCAAGCTGAAGAATTTCGCAATACCATGTCCAAATAGATCACATAGAGGCGTTATGTTTGTGCAAATATTGCATCGTCATTTCATGATGTTTAAGTTGAGAAACGGGAAGTTGTAAAGGGATTTTGTATTTGCCTTCTAATTTATACGTAGGTCCTACTTACTAGCATAATAACGATTACCCGGCAGTATTCCGCAAGGAAAAGTAATTTTTACCCGACTGCGCGATGCAAAAGTAATATTATTTGTATGTTAATAATAATATAATATATGTTTCTTCCTTTGTGGCACACCAGACAACAAACGCGTGGGGAGATTTTGTTCATTTAACATCAAGACCCAGAAAAAGGAAAGTCAAAATTATGAAATAGAGGTTTGTTTCTTATTTTTAGATATCTGGACTTGTTTCTTACTAAGTATTAATTCTTTTTTAGGCTGACGGATTTTTTTTCATCGACTTACTCGACTTAGACGTGAAATTTTTATATGTATCCGTTTACCGCAGAATTTCTTCTAGGGTATGCACGCGCCGAATGATGCCAAACGTAATGTAGTAGATAGTTAACAAATACTGCTGAATTGAATGATGTCCGAACCGAATGAACTGCTCGACGGCACAAAATGATAAAAACCGAACAAGTGCAGTAATTGCTTCGGGTCGGCTTTGTTGTTCGGCAGATACTGCAAAACTGACAATGCCAGTCCGAATATGTGAGTCATCATTTCAGCCTATAACAGTCCACTACTAGATATAGACCTCGGTCTTCCGCCTTCCGCATCTAGTCAGATCCAGCGACCTTTTGTAGGTCGTCGGTCCATCTAGCTGGAGAGCGTCCTACTCTACGCTTGCCGAGTCGTGGGCTCCACTCCAGGACACGCTTGCTCTACCATCCATCGGACCTTCTGCGTCTATGACCAGCCCACTGCCACTTCAACTTACTTATTCTACTTTTGAAACTTGAACTTGAATTGATTTCTATTGAATATGTGTGGAGCAAGTAGCAACCCTAACCTATTTACCGTCAGCCAACCTAAATAAGTTCAAACCAAAATTTCCAAGAACATTTCACATTTCATATCAAAAAGAAACGAGTATTAGCTTAATATATTATCGCATCGGCAATCATCAAACGGTGTACACCTAATAAAATACAGTATTATACATTTTATATCTGCTACTGTGGCTTGTCGGCGTCTCACATCTGTCCTTATCACTGTCGGCACCCTTTGATCTGTTATCGCGTCACACTTAGCCTCTACCTGTATATTGTTTTGTATATAATGGAAGTACTGTGATAGTGTTTATATACCTAGTTTTACAGCTGAAAGGAAGTGGTTTGTCGTAATGAGTTTTGGGTAAATATTTGGATGAGGTATGAATTGAGTGTGTGCTTTATTTTAAGTATTTTCGGCTTATTATAATAAATTGAATACCTACCTCTTTGTTTTAATGGTTGTGTGTATGCGAATGGACACAAGGTTTTGAAGGTGTAGTGTAATTTTAGACTTCTTGATATTGTTGTCAAATGATTGAAAACGACGGATTCCATATTTGAATTTTCAATATTTTCATAGCTATATCGAAATTAGCTATATTAGAATTCGTATACTTTCTAATCGGCCGATATTTCGATTGATTCTAGTGACCCAACTACGTTTGCTGATAAATTAGTTTAAAGAGAATTGGATATATCACATACAATAGTTAGTGCGTATTTACATAGGTTTTAGTCTTCTAGTCATCAGATCATGACATCTTTATACTCTAGGGTTGACTGCCTGAACTGTCAAAATTATTGGCGGATACAAATTCTACACATTGCAAGCCTTTGACTGGTTAAATTTGAAGTCGGGCAGCTTGAACAGGTTACAGCATAGCGATTAACAATATTATTTTTTGTGTTGGTTTGCCTACAGTGTACTTACATATTTTAATATATTTTCGTATAATTACAGTTAGAGTACAATAAAAATAGCAGCTCAGCGCGATATGTCTATTATGAGTATTATGACAGTCTTTATCGAGACGTCTATCAACGATATCTAGAATGGTGCAAGTTAAAAGCAATGCGATTGAAAAATATTCGATTCGTTCGGTTACTTCTTTGTTTTCTGGTGCACAATCAAATTTCGATAGTTATACGTAAGTTAGCGATAAAATAAACATAATAATTTTCAAAAACCATTACCTATTTAAATTGTTTTTTCTGTAAATGTAATATATTATATTTATATACTTATTAGTCTAGTTATGTATTTTTACATATTTTCTGAATAAAAATAACGGCGGAACAAAATTCAATTTTCTTCCAGAAGGCCTATGCAAGCAGTAGGTATAACAGTCATAAAGAAGAACTAAAATATCTGAATCGGTCGCAACAAGAATATTTGTGCGTTTGAGACCAGATTTTCTAAAATTTGGCTATTTCTATGCGAAATCTTTCTGTCGACAGGCGAACGAGTTATCTGTAGGGACCTTAAAAAGTCCTAAAAAGTTTTGATTGGCACGAAATTCTTCGTATTTTAACCCCCTTATTACAAAATAGGGACTAAGTTAATAATATAAGTATAAAAAATAAGTAACAATGGCTTATATCAATTTAAACCTAGTTTATTACCATTACTAATTTCACCTTATTTATACATTATTTTACTATTATTATTATTTTATGTGACATTTTCTATTTATTTATTTATAATTATTTTTATTTTTCTAATTTAATTTATATATTCATTTCTATTTTAATTTTATTTGGTCAACATTATATGATATATGAATAATAATAATAATAATATAATAACATGATTTTGTTCTAAATTAACTTTATTTATACTCACTGTTTTTTATTTGAATTGCATGATTTAATTTTAGAATTTGTGTAAGCATCTACCTAGTTTTTAAGAATATTCAAATACAATTGTAATTGTTCCCTGAATAAATAAATAATAATATTATCTGGGTTTAAATTGATATAAGCCATTATTTTAGTGTCAAAGTTGTCAATTTAAACCTGGTTTAATGCTTAGTCCGTATTTTGTAATAAGGGGTTAGAGTTTAAAATATCGGCACTATGTCCCTAAATCCTAATACTCGCTTTAGTTTAACACTTAGACCTTAATATTTCATAGCAGCGGCTAATGTGTCAGCGTTGTAATGTAATGGATCCTCGGCTGTAATCAGCGTATTACACCAGGAGTGCTTTGCAGGCCGCTATCAGTTATAATAATAAAGGTGCTTGCAGATTATTCGGTATGGTATTTTCTATACATTCATTGCTTTTAAAAAGAAGGATGCATGTTTAGTATTCTTTAACGCAAGAAGCTCTGAATCAGCGATTCCCAAAGTGGGTTCCGTAGAAAACTCACAAGGGTACCGCAAAATTATTTAATACCACAGTTTTTGTTCTTATACAAATTACAGAGTGTTTGATTTGTAATAATTTGATATGAAGTTCCATAAAATAAATGGTATTTGGTAGGAGTTGCGTTATCTTAAAATGTTGGGAATCCCTGCTCTGAATTACTAGTGATCGAGTCGGAATATTCCCAATATGCAATCATGCGGTTCGAATTCAATTCTGATCAGCAGTACCAATGTGGACTTCACTTTGTCAAATTTATATGTACTAGTCATGTGGCTTACCATCTGAAAATGTCCTATGTCTGATTTGAGTGATCTTCGTCTGTGGT
This sequence comes from Laspeyria flexula, assembly GCA_905147015.1. Lineage (NCBI taxonomy): Eukaryota > Metazoa > Arthropoda > Insecta > Lepidoptera > Erebidae > Laspeyria > Laspeyria flexula. Next base: position 5,508,135 of record LR989964.1, on the reverse strand, counting down.
AATCCACAAAGTTGAGTGTTATTAGGCCATAATTGATTATAACTTTCAACTCTCTGGATAGAGTTTAGAGAAGACATTGATGGGTCGCATATTTTATTTCATATTAACGAGTTCTCTTGTCAAGGGCTAAAGATACGTATTTACTTTGAATAACTCGAAGGATAACTTAAATACTTGCGGGTAAATTTTTCGCTATAAATACGGTTTGCAATAAGTGATCGGTTCTTCTGTATCGTTTTAATAATTGACTAGAAATTACGGAATTCTAACTTGATAACTTGCTACTGTATATTAAATATATGATTAGAGTCTTGGTATCAGAGATGTATATAATTAGTTAGATAATAATAAGATAAAGTTACATGTCTGATAAGATAATAGCGCCTAACAATGATTTATTCATGTTATATTAATTTATTACGAGATCTATCAATAAATAAATAAATATTTGGTAGTTTGTTTATCTACACAGCGCCATCTAGCCTTACCTACGTTAATTTAAGCTTGTGTTATGAAATCTAGACAACTGAAAAACATACATTCATAATTATTTTCTAATACATATAATATGACCAGCTGATCAGAAGTTGGTGCAGTGTTTGTTTCAAAATTGCCTTTTCTTGCAGTGCTCTTCTGCATGGTTACTCCCTTAGTCGCCTTTTATGACACCCATGGGTTGAAATAGGGTAGTGATATTATGTATTCTTAATCCGTCATAACCGGAAATTTGATATATTTTGTATAAATTGTAGAAAAATCAAATGAGCAGGCTCTCTAACACTTTTGAAGTCGACCGCTCACTACCGAAGTGGACACTAGGTATACGTAATGTGTCAATTATAATTTGCGTTATCAAGCTTAATGCATTTCACGATGTTTTAACGATGGATTAGCATGTCAAAGATTAGCATTCAACTGTTGTTTAAATATTGTTGAGCTTTTACTGTATTAGCGGTAGAGAATAAAGTTGTATTAAGGACTTTTGTATGGCTTCTGCGTAGAAACATTTATCTATATTAATATGTATTATAAAGTTGAAGAGTTTGTTTGTTTAGATTAACGTGATTATCTGAGGAACTACTGGTCCGAATAGAAAAATTATTTTAGTGTTGGATAGCCCATTTATTGAGGAAGATTATAAGCTATATAACATTATTCTATGACCAATAGGAGCTGAGCAGTGGTCAAACAAAAATCCACGGGGCAACAGCTAGTAATATATAAAAAGAGAAACTGATTGTTGACTTTGATATTATCAACGCAGAACTGATATTATATTTCCAAAATTTCTTGAGCAAAAGACAGTGCAATAAAATTATAAGCCACCATACACATTACAGCATTAATTAACAAAAATATTCTAGTCATGGCTCCAAAATGATTTAAAGGATTCCAAACTATAGTATTTAAACGTATCCTTACTTACTTAGGACTTTTATAACTTAATGGAAAACATTACTCTGTGAATGATTTTAACTGACATACAAAATAAATTAAAAATTACTATTAATTGAATGTTACTAAAATGTATTTTGTATAATTTACTGTCATTCATTTAAAAAAATTTGCACACCAGAAATTGTAGTTTACAGAGTACTAAAGTAACGGGTATGACGTAAATAAACTGCCCCAGTGGTGCAGCGGGAAATGTATACGACCGCTGTGCAAGAGGTCCCGGGTTCGATTCAAAATGGTATTGGGTGTTTCTATCATGAAATTCCAGTGAGATTTTTCCGGAGTTTGGTAAATGAAATGTTCCCGGTTAATGATAATAGGCTCGCCCCCTATTTCATGTGACCAAACATAGCTGGCGAAATGTGGGTGTGAAACACCTCTGCCTACCCCTCCAGGAAAAAGGCGTAACTTTGATTTGACTTGATGGGACATGATGATTAAATCTCCTTATAAGCAGTTTTAGATGACTGGCATTAATTTTAAACCTAAAAAAATGGCGTCACATAATAATAATAACGTACCCTTAATTTATTTTGAATAAACAGCACTATCATGTCACAAGTCTTACCAACATTTCGGAGTTTGGAAATTTCATTCATAAAGACAAGTCAAAAGTAAATATTTGGTTACGATGTTGAGTAAAAACACAACATAATATTTGGCATTTTAATCTTTAAAGTGTTACATTATGATTGATTTTTGTTTGGCACAGTTGTATCGTAAATAGTTCCAAAACATACAGAATGTAGCACGGCCTGACGCCACTTAAGGCCACCCAAGAAGAAGTTTTTGCACGCATCGGATTAGCTTACAGTTTATTTTGAAGCGAGGATCTGTGAAAATAATCACACTTTACTACCACTCTCTAGGGGTTTGTCAATAGTGTCCAATACATTTGTAATGTTTTCGTGAATTTGTTACTAGCTATTGCCCAGAGCTTCACACTGCTGAGCTCTTATTAGCCATAGCCTTATGTTATGTAGCCTATAGCCTTCCTCTTAATGTCACTGCTGGAGATGGGCCATCTCCAAAGAATTTGGAGGGAATTTAGCCTTCTTTATCACGCTGGCCAGACGGGTTGGTATAGGGCTTGTTTCAAATTTTCCTTTTGTCACAGTTCTCTTCTCTGCATAAGGTTACTCCGTTAGTCGCCTTTTACGACACCCACGGGTTGAGATGGGGCAGTGACATTATGTATTCTTAATCCGTCACTACACGAATATCATCAGCATCATCATTATTTATGCTTGAAATAGTCCACTGGATACCCAACTTTACTTTTCCACAGAGTGCGGCTCTTTGCAGCCAATACACAGCAACTTCTTGCAACCTTCTCCAGGTCATCTGTCCTCATTAATTTTACGGTGAATTGAGGTATAAAAATCAGCAACCCTAGCAAAAGGCACAGCATATTAAGGGTACTCTCAGCAAATAAATGCGACGAAGCAAATATATTTTTGTATTTGGTCGAGTACCTCCAGAATTGAAAATACAAGAGACGGTTTCCGCACGAATACACTAAGAAGTATAACGACACTACTATCAATACATTTGCCACTTCAAAAACGCAATCTAACACTAACCTTCATATAATGTGACGCAATTTCACGCCATTTTGACTCCTATTGTCATAAAACGCTACCCAGTTACATGGACCACACATCGTATTATTTATTTTTTTTAATAGCCCATTTAATATTTCAGTAAAATCGACCTTATTTTGGAGAAAATAAAATTTATATCACATTAAAAAAATATATTTAGGCTCTCATTCATAATTATTCTAAAATATACCTTATGACTATAAAATAAAGTTTAAATTGTATAACAGATATACAGGGTGTTATAGACCGCATATTGCACATTTGACAGTTTCGATTTCATTGATGATCGATTTTCAATTGTCAATTTTCTGAATGTACTTATTCAAAATGTCACCAAATTGTTACCTATTTGATTTTTAATTTGATGGGACGGGTGATAGTTTTCTAAGTTATTATGTTTGTAGTTTGATATATATTTATATTCGCTACCTTTTGTATTGTAAATTGGTACCTTTCGTGTAATTTTGCAACATGTTTTGTTAAATTTGTTTTTAACAGTATATTTATATGAGTTTATAAGCTTAATATAGTGCTCCAAGCATTTACCACTAACTGAAATGGGTACTTGCTGTTTAGAAAAATAAAATAAAAACAATTTCTATACTTTGTTTTCAATAAAAATAGTAAGTAAAGAATATAATTAGTAGATGTACAGGCAAATAGTTTTAAATTTAGCAGTAGCTAGTAAAAATATAGTTCTTAATTAAATTAGTATGGGTAGTTTTACAAGAAGTATTTAATCACAAGAATGAACTAATCTATTGCTTGTTCGTTTGACTAATATAAACTGAATAAACCTATAAAATTCTGATACTTATGTCAAATTATATTACAAAATACCTATGATGAAAGTTATAAATTAACTTATTAAGTTATAATATTAATACTAAATGGGCAAACTAAAGTAAATCCGGCGTTCACAGCAAAAATCACGATGTCCAACCAATTTTCCGAACCATTCAAACTGTAACGTGTTGAAAGTGACAATGGCTTTCGGTACGTGTCAAATGAATGTCCTGCAGTCAACAATTACCAACTAACTTAATTCCTAAATTGACAAAATACATGCAAATTTGAACCTTAAAGCAAAGGCTTAAGATCGCAGTGGTGTTTTAATAAGTGCATGTGTAACGTTGCATGTATCAAAGTAACAATGTTTGTGTATTGAGGACCCCTGTTTGAACAACAAATTAGTTCCATTATACGCCTATGAGTAGGGAAGTAATGATCTTCAGGGGGTGGACAAAGGAATAATTGTATACAAAGTCTGATTGTATCTCACCATGTTCCTATTTTAAACAGTTTGAATTCTATTGAAAGTGATATTGCATAGATTTTATCAAAAGTCCAGCTTTAAAATCGAATACTTACTCCAATAAAATTCCAAAAAATAAAAACCTTTTGAAAATAGAATATTAAAACAAGATAAGACATTTAAAATCAATGTTTACATAGGATTACGGACCGCCCAGGGAAAATAGCATAAGTAATAAAATCCGAAATCCTGGTCATTTAGAAATTTTGCATAACATTGAGGGACACTGGCGCATGTACCTAGAAAAAAAAACAAAGCGTGCACATCGGCATCTTTTAACTATTTACAAATGTTAAGTAAGAATGTAGAACAAAGGGGGTGTCATAAAGTTCATTTTTTCCCTACAATAAAGCAATTCGTCCTACTGTTGGATGGCATTGTAAACTTCCGAATTGTAAAGCTGTGTTACTAACAACCATTAGCGGCAATACACCAAAGGCAAATTTTACAAAATATTTATCTTTTGCAAAATGAAAAAGGTTAAAAATTGCATAAAAAGTTTTTATTGCAGGGACGCGAAGTTTGGCTGTAGTATTGCTAGGTGAAATTTTTATTGCGCAAAATTTACGCTAAGAGAAATTATAATAAAAAAAGTGTACAGAAACATAGGCAATAAAGTAACCGTTAGAGATAGTTTGAGAGAAATGTGCTCAGTGTTACACATTTTTTGTTCCAGAAGCTTTTTAGAGCAACAAATAAGTGCGAATTTCACCATGCTAATTTATTTTGTGAGAAAAATGTACCGTTATCTTTTAAAAAAACATCTTTATCACTTTCTTCTTAAAAAACATAAAACATACATCCACAAATTATTTCAAAACAGACGTTCCATTTTACTTACTGTTCAATTAATAAATAATTAATCATCTATAACTTTACAATTTGATACGGAATTTTTATAAATGTATATTTTTAACTGAATGTTAAAAATGCGTGCATCTTCTTAACCTACACAGAATAAAATATAATAAATGAATTGTCTTTTAATGAAAAATAATTAAGTCCGCCTAAAATTGCATAGATATATTAAGCTTATAAACATGTACTAACATTGAAAATATATTTGTAATTTAATTTTATTAATACTTACACTTATTTATTTTTATTTTTATAATTTTTAATTTAGCAAATTTTTTTGTATCTACTTGTATATTTTATGCATGCTGTACTTGCCTGTAAATGGCTGCTATACCAACAAGTCCTTTATTATGTAAAAGATAAATGTATTAGTATAAGTAGTTGTTGGTAAGTCTAATTAAATAAATAAAAATAAATAAAAAAGTGCTAAACTTAATTAGATACCAATAGATTACATTAAATATATACTACTAGTTATTACTACTAGATGGCTACAATTAGATGTTATAAAAAGCTTATATAAAAAGTCAAACAAGTACACATAAACAATACAATACCTAATTATATTTATGTTCTTAATAATTATTTAGAGACCAACAAATGTTCGTAATAATTAAGAGACAAACTTTTAAATTTAAACAACATTTTGCTACCTATAAACTTTCAAACGTAGGCCGCACCCAAAACAGTTACAACGCGCAATTATCAAGGAAAATATCGAGCTAAAAATGTGCAATAAAATGAAATTTGACCAGTCAAATTGTAACAGTACTTCTTTCACTTCCATATCCTTTTAAACAGTTATTTGTTTACAGATATTTTATTACCTAACTGTTGGAATAGTTTTATAACCGGCTACTTTCTTTCCGTTAGCCCAATTACTGTTGTTTGAAGACGCCGCCATGTTACCGTTGGCACTTTATTTACTAAACAAACCCAACCCACTCAATACACTGTTACGAGTAAAGGTTGGTGTTGAAATATTTGAGTTTGAATATGAACTTCCTTTTATTACTATAGTTGCTACTAAAATGTTCTAAGTCTTACTCTTTGCCACTGAAATGTAACTGTAATAATATGACAGATAGATGTATTGACGGTATTGATAGATGTTTGTTACTCAATCAAACCAGAAGGAGTCAGTATGAATTTGACACACTGATAGGTTTTAGTTTGAAATAATGTATAAGCTACTTTTCTCCCGAAAGAAGTATGATTCCTGTGGAATAGTACTGTAATTGTAAACTTATAGAAACTACATTTTTTAATCCACATAATCTACTAATAACGTGTGGGGGCGAGAACGGTTGAACGGATTTATCTTATCTTGGTCTTGAAATGTTCGTGGAGGTCTAGGGAAGGTTTAAAAGATGAGAAAAATTGCAAAAAAAAATCGATTGAGGCAGTTCGAAGTCTGCCGGGTCAGCTATCGATTGAGGCAGTACGAAGTCTGCCGGGTCAGCTATCGATTGAGGCAGTACGAAGTCTGCCGGGTCAGCTATCGATTAAGGCAGTACGAAGTCTGCTGGGTCAGCTATCGATTGAGGCAGTTCGAAGTCTGCCGGGTCAGCTATCGATTGAGGCAGTACGAAGTCTGCCGGGACAGCTAGTTTTGAATAAAAACAATTTTAAGTTGAGCTAACTCCCACAATTTATTAACATTTTATGGATCTTATTGCTTTTATATTTGCAATAGTCTGTTCATTTTGTTTTCTTTGTCTGGTATAAATTACATAATTACCAAAAACGTTACTCCTTTAGCAAAACGCAATTGACAAAAACTGACAAATTTCATTGCAATCGTATCGCCAAATTACCTCTTGCCAAAAACCTCAATAAAAACATTAAAAAATAAACTTACAACATTCACAGTTATTTAAAAAACAAAGTATCTAACTGTTCCCAAAATGGCTTTACAGCCAAAGGGTTTGCTAAAACCTTACAATGCTAAAAACATGTAATAAAAATTGAAAATCGCATCACCCCTTCGCAATTTCGCCGAAATAAATATTTACAAGGTTACTCGCGAATGTGTTGGAAACTATTATATGCCAAGAGCTTATTACAAAGAGTTCATATTCCCGTGAAAGCTTAAATTATTGCCTAGTTAACAGTTACAAACACGTGAAATTTACCCTTTTCCTTACCGAAACTAAGACCGCTTTGTTCCGACAGTTATTGAATAACAGTTAAAGGGGACCGCTATCCGTCAAAGGAAGAGTTGCATTTATTTGGGACATTACAAAACAATTGTCTCCTTTGACTGTTGTCGTCTGCGCAAAACAGTACAACTCATAAATTCAGTTTTATGGCAATGAAAGAGTTGTCTTTGTGAAATAAAGGGTAATTAGGATGTAAAAGTGAAATTCTCAAAGTATTTTGTGCATTCGCAACGCCTGTTAAGAAGACTTGGAAAGGGGTTGGATACTTTCACTGGGTTTATTTGAGATCGGCTTTCCAGAAATTGGTTTAAAAATTTTGTTGAACCTTTGAAAAATAATATAGTTAAGTAAAGTTTTAGAATATTTATAATATACAAATATCTATTAAAAAATATAACATTATAATAGTCCTTACATAATATGGAGAAAAAAGTTTATTAATCAATATAATGTATGTAATAATATAATTTGATTTATGATTATTGTTATGGGGACATAAATTGCATTCTGATAAATTAGGTTAATATTTTTCAAAATTCCAAATAATAATATAAATTTATTACAATATAAAATTACAAATATAAATTTAGAACAATAATATAAACGGGAATAACTCCAACATTGTTAGCAAATAATTATATACGAAACATTAATATTTTGTCTCAAGACGTTAACTTAATGCTATATTGATTAAGAATTGTTATTGTTACTAGAAAATCAATAAATTACAATTTTGTGAATATATCACAATTTACTATATTTACCTACTAATACTATATTAGTAAAATTATTTAATGATGTCTTTAATATCATTTATAAGAGAACATAATACTTAGTCCATTCATTGATTAAATGCAGTCGGCATAACTTTTATTGTATTTTTAATTTTGTTTAGTATGTTGAGATGTTGTTGACACATTGCCTCTTAAGTCATTTTATTAGCGATAATGTGATAAATGTATATCATAATATAATTGTATTATTAACCTACTCAGAATTTGTGACGTAATAGTAATTAACTATGATTGGTCATTTCATACTTTCAAAAGAGATGGGTATCTTAATTATATTTTACTTGTGATATTTCCTTATTTTGAGTAATATGTCACAACTCATTCAGAATACTACCGTTTATTCCCACCATAAGTCATCTGAAACCCTATTCGTCACGACCTTTGAAAGCGAAACATTTATTAGATTTCGAACAAAACATAATTCATCTACTGTTTATAAACAAAGGGCCGAATAGTTCGTTGAAAGTAAGAACAGTTATTGACTACTAAGGCAGTCTGCTCTTATAAAATGCTCCACTTTTGAAATATTTATTAGTTTCCATAAATGTTCGTAGAAAAAACGCTTCTAACTGTCGTCAAGCGTGCGCTGGGAGCAGTTGTATAACGGAGCCTTGAACTAGAGATGACAAGTTGTTTAGAATAGATTCGTTCTTAGAAATGGAAACCGAAATTTTGACAAACTGCGGTGTCAAATGCAGCGTGGAGAACCTAAACAATAGCGCGTGGAACGTAAGCGTGCCTTCGTGTTTTGACCATTTCAATAAGTGTAGAAAAGAATAAGTTACCAAAGTAATTATTGGTCGAATAGTGTTTAACTGTAGCTTAGCGGGGCATCGGACTGTGACAATGTGAGTGTAGATTGGCGTGAACAGTACAGTTCCGATTGTACTGTTTATTTTTCCAGTACATTAGTGGAAGGACACATAGTCACAAAAGATATCTTCGTCATATTCCTTCACTTTCGAGCGTGAAGCAATTTTGAATTATTTGTGTCCACAGAAAATAAAACTTAAATATGACGCTCGTTTTTTATTTAAGAATCTATTAAGTCCCACGGGCACTTGATGCACCTCTTCTCAATGTTTTTTTATCATTGACATTCCTGCTTAATAGATGTTAAAAATCCATGTCATTTCTATACGCAACACGTGTTAACACTTAGATATTCGAGTAATGCAGTAGCTTACAAAATTTATGTCAAAAATTATCTTGTACCACTGGAAAAGGGAATTCACCAGAACACACGTAAATTAGTAAAAAATGTCAACCACATGTGACATATTGTAATTTGAGATGCGACTCCTGTGTCGAGTTTGTCATTTTGTAGTTTTGATTTAGCAGAAAAATTCAACGAAACGAGACGGCAATTTGTGACAGGTTGATCCTAGTTTAAATAGATCGTGAAATCTTTCAAACGTAAAAAAACTAGCTAATTTGGAGTTGTGGATATATGAGATTGAAGTAGACTTTCAATCTCAGATTTTAATTCTTTGCAGTTTAAATTTATTTAAATTTCGAACAAAAAATAAGAATTTAAATTTAATTTTACGGCATTATTTTTTATTTAGAAATGTATTTAAAATGAAATAAATCAAAGTGTATTTCTTTTTTATTAAATTTGAATTATTATTACCTATAAAATTAATTGTACATTATACAACTTTTATATTATTTAAGTACAATAATAAACCAGTTGTAAAATGAGCTTTTCGAACGTCTAAGTGTTTAGGAAGAGAATTTTTTTATGGTTGATTAAAAGTTTTATTTTACACAGAAGTCAAAACGTACAAGCCCTAAATACAAATAAGGAAAATAACCAAAATATTTATACATTATTCATTGTTAGTACTCTCACTAAATATAGAATGTGTCATACATTTATTACGAACACATGTCATGTAGTGTCCGCCGTAGTACCTATCGCTTCTGAGAAGTGCTGCTTATTGGATTAGTCGGATTGCATGTGTCAATAGTACATGAACGTTTAGATATGGATGATATAATTAATTAATTGAATCATGGGGTTTGAATTTCCATGTCTGGTGTTGTGTAGTACTTATTCTGTTAGTTAATTCTAGAGTCGAGTTGAGTCGAGATAATATTTTTTCTCGATGGCACAGTGCGAGAGTACAGCTTGCACAAGAGGTATTGGGCTCGATTCCTGGATCGGAAAAATCGGTGTTGGACTTTTTTATCATGTAATTCTAAAGTAGTATCAGCTCGAAATTAGAAATTGTGCATTCTGTATTACTTGTTTGTGAATGTAGGTATACATTATCATCATTTTAACCCATAAAGAAAGAAGAAAGAAAAGAATGTGGAAGGAATTTAGCCTAGGTACTATACCCCGCTGGCCAGACGGGTTGGTAAAGGGTTTGTTTTGAATTTTCCTTTTCTCGCAGTGCTCTTGTCTGCTTAAGGTTACTTTTACAACACACTCGGATTGAGATGGTGTAGTGACATTATGTATTTATAATCCGACAAAAACGGAACGATTTCGATATTTTTCTCCAGCTAGATGGTCCGACCTAAAAAACGTCTCTGGGTCTGACTGGATGCGGAAGGCGTAGGACAGAGTGCTATAATGCGTGTTAGGAGAGGCCTACGTCCAGCAGTGGACTGCAATAGGCTGAAATAATAATAATAATATTCTACCACATTCACATCTACACACATCTAGTTCCAAATTAAGCAATTATATTTGTTTGTGTTATGGGTACTAAACAACTGATATACTACTTAAATACAATTTTTTTTTGTAAATACATGCATTATTATTGATAAATTACACCCAGACACAGAACAAACCTTCATGCTGATCACAGAAAGATCTGTCCTGGGTGTGGATCGAACCTACGACCTCCGGCTTAGCAGTCAGGGTCACTAACCACTAAACCAAAAGGCCATAATGATGAAATAATGATGATGATGAGGATGACTCCAGTTTTATTAAACTCAGTTTAAAAACTAATTAAACGAAGCAATTAGTATCGTATTCAATACTTTATTTTCATTTACACACATGATACTGAACGTAATAACAGATAAATCAGCAGTGGGGTGTTGCAATGAATCAGTTCACAGCATCCCGCACATCGATAGCATGATGTAACTCAATAGGTGGGCGGATGCCAGACATCTGGTGCCTGGTGCCTTATCTAAGGACTCCCGCCCAGTTCACTGTTCGATCAGTTGATTGTTATCACGTTTTTCAACTAGCTATTAGCTGCCCAAGGCTTCGCTCCGTTCTTTGTTTGGCTACTGCTCAGCTCCTATTAGTTGTAGCGTGATGTTATATAGACTATAGCCTTCATCGATAAATGGGCTATCCAACATTAATAGATTTTTTTTAAATACGATCAGTAGTTCTTGATATTTAGATTTCTTCAGTTTCTGTTATATTCTAGATGTGCGCGCAACTTCGTCCGCGTGGAATTTAACAAACGCAACATTACTTTTTTATTTTATATTTTAGAATTTTTCTTAATTAAAAGCCTAAGTTACTCTTTAGCATATCAGCTATTTACCAGTGTCCCGTCAAAACCGGTCCAGCCGTTCCAGAGATTAGCCGGAACAAACAGACAGACAGAGAAACATTGTAAAAAATGTTATTTTGGTATATGTAGGTACCATAAATATATTCATATGCATGTGACACTCCAATTTTGTTTATTTGTATAGATCTATTAGTTTAGAATCATACGGTCTACGGATACTTATTATTAAGCGAACAGAATACTAAAGAGCATTCAAAAGATCTATAAAACGCTTCAAATCTCATCCATTCTCTGAAGTTCTCAGAAATAATACACAAAGTTTTATCGCCGGATCGCTCCCAAGTCCTCCAACCCTTACGCTGCGCGCTGGACCACTTGAGTAGCTCATAATGATGATCGCTTGAAGCGTACACATGTTAACGTCTAACCATTACGTTATCACCACACTTACAATGCAGATAAAGTCCTCTGTTAAGAAGGAATCCTTGGTTTTGTATCTTTAAGCTGATGTAGCGCTGAATAAAGATTTCTAAATTAAAACTTGCAATTTTAATCAGTATGATTATACTCTATGGATTCAAATTCCATTCGGAGAGAATATTTTGCTGTGAATTGTGTGAATATACTTACAAACAAGAGCTTTATATTAGCAGTAGTTTTACAGTTGGTAAGTAGGTTATACTGGAATGGAATGGAATTCGAATGCGGAAAAAATTGGGGCCTAGAATTGGCTGGCACACGATAAATTTGAAAACCCCCAACTTAACTTTGTGATCAACAATAATATTTTTAAATTTAGGGTTTTTTATTAATCATATTTATTTATAACAGGGTGATTTACTCCATCTACTAACCTAGAGGGCAGGTAGGGTATTTCCTAAGAATTTCAGCTAAAGGCTTTAATAAAACTTATCAAAATCTAAACACTATTATTTAATACAAGCACAACACTTTCGCTTCACAATACTTGTTTTGCTTTCAGCGCTTTCATCCCTTCATAAGTGCTTTTTGTTACCGTATCTAATATTGCACCCTCTTCACAGCACAACTTGAGATAAAGAACTTACGAACTTTTTACTTCGAACTATTTTTAACACTCAATGTTAGAGTGTTAACTATTTTCGAACCATTGATAACTATAACTAAGTTAGGATAAGACTAATCACGTGTCATGTGGTTCACGTTCGCTAAAATTGTTTGTAGATATTTTTGGGAGAACTTTATTTTTCACACGTTGCAGATTGAGGTATGCACTTAAAATTCTTTAGGTTTTAGTGGTGTAGCAGAAACGTGGATAAAAAAAAACAATTTTATTTAGCTGTTTCTTAGTATTGTATCAAGTCTTTTATATAAAGAAACGTAGAATGAATAAGTTCAAGCTTAGCAGAATACTTTAAAACAACTGGCCCAATTCGGCTAATTCTTTTTTAATTCTTCTTTGAAGTCCGTAGAAGATTCTTATAATATAATATTCGACCACATTAACTCAGCGCCATCTAGTCCCAAAGTAAGCAATTATATTTGCTTGTGGTATGGGTACTAAACAACTGATATACTACTTAAATACATTTTTTTTTGTAAATACATACATATTATAGATTGATAAATTACACCCAGACACAGAACAAACCATCATGTTCATCACACAAAGATTTGTCCTGGGTGGGGATCGAACCCACGACCTCCGGCTTGGCAGTCAGGGTCACTAACCACTAGACCAACAGGCCAGTCAAATTACTAACTTATGAGTAGAAAACTTGGAAAGATAAAATGGACTGAGGAAAAATTTCTTTTGAATTCCACGCAGCGGAGTTGCTAGCAATACCTAGATTAAAAATAAAAATTAAACAGTTGAACCTCAACTATTAAAAAAAAATGCAATTCTATTTACAGTATGTTTTTATAAATCTGATATAAAAAATAAATAACGTGATGCCTAAAGCTGTTTTGGTGTTCACCGTTTTATTATCAACTTACCCAGAGATTTATAACATTAGATAATGGATCTACTATCTGTAGCTTGCAATGGTACTTTTCAGATTGTCATCTGTCACTTAGACCCCGGACACATTAACGTAACACAATAAAACACCTACGTAAAGGGTTTTATTACGGAAACAAGCGTTCCGCGAATTTTAAATGCAATAAATTTTAGTTTTACACTCATAAAATGTCAATCATGTGTACACCCTGCATTATTTCTACAAAGATTTTTAAAGCTCGTGAACTGACAGAATAATCTTTATTACAATGCGTTAAAGTCCAACACTACGTTTATAAACGACATGTAAATGTGGCACTGATTTGTAAAAATTCCAAAATGTTTTACTGTTCACAAATTAAAGTGTAGACCTTATTTCAGAGCAATAAGATACAAAATTAATTAAAGTTTTCCAAATTAAATGCATCTTGACTTCCAAAGGGTTGTGACAAAACTTGTATAAGCAAATCCCACTATAAAGTTTTTAAACTGTACAAAAACTTTGGGAACAGAATTGTACTAAAATGGAGGCACTCAAATCGATTATATTTACGTTAAACAGTAAAGGGGTGTAAAAACAGTAGGACGAATTTTCAAATAATAAATCAAAACTTTATTACATTTAATTTCCTATATTCTTTAGTTGTAGAGAAGAAATAAATAAGAGCCAAACCTTGTGGGATGAATTCTTAAATGTTTTAATATATTTTAAGTTGCAGAAATACCTATATGAGAAAGATAAAGAGATAAAGATATATTTATTTGCTTTAAACATGTGTGGTTTACATAGGTTTTCAATTGATTGGTATCAACATGTTTTGCCAAGACTAGCGTACAAATATAGTTCATTAAATTCATATGTCACAATAGTAATGTAATTAAATATTAAAATAAAATCATAAAATTATTACAAATTTATTAAATTAAAAATTTATTTTTGAAATCCCATATTGAAATGTCATAATAATAATGTCAAAATTTAATGTTAATAAATCAGCAGTTTTATGTCAATATTGATTAGATAAAATTTCAAAATTAAAATTAAAATTTATCTGTCAAGTACTCATTAATATTGTAATAACATTTTTGTAATAAATGTGAAAGATGTGACATACATAATATAATGTATGATTAATTGTGGAAAGTTAGTCTTGTATTTTACTAGTCATGTATTACTAACCATCTGCTAGCGGTGTAGGAAAACATCGTGAGCGACTTTAGTTTTAGGTACCTAGGTGACTTACGCCTCGGCTCTTGTATGTCAATTTAGCAATCACCCCTGAAACTTCATAAAAACTCAGCCGTCCTTTACGCATGCGCACAAACTTGCGCAAAAACTACGTGATTCGACGTACTTAACAAAACGTACCTGTCAATAAAAACTTGAACAACAGCCTCGTTTATTCTCATTAACGATCTAAAGACAGAGCAAATCGCCAAAATTCTTAGTACGAGCCAAGAATTTTTGTATACAACAATAATTTTTAATGGTTTTCCTATTGTAAACAATGGATGGACACGGGCGGACTATTGTGGACTATTATGGACTATTGTTGGCATTGTTTGCGTTAATGTGGACGTTAATGGTTCGTCCGTCTGTGTATCACAAATACTGATTTCGCGCTTAATGCGTGTAATATTATGGTGTTTGCGCCCTGCTGATTAGGTGTATACATTATAATTATGTTTTTGTTTCGTTGTTTGATTGTAATGCCGTTAGATTTAAATAACTGTGATGTTGTAAGTCTTAGGTATAGTGACAGGTGTAAGGAAATGTCAACTGTTTTTGTTTGTTATTAAAGCATATAATCAATAAGCCATTAATGCTCCACTGCTGGACTTTTGCTGAATTTTTTTCTAAGTATGCAGCGAGCATTAGGTATGTAAGACTCCTCAGGTCGTTTTTTATCACCGTAAATTTAGATGATGAATCACTTGACTAAATACATATAAATTCCATAAAGTAAAATCCACATTGGTACTGCTAGTCGGAACTAAACTTTGGACTGTATGATTTGCATTCCGGTCACTTATTCATTCGGCCACCATCGCTATTAGGCTAAGCATAATTTAATATTAAAAAAAAAACTATTTTTTAAATTTTGTAATCATTTTTACTTGAAACGTATAAATAAAACTAAGATATAGTATTCTTTTTTACAATTGTGCCACGTGACTTTACAACAGAAAAAATAAAAAATGAAAGTTACCAGGAATCGCAAACCTTTATTAACAATAAAAAGTTTTTGCAATTTTGCAAAGCATTTGCTGTAAGTATTGTAAATAATTTCATTTGATATTTTATTGGGTGTGGACAAACCACACACAATAGTTTTGTGAGAATTTTTCTTTTTTAGTTTTTTTTAAGTAGAAACTTTGTAAGCGTGCCTCATTCAACGATTTTTTTAGTAATACGTAAGTAAAACACTTTTTATTTTTAATTTGGGTCGTTTTAGGTATACATTTTATAATTTAATCTTGAAACTGGAAAAATATATTATCATATTATCAGCCCAATGACGTCCACTGCTGGACATAGGCCCCATCTAATTTCCAAGCAACCAACGGCCACCCGCAACCTTAGCTACTTGGTATTAATACTACTATTAATTTTTTCGAAAGGCTTATTAATTTGGGCTTCAAATGATTGAATCCATGGTATGGTTTTGTTAAAATAACACCATTCGTCTAAGTTCAGCAATAAACTTTTGTGAATAGGTAGTGCGTATTGCTAAAAAAATTAAAGCTTGGAATTCATAATTTTGGAAACAGATCCGGTGAATTATAAAAACTATAGAACGACACCCATTTGTTGGACCTTCCGAAAAAACTATTTTTGTGTTTTGTCATTTATTTATTCATTTTTTATTTTGAAATTGTTTTACAGCCCTGACGCGTGGCCGAAACGCGCCGAAGTGTACAACCAAAGAAGCAAAAACAATCGTACAGCGTTCATCTACACCATTTTAGTCTTAAATACTTTACTATACGGCATGAATTCCCATGAAAGTTTATAACTTAAAAACACCAATCTGTGATGCGGATTGTACTTAAAACGGGCGACAAAGCTGTAAAACAATTGTATTGAAGAACATCGTTGGGTGACATTGAACATTATTTAAAGTAATTACAGCTACAATTACATTTTTGTGACACCTAAAAACTGGGACAGAATCCTGTAGAAGCTGTGACGCACGACAAGTGAGAATTAAATAAGATGCGTCCTTGAAAATTTACTGTTGTTAGAAAAACAGTATTCACGTTTATGTCGAACTCAATCATGCCAGAACGGCTCAAAGGATTTGAATGAAAATTGGCATACAGATAGATTGTAGTCTGGGATGATAGCACATAAGTTTTTACCGGCATATCACGTGGGTGGAATCGGAAAAGTAGTAAGTAGTAAGTAATTAAAAGAATCCGAAACTGTTTGTCTTGCATGAATAGAGAAATATATTTGAATTGGAGCTATTGTCATTCTGTCTGCCGGCCAGATTGAGAGACAGAATATTAATATACAATCGATACCTTTGGGTTCATTTGTCGTATAAACCAAAACCCGACTTTTTCAAGAGAGCAAATAAAGATTTTGTTTAAAAAAAAATCATAACTTCTTTATTTTAGAAGAAACATAAAAATAACCAAGAGCAAAGATTCTTAGAATTTGAGAATTAAGATTCAACAAAATATATACGTATTCTTTATTTTAAAAGTTAGTTGGGATTTACGTCATGAAAAAAGTCAATTTATGGTTATTACACAGCAATTAACGCCCTGGGTTGATAAAAATTTTGGTCTTAATCTTAACCAAATTTAAAAAAAGTTCGGTCTTTATATTAACAATTTATCTTGATCATGTCTCAAAAAATACCTAATTTTTGGGTTCTATAAACACTTTTTTTGCGAATTCGGGCATTTTGAATATACTTACAGATCGACAGAGAAAAAAAAATCTGAACAAAATGACGTATATAAATATATAATTTGGCCAAAATGGTTTAAACGACAATTGAACACAAAGGTATCGACATGTATTATGATAAAATACACGACCTCGGAGTAAAAATCTTCGTCTTATATAAGTACAGTATAGTCCATACTAATTTAATACCACAATAAAGAACGGGCACACTATACAAATATTCTTAAACCTATTAAAGCCTAGATTATGTTACGAGTATCGTACAATTATTTGACTTCCATCTCAATACACAAAAACAGAAGCCAGACTTAATACCTACTATTGTTTATATAAGAAACCCACACGTGATGTTCTCATGAGAACAACTTTTCTCATGAGAGAGTCTTTGTAAAGAACTAGAAGTCACGCGGGGCTTCACTACCATCGTTTTTTCAGCTCCTATTTCTTTTTTTTTCTTTTTAAAAAAAAAACAACACCCGCACTAGGGAACAAGCCTTGTGTCGCGGGGAGCTTTACAAACATACAAATAACGGACACAAAGTACACCCAGACTCGAAACAAATATCTATGAATCACACAAATATTTTTCTCGTGTGGGAATCGAACCCACGTCACCCAGCACAGCGATGTAGTGGCGAGGCAACCACCTTAACCACTGCGCCACGGTGACAGTCAAATTGACGGTAGCGTGGTGTTATATAGCCTATGTTCATAATTTCAACCCGTAAACGTCCCACTTCTGGGGGAACGGGTTGCCTCCAAAGAATGTGGAAGGAATTTTGCCTACTATACCACGCTGGCCAGATGGGTTGGAATAGGATTTGTTTCGAATTTTCCTTTTCTTGCATTGCTTTTGTCTGCATATAAGGTTACTCCCTTAGTCGCCTTTTACGACACCCACAGGTTGAGATGGGGTAGTGACATTATGTATTCTTAATGCGTCTCTACACGGAGAATAATATAGCCTATGTTACTCAGCGATAATGTAGCTATCTAACGGCAAAATATTTTTTTGAAATCGGTCCAGTAGTTTTTAAGTTTACTCGTTAAATACAATTATGTTTAATCTCTTTTTGAATATATGTTTTCTCCTTTTGATTCTCTTTATTTTGATAACCAACTAGATAGCTTTGGTTAAAAAAAAAATTGAACTTCTTACAATTTGGCGTCAAAAGTCCGCCGTTTAAGTCTTTTTATTCTTAAAACCTATCTAAGGACACTTGGGTTTTCTAGACGAATCCAACGATACCCTAATTGTCAAAATCCATCCAGCCGTTTGGAAGATTCGTGGGAATAAAGAAATTTACAAACATACAAGATACGCGCGAAAAACAATACCCGTCCTGACAGTCGGGTAAAAATACGAATCTTTCTTCTTTATAACAACATTAGTATAGATGTGTCCAAAATTAGTACGGTTAAAAATACTAACTGCCGTACACAGCTCAGCACAGCGCGGTAGCGTTGAGCGTGGCAATGCTGCTAGCCTTCTGAGAACTTTTCCGTGTGACAGTGATGCCGACGAATACTTTGACACATACAATAGACTGCTGGCGTTCTTCGGCGAGCTAGGGTGGATCGAGTGAGCTATCCACCCTCACCCCATATCTCAAAACCGCGCCTTGACGTGGAGTTGCGGACAACAGCCCGCCAAACCATACCATACCATACCACATCCTCCCAAACACCCGTCCATCCTAACTTTCGCATTTGTAATATAAGTAAAATGGGATTGCAATACCTAGTAAGTACATTCATAATTCAGCTACAATTTATTTTCACACACAAGATAAGCTGATACGCTATCTTTTAATTCAGACCTCAACTTCATATCTACGATCATCTTCAGTGAAAAAAAACCCAGCGAAATTCCCACTTAATACAGGTAATGGTCATAAAAAATTAACGACAGGTACCTATATAATGTAACACAAGTTCCCACGAAGTAATAGTCGATATTACTGGATAAATATTTGAGATGATAGTGACATAATTTTACTGATAACAGGTACTATGTTGTACGTGTGAAATGAATCAAGGTTGTCTTGTAAGTTTGAATCTATTCGGAAGTCAGTTGTTAATGTTATTAACTTAAACCCGTGGCTCCGCTTCCGTGGTATAATAATATATTATTAGTAATGTTTGGACACTCACATCGCGCCATCTAGTCCCAAACTAAGCTAATGCTTGTAATATGGATAGACAACTGATATAATACAATAAAAAAGTTTTTTTTTGGCTTAAAAAGTGATGTTGTGGCACGAATAGAGAAAGGAATGTTAAGCTGGTTTGGACATGTCGAGAGAATGAATGAAGGAAGAGTGACAAAACAAATATATGAGGCGAATGTCAAAGGAAACGTTAGAAGGGGAAGACCTAGAAGAACGTACCATGACCAAATAGGTGACGTTTTAAAGAAGGAACAGATCAGGAGTACCCTCAACTGACGAGAATGCATGAAACCACTGATGAATGTTGAAGAAGCCAAAGATGTATGTCAGAATAGTAGCAAGTCGAAGGAAATGGTCTCTGCCTACCCCTCTGTTGGGAAAGAGGCATGATCTATAGGTATGTATGTATGTAAGATTTTTTTTTGTAAGCACATTGCATATACAATTATTAAAAATACATTACACCCAGAAACAGAACAAATAATTATTGCGCTCATCACACAAAGATTTGTCCTGGGTGGGAATCGAACCCACGAACTCTGTCTCAGCAGTCAGGGTCACTAACCACTAACACCTTTATGTCAGTCAAAAGTCGCCCACGTGCTATTCGGGACTGTAATATTACAGTCTCCAATTGCACGTAGGCTACTTATGATACACGTAGACACACGGATATATATCCATCGTCCTACCAAGGTTACCTCTGTTGGAAGTGTTGGAACGTAAGATAACAACCGTGTGGCACACTCTTTAAGAATCTCTACTAAAACTAAACTCAGTTTTCAGGTAGGTACCGGTCTATCCATACCATACACTTAGTCCTAGGAAAGTTAAGATGAATCATCATCATCATCATTTCAACCCATAAACCTCCCACTGCTGGGCATGAGTCTCCTCCAATGATTTTGGACGGAATTTAGCCTACTACACCACGCTGGCCAGACGGGTTGGTATAGGGTTTTATTTCGAATTTTCCTTTTCTGGCAGTGCTCTTATCTGCTTAAGGTACTCCCTTAGTCGCCTTTTACGACTCCCACGGGTTGAAATGGGGTAGTGATCTTATGTATTCTTAATCCGTCACTACACGGACATAAGATGAATAGATGTTCGTTATTCAATTACTCCAAAACGGCTGCAATTATTTGAATAAAATTTGGCACATAGATGGATTGCGGTCTGGATAGCATATAGGCTACTTTTTTTTACCGACATACACACAGAAAAAGTAAGTACAGTAAAAAGATAGTGGCCTAAGCTATGAATAATTCGTATTATCATTATCATCAAAGTTGATATGCTACCGGTTCACATGAACGATAAAATCTTTTTTTTCGTTTCTTGGGAACCTTACATATCAGTCAAATGTTGACCTAGCGGTAGATGACTAAAAGACGACAAAATTCAATGACATCTACACTAATCTACACTTTAATATAAAGTGGAAATATTTGTATTTTTGTATGTAACGAATAAAGTTAAAAACATAAAATTTGTAGTAAATTTAATTATCTATTTATAGTATGGCTATACCTGAAACTCCTTTTTGTGTCTAATATTATGCAAGATCCATATTTTATTACATGCATGCTACACGCAAGGGCTGATAATAAGTGATCTTTGAAACCGTTGGGCTTTCACAGATGCATTGCTAGCTCGTTTCCTGAAGGTCCCTAAGACGTATCTGTCCGAAAGTACCATCCAGTTAGTTCCATAGAGGTATCAATCTAGGTAAGAAATTCTTTGACAGTTGCACATTTTTTTAATTACATAATAAGATAATTACCTATGTAATGATCGACTTTTGAGGATTATATCAGTTAATCATAAATGTATAATCCTTAAAAGCAGAAACGACGCGTTAAATCGTTAGCTACTCATTAAATCTCTCAGGTGTAGCTAATTTGTCAGTCTTGATCGATATTTTATATACAGAAGCATTATTGGATATCCTCTTTTACTGATAAAATAAAGCCGTCCATCAATCAATGGCTAAATCATAGTAGATTATACTTTTATTCTATAATAACGTCAGACTTTTCTACGTTAGCTGTTTTAATCCGGATTGAACAAAAGGTGAAACGTGAAAACAACCAATAGGTGGGGTATTTCTCGAACCACACCTACTTTGAATCGCACTAAAGTATACCTCAAAACGCACCTTTCAGATACAATTCATCATCATTATCTTCATCAGCCCAATGACGCTCACTGCTGATGCATGGGTGTTTCCGTTCTTAAGCCACATTTTCAATCCAAGAATAGTTTACTGCGTTGTTAACCCAAAAAATATTCCGTTCTCTACCCAGAGTGAAAAATGTAATATATATTTCCTAGTTCTACCGAAAATACACTCCGGACTCAACCCATTGGAATTTATTACTGATTCAGGACAGACAGCAAAATAAGCTACGTGTTTCAAATTATATCTTATGGTGGATGTTTCAACACTACTCCATACATTTTACTGAGGCAGGCCTCACCTAATTTCCAAGATAAGACACTTACTTAAATTATTTTAAACATTTTTTTTGTGTTTATTGTTTATTTATAGTTATTGTTTACATGTTGTACAACGCAAACCTTGTGGTTTATCTGTGTACAAGTACTCACACGCAGTGTATATTATCTATAACCCATCCACTATTTTAATGTATAATATTACATGCTATCCAACGCGGTAATGTGGCTAGCCCTATGTGTACGTTTCCTCAGGAATCTGACCTCAATCAGATATTTTATATATAGGAATTTCCTGAGAATAGAGTAGGTATCTGGTTTGATTATTTTTGAATAGGTTAGGTGTATATAATTTTCAATATATAATGTAACTATTTTATTGATTAAATACTATTACAATATGCATACATACATAGAGTCAGCCAGTCGAGCCCAGTAGTGGGACTTAATGGGTTGCTGATGATGATGCATACATACATATAGATCACACCTCTTTCCCAACAGAGGGGTAGGCAGAGACTATTTTCTTCCACTTGCTACGATTCTGATACACATCTTAGGCTTCTTCAACATTTATCAGTCTTTTCATGCATTCTCGCCGCAATATGCATAATTCAGCAAAAATTGCTATCAGGGAAGATTTCCTTTTCCACTTCCTAAAGGAAATATCAACAACTTCTTTGAAACAAATGATTCACTTACCGAGTCAGTGTTTTCATGATATATATATACTTATCGTAGACAAGGTGACTACTGCTTGAGATTATAAGTGACTTCATCACTACAATAATATTGTTTTATAAAAATAAAATAAAACTCAGGTTAAGTAGATGTCTCTCTGATAAAATTCACTGTCTGACATATTTATATCAATACATAACCATACATGTTGCCGGGTAGAGACGGATTTAGAATACATAATATCACTACCCCATTTCAACCCGTGGGTGTCGTAAAAGGCGAAAAATGAACTTTAAGCAGAGAAGAGAACTGCAAGAAAAGGAAAATTCGAAACAAAACTCTATATCAACCCGTTTGGCCAGCGTGGTATATAGGCCAAAATCCCTCCAAAATCTTTGGAGGAGTCCCGAGCCCAGAGGGACGTTTATGGATTGACATAATGATAACCATGTACTTATGAATTAATGATAGATAATAGATACAAACCACAATAATTGTTTTACAACAAAACACATTAGAAAGATTATAATAAATAATAATAATAATATAATAATATTCTACCACATTTACACAGCGCCATCTAGTCCCAAATTAAGCAATTACATTTGCTTGTGTTATGGGTACTAAACAACTGATATACTACTTAAATACATTTTTTTTTTGTAAATACATACATATTATAGATAAATTACACCCAGACACAGAACAAACCTTTATGCTCATCACACAAAGTTTTGTCCTGGGTGGGCATCGAACCCACGACCTCTAGCTTAGCAGTCAGGGTCACTAACCACTAGACCAAGAGGCCAGTTTTTACACCTTTACAATTGTTTCACAACAAAACACATTAGATAGATTATAATAAATGAATTTGCTAAGTGTTTTATTTATTTTACTTACTATTGCTTTTAAATTTGATTTAAAGTAGTCAACCATGTCAATGTTCTCTTCCAAGAATCCAAGTCCTATACACTATTTATTATTTTGTTGTACAAAGGTATTTATTATTATTTTTACCGGCCGAACAAATGAGTAACCGGCGCGGTGTTTTCGATTTCGACATGCAGTACCAATATGGATTTCATTTTGTAGAATTTATAATAATATGTACTAATCACGACTTAGCATCTGCTGACGGTGAAGGAAAACATCGTGAGGAAACCCGCATACTCTAGTAATTCTAAGCGTATATCTGGGCGCTACAATATATCTGTCGTAAGTGGTCGACATAGCAAAGAAGCCTATCATGACATCGAACCCAAAAAATAATAAATAAAATGAAACGAAATCTTGTTTATTCATCTAGGTTACAAGGTAACACTTATGAAAGTCAAAAGATAAGAATGTAACAGGTTATCCGAAAAGTAGTGTCAGCAAATTTGCCTACGACCCGTTCACTGACGGGGTGGAGCTATGAGAAGAACTGGCCAGAAACTCACACCACTCTTTTTTTAAAAAAATGGATATTTACAATCTTTTGTAATTTACAAGTTGGGTAGCGTGTAAAGTGATGCAGCAGAGCACCACACCGTTATAATAAATTATTAGTGTCATAACTCATTGCAAAGACTACCAAGGGTTTATCGCTATTAGGTAATAATACAGGAGATGCAGTTATGTCTATGACGATGAGACTATCCCATCTAATCTCAAAAATCTGCAGTTTTATCTCTAACATCGATGTTATTGTTGAAAGATCTTGGTACGTAGATACTGCCTTGATACTGCGAGCCCCGGTATCAAAAGTAGTGTGGGAAAGTTGTCCAAATCGATCTGTTTACTCTAAGATAGATTCACTACCTCAGAGATAGTAGTAAAATGCTATAATAACCTGTCAATCGGGTGTCTTCATATCTTGTTTGTCGTCTACTTGAACTGTCTGGATACAGAAGAGATGACTGGGAAATTGGGTTCAATAAACATTGTTATGAATTCGTCAATACTTATAGATTGGGTGATTGATGGGTTGCCGACGGGCAGTGGAATTTTTTAGATGTTGATGCGTTCGGATAGGGTAGATGTTCAATTATTTTTCTGGAAAAGCAATAGTATAACAGATTTATGATGCATTCAAATAAAATAATTGCTCATTCATCCGCAAAAATAATATTATAATGTGACTAAGTCATCAAAGTGTGGCTCGCAGGCACGGCCCGCGCCGGTATTTGAGTACGGCCATGGAAAGGCAAAAAAATAAGTAGACAACTTTGTGACAAGCAGAAACACATTTGAATAACAAAATAAGGATTATGCATAAAAAAAAATACGGTATTTATTTGTTTATTTAATAAGGTAACTAGGTAACTGCCTCAGTGGCGCAGCAGGAAGTGTATACGACTGCTGTGCAAGAGGTCCCGGGTTCGATTCCCGGGTCGGGTGAAAATCGTATTGGACTTTTCTAACACGAAATTCCAGTATCGAGATTTTCCCGGAGTTTGGTAAACAAACGATCCCGGTAGATGACAATAGGCTCGCCCTCTATTTCATGGGACCAAACATAGCTGGCGAAATGTGGGTGTGAAACACCTCTGCCTACCCCTTCAGGGAAAAAGGCGTGAGCTATGTATGTATGTATGTATTTAATAAGGTACACCAACAATGTATTTACAATAAAATCATAGAAAAGTAACAGTATTTTTTCAAGGTTCAGTAAATACATTAATTATAGGTAATGATTGTGATCTGTAGTGAGAGTGATGTGCATAACATCACTCTCACTACAGATCACAATCATTCTTAAAACAAAATTTATAAAATTAATTTAAGAGATTGAGAGAGAAAAAAAAAGAAAATTAATTAGCTAATAGGTAAAATAAAATAAAATAAATTAAATACATGCATCTCAATATTATTATCGATAAAATATTTACAACTTAGATGTTAAAATGTAATACAACAATTATGATCAAAGACGATAAAATGCAGTTGATTGTTATAAATACATTTATAATATTTTTTTTTTATTATTATTTTTTTAAATTAAAAAAAAATAATACAGAAGAGATTGTGTATTTCCAGAAATTCATCATCATCATGTCAACCCATAAACGTACCACTGCTGGGCACTGGTCTCCTCCAAAGAAAGTGGAGGGAATATAACCTACTACACTACGCTGGCCACACTGGGATAGGTATAGGGTTTGTTTCTAATTTTCCTTTTCTCGCAGTGCTCTTATCTACATAAGTTTACTCCCTTAGTCGCCTTTTATAACACGAGTTGAAATGGGGTAGTGACATTATGTATTCTTATCCGTTATTACACAGATAGATGAAGAGTAGTACTGAAAGAAAACATTCACCAAAATTACTTAGAAGTCCAGATTACATTGACCGTGGCTAATATTTAGAAATAAGCTGAATCATAAACATAGGTACTGATTAGATTATAATATTACATTGATTCAATTGTTTTTTAATTTTCGCGATAAATTAATTGTGTAACTGATAAATAGACACATTCAAATATTATAAATGTGAAAGTTAGGGATGGAATTATGTATGGATGGACGATGGATGGAATCATGTTTGTTACTTAATCATGCTAGAATTATACATACATACATAGCATCACGCCTTTTTCCCTGAAGGGGTAGGCGGAGATGTTTCACACCCACATTTCGACAGCTATGTTTGATCCCATGAAATAGGGGGTCAGCCTATTGTCATCAACCGGGAACATTTGTTTACCAAACTCCGGGAAAATCTCAATACTGAAATTTCATGATAGAATTTTTTTTACATTAAATATTAAGCAATTTCTTTTCTTTTTGTTTAACATTTTTTTATACATAGGTATTGGTACATGCTAAACATATAATGGAAAAATTCAAACCCACGATGGGACTAGAACCCGCGACCCTGTGTCTCTCTGTGTCTGTGATCTCAGGGACGTCGACCCGCGTAGCTCAAATGGCAGAACACTGCACACGGAATGGAAGGGTCGCGGGTTTAAGTCCCGTCGTGGGTTTGAATTTTTCCATTACTTGCTTAGCATTTGACTGGCCTGTTGGTCTAGTGGTTAGTGACCCTGACTGCTAAGCCGTGGTCGTGGGTTCGATCCCCACCCAGGACAAATCTTTGTGTGATGGGCATAAAGGTTTGTTCTGTGTCTGGGTGTAATTTATTTATAATATGTATGTATTTACAAAAAAAAAATGTATTTAAGTAGTATATCAGTTGTTTAGTACCCATAACACAAGCAAATATAATTGCTTGATTTGGGACTAGATGGCGCTGTGTGAATGTGGCAGAATATTATTATTTATAAAAAAAAAATACACACATTTATTCAAACCAAGCGCTATACCGAAATCAGAGCTACTACGTCACAGGGGTTCAAACAGATGCTTCCTTATCAGTCACAGTATCGATACGATACGCGATATGACCACCCGCTGTGTACTTGTGAGTGATACGGCTGTAATTATTAGATATGAGGCGATAGAACAATTAGGTGGTCTGTTAAATCTGTATAGCTACAAGGGCGTATCCAAATTTTGTTCCAGGAAAGAGCGACGGCAAAAAAGTAAAAGCCTAAGAAAAAGATGATGCATGAAATGAAACATCTACTCGTACGCGGGCTAAGCAATGACATTGTCTATAGATTCCAAATCAATGCTTTGGCTCAGATTAGGCTGAGCAAAGTTTTGTTGGAGTGAAGTCTGAGCAAAGTCCAAGTACGCTCTATAGATCTCAGACTTAGGGCCGCCATACACGGACTGCTGAGAGCAGTCAGTGTCGACAGCTTCATTCTAGCAGTCCCGGTTTCAATACCAAATTGTCATATACTGTAGGAGTACTCTCATCCAAAGCTTGCCAGCCACATTGCGAAGATCGTCACTTCACCTAGTCTAGGGACGTCCTACATAAAAAGACGTTCCATCCATTTTTTTTCATCCGTGTAGTGACGGATTAAGATTACATAATTTCACTACCCCATCTCAACCCGTGGGTGTCGTAAAAGACGACTAAGGGAGTAATCTTATGCAGACAAGAGCACTGCAAGAAAAGGAAAATTCGAAACAAACCCTATACCAATCCCTCTGGCCAGCGTGGTTTAGTAGGCTAAATTTCCGACGCGCGCTGCACTCTGAGGCGGTCGTGTTACGTATCATATTAATTTATTGTTTAGCGCGGCGTAAGCCGACGCTCGAATTTTTTGTCGCCATGAGTGACAAACTCGTGGCGAATGAACTGCTGGCGTTCCTACAACAGAAGCTGGATGTAATGGACGAGGTTTCTGCCATTCAGATTTGTTCCACGAACTTCAGCGAAGAGGATGTTGCTGCTGCCAAGCAGCTCGTGTTTAAGTTGCTAAATAAAAGCGACCAGATGGTGATCCGCCGGCGTGACGGGACAAAGAAAAGTCTACAAGACATTATCACGCTCCTCAAGGTAACCGATCCTGACGACGTGCCGACGTTTGTGGCGAAGGACTTGAACAAGTTGCCTCCAGTCACTTTCGACCACGTCGACGTTACAAGCCTGCTGAAAGACATCGTCCTTTTAAAGGCAAGTTTAGCGGATGTGCACAACAGATTAGACGCATCCCAAAGCACCGTGGTACAATTGCGCAAGGAACTCGATGAATTGCGCAACGCTGTGGTATTAACAGGGTCACCGGCGCGTAGTAACAACGTAAACACGCGCCGAGGTGCCTGCTGTCTCGACACATCGGTTGCAAGTTATGCGTCAGCTGTGTCGCCGAAAAACGCTGAGTCTGCTGAGTGCGCCGCGCGCGCGCCTCGCAGCCCCGCACCCGTCCCCGCGGCCCCGGAATGCATCGCCGCGAGACCTTCTACACGCGCCGACCCGGCGCCGGTTAGGCAGAGCACTCCAATTGCTCTCGCCACGAAGTCTGTGCCTGACAAGTCTGTAAATCATCTCGATGGCGATGGTTTCGTGAAGGTGCAAAGAAAGAAACGCCAGCAGCGAACCAACAAGAACTGCTGCGGCACGGCTTCTCCTGTACCTGGCGTTACTTTGAGAGCAGCAGCTCCGAACACTCCGGTGTACATTTCTCGCCTGCACTACACTGCAACGGCACAGGACATCGCGACGTACGTTTACCAAAAGGTCAAGCACGCTATGAGAGTGCAGTTGCTGGAGTCGCGTCGCAACGTCAATTTCAAGGCGTTTGTGGTGCGAGTACCGACGTGCTTCTTGCACCTTATAATGGACGAGACCTTTTGGCCGAAAGGTGTTGTGTTCCGCCGCTTCCGGGGCCAAGTACCACCTGACCGCACAACGAAGTGCATTGTGAAGTAGATTTATAATTTTATGTATGTTAGTTTGTAAGGTATTTATCTATGGGAAATTGTTATCCTGATAATAAAATTATTATTATTATTATTATTATTAAATTCCCTCCACAATCTTTGGAGGAGACCCGTGCCCAGCAGTGGGACGTTAATGGGTTGAAGAGATGATGATGCTGCATTTTTTTTATTGCCTGAAGTGGCAGACAAGAAGGCGGCCAACCTGATGGTAAATATTGGCAATGTTAGAGGCATAGCTAATCAGCCAAGCCGCTGCCTACCTAGAAAGGATAGCTCGCGTTAAACCTCGTTTGAAGACACATCATAGCTAAAAGCTAATAGATAAAAGACTGAACAAATTTTACTACGTCAGAAACATTTTAAGCCTGGTCTATCTATATCTGTGTCCTAAATAATAGCTACACAGATTTCTTCCTCAGCTAGGTAACAATATTTCAGCAAGCGAAAGATGGCTGGCGGCTACCAAAACTCATTCACCGGTACAAAATTGTGTTAAACCCTCCCTCGGGAACCTCGCTTTGGAGATAAACCAATCTGTTTCAGACATTAAAATTCAAAAAGTCGTATCAGCAATGAGTACACATTCATTTCTACCTTAACAGTATTGTGGCAAGGTCGAAATCAACATGAACCTAAATTTCAGTTTTACGTAAATGCGGTAAAACAGCTTGCAAATAATTTTGGACATTATATTTGGGAACATAAAGTATATATTTGATTGGATATTGGAACAACCCAAAAGCAAGGTAGTTATCAACGGTTACCTTTGAAGTGGCGCTTCTGCATGCAAATTTCTAGGGGATGGCCATAGGCAAGAATTGTCAATTTATTTCGAAAAAGTTGCTGCAGATTGAATAGCGGAACATTTTCATATCTATACATATTTTATGTGTAAAGTGAAACTGTTACGAATATTGAATACTGATTTCAGCGCGTATAAAGCGATAGCGTTTTGAAAGATAGACAGTGTAACATTAACTGAGCTTAACGCCATCTATGATAGAGTATCAGCATTGGTTTGATTGACAGCAGACAGCAAGCTTTGACACTTTTGAGAATGTGATTATTAATTAGTTCTAAAAAGTTTACAATTCTGCCACTAGATGGTGCTATTTTAGAAATAATAGACTGTTTCAATATGTTTTAAAAACCAAATAAATAAATAATTATATAACTCGAAGTTATGTAAGAAGCAACTTATTTTAATTTTTAATTTCTTATCTATATTGATAGTTAAAAGAATAATAATTAGAACGAATAATGTTAACAACGCCATCTATAAGATAGTGTTTGAAATAAACGCAGCATTGATTAGTTCAGCAATAGTTTGATTTGATTTCAATAGATGTCACTATCGCAAAGCGCCATCTATAAATTTTATTCAATACTATGAACTCACCAAGCAATCGATCTCCTTCAAAGTATAATTTCGTGATTGATAGATGTCATTATACAGTTAATTTATTAATAAAATGAAGAAAATAACGTATTACATTTTAGTAGCGTGTTCAGTGATCCGCTATAAATAAATTAATAGCACATTTATTGGATCACGCGGAATGGATCATTACACTGTCGACCACGTTATTGGTCTAATTTGGCGTTCGATTTTACGATGTTTGCTCGCCGTTGAGGCGTCCGACTTTCATTATTCGCACCGAATGTCATAAATTGTACGGATCCACTGTGTTCAGGGTGGCAGTTTGGAAGTGGATAGTAGGGTGGACTAACAAGCGAATTTATCTTTGTGAGACTGCATTTAAGACTGTCTGGCTATATTTAGGTTTACTTTTATTATTGGTGAAGCTAGGTCAATACAGGTTAGAGAGTTATAGGTACCATGTGTTCTAAGATCACTATATCTACCAAATAATACTGACGATGTAATGTTATACTTAAGTACCTACTTATAAGTAGGTAAGTTATTCCCTACCTTTACTTAAACCTTTTTTAACGTTCCTATCTAAGCTTTCCAAACGAACTACAAGAGAAGTCTGTGGTACGTAAATAGATAGGTACCAATCACAGAACAGAGATAGAATTTTTTAGAGTTAATGGTTATTCCCTCCGTTCTTGTTTCCCCCCGAAGTGATTTTATTAGAAAAAACGTAATTGAAAAGAAAAATTTTCGCTGTGAAACAAAAACGGGGGGAATCAGCGCTAACTCTTTTTATCCGACTGCCAAAATGGAGGGTAATGTTTTTCGCGCGTATGTATGTATGTATGTATGTTTGTATATAATGTATGTATGTATTTAGAGGTACCAATAGTGCAGACATGTGCCTATAGAATATGTCTGATGTCATAGATTTTTAAACTATGATTTCATTTCTCATTAAGTCTTAATTGTCTTGAGTAATTATTATGTTATCCTTATTTATTTGGTCCCCTCCTCTATAAATTATAAGCAAATAGTTATAAATCATAGAAGCATACTTTGAGCCGCACCCAATGACTTGGGCACCGTTTATTCAAGTTTTTGCCTCGTTCAGTCAAAAGCTCATGCTAAAATTAATGTTATTATGATCTTACTTATGCATAAAAACATGTTTATGAATAGGTGAGAGGTTTTGGAAACACCATTACATACAGGCTGTTTCCCAGGGCTTCGCTTCGGACGTTATTTATTCGGACACTGCTCAGCTCCTGTTCGCATAGTGTGATGTTATATAGCCTATAACTTTTCTCGATAAATGGGCTATCCAACACTAAAAGATTTTTTCAAATCGGACCAGTAGTTCCTGAGATCCTACCGTTCAACCAAATAATTAAACAAACACTTTAGCTTATTATATTATAATAATATTCTACCACATTCACACAGCGCCATCTAGTCCCAAAGTAAGCAATTATATTGCTTGTGTTATGGGTACTAAACAACTGATATACCTACTACTTAAATACTTTTTTTTTTTGTAAATGCATACATATTATAGATAAATTACACTCAGACATAGAACAAACCTTCATGCTCATCACACAAAGATTTGTCCTGGGTGGGAATCGAACCCACGACCTCCAGCTTAGCAGTCAGGGTCACTAACCACTAAACCAACAGGCCAGTCAAAAAAAGAATATTATATAGTATAGGTAGATATATACCTATCAAACTTGCACTTAGTATGTCATCATTTCAATCCATAAACGTCCCACGGCTGGGCACGGGTCTCCTCCAAAGTATGTGGAGGGAATTTAGCCTACTATACCACGCTGACAAGACGGGTTGGTATAGGGTTTCTTTCGAATTTTCCTTTTCTAGCAGTGCTCTTATCTGCTTATGGTTCCCTTAGTCGCCTTTTAAGACACCCACGGGTTGAGATGGGGTAGTGGCATTAAGTATTTTTAATCTGTAACTACACGGATAACATACTTACGCACTTAGTATGTGCTTCCGTAAATTGTTTGCAAAATGCAAGACAATGTAGCTTTGAATATTTTCAAAAATAAGCTTGCGCTGTCTTCTTGAAAAATTTTAACCATAACCTACTTAGTTTAACGACATTGACAAGAATACATTAAATTATTTTCACCAAATATTTTTCTGAACAGACTATTCTCCATCATCATCATAATTTCAACCCTTCAACGTCCCACTGCTGGGCATCGGGTCTCCTCCAAAGAATGTGGAGGGAATTTAGGCTATACCACGCTGGCCAGATGGGTTAGTATAGGATTTGTTTCTAATTTTCCTTTTCTCGCAGTGCTTTTGTCTGCATAAGGTTACTCCCTTAGTCGCCTTTTACGACACCCACGGGTTGAGATGGAGTAGTGACATTACGTATTCTTAATCCGTCACTACACGGACCCTATTCTCCATAGATTATACAAAAAAGAAGTAGGTAGTTTTTTTCAGCGTTCTTCCATACTACCCAATCCAAGCTTACACAAAATATAATCCGCTATCAAGACTTATCAGTCAACACCACAGAATATCTATATGTACCGCAATTTCGTGCAATTTCGCTTGCCCAACTTAATTTATCTGTGTTGTCAGTCAATTTCCGAGGCAAGGCTACTTAATCAGGTCCATTACACACGGCTCATGTCAAACAATCGGGTTCGGTGTTTGCACAAGCAGAGATTGGGGGATCGATGGGGACAGTAATTTTAGATGAATGTGTTCGTGCGTTATTACTATATATTAGCTGCGTAGGTGTGCTATTTAAGAAATACATAGTACACATACAGTTATGATATTTTTTGGTAGAAGAATTACTAATTTATTTTCGATCTCAAAGTACTTTGCGATTAAAATAAATACGGGACTGTCAATACAAGACGCCATTTTGTTTCCCATTTGAAGACAACTTCATACCCTACAAATAGGGTGTAGAAAAACCAAACACATTATAAGTACATATATACTTTTTACCCGACTGTCAGGATGGGTATTGTTTTTTATCTTTATTTTCGGAATAAGTAGTGGTAGTAAGTAAAATAAAGAACAATAAAACTATAACAAAAAGAAAAAAAAAAGAATAACAATTAAATTAACACTTGTAACATAAAAACTTAACGAAACGAGATACATTTTTTGCTTATTTCATTTCCACTATCTGTAAAAAATCTGCATATTCGACTGAAGTATGCGGCAAATGTTGTCAAGTGCGATCCCATTATTATTTGTTTCGCATAGTACAAACGAGTTTTTAAAATTGATTTTTTTTTAAATTTATTTAGTTCATAATACAAATAGGTAATAATGGTCTAATTATAAATACATTAATTCTTACATAATTATAATTCACTTAATACTAAAATATTACTATTCTTTTATTTACAAACTTACAATAGGGGCAAAAAGTAGTAAAAAACTTTAGGTTTAAAGAGAGCTATCTTCTACAGGTAGGCAGCGGCTTGGCTGTACCCCTAACATTGCCAACGTCCATGAGCGGCGGTAACCACTTCCCATCAGGTGGGCCTATTTGACTGCCACTTCAGGCAATAAAAAAAAACATTAGCACTATCTTAGACTACAAAAATCCTATATAAGTCCAAAAAAGTGGGCCTTCTCAGCATAGTGCTACAACGATAGTGTTATAGTGCTGATATTTACTTGTGACTTGTGAGAGACTGTCCCAGTCTCTTAGGAAGTCTTAGGTGAAGCAAAAATATTGAGACCCATTTTAAGAATAATGCGAGTTTAGATTATATCAAGATAAATACTTATATATATAACAGTTAACAACAGTAACATTATAACAGTCTCGGTGCCGCAGCGGCAGTATGACTGCTGTGCAAAAGTACTATGTTGGATTCCTGAGTGAGGCATTTTGGTATACTGCATTTTTCTGTTTTGAAATTCTCAGTATCAGTTTTGAGTCTTAAACGTTGGTACTATGAATTACTTATTCTGTGGTCTAAACATGTATCGTTATGGCTTGCAAGAGAAGCAACATTTAAAGAATAACAGCGGTAAAGACTGTGAATTGTGTGTAATCAAGTATCTAATCAAGTAGTTTGTTTGTGTAAGCGAAACTTGTTATGGACCATCCCTTATATTCTCAACAAATGATTGTACTATCTGTAAGTTCCTGTCATTTGAAAATAAAATAATAAAATAAAAAAATCTCACAAACAAAATTCTCACACCCACAAGAACCCCTTACCTATGTGTATTGTCACCCCTCACCCTTGTAGGCGTGCCACAGCAGGGGTTGTCGCGCATGCTCTGTAATCACCTCATATCAAGATGGCCGATTGATTGATGGAGCTGACAAGGTCATATGACACTGTTGGAGATGATAAATGTTTTGTATTGAAGGTAGATTTTTGTTACATTATTTAAAAATAAACTCAGCACACTTTATCCTACCAATAGTCCGAAAGTGGTAGGTTTTGAGGTTTCTAAATTATTAAAGTTATTATACAATATTATAATATAATATAATAATATAATATAATATTCTACTACACTCACACAGCGCCATCTAGTCCCAAAGTAAGCAATTATATTTGCTTGTGTTATGGGTACTAAACAACTGAAATACTATTTAAATACATGTTTTTTTTTGTAAATACATACATATTATAGATAAATTACACCCAGACACAGAACAAACCTTTATGCTCATCACACAAAGATTTGTCCTGGGTGGGGATCGAACCCACGACCTCCGGCTTAGCAGTCAGGGTCACTAACCACTAGACCAACAGGCCAGTCTAATAATTGTAATTATAAATAAGAAAGTAAAAAATATTGCTTGACTATAATAAACATGAGAATAAAATGAAAATTATGGCAGATTTTTTTTATTTATTGATGTCGTTAGCGTTGAGAAATCTGAAGAAAATCAGCTGGTATGCGTCTAAAGGGATTTAGGCGTAATGAGTAGTTGATATATTATAGAATTTATAAGATATTAGCTTAATTTATTTCAGTTGTTCTGTCTTTGTAAACTTTATCTCCATTGATTGTATATTAATAAAATAATAATAATATAATAATAATAATATTCTACCACATTCACACAGCGCCATTTAGTCCCAAAGTAAGCAATTATATTTGCTTGTGTTATGGGTACTAAACAACTAATATAATACTTAAATACATTTTTTTTTGTAAATACATACATATTATAGATAAATTACACCCAGACACAGAACAAACCTTTATGCTCATCACACAAAGATTTGTCCTGGGTGGGGATCGAACCCACGGCCACGGCCTCCGGCTTAGCAGTCAGGGTTACTAACCACTAGACCAACAGGCCAGTCAAAAAACTTCAAGTTATAAAAACTTGCCAGTTATAAAAACTTCAACAATATAGTGCTTGTTATGTTGTGCCTCTATATTCTGTAGCAAAACCAAAATTTAAGTAATTTGTTGTCATTACCGTTTTAATACTGAACTAGGAGTCTTGTTTTGAAAAACTTTTATAAAAGCCACTATGGTGGAAAACAGCAAGGCTGGTGATAACCGGTTACCGTGGCCTATGGATAACTGCAACAGCAGGAGTATTTGCCGACACTTAAAACCCCTTTCCTCCCGAAATTAGCTCTGTTATACTACTAGAAGTTATTTTTATTTACTTTTCAATATCTAGATCTATTAATTGTTGTATCATAATAATTTAAATGTAGCGCCAAGAGGGGTGGAGACCTGGTGTCCTGAAATACAGGTCACGAGCCTAGCTTAGGCACCAGTCTCCTACAATATTATAAAATTAAACTAATATTATGTAAAAGAAAATGTAACTGTAAATTATTATTGTGGTGAGAAATAAATCATTATTATTATTAGAAGTAACGCGGGGCTTTGCTCCCGTCGCTTTTGTTTGGCCTCTGCTCAGCTCATATTGGCCGTAGCGTGATGTTATATAACCTATAACCTTTCTCGATAAACGGGCTATCTGACACTAAAACAATTATTCAAATCGGATCAGTAGTTCCTGAGATTAGCGCAATAATATTAGTATAGATTAGACTTAACTACACAAAACTATGTATAAAAACAAAATGTGTAAGTATTTCTAATCTGGGTCTTTGTAAGTCACATTCCATCATAAACCAGTCATTACATATCCCATTTTTTATGATTTAAAGTCTAAAAAATTTGTTTAATGCGCTGTATAGGATTTCAAGAACGCTTAAATATGCAGTCTCCATACTTTCAGTGATTGTCAAAGTTTGTGGGGTCTCAAATAATACCGATTAGACAGATGACTGTCTAATCGGTATTATTATTATATATGATCATATCTCTATATTGATTCTGTAGATTAGACGGAGTCATAACTCCACAATTAAAAAATTGTTCGACACCTTTGGCCAGCAATAAATTAGTTGTTGTGGAGTAAACCTTAACTGCGCTCTTGAAAGTTATTTTCATGGCAGTTTGAAAAACCAAGAATGACAAAAAACTGTCTTACTACCAGGTTTGTTATCCAACAACTCGCTGTCTATTATATGGAATCTAATATTATAATATATAATAATTGCTATATACAATAATTATTGGTAATTGGTCAAACAAATAAGTAAATGTCTGAGGTCCTAGGATTTCATTCTAAAATTTGAACGATAGGATCTCAATAAGTATATAGCCCAATTATCGAGAAAGGTTATAAGCTATAGGTATAAAATCACGCTACGGCCAATAGAAGCTTAGTAGTAGCCAAATAAAGAATGACGGAAACGAAGCCCCGCGTGGCTTCTAGTATACAAATAAATTTAAATTATTACAGTACCCACAGTTGAATACCACTGGTAGAACACAATACCATCGGCTGGCCGCCCAGTCCGCTGTGACAAAAAAATAATAACTTTCCTCTCTGGCCGTCTGACGACGAGTGACTTACCGGCCATTTGTTTTTTTAGGCTGCCCCGCGCACGATAAAGCATTTTTTGTGGCAGTAGCTTCATAGTGTTGTTGTAATATCGACATTTTTTGTTGTCGATACTAGAAGAGAAAAAAAAGTTTTTTAAAATTTGAATGATGTTTAATCATTCAAATTATTAATATCATATATTCACAAAGAATAAACAATTTAAAAATTGTAACATGTAACTACATATTTTTTTATGAGAAATAATTATTTATTTTCTGGAATAACTTACACTTATTTTTTATGGTACGAGTAAATAAACGATCCTTGATAAGTATCTATAATATTAATAAAATATTACAGTTATGTAAATAATAATAGAATCTGTCCAATTGACTTAAGATACAACAAAAAAGACAAGGTATTTTGTTCACTGTCACCCACATGTTCAGTACATACATACAAAACAATTGGTACCTACTAAGTTAATCATTTTTTTTTATTTCAAAACAACACCACACAGAACAAATACAATCGATAATACAACCCGACAACTTGACAGTTATCGATATTTCAAGATCGGAACTGTCGATACACTATGTTGACTTATTCTTTTTGGTACGCACTATGCTATTGTTTGTCGACAAAGATAGAAGTATACGGTATCCCGGTGTGTGAAAGAGAGAGGTATTTCAAAAAACAAGGAAGAAATGCAGTTAATTTTCCATTTCATTAGAATACAATGCAAGTTTTTCTTTGTTAATTTTCTTTTTTTTATATCTGTAATGAGTGTCGTAATAGCTATCTTGCGTTGTCTTGAATTGATAATTAGGTTTTATATTTGTAAAGAAAGTAGCTTTTAATTGTTTGTGTAAGATCCTGGCTTCGACTTAAATTTTATTGCGCTTTTCTGATTAGAAACTCTTTATGGTATTTTCTGTTTAGAAATTCTTATAATCTTATAAATTCTTCTCTTATTTTGATTAACGGCAACTTGATGTTTGGAGATAAGTCGTTTAAAAACACCCATGTGCCTTGGAATTTGACAATCACGAAGAGCCATTGATCCTGATTCCTGTCGTTGTTTGGTTCCTGTCTTACTATGAGACTTAGGGAATAACTACCGTACTCAGAGAAGTTACTTAACTTTGAAGTTTATTTAGTAAAAACGTGTAATACTTAAGTCGATACGCCTAAAGACGATTATTCAATGAAAAAAATGTGTTAATGACAGATGACTGCTAATTTTTACACACATATTTGTGCATTTATATATTGATTATCTCTTACTCACTTAGCTTATCATCATCATCATCATCATATCAGTCCAATGACGTCCACTGTTGAACATAGGTCTCACCTAATTTCACTTAGCTTATATTAAATGTTAATTTTTGACTTAAAATCCTTATCGCGGGATTTGATCCTACGACCCTGCTTATCCGTATAGTAATACAGAGCTCATACGAAAACTACCTATTAATTATTCTGAAGGTTGAATATTGCGGACGTCATAGTAATACTGTAGTCATAAAAAAAATAGCAGATAATATAATTTGTTAAAAGTCACCCTATCACCCATTCGTAGTAGTAAATAAATTCAGCGGGAAGACATTACCCAAATAACAAGTTTGTTTGCCACCTTCAAAAAATAGTAAATTAAATAATATTGTAGGTATCAACTTTCTCATACATAAACTTTCTATAAATACAGTGGAAATTATGTTTATGTAAATATGTAGCTATAAATAGATATATAATTATGTAGTAACGTAATATATGGTTTCGTTTAATAGTTTACCTATAAAGCATATAATTGTGTTGATGAAATTTTGTAGATTGCAATAATCTATTAAATTTGAATATTAAATTTGAGAAAATAAAATTTCGCGGACTAAGTACGATTGAATATCTGGATATGATTAGAACAAGGCCATGAAACAAGTAACAGTTCAACATTTCACATAAAACTAAGGATTACTTTTACGTTAGATGACCCATAAACGTCCCACTGCTGGGCACCGTCTCCTCCATAGAAAGTGAAGGAATTTAGCCTACTATACCACGCTGGCCAGACGGATTGGTATAGGGTTTGTTTCCAATTTTCCTTTTCTCGCAGTATCCTTATCTGCAGTCGCCTTACCGCCTACGTATTCTTAATCCTTCAATACACGGAATTATTTATACTTATTTTACGGTTTAAAATATAGCGTCACGCCTATTATCTCAGATGAGGTAGGCAGAAGTGTATCACACCCATAATTCCTCTCACAGCCCGGAAATAAGCCCGGTTTTTTAATCATACCAAAGCTGAGAAAGGGCGTTGATAGAGAGTAAATTTATTTTATGAAAAAAAAAAAGTAACAATACCTGCCATTTTGCTCAACTCGGGGACTGAATCCGGACCTCTTGGGCAACAGTAGAAGATACTTAGCTAAATTTTTTTTTTATTACATTCACACAGCGCCACCTAGTCCCAAAGTAAGCTATTATATTTGCTTGTGTTATGGGTACTAAACAACTGATATACTACTTAAATACTTTTTTTTTTAAATCCATACTTAATATTATAGATAAATTACACCCAGACACAGAACAAACCTTTATGCTCATCACACAAAGATTTGTCCTGGATGGGGATCGAACCCACCCCGGCTTAGCAGTCAGGGTCACTAACCACTAGACCAACAGGCCAGTCAATATAAACAGCTAGTAGTAATATTGAGGATATTACAAGACCGAGTAATAGATAAACTCGTGTGGATATAAAATAGGAAATCGAGCCTCACCAACAACATAAAACTAATTGCATATACAACTTTTGAAGTTTTAATCAAGTTTTATTATTTGTACCGAATGCACCCAATAATCTGTATAGTCTACTCGTAGAATATTGGCCGGTGTAACTTAGTTATTATCATATTTAAGACTGGTATAAATTATAGGTATATTAAACAGTAAGGAATTTGACACGTGATTGTCTTGTTATAGAATTATTGAGTTTCAATAAACTGAAAATAAATAGGTTTACCGGTTAAAATAACCATTGACAAAAAATTGTGGCATTTAACAAAAATGAAATTACTTATTTTACCAAGGAACATTTTTTTTCATAATTGTAAGATAAAAATTACAGGTCTATAGTTAATACAAAACATCTTCTATAAGTATACAAAATTTCCTTCCAACTTCTCCAACTACTTCTGATTAATTTCATAATCACACCAGCCATTCGCCTGCTATGCTTTCATGTGCCTTAGGGTTCGAACATTGTTATTATAAGGTATTTTTAATAAATCCTTATATTTAAAAACAAATATAGCATCAATGTCCAATAGTCAAAGTGGTGAGTATGATAGTGCAGTCACCACTTGCGGCGGGATCCAGGCCACAAACCAGTTTGGTTCCTTTATGCCGCAGACCGCCTGTACTGCAGCTGCTTATGTGCACCATACTTTTGCAAATCTATGGGATATTTTATTTTTATTTTATTTTATTGTTAGGCAATCTTTTTTCCATCATTAGAACGAGTTAGAACCGAGTCATCACTGTTCAACTTCGCCATCAAAAATTTTGCCCATACTAAAAATCCCGGCTCGTCACTGTTAAAGAATATATAAATTTTTATTAAATATTCATGTCCCGATTCGTCACCATTACAAAATTTCTAAATAAACGGTACAGTTTGTATAGAGCCCATAAACGTCCCACTGCTGGGCCCAGGTCTCCATTGATTGTGCAGGTCATTTAGCCTACTATATCACGCTGGCCAGTCAGATTGGTATAGGGTTTTGTTATTAATTTTTTCGCTGTGCTCTGGTTATTTCGTTTGACCCTTTTACTACATAGACGGGTTGAATTAGTGACATTATGTATTCTTAATCCGTCACTACACGGAAAATCTATCAAGATTATTGACTACTTTTGAAAGCTTAATAAAATACCGTAGACAACTATTTCATTCTACGTGCATCATGGTCACCCTAAACTTATACACATATGAAGTAATATAATGAATTGAAACAGGCTATTTTCTCGAGCTAGCCTTAATGGCGAATCGACCCGTATTCTGTTATAACACCAATAAAAAATTATTTTCTACTACCCACATTACATAGGTAGCTACTTACGTACATGTGTAGTATGTATTATAAGTGTCTGTAATTAGGAGTTATAGAAAGAAAAGAACCTCCTTACGAAATTGTTATTCACAGTAATGTTATCTCTTTAATTAGAGTTAAAGAGTTAGTTAGTTTATTCTCAATATTGTGGTGATGGTGTAAGAAAGCAATATCATTACTGCATTTCGTCTTTAAGATACCTGGATGATTATTTTCAAACTCTATAGTATCCAATATTTTTGGCTAATTAATTGGTTGCGAGTTCTAAGATTGTTTAGGCATTTTACCAACGATAAGTAAGTGTAAACATAACATAACATAGCGTCACGTCTTTTTCCCGAAGGGGTAGGCAGAGGTGTTTCACAGCCACATTTCGTCAGCTATGTTTAGTCCCATGATAGGGGGCGAGCCTATTGTCATCAACCGGGAACATTTATTATTATTATTTTTTCATTTTTTGTCATTTTTTTTATTTAGCAATCGTAGGGTTTTCTACTCCACACACACTTTTATTAATTTCCGAGCTAAGCTAAAAAGAACTACTGTATTATTTCAATTGTGTTCTTTAAATTCCTTTGTTAAGAATTTAAAAAACGTATTTTGAAATCGTTTTTTAGTAATCTAGGCTCTGTTTGATTTGCACATAATGTCGATGAAACACATCCAACTAAAATCAGCTTATCGACGTTTAGAAACTGGCCAACTACCGTTTAAAAAGAAAATAATTACAAAATGTAACTTTCTCGTGTTCGAAACTTAAAACTTTAAACCATTTCGAATTTTAAAATCGCAGTCTTTCACTGGACTTTATCGAATCGAATCGCGAACCGAATGTAACCGAAATGTGCCGAAAATGACCGATATATGGCTGGTGTTTGCGTGTCGTTGCGCCGTAACCGTATCTTCGGTAGATAAAAGGGTCTCCTGGACCGTTTTAATTAGGCGGTAGAATGTATCGGGTGCCTGATGCCTGTGATAGGGTTGCCAGTTCTGGAACGTTGTTTTTTTTTTATTATTTCATGCTTACATTTTGTTCATCTTTTTTTCAATTAGCTTTGGGACTGTTTGCAAAT
Organism: Laspeyria flexula; assembly: GCA_905147015.1. Taxonomy (NCBI): domain Eukaryota; kingdom Metazoa; phylum Arthropoda; class Insecta; order Lepidoptera; family Erebidae; genus Laspeyria; species Laspeyria flexula. The sequence continues at coordinate 5,465,499 of LR989964.1, read as the reverse complement.
TTAATTTATGGGATTACGATTGTATACTTCGTCTTTTGCTGAATGAATAAATGGATAAATTGAAAACAATAATTTTGGACTGAATTACACGAAGTAAATAAGATGTAAAATTTATTCAATATTAGCTGTTACTATAGTGAGATTAATACTAACAATAAAATTATACGGTTGTCAATGAAATTACTTTTTACCATCTACTTCAACAGAGAGGTATAGAAAATATTGTCAAATATCCCTGAAAACTTTTAATTATTAAAGTTACATAATATTTTTGGTATTTTTTTTTGTACCACCACTGTAGTGGCAATCCTGCAATCCACGTGCATAACATGCGTGTTGCTGATCTTTTAATATATGTAATTGATTGAAGATTGATAATTAATTTTCTCATTAAATAAATATGTGACAAGTGACAACCCTGAAGCTACAGTGAGGTACGTAACCGCTTGCGATCCACTGGACAGTGCCGTTCAGCTAATGCGTACCTACACGCGGTATCGTACCACCTAAGTTAGTGTGGACTTCAGACTTTTTTACAAATGTAAATAAAGCTGTTTCGAAACAGCTATTTTCCTGAAATATTTAGATAGACAGTTAGGCTGGAAAAACAAATTCTTTATTTCTTTCTTCTAAATCGAAATCTTTAATTATTTTGATTCATGAATATGCTTAAATTATGTCTAACTCGAAACATAATCCTGAATTCCATACTATTTGCAGTACTACTAAGTGTTTAAATTGATGATATTATTATATGAATTTAAATAAATTAAAGATTTCCCTCATTTATTCTTCATATTTATTCTTATTATATTATAATCAAAATACGTCACAGATGTCATAAATAGCGCCCCTTAAAAAAACTTGGTGTAATCAGCTGTCTTAAAACATTAACTTTAGCTTAAATTGAATGAGTCATTTGCCTGCTTCTTGCCAGAATAAACAACAAAAACGAAAAAAACTGTATTTTCGTTTTTTTTTTTCATTTTCTGCCCATAAACGTCCCACTACTGGGCACGGGTTTCCTCCAAAAAATCTGGAGGGAATTTAGCCTATATACTATACCATGCTGCTCTTTAGTTGGTCTTATGTAATTCTTTAGGTACTTACTAATTCTCTAATTAGGGCCTTTATTAACTAAAAAAAATGCAGTATATCGACAAATGGTGGTATCATAGTCAGAGTCACCTCTAAATTCTTCAAGATATCATTTGAAAACGCATTCGTATCGACCAAATACAAACCTGTATGAAGCACATAAAATAACGTTATTAATTTATATTGACATAACATAAAATATCCTGTGGTTCATAATCAAAGAGAAATGCCGGCATACAGTGTCCCCCATGGCGTTTAACATACTAAACAGTGAAAACAATATGTACCTAGCATTCTTGTTTTTTTTTTAAGTTCTAATAGATTTAGTAAGATATATAATTGGTTCATGATTATGTTAATAATTACTCTCATTATATCATAGATATATTGTTATAGTATTTCCTGGCCTTTAGAAAGGTAAGCCTAAAGGGGCAAGACAATGTAATAATATAACAACACGCAGAGGCCCTTAAATAATTTTAACTTAAATTTAGGTAAAATACTTACCCCTGCCATATCTGTGCAGCTATGATCTGTCAACGGTAAATATAGACCTATTATATTAGTCTAACAAAATTAGGCTGCGGGTTTGGGTGTTTGGTGGAATGGATCAATCGGGTAAAACAGTATTTACCTCCTTTTCTAGCGATAGGTATTAGCGCTGATGTTAAATAAGAATTGTAATAATGTCAATACAGTCACTAAATAAAAACATAGAATTTATTTTTTGTTCTTAGCTCCGCACTCTTCGTGGCGTCCCAGTCGGGTCCAGTTGCAGGCGGGCACCGGACAATGCGACCAGTTCCGTAGATCGGCGATAGCACCACTACCGATAGTATTTCGCTATGTGCCAGTACTAGCCAATGACAATGTACAAATTTATATTAGAAATACCATGAAATTGAATTCTTAAATTCTATTCTTATATGCAGTCCAAATTCGATTCCTTACTAAGATTTAACTTTGTGGAATATTAATGTCATAATATGGCACATGATAGAAATTTTACTAAGGGTGTGTCTGACACAGACAGTCAGACATACCCTTAGTAAAATAGTTTCTACAGGACTAAGCAGAGAAATTTAAATGTCAAGGGCACTGTAAAAGATCAATCTTGATCGAGGTAGCAAAGAAGCAAAGAAACAATGAAAAAATCGATATTCATAGATTTTGCCTCCCTATGTGTGTTCTACCGCCTGTATAATGGGTTGTGCTCTGAAGAACTGTTTGAGATGATGCCCACGGCCACCTTCTACCATCGCACCGCTCGCCATCGGCAGGGAGTTCATCCCCACACCTTGGAACCGAAATGGTCTCGTACCGCGCGGTTCCAGAGGAATTTCCTCCCAAGAACTATCAGGTTGTGGAATGAACTCCCTAACGAGGTTTTCCCAAGGGACTACAGTATGGGGTTCTTCAAAAAAGGAGTGAATAGGTTTCTTAAGGGTCGGCAACGCGCTCGTGATGCCCCTGGTGTTGCAGGCGCCCATAGGCTACGGTAACCGCTTACCATGAGGCGGACCGTACGTCTGTTTGCCACCGTCGTGGTATAAAAAAAAAAGCCCCCAGGACATGTAGGTAGGTCTCTTTTTGTTTCTGCAACAACTAGTGTTAGGCTTATTCAATTCATTGGGTTTGACCTGCCCGTATAGTGACGGATTAAGAATTTATAATGTCACTACCCCATCTCATTCCGTGGATGTCGTAAAAGGCGCCCTTTGGGAACCCCTCACCTAGACTATTTCAGCCATCTAGACAAAGGAAAGAAGACCTTTGCCCAGCAATGCTATATTTTATTTATTATCCACTATATGGTAATTACAGCGAAGTGTAGGTATTCATATTCAAATTTAAGTTATTTATTTGCGGAATGTAGACAATGTAGACTGTCACCGTGGCGCAGTGGTTAAGGTGGTCGCCTCGCCACTACATCGCTGTGCTGGGTGACGTGGGTTCGATTACTACACGAGACAAATGTTTGTGTGATTCATAGATGTTTGTTTCGAGTCTGGGTGTACTTTGTATTCGTTAGTAGTATGTTTGTAAAGTCCCCCGCGACACAGGGCTTGTTCCCTAGTGCGGGCGTTGTCTTTTTTAAGAATAAAAGAATAAGAATTTTAAGAATAATAGTATAGCACAAATAACAAATATATTGGTACGTTAATAAAAATGTCGTGAAGCTTAAATTCCTGGATTGATTCAATTAAATCATGATTATTACAAACTAGTTTCCACCTACGGCTCTGTCTGCGTGGTATGTCGGGAATTTATAGCCTATATTTTAAGTCAGATCTTTAGTGATACATTTTTCAAAACAACATTCTATCCCAGGCATAGTTTTTGCAATGCGTGTAAAACACACACAGACAGACAAAAATAAAAAATAAATGTTGATTTCGCTTCTGTAGCTCTTAAAATAAGCCCCTATATTATTTTTCCTTCAATTTCTATAATGTACAGTCAACCACTTATCTGTTTTACCACTATTCAATAAGACTCATTATCAATGTTCACGTCTTGGCATTGATGAAAATTGTCACTGTACTAATGTGACTTGCAAGCAAAAATAGACATTATTGTTTTGTGATATACAAACGACATTTACTCTAAGGATGGTAAAGCAATTTTATAGACGACTGTACAGACATCGACGCGCTTCAATTTCATTATTATCTTTACAAAGATATTAAGATTTCGGAAGACGTCGATAATAATTAATATCCACTTAAAGTTAGATACTAATTCTGTTCTTCGGTAATTATGCTCGCGGATTCACTATGAACGCTTCCTATAAATCGACCTTAGAATAGCTTCAAGGGAAGCATTATTAACCTCCTAATTTAAATGATGCACACGAACAGTAATATTGTTGGAATGTGGTTGGAAGTTGGAAATTACCAAATTTACATTCCATTTAGTTGTATAATACGTGATGCAATTTGATCGTTTTCTACAAATACGATGGTTGATTGTATAATCAAACCGGGGCATGTAAATATAGTTTGGAATCTTTGTTCAAGTATTTCGACAAGTATGCTTTTAAAAGGAAAAAAAAAACAATATTAAATTAATGACACATTAATTAACTTACTAAATTCAAATATTAAAAAATTACATCAACAATTTGACTTTATTTTGTATTTTATCGAACTTAATTTACTGCTACACGCCTTTGGTGGCGGTTAACTGACGTTATTTATAATATCGGTAAAATGTCAGACCACCTGTATGTATCTGAGATAGTTTGGTTACTTAAAAGTGGATGTTTATCTTAATTAACCAGGACAATCAAAAAATCTAAATTAAACCCGAAAAAATGCTGTTTTTTATACTTTTACCAACCCATTAATATAACAGCGCAAATACAGTACCTAATAATAAGTTTTTTTTAGTCGTTTGGTATCATAGGAAACATAACGTTCATTGAATTGGCTCGAAGTGTAGAATAATTATATAGGCAAAGATCCTCTATATAGAGGTAGCAACGCGTCTGATTGGCGTTTCGGCTTTTTTTCGCCCAGAACATCAGCAATACCATTCAGCATAGCAAAGCTATTTAGCGCATAAGATATATTTTATTCCATGCTAACTTACTTTGCTATAACATAATATAGCGACACGAGTTTTTCCTCGAAGGGGTAGGCAGAGGTGAAATACACTCACAATTCGCCAGCTATGTCCCATGTACCACTAACATTGCCGTGCTGGGGTGACGTGGATTCGTTTCCCAAATAAGACAATATTTGTGTGATCATAGAAATTTGTTTCAAGTTTGGATTTACTTTGTGACCGTTATTTGTACGTTTGTATAGTTCCCCGCAGCGCAGGGCTTGTTCCTTATATAGGAGATGATTTAAAAAAGTAGGGAGTCTATTGGTACTTTGCTAACTAATATTTTTCAAGTAGGGGATCTACTTACTTCTTCTTCTCCATGTGGTGACGGAGATAAAGAATACGTGTGTTACTACTCCCTCTCATTCCCGAGATGTCGTAAGAGATAACTAAGTGAAGTGGGTTCGAACCCCACCCAGGACAAATCTTTGTGTGATGAGCGTGATTGTTTGATCTGTGTGTGTGATTGTCTGGGTGTGTGGTGGATGTGTCATGATTGTTTGTTCGGTGTCTTCTAAAGAAGACACAGATCAGGAGTACCCTCAACCGGCAAGAATGCATAAAAAGACTAATGTATGTTGAAGAAACAAAAGAGGTATGTCAGAATCGTAGTAAGTGGAAGGAAATGGTCTCTGCCTACCAGAGGGGTAAACAGGCGTGATCTATATGTATGTATGAATGTGTCTGGGTGTAATTTATCTATAATATGCATATATTTACAAAAAAAATGTATTTAAGTAGTATATCAGTTGTTTAGTACCTACCCATAACACAAGCAAACATAATTGCTTAATTTGGGACTAGATGGCGCTGTGTAAATGTGGTGAAATATTATTATTATTATTTCCTTCTCCCTTTTGAATTTGTTTGCTATGATGAAAGTTAGCTCGTTACGCACCATACGCCGAAGTAATAAAATGCTTCAATGTAAGCTATGATTCAGGAATATTAAGTATTCAGTGCAGCTGACTTTGTGGTTACCGTTTCCTATGAGGCCGCCTCATTGATTTTTTAGTGTTGAAAGTATATTGTGTGAAAATAAGGATGATTTCTGTTGCTGTTAAAAAAGTGACTCCTTGTTGCAGTTTAGTATAATCAAATTCCTTGTTACTTTCATTATAATGTGATGGCTAGGTAGGTATAATAATGTCATCATCATCATCATATCAGCCCAACGACGTCCACTGCTGAACATAGGCCTCACCTAATTTACGCCAATTATTATTATTTTTTTGCTTCAAAAAGCTTTAATATTGGAAGGCGCAGCGTGGGACGGCCCTACCACCAGATGGACCGACGACCTGGTCAGGGTGGCGGGCGGCCGTTGGTTGCAGGCAGCACACCGTTCGCAGTAGAGTAAATAATGATGTACTTACGAAAAATAGTCATATTTGTTTTTCCGATGCTAAAATTTTACTGTTTTCTCAGGAATTACTTGCAGCTAGAAAAGTATTATAATTTCGAAAACTCTTTTAAAGCTAATCTATACTTATCTTTACTTATATTACTTTACTTAATATAAAAAGCTGAAGAGTATGTTTGTTTGTTTAGTTGAACGCGATGGCCTCAGTAAGCTTTAAAAATTATTTTAGTGTTAGATAGCCCATTTATCGACAAAGGTATAGGCTACATAACATCACGCTACGGCCAATAGGATCTGCGCAGTGGTCAAATAAAGAAGGACGGGAGCGATGTTGCTAATAAGAAGACCTCTTATTTCCAACCATAATTATGTATTAGGTATCTACCTATATGTTATTATGTCTTATAAATATTTTGCATGTAAATCTTTTCAAAGAATATTCCAGAGTATATACATGACACACAATCTACCATACATTATCCAGTCATACACAACGCTATAAAGAACCTAAGTTACTGTTTCACTAAGTTTTCTTATCACGTACTACAGTGGTTTAGATTACCTACGGGTTTCCCAACACGTTTTCAAGAACATCATGTCATTTGCTTCGAAAAGCTTTAGTATGCATACCATGGGCTAGATTTACGATTATTCAGAATGGTTTACGAATTACGAATCCTGGTAATTTCGATGAAAGTTATACACGTACAATTAATGATGACGTCATTGTATGAAATATACTAAAGGTGTGTAAGACTATAAAAGGTAAACCAAACATGAACAACATAATGAGATTTAATTTATACACAAAGATAAAAAATGACAAAAACAGAAAATAATAAAGTAAGTAGGTTTTTTAAGGGTCGGCAACGCGTTCGTGTTTCCATAGGCTATTGTCCACGTATCGTCCCATTAGTAGTAATAAGAATTTTATCAACACATAAATAAAAAAACTAAAAAAATTCGGCATTAAATACCGTAAATTATAGATTGATCTAATTTGTAAAATTCTGACAAAAGAAAAAATATAAATTAGATCAATCGATAATAATTTACGGTATTTAATACCGAATTTATAATAATATCAGGTTTGATTTTGACGATAAAACATTATTCTACTAATGGGTCGGTATAATAAATATACGAGTATTGTCCGTGTAGTGACGGATTAAGAATAAGTAATGTCACTAACCCATTTCTACCCGTGGGTGTTGTAAAAGGCGACTAAGGGAGTAAATCTTAAGCAGACAAGAGCACTGCGAGAAAAGGAAAATTCGATACAAAAGCCTATTACCTGGCTTACCTGTCTGGCCAGCGTAGTATGGTAGGCTAAATTCCCTCCAAAATGTTTGGAGGAGACCCGTGCCCAGTAGTGGGATATTTCTGGGTTGTAATGATGAATATTTATTATACTGCTTGTCAAAATAACCGTCATCAGTGGACAGTTGTTTCATGTTAAGAATTGTCATTTCAAAAACGGATGTTAGTTAATTGTAATTGCCAACAAAGCTTAACTTCTTTCTTGGCCTCCGAACTAAGATTACATGCTAGGAAGTAAAAAACAGCAAATTATCAGATTTTACGATGTAATTTAAGATAAAATTGAGCTAAGCGTTAGACTCTAACATCAAGCGTCAGTCGTGGTCACTGCTTAATTGGCTAAATCTAAATTGTCTATTTCCCTCAATAACCTGTTATTTTCAAAGCGAGATGAAGATAAGCACTTCATATTTCCGTTCTTTCCCGAAATCGTGGTAGTAAATGCAAAATTTATAATTACTCTACAGAATTAAATCGAGCTAGACCGGAAATTAAACGAAACACATTTTGTTAGAAAAATCTTATAAATTGATTCTAATAGCTAAATGGATTTCCGTATTTTGAAGTAACCTTCTGAGCCAATTACTGACGAATTTCAACAAAATATCATGTTGTCATGATTGTAAAAATGATATCATACGCCTATTAGCTGAATAAGTTACATAATAGGACAATTCTCTATCTCCCCCTTAGATGCACAATCGCGTACTAACTCAAAACTGTCGCCGAAATATTGTCAAATTGCCGATATATATATATATATATATATATATATATATATTCCGCCGTCACTCAAGTAGGTATTTATTAAGGACCTGCAAGAATACCAGCGTTGTGGTCTAGACCACAACATTAGAGCTGATGCAGGGACCTTTATTTACTACCAGCTTATAAGTTTTGTATTAATGTATTATGTATTAGTTTTAAGTTATTTATGTAGCAAATAAAAAGTTTTTCTTTCTTTCTTTCTTTCTCTTTCATATACTGTCAAAAATATGATTTTTTTTAAAAACAGTTTTTGTAGAATCAGTCTTATTTAATATACATTACAATTGCTTTTAAAAAACAACACTTAATTACCAAATAATTGTCAAATTAATTTAATACTTATAATACAATTTGTTTGAATTAACAAATCATTGTCAAATTGTATTTTAAGATTAATTTAAAATAAATTTTCTTGCAGATATCAGGTGGCATTAAGTTGTAATTTCTTAAAATAAACATTTCAAATAATACAAACACAAATTTAAAAGTTGTTTTTATTATATTAATTGGTTTTACAAAAACAGACATTATATGATAGTTAAATGTTGTTATTGTTTATTCTATATTGATGTCGGCCGGAGTATAATATTATGTATGATATCACATATTAGTTACGACAGTTTTACTAGGGTAGGTGTGTAGACACGTAAGCTTTTAACATTATAAGCGTGTATAGCCAGCTTTAAATAAATAAACAAAACGAATAAATATAATTAAACCTAGATTTTAGATTTTTTTTTTTAAAGACCAGCGTCCGCACTAGGGAACAAGCCCTGTGTCGCGGGGAGCTTTACAAACATGAAACTAACGGACACAAAGTACACCCAGACTAGAAACAAATATCTATGAATCACACAAATATTTGTCTCGTGTGGGAATCGAACCCACGTCACCCAGCACGGCGATGTAGTGGCGAGGCGACCACCTTAACCACTGCGCCACGGTGACAGTATTGATTGAAATACCAACTATTAATGTAGATAACAAAAAATAAAATCATTTTACAGTTGTCTCCTATATAAAGGTTCTATAATAGTTGTATAGCGGCCATCCATATATTTTTCATTCATAATAATATTTGCTCCTTTTAAATCAAAATTTTATATTGCCATAGCTCTAAAAGTAATAGATAGAACATATAAAATATTAGCTCAGATTATAGAATCATGTCAGGTTGGTCAATCAAATCGCTACAGGAGGTAACAGTGACCTCGACCTCTTCGCAGTCTATAAATAAACTTATTTGTTCTAGTAAAAGTATTCAAGATAGATTTCATTAATAATAACAGTCTAGTTTTAATTACTAACTATCCAACTTTATTCATCATCAGCAACCCATTTAGTCCCAATGCTGGGCTCGGTTTTTCTGTCCTCTAACTAGAGAGCTGAGAGGGTTTAGGCCATAATCCACTCACGCTGGCCTAGTGCGGGTTGGTGGATCAGACATATTCATAGAATTTCTTCTAGGGTATGTGGGTTTCCTCATTTTCCTTCACTGTTAGCAGATGGTAAGTCACTTGACTAGTACATATAAATTCCACAAAGTGGTTAGGTTTTCCCAAGGGACTACAGTATGGGGTTCTTCAAAAAAGGAGTGAATAGGTTTCTTATGGGTCGACAACGCGCTCGTGATGCCCCTGGTGTTGCAGGCGCCCATAGGCTACGGTAACCGCTTACCATCAGGCGGACCGTACGTCTGTTTGCCACCGTCGTGGTATAAAAAAAAAAATCCACATTGGTACTGCCGGTCGGGATCGAGCTTGGACCGCGTGATTTGCACGCCGGTCCCTTATCCATTCTGCCACCATCGCTTCAACTTTATTATCCAGATTATATTCCAGTATCGAGTGTATCAACTTTTATTAATGCGGCTCTGGGGTGAACTTCTTGCAGCGGTGTTTCTTGAGCGCTATGACATTTATTAATTGATACACAAACAATATAAGCTTACAGTTACATACCAAATCGCTTATAAATATATTAGGTAAAGTTATACAATAAAACTGTAATATTAGAGTTAGGCAGTGGCTTTGCTGTGCCCTTAACATTGCCAACGTCCATGGGTGGTGGTAATCGCTTACCGTCAGGTGGGCGGCCAGCTCGTCCGCCAATGAATTCAAACGCGGTCCTCCTGAGCAGCCATCTTAAACACTCCCGCGCAATCAACGCAGTCAATAATTAAGGAGAAAAGAGTGAAATTTACATTTGTAGACATCACCAACAAGCTATTATCCATTCGAAATCAAACGGGTGCACTGCATGACAACGAAACTTATTCTGCATCATACGCAAGACCTTGAACGGTTCGGTCACGATAGCTTCAAATACTCCAATTATCGTTTACACTGTGAAATCGGTATCAATAAAACTTATATATGCTCTAAATGATCGTCAGACATTAATTGTGAAGAAGCTTTCACTCTGATGCGAATTAATTTCTGAGGTATGTTGGTTGTAAAATTGTTTGTTACTTTGTACGGAGTGTTTTAAATGTATATTATGGTTGAAAATGATGTGTATTTTTTTTTAATAATATTCTACCACATTTACACAGCGCCATCTAGTCCCAAATTAAGCAATTATATTTGCTTGTGTTATGGGTACTAAACAACTGATATAGGTACTACTTAAATACATTTTTTTTTGTAAATACATACATATTATAGATAAATTACACCCAGACACAGAACAGACCTTTATGCTCATCACACAAAGATTTGTCCTGGGTGGGGATCGAACCCACGATCTCCGGTTTAGCAGTCAGGGTCACTAACCACTAGACCAACAGGCCAGTCGAATATAATATTATTAATTCATAGAATGTAAATACAACCATAAGTCTGTTCTGTCGAAAGCAGGGGCTTGTACTCAACAATGTCACAGTTACCCAACAACATTCAAAAGAATGACTGATGCAGAGGTATGAATGAGCATTTATGGACCGGCCCTTACGTAGGTACACATGTAAGTATAATAACATAATTTTTTTGCTAAACAGTTAAATTTGCCTAAAAAAATATTGTGTAATTCGTGGCATTTTTAGTTTATACTTGCGTTTCATATTATTCAAGACTTTGAAGCTAAGGCGAGAATCCATGAAAAGACTGATGAATGTTGAAGAAGCCAAAGATGTATGTCAGAATCGTAGCAAGTGGAAGGAAATGGTCTCTGCCTACCTGTTGGGAAAGAGGCGTGATCTATATGTATGTATTGAAGTTAAGATTTTGGTTAAAATCTTCTTTTTTTAGTAGATAATTTTATTTATTTTTTATTATTACAAAAATACGGTTTCGTTAAAATAATAACGAAGTAAAATTATCAGGTAAAATTTGTCTTAGTAGCCATTGAAATTTAGATAAATGATAAAGTTTAGATAACTTTGAATAATTAATTCCCTTTCTTCATATTATAACCACTTAGGCATTTAGATAAAATAGCAGACAAATTCAATGCATAATTCAATACTTTTCAACAAAATTAATATTCATCGATTGCTATGATTGACAGATTGACAATCTTTCATAATCCAGCTGTTCCACATTTTTTCTATGTCATGTCCAACACTGTAATCGCCATAAAAAGAAATAAAAACCTAAAATCATTGGAGCACAAAAGTCGCGGAACCCTGTCTCACACTCGAAGCATTTTATTACACACTTTTTTTACTTAGTCGGCGGTCAATTTGCATAAAGTCGCAAGTAGCCATACAGCCGGTGGTTCAAGATCGTAAAACGGACGACCATAAAAGAAACACCTTTTTGCTTATAAGGGAACTCGTTGTTTTGCACTGAATTAATATATGTGATTGTATTATCTGTACACCAGTTTAAAGCGTTTTGTTATTACTGAAAACTTTTTAGTGTGTTTTAGTTTAAAATTAGAAACAAACGAACATTTGTAAGTGTATGTCTGATCCACCAACACGCACTACACGGATGGTGATGGAGACCAATAATACCTACTATATAATAGATTTATTGGAAGTAAGTCATCACACAAAAACTGAACACCAAAAAACAAATGCAATGGAACATGACATGACATTAAAAACAATATCAGGAAATTTACAATAGGCACCTAAATTATGAAGAGCTGATACAAGATAAGACCACAAAAAATATAGGTACTTAAGAAAAAGAAAAGAAAACACATATTTGTACCTTCACTCACCGCAGCAGAAAGAAGGTCTAGATTAGTCTTGACTCATTTGTGTAGGTGTTTTTACAGTAGCTCACACAGACAATTAAAAAACCAAAAACGATCTTACGATGTCAAAACAGTCTTCTTATTCTATTTTTATTATAGAATACACTTAAAAGATTTTACTTGGTAGAATATTTTCCAGTCATGTGACTAACTATCGGCAAACGGTAAGGGAAAACATCGTGAGGAAATCCACATATACTAGAATTAAATTAATTCTAATGATAAGTCTGAGCCACCAACTGTCAGCGTGTCTGGCTCTCGGCTCTCTAGATATGGAATAGGAAACCTTGCCAGTCGTGGCATGTGAATAGTTTGCTATGATTATATAATAGAAACGAAACCATGAGTCTGGGCTATCAATAAAACAACCTTGGCAATAAACCAAATAAAATAAAAATAGCTCAAATCAATCCTGCAAATTGAACCAATCACGTTGACGAACATTAAGTAATTGATAAATAGCAAAACTAATTTAGCACACCTTAAGGTTGTTCATATTCCAAAATGGTGTAACGAAACTTTAAGGTCAACTAATTTCAATGTCGTCACACCAAGTTTATGACGTCATATCGGTAGTTCATATCTTGATACATTTAACCAAATGCCGATCTTCAAGGCTATTAATACAAGGATCAGCCCGCAATTATGAATCATTCTTGGAAAAAATATGTGAACTTAATTACCTTACAACTTACCTTCTGTTTACCTTGTTTTGGCAGATGGTACACAGTTGAACTCTCCTGGTAAACGATTTCGTTATGTATATTGTATTGCCTTTTTTGTATTTATTTTGCTGTAATTGTGTGGTAAGAAAACATTGTGGTATAAAAGAAGTTCTTGTGACGAGAATGTGGAAAAGAATGTTAATTTTATTTAAAAGCTTATTAGACTACCCGATTTCTAGGGTCCCTTTAAGGCACCTCCTGAATACCATATAGTGTAGGTAATATACTATTGATCCATTAGTATATAACACCACACGCTTTTCAGGAGGTGCCTTAACCCTTTGACCGCCAAGGACGCTATATAGCGTCATTCTATAACTTGATTGAGACGCCAAAATGACGTCTTAATGCTGTCCATTGACGGATAAAAGTTGGCTAAAGAAATCGGGTAGTCACAAAGAAAGAAAGGACACGTCAGGAAAACTCTAAGCCAGCCAGAATGTATTGAAAGATTAATAAACGTTGTTGAAGCAAATAAATTGAACCTATATTCCGTTCTAGTTAACTTCATTCAGCTTTATAAATTGAACATGCAAAGTTCCTGTATCTTAATCCAATTAAAAGTCCTATTTTATATTTGTTGCCGATCAAATAGCTATGCTTTCACTAGCTGCAATTTTAATGTACATTTCACCTGTCCTATGGTTTCTCGTTGACTATTAACAAGTAACATAAACTATGTTCATTGTTAATAGTATTATTTATTCATACGACGGCCTTATTCATATAAAATTCCTCAAGCCCTAGTATGCAATAATTCATTTCTAATTGACGTCTTTATCGAATTTATTCGTGCTTGCTTATATTCACCTGTCGCTTTTGAGGTCTTGCAGTTATAATTTCTACTACATAATTATATGGTGGTTCATAATATTCTAGATGTACTCGTAGCTACTTAATTTTTTTTGTTTACTAAGGGATGGACCACGTTTCATTTTATCTGTACGAAATCGTATTGCTGTCCTACTCATATATATATCGTCTTTGCATTGTTAAAATAAATAGTGATTTATTTGTACTCCGTTTTGAAATTATTTCTCAGAGACCGTCTAAGTCACCTTGAACAAAATAAATAATCCTCAGTAAATCATTACTACTTACTATTAATTTATTTATTTACGACTTGTCTATGTATATCTATAGGTAGTTTTATGATTTTATAGTCACAAAAACACATGCTATTTGTCATCATAATTTATTTTATATAAAAATACCAATGTACAAATTTATAGTAATTCCCTTAATTACAATCTGAGCGAGTACTATAAAACTATTATGTTTAGTCTTTCATGATTATAACAACTTGAATAAATTCATTATGTGTTGCGTTGTCAATTCAATTATAACAATTCAGATTTTATTCAAATTCTCAACAATTATTAATTTTTGTTTATGAATAATTACTATTGACAAAAATCAACTATTAAAAGAGAAATTAAACAAATTAATTTTATTTATTTACAATTAATAATTAAAATCTTAAATTAAATCACGATTATCATTAAAACTGCTTATTGCCCCACGAAACTAACATTCTCAATAATTAAACTATAAAATAACTAAATAATAAATAACAGCTGTTATAAGAACCAGTCAATTCTTAATATTTTTAAACTATTCACTAAAATTAAATTACTTTTATAATTAAAATTACAAAATCAGCACTGATGGATTCAAACAAAATAAACCACGCTAACAACTGTATTGTTCGTCGACATCCAACAATAACACGACAAAATAAAAAAAAATATTGCCTAATTTTTCGATATACTAATTTTTTCTTAAAATTTGGAGGTAAACAAAACACTGCACAAACAAACCTTATGAGATCTTTACGAAAACCAAATCCACGTTGCAAATACGTACAAACATACCTCTAGTAATTTTACATTGCGTATTTATAATCGAAACTTGGACTAATAATACTTTTCATTACATTTAAACTTAAATTAGGTACAAATACAATTCCATATCTTAAATCTCGTCTAAAAATACACCTACGCAAGCTGCCATCCACTGTCTGTCTATATCTTAGGTGTATCTTATTACATACAAACATGTTGAGAATATTCTTCATACTATGTAGCTAATAAAATAAGGCAACACGCCTTTAGAGGCTAAACTTTAATACAATGTACACTATATACGCAATCTCATTTGCATACAGTAGTACAGTAAGCTTTTGTAGGTGCTTATTAAATTACATCAGCGTCTCATAATATCTTCTATACTGAAGCCTTTCTTAGGTCCAGTAGACTGACTTGTCCCAGGCTTCGGATTAGCTGGCGGTTGTATACCAACAATATTCTTTATTCCGCTTGTAATAAAGCTTGAACTACCTTCATCAGGATCCTTCTGCCCATCTTTAAAATTAGTTACAGTAGTTGATGTACTAGGTGTTGTATCTTTCGGTGGCGCGTGTTTCACTATTAAATCTTGAGCAACTGTTTGCTGAGGTCCTAATACTGGGTGAGGCAGAGGGCCATAAGCCATCTGAGGATGGGGTGGTGGCATTGGTAAACCAAATTTATGATACGAAGGCATGCCCATTATAGCTGGTGGAATACCTACTACTACGTCTCCGTTTCCTAGTGGTTGTCGCGGCATGGTTAGGTTTGTTGGCTCAGGCGAGCGGCCTCGATAAACAGCTGCACAAGTCCTTACATTTTCTCCGATATCTGGTGGATGACTTCTCTTTCTAAACGGACCGAGATACATTCCCGATGGCCCTGGATCTACAGGTGGACTGGCCATTTGAACCATCTTTGCAGGGTCTGGAGGTACGACTTGATGGAGATCTCTTCTAATTTGTAACTGCGGGTGCCTCACTGGTAGTTCAGGAGCATCAGTATAGCGCATTTCTTTCTCAATAATCTCTTCAGATGTGTATCGTCGTTTATCGTATAAGTCTGATGACGGCATACGGTGTTTATCTTGATGCTGTGGACGCATTGTGTATGGGCTAGCTCGGTCTCGTTGCTCATTATGATGGCAGTGAGTACGTTCTACTGCTGACGGAGATGTTCGTCGTGGTCTCTCTTCACTTTGCTCCCTTCCAATACTTTCAATAGATGATGAGCGTGCCCGTCTAACAGGAGAGTGCTCTGGAGACGATAATTCGGGATCTTCATCATCAAATCCCGGCTCAATAGGTGATCCAGGTCTACCAATGTCTTCTTCACCTACGTCTAAAACATCTCCTGGAGGTACATCACCTACTGCGTGAGTTAACGCATGTCTTCTCAAATCACAGTTCCTTCTAAAAACTTTGCCACATGAATTGCATTCATAAGGTTTGTGATCGGTATGTGTAAGTAGATGTGTTTTTAGATTGGATCGTTGATTGAAGCTTCGACTGCAAACTGGACATTTGTGAGGTGATTCCTCCATATGAAGAATCTTGTGTACCGCCAGGGTCCTTGATTGACAGAATCCTTTCCCGCATTCTGTACACTTGAACGGTTTCTCTTTTGAATGTATGTACCTGTAACAATGAAAGTAAAATTGAATTCCTCTGCTATTTGTGTCAAAATTAAATGAGAATGGTTCTTTAGATCGATCTCATGATCCTTGCTATAAAGCATTGTGGTTTAATTAAATGTCTGAATAGAGGCGGAGTATATTCGAATACAAGTTTTGCTGATAATATGTATGAACCGTGGCTCATTTATGCTACACAACAATACGTAGGTATGAGAAACGGGTTTTGATTGGAATTGGAGGCGTTCATTCATTAAGAGAGGAACGACCTTTTGTCGTCTCCAGCAATTCATTGTCCGCTACTATCTCATTCTAAAGTTAGTAGATGTCATTTTAGTTCATAATAACCGTACGACATTCTGAACAATGTAATAGTAAAATTTTTATGTCAGCGACCACTATACTGCTCAGACGCGCCTTGAACGTGATCCGAGTAACATGAGCCTGTAGTCTCAAGGCGAGACCGACGACGACGCATGCGTTCTACGCACAACCTTACCATTTTTTAAAGACCTCTGCTAATACTTTTAGTTTCCCGTTTTATTTGTGTATCGCGAATTTATGGGGAGATGGAAAGTTCAAGCTGAGTTGGTTATGTTCATAAGTTCCAGCCCAACCGAATCGAATTTCGTTAAAAGCAATGGCCAATCACAGCGATTAATATTATTAACATCGGCGATTGGATTACTAGTAAACATCTGCTTTATAGCTTATAGGAAGGTGAACGATGTTAAATGTTGCTTTATTAAAGTTAGTTATATAGAGACGTGTCAATATTTTTACTTACAACAAAATTTAATATAAGTAAGTTAAATTACAGTTTATTTTAAATGTCAAAAATTAACATGCTACATATTCATTAGAAAATTAATTGCCGTTTCTTACAACACGCCGGTACTTAAAAAGAAATTACTTCGATACTTGATAAAAATGTAAGGTCCTGCCCAAAGGAAGCTATCTATAGGGAAATTAGTTTCCATTTTTTTAAAGGTTCATGTATAATTTGCTTTGTATGATGGTGTTTTTGTTTCGTGTAAAAAGTGATTAGATTATAATAAAGAAGGCAAATAATATTATAGTGATGCGTGTAATTATGTTAAAAACAGAAAAGTATAAAAACTTGCTATTGATAGAAGTTACGTTGAGGTGGTCAGAATAAATTATTAATTTTTTCAATTGTATCTTCTCGTACGAGTTGTTGTTAACAGCGAAACAGTAGTTTACAGAAACACACGTACTTGTTGTTGTTGTTGTTGTTTTTCCTTAATTTTTCATATTTCAGAGTTCGGAAAAACCTAAATCGATAGGCCTTAATTAACAAAAAAACAACAATTTAAATTCATATTAAATTGGCCTCATTTATATAATTGATTTTAATTTAATACGACACGTAGCAGGCACTTTAAAAAACGTAATTCCGTTCAACGGCATCCATCAAATAATATCGTAATTCTAAATACCTACGAAACTTTTGACGAAAAAATCATTGAGACTAATGATACAGGCCCAGTTAATCATGGGAAACTCAACAAAAAACGTAATGAAGAATGAGCTGAACCGAGTTGGTTTAATGATGATGACTCTGAAATTCTTTGGCTTGTCATGCGAAGAATGCGTCACGTAAGTATGGGCTACGTAAAAATGAGTAAATGAAGACTTTGAAGATGAATTAACCAAATATCAATTTTGGTTTGAATAAGAAATTACTTTTTAGATTTCAGTTCGAACAGATTTTAAAGAAACAAATCCCAGTAAATGAAATCTTTCTTTTTAAAGTTTATATAGAAGATATAGCTAGTGCTAGCTAGCAAATAATAAATTATTATATTAGGTACTGAATTTAACATTCATGTAAATCTGACAGTTATAGCATGTCTGTTCCTCAGCAATAGTGAAGTTTCACACCAACGCTTTTACATTCCCATAAACTACTTAAGATTTTGAGTCATAAACTTCAAGTATAATAAAATACAAATCTAAAGTACTTCGTAGAAAGCTAATTCTAACATTCGTAACCGAATTTTACATTAAGTTAATAATCGATAAACTTCAAAATGAATTGATAACGCTTGTATCTATCGTAATCGATATCTTTTATCTTTATGCTGCAATTCTCATATAAATGTATTCACTTTCAGCTAAAAGCAGGAGTGGAATATTATATATTCTAAATTCAATTCCAAGTTTATGATGGAAACCTATTCCATCCAATTAATTCAAGCAGATAACTTTGAATAAAAATAGTCATTTTGTTGATGCTTCATTACATAAATATAAACTCCTTTGCACAATGTTGATGTTTTAAAAGATCAACTGATGTTTATATCTACATTTGGATTTCATAGAAGCTACATGTCATGATAAGGAGGACAAAGAATAACTAAAATTTATGATCTGCGAATATTAGAAGCTAGAAAACATCTGTGTGATAAATATTAAACAAGACAACTCTGGAATGAAAATTTTAGACGTATTAAATTTCAGTATGTAAAAATTTGATTGATTTGATTACTATCTTACAGTATAAAATTAAGCATAGTTTTTACAATATAGTTGATACTGAATATACGTGTATACGGAACTCTAAAAGGAGTAACGACCCACAGCCAATTACACGGATTGTGCACGCATTTTACTTTGGTCTTAAATTCGCACATTCAGTTCTAAGAAACAACAAAAAGTTTAGTTTAATCTCATACATCAAAACAGAAAATATCCTGTTAGAATATTATTATATGAACTATAGGTCATACTAGATGATGGTAGATGAAACATATGATATCATATTTTTAATTTTATATTGGTTGCTAATGTTGTTTAGAATTCAAGGAATGCCTATTTTATTTATAGAAAACTACATACAAGATTCAACGCGACATGCAAGTAAAACAGAGGCAAATACTAGTTAATAGGTATATATAAGTTTAGAAAATTGATCAATCAAAAATCTCATTTGCGGTTTTATTCATTCCAATATTTATGAGTATCGATTTCCGTATATAATTAATATTGACCTTGTCTAAGATTTTACGAATGATGTTTGTTACAAAAATGACTTGGCTCACCAAAAAGTATCTTTACTTAAATCAATATAAGGGCTGCTTTAAGACTTGAAGCATTTTTAGATCACTGCCGTTTTATTGACGGAAATATTATTGATCCAGTATTAAAGCAGAACAGATTTCTAAAGCAATTTTACCAAAATATAATGTTACACCTTAAAGTTGCAATATATTACATAAATATTTTGTGACAAAACCTTAAAAGAAAATGCCGCTACAAAATTTAATGGATATGTTAAATCTGACACCTTAGAACAAAAGTATTTTGTTATACGACTATATTAAAAATTTAAAGAGAAAGTCAATAGTGAACAAATTTATGAATGAATGATTGAAATGGAAGAGAAGGGCGCGAACTTGTCAGCGTCACGCAAATATTGTGTTTTGACTGACGGACGGACCGGTTCCAGAGTACACATAGGCTAGTTCAAACACCCACGTCGGAGGTATTAAGTTTTTCAAGTATTATTAGATAATAGATGTGCCTTCGAGATTTATGATAGATTTATGCTTTGGGTTGGGATATAAAAACAAAATACCAATGCTTTGAACTAAGCAAAATCGATTACGATTAAATTATTTTGGAAATTACGGTCGATAAGAAAATTTAAAGCTATTATTTATATTAATAACGATTAAGATATATAATTAGATATTTCAAGAAGCCTATTAAAAGAAATTTATACGAATCTTACGTTTATCTAAAAATCGTGATATTTGATATCAAAACTCACATTTACGATGAGAGAAACGACCACTGTGGTACATAAAACATTTAATATAACGTACACGTGTAACATCCATAGACGTTGAGAAAAAGTGTTCCAATTAAATAAAACCTGATATTTTATTATTGAAGCCGAAATTACTCACAATAAATTTTAAATATCTAATGAACGCGATATCTGTATTCTAAAATGAATTGAGGGCCACGATCGACATCATATGATGACGGATTCGGATACCAGTCGAACAACTATACTAACATCTGAGAGACCGACACCAGATTCAAATTAACAAGGCAATTACCAGCTTACCACTAAAATCTCCAATATAAACTAACTAAAACTATAAAATACACGATTACTGTTCAAATTATTAAATCTCAAAACGATATCAAGTTTATAACAATGAACAATTTTACAAATCTCCAAATCGGAGAGCTTGGTTTAACAAACCATATTCAAATAAAAAAATAGGAGTAAAGTTAAAGAATACACGTAATTAATGACATAAACAAATCCTACCCTCTCAGGCATCTTATCGCGCCAGTTTGATCAAGTCTGACGTTAAATAAAATATAAGTAACGTCTGTCTCTTCTTATTATGCTCCAAGATAAGGATCACGATGGACAGTCGCTCAGAACCCCATCAAGACACGGAGCGAAGATTAAAAAACTTTGGCTCCAAATTACAGAGAGGACTGAGACCCCGCGCTAATGGGTTACATTAAAAAAATATTTTCCATTACTGTTTCTGGTTGGATAATATATTTTGAAACGTACACTTACTGAGGTGGCGCCGATGTAGAGAACATACAAGTGACTCATAAATTTAACAATAAAACAGTATTAACTTGAATTGATAACAACGACATACTTGTAACGCTGAAAGGTGGTGATTGAATAAAAAGCTCTGGTCACTTAACTCAAACGTCTAAAATGTCGAGAGCTTTTTCTGCAGTAAATGTAATTGGTAAAATCAAGAAACCATTTCAAAGTACAGAAACAGGTTCTTAAAACGTTCTCTTTTCATTATACAAACTGAATTGTGGAACAGTTGTGACAGAATTCAGATACAAAGTTAAATAAAATTGACCGGCTTTAGGTTTTAATTGTTTTTTTTTTTCGTATACTGTGGTAGGGAATCTGTATTTTATCTAGATTTATTAAAAAAACGGGTTCACTAACAATGTAAAAGAAGTATTCTATGTATCGATCCGGGTCAAAATGGATTTTTTCCAATTTGGTCGTGTTCAAGATTGCTATCGAAGAACAATCTCGGTTTAGTAACGTATATAGACTGATAACTTTGATAGACATGTCCTTTTACTCTAATGTTTCAACACTGAAGCGTATTACAGTTTATTTTTTGTTCAGTATATTAATATAGTCAGAAATGGGTAACGTATATGTAGGCATAAATGAATTTCATAATAGTATGTATTCACAATATTGGAGTTAAGTTACTAAAAACATCATTTTACTCTTATAGATTCAATAGTTGGTTTATAAAAAATGATTTTTTTGCAATAAATTTTTAAGTATGACTTAAAATTCATTATACTAAAAAAGAATAAGTTATAAAGTATATATTACAGTATTTTCAATTATTCAAGTCTAAAACAGTACAAGATCTGCACAAAAGCTAGCACCATGGATCGAATCAATTTCTCTTTGTATTTTTTTTCTTATTACAAGCTTGAATGGTAGATAGAGTGAACCAACTGGTCCCTCGCAAAGTGCGTGCTTATATAAACTTTATACAGCTACGTTATTCTTAGTTTTGTATTTTTCATTTTTTGCCTGTTTAGCTTTGATTAGTTTTCTTTTTAATGTTTATAATATCGTTTCATTAAATGTTAACCTACGTATAATATCATCTACTGATATTAAGAATATTATTATCTACTTTGCTATAGGAGTTATGTTTATACTATACCATATAGTAAGTTTTAACTTTATCAGCAAATTGAGGTGCAATAAACACAAATGTCACAATGGTGCTTAGATGAGGTGCTGATCTTAGACTTATCGTGAGTGCAATCTTTAAACTTGGTACTTGGATGGTAATAAATTACAGACTTAATTTTAGTATGAATCCAAATGCCGTATTTTTTATTTGTCAACAACAAAATCAATTGCTTTTTCGGCAAAGGTCACTTGTATTGTGTGCATAATATGTATAAGAAGAATATACTATATGTAACAGATGAATATCCTAGCACTTGTATAGTACACGTGAAGCTTTTTTATAAAATTCTAGTTAAATGTAAAGAGAGCAGGTACGACGGACGCGCGTTGGAATGCCGCTGAGGTCAGTGTCCGATCCCTCCTTACGTACCTCCCGTTCATCTACACTATCTAAACCTATCGAATAGATTGATCGTAAAACGCTTTACTCATTAACTTTACTAATTACGTCTTTGGCTTTCAATGCTTGTGTATGTTTATGGTAGAATTGCAGCATAAAAGCCTTGTAAATTTTATAAGGGCATCAACACTGCAAAATCCTTAACACATCCTTAAATCTGACTGGAAATGGGAAACAACTTAGAAATAATAGTTTCCTTATCTTACTGACCGTATAGCAAAGGTCTTATCATAAAATAAAACATATGTGAATAAGGTTGGTTATAAAAAACCCATACTCATAAACATCCAAATTAAGTAAATGAAAAATTAACAACAATAATATCTTTGAATACAAAATGAGAATTCACACTAATTAAATTAAGTCATATAAAACATAAATATGGCAGAGAAGACAATGCCACCGTTTTTATGATAATGAATGAAGCGATCTTAATTATGTACGTAGGTGTATTTGCAAAACCCACACAAATGAAGAACGGTAGCGGACAATAATACATAAATTTATTCAAAGAAACGTTACATGCCGCACACTGGCACATAAGTAAATCAAAACCGCTTACAAATAGCTCGTATTAACATAATCTCGCGATTTGTATAATGAAGTAGCGAACTTTGTTATTCAAAATCGCGTCGCTTTCAGGCAAATGCATTGGAACATAATTTTATTAGTCATTCCAAGTTTTCTATTGGTTCGAACACAGTAAGAGATGCGACGAAACCAAAAGCTCACGGTTTTATGTAAATTGCTGTTTAGGAACAAACCTTTAGATGATTTTTATGATAAATTTGATATTCATCAATATACATAAGTCTTAACATATTTAGATACAATGACAGATGAATTTAAATTGTATGAGTTATGTGAATGGTGTTTAAAAGGAAAATATTATTGTAATAATTCAAGTATTAGTATCGTCGGGCATTTATCATTTGTCTAGAATATTATAATATTTCATACTTATAAGTTTGTATTACAAGCCGCGTACATTTTTGTTTATGTCACTAGTAACACAGAGGAAACGGTATAGAGGATTAACGAAAAAAATGCAGCTGTGGTAAACGTTAAATAATTCCCTTGTCGTCTGTCACAGAAAACAGCTTGGCTGTATTAGGCTGCATAAAAGGCGTACTTAAGCAACTGTGGTTGACTGGCGTTGTGAACCCACGCACTTTTATCTCTTTACAAGCTGGTTTCCTTTAAGACGATTTATTGTTATGCTACTAATATCTCAGCATCAGTAGTAAATGACGCCAACGCTTTACTTTCCAATAATTAACATTTGAATGACAGAAATTGTTCAGTGTGGCCGTGTGAACATATTCTGTTGAGTGTAGCTATACCTATATTTAATTGTTAGCAATTGAAATAAGTAAATAGAATAAGTAAATGAGAATGCTCATGTTGTTTAAGCTAGAGTTTTAAGAACATACTGCAAAATATACCTACAGAATATTGAGTACACATAGATTTTTCAAAATGTTTAAGAGCTTGAAATTTCTTCCAAGTAGGTAATTCATTTTAACAGTGAATACAGGAAGTAACTTTACTTCACACAGAAGCTAAAGAAACTATACAACATCATTTCAAAGAATCATTCGTCTAATTAGCAAACGTGCTTGTTTTAACGCGTAGTGAAACTTAGAAGTCCAATTAGCATAAAGGCAGTGAAGCTAATATTTCTAAAAACAGAACCATAGGAACCCGTATTGGTAGCAAAATATTTACAAGAGCTATATGACATAATGTAAATGAGCCGTTGTATTTTCGCAACGACTGAGCGAAATTAGCATCACCATTAGAACGTTTTTTGCATCGCTTTTAACAAAATGAGACGTCAATACATTAAGTATATCGCTTTGTCTTTAACCGCAATGGATTTATGGTAATAAGCTTCTTATGAATGTCAAAGCTGAAGTCAGTTTTGTAATAGGAGTTTATTCTTCAAGAACAATACCGTTAAGAGCCATTCTTATATTATTATAAAGAATTTTGATTTTGACATTAAAGTTGCATTCGATTTTTTACTTAGGTGTATTTATTTTGTGTTTGCTGCCTTATTCGATAACAGTAAAAAGCCTTTGATTATATATTTTACTTGTCAATTCAGCAACCTCTACTTATGCTATAACTTCTTGTTTTTTTTACTGAAGAATCTATTTTATTTTATTATTATTGGTGGTATCCTTCCTGTATGAACTCTTGGGTGCTTACAACACCCACGGGAAGAGCTCATTACTTATGCACTTCTGTAATCTTAAACCAAATACGTTATTGCCTTATGGGACTTGAACAGATGTATAATCCGGTTCGTTATCGTTCCTTTAAGATGCAGCTAAACATTTTAGCGTTTTATTTTTATTAAAATGCTTTCTTCTTCTTTTTTTTCATTTTATTCAATTAAATTAATGTTGATTTCATTTTGTACTTATCAAAGCTTTTGTCGTGGGTTTCCAATTACATCGATATCGTTTTTAGCCTGTAAAAGTGGAGTAACAATACAATTTTTTTGTTACAATTTTTAGATACACATAATTTTAAATACTTCTGGATACCAAATTAAATTATTTAATATTAGTATTGTTTAAGTTTGTGTGTAGTTGTTCTTTGTATACTAAAGTATTTGATCGAGCAATCTTTCTATCAAAGGCCTTTTTAGTACCAACAATTCAAATAGGCTAATAGGTATTTCATCGTTGAACCCATTTTAAATCCCATATTGAATTCAGATTGGGTTTAAAAAATAATACGTCATTATAGGAGCCACGGAGCTTAATAGGTTTCGTGTAGGCGTGTCGCTTTCAATCAGCACAATGAATCGTTAATGTGGCAGGGTCTCTGTAATGATCTAGACGCTACCTACACAAGAAAGTCTTTCCTTTTGTAGTAGTCGCAGTATACTATTGGCTTTCTTGTAATAACCGTGTTTAAATTCTCATTTACTTGTTTTATGTTTCAGTGTCTATGTGATCGATTCTTTAGTCGCTGTAGCATATTTTTTTATATTATCACTTGGTATGTTGTCAAGTGTAGTTTTAGCATAAAGTTTCAATGATTGATTATTTTACGTCATCAAAACATTCTCACTAGCAACCATCAATTTAAGAACAGCCAAATTCAAAACCTTTACTATCGAAAAAACTTAATCGAAAAATAATACAGAGTGCTCTGCAATGCGTGGCACTGCATCATTTATTTTTCGTTTGTATACTAAAGAAATTTAGTATTCGTCGCGCGGTCGACGTTATAAAAAGTCAAAACCCCAAAAGTCGGACAGGTACGTGGACAAAAAATAAATGGAAAATACTAATGGAGCGGCGCGGTGAGGTTGGACCGCGATGCGTTGTGGTATGTATCTGGTTCAGACGGAGAATATTTACTTAGCATAACAAACCAACTGTGTGGTCTTGTAGTCAATTAAGAAGCACGATTTGTGATAAAATAATTAGTGCTGCCAAGAAGTTTTATAATCATAATAACAATTCAAGAATTTGACTAATAATAATAATAGTGTTAGGTTCCTTAATATACTTGTTTTGCTAAACAAAGATAACACTTAAACCATAACAACGATGGCTTTAAATATATTAGATCTGAGAACATTTAATTTTAAAAGTGCGTTTTATAAAGATTTTACTTAAAATATTTGTTTAACCCTATTCACGTAAAACTTAGGTGAGAGTATACTTACGTAGCTGCCTAATACAAAGTAGTAAATGATTACTTTGTGTCAGGCAGCTACGTACTCTGAGGCGTCCGCAGCCGGTTTAGTTGCGCGTACGCCGTCCATGCGACGTAATGGGAGCGACGGCTCGCCGCTGCCGCTTCACACACAATTTCACCTCTGAGTGACGCAAACATTCATTGTAACTGCGTACTTGACTTAGCCGGAATCAGGTGCTTTTACCTAATATTTCAAACGTTCAAATCGAAATTAGAGAAAAAAACATTGTTTTTAATTAATCTTGTCAATCGAAACGTACTTTTGCGTAGTTGTAGGCCAGGGCAAACCACAAAAAAGATTTCAAGATGTATAGGAAAAAATCTACAAAGACTAGTTCACAGTGATTTTGGAACGAAGAGTATAGAAGCCGCGGGGAAGATCTTTTTCCAGCTGTGGTATGACTCAGGTTAACTGTATAGGAAAATGTATTGCGCCAAATCATTGTCGTGACTACTTGATTAGCGTTGGCAGGTGCATCTACTGCGCATTACTTATGAAGTAGTTAATCTTAGGAAATATGTCAAAATGTCCTCTATCTAGGCAATAAGTAAACTAGGAAACATAAATTACTAAAATCATAAAACTTTAAGTTTCATAGTTAACACAAAAAGTTTTATGTGTATTTTTTTACATTATAAATAATTGTGCGCAATTCTATCTCAGTTTACTATGATTTCCGTGATCCTACCGCGTTTTGTTTTTATACCGATCCACGATCATGAGATTGGGTTAACACACGTCTTCTGTCTTTTACAAAAAATTGGCGCCTCTCAAGAAAAAAGTTTGATATACGATACGCCTAAGTATCGAATACCTCCATCACAGACGCGCTTGAATAATTCTAAAACACAATTTTTCACGGTTCAACTATAGTCGAAATCAGATTCTATTCTTGTTTTACGATCGATGTTAATTTTATAAAAATCATTTCCAAATTATATCTAGTAGCAATAACTTGTGATATTTTGAATTTTGGTAAACTAAAATCGGTAATCGAACGGCGTTTTAGATTCGATTGTATCGAACTGTAAATTTTAAAACTGGCTGTATCTACGACATTCGTTAAACACAAGTAGGTAATATATTTTTATTGTTTCCAGTCCCGTTTTGTGTATTTATTAAATACGCTGATAAGATTAAAATATCAAATAGATAAAGTGTACATAGCTCAATGTTTCTCATATACATTACTATTAGAAAGAACTTAAACTGGATCGCTCCGAAGTGGCTTAGGAAGTGAATATTCTTGTTCAGAACGAGTTCCACTTATCAGATTTATAATGCTGGCAGTTGATTCATGATCGTCTCGACTGGCAATTATACCAGGAGAGGAGATATCATTAATCATATATATTGATTGGTCCACTCTATGTACAAATCCAATTAGATGAAATCCTTCAATTTTGTTTGATCCTACATGATTTATTATATCTGGATGTGCAATTAGGCCATCGGGATTTAAGAGTGTTAATTTTGGTTTAGTCGTAAATCCTGTTTTAGTGCTGTGTGTAATTGACTGTAATCGTCTGTAATCGTTTCGTATCGTAGATGTTTTTATTGGTTGGTTTACACGTGGGAAATTTGTAAAAGGATTTGGTTTTGGTAGTTCTTGTTATGCTCTTCGTAATTTGGGTGCGCGTGTTAAAAACTCCGTTGATTTTTGAGAACAAAGCGACTTAGTAATTATTTTAAATTAGAATAGAACGATGCAATAAACTCAAAATTTGAGTTTCATCCACATAAGTATATATTATGATAAAATTTGCCTAATCAATATAATTATTGAATGCTGATATTTATCAAAGTTTTTAAGGGGAATTATTCGAGTAATCACGTTAATCAGCATGGTCGTTATAATACTTTGAAGTTTTAATTTTGCCGCCCGAAAACTACATAATTTGATAATGCTCATATTCTAAGAAATGATTCGTTTATTGCTACTATAGCGTTAACCAATTGGTAGAATTGCTGATTAAATAAATAACTGCTTATGAACTGAACCGACAAATTCTACTAATAACCTTAATATCTATAAGAATATTAAACTACCTACAACATGAAATGGGTAAAAAACTAAAAAATATATTCCTTGAAATAGTTTATGTACCTAGTTAGTTTATATGTGAATAGTTATGTGCTATTATAGATTCAAATCGATAATGCATTATACTAATCAAGTGAATTAAAAACATCATAATTTACAATAGAACAGTAATTGGTTTCATTAATTTTATTTCTAGTTTTATCTATTAAGGATGTCGCTTTGATAGAGAGTTTTATAAACATTAAACTTGTATTGAGCACGATTTGATTCATATTCTTTGAATTTTAGTGACTTAATGATATTTTATTAATATATAAAGGAAACTTTAAATGTATCTATATATATATTTATATAGTTTAACATTACGATATATTATTTTAGCTCAACCCTAGTTTCAACTAATAAACTTTATTGCTATTCGAAAACTTTTCAAAATTCGATCACTACTTTTAATCTCCCATAAAATCGTTCCGTACGTGTTCTGAACAGATTAAAGTTGCTTACTCCCAGACACAGGTAATAAATAACGTGATTTCGTCTTCAAACTGGCCACAATATCTAAGCCGTTCTTTTTTTGAGTGAATTCGACCGAAAAAGAATTTTGTTAACGGGATTAAAGTTTTACTTCGAAGCTGTTTTCATTTATTTTAATCTCTTTGCTGCCGTTTGTATAGATTACAAAGATGTCTAGTAATTCATTTAATTTTTTATCGGATTTTATAAATCCCCTGATTTCAATATCTCTTGCTTAACGTCCAAGCACCCTTTATTCTCTGTCTACGATATTTTTGTATCATACTTCCTTTATTTTTAGGTTTGCATGGTTATATATTTTGTGAACAAAATGGGAGATACTATAAGATCGTTAATATTAGTAAATACTCGTGAGAAAAGGATTTTCAACAACTTTGATAGTTAATGATGCAGATAAAAAGTT
This sequence comes from Laspeyria flexula, assembly GCA_905147015.1. Taxonomy (NCBI): domain Eukaryota; kingdom Metazoa; phylum Arthropoda; class Insecta; order Lepidoptera; family Erebidae; genus Laspeyria; species Laspeyria flexula. The sequence continues at coordinate 5,436,067 of LR989964.1, read as the reverse complement.
GAAGAAAGGAACATTAGTGATAATATATTGTCATCCATTTGAATCTATAACTAAAATAAATAAAGTAGTATATAAAGTTTTAGAATTTCGACCTAGAGTTAACCTAAAAACAATATTTTCATGATTTAGATGCGGTTTGTCATATTTTTCTTTTAAACTCTCCTCTCTTCTATCTAGAAAGCCGAGGTACAGGATGAATTATATGAAATTTATATTTATATGATCATCTAGGTCAAAAATACAAAATCTATTAGTTTTATAATTAATTGTAGTTTTAATAGTAGTATTATTTTAGTTACTATCAAAAATGTTAATATCCTTATTTAAAATCTTTGGATTTTATATTTAAGTTTTAATGATAATAATTTGTACCCAATATTACAACTGCAGTTTTATGAGTATTTCGGGCAACATTATTTCGAGACTTCGTTTTCTATCATCGTATTTCATTTCTGGCTACACCATAAACTTCGTATGGAAAGCCATGGGCATGCGAGGGTTCAACCGCCATGTTCCAAGGACGACCGGTTGTGGTGCGTTGTTTAAATTGTCCGCTGCCTAGTGCCTCCAGACGATATAAGGGACGATTCACGACTCTTGTCTGTTTTCATTTTCCATTAAAGGGTAGAATGTCATTACAGTATTTATACAAATATTGGTATTTAGCTATCTTCTTACAGCTCATTTCATTATTGTTATAATAAAATATTTGTAGTATTATTATAATTATAATAAACTTTATTGCTATTATTAATATTGTAATTGTTATTTTTTTAATTCGTCTTTAGTTGTATCTGCCATAAAAATTTACCAACACATATGTATTTTTTTATTAAATCATATTAAATAATTTTTTTCTTTATTTTTAAGATTCTGAATCTAGATGTAAAGTGATTTAAAGATATGAAAAGAATTTTGAATTCTTCTCAAGTTTCTATTAACACTGTGAGATGATTTGAAACTAAATGAATACGCCATTTAAATTGAAAAAAGAAACACGTTAGTACCCCGATCTCAAAACGAATAGTCATGTATACAGCCAGTTTAACCCCGTGGGTAGCCAGAGATAAAATCAAACTCATTTCCACCATTTTTAATGTCCCAACTGCTGTCACGTAGGACGCCGGCATATTTCTGTTCTTATCTTTGATCATTTATGATTTTGAGAAAAAATATGGTGTATAACTAATCAAATTATATGTTGCGGGTGGTAATGATATAAAAGTCAATGGTATAAAGCATCATGAATTTTATATTCATATAAGTAGTTTTCTATTAACATGTTACTTTAAGAACGAGTTTTAATTTTGATAGCTTCCAATTTGCTTCGTTAATTTGAGATCTTCTTAGCATACATAGGTATAGTATCTTTGAAAACTGCCACAAAGTTTATTACTCAACAATTGTAGATTATTGTGGACAAATATGATCTACTTACTTTCGCTAACATATGCAACCGAGTACCAACAATACATCAACTAAATCGACATAATCTTGAAACATAAACTTGACAACAGTTATTTACTGAGAATTTCTTAAAATATGAAAGATTAAGAATCTCTACCTGTTTGTAAATTGGCTTGTGTGTATGTGGTTACGTTTAACGAACCCTCTGAGTATGTTACTGTGTGTGAGATTGAGTATTCGTGTGTGTCGTTACGGATTTTATCTAACGCTTGCGTCCTCATATGATTAATGGTTATAAAGAGAGCCTGGAATACCTTTCTTGCAATCTAAGATCCATTTTTATTCTAAGTGCTTTATAATATTATAATTCATCTTGCCTGAATTTAGAGGGAATTTAGCTTACTATACCACGCTAGCCAGACGGGTTGGTATAGTTTGTTTTGAATTTTTCTTTTCTTGCAGTACTCTTATGTACATAATGGACTAACCCTTAATCGCCTTTTATGACACTCACGGCTTGAGATGGGGTAGTGACATTATTCTTAATCACTACACGGATACATTTTACATTTCATATTACATTTAATAATATTATTTCTTTGAATTTAGGTCTTGATTCAGTCAAATCGTGTAAGCTTTATAAACATATTATTGTTTAAATTAACAATGCATTGTGATGCCTTGATAAATACAAAAATCCTTGATTTACAACACTGCAGACACAAAGATGCACATGCCAAAGTAAACTTATACTTAAGTTCAACTTTACGTTGGTAATTACGTTATTCGTATACAAATAGCGGAGGTTGTTAATGTAAATACAAATATTCTTGACGAACGTGGGCTTGGTTTAGAGGCCGTGCTGGATGGCACCGGTACACCGCTTTGTTTGGATAAACGACCGGTCACTGTTTGCACGGGCCTCCTCAACACTACTCAGAAATATTTCCAACGAACTCTTAGGCAACTTAAGTATAGTTATGAAAATTCAACAACTAAGTTATTGAAGATTAAGTTTGAAAATGAAATAACAGTAGGTATATATTTAAAGAAATAAAAGTAAATGAAGATATAAATAAACATATCGATGTTTAGGTGTACGAATTTAAAGAATAAACGCAGCTGTAAATCATTGCTTTCGGTTCGTAGATGGTAGACACAAAACAACCGATACAGATTGCTACTACAAGCTTAATGGCTTTTAAAAACTGGATTAAGTAGCAAAGAAATGCTAAATCGACGATAAGCATAAGTCTTGTCAACCCACGCATAAGTTTACTTGACAAGATGTAATAAACTCTATACAGATAACGTTAAAGACATTTTTTGTACACACACGTTGTAAGCTCCAACTTTGGGACCCACTGAGATAAATTCTCTATTGTTGTCGGAGAAATATTCTTATATTACATTTGTTTCATGCGGAGAACCGTTTCTGTCAACGTAAAAGGAACATAAAAAGTTTTATTTCAAGTTAAAGTGACAATGTTAATATATAATGTGGTTCATTTTGTTGGTCAACCATTGAACCATGCAACAGATAGATAAAAGTAATGACACAGATTATAGAGATACCTAATGTTTATGAAAAATATGTAATTTGCCAACTTTAGCCACATTCTTGGCACCAAAACGATGTAATAATATAAGCAACATATCGGTAAAAATCATAAAAGCAGTGTCAAGTATCGCTCGTCTCGGATTATAAAATTCCGTTGAGGATTAACACAATGAACTTCGATTTGGTTACGTTTCGTGTCTGAGAAATTTATTTGCGTAAGACACCATGGGGTGTAACAGAAAAGTTTTGAAAAATTTAAATATTTATCCATACAGCCGTCAAGCTGCCAATACATTGAAGTCTTCATTTGCTCTTTTTCATTTCCAACTGCTAAGGCAATAGTAATTTTATATAAATTTAAAGTTATTGTAAGCCTAAAGAAACCTAAAGCTGATATTTCAACATCAAGAGACAGGTTCTTGGATTACGAATGAGTTACTTTCCGTTTTTGCGATAGCTAAAGTATGATTAATCGAATTGATTGTATCGTAAGAATGTTAATTGAAAACTGACGTTTGCGCTGCCCATATCAAACAGTTTTAGTCCACCTACTAATAGCAGATGGATTATAATAAGTGTATATTATTTTGTTTATCAATACCGACTTATTTTTATGTTCGTGAAGCTAAAATTATTTGGAAGTTGTTTGTAGTCAGTCTTGGCCACAACTCACGAAATAAAATAAAATAGACACTTATGCCTATTTAATAATAGGACATTAATTTTAATCTCCAAGCGTCATACATAACATTTTTGATAAAACAGTCACGAATAAAAATACCAGACAATTGTTTTTATAAAACAAGTGATGTTATAAAACAGTCAATTATGAATACAGAAACAAGAATCCGACAACGTTTTGCATTTTATTATATCTGAGAATCCGAATCACGCGAATGCTAAACTTAATTGGTTGGATATAGCGACAAAAAAGCGTTTTGCAACCTAACACGCAAGCGTTCCAAGTATAATTTAAATAATACGTTTACCTGTTTGAATCGATTCGATAATGGCATCTGAATAATCTAAAACAGATTAAAATGGAATCCGTTATGATACGAAGAATGCATGATAAGGATCGGCAGAAATTCGAAAGTCACAACTTTAGTTTATAACTGCATAATTTTAGCATAATAATAATTACTGAGGTAAAGAAATTTAGTACGTGTTTCGGTTTAAATATAGGTAAAATTTCATTTATAATTTCATTAAAAATGAATCGACCGCGTTTCAAATGTGCACCATGCATGTAATTTTTATCAGGAATCTTTTGGCAAATATTTTCGGCAGATTTCGCAAGCGATTGCTTCCGAGATATCGTTGGCCCAACGGCAGCATTTTGACTTATTTCTTAATAAATAAACAACAAAGTTTATTTTCAGAGCCGCAGGTGCGTAGGACAGAATGAATAAAATGCGTCCTTAACGTCAAAACGAATCGAGACTGCATGAAAAAAGTTGTGCAATAATCTTCAAGAAACTTTCAAAAGGCAATGAGATAATTTGAAATCGACGAGTGATTCGCCCCGTATAACGTACCTTACTAATTAGTATAACCGAATCACGATTCACAACGCATGATTGAGTGTATAACAAGACATCATTTATCTAATCATATTTTTAAGGTTCTTTAAATTACACTGGACAGTAGGAATCATGTTTCTAAAAAGTAAGGACCAGTGATTATTATTTTAATACTCCGGTTGTAGGATATAAATGATATAATATCATCATCATATCAGCCCAATGACGCCCACTGCTTGACATAAGCCTCACCTAATTTTAAAAGGACTGGAATTACCATAAGTAACCATCTGGTTCCGATCAAAAGAAAACGAAAGTATTTTTGGTGTCATGTTGAAATTAGGGACTTAGCTGAAATTCGGACATCGCGTGACAATTATAAAGAATCGCCTGCAGTTATAGAAGTCTGGAATTTGAATAACAAGGATTCCATTTGAATCGTTTTAAACCTGTGTGTTAGTATTATGATTGGGTCCAAAGATGATAATTTCTAAAGACCGTAGGCCAATCTCTCGTTCTTACGATCGAGTCCACCTGCCCCTCTTTGATTTATTATGGATTCAGTATTAATTTGATATCCCTTTTTGTTGTAGCCCCTTGAGCGATCTGTACGGGCGAGAGCCTTACTCGGTCCCCATTATATGTGGTCTCGGTTCAATCATAATTGCATATGAGCCTCGAGATAAAATAATGTTCAATGCAAAAATAATTCTTATGAGGACTTTAGCAAATATGCTATATTTATGATTATATTAGAATTAAATGTTATGTTCTTTACTTCAAAGTATAGTGTACCTAAAATTAAATATTAAATAGATAATTGAATTTTGTTCTATATTAACACATCTGTCATTAGTTTTTGAAAATGAATTGTTAAAATAATAATATTTTATGTGAATTTAACGAAATACAATAAAATATATTCTGAAACCCAACTCATATTTAATAGATTGCAGAAACAATGATTCAGATATCTCTTTTTTGACTTTGATCATAAGATAAAGCTTGAGGCCAAAGTAATTATAATATTATTGATTAACTCGCCTCCATAGTATTTATCTACCTTGTTTCTTTTTAACAAAATGATCATATATTTTTTGTCATTCTCACTACAGATATTACAGAAATAAAAAGAGTTAAAGAGAAATGCTACAGCGTTATAATATAAATGTATCCCAACGTAGTTCGAACCAGTTTTTAATAAGAAATTGCCTCGCTTGCGGTAGAAAATTAATGATAGCTGATACTAGGCAGTGCCATGTGGAATGTTACATATAAGGCTGAGCTAGTACGTGCTGCTAATTGTCTCCATCAACAAATTACGACATTCAATGTCAATGTACAGAAAACCTGACTTCAAAATTTTTGCTCATCATTTCCCTCACTTCAGTAATAACATGCATTCTGTTGAGGACGTCTACAATTATAACCTCTTCCGTTCCCACGCATACTGCAAGGGATTATGTATCTTTAATTTAATATCAGCAGGTGGAAACACCTGGATGTTCATCATAATTATGTTCACCTGTCACGCTTTATACAATGATCTTAATAGAAAAAATAATATAGAGCAAAAATTTTATACGCTCATAATTATTGTCGTTTCAAAAGACTGCTATCTTATATCTTATACCACTTCTATTAAAATTGCTTATTGTATGGCAAGCTTAATATAGTAACTATGTAGGTATAAGATTGGAATGAAGCTATATTTCATTAAATATTACGAAAGGAAACCGCTTTAGTTCGAAACAGTAAAATGTATGTATCGAGCCTAAGCCATATTTTTATCTCTCCGGCTCTACAGGTTTATGGTGTGAACAACTGAACATGGCTGTTTATATTGCTATGTTTATGTAGTCTGTCCATCACTCGATGGGAATATCGATACTTAATGGCTAAATTTTGATTCGATGCGAACCAACGAATTTGATGGCAATATTTCCTAAGTTTCTTTATTAAGATTGTTTGTGTTGATTGTAAATTATACCTTATTGTTGATTTTTAATATTTGATGATTTTATCTTACGAAGGGTCATCTGAGATCATCTGCTTAAGGTTTGTTAAATTAATTAAGAGAATTTGATTATTTATAGCTTTCTAAGCTAATAAAGAATTACATATTATTTGAAGTAAGTATTTATGTTTCTTTATTTTGATAACTTTCTAATACACTTTGGAGAGTTGATCTGAAATTTTGTTTTTTCTACGGATAATAAGTTCTTATTTAAGCGAGTCACGTGTAAACTGAATAAAATATATTATTTCGAATGTCATTAAAGGTGGCACATGTATTATATTTTGTGTTAGTGAAGCTCAGATTTCTGATACAGTGTTATTACCTATTGTTATGAAGTTTGGTATTAGAAATATGTTTACGATACGGCCTTTATCCTCAGAGCCACATGCAACATGACAGACGTGGCAAAATACGGTCTTATTGTGGATCGGTATTAACAATTTTATTTTAGTGTACACGAAGATGGAATCTTAATTATTTTTTATACGTAATGCTTGAATTATTTATGTCTATCAATGTCAATATTTGAAGTTTATTATTAGGAGTATTACTTCTAATTTTGTTTGTGCTAGCCATGAACTACTTTTATCTAAAAAATCCAATATTATCATGTTAACTAATTTTACTTAATCTATACTATTATTATAAAACTGTATATTTTTGAAAAAATATTTTAGTGTTAGAAACCCCATTTATCGATGAAGGTTATATAACATCACGCTATGGCCAATAGGAGTTGAGCAGTGGCCATAAAAAGAACGACGGGAGTAGAGCCCCGCGCGCTATTAGTAGTAATCTAGTATAATATAATTAGAATCTTTAAATCTGCAAAATAATACTGTCCAGTGTGGCCAATCTAGTTTATTAATTTCACATATTAATATATTAACACTAAATGATCTTTTTAATGTATTTTATATTATAATATCATCCACATAACTATCTCATAATGTAGGTTTAAACTAAACATATTCAGGTTTGTAAGGCATTTAAACGCCATCACTATTTAATTTAAGTAAAAATATTCCGATCACGCTCCGATTCTACCGATCCATTTTTGATAAGGCGGGATCATTAAAAGCTATTTTATATTTACGTAAGGCAGGTAACTTGTTAAATATTCATGAAAATAATGCTCTCGGTGTATTTTAGGTTTTATTTTTAGTGTTTTTTGAAAGACTCTTGGACAGCCTGCTGGATAATTTGAAATACATTTACTTCAACGTTGCTGTGATTTTATATTGAATTATCACTTCAGCTCGACCACCGTAAGTTGAAAATCTTGTTGCCGTATATGATGGTGATTTAAGTATACAACATGCTATGAAATGTTTACACATTGTTTTAAAAGTACTTCTAGACGAAATTTAATTAAATTTTGCAATTGATGTCTTCGTTAATCAAATCGTTAATCAAAATGTTTGCTTTATTACAATTAAAATTATATCATTCTCAGATTTTTAAGTATTTTAAAGAACAAATTTAAATCTTTACCAATCTATATTAAAATTTGATTCAAGATTCTAATTTAGCAATCATCTCAACCCATAAACGTTCCACTGCTGGGCACGGGTCTCCTCCAAAGAATGTGGAGGGAATTTAGCCTATTATACCACGCTGGCGCTGGCCAGATGGGTTGGTATAGGGTTGGTTTCGAATTTTCCTTTTCTTGCAGTGTTCTTGTGTGCACAAGTTTACTCCCTTAGTCGCCTTTTACTACTCTCACAGGTTGAAAGATTAGTGACATTATGTATTCTTAATCCGTTACTACTCTATTTTACGACGACTGGCCTGTTAGTCTAGTGTTTAGTGACCCTGACTGCTAAGCCGGAGGTCGTGGGTTCGATCCCCACCTAGGACGAATGTTTGTGTGGTGAGCACAAAGGTTTGTTCTGTGTCTGGGTGTAATTTATTTATCTATAATATGTATGTATTTACAAAAAAAAATGTATTTAAGTAGTATATCAGTTGTTTAGTACCCATAACACAAGCAAACATAATTGCTTACTTTGGGACTAGATGGCGCTGTGTGAATGAGGTAGAATATTATAATATTATATTATTTTAGCAAATGCATTACATATTCTCCTAGAACATATTATAAAAGATGCCCGCAACAATTTTAATATTCGATCATAATTTTTTCCACATATTTCTTAGAAACTGCAATCCTGTCGTTGCCGCGTTGGTCGAAGCCTTTTTTCTCTGAAGGTATTAATTACGTCAGTGGGTTTAATGACGAGGTATATGCATCTTGTGCACTTTAGTTATGAAGCCAATCATGTCATAATTATGGCGAACAAAAAATAGTTGCATATATGATGCGATGAGTTCATGTTCTTAGTAAGTATACGTAAATAAACTTTAACTAGTTCGTTAGTTTTCCAGGCAAGACTGGTTGAACTAATTGTCGAGGCTTGTGCAGATACTTTTTATTATGATATTGATATAAATTTTTTTGTTTTATTAAAATTATAATACAATTAGTGTTGGACTTATATTTGCTTTTTATCTGAAATATATTTCCTATGTTCTGTCCTATAAAATAAAATCTTTATTTATTTCTCGATTTGCTTATTGGCTTCATTTATTATTTTATTAACTTTCGCCCGCTGCTTCGCCCGCGTGATATGTATTTTAGACCTATAAACCTTCATCTTGAATCAATCTATCTATTAAAAAAAACCGCATCAAAATCCGTTGCGTAGTTTTAAAAATTAAGGATACATAGGGACGGACAGACAGTGACAGCGAATTTGTTTATACTATGTATTTATTTATTGTTTTATATTATCCATCTACCTTTGTTTTGTAACTGAATTTATGTTTATGAAAATCTAGTTTAGTGACGAGTTGTATAGATAGGTTATCAAAGCTAATAAAATCTTCTTCATACTTACCGCACAAGCATTCAGGCTTTTATTGTTAATACCATTTGCTTGTACCACCAAAGATTTACAATTAAGCTCTCAAATAGTATGCTACAAAAGTATTGGTCATTGGAATTAAGTGAGAAATAAGACCAAAGAGTTTTTGTTAACATCCATTGAATAACGAGGGATATTCATAAAACGATGTACAGAATTGTATGTACCAAATAATAATACTTTTAAATTGCTCCACGAACGCTCGACTTGTCCACGTGTTGGTACCGACAGGAAAAAAAAGTTCAAGCTGTTAAAAGAAACTACATGTAATTGATATAGTTAAATGACCAAAATGAGCAGAAGTTAATTTTCAGGAAACACTGTAAAGACTTTTAGTAGAGATAGTACAAATAATCAGTAACAAGTTACAAAGAAAATATAAATCATCTTCAAAATGGTGTCCAAGCTAACATGTGTTGTAGTCGATACGTTTGATTTTTTGCTGACGGTACCGGGTCCTGAGTTATATCGCTTGGTCCAATAGAAAAAGGTGAGTCATCAGAATCTAAACTAATTACAGCGGTAAGTAAAAAACCTTCTATATAATGTGGAACTGAATCGGTCGGGTGGAATCCATCAGAATATCACAAAGATCATGTTGTTTTTTGTTGGAAGTATTGCTTGTGGTCGAACCGCAATGGAAGTTTGATTACAGCTTTAGATTTTTTCTTTACTGGCAGGAAATTGTTATTTCATATGAAAAATAAGAGAAAGAATTTAAATTATGTAAGTAACTACGTAGTTTAAGTAAGAATGAAGAAAATACAATATGTTTACATATAATATGTCCATTGGAAATCCCTCCCACTTTCCCAGTTTCTTTACGTTCATAAGATAGATAAAATGTGATCATTAATGACTTAGTTCGAGTCGGTACGCCAGAGAAATGAAGTACATATGTAGCTCAAAAATACCTTCGTAATATTTGTGCCCCGATCAAACAGTGTTAATGCTAATTCCCCCCTTTCTTGTTTCCCCCCGAAGTGATTTTATTTGAGAAAACATAATTATTGTAAAGAAAAATTGTCGGTATCATCGCTAACTCTTCAAACAGTATGGTTCCTTCCACTTCATCTCTCATAGATATAAGGTCTTCTATTAAACTTGTTTTTGATTTTACAAATTCTAGTGTACAGTTAAGACTAAATTATAGTCTCGTTTTTGCGAATCACCATCTCACGAAAAAAAAGTGAGGCTGAGATTTCAGAAAGAAATAATGCAATGAATGCACATTATGTATTTTGTTTTACTCTGTAGCTCTATATGAAGATACCGAAATAGTTTTTTGTTAACACTGATTTTTTTTTTGTAAAAACCGCTTTTTCAGAAATCTTGAATGACGGCTCCAACGGCTAAGTCAGCTCTTTACATAATAAAGAGAATTTAAAGCATTTCCTAAATTTTTGCCGATTTGTTTTAGAGCAAATGGATATCAATAAATTTATTAAATATTAATATGATATAATACATAATTAGATTAACCTTTATTTTTTGAGAGTTGAAAAGTGATCAAAATGAATAATAATAAGCATTAACGTCTCAATTAATACGACCTTTTTGATCCCAATCAAGTTACAAATGTAATGTATCGTCTAATTGGTCAACTCACAAGAATGTCAAAACTATTAGACGACGTTACGAAAGAAATCAATATTCAAATTGAATATTAATTTATTCAATAAGGAAATATATTAATTCATTACTAAATTGACATGTTCAGAATTGAAGCCATAAACAGAATCTGTTTCTATACAATACTACAGTTTTATACGGCTTTTTAGGTAAAATTTATATATGAAATCATGGCAAAATTAATTAAGGAAATCCGTTTTCATTTTTTTTAAATTAATTAATGTAAATATTGGTAAATAAAATGTTGACTGTGGGAAAAAATAATTGAAATGTGTTTTTTTTTCACTAATCATCAATCATTGTCTTTCTTAGTGGATCTCATTTTGACCTCAAATTCCGAATAAGAGAATCCTAAAATATACCTTATTTCTGTATTTGTAAAGTACATTTACTTTTGTCATTGAATATTGAGAGATACTACCAATTGTCGCTACGTAAAATGAAAAGTCGTAAGTGCTCACTAACTTACAATCGCCATATATCTGTTTTTGAAGATTTTCTTCGGTGAATTACCGTGTGACGACAATAATTACCGTATGGAATTTACGCTGTTTCTAGCTGACGACGATTATTACAACATAGTACAAGGTTCGTTAACTAGACATAGGAAATACATTATAAATGCTTTTTGAAGATAATACAGATACCACTGCAATAAAGTGTTTCTAGAATTTTCCACCTATCTTTATCGATATTTTTTTTATCTTACAGGTGCCTATGTCGGAATGGCACTTAAGTCATTTTGTATGTTTCTTTTGATCTTAAACCGAAATCTTGAATTTAAAAAACAAAATAGAATTTATTTTAAATACTAGTTAAATCCAGAATTATATTAACGTATTATCGATATTAAATTTGAAGTATACAACTTATTATGAATAGGTCATCGATAGACGTTTGAACTTTTCAGTTGTAATTGTTGGTAAACAAAGTTTATAATCCGAGACGTGAATTATTGCATAAGACTGTCCATCAAACCTATCAACCGCTTTTCTTTTGTTTATAAAAAAGAAAGTTTTAATGTTTGAGTTGACATAACTGGAGGTTTTCTCTTTGTTGTAATATGAGATATTGAGGTGGCATGTCATAGTTTTTTTTGGCTTGATAAATATGAATGTCAAATTAAAATTATTGGCCATTGTTAAGTTGCTAACGACTATCTAAATCAAATTTCTTTTACAATAGAATTAATTTAATGACGGCATTTTTATAGATGTTAATTTTGAAAGTGTACAACATTATAATATTAGACTAGTTGCTAAAATTAAAATGTACATATTAAGACCTAACACTTAATCTTTGAGATAAAGTCACGAAATCTATATACATTCATAAACATGAACATTTGGTAGCACAGTTCAATCAAGCCCAACGCCTGTTCAGTTTTTATAACTCACTATAAAATTACTTGATTCGCTTCGTAAGCCATCGACCCTCACACCAAACGTATGCTTTAATGAGTTATATATTATAGGATTGACGTTCAAAATATTTAAATCCGATTACAAACTTCTTTGTAACGATGTATATGTGTGTGTAAGGACATAAAAATTCTTAGACCGTCCTCATCTATGAAGTTTTAAAAATAATTTATATGGCCAGTAAATAATATTAATTATTAAAATCGGGATTATAAATATTAGATTTATTTGTTGCGTTTTTGTTCGTTTCTACGTCGGTTTTTGCGTATCAAATTTAGTTTTTTTAGAACCTTTTGTTATTACCAATGCATGCTCAAATACTCTAAATAAGCTCGTCTGTCATTCTGTCCGAGACAGCGATATATTATTTGTACGTGTTATCTCGAAGTACAATCACGACCAACCAGCGACCACTACTTTAGATATTACTCAACAAATGGCATTCGTTTGAACAGTCGTCAGCCGACATTTTTTTCATCATAAGTGTACATGAGCTTTGCTTTTGAAAGTATAATCACCTTTTACTTATTAATCAAGATATAAAGATTTCTTAGAAGTCAAAGCTAGCTGCGATCGAGAAACTTTATAAATATTCCGTTTCCAAGTAGTCGGGCGGATACGGCTACAGTCGGCTTAACATCTGCAACTTGAGTTACACCGGCTGCCTGTTTCGTGCATACAAATTAGCTTTATAACAAACTACGATTGACTAGTACAACATTAACATGAGCAGAAGCGCAGTACAACACCAAATTATTAAATTCAGAAATATAATATAGGTTTATTTATAAAAGACTCAAATAAAAATTACGTACCTGTGGTCTCTCAAGTGATCCTGTCTTCTGAATGCTTTGCCGCAAATGTCACAGGAATACGGTCGTTCATCAGTGTGAGTCCTTTCATGTATCAGCAAGTTATACGATTTGGTAAATTGACGGTTGCAGAATTTACATATAAATTGTTTCTTCGGTCTTGACGCCCGACCCGGTGCTCTGAGAAGCCGTCTGTCCAAATGTGGGTGCATTTGATGAGGCCCAGCCCCCGGGGGAAATAGGCCAGCGCCAGGGAAAGTAAAACTAGCCGCAGCAGTGGGTGAAGGCCCCGGAGCACCAAGAAACGCACCTGGTGGTCCATAAATTGGTGGTTGGGAGGATCCATCTGACATCATGCCTTCAATCGAGGATGTTCTATGATGAGGCATCAACATTGCTGCTGCAGCTTCTCGTAATGCTACCTCCTTTCTTTTTTCTACCATCATAGCCATTAAATCGTATGAATTTCTTTTAGGAAAGCTTCCTGATGCTCTATCAGGAGAACTTTTAGCAGGCTCAGTCCTCTCTCTATCCATCATTCTTTCTCTTTCAATAATTTCTGAAGGGATTAATGCGGGATGCATTTCATTAGGATAAATAACTGGGTGCATAGACCGAGTTGGTACAACAGGCACAAATGCCGAAGTCTCTCTATGTGATGCGGCTAACAAAGACCCTGTTGTTATCTGACGGTGGTAAGGTAAAGGTGGTGATTCGAAATTCCCACTAGGGTTCCTACCACTTGACGACGGTCGTTGTTGGGCTCTTTCAGCTGAGCTGGCAAGGAACTGGTCATGCCTGGACCTCAAGGGTGCGGCAACTGGTGTGTCGTTAACTGGGCGAGGTGTAGACGCCCTGGATACCACTGCTCCGTTGTCCGACATCACGGTTTCAAGCACATCTGTAATCAAAGCAATCGTTATAACAACAAAATAAACGTTTAATCTCAACATTAAATCTACAGATTTGAAATTAGACATAACTTTCAAATGCTTAAGTGAAAAATATCTACACCACATATTTTCCTACTAAATAGACTCAGTAATTAAGAAATATGTACAATGATAAAAACTTTATAGGCACAGTCACAGTAAATTAACTGCACGTGAGTACTCTTCTAACTAAACACTGATTCTTATCATCGTTATTCTGTAGATCGTATGCTCGATATACCGCTCTTTTTTCCATTACCGTCCCACAAGTGATGAGCATTGAGATTTATGGATCGAGAAACATGCTTAATTAAACGGCCCTGCATTGTTTTAGTCTATTACCATAAAACATGAATTCTCACCTAACAAATGTATTGAAATCAGATCATTCGTTACCATATTCTATTTGCATATTGATTTCTGAGTTCGTTATTTTTGAGAACAGTTTTTTAATTAACTTAATATTTACCTGCAAGCATTTGAATTATTAATTAATTAGCTGTTTCTCGTGATTTTAATCGCATGGATGTTAAAATTGTATACCTCATGTATATAGATTACAATGTAGAGTATAATGCATTCTATTTTAAGCAAAGCTGAAGGAAATAAAGAAAACATATGGAGGCCACTAGCCTTAGATACAAAGATGTTTGTTTCCAGAGAGAAACCGGTTGCACGTTACTTCGGGTAGAAACTTTGGTGACCCGCACATTGTAACCTGACTCTACTTACGCACAAATGTGATCTTTAAACCTAACATACGTGTACTGAGAAAGGAATGTAAGCAGGCGAATATCCTGGATATCATTAAAGTGTTTGAAAATTATGTACTATTTATAATATTTTCGGATGCTCCAATACGAATCATGCCAAAAGTTGATTACGAGTCAAAACCTTGTCAAGAAATTTTAGATTTTGAAACAAATAAAAATAAAATACTGTTATATATCAGTCTTACATTCATCTAATATTTATATTTTGTGCTACAAAACGTTTTGTTCTTTATTTTTAAATTTTCTGGTTAGCCTCATGCATCATTCATCAATTTATAGTTTTGTATAAGTTATAAGCTTCTGGTGATATCAGAAAATGTTAATGAGTATCGGATTTGGTCATGGTATCGGCATTAGTGTCAATAGCTGATATATTAGAGACTGTTTTTTGATTTGATTTTACTATAAATTTAAGTAATTTTCTTTAAATTTATTATTATTGTGTTTGAAGTTCCTATGTAGATGTCGACCTCCAGCTATGTTTGTTAGAGTCGATTTAATGATTATTGTGTAAATCTCATATATTATGTTAGAGTAACCCATTGATGTATTTTTTGTTAACACTATTAACTTTTAAATTATTATAATTTCTGAAGTTTTGACAGTGTTCTACTCTATAATATCTTCTCATTGCAATCCTTAAAACGTTGTTTATATTCATCTATATTTTTCCATTCTCTGCTTCTATTAGCATAGCCCTGTCGGTTTTATTGGAACTGACACTATTATAATACCCCGTTCTCAACATGGGTACAGCTCTAATAAAGTCTCAAAGATTGCTATTCAGAGATTTACGATGGCCGCCTATTTCCATTTGAGATGAGCAACATGCTTGACAATAAAACTGTGAGTCGCCGCGTGTGTTTTCATAAAGTTTCCGGCGTCTGTATGTTTTATATTCTTGTGTTTGGTAGTAACAGTTTATGTATTTGCTTTTTAGATGATGTTACATCCAAAATTTCCTCTTAAGAGGGTTCATACAGGGGAATGGCAACATCGCAGTATAGTGTCATATTTCGAGGTTTTTGTTATTATTTAATCCGAGCATTTTTTTGTAATGTTGAAAAGTGTGTTAATAGTGCGAAATCCTTGCGTTTTCAGTTATATTATTTATATGCAAAAAACTCATTTTAACTTGGAAAGCATTATTTTCATACTAAAATAACTGTAAGCATTACGGATACTTATTTTTTAATACACGTTCACGTAATTCTAAAAAGTGTATTGAAAACATTTCAATAAAATAGCTCCGATTAAATAACAAAAATCGAAAACCACGAAATATGACACTAAATTGCGACGTTGTCATTCCTCTGTTTGAACCCTCTTAATATCAACTACAGAAGTTATAATAGTGATTGTTTCTTAAATTTATTTTTTTAAACTTACTAATCATTCGGAATATTTTTTTTTTTTTAAATACATTCCCCGCACTAGGGAACAAGCCCTGTGTTGCGGGGAGCTTTACAAACATGCAATTAACGGACACAAAGTACACCCAGACTTGAAACAAATATCTATGAGTTACACAAATATTTGTCTCGTGTGGGAATCGAACCGACGTCACCCAGCACCCAGCACCCAGCAAAAATAGACAGACAAATAATATTACATACAAGAGAGTTATTTTGTACTAAATTTCTGTACATCTAACAAATTGTAGGTTTCTATCATCGAATTGATATTGAGTGAAATTTTTGTTACGTATAACAAATTGAAGCACCATTAATTACAATTAAAAAGAAAGTTGTTTGTTGATAGTATACATTTTGTGCATGGATTTTAACAAATCTAATAGACACATCATATTGGTGATAATTTAGGAAAAGCTGTCTTTTTAAGTTTATATTTATAAAACATATGTTATTTTAATCATTAAGAAAATACCATAATCATCCTGTTGTTTGGTAAAGATATGATGATAGTTATAGTGTTGACAGTAATTTTACGATGAAAATCATAAAAGAAAGTTAATTAAGTAATCAGCAACCGTGTTCTATATTACTGTCCTAGAAATTTTATCATGACAATAAACTACTCTAAACATTTTATAGCAGTGAGATCAAGACACCGAGCTCGGCAATCACACTCAAAAAACAAGATTTTATTACACCTCAATCATATTTTTAACAGCAGCAATAAGAAAAATCTAGCCGTCATTTATAGCAACTACAAAAGATTAATCTCAAATTCAATTTCTTGAAGCGAGATCGAAAAAGGTGTACCGAGCCCGCATTTCACTGCACGCTGTCCGTTCTACCGTAAAAGCCTCTGATTTTGTTGCCCTCCTTGTCTCACCTCAATGTTAGTACCTGCTATCTTTCTCGCACTTATGCCGCCTGATCGAATTTCTACCATCTTACTTGCACCGGAGCAGTAAAACTACTTTTATCTCTCTTTGGGTTCGAGAATTTAGAGATATGAATATTTATGTGGACACAGTGCAGTTAGTAATGGAGGCTGGGATGTAATACCGGTCATTTCAATAACATAAAACTTTTAAAAGGAATATTTTAAAGCGATCTCCTTGAATATTTAAATTTCTTGTATTGAGAATAGGTGTTTACTATACTGCTCCGATATCTACTATCTTTATGTTTTGAAATGTTAAGTCGGTTCGCTTGTTGATATCGTAAACAATCACAATAGTTTCAATTTTATTTTTTGATAAAAGTTGAATTTGATAATGTCTTTTTACTTTGACTACACTAATTTTGTATATTGTATACTTACATAAAAAATATTATTCGATTTTGTATTTCTATAGCTACAGTCAACCATATAAATTCATTACCACTTTTTACAAAAATTAATGTTGACGTTGCGCATTGATGACAACTGTGTCTGTACTGATGTCAGTTGCAAGCAAAAATAGACATTATGGTTTTGTGATATGCAAACGACATTTACTCTAAGGGTGGTAAAGTAATTTTATTTTCGACTATACATACGACTATGTATCAATTAGGTATATAAAATTGTTTAATAAGCTATTAATATTATAAATTTTGATTAATATATAACCTTAAGAGTAAATTTTATTAGCAAATATAACTAATATTTGTAAGCAAAAAGAACAATCTGTGAAAGATAATACAAGTACTACAGTTAACTGCAAGCGAATTGTATAGGTTTTTGTGGCCACTAAGTGGCCACTGCATTATCAATAATTATTGTAATTGGTACCACATATACCGTTGTAATTAAAGTAAAATAAATATTTAAATAAATAAATAAATAAAAAGCACAAAAACATTACTATAATTGCCGTCGAACAAGTGTCACTTGAATATAAAGCTACTTTAGATTATATTATATTAGAAACCTGTATAAGTACACTTAAATAATAAAACAGCCTTCAACAAAACCTCAGCGAGAAACAAGCAAATATCTAGGCACTATCTTTATTACAGCAAGCCATACTACAGCCTATACCACTTAAGTATCCAACATATATTTGTATTTACGGTCATTGAATGACTTTTATGAGAATCGGCTACTTAACACCATTACAATGTAGGCAACTTGAACCATACCGGTATTAATACCACGCAACGGGCATAAAATATGTATGCGGTCATAAATTTGAACGTGGAAATGCTGGGACATGCGTCAATAGTATTGCCACAATAGTAAAGACTTGCTTAGTTTTGCTAAGTCAATAGAAGAAACGAGTAATTAATTGTAGTATCATCCACGGTTTCATTCACATAGTTTGAGTTTTTATAAAATTATTATTGATCCGTTATGATTGAGTAACAATGATTGTGGGAACTTGCTAAAAAGGTTAATAGTGTGAAGTTCTCGATGATCTAAGACTTTTTTTGGTTATAAAGTTCATTTTCGTTCGTGTCTTTTTGATATTGTCAGGTACGTAAGTCTTTTTGTAATTTTCACGAGGTAATACAAAAAGTTTAAATTCGCCAACAGACCAAATACTGGAAATAGATTACTGTGGCACTGTTACGATGGGTCATAATCGCATGTATCATATGACCAATCAATAATCTTAAATTGTTAGTGACTTAATTGAAACTTCAATGAAAAAAAATACGTATTACAATCTAGGTAGATTCTTCTTTTTAATGGATAAATAAAGTGGCGGAATTTGTAAACACTTCGCAAAATGCAATAAGCGTTAGGTACGGCTAAGTAATAGTACTAAAAATGACGCGGAGATATGAAGTCTTTCTTAGCTTTACGACCAAAATTAAATAACCAATTCAAACAGCAATGTCTTAAGCAATTTATTGGCAGAACTTTTAGTACTGTTTGACCGACCACGTGGCCAAGTCGGCACGTTTGTAATACTGTAGGTTTCGAAATGTGATTAAAATATATTGAAATTTATGGACCGACATACACAACTAATTTAGGCGGTTTTTCTCTCAACAAACCGCTAATTCACACTGAATATTTCATACCGATCTTTATTTTATACAAGCAGATGAAATCATTTATATTCTATATGAATATTCATAGAGTTTACATTTGAATGGATGAGAAAATTGGACTAAGTTAGTTAATGTTTTAATTACGCATATGAAGTTTCACCTTAATTAAGTTTTTTTTATAGATCTGATTTTTACTAAACCATTAAACCTTTTAATAAAGTAAATGTTTGTCGTTGAATTATAAATTGCCGTGACCGAGTAATTTCCGGCCATTTAAAAAACCTCTACGGTTCTTTTGGTTCTTATAAAGTGACTGAGAGGTAGTCCAATATTGGTAGAGATTATTTGACCTGTGTTCAAGTCTTTTTTTTAATTCTGATGTACTTTTTGTGAAGTAATGAAGTAAAGAGAGATTTAAGTTTAAGTAAAGATATGCAGTTGTAACCGACTTCAAAAAAGGAGTTGTTTTTTTAACTATGGTAGAGACCGACTATAATTCTAATAATTTAAGTGTCATTTTAGCTGTCTACAAATGTAATTTATGTAACATACTACTACTGTACATAGTAGAAGAGAAAGATTTATTGTAATTTGTAAAACGCAATTATTAAAAAAAAATACTGATTTGATGATTGAATGATGTTTTTAAGTTGGTATTTATATATGTATTTTTTAATTTAGGTTCCCCGCAGAATAGCTCCGTTTAGCATCAGCGGTCGGCAATTTAGTCACTTTATAGAATCTAAATGACAGAATATCTAAAAGAAACGTAGAGAGTCGCTAAAACGCCATTCAGCATCATTACAGTCGCAGTTTTTTCAAAAGCTTAGGTAAATTCGAGCATTTTTTTATAAGTTCTATTATTTTAAGGCACAAAAGTAACATGTTTGCTTGAAAATCTGCAATTTAAAGCTTTATATGTAGGTAAATGAAATTCTCACACTAAATCCTGTTTTAGTTTACTTGAACTCACTTATCGGACAATCCAAACATTTCGAGGAAGTTTTATAGAATGTGATGTCTAACTGTTAGCTGCCGCCAAAACATGAATTACTTACTAGCACAATGCATGATAAACTGCAATAACTGATTAACAATATCTGTTTGATGTTTGCCGACTTTAATTGTTTTTCACTTTACTAGTGCAAAAAACTAGTGATGGCAATAATAATGTCATTTTTTTTTTTAATTTTTAGAAAATAAATTATGAAATTTAATTAACTAAACACTATACGATTTTAAATATCAAAAACGTTTAAAAAAAAGTGATATATATAATTATATTATATATAATTTCTATATTTTGAAAACTGCCTTATAAATTTAATGATTTCAAGATCTAAAAGAGTTATACCTACATACATAGTTCCTATAAATACTTCTTGAATGTCTAGAATGCGGATCTGCCACAGTCTGTGTCAATATAACTGTTTTGTCATTTGAAGTTAGATTATCCACAATAGCGTTACTGTCTCCTTGAACAACAGATTACTCTTCGAAAGACACATTAAGTTAGATTGGAATTTCTGTCGTTACTCCAACATGGAGGATAGAATTGAAAATAGAGTTTGTTATATGAACAAACTCTCTGAAAATTTTACTTTGAAGTATCAAACTGTGTTGATGACGTCTGGTAGTGTGATAACTCATTTATTTATTAGTTCCAAATGCAAAAAACTTACGAGAGCTCAGTTTTTAGCCCTATATTTTGGATGCCTCTTTCTTTCCCTTTCTACCCTCTGTAGTCAAAAACCAAAGGGGAGAGATAGAAATGCTTCATCATCATCATCTTCTTTTTACTTTGATTACTAACTTTGCTATAGTCAGTTTTTAAAATAAGCAATACTAAAGGTACCCATTTGATACATTCATCCTACATAACTAATGAACATTTTTAGTGGAATTTCATTCCTATGTTTGTAAAAATAGAATGTGTTATAGAAAAGGCTGAAAAAAAGCATAATATGATATATTAAAATGCAACATAAGCACTGAAAAAAGTCAATAAAATAAACTTAATCAAGAAACATCAACTAATGTTTTGTTTTCTGTATACCATACCAACTCTACCACAGGTTTTATAGCTAAATTAAAGATTTCCATCTACAACAGATAATACTCAATTAACAGTACTTCCCTGTCACCATTACTGCCATCAAAATATCAAATACTTGGAAATAATGAAGGTTTATTGGTGTTGTATCGCGGTATCCATTTTCGGTGTCGTGAGGTACCCGATAGCTATCATACTGCGATTAGATTACGTGTTATCACTTGATGGTGAAGATTAACTACTATTTGCAGTACAATTAAAACCTTCCGACGTTTCTACTGTGTTACAATTGCGTAATGTCCTTAGAAATGTTGGTTTTAGGAATGTTTAGCTGAATGCAAAGTAAAGTTTGTTTAAGACTTAACAAGGGTATGATGCAATGAATTTTCTCCAACAAAACTTGGAAATTTTCTTTTAACCTAAAGAAGACCACAGCTTCTTCAGTACAGAGCTAAAATAGCTTTATCATTTCATCAGTAAGTTGTGTTTAATATAATTTTTGTAGAATTACTGTGACAGCAGTAATGTTTATTTGTTTTTAGGTTGTTATGGCTTTCATTGCAAACGCAATCTAGGTGTTTGTTAATTGTCTCGACTAAACTGTTTAACCAATTTATATCCAAGTGAACAACAGTGTCTTGAATTAAAGCTACTTGAATATGAATCAATAAATAAATAATGTTTGAATTGATCAGTTGCTTAACTTATTCTTTGTAATAATCGTGACTTAAACAAAATTGATTCTCTTTTAAATTCTTACAAAATTGGAAATAAATCGCGAATTTGGTTTTAAATCACCTTTTTTGCGTTTAAAACAAGTAGAACTGATCAACGCGGCAGAGTCTACCGCAAGTCGAATCGTATTCAAGGCTTCATCTTCAGCCGATTCCAATATGTAATTAGTTTTTATGGCGATTTTTATTATGTTACTGTGATTGGATGTTGTAAAATTTGCTATTATGACCAAATGTGGTGATCAGAAATGAACCTTTTAATTGATTCGATAATTCCATGAGATTTTAAGGTGTGTTGTTAATAGCAAACGTTTTTTTCCTTATTTTCACCGTACAAAAAGCAAGTAACCCTGGAATGTGAACCTTAAATTGTGCTCAGTGGCATGCAATTGGAGAGGCCAATGTCCAGCAGTGGACTGATGCTGATGATGATAATGAACCCAAGACCCCAGAATTCATAAAAGTGGAGACAAGAGGACATGTAGGTATAGGTACTTCGTATTACAATACGAGCGGTAAATTTGTATTATAAGGATCTAGTGTTGCGTTCATAAGCGGTAACCGCTTACCATCAGGCTGGCCATACGACAGTTCACCACCATCCTGGTTTAAACAAATTAAAACTATTGATTGATTATATTATGTTCTCTTATTTTACCTCCACTTTGCTAAAGTCTGGACCTAATTCTTGCTTGAAATGAAACAACAAATAAACGCAAATACGCATTAGATATCCTGACATGTAATACTTCAATATTTAAAGAAGTTATTTGACATAGCAATGTCAGTAACATCTCAAACCATTGACGCCATTATGACCTGTACGCCCATAGTAATACAGTTCAAAGTTCATTGAAAAAAAAAGCTTGGTATATTTTAGCATGTCCTGTGTATACACGTGGAAATGTACGGTGGAGAAGTAACTAGTGATTACATGTAATTATTGACGGACACAAATATTTTTTACGGAAAACGAATTAAAGGCAGACGTTTAAAGTAATGAAAACAATTTGTTTTTATGAGGAACACCAAAAAAGGAAGATATGATTGAAAATTCGTGTGAATTTAGAATTAGGAGAAGATGCAAGAACTAAGTACAAACATCTATGGGCACGCGACGAAACAACAGCCTTAACCATTAACAGTAAATCCTCAAGCACAATTAAATAATTACCGCGAAGCACAGTGGCAGGAAGTATTAAGTAAACAGCGCTGTAAAATAGAACAATAGAATCAAACCGCACCACCGTTAGTTCTCAGAATTGTTTTTAAATAAAGCATATGCGTTGAAAACAATAACATAGAGGGCACGCGATAATACAGGTAGCGAAGCGCACCCTGCCTACCCAATTCATTCCACATCCGTTGTATTAAATTACATTTATCGTAAAAAACACTCACAAGGCAGTTGGGCGATCAATTGTCCGATCTGTCGAGGTCCACCCCTCCAGTAGTCAGGTAGACAACCCGCAAAGTTTACAAACTGGTGTCCGCATGCGTACAATGGATGTCCATTGCAATTTTTTGTCACATTTCACAGTCCAACCGCAGTAGGTGGCGTCGAGACAGGTGAATAGGAGATTAGTGGAAGCGAACACAACAATAGACGCACTGTACAGGCCATAAAACAGTTAATAGAGACTGTGAACGAAAAAGTTATTGCCGTAACTAAACTGTCACCTTTCTTCACTTGGTCTCACACTGTAATTATGCACTTTTAGTTTGTTCACTGTAATCCGATGATAGAGTTTGGCACTGTTCACTAAGTTTTTTGAGTATGGCGTTAGTGTGCGCGCAGGCTGCGTGTGCGCAGATGGCGCGCGACTGGAGGGAGTTGAGCGCGCGTACTACTGTCGGCAGAGGCAGTAGCGCTCCTGTAGCGTCGCCCCCCTCTCTACCCGCGCCTCACACCCGCACAGTCCCACCGAAGCCTCCACACTGTTTTTACTTTGGGAGCGATAAAAAAGGGAAGGATATCGCTGGATTGTTTATTTTTCGTGTTAGTAGCTTATAAGTCGTGTAAATTAACACTGCCCTCGAACTTTGTATCGTGCTTCATGAATTTCGTCTGCAGACGCAAATTTTTTTTTTCAATTATTTTACTAGCAAAGTCATTTTAAATTTATTTCTGACATGTTTATCGTTTGGTAATGTTCTTACTTGATCATGAACCTATTTTGGAGTATATTTTTAAAACCAATTATGAATACTTTATTTATTTAGACCTTACAATAATTATGAATATTGTAGTACCTAAATAAATAAAGTCAGTTCTGTAGTTTTTTCCAGGGAAGGGTTCGGCTAATTTGAATAAAAGAGTTAATGATTTTATTCATTATTATTTATTACAACGAAATCTATTCATACAGTCACATATATTATTAAAAAATCTGATCGACACTAATTACTTTCATTTTAAACAACATATTTATTTTCAATGTTATATTAACAGAAAATAATTTTCATATTTGGCAACATTCACAATAAAATCTAGCACAAATTTATTTGGCATGAATAAAAAGAACAATATTTGTGAATAAATAGAATGTATCTTTCTTTATCTGATTCACTTATTTACTGAACACATTACAATATCTATTAGGTATATAATTTAAATTGTTAAATCTATAAATTACCAATAAACGATAAACTATTCTTTTAAATAACTTGCATTTATAAACTTGCGATAAATTAAACAAATTTTTCATTATTTATACACACTATGTAAACATTCACTAATTTACATAACTACGCTATAAGCTTTTAACCGACTGTGTTATATTCAAGTCTTTTTATTTATTATTTAAATATATTGAGCTTTTACTGATTATTTATATACAATTCATCAATACGGTTTTATTTTCACCCTATTATTTATTATTTTAATGCACAATTTAAGTCACCTAGTATGGACCACATTCTAAAAGGGATTATATCAATAAATTTTATTATAATTATACATTATAAATATGACAATTTGAATAAGTAATACAAAGTGATTTATAAATTCTGTAACCCCACATCAAAATATTATTATTTACAATAATATTATTCGTAAAGAAATTATAATACTTTTACAAAATAATAGGAGACCATTATTTGTTATTTATTAATTATTCAAAAATTCACAACACTGATAATAATCACCATTCATAAGGTTACAGATAAAATGACAAAATTAATTAAATCCAATGGATTGTGCTTTTTAAAGTTAAAATCTAACTACGGCTTAGTATGTAAGTACTAACAAATTGGCACATCAATATGATACCTACTATTTATTTATCTACTGTATCTACGTTTCACACCTAAATAAATGCCCATGTAACTATTAATAGGAATATTATTTTCTTCTTATTATAACATCTTAGATTTCATCATCAAAAATTTTTATATCGTTACGATGTCAGTCGTTATTCTAAGTTCAATATCTCGTATCTGCCTTGGTTCAGTGGATTCACCATTCAAATAAGTTTATTCAATTATTCAAGTTTCATGATTGAAGATTCAAGATTAATAATTCGCCTCCAAGAATGTATAGTCTGTATACTGATAAAAGTATACTGTTACGAATTATATTTTTATTTCCCATTTTAGTCTCATTTTCTTCAGTCGTATTATCAGATGTATAAAAAGACATTTTATATATGATTTTAGCGATTAACATCATTGATATATTTTATTTTTATATATCTATTTTAGAATTACATAGATTAAAGCTATGCATCTAATAAAACATGTATCATTTTCGATGCGTCGTTGCCGTGATATCAATATATATTTAATAATTTATTAAAAATTACATGCAATTTATAATAATTTAAATAATAAACCTGAATATAATTTATTGAATGTGATGATTATTACATATTGAATATTTATTCAAGATACATTAGGACGGGATATAATGTCCTTTATGAATACCTTTAGATTTTCGATGAATTTTTTGAAGTAAAACGAATAATACCGAGCACTTTATGTATGCCAGTGAACTCAGATAGCGTGCTCAATTCATTTCTCATAGTACCGTCTTTACACTTAGCGTGTCCGAGCAAAATTCGAAAATTGCCATGTGAAATCTAACAATTAAATTATGGAAGGCGCTAAGTTTTAATGACGTTATAGGAAGATAGGTTTCAATATACGTGTTTCTGTTGTTTCCAATCCCATTCATAGAAAAGTAACAGATTGTTAAAATTTATTGGCGCTATTATTTTAATCAAACTCCTCGGAAGTTTTGATAGGTTCCCAGGTTTAACTGCGTCTAAAAAATTTTGTATGATAGGAAATGAACCGTTTGAAGTCATAGATATTCATTATTCAGTTTGATATCTATATTTTTTGTTATTTAGGACTTTTTGCTTGTATTTAGGAAATTTAGTTTTAATATTCAATTCAGTATTATATTGATTTTACAGTCAAACTGTATTAAAATACAGTTTTGTGAAACAAGATTTTGTAGATCATAAGGCATACACTGTACTCTTATTAATAAATAAATAAATAATAATAGTAGCTTGAAATCCAGTAAATCCTTTGAATAGATTGTTGTAGACTCATAATATAGACAAAGTTTCCAGATATTTGGTCTTCCATGGTTTGATAATATAATTTATTTTATTTCCCAAAATCGTTATGAATTTTTGAATTATTCAACTGGAAATTAACCCATTTGATTAATTCAAATTTAAAATTCGAACTAAAATACTCGAATATTTATTCATTAAACCCAATATCTCCTTGTTACCTTGTGAATAAATTACGTAAAGTAAAATAATACAGTCAAAATAGGTGATCAAGTTTCTTAACATTTTAAGGTAAATGTCAGAGAATGGAATAAGTGAAATTCAATGAAATATATATTCATTACATAACAAGCTTGTCTTTCGATATTAACTCAATGAAACAAATAGAAGTAATTGCAGTTAACCTGCACATGTACTTAGCATTTGGTGTATACTATGAAATTTGAGATATTATCTTCTGTGAAAAGGAAAAGAAGAGAAAAGTAAGTTCAAAAGATAAAAAAAAAACTAAAAACGTGGAATAACAAGGAATATATTTAATAGAGCTAAGGTTATATAAAATCGAAAGAATCTTCCGAAGAGATGGGTCTTCGTCAACCGGCCTTCATCCATCTGTCTATAGAGTACTCCAAAGCTGCCATCCATCTGTAAACAGATAATAAAAAAATAAAGTGTATACGACTGCAGTGCAAGAGGTCCCGGTTTCGATATCGGGTTGGGTGAAAATGGTTTTAGGTTTTCCTATCATGAAATTCCAGTATTGAGATTTACCCGACGTTTTGAAAACAGATGTTCCCGGTTGATGACCAAACAGCTAGCGAGATGTGGGTGTGATGCAAGTCAGCCTGCCCCTTCGGGGAAAAGAGCGTGATGTTGTGTTCTGTCATATATTAATTTATATTACACTGCCCCTGTTTATACGACTGCTGCGCAAGAGGTACCGGTTTCGATCTCCAGGGCGGGTAAAATTGGTATTGGGTTTTTTTTATTCAAAATCAATGATATTACATAAAATAGGAGAAGAATTATACCTATAAAAAATCTATGATATTATATAATATCATTGTTGGTCATTATCAGTTTTATCCGGAGGCTGGCAATATACTCATTATTTCAACCCGTGTTCGTGCTAGACATGGGTCTCCTCCAAAGAGTGTGGAGGAAATTTCGCCTAACTATACCACGCTAACGCTCTCCGTGTAGTGGCAATACGGTATCACGTTAATTAAAATTAATTCCATCTTCATAATATATTATAAATAACGTAGGGCCTGTTTCACTTCCTTCAAATAAGTCTATCTAATAAACGACTTGAGACTATATATAGAAATACGTCGAAAATCTGTCAAGTAAGTTTCATATAGGCTATCTAGCACTTATTTGCCAGTGGTGAAACAGGAGCTTAATATTATAAATGCAAAAGAGCTGAAAGATTCTGTATGGAATTTGGTACACAGATAAAACAATTTGTTTTTTAGCTGAACAAAACGGCATTGTATACAATACGGAGTTTGCTTACGATTAATTCATATAAACACCGCAGATAGGTATCTAACCTACAGACAATACAATAATCAACCTAGTAGTAAAAGTTTTATGACAGTTAGAACATTATTATCAACATACTCCATTAAATTAATGAACAGCTATATCCTTATGTTTGTGTTTACTAGGATGTGTGTGGTGAATAACTGAAAATTTATCTCAAAGATGGAATTTTCGAAATGGCCACTGCTCAGCTCCATTTGGCTGTAGCGAGATGTTATATAGCTTAAAGCCTTACTCGATAAATGGGCTATCCAACACTAAAATAATTTTTCAAATCGGACTAGTATTTCCTGAGATTAACCAAACAAATTAAATCTTCAGCTTCCTAATCATTTCAACCCAAAAACGTTTGAAATGATGATTGTGATTGATTGTGTCAGCTCTTTAGATAAGGATGTAGACATCCGTTTGATTAGCAATGAGAGTATTTTGAGCTACTATTATAATAATAAATATCTTTTTCAGCTTAATGAATAATTCTACAATTATTTTAACACTAGAAGTCGCGCTAGGCTTCGCTCCCGTCGCTTTTGTTTGGCCACTGCTCAGCTCCTATTGGCTGTAGCGTAATACTGTATAGTTCATAACCTTCCTCAATAAATGGGCTATCCAATACTAAAAGAATTATTCAAATCGGACCAGTAGTTCCTGAGATTAGCGCGTTCAAACAAAGAAACAAACAAGCAAACAAACTCTTCAGCTTTAATTATTATTAGTATAGAGTATAGATCTGTTTGTTTTAGTTGAATGCTTAGTCAAAAAGAGGGTTCGAACAATATCAGAAAACAACACATTTACAGTAATCATCATCATCATTTCAACTCATAAACGTCCCACTGCTGGGCACGGGCCTCCTCCAGAGAATGTGCAGGGAATTTAGCCTACTACCTATATACCACGCTGGCCAGACGGGTTGGTATATTATTATGGTTTTTTCGAATTTTCCTTTTATCGTAATGCTCTTGTCTGCGTAAGGTTACTCCCTTAGTCGCCTTTTAGGACTACCACGGATTGAGATGGGGTAGTGACATTATGTATTCTTAATCCGTCTCTACACGGATATACGTAAGATCTTCAATTACATATAACTATTTACAGTAATAGTTATACCTACATGTAATTGAAGCTATTACGTATACTAGACCTTATGGACCAACTTATATAATTTATTTAAAGAACTAATCTTTATGCACAAAAAGAACAGCCTGGAACGGTATAACAATTAGAATTGTTGCTAAGGCAAGACTTAACGAGACTTTATGGTAGGCATCACCTTGATTTTTATTTCTATGAAAAACGAGATGATTGTTTTATTCTACTACTATTATAAAGAGGAAAGATTTGTATTTTTGTATGTAACGAGTAAACTTAAAAACTACTGGACCGATTTCAAAAACTCTTTTGCCTTTAGATAGCTACTTTATCAATGAGTAACATAGGCTATATAACATCACGCTACAGCCAATAGGAGCTAAGCAGAGACCAAATAAAGAACGACGGGAGCGAAGCCCCGCGCGACTTCTAGTATGGGTAATAATAATTTGGTATTGTTCTATTTCGGCACGAGACTACGTATTGAAATTATATTAGAAATTTTATATCCATTCTCGATATGAATCGTGACTCAAGGGAAAAATTTCAAGCTCTTGTATGAAGTGAACCCATGAAGAATTGAGAGTAATAAAATTTTAAACAAAATTCCTTCACGATGACTTGAACTTGCTATAAAATACTTTTATTCAAAAAGTTGCAAATCATAGAAAACTAAGTTGAAAGATTTAAATACGCGACTTTTCGAAGGCAAGTGCTTTTTTGACTCTCTCAAGACCAACTGAGCCTAATAATAGAATTGTATTGTGTTAATATTTATATTATTATATCATCATTATCAACAAACCATCATTTGTAATCACTAATTAAAATTAATTAGGTATTACTTTTAGTTGCCAATTTACCTAATCTTTGTTTTCTCTATAGATGCCTAAACTGAAATTTAAGGAATCTCCACAATTCACAGTATTCACACAAAATGTTCGTCAATGAACATAACACAGCTTCACGCTTTTTTCCCCGTAGGGGTAGACATTTTGCTAGCTATGTTTAGTTCCATGATAAAAGGGACGAACGAAAGTTTCCAATTGATGGCAAACTTTTGTTTTCTTCGGGAAAATCCAAATTCTCAATGCTGGAATTTTATGATAGCATAACCCAATTCCTTTTTCAACTGAGCAGGGAATAGAATCCGGGTCTTTTACACAGCAGTTGTTTACACTTTCTGCTGCAACAAGGCAGTACTACAGAGTATCAAGATCGTGTGAATGCTTGGTACCTCATGTTACCACGTCAAGCCTTTTCTTAATACTCCTGTGTCAAGTGGAAATAGTCTTTATTGACAAATACTTGAGATCTAAAGTGACTCTTTACAACTTTGTGTAGGTGTTTGACATTTTCTTGGTCTTAGAGCTTTTATGATATGCTTATTTTAGATTTATTGACAAAATAATGAGAAGATTTTTTATAAGAAATCAAACAAAACGGAGTTTCGTAATTGTTACATACATGTCACCACCTACCTATACATACGGACGTACGTTGCTAAGAAACGTAGAGAATAACGGCATTGTCAAAATATGAATAATAAAGTGTATACTATTATGAATTAATTATCATGTATTTTATTTAATACACAACAAATGGCGACGAGAACGGAAGAATGGAACCGTCTAATGCGCCTACGGGCTTCGATACGCGGCCAACTTACTAAAATTCAGACACAGCTACAAGAATTACAACCGACATCGGAATTTGAAATAGTGCAAAGATTATCAATCTTAGAAAATTATCAGAAAAAGTTTGATAACATTCAAGGCGCTATTGAAGCTCAAACAGAAAATATTGATGACGAAATTGAACAAAGACACTCAACAGAAGAAAGTATCTTACAGTTAAAATTGAAATTACAGGGGTTACGCCCCATACCTTGTACTGATGCTCCTTCTACGCCATCCCGAGACAACGAAGGTACCCCTAGATTAAATTTTTTACCATTTCAAGAGAAGGAATCATTCAAAAATTTTATTAAAAGACTATCAGTATTTCTCCTTCTAAATAACATAAGCGAACCCAAAAAGAAAGTATACATGCTACTGTCTACATTAACTCCTGATTTACATGAAAGGATCCATGATTTGCGTTCGCCTGATGATCCACTTAGTAAGACTTTCGAAGAACTCTCAAACATCTTAAACAATTTTATTGACCCAAAACCCAGTGTATGGGCATCTCAACATATTTTCATTTCCCGTGTACAACAAATTGATGAAACAATTCCTATATATGCATCAGAATTGAAGCGACTGTCACTTAACTGTGAATTTAATTGTACAAATTGCAAAAAGCCCACCCTAGACACTTTCCTGTCATTACAATTCATACGCGGACTAAAAGATGGAGAGATCCGAACAAAAGTACTACAAAAAGATCAAACATCGTCTTTCTCAGAATTAGTTCATACTGCGACTTTGATGGAAACGGGAAAAAACGAAAACACGACAATTTCTAAAACTTTACAAAGGTCACCAGCCGATAATATCCATAAAGTATCACGAGCACTGAAAGAATCGTTGCAGTCACCGAGGAAAATCTATTCAAAAAACTCAATCATTTCAATTAGAGACCTTAAGGGTAAATGTTACCGGTGCGGAAAAGATGATCACAAAGCGAACAAATGTGGTGCTCTAAAAAATACCTGCAGTAAGTGTCAAAAAGAAGGCCATTTAGCCCGAGTTTGCTTACAAAGACGTGCACGGAATGAAACCAATATTCTAGACAACTCCATAAGTAGTATCAGTAGCGACAGCGTTGGAGAGATACATTTAATAAAAGGCAAAACATCTGACAAATACATTGTCAATATCGAAGTTGAAGGCAAGATGGTCACCATGGAATTTGACACCGGGGCGACACTTTCTACAATTTCTCTTAAAGACTACCAGAATCTCAACATCAATAAAAAGATATATAAAACCAACATAAAATTAAGAACGTATACTGGTGAAATTTTCAAACCTATCGGCATGACTTACGTCAAATGCAATTACAAAGATACTTGCAATTACAAAGATACTACATTCTATGGGCAGCTATACATAATCGATAAAGAGGTCGAACCAATTCTAGGTAGAAGTTGGATGAAAGAATTTGACATAAAACTTGCGGATATGAGAAGCGTACAACCACACAAAATACCGAAACTAGAAAATTTGCTAAAAGAATACGACAGTACTGTTTTTAATGGGAACCTAGGTGAAATCCCACACGTTCGAGGTCATTTGACACTTAAAGAAAACGTACAACCTATCTTTATCAAACCACGTAGAATTCCTTACGCACTACGGGCCAAAGTAGATGAAGAAATCGAACGACTAGAAAAACTAGGAATAATAACAAAAATCGACCATTCAGAGTGGGGTACTCCTGTAGTACCGATAGTTAAGCCTAATGGAAACATCCGATTGTGTGCTGACTACAAAATTACCTTAAACAAAGCAATAAAGGATGAAAAATATCCAATCCCCATAATTGAAGATATTTTAGCCGAAATGAATGGCGGACAACTATTTTGCACCTTAGATATTACACAAGCTTACCTAAATATGGTAATGGACGAAGAAAGCGCCCTACTACAAACCTTAAGTACACATAAAGGAACATTTAAAGTGAACCGGCTCATGTTCGGAGTTAAAGTAGCCCCGAGCCTCTGGCAAAAGTTCATGGACCAACTTTTACTGGGTCTTGAAGGAGTAAAATGCTTTTTCGACGATATTATAATTCAAGGATCTTCAGAAGAACAGTTACTCAACAGGCTTACACGAGTATTGCAGAAATTAAAAGAAAGTAACCTTCGAATAAACAAAGAAAAATGTCACTTTGTCAAACAAAGTATAAATTACCTGGGACACACAATAGATAAAGACGGATTACATAAGAATCAAGACAAGGTTAAGGCTATTTCAAGAGCACAACGCCCAACCAACGTCAATGAACTACGAATCCTTTTAGGTATGGCAAATTACTACAATAAGTTTATACCGAACCTTGCTTCCATTACTAATCCCTTGAATAAACTCTTGAAGAAGGGTACAAGGTTTAATTGGTCCACGAAATGTGAAGAAAGCTTTAAAACCATTAAAAACGAAATACTAAGCGAAAGGATTTTAATACACTTCGATCAAAATAAACCACTAATACTTGCTACAGACGCCTCACCTTTGGGCCTTGGAGCGATTCTCAGCCATAGATTGCCCGACGGTACAGAACGGCCCATAGCATTTGCTTCTAGATCGTTGACCAACAGCGAAAAGAATTATAGTCAAATTGACAAGGAAGCTACAGCTATTTTCTGGGGACTAAAGAAATTTTTCCACTATTGTTACGGCCGAAAATTTACACTTATCACCGACCACAAACCACTTACATCAATTTTTCATCCTCATCAAACTTTACCTACTCTCAGCACAATGAGATTATTTCATTACGCACACTTTCTCTCCGGATTCGACTACAATATTGAATATAGAAGCACCACGATGAATGCGAACGCTGATTATCTATCACGTTTTCCAGTTGACAAGATTAACGACAGAAAAATTGACCAACATTACATATTTCAAGTGAAACAGATTAATATGCTTAATATTTCACCGGCAATAATCTCTAAAGAAACAAAGGAAGATCCTGAATTACGAAACTTACTTAGAACACTACAATCGGGTGCATCACTTACAAAATCGGGATATAAAGACAACGAACTGACGTTACAAAACGATTGCATCTTAAAAGGTACTAGAGTAATAATCCCTCATAAGTTACGACAGCAGGTCCTAGATGAACTGCATTTTGGACATATTGGAATTTTAAAAATGAAACTCCTTGCTCGAAGTTTCGTATACTGGAAAAATATCGATAAAGATATTGATGAAAAAGTGAAAACATGTCGAACATGTCGTCTACAACAAAATGAACCCCCGAAAGTTGTTATTCATCACTGGGAAGATCCTACAGGTCCTTGGCAAAGATTACACATTGACTTTGCGGGTCCAATATCTGGCTGCGAACTACTTATTATTGTAGACGCCTTTACTAAATGGGTTGAGATAATTCCTACAAAGACAACTACGAGCTCATTTTGTATTCAACAATTAGATCAACTATTTGATACGTTTGGATTACCTTACATACTGGTGTCAGACAATGGAAGACAGTTTGTTTCTCAAGAATTTAAATCTTTCCTAAAGAATAATAACATTGTACACAAAACAATTGCCCCCTACCACCCCGCAACCAACGGACAAGCCGAACGCTTTGTACAAACTGTTAAAAAAATATTACGTAAGTTAGAAGGGGAGAGTGGCGGGATTTCAGAGAAGGTCCGAGTAGCTAAGGGCCTACTTCGGGCTACGCCAGTATCAAATACAGGAGAGTCACCCTATATGCTAATGTTTGGTAGGGAAGTAAGGACAAGATTAATGGCAAAAATACGGGCGCTTCCGAGGACCAGATCGCGTCAATGTACAAACTTCAGACATTTCGAAGTAGGCTGTCGCATCCAAGCGCGTAGTTATTGTATGTCTGGACCGAAGTGGGAATTCGGCACGATCACCCATCGTCTCGGTAACCTACATTACAAGGTTGCTATGGATGATGGACGTATCTGGATCCGCCACCTTGATCAACTCCTCCTGGCTCCAGGGATTTACAAAAATTAGCGCCGGGGATTGTTACATACATGTCACCACCTACCTATACATACGGACGTACGTTGCTAAGAAACGTAGAGAATAACGGCATTGTCAAAATATGAATAATAAAGTGTATACTATTATGAATTAATTATCATGTATTTTATTTAATACACAACAGTAATCAAATAATGTGTTAGGATGCAATGTACCCAGTTAATGCCTATCAACGTATATCAAATGATTTATTTATTTTCAGAATAAAATGTCCCATCAAGAGTTTGTTTGTTTGTTCGTTTGGTTGAACGCTAGGATCTCAGGAACTACTGGTCTGATTTGATAAATTATTTTTTAGTGTATGATAGCCCATTTATCGAAAAGCTACCATCATGCTACGGCTAATAGGAACTGAGCAACAAAATGAAATTATAAAATAAGTATAGGCTCGCACTCTGTTAAGTGGTATTAAACATAGCTGGCAAAATGTAAGTTAGCTGCATCCATAGTTCTAGGATCCGCGCGCCTACACCTCTGCCTACCCTTTCAGTGAAAAGCTTTATGTATGTATTGTTGGCATACAACTACATTTGTTTCAAATGACAAAAACGCTGAACTTGATAACATTTTAATTAATCAATAGGAATATGTTTCATGAAAAGCTTATGAACCTAAAGAATACATTCGGACTATTTCGAACATAATTAACAAAATATAATAATTTAAAGAAAAATCAATAACTTCAAAAGAAACACCGGCTGTGCAAAGGAAAACTTGACTTTTTTTTAATGATATAATTTTTGGCTACATTTAATAGACCTAGATCGTAGGATAACTAGTGCAAGGTGTATTTTCCTAATTCTGAGTAGGCCTTCTAATACATTTTTAAAGTAAATCCTGACTTGAAACAACTCTGTCACACAAATCTTGTCCCGTGTGGACCAAGCCTACCAGACCGGTTTCAATGGCAACCATTAAAACACGTGCATTCATTATAAGTAGTGATGGTTCTTACCGCTTCCTGTCCATCTCTGACTCAGTGTGGAAGTAAAAGTGTCTTTGTTTGGGTTCCGTGGGCATCACTTCAAATGCGAACTTTTTACCGCCTGGCGCACATGTCTGTATTCTGTATCCGTGAAGGCACGCCATTCCTAATAAAATAAAAAATAATAAGTTAAAAAGATTATTGTATACATTTTACCCGACTAAAATTCAATCTCGATGAGCGAAATAGCTGAAATACTTAAATAATGAGAAAAAAACGAGTGAAGTGCGAGTCAGACTCACGCGCCGAGGGTTCCGTGCTATCTGATATTAAGGCAAAGTATTATTATGGCAAAAAAAACACGTCATAAAGTCGAACATATTATTATTGTTTAGCAAATAAATTAAGTTATGCGATCGGGCTTTTTGGTGATTACAAAAAAAGTGTTTTCAAACATCGTTATAGTTTTTCTGCAACAAAAATGTATCAAATGAAATTATTTCACATTTTTCTCATCACAAACTTCGGAGATAAGGGGGTGTAAAGATATATCAATATCATGAGTTTTGAGATTAAAATTAAAATTTTAATTTTCTTTTATTATTATTTTTTAGTATCGCAGTTTTTTCAATGCTGTCACTAGCTAAAAAGAGAAAATAATTTGGATATAATGTTGATTTTATACATACCAAAGGCATTTTTGCTATTGCCGTCATTGTAGAAATAGAGGCAGGCATCTTTGAGCACGCAGTATCGTTTTGCCCAAGACTTCCACTTAGAGCCTAGCTTCATTAAATAGCCGAAGCAGTCTGGACGAGGTATCGATGATGGAGGGAGTTTCATGTTCCTCATTGTTACTTCTAGCCAGCCATCTCGCTGTAAACAGAAAATTAGAAAACTTATTGATAAATGGTTGAGATTTTACGAAATTTATTTAAATTAAATTTAAATAATTTTTTTGTATTTTTTTAATTTATTAAATTTATTTTTAATTTATTTAGCTCAATTTTTCATTCCTAGTTATCTTAATTAAGGTTTTTCTTTTAATAAACTTGGAACGGTTCCAATTCTCAATTTTGTCTGAATTATACCTAAAAGGGCATTTATGGTGTGGGCTGATATGACGGTGATGATGATGATTTAAGGTTTATTAAAATATTTAATTAAAATATTTAAAAAAAATAACAAATTTGAAAAATATAGGAGAGCCATTATTTCAACTGCTATTTAAGTTATTAATATCACGATAGGCTCGCGTTTAATTTAGTTCTTAATAAATTTTTCACTTATTTACTTTCTTATCTTGGAACGTGAAAACATGATAAAATATCAGATCTAATATCGAACACTATCAAGAACGGAAGAAACAATAATAAAACACTAATATTTACGATTCCTATCATCAAAAAGGAAACCGCAGTGCGTTGACATAATTAAAATACTTGTGAACCATAAAACCAATTTTACACTAATTGATACAACGCCATCTTGTGGTAATGCTCGGAACTAATATATCAGTTTAACCTCAATTTGGAATACGCTTTTGCTAATTTGTGCTTGGCTTTACTATCTAAACAACGTTATCTTGAATTAAAATAAATTTCATATTTCATGAATATACCTTATAAATTCACAAACCTGATTACTAGCATCAATTGCATGAGCGAGTACCGCACGCCATCTAGCGGACGCCTCTGCAGTATCAGCGGCGAGTTGTAATCTCACGCCGCCACCGCGATGTAAACGGAACCCATGGGGCCTACCCGCGTCTTCTTCGATTAGTTGATAGTTGACAAGCATAAGGGCTCCAACTGGGTGAATGCTCTGGAAACAAAGTAGATGGCGGTGTTGTGAAAATCTGAATTTTATAATTTTGAATTCTAGTACTATGTTTCTATCTACCTATCGTGTGAAATAAATAATTGTGATTTAGATAGATACACGTTAACTAATTAAACATAATATATATATATATATTATTATATTATTTGTTAAATATTATTCCAATACTTGTATTGGTACTTATAATGTTCATGTTATTTTTTCAATTTCTGGGCGTAATACAACAGCTAGATTTTTTAGAGCCAATGTTTGTTTTATATTACACCCTGTTAATATCCAGATATCTTTGCTGCATTGCAAAAACCTTTGCAAAGTGATAGACTGTGCGTGAGAAAATTCTGCCAAAATCGGTATTTTTGCTAAAAAATCTTAGCCTCTTCTTATCAGCCCAAAATATGAATTGTGGCCGGTTAGTGGCAATCATTGGTTTACCATGTACTACATGTGACCAACATAGCTGGTGAAATGTGGGTAATTTATCCCTGCCTGGGTCATCATCATCATTTCAACCCATAAACGTCCCACTGCTGGGCACGGGTCTCCTCCAAAATGAATGTGGAGGGAATTTAGCCTACTATACCACACTGGCCAGACGGGTTGGTATAGGGTTTGTTTCGAATTTTCCTTTCCTTGCAGTGCTCTTGTCTGCTTAAGATTACTACCTTAGTCGCCTTTTACGACACCCACGGGTTGAGATGGGGTAGTGACATTATGTATTCTTAATTCGTCATTGCACGGATAATGCCTGGGTAGGCACATAGAAATATCTGGTGATACTATATCATGTTACAACTTTATCAACAAAAGATATGACTTACAGAATCCGTTTTATAATAATACAGGCAATTGTCTCTCTTCAACACGAACCAGCGTCGAGTCCAGCGCGGCGGATGATGAGGTCTGGGGGGTGCAGCACGCCAAAGATACCCTGAATATAAAGCAGCAGGTCCACCTTCATGAGCCAAGGAAGCTACCACTTCGCATGTTCGAGCCACCTGGATATTTGAAGATAAAAGTGATATTATAAATAACGATAAAGAAGTAAATAAGGGCGACTAGAAAATTCATACACTAATTAAGTTGGTAAATTCTATTTTAACAAGATCACACACCTACTAGTAAAAACTCGACTAGACTTTTTGGGAAGCAGTGAATAGGTACCCACGATCTTCTCAAAACATTAGCAGGTGATGATGCATTAATATTACTTTACTTTGAAATATCATTGCTAGTAAAACAAAATTATTAAATCCAATCTTAATAGTATCCATTTAAGACGATGATGGTATAAACAATACTATCAAAAGTTTAAATGTTACAAGCAAATCAATCAGTTATGAAGACTTCAGAAGAATGAAAATAAACCATAATGTTCCCGGTGTACTTATTAATAGAATGTTCCAGTACTGTTTCGTACTTCTAAATATCAATCTTGCCTTACGGTACGTTGTAACCCATTTTTGTAATTAGATTTCCGCTGTGAATGTTACTGGGATTTGAACCTTAAGACTTCAATATTTAAATTCACACTAGATTGAGGTACATCGAGTACTTTTATCTAATTCATAGGTATAATATGTTTCAGGTTTACATGTACCAATATCATTGCTTTTTAATACCAAATTGAAAGATTATCTGATTTTAAAATGTGAAATAATTAATTTAATTTGTCATCATATTCGTATTCGTAAGACGTCTAGTGTTGGACAAAAGCCTCCAATCAATGGTACCTTATGATTAAAATCTTTTAAAATAAAATATTTTTTTAGTTCGTCACATAGGGAAACATGTGACCGTAGTTGTCATCGGGCTTACAAAAGTATATAAAAAAGTCCACTATATTTTAGAACTGAGTTATATCTATCAACACAATGTTAAACTTGCGAGTGTTGTGTCATAATATTATGTAACTGACTGTACCCTGTAGCCAAAATATTCAGCGTATCGACTTTATATATATGAAAGTTAATGATCGAGTCAACTACCGATCGAAAATAGCTATGTACCATAATTTGATTGTTTTCAACTCTTGTAAATAATAAAGAAACATTTGATAATCTAATGATAATGAGATTAGAATGCGTGAATGGAATAAGTGGCTTGCATTCATTAAAGAAGCAAAAGACAATTAGACTTGGCCTCTTAATAATTATAATTCTAAAAAAAAAACATTTCCATTTGACAAAGTCCTATGTTATACCTACATTTCAGAATTTCTCTCCGTTGTGTATTTTAAAATGTATCGTGGAATTTGAGAATGAATAAATGCTTCATTTGACAGACCATTCACATGAAATCACGTGTCTAACATTATGTAATAAAATAAAATTGGTCCATTTACCTCAAGTTCAAGTATTTCAGATCCAGAATGCGCGATTTTAACAACTTCCGAATGCGTTTTATCTAAGACGTTGATCCCTGTAAATAAACAAACGTTTGATTTATGTTATGATTGCATTCCATCAAGTGGCTTTAATGGATAATAAATTTTGCCTGCAAAATTACACTGAGGCGTTTGGAAAATGTATTTTAACCATAGCTGCTGTTCTTGAAATTACTCATTACAATTACATTTTCACAATCTTAAGTTAATATACTTAGACATTCAAAGCCGTGCCACATGGTTATAAACTTGTCTTCCACAGAGGTGCCCTTGGTGGATTTCAACCGTGTAGCCGGCTGTTGTAAACCAAATTTCATACAAAGAACGCGGATGGCAACCAAGCTCCCACCAAGGTCACTCTGTTGGAACGCAAGTTTATAACCGTGTAGAACACCTATTAGCTAATAATTATTTCAGGCGTTAGGACGTTCAATCTTGACCTACCGTAAGTCAACATTCGAATTCCTTCATCATTTTACTAGATATATAAAGAATTTAAAAGCTTTTTATATTGAGTATGAAGCCTTTTTTATACGAACAGTTAAATTGAAAAGAGATAACACAGACAGATATTGTCCACATCAACTTACCGGACAATTCATCTTGCAATACATAGAAACTTGCAACTTTATAAATCTTTGTGAACATCAAAATTATAATTTCATAGTAAATGTGTTGTATTTTTCTTCTTT
This sequence comes from Laspeyria flexula, assembly GCA_905147015.1. Lineage (NCBI taxonomy): Eukaryota > Metazoa > Arthropoda > Insecta > Lepidoptera > Erebidae > Laspeyria > Laspeyria flexula. The sequence goes on along the minus strand of LR989964.1, from coordinate 5,395,165 downwards.
CTTTATTAATGTATAGTTAAAAAAATAAAGCGTACCATTGACAGCTATAACAATATCTCCAACTTCTAATCCAGAGGTTTCGGCCGGCGTATCGGGTTCAATAGCTGACACTACTACTGGTTTGCTTCCATGGATCCGGAAACCAAACTCTTCATTACCGCGCCTTACCACGACAGTTTTGTCGCTTTCTGGTGATAAACATCGTAATATGTAGCAATAAACTAGGTATATAATCTAATAGATTAGGTTAATATCTAATACTAGTTTGTTTTAGTGCTTAGGATAAAAACAGCTTTAGTATCATTAGTATTGTAATTATAAATAATATAAACAATTTCTATATAATCCAAAAATTTATAAACTTGATGGAATTTTGACTTATTTTCAATCAAATTTTTTTTTATACGCATTAACAGCCATCACTTCGAATGCTAATATCATTATTAGTTCCTAATGCTTATTTCCTCCGCTATTTTTCCGCTCAAGTGATGAAAGGTAATTATATATTTTCAAATATTTAAAACAGACATTGAAAAATTTGTGGAATACTTTTTTGTCTGTATCAAAAAGAAAATTAAAAACAATCGTTTTCAATAATCAAAATTGACCACATAAGTTCAGATTAAAATTTTACCACGAAACGGACAATGGACGTGTTATTTGCATAATACCTGACAAAATATTTGTTTTCTTATCTAAATAGTACAAATGTCGGCCTAGAGACGGCAATAAACTTGTGTGGGGAGAACTGACCATGACACACATTGTACTATAGATGGGAAGTAGGTAAGTATGTACATACGTTAAAATATTTGTAGAAAGACTTTCATATTTGGCTATGTTCCAGGAAAAAGTAGCAATGTTTCATTCATAAATGCACCAATAAAACTGCAATTTTTAGCAACGTTTTCCAATTAGCTGAATAAAGATTGACGTCACCTAGAAAAAATCTAATCAGATACCACATGGCGAATCGAACTGGCGAGTATTCAGTGGCTATTGTAACTAAGCGCTATATGAAACTAATTACATAGGTACATGCTAGTTCATTTTCGTATTTAAACCAATAAATAAAAAATATTGCTTTACCACTAAGTTCTGGAGCTACAAGTCTGTTAATTTGACTTTGTCGACACCATAGCATTAACATTAATTTCAAGATTTCTTCTAATTTCTGCCTCAGGCTGCCCTTAGGATTCAACATGTCTTTGACTAAAACATAAAATAATAAAAACAAGAAAATAAAATCTCTACTTTGATACATGAAAATCATTATTTAATCCGTCGACGATGAAAAAACTTACATGAGTGACCCATTCTGAAGAAAAGTCCAACAGTTTAAACTACAAGGCCCTGAACTTTTGAACCGCCTTCTATTACTTTTAATGGAACGCATACACTGTATGAAAATTACGTCATTTATCGCGGTCTAGACAAGTTTACCGATGTTAAATCAATACGAACTAAACGTTTACCGAACGCCAGACGTTAAAATATCATCTGGCCGCAGTAGCGTGTCGTCAACAACTGAATACTGACGTTCAAATACGCTACAGAAATTAAATTTAGTTCGCAACAGATCGGTCACTTTTGATTCTGAAGTAATTCGTACCTTTCTCTGAAACAAATTCGTGCGTATGACTCATACATGGAATAATGAAATTACATTACTTTTGTGTCAACATTACTTTCGTATCAAGGTTATTATTTTCGTCGATAACTAGCTTCAGCTTATTAGTTATGACGACATTGGCAGCTTTTTTTTCAGTGCCAATAGCAAATATAAACTAAAGAATTCAGGGTACGGTCTCAAAATAATGGGTGATGTTATTTAAATAGAGACAGTACTAGAAATAGTTTTACACGTCACTTTTTCGAAGTGGAACGGTTAACTATGCTTCGCTAATAGTAATGACGCAATATGGTTACTGTTTTATAATTGTCTCTTGATGTACCTAAAGCGCTTTACAAACGCACATGATTAACTCGTTTTATAAAGAAAGTAATATTTTTGATTTATGTATATTCATAAACTTACGCGTAAAATTATAAATTGTATCATAGTATTCTTTTTACTTTCGGATTTTACTTCAGTAAATTTATTAAAAATATTAATTCGAAGTGATAGCTGTTACAAACTTTAAATTTTTTTAAGAAGTATTTTTTATACATTTCTGTCCTATAATTATTAACAAATCTGACGAATTGAGCAAGAATCGAGAGTATGAGTTTAGAAAGAAAATGTCTATTTCAAGACTATAGGACTAGGCTTACCGAAGCTGTTATCAGCTTGACGCCTGTTCAGCTCAATGCAAGCTCGCCGATGGACCAGTCTATGGGTGAGCGCCACGTATCTTTTGTTGAACTCTGTTTCGGATTCCGTTGGATCTTCTTGACTAGTGTCAGATGAATCTAAAAGGTCTGTAAAAATAATATTTCCAAAATTTTAGTGCTTTTACCGTACCTATAATATTAAAAAAATTTATCGGTTAATAGGCACGATGAGATAAGCAGAGCCAGTACCTACATTTAATCAAGGTCATGTTAAGTTTTAACCTCGAGCCTGACGACATATTCGGTCGTGCCCCGTTACCAACGTTGCCTAGAAACAGGATTTTAGACAAGAAAATTACCCTCGGAACGAAAGCATAGCTTCAATAAGGCAAATATTTGCCACTGCAACTCCAGCACCATTGTGACTATTGATTCGAGTCAGTTATTTAGGGACCATTTATTTCTTCTAAATATTTCTTACGACATTTTTCGCATATTTATGTATATAGTTAGATTAGTATAGATTCTTTTTGATAACTAATCTATAAATGTTTATATAAATTTTATACTACTACTCTTTATGATCATTGGTGTTGTCCTAAATACTGGTCACATCAGTTGTCTAGCTACTAGATACTTTAGTATTTTTTTTCAGTGTACACAAGTTATATGACTCAAGCATTAAATAACATTGGGTAATTAAGGTATTGTTTTAAAAATATCTTCAGAAATACATAAAATCTTTAGTTATTTAAAGTGATTAAATAAAAAAAATTACTTTAATTTACCTGGAGGAATTCTTGTCCACTGGTCATCATTTTCTGATAATAGTATCCAGTTTCCACACCACCACGGAGTAGCGTAGATTCCTCTTTCATCACGCCCCCCTTCAGCACCTTCCGAACTTCCAGAGCACTCTTCATGTTCTAAAGGTATAATATACAAACTTTTATTATAAATACACTGAATGGTGTATCATCTTGATGATAGCAGCTGGGAAGGAACTGGGAAAATTGATGTACAATCTGATTGTCAGTCTTCTGGTTTATGTCTACAAGTGAATTTCAATTGGTAATAGTGATCATGAGACGATTTAGTAACACATAGTATGTAATGTAAGTACAGAAAATAAACTATGGTATTTTTCATCAAGTAGCAAAAAGTTTATTAGTTATATTTTTTTCTCCCCTTCTCGTTCTCAATGCAGTTATTATTAATATATTGGGATACGTACCGTCTGGATCTACACTCGCGCTGGATCCACCAAGTTTATCCAAACTATTTCCTGCTGATCTTGCAATACGTGTGTCTTGAGGTTTTTCACTAGTTGCATATTCTTCTTTGCCTCTTTCTTCGGACTGTCAAAAAAAATCATCATCAACAGTCTATTACGTCTCACTGCTGGGTATGATAGAGACAAGCATTGTCCAGTAGCAGCGGATGTGTGCAAGGTGCAGAGGCTTACAAAAAGAGGCTATTCAGCTTTCTGCTACCAAGCTGGCTGGATTGTCATTCGTTTCCTTAGTCACCTCTTTAAACATATTTGGGATGTAAAGGTGATACTTTGAATTTGTACTCCATCACCGAACGGAGAAAAACAAATTATTTTATTTGTTTTTTAAATAAAAAAAAATACATAAATAAGTTTGTGTATTGATTGTACTCGTTTGGATTGTGTCAATTCTTCTTTAAAATATTAACAACTGTCAATATTGACAAAGTCATTATTTTATCGAAGTCAACAATTTATTTTATTTAGTATTTTTATGTTTTCAACAAATATTGCTTATTGCTATTATTTTATACGCGTATCCATATGTGTTTTTATTTGTAATTATATTTAGTGATAATGCGTTATCATAAAATAGCTTTTTGTTTTCTAATATGTTTGGGTTATGTTGTGGGTTTTGAAGTTGAGATCAGAACACTAAATATAAATAAGACATCTATCTATTTAACTACTACGCCTGATCCAAATGACGAAGAACTAGATGAAGAAACATGGTTAGAGAACGCTTTAAGAGATATAGCTTATTATTTACGAAATCATAAATTTAATGAATGGGATCGAAGATATTATCAAAACAAACCAAATGAAGCTCACGTAGGCTTTTTTGATTCCTTCCCTACTCCAAGCTTGAAATCTATTCATTGGGAAGTACAAAAATATTGCCAGAGAGATTTTTTCAGGTGCATTACCTATTTGCACAAGATTATAAAAACAGCTCCCTTTTCAAGAAACGATGATTTAGTTACGAATTTAAATAAGCATGAGATCACTATAAATGTCACTTCGATAAGAACTCAAAATAATGAATGCAAAAGAGCTTTATTATATGCAGATAATTCGGGTCTACCGTTTGGAGGATCACAAGAGAAGTTTATTTGGCGTACATCAGCCTCCTACTACATGTGCTGGTACACTATGAAGGAGCACCCTGCACTGTCAATGTTAGGTGAACCTTGTGACAATTTCGCTAACTGTTTGGTTTCAGCACATGGAAATAGAAATCATGATCCACGGTCAAATGACATGTTACCTTTTGCCTGTGCTATGTATAGTTTTTGTCCAGATCCATGTTGTTCTCTAAAACACGTACGTACTATTTCTGAATGCTATAATCACGGAGTTGATCCTTGTCATGATGAAAAAACTATAATAAAATCGCATTGTTCTTTTGAGCGCAAACATAATCAAAATTTTAATGAAATTAAGGAAAATAACTGGAACATATTATGCAACTGCCATCAAAAAGGATTCAAGTGGGATCCTCAGTTTGGCATGTGCGTTGATATTAATGAATGCAATACAAATCAACATAATTGTGATTTGGAAACTGAGGATTGTTTGAATGGACAAGGCACTTATCAATGTGTTTGTAAGTACGGCTATATTTACGATAACGAACTTATGAAATGTGTTTTTCTGGAAAAAGATAGTTTGCAACAATTTAACGAGTTTCGAAATCTTGGAAGGGATTTGGATATCGGCCCGGAAAACTACGACATTTAGTGAACATATTTTAGTTATGTTGAACGCACCTTAGCACGAACGTCCTGTCTGTGTCGATAGTGATGCCTAGATTTATCTTCAGACCTGTATCTTTTGTCTAGTTTCTTATACAAACGAGCACCGCTTGCCTTCTTCGTTGAAACACATGATGGTGAATCTGCAAAACCAGCCGGTGCTGGCACGATATCTGGGGTTGCATCTGCATAAGATTCCTGTGAATTTACAGAGTGATGTATAAATAATACCTTCTGTTATAATTACAGTACCAGTTTAATTAACTTAAACATTAAAAATCTATTCAGCTATAGTTGTCTATTTTATATTGCTTAAAGTGCTTTTTATTTTATTTTATGTTTCTTATACAAAAGTCTTTTCAAACAGAAATTCGTTAAAAAACTCTTACATCAGTGTGAGAAGTCCTGGATGCTACACTATCATGCTCGTGGGCCGCAGTCACGATATGAACTTCTTTCCCACAATGAAGACAATGTGCTTTAGATTCCCCGTCGGCTGCCGCTAGGGTCTGCTCCGTTTGTTCTGAATAAAATACTGAATCTGATCCCGGTGATACAGAGCGCAGAGATTCTGCTGATGCCGCTTTTGCGCATTTTCCGTCTGAGAAAAAAACTTTATAAGCTATTTCATGCTAGCATAGCTACCAATTTCTAATGTAATATGATATTTTGAGGATTTTGACAAGCTAAATAGGTTTTATTATTGTGTGCTATTTATCTAGGAATATGAAACTACTTGTTTCCATTTTATGATTAATTAGCTCTCGACCGCGGCTCCACCAGTGCGTATACATACTGGCGGTTCGGATATTAGTTGCAAACGCGTGAACGCGCAGGTTGTCATGTCATGCGCGTGTGTGCAGTAAGTACACAAACGTAACTTTTACACTCTCACACTGTGTAGAGTGTGCCCCGCCCCCGCGACGCCGACGTCCCGGTGATACCCAATTTTGTGTTCTGCGCATCGTCTCCCACGATGTCCAGAGCCGCCATTAAAATTGATTCGAGGTATACCTACATCTTATAAGAAATCTATGTAATATATCATTTTACGTTCTATCGGTTGTACATATTATATAATTCATTAGTCGGTCAAATTCTCATTTTAAATACCCTGATGTCCCTGTCATTTTTAAGATCTTGTGTCTTTTTTTCTGTTTATCATCAGACCCAATCCAATTATTTGAGTTCAAAAACGAATACCTTATGTGTATATGTTGCTACTGGTTTCATGCCCACATGTTTCTGGTTATTAGAAGACCTTGTTACTATTAATTTCCGAATTATTGACTTTTAATTTCTGAGTATTGGAACCTATTTGAAAAGTTTTGATTCTGAGTATTTTTTCATATAATATTTTAAATTTGAGCTGCCAAATTAGAGGACCTTAGTTTAGAGCCACCTTAGTAAAAAAGTTTTTTTTTTTTGTTTCTCCGTCCCGTGGGCATTTGGAAAAATTATTTCTTAATGCGCAGAGGGTTCATACAGAAATCCATGAAATCACGAGATTTCCACGTTCGCTACAGAATATGTCTTTATATGTAGCGAAGTAATTTTTGGCATACATAGACAACAGTTTTCTTGTCTAAAAAGTGTATTAAGAAAAACAGACTATTTATTATTAGTATTTTAGTTAGAACAGTTCTTTCGCACAGCGTTTTAAGAAATTCTACGAAACAAGCCTACTTTCAGATTCGCCAGGGACTAAAGTAATTGAAATGCATAGAAAAAAAAGCTTGTTTTAAGGTCTACATATAGTCCTTTAGTTAGTGTATTGAAAAAATATTAGAAATATTAATTTTTTTAAAACTAAAACTTAAGAACTAAAATTTTTAAAAACGTTGAACTTTGATCAAGTTTGATAAGAATTTTGGTACACTATATGTGTTTAAAAAGTCGATTTTTTTACATTTAATTATTAAGCAAGATGTTGTCATTTATAAATGTCCATAATTTTTTCGAAATCCCTTTAGAAATATTTTAAAATGATTTTTGAAAAGAGCCTAAAAACGCCTTATATTTCGGCGCACAGGCCGTGAGAAATCAGTACCGGCTGAGGCCTTCTAGAGAGAGGACGTAACGCTTTGCTTCCCGCGCTCCCGGTCCGATGTTTACGTAATATTTGTATATTTCAAGAGAGTTCAATACCAGTTGATACTTTGTTATGGAATTTTTTTTTATTAAAGATCAAATTATTAAATTTGCTGTTTTTGGGCTGATGAATTCTAAAATCGATATCTGACGATCCCATTGGTCACTTGGCATGGTTCTGAAGTCAAAATTGTAAAAATGACCGCCATCTTGAACTTTGTTGTTTTTGGGCTGAGTGATACCATAATCGATATTTGATGATCCCATTGCTCACTGGGCATAGTTATGAAGTCAAAATTGTAAAAATGCCCGCCATCTTGAACTTTGTTGTTTTTGGGCTGAGTGATACCAAAATCGATATTTGACGATCCCATTGGTCACTGGGCATAGTTATGAAGTCAAAATTGTAAAAATGCCCGCCATCTTGAACTTTGTTGTTTTTGGGCTGAGTGATACCAAAATCGATATCTGACTATCCCATTACTCATTGGGCATAGTTCTGAAGTCAAAATTGTAAAAATGCTCGCAATCTTGGACTTTGTTGTTTTTGGGCTGAGTGATACCAAAATCGATATTTGATGATCCCATTGCTCACTGGGCATAGTTATGAAGTCAAAATTGTAAAAATGCCCGCCATCTTGAACTTTGTTGTTTTTGGGCTGAGTGATACCAAAATCGATATTTGACGATCCCATTGGTCACTGGGCATAGTTATGAAGTCAAAATTGTAAAAATGCCCACCATCTTGAACTTTGTTGTTTTTGGGCTGAGTGATACCAAAATCGATATTTGACGAACCCATTGGTCACTAGGCATAGTTCTGAAGTCAAAATTGTAAAAATGCCCGCCATCTTGAACTTTGTTGTTTTTGGGCTGAGTGATACCAAAATAGATATTTGACGATCCCATTGGTCACCGGGCATAGTTCTGAAGTCAAAATAGTAAAAACACCCACCATCTTGAACTTTGTTGTTTTTGGGCTGAGTGATACCGAAATCGATATTTGACGATCCCATTGGTCACTGGGCATAGTTCTGAAGTCAAAATAGTAAAAACGCCCACCATCTTGAACTTTGTTGTTTTTGGGCTGAGTGATACCAAAATCGATATCTGACTATCCCATTACTCATTGGGCATAGTTCTGAAGTCAAAATTGTAAAAATGCTCGCAATCTTGGACTTTGTTGTTTTTGGGCTGAGTGATACCATAATCGATATTTGATGATCCCATTGCTCACTGGGCATAGTTATGAAGTCAAAATTGTAAAAATGTCCGCCATCTTGAACTTTGTTGTTTTTGGGCTGAGTGATACCAAAATCGATATTTGACGATCCCATTGGTCACTGGGCATAGTTATGAAGTCAAAATTGTAAAAATGCCCGCCATCTTGAACTTTGTTGTTTTTGGGTTGAGTGATACCAAAATCGATATCTGACTATCCCATTACTCATTGGGCATAGTTCTGAAGTCAAAATTGTAAAAATGCTCGCAATCTTGGACTTTGTTGTTTTTGGGCTGAGTGATACCATAATCGATATTTGATGATCCCATTGCTCACTGGGCATAGTTATGAAGTCAAAATTGTAAAAATGCCCGCCATCTTGAACTTTGTTGTTTTTGGGCTGAGTGATACCAAAATCGATATTTGACGATCCCATTGGTCACTGGGCATAGTTATGAAGTCAAAATTGTAAAAATGCCCACCATCTTGAACTTTGTTGTTTTTGGGCTGAGTGATACCAAAATCGATATTTGACGATCCCATTTGTCACTTGGCATAGTTCTGAAGTCAAAATTGTAAAAATGCCCGCCATCTTGAACTTTGTTTTTTTTGGGCTGAGTGATACCAAAATCGATATTTGACGATCCCATTGGTCACCGGGCATAGTTCTGAAGTCAAAATAGTAAAAACGCCCACCATCTTGAACTTTGTTGTTTTTGGGCTGAGTGATACCGAAATCGATATCTGACTATCCCATTACTCATTGGGCATAGTTCTGAAGACAAAATTGTAAAAATGCTCGCCATCTTGAACTTTGTTGTTTTTGGGCTGAGTGATACCATAATCGATATTTGACGATCCCATTGGTCACTGGGCATAGTTATGAAGTCAAAATTGTAAAAATGCCCGCCATCTTGAACTTTGTTGTTTTTGGGCTGAGTGATACCAAAATCGATATTTGACAATCCCATTGGTCACTGGGCATTTTTACAATTTTGACTTCAGAACTATGCCAAGTGACCAATGGGATCGTCAAATATCGATTTTGGTATTAGTTAGCCCGAAAACAACAAAGTTCAAGATGGCGGGCATTTTTACAATTTTGACTTCAGAACTATGCCCAATGAGTAATGGGATAGTCAGATATCGATTTCGGTATCACTCAGCCCAAAAACAACTAAGTTCAGGATGGTGGGCGTTTTTACAATTTTGACTTCAGAACAATGCCCAGTGACCAATGGGATCGTCAAATATCGATTTTGGTATTACTCAGCCCGGAAACAACAAAGTTCAAGATGGCGAGCATTTTTACAATTTTGACTTCATAACTATGCCCAGTGACCAATGGGATTGTCAGATATCCATTTTGGAGACAATCAGCCCAAAAACAACAAAGTTCAAGATGGTGGACATTTTTACAATTTTGACTACAGAACTAGGCCCAGTGACCAATGGGATACAGTCAGATATCGATTTTGGTACCACTCAGCCAAAAACAAAGTTCAAGATGGAGGGCATTTTTACAATTTTGACTTCAAAACTATGCCCAGTGACCAATGGGATCGTCAAATATCGATTTTGGTATCATTCAGCCCAAAAACAACAAAGTTCAAGATGGCGGGCATTTTTACAATATTGACTTCAGAACTATGCGCATTGATTGACCAATGGGATCGTCAAATATCGATTTTGGTATCACTCAGCCCAAAAACAACAAAGTTCAAGATGGCGGGCATTTTTACAATTTTGACTTCAGAACTATGCCCAGTGACCAATGGGATCGTCAAATATCGATTTTGGTATCACTCAGCCCAAAAACAACAAAGTCCAAGATGGCGGGCATTTTTACAATTTTGACTTCATAACTATGCCCAGTGACCAATGGGATTATCAGATATCCATTTTGGAATCAATCAGCCCAAAAACAACAAAGTTCAAGATGGTGGACATTTTTACAATTTTGACTTCAGAACTAGGCCCAGTGACCAATGGGATAGTCAGATATCGATTTTGGTATCAATCAGCCCAAAAACAACAAAGTTCAAGATGGTGGGCATTTTCACAATTTTGACTTCAGAACTATGCCCAGTGACGAATGAGATCGTCAGATATCAATTTTGGTATCACTCAGCCCAAAAACAACAAAGTTCAAGATGGCGGCCATTTTTATAATTTTGATTTCAGAATTATGCCCAGTGACCAATGGGATCGTCAGATATCGATTTTGGTATCACTCAGGCCAAAAACAACAAAGTTCAAGATGGCGGGCATTTTTACAATTTTGACTTCATAACTATGCCCAGTGACCAATGGGATTATCAGATATCCATTTTGGAGTCAATCAGCCCAAAAACAGCAAAGTTGAAGATGGTGGACATTTTTACAATTTTGACTTCAGAACTAGGCCCAATGACCAATGGGATAGTCAGATATCGATTTTGGTATCAATCAGCCCTAAAACAACAAATTTCAAGATGGTTGACATTTTCACAATTTTGACTTCAGAACTATGCCCAGTGACGAATGGGATCGTCAGATATCAATTTTGGTATCACTCAGCCAAAAAACAACAAAGTTCAAGATGGCGGGCATTTTTATAATTTTGATTTCAGAACTATGCCCAGTGACCAGTGGGATCGTCAAATATCGATTTTGGTATCACTCTGCCCAAAAACAACAAAGTTCAAGATGGCGGGCATTTTTACAATTTTGACTTCATAACTATGCCCAGTGACCAATGGGATTATCAGATATCAATTTTGGTATCACTCAGCCCAAAAACAACAAAGTTCAAGATGGAGGCCATTTTTATAATTTTGATTTCAGAACTATGCCCAGTGACCAATGGGATCGTCAGATATCGATTTTGGTATCAATCAGTCCAAAAACAACAAAGTTCAAGATGGAGGGCATTTTTACAATTTTGACTTCAGAACTATGCCCAGTGACCAATGGGATTATCAGATATCCATTTTGGAGTCAATCAGCCCAAAAACAGCAAAGTTCAAGATGGTGGACATTTTTACAATTTTGACTTCAGAACTAGGCCCAGTGACCAATGGGATAGTCAGATATCGATTTTGGTATCAATCAGCCCAAAAACAACAAAGTTCAAGATGGTGGGCATTTTCACAATTTTGACTTCAGAACTATGCCCAGTGACGAATGAGATCGTCAGATATCAATTTTGGTATCACTCAGCCCAAAAACAACAAAGTTCAAGATGGCGGCCATTTTTATAATTTTGATTTCAGAATTATGCCCAGTGACCAATGGGATCGTCAGATATCGATTTTGGTATCACTCAGGCCAAAAACAACAAAGTTCAAGATGGCGGGCATTTTTACAATTTTGACTTCATAACTATGCCCAGTGACCAATGGGATTATCAGATATCCATTTTGGAGTCAATCAGCCCAAAAACAGCAAAGTTGAAGATGGTGGACATTTTTACAATTTTGACTTCAGAACTAGGCCCAATGACCAATGGGATAGTCAGATATCGATTTTGGTATCAATCAGCCCAAAAACAACTAAGTTCAGGATGGTGGGCGTTTTTACAATTTTGACTTCAGAACAATGCCCAGTGACCAATGGGATCGTCAAATATCGATTTTGGTATTACTCAGCCCGGAAACAACAAAGTTCAAGATGGCGAGCATTTTTACAATTTTGACTTCATAACTATGCCCAGTGACCAATGGGATTGTCAGATATCCATTTTGGAGACAATCAGCCCAAAAACAACAAAGTTCAAGATGGTGGACATTTTTACAATTTTGACTACAGAACTAGGCCCAGTGACCAATGGGATACAGTCAGATATCGATTTTGGTACCACTCAGCCAAAAACAAAGTTCAAGATGGAGGGCATTTTTACAATTTTGACTTCAAAACTATGCCCAGTGACCAATGGGATCGTCAAATATCGATTTTGGTATCATTCAGCCCAAAAACAACAAAGTTCAAGATGGCGGGCATTTTTACAATATTGACTTCAGAACTATGCGCATTGATTGACCAATGGGATCGTCAAATATCGATTTTGGTATCACTCAGCCCAAAAACAACAAAGTTCAAGATGGCGGGCATTTTTACAATTTTGACTTCAGAACTATGCCCAGTGACCAATGGGATCGTCAAATATCGATTTTGGTATCACTCAGCCCAAAAACAACAAAGTCCAAGATGGCGGGCATTTTTACAATTTTGACTTCATAACTATGCCCAGTGACCAATGGGATTATCAGATATCCATTTTGGAATCAATCAGCCCAAAAACAACAAAGTTCAAGATGGTGGACATTTTTACAATTTTGACTTCAGAACTAGGCCCAGTGACCAATGGGATAGTCAGATATCGATTTTGGTATCAATCAGCCCAAAAACAACAAAGTTCAAGATGGTGGGCATTTTCACAATTTTGACTTCAGAACTATGCCCAGTGACGAATGAGATCGTCAGATATCAATTTTGGTATCACTCAGCCCAAAAACAACAAAGTTCAAGATGGCGGCCATTTTTATAATTTTGATTTCAGAATTATGCCCAGTGACCAATGGGATCGTCAGATATCGATTTTGGTATCACTCAGGCCAAAAACAACAAAGTTCAAGATGGCGGGCATTTTTACAATTTTGACTTCATAACTATGCCCAGTGACCAATGGGATTATCAGATATCCATTTTGGAGTCAATCAGCCCAAAAACAGCAAAGTTGAAGATGGTGGACATTTTTACAATTTTGACTTCAGAACTAGGCCCAATGACCAATGGGATAGTCAGATATCGATTTTGGTATCAATCAGCCCTAAAACAACAAATTTCAAGATGGTTGACATTTTCACAATTTTGACTTCAGAACTATGCCCAGTGACGAATGGGATCGTCAGATATCAATTTTGGTATCACTCAGCCAAAAAACAACAAAGTTCAAGATGGCGGGCATTTTTATAATTTTGATTTCAGAACTATGCCCAGTGACCAGTGGGATCGTCAAATATCGATTTTGGTATCACTCTGCCCAAAAACAACAAAGTTCAAGATGGCGGGCATTTTTACAATTTTGACTTCATAACTATGCCCAGTGACCAATGGGATTATCAGATATCAATTTTGGTATCACTCAGCCCAAAAACAACAAAGTTCAAGATGGAGGCCATTTTTATAATTTTGATTTCAGAACTATGCCCAGTGACCAATGGGATCGTCAGATATCGATTTTGGTATCAATCAGTCCAAAAACAACAAAGTTCAAGATGGAGGGCATTTTTACAATTTTGACTTCAGAACTATGCCCAGTGACCAATGGGATTATCAGATATCCATTTTGGAGTCAATCAGCCCAAAAACAGCAAAGTTCAAGATGGTGGACATTTTTACAATTTTGACTTCAGAACTAGGCCCAGTGACCAATGGGATAGTCAGATATCGATTTTGGTATCAATCAGCCCAAAAACAACAAAGTTCAAGATGGTTGACATTTTCTCAATTTTGACTTTAGAACTATGCCCAGTGACGAATGGGATCGTCAGATATCAATTTTGGTATCACTCAACCAAAAAACAACAAAGTTCAAGATGGCGGGCATTTTTATAATTTTGATTTCAGAACTATGCCCAGTGACCAATGGGATCGTCAGATATCGATTTTGGTATCAATCAGCCCAAAAACAACAAAGTTCAAGATGGAGGGCATTTTTACAATTTTGACTTCAGAACTAGGCCCAGTGACCAATGGGATAGTCAGATATCGATTTTGGTATCAATCAGCCCAAAAACAACAAAGTTCAAGATGGTTGACATTTTCTCAATTTTGACTTTAGAACTATGCCCAGTGACGAATGGGATCGTCAGATATCAATTTTGGTATCACTCAACCAAAAAACAACAAAGTTCAAGATGGCGGGCATTTTTATAATTTTGATTTCAGAACTATGCCCAGTGATCAGTGGGATTGTCAGATATCGATTTTGGAGGCGATCAGCCCAAAAACAACTAAGTTCAAGATGGCGGACATTTTCACCACTTTGACCTCAAATAGTCACATTCATCATCATATGAGCGGCAGTTATTATTGAGAAATTAATTGTTAGTCTTATATAAAATTAATTGTTATTTCTTTCTTTCTAATAAAATTGTATTTTAATTGTTTATAGAATACAATACGATTAATAACAATTAATTATTTATTAATTTAATTTGAAATTTTGTTCTATCCAACTTTAACAAAATACGAGGTTAGAAAATACCAAACTCATTAGTACGCGCTATATTGTTGTACCACACAGCATTAGAGAAGTGTGCATGTTTCGGCTCTGTGTGCGTAATTTAAAAACCTATTTGCGAGCAACTTGAAAATGTATGAACCCTCTTAAACCAACTGCTCTAAGGTGCGCCTATGCTAAAAAGTAGTAGTTTGGGCAGTCTTAAGTCAGTCAATCAACTTCTCCTTTTATATATTGTACAGGGTGGAATTTTGTAATGCCACCTGGAGGGAAAGTACTCTAAATATTGGAGATAAATTATAAATAAATAATAATACAATTATAAGTATAGATGATGTTCCTTAGCAGTTCTATATAGAAAAAAAAATTAAAAGATAGCTCAGTGAAGTGAAAACCTGAATTGTGACAGGCTTTTAGCATATACTTAGTAAATGTTATTTTTTTTACTACTGCGTGCTACCTAACTAAGCTTTGAGCAATATTAACTAAGCCATCGTAATTATAATTTATTCAAACAAGAATAACCTTTATCTTGCTGCTTCCTATGATGTCTTGGCGAATTCGTTGGACTTTTCACGTATCGAAGGGGAGTTAATCTAGATCCAGCACTTGTTAGAGTTCTTGTTGTTTCTATATCTTCTGCTTCTAAAGAACTAAGACAGGGAACCGTAGGTATTGATTGTTTTCGTCGAGGCAAACTACCAGGAAGTGATATGCTTTCATTGGAGCCACTTTTTCTCCTTGGCCTGCAAATTAAATAATTACTTTCATTAAATTCATTAAACCAATTCCTTAGTTCGAATAAATGATAATTTTGACTTAAATAATTACCTGTAAACTGAGTGATTGCTAGTAGATGTGGGAGACTTTGCATTATTTGAATTGTTACCAGTTTTTCTTCTAGGACTATCTCGTAATCGCCTATGCTTTCTCGGTGATATATTTCCATTACTTGTACCTTTTAAACCGGAAATATTATTTTAATAAATATAATAATGCAATTTTTATAGATAAATTTAAAATGTTACATTATATTACCTTCTTTCCTATATTGCTCACTAGAATCATCTGATGTTGGTATGTTTAGGTGTAATTTCATATTAGATCCCATTGTTTCCCTTCTATCGTAATGAGTCGGACGGTAACTATGATTGCCATCAATAGTTTTAGATTGGGTTGGACTCTTGGCTTTTAATTTAGTCCTTTTTACGTATCTTTCCCTTTCGGGTGGACGTTTTGTGTCAGAATCTTTTTCTTTTGAGATCTTTTCTTTGATAGATTTTTCTACATCTATTGGCTCCCTCGGTGATGACTGGATGCTTTTTGTTTTTTCAGCAAAATGTGTTTTTTTCTTTCGACATTCTGGTCCCTTTTCTTCAGATGGTGATTTAATATTAGAATGTTTAAAAATACTTCGTTCAGATTTTTGACTTACACTGTCTGGATCTTTAGCTGGTTTTTTACCAAAATCATCTTGTGAAGTAGATACAGAGTCATCATAAGATTTAGAGAATTCTAAAGTAAAAGCTTTCTTTTTCCTTCGTTTTTCATCAGTCAACCAAGACTTCGGTCGCGTTGACGTTCTATATTTTTGCGAATGTTTGTAAGCTGTGAATGAACATTCTAAGTTTTATTAAGGAGTAGTGAAATGTTAATCAAGCAATAAGCTACTATATACTCACTTAACCCACCATCATCATCATCATCGACAGGACTTTCATAATATCCAGAAGACGAATAATGAACACTTCTCTCATCATCTGATAAGGAACCCTGCAATAATGTAATTAAATATAAGAACTTTACAAGTATTTCAGTGAATTTTGATGATTTTTTAGATAAATCTATTACCATCATTTTTGGGACAAGCTGTTCTTTTTCATTATTTTGAGCAGCCATTTTATCGGGTTTATCTTTACTTTCACTTCGTTCTGGTAATTCTACAATCTTTTCAGGAGATTTCTCCTCAATAGTTTCAGTAACATTTGGATTTGATCCCCCTATACTATAACTGCCACTTGAACTACTTTTTCCACTAATTGTACCACGCATAGTCTGAAAAGAGGCGCAGTTTCATTCATAAGCAGAAAGAAAGTTGTATAGTATTAAAGCTTCGTGCAAATCTATTTATTTTTGTCATAAGTATCATAATATGAACTTTACTTACTTTGGAAACTTTTGGTTCATCTTTAAGTTTAATAATTTCAGTCTTTTCTCTCTTCATCTGTTCAGTGATCGGAGTGATATCAACTTTTACTTCAATTCTTTCCACGCAAGCTTTAGGTAACCTATCTGGCAGTGGTAAAGGAGGTGAAGCTAGGTCGGGGACTATGAAATCATCACTTATTTGCAAAGGCGGTGAGTAACTTGGAACAATTAAATCTTCAGCGATATTTTCGGTACGTGTCGAGGAGTAAAGACTTGATGCACTTTCAAAAGACGACCCATCTTGAGCTTTATGGTTTTCTGGATCTGAGGAAAATATAATGTACTCGTTTTTAACCTTTCGTAAGATTTACAGAGTATTCAAAAACATCTAACTAAATGATTATTTCTTAAGGTTAGTAGGTATTGCATTTGTTAATATACAATACACGATAAAATTTTGTACGTCTCACTAGGCAAACAAATTAAAATTTAATATTCAAATACTAATTATATAAGTGTTAAATAACATTCTAGGTATTTTATTATGATAAACTTACGATTATGATTCTTACAGCTCTTTTTAGAACTATCAGAATTTGCTGTGACGTAGTCTTCCGTCGTCGTTGTACTTTCTGATACATCAGTAGTATTTATTTTACCTGAATCTGTCCTAGCCAGACTTGTTTCACTGCTAGCAGCCTTGGCTAGTGTGGGCTCAGAGGGAGATTCGATTATTTGATTAGGAATAGTTCCATTTGGTTCCTTCTGTTGCGCTTTTCGTTGCAAATCTCTTCGTCTGGAAGGACTTAAAGCTCTTTCACGTTTCTTATTTATAATGCTGGGTGTCCTTCTAAAAGGAACATCAGCTAAATCTAAACTTGGATGAGTGATTGCAATCGCAGGTGTATGATTAACTTTAAGTGCAGCTACAGGTGAACTGCTCTTTGAAATAGTTGGTTGTTTAGTAATTGGTAAAGTAATGTTTGGCACTACAGCTGGTGGAGATAATGATGAACGCGCTTGTTGAGAGCTGGAACTAGATGTATCTAGTTTATTTCTTGGAGATGTAGGCGACTGACTCTGAAACAAAAATATAACATATATAGCATGACGCCTCTTTCCCCAAAGTTCCCCTTTTGGCAGAGGTGTATTACACCCAAATTTCGCCAGATATGTTTGGTCGCATGAAATAGGGGGCTAGCCTATTGTCATCAACCGGCAACATATTTTGTTAACCAAACTCCATGAAAATCTCAATAATGGAATTACATGATAGAAAAATCCAACACCTCTTTCGACTCAACCCGGGAATCGAACCTAGGACCTCTTGCACAGCAGTCGTATTCTTACAGCTGCGACACCGAGATAATAAAAATATACAATTATTTATGTTGTATTAGTAAGTATTGTGAGTAATCCGTAAATAGAGAAATTACACTTACTTGAGAGGCATCAAATTCTTCATCTAAAGCATCTGTGTCTAAAGACGATCGCTGTTGATGTTGTAATAATAAAAGTTGTTTCCTTCTTGATGTGGGTGTTAGAAGTGCTAGCGCTCCAGGTGATGCAGCCAAAGAACTAACATCAGAAGAACTATAAAAAAGATTGTTAATTACTGTTAATATTTCATGTAGTGAATTAATTTCTGAATTTGTACTATTTACCTTATTACTGTTCCGTTTTCTGTGCCAGAATCAACTTGTAAAACTGTAGTTTGCGATTCGTTCCAGTTACCGTCAGAATGGTCCCTTAAATTGAAAATATATAATATTAGGTTCGTTGAATATAGCAACATAATTACTAGGTTAGCATAGATTTTTCAGATTTTACCTGCTATGGTCCACTGTAAGCGATTCATTTGATGCACATGGCGATACTTTATCCAAAGGAGTAAGAATAGTGGTCACTGTATTTGAAATAATGGCTCGTTTTACTTTTTGATCCATATCTGTATCAATAGTAACGTGATCTGGTGATCCGGGGCTTGATTTAGCAGTGCTGAAAGGTAAAATGGATTTAGAAATGTGAAACTTTCATATAATTATGTATATGCAATGTTTTTTGTAGAAAACTAGCGAACTTGATGTATGTGCTTGACTAATTAGTTTAATGCTTTGCTAGTTGTGGCCAAAATTTTGTAGTACAGCTAATATGGTGCGTGCATACCTGCTTTCAAGAATGTCATCCTTGTCAACTATAATTTCAGTTTGATCTTCAAAACTTACACTTCGATTTCTAAATAGTTCATGCTTGTAACTAATATATTTTTCGTGAAAGTCTTCATATGGTGCATTCCCATCTGAAGAACTATGGAAAGAAATATGAATGAGCGCGGATGGAAGCATTGCATACCAATAAGAAAGCTTTGAAACTAGCTTTTTCAGAATGAAGGAAAATAGAAAATAATGATTAGAAAGAGCTACGTCTAATAGACTTTATTAATGGCAATACAGTGAAAAAATTGCCAGTCTGTGGATGTTGTGCAATGGTCCTATATCCTATGTGATATTATCAAAAGTTAATAAAAGTACTTATTATTATTTTATGTAAGTACCTGAAAGATCCATCTGGTTCAAATCCAAATATACCTTCATCTTTAATAGGCGTCTGACTATAGTTTTGACTGATATATTGCTTATACATAGCTTCTCTTTCACGATCTTCTCTTGTTATCATATTTTCTTGACTTGTAGACATAACAATAGGTGCGTCTTTGATACTATCACTTGATTGTAATTCAGTTTTTCGTCTGAAATTTTTTTTTGCAAGATTTGTCAATTATGTAGTTTATTAAAAAAGCATCAATTATTTATTTTAATTATTTCGTTAATACTTACACATCTAGAAGAATTTCACCCTCAGATAACGTTTTCTGTAACATTCTCCTATTTTTCCTTCGAAGCGTAGTAAAAGGCATGGCCTCATCATCCGGCCTGGGTTCAAAATCTATAATTATTTCTTTTTCGTTCTTTTCACTATCATCTGTAGTTGTGGCTGATGTTTCTGTAGAAGGCTCAGATTGGAAAGTAGAAGTTTTTGAAAATGGATGAGAGTTGATTGTCTTTTGAGAGGCATCACTTGTACTTTTAGATAGAATAGACCGAAGTGACTTATCACCTTTTGTTTGTTTTTCAATTTCTTGTTGTAAAAATTCCAGATTTCTACGATTCAATGCCATGCTTTTTTCTATGGTCTCTATGTCATCATCAATAGTATCGTCTCGATCGCTTTCATGTATAAACTGGAAGTTTTGTTGGAAATATTCTTGTGCCTGTCTCTGTAATGCACTGAGTTCTGATGATTTATCTATTTGTGACGAAGAAGCTACTGATTTTACTGATGAAGAAGTGACGTCATCGGAATCTCCACGTTGCAGAGGAGAAGGAGGTGTCATGGCGGTTGGTGATCGTGGTGATCTAGGTGGTTCTTCAGATTGTGTTCTGTGCAACTTGTCGTGGTCGTTATTAATGAAACTGTAATCATTATAAATTATATGTAAATTTATTATTTTAAATAAAAAGTATCTTATGTTTATTTCGTAAATAAAGTAAAATTTCACCTTTCTACTGTAGTTGCCATATTATCATTCTGTGTCCCACTGGCCAATCTGTCGCCTCCAACTTCTGAGAAAGATTTAGTGAGTCTACGTGCTCCTACAGTATAACCATTCGTTTGAACACCAGCAGCTACCATTTTTACCTAAAATTTAAGACTCCATAGTGATTACTCAACATTTCCAAAAAATAAATAATTATCTAGTAGCGAGTATTGTCTTATTAAAATAATTTGAGATCTTACCCTTTTTATTGTTCGAGGACTCAAAGATAAATAATTTGGTGGTAATGGTTTTCTTCCTAAACAAACCTCTGTTTGTGTCGCTTGAGTCCGCATAACTCCTTTCTTGATTGCGTCTGAAAACATATTTTTTTGTATGATTAATATTATTAACTACCAAGAATTTGAGTAAAGGAGGGTCCTTTAGAAATGTCAGGAGCTGATAGTCTGTGGGGCCCATATCAGCAATATAATTAAAAGGGTCAAAAAGTATGTCAAAGAACTAACCGACCAACTTTGGTCAACGATTTTAATACGACAGAATGTGCTATCCTGTTCACACAATGTACCATTAAGATAAGATTGATAGGGATTTCACCGTAATGCGATAAATAGTAAATCATTCTATCATCCTGATGATTTTTCTAAAGAAAAGTGAAATTATCGATTTGTAAGTGTAAAATTGATATTAAAATAACAATATTTACCCAAAACTAAGACTTTAGGCTGCTCTGTCTGCGTTGGTCTAGGCACTGGCGGCCCTGGATGAGTCTGTAGCGGTTGTATTGGCGGTGGATAATGAATTGGAGCCGGGGCAGCTTGCGCAAATAATTGTGGATACGGTGGAAACGGTTGAAACATTACTGGCAGCGTTGAATAGGGTTTTGGTTCTGGCTGAAAAAACAATAAAATCAAACATTTACAAATTGGCAGTATTGGCTCTTTTTATTAAACTGTTATGAATTGAGATGTGAATTATTTGTCGAAATATTTAGCATTGCAGTTTTGTTCATTTTTGACTATCTCGCTTGCAACATTGCAAGATATATTTTAATTAATTTGGCCACTAAAAATAACAAAAAATCACGATAAACGATCAAAACATGTTAGAATGTAATTTTTTTCAAGAACTTTATCAAATGAAGATAAAGATGAATAAACCCATTACAATTTCAAAACTATTACTTCCATCAATTACTTTATTTTTTCAATTTTGCTTAAGATAATAATATATTATTTTCTTTGCTTAACGAACCTTAACAATACGTCCATCGATGAGTCTTTCACAATCCCGCCTATAGCGGGTACCTCCAACTGCAGCCGGCATCACCGAGTCATCAAAAGTAGTTAAAGTATGTGAGCGAGCAAACGAGACGTGTTTCGTTCTGAAATTAATAATAACATAGTATGTATAAATGGATCCAAAATTGTTCTTGTAATTTTCATATTCTGGTTTTATTTTTTTTACTTTCTATAAATATATTTTATGTATGCCAAATCTCACATTCTTGCGTCCGTACAATGTTTTAAAAAAGATATGTTCTTGTTTCATAATTATAATAAAATATAAACTCTATCATTATTTTGTGTATAGATGTTCTATGACTATTTAAATTCTTAGACACTAACTCAAGTAGTTTGTAGTTATTGACTTCTGTATGATCGAACCCTCGTCACTCTCCACGACTTCGACACGGTGACAATCGAGGCAAAAAGATATTTTGCATCAACAAAGTTAATTAGAACTGAAGACTGGCCTGTTGGTCTAGTGGTTAGTGACCCTGACTGCTAAGCCGGAGGTCGTGGGTTCGATCCCCACCCAGGACAAATCTTTGTGTGATGAGCATAAAGGTTTGTTCTGTGTCTGGGTGTAATTTATCTATAATATGTTTGTATTTACAAAAAAAAAATGTATTTAAGTAGTATATCAGTTGTTTAGTACCCATAGCACAAGCAAATATAATTGCTTACTTTGGGACTAGATGGCGCTGTGTGAATGTAGTAGAATATTATTATATTATTATTAGACGTTGTAATTTATAATGTACCTATATAATAAGTGAATTTAAAACAAATCTATTGGAGAAATATACTAATATTTCCTCTCAAGTATAAAGTTGATTTTATCGGGAATTTAATCCTTTTTGGTTGATGGCACTTCATTATAGCCGAAGACTTACTTCTCGTCTTACTTCAAGCACAATGAAGTGTAAGTCAGCGCATCTATCAAAGACATTTCAATCCTATGTAGTATCTTGTATAGATACCTACAGCAAGCTTAAAAGCTTGGCCGTACTATCAATCAATACGAGCGTCTTACAAAGGGTACGGTTGGCTAACATGCACAAACAACACGGTTAAAGGAAGCGTAATAAATCAGTACCTATAGACATAGATCGTAAATTTGGTACTAATCAATTTAGCCGTAAACAAAACACGATTTGTTTTTTAAAGTAAGTTATCACAACTCTACTTTACAAGAGACACCGTGTTGTAAAAGATACATCTTCTATAAGGCCATCAGGATATTCATGAGTGTAAAATTTATAATATATTATACGGATCATACCATATAATTATAAACTGATAAATACAAGCCTATATCAAATGAATTTACAAACTACAAAACAACTCCAACGAGAGTGTGGCGTGATGGCGATGATGGCTTGAGTAAGTCTAAAAATTATTATAATTATTCTATATAATATTTGTTCTAATAAAAGTGCCTATTGTAAAATTTACCTGTGGGGTGGTATGGTGAGAGGGGGTGGCGGGGGTGGCGGCGGTATAGGCGTATGGGCGGGGCATCTGAAAAGTATTATATTTTTATTTTATTTTACGTAATATGAATGAACTTTCTAACGAGGTTTTCCCAAAGGTCTACATTATAGGGTTCTTCATGGGTTTCTTAAAGGTTGGCAACGCGCTCGTGAATTCCTGGTATTCCAGGCATCCATAGGCTACAATAACATGGTATAAAAAATCTTCTAATCGACATTACCTATTATAGACACAAGAAAACACTATGATTTGCTGTGTGTGTTTTATTGTGTCTGGTAACTTTCCATCATCATCATCATCATCAGCATCTCAGCCTATTGAAGTCCACTACTGAACACAGGCCTTTTCTAACACGTGCCATAACACTCGGTCCACTGCCTTCCGCATCCAGTCAGACCCGGCGACATTTTTGAGGTCGTCGGTCCACCTAGCTGGAGGACGTCCTACTCAACGTTTGCCGAGTCGCGGTAATTTTCAGTAGTGTTCATAAGTGTTGTACAAACGGACGAGACGTATCTATAAAACAGTTGTCTGCTGAGGGAAGCGTGTTCCCTGTTCACCCGATAATTAAATAATTACACTGGCATAGTGTCAATCATTGACTAGACGCAATTTGATGTGTAAACAAAACTATAGTATAGTGATTTTCTTCTTATTAACTAACCTCTTCTCTAATTACGCAATTGTGGTATATCGATTCATTTATCTCTCGATTATCATAATTACGGGGTATTCAAACATGAATGCAATGGTAATGTCCCTTCCTCAAAACGTGATTAGTCTTATAGTTCATGTACACAATGTGCCAGGATGACTGATTACAGAAGGGACACTGACTACACAGTCCTATTAAAATGGTCTGAAATAAATTCATCCACTTTGAAGTTACGATTCTTCTATTGTATTTGGTTTGGTTATTTTTACAAAATTATAGGTTTACGTTTTTGATAAGAATCAACAATTTGTTAGTTAAATGGCGATCTTTTTTTTCTGTCTGTAGGCCTACCTCCAATATATTGAAGATAGTTACAGCAATTTATCAAACCACTCAGAGAGCTTCTAACTTGGCTTAAGGACTTATTACATTGAGTAGTAGCCGAAACTAACAGCGTTACGTGACTTTATTAACAAGAAGATGCTCGAAAGCCGAAATAGTGCAAAGTTATGAATGCTTCTAAGGCCTAAAAGTGATATAGATTACTATAGATTTATTACTAATACGTCTATGTCAGATAGTAATAGGTACGTGTACGTCCAGAATAATTACAACCCATAAACATTCCACTGCTAGTCACGGGTCTCCTCCAAACATTGTGGAGGGAATTTGGTCTACTATACCACGCTGGCCAGACGCGTATCGGGTTTTGTTTCAAATTTTCCTTTTCTCGCAGTGCTCTTGTCTGCTTAAGGTTACTCCTTTACTCGCCTTTTATGACACCCACTGGTTGAGATTTTGAGATGGAGTAGTGACATTATGTATTCTTAAACCGTTACGACACGGATAATCACATAAGTAACCAGAACCAATAGCTAAACGCTCAAGAATGAAAATGCCATAAATGAATCGTCACAAACTGGTCTGGTGTACCACACAATGCTGCGCACATCACTGATTGCGCGTTTATATAATTAACCCCATATTATCTTCTCTGTCCTTGTCTCACTTGGTGAAGTTCAAACTGAAAATAAGATAGAAGATATGAATACTTACGGAATTATAGAAGGTGGTCGAGGCAACGAGCCTCCTCGACTAACTGACGCGATTTGGTCCACATTATAATTTTGGGGCCAACCCGCGTTATCTTCTATTACCGATCTGAAACAAATTGAGGTTCCATTAAAATTGAATCGATTTATGTCGCACTGCGGTGTATGGATAAACTGCATATAAAAATTCTGGTGACACTTCATCAGTTTTGCGTAGGTAACAAACTGTGTGTAAACTTGACAGAATAATTTATTTATGCCATTGTACACTGTAAAAATAACTTTATATTTTTATGCAGTAAAAATAGCCTAATACGACTGTTTAAAAAAGGCTGACATTCTCAATAAGGTAAGTTATTTCCTTATTTTTAATTGATAAAGTGTTACTATAAAACTAAAATTGTGATAAAACAGTAATTACTTATTGAAAATATTAATTTAATGACAACACACCTTAGAAAGAAACAATATATAATTTAACTATAAAATAACTTTAAATAATAATTTAACAAAATAATCTCACAAATATCTGTTATTAGGTAATAACTTTCATAAAACGAGGTAAATAATACTGCCTACTACAGTCAAGTCGTAAATTGTTTCTCCTATAAAATTTAGTTTTTTCGTTTTAGTTCAGTAACGGTTTCGAAATAAGGGTGCGACGTTGACCCGCCTGATGTTTAACAGTTCCTGTACATTATGTACTTTAGAAATATCAAAAACATCATCCAAGAATATAAGACTGCCCATTATGGTCGCCTTAGACTAGCTACTTTCAGCATAGGCAATTGGCGATTTAATCGCTTCTGCGATGGAACGTAGAGACTCGCCAACACGCGATGCAGCATCAATGTAGTCACATAATAGGTAATTCTAAAAGTAGTATGTGTGCTATGGCCCTTAGATTCGTTTATTTCGTATGTGTACCAATAAAGTACAAAACACAACATTTAAAGTATGTCTCCGTCAGTCTAGAGAAGTTACGTGTCGTGGGGGATTTTACAAAAATACAATTAAGAAACCTCTCCTAACTCTCGGTACTCTGCCTTCCACATCCAGTCAGTTTTCATAAAAATAAATTATTCTGACCGTTTGTCAAAGACATGCCGTTGAAAAGCACTTAAGTGGGAACTCGAATCTTTTATGCATAGCCTTACAAAGATCAATTGAAGCTGACAAGTGAAAGCAAAGGTACGATTTTATTCTAATCCCCTAAAAAAACGTGAAAAGTCGTATGAAGTGACTTTTTCCATTAATTTTATTTATTATTAGTGGTGTAAAGATTAACAATTAATTAATTGTTTGTTAATAAAGTCCCCTGTGATATAGGCCTTGTTAACTAGTGGAGCGTCTTTTAAAAATAGGTTTTAAAATATAATTCATAGAAATTTTTTTCCAAGAAAAATAAAATGGATGGAATTCAAGAAGTTAATTAAATTCTACAAGCCCGACTAACCTCATCTCGTCTTATTTCAACAAAAGAATATCTAAAATCTCGCACATTAATCTTCAGTGACTTTCCCTGTAACTTTTCAATTAAAGTGAAAACGGATTTTTGTTGGAATAGAGATGTTAAGTCAAAAATATCCAGACGTCCCGTCTGAGATTTATGGACTAGTTATGTAGATAAAAAGCTTAGAACCTACGTCTTACGAGTACGTTTCTATAAAACTTACAAATAACTTTGTTACATAAATTTATAGGATTCCGGAGCCAATATAGCAAAAATGAAACACTTATAGAAATAAAAAATTAAAAAAATTAAGGCGTGGCATTCCGTACATGTAACAGAAGCCAATTTTTTGTCAGAAAACATTAACGAGTGGCATATACTTCGGCATAATCTTTCAAAGACACTATGGTTTCTAAGCAAGATTTTTGATTAGGTAAACATTACGGAAATAATCACACTGAAAGTAGAAAAAATTGAAAAATTCACAAAGATAACGCTGAATTAATTCTTCCAAGAAAATATATTTTCAACATGATTAGATGTACCGTTTTTTAAGTTTGGCGAAAAAACTGCGCTTCACCACAAAAAGACCTAAGTGCCATACGCTCATTTGCTGCGGAACCCTACATTGAGAATGTTCAGACATGCTCTTAACCGGTTTTTTTATATTATTTGTAAGTAAGCTGAAATCCTTTTTAGTACCGAGAGTTGAGGGTGGAGGGTAGGCCAGAGTGTGTGGATTATGGCATGAACTCAACAAAGGCTTATCTACTATTGCTTTTGATAATTATATTAGCTAATTACTGAATAATTTTTGTGAATATGCACATTGCTCTCGATTGTTATTCAGCGAACCCAAAAATGAAAAATTTGAATTTACCTAAAAATATATTAAGTAATACCAACTCCGAATTCTCAATTTCGGCAACAGACACTTAAAAGTACGCGTTTCGTTATCGCCAACAAGTTTTTCAAAATCAATTACGCGAAAAGAAAGTCAGGAATATAACGAATCATTTTTCCCTCATGGTTATGTAAATTTGAAAAGGTTTTTCTCAGTGGAGACGTTTGACGAAAATAGAAGAATCGATACGTTAGGGATTCTGCTGTCTTGCATATTTTGTCTCGTTTAGAACCCATTAAAGCTGTCTGAATGTTTTGATTTAATAAGATAAACAAAGAAAGCTTACTCAATGGTGAATTGATGGGGATTGTGTAATTGAAAATGTACGAGTACCATTTCATTGAATGTTATTATAAAATTGTTGTAAATGTCGTATAATAAGTACTTCGTCTTTTTTATTATTTATAACTTATTCTTTTTTTTTCTCCACTTAATTTCATCTTGCATCTACTTCTATCATCTCTACATCACCATGGTTGACTTGTAGGAAATGCCTGTGGCATTGTGTTCGCCATTGTACATAATAAAAAGTTAAGTTTTAAATAAATAAATGTATCTTCATCAAGACTTATTATAAGCTGGCTTTTAAGAAACGTAAATACAGATTCATGCCTTTTTCCCGGAGGACAAGGTTTAGGTAACGATACATCACACCCATATTTCGCCAGCTATGTAATATGGAGCGTGAGGCGATGGTGGCAGAATGGATAAATGACCGGTATGCAAAAATAATGCGGTCCGACTTCGACTCTGACCGGCAGTACCAATATGGTAGTCATAGTCAAGTGACTTACCATCTGCTAACTGTGAAGGAAAATATCGTGAGGAAACCCACATACCCTAGAAGAAATTTTAAGTGTATGTGTGGGCGCTACAATATATCAGTAAATCATCGATGTAGCAAAGGAGAATAATAATAACGGAGCCTGTGAATAGAAAAAAGGTAAGACGGTTTATCATCAGAACCCAAATAATTACTCACTGTGGCCACTCCATCCGGGTGAAGTCTTCATCCTCAGGCATCCAGGTGTAGCGTTTGGGGTCAGGTTGGCTGCACACCGAACGTGGACGTCGCCTGAAGTAGGAGCATTCCAGATCTGCGTCATAGGCACACAACTCAGGTGGTGCCGGGGTTGGTTGACCAAACCTGATAGAGAATCGAAAGAAAAAACGCTTAATATAGCAGTGGGTAAAAAGATAACGAAGCAACCGCTACACGTCACTGTTTATTTATACTCTTACATTATTATAGTAATAATCTAATAATATAATCAATGTTCACATTAACTAAGTTTATTTATTTGGCAATTATAGCAGAAACGAACAAAAATAACAATTTTTAAACAGACGGCTGGCTACCCTATCCATCGCCAGTAAAAACCATTAACATAAAGATATTAATTGCTTACCCTATCCCTTTACCCTACATAAACTGCTATATTATTATTAACTTATTCAAAAATATACGTACTAGAAGTACCAAATTAAATAGAAAATTATTTTATTCAGATGCGCCTTTTATGGATCTCATACATTTTGTAAACGATGATCAACGTCAAACATTTGCTCTATTAATTTAATTAGGCGCTTTTGCTTTACGTACTTTGCTTTGAAGAAAATAAAGCATTCGTAATAAATGCTTTTAGAATCATGTTCTCATCTAACATAACGTATCTACTCATTTATACATAGCGCCTATTTAACTCTAAGTACATAATTTAGCGTCGAATCAATCAGTACTTAAATCAATTGCGTTAGCTGATAAATTAGCCAAATTATATTACGCAAATGACATCTACATTCATGGAGGAGTAATTAGCAAATTATATAGGAATACTTATACAAATGGTGCTATGTTTTGATATACTTCATTAATTTACTATCTAGAAGTGAATATCTTTGAGCGCTTTAGGGTCTCCGGTATCCCCCAAAAAACCTAATGACGAAGAAGGAAGGAAATTAAATAAACTTCATGTATTTTTCTAATTAGTACAACGACTAACTCCAATCCTGATGATCGTAAGAGTGATGTCATTATCATCATCATTAGGACTCATACATCTCCCACTGCTGGATATAACGGGTCTCCTCCAACCATTTTGGAAGGATTTTAGTCTACTATAACACGCTCTGGTCAGTCGGATTGGTATATGGTTTTGTTTTGAATTTTTCTTTTCTTGCAGTTCTCTTGCCTTAGTGGCCTTTTACGACACCCACGGTTGAGATTGGGTAGTGATCAATGATATTGTACTTTTTTAACATACAATATCATTGGTAGTGATATTATGTATTCTTAATCCGTCACTACACGGATAGTGTGCTATGGTTTTTGATGTCTATTTTGTCAAAATCTTAAATTCTATCCTAAAAGTAATAGCAAATTAGTATTCGAGAACTTAAGTAATTAAAGGTGTATTATAAAAATGCAAACCTTACCTGGGGTACCTCTGTATGGGTGCATAATCGGTGTTGAGGTTCTCATCGGAGGGAACCCGCCGGCGAACGCACACGGATAGAAATGATGCTCTGAAAAAAAATTATTATGTTGAAAAGGAAGTTTATTTTAAAAAAATACAATGTTTGGTGCCTTAAAAAAATTGTCAGAAACTTTCTCAATTAAATTAAATAAAAACTCATTATTTAATTTATAAAAATAAAATAATAATAATATTGGTACTAATTGGGTATACACTGTCCCTGACTCCCTATATTATTATTATTTAATTTAATTCAATAATCATTTTAACACATTAAGCTATGTGTTAAAATGATTATTGAATTAAATAATAATTAATAGTGATTTGAAAATTTTCTCAATAACCTTTCTTACAGATGGTTCATTTTAAAATCACATTTAAGTGTTACTACTGTTTTATTTAGTTCTATAAAAACCTCTGTTTGTCCATCAAACATAAATCAAGATCAAATAAAATATTTATCTTGTCCATGAAACTATTTGAACAAAAACAAAGACTAAAGGTCGCCTTATGAATAAAACAGACGTAAACCCTGATACGCAGAGCCTACAGTTCACTTGCTCAATAAAATAAACAAAATCAACATATTTCATTCCAAAATAAACCAAGAGAATAAAATAAATCATAGGTAAAATCTAAAGCTTACATCGTTTTGTTTTCAAATAAAATGATCGAAGAGTGGAAAGTAAAATTATTGGAAAGAGACTGAATTTTTGTATATCAAGGGAGGAGAGGACGTATTTTTGCAAATCAATGGATGGAAATAAATCCACTAAACTAAAATGGAAGGGGAAATAGGACAAGTCTCACGTATGCACCCAGACAAGAGGATACAAGACGTTACAGACGTTAAAGATCGGTATCGTCACCGAAGCAGGCCTAGAATGCGCTGGAGTGACGACCTAGTTTTCAAGAAGACTAGTGGAATACGGTAAAGGATATGTAAAAATGGCAAACTATGGGGGATGCCTTTGGTCAGTAGTGGAACACAAAAGGTTAAAAAAAGATGACTGGAAAAGTCAGATTCTGACAATGACTATGTAATATATCGTATCGTCACTCCTTTTGCCCCGAAGGAGTAGTAAGTAATTAGACCCACATTTTGTCAGCAAAGTTCCTTATAATACGTACTGCCATTAACCAGTCGCTAGTCGGTAAAATAAATAAGGTCGGTTGAAGGTGAAGTCGGCTTTATTTTTAGAGGCTTCCATCATCATCATCATTTCAACCCCTAAACGTCCCACTGCTGGTCACGGGTCTCCTCCAAAAATTTTATGGAGGGTATTTAGCCTACTATACCACGCTGGCCAGACGTGTTTGTTTCAAATTTTCCTTTTCTCGCAGTGCTCTTGTCTACTTAAGGTAACTTCCATAGTCGCCTTTTACGACAACCACGGGTTGAGATGGGGTAGTGTCATTATGTATTCTTAATCCGTTACTACACGGATAACATCAGAGGCATAGGTAGGCTTTGTTCTTTGTTATAACTGCTTCTAATAAAACCAAGTCTTTTCGTAAAACCCATCGCGGATCCTAGGTCTATGGTAAAACCTATCATAAGTCAAAAGATGTGATCTCAGAAATATTAACACGAGTAAATTACCCATGACGTATAAGTCCATTAAAAAGCCCTTTAGTGCAATAGATGGGCGAGCGGGAAAAACGCAAGAAGTGAAAATATAAGTGCTTGTTGACCTCGTATGGAGCCCAATACGATTACAAGGGTGTAGAATAATAAAATACTCAATTTGCAGCGTTTGCTTTCTACATGAGGCAATTTATCATCAGAATAAAGTCTGTTAAAAAGCCTCTGGCTTCCAAAAAATAAGATGAAAACGGTTAAGGACAATATCGTGAGACACTTAGACTCTCTCGTCTTGTCCATCAACCCACATTGAGTCAGTATGTATGCTTACACATCAAGTAACAAGGGAGTGACTGTGTATCCTTGAGACAGAATTAATAAAAATAAAAGATTTCACTGTTATAAAATTTAGAGATGCAGATGCTCTTATTCTCATTTTAAAACACTTAAAAAAAGGATCTGTATTGGACTCGTAAGTATATTTGAATGTTCGCTATTCTTAAAATCTACTGATGCGATATAGATAGAGCTTTGCCATTGAACTACATATTTCTTAACAACGTTTATAGCGATACAACGTGTAAGAATCTAATAAAGATTTTCGGAGACAAGCCGTGGAACTTTCAGCAACTTCAAAATAATTAATTAATTTAAGTATTTTTTTAAGTATATACTTATTATATTATATTTAATCTTATTAATATAATCTTACTTTGCACCTGTTCTCATCTCTACATCACTCAAAGGTTGGCTGGTAGAGAATGCTTTTAGCATTAAGCCCGCCTTTTGTACACATTTTTGTGCAATAAGGTTTTTATAAATAAATAAATAAAATGAGTTTATGTATTCAACTCGAATGTTTGTAAGTCCATGATTTTTTCAGACGCTAAATAATATCATAGAACAACATTTGCAAGCTTAACACGTATAAATACAACGAATGAACACAAGCGTACAGCGACAGCTTCTCGGTTGTTGAACAAGTTGCATATTCCATATTGACACACATCGACATGTGTTCCCTCTAAGTGAAGCGTTCTGATAACTTGGAAAAGAGTTTCTTATTTGTAAAAGGGTTTTAAGGGTATTTTGTCTTGAATAGTTACATAGAAAGTATAGATATAGATAGTTACGGATATACATTTTCAATTGCAATATTTAATTATCTAAACATCTACAAAACGGAAATACATTATTTTCATTCTTAAAACAATCTTCTGTTTTAAGAATGTTATGTACCGCAGATAGTCAATAACTTCAGTCTTCAGCATCATAGGAAAAGTTAGCTCAAGACTTCATATTAATCATGAAATTTCATCAAAACTTATTGGTAAAGAAACACGAAGCGTGTTCATCATGAAACATAGGCATATGAAAACTTTACGATGACTGTGAGATTGATTTTGTCGTATAAGGAAAGTTTATAAGTAGTATATATTATGTTTGTGTGGTTATGATTCGAGGAAAAAAGAAGAAAGAATTTGGATTTTTTTTTGTTACATATTAGACAGTATAAAAATTGTTTGAGATTTTTTTTAGGTAAATAAAAAACAACAAATGTTTGTTTCAAGTATATAATAATAAGCTATTAATATATATTTAATCGTGTTTTCAAAACCACACCACATAAAAATATATTTTTATGATGCTTTTGTGGTATAAAAAGAAGTTAAGTTCGTTCAATCTTTTGTTATCTTTGCCGAAGAATAGGTATATTTTTTTGTTGATCTTGAAAGGAAACCTTTTAGAATAAAAATGTTTTAAAGATACAAGGAGTACAACAGGGATTTAGATTAGAGGAATCACTCAACCTCTTTCGAGATTCGAGATGAAAAATAGCTGCTACATAAGTATTACCAGTTCCTCAAAATATGATCGTCCTCATTTTATTTTACTACATGTATTCTCTCGAGTAAATCTCAGAAATGATATTTTTCTTCAAACAAAATCAGCAAGCCTATAAAAAATCACCATCTTATTTCATACAAGCAGCTATACGTCTTTTTATGAGCACGTAGAGAAAATCTCTTTTATTAATAACAAATTTTGTTCGTTGGAACAACATTTGTATTAACTTGTACAAAATGGTAATGGGTCAAGTTTGCTCATATCTTATGCATGAGGGCTTCCGACTAAACAGCTCAGATGGGACCATGTGAAACAAGATTTAAAATAATTTATAACTATACAGGTTGTGAACAGGTTTTGTTTTTATTTTATGTTAGAGTGAAATAGAATGTTGTACAAACATTATATTGTTTACACGTTTTCTTTAAGGTTCGTTTAAATGCGCTTCTGACTTCGTATCGCTCGAAGAGTATTTCATAGAAACCACTAGTGTCTGTTGCGTGGAGTGTTGTACGGTAAGCCGTCAAGATAGATGTATCGTAATACATCTATCTTGACGGCTTACCTCTATTTTGGGGTATCCCGAGCATTCTCAACTCACTTCGATAGAGTCTGGACTTTGGATTGGCCAAGGCTTTGCTACTACTCTGATTTTAATTTATGTAGAACATTATTTTGATCGTTTTTTAGATAGTTACATATCAAATAGTTCATGAAATTACTACTACAAGAACTCTGTTTCTTATATAGATTACACTGAAGCATTGATTATATCTTTGGCCACTGCACTAAACTTGTCAATCGGTTGTCAAAAAAGGTTAAAGTGGTAGATACTTACTGGTTTGTTTTCACATATTATAATTTCTGTTATCAAAGTTTCAGTTAGATAGGTAACGAAAGCCGTCATTATGAAGACATTTCTGATAACAAGTAACAAGCGGTGAGGCCTCATATTTCGAAATTAATACCCTCAACAGCTGTTACAGACAAGGGTTATTGAGCGGAACTACGAGTGTAAGGGGTGGTCTTAAATTAGTGGGAACGGCAAACGCATGCGGTTTCCTTTCATTAATATCGTAATATTTATTATAAACCAGCAACCCGGCCCGGATTCGCCCGTGTTTCATTAAAATTATTGACTTTTCCTCGTGAATTTTCCCAAAAAAATCTATCGTATAAACTTTGTACATTGTTATTCACAAAAACAATAAAAAAAAATGCCAAATCGGTTGATCCGTTCTTAAATAATGCGCGTACATCACAAACATAGAAAATTGATTTTTATTAGAGAAAATTCTGTCTTATAACTACAATTGTACCGTATTACTAGAACTATACTGTTTACTTGGTTGCTAACTACTATTTGATTTTGTAAATTCTTTATTATTAGAAAGAAAAAAAGAACTTACAAAATGAAAATTAAATAGTAATTCCGTCATTCTTTATTTGGCCACTGCTCAGCTCCTATAACCTTCCTCAATAAATGGACTATCCAACACTAAAAGAAATTTTGACATCGATTCAGTAGATCCCGAGATCCTACAACATCACAAACTTTACAATATTAGTTCTTTATAATATTAGTATAGATTAACTGTAGCCACAAAGTATAGAAAAGGCTTACCTGATATCATGCCCTACGTGTCCGAATAGCGACGGTACGAGAGCCCTGGCTAAGCCTTGGACCGATAAAATCTGATTTGCTGCCGCCGAAAAGAAGAATAAGATCTTACCTATTGGTTCGTGAACATGGACTCTCGATATGGTACTGTGAGAGGCATCCGAGAAATCTGTCCTTCTTGGACTTCTCCAGTTCCAGCAGATCCAGTTGTTTGTTGTTGATGCAGTACTGTTCCCGGAATTCCTGCAATAGAAGAATTTAAGGTTAGTACCTCTTCTCGTATACTAATATTAATGATTTATAACTGTATCAGTTTAGCCAGGGATGCTACTTTTTTAAACACATATTATGATTTAAAGAAAAAAAAATTCATAGTGCGTACTTGTCATTGCTAAAATTTGATAAAACCTATTTAAAAAAAATTAATACTTGTTTTTATTACTTCGTAGAAGAAAACTATTTTTAACAAAAAAATATCAAAACGACTTCAAATCAGTACTAAAAAGCGAAAAATAAACTAAATTTGATATTTAATTCCAAGCTAAAAAATACCTACCTACCTGTTTAAAGTATAATACCCTATTACTAATCTGTTTGAAGTTTTTATACTAGTTTTTAAGCTACCGTTTAGTACGCAATCCATAAATAGTGCTCCAAACTATAAGTGACAGTGTTTTCCTGCAAATTCTTTAGTGGAAAGTGACTAAAATTGCGATATTATCAAAACTCCATTATAAACAATCATTTTGACAATAATCTGGGAAAAAAAAAAATACATTAACTACACAACTAAATAATGCAAAAAAACAAACAAATACAGTGTTTAGACAATTAATCCTAGTTTTTAACCAGTGAAATAGTGCACAAATGACCAAAAACATAAATAGAAGATCGTTGGCGAACAAAAGTTTAAATTGACATACTTCTCGAAAGGCACTACTAGTGACATCTATGTTAGTAATCGAATAACAGCTGCACACCGTCGATAAAACAGTATACGAACATCACTACAAAGAAGTCTACTATTTCGAATAGGAAAATACATGTCTTCGTGGCGCTGCGGTGAAGCGTAAGACGTATACGGTCGTATCCGTGAGATCGAGTCTCGACTATCCACTTCTCTTTTTGTAAGTTCTTTCGGAACAAATTGGCGAATATTGAAAATAAAAAGTCAGAATGGATGATAGCTTTGTGAATGTAACGCAAAGAGGGCGAACTAAACAGTTAATAAAAAATACATCAATATCGAGTGACACCGAATACGACATGAATGCCTCATACCAAAGCTTGCCCAACTCGAGTGAGGATATATTTGCGTTAAAGGACGAAATAAAGAAACTCAAAATGGAACTCGAAATTGCAAACGCAGAAATAGATAACTTGAACATAGAGAACAATACATTAAAGAAAAAATTACAAACCTGTGAAAACAAAATCAAACTTTATAAATCAGTAGGCATAAAAGAAAACAATAGCAACTGCGAATGTAATACAACACCTAAATTTTATTCACCTCAATTTCAACGTCGTATGCGGGCAAATACTACGGCACAACCTAGAGCTCAGACGACGACAACAGAAACGAATGCAGATATATCGGGAGCAACGTTTAATTCAGTAAACATACCTCCGGAAACACATGAAATAATATGCGTACCCTGTAATGTTTGCACGAATTCGGAACTAACTAATAAAAATACCCCCAATAAGGAAGATCAAAAGGACGCGATAAAAAAACAAAAAGTAATCGTTCTTGCAGACCAACGTGGGAGGAACGTATACCTCGTACTACAACAACTGCTAGGAGACAAATTCAAAGTGTATTCCGACTGGAAACCAGGCGCAAAACTGTGCGACATCGTTAACACAGCGACAGAAGAAATAAAGACTCTTACCTCAAACGACTACGTCATAGTACTTGGGGGCGTAAACGATACTAACCCATTTGAATTCAAAAGTACCTTAATCAACTGGTTGTCTTCGGTATCCAACACAAACATTATCTTTAGTGAAATACCTTATAATCGGCACCTAAATACTACTAAACTTAATTATGAATTAAAATTTATTTGTAATAAATATAAAATGTTAGATACATAGATATGAATTACATAAACATTATCCCTAATTATAAATACTTTACTATAACAATGTGTCGTAACTTGTTGAGAGATATATTGAACATTGATTATATGGAAAAACATAAAAGGTATATTAATTCATCTGAATACATGCCTAAACCAATGCTAATTGATAAATGTACACAAACATATTATACAAAAGTATCGAAAGGATGTGATACGTCATTGCGATGTGATGCCAAAACTAGTGAATGTGAAAATGTTGTAACCTCTGACTGTAATTTTAGTGGGGATTTTTTTCGACTGTAATTATCTTTCTGTGTTACATCAAAATATTAACGGTCTTATAAGTAAGTCAGATCTCTTATGTATACATTTGACAGAACTTAAAACTATAGATGTTGTTTGTATTACTGAGCATAACATGATTGATTCTGATGTGTGTGAACTAAAAATTCCAAATTATAAATTGGCGGCATATTACTGTCGTAGCAGTAGACACGGTGGGTCGTGCGTACTAGTTAGAACAAGCTGTTATTATAGTACTATTACTGCAATAACGGAATGCAGTGTTGAAAATATCATTGAATGCTCTGGCATAGAACTCACTGAACACAAATTGTACGTTATCTGCATTTACAGGCCACCTAGAACGGACCCTATAGCCATTAAGATATTTTTCGATAAACTAAACTTCATTCTTAACAGATTATGCGGAAAAAGTAAACATAGAATGATTGTCTGTGGAGACTACAATATAGATATTTTAAAAAACTCACCCACATCAATAAGGTTTCACGAAATGGTAGATGGATATAATTTGAAATTTGCGTTTAAAGAACCAACCCGTGAATCAAGTGGTACCTGTCTGGATAACATAATTCATAATATCAAATCAAGTAAAAGCGAAACTAATGAATTAGCATTGTCTGATCACAACAGCCAACTTTTGAAATGTCCAGTCAAAATCAATTGCCTATTAAAGCATTGGTTTGTTGTGAAAAGAAATTACTCAAAAACTAACAGAGCTTTATTTATCAAGTACCTAAAACAAATTTCGTTTAGTGACACATACACTTCTACAGATCCTAACGAAGCTTATAATTCATTTATTGACAACTTTAGCCTAATTTATAATTTAGCATTTTCTTTTAAAAAATATCGTATAAACACTACTTCTAGACCTAAATGGATTTCGAAAGGCATACAATTGTGTAGTAAACGTAAACGAGCCCTCCTTTGGCAGTATAGAAAATATCCTAATCAAGAAAATAAATCAAAATTTGAAAAATACTCAACACTTTATAAAAATATTATAAGCAAAACAAAAAAATGTCAAAACAATCATCTTATAAATTCAGCTTCAAACAAATGTAGGGCAACTTGGCAAGTAATAAATGGTATAAAACAGAAATATCCCAATGAAGACATTGAGAAACTAGTACAAAATAATGAAACAATAACAAGTCCAGTACGTATAGCCAATATGTTTAATATATACTTTACCGACGTTGCCAAATATAGCGCGGATTGTGGGTATTCTCGGCCCACAGCAAAGAATATTAACCTTAAGTTGACACATAACTCTAATTCTATTTTTATGCAGCCGACAATACCTCATGACATATATAAAATAATACAAAGTTTAAAAAATACGAAAAGTGCAGGCTACGATGACATCACTACACAAATAATAAAAGACACAGCAGTTATAATAGCTCCACCACTGAGTCACATAATGAACCTCTGCATAGAAAATGGTGCTTACCCAGATAAATTAAAAGTGTCGGTTATACGACCTCTTCATAAAAAAGAAGATAAAACACTAATCGAAAATTATAGGCCCATAGCCCTAATACCTATATTTTCAAAAATATTAGAAAAATATATATACAATTGTATTTACAACTTTTTTGAACTTAACAATCTATTTACAACGTGTCAATATGGGTTTAGAAAAAACAAATCAATAAATGTAGCCATCTTTAATTTCTTAAACCAGGTATTAATAAATATGGATAAAAGACTGCCAACAATTGCTCTGTTTATGGATATGTCAAAAGCATTTGACCATGTTAATCATAGAATTCTTATAAACAAGTTATATGCATATGGAATTAGAGGAAACATATGTGACCTCATAAAATCTTACCTTACTGATAGAAAACAATTTACAGAAATCAGAAGGCTGTCGGGATCAACCAAAATCGAAAAAACATATCGATCAAGCGTAAGAAACGTAGATTCAGGAATACCTCAAGGGAGTATACTAGGTCCGCTTTTGTTCCTCATATATATTAATGACATGCCTTCAATAACTAGTTATAAAATGACTCTATTTGCGGACGATAGTACTGTTCTTTTTACTGGTAATAATCTGACTAATCTAGAATATGACATTAATCAAACTTTGAGTTTAATAATAGAATGGCTCAAGGATAACGACTTAAAAATTAATCTTATCAAAACTAAACTTATGGATTTTAGACAGAGGAATCATGCCATAAGCAATATAAACATCTCATATTTAAACACAACTATAGGGACAATTGAGGTTACCAAATTCTTAGGCCTTTATATAGATAATAAAGTAAACTGGAAGGCACACATAGACCATCTCTGCAAAAAATTAAACCAATACTCCTATGCTCTGTATAGGTTAAGTAAAATTGCAAGTAAACCGACACTATTAACGGCTTATCACGGCTATGTTGCCTCTATACTACGTTACGGAGTTATCTTTTGGGGCAATTCAACGGAGAAAGAACGTGTTTTTATTGCTCAGAAGCGATGTATTCGCAGCATTTGTAATTTGCAACAGACAGATTCATGCAAGCCACATTTTGTAGATCTAAATATACTAACTCTACCTTCTTTATATATCTATGAGACCGCAATTTTTGTAAAGTCCAACATAAATCTATTTGAATTCCGCACTAGGGCTCGTAATAATAATAAACTAAAGCAGGTGCCTAATCATACGAAACTGTTAAATGAAAGTATTTTTTGTGTTGCAGTACGAATATTTAATAAAATCCCTTCAGAAATCAGAGACATACCACAAATAAACATATTTAAGAAAAGACTCCATAAATTAATATCAGAAAAATGCTATTATACACTAAAAGAATTCCTTGAAGACAAAATGTTGTAAGCCAATGACTATGTATACATACCTATTTTTATATTAAGATTTAGATTTTTGACATTATTAAATTTAATTAGTTGCAATAATTACCGATTATCTAATTTAAGTTATAATTATTAATATATTATTTTACCTATATTGTAAGCCGCAATGGCAGGGCACAGCTGATCATTAGATTTATATACTTTCAACTGCTACTTACCTGTGTACCACAATAAAGACTTTTGAATTGAATTGAATTGAAGTCGGTGCCAAGCCTAAAGAGTTTGTTAAGCTACGTACTACTTAGTACGTACATCTGTTACCGCTCGCTACTTCACACCACCTCGCACTTGCGTGTACCTAGTGGACGACCTCAAACTGAGTGATACAACCTCATTAGGCTGGCACCGACTTCAAACAGATTAGTAATAGAGTATTATACTTTAAACAGGTAGGTAGGTATTTTTTAGCTTGGAATTAAATATCAAATTTAGTTTATTTTTCGCTTTTTAGTACTGATTTGAAGTCGTTTTGATATTTTTTTGTTAAAAATAGTTTATTTTTCCATTTTTAGTGTACTTTTTATCTAGCAGATTTAATAATACTGGCTGGCAAACTAAGACGGAAAACCGAAATAAAGAATCTTCGATAGAAGGGAACGTCTATTTAAATATTCTAACAACACAACCTGATTGTAGAATAGAGGAATCTCAAAACTCTCAGCTTTTTATGTCTTTCTTTTTTCCTATAAAATACGACAGGTAACAAGTCTAGATACAATGCAGGTTAGATACTATATCGAAAACTTAATATCATCTAAGAATTCCTTTGAATTATACAACTTTATCTTCCATCAAGAGCTCTCACCTCAGACACTTGAAATAACACAACTTAAGGTTTATACATGGATTTGATATTTAAAGAAATCATCTTCTTTCTCCTAAACATTAAGAAGTTTCCCTTCCAGTGACAGCTCACCTAAATAACCTACAAGAATACAGCTATAGGTTTATAAGTACCTATAATGTTGAAAGAATTATCCTCCAACTCCTAAAAGTTAAGGAGTTATACCTTCCAGTGACAGCTCACCTGAATAACCTACAAGAATACAACTATAGGTTTATAAGTACCTATAATGTTGAAAGAATTATCCTCCAACTCCTAAAAGTTAAGGAGTTATACCTTCCACTGACAGCTCACCTGAATAACCTACAAGAATACAACTATAGGTTTATAAGTACCTATAATATTGAAAGAATTATCCTCCAACTCCTAATAGTTAAGGAGTTATACCTTCCAGTATCAGCTCACCTAAATAACCTACAAGAATACAACTATTGGTTTATAAAAACCTATAATATCGAAAGAATTATCCTCCAACTCCTAACAGTTAAGGAGTTATACCTTCCATCACCAGCTCATCAACATGAGATGTTGACTATCAGACGTAAATACTTGAATAATTTAAAAAAATATATGAAACACGTAACATGTGCCTATAAAATTTGAGGGTTGCCTTCGATTTCCCTGAGATTCCATCATCAGAACTTGACGTGATGAATAGGGGACCAATTCGGAAGTATACCCTTTCAAACAAAAAAATATTTTTTTAAATCGGTTCAGGCATCTCCGAGTAATCGATGAACATACATAAAAAAAAAAAAAAATACATACAGTCGAACATATAACCTCCTCCTTTTTTGAAGTCGTTTAAAAATGATGGCTTACCAGTAGCGTGAAGCTAGCCCGCAGGACTTCAAATATAATACTGAGAGTAAATTAATTAAAAAACTAAATTAAATCTTTGGAAAAAAGAAATAGGTTTTTCATTTCAGTGAGCTAGATAAAGTAAATCTGTTTTATTCCCCTTGGATCTTGGATTGCTTGTGACCTCCCCGACTACGGTCCAGTGTTTGTCATATTTCAATCAATAAATGAAAAAAAATGGCTTGACTGCTGCTAAAAACGAGCCACAGCCTCGTGTTGAGTTTTATTCTTCATTAATTAAATAATTGTAAAGGTCCTTATATAAAAAAAATAAAGGTATTGTAAAGGTAATTGTAAACTGCCTCGGTGGTGCAGTGGAAAGTATATACCTACGACTGCTGTGTAAGAGGTCCCGGGTTCGATTCCCGGGTCGGGTGAAAATTGTATTGGGCTTTTCTATCATGAAATTCCAGTATTGAGATTTTCCTGGAGTTTGGTAAACAAATGTTCCCGGTAGATGACAATAGGCTCGGCCCCTATTTCATGGTACCAAACATAGCTGGTGAAATGTGGGTGTGAAACACCTCTGCCTACCCCTTCGGGGAAAAAGGCGTGATGCTATGTTATGTTATGTCCTTTAATGCTAACGAAAGTCCCTTAAAGCTGCCTATTGAGGCTACTGGCTACTAATCAAAGCCCCAATCACAAACATTCATAGAAATTTTATGTCAGCAGCAAAACATCGAGCAAATCAAGATACTGGAAACGAATTTATATAGCGCTTCGCGTTCTTTTCGAACTATACCAGCAGAGAACACTGTTCAATTTGCATTCGACTGAAAGAGAACAATCAAAGAGTCCTTTGAGTCCGTCTCGGCAACCGTATCAGATTGACTGACTGCAATGCAATTTGCATTCGATCAAACATCAAGTGGTACGACAGTTTGATGTTTGATGTTTGATACCTTGTAAACGTTATAGTAAGCTGGCCGTCTACGCTATTCATGACGGATATTACCTTACATGCATAACTGATGTTCAAATCCTAGCGCACAGTATATACACCTATATTATATTACACAAAATCGCTCGCTGTGGCGGAGATTAGGTCTTATCTATGTTTTCTCATTTCAAACCATAATAATAATAACTGCCTCGGTGGCGCAGTGGGAAGTGTATACGACTGCTGTGCAAGTGGTCCCGGGTTCGATTCCCGGGTCGGGTGAAAATTTGAAGAATGAAATTCCAGTATTGAGATTTGCCCGGAGTTTGGTAAACAAATGTTTCCGGTAGACGACAATAGGCTCGCCCCCTATTTCATGGGACCAAACATAGCTGGCGCAATGTGGGTGTGAAACACCTCTGCCTACCC
The DNA here is from genome assembly GCA_905147015.1 of Laspeyria flexula. Taxonomy (NCBI): domain Eukaryota; kingdom Metazoa; phylum Arthropoda; class Insecta; order Lepidoptera; family Erebidae; genus Laspeyria; species Laspeyria flexula. Next base: position 5,351,956 of record LR989964.1, on the reverse strand, counting down.
CTTCGGGGAAAAAGGCGTGATGCTATGTTATGTTATGTTAAACCATAAACGTCCCACTTCATGGCACGGGTCTCCTCCAAGAAATGTGGAGAAAATTTAGCCTACTATACCACGCTGGCCAGACGGGTTGGTATAGGGTTTGTTTCGAATTTTCCTTTTCTTGCAGTGATCTTGTCTGCTTATGGTTACTCCCTTAGTCGCCTTTTACGATACCCACAGATTGAGATGTGGTAGTGACATTATTTATTCTTAGTCCGTCACTACATGGATATTAATGTTGTTGGATAATTATAATTACGTTAAAGAATATGAAAAACCTGAATAGTAAGTGCCTTTCTTGTAAGTGCCTTTTTGGATATACCTACTGCTATGTCGGTTTATTAGGGTAGTTTAACAACTATTGAATTCTAAACTTTTAAAATAACATAAATAACTTTAAACTTTTCGTGGACATTTCACTTAATAATATTATAATGTTCGGGATATTTACCATGTCCTTTATTTGTTATGAGTTTCCGATATAAGACTTTTTTTTTAATCAATACCTACATTCTTTTTCCGGAAAACAGCAGAAATTGTGTGAGGCATCTCAGTCATTAATAGTGAGTTACAACGTATGTTGCTTGTAATAAATGACGCCACACCCATGTTGGACAAAATTTACGGCGTGTGGTGAGGAAATATCGGACTCCAATATTCTACACTGCAGTTGGAAGTAATGTACGAGTATTTGTATCCAGGGGGCTTACTCTGAATTTCGACATTCGATTAGTCAGTTTTGACGTCGCTGTTAAATGTAAGGAAATTTAGATATGATCGCTGTGACTTTCAAGCATTTGACAGTGACATCAATATCGACTTATCGAATGTCGAAATTGAGAGAAAGCCCCTAGTGTGTACTATTTATTTTGTTCAATCGTCACCGTGGTGTTGCAATTAAGGCTTCATGCTTCTTTCTTCTTCTTTTCAGGCAGGCTTAAGGTCACTTACATTGCTCGCCATGCCCAGTGACATTCACAATCATTCAAATATTTATTTGTGATTTATAGACGATTTGTTTTGATTGTAAGAGGGAACACGGTATGCGAATTTTCATACAACAGTATTCCCCTGTTTTCTTCCTGATTAATGCCTCTAGAGCAATGTTTCTTTCGTAAAACCAAGTAAATAATTTCCTTTTGTTCAACAACTAATTAGTTAGTAAAGAAAATTTGACCTGTCAAATGTTGCATAAATTGCCCATTTTTACTGCCGTAATGAGAGGAATGTCAGACAAATTCGAAGAGCTATTATTAAAAAAAAAATAGGAATCAAGCTATACTGTTTCTAAAAATGTTGATGTAAAAAATAATTATTTTTTTTTTTTTTTACAAAAAGAACGCCCGCACTAGGGAACAAGCCCTGTGTCGCGGGGAGCTTTACAAACATGAAACTAACGGACACAAAGTACACCCAGACTAGAAACAAATATCTATGAATCACACAAATATTTGTCTCGTGTGGGAATCGAACCCACGTCACCCAACACAGCGATGTAGTGGCGAGGCGACCACTTTAACCACTGCGCCACGGTGACAGTCAATTTAATCGAGTCAGTTTTCGCGGAGGAGAAAGGGGAATATGAGACGTCAATTTTGACTATATTTCTGTCTTATAATCTGTCTGAGCCACAGTTGTGTTTATCACACTCTACGTTTGTAGAGGTAAGAGCACAACTCTACGGCAATAGTTTCTCCAAATACCAATTTTCCATATTCCTTGCAGGCCGCGTTCCCTCTCTCTCTTGCCATAAATTCTACAACCATAACGGGTTCAGATCTAAAGCTTATCAGAAACCAAAATTAAACTTCAATTAATTATTGTCAATGTATCAAAAGTTCTTTGAATTTTCCCTCGGCAATTAACTTATAATTCCTCAAAGTAATCATTATTTATTATAAGGTGATACAATAATTATGGTTCTAATATTTTATAAGGTGCTTAAATAATTTTAATTCAATTTGGGGAAAACAGACACAATATCCTCATTTTATTGGAAAAGTCAATTAATTTTAGGAAATTCTATTTGCACCTTCGGAATCTAATCAAAACGGAATGAATAATTTGAAATTAATTTGGCAAATATCATTTTAATAAGCGTTTGCGTATTGCCGGTTGCCACTTTTCTTTATTGGTTTGACCAATATAATTCGAAATTTAATGTAGGTAAAAAGCAAAATTTGTAAATATATTAAACCGGTAACTATAGCTATAGTTATATTTACTATAGTAGATCGATTTATGGAAATATCTATGAAAATATGAATGAAAATAACTACGATACCTACTCGGCATGACGATGTTAAAGCTGTGCTACATGGTTGGAAACTTGCCTTACATAGAGGTGCCCTTGAGATTCGAACCGTGTAGCCGGCTGTTGTAAACCAAATTTCAGATGGCAACCAAGCTCCCACCAAGGTCACTCTGTTTGAACGCAAGTTTATAACCGTGTAGAACACCTATTAGTGGTGAAGCGACCACATTAACAGCTATCAATTATATTCATGATTCAACAATAAATCAATTAAGTAGATAGATGAGAAATTTTAAAATTATTGTACGTAATCTTTTTAACACAGAAAAGAAAAATATATTATTAAAAACTCACCTGCTTAGAGTACATGGTGGTCTTGCTGGCTGGCCGTTCGTCGCTGGCCCGGTGCCACTTTCTCCCCGCGTTCTCATCCTCCGATTCGTAGCCCTTGGCCGAATGTGCTATGTCCGCCTGTTGCCAACAATTAAACTTACATTACTCATATAAACACATAGTTGTGTAAGTTCTTAGGGTGGAGTTAGGAGACAAATATATATAGACGATTTATAACTGTCCGCCAAAGGCGTATTACATCTTTGATAAGTTTGTTTATGAAAAAGAAATTAAGAAAAGAATAATAATATATTATTTGATACCGTTAAAATAATATCTAATTTACACTTAGTATTAAACAATTAGTATAACTATTTTATATGTACCTACTTAAATAACTGTAGGCAATTTGTTAATAGAAATGTATGCCAATAAATCATTGAAAATAGTTTCTGAGATTACAATACATGAATCTGTATAGTTTCTAAAGATCATTTTTATTAAACGTCTACTGATTGGGCTGTTCCCAGACGTTAACAACCCATGTGCTCTCAAAAAATAAACTTTCATAAAAATAAGGTGCCGGTTCCCTCCACGACAATTTAAAATCATTTTTTCGAATATGGAACATGCCGTGTCAGACAAAATATTTTTTAAAGACAGTTGACAGCTCTTGTTTTTCAGCATCTGTACGGCTCGTTATTGTAAATTTAAATGGGTTAATACACTACACGGCACTCGTTTGACACGTTCAATGTCTGTAAATACAAACGCAACTCGGCAATCAAGTGAAAAGTTCATTCAAACTTCTTTAACTACACTCTCAAAAGAACATCCTGAAAATATTGATTCACAAGATCTTTTCTAGTCAGTAGCAAAACATTCTGTTCCACTAAAACGATTCATGAGGACTATAAACTAATCAAAGGAAAGTTTTATCGACATTCTCTTCAACTAAAGAAGAGCTGAAGGAACAAATTGCAAGCTCACAACTTCGGACATTTGCATCGAAGATAATATCTATTGGTGCTCCGAGTTTAATTATAGTTGAAAGCGTCGACGGAATAATCTGACGTTTTATTTCAGTTCCAGATTTCTTTAGTTTTGAAGTACTGCAGTTCTTTGAAGTCTGAATCAGGGTGCGTTATTAAATAATTTTTAATACATTTCTTCAGTACCGTGTTTTATTGTATCCGTTTGCAATTTGTGGCTCTGTTTTTAGCAGCCCTTTTTGTAATAGTTTTGTGTTTCTACACTATTTGACTACTACTCATACTTATCGTAGCGTGATGAAATTTTATAGTCTTTCGCTTTCCTCGATGATTGACGCAACGCAAAAAGAATTTATCAGACGGAACAAGTGCTTAACCAGATTTTGGGATCAATTTTGGGCTGACACAATTTAAAATGATTTGCTGTCGACACGATAAGAAGAAGAAGCGCGTTTAATCATACATACAAACTGTTCTGCTTTATAATTTTGTATACCTAGATAAAACACATTTGAATGCAATCTTTGACTAATAAAACGAGTTGCATAAATCAATGTACTAGCTAACTATAGTTTGGAAATGCGAGAATCGGTATCTTATTTATATATTTATCTAGGGCCTGTAGAAAGGGAGAGTCTAGATAGCTCCATAAAACTCCATAAACATACCTAATAATTATTAAATGTATCAAAACAATAACGATCATAATTTCTGAACAACAACAATCCTCATAACCAATAACTCGAAAAAGCGAAGCTATTGAACAATCATGAAAATTAAATGCACTTGCAACTTGTATGGAATAAACCGGTAACCCGGGGCCACTCACTGGCCTACAAACACTGCTTAGTAAAGTCATTTAACTCATAGCCATTAAAAGCACTCAATTGTTCAATGTTCAGACTTCTTCAACTTTGAGTACCGTTTGAATGACTTTCGCATAAGCATTAGAAATTGTTTAAGGTTGTTCGAGTTGGTCGTTATTATTTAATTTGAATTAAAGGTTGACGGTGAGCTTAACATAAATTTAAATTATATTGTGAAAACCTTGAAGTGTGTAAACCTTGAAAATTTAGGACTTTTGCAGGCCTGTATACCTAATAATTTACTGTGGACTTATAGGTACAACACAATAGGTACTCGATGCTATCATTTATTTTAAAAAAATTTACATTAATAACAAGCATGTTGGTTTGTATTTTGTAGTACTAATGTATTGCAAAATAAACAATTTGAATTTAAAATAAAAAATCTCAGGTCTGTCTCCAGACAGCCACTTTATGGGCACTGCAACAAAATTATGTAACCAATTAACATCAGTTGCAACTACTGAATCAAATAAAACAACCAACGTTCTCACCTTTACTTCAGAGTACATCTCTAACTACAGCACACCGCCGCCTAAATCAATACCATTTGTAAAATTTTATCACAACAAAACTTACTCAGAACAATCACAAAGTAAAACTGGAGAATCAACTACCTCTGAATAATGTAGGCGTCGGCGTTTCTAATTCATGTTCCAAACTAACAACAAACAACAATATATTGTGTACAATGATAACGTATAAAGTTATTCCCTTTCATTATAACAAAAGTCGAGTCCGAGTTGGTCATAGACTTGGTAAGTTGGAGTGAGTTCGATTTGGACCGGCCAGCACACAATGTGGATTTTATGTTGAATTGAGATGTACTTCTCATAGTAGGAAGTCTCATGAGTAGTACAGAAGGTATTTATGCATACCATCTGCTTACGGTGATTATTCTCGTAATATGATCCCATGCACCATTCAGATGATGAATTAAGTAATAAAAATATCATCACAAAATCGGCGTGCAAACGACATTGACAACGCGACGTCAAACAACAAAACAAATTGAGGTCATAAAAGAACACTAAGAAACAACACACTTGGCATCTGGCGTGGAGTTTCGCTGATTATAATAATTGAGAGCGCGTTTTATTGGCTATCTAAGACTTCACGCAATATTACTACAGGCGTAAAAGTCCTAAATATATCACTGAGAAATGTAGGCCTAATATGAAACAAAGTTTTAGATGAAATTTCACACACAGCTACAGATAGAACAAGAACAGACATAAAGCTGCCAGATATTGTCAGACGCATGCCGTACCAGACAAATAAATATTCTTCTATGCAGTTTGTTATAATTAATTTATATATTGTAACAAAGATGTGGACCGACAAGATCAGTCAAATTCTATAGAAAAATATTATTCTGTCTGACACGGCACATTCCATGTCTGATATAAACGCAGCTTCATTCATACAAAAAATATTCCAAAGACATGACTACGACCGATGACGAAAAAAAACAACGAAGGAGGCGGGAGATGAAATTTCAGAACTATAAGTCAAGTACAAAACACAATTCCGATGTTTTGATTTATGAATTAAAATACATTCCTGCCGAAAGCAATCCCGTTTATGTCAATTAATTTAAAACGATCGTTTAAGCATTGCATATAGCCGAGTTCCGCATGATGATTTAAAACAAATATGTTTATAATAACTCAATTTTTTTTAGGATTGTTGTTTACTGTTTCAGTTACTCGTAGTTTACAAGATTAAAACGGAGTCTATTCCTCTATCAAAAGTCAACATGGAAAGCCTTATGAATAATGCATTATAAAACGGTTTATCTTGCTACAAAAGCCGCACCTCCTCACTTCTTCAATGCACTCGTGTGTAAAATTGAAAGAAAAACCGTTCCTTATGTTTAAGAAATTTAGTTTCAACATTTAAACAAAGAAGTCCCGAAGCAACGAAGTAGGCCAGCGTCTGAATCCTTCGTCAATTTCAATACTATTATCAAATATTTGAATATTAAATTTGTTTATGTCAATGTCAAATATTTGACAACGATATCGAAATTGACCAATCAAAAATCAAAATTGCGATAGGGTTTTAGCAGATAAATGGTAACCGTTTAGTATTTTATTATATCCTTTTATCGCGCCACATCAATACATTGTACCCTATGTCAATCGTGTTATCAAAATTTATTGATGTGGCGCGATAAAAGGATATAATAAAATACTAAACGGTTAAGTCAGAGATAATATAAATAGGGCGTCAACTTCATTGGTCCCCGCAATATCGTTATCAAAAATTGAAGATAATATTGACCGTTCATCGTCGACCGATACAAATTCTACAGTCAATTTCTCTTTCAAAGTCTTTATTTTAGGCTAATAAACAGTCAGGATATCACCGTCTCTTGACAATACCAATGTCCAGCGTGGAAGTACTGGTATGTTGATGATGGTTTGAAAAAATAATCTACTTTAAGACTGATAGTCTCATAGAGAATATAGTTTGTGGACTTGGATATCCTGTAGTTTCTACATTATCGGTATGGAAATTGAGAGTAGTTCCTCTACCGATGTAAACAAACTCAACGTTGTCACTGCTTAGCGGGTTTGAGTGAGAAATGACAGCTTATTTCTCGTTGATACCTCGCCTTAAGTCTCCTTTACGTATCAATTTAAATAAGACAGAATTCAGTAGATTTAATGCCGTAATTATTTACCTCAAGGACCGAGAGGGCAGATTAGTGAACCATCTACTTAATCTTTTGAAATTTGTACTAACAATAAATTGAGTGGAGAAATTAAACAACAAAATTCCTTTGTTTATAAGCGGCGTGTTAGCTTAGATAATAAGTAAAATAAGCTGATTATAGATACAATGTGAAATTTAAATAATGCTTCGTTTTTTTGAGCCTTTTGGGGTCGAGACTTTAGGTACGAGTGCTAGGTCTTTGTTTAAAGGCAAAAAGGCTTATCGACGCTTCACGTGATCAGAGGGCTGGTGTTTTTCTTGCTCAGAGAATTAGCATTGCCATTCAACGTGGCAATGCCTCCAGCCTTTTGGGTAAATTTCCGGTTGAAAGTGATGCTGACGAATATTACGATGTCTAAACAATTTTTTCTTGGGATATTTTTTTGTTTTTTTTTTATTGTTTAATTTTACGTTTTAGTTTCTTTTTTTGTTTGTAATTAATTGAGAGGAAATAACATAAAAATAAATATGTAAGCAATTTTATAGGTAATTTGTGATCAAATTTCTGAAAATATATTTCAATAAAAAGAAATTCATAATGAAAACTATTTAAATCGGTTCGGCAAAAACAGATTCATTTTCTACAATCTATTATTGCTTTTTAATTAAAGACTATTTCTAGGAACGTAGTTTGCAAGCGTTTTTCATATTCAGCAAACAGCACACAGATAAATTGAAAAGTTTATCCTACAGAGCAGTATTTTAAAATGAATTTCACTAAATAAATTGATACCCATAAAATGCTACTACAATTTTTTAAAGGCAAAATATTTAAATTACTATTTTGAAAAACAAAAAAAGTTGAGATTCTTTGATAATTATATAAATTTATAAACTGACATATCAGAACTGCATGAATGATTTGCATAAAAAAATGTTATTAATAGTGTTGTCTTAAGTTCACTCTAAAATTAAGTTTGCTGAAATAAAATAGACATCTTACATTTCCAGAACCTGAACTGTCTGACTTCATTCAGTTTATTAGTTAATTGAAACATCACTGCAGAATTCTCATTTCAACTTTCATAAAAAACATTTTCAATTTGAATAAAAATGGCTGAGATAGTGTAACTTATTCCTGATTCAGAAGTCGACAGCAGTTTCGAATTACAGATGAAGTTTCCTTTTTAAAACTTTATACTGAAGAAACTCGGATCGTCTTGAACTCGCTTTCAAGTTTCAACATGGCAAAGCTCTTAGGTATTGAATACTATGGGTAACTTGTTCTTAGTTTTGTTACCAATAGGTGTTTATCATGCGTCAGCTGTTCTTGATTAAAGGTTCATTTTACGCTTTAAAGTTGCGCAGTCAATATTGTAGAAGTTGACGACCAGTATGGACCAGGCATTTTATACAATGTCAGGATACTGAAGGATTAAGAATATATATTGTCACTAACCTATTTCAACCCGTAGGTGTCGGAAAATGCGACTTAGGGAGAAACATTAAACAAAAAAGAGCACTGTAAGAAAAGGAAAATTCCAAACAAAACCCTATACCGACCCGTCTGGCCAGAAGCCTTATTCCTCTTAATTTTATTAGAATATATGAAAATTAAGAAGAATAATCAGTTGAATCAGTATTTTTAATTTATCTAAGTTAAAATAACAGATTTCTTAAATTTCTCTCTTCTCCTCATACCATTTAAATTTGCATCGTTTCATTTTTGAAAGTTCAGTTAAAATTTAAATGAAACCCTTAGAATTTTAACTGGGTTAACGTTTATGGTACACGCCTAAGGATTTGAGAGAGAATGTAATTTTTGCTTTGACAAATTTGAAATTTCCAAAAATAGGTACTATTTCAAGAGCAAAAATATGATGGTCTTTAAATATTTATTTTCAATATCAACCTTTTGCATTATTATCTTCTTATTTTCTTTTTAGTCAATTAGTATAGATAAAATATATATTTTTGCTATCAGTATTAAACGAGATAATTAAGGAAAATATTGTTATTGGATTGTTCTGAGCATCAATATTTTATTGCTCACTGATATCCAATTATACGATAACAACAAAAACTGGTAGTTAATTTGTCATCACAAGAAATATGTGAGACGTTTTTGTTATATTGTCTTCAATAATATAGCAGTTATTATAAGAGTGATTGAATATTCTATTATTTCACTGTCACTGTAGCGTAGCGATTAAGGTGGTTGCTCTGTCACAAACATAGCCGTGCTGAATGACGTGGGTTCGATTCCCACACGGGACAAAAATTATGTGTTTCGTAGATAGTTGTTTTGAGTCTTTGTGGACTTTGTGTAAGACCTGAAAGTGGTGCCAAATGACTGATGACCTTTGATGATGTTCAAGAACAATAATATTTTATTTGTCACACTATCAATTTATTTGACCTCGGTTAAATTTAATTTATTTTAATATGCTGGCAACACTGCATCTTCCTTTTGGTCCACGGCAATGGTGGTTATCGGTTATCTTTTCATGTAATTTTTATGATTCATCAATAAACGCTGTAAAATGTTCTAGCATGTTTTATTTACTCAACTGATGATTTTTCACAAAGAATTTAACGTTAGAACCAAATGTGAGTTTGATTCGACGCGTTAATTTCCATGACTACCAAACAGGCTGAAGTTGTACGAGTGTCGCTTAAGCCTTGGCTGTGCGTGAAGTAACTTTTCAGTATCCCCAGATTCTGAAACGATACTCCCGAGGTATGTAAATTTGTTTTGTGGTCGTAGGCAAATTTGCTGACACTGCTTTATAACCTGTTAAATTCTTAACTTGTGACTTTCATAAGGGTTACTTTGTAACCTAGATAAATAAACGAGCTTTAATTTAATTTCCTTTGGACGCGCTCCACATCCTTTGCATCAATCCGAAATGGCGCGCGGTTCCCTAGTCCATATTGCATTTCTTGAGTCTTCCGAGTGTTAATCTTGAGTCCCGTAATGCAGGTCTCACTGCAGAGATCGTCTAATTATTCTTTTTTATTTTTTAGGACAGGCCTGCCATAATATTTAAAAAATAATATTTCGAATACATGCACACATTCATCCTAATAATATGAATTGATTACAAATGTTGGAGCCTCAGGTGTAGTGCATAGAGCTCTTTACAATCATAACTAAAAATTATTTATAATCATTTCATAACTCATAAACGTGCTACTGCTAGGCACGGGTCTCCTCCAAATATTGTGAATGCAATTTAGCACGCTGTTTCGAATTTTCCTTTTCTTGCAGTGCTTTTGTCTGCATAAGGTTACTCCCTTAATCTCCTTTTACGACACCCACGGGTAAAAATAGGGTAGTGACATTATGTATTCTTACTACTTGCTTTACTTTACTTACTTGTCATTATACTTCTGCTTAAAAGCAACTTAAAAGATTTATATTTTGTTTACCTATTTTCACTCTAAAATCACCTGTCGAAGAGAACTTAGTTTAATTAATCAAGTGCTTAACACTGATAATTACGAGAGTTTATAACTTTGTACCTCCGAAGGGCAGACACCTGGTGTCAAATAAAGGGTTTCTTTATGATCCAGACGGAATTTCATTACGAGAAAATCGCGTTTTAAACGAGTTACAGTAATGGCATGATAAAGAAAACATGACTGATGAAATTTGGTTCGCATTTGTTCCAGAAAATTCCCAGTTTATTATATGGTAAGTATGACGTAAGAAGTTTTAAGTGAGTTTGCAGGATTAAGTCTCCATGTTAGGCATTCATGTTGAAAATACGAGTAACTTTTGGTAAATAATTTGTAATTGTCTTCGGTTCTTTGTAAAAGTTAAAACGTTTAGAGATGAGTGCTCAAATTTAAAATGTTTCATGTATTATACATATCAGAAAAGCCACCTCGATATACCGCCGCAACCAGTGTTCAACTAATCATTCTAGTATCCGGCGATCGATCGCCCTCTTGCCGCACTCTCACTCCACCATACTAGATAGAAACATCATATCAACCCAATGATGTCCACTGCTGGACGTAGGACTCACCAAGAAACAGTTTAGGGAATCTATATAGGTATACGTAATAATCAGCTACATTGTTGTTGTTGATTCAGTCGCCAATTAAAAGTATAGCAAATAACTATTTCTTCCTATTTAATTACAGTCGGCGATTTGTCAAGGTAAATGGTATTACGAAATTTTATTAATAGAGCCTTATTTTTACCTTTTGTAGTTTTTTTTTTTTTAATTGTTTTAGGTTTAGGTTGTAAATATTGTTTATTTTTATTTTTTATTTAAGTTAGTTGATTACCTTAGTTTAATATAGTTTATATCGTTGTAAATAAAAAAATGTACCACTAATAAATAAATCATAAAAAGTGTTTTTATAGAATAATATACTGAACTTTGCCGTATCTAATTATTTTATGTAGTAGGTACATTCTCTAGAACTTATAATAAGTTATCTTGTAAATATAAATCTCATCCTTACGATAACGTGAATAAAATTCAAATCCATATTAATTTACTGACACTTTTTCTGGCTTTGAATGACGTTCATAATCATATATGTGATCCAAATGAAATAAAAAGATTTGACTTTGACTTTGACTTATGGCAATCAGAAGACCTACCCTAATATCGACATTCGATTGGTTGATTTTTAAATAGTTTTAAATGATTGAATTAAATTTTCAACGTTTGATGACGATATCAAAATTGACTCAGGTACAATGTTTAGTAGATCAATTTTCGAATACAGGTTTATCTAGTCGCTATTAAACAGAGCATAAAGATAAGAAAACTAATACTAAGCCTCGGGGAGTGGACTAGTACAAAGTTGATAAGCAAGTAACTATGTTGACTTGACAAACTGCAGTTCTTGTTCACAAACTTGTTACTTAGGTAACAGCCATAATTTTGCTAGCGTGCTCACGTAAGCGACCTAACAACTTGCTAATTACAACTAAGACTTATTTGTGTTTGTTTTACTCATAATTTTTAGTTTTCTTATTAGGGTTCCGTAGTCAAAATGGCAAAAACGGATCTCTTATAGTTTTGTCGTGTCCTTCCGTCCATATGTCACAGGCATTTTACTCAAAAACTACGCTAATCGTCGCTAATCGAAACATTTATTAAATTATTTAGACGAAAATAACGTTGAATGGAAAAATAAAATTAAAGAAGAACTTTTTATATCAAATATATTTTTAACGTACGTCTTTTTCAGATTTACTAACATTTCGAGGCAGGAACTTACCAACGGTTGAGAGTATGAGTGCCCTGTCAGTTTGTTTCTAAATACTTAAATACTAAATCAAATATTTCTATCAAATGAAACGCAAATAGGTAATCTACCCTAACTTAACAAACAAATAATAAACCAAAGTATTTAGATTAGCGATTTATATAAAGTACTTCCAGTAAATAAGGTTAACGACAGCGACGAAGGCTTAAGTGGATTTCATTAAGAAATAACCCTTTGGGATCCCGCGATTTTCTAATTTAAAGTAACAGTTGAATTTTAGTGTTATATCTTCCGGGAATTTTCAAATGAAATTGAATCTGCAGTATCTATTTTTAACATTAAATAAATTTGGTAAATATTATTGTTATATAAAAACAAAATTCCCGCTTGGGTAATACAAAGCCGCTCTTAAAAGGCAATCGATTCGATCTATTTATTCTAACAACATGTCAGATTGGTACATTGATCATGAGATATGTCAAGAGTTTATGTCAGGTATGACGTTCAATTGAAGTAACATTTAAATATTGCCAATAGAATCAGTGAATTTGCCCCTTGTGTTGGCTGAGAAGAAAGAAAATCGCTCAAGTACATTTGACAGGCATATCGAAATCGTTTATTCAATTAAAGAACTGCAAGTAGGAGTATGAAATTCTGTGCAATATTAACCACAGTATAATTAATAAATAATGTTTTACTAACAATGTATTTTATAATTATTTATTATTAAATACCTCCATCAACGACCTCTCAGAATTTCTTGATCAACATACACAATTACACATAAATAAATACTAAATCTGTTTCTAGAATTAAGCCATCATTTAACTATTATGTTGTTGAGTTATTTATATAATTCGCAACTGATGTCACCATTATAATAATATACAACGTATCAATGAGTCAATTACATGATCCAATATGAAACACCATAAACTACCAAACGTTATTATTGTCCGCTATTTCTATTATTCGAATGTATGAGGCCCTATAGGGACTCATTTATACCCCTGATCAGAGGACACAATTAACAAATTGTGTCTGTTTTATCTCGTATAATACACAAACAGAAATACGATGGGGTAAAAAGTTCAATTTATCGTCCATAAAAAGTAATAGCGTAATAAAAATTCGATCTTTTAATTGACCTGGAAAACGTTCCAATTAACGTGCACGAGTCTTTTAAGACTGTTTCTCGTTCAAGCTATCTCTTTTAGTATTTTTTAAATCAGCTCTCTAGAAAAGCGGGCAACATATTTAATTATAACAAAGTGTAACTCGTGTACATCCTAATTTTAATTTTTAAATTTAGATATCAATATTCATTTTCATCAGCAACTCATTAAGTCTCACTGCTGGGCTCGGGTCTCCTCTCCTCTAACTAGAGAGCTGAGGAGGTTTAGGCCATAATCCACTCACGCTGGCCTAATGCGTGTTGGTGGATCAGACATACTAATAGAATTTCTTCTAGGGTATGTGGGTTTCCTCATGATGTTTTCCTTCACCGTTAGCGGATGGTAAGTCACTTGACTATTGACTAGTACATATATAAATTCCACAAAGCGGAATCCACATTGGTACTGCGGGTCGGGATCCTGCTCGGACCGCGTGATTTGCACGCCACGCCGCCCGTTTTTTTTTTCTCATTTTAACGGTTAATTAATAATGGCAGCAAAAGAGAAAAGAAGTTATACACTAAAAGATTTTAAATAGATGAATTTTCTTTTATAGGTATTTTTTGATTACGTCATTCCATCTTATTAGAGCCTACTTTATAAACATTCAATGTATTGTGTGTTCTGTGTCTTATTCATATTGTACGATTTGTTGAACAAATTATTTTAGAAATGGATATTATAAATTGTTATTTTCGTATTCCTTATTTCAAATCCCAACTAACAATGAGTCATCAAAAACAGAAGACAAAAAAAAACTGTTCGTCGGTAAGCCGATTCACTATAAATTATTCGTCTGTCGACAGACATTCCCATAATCCATACAAAATCGTATAAAATATTGAAGAATGGCGTACCTGAGTTGAAACTGATACGGCCGAACCACCCACGCCGCCACCTAAAACAAAGAGGATAAAAATTAAAGTGAGTTTTTATTTCATGGTTGTGACCATAGACCTAGGATCCGCGCGCTACCGCAGGTTGTGACAGTGCAAATGGTGATTAAAAATATCTTAATATTTTGACATAATATAAAATTTTTGTTTTGAAAAAAACAACAACAACGATGGACGCTGCTGGGAGCTTGAGGCAACGCGCGACGCTTTGTCGACATTGAAGTGAAACTTTTGCAACCACTCACACTCCAACATGTGCACACTGCATGCCTCTTTATTTAAGTTATTGTTTATAGTTATTGGGGACGACTGGGTAAGAGGGTCACTTGACTGAATGTAAGTAAGAGAAAAATTTTAACATTTTTATCTTTTTACCTTCAGTCATATGACCCCCGTGCCCAGTCGTCCCCAATAACCTAAAGAAAATATTGACAAAGTCTCGCCTGAGTATATTTTACGAAAGTAGAGATTTATTTTCGGTCGTATAATATAGTCGTATAAATTAGAACATCATCTAGTTCTAAGAAATATTTTGGAGTGAAAATAGACTTTGAAATCTTTATTTATTTAGCAAACAAACTCAAAATAATTTTATATACAATTATTTTTACTCTTGGAATATTCATAGACTTTGCTATTTATAGGTACAAAGTATAACTTAGAAATACACCATGAAATAATAGTGGTAGCACAATTACATCTGCTGCTGCTGCGTGAAGTTGGCTATGAACCAGTATCTTTAAAATAATCATTTAAATATTTTTATCTTCTATTCGTTTATCTTCTGTCTATAATTTCTATTCAGACCTTACCTTTACTTTGCCTCTGCCCTTAACTTTGTTGATAATATATATTTTAGACACATCCGGAAATACATATGAAATATTACAACTTTAAAATGTAAAACCTGTCAAAGTTAAGACAAGTTTGAATACGTTGCTAAAAGTATCTCGCAACACTTGAAACGTTAAACTCGAAGTCAAATCATTCATTCTCATTCGATTCCACATTCTAGAATATCCTAAACTTATTTTCCGCTACGATAACTTGCTCGTGAAGCGTATCTTGAAAGGAAATCTTAGAATGTAGATGAAAAGTATCATCTTAGCGAATATGCATTTGATACTATAGACACAAATATGCAAGGATACGCTTTCTTACTCTTTTGAAAGCTTACGTTTGATTCCCACATTATTGTATTTTAAATACCATTGGTTTGACATAATTAGTTTATAGATATTTACTTGCTTACCGAGATTCTATTGAAACAGATTTTTATACTGACTGTACTTTATACATACTCTCGAAATGGAACGAATGGGTGCTGCTGCTATGCCAGGGGTCGAATGGGTACGTCTTATTATATGACTTAATTATTTGGATAACTAAATCAATAACGTCCTTAGTACTATTCATTATCTTAAATAGGATAGACCGTTATACTAAATACATCTCGTATATACATTAACATATTGCAGGGTTTTGTTCTGTTAGAACAGATGAAATTAACTTCCTATATAACTTAAGATAAATAGCTGCATTTACGAATTATCATCTCAGTGGGATCATTATATAACTTTGCAATTTTATTATTTTTTTTTTATTAGGGAAGAAAATTATAATAATGAAAATAATTAAATTAAACATCTACTTACATAAAACTATATATACAGTTAAATACAAACAAAAAAAAGGAAACTAAAACGAAAACTTAAACAATAAAAAAAAAAAAATCAAATAACCCAAAGAAAACTTGTTTAGGCATCGTAATATTCGTCAGCATCACTGTCAACTGGAAACGTACCCAAAAGGCTGGCGGCATTGCCACGTTGAATGGCAATGCTAATTCTCTGAGCGAGAAACACACCAGCCCTCTGATCACGTGAAGCGTCGATAAGCCTTTTTGCCAGATCTTTAAACAAAGACCTAGCACTCGGACCCCACGTACCTAAAGTCTCGACCCCAAACGGCTCAAAAATATAATTACCAATTAAATTATGGTATTTTCGCCGTTTGAGGGTCTCTGCGGCTGCAGCAGCAGCGCCAGCACAACCCGCTGAGCTTGAAACATGGGATGGCGCAAGGGTGTCGACACATGTTGCGTCCCACACCAAAGGCCTACCCATCTTCCAGGGTAATAATGTCAAACCATCAGGTCTCTTCCCATCGTCACGTGCCAAGCCATTCGGTTCAAGAATAGCTGGAACGCCAGCGGTGACAAGAGCTCGGCGGATAATGTCATTTAAATGGGCATGCCGTGGTATACGACCTGCGCTCCTGCTGCAGGATAGGCCATGGTGACCGAGGCTATCGACGGCCTCCCCACAGTGACAATGATGCGGAGAAACACACGGTGCACCTAAACGAAGACAAGTGGCAAGACGAAATGTTGTATCGTCCAACATTGTGCCTATGTTGGGCGACGGGAGTGCTTGAAGCCATTGACCAGATTCCCATTCGCCCACAGCAAGCAAGCGCGCACGTTCAGCAGCAGTAGAAGCTGAAGAAATAAGATTTTTTCTTCTCATACTGCTGAGCGGCCCGTCCCACAGCTTCTGGGAGAATAGGTTGGTCGGCAAATCAGTACCTGGACGAGCCATTTTCCAAGCGTTCACAGCCTCGGTCTTACACAGCACTTCAGAGTTAAACAGTGTAGGTTCTAAAATTTTCCTGACTAACTCATCGGTGCTGTGGACAGAAGACAGAAACGCTGGTAGACTTACATCTGAAATTTTGCGAACGCCGAGCCCCCCAAATCAAATAGGGAGAGACGCCTGGAGCCAGACTCGGTCGTTCAAAGCCACATTTAAAACTTTACTCAGAGTAAATTGGATAATTTTGTCCATTTTGTCTAATAGAGGTGTGTTTTGCCAAAACTGTGTTGATCTTAGGGCGTGAGTAAATTTTGGTACAAAAAGACAGTATCTAATAATGGTATAAGCCGAATGTGTGTTAATATTTAAAAGACGTTCAGAAACTTCATTAAAATTTTGAATTTTTTCTTCAACAAAAGAATTGTAAGATTGTTCAAGAACGGGGGACCCAAGGAGGCGGAAATTACTTTTTTCAATAATTTTGATGCCAGGTGCCAAACAATCAAATTTAGAAATTACCGAAAGTCTATCATTAACATTTTCATTTAAAAAAATTTCACACTTGTTTGTGTTTAATTTTAATCCAATAGATTCAAATTTGGATTTTAAAAGGGCCAAATCTTGTAAAACTGTATCTACGTCACCTCCGAGAGTCCCGTCGTCTAGATACCAAATGTTAAATTTTGAATTTAGCTGCCGAATAATTGGATTTATAGCTAGACTAAAAATGACAGGTCCAAGAGGGTCACCTTGTTGACATCCCACTGCCGAATCCAACACGTTGTCCTTGTAAATTAATTTTGAAGTGTTCCTGTAACATTGCCAAAGGTATTTGTAAATTTTGGGAGTTTCTAATTTTACTTGTTCTAACAAGGTGTCCCTGTGTACTGAGTTGAAGGCATTCATCAAATCAACCTTCAGAATGACCTCTCCTTCACCACAACCAAGGTAAGTAGAGAGAGCGTGTACGGCAGCCTCACAGCCCCCCTTTGAGCCGAAGCCCAACTGTAGGGGCTGGAATTTGGAAGTAAGTTCTTCACAATAAAATTTGCAGCAAATTTTGGCTGCCAAACGCCTGTACGTGCTCCCCACGGCAATGGGACGAATACCACCATCTTTTTTCTTCAGTGCACATAGGTTTGCACCATACAGAATATCGATGATGGCTTCGTCCACATTTCCGGAGAGCATCAAGTTGATTAGTCCAGTCAGCTCCTTTAGGAGCGCATCACCGGCCTCCCCGCACTTGGACAAACTAAATCTTTCAAGTGTTGGGGAGTCAAACCATCGAGGCCACCAGCAGAGCCAGTCCGAAAGGAGCCGACTGCGGCTATCACTTCCTTGGGAGTGGCACTAATACTCTCCAGATCATTATCTGGAGGATCTGGGAAGGACAGATCAATCGTAGGCGCAGGATGCTTGCTTTTCAGACCTTCGAGGTATCTGGAGAGCAAGGCGCAACTACATCAGTACTAAATAATAACCTGGAGGCTCCCCTTATGTCACCTTCCCTTAACTTCGATTCCACATAATGGTATAATGTCCTATTATTATTATTTGATTGTAATTTTGCGTCAGAATTGTTTGCCGAAATTTTACAGTTATGTTTAATTTGGGAGGTTATAGATTTTTTTGAAGTCTGATCGTTGGAAATGTGTAAAATCTTGTAAGGAAAGGAAGCTTCTTTTTATATAACTATATTATTATAAATAATAATTGTTTTCATAAATTGTCAACATAAGTTTTTATAAACTTATTCTTTTAACTCCTCCAAGAGTACTCGAAATTTGGATGAAATTGATTTATTAAAAAATTGCACTCACACGTATATAGATAGATAATATACGTAGATAGATAGATATACGTTTGCCTTTAATAAAGTAACGTCGTAAAAAAGTATTACATCCTTCAAATTTGCAACTATGCAAAGAGAATTTTAAAGCTTACCTTGTTGCAAAAATGCGGCATAAGGACATTTTCTCAAGAGCATTTCTTAGGAGCTTAGTCAGCAAAAATGAAACTTCGTTTGTATAAAGATCATATGACGATGTTAATAACAACGTAAATTGAACTTTAAATAAAAAGTAGGTAAATGTCAGATGTATTTCTCGAGCTTAAAGGTATCGTCTCTTTAATTAACAAATTGGATCATCTTAAAGCAATGTTTAGATAGAATGTTTTTTAATTTAATTTCTTTGTTAATTTATCGAATCAAACTGATATTATTATGATAATGTTGGCAATTTAATGAATAATTTTCAAATATAGTTTAAAACTATTAAAATTAAGGAATAATTTAAAGGATTTTAGTGCCGTGGGTTTCACTCCCGTGGAGCTTTATTTGGCCACTGCTCAGCACCAATTGATTGTAGCGTGATTTTATATAGCCTTCCTCAATAGATAGGCTATCCAACATCAGAATAGATACAATACAATTGTCATCTTCTACGATTTGCAACATAAGTTGTAGGTTTTAACTAATTCAAATTCTGAAATATCATTGTGTACCATTAAAATATCTTGCTACTTATATCAAAATTATAATCAAAATCCTATTAGTCAACGAACAAGAAATTCTAATTAATTTTGCCACATCCTTCTATCAGACAAAAAGCTTACCAACCCAACTTTTTACTATCTACTAATTTCACTAGACATTTTCTTCTAAACCCACGACCTAAATTGACAAATAAAGCATTGTATTTTGAGGTCGGAGTATCAAAAACGCACGAAAAGGGTTAGAAGTGGGTCCTCTCTTGTCATACTGTCAGTTACAGGCAAGTGAACGTGAATATGACGAACCCAATTGAATTCAAGTTGTTCGGGTAATATTACTGTAACAAATATTTTTTGCACGTAATGAAATGGCATTGCAATATTAATTTATATTTTGTGCGCGTCGATCTTTAATTTGTTGTACCAATGAAAAGGTTCTAGCTGAAATTCAAATCTGGACTTTAAGCTCACCGTATACTGATGTAGATAAATTGTCTGCATTCTATGTATATGTATGTATTTTATTTATTTTGTGTAAAATTCCTTTCTTTTTTGTATTTTTATATGTGTGGCAAAATGAATCGTTTAAATTTTAAAAAGAAAGTTGTTTTATGATCTTGATCTTGAAAAGTGAAACGTGACAGCCCTAACTTTGATAGTAATGTTATGCTATAAATGTTATTGATATACAATCAATTAATATACAAACATAATGTTATCACGTCTGTCTTCCATTAAATTTGTGCAGAAATAACAAATTTCGAAGATGCGGATAAAATTGTGAATCGTTCTGAAATACGATAGCGTAATTCGTTTTCGTAATGGATTTCAGATTTAAGGTTTTTTGAGGTAGGTAAAATTATATAATATTTTGATCTATATATAATATGGGAGTTGTCTGGAAAGGTATTAATTGTACCTAGGTCTTCTATTCGCACTGTTTTAAGTTTAAACGTACTTTGTTGACTCAACCGAAATTGAATTTTTCTTTACATAGCAAAACTTTTTGAGGTTACCCTTTTATGGGGTGACAAAAAGATTTCATCAGATATGGGACAATATCAGGACATTATCACCCACAAAATCGAACATTGAAGGGGTCAATGGGAGACCCTTAGCAGATAGTAGAAGGTAAATTTCAAGCGGAGAGTATTTTTATGTGCTCAAATGTGAGGAAAGTCTTAGGGTTGCGATATTTTTGTGTATAGACCTTTTGTTGTGTGATGGTAAGGTCATTGTGATAATAATCGGGAAATCCGTAGAGTGCTGGTCCGCTCAAATTCTGACCGTATTTTTTTTTGACAAAATAATGTGGATGTCATGGTCTTACTAGTTCTTTAAAATAAATCCCGTCAACAGTAGGCAACTATATACCTACATTTGAGAACATTCATTGTGCTTCCATTTTCCAGTTTTATTCTGTTAGCTTTCGGTGTAAAACCACGATTTTAGACTTAAGCCACGCCAAGTTTAGCTAACAACAGTTTCTAGGTTGGAAATAAACACGTACAGAGGTTTATGTGTAGTAACGGTAGCTAAATCCCAAGGCGACATAACTGTCTTATGTACGAGATGTCGAAACTACTTCACTGGTGAATACTGTTGCTAACTTCTAAGAGAGAACTATATTTTGTGGAACATAGTTAAGATTTTTGTTGAAATGATGTCGAAGACAAGTTTTTTTATTTTATTAGTTTATAATATTGTGAAGACTTAACTTCAGTGAAATGTTTCTTTATTATTCTACGAGGTGCTTAGAAATTTAAACTTGCAAAGGAATTTAGTAGTGATGATACAAACTAGAAGCTAGAGACGTTGCCGAGTTAGTAGTACATAAGTTATTATTACAAGTAAATGCATATTTGATTTTATTCATTATGCATGCCATATTTTCCGTTTTAAAAATATTAAATTTACTTTATAGGATTGAAAATATTTTTGCATGCAAACGATTAATGTTCGAGAAGTACCTACAAAACCGAAAAACTAAATAAAACCATGTGTTCTTGAATGAAACACAATACTTATTTAAAAACAACGTAAAATTTTATCTCCAATAAAAAAAATATACGTGAAATAATTCGTAACAAGCTTCACAATAAGTACGACCATAAAAGATTGAGCAAATCCTTTTAAAACTTTGTAGATACTAGTGTAATACGAAAGAAAATTTCTACTAGTTGTATTTACTTTTTGAAAATCCAAAGCTTGCCAATTTTCCCCCTCTTAAACTTCGAATGGAGGTGAAGTCACGTACATGTGACATAGAATGTATACGACACCTTGCCTGCGACTGAGTGGCTTGCTTTCTTGTGTAAACTACAGACTACCTAACCCCTGTAACTAATTACATTTGAACATTGGCGTTTCTAAAAAGTTGAGATATATTTTGTTTGTTAATAATGTTGTTTATTGTATGTAACATAAGTAAACAAAAATTGTTGTTTATTTGTTAATTAATAAAAATAAATTGTATGTAAACTTTATAACTTAATTACTATTTTCAACCAAACTTTGATTTTCAATTTTTTTTTTCAAACTTGTTTCGACAAATCATTTTTTATAAAATATTTTCAGGCAAAACTTAGAATTCAAAATAGTCTGAAGTTCATTCTTTCTTTGGAATAAAAATCTACATTTTAATATAAGTAAACCGCAGAGTTGATTCTACTGAAAATGTTCGCCAGCACTGGGTAAACATTGTAAAAATATTAAAGAGTGTGTTGTTTGTACATGAAATTATATTTAGTTTCGCAAAGTGTACCATAAATTGGATTTGTTTGCGATTGTGGTGCAGCTTGCGACATGGACTCGCATGTTTACTCCGGAATTGGAATTTAACGCAAATGTTTAGTTTAGTAAAGTAATGGATTAAGTTGAAGTTTAAAAATTTTATAGTTTTGCAATCCTTTGTTAATAACTATTAGATGCTACTTATAATAATAATATAATATTCTACCACATTCACATAGCGCCATCTAGTCCCAAAGTAAGCAATTATATTTGCTTGTGTTATGGGTACTAAACAACTGATATACTACTTAAATACTTTTTTCTTTGTAAATACATACATATTATAGATAAATTACACCCAGACACAGAACAAACCTTTATGTTCATTACACAAAGATTTGTCCTGGGTGGGGATCGAACCCACGACCTCAGGCTTAGCAGTCACGGTCACTAACCACTAGACCAACAGGCCAGTCAGTCAGTCAGTCAGACTTGGCTTTTAATTACATACATTAGATGCAATAGATATATTATATATCACGCTTTTTTCTCATTAACGGCATAGGCAGATACCATTAATTCTATCTGCTGTGATCTTGAAATTATGTATTTTTCGCTTCTTCAACGTTCACCACATTTTTTCATAACGCGCTCATAGTATTGTTATATTGAGATGTTCGTTACGATCAAATTTTCGTTACCTTCACATTGATTTCATTGATTATTAAGTGCTATTTCTATTTTTTTGACTATTTTATATAACGTACAGGTGGTCGTATTCCTTTCGGAGAAGGTCGTTGAGATGATGGATTTGTCTACATAGTGAGAGAGAGTTTAAAAGAATAGATTGCTTATTAATATGTGTTTAAAGTGCTTCAGTTAAGAAAAGATGTTTGCATGGATTCATAAATTAATTAATAAATACACAAACAAAGAACCTTTAATGAAATAAAAGAAAAACATTAGTGTATAATCTGTTCGGTGAATCAATAGTTCTGACGGAAGCTTTACTCAGCAGCTCTTTAATCCGATTTGTGGGGTAACTGCACTCGAGCTTTTAGTGACGTGATAACTTTCCTAACGACCACTACATAATTACAAACAGAATGTTTGTACTAATGCACTGGGAAAGTTGTAGCTGGTTTTTTTTTTTATTATACATACTTTTTGTCCGTGTAGTGACGGATTAAGAATACGCAATGTCAATACCCCATGTGTCGTAAAAGGCGACTAACCTTAAGCATACAAGAGCACTCCGAGAACAGCCAAATTCAAAATAAAATCCTATACTAACCCGTCTGGCCAGCGTGGTATACTAGGCTAAATTTCCTCTACAATGTTTGTAGGAGACCCGTGCCCAGCAGTGGGACGTTTCTGGGTTGTAGTGATGATGATGATGATTCAAAATATTGAAATATCACCTCAATACATTTGAACACATCCCTGACATAAGCTATCAACGTTTCACGTGATCAATGTATTAATTTTTGGAGAAAACCCGTGCCCAGTAGTGGGACGTCATTACAACCAACCCATAAGGTCAGTTCCAATGATTATAAACTTTTTATTTACTTGCAATGTTTGTATGTTTGGGTCAAATCTTGCAACTGAATTATAAAGCAGTTATCCTCAGTCGATTGAGATGAAATTTTACATACATAATTATATTTTATACATTGGATGATAATGCAATATTTTTTAAATTGATGATGGATTTGGAAGATGGCCATGGGAACTCTGTTATAAAACGACGGTACACCATTGAGTTTGGGTTTATTTGATTTGTCTTGAAGAGGTCTCGAATCTAAAAGCTTGTTTGAGAAATAAATATTTTTTTAATCAAAACTTATCTCTATCTTAAAAACCTAGACTAAATACGTCCTAGTTTTAATACTAAAAATTATTCTACAAATGTTTCTACGAATCCTATTTAAGTTTAGCAATTAACTATAATAGATTGGCACTAAATAAGTGGGTACTAAAGGGCACCAAGTCGGAGTGATAGCCACCTTGGGAACACTTTTAATGGACCACTCGCAATGATATTTACGTAATACGGCTTAGAGGTCCCGAAATATATTACATACTTCTTGCTAATTAAATGTTTCCATTTATATTGGATAGGGTAATAAATTTGTGACTTCGTGTGAACTGCCTCGGTGGCGCAGCGGGAAGTGTATACGACTGCTGTGCAAGAGGTCCCGGGTTCGATTCCCGGGTCGGGTAAAAATGGTATTAGGCTTTTCTAACATGAAATTCCAGTATTGAGAATTTCCCGGAGTTTGGTAAACAAATGTTCCCGGTTAATGACAATAGGCTCGCCTCCCATTTCATGGGACCAAACAGCTGGCGAAATGTTAGTCGACACACCGCTGTCTACCCCTTCGGAAAAAAGGCATGATGCTGTGTTGTGTTATGTTATGTTTGTGAGTAGTATATTATGCATTTTTTAAATAAATCATAGACAATCCCTTTTCGTGTAGTGACGGATTAAGAATACATAATGTCACTACGCTATCTCAACCCGTGGGTGTCGTAAAAGGTGATTAAGGGAGTAACCTTATGCAGAGATGAGCATTACAAGAAAAGGAAAATTCGAAACAAACCTTATACCAACCCGTCTGGCCAGCGTAGGCTAAATTTCCTCTAGAATATTTGGAGGAGACCCGTGCCCAGCAGTGGGACGTTTACGGGTTGAAAATAATATAATAATAATAATAATATTCTGCTACATTCACACAGCGTTATCTAGTGCCAAAGTAAGCAATTATATTTGCTTGTGTTATGGGTACTAAACAACTGATATTATACTACTTAAATACATGCTTTTTTTGTAAATACATACAATACATATTATAGATAAATTACACCCAGACACAGAACAAACCTTTATGCTCATCACACAAAGATTTAACAATATTTTTTATATTCTGTAAATATCTTTTTGGAATACTGTGGTTTAAAGCATTTTAATATTGAAACTGGCCTCAAATATCTTGCCGCAAAGCTTTCCCGCTTTTTCAAGCGAGCTACGTTTATGGGAGCATATGCTTCACTGAACTTTACTCTGCTAAAGGTAATACAATATAAAATCGTCGAACAAAATAGCGTTTTACTTTCGAATGTGAAGTTGTATTTAAACTGTATGCAACCAAATTTTCAAATCAGATCAGTAGTTCCTGAGATTTGAGTGTTCAAACAAACAAAAAATCAAATAAACTCTTCAGCTTTATAACAAAACGTCACAAAACTTTACATTAATTAAAAACAACTTACACTTACGACCCTGACGAGTCAGTAACATCGACAACTTGGTCAGTTTGATCAAATTTGGCAAAGACCTCTATTTCTGTCTATACAATGATTATATTTATTAATTTCCAATAAAAATATGTTCCCTAAATACCAAATAAAGAACACCTTTTAAAAGGTCATATAAGACACGCTGAATGATCGAGAATATGAGGCATAAGTCTGTCTATTATTCAAATTGAAAAGGCCAACACAATACATTATATAAATAAATATAATGTGTTGTGCGAGAGAAAACGCCTATAAATAAAAATACATACCAATATTGTGTATCATTGTGACACCGCGAAGGCTTACAGTACAGTTATTTATTGAATATTTCAGGCATGTAGTAGAATTGAATGGTAGGCTTTCTTGGAATACAAATAAGTTTATAAAAATATAAAACTAATATCTTGATGAAAATATGTTTGGAAAAACGATGTCGAACCATGTTTCCGCAAAAGAGCGTATCTTCATGGCGCGTACGTCTTTTTGTTGAGAAGCGCAGTTTTTCGGCATTAACTCAAAAACAGCATATCCAATCATGTTGAAATTAATTTTCGTTGGATAATTTTAAATGTGTATCTATTTTCATTAAAAATTTTGAAAAAACCCACGACGATAACATCTATACAAAATAAGAAACGTAACATATAAAAAGGTTTAAATAACTTTATTTTAAATCCCCGACGAAAAGATAATAAGTAGCGTAAAAACAATCCCAAGAAAATTCGTCGGGGGCTGCCAATATCATTACTGTTTCTAGTATTAAATAATTATATATTGTAAACTAAATATTGTTAATAATTAGGTAGGTATCAAATACATAAAACTGCAATACTTTCGTTCATTTCGAGTCAGGGTATGGCAGCCCCCGACGGATTTTCTTGGGATTGTTTTTACGCTACTTATTATCTTTTCGTCGGGGATTTAAAATAAAGTTATTTAAACCTTTTTAAATGTTACGTTTCTTATTTTGTATAGATGTTATCGTCGTGGGTTTTTTCAAAATTTTTAATTTTGTTTTTTTCAGCTCTCTAGATAGAGGAGAGCCCAGCAGTGGGACATTAATAGGTTGCTGATGATGATGATGATGATGATCTATTTTATTTTTATTTTTTGGAATTTTACAAAGCATCTTTGAAGCTGAGTTTCTTGTTCTAATATAATAATAATATACTTTAATGAATATTTTGCTAAATAAAATAGAAGTGTCGATTTACATTCGGAATCACTAAGAAAACAAAAAGAAAAGCAAATTGAAACGCACGGAGTCGGTTAAATCGACTCCATCTTCGATATTGACTTGTAATATCCGGTGGCACGTCATTTCCATCGCTGATACGAACTCTGATATCACTTCCGGGACCCACTGACTATGAGTTTATCAATTTAGTTCAATAGTACCTATATCGAGTAATAACTTCGTCAAAAGACAAATTATATTAATGGACCATTTATTGCAGGATATTAAATACTGAAGTTTAGTTGGACCGGGGAACAAATTTCTTAGTTTCATGTGAATATTTGGTCGAGAAGTAAGTCAATGTTTAGTAGATTTGTTGGAACAAATCGACTAAAATTTTCATCTAAAACATCACGTTTGAAATAGTATCACGCTTTTTTCCTCAAAAGGCTAAACAGAGGTGCATCACATCAACATTTCGTCAGCTATGTTGGGGTCTATATAATAGGGGGACCAGCCAATTGCCTTGTCCTTCTTCAAACAAAGTTTAAAGAGAGCTATTCTCTTAACCCTTTGAACGCCAGAGACGTCTATACACGTAAAATGAAAATGTGCTCACCACGCCAATGACGGCATGGCACGTCAAAAATGTACTGTATTTTAAAAGCTTGGCGCTCAAGGCACGGCGATATCGATTTGACGTGGCGGTCAAAAGGTTAATGTAGGTAGTGGCTTGGCTGTGCCCCTAACATTGCCAACGTCCATGAGCGGCGATAACCTTACCATCAGGTGGACCATCTGATGGTCTGCTACCTTAGGCTATAAAAAAAACTTTTATTTTTTAAACGACGATAGCAGCAAATATGAATAAGGGCTGCCCGATGGTAAGTGGTTACCATATCCTATGAAAGCTTCTCTTGTAATACCAGAAGCATCAAATACGCGTTGCCGATCCTTTAATACTCTTCTCTCCCCAATGAGTTCAGCTACAGAAACACAAAACGAACGAGGCAGGAATATTATAGCTGCGGTCTTTTATAGGGTGAAGATACTTCTCAACTTCAACAAGAAGTCATACATAAAAATGGTTCCTAATATCATACGAAACAGAAATTGACGAAATTAACCAAGTGACATATAGTCAGAAGCTACAGTAACTTCTGTATCAGTGAAGCTGTAGTGACTTTTAGTATTATGTTTGTTATTTCAAGTCACTAAACCATTTTCGTAGCATTTTTCGTAGATTTAAATCTACGAGCTACGTACGTCGCTACACAACTACGCCTACAATACAAAAACACACAATAAAAGCAATAGTAAGGGTTCTCGCTTTCAGTGCAATATCCTGTACAGTCCAAACAGGAAAATGGCTTTAATAGGAATTTCCTTCGCATAATATCGGAGTTTTAGAAACTAATATTACAGTAACTTTACAGAAATGTGTAATGTTGTGTTATTATTATTATTATTATATATTATGACTGGCCTGTTGGTCTAGTGGTTAGTGACCCTGACTACTAAACCGGAGGTCGTGGGTTCGATCCCCACCCAGGACAAATCTTTGTGTGATGAGCATAAAGGTTTTTTCTGTGTCTGGGTGTAATTTATCTATAATATGTATGTATTTACAAAAAAAAAATGTATTTAAGTAGTGTATCAGTTGTTTAGTACCCATAACACAAGCAAATATAATTGCTTAATTTGGGACTAGATGGCGCTGTGTAAATGTGGTAGAATATTATTATTATTATTATTAAAGGGGCGCTACAATAGATCAACTCTGGTCGACGTAGCAAGGAGGCCACTAGTGGCTTCTGGCCCAATTAACCATAATAATAATGTGTATGACTGCGACGTGCGCAAGAGGTCTCATTCCGAGTTAAAAAGCATAATGCTATCTTCTTCTTCAGGTGTCTCTCCACAGCTGAAGGTTGGTTCTAAGCTAAGCGATGTTTTATAATTAACTAGAAGTTGCGCGGGGCTTCGCACCCGTCGATCTTTATTTGGTCACTGCTCAGCTCTTATTGGCCTTAGCGTGGTGTTATATAGCCTATTTTACACAGTGATAATGTAGCTTACTAACAAAAAAAAAAAAGCAAAAGAGTTTTTGAAATCAGTCCAGCAGTATTTTAGTTTATTCGTTACATACAAAAATAAAAATCTTTCCTCTTATAAACTATAGGAAACGACTCTAACGACATTAATGAAATTTTTTATTTTAATAGTGTTTCTTTTTAAGTTTTCCTGTTGACGTGTTTTGCTTTACTAAACAACGTTTTTCATTCGCTGCCAGCGCCATCTTGTAGAAATTTTCGGCAACTACATGAGACTTGTGGATAAACACAGCACTGAATTAACTTCACTTATTCACAGAGAGATAGAGAAAGATGAAGAGAATGACAACTATAAGCTGGAAGGATATGAAAACAAACGAGGAGGTATTAGAAATAGTGGAAGAAGAACGACTAATACTAAGATCAATGGAGAATAGAAGAGGAAAGTTAATTGGTCACTTGATACGCCACCACAACTTCTTTAAAACAATAATATAATTGAAGGAAAAATAGCAGCAAAGGGTAGACCTAGGAGAAGTGTCATCCAGCAAGTGAAGGAGAAAGTGGGAGTTGTGTCATATAAAAAAAAAATAGCAGAAAATAGAGAAGAATGACGATTGCTTCCCCGACAAGGGCAAAGCTCTTAAATAAGAGAGAGAGATTTATGGACATAACTCTTTCCAATATGTATCTTTATAATTTCGACTGGCCTGTTGGTCTAGTGGTTAGTGACCCTGACTACCCGACCCACCCAAGACAAATCTTTGTGTGATGAGCATAAGGGTTTGTTCTGTGTTTGGGTGTAATTTATCTATAATATGTATGTATTTACAAAAAAAAAAAAATTAATTAAATATCAGTTGTTTAGTACACATAACACAAGCAAATATAATTGCTTAATTTGGGACTAGATGGCGCTGTGTGAATGTGGTAAAATATTATTATAATGGCAATTGCTTCCCCGACAAGAGCAAAGCTCTTAAATAAGAGAGAGAGAGAGAGAGAGATTTATGGACATAACTCTTTCCAATATGTATCTTTATAATGTTTATTTCATCATGACGGATATTGCATGCCATCTCAGCTACCTCGAAAGGAACGTAACATTCCTGATTCCAAGTATTTCAATATTGCACTCAGTTATTACACGTTGGCGTTTTGTATGTGCTATAGCACCTACATAATTCTATGTCTGTTGAGGTTTAATAAGGTTGGAAGACACGGATTATATAGGTAAGGAATTGTACAACGTTATACCTTTTTATCCACGTAGTGTCGGATTAAAAAAACATAATGTCACTATGCCATTTCAACCCACGGGTATCGTAAAAGGTGACTAAAGGAGTTATTTTATGCAGACGATTTTCGAACTTTCCTTTTCTCGCAGTGCTCTTGCACTCAAAATTCGAAAGAAATCCTATACCAACCCACTTGGCCAGCGTGGTAGACTAAATTCCCTTCACATTTTTTTGGAGGAGACCCGTGCCCAGTAGTGGGACATTAATTTATGGGTTGTAATGATGAAGAGGATCATTTCAGAACAACTGAACCTATTG
This sequence comes from Laspeyria flexula, assembly GCA_905147015.1. Lineage (NCBI taxonomy): Eukaryota > Metazoa > Arthropoda > Insecta > Lepidoptera > Erebidae > Laspeyria > Laspeyria flexula. The sequence continues at coordinate 5,321,592 of LR989964.1, read as the reverse complement.
TGATAATTCTTTTGATATTATTTTAATTCTAATGTACCTATTTCTTACAACAAGGTATATTTAAAAGAAAATGTTGGAAAGTCTAAGAAGTTGGAATTTTGGTAATAAAATTTAGTTCTGATCTCTTGAATGAAAACAAATTCGGGCCGAAAAAGATCCGAAAGGCGGTCATTTAAATTGTTTAAATTACTGTAATTTATTGCGCCGCTTCTGAATTTGTTTGTGGGTAGTCTGTTGTTTTTGGGCCTACTGGGTGTATTTTCGTTGATTAAATTAAGACATGGATAAGATAGATATTGCCCAACTAACATCAGTCTTCAATTAACGCTAAACTACTAATGAATGCTTTTCAAAATTTTAGAACAATAGCCATATCCAACTCGAATTTCCAAATTTAATCGGTGACGTGGTTAATGCCTGCGAATCTCCAATTAGAGCTGAACTATTTTGTTAATAAGCGCTCATCCCGTGTTCCATTTTCGTCAATGATTCAAATTTTAAAACATCGAGTAGGTACTCGATGTAAAATCGATTCAGTCTAACATGAAAATTAATTACTAGACGCGGTCTTTGCTTTCATATAATAATAATCCCACCAAAAACATGAATGTGAAAATGGGAGCCTAGTTCAAGAATACTAGTGGTTGCTAATTTCGCAGACAAAAAAATTGAGATATAAAGTGAATGCCAAGTTCTGAACTAGTCGAATTATTTACAGAAAGCAGATAACTTGCTTAAAAATTGAAGCTCAAGATTTAACTTGGTTAGTTTTCATATAGTACACACATAGTTTTTCAAATCGGACCAGTAGTTCTCGAGACCCTAACGTTCAACCAAACAAACTCTTCAGCTATATGATATTGAAAGTAAAGATTTCAAAGATATTTATTTAATGTTGGAATTGAACCCACTACACTCGGATGATGATGTTACTGACAAGGCAACTACTTTTAATATGCCACAGTGCCACTCAAGACACAACATAGGCAAAATTTTAGGCGGAGGCTACTTTTCTATAAAATAAGTCAGAAAAAGAAAAAAAAAAAAAATTGTTTAAATTTTATCTCTTATTTATTATTTTAATTCTAATTTTCATTTTATATTTAATTTTATTATAATCTGTAATTTTTTAATTAGGTAAATCTAATAGATCCATGTTGTTGACATTTTTAAAAATTAATTTAATTGAAATTAAATTAAATTAAATCTCGTTGATCTAGCTTACAAAGTACACTTATGAAAGTCACAAGTTAAAAATGAACAAAAATCCGAAAAGTACTGTCAGCAAATACTCTACGTCTACAGAAACAACACTCCATTAGTTCACACAAACTAAAGCATTTCTAAAACAAAGTTTATCTCGAGTTCTAGTTACTGTCGTGTGTTTGCTAAATGCACTTTCAAAAGGGTAAGGCCCCATTAGCGCGTGGTTAGGCGTTTAATCGAACGGTAGTGGCGCAATATCCGCGACTAGACAGTCGCTATTTGAACACGAGTCAGTGTTAATGCATTTCCGATGTGTGTGCAATTGTTGTGACGCTGAATGTGTGGATTGTAGGTTTATATATTATTATATATTAGATGTTGCCTGCGTGGGAATTTCATGCATTTTTGTTGACCGAATATGCCCTTTTTAACTCACGACGCAATGATGAACCCGAGGTGTGTTATGAGTTTGACGTGTACTCACACGTGTCTACGTCTCTGTCTATACATTACAACTGACTTGCGCTTGCGGTTCCGGTCACGAAGTCTATCTGAATTCCAGACTAAAAATTAAAAAAAGAACGATAATTTTTATTACAATTTTTAGGTTGACGTTTTGATTTCCCGTTCTATACCTATTTCTAACCATAATACAATCTCCAAGTAGATATAAAGCTAGTAATATTAACTATACAGTTTAAGTTTCTAGTTGATAAAACTACCTCTTCTCTTCACAATTTTCACTTGAACACTTTTCACTTCACAAAATATGAAACTTAACTTTCCAATAAAATGTAACAAAGATATGACATTCGTTACGCGTCTGAACTGTGCTTAAAATTTCAGATTTATTGTCAGGCTCCAACGCTTCCATTTACCTGTGCTCACAGATGCAATTTAAAAAAATTATGACGTATTTTCATGCACCCGTTGTTTCATTCCATGGAGTTTTATACAAAGAATTTTAAGCTCTATTTATATGAAGATTCATTGTTACTGATGATATTTTGCATGCTCATTACGACACAATGCAATTGTTATGTGAATATTTTCGCTACATTTACATTTTAAGTTAAACTTATCTCTAGCTTTAAGTGTATTTGTACCCGACTGTCAGGACGGGTATTGTTTTTCGCGCGTATCTTATATGTTTGTAAATTTCTTTATTCCCACGTTTATTCCAAACGGCCGGATGGATTTCAACAATTAAGGTATTGTTAGATTCTTCTCAAAAACCCAAGTGTTCTTAGATAGGTAATAATAAAAAAAAAAATTTACGGGTGACTTTTGGCGCCAAATTGTAAGTGGTTAACATTTTTTTTTTAACCAAACGTATCTAGTGTAGATATAAAAATAAAAAGAATCAAATGTAGATTATAAATATATATATTTATGTTATGTATTTAAATTTAATCAGGAATAATAATTACAATCGTTTTTCGGTCTTTTTAGTGCGTTGTTTATTTATTTGTTGATTTTTTGCAGTCGGGTATTATAATTTTTTAATTATTTACTTGTTATTTATAAGAGTAGTTATGTTTTGAAGATGCTTAAGGGATATGTAACAGAATAATGATACGGTTTTGGTAGTAACATTTATCATTGTTTTTTTCTACGGAGTCAGACTTCAATAAGTTATTTTGGTCATACGAAAATCTTATGAATAGAATTAATTAAGATTTTAGAGTTTTTTATGAATAGGTTAGCTTTATAATTATATGACCGTATAGAGACGGATTAAAAATACATAATGTCACTACCCCATCTCAGTAGTGTCGTAAAAGGCGAAATAAAATGAAATGAAATCTCGTTTATTCATCTAGGTTACAAGGTAACACTTATGAAAGTCACAAGAATGCAACAGGTTAATAATTAATAATAATTTACAATTTGGGTAGCGTGTAAAGTGATGCAGCAGAGCACCACACCGTTAGAAATAACCTTATGCAGACAAGAGCACTGCGAGAAAAGAAAAATTCGGAAGAAACTCTATACCAACCCGTCTGGCCCACGTGGTATAGTAGGCTAAAGTCCCTGCACTTTCTTTTGGAGGAGACCCATATCAAAGTCAAAGTCAAAGTCAAAGTCAAATCTTTTTATTTCATTTGGATCACATACATGATACTTATGAACGTCATACAAAGCCAGAAAAAGTGTCAGTAAATTTGCCTACAGCCAGTTCACTGACAAGGTTGAGCTCTGAGAAGAACTTGGCAAGAAACTCAGGCCACTCTTTTCAATCGCCATAGTTGTTACAATTTTAATTGGTTACAGTTTGAAATATCACAGAAAGTACAGAACCAAAACACCATACTAAATCAAATTCAATAAAATTTGGATATGAGAAAATAATAATAGTAATAATGAGCAATCAAACTTTAATTTGTTTTCGTCAAGAAGTATGGTATGTGGGATCATCACTTGGTACCAACTATGTATTAGAAAACGGTAAAAACATTTTGTGAACACATTGTTTAGCAATATTAGCTTAAAAAATAAGGAATTGAATAATTTAGTAGCGCTAAAGCACAGCATACGACGACTGACCAGTCACCCCAAGTAGCGCCCGTTCACGGGCATGACGCACAGACCAGCCATCATTCTCTTCAACCATATTTGAGGGAAGAGAATGACCCGGCCAATACGACACCACAAGCAATGACAGTTTAGTGAGCATGACAATCGAAGACACTTGCTTAATAGGTAAGAAAAAAAAAAGATCTCAAAATGCTTCCACTTAACAGTAATAAGTGAACAAGAGTAAGATAGAAGTTATTCCTGCAAAAAATAGATTAAGAAGCGAGCAACTAGTCCCATGCCTTTTTATCATTATATAATCGTTTACGGTATAGTAGCCTTTCCCTATTAGATGTTTCTTAACCGTAAGTTTGAATTTCTGTAAGGGTAGGTTCATCATCTCAATGGGTAGTTTGTTATACAAACGGACTCCTAGTCCAACAAAAGAGTTGTGGACTTTATGAAGGCGATGGGAAATATTACAGAGTAAGTGTTTATTTCGTGTATTTAGTGAATGAATGTCACTAACTTTTCTGTAAAGGTGAATGTTCTGTTTAATAAACATAATATTCGCAAATATATATTGAGATGCAACCGTTAGAATACCTATTTCTTTAAAAAGTTCTCTCAGGGAAACTCGTGGGCCTAAATTATAAATAGAGCGTATAGCTCGTTTTTGAAGTATGAATATCGTTTCAATATCAGCAGCCTTACCCCATAGCAAAATGCCATAGGACATGACGCTGTGAAAATAACTAAAGTATACTAGTCTCGCGGTTTCCACATCAGTAAGTAGTCGCACTTTTCTGACTGCGAACGCCGCAGAGCTAAGTTTACCTGCGAGACACTTTATGTTATCCAGCAGTGAGACGTTTATGGGTTGAAATAATGATGATATATATTATTTTAAGAAATAATGTAAATAATTTATCACATAAATAATTTAAGCCAATATAAGCTGTGCTATGGGATTTAGACAACAGTAATAATTTTATGATTTTTTTTTTTATATTTAATTACATTACTATTATGACATATTAATTCAATGAGAACATTTGTACGCTAATCTTAGCAAAACATGTTGATACCAATCAATTTGCAAACCTATGTAAACCGCATATCTTTATCTTTATCGGTTAAATTGAATATCAAGATTTCGTGTAGGTATGAGTATGCGATCAGAGCTGGTTACCAGAAACACGCTTTATGATTTTAAATGCAAAATCTAGAACATAGACTATTTAACTGTAATAATTCACAGCTATATTATTTATGCTATGTTATATGTTGGAAAGTGTCTCTGCCTACCCCTCTGTTGGGAAAGAGGCGTGATCTATATGTATGTTATGTTAGCTATGTTATTTCTATTTTAATTTTTTTAAGATTAATGATGCACTTAGTTCTTATTTGTAAATATTGTTGTTTATTTTAAATATTAATGTTATTTATGTAAACAAAAACAATAGCATTCTATACAAATAAATAAAATTGACATATTTAATTAAGTTCAAATACCAATCCGAACTGAATTGACTTTCGTAATCTATGACGTATTATCAGCTTACTAACCTATTTCCCTTTAAGACCATTTTCATCTATTCTGCGGTCTCGGTAACAAATATATGGCCTGTTTAAACCTTTGTTTATATCAACGAGACAGTCTTATCCTGGGTTATAAACTGTATTGACGGATTTGAATATCTAAACTAAACAATGTCGTGTAATTGGTTTACAAAGACATTATAGGTAATGGTAATTTTTCTGCAACCTCCTTAATAGTAAAGCATATTGAGAATATAGTACTATTTGACTGGCCTGTTGGTCTAGTGGTTAGTGACCCTGACTGCTAAACAAGAGGTCGTGGGTTCGATCCCCATCCAGGACAAATCTTTTTGTGATGAGCATAAAGGTTTGTTCTGTGTCTGGGTGTAAAGTATCTATAATTTGTATGTATTTGCAAAAAAAAGTTGTATTTAAGTAGTATATCAGTTGTTTAGTACCCATAACACAAGCAAATATAATTGCTTAATTTGGGACTAGATGGCGCTGTGTAAATGTGGTCAAAGAAAGTATTTTTAAACGTACTTAACTGTTTTTTATCTAGGTATAAATTGAGCATATTTTGAAAATTTAATATTATAAAAGAAATTGTTAACACTATCTAATAGAATTAATTGAAAGAAGTAATTGTAGCACCACTAACAGCTGAACCGAAGCAAACTCGGTTTCCAATTTCCTTGTGATATAATTACGTAATATATACGTACGTATACCCTTAATAACTTATTCATTAATTATCAAAATTCGTTATGTAGTTCTAGGAGAATCCTTCAATTAAAAACATTTTGTAACAATAATTACTTTTGAAATCATCGACCCTCGTCCTATAAGTTTAAATATTTCCCACTATCAAATCAACTTTAACAGAATACTTAATTCATATATGCAAATATGTTACCTCAACAACCCGGCAAAGGTACTGTTGTTATTCAAATGTAGTCATATAATATGTATGAGTCCATAGAGACAAAGTTACTATCAGATGATTTGAATCACGAACGTGGGGTAGATGGTCCGTGGAAACATTTGGAAACCTTGCTAGCATACTAAAGTGTGTGTGTATTGATATAGCAGTGCTATTCAGTTTTGATGTCTATCATTCATCATGATCGCAGCCGTTAGACGTCTGTATGAATTCATCAGCATTTTTTTCATCAGCAACCCATTAAGTCTCAGTGTTGGGCTTGGGTCTTCTCTCCTTTAACTAGAGAGCTGAGAGGGTTTAGGCCATAATTCATTCACGCTGGCCTAGTGCGGGTTGGTGGATCAGACATGAGACAGGATGGGTTACAATGCCGTTAAGTATACGTGATTTGAAAGTCAATTGTCTTTAGTAAATGAAAAACGCAATTCTCTACTTCATTCGCAAAATAATGCTTTTTAACAATCTCCCTTTAGCCAAAAAAGAACCGGAAAAAAATAAAAATCTCAGAAGGCACCGTTAACGCAGTGATATCGAAAAAAAAACATCGTTTCTCTGACTTTGCACCTCAAAAGGAGCAATAAAAAATCCAATGAAGTGAAGTGTGTGAAAGATTTAATCTCCGTTCGGTGTGTGTGCCTCCTATAAATATTTACGAGACGATAACGTGAACGTTATTGGAAAATACTAAACGTGCTCTTTACAGTTCAAATGAAAATATTTTGCATTTTTTTAAAACCATGGGTTAGAATTTATCAAGTAGCCCAGAAGGCTTCCAACTTGACATTAAGTGGTTAGCGGGTCTAACAACTTTAGGTGCTTTCCGAAGCATGGAAATTCTAGAGAATGATCATGCCACAAACGTCCACGCCCTTGCTAAACATTGCTTAACCTCGTGGAGCGAGTCGGACATCTTAGTACCACAATACTTCAAGCGAAAATTGACATTAAGTCTCTGATATCATCAAAGTCGAGGCTAAATCAGAAGAGAAGATGTCTTATAAGCAACTAATATCAGCTGAAAGTTACCGCAGTCAATTCGAATACCTACATAATTGTCTTAGTTCCCGCTAAGAGAATTAGGTAGGTATTCGAATATTCTCAGAGCAGAGCAGCAGAGCAGCAGAGCTAACTGGGAAGTGAGCTCTGCAAACTCTAACTACTTATTAGGTGAATACCTTTGCAAAATATCAACTCTAAATAGCATAAAATTAACTTAGACACTCACAAAGCTAAATGTCGTTGAGCTAATCCGTATTCCGTTTCCCCAAATTAAACTAGATACAGCTGATATAATATAGATACTTCAACTACACTGTATTTTAGCAAACGCAAAGCTTTAAGACTACAGAGCAGTTTCGATCACAAATAAAACAACATTGCTCTCTAAATAGTATTGGACAATGTGCTTCATTAACAATCCGAAGCTGAACATTTGCCTTCCCCTGGCGCTTTTGTACGAACTAGTATTGACATCGACAATTTACTCCTGCTATTTTGTTGCAGTCTACGAAAAACTAACATTTTGAACATGGTTATACAATATTATTAATTTTTTACAATTTTTTTTTATCTTCATCATTTCAATCTATAAACGTCCCACTGCTTGGCACAACTCCTCCAAAGATTTTGGAGGGAATTTGGCCTACTATACCATGCTGGACAGACGGGTTGGTATAGGGTTTTGTTTCAAATTTTCTTTTTCTCGCAGGACTCTTGTCTGGTGAAGGTCCGTGTAGTGACGGATTAAGTAATAATATATAAGTATTATTGTCACTACCTCATTTCAGCCCTAGATCTATAATCATAGGTATATTTTTACAAGATATTTCAGAAGAGTAATTCTTCATCTTAATTCATCATCATCATATCAGCCGAATGACGTCCACTGTTGAACATAGGCCTCACCTAATTTCCGCCACAGCGAGCGATTTCAATGCCGATGGGGCAAAAAAGTTCTCGAGTAGCGGCCACGTATTGAAAAGCGCAGTGTGGGCGGCCCCCCGCCAGATGGACCGACGACCTAGTAAAGGTTGCGGGTGGCCGTTGGATGCGGGCGGCACAAAATTAGAATTCTCTTTTTTTTTTTTTTTTTTGAAAAAAAAAAAAGAGAATTAGAATTATATTATTTGAAGAAAATGATATCAATATGATAAATATAATACCTGAACTTATACTCCATCTCATAACAGTGATTACGCAATCACATTCGTAATTATTTTGCGGTTCACTCATAAATTAATATGTCAGACATTATTACTGGTGGTTGATGTTAATTAACTCGTGTGCAGAAAGTAATTTTATTATTTCGCGCGAGATATTTTCTTGTATCATTCGTTATAATGATATTATATTGATGGTTCCTATTTATTTTCCGTGGTGTATTTACTCAAGAAGTTTATTATGTAATAATAAAGATACAATAATAATAATAATACTTTAATGTTATATATGTTGTTAATAATATTAATAATAATGGGTGTACTTTGTGTCCGTTAGTTTCATGTTTGTAAAGCTCCCCGCGACACAGGGCTTGTTCCCTAGTGCGGGCGTTGTATTTAAAAAAAAAAAAAAAAAAATTTAGTTTATTGCTTCAAACATGGTAGGTTAGAGATGTTACAAAAAATCTGGTTTCACATATTTGGCCGTTATACAGCATGCAACAATAATGTACCAAGTAAACCCTTAAAATAAAATTTAAGTACATATTTTACTATTAATAATGTAATGTATTCTTAAAGTTATAGGATTTACAGGAATCATTACCTAGGAATTCATTAATTGAATAATAACATTCTTCTATTAACCACTTTTGCAGCGCAGTGCAAAATTTATTAAACGGCAGAGACCTTATTGTCTCTGGTAGTGAGTTATAAATTACAAGATCAATACGTACGTATAATATAAGTACGGTAAGACTGCGCGATAGTATTTTAATTTCTACAATTACATGCGTAGCACTATGTACGGTTTCGCTCACGTCGATCTTTATTTGGCCACTGCTCAGATCATTTTGGCCATAGCGTGGTGTTATATAGCCTATATTAATATTTCGTCACGGTGTCCCTTCGAAAAATTTAGATACTAATAACATAGCGTCACCCTTTTTACCCCCAAAAGAGTAGGTAGAGGTAATTTATATTCACAGTTTTATTCTCATCGGTTATTTTTGTTACGTCCTATATAAATTGTGACGGGGTTTACGCAGAAACACATAAAATAAACCTATAAAACACTTTATTTATATCTACTATCGGTAGTTGTGATTTGTTCAATTTTCATTTAGTCTACTTAAAAAAACAAGCTGTTAGGACTGGTTACTATAAATTAGAATCCTTCTCAAGACAATTCATATCAAACAAGACCCATTTGGGAATAGTAGCTCATGTCAAACAAGACCCATTTGGGAATAGTCGCTTTATTACAGAATTCCCAGAGCCATTTCCCGACTCTATAATCAGAGGTTCATTTTATAATAACATTGCATTCTCATCCAATTTACTTATTATACAATTTACATATATTATTATGCATGCCTTTCAGCTCAATCAGAAACTATCGGTTTGCGGGGTCAAAGCGGCTTCCAAGGTTTAACCTAAGCGTACATACGTAGGTAGATACATTACAACATATAATATAAAACCTTATAAAATCAATAATGCCGGCCGTTGTAAGCAAAAATGTCATGCCATTAAATACTATTCGAAGGCGCTCCAAGTAAATCCTCTGCAGGACAATATCACCCTCATGCCCACTACTGAAACTCATGCCAAAATTAACCGTAACCGAGTTTTGACACCCGAGTCCCAGGGAATGTACCTAACCTAATGTATTGGAACCCGCAACGAAATTAATCAGAAGTAAATGAAAGAGTATTAATGGATTACGGCCTAAAACCCTCTCAGCTCTCAGAATAGAGGAGAGGAGACCCGAGCGCAGCAGTGGGACAATAATGGGTTGCTGATGATGATGAAATGGAAGAGTTGGAAAGAAAATATCCACTTTCTTTCGTAGCAAAGCATTATTAGAAAGAAAGCACTGCGGTCAGAAATCTTTTGTGGCATATTAAAAGGTATTTTAAGTGCATTTTCCCTGTCCAGTATTATCGTGAAATGTTTTCAACTGACACGACAACGGAGCCTTTGTTCGCATTTATATAAGAGCAAAAATGTCAAATATAGTGAAGATAAGAAAAGCAAAAGCTTCTTTTGTATTCACAATGGAGTTATTTTATATGTTCGCTGTTATTATTTGTGGATTTATCTTTAAAGAGCTTTCAATTTTAAACAACTAGACAATTGATTTAATAATCCACATCTGATTGTCTTGCAGTGTGGAAGCGAACGTTTCTATGGTAGTAATAATAGGTAATAAGCTTCCTTCAGTGGGACATCCCACTGCTGGGCATTTGTCTTCTCCAAAGAATGTGAAGGGAATTTAGCCTACTATACCACGCTAGCCAGACGGGTTGGTATAAGGTTTGTTTCGAATTTTCCTTTTCTCGCAGTGTTCTTGATTGCATAAGGTTACTTACGTAAGTGTCGTAAGAGGCGACTGGGAAGTCGCCTCTTACGACACCCATGGGTTGAGATGGGGTAGCGACATTAATTATAATATTAAGGTAACGGTAATTGCCTCAGTGGCGCAGCGGGAAGTGTATACGACTGCTGTGCAAGAGGTCCCGGGTTTGATTCCCGGGTCGGGTGAAAATGGTATTGGACTTTTCTAACATGAAATTCCAGTATTGAAATTTTCCCGGAGTTTGGTAAACAAATGATCCCGGTAGATGACAAAAGGCTCGCCCCCTATTTCATGGGACCAAACATAGCTGGCGAAATGTGGGTGTGAAACACCTCTGCCTACCCCTTCGGGGAAAAAGGTGTGAGCTATGTTATTATGTTTTATGCTTATTAAGGTAAAGGGTACAAGTCGCTGACTTATAGAAGAAGTCCAATGCACAAAAAGTAAGTAAAATTGTATAAATAATTTAATATATTACGTTTCTGAAGCTACACAGCATAAGGAGTGATCCTATAAGGGTTCTGTTATTCTTTTTGAGGTACGGAACCCTTAAAATTACATAATTGTGTTCCTACGGAACCCTCAGTGGGCGAGTTTGACTTGACGCACTAAATTGATATTTTTTCCTTAACCTTCAGAAACTAGTGATAAATTTTATTATTCACATAGGGTGTACACATTGGTCACCGCCGGGGTCCAATTCAATTTGCACTATTGTCCATCTATCTTCACAAACCTTTCAAATGTAACAAAATACATGAACATTCTTTTTCCCTGACTACTGAATAAAAACTTTCTATCTTAGGCACTTCTAAAGATATTTTTCTAGTTACATATTTATTTATTGCATATAAATTACCTATAGCTATAACAATTATTTAAAAAAAAATTATTCAGATTTTTTATTTAACTTCAATTTGAATGACACCTAAGTGCCTACTCGGCATCTCGACATTAAAATTAATCGATTTCAAAACGTTAACAACATGGTTGCTGTCATTGTCCAATATTTGACATTGGAATTGAAATCAACAAATTCAAATATTGAGATTCCTAATTGACTTTTTTTTAAATCTTAATTAAAAAATAAGATAGAAAAAGTTTCTAAGTTCACTTTGCTGGAAAAAAATCAGTCAATCATTTATTTATAGCTCATAGTATGTTACCTAAAAGATTATGTACCCTATTAATTTGCAAATAAAATAATTGTATTTGAACTCAGGTAGATTATTCAAGATGTTGAATGAATACGCACTTAATTATGCACTAACTACCAAACAATTTACGCCGCAAAAAAAAAATACTTTTATTGTAAACATTGAAAATATTCTATTGGCTATTTATAACGAGTTTTTTTTTATAATTTATTCTAACCCATTCACACAGCGCCATCTAGTCCCACAGTAAGCAATTATATTTGCTTGTGTTATGGGTACTAAACAACTGATATACTACTTAAACTTTATTTTTTTTGTAAATACATACATATTATAGATAAATTACACCCAGACACAGAACAAACCTTTATGCTCATCACACAAAGATTTGTCCTGGGTGGGGATCGAACCCACGACCTGCAGCTTAGTCAGGGTCACTAACCACTAGACCAACAGGCCAGTCAAGTTTCCTCTCTAATAATCCGTGAATAAAAAACAGGATTACTTTAGAAAATAATATCTTTAATAAATGTTTTACGATGTATTAAATTTAATACCAACTTAAATTGAGAGTTCATAACATTTTAAGTACTGTGGTGTCGTATCTAAAACTGTTATCGTTTTATGAACATTTTGCAGTTAATGGAAAAAAATAATCGTGAGAGGTTAAAATTTGGTGTTTTATATTTTAAATGTACAAGTAACCTAATATTATAAAGCTGAAGAGTTTGTTTGTTTGAACGCTAAGATCTCAGGAAGTATTGGTTAGGCTATATAACATTACGCTACAGCGAATAGGAGCTGAGCAGTGGCCAAATACTGACTTTGACTGTCACCGTGGCGCAGTGGTTAAGGTAGTCGCCTCGCCACTACATCGCCGTGCTGGGTGACGTGGGTTCGATTCCCACACGAGACAAATATTTGTGTGATTCATAGATATTTGTTTCTAGTCTGGGTGTACTTTGTGTCCAGTAGTTTCATGTTTGTAAAGCTCCCCGCGACACAGGGCTTGTTCCCTAGAGCGGCCGTTGTTTCTTTAAAAAAAAAAAAAAAAAGAACGACGGAAGCGAAGCCTAGTACTTAATAATTTTCCTATCTACCATGTTTAGCTCAGTAGATAAATAGAAAAAATATCTTAAATATAATGTCTGCTTTTTGTAAATTTTTTTGAGAAAGTTTGATCTGAAGCAAGGACAGACAAATACCAAAATTACTAGATCATAATTTTCAAGAGGATCAAAGTTTTCAACCAGAAACCGTCCAAAGACGGTAATTAATAAAGCAACGATTATAAATTGAACCTAAACGGACGAAGCCCCGACGGTGAACAATGTACAGGATCTTAGAAGGAATTGTTCAAAGTGACGTGAAACGGCTTATAAGCTGTAGCTAAAGTCCTGTCAATATTGATAACCACTTAAGATCGTTGAGACTTAATTGTTATTGCCTTGAGACTTTAATTTATTCAGAAGAAAACTAATAAATTATATTTAAGGAGAATACTTTAAATTTAATAGCACGTGTCAGGAAATGGTATAATAATTATAAAATATAATTACTTAAGTATTATTTATTTACTTCAATGTTAGAAATAGGAAATGAAAGAGAATAAAACAATATATTTGCCATACTCTGAATATACTAATATTTTGTACGAATATTATTATTTTAGAAGAGCATAGTGATAAGAAAACACTTAAAACAGTATTCACATATTAAATCACAACTATATTATTACATAAATTATTTATTTAAATTTTAAAGTAAGGCTATTCCTTTTACAAAATTATCATAGTATACTTATCTTATTTTACTCCGAGTGCTCCTCACCGATCAATATCTCAAGCAAAAGTGATCTAATCGAGTCAGAACATTCGTTTTTATAGGCGACGACAAACAAGTATGACTTACGTTTGACAGCTGAACAGTTAACATTCAAATACATCGTGTTTTGTTTAAAAATTATATTATTACTAATATAAATAAATTATTATAAATCAAAATTATTATTACTAAATCAGTTTTTAACTTACATTCCAGCAAGAAATAATTTTAATGTACTAATTAAATGGATATAAGTCTAACACACGCATAGCAATTTGATTGATAAAATTAAACTTACAATGTATAAATCCAACAAAATTTTAACAATGGTTGGAAAAATATAACGATACTCGAATGATGTTTCTCACAATAAATATTTACGAGGACTACTTGTATCAATATTGATGTTGTATTTTGATTGGATAGTAAAATTCCAATTGTGTTGACTTGAAACAGAGGTGTATTACTGCACCTATAAATTTTTATAGAATATCGTAAAAATGCTTTCTTTGTACCTGATTCTGTGGCAGATGTGACTTCGTGTGGTGAATTGAAACATCAAATTGTTTCATCAATTTACTGCTAACAAAAAATTTCGCTGCGTAATCTAAAATCATCAAAACCAACAAAAAAAGGTGGCTTAATGTGTTAAACAAATATTGTAAAGACTGGTCCTTATTAACTTTACCATAAAAAAGGCTTTTGCTTGGCAGTGGGAAAGACATAGATTAACAGTGATATAATTATGTCATCGAGGAAATCAGCGCATTCTTATTTCCTATTATATCATCTTAATTCAACGTCATACATCTTCACAAACTCATAAAAACCTATCTGTTAGAGCTAATTTGTAATTGAGGTAATTCCTCATAATAAACAGAAGCTTAGCTAAAAACAACGACGACCTCATATTGCACCTAATATTAGCTTTTCTGGTATGCCTATTTCCCACAACAAACACGTCAACAGCCGTGACGTAATTTCTCATTCTAGCGCGTACAAAATTAGTCCCGTATGACCTGGGCACATTTTTCCGCTCGTATGTACACTGCATAATGGAAAGGCTGGTAAAAGGCCCCGGGTACACGGGAAAACATTTGACGGCATTTCATAAGTTTTGCGGAACGTACAGTGTTTGTTGTTATACAATTTATACGTGACTGGTTTTTCACACATTCATGTTGAAAAACAAAACACTGTAGGCAAATTGAATTTTGGAACATGAAGAGGAATTGTTGTTAAAATGTACTCTAGTATCAGTTCTAATAGTAGAGTGATCGCCATTGATATACAAAAATCACGTACTGTTGCCGATATACTGACAAATTAAAATTAAAATTTAAAATCAGTCTTATTTAATAGACCTTACAATTGCTTTTTAAGTCATTACTTAGAAAGCAATAATATTTTTTGACGTTCACACCTCACGACAGCGAAACAATTGTGTGATAATTTTTGAGCTCTATTTTGAACATCGTTTTTTGATCACTGAGTGCGTCTTGGATTTTTTAAGTCAATGAAAAATTACAATAATGAAAATAATTAAATAAAAACTATATAATAATATAATATATACAATAAATTACAAACAAAAAAAAAAGAAAGTAGAACGTAAAATTAAACAATAATAAAAAAAAAAACAAATACTCCAAGAAAATTTGTTTAGGCATCGTAATATTCGTCAGGATCACTGTCAACTGGAAACATACCCAAAAGACTGGCGGCATTGCCACGTCGAATGGCAATGCTAATTCTCTGAGCGAGAAAAACAAAGACTAAAACATCTAGGATATGCTTTGAGGAAGTAATGGCATATACCTACATTGAATATGATTGATGTATGTTTAGTGTAGGATGAAAATTGTGGCATAAGTGTACGACAGTAAAATAAAAATTCAGAGGTTTTTTGGATCAAGAAAGACAAGCGTCTAAATGATTGTTGTGAAAGATTTTGTGAAAATTTTGCACTATATCGAAACAGGACAGTTGCTGCAATACCTTTATTTTATTCCATTTCTATTCTGCGTTAGATAATATTGCTTATAATATTTTTTAAGGCGTTTTCTTACTTACCAAATGAGTTGACAGAGTAAAAATAAAATTACAAAATTAAAGATGAATTTTGAACTGTTTCATCGCGTGGATTTAAAATGTTTTTCGGTGGACCAAAGTACTTAAAGGGAACAACGGTAGCTATAAATCTAAACGCAAACACTTCCTTTTACTACGGAAAGGTACTCAATGGTCCGTAACAATATATAAAAGCATTTTAGATTTTTTTCTGAAATTAAGGTGCATGTACCGATATGCGTCCTCCGTACATATTAATGGCATTATTTTCTATAAATAACTGCTTTAAAATTTAGTGCAAGTTTTTATTTGAACATACAAACATTGCAAGTAAATAAAACCTTGTAAAAAAAATTAAAGAAAAAATATTTTTTCTGTTCTCACAATTTATTTATTCATAAATAATAATAATTGTGTTTGTATATTAATTACATAAGACTAATGACAAAAACAATACATACATAACTGAGAAAAAATATTAATATCAATAATGCACTGAAACTAAATTTAGACATATCTACTAGTACATATTAACAACTTACTGCTATAAAGAATTTTATATTATAATATGTATTTCAGAATCGTAGCAAGTGGAAGGAAATGGTCTCTGCCTACCCCTCTGTTGGGAAAGAGGCGTATGTAAGTATGTGTATGTATGTATGCAAGACAAAAATATTCCTAACAGCAAAATAGCTGCCTTGAAATAGATCAAGGTGGCGCTGGTATGCTCACCAAAAACACTTTAAAATTCAACTTGTCTCCCATCCGAAGAAAATCACTGAATACTTTCTTAAGAGCAATAAAAAGCTTCGCGCAATCACTTCCTATCTCCGTCAAAATCGCCCAATGGTCGGAAATAACAATTTGTGGAAAAAATCCGGAGTTTCTGAACGTTCAAGTGGAACAAACTATTTATAATTTATGGTTTATTTTGCTCGTTACTGGGTCGGGTTCGCTATTGGCACCTCGTTTATAAACTTGAAATTCAACGACCAATCGATTTCTATAGAATTGACGTTGACAGCATCGATTTGTTTGTGCCAAACTTACAGGCAGCTATGGTGAGGGATTGATATTTACAGCTTCGTAAAAGCCTTCTGGAAATTGAAAAACATTTTGATTTGTTCAGCGCCAGTTTATGTTTATTATTCTGTGAATATTTCGTGAAAAATGACGAGTGTTAATTCAAAAACTCAGCAAACTTTTTTGATATAAGTTTTTATTTTTCAAACAAAAGTTGTTTTTTTAAATACTGCACCTGGCATACGGAAGCAGCCATTTATCGTGGGGACTAAACAAACATGCAGTTACCGGAACCGATTTACACACAGCTATAATAAAATCTGTGGAACTATAAAAATAATATAACTAGAAAAAAATTTAAACTGCCATTAGTTTCATATTCATATATTTTATATTTATATTTGAACTTGCAAATGAATTTTTGTGCATTTTGGAGTTGTGTCCATCCAGAATCACAAATATCTCTGAATTACACAAATATTTGTCTCGTGAAAATATGTAGAACTTAGTGCAAAATAAATATCAGAGAAATATAACATCAACTTTACTAAAACGAAAGACCGACAACAACCAATTGAATTTGCAGGTGTATAGTTTAAATTAGGAAAAGTTACCAGCTATAGACGTTCCCTATTCGAAATCATAACATTCAACTTAGTCGATTTCGATATCACTGTCAAATGTTTCTAAATTTAAATATAGCGGCTGTTTTCAAACATTTGACAAAGATACCAAACTCGACTAAGTTGATTATCGAGATTCCGAGTAGGCTCGCAAGATTTACGTAACAATGTTAACCCTTCAATGTTACACACAGCTTATAACGCTCATATATTATGTAACAAGCAACAAGTAGCACAAACTTACAAACATTTACCTTCCGCTTTACGAGTATACAATATACCCTAAATATTATTACCACTTTTATGTCAACGTAATACACCTTTACGATTATTGAAGTAAATTATGTTTAGACGGGCTCATATTCTTTACCAGATTCTAAGGGATCTTTTCAATGGCATGTTTCTCAGAGTTTATGTTGATTTTATGTGAATTTTGCGAGTGAATACTGATCCTAACCTAATTTAGGGTTATATTGGTGATTTATTTGAGAATGAATGATATTTATTTGCAGTACATACTTATTAAGTGGTTTATTGTAGATTAAAAGTAGCTTACGCGTGATCGAATCAGAAATGAAGAGATCCGCAGGAGAACTAAAGTTGTCAACATAGCTCACCGAATCGCATCGCGCATAAGTGGCAGTGGGCACATAGCTCGTAGAACTGATGGCGGAGGGGGGAAAAGGTTGTCGAGTGGTGGCCACGTATTGGAAGGCGCAGCGTGGGACGGCCCCCCACCAGATGGACCGACAACCTGGTCAGGGTTGCGGGCGCCCGTGCGTTGCTTGCACAGTTGCGGTACAGTTGCTCACAGGACCGCTCGCAGTGGCGTAAATTAGGTGAGGCCTATGTTCAGCAGTGGACATCGTTGGGCTGATATGATGATGATGATGTGCTCATTAAGCTCGAAAGTCACAGTGCGAAAGGTCATGATAATTCTGTTACTATTACTTAAACAGCACTACAAAATGCAACTTATAGTTATACATTATCAAACACAAAAAAAATTGCTTAATCGTACGGAACGCTCGGTGTGCGAGTCCGACTTGCACCCGACCGGATTTTCTTATATCGTGACAGATTTACACTAAAATATTCGTATCTTCTTCTTCTTGCCGTGTGGACAGACCCTGGTGTTGGAATTTATCAAGTCACCCAGAAGGCTTCCAAATGCTTTACGTGCCCTCCGAAGCGCGGAGACGCTCGATAACGAAATTGCCACAAACGGTCACCCATCATGGACTGACCTCGCTGAGTGTTGCTTAACTTCGATGATCGTAACGAACATCTCAGTACCACAATGCTACAAGCGCCGCAAATAATAATAAATTCTTATAAATATTCGTATAGAACTATAAGTGTAATATTACCGTGAAGTACGACCTCGTCTGTCATCAGACAGTCGATATAGACTAATGACTACCATTGCGCAAACACGAGGTGCCTCTGAATGATTGATAGCAGAAGTAGCGCTATAATTCCATTAGATACGTACACGATCTACTTCAATATGGGAGCTTAGATTACACGGGTTTGAAATAGAAACCTTAAAACTGGATCCTTTGGCAATATGAGATTATTGTAACTAATTAATATTATAGACAGTTATAGACAATGAACTATTGTTTTAATTATGATCTATAATATTATAATAATTTGTAAGCGGTGGTGGCTGAATGGATAAGGGACCGGTGTGCATTCCACTTTGTGGTATTTATAAGTACTTGTCAAGTGACTTACAATGCTAACGATGAAGAAAAACATCCTGAGGAAACCCACATACCCCAGAAGAAATTCTATGAGTATGTCTGATCCACCAACCCGCACTAGGCCAGCGTGAGTGGATTATGGCTTAAACCCTCTCAGCTCTCTAGTTAGAGGAGAGGAGACCCGAGCCCAGTACTGATGATGATATTATAATGTTACTTACTGCTGCCCAGGGCTTCGTTCCCGTCGTTCTTTTTTCGGCCACTGCTCAGTTCCCATTAGCCGTATCGTGATGTTATATGTCCATATAACATTACGCAACTATACTAATATTATAATGCTGAAGAGCTTTTTGTTTGTTTGTTTGGTTCAACGCTCTAAAGAACTTCTGATTCGAATTGAATAATTATTTCTCTGTTACATAGACCATTTATCGAGAAAGGCTATAAGGTATATAACATCACGTTATGACCAATAGGAGCTTAGTAGTGGCCAAACAAAGGTCCATGGGAGCGAAACTCCGGGCTTGTTATAAAAACGAGTCGTATTATATATTAGGAAATAGTAAAATCCTTTATTTGCCCGAAGTTTCAATCGAATTGCACCGACCATGGTCTAAGCAGAACAGTGACGACTCGGTACTAACTTGTCTAAAATAAACCGTTGACAAGCCACAAACGCTAACCTAATGTAGTTTGGTAAATTCAAACCGTTTTTTAATTAGCAAAAAACAAACGTAATTTACATTAAAAAATAATTCATCAAAAATATTCTTTTATTTTATTTTAATTTTAAGTACACTTATTTCAATTTCCTCTAATTCTTGATTTGGATTTTTTTTTTAACCACATTCACACAGCGCCATCTAGTCCCAAAGTAAGCAATTATATTTGCTTGTGTTATGGGTACTAACAACTGATATACTACTTAAATACATTTTTTTTTTTGTAAATACATACATATTATAGATAAATTACACCCAGACACAGAACAAACCTTTATGCTCATCACACAAAGATTTGTCCTGGGTGGGGATCGAACCCACGACCTCCGGCTTAGCAGTCAGGGTCACTAACCACTAGACCAACAGGCCATTCAAGTTCAATTTTGAATTGGATTACAAAATAAATTTATTAAGTTTTACATTATGCAAATCCTTGCAAATAACTTCACCATCATTTATTTCCAACTAAGTTTAAGTTCACTGAGCGAAAATTTAATGAAAGTTGTAAATATTTCTCGGTACTAAGGAGATAAGTTCTTCGTATAAAATAATAGCAGCTTCATAATACTGATTGTATTCAATAATTTTATTTATTCCTCCATTTTGTACGTAACAAAAGGCTCTCATTACCTTGATATTGCGGGAGATGTTAGGTTTGTAGCCGTGAACGTGAAAGAGGCTCGCGGTTGCGTTACTATACAATATAATATTAATAAGTCACGTCTTTTATTATGTAGAATCTTTTTTGGAAACGTTTATATAGGGTAGTAAACTAGAATTATAAATAAAAATGCAAAATTTTTCATGTTTATTGAAGAAAACATAACATAACATAGTATCACGCCTTTTTCCCCGAAGGGGTAGGCAGATGTGTTACACCCACATTTCACCAGCTATGTTTTTGATCCCATGAAATAGGGGGCGAGCCTATTGTCATCAACTGGGAACATTTTTTTACCAAACTCCGGGAAAATCTCAATACGGAATTTCATTATAGTAAGGTCCAATACAATTTTCACCCGACCCAGGAATCGAACCCGGAACCTCATGCACAGCAGTCGTATACACTTTCCACTGCGCCATTGAGGCAGTTAAATATCACACAACCACCATGTGTAGGTACAAGTACAAATGTATGTATGTACGAATATAAGCTGTTATTGGGTTCGACCGGTCCGACATTCTTTTCAACCAACTTCAAGAGGAGGAGGTTCTTACACGATTACTGAGCTAAGTTCATGACTTACGGTCATGGTAGTACATTTCTCACTGTTGGACTTGCCCACAAACTTAAAGTCGCTCAATGAGCTATGGAACGAACCATGCTCGACGTCTTTTTGAAGGACAAACTTTGTAACGAGGTCCGACATAGAACCAAAGTTACTGACAGAATAAGTAAGTTGAAGTAGCAGTGGGCTGGCCATATCTGCACGGTGGAGCAAGCGTGTCCTGGGGTGAAAACCGCGTCTTGGCAAGCATAGAGTAGGACGCCCTCCAGCGAGATGGACCGACGACCTAAAAAAAGGTTGCTGGGTCTGACTAGATGCGGAGGACCGAGTGTTATGGCGTGTGTTAGGAAAGGCATTCGTCCAACAGTGGACTGCAAATAGGCTGAATTGATGATGAAGGCGATAAGCTGAAATCATTATTGAATACATAATAAAAAAAATATACTTAGTGATTGTTGTGCACTTTATGAATTCAATGATCTTCAGAACATTGTATTGCATCTGTTTTCATGGTTTTTTGTATTTACAAACGTGTAAATTTCATTATAGTGAAATTTTCTTCATGATACAATTAGTCTTTCTATAACAATAACTTGAGCACTGAGTTTCAAGAATATACTTATTATTTATCTTTCATAACGTTACGTGAACCCAAGTCTAGAATAAAATATGAATACCTCATATTTCAATTCACACGAGGAACACAACAAAAGCAGCTGATGAAAATTCACCCTAAAACGTACAACTTGAACCATTTTTCAAAGAGATTCTAACCCAAGGAGTCTGTCAAAATATGGAATTGTAGAATATATCGTCGAATATATCGCGGACGTAGCTAATTTCCCGTTCAAAACTTCACGTGTAAGTCACAAAGTCCTTCGATTAATCATAAGGTACCGAACGGTACCTAATTGATTTCTAAACTTGTAGTATTTTAGAGAGAAGCCACACGAGCATTGCCGGTGCGCTGCGTCGACACTACTGAGCAGTGGCGCTTCGTATTTTTAATTCTATTATAATAAAGAAGAACCTGGATCTAGAAACTTAAAATTTTCTACACATTTCTTATGTAACATAGGCGGGCACTAAGAAAGGGCTTTTCAAAATTTCCACGGGATAAGAAATAAACAGAATTGACTGGCTGACTAAAATGATTGGCCTTTTGTTCTAGTGGTTAGTGACCCTGACTGCTAAGCCGGAGGTCGTGAATTCCATCCAAATCTTTGTGTGATGAGCATAAAGGTTTGTTCTGTGTCTGGGTGTAATTTTTTTTTCTATAACAAGTACGTATTTACAAAAAAAAATGTATTTAAGTAGTATATCAGTTGTTTAGTACCCATAACACAAGCAAATAATTATAATTGCTTAATTTGGGACTAGATGGCGCTGTGTGAATGTGGTATAATATTATTATTATTAATTTATATTCAAAATTTCAAATTTTGTATAATCAATTTGAAATGCTAACCCTTATAAATTCGGGTTAGTTCAAATAAATTCAGTTTAGTAAATGGGCTATCCAACACTAAAAGAATTTTTAAATTGGACCAGTAGTTAGACGAAGCGGGAAGATGTGCTGCACTATGACGACTGAGTGACAACGCAGTATTTTATATCGATGTTGGGGAGCGGTGGTTTCTTTGCGACTTACCAGTGCTCACTGCTCGCTCGTGTATAACTCAGTCCGTTGAAATCATAACGGTCCGTCAACGCAACGCACCAGCAATGCCCGTGTGGCGACTCTTTAACTCGTGTACCAATAAACTAAAAGTGTCGCTGAAACTGCCGCCTTAGTTTTAAACAGCTTTACTGTATACATTTAGAAGTTCTCTTTGAGTAGGGTGCTCCCAATCGTCTTTGAAGTGGGACTGTCTCGTATCTGTCACTGGTAACTTTTCTTTTATCGAGTTTCTTTTTATTGATGCCTATTCAGTCCGAAGTGGGATTTCTTTTACTTGTTATGGTATAGAGTTAGGCATTTACTTTGACGAGTTTGGTCGCATTTACATGAGTGCGTAGTTATTTCTTTTAATTTAATAGAATAAATTATTGCGTTTTTGGATTATCAAAGAAATTTTTTATTGTTTTTTTTTTAGGAAATCTTTTTCATGAAACTCAGTAAATAATGAAATATAGAAGCATTTTGTATAAAACTAACACAGAAACAGTCAGAAAAATATAATACTGACTACAAAATGTGGTTTAAATTTCAATATCATACAGTAATCATTTGTAATCCGTGTAGTGATGGATTAATAATACAAAAAAAATCATTTCAACCCGTGGGTGTCGTAAGAGGCGACTAATTAAGTAACCTTATGCAGACAAGAGCACTGCGAGAAAAGCAAAATTCGAAATAAACCCTTTACCAACCCGTCTGGCCAGTGTGGTATAGGCAAACCTCCCTCCACATTCTTTAGACGAGATTCTATTACGACGGGGGTCCCTATGATTAATGGAAAGACTTGGTGACTCACACATGAAGTTTTGAACGGGTAATTAGCTACGTCTGCGATATATTCTACAATTCCATATTTTGACAGCTTCTTGGGTTAGAATATCTTTGAAAAATGGTTCAACTATATATTTATTTTTAATGTATGTACTTATAAGTAAAATATTATTATCAATTTATTTAGTAATAATTAGAAATATTTTATAATTATGGTATACCTAACCTGTCTTCAATTCCTTAAATCTCTTCCTTTTCTCGTTGTACACTTATTTTGCTCCCATGCTATACATTTTGTATTTCCTCTGGGTTTGCTGGTAGAAAACTCATATTTGAGTTAAGCTCGCCTATGTACATTTTATTTTCTTCTTTTGTTAATTGTAATTTGTTTTTGTGTGTACATTAAAGAATTAAGAATTAAGAGATTCGTTCCCAACATTGGGACGTTTATGGGTTGAAATGATAATGATAAATATTTTGTTACATCATTAAACATTGACCCGTTTACAAATAAGTACGAACTCTGGACACGTGTTTATTACTTTCAGTTTATGGAAGTACCTCATGGTGTTCCTACAAAATAACTGGTTACAGTGCTAATTAGCTGTGAAACTTCAGTAATAGCACTACTAATTTTCGCATGGACGCTCGGCATCGTTACTCATAAGGCACTGACGTCCAATATTGGGTAACATTTTATTAATTACGTACTAAGGTTTCTACACATTGGGGGTGGTGCAGAAATGGCTATTTGTTTTTTTTTTCTGCTTACTCAATTTATTGCTAGCATTTGTTTTAGCTAAGTTACGCATGTACATTATGGGTTTAGCAAGGATATATAATTATCATTTTTAATCCTAGCAGCTTACAAGAGACTTTTACGCGACTACGGCGAATTCAAAAGGAAGGGTATGTATTTATGTTTTTATGTTTCACCGTAGCGCCTACACTACTGAACTGATTTTAATGAATTAGGTATCCATACATTCGTCCATAGATGTCGCTAAATTTTATATGACGCAATTTAATTACGTAGTTGGGCTATAGTACTTTATTAAACTAAATTTTGATTTTACTTTAGAATATCCATGAAGCTATTACGGGGCAAAAACTCTTTAAAACATGTAATTAATCCCAAAGCTTCGTTAAAGTTGTAGTTAATTTGTAGATTGTCGTAAGTCACGTGCGCTTGATTACATTTTGATACGAGTCTCGTGTAATGTGGGTGTTGTTTTACAATTTTGCGCATATGTATGTTTTTGTTGTTGTTATATATTATATTACTGACGAGTTTATGTTAATCTCTTACGTCATTTCAATTAATTTTATTGAACACTAAAACCTTGGCCAGTGGTCCTTTTACCAATGAATCATTTCACTAATCTACTGTCTCGACATGAACATTAAGAAAACTTATGGATGATTCGCTACAAAGGCCCAGTTGGTATTGTCCCTTCTTACCCCTTTTTTTTCTCCGTTCAGAAATCACTCGTGTTCCGTAGACCCTAGATTAAGAATCACTGACCTTGGATATTTTTAAGTGTTTCATGAAGATCGAATAAGTTATAATTATGTATGTATTATTGTTATGTAAGGAAGAGGTCGAAACATTGTGTCACACACAAATGGTGGTGACACAATGTTTTGACAAAAAAAGGTTTAAGTGGCATTTTTTGTGTTAATATATTGTAATTTTTTTTTACTTTGGTAATAAAAAAAAAGTGAATAAGGCGTGAAGATACACATTTACGTCTTAAACACATGACACAGAAACAGGCTCCCGTTCAAAATTAATTATGATTTCCAATAGATTTAAAAGATTCACCACAAATAATAAACTCACTGCAGTAGCTCATATAAAAGCGAACCAATACGACCAAAGCAGTTACAGTATTTATTTTTTTGCAACCAGTATTTTTCAACCAAAAGAGTAAATAAAAAAAAAACATCTTATTTGCATTATAACCTTCCACTGCCCACACATAAGTTATGCAGTCTAAAATCTTTCATTAAATACAACGAATTACAACAATTCATCTCTTCGCTTGCTCTGTTTAATTAAATTGTTCGTGTATAACGCTCCAGTTTTCCCCAAATTTGAGTAGAAATTCCACAGATAATGGATAAAATATTTTCATGTGAAAGTTGGGTACTGTATGTCTATGGCCCATCACAGTTAGTCCAGGTATTCTAAAATTCCCATGTAGAAGGTAGTTAATTCTGTATTTGAATATGAATTGCTTTTGAAAGCTTCCGCTTCCAGCTCCAGCTGTTTCGTGACGTCATTGTTTTTCATTTTTCTACGCCAAACAATACAAAATTTTATTTTTACAAGAATTAATTTAAAAAATTAAAAAACCCGACTGCCTAGTAATAGTAGTTGGTTTTTTGTTGACGTCACATAGCTAGCTACACTCGGGGGTAAAATACTAATTTAATGACACCTCACACTTTAAAATCGGCCAAGCCGTTTAGGCTACAGAAGGTCACAATGAAACATTCATGCCCACATCCATACATACATACGCGCGAAAAACATTACCCTCCTTTTTGCCAGTCGGGTAAAAAGATATGTTCACTATATAATTTTAGCTTAATATTTTGAAAAGTATAATTGTGTTTCCTGTACGTTGAGGAGTTCAAATTCAGTCTTGTATTGTTATTTGCAGCTGTAACTAACAAATTTATATTTAACATAATCATCAAGGGATTTTAGGCCATAATTCTCACACACTGGCCTAATGGATGGTGGATCAGACATACACATCGAATAGTATATATAAATTCCACAAAGTGAAATCCACGTTGGTACTGCCAGTCGAACTCGGACTGCGTGCATGCCGATCAATCCATGAAACCACCATCACTTTAGCAGCATATGACCTTGTTTAAATTTAAAACAACTCTTAAAAAGTGGTTAATAATACACTGACTTAGTGTTCTACAATTTAATTTTTTTGCAAATAAGTATTAGTTACACATAATTTTAATTTAGCTTTTAAGTAGTACTAATATTGCAATGCCCGATTGGGTAGACTGTCGGAACCAAATTTTATATTTAACAGCACATGTATCACAGTTATTGCAATAAATGTCTGTTTGTCTTTGTATAAATATATCACGGAATAGTTCGGTTTAAAGAATTTATTTATCTTATAAAAACTACACAAGTTCACTTACCTATAATAAGATAAAATTACAGTTTTCTCTTAAATTATCCACTGGTACTTAAACAAAAAACAATTCAATAATAATTTAATTCATTAAAACATTGACTCCAATAAATAAATAAATTAACTAATTAATATTTCATTCTATAAATTATTATATTACAATTATTAGGCATTAGATTATATAAATTATGTATAAAATCAAATCAAATCAATATCATTCAATAGCTTCAATAAAAGAAAAAATATTATAATAACAATAAAATCAACACATCAATTTATGACAACTTGTATATCACGGTGTTACCATAGAATTTTAATTTTGTTTCCATAGGCATATTTAAACGTAGTATAAAAATTAAACGCAATTATAATATAATGCGTGTACTGCTGACTTATTTTGCGTATTTGGGCTAGGAGTTTGTTTTTGAACATATAGAATAGTTTAACTAGCTTATTCTACCTAAGTCAAGTTTTGGCTATGAATTGAACAGTGTGGGCAAATTATAAATAAGTTTGTGCTCGCACTCCTACCTACATAATGTAGGACATAAACTCATATTCTATTGTTTCATTTATCTTAACTAGTTAGACTTGAAACCATTTTTCTACCTAATTAAAGTTTTAGTAAAACATTTTTTATTTAATTAAGACTAACTTTAACTTAACTAAAATATATTTAAATTTTTTCTTAGGACTTATAACAAGATAGATTTTAATTAATACTTGAAACTAATTTGATTATTAAAACTTATCTAAGCAATTTCAATAAAACTTTTCATTGTGTATATTAATTTATTTAGACTGGCCTGTTGGTCTAGTGGTTAGTGACCCTGACTGCTAAGCTGGAGGTCGTGGGTTTGACCCCCACCCAGGACAAATCTTTGTGTGATGAGCATAAAAGTTTGTTCTGTGTCTGGGTGTAATTTATCTATAATATGTATGTATTTACAAAAAAAGAAAATGTATTTAAGTAGTATATCAGTTGTTTAGTATCCATAACACAAGCAAATATAATTGCTTACTGTGAGACTAGGTGGCGCTGTGTGAATGTGGTAGAATAATTATTATTATATATTTATCAAAATTAAATGGATAATCGCCCAATCACAAATATCTGTGAAAACAATTCCGTTTATCCGTGTTTCTATCTCCGTGTGTGATCATCAATCATTTGCAAACAATTTGAGGCAAACCGTGGTGTTATTTGTCTATACTATTGTGCCTCAATGGCTATTCAAAAATTTGATTGATATTGTGTAGAAGTGCGGTATTTAATGAATTGTGTATTGATACCTTCGTACTAAAATTTAATTTGTTATTTGAAATTCGTGTTAGAAAATTGTTGAATTAGTTGTAGATAATATATTATTATTATAAAGCTGAAGATTTTGTTTGTTTGGTTGAACCCGATAATATCAGGAACTACTGAACCGAATTGAAAAAATATTTTTGTGTTGGATAGTCTAAATAGTCTATAAATATCCAATATAGATATATATCTTCAATAAATATTGAAGAAGTCTATAGGCTATATAACATCACGCTATAACTAAGAGGAGTTGAGTAAAGGCCAAAGGGAGCCATGTACCAGGCGTCGGCAATCAGAACATCCACTTTAATAGTCAAGATTAAGATTTATGTAGATAGCCTAGATAGGTATTTCATTAACTTTGCTTTTAACGAGTACGTTATACTTACACTCGCTTTACTATTAACTAGGCAATAAAACAAAATTTTGAGAGGTTCTATTTTATAGACGACCAAGTTTCCATCAATAAAATAATAAAAAAAATATTCTTGATCTTAAAAATATATATCACTCTAGTTTTGACCAAAGAATAAAATAAAATCAATAAAGAAAGTTCAATCTTTCAATTTTCTAGATCGCGTTCACACTAGCTGAGTTTCAATTCACTATATTGTTTAGCCAAGGAGATTGAACGAAATAAAAATAGTGCCCCAACAAGGTTGTGGTCTGAACCGTAAGATATTTGTTCTTGGAACAGAAGAATAGGATTGATTGCTTTCATAATATTATTTTACTCTTGGGGTATATTTATACCCTACTATTCCATTATTGGAATTACGTTATCTTCTATAATATAAAAATGAATCGCTAAATGTGTTGGTAAGCGCATAACTCAACAACACCTGGACCAATTTGGCCGATTCGTAGGTAGGTAGGTAGAGTAGGTAGGAAGGGTAGGTAGATATGTAGATGGTAGGTAGGTAGGTAGGGTAGGTATGTAGGTAGGTAGGGTAGGTAGGTATACTTTCATAAAATCATAAATTAAGTAGGTGGTACGAAGTTCGCCGGGCCAGCTAGTTTGTAATAAAAGTAGTTTTATATTTAAGAATTTTCAGGAAAATGGATAAGCTACATTTAACTCTGAACATATTTTTGCTCCACAATGGAGCAAAAATATTTCAATTGCTTGTAACTTTGAAAACATTCACATAAAAATTATAAACAACTTTCAATTAAGTATAAACAATTATAACTTCTTTCACGAAATTCGTCTTTGAGTGCGGGCGTTATCTAGTAATAAGAAGTAAAAATGTATCGATTGATGATACTTTATGAAATACGTTAATGATAAAGTATCTCCGTGTAGTGACGGATTAAGAATATATAATGTCACTACCCCATCTCAACTCGTGGGTGTCGTAAAAGGTGGCTAAGGGACTATCTTATGCAGACCAGAGCACTGTAAGAAAAGGAAAAAATTTGAACAAACCCTATACTAACCCATCTGGGCAGCGTGGTATAGTAGGCTAAATTCCCTCTTATTATTCCTCCCCATTATTTTACAATAATTTAACACTGGTAAAGTCAAAACGTCTGTGTAATCTAATGTAAGATAACGCTCTTAAGCTATTTTAAACGTAGATAAGCAGTATTCCGGGATATATATGTGGAATTATTGATACATATATATACTAGCTTTTGCCCGCGACTTCGTCCGCGTAGATTTCGATATTACAAAGATTAGATTTAAATGGAATTCATGAACTCCACAACACCCCACTTCAGGAGTTGAATTTCATTTTACGTCAATATAGATAACATTTTCGTAACCAGCGTCCCTGAAAACCTTGAAAACGACATCCATATTAATAATTTTTACACCTATTTCATCCCTTAGGGCAAGTTTTTCAAACACCAAAAACAACCCATCAACTCACTTTTTAACTAATGTTCACATATAACTTAACAAAGAACTGTCTATTTAATATTTTACCCCCTGAACACATTCCTATCAAAAATATTAAAAACAACATTTTAAGTTCCTATCCCAATACTAATTTGCAAAACGTTAACTTCAAAACAAAGATCTTTTCATACAACGATTCATCCCCAATTTCACCCTTCCAAAGCCACCCTTGTCAAATATATTAATGAGGGTATTTTTTATTTTGATAGTAGTACCCCAACACAAATTTTCAAATCTATAAGTTAAAAAACAAAGAAGTTTCAAACAATCTTTTTTATCCCTTTTCACCCCCTTAGCGGTTGAATTTAAAAAAACCCTTTCTTAGTAGACCTCTAGACATTAGGACAAACATACCCTCCAAATTTCAAGTCGCTACGACCAGCGATTTAGGCTGTGCGTTGTCTATATGTCAGTCAGTCAGTCAGTCAGGACAAAGCATTTTATAATATATATGGATAATGCCAAGACACGACAAAGTCACCTGTAATGTAATGGAGTAATTGAATTTTGACGCAAGGAACTCTATAATTTATCTATGTTGCTTATTCAGGCTAATAGATCCCATAGCGTATGCTATGTCGTTGTGTAAACTTGACGATTTATTAACGTTCATGATTAAGTGTTTGCGATGGATATTCTGAGTATACATTGTCAAACTTGACAATATTGAAACAGCGTAATTATAGTCTGTTTTATTTGTTAAGTGTCTAAAGACAGTTCAAAATACTAACCGCCGTACTAAGAGAGGACACTTAACTTTAAAGTTTATTTAGTAAAAACTTGTAATACTTAAGTCGATAGGCCTAAAGACGATTTTTCAATGAAAAAATTGTGTTAATGACAGAATACTGCTGATTGACGTCTCTGAGTGAGGTAGTAATACTTATAAAGGTATATTATTATAATAATTAGGAAAATGTTCAAACAATAAACTAATTAAGGTATTTTATATTAATAAAATATTTTATCACACTCACAAAGCGCCATCTAGTCCTAAATTAAGCAATTACATTTGCTTGTGTTATGGGTACTAAACAACTGATATACTACTTACATACATTTTTTTTGTAAATACATACATATTATTATTAAAGATAGAATATTAAAACCACACAAATCTCTCAGTGCATAAAAAGTAAGATAATTGTGTAAGACTACAATTACTATGAAACATAATTATGACTGTGGTTAGTGACCCTGACTGCTAAGACGGAGGTCGTGGGTTCGATCCCCACCCAGGACAAATCTTTGTGTGATGAGCATGACGGTTTGTTCGATATCTGGGTGTAATTTATCTATAATAATAATATTATGTATCTATTTACAAAAACATGTATGTAAGTAGTATATCAGTTGTTTAGTATCCATAACACAAGTAAATATAATTGCTTAATTTGATACTAGATGGCGCTGTGTGAATATGGTACAATATTATTATTATTACTTTATTTACTCAGCAGTGAATGATCAGCAAATAAACTCTTCTCCATTAGATTTGATACACAATGCAACGTAAAAGACGTGCTTTAATAATGGCTCGCTTAAACGTTTATGGTCTATAAACTAACCGACCTGCGGGACATGCTTTGTGTGCAATATTGTAGAAGTTATCTATAGAATATACTGTGACACGGCGACGTTGTCTCATAAAGAGTACCCTCGTACCTATATGGTGACGTATATGATGCAGCTAAGATTAAATTTAACTTACTTTGTAATATTTTCATTATAAAATAAACGAATGAGGAGAAAATTCATACACCAAGTAAAAAAAACAGCGAGTACCGTGGTGAGAGAACAGTGGCAATTACTACACCGAAAAGAGTTAAACTGTTTATTATAAGTATGTAATGTGTGAAATTTGCATTTTTACCCGACTGTCAGGACGGGTATTGTTTTTCGCGCGTATCTTGTATGTTTGTAAATTTCTTTATTCCCACGAATCTTCCAAACGGCTGGATGGATTTCGACAATTAGGATATCGTTAGATTCGTCTAGAAAACCCAAGTGTCCTTAGATAGGTTTTAAGAATAAAAAGACTTAAAAGGCGGGCTTTTGACACCAAATTGTAAGAAGTTCAATTTTTTTTTTAACCAAACCTATCGAATTTAGTATCAAAATAAAGAGAATCAAAAGGAGATTACTTATATTCAAAAAGAGATTATACATAATTGAATGGTTCCAAATTGTAAGTAGTTCTATTTTTTTTTTAACCAAACCTATCGAGTAGAGTATCAAAATAAAGGGAATCAAATGGAGATTACAAATATATACATATGTTATGTATTTAAATTTAATCAGGTATAATAATATTACAATAAATTTACGGTCTTTTTGGTGCGGTGCACTCTGTTGATATTTTGCAGTCGGGTTATTAAATTTTTTTTATTATATTTACTTGTTTATTATTGATATTATGAGAAATAAATTCTGGAGAAGGATGGATAATTTGAAATAAAATATTTAAATTAGGCCAGTATGGCAACAGTGTGCTGATATTCTCCTTTTTAGACGACAGCCGTGCCCAACAATGGAACATAATGAATAGTTGATAAAATGAAAATACTATCATAACAGAAGTTCCGTAATTGAACATAATATTAGGCATTGTTTTTAAATAGAATAGATTTTCTAATAAAAAGATATAATATATACGAATAGAGAAAATAATGTTAAGCTGGTTTGGACATGTCGAGAGAATGAATGAAACATAACAAATATATGAGGTGAATGTGAAAGGAAACGGTGGAAGGCGAAGACTTAGAAGAACGTACCATGACCAAATAGGTGACGTTCTAAAGAAGGGACATATCAGGAGTACCCTCAATCGGCGAGAATGCATGAAAAGACTAATGTATGTTGAAAAAACCAAAGATGTACTCGTATGTCAGAATCGTAGCAAGTGGAAGGAAATTGTCTCTGCCTACCCCTCTGTTGGGAAAGAGGATATAGATCAATATGTATATATATACTGGCCTGTTGGTCTAGTGGTTGGTGACCCTGACTGCTAAGCCGGAGGTCGTGGGTTCGATCCCCACTCAGGACAAATCTTTGTGTGATGAGCATAAAGGTTTGTTCTGTGTCTGGGTGTAATTTATCTATAATATGTATGTATTTACAAAAAAAAAATGTATTTAAGTAGTATATAAGTTGTTTAGTACCCATAACACAAGCAAATATAATTGCTTACTTTGGGACTAGATGGCGCTGTGTGAATGTTTTAGAATATTATTATATTATTATTATTATATTATATTGTTTTAAAATATGTTAGATGATATTTTTAGGAATGTAATTTAGAAAAAAGTATTATACTGTTTGAAATTTTGATACTCAAATAGTTCCCTAAAGATCACCTGTTTATATTTATTTTATAGAAGACCTGTTGATATTTTAGGTAACTCCTTGAACAGCCAATAGCTATCAAAGCACATTGTATAATATGGTCAATAACAAGCTTTATCTATGTATATTAAGTACAACATTATATACATACTACTGACTGGCCTGTTGGTCTAGTGGTTATTGACCCTGACTGCTAACCCAAAAACAAATCTTTGTGTGATGAGCATAAAGGTTTGTTCTGTGTCTGGGTGTAATTTATCTATAATATGTATGTATTTACAAAAAAAAAAATGTATTTAAGTAGTATATCAGTTGTTTAGTACCCATAACACAAGCAAATATAATTGCTTAATTTGGGACTAGATGGCGCTGTGTGAATGTGGTAGAATATTATTATTATTATACTTATAATTATTCCATCTAGGCTTCTCTCCCAATATAATTCTGTTACTAACGATGTATATTAACCAACGTAGATATTAGACACAGTGTAATTTGGATATGCATGTGGTAATTACAGTTTAATGGCAGACTCGTCGTCCAGTTTCAAATGATGATAAATTGCAGTTACTAGCTTTCACTCGAGGTTTCATTCCCGTGACGTAGTAATACATTAGACCAATACGAGCAGCGGTTTATGGTGATCAAAGTTCTCTTTTGTATCTATCTTCTTCTTATTTCAGAAGTTCTTAGAAGATAGTATAGCAAAAGAAGCAAAAGTCTTATTAACTTCGTTGATTCAGACTCTTCCAATGAAAAAAAAAAAAATTAGTTTATACCTTAACATTAGTCAACTCAAATTAGCCGGCTCGTAGCATTGTGGTACTGAGATGTTCGTAATGATCATCGAGGTTAAGCAACGTTCGGTAAGGTCAGTTCATGATGGGTGACCGTTTGTGGCAATTTCATTCTTAAGCGTCTCCGGGCTTCAGAAGGTACGTAAAGTCGTTGGTCTCGGTTATCACCTAATGAGGTTGTCTAGTAGACTTGATAAATTCCAACTCTAGAGTCTGCTTCAAGCTCACACGATAAGAAAATAAGATAGCCGGCAGTGACTTAGAAAAGGCCCAAGGAAGTTGTGCA
Source organism: Laspeyria flexula (assembly GCA_905147015.1). Lineage (NCBI taxonomy): Eukaryota > Metazoa > Arthropoda > Insecta > Lepidoptera > Erebidae > Laspeyria > Laspeyria flexula. The sequence goes on along the minus strand of LR989964.1, from coordinate 5,287,241 downwards.
GAGGATTGCTTCCATCATAAAGTGAACAGGAAAACCTTATAAAGAGATATTGAAAAGTTTAGCTAATATCAGTGGTACAATCGAGTTCATTAATATATTTTTATTTTATTTTATTTAGCACACCAACAGTACACAAACATAAATACATTCACAAAAAAAAACAACAAACAAAGGTGCCATTATATAGTAAATACACAGATAAGAGGCATGCATGACATTGAATAACTGTAATCTCAAGTTAATACTCGAGACAACAAACTTAGGTACCTACTAATAAATTATTATTACAATTATCTCAATTACACAATATAAAAACTTAAAAGCAGAATATAATATCTATTTTTCGGTTAAAAAAGTATTAAAATATTAAAAAGTATTAAATTTATTATTCAAGAGATAATGTCTGTATGATAAAAATTTCATATTAAAAACATCAACATCTTCTGTCGCCGTAGATATGTCGTTGTATAATCTTGCCATGCGTGTAAATGGATGTTGAAGGTAGTATTTAAGGTTATTTTATTTTATTGGCACCATCATTATCATCATTGAGTCCTTCGATCGGGGGATTAAGGCGACTTTTACATGTGTGTGAGTGTTATGCTGTGAGTCACGGTTTGAAGTACAATGAAAAGAAGAGTGAGTTCATGCTATTCAAATGTAGTAATTCTAATATAACCATACCACCGCTGCTTCTTAACGGAGTACCTTTAAATCGTGTCACTCAGTTTAAATATTTGGGTCATATTGTGACAGAAAACTTGAATGATGAGATGGACATTGAAAGGGAACGCAGGGCATTGTCGGTACGTGGGAACATGTTGGCACACAGGTTTGCTAGATGTACAGCACCAGTAAAAATAACGCTGTTTAAAGCATTCTGTCAGACGTTTTACACTGGGAGCCTGTGGGCAAACTATACACAAAAAGCCTACAATGCCTTGCGTATCCAGTACAATAATGTGTTCAGGGCATTGTTCGGGCTCCCTAGGTATTGTAGTGCCTCAGGTATGTTTGCAGATGCAAAGGTCGATGACTTTTATGCAATGATGCGGAAGAAAGTGGCGTCTACAGTGCGTCGGGTCCAAGGGAGTACGAACAGTGTGCTGAAAATGATTGGGGACAGATATGATACCTTTCTCATGCGCAGATTCACTGAACTCCATGTGTTGGGATCTCAGTGAGTCTGCGTAGGGGGGAGGAGGATTTTTCTGTCCCTATTAGTATTAGTGTTAGGTATTAGTTTTTTAGGTACTAACATAGTTTTTAAGTAAATATTGTTACTAACAAACTATGGATTCAGTCTGAGAATAAATAATTTTTATTTTTATTTTTATTTTTATTTTATTTATTTTTTATTTATTAGATATTTTTGTTGAAAAGGATGACTACAACTTATTGCATAATGTACAGCATATTTTATTGAACCATTCACATGAGGACATATATTTGATCCATAGGTTCTATAGTATTATTGAGCTTTTCAACGCTCACAATATTTTTAATCCTTGATGGTGCCAATATATTAATGAAGTCGACTGTACATACAAAATATATTAACTAAATAAATACCTACTTTAAAATACATATAAAATCAATCTTCAGTATAACGTTATCCCAACACATCGCCAGTAATTATTCTGTTCCACTTCAAACTTCAATGTATGAGATAATTCAATAGGAAACTGAGCTACATCATACATCACTTCTAATCCGCGTTGAAGCCTCATGAAAGCGTAATTTAATCTGCAGTACTTTAGAAATATCTTAAGTTAGCTTTCGCACGCAGCTGCGCCCGCGAAACATACCCTCTGTACTAATTCGGGTACATTCAACTTTTAGTAGGTACAACTCTTGTCTTCGTCAAGTCGAACAGAAAAACTAAACTGAAGTAACAAGACCGCATTCCAATGAGATTAAAATAGATAAATTCAAAACTTACACACCTATTAAATTCATCATCGTCATCATCATATTATCAGCCCTAGGGCATCTCCTGTTGAACATACTACAGCGGTGTTTCCTGAGCGCTATGACATGGCCTTCAAAGTAGGCAGCAGTTTGGCTATACCCATACCAACGTCCATGAGTGGCGGTAACCACTTACCATCAGGTCTGCGCGTCTGCCACTTTAGGCAATAAAAAAAATAGGCCTCCCTAAGAGATTTCCAATAGAACTGGATGTATGCAGCTTGCATCCAGCGTGATCCTGCAGTTCAAATCTGATAATATGTCAATTTTGTGGGCGCGCTTGCTAGTGCGAGGTCTCCACTCAAGAAATTTTCGGCCCGATCGGTCATCAGTTTTAATAATAATAATAATTCATTTATTTCGGACAACAGTGGTTCATAATTGGTTAGTAATACAATACAACTTATATTCTAGTGTTAGTAATAATACAATTAAGTAAATACAATTTTAAGAGTACATTATTGAAATGGCCGAGCTCTGTATTTTAGTGTGTATATACAGTATTATGTACTAAAGTTCGTTCGACTCCCCTCATGATGGGCGAGTCGAACTTATCAGCAATGGTCTTTAGGATGCCATTAGAGCTGCCCCTCACTCTGTTCAGTAACGAGGCTACCCGTTTCCGAATGATAGCATGAAAACCATCTACCCTAGCCTCAACAAACATAGTAGAAGCACTACAGAATCGGGGCAGACCCAATAGCATCCTAAATCCATTGTTGATGATCCAATTGTTTAGTTTTGCATACTCACTGCCACTTTAACTTCCAAACTTCCTAATCCAGAAGGATATAACTTTGGTAACTGGTAACTTTGGGTTTTTCTATGGATCTCCTCATTCCTGATTCGCAGAGATACTAAGTATGGCCCTCTTTATAGCTCATTTGGGCTACTTTGAACTTACAGCTTACATACTAAATTAAGGTTAGCTTTAATATAGTCATAGCAAGCGAGTAGCGCAAGTTAATCTTTAAAAGAACGTGAGAGAAACCACAAGATTATAATTTCTAATACATTTTATGATCCTTCTACATAATGCACGACGACCTTTCCAAGCTTCTGGCTTTTAACATAAATGCATTAACGTATCTTTTGATAGGTGGATGAACTCCTGCATTAAGGGTGAATGTACTATCACAAGTTATTATTACACTATAGTAATTCTCTAAGTGAACTCAGTTCATAATGAACGCCAAACTGACCTTTATGCAAAAGTTCTCTGTTATTTAAAGCAAATGAAAGGTGTGGTTTTAAACTTAATTTATATTTTAAATTGTAGAATTTAAATGAAAAATACACAGTCCATTGACCTTAACGTATTAAGCTTAATAAATTAATGCGTATTTTTGAGCGCCCAAGTTCAAAATCAGCTGGGTTTTGAAATACTAACATCGCGGATTTGACAAAGAAATATATGCTTTATAGTATATGCTTTTATAATATTCTAAATTAATATCTAAGCGTAGATATTATTCACAAGAAATAAAAAATTAGTGCATTAAATATTTAAGTACGTCTCTACAATACCAATAGTAACTCTAGTTAAAATTCAACAATTGAGTTACAAAACTGTATAAAATTACAATTTCTCATACTATCCCCTCAGGGCGGGTCGCAAAGAAAGTTGTTTAAAATACGAATATTTCATGCAAAATTACAAACTCATTCGTATCAAACAACAAAAGATATTTTGTTTAGCCATTTACACAAACTTTTTTGTAGTTCCGTCACTATTTCACATTTAAATAAAATGGAAAATTTACTTTGTGGCTAGTATTATAACTATACTTTTTTACCATCTTCTATATAAATAAAAATGGATCGCCGAAATGTATGTGATGGATTCACGTGAGAACCGCTCGACTGATTTGGCTAATTCATTTTTTGTTGTTTTTGCTATTGTCAAGGTAAGGCATGTATGCCATGTATGCCGCCAAATATTGTAGAGGGAATTTGGCCTACTATACCACGCTGGCCAGACGGGTTGGTATAGGGTTTGTTTTGAATTTTCCTTTTCTTGCAGTACTCTTGTCTGCTTGTCATACTCCCATAATCGCCTTTACGACACCCACAGGTAGCAATAGGGTAGTGTCATTATGTATTCTTAAAACGTTACTACACGGACAATTTATACTTGGTTTGAATTGATTTAAATTATATTTAACGGGTATTTATCACCGTCATTATATTCATAGAAACAAATTTTGATCAGCAAGTCGCTTAAAGCAAAAGTTTGAAATACTAATGCGTCACGACGCGACGTACGCCTTTTACAAGAGTTTTCTGCTTTTCTTTCAAAGTCTTTTTCAGTCGGCACTTTCTTCAAAGGCTGTGTTACTCTCGGTCCAATAGCAGTGTCGTGTGATCAGGGAGGTTGTAAAGATAAAAAAATTTGGATGTGGCATGACTAGTATCAAGCGATGGTGGCTGAATGGATAAGGGACCGCGGCGTGTTAAACACGCGGTCCGAGTTCGAGTCCGACCAGCAGTACCAATGTGGATTTCACTTTGTGGAATTTATATGTACTAGTCATGTGACTTACCATCTGCTAACGGTGAAGGAAAACATCGTGAGGAAACCCACATACTCTAGAAGAAATTCTATGGGTATGTCTGATCCACCAATCCACACTAGGCCAGCGTGTGTGGATTATGGCCTAAACACGCTCAGCTCTCTAGATAGAGGAGAGGAGACCCGAGCCCAGCAGTGGGACATTAATGGGTTGCTGATGAATGAAAAACGAATGAATGACTAGTATTGGAAAACTCACGTGATTATTACTTGAATAATATACTTAAAATACACACACACTTTTTCAGCAAATCAAAAATAAAGGGTTACGTCATTATGCTGCCTGTTGATCAAATGATAAAATAATAATGAATGAAAAATTTATATATTATTTATTTTAAGTTCTTGACCAAACCAACTTTATTAAATCATCAAAATCAAAATCATCATAAAAATTACACACACAGTTCAAAAGTGATTATAATAAGTAGATATTCACCATTCATTAGCGACTGATATTATTATAGTATAACCTACTCAATATCAATATCAATATAGTATAACCTATGCAATAGAAGTATGTACCAATATAAATAAACCGCATTCATGTGTTTTACATCCATGTTTTCCCGTCATGTAGCCCAGGGCTGTACTCCGAGTGTCCTTTGCAGAGCTCTTTTAAAGCATATGTACAGCAATCGTGGCTTTTTTGCATTTCTTTTTTATTTACAGTTGAATGAACCCTATTTTGTATTGTGTTTCACGCGTCCTAACATCAAAGGTAACTTTTTTTCTTGTTTCTGTATCGACTGATTAGTGTCGAAACAAGAGAAAGAACCAGGTCAACACAGAATCTCGACATCAAGTAGATTTTAACTCGACATCGCTCTCTAAAATTTGAAAATTTTTAATATACTATCATCAAAAAAGACAGATGGATAACGGAGTGATCCTATAGGTAAGCGTTCCGTTTTTTTCCTTGTGAGGTACGGAACCACAATAAAAGTAAACGTAACATAACTTTAAAAAATGCCCAAAATGCAGCTAATTGTTTTAAGCAGAACTAATATATAACTAAGCATCCCAAAGTTAAGTTTTTATATGATTAATATTTAAAGTAAAGTAAAAATTATTAAACTAATACGGTAAATAATTACGTAGGGAAAAAAATTGATGAATAGCCTGTACTATGTAGTAACCCGTACTACAGGCAGTCCAAGGTGATACAAAGTACTCTTGTACTCCTAACAAAGTAAACATAACAGTAGAAATTATAAGACTTACATTATATTGAAAAAAAAACAGCTATGATGCAGCGATGAAATGACTTACGAAAAAATATAGTTTGTGTGTTCGTAGCTTACCTGCAACAAAGAATGAGCTTAAGTTAAAATTTTATACAACAGTAAATTCAAGTTTAACGTGTTTTATTTCACTTCAAAAAGCTTTAGCAGTGAAATTTTCTAAGAGAAATATTCATTAAATTCACCAAGAATTTAATTCTCATTATCTTTTTACAATAAATAGAAACTTCAACACTACACACACATAAAGCTTAAATTATAAATTGCCACGGGAAAATATGATTCGAATTAAAAATATTTTTTCTTATTTAATCTGGAAAAATCGGCATTTTTCCAGATTATATAAAAAAAATACTTTCGTAGCCTGAAAAATCAGAAAAATGTGTCCTAAAAAAAACAATTATTAGTATAATAGACAACGATTTTCTAATAAAATTAAATTTTTTAGTAACTTCTATAAAAGCCACAAGTTAAGAAGGTATGTTGCAATAAAAAAATGTTTGAAGAACTGGCAGTTTGTTGTAAGTAACAATAGTTAGCATTAAAAGTGAATATTACAACTGTGCAGGTTATTTTAAAAGTTTATTTTTACTTGTACTATTAAATTTGTTGAAACAAAACCCGACACGCCACGGAACCTGAAAACTAAATAATCTCCGCTTCAATGTTACTTCAGAGAACAGTACTCTGTGAACGTGCGACCGCGTAACTACGTTACCTAACCGTGGCACAATGCCAACACGATTGGACCCAACCCTCCATTGAAGAAATGCAACACCAGATGTCCTTTGGGAAGGATGTGAGACGTGATACCTACATATATAAGTACATACCCCTGGAAAAAAGGTATTAACTAAAGTAAGTTCATTGAGCAATTTCGATCTTGTGTTAAGAAAGTTAAGGTTGATAATTGTGGCGCAGAAATGGTCATATTACAATGCTTTCCCTTTGAGGGTACGATATAAGAGTTTTACGTAATTGTGTGTTTCCGTATTGCGTTTGTGAGAGTTATGTAGAAGGTTTTTGGGAAAAAGCACTTACTAAGCGTTGCGAACTTAAAAGCTCATGGGTTACTTCATTGTAATCCAATATGAAAGTAGGAAATTTAGTTACTTGTGACGCTGGAATACACAAACTAATGCACAAATCTTAATGAAATTTGAAATAGGGATTATCTAAGATCTGGATATAAAGACATCGTAAGAATACAATTAATGTCCAACCGTTTTATCCCCGAAGTACAATTAGATTTCATTTTGTTTTTTTTTGGTAATAATAATAAGTACTATTTTGACTTGCCGGTTTTTTTTTATTTCACTTTTTCCATTTTTCTTCCTTTATGCTTTCATGTTAACCCTTCTGTCCTCTATAAGGTTTACTGCTAGAGAACTCAATTCTAAGTTCGCTTTTGTACATATTATTTTTGTAAATGATATGTATATATTTTTTTTATTTTCCAATTGGCACACACTATTTTCTATTCTGACTGGATTTCAACCGCGCACTTTTCGTAAATCTTTCAATATTATTGTACTCCACACGGTGCAGTATAGCAACTTTCAAAATCCTTTCTACCCTGCTGTGTTTACAAATCCCACCCCTGCTATTATATAAGAAAATATAAAACTATTGTTTGCATTGTATACGAGATATTGCATCTTCAAGATTTTCCTCTACGACTGGAAGTACCTAGCTTTAAGACACGTGCTTTTTGAGATAACTATGTTTATATTTTGTTGTTCTGTTCACGTATATCTATGTTAACACTGCGATTTTCTGTTTGTGAATAGATGTTTAGTTTTATAGATCACTTATGAACGTCATACAAAACCAAAAAAGTATCAGAAAAATTTCCTAAGGTCAATTACATATCCTCAGATGGGTAATGTAGACCAACTTTCGTTGTGTAACATTTTTTTTTTTGATAATTTGCAGAATGTTTTTTTTTAATTCGTGTTGTGACGGATTAAGAATACATAATGTCACTACCACATCTCAACCCGACTACAAAGGGAGTTATGATGACAAGAGCACTGCGAGAAAAGGAAAAACAAACCTTTTTTTTTTTTACTTGGGGAAATGCCTGACGCATACCTTTCGGTCTTGGGGAAAGAACCGAGGGGTTATGTTCCTCTCGTCGCGCTCTGCTATGGTCACGGGAGCTCAGGAACATTCGTCCGCGACTAACTCGAAACAAACCTTAAACCAACCCGTCTGGCCAGCGTGGTATAATAGGCTAAATTCCCTCCACATCCCTTGGAGGAGACCCGTGCCCGTGCCGTGGGACGTTTATGGGTTGAAATGATGAGTTAAATTTTTAATTAATACAAATTCACAAGAAAACAATAATTTTTCTTATAGGTCTATCCAACGTGAGCAAGCAACTTTTTTCAATTCCCCTAATACTTTTATCTGCGCATGGTCACACGACAACCGAAACCCAGAAAAGGGTGAACATAGTGATTCATGATCACTCATCGTCAATTAGGGTGACCCAAAAACTCGGTAATACATTCCCTTCCGTCTCATCTCCATATATCCGAACATCATCCCCAAACATTTGACTCCACCATAAGGCTGCGTTTACACCAGAGATGTGTGATAATGCGTAGCGGAGGATGTGTTTTTTAAGACCTAATAGAATTGCTAAATCTTCCTGGCCACGTACTCATGTAGAAACGGCTTAGCAGGGCGAAATTTTTGTACATACAATGCAAGAAAGGGATGTTTGTTAGGGTAAACGCAAGCGAGAAAGTGCTTGCAGTAACTAGACAGTGTTTGTTCTAGTCACTGATAAACATACATAAATGTACAATTATATTTTTAAATCCATACATAATACAAAAGACCCAAACTCCGAAACAAAAATTTGCACATCATACAAATATTTGTATTGTATACACTAAAGCGATGGTGGCTGAATGGATAAGGGACCGGCGGCGTGCAAATCACGCGGTCCGAATTCGATTCCGACCGGTAGGTTGGTACCTATTGTGGTGGTATGTGGATTCCACTTTGTGGAATTTATACTCGTATGTACTAGTCAAGTGATTTACCATCTGCTAACTTTGAAGGAAATCATCGCGAGGAAACCCACATACACTAGAAGAAATTCTTTAAATATGTCTGATCCACCAACCCGCATTAGCCCAGCGTGAGTGGAATATGGCCTAAACTCTCCCAGCTCTCTACTTAGAGGAGAGGAGACCCGAGTCCAGCAGTGGGACTTAATGGGTTGCTGATGATGATACACTACCGCTGCCCCACCGAGGCAATCAATTGTAATATTGTTTATTCTGCGCATAGTTTCACAGCCTCGTTTCGTATTCTCGCACCAGTCAGCTACCTCACACATCTCTGGTGAAAACACAGCCTTAATCAGAATACAATATATGGAATATACTGAAACTATTTTGCTCTGGATAAAGTGGGGAGATAAATGTATGAGAGCAATTTATGAGGACAAGACATAGATGAATAGTCAATTGTAATGATAACAAGTCTTGATTTGTCACTGAACTGAACTTACAGATTGTCTGTTTGTGTGAAGAATAATATAAGTATTATTATTATTATTCATAATGTTACGCATATGGTAGAAATAACATGCATTGTAATAATAGTTTATGGCTGCTTTTAGCGGTACATCTAGACTACTAAATTACTGTTTTGGTAAATAGTCTGACCCTTTCTTTAGAGCGGCTAATGTAGTGTTCTGAAAAGAGGTACTTAGGTAGCGAACTCATTGCTCCTAACTAACCTAGTTCTGTTTCATAAATAACGCACTAACATTGTAAGAGCTATAATATAAAAAATACTTTAAGCAAGTTTGAACCTTACAACAATATCCAAAAGATGGAAATTGCCTGACACACACGCTTACGTTTGTTTTACCTTGACAGTGTAATATTATAAATTACTTTTAAAGGGATTTGTTACAAAATGTTCGTTGTGTAATCGCGTTTCTATATTTGGCTATGACTTTTTCCTTTCCAAAAAATGCGCATATGTGATTCAAATTATATACAGTTTTTAAGGCTATTATGAAATTTAATTCACTGACTGTGCCAGTGAGGCAGTCAAGCTAAATAAAACGTATTCAAAATAGTGAAGTATTACATTTCAAAGTGCGATATTATCATCATGCAAAAAGTATCAAATATGAACGTTAAGTTCCTATCCATACATTTTATATTCATATCTGTAAAATTTTCCAGTTTTATAAATATTCCTATTGCCAGTGGCAGCTGTTATCGAAATAACCAAGAGAATTTAATGTTCCCTCAGAGGCACAGAAGTGCCTTACTGCATATATTGATCCCTCTGCAGATAACCCATATAGACTCATAATCTAAATTAAAGCATATAAAAACGGCCACCGTTTTGGTTGCGAGAGTATAAATTCTATTTTACAAACATATTCTTGACAATTTAATTAAAAGGTATTTAATTATTCTACCCTAAATAATCATTAAAATATTCACTTATATATGACCCGAAGGGGCAGTTTAATATTTTACGCTATAATGAAATGATAATATTACCTTGACTTTATTACACAAAAGGGTACAATTAAAAATAATATAGAAAACGTGAGCCTGACCCAAAACCCTGTTATTAGGATTTATTAATTGAATGACCTACGCCATCTAAAGATATCAAATCCATCTTTTTGATATTTTATATTCCATTTAGAAAGTATTCCTCATTTAGAGAAAACCATTTATGGAAGTAATTCAATTTTATACGTAGGTATAATCTTTGTAATCGGCGTCATGTCTGAATCCCTGCTATGGAATGAAAGACGGATTTTACGGCTAATATTAAAATTATTTTAAAATTGAAAGCAATCTAATTTGTATCTTTACAAAATATATTTCTAAACGTTGTCTTTATAAAATATAAAATATTTTTTTAATTATTAGTACATTTGTAATTATATTTTGAACTTGTTTATTTCACCATTTTGAATGAGACCTAGTCATTCAAAATGACTAAGTACTAATTTCGTAAAAGAAATAGTAAAAAACAAGCAGTAGTCGTTTTTATTCAATATATTAAATTAATTTATAATAAAATATTGCTAATATATTCAAAAAAGTCGTCCACGATTTTTTTTTTCGACTTGACTTGACTTTTTCTTTGAAAATATTTTTCAGGCTATACTTAATTTATGTAAACGCGAAATCATGACGAAGATGACACGACCCATATCAAGAATTAAGTTGACACCGTCGTCGTAAAATTTCATCTGTCTTACATCCGACTAAAGTATCTTGAAGGTCCTTTGACGAGCAATTAGAAACGGGACCCTAAAAGCGAATCTTTAATTTGATACCATTTTTATCTCACTTTTGTTAAAGGTCAAGGGAAATTGGATAATTATTCATGATGGGAAAATGACGTAATGACACCTCAGATTTTTATTCAATCTCTTTGTTTCCATTGAACAAATGGCCTTAATTTCAGTTCTTTATTTGCTAAAATTTATTAGCTACTTGGATATTAGAGATGTAGTTCAATCTTGACAGTTGCGAAGTGAACACACAGTTTCCACATCAAATTAAAATTTGCTCTAATTTTAATTTCAATAATACATACAATAATTAAGCTAACTACTTAATTTCTGAGGGAGCCTCATTTTGGGGTCAACATGAATGACCCTAAAGATATCTTATCCTTTTAACCGTATGAAATTGCTGTCTTTTTTATCTTTCCAACGTTGAGGGTTGACTCCGCTACAGTCAATGTGCAGTATTTGCCATTCATGGAACGTCCATGTTTACCGACGTTGGCCCAAATTGGGTCACAGCTATAACAATGCATAAATGGACGTTGCAATGTGCAGCCACAATCTGGCCTTGCTATTTTATTTTAGCCTATATACCTATTGTCCAAAACCGAATAGGTTCCACAGTTTTTATTTTTATGACAATTCGTGACAGTTGAAAAACGAATGGTCAATTTAAAGCTGTTTCGGTCATTGAAAACAAAATTCTTTTTTTATGTTTGGAAAAAATCAATAATGGTATTCCAATGTACCATAAAATACTACAATTGAGCTTTCTAAGGATATAATGGTGAGATGTAACACTAAAATTAATGGGATGGCCCATATTTCATGAAGACCCACGATTTAATTCATGCCAAACTTGAATAGTGGCGATCCAACCTACAAATAACCGTATTCAATTTATATAAAAGCCAGGCTTTCTTCCAGAAACTATTTATTAACTAAATTTTGATTAGCACAAAATTTTGAGTCTAACATTAAGGCTTTGACTTGATTTTCTATATCCTGAATTTTTAACAATATTTCAAATCTAAATATTATATTAATAAAACAATTTCAGAATACCAGGAGAAAGAACTATCAGGTTGTGGAATGAACTCCCTAACGAGGTTTTCCCAAGGGACTACAGTATGGGGTTCTTCAAAAAAGGAGTGAATAGGTTTCTTAAGGGTCGGCAACGCGCTCGTGATGCCTCTGGTGTTGCAGGCACCCATAGGCTACGGTAACCGCTTACCATCAGGAAGACCGTACGTCTGTTTGCCACCGTCGTGGTATAAAAAAAAAAATGTTTAATAAATAACGTCTGTCAGATTTGACATTAAAATTCGCTGGAATTCATTCGCTGAATTCTCATTTATTTAATTCTTTCTAAGCCGGCTTTCTTCGAATCGCTTGAGGTTCTATTATGCGAACGGTATTTTTTCTTAAGTAACGTTCTGGGTTTTATTATTAAAATTTAGAGGGTCGAAACCTTTCCATATATTTACTTTGTCCATTTGATATTAAAATGCTAATACCTAGTTACTTTATTTTTATTGGCGTCCTACAAAATCTGAGCTTGCAAAAACTTCTAGAGCCGCCAATGTTTACTCGGCAGTTAACGACACTCCTGTTCCGAGTTATGCCTTATCATTTCAACTTTGCTGTAGGACACTTTTTGTTTGTCACAAGTCTTAGAAAGATTGTCATCGTGCCACACGAAATTGAATTTTATATCTTAAAGCTAAAGCACTTTTCAGATTAATTCTGCACTGGGACACTCCGGCAGTAAATGCTATCGGAAAATAGTCTGGTTTTGTTACAAGATGGGATAGCTGACAGAGTGTTTGTGTTTGCTTGGAGTTGATGGGTTGTTGTCTCAATTTATAGGAAAATGAATTGATGGATTTATTGATAAAAACAACGTCGTTTACTTTTTTATATCCAAAAATATATATATGAATGAGCCAAAAGAAGGATTTCAAAAGCCACGTATTTTAAGCTTGGGGCAACTGAAAAGTGATTCAAGTATGTATTTACTTTTAAACTGTCGCGTTGCATGATAATATCAATCGTCTAACACCAGGGTATGTAAATACCTAAATCATAATGGTGCGAATTCCCGTTTAAAATCAATAATTATGATTCAAGTATGGCTTACATAAGCTAATAGTTCATCTATTAATTTATATAGGCTTCTAACAAAACTCCAAATAGGTACACGTAAAAAACGCACTTAAATTGTATGATAAGGGGTCTCATTTCCTATTTCAACCGCGAGACTATTACACAGATCTTCATACTTATTATCACAATAATGTTGTTAGCATTTAAGTTGGCAATTGTTTCCATTCTTATATTTCTTACTTCACTAGTTGTTTTTACATTTTTATTTTATTTTATTAGAACCAACAAATAGTACTCACTATATTATATTGATACTTAAAACTAGATATAACAATAGTGTAACCAACATCGTTGATCACTGATTACTTAATTGCTATTCATCAGAATGATCAGATTGAGAAATGACATCAAACATACATTTGTACCCAAGGTAGCCTGGTAGAAAAAACTTCTGGCATTAAGCGCGCCTTTTGTACAATTCATCATTTCAACCCATAAACGTCACACTGTTGGACACGGGTTTCCTTCAAATAATGTGGAGGGAATTTAACCTACTGTGTAGTAGGCTAAATTCATGTTGGCGAAACGGGTTGGTATAGGGTTTGTTTCGAATTTTCCTTTCTTACGAATACAGTGCTCTCCCTTAGTCGCCTTTTACTACACCCACGGGTTGAGATGGAGTAGTGACATTATATTTTTTTAATTCGTAACTACACGGATAATTTTGTAAACATATGAATAAATAAACAAATTTTATTCAATCTTTCAAATTAAAACATTAGTACATTCAATTTAATAAATACACATATCCCAATCTTGTTTTACATATCAAAGTTGTACCACATGACAACATAATAAACAATGGATGAACCACAAAAAGTTTAACGGTTAAGTTCATTATCTCTGCCTCACAAAGGAAGCATAATTATATTAAAATATTATTTAATATAGATCCGAAAATTTGTTACATTAAAAGGACAGAATATCGCATGACTGCTTTCAAATTATGAAGGGCAAAATCTCACCGCTGATGCTTGAAGATTATAGCACCGTCACGCAAAATATTATCAATAAGGTTATCACACGTTGTCACAACAAAATTGAATTAATTTTCTAGAAAGGTTTACCACAAACGGTGCTATATTAAATTTTGGAAACAATGTGATATTAATGAATATGCAAACAAGTTTTCTAAGGGCTGTGTTTATATAAAACGTTGGTGAAATATTAATGATTTTGGGACAAGCTTTCTTGTTCCGGTACGGTGATATACGAGCATAATATTATCTTGGTATAGTATATGACTGAATAGCCAAAAATGTAAATGAACCTGAGCTACTGTGAAAACAAAATGTGTGGATCAAATCAGAAGTCAACAAGTAAATATAATAAAAAAATTAAAATAACCCGACTGCAGAAAACAGATAAGCCGTCTAAAAAGACCGATATTTTTTTGTATTTATTTGGCGCCAAAAGTCTGCCGTTTTGTCTTTTTTTATATAATACTTATCTAAGGACACTTGGGTTTTTGAGAAGAATCTTACGATACCTTAATTGTCTAAATCCATCCAACCGTTTGGAAAAAACGTGGGAATAAAGAAATTTACAAACATACAAGATACGCGCGAAAAACAATACCAGTCCTGTCAGTCGGGTAAAAAGAAATTGCATTAAAAGATGATATTTAAAAGATAATAAAGAACGAGGATGTTCACAAGTAAAATCTTAAACATAAGTACATACATACATACCTACATACATATAGATCACGCCTCTTTCCCAACAAGAGGTAGGCAGAGACTTCCACATGCTACGATTCTGACATACATCTTTGGCTTCTTCAACATTCATCAGTCTTTTCATACATTCTCGACGGTGTAGGGTACTATTGATCTGTTCCTTCTTAAGAATGTCACCTATTTGGTCAAAATCAAAATATTAAAGATCGATAATTTATATGTTCCAACCACTAAAATTTTATATCTTATACTAAATATATATATCTCATACTTAATATTGTATTCTTATATAGGAAAATCTAATTATTTATACTTAGTATTAAATAAGCAATGTGTCAGCATTTTCTTCTTTCTGCGTACTCTATAAAACAGAAGCTAGTGTAACAGTTTTTTAATAATGTTGTGTGTAATTGGATCTCAGATTTGTAATAATGTGTATTGATACTAAAATTTGTGTTAATCTGTTATCTGTTACTGTACCTATTTAATAAAATAAAAAATAATAATGTGCAATTTTGACTTAGCGTGTTATATTACTTTTAAAGTAAAACTAAGGAAAATACTATAATAAGAAACATTAGAAATACGACTCCAAGAAAAGTTAAGGAAGAAGAAGTTTTTTTTTAAATAAGAGCTTAATAAAATCTTGTTTTATACATAACAAAATCTTCCATTTATTGAAGTACAAAATATCAATGAAATAAAATTAACTAAAGCTGCAATATTAGCAATATTATTTGTTCAAAGAGTTTTTAAACTAAATTCAAAGTTTATACCATGTGCCCTACTTCCAGCTTTTAATACGAAGAAATGAGTCCAGATTCGTTTTACTTTTTTACTTTGAAAACTAGATAGAAAAAGTGACTTGAAATGAACTGGGACTGAATGAAAGAAAAAAGTACTGGAAAAAGGAATAATTAAGTACATTGTTTATTTGATTTCCGAGGAATTGATGACTCAGTTCAAAGTAAAGAGTAAGAAACCACAAAGCAGACCCACTATTGACTAAATCAACTAACTTTATATTAGGTCAGCAACGCGTTCATGAAGCTCCAGGTGATGGAGGCGTCCATAGTCTATGGTAACATTTTACCATCAGGCGGGCCGTACGTCTGTTAGCCACCCTCGTAGTATAAATAAAATACTTTATCTTTTAAAATATAGGTACTATATTTCACTGCCTACAGCTGCCTGAACTCGAACTCCTAGTGTATAAGACTGCTGCGCGAGAGGTCCCAGGTTCGATTCCCGGGTTGGGAAAAATTGGTATTAGGTTTTTCTATCATGTATTTCTTAGTATCAGACCGGAGGTTGCAAACAAATGTGTCTGGCTAATGGTCTTAGGTTCCATATTACACAATACATTACTTAATATAGCTTGCAAAATGTAGGTGTGCTGCACCTCTGCCTACCCCTTTGACGATAAAAGGGATGACATTATGTTACTTATATATTATATTCATGAGCGGGCATTAGTGATTGATATTATTATAAGGTTAAATCATAATATCAATCACTAATGCCCGGTCGCTGAACTTTCAAATAAAAGTTATTGATAGGGTAAAATATAACTTAAACAAATTAAAAATGACACCTGTATGAATAAACTAGTTCCTTCTATTGTTTTGCTTTTATATTCAATCAGGTTATACTTTAATCGATGTATAATTTTGATTTGATGAGCATTAGTAAGTTACAACTACAATGCAAAGACAAGATGTAAAACACAATTAAATAACAAACTGAAATCTTACTCAAATTAGTAAGTCAAGAACTAAACGACTTTATAACTTATCTATAACAAACTAAGGCCTAATTTTAGTTGCAAACATTATACTTCAATTAGGAGATGAAAATGTTAATTGAAAGCCAGATGCGACATAGATTTAAAGCTAATTCGATTGTACCCAAGACTGAATTAGGGAAGTTGGTTATGTATATTTGAAATTTACAATAAACAGATTTTGAATTTAGGTTGACCTTGGGTTATAAGGTTTTGAAATTTGGTTAGGATTTGTAGTTCTAACAAAAGTTGAGTACGCACACAATCTATTCATAGTCGTGTAATAGTTATAATGGGTCAATATCTTTACATTTTTGTTGTTGAAGATCATAGCTATACTATGTTTGCATACTTATATTATGAAATATTTTCCTGCGACATAGATAGGGTTAGTTATGTAGTGCCATGATTTGATTAAGAAAAAAAAGTAAGTAACAATCACACCCATCTATTTGAGAACAATTATATTATCATTATTTTAATATTATTTTCTAAGCACTGTAGATACATGTTAAGAAATAAGAATTGAAACAAAAGAAGGTTAAAAGCAACAGCTATATAAAAAAAAAATGCATTGACAAAACACAATAAAAAATAACAAATATATAAATATGATTCCTAAAAAAAGAAAAATTATATCAACTCAAGAATTCAGATACGTATCACGGGACTCAATTACGCGAATATTTTCCAAAGAATTTCCTTGATGGTCCCCTAAAGAATTTCTACGGTCAAAAATTTGAATTTCTCGCACAAAATTCACTTTACGACCCTCGCACTGTATATAAAAGCAGGAAACATTGCGAAAAACATAGCCCAAGCAAAAACACTCACGTATTGTAAGGAATTCGCAAGATTAAGATGTGAACATAGCAATCGCTCGCTCAAAGAAAAAAAAACGATCTATCAAATGGGATTTGAGCGACAGCGAGCATTTCAGTAGACACGCGACGGTAACGATACGAAGGCGACGCGGACGTTCGGAAATGTAGGTCGTCGTATTCGATATCGCTGACAACAGAATGTGCTTACATTTGTGGTTGTTGTACTCATTTTATCTCAGATATAACTATTTTCCGCTTATCGTTCGTGTTTCGTTCTGTTACTCAGGATTTTTACGATTCAACAATAATTTGAGCAGAAGACCATTTAACTTTACAATCTAAGCCATCTTAAAGAGATGATACTTTTTTTTAAGGTACAACATAAATGGTATTTATTTCAATTGAGTTATGTTTCTTAACCCATGTCATTTTCAAATATTTTGACAAATGAAACTCGACCAATCAAAAGTCGAGATTGCGAGTGCCCTACTCAAAATCATTCAATTGTATGATCGATACATGTAATTGACTGTACTCCTTTCATACTGTTCGGTCCATAGTTATTGCAGACGAGACCTTTGGGGTATTGGTTCAATTCATCTCATCTCATCAGGGTCTCCAGGCAATGTGTTTTAAAGAACAAAACTACCGCTGAGGCAAGAAATATTATTTATAAATGGTTACAAACACTTGACTATGACACTACTGAGTGCATATTGAAAATAATCTGTTAGTACTTATTATGTAGGGATACCTCTTTAGTTGTATAGTATTTTTTCTTTTTTGTTTCTCAAAATTATACCTATAGATTTAAGTTAATTCTTTAAGGCGTGAGCAAATATATTTTAAGAAATCAGGTTTTCTCGATACAGGCTTTGCCTAGTGAGAAAACCAACAGAAAACTTTAGTTCTCACTAATAAGCGCTGCCTGTGAAATGTATAACATAAGTATAAGTTATTGTTTGCTAACCTTGTTTTGTAACGTTTTGCAGAAATAAATGATTTTATTATTATTAAAAAAAAAATCTCCCTATCTTTTCTAAGGCTACCGCGACGTAGATTTGTTATCACAGATCCAGCTTGCCACAATGATATATCAGATGTTAATGTTAATGATGATGATGTTAATGTATTTACATACCTTATGATGGTTGACTTGAAATATTAACATACAACGCGAAAGTTTAGTAGTAAATAATGTGTTAGTACATAATATTATGTAATTTAAATCGTGATAATATCGTACATTCTAAATAAAATTTACTATAAACATATACGTAGTGAAATCCCTTCTTCTGTCAACACTCCGTCTTCTTACCCAAAAGCCGATACTGTGTTCGTACTTTGAATTTAACAAAGCCGTTTTGTAAACCTGAAATGTGAGAGTTTACAATCCTTTGTTATTAGAGATTTAATCCGAATGATACCATTTAAATAACTTTGAGGGAATCTGCCTTTAATTGTAATTATTTTCTGGCCGCTTAACAATATTAGATTATTATTCTGTAAAAATATCAACGTAAGCTGTTTGAGATATTTTTTTTTACAATTAACTACATAATTTATTTTTACAGCTTAAGTTGTTAAGTGTTAGAAATTAGTTTACCGTACTTATAGAAAATTAAAAACTGATTAATATAGGATTTTTTTCTACATCCATCTATTTTTTTAACATTTTGTTTTTAACTTTAAATAAACTGACAGTTCTGGCCGAAAATATTCCGACAGCTCAGAATCAGGGGGCAGGTCGCAGGTTCATCTGGCGGGGGGCAAATAATTCAAAATCCACAGACATCTGGAAAAATTAAGAAAACCATATCTTTAAAAAACCTAACCTAACCTAAAATATTTTTTAAATTGCAATTTAAATACAAAGTTCACGGCCATACACAAAAAATCTCACTTTAAAAATTACTCAGGAAATTAAAATCAAAGCCCTCAAATACACAGCCCGCCTCCATTTGCACGGAGCCGGATTTATTTGAATACATTTTTCACCTCGTCTTAAGGCATGGCAACAAATATACAGCCTTTATCCTTTTAGTGATAAGGTACAAATTGTGCTTGCTTATAAATATAGCAGCAGCTACACGAATTTATTTTTTACTCGTTGTTATTATAAGTAAGAAACCAACATTATTTTAGCGTCTGTTATTTTTTGTGGTTGTACCAGAAATGATAAAAGTTATTCTGGAAATTAAATAATGAGTTAAATATCTATTCTGCTAATTTCATATTTATTTATACTTGTCAAGCTTTTAATAAACTTGCAATTGATGTTTGTATGTTTGTGGGTAAAAGTATAATACAGTCCTAAGTTTACTGACACAGTGTCTAGATTTTAATCGGAAATAAACTTTTATTGTTATTTATATAATTTATATAATAATAAAGGTTATACATATTTTTACTATTTAAAAGATCCACTGAAGACCACCGGAAGACCTTATCCTAGCGGTGGAACAACATATTAAGATAAGAAAAAAACTGTCAGAATTTAAAAGAGGTATCATGTAGTTATATTCACTCAATACAGCACGCGGATCCTAGGTCTATGCTCAATACCAGTTGACAGACTGGCTGGAAATTCATATTCATTTTTGTAATACTTTTGGTTGCCTCTTTTGTTTCCTGAAATTATTTGAAAGTTATTCTATATTTAAATTGTTTTAATCTTGTTACTAATTACTATTTTCAATTGATAAAAAATGAAAAAAAAAAAACCAAAGAATTTCCAGCCAGTCACCAAAAACCAGTACATACCTAATTCTATTCAAAGCAGTCAGGGTCCTAACAATAAGGGAAACAATGTCTAGTCCCACTTCATAAACAAAACAAGATCCTAGTTCTACCCTATCTACAATCCAGTCATGAACATTTCTAACGCAATATCTGCCAGAAAACTAGCACGAATACATTTTGAAAAGTAAGTAGTCGGTATGTTCACTGTTCAGCCTACGTTTACTAAGTTATGTGTTCAATATAGCGACAAGGAAGGAATATGTTTGGAGATAAATATCTTTCATGAAGATATCAGCGTAAATACGAAACTAGAGTGATTAAAATGTAGAAAAGAGGAACTTGATCGCTGCTTATTATGATCAATGTTGTGGCAGAAATTTTGAAAAAATAGTATAAGTACTAGGTACAGTCGAAGCAGACCGAACAATATAAGCTTTTTTAAGGTGGAGACAAATTAAATTTGTTACGGGAATTAGGTATTTTAGGTTAGTGTAATAAAAGGCACCTATTGTACATTTCTAAACTCCAGGCTGACATTAGAAATTTCATGACGAAAAACTCAATACTGTTTTTGCTCGATACAGGATTTGAATCTGGAATTGTTGTGTAGTATTTATACGCATTACTTAAGGACAGTCTCTACTGCTTCTTATGTAAGTTTTAACTTTATCAACTAAAATCAATCTTTAATTGTACGTTTCAATACAATTAGAAAGTAAAAAAATATGGTCAAAATCATCTCAAACGGCTACAATTTCTTAGCTGACTTTACCCTTCAAAATATATACGTTAGTGAGCAAGGGTATATAAGGAAGATAGCTATACAATATCAATAAATAATTCGGTAATTATGTCCCTAGCCTCCCTTTATTAAAGAGGGTGTCCTTAATTAAAACTGTACATAACAGGGGATGTATATAAAATATTTAATTAATAATCATTCTTGGAGGTCTCAGATGCTTGGGGCCCGTTAAATCAGTTTTTCATTGCCTTCGCATTGTTTATCTATGTGGGTTTATACATAATTATTTTGGATAATGAGGAAGCTTTTATTTAGAAATCCGTTAATTCACGATTGTGTCTGTTTTAGTCCTTCACTTTGCAAGGAAGAACCTTATTAATGCTATGGATTTTTAATTCGTGAATTATTACCCAGAAGATGATTACATAGATCCAAACGAGACCTACTTTCATTTAATAAGATGCCTTTGTTTTGCGAGTTGGCTGTGCTCCTAGCATTGGCATCGTCAATGAAAAAAGGTGAACTCTTACCATCAGGTGGGGTGGGACGCTAGCTCGTCTGCCACTTCAGGCAATAAAAAAAATTCATAAACACACACATGAACGATTCCTATTATACGAGTACAATAAAACAACATAAAAGCAACCTTGTGTTCTAAATAACAAAATGCATTATCTCTTAACCAAAACAACAACGCTAGGACGACTATCAAAGACAAAGTAGGAGCAATCTAGCATCCACCTACAATACAAGCCGCGGTAACAAATATACAAAGTCACGTACTGTTGGTTCAGTAGCAGTTGTACTACAGTTAGATGTTATTTATTTATTGTACATGTAAGAGTAGAGGCACTATTTGTCTACATGGACTTCGTGTTGAAAGAGAGGGTATATAAGGAGGTGAAGTTGTACCAAGAATGCAAGATTACACTTCTACTAGTGCTGATGGAAACAAGGATTGAAAATTATGTAAAGTATAAAATAGAGGAAAATAAGGCGCAGGATATGACAATAAGTTGGATAAAGCAAAATTAAGAGGAGAAGAAAGAGCATTTCATTTTAACCCATAAACGTCCCACTGCTTGGCGCGGGTCTCCACCAAAGAGTGTGAAAGGAATTTAGGCTAGTTTGACTTATAACGAAATTATTATGTATTTAAAACGGTCAAATAGGACTTCAAATGAACCTCATTGAAGTCTTGAGCTATTGCGTGTTTGCTTACCGCTAGCCAGACGGATAGGATATGTTTTGAATTTTCCTTTTCTAGCAGGATATATAAATACTAGTAATAAATTAAATAAATAACTATTTTTTAAAATAGCGGGTCGTCAGGTCTTACTGTTCGTAGTCGAGACTATGAAAAAAGCGATGGGAGTTACTCTTCGTCCATAATTGGTTGTTGTGGCGGAGGCCTTTTACACATACACAATACTTAATTAAGAATATTTACAGATCAATAAAAGAAAATCCAGCCTATTAATGCATTTTGATTTTGATAATTTTCTAAAATGTTTTTGCTAGTAAAATCCATTTGAAAGATGACGATGACGATCATCACAGCACTTCCAAAAAGGCGGAGAGTTTCAGACACATCCTAACAAAAAATATAACCTATTATGTTTGTCGCACGCTTATAAAAACTTTTGTAATATCTTGGCGGCAACACGCTGCAATAAAAGCTTTGTCGCGAAAACATTATTCTGAGGTCAAAAAAATACCTTCAAATAATTTCACGCAAACATCAACACCATACATCACACACAGGTCCGTAAACAAAATCATCGCTTATTCGCCACGACAGTTCCCTGCCATACATCCGTCAACAAGAGCCGTGAGGATATGAAATATTATTCAAATATTATTCAGCTCTGACGTCACGATATATTTGAATTTCATGAAGATGTTTTGTTGCTCTGACTCTGTTTTGTGTACTGGTTTATTAAATAAGGACTGATGCGTAACTCGGGTTCAAATTATGTTTTTGTAGACAGATTTATACAACTAAATATTATCAACACAACTTATATTTTATTCCATAAATTTATAACTACGTCGAGTGTGAAAAGGGGGGGGGGGGGCGACACATGGCTGTTATATACTTCTGCCATCCCCTTCATGTAAGGCGAGAGTGAAGCTGTGATGACGCTATATACATTTGTTTTTAGTTGTCATTATGCAGACTGAAGCAACATATATTCGTCTCCTAAGATATGCAGCGAATGTGACACTTTCGTTTAATATCGGTACTAAAGTAAGGGAAAGCCTGAATATTTATTAGGAAGTAGTGAAACTGACAGCCCTAACAGTATCGCAATAACTAAGGAAATATACATCCCACAAAAAACATAAATGTAAAAACGGTAGACAAATTTCAAGTTCACCGACAACAGAATCGAGATGTAAATAAAAGACAAGTTATGTTCTAGTCATATTATTTACAGAAAGCAGATAACTAGGAGAAATTGAAGCTCAAAATTTTACTTGTCTTCTTAATACGTTTTCATGCGTTTATGTTTAATATATTTTGAGTAATCGGTGTGTCAAACCTGGCTCCAAATGGTTCGTGTATTCCTACACACGACTGCGTCTGTCTCCTTGAAACTTGTCTCGACACGCGGCCGCGTGCCTTGATACCTACTAATAAATACATGGAACAAAGAAAAAGTACCTGTGAAGAAATAATAAGATTTGTTTGAAAAACGTGTTATGAAGAAACTAGTATTAATAAACGAATTGATTCAGATGATGATGAAGCGAGAATTATATTTGTAAGGATGACTTGCCGAACAGATTACGGAATAACAGCTGTGATTAGTCACGATACTGATTATTAGTGATTGGTTAAGAAAATAGATAGATTTATTTTGGATGAAAAAATATGGCTGATATTGGATTTTTATTTAGCCGAAAGTATTATGATACTTTTTGCTGAATTGCTTTTTATTTTAAGCATCTATTTTGAGGATTAGCATTCACTAACATTACAATACTGCAGTTTAAATTAAGAGAGAAGGTACTTTAGGAGACCATTTTGAAACCGTGCCCAGCAGTGGGACGTTTATGGGTTGAAATGATGATGATAATACCTTCGAGGTAGAATATGGAACAACTTTATACCTACCATTGTATCACAAAGTTTTATGTACATTTTTTGCAAATAAATAAATTTGAATTTGAAAATACTCTTGATTTAATACCTCCAGGACCAACCTATGACGTTATAAGTATAATAGGTAGCACAGAGCTGCACGCTGGCTAAAATATTACGATTATGAAACTTACACGTTTTTCCAATATTAAATTCGTTTTCACACTGAGATTAATAAAATCATCATCATTTCAGTCTGTAGATGTCCACCGCTACACACGCTTCACCTAATTGTATCGTGTAATTCTGTGCCGCTTGTTACTAACAGCTTTCTACAACCTTCACCAAACAATAATTCCATCTGATGGGCACCTTTCTACGTTGTGCTTTTTTTGCTAGTTTTTGTTAAATAGCCGGATTTAAATACTTGCTTCCCACCGTTTGCATAAAACACGAGGGTTTTTAAACGCTATGTGAAACTCACTAAAATGATCCGGGCCCAGATGACGTAGATAAAATATACGTTTTTCGGTATTTACCTGTAACAAAGATTTTTTTACATGAGCATAAAGTTTTAAGTACAAAATCTACGTGAATTTTCTACTTTGTATCTGATGGTCTTCCATTATTGGTTCGGCGGCTTAATTTTAATCTTACTTTTATTTTTAACTTTCATAAGTTTTTTATTACAGCTCCCTGTGTAGAGAGGCCATTAGAAAGTTCATCGTAATCATAATAATTTATTTGTTTAAATGTGGTTACATTGGTGTTATATACATATACAAAAAAAAATCATCCAGCACATTTGCCGTCTGTAGATTATGGCATACAAATATTCACACTTAAGTACATAGCTAATAAATCAAAACTACACATAAAACATCTACCATTTACTATATTATATTTGTTAACCGAGTAGAAACATTTTTTAGTTAACCACTTGAACAATTGCTTTTTGAACTTATATTCATAGGTAAGTCTCGTGCGTCTTGGGCTTGGGGTAGTTTATTATAAATGCGTATCAGAATGTTGAAATCGATAAATTATAAGATTTAAATCAAATAAAATTGAAGAATAATGGTCTAGTAGCCATAACATGTAACTATTGTTCACAAGGATTCCGAAGTATAACAAATACTAATTTGTGTCGTAGAAAGTGTGTATCTTGTATCCGTATATCCGTTGTTTGTAATATTGTTACATGGCTTACTTATTTCCTTGTTGTAAACAGGTGTTGTAAAATATAAGAAAGTTAGGCATTATGATCGTTTTCGTATTAAGAATTCCACACCCACCACGTGCAAAAAAATCACAAATAAAAACTTAAGTGCTTTTCCCCAAAGACGTGACAGCGCGTATTTACAAAATATTGTCTTAAAGAAAATGTGTTTTCTTTTAAGTGTCAGTAAATGTATGGATATACTTTTGCGTGTTACAGCTTGTTCTGTGTTTTAACGTGATCAGAACATCAAACGATTGATTCCCATAGGCAGGGAAGTTACGTGATTTTTAAAGAAAACATTGGGAGCATTTTGTCTTAGTTCTTGACAGGTGACAAAACTTGTTTATGAGCATTAAAAGAATTGTATTTTGTAATGTCAGCGTCAATGTAGTTGTAAGGTCTTCTCTCCTCAATCTAGAGAGCTTAGAGGGTTTAGGCCATACTCTACTCAGGTTGGCCTACTGTGGGTTGGTTTTTGTAATATAAAAGTGAAATACAATTGCGAAAAAGCATAACACGTTTCATGGTACACGGGTACCATAAACTGTGTAATGCTTTTTAACAAATTTTGAGTGTTAGCTGTCGTTAATATTTAAATTAGATACTGATTCCTGCATTAATAAATTTTACCCTTAACAAGTTGTTTGTACGGGGTTTTATTTTAAGTTTTCTTTCCGCTGTGTTGGTGTTTATTGACAATTTTTTAATTTAATGGGTACTTCGGTGGCGCGGTCGTAGTGATACGGTTGCAGTTTCTGAGGTCTCGTGTTCGATCCCCGGGGCGGAAAAAATATTTTTATAATCGGCAAATGTTTGTTTCGGAGTTTGGACGTTTTCTATGTATAATATGTATGTATTTAAAAAAATGTGTGTATCAGTTGTCTCTCTCACTCCCGCTCGGAGGCGCTGTGTGAAAAAATGTCCCAAAAAAATATTGAAATATTATTCTCTAATGCGTATTGTAATCTTACTCCATCATCTCACGAAGGTTTATCTCAAAGTTATCTAGAATTGTTTATCACCTTGTAAACTTCTATCCATATATTCAGCAGCTACTGTCTAGCAGAGCACCAGAATAGTAAACTCTAATAGTAAATCCTGAATATAAAAAAGTACATTATTTTAAAACAAAACACATTACTATCCAACGATAGCAGACAAAGATAGAAATACGCTATCTTGACAGAAAATAGTTCAATTGAACCTCACCAACAAGATTCCAGACTGGATAAAAGCAATTCCAGAGACAATTTATCTTTGAAGCAATCACATTGGATGCTTATTGTGAAACGTCGCAATTTAATTGCTTCGCCTTTTACGCTGAATTTGTTTACTGATTTCTAGTTTCAGTATTCTTTAATTGCACATTTTATTTGCTCACGAAGCTGTTACAATTGTTTTTAAAAGAGTGAGTAAAAAAATTAATGTGAAAAAATAAATACAGAAGTTTGTATAAAATTCTTTTATAATGCACATAACTGACCATCATAAAATTTTATTAGAAGACCTGAAGAATTAATTAATAATAATGATGAATTTAAATGAATTTTTGATGAAGAATTAATTAATAATAATAAACACTTAAAAAGGCTAGTTTTCAGTATAAAAAACCTAAAATAGCAATAAAGTAAGTTATTGTGACACCGTCGCAGAATAAATGCTGTATAAACAAAGATTTATTTTCTGGGACGCAGAACATTTAGACCTATTTCGGCTTTTAAGACCCGTATCGTTTATACCAATTAGGTTTTTTCCACATGAGGACTTTACAATAGAAATGTTCACTTTATTCTGCGTACTTGATGGAATGGAAATAATACATTCAAGACTTCTTTTCTTAAAAAAAGGAAGGGGCAGAATATGTACCAAAAAATAATTTTGGTATCTTCGGAACTAAGTCCACAATCATTTATATAATGATTGGACTTAGTTTCGAAGATACGCTACGGGCTACGGTATTTTTTTATATAATCTTATCATCATCATATCAGCCCAATGACGGTCACTGTTGAACATAGGCCTCACCTAATTTCCTTATATATTTGCAATTTAGGTGCAAAGAGGGATAAGTCCTTCTTCAAACAGGAGTTTAGTTTTGCGTTGTCAATGTGAGATACCATTTTTCATCTGGTCGGTCGCGGACTCTGATCATATTCTATAAAAAAAACCACATGAGCTGACTTACTTCAAAGATACTTAATGCTAAAGTAAAGAGGTTAATTGTAAAACTTATTTTAATTGCAACGTTTATCTATACTAATATTAAAAAGCTGAAGAGTTCGTTTGTTTGGTTGAACGATGTAAAAATCTTTAAATCTTGGATTCTCCTATTGTCGAGGAAGGCTATATAACATCACGGTACGGCTGTATGAGCTGAGCTAATTTGTACGCATGCATTTTTTAGTACCATTGCCAATAGCTAGTGGCAGCTCTCGTTCTTTTTTTGAAAGGCATCTTCGATTTTGATTTTTGTTTTGGTTTTGTCTCACGTATAATATAAGTGTCGAACAATTATTGTTTACTATACAAATGACAAAGCTAGTGCAGGAAGTGCAACAGAAGAAAAAGGAAGATCTTCCACAGCGATTATGTGATCTTGTTTTAGATACATTTTAAATTTAACTACAAGATTAAATTTACCTGAATCATATTCCCAAATTGAAACTTGTTCGGTTCGTTAAAAGTTAGCGAAAAGTAAATGAAGTTGATGTTCGAATTTCACCTTTGGGTATTTTGGGAAATTTTAATTAATCAACTTTACTTAATACTGAGAAATTCAGTTTCTTACTTTATTTTTTTGCCTTATCAGGTTCTTAGGCTTGGAAATTTATGTCGCATATTTGTTACTTTCTTCGACAAAACCCTCTGTAGGTATGTCAAGGATATTTACAGTTGATTCGATGATTTTTGAGTATTTCTATGTTCAATGAAGACAATTTTTCTGTTTTAAAGTAAAAATATTACAATAATTATTAAGACTATATGAATATACTCTTGTTCTACAATTCATTTCATTTTTTTTTTCGCAAACGAAATTTAAATAACATTCTAAAGAACCATATTGTTTCTCATGTTAGTTTCAATAACAATATTGTAAGTATCATAAATTATATGTTCTATGAACTACTACTTCCAAACAACATGATTTATGAGAAAGGGAAGCTTTTAATTTAGCAGTTCCTTGCATTCTTGAGCTTATTGATTTTGTGTTCCGAAGGTGACTCACTTTTCACAAAACTTCGCGGCGATTTAAGTCCTTCTTTAATAAATTAACAAAGTTTTTAGATTCTGTTGTTTGTCTTTAATTACTACACAAAAGTTTTATCATTTTTGATCGACACAGGAATTTTGGAATGGAAAAACTTTTGCAAAGGCTTGCAGCGATGTTATTGTGAAAAATGTTTTTAGACGTTACGACAAATATTTGGTTTTCCTTCTAATTTTGGAGATGTCTCCCGTTTAGATTAATGAAAACAACAAAGTTATTACTTTTCTTACTCTGTCAAAACAATTTTAATTTTCTGTTCAAGAACAAACTTGTTCGCAAAAACAAATTCAAAATATACAAAATAATGTGGATGTATTTAAAGAATAAAAATAACCAAAAATCTACCCAAATTTGATCAAAATTAATAGATGACTGTTATTTGCGTAATTTTAATTACATTTCCATATTTATGATGTCCAAAAATAATTATTGTTACGTCTAATTAATAGTGATTTTGGAATGCAAATATTATTTGTTGAAATTTATACAGTTGAAGGAGAATTGGTTAAAATTAGAATTAAATGATTGACAATCTATACATAAACAATATTATAGAAAAACAAAAGTTGTTTCGCGCACATACATTTTGCTAGAAGTCCAAATAAATCACACTGTTTTAATGTACTGCGTTCTAGTGACAATTAATTTTACAGAACGTGTAACCAAAATGCAATTTTGGTTAATGTACGGTGGCATGAAGGTATCATTTAGAACTCATTCTCTACATCATCAACAATGTTTTGAATATCAATGTTTTGGTAATGCAAAAATGATAGTAATATAGTAGAGAATGCCTACGGCATTACGTCCGCCTGTGTACCAATGTGCATAAAGTTTTAAATAAATAAATAAAATAAATAATAATTAAAGCTGTACGTACATTTTCTTAAATTATTTAATTTATAATATGAGGTGAATGACAGAAAAAAAAATATTCGAGAAAAAATAAATAAAACGATGCTTTGATAACAAATGACTGTAATCACTGTCAAAAAAAACCGTGATAACTGAAGCACGGTCGCGTAAGTATCCGCTCTAAATTGGGTATATGTATAGGTATTTATTTCTAAACTGCCTCGGCAGTGGGAAGTGTATACGACTGCTGTGCAAGAGGTCCCGGGTTCGATTCCCTGGTCGGGTGAAAATGGTATTGGGCTTTTCTATCACAAAATTCCAGTATTGAGATTTTCCCGGAATTTGGTAAACAAATAGGCTCGCCCCCTATTTCATGGAATCAAACATAGCTGGCGAAATATGGGTATGAAACACCTCTGCCCCTCTTTTTTTTATAGTAGCTAAGCATAGTGGCTCCTTTTAGCCTGATGGAAAGCTGAAAGAGGACCCCAAATTGCTTTGCCAGCAGGCAGAAGACCCAAGCTGGCATCGCCATGCTGGCCCGCAAAACCGCTGCCCCTTCACCCCTTCGGGGAAAAGGCATGATCCTATATATTTATTTCTCAGCTTAATAAGAACGGTACAGCCAATTCTACTAACTAAAGTATGAACATATTTAAAAATAGAATAGAAATAAAAATATAGGTTCAAAGATGTAATGAAACTGAAAAGCGTAGGAAACCAATTATTCATCGTTCTCACTTCCACAAACATGCTAACAATATCCTCCATCCGTCCATCCATTTATTCACAAGCGTATAGGAATTATACGCAAAAGAATACCAAAAAAGTAACAGTGTTGATCATCACATTGATTACTATCTAAAATTGACGTCCCTTCCCAGTCAAATTTCAGCGACGTTTTATAAAAGTGATTCGACATTTTTTGCGGCGTGTAGGCTCTCACCACAATTTATCTTTATCATGCTGATGTGCGAGGTTTTTAGCGTAATTTTATATAGGATTCCCTCAGCGATGGAGACAAGAAACTTTCCAAATTACTTACGGAATATTCTGTGCGAATTTTTGTGATGACATGGCTAATTATTTTTTGTACTGTGGCTTTTTAGTCACCTGTATAACTTAAAATATATCCGTGATAATTAAATATCCGTGTAGTGACGGATTAAGAATACATAATGTCACTACCCCTTTTCAACCCGTGAGTGTAGTAAAAGGCGACTAAGGGAGTAACCTTATGCAGATAAAAGTATTGCGAGAAAAGGAAAATTCGAAACAAACCCTATACCTACCCGTCTAGCCAGCTTTGTATAGTAGGGTAATTCCCTCCACATTCTTTGAAAGAGACCAGTGCCCAGCAGTGAGACGACGTTTATGGGTTGAAATGATAACTAATAATAATTATCATGGATATTTCAGAGGATTTTCCGTCAACAAATTATTTATACGGGTGCTGTGGGTGATAACGGATTATATTATTGTCAGCGGATTGAGAATTTAATTAATTGTGAATATTAAAATACTGATTTGAATTTGTTTGCGTACAAAATATTGCGTACAAATTTTGGGATGAAATTGATGAGAATTCAATGATATTATGCGAAGTTATATAAAATACGACGATATCAATTTGCTGCTAGACTTTTGAAAAAATCATAAGGACTTGAGTAACTCAAGTCCTTATGATTTTTTCAAAAGTCTTCAGTGCGTAAAGTTT
The DNA here is from genome assembly GCA_905147015.1 of Laspeyria flexula. NCBI lineage: Eukaryota > Metazoa > Arthropoda > Insecta > Lepidoptera > Erebidae > Laspeyria > Laspeyria flexula. The sequence goes on along the minus strand of LR989964.1, from coordinate 5,256,075 downwards.
ATAAAATGGCAAATACAAACATTCGCCATATTTTTAGTTAATACTAAAGTATCTCTGTTACATATCAGACTGTCAAATACCTCAGCTCACGGAATATTATTTTTCTATGACATAATTAATATTTACATATATTGCCACCAATTTTAGCCACGAAAGTGAAGAGATGGATGTTTGTTATTCAATCACGTCAGAACGGCTGGAAGGATCTGTATGCAATTTGGTGGTATAGGTAGATTATAATCTGGAATAGCTCATAGGCTACTCTTTCTTATCATGAAGGCGGAGCCGCAGATGGAAGCTAGTATACCATTCCCATAAATGGAAATTCATTTGGATTACATAGTATATTTATTAGCAATACTGACTGACTACTCTGCTTCTCAAAATTGTACTGGAGTAGACTGGAGTGGTCTGGAATAGACTGGAGTGGTCCGGAGTAGACTGGAGTAGACTGGAATAGGCAAAATCTTTCTCAGTAGAACCGGCTAATGAATTAAACATAGTAAGTAAGTACGTAGAAGAGAAATCTTAAGTTGTTAGTTAATTGATGATGATATTAATGTTAGTTAATGATTTTCGAATGTTGCAATCAGAAACTTAGTAACATGAAGAGTTCGAGTAGTTTTGCAAGTTGCGCATTCAACTAAATTAGTAATTTACTTGAATAGTTAAGAAATATAAAATTGTAAAGACTTTCAAACAGATTTAAACATTTTACGGTTGGTAGTTTACTGTTTCTAATCCCCAATGCAGTGCAAAAAGGGTGTTCTAAGTTGCAAGCTGTTGTCTGTCTGTCCGTTATTATTATTATTATTTATTTATTTATTAATTAGAGTACATTTTATGCCTTATAATTTAAAAATCTTGTTTCACAAAACTGTATTTTAGTACAGTTTGACTGTGAAATCAGAATGTATTTATCACATATATATTTTCTTACTAAGTACTACCTATTAAAAAACATTATTTGTTTATTTTTCATATCCCATTGTGCTTTTAACTATTTTTTTTTTATTGCCTGACGTGGTAGATAAGCAAGCGGCTCACCAAATTATGACAATTTTTTTTACGAATGCGATGAAATTTTAGTAAAAGGTTTTTTTTTTATTTAATTTTGCCATTAACAATGTATACAAAAACCAAAAATAACTTGACCTGACTTAATCGTTGCGACAGAAAGTCGAGCTACTGAAGTCGTGAGGAAATGAGGTCTATGTCCAGCAGTGGACGTAATTGAGCGGATCTGATGATGGTGAATGTTAAATTAATTATGAAAATGAACTATTAAAACAAATTTACCTCACAAATTAATTTATAAGAATTTTATAAAGATTTTTGAATAATTAAAAATTACTGAACGTTATAAACCTAACATTTTTACGATTATTTCAATAACCAAAGTCTTGTACCACTTTCTAATTATACTTGAACATAAATCTGACACCCTAAACGTGAATTAAAACCCGAGTTATTTTATGATCACTGTTGAATATAAGAAATATACGTACCACCTTGCTCTAATGACTTTTCTGTTATAGCCCTAATTACTTCAAAAGTTATAAATATTTGCTTTTAATTTATCAGTCAGTCATTGGAATATGTCAGGAAATTGCATATTTTTTTTTTTAAAAAGACAACGCCCGCACTAGGGAACAAGCCCTGTGTCGCGGGGAGCTTTACAAACATGAAACTAACGGACACAAAGTACACCCAGACTAGAAACAAATATCTATGAATCACACAAATATTTGTCTCGTGTGGGAATCGAACCCACGTCATCCAGCACGGCGATGTAGTGGCGAGGCGACCATCTTAACCACTGCGCCACGGTGACAGTCATATATATAGCGTGGAAATAAGTGCCTAATTGGTCCAGTGATCGTAAAATGCGACGAATTGTGCGTTCGATCTTTACCTAGAACCTGTTTCAGTGATCCACAAATATTTATCCTGATTTGAATATTTATGTACTTTGTGTCCTTTATTGATTGTATATAAAACAAGGGTGACACGGGCTTTGCATAAAAAAATGCAAGAATACTAGGTTTAGGTATAGAAGGCGAGCCTATTGCCACTAACCAAGTACACTTCAAAACCTAAAATCAGCGGCAGTGCATGGGCTTCCGATACGAAAACACAGCTTAAAAAATACATTTAGGAAAACAAATGCAGTTATTGTAACATATTCTCATGAAATTGCGGAAGGTTTTTAAGTACAATCTACTACCGATAACAAAACCATTTAATTCCAACACACAATGAGGAAATTCACAAAGTTAGTTTCCCAGTAGACCAAACTATCGTCATTTGGGGCTGAAAACATTCGGTAGAACCAGGTGCATAAAGTTAAGTCAGTTAACACAAGTTAGGCAACGTTGCCGCTAATAACACCATAGTGCCGATACAATGGAATAAAAAGTTATGCTACGTATGTTCTGAACCTCTGTGGAATAAACTGTAGTAGTTTTTATGAAACGTTTTAATGAGGTTGTGTTTGCTTCTGGCTGTTTTACTGTATAGCAATATAGTATAAAGTAGGTATGGAAAAGAAAACAGAACAAAACTACTATTTGCCATAATGCCCGAAATACACGCAAGTTATGCATGATGGTTTTTCTCTAGCACACTCGTCATGCAAAACATAGCGTGTATGGCGTAAAACTATTCAGTTATACATGTTCATGCAACGAACGCCTTACGTGTATGGTGTGGATTAGACACAGCGATCACTGCTTCCCTTAAAACCTTTCCAAAAACTAATTAAGTTTTTTTAATGTGTTTTAAATTTTAGGTTTAAGGCACATCAATTTTTTTTTCCCATTTTTCTAATCTTTTTTTTATTCGAGGTATTTTTAAAGTTTCTTTTAAAGCAACTACTACTTTAACAAGATTTAAACTAACTTTTAAGTGTATGTATGTTTGTTTAGGTAGTAAATTTGGAGTCGTATGATTTTTCGTCTTACTTAGGTTGCAAGTTTCTAAGACAAAGCTAAAAATTTTATTTTTCCAATAAACGCTTATCATTGTTGCATTTATTACAACTGAACGATCAATTTAAACCAATTACATCACAAACCTACTAACCGCAGTGATTGAACTCACCACGCTGTCAATATTGTTAGTGTTTATTGACACTTGCAATCACATCAACCACAAATGATTGTCAATGATTAACACTGTGTAACACACATTTACTATTATAATAATAATGATATTCTACCACATTCACACAGCGCCATCTAGTCCCAAATTAAGCAATTATATTTGCTTGTGTTATCGGTACTAAACAACGGATATACTACTTAAATACTTTTTTTTTGTAAATACATACATATTATAGATAAATTACACCCAGACGCTGAATAAACCTTTATGCTCATCACACAAAGATTTGTCTTGGGTGGGGATCGAACCCACGACCTCCGGCTTAGTAGTCAGGCTCACTAGACCTACAGGCCAGTCAATATTAAGTTGCATGTGTGGTATATTTATCACCTTGTATTGAGAGTGTTCAGAAAGCTAGTAGAAACGAATGATCCAAATTGAGTGAAGTCTAATCAGAAAAGTACCTTCAAAATACAAAAGACCGTAGAAGACCGTCGTAGGCAAATTTGCTGACACTACTTTTCGGATAACCTGTTACATTCTTGTGACTTTCATAAGTGTTACCTTGTAACCTAGATGAATAAACGAGATTTCATTTCATTTCATTTCGACCACACCAATTTGAACACAACTTGGAAATTATGTGTGTTTCCAGTTACTACCAGAAAAGCTGCCCAGTCCGCGGTAAATTAGAACAAGACTTCATATACGCTTTTATTGAGCTCCTCTCTACCCAAAGATCCTTTTAAAACTAATGCCTTCTACAGGGTAGAATGAAAACAGATTTCCATTTAACAAATTAGTCTCACTAAAACAGAATACACTTTTCCTCAAAGCGAATTGAAAGTCAAATAAAAACACATTTGAATTCGTAAATGGTCCTCGTTTCAATAAATAACGTTGTCTCTTACATTTCTATAGCCCGGACAGACACTCAAACCGCATTAAATTCTCATTAGATTGATCAATTCACATAAATTATTCTTAATGCCTCTAAGTGAAATCCCAACATTTTAATCAAACATGGTCATGGTACACTGCGGTCACGATTTAATTACATTCTCGACTTGCCTTCACATCCCTATTAACTATTTTCATGTCACATGTAGGTGTAGGTAGTTTAATTAAGGGAAATATTAATCATATATGTTTATTTCTATAAATACGCAAATCACTATCGAGTTTGCGTTTCAAGTAGTGAACTAATTACGTATTAACCCAAGCAAATCGAATACCCCAATCGGAATTTGTCGTTGAGTATACACGTGCCCAAGTTTAACGAACGTGATGATTCGTAATTCAAATTCAAATGTAACTGTATAGAATTTGATTCTCTGATTGTTGACACGTCTATCATTTTGTGATTAGGTGTTTCGACGTAGATGGTTCGAGACCATAATCAGAAATTCAAACGACATTATTTTGTATCAAGTGTTCCATGATCAAAACATACTGTTATTGAAAATTACCCATAAATAAAAAACTAAATTAACTATGTAATTGCTTAGATAACTAGAAACAAAATTGGTTCATAGTTTTGTAAAGGTACTTTGTCATCGAAATTGATATTGACATTTTAATCTCATAAAATTATTAATGGTAAAAAAATATGAACAGCGATTCTTTCAAAGATATATTATTCTGTTTATATAAATAAAAAATAAGTGGCTAATATTATGAAATTACCACATTTTTACAGAGACAAAAATTATCATTTTAATCTCATAGTTTTTATTAAGTAATTAACCGTGGTTCTTTCAAAAGCTCTATTAAAAATAATTTTAGTAAAGATTTTAATTTCATGTTAAAACAGTTAACTGAAAAGCGGGCATTTTGATCTTTTACTCAGATTGTTTTTAATTGAAAAACTTTGTCAAGAGCTGTACACTCTGTAAAGGTTTCTGTAAGATTCCTAGTGGATAACTAGCCGGTAACATCAAAGAGACAAATTGAAAGAAAGTTTAAAACATTCTGTAAATTTAATTTAATTTTTCATGTGAAATATTTTTATCCCATACTATTATACGAGTAATTCTTTGTTAGTAAATATGATTGCGTGTATCTTGGAAACGGCTCTTACGATCTAAATGAAAAATGTCACTTTGAAAAAGCATTGCTTTTCAAATTATCCAAAAAGGTATCTTCTCTCAAAACGCAAATTTTCACAAGGACTATGAGGTACTTACGTTCAACATGTAGTTATAATGATATATCATGATGAACGAAGCTCTGATATTCTGTTTCTGAGCCTTCAGATTAAAGTTATGCATCGATTAAAGTATAACCTGACTGGATATAAAAGTAAAACAATAGAACTAGTTTATTCATACAACTAACATTCTTTATTTGTTTAAGTTATATTTTTACCCGACTGTCAGGACGGGTATTGTTTTTCGCGCGTATCTTGTATGTTTGTAAATTTCTTTATTCCCACGAATCTTCCAAACGGCTGGATGGATTTTGACAATTAGGGTATCGTTAGATTTGTCTAGAAAACCCAAGTGTCCTTAGATAGGTTTTAAGAATAAAAAGACTTAAAAAGCGGGCTTTTGACGCCAAATTGTAAGAAGTTCAATTTATTTTGACGAAACCTATGGAGTTGGTTATCAAAATAAAGAGAATCATTAAGAGATTACATATATTCAAAAAGAGATTATACATAATTGAATGGTTCCAAATTGTAAGTAGTTCTAATATTTTTTTTAACTAAACCTATCGAGTAGAGTATCAAAATAAAGGGAATCAAATGGAGATTACAAATATATACATATGTTAGATATTTAAATTTAAACAGGTATAATATTATTAGGTACAATAATTTTACGGTCTTTTTAGTGCGTTGCTCTCTGTTGATGATTCGCAGTCGGGTTATTAAATTTTTTTAATTATATTTACTTGTACCCTATCAATAACCGCTGTTTGACAGCTCAGAAACCGGACATCAGACTTCATTTATTATTTAACATACTTCAAGAAAAGGAGGAGTCTCTATTTAGATACATACAATGTAAACAAACAACCCAAATACATATTATACAATAATAAATATGCACACATTTCAAATGTCCAAACTTCAAGTACAAGTACATAAAGCTTACAGTTGCAAGTCTTTGACAAGCACATTTCTCTGTCATATGGCTAAGCTGGCAACTGTCTGGTCTAGAATAGTGCAGGATAGTATGCAGATATATTGCAGTGTATTGTTCAAGATAACAAAGGGATTAACCGATGACCAACTTGCAGTTACGGCTTGTTTGTGACAGTGTTTGTAGACTCACCTTACAGAAATTGAATATATATACTATGAATTATTAGTTTCTGTGTTGCGCAGCGGTCCTATTATACTCTTTTTACGTCTCAGAGGCAAGAGTTTTCCAAATAACCGTCTAAAAAGCATAATTTCATTGTTTCAGATAAGAAATAAAATGTGTAGCTTTCTACATAATATGCCGTGTGACGTCTGCTACTATGTAGGTACTTAAGGTCACAATCAGATATAGGTACTCTAAGAGTTTAAGGTATTAAATAAAACAGTAGTTTGTTCAGAGAGACTACCGCCCACCGCGGCTGCCGGCTAGTAAGTAAAGCTAGTAAGTGCGCGGCGAGCTCTCACTCGCCACGCTCCCACCACCGTACGTCACGCGGTGTTCGTGTCTATTTATTCCTATACATTACATGCCGAATCAATCAAAATGAATCATCGTCCTCATCATATCAGATCAATGACGTACACTGCTGGACATAGGCCTCACCTAATTTCTAAATCATGATGTGGCTTTAAATAAATAAAAAATTGTGTCATTTAAAAAGATTTCTCCTATTATGTGCTATATTTAAAATTATTAATAATTTGAATAGAAGTTTAAAAATAGGTCTTAACATCCCCGTATATAATATTTCATTCTGTGCACACGTACCTTCTTACAAATGCTACAATCGCCCGAAGGCTTAGCTTTAACTATTCTAAAACATACAAGTATAACCCAACTAAAACCTTAACTTCATCCTCAATATATTTACCTGAACTTACTACTATCGCGAAGGGAGTAAACTTTAAATTGGGGATTTATAGTCCGATATTTGGGTTATTTCAGTATAAGTTTCAAAACTCGCAGTTTATAAGGATATCGGATAAACGTACCGTAACGTAACGTAATATGTTATATAATGGATATTATAACTTCTATCAGAAATAGCATAACAATTTCTATTAGAGTGGAAAATGACACTCACGAGAGAATTGATTATATTCTCATGCAGTTTCATGGAACTCGTAAATTGTTTTATATGTTAAGTAATTTAGTAAATTTAACCAATAATATTTACAAATAAAAACTACTTAAATGTATCATTTAACTTAAAAAAAAGTAAAACTTACATAATGTCACTACCCCATCTCAACCCGTGGGTGTCGTAAGCGACTAAGTGAGTAACCTTATGCAGACAAGAGCACTACGTGAAAAGGAAAAATTCTAAACAAACCCTATACCAACCCGTCTGGCCAGCGTGGTATATTAATAGTAATAATGGTTTAATTCCCTCCACATTCCTGAGGAGACCCGTGTCCAGCAATGAGACAATTATGGGTTGAAATGGTGATGATGATTAACAGATCTATTTAAAGATATTAATAAAAGTCTTTTCACCAGGGACCGGGCGGCGTGCAAATCTCGCGGTCCGAGTTTGATTCCGACCAGCAGTACCAATGTAGATTCCACTCTGTGGTATTTATATGTACTAGTCAAGTGACTTACCATCTGCTAACTTTGAAGGAAAACATCGTGAGGAAACCCACATACCCTAGAAGAAATTCTATGAGTATGTCTGATCCACCAACCCCCACTAGGCCAGCGTGAGTGGATTATGGCCTAAACCCTCTCATCTCTCTAGTTAGAGGAGAGGAGACGCGAGCCCAGCAGTGGCACTTAACCCATTTAGACCCAAATACAAACTAATGATGTTTTTTTGAAAAAATCTTTATTATCATGTGTAGTGGTGGGTAATTAGACATTATATTAGAAAAAAGAATTTAAAATATTTTTCCTTATGAGAAAAAAAACACCGTCCTCAAATGGGTCCAATGGGCATATTTGTGGTATATTTCAAAACAATTATTTTCGATGCAAAATGTCAATAATACATTTTCTACATTGCCAACGTGCTTTCATGTGGCATTCGGTGCATCGTAGCTGGCTTTGTAGTATCTGGGGAAAGTATCCAACACCATCTAGGTTGATATCTGGCACCACCGAGGATGGTTTACGAGGCCTTCCATCGGTTCTCTCAGTACCAACACTCCTCAAATACGACCTTGCAATACATCGGCGAAATTAGGGAAGGTCTTGTCTGTTATCAGTGGTAAGAGCATGAAGGCACCAAGCATTTGCTACAGCTAAATCTAGCATGTAAGGAAACAGTTCCCAACACCATTTTATGCCTCGTAGAGCTATTCTGTATCTGTTTGATTGGTCAGCTTGACCAACTCCGTCCATACCTTTGTTGTAATTTTGGAAGCTATAAGGAATGTCAACGTCAACCTTTCTACACTCTGCTTCTGCATATATATTTTTACCTTTCCCAATGGGTAAAGAGAGTCATAGTGTCTGGTTTTCAAATCGCCTATGTTTCTGTAATGGTTTGTCATCCTGCTGTCCCATTCCTGGTATTTTCGGGACCCAAAAACTTCAACTCAAACTACGGTATCACGAGGAAGGTTATTCTTCTGAATATAGTGTTCATCGCCTTCTTCTTCACCGATAAGAACAGTCGGATGTGGAGGAACGGCCACCAAGATCATAACTAACATCAGCATTATCTTCTTCATTCAAAATACTTTCAATGGCTTCCTCGAGTCCTCGATGGTCATTAGGAACACTGAAAAATTGTTTTATCATTTTTATGCTGTAACTAAACCTGTAAATATAAAGAAAAAATAATTATATTTATTATACGTTTTACTAGTAATGAGCCCATTGGACCCATTTGGGGACACCATACTAAAATGCCTTTATTTATAGCCAAATCCTGTAAAACATCTGACAAAATAGCATTATTTACTAGTAGTTACTTTATGGATGTAAAATTTACAAAAGATATATAATAAATCATGGTGTAAATAATAAAAATCATGACTTACCTTAGATGAAGTACATATTTGCGTGATGCAGTAAATAAAATCACTAAATTTATCCATTTTATCTAATAATTCACAAAATTATATTTTTTATTACGAAGTAAAACTCTTTAACATTACAAATTCGTATCTGAATAAATGCTGGTCTACTAATATTAAAAAATGTCGATAGTTAAAGACATGTCCCCAAATGAGGACGGCGGGTCTAAATGGGTTAATGGATTGCTGATGTTGACACAATGTGTACTGCTATGATTTTTTATGGCAGTACACAATTTCTATTACAGTAATTCTACCTACATTACTACTTAATTCATTTTTTGTATTGAATATTACGAAAAATAGTATTAACTTTATGAACGCTGGCATGTTCTATTTTATACATTTATCGAGGCAGAGAAGATCAAACATAAACGCTGCGGACTGATATTAAATGCATTACGGCTTTACCGTATATTATGGAGATTTATATAGTCTACGTGAGGCTTCAAGGTGTGTCTATGCTATATTTAGGTATAACTAACTTTCGGATCTCGCTCCCGTTTTTTTTTTTGGCCGTTGTTCAGCCCTAGCGTGATAAAATTTAGTTTATAGCCTTTCTCAATAAATGGCCATTAAGTATAACATTAAAAGATTTTTTTAAAACGGTGCAGCAGTTCTTAAAATTAGTGCTTTTAACCAGATAAACAAACTTTTCAGCTTATATATTAATATAATCTTATCCTCGTGAGTGATTTTAAATGGAATTTTATCGCATTGGAAAATTATGTTGAGCGAATTCTTTTCTCTTCTCAAAGGTTAATTTTATTAATTATTATTTATTTATTTTATTTATTTTTGTAATATACAAGAGTAAGATTCGTATACAAGTAAATTTATTTAAGAACTACCGTATCATGAACAAAGTTGGGCAAAGCAACCAAGAATGTTAATTTAACTAAAGATGAAAACGTAAATTTCGTTTCAATCTCAACGAAGTATTAATTAAGTTCTTAGAACTGAGTTTTTGCAGTATCTCCTCTTTTACTGCATACGTAATAAGTTACAACACGGAACTCGACTTAATAGTGAATTCCTTTTGAACATAAGTAAATGGCACTTTCCTCCAAAGATTAAGGAGAATTTATGAGCAATTTGTTGCAGGTACCAAATTTTGTACCCAAGTAATTCGTTCTATTTTTATTTAAGTCTCTGGCTTACTGGATAACAAACTATTTGGAGCGGTTTTATTCTAACATTAAGGTCGTATTTTATTTACGCATTCCATTCGGTTGTAAGAATAATTCATATAAAAAGGCACCACGCCTTTTCACCAAAATGGTAAGCAGAAAAACTCTGAAATCCATAATAAATACATTGGAAAACGTCATTTAGAATTTTTTTTTTAATTAAAGTCAGTAATCAATCAATTAACACATTGAACGCCAGACTGCAGACACAATGGAAATGTAATTGTTTGTCGGACAACGGTGTCCGACATGGCGTTTAAAGACAAAAAAATACAAAAATAATTGAATCATTTTTGTATTTTTACGCACTGGATGATTGCTTATTGAACAAATTTATTGGTTTAAAAATTACTTTACCGTATTACGTTTAAATAAATAACGTTAACTGCTTATAGTCTAATCGAATATAAATAATAGTAAATAATATATATAAAAATTTAAATTTCAAACCTTTTTTTTGACTTATAATAAATAAATAGTTTAATCAACTCGTAGCAAAAAAACTTAATTATTATTCAATTGTAATAGCATAGTTATTTTATTTAACGACTAAAGTCGCGCGGGGCTTCGCTCCCGTCGCTTTTGTTTGGCCACTGTTTAGCTCATATTGGCTGAAGCGCGATGTTATATAGTCTATAACCTTCCTCGATAAATGGGCTATCCAACAATAAAATAATTTTTCAAATCGGACCAATAGTTCTTGAGATAAGCGCGTCAAACAAACAAACTCTTCAGCTTTATAATATTAGTATAAATTAACTCCAATTAGTGGTACGCCCAATATTACATTTTAATACTAACATTAGATTTTAAATTATACCCATTTTAATAGAACCACTAATATAAACATACTGCTCTCATTACGAAACCTATCTTTTACATTCACATGTTGTAATACCAATAAATCTTTTACCAAACTTCTACTACTACAGAATAAAAAATATTTCGTTCGTGTCAAGAAATAGGCAGTGTATTTCGTGTGCCAAAAGGACTTTGATTTCCAATTTGTATACCAGGAAAGGTATTTACTCTGCCTGAGTGACAGTGTTTGTGTATTTGGGTTTATTTTCTTGGATAAAGTATGAACAAACTACCAAACGTTGGTAAACAAGTAAGTAAAAAGAAAACATAACAGTATTAGGCTTAATTATTCTTTTGAAACTGTTTATTGTTATTTTGTAACAACGACAGAGGTTACGTACAAATTCAAATTCAAATATTTTATTGCTTACCATATTCTACATTATTCATACATTATCATAAAGACCAGATATGGACCCTGTCGGGCACGGCAAAAATGCAACGAAGAAAGGGGGAAGCTATTAAATTTTTATATATAGCTTTAAAATATATATTTAATTTTTTTATATATGTCTAATACGATGAGAGATGAGCATTAAGAAGATGTTGTAGCGATCATTCAAGTCAAGTCAAGTCAAATCTTTTTATTTCATTTGGATCACATACATGATACTTATGAACGTCATACAAAGCCAAAAAAGGTCAGTGTGTCTTGTCAGTAAATTTGCCTACGGCCAGTTCACTGACAAGCTTGAGCTCTGAGAAGAACTTGGCAAGAAACTCAGGCCACTCTTTTTAATCGCAATCGTTGTTACAATTTTAATTGGTTACAGTTTGAAATATCACAGAAAGTACAGAACTAAAACACCATACTAAATCAAATTCAATAAAAAAAATGTATTTTTTCGTTGCTTGAAAAGACGAAAAAACTAATTTTTTACACACTTTTTTGATTTTAAAAAAAATCAAAAATGTGTGTCTGTAATTTGCACAAGCATAACTGGCCAGCGTGGTATAGTAGGCTCAATTCCCTTCACATTGTTTGGAGGAACCCGTGTCCAGTAGTGGGACGTTTATGGGTGGCAATGATGATGACTGATAAAGTTGTTAGTTGATTTGATACTGCTCTCTAAACTTTCATTAACATAATCAACACAAATATTAGTTTCAAGTCGGCCTTTCTAATTGCCACCTTTAAAATTAACGACCAAGCATAAAATTAATTACATCAGAGAATACAGAATCCATGTTACACAATAAACCAACATAGACCGTAATTATACAAAATTTGGTTTCACGTTTTTCGGGGTCTCTAATGGAGCGAAACCCATTATTGTTCACGTTATAACAATGGTCGAATAAGTGCGTTTCAGCAGAGTTAAATTTTGGTAAAAATGAGTCCTTTATGCATGCAAAAGCTTGAATATTTTCGAGGGTATGTATTTGAACAACACATACATGTTCTGAGTGTAGAAATTTGTGTAATTAGTCACACATGGTAGCTTCAGGATTGTTTTGCACCGTGAGTTTATATTTTTATCGTTATGTTACACGTATCACGAATGTAGGTTACGTGCTTGTTAACTATATGAATATAACACATTGTTAATACGTAAATTCATTTTAATCTCCGCATGAGTTTTCAAAATTATTTTGTTTTTAACAACCTATTACGTGGTACTGTGGGAAATAGGTTTTTTGACATAAGCAGAGGATATTATATTAGTTTAATATCACCACACTAACCAGCCGGGTTGATATAGGATTTAAATTCACACATTATACTCACCACTGCCACTCTTATAAGGCTTTTGTTTATCGCTGTTAATCCTATTGCTGTTAATCTAATTAATCCATTCCTAATCTATCGTATGATTCGCTGTTAATTGGCACTTGAAAGGGCAAACACCAAGGTATGACATTTGAGAGACATCCCACAGAATATAATTATAACATAGTGTCTTGGAACCCGTTAAAAGCTATATAGAGGAGTTGAACCGAAATTAGCCAAATATCTAAGTGTAGTCAAAAGTAATCTGTATAGGATCTAAACTTTTTAGTAAGAAATCCTCCACGGACAACATGATGCAAAAAACACGGTAAACAGGCAAAAGTGATGTTTAAATAGATGAATTTATTTAAAATTAAACTTTAGCAAAAGATATTAGTTTGAATGATCAAATCATCAATCAATCCAATAGCCAACCATCCTACAACAAACATCATTAGACAACATCGGTCATCGCTCCCACAATCGAGTTACAAACAGATTGACGATTGTAATCACGGGTTCATTAATAGATTGGTTGATAATAGTACCATTTGTTTCAATCAAGACATTGATGAATTATCTAGGTATCCCTAGTGTTTTAGAACGATGTAGGCTGTAGATGGAAACACACAAATTAATAAGACCGCATTTCGCTTTTTCTTAAAGGAATTGGCGAAAATTTCTTTTCTGCCATTCCATTTGAGATAATTTCATTCCAATTGTCCGTGTAGTGACGGATTAAGAATACATAATGTCACTACCCCATATTAACCCGTGGGTGTCGTAAAAACCGACCAAGGAAGTTATGCAGACAAGAACACTGCAAGAAAAAAAAAATTCGAAACAAAACCCTATACCAACACGCCTGGCCAGCGTGGTATAGTAGGCTAAATTCCTTCCACATTCGTTGGAGGAAACCCGTTCCCAGCCGTGGGACGTTTATGGGTTGAAATGATGATGATGATGATGATGATTGTTGGGAATTGAACCCAACAACAAGCGCCGCGTGGTCTATGGTCGGCGTACGCGTCATCCGGCCCACGTCACGCAGCGCGACGACGAGATGGGGGCTCGTCGGTTGCGATGACGTCACTCCGCGTCGCGTCGCCAACTCACTCGATTCCAAAACCTCGTCAGCAACCGTCGCTAAAATTGTCTTATACCTTTTTCCGGAATCAACATTAAATTTGTACGCTAACAAAAAAGAAGCCTATCATTTTATACAGTCCACAACAACCAGTAAGGGGAATCCTGAACAATGATGATTTTGGATAAAGTAAAATACTTGACCAAGGGCCCAATTAATGTTAGATTTTTTATCATAATTATGGTGTAAACCTATAACCATTAACATTTTACATTTTCTTACAAAGTGCGGGCGGAGTCGAAAAATTAATTTTTTTTTTCCAAAAAACATGGATATAACAGGTTTTTTTTGCAGAGTTGAGCTAAAATTAAGTTTTTTATTAATTAAATGACTCAGTATCGCGGGAAATTACGAACATGTTTTTTTTTTTTTTTAAACAACGCCCGCACTAGGGAACAAGCCCTGTGTCGCGGGGTGCTTTACAGACATGAAACTAACGGACACAAAGTATACCCAGACTTGAAACAAATATCTATGAATCACACAAATATTTGTCTCGTGTGGGAATCGAACCCACGTCACCCAGCACGGCGATATAGTGGCGAGGCGACCACCTTAACCACTGCGCCACGGTGACAGTCGACTTAGATTCGAAACAAAAAAACTCGACACGACGATGTTATATGAACTGGTATGGGCGAACCATTCAACATAACCGCTAAGCCATAGTGATAATCTATATAGACAGCAACCAAATTTTTGTTTGATATGAAACAATTTAATATCGAAGAAAAATTTGTTTGCTATCTCAATAAATAAATAGATAGCTATTTGTATTATTTATATTTATTATTATTTAATGAGGCAGCAAACAAAAGTAATTGTCTGTATTTACACAAATCAATACAAAAATCCTTGTAAACAAGTATTCCCCGGGCTACAAGACCAATAATACAGTTTTATTCTAGTCCCAATTACCTCTGATTTATCGGTTATTTTAGATGTAAATAACACAATTAAGGCAGACGTACGTAGGCAGAATACGTAAATATGCTTCAAGAATTGGATTTCGAGTAAGTGCTGAACCCTGAACGTTGCGTATGTCAATCAATAATAACAAGCAGACAGATTTCATGTTTCAGTAATTAGTATGGTCCCTTTTTAGGTAATCGTAAATCAAAATGAAAAAAAACGGAAGACATTTCATTGCTTTGTTTGTCAATCTGTCTTTTTGTCTAGAAATCTGTCGGTTTCTCTGTATATCTGCTAATAGATCATCATCATTTTTAATTTATTATTATTTCTAAAATCCTCTGTATGTTTAAATGTACATAAAATGCCACACACAAAAACCTGACAGGGTTTAGTTTATCCGTGTGCTGGCGAGTCGATTAACTAAATACTTACTTACTATATAAAAATATTAACTTATTTGCTAACTTTTAATACTTACATACAGTTGTTTCAATTATAAAGCATCATGTGTAAAATAACGTTTGGATTTGTACTTGAAACTTAGATCCCATTTTGTATAAGTTTTGCAATTCTTCTGGAACTATTCTACTTCTTCGTTCCATTCCTAGTTAATACTAGGAATGGAACTAAATAATTCACAACCCTCGTCCTATATACATTATTTGTTTTAGGCAATACATAATTATTATTTAAAAGCTTTACGTTTATCATGTTATTTTGTTGTTATTACGTTTCTTATGTTATTTTATCTATCCCATAAAAAAACGATTGCAAATTATATATGGGGCTGGAATGTTTAAGGAACAAGTATTTAAGGTAAAAGTATAAATTGTATAAGTTTGTTTGGAAAACATGTCACATAACATTTTATCGAATAGAATATACTGTTCGCAAATTCAATTCAAACTAGGCTAACTCTTTTTCGTAGCCCGAATGCAAACTTTTGGTCCCTCAACACTTAAAATAAAAACAGTCGCTTAAGTTTTAAGTAGCAGCTGAAAAACAGTACCCTCTTCTCCTGCAGTCAAGTAAAAAACACTTTGTTTGTTTGGCAAAGTAGTGTAAAGGGCGGCGCTTTACAGTCTGGCCATAAATAAAAGCCTCTGTTGCCTACAGCAAGTTGAAATAGGAATTGTTATATATGTACCCAGTGAGGCTATTCTGAAACTTAAAGATATGTAGTTTCAGATGGCAAGTGATTACCGTTAGTATAGGGACGCCTGCATAACCAGGTGCAACGACACTTTAGAACACCTACCCTTAAAATACCTATATAGTATGTGATATAGTCCAATTCATTGGACGATATAAATTTAAGAATATTTTTTGCCTATGAAAATAAATAAAATAAATCATATTGTGTAAAATTTCATTTCTACTTTTGAAAAAGTAGAATTTTATTGTATTTATTAGTAGCAGTTTTAAATAAAAAACAATAATAAAAAATCATAATTATCATGGATTAAATTATTAACTTAAAAGTTTTAATAAAAATGCTTACCTCATTAATGAAGTTATTTTCAATTATATTGGATTAATTGGAAAAGCATTTGATTGGATAATTATTTCTGTCTCCTTTTTTATTATATTTTATTTTTTTAATTACCAAACTAAAACAAAACATGGCAAACATGGCAATGTTATGTGGAATGTAAATAACCCCAAAAATGTACATTAAATTGGCACGTGTTCCACACGCTACATTGAAAACTGTTTCACAGTAATTATAAATTAACAAACATTCTATTCCGACTCGGTAAACATGTCGCTAATTTCTCCGTCGCGTATACTAATAAAGGTAGGTGTAGATCAGAGGGCATTATTTCTGGAAAACTCGACGTTCGACAGAGTCGACTTTGATACTGTTTTCAAATGCTTGCAAATTACAGCGACAAAGTGTATGTCTGATCCACCAACCCGCACTAGGCCAACGTGTGTGGATAATAGTCTAAGCCTTCTCAGTTCTAGATAGCGGAGAGGAGACCCGAGCCCAGCAGTGGGACATTAATGGGTTGCTGATGATTCAATTAATCTAAGTCAAAGTACACAACAAGGTAAATGTTATTTTGTGAATTGGCGAACAAGAGCTCGATGTTTCTTATGCTTGATTTTGAAAATAATCAGTGAGCAAAAACTCATGACTTTAGTGAGTTAGACAACCATTTTTGAAGTTTCACATGACTACGCGTTGTTAAAAACGTGAAATAACTTCGTGGAAAATTTCGTCACCTAATTATAATATTAGAATACATAATTATGAAAAAACTTTTGAAAATTGTTGAAATTTCGGTATGTTGTAGGCCTACGTTATAGGCTTACTAGTAGTAGGAGTAAGCCAATAGTTTCAGATATTTTTTTATGAACGAAGCGACGGTGGTGGCCGAAAATTAACTCTACAATTCAGAATTAATTCTCAGCTTACAAATTAAATAGGATATCTGAAAAATAAAATTGAAAGGAATGTATCTTCCGTTTAATTTTAAGTTTAAACTTTACGTCAATATAAGTCACTCACTCTTTCAAACTATGGAAATAAAACAATACACGGAAATCCCCAATACTTTAATGTACACTCACCTTAGGAAGGTGGTATCAAGTAGTAACCTCAGTTTTCAATCTCTGGTTATATGCATACATACATACTATATGCATGTTGTTTACACGAAAACCGAGATCGACAGTTAGATGTACTCTTCGTTATGTGGTTAGATTTCAATATCTAAACAATTTTATTAAATAACTTGAGAGAGACTGCTGATTGACGAAACTTACCCCAGTTTCATTTATGCCTCGTTTGTCCCATATTCCAATAACAATTTTAAAAAATCATCGTTTTTTGTAATATTAGGCAATATATTGGGACAAACGAGGCACAACCCCCCAAATTTTACTTGACGTAACACGTACAACGTAAACCTACTCGTTTCTGTAGCTAGCTCTATTACTAGTTTGTTCATATTGGCTGACCATTTTAAACAACCGTACAGCCTGAGGTCTCGATTGCAAATAAGCCTTCCCGGCATTCCCAACCCTACTCTCGGGTATCGTGAAGTGACTTTGGGATAATACCGCCGCCGTCATAGGGTAGGATTAAAACAAGTTTCAGCTGGCAATCCGACCATTATGTATAGAGATCAAACGGATATATGGGGTTAAATAGAGGATATCTAAATGGGAACACAATATACAAAAAGCTACCCTATAAATATATATATTTAAAGTAGGTATTTATTTGAACACTTTGCTAGAAAATTCTTACCGACAGTTATCGGCAGGATACTATAATTTTTACTTCAGTCTTCTATAATATTGGCCTTATCTACCACATCCATAAAATCTGCATATTTAGAGCGAAGTGTTCACTTAAATACCTAGTTTCTGTCAGTCAGTCAGTCAGGCTTTGTCCTGACTGACTGACTGACAGAAAACGCACAGCCTAAACCGCTGGTTGTAGCGATTTGAAATTTTGAGGGTGTATTTGTCCTAATGTCTAGAATGTACTAAGAAAGGGTTTATTTAAAATTCAACCCTAAGGGGGTGAAAAGGGATAAAAACGATTGTATGAAACTTCTTAGTTTTTTAACTTATAGATTTAAAAAATTGTTTTGGGGTTTTTGACAAGGTTGGCTTTGGAAGGGTGAAATTGGGGATGAAACGTTGTATGAAATGATCTTTGTTTTGAAGTTAACGTTTTGAAAATTAGAATTGGGATAGGAACTTAAAATGTTGTTTTTAATATTTTTGATAGGGATGGGTTCAGGGGGTGAAATACTAAATAGACAGTTCTTTGTTTTTCAAGTTATATGTTTGGTCCCATGAAATAGGGGGCGAGCCTATTGTCATTCACATTTGCTTACCAAACTCCGGAAAAATCGCAATACTGGAATTGCATGATAGAAAAGCCCAGTTCCATTTTCACCCGACCCGGGAATCGAACCCGGGACCTCTTGCACAGCAATCGTATAGGTAGAATAGAATAGAAAACATTTATTGGTACAAACACAAGACATACTGAATAACAAATACATAGACAGAACAAATACAAACAAACAACAGTCTCGCGTCTTCTGTACCAAATAGGCACCATTTCAGCATAATGCCGAGCACAAGTGCCCGGCGCTGGTTTTCAAATAGGCCTATTTGGGGTGACGTACGGATGCTTTTTAAAATATTAAAAATAACAAAAATAAAACAATATTCGTGCTTACGATAGAAGAAATAAAAAAAGAAAACATTGAAAAACAAAAACACAAGGTACACTTCCCACTTCCACTGCGCCACCAAGGCAGTTCGCAACCTTATACATGTGATCAAAAACACAAATACGTGTTCCTTCCTTTTTTTTTGGATGTCGTTTTCATGATTTTCAGGGACGCTGATTACGAAAATATTATCTATATTGACGTAAAATGAAATTCAACTCCTGTAGTGTGGTGTTGTGGAATTCATAAATGGCACTTATAACAAAGATCTATGTAATATCAAAATCTACGCGGACGAAGTCGTGGGCAAAAGCTAGTGATATATATTATATTGTACACGAAGCGCTGAACGTGTTAAACCAGCGAAAGTAAAAATAAACACGTCAAAATAACTACAACATAGGTCCAGGCTTCTTAGAACAATGAGAAAACTGGTTGCGACATAAACGCAATTTCCCAGCTGCCAATCTTCAACGTCGTCCATATAAAATCGCCACACCTTTTCAATAAGATTTTTAGCTCAATACATTTTGATGACATTATTTTTATCCCCTGACGTAAAAAGAGGGGTGTTATAAATTTGAAGTGTCTGTGTATCAGTGTTTGCATGACTGTTGTATCATAGCTCCTAAACAAATGGGTTGATTTCGATACATTTTGTTTTACCTCTTTAAATTGTAAGTTAATGATTTTCTCCTCCAAATATTGAGTCACCAAATGGTTTTAAATTTTAAAATCGTCATCAAAATTCATTGATTAGATAACGTCACACAACAGACTCTAATTAGTAACAATGTATATAAAAATCAGGAGACAGCAGTTATATTATGATTGATGTTTTTATATTAGCTCTCTGAACTTTTCCGTATAAAATTTAACTTGGCCTCACGCAACATTCATTTAGGAATCAGAAAATTTCGTTTCTCTTATTAATATAAATTTCACTAACCAGAAACAAACAGCAGTAGATGAACAGTTAAATATTGATAGATTAATTTAAATGAATAAAATTCAAGAAACCGAAACCCTAACAAAGATTAATAGCCGTATTGAGAAAGAAATAAATTATTCAGAAACAAAGCAAAAATATTTAACAATGCCTATAAAAAACGAACGATTATTGAGAAGTAGACTAAAATTGGTCGGATTGTGAATCTCATTTATTTTTATATAAATCTTGTGCGCCCTACTATGATTTATTAGAGTAATTGAAAACTGTTGATTATTTTCTTTAAACGAAAAACACTTACAAAAACTAAACATAATTATGTTTTTACATGATTGTTATCCTCCATAATAGGGAAGCCTATCATGAATATATTAGAAAACTTTTGTTTATTTTCTTAATAAAACTAAAAACACTTTCAATATACGTATGTTTAGTACATACGTTGTACAATTTAAATTCATTATAAACTTTTACTTTATTTAACGTTAGAATGAAAAAAATACTATCTTATTTTGTTTTGTTTCAGCAAATATATTCTGCTTATGCAAACAGACCGGTATAGTTGTTTCCGACTTCGCAAGCAGACCGGGCGGCGTAGTTATTTCCGACTTCCTATCGACGTTTTCCAATTATATCGAACATAATCTTATTCAAATTATAGTCCGCCCCGACCTTATACCATTATTACTATATACTTGTAATATTCTTATTAGCTTACATTGAATCCGTAATAATAATATGCATTATAATTTTTAATGAATTTCTTGGTAGAATTAAAAAGCATTTTCATAAAATAAGAACACTGGTCCTAATATTATTACGTATTTTTTTATTATGTCGATATTACAGATTTAAAAAGAAAACTTTTCTTAGTTATTTTTTATTAAATAAAAAATATTTAAAATTTTCTTTTTTGCATAAAAAGAAGCGTCGAAAACACTGGTTTATTTAAATAAAAAGAACAGTCACACGATTTTTTTTTTAAATATTGGTTGTCTCATTTTTTATTGTGTCCTCGTAATTCATTTGTATGCAGGACTTCGTCCGTCGAAGTGTCATCTTGTTTGGCTCACACAAAGGCCAGGTGGATTGAAGTAGGTCCACTACTGTCCTATATTGAATATGTGCTCGGTCTCTTCTCGTAAGGTATTTTCTGTAGAACTTTATGAGTCACAAATTAAATTCCTTTCGGAAGGCAATTTATAAAGTATAAGTGGGAGCGTGGAAATATGGAGGTTGCGTATTATTACTATATGGCTATATATTCTGTTAAACAAGTGATAAGTTTAGTCATTTATAGGCAACAATATTAAAATATAAAAGTAACATAAATATTATCATTAACTGTTTTCATTTAACGTAAAGCATGTTATTATTTTTTTTGATTTCAAATTGAATTCGATAATATAAAATTAAGAAAATAATTTAATTTGAAACATCTAAACATTCGTACTTTACGAATGTTTAGGTACTATTTACGATATTATATGTAAGTAAATATATAAGATATAATATTTATTTATAATTTTGTAATATAATTGTATCTACCTATTAAATTATAATTTCAAAATATTTTAAAAAAGAAATTGCATCTTTTTGCTTATACTACCAATGATCGAAAATTGCTCTTTCATAAAAATGGTAATTCTGCCGCTCGTGACTAAATTAATTTTATAAAAATAGTTTTGGCTAAAATAATTACACATATTATAAAATTCGTTTTAATGCTAAAATATTATATATATTACTTTAAAAGTATTACTGACCTCTTTGTAATTAAGATTGAGTGAGACTAATATGAGGTAAGCCATACAAGTAATTTAAATTATGTGAATGTTTACATACCTTGTTATTTTTAGTAGGTTACTACTTCACACTTCCAAAAAGAGTTTAATCGGAGTTGAAAATGAACACTAAATATTAACAATTTAAAATCCACTATCCAAGAGTTTTTATCCTACCTTCACAAGTACCAATTAATTACGTAAACTATTCACAAAAGTTTATTCTAAAAAAAAATTCAAATTAAATGAAAAGATCACATAGTTCACGGAACATTCCCTAAACCGTTAAATTACTGTTCCAAAATTCAAAATATGAAATTAGTTAAGCGCGTTCCAATTTCGAATTTGCAGGACGACAGTTCTGTACCGCGGTCGCCGAGCGACTAACGGTGGTTGTCATCCCCCGACAATAGACGCGAACTGCCTACTGTTGCACTATACGTACACATGGGCTGCAACTGGAAACGGGAAACTGGGTTGCTTCAAATTAGTGAGAATTGTGAAAGAAAAAACCATTTCCTTGGGAAAGGAAATTGTGATTTATATTTTATGCTGAATTGTATGGGTATTTTGCTGGAATAACTATGCGCGTATGTAACGTAATTATGAAAAGGTTTTCTTATAAACTATAACATGATATATAAGACAGTGGTATAGTTTAATTGTTGCAGAAAATGAATACATTTTTATAAAATGACATCAGGAAACCCCCTGGCATTAAGCTTTAAAATCCAATAAATAATCATCGAAATTATCAGAATGATAGAAGGTAAGTGTTATTCTCAGCGAATTTATGGACATCTCCTAAGACAATAGATGGGTCGGCGGAACAAAATGATCAACGACGTTCCGGAACAAAGGATTGCAATTTTAGAATAGACCCTTTCATTCCACGTTGCGACGTAGAGTAATTCCGCTGGAGACTTTAATGACTTAAATGGGTATTGTTTTTGAACGGTTCATCTAGATGACGTCATTAGTTACTTTCGTGATTAACGACTTATAGTAAATCTTGAGAGGATCTTGAGTTAGGAAGGATGATTTGAGACAGGATTTTAAAACATTTAAACGTGGAATTTATTGCACTGTGACGTTGACATAGCTGAGGTAAAAATAAATGAAAATATATTTCATAGCTCATCATTATAAATTTATTTATAGCTTACAACTCGAATTATTTAAATAATATAAGCAAATGCTGTTTTGTTCCAAGAAAATCATAATTACTATTGTTTAACAAGCAGATCCTGGGCTGCAAGTACTTAGCATAAATTTTATCGATGATACTCAAAAGCTTACCGTTAATATTTTTGCGGAATAACCCAATTTATTATTTTATCGTTCCAGTATTAATTATGTGCATAAATAAAATCGTCTGTCAATACTGATTAATTTATGTTTATTGTATAAACGTTGTTCTATAGGTAATTTGGTTACAGGGGAATAATATTGTTATTCAACTATTAAAGTCAATTTGTAAGTCAACACATAAGTTTGTGAGGGTGAGTGTTTAGACGTGTGTCTAATGTCTGTTACTCTCCAAAACCACTTAAAGAATCAATATTAGAGTTATCTAAAAAAAAATAACACCATGTAAGTTAAGCTTTTCGTTAATGTTATTGCAGTTTTTTAATTCCTTGCATTTTTTAAATATTTATGCCATCATTAGTCGTAAAGATAGGATTGTTTACAAATTGTATATAAATACGAATTATATTTTTTTTTACAAAGAAATCGTTAATATATTATGAAAAAAAAACTAACTAAACTGCTCTGAAAAGTAAAAGCTTTTAACATAACTTAATACTTATAATTTTTTACACAAAGCAAACTTAACAACCTATAAACCTTTATGCTGTGGACATAAACGCATAAAACAGATATAAGTTAAGATTGGTTTTTCTGGAAATTTCCATCTTATGTTTATAAAACTAAGGTTTGTAATTGTCCGCCAGTGTTTCTGATCTTATAACTCTTTTTAACTCTGACTATGATATTGACAGTGCAGCAGAAAAACTTCACTATAAACTAATAAAGCACAGATATACGCGGACAGTCGTATGCAAGCAGTCATATGAATTTTATTCAACATCGTCGATATTGCGTCACTGAATGCAATATGCTGAAATGCTGTATGATGTTTAAAATCACTGGAAATAAAAACAGCCAGAAATAAAATAAATTTCGAACATAACATTGAAATTTAAAAATAAAATTAGCTGCGTCGGTGGCGCAGCGGGAACTGTATACGACTGCTGTGCAAGAGGTCCCGGGTTGGATTCCCGGGTCGGGTGAAAATAGTATTGGGTTTTTCTATCATGAAATTCCAGTATTAAGATTTTTTCGGAGTTTGCTAAACAATTGTCCCCGGTTGATGACAATAGGCTCGCCCCCTATTTCATGGGACCAAACATAGCTGGCGAAATGTGGGTGTGAAACACCTTCGGGGAAAAAGGCGTGATGCTATGTTATGTTAACATTGAAATTGCGAACCAGTAACTGCCGTACTCAGAGACGTTACCTAACTTTAAAGTTTATTTAGTAAAAACGTGTAATACTTAATTCTACATGCGTAAAGACGATTATTCAATGAAAAAATTGTGTTAATGACAGATTACTGCTAATTGACGTCTCTGAGTGCGGCTGTTAGTCCATAACACATTATAAGCAATATTATAAGCAATGAAAGTAATACTATAATTTTTCAAGAAAAAATTAAACTTTCGCTACACAATAACTGCTTAGTTATGTTTCTACAAGAATTACTTTAAATAACATAATATTTTTAAAAAGAAAGTTAGGCAAATTTAAAATTATTTTTTTGCCCGAGGCAGCAGAAGAGCATGTGGCCTTCCTGAAGGTAGGTGGAACAACTGTTGATGGACATGGATCTGTTCTTTTAGCATTGGTTGTGAAAACACAACCGAACTGCTCCCTACTGAAAGGAAAAGGAAATAGAGAGAAAAAGAGACATAAGGAGGCAATGGAAAAAGAAATATGGAGATCGAGAGCAGGGTTGGGAGGAGGAATTGGGCCTCCGGCTCAACACACTCTCTTACTCAAGTATGACCATGATAATGTAAACTGATGGCCGATGGGGCAAAAAAGTTCTCGAGTATTAGAAAGAGCAGCGTGAGGCGGCCTCCCGCCCGATGGACCAATGACCTGGTAAAGGTTGCGGGTGGCCGTTGGATGCAGGCGGCACCAAATCGCTCGCTGTGGCTGAAATTAGGTGACGCCTATGTTCAGCTCTAGACGTCATTAGGCTGATATGATGATGATGATGGTAAATGAAAAAAAGATTGATTAACATACATTTAATTGTATTAATAAATGATTTATTCTCATTCTCACAATTTAACTTTGAACATTTCCAACCCAAGTAAATATTCCGTATTTAACCGAAATTCTTACTCATTCCTATATTATATTACAGCCATAATTAAGAGCCTCCATACGAAATGCATACTTCGCCAAATGAATAAACTTCCTTAATTATAAGACCCTCTGTAGGCTTGGTACATTTCATTCTATAATTTCTAAAGAGTCAGTCGTACGTAAAAACAAATCGGTGTATGTATCTGTATATAAAATCCCTACTATGGACTACTATAGTAAATTAATCACTGGTAGTGTAGTAAGTATTTTTGCCTATAGTTAAGAACAATGTTATAGCTCGAACCATTAAGGTAAAGGCACCTATTACGGAGGTATTTCGCAACATTTGAAAGTAAGAAACAAAAATAAGCATTTCTTAGCATTTTTAAAGGTGCAAACAAATTTTATCGTCAAAAGTGGAATTTATATTTTCAATTGCTGTTGAGCCTATATTACTTTTAATGATATTTCTTATTTAAAAAAAATATTTAAATAGTCGGGTCGATTTTCCCTAATACGGAGGTAAAATTTTGGTCAGAACCTATTACTGCGGTAGACGGCTCCTAATACGGAGGGTCAGAAATTATATTCTTTTTAGTTCCGTACAAATAATATTTATTAAATGATATAAATGTTTCATTCAGTTTTCATGAAATTTACAAATATAGCATAACCGTGCATTCACACACGCGTTTTAAAAAGAGTTTCGGGTTATTAAAATAAGGTTGATTTTTCTTTTTACGTTCAGTAAAATATGAGATAGTAAAACCTACATAACAGATGGCATATAAGTATTATCAGTGCCTCAAGCTTTTAAAATTTATATAGATTTTACATTTTGAATTGCTACATGGTTACAAAATGGTTACATTTTACAAGTTTTAGTAGGGATCCCTTTTAGAAATAAAAATATAGAAGGTAGCCTTTGTTACTTGGTAAAAACGTATCTTTCAAACGGTTAAAGAATTTTTAAAATCGGTCTAGTAGTTTTGAGTTAAATTGAAAGAAACAAAAAAAAAACAAACAAATGTTACATATTAAGTAGTAATTGCAAGTTAATAGAAAGCTTGTAAAAGTAACATAAATTTAAAAGTTTTTATCGCTTCTGGTTTTATAAAAAAACATGCATGTGTATCAAATAAGAATCCACAAAAATAAAATACTATTTATTTATTTACGAAACCCTAAAACTTGTAATTTTATGTTCCATGATGAATAGGGCCGTAATAGGAGATCATAGAACCTAACACAGAGTTACCTGGAAATAACTACCACCGTAATAGGAAAACTACTCGTGTTTTTAATAATCCTAATTCTGACCGTTAAAAATTTCGATAAACAAAAGAGTGTAAATGCTTAATCAAAAGATAACAGTTTTTTGGCTCAGATGTGTAAAACTCAGTCAACAGTTATACAAAATAAATGATTTGTGATAAATTAAAATACACCTTCCTATTTTTACCTCTTCTAAGAAACCAACATTTTGTACTCAACAGTTTTCATATTTAACCAGATTTCTAATTAAAAACACATACCGCAGAATATGGTTTCTAATTTATGAGATTAATAATTATTTCAACTAAACTTGGAACTAAGTCAATAACTTAATAATTTGAAAGTTATAAACAATTAAACATGCCCAGTACTTTTCCTATTTCGGAGTTATACCACCGAATTAGGATTAATCTATAAAATTCGTATCCTATTACGGCGGTGTTTTATTTCTTATTTTTTGGGTATAAAACGAGTTGCAAATATAAAACAACCTATTTAAATAGTTAGTGTAATAGTAAGAAAATGCTATAAATAACACATAAACAAACTTGAACGGCTTATTAATACGAAAAACTTAGTTTCTAAATATTAGTGTACTTACTTTTGTCGTTCCGCGTTTGTATGGAAACCCCTCTCACGTCGATGCCGTTACACAAACTGATTGATCTTGTTGTGTTGTCTATGTGCTATACTTGCAAATTTCAGTTATGTCATGAAGTAATAAATTTAGAATAAGTAGGTCCCGTTTTGGTGTACTTAAACTGAGAAAGACAGGAATAAAACTCGAAAATAGAAATACCACCGTAATAGGAGCCGATTTTGACTACCTCCGTAATAGGTGCCTTTACCTTACTTTTTGAGTATAAAAGTCGAAATAATTTAAACTACCAATGAAATATTAATATCTTCAGTAAAATACGCACGCTACTTATCTCATGATCCGTATTTAAAACACATCTCATCCACATGGAGTTCTGATCCGTGCGTATGTCTCTAGTTTAGTTTACAAAAATTGAATGTCAAAACGGCACTTACGTAACAAAACTCTGGTCACATTCTAATTTTAAACAATATAAATATCAATTCTGGTGACATCAATAGATTTAAGTCACATGACCAACATAAGAGAGGGTAACCCTTATGTTAGCAAATTTGATATTCATTTGTCAGATTTTGATAGTCATAGTGAAAATCTTTATTTCATTTGGATCAAATACATGATACTTATGAACATCATAAAAAGCCAAAAAAGGTGTCAGCAAATTTGCCTAAGGCCAGTACTGTAGTACTGACAAGCTTGAGCTCTGAGAAGAATTTGGTGAGAAACTCAGACCACTTCTTTAATTTTATTAACACACTATTTTAATCGTTATCAAGTCAACTGTTAATGATAATGACTGACCTGTGGGTCTTGTGGTTAGTGACCCTGACTGCTAAGCCAGAGGTCGTAGGTTCGATCCCCACCCAGGACAAATCTTTGTGTGATGAGCATAAAGGTTTGTTCTGTGTCTGAGTGTAATTTATCTATAATATGTATGTATTTACAAAAAAAAAAATATTTAAGTAGTATATCAGTTGTTTAGTACCCATAACACAAGCAAATTAATGTAAATGCTTACTTTGGCACTAGATGGCGCTGTGTGAATGTGGTAGAATATTATTATTATTATTATGTTAAAATGACAGCATCCATATTAATTTTTTTCACTTGTTTACAAGACGAGTGAATTTCTATAACTACAATAGTTAACAGCAAAACCAGTGGTAGCTGCTCTATATTTCGCTTACCCAAGATTGTAGTGTAACATAATACGTTGAATTCATTCCGAGTTTTCACTACGCCAGCGCCATCGCCATTGTTAAACATGAATTAAGGCTACCTTCAGAATATATGAATGTGTAATTAGTTAAAACCACACGTAGTGTTAGCGGCTTAAAGTTTCAACTCCATTATACTGAGGTCACTCGCGAATTTTGATTGTTTGCGGTGATTTAGTTTATTTAAGTGAGATAAGAAGAGTCATGAAGAACTTCTGTCTGGAATCAAAAGTAGTTACCTACTCTATCAATAGTCTTTGATCGGTGCTGGGACAATTTAGTCCAATTTAACCCAAGATACAAGTTTGTGCGTTCACCACTAAGATAATCTCGATAAATATAAGGATCCTCGGTGTCGATATCCAAAATGACGTCCGAAAGAAAAGGTGTGAGAACTTTCAACGATGCAACACTTACAAGCGGTATCAAGCAATCAAATGTTGGGAGAGACTGCCTTCTTTCTATGTGTATTTTATCGCTTATAAATAAATAGTTAATCACAGACAGACGGACAACGGAGGGTTCCTTTTTTTCCTTTTGGAGTACGTTACCCTTAAAAGTATGAACGCTAATAATTCGGCAACAAAACACTACGATTCGACGCACGCAACGTGCCTTGAATTAGATTTCGAGTTCGTTTTTTAAATACAGCCACAAAAAATAACATTGGAAAACGTTGATCAAGAAACAAAGCTTTATTTTTTGTTATTTTTTCCTCTCTCTCCCGGTGTTTGGTCAGTATTTTAAATCAAACGTGCAAAAACGGCCCAACGTAAACCGGATTAACGGGATTAACTATTAAAAAATACTCGTAGTAGGTATGAAAACTAAAGTCGGTTGTATTTTTACTATTAGTAGATTTATTTTTAAGCTAGTTTTTAAATTCCTTGGAGGAGACCCGAGCCCAGCAGTGGGATGTTTATGGGTTAAAATGATGATGAAGCTAGTTTTATGCATTATTCATAGTTCAAAGCCCACTAACAAAAATTGGTAGTATATTGATAGAGACAAGGTTCTTGTTCAACTATCCTTTAAGCCTACTATTGAGTATTAAATAATAGATATATTTAACCGAACTGACTATTTATTTCATTGCCACAATGATCTTACACTTAATTCTAACTTAGGCTACGTGACACGGCGATGATGGTATGTTACCGACTGGCGAGCTCATCACAAAAAAAAAATAATTAAAAAATCGAAAAGTACTAGTACCGTAACCTGAAGTAGTAGTAACCTGAAAAACAAACACACTTATAAGTCTAAATTAAAGAAACTGTTCCTCACAGAACAGCTACAAATACTGTGATGTTAAATTTAGTTTTATAACATAGGTAAAATACATTTAAATAAAAAAATATATGTAGTGAATAAGTAAATATACACTTACCAATTATATTGACGTTGTTGTAATTGCATTAATGGCTACTCTGTTCCAATTTTCAATAGATAGTATCTTGACTGGTAGTATCTTGATTTATAAAATAATATATACAAAATTTAACTATTAATACAATTCACATTTACATTCTATTTAATCAAAATATATATACTTAATGTTTAAAATACTTAATTATTATAACAAATACTATAGATTTAGAATTTTACAATGAACGCAATACAACATTATAAAAATGGCGACAGCGTTGCATAGATAATAAAATATACGGATGGACGTGTTGCGTCATCGCTGCATCGTGCATCGCTGCATCGGCGCGGCGCCCTGACAATGTTACCAACAGTAAAAAAAATAGTACATTTACACATCTTTCTTTCTTTTTTTTTCTTTTTATTTTGTTCACGTATTTGTTTATTTATTTATTTTTTTGTATCATTTTAATTCTCATTATTTATATAGTATACACTAACACACACACACACGACACACGGGTCGTTGACTCGCCATCCTGTCCCTGGGGCTTTGCTGAAAATCAGCGCTGTTGAGTGTCCAGCAGCTGTTAGTTGCTGGCGCCACAGCATTATGCTGAGCAAAGTCCACATTCCCGCAGGTGTGACATGCAGTAGGTGGAATTAGTTATTTTTTATATTTTTTATTTCTTTTATTTTTTGCTTTGTTTTATTTTTTTTCTTTGTATTAGTTTTTTTTTATTTTTTTATTCTTGACTATGTACTATTATTCCTACTCATGTCACTTAAATGTGGAGAATAAATATATTTTCTTTCTTTCTTTCTTTAGTATACTTTTCGATAAAAAAATGTTTAGCCATGTCTGGCAATAAATATGATATGATATTATATTTTATTTTCTTCATGATATACTGAATAATAGACAGTTTCTTTAAATAAAGACAAACCTATGCCTGCCCTAATAAATCAGTCAAAACCGTAAGCTCCTTACGAACGAAAAAAATAATATTCGTACAAGTTTATTCAATACAGGTACAATATTTTTTCCTTTGGAATTCTGAAGGTATAGGTATTCCACGTAGAAATAATATGATTGGTTTCCTTGATGTTAAAGGCACTTGAACTATAAGAATATCATATATATTTGTATTGAAGATACTTGTACGGAATATCTTGAGTCTTTGAGTGATGTTAGGTGAAGTCAAGTTGAAGGGCCTTTGGGCTTGTTATACTTCTTATATGAAAATGATAGGAATAACACTAGAGTATTATAATAAAATGTCCATTTAATATGCGCTATTAGATTTTCCGTGTAGTGACGGATTAAGAATACATAATGTCACTACCCCATCTCAACTTGTCGGTGTCGTAAAATGCGACTAAGGGAGTTGGAGGGAGGGGATAGAGAGACGGTTTCTTCGGTTTCGGACCTATGCAGACAAGAGCACTGCGAGAAAAGAAAATTCGAAACAAACCCAAAAAACATTCTTTGTAGGAGACCCGTGCCCAGCAGTGGGACGTTTATGGGTTGAAATGACGATGATGATGATGATGATTAGATATAAGTAAAGTGGTTTGGTCAATGGGTACTAGAGAAAAGTCTCCCGGGAAGTTTACAAATATATATTTAACAGACATAAAGTACATTCGAAACAAATATCTAGGAATCACACAACTATTTTGTCTCGTGTGAAAATCGAACCCACGACTCTTGGCAAAGTGATGTTAATGGCAAGGCGACCTCCTTAATTGCCACGTCAGGTTGTCTTAAGTTGAACTTTTATATACTATGTGGTGGAAATTGGGTGAGGCCTATATCCAGCAGTGGAGGTCATTGGGTTGATATGATGATACTATAATAATAAGATAAGGCAGTATTTCCGGACAGATAATTTTAAAAGGCCGGTAACACAATCTGTGATTTCTCCCCCCCCCCCCCCTTACTATTGAAGTACGGAACCCTAATAAAAATATTTATTATCTATATCGTTGAAGCGATGGTGGTTGAATGAATAAGTGACCGGCGCCGGCGTGCTAAACACGCGGTTCTATTTCGACCAGCAGAGCCAATGTGGATTTCACTTTATGGAATTTATATGTACTACTCATGTGACTTACCTTGCTAACAATGAAGGAAAACATCATGATGAAACCCACATACCCTAGAAGAAATTCTAAGTATATGTCTGATCCACCAAACTGAATTACTGAATTAATGAATTACTATTGCGTTGTTGACTGATACAGAAGAAATTCCGAATCAAAAATTATTTAATTCCAAGTAAGTGTTCAAACTTCAATCCATATCCATACATATTATAAAAGGCTTTGTCCTGACTGACTGACTGATAATGCACAGCCTAAACCGCTGGTCGTAGCGACTTGAAATTTGGAGGGTGTGTTTGTCCTAATGTCTAGAGGTGTACTAAGAAAGAATTTTTTTAAATTCAACCCCTAAGGGGATGAAAAGGGATAAAAACGATTCTATGAAACTTCTTTTTTTTTTAACTTATAGATTTGAAAATTTGTTTTGGGGTACTACTATCAAAATAAAAAATACCCTCATCAATATTTTTGACAAGGGTAGCTTTGGAAGGGTGAAATTGGGGATGAAACGTTGTATGAAAAGATCTTTGTTTTGAAGTTAACGTTTTGCAAATTAGTATTGGGATAGGAATTTAAAATGTTGTTTTAGCTCTGCCCTACCAATGGCGTCTAACTATAAAACTATATTCACGCGAGCGAAGCCACGGGCAAAAGCTAGTTCCTATTAAACAGCTTAACGCTTTCCCAGTTATTCACTTGAACATAATGTTCAGTTACATGAGTAGTACCTCGACGTTCCGTTGAGGAAATTACTTTGAATTAAAGTAATTTATAACGAGAAACCTTTGCTATTATCCCAAGGCTCATTAGCTTACTTCTCTTGTGTGAATTCACAAGTTTTTTCTGTTGTTTGCTTGTAAGAACTTTTTATGAACAATGGTTGCTATAACTTCACTTTGACAATTGAGGATAGAAACGATAAAATCCTCTTACATCAGTGTCTAGATGATTAAATATTATAACATTGAGTTAATCTAAACATAAAATAACATAGCATCACGCCTTTTTCCCGGAAGGGTCGCCAGCTATGTTTGGTCCCATGAAATAGGGGCGAGCCTATTATCATCAACCGGGATCATTTGTTTACCAAA
This sequence comes from Laspeyria flexula, assembly GCA_905147015.1. Taxonomy (NCBI): domain Eukaryota; kingdom Metazoa; phylum Arthropoda; class Insecta; order Lepidoptera; family Erebidae; genus Laspeyria; species Laspeyria flexula. The sequence continues at coordinate 5,223,003 of LR989964.1, read as the reverse complement.
CTCCGGGAAAATCTGAATACTGGAATAACATGATAGAAAAACTCAATACCATTTTCACCCGACCCGGAAATCGAACCCGGGACCTCTTGCACAGCAGTCGTATACACTTCCCGCTGCGCCACCGAAGCAGTTCATCTACACTTTACAAATAATAAGGAATAAAATTGCAAAAACGTTCTTGTTTCCCAAATCTTTTCAAATAATAATTTGCTTCGTTATTGCAATTTCTGAATTTAAGTGCCGATTTTCAACTTTATTCCAATTTGCACAGAATTGATATTTAAAACTGTATCTTCTTAGGCTATTTTGTAATAGTACCCTACCAAATCTACCTATGTTAATAAATTTTTGAGAAAGTATTATTATAATTTCGTGAACGTTGTATAATTCTAGATTATATTATAACATTAATTCAATACAAGCTAGCTGACGTAACTGTCCAACTTTTAATGATGAGGGTCGAGACGCGAATAATTCTGGGACATGCTTCGATGTTGATTTTGTGCGAAACGCATAACGTAAGCTTATAGCGATTAATCAAAGTCAAAGTCAAATCTTTTTATTCATTTGGATCACATACATGATACTTATGAACGTCATACAAAGCCAAAAAAAGGTGTCAGTAAATTTCCCTACGGCCAGTTCACTGACAAGGTTGAGCTCTGAGAAGAACTTGACAAGAAACTCAGGCCACTCTTTTTTTAATCGCCATAGTTGTTATAATTTTAATTGGTTTAATATTATGCGTATTCTCATAAATCACGGATATCGCACAGAATACGAGCATAAAGTTCTAAAGCTTAGGGAGTGTGCGTGGCTCGGACGGGGCACGGATTTAAATTGCTTATTTTTAGTGTATGTTTCCATACTCTCCTGCAGTCTTTTTTTTTAGAGTAAGTGTATTATTACCTACATAATAATAACTTCATACGCAAATCATTATTATTATTAGCTTCATGATTGTAATGTCAGACTTTTATTTCCTACACTGTACATTTTGACGAATCGCTTATAAATTGTACCAAACATTATACAAACAAAATTATGATGAATATCTAAAACAATTTGTTCAGTCATGATTACTGTTTTAACTTTTTCAATATTATGTTCTCATCAAAAAATTTTGTTCATAATGCAAAAAATTTAGTTTCTGTGAAGTAATTGCAAAGAACATGATGACAAAATGTTAACAAAAGTTCATCAAGCAAGCAAAGCAACCCATTAAGTCCCACTGTTGGGCTCGGGTCTCCTCTCCTCTAACTAGAGAGCTGAGAGGGTTTAGGCCATAATCCACTCACGCTGGCCTAGTGCGGGTTGGTGGATCAGACATACTCATAGAATTTCTTCTAGGGTATGTGGGTTTCCTCACGATAATAATAATAATAATACCTTAATAATAATTTCCTTCACCGTTAGCAGATGGTAAGTCACTTGACTAGTACATATAAATTCCACAAAGTGGAATCCACATTGGTACTGCTGGTCAGGATAGAAATCGGACCGCGTGATTTGTACGCCGGTCTCTTATCCATTCAGCCACCATCGCTTTTTTTCAGCCACAATCGCTTTTTTTTTTAACAAAAGTTCATATTTATGTGTAAACACAAACACAAATACGATATTCCCACAGAACAGAGATAGGTTTTTTTTTACTACTTTCATTGTTCTGTGGATATTCCTATTTGATTACAAAGGTTGAACCAAAAACTACTGTAGAACACAACGTTGTGAGTCTTTAGTTTGGACTGTTCTCAAGAGATGGCGTTACCAATATCTTACACACTATTACGAAAAACAATTTAATAATGTACTCAAAAATTACGATTTGTTAAATTAACTATATTGATGAATAATGAAACGTAGTACTTCGTAGAATAACAAGTATCGATAAAAAAAAAAAAATATTCATCGCATTTCCAAAAATCTAAACTTAACTAATATTGAATAGTGCTAAGTAATTATTTACCCAAATTTTGAATCAATTCAAAACTCAACACTAGAAAATTTACCTACTTGGAATAGAATTCCATTCATTTTTATTTAAATAATAAAAAAATAATTGTAGTTCAATTTATGAGTAAATATTTACCGAAGAACGAAAGCATCTATTGTTTCAACAACTTTAATTTCAGCAACATATTATTATGAAGAAGAGAAAAATAAAACTAATTTGCTATCCACCTTCCTTACTTAGAAAGTTTAGGGACAAATAATACTGAACAATATATGAAACAAAGAAATCTCAGGGGCAAGAATGTATTTTCCATGGATAAAATAAAATGCAAGCTTTTTGTTTTTTTGGATAAGACCCCTTGAGAAATAATGTTATTGAAAGCTTCCTCCTAAAATTTTGACAAATAACGAAAATTTAAAGTTGATTTTAGAATAGACGGGTTGGTATAGGGTTTGTTTCGAATTCTCTTCTTCTTGCATGCTATTATACATCTACCAACTTATATACTCTACTTATCTACCTATCTAACCACGCATTAATTTCACTACAAACTCCCTGTCAAGTACAATCGGCAACATAAACTTGACAACTCGCCTAAGGCGCGCCTACCCTCAGGATGATTTAATATGCATATTATTTACAGTGCTCGTCAAATGTTTAGGTATAAGAGGGCTCATACATACTCTGTTTGACTTTACTTTTCGAATACCTGAGTTGCATACGATATTAGGCTTACTGTTGTGAATATTAAAGTTACGTTTTGCTTGTTCTGACTGTATATAATTATTATATGATGAAACGTAACCTATATAATTAGAACAAATGCTTTAGGATTAGGGATTTAAAGTTCTAAGTAGCTTCTAGAGATTATATTATGAGAGAACTTGAGTTGAAAATAGCCGGGTTAACATTTAATAATACGTAATTTGAAAACGACCCTATATATTTATTATTAACATTAATTAGAGGATTGCTAAGGGTAACATACTGCGGCTTTCTATATTAAAAGTGCAATTTATTTGTGACAATAATAGCCATAGCGCCCATAGGCTACGGTAACCGCTTACCATCAGGCGGACCGTACGTCTGTTTGCCACCGTCGTGGTATAAAAAAAAAAAAAAAAAAAAAAAGGTAAAACTTTGGTCTTCAGACATTGCGGTAGATGCGACGAAAAAACCTGACGTAGTTTGTCAAACGTGTCCAGGAGTGAAGACCGGCAAGAGTAGAGTAAGACGCCCTCCAGCTAGGTGGGCCGACGACCTAAAAAGTCCGCTGGATCTGACTGGATGCGCAAGGTGGAGGACCCAGTGTTATGCGCGAGTTAGGAGAGGCCTATGTCCTGTAGTGGACTGCAATAGGCTGAAATGATGACGATTATAATATGGGTCGTATCAAAATTAGAAAGAGGAGGTTAAATTTTTAAGGGACGGCAACGCTCTCGTTGTCGTGTTTTGTTGCTGGCGTCAATAGGCTACGGTAATACTAAAAAAAAACTACTTTAAAATAAATGTGAACCAGATATAATATCCCTAATGATTCACTTCACACACATCACTTCGATATTTTTATAATTAGTTATAACAATGACAGAAGCGATGGTGACTGAATGGATAAGGGACCGGGCGTGCAAATCACGCGGTCCGAGTTCGATCCCGACTAGCAGTACCAATGTGGATTCCACTTTGTGGAATTTATATGTACTTGTCTTGTTATAATGTACTTACCATCTGCTAACGGTGAAGGAAAAATTGTGAGGAAACCCACATACCCTACAAGAAATTCTATTAGTATGTCTGATCCACCAATCCGCACTAGGCCAGCGTGAGTGGATTATGGCCTAAACTCTCTCGGCTCTCTAGTTAGAGGAGAGGAGGCCCGAGCCCAGCAGTAGGACTTAATGGGTTGCTGATGATAATAGTGACTGAATTAAGGTACGATCCATAATCAAAACCTAATTTTAATTTATACTTCTTGAATGAGATTTTCTTTATTAACTTGAAATTGTTTTAGCCATAAGTATTCTTGAGTGTGTTTATTTTAAGTATCTATTTCAAAAGTTTAAGATAAAGTTACTAATAAAGTTAATCTTACTTTATTAAGAAGAAATAATAATATTTGAAGTTCCAATTTAGATTGAATAAACCAAAAAGTTCCAACCGAATTACTTTAACAATTTATTTTGGGATCAAAGTTTGACTTCCATTCAATTGAAGATGTCGCTATAATTATAATACCTGGAAAAATTCTACCCACTGAAAAAGTTATTCTTAAATACTCAAATCCTTTATTTAATATAGATCAAATACATGATACTTATGAACGTCATAGAAAGCCAAAAAAAGGTGCCTAAATCCAGTTCACTGACAAAGTTGAGCTCCGAGGAGAACTTGGCAAGAAACTCAGGCCACTCTTTAATCGCGAAAGTAGTACAATTTCAATTGGTTGCAGTTTGAAATATCACAGAATGGTATAGAACCAATATACTAAATTAAATTCAATAAAATGTGGATATTAAAAAATAAAAGTATTATTCTATGCATAGTCGACCATATATGCTTTACTACTTTTAACAAAAATTTCTATTAAAATTAAAATTCAATAAGACTCATTATTAATGTTGACGTTGCCACATTGAATATGACAACTGTCAGTGTACTGATGTCACTTGCAAGCAAAATTAGACTTTATTGTTTCATGATATGCAAACGACATTTATACTAAGGGTGGTAAAGCAATTTTATTGTCGACTATACATATTATTTTAATTAAACCCGTAAAGATAATAGAAAACAAAATGTCTCCGGACTCTTGTCCGAGAAAAAGTTAAATAAGTCGTTTTGAAAGCGATGATAAATGAATAAAATTCAACCCAGTTTGAAAGTTTGCCAAGCCGCTTACTAAGTAATTATTAGATTGACAGACCGATTTGCCATGAGCTACCTTCAATCTTTGTTTTCCGTCGCTTCAATTCAAGTTTGAATTAATCATCATTTTAGGGATGTATTATCCGTTGATAAATTATTGTTACAGGTGCGGCACTTTTTGGTATTTTTTACTTTTTATTGAAAAAAAAAGACAGAAAAACAATGTTTTTTATGATCTGCTACAGGACATTACATAATACATTACACTCAGATTATCACAAGAAGTCGCGCGGGGCTTCACTCCTGTTGTTCTATATTTGGCCACTGCTTAGCTTCTACTGGCCGTAGCGTGATATTATATAGCCTATAATCTTCCTCGATAAAAGGGCTATCTGACACTAAAAGAATTTTTTTCAAATCAGACTAGTAGTTCTTGAGATCCTAGCGTTCAAACAAACAAACTCTTTAGCTTTATAATATTATAGAAGTCGCGCGGGGCTTGTATAGGTCTCGGTTAGTATAGGTCTTGTATCGATTTTTCTTTTCTCGCACTGCTCTTGTCTGCATAAGGTATACTCCCTTAGTCGCCTTATACTACACTCACAGGTTAAGAAGGGGTAGTGACATTATGTATTCTTAATCCGACACTACGCGGATTACAGTATTAAGGATTAACAACAATAGTCATACCATTATATTATTATGTTTCCATAAAAATTACATCGAGACCTTTCTAAGACTAGCAAATTAACATTATTCCCTCCGGCCCAATATTCTTGCACCAAAGCTCGCTATAACTTACTTCCAAACTTTAATTTTCCATTGGAATTTGGAGAAAAAATAATCTGATAATAATACTGCATTATCACGATGAACGTTGGAAAGTTAGAAGCAACTTTGTTATACCGAGGATCAAGAACAATGGAGAAGTTTGTTGGAATTAGATAAAAACCGTCTGAGTGGATTCCGTAGTGTTTCCAACCGCAGATTTCCTTCGTTTCAAGGTTGTGGGGGCGCTAATTGCCAGAGTTTCGTGTTAATTTGCGAATATATTAAGTGTTTTTTTGGAATGAATGAAAGTTTTTTCGTATAATTTATTTTTGTGTTTATTATAAAACTTATTATAACGATAGATTTATTTTGAGAAAATCGGGTTAAAAGAACTTCTATATCATTGCAGCATTGACCTCTGACGTTTTATTTAAATTAACAAGTATTTATTTAAAGAACCAAAAACCCGACTGCCTTCCCTTGCCAAAAAGTAGCCTTATATACTTATTATATACTTCTAAATCGATCAAACTATTAGGTTACAAGAGACAAGTAGAACCGCGGACAATAGTTAGTGCATATATAATTGAATTAGGCTATTAATTAGCTTTCATCTGATACCCATATTGTGATGGCACTAAAAAAACGTCTGTTTTGACAGTTTACGTCCGCCATATTGGTTTTTTGTTGACGTCACATAGCATATGACACTCGGGGGGAAAAATACAAATCTAATGACACCTCACACTTTAAAATCAGCCAAGCCGTTTAGGCTGCAGAAGGTCACAATGGAACAGACATGCCCACATACATACATACATCCATAAAAACATTAAAAATAAAATAACAAATGAATCGTTGCAAATGCAAAATGAGTTATTGCAACTAGCAACGATTAATTTTACGACTGCAAATATCAAGATAACATTATCATTATTACAACCTATTAATGTCCCACTGCTGGGCACTGATCTCCTATAAACATTTTGGAGGGAATTTAGCCAATAATACCACGCTGGCCACGCAGGTTTTTTCGACAAACCCTATGGTTTTGTATCGAATTTTCCTTTTCTTCGTATAAACTATGCATATTAATAGTAGTATAGTTGACTGGCCTGTTGGTCTAGTGGTTAGTGATCCTGACTGTTAAGCCGGAGGTCTTGGGTTCCCTCCAGGACAAATCTTTGGGTGATGAGCATAAAGGTTTGTTCTGTGTCTGGGTGTAATTTATCTAATATATGTATGTATTTACAAAAAAAAATGTATTTAAGTAGTATATCAGTTGTTTAGTACCCATAACACAAGCAATTATAATTGCTTAATTTGGGACTAGATGGCGCTGTGTAAATGAGGTAGAATATTATTATTATTATTGCACACCTAAACAGTCTTAAATTAAAAACTTATAAATGCGTAAAGTAGGTGCAACGTCCGATTAACAGCGCGGCGGACTTGAAAAGGGAAAATAAGGTCATTTAAGGTGCCATAATGCCAAAATGTGACCACGAAATAGTCCCCTATCTATTAGATGGACGGTATGTGGGTCAACCAGTATCCCAAGAATGCTCCCGAATCCAAGATAAACTCTCATTACTATAGTTTCCTTCTTTCAATATAAAAAAGCCGGATATTTACTATGACACTTATTTTATGTTTAAAATTAAATGCATTTAAGATAATTTAAGACAGTACATTTTTTGAATGATATGCTTATATTGAAGTATACACTTTACAGACACTAAACTTAATCTTCACTCATAAAACGCAAAATTTTACAAAAATAAAATCAGAATCCTATACTTCTAAAGAGTATAATTGTAATTTAAGATTACAGAGAAAGAATTATACCTACTAACAATACTTGACATTTAGTCCTCATATTTTAAAGAATAATTGTATTCTAATAATTGTGTTTATATCTTACAATATTTTTAATAATGCATTTATATAATGCATTATAAATACAATATCCTGCAATGAATTCATGTTATAATATCCACCCTATTATATGCAGTTTATAAGGTCGACAAGATTTAATATTAAATATATATATATATATATATTTTTAATAATAATATTCTACAACATTTACACAGCGCCATCTAGTCCCAAAGTAAACAATTATATTTGCTTGTGTTATGAGTACTAAACAACTGATATACTACTTAAATACATTTTTTTTTGTAAATACATAAATATTATAGTTAAATTACATCCAGACACAGAACAAACCTTCATGCTCATCACACAAAGATTTGTCCTGGGTCGAACCCACGACCTCCGGCTTAGCAATCAGGGTCACTAACCACTAGACCAACAGGCTAGTCGAATAAAAAAAAAAAAAATTTATTTATCAACATACAACTTTTTATCATGACAATTTTACTCCTATTGGAAGCCTTTAACGTAAGACTTAAATTCGAAACGTTGTTAAGTACCTCGCAGTCATTGGGAAAGGGATCACTATTATTTAAACAAACTAACCAAAATCTAACTAAATTCAATTTACTACTGCAAATCTTCTCAAACTGTAATATAAACTACCATTTTATCAGCAACGCCGTCAAAACTTAAGTTGATCCACTAATCTTTAGGTCCAGTAACTTCATACCGATAGGATTTGGGTCGCGATTATAAACGGTACACGTTCAAACTTTAGTCATTTATTGACTTTACGACCTAAACTAACAGTGTCATTTACACATTGACCTATCAATGAAACTATCCAGATGCTTGCAAATTCATTTGATAGCATTTTAAAGAGAAATTAATAATGCAGAGAACTAAAGTCCAATGTGAATTTCCCTTTTATTTAAACGTGCTAATTATGTGACTAATGTTAATAATGAAGGGAAACATCGTAAGAAAACTCAAGAAGCAAATTCAAGCAATCATTGCGAACCGCAATAGTCAATAGGCGACCTTGCGCCGACGAACCGACGAACTGTTAATCTGTGGGGCCCTTTATAGTATGTTTGATCCATCAACCCGCATTAGGCCAGCGGGTGTGGATTGTGGCCAAATCTCTCAGCTCTCTCATAGGTGAGAGGAGACTATTGAAATTATTTTATAAGGAAAAGTCTCACGGGATTCGGTCCCGTCGTTCTTTAATTGGCCACTGCTCAGCTCCTTTTGGCTGTAGCGTGATTTTATATAGCCTATAACCTTCCTCGATAAATTGACTATCCAACACTAAAAGAATTTTTCAAATCGGAGCAGTAGTTCCTGAGATCCTAACATTCAACCAAACAAACAAACACACTCTACAGCTTTATAATATTAGTATAGACTTATTTATACTACATTACACGAGCCAGAAATAGATGGACAATCTATAATAATATATTGGTTTTCAGTAGACATGTGACTATAACTGCAGACGTTAACTAGTATAAGCGCTTTAATTGTTGAATAATGTTACGGCATTTTTATGAAAATAAAAGCATAGCCAAACAGCAGGATCGTACTGGATACAGGCCGTAAACAACCGATTCTATTGGAAATGTCTTGAGGAGGCCGATGTCCGAGGAGGCTGATATGATGATGATGATGATGTTAAGTGTAGAATATTGGCCTATTCACTACGTGATTTTATCACTAGTCAATGTTTACTTTAGACCTAATAGAAGTTGCAACAGAAGTCAAAATCCTTTATTTACCTACTCTCAAAATATGTATATGCAAATGAATACCGTTCTATAAATTGGAAACTAGCCGGCCCCATCTTACATAACAAAACAATTCAAACCTAAAAACACTAACAAATTCTATTTCATTCTAAACTGGATCCGTAGTTATCCCTGCAGAATACAAAAAGCTCAGAAAATGCCCTTTTCTTTCCTTTTCTATTTGCTAAACGGTTCTATGTTATTTCTAAACACATGCTGGTAGGCACTGCTGGAATCGGCCCGAAAGGTCAGAGAATAAATTACAAGTTCTTCCTTGTTTTTTCGTTCGGCAACGAAACAAAATAAATTATCTACAAGTTTTCCCCTTATCTCATTAAACCTAAACAGCCACTGTATTTATTTGTTGATGTTAATGAGCGGCCATGTTTTAATGTTCTGTTTATACGCGTATAAAATTGCTAAATATTCTAGAGATGTTTTAAATTAAAATATCTGAGTGACCTTTCGTAATAATTTTATTTTAATCAATTAGATTTATTTACTGTTTTTGTTTTTTGGTGATTGTTCACTTTATTCAAAATTCCTACTGTTTTTAGATTCCACGATTGTCGATCGTGGCAAACAGACGTACGGCTCGCCGGATGGTTAGTGGTTACTATAGCCTGCAATCACGAGCGTATTGCCAATCCTTCAAACGCTTTCCCTCCGCAAATAAATTTAAAAATAAATTTAGTATCACAATCAAAGGAGGTCAGTCGCTACGAAGGAAGCCAGTATTCGTCAAGGAGGTCCAACTTTGGTCAGTCAGATGTACTTTAACCTGCATTGGTGGGCAATTTCTATGGCACATTAATTTTTAAATTATTTGTGTTCTTTCAGATTAGCACTACATAAAACACTAACCCATAAACGTCTCACTGCTGGCCAAAGGGGCTGATATAGAATTTGTTTCGAATTTTCCATACATACATAAAACACATAAAAATTGTGAGGTCTATAGTAATTAGTATGTATGTCTTGTGTACGGGATCAAATCACGTGGTGATTCGTGAATTTAGCACGAGTTTCATCGAATAAATATTCAAACATTTCTAGAAGGTACACTTTTGTATCCAGTTTATCTCTCAGATAGAACTTATATTGAATGTTAATTAGGTTGACAATTTGTTGTTGAAGTTAACTAACGAAGAGAAAGTGGTAAGTTTGTCTTTTGAGTTGTTAAATTTATTTAGTTCTTAACTTCTTCTTCTTAAAAACGAATTTTCATTACATTGTAACAAACTTGAAGCTTTATTATTGCAGTAATTCTCATTGATTAATTCGTATTTACAATGCGTTATGCATCATTTTAAAACCTAACTAGTAGTCACGCGGGTCTTCGCTCCTGTCGCTCTTTGTTTGGCCACTGCTCAGCTTCTATTAAACGTAACGTGATGTTATATAGCTTAAAACATTCCTTGATAAATGCGCTATTCAACACTTAAAGAATTTTTCAAATCGGATCAGTAGTTCCTGAGATTTGTGCATTCAACCAAACAAGCAAACACATCTTCGGCCTTATAATATTAAGTATAGATGAGCATTTTGCCGATCTTTCAGCTATTATAAAAGCTTATTTCGAATAAATATTCTTCTTTAATGGTAGGAAAAATATGAACTCAAAGATCTCATTATTGAATAAAAGTCAGATAAGTATGAATGTACTAGTGCAGAAAAAATAAAGGAAAGAAACGATCTCTTTGATAGCAAAGAGCTCCTACTTCTCTGTACTTTATTATTCATTAAAGCTAAGCCGCAAACGAAGTGCATTCACTAGAAGATTCATGATATTAATGGCTTTAATATACCAATCTAAAATTAGATTTCGAGATTATTCCATATGACTAATACGAGGAATTATATATTAAACGAATAAGGAGTTATAATAATTAAGATTCTCTTAAAATCTAGGATTACACACGCTATGTAGAATAAATTAACGTAATCTAATTATTTACATTCCAATCTAGCTCGATTTCGACTAGCTTGTTGGTCTAGTGGTTAGTGACACTAACTGCTAAGCCGGAGGTCGTGGGTTCGATCCCCACCCAGGACAAATCTTTGTGTGATGAGCATAAAGGTTTGTTCTGTGTCTGGGTGTAATTTATCTATAATATGTATATATTTACAAAAATAAAGTATTTAAGTAGTATAGGTATCAGTTGTTTAGTACCCATAACACAAGCAAATATAATTGCTTAATTTGGGACTAGATGGCGCTGTGTAAATGTGGTAGAATATTATTATTATTATATTGTAATAATTAAGATTCTCTTAAAATCTAGGATTACACACGCTATGTAGATAAATTAACGTAATCTAATTACATTCCAATCTAGCTCAATTAAAGTCTATAATGTTAAAACATTGTATTAATATTTTTTCATATTAAATAAAAAACATTTCACTATTTATTCAAATTTAATTGAAAATTTAATACAATTTTATATTTCTGATGATGTACTTGTATGTACATCATCAGGAATATAATTATTATCATACTATAACAACTAATTTCCAAGACCATCAAGAGTGTTTTGTTTTATTTTGTATTTTACCATGACATGACATCTAGTGAACCAGGTTTAACCACTGTTTATTTACCTGAAACAAAGTAAAAAAAAACATTATTAAAGCAGTCATAATAATAAGTGAAGTAGCCAGTAGGTAAATGGGGGTATGTTTTAAATATTTTAGACTAGCTTCCTCCCACGGCACCAACCGCATCGTATGTCAGTAATCATCAGCAACCCATTAAGTCCTACTGCTGGGCTCGGGTCAGTAAATAGTAGCCTATTTGTCGTTGTAGACTATAATATAATCTACCTGTATGCCAAATTTCATGCAGATCCTTACAGTCGTTCTGGCGTGATTGAGAAACAAACATCCAACAAGCACTGTACCGTCCAGCGGTAATTCACGGACCTGTCCGCCCCTCTGACGTCATTTGTTATTGTTACGGCCGCACTGGATGAAACTTATACGTTTATTTAAGCGCTTGCTAGACAGTTGTAATCTTGCGTTTCAACAGAGGTGACCTTAGTGGGAGCTTGACGCCATCCATGTTGTTTGAATGAAATTTGGATTACATCTCATGATTACATGCACTATGTGGCACTCGCTTTAATCAAACAAGGAGAAAGGTCATAGAGTCTAAAAGACCCAAGCCCAGTTGTGGGACATTAATGAGTTACTGATGATGATGATTATTGTTATATCTTAATATTTACTGCCTCGGTGGCGCAGCGGGAAGTGTATACGACTGCTGTGCAAGAGGTCCCGGGTTCGATTCCCGGGTCGGGTAAAAATGGAATTTAGTTTTTCTATCATGAAATTCCAATATTAAGATTTTCGCGGAGTTTGGTATACAAATGTACCCGGTTGATGACAATAGCTCGCCCCTATTTCATGGGACCAAACATAGCTGGCGAAATGTGGGTGTGAAACACCTCTGCCTACCCCTTCGGGGAAAAAGGCGAGATGCTTTGTATGTATGTATGTTAATATTTATTTTTAATTTAAGTTACAAGTGAAGTCAAAAGCTCGTTATAACCTTCGATAAAATACCAAAACCAAATTGAAAAGCCTACCATTACGTCACAGGTGACCCGCGCTGTGAAACCGTTAAATCCGGATATCACAGAAGGTACTCAAATAGCCAATATGGCTGCGAATAGATCCTCAAATCCCAGAGGGTCCCGGCACTATTTCATATTCACTTTGTCGTTATAATATTTGGGAAAAAGCGTAAATTAGTTTGTTGTTTTCTCTTTACTTTATTTGTTATAGGATTTAAGAAGATGGAAAAGTTTCACGATTTTCAATTATATCGCATTAATATCTATCGAGACAAATATTTTAGGATTGTTATCTACCTACTAAGAGTTGGTTCATCATCATTTCAACCGATTAACGTCCCACTGTTGGGCACGAGTCTTCTCCAAAGAAAGTGAAGGGAATTTAGACTACTATACCACGCTGGCCAGTCGGGTTGGTATAGGGTTTGTTTCGAATTTTCCTTTTCTCGCCGCGTTCTTGTCTGCATAGGTCACTCCCTTAGTCACCTCTTACGACACCCATGAGTTGAGATGGAGTAGTGACATTATGTATCCTTAATCTGTCACTGCGCGGATGAAGAAGAGAAGCTTTGGTTGTTTTAAATCGAAACAGACTGAGCCATTACAATGACAGTTGCTATTTTATGGATTTATCTCCTAATATAAATAATTGATATTGAAAGAAAGAAAGAAAGATTTTTTTTTTTGACTGACCTGTTGGTCTAGTGGTTAGTGACCCTGACTGCTAAGCCGGAGGTCGTGGGTTCGATCCCCACCCAGGATAAATCTTTGTGTGATGAGCATAAAAGGTTTGTTCTGTGTCTGGGTGTAATTTATCTATAATATGTATGTATTTACAAAAAAAAATGTATTTAAGTAGTATATCAGTTGTTTAGTACCCATAACACAAGCAAATATATAATTGCTTACTTTGGGACTAGATGGCGCAGTGTGAATGTGGTAGAATATTATTATTATTATTATTATTCCTTTTTTTTTGAGAGTAGATTCCTATATACATGAACCTCAAAAGAAACAGCTTTATCAATTACCTAATTGTTGTTACAATTTAAAATACAAACATTTTACTACGTATTAATATAAAGATAAATAAACAAACAAACAAAGTATAAATTCACTTCTCTAACCTTATGTAAACTTCTATACTTACTTATATTATATAGCTGAAGAGTGTTTGTTTGGTTAAAGCCCTGATCTTTTTTTTTATTGCCTATTGTGGCAGACGAGCAGACGGAACACCTGATGGTAAGTGGTTACCGCCGCTCATGGACGTTGGCAATGCTAGGGGCACAGCCAGGCTGCTGCCTACCTTGAGAGGATAGCTCTCTTTAAACCTCGTTTGAAGAAGGACATGTCATAGCGCTCAGGCAACACAGCTGTAGGAAGTTCACCCCAGAGCCGGCACGTACCTACGTGGGAGGATTGACCGCTGAAACCTTACCGTTCTAGATATCGGCTCCAGGTAGTGCGGGTGAAGTCTCTGATCTTATTTCCTTATTTCTTGTATGTTCGATTAGAAAAAATATCTTAGTATTGGATAGCCCATTTTTTGAAGAAGGCTATAAGCTATAAAACATTACCCTACAACCAATAGGAACTTAGTAGTAGCCAACAAACATCTACAGAAGCGAAGCCCCTATATAATACAATTACACAAAAAATCCCAAAGATTTTACATCAGAAGATATTTTCACCTAATCCTCAATTAATTGAAGAAAACAACGCTCAATTAACTCCTAAATACACCTAATTTCAACCTAAACCAATTAAAACAACAGATCCTTTACTATTCAAGTTCACTCAGCATTTGTTCCAAATGTTACTTAAGCCAGTTTATATAACTGACTCCAAACAGGTGCCTTTCAATACAACAATTGGAGTCAACAAGGTACAACAAAACGGCCCAAGTTTACCAACTCGAGTGAAGTGTCAATACAGAGCACCATTCGCTTCGAAATTTAAAAATGTTTGTAGGTAAAAGCTACTTTTGTTTTGGAGACTTTTCAAATGGGATTTTGTTTGTGTTGATTTGTTTTGTTCTTTTTGTGTATTTACAAATATTGGATAAGTGAAGAGCTTATGTACACGATGTTCAGGGTCCCTTTAAGGCTCCTCCTGATCTTATTATTTACTTATTATTAAAAAGCTAAAGGAAATACTATTTAATAAATGCTACTACCACTTCACAGTGTTTTGTGAAGCCCGATTTTCGGACATCCCATTATTATTGAAAAACCTGACAGAAATGATCATTTAAAAGCAAGATTTTGTATCCCCATTTAGCTACCAAGTCTAGTTTTTGAATTATAATTTTTTGAAAATCGACCAAATTTTGTTTCGATTTACAAAAAAAAAATTATTACATTTAAAATAAGCATCATAGAAATAACGATGTTAAGTACATTGATGGCGCATCTTATGCCGGGTATTTTAGTGCATAAATGAACCTCGTAACTTTACTTGATCCAGATATATACGTGTTTTTCGATTTTTAGTTTATCTTAATTTTCTCGAAAATCCCTCAATTTTGGGAAAAGTTATTTATACTCACATTATTTGGATAACTTCTCCAACACACCACATAAATTTCACAACCCAATTCCATGGGACTTGGAAACCACAACGATTTTAAGTTTATACCGGATTTTACGTCGTTAGGGCTGTCAAAATCTCAGATAATTATTTATATCCGGATTTTATATACCTTTGCCAAAAAATATTAAAATCGGTAGTTTGGATATTATCTGACGTGAAGAAGCCAGGATAACAGCTTGGTATCTAAATAAAATATTATTCATCGATGTACGTTAAAAAGCATATTCAGGCATTTTGTGTTATTTAAGTATTTTTGTAGTACGTACTAAATACTGCTAAATGACACGCAAAATCCACATAATGCAATAGCAATAACATAAGTGAAGGCGGTAACAGTTTCTACTGGCTAAAACTCCCATAAATATTTTTAATTTGACCACCAGCTATCCAAACTTTATTTGCTATTTATTTCGAATTCTACCTACAAACAAACAAATGTAGTAAACCTGAAGGGAACTTTTAACTTGATATTTCTCTTAACTATATTGTTTATATGTATGTATTTATCAATTATATTATATTCCTCTGTTTCTTTCTTTCAAGTGGCATGTTGTTTCTGGACTACCATAAGGTCGACTGGTAGAAAATGCGTAAGGCATTAAGTCCATATTTGTACAATGATTATTTTTTGCTTAAGTATAGAGTTTTTAACAAATAATAATAAATAAATAAATATTTTTGAAAGGTCTCGGTAGGCTGCCAATAAACTGGTTCACGTTCTGTAGCCCAATCACAAAATATATGCGTAATCGTAACGTTATCGTATCGAGGGCTCGATACGTTTACGTGAGTCGGCATCACGAACTCTTACTATCGACTATCGAGGGCTCGAAACATTTGTCGATACCATTACATTAGGAATTTAGGTAAACATGCCCAGTTGTCGGCGTTACAAGATTACAGCTGACTTATTTTATTTATATCTAAGCTTCCGAGTAAAAAAAAGTATAAATATAGTGTATTGAAACCGTAAATTTACATATAAAATAGTTATTAATTAATTTAGAATGCTTATTATACCAATTTTTTAATATTTTTGGTTAGGTTAAAGGCATTTGTTGCAGCCGGTACACTGGGCACACTACCCTACTCGATAGTAGTAATGTCATTGAATTAAATGTCAAAAAATTTAAAATGGCGCATTTTATATTTTTTTATCGGCGTATTATTTGGTTATTTTTTCTCTAAATATTATGCAAAAATTATAGGAAACTTATTAAATTACGTTAAGAATATTATATTGGAATAATTTATACCAAATTGATACAATAATTTAACAACAAAATGGAAGGACGCCACCTGGCGGTTCACAATGTGAAACTTGAAAAAATATTTTATATGAATTTAGGCCATTTATTGCTCTAATAACTAATATAAAACATGTTAAATATTATTAATATTGATTATACATGCATTCTATATGTACATAAATGTTGAAAAATTTGTTTAAACACGTTTCAAAACTTTACTCACTGAGAAATTTTAAGTGACGGAAGGTTTCGACGAATACGTTAGCCAGCTTTCGAATTTTACGTAGCGTATGTCAAAATTGAGTTCGTGATCGCAATTCAAATTAATTTGTAAGGAAATACCAGACGAGCTCGATACGATTACCAGACGAAAGTAGTTGTCAAAAGTTCGTGCTACCAATATTGGTGCATCTTACGTACGATAGAGGCGCTGTACAAATTGCCATACATTTTTTCTCGATGGCGATACGATTACGTTTACATTAGAAGTTCGTGATCGGGCCTCTGTATGTCATTCTGACTACGAAACTTTTAATTTTACGAAAAATTTAATCCACAAAATAAGGATTAAAAAATTGACAACCCTAACAAAAATAGTTAAACTGGAATAACTTCTGAGTCCCATGGATTTGGGATGTCATAATTTTGTGGTGTATTGGGGAAGTAAATAGAATGATTTCTGTATAGATAACTTTTCCCAAAACGGCGGGATTTTCGAGAAAATTAATAAAAACTAAAAACCGAAAAACTCGTATAAATATCGATCTAACAATGGTGCGAGGTTCATTTATGGACTGAAATACTCGTCATAAGATGCGCCATCAATGTACCTAACATCATTATTTCGTATCACGCTTAGTTTAAGCGTAATTAATTTTTTTCTTAATATCCGGATGGAAAAATTACGATTTTCAAAAAATTATAACTCAGAAACTAGACTCGGTAGGTAAATGGGGATACGAAAACTTGCATTTAAATGATCATTTCTGTCAGGTTTTTCAATAATAATGGGATGTCCGAAAATCAGGCTTCACAAAACACTGTGCACTTTGACGAATATCTGAATGATAAAAACTTAGTTTAAACAAATAAATAAATTTAAAAACACTTATATACTAGGTACACAGCTATAATTCAGTAGGTACATTAATAGTTTATAGTCATAATAAAGTTATTACTTCCTCCTCTCTCCTACTTTTTGCCGTGCCCTACAGGGTCCACACATGTACAAAATCTTTATGTAACATCTTTTTAACTTGTGGAGTGCAATAAACGACTGAGTATTGACTTATTGAGTATTGAACACATGTTTTGTAATATACCAATGGACACTACATGGTCTTCAGGAGGTGTCTTAAAGGGCCCCTGAATATCGTGTAGTTTTATAACCCCATAACAGTTACGTCACATTATTTCTGTTGAATTTGAAAATACTCATTGCCTTGATTCTTTTACACTTAGCTGCCGTCTTGTCAAGCTTGTTATGTTGTCTGAACATTGATGACAATTTTAAACTTTTCATTCTCAAAATTACATAAATTAGTCTTTTGTAAGTTCATCATCATTGTCATCTCATTATGCATACGAATACTACTGGATATAGGTATCTGATATTGCCACAGAAAGCAACTATGAAAAAAAAAATCCTCCACATTCTTTGAAGAAGACATATACCCAGCAGTAGAAAGTTTATAACATATTAAATTACTTTAAAACGGGTCTACATCACGTATTATATTATAAGGAATAGTAAATACCTTATTTATTTGCCCGACGTTTCGATCAAATAGACCCGTTTTAAAGTAATTTAATATGTGTACAAGTCGCGAAAGTGTTTTTAGAACGTTTGAGTTGAAATAATGATGATAATGATGCAGCTCTGTGCAGCTGTAACCAACGGCTCCCTGCAACCTTCACTAGGTCGTCAGTCTGTCTGGCGGTTAGTTATTGTATTTTTATATAAAAATAAAATTATAATGAAATTCAAACTAATAGATAAACAATCTATTTCAATTGTCAATAGTTTATTAAACACGAAATTGAATTAATAATGACCTGTGTAATTAAGTTTGGGATACTCCAAAATTTCATTGCATTCGACCAAATTTAATATAATTGCTATTCATGAATAAACAATTACGAAATTGACGTTGAATTTTCATACACAATATAAACAGAATGTTAGTCAAAGCGGTTAGAGAGGCTCTTCAAAAGTTGTTTGTGTTCATGCATTTTCAATATTAAACTCTCATTTGCTAACATAATATTTGAACATAATTCTACACTATTTTAATTATATTATTGGTATATAGATATCTGATATAGCAAGAAAAGAAAAATATTTTATTTGGTGACCAAAAAACACAATACACAACACATGTAGACGATAAAGGAAAACATCGTGAGAAAACCCACGAAAAGAAAAGATGACATTCTAAATGTATGTCTGATCCACCAACCCATACTAGGCCAGCGGTATGTGTGTATGGCGTGTATATGGATTATGGCCTAAAACCTTCTCAACTCTCTAGATAGAGGAGAGGAGACCTGAGTCCAGCAGTAGAACATTAATGGGTTTCTAATAATTGGTATGTAACGGATAAAACTATATATAGCCTTAATTTTTATAACGCCTGTAAAAGGTACTAAGTCATAAACATATACCTAGAAAATAAGACCTTGTAAATCTTTCGTCATCATCATCATCATATCAGCGTAATACGTTAATTGCTGGACATACGTATGTCTCACCTAATTTCTACTACAGCGAGTAATTTTGTGCCGCCTACAACCAACATAGTGTAAATACATAATAATAATAATAATACTTTATTTCCACATAATAATAGTCAATTACATCACTTTTACACAATTATATATATGGCTTATAATTATGGAATAAAATATGTGGAAAACCTGTCTAGCCAAACTAGGGTAAAATTTTGTATCTTGGAAGTCAGTGAAATATGATGCATTTGATTTAATACTAACGTTAACTTTATTTTTTGATGTAAGCATTAATGTAACAACTACTAGTTGTCAAAATAAACAATAAATAAATACATTATTATTTCATTTCAGCACATAACTTATTGTCCCACAGTTGGCCACGAGTCTCCTCCAAACATTTGGAGAGAATTTAGCCTACTATACCACGCTGGCCAGACGGTTTCGATTTTGTTTCAAATTTTCCTTTTCTTGCAGTGTTCTTGTCTGCTTCAGGTTACTCCCTTAGACGCCTTTTACGACACCCACGGGTTGAAATGGGGTATTGGGAGATTACGTATTCCTAATCTGTCACTACACGGACAATAATATTGGAGTTTTAAAGGTCTATTAATTGCTAACCAGTGGGTGTTTACTGATGACTAGAAGTCCTGAATATTGCGTTTTTCTATCATGAAATTTTGTTGATTCATGCCAATAGGCTCAAACAGACAGAGACAAACGGGTTGGTATAGGGTTTAGTTTTGAATTTTCTATTTAATATATTTCTCTCAGTGCATAAGGTGTATCCCTTAGTCGCCTTTTACGACACCCACGGGTTGAAATGGGGTAGTGACATTACGTATTCTTAATCCGTCACTACACGGATATTCTGTTTACCTTTTCATTTTATTTTTGAATCGAATACATGAAACACGTGCCTTGACGATAACCACAATCATCGATCGAAATTAGCAATAACAGTTATATGAGCGAAGGGTACGCCGTACGCCGGTACCTTCGGAATTCGGCTTGACCGCATCCCTGAACGGTCGCCGGTATACTTGTGGGCAGTGACGCAATGCGTAATTATGTGTTTCATATACGGGCAGTTACAGCTTACGGTTACGAAACTTGACGGCAGGTATTGAAATTGTTTTGTGTTTGTTTAGCTTTATATTAATAATAATATATAATAATATTCTACTACATTCACACAGCGCCA
Source organism: Laspeyria flexula (assembly GCA_905147015.1). Lineage (NCBI taxonomy): Eukaryota > Metazoa > Arthropoda > Insecta > Lepidoptera > Erebidae > Laspeyria > Laspeyria flexula. Next base: position 5,202,391 of record LR989964.1, on the reverse strand, counting down.
TCTAGTCCCATATTAAGCAATTATATTTGCTTGTGTTATGGGTACTAAACAACTGATATATTACTTAAATAAATATTTTTTTTGGAAATACATACATATTATAGATAAATTACACCCAGACACAGAACAAACGTTTATGCTCATCACACAAAGATTTGTCCTGGGTGGGGATCGAACCCACGACCTCCGGTTTAGCAGTCAAGGTCACTAACCACTAGACCAACAGGCCAGTCAAATAAAAAAAAAAATGTTTACTTGTTCATAAATCTATACTATAATATTAAAACGCTAAAGAGTTTACTTGTTTGGTTGAACATAGCGTTCAGATTTCACGATCGATCTCAGGAACTACTGGTTCGATTTGAAAAATTCTTTAAGTGTTGAATAGCCCATTTATCGAGGAAGGTTATAGGCTATATAACATCGGCCTATAGGAGCTGAGCAGTGGCCAATTAAAGAACAACGGGAGCGAAGCCAAAAGATATGTTTTAAAAAAATATGTATTTGTATAGGAATTTAGCTCTTATATACTTTTTATATACATGAGAGCATACGCTGATGTTCTACTGTTTTACAAATTAGAAGGTTACACTTAGTCGTTAGGAGGATGGTTATTAAACCTGATATAGCATAGCAATTGTATCGCATCTTCATAATTTTTGCAAATACTTGCCGTGGGTGACTATGCAAACGTGTCTCTTCAAATAAAAAGCGCCATAAAAGAGCGTAAAATTCACCAAAATCTCTTATTAAAACTATTAAAACAAAATAATTCTTGGCACAACTTGTAATTAATGACAGCTACCTTTCAACTTTTAGTGAGGCAAAGGGTTCGAGATGCTCAACGAATTTCAAAAAGGTTTCATGCCTTTTATCTAAATACTGGCAGCTAAAATACCTTTTGAAGTTTTAACGTTAGTTATAGTTTGGTTGTTCTTTGCTGTGTCTTGTTCTTGTTCGAATTTTGAAATTAAATTTTGTTAGCGTGCCAAGGTTATATCTCATTTTAAATAGCAGCATGGATGCATGTAATTGAATTCGCATGTGATAACTATTTTATTTTAATATGACATAATATTTCATAGAATCAATCGATTTTGTGAGTTGAGACTTTAAAAGTACTTATATGTAAAACGTGTACTGCCATTTTTATCTACCAATTGAAGTTCAATAATCAATTTTTTTGAATTAAACCACGGACCGCTGATATTATTTCCTGCAGACTTTGACCTCATTACTTTTTTATTAAATTTCATTGTTTAGAACTTGAAACATTTTAATAAACTTTATTGTGTATAGAAGAAATGAAATGAAATCTCGTTTTTTCATCTAGGTTACAAGGTAACACTTATCAAAATCAAAGTCACAAGTTAAAAATGTAACAGGTTATCCGAAAAATAGAGTCAGCAAATTTACCTACGACCCTTTCGCTGACGGAGTGGAGCTATGAGAAGAACTGGTAAGAAACTTATCTTCATCAGCAACCCATTAAGTCCCACTGCTGGGACCGGGTCTCCTCTCCTCTAACTAGAGAGCTGAGAGGGTTTTTAAGTCAACTCCATTCTTTTTTAGAAGAAAAACTTGATTACGAAGTTATCATAAAACTAAAATATTTTTCCATCATAATATACATATATATTATATACATCGAACTAGAAATAAAAAAAACTAATAACAATGCTACGCGCGTAGCATATGCGTAGCGAACGTGCGTAGCAAAGTCGTAGCTTTATTGTAGTAATAGTGTATGAAGCAGATTCTGACTAACGTAATTACAGTATATTTCTTCTGCTTACGGCTTTGCTTGCGTCTATCGATAAAAGTAAGTTAATAAAAACGCTCGCACTTGAATGCTCGTGCTCTGTGTTGCCTGTAGTAAAAAAATACAGAAGTATTCATAGTTTTCATAGATCACACCTAAATTCAGATAAACTGTTTGTGGTCTACACAATCGGTCTCGATGGCGCAGCGGGAAATGTATACGATTGCTGCGAAAGAGGTCCCAGGTTCGATTCCCGGGTCGCACAAAATGTTGATGTGAGTTTATATTCATGAAATTGTAAATTAGAGATTAAATGTTTATTATTCTATGGTAAATTAAGTTATAATTAAATGGTAAATGGTTCAAATAGTAGAAGTCCATTGCTGCACGATTGAGAACCGACTAAAAATACTTTATCACCATCATATCAACCCAATGAAGTTCACTGCTGGGCATAAGCCTGTCTTAATGTCCGTCACAGCGAACGACTTTGTGAATAAATACTTATAAAATTTTAGCGTCGTAACGCATCAAAAAGCGTGCTTTTGAAAGATGTTTAATTGCGTTTCTTCGAACAATAAACATCATGTTTACCCTCACTGAAGTTCGCCTATAATAATTATATTACGGTTAACTCAATTGAATACAGGACAGTATTACACATGAGTGACGTAACATCTATAGCTAATTGGACCACTAAACCAGACAATCATTGAGCCGGAATTGTGGTAAGGTAATAGTTTAATAAATATTTAGGAGTGGCTCTGTGGTTATCACATAGCATTGACCCTAATATAGTATTAGTTAACCCTAATTGTTATAGTAAATGTGCGTAATATATATCTCATTACCCGACTCTTCGCCTATCTTGTATGTTTGTAAATTTCTTTATTCCCACGAATCTTCCAAACGGCTGGATGGATTTTGACAATTAAGGTATCGTTAGATTCGTCTAGAAAACCCAAGTGTCCTTATATAGGTTTTAAGAATAAAAATACTTAAACGACGGGCTTTTGACGCCAAGTTGTAAGTAGTTCTATTTTTTTTTTAACCAAACCTATTGAGTATAGTATCAAAATAAAGGGAATCAAATGGAAATTACAAATATATATACATATGTTATGTATTTAAATTTAATCAGGTACCTATAATAATATTACAATATTTTTACGGTCTTTTTAGTGCGTTGCTCTCTGTTGATGATTCGCAGTCGGGTTACTAATTTTTTTTAATTATATTTACTTGTTTTATCTTTATATATCTAATTCTTCTCACGTACAGAAGAATTATATATATAAAGATAAGATGATAGAGATAGATGTTGACAGTGAACTCCTCCTAAACGGCTGAACCGATTTGAATGAATTTTTGTGTATATTTACAAATAAGCCCAGCAGATGACGCTGCCATATATAGTATAAACTAGAAATCCCGCGGGGCTTCACTACCGTCGTTTTATTTTGCCACTGCTCAGCTCCTTTTGCCCGTAGCGTGATTTTATATACCTTATAACCTTCCTCGATAAATGGACTATCCAACACTCAAATAATGTTTCAAATCGAACCAGTAGTTTTTGAGATCCTAGCGTTTAAATAAACAAACAAACAAACTGTACAGCTTTATAATATTAGTAGGTATAGATGTGAAATGGGACGGATGGTTTAATGGATAGAATGATATTTGTAACTAAAAAAAAACTGACGGACCTGTTGGTCTAGTGACCCTGACTGGTAAGCCGGAGGTCGGGTTTGATTCCCACCCACGACAAATCTTTGTGTGATGAGTATGATTGTTTGTTCTGTGTCTGGGTGTAATTTATCTAAAATATGTATGAGCACGGCGAGAAAAGGAAAATTCGAAACAAACCGTATACTAACTCGTCTGGCCAGCGTGGTAGCAGGCTAAATTAGCAATCTTGGGAGGAGACCCCTGCCCAGTGACGTTTATGGGTTGAGATGATGATTATGACTTAGATAGATAATAAATATTTAAAATATTTTAGTAACATCATTATCTCATGTACCTACAATTTACGCAAATAAATGACTATCTATCTATCTATCTAAGTCATCATCTCAACCCATAAACTTATATTATAAATGTTAAAATAGGGACGGATGGTTTTATGGTTAGATGGATGTTTATAATCCGCTACACAACGGTGACAATCAAACTTATGTATTATTACTACTTGACAAAAACAAATATAAATAATTTTCATTTAAATTTCACTAAAAGACTAATGTGCAATTGAAAAAAAAAATGGCGCAACATCGAGAGCACGTCAGGGTACTCGCCAGACAGATCAATGAATGACGTCACCACTTGTAAAATGAAACGCTGAACATTGGCGTTTCGAGCTCTCCAGTCTGTTGTCAACGGCAGCGGCTCTCAACATGGTGATACCGATGTTTCCCCGTGGAATAGAATGTGTTATTGTGATTGAGTTCGTTTTGAAAACTTTTAATTGATCGTTATTATTTTTTTATCAAATCAAAATATTCTTTACTAGAAGTCGTTTTGCCGCTGCTTAACTCCTATTACCCATAGGTACTATGTTATATACCCTGTAACCGTCTTCGATAAATGGGCAATCCTACACAAATTTTTTTTTTCAAAACGGACCAGTAGTTCCTGAGATTCTAGCGTTCAACCAAACAAACAAACAAAATTTTCAGCTTAAAATATTAGTATAAATTAAATGTTGTTCTAATAATATTAAATAAATATCTTTATTTCAAACTATGTACATTGCATGCAAATAAAAGATGAGATGCACACTCTGCTACTAATATAAATGCGAAAGTTAGGATGGATAAATGGATGGATGCCCGGCTGGAAGGATCTGCATGAAATTTTGTACATGGATAGATCTAGTCTAGTAGTAGTCTGGAATAGGACTTAAGCTACTGTTTATCAACATAGCACGCGAGCAGAGCCGCGGGTAGAAGCTAATTCTCATCAAATCAAGCATTAGTTAATTCTCTTGAAATTGTATTTAACTAACGTGAATGCAATATCGATTAAAATAGTTTCTGGTCGTATTATTTTTCATAAATCTAACTTTAATGCACTAAAAAGCAGCACCTGCCTACCACCTCAATCTTGGTCAAAATACATGAGTTTTCACGATAAAATAACACCTACCCTATGATAATTAGAAAATATAATAAATTGCCCGAAAATGTAAGAAATCTTCCACTGAATCAGTTCAAATGTAAACTGCATTCACTTTTAAAAGATAAATGTTACTATTCAGTCCGGGATTTTCTATCCACCCAATATTTCTAATAATATTGTTATAATACTAAAGTAATGTAAAATGTATTAGTCTAATTTTAATAAATGTATAATATGTATTAAGTGACATGAGTGTAATTGTTTAATGTTTATGGAATTTATTAATATGAATATTTGTAAAAATTTCGTCTACTCCACTAGTGGCCAAACATACTGGTCCAATCTAACATTAAGAACACAATTCTGTACCATGTTTATACGAAATATATTATTTCATTTCATTTCAAAGGCTTGCCAAGTGTGAAGTCTTTAGAAATTGTTGATGCTACCTTGTTATATTTAGTTGTTGTAATAGTAATTATGTTACATAAATAATTGGGTAAATAATTATCAATAAATCCTGTAAATTTTTAATCAATCCAAAAAAAATAATTCTCTATCTGACCTAACATAGTACCTCTTGTGTCTATCATAGGTATTTTTATCTAGTTCAATTTTTTATTTTGATTAATTTCAACCAAACTGGGGTCTTAAACAACTAAATGTTGAGAAACAGTGGGCTTCATATACGTACAAACATAGGTTTACGCTGTAAGAATCAGCACATTCGTGGCGTATTTTAAGTTGGGTGAATTCATTTTTCGTGTTATTCTGAGAGCTGCGGTTCGTAATGAGGTAACGAAGTCGTGTTTGTGTACCGAATGTGTTCATATCGCACTCCGAGGAATATTCTAAGTGTCTTATTTTCGTCTGATATTGTCAAATAAACGGAACCATTTTTCAATTAATTAAGGTTATTCGTAGCATTGGTAGTGACACAAAAACGGCCGAATTCCGAACAACGATTTGTGGAACTATATGCAATTTCAATGCTAGTCAGGCGGTACTTAAATGTTCGCTTCATTTATGTATACCTAGTACTAATCAACCATGACTTACAATATCAACATAATTTGACTAGCCTGTTGGTCTAGTGGTTAGTGACCCTGACTGCTAAGCTGGAGGTCGTGGGTTCGATCCCCATCCACGAAAAATCTTTGTGTGATGAGCATGATTCTTTGTTCTGTGTCTGGGTGTAATTTATTTATAATATGTATGTATGTACAAAAAAAAGAATGTATTTAAGTAGTATATGAGTTGTTTAGTACCCATAACACAAGCAAATATAATTGCTTAATGTGGGACTAGATGGCGCTGTGTGTGTGTGTATATTATTATTAATAGTCAGGAAAAGGCAAGCGAATTGATTAATTTTTGTTTCGTCAGTTTGGCTATCGAAACTGAATTTTGATAGTATTGAAGCATGTTTTATGTGCTACTTTATATTTAAAAGGAGAAATAGACCGATTAATATATCATATACACACAGCTCAAACCACTGGGTCTAGGAACTTGAAATTTTGTACACAGATTCCTTATGTACTCGTAGCATGAGAATATAAAGGATTTTTAAATCTTGTTTATTTCCATGGGATAGGGAACAAACAGGATTTATATCTTCTTAAAGTGGCTCCATTCTCATAATAGGCTTACTAAAAACTTCAAATTTTTCATGTTCAAATTTGAAATGCTAACACCCCTACAAATTCAGATTTATTTTGCTTATAGCCAACGATAACATTGCAATTTTTTTATACAAAATCCCCTAAGGGTTAGAACTGCTTCTCGTCTTGGGTTCGATTCCTAGATCGGGTAAAAAAAATATTGTGTTTTTCAGTCTTAAAGTTTTTAGCATGTGCCCGGAGTCTGGAAATGTACTATGGCAATTCGCTCGCTCTCTTTCACATAGGATCTATCATCTAAAAGTCCATAAAAAGGTACTATTTTTCATCAAAATAAAATATCTTCTACTTTTATTAATGCAGTTTTTATAACGTGCTAATGTACAGAGATTACGTTTAAAGTGCCTTTTACTTAGCCAATATTAATTTAAATAATTAATAAACGTCTTGACTGTACCTTAAGGCTATCCTCGGAGAGCAAAAGGTATAACCGTTGTTCTAAGATTTATTACGAGAAAGGATTCTAATGGACTTATAAATAATCTTTTTATTTATAACACCAGATTGCTTTATTATTCCAAAACCTTTCTGTAATATCGTCTACTAATCAGAAGATAGTTCGAATTTCTTGTTTAGAGTCAATGAACTACATACATACATTTGTCATCATCATCATCTCAACCCATAAACGTCCCAGTACTGGGCACGGGTCTCTCTATACCACGCTGCCCAGACGGGTTGGTATAGGGTGTGTTTCAAATTTTCCTTTTTTCGCAGTGCTCTTGTCTGTATAAGGTTACTCCCTTAGTCGCCTTTTACGATACCCACGGGTTGAGATGGGGTAGTGACATTATGTATTCTTAATCCATCACTACACGGATAATACATAGGTACATACATTTGTAGTTCATATAATATAATTATATATTGTCGGCAACCTATTCCTGTCCCACTGCTGTCTCTTCTTATCTATCTTGACAGCTTAGAGGGTTTAGGTCTAGGCCATAGTCCACACAATATGCTGGCATAGTTCGGGTTGTTGGATCAGACATACTCATAGAATTTCTTCTATGTGTATGATTCCTCACGATGTTTTTCTTCACCGTTAACAGATGGTAAGTCACTTGACTGGTACATATAAATTCCACAAAGTGAAATCCACATCGGACCGCAAAATTTGCATGCCGGTCACTTATACAGTCGGCTACCGTCGCTATTATAAGATAGATTAATATACCTATTACGAAATTTTCAAATGTACATTTTCCAAGTTTATACATAGTGACTTCGATGCGAGCCACCATAAAAAGTTTCGGATGTATTATTGAATACATCCGAAACTATTCATATATATCAATATATATCATATTGATGAATTCTGGGGGCTTACTCTGAATTTCGACATTCGAATGTTTGGTTTTCATGTCGCTGTCTAATGTTTGAAAGTGACAGCGACCATATCTAAAATTCCTTACATTTGACAGCGACATCAAAACCGAACATTCGAATGTCGAAATTCAGAGTAAGCCCCCTGCACATTTCAAGTTTGCAATAATAAAATAAAATAACAACCCGAGGTAACTTTAAACAAAGTGTTTTTTATCATAATGACATTGCTATACTTTTGACCTCTAAACTTGATGTCTTTACGAATATTTCCTTTGAAAAATTACTCTAAGATATTGGCTTTACAAAGTCTACTTTATTCGCAGAGGTCACTAAAACTCATATCTCATTCTCAAAGCCCCGTTGTCACTAAAGCTATTATATAAAAAGTACAAATAAATCGTAATCGAATTTCAACCTTCCAAAGCTTTTTAGCTTCACCGAATATAATTTGAAAGGTTTCTTTGGAAAATACGTTCTTTATTCAAACATAGAGACAGATTTTTCATTCAAAATCAAATTCGTTCCAATTGAATCAAAACTGAAAGTTGAACAGTTCTTTTGTTAAATTGTTAGATAGGGTGGCTGAAAGGGTATCTTTAGAACGAAGAATTATCTTTCCTGAAATTTAACCGAAGTTTAACTTAATTCAGTATTTTTTACGGACCATTACAAGTTATTTTAATGTAGTAATACAATTTATTATTTGCGATTTTAGGATATCGTGGATTCGAATGAAAAATCGGAAACTTCGTGAATCAATCGTGTTTCTGTCTGTATGCTACAACTAAATTATCTCGCGTCTATAAAACTGATTACTTTAAGTTTTGGTAATATAATAAATGATTAATTAAATGTGTTATCTCAATAAATGAATGTATATATACCGGACTAAGTTTTAGAGAAGCGATGGTGGCTGAATGGATGAAGCGATGGTGGCTGAATGGATAAGGGACCGGCGTGTAAATCACGCGGTCCGAGTTCGATCCCGACCGCCAGTACCAATGTGGATTCCACTTTGTGAAATTTATATGTACTAGTCAAGTGACTTACCATCTGCTAACGGTGAAGGAAAACATCGTGAGGAAACCCACATCATCATATCAGCCCAATGACGTCCACTGCTGAACATAGGCCTCACCTAATTTCCGCCACAGCGAGCGATTTTTTTTTTTTTTTTAGAAGAAATTCTATGAGTATGTCTGATCCACCAACCCGCACCCCGCCAGCGTGAGTGGATTATGGCCTAAACCCTCTCAGCTCTCTAGATAGAGGAGAGGAGACCCGAGCCCAGCAGTGGGACTTAAAGGGTTGCTGATGAAGTTTTAGTGAACGAACAAACAATTAAAAATACATTCTGAAAATCGCAACTTACACACAATCAAGACATATCAAATTAAAAGGTTGATTGTAATGATTCTAAACATAATATATTTTTTATTTATTAAATAAACAGTTTGAAGTTATACAAGTTTTAAAAATAGAAAATCTATTAAAACCAAATCCAAAAAGTATGCGCATTTTTGTTTCCAACGAACTTAAAATCCACATGTCATTGTTAGTTTAGATACACTCGCGAAACAAATTTAACCCCTCATTGATTCCAAAACCAGCCATTCAGACGAAAGCAGAACTGAACGTGACCTACATGAACCAGCAAACGTTGCGACTGACAACCCAATATTTATGTATGCATGGTTTGTTTGGGAACTCGCCCGTTCACTACGAAATGTATATTAGACGTGCTTCTTGTGTATTTCTGGTTGTAGTTAAATAAATGGTTTGCAGACGACGACTGGGTACACTATGGAGAAGCTTGTTAGCAAAATACAATGTTAATGTTATCTATTACTAGCCCTCGCGCGGGGGTTTGCTCCCGTCGTTCTTTGTTTGGCCACTGCTCAGCTCTTATTGGCCGAAGCGTGATGTTATATAGCTTATAGTCTGCCTTGGTAAATGGACTCTTAAACATAAAAGAATTTTTCAAATCGGACAATCCTGAGATTAGCATGTTAAAACATGTGGGATATTTAGCTAAGAGAGAAAGAGATGTATGGTTTATGTTGGTGTATTTGATGGACATTCCTAATAATAATATAGTTTATTATAAGGAAAACCAAAGTGGGAATGAAATTATTTAAATTTAAACAATATACAGATGTGACTTTTTTTTTACGTTTCACTGACCTGTTGTTCGAGTGTTTAGTGACCCTGACTGCTAAGCCGGAGGTCGCGGGTTCGATCCCCACCCAGGACAAATCTTTGTGTGATGAGCATAAAGGTTTGTTCTGTGTCTGGGTGTAATTTATCTATAATATTATGTATGTATTTACAAAAAAATATATTTTAGTAGTATATCCGTTTTTTAGTACCCATAACACAAGCAAATATAATTGCTTACTTTGGGACTAGATGGCGCTGTGTGAATGTGGTAGAATATTATTATTATTATGTCTCAAATATATATATCTAAACACAGTTGGTTAGTACCCATAACACAAGCAAATATAATCGACCAAAAAAAACAAAATTAAAAATTTTGAAAATACCCACGACGATAACATCTATACAAAATAAGAAACTTAACATATAAAAAGGTTTAAATAACTTTATTTTAAATCCCCGACGAAAAGATAATAAGTAGCGTAAAAACAATCCCAAGAAAATCCGTCGGGGGCTGCCATAACCTGACTTGAAATGAACGAAAGTATTGCAGTTTTATGTATTTGATACCTACCTAATTATTAACAATATTTAGTTTACAATATATATTTAATACTAGAAACAGTAATGATATTGGCAGCCCCCGACGAATTTTCTTGGGATTGTTTTTACGCTACTTATTATCTTTTCGTCGGGGATTTAAAATAAAGTTATTTAAACCTTTTTATATGTTAAGTTTCTTATTTTGTATAGATGTTATCGTCGTGGGTATTTTCAAAATTTTTAATTTTGTTTTTTATTTTAATTATTTTCAAAGAGCGCCCTATCTTACTAACTGTAAGTAACTCGTATAAAATTTTAAGAACCTTGACAGATAAATAAAAGTTTTATACTAAGTTATAGAACAAACAAATATTTTTTAATTTACTGTTGCAGTAAGTCTTATAACTTGAAATTATCATTTTAATTTTCTTATTTTAAACTTTTTAAGGAGCGCCTTATAAGTAAGCATATCATTCGTAAGCTCTAGAATGAATGGAATTTGCATGGAGCTTCGACTATAATATTATATATATTTTATTTTTTGTTGACTTGTGTGCTCATCCGTCGCACAAAGGTCGCCGGAGCCCCGCTTCGCGGGGCTCCTACTTCTGGGTGGTTTGAAAAAAAAAATAACCCTAACCTAACCAGTCCGATTCGGATTGCTCTGAATCGGGGGGTGTTAAGTTTAGCTATCGCACATTGATTGCCGTAGCCGGAATGCCTTCGGCGTTAGCGCAGATTTCCACCTATAATAGTTTGTATCTCGAAAACGGTGCGTGCTATCGCAAAAATGATGAAAATTTGGTTACACCCCGGGCACGGGATACCTATAAGTTAGAATAAATAAGGTAGGTAGGTGTTTATATAACGTCAGTCTGGAATAAACTCTCACTCTTACTAATTTTTTTTAGGCTTATCATTGTATACCTCAGTACTAATATTCAGTGATATAACAACACAAGATCGGTTTTCGAATTTTTTCCTTTACTTGTGCAACTTGTTATTGCTTCTGGCCAAATTTCATGATTCTAGGTCAACGGTAAGTTCCCTATATATTATGATCGTCAAGATAAATCGTCAAAAATGGAGCATAAACAGCTGTATCTTTTGATTGTGTTAACTTAGAATTTTGATTTTGATTTTACGCCGAGGGTTTGCAGACCCAAGTAAATGATATTAATTTCAGCTTTATACCTCTATGCGTTCTTGAGAAAAATATTCTAGACAGACGGACAGACAGACATACAACGGAGTGATCCTATAAGGGTTCCGTTTTTTTCTTTTGAGGTACAGAACCCTAAAATTGCATAAACGGTCACCCATCTATGAACTGACCTTATCCGAAGTTGCTTAACCTCATGAGTGTAATCAATATCTCAGTACTACAATGCTACATGTCCCTATACAGTAACAGGTCTAATTATTTTACAGATAACTGTAAACATAAGTTTGCTTAGTCTATTGCAGCGCCCCCTGGCGAAAAAATACAATATCGTGTATCCAAAAGTCATCCTCGATAAATCACAAATACATTACAGAAAACCGTATCGAAATCGCTTTAATCGTTTTAAAGATAGGAGGGCACAAAGGTTTCAACGAAATCAACATAGGTTTGCCTAGTCTATTGCAGCGCCCCCTGGCAAAAAAATACAAAATCTTGAATCCAAAAACAATCCTCGATAAATCACAAATACATTACAGAAAACCGTATCGAAATCAGTCTAATCGTTTTAAAGATAGGAGGGCACAAAGGATTCAACGAAATCAGTGTATTGTAGCGCCCCCTGGCGAGCTATTAACATAACACCTATCTTATAACCTGTCCCCAAGAGCCGCACACACTTTACAGAAAACTGTATCTAAATCGGTCAAACCGTTTCCGTGATATAAGGCATTATGTTGGAACACACAAACACACAAACACACAAACTCACAAACACACAGCCTCACACCCCAAACGCATATACCGTCTCCGTTCCGTCGTGGGTAAAAAATATATATTTAAGTAGTATATACTACTAAAATATATATTTTTTTATAAATACATATAATTTGAATTAGATAAATTACACCCATACACAGAACAAACAATCATGCTCATCACACAAAGATTTGTCCTGGGTGGGAATCGAACCCACGAACTCCGGCTTAGCAGTCAGGGTCACTTACCACTACGCTAACAGGCCGGTCAAAACTTACTTTACGATATTTTTATGCTACACAAGAGTATATACAAAGTAACAATAAAAATAAACCCTTACTCAAATATGTATATATGTGTAAATGTGTATACACCAAAACTTTTATTATTATATCGATAGATACTCAAAAAGGTCGAGGATGTTTTTGTCAACCTTATAACATTAAAACAAATCGATAGAAATAATATTTTTTCACGAAGGAATCAATAGAAATAAAACTGAAAAGGCCACTTACAAGAGGCTTTTAAAAATGGGGACCGTTTTAATGACTCTTAAAGAGTCCTGGAGAAACGGTTACAGTACTTGAGTGTTGTTAAATACTTCAATAAGCTTGACTTATTTTTTTATTGTGATTTGTAATGTTTTGTTGAGGTATGCTGATACTTAGAATATGTACTTACTGAACGATATTGTGCGTAGTAACAATAGAACTCTTCTTATTGAATGGGCTCGAGAGACACCCTAGAGTTGGAATTTATCAAGTCACCCAAAAATTCCAACTTATTTAACGAACCGCATTAAATGGTAACCGGGATCAACGGCTTCACGTGCTTCCGAAGCACGCAGAATCAAATTGCACGGTCACCCATTATTGACTGATCTTGTCAAAAATTTTTTTTTATAATTTTTGGATTAGTTGCCACGAAAGGCTTCTTTGCTACGTCGACCAGTTTAGACCAGTTATATCTGATCTATGGTAGCGGCCACACATACCTACACTTAAAATTACTTCTAAGGTATGTGGGTTTCCTCACGATGTTTTCCTTCATCGTCAGCAGATGGTAAGTCACGTAACTAGTACATATAAATTCTTATTCATACAGTCAAGCAAAAATTTGTCTTACAGAAAAACGTAATCATCCTTTATCCAACCTTGGAACTGATCCCAGACCTTAGAGACGGTGGAGAAATTTATGCGTATTCGCTCCGAATTTTCTTAGGCAAGGGTCAGTTACCTCCGCAATCCCTCTTTTGTGTAGACCCTTAATTCAAACCTATTGTTTTTAGAGTACCATTCTTTTATTCAGAAAAATAACGCGACATAACAGTTTTATTACGTCCATAGATAGTACTCATATATAAAAGTGGCCAGGGTGTACAAATTATAACAAGAAGGTTTTAACTTCGAACACCTCCCCGTAATTAGATCACCCTGTACGTACAATGCATGATATAAACTGATAATAAACACAAGTGACTACTAATACACAATATGACAATTAATTTATAAACATTTGAATTAATTTATAAGAATATCAAATAGCAAACTTAATATAGAAACAAATATGTATTAAACCATTATAAAAATAAAAACTTTACAGTAAACCTAATAATGTAGTTAGCTTACTGTGTCTTAGTTTAGGTAATGATTTGGTTAGTATGTCTGCTAACTGATGTGTGGTTGAGATGTACTTAACATGAATTTGATTATTTGTTAAGGCCTCTCGTATGAAGTGATGACGAATATCAATATGTTTTGTGCGAGCGTGATAGGTGTCATTTGTGCTGAGTTTAAGTGAACTTTGGTTATCTGAATATATTACTATTGGTTGGTCTATTGAAAATATTTCTTTGATGAGGGAACGTATATAGATGGCTTCTTTACTTGATTCAGAAAGTGCCATATATTCGGCTTCTGTAGTCGAGAGGGCAACCGTTTTCTGTTTGCGAGCCTCCCACGAAGTTGGTGCGCCACTCATCAAAAAGGTGTAACCAGTGTATGAGCGTCTGTCAATAACACTACTACCGTAATCAGCATCAGCATAACCAATAGGTACACTTCTATCAGTATTGTAGGTGTAGTTTAGTTTCAAATTTTTAGTTGCCTTTAAGTACCTAAGTACACGTTTTGCAGCTTTCCAGTGTTCCTCCCCGTAATGAGTATTGAATTGGCTCAAATAGGAGACAGCATAGGATATGTCAGGTCTTGTGCCAATGGAAATATACATTAGTGACCCAATAAGCTGCTGATAAGGCAAATTAAATCGTTCCTCACCATCTTTTGGCCGGATTAATTTTAGTCCAAGTTCCATTGGTGTGGATACTGGAATAGCATCTTCCATGCCAAATTTATTAATCAGTTCGTCGATATAATTAGTTTGGTCGAGAGTTATACTTTTTTCACAATGAGTGACTCTCATTCCCAAACAGTCTTTAAGAATACCGAGATCTTTTACAGTGAACAGTTCTCTAAGTTCTCGTTTGAATGAATCTTTCATACTGTCATCATTTGACAGGAGGAAGAAATCGTCCACAAAGATAGCGACGACAAGAAGCTTTTTGCCTGACTTTTTATAATAAAGACAGTGCTCTTTCGAACATTGAGTCAATGAAAGTTTGTTCATGGCTTCACAAACTTTTTTGTTCCATTGACGTGGAGCTTGTTTAAGCCCATACAGTGATTTTTTAAGGAGACATACCTTTTTCTTAGGTTCAAAAGCGAAACCTTCTGGCTGCTCCATGAAGATTTCTTCTTCTAAATCACCGTTGAGAAATGCAGTCTCGACATCTAAATGTTCAAGATAAAGTCCATCTTTTGCTGCAAAAGCGATTAAAAGTCTTATGGTAGATAGCCGAGTGACCGGTGAGAATGTTTCTCCGTAGTCAACGCCGTAAACTTGTGTAAAACCTTTGGCTACAAGTCTAGCTTTGAACTTCACTATCTCTCCGTTAGTATCCTTTTTAATTTTATAGACCCATTTATTTTTAACAATCTTTCGGTTTTCAGGTCTGTCAACTAAAGTCCAAGTACCATGATTGGTAAGAGAGTTATACTCGACTCTCATAGCTTCCACCCATTCGTCTTTATTCAAGTCTGTCATAGCTTCTCCGTAAGTCTCAGGTTCAGAGTCGCAGGAGATCAAGCAGAGAGTAGACCTGTCGTTCTCTGGAAAACGAGTTGGAGGTTGTCGCTCTCTGGTCGGATATCGTCTTTGGTACTCTAAACTTGACTCTGGAGATGGTTCTGACTCAGCGTCATTGAATACCTCGGGTTCTAGTTCCGGTTCAGTAGGAGATTCCGGAACAGCATCATCCGAATCAGGCTGTGTATCGGATGATTCAGAAGTGAAAGACGGTTCCATAACCGGTGAAGGACTCGAAAGGATCGGTTGTATGCGTGAAGAAGAGATAGAAGGCAGATGTACATCGATCACGTAGGGTTCGTTGGGTGTTGAGGAAGGGTCAAGAGAATCTTCAATAGTAGAGTGACTAGAGGTGACCGCGGCGGGGTTGTTCTCTAGGAACACAACATCTCGAGCAACAATTATACGTCTCGGATTACGACGATTGATTAGGCGATAGCCTTTGTGTTGTTCGGAGTAGCCAACAAATACACAAACTTCGGTTTTCGGATCAAGCTTCTTACGTTTTTCCTTAGGAATTAGCACATGAGCATTACATCCAAAAACTCGAAGGTGTGCAAGGTTTACCTTCTTGCCAGTCCATTTCTCCTCGGGGATTTCGTTCTTCAGAGCTGTGGTGGGGGAATGATTTTTCAAATAAATTGCTGTATTAACAGCTTCGCCCCAATAGGCTCTGGGAAGACCTGCATCTTGCAGCATTGACCGTGCTTTCTCAACTACAGTACGATTGACGCGTTCAGATAGTCCATTCTGTTGTGGATTATAAGGAATAGAAGTCTGATGAACTATTCCATTTGCATTCAAGAAGTCAGACATCTGACGGTTTACGTACTCACCACCGCCGTCTGAGCGGAGGGTTTTTATTTTAAGGCCTGTCTGGTTTTCCACCATACATTTAAATTCGACAAACTTCGTATATACCTCGCTCTTAGACTTTAATAAATAGCCAAAAGTTTTGCGAGAGAAGTTGTCCGTAAATGTTAATAAATATAGAGCACCACCAAATGAGCGCGTACTCATTGGGCCACAGAGGTCTGTGTGTATGAGCTCTAATCTATTACTAGTTTCTCTTTGAGAAATTTTAAAGGGCCTCTTTGCTAATTTACCTTGTATACATGGCACACAAGTATCTGGCAGTCTGTCTGAAAAACTTACGCCTATTTGTTTATTTTTTAATATATTGACGGCCTTGTCATTGAGATGTCCAAGACGTCGATGCCATAGCAACGCTGTTGGTGAACATTCATTTGTCAAATAAACTTGTTGTGCCATATCGAGTTTATAAAGATTTTTATAATTCGACGCAGTTGCTACTATTTCGCCGGAAACTTTGCAGTTTTCCCTACGAAGAATTGTAGCACCACTTTGGGAAAATACAACGACATGATTTTCACGTACAAGGCTACTTATAGATAATAAGTTCGACGCTATGTCTGGAACATATAGCACATTATCGAGTGTGCTCGAATTACCTCTAGGTAAAGGTAAAACTACGGTACCTGATCCTGAGCAAGGGATTAGATCGTTGTTGGCAACATATATTGGCCTGGATTTGGACGACTTTAAGTCCTGAAAGGAATTCTTATCCTTGCACATGTGTGCTGTTGCTCCGGAATCCAGAATCCAGTTTTGTTTAAGTTGGGGACCTGAGAAATTTGAATTAAAAGAAGATAAAAGTGTAACATCTGTAATAAAATTTGTTTTGTTATGTGTAGAAAGTGTTTTCATGTGTTGTTTCCTTTTTCTACAATTTAAAATAACATGTCCAAACTTCTTACAAAATTTACACTGTAATTTAGGAGTTGTGGCCGAAAAAGAAGTGTTCGTGGAGAGTTCTTCAGGTGTCTTGTGATCTTCGCTGAGAAGCCTCGTGGCTACTGAGTCTGAAGTAATTTTTGCACCTGAATGCTCCAGTGCCATGATGAGAGGCTTGAACTCTTCTGTCAAACCTGCTAGCATTATGACACCGATAAATTCATCCTCCAGTCCAGCTTCGATTTCATGGAGTTTCTCCTGTATATCTCTTATGGCATTAATATAGCTCTCAATATCTCCAAATGTTGCTAATTTTATGTTAAAAAGTTGCCTAAGTAGATTTAGCCTTCTGTCCAAACCTTTGTCGGCATATTGTGCTTTTAATTTGTTCCATGTTTCTTTTGCCGTTTTGGCAGACTTCACGACGGAGTAAACTTTTGGCGCTACAGATAGACATATTTTTGCCCTTGCCTGTTCATCCATTCTATTGAAGTCGCTTCGCTCTTTTGCGAATTCTTCTGGGCACTCGACGCACTTCCACAACCCACAGTCAATAAGGTACATTTTGATACCAAAGCTCCAAGTAGCAAAATTGGATCGCCCGTCCAACTTGGGTATTTGTGGGACACCGCTGGTAACGACTGGATGTCGGTAGGTTGCCTCCGCTAGGGGTAGGCCTTCAGCTGATGTAGCCATTTTTTTATGTATATGAAGCGTTAAATATTGCCCATAACCTATTCAGAAAAATAACGCGACATAACAGTTTTATTACGTCCATAGATAGTACTCATATATAAAAGTGGCCAGGGTGTACAAATTATAACAAGAAGGTTTTAACTTCGAACATCTTTTACTTCAGATATTTTCTGTGAAAGTTCTTTGCCTGAAATGATATATGCTATTTTAAAACAGCTATAGTTTGGTTTCGGATTTATATTACGGTATGGGCAGAAATACTTGGCATACTAATATTCCTATCAACTAGACTACTATATCAAATAGCCTTTATTACAAAAGCGATAGAAGTATTTGTTTATCATTTTTATTATTTTCTTTTGTGTTACTTTTTACCCGACTGTCAGGACGGGTATTGTTTTGGCGCGTATCTTGTATGTAAATTTTTATTATTCCCACGTTTCTTCCCAACGGCTGGATGGATTTCGACAATTAAGGTGTCGTTAGATTCGTTTAGATTGGACTTTTGGCGCCAAATTGTAAGTAGTGTTAGGTGGAAGAAAACCGATTATTTGGTGGCAACACTATATCACTGTAGTACCGGTAGCACGCCTCTATGATGTCTATGGTGACGCTGGGTTGTCTCTGACTTTTCACTTTTGGCGGGATCATGGTAGCGTCGTTTCTTTTGTGATTCTATTTAAATAGTTTAAATTTCAATAAGTGCTTTACAGTAGTTAACTTTTTTTTTAACCAATCGTATCGAGTAGGGTTTCCAAATAAAGAGAATCTCAAATATATATATATACATATGTTATGTTTTTAAATTTAATCAGGAATAATAATTACAATAACCATTTTTCGGTCTTTTTAGTGCTTTGCTTAACTGTTGATTTTTTACAGTCGGGTTATTATATTTTTTTAAATTCCATTATTATTCTTCTTACATAGGTGCGTGTTGCTTTTTTTGTAATAAAACAATGTCCAAAAGATAATATTTAATTCTGTTCAATGCCTTTTTAAAACCAATATCAATTTTTTACGATCAGACGTCAGTTGCATAAAGACGTGAGTTTTGAATCTTACACAAGCGAACCCTTATTCCATTCAGAAGGTAGCTGAAATTGACAGGCGGCAAAAGACTCTTTGTAATAATTCACGACAAAAACTTTTTTCATTCTTTTATTTATGGTGTGACCAGAAAAATTGAGAGTGAATATTTTGATTCAAGTCACTGAGTTTTCTTAATTTATGATTATTGGATATTTTTGAGAACTTTTAGGAGCTTTTAGAAGCTTTTAGGAAGTTAGGACGGAGACTTAATATTATGTTTTCTATAAGCGCTCCTAGCATTGTGGTACTGAGATGTTCATTACGATCATCAAGGTTAAACAACACTCGGCAAGGTCAGTCCATGATGGGTGACCGTTTGTGGCAATTTAATCCTCGAGCGTCTCCGTACTTTGGAAGGCACGTAAAGCCCACACACACCTACCCACAAAAAAAAAAAAAGAATTTTTTTTTGTGGGTAGGTGTCATAAAGTGAACACACATTGCTTAACATATTTTTAAATTTAAATTAAATATATAAGATTTTTCAAAAGTTTACTCTCTCCAAATATCTAGTAATAGTACAATACTATAGTACTTACAATATTCAAACACTTATGAGACACTTGAAGTAAGTTTCAACATTGAACCACCTGCCAGCACTACACATTGTAAGTTTTGCACCATCAACACACTATGTCTCAACTAGATAACATTGAGTCAACACAACGCACCCTCGAGGGCTGGATGTCGCAGCTCAACCAAAGGATGACTGAACTTGAGTCACAATGTTCAAGCGGGGCTCCAGCAAAAGACACCGTGGCCAAGGTTGGTGAAGAATTCCGTACATTCCGTGAGTTAATTTTTGGAATACTTGGTTTACTCCGGAAACAAATCCAGGAATGCCATAAGTCCACGGATGTGCTCGAGACCAGGCACCGCAGGAAATGCCTTATCTTCTTGGGTGTGCCTGAAGCTGCCAAGGAGGATTGCTCGGCTTCTATTCTCAAGACAGTGCATGAAAAGCTCAAATTAAAGGAGCTGTCATTGCCTGACATAGCGACGTGTCATAGGATTGGAAACCCCGGTGGCGAGCATCATCGACCCATACTGGTACGGTTCACAAGACTCGACACCAGAACTGCTGTTTGGCGAGCAAAGGCTTCTCTGAAGGGCTCTACGGTATCAGTAAGAGAGTTCCTGACAAGGACACGGCAGACTGTATTTACTAAAGCTCGGCAACATTTTGGGATGCGAGCCTGCTGGACGCAAGACGGCGTTATTGTAATTAAAGTGCCGGATGGTAGTCGCCACAAAATCACGACGATGGAGGAATGTAGTTCACTGTTAGTGAAGTTCCCTAAGGCGACGTGTGCCTTGTCGGCTAGCTCTAAGTCCGCGGGTGCATCGGGTAATACCAACAATAGGAACATGAAAGTTTAACATCTTTTTTTTTTATATACTAATGTTGCCGAACCCAATTTTCATGTTAGACTGACGTAACTTTTGAACGAACTTTTAATTTTACTTGTTATAACACCTACCCTCTTATTAAATAACATATTAGTTTTTTTTTTTTAGAAAAACAAAGTAAAATTCAATGATCTAAATTCCAGATCAATATTGTTTTTGACTTTGACGTCTCCTCTAATCAAATCTGTCAAAACTAAAGTACGTTCAGAAATAATTTTATTATAAAATAGTTTATGGTTACGTCTAGTTTATTGTTACGTTTTGTTCGTGCCACGTTTGGTGTCTTTCGGCATTTCGTCTGCATGTTTTTACATATTTATGTTCCTCAGTTTTATAACTCATTATGTTACATTTAATAATAATGATGTGTATTATTCTCATTCTCTTTTGTCAACGTTTTTGTTTTAATTTTTTTAAGCTTACTTTGTGAGTCTGCTGGCGGGTGGTGCAGAGATTGAAGCACTTCCTTAGATCGAGTGTGTACACATAAAATAACTTATTTATATATATATTTTTTTTATATATTACTTATATCTAGGTATATTATTTATTTAAAATTATTTTATTTATTTTATGTCTTCTGATAGCAATGATTCCTTCTATTCAGCACATAGTTCAATAATTGAGTCCGACGTTGAAAGTGATGATAGTGTAACCTCGTCATCTGAAACACTTGGTGAGTTTGTGCGGCGGACATTTGATCATACTACTCGTAGTATGCTGAATGTCTGCCACATAAACGCACAAAGTTTACCAAGTCATCACAGTGAACTACTTGATACATTTAGTGGTACTGACACTCAGGCCATCCTGATATCTGAGAGTTGGCTAAAACCTAATCTTCTATCAACATCTTACTCCCTTCCCGGCTTTATACTCATTCGGAATGACAGGGTTCATAGGCGGGGTGGTGGGGTAGCTATATATCTTCACAGCTCTTTACCTTATAAAGTCATAGCTTCCTCTTCATCCAGTCCTTCTGCCTCAGCCGAATTTCTTTTCCTCGAAGTTTCTGTCAAAGGGATTAAAACTGTCATCGGGGTAGTATACTGTCCTCCCAATGTCGACTATTTCTCCAGTCTCGATTTGATTCTGGAATCTTTAGGGTCAGAATACGCACACCACATCATCATGGGTGATTTCAACACAGACCTCCTTTCCTACAATTCTTCACGCACCCGTAAACTTCTTCGGTCTATTGAGTCAGCAAGTCTTAAAATTCTGCCCTTACAAGCGACTCACCACAATATGCAAGGGTCTGATACATGGCTAGACCTTATCGTTACTTCTGTCCCCTCTTTAGTCCACTCCCATGGCCAATATCCTGCTCCTGGTTTTTCCCATCATGATTATATCTATCTCTCTTACAGACTGAAACCTCCTAAATCCCAACCTAAGGTTCTGCACAGGCGTTGTTTTAAACGCATGAATATCGACATGTTGCACAAGGAGGCCTCGGAAATTAATTGGGATCCTTTGATGGAGGCCTCAACCGTCGATGAGAAGGTTAGGGTGTTTAATGATGTTGTTCTCGGTTTGTATGACAGACATGCTCCTGTTAGAGCCATCAAATTAAAGCGCCCGCCTGCTCCTTGGATGTCGCAAGGCATTCGAATGGCAATGAGGCGCAGGAATCGGGCATTCAATAGGTATAAAAGAGATCGGTCCGATGAGAACTGGGCGCTTTACAAAGCTGCAAGAAATCGGTGTAATCAAATGATACGTAACGCTAAACGCCGCCATATATCCGACAATATCAACTTTTCTTCCCCCGCCAATATCTGGAAGTTTCTTGCAACGCTAGGTATTGGCAAACAGCGTGGTATCGACTCACATTTGACACTTGATTTGGATGATATAAATCTGCATTTCTCCACTACTACCCAGTTAGATCACCAAATCAAGTGTGCTACTCAGGCATACATCGCTGGCTTATCCCGTCCTAACACTATCCCGTTTTACTTTTCTCCAGTTGCACTAGGTGATGTCAAGAAAATTGTCCTTTCCATTAAGTCTAATGCGGTAGGTTGTGACAACATCAGCCGACGTATGATTATTTATTTACTAGACTATCTTCTTCCATCTCTTACGCATGTAATTAATTTTTCACTCTATACTAACTTCTACCCAACTCTATGGCGTAAGGCCTATATTATCCCGCTTCCTAAAGTTCCAAATCCTTCTCTACCTAATCATTTTCGTCCTATCTCCATTCTCCCTTTCCTGTCAAAGGTGCTCGAGGCCTGTGTCCATAGGCAGTTTTCTAGATTTGTATACGAGCATAATCTCTTGAGTCCTTTACAATCCGGGTTTCGACCAGGTCACAGTACCACCTCCGCACTCCTCAAAGTGACTGGCGATATTAGGGCGGGAATGGAGGAAACCAAGGTCACAGTGTTGGTTTTGGTCGACTTCTCGAACGCCTTCAATACCGTCAGTCACGATATCCTGCTTTCGATTCTCTCCCATTTTGCGGTATCGCCTGGTGCACTGGAATGGTTCTCGACTTATCTTCGGGGGCGGCAGCAGTCGGTTCGCGTCGATGATTCCTCATCATGCTGGCGCGAACTTGACTCTGGTGTTCCTCAAGGGGGCATTCTTTCTCCATTACTTTTTTCAATATTCATTAATCTCTTAACCCAGGATCTTCACTGTTCGTATCATCTTTACGCCGACGACTTGCAGCTTTACAGTCAGGTGAACGTGACGAATGTGTCAGGTGCCATTGCTGAACTGAACAAAGATCTGGCTTCAATAAAAAGTTGGTGTGACAGATTTGGGTTAGCGGTAAATCCTGATAAATGTCAAGCAATCATTGTAGGTAGTCACCGCATGATGTGCAGATTAGACACAAACGTACTCCAACCTCTTCTTTTTAATAATATGACTATTCCCTTTAGCTCATCTGTTAAAGATCTAGGACTACAAATCGATGATGTGCTCAACTGGCAGGCCCAGGCGGTTTATGTGTCCCAGAGGGTAACCGGTAGCCTCCGTGCCTTGTATCGATTTAAAAACTTTTTGCCACCTAAAACCAAAATAATGCTTGTGCAAGCCTTAATCCTGCCTATAATTGACTATGGTGATGTGTGCTATTATGACCTGAATGCAGATCTTCTCAATAAGTATGACCGTCTTCTAAATAACTGCATTCGATTCATTTTTAATCTTCGTAAGTATGACCACGTGTCTGCGCATCGTTCCCAGTTACATTGGTTACCCATTCGTCAACGCCGAAGCTTGCGTGCTCTCACCACACTCTTTTCCATTCTTAATTCTCCTTCTCCCCCTTCTTACTTAATCACCTCATTCAAATATCTATGCTCTACACATGACAGAAACCTTCGCTCAACAAACAATCTTCTTCTTGAGTGTCCTTCCCATTCCTCTGGATTTATACACTCCTCTTTCGTTGTCCAAGCAATAGTCCTTTGGAACGCGCTTCCTCTCGATGTCAGGGGGGCTTGTAGTAAGTACATTTTTAAGAAAAAAGTCAGAGCTCTACTCTCAGATAAAACGACGGAATTATCACGCCTCACACTATAATAGACATATTTATATATATATATATATTATATTTAAAAAGGTATGTATGTATGTATATTATATATTTAGTTTATCCATTGCATTTTATCTATGTAGTTATAATTTTATGTAGTGATATTTATGTTATTTTTGTATTTTCCTCTTTTTATTTTTTTTTTTATTTTCTAATAGGTTGATCACTGTGCACCTACTTTGCTCTACTCTGCATCACCCAAGGTAGACTGGTAGAAAATGCCTACGGCATTAAGTCCGCCCATGTACAAATGTGCATAAAGTTTATAAATAAAAAAAAATAAATAAATAAAGCCGTTAGTCCTGGTTACCACTTGATGTGGTAGTCGTTAAGTCAAGTTGGAAGCTTTCTGGGCGACTTGATAAATGCCAACACCAGCCAACTCAAGCCCACACGATAAGATAAGATAATATATAAACTGTCAAATTAATATAAGTATGTAATAGCAACTCTGTTACCGTGTAGTGATGGATTAATACATAATGTCACTACCCATCTCAACCCGTAGGTGTCGTAAAAGGCGACTAAGGGAGTACCTTATGCAGACAAGAGCACTGCAAGATAAGGAAACTTTGAAACAAACTCTATACCAACCCGTCTGGCTAGCGTGGTAATATCAACAATCTAAAAGCTATCTTCTAACTTTGGGAACTCGCCGAGCGCGACGGTTCAGAATCAAGACCCACTTGTTAGGCTGAATTCCCTCCACATTCTTTGAAGGAGACCCGTGTACAGCAAAAAAAACGAAAGTAAGATAAAATTTGCGACACAATCGAAAGTTACTGCTTTCAATTTTAACAGGCTTTTGTTTCAACAAATACACCCACACGTTTAAGAACCTTATAAGTGGCTTTTTAAGTGGCCACCCACGTAATAAAACTTGAAGCTTATTTCCAAACTAAATACATTTTATAAAATCAAATTAAGTAACTTATTTTTGTAACGAAAATACGTCTCAATGAAGCAAATTTGCTAAAGATAAATTTACCAGTGACCTTTCAATATGATTAAATCGGCAGATTTATTTCTATGTGCCGTTTTATTCACTTTCTAAAGCTATTGTTTGATGTAAAGTTCTATTCAAACAGGAATAGATAATGCTGGCGAATTTATAAGCAACTAGAAGTCGCGAATAGAGAAAGGAATGTTAAGCTGGTTTGGACATGTAGAGAGAATGAATGAAGGAAGAGTGACAAAACAAATATATGAGGCGAATGTGAAAGGAAACGTTGGAAGGGGAAGACCTAGAAGAACGTACCATGACCAAATAGGTAACGTTCTAAAGAAGGGACAGATCAGGAGTACCCTCAACCGGCGAGAATGCATGAAAAGACTGATGAATGTTGAAAAGGCCAAAGATGTATGTCAGAATCGTAGCAAGTGGAAGGAAATGGTCTCTGCCTACCCCTCTGTTGGGAAAGAGGCGTGATCTATATGTATGTATATATGTATAGAAGTCGCGCGCGGGGCTTTGCTGCCGTCGTTCTTTATTTGGCCACTGCTCAGCTCTTATTGGCTGTAGCGTGATGTTATATAGCCTTTGTTACTCAGTGGTAATGTAGCTTTCTAACGGCAAAAGAATTTTTGAAATCGGTGCAGTAGTTTTTGAGTTTATTCGTTAGATATAAAAATACAATCTAACACACAACATTCCTTTGCCTGAATTGTTACTTAAAATTAAGCCGTTAAGTACTAAAAATCTCGTACATAGTATAATACAATTTGTTATAGCATTGAACATACAATGATGAATGAATGACAATGACATGATACAAAACGAAGTCGTATCTTTAACATAATCTTCTAAATAAAGACAGGTACATCAAAACTCGATACACATTTTAATGACTGGCCTGTTGGTCTAGTGGTTAGTGACCCTGACAAATCTTTGTGTGATGAGCATAAAGGTTTGTTCTGTGTCTGAGTGTAATATCTATAATATGTATGTACAAAAAACAAAAAAATATATATTTACAAGCTGTCCCGGCGAACTTCGTACCACCTACTTAATTTATGGTTTTATGAAAGTATACCTACCTACCCTACCTACCTACATACCTACCTACCTACCCTACCTATCTACTCTACCTACCTACCCACCCTACCTACCTACCTTCTACATACCTGCCTACCCCACCTACCTACATAAAAACTAAAAAAAAACCTAAAAACCATCCTTGAACTTCAACGAACATTTAAAAAAAAACAATTGGCCAAATTGGTCCAGGCGTTGTTGTTGAGTTATGCGCTTACCAACACATTTAGCGATTCATTTTTATATTATAGATAATAAACGTTAAAACAATATTTTAAAGTAAAATATAGGTAGGTAAATACTATGCTACCCTATGATGGCCGACAACTGTGTAGGGAGTAAGAAAGAAAGGAGACCGGCTTCGTTCTCATCCCTACTCCGTGCTGTTTACTGGGTCAGAAGTGACCTGTAGACATCTGGCGGGGATAACTAATTAAATGACGATTGATCAGTTTTCGACCGGAGAGGAAAAATGATTAAATTACTAAAATGGCTATTAAAAAATAAGGGTTGATCGTAGAAAGGTGAAAATTGAGGATTGTATGTATTTTTGTATGTTGTATCATAAAAAAATATAAATTAAAAATTTTGTCTAAAAAATAAAAAAAAATATTTAGGGGTGGACTACCCCTAACATTTAGGGGGATGAAAAATAGATGTTAGCCGATTCTCATAGATACCGGATAAGCACAAAAAATTTCATCAAAATCGGTCAAGCCGTTTCGGAGGAGTATGGCAACGAAAACTGTGACACGAGAATTTTATATATTAGAAGTAGTATATCAGTTGTTTAGTACCCATAACACAAACAAATATAATTGCTTACTTTGGGACTAGATGGCCCTGTGTGAATGTGGTAGAATATTATATTATAAGAGAAAGAAAGAGAATGTTTTAAAATAAACATCACTTTATATTTTCACTTTAGTAAGAGTGACGTCATAGTATTAAGTTAGCACACACATACGCGTAGCATCACGCCTTTGATGAAAATAGTTGAAGTTCAATATAAACTTTTAACTTCTAGTAGCTAAGGTGAGTTTTAATCTTTCGTCAAAAGGTGCTTAAGCCCATTTCTAAACATCAATTTAAAGCTGAATATTTTAGTGCTAAATGTATTTTGGCAATTAATTTACTCGTGAAGTTTAATCAAAGAATTTCTAAGTTTTAGTAAATATCTGGTTTTAAGTAAAATGTTTTATAAACTTGAAAGCGATTAACTCTAAATTTTACCTTTACATTCAAAAGCCCAGACAGTCTTCTATCGAATTATTAGAAAAATAATATTATTTTATATCATTATGGTAGTGGCTAATGAGCAGAAACTACGCTGTGCAATATTGTAGTTCATAGACGATAAAATAAATTCAGATAATCACAGGTTAGCTTGAAAAACTTTATCTACGTACAAATACATATATCCAAATCGTTCAAGTATTTTCCGTTGTATAGTCGACAACAAAATTGCTTTACCATCTAAGTATGGTTTTAATTTAAATGGAGTTAATTTCGTTTGCATATCACAAAACAATAATGTCTATTTGCTTGCAAATCACAAGTACAGTGATAGTTTTCATCAATACTGTGCCGTCAACATTAATATTGAATTTTAATTTTGATGGATTTTTTTGTTAAAATTGGTAAAGCACATATGTGGTCGACTATACCAGTATACAGGGTGGAATTTTGCAATGCCACCTGGAGGGAGAGTACTTT
The DNA here is from genome assembly GCA_905147015.1 of Laspeyria flexula. NCBI lineage: Eukaryota > Metazoa > Arthropoda > Insecta > Lepidoptera > Erebidae > Laspeyria > Laspeyria flexula. Next base: position 5,174,467 of record LR989964.1, on the reverse strand, counting down.
AAATACTGGAGATAGATCATTTTATTCAAAAGAAACATTCCTTTATTTTTAAAAAACCAGCTAAAATTCCAAGAAATAACACCTCGTTCTTTTATAGCGTTCACCGATGGGGTCAATCATAAGGATCGAATCTCTCTAATAAACGTGGTAAATTTGTGGAATGTTTCCTTTGAGTAAAATTGTGTATCCCTGCTATTAAGAGTACTTTCCCTCCAGGTGGCATTACAACATTCCACCATGTATAAGACTTATTTATACAATTGGTAACGCACAGTATCTTTCTAGGTTACAATAACTATTTACTTTTTTATCTTATGACATAAAATCATGCCAAAAATAGCTTGCTGACGTACAAACTAAACAACATACATCTTTAGACGTAAAATAAAAATATTTTAACATACATATTTACATTATTCATGTGAATAATGACGTAGAAATAATGTTATTACGTATAAAGTCGGGAGTTAATGTTTGAAGATTATGGGGCTCGTAAAAAGAGCGTACACGTCAAGCAATTATATAGGAAATGTAAGATTCTATGTAACGTAATAATAAGAATATATACGTAAGGATTTAGGTTCTTATATTATGACTGGTAAATTTTATAAGACAACATTAATTATGTATTTATCTAATATCGCACTGAAAATGTAGAAAAGAATTTACTATTTGTCATTGTGGTAATTTTTATCTTTTGTCTATTAATATAAGGTTCAAAATTACACAATTGCATTTAAAACAAAAAAATAAATATCTAAATCTACGCGGACGAAGTCGCGGGCAGAAGCTAATTTAATATATAAATCCGTATTCCAAGAATTTTCCAAGACGGACTCTAATGTAAAAACATTAGAGTCCGTCTTCACAAAGGAGAAATAAAAATGTTGTACATATCATTATCGTCTATTTTTGCTATGAAATTAGGAAACGTAGACTGAGCGATTAATTTGCTGCTTACATTTTGCAAGCTGCGAGAAATAAGTTAATAAATCAAAGCCAACTCGCTCATAATGTTAGTAAAAATTAAAAGAAAACTTCTATTACATTCCTACAAAAAATATAATTCAATATTTTTGAATAGAACATATTGCTTATATCAAATTATCAACTGCTAATAAGGAATTATAAAAAACATCAAAAAGCAAACTATTTTCCACAAATTATTAGATATATGAGAAAATTTCGTCTAAATAAAATAGCACATTAGTCTGTCGTTATACAGAACCAGTTGTAGGTCAACTGGGGCAAGATAAAGCAGGTAGATGATCCCGTTAACCTATATTCTTTGGTCGCTTCGCTACAAGCAGAAGATTTCACGACGCGGTTAGCTTTGATAAGCTTGACTGCTTCAAATGAAAGATGGATCGCTCTATTTCTTTTATAAAACCTACGTACCGTTTCAGTTTTTCTTCTCTGAATGAAAAAATTTGAGTATAAGCCATGTTTTACAAGTTTTTATCATTTTTTTTATTTTTTTATTGGAAAACCAATCACTTACAGAAAAAAAAATAACATAGTAAGATAAATATACATAAGCGGAACAGTGAATTATAGGTTTCCTCGAAATAACAATAATAGAAAAATAGGTATTACACATGTAAATGAGAAGAAAAAGGATACAAAAGAAAAGAAAAAATAAGAGCATACGCCAATTTTACAAGTTTTCATCTATTTTTATTCTACTTAATATTATAAATGCAAAATTTTTTTTTTTCTGTCTTTTAAAGAAACAAAAAAAAAAAAAATTTAAAACTACGCAACTACGCAATTACGGCTAAAAGGTCTATTTGTATACGCAGATAAATTATAGTTACAGTAAATTATATTATATTATATTACTACAGTATGGGTAGTTCTTCAAAAAAGGAGTGAATAGGTTTCTTAAGGGTCGGCAACGCGCTCGTGATGCCCCTGGTGTTGCAGGCGCCCATAGGCTACGGTAACCGCTTACTATCAGGCGGCCCGTACGTCTGTTTACCACTGTCGTGGTAAAAAAAATATATAATAGTATATCTCCGTGTAGTGACGGATTAAGAATGTCACTACCCCATCTCAACCCGTGGCTGTGTCATAGTCGTAAAAGGCGACTAAGCCACGATTGATTGTAGTAAATTACTACAAAGATTGCTTCACGATGCGGTTATCGTAGACTATAAACGCCTGCAAAATCAGGAGCAATGCAAGTCACCGAACCTTTAAAACCTATTTTATTTTTTGACGCTTTAAAATTTACGATAACAACATCTTGTATATTTTCCAGACTTATAAGACGAAATATTTTTATAAATATATTTCAAGATTGCTAACACAAATGCCAAGTCTCAAGTATTTAATAGCCTCTTACATCGGCTTTCAGATGCCAGTAATATTTAAAGCATCGATTTCGACTGTCATTGTGGTGACCCTTGCAGGTCAATCCAGGTCATTGGAAACGTTCTCTAAATGGGAGGATTATACGAATGTTATAATAGTTCTATCTAAAACTTATATAAGCTAAAGTTAACCCCTTAACTGCACTCGATTCTGAAAGTTTTCGAATATGACGAGTCTCTCTCTGTGAATACAAATTTGAGATATCATCTTCGTGCATTATCTATGAATATTATTATGTTTAAATTTCATTTTTCTCACGAGGGAATATACGCTTTATGGCATGGATTTTATATAATACTTACAAAAACATTGTTTTTAAACAAATAATGCAATATAGGATTGTATTATCTGATGGTAAATACTCCTCCCCATTTCGTATAGGGTTCCTAATTATCTAAACGAGATTTTTTTTTTTTTATATATTTTTTTTTAAATTAAGTTACAACTTACAAATAAATATCATATTTTAAAGCGAATTAATATATAATTTCGGCGTGGCACTGACCTCCTTATAATTTCCAAATTCGATTTTTCCATTTCGATATCGCTGTCAAATCTTTGAAAATTTAAATATGAGATATTCAAATCGAAAATTTAATTGGATATCAAAATCTAAAAGCTCAATTTTGTAAATATCATTAATCTCAAACTTTATCTGCCTTGCGTAAGCATTAACACATTTTTCAAATAATACAATAGGTATTTGGAATTTTTTTTTTCGAGAGTTACGGCTCAGCTGTAATATCAGCTCGAACTGAGCTGCCGCCTAGAGAAGTCGAGCATCTAAGCAGCTCTGTTAAATAATACCACAGCCACAATATTATTGTTAGCGTTCGTGATGCCTTTAATGTTGCAGGTATCCATAAGCTACGGAATCCGCTTACCATCAAGCGGGTCTAAGCCTCCATCGTGATACAAAAAAAAAACCTACATTCTGCAAAGGTAACAAAAATCAGTAGTAATTCCGAAAACACTGAAACAAATGACTTATTTTGACTGGCTGAGACCTTAGGCTTGTAATAATAGTTGGCTTTTTCCCCAAGTTTACGATCTGTAAACTCAAGTATGTACTTTATTCTACGCACTAAAACAAACTTTTTCCTTTTCGTGACCTTTCACAAGTAAGGAAGGTGCTTTGCTTAAGGTCTGAGAATATTTTTTTTTGTTGTTGGTTGCCAGGTAGATATGCAAAATAAACTGCAATGCCACACAGCGATCCTTTTTAAACTGTGATATTTTTTTATCCTTATATTTGGATATGTGGAGGGAATTTAGCCTACTATACCACGCTGGCAGACGAGTTGGTATAGTTTTTGTTTCAAATTTTTCTTTTCTCGCAGTGATCTTGTTAATATACCAACCCATCTGGCCAGCGTGTTATAGTAGGCTAAGTTCTCTCCACATTCTTTGGAGAATACCTGTATCCAGCAATGGGACGTTTTTGGGTTGAAATGATGATGATGATGAACAACATCTAATTTAGTAAACCCATACGTAGTTTTCGTCTAAAAACGTTTACCAAACTTTACGTCTTCCCAATACATGGTTCAGTAATGAGTTAAGGCAGCGTGGGGATAGGCTAGGGATGCCCAGTGCGCACTTTACACGCTCATAAAGTAAGCATTCGGCTATACGGCACGTAACTAGTTGTCACCACAAATCCCCTGTTGATTTGGAATAGAGTTTACGATCAGTACATGTACAAGATACAAGATATTTGGGATTATAGGTATATATTTTTTATATAGGTAGGTATTTTCATTGACACTTCGGATTTATATATAGTAATAAATAAATTCGAAGTGTGCCCGCTACTTCGTTCACGTGGAAAACGAATCCTGTATTCGTGGAGTTTTTATTTTTTTTACGAAACCCTGATATTTTTTCCAAAATCAAAGCATTACATTAGATATTCGCCAGTGAAAGTCCCGTCGAAATCGGTTCAGTCGTTTCAGAGATTAGCCGGAACAAACTGATAGACAAAAATTGTAAAAAAAAAATATATATTTTGGTAAGTATATCTACTATGTATAGATCCATATGCAATTAGTAAAAAGAAGTTATTTTAATATTACAAACAGACACTCCAATTTTATTTATTTGTATATTTATTAATAATAACACCTAGGTATGTTGGTTGTGGTATGCGACTAATTGGTGCTCGATGTTCAGAATCAGAAGGTGTATGAATCGAACCCATAACCTCATGCGTGCCTATAGAGACATCCGTTAATTACGACCACAAGACTTACGAAGCAGAGATAACTTATAGATAAAACAAAGTCACAATAGCTCATTTTGTGATTTTACAGAACACTACTTTTCAGTTTTTTTTCGTGTTTGTCGTGTTAAATTTAAAATTATAAAAATAAAAAAGATTTTGCTATTTTGTGTAGGTACTCATTAAAGTAAATTAGGTAAAAATTTATTAGAGTAATAAGGTAAATATGTATAAACAGAACTTTTCAAACTTATGACTGTTGCACCGAACGTGCGAAATATTGACTCAGTAATAAGACCGCTGTCATTTTCCTGTTTAGCAAATGACCTTTTACTGTAACAAGTAAATAATTAAAAAATTATAATGACCCGACTGCAAGAAATCAACAGATAAGCAACGCACTAAAGAGACCTAAAAATGGTTGTAATTATTATTCCTGATTAAATTTAAATATATAATATATGTATATATTTGTAATCTCCATTTCATTCCCATTATTTTGATACCAAACTCGATAGATTCGGTTAAAAAAAAAAATTTAACTACTTACAATTTGGCGCCATTAAATTTAAATACATAACATATGTATATATATGTAATCTCCATTTGATTCTCTTTATTTTGATACACTACTCGATACGTTTGGTTAAAAAAAAAATTAACTACTTACAATTTGGCGCCAAAAGTCTGCTGTTTTGTTTTTTTATTGTTTAATACCTATCTAAGGACACTTGGGTTTTTGATACGAATCTAACGATACCATAACTGTCGAAATCCATCCAGCCGTTTGGAAGAAACGTGGGAATAAAGAAATTTACAAACATACAAGATACGCGCGAAAAACAATACCCGTCCTGTCAGTCGGGTAAAAAGGAAGCTAATTTTAGACGCAATTATACGTTTCACTGAAACTTAAAAGTGTAGCATTTCATTAATTAACTCAAAACACCTACTATAAAAATGTGCGTAGGCTTTTCTCAAACAATCATATCCAATTTAGAGCCACCCACTCATTCTCCGGTTCAAAATTTTAAAGTAAACCTAAATAAACACTACCGTACAATATAAAGTTGAAAGTTCAAATATAAATAAATGTAATAATCACAAACTTTAAATGTTTAAACTTTATGACCTTTGACATAGGAGTCAATTTCGCATTTAAACATTAAAATAAATACGTGACCCGTGCTCTACTATTCATATCTGTCCACACTTTATCCTAAATGTTTAAAGTTTTAATTTTATCCTGCTTCTGGGAATTAGACTTTAATATTTTTCATTTAAAGTTGTAAACTAAAAGATAAAGAAGGGTTATTAAAATAATCTACAAAAAGTTAAAAAAAAACATACTATTTTTCTTTGAAAGGATAGGCAGAGATGAATTTGTATCCCACGTTTTGCCGCCTACGTTTAATCTCAAGTCTGTTGGTCTAATTTCAACGGGAATCAAAAGAAAATTATACACGAATGGTACAGTTAAGCACTATTTTATCCAATAGATAGGTATTTACCTTTAGCATTTAAGTTCAGCATGAATAGGCATGGCACGTCGGAAGTAGTACCTTCCCACAGAATATTAATAATAATAATAATATTCTACCACATTCACACAGCGCCATCTAGTCCCAAAGTAAGCAATTATTCTTGCTGGTGTTATGGGTACTAAACAACTTATATACTACTTAAATATTTTTTTTTTTTTTTTTTTTTGTTTTTGTTTTTTTAAAACAACGCCCGCACTAGGGAACAAGCCCTGTGTCGCGGGGAGCTTTACAAACATGAAACTAACGGACACAAAGTACACCCAGACTAGAAACAAATATCTATGAATCACACAAATATTTGTCTCGTGTGGGAATCGAACCCACGTCACCCAGCACGGCGATTTAGTGGCGAGGCGACCACCTTAACCACTGCGCCACGGTGACAGTCCATATTTTTTTTTTTTTTTTGTAAATATATACATATTATAGATAAATTAATTCATGAATTTTATTAGAATTCATGTTATAATATCCACCCTATTATATGCAGTTTATAAGGTCGACAAGATTTAATATTAAATATATATATATATTTTTAATAATAATACTCTACAACATTTACACAGCGCCATCAAGTCCCAAAGTAAGCAATTATATTTGCTTGTGTTATGAGTACTAAACAACTGATATACTACTTAAATACATTTTTTTTTGTAAATACATAAATATTATAGATAAATTACACCCAGACACAGAACAAACCTTTATGCTCATCACACAAAGATTTGTCCTGGGTGGGGATCGAACCCACGACCTCCGGCTTAGCAGTCAGGGTCACTAACCACTAGACCAACAGGCCAGTCATTATATCAAGTAGCAGTGTGCACTGTTGCGTTTTGTTTTCCTTTTCTTTTCTACCTTCCTTTCTTTTTTTGGTAGATAGTGGCTTGTTTGTGTTTTCTACGCAATTAATGCTAAAAGAACTCAGCTATGTCCATGGACGGTCATTACCACTTAGCATCAGTGGACCAATTCTCGTCTGCTTTGTCAGTCAATAAAAAAAGAAAAACCTTTAGAAATTATAGTGACAGTTAGATTAGGTCCCTATAATTCTAAAGGTGCGAACTATTTACCATACCTATTGAAACGCGGCACGCAATTTCATTCAAAACTATGATTTGTTTTCTTGAAAAGTCTAATTCCAAATTTTCTCATGAATGGAAATCATCCATCTTAACATATCAGGCTTATTTCCACATACGAAAACAGCACGATGCATAACCCAGTGAAATATATACAGGATCGTTAAATATTACCATATTTACATAACACTCTGTATAAATATCCACAAATTCTGTATTCAAGCCACACTCGGCCATTACAAAGTAATAGATGCCCGTTGCATAACGCCTTCCCCGGCCAGCCATAAATTGTCTCGAGGTATACTTTGATCAAGCGCCTATTACGCCGCGACCTTGATCTAAAGATATGAAGCGAAAAGGGGATCTTTTCCGCTCAGAAGCGTTCGAAGGAATGTCCGATACAGATTTTTTGATAGTTATCGGGGAATTGTTTTATACTAGAAGCTACCCTGGCATCGCTCGAAAGCCTTGCTGATAAAAACTGGTATAGTTTGGTTTTTTACCCAGTGGTACTACTATGATCGTTCACTGTTTCAGGACCGCACAAATTTTGTATAAGTGTTGTACCTACATTTTTCTTTAAACTTAATTTTCATGATCGCCTTACTGTGATCGAAATCCTTAAGAAATTCCTATTACCTCTACAAGACCTTTACAAGACCTCTAAAAGACCTTTATGATAGCTCTACAAGATCTTTACAATACATTGACGATGATATCTACGAGACTACTATCATTAATATGAGACATATTATATATCACGACTACGAGACTTCTAAGAAACTTCTACTAGAATTCTATCGTCTCTGCGAGACTGCTATCTCCTCTGCGAGATCTCTACGATAATAATATCTACGTGACTTGAAAAACCTCTACGATACCTCAACGTGATCACTAAATGACCTCTTCGAGACCTCTATCACACCAAGAGACTACATAATTTTTTTTTTAGATTTATTTGATTATATTTTTAAACATTGTTCCTTGATCGCATTTGAATGCAAGCTTTTAGGAACTTGTAACTCATCAGTATTTTAATAAAAAAAATTCTATTGTAGTTTCACCTTTCTAAAACCGTATTACGATCCTATCACCGTAGTCCGGTTTAAACAGGTTAAGTCGGCTAATGCTAAATGCCCTAATTTTCGTTGGACGCTCCACTTTCCTCGTATTCAGGGACTCGTGTGGGACGAAATTGCCGAATTCTCGATGACTATTTAGTCTCCGGTAATGAGTTTAGAAATTAGAGCCTTAGTTTGTTTTTGAATTTAGAAGGCTGAGGCGGGAAAGCGCTCCCGCTTCCTTCGTTTGTCTTTGAATTTAATTGTGGCATTAATTTGATCGTGAACGTTATCTCTGTATTTAAATTTTAAGCAAACTTCCTACAACCAATTATTTTATAGATATAATGCAGTCGAATGCACTTTAAGTAACTACAGTATACTTTACTAATACTACTGCAACTAAAAACTAAAAATATACTACTATTCATTCATTCATCAGGACCCATTAAATCCCACTGCTGGGCTCGGGTGTCTATACTAGTATAATTCGGATAAATTTTTGAGTTGTAATTATAATCATAAATAAAAATATCAAACATAAAAATAAAAATTTTAAGTGACCCCCGACACAAAAAATAAACTAAAAAAACTAAAAAAATTAAAGTTCTGTCTGGACGGGAACTTCATTAAAAGAACCTATTAATATTTTTAAGATGAGCGTCGCCTCATCGCAGCACCGACGACAGTGTACCTTTCTGGTATCATTTTATTTACTTAGCAGTCCCTATATATAAATAAACTATATACTATAAACCTAATTGTAACCAAGAAACGTCTCAATCACGTCACCTTTCAAACAAAAAAAAACACATTAAAATCGATCCATTCATTTAGGAACTTCGATGCTACATAAACCCCTCTTTTTACGTCGGGGTTTAAAAATCAAAACAATTCATTTATTTATACATAACTATTGTAAAAATCGACCCCACACATAACACGTTGCCAAGGTGACCTGACCTGCTAGGCCACATACGCAGTCTAACATTTAATATAGTTTTACTGCAGTTTGCAAGGCACCTAGCAATACAGGGCCGTATTAAATAGGTCAACCGGGCGGTGAAAGGACGGGTCCTAACAGGCGATAATGTGATTGCCTTCCGCTGAAATAACCAATACCCTGAGGGAAACCTACTGTGTTTAAAGGTATTTATGGTTTGTTTATATGTCGTAAGGTGATTTGATAGTTAAATTTTCTCAAAACTTCTAGGAATTTTGAGAAAGCACGGAAAAAAAAACCACGAAGCGGGAGCTCCGGTTCGCTCTCCCGCCTCAACCTTCTAACTTAACTTATCTATTTGGGATCCGCCCTATATGGCAAAAACCCTGTCTTTTCTAGTAAGATTGAGACGTGTAATCACCTTTGTCTAATTATTTCGCCAAATCACAGGCAAAATTCGAATCAAATCATCTAATTTAAAATTCTGTTCTTCACAAGGAAAAACAGAATAATAAAGGATCGCTTCCTTGTTACTTTTTAACTAGTTTTCAATTATTCATACTCGCACGTTAAAAAACCTATAAGTTCACACTATGTGACATACTTGCCATTGACCTAAATTCATGAAATTTGGCAGAACAAGTCACTCAGAACAAAACTATATATAAATAACTATATAACTATACATCAGTTATTAATTATATATCATATTATGAAAATCTGGTTTCTTCAAAAATATAATTATTTTTGTATTTGGAATGTATACGAGAACATTGTGTCAGCCACAATTACAGTTTTAAAATTCAAAATATTTGATTTGCAAATATGGGTAAATACATAGGTGTTAGCTTACATAAGTTTAAACAGTCCATATTTTACCATTTCGGTGTGCAACTATTACATTAAAATTATTAGATTATACCTAATAATTTTAATGTAATAGTTGTATTAAATTAGAATGTCAAAAGATTTTACTCACATGTCAACAAATTACAATACAATTTACATTAAATACATGCATATTAATTGATTATAATAATTTTATTCATAATATTAACTAATAAACATTCATTTTTTATTCTATTAGACACATTGTTTTGTTTTGTTAAATACAAATCCTACAGAAACCTCAGCACACAAGTTCAACTCGACCATTGAAAAGAAACAGACGATTAATTAGTACAACTACTGTCACTAGACTTTAATTGTAAAGCAAATTTATAAGTACTTACAACGATGACTTGTAAAAACAATGATGAAAATATTAATTTATGTACCTGAAATCATAAATAAAATCGGTTAATATAGAAATAGTGTACAAATGTGACTTAAAAATAACACAGCATAACATTAAAATAAAAATCTAAATAACATTCCCATTCTAAGTTAAAATTCTTTAAGGGCCTCTGTTTGTTGGACCTGTGTCCCACCCTTCCAAAAGGACCGGGTATACTTCTCACCTTAGAGAGAAGTATAGCCGTGAAAAAAGAGATACAGCATAATATTATTAAGTATACTTATCCTAGACCACCTTAAACGGGTAGTCAGAGAAGTAGCTTCCTACATTTCAACAACTTTGTTATCATCATCATCATTTCAGCCTATTGCAGTCTACCTCTGGACATAGACATAGGCCTCTCGTAACACGGGTCATAACGCTTGGTCTTCTGCCTTCCGCATCCAGTCAGACCCAGTGACCATTTTTAGGTCGTCGGTCCATCTAGCTAGAGGGTGTCCTACTCTACGCTTGCCGAATCGCGGTCTCCACTCAAGAACACGCTTGTTCTGCAATCTAAATTATATTTAAGCCTTTAGTCATATTTTGAATTCTAGACAGAAATACCAAAAACTTTTGTCTCCCAGGGAATAATGGTCTCAAATAAGAGACCACCGTACCGTGTTAAGTCCACTTAATGTAAATATATAAATTAGGTAATTCTATGTAGAAACACCAATAGATAACTATTTTTGTACCAAGGAATCGAATTGAAGACATACCGAACATGTAAATTAATTTAACTTAGTATTACTGCGCCATCGAAGTTAATCTTTGAATAAAATATAAATAACACAACATAAACGTACTCGTGTTTAAACTAATTTCACGCTTTTTGAGATTCCGTCCCGAAACCTAATTACGTAGCTCGTCCCTCGACACGTAGTAACTAACGACATCTAGCGAATTTTGCCCGAACTATTAAGTCCCTATAGAGGAAAATTTTGTTCCGTTTCGCGCATCAAAATTTTATGGAGGTTGTTATCAGAAAAACATTTATAATGTACGTTTAATGTTTTATTTATGCGTGTAAGCGTATTTTCGGATAACGGTTTAAAGCTCTTTGTTTGGAAATAACGACTAAGCATTGTCTTAAACGTTATTTGTATAATAAAAATTGAGATAATTCTATTTGTGATGTTTACTTATTGTACAATCTTATAATACACTAGTTGTTACAAAGAGCATCCTTTCTGTGAATCTTTATTTGGCCATTATTAGGCTCCTATGGGTCGTAGCGTGATGGTTAAAACCCAGTTAAGGTTATAGCTTTCTTCGATAAATGGGCTATCCAACACTAATAGACTTTTTAAATTCTAACCAGTCGTGCCTGAGATTAGAGCATTCAATTCAGGCAAACAATCTTCAGCTTTATAATATTAGTATAGATAGTATTCTACTGACAAGAAACCTGATATATTATAATCTATGATTTTTCTACAATTACATCTTCTCAGTATAATTGAAGTCGCACTCATGAAGAATAATGCGTAGAAATCTAGCCGCACGACAGAGAAGCAAGCTGAAAGTCGATTAATAAACTTAAAATTAATTAAAAGGAGGTCGTGGGTTCCATCCCCACCCAGGACAAATCTTTGTGTGATGAGCATAAAGGTTTGTTCTGTGTCTGGGTGTAATTTATCTATAATATGTATGTATTTACAAAAAATAATGTATTTAAGTAGTATATCAGTTGTTTTGTGCCCATAACACAAAAGAAATATAATTGCTTAATTTGGGACTAGATGGCGCTGTGTGAGTGTGGTAGAATATTAGATTTTTTTTTACCACATTCACAAAGCACCATCTAGTCCCAAATAAGCAATTATATTTGCTTGTGTTATGGGTACTAAACAACTGCTAAACCACTTAAAAACATTTTTTTAACTTTGCATACTGATTTAAACTCAGTTACATGTACTTACTTAAACCTCTTTCAAAAATCAAGATTTCTAAGTCCCAATTATAGACATCTTTAACGTCTTTGAGCCAAAATTTCTGTACCAAATTATGAGTTTTGTTCTTCATCTACCTGATTAATGTGCAAAGTTACAAGATCCCTTACATCTAGCTTAAACAATAAAAGTTAGAATAATTCAAAGCAATCTCAGGTTTTATTGCCCAACACGTGGAACTTTTACGGAAGCGAACAAGTAATAAACAGAATCAGAAAACGGCCACAGAGGTTGCGTACTTAAGAACTTTAGATATATAAGTGCCTACGGTGTGAAAAGCATTAGGTCTGCACAAGAAATAATACACTATACTTTTTCAATTATGAGCAAACTTACCAACACTAACTCTAATATGACACCCCTGGTGGGGCAGAAACCACAACATTTTAAAGTAGTGAAAATTGCTCTACTGAAATTATATTTAGTAGGGCAGATTCCACTGCATATTTTAAGGTATACAACTTTGCCCAAACAGGTGGAGCAAAGTGGAATAATCGTATTTTTATTTTATTTCCACTGCGTCACCGAGACAGGGAACTTACTCTGAATTTTGACATTCGACTATTCCAAGTCCAACTATTTTTACCTTTAGTGTTTGTAAAGAACTATCTTAGAGTACTGTTGTTCAGAATCAATACGATGCGATAGCTTGCTTACGTCATAGTTGAAACGAGGCGCCCAGAGAACAGTGCAAAGTATCCTTACGCTTCCCACGTCCAAATGTTTCAGATTGTTGTACTTATTTCCAATTTTATGAACGACGTATGTCAAAGAAAAAGCTACTCTAACAACATGTCACTAAGTTGATTTTGTTTTGATTTAACTTTGCAAATATTGAAGAAAAAGTATTTCAGTTCGTTGTACGTCGTCGTTCACATCTGACTATAATATTGTTATCGAACAGACGTGCATTTTATTAAAATAAACAAATAATTACTATTTAATTGTGACCTCGTTTAGCAATAGCCGGAAAAGTGTGTCAATTGTTATTGAAATAAAATTCTATTGTAGCGTTATGCGTAGTGATTTAGTGCAATAGTATTATGGAGAGTCCTTTTAACCGTAGTAACAGGACTTTTCGGACTCCTCCTCCGTCACCCGCACCAGTGGCGCCAACACCGCCCACACAGAATGAAGACAGGACTGACGATATTGTCTCCACATCTGAGATCCAAAATTGGATGCAGAGTGTGGAGCTCTGCCTTAAGGAAGTGTGCTCTATTGCAACGGAAGGAAAGCTGAATTCGGATCAAAAATCCAAGATTCATAACCTGTGTCGTAGAGCTGCCCATGGAACTTCACAGCTGGCAGTTCAATATCAGTCCCTAAAAATTAGAATTGTACAAGCCCATGCTACGATCCAAACCATGAGAGACCAACAAAACCTGTCCCAACACTTAAAAGATCTGCAACTAACGATCAAGGAATCCTCTAAGCCTACTCCAGCGACCACTTCTTATGCTGCTATGGTGAAAACTGGCCCCAACAAGTTCATCCAACCTACCAACTTAAGCCAAGTTGCCATCTACCCCAAAGACAAACAAAAAACTAGTGAAGAGACAAAGTCCTTAGTTCAGAAAATTTTTCGCCCAGACCAGATGAAGCTTCAAGTGAGAGGCCTCCGTAAGACAAGAAATGGTGGCGTTATAATTAGCACAGACTCGAAGGATGATATAGAAAAATTAAAAAAATCGGAACACCTAACCACATCAGGCCTCACGATCGATGAACCGTTTAAACGTAGGCCAAGAGTTGTGGTCTTAGGAATTCCCACCTATATGGAAGAGAAAGACGTATTTACTTGCATTTACCAACAAAATTTGGCGGATACACTGCAGGACACTAGCTTAGAATTATTTTTGTCTTCTATTAAACTGAGCCACAAATCGGGCAAAAAGGACGCTCCCACCTGTAACTTTGTAATCGAAGTACCGGCTCTCATTCGCAAAGCCCTAGTCAATAGAGATAGGCTGTTTGTTAACTGGTCCTCTTGTCCTGTCCGCGATTTCACTCTAGTCACCAGATGCTACAAGTGTCAACAGTTTGGTCATGCTGCAAAAACATGTCGGGAGTCAACCTACACTTGCGGTCACTGTGGTGAAAAAGGTCACTCAATTAAGGACTGTAATAAAAAAGCAGAGTCACCAAAATGTGCTACCTGTTTGCACTTCAATAAATCTAGCAATCATAACACAGGTGCTGTTGACTGTCCTGCCAAACTGATGGCCGAAAAAAGGTATATCAACTCCATCGATTATGAGGGCGTCTAAGAGCGCCGCCTTTTCTTTTTATATTATTTGCACTCTTTAGTTGTAAAATTATGGCCAATGAACTAATCACTGACATTGACAATACTATTTTTTATGAGTCTAAGCTATGCGATACTGAAAAATGCAAACATTACATTTCTAACTTTAAAAATGCTTTCACAGTACTAACTCAAAATATCCGCAGTATTCACAAAAACATGGATAGCTTTAATGTTTTCCTACATCAACTTAATATTGAGTGTGACGTCATGATTCTTACAGAATGCTGGCTTTCTAAGTGTAAGGATAATCTTCCTCATTTACAAGGTTATAACATTCATCATAGCTTGGTATCCCATAATCAAAACGACGGTATAGTAATTTATGCCAAAGAATCTCTGGTGATGACTGTAGATGAACCTTTTAGCGAAGATAGCAATTGCTTGCTCATCAAAATTGGCAGCGATATAGCAATTATTGCTATATACAGATCTCCATGCTTCAGAAATTTGGATAAATTTAACCATAAATTAAATAGCTTAATCCTAGCCCTTTCTTCCTTTAAAACTGTTATTCTTACTGGTGATCTAAATATAAACATTAACTCTGAAGATAACAGTGCGGATACGCAACATTATCTTAACCTATGCGCTTCCAACGGACTCTTTCCTTCCCATACCTTCCCAACTCATCAGAGTGGCTCTTGTTTGGATCACGTCATGCTCAAAACTAGATTTCCGTGTTTAACGATAGTTACTAACTCCACAATAACTGATCATTGCGCAGTATTACTAACAATAAATCTTACGCTATCCAATCATTTTATGCAACCAAAATTAAAATCTAAAATAAATATAAACAACCTCGAACGTGATTTATGCAACATTGACTTTAGCCCAGTTTACAATTCTGCTGACGCTAATAGTTCCTTAGAATACGTTATCAACAACGTGCAACAAGCAATTTTATGCAATTCAACGATCATTAAATTAAGTCGAAGAAAATATAATATAAAACCTTGGATAACCCCGGGAATTATCCGTTCAATACGGCATAGAGATAAATTGCATAAAAGAGCAAAACAATATCCAGATAATTCTATTTTACAGCTTTCTTACAAAAGATACAGAAATTTCTGTAATAATCTTGTGAAAAGGCTTAAAATAGAATACGATAAATCACAAATAGAGAAAGCAGGTAACAACACTAAATTACTCTGGAAATTAGTTAAGAACGTAACATGTATGTCACAACATCATAAATTAGAGTCGAGCTTATTGCACACGCACCCCACTCCACTTGCTTCAGCTGATCACGTAAATAACTTTTTTGTAAACATTGGTAAGAATCTTGCTGATAAAATACTAATCAACTCAAGTTCTTTTGTTCCAAGCTATTCTTCGCTGGCTAAATCACAGATACCGCAATGTGGCAAATCTTTTGTCATGTTAGACGTGGACCAAAATGAAGTGGAACGGATAATTCTGAGTTTGAAATCCCATTCTGCAGTTGGTTGGGACAACATCAGTAACAATATTCTAAAAACCTTTAAGCATATACTAGTCCCTCCTCTAACTCACATTTTTCAATTATGCCTCTCAAATGGAATATTTCCAAAATACCTTAAAAAAGCCATAGTTGTACCTATTCACAAATCTGGAAAAAAAGATGATGTGTCTAATTACAGACCTATTTCCTTATTACCGTCTATATCCAAAGTGCTGGAAAAGATTGTTAATATAAGATTAAAGTCATACCTTGAGAGCAAGTCCCTTCTTTCCCAAATGCAATTTGGTTTCAGAAATAAACGTTCTACGGCTGATGCGGTAAATTGTCTAACTGACTACGTCACTGAAGAAATTGGGAAGAGTAAAAAAGTTATAGCAATTTTCCTTGATTTAGCCAAGGCATTTGATACTATTCCTGTGTCAAAACTTTTAACTAAATTAGAAAACCTAGGAATAAGAGGCTTGCAGCTAAAGTTTTTTGAGGACTATTTGCAAGACAGATATCAATGTGTAAAATTGGGCGACGATATTCTAAGCGCTGATATGCAAATTCCTGCTTTTGGTGTGCCTCAGGGAAGTTTATTAGGTCCTACTTTATTTCTTATTTACATTAACGACCTGTGCAATTTAAATCTAGATCATGGCACAATCATATCATACGCTGACGACACTGCGCTCATTTTTTCTGCTGACACATATACTGATGCACATAAGTATGCACAAAATGGTTTCAATGTCGTGAATAATTGGCTTCAACATAACCTACTCACATTAAACGCTGATAAGACGAATTTTTTGAATTTTAGCATGCGGAAGCAGCACATTCCTGCCTTAACTCATAATTTAATTGCTCACCATTGTAATTCATATCTTACAAATACCTGTTCTTGTCCCACAGTCAAAAATACTAACAGCACCAAATATCTGGGAATCATTATTGATGAGACTCTTTCTTTTAAAGAACATATCTCCTCTTTAACCAAACGTGTTCGGAAACTGATATTTGTTTTTAAAACATTAAGACACATTGCAGATCAGAAGCTCATTATACAAGTATATCAAGCATTATGCCAATCCATCCTACAATACTGTATAACATCTTGGGGAGGTGCTCCAAAAACCGTAATGTTAGGAGTAGAACGAGCCCAAAGAACCATCCTTAAAGTAGCTACCTCTCGCCCTTTCCGATATCCGACGGTCCAATTATACCAAAATTGTAAAGTTTTAACAGTTCGCCAACTATTTATCTTGTCTACTGTACTAAAACATCACACTGCGCTTACGTACGACCCTAACATCACTAACACCAAGAGGCGGAAATATAATGTTTGCATTACAATTTCAGAATCTAGATATATTTTTACAAATAATTATTATCCCTTTTTAGGACCTTTTTTGTATAAGAAAGTAAATAAGGCGTTATCTATATTCCATTTTAACTATTTTAGATGTAAGTCGATTATTTATAATTATTTGCAAAGTTTGTCCTATGACCAAACCGAAAATATGTTAGTTGTAATCAAATAAGCTGTTACATATTTATAATTGAATTGTAGTTTAATTGTTTGTTTAGTTTTATTATTCGTTTTATTATGATTTTTGTTTTTTTAGATAGTTTTTACACATTTTTGTTCTCTCTACATTGTAAGGAGTACAAGAGTGTTTGACCTAAGACCGCCTGTAGCACAGGTTTTACTACCTAGTACAGGCTAATCATAAATTTTTGTTCCCTACATTAAGTTATTTTTAAGAGTTCTGTTTATTTATACATACCTTATTACTTGAATAAATTTTACTTTACTTTTACTTTACTACTTTTTTACTTTACTTTTTACTTACTTCTACCAACTTTAAACTGTTCAATTTTGGGACTTAGCAACGCTTATTGGTAAAAGGTCAGTGATGTATATCAAATGAAAAATATCTTTATTATGTGAGATATAAAGTTGAATTTGTTTTGTTTTAGTAGCACATAAAATATTCCAGACAAGTTCACATACCGCTCGGCCTCACCAGACAAATATAGGTTATTTTAACACTGTAAAATAAACTCCTCAAACACAGTCTACCATATTTCAATCTCTCACTTTGTATTTAATAGAAATATCTGTTATTGAATCTGATATAGACACAGCAGTCATCAGTTTTAAGGCTCAATACGTCCGAATGAAATAGAAAACCTTAGAATCTGTATTTTGTGTCTTCCCTAAATATATAATGGAGCTGCCTCGTGTCTGTCTTTATAACCCCTTACGCATAATAATATAGTGTTGTGATGGATGGGTTTGTTTAGTATTCTTCCTTTTCTTGCAGTGCTGTTGTCTGCATAAGGTTACTCTCTGTCGCTTTTTACGATACCCACCGGTTAACGTAACATAATCGTAAGCCGGTGGTATCATTCGACAGCTGTGATTGGCTTACTCAGTCAATCGCGCCATATTGCCGACCTGTGATTGGTCCATTGGTCTGCTATCGATGTGTGTAACAAAATCGACCACCAGGCTTCATGCCAACCAACTGCTCCCCGCAACCTTCACCGGGTTATCCATAAATCTAGCGGGAGATCATCCCACGATGCGCTTTTTGGTACGTGGGTGTAATAATTTTTCATAAAACGTTTTTCTTGTATTAAAATATTCTCGCTGTAAGCATTTTCAACTTTGCTGAAACAAATATTTATTTTACTTTCTCCAATAAAAGTTAGTACTAGACTAATATCATTCAATTTGTAAACACGACAAATTGTACTGCCTCCCGTTTTGTTTCGTGTCCCCACAGTCTAGTAGAAACTATCAGAGGAGGCTTAAAATATAAGATTCAGCGATGACGGTAGCGAGTAGCGATTATAAATCGGAGTTGGAACTCCATTTGTGTGCTCATTCATGCATTTACTCCAAAGTTCTACTATATCTATACTGTATACTAATACTAATAATATTAAAAAAAAGAAAGATTTGTATTTTTGTATGTAACGAATAAACTTAATAACTACTGAACTAATTACAAAAATTATTTTGCCATTAGAAAGCTACATTATCACTGAGTATATAGAATATATAACATCACGCTACGGCCAATAGGAGCTGAGCAGTGTCCAAATAAAGAACGATGGGAGCGAAACCCCGTGCGACTTCTAGTTCTCTCTAAAATTAAAAATATTTTTTTGAAAATAAAACTTATACCTAGAACTATGATATCAATGTACAATTTCTTACCAAATTGTTAAAGTTGTTACCGGTAATGTTATATAGCCTGTAGCCTTTCTCAATAAATAAGCTATCCAACACAAATAGAATTTTTCAAGACGGACCAGTAGTGCCTGATATTAGCACCTTCAACCAAAAAAACAAACTCTTCAGCTTTATATACAATTTATTCGAGTGTTCCACTAAAATATCAAAAAAGAGACCGGAACGCCCTTTCTTTTAATCAGGAACTTTTAAATTAGTGTATTTTGCCCGCCGCCACCTGTGCCTTACACTTTATAATCCTTATCTTTTTCCTTATACAGAATTATCGCGAAGGAAAGTGTTGCAGAAAGTTTTATAGTAGATATAAAATTTATGAGAATTAAGTGTGAATGTTGTCACGTTTTGAATTTATTTTTATAGGAAAGCGATCATGGGGACTTTCTCGTTATATACTTATTCTATTGTTCCCAGGAAGCAATCGTCACGGAGTACCGAAATCAGTAACCATACTGTTAACTCGCTTTTGTAGAATTTGAATATGAAAACGATATTTTTTCACACAACAGCTTTTAAGAGGCACTTTATTTTTGCCGCACGTGAGTGCTAGGCCTTGTATTGTAAAAACGTTCTATAGATTTGCATTAAAAAGGTAATTTAATTGCTTCGGAGGTTTGTAGAATATTAATAAAAACAGAGAGCTAGACCTTATTTCATACTACATAGGTAGCAATGAAAAACATTAGAATTGTTTTTTAGAATTATTGTATTCAATATTTTTACTATCATCGATTCTAATAATAAAAACTATATGAATACTTGATAGTATAATCTAACCTAAATGTCAGCAAAATGAAGAAAAAATAAACAGTACAAAATAGTATAAGTAGGATTAATACGTATAATGTGCTGAAAGACCCAAAAAACAATGATATAATCACCATATTTTTCTTTTGTAATTACGAAAATTAACCTTATGTCTAGAAAAATAAATGCGTTAACATTACTCCTGTGAAATTGTTAGCATTAATTCACGAAGCAATTTGTGCTGTGAGCACGTACATATACCTACCATGTTTGCAGTCGAAATACTAGACGGGTATGCTCAAGCTTGAGAGATAACTATTACATTCTGAATGATTAGGCAGTAACTGTGCGTTGCAAGACTTAGGCTCTATTCACACGATTCACAATCACAACACTCCGATGCGACAAAATTCGGTTAAGCTGTGGTTACGAGTGAATAGTATGTCTGTGACTTTTTACGGTAGCGCTCGTCCACGTGATTGCGATGTGGTTGTAATGTGGTTGTGGTGTGGTTGTATTGTGGTAGTCTATGAGTGTAATGAACACCTCAGTACTTTAATGCTACGAGCGAGCGAGTATTATTCAAAACTGTTAAAATTCAATTATTTTTTTCATTCATTAATTTCAACCCATAAACGTCTGCTGGGCACGGGTCTCATCCAAAGAATGTGGAGGGAATTTAGCCTACTATACCATATTGGCCAGACGGGTTAGTATAGAGCTTGTTTGGAATTTTTCTTTCGCTCTTGTCTGCATAAGGTTACCATAGTCGCTTTTTACGACACGGGCACGGGTTGACATGGGGCAGTGACGTTCTTAATCCGCCACTACGCGGATAACTTTCTGTTATTAAACAACTTTCATATAATTGTATTAAAATGGATCTATCTATGCACGGGGCACGAGCTAACTGGTGCAATTCGATCAAATTAGGTATCTTGCCAATCAATAGAGTATTTATTAATCCCTTATACATGATATAGAACCGTTTTACAACAATGATAATTACATTTACGTCTACTACAGACAGGCTGGATTATTGTATTGTAAATTGTTGCTCCGAAGATTACATCTGGAATTTTCAAGCATTTCATATTATGTTTATAGTCATAGTTTTCTATTTATAGGAATTTCCAGTAAATAGAGTATCTGGTTCTTTTTTTTTTTCAAATAGGCTAGTTGTGAATAAATTATTATTTATGAAAATAAATAATTATTTATTCAATAAAATATTTACATATTACTTAAAAATTATCATTCGGTAATACGAGTTGATGAAAATAAATATGATGGAAACATCAAAGCATATCGTTTAAAAAAAGCTAAATCATGCTCTTGTATTTTTTTTAGTTTTTCTTATTAATAATATTTGTTATCATCAACTCGTATTACCGAACGAAAATTTAATGCCAAAGCAAAATGTATTCAATATTTTACGGTTAGCATTTTAATGAAATCTCAATTTAATATGCAAAATTTCCCACAAAATCATCTCAACATTTTGGAGGCAACAAAAACGTGAACACTGAGCGTAACGTAAAACAAATTACGCCTTTAAAATTGTAATAACTTTTTTTACGTTTTACACGCGCATGTCGAAAAGGGGCGAATTGTTTGCGAGTTGACCCTTTTGCCGTTATCCACATAATCCGGATAAATACGAAA
Source organism: Laspeyria flexula (assembly GCA_905147015.1). NCBI lineage: Eukaryota > Metazoa > Arthropoda > Insecta > Lepidoptera > Erebidae > Laspeyria > Laspeyria flexula. Next base: position 5,152,592 of record LR989964.1, on the reverse strand, counting down.
AAAATACGCATCTAACTGTTTGAATATCGTTTGGAATCCGTTTTGAGGTTATCGCGATTGAACAGAAGTGGCTGTGGAACACATGAATCGAAAGCCTGACCCAAATCCTTCAAAAGTATTAATGATACAGAGAAGATCTATTTGAAATACGAGTTAACTCTTTTGTTCAATAAAAACATCGTGGAAGCCTTTGAAGATGATTTTTCGATCTTTCTTTGTACTTATTTAATTTAGATGACCGGGTTTTTATTTCGGAATACTCAGAATTTTAACGCAACTTTATATTTTCGTAAAAAATTGTTGTCAAAGCATTCGTTATGAACTCGAATTTATTATTCCCGTCGACGAACTTCTTTCGAGTAATTTATACCAACTGAAATATGCCAAACAAGTCGTTACAAGCTATAGCATTATGTTTGTTTTTTATTTCATTCCTTCGTTCATTTATTACGGCAAAATCAATGATTTCTCTACACTAACATGTACAACATTAGCTTAGTTAGGAACCATTTTTGGTCTCTTACAGGAGCATGATTGTAATATGTTTATTTAAAAAATAAAATATATTACATAATATAATAATATATAATAACTGTGTACATGTTTATCCTGTAGCTGATTTAATATTTTTTTCTTCCTTTCTTTCTAATATTAAAGAGGTTACATTTTAGAGTTTTGACATGGGGAGTAGATTCCAAAACTACCCATCCGATTTTTTTACATCTTTCTCTAAAACAGTACTATCTTATTTCTGAGTCACATATGCTATATTGTAACAGCATATCACGTGGCTAAAATCACGGGTATAAGTTAGTTATATAAGTATTTAAAGAACAAATAAATGTAACTAGCGTGCCAAAACTGTGACTTCACAAAGACACCAATGTGTATTGGAGTCTTGGTTTATTAAGTGTACTTAGTTGGGAACGTGTGTCGCATACGCAATAACTTTGTACTAAGATATTGATATGTAGCGATGGTGGCTGAATGGATAAGAGACCGGCGTGCGACCAGCAGTACCAATGTGGATTTCAATTTGTGAAATTTATATGTTTGACTGGCCTGTTGGTCTAGTGGTTAGTGACCCTGACTACTAAGCCGGAGGTCGTGGGTTCGATCCCCACCCAGGACAAATCTTTGTGTGATGAGCATAAAGGTTTGTTCTGTGTCTGGGTGTAATTTATCTATAATATGTATGTATTTACAAAAAAAAAATGTATTTAAGTAGTATATCAGTTGTTTAGTACCCATAACACAAGCAAATATAATTGCTTAATTTGGGACTAGATGGCGCTGTGTGAATGTGGTAGAATATTATATTATTATTATATTATATGTACTAGTCATATGACTTACAATCTGCTAACGGTGAAGGAAAACATCGTAAGGAAACCCACATACCCTAGAAGAAATTCTATGAGTATGTCTGATCTATCAACCCGCACTAGGCCAGCGTGAGTGGATTATGGCCTAAACCCTCTCAGCTTTTTAGTTAGAGGTGAGGAGACCCGAACCCAGCAGTGGGACAATAATGAGTTGCTGATGATGATGATGATGAAGATATTGGGTGGAAAGAAAGACTTCTACAGAAATTGCCAAGTACTGGCACAGTTATCCTGTACTAAGTAAGATTTTCTTAAAACAAGTCGTTTTGATACCGACCTATGGTCGATATTCAAACAATTGAAAAAATTTATCGCAATTAAATTAATCCATTTAATCTATACTTATAATATTATGAAGCTAAAGTGTTTGATCTGATTTGAGTATTTCTTTTAGTGTTGGATAGCCCGTTTATCGAAGAAGGCTATAGGCTATATAGCAACACGCTACGGTCAATACTAGATAAGCAGTGGCCAAATAAAGAACGATGGGAGCGAAGCCTGCACCACTTGTAGTACTCAGAATAAAAATATAGCTTTTATCATATATCCTTCTAATATTATAAATGCGTAAGTTTGGGTGGATGGATTTATAGATGAATGTTTGTTATTCAATCACGTCAAAAAGAGCTAAAGGGATCTGTATGAAATTTCGCATACAGATAGACTACAATCTGAAATAACACATAGTGTTAAGGTTATAGATCTTAAATCAAACTATATCATAGTACTATGGTACTAATAGATTTTGACTGGCCTGTTGGTCTAGTGGTTAGTGACCCTGACTGCTAAGCCGGAGGTCGTGGGTTCGATCCCCACCCAGGACAAATCTTTGTGTGATGAGCATATATGATGTATGTATTTACAAAAAAAAATGTATTTAAGTAGTCATCATTTCAACCCATAAACGTCCCACTGCTGGGTACGGGTCTCCTCCAAAGAATGTGGAGAGAATTTAGCTTACTGTACCACGCTGGCCAGACGGATTGGTATAGGGTTTGTTTCGAATTTTCCTTTTCTCGCAGTGTTCTTGTCTGCATAAGGTTACTCCCTCAATTGCCTTTTACGACACCCACGGGTTGAGATAGGGTAGTGACATTACGTATTCTTAATCCGTCACTACACGGACGAGTAAGTAGTATATCAGTTGTTTAGAACCCATACTACAAGCAATATAATTGCCTAATTTGGGACTAGATGGCGCTGTGTGAATGTGGTAGAATATTATTATTATTTTATTATGTTATAGTAGTTACGTAGGTATTCGGTATACGTGACGTTTTTCTTTTTGAATCCGAAGTCGTTCTGCTGTCCCCCGGCTCGGCACGCGGCGAGCGAGCCGTCGTTGGCGTGGGGCGTTCTCATTAGCTGGCGTCGGCGGAGGTTCCATAAAGCATAAAGTTGTTTATGGCCGGCTCCGTGATTTGAGTTATTGTGTGTCATTGACTACCCTTTATCAAGAAAACACGCGGACGAAGCCTCACAAGAGCTAGTTTCTCATAAATGGCTGTTTGCTTTCAACTATTATTCCCAAATTCACATACCGATTTAATTATAGAACATTCTGTAGTCTATTTTAGTGTTATCTTACTGTTCAAATAGTTATACTCAGCGTTGCCTTTACAAACAAAAGAGTCAAGGGACATTGTACCCATATACTTTACAATAGATACCCCTCTCTGTATACCATAAGGGTTTTATAGCCTCACCTCTTTACTCTAACTCTACATAGCTACTGTGTGAGGGAGACAAAAGTATATTTATACAGGCTAGCTCATATGAAGGTTTCAGTTGACCGCTTTTGAAAGCCAAATTGTGTCTGATAAAAGGCTTGTAGTTTAGGTTTATGGTGAATATATATCTCCATCTTTTAGTCACTAAAGTTTGTTTAAGAGTTACCAAGTATAATGGGTTCGATTCTCATACGAGACCAATATTTGTGAATACTTCGATTTTTGGGTGTACTTTTGTCTGTTAATTATTATGTCTGGAAACTCCCTAGGACAAAGAACTTTTCCCAAGTAAGGGGATTGTCTATAGAAATACATAAAGAAATTATTATCCATCCATACAAACTTATGCATTTATAACGGTAGTAGGCTACTTAACTGTTTACTTTAAAATTCCTATTCAAACTTCCTCAAAATAATGCCGAAACAATCAACACTCCTCATAGTTTTAAGCCTGTAAGACCACGAGAGGTGCCTGCCTGCGCATACTATTCTATTCTATTTATATTCAGAGCTTTAAGCTCCACAATTAACCTGGCTTAGATTCCCCAACCGCAATTTGTACAACAAAACATCTGCCAACCAAAAGCGATAGGCATTTATTTGTATTGTATCGTTACAAATATGCCACAAAATCATCGAGACCATTAAATATGACGACACGGTTACGACACGACAATGGACTTCAAATGATATGTATTTGGAGAGGCTGGTGACAAGTATTAGATTGTGATAAATATGCTGATGAATAAAATTGGTAATGTTTTCTATAATTTCCTCAATTACTTTTTGTGTTCAATTAGTCAAGGAGTTTTATTGGCATAACTTTCTGATACGATGACTAACTGCTGCACTCCGGGACATCAATTAGCAGTAATCTGTCATTAACACAATATTTTCATTGAATAATCGTCTTTAGGCGTATAGACTTAAGTGTGTTTTTACTAAATGAACTTTAAAGTTAAGCAACATATCTGAGTACGGCCGGCAGTAAGTATGACTTAAGTGATGACCATATCTAGTAAAGTTATTGGACTTACTTCTCCTATGACAAATATCTACTCTATTCTCAATTCATTCTCCGCTTTGTTGAAGTAATATTTTACCACATTCAGCGCCATCTAGTCCCAAATTAACAACTTTGTTGTGTTATGAGTACTAAAGACACATGGAAATGTAAAATTAAAAACAAAGCCTAGACCAACGTGATAGGCTAATAGTAGGCGAAATTCCTTCCATTTTTTGGAGGAGACCCGAGCCCAGCTGTGAGACGTTTAATGGTTGAAATGATGAACGACATATCGGTAAATATAAATAGTTTATTGACTAAACAAATACAACATTAATTCTAGGTATTTGGTATTTAATATAGGTCAAACCAATATTTCGGAATTTGCAGTTAGCTTGGTTGGTATTTGAGCCGTTTCTGGTTCACAAATTGAAGGCTTATTTGTATATTCGAATATTGCGTCCGTCTGAAATTTTATGTGGGTTTCACTGTTATGACGAATGTTTGAATTTTTAATTTTTAGTTCGGATTTTATGGCTGCAGTTGATACAGTTGATGTTATTGTAATATAATAAAATAAGAAAGAAATATAAATAAAACAATACAACAGAAACAATACAGGAATAATAATAAAAAGATAATGTAAAAGATAAAAAAAAAGAAAAATATGAATTAGAACACAAGAACCTCGCAGTTGCACCGAACGGGTGTCCAGTTCAGCGTGTGCCAGGTAAACAAAACCTGGCGCTGATTTTCAACTGGAACCCAGTAGTGACGCACGCACGCCAATAAATTTTGTAGGTCAAACAAATTTTGTGCCAACAAATTTTATCTCACTCACTGTAGGACTAGCCCATAAACTGAAAGTCACTCAGCGAGCTATGGAACGAGCTATGCTCGGCGTCTCTTTTAAGGACAAACTTCGCAACGAGGTAATCCGACAAAGGACCAAAGTTACCGACATAGCTCGTAGAATAAGTAAGTTGAAGTAGCAGTGGGCTGGTCATATCTGCAGAAGGACTGGAGCAAGAGTGTCCTAGAGTGGAGACCACGACTCGGCAAGCGTAGAGTAGGACGCCCTCCAGCTAGATGGTCGGACGACCTAAAAAAGGTCGCTGGGTCTGACTGGATGCGGAAGGCGGAGGACAGAGTGCTATGGCGCGTGTTAGGAGAGGCCTACGTCCAGCAGTGGACTGCAATAGGCTGAAATTATGAAATTTTATTCAATTATTTTGTGTGTATGTGTGTGTGAATGAAAAAATGTCTTGGTGACCGAGTTTTATTCACCGGCGAACAGCACTGGTGTAAGATATGTCAAAAATTTACGAGATGGCTTGTAGGCGTTTCATCTTCATCATTTCAACCCATAAACGTCCCACTGCTGAGCACGGGTCTCCTCCAATGACTGTGGAGGGCCTACTGGCTAAATTCCCACTGCAGGGAAAGGAAAATTGTTTATGTAATATGTATTACTATACATTCTCGCAGTGCTCTTGTCTTTAGGCGTTAAGTATTTTTTTATTTTTTGAGAAACAAATTAACATGTTCCCTTGGTAGTCCACAAAAAGATTTGAAAAGAAATATTTTATCAAAATCAACAATCAATCATTCGACCTCTAATGGTTAAGTACAAAATTCCATTCCATTAATACCTGTATTTAAACTTAGAACGTAAAAAAAAAATCTAATTGAGAGCCTCCTCCTTTTTTGAAGTCAATTAATAAATTTAAAACAAGTATTCCTCCTATAATTAGTTAACTCCCTAACTATAACAGAGTACATATAAATTCGTGTGTAGGTAGGTTTATTTACATAATAAACTGTAGGTACTTGGTTCCTGTGAAATTATGTTTATTCCTTAACCGAATATCCCGGAGTCAGTGAAACACTGAGATATTTACTATTTACCAAACAATTCCAACAAGCTATGTCCTACATTCCTCATACAAAGCTCACAAAACCATTATTCGGTTGTCAGTTTCACCCATACATAAAGCCTATACCGGATTGAAACCGGAAAATGGGTCGTACGTACACAGGAGTTGAAAAAAAACCGGTTATCCGGTTACAAGTGGCTTGAACGGGCACTTATTTCTAACGATTGACAGTGACAAAGAGAGAGAGCGAGACTGGTAAAAGCCTTGTTGTTTGTGCTTCTAAGTAAGAGGCAGCGAAAAATAATATTGGAAAGACTTTGAAGTAGGTGGGTATAACAGAAATTTTATTTTACGATTGTGAGTCTTACTGCATTGTGTATAACGTTTATATTTTATTTTTTCTCGGCTATAATTCCGTTAAATTTGATTGAGATAATGAGTTTTCGAGCTGTAATACTTTTCGATGATTGCTTGTTCAGATAAAATCTATACTTATTATAAAACTGAACAAACTCTTCAGTTTTGGCTGGTTGAACGCGTTAATCTCGGGAAATACTAATTCGAATTGAACAATTCTTTTGGTTTTAGGTAGCTGAATATTGAAGAAGGTTAGGCTATATAACATCACTCTATGACAAAAAATCTGAGTAGTGACCCAACAAAGATCGATGGTAGCGAAGCCCTGGGCAATTGCTAGAATGAAATAAAATTAATATAATAAATTAAAAATTTCAGATGAAAATTATTTTGCGTTATTACTTGGCTCTCATCAAATTCATGATATATATTATATGAGATTTTTGGAACGAAAGCTCTCAATAGTTTCAATATTTATAATATTATGTGGCGCAGTGGGAGTAGCTCGACTGGTGCGAAAGAGGTCCCACGTTCAACCCCTGAATCATGCAAAAATGAAATTGGGCTTTCATCATCATCATCATCGTCATATCAGCCCAATGACGTCCACTGTTGAACATAGGCCTCACCTAATTTCCGCCACAACGAGCGATTTTGTGCCGCTCGCATCCAACGGCCACCTGCGACCTTTACCTTTTTAAATTGGGCTTTACTGTCTTGGAATTCATAGTATCTGCACGGAGTTGAAACATTTACTCAGTTAATGGCATTATCCTTGGCCTCTACAGGACCATAAACAATTGATAGTCCCATTATCAATGTATCTGATATTTGTCTATACGATAATTTCAGTCTACTACCCATCATTCTAAAGTTCAAAATTGTTTAGTAGCATTTCTCATTTCACTACTCATTTGCACTTATTCCATGAAAACAAAGTTAGAAATGAAAAAACACGCATTTGTACAACCCAAGTATCAGTACTAAAATATTTAAATAAGCTATTACTCCATATCAAAGAAAACCGTTGCGTGTTTTGAAACGTTGCTCATTGAAGTGCTTAGTATGTCACGCGCTTGACACCTTTTCAACATAAAAAGGACAAAATTAGATAGGGATTATGTTCTCTTTTTAAAACGAGACAGTTTAGAAGAGGTAACAAAAGGTTGTTGTGTAATTAACTGTGTCTCTATGCGTCGATATAATATACAAGTAAATATAATTTAAAAAATTTAATAACCCGACTGCAAAAAATCAACAGAGAGCACTGACCGTAAAATTATTGTATTATTATTATACCTGATTAAATTTAAATACATAACATATGTATATATTTGTAATCTCCATTTGATTTCCTTTATTTTGATACTCTACTCGATAGGTTTGGTTAAATAAAATAATTGAACTTACAATTTGGCGTCAAAAGCCCGCCGTTTAAGTATTTTTATTCTTAAAACCAATTTAAGGACACTTGGGTTTTCTAGACGAATCTAACGATACCCAATTGTCAAAATCCATCCAGCAGCCGTTTGGAAGATTCGTGGGAATAAAGAAATTTACAAACATACAAGATACGCGCGAAAAACAATACCCGTCCTGACAGTCGGGTAAAAAGACTATGGTTTTGGAATCTCATAACACCATGAGCAATCCATTAATATCCCATTGCTGGGCTCGGGTCTCCTTTCCTCTATCTACTGCAGTGGTTGTTAACTTTTTAGCAACGAGCGACCATTTAATTAATATTCTGTCTTGTCATGGACCACTAAACAGTAATATAACCCTCAAGTCTACCAGTGGTCCACAGAACATAGGTTAGGAACCACTGACCTAGAGAGCTGAAAGAGTTTAGGTTTTAATCTACACACACTGGCCTAATGCGGATTGGTCAAAATCTCAATTCATATTAAGATATATTTTCTGTAAAAATAAATTGGTTTTAAATTATTCTTATTTGTCATTTTGTTTCAAGTTTTATGTAAGAATATGTAGAAATAAATATTAAAGAAAATTTCTTATTTATATGTTATGTTACTACATTTGCCATTTTCATATTTTAACGTAAAAAGCGGAATATAATATCAAAAATACTAGATTCATAAGATACTTAAATTTTCTCGACATAAGAAGGTCTTCCCAAATACAGAAAGTGCTCAATCATCACTACGTCATGGAAAAGTCTGAACAGACAGATATAGAGCAAGGAGGTTACAAGCTCAATTAGAGCCACCCGTCTGGAAAAGTACCGCAACCTACGATCGCAGCCTTGTTGTTTCTGATGATAATATTATAATAATATGGTGAACTGTTTCGTTGGTCTATAGTCTGTAGTTATCCGTGTAGGGACTGATTAAGAATACATAATGTCACTACCCTATCTCAACCCGTGGGTGACGTAAAAGGTGATTAAGGGAGTAATCTTATGCAGACCAGAACACTGCGAGAAAAGGAAAATTTGTAACAAACCCTATACCAACCCGTCTGGCCAGCGTGGTATAGTAGGCTAAATTCCCTCCACATTCTCTGACCGAGACCCGTGCAGTGGGACGTTTATGGGTTGAAATGATGAAGATGATGATAGTCTTTAGTTTAGTTAGTAAAACATTATAAAACTAATGATTTATCTTTACCTTGTATTTTAGGGACATGTTTTTGTAGGCTATATTTATAGTCGGCGCTTAGGGCACGCTTGTTGTTCAAAAGGGTAAAAAAAACTTGTCCCCATTGCCACCACGTTTTTGGCTTTTTACCCAGTCGGGTAAAAAGCCAAAAACGTCAGTCGCCAGGAAGAGTATTGTTTTGCGCGCGTATCTTGTATGTTTGTAAATTTCTTTATTACCACGTTTCTTTCAAACGGCTGAATGGTTTTCGACAATTAAGGTATCGTTAGATTCTTCTCAAAAACCCAAGTGTCCTTAGATAGGTATTAATAATAAAAAAACCGGCGGACTTTTGACGCCAAATTGTAAGTAGTTAAATTTTTTTTTTAACCAAACGTATCGTTTGGAGTATCAAAATAAAGCGAATCAAATGGAGATTACAAATATATACATAAAAATGTTATGTATATAAATTTAATCAGGAATAATAATTACAACAATTTTTCGGTCTTTTTAGTGCTTTGCTTATCTGTTGATATTTTGCAGTCGGGTTATTATAATTTGTAATTATTTACTTTTAAAACGTATTTTTCTCTCATCTCGACTCGCCTTTATTGATTCAGTTCATAAACTAGCTTGCCCTATTTAGAATCAAAATACTTCCATAAATATAGCTAACCCCCATATTTATTTTAACACGTGTTTAGCTAAAAGCAATTTTATCGCAGCCCCATTCTATGGCCTATAAATAGTTATCCTACTTTTATTACGGGTTTCGTCAAACTAATGTCGTCACAGACGAGGCTAGTTAGATCGATAAGAGATTGATTGCAGCAAGCTCTGAACCAAATGTTGCGAGATTGGATTAGTTTCCTTGAACTATTTTTTGTAAGGCTGTAATAGATTTGTATTGGATTTATTAATCTTATGTTTAATGTGTGCGGGTCTCTGTGTATAGCTTTGTAGCTCCCAAGCTGATGTTTTAGTTAAAAGATAATTTTATTCGTAGCTAGCTGTGCCCGCGACTTCGTCTGCGTGGAACTTAACAAAAGCAACAGTACTTTTTTATAATAATATTAGAATATTTCTAAACTAAAAGTAGCCTAAGTTACTCCTTATTTCATCCGCTATCTGCCGGGAAAGTCCCGTCAATATCGGTCCAGCCGTTCCAGAGATTAGCCAAAACAAACAAACAGACAGAAAGACAGACAAAAATTTAAAAATATCTTATTTTGGTGTTATACCGTATATACATTTATATGCATGTAGTAAAAAGCGGTTATTTTAATATTACAAACAGATACTCCAATTTTATTTATTTGTATACATGTATATGTATAACATAACTTCACGCTTTAAATAGGGAGGAGGAGGGAGAGATGCCTAAGGCTTCGGTCGCGGTGGCAAGCATTGAGCAGCCATTGGCCCTGTTTTTTTTAGATAACGCCTGCTTTAGGCAAACTAGCCCCAGTGTCGCGGGGGACTTTAGAAACATACAATTAACGTACACAAAGTACACCCACGTTTGCATTTCAAATACAAAGGCTCAAAGACTTACTTGAATGTATCCCAATAGTCAATAGACAATGTATTGCTATACTAAACGTCTAGTTCTATGTATCCTATAATTATTCAAATTAATTACTGTCTAGCGACTTGCCGCCGCCAGTGTCATTTGTCCTTAATAAACAACTGTTGTCTAAAACAAATCGAATACGTTCATCAAATTGATTGATTGTTATTTCCTACTGGCTGTAAATGAACTATCTAAATAGCCTAAGTATCTCTGTTCTATCCATTTCGCAAATTTCCGTTTTGATAAAATGTTAGCCATGGATCTGTGTGAACACCTTCGATATATTTCATACATTATAACTGCTCACGTCCCGCCGGGGCGTCCCGTCGCCGTCCCGTCCCGTTTACTGTGAGCCCAAACCTGCAGATCCAGGTCGATTACTAAACCTTAATGGCTGGCCTGTTGACGTCATTGACGGGTTCGATTCTCACCCAGGGCAAATCTTTGTGTGATGAGCATGATTGTTTGTTCTGTGTCTGGGCGTAATTAATCCATAATATGTATGTATTTACAAAATAAAAACTATTTAAGTAGTATATCAGTTGTTTAGTACCTATAACACAAGCAAATATAGTTGCTTAATTTAACGATGATAATGATGATGCAAAAAAATGAAAGTGTTAGTTAAAATTTATTAACAATCTGCCATGAAAAGTATAGTATAAATTTCGCACTTTCCCGTGTTACAATGATGCCGACGAATACTATGACGCCATTACCATTTATATTGTTATTTATTTATAGCCAATGATATTGTATGTTAAATTTTAACATACAATATCATTTTTATAGCTTTGTAAATAGTACTTGTAATTATCTAAATAGATGGTTTTTATTTAGTTTTAAAAATGTACAAATAAATGTTTGATTTCTTTTTTTTTAATATTTACATTTAACTTAAAAATATACACAGCTAACCTATTAAAAAAAAAGAACCAGATACTCTATTTACGGGAAATTCCTATAAATAGAATATCTGGTTGAGATCAGATTCCTGAGAAAACGTACCCAAAAGGCTAGCCACATTACCGCGTTGGATGGCAAGGCTAATGAGTTTGATTTAAATAAATTACAACTTCAAAATTTAAAGTTACCGACATAGCTCACCGAATCGCATTGCTGAAGTGGGCAGGCCGCAGAACTGATGACCAAGTTCTCGAGTGGCGGCCACGTATTGGAAAGAGCACCGTGCGGCCGCCTGGACCGACGACCCAGTAAAGGTCGCGGATGGCCGTTGGATGCGGGCGGCAAAAAATCGCTAGCTGTGGCGGAATATTATGGAATATGTTCAACAGTGGACGACATTGGGCTGATACGATGAAAACTTCAAAATTATTAACCACGGTCCAGAAAATGTTAATCTTAAAACTTACTTAAGAATAAGTAAGAAAATAATGGGCATTGGAGGGCCACTTCAACACAAAAGGGAGCAGCGAATATTTCTTTAAATTGCGTTGGCGCTGCGCTGTTTCAGTTTTCTTTTATTATTCGTCAACAAGAACGTAATTATTTTTCATGTTGAATTTTTTTGTGTACAAGTAGATTGAAACGAAAATACTTTGAATAAATAGAGGCTCTGTTGAAAGACTGTTTTCATTTGTTTTAACATACCTCTATGATATTTTATACAAAAAATCTTTAAATAACTGACTACTGAGGAATCAAGGAGTAATACAAAGGGAATCACTAGGAGTCACTTGAATGAGCTAAGATAAAAAAATGATTAATTCTTTATTTTTATTATATTATCAACCTATTAATAATATCCAAAATGATACGATGGTGGCTGAATGGATAAGGATCAGCGTGCAAATCACGCGGTCCGAGTTCGATCCCGACTAGCAGTACCAATGTGGATTCCACTTTGTGGAATTTATATATACTAGTCAATTGACTTACCATCTGCTAACGGTGAAGGAAAACATCGTGAGGAAACCCACATACTCTAGAAGACATTCTATGAGTATGTCTGATCCACCAACCCACACTAGGCCAGCGTGAGTGTATTATGGCCTAAAACCCTCTCAGCTCTCTAGTTAGAGGAGAGGAGTCCCGAGCCCAGCAGTGGGCAACTACTCGACCAAAAATGGGGATCAGATCACATTTTTACTTGCTCCTTATTCTGTACTGCTACTCATTATCATCATCATCATATCAGCCCAATGACGCCCACTACAGGACATACTTAGTCCTCACTTAATAAATTATAATATACTGATTTTAGTAGTCAAAAGATTATTTCCAAATTGAGTTTTATCAAGCCGTGCTAATCAAGTGCCATTCACACTTCCTGTAATCCAAATTAAAAATTAACAGCTAATTATACACAATTGATTACATTTAATTAAACGAAATGAGCCGTAATTTAAACACGGTGTACAAATCGTGTATGGACGGTTAGCGTAGCACCGCGTAGCGTTATTAATTACAATCTGGTGATCAGTGAGCCGTGACGTAGCACTGTAGTAGCAGCGTAGCTTGCTACGAGCTACGATGTTATTAATATAGGCTATTACGAAATCTGGCTGAGTTATTATAGGGGAAAAAAAAATATTATTTATTGAAACATTTTTATACTGATATGCAATGAATGGTGGAAATATGAAAAGCGATGGTGGCTGAATGGATTAGAGACCGGCGTGCTAAACACACGGTCCGTGTTCGATTCCGACCAGCAGTACCAATGTGGATTTCACTTTGTGGAATTTTATGTACTAGTCATATGATTTACCACCTGCTAACGGTGAAGGAAAACATCGTGAGGAAACCCACATACCCTAGAAGAAATTCTAAGTGTATGTCTGATCCACCAACTCGCATTAGGCCAGCGTGTGTTTACGGCCTAAAACTCTCTCAGCTCTCAGAATAGAGGAGAGGAGACCCCAGCAGTGGGACAATAATGGGTTGCTGATGATGATGAAGATATTGGGTGGAAAGAAAGACCTCTACAGAAATAAGTACTGGCAGGGTAAACCTATATACTAAGTAAAGTTTTTCTTAAAACAAGTCGTTTTGAAACCGACCAAAGGCCGATATTCACACAATGGAAGAAAATTAATCGCAATTAAATTGATCCATCAAATCTATATTTATAATATTATGAAGTTGTAGTGATTTGATTTGATTTGAGTATTTCTTTTAGTGTTTGATAGCCCATTTATCGAGAAAGACTATAGGCTATAAAAAAACCATATTACGGTCATTACTCACTCACTCACTCACTCATTACACACGCTGCCAATAAGTAGCTTAGATGGGCGCAATGCATATTGCAACTATTGGATTTCTAAAAAAAAAATCATTACCAAAACCACTCATATCATCGCTTTAACAACAAATTCTTAGCAAAAACAAGCCTTTGTTTACAAAAATATCTAATTTCCTACGATGGCCGTCAAAAGAATATTCTAGATTGAAGCCATCATGCCTTAAAAGGGGGCATAAAATATTCGTCTGAAGCACCCTCCGGAATGCTAATAATTTCAATGAAGGCTCTAGAGCATTAACAGCCTCTTTTATGTTAAATATTCGTATAGACAGAAGGTTCACTGTCAACAGTGTTATAGTATTATGTAAAGGTGCCGATAGACTTGATTCTTAGCCTTGATGAGCGTTCTAGCGAACATTCTGGCGAGAATTCTAGCGAAAGACAGTAAATTTTCATGTTTTTTACCCGACTGTCAGGACGGGTATTGTTTTTCGCGCGTATCTTGTATGTTTGTAAATTTCTTTATTCCCACGAATCTTCCAAACGGCTGGATGGATTTTGAGGTTTTAAGAATAAAAAGACTTAAACGGCGGGCTTTTGACGCCAAATTGTAAGAAGTTCAATTTTTTTTTAACCAAATCAATCGAGTTGGGTATCAAAATAAAGAGAATCAAATGGAGATTACAAATATATACATATGTTATGTATTTAAATTTAATCAGGTATAATAATATTACAATAATTTTACGGTTTATAGTGCGTTGCTTTCTGTTGATTTTTTGCAGTCGGGTTATTAAATTTTTTTAATTATATTTACTTGTTTAAGCTGAGCATAGTGGCTGATAAGGTGCCATCGCTGAATGGATAAATGGCCGGTGTGCTAAACACGCGGACCAAGTTCGAATCCGACCGGGGCGGCAGTACCAATATGGATTTCAGTTTGTCAAATTTATATGTACCTACGGTTTTTTTTTTTTAATAATATTTAAGTAGTACCTATACCAGTTGTCTAATATAATTGGTTAATTGGGACTAGATTGCGCCGTCTGAACGTGTGAAATTATTATTATGTTATATACATGACAAGAACTTAGCCGTATCTAGCCATGAAAAATTTGCGAAATGAAATTGTTTTAGAGACAGCGTTGTGTCTAGCGCAGAAAAGATTTTTTATTGGTTAGCTTCATAGAAATGTACACAATGAGAAAAGGAAAATTCGAAACAAAACCCTATACCAACCCGTCTGGTCAACGTGGTTTAGTAGGCCAAATTCCCTCCAAAATCTTTAAAGGAGACTTGTGCCCAGCAGTGGGAAGTTTATGGGTTGAAATAATAATGATACATAGTTTTGTGTAGAAACGATACGAATTCTTAATAGACCCAGCAATTTTTCTTGGCGTGTACAAGAGTACTAATACTTGGTACTTACGGCTTTACGAAGAAGGTTTATGCCTCCCTTGAAGTACAGCTGTTATTTCTACTCGTAAACGTAATCTTGCTTGTAAAACAGTGATATATACCCTCATTATAAATTATTCGGGATTGTGTTAAGATGTAAGCAACTTTATGGTGTATTTTGATTGTAATATGGTTCAAAATGGAGTACTTACGAGTTTTATAGCTTTATAAGTCGTAGTAATAAAACAATGTATAAAATCAAAATTTTTGAGTAACTCGGTGACGTAGCAGGCTGGTGTAAAATTGCACGAGGTCCCGGGTTTGATTCGCGGATTACCTTAAATCCTTGAAAGGTTAAGCAGTGGTGCGTTTCACCTATACTTCGCTAGCTATTTTAGATCCCATGTAATAAGAAGCGAGGAGAGGAGACCCGAGCCCAGCAGTGGGACTTAATGGGTTGCTGATGATTATGATGATGTAATAAAAAGCGAGACTATTGACTGACAAATGTGGTGATACCTACTGTTATCATATCATAATCAATCTTATTGCATGTTTATGCAATAACATTGATTATGATTATTACATTAATGGGGCACTATTTAAGACCCCAATATGATACTGAGAATTCCGTGACAGAAAAAAACCCAATATACTGCCCAACGTGGGGACTTATCCCAGAATGGCAGATACCGAGGCAGTCTTTTTAAAACTATAATAATCTTTACAAATTATAAGCCTTTATTACCTAAGGCCCAATTCACACCGGAGAGCAGAGGCCAGCAGCGGTGTGGCGAGCATTTTCAGTGTGAAGTCGATTTAAACTTTATTTACAGAATTAAAAGACCAATATTGTTAAAAAGCTCGATAAGGATGGCCGCTCACGGTGCCGCGAGTCACACACTACTTGAGAGGAGACTAGGTGGTGTCGGGAGGGTGCATGCTGCGGCGGCTACTCCGTTGCGGTATGCATCGGTCCTGAAATAGACTTCGCACTGCCGGTCCATGTCTTTCCTCCTTCCTACAATATGGGATCCTTCAAGCAAACCGTATATATGCAGCCGTAACCGTACATATACCGTGACAGCTTGCGGGCCAGCATGGCATTACTGTCAGCCTGGCAGTGCACAATCTGGGCTCTTTTTCCAGCTATCCAGCGATCCAGCTATCCAGCAAAGAGCAAAAAACTATAAAACAAATCTAACGTACTATTTTAAGATATGTATAAAGTATTATATATTAATAGATAACATTATATCATCAAAATATGCAAATGGCATTTTCCTTATCACCCACAAGGCAACGGTTTCCGAGAATATAATCCTAATAAACTGCGGTTTATTTCGGTACTACTGTATTATAATACATTTATATATCGAAGCAAATCTACATATCCCCTCATTATTTCCAACAGTATATGGGTGATGTCTCAGTTTTGTTAGAACAGGTAAACAAGTTCTATTTACGGAATAAGTATTTTTTCTCCAAATTATATGTATTTCAGAACTGTGACCATAATTTAAAATATCTAAAGAGTATTGTTGGTTTTTTTTTAAATAATTTATTTAGATTTTATACATACATTTAAAGTTTTACAATATACTCACCAAACTGTACAGTTTGATGGCGACCGTAATGCAATCTTTTATAACAGTATATGTACTTAATAAGTTTGAACTTAGATCTAGTAAGTAAAGTACTAAGTTGTTCATAATTTTACACTCGAACTTTGTTTTACTATCCACTAGAAGCTTTAAAAAACCGCTTATCTCAGGAACTGGCTTGTATTAATAATAATAAAATAATAATCATAAATCTATAATGTAACAAAAATGTTTACAATCATGTTTTAGCCCTGATTGAATGAAATTAAGTCTCGTTTATTCATCTAGGTTACAAGGTAACACTTGTGAAAGTCACAAGATAAGAATGTAACAGGTTATCCGAAAAGTAGTGTCAGCAAATTTGCCTACGACCGTAGGCACGTACGACGTAGGCAGAGGTGTTTCACACCCACATTTCGCCAGCTATGTTTGGTCCCATGATATAGGGGGCGAGCCTATTGTCATTAACCGAGAACATTTGTTTACCAAACTCCGGGAAAATCTTAATAATAGAATTACATGATAGAAAAACCCAATACCATTTTCACCCGACCTGGGAATCGAACCCGCGACCTCTTGCACAGCAGTCGTATACACTTCCCGCTGCGCCACCGAGGCAGTATAAAGTAAATAACCATCAATTGCTATAGGGTCATCGAAGCAGTTAGCTCGTTAGATCAGAGTTAACCTACCGCCCATAATATATTATTATTGTTATTATTATTATATACGATGTATAACAGGACCCTAAAGGAAAGGTATCGAATGGGAAACTATTGTCGTTAATCTTGTGCAGTCAGCCTTGAAACTATACACGTGGATAAACTCGAGCTAAAATGTTTGACTTCACGCTTAGACGGATAGGAACTGAGCAGTGGTGAAACAAAGAACGGCGAGAGTGAAACCCCGGTAAAGGGCTTGTAATATAATAAATATAATCCACTATATAATTATTATCAGTGTAGTGACGGATTAAGAATACATAATTTCATTACCCATCTCAACCCGTAGGTGTCATAAAAGACGACTAAGGGAGTAACGCTGTTCAGACAAAGTGCACTGCGAGTAGAGGAAAACTCGTATCAAACCCTACGTCTGACTAGCGTGGTATAGTAGGCTAAATTCCCTCTAAAATATTTGGAGTAGACCTGTGCCCAACAGTGCATGGGACGTTTATGGGTTATAATGATGATGATGATGATACCTCTGCTTACCCCTTCGAGAAAAGGCGTGATGCTATGTTATGTAATTTTCGCATCCAATATATTAACATACTTGATTATATATATTATAATACCACAAATAAGCCGCATAACCCTAGCCTCATGCCCAATACCGCAAGGGTTAATGAAGATATTCGTAACAGCCATAAAATTGGCTAACCCTATAATATAACATGCGGACCACGTACAGAAAAAATCGAACCACCCTGTTCATAATAACGGACCTTTCATATTTATATTTTATATTCTCCCACATTTACACAGCGCCATCTAGTCCCAAAGTAAGCAATTATATTTGCTTGTGTTATGGGTACTAAACAACTGATATACTACTTAAATACATTTTTTTTTGTAAATACATACATATTATAGATAAATTACAACCAGACACAGAAAAACCTTTATGCTCATCACACAAAGATTTGTCCTGGGTGGGGATCGAACCAATGACCTCCGGTTTAGCAGTCAGGGTCGCTAACCACTAGACCAACAGGCCAGTCAAACGTTTAAGTTAGCCACATGAGTTTTATTTTGCATGCTAGTAATGTATTTATTTATTTATAACTTCATACAAACAATTTTGTATGAACTTATAAATACATAATTTTTCGGGTATTTTCTACCAGTCAACCATTGGGTGATGCAGAGAAATGAATGGATAAATGTATAAATAAACATAGCAAGAGTATTAAACTAATTTATTAATACATGTCATTCCTATGTTGGTCGCAGGTGGCCGTTGGATGCGGGCGGCACAAAATCGCTCGTTGTGGCGGAAATTAGGTGAGGCCTATGTTTAACAGTGGACGTCATTGGGCTGATATGATGATGATGATGAGGATGTAATTCCTAAAGAATTTAATATAGACGAGACGGCTATAATGTACCGCAAGTACACTCGTTGTAGATCTCTTAGGAGTCACTAAGATGTTTTAGACTAAAATATATGCCGATAATTAAGCTATTGAAATCGTATAACTATCAATTCATGATCAGCAGTTTGTAAAATTCTTGTTGCTTTGCAGTTTTGTGACGTCACAATCTCAATAACTATTTTAGCCGCATTCTATTCGATTTTGTGTCGCCTGCATCCAACGGCCACCCACAACCTTTACTAGGTCGTCGGTCCATGTGGCGGGGGGCCGAAGAAAAATCGCTCGCTGTGGCGGAAATTAGGTGAGGCCTATGTTCAACAGTGGACGTCATTGAGCTGATATGATGATGATTTTATTCAACATAATTATTTTTTATTCACAATGTTTAAACATATTTCGTATCTCAGATACGGCTCCTAAGATAAAATGTGATGATTTGTATTTTGAAGAACTATTGTTCTTCTTTTTATACAGCATAGAGCCAAAATTAGTTATTGAGATTGTGACGTCATAAAACTGGAAAGCAACAAGAATTTTACAAAATGCTGATCATGAATCAAGTTATTTCTCGCAATAGGAGCACATAGTAAAATATATACAATATGTACATGAAACCACCCTTGTTAACAAAACCAGTTCCCTTCATTACCTATGACACGGTAATATGGACATAGGCACAACAAGCTTTGTCTCTAAAAAAATACTGATTATACAGGCTCAGGGGTGTGTGAAATTAATGACGTCATCGTTTCCAGTTCGTCGGCCACCCTACCGGTAGCGCGTGAATGATTGTCGGACCATGCCCCCCTGTGACGTCACGGCCTTTTAAAAAGTTGACGCATTGTTCTCTATACACTTTAATGAGATTAGAAAGGACTTTAAATTAAGGCATCTGTAGCCTCGTAGCAACTCGTAGCTATTCGTAGAGGGTCTACGACGTGTCTACGTTATACACTCACAAATTCTTATGTTTATGTATATTGGTATCTCGTTAACGGCTTTAACGATTTGGATATAATTTGGAATATTGATAAAGTTTTGCTTTTTATATTCATGTGTATTTACTAAGAAAAGTTGTTTAATTTTCTCATATTGTTTTTTTTTTATTCAGCACCATCTAGTAGAATTTTGAGGTATTTGTATGAGTTTCGTAACATTCTAGATCCGCTGCTGGAACCATTTCATTTTTTTTCAAATTATCGTTGAAGTCCGAGATCTATAAGAAGAAAGTTGGATAAATTTGAAAAAAAGCTAAATGTACAGTAAAAATATTCCGTGGTCACCGGTTTCGAATTCCACGATTTTAATAAAACGTTACACACGGTCCGTATAAGTGTGTAGTTTTTTACTTAGATTGGTATTTGAATGGCGCATTGAGCCATCGACCTCCATTGAGAAACACCTGTGACAGTCGTTACGGAAATACATAAATCTGAAATATTGAAAGTTTTACGGTCTCATGACTAAATAGAAAAAAAGGTTTCACTTCTTTCCTTCCACATTCTTTGAAGGACACCCGTGACCAGCAGTGGAAGTTTATGGGTTAAAATGATGATGATGATGATGACTTTTGTCTGTGGGTAAAATAAGATAATAATAAAGCTAAAATATTTATTTTGTAAATCAGTTTAAACTGAATGTAGTGTAATATTTTTACCCACGATGGAACGGAGATGGTATATGTGTTTGGGGTGAGAGGCTGTGTGTTTGTGTGATCCCACATAATGCCATTTATTAAATACAATTAATTCTCTTTAGATCAGTAGGAAATACATTTTCACATTTTCAATTTCAATCCAAACCTTTAGAAAAAAAATTCTAAAAAGGCTCGTAGCGATGTCTCTTTGGCTTTTTAAGCTCAGGCATTTACCGCCTCCTAGTACAAACTTGAAAACTCGACATACGATTACCCTCTGTCGCTGAATACCATTGTGTTATTTCCAAGCGCTCATAACTTCTAAATTCCTACTAAACCAACGGGGGCCTACTCTGAATTTTGTCATTGGATTACTCGGTTTTGATGTCGCTGTCAAATCTAAGGAAATGTATATTATGGTCGCTGTCACTTTCAAACATTTGACATCAAAACCAACTAACCGAATGTCAAAATTCAGAGAGCCCATCTATTATTAAAATTACAATTAAATCAGTCTTAAAGATCTTTACTATAATGTTAATATGGCAAGTGTTTAAATGTTTAGTTGGGCCTTTATTAATAAATAATTAATCCATAAATTATATTAAAATGACAAATGATATTAACCCGTATACTTAAGTGACCTTAGCTCATTTTATATATGAAATACGACACTAAACAATGCTGTATGAAATCAGACAATATTGAATTTTTTCCTCCTCAATATATATCTCTGCTTCCATGTTATTGTCACCCTGATACACATTTCACAACAACTCCAAATAAAAAGCTATGCACGCTTGTAAATGGCCCATTTATTTTTTCATCTCCCTTTGTGGTTGTCTAAAAAACTCAAGATTTATAACTGTGGAGATTTTGTTTTGTTGCGTTTCACTTAAGAGCTGACTAGGGAACACATTTTAGGTTACAATTCATTTAGATGAATGCTTTATTGTTCGAAATTGTTGTACAATTTAATTGAAAAGTCATACTACTAGAAAGTGACTGACTGTTTTTATAAAACTGAATTTAATTGCTATTGTAAAAAGCGTAAGTTTCAATTTCAATTGCTCACAAAGAATTACTTCGTTAGTTTAATGTTCTGTGATCGGACAAATTGTTGCTGTTGTTTTTAAGAAAAATATTTCTGCATTCGACACATCGGGATTGTGCAATTTACAGGACAACGGGTAGTCGTTACTTGCATCAGAATTCAATAGGTATCACATCAGATTTCATTACATCAGGATTCAATACATCATAGTTTAATGCACAAGAATTCAATCATAGTGTAAGTTCCCGAGATTTCCTCAGCATTTTTTTCAAATATTGTTTGTTAGAAATATATCATATTGGTATATTTTATCACAAGGATTTGAAAACAACATAAAACTTATAAAAGGAAAATAATGCCAGCAGATAATACGCAATACTGCGCGTACAAATATCTCTACCATATTTATTTTTATTTTCTTTTTATTTCTCTCTTTGTTTGTGTTTCATTGGTTGATTCCATGAGATTGCCTAAAGCTACCGGTTGTAAAAACGTTTGTAAATATCAAAGACTATTGGGATCTTGAATTATGGTGTTACTTGTTTTATGTTCATTCAATTATTATTTACTATCCAAGTTTTACGTACGGTAAAGATGTTTAGTGATTTGTGATATTTTGAGACTGGCCTGTTGGTCTAGTGGTTAGTGACACTGACTGCTAAACCGAAGGTCGTGGGTTCGATCCCCACCCAGGACAAATATTTGTGTGCTGAGCATAAAGGTTTGTTCTGTGTCTGTGTGTAATTTATCTATAATATGTATGTATTTAAAAAAAAATATTTAAGTAGTATATCAGTTGTTTAGTACCCATAACACAAGCAAATATATATGCTTAATTTGGGACTAGATGGCGCTGTGTAAATGTGGTAGAATATTATTATTATTTTCGACTGCATTAATATAAAATTGTAGACACAAATGCCTTAGAAAAAAGAAATTTAATTATGACAATAACACATTAATAAATTATCATAGAACATTGTTAATCTTCATAATCTTCAGTGCGCAAGTCGAAATTCATCTTGACAAGGTTATTACAATATATTTTAATGTACTTATATTATAATATTTTTTTGAAGTGAGGGAATAATAATAAGCAAAGCTAAGCGTAGACTCGTAGCTTCACCACTGCTTGTAGCCAGCCAAATATTTATGAGAACACATTTTTATAACTATCCCTTGATTTTGTGATATCAATAATGCAAATAATATTCATAGAATACATACATATTAAAATATTCAAGTGATGTCATAGCATATTATTTACAGAAAATTATAATATTAAACTAAATTTAAAAATAATATTTACAAATTCAAACTAACTAAATGTATCATTAAAATAAAAAAGGGGGAGGAAATTACATATTAAAATACGGCATCATAAAATTCCTCCGCATCGCTGCCATTGTCTGTGGGAAAAGTGCCCAACAGACTTGCAGCATTGCCACGCTGGATGACAATGCTTATTCTTTGTGCAACAAAATAGCCAGCCTGTCGGAATAATAATTATATGAAATTGTCAAAGTGATTAGAATGAACTATTTCGTGACAAATCTTACAAGTACACATACGGACGTTCATTCATCCATAAACAGAATCTAAATGAAAATGGCATTCTGCCAACGTAAGTAGCGAACCCGAGAGATATATTCAACTTATGACCGCCTGAAATTAGAGCATCACTGCACTGTATAATAATATAGTGTTTAGAAAAGCGATACACTCAAATTGCTTCATATATGAATAAAGAGAAAGAGGGTCCCCGGTACTAGAGAGTTCATCATCATCATCATCATTTCAGTCACATAAGCCAGACTGCAATAAGTCTGGATTATGTCCAGCAGTGCTGGACATAAGCCAGAGATACTAAAGAGTTGACATTTTTTAATTACGAGGAATACCGACGCCAAAATTTTAATAACATGTGATAAGGTTAGGCAAAGACAGAGAGAGAGAGATATAGAGCATCACGAATTTTCGTTGATTATTACACGATTCTGATGTTTTAGATGAATCATAGTGGGAGTGCCGTAATTTTTGTAGATACCGCTGCATACCTAAACACAAAGTCGAAAAAAACATAAAAAAATATTTCAAGCTCAAAAACAAATAGAATAAATCTAAACTGTCTCTACTTTACAGTGTCTATTGTACTGAAATCGGCTAAGCCCTAGAGATTTAAACTTGATACTCAAAGCACGAGGCTCACCATTCTCAATGTCGTCGATCGACAAAGTGAAGCTGTAAAACGTATCGGCATTTACCTTGTCTAGAGTACATTTTATTCTCTTGTTGTATAATGATATAGAAGCATAAAATTTTACCTATCATTGTTGATATAGACCCTCAGAGGGTAACAAGAAAAGTGAATGACGACTGTACTATATGAGAAACACATTTAAAATTAATGAATTTTCTTTTCTATCAAGATGTTTTAACACCATAAGGGTCAACCGTGACCTTACCTGGTTTGCTTTATAGCTCTATGAGGATCAGTGTCCTCAGGCAAAAGGTATATTCTAAAATGTATTATGGCGCCTCCGGGCACGTGTACCTATCGTTTATTTTTTGTAAGCGAGTGACCGGTAGCGCTCGTGTATAATCCATTTTAATAAAAGCAGATTGTTTTTCAAAAACCAAGTGGACAACTTGTCAAAACTTTGAGCAGTTCTGGTATAAAACTTAAAGACAAAAACAGATACCAAATCAAATCAAACTACAGGATATGCCAGAATGTTACAACACACAATAAATAATTTCCTGCGGTGATTGAGCGACGATTTACGCAGAATTTCGACAGTTGAGTCCCGTCATGCATTCTAATCGCGTACGTTTACTTAAATGTTTGTTATTGTTACTGTTGACGTCACTTAAATAAACAGAATATAATTGATTGGACACGTGTCACACTGTAGTGTAACTTACACTTTATATGAACTACAATATAATAATAATAATCATCAGCAACCCATTAAGTCCCACTGTCGTGCTCGGGTATCCTTTCCTCTAGCTACAGAGCTGAGAGGGTTTAGGCCATAATCCACTCACGCTGGCCTAGTGCGGGTTGGTGTATCAGACCTACTCATAGAATTTGACTGGCCTGTTGGTCTAGTGGTTAGTGACCCTGACTGCTAAGCTGCAGGTCGTGGGTTCGATCCCCACCCAGGACAAATCTTTGTGTGATGAGCATAAAGGTTTGTTCTGTGTCTGGGTGTAATTTATCTATAATATGTATGTATTTACAAAAAAAAAATGTATTTAAGTAGTATATCAGTTGTTTAATACCCATAACACAAGCAAATATAATTGCTTACTGTGGGACTAGATGGCGCTGTGTGAATGTGGTAGAATATTATATATATATATATAACATAATTATTTAATTATTAAAAGGTGTTGCCTTTAAAATAGATGTTGTGACGTGAATAGAGAAAGGAATGTTAAGCTGGTTTGGACATGTCGAGAGAATGAATGAAGGAAGAGTGACAAAACAAATATATGAGGCGAATTTGAAAAGAAACGTTGGAAGGGGAAGACCTAGAAGAATGTACCATGAACAAATAGGTGACGTTCTAAAGAAGGGACAGATCAGGAGTACCTTCAACCGACGAGAATGCATGAAAAGACTGATGAATGTTGAAGAAGCCAAAGATTTATGTCAGAATCGTAGCAAGTGGAAAGAAATAGTCTCTGTTTACACCTCTGTTGGGAAAGAGGTGTGATCTATAGGTATGTATGTATGTATGGAACATACACAAAAATCAAAGGCCTGCTCATAAGTATGGTGTATAATATTCATAAATTAAAACGTACATACACTCAGTAGCAGACACCTAACTTACCACAAAGTTACAACGAAATCAACGTTATACACATACCAGACTAAAATAAAGCGTCTAGACGAGTACAGGGACCTTAGAAATACACAAAAGGTCGTAACCTCCATTACAACAATTAAAAAAGTCAACTTTGAATATTAATGCGTGCTCGCTCTTGTTTGACAAACGTGATTACGTAACAAAATTAGGCCTTGTCCACATCACCAAGTCATAGCGTCGTCAACGTGAAACGGTGCGCTGTGAAACGGCGCAATGCGAATTCACAATGCAGGAAACTGCGATGCATATTGCTGCGATGCGATTTCGAGCGACAAATGACTGGCCTGTTGGTCTAGTGGTTAGTGACCCTGACTGCTAAACTGGAGGTCGTGGGTTCGATCCCCACCCAGGACAAATCTTTGTGTGATGAGTATAAAGGTTTGTTCTGTGTCTGGGTGTAATTTATCTACAATATGTATTTACAAAAAAAAATGTGTATAAGTAGTATATCAGTTGTTTAGTACCCATAACACAAGCAAATATAATTACTTAATTGGGGACTAGATGGCGCTGTGTAAATGTGGTAGAATATTATTATTATTATATTATTAAATCCTAAACTTCCAAGGTTTGGTTGTGCGATTCGAATCAACTTGCAAGGACTTGATGCTTGTAATTTTTAACGATGCGACGTCTTCATAATTCTGTGTCGGTGCGTGCTAATTCACGGCAAGGCAACGTCACCGGGACGATAATGCTAAAATTGAGAGAGTTTGATTCTGATTACAACCGCTTAAGTTATTAATTTGACAAAAAATTTCGTGTTCATTTCACCAGAGTCGTATATTTACAAACAAATACCCAAAAGCCCGTTTTTGCTTTGGTTGTTTAATTATGTATATTCTATATTCTATCAAAATTATATTTGTATTAGGAAAATAGTTAATGAAGTAATCACTTACAATATAATACACTTGAAGTTATAATAAGTCTGGCGTTAGAAGGATCGGAGAATATCACTTGCTAAGAAACTTCCAGAACATTGCGCATCGTGCCGTGAATTTTTCAACATGGTACCGTAAATTTTCACGTCACGTCAACGCACCGCGCAACGACCCCGAGTTGTTCGTGGTGTTGTGGACAAAGCCTTAAGTTACGGTGTGACAGGCAGCCAGCGAGGCCTCTATAATCAAATTACAAGTCTCACGTCATCACGCTATCGTAGGCGACAAATTAGTTCCCGAGTATAATGTTTGCAAACTTGCCCGCGTTCCTAATTAGTGGGACCATGAATTATGTTAAAATTGACACAATTTACCGAACCGTTTTAGTTTAAGATGTGGGTGCTTTATTGAATTATCGTCAATATTCATATTCACATGTGGTCTAATTTTCCATATCAAATTAGTGTGAGTTCCGCAGAAGTAATACAATGAAATGAAAATTTATCTATAATATGTATGTATTTACAAAAAAAAATGTATTTAAGTAGTATATCAGTTGTTTAGTACCCATAACACAAGCAAATATAATTGCTTACTTTGGGACTAGATGGCGCTGTGTGAATGTGGTAGCATATAAAAAAAAAAGAAAACGCATTTATGATCTAGATTGCAAATCAGATAAATACGGACAAGTCACATATGAGATCATTTTCGCCGATCCCAATACAGACATATTAAAAAAATATACAATTCTCCCAAAATGTTAACTTTTATTTAGGATTCGTAATTATGACATTCGATCGGCTGATTTCGATATCGTTGTCAAATATTTCAAATGACATTGACGAACTACGACCATTTAATACATATAAACATTTTCAAACATTCCGAATGAAATGCACCGATCGACTGTCAAGATTTCGAGTAGCATCTCTCAATAAATACTTAAAGATAATATAGAAGGTTATAAAACTAATAGCTTAAGTAATTCTTGTAATAAAAAATATGTACAAAGTAAATAAGCTATGAAAGATTTACCTTATTATGTTTAGAGGACCTTGAGAGATATATATACTGAAACAAAACTCTTAATAATCCAAGTTGCTGTGTTTAACACCAGTACAATTATAATCATATGAACTTTTTTTTCTTTGATATTTAGCCCAATGAATTCCACTACTGGATATAGGCATCACATTTCCGCCACAACGACTAATTTTGTGCCGCCTGCAACTAACCCACAACCTTTACTAGTACATCATTATATTTATCTACACTCAAATCGAAAAATTCGAATTACGAATTCAAAGACGGTTCTATACAGATACACTTTTAAACGCATATACATAAAATTAAACATAAAACTCATTATAGTATCGCCAACTGTATCATAAGACTCATTATAGTACCGCTATCTTTTTTTTATGAATATGAAAAAAAAGGCGCACGCATGCGCAGTTTGAACTGTAAAAAAATGTCGCACGCATGCGTAGTTTGAACTTAATTTCCCGCGTTTCCCATACATTTTTTTGCCGATCGTGTTTTTTTATTCGGGATTTGAAATTTTTCCTATGAGTGAAAATAAAGTAGTGTATGAAACTGCATATAACTGATAAACAGACTCTCGTGTTTTAATACCCCTTTTTATATGACAGTTGCATAAACGACTATTATTTTAATTTTACAATACTCTTTTAGTAGTATAAAATTAGTTAAGAGATTAAGCTCTTAATTAATGAATGCGTGGAGGTTGTCTTCTTGTAACAAATGTAGTGAGTCGTTAAACCGTGCTCAGAACGTTGGCGCAGTAATGAGTTTTAAGATAGTCTTATTTGTTATTTAAGGACTTCGAATAGGGAAGGCAATTACTGTGTTTGTAATGTAGTACTTGTAAATTAACGAGTGTCAGTGTGGGTACTAATAGTAAAGATTTTAAGGACATGATTCATATGACAATTTTTATAATGTTGTTTTTGATATTTTGTTAAAGAGTTTTTATTAATTTGTTCTCAGTAATTTCACTAAGACAACAGTAGGCTCAATTCCTCCAAAAAATCCTGTATTAACTATAAAACATATTTTTTTAATTACTACAAGTTTATTATTATGTACATTTATGTGATAGTGATCCACGATTCTTGTCATTTATCTAGTAATTTCTATTCAGTATGCATTCGCAACTTGACTTCGATTTATTACGCAGTTTTGCTTGACATTCAACTTAAAATCACAACTTCCTGAAGCATCCATCCAAGATACATATACGCTATTCAGCACACAACCACATCTCGCCATCTAGCGGAAAATTACGCGCAAAATTTAACAAAATTCACATACTACAGCCTGATTCCGGTAAAGACAGTATTCTAAATGTAATTCTATAATTCTTAATACAATAACTTAAATATAATAAAGTTGTCGTAAATAATATTACAGGCGACAAGCATTGGATGATGCTCGATGAAATAGATTGAAGTTAAAACGGAAACGAAGTTGTTTTGGTCGACCTTGTTAAGTTGTTATTTGGTATCTGACTTGTAATGCCAATTAAATTAGACAAGAGCCTCTTTTTTCTTTATGAAAGACAAGTTTATGAAATACGGCAAAAATCAATTTCTCTTTGTGTCTAACTTAGGTTTGTAATGAGTAAAAGTGTAGCATAAGTACCAAGATTGTTTAGCGAGTTGCGTTTCATTCAATAATTTATTTCTGATTTCTACTTTTTCCACATAATAATTATTTATTACTTTCAGAAATTTAACTTTTGACTGTCACCGTGGCGCAGTGGTTAAGGTGGTCGCCTCGCCACTACATCGCCGTGCTGGGTGACGTGGGTTCGATTCCCACACGAGACAAATATTTGTCTGATTCATAGATATATGTTTCTAGTCTGGGTGTACTTTGTGTCCGTTAGTTACATGTTTGTAAAGCTCCCCGCGACACAGGGCTTGTTCCCTAGTGCGGGCGTTGTCTTTTTTACAACAACAAAAAAAAACTGTCAGTTGTCTAATAACTGCAAAATTAAAATGTCTTGTTTTTAACATAAATATAATATTATCAAAAGAGTTACGAGTTTTACTGAGAGTTTTCCTTCTTATACGCAGATGTCTTGTACTTTATTTCTCTATTCTGTTTTTACGACATTCTACGAGCTGCAGTAATTCTCGACAATAGTAGTATAGCATAATAAGAAATCATTGTTTTTTTATTACTAAATAAAATAGAAATCATACCAATCCGGATTCGGTTATGATGTTTGAATTATCATACTATTCCAGAAACTTGGAAAGATTTTTATTTTTCCAGCATCATTATTAGAACTGTAAAAATATCAGGTTCTAATTTAACTTTAAGTTGTTCTTATACGAATAAAAAATCACCCGCTTTCAGCCCCTTTTAGTAAAGTAACAAGGTTGCCGCTTTGACAAGACACATTTCCATTTTTGGACCAAGAAATTTCATTTCTGAGTTACGCTACAACGCTGCAAAGATATACGTTGAAATACAAATTTTAGCTGTCTCGAACAAAACAAGAAAACGGTTGAGAACGACTGAAAAAGTTAATTAATCAAACGAAACGGTTGTGGAAGATTTCTGAATACTTCGAGTATTTTCAGACCCATTTATGTAATATCAAAACACCGATATTTTGTCATGAATATAATAATAATAATATATTCATGACAAAATCTTATTAACTATATTAACCGAGCTAGCTTTTAAATTGCTGTTGATCACATTAAATTTTACTTTTCAGAGTAGGAGTTTACATAAATGCTTCGATGGCGCAGTGGTTACTGACACGGTATAGGTACATTTGCGGTTACTTAGGTCTCGGAATTTGGGTGTATTTGTATAATAATAATATTTATTTAATATCTCCGGCCACATTTGGAGCACTGCTCTCACATCTGGGCGGGAGCTCCCAAGTACCAGCTCGACCCACTTGACTCCCTCCAAAGACGGGCTGTTCGAATCGTCGATGATCCCAATCTGACGGACAACTTGGAATTGTTAGGGCAATGGAGAGGCTTTGGGTCACTCGTGCTCTATCGATTGTTCCATGGGGAGTGCTCCGACGAACTCCTTAATTTGGTGCCATCGTCGCCTTTTTACCATCGCACCACTCGACGCCGCTGTAGGCTTCACCCGCACTACCTGAAGCCGATATCGTACGTAGAACGGTAAGGTTTCAGCGATCATTCCTCCCACGTACGTGCCGGCTCTGTGGTGAACTTCCTACAGCGGTGTTTCCTGAGTGCTATGACATGTCCTTCTTCAAACGAGGTTTAAAGAGAGCTATCCTCTCAAGGTAGGCAGCGGCCTGGCTGTGCCCCTAGCATTGCCAACGTCCATGAGCGGCGGTAACCACTTACCATCAGGTGGGCCGTCTGCTCGTCTGCAACTTTAGGTAATAAAAAAACACTCCCATAAGATTTTACAAAAATAGTACAACAATATTGTCATGGCCATGATGGGAGACTTGGTTCCAAAGTAGGTAATATACCTGTTGTATGGATAACCATTCCACGGAAGAAGTCGTGTATAAACTGTGGTAGAGTGGCAGATAACAGTAACAAACTGCAAAATACAATATAAAGAAAGGTAGGTTAACTAATTTAGTGGAGTGTGCATGTGGTAAATTTTATTATTATTATTCTATGTATGTATTTAAAAATATAAATGAATGTTTATTAATTGTCTAGATCTCTCTACCTTTTCTGGCATGTTATTTTGTAAAATATCACACACAAACTCTAACAAGCAAAATATACACATTGCTTAGTACACTGAGCTAAAAATAGAACCACCTTTTTTAATCTCGTGGACGAGTAAAGGTCGTGGACATAGCATGTATTACTTGCTAAGAATAAAACCTCTCTGTCCCTTTATGTGTCAGTTAAGGTTTTATTCTTAGAACATGGCTGGAATCAACTGTCCTGAATAGAAGAAGCGATGGTGGCTAAATGGATAAGAGACCGGCGTGCAAATCACGCGGTCCGAGTTCGATCCCGACCGGCAGTACCAATGTGAATTTCACTTTGTGGAATTTATATGTACTAGTAAAGTGACTTACCATGTGCTAACGGTGAACGAAAACATCGTGAGGAAACCCACATACCCTAGAATAAATTCTATGAGTATGTCTTATCCACCAACACGCACTAGGCCAGCGTGTGCGGATTATGGCCTAAACCCTCTCAGCTCTTTAGATAGAGGAGACGAGCCCAGCAGTGGGACTTAATGGGTTGCTGATGATGCTGATGAATAGAAGAATAGAATGTTTCTGTTGAAAAATCGGAAACTAAATTTTGAATAAGACATGGCGTCACGCCTTTTTTCCTAAAACGGTAGGCAGACTAGTTGTAAGGGGTATGCAAAACTTGGTGAGCCTGTTACCATTAACGATTCACATTTCTGAAACAGTTCCGAAATAAAATCCTGTACAAACATTAAGTTAGTATTTTATTATATCCTCCTCAAGAGAGGAGACAAACGTGTTGAGGATTTTGGGTGTGTTCTATGTATAATATTTATTTATCAGTCCATCTGGCGGGGGGCCGCCTCACGCTGCGTCTTCCAGTACATGGCCGCTACCGACGACCTGGTCAAGGTTGTGGGCGGCCGTTGGTTGCAGGCGGCACAGGACCGCTCGCAGTGGCGTAAATTAGGTGAGGCCTTTGTCCAGCAGTGGACATCGTTGGGCTGATATGATGATGATGATATTTATACATAACACAAGCTTATAATAGCTTACTTTGAGATAGCTAAAAAAAGCACTTCCCCACTAACATGATAATTCGCCCCATTAGAAGAATAATGTTTTATCTTACAAAAATGAAATTATTCTAAATTCGGCATTAAAAACCGTAAACTATCGATTGATCAAATTTTTTAATTTATTCTTTAGTCAGTATTTTACAAAATACAAATTTGACCAATTGATAGTTTACAGTTTTTATGCCGAATTTATAATAATTTCATTTTTGTTTTATCTGAAGATAAGAGCTTATTCTTCTAATGGGATGAATTATTGGGAACATAAAACCCATGCTTCAAAGATGACCTACAAAAGAAAACAACAGAACAAGTAAATATAATTAAAAAAATTTAATAACCCGACTGCAAAAAATCAACAGAGAGCAACGCACTATAAACCGTAAAATTATTGTAATATTATTATACCGGATTGAATTTAAATACATAACATATGTATATATTTGTAATCTCCATTTGATTCCCTTTATTTTGATACTCTACTCGATAGGTTTGGTTAAAAAAAATAATAGAACTACTTACAATTTGGAACCATTCAATTATGTATAATCTCTTTTTGAATATATGTAATCTCCTTTTGATCCTCTTTATTTTTGATACCCAACTAGATAGGTTTGGTTAAAAAAAAATTGAACTTCTTACGATTTGGCGTCAAAAGCCCGCCGTTTAAGTCTTTTTATTCTTAAAACCTATCTAAGGACACTTGGGTTTTCTAGACGTATCTAACGATACCTTGTCAAAATCTATCCAACCGTTTGGAAGATTCGTGGGAATAAAGAAACATACAAACATACAAGATACGCGCGAAAAACAATACCCGTCCTGACAGTCGGGAAAAAACGAAACCATTAAAGTATACGTACTTAAATAAACAGACCAACGATTATATAAGAAATATAAACTCCTATATCCCATAAAAACTATGGCGGGCAATATAAAAGTTAACGACTTGAAGTTATATCGTATTATAGATGGGATGGTAGTAGAAATAAAATCAAGTAGCTGGGGAGGTCAAACTGACCCTTCATTATAATGGGACTACTGAACAAAGTTAGGTAAAAACGTGACTTCTGAATACAACATGAGAGATAAAACTTGTTTTTAGGGGCTGCTGAATATTATTGAGGGTAGAATTAGATTTTGAATACTCTAACTAGCATCGTCATCGTCATCGTCATTTCAACCCATAAATGTCCCACTGCCTGCCACGGGTCTTGTCCAAAGAATGTGGAGGGAATTTAGCCTACTATACCACGCTGGCCAGACGGGTTGGTATAATGTAATCATCATCATCATCATAATAATCATCAACAGTGGACGTCATTGGGCTGATATTATCAGCCCAATGACGTCCGTTGTTGAACATAGCTTAGCTATGTCATAATGTAATGACGGATTAAGAATATATAATGTCACTACCCCATTTCAACCCGTGGGTGTCGTAAGATGCAACTAACGGCTGTTTTAAAAAATCTTTCTATAGAGCTTAAATGTCAAAATTCTAACTTTAGTAGCCAAATCCATAGATAGATATGTTATTGAAAACGGCCGTAAAGGAGTATGCATGCTTATACAGACAAGAGCACTGCGTACCAACCCATCTGGCCAGCTTGGTATAGTAGCTTAAATTCACTCCTCATTATTTAAAGAAGCCTTTTGAAGCTCCTAGACTAGATAATAATATATACTAATATCTAGTCTAGGAGCTGTGAAATACGGTCAAGTCGAGAATGAGACACACGAACAAATTCATTTTGGCGTTTATATTATTAGCAAGGATTAAATTCTTAATGTCCTTTAGGTTCTACTGAAATTGGAGCTTACCACCCTCAATAATCAAATATTTCTCCAATGAAACACTTCAAAAATCTAAAGAGTATTTACTTCGTCTCTTAAATGTCCTTGCATTGATGGCGTTTGCCGTCAATTTGGCGCCAACACTTGGTCAATGAAGTGTGAAGGCACTATTAACTGATATAATGAAAGATTCTATTTGTGCACTCAAAATGTTTGAGTTTTCTCTCAGCAAATATGGTTGAGGTTATTCTGTTTGAATAACATTGTTTGAATTGTGTTTGGTTATCATTTAGGTAACTTTGTGTTACCGAATATATGATACAGGAGAAAGAAAGATAAAACATTTATTCCCAGCAATTATACCAACGTTATAATAAAATAATAATTAACATAATAAATAAATAAATAACATAAGTAAAAGAAAGCGATGGTGGCTGAATGGATAAGGGATCGGCGTGCAAATCACGCGGTCCGAGTTCGATTATGACCGGCAGTACCAATGTGGATTCCACTTTGTGGAATTTATATGAACTAGTTATATAACTTACCATCTGCTAACGGTGAAGGAAAACAACGTGAGGAAAAAAAATGTCTGATCCACCAACCCGCACTAGGCCAGCGTCCAATCCACTCAATTATAGCCTAAACCCTCTCAGCTCTCTAGTTAGAGGATAGGAGACCCGAGCCCAGCAGTGGGACTTAATGGGTTGCTGATGAAAAATGATGAAAAAGTAAAAGAAAATTAAAAAAAAAATTAATAAAATAGTATCCACTGCATATAGCGTCTGTGGGAATTTGAGCTCCGCTCAGCATAATGCTGTGAACGCCAGCAACTAACTTAACCTACGTATATCTTGGCGTGTTTTGTTCAACCTTACTCAATTTCTTGCTATATTTAAACTAACACTGTGTGACGTCACATTGAGCGACACATTTCGGTCCCAACTCATAACATGTGACCATTTTGCGTTCGGCTCAAATGCGTCCTGTGAAATGGTGTGTGACAGAAATGTCACAATATTCGTCACAGTTTTCGTTGAAAATCTTGGATGAAAATTCAGTTTTGTTTGGCAGAAAAAATAATGTACCTACGTATTGTTTTTACAAGCTTTTTGTGTATTTTCGGGTCAAATCTTCGAAATGAAAGAAGATTCTCAACTGATTGAAATGAAATTTTGGATGCATATATTAATTGGAATGCCAATACAACATTTTAATGAAGTTCTGTTCTGATGATGAAGTTGGAAGTTGGTCATGGGAACTCTGTTATAAAACGACGGTATACTAGGCTCATTTAATTGATCTTGAAGAGGATTCCAATCTATACAAATAAATAAAATTGGGTAGTCTGTTTGTAATAATAAAATAACCGCTTTTTACTACATGCATTTGAATGTGTATACGATACATATACCAAAATAAAAAAAATTTCAACTTTTGTCTGTCTGTCTATTTGTTCCATCTAATCTTTGGAACGGCTGGACCGATTTCGACGGGACTTTCACTGGCGAATAGTTAATTTCACAAGAAGTAACTTAAGCTACTTTGGTTTTGAAAAAATATCAGGGTTCCGTAAAAAAAAAACTCCTTGAATGCGGGATAAGTTGTCCACGGGAACAAAGCAGCGCGCACAGCTAGTCTATAATAAGGGATAATGGCGCCAAGGAAAACTCGAAACAAAACAGCGTGGTAACAATAGTCTACCACCTATTTAAGAGGGTTCATACATAGGAATGGCAACCAACGTCGCAATTGAGTTATTATTTAATTGGAGCTATTTGTTTTAAATATTTTCAATACAGTTTTTAGAATTAGGTGAAAGGTACGAAATCATTGCGTTAACAATTCTATTTATATTCAAATAACACATTGGAACCTGCAAGGCATTTTTTTCATAGTAAAAGTTATTTTTCTATGAAAAAAACGCTTTGCAAGTAAAAAGTGAGTAGCCGTAATACTTACTTTTAAATTATATATATATATTTAATAAAAGTTCACGTAATCCACTGTATGAACCCTCTTAAGTGAGGCCTGTAATCAGCAGTGGACGTCAATGGGCCGATTTTTGATCATTTTATGAAGCGAATTACACATTTAAAGTTCAGATTACTTCAGTGACGCTATTAAAATGGTCCGTTCAGCACTAAAAAGGAACTGTATAACTGAATCCATTGTTTAAGGTTCTAATTGTTCTGGAATTACTATAGTGAGTTCATCAGCAACCCATTAAGTCCCACTGCTGGGCTCGGATCTCCTCTCCTCTAACTAGAGAGCTGAGAGGGTTTAGGCCATAATCCACACACGCTGGCCTAGTGCGGGTTGGTGGATCAGACATACGCATAGAATTTATTCTAGGGTATGGGGGTTTCCTCACGATGTTTTCCTTCACCGTTAGCAGATGGTAAGTTACTTGACTAGTACATTATAAATTCCACAAAGTGCAATCCACATTGGTACTGCCGGTCGGGATCGAACTCGGGCCGCATGATTTGCACGCCGGTCCCTTATCCATTCAGCCACCATCGCTTAGTTTATAGTGAGTTACTCAACTAGAATAATGTACATACAAATACATAGATAGATCTAGTTGGCTATGGCTGTCGGCATTTTATAGTTCCGGGGCTTTGTTCCGTGATTTTATTATACTCTATAACTATTGGGTAAGGGTCCAAATTACTTTATATCGTAGGTATGTTGAACTTCTAAAAGTTAAATCAGAAGTTGAAAACTTTATGAAATTTACGGACCCGCTTTTTCGTCAGTATTGATTTGGCCCAAAGTCATCGAGTTATTTCTTAAAGTTTTACTACTTAAGAAAACGACATATCTTGGTCGTAGTAAAACTACTCCCTCGGTGGCCCAGCAGTTGTGTATACAGTTGCAGTTGGCTGAACTGGCCTGTTGGTCTAGTGGTTAGTGACCCTGACTGCTAAGCCGGAGGTCGTGGGTTCGATCCTCACGACCTCCGGGACCCCCCAGGACAAATCTTTGTGTGATGAGCATGATTGTTTGTTTTGTGTCTGGATGTAATTTATATACATATATAATATGTATGTATTTACAAAATAAAAATGTATGTAAGTAGTAGGTATATCAGTTGTTTAGTACCCATAACACAAGCAAATATAATTGCTTAATTTGGGACTAGATGTCACTGTGTGAATGTGGTGAAATATTATATTATAGTTTCTGAGGTCAGCGGTTCGATTCCCAAATATTTATTTAAAGAAATACCAATACACAGTAGCACTTGATCTGAATCATAGTCATCATGAACCGTCAAGATGTCCGCTTTTAAGCTTAGAAGAAATAAAAATCATCAAATATATCTAATCTTTCTTGTATAAAAATAATTCTCATACAAAATATTATTAAGTTGTTACTCTCACGATATCCACGTACTAAGATATTCGTGTGAATTTCTGACATAAATATTTGGCGTATTACCTATTCTTTTGAGATACGAGTATTAGACATTTATACGTTTCAGATAACGCCGCATGTCAATATGAGTTTGCAAGTTGATTGAGTGATAAAGCCGCTTCTATATTTTATTAAGTGTGACGTGTAGGTGTGTAGGTGAGTTAGAATTTTTACTATTTTCTCTGAAGTGCACCAAAAATATAATATACATAATATATTCTACCACATTCACACAGCACCATCTAGTCCCAAATTAAGCAATTATATTTGCTTCTGTTATGGGTTCTAAACAACTGATATACTAGGTACTTAAATACATTTTTTTTTTGTAAATAAATACTTAATATATATAAATTCAAAACACCCAGACACAGAACAAACCTTTATGCTCATCACAGAAAGATTTGTCCTGGGTGGGGATCGGACCCACGACCTCCGGCTTAGCAGTCAGGGTCACTAACTTCTAGATCAACAGGCCAGTCAATATATAAGATTTTATTTATGTTTTACTTGAAATATGTAGTTAGTTTAGGCAAACTAAGTTTCCTACCTTATGCAAACAAGAACACTGCGAGAAAAGGAAATTTCGAAACAAACCCTATACCAACCCGTCTGGCCAGTGCAGTATAGTAGGCTAAATTCCCTCCACATTCTTTGGAGTAGACTTGTGCCCATTAGTAGGACATTAAAGGGTTCAAATGATGATGATGAAGCAAAGTTTCTGAGTATTAAGCTAAGTTAAAAACTATGTTAATCTTTTACTACGCTCGCTAGCCGAGTTAGTATAAAATTTAATGATGTTTCTAGTAGTTTCACAAGAAAAACTACTTTCTGTAAAGGAGTGGTGTAGTCTATAGTCTTACTTATAGACTAGATTATACTATAGTTTTACTTCTCATACGTTATAGTGCATGTTATACTCAAAAGAGTGTCATAACAAGTAAATATGGACATGTTTAAAAAAATATTTGTGACGGAACACGCTCGCTAAACAAAAATAACGACCAAAACTGTCTTTTAAACAATGCACACTCACCGTGAATAAATCTGTAAAGCTACAATGCAGAGTTTGTTGTATTCGATTTTTTTTACACAATCATTTTGGCTGTTGAATACCTCTTGTTTACAATGGCCTATATTCATACTTGCCATGCAAACAACGATTCACTAGTGAATACATATTTATTCTTACTAAACATCACTGACTGACTCACTGATCACTGTCCCTTAAGATACAGGTTACCCTAGTTTAAGGGACAGGGTCCATACTAATATGTAAACAGATCCAAGTTGTCCTTAAGTATATTTTCTTTTATTCTTTTACTTAACAGAAATTACTTTATTATATTTTGTACAAAATCTGTTACTTTTTTGGCACAATAAAACTTATTATTATTATTATTATCAACAATAATTTTTATTACGTTATTTATAATTTTTTAGCTTTATTTCAACTAGTGCTTTCTGTATAAATTATGCCCGAATGGTATGAATAAAAGGCTGTTCACTGGATTTTCAACAGCCATTTTTTATTTGTATCTTGTCGTTGCAAGGACGCCAGGGAAGGCGACCACTGCGATCACTAAATGTAAACAACTCCATAAGAGTTTACTCTTTTGTATAAGTACTATATCAAAATTCGATTGTTCGAGATTGATGTTGCTGTCAAAAACCTGAAATAACAGCGACTGATACAAATTTACCGTCATCTCCGAACCCAACTCTGAACAAATATTTGTAGACAAACAGTATTATTTAATTGCAAAAGAAAATTATAAAATGCTAGAGTCAAAATCTTCCAATAAAACCATTCATAATATTGATTGCGAAGGTATCGTGAAATAGACCATCGGCATCGTTGAATACGCACCAGAGTAAGATATCTCGATTTCAAATAGATATTATATTTATCGAAATTGATAGTAATCTAGTATCCACTTGGTAACTTAACAAATTTGATACCGTAACTAACATTGAAACTAATAACACGATACGAAGAGAAAATTCTGTTGTAAAACAATTGCCTCTCAGCTTTTGTTTCAGCGCAAATAATTACATGAATCCGATATATGTAGGTACCCTTACCTATATACCTATGTCTATTTTTATAAAATATACATATAAATAATATAATATAAAATAATATAAAACAAAAATAGATATAGGGACGCAATTTTGCAAACAAAGATTCACTGATATTAAGTTGTTAAATCATCAATTCTTTGAGCGGCAGCAACCCTATTAACTGGATCGTTCACTATATATCCGTTATCCTTCAATTACTCAGCTGAATCCACGTCAATTGTGTGAATCTTGTCATGCCCATACGTCGGGGATGTTAAAGTGTCCGGGAATGTCCAAAGAATGGATATCTAACGTATTTCATTGGGAACTGTCAATCGCCCCGTCCCTTTTAATTTTACCGAATCTTGGTTCGATCAAGGAAAGGAAATATTTTTTCTTTTCATTTTATATATTGAGGAAAATTATACGTAAAATGCTGACCAGTTACAGTTTAACGCTTCGATGGTAATATGAGAGATTAAAAGGACTTTAGTGTGTGGAGAATTTGTGTATATAAAAGCAAGAAAATAGTATAGAATTCTCTATTTTCGAATAATCGTAATATTATGGCGAAATGTGGGTGTGAAACACCTCTGCCTACCCCTTCGGGGAAAAAGGCGTGATGCTATGTTTTTATGAGATGGTTTTCAATTGATACATTGCACGTAATTGGGGTAAACGATTCATCATCATCATCATCAGCAACCCATTAAGTCCCACTGCTGGGCTCGGGTCTCCTCTCCTCTAACTAGAGAGCTGAGAGGGTTTATTTAGACTTTAGGTCATAATCCATTCACGCTGGCCTAGTGCGGGTTGGTGGATCAGACATACTCATAGAATTTCTTCTAGGGTATGTGGGTTTACTCACGATGTTTTCCTTCACCGTTAGCAGATGGTAAGTCACATGACTATTACATATAAATTCCACAAAGTGGAATCCACATTAGTACTGCCGGTCGGGATCGAACTCGGACCGCGTGATTTGCACGCCGGTCCCTTATCCAGCCACCATCGCTTTTAAAACAAAACGGGTAACCGATTAAATTTATTAAATAGCAGATTCATGTTAGCTCAATTGTCGTTTAGCTCAATTGCTAACGTTTTGACTAGATTGTCGAATGGAGTTGAGACACACAACAGTTCTATTTTCTTTTAAAAAAGACGTCGCTTGCACTAATGATCAAACTTTGTGTCACGGGAAACTTCAAAACATACAGTTAACGGACACAAGGGACACCCAGACTCGAAATAAATATCTAGGTATGAATTACACATATATTTGTCTCGTGTGGGAACCAAACCCACGACACTCGGCACAGCGATGATATTGGCGAATCAACCACCACGATGGCAATTGCCTATAGGATTTTCTTTATAAAAACACTAGATGTCGCGGCCGGTATCGAGCGGGGCATCGCTCCCGTCGTTCTTTATTTGACCACTGCTCAGCTCCTATTAGGCGTAGCTTGATATTATATAGCCTTTAACCTTCCTCGATAAATGAGCTACGTAACACTAAAAGAATTTTGAAAATCGGTTCAGTAGATCTCTAGATTTTCACAAACTTTATAAAATTAAGTATAGATATATACAAATTACCCCACAATAATATATCTCCCTTGTAAATGGCTGATCTTTGTTGAGCCACCGTAAACGAACATATCCCTAGACGTGACAGGTAAGGAAGCGTACAAACGTCATGCCGTTCACCACCGCGTGACTGATGATCGCCGACTTGACGGAAACATGATAGATAAACCGAAACATCTTTTTACAAAAAATAAACAGAAAAATACCCAAACAAATTCATTATTTTTAAGTATACCTACCCTATATCATTCCAAAGCAAATGACACTCCTTATGTCTAATCTCCCCAACCGAAATTACCCCATATAATCTCCCATATTTCCGGGAAAATTCTTCAACCATTTCAAAAATGACATCAAAAGGTTTAATCTACCCTGACCATAAGAGTCACATGTTAATAATTTAAAATGTATGCGGGTTGGTATTTGCGAAACAAAACCTCATTATATGGTAACAATCTTGGGGTGAAATGCGGAGACACGTATTTTCTACCAAGATTGTAGACGTTATTTCGGTAAATATTTTATATAGAGAAGTTTTTTTATGTTAAGTATTCTGACTATCAACATACGAGGAACTTTTGTTATCATATTCAATTTCCAGACACTATCAAAAGGAGAAATGTCTGAGAAATAAGCGGTAAGCGCGTGTGCATTGAAATATTGTAGATCCACTGACTTAGAAAAAACCCAAGACGCACACTGAGCGATCAGAAAACGGCGCTCAAAATAGAGCATAAGAAAGTTAAATTGTCACACAATTGTTACGCTGTCGTCAGGACTCAGGTATGAATTTCAAAAAGTTTTATTGCTTTATAAGTAATGTTTTTTAAAAGCAATTGTAATCTATATTAAATAAGACTGATTTTACTAAATCTATTTTCTAAAAATGTTATAAATTATAATTTGACAGTATATCGGCGACAGTTTTGAGCTTCTCCCATACATGCTAGGGTTTGCATGCAAGGTTAAAATTATCATGCAAACAAAAACCATGTAAGTCAAAAAATATTCTGACATGTAAGTCAAAAAATATTTTTGACTTGCATGCAAAACCTATGTGTTCATTTTTCTGTTTTACGTACAGGGCAAGTACATAGAAACATATTGGTACACTGTACACACAGATTGGCGAACAACTAGCTAGTTTAACAAGGCATTTCCTTACTAAAGTTTGTCTTGAAGGGGTCACTGTAATCAAACATTGTCCTTTATTGACACCGAATTTCCTCTTAAAGGCGGTAGTAGTTAACAAGGGATTCAGGGTCATGATCATTGAGGTCATAAGATAATAGGGGTCAGAACTTAGCGTTGTAAATTTTGTTTTAGCGAACCGAAAAGATTTTTTTAAGAATTTAGTAAATGTGATCCATCGTGCCACTTAAGGGGTTTTACACGATATTCAGAATCCCTTTAAGGTACCTCCTGAACACCGTATACTAATGGATCTATAGTATATTACACTACAAGCTCTTTAATATAAGCTCTTTAATTAATAAACAAGCTGTTACCAGGTGCTTCGCTTCCGTGAATTTTTTTTGACCACTGCTCAGCTCCTATTATTATAAACGGGCTATACAGCACATTTTTTTTCAAAATTCAAACTAGGAACTCCTACGATTAGCGTGTTTACCCGATATATAATATAATAATAGTATAATATTCTACCATATTCACACAGCACCATCTAGTCCCAAAGTAAGCAATTATATTTGCTTGTGCTATGGGTACTAAACAACTGATATACTACTTAAATACATTTTTTTTTATAAATACATACATTTTAAGTATAGATAAATTACACCCAGACACAGAACAAACCTTTATAATCATCACAAAAAGATTTGTCCTGGGTGGGGATCGAACCCACGACCTCCAGCATAGCAGTCAGGGTCACTAACCACTAGACCAACAGGCCAGTCAAAAACTCTTCAACTTTATAATATTAACTGTTTATCTATCCTATTTGTAGCTATGTGTATCGTAACCCTTACATAACCAAGTACCAAACGAAACTAAAAAGAATAAAAAACACAGTTCATTTAGGTACTTCTTTACCCCACGTACTCACACTATCAACCCACACAAAGAATTCCCTCACAGAATATATTTTCTAGTAACTTTTTATGGTACTTTACACTCGTGAAACACGTTTGAGCTAATGCAAGTCAAGTGAGTTCATTTACACGGAAAAGTCCTTAATCATGGTGCTCCTACCGCACTTTAACAAATGGTGGACCGCTTGGCTAATGGGGTTCGAACATCGAATGCGGTGACGTGGCTGGATATGTACATGCAATATGTTTTTGGTTTTCTTTTTTTTTTCTAGATTGAACGTGTCTTTTCTTTTTTAACCGACTTCCAAAACCAAAGGAGGGAGGTTCTCAATTTGACACGTATGTTTTTGTATGTGTGTGACGCGATTTCTCAGCCGATCAGCCGATCGAACTATTTTTGTTTATTCTTTTATTGTTCGGTAGATTTTATTTCTGTATTGGTCCCATATAAATTTTGTTGAAATTGATTCAGCGATATTTGAGAATATCAAAAAATACTATTTTTTAAGACAACTCTCTCACTAGGTAACAAATCCTGTGTTGCGGGGGTCTTTTTAAATATATAATTAATGGCACAAAACTTACACAGCCCTAACAAACTATTATGAACTCTTGAGTAAGCTAATGTTTTCAATACTAACAAAAAATCCTTTTAAAAAAAAATAAAAATGGCGGAAAAGGTTTCGAATAAAAACGCGATTAACATAATCCAAATTTGATTCTATTCACTATCGGGGTACCGCATGCTTGGGTACAAAGCAGAAATATTGCTGACGCAAAATTTATGGGAAATTTCCCATCTTGAAAACAGAATTAAAACGAAGCTCTAAGTAGGTCACAAGCTAAAATTACAAGTTATCATTTTGTTGTATTTTTATCTTCCTAATATTATTAGTAGTAGGTAGTT
Organism: Laspeyria flexula; assembly: GCA_905147015.1. Lineage (NCBI taxonomy): Eukaryota > Metazoa > Arthropoda > Insecta > Lepidoptera > Erebidae > Laspeyria > Laspeyria flexula. The sequence goes on along the minus strand of LR989964.1, from coordinate 5,108,688 downwards.
AGAGAGCGTATTTACAAAGAGAGTGGCAACTTCAGTCTTCTTCAGTAATCCCATCCCACCAGTCGGAAAAGATCTCCATCATGAGTTCCGTACTCTTTGCCATAACTACGTGTGACCAGCCTTCGCAGTATTTGTCCAACCATAAAATTTGATTTATCAACTATTTTGTCATTTAGTATTCTGACGTTTTTGGAATCTCTGTTAAATAAATCCACACCGCTTAAAAACAACTTTTATGTAAGAGGTAAAAACTGTACGCAGAAAACGTAAATATAATTAATTGGGTTAACTTTAAGCTTGCCGGCTTTATACGGAGGGTGACTTGAGAGCAATAAAAATGAGTTAGGAGTAAATCTCTTAAGGGTAAAAATATAATCTTATTAAAATAGTATAAAACACAGTTGTAAAAGAAAAATTGATGTGTATTCTGCCGTGCTAAACAAGAACGACATAATTGTATTGCACAAGTCTTGCAAAAATGGTATCTGCGATTGATGATTTTAGACACATTTTTCCCAAAACTTGAACATGCAATTGAACTGTTCTTTATTAGTAGGGCAGTATTATAAAGCAGGGTTTTTCGGGTTCCGTAGCCAAAATGGCAAAAATGGACGAGACTATCAGGGTTTTATATTATCGTTGTCATGTCCGTTAGTCCGTATGTCACAGACATTGCACTCAAAAACTACTCGATGTATATTTATGAAAGGTGAAGAAAAGGTGCCTTGTATGACGTCACTTAGAATGGTAGTTAAATAATAATTGTTTTTTAACGACAAAAGCGACAACGGCGAGCCCTGTGCCGCGGGGGACTTTACAGACAAACAATTAACGGACACAAAGTACACCCAGACTCGAAACAAATATCTATGAATCACACAAATTTTTGTCTCGTGTGGGAATCGAACTTACGTCATTCGGTGCAGCAATGTTAGTGGTGAGGCGACCACCTTAATTGCTACATCATGGTGAAATTATAAGTATAAAATGTATATAAAATATATACTAATATTGACTATACTTACTAATATTATAAAACTGTTTGTTTGTTTGGTTGAACGCTAGAATCTCAGGAACTAGTGGTCCGATTTAAATTTTTTTTAGTGTTGGATAGCCTGAAGGCTGTAAGCTATATAACATCACGCTACGGCCAATAGGAGCTGAGCAGTGACCAAATAAAGAAACACGGGATTGAAGCCCCGCAAAACTTCTAGTATGTGTTTAAAAGATAAGCGTGCGATAAAAATAAACAGAAAATTGAACAAGCCCATTATGCGAGTATTATTATATCTGCAATAATAATTTGCGAACAAATAGTACTTATGTAAATATAATAAATTCATGTTAATCTTAAATTAAACCGTTTAGAATTTGAACTTCATTCGACTCTGGTGATAATAACCTTCATAAATGTCTTTTTGAAGGTTACAAAATACAATTTCGAGGCATTGAACGTATAAACGGGTGCATAAATTAGACTATTTCATAAAGATTGCAAATAATAGGATTTTATTCAGTCATTTGCGTTTCTCGCGTGACTGTCTCGGTGTGTGTAACTGCGGCGCAAGTCCCGGTTTAAATTCTTGGGTCAAACGAAATGGTATTGCGCTTAAAGCTTCGCGACAAAAAAGGAAGCAGTATAATTTCATCTTTGTTTATTTAATGTTTTGTATTATTTTAACGTTTTGTTGTTTCTTGTACACAATTAATTAATAAATATCTTTGGACTCGTAAAAAGGTTCTACGTAGAGTCACAGTCAGTGCGATTTGATCGAAAAGCCAGCACAAAAAAGTATTTATAATATAATAATAATATTCTACCACATTCACAGAGCGCCATCTAGTCCCAAAGTAAGCAATTATATTTGCTTGTGTTATGGGTACTAAACAACTGATACACTACTTAAATACATTTTTTTTTTGTAAATACATACATATTATAGATAATTTACACCCAGACACAGAACAAACCTTTATGCTCATCACACAAAGATTTGTCCTGGGTGGGGATCGAACCCACGACCTCCGGCTTAGCAGTCAGGGTCACTAACCACTAGACCAACAGGCCAGTCTACTAACCTAACTACTGGAAGGTATTTATTAATCTAACTAATATTTTATTTAAATTATAAACTAGAAGTCGCGTGGGTCTTCGCTCCCGCTTTCTTTATTTGACCACTGCTTAGTTCCTTTTGGTCGTAGCGTGATGTTATATAGCTTGTAACCTTCCTCGATAAATGGGCTATTCAACACTAAAAGAATATTTCAAATCAGGCCAGTAGTTCCTGAGATTAGCGCGTTTAAACAAACAAACAAATAAACTCTTCAGCTTTATAATATTAGTATAGATAGATGCGAACGTCGGGCTTGATTGATAGATGGATGGATGATAGATGGAAGACCACAAGTTGACCCGTTTTATACAATTTATACGTTTACATATCGCTCATTTGGAGCAACACTGACACAACTGCATTTTTAATTATACACTACGCCAGATTTAAGACTTTTCGTAAAGATCGTAAAGATTCTTAAAAAATTATTTCACCATCTTTTCGTCTTCTAGCGGGCGTTTTTTGAACTTATAGATATTACATTTTCACTCCTAAAGTAGATTATTATCCAGATAATTTTGATGTAATTAGGTTAGTTTTTGCAGTTGTGTCAGTGTCGCTCCAAATGAGCGATATATACAAACAAATAACATCTTATATTAACTAGTGGAAGGTATTAACAGACCTATTCAAGCGTAAGGTTACTAACAGGACCCGGTGTCCTCGAGTAAATAACGTTAATAAATAGCAGTACGTAAGAAACAAGGAACAAAATGAAAGTACAGAACACCTCGTTAATCTAAAGGCAAGGTTAGTGTTCGGTTCTGATTACGATAAAAGGATTTACTTGGAACCCTCCATTCCTCCAACATGAACCTTCATATAGTTTTAAGAAGTTCAGGGTAATGAATGATGAATTTTTGGACAGACAGTTTAAGCGATGAAAATAATTCAAAATAAAATTCGGACTTTTTTTGCAAAAAATTCGTGATATTTTTTTTTTTTTTTATATTTACAAACTTAACTAGCGTATTAAAATAAGGTTACCAACAGAACCGGGCTTCCTCAAGTAAATGATGTCAAAAAGTTAGCCGTACTTACCTTACGTAAGAAATAATTAAGAAACAAAAACGAAACTGCACATCTAATTTCACTACAAAAGGATTTAGGTATTTGGGAGGTTCATATAGACAACAAGTTCTTCGAACAAATTTAATTTAGGGTAACTATGTGTTTTTAGATGGATAGTGTTGAGGATCGATATACTAGTAGGTATACAAACTTATTTATTCAATCATTTGTTAAATAAATTATGTAAAAAAAAACAATACCTATTCCATAATTTTTTTATCTGTTATTAACTTAACTTATATAACATAATATATAAGTATCAATTTTTCCGAAAAAATAAGGCTTTTTATTCAGATGAAGGTTACAAAAATTGTTAAAAAATACAACGTTTAACAAAACAATCCTTTTCAGCCCAAATTACATTTTGTTAAACAAAACCCGTTTTCACATTCACGCTATATTGTTATTTACCCACTTTCAAACAAAGCTGAATTTTGAATGCTCTTGCAATCCAAACATACCAAGTAAAAATTTTCAATGGTCCTGTTCCAAAATTGAATACTGTTGCTGCATCACAAGTATGTTACGGACTATGGTTCAGAGGCGAGCTCATTCTCGTATACAGACGATTTTGTACATGTGTGGACCCTGTAGGGCACGGCAAAAAGTAGGAGAGAGGAGGAAGTAATAACATTATTATGACTATAAACTATTAATGTACCTACTGAATTATAGCTGTGTACCTAGTATATGTGTTTTTAAATTTATTTATTTTTCTCCTTTTTATTTAGGAGCGTATTTACAAACAGAGTGGAAACGTCGCAATATAGTGTCTTGATGAATTCCTCGAAAACCCAGCCGAATAGCACATACGCGAATAGCACTCGTAGTTTTCAATTCTTATTATTTAATTGGAGCTACATCTATACAAATAAATAAAATTGGAGTGTCTGTTTGTAATATTAAAATAACCGCTTTTTACTACATGCATTTGAATGTATATACGGTACATTTACCAAAATATTTTTTTTTACAATTTTTGTCTGTCTGTCTGTCTGTTTGTTCCGGCTAATCTCTAGAACGGCTGGACCGATTTCGACGGGACTTTCACTGACGGATAGTTAATGTCACAAGGAGTAACTTAGGCTTCTTTGATTTTGGAAAAAGTATCAATGTTCCGTAAAAAAAAAACTCCATGAATGCGGGATTAGTTGTCCACGCGAACGAAGTCGCGGGCACAGCTAAAAAATATATTTGCTACACTTTTTAGAATTACACGAAAGTGTAATAAAAAGTAAGTATCCGTAATTCTTACAATTATGTTACTATGAAAATAACGACATTCTTCTTCTTATCGTGACGACAGCATATAATTTAAATTGTATCAGCCCAAAATTTGGCCACGGCCACTGCACCGTCAGTTACGCTCATTATAATATCTTCCTGCGTACAGTTAATAACGCCCTGCAAGTTTCTAATGTGTTATTTGCATAATCTATCTATACTAACATTATAAAGCTGAAGAGTTTGTTTGTTTGAACGCTAGGATCTCAAGAACTACTGGTCCAATTTGAAAAACTCTTTTAGTTTTGGATAGCCCATTTATCGAGGAAGGTTTTCGGCTTTATAAAATTACGCTACGGCCAATAAGAGCTGAGCAGTTGTCAAATAAAGAACGACGGGAGCGAAACCCCACGCTACACTTAGTTATAAATAAAACTGTAAACCTTTTTTACAGATTTTAAAATTTCTGAACGGAATTTATCGTGTTTTATCTGGTATCCACTACAAGTGCGATATTTACTCAGCTTTCACAAAATTAATAGAAAATGGTATCTTCAACTCAACTGTCATCTAGTTGACTGCACAGGGTGCTATCATTTTACAAAGATGAACGCCTCTTCGTAAATCTAAACGGACAGGCAATACTAGTGAACTTGTACAATATTGCCGTCTTTCTTTATCATTTAGGGATAGAACGAATATTATGACGAACGAATCAGTTCAGAAACAAATATTTCTTTAAAACTTTTAGTTGTTTTAAAACGGGTCTACTTCACATATCAACACTATTTCAAAAAAACTTCCACCCGTGCATTCGCCCACATGGTATGTAGATAATAAAATAATTTGAACCTATCTCGTGAATTAGTCATACATGCGAAGAACTCTAAAACTACTGAACGGATTTTTATGCGGTATTCACCATTAAGTAACATAACATAACATAGCATCACGCCTTTTCCCCGAAGGGGTAGACAGAGGTGTTTCACACCCACATTTCGCCAGCTATGTTTGGTCCCATGAAATAGGGGGCGAGCCTATTGTCATCAACCGGGTACATTTGTTTACCAAACTCCAGGAAAATCTCAATACTGGAATTTCATGATAGAAAAATCCAATACCATTTTCACCCGACCCGGGAATCGGACCCGGGACCTTTTGCACAGCAGTCGTATACACTTCCCGCTGCGCCACCGAGGCAGTTTTAAATAATTGTATTATCTAAATACATGTGAAGAAGAAGGTGGAAGACTTTACTTTATACTATGTATGTATGGACGACTAGTGTTTTTGTTTAAACTAAACAAATATATAGGTTGGAATTTCGTAATGCCACCTAGAGAGAAAGTACTGTATGCTGGAGATAGATAATTTTACTCAAAGAAAACATTCCTTTATTTATGAAAAGAAACATAGAATGCAGTTGATTCAAAGATTTTCAGAAATTCACTTGCCAAACCTGGCAATCGAACCAGTGAAAATAAAAATAAAAAATATCCTCTGTAGCTAGCATAGAAATATAAAAAAAATACACATACACACATATTTCTCTTTGTATGACGTCATCCAATCAATTTGTGTTTAGTTTTCATTTACAATGTACGCAAAGTTCGCTCTGATTGTAAAATGAAACGAAAACAAAAGCGAACACAACTGGTTTTCATTTCGTACAATTTTTCACAATTATAACGGACTAAGAGCTGTAATTTTACAGTAAAAGTTACTACATCTGTTAAACATTAAAAATAACGACCATTAAAAAGAAAACATGTTTAATTCAAAATGCCATTATAAATCACCACGAATCATTTAACAACTTTTTTTACTATCCTAGGATGATGGGTTGGCCTGTTGGTCTAGTGGTTCGATCCCCACCCAGGACAAATGTTTGTGTGATGAACATGATTGTTTGTTCTGTGTCTGGGTGTAATTTATCTATACTTAATATGTACGTATTTACAAAAAAAAATAAAGTAATTTATCAGTTGTTTAGTACTCATAACACAAAACACAAGCAAATATAATTGAAGAAAAGAAAAGAAAGAAAATACATTTATTTATCAGAAGGCATGGGCACACAAAAAATAAAACATAACACCATATATAAAAAAAAATAAAATAAAAAAAAGCGAAAACATTTATGTACTACATGCCCCCATCAAAAAAGGACTCCAGTTCAGCTTAATGCGGGGCACAGCACAGGTGTCCCGCGCTGGTTTTCAACTGGAGCCTAATTTTTGTTGGCGAATGTCACAACAGCAGGACTTACTTGCTATTCTAACCGTAAACATAAATAATATCCATAATACCATAAATAATTTTAATTAAGAAAAAAAAAGAAACAATATCTAACATTATAACTAAGACTAATATAGTAGTAGGTACGAAACAAAAAATAAAAACAAAAAAAAAATAAAACAAAAAAACTTTTAAAATAAGTAAACGAAAAGGTCGGTATACCTTGCTGAGAGATGCGTGAGCGAGTCAGACGACGTGCGCGATGCGACGGCGTTAGTGGCGTGTTGTGGCACACGCTATAAAATTATGGGTTAAGACAATAATATTGTATCATACAATATCATTAGGTTTAGATAAATGCATCGCGCCTGCCGGCCGCCCCGCACGCGCACTCCCCGCTTTAGGGAATACAACAGTATAAATAAATATAAATACGACATTAACATTGCAACAAACAACAAAAAACAAAACAAAGCGAAGTAGTAGTTTGTGTATTAAATAATATGTCTGTATACATGAGTGCATCATAGGACCGAAATGCCACTTCCGCTTTGGAAGCTGATATAATTAATACATGTACGTTAGCCGTGTTTGGGTCGAGACCAGATGGTAAGTTACTTTTGTTGAGTTTGAATATTTTTTTGTATACTTAGAAGATTTTTTTTTAAATGCAGTTTAAATGTATTTTTTGTTTTAAGAGATCTTATTGGCGGCGGTACATCGTTCCAACAGCGTGTGGCGGCATAGCGGAAACATCCACGGAATGCTGTGGTTTTGTAACGAGGCATTGACAGGGGATTGGACGTGGTGCGAATGGGATAAGGGTTTTGCTCGTGTCTCCAATTGAGCTTCTCAAAAAGGTATATAGGCTTTTGCGTAGTAATGACTCCGAATAAGAGGTTCGCCAAGTGAAGTTTTCTCCTACCTGCCATTTTCAAAATGTTATTATCGTTTAAGAACGGGGTCACGTGGCTGCGCCAGGGTATTTTAAAACAAAAACGAGCACAGGCGTTCTGAACACGCTGTATCAGATTCTCTGTTCTTGACAGCAAGCATGGACCATAAACTATGTCAACGTAGTTCAATCTTGACAACACTAGGCTATCTATCAGTCTTTTTCTCATTTCTATACTAAGGTATTCGCGTATTCTATATAAAACTTTTAGCCTGTAGAAGCAATTTTTTACTATTTTACTTATATAGCCTTCGAAGCGCAGCTCTGGATCCATAACAAGCCCCAGATTGCATGTGACATCCACTTTCTCTATGTAATTCCCTGCTATGCTGATGACAGGGTTAGCAGATGAAATAGCCTCAATTTGCTGTTTGCTCCCCATAATCATAAACTTGGATTTCTGAGCATTAAGTACCAGCCCATTTGACTCTGACCAGTCAGCCACCCTTTGAAGGTCAGCGTTAATTTTCTGTACGGCTGACGATGTTTCCTGGGCTCTAAAAGAATAAAAAAGTTGTGTATCATCTGCGTACATATGGTACTTACATTCCTCAAAGCAACCTACAATGTCTGCGCTGTACAAGATGAACAGTATCGGACCAATCAGAGATCCCTGCGGAACCCCTCTTCTTACATTCTGTAGAGTGGAGGATACCGTAGAACCATCCCTTCTTCTTATTTCTACCTGCTGCAACCTGTCTGACAAATAGCTGTCGAACCAACCAATAGTATCCGCTTGGAAACCATAGTATGCCAGCTTAGATAACAGCAGGGTAACATTTATTGAGTCAAAAGCTCTGGAATAGTCTAGCAGCGTCAGGATGGTCCCCTCCCCTCTGTCTCGTGCTTCAATAATATTTCCAACTACATCGGCCAATGCTGTTGCAGTCCCCCGTCTCTTCCGAAAGCCTGACTGAAGATCTGGTAGTATCTTGTTTTCCTCTAAAAATTCAACCATCTGTGTATATACCACTTTCTCTAATACCTTCGACAGCCAAGGCAGTATACTAATAGGACGAAGGTCTTTATAGCTCGTCGGGTTATTATTTTTCGGCAGAGGTTTAACCAGAGCTATCCGCCATAAATCAGGAAACGTGCTTGAAGTTATTGATCGATTAACAATTGCCGTGATGGTTGGCAGGGACTGAGGTAGTGTGAGTCTCACCATTTCCTTGGAGATGCCATCAATTCCCTGAGCGTTGGTTATGATCTGTTGAATTATCTTAGCTATTGTTTCCTGATTCGTTGGCTTGAGCGAGAATTTAGCTGGGCCATACCTATTAAATTCGTAGAAGGTGAGCATAGATATGGAGACATCGGGGTTACCTGGGACGTCGAGGAAAGACGAGTTAATTGCATCCGGATCATCAAATTGGTCCGGCAATACATCATCTTTCTGGACTGGTATCACGTGTCTCTTTAAATTAGTCCACAACACTTTTGGGTTGTGTATATTATTATTTATTTGAGAATTGAAGAAAGCAGATTTTTCACAGTTAAGGGAAGTTATTGCTTGTTTTTTTAGGTCCAGGTAATAGTTTTTATGTGATTCCAGTCCAGTTTTGTGGAAATGATGTCGAGCTTCGTCACGCAGCCTAAATATAGTTTTTATAGTATCTGTGATCCAGGGTGTTGGTTTTACCTTAAATACCGTACGTTTTATAGGCGCGTGTAAATCGAAAAGTTGGGTAACATATAGGTTGAAAAAGTATATCATCTCATTAACGTTTTGTAAATCACAAATTGATTGCCACGGTATTGCACCTAAATCTCCTTCAAAAATATCGCTCAAGATATTTTTAAATGGGCGGTATATCACTTGTCTTCTTATAGGTTTGTCTTTCTTAAATAATAACTCGCACGTTACAAATGAGTGGTGACCTAGGTCACTTATGTGATCCACAGCTACGCCTCGGTACCTAGCATCGGTGCAAATAATGTCAATGAGCGTGGCACTATCTCCAACAAAGTGGGTAGCCGTTGGCACAATTTGGTCCATGCTACTGTATTGCAGGAACTCCCGCAGCTGACTCGCTTTGGGATTGTTATTATCAAGCAAATTAACATTGAAGTCTCCTAGAATTATAATATTGTCGTAAGGCGCAAGAGCACAAGTACTTTCCGTAATTGCGTCCAAAAAAGTGTCTAAATCCAGCCAAGGCGGTCGGTAAGCAGTTCCAACGAGCAGTTTCTTTGTTTTAGTGGTCATGCTAAGCCATATTTGCTCCACAGTCGGATGTTGAGGGTGAGATCTTATGCGCGTACACATACCGGTTCTAATGTAAAAAGCCACACCCCCTCCCCGCCCATCGCGGACTAACTTCGGACGTGGTATATGACACAACTTGTACCCAGGAACCGCAGGTGCCCGGCCGTCCTCGCCCGCGCGGAGCCATGTTTCGTTTATGGCTACTATATCCGCAGAATGATGACTCATGGCTATGATAAACTCATCGTGTTTAGTCGCCAGCGAACCCGCGTTAAATAAACCGAATTTAATCTGTTTACTGTTCATCATGATTATTCAGGTGTAAATACGGAATATTTGTGATTTGACGCTTTAGAAAAATATATAAATAAAATAAAAACAAAAAATGTAGGTATACAAAATGACGCGAGTAATAAATGAACAACACAAAAGCAAAACTCATTCGTGTAATATGTATGCAAGATAGTCAATAGGATTACTTCTTTAATTGTACGTACGTTCCTATTTAAAAAGAGTGTACATAATTCTTCATTGTATAATTTATATTCATTTGACGCCCGGTTGCAATGTTGTTCCATATCGTAAAATGTATCATAATATAAGATAAGGCTGATTTTTAGTGTTACTTTAACTGATATAACTATAGTAGATATTTCTTTGTGTGATTTAAATTTAATAATGTACCTGTTTGTTGTCGTGGTGTTGTATAATGTTTCAAAATATACATTTTTGTTATTAATACCATTTCCTATTCTACAATGTAATTTATAAAAATAAACAGATAAAAGTAAATAAATAATTTGAAAAGATACAAAAGTGTTTATAATTAGACTGAGCCTAATTTGATGTGTCGATAGGGCCGAGGACATGTAGTAGGTCTGTTTCAGTGCGCACCCGGTGGACCGGGTCGCCATGTTTCTGTCGAAGGAAAATACGACCTCGCTTTGTCCACACGAACTGCCATCCGAGACGTTGGGCCGCGTCACGGGCTCGGCGAAACAACTGATTGTTTATTTTAGTGAGCCGCTCGTTCACATAGAACCGTCGCGGCGGGCCCATTAAACCGAGCTCGGCGGAGGTAGTTCCTCTACGTGTCCGGGCATTGCGTAACAGTTCATCTTTTACATCCCTGCGAGCCAGGCGGACGACAATGCGGCGCGGGCGCACTTCCACACTTCCCGCTGCGTCCGTCGCATTGATGTGCCTTCCGCCGACGCGATCTGCACTTACAATATCACGATCATCCAGTTGAATGCCAAGCTTGGCCGCCATGAGCTTCATCGTGTGGGTGACGTTTTCTCCAGCCACCTCCGGTAGATTAGCGACTTCTATATCATTAGCCAGTAGCTCCTGATCGCGATCGTTTAGGTCCTGTTTTAACTCAGCGATAACCTTATTCACCTCCGGAACATTGCTGGTAGTGTGGCCGCTGGCTTCCAGCGCACTCACTCTTGACTCCAGGCTGTCCATGCGCTCATTACATGCCCTCAGGGAATCTCTCACCTGCAAGATGTCCGATCGTACCAATTGAAACTCTTCTCGCATGTTACGCAACTCGGCAAGAAGCTCCTGCTTGAGCTTATGAAGTTCTGCAGCAAAGCTTGAGGGATTGTGTTTCGGCTGCGCTGACTGACTATCTGCATCATCCAATGGGCTTGAGTCCATAAACTCATCTGAGCTGATGTCCTCCGTGACCTTCTTCGTTGGTGTCTTGCAGTCTAGGCACTGCCATGTGGGCATTACTTGACCCTTAGTTGGCAACGCAGCGCACGCTCGGTGATAAAGTGCTTTGCAATTAACACATTTAGCGGCATCTAGCGGCGAAAGGAACTTCGCGCAGTTGTTGCACTTTGCTGACGGCATGCTCACGACGCGACGGCGCGACAGTGTGTATCGATCAGTGTTGAAGTTGCGTAATGTAGTAACTAGATGGCGTTTTATTAAAAAATAAATGTTACAGTAAGGTTTTTTTCTATTTTAAATAGCTTTCAGGCACTATATAGTTCGCATACAAATCTACAGCACTAAGATAACGCTAGGGTAGCACCACACAATCTGTTTTAAGTTCTTTCACAGCGTATAATTTATATTATACATATGTAAGGTAGTTTTTTTTACACACCAGTAGTATTATGAACTTTGTTATGGCTTTTAGAACACTTATGCACAAGATAACAATTAGTATAGTTTATGACACTGTTATAAAACTTTTTATTTGTTATCACACTAATTGTAAACAGTTTCACTATTTTATTTTTTGCTTTAGTTAAGAGTAGCAAGTAGCCCGCTTTACAGGTACCGACGTTTTTTTTGTAGTTATTAATTGCTTAATTTTTAAATTTTGCGCTGTGTGAATGTGGTGAAATATTATTATTATTATATTATTATTATTTTTACTATCCTAGGTTGATTATTATTATGGAACTAGCCATTAAATTTATTAGCCATTAAGAAAAATATTAAAAAAAAAAATTATTGATTGAGATGACTACGTAAATTTTATTAAAAATAAAAATTACCTCTCCCACAGTGAACACAAAAATGTTTTAGATAAAATTTAAAACGAAAACCACAACAAATTTATTTTCAGTCTGACTTGTTCAAAATTAAATTTGGATTTTAAATAGAGCTGTCAAAATCCATTTTTCAAACTGGCTGGATTTTTCATTTATCTTTCGTTATTATTTGAATTTGGAAAGGCTAAGCGTCACGTGTCGAGTTGCACGTGTCCGAAGTGTCCGAGCGTGTTCCATAGCATGTTCAAAATTCAAAACTAGTTGAATAAACATTGTCATTTTAAAATAATATTTTATATAAATATTTTTCAAATATACGGTATTTTATTTTGTGTGTATAAAATGTGCTTATTGTAAATATTTGGCAGCTAAAAAAAATATCTTATCAGTTTATTATTACCAAAGGTTTAAAACCTGATTGATGTTCCCAGCTTTATGAATCCGAAATAATGGTACTAGATGATGGGCCTACCATCAACAAACGAGAAAAACTAACTCAAACCTTCTCATTAAACTGGCCATAAGCACAATTATACAGCTCACTTAATTATCTGGATTAAACAAATAATATTGGAGCTAATTAAGTTGAGCTAATAAACACTTTTTGGTGCTTTTATTTATGTGCTACTTTGTACCATAACTGGTTAAAATTAGTCTGAAAATACGTATCTTGCATTAAAAGGAGCCTGGAAAACCTACATCGGCATACATCTAATAACACGTACAAAGATGTTATTAGACGATTCAACAAAGTAACTCGACAAAATTTAGTAGGTCACGTACGACCGTGTGGGATCTCGTGATGACAAACACTCACAATTTCGTTCGTAACATGCAAATTTTGCCGCGCAATCTTACCAAGCCACATGTTTGAGTCATTTGTATCAAACTTGTTACGTTCGGAAATGAAAAGTAAATTGCACATTGTTTTGTTTAAATTCGAAAATTGAAATTATGTTTATTCTATGAAATGTTTCACGGGCAAAGAGTGAAATGTATTTTATTTTTACCCACGACGGAACGGAGACGGTATATGCGTTTGGGGTGAGAGGCTGTGTGTTTGTGTGTTTGTGTGTTTGTGTGTTTGTGTGTTTGTGTGTTCCAACATAATGCCTTATAACACGGAAACGGTTTGACCGATTTAGATGCGGTTTTCTGTAAAGTGTGTGCGGCTCTGGGGGACAGGTTATTAGATAGGTGTTATGTTAATAGCTCGCCAGGGGGCGCTACAATACACTGATTTCGTTGAATCCTTTGTGCCCTCCTATCTTTAAAACGATTAGACTGATTTCGATACGGTTTTCTGTAATGTATTTGTGATTTATCGAGGATTGTTTTTGGATTCAAGATTTTGTATTTTTTTGCCAGGGGGCGCTGCAATAGACTAGGCAAACCTATGTTGATTTCGTTGAAACCTTTGTGCCCTCCTATCTTTAAAACGATTAAACCGATTTCGATACGGTTTTCTGTAATGTATTTGTGATTTATCGAGGATGACTTTTGGATACACGATATTGTATTTTTTCGCCAGGGGGCGCTGCAATAGACTAAGCAAACTTATATTTACAGTTATCTGTAAAATAATTAGACCTGTTACTGTATAGGGACATGTAGCATTGTAGTACTGAGATATTGATTACACTCATGAGGTTAAGCAACTTCGGATAAGGTCAGTTCATAGATGGGTGACCGTTTATGCAATTTTAGGGTTCTGTACCTCAAAAGAAAAAAACGGAACCCTTATAGGATCACTCCGTTGTATGTCTGTCTGTCTGTCTGTCTGTCCGTCTGTCTAGAATATTTTTCTCAAGAACGCATAGAGGTATAAAGCTGAAATTAATATAATTTACTTGGGTCTGCAAACCCTCGGCGTAAAATCAAAATCAAAATTCTAAGTTAACACAATCAAAAGATACAGCTGTTTATGCTCCATTTTTGACGATTTATCTTGACGATCATAATATATAGGGGACTCACCGTTGACCTAGAATCATGAAATTTGGCCAGAAGCAATAACAAGTTGCACAAGTAAAGGAAAAAATCCGAAAACCGATCTTGTGTTGTTATATCACTGAATATTAGTACTGAGGTATACAATGATAAGCCTAAAAAAAATTAGTAAGAGTGAGAGTTTATTCCAGACTGACGTTATATAAACACCTACCTACCTTATTTATTCTAACTTATAGGTATCCCGTGCCCGGGGTGTAACCAAATTTTCATCATTTTTGCGATAGCACGCACCGTTTTCGAGATACAAACTATTATAGGTGGAAATCTGCGCTAACGCCGAAGGCAGTCCGGCTACGGCAATCAATGTGCGATAGCTAAACTTAACACCCCCCGATTCAGAGCAATCCGAATCGGACTGATTAGGTTAGGGTTATTTTTTTTTTCAAACCACCCAGAAGTAGGAGCCCCGCGAAGCGGGGCTCCGGCGACCTTTGTGTGACGGATGAGCACACAAGTCAACAAAAAATAAAATATATATAATATTATAGTCGAAGCTCCATGCAAATTCCATTCATTCTAGAGCTTACGGATGATATGCTTACTTATAAGGCGCTCCTTAAAAAGTTTAAAATAAGAAAATTAAAATGATAATTTCAAGTTATAAGACTTACTGCAACAGTAAATTTAAAAAAAATGTGTTTGTTCTATAACTTAGTATAAAACTTTTATTTATCTGTCAAGGTTCTTAAAATTTTATACGAGTTACTTACAGTTAGTAAGATAGGGCGCTCTTTGAAAATAATTAAAATAAAAAACAAAATTAAAAATTTTGAAAAAACCCACGACGATAACATCTATACAAAATAAGAAACTTAACATATAAAAAGGTTTAAATAACTTTATTTTAAATCCCCGACGAAAAGATAATAAGTAGCGTAAAAACAATCCCAAGAAAATTCGTCGGGGGCTGCCAATATCATTACTGTTTCTAGTATTAAATATATATTGTAAACTAAATATTGTTAATAATTAGGCAGGTATCAAATACATAAAACTGCAATACTTTCGTTCATTTCAAGTCAGGGTATGGCAGCCCCCGACGGATTTTCTTGGGATTGTTTTTACGCTACTTATTATCTTTTCGTCGGGGATTTAAAATAAAGTTATTTAAACCTTTTTATATGTTAAGTTTCTTATTTTGTATAGATGTTATCGTCGTGGGTTTTTTCAAAATTTTTAATTTTGTTTTTTTTTATTTTCAAATTTGTCATGCATGGTTGTTGAAAGGATTATGTTTTTTGTTTGTACTCAGTACTTTGTGTATAGTTTCACTACGTCAGAGAAATACGTTGCAAAGTACGAAATATAACACACATTTCTTCAAATCTTGGTACAAACAGTGAATGTTGTTGAATGATAACATTTATTGTCTTACTGGTTGTCACGTGACATAAAAATAACAAAATTAAATATATTCTGTTTGTTTTGTTAGAAATAATAATAATATTGTGACAGTCATTCCCTAAAGCACCCTAAACCCTAAAGCAAGTCATTGACTGTCACCGTGGCGCAGTGGTTAAGGTGGTCGCCTCGCCACTACATCGCCGTGCTGGGTGACGTGGGTTCGATTCCCACACGAGACAAATATTTGTGTGATTCATAGATATTTGTTTCTAGTCTGGGTGTACTTTGTGTCCGTTAGTTTCATGTTTGTAAAGCTCCCCGCGACACAGGGCTTGTTCCCTAGTGCGGGCGTTGTCTAAAAAAAATAAAATAAAATAAAAAAAAAGACTCCAATTAGAACAGAAATACTCAATCAATTTCTCCCATTTTTGACAACGTAGTAAAAATCAATAAAACACTAAATGCACATAAAAATTCCAATTCAATGTTGACCCTATTCACATTAGTCTTCGATAGACCCATATTCTTAGGATAAGTAACTCAATCAGGATCCAGTATTAACACTCGAATCCTTATTCACCCCAAACCAGTATAAAATACATAAAAAGGATGTAAATAAAACCTTTTTAGATGAGAGATAGCGGGACAAATAACAATTTGGTTTCGCAATCGGTGTATACATAGCGAGTAGACAGGTAAGAAAGTGGTTACATTCAATCGAAGTATTATGAGGTAAGGGAACTTTTTCACAGAATATAATACCAAAGCTTTAGTGTCTTACGTCCTACTAATGGGTAAGGGTCTAGGTATAGAGGAGACGACTCCGCTAGTGCCCTGTCTAGTGACCTTAGAGGGCTTTGGCCACAAACCACATCCGCTGACATACCGAATGCAGGTTGGTAGAGACATGAATTTATTCTAGGTTATTGGAGCTTTCTCAAGATGATTTTCTTCACCGCTAGCCCGTTAGCATATGACCAGGGGACCGAGTCTGCTAACACAATAGTAAACCGATGGTCTCATTCGATAGCTGTGATTGGCATCTAAGTAAATTCTTGGTCGATATTAGTCTGTTGGTCTGCTATCGATGTGTGTAATTTAGCAGAATCAGCCCCCAGTACATAATATAAATTGGACATCGTGAATCCACTGTACAAAAAGTCAGTCGGAATCTAAAGTAGAATTGCTTGTTTTGCATTATCAACATAGCAACCCAATGTCATCCACCGCTGGACATACGCCTCACCTATAAGAGACCCGTGGGGGGTCTGGACGCCTGCCGAACGCCCCAGGCTAACGCGGCGTCAGCGCAACGTTTTTTACGCCAGCAAAGCGTTTAGTAGCCGGCCAGCGCTGACGTCACGTCGCCGCGGCGTCGACGTTGCGTCAACGCTGTGCGGACGCTGACACAACGACGACCACGCTCGAAAGACGCTAGTGTGGGGGGTCTCCTTTTTCTTTTTGATTTCTGCCACAGCGAGCGATTTTATGCCGACTGCAACCGACTGATGGTTACTTTTCCATTAGGCTCCATTTTACAGTAATATTTCAAAATGATTAAGGAATAATTATTTCACCGTTTTACGTCTGTTTACGTCAGCAAATAAACAAGTAATGGAGAATATCGCTTTATCTGACTACTTAGTAATATATAATGTCAGCGTTCTTAGAGGAAATCGAGGCTTAAATCATTGTTCTTTATGTTGGGATAAAATATTAGGGCTTTTGCACTTTTTCACCTCACATTGGGAGCAGTAAACGGGTATTTGGGGTTGATTTATTGGTTCATAGTATAAATTATACGAACTGTAGAAGTGTGTAAGTATATTTATTCTGGTTGCCTCATTGATGTAATGTTTATAGAATACGTCTATTGAACACAAGATTGTCGGTTTGGTCCTAGCTTCCAAATGGGATATGTCGGTAAAGAGTAGCTTTATATTGTAATTATGTTATTCCAGTCTATACACTAACTATATACTGTAAAAATTATCGCCTACTTTCATTGCTAGACGTGTAATATATCTTACTATTTTTATCGGCTTGCAGTCACAATTGTTAGAATCACAGAAGATTTGAATAGTAATTTTATAAAAATATTAAACAATTTTTCTAATCTCTCTCTTTCTCTTCTCTAAATAATCTTTAATTTTTAAGATGAAAGAGAATGTAATGTTCAACCAATACATGCTTCCTAATAAACAGATTTTTTTTTAACTGTGTGCTAAATTTTATACAGATCTTCTCAGCCGTTTGTCGTGATTGAATAACTAACATTCATTCATTCAACCATCCATCCTAACTTTCATTATCATTACAACCCATAAATGTCCCACTGCTGGGCACGAGTCTCCTCCAAACACTGTAGAGGGAATTTAGCCTACTATACCACGCTGGCCAGACGGGTTGATATTGGGTTTTATTTGAAATTTTCCTTTTCTCGCAATGCTTAAGGTTCTTGTCTACTTAAGGTTACTCCGTTAGTCGCCTTTAGAACACCCACGGGTTGAAATGGGGTATTAACATTATGTATTCATAATCTGTCATTACACGGTAAATAATATAACATTTATAATATTAGAAGGATATGACGTACGAGTCTGAGTATGGTTTATGTCTATTTATATGTAGACAAAGACCCTCACAATGAAAGTCTTTTCTTAAACCAGAATGGAACCAAACGTTGTTATTGTAAAATATCTCCAAACACACTCATATTAAGAACTACATTCCAAATACCACGTTTAACTTTTAGTACTTACTATATTTTAAGCACCCCTCACTGTACAAAATAGGTACTAAATTCTCGAAGTTTCCATGAGACTTTATAAAATATTGTTTTCTATCAAAAGTACGGAGAACATCTGTCAGCCCGTGTCGTAGCTAAAGTTTTAAAGTACCTACGTTATGGAACATGGAACGTTTTCATAGATGATATTTAATATAAGAAAAGAAGAAAATTCACCGAATATTTCATGAAATATTTTTAGTTTCAAACTGGAAGTATGTTGTGAATGTGCCATATTATGTTACATGTTACAAAGTAAAATTATGGAGTCGGGCTTCTAATTAGGCCTATGTGCAGCAGTGGACGTCGTTGGGCTGATATGATGATGATGATCATACTTAAAAAAAACTACTTGATTAACTATGTTAACAACCTGAGAGAAGACGCTCTTCTCTTTGGGATTTCGATGAACGCAGCATAATTGTCAACATCAGCAGCAGATTTCCTACGTCCACGTCCAGCGAGGAGTTCGATGGTGGTCCAAAACGAGCTTTTAGAAGCACTTGAGGGTATTCGTTGCATCTTGCTAATTAGTAGAAAAATAGAAATGAAAAAAATCAGCCACCATCAATCACCCCTACCCTCATAGTTTCGACACCACCGTTGTCACATGTTAACGTTCCTACATTAACATACACATCATCAGCAACCCATTAAGTCCCACTGTTGGGTTTAGGTCTCCCCTCCTCTTTCAGAGAGCTGAGAGAGTTTAGGCCATAATCCACTCACGCTGGCCTAGTGCGGGTTGGTGGATCAGACACACTCATAGAATTTCTTCTAGGGTATGTGTGTTTCCTCACGATGTTTTCCTTCACCGTTAGCAGATGGTAAGTCACTTGACTAGTAAGTACATATAAATTCCACAAAGTGGAATCCACATTGGTACAGGCGGTCGGGATCGAACTCGGATCCCATGATTTGAACTCCGGTCCCTTATCTATTCAGCCACCATCGCCATAACACATAAAAATTCAATTAATTTATTTTATTTTTGTTTATTCAAGCGGCGCGGGGGTGTTTTGATACTTGAGTGAATGAAAAGCGTCAATTGCGATTGAAATCATCTTGGCTTTTAACAAACTTATCCTTATAATATAGCAGTTTGTTAGGAACCCTTTGATGCGGAAGATTGAGGCGAGAATACTTGTCCAGACTGTCAAATCTTTACAGGGGTGTCGCTTGACGACGACTGCCTTCCAATTTGGTAGACTTTTTAACTTGGATATACTTTTGAAATAAAATGATGTGGCCAGCAATACCACTTTTGATCTATGGAATTTAAATGTACTAGTCATATGACTAAACTATCGCTACTGTGTTTCGTCCAACGAAACTTAGTCTTAAATATTACTGAAAACTTTGACTTGAAATTGAAGTGAAATTTAAAATAGACTCTCATAGAATAATATCAAAAGTTTGACTCTTTAATAATTAAAAATCGATTATGATCAAAATGTAATTTTAAACAGTTTTCATAGGAGACCCTAATCGATTCAATCAAGATTTTGGCAAAAGACACTGAAAACCAGTGACGTAGCAAGAAAATTGGCAACGATAAGACCACATTGCTTCGCTTCTCTATAATATATTATAGTCGTATACATGTAGCAATCTGAATTTTTATATAACAAAATTGGGTTAATTAATTTTTAACTAAGAATGCTTGGACATATTTAAATGATTTACTTAGCCATGAATAACTATGGATTTAAACTCTTTAACTTTGACTGAGGTCTTTCATCAACGGTATCAATCGGTACGGATCCTTTTTAACCCGTGGTGTCGTAGCTTTTGAACGAAAGGGCCCATTTGATACGATTTTTATTTGAAAGCTGTGTACTTAATAGGTTTTATTTAAGACTTCGTTTCATACCAGTGAATTATGGACAATACTAGGTAACAGCTTTTGGTATGAATTGACGAAAGACCTATTGACAGCTTTCTAAACATAACTTTTATTTATTCTGTGGCGATGCGAAGTTCAGTCGGCTAGTATTCAATACACACCACTTCATGACACAATGAAGGTCTTAATACATTCAACAGTCAAATAGATATAGCACAATATATGGATAAGAGCCATAAGTGAAAATTAATTTAGCAATTTCGATCTTACGTTAATTGGTTTATAGTTGAAAATTGTTAAGTTTAATATAAACTTAGGCCTTTATTTCATTGGAAGTGCAATATGTGCGCTTATGTTTAGGCCACTTGGGATTGTATTGAACATGTTAAATTGTAATATATTCAGTTAATTGTTTGCTTATTGCAAAATAGTGCATATTGTGTTGAAATCTCTAGGCATTTAGATAATAGCGCAATATAGTGAAAGCTTAATTGATTCCGTAGAGATTATAGAAATTAGATTTCTTATAAGGCAATAATTGAAACATTATTGTTTTTAATTTTAAATAAAAATGAAATCTTTAATATTTGTATGTAACGAGTAAACTTAAAAATTACTAGACCGTTTTTAAAAATTCTTTTGCTGGCAGAAAGCTACATTACTGATTAACATAGGCTATATAGCATCACGCTACAGCCAATAGGAGCTGAGCAGTGGGCAAATAAATAACAACGGACTTCTAGCACAACTGTAAGCCAAGGTTTTTTAATTTTTTGAATAGGTTATTTTACAAATTAAACACATTTTCACAGTATAATTAATTTATCATTATAAATTCATAATATCGTTTCCAATCCAAACGAATATTGCATTTAAATTTAATTCATCTCAAATAAATTAATGCAATGCTTGATTAATCCACACAAGTAACTTCAGCCCGTAGCTTTGCCCGCATAATACACGGGAAACTATTATGGAGATTAATTATAACCTAGGAACAAATCCTATATACGGTCCTCCAAGTATTTCAAATTTTCAATGCAAAAAAAAATTTTTTTCCTTTGCTCACTGTCATTGGCAACATATTGAACAAATACATAGTCTCACGCTTGTTATCACTGAATGGGTAGGCACGGGTATGGTGGTGTGCAAGTAACGGCAATTCGGAATTCTATTAAGTACCTAGGTAAGTATGTAATAGACAATAATATTCATAATATTTCATACATTGCCTGGACGCCCCAGATATTCTATAAATTGCCCAGATATTTTATAGAATACCTGAATTATACAGATTGCCTGTAATATATACAGAAATACTTTTACCTTTATAATATTACTAAGGCTCTAGTACAGTATAATACCAAAAGAAACGTAAGTATGAATAAATTATGATATAGACGAAAAAATTGAAATATTTTATACAACTTTCACGCTAATCATAATCTCGCATACACTCGTATAAATAAGTTCCATCACGAGAAAGTAATAATATAAGTTTGCCTAGTATAATTTCGTAGGCACTATCCTCAACATGCCTACAGGCTTAGCCCGAAAAATATCTTTCTAATATGCCATTACTTTTCTTCAGTGTAGGGTACTGATAGACCACACGTTACGTTCCCATTTTGGGTGAGATTCGATGAAATATCGAATCTCCCAATTTATTTTTCCCATCTATTGGGGAAATTTTTTGTACCCTAAAAGCATCGTTTACTATGACGACAAGGATATTATATTCAGCATATTTTTCTACTGAAACTTTTTCCTGTGTTCTATGAATAATTATGAAAAACATCTTAGGCGCTGGCACGCTGGGGAACGAAAGGCATTAATATTTTTTCAAACTTTTAATTTGTATCATATTACCAGTAAATAAGTGTCAATTTAACACGGTAAATTAAAAATACCCTGCCATACCATTCACTAGTTAACTTTGCTTCTAGTCAATACGAAATGTGTTAGGTATACAATCTGTAGATTGTAAGCCATTTTCCATTGGTATTGTAACTTTGAAGCATAGATAATAATCGCAACAGTAAAATTCTGGACTATAATTTTGTGATAATATGATTTGGCGGCACAAAATCGCTCGCTGTGGCGGAAATTAGGTAAGACATAATATATGTTCAACAGTGGACGTCATTGGGCTGATATGATGATGATGATGATGATGATTTCTTTGCGAACTAAAGCAGCTCAAAGTACCTATATTGAAATTGAAATATTCATATTGAAATCCTCATAAAGACCTAGAATGCTTTGGCTTGACGACATACTTAGATGCTTTTTTCGGAAAATCTATACTAATATTATAAAGCAAAAGACTTTGTTTGTTTGTTTAAACGCTAGGATCTCAGGAACTACTGATCCGATTTAAAAAAATATTTTTGTGTCAGATAGCCCATTTATCGAGGAAGGTTATAGGCTATATAACATCACGCTACGGCCAATATGAACTGAGCAGAGGCCAAACAAAAGCGATGGGAGCGAAGCCCTGCGGGTCTACTAGTTTACATATAAGAGAGGTAGAGAAAACTTTCGAAAGTCTTTTCTCCAGCTCTAGAACAGCACAGATTAACGAAAAAAAATCATCTGGATATCTATTCTCATCATTCAAACCCATTAACATTCCACTGCTGGGCACGGATCTCTTTCAAAGAATGTGGAGGGAATTTGGCCTACTATACAACGGTGGCCAGACGGGTTGGTATAGGGTTTGTTTCGAATTTTCCTTTTCTCAGTGTTCTTGTCTGCTTAAGGTTACTCCCTTAGTCGCCTTTTACGACACCCACGCGTTGAGATGGGGTAGTGACCTTATGTATTCTTAATCCGTCACTACACTTACATACCTATTTTATTTGTTGCTGAATGATTTAGCCATAATACCGATTTCAAACCGAAATGAGATAAATTAAATGAATTTGTGAGATTTCATACCAAACGATACCGCGATGCTTGTACAAATGAATCATTTGGTACAATGAACACGCGGTTATATTTCACGCCAATTATAACTCCCGGTAAAAACAATACCTCTTATTCCCACGTTGTAATAATTTTTAGATGTTTAACCTAAAATTATAGAATTGATTTGTATAGAAGAGAGAAGAAGATTGAATCACTAATATTATCACACACAATAAACAAAAAACAAAACAAAAAACACATCATCTCTCATTTCATTTGACTGAGATTTGGAATCTCGGACATTCGATTGATCGATTTCAAATTTCAATATCGTTAAAATTTATCAAACATTTTACTACATTATCGAAATCAAACAATCTAATATCGATATTCTCTTAATTTATTCCCAAATTCCCTCCAAAATCTTTGGAGGAGACCCCTGCCCAGTAGTGGGACGTTTATGGGTTGAAATGATGACAATGAGAATCGATATTGTAAGTACCCCTTTGGGCTTTACCTTCTGCAAAGTATATCTTTCTATTGACAGCTTACTCTTTAACTAGTAGAATAACGAATCAAGTTGCCATCTCTTTCCACCATACGAAGATGGTAAAGGACATCAAACTTTCATTTAGAAACTCGCTTCTGTTCTCGTTGAAGTGTAAATTGAGCCTACGAGACAAAATCTCTGTACGTAACTCCCCAAGGAGCTTTAGAGACTAGTAAAGTACACCAAGACTCAGTTTTTTGGGGCATGTAATTTTTCAAAATATATTATTGTTTTTCAACATATAATTATACGCTTTCAATTAATTGTAAAATCTTATATTAATATCTGTTGGTAAGAATTTATTCAATCCTATTTATCCTGTTTATTTTCACAGCACTGCAGTGGGACGTTTTGGGTTGAAATGATGATGATCATCATTTCAACCCAAAACGTCCCACTGCTGGGCACAAATCTCCGCCAAAAAATGTGGAGGGAATTTAGCGTAATATACCACGCTGGCCAGACGGGTTGGTATAGAATTATTTTTACCTACTCCTAATTGACGTAGCCAAATGAAACTTTGTATGAATGTAAATAAAGTTTGGATTACAATACAATAATTTTTAGGATTATTTCGGAGCTGATCTGATAAAATTAAGCCAGGACCTACAAGTAAGCTATGAGTCTGATACAAAATGATTCAGTGTAATAAATCCGAAAGTGATTTTTTGTATTTTTATAACATATTTGCTCATAAAGGGTCTCTTATTTCACCAATTTCAGTGTTGTAATGTATCTCATTACGCACTAGTGCGGTAATGTAAAGTAAATTGCGCGGCTTCTCATGCTCACATACTAATAATCAAGGGGCTCCGTCTAAAACGAACGGTACCTACTTTTTTAAATCTTAGCAAGCAAAATTAACTTTGGGAGATAAAATAATTATGATATAATTATATAAAATAAACATTTAATTCTTTAATTTAATTAATTTAGACCATAAATTACAACCATTTATCTATACTAAAACACAAAAATATTAATTTACTTTATCAGTAATACTGGCTGTTTTTGTGTTTTTGCCTTAAAAAAAAAAGCGCTGATGCGCGCGCATCGATAATTTGTGACAAGTAAAAATTATTTCGCGCGCTATTTCTTTTCGCTGTATTTGTGTTATGATAAATATGTTATAAAACGTCGTATGACATTCGTGCGCTTTAATAATTACAGCCTCTGCTTTCTTGTAGCCCTCGCCTGCGGCTCGGGCTAGCAATATCGCCTCGGCTGTAATTATCAACTTACCGCACTTATATCATAATGTACTATTACCGACTTCCAGGACGGGTATTGTTTTTCGCGCGTATCTTGTATGTTTGTAAATTTCTTTATTCCCACGTTTCTTCCAAACGGCTGGATGGATTTTGACAATTATTCATTTTGTTAGATTCTTCTCATAAACCCAAGTGTCCTATAGGTATTAATAAAAAGCGCCAAATTGTAAGTTTTTTTTATTTATTTTTAACCAAACGTATCGAGTTGGGTATCAAAATAAAGAGAATCAAATGGAGATTACAAATGTATACATATGTTATGTATTTAAATTTAATCAAGTATAATAATTATAACCATTTTTCGGCCGTTTTAGTGCGTTGCTTATCTGTTGATTTTTTACAGTCCGGTTATTATAATCTTTTAATTATTTACTTACTTGTTAATATACATAATTTTTTCTGATATGCTTTCTCAAACAAGATCAGGCAGATAATAATTTGTAAGATATGCGCGAAACAAACAAACTCATCAAATACCATGTTTATTTGATTTGCCTTAGAGCAATAACGAGAAAGAATAAAAAACTTACTTTATTTATGTAAATGCATGAATAAAAATATTGTGTTTAGTTTACAGTTCAAAGGCTCAAAAGATTTGAATGAATATATTCTCTTTATATTTTCACAAGAGCTGGGATCTATCACAATAAAACTATTTACATGAAAACTTTTTATACGTGCAATGCAAACAATGACAGATAGACAAAAGAAATAGTTTTAAAAAACTTTATACACTTTATGGCGCCGAATATATTGCACAGTTAGTATAGTGTTATAAGATGAGGTTTATGTCTTGCAATTTCAGTCTTCTGTCAATAACCATAAAGCATTATTAAGTCAGTGGCATTTTTAAATTATAAGTTTTTTGCACAGAGCGCGAATTATAGAATGCAAATTAAACAAGCAAGTTTAATGTATAGTCGACCACATAATTGCTTTACCTTTAACAACATTTTCCATGAAATTTAGAAATCAATAAGACTCGCATTGATGACAACTGTCACTGTACTGATGTCACTTGCAAGCAAAAATAGACATTATTGTTTTGTGATATGCAAACGACGTTTATTCTAAGAATGGTAAAGCAATTTCATTGTCGACTATACATGTTGTATGTAAAATATAATGTAAACTGAGTGAACGTCATCGATTCAGTCGGAGTCGTAATCGCTGTCGTAAATGTTTGAAAATCTAAATAATACGATCATAATTACATGTCTCGATGTCCTGGGTTGATTGTCTTACTCAGCAGTCGTACGCAATTTCCAAATTCAGCAGTCGTACAGCTGGCTAATCCACATTCAAAATAGCTGAATAAACAAATCTGATATCCGTGTAGTAAACCATTAAGAATACATAAATCACTACCTCATCTCAACCCGTGGGTGTCGTAAAAGGCGACTAAGGGACTAACCGCTGACAAGAACACTGCAAGAAAAGGAAAATTCTAAAACCCGCCTGGCCAGCGTGGTATAGTAGGCCTAATTCCCTCCATATTCTTTGGAAAAGACCCATGTCCAGCAGTGGGGAGGTTTGAGGATTGAAATGATAAAACAAATCTGAACTTATCGTACAAAATATTTACGCAAAGTCCATTCATATCAAAAACCTAAACTTAACTCTATAAAGGTCGCATCGTGACCTTGAAGAATCTCCATATTATTGCCAAAACAGTTTCTGTTATCTTTTTGAATAAAATATGAATATGACGCGAGAGTTACGTAGGTACACTTTGGTGCGAACGCAGCATAATTCTGACGTATCGCTTGGAAACAGCCATTACATTTGTGATATATATCTTGAAGCTGACTGTCGCACTACCCTTAAGGATGCGCATTCACAAGGAGCGAACATTTCAAACATTTCCTTTTGTTGAAAAAATGTTGAAAAAACATTTCCTTTTGTTGAAAAAAATTTTGGTTTAAATAAAACATCCTATAGGGGTATGTATGTAGGTGTACTTTCCGAATTAACAGGACATCTAGTAATAATCATCATCATCATCATCATATCAGCCCAACGACGTCCACTGCTGAACATAGGCCTCACCTAATTTCCGCCACTGCGAACAGTCCTTTGCCACCTGGTACCAACGGCCACCCGCAACCCTGACCATCTAGTAATAATCCATCAAAATGCAGATTACCAATTTATTATTAAAAAAATTTCATCGCCTAGTTCACAGACTAATTCGAATTTCAAGATTCCGAATAGGTATTTAGAAAACATCGTTTCAAAACTTTATACGAATTTTCTTTAAGACACATTCAAATTCATTCTATCCTAAAGACAACCATATTAGGTTGGTACATATTACAGGGATGAACGGGGGAGGAATCGTTTAACATCGAACACATAAATATGTATATGTTACAGTCAAAACTGTTAACTAGTCAAAAGTG
The DNA here is from genome assembly GCA_905147015.1 of Laspeyria flexula. NCBI lineage: Eukaryota > Metazoa > Arthropoda > Insecta > Lepidoptera > Erebidae > Laspeyria > Laspeyria flexula. The sequence continues at coordinate 5,081,237 of LR989964.1, read as the reverse complement.
GTTTTGGCTGGCTATATCAGGCAAAACTCTTAAGAAAGTAAGGAGGTCGGAACTAGGTAACTATTTAGGTTATAGTTCTTATACTCATTATAAAAACTAACCTAACCTAACACAACTAGATTTGAAAACTCGTTCAGTACTGACCTCTTTACTTTTTTAAGAGTTTTGACTGATATAGTCAGTACTACTTTTTACTGGTTAAGAATTTTGACTGTAACATATATAAATGTTCGTACACTCAAGATATTTTATTTTCATTTCAATTTTCATTCCCAGCACGAATAACTCGCTTAGAACTCAGTAAAGTGAAGTCTCAGCTTTATTTAGAGGTTTTTACAAGACATTTGCAAGTACGCTTTTACCCAGAAAGTAATAAAGAAATATTAAAATCTCGATGATCGTAATAAATGACGTCATAAAAGTGGGGTGAGGGATGTAATCCTTATGAAGGTTATGAGGTTACAATATTTTATCATAATATTGGCGTTTTTGGTATGGCACAAATTAAATTGAAGTGCAATAAATGTTTATATTACATAATGTCACATTCCCATCTCAATCCGTGGGGGTCGTAAAAGCCGACATGGCCGATTTCAATAATCTATCTATCTATGGATTTGGCTACTAAAGTTAGAATTTTGACACATTTTGTATGGAGCTTATGTAAAAATTCTAATAATGCGATGGTGGCTTAATGGATAAAGGCCCGGCGTGCAAATCACGCGGTTCGAGTTTGATCCCGACTAGCAGTACCAATGTGGATTCCACTTTGTGGAATTTATGTGTACTAGTCAAGTGACTTACCATCTGCTAACGGTGAAGGAAAACATCGTGAGGAAACCCACATACCCTAGAAGAAATTCTATGAGTATGTCTGATCCACCAACCCGCACTAGGCCAGCGTGAGTGGATTATGGCCTAAACCCTCTCAGCTCTCTAGTTAGAGGAGAGGAGACCCGAGCCCAGCAGGTCCCACTGCTGGGCACTTGGGGTTGGGTTGGTTGTTGGTAGTTGGGTTGCTGATGATAAAAATGTACACAGAATTGTATGTGACTATATGAAATTTAATGGAAGCAATACATAATTCTGTTTACTTAATAAACTAACACATGCAAATAAAAGGTTGTCAAAATAAAGGCCATTAAAACAGAAATATTTTACGTCCTATAAACACACAAACGGGCAATGTGAAACCGAATTGTTGATGAGTGTATAGACCTGTAAGGGTCCAACCATAAAACCCACTAAAATATGTATGGTTGTCATATTCCGTATATTTAGAGAACTAATAATTTAGTTATGCCTCGTAATGTTTAGATAAACAAACTATTGGAAGGAATATACCGATCATCAGAAGACTTGGTTCAGTCAGCCTATAACCACCTGCTGACGATATATCAAGTTCCAGGGCCCACCCGACAAGGCGAAGCGACGGTGCACAAAGGGGTTTAGTGGGTATTCTGGTCCGTTGGGATTCTTTGGGTACTCTTTGGGCCAGCAAGTCTCACATAACCGTCCCGTGTCCCCACGTGCGCACGCGGTGGTAGGCGTAACGCATTTCACCTCTTAAAAAAAAAAGTCAGACCGAACCACGATCGATGCAAAACAATAGCAATGTTGCCCGGGCAAAAAATAAGGTATTTACCTTTCCTTAAAATATAAAGCGTGGAGTCGCATGACGTAAACCATTTTATAACTATTAAATATGTGTACTAGTCTCAAAAGTATTTTTTTTTATTATTAGAAGAGTTTGCTCAGTGATGAGGCATCCATACCTATAAACAAAAAAGTTGCCAATGAAACAAAAAGTTTGGGGACCTCTCGAAAATTATAATCAAGCGAAACGGGGCCATGTGTACAAGTATTGAAATAAGTTACAAGACTAGAAATTTCATGTAAGCTATATGTTTGAAATTTTGCCAACATATACATAGCCAATGGGTAATAACATCGTGAAAAAATGTGTGTAGTAATCAGCGTGATAAATGAGATGGGCGGAAACAAAGTGCCAAAAAAATAAAGTAAAATATGGGAGGATTGACCCCTATAACATTTTTCTTTCCGTCTTTTTGCTGGTAGTAATTCAAAGGGACAATGGGGATTTCTAATAATGAGGTGTAAAAAGTCATCGTCTACGAAAGGCTCAGACTGACTGAAAGGCTCAGTCAGTCTGGATCAAATGATCGTAAGACGTTTCTCTTTTATTACTCCTTATGTAAGTCTCGCTTGTTTCGTCACTAACGTAATAAAGGTCATAGCACATACGCTGCTTTTAGCATCGGTGATTGGCGATTTTGCGACTGCATTGATGTCGTTCTGGCGACTTTCTACGTTCGGTTTTGGAGAGTCTATTAATGTATTAAGCTAAAAAGCGACTTAATTGCCAATCGCCAATACGTAGCCGAAAAGTAGTTTGAGTAGAGTCTCATAGCCTATCTGAAACTTGGTTGACTGATTTTTTATGTCTGTCATTTATAAGTCTGATATATGTAGGTTATGAGACTTACCTATATACCAGTGGTGAACAAGCGAGGCCTATGATATTATTTCATTATTTAATAAATACCATTTGACTAATAGTGCAAAATACTGCAAAAGGCTTGAAATTTTCTTTTTAAAAAATTTCACAGAAAAAATGGGGCTACATTAATTTTTTTTGTCTAAATAAACAAGTAAACACTTTTGACAGTCATGCTTATGACAGCAGAATAAAACGGTTCTGTGAGTAAAGTAAGGATTCTGAATTAAGGTATGATGAATAGATTTAGGCGTTCATAATTAATTACGAAATAAACAAACGCACAGACTTCCATACAACACAAACCTAATTTCGCACAAAGAGACAATTAGCTTTTAAATCATTTGCCAATATCTGTGTGACCCAAATGAATACGAAATCGATTGTGAAAATTCGACACGTAGATTCTCATACGAGCGTTCGTGATATCAATTCAAATGTATTATTATTCCCTCGCTGTCTAAAATATTGGTTCGATTTTGACAAATGTGTATTATGGCTTAGCCGTAAATAGGTGTTCGCATCACTCCCGCGGGTGTCGTGAAAAGCGATTAGGGTGGTGTTGTGTTCAACAGTGGATATTTATGAACAGATATAGTACTACGTTTGTCTTTATAGGATTGTTGAAAGGAATAGCTGGATTTAGTGCAGCTTTAGGGTTCAAACGTACAAACAGCCAGCTGCCTACTCGACCAGGTCTCAAAATTTTTTTCTGTTTTTGTTCATGATGATGAAAGTTCAAGTCCTTTTTGACAGTAAAGCGTTCGATAGTCCGAATAACACAGCAGAGGTCTATACAAGAAGATTCAGCACTCCAGTAATACACAGCAAATGTTTGGAAACTGGTCCAGCAGGAACTTTGTTTATTGTACATATTTCCTAGTATCCTTTCATGTAGACATGAAGAGCAGATTGTATGCAAAATAAAGCTTTACGAGATTTGAAAGACGATCTATTTTTAATTGCCTCACACCTTTTTTGACTTTTTGTATGACCTTCATAAGTATCATGTACCTATGTGATGGAAATGAAATTTAGTAGTTAACTATTAAAATAGATAGAGAGAGAATTTTTAACTTGAACTTTAAATTGTTATTTACAAGTTCAATTTGTCTGAAAAAACTGTCTGAAAACTGTTTCAGACAGGCACTGCACTGGCCTGACAGTGAATGACAATAAATCCAAAAAAAAAGAATGGCTAAATGAAACAGAAGCAACGTTGTACTTATGTTATTTTATATTTATTAAGTGAGAGGTTTTGCAACAGATTGCTGTTCCAGATAATTGTAACATCTACACAAGCCAAGAGCAACTTGATATTTCTTCAGAAAACAAACAAGACGCTATCAAATGTCACATTGGTGCTTTCAATACTAGTTTTTCCTCATTCGAAACAAGATACTTTATCGTTAGTATATTCCAAGAATAATAAATACAGCTAAAAGGAAATACTTAAAGGGCATGTTCATTGTGTTTTTTCGGTAATTAATTGATATCTTATAACATAGCGGTGCAAACAACTAAAACAAGTAAATATAATTTAAAAAAATTAATAACCCGACTGCAAAAAATCAACAAAGAGCAACGCACTAAAAAGCCCGTAAAATTATTAAATTTAAATACATAACATATGTATATATTTGTAATCTCCATTTGATTCCCTTTATTTTGATACTCTACTCGATAGGTTTGGTTAAAAAATAGAATAAATAAAAAATAATAGAACTACTTACAATTTGGAAACATTCAATTATGTATAATCTCTTTTTGAATATATGTAATCTCCTTTTGATTCTCTTTATTTTGATAACCAATTCGATAGGATTGGTTTAAAAAAAATTGAACTTCTTACAATTTGGCGTCAAAAGCCCGCCGTTTAAGTCTTTTTATTCTTAAAACCTATCTAAGGACACTTAGGTTTTCTAGACAAATCTAACAATACCCTAATTGTCAAAATCCATTCAGCCGTTTGGAAGATTCGTGGGAATAAAGAAATTTACAAACATACAAGATACGCGCGAAAAACAATACCCGTCCTGACAGTCGGGTAAAAAAGTCATTTCAATTGTATAAAGTGACACATCTCCAATCCTACAGTTCAGATGACGTATAATTAATTATGATGTTTTTACTATAAAGAGGATTACTACTGCAGTGACTTTTAGTATAAAGGCACAGATTAGATAATAGTTACTACGTAACAGATACATCACTCCCATACAAAAGCGAAAATACCTACGTTATATTAGCCTACAAAAACGAACAAACGACGGTGCAAGAAGAAACGTATTCTACGCACATGCGCCGAGAGAAGAGATTCCCGCGTACACCGCGTGAGTCCGTCATCGAGCAAAATCATTAGGGTTGTACAAAGAACATTAATGAAAACAACATGGCTGAAGTGAAACTTAAATTTTCTTATTTATGTTTAGTTTATGTACAATGAATGCAATGAATTGAATGCGAGGTAAGCAGTTAACTTAAAACTTTTAATTTCACATCGAAATCAGACTTTAGCTAAGATTAGCCCGCTAGACAATGCGTGGCAACTTTTTTATTTAAACCCGTCAAGTACCTTCGGAGATTAGCGTGTACAAACATCCAAACAGACAAAACATTTGAATATCGTCGTATTGTATTCTGTTACTATTTTTACTTATATTAGTTTAGTTAAATATATTCAATGTACACACAATCAAACAGTTAATGTCTGATTCCGACTCGCGCTTGACCAGTTTGTTTTAAGAACTCCACGCCACGCGAACTCGATCGTACCTATAGATAGACAAACTCGAAAACGACTCGATAATGTAGGTAATGAAATACAAACTGCATTTATTTCTGTAAGACCGCACTAAACTTTCTCGTAAATTTTAAAGAAAGAGTTTCTACACACAAGAAGCATTTTAAAATTACTAGTTAGGTACTACGAACTAACTAAAGCCAGCTGAAATACGTACCTACTTTCAAATAACGTAACGTACCTTTCTTCATCTTTCGGCAATGAACAAAAAGACATTTTTTTATTTTTCTTTTGTCTATGACATCCAACAATTTCACAATAATTAACCATCGTGTTGTTAGTCAAAACTTAATATACCTACGTAGTGTACGAAAATATCGTTAGTATCACAGAGTACATTATGCGCTCTAAGCGTCGCGTGCGGCAGCCCTCTGGCGATTTGGCTCAGTTGTGAGCTACATAGCGGTAGGCACATAGCGCGTGACCTTGAGCGAGTGACGGAGGCCTGATAAAGGTCAGTTAACATAGTTATATAAAAGGCGTATCACTGTACCTAAAAGTGTATTTAAGAGGAAAGTGTACCTAAAAGCACACGACTTTACCCAAAAGTGTATCTATAAGGAAACACTACATTAGTTTTTAAAAAGTGGATCTTAAAGGAATAAAAGCGATCTTTTTTCAAAAGTGTATCTAAGAGGAAAGTGTACCTAAGAGCACACGACTGTACCCAAAAGTGTATCTATTAGGAAACACTACATTAGTTTTTAAAAAGTGGATCTTAAACGAATAAAAGCGATCTTTTTTCAAAAGTGTATCTAAGAGGAAAGTGTACCTAAGAGCACACGACTGTACCCAAAAGTGTATCTATTAGAAAACACATTAGTTTTTAAAAAGTGGATCTTAAAGGAATAAAAGCGATCTTTTTTCAAAAGTGTATCTAAGAGGAAAGTGTACCTAAGAGGAATAATTCGACTGAAGAATTGTATTCTTAATCCGTCACTACACGGATAATCGATTCGCGTTGCGCATTCAACGTGCAAAAGTTATCTCATATCATATTCACAGAATGTATCTCCATAATAGCTATTCTCATAATTGTTCTATGAGCCATGAACCAAAGTTTAACAGTAATGGGTACACCCTATATATAATTGTGTTAAACTATTAAACGTATAACTGTTTCACTTATGTTTCGTATAACGTCACTACACTTCGTATTATATGTAATAGTCTCAAAATGACTTTAACTGCCGCACTCAGAGACGTCAATTAGCAGTAATCTGTCATTAACAAAATGTTTTCATTGAATAATCGTCTTTATGCGTATAGACTTAAGTATTACGTTTTTACTAAATAAACTTTAAAGTTAAGTAACATCTCTGAGTGCGGCAGTAAGAGGGCTTTGACTTTTGACGTTCGAAATTGATTGTTATTTCGTTGTCAAATATTTGAATATTTTTTTAATATGAGGTTGGTTATTTTAAAATGTTTGACAACTACATATATAAAAATCATTAGACATCGATTGTCAAGATTCAGTGGAATCCTAGGAATCGGTTTTTTATTATAAATTTAATATTTATTTATTTATATCATATCAGTTCAAGAAAAACGTGTTACTCTATTGACTCAATTTTTGTCAAGGATTATTTCATAAGCTTTGACTCTGAATAACTCTTTTAGCAATTATCATAAACGTTCCACTGCTTGGCACAGGTCTCCTCCAAAGAATGTGGAGGGAATTTCGCCTACTATACCACACTGGCCAGACGGTTTAATAAACGGTTTGTTTCGAATTTTCCATTTCTTGCAGTGCACTTGTCTGCTTAAAGGTTAAAGTTACTCCCTTAGTCGCCTCTTATAACACCCACGGGTTAAAATGGGTGACATTATGTAAATAACTAGGCTATTAAATCCTCAAATATATATTTTTTTAACAAAAGCAACATGGTTACTGACATGAGTGTTATACTCATGTCAGTAACCATATTAAAATAAATTAGAATTACGTAACACTCACCAAACAAAAACATAAATAAGTTCTTTACCATTTTACTGAACAATAACAACAAATACATTTCTCAGCGCTTTACAGAACGCAAGAGCCTTCTTCAAAGCAAAGCTAATATTTTTATAATTACACTTTTATTGAAGACTGCAAAACTTATTACAGAAACTCTTTGTGGTCGCAATTTTCTTCATAAAGATATTATATTACGTGAATTTGTGCATAGTTAATCATATTATATGATTGTTGTATTTTAATTAATCGACTGACAGGATAAAACAAGTAAATGATAAAAAAATATAATAACCCGACTGCAAAAAATCAACAGATAAGCAACGCACTAAAAAGACCGACAAATGGTTGTAATTATTATTCCTGATTAAATTTAAATACATAACATATGTAATATATTTGTAATAGCCATTTGATTCTTTTTATTTTGATACACTACTCGATACGATTGGTTAAAATAAAATGTTAACTACTTACAATTTGGCGCCAAAAGTCCGCCGTTTTGTTTTGTTTTTTTTTATTGAATTGTATCTTGGGACACTTGGCTTTATGAGAAGAATCTAACGATGCCTTAATTGTCGAAATCCATCCAGCCGTTTAGAAGAAACGTGGGAACAAAGAAATTTACATACCTAATATCCTGACAGTCGGGTAAAAACACGGAGGCGAAATATGCCCGGCCAGTGAACATAGCTAATATATGCCTTATAGCCGTTTTGCAAATATAAACTAATTCAGCATTTAAATGAACTAGCTCTTTGGGAATTGGATCTCAAGTTTGCCTGCAAATCTAATTAGAATGCAAATGGAATGCAACTAAAGTTGTTGATCAAATCTAGCTGCGCGTTTTGCAACTGCAGATATTGTTATGGAGTACCTAAACCCTTCTAAAGGTAAGGCAAAGGTTGCGGGTGGCCGTTGGTTGCAGGCAGCACAAAATCGCTCGCTGTGGATTAAATTAGGTGAGGCCTATGTTCAGCAGTGAACGTTATTAGGCTGATAACATGATGATGATGATGAAACCCTTCTTCAAATGTCTCATCTGCTCACGTTGAAGGAAAACATCGATAACAATCGGCATTGCCATCATCATCATTCAGTCTAGCTCACACAATACATTTTTGTGACACAAAACCTAATTTTTAATCTAACCTCACCATAACGGATTTTTCTTTCAAAAATATTCTAATACATAACTGGTTGTCTAGCAATTGTAACTGAATCTGACCCTTAAAACCCTGCAATAAAGCTGTACCGAATACAAAACAGACACGCGGGCCCTGAATCCCTAAGAATCCCTTGAGAGGGCTCCCTAATTTTTTTTTGTCGTACATCAGTCAAGGTTACAATCCAACAGAGAATTATGTAACTTTTTTCGTTTAACAAAAACTGTTTATTTTGTTAAATTGGGTCGTTTCTATAGGTCGTGTTTAATTAAGTTTCAATTAATTTGATTGCATCGTTTTATGGTCGTAGTATAAGATTGGTGAATACGAGGTTCGATTACCGCACAGGACTATTATTTAAATTTGTGCAGCCATGTTAGTAAAGTGGGAGTACTTTACTATATAAGGATATACGATATAAGGATCGCTACCTATTGCGCTAAAGGCCAGTTCGCTGACATAGTTTAGCCCTGAAAAGAGCTAGCTAGACTCAGGCCACTCTTTTTAATCACCCAAAAGTTACAATTTCAATTGGTTACAATTTTAGTCAATTATTTTATTATTAAAGATAATAATTATGAATACGTTCTCGTAACGTTCTACGATGAAATCTGGGAGATTAAGTTGATTCCAAGATATGAAAGAATATCATAGTTCCAGCCTAACATGGGCGTTAACGTGGCACTATGTTAGTCATAAACAATTCCTGTAAGCTCATAATAACAGCAATGAATCCTTAAAAACACCGAGTGCTAACCTACTTACTCGTCTACTCAATACGTCTAGGACCCCCCAACGGAATTAATCAGATTTCATATTTTTTTTATTGTGAATACGGACGGCGGCGCGGCATGTATAGGGACACTGTGAGTGTAGTGTGATAGTGCGTGGATAAACAATAATGTTAGGGTAGATTTTGATGAATCTACCTCACTAACGGAGCCATGACATCGCCTCTCCAGTCAGCTTGTAACCACGGCCGGTGTAACCTTGTCGGAACGTCAAGCATCATGGCATGTGAATTTCCGTTTAAAATCAAAAAATATTATCATCGAAATCGAAATTTAAAAGTAAATTATCAGATTTCATTTATTAAGAATCATTAATTAATTTAATGTTCATGTTTTAAAAGATTTAAAAAATTAAGAAAATTTTTTGATGCGTTCAGTATTAATCTACGATAATTCACTGACTGCCACACTCAGAGACGCCAATTAGCAGTAATCTGTCATTAACACAATTTTGTCATTGAATAATCGTGTTTAGGCGTATAGAATTAAGTATCACACGTTTTTACTAAATAAACTTTAGTTAAGTAACGTCTCCGAGTACCGCAGTGAGTAAAATAAGTATTGTCATACAATGGCCTTCTTTCCATATAGGTACGTTCTATGACCTCAAAAGTCAGAATATTCTGGAAATTTAAGAAAACTTAACAATATTAAAATTTCTTGAAACGAGAACTTAGTCTATTATATATATACTAATTATATTCTTCTCTTGTTTGTTTCATGAATATTAATGTACTGTCAGAGTTCTTATGTTATTTAACTGTTATTAGAATTATAATAAAACTGTTTCTTAATATCAGAACCCAAAAATATTAATCTCTGTCTTACAGTTACCACTGTATTGATCTTAAAAGTCAAAGATTTTAAAACTAATAATACTTAAGTACCCCATAGATGCATACATAAAATATACCAACCAATAATTTCTCACAAAGTAGGTATTTATAAAAATATGTATAACAATATTTGATTGCAATTATTTTACGCTTTAAAATATAGATACAATTCATTAGTCCAAACCACATCTGTCCAACACAGAGGAATTAACTGCGTGATGAGTATTTGGCTGTCAAACACTAGCATGAACAGATTAAAGCGCCTATTTAAACAGGCTTATAATAAATACATGAAAATATTCTGTCCCATTAAAAGACTTCATTTACTTCTACATATACGTACCTATTAAGTAATAATAACAGCACATTACATATATCGCGTAGATTTAATATATTTTAGTAATATTTTCCTCAAAGTACAGCCTTCTTCAATTCCGAGCTCTTTTCACTTGCGACGTACATACATTCACATTAAATTTTCATTGACATTACACGACGAAAAGAGACAAAAAATCAGCTGAAAACATTAACACGTGCATGCCAAACATCAAAAGGGTCCGTAAGGAACTCCATCGCGCTATAAAATTCTTGAAAAGCTTACCTGATCTCAATTCGAAAGGCATGATCAAGCGTGAAAACCGCCCCTCCCGTGCAGTTGCCCCGGTCACAGACACAACCCACCACCCCGCGACATTGCACGCCAACTAATGCATTGCACACACACTCACACACTAGACACACAACTACACCACTAGTTTCGATGTAAAGGTAACAGAACGGACGTTACTCGTCAATGGTGTATACCATCACGTACGGTGTATCCCGTTTCGTGAAAAACGATATGGGACGGCAGACTCGACGCGGCGAGCGCGGCGATGGCGAGGTCACTTCTGCCGTTCTGCCGCGGCGCGCGCCGCCAGCGCCCCCCGTTGTCATGACGACGGTCCCGGGCGATATCTGCCCCGGTCCTCTTTGGCGAACAAAAACAAAAATAGCAAATTAATTGCGTAATCGTGTGCCGTGAACATTTTTGCTAAGGTTAATTAGTACATCAAAGGGGTGCGGAAGATAAAAATGGATGTCGATCGGCTGTGACGAGGTAAGCTTCACTTTTTCCGTAACGATCGTGTCACCTTTAGAAGGGTTAAATGCACCTAAAATTGACCCTTGGCTGTCAAAAATATGTTTAAAAATAAATATTTATTTGCTTGACCTTGTACGCTTTTAATCAAAACGATGACGAAGCATTTAACTTCACCTTGAACTATAAAACACCTGAAACCTTTTCACTTTGACAGACAAAACACTCCGATATGACGCAGTGAAAGAAATTATGTAATTGGAACGTAGAGAGAAGTAAAGTAGGCTAAGCATTTAGCATTCATTTAAAAATGAGTTGTGCTAAAATATTGCATTGTAATTGAATTTAAGATTTAATTATTCCTGGCGGGGAAATAAATCTTTGAAACGATTCTTTCGAATGGATTCATTTCGTTTCAGTACTTTGAGTTTCTGATTGAAAATGTTAAAGTATTATGAAGCCTGATAGGATTCCCTTTTTATACTGATGAGCAATAATAATCCAATTGATACTTTTCTTTTAGATTTTTTGTCTGTATTTAAAAATTATGAATATTCCATGGCATATTTTTAAAATCTTTATCTACTAGTCTATGAGGTAGGTCTAGTCTATGAGGACAGTATACAAACTTTAACTATGACAAAACTCACAATTCTCCAAAATTGATCCTCAAAATTGTTTCAGAAAAAGGGTTTCTGAATTTGAAGTCTTCGCGCCCTATATCCCCAAAGGATTAGGCAGAAGTGTAATTCCCATACTTCAGCAAAAAAGGTCCCATTTAAACCTATTGACTCATGTGAATTTCTTGCAAGTTCTTCTCATAGCTCCACCCCCTCAGCGAACTGATTCCGACACTACTTTTAGGATAACCTGTTACATTCTTAACTTGTGACTTTCATAAGTGTTATTTTGTAACCTAGATGAATAAACGAGATTTCAATTCATATCATTTCACTCAAATATCAAGATATCAGATCATGAAGACTGTGGAGAAATTCGGCCTACACTATAGGTATTCGAAGAGGGTCACGTCTCGATAGCTCTGCAGTCCCTACCTATTGTACGTTAGGGTCCATTTTTCATTACGTCTAAAGCCTGAATATCTTGCCATCAAATAAAACCATTTTGATGAAAATGTCACTCGGGAATATGTTTTATTGTCGTACTTTTGAATGGGTTTCGGCTTAGACGAATCGAAAATAGCTTAGCTAAAGGGGTTTCGGTCGCAGGGTTACCAATTTAAATTCCGATCCACGTTAACTCGTTGTTCATACATTCATCCATTTCGTGATTTGACACTGTTGAAGGGTTAAGATGAATACATAATAATAAATGGGATATTATTCGCATTGTTTATATATCACTATGTGATTTTTCTATAAACCCTATAGTGCCCTATATCAACCCGCCAGGCCAGCGTGATATAGTAGGCTAAATTGCCCAGTAGTGGGACGTTGGTGGGTTGAAATGATGATGATGAACGACGTCCACTGCTGCACATAGGTATCACCTAATTTACGTCTTCCAATACGTGGCCGCCACTCGAAAACTTTTTTCCCCATCGGCCATCAGTTCTATGAGCTATGTGCTAGGTTACCACTTAATAACACGTTAAGTTAGGTTTTCTCGATGATTTGAAAATGTCTTTCCTAAAAGATAAGAAGTAGATCCATAAAATTTAATTTTTAATTTTTTGACCGCGGTGATTACTTTTGTCTCCCACTTTGCTATGGAGGAAAGTAGATAATTTCTTCCCAACTCCATTTACTTCTGATTAATTTTATTGCGGGTTCCAAGAAGTAGATTAGGCATGCCTTGGGAATCAAAACTTGGTGTTCACAAGGGTCATCGCTAGTTCAAGACCAAGTTCAAGTTCATTTAATTGCAATAAAATATGTGGTAATTACATGAGATAGTGGGTACAGTGTTATTAGTCCAGGACACATTTTGCTGCATTTCTTGTGGCATGCAAATTAATCCAAGCTCACAGGTGTTGCAGTAGTGGACCATCAGGCGGACCGTACGTCTGTTTGCCACCGTCGGGGTATAAAAAAATAAAAAAAAAAAGGTGGGATTGTCCCTGTAAAAAAATTACATCCATATGTTGGTAGATACTAACTACTTTATCTTAAAATATTAAGCAATTTCCATCGCTTTGGTTTGACACTTTATATAAATGCTAAACAAGTAATGGAAAAATTCAAACCCACGATGGGACTTGAACCTTGGACTTGAACCCTTAATATTATGTAAATATTGAGTTTCTACTTTCATTACGATATTAATCTACCTGCAATGGAGGAATATCGTCCGTAGGTTTCTGTAACGAGCCACGGTGATAAGTAGAAAAACGTTGTCATGACGTCATCATGTTAACAGGTAATGGATAAATTCGATCTCAGGGACGTCCACCCGCGTAGCTCAGATGGAAGAGCACTGCACACGGAATGGCAGGGTCGCGGGTTCAAGTCCCGTCGTGGGTTTGAATTTTTCCATTACTTGTTTTGCATTTATATAAAACTTTATCTTTAGTAACATAATATAATTCGAGTGATAAAAGGGATGCTTGTGTACAATTGTCTACTCCTTTGGGGCGACTGTAAACTATGATCAGTTGCCCAGATAAGGTTCAACATTATGCGTAATTTGGGACAATAGTGGTTACTGCGGTGTTGGTGACATTTAAATAACAATGAAATGTATAATAATGATAAGACTTCTCTTATAGTTAAATTGCCTTTTTGTAGGATCTTACAAGGAGTTTGTGAAGATGAAAATATGTTTAGTAATTTTGATGTTATGTTAGTTTGTCATGCTACTGCTGAATAGATTTTAACAAAATTTGACGCAAAGATAACTTATTCTTCGATACATGGGTACAGGTGTTCCGTGAATTATTATCTATGACGTGTCTTACACAATCGAGACAATGTGACGTCAAATGGGAAGCTTGTTGTTGTACATACAATATTGTTGTATATAATCGACACTTCACGTGACCAGAGGGCTGGTTTTTATCTCGCACAGAGAATCAGCATTGCCATCCAGCGTGGCAATGCTGCTAGCCTTCTGGGCACTTTCCCTTGTGACAATGATGCCGACGAATACTTTGACGCCTAGCTCACATTACCATTTGTATTATTATTTATTTATAGTATTGTAAATAGTACTTATAGATGTAAGTAGATAGTTTTTATTTAGTTTCAAAAAGTTGTATATTAAGTTATATATTATTTTATTTTATTACTAGAAGTTGCGCGGGGCTTCGCTTCCATCGTTTTTATTTTGCCACTGCTCACCTCCTATTGGCTGTAGCGTGATTTTATATAGCCTATAATCTTCCTCGATAAATGGGATAGTCAACACTAAAAGAATTTTTCAAATCGGACCAGTAGTTCCTGAGATTTTAGCGTTCAACCAAACAAATAATAATAATAATATTCATAATAATAATATTCTACCACATTTACACAGCGTCATCTAGTCCCAAATTAAGCAATTATATTTGCTTGTGTTATGGGTGCTAAACAAGTGATGTACTAGTCAAATACTTATTTTTTTATAACACATACATATTATAAATAAATTACACCCAGACACAGAACAAACAATCATGCTCATCACACAAAGATTTGTCCTGGGTGGGGATCGAACCCACGACCTCCGGCTTAGCAGTCAGGGTCAGTAACCACTAGACCAACAGCCCAGTCAAATAAACAAACTGTACAGCTTTATAATATTAGTATAGAACTATAGAATATAGTATAGATTAGTCCTGTGGGGAATGGGGAATCAAATTTATTAGCCTATTTTAAGAATAAAATGATAAGACGTAATGAACGTAAATTGCAAAATAAACCTCTTCGGAATATACAGCGTGGTGCTGTTTTTTTTACTTTTACACGAGCAGGTAAAAGAGTTTGCATATTGAACATGTTTGAAACCTTTTTCACAAGATTGCATGCACGGAAATTCACGGAATAGTGTACGGTTTGACATAAAGTTTGCATAAAGAAAAGCGGAATATTTTACGGTGTCGCACTTTTTTGTCTAACCTATTAAACATACACTTCTAAACGTTCTATTGAAAATTGCATAAGATGAGATAAACAAGAAAAACACATTTTCAGCAAAGCAACATCTAACATTTGTTCTCACGGAAAATAATACAAACAATGCTGTAATAAATTATAAATATTTTTGTATAAGGTAGGCTTAAAACTAGAAATAAAAGGTTATTCTATTCTATTCTATTCTAAACGTTCTATTGGTGAACTGGTTAGCTATTAGCAAGGAATACTAAAATAGTTGAGTGACGTAACAAGAGGAGGATGGAGTCTGTACTGGCACCAGGAACTTCCCACCTATAGAACCTTTGACCAGCGACAGGTAACAATTATTCGTTCTGTTTATACAGTTCATTCAAAATAACTTTTTCTTTAACGATGCTCAATATAAGAGATACTGTTTAAGTCTTTGTGTATGGGTTTTTGGAAGGTTTTACTTGACTATACCTAATTGAGATTGATTTTGACGTTGTAGGAGTTTTATTATATTATTTTTTTGTCAAGAATGTTTAAGTTTCTGTCACAATTAAATAAGCTTTTAATTCATACACAATACACATACACTATTCATGCTTTTAAAAAGGAGTGAATATGTTTTTTAAGGGTCGGCAACGCGCTCGTGATGCCCCTGGTGTTGCAGGCGCCCATAGGCTACGGTAACCGCTTACCATGAGGCGGACCGTACGTCTGTTTGCCACTGTCGTGGTATAAAAATAAAAATAAATCAGAGATAGTACACACATATTTCAGAAAAGACTTTAGCAATTTTAATGGAAATTCGTTCGTTGATAAAGTTGTTATACCTAGATGTAAAAAAATAGGTATCTTCCCATACTACTAAAACTTCGCAGTTGAATTTTGCAATTACATGATTAACCACTGCCTGCCGAGCTGAAATAAGCTCGGTATTGCAAATATTTTTAAAGGGCATTATTCGAAGTTGCCTCTTGCAGTAGACCTAACTTAGGAAAATAAGCTAGAATAAATTATTAAAAAGCACGCTTGCTCTACTGAGCTCTGAAATCCGGATAAAATACGCAAGCGCTTTAGTTTGGAAGCCAACGCCTATTAAACTTATTCATAATTTAGTTCTGAAATTTGGCAAGGCACCTCGACTTTCGTTGCACTCTGACGTCAGCGATGTACTATTATGTCATGGAATACAGGTATAAATATCGTAATGAAAGTAGCAACTCAATATTTAAACTACATTTATTCAATAAAATATTTACAGATAACTTAAAAATTATACACAACTAACCTATTAAAAAGAACCAGATACTCTATTTACAGGAAATTCCTATAAATAGAATAGGTATCTGATTGAGATCAGATTCCTAAGGAAACGTACCCAAAAGGCTACCCACATAACCACGTTGGATGGCAAGGGTAATACGTTGCCCTAGGTAGAGGTCAGCCTTTTGGTCATGTGATACCTACCGCAGAAACACGCTTACAAATTTCACGATAAAATTTGTGAGTGTTTATTCCCCAAGATCCAGAGTTTAAACTATATTAAATCTTTAGAAACAAACAACAGCTAACTATTTTATAGACGCGAGGTTGAGTTACCTACCTTCTCATATCTCCCTCCACCTACTATAGTAAACATGGCATCACATCAATCACGACTGAGTCATGAAGGCTCGTCTCGATTTGTAAACAAATATCAGTTATCGGGCGCCTTCATAAAAGGTATAGTATGTCGATGCCAGTTTTACCTAAATTCGACTCTAACACAATCGCCCTAAGACGCCTTTTCCTTGTTTTGCATCTTTAGCTATTTATCATCACACGTTATTTCCTAGAAGGAGTAAGCAGTAGTGCATCGTGCCCACATTTTGCCAGCTTTGTCTAAAATATCCAATTTTATTCTAAGTTAGTCATCTAAACAACTATTGAAGTTTCTGTTTGTAGTATCGTAATAATAGTATGTAGTTTTTAGAGTCATCATCATCAGCAACCCATTAATGTCCCACTGCTGGGCTCGGGTCTCCTCTCCTCTATCTAGAGAGCTGAGTTTTTAGAGTAAACATATAAAAGTATGTAAGGTACTATCTTAATTACCTTATATCACAAAGAATAACTAAGGCCCTGAAAAAACTCAACAACTATTAAATCATTGTCCATACGAATAGCTAGTCTTAAATAAAATTGATACTCCGCATTTTATTATCATTATAAATAAAAATATATTTAATTATTTTTTTGGTTTCTTTACGTTCAAAAAATATAATTTAGAGTTTGTGTTAAAACAGCAGCTCGTTTTTATCCATGTTATAACAATGAAATCTCTATAATCAAGAACGCAAATACCGCTTCCAATTCACAAACAAACTTGGCGAACCAATCCCGTCTCTATTCTGATTTAATCAACAATGCACCAAATTACTTTATCCTCATCACAATCAACTTTAATATTAATATAGAAGCGTTCATTTGTCGTGTAAACAAGCTTTGGAACTTTCTAGAAGCTCCGCCTAAAGTCACTTTGTGTGGAACTTCAAAATTACTTGGAAACTTTTCAACATTATTAATTAGACACTTCATACTGGGTCTTGTTTGGGAAAGGTAATGTGTTTTGGGAACACGTTGGTTTGATAATATAATTATGTGTGCCTACAATCAGTACCGCACCTGGCGCCTCGTCATAGGGGGCGTCGAAATCATCCGAAACTTAACTGCGGTTTTTAATGAATTCGGTTCTTAATTAAACAGGTCCACGCAGAGCGAGCAACCTCGTTTTGGGCTAGTTAAAGCACAATGAATAAGCAATGTTGTGAAAAAACACTATCACCATGTTGAAATGTACTATCAAATTTTTGTAATTATTATTCCTGATTATATTTAAATATATAACATTTGTATATATTTGTAATCTCCATTTGATTCCCTTTATTTTGATACCCCAATCGATACGTTTGGTTAAAAAAAAAATTCTAACTTCTTACAATTTAGCACCTGAAGTCCGCCGTTTGTTATTTTTTTTTATAATACCTATTTAAGGACACTTGGGTTTTTGAGAAGAATCTAACGATACCTTAATTGTCCAAATCCATCCAGCCGTTTGGAAGAAACGTGGTAATAAAGAAATTTACAAACATACAAGATACGCGCGAAAAACAATACCCGACAATTCCAGTCGGGTAAAAAAGCAACCTCCCGAAAAGAGTTAAAATAGCTGCATCGAATTGTATAAAACATATCTAAGAACCATTCCGATTATGTCAGTTTTCAAACAATAAAACCGCATTAAAATTGAGCTATTCCTTCAGTAGCTACAGCCTACGATGCTACGGACACAGGCACGCCTAACATATAACACCGCCTTTTTGCGTCGGGAATTCAAAAAGTACTAGGACCATTACTGCCTACAATCAGTCACGCTTAAATTGAACTAGGGCAGAGAAGTCTGGTGATAACTGGAGCAAACTTACAGTTGGGTGGATCTCAAAGGCAATCAACAACGGAGCAGACTTAGGCATAGTGTTAAGCTTAACGCCTAGAAAGATATTATATAAATAAAATTAGAGCAGACATCTGTCAAGCTATGATTCTCTGAAATTACAGAGAGATTATAACAATCAAACTAAAGTCTGCTAGCGTGATGTTAAAAGTAATGGATACGTATTAAAAGTTACAATACTTATTAATACTTATAATGAAGTTTAAATTTAAAATTACAATGCCATTTTTAGGGTTTTTGTCGTATACTAAGCCACGGCGATTTTTTGCAGCTATCCTCTGTCATTCGTTTTACGAATGCGGATTGCTAGACAGTATTTTGAGACTGTATCGCATCGACTGTCTGCATAAAAAGTCGCTGTGGGATACGAGCGTATACGAGGGTATAAAACCGACAGCTGTTAGACTATGCAGAAATTTCCTTTATGTGTTCATAAACTTAGAGATTTAATGTCCTTATAAATAAAAACCTCTAAATATTTTTGGATATTCGAATACGTGTCAGCACCAAAACTACTAAAAGGCTGAATTGAAATATAAAAGTTTAAATACTACCACAAATGCCATCAGTAAACTGAAATCAGCCAAAAAATGTAGCTGCGGCATTTACTGCAGTGCCCAACTAACTTGGTTCGAATAAACTATGTCCACTTTTCAGTAAAATTGCAATGACTGCCCTGAGATCTGACTTGCAATCTCGACTTTCAAATAGTTGGTTTCAATATCGTTGTCAAATGTTCAACCAATCTCATTTTGAGATTCTAAGAAGGTTCTCACGGACAGTAATTGTATATTTAATTAAACGTTTAGTTATTTTTTACTGTCAGAATTTTACACCCGAGCAAGCGGCTCGTAGTGGTAGATCTCTTCACATTGACTAAAGATTGCGAAGAAAACCCAATAAAGCCTCTGCTTACTCAAAAGGAAAACGAAGAGAATTCAGAGGAAGAATTGGGCCTTCTTGTTTTGTTTTTGAACGTTAATCATTTCTCCAAATATTTTCTTTGACAATCTTCCCTGCAAATGTACGGAGTGTTCTTCAAGAACGTTTCACTACTGTTCCCTATAGTAATAATAAACTTCAGTAATGGTTTTACTGTTTTGTATACTCTAAGAGTTTATAGCTAACTGTAAACTGGAGAAGTAGTTAGTCTAGTTTGGTATACTAAGGAAAACGTTCGTAACGCTCTCAAAAATCTATTTTAACGTAATTTTTGTAAATTTGGTTTACGAAGAATGCATTTTGAATGGTGATTTATTCGAAATTCTAGTAAAACTAGAAGTCGTGCGGAGCTTCGTTCTCGACGTTGTTTGTTTGGCCACTGCTCAGTTCCTATAGGCCGTAGTGATATTATATAGCCTGCCAACATTTAAATATTTTTTCATTGTTCCAGAGATTATCGCGTTCAACTAAAATATAAACAAAGTCTTCAGTCTTATAATATTAGTAAGTATAGATTTATTTTTTACTTAATTTAAAAGGCTACGTGTTATGTTACTAAAATATTCCCTCTTTCGCCAAGTTCTAGATCTCTAGTACAATTGAAATGATTGGAGTAAAGGCATGAAAGCGTCATCATCAGCAACCCATTAAGTCCCACTGCTGGGCTCGGGTCTCCTCTCCTCTAACTAGAGAGCTGAGAGGGTTTTTCCATAATCCACTCACGCTGGCCTAGTGTGGATTGGTGGATCAGACATACTCATAGAATTTCTTCTAGGGTATGTGGGTTTCCTCACGATGTTTTTCCATCACCGTTAGCAGATGGTAAGCCACTTGACTAGTATATATAAATTCCACAAAGTGGAATCCACATTGGTACTGCTGGTCTGGATCGAACTCGATCCTCGATCGATTTCTTTTATTGAAAGCGTAACAAACAATTTAACTCATTTTCACCTCCTACTAATATTATAAACGCCAAAGTTGGATGGTTAGATGGACTATGTATGGATGGATGTCTGATGATCAGAACAACTGAAAGGATCTGCCCCTAGACAACTGGCAAATCGCTGTTTCTATTCGATATAATGAATGTCACTGCAATATATTTGAACACATACATGTCACGTGATCAATGTTCTAATTTGACAGTCGAAAGGATAAATAGATCGAATCAATTGCCCAGATTGATTATATTCTGTAATAGCACATAGATTACTTTTTACGGATTTATCGGAGCCGCCGACGGAAGCTAGTCTATACAATAAGTTTTTTTTATATATATATATATTTAAACACACATATAAAACTATTATTACAGGTACAACCTAATGCAATAGCCTATGTACATAAATATAATAATTAAAAACTAACTTAAATTTACAATCGCACAATAAGGGACCCGTATAAATCCCTTCAGTTTACACGAAAAGAGACCTACAGTTAGAGCCAACGTGCTTAAGTTAAAAGAAATTCTGTCCGCAAGTATAAACACGAAACAGAAAGTCGACTTTCAAAATTTGTTGGTTTTGATGAGATTCGTATAACGACGCAGTAGAAAGGGTTCATTAAAATTAATATTCTGTTAACTTTAGACTGTGGTTCCGCGTACGTTGACTTAATTAGCTGCAGACATACCGTAGCGATGTAATACTGCTTAGTAAGAAAAGATAAGTTGAACAAAATTCGTTTAAACTTTAATATAATAATAATATTGTACCACATTCACACAGCACCGTCTAGTCCCAAATTAAGCAATTATATTTGCTTGTGTTATGGATACTAAACAACTGATAAACTACTTAAATACATTTTTTTTTAATACATACATAAATATTATATACCTAATAGATAAATGACACCCAGAAACAGAACAAACAATCATGCTCATCACACAAAGATTTGTCCTGGGTGGGGATCGAACCCACGACCTCCAGCTTAGTAGGGTCACTAACCACTAGACCAACAGGCCAGTCGAATATGTATGTTTTGTGTGCAGACCTTATGTAACATAATACGAAATACATAGTTAATAATACATAATTACCTTTTTCTGAGATAATGAGATTATTTCTGAGATCCGTGTAGTGACGAATTAAGAATACATAATGTCACTACCCCATCTCAACCTGTGGATGTCGTAAAAGGTGAATAAGGAAGTAATCTTATGCCGACAAGAGCACTGCGAGAAAAGGAATATTCGAAACAAACCCTATACTAACCCATCTGGCCAGCGTGGTATAGTAGGCTAAATTCCCTCCACATTCTTTAGAAGAGACCCGTGCTCAGTAGTAGCACGTTTATGGGTTGAAATGATGATGATGATGCCGTGGTGGTGGTTCAGCAAAAGTGTGTCCGACTGCTCCACAAGTGCTTCCAGGTTCGATTCCCGAATCTAGCAAAAATGGGACTTGTTGGATTCGTCGAATGAGCAAGCTGAAGTGGCAGTGGGTTGGTCACATCTGCAGAAGGACCGATGGACGATGGAGCAAACGTGTCCAAGAGTGGAGACCGCGACTCGGCAAACGTAGAGTAGGACGCCCTCCAGCTAGGTGAACCGATGACCTGAAAAAGGAGGATCGAGTGTTATGGCCCGTGTTAGGAGAGGCCAATGTACAGCAGTGGACTGTAATAGGCAGAGATGATGATGATGGGTTCGTTCATTTCAGACACGCCAACAGACTTCGTGGAATAAAATATCTGCTAAATTATGTACCAATTCGACATACTATTACCTACTTATACTATATCGAATTCAAGAATCGTCGTCGAACAATAACATTATTTTTAAAGTATAAAACAAAATTCTCAGCTACCCACCAACTTGGACATTGTCTACAACAACGCAATACTTCAAACAATTCGAAGTTTAAATGAGTATTGTGAGTTTAGAAGACTTGTAAAGTGTGGTTAGTTAGTTAACCCTTTGACGAAGCTTCTGAAGGACATGAATTTGTTTATCTATTGTCTGATGACAAGAGATTAGGTTGTTGAGCTTCGCTCTCGTAAACCTTTGTTTGGCCATTACTCAGCTGATATTGGTCGTAGCGTAATGTTATATAGCCTATAGCCTTCCTCGATAAACGGGCTATCTAACACTAAAATATTTTTTCTATTTAAATCAGCGGTCCCTGAGATTAGCTCGTTCACAGACAGACTATCAAAATAATATTCGTAAGTATAGCATACTAGAAGTTATCGAGGAAGGCAATAGGCTTACATCACGCTACGGCTAATAGGAGCTGAGCAGTGGCCAAATAAAGAACCACGGGAGCGAAGCCCCGCGTGATCTAGTATTAGTATAGATTTAAATAAACAAGTATACAAGTAGTTGAGAGCTCTATCGATTTTCCTTGTGACTCGTCTCGTCTAGTGCTCGTCTAGGTCGTTTGTACTCAAAAAACGTTCCTACAACGTCGTGATTAGATCTAATATGAAAGTCAAACATCAGACTGCAGACTTAATGAAGCTTATCCACAGCAATTCAGATTTATAGATAGATTTTTACAAGATACAGATTTATTATCGATTATCGCTGTAAAGGTAATCTACTGCTAATTTACTTACAGAGATTTTTTTGATAATTTTTGCACAATACTTGATAAAATAAAAACTTATTTAAACTGAAAAAATATGTAATAAGTAATAATAAATCTTTTAAATAAACCATTTATTTTTGGAAATAGTTACATGGCAAGGTTATATTTATATAAAAAAAATTATATGTAGGTACACGTAAGGGTACCTTTATGAAACAATAACTAAACTTAATCTTAGTGACATACATTTTACACAGCGTTTTTAACTGAAAACTAGGTTTTTCATATTACTATATATATAGCTTCACGAAATTTTTAACCTCGAGATGAAATTGTGAAAAATACACGCATCAAATTCTATAAAAAGAAACTGCTGGATAGCTTGCAATAATCTCAGGACTGACCAATAACTACTGGTCAGATTATTAAAATTCATATAATGTTGGATAGAAAAATCAATACTAACTACCTACCTACATTTGTTCAAAATTAATATGCCTAATTATATTATTCTTGAAAAGCTTTAGTTTTCATTGAAAAGCCTGAATTTTGCACCTGAGCAACACGTTCAAATCATTTTGCTATATTTTTTTCGTAGGCGCTAGCTTTGTAATGTAAATCAACGGACCAAATTAAAGTACCTCAGATTTGCAACTGAACAATATGTTTAAAATATTTTTGCTTTATATATTTTAATAGGCGTTAGCTTTTGTTATGAAACTCGAACCGACTAGCTAAAATAATATAAATTTTATATTATTCTAGTTATAGCTGTAGCTATATATCAATTATATTATTATTAATTAAACTAATCTGCATTTTGTCTAGCTTAAACGCATAGAAAACGAAAGTTTTATCATTACAAATCTAGCTGTTAAAATTAATTTAATAATTATGTATAACTCGTAAGTTATTATAATTAAAATGAATAACTTGCACATTATTATATTCCATAATAGTTTCTATTGTGAGAATCATCATCATTTCAACCCATAAATGTCCGCTCCGCACGGGTGTCCAACAATGAATGAGGAGGGAATTTAACCTACCACGCTGGTCAGACGGGTTTTGTTTCGAATTTTTTTGTGGGAATTACTTTATTTATCTAAAACAATGTATTAACATCAAGATTGTATCATCATCATCATCATATCAGCCCAACGACGTCCACTGTTGAACATAGGCCTCACCTAATAATCGCCAAGATTGTATATATCAATCAAACTATCACTTAGACGCAAAAGGTAACCTATTGACAATGCAATTAGCAGCTGGCAAATCTTAACCTATGATGCCTTTAGGACTGAACTAAACGTCAATCTAAGGTAAATCTCCAGATTTATTTCAATGTGAAGTTTATTGTGTTTTTAAGCAAGTGACCAACGTATAAAGCGTTAAATATCCTGAACTTCAGAACCTGAGCGATGGTGGCCGAATGGATAACTGACTGGCATGCAAATCGTAAGGTCCGAGTTCGATTCAGACCGGCATGCAGTAGGTTTCAATGTGGATTTCACTTTGTGGATTTTTTATGTACCAGTATGCGGGTTGCAGGGGGGGTTGTTAAAAAACTTTTTCTTTAATCTCTATAATCTGTACTTCCTTGTATAGGTATTCCATCCAATTACCACCAAAAATACAACCGAAAAACTACACCAAAACCTTACAAAGTCTCATATCCTGCCAAATTTGAAGCGCCCAAAAAACTCAACTTTGTTCTCGACAAAAACTAACCACCACCGCTCTTTCAAAGGGCACTTGTTTGTCATTGTAGTAGAATACCTCGGAACTTGGCAGGATACCGGATATCTTTGTGTATTGTCCTTGTGTACAAAGATACTCATTATGTGTATTTTAATATACAAGGGTTGTGTACTGCAAAGTGTGAATATCTATAATAGTTGAATGAGTAAGTAACTCTATGAGCAAGATTAAATCTCTTATAATAAGAAAATAAACTACATAGTGGTTTTTAAAATATCAATGAACTAGAAGTCATTCTTTGTTTGGTCAACGCTCAGCTCCTTTTAGCCCTAGCGTGATGTTATATAACCTATAGCCTTCCTCGACAAATGGGCTATCCAACACTAAAAGATTTTTTCAAATATAAAATAAGTATAGTACTTATAGATAAATATTTGTCCCGTGTGGGATTCGAACACATGTCACTCGTCATGGCGATGTTGGCGAGGCGACCACCTTAGCTCCTACGATGACAGTCAAGCAATATCTATCAACTAGAAATCGAGCGGGGCTTCGCCCTTCGCTTTTGTTTGTCAAATGCTCAGCTTCTACTGGCTGTAGCGTATATTTTATATGCCTATAACCTTCCTTGATAAATGGGCTATCCAAAACTAAAAGAATTTTTCAAATCGGACCAGTAGTTCCTGAGATTAGTGCGTTCAAAAAAACAAACTCTTCAGCTTTATAATATTATAAGCATAGACAGATTATAGTAATACGACGAAAAACAACAAGTAGGTACCTCTAAATAATGATTAAAATGATTCGACACGTGTGTCGCCTCAATTCGAGCCATCCTCAGAATAAACACACAAACGAAAGGTTAATTTAAATACCAAAGGTTTTTATCATCCACATAGACAGAATTTTAGGTACCTATTTGCGTGTCATGAATCACTCAGTCTGGTAGTTGTAAATTGCAATGAGTCATTTACGCCTAGTGCGTCAAATGATATGTTAAAGTTAGTAATTATTTGTTATCTACAGCAACCCTTTATGGGCCTCCTTAACTAATTGTACAGTCAGCAACAACAAATAGCCGAACAGATCAAAAATTTCAAAACGCATGTAGGTATATACATACAGTAGCATACATAAATTGCTAGATTTGAATTTACGTTGATATTTCAATTCTGCTACTAGTCTTTGCGGCATACGATTTTGTTTTGTAATTCGTTAATTTTTTATTAGTAATATTATATTAGTAATATTTACTAATAATTTTACTAAATGTAAATCAATGTGAAAGTTAACATAGATGGACGGAGCTTGTGAGTCAATTGACATGAAATATTGAAAGGGTTTTGGTAAGAATTTAATATCCAATAAAAACAAGATACTTAATTACTATAAAAACAACACCAGTACCTGATCAATACTAACACAACAACAATACCTATTATGACATACGGTGCCGAGACGTCGACAATCACTGTAGGACTAGCCCACAAACTAAAAGTCGCGCAGCGAGCTATGAAACGAGCTATGCTCGGCGTCTCTTTGAAGGATAAAATTCGCAACGAAGTAATCCGACAAAGGACCAAAGTTACCGACATAGCTCGTCGAATAAGCAAGCTGAAGTGGCAGTAGGCTGGTCACATCTGCAGAAGGACTGATGGACGATGGAGCAAACGTGTCCTAGAGTAGAGACCGCGACTCGGCAAACGTAGAGTAGGACGCCCTGCAGCTAGGTGGACCGATGACCTGAAAAAGGTTGCTGGGTCTGACTGGATGCGGAAGACGAAGGACTGAGCGTTATGGCGCGTGTTGCGAGAGGCCTATGTCCAGCAGTGGACTGCAATAGGCTAAGATGATGATGATGATGATAAAACAACGTAAATTTATTGCTATAATCGTAGATTTCTTTAAAATATAACAAGTTCACGTGTTTGTATAAGACAGTCTTGAAAGGTTTACTAAGCTATAGTAAAGATGTCTGCGTTGCTAGTGTGTTGTGAGGAATTTTCCAATTTAGTCAGAGCCAATTTGCTGAGAGCTCGTGGAGGTACACAATAGTTATAGACTGTGGCACGTGGAAAATGTCATCACATGAGAAAATGTGAGGGATTACGGATACACAAAGTGAAATCACATTCGTACTACCGCATGCCGGTCGGAATTGAACTCAGACATGCCGGTCACTTATCCATTAGACCACATCGCTTGTCTAACTACAATGCACAACACGCTCTTAAACCCAATCCCCCTTATTACAAAATGCGGACTAAGCATTAAACTAGGTTTAAATTGACAACTTTGACACTAAAACAATGGCTTATGTCAATTTAAACCTGGATTAATATTTAGTCCAAATAAATAATAAAAGGGGGAATAACATCAAGGAATTAAAGCCACACTTTTGAAAAATAAAAACTTTCTTTACGACAAATAGCAGAATACAAATAAACAAAAGACATCGAGAGCTCGTAAATAACTATTTAACCATTTTGTTTAACACAATAGCACTTAACACTTGAATTGAATAACCTCTTTTGTAATTTGTAGTAGCAGTTTTTGTTAGCTTTTGTTTGTATGCTTAAGAATTTGTTTGCGGTGTATCCTGGCCTTCTTTTATCCATTTGGCAATGAAAAGGAGTGCTCTTTTCTTTCTGTATGCATGTTAACTTGCATAGCAATGAACTTATGATTTTGGAAATAAATAATTGTCTAGAGGGACATGACCAGGGTCGGATTTAGAGCTGTGGAGGCTGCTAATTAATTTCGAAATAAAAACTCAAAATCAAAATCGTTTTATTGCGTTTTATGTCGTTCTTCTAACATGTTAAACCATCTACTATATTCTATCATCTAGCACAATATATTGCCTTATGTGTTTATCAATAAAAATGCGAAAAAATCTATTAAAGAACATGTTAACTGCTGCAGAGCTGACCCGTCCAATTTTTTTTTTCTTGCTTGTGGAGGCCTAGGGCCATCGCCCCTGCCTGCCTGCCTTAAATCCGGCCCTGAGCAGGACCTCAGCCTTATTACACCAAAATATAAGATAATATAAGACCAACCATTTTTTTTAATCCTATGTTTTATTACATTTATTGATCATATAAGTATACTCACGTCCCCACCTACGCCCTTTAGTAACTATTATCTAATCTGTGCTTTTAGCTTTAAATCTTCGGCAGCTATCTTCGCACAAGTCCTTTGGGACAACCCATTCTATCTCGCCAGCCTGAAATATTATGTACTCTAAAAAGATATGTCTCAAATATAAACATTGAAATGAAAATTGTGTTCAAGATTTTTGAGCAATTTTGTAAAATTGAGAACGTGTGTGATTTGAATCTTCAGAATGAAGCTTTTTTTTAAATGTTTGCTGTCTGGGATTTTGCCAAGGGCGAAATTTGGTTTAGGTAGGTACCTAGGTATATGTTTAATTGGTATTTTTATTTTATTTAATGTAGTGCTTATACTCGTACATAACTAGTCAAATTTTTCGCTACAACTATTCCCATACACATCATGACCTTTGTCTGTATCGTTTGGCCACTGCTCAGCTCCTCTTACTCGTAGCGTGATGCTATAGCCTATAGCTATCGCCTAGTAGTTCCTGAGATTATCGCGATCAACCAAACAAATAGACAAACAAAGTCTTTGAACGCCAGACTGCAGACACAATGGAAATTTAATTGTTTATCGGACAACGGTGTCCGACATCGCGTTTAAAGACTTAATAATAGTACCTATAGATTCCCTATAATAGCTAATAGCTATACACATACCTAAAGGGTTTAAAACACTACACGATATTCAGGATCCCTTTAAAGCACCTCCTGAACACCGTGTAGTGTAATATACTAATGGATCAATAGTATAATACACTACATGGTGTTCAGGAGGTGCCTTAAAGGGACCCCGAATATAAGCTCTATAGCTACATGGCTGTCAATCCATTCCATCTTGAGTTGTGACGTCACTAAACCGTTATACACCAGCTGCAAGTTGCGATAGGTAACTCGTTCACCATTTGAGCGTCAGCTGTTGTTGTAAATAATATAGAATGGCTGCTTATCACCCGGTAATTATTTAGTACGTATCTACCTATAGATATCAAATTTGACTGGCCTGAGGGTCTAGTGGTTAGTGACCCTGACTGCTAAGCCAGAGGTCGTGGGTTCGATCCCCACCCAGGACAAATCTCTGTGTAATGAGCATAAAGGTTTGTTCTGTGTCTGGGTGTAATTCATCTATAATATGTTTGTAGGTATGTATTTACAAAAAAAATTACCTATTTAAGTAGTAGGTATATCAGTTGTTTAGTACCCATAACACAAGCAAATATAATTACTTACTTTGGGACTAGATGGCGCTGTGTGAATGTGGTAGAATATTATTATATTATATTAATTAGTTGGTAGACTGTAGGTAGGTTTAACCTACCTATTACATGGCACTATGTTGTGGTTAGCTAGGTACATCGATTCAGAATCTAACTAGGTATTAGGTTATTCATGGCTGGTCAACACGTAAACTAAACGAAACCTGACAATTAGCATTAGCTATTATTTGATTGCTTCTAGAAGTCGGTTTTGTAAGAAGAAATTATTAAAAAAATTTACGATTTCTAGTGGTCGTAGGTATCGTTGCCAGGCGTCCGGATAAAGCCGGACATAGGTAGGCTTTTTGATTGCGTGTCCGGCCAAAAGAGACGGTGTCCGTCTTGTCCGGCTTTTGTTAGGCTTATTACATTTCGCAAACGAGCGAGCGCCGAGCGCAGGCGACGAGAGTCGACTGTCGGTCCCCCACGCAGCCACGCACGCACAATTTTTTTGTCGTACCTACCTATTAATACTGAGACAAAATCCTCAATAATATAGGGTGTCCGGCTTTTCTAGCCAAATGTCCGGCCAAACTGGCTGGTCTGTCCGGCTATTAGCTTTGGCGACCTGGCAACCCTAGTCGTAGGTATATCGTATCGTCAATTCTATGACGATTTCATGCCTATTGTATTAATACGAGTGTCTGCCTACGTAACTTCCGAGAAATTCCCGCCTGACCCTAAAGGAATTTTGTGAATGAGGAGTACGATACCAAGATGGCGTCGGCACAGGTAAATAAATACTTCTACAAAAGTACGAATAGCATCGCGCAATGACTTTTTTTCTATCTTTGTTATTCAGTGATCCGTATATTTCCTCAGAGATAGGACAAAAGATTTAAAAAAATCTACTTTTTTTAGAACAAAACTATTGTTTGAGAATTGAGATAAACTACATTATTATAATTATTATTATTCCCGAATTTGGTGCTCAAAATGAAGCATTGTAAAGATTATGTAGGATATTCCAGTAGCATATCTACTAGAATATTCTAGTGTGCAGTCGGTATCCAGCAAAATAGGTTTAAATCCGTGTTTTAATTAAACAGAATTAAAATTAAAACTTATGTCACAGGACAACGAAAAAGAAACTAAATTAAACCAAAATAATTAAATTAAAAATGAAGTGTTGTAATCATTTAGTCAAATTGTAACGTGTGATTAAATGCTGCAAAAATATTTATGGCAAAGTTTGATACCACTTCGTACTTTATAAAAAATAACCTCTAATAAAATCTTGCAGCTATGAATGAAACAGTAGTTAGCACTTCTTTATAAATATATTCATTATCTCAGTTAAAACAAGGCTCTAGTGATAAAAACAATAGTCTCTTCTTGATAATATTATTCCATTAACATAATGAAGATAATACCTATCTAGTATATTATGTATACAATTGTTGAGTTACCATGTTTTAGCTGTGTGCGTACTTTAATACAATTAAAATGTTCATTCAAACTCGTTAGTACAGTCTAGTAGTTGTTACAAGTGTTATGCCATTCACCCGTAAGCCTAATTGTCTGTTTCAATTTACATAATTCGCGATCACAAAGCCGTATAATAATTTGGCTAGCCTTGGCCCTTAACAAGTTCATTTACTTACACCACGGGCATCAGAATGATGACAATAGTAATGAGATAATGTTACCATTTGTCTTTTTAAGGGCCAAGTTTTTATAGCAGCACCCAAACTCATAATAGCCAGATAAAGTGTGAAAGTTGAACGATTATTTTGATTAAATAGCAAATTTTCCCAATTTCCCGACACGTTTCTGTACTAAAAATTAAGTATTTAAGATCAATGTTATAAAGATCATTTTGGCGTTAAAATGAATATAGTAGCATAATATTACAGTTTATATTGTAGGCTTTAATCGACCACAAAAATTAGACGCGTTTTATAAAAATAAAAACAAAACGCATTACCCGTGTCAACTCTTTAAATTAATTTGATAGACAACATGCAAATGTTTTTAATTTATAATTGTTAAATATACTAGCCCTAGAGGCCGACCCTCAGTTTCAATGATCGCAGTAGGTACTCGATGTATCATGGTACTTTATAGTATGCTATATATATTAATTCCAAATGAGATTCGTAATTTCTTATATTAGATTATCGTATTCAAACAAACAAAATTCATGATTAGTTCACAAACAATTCTTAAATTTTTACTGAAAGGTTTTAATAGGTACATTTTTCATCAGTTTTGTAATTACGATTATACTTTCACACTCTTTTGAAAACTACGTTTACTGCGATACAAAATACAACGTTGCAGTTCAACACAATCTCCGTTTTCTGGTTATTTATTGCTTTTGTTCAAAATACTTTATTTACGCGACGAATTAATTAATCCTCATATTTCTGCAATTAATTTAAAAAAAATTCTTGTTTATGTCCATTTATATTATTCAGAAGCTCATTATAGAAGAATCCCATTATGATTCTAATAATTTTATTGCGTTTCAAGTATGAGCTAAACTAAGGGTTGCCTTTTTTTGTTAAACCTTTCGAGTGGGTGTAGAAGCTCTTTGTTTGCACACTCAAAAGATAAGAACCATTTTCTAAAAGAGACGATTTGTTTGTGATTCAAGTGGATATCTGTTGATTTGTCTATTCCACAATCTTTTTCTTTCATTGAGTATTTTATTGGAAATACATGTCTATTATTTTAGTTTAGTTTATAATCCAGGTGGCGTTCTTGGATAATTATACTAATGTGTGTAACCTCGTGTAAAAATAATTAGCATTAACAATACTAAGTGTTAATTAAAACAACTAGGTAATAATCACACATTTATAGACAGACAAACTTTGGTGCTTAGTAACAAACACAGTAATTAATGTAAATGTCTTTTATTATTGTATTCTAGAATCTTAGAAACATTTCAGCAAATGAGCAGAGCTCAACCACTTGTACGAGAATGTTACGTACTCACACAAGAAGGAGCATTTCAAAAAGTCCGCTCTATTCACAAAGGTTTTATACATCAAACACACAGCTGTTTTTGTTTTTCAACCCCACTTGTCTGGGTACACGTGCTACTGACGTTTTTTATAGAACCGTCACTCCTTAATGAACCGTATGCTCGGAAACGGCCAGGACGCCCTAGTCAGGATATCCTGTTTAAAAAATAAAAGAGCTACCCTCACACCTTTGCAATAACACATGAAGTAAATGAGAAGCAACTTTGACTGTTAAAAGCAAGACATAAGATTGAAAATAGCATTGAGTTCTCTAAAGAATATGAATACCAAGCAGAATGTCTGTGTGTGAAACCAGCCGCTCCCAAATTGCAATAGCTTTGTGCTAACTATGCATTTTGAAGTTATACGTATCTCCCTGAGTTTTGTTTTTCACTTTATTTGAAAATGGAATTTACAACACAACAACACAACACTTTATTTGGAATTAATAATAATTTTAAATAGAGTTACTTTGGTTCAACTTTTGATAGATAGTTCAGCTTGGCTGTGTGGTGCTACTTACACTTGCTTGCCTAAAAAAGCTGTTATTAAAGCTATTCAGATGCTATATAGATAATTATAATTTTCATTTCTTATATAAAGCATTCAAATTACTCACAAATGACAGATTTCCCAGGTAGTCTGGATGTCACGTACAGATTTAGGTGCTCCTCTCTATCCGCCAGATCCCAAGGGGATAGTTTGAAGTCAATCCTTAGTGAAGACATCTATCTTTTCTAACTTCCACTTTCCGTTTCATGTATTTACGTTATATAATACTAACTAAATTTATTTAAGTAATGGCTTCGGTCATTTATATATATTTCTAATAATAGCTACTTCAGTATTTTTTTCTTTTTATAATGTTGTAACATTCCTTTGTTCAAGGTCTTCATTCAATATAATTATATTATTGCCGTGAAATATGTACGACCTATAATTTTATTATGTATTTATTAATAAAACAAACCTAATTTATTACTTTAATATTTTAAAAATTGTATATTACAATTATTACAAACAAACCTTTTACATCAAATGTAAATCACAAACCTTTTTACCGAAGTAAGGAAATGACTTCTGAACTCTGACGAGATTGATTTTGGTACAACCGGAACAAACTGAACAACCCCAAACGTAATGTTCCCAAATCTAATCTAATATCTCCCGAGAAAATCTTTCCAAACACCCCATCGTATCCGTAATATTCTTTCGTTTATCTAGCGCCGGCGCTGTCTCGCTCACACACTCATTCATTTTTAAACCTTTCTCTCTCATGTCGTCACGAAAGTGTTCGTATTCGTTCGTTCGTTCAGTCAGCTTGCGCCGTCAGTCGGAGGTGGGAGTGTCGTACTGCGCATGCGCTATAACCTCAACAATTGTCAAATTTCGAACGAACGTAAATAAACAAGTGAAATTTAATTTGTGCCAAAATCAAACGTTTTATAGGATTCTATAGACAATATTTAAGTGACATTTTTGTGAGAAATTGTACCTATTGTGCAACGAATTTGCGAGTGAGTATTTTTTTTGTTTTTTCGCATGCCTGCTCAGCCTGCTCCAAGTTCCGAGCCGGCAACCGGCACTGATTTTATCCAGTAGGATTGTATAAATTCTTACCATTGATAATGATCTTAGGAGTATTTTACTTACAATAATATTGCACCTTGTTTTTGTGTGTTAAAAATCGAATTTAGGTTCAACATTTAAAATACAGGTGTGCCTTTTGTGAATGTGAATGGGGTCCATAAATGATACTACGTTCTTCTTTCGTTAATAGGCAACTAGATACCTATTAATACAAGTTACTTCGGTACCTACCTAGGTACCTAAGTTTGGTAAATATTTAACATAATGTAGGTTAAATATTTACCAAATTTGTCTACCTACCTACTTATTTATAATTGGGTTTTTTTAACTTCATTTAACTCATCTATTCTATTTTCCTTAATTAAACCACCAGAAGTATTAACTGTATTATGTATGTACATGTTTGTACTTATATACAGTAGCTAAAAACATCACTATTACCTAATTACTACTCCCTGTGCAAGATAAAATCTAGGTAGCAGGCCGTAGCTTTAGCCTCATTAATAGCTTTCACAAGGGTGGAGTCTGAGGGTTAAAAAATGTAGGTACTTACATAGAAATACCTACTAATGTTTGCCCGAGTTTCCTGCGATTTTTAGATTCTATAGCGGGGTCGTGACACCTAGGAGTCGACTCCCTGCCCTATTATGGCCATGCTAGGTAGGAAATTAATGCCCGGTTTCTGAACCCTCAGAATTAAATTTATTCATCGAGTAGGTTTATCCTGACCGATTAAGACTATGACTGCATATATGACTGAACTGAAAAATCAATAGAACTAGTTTATTCATAGGTGGGTATGTGTAATTTTAAATTTGTTTATGTTATCTAGGTAAGTAGGTACCTATAATGTATCCTATCAATAGTATCAATAATAGATATCAATAGTATCAATTAGACTGTCACCGTGGCGCAGTGGTTATATAAGGTGGTCGCCTCCCCACTACATCGCCGTGCTGGGTGACGTGGGTTCGATTACCACACGAGACAAATATTTGTGTGATTCATAGATATTTGTTTCTAGTCTGGGTGTACTTTGTGTCCGTTAGTTTCATGTTTGTAAAGCTCCCCGCGACACACGGCTTGTTCTCTAGTGCGGGCGTTGTCTTTTTAAAAACAAAAACAAAATAAAAATAATAATAACATCCATTTGGCGGCTCAGAAACCGGGCAATAAAGAAATAACAACTTTAAGTAGGTAAGTACCTACGCGACGTATTTCTTACGTTACCTTGCAAGGTGAGTAACGTTGACCTACCGAGGTAAAATAACAAATAAATCGTACTGTAAATATCAGTTCCTTATATTTTACGAGTTTCAGACTCATACCATTACTTATTAATTTCCTATGTGAATCACTGGTGACTGGTGGGTACGGACACTACGCATCATCTCTTCTGGTTAGGTTTAGTTCCATCGCGTGTTTGAATGCTATGAAAATGCGATACGATGCGCATTACCTACATGGATACAGTTACGATTTGAACAGTTACCTATAAATTTAAAATTTTTCTTCTGATTCATGGTTAAGAATGAATCACTAGGTAGGTAGATACCTACCTACTTTATTAAAGACTTAAATAGTAGGAATACCACCTACCTACTAGGAACATACGAGTATTACTATGGAGTTTTAAATTAGAATATTATGTTCTATTTTTTGAAATTTAAAAACATTACAAACATTAATTTTATTTTAAACTTACATACTTGGCTTGATTTTTTTTTTCACAACTGATTTACGTAAGTACAATAGATAATTAGATAAACAGTTTAATATTTTAGGTCTGTGCTCTTTGACATGATAGGTCAATGTACTTAGTCAGTGTTTAAATAAATACCTATGTTATTACTTATTAGCGAACATACTCGTAGTTATTAGAAACATTTAGACTTTCGCGTACATAGTTAGGTACATACCTTCCTACCTACTATATTTTAAAGAATATAAAATACCTTATTTATTTACTAACTATAAAGAACTATTAATTAGGTCTACAACTACTTTAGTAAAAGCACTCATTATAAGAAAATTCTAGTAATTTCTATACATCCTCCCCTTGGCTTCCAGACACCCTATGTCTAGAACCACTTTTAAATTTTCAACTCGTTTAAATAACCTTCCTAGTTCATAAATCGTCACGCTTTCATTACCGTCGCTGGTAATGACGAGCAATGTATAAGTAGGTTCAACAAATGTACGGAACGTATGTAGTACGTACGTGTAGCCTATGTATTGAGTAAATTAATCTGGACAAATATTGATTAAGTTCCAGACACTTAGACAGACATTGTTTCTAGACAGTCTTATTGGGCGAGTAAATTGTAAGGGTGGCCATCGATACGGGTTTTGTGAGAATGTCCTTACCATAGATACTCGATTCCTTACATAATATAAACTAATGAAGTGGTGTGAATCTGTCAAGACTTTTTTATTCTGTACCAAATAATTGTAATTTATGAAAAAAAAAATAATTTGTACAAAATTATTTGTAAAAAAACTGTGCTATGTAAACGCAAAAAGTAGTATAAGCTAAATTTTATTGATCGTTCCAGACCTATGTGAACCTGGCACCCTACTTGCAAAAATCTAACTTTTTTTTGCGCTTTCTTGAAGAGTTTCGTATGTAGTTAATTGTAGTTGAAAAATTTTTGTTTGTAGTTGACCCAAAAAAAAATTATGGGTCACCCAAAAATTGCCATCCCCCGGATCTGAAAAAAATCGATTCCAACGGTTGATTTGTATGTGAAATCGTTAGTAGTTGTTTGTAGTGAATGTATTTTCGTTTGTAGTTAATTCTTTATATATTTTTTTTATTTTTTTTTTTCAACATTGAACACTTTGCTTAATTTACATCGGAAATGACTGAGAGATGCTCGCAGAGGTTTGTAGTGAAAGAATTTTCGTTTGTAGTTAATTCCTTATATTTTTTTTTTATTTTTTTTTTTCAACATTGAACACTTTGTTTAATTTACATCGGAAATGACTGAGAGATGCTCGCAGAGGTTTGTAGTGAAAGAATTTCCGATTGTAGTAAAACGGAAGTTAATGAGAATCGATCAAGTTCAGTTCAACTCTCTTTAGAGTGATTTTAACTGAATTATGCCGCTTAAGGAGATAAGACAACTACTACAAACATCGAAAATGAATGTGACATGCTCGCAGAGGTTTGTAGTGAAAGAATTTTCGTTTGTAGTTAATTCCTTATATTTTTTTTTTATTTTTTTTTTTCAACATTGAACACTTTGCTTAATTTACATCGGAAATGACTGAGAGATGCTCGCAGAGGTTTGTAGTGAAAGCATTTTCGATTGTAGTAAAACGGAAGTTAATGAGAATCGATCAAGTTCAGTTCAACTCTCTTTAGAGTGATTTTAACTGAATTATGCCGCTTAAGGAGATAAGACAACTACTACAAACATCGAAAATGAATGTGACATGCTCGCAGAGGTTTGTAGTGAAAGAATTTTCGTTTGTAGTTAATTCTTTATATTTTTTTTTTAATTTTTTTTTTCAACATTGAACACTTTGCTTAATTTACATCGGAAATGACTGAGAGATGCTCGCAGAGGTTTGTAGTGAAAGAATTTCCGATTGTAGTAAAACGGAAGTTAATGAGAATCGATCAAGTTCAGTTCAACTCTCTTTAGAGTGATTTTAACTGAATTATACCGCTTAAGGAGATAAGACAACTACTACAAACATCGGAAATGAATGTGACATGCTCGCAGAGGTTTGTAGTGAAAGAATTTTCGTTTGTAGTTAATTCTTTATATTTTTTTTTTATTTCTTTTTTTCAACATTGAACACTTTGCTTAATTTACATCGGAAATGACTGAGAGATGCTCGCAGAGGTTTGTAGTGAAAGAATTTTCGATTGTAGTAAAACGGAAGTTAATGAGAATCGATCAAGTTCAGTTCAACTCTCTTTAGAGTGATTTTAATTGAATTATGCCGCTTAAAGAGATAAGACAACTACTACAAACATCAGAAATGACTGAGAGATGCTCGCAGAGGTTTGTAGTGAAAGAATTTTCGTTTGTAGTTAATTCTTTATATTTTTTTTTTTATTTTTTTTTTTCAACATTGTACTTTTTGTTTAATTTACATCGGAAATGACTGAGAGATGCTCGCAGAGGTTTGTAGTGAAAGAATTTTCGATTGTAGTAAAACGGAAGTTAATGAGAATCGATCAAGTTCAGTTCAACTCTCTTTAGAGTGATTTTAACTGAATTATGCCGCTTAAGGAGATAAGACAACTACTACAAACATCGAAAATGAATGTGACATGCTCGCAGAGGTTTGTAGTGAAAGAATTTTCGTTTGTAGTTAATTCTTTATATTTTTTTTTTATTTTTTTTTTTCAACATTGAACACTTTGCTTAATTTACATCGGAAATGACTGAGAGATGCTCGCAGAGGTTTGTAGTGAAAGAATTTTCGATTGTAGTAAAACGGAAGTTAATGAGAATCGATCAAGTTCAGTTCAACTCTCTTTAGAGTGATTTTAACTAAATTATGCCGCTTAAGGAGATAAGACAACTACTACAAACATCGAAAATGAATGTGACATGCTTGCAGAGGTTTGTAGTGAAAGAATTTTCGTTTGTAGTTAATTCTTTATATTTTTTTTTTATTTTTTTTTTCAACATTGTACTTTTTGCTTAATTTACATCGGAAATGACTGAGAGATGCTCGCAGAGGTTTGTAGTGAAAGAATTTTCGATTGTAGTAAAACGGAAGTTAATGAGAATCGATCAAGTTCAGTTCAACTCTCTTTAGAGTGATTTTAACTAAATTATGCCGCTTAAGGAGATAAGACAACTACTACAAACATCGAAAATGAATGTGACATGCTTGCAGAGGTTTGTAGTGAAAGAATTTTCGTTTGTAGTTAATTCTTTATATTTTTTTTTTATTTTTTTTTTCAACATTGTACTTTTTGCTTAATTTACATCGGAAATGACTGAGAGATGCTCGCAGAGGTTTGTAGTGAAAGAATTTTCGATTGTAGTAAAACGGAAGTTAATGAGAATCGATCAAGTTCAGTTCAACTCTCTTTAGAGTGATTTTAACTGAATTATGCCGCTTAAGGAGATAAGACAACTACTACAAACATCAGAAATGACTGAGAGATGCTCGCAGAGGTTTGTAGTGAAAGAATTTTCGTTTGTAGTTAATTCTTTATATTTTTTTTTTTATTTTTTTTTTTCAACATTGAACTTTTTGCTTAATTTACATCGGAAATGACTGAGAGATGCTCGCAGAGGTGTGAAGTGAAAGAATTTTCGATTGTAGTAAAACGGAAGTTAATGAGAATCGATCAAGTTCAGTTCAACTTTCTTTAGAGTGATTTTAACTGAATTATGCCGCTTAAGGAGATAAGACAACTACTACAAACATCGAAAATGAATGTGACATTCTCGCAGTGGTTTGTAGTGAAAGAATTTTCGTTTGTAGTTAATTCCTTATATTTTTTTTTTATTTTTTTTTTTCAACATTGAACTTTTTGCTTAATTTACATCGGAAATGACTGAGAGATGCTCGCAGAGGTTTGTAGTGAAAGAATTTTCGATTGTAGTAAGACGGAAGTTAATGAGAATCGATCAAGTTCAGTTCAACTCTCTTTAGAGTGATTTTAACTGAATTATGCCGCTTAAGGAGATAAGACAACTACTACAAACATCGGAAATGAATGTGACATGCTCGCAGAGGTTTGTAGTGAAAGAATTTTCGATTGTAGTAAAACGGAAGTTAATGAGAATCGATCAAGTTCAGTTCAACTCTCTTTAGAGTGATTTTAACTGAATTATGCCGCTTAAGGAGATAAGACAACTACTACAAACATCGAAAATGAATGTGACATGCTCGCAGAGGTTTGTAGTGAAAGAATTTTCGTTTGTAGTTAATTCTTTATATTTTTTTTTTTATTTTTTTTTTTCAACATTGAACACTGCTTAATTTACATCGGAAATGACTGAGAGATGCTCGCAGAGGTGTGTAGTGAAAGAATTTTCGATTGTAGTAAAACGGAAGTTAATGAGAATCGATCAAGTTCAGTTCAACTTTCTTTAGAGTGATTTTAACTGAATTATGCCGCTTAAGGAGATAAGACAACTACTACAAACATCGAAAATGAATGTGACATGCTCGCAGAGGTTTGTAGTGAAAGAATTTTCGTTTGTAGTTAATTCCTTATATTTTTTTTTTTATTTTTTTTTTTCAACATTGAACTTTTTGCTTAATTTACATCGGAAATGACTGAGAGATGCTCGCAGAGGTTTGTAGTGAAAGAATTTTCGATTGTAGTAAAACGGAAGTTAATGAGAATCGATCAAGTTCAGTTCAACTCTCTTTAGAGTGATTTTAACTGAATTATGCCGCTTAAGGAGATAAGACAACTACTACAAACATCGAAAATGAATGTGACATGCTCGCAGAGGTTTGTAGTGAAAGAATTTTCGTTTGTAGTTAATTCTTTATATTTTTTTTTTTATTTTTTTTTTTCAACATTGAACACTGCTTAATTTACATCGGAAATGACTGAGAGATGCTCGCAGAGGTGTGTAGTGAAAGAATTTTCGATTGTAGTAAAACGGAAGTTAATGAGAATCGATCAAGTTCAGTTCAACTTTCTTTAGAGTGATTTTAACTGAATTATGCCGCTTAAGGAGATAAGACAACTACTACAAACATCGAAAATGAATGTGACATGCTCGCAGAGGTTTGTAGTGAAAGAATTTTCGTTTGTAGTTAATTCCTTATATTTTTTTTTTTATTTTTTTTTTTCAACATTGAACTTTTTGCTTAATTTACATCGGAAATGACTGAGAGATGCTCGCAGAGGTTTGTAGTGAAAGAATTTTCGATTGTAGTAAGACGGAAGTTAATGAGAATCGATCAAGTTCAGTTCAACTCTCTTTAGAGTGATTTTAACTGAATTATGCCGCTTAAGGAGATAAGACAACTACTACAAACATCGAAAATGAATGTGACATGCTCGCAGAGGTTTGTAGTGAAAGAATTTTCGTTTGTAGTTAATTCTTTATATTTTTTTTTTTATTTTTTTTTTTCAACATTGAACACTTTGCTTAATTTACATCGGAAATGACTGAGAGATGCTCGCAGAGGTTTGTAGTGAAAGAACAACTCAACTCTCTTTAGAGTGATTTTAACTGAATTATGCCGCTTAAGGAGATAAGACAACTACTACTAGTTGAACTGAACTTGATCGATTCTTATTAACTTCCGTTTTACTACAATCGAAAATTCTTTCACTACAAACTTCTGCGAGCATCTCTCAGTCATTTCCGATGTAAATTAAGCAAAAAGTTCAATGTTGAAAAAAAAAAAATAAAAAAAAAAATATAAAGAATTAACTACAAACGAAAATTCTTTCACTACAAACCTCTGCGAGCATCTCTCAGTCATTTCTGATGTTTGTAGTAGTTGTCTTATCTCCTTAAGCGGCATAATTCAGTTAAAATCACTCTAAAGAGAGTTGAACTGAACTTGATCGATTCTCATTAACTTCCGTTTTACTACAATCGGAAATTCTTTCACTACAAACCTCTGCGAGCATCTCTCAGTCATTTCCGATGTAAATTAAGCAAAAAGTTCAATGTTGAAAAAAAAAAATAAAAAAAAAAATATAAAGAATTAACTACAAACGAAAATTCTTTCACTACAAACCTCTGCGAGCATGTCACATTCATTTTCGATGTTTGTAGTAGTTGTCTTATCTACTTAAGCGGCATAATTCAGTTAAAATCACTCTAAAGAGAGTTGAACTGAACTTGATCGATTCTCATTAACTTCCGTTTAACTACAATCGGAAATTCTTTCACTACAAACCTCTGCGAGCATCTCTCAGTCATTTCCGATGTAAATTAAGCAAAAAGTTCAATGTTGAAAAAAAAAAATAAAAAAAAAATATAAAGAATTAACTACAAACGAAAATTCTTTCACTACAAACCTCTGCGAGCATGTCACATTCATTTTCGATGTTTGTAGTAGTTGTCTTATCTACTTAAGCGGCATAATTCAGTTAAAATCACTCTAAAGAGAGTTGAACTGAACTTGATCGATTCTCATTAACTTCCGTTTAACTACAATCGGAAATTCTTTCACTACAAACCTCTGCGAGCATCTCTCAGTCATTTCCGATGTAAATTAAGCAAAAAGTTCAATGTTGAAAAAAAAAAATATAAAGAATTAACTACAAACGAAAATTCTTTCACTACAAACCTCTGCGAGCATGTCACATTCATTTTCGATGTTTGTAGTAGTTGTCTTATCTCCTTAAGCGGCATAATTCAGTTAAAATCACTCTAAAGAGAGTTGAACTGAACTTGATCGATTCTCATTAACTTCCGTTTTACTACAATCGGAAATTCTTTCACTACAAACCTCTTCGAGCATCTCTCAGTCATTTCCGATGTAAATTAAACAAAGTGTTCAATGTTGAAAAAAAAAAATAAAAAAAAAAATATAAAGAATTAACTACAAACGAAAATTCTTTCACTACAAACCTCTGCGAGCATCTCTCAGTCATTTCCGATGTAAATTAAGCAAAGTGTTCAATGTTGAAAAAAAAAAATAAAAAAAAAAATATAAAGAATTAACTACAAACGAAAATACATTCACTACAAACAACTACTAACGATTTCACATACAAATCAACCGTTGGAATCGATTTTTTTCAGATCCGGGGGATGGCAATTTTTGGGTGACCCATAATTTTTTTTTGGGTCAACTACAAACAAAAATTTTTCAACTACAATTAACTACATACGAAACTCTTCAAGAAAGCGCAAAAAAAAGTTAGATTTTTGCAAGTAGGGTGCCAGGTTCACATAGGTTCGTTCCAGCAGTTCTAGGGTGATTAACAAACGTCCAACCTTCCATCTAAACATTCAGATTTAAAATATTAGTAGGACTTTGGTACTGTCTGTCCTGTTTTATTTCAACAGTATTGGTAGTCTTAATCTTAGGCAAGCATTTGTTCTGTCTGGGCTCATTACTGAAATCGCACTGGTTTATTGAACCGGTGCCAAAGATAGAACACCAGCTGATCTGATGAGTTGATGACTATTTATTTGTACTAGCAAAACATAGGTAGGTACACATACTTAAAGGAAACTAATTTGCATGCTATCGTTGCCGCGTTTAACTAACGGTAATGGAGTGTCTGGTAATGGGAAATTATTGTATAAGTAAATATGTTGTGTTCATAATATGTAAAAGTATAGAATATACAGGGTGGAATTTTGTAATGCCACCTGGAGGGAAAGTACTCTTAATACTAGAGATAGGCAATTTTACTCAAAGGAAATATTCCTTTATTTTTAAAAAGAAACAAAACTGCATTTAAAGATTTCCGAAAATTCGCTTACCATACCCGAGAATCAAACTAGCTAAAATTCCAAAAAATAACAACCTGTACTTTTATGGCGTTCACCGACAGATAGGGTCAATCATAAGGATCGAATTCGCGCGGGGCTTCGCTCCCGTCGTTCTTTATTTGGCCACTGCCCAGCTCCTATTGGCCGTAGAGTGATGTTATATAGCACGTAACCTTCCTCGATAAATGGGCTATCTAACACTAAAAGAATTTTTCAAATCGGACCAGTAGTTCCTGAGATCCTAGCGACAAACTAACTCTACAGCTTTATAATATTAGTACTTATAGATATTCTCCAGCCTTAAAAAAAAAAGAAAAAAAAGGCCGGAGATAGACAACAGTGGAAGGTTCAGGGGCCTTTTGCCCAGCAGTGGGATGACAC
Organism: Laspeyria flexula; assembly: GCA_905147015.1. Classification (NCBI taxonomy): domain Eukaryota; kingdom Metazoa; phylum Arthropoda; class Insecta; order Lepidoptera; family Erebidae; genus Laspeyria; species Laspeyria flexula. Next base: position 5,037,648 of record LR989964.1, on the reverse strand, counting down.
AGGCTGAATAAAAGAAAAAACTTATAGATTTTAGTGACTGCCTCGGTGGTGGCGCAGGCTGCGCGACCACCGAGGCATATATACGGTTGTGGTTTCTGAGGTCTCGGGTTCGATCCCGGGCCGGCATAATTATTTGTATTATCTGCAAATGTTTGTTTCGGAGTTTGTGTGTTTTTCTATGTATAATATTTATGTGTTTAGAAATATATATATGTATATTTAATCAGCTGTCGAGATCCCATAACATAAGCTTAAATCTTAGCTTACTTTAGGTTGGATAGCGCTGTTTAAAAAAACACATACGTTACAAAAAAAAAGAAAAAAAAGTCAAATCATCAAAAATTATGATTAAAGGTTGACAAACAAAACTGTTATGCCAGGTAAACGAGGCTGGTTTATTCGGTGCGCCAACGCACCATCCAGATAAGCTAAACAGTGACTTCCTGTACGCTATGGTGACCATACCCCTTAATTACATGGGAGTGTCCTTCCTTCACAGTTTTTATTGTGTCCTGTCATTAAATGTATCTTTTTAATGACAGGTTAATGTGCAATTAATTACCTACGTAGGTATATACTCCCAATCTCGATACAAATTAGGTGTCAAAAAACCGTATGAAAATGATATCGACCATTTTTTTTTTATATTTGACAAAGATTTTGAAGTCGACCAATCGAATGTAAAAAATTCGAGTATATTTATCCCTGTATCGAGAAAAAGTGACTAAATGGATTTTGAAAATTAATTTTATTGAGTCGTTCTATCTATTAGCTCTCTAGAGACAAATCGCTGAACTAATTTTGATGACATTTCATTTAGCGCCTTGAACTGTGATGTATAATAGACAATCCTACTATTCAGCATGATACAGACTTATCTGATCTTATACAATAGGTGGAAATCGTCATGGCTAAAATTTGATACACCTTATTGTATTAAAAGTATTTTTTTAACTGCAACATGGTTCAATAAACGAATTGAAGTGACAGTTGCCATACCTGGAATATAGGTAATGTAGTGATAAACACACACATTCCGTGTAGTGACTCATTAATATTACATAATGTCACTAACCCATCTCAACCCGTGGGTGCCGAAAAAGACGACTCAGGGAGTAACCATATGCAAACTAGAGCACTGCAAGAATAAAAAAGAAATCCTCTGCCCAGCGTGGTATAGTAGGCTAAATTTCCTCCACATTCTTTGGAGGAGACTCGTGTCCAGCAGTGGGGCGTTTATGGGTTGAAATAGTCCCATATAAGGTGGGTGAGCAATGGCTTTAACCGGGCACATCTCCACTGACACTGAACACTGACGAGGAATTCAAAATAAAAAAAATCCAATACCATTTTTGCCTGCCCGTGGGATGAAACCCCGGATCTCTGACTGATGCGTAGGCGTATTTTTTTTACATATAAAGATATAATACTGATTGTATTACTAATCCTATCATTCTACTTTAACATAAATGTCCTTGTTTGACATTCGACGTACCGCCTGCAAGCGCCCCTATGGAAATATAGATGTTTGTCAGGTCTTACGTTTTATTCGCCGACGAAATTGACGATTCAGCTCACGCGAACACTTTATTGCTTATAGAGTCAGCGCTGACATGTGTGGGGTATCAGTCTAGCCAAATTAGTATGAAGAACTTAGGATTTATTTAAGACTTTGAATAAATTTATTTTATGTGTTTCTGAGCGTGTGAAGTTCAACGGATTTTAAATGGTTCAGTAAATTCATATAAAGTTCTATTTTATGTTTGTTTTGAGAAGTTTTAGTTTTATCGTCGATTTGTAAGAATTTCAAAACCTTCAGAAACTTGAATGTGTAATTACACAACTAACAACAAATAATGGTAGAAAGTAAATTTAGTTTCTACCATTATTACCGAAGCAGCGCGTTGTAATTTTGAACTTCATATTTTAATCAAGATTATTTATTAATCGTGGAGATGGTTTTAGAAGCCTCCAACACTTTTTTTTTCTTTTCCTTTCCATTTTTTTGCAAAAAATTTGGATATAATTATGATGTCGAATTCGTAAAAGATCACATAATTCCTTCGTAGTATAAGCAGTTTTAACTTCGGCTTGTAGTTGTCCATTGCCATACAAATATTGGCGTCAACTAACATTTTCAACGGTGTGCGACTCTGTGTCGCCTGTAATATTTAGACCATACAGTTTAGACTTGCTTGAACTTAACTAGCTGAGGAAGACTTTCTGTGTCTCTAACGGCCGCACTCAGAGAGAGACATCAATTACGAGTAGCAGTAATCTGTCATTTACACAATTTTTTCTTTTAATAATCGTCTTTAGGTGTATCGACTTAAGAATTACACGTTTTTACTAAATAAACTTTAAAGTTAAGTAACGTCTATAAGTACGGCAGTAACGAATTAAAGTCACATTAGCCTTTGATTAAAATATATTAGCATGTTTCTATCACCTTTTATGCGTAAAGTTTATTTTTAGCACTAATTTCATATTACTGCACTTCTTAGTACGTTGTTTCATTACGATAATTTCCACACGATTACCGTTTTATGAATCATTATGACGAATCGTGATAATCAGGTCATGACCCTATTATATCTTTATTACCCGCAATCCTGGGGTTATTGCCAAAATCTTAACCGTCTGGAGCGTATATCTTAACGCGAATAGATGAGATCCTACATCAACATTCAGATTAATGTAGATTAGGTAGTTACTTCAATTATCTATATAACATTAATTTATTCAATAGCATAGCAACATATAATATTTAAAATAAGACAAGTCCTAAAATAAACGGTAATTATGGAGTTCGTATCAACGTGGCGTTGACTCTAGTCTCGGCCTCGACCCTGTGAGACTCAATAATGCTGTATTTTTAGTTTCCTGCATACCTAACTAGTCAGGGAGCTATTATTTTGTACTCACGTGTTAAATAGGAGAGGACGTGGTGACAACAAAACTTATGATGTAGGTAATAGGCATGATAATTAAAATGACACTGCGGAGAACTGGAGACTTTTAGGGCCATATCACAAAAGCGACTTTAGCTTTGGCGATCGGCGATTTTGCGACTGCATTGATGCACCATCGCATTTTGGCGACGTCGTTCCATCGCAGTTTTTAATAAGTAATAATTTTTTTTTAAAATATTTTGCGACTTTTTTGACGCAGCGCCATCTAGCCCAAAGTAAGCTAATATAAGCTCTTGTTATGAGAGAGTTACATACATATCTACATTACATAGATGTTGACATGTTACTAGTGGCGACAATTGGGATATTAATGACCCAACTGTCGCCAGTGGCAACAACTGGGAATTTAATTGTCCATCAGCCACCACTGACAACAAATGGGATTATTTTTCTCATTTCTCGCCAGTGGTAACGAAGAATAACCGGAAGAAAAAAACCCAAACTCCGAAAGAAACATATTGCATACATTTCGATTGAACCCACATCTTCCCCGAAGTATTTAAAACAGCCAATGTCACCATAACAGAATAATTATACCTACCCAATATTTTGCATACATTTTAAACACTTCTCAGTACTTATAACAAAGCACTACGTTATGAACAAAACTCATTCAATATTTCATTTCCTATTTAGCAACAGTTTCCTGGCGCGACGGACCAAAGGAGTTTAGCAAACAGAACAATATTATTATTACCTACCTAATGTTGCTATATCGTACTCAATGGAAGAGAGTTAGAGTCCGTTCACGCAGACAGGCTCGGAGAAGAGCAGATTTTTATTACGTTTGAAATACAGTTTTGAGTCATTGTAATAAGGTTTATTTTTACATATCACTTCTTTTATTAAGTATTGAGATTCTTTTGTTATTGATTAATGAAAGAAGTGACATATAAAAATAAATCTTGGCCAGGTCCTCGGTCCATCTGGTGGTGGGCACATAGCTCGTAGAACTCATGGCCGATGGGAAAAAAGGTTCTCGAATAGCGGCCACGTATTGGAAGACTCCACACCTGATGGAGCTTAAGATATCGCTGGCGAAATATGGATGTGATGCACCTCTGCCTATCCCTTTGGGGGAGTAGATGTCCCAACTTCATACATAACTACATAATGTCTCAATAAATTAACCGCTCATGGTCATGTTTTAATTGATATAAGTATAACTATAGCTGACTGACAGTTACTGTCCGCATACTGTGTGCTCCAGCAGCGCAAGATTTATGCTCTAAGAACAGGATATACGGTGAATGATTCACTGATCAGTTCGATATAACGTAGGTAATGCATTCGAGTTAGTTAACATATAAGTACTTATGTAGCATTAGTGCTAGTCAGTCTATCTGTTTAATCGAGAAAAATATCGATATGATGTAGGTATCGATTGTTATGTTATAAGAGCGAGTATTTCCCTTTGCATGCTACACGGGATTAAAAAATCATAGAAGAGTACTTTTCTGACGGATGAAACAAAGTTAAGTCATAATGTTATTTTTAATTATGTGTGAACAACTAACATAGATGAAACAAAAAAACAACAGATTTAAAATTCGAAGCTCAATTTTACACAAAAAACAAACTCGTACGCACACGCAACACAAACAACTTCAACTCTTCAAGAAAGTGCATCAACATCCTCATAAAAAAAAAACAAAATAAAATGAACCCAGTCACTAAATACCTTCATAAAAAAATAAACAGGTTTATTTTTAAATTAGCCCTAACTTTAGTGGTCAGCTGCACGCGCAAGGGTTGCCTTCCGCCGTTTCCGCTGTATAAACTATTATAATTTTAAAAGTTCTTAAAATAACTGTAACATTTCAAGCAAAAATGAACTTTATTTTCTTGTAATAGGGTTAAACGTTTACAGTAATTGACTTGTCCATCTAGTATTTAGCAAGTAGGTCGTTCGGAAACATTAACTTTATTAGCTTGAGTCATCATATCAATCAAAATAAAGTGGTTTTTCTATTGAATCCAAACATATTCATAAGTTTCACGCTTGTTAATGTACTTTAAATGCGTTGTTTGATGTTTTTATTGAAATTTAAGTTGCTATGATGATCATGACATAATGGTAAATAATGAAGATAAGATGATTACGAATACTTTCAAAATCTTGTGTATATTTAGAACGACTTTCATGTCGAGATCTTGCTGTAGTTTATATCGAGAAATCCTGACAGAATTCTGAAATAATTTAATAGCTGCCAGACTGATTTTTTTTTGAACATAATTTGCATTAAATATTAAGTAGCTACTTACTGTAAATAAAATATTCTAAATTTAAATGATTTAAAATACATGTTTTATTACCACCTTCAAAGGAGATTATTCCACTTGTGAAGGTAAGTGTACCTAATATACGTTTACAATACTAAGATGTCTGTGATTGTACCATTTAACAAGTTTTTTTAATTTAAAGGTAACCCATTCGTCATACTCGGTTCATTAATTTATGATTGCATCGTTCATTTTAAATGTGTTCCAAATATGAATAATGGTTGCGTAGGTTACAGGCCAGTGTTATTTTTTATTCAGCCAATCCATAAGAATAAATTATAGGCGGTACATGCAAATTCCTAACTTAATAAGTTAGGTAAGCAAAAAGGTCAAAAATCTTAAAACAGGTGTATAAATAAATATAAGTAGCTAAACTAAGTTCAAGTATCATAAAGAGGTAATTGTTGGCGGCTTTGGAGAGGTAATCTTCGAAACTACTCGACCGATTTTCATGAAATTTGACATAGAGATAGTTGATATTTTGTGCAGACATACCACGCGGGCATGTTTATACATTACATAATTACTCAAGAACAGTCTTCAACTTGAGATTAGTTTATAAATATAAGACAGTTTTAAGTTCCTCAATTTGAATGCAAATGAATACTAAAGTAAACTAAAAGATATAATGGGACTTACACAAACGAGGTATTTCAAACAGAATGTTTCCCATACCGTGTTTGGTAACGTGGGAGTGTCGAGGTGTTAATGATAACAAGGAACTGACCCTTCGCTACGTAAAACTTATGAATGAACAAGTTTTGTCTCATTCAAACTTATTTTCGAGGTCAAGGCGTTTCGTTGTTCTGTAGTAAAGTTTTACGGTGATATTTTGGGTGGATTAATTTGTTTGGATTGCTTTAGTGTTGCCATTTTAAAGACAAATAATATGACAGACAAGTCAGGCCGGATTAAATTAAGATTTTTTCTTAATAAGATAGAAAAGAACACATAAATTTGATGCCGATATATAGCAACTTGACCTCGTTAAAATATGTAAATTTTAAAATTGTAAGAAATACGTAAGTACTTACTTATTTTTTTGCCGGACAATATCTTATTTTTTTACTGGACAGCATTATTAAACTAACAGAGGTCTAACTCTATCCGACTTAAGGAGCGTCTCTTAGATTATACCAGCTCTTTAAGATGTGATTAGGCTGCTCTAGCCAAATTCTGCAATATTCAATAAGGTGGGAAGGGGGACCAAATATTGGCCAAAATCACCTCACATAATTTTAATATATTATTAACTCACGGTCCCTTATCGGGATGCTTGGCAACACTACCGTGGTAGAAATTAGTATTATGTAATTACTTTGTGGTAGATTTTCTCTCATTATGACAGGGGTACCTACCTACGTCATCATTATTTTATGTTTGCGGCAACATTTTCACAAGACTTGATAAAACAATAGCTTTAGGTTTACGACGCATGATAATAAAACCTTACCTACGTTTGTGAGTAGTTTCATTGCTATATTTTATAGCCGGCTTAGTCTTTAAACGTTCCTAAGTAAAACTAAAATGTTTTTTAAGGGGAAGGTGTTTATAGAGATGCCTAAAATATAGGAAGACTTATTGATTTTATTTCAAGAAACAATAAAATTATATTATTAATATTAATTCCAGAAAGATAAATATAATAAATAAATAAATATAATAATAAATTCCTATAATACCTACCTACCCAGCTGTATTATTTATGTCACTATTCATTCATTTCAATTTTACCGCATCAAAAAAAAATATTGCAAAGAAAGTTCACAGAAACTTAGCTATTTAAGTTGGTTCCTGTTAAAAATATACTTACAAAAACAATAATTTTGCTATAAACTTAAAACCTGTACAGTTTTAGAAGGTTTTGTGGAACAAATTGCAGGAAAAAAAAAAGAATTGGTATAGCTTTAGCTTAGGTTCTGGCAACATCGCATGCATCGCCTTAAATTTACTCTGCCACATCAGACGCATAGATTCCATTGATTCTTTTCATTTTACACGATGACACTAAAGATTCACTCGTTGTTTAAAAGTTTGAATACAATGGTATTTCACATAAGCATTTTGATCGCGTTTAAAAATATTAATAGAGATAAATTATTAGTATCTCTGTACACTTTGCGCCCTAGTGATATTGACGCCGTGACTGTTTTGTTATTCTATATAAGTATTTACTGTGATATAAATTAAATAATAAAACTAGGTGATATTATTGCCATACATTTTCATAAGGGTGGCAAAATAGGCACAGCGACAAATGCTGGGTTAAGTTTGCCGACACGCATACACATGGCAAAGTACCTACGGTAATTTATTGGTTAGCTTAACTGGGTTTACTTACCGCGTACACCGCGTACTTGTATTATACCTTTAGTCTAACGTTTGGCAAAGCTTGCGTTAGGGCTTAATAAACGAGGTTTATCGTTCTTGGGGCAGCGGAATACTAAAACTGAGATCCTTGGCCCGTTTTGTTTTTGTATGTCTTTGTAAGTTTTCGGAATCAGGGATAGTAAAATAAAATTACTTATACTGGCCCCGAAATCCCTACATAACCCGACAACTGGCAACCCTAAGTTCGGTAAGTGTTACCTTCTGTAATTTGGTAAAAGCCTGAAACATATTGCGTCATACATTACAAAAGTTAATAGGGTGTCCGACCTCCAGAGGTCAGAAATTACTGAGCCTCAGTTAACTGTGGCTTTATAAATCGAAAGCTTAGAAAAACTGGTGTTTAAGTCAGAAATTAGAGTCCAGTCTTTTCAGAACGCCACTTAAATCCTCCGTAAATGCTGACGCCTGGCTCAATATTGCGAAATGTATTTTGTAGCGTGCGTTGTTTAAGTTCCAAATTAGTTATTGGAAATAAAGGTCTTTAATAGTTGCTGCTGTTATAACGAGTTCGTTTTTGTTTCAAGTTAAAGCGCTGATAGATTTTTAAATTTCGTGGTTGAAAAATATAACTTTAGTTAAATTTTAGCAGTTATTGATGTTAAGTCGTGTAAAATTAAAGACATTAGTCTTTAATAAGATTCGGTTAGTGTCTGATCATAATTGGAAATATACGTCTTTGACTCGAGCATGTGAGCATAGTAAAAAGCGTCTGATGTCGTTGATTTAATAATTTCACATAAAAGAAAACATACTAATTTGGTGCCTGAAATTAGTGCTCATTTTAAAAGGCTTTTACCAGATTACGATTCCAAATACACAAATTCATTGAGGTATTTTATGATACCAGTGCTAAAAGCTATCTTTTGTAAATTAAATATCTTCTACACTAGTCAAATCTGAAATACCTACGTAAATGTATTTATGATATTCTGCTTGTTAAAGCTAATACTTTATACATGGAGTGTCCTCAGAGATGTTTCTAGAAAGCTCTTCCAAGTACTCGGCTACTTTATCCTTAGATTGTATAATCGTAATTATCTTGCCAAGGATATTTATAAAATTCAACTCTTGAGGTTTGAAATTAAACCAAAAGGAGCTCTAATTGCCAACTTTATGGAGATAAATCTCGTAGAAATAAGATTTAGAAAGATTTATTCGGCACAAAATGGTATTTTTTTATTAGAGTAATGATTCTGCAGGTTTTTTGTTAAGTATTTTTCCTTTTTATAATACGTTCACCTATCTCGGGTCTAATCTGGCCCCTTGAATTGCAATTGCAATTACACGTTCCTACCTAATGAGTACCAAACTCATACTCACCACCGGCAAGTCCTGTAAACCAGGATATACAGCGATGAATTCTTGTAAGTTTTGATACTTGATGGTGTGTTATTATCACGACACAGTTGGGATAGAAATGTAATGGTTTTCAGAACCATGCCCGATTTTTTGCAATTTTTTTTATAACTTACCGTCTTGGAGATAGCTGAGATCTAAAAATCATAGATATTATCCACAGGTCGGGTTATTAATGTGTATTATATCAAATGAGGTTTCATTAAAAACCCAATTGAGGAAACTTGTTATTACTGTAGGTAGGTGTTCGGCTAATAACCTTACTACTTATGCATCTTGCGATCTTTAATTGGTACTGGTTTTCTTTTTTGTAACGTACGTCGCACATAGATCTTCATGTTTTGTGACAAGGCAGGAAATAATTTAAAAGAAAATTGTTATTGCTTCTGGATATGATCAAAAATGTTATACGAGAGTTTGAACGAATAAATTGAATCGAGTTATTTTGGTATTGGGGGAGCTGAATATATTTTGCTGGCAACACAAAAATAATGCTTGAAATGCAAATTTTGATATCTTAGACTCTAACGCACATATTTGACTTTTGAACTGAAGCTGTCATTTGTTTTTAGAAGTATTAGAAGAATTTAAAAATTTGGTTTAGGTGATTTAGATCACGTCCGACAGTCCGAGTTCATTTTCATATCATCAAATCTTCAACACAGGTACTGTAGGGTATGTACTTATAAATTCTACTTCTAAATAGCATTAGAAGTCAGTTTTGTTATTAACTTAGCGTTATCTCTAAGGTTTACAACAAGTCATGCACACTCCCATTTTGAGCTAATAAATTTAGTGCCTTAATCGACAGTCAGAATTTATCGATTTCTACTTATAACATACAACCTAAATAATATTATATTTTCAGTTCGGGTGCCTATCTATCCGGGTTATCCTTGGATTTTTAGTTTAGTAAGTAGGTAGTTTAGCTAGGTGGTAGTAAAAAACTCTGTTGAAATCCGGGGTTTTCTTGTCCTGGTGGACAGATTTTAAAGATGGCAATCCTAATTTCAATAGATTCTTGTGAATTAATGAAATCGACACAAATACGTCTAACAACGAGAGTCCGCCATTGTCTCATATAAGTCATATATCAGCAGTTGAACAAAAACCAGATGTCGCCATTCGCCAAGAATTGCCGATTTCTGTTCTCACCGAACGCAAGCATAAATTCACTTGTGATGTACATTATTGTCACAATGAGTCATACATGTGTTTATTTCATAACATGTTGTACTGACATGTCGTGACCTGTTCATTCGTGTCTTGAACTTGACTCTTTGTCCTCCACTGGATTGTATGGGAGATTATAATTAGCCTAATTAATCTTTGGCTAAAGTGTGAAGTGATATTAATGATGGATGGTGTAAACCGTGTGAAAGTCCGCTGGATTTAGGGTTATATGACAAAGAAATTAGGTTGAGGTTTTATTAAAAACTTAAGGTGACTTGTGGACATATTGAATATCCGCAATTATTAGTCTAATAAAGAATTCCTGTCCTATTAACTTGTCTGTGATTTACTATTTCATTAAAGTTCAATACTGATTTGGTGTACGGTCTACATGTAGAGAATAGTCAAAATGTTTTCTTTATTTAATCATGAAATAATAAAACTCAAATTTGATTCGCGTACTAAAATTATCCCGATGTTTTGACTATGCCCAAATAGTACTATAACAAAATAGTCGTCAACATTTGAGGAAGACATTTGCACAGACCAGCAAAGCAGCTGTCTAGCTAATAAACTAAGGCTGACTACGAAAAGAAAAAAAACTTCTTTAACATTCTCAGACCTTCAAATTTTATGATAAAAAGCAAATCTTTTTGCTAACATCAAAGCAACAACTTCAACCGAAAATAAACTATTTAAACTGTGACTTACGAACTAATTTAATCTACTACCTACCCAAATTAATCTATGCAATGAAACTTAAGCGAAACTAGTACAAATTGTGTTAGACTAACTAAAGTTTGTTGCCTGCCACCCAAAACTTTACGGCTTGGACAAACGATCATTAAAATGACCAATTTCCTATGTTGACTAACAACTTGCAAGTGATGATAAGCGTTTGTAGTCTTTACACGTGACGATCTTTTGGATAGATCGTCCCATTAGAAGAATAATGTTTTATCTGAAGATAAGACATTATTCTTCTAATGGGACGAGATATTGATGCAATGGGATCAATGATATTGTATAATTGAATGGGATCAATGACTGATTTCTTAGTTAGTTATCGGTTGTTACGTGTCATTACTTCTCTTCAACTTGCACTGGGACTGCACACTGGTAATATTTTTTCAAGAAGAAACAAGCTCTTTTTATTTCCAAAATCTGCTTAGGTGGGGTTTTAGTATCAAAAAACTCCGACAGAGCGTATTAAAATCAACATATTTTAGATAATGATACATGATACGTGCCATAGTCATCCAGGTTAATACTAAGTCTTATGAGAGAACTAGAATAAGTCTTATAAGTTAAAAATGTAATAAATAGTCGAAAAAATTGTGTTAGAAATTTGCTTACGACCCACCTCGGTGACAGGGTAGAATTATATTTTATGTCTAAACGCATGGTCCCTATACCTATAGGCAAAACTATTCAAGTCTATATATTGAAATTTGCCAATAGTTTAGTAACTTTTATATTTATTTATTTATTAGGGATTAACAAACAGTTACACACTGACGATAAACCATTTAAACCATTTATTTTGCTACACACACATAAAAACACGATACAAAGAGAAGAAAGAAAGATTAACATTACACAATATAGACACATTTACCCATACACGAACATAGAAAGCAGACAAATTTACATATGTGTAGCAGGGGATTTAGCTCAGTATACGCTGTGCTTTAAGGCACAGCACTGATTTTCAGCTAGAACCCTGAAATTGGCACAACACTTATTATTCAACGCGCACAGGAAATAAACATACTACATACATCAATACATATATTACATAAGTACACAAAAAAATGCTATATATATATGGCTGCAATACACAAACTATTATTATTATACTTATATACTTACACGTACATAATTACAATGAATGCCTAAATTAACTATGAATAAATATGCACTCACAACGTAATTCACAGAATATTAATAAAAGATGCTAATATAGATAATCGAAATATGTGGAACTTAAAAGGACTAGAAAAAATCACGGATAGGAACTTGCGAATCGGATCGTGATTATAAGAACAGATATTTTTCATATAATCGGCGAATCGAAGTCTTGATTCTGCTATTTAAAATATTGCCTCTTTTGAATGGTAGGATCAAGCCGTCGACTCGTCGAGTGTAAATACCCCTCCACTTAGTTCCCATAAACATAGAAATATTACTCCATACATTGATCTAAAACCAGAAGTCGTTGACAGGTAAAAATCTCGTTTATTTAATGTTACCAGTTTCGTATTCGAACCAATTACTTGTTTTGTACATGTTTAATCTTTTACCGAGGAAGTCACTGATTAACAGGTTTTGTTATCTTTACGATTCTGATTCATTTTACCGAGTTGAGGCTAATTTGAGATGTTTGTTTTTGGATTTGGGTTATGCTAGATATTTGGATGAAATGGACAGGTGCTTCGAACTTGTTGGCTGTTTCACAAGTTTAACAAGACTACCATCTGATTAGTTTGCATTCAATTTATGTAATGGTTGTGTCAATACTGCAAGCTTGACGTCTAGTTAAATCAAACCCGTTCCTAAAGAGTAATTGGCTTTTTGGTATGTTTCTCCAGTGATTTCATTTTTAATATCATTTGATTTGATTTAAGTATGCGAGGAAATTCTTAAATATATATAATTAAGTTCATCATTACTAAAAGAATATTTAAAAAGATAAAATGATTGAAAAAGCGGATTTGATAATACACACAAGAGACGAAGAAATGAAACTGAAATCGTGGACTTATCTCTTATTTTAAAATAGGTTTATTTTCAATGAGAAAAGATGAAATGGAAATTTGTGGTTGCGGATTACTCTTTAAATCAAAGAAGAAAGATCTTAAGCATAATCTACCGAGTACCTATTATTACCAAGTTCACATAGTTTCTTAAATTTTTAATTAATATAGGTAATTACTATCGTGCTAGATTTATATATACATAATGTTATGCTTTACCGTTACGGCCACAGCAAGGGGTAATTAATTAAAAATCAATTAATAAGTTATTAATACTAAGCTGCCGTGGGAAGCGAACTTTCATACTATTAGGCCATTACTTGACTGTCTGTTTTTACCATTATTTATATTTATTGATATATTCGCTCTGCCTTTTTCTAATAAAAAGTAACTGAATCCGTTGTTTTTGAGCCCCAATTTTGGATGGATTTCAAAGAAATTTGCCACGGATAATTACAGCGTATGTTCCGAGACATTACTTACAAAATGTAAGAACACAGAAATAGAGAGGCTAATTGATTATTTAACAATATTTCTGACGATTTAGTATGTCGCATGCTTAATGAAAAATTGATCCAATGGTAGAGAGGTCAGAATTTAGATACTTACAGAAACAGGCTTCTGTTACCACCATCTACTATCGTATGCGTTCCATAAGTTAAAAATACAAGCATCTATGAATAATTACATCAGTGTTAATTGGACCGATTTAAGCAAAAATTATCCAATCAACACTAACCTCATTTTGAGATATTTGTCTTTAAAATTCATTGCAGTATTTCTCTGGCTTTGTAATGCTAAATTTTGTTTTTGTAATTTAATGTAATCCTAAATGAACTTAACTAAAAGCTAGAGAAATACTGCTAATTTCAAAATGAGGTTTGTGTTGATTGGATCTTTTTTGCTTAAATCGATCCAATTGTATACTTCAACAAGTAGAATGAGTCCTCAAAGTAAGATCTTCTTTTGCGATTCCCCATAAAAATGCTTTTTTTTAGTCAGGTCAGTATTCCATTAAGCATGCGATGTGTTTTTATTTTTAAGTTTTTACATGACTAGGTAATTAGTTATAGTGTAACTAAGGAGTAAGGTATAAGGTACCTAGTTGTGAAAGGGAGCATAATATAAATAAAACTTTCGCCATAACAAAGGACCTTGAATTTGTTTGTGACGCAAATTGCGAAATAGCTCGGAAAATTATTCTGTTATTGGATAACTTATTTTCCTTGACAAATCGATCATAACAAGAAAATTTAGTGTAATATTTTTAGTTGTTGAAGCACCTAATATTGTTCGAATATGTTTGAGATTACTATCATATGAATTGAATAGTTTTTGAAATAGCAAAATATTTACTTTAAAAATATTGTAATCGTACTTATAATATATTCTTTTCACGTTTAGAATACGTCGATATACTACGTCACAGAGCAAAATGTGTTTGTAACAGAAAAGTATTAATTTCACGAACATAAACAACGTTGTTTGACAAATTGACAAGAGGATATTTATCGCGCAGTTTAAATAAACTAATATTCACCTGCCTGCCGTGACAAATTGGCAATTTACGAGATGGCAACACTGAGAATCGCTGTAGTCCTAAAGATACCTAGTAAATCAGGTTCACACAAATGCGCGAACATTTACCAACGTCTTCAAAACGTGTATGTACCTATGTGTATAAATTTACATTGAATTTATCACCTGACAGTAGGGCTCCCATAAACTACCTTTTGTCTGGACACTATCTTTTGTATAAGCGTCAAAGAAGATAGTGATAAACTAGTCGCAATTATTAATTAAGATGAAAAATAGCATAAGGAAATTTTAACCTTATAGTAATAATAGACAAAAGACTAAAATTGGATAACAGAGAATTTTCATTTCATGCACTGATTGAACAATTTTTATTCAGAATTTCTATGATTCCTATATAATATTCAGTGTACGAGAATGGTAATTGCAACAGAGTAAGGAGATGTCGGATAGATACGCTTAGTCAATATGGAGCCAGAATTGAGGCCTTAGTAGTGTTAAATGCTACCGAAGGACCTTTCGAGTGAGAACATTAACAATGGAGTTAAACTATTCAATCGCTAGTATTTACTCCAATTTTCGAACCCGAGAGTGTGCAATAGCATTACGGCTTTAAGTGGAAGGGAGGTGAATCACACCTATATTTGTCCAGCTATTTTTGGTCCGTAATAGAGTGAGAGTCTATGCTCTTATTTATCTATTTCCATCGAGTATTATGGAAACCCTACTTGCTATCCCACCGTGAGGAAGCCCACACGTTAATAATATAAACGTAATGCCCTGAGAACTAGAACACCATCTGCCACGTTTAGCATATATTACAAACGGAGTACCCATCGACATGATGATTGACATTCGTTTAAGTATTGTTTCCACAGTGTTATGACGTCATATCGTTTTCATCATAGTTACTAAGCGAATTAGACTCCTTGTTGCTTACTTTATTTGTCTAGAAAATGCATTCACTGTTAAGAAAATGTATGCTGGCCGCTAATAAAATAAAAAAGTGTAGTATACTATAGAAATTATGTTATTGTTTTATTGTAATTTTTAATCATGTTTGCGTCAAGCCTGGGTCAAATCTACCTTACATTTTATACGTTTTGGGTCCTCGGACCCCCCCCCCCCCCCTCTTATGAAAGCTATAGCACAATTACAATTGCAGAGAGATATGTGATGGACTGATGGGGAGTTACTGGAGAATGCATACTAAAAGCAGATAATAAAATTCAATAGTTTGTTTCTTTATATAATTTCGTCTCATCTTAGCTTTGATGAAATTAAAGTGTTCTTCATTCGAAACTCATAATTAAGAACAGAATAACAACTTTCAACTATTACCACATTATCGAAGTTCACCTCAATAAACTTCGCACAAACATTGCAGTATTTACCTAAAAGGTCGTTGTTTATCTAAGCAATTAATTCTACGATTTACCAAGGACTAGGATTGTTCGAAAATATCTGTAGGTCTCCCTTTCACATTGTTGTCGTACATTGTCATCGATAAATAGCATAGTAGGTGGATATTGAAACATCTTTATTCTTAGACCGCTGTCGTTGAAAGCGTAGTGCTGGTGCTTCGTAATATGGTCATCATCATATTAGCCGTACGACATCCAATTTTGGACATAGGCCTTCCCAAGAGATTTCCAATATGATGCATGAGAATAATGACCCCATAAGCACATAGATACAGCGGTCTTTGAACTCGGGAATCAGCTGATTTAGTCGAAATGTCTCAATTGTAGTTTCTAGAATCTATTTTCTTGGTATTAGTTTTTGAATATTTATGTAAACAGGTGTTCAGTATAGCATTAATGACCAAATTCCTGTTGCCTTATAGGTATATATCCGTTGTATGCGGGCGGCACAAAATCGCTCGCTGTGGCGGAAATTCGGTGAGGTCTATGCCCCCTGATTCTGAGCTGTCGGAATATTTTCGGCCAGAACTGTCAATTTATTTAAAGTTAAAAAACAGAATGTTAAAATAATAGATGGATGTAGAAAAAATCCTATATTAATCAGTTTTACGTCGTTCTAAAATTCGAAAAAGTTTACGATCCGGGAGCAATCCGATGAGTCAGAATCAGGGCACTGGTCAGGGTAGGGCGGCCGTTGCCGTTGGTTGCAGGCGGCACAGGACCGTTCGCAGTGGCGTAAATTAGGTGAGGCCTATGTTCAGCAGTGGACGTCGTTGGGCTGATATGATGATGATGATGACACAAAGTTACGAGTAGATACAATATATGTGTAAAGGCGGGCTTTACTTAAATGTGAGTATTCTGCCAATAAACCTCATAAGCAAACGAAAGTGAATTTTATAACGTGAAGTAGGGTATACTTCTTTAGAAGATTACATAGTTTAAGAAATATTTTGTAGGTACTATATACAGTATTAAGACGACATGAAGGTCAGGAGGTGACATACTTTTGACCTTTGAGTTCAAATAGATGTCGAATAACACATGTTACGTTTCATTCTTTGTAGTAAACGTGTTGCTCAGATGACGATAATAGTACCTAGTAACAATTTAAGTAGTATTAAGTTTCAAACAACAACTTTTCCGTATGTATTTCTTACCTAATCCTAATATTTTTTTTTTATTTATTATCTACTTACACTTACAGATTATATCCACACATATACTACATACATGTATATATAGTAAAGTAGTTATATTTACAAAAAGATTAACAAGTATGATACAAAAACAATACCCGTCTTGACATACGGGTAAAAATAAGATACAGAAATATTTCACAAACACGAATACAACGATATAACGATAAATACAATAAATGTATTTTTTTTTTTATAATTATTTATGTAGTACCTAGCTACATAAATAATTATAAAAAAAAAACATTTATATTTGACATCTTTCGATAATATTGTAAGTAAATCCCAATTGTAAATTTATTTTTATTTGACAAACCGTATGTGGTTTGACCAGCCCCCTGATACCGTAATATTCCGTATCTCAGTTGACAGTTCAAAGTGACGATCACTGGCTATTGTTGCCAACGATTAGCTGTCAAACGAAGAATTTCGTATTCGCTAACCAGTGTCCAACTGAGATAATGTCATCGTTGATTTAGCTATTAAATTAATTTATTATTGTTGAATTGCTAAAAAATAATTCACATGTCTAATAATGTTTCCCATAAAATTAGGGAAATATTTATATCTGATAACACTAGAAGCATCTATTAAATTAGGTGTCAATTAAGTTTATATAAGCTACTGATAGGCACTCTGACGTCATGAGATACGAAATACCAATATATAAAATTTCGGTTGACATCAAAGTTCGGTGGACAATCAAAAATCGTTGAGCAATGGAGCTTTCAAAGATACGAACTAGGGGGGCAGAAGAACAGTTACCTACTGTAATTACCGTTTCACAATTACCAAAGTCATTGCCTATATTAATTCGGTAGCTGTATCCGTCTTGCGAAATATAATAAGCGTGATCACACTATAATTTCCTTAATCCACGCGTACTAGCCTTTCGAAACCCGATAATTTAACGATCAAGTAAACAATTTTATGTTCATGAATAGTAAGCAAAAAATATAGATTGCTTACGACTAATGACCCCTTGCGAACTCAGCGGATATCCTTTCGTACATAATTATATAAATGTTGTACTCTTCTTGTGTTTTAGAGCAGAGCTGTTCAAACTACGGCCCGACACGTCTTCTTTCGTATATAAATATAAAGGTTGTAGGTACTCACCTAGTGCTTTAGAACAGAGCTGTTTAAACTGTAGCCCGCGTATAAATTTGTGCGGTGATATATAAGTTTCCTCTGTTATCAAATCACATCTCAAATAAAAGAATGAAATGGATAATTTAATTTGTTTACATGATAGTAAGTTTTCTTTCAGTAACTGTTAGATATGATGATATATGATATTCCTATTTATTTTTGAACACATTACTTACGTTTTGTATTTGCGGCCCTCCAATAATTCAATGATTTGTATCAACCCGAGATCGTATCTGGTTTGGACAGCCCTGCTTAAGAGGAAACAAAAACTCATTCAAGTTCTTATATCAGCTACCGTTTACGCTTTTTATTTTTTGGCCAGCTAAACGCGTTTGCGTGCCGAAAATCGTTTACGGAAATATTAACAGAAGAGTACAATTTTCATAATAATGAGGCGATTTGTTATGTAAATGATCTAGGCCCGTTTACATTTAAATAGTGGATGAAAGGGATTAAAATAATGATGCGATGGTTTAGAGAGTGTAGCTAGACTAGAGTTATGTCCACGGAATAAAGGTATAAAATGGACCGTTGGAAGAGGCGCTCGTAGCATTCTGGTACTGAGATGTTCGTTAAGATCATCGAGGTTAAGCAACGTTCGGCAAGGTCAGTCCATGATGGGTGACCGTTTGTGGCAATTTCATTCTCGAGCGTCTCCGTGCTTCCGAAGGCACGTAAAGCCGTTGGCCCCGGTTATCACTTAATGTAGTAGTCATTACGTCAAGCTGGAAGCTTTCTAGGCGAATAGATAAATTCGAACACCAGGGTCTGCCTCAAGCCCATACAATAAGAAGAAGAAGAATGGACCCTTATCAATGACGTCACGGAACGTAAAAAACATTGAATCATAACAGTACAAAACTTAACTTAATATATTTTTCCGAAGTCTAAAGTAAAATTTGTTACAATAGAAAAAGTTCGAACGTTACGTCTCAACTTTGAAAGAACAAAATCAATATTCAAACAAAACTCAAGTCGTTATTAAAGGCATCAGAATTTGAAGCTTTTTTTTCTCTCAATGACTACCTTCGAAGCTTCTGGCAGGTTAACCGCTAGTCAAATCACCGTTGATGATGAATGATTACTGAGATTTCGTTTAATGACGGACTCAGACACAAGCTTCCAAGATAAAAAGGCTGTTTCAAATCGTCCGAACACTTTTTATACAGTTTGTAGTGAGTAATGAAATGAGTAATATTTCTTCTCGAAGCAATGATGGATGTACCTATTACAATGTATTGAAGTTACGCTTAAATTTCGATCGGTTTAATTTAGTAAATAAACGCTACTTGGTGATTGATTTTCGAAACTTGTTTAGTAGACGTATGATGTGGGCGGTTTGTTTACTTTTATATTTGTTTGACTTTGTTTTGTTAAAACGATATTATGTTCATCGTGATTAAACACATTTAAAAGCTATTAAAAATAAGTTATTTGTATGAATGTTTATCTCATATTACCATTGAGATCACTTTTCACGTAGCATAGGATCCATTTTCTTACGTCAGTAAAGCTAACATGGCATCAAAGAATAAATAACGTATATATATCATTCACTGTCTATTTCACCTCATCATTACATATTACAACCTATAACTGTTACACTGTTGGGGATTGGTCTCCTCCAAACATTTTGGAGGGAATTTAGCCTACTATACCACGCTGACCAGACCGTATAGGATTTGTTTCGAATTTTCCTTTTCTCGCAGTGCTCTTGTCTGCATATTAAGTCGCCCATTACGACACTCACGGGTTGAAATGGGGTAGTGCCTTTATGTATTCTAATTACGTGACTACACGACTACATCCCCTATATAGCTGACGCCTAATTAATTTCAATATCTATTTCATATCTCAAATTCTCAATTATCAATTTTGCCGTGTATTCACTTAGAAAATTCATTACGTGAGTGTTTAACTTCGGCATTACCGTTCTAAAGGATTTTCCTTCTTACATGAAATTTATATACGAAGGTTTAGATAATCCTACGTGCAACTGGCCTGTTGGTCTAGTGGTTAGTAACCCTGACTGCTAAGCCGGAGGTCGTGGGTTCGATCCCCACCCAGGACAAATATTTGTGTGATGAGCATGATTGTTTCTGTGTCTGGGTGTAATTTATCTATAATATGTATGTATTTACAAAAAAAAAATGTATTTAACCCATTTAGACCCGCCGTCCTCATTTGGGGACATGTCTTTAACTATCGACATTTTTTAATATTAGTAGACCAGCATTTATTCAGATACGAATTTGTAATGTTAAAGAGTTTTACTTCGTAATAAAATTATAATTTTGTGAATTATTGGATAAAATGGATGAATTTAGTGATTTTATTTACTGCATCACGCAAATATGTACTTCATCTAAGGTAAGTCATGATTTTTATTATTTACACCACGATTTATTATATATTTTTTGTAAATTTTACATCCATAAAGTAACTACTAGTAAATAATGCTATTTTGTCAGATGTTTTACAGGATTTGGCTATAAATAAAGGCATTTTAGTATGGTGTCCCCAAATGGGTCCAATGGGCTCATTACTAGTAATACATAGAATAAATATAATTATTTTTTCTTTATATTTACAGGTTTAGTTGCAGCATAAAAATGATAAAACAATTTTTCTGTGTTCCTAATGACCATCGAGGACTCGAGGAAGCCATTGAAAGTATTTTGAATGAAGAAGATAATCCTGATGTTAGTTATGATCTTGGTGGCCGTTCCTCCACATCCGACTGTTCTTATCGGTGAAGAAGAAGGCGATAAACACTATATTCAGAAGAATAACCTTCCTCGTGATACCGTAGTTTGAGTTGAAGTTTTTGGGTCCCGAAAATACCAGGAATGGGACAGCAGGATGACAAACCGTTACAGAAACATAGGCGAGTTGAAAACCAGACACTATGACTCTCTTTACCTATATGGAAAGGTAAAAATATGTATGCAGGAGCTGAGGGTAGAAAGGTTGACGTTGACATTCCTTATAGCTTCCAAAATTACAACAAAGGTATGGACGGAGTTGGTCAAGCTGACCAATCAAACAGATACAGAATAGCTCTACGAGGCATAAAATGTTGTTGGGAACTGTTTCCTTACATGCTAGATTTAGCTGTAGCAAATGCTTGGCGCCTTCATGCTCTTACCGCTGATAACAGACAAGACCTTCCCTAATTTCGCCGATGTATTGCAAGGTCGTATTTGAGGAGTGTTGTCACTGAGAGAACCGATGGAAGGCCTCGTAAACCATCCTCGGTGGTGCCAGATATTAACCTAGATGGTGTTGGATACTTTCCCCAGATACTACAAAGCCAGCTACGATGCACCGAATGCCACATGAAAGCACGTTGGCAAAGTAGAAAATGTATTATTAACATTTTGCATCGAAAATAATTGTTTTGAAATATACCACAAATATGCCCATTGGACCCATTTGAGGACGGTGTTTTTTTTCTCATAAGGAAAAATATTTTTAATTCTTTTTTCTAATATAATGTCTAATTACCCACCACTACACATGATAATAAAGATTTTTTCAAAAAAACATCATCAGTTTGTATTTGGGTCCAAATGGGTTAAGTAGTATATCAGTTGTTTAGTACCCATAACACAAGCAAATATAATTGCTTACTTTGGGACTAGATGGCACTGTGTGAATGTGGTAAAAAAAAAAAAAAAAAAACTTGTTATGAAACTGATCGCAGATTCATTCCTTCTACTCAGATAAGCCTTATGCAAATCTCAGACTTTAAGGATATAAAAATGGTAAAACCTTGATCAGTTTTCATAAGAAGTCCAGTCAGGTATAAAATTTTAAGAAACTTAATTTTAGATTCTTGACATGTTTTTCAATAAAGCAAACACGTGTTTTGGATAATTTAATCTATTTTATTCTATTTAATCTTAGTTTGTTTGGTGGTCGAGCTTCTGTCGACGAAAAATAGTTGCGATAGGCTATATTTATAGACTAGCACTCGTGCGCGGTCCGAGTTCGATTCCAAACCAGCAGTACCAATGTGGATCACTTTTTGAAATTTATATGTACTAGTCATGTGACTGACCATCTGCTAACGGTGACGGAAAACATCGTGAGGAAACCCACATACCCTTGAAGAAATTCTAAGTTTATGTCTGATCCACCAACCCGCATTAGGCCAGCGTGTGTGGATTACGGCCTAAAACCCTCTCAGTTCTCAGAATAGAGTAGAGGAGACCCGAGCCCAGCAGTGGGACAATAATGGGTTGCTGATGATGATGATGATGATGCTCGTGCGGGGCTTCGCTTCCGTTGATCTTTGTTTGGTCACTACTCAGTTTTGGACGTAGCATGAAAAACCCAATACCATATTTGCCCAACCCGGGAATCGAACGCGGGACCTCTTACACAGCAGTCGTACTACGCCACCGAGGCAATTTTAAGCTATAAAACATTACACTAAAATCCATAGCAGCAGACAGTAATACACGTGGGTGAAACAAGGTAAGCTTAAATAAGCTTCGTCGAATTTACAAACAAATAACATAGACTAGATTTTTCTGTGGCTTTGCCCGTATCGTATTTCGGTAAAAGTTAAATGTCGCTCAGTCATAATAACGTAGTATTCTGCAGGTGAAAGAATTTTTTTAATCGAATACTTAACTCATTTTGAAGATCTACACTCACAAAAATTAAAAACCTCATAAGATAATACCGGCTTCCGATTGCTGCGCCGGCGTGGTAAGTCGTTAAAAGTAGCCGTTGTCATCCAAATCTTAGACTATTTCAATACAAAATTTCATGAAAATCAGTTAAGTAGTTTCGAAGATTACCTTCGACATCCAAACTCACGAACGCTAACCTCTTTATAATATTTGTATAGAATTACTGATTTAGATAAGCATTCATCACAATGTAATATAAATTGTAAAAGAACGCGGCCGTGGGCGAATGAATTGTGCTCAGGAGTTTCAAGTTTGTTGACTGATCTGTTACTGAACGAGTTATGATGTAACTTTGTTGTGAGGACAATAAACTTGACAATTGTGATGTGACATTGAATGCACGTGTAGTGCGGTGGTTACGTTGCCATTCATACTGAGTATGGAGATTCAAAGATATAAGGATTTTGACTGTCACCGTGGCGCAGTGGTTAAGGTGGTCGCCTCGCCACTACATCGCCGTACTGGGTGACGTGGGTTCGATTCCCACACGAGACAAATATTTGTGTGATTCATAGATATTTGTTTCTAGTCTGGGTGTACTTTGTGTCCGTTAGTTTCATATTTGTAAAGCTCCCCGCGACACAGGGCCTGTTCCCTAGTGCGGGCGTTGTCTTTTAAAAAGAAAGAAAAAAAAAAAGAAGTCGTGTTTAGGTGGTTTGTATTCCGTAGTTGAGTTTAACTGGTTTCTTCTTAAGAAAAAAATTTACTCTAGGCAACAAGTGAGAATAATTCACATAGCTACTGGTTTTTCAAAACAAGTCTACAATTCATAATTTCAATCCATAAATGTCCCACTGCTGGGCACGGGTCTCCTCCAATGTCCAATGTGACTGTGTCTACAATTAGAGACCTCGAAATTAATAGATAGTAGTTGTAAGCTGTATAAATAAAATGTATCATATTATAAGTTTGTTAGAACGCGCTAATCTCGGAAACTACTGAACTGAATTGAAAAATTATTTTAGTGTTGGATAGCCCATTTATCGAAGAAGGTCATAGGCTATCTAACATCACGCTACGGCAAAAAAAAGCTAAGCAGTGGCCAAAACAAAGAACGACGGGAGCGAAACCCCGGGTAACAGAAAGTTGTTTCATGTCGGATCTCAAAGGCTATGACGTAATAGGGACAGACGGGCGTCTTAATAGTCCCTCGAAGATTTCTGCTAAGAGCTAAGAATGCATTAGTGACGTAACACCCCGCTATGTGCCAACAGCTTTCAAGGAAATACGATTCATGTTATATTTAATTAGAATTCAATTTCATTCGCACAAACAAAACATGTAATTATTTCATTTCGCTTGCCATTTGATGTGGTCAGTACTTAAGCCACCTTTCTTAGGAGTCAGATCAATCAATTACTCCATTTACGGGCCAATCATATAATAGAATATTGAATTATTATTAGCTTGTATATTTTTATTATACTTAAGCGATATTGCAATCAGGTAAGTATCTCATTAAAATTATTTTGGCAATAGAGTGCTCCGTATAACATAGAACTGATTATATCTGAAGAAGTGTGGGTGTAACATACATACACCCTTAGAAATAAATGGTTCGATGATGTGTTGACTAATTGGACGATTCGCACGAATTAAACTCGCACATAACGTGCGAATAATCCTTTAAATCATATTATTTTTCTGTAGGCGATTCGCACATAGTTAATTTCGTCACCACCAATTTTAAAAATAATAAATAATGTTTGTTATTAAAAATAAAACAACGGTATGACTAAGAAATAATAGTAATAATAATGTAGTCGAACTTTAACTGCCTATTAAAATTCACAGATACAAATTAAAACAATCAAAATAAATATTTGTTTAGTGTGGGAATCGTATTCCCTCTCGATAAATTTCTAGCGAGGTCACCACTTAAATCACTAGACTAAACCAGTCCAAGTGTTTATTTATAGAAAGAAAAATAAAGTTTCATAACAAGCTCTATTACCTTGTTTTGTTTCGATTTAGGAGCGAAACCTATTAATTTCCTACTTCGGATTGCCTGATTCATTTGTCCGTATTGGCTAACAAGAAATGTTTCGCGTGGTAAAAAGTGAATCAGATTTTAAAACTAGTTCCTTTAATAGTTCCTTTCAACTGTGTATTATCACGACAAAGCAAATACTAGACTGATAGGATCAAAGAAACTACAACTATAACCCATTCGCGACTTCTTGAATGATATTTAAAAAAACTTGTCCAGATTCAAAATTCGAATCCATTGTACTCATGGCCGCCATTCACTCGTTCTCATCAAAAACTGGCAACACCACAGACAGGTGTGTTCCCGTCGTGCCCCTTTTTTTTTCAACGTCCGTTCCCGTACGAAATACTTTAAACAAAGACTCAAGTACTATTGAGGGAAAGAAACATTTTTTATCTTATTTTCGAAGAATTAAGGTTGATTATCGTCTAGACGTGATATTGAAGCTGTACAAGAGTTACAATGAATGGATCGTTTCCCTTACAATGTGCTGCAACGGTTAAAATGTGTTGCCAAAGGATAATAAAATTTAAGTACACATGTGAAATTCCAAATTCACTTGAACACATCAAGAGTATCGTGTATCCTTTGTAATTGTGTTATTTTAATTTATTTTGGGCTTTAAAATCAGGGTCCTTATTTTTGTTGCATTAATCAAATTTGATAAACAAGTTTGTGCCGCGAAGTTAATTATGATACCTAATATTTTCTGGCCAAGAAGTACCTGAATACCGGTACGAACACATCTTAGTTTTATATTTTAGAAAGGCTGCACAATGTGGTCTCTGAAGACAATAACAATAAACATTTAGTTAGTTCTACTTGGACATTGTAGATATCTAGAAAAACTCTAGTCTGTCTAGTGCATCATAGAAAGCGTGTCATCCATATCGCTGTATATAATGTGAATATTGAAGAAACAAAGAGATTATAGACACTAACACTCTCAAGATTTCTATCTATTGATGTTTTTCATGGCGAAATCCGTTAACGCTATCAATTTCTATGCTTCACACACTCTATAATTGCTATCTTCCTAGTGGCTTAAAAATTCTCACGTTTTCAAAGTTATGTTGCTTTATTTATCTGGCATTTCTTTTCTGATTTGATTTTCTGTCAAGAAGAAGAAACTCATTTTGAAGTATTTGTGTTCAATTGCTGGAATATTTAAATCAGCTGCTTCTTTGCAATGCTGTCTCTGAATGAAGTCTGTAACAAAGGCAATAACAAACAAGTTTAATACAGATATAACGAAATTACATAAAATATAAATAGAGTAAATGTTGAAGTAAATAAATTAATAGTGAATATAAAAGTGATACGAAAACAGAATAACAAAATCAATTATATCATATATATACCTTATTCTTGACATCAAATCTCCTATCAGGTGCCTTAATGAGCCCACGGAAGTGAGTTAATTAGAATCATCTCTTAAGAAAATGACCAATTAAGTTCTGAGGAAATCACCTGTCGGCAGCTCCGAAATTAATCCAATATATGTTCATAATACACAGCTACTTTATTATCCAAGAAAAATAAAAGCCAGTTCAAATCATGCACTATATTTTAGTGTTCCAACTTAAGTAATTACTAAGAGCATTGCACATCAAAACTATCATTAACGTGGTTGAACAGGCATTTGCATTAGTTATGCGAACAAAAAAGAAAGGGTAAGAAACCTCATGTAAGATGAATCTGCGAGATTCAAATAAAACCAGTCATTGATTTATAAAAATAAAAAGTAACTGGCAAAAGATAATAAAAATAACTGATGTTATGACACCCACTTTGGATATGTAGATGTTTTCTGCTCTTCCTATTACTATATCTATAAAGAATCTATGATAATCCAATCTTTACGGTCTGGGCAAAAGATTGACGATTACCTATTGATGCGTGGTTGGTACCTAGACAGATACATATTTCGTCTCGCATATGAAGGCTTGATGAAGCAAAAAGTCATAATTTTTTGCGGCGCGAGTGTTTAAAATTAAGTATAGTTTGAATGATAGATGACCACTTACAATAGTTTATATAAATGTTTTTGACATACGATTTAATTGGAAATACAGTTATGGCAGAGTCATTATTTTTGTCACTAGACATAGGATTAAAATGGGACGAACCGGATAAGAATTTTTATATTAAACAAATAAAAGACGCCATTCATTGCGTTAAATTTGGGTCGTTTTGAAGAAATTCCTTTTGTACCCAAGAACAAATATCGGGCCGTTATAAATTATATCTTTGGATGACCCAGTTGCTCTTGATGAGATTCCTTCTGAACTTGAAAGGGTTACATTTATTTCTTCTTCAAGTATTACTTTTTTTGATTCCGTTGACATAGTGACGTTATCCGTGTAGCGACGGTTTAAGAATACATAATGTCACTACCCTATCCCAAGCCGTGGGTGTCGTAAAAGGCGACTAAGGGAAGTAACCTTATAGACAAGAGCAACGAGCACTGCGAGAAAGGAAAATTCGAAACAAACCCTATATACCAGCCCGCGTAGTATTGTAGGCTAAATTCCCTCCACATTCTTTGGAGGCGACTCATGCTCAGCAGTGGCAAGTTTATGGGTTTAAATGATGATGATGATGATGACGATGATGAAATAATGACACTAGTCAATTATTTCATCTTCCGGTCACTACATGTCAAAAGAACATTGGTTTTGATTAAATTTGATAATAAAAGTTAAAGTAAAATGTGTTAAAATAAGTTAGGCTAATATCGGATTCCCATTTCTTTATTTTATCTATTCAAAGATGTAATTCACTGATTAAATTAATCCAATTCAGTTTACTTAATTACGTACACGGCAAATCCAGAATTACCTTTGAAAAGTTCATTAATATTTCACGTGTCTAAATTCAATAACATAATGTTAACTTCGTGGAACAGTAAGATTAAATTGGAAATAGTGAAACATTTGAAGAATCTGGTCAACATTCAGTCTCACCTGTCCATTAACCCTTGGAATCATTTCTGTGATGCGATAAACGATTTACGATAGCGTAGCATGCCGAATTGAAAACAAGGCCGTCTTGGAAGAGCGGCGTGCTCCGAATAGTATTAATTACGGAATCATTGTGGCTATTTTGCTACGGAACCTCCGTGCCGGCCTTTAACGGTGTCAGCGTGAACGAAGAGAGGGATTAGAAGCATGCGCCGAAGCAGCTCACAGCTGCCGCACGCACGGACTACTTACTTCGTAAAATCGATCATTATAACTCTTTTTACAAGTGTCATCGGCTCCAAAACATCACAATGTGCTCGTGACCGCTGTCTGGCAAATTAATCTTTTCGCATTCGAATGGCGGCTTTTTTCTTTGTCATTATTTAGTTACACGTGCATCTTAATTTTGCTTTGTTTTTTTATATTTATTTCGAGTGTTATGCATCTTAGTTTTTTAGTTTAACTGTTATACCTTCTAAGATATTAACGGTTATTGACAGTAAAGTAATGATTATCGTGTCGGTTTTTCTGCGCTTTGTTTAAAGAACGTAATATCAATACTCAGTGTTATGATGATATGAAAAAATATAACATTTTCATAATGTTGTTCTTAAGCTAAAGCAAGATACTGAGTGATCTTTTGTATTCATATAAATTCATCTTTTTACAAGTCTTTCTCTGTAATCCCTCATGTTTTAAATTCCTATTACTCAGATAAAAGTACAGCGTTGATGTTTTTGTCTGTTCCAGTTCGCTCATGCTCAGTGGCCGGTGGAATGTTCACGGTCCGTGGCTTCTTTCGAAACAGTCTTGGGCGTGCTAGTGCAAATGTTTTTATATGGATATGGTTTAATGGATTTGTGTCGGTATCGACTTGTTTGATCGCCTGAATTTGCTGTCATTCGCACTTTTCCTGGTAATCTCATGGATTTATTTGTTTATTCTTTGTATAAGTATACAAATTGAGAGTAAAAGCGTGGATTAAGTTTGGCTAGCACGCGCGTCCTAATGGCTCATGATGAGTTTAGTTTTGAAAGTTCTAGTCTTTAGTCGAATTGAAATGTTTACTTTGGGTGTAATTACTTCGTCTTCTGAAAATCGTTAGCGTTTCTAAAGTTCCTCTGTTTGTGCTGTCTGGAATGTCAAGTCGTGATAGTGTAGGTGACACGTTGCTTCCTTCGTTGCTCGTTTCAACATCGAATACTTTCGGCCTTGTCCGTGACTTTAAGTTAGAACATGCTTCTGTTGTTTGTCATTTTGATGGTAGATTAACTATAATTTGGATTTTTGAATGAAAAAGTTTGGTAGCTTTAATCCAGCTTTTTTATAAGAACAGTAGGTTATCCTAACAGTTAGTTCCCGTTTTCAAAGATCATCATCATCATCATATCAGCCGCAGGAAGTCAAAGATAGTTAGCTTATAATGTCTTCCTTTTATACAATGATATTGTATGTTAAAAAAGGTGTAGATAGGTTACCTACATAGCGTTCGATCTTTGGAAATGGCACACAAACGCACACAGATATCGTAATAATGCAATGTCAAAATACCTTCGCCGTCAACGGGACATTGAGATGAAGTTTGCTAATAAGACTATTTTTAGTGTGCCACTTTTCGAGCGCTTATAACCTATCTACACCTTTTTCAACAAACAAATACAATATCATTGCTTTTATAGTTGTAATTTGAATTAATTTGGCAGTAATTTGAAGTGTCTGATGTTGATGAATTTTGACATAATCTATTCTTAGTCACCCATGTTTAGCAGTTTAATGAAAATGTAGTGAGAATTCATGTGCAAAGTTCAGCCACAACGTAATAGTTTGAAGGCTAATCTATTACAATTTCTATTGTTCGACGTTTTCTCACAGTCTCAATTATTTCCGTGTATAATTACAGTTCTTGTATTACTTGAGCTTTTAAGCGTATTACTATTATCCTAAGTTCGTTGCCGGCGACTATAGGTCGGTTTAAATGACGTAATATATATATAGGGCTGGCTCCGTTCACTTTTGGATTATATTTTACGACAGACTGTAATGAAAAGGGATTTTTGCCGTTTGTTTAAATTATGAGTTGTTTAATATTCATTTGTTTTCAAGACATTCTCATCGGATTTTTTCAATTTGAAATGTAGTACTTCCTAAAACACTTCTGAAAAGTGTGAAGTTAAATAAATATAAATCAGCCCTCTCCTCATCTAGAGAGGGAGTTCTGGTATAAATAAATTGTCGATTCACGGTTTTTGCTGTCCTTAGGAGGTGAGAATGGATCGTGTTGAGGGGAACTCCTTGGTTTAGCTCTGTGATATCAATAGATAGAAGATTCAACTAATATGTGAATAAATTATGCCCATTTATTTAGTATTTATAATAGGTACGTATTTAAATATTTTATTGGCGTAAAAAGGATTTCCAATTGTGAAACTCACAAACATACAACTATTAGGTAAGATTTATTTAAAGCACTTTAAATAACTTAGATTTTATAAAATTCTCATGCTAGAACAATAAACTCATTTGCAAGATTTTAATTAAGTAAATAATTTGAGTATGATAACTAAAAACTAATTCAGCTCCAAGTTTACTGTGAATTTGAAGTTTAAATTAATTTAATATCACAAGTCTATAAAATAGACAAGAAGTGGCCCGGGGCTTCGCTCCCGTCGTTTTTATTTGGCCCTGCTCAGCTCTTATTGGCTGTAGCGTGATGCTGTATAGCATATAACCTTCCTCGGTAAATGGGCTATCTAACACTAAAAGATTTTTTAAATCGGACCAGTAGTTCCTGACATGCTAGCGTTCAACGACACAAACTCTACAGCTTTCTAATATTAGTATACCTAGATACTAAAAAGTCTTTTTACATGAAGTGGTTCTGGCACTAAACTATTGTTATATATGGCCTGTTGGTCTAGTGGTTAGTGACCCTGACTGCTAAGCCGGAGGTCGTGGGTTCGATCCCCACCCAGGACAAATCTTTGTGTGATGAGCATAAAGGTTTGTTCTGTGTCTGGGTGTAATTTATCTATATGTATTTATTTACAAAAAAAAAAGAAATATTTATGTAGTATATCAGTTGTTTAGTACCCATAACACAAGCAAATATCTTAATTTGGGACTAGATGGCGCTGTGTGAAAATAAAATAAAAAAATATTTATAACTATTATTTCCATGTGCCCGTGCAGCACGTCATAATAATGAAATTGTATATTATGAAGCTCTCAATTAACTACTAACTTTATTCTTCTTTAAAACTTTGTCTTAAACAGTTCAGATAAAGTTCAAAGTTTATGCTTCATCGATTTCCTTTACGAGAAAGTTTTGCAGTAGAATTTCAAAATATTCTTCTTCACATACTTATAAGTTTTGTTATAGAAACGCACGGGTCCTAGTTTTCTAATGATATTTGTTTGGCTACATGTAGTATTCTATACTTTATACTGATAAAGAAATTTTGGCCTAAAAACCTGCCTTATTTTTATCAAAATCTTAAAATTGTAGTGTAATGACGTGTTGTTTAAAAAAAAATCCTGATTGGGACCTTTAAAGAAGCACTTACTTATGTAAACTCAGTAGCTCAAAAATATCCCATAAAACAAAGCAGAGCTTCCAAATACTTTCATAATTACTTTGACCTTCGTTTACTGCGGCGTCTGTCCCATTCTTTGCCCCTGAATGTTTATTCTAATCGACGAAAAAAAGCAAATAATCATCCATATACCTACACAGTCCTATCAAATAGAAGATTACAAGTTAACATAACCGTTACAAATTTACAATCGGTTTTGACTATTAAATAAATCTGCAGCTCAAATTAAAAATTAGCTCCGTTTAACGTGTCCGTGAGAGCGTATTTTTTGTTTCGATATTAATATTGATTGTATTTAAGACTAGCGGTGTGACTGTTTTTCTGTTTTCTCTCACGATTTTATCGGTTTTGGATGAAATTGCTTATTTATCTGCTAATCGTTCAATCACGTCTTCGGCGCCATATTGTGGAACGGGACTAAGTCAATATTATTGTCAATTATATTAAAGATGTTTTTATTTATAGATAGTAACTCAATAGAGAATAGAATGTTCTGTTTTTAAAAAATGTCATCATTGAAAACAAAAGAATCTATAAAAGAACTGGCAATTAAAAATAGTGGCGTAAATTTTTTGTCAGTTTTTTTCAAAGCTCAAGTTAATCAAACTGGCCTTTGAAATTGGTTGTCATCCTTTTCGACATCATATGACGTTAATAAGTATCAACCAGATAAATTACCGATTTAACAAAATCAGGATTTCGATACAAGGTTAACATTAGGGGACTTTCCTTTCCCCTCATGTAAAAACCCTATACAATATTAATCTAGGGAGCTTAGCGGACAAGAGCCCTGTATTAAACGTAAATTGATTGGATATTCATTTGCCGGTGGCATCTCGCAAACACAGTAAGCCTGATCTCAATAATGCAATGCCATTTAATACGTTGGATATGTATGTTATTGGGAAGCTTTGTTAAATATTAAAAAATTTGACAGACAGATTTTAACCTAAATTTGGTGTTGCTAAGTCTGTAATCGGTATTTCTAATCAGGGAAGATTCAAAGCCTTGTTTAAAATTAATTAAAATTGAAATAAGTTCGTCACTATAGTGATTTTGATCTAATTTCTCACCTCAATCTAAAATGAACGTCTTTATGGAAGCTATTTACTGAAGCAATTTCCGCGGGATTGCAACTATTACCTTTTGTAGTGCCCTCAATCATCAATAATGTTCATTGTTTATCGATTATCTAGAAGAATAACACACCTCTGAAGAAAAACGTAACAAGATGATCAATGCCACTCCAGAAATATCAACCTTAATCATATACATACAAGATGGAATTTGCAAGATGGATTCATTTTCACTTGATGCCTTTTCTAACAGGGCCGATATGTGTTGGTTCCGACTAGATTAATGTTATCCTTACAAAAGGTACTTTATGGATATCTATTATCGATATTCTCTTGTTTAGGACTTACTTCGGTCAAATTACCTCTAAGCTCCATTTATTAGATAATTCTTGATTGTGATTCTGAGTTGGGTATTATGTTGATTTATCAAGTCAACCCATAAACGTCCCAATACTGGGCACGGGTCTCCTCCAAAGAATATGGAGAGAATTTAGTCTACTACACCACGCTTGCCACACGGATTGATATAGGGTTTGTCGAATTTTCCTTTTCTCGCAGTGTTCTTACTCGTATCTGCATAAGTTTACTCCCTTAGTCACCTTTTACGACACCCACAGGTTGAAATGTGACATTATGTATTCTTAATCCGTCACTACACGAATTATTGTGATGTTGATTAATTAGTAGATACTTACCTATTTATAACTTGTTCGTTACAAGCTATAAATAGGTAGGTAGGTGTTTCAGTGCTTCTATTTCTGTTCAGGTTAATACATTGCTTGAAAGAGAATCCACTGTTCTAAGCATTCATGCCTAGTTGAAATGTTGCAGCATATTTTTGATTTTGAAGTAAAAGAACAGAAAAGAAAATACATTTATTTATCACAATTGTGACACACGTTGGGATGAGAACAAAAGTAAAAATTAAATAATATAAAGAAAAAAATAGTACGACGAAAAAAGGAAAGATTATAAAAATAAAAAAATAACCAGTTGCACCTACTGCATGTCACACCTGTGGGAATCTGGACTCTGCTCAGCATAATGCTGTGGCGCCAGCAACTAACAGCTGCTGGACACTCAACAGCGCTGATTTTCAGCAGAGCCCCAAGTATATGAATTAACTCTAGGCTAGACTAGGCTCTCTAGATGTCTAGACTCTTTAGTGCACTATAACATAGTCGTTTAAAAGCGCTCCTAATCGTTATATTTTGAGTTAGAAACATACATGCACATTCTGTAGAAATAACCCTTTCTTATAGGTAAGGTTGTTTGATATATATGACATTAAACAAACGTTTATACGTAATATGCGATGGTGGCTGAATGGATAAGGGACAGTCCGAGTTCGATGCCGACGCAGTAGCAATGTGGATTCCACTTTGTGGAATTTATATGTATTAGTCACGTGACTTACCATCTGTTAACAGTGAAGGAAAAAATCGTGAGGAAACCCACATACCCTAGAAAAAATTCTATGAGTATGTCTGATCCACCAACCCGCACTAGGCCAGCGTGAGTGGATTATGGCCTAAAACCCTCTCAGCTCTCTAGTTAAAGGAGAGAAGACCCGATCCCGGCAGTGGGACTAAATGGGTTGCTGATGTGATGATACGTAATTGGTACTGTTTCTATAATAATATAATATTCTACCACATTCACACAGCGCCATCTAGTCCCAAAGTAAGCTATTATATTTGCTTGTTTTATGGCTAAACAACTGATATACTACTTAAATACATTTTTTTTTGTAAATACATACATATTATAGATAAATTACACGCAGACACAGAACAAACCTTAATGCTCACCACACAAAGATTTGTCCTGGGTGGGGATCGAACCCACGACCTCCGGCTTAGCAGTCAGGGTCACTAACCACTAGACCAACAGGCCATTCAGTCAATCTATATCTTTCATATTATAGGTTTGCTAAAAGATTACTTATATATCGAATCGAATCTCTCAATATCGAATTTCGACCTTAATAACCTTACTGTTGAGTCAACAATTCAGAATCTTATATTGTGTGTTTTGTGCTTTATTTGTCTTTGTGATGGCCCGGAAGAAGGTATTGTTTAGCATTACGAACATAATATAGTAAACCTTAAAACAACACAGAATCTAATTTTGAACAATGTTTTGTTTTTTTCTAGTTTACCTAGTCTTTCGTTGAGTAGGAGTTAAAATCATTATTTCAACCCATAAACGTCCCACTGCATGTGAGAATGTGGAGGGAATTTAGCCTACTATACCACGCTGGCCAGACGGTTTGGAATTGGGGTTTGTTCCGAATTTTCCTTTTCTTGCAGTGCTCTTGTCTGTATAAGGTTACTCCCTAAGTCGCCTTTTACGACACCCACGGGTTGAGATGGGTTAGTGACATTATGTATTCTTAATCCGTCACTACACGGATTAACGGCCCTAAAATAACTATAGGATTTGTTCTCAGTCTTCGTATGAACTTAAAATTACCAAAACGATGTTTCTTTCATTTTGGCAGAAATTTTCATGTATCTATTAAATATATATTTACGGTAATAATGATAATAATATATAATATAATATTCTTCCACATTCTCACAGCGCCATCTAGTCCCAAAGTAAGCAATTATATTTGCTTGTGTTATGGGTACTAAACAACTGATATACTACTTAAATACATTTTTTTTTGTAAATACATACACATTATAGATAAATTACACCCAGACACAGAACAAACCTTTATGCTCATCACACAAAGATTTGTCCTGGGTGGGGATCGAACCCACGACCTCCGGTTTAGCAGTCAGGGTCACTAACCACTAGACCAACAGGCCAGTCGGCCATAATACTTAGGTACCAAAGAAGGATACTGTATTGCTTGAAAATAATTGGTATTTTTACGATGCGAATATAACCTATTACGGATTAGAATAGAAAACCGAAAACTTTTTTATTATATTTTATTGCTTGAAATATCAGACGAGACGATCATAGACGTTTCCAATGTTAGGGGCAAAGCTAAGCCGCTGTCTACCTAGAATGGATTGCACTATTTTTAACTTTATAAATATTTGTACTTCAACCTTTATTGATTCTTATTGGACCAACATCCAGCGTGATCCAATGTTTGACCAAAAGATCATGGCTATTGGCTATCCAACAAAAATACTGCGGTAATAATAGGTATACTGTTTTGATACGGCTCTGTTATATTATCTTAACAATTCGACTGTCAATATTATCTAGGTTGGGGACATATTTTGTTTTATAACATTAATTTGGACGTGTTTTTGTTGTGTAAATAAAACAATTAGTACGAAAGTAGAGCCATCGATATGATTGTTTTCGATTTCTAAAATGTAATTACACATCAATTTTGGGGTTCCGTAACTTAAAAGGAAAAAACGGAACCTTTATAGACTCACTCCGTTGGACAACGAGTGAGCCTATCTGTCTTTATATTAATAATAGAAAGATGTGCTGTGTCTACACTTATTTCAGATATACAATATCGTTTTTGATATATCTTTTCATTATTTCAACCTCTCTTTACTTCTATTCTTGAAAATTATAATAACAGCTTCATCATCGAATGCAGGGCAGGCCAACCATTGGCTGAAATACCAATTTTACCAAAATCCTTATGATTTATGTAAATCTTACGATTATAGTTATAACAAGACAATATATTGCTCAACCCGAAAGTAGGTGGTAAAGCCATTGAGAACAATTCAAGAGATGATCAAACAATCCAAGACAGTTTAGACAAGAGACGGGTGTGTTTGATCTAGACTGGTCGACCACAAAACACGTCACAAAGGGATACAAATCTGTGTACAGTCGAGTTCATTAATATATTGGCACCATCAAGGATTCAAAATATTGTGAGTGTTGAAAAGCTCAATAAATACTATAGAACCTATGGATCAAATATATGTCCTCATGTGAATGGTTCAATAATTAATATGCTGTACATTATGCAATAAGTTGTAGTCACCAATTTCAACAAAAATATCTAATGATGGTGCCAATATATTAATGAACTCGACTGTACTTGTGTCTTTTAAAAAAAAAAACTATTTCAACTTTCATCCTTACTATATTCCATTGTCACCTTCAACTACAACAGTCTATAAACCGAGTCCATTAAGGCATTAACAATACAAATTACGATGACATCACATGTCATGTAACAACATTTATAAATACAGAGCCTGTGAACTTGAATATAATTAT
Source organism: Laspeyria flexula (assembly GCA_905147015.1). Lineage (NCBI taxonomy): Eukaryota > Metazoa > Arthropoda > Insecta > Lepidoptera > Erebidae > Laspeyria > Laspeyria flexula. Next base: position 5,000,860 of record LR989964.1, on the reverse strand, counting down.
TCATTGAAACTTGTATAACCCGTTATAATCGCAATTAAGTAACGGACATTACGATATAACAATGCTTCTGCAAACGTTGACTTTAGTTGAGGTAATGGTTGCTTGAGAAATATTCTGAGAAATTAAATTTCTTGATTGTCTACGGAACGCTTTATGAAATGGCGACTTTAATTCGCATATTTTTATTGTTCAAATACTCATCAACCGTCTCTTTATTATTTACTAGACGTTGCGCGAGGCTTTGCTCCCGTCGTTCTTTATTTGCCCACTGCTCAGCTCGCTCCTATTGGGCGTAGCGTGTTAGATCCCAAGATCACCCCTACAACGTCAAAAACGCACAAACTTTATGTTTTTGACTGGCCTGTTGGTCTAGTGGTTAGTTACCCTGACTGCTAAGCCGGAGGTCGTGGGTTCGATCCCCACCCAGGACAAATCTTTGTGTGATGAGCATAAAGGTTCGTTCTGTGTCTGGGTGTAATTTATCTATAATATGTATGTATAAAAAAAATATATATTTAAGTAGTAGGTATATCAGTTGTTTAGTACCCATAACACAAGTATTATAATTGCTTACTTTGGGACTAGATGGCGCTGTGTGAATGTGGTAGAATATTATTATATGTCTTTATAATATTATTAGTACCTAGATTTAGTATAAAAACATTTAACAATCATATTATGACCACAGCTGTTTTTACCGTTCTACTTAAGTGATCACTACGTCATGAAATTAATCCGCATTTTGGGCAGCAGTTTCGGCTATGCGGTGTGTGTATTAGTATTATCTTAAGATTTCAAATCGACAATAGCTAAGATGGTTTCTTATTTAACAGGAAAATGATTTCATGTTTTCCTCTTGCCAGCAAATGTCCATAATATTTATTCGAAATAAGCAAAAACCTTACCGTTACAATTAATCACGTTGCGTTGACCGTTTGCATAGCAAATACAAGATACGCACGGTTAAACTTAACGCAACGTATTTTGTACTTTGAAAAAGCGTATTATTTTCTTTTGCTCAGCTTATCTATCAATCTACTTTTTTTCTCATCTTTATAACCGTAATAAAAGTGTAGAAATGCGATAAGTTTGTAGAAAACGAATGCGTCCCTGTTAAACAACACCTATTATTAAACAGGGTCGGATTCTATTTGACAAAAATATGAATAAACGATAAACACGCTTCTGTTTTTATATAATAGGTACTTCAAAGATAGTTTTTTGTATAAAAGTTGACATAGATGCAAAGCACAGGAGCAGAATTAAAAATACTGATAGGTACACCCATCCAAAAACTTTACGACTTAATTCAGGCTTAACCTAATCGATTAGTTCTAACTCCTCACTGCGCATGGACTCATTTCAACACAGGTCGTTATAAATATTCATAATGTTATTGTCCACCTATTTTCAGCTATCCATTTCAGCATTTTGGACCTATTGAAACCCATTCAAGTTAATCCCATAGCTGATGAAAAGCCTTTGTTTATGTCCGATTTAAATCTATTTAGCCTTTGAATTGTAGATCGTATATTATTATGTCTCTTGATATTCTAAATGTAATCCTGCTATTATAATTAAATTAATGTTAAAATTTCATATCAGACATGTGATGTCACGCAAAAAGTACTAAATAGATTTTGATGGATTTTACACAAACTATAAATGCTGGAGTCTGGAAATCTGCCCGGTTACTAGTTACTACCGATCAACAATATACCTAAGTGGGTTTAATGCAACAATAAGTCCTTCGGAAAAACACGTTCAATGTTTATATCATGTAAGAAAAATTACCTACCAATTTTAATCTTAGAAAGATGGTTGTCTAGAAAAAATATTATTATCTAATTATATATAAGAAATGCACTGTATATCGTCTCTATCAAATCAAAGCAATTAACAATACACAACACCGAATTATTGGCGAGCAATCGAACCAACCTATGCAGAAACTACATGCACACAATCTGTAAGCCGCCTAACACTGATTAATCTCTTCGGAATACTCAATGATTCGATGCATTATTTGTCTAGTTCGTGATTTAATGTGATAGATGTGTTAAAGCGTACTACTATACTACTAATATGAAATAATATGTACCTACTATGGTTATATTGTACTATGCTATCTATACAAATAAAATTAATGTGTCTGTAATGTCAAAATCTAGGCGTATGAAAGTATCGTTGCATATAACAAAAATAGTCTTTAAAAAAATTGTCTTTCTACCTGTTTTGAGATAAACACCGAAACTACAGAACCGATTTCGACGGGACTTCTACTGGCGGTTAGTTAATGACACAGAGAGTAACATAGGCTACTTTGACTTAGGAAAAAATATCAAGTTTCATTGAAAAAATAAAAAGAATGAAATAGAATGCGAATGAAGTCGTGGACACAGTTATAGCGTAGATAGTCCCCATTTCGGTATAAAAAATCAATAGTATTTATATCGAGACATAACACTGATATGTTTTAAATATCACATAAACAAGAACTAATTAAAACTAGACCAGTACTTTTCTAATCAGGATCTTCATTCTTCATCATTTTCATTCATGATCCCATAACAAGTTTAACCATCAATGAACCAACCCATATTAAAAACTCGTCACTCCACTATAAGTTTCTTATCACTACCATAGATAGCTGCGGAAGTTAATATACGCAATGAAAGTAGTCTTGTACTTAGCACTCTGTAATTATATAATATAATATAATATTCTACCACATTCACACAGCGCCATCTAGTCCCAAAGTAAGCAATTATATTTGCTTGTGTTATGGGTACTAAACAACTGATATACTACTTAAATATAATTTGTTTTTTTGTAAATACATACATATTATAGATAAATTACACCCAGACACAGAACAAACCTTTATGCTCATTACACCAAGTTTTGTCCTGGGTGGGGATCGAACCCACGACCTCCGGCTTAGCAGTCAGGGTCACTAACCACTAGACCGACAGGTCAGTCATCAATTCTGTATTAAGCTATCAATTGCATATAAGTTGCAACTGAAATCTGATTCAGATTCAGATGTATTTATAGCATAGCATCACGCCCTTCTCCCCGAAGGGGTAGGCAGAGGCCTATCACACCCATATTTCGCCAGCTATGTTTGGTCCCATGAAATAAGGCGCGAGCCTATTGTCATCAACCGGGAAAATTTGTTTACCAAACTCCGGGAAAATCTAAATACTGGAATTTCCTGATAGAAAAACCTAATACCATTTTTACCCGACCCGGGAATCGAACCCTGGACCTCTTGCACAGCAGTCGTATACACATCCCGCTGCGCCACCGAGGCAGGCAGATGTATTTATTGTGAACTATAAGTATATATAGACATATCGATACTATCTATAATATTATAAAGCTAAAGAGTTTGTTTGAACGCTAGGATCTCAGGAACTACTGATCCGATTTGAAAAATTATTATAGTGTCAGATAGCCCATTTATCGAGGAAGGTTATAGGCTATATAAAATCACGTTACAGCCAATAGGAGCTGAGCAGTGGTCAAACAAAAGCGACGGGAGGAAAGCCCCGCGCCACTTCTAGTTACAAATAAAACATTGGTCAGCTATGGCCAGTCTAAAAGGCATACAATATCTAGTAGGTAAGTAATAGAGTCAATAACAACAGGTTAACTAATAATTATTTACGTAGGCACTTCAACAAAATTCATCAGCAACCTATTAAGTCCCACAGCTGGGCTCGGGCCTCCTCTCCTCAACTAAACAGCTGAGAGGGTTTAGGCCATAATCCACTCACGCTGGCCTAGTGCGGGTTGATGGATCAGACATACTCATAGAATTTCTTCTAAGGTATGTGGGTTTCCTTACGATGTTTTTCTTCACCGTTTGCAGATGGTAAGTCACTTGACTAGTACATATAAATTCCACGAAGTGGAATCCACATTGGGTACTGCCGGTCGGGATCGAAGTCGGACCGCGTGATTTGCACGCCGGTCCATTCAGCCACCATCGCTGTAACAAAACTTCATCATATCAGAATAATAATAAGGCACCATGTTACAATTTGTCATTAAGCAATTCGTTAAATGAGTAGTAATGATTGATGAAAGATTCATTACAATTAGGAGAGGAGTTTTAAACGATGAATTCGATCAATTAATTAGTGTCCGATTGGAACACAGAACAGAGAAAGAGCATTCACGTGTTCTGTGAATTGCTGCCGTACTTAGAGTCGTTACTTCAATTTAAAGTTTAATTAAGTAAAAACGTGTAATACTTAAGTCTGTACTCCTAAAGACGATTATTCAATGAAAAAATTGTGTTAATGATAGATTACTGCTAATTGACGTCTCTGAGTGCGGTTTATGTTCCACAATCGCTAATTTGTTGGTCTCTCGATTCTTTACAGCGGCGATATATTCTTTTATTATTTTACCCTAAGCTACGGTAATAGCTTATAGGCATCAGGCGGACAGCTTGGTTGCCACCATCGCCATTAAAAAAAGTTCAATTGAAAATACACGACATGAATAAAGAATCGATTCTATCATAAGAAGTTCACGTCCCCGTGATAGAATCGATTAATTTAACCACTAAAGAAGCCATAGAAATCGTTGTGGTCAAAATAGAAATACCACTTCCTCCTTCGATACCAAAACTACTTACTAAAAAATGAAGACCCTTTTTAAAAGCGTATTTTATCACGAGAATAATTATTATATTCATTTAATTATTGAAAGCTCTCGATGGGTTTATATTTTGTTAGTTCCGAGTGACCGACCGTACGAATAACTTGTTCAAACAAAAATGCATTTTAATAATACCTAATCATGACATGTTTTATATAGGCACCTTCCCCTTATTACGAAAAAAGGTCTTAACTGCAAAATTGTTTAAAAAGTCTTAAATTTTGTACAGTGTTATGCTTTAATCCAGGTTTTGTAATAAAGTTACTTTTCATTTGGGATCGACATTTCTGTTTTTTACGAAAGTATGTAATTTAGCGCACGTATGTAATTTATGAAAGAATAAAGATGATATAGAAAGATTAAATACTTTAACAATGACGTATATAATCATATTTAAAAAAAAATAATTCTCAATAACACGAACCCGGATAGCCCGATACAAAACAAAATCGGACGAGAGTTAGTATGGTTAAATTGATGGAGGTTTTTTTATTAGTCAATGGAATTTAACACTGGTACGTTTCATATAAATCATTGATATACTCCAGAGAACATCGAAACGGTACTCTTCGTTTCGAATATTAATCACGTGTCTGTATTTATTATTAGAATTCGCACAGAAAAGTCATTAATTTTACATTACCTTACGCATAAATTTTCTCATAAAATAATTTAACAGTGACAAAATTTCATTTGATATACATACAAAACATCTAAAGGTTTTTCAAAAATAACATATCGCTTAAATAAGCGAAATATCTCATTGCATTCCTGACCAAATTGACTGTCCTTAATCGCGCAGAAGCCAACATGCTTGTATCTTTATGACGGCTACAAAACAATAGCGATATTAAAAAATATTTCACATTTTGTTTCGCAAGCTTCGAGTGCTTCGACTGTAGATAGAAAATTCGCAACAATAAATTCCTAGTCTCACGTGGAAGTGCAACAAAGTGTTTAATTCCGGCCACACGCTATACGAACTTCGCTCGTTATAAAACTACAGACCTTTTGATACATTATAAAGAAACTTTTTCTATCATCTCGATTATGTGAACCGTCTAGTTTCTCAGGATCAACTCTGTTATTCTGTCCTCGTTGCTGTGTGGGATGAGATTTTTTGCCATGTCGAGTTCTTATTTCGAAGCAGTCATCTGTGAATTCTGTAATGGGTATACTTACGTGTACCTGATATTTCAAGGTTTCGGCGCCACACCGCACCGTTCCGATGAACACGTTTTTTACAGTTTTGATATTCTTTTACGCTTTTTCCATATGAATAAATTTATTAGAATCCCAAATGTTGAAACTTCAAAGGGAATGATCGTATATCTTGATGTATTTACAGTCCATCTAACATTCGTTATCGAATAAGCTTTAAATTTTTTTATCAAATAAAGGTTGACTTAGTACCTACCCAAAACCGGTTGCAGGATGAAAATTGCAGTGCTATATTAGTATGCTCTAATAATTGAGGATACCCTCTCTGGATATGCAATATAAAGAGAATTCGCAAGTTATAAAACATCTTTAGACACTCACAGGGAGACATTTCCTGCTGTGCTGCGTATAGGTTTACACACGTAACAAACTCGGGGTTTGTATATTTAATCTGTTCTATTAAAACTATATTCTATCCTGTAGATTACGTGTATCAATTTAACCCAACAAGTATCCTCTGGATAATAGTCGCCCATCATGACCTAGATACCATGCTATCTTCAGAATTGTGGCTAATTTTTCTCGGAAGCAAAGTGCACAGAACTAAATTACTTTATTTGATTTTTATGAAAAATTTTGTGTGATTTTAATAACTTTATAACTCCAATACATATTATATTATATCCTAAGTAATACGAAAGGTGAATCTATAATCAAAACGGATTCAAACACGACTAACATTAAATTGACATGGATTAGTACAAGACCTTTTACGACATAGCCCGAAATATATTTACAGGATGCTTGTTCAATGGGCTTAGTCGAATCAAGCATCAAACAAGCTCCTTACTTAATGCGGTTTCTTGTTTTAGTATTACCAACGAAAATCTCGCTCCATTTGTTTATAACGACTATAGACAAAAGTGGTTTCAACTTCCTTCCAATAAGTGGATAATCATCTGTTATCTCGTTTTGCTTCGACACCGCAATTGATAGTTTTTGTATCTTTGCCTTTCCGTTCTGTTTTTTAGTTAGCAATGAGAGAAATAGAAAATTAGATTTAGAAGTTGTAGGCTTATGTTCTTGCTCATTGTGGTCAAGTCGTTTTCAGTGGTTAAAGCCATTTGGTAATGTTGTCAAGAAAAATTACGGACGTATGATATCTGGTTTTAGTCTCGCAAGATGTAATGTAAGAAATGAGAGGTATTCATCATTACTTCCGCTATTTAATTAACTGTGTATAATAAAATTACTATCGTAATGAAATATCAAGAGCACATTTATCATACTATTTACAACAATTTTTCTTGTCTATTGCCTCGCCGATTAAATCTCAAATGGTGTCGTAGCTCTCAAATCTTGAGTTCATCGACCACGGATTGAATATTTCAAATGCGTTCAATGTCATTGTCGCCTCTAATAGTAAATGAAATTTTGCTGTAGCCGTTTATAATACCATATCTGACGGTAGCATCGATTTTACCCAAAATACGTTTCAACACTACAGTTTGAAGTTTATGGTCATTTCCTCTTTATGGCTACTTGGGTTATTTCAATATTTACTTAGGTTGAGGGCACTTATTGACGACAATGTAATTCGTTTTACCTTTTCAACCCTTCGCTGAATTATTCAACCCTATAATAACCCCAAGGCTTGTCCATCCTAAGAGATTTTTAAGGCAATTTTATATCAAAATATTTATTATAACATAACATGACATTAATTAAATATTTACACTTTAGTTGTATGTCGTATCGGTCATTTCTAATTATAGTTAATTGCCTCCTCATCAACAATAAGTCCCTTGTTAAATAATTTGAGAGGTTTCAGACATAATTTGGCCTTTGTTTTGACTTTAAACCCTCCAAGTCCTTAACTATTTTGTTCCGAGGAATGGTCGGCCGTCGGTTCTTAAACAATGTTGGCCTTGTCCAAATAGGTTCATATTATCAGGTCCTTTATATAAGAGTATAAAGTGACGGTAGCTATTCAGGCCTTCATCCTATCCAGGGATTTCTAAATCGCTTAAGTCACGTTTGTAATTACCGCTTGGGGTTGGCGGATGGCATAAATCTACAATTAGATGTAGCCATGCCGCGTACGCATAAATTATTAAGTTATTATTACATTGTATGTGATTGTATTGTTAATTCAAGTTAGACTTAACGACTACAGCCATAGGGTCTAAGTGTCTAGACGAAATGAATCGTTTAATTACATTCTAGTTTATGAAGAATGAGTGTCTGTCTGGTTGTAATTAATTTATTTCGCGAATGATTTAAGACGGATGTATCCAATAGTGTAATTCTCTAATGATATGATACAAAAACACCGTTATGTAATATTTTGATTGTATTTCTGCAAGTTTCACTGTTTTTGACTTACTACTTAACTATTAAGCCACTAATCTCTTTATTATAAGTATTTGCTGTAGCGAAAAACTAGAATACCTTTCTGCAAAATTGCGTGCCTTAGATCCTTTTGCCTTAGATTATCAGATTTGGAATAGGGAGTTAAAACCATTATGGAAAAGAAGACAGTTTAACAAGATTAAGTGTGTTTCGATTTATTTTCCTAGTCCCGTGTTACGTTATTCTAGAGATGAAAATAAGAGTCGTATTGTAAATGTTATTTTTACTTCGTCATCCAAGTGATGAAAAGGTCTTAAGTGTGCCAAGAATCATGCAATCTTTACATTTGATGGCTTGACGTAGATAGCATTGCCAAATGTTTGAATATTTAAACGTAGTCACCTGATCTCTACAAATCTAATCGAGATTGCAAGTAAAGTCTCTGTCATCATCATCATTTTAATTTTTAACCCATAAACGTCCCACTGCTGGGCATGGGTCTCCTCCAAAGAACGTGGAGGGATTTTAGCCTACCACGCTGGCCAGATGGGTTGGTATAGGGTTTGTTTAGAATTTTCCTTTTCTTCCAGTGCTATTAGTACCACCACCACCACCAGTACTATAAGGTTACTCCCTTAGTCGCCTTTTACGACATCCACGGGTTGAGATGAGGTGGAGACATTTATGTATTCTTAATCAGTCACTACACGGATAAAATCTCAGTACCTTAACACAAAAATAGCATCAAAAATGTACGTTTGTTTGAATATGGACGTTTGTGAAACATATTTACGTTATGTATTCGCACGTTCGCTCATAAGTGCTCCAACACCTCGCTAAACAGATGTCACATCCGAGTTCTTATTCATTATGGATTTCTCACGATACATTTTTTGTTAGGAAGCTGTCTAATTTATTGAATTATTCATTTCTTTCCGTGGCAAGCAAAATGTAGCCGATTTTTTCATTAGCTTCACTTTTAATAAAATTACTGGGACTGTACTATGGGGTTTTTGAAAGGAGTGAATAGGTTTTAAAGTCCGCAATACGCTCGTGATGCCCCTGGTGTAATAGGCGCCCATATGCTACGGGAACCACCGGTTTCAATAAGACGAACTGCATGCCTGTTTGCCAGGGTAAAGAAAATTAAAACTTCTTTAATAATTTTCGTATTGAAAGGAAACTGGTTTTGGATGACAATAGAATAGTTGCCTGTTTTAGATCTGATCTGATTATGAAGCTAGAAGATGAATTGCGGAACTCTTGTCTACTGGTAAAGCCTTGAATTTATGGTCCAACTATTCTTTTTTTTTTTTGTTTGTTAACTACATACATTATTTTTATTAGCAATATATTATTAAATTTGTATGTTTGGCATAAGATGTCTAGTCTGCATAATAATATGCTTATTATAGTAAACTAGCTCCTATTTTATTTTTTATAAAGACCAATTTGTTTTAAATTAAATTATAGGTATCCCTGTGAGTACCGAATCAATTGTTATTCGTAAATAATGTAGTTTTTTTATTGAACTTTTTGTGCTTATAAATTTGTAGTTAGGTATAATATTTACTTTTCTTTCACTAGTATATATTCACGTGTTTCTTTTTCTATTTTGGCCGTATCTTTCGCTTGTATTAGTCATATTGGAATATATTATTATAGTTCTAAAATATTCGACCTTGACATCGAGCCTCGGTCCAAGCTATTGCGACTTATAACTTATTCTAATTTGCAGACATATTAGCATAGAAATAGTCTTTATCATTGTTTTTTCCCGCAAATTCTATGTGTTATTAGCTCATTTATTATCAATAATATACACTAATCTAAACTTTCCATAATATTAACATGAATACGATTTAATTATTACTTTTTAAATTTTTATCATTGAATTTTCAATGTCAGAGCCTGCATTGTATAATAACCTCATTTTAGAATTGAAACAAAAGACGAATGCTTTCTTAGAAGATGCAAGCGTAGCTATATCGCGTTTGCATTGTTTTTCTTAGCAAATTTGATGAAGACAGATTAGCAAAGTATAATTTATTTCGATTGCATAAAGATTCATTTTCTTGAACATTTACATAATACCCTTACGGCCTTTCTTCACCAAAGCGTAGACGAGATGAAAACGAGACGTAAACTATTAAAAGAGTCTCTCTGTTTGCAATATATTTTACTGCGCACGTTGATCATTGCGCAGTTTTTAATTGCTTATAAGAACACATCTTCGCTTTGCTTTGGTGAAGACCGTGTGTTATTCAAAATCATGTCTATAAAAAATACCGTTTGTCCATCTCCAGGTCTTAGGCTATTTCTATGTGAAATTTCATAAACATCGGTCGAGTTTTTAAGACGTGTACGTGAGTATTAGGTATATTAGTAACTGTATGTAGTAATTATTTTCATATTACAAACTTTATTGTAACCTAAACCAGCACTTACTCTTCATTAAACTCTTCAGATTCCTTTCAAAGTAACCTAAAATAGAAGATTTATTGGAAGAACGCTGTCCCCTGTATTCAAATAGAGTAACGTCCTTTCAAAAGCGAAGCATTCGCTTAATTGCATTTCTCTGGAAGTGAGCACTATTCGACGCGAAGAACACTTCTATTAAGATTTTAATAATAAAAGACCTCTTCCATCTAGGAAATGTTCGCAAATAAATTATTTTGTGGATGGAACTGAATACATTTCAAAATAACTGTCTTATTTAGATTTTAAGTCCTATTGTAATGAAATTTAAAAGTCGTTCGCATTAATTATATGATTTTATCATATAAACTTGATTCTTCTTCATCTTGAAACTTGCTTCCGTCCGCATGATATATTGGAAAAAGTAGCCTATATGTTATTCCAGAAATCCAGACTATTAACTTTCTGTATGCCAAATTTCATGGAATTTCTTTCAGCCGTAATTAAGTAACAAACATCCATATATCCATCCCGCCATCCATTTTAACTCTCTTCATCATCATTTCAACCCATAAACGTCCCACGACTGGACGCAGGTCTCCTCCAAAGAATGTGGAGGGAATTTAGCCTAACTATACTACTATACCACGCTGGCCAGAGCCAGACGGGTTGGTATAGGGTTTATTTCGAATTTTCCTATTCTCGCAGTGCTCTTGTCTGCATAAGGTTACTCTCTTATGGCCGATTTCAATAATAATCTATCTATGAATTTGGCTACTAAAGTTATAACTTTGACATAAGCTCCATACAAAATATGTCAAAATTCTAACTTTAGTAGCCAAATCCAGAGATAGATTATTGAAATCGGCCGTTAGTCGCCTCTTACGACATTATTGTATGACAAATCTTATTATCTTACGACATCTTATGACAGTTGAAATGGAGTAGTGACATTATGTATTGTTAATCTGTCACTACACGGACCATCACGGATCTCTCTTAACTCTCGCATTTATAATATTAGTAGCATGGGGTCCAAAGTTTTTATTTCATGTAGACAAGTTAACATCACATTTGTTTAATTACTAGAAGTCGCACGGGGCCTCGCTCCCATTGTTCTTTATTCGGTCACTGCTCCGCTCTTATTGGCCGTAGCGTGATGTTATCTAGCCTCTAACTTTTCTCGATAAATGGGCCATCCAACACTAAAATAATTTTTCAAATCGGACCAGTGGTTATTTAAACAAACAAACTCTTCAGCTTTATAATATTGGTATAGATATTTTTTATATTTTAGTGCACCATTGTTCGGATTCAAACATATCTCATACGCCTCCACTCCATTCACTGAGTCTTTAGAATCAGCGGATATTTTCAATGTAGCCTTGTAGTACAATCAGCTATTTGTATGTAACATGTTTCGACCTATTTTTGTCTAAAACCGCCTTAGTAATATCACTTTACTTTATTAGTACAATATAAAAGGTCTAAACAATACACCATCTGTACTTCACAGGTTACGCGTAGGATGTAATTTCGAGGTCAAAAATCGATATCAAAAATAAACAAAGTACAAGCTTTGTCCATTTAATCCTTCATTATCGAGTTAATGCAACAGCATCGATAATCGAATTACGCTTATTAGCACAATAAGTAGTTGCATTACTAATCCCTTGATCGTGCAACCAAATCGTATTAAAGCGGAAAATCGATTTTTAACTGAAACTCGAAATTAGTTATATCGATTGACAGCTGCGAAAATGTTAGAATTTTGAGGTGTTTAACAGCGTTAATAGGGCAATTTTAATATTAGTTTTACGCGACCATTGACTCACTGTGGCGCCAGACTATGACTAGTATGCTAATTAGGTCTCTACCATTTGTTCACGATATTTCGAAACCGGAACGAGTATTAAGTCAATCTCGTTATCTCATCGTGTTTTTGTTATGTCAGTGGTTGAGGTACACCGGATATCATACCTGTTTACTGCCGGCATCCTTGTTACGACATATTCTTGTTTATGCATCGATTTTATTTAATTGTTTTATATTATTTTTGAAGTTACAGCATTTCGGTAGGCTTGCAAAAAAATTATTTACTGAATTGTTTTTTCACTCTCGTCTTGCCTTAGATTATTGTTTTATATGTTATTTTCATTCAACTACCAACCTTATTATTCACAGTTTAAGGTGATTTAAGCTTGTCCTGACTTTGAATTCGCAAATAATGTGTATTTTTCTTTGTTTCAGATAATATATTTTAAAAGTGATGCGCCAACGACATTAAACAAAATGCATCTTCAAGTAGTTTTAGCTCTAAGCGCCATCTTGCTTTGCGATGCAAAGATCCCGAGGTATAAGCCTAGCGGACAAAATGAATTACCTCCAAACCCTTCACAACACGGACAAGCAATGGCATTATTACAACCACAATCGAAATCAGAAAAAACTAGTCGAATAATCGATCAATACAAAGTACGGCATCGAAGAGAAATATTCGATTCAAAATCGTACGAATCGAGTTTAACGTGGGCGCATTCTGAGAGATTAGATCAGAATGGTGATGTGATTTTGCGATGGGTGAATACTGATTCGAGTATAACGTTCAGATTGGAAGCGAGAACACATGGTTACGTCGGTTTGGGTTTTAATTCCGTAAAGAATATGAGAGGTGCGGATTTGGTAGTCGCCTGGGTTGACGATGGGAATGGCAACGCTCAAGTTTTGGTAAGTTTATCAAGATTATAAAACAGCTGTTGTTTTTCTCACGGTGTGGGGTGGTCTGCATTTTAAATGTGTGACCATGAATTAATTTTATTAAACACAAAATTGGATGATATTATGATTTGCTTAAGTGATTAAATCTTTGACGTTTTTTATACAAAGATGCGTTGTGCGTCATTTAGAAAATTAAAAAGTAAATATAATATTTTATAAACTTACTCGGGCCGAATTCGATGAAGAATAAACAATAACGACTTTGACTATCTATTACTTAATTAAAACCAATTGAATTTAATTAAATTAACTATTTTAAAATATAAAAGTTACAGCTTAACGCCACGGTAAGTACCTACAATTTTTTTTTATTAATTTTTAAAATATAATTTGACACATAATTGTCTATAAAAATTCTACATTCAATTTCAGCTCAAGTACCTATAGGTTTAACTATACCAAAGTAGATACGAAAATTATTATAACTTGAGTATTATGTACTTGTTTTCTTCAACTTTCCTAGGTTATTCTAGACTCGTCGATATATACACCATTTTTTATATTTTACTGGTCTAGGAAACAATTTTCTTCTACTTTCATTGGTAGGGTATGATAGGTAACAAAAATTGAGGTTAAAAGCCGTGCCACATGGTTATAAACTTGCCTTCCACAGAGGTGCCCTTGGTGGATTCCAACCGTGTTGCCGGCTGTTGTAAACCAAATTTCATACAAACTACGCGGATGGCAACCAAGCTCCCACCAAGGTCACTCTGTTGGAACGCAAGTTTATAACCGTGTAGAACACCTATAATTACCCAAGAATTTTAGACAGCGATAAGTACTTTTTTGTTGTTATGCCGTCAATAATCTTGCGTGATAGGAATGGTAGGGTGTAATATAGAGGCAACTAAATGCCATGGTAATAAAATAATATCACTAAAGTTTTTTTATAGTCTATGAACCTGTTAGCTATGGGTAATTAAGTCGTGTTATGATAAAGGCAGCGTGGAACTACATAGAAACAATAAAAGCTTTTATTCCATTAATGAAAATGTCTCACGGTAAATTTAATTACACTATCTCTATATTAAACAATTAAGTAACATAATCTGTACTATTAATTAAATTATTAAGGGAACGTTTACATTGTACGCTAGACAAAATCACAAGACCAATGATCGTTACGGTCAAATGAAAGACGTAGTTGTTCAAAATAAATGATAATTGGTTGAGTTCTTACAAATGGCATCTAGTTTCAAATATTTACTACTATTTACAGTATAACTATATTATTATGTACCAAAAACACATCGACCATACTACTATTATAACTGTCGTATAGGCTATACAAAAACATACATATAAGAAAGTAAGACATTTATTATTGACTAGCTTCCGCCCGTTGCTTCACCCGCGTGGTATGTATTTAATAAATATAAACCTTCCTCTTGAATCACTCTATCTATTAGAAAAAACCGCATCAAAATCCGTTGCGTAGTTTTAAAGATTTAAGCATACATAGGGATATAGGGACAGAAAAAGCGACTTTGTTTTATACTATGTAGTGAAGTTGAATTGCGTTTAGGTATCGTAATATTTACTCCTTAAAATCCTGATATTCTGATGGTAATTAGTGCGTTAAAAACAAAGAAATTCTTCAGCTTTTTACCGGGCTGTCAGGACGGGTATTGTTTTTCGCGCGTATCTTGTATGTTTGTAAATTTCTTTATTCCCACGAATCTTCCAAACGGCTGGATGGATTTTGACAATTAGGGTATCGTTAAATTCGTCTAGAAAACCCAAGTAGTCCTTAGATAGGTTTTAAGAATAAAAAAGACTTAAACGGCGGGGTTTTGACGCCAAATTGTAAGAAGTTCAATTTTTTTTTTTAACCAAACCTATTTAGTTGGGTATCAAAATAAAGAAAATCAAAAGGAGATTACATATGTTCAAAAAGAGATTATACATAATTGAATGGTTCCAAATTGTAAGTAGTTCTATTTTTTTTTAACCAAACCTATCGAGTAGACTATCAAAATAAAGGGAATAAAATGGAGATTTCAAATGTATGTATTTAAATTTAATCAGGTATAATAAAATTACAATAATTTTACGGTCTTTTTAGTTTTTAGTGCGTTGCTCTCTGTTGATTTTTTGCAGTCGGGTTATTTTAATTTTTTCATTATATTTACTTGTTATATAATATTAATATAGATAACACCACGTGAATCGTTTGGTCCGTAATTAATTCTTAATTGGTCGTTGCCGTTGGTTGGAATAATCGAATGTAAAAGGTCCCTTACTTAATTAATATCTATTCTATCTACACATTTACGAGTATTACGTTAAATTGTAGAAAAGCGTTTTCTTGTACCTATTTTATATGTATATTTTTATTAGATTCGTTGTAAGATTGTTGTTAATTTTATTAAGACGCGTTAGTTTACTTAGTTATCGTCACTGTGGCAGTGTAATTAAGTAATGTGATTTTATTTTATTAGAATTTCTTATTTGAAGACTTGTATTTCGGTTCTAGAAAGTTCTTTATCTAAGATACAATTTATGCGTCTGCGAAGTACGCATTTTATAATTTGAACTATTAGAATCTACATGAATTATGTCTATCTGTGTATACCTAATTACATAGCACAACACACACACAACTTACATAGTTTAATTAGATATAGACAGACGTCATTTAGGTTCAAATTATAAATTAAAATCAGTGGCTGCAAGTCTAAAACATACATAATCGCTTGAAACTTCTTGGTTATTTTTTTTGTTGCAATAACTCTAACAATTATTGCAACAAAAAACAAGATTTGTAGGTATAAAAACAGCTTCTCTTCATTAGTAAATTGCCCCCATACTAACATAAGTCTATAGTTTTTGTAAATAAAACATTGCACATTGAAATGCATGTCTCAGCATGTTTTCTTCCATACATTTCTCAGACAATCACGACGAGATTTACAAGTAGAATTTATGAATGAATCGCTACAGCTCCTTGCGTTGGTAAACACCGCATAGCCTGTGGCCACCAGCTGTTCTCCACCATACAATCTCCTCAATACATCATATTACGTAAATACACTGTGGACGTTTTCATAATAATAATAATAATAATAATAAAGCATTTATTGGAGACTAATCATTACAATGTTTTTGTAAACCCACCAAACTGCGTAACAGTTTGTCGGCAGGATTAGCGCTTGTGTTTACTACATATACCGTTGTTCCATTAATTATAAAACTAATACTTACATGCTAAATTTATTTGTATAAAAAAATACTACATGTAAATACTCGGTATCTTTTGCTTACAATGCAGAAAGCGCATATGATAATTCATGTGCTTTCATTCAGGTTGCAAGTAATACGCCTTAAGGCAAAAATAAACCATATATTAAAGATTTTAAGGTACAATTTGCTGAAATAAAATCTGTAAATAATTTAATAGGTTGCTGAAACCGTGATTTTGGATTGTAGGGGAATAGTTTTAACGCAAACTGACCAATCTGTCTACCATGAAATTATGCCGTAGTTATACAAAAAATTACGACTAGTCTTTATATAAGTATGTATGTAATTACAGACTTCGGCACACATTGATTTTACGGGATAAATCGTGTGAAATTTTCTTATTAGCGATAGATAGATAGACTTGTCTCCGAATTTTCACCGAACTTCTGATAGGTACTATTTTTTATGGCCTTCTGTACTTGAAATTGAACTCGCGACCTTATTAACAGTTGCACTATAAAATCACTTGTTTCAGTGATTACCTACCTACATACCTAGCAATTTCGATTTCTTATAACAATAAACCTCCATATCTTGATCTTGATATCTCCATATTTGACTGTCACCGTGGCGCAGTGGTTAAGGTGGTCGCCTCGCCATTACATCACCGTGCTGGGTGACGTGGGTTCGATTCCCACACGAGACAAATATTTGTGTGATTCATAGATATTTGTTTCTAGTCTGGGTGTACTTTGTGTCCGTTAGTTTCATGGTTGTAAAGCTCCCCGCGACACAGGGCTTGTTCCCTAGTGCGGGCGTTGTCTTTTAAAAAATAAAGAAAGAAAGAAAAAAAGATATCCAAATCCGTTTCTCAAAACATGTATTTACTTATTTAGGCCGTAACGGTACGGATTTAATTGAAACAATTATTTTAAGTAACTACCGAATAAACGCTTGTTTATTATTTGTATACATTTTAAAGGTTGAGAGAAGTCCGAGCTTTCCTATTCTTACAGACACTAACCATCTTATTACAAAACACTGACTAACCATTTAACCAGGTTTAAAATGACAACTTTGACACTAAAACAATGGCTTATGTCATTTTAAACCTGGTTTAATACTTAGTCCAGTTTTGTAATATGGGGAAGTGTAAATGAGCTGTAAGAAAATAAATCACATTTATTCTTGTTCGGCATTTGCACTGTGTTATCACGTCGGGTTTACCAATTTAGCTAATGTGTGTGACTTATATGAAGCCTATGTAGGGTACAGAGAGTTTAAGGAGAAAAATAATGTACCCAACAAGATCGGTATAATGCCTGCTCTACATATACGCAAATGCCTCCACAGACAAATTTTTAAAATACAGAGATCAACACACATAGTTCTTTCAAAAACTTGCATTGTACAAATGAGTTTTAAGTTGACTCTTCGATTATCTGGTGATGAAAACATTTGACTGTCGCGGTGGCGCAACTGTAGTGTATTCGGTTGCCGTGTCTGAGGTCTCGAGTTCGATCCCGGGTCGAAACATATTCGTATGATCTGCATGTTCCGGAGATCGGGTGTTTTGCTACGTATTAGGTATGTATTTAGAAATATATATGTATATGTGTTTTTATCAGTTGTATAGATTCCATCACACAAGCTTAAATTTTTTTGGGCTAGGTGGCGCTGTGCACAAAATATACCGCGCCGTCACAGCACAGCACTAACAATTGTCTTCCATTGACGTAATTTTATTACTTACCTAGAATCGTTTGCGCAATTAACATTGTTGCTAATAAAAGACTTTTTTCTGGTTCTTAAAACATCTTCACAAACAAAACAACGCGATGCACGCAAAGCGAAATGGAATTGTTTTTGTAGAGACAATGGCTTGCGGTTTTTGATAGGCGTGTCAACGCCCTGATCACCGAACCGTGACCGATGCCTGCTACCAACTGCTCTTAACGTGAGCTGATTTGTTAATCTGGTAGATTAATAATATATTCCAATGTTTTGATGGATGCTTTTAGGGCTTTCTATCTAGGTATAAGGCCATATTTAACCAGTAACAGATAAGTGTCAGATTTCCTAAGAGATAAGTGAAAAGTTTTATTGACAAAAATCTGTCAACTAAGTTTCGGATAAGTTATCAGACACTTATCTGCCAATGGTCAAACAAGACCTAAGTAGGTATAAGTGTAAGCTTATTATAAAATGAACCATCAATAGACATGCGGTTAGTACCTATGTGCATAAAATGTTATTGTTAATAGTGAAATTCAATTGGATGTCGAAAGTTTGAAATGTTGTTGATTGTTGTTTTGTTTTTTCTAATGACAGTGCTCGTACAAACACAACAACACACACAATTTTTTGATACAATGTACACCCAGTCTAGAAACAAATATTTATGAGTCACACAATTTTTTGTCATTTATGACACAGAACTTATATTGGACAACCTGGTCAGGGTTGTGAATGGCCGTTGGTGGCAGGCAGCACAAAATCGCTGGCAGTGGCGGAAATTAGGTAGGCTTATGTCCAGCAGTGGGCGTCATTGGGATGATATGATGACAATGACACAGAAGTTATGATCAGTCATTTTAAAGATTGAACATTAGGCTAGTATTTTCCTCAGAAAAGGAGTTAACAATCTTAACATACTCTTTCTAACAGTGTCCAGCGAAGCGCAGTGCGAAAAATTATAGTGAAATACCCCCTTTATTAAAAAAACACCTTCAAAAATTAATTCGGACAAACAAGGATACGGATTATGTCCGTGGATTCTCAGGCGGAATACATAAAAATTGTGTGTTTTAAAAAACAAAACACACACACACAACAGTGTCCAGCAGTTGGACAATACTGTTATGACTATAAGCCTTGAGTAAACACTAGGCATAATCTCCTCAAACATGAACATTTGACGCAGACTATTAACCCTTTTCGTTTTATCACTTAACCTGATTAAACTGGGAGTAAGATTTGCGGTACATTGTGAATAATTAATCCGATACTGATGTATGGAAATTGAAATTGATGTTGGGATTCCTTCCATATTGATTTTGGATGGTAATTTGACACTCGTGTAAGTGCTTGTAAAATAATAAAAGGATAGTTACTTGTATCATAATGTCTATATTGTGACAGTTTTATTCAAATTAAAGTACATGAATTACATACAGCCGCTTGTTTCATTGATTTGTTTTGATATATTTGAGTGATTCTTGTTTTTATATCTCTATATATTTTTTTTTTTCTATCTACTTAACACTTGGAAACAGCTGTAATGATTTTGAAGAAATATAATTTCTTCAAAGTTTACTACAACGCTTATTTTTAAGATTATTTATTAGTATAGTGTTTTGACGAAGTACTTAGCCTCTTAAAAGACCCTGAACTGCAGCAAATATCTTCTATTCGTGGTTTGTAGATTCTGAATCTTAGCGGAGACGAGTTGTGAAGCAGATACAATTATCTCTGTTGACATCCCAAAAACTAACTTAACCTAACCTGATATCATCAGAGACTCGGAAACTCGATATTCGATTTTCACATCGATATCTAATAGATATAAAATTTAAATATGGCCGGTCATTTTCATAAATTTGAAAATCGAATGCCGATATTCTGCGTAGGTCCAATGTTACGAATTTATTTATCAATACCTACTTTCCCACAAGTGCATGTGCGCGCGATGAATTTTTCATAGCAGAGCCAAGTTCGTCGCATTGTGTCTGTTACCATTGAATATGTTACGACAATGCGTTCAATAAATTGATTTGCATACAGATGCTTAGACTGCTTAACGCTAGGCTTTTGATGGTAAACATACTCAGCTTTCATTATATTATTAGTGCAAGTCTTTGTTTTAAATGCTTTCTGATGTTTTCCAAGCTTTTTAAAACTTCTATGTACCAATGAGGTATTTTTTCTTTCAAATGTGAGGGTAAATCTACATAGTAACTTAACTATCGAGTTTGCGAGTGTTTTCCACGTACCTACCTAATAAGATTTAACTAAATCTCATCATCTATCTGCAACGTGCTTTCTACATTTTTACATGTCTAATATTCTATAGATATAGTTTGATAAGTTTGTGTCAAAAGAAGATAGTAGTGAGAATACCATAGATTTTTATAAACTGAAAGTATTTATTGTCTTTTTCGACATGACTTTTAACATATCGTCGTACAAAATCATCTGCTATCTCACTTGCACTTGGCTGGTTTTTTTTTTGTCTTTTATCTGTATACTGTATTTAAGTCATGTACTCGTGAAAAGATAATTTAAGAAGTTTTAGGAACACAATGTTATTAAAATAAATATTTGAATTAATTTTCTGCCAAACAAACCCCCATCTTAATCAGACAAGTGACAATACCATCTCTTATTACTCAAACAATTGGACTTTTCACATAAAGGTATACACAATTAAACACACACGTATGTGTATAGTAATAAGGTCTATTGTTCATTGTTCAGAACAAAACCACCCTCTTTGCCTTTGTTTGAACATAAAACAACGTTTATATGGGATATTCGTATTAATTATGTAACGCATTGTTGTCTGTTTGTGTGACGTATACAATTGTATGTATTATGACTATTATGAGTGTGACGTCATTGTATAGTACCAAAGTCTGTTTTATTAGTGAGAGGTTGGCACTTGGCTGTCTTTATGTAGAAATTAACTTGCTACTAATAAATCCTTAAAATAACTGGTATATTGGTCTAGTGGTTAGTGATCCTGACTGCTAAGCCGGAGGTCGTGGGTTCGATCCCCATAAATAAAAAATCTTTGTGATGAGCATGATTGTTTGTTCTGTGTCTAGGTGTAATTTATCAATAATATGTATGTATTTCATCATCATCATATCAGCCCAACGATGTCCACTGCTGAACATAGGCCTCACCTAACTTACGATTGTATCACTGCGATGTAAGTACTTACGAAAAAAAAAAAGTATTCACGTAACACAAGCAAATATAATTGCTTAATTTGGTACTAGATGGCGCTGTGAATGTGGTGAAATATTATTATAAATCCTTAAAATGTATATTATGGGACAGTCCCACAGTGACATCCATCACTGCAACTGTTAACCAGGATTAAGAGCGGTGAACTTTTGGTGCTCTCAGGAGTCTCCGGGAAAGCCTAAAAAAAAATATGCCTAACTGACCTACTGGTACTGGTACTGGTTGAGGGTTCCAAGACAGTAGTCTTGGAGTCTTGGAACCCTCAACGAGCTTAATATATTATATTATTATATTATATTGAATAATTATTAAATTATATAAAATAGACCGAATAGTTTCCCATTTCCCTACTTAAGATTAAGAAGCCAATTCCAATGTTTCCTGTAATACAGATTACAACCTAGTACAAAAACCATAGCTGATTATAAAACAATATCGTACTTAATGGTAATAAAATTGATTTATTATTATTATTTAAATTATCTCATAATAACTCAGATTGGAATAAGTTAGTTTTAAATTAAATATGCTAAATAAACTTAGCTCACACGCTCCCATCATAGAATATTCAACAGTACTTCAACTATAAATTATTCAAATATTCAACATTAAATAACACCATATTGTAATTCAAAGAGGTTTCATTTAATTTCGATTCTGACTACTATTTAGCACCTGTCATCAATGTAAATAAAACACAAATTTAAAAAACAACTAAGTACGAGTTGGATTCGCCTACAGATGGTTCCGTGCGACGAAGACAAACTTATCACATCATCTTACTACATAATTTTCCATACATTCTAGCTGCAAATGTTAGCAAATGTTAATTAGTACTTATTAGTTTTTATCACTTCATAGTATAAAACAAAGTCACTGGATATTGAAGCGGTTTTTAAAAAAAAATAGTGATTTCAACAGGAAGGTTTATAGGTATAAAATACATACCACGCGGGCAAAGCAGCAGGCGGAAGCTAGTATATGTATAAATACGATAGTAAAGTATTCTCGATTTCTTCCTTCGCTTGTGCTGTAAAACGTTGTTTAATGCCATGTTCCATAATTGGAAGTCAACAGGAGACTACATAGATTTTAATTTATTAAAAAAATAGAGATAGATTTCTAGCGTCCCCACCGATAGTATAATAAGACACTAAAAAGTAATAAATAAATTTACACAATATTATTGTTTTTGTTATTAATAAACTCTTGATGACGACGTCGTCGACGTCAGCGTCGCAGCACGTCGAAGTCGTCGTTGTAGCACGACGTAGACGGTAGTACGATGACGAAGAATTAGGTAGCGCGATGACGAAGAATAAGGTAGCACGATGAAGAATGTAGCCTGCAACGGGTGCAACCTTTACAGATTGATAAACAAGTGGACAATAAAGTGATCCGGTTTTTTTTTGTATTAGGGTAAGAAGTATTCGAATTTTTGTTTTTAAGTATTGAACCCTATTAACAATTGGAAATTAGTATTCTATAAAACGAGACAGTTAACGTGATTTCGGGAATCCCCATACCTAAATCGATTTCGTGCTCGAATATACATGACGATCCTGTCACACGCATCAAAGATTACCTGACTGACATAGCCGTAGTACAGTCACGTACAATGAGTCATTCGGTTCATATGAATATATCACACTGGAAAAGATGTAAGATTAAGACGGGAATTCGGAACCTTATAATAATAGAAGGAAGACTGAAATTATAAAACCGACTTATTCTTTTCTTATACATAATTGTTTTAAACTGACAGTGTTATAGAAGCCTTTATTTCCTGAAAGCTAATGATCAAAGGTATTAGTGCAGTGCAGTTGTTGACTGCCAGTCCTTTGGTGTTTGAAAAAGGAATCACTTATAAGGAAATGTTTATTTAATTATGGAACTGTCAGGGTTGCGCCTTGATCCAGTTAATCCCAGGGGTGGCACAGAGTTTTATCTTCAATGGGATCTGCTCTTACAGGATTAATTTAATCGTGTAAGTTTACGGATAAAATTATACTTATTTTGCTTTTCTGTATACAAAGTAGTAAGTAAGTATAAGTAGCCCGTATTTATAATTGATAATAAAATGACTGCTGTGAATTTTTATTATTTTTATTTAATTATATTAGAGGAGTAGCAATTCATTAATTTTAATTACTTATTAGAGTCCTGTATTAGGCAATGAAAATAAGATGTAGGTAGATACACGTGTCACTTAATATAATATGAAACTGTAATAATGTCGATAGGTATTTATCTGTTTTAGAAATTAGATTCGAAACAAATTTGGATCACAATTAATGCACATATTTTGTTTCGGGTCTGAGTGTACTTTGTGGCCGTAAATTCTAAATTTGTAAAATCTCCGTATTTTCTTTTCTTTTTCTTTTAAATCTAAATTATTATTTAAATTAATTTCATTCCAAGACCACTTTTGCAATAGACGCCTTGGCAATTCACCAAAATGCACTTCATATTCACCAAGACACAGTCACCTAACGTCTCAATTATTCATTACAAATGATTAAATGACCCTTGTTTGTCTTAATCCGACTCCCACCAGCTCCCACCCCAAAAATTCAGCATCAATTTAATGTCCAAAATCGTTGCTAATTGAATCAAATACCGCTTGTAATTGGTGAATCAGTTTATTTCACAAAATTAACTCATTTATAAGTGACGGTTTGCGTGATTCAAAGGATTTGTTAGGAGATCTCGCATTCACTTTCTTGCTTCAGTAAATGACGTTTCTAAGTGAAAGAAAGGGATAGAAGTTAGGAAAGTGCGTTTCGGTGCGACCAGATATGGTTCAACCCTAAAGTGGCAAACGACGTTTAAGAGATGGCCGTAAACACAGTGGATAAGAGAAACCAAATAGTAGGGTGCTGAAATATAGGGTTGGATACTTCAAGATGGCAAAACTCAATACCTTTTTTATATAGATACTACTCAGCTCTTATTGGTTATAGCGTGATGCTATATAGCCTACAGCCTTTCACGATAAATGAGCTACCAACCACAATTTTTTTTGTCTATTCGAATCTGTGATTAGCTTTCAACCCAACATGAAAACTCTTCAACTTTTTAAAATTAAGTATCTTTAATTATTCGGCAGCTAAATTCAAAATTTAACATTTGGTATCTAGACGACGGGACTCTCGGAGGTGACGTAGATACAGTTTTACAAGATTTGGCCCTTTTAAAATCCAAATTTGAATCTATTGGATTAAAATTAAACACAAACAAGTGTGAAATTTTTTTAAATGAAAATGTTAATGATAGACTTTCGGTAATTTCTAAATTTGATTGTTTGGCACCTGGCATCAAAATTATTGAAAAAAGTAATTTCCGCCTCCTTGGGTCCCCCGTTCTTGAACAATCTTACAATTCTTTTGTTGAAGAAAAAATTCAAAATTTTAATGAAGTTTCTGAACGTCTTTTAAATATTAACACACATTCGGCTTATACCATTATTAGATACTGTCTTTTTGTACCAAAATTTACTCACGCCCTAAGATCAACACAGTTTTGGCAAAACACACCTCTATTAGACAAAATGGACAAAATTATCCAATTTACTCTGAGCAAAGTTTTAAATGTGGCTTTGAACGACCGAGTCTGGCTCCAGGCGTCTCTCCCTATTCGATTTGGGGGGCTCGGCGTTCGCAAAATTTCAGATGTAAGTCTACCAGCGTTTCTGTCTTCTGTCCACAGCACCGATGAGTTAGTCAGGAAAATTTTAGAACCTACACTGTTTAACTCTGAAGTGCTGTGTAAGACCGAGGCTGTGAACGCTTGGAAAATGGCTTGTCCAGGTACTGATTTGCCGACCAACCTATTCTCCCAGAAGCTGTGGGACGGGCCGCTCAGCAGTATGAGAAGAAAAAATCTTATTTCTTCAGCTTCTACTGCTGCTGAACGTGCGCGCTTGCTTGCTGTGGGCGAATGGGAATCTGGTCAATGGCTTCAAGCACTCCCGTCGCCCAACATAGGCACAATGTTGGACGATACAACATTTCGTCTTGCCACTTGTCTTCGTTTAGGTGCACCGTGTGTTTCTCCGCATCATTGTCACTGTGGGGAGGCCGTCGATAGCCTCGGTCACCATGGCCTATCCTGCAGCAGGAGCGCAGGTCGTATACCACGGCATGCCCATTTAAATGACATTATCCGCCGAGCTCTTGTCACCGCTGGCGTTCCAGCTATTCTTGAACCGAATGGCTTGGCACGTGACGATGGGAAGAGACCTGATGGTTTGACATTATTACCCTGGAAGATGGGTAGGCCTTTGGTGTGGGACGCAACATGTGTCGACACCCTTGCGCCATCCCATGTTTCAAGCTCAGCGGGTTGTGCTGGCGCTGCTGCTGCAGCCGCAGAGACCCTCAAACGGCGAAAATACCATAATTTAATTGGTAATTATATTTTTGAGCCGTTTGGGGTCGAGACTTTAGGTACGTGGGGTCCGAGTGCTAGGTCTTTGTTTAAAGATCTGGCAAAAAGGCTTATCGACGCTTCACGTGATCAGAGGGCTGGTGTGTTTCTCGCTCAGAGAATTAGCATTGCCATTCAACGTGGCAATGCCGCCAGCCTTTTGGGTACGTTTCCAGTTGACAGTGATGCTGACGAATATTACGATGCCTAAACAAGTTTTCTTTGGGTTATTTGATTTTTTTTTTTTTTATTGTTTAAGTTTTCGTTTTAGTTTCCTTTTTTTTGTTTGTATTTAACTGTATATATAGTTTTATGTAAGTAGATGTTTAATTTAATTATTTTCATTATTATAAGTATCTTTAATAGTAGTAACTATTCAGCTTTATAATAATAGATATTATAATATACCTATTATTACAAAGCTGAATAGTATGTTTATTTGTTTGAACGCGCCAATCTCAGGAACTTACTGGTCCGATATGAAAAACTTTTTTAGTGTTGGATAGCCAATTTATTGAGGAAGGCTATATATACTCTATAAGTCTATAACATCGCGCTACAGCTAATAGGAGCGGAGCAGTGGCCGAAATGAAGCAAGTTGGGCAACAGCTATAAGGTAGATATTTGTATAGATTCCCAAAACTATGTGAGTATATACCTATTAGGTACACTAATCTTATTTTTCTTTTGAAAGACGACTAATATACGAGGGAACAATCTTGAGTGATGTGGGACGTCAGAAACAAACAATACAAACAAAAACTCATACGCGGTACAAAATAAATCAGACATAAATATGAACCAAAATATTCGACCCGAAAAACTAGTTATTCAACGCAAAACCAACCTAGTACTTAAGGTATTAAAGTGCTTATTAAACACAAGGCATAACACAAGAATTATTTAGATTTAATTGGATAATCCAATATAGGCTTCGACAGTTTCAACAGCCTGCCAAATTACTAACAAACGCAACTTAATCACCCCACAATCCTATCGTTAATACCTTATTCAGATAACATACAGTATAGAAGGAAAACCCTGTTGTTGGTAAAGATCTTGATAATACTTAGGACACATTGAGGTATCTATAATGATATCTGCGAAGCGCGATAATGAAACTTATCAAAACCATTTACGACTGGCGAAAGTTTTGATATCTGAATCTTTGGATAAACTTGGAGAGACGCCGAATTTTTTTATATCAATAATTTCATCATCATCAGCAGCAACTCATTAATGTCCCACTGTTGGGTTCGGGTCTCCTCTCCTCTATCTAGAGAGCTGAGAGGGTTTAAGCGATAATCCACTCACGCGGGTCTAATGCAGGTTTGTGGATCAGACATATACTTAGAATTCCTTCTAGGGTAGGTATGTGGGTTTTCTCGCGATGTTTTCCTTCACCGTCAGCAGATGGTAAGTCACATGACTAGTACATATAAATTCCACAAAGTGAAATCAACATTGGTACTGCTGGTCGGCAAATCAATGATTTAATAACATAAATTAAATAAATTGTCAGCTAAAAATTTATACTAATATAATATTATAAAGCTTGAAGTGTTAGTTTTTCGGTTGCACATGCTGGAATCATCACTGGAATTACTGAGCCGAATTGTTTGTGTTGGTAAGCCCATTTATTGAACATCACGCTATGACCAATAGCAGCTGAGTAGTGACCAAACAAAGATCCATGGAAGCGAAAATCAGCTGGTTCGAGACTTCAAGGGTTAATACCCCTTTCTACGTCTATTGCTACCTGTAGCGGTCAGTAACCTTGAGCATTATATTAAAAAATCATTGGCCCCTTTTACATTAACAAGAACATTCTTCAACCCCGTATTAACTCGGAGTGTAACTAATTTTTAATGGTAGCTACAACCCTACAGGTGATTACGTCAGTCGATCGATTATGCTCTTGGAACCCTCCGGGTGTAATCATTGGCCATCACTAGCTGATATAATGGGTTACCGAAATTCCTTTAGTGCCATTCGTCATAGAAATAAGATTTATTACTTTATCTTTTAATAAAAGGCTTTGTTTTACAACCTTCATGGTTGAAAGGAGGTTGGAATTGGAATTCAAAGGGTATCCTGTTATAGAATTCGAAATTTGAATCCAATTAGGTTTTAATAAGAGTTGCGTTCCACGGTAGATTAGATATGTGTAGTATGTATAACATTTACTAAACATGCTTCAAATATCTATTGATATAAAATTTATTTGTTACTTTTAACGTGTGTTTGATGTACATTTATTTATTATTCAAACACATTTACAATACCTTTACAAAAAATTCCAAAGTGATATTGTAAGCAACATTGAATGAATAGTTTCGAATATTACCTCTACTGTACATCCAAATTATATTATAATTATATTTGACTGTCACCGTGGCGCAGTGGTTAAGGTGGGCACCTCCCCACTACATCGCCGTGCTGGGTGACGTGGGTTCGATTCCCACACGAGACAAATATTTGTGTGATTCATAGATATTTGTTTCTAGCCTGGGTGTACTTTGTGTCCGTTAGTTTCATGTTTGTAAAGCTCCCCGCGACACAGGGCTTGTTCCCTAGTGCTGGCGTTGTCTTTATAAAAAAAAAGATTTAATATAAATTAAATAAAATTAAAATCAAGTGGAAAAATGTAGATACTACCAATTAATAAGGCGTATTTTAGTTCGGAGAAGATTGGACAGCATTATGTGAGTCTTAATTTCTTCTAAAGTTTGTTTACAAGTGCTTGTCGAAAAGTTTAGATTGGGGTTTCTTAATATTCACTACCTATTATTTAACTATATACTAATGTTATAAAGTTGAAGAGTATGTTTGTTGTTGGAACGGGGTAATCTCAGGAATTAATGGTACGATTTAAAAAAATCTTTTAGCGTATAACATCACGGTACGGCGGATAAGAGTTGAGCAGTGGCCAAACAAAGAATGACGAAGTCCCACGCGACAGCTAGTATTATAAATAGACCTTCATTACATAATCTAAAAGGTCTAATATAGGTACATAATGTTACCCGCATTCTTTGTATCTTTATTATTCTTCGGCTAAATGTATCGCACTTTCTGGCAAAGACAAAGAACTAAGATTTAATATTATTTTAAACCTTATTTCAATAAAGTTAGCATTGGTATTTCGTTGTCAAAGTTATGCTGGTGCACGTAAGTTTGTGTCAACCCAACAATGTGTTAGCATTGTGAATTACATTGTCTATTTTCATTAACGAACTTTCATTCGCAGTAATTGAAAAAGTTTAGTTTTCTTAAAGTTAATACATTTGGGAAATCAGTATGTACTTTAGAATACATAAACAATTCATTCAACGTAAAATAAACCTTATAGCTTCATAAAAAATGTTCTTTACAGAAAAGTGCCTAGAAGTTTTCTTTAAGTCGTGTTTTTGCTTGGATATTAACTAATCTTCAGAATAAAAGGTTTCTTGATAGCAACAGTTTCAACTTGTTCAAAGTTAAATTTACTGAATGTATTTTTATTTGGAGACGTAAAAAGAAAGTGAACTACTTATTTCAAACTTTTAACCATTCGTGAGTGAATAAAATAAAATTATATTCACTCATGAATATAAGAATAAATATTCTATGTAATTTAAATAATAAAGAACTGACGTAGCTGCAAAACTGATGGAGACGTTTTGATATTTTTACGAGTATGTTCATAAATTTGTTTAATCGTGGTGCTGCTATGCCTAATTAGAAACCGCGACTTTGACGCTAGTCTTTCATATTTATATACCTACCTACTAGAAATCGCGCGGTGCTTCGCTCCCGTCGTTCTTCATTTGGCCACTGCTCAGCTTTTATTGGTCGTAGCGTGGTGTTATACAGCCTTTGTTACTCAGAGTTATGTAGTTTTCTAACGACAAAAGAATTTTTGAAATCGGTCCAGTAGTTTTTAAGTTTATTCGTTACATACAGAAATACAAATCTTGCCTCTTTATAACATTAGTATTGGCTAATCCACCATCGAAATATAATTGAAAGGGTATCCTGAATATGTAGTCTCAAACAGTAATTCCTAACAATGCAATCAATTTTTTCCCTCTCTTACATCGGTGCTTTTTAACCTGTGCTAGTAGTGCCACTGGCGGTCCCCTATGGTACGAAAAGTGATCCGCAAAATCCGCAAATTTGGAAGACTTTTGGAGTCAATTGCCCATTAAGCTTTCTTGCTCTTAGTGGTCCATGACAAGAAAGGGATCAGACTAATAGTCCCTCATTACTAAAACGTTAAGAATAAGGAGGTAGAAGGCTTTTCTAGCTTTGCAACTCTCCCTGATAAAGCTGTTTGACTCCTTAGACTAGCCTGTGTATAATTATACACAGGCTCAAAATCCCCGAAAGTTTATAACCCAATCAATAAGGCGTGAGGCGTTCGTAGCATTGTGGTACTGAGATGTTCTTTGCGATCATCGAGGTTAAGCAACGTTCGGCAAGGTCAGTCCATGATGGGTGACCGTTTATGGCAATTTCATTCTCGAGCGTCTCCGTGCTTCGGAAGGCACGTAAAGCCGTTAGTCCCGGTTACTACTTAATGTGGTAGTCGTTAAGTCAAGTTTGTAGCCTTCTGGGCGACTTGAGAAGAACAATATGGCGTCATTATCATCAGGAAGATTTATCACAGAATAAAATACTATCTGATGTTATTGCACGTTGTCCTTAAGTTTTCTGATAGCCTGATCTACATATTTTGTCCTCCGATGTATGGCTTACTGCAATTGAATACTAAGTGGTTCCAATAATGTTTGGTATATGCTTCAAGAATGTTTGACGCAAACACATGAGTGACATTGATATCTATATCTAACTACCCACCGTATAATTCGGATTTTAGCAAAAATATTAGTTAGGGAGCAAGTAAGAGGCAAATCATCCATTTAGTGACGCCCATCTCAACCCGTGAGTGTCGTAAAAGACGACTAAGTGAGTAAACCTTTAAGCAGACAAGAGCACTGCGAGAAAAAGAAAATTCGAATCAAACCCTATACCAAGCCAAGGCCAGCGTTGTTTAGTAGGCTAAATTCCCTCTATATTCTATGGAGGAGACCCGTGCCCAGCAGTGGGACGTTAATGGGTTGAAATGATGATGTTGTTTTAGTAACGCCAGTACATCAAATTCGTTCGCTTTCGTTCTAGTAACTTTTTTTTACGCCATTATACTTTTATTTGGCATCGCAAAGAATTCTAAATAAATTCGTGCATTAATTGTATTATGTTCTCACATTCGTAGTTAATTGCACCAGGATTACTTCAGTGCTGAATTGCTGATGTAATTATGTTTTAGAGATACTTACGTGTAATCCCGTGTGTCCGCAAACCCAACTGGCTGTCCGGTTGACGAGTGTAACTAATGCTTAGTTGGGACTTTACACAGGATTTCCAAATGAGTAAGGGAAATTCAAAATTCCGTATTTATGTAACTATTGCTGAAGTATTGTAGAGAGTTGTCAAATAAATTAAAACGATCTCTCAAATATGTAAAATATTTTATATTGACGAAATACTGCAAAACATGTAATTTTTACAAAGGTATTATTTTATATTTTAAATTCCATCCAAGCATGACTGAATTTGTGCCTTATAAAGTACATATTTACAATTTGTATTTTAAAATCTGCAGGGTTGTTAATATGAACAATTAACAGCTGTACATTTTGTTCCAACAACAGGCCATTTAAAAACATCGTTCTATCATTTGTTTTATTCGTTAACCACCTCACGCGTGCTTCGGTCAAGTTACTTAAAATTCTCAGACTGATGCAGCATTCTAAATGAAGCCAGTTATACCTTAGAACATTCGGAATATAGAATATAGATGTCAAATACATGTGTTTGGAATATTTAACAGTATACACACGCTAATTGCTTGATGTACTTTTATGAGGTTTTTAAAGTAATAAATTACTATTATTATTTTCTCATATCCAAATTTTATTGAATTTGATTTAGTATGGTGTTTTGGTTCTGTACTTTCTGTGATATTTCAAACTGTAACCAATTAAAATTGTAACAACTATGGCGATTGAAAAGAGTGGCCTGAGTTTCTTGCCAAGTTCTTCTCAGAGCTCAACCTTGTCAGTGAACTGGCCGTAGGCAAATTTACTGACACTTTTTCTGGCTTTGTATGACGTTCATAAGTATCATGTATGTGATCCAAATGAAATAAAAAGATTTGACTTTGACTTAATACCACACAGCATTAGAGAAGTGTGCGTGTTTCGGCGCTGTGTGCGTGACTTAAAAACCTATTTGCGAGCAACTTGAAAATGTATGAAGACTCTTAAAGCATTATGTGAAACTTCTTGGCTGCGCTGAAACCAGAAATTGCTTATCCGATGTATAAAATCTTGCACTATCTTCCAATAATATTAAGAGGGTTCATACAGAGAAATGGTAACGTAACAATTTAGTGTTCTATTTAGTGGTTTTTAATTAATATTATTTATTCGGAGTTATTATTTTGAAATGGTTTCAATACACTTTTTAGAATTACGTGAACGTGTATTAGAAAGTAGGTATCCGTAATGATTACAGTAATTTTACTATGAAAATAACGCCTTGCAAGTTCCAATGTGTTATTTGCATATACTTAAATAGAACTGTAAACGCACTATTTTTCACCTAATTCTAAAAAGTGTATTGATAACATTAAAACAAATAGCTCCGTCTAAATAATTAAAGTCTAAAACCACGAAATATGACACTAAATTGCGACGTTTGCTATTCCTCTGTAGAACCCTCTTAAATCGCTATCAGAGCCGAACTGTGACGCAACGCAACCTAAAGAGACATATGTTGATATATAAGTACTTACCGTGCATATTGTAATTAAAAATAGTTTTCAATATGCATTGAAAGTTCCTATGTCTGGGATCCAGCTGAAAACCAGTGCTAGGTTTCATCAACCTAGCACATGCTGAGCTGGATACCCTTTTGGTGCGATAGGACACACGGGAGGGTATAATTTTAGCCTAATTAGTAAACTTTACCTTGTTCACCTTTTGTTATACGTTATATGCTTTCCTCTTGTGTGTGTGTCTGTACCAAATAAATGTTTTTTCTTTCTTTCTTTCTTTCAACAGTAATTACGGAACTCACTAAATTATTTACCAGCGGGCAAACGTATTTAATTAATGTAAACTAGCTAACATTTTGGTTAAAGGTAACACTTCGGTAATTATCGGATTCTAATCAAAACAGTACACAGCTGCACAGTAACGAAAAATAAAACAAAATAAAACGGTAATCTATTCACAATAATCACGCTTTAGTTAATCTTTGTTTAATCTTCTGTTAATTCTACTGCGCGACTTAAATGATGCATTTTACATTAAACCGCGATTTAGTAAACGAACACAACGTTCACACTATATATCGAATTAGTTTAAAATAACTTAAAAGTGTTTAATTACAGTTTTAGTGTATTCGGGTTTTGAGTTGACGATTATTGATTCGTTGACACCTAATTAAACCTTGGTAACGAAATGGAAGTAACGTAATTTTATTCAGAAAGGTGTGATAAAAAGTGATTTTAATAATGCAAGGGTTCTATTTGATGTAGATAAATTCTTTCTATGAATATACAATTGCTTATTAAGTACCATATTATCAAATGATTTGAAAGGCTGCTCTGTAAGTGGTTCTTGAAGATTAAAAACAAATATAAGATAAACATAATGAAAATGAACGTTTAGCCGTGAGAAAAGACTTAAAAAAATGAAAATTATATATGAAGGTACTTTTATTGAAAGTACTTATAATGTGGACCGAATGTCGAAATTTTTTCAGTGTCATTGTCTATTTTTCTGCGAGGAAAAGGGTTACATTATGTCTAACGGCCTATACTACTGTTTAAATGACTATATCTTTAACTGCCGCACTCAGACACGCCAATTTAGCAGTAATTTTACATTGAATAATCGTCTTTAGACTTAAGTATTACACGTTTTTACTCGGACTCGTACGGCAGTAACTGCCGTAACAGGTGACAAGATATTTTTTGTTCATAAAAATATTTCTCTCAATTTATCATTAGAAAAAAGACAACACCGCTGCACCGGCTACTAAGGATAAAGCTCTATATTGCGGGGGAAATTTTAAACAATTTGTTAATTTTTTTAAATTATTATTATTTTTTTTTTAATTATTAGAAAATTAACTGACAATATGCACCAACGAATACGAATTGAGTACATAAATATTTGTATCGAGTGGGAATATTTGTTTCTTTTAGTAACTACAAAATTAACGTCTATTCAATGAGCGGTTTCGTTCTTCGACCTTATGATACCCCTTCATTCAGAACTAATCGATAAAAGCGAATTCTTAATCGATATCCGATTTAGGTATCATCTGCGTTTTACGACGCAGGCAATTAAATTCAAAGCTTAAGTTACGAAGTGGACAGTGCAAGGTGGTGGCACACCTGCAGTTAAGGCACGAGAATAAAGGCACGATCCTATGTATGAAGTATCCGCTTATACTGTTTGTTTCTAAATTCAAGATATTTCATATTAGTTTTAACCTTGTTATCAGTTGAAGTGTATTAAATTGTAAATGTTTTCCTAATATAAACACTATTTTGATCAAATAAAGCATTGGGGTATTTGGTCGTAAATATCTCTGGCGAAATGGATACGAAAATATTTGTCAAATAAAATTGACGTAGGCAGTTAAAGGGTTAATATAGATAGTCCGTGTCAAAATTTTCTACGGCCAGTTTTAAGACGGCCAAGTCATCTTTATCTTTGCTGTCGTGTCATTTCGAGTATGAACACATAACAGAATTTGGGCTCTTTCATAAAGGTGAGGCAGTCGTGCATCTCACCCTTATTTACCCAGCCATGTTAGATACTATGTAATGGGGGAGGGGAGGGGGTGAGCCTATTGGCATTAATAAAAAAAAAATCATGATAGTAAAACGCAATATTCAGGACTTCTAGTCATCAGTAAACACCCACTGGTTAGCAATTAATAGACCTTTAAAACTCCAATATTATTGTTCGTGTAGTGACGAATTAAGAATAGGTACGTAATCTCCTAATACCCCATTTCAACCCGTGGGTGTCGTAAAAGGCGACTAAGGGAGTAACCTGAAGCAGACAAGAACAATGCAAGAAATGGAAAACTTAAAACAAAACCCTATAGGAAACCGTCTGGCCAGCGTGGTATAGTAGGCTAAATTCCCTTTGCATTGTTTGGAGGAAACCCGTGCCGTGCAGTAGGTCGTTTATGGGTTTTAATAATGAAAACTCCAATATAAACTCGCCTTTACCGGCACGTTAATGCCTCTTTAAAGAATACTAAGTTGCAAAACAATAATAACTAAGTGAACTTTGGACTTGAATATTTTATGTGAGACAACTTACCTGTTATTGTGTAGGTACAGTTTTATTATACGCTACTAAGATTAAAATGGAAGCAGCATTTTAGCATTCCATATTTACAAATTCATACTATAATATACATAGAAACTACACCAATTTAAATTTATAGGTGTAGTAGAATTCTGATACAAATAATAATAAGTATAATAGTAATAAGCCCAATCCACCGCTGAACAAAAGCAACACCTAATTTCCGCCACAGCGAACGATTTTGTGCTGCCTGCATCCAACGGCCACCCGCAACAAATACAATCATTATCATATCAGCCCAAGGACGTCCACTGCTGGACATAGGCCTCACCCAATTTCGCGCCTCCGCGTGCGGTCCTGTGCCGCCTACAACCAACGGCCACATGCAAACTTGACCAGATATTCGGTCCATCTGGTGGGGGGACGCCCATGCTGCGCCTTCCAATACAATACTGTCTATAAAATAACTAGGCAATGACTTTTTTATAAATTTTTCATTGACTGCAAAACTTCTGTAAATTTCCCTACATATAAACCAAATTCTACATGTACAAAAAAGCAACTGAATAATTCATTTCACTGGACAATAAAACATCACAGCAAACTACCACATTAGTTTACTCCTAAATAATTGAAAAGAAAGGCCCTATATATTTTATACTCAGGTACCTTAAACCCTGAATACACTACCTTTCTTTCATCTCAAGATTTACGATTAAGGTTACAGCTCCGTGTGATTAGGTCTTAACAAACAACACAGAAGGGAGATTTGTGTTCGTTACAAAACGGTGCCGGCAGAAATTTTATTTTGTCGCTAAAGTTTGAATTGCGCACTTCGATATAATGCCACTTATTCGCTGAATAGACTTTAGATAGTTGCGTATAAAACAGAAAAACGTAGATATTTTTAATATTTGAATGAAAAGTTTAACTTCATAATATAGAATATTAGATTATTATAGATACCTATAGAATATTATATAAAATAAAATAAAAAAAACATTTTATTTCTTACTAAGTATAAAGTTTACATTCACTATTTTCTTAAGTATTTTTATATTTACATTATAGAGTAATAAGTATTTTAAATTTACTCAGTAAGAACCCCAGGTTGGGTAAAGGCCTCCTCCAAAGAAGCCCATTTTCGTGGTCTTTAGCTAGGGAATCCAATTTTGGCTAGTGATTCTTTTAATTTCGTCCTCCCAGCGTGTCAGTGGTCTTCCTGTGCTTCTTTTTCCTTGTGAGCCTCTCCACAAGGTCGTTTTTGCGGTCCATCTTTTGTCTGCAAGCCTCGTCACATGACCAGCCCATTTCCACTTAAGCTTTTGTGCAATAGAATATTATATATACCTACATAATTATTATCCTGTATATTACAAAATATGAACCTGAAACCAAAATAATATGCAATTTTATTTTATGGTGCTGATTTTCGATCGAAAACTCTTAGAATCAATCCCTTGATAACAGTATCGATCCTAGATATACCATTCTTATACATAACTACTTAGCCAAAAGACCTGTTATCGAAGTAAATAACACCCAAATCCGACAAAACATTCACGAAAGGCAAAGATTAGCCAATCAAAACATTAATATTGCGAATTCTTCCCACAAAGATTCTAATCGAAACCAGTATAGAGATGCAATTCTATCGTATTGCGCAAAACGGCACACCGAAATCGCATTCCAACCAGGTAGTTAGCTCACTTTGGCCATAAATAACTCTTATTGTTTACTCTGAAAGACGATATTCGATTGGCATATCGATTTACAATTAGTTGCGCGAAGTGTCGACTTTAGTATTTGAAGCTTAAAAGACATCCTGTATGGTAAGTGTTTGAATGCAACTTAATGCTACTGCTCTTTGTTAACAAACAAACGTACTATGCTTGTATATCATGCTAAGATACTCGTATAAGAATAATAACGCACAAAATCCGTAGGTTATTGTGCTATTAGGAAAAAGGAGCACACCAAATACTTGGTGTACTTTATGATTAAGAATGAAGATGCGTGCACACGAAATCGTAACAGTTCAGACATCAAAAATGTATATATAAAAACCTACTATAGGAGTTAATATCTTCTGTGTAAATATGTGAATATCAGTCAGACATTCTAGCCTTTTTACCTTTACAATTATAGGACCTTATTAAAAAGTAATAATTTTGACATTAGGTATTTAGGTCGTTTCTTGATATTATCAAGAAACGACCTAAAACGACAATGTTTAGGTATCGATTCTTATTAAAATATAACTCAATTTTGTCTTAGAAAGCTTTCTAGTCTGTAGCTACCAATGATATTGTATTTTTATACAATATTATTGGTAGCTACATTTTAAAATCAAAATTATATATTTTTTAAAGCCAAATTCATTATTTTTTTATCAGGTGTTTTTTATTTCTAGTTCAGTCATGATTTTTTAATTAGGTCCCTATAATTCTAAAGGTGTTAGTCTACACCTCAGAGCATCTCGCTTACAATTTTAGTAAACGTTTTATCGAATGGAAGATTCCCAGAATTACTTCTAAAAATCCACCATTATATACATTAGATGAATACAGAAAAAAATGTGTGTCATTTAACTTACGACAGCTGTCTCTAAGTGAATGATTACGAGTTACATTCAGATAACTGGCAGCCCTGATGTTCCTGACTATTGTGTTACAATTCACATGCGCCAACATCAGGTCGATTCTCAAAACTTTATTCTTTTGTGTGAACGTAGAAAGAATTTTAATGCTTCCGTTTGAACTTGGTATAAAATCTCACAATAGAAACACTTTGTTGCGTAATGCCGACCGTTTGGTATACGCCTATCATTTTGTGGACTCATTAAGTTTTCTGTACATGTTACCTGTGACAATTTGCATGCGTACACAAGAAATGGTAATTCAAAACTGTTTTGAACGTGAACCACGTTTCCTATCAATTCATAGAAATATGATAATAAATCTAGATGTTAAATTACAGTAAACTATACATAGCAACAGCATTGTGACTCATAAGACAAGGGGCCCGAGTCTGCTAACACAATGGTAAGCCGATGGTCATTTTCGACAGCTGTGATTGGGTGACTAAGTCAATCGCGCCATATTGCCGGCCTGTGATTGATCGATATTAGTCTATTGGTCTGCTATCGACACGCGACGTATGCAATTTAACTGTATTCCATAGAATATAGCAGAAGGCATGTCTGTTCAACTCCAAGCTCTTTTGATAGTGAAGCCACTACTAAGTCAAGGTCTATACTGAGATTATGTTGTTCGTTTATCATTGTAATCTGTCTTATATGTATGTACAATGTACATGCCTATTTTGTACCTTTTTACACATCATACTTAACAGTATCCATATAAAGCCGTGCTACATGGTTATAAACTTGCCTTCCACAGAGGTGCCCTTGGTGGATTCCAACCGTGTTGCCGGCTGTTGTAAAACAAATTTCATACAAACTACGCGGATGGCCACCAAGCTCCCACCAAGGTCACACTGTTGGAATGCAAGTTTATAACCGTGTAGAACACCTATTAGTCATCCCTGGGTATCTCCAAAACATATTTAGAACATGATTTCTCACACACTGTAGGTATATTGTACATAATATTATAAGATTTATCTCACGATAAACATTACAGTCAGCAAACTGAAATGTATTTTTTTTTAAATACACGCGAGGTCAGTGTTATAAGTAGTCCCGGAATTACCACTATAAGAGTAAAGGCGACAAAGCTGTATAATAAAAATCTGTACAATTAAACATGGTACGTATACGTATATATTTAACCGTCGACCGTGGGAATGTACTTGCTGACTCGAATCGTCGAATCCATGCAAAATCCTGTTTAGCTTTAACACTCGCTATACCTCTTGTTAAATAGGATAGTGAGAACTATTTTACGCGAAGCCAGTTATATATTATATTTTTGTGACTTTTAACTTTAGTCTAAAGAAGTTAGGGTCTTTCTACGATTAATTGTGAAAATGTCTTATACGACCTATTATGCCTATAACAGTTATTTAAAGGCCGTTAAAAAATACTTATGCATTTTTTCATAATATTACTTTTTAATTATTATACCGTTTCTCTTGCACAACTTCCGTAGCACTTAATTTGAAAATAAAAAAAGAAATATTATTAAAAACCATTAAGTTTTGCGGATGTGTGGACGTACAATGCTAGTAAAATGAGGAAAACAGCTGGTAGCTAGGAGAAGCCATTTTTTTTCCTTTTTATCGATTATACAATATTTTTAGATAAGTACACAATCAGTGAAAATATAATATTATGACGTATAAGAACTTCCAGAAAAAAAAAAGTGAATGTCAGAAACAAAAGACAATGTTTAGAATAAAAATGTTTCTGTACTAAATAGAAAAAAAATCAATGCATTTTCAGCCAGTAACTAGGGTTTATTCCCGGGAATTCTCGAGCCGAGAATTCCCGGGAAATCGTTGGGCTTTGTTCCCGGGAAATCAAGCTCGAGAAAAGTCGAGAACTCGAGAAATCATGTACCTATATAGAAATTAAATCGCCGTTTATTGTGTTGCGTGGTGGCGCGGGCCAAAGCGCAGCGGCACCCTTTGATCTCGCTGCAAGCGCTCTGCGGCGTCATTTTTACACGTTCTTTCGTGTTTCGCCTATTATATAGCAGAGTATACTTTACGTAGTGAGTGTTTCACAGATTACGAGATAAATTGAAATCAAACAGGTAAGTCTTTTCACTTTTATTGACACATCATGGCTTTATTATTCATATTATTTTTATCAATAAAATAATCTAAATATGATCTTAAATTCTGTTCTTTTCTATTATTTTTTAGTCAAACTTTAATACATAAAAATAACTAACGATACATTAATTATACTACCTACTTAGTCTAATTATATTTCCTATGTTTGTAAAACAACAACACACAAGCTTAGTTTATAATTATTCTGATATGTTTTTCATATTATTTCAATTCTTATTCCACGCTTCAACTGTTACAATTTTTATTTATTGTTCTTATTTTGTTTTTTTTTATTTTTTTATTTATACATATTAAGTTTTTGTAAATATACTTATATTATATGCATAATTGTATTCGATGTAGGAGTTTAATAGGTAGGAACTAGAAAGTAATAAAATTTCTCACATTTATAGTCGACAGTGTACGTCCGTCCGTCTCACTAATATGGTCTTAGCAGAATACCAGCGCTGTCTTGATCTTTTTCAAGACAGCTATGATGCTGAGCTAAGACCTTTTTTTGACTCGCACATGCATATATTATTAATAATATAATAATAATCATTTATTCAAAAGCAACTGAGGCTCAATTACATAAAAACGTACACACACATATAATACAAAATAAAATGTCATAATATAAATACATAAGAATGTCATAAAATTTTCAAAAATAATAATAATAATAGATAAACACATTATAATATAATTCTAAATAAAAATAAAATAGTAAATGTCAATAAGTACGTGGATATAAAATTCAAATTAAAATAACAAGCACAAAAAAAAAAAATCAAAATTATTATTTTTTATTATTATTATTTTTATTAAAATAGATTCACAAAAAATTACATTTTTAAATATATATAAAAAATACATTTAAAAATATAAAAATTTGGAGACCCACCGGTATCGGGTACAGGGACCAAGCTACCGGTGGTTAGGGCTCCAGAGAGAGGAACCTCCTCACAATGCGTGCCGTGTCCAGAAGTACTGCCTTCTGCATCTGGCCCACGACCCATCCACCTAACGCGAGCCTCTTCAGGTGTCGATGGAGGCTCTTGGCAATCAGTCCATTGACTGAGACGACTATCGGAACAATGATCGCCGAATCCACATCCCACATGTCGACAATCTCGTGAGCAAGGTCCAAATATTTTACTTGTTTATCTTTTTCTGCTTTCACGAGATTCTCGTCATGAGGAACGGTGACATCGATGATCACTGCAAGGCGCTCTAATCGATCTATCACCACTATATCAGGTTTATTGGCAACAATAGTCCGATCAGTGATGATAGATCGATCCCAGTACATTGTGGCATGGCCATTTTCGAGAACTGGGTCGGGCACATACATGTAATATACGGCACCTATTTTTATTATTATTATATTACTATAAAATTGAATTTATTATGTAAGTCGTTTGTAATAAGTAATTGTTAAGATACAATTGCTATTTATTTTATTTTTGGCATTCTAAATATGTATTATGAGAACAAAAATAAATATTTTTTCTTTCTTTCTTTCAAATATTACTCCAAGTGCTTATTATATTGTTATTATTAGTAGTTTACTATAGATTTCTGTCTCCTGCACTCTAACCAGCCAAAAATGGTGCTGTCATTATAATTATGAGTCTGAATAATATTATTTCTGTATTTTGTTAAAAAAAGTTGATTAGATTAGATTCATAAAATTAATGTTTTTGAATATAATCAATAAAAGCTTTATAATTAATTTGATACTTTTATTTGAGAGGAAAACCACAACTTTTTGACGTTATTGGAACCAAATAATATGAGAAAAAGTACGTAAATGTAAATTTCTCGACAACCCGAGAAGACCCGAGAAATTAGCCTCGAGAATTCTCGAGACCCGAGAAATTGAAAAGCCCGAGAAATCATGAACCCTACCAGTAACCAACAATGATACACATTTTTTTGTAGTTAATTCGAGATGAGTTGTTTCACTTTATATTTAGAATTTCGTTTTATTTCTTACTTAAATTAAAAAAAACAATTCATTTGTTGCGGTGCTTCTTCATTATTTTTAAACATTTTCTGTTAATTCTCAATCGTACTCAATCGGAATGTGACCCCGTGAGCAATTATGGTAATGTCAGGTCTACACTGGGGTTAAGTTCCAATGTTAGTGCTACTGGTATTTAGTGTTCTGTATCTGATATCTGTAGACATAAGAAGGTATTGATTTCTTCATAAACCTTCTTAAAACGTAATCCTCAATGTGAAAGTCGAATAACGTATAGTTTAGAATTACTTGCCTACAAATCACGGTA
Source organism: Laspeyria flexula (assembly GCA_905147015.1). Lineage (NCBI taxonomy): Eukaryota > Metazoa > Arthropoda > Insecta > Lepidoptera > Erebidae > Laspeyria > Laspeyria flexula. Next base: position 4,958,478 of record LR989964.1, on the reverse strand, counting down.
AATATTTTTTTTGAACTTTAGCGAATAATCAAATATAAAATTACCAGCTCCCCCTCGCGGTTCCGCCCGTGAAGTATATCGGTTAAGAGCCTATGTGATATTCCAGATTATAATCTATCTGTATGTCAAATTTCACACAGATTTCTTCTGCATGCTGTTCTTGCATGATTAAGTAACGAACACCCATCTATTTTTAATTTTACATTTATAATATTAGTGGGATTTATTAATATCATTAATATAGATATCATCATCATCATCATCAGCAACCCATTCCCACTGCTGGGCTCCGGTCTCCTTTCCTCTAATTAGAGAACTGAGAGGGTTTAGGCCATAATCCACTCACGCTGGCCAAGTGCGGGTTGGTGGAATAGACATAGTCATAGATCTAGTCATCAGATCCATCAGTCCTACATGAAAATATCATAAGCTCAAACTGCTGGGTCTAAAAACTTGATATTTCGTAGGTACACAGAAATGTACCTGATGAAGCATAGGTGCGCTTACTAAAAAGGGATTTTTCTCCGACGGAATAGGGAATAATCAGAATTCATATTTTATATTGGCTTTATTGCCGTAACTATGGTTACTAAAAACTTCAAATTTAGCAAGTTCAAATTTAAAATGATACCATAGAAATGCAATTTTTTGGATAGAGAATAATATATGGCAACTTTTTACTGACATATATCACGCGGGTGAAGTTACGAATGGAAGTTGTATACCTAAAAAGAGGTACCTACAATATAGGCACGTTACGAGTCCCTAACCACTACTGTAGTTGTTTACTGGCTTAGTGTATTACGTCATAGAATATTAAAACTAGTTTATTGCTCACTCAGTTTTGGTACTTTAGTTACTCCACGTTACGACTTATTCAGTATAACACGAAGAAAATTTTCGGATATTTGGTTTATCTGAGGTCAATGGTGTGTTTTTAATATTTAATAATTACTGATTAATTATGTAGTTTACTAGAAGTGACTTCGCTTCCCCTCATTCTTTGCTGCTCTTTGCAGTAGCCAACACTGCTCAGCTATTATTTGGCGTAGCGTGATGTTATATGCCTAACCTTTCTTGATAAATAGGCTATCCAAAACTAAGAGAATTTTTCAAATCGAACTAGTTAGTAGTTCCTGAGATCATAGCTTTCAACTAAACAAACATACTCTTCAGATTTATATATATTAGTATAGAGGTTAACGGAACACACACAAAACACCTTTTATTTTATTGAACACAATATCAGATAATTACAAATCAATGATACCTACAAAGAAACAAAAGCTTTTACATAAGTACTGTGGTACTTTTTAAATAATTTCGCGGAACCCACATTGAGAATCGATGGCTTAGTTACAGTAAGTTGATGGACACCAGTTAAATAGTGAAGTTTTATCCTTAGACGTGTTTCTGAACAAATTTAAAATATCCTTAATCTCTGTAATGGAAGTGTGCTTTAAAATTTTGCAAGTCTTGCTGCTGTTTTTGCTTGCTCAAAGAATATGTATCCATATAGGTAGGATATATAAAAGAACAATACATTATTTAGTCGCTTACGACGTACGAACTGTTTTCTTTTGTAGAAGTTCACAAAAAATATGTATACTTCAATGAGCAAGTAACCTATACCAAAATATCTTTGCTTCAAACTTTAAAGGTCGTACAATTCCGACATTTGGCATATGTATCATCCCCCTATCATTACAAGCGACGCCAGGTGCATGAACAGAAGGCGAGGCACGTGCACGCGACATCTGCCCAAGAAAAAAAAAAGATATTCTTAATCGTATATTATTATTATATTTACCGTATGCAGCTGGTTTTAGTCATAAAAAAGTCACAAAAGATGCAACTATAAGACTTAAATGTGCATCAGCTGATCGTATTTTAGGAAAGGAAATTGATGATTCTAGGTCTTATTGTATCATCATCATTTCAACCCATAAACGTCCCACTGCTGGGCACGGGTCTCCTCCAATGAATGTGGAGGGAATTTAGCCTACTATACCACGCTGGCCAGACGGGTTGGTATAGGGTTTGTTTCGAATTTTCCTTTTCTCGCAGTGCTCTTGTCTGCTGGTTTCTCCCTTAGTCGCCTTTTACGACACCCACGAGTTGAGATGGGGTGCTGACATTATGTATTCTTAATCCGTCACTACACGGAAATTCTTATTGTATATTTTTATTATATTCTCTTACATTGACTAGATTAGATATTGGAAATTTGGAATGCATTAGATTATGAGCTTCATTACAAAGGGTGGAATTTTGTAATGCCACCTGGAGGGAAAGTATGCAGTAATTTTTTATCGAAGCATTTTTAGCAGTAGTATTATAGGTATTATTAGAAAAGGTGAAAAATTATCAGGGTCATAATTAAACCGACCTTTTAGAAGCCCTGGATATTTGAGCGAATGATTAATAGGTCGGACGACTGGGTACTAATTAATCGAATTGCTAGTTGGTTGGGACTCCTTGGGAGAAAAAAACTTTGTCCTTGAATCATAATAGGATTTTTTCCAAGTTTTTCTATTCTAGGGTAAAAGTCGAGAAAAGACGAGACCAGAGACAAAAGGAAGCCTTAGTCTTCTTCGTCATTTTTATGAAATTTAGATGCTTATGGAATTTATTAACCAAGATATCGGTGGTGCGACCTGAAAGTATTATGTGACAGTATTGAAATACTGATGGTCATACTTACATGTTATCTTATATAACCTAATTCTTTGAGCTGGTAATACAACCCTCGGCATGATACGGGAACTGGCTGCAGAAATGCGATTTTGTGTTCAAAAATTGCACTTTGCAAACATTCCATTGCAAAATAAAATCTAACACACATCTAAACATCATTTTTGTTTCTCACAGGACCTCCATGGACCTGAATTAGAAGACAAAGCGGTTGCTGACGATGTTCAGAATTATGAGCTCATATCTGGCTACCAGAACAACACGCACACGACAGTCGAGTTTAGGAGACAGCTTGATACATGTGACAAACAGGACTTCGTTATTGGTGTAAGTGATGTATTATTTTTTTTCTTTTTATTTTATTTGGTCAGCCAAAGTTGTTTATTTGTTATGAGATGTACCTATGTCGTAATATTAAGCGTGAAATTGACTTTTGATTTTCATTGATTTCGTGATTAGTAGTAAGATTGAAAGAAAGAAAGAAAGAAAAATATAAAAAAACTTCTTAAATATGTAAACAGTCTAAGGCGCCGACCCCACTAGCGGTCAGAGTTCCGAATTCTGCGTTCAGCGTTCACACTTGCGTACATTGCAGCTGGCAGACTGTTTGCTTTTGGTGTGTAGGATTCTTGGCTATCTTAATATAGATTACAGGGAACGCGGAACGCAGAACGCAGAACTCGGAACTCTGACTAGTCTTTTCTTATAAGCCAAATATCTGATTATGGTCTAATATCTAGTTTTGCAGTTAGAATATTCGCTTTATAGAGATGTCTATTCTGATGATTAAATTACGAACATAACTATGTAGATGTATTTGATATATTATGTGTATTTGACCCTAAAAGAACCTGAATAACACTGAACTAACCTCAGTACTAAGTCGAAATTTCTCAATTTTGACATGATATAATTACAAACAATTTTTCCATAGCATTATTAATTTGGATTGTGTCAATTTATGTTTGTTGCATTAATTGCTATTCGCATGTTACAGGATGACACAATTCAAATCCTTTGGGCTTTAGGACCCGAAGGCTCTGACGGACAGTTACCGAAACATGTGAAGAGTGGTGCCAGGCCTTTAAGGCTTCTTCAGCCGGTGTCCAAGCCGGATTCGATACCACTCATGCATTGGGATGTTAGATTGACTAACGTAAGTATACCTTTAACTGCCGCACGCAGAGACGTCAATTAGCAGTAAATCTTTTTCATTGAAAAATCGTCTTTAGGCGTATAGACTTAATAACGTCTCTGAGTACGGCAGTAAGACTATTACTATGAAGTTTAGATTGGCGATTTACGTGCGTGAGCTGTCTATATGATACGGTTTTTACAATATTTACTATGGATAATGTAAAGAAACCTAAATAAAGATGTCTTTCGTAAATTGAGCTATGTTCATCCATTGTTTGCTGTCTGGAAATTTAGACTCATTGAACTCGAAAAGACCTGAAATTGAGAAAGGAATAGTGTTTTGGGAAAATATTAATTTCAATTAAGAAAGTACAAAAATAATGTCGATTAGACGTAGCTTCGATCCCAACTCATTTTTTTCAAGATTCCCACAACTACTACACAATTTTTATACCATAATGTTAAAACAATATTTAATTTTCCAGCTCACAATACCCCAAGTTATGGCAACCCTATTCTGGTGCAAGATCTTCAAAGTGCCTGACCTACCAAAGAAGCACCATATCGTTGGCTACGAGCCTTTAATCGACAGCCGACCTTTAAGAAACAATGTACCAGTACATGTGCCCAATAGCCAATCACCAGTCCATCATATGGTGTTATATGAATGCGCTGAAGACGACGACAAACATTTGTGGAATAGTTGGACGGAAGGCGATGGGTATTTTGGACCAAATAGGCCAAGTGCTTGGGCTACATGTGCTACGCCAATCGCGGCTTGGGCTGTTGGATCGCAAGGTGAGTGACCTCCTTTTTTATTTTTTTTATTTAGAAACAAGGCCTGTGATGCGGTGAACTTCACATACATACAAATAATGGACACAAAGAACACCCAGACTCGAAAAAAAAACTATGAATTACACAATTATTTGTCTCGTGTGGGAATCAAATGCACAGCGATGATAGTGCCGAGGCGACTACGCTACGCCCGTGTCTGCATAAGGTTACTCTCTAAGTCGCCTTTTACGATACCCACGAGTTGAGATGGGGTAGTGACATTATGTATTCTTAATCCGTCACTACACGACAAAACAAAATTAAATGAACATAATCTCCAAGACATTTGTAAATTATAACTTAGTCCAAGTTCATAAACTTGTAATTGCGTTGAGTTAATTATTTGTGTAAATTTCAGGTGAATTCCTTCCTGAGAACGTCGGCATACCTCTGGGCGAGAGAGGAGGTGTTTCCTACTACATGCTTGAAGTTCATTATGATAACCAAGCACTGCATAATGGTGAGATAATTTAAATATCGTTATAGTGTTATCTTTGGTTTAGCAACGTTTTTATACGGGTAAGCACCGCTTTTGAACGAAGATGCATTTTTATACCAAATACGTTGTACTATGTACCGGAAACGGAATCAGGCCATCGGCACGTGGATTTTCTTGTGCAGTGGACTGTAGTTTGTGCTGATTAGCGTGGTGATTTGATCAGGTGCTTAAGGAAATTTGGACTTTCAATTAAAATGCGTATTAGATGGAAGTCAAGTAGCAAATGTATATTAACGAACTAGTTATTGAATGCATGAATCGTGGATAGTAACAACGTGGTTAGGGAACAATGTTTAGCCAATGACTGGCGTTTACGCCATTTGTACGCATGCTATTGGTCAAGTAAAATAACACAGAATAAATCGTGAATATGTTGAGATTGTGATTTGTAGCATAAGCGTGAACATACGTTAATTTGTGTGTTTGGTGTTGCAGGCGCCCATAGGCTACGGTAACCGCTTACCATCAGGCGGACCGTACGTCTGTTTGCCACGGTCGTGTTATAAAAAAAAAAATTGTAAACGCTCTTATAGGGTTTTAATTTTATATACCATAAACCTTTTTCTTTGTTCTGTATACGACCTTATCATAATTATAGGAATACTATCATAAATTAAGTATTATTATTTTACATTGAACAGTGCTAGACAACTCCGGCATCCGAATCCACTACACATCGGCTCTTCGCAAGCACGACGCGGCCCTCCTCGGCGCTGGTATCGGAGTTTCAGCTCTACACGTAATACCACCCAAGCAGAAACAGTACAGGACTGTTGGGATCTGCAGTACTGAGTGTACTGAAGCGGTTAGTACTTACTTTTATAGTTAAATACGTACCTACTTCTTCCGATTCTTGTGTTATTTTGTTTTATACCATGACGGTGCCAAATAGGATGTACCGGCACGCCTGATGGTAACCCGAATGTAAAACCTGCGGTATCATGAGCGCGTTGCCGATTCCTCTAAAACCTGTTCACTTCCTTTCTCTGTTCTGATGAATAATTATAGTGATTCAATAAACTAGATTTCAGAAGATTCATAACAAACAACTACAGCATTGAAAAGCTTTAAATAATAATCTGAACCTATCGTGGGACAGACCGGAATATTCCATCCACAAATACTTATATTAAAAAATAATTTAACTTTATTCTTCTAACTCTCATAGACAAACTTATTTTTTTTGTAGACATTACCGGAAGACGGCGTCAACATTGTATCAGTGCTGCTCCATGCTCATGGAACTGCAAGAAAAATTGCTTTAAAACACGTCAGAGGTACACAGGAACTCCCAAGAATATCAGAGGTACGAAACATTTCTAATGCCATCTAGCATTATTTCCATGTACTATGATCGAAAAGCCATCTAGTGTTAGTATATATAACTGACAGTTAGTGACACGGAGTTCTTAGTTTTAGATTTTAGCAATAGAGGGCAGTGTTCATTGTCAGATGGTATTTTACTCTGCAACTAATCTCTAATAGATTGTATAGATGGCGTTGTAACCAATTTGTTTTTATTTTAGGAGAATTTCTACGACTCACATTATCAGCAATCACGAATTGTTCCCCGGGGAAGGAAGTTCATGAGAGGAGACACACTAATCACAGAATGTACTTACGACAGTACGTCAAGGGATAAACCGATATTAGGAGGCTATTCTGCTAAACAAGTAAGTTCAGTGTCCTTTTCGTTTAAAAATATCATATTTCAAAACCATTGTTTACTTTTTCACATGCTATGGTTTATAGGCAAATTTTAACAAGTAATTAATTGTATTTATTTTAGTCACTTTCGCATATTTAAGTACATAATTATTTGTAAACTATGTAAAGATTGTTAATAAAGGCTATTATTATTATTTTAGTCACTAACGATGTACTAGCTATTTTTATTTTACAATTTTTTATACTAGAAAAAATACTATACCTACTTACTTATTTTTGTATTACAGTATTTAATTACGTACAAAGATCGTATGTAATATAAATAATTAACAGATATTTTCATTATTATTTCATAGTAATAAGTAATTTCATCTACTTTACTGTAATTATGTTTAAGTGAGATCAAAATAAATTATTTTTCTTTCATTCTTTCTTTCATAGGAAATGTGTCTATCCTTCATCCTATACTACCCAAGGACAGAGCTAGCCGGGTGCTACTCGATGACACCAGTCCAAGAATTCTTCGAAACATTCGGAGTCAAAGAGTTCTACGGGTTAAACTTCACGCAAGTTGAAAACATCTTTCTATCTTCAGGGTACGTATTGCAAAGATGTTGCTATCTCTGTTTAACTTTGAGAGTCAAATAAAGACTAACTCGTTAGCTTAGTGTTAGTTAGTGAGTACTGAAAACGAGGTTGTTAGGTCCTCAAATATTTCGCATTAACAGTACAAAAAAGTCGTAAGGTGAGAATTTCCATTGGGCTATATTTAACTTTAAAGTAATGAGCAGAAAACGGAAAATGCAAGACAGACAAATCTCATCTTATACCTGTTTTAGTGCGATTTTGAATATTAGATGTTAAAATCCCCCATAACACAGGCTCTATAATTTATTTATTGCCTGAACTGTAACTGTGGTAACCGCCCCCATGGGCATGACTCTGACAAGTATTCTCTTAGAATTGACTAAATAGGTATACATAAATATGTAGGAAATATCTTATTTTAAGGAGCATTCCTTTTAGAAATAATAAAAACAGTATAGTATTAGTCTTGTATTTAACGTTTCACTTAGCTCTGCTTTTTTCTTGTCTATACATCGAGTAATTTCTGCCATCTAAATTAAGCTGACATTTCCCATTACAGAAGCTTCGAGAATCTTCCACCGGCTCCTTTTTTGGAACATGCCGGCGAATACAGCGTAAACGATACTGAACAAGGAATGCAGGGTGACGACCAAGGCGTTGGTCTTATGAGTAAGTTGTTAATCTAGACTAATATTATAAAGACGATCGAAATTATTTTGAAAAAAAAAAAAAAAATATTTTGGCGTTACAAAGCTATATTATTACTGAGTAACATAGGCTGTATAACATCACGCTACAGCCAATGCGGGTTGGTTGATCACATATCCATATAATATCTTGTAAAGTATGTGGGTTTCCTCACGATGTTTTCTTTTACGTAACAGATGGTAAGACTTCTACATTACTGTAAGCTCCTCAAAATAAAATCTAAATTGGTACTGTAGATCAGAATCGAACTCGTACCGCATGTTTTACATACCAGTCACTTGTCGATTCAGCCATCGTTGCTCCTACACTTTCACTTTCATTTAAGTATCCAGTTTATAAATTTATTGTTTTATGTGTATTTTATTTTACTTATTTTAAGAAAGATGACAGTCAAATAATATATGTAGATCTAATAATACATTAAAAGCTAGATTTTTAAAGATTGCTTTTAACAAGCTCTTTAATTTTTTTAACTAGTTTTATTATTCTGAGTGAGTGAGTGGATTATGACCTAAAACTCTCAGCTCTGTAGATAGAGGAGAGGAGACCTGAGCCCAGCCACTGCTGGGCTGAGGTCTCCTCTCCTCTTTTAACCATTAAGACCCACTGGTCTTAATGGTTTGCTAATTATGCTGATAATTTATTATTCTACTAACTACAAAACCTAATCTGTCTTTTACCTTTACAGAGGAATTAGTAATATGGGAACCTCCAGAATTCCGCAATAAGTCGTTCATGGCTCATCTGAACGAGATGCCGTGGGCTGAGTCGCTGTTGACTGAACAAATTGAGAAGACGCTATACAAAGGCATGCACATGACGTTTTGTAAGAAGAGGAACGATACGTGGGGAGTGGTACGTGTCTCTATATTATAACAATATATAGCAGGTAGTCCGCTTAGTGACAGATTAAGAATACATAATGTCACTTCCCCATTTCAACCCGTGGGTGTCGTACAAGGCGACTAAGGGAGTACTTAATTATAAGCAAACAAGATCAATATAATATAATAATATAATATTCTACCACATTCACACAGCGCCATCTAGTCCCAAATTAAGCAATTATATTTGCTTGTGTTATGGATACTAAACAACTGATACACTACTTAAACACATTTTTTTTGTTGTAAATACATACATATTATAGATAAATTACACCCAGACACAGAACAAACCTTTATTGAGCATAATAGCATAATAACACAAAGATTTGTCCTATGTGGGGATCAAACCCACGACCGCCGGCTTAGCAGTCAGGGTCACTAACCACTAGATCAACAGGCCAGTCATGCGAGAAAAGAAAATTTCATTACAAAACCCTATACCAACCCGTCTGGCCAGCGTGATATAGTAGGCTAAATTCCCTCCAAAATGTTTGGAGGAGACCTGTGCCCAGCAGTGGGAAATTTATGGGTTGTAATGATGATGATGATATAGCAGGCAAATAATGTACGTATTGCATTAGCTATAGATCACATATTCGATTACGATGACTTGCTTGTCTCATTTCAAAATTTTATGGTAGGTATCATCCGTGCAAAAAGGTTCAAAAAGTGAACTGTGTCTTGGCAATTTTGTATTGTGTGATAATGATATCAAGATATAAATTTGCATACACGTAATTTTACGACTTTCTTTTAATCATCATAGTATACGTATTCCAATCTTAGTATTAAATTTCACTAGTCTCTTGATCATATTAATTATGTCCTAATTGCGAATCTAAATAATAGTAACATTAATCAAGACACACAAGAGGTTGTTGTATCCAATACCTCAATATCTCAAACTGGTTCCAACATTTTTAGAAATTTCCTCAAACGTCAAATCGAAAGGTATCGCCAAATCTAACAGGTTTAATATTTATGCTAAAAACCAGTATTTGAACAGGTAAATGACATACATATTATTTTTTGCAGCCTATTCAGATTCAAAGCTATCCGAATTACACAGAAATTGTGAGCAACGAAACTGCAGAGAAATCTTGTCATCATAAGAGTTTTAGACTACCTTCGGTTATCAAGGCTTCGTCGGCAACGACTGTCGGATTTAGTTGGACAACCCTAATTGCATTGTGTACAGCCCTAGTTATTGCCCGGTAATGAATAGTTGTTTTAAAGGTGGGTACAGATGTGCGAGATTTAGGATAATATAATGTTTAGGCTGGTCCTTATTTGTTACTTTGAAAACCTTGGACAAAGAATGATATTCTAATTTCTAAACAAGATTTGAATGTCTTGCAAAAATAGCTTGAATCAAGTTGAGTAATAAAAATAAACTGAAATTAAAATTTTAATGACTAACAAAAAATTATTACGACACAAGTTTTTACATGACGCGTAAGAAAGTGCCTTGTAATACGCGTGCCTTATGACGATTTTTATCGTATCCGACATTTAATAGACGGAAATTAATGCACGACCGTCATGTGAAACAGTATTACTTTTAAAATTATGGTTATTAATATAATTACTAATAGTAACCTGATCTCGCACGTCTGTACTCATCCTAACATTCAATAACTCGTTGTTTTCGTTTTTTTTTAAATTATGTATGTACTATTCAAGTTTCGACAGACAAAATAAATAGTATTATTCAGCCAAATTATGTATCATAATTTGCGAATATAATGTACAGTTATTGTTTACGTAATTACTGCCGTATTTAAAGACATTTAAGTATCTAAATTGGTTCATAAACATTTTTTAGCTATTGAATTATGAACTTTATTTAGCAGGAATAAAATGTAATTTGAAAATAAATTAGGATTCGCTTACGTTAGGAATGGATGTCTTTGAGTACGGCGGTAAAGTTTTAAACCAAAATTTAACGGTTTTTACTAGAGTGGATGTTTTTTTGTGATTTTTGTACTTATGAGTATTGCTCATTAGTAGTGTGAGTGATTACCTTATGGTATATTTTTTTTAAAATATTTGTGTACGTCCGTTCGTGAATTAAGCTGAGATATTCGGAAGTCTTGGATTGATTTTAAATTCGATTTAATCACCGTAATTTCTAAAGAGAAATTAATTAATTATTGTTACGACATGCATACTACAACGTAATTTATTCAAATATTAATAATCATAGAATTATTATTTTTTCAATTGGGTACTTATAATCGTAGTTTCGATGAAACTGGAAAATGAATAAGTACATAGTTTTGTGAATATGTAATTTATTTTTTTGAATTGATTAATTATTTAATAAATTAATTAAAATTTATTCAGTAGAGAGGACATGCATTTGATTAGGTATATAGTTTTTTTTCCTTGTATAGTTTGTATGTCCCAATTGAGTCCAGTCATTTCATATTTATAATCTGCCAATGCAAAATAATTTCACAGTTACTTTTGTATTATTTAATTTTATATTTATATTTCACCTTATAATTAGGTCCAAAGTCAGTTATGCATTTTTCGAAGTAATTTCTTATACACTGCTCAGGGTATAATGGATGTACACTCGGTAATAATTCCGGTCACACTAAAAATACAAGCGGCTTACTTACCGGAATAGTTGTTGACTTTACCTAAAAGTCAAAAATTCTGTATTTTTTTTATATAATTAAATCTATGTTGATAGTGATTCGAATACGTGTTAGTCTGCAATGCAATAATTTTATGAAATTTGAATGTCTAGAGAATGCTCTCGACTTGGGTGAAATGGTGAAGGTTATAAGGTACCAATGCAGTAGTCAAGTTTTCTGTATGTAATTAAATTTCAATACGAAACTATCATTTAAAATAAGAAAAAAATTATTCATTATTTTCGTTCAATAATCTTTAATGTTTGCAAATCAGTTTTGAAACGATCATGTAATTTAAAAAAGGAATTTAGAGTTGTCAAATCTTGATATCTAAAATTAGAAAAAAAAATATCATTATCCAAAACAAGTTTAAGCCATAAAGAATAATTTTGAATTTGAATGTCTACCAAAAAGTTCAATAAAACGTAGCTTTTATATGCTAAGTTTAATATCGCCGACTTCGTTATTTATAAAATTGAGGCAAATTTTTGGTTTTAGTTTCGGCCTTTGTCGAAACTAGGTCATGACAAATTCGGTTTCGGCTGTTATTTAGTTTTATAACATAGCTAAATAGCGAAACTTGAAGTAGTTGTCAAAATTATAATCGTCGAAAAAGTCGCTGTTGTTAAAATTAGCATATCTGAGGTACATTTTAGTTTGCAAATTAGTGTTTATGTAAACTATATTAAAGGGCCTCTAAAAATTAATTTACATTAAGGCTGTGCTTATCTAGCTCTGTAGTGCCTTTACAGGTCGCTTATACCAAAGCGGCGTATGTTTCTAACTTTTGTTATACATGAACCAAAGTCATTATCCAATTTTCGACTTTGGACATTATATAACCAAAGTTTGGCAGCTTTGTTAATTGTCTGTTAAAGGAAATATGCATGTGAATGACAATGTTTTTCGCTACTCATTGATTGGGCAATAAAAATGCCTAAGTAATTGAATTATAAACAACATTTGGCGTAAATTCAAACATGTACTTTGACGTCAGGATAGTGTGTGACGTAGTAAATACTAAGTGAGAATAAGTTACTATAAGACCTAAATATCTTATAAAATATTTTCTTATGATATTTTTTGTACAATTTTCTATCTTTTATAAGAATATAATTTTTTGAATAACGTTTCAAATGAAACGTTTTTTCGAGTCAAAATAATTAAAACAGTTGATTGCATTTTGCTATTATTTTTATTTATATTTGCTCTTATGAGATTTAGTTATAAGGTTACGCTTAGTAATTAAGTTTTATTTATTTAAAAAAGTCAATAAAATGTTTTATTAAATTAAATACATTGTTTTTTTCTAACTTAACCTATTACCTAGTATTTATGAGTGGTATACTTTGGTCTGGAATCGGGCACATAGAAACTCGTGTTATAATTGTGGTTATATTGGTAGGCATTATTCCAATTATAATTATAGTCATAATGTTTTGTCTTAGTAACTGGATCTTCAGAAAACCTATTACTTATTGCACTTGTGCTGGCAAATGCTGCATTACTTGAAAGTTGAGTGTTGGTTGTAACTCCATTGGGATTTTTAGTTATAATTTCCGAATTCGCAGCAGCTGCTCCAGCATTAGAGTACACTACTCCCGAATTAGGATTTGTAAAACCTGCATTTGTGGTCGACAGACTCGGATTCGGATTGACATTTCCGGAATTAGAATTAAGATTACCTGCATTTGGGTTAAATCCAGGGATTACACGTCGATCATTGGGATTAGAAAAACCGGAATTGGTATTGGTGATTCCATTATTAAAGTTTGTGAAACCACTATTGCTGGAAATCACTGGATTCGGATTTGAAAATCCCTGATTAATTGGAATTCCTTGATTATTTAGTATAACTTGGTTGTTTGGTAGACCTTGATTATTTGAAAATCCTTGGTTGGTTGGTATACGTTGATTATTTGAAAATCCTTGATTAATTGGGACTGCTTGATTAATTGGAATTGCTTGATTAATTGGAATGCCTTGATTAACTGGAATTGCTTGATTAATTGGAATTACTTGATTATTAGCAAAACCTGAATTACTTACAATTACTGGATTATTTGAAAATTCTTGGTTACTAGGATTAATTGTGATTGGAATTTCTTGATATATTGGTACTTCTTGGGTAATTACAATTCTACTGTTTTCTGTCACTGGGCCGAGGAAAACATTGGGTCTTTGTGGATAAGTCTGAGGATCCTTTCTGTGTTCTTCATAAGCTTGCCAATTGATGAACCAGAAAGGCTGTTTGTCCAAGGGAAGTTTGCTTAACCTGTCTACAAGATCCCTGTCGCCATTGGCTTCTGCTGGGAGTCTCTGTGTGGTGCCTTCACCGAAACTGTAAAGACAGACAGATAAAATGTTTATATGGTACCATTCATAGACAATATAAGAGAAAAGTAACTCAAACATAATACTTACTTACTGTGTGCGCTATCTAGCACACAGTAAGTTAATATTATATTTGTGTTATGGGATCATAAACATTCATTATATACATACATACATAGCATCACGCCTTTTTACGAAGGGGTAGGCAGAGGTGTATCACACCCACATTTCGCCAGCTATGTTTGGTTCCATGAAATAGGGGGCGAGCCTATTGCGTGTCATCAATCGGGAACATTTATTTACCAAACTTCGGGAAAATCTAAAAACCGGAATTTCCTGATAGAAACACCCAATACCATTTTTACCCGACCCGGGAATCGAACCCGGGAGCTCTTGCACAGCAGTCGTATAACTTCTCGCTGTGCCACCGAGTCAGTTTCATTATATATTTCTAAATATTTATTATATTTTCTTTGTAGAGACGGATTAAGATTACCTACATAATTTCACTACTGAATAATTGATGGCCAATGGGGCAAAAAAGTTCTCGAGTGGCGGCCACGTATTGGAAAGCGCAGCGTGGGGCGGCCCCCAACAGATAGACCGACGACCTAGTAAAGGTTGCGGGTGGCCGTTGGATGCGGGCGGCACAAAATGGTTTGCTGTGGCGGAAATTAGGTGAGGGCTGATATGATGATGATGATGAATGTCACTACGCCATCTAAATCCGCGGGTGTCGAAAAGGCAACTAAAATAGTAGTAGTTTTGGTCACCTTAAGCAGACAAGAGCACTACAAGAAGAGCATAATTCCCAACCCATCTAGCCAGTGTGGTATAGTAGGTAGGCTTAATTTCCTCCACATTCTCTGGAGGAGACCCGTGCTCCGTAATGGGACGAAACGACGACGTTTATGGGTAGAAATGAATGATGAATGATATTCCAAAATACAGACATATTATACAAATAAAAACACCCAAAACTTCGATTACACTACTGCTGCGTGACTGAGGCAGTCAAGTTGATTAAAAATAATGCACCACTGCTGGGCAAGGGCCTTTTATTAACTATCAATAGGGCGACAGAAAGAAAGAGATAGGTAATTTAAGCACCTATTGTAAATGGCGCCACACATTCTAGTAATCTAGAACTAATCAGCGTATAAGTTAAAAGTTATTTAATTTTTAATTTGAAGTTTTGTTTTTTAATTTAGACTTTTATACCTGATATTATCATGACAGGCAATTTAAATTAAACGCATAAGAATAAATTAATTCTAACTGCATTAGGTATCTTAAGTTCCAAATGGGTTTTCCCATATTGATTAAGATTTAATTCGTCAGTCACTCTTTCCTTCGGTGACTAAGCTGTATAATAATCATCTAGAAAAATAGATAATTATTATATTATATGTTTAGGGTTGGTTTTCCTGTATTTTTTTTAAACAAAACAATTTGCAATGTTTGTATCCTGCAAATACCTGGCTGCCTGGACTACCGCAGTATTTGCCTTATCGGAAAAAATACTTCTCATTTGAGATAACTGCAATTAATATGCAGATAGACACTTAACCCTGCTGTAGCTGGGTAAAAAAGTAAAAAAAAACCGGTTAAGAGGATGTTGACCATTACTTGGCTATTTTTATAAATAGCTTGCCTAGGTTAGCGTAATAAGTATTTTTAAAGAAAATAGGGCTCAAACATTTGAATACTACACTTTGTTTACATTGACTCTATGAAACAATTTTTTTTCTTCAAAATTTACATAAATAACTTTTGAATTTGTAACAGTAAACTATATTATACATACGATTATGTAAAAAAAATCTTAGTAAAATCTGGTACTAGGTCGTAGCAGTACCTAAAAATGTCTACAGAGTTGTCGATTTTCATAATTAAAAAAAAAAAAAAATATAACTGAACCATATGACTTGGATTTTTTATAAACTATATAAAAAATCCAAGTCATATGGTTATATGGCGATGTTATAGCCTGTACCAGTTCTTAGAACTGGTACAGGCTATAACATCGCCCGGTAGCCGCTTGACATTAAGTTTCACGACACTCTGTATACACCCTGAATACAAAAATCCAAAGCGGGATGAGAGGTGAATGTACTTATATCAAGTTTAACTTACCGGTCTCCAAGAGAGTCTGGATTCGTAGTCGTAGTGGGTCTGTCAGGATAACCGATGGGCCGGATGCCCGCGAAGGAGGGTCGTTGACCCGTTACCAGCGCTGACATCAGCACTAATAGGGTTGACAATAATTTCTGTGGATTTGTAAAAAAAAAATTGAATTGAAATGATGGTGAAGTTTTTGGATAAATAATATTTTTTGAAAGTATGGTTCAGTACTATTCTTCAAGTTTTTCTTTGTTTTAGATACTTTCCTCACGATCTTTAAAAAATTAATCAAGTAGGTACTCACAGATTTATTTTTTATTATTACCTATTTTATTTTTTTTTACTTTTTTATTATTACTTATTGAATAATTATTTTATTTAAATACTGATGCAAACAAAAAATAGTCCATTTCATTACAGTTTGATGAAAATATTTTTATGTAAGACACTAATTACAGTAAGTTATTGCCTTGAGAAATATTCCAAACTAAATAGTAGGTTTATGAGAATCATGTCTTTATGGTAATGATTTGACCTTTATTATCTTAAGTTTCCTTAAAACCGAGGCCACAATATAATTATTTAATCCGTATAATCATGAGAAAAATTATGATGGATTAGCTAAATTCTTTAAACATCTTTAAAAATCAAGTTTATAATTTTTATTTGATAACTAATTAGGTACTTATTAATTTTCGTTTCACCACGAGTAATTATGGGTATTATAGCTAAGCTGTCTGGCAGCTATAAAATGTCATTTTGTCATTAAAATATATTATGTATCTCATTCTGAACATAATTTTAATTACGACTGCAAGAAAAGAAAAACAAATAGGAGAAGATAAAATTAATAAAGACACTATTAAAAAGTTAAACATTACTTACCAACATATTAATCGATATAAACAACAAACTATTTCAAAAATACAACCTCTCCGCATAAAGTAACAAAACCGACTGGCTTTACCGCCATTTGCAAAAAAAAATATAAATCCAAAGAGGAAAATTTAGTTTTATATTTATAAATGTCTTAGCGCACATGTGCAGGTTTTGAATTCCATTAGACCGGTTTAGTAAGCATTATAATTTAATATTCGTTTAATTTATGTAGTGAATAAACGTTAGTATAATATGAAAACTTGTATTTTTTATGCTGGGAAATTTGGCACACCTTTTTATTTACTTGTCTGTAACCATACGACTGAGGTATTTCATTTATTTTAAATAATGCTTCAATGTAGTTAATGTTTTGAAGTAATTATTTTTAGACGAATCGTTTTGTGCCAGTAGAAAAAAAGAAAATACAGAAGTAAGTAATTATTTCGACTTATTTCTGAACGGAGTGAACACAAATACTTTTTTTAAATTACAATACGGTTTTTTTTCCGGCCAGGTATTTAAAAAAAAAGTAAAACAAATTGTGTATTTTCAATCAAAAACTTCGAAATTTGTTTCGTAGTAGGGATAGAAAAGTAAAATAGTTTAATAATCTATTATAGCGTGCCTAAAAAGAACCGCCCTTGCAATTTTACGACCTCAAATTTAAAATGCATTTCGGTTGCACTTTAAACGAGCCCGACGCGACGGTGTAAGTATCAACTTAAAATAATGGCCACTGATTAGGTAGCCAACATGAACAGATTGAAAAGTGGTTTGCGACGATTCTTTATAATTTATATGGGCGTAGATATGGTGTCGGCTTAAAATGTTTACCTATTTGCCAACAAATTAAAAATATCCTACTGATAGGAATGTCCGTGTAGTGACAGAATAAGTATACAATATAATGTCACTACCCTATTTCAACCTGTGGGTGTCGTAAAAGGCGACTAAGGGATTAACTAAAGAAGAGAATAGAGAGAGAAGAGTACTATGAGAAAAGGAAAATTAGAAACAAAACGTATGCCAATCCGTTTAGCCAGCAGCGTGGTAAGTTAAATTCCTTTGACTATCTTTGGAGGAGACCCATGCCCAGCAGTGGGATGTTTTGGGTTGTAATGATGATAGGAATTATACATAAGAAAGTTAGGATGAATAGATGAACGGATCAATGTATTGGATGGATGTTTGTAACACAATCATGCCTGAACGGCTAAAAGTATCTGTATGAAATTGGGCAAACAAATAGTTTATCAGCAACCCATTAAGTCCCACTGTTGGGCCCGAGTCTCCTCTCCTCTAACTAGAGAGCTGAGAGGGCTTAGGCCATAATCCACTCACGCTGGCCTAGTGCGGGTTGGTGAATCAGACATACCCATAAAATTTCTTCTAGGGTAGGGTATTCTTCATGATGTTTTCCTTCACCGTTAGCAGGTGGTAAGTCACTCAACTAGTACATATAAATTCCACAAAGTACAATCCACATTGGTACTGCCGGTCAGGATCGAACTCGGACCGCGTGATTTTGGGTCCCATATCCATTCAGCCACCATCGCTTAGCTTGACGTTTCATCGCTTAACAAATAGGTTATACCCTGGAATAGCACATACATAGTCTACTTTTTGCTGTCATACCCCGCGATTAGAGCTGTGGACGGAGGACTCTGGCCTATTAGACAAAAAGTTAAAAGCACAAAATGAAACTTTGCTATCAATACTTATCTAGGCGTTATACAGTGATTTACAATAATTTTAGATAGGATTAGCTGTGCCCGCGACTTCGTTTGCGTGGAAAACTAATATCGCATTCTATTATTACTGAACCCTTATATTTTTCCCGGAACCCTAATTTTTTGATAGTGTGTTTTTGTTTTGTGTACCGTACTTATATACTTTCATAATACTTAAATATTTTGAGTCTAAAAAGCTGTTATACTGATATTAAAAACAGATACTTCAATTTTATTTTATTTTGTTTAGATTGACAACTATGTAAACAGGACGGGCCGTTTTTATTAGATATTTTTAGCTTTGGCTGAGGTAGGAACCATTTTTGGTACCTCACAGGAGCAATATTAAATGTGTTTATTACTATTATTTTAAAACATTAAGTATATTGGGTATAATATGTAGGAGATTTAAAATAAATATTTTTTTCTTTCTATTCTTCTATTCTTACTTTCTATTCGGTACAAAACAAAACTGTCACTGAATATTCTAAAAACAATATATCTAAATGCTGTTCCATGTTCCAAGACTTATGGAGTGCAGAAATATTTGCCAAACGCTGTTTCACTCTTTATCGCTACAGTTGACGTTTGAACGTTCGTAAGTTTTGTGAGTAATGGCTCCCAAGCACGAAAACGATTGCTTAAAAATAGGTTATGTTAACTTTACTCTACAATTTATTTTTCCAATAAAATTTTAATACGCCTTTAGTTTTAGCTTGATGTGTTTAATTTGGGCTTCATTTAGGAGTTCTCTCTTTAAATAATATTGTTTTGGCTTCTATAGCTCTAAAAGATCTCTCATTTTTTTTTTTCTTATTTAACTAAGTATAATGTACAGACATTGGCCCGTTACAATTTTATTAAGTCTCCCTAGAGCAGGGTTTCCCAACCTTTACTTCGCTGAGCCTCCCCGAACCCAAAATAATATTTTCATGCCCCCCTTAAGTTTTAACAAAATTAAGAAACACGTATTTTTTTATTAACAAATATTTTTATTTGAATTTCAATAAGGTAAGGTATACCTACAATACCTATAGATACGATATATAACGTTTTTGGAAATGTAAACGTACCTATTACGTCCCCCTGACATTTTTATACGCCCCCCTGGTTGGGGACTCCTGCCCTAAAGCCTGAATTGAATATTATTATCTATCTTATCTTATATTTTATTATTATATTGATCTTCCAAGTTTATAGATACTTCACAGTATCACATTGAGTGAGAATTTAGATAAGAAGCGTGCCAAAGAGACCTTAAGCTTTTACGATCTCATTTTGGTAATTCCATAGACATTGAACTGTAGACATGACCTCTAGTACCCTGCCTTAACCCTCAAATAAAAACAACATGAACACATCTTGAAGAATTTTATTTGCACGAATATTTCTTTGGAAGGTAAATATTTCATTTGGTACTGAAGAAAATTTACTTAAAATACATTTCTCAATAGACTATACAAAAATAACCGTGGCTTTACAACTGTTTTTCCTTTCGTTATGAAAGAAGAATTACAATAAAATATATAACTAATAAACTGTGTATAACCCTAGTTGTGACTATGGAATGCGCGCTGGAATCATCCACGACCTCTTTGCAGCACTTCGTGCCAATTTCGACAACTTTAGGGTAAAAGTCTGTCCAAAATTCGAACGCTTTGTAATTAACAGTCAGCGGATTGCTCATTGTAAAATTCTGCCTGTCAATTATTAAATAACCGGGTCTCTCGATTTCAAAAGGTTGCCAATCTATAATCACTCCGGAATTCGTTGGATTTGAATACCAAGCGAAATTAGACCACATCCTCATAATTATTTCTGAAATACTTTTATCTCTGTAGTCCCATTTACTTAAATCCTCCGGTAGGGCTAAATATGGCATACCAAAAGTGAATATCAAATCGAAATTGTGAGGCACACCTATCCAATCTGGAAGGCCGTCATTAGCGATGTCTGAAAAAGGCTTCAGATCAAATCTATACAGATAAACTGGGGCATGTGCACTTATGTACTTCGCTAACTGATATGTCGTTGCGCCGTGAACTTTGTCAGTGTAAAAGTCAACAAAAAGCTTCCTTAGTACAGTTTCATTTGTAGTCGGTGGTATAGGTTTATAGAAAAATTCAACAGCGTCTTGTATATGATGCTGATTTGTAAAACATGACCCATTTTCTATAGTTATATCCGAAAGAATGATTTCCTCTCTCATAGAATCGAACTCTTTCTGACTTATACCTGAATCGCCACTGTCATCTTTTTCTAATAGAAGTCCATCTTCCATATTGGTATAGCCTGCTAGAAGTGGTACTGGTGAAAATACGTCATCATTAAATAATTTAGTTGGAAGTTCTGGTAAGAAAGGGCTAGTTATATTACTGAAGCCTCCATCGACAATCGGTTTCCATTCTGCTAAAGGTCCCGCAATATCCAAAAGCGCCTGTTCAGGTACTCTTCTCAAGCAATCAAGTAATTGGTACGTCGGTTTTCGGAAACAGCTGAATGCGACTGCAACTTTATCAACTGTTACAACTTCTTTTCTTGCTATATTTACTGTCTCAGCAGCCAGTCCATTTCCACTCATTGCTATAGCTTTAGCAAAGAGTCCAGCTGAATATGAAGATATTAAATGCAGGGTAACACTCACTGCTCCAGCATCATGACCAAAGATACAGACATTGTCAGGGTCTCCACCAAAACTTTCAATGTTATTCTTTACCCAGGCTAATGAAGCCACTTGGTCTAGTAGACCAAAGTTGCCTGGCGCTTCGTTGTCTAACGTTGAGAAGAATCCAAATACGTTTAGGCGGTACGCGACGGACACAAATATTACCTGGAAAATACAAATAATGTTTTAGAACTTCTATAATTCTTTATAGTTTTTGGAGTGCCTTGACTGCAATTATAATTTTGTATTATTTTTTTCTGATTCTGTACTTTAGCTTGCAGTAAAGCCACAAAAGGTTACGGTTATTAAGAATATTATTTGATATTTCATAAAATACTTTGGAATTAGATTTGTTTCCAGCAAATTGCCATAGTTTGATAATTTGATCCAGTATAATATGTAAGTATTATCAGGTGTTCCATTTCATTCAAGACCAACCAAAACTTTTGTAATTTTAGCTTACAAAAATCTTGTTTTCATTTAACCTCATTGTAATACAATTGGATCGGCTTCGCCTACCAAACTTCGTTCAGAATTTGCTATTGACTTGCCTGTCATAACAAACTTTTCAATAGGTCAGAGAAAAGTAATAAATAACCAATATGACATGGCCTCATTCTTTAAGGAGTCAAGTGAGTAATGAGTAATGACGGTATGAGCTTACCCTTTGCTTGAGCACCAGATGAAAAGGATTGAGATTATTGGGGCTACCTCGTACGAAGTCTCCTCCATGGAACCATACAAGGACTGGATAACCTTCCACCTTGAAATCTGTGAAAACGAGACAATTTTCAATTAGTGATACTTATGATCGTCAATCATCAATAATAACATCGGTGTTTAAAAAAATACTGAATAGATTTTGATAAAATCTGGCACTTAGATATTTTTTGTTCACACTTATATAATAAAACCCTGTAAATAGGAATAAACCCTTCGTCACAGGGGAGTTACAGACATACAATTAACGGACACGAAGTATACACCCAGACACGAAACGAATATATCTATGATACAACCAAAATTATTTGTCTCGTGCGGGAATTGAACTCACTATGTATTATATTTAATCGCTTATCTTAAATCTTCTACGCCACAATGACAGTCATGGAATATGTCTTGGATAAACCTACTTTTGTTCTGGGGGCATATTCTGAATTTTGATATTTGAATGTTCGGTTTTGATGTCACTGTCAAATGTAAGGAAATTTAGATATGGTCGCTGTCACTTTCAAACATTTGATAGCGACATCGAAACCGAACATTCGAATACCTATCGAAATACAGCCGTATTCGTATTACGACCGTATTTCACGAAAACTTTCTTGTTTGTAATAATTAAATAGGACTTTTAACTAACCTAATTTCTCAATTGTTTTATCTATTCGTTTTATAACAAGCTTTGTCTATTTATCTATTCATAAACTAATTTCAAGAATTATTCAAAGAAATTTCGCTCTGTTATTGGGGCCAAGTGTTAGATTAAGGTTAGGTCAAAAGGGGCTCTTATGACCGGTGGATTGGCACGGAAAACTTGCATTAACTCACCTCCTTACAAGAGGTAATGACGAGGGTACATATTCATTTTGTGGTGGAAAGGTGTTAAAGGAAAAATATGTGTTATTACAGTGTCAATCTAGATAAACAGAAATATTATAAAAGTTATTTTTAGACACTGTTTTAGGTTGTAAACTAGAAATAACATATTCACATATTAGACATCATGTACCTGAAGCGGCGTGTATGAAAGTCTTGGTGAGACTTACATCTTTGAGCTTTTTGGCGTTGAAACTCTTGTACATTGGGGATCAAATGCTCATAAATTTTATCGTGAAATTATTTTATTATTAAAGTAATTAAAAATTTTAAGCGTGTTTCTGAGGAATCACATGACTCAAAGGCTGGCCTCTACCTGGGTCAACGCATGAGCCTTCCATCCAACGCGGTAATATGGCTAGCCTTTTGGGTACGTTTCCTCAGGAATCTGATCTCAATCAGATATTCTATTTATAAGTATTTCCTGCAAATAGAGTATTTATTCTTGTTTTTTTGAAATAGGTTAATTGTGTATAATTTTTAAGATATGTGTAAATATTTAATTGAATAAGACATAAGGCTTTTACCTCCTGTTCTGATAGTATATCCGACTGTACTTCAAATATCTGGGTAGCCATATAACAAAAAAACTAAAACGAAAAAATTATAAGCGGGTGTTACCTTCTTCCTAGGTGAATAGTTAATAGCATCAATAAGCACTGCAGTAAAACAATAAATTTCTATTTCGACCAATAAATTACTTCAGTCATATGGCATAAATATGCCAACAACGCCAATGTTCGGAGCCAATAAAAGTCTTGCATTATGATTCATTGTTAACTGCGAACCACTCGAGTTAGCTGACTAATAGGTCAGTGGGACCGTAAAATTACTTTTACTAGTCATAATAAAAAATTATAATTACGTCCAGATAAAACTTTACATGCCACCGCACCATACTGAGTATATAAAAATAGTCATAATATGTACTATTTTCTTGGTAAGTGGTGATTAATGCAATTAAAGGGTTTAACAAAGGGTTGAAAAAGGTTCTAAGACTTATGATTTCTCTAAATAGAAACACTAGAAATGTATTATTATAATATAAGGGTTACATTACAAGTCAGTATTTATAATAGTTGGTTAAGGGAGTTCCGTATTTAAAACAAAAAAAAAACTATGTAAAAAAATAATTGTTACATTACATTTGTGTGCGTCTTGGTCGACTTGTCTATACTATTTACAGGTACATAAATTTGAATAAAAACCGATTTAAGTGAAGATTAAATACAAGAAATTTCAACTGAGTGATTACTGAGTGATACAACCTCATTAGGCTGGCACCGACTTCAGACAGATTAGTAATAGGGTATTATAGTTTAAACAGGTAGTTAGGTATTTTTTCTTTGAATAAAATATCTAATTCAGTTTATTTTTCGCTTTTTAGTACTGTTTGAAATATATTTAATTTTTTTTTTTTGTTAAAAATATTAAATCTATCAACAAAAATATTTCGTGTAACTGCAGAAATTATAAAAGATCTTTTCATAACATAATACATTATATTGTATTTCCATATAGGTACTGAATCCTAAAAAGTATAAAAATATGTTTCCACTTAAAGGTGCTGAACCCTACAAATCTATAAAAACAGGTTTATGCCTAACATAATTTTTATTCTATTGCATGCTTATCATAATATGGCACTAAGACTTGCTTTGTTGCAAGTGTACAATTATTTTATACCGTGAAAGGTTAAATATAGACCAATCAAAGTTATAGTAGGTAACTTTATAAGTTACTATTCGATCGGCGCATGTTGCTTTGCCAACGGCCACATATTGGTTATAAAACTATTCTACCTTTTTGAATGGAACAAAATTTAATTAAATTGGTTGCTGCAAAAAAAGCTATGGTGGCTGAATGGATAAGGGACCGGCGTTCAAGCGGTCCAAGTTGTACAAATGTGAACTCCGCTTTATATGTACTATGAATGAATATGAATTTATATGTACTAGTCAAGTGACTTACCATCTGCTAATGGTGAAGGAAAACATTGTGAGGAAACCCACATAACCTAGAAGAAATTCTATGAGTATGTCTGATCCACCAACCCACACTAGGCCAGCATAAATGGATTATGGCCAAAACCCTCTTAACTCTCTAGATAGAAGAGAGGAGACCAGCAGCAGTGGGACTTAATTGGTTGTTCAACCCGTGGGTCTCGTACAAAGCATCTAAGGGAGTAACCTTATACAGACAAGAGCACTGCGAGAAAAGGAAAATTCGATACAAAACCAACCCGTTTGGCCAGCGTGTTTCCAATTTTAGGCTAAAATTCTAGGCTAAATTCCCTCCGTTTGGAGGAGACCGATGCCCAGCAGTGGGATATTTATGGGTTGTAATGATGAAGATGATGATGAACCTAGTATATCTATATTTTATATTAACATAGTTAAGTGCTTTAACAATAATTTAATCTTATAAAAGCAAAATACAGATTAGCGTTCAAAAACCAATGATTGGAAAATATTGATTAATAAACTGCTCTACCAAGACAAAAAAAGTATGTAACTGCTTGATATAAATTCACGGGAATAACACATCTAAAAGTTACTCTTAAGCTACATTTTTCTATAGCATCATTTTCAGTTCCCTAAATTAATATTATTTTCATTAAAACTTCAAAGAAAAAGTAAAATGTAATTTACTTGTAGTGGGCTTAATGAATTTTCTAAGTGTAAAGGAAATTAATCTGAATCAAGAGCCCCGATTAGAAATATGCTGGGTAATTAATTTCTATTTGAAATTGAAGTTGGTATCTAATAAAACCGATGGTGGCTGAATGGATAAGGGACCGGCGCGAACTTCCACCTTTTTGGTTTTGTATGACGTTCATTTATGTGTCTATATAAACAAACAATTTTTCACTTTGACTATGTGACTTAAGCTTTCAGATTTCATTGCATGACCCGTAAATGTATTTATTGACAAAAATATTATCATCATTATTACGATCTATAAAAGTCCCACTGCTGGGCAGGAGTTTCCTCTAAAGATTGTGGAATCCTCTAAAGATGTGGTGTGAAATTTAGCCTACTATACCACGCCGCCCGGCCAGACGGGTTGGTAGGTATAGAATTTTGTTTCGAATTTTTCCTTTTCTTTGTGTATGTGGTCTTGACTGCTTAAGGAATCCCTTAGTAGCGTTTTACGACCGCAGGTTGAAATGGGCAAGTGACATTATGTATTCTTAATCCGTCACAACACGGAAAATTATTTTTATATTATATGAGTTAAGACACACGAACAAATTTGAATATCTAAACTGTCATAACAAATTTTCTGTAACATAGCTGTGGACTAAGTTCTAGCTATTTTCTTTATTTAGTTTGCCCTGGTTGTTTTTATCTATGATTAATTAGCAGGGTGTTTGATAGAGTAGCTAAACTTGGTCTAACTTCAAATCTGAATGCTGTCTAAATATAGTTTCTGATTAACATAAGCACGCGAGATACCACTCATTGATTGGCTAAAGGTAAAGCGTCATTTACACGAGGAAGGTTTCTAGCCTTGTCATTAAATCATCATCATTTCAGCTCATAAACGTCCCACCGCTGGGCGAGGGTCTCCTCCAAAGTATGTGGAGGAAATTTAGCCTACTATATCACGCTGGCCAGACGGGTTGGTATAGGGTTTGCTTCGAATTTTCATTTTCTTGCAGTGTTCGTGCTCTGCATACGGTTACTCCATTAGTCGCCTTTTACGACACCCACGGGTTGAAATAGGGTGGTGGCATTATGTATTCTTAATCCGTCTACTGACGATACATACAAGGATAAAAATTGAATACTTGACATAGAATATGACATACTCGTAAGTGAGTTATTGGCTCCTTGTAAACGTGTATTATAGGTAGTATACGGATAATCGTATTCGATAATAATATATCATGTAAATGAGCCATAATGCTTATGTTGGTAGTACTATTACATAATATATTAAATAAAAATAGCTAACCATTTTTTTTAAACCTAGGCAATCAAATTATGTTACAATACAACAAATATATTTTATTCGAATGTTCCCTAAACAAAAAGACACGTTACATGACTAAAAACTTAGATACGTTTCTATTCGATCACTTCAAACTAGAATTCAATAACGTTAAGGTACGGTAAACCAATACAAAAATTACTTTTCCTGTAATAAAACCTGGCTGGATTGAATTCTCGGGGGTGAAGCCTTTCTAGATTTTAATCAAAATCTTTGTACCATCCGTATGTACACGCCTACTAGATTGTATATAATGATGTTCGATGAAAAAGAATATACTTCAGTTTAAACTTTACCTTTAAAATGATATCCAAAGTCTCTTGTGTAGTTATGTCCTTCACACAATACTCGAAAAAGGTAAGAGTAATAGGGATGCAAATATAATATTATCATCCCAAAAATCGTAAGTTAGTTTTGATTTATTTTAATATTAGCTGCCCACGGTGTCGTACGCAGAAAAAAATAGCCTATATGTTAATCCAGGGTGTCAGCTACCTCCATACCTAATTTTAACAAAATTTATCCAGTCGTTTGAAGTAGTAACAAACATTCACATTCATAAATTTTCACATTTATAATATTAGTAAGATTTGTAAAAGGCAGAATACGAACGAGAACATATTGTTAGGTCAGAATCAGAATCAGAATCAGAATGCTTTATTTGTAAACATAGGTGCACACAACGTGAGATGAACACAGCGTGAGATGTTACATAATAGGTAGATCCTCTATGGTTAGCCCAAAGGCGTACAAATATAATTTATTAAACATTTAGCTTATAGAATAATTATTTTCGCATCAGTAATATGTTCAATAAAGTCATTAGACACAATACATGCTTAACAGTATAAATTTAAAATTGGTACAGTTGATTTAAATAGAATAAGTTACATGTCATAAAAATGCTAATGTCAAACGAATATAAAAATGTCAAAGTACAGTTTTCTGAGGCAGTAGTTATACAATTGTCATCCAAATAGTCCTTTAATGAGTAATAGCACTTATTTATTAGAATTTTTCAGGTCAATATCATCCTGTGTTCATGTCAGTCAAGACATAATTAATGCCAAGATTTATGTAGCAGTAATAACAAATAAAAGTTCTAGCAGAATACCAGCGCTACTTTGAAGTATTTCGAGATAGCTATATTGCTGAGTAAGACCTTTTTTGTCTCGCAAATATGGCAGTATTATAGCAATAGGTAATAAGTATTAGTTAAGTCTAAATTAAGTTGCTGCTTCACTGCATTCTTAATAATATTTTTCCCACTTATGTCCTGTGAGAACAAAATACCTAAATATTTTTTCTTTCTTTCAGTGAAGGTAAGATCATAGCTCTTTAAAGAAATATTAAATTTGATAATAAAATACTTCAGTAAGTAAACAAATTTGCCCTCATTTCCATTAACAATTCGAACACCGCTTATTAAAAAATTCTTCAACCACGAACAAGAATTTTTGTCCCAGTGGGCATTAAAGAATAGCTATTAGGTACTCGTTCTATGAATGGTTATACTAAGGGCGAGATTCACAGACCGTACTTTGACTTTACTTTGAGGGAAAGTTCAACTTTCAACCAAAATTATGTTTCACAGTCCTGTCAAACCCTTACTTTACTTTCCGAAACCATACTTTGCTTAGTAAAGGCGAAGTCGACGATATTGGCGACTTTGGCCGCAAAGTATGCTTTGCATTAATATACGGACAATTATTGTAGACCTTTACCTTATCAAAGTTTTCTACAAATCAAACGACATTTTATTTTAGTCGGGTTATACGTTCCTTTCATAATATAGTGATTTGACGTATGACGTTGTTGTTTTATCTATGGACATGTAAACGTAACAATTTTTGTCTCTGCACGTGCTTTACTTTGGGTTCATACTTTGCTTAGAAAAGTCAAGAAACTGTCTATGAATTTCAAAAAACGTAAAGTAAACTTCGGCGTTCAAAGTATACTTCGAGAAGACGCCTTTTTTGTTAAGTAAAGTCATGACTGTGAATCTCGCCCTAAGTTCTTTGAAAAATAAGGGTCCTCATTTGTGTTTGTATAACGGTTTAATTTTCAATCACTTTAACTGCCGCACTCGGACAATTACGTAGCAGTAATCTGTCATTAGCACAATTTTTTCATTGAATAATCGTCTTTAGGCGTATAGACTTAAGTATTACACGTTTTTACTAAATAAACTTTAAAGTAACGTCTCTGACTATCGCAGTTAGTTTTCCAAACTATCGCAGGTAGTTTGATGTGTATATATAAACTTGATTTTTTAGACTTTCACCTGCGGTTTTGTTTTCATTATACATGGAACGCGCTATGAGATAAAATCTATCTACCTCATTGACTTTTATAAAACCAAAGACGCATACTCAGTGATCAAAAAAGGCGCTCAAAGTTGAGCTCAAAAAGTGTATATATTTTTTTTATACCCCGACGTGACGGTGGCGTACAGACGGCCAGCCTATGGGCGCCTGCAACACCAGGGGCATCACGAGCGCGTTGCCGACCCTTAAACACCTATTCACTCCTTTTTTGAAGAACCCCATACTGTAGTCTGTTTAAAGATACTTCTCAAAAGAACTACAGTTCACTTAGATGAGATTTACATGATATATACTTATGTAACTTTTGGCATACATTAGGTATGTAAAGGTATTTAACGTAGTTACTAACAATACATAACTGTGTAAGTAGGTAGGTATTCCAAATCTTTGAATGAAAATTATAGTCCAGGAGCAATGCGACGAATCAGACACCGGGACATCTGTGTTTTTTTTAACTTATTTTTAAATACATTAATATTATTACATTCCCTGAGTTCGTTTGTCAATTTATTATATAGATGTGCTCCCTCAAACAATATATTTTTCTTTCTATAATTTTGTGTGCGTGGTTGGATAAGTTTTAATTTGTTTCTGTTTCTCATGTACTTAGTGCTTTTGCGATTTATGTATGAAGGTTATGTTGGTATGAATATTATCTAAAAGTATTTTTTTTAATAAGTATGCATGTATTGAATTTGTATGTTTGGGAAAGATTACCTAAGTAGTCCGTTGGGAAAACCTCGAAAGGGAGTTCATTCCACAAATGATGATGACGATTCTTAAAACCAGTATTGATCAAGTCAATTAAAACTTGAATCAAAATATAAATGTAGAATTTCCAAGTAAATATAAATATTATTTGTAGCTTAAGTAGCCTTACAAATTGTAACACATTTACACACCGCGAGGATACTCAGTCATAGGCTACAGGGTGACATTTCATTTAGTTTTCTCTTCAAATTTATGAACCTATTTAACCGCAACGTGAATTTCTGTAATTTATTTCTGAAAGTTTACGAAGATGGTTATCTAGTTTGTGTGAAACGTAGATTAAAAATGGGCGGCCATAATTATTTTTTCGCTACCGGCCGTTTGGGTAGCAGATAATTGAAATATATGAGTCTTTTTTTGGGGACGTCAAGTAATTTCTAGATTTATCTAGGATTTAACAAATAGTTGTTGAAAATCTTGCCTTTGTATCCTTTAATTATGTGTTTGTTTGAAAGAAAATGAAAGACAGAACATTTTTATTTATTTTTCATTTGTTAATTGGACTTCGGCAAAAGTCGATAGAATCAGAATGCATTTAATTTATTTATTTACTAGCTTCCGCCCGCTGCTTCGCCCGCGTGGTATGTATTTTATACCTATAAACTTTCCTCTTGAATCAGTCTATCTATTAAAAAAACCGCATCAAAATCCGTTGCGTAGTTTTAAAGATTTAAGCATACATAGGGATATAGGGACAGAGAAAGCGATTTTGTTTTATACTAAGTAGTGATTTCTCGCTTGTTCATTAATATACATGCTACTTAAAATAATAACATTTTACAAAATACGTGTTTTAATCTGTCCGCAAAGTGCGAGTTTTAGAAATATATCCGTTCTCTTAGCCCTAGTTTTTATTATTATTTTTTTCTACTTAGTAAATAATACTACGAATCTTATAGTTGCTTATTTTATTTTACATCATCACACATCAGCAACCCATTAAGTCCCACTGCTGGGCTCGGGTGTCTTCTATCTAGAGACCTGAGAGGGTTTAGGCCATAATCCACTCACGCTGGCCTTAGTGTGGGTTGGTGGATCAGACATACACTTAGAATTTCTTCTAGGGTATGTGGGTTTCCTTACGATGTTTGTCTTCACCGTTCTTATTTTACATGCTTAAACTTGTTCAAATTCAAATGTTTTAATACTCTCCATATCTTTTACATGTCGTTACATAAATTAGTATACAGACCAGATATGGATCCTGTCGGCCACGTCAAAATGGAAAGAACCTATTTATTTTACGTGTTTATATTGAAACTATAACAAAGCATTCTCCATGTATCGTACCTTCTCAAACTGTTATATCGTATCGCAACTTATGTGACAGATAGCGATGAAAACCCACGCTTTCAAAGAACAGAGAGGATACATTTTTCAATGTTCGAAATAAACTTATGAATTTTGATAGGTGAAATATTTATAACTTGAATATTATAGAAGGCTTTTGTGAGAAAATTCTATTGGGACATTTTTCTTTTGTTTTGAGAAATTGGCATATTCGCTGTGGAGTGAATACGAACTCACAAATGTTTATTGTAATATATCTTGAGGATTTTCACCCACACCATACAACGTAAATCATATTAAACTTACATTTTGTTACTTTGATTTTTAATTTGTTACTATACTAGCTTTTACCCGCGGTTCCGCCCGCGTGATTTATCGGTTAAAAATAGCTAGTAAAGACTATATTCTATCTGCGTGCCAAAATTTTATACAGATCCTTTCAGCAGTTTTTGCGTAATTGAGTAACTTTCATCCATCCATACATGAATCCTAATCTTTCACATTTATAATCGTCATCATCATTTCAACCCATAAACGTTCCGCTGCTAGGCACGAGTCTCCTCCAAAGAATGTAGAGGGAATTTAGCCTACTATACCACGCTGGCCAGACGAATTGATATAGGGTTTGTTTCGAATTTTCCTTTTCTCGCAGTGATCTTGTCTTTATAGAAACGGGTAGATTCATATTTAGTTTAGTGTGCTTAAAGTTTTAAATATTTTTCACCACTCACTGACACTGTATATTGTTTATTGATCGATCGATTATTCAGGTGTTTTCGATAACGTTTTTGCAAATAGTAGTGTATTTAATTTTTAAACAACTTAAAATCGCGAAATACTATCGAACCACTCTGACGTAGGTGACGGTACTCACGATACCTAAAGAGTTCTTGTCTGCATAAGGTTTTTTTTTTATATACAACGACGGTGGCAAATAGACGTACGGTCCGCCTGATAGGTTACCCTTAGTCGCCTCTTAGGACGATATAATTGCGGTCTCAGTTGCCGGCAACTTCCTGTATCTTTCGTCCCTTGTTAAATGGTTTATTAAATACTTTAAATGGATCAAACTCCGGGAGACAGGTAGATCTAGCTGTTAACCCAGTTGTTACTGAAACAAATTTTTGCCTCGTATCTTTCTGATTTTCAGATATTGTTACCTTCATGCCTATAGTAAATGTGTAAAAATAGAAAAAAAAATCAGGGTTATCGGGAAATCTCGGAAAATGTGGATCGTTATAACGATCGGTAGTAATAGGCGGGTAGGTTCACTCATGCTAGTACTATTATTTCGTTAGAGAGACACAATATCTATTTTTGCAAGTAAAAGGCTTTATTCCTTATCTGAAAAAAAATAATTAAGTAATTGGTCTATTTATGTAAGAGTATTGTAAGTCACAAAGCACGGTTTAGGGTGTAAATGAGCTTTGCACTTCAAAAGAGTGAAGTTCGTATGTTTTGACAAAGAGTTTTTTTTGTAAAAAACACAACAAAGCTGAGAATAATTGCACTCTAGTACTTCTACTAGATAGTCAATTCTGTCTTAGCATGCAATTTCCCTGTAGTTTTTAGGGAACACCATCATTGACCTTACAACTAATTTATTAGGTATGCAGGGTATTTGAAGATATCGCCTTTCATTTTCTTGTCATTAGACACTTGGAGAAGTCGCCAAAATTCATCAGACCGATCCTGTCTGATGAAATTTGGCTATTTCGCCAAGTATGCTTTGATTGATTGTTACGGTAGAATCAACAAAAAGAACAATTACGTCCTATCAATAACTAGAATAGAACTAGATGGCTCAAGTTGGATATTTTTCTCAATAGGAGGGTCTTCGTTAGTTCGTCTCCTTTTTGCTAAAGAAGAGAAAGGTCCACTGTCGTCATCACTGTCGAACGACATGTATTCTATCTCTGTAAGAGCCCTTAGCT
This sequence comes from Laspeyria flexula, assembly GCA_905147015.1. Lineage (NCBI taxonomy): Eukaryota > Metazoa > Arthropoda > Insecta > Lepidoptera > Erebidae > Laspeyria > Laspeyria flexula. The sequence continues at coordinate 4,925,169 of LR989964.1, read as the reverse complement.
AAAAACCTCAATACTTACACACCCATGAAATGTGTATCAAACCTGAAAAATTGATCAAAATTACAACTTCCTCATAGAATCATCATTTGTGATATAAGCATTCACGTTATCAAGGGGTAAAATAGATATATTTTTGGAAAATTGGATTACATAATCTAATTATTCCATTTCATAAATGATTTCGTTTAGAGACAGTGGTCTTGATACGAAATCTAAATGCATCCCCAAATTACTACCGATCGTTATAACGATCATAAAATTTATAATCATTTTTCAAAAAAAAAAAACAGGAAGCAAGTCTCTTTTTTTCCAAAGATTCATTATAGAGGTTATAAATTTATAAAAATCATACTTCAAATGTGTTTCAATCCGAAATAACTCTATAAAAACTTATTGTTTAGATGACACCTCGAAAGTTAATTTTAAGAAATTAATTCAAGATGCAAATACGCTTATAAATAATAATTTTACTGTAACAAATTACACTCCGAAACACGGTCAAATGCTTATTACACGAATTGGTAAATAAGGATCTAAAACTCTGCTGTCAAAAATATAAATTAATTGATGTTATTTTTTATGTATATTTTTGATCTTTATAAAGATCGGTCGCTGTAAATGGGTTAAGTATGAATAGGTTTCAAGAACTTGCAGCGCAGTTTACAAGTCTATTAATAATTTATATCGATCGTCAAGTTTGTAAGCCGTGTTATTGACATAACCATATGCGTTTTCTCACGAACGAAGCCGACCTATCTTTGAAGCATCGAGTTTCAATTAATATTTGATGTTGTAGATATGCCGTTGGAAGTGTGAAGTTTCATTATATCGTGTACCTACACCTATACCCTATATTACAAAATACAGACTTAGTATTAAACCAGGTTTAAATTGACAACTTTGACACTAAAACAATGAGTCCACCTGGAAGAATGGATACCTATACTTAGTCCATATTTTGTAATAAGGGAGATAAAGTTTTAGAATATTATAGGAAAATTATTGAAGATTTAAAAAAATATATGCATAGATAAGTGAATGAAAATATTAAGACGTTTTAAAATATTTCTCATTATTGAATGATCAAATTAGCTTTTTCAAATAGATAGAATTGTTTAATAGCTTAATATTGAATAGCTTAATAATTAAAACTCTGCCACTAATTTCAGTATTTTACTTGTATCAAGGAACTTTATTTATTTATTTTTTATTTAAATATAAACCCGCTTAGTTATAAATATGTTTTATTCATGATGATAAATGGCTTTAAACCACTTTTGCCACCCTCCATACAAATTAACTACGTCATCGTGTCGAGAATGTTACAGCAATTATACCCTTATGAAATAAAAAAAAAACCGGCCAAGAGCGTGTCGGGCCACGCTCAGTGTAGGGTTCCGTAGTTTCCCGTCCGTTAGACGTGCCAGAAGTTTTCGATGGTAATTTTGAATTGCGAGAACCTATTTTAATAATTATTTTTTTGTTTGAAAAAAGATACGTTCAGGATAATAAAATATTATGTAAACGAAGTTAAAAAAAAAATACGGGCAAATGAAACTTGACCTCTGGATTGTATAGGCGCTCATACGATTCAGGGACCAAATTATATTGGTTAACTGCAGTTTCCATCTGTTGTTTCCATCCAAGTTCAAAATAATTTTCCTAGAAAGTCCTTATAAAGTTCTACTTTTCAGATTTTTTTCGTATTTTCTAAACTTATGGTTCAAAAGTTAGAGGGGGGGGGACGCTTTGTTTTTTACTTTTGGAGCGATTATTTCCGAAATTATTGACATTATCAAAAAATGATTTTAGTAAACCCCTATTCATTTTTAAATACCTTTCCAACAATATATCACACATTAGGGTTAAAATTAAAAAAAAAAACACTTCCCACTTTACATATAGGGGGGCTACCCTAATAAAACATTTTTTTCCAATTTTTATTTTAGCACTTTGTCGGCGTGATTGATACACATATTGGTCCCAAATTTCAGCTTTCTAGTGCTAACGGTCACAGAGATTAAGCGAGGACGGACAGACAGACAGACAGACAGACAGACATGGCGAAACTATAAGGGTTCCTAGTTGACTACGGAACCCTAAAAACGCCTGACTTCTTTAGAATATTATAAATACATAATATTCTAAATTATTGTATGTCTGTATTTTTTTCGTAACGTATTTGGATAGGTCCTGACCAGGAGAAGATTCAAGGTACCTTTTCTCGATATGTCTGTCTATATAATAATAATAATATTCTACCAAACCTACTAGCTAAAAACTACTAGCACAATATAGTTCAATCTTTATCTCCCTAGATAGCCTGTTTCTTAAGCGCAAACATCATGCTTCGACCTATTAGAGTAAAGCAGTAATAGTTGACGCGGGTCAAACAATCGCACTAAATAAAAATATAATATCTCTTAGTCACGTAAAGTAAAATAACTACGATCAAATACTTAAGCACAATAATTTAATACCTGGGCTTTCATTGCATGCAATACCGCCCAGTTTATATAGATCCCTGATGCATGCTGAAAGTACTAATTTGTTGAACATTGTATTGATGTCAGGTGTCAAGTTATTACGGTGGTGAGTTGAAGAAATGCGAGGCATGTTGGCATTTTTGTTCGATGAAAATTACGAAGGGGTATGGAAGTAAATTTGGTTTTACACGCGTTGTGAAAAGTGTTGGTTTTAGTAGACTTTATGGATGGTGAATAAGGTCTAGTTTCGCTTGGTTACGAGGTCAGGTAATACACGGGTTGAAGTCATTGTTGGTAGTTGATATAAAATCTGTATAAAATTATTAGCTAAGCAATTTTATTGTATATACTATAAACTTACACAAAGGTATCTCAGAAATGGCCCTAACGATTTGGATAATAATTTTTAATTTGAATCAAAAAAAGACAGGACAACGTTTATTTCTCAATCTCATTTGACGAATAATCTGTATTAATGTATTTCTAAGAATACATATAATAAACTCTATTCAAGAAAAATATATGTGGAATAAATATTGTAATTGTAAAGCATGAACGCAGATTTTAATTGTAACACGGAACGCATCGGACGAATGAGTGAGAGGAATGTGTGCGAGTGAGTAAGGAGATAGGATAAGATCATTCACGGCGCCGAGTAGGTAACGACGATTGCGCATGTGCTCGTCCAAATTATACTTTAAATAAAAGATACGATTTGCAAGAAGTAAAAATCTGTTTATTTTGCCTCACAATCCCATATATATGGGTAAGTAGGTCCGTTCTATGTAGGTACGTAGGTTCTATGAGTACATATGTCTGATCTACAAACCCGCACTAGGCCAGCGTGAGTGGATTATGGCCTAAACCCTTTCAGCTCTCTAGTTAGAAGAGAGTCGACCAGAGCCCAGCAGTGGGACTTAATGGGTTGCTGATGAATGAATGAAGTAGGTACTGCTAGCCTCATCGTATAGAACTTTGAAGCAACTGCAAGCATTTAGCAAATATCGCTGTCAACAATCGAAGCAGTCTGATATTCACTATAATTAATATTAATAAATATTATTATAATGATGTATTAGTGAATAGGCATATTATATTGCCTCGGTAGCGCAGCGGGAAGTGTATAGGACTGCTGTGCAAGAGGGTTTGATTCCCGGGTCGGGTGAAAATGGTATTGGGCTTTTCTATCATGAAATTCCAGTATTAAGATTTTCCCGGAGTTTGGTAAATAAATGTTCCCGGTTGTTGACAATAGGCTCGCCCCCTATTTCATGGGACTAAACATAGCTGGCGAATATGGGTGTGAAACACCTCTGCCTACCCCTTCGGGAAAAAAGGCGTGATGCTATGTGAATAGGCATATCGAGAATCAAAAAAAATAAAAGGGTTGGAAGTTCTTTCCATTTACGTAACAATATTATTGTGTTAAAAAGGTCTATCTCATTTCTAAGTATATCAAATAGCAATACATAGAAAAACGAAAACCTACAAGTGAAAAGGTTTATGTTACAGCTAGCCGATGCCGGGCCTTCACTCTTGTCTTTCTTTGTTTGGCCACTGCTCAGCTCCTATTAGCCATAGCGTGATGATATATATCCTATAGCCTTCTTCGATAAATGGACTATCCAACACTAAAATATTTTTCAAATAGGGCCAGTAGTTCTTGAGATTATCGCGTTCAACCAAACAAATTAACAAACTCTTCAGCTTTAATAATAATATTAAAAAATATAAAATTATATAAAATATATTTTTTTTTGGTTTTCTATTAGAGTGTGTTTACATTTAGTTTTTAATATTCCTTCAAAAAGCTGTATAAAAATACTTAGGTTTTGCAGATATTAAGTAATAATATATCAAGAATCTGAGGGATACGTACATATACTCTAAATGCAGTAACGATTTAAATGTATTTCTGGTTTACTATTCTCTCTATATCGACTTCCACATAAAATATAGGCATATGCTGTCGCGGACTTTTTTTTAGAACTATTTAAGAGTAACAACTCCTCCATACATTGTCCTCATGTAACACTAACGGTTTAGGTAGAGGAAGCAGAAATAGCTATAAGATGGCAGATTTTTTTCCGACTTACTTTACATTTGTTCTTATGGTTTAGCCAATTTACATGATATCTGTAGGTATAAAATATAGCCTAGGGTAAACCCGGGATAGATGCCCTAGTTAAGGAAATAGTCTTATAACTTTAATACCAAACGTATTCGCAGAAAATATCCCTATGATATAGTTAGTTTAATCATTCATAAAGCTTTAGAATGTATATTTGTTTACGTAACTATCACTGGGTTAGCAGGAATTAAGTTCTTGCGAGACATGTTTTTTGGGATAGATACCGGCTTGGATAGATGCCTCACTATTAAATCATTTGGAAGGATAGATGCCTATGACGGGGGATAGATGCCCTTTATAATAAAACAACAAGAATAAGTTATCACAATGTAACATTTATTTTTCTTCTGATAAAGATAACACAAATTCTAAAAGAAAACAAGTTGATCGTTAATTATATAGATTACAGATGCATCTCTTTAACAAAAAAAATTTTTAATCACTAAGTCAACTTTTATAGAAATAGCCCTAACAAAATAGTAACATCTTTATTTTATTTAATTGATTCCCAGTTCTTTTTTCTCCATTTCTTCAAATGCTTTCTGCAGCTGCTCCGTAGTCCATGATATCACTCGAGCTTGTACACCCTTCTTCCTTTTGTATTTTCATGGCATCACCTACAATTATCAAAGTAGTTTTGGTTAAACACTTTATAATCACACATACACACACCCTCATACACACGTACACACAAACACACACACACTCTCATCCTGATGTCCTGCGGATGTCATATCAATTGACATCCTTATATAGTATTTAGATACATACATATTATAAATACATAACAATCAAACACAGAACTCTAAATAAAATCATTGTCATCACACAAAGTTTGTCCTGGATGGGAATCGAACCCTCAACCTCTGGCTTAGCATCCAGGGTCTCTGGCTTAGGCTCGGCTCGCCCCGTGGATCTTGCCCCTGATTACTTTAATGTTGTAACTCGCCCCCTTGCATGTTAGATACCCCAAATCGCCCCCGATTGTTTAGTAAGTTAAAAGTACTGTCAGCAATAAAGACTTTTAAATATTTTTATTAAAACTTCAGTAGAGCATTCTATGGATTTGGTTGGGAAGATCGGAATAAAAGGACACATGAAGTTAAATTTCTTTTTTGTGGTATATGTGTCCAGCTCTCAAAAATATAGTACCTCCTCTTTGCGACTTAACAAAAGTCATGTTTGGACCACGACTTATTTATTGTTTTTAGTTATTAAAAAATATTATTTATTATCTTTGAAATAGCTATGCATGTGTTGTTAAATTTACAAAATTATTACCTTATGTTAAATTTATTAAAAGGCAATAATTTAATTATAATAAAACATAATCACTACTGAAGAAGTAGAAGAAGTATTGAATGGTCAGTAGTTACTAACAAGTAAACGAAATGGCGGCGACATGAGTGTCATTATTTCTCTATTTATATTTTCAAAGGTTGTAATCCTATGACAGACTATGGTTTAGCTTATAATCCAATTAATCCATACATATTATAAAAGGCTTTGTCCTGACTGACTGACTGACTGACAGACAACACACAGCCTAAACCGCTGGTCGCAGCGACTTGAAATTTGTAGGGGGTGTTTGTCCTAATGTCTAGAAGTGTAAAAAAAAACCTCTAAGGGGTGAAAAGGGATAAAAACGATTGTATGAAACTTCTTTGTTTTTTAACTTATAGATTTAAAAAATTGTTTTAGGGTGTAGGGTAAGTAGTAACTTACTATCAAAATAAAAAATACCCTCATCAATATTTTTGACAAAATTTGGGAGAGTGAAATTGGGGATGAAACGTTGTATGAAAAGATCTTTGTTTTGAAGTTAACGTTTTGCAAATTAGTATAGGGATAGGAACTTAAGATGTTGTTTTTAATATTTTTGATAGGGATGGGACCTCAGGGGGTGAAATTTTTAAGAAAGGGGAGGAAATTGTGATAAAGACGTTTGAAAACTAAGTACTAAGTCGTTATTTTTTAGGCTTTTATGGACGGATAATACGCGATTAGAACTTCAGTTAAGAAGTGAGTTGATGGGTTATTTTTGGTGTTTGAAAAACTTACACTAAGGGATGAAATAGGTGTGAAAATTTGTATAAAATGATATGGATGTCGTTTTCAAGGTTTTCAGGGACACTGATTACGAAAATGTTATCTATATTGACGTATAAAGAAATTCAACTCCTGTAGTGGGGTGTTGTGGAATTCATGAATTGCACTTAAAACAAAGATCTATGTAATATCGAAATCTACGCGGACGAAGTCGCGGACAAAAGCTAGTAACAAGTAAAAGTCAAACAAAAAATATAGACGTAATTAATAACTGTTTTGCAAATTTAATTTGAATAAAATATTAAAATACGATTGTAATACAAACTTATCTTGACTTTCTATCCAAAACTATACCTACACAATCTCAATGTCGTGCGTATTCCGTTGCACTTCGATGTCACTAGGCACTACTAAACCTATAAGCAAATATCGCAAAACACATCCCTTCCACATTATAATACGAACTTAGAAAGAGAAAGCATTATATATACGACTCTTCCGACGGTGACATATTTTAACAAAGCTTTTGTTTATTAGACCCTTGAAACGGTTCCTTTTGTTATAATAGGTGAACCAGGTAGCAAAAACTTAGTGTCACTAATTGGTGAGATTACAGACATCAAACATCAACAACATGAGAAGTTTAATATTTGGCGACTTTAACATAAACTTACTTGGTGAAGACCGTATTGTAACTGCGTATAAAGATACTCTCAAAGAAAACCATCTCAGTATTCTTAACAAAATTGATTTGAATCACTGCACTCGAGAAACAGATACTACGAAAACTATAATAGATCACGTATGTTCAAATCTAATAAACGATAAATTTCACATGGCTATTATTGAGAATCCTATGTCAGATCACAAACAAATATATTTGGAAATTAAGAAACAACATGAAGAACCCCTTAAAAAAATAAAATATGAGGCAATTAATTATGAGAAATTATATACAACTATTGCAAACATTAAAAACACTATGAAAAACAATTCGTATGAACACTTAGAGGCAAAAATTATGTCTTGTATCATAAATAGTAAAGTAACGAAAACTAAAATACAAAATAAACCAAGACAGGATTGGATAACTCAAGAACTAATAAATGAAATAAATAAAAGAAATGTGTTATGGAAAATTTATAAGAGAAGTCCAAATTGTAATGACAACAAACAAAAATTCATAGCAAAACGTAATGAAGTCTCAGAAAAAATACAAAACAGTAAAGCACAGTATTATAAAAAAGGATTTGAAGAATGTAAAAATAAGCCTAAAAAAATGTGGAGCCTCATTAACAACCTTGCCAAAAACAAATTAAAGGACACTTCGACGGTTAGCAAACTTCAAACGAAAACGGGTTTTACCACAGACCAGGATGAAATTAGTGATACTTTTAATTTTTTCTTTTCTAGTATTGGCTCAACTTTAGCTAACCAAATTCCTAAAACATATCATAATAACTTAACTTACACTGGAACTACGGGCGTGCCTAGAGGTAACACTGATGTTCTAAAATGCTTCACACAAACCACAACAAACGAAATTGCTAAAATAATTGAGGACCTCGATTGTAATACTAGCACCGGACTAGATGGTATAAGCACAAAATCACTAAAATGCATAGCTCCTTTGATATTAGACGAAATTACAGACTGTATAAACTTATGTCTAGAACAGGGTACTTTTCCAGACAACCTAAAGATAGCCAAAGTTACTCCTATCTATAAGTCCGGCAGTAAAACTGACCCTAGCAATTACCGCCCGATATCAGTCCTTCCGATATTCTCAAAAGTATTTGAGAGGGTGTTATACAAAAGGCTTGAAGAATTCTTAACCAAAATAGACTTCCTTTATTCGAAACAATATGGCTTTAGACCGAAATCTAACACTCTCTCGGCAACTATAGATTTAGTAACAAAAATAAAAACCAACATTGATAATAAACACATAGCACTAGGTGTATTCATAGACTTAAAAAAAGCTTTCGATACGATTAGCCATAATATTCTACTTAACAAGCTAAAAGCCATTGGTATCGAAGGCACTGCATACAATATTTTACGATCCTATCTGTCAAATCGTCAACAAGTAGTAAAAATAGGGGAAATTCAAAGTAGGTCTACTACCATTACATATGGAATACCACAAGGCTCAATACTCGGGCCTCTACTGTTCCTTATTTACATTAACAACATAAATCAACTAGAGCTAAAAGGTGACATAACTTTGTATGCTGATGACACAGCCCTATTTTACTATGATCACTCAATCGACAGAGCACTGGAAGATGCACAAAATGACCTTAATCGATTGAACGAGTGGTTTCTATGTAATCTGTTAACAATTAACGTGTCTAAAACAAATTATATAATCTTTGCCGCCAAAAACAAGAAAATATCTTATAACTCAGGACTAACTATAAATAATCAACCGATAAATAAAGTAGATCAAGAAAAATACCTTGGGCTAATACTAGACAGTCGTGTTACATGGAAACCACAAATTCAAAGAGTTAAAAATAAATTAACATGTCTTGCGGGAATGCTGCGAGGGATAAATCGATGTCTCCCCCCTCAAATACGTTACACTATATACAATACTCTTATAAAACCACATATAGACTATCTAATAGAGGTGTGGGGAGCAGCCGCCAAAACTAACATACAATCACTACAAATATCACAAAATAAACTTGTCAAAAAACTCTTCCACTTTGATTACCTTACTTCTACACAAAAAATATATAACCATACAAAACTCATGAACATAAACCAGACTTATATATATCAAAATTGCATTCTTATACGGAAAATACTCAACAGAAATATACATACACAAATAGAATTTGATAAGAAAGGAAACAGTCACAATATTGGGTTAAGAAACGCTAACGATATACTTTTGTTCAAACCACGCACTAACTACGGTAAAAAAAGTGTTTTGTTCGAGGGTGCACAAATCTATAATAAGCTACCAAAATCGATAAAACAAGCTCAGACTATGCTAACGTTTAAAAAATTACTTAAAATACATATACGCCAACACATAAAATAAAATAATAACTAAAATAATAATAATATAAATATAATATATATAAACAAAAACTTAATTATTTCTACATATTAAAAATTACAATTACATATACTCATGTCACAAATCTACAATAATACAAAATTGATAAATTTATTTTAACCTCAAAAACCAACACATAATCTCGTAATAAAAACCTGAAAATAGTATAACATTATTAACAATAATAAAGTAAACATTTTGTTACTCATGTTGCCTCATCTAGGTACGCTCACTCCATGTATTTACGAACGCAAACCGAAGCTCGCTATCGGAATGAGCCAATATTTATAAGATACCCACATTTATTGTAATATTTCTATTCTAGTTCACTTGATGTCTATCACAATTGTATCTTGTGTATTGTAGTAGTGTAGTGTGGTGTAGTATAATGTGTATTATTAATTAGTGAATAAAAACAAGTGTCGCCACCATACAAAAAAAAAAGTTAATAGTTACGTTAAGTACAAAATAATATTGTTTCTCATGTAAGTGAATTATGTATTCTTTATGAGAAATAAACGATTCTTAAACCTGAAACATGGTAATTTTCATATGTGAACATTTTTCTGTCTAACTGTACCATTTCAGGTTAAATTTCAAAAGAAATACCTCAAGGGGCGATTCAATCCACCAAAATAATTATTTAAATGTAGATTTTTAACTCGCCCCGTGGCAAGGGATGAGTCACTACACCAAAATAATAAAAAAGGGGGCGAGTGGAGCATTTTATCACACGGGGCGAGATCCTGGGGGCGAGCCGAGCCTAAGCCGGGTCTCGGCTCTCTTACCAACAGGGCAATCACAATGTAATATAAATACACTTCTTCAATACTTTAACACGGGTTTTACGCTAGGGATAGATGCCTTTTTGAATTTTAATTAAAGTAAATGTAAGAAATCAATGATTAACTCCTAAATGTGTTTTCAATGAACCAATGTATTAACACATTTAAAATAAAATATAATATGTTCCGTACTTTACTTTATTTTCTACAATATTATGAATGTGAGCACAAATCATTCCCTTTTTCAAAATTCTCTTTTTTGAATTACTCTATGGACTGTATCGACCATAATCCGCGCGCACGCAACTATGACAGCGACAGTGCTGCCATCCTCATCCAAAAGGAAGGACTTGCTAAAATATGGCGCCTCGCCGCGTACGCGCTTCTTAGTACGGTGCTGTGAATAAAATATTATTACATATTGGACTTAATCCTCGATGTGTTAGTGCATTCCCGAGGAATACTGACTACCAAAACCTATGGAGATCACCGCTGGGGTACCCCTGAAGACCATCAGTTGCGGATTCCGGTGAGTGGTTTTAATACAGTCCACCCCTTTCGCTCTAAAATCAATTTCCCCAACATAATACATTACTACTTCACAAAATAGGGAGCAGTCAATACTTACGTTTTTTAGCGTTTCGCGCTCGTCGCGTCCGTTGCGGATACATTGGGGCACACACGCGATGCACGTCCACTCTGCACAATAGTTTACGCATCCCTGAGGTGAGGGGTGCACATGGCGCATGTTTAAACTATGCACTTGCTGTGAAGTGTGTTAGAAGTTGATTTTTTAAAATCGAGGCGTCTATCCCAGCGCGGCATCTATCCCGGTTTTACCCTATATGTTATTCTGATGTATAAGGTACATTACTGCAAGTTTGATTGAAATCTATTCAGTGGTTTTTTCGTTTACTGGTAACGAACATCCAAACATTATCACAAACTTTCGCATTTATAATATTAGTAGGATAGGATAATTAGATATACATATAGGTACATCAGATATAATTAGACAAAAAGTCTACGTATGTCACGTATGTCCATTTGAGTACCCAGTATGAATTAAAAGGACTTAAAGTATGCGCGATTGTGTGTCAAATTTAAATTAGTTAGGTATTTGAATAATCCAGGCATTAATTGCGTTTGAAATAGGCTATTCTATTTACTTTTACAGAACTTTATTTAATTTAGTCTTCATTTAATGTTTTATTGGTCTTATAGCTAACAGATTTTCATTAAACGAGTCTTGTTGTATTTTAATGATATTTTAGAAACTAATAAAATATATTAATGTAGTCTAAGTCTAAACGCCAATCATTTGGCACTAATCCAACTTTAAATTATGATGATTAATTTTTTTTGGATTATACCACCTATACCCATTGAAAGTCTCCATCAATTTGTGAACTTTTATGCCAGAAATAATAATATAATAATAATAATATTTCTACCACATTCACACAGCGCCATCTAGTCCCAAATTAAGCAATTATATTTGCTTGTGTTATGGGTACTAAACAACTGATATAATACTTAAATACATTTTTTTTGTAAATACGTACATATTATAGATAAATTACACCCAGACACAGAACAAACCTTCATGCTCATCACACAAAGATTTGTCCTGGGTGGGGATCGAACCCACGACCTCCGGCTTAGCAGTCAGGGTCACTAATCACTAGACCAACAGGCCCATCAAAATCCCGAATTAAAGTTCACAAATCCCCATTAATGGGGAATTTCAACGGGGATACATGGAATGACGCTGTTTTTTATTTCCTCCTTTGTGTCCTTCCTTGGTACAGGTGTTATTCTTTAGAATGAATGTGGTCTCTTAAATAACATCTAAAGCCTTCTGAACGTCGGCAGATGACTCCACGGACGTCATTTAAGAGCGTTAATACAATAGGTATAACAAAGCCACTATGGAACCTATGTTTATGGTATTCCAGTAGCGTAATATTGGGCAGTCAGTCTGGTATAATATAGAATAATTAAACAGTACTTACAGAGCAGGCTTTAGAATAATAATCTTTATATTCCTCACAAATTATTTTAGATATCAGGTTTCAGCCACCATTACAAATATATAAAAATAATTGTGCGAGTACTGGTGTCTGGGGTAGGTGTGAGTCTGTATCAAAGATCACCAGTCAATCCACTTCTGTGGCGACAATTTATATTGGTGTTACAAAGTGTTACATCGTAATGTTTAAATATCCTTTTAATTTCAAACCATATTTTTGAAATATTGTAATAAAATACACAAGCACTATCACTCATTTTAAGTAATTAGGTATTAAGTAAGTACCGCACTATTGCATTGGAACAATTATTCAGTAAAAATAGTGTATGTGTGTAGTAATAAATCATCCTAACAACCCATAAATATCCCACTGCTGGGCACGGGTCTCCTCCAAAGAATGTGGAGGGAATTTAGCCTACTATACCACGCTGGCCAGACGGGTTGGTATAGGGTTTGTTTCGAATTTTCCTTTTCTTGCAGTGCTCTTGTCTGCATAAGATTTCCTTAGTCGCCTTTTACAACACCCACGGGTTGAGATGTGGTAGTGACATTATGTATTCTTAATCCGTCACTACACGGATAAATAAGTAGTAATAAATAAAACTTTAACCTTCCAATATACGAAAGAATATAAATATTTCTGCAAGGATCGAGAATATCCCGTTTTAATTAGGTACTTTCCATTCTAGCATAGTTCGGCTTAGATAAAGGTAGCATACCCATTAGTATATGGCCCTACGAGTAAAGGTAGGCACTGTGATTTGTATCTGTACGTGAATGGGTCAGACTAGATAAATAGACCAAGTTATAAATGGCTTGTTTACGTAATTGATAGTATAAGGAATACTATTATTGTAGGTATTAGGTTGATATTAGATCATTACATAATTTTTTAATTGACTGACTTGTTGGTCTACTGGTTAGTAACCCTGCCTGCTAAGCCGGAGTTCGTGGGTTCGATCCCCACTCAGGACAAATCTTCGTGTGATGAGCATAAAGGTTTGTTCTGTGTCTGGGTGTAATTTATCTATAATATATACGTATTTACAAAAAAAAAATGTATTTAAGTAGTATATCAGTTGTTTAGTACCCATAACACAAGCAAATATAATTGCTTATTTTGGGACTAGATGGCGCTGTGTGAATATGGTAGAATATTATTATTATTATTATAATGCATGACAGTCACCATGGCGGTCGATTGACATGGGTTCGATTCCTACACGAGACCTAAATTTGTGTGATTCATAGATATTTGTTTGGAGTCTGGGTGTGTATCAATTAATTGTATGTTTATAAAGTTCCCTACTAAAGAATAAGCCCTAGAAAGTGCCATTGCACAAGGCTTATTCTTTAGTTCAAGCGTTGTCTTTCTAAAAAAGAAAGAAAAGAAAAAGAAGTATAAAAATTAAGAAGAACCTAAAAGAACGTTCCATTACCAAGTCGGAGACGTTCTAAAGAAAGGACAGGTGGTCGATTTATAATATTAATAAGATTAAGTTCTTTTTTGTCTTTGTGCTATTAATTTAATAGTGTATAATATAAGCTGCTTATGCTGCCCTGGAGCCAAAGTACGATTTTGTGCCCATTGCAGTAGAGACCATGGGCAGTTGGGGCAAAGACGCCAGGAATTTTGTCCAAGCGTTGGGGCGCCGACTAAATAATATATGTGGTGACTCCCGCTCCGGGTCTTTCCTGGTGCAAAGGTTGGCCATTGTCATACAGCGCGGGAACGCGGCAAGCGTTGTGGGCACCTTTGCGCCAGGAGCAACCAGGGGCGGGTTATTTGACTGACGACTGACGATGTTTATTTTAGATATATTGTATTGTAATATAAGTATATTATACAAGTGTTGAGGGTAAAATACATGTAATCATTTTCTTTTTCCTTGATAGCCTACCTAAAACCTATTTGACAGATTTTAGACTTATTTTTCATTAAAATTCAATCACTTAGGGACTTAAATCATCATCTCTTTATAATTAATTTTCATCCAGGAACTTTAAATTTGAACTCGGCAAAGCCCATACCTGATGGACGCTTAAGTATGCCAAACTGTTCATAATACTCTCCAAAACTTGGAACTTTAGTTAAGTATAACATAATTAGAAAACCTTTTTCAACCTTTATAAATGAGGAGAGTATTGCTGTTTTTAATTTATACTGATACTTCTACTACCCCCGGCTTCATCACGTTCCTTATTTCGTATAAATGGAGTCTCTTGTTCAAATCACACTCACAATCACACGAAGGACACAGTCTACACACTGTGTCAAAACAATTTTGCATCCACATTTAGAAAATCTTTAAATTATAAAACATCTAGTGTGAAAGAATTTTGTACCTACAAAATACAATTAAAATGATAAAAAGCGTTTGAAAATATACTTAATATTCTTTTTCCATTGAATATTTGGAGTACTTTTTTATGAGTATTGGAGCGTTAAAAGCACTAACTAAAGAACTGCGGCCATTTTCTGCTCAAAAATCTTTCAAAAGAAATGTTCAATGAATTAGTTGAAAGTTTTCAGTAAATAGTCGAAGCGATCATTATTGTACTAACAACGTATTATACCAAATTTAACGACTTATTTAAGGGTTTGTAGATAAATAATTTTCAATAGATAAAAGGATTATGTTCTTTGTTATTTATTATTGAAAAATGGGAGTTAATCTTTTATTGAATTTTGTTGGTCATTTAAGTCTTTCTGTGAATATGAGTCTCCAGAATTTTCTACATTTTGATTCCTATATAATGTGAATCCTGGTTTATGTATTGTTTGATACTAATAATATAGATAATAATCAAATATAATGTCAAAAATTAAATTCCTATAAAATGCACATACTCAACGTGTATCTAAATACACATTGATTATGTGCGTTTGGTAGGAATTTAATTTTACAGCAGCTGTAGTTATATTTGTTTAGTTTAAATTGAGTTTAATGCCTTTATTCGACCAATATTGCTACATGTTGGGCCAACATAAAGAGGCGGCATAACACCGTCATCATCATTATCGTTTCAACCCATAAACGTCCCACTGCTGGGCACGGGTCTCCTCCAAAAAATGTGGAGTGAATTTAGTCTACTATACCACGGTGGGTATATGGGAAGTTATAGGGTTTTGTTTCGAATTTTCCTTTTCTCACAGTGCTCTTATTGCTTAAGGTGCATCCTCGGGATGAAATGGGGTAGTGATATTTTGTATTCTTAATCCGTCACTACATAGACTAAAAAAATAATTACAATAGTTTAATTTTAGTTTTTAGTAAGAGCTTTATTAGACTAACACACACTACCACTCCACTAGCGAAGCAGTTTTCAGAGAACGATTAAAACACTGTAAGCTGGTGGATTTCTCAAGCTGCCAGTTCAATAAAAAAATCTTGCAATACCATACCTCTCATACAAGTGAAAATTCCACGTAAATAGCACATAAAAACTAATCTACGTATAAGTCCTACTTAACACAACATACCAAAGTCAATCTTGTGTTGCCGGAAAAGAAAACTGGAATTAAGCGGCTTCCAAGTCAATTGCCTCCACAAGCCACGTGGCTTGAAACCAATTGCTTATCAGATTGTAGGGGAACCGTGTATGCCAAACTGGGTTAATGAAGGACTTTTTTTGTTTTTTTTTTACGTAAATTCCGTGGTATTTCGCGTAAGCGGGTCATATGCCGGCGTTTTGTTACACGTATGTGACTTGGATAATCAAATTTTGTTTATTCAAATTGTCAGATTATGTGTAATGTACTTAGTTTAGATACGTATTATCTAGATTAGAAAAACGTGAAAGGTTTAAGCTCCTTTGTGTAGGGTAGGAGATATCTAAATTTTGTTAGGTATTTTTTTACAACTAATACCTCTTTAAATTCGAAACAAACCCTATATCAATTATATTTTATAATAGTCTTTATTTTGAAACCAACATTCGTAAAGGAAAATACATGTTACTATAATAATAGGGTAGGTACCTATACATTTACTAAAAATATAAGTACTCTGAGCCCCACACTAGGATACCCTGTGTCGTGGGGTCTCATTTTCTTTTGCTTAGCCTATATTTTGTTCCTATTAATAGATGGAATCATAAATATCCTTTGTTTTCCAATAGCCAAGCGCTTGTAAACATCCAGGGATTAATTCTGTCAGTAATAAGGTAAATGGATTCGTATGAACTCCATTTATTATGTTGTTGTCAGCTCCCTATGATTTATTTGAAAAATAATTCTTCGTAAGTTGCAAGATTATGTGTGGCGGGTGAAATTTGCTTGTGTTATGGGAACTAAACAACTGTTAAACTTATTACTTTTTTTTAATACCAATTTTAGATAAATTACGTCAAGACACAGAACAAACAATTATGCTCATTACACAAAGATTTGTCCTATCCCACGACTTTCGGTTTAGCAGTCAGGGTCACTAACCATTAGGCTAACTTGCCTGTCAAAAAAATATATTTTGTCTATTTTAAACCCGTGAAATAATCGAATGAGAGTGAATTTTAATCGAAATTAAATCGAATCGAATAGCGGCATGTGAAGTGTCTAGAACGAGCTTGTTGCATTCTAGCCACGTTTTTTACCCGACATCAGGATGGGTATTGTTTTTCGCGCGTATCTTGTATGTTTGTAAATTTCTTTATTCCCACGAATCTTCCAAACGGCTGGATGGATTTTGACAATTAGGGTATCGTTAGATTCATCTAAAAAGCCCAAGTGTCCTTAGATAGGTTTTAAGAATAAAAAGACTTAAACGGCGGGCTTTTGACGCCAAATTGTAAGAAGTTCAATTTTTTTTTTAACCAAACGTATCTAGTTGTGTATCAAAATAAATAGAATCAAAAGGAGATTACACATAATTTAATGGTGTCAAATTGTAAGCAGTTAATTTTATTTTTTTAACCAAACCTATCGAGTAGAGTATCAAAATAAAGGGAATCAAATGGAGATTACAAATATATACATATGTTATATATTTAAATTTAATTATTAATAATAATTTACAACAATTTTTCAGTCTTTTTAGTGCATTGCTTATCTGTTGATTTTTTGCAGTTGGGTTATTTTTTTTTTTATTATATTTACTTGTTGTTTCTTTCTTTTCTTCTTTTTTAAATCTTAATTCTGTGTTTAAATCGAAGATTATAAGAACTCTCAAATGGAGTGCACATTGTCAATATCGACAGACATTGACTATGTGCACATTGTGGATCTTTTCTAAGTTGCTTAATAATATCTTATTGCTTTAGGATACGTCCTTTTTTGATGGGGGCATGAAGTACATAAATGTCTTCGCTTTTTTTTATTTATTTTTTTATATATGGTGATGTTTTATTTTTTGTGTGCCCATGCCTTCTGATAAATAAATATATTTTCTTTCTTTTCTTTCTTTATTTCTTCACTTATGGTCAAAATAGCCTTTATTTATGCGAATTTAAATATAGTATCGTGTCACACATTCAACGCGCTTCACAATAAAACCCATTTTATCTAAATTCAAAATTCAAGAAATGAACATGAAAAAGTCAATTAGTCTCAAATATTTAATTACCTGAATACTGCTTTTCTAATAACAAAGAAATATGTACGTAATCAATATATTATAATCAGAATAGACAAAGAATAATGCAATCAGAATTTTAACAAAACAAAATATTAAAATAAATAATTCTACACAATCAAAACAAAATGGAACGCAAAGATGATCGATGGAAATAATGTTCTAAAGAAAATTTGAATTCAGAATTCTAAAGATTTTCATTTAGTTTTTGTAATGGCAACACCAATTTTGTAAATGGATTGTTTTGTTTTGTGCCAGTATTTTGTTAGGACTGCTATTAATAAATAATATTAGCGTTATTTATTTTATTGTTAAGTATATTCGCTTTCCTAATAATGTTGCTAGTCTGTTGGTAATATTTTCAGATAAAAGTAGACAACAAATATTGTGGTACAGAAAACTTTGGTAGGTATTTGTCAGCGAGAGAAAATAGGTTTATGAAGTGTTACAAAAGTCATATATAACGGTTATTACATTATTATTACTTGGCGTACTTGTTTGAACCACACAATGATTCATTCTTGCCTAAATATTTTGTAATATAGGTACGACATAAAAGTGTGTAAATAAATGATTCCTTCTTTTTCTAATAATATTCCTTTTACAATTTATACTAACAAAAAAACATATAAATGACGCGTTAGTTACTCATGTTAGAGGCCCACTTACTAAAAGAAACTAAAATAATGACCAAACGATTTGTTATTATGTACTTATAAAATAATACGAATTCAACATTAAATTAATAAATGTAAGAAGTGTTCACCTCCAAATAAAATGTACGAAAATGCGCAAAAACTTAAACGTTTCCTACGTAACCTACTTTCATTACTTCCTTTGTCATTCATAATTGCCTTTGGAATATACTATATCATACGAAACCTAAACCACATACTATTTAGCAACACGTGTTCACTGCAAACAAGTATAATACGAAGCAATTACGTTGGTTATCTATGATATATTATTCACTTACCATCAGGCACATACACGTTCAAGTAAAGGCAGTCCTCCGAGTATTCTTTCTTCTTTTTATCTTCCATTTGGGACTCTAACAGCTTCATGAACAAATCATCATGTTTTGTTAAGGGGTTTTGTACATCTTCCTTTTGTGGGTCATTTTGCATGCAATCCGGAGTATATATTGTCGCGTTCTTTACACCGTCCCATGAAGGCAGGTCTGTGTGTTCAGGAGGCATAAACCTTCGGAATTCAATTGGCGGTTGAGCGTAAGGTATCCCTACATAAGCTGCTATCCTCTTTGTCCGAAATCTTGTGATATACATCCCCGATATCGTCCCTTGATTCGCTAAAGTTATTTGGCGCGGCTCTCTAGCTGTTAAAACCACAGTCATTTGTAGCAACAACACTAAAAAACGGATCATTTTTTTTTAAATTTAGGTAACTTATTTTATAGAAACTGGCAACACAAATTTTATTTTCATTTTAAAAAATGGAATACGCGTTCCAATTTAAAATTGTGCAGTTCCATATTTAAATTATTTACGTTAGGCTTATTCGCGTTCGTTTAAATTTTGAATAACGAATTAAATTGTTTGATTTAGTACTGGCTGGTTGGTAGTTTGGAGTATATCGGTGGTTCGTGTTCGAACGAAGGTGGTGCGTTACTGTTTCTCGTGTAGACTTCGACTCGTAAACAGTGGGGTTGTCCGTCGTTATAGCGACCAAGGAATTGCTATTGTGTGCCTTATTTGTTTTAGAAGTGGCGAAATTATGTTTGTTTAAGAAATAGCCTGACAGTGCATTATTTATGTATGTAGATGTGATATTCTAGAATCTAGTTACCTAGTTCTTTTCATTTTTGTATTTGATTGTTAGTGTAAAAAGGATTTTGTTTAAGTATCTACCAAATGTTAGATATTGGAGATAGGTATTTCTTTTAAATTCATACGGGAGATTACAGATCATAAGCATATTAATTTTATGCAATTTGTGTTCCTAGTTCCTTTTTAACAAAAATATTGTACCGTAGTGACGGAAAATGAGAATTAACTTTTGCTTTTATGGATGCTATGTATTTTTCTTTGTTCATAGGTAATCATAATATTTTAGAACCAGATTTTATTCTCTCTTTTCAATTAAATAGCTATAACCTTGAAAATTATAGTTACGAGTACTATTGTATTGTGATTTAGAAGTTGGATTTATATTAATATTATGATATAAGATAATTTTTGAAATTACAGACGTTTTAAAATATTTTAATTAGAGTTATAAACCGTTGCAATTAAAGTATAATAAATAAAAACAAAATATCATTATCCTGGCAGTGTTGTTTGGCTGTCATTGTGTGGAGGTACTTTTTCAATCGTTTTGCATAATTTAAGTGTGGATTTTGCAGAGTTCATGTTTACAATTTTACTTTCGACACTATCGAGTGAGGGAAATATTCATTGTAAGTAGTATTTTCTTAAAAAATAGGTCATGTGAGAATTGGGCTCAAGCGCTGAGGGTTCCGTACGAATATGTAATATTTTAATAGGTATGTTTTATTATTGTTATAATTTTATTGTCATATAAGATAAGGAAACAGGATAGTTATAAGTGAGAATACATCTTTATGTATAGGTAGGTAGGTGTACATTATTATGTAACATATACAACATATTTATGTAACAGTCCGGTATAAACTCTTGCTACGAGATTACGCGAATCATTTGAGAAGCTCTCAACTATATTTCAGTGATATAAGAACACGAACACATACATATATGCATAAAAAATGGAACACAAACGGCTGTATCTTTTGATTGCATTTATTTAGAACACAGATTTTTACTGCTCCAAGGGAATGATGACTCAAACATTTAATATTAATTTCAGCTTGATTCCTCTACGTAAAAACGGGTCTTTTCAGACAGACGAATAACGGCGTGACACTGTAAGGGTTCGCTTTTGTCTATTGAGGTATGGAACCCTAAACAAATTCTATTTAATATTTGCCACGTCTAAACATTCGTTAGCTACACAAATAGCTGGTGCTAAGCTTGCGACGGTGGGTCGCGTGACACCGAAGCTTGGAGTCATTGCATTCGGCTACCGTAAGTACCCAAGCTTTTGCCTCATCTCTACAATTAGGTCATTGCGACTACTATATCGATTTACTGTATTATTCACTATGTTTTTATTTTGTTATTTTTATTTCATTTCTTTATGCACTAGATTTTATGTGTTTCTAGATAGGTTTAGCATTATACAAACATAGTGTTCCAACTTTTTCTAGAAGGCAAAGATATATCTATCCGTCACTACACTGATGCGACGGAGTAGGATTAATATTATGCGTAGATATATATATAATATATAATAGACCTCACCTAATTTCCGCCACAGCGAGCGATTTTGTGCTACCCGCATCCAACGGCCACCCACAACCTTTACCAGGTCGTCGGTCCATCTGGCGGAAATTAGGTTCAACAGTTGACGACATCAGCCGATATGATGATGATGATATTATAATAGTTGCTAATCAATTGACATGAGAACCGAATCCAAAATCTGACACATTTACCTAACTATATTACTTTAGTGTTTTATTTTAGTCTCAGTGGAATAATTTCAATAAAAAGACTTGAACGTGCTGAAATAACGATTGAGTATCTCTGTGTTTTAAAAGCATGAAAGCTCTTAGATACGGGTACTTAAAATGGTAGTCGTAAAATCAAGTTAAACCTTTACTTGATAAATTCTGACGTTAAAATAAAGAATAAAGTTCGGACTCGACCGAAACGAGCACGAGACAGACGGAAAAAAATTAGAACCAATAGTAGCGCAGTAAGTAAGTATATAAGGAGTGAATAGGTTTTTTAAGGATCGGTAATGCACTTGTAATGCCCCTAGTGTTGCAGGCATCCATAGTCATAATCTTTATTTCATTTGGATTTAAATATGGAACTTTGAATTTGTTTTCTATTTTTGTAATGTTTTGAATAGAGAATAGCGGCTGTCCTGGGGACTTACTCTGAATTCCGACATTCGATTGATCGGTTTTGAAGTTACTCTCAAATGTAATGAAATTTAGATAGGGTCGCTGTCACTTTCAAACATTTGATAGCGACATCAAGACCGACCAATCGAATGTCGAAAGTCACAGTAAGACGTCACAGTCACAGTAACAGTCCCCAGATATATTCTATATTTGAATGTAAGCAAGTGTAACGTAAAAAGATCCTAATTTTTATGTATTTTTTTTTTGTTTTCTGCCTGCCAATATAATAATCATAAAAAAATAAAAAAAAATTAAGAAAACAAATTGTAAAAAAAATAAAAGTTATTATTATTATTTGTAAAAAATATAAAGGAAAATATTATACGTATTAATGTTTGTTAAAGTCGAGGTCTGAGTTCAGTCAAATTTAGATTGCCTCTTTACTATCAAAGTACAAATAAATACGAAACGTCACCTTTATAACTATTGCCCATGAGTCAACCTGCCGCCGAGACGTTTTCTATAAAAATACTAAGTAAGCTAAGACACGACAATTCTATGAACTTAAGTTAGATCAATATCACGTGGCACTCGCGTTTTGACATTTTGATTTAAAGCTTGCTTAGAAGAAGCAAAAAATTTCCTGCAATGATTGTATGATTCATAATGTGAATGGAATGTTCTAGAAATAATGAAATTAAGTAGAACTCGTGACATCATAAATTATACAAAAACATAATCAAAATGTACACTGAGAAATTAATCATAAATTAACGATGACGTCCCAAGTGATTTAGAAATAATTAAAATAAGGAGTGATTTCTCAGTTTAAGTTGTTGATTATCTTTATTTACTTACATATATATATTACTCTTATATATATAATACTCTGCACAAACGGTACGCTTACACTAAAATTATCTAATACAGACTTTACAGACAACTTCATTTGTGAAAGAATGGTGCCCGAGATAGGTATTCTAACAATACCTGTGTTAAGAGGGGACGCGGAATTTGAAAAGTAGGTATTTGTAGTAGTAACTAGTAGGTAGGTATATGTCAGGAGGCCTGGTGCCTTAAAGCCGTGCTACATGGTTATAAAGTTGTCTTCCACAGAGGTGCCCTTGGTGGCTTTCAATCGTGTAGCCGGCTGTTGTAAACCAAATTTGGAAACCAAGCTCCCACCAAGGTCACTCTGTTGGAAAGCAAGTTTATAACCGTGTAGAACACCTATTAAAAGCTATAGCTTTTTTTTTTTTAAAGACAACGCCCGCACTAGGGAACAAGCCCTGTGTCGCGGGGAGCTTTACAAACATGCAACTAACGGACACAAAGTTCTCACGGGCTAGAAACAAATATCTATGAATTACACAAATATTT
This sequence comes from Laspeyria flexula, assembly GCA_905147015.1. Lineage (NCBI taxonomy): Eukaryota > Metazoa > Arthropoda > Insecta > Lepidoptera > Erebidae > Laspeyria > Laspeyria flexula. The sequence continues at coordinate 4,901,714 of LR989964.1, read as the reverse complement.
GTCTCGTGTGGAAATCGAACCCACGTCACCCAGCACGGCGATGTAGTGGCGAGGCGACAGTTGTGTAGTTTACTTACATTGGTTGTATTGTGATTCAGATTCCCTAGGGGTTTCTTACGACATCCTTAGATGGAAAAGAGTGACGTCCAATTGTAGGTATCCTTACTACATCACCACAGGGAGAGCTACACAAACACAAATATACAGTTTTTATAATATATAGCTAGTCCATTTGCATCCTAACTGGAATTTGCATACCTAGATCACAATCGTGTCCCACATGAGGTTAGGGTTGCCAACTATGTCGGATAGATCGGACATTCCATTTCTGATAACAGTGTTTATGAAATACAATGAACCCAAAACTTTGGGTTTTTGGCACATATGTTTAGTTTTGGCACTAACCTTCGAATTATTTGCATTCGAAGTTGGACTGGGGTTATCAGATATTTTGGAAATAGGGCAGGGTTTTAGGTATTTCGGACTAGTGACCTAAAGTATTGGTATTTTAGATTAGCAACTTTGAGAAGTAAGAGTTTTCTCACGACGTTGTACTTCTCTGAAAACTTTACTTTGTGGTATGAACACATCGGGTTTTTAGAAAGCACATTAGAACAAGTCGGTTACCTGCCTAAAGATCGCAGTTGGAATACAATTTTCCTTTTATGTATACGCTGTAATTGTAAGGTTAGAGCGAGGGACCACTGATGACTCAAAACACAGGTTCGCACCTAGTTTGAGAGTCAGAGGTAACTTACAAACTTGCACCTATAGCCTAGTCTAATACATAAGAATATATAATAATAAGAACTCAAATTGTAAAAAAGGCTGAAATAAAGATTATTAATTTACCCGGGTATTGCTTAAATATTTCTAATTAAAAGTGGTTTTCAGTATGTTTGCCAATTGTCATGATAGCTTTGCCTTACACATAAATATAAATACATATAGATCACGCCTCTTTCCCAACAGAGGGGTAGACAGAGACTATTTCCTTCCACTTGCTACGATTCTGACATACATCTTTGGCTTCTTCAACATTCATCAGTCTTTTCATATATTCTCACTGGTTTAGGGTACTCCTGATCTGTCCCATCTTTAGAACGTCACCTATTTGGCCATATTGCCTATTTGCCTTACGCGCCGAGAATAATAAACAGAGTATGATACCTTGGATAGTCCCTTGCGATGTTGTGTGATTTGTAAACTTAAGCCCTTTTTCTTACATTGATTATAAGACAAATAATAAGTTTCTTTAGCGCACACACAGCGCTTAGCTGTCTTGATCTGTTTCAAAGCATAGCTATATTGCTGAGTTTAGACCATTTTTGTCTCGCACATACGTATTTTAATATAAAATTGTATATATTATAGCTGCAAGTAATTGTTAAGTTCCAGTAGCCATTATATTTTTTTTTTTCCTGTTTTTTTTTTCTTCGTGACAATATTTATGGCAAGACTAATAATACTTCACCTACTAATAATATTTCACCACATTCACACAGCGCCATCTAGTCCCAAAATAAGCAATTATATTTGCTTGTGTTATGGGTACTAAAACTACTAAACAACTGATATACTACTTAGATACATTTTAATTTTTTGTAAATACATACATATTATAGATAAATTACACCCAGACACAGAACAAACAATCATGCTCATCGCACAAAGATTTGTCCTGGGTGGGGATCGAACCCACAACCTCCGGCTTAGCAGTCAGGGTCACTAACCACTAGACCAACAGGCCAGTCAAAATTCAATTAAATATGTATTGTGAGAACAAAATAAATATTTTTCTTTTCTTTCACTTTCTTAGCACGTATAAAGTAAACAAAAGGCAGTTTTATTCACAACACGAAATCTGCAGCTTTAATTTCAGTCATTAGTACGCCGGCACCGACGCGTGATCATTTCCCTTTTCCCCCTTCACGATAAAGGAAGGAAACTTCAGTGATACATGTGACGCGCTTTGTGAACATTTCCTTTTGAGAAATACCAACTTTTGGCGCCAACTTTGTTGACCTTAGTTCGAGACAACGGGAAAATAATGACGTTTTATTTTAAAGTTTTGCCACAGAAAATGGATGTGATTTTTTTGTTACTTTATGGTAAGCATACATATATAGCGCTTTAATTCCCGGACGGGTTAGGCAGAAGTATCTCTCATACACATTTCACCTGCTGCCCATAAACTCACCCCATACTATAGGGTGAGTTTATCGCCATTTTTCAGGCTCAATTCACCCAGACACAAGAGGTCATGGGTTTTATTCCCACCCAAGATAAGTATTTGTGTGATGAGCACAATTATTTGTTTTGTGTCTGGGTGTAATGCATCTACAATATGTATGTATTTACGAAAGAAAAAGTTATTTAAATATTATATCAGTTGTCTAGTATCCATATTACAAGCATTAGGTTAGTTTGGGACTAGATGGCGCTGTGTGTGTCCAAACATTATTATTATTATTACATTATTTATTTAATTTTTCAACTATATGCACAAAGAACAAAGGCCGACTTAATGTCAGAGGCATTCTCTACCAGTCGACCTTTTGGGCGATGCAGAGAAGAGAGTTGTAGGTGCAAATGGAAAATAATTAAAAAATTATATTTTATTTAATTTAAACTTATTTTCAACAAAAAAAAATAAACATTATTATCATCTCTTTAAACTTAAGTTTCATGGTGAATCTAGTGGGACGCACAGGTTACACAGAAGGGCGTGCTTTCAATATAGTTCAATTTTACAGCGCGCGGTCACGTGATCCTACATGTATACACGTTGTCTGTACAAGTATGTTGCAATACTGGTTCACGATATCATTGTATGATATTATGTATACTCAGTACTTTGAGGTTACAATTCTGTTCTATATTATTATTCTTACGTTGCAACAGATAAAATGATAGAAAAACATTACGAGTGTTTTTTGTTTCATAAACTAGCTGTTGCTTGGGGCTTTGCTACCGTGTATCTTTATTTGGCCGCTACTCAGCTCCTATAGGTCATAGCATGACATAATATCGGCTACCCAACACTAAAAGAATTTGAAAAATATCTGTCGAAACAAACCCACGACACTCTGACACACGCAGTTTTAGGCGAAGCGAACATAAGAGTGACATTTAGAGCGGACCGGTCGCGTCGCGTTTCTGCAGCGGCACTGGCCCCCGATTGTGATACAACTAAACCCTGCTGCCAACAGTAAACCCATCAGTTGTCAACTAAATTTATTTTAATTTAGCAACTGTTGTTTTTAAATTCACGTACGTTATTTTTTAGTAAACTAGAACACAAAAACAACGCTTGAGTGACTATCAATAAACTTTTTTTAACAAAAAAATATTAAATCGCCTTCAAAACAGTACTAAAAAGCGAAAAATAAACTGAATTGGATAATTAATTCAAAGAAAAAAATACCTACCTACCTATTACTAATCTGTTTGAAGTCGGTGCCAAGCCTAAAGAGTTTGTTAAACTATTTACTGGAACGTAAATCTGTTGCCGCTCATTACTTCGCACTTGCGTGAGATCGAATGGAGTGAAAAATAAAATACACGCAGTCGAACATATAATAATATATATAATAATATAACCTCCTCCCTTTTTGAAGTCGTTAAATAAAATAGGTTGCAGGTGTCAGCACTATGCATTTCACCTAAATTACTGCCGTCCTTTAGTACCTATAATTATGCGGCAATACAGAGATGTTCGTGTTATAAGAACACTTATATGCCGAACCAATTTCGCTTGGAATATTTCCAATAAAGATATAATTTCCACGGCATTTCTCCGTACAATCAAATAGCATAGCCAACAGTGGTTATTATCACCGATTACGTTGCCATTTTAATAGTAAAACAGTACGGTTATGGCCCAAACAACCTTGGACCTTGACAACTTGATTAGTATATACGTCATGTATTGATTAAAATATTTTAAGTTGTGGAAATACCACGCGATGGCATTGCCGTAAGATCGAAATAATAGTTTGGTTGCGATAACGATTGAGGGAAAAGACCCTACGTCCTTGAAGAGGCCATTAATACTGAAATCTATGGTAACAGTTAGGTAATTGCACAAGTTATTAAAGTTAAATTTTCTCTGCTTCGCTAGTGTATACAACTGCTGGTTAAGAGGTTCTTGATTCGATTCCCGGGTCATGCAAAAAAACTATCATCATAAATTCTCAGTATCAGCCCGATGCAAGTAAATGTCCGATTTGTGGCAATAGGCTCCCTATTCCATGAAATCTAATACATCTGTTGAAATATAGGTGTACAGATGTACCTCTCCCTTTGAGGAAAAAGACGTGACGTCATACTAGGCTATGTTTATTTTCTTTTAGGCGCTTTATTTAGAACACATAATTAGTGGTTTAATCCTAAATGTCGCACGAGTGAAAGATCATCACTTGAGAGCACTTTTGCAGAATTATTTTCTTGCGTTTGTTATTGGTTTCTTGTATTGTATTACTTCAATCAATCAATCAAATTTTATTTGCGAATATGGGTACAGTGAATGATGTTACAAAATATATAATAATGTTCTTCCATACTCCACCTATTAGGCATGCAAATGTTTTTAGTTTAGGAATCAGTATTTCTACAATGATAACAATTACCACAATTAAATAATAATAATAACACAATTGTACAGTCATTAATTTAGGATTGATAATACATATTAAAATATTAACTGTAAGAACAAAATCCATTTAGAAAATTCGTATGGAAATCTCAAGAAAAATATTAAATAAATAAAAATTCTCGCTTATCGAAAATAAAAGACAATATCATTTGCGTGAAAATTATTAAAATATTTTTGCGTTTAATTGGATTATTATAGAACTATAATAATCATCAGCATTTCAACCCATAAACAACCCACTGCTGGGCACGGGATATAGGATATTTGCGATAATTATACTTTGGTTCAAACTTTAAAGTAGTGAAAGCTTCTTAAATTTTGTTAAGTATACTCATTAGTAAACTTGTTTGATATACAAACGTTTAATGCTATTCAACTAGAACTATTTAATGTTGGGAACTCTTAGAGAAGTGGTTAGAATTATAAGGCACCCTATTAGAACTTAGTTGCGAAGTAGTTTCACAAGTTACGAATATCCAAATGCTCTTATATCAAATAGAAGTGAAACAGAACTCACATTAAAACTATTGCAACCGTTTTATATTGAAGGTTTTAATCGTTGAACTAATGTATACATAACATAGCATCACGCATTTTTCCCTGAAGGGGTAGGCAGAGGTGTAGTACACCCACACTTCGCCAGCTATGTTTGGTCCCATGAAATAGGGGGCGAGCCTATTGTCATCAACCGAGAACATTTTGATTTACCAAACTCCGAGAAAATCTCAATACTGGGATTTCATGATAGAAAAGCCCAATACCATTTTCACCCGACCGGGGAATCGAACCCAGGACCTCTTGCACAGCAGTCGTATACACTTCCCGCTGCGCCACCGAGTCAGTCTACTAATCTATAACTAATGTGATATTGAAGTTTTGATTTTGTTAAATTGCAGATACTAGATAGGTCAGCAAATTTCTAAATCCATTATTTTTAGAGAAGCTGATTGACTGACTTATAACGTACAGCCCAAACCGCTGGGTCAGAAGCTTGGAATTTTGTATACAAATTTCTTTTGTAGCATATGCGCTTTAAGAAAGGATTTTTCAAACCGATTCAAGGAAATTATAATACACTTTTCTTTTATGATATAAGTAACTATCAAATCGCATCGCTAAAATGGCAGTAGGCAGGTTATATAGCTCGCAGAACTGATGGCCGATGGGGCAAAAAGGTTCTCGAATGGCGGCCATGTATTGGAAAGTACAGCGTAGGACTCCCCCACCAGATGGACAAACGACCTGGTCAAGGTGCCTTTTCTGCATTACTGTCTATTGTTATAAATGATCAGTGATTTATTTATTGATTTGTTCTATATTTGAAAATCGAACACAAGTGAATGACTAATGAGTGCCATTGACGACGCGTAATACTCCACTGAAAAGAAGAAACGATTTTGGCTGTTAAACAATTTTCATATCATTTTCCTTGTCCATAAAGATGATTTTTCTTTGAGAAAATTTCTACATATTTTTTCACATGGCCAAATCACTTGATTCAGTACTAAATCGTGGCAAATCTAACCTTCGTTTTCAAGTGACCGGTAGCCAACCAAATACGTCCCTATGAACGGTTCAAGGACAAATTTTGTTATTCATGAACCCAATATAAGTTTATCTGATGTTCTGTAACGTATATTTTAAGTCGAACAGACGTTTTAATGGTTTTTTTATGCATGAAAACAGTTAGTTGCGAAACTCTTATCGAGTGCTTGGCGGTCACTTACTGGAATTGGCTCAATTCTTTTGGTTTATAATAGGTATTAATACAGCTATCATTTATAATCGTGTAAAAAACTTCCCTTGGAAAAGGCTTGCTTTTTTCTTATACACAATTTTCTGCTATTCTGTGCTAGAAAGTTGATCCTTAAAAAATACTTTATATTGTAAAAAACCAATTAAATTTGTAAAGTATATAAAATAATACTCTAAAAACTGAAGTTCAATAAAACGATAAGTTTTTGGATTATGAAAATGAGATCTTAGAGTATACAATGTTATTCTTTGTTAATACTAAAGCTGAAACACTCCAAGTCTTTTTATTTGCAGAATCAAAATAAAAAATCAAAATTTAAAAAAATCAAACCTCACGAAGTTAAAATAATTTCATGCTTATTTTTGCGCTGGCCGAATATTACAGAATATTAGTAGTTTATGTACCTATACAGGACAGCACAACACAAGGCGTTAGGCGGCCATTGATACACTTCAAATAGCGGTGTTCAAATAATTCAAAAGTTCAAAAATGAAGCTTTAAAAATTTGGATACATTTTTGTCAAAAAATATTATTATAACATGCTACTGATTTTGAACAAACTACTTTCAGGTTTCGCATTAAGTAGGAATAAAAGTAAATAGAATGAGTCAGACCGGCTCATCACGATCCCGGTTCGTCATCAATAAAAAACATATCCCAACTCGTCCCCGTATCATTTACATATTATTAAAAAATCAAGTCCCGGCTCTCCACCAGTACATTATTTTAGTTAAAGTACAGACAGAAAGAAAAGCAACTATACAATTACAAGTCCTTATTTAGACCAGTACCAGTATAAACAGTCATTGAATCATGAAAGTTATTAAAATAAATATTGTTAAAACAGTTTTAAGAATTGGTAGGTGGTAACTAGTTTTTGTTTATATCAAAGAATCAAACTTTAATATATCTTTCTCTGTGATATTCCAATATCTTTCATTTACAACTACATAACTTCAAAAAGTAAGACATACAAAGAGTTTTTATAATTCAAACAGACGAATATTGTCCATTTCCAAATTGTGTATGGCTCGTCCCACAAAAATACGTTTTGAGGTTTTTTCAGCGTTTTATTCAAAAGCACAGTGCCATAAAAAAGATTATCTGCGATCACGCAATGCGAACACGCGCGTTGTACGGATATACAGGCTGTATTTTATTCTTTTTAAAGCTCTCGTATCTTCAAGTTAAAGGTCATCAATAAGTTACCGCGCTTATCGATTTGATTGATAATTTAACTATATGAAATAGATATGGAGATACTTAAATTTGCAGTAATTATAATCTACATAGGTGGAAAATATATATATAATAATACTTTATAGTCTAGTACTTTACAGTATAGTCCCACGTAAATGGGGGTGAGTGGGAGTCTATTGTCATTAACCGCACATCACTCAATATTCCGGACTGATACATTTATTGACAGAAAAAGATTATATCGATTTGGCTGACCTGAGAATCGAAGCTAAAACGTCTTGCGCAGCTGTTATATATAAAACGACTGCTTCACCAGTTTATAATGATGATATTTAGAGAAAAAAGCCCCTAATTGAACTGGACACCCATTTGGTGCATCTGCGAGGTAACTACCCTAAATATATACTTGTAATTATTTTCTCTGTGTTCCTTAATTGTATAACTACTTATCTTGCACCAAATAAATGTTTCTTTTTTTCTTTTCTTTCTTTTTTTTCTTCTTTTCTTTCTTTTCTTTCTTTTCTTTCTTTTCTTTCTTTTCTTTCTTTTCTTTCTTTTCTTTCTTTTCTTTCTTTCTTTCTTTTCTTTCTTTTCTTTCTTTTCTTTCTTTTCTTTCTTTTCTTTCTTTTCTTTCTTTTCTTTCTTTTCTTTCTTTTCTTTCTTTTCTTTCTTTTCTTTCTTTTCTTTCTTTTCTTTATTTTCTTTCTTTTCTTTCTTAATTAAATAGGGCATAAAGTACACAATCCTCTAAAATGATCTTACAAAACAACAGCCTGTATAGATAGGCTTGTTCGCACTCATTTTAATAGTTAGTACATAGTCGTAGGGTAACGAACTCCTAACCGTTGTTTGTTTGAGTTGACCAAATAAATCATGTGTATAATCTTGGGTTTGGTAAAGTTATACTCTGTATATGGATGTTGTTGGAAGTAAATCGTTAGGTTTGGAACACATTGTTATTATGTTGTATGAAGTAATGAATATAGTGTTCAAACTGCAATCTTTGTTAGGTACTTTGATATTCTAGCTTTTGTTATATTTATATTTAGCTTTATTAGCTGGTATAAATATGAACGGCTACAACCACAGAAAATCATCCAGAAGAGCTAGATTAATAAATAACTATGAAATTTAAAAGATTTTGGTGGGAATTTGGTCTTATACCACGCTGGCCAGAACCCATCTTGCATTTTGTTTCGAATTTTCTTTTTCTCGCAGTGCTATTGTCTGCTTAAAGTTAGGTCCCTTAGTCGCCTTTAACACCCACGGGTTGAATATCCCATGATATTGACACTGTGTATTCTATTCCGTCACTACACGGAAAAAGTATACATATAATTATAGAGGTATAATAATCATCATCATCATCATCAGCAACCCATTAAGTCCCACTGCTGGGCTCGGGTATAATATTGCTTACAAAATACCTAGTACCTAGTTGTGAAAATGTAAAAGTGTGATCCTGTTTAAATATGTGTATTATTATTGACATTCTGAAAATTAATTGGATAGAAATTCGTACTTACCGACCTTGGCATTAGGGTTTTATGCTTTTCTCGATCATTTATAAAGATTATCCCGTCTCTTTCGACGTGACCTTTACTATGAACAGATTACAGTAAAAGGATGAACCACATGCGTTGTTTTGAGATTGCCTTTATAGGTTCAACTAGCTTATATATACGGCTTTTCTGTTATTAAAACAGTCTTTATAAGGTAGGTCCACATTTTCGCATCGTTAGTTTCGTATCGTATAAGATAAGTTGTAATGCTTTAAAAAAAATAGATTGCAAAGTGTGACAAGTGTGAAATATATATTTCATACTTGTCACACTTTATAGCATACCAAGTTTCACCAAAAAATATTCTAAATTTTGTCTAAAATATCAATATTATCTGTGTATCTAAACTACTATACAAGTATCCTCCACAAACTACGAGGAGCATGCTCTAAATAACCAATTTCCCACTATACGCTTTCTAAGCACTTACACGGCACTAAATCATGGAAGCACTCGATTACGAGCGACCTATACTAACAAGCCAATTATGTAACTTGGATGATACTTAGCCAACTTTAGCGCTTCAAGTTTTGAACATTAATATGATATTTAAGTTTACAATTCAGATATCACAATGGGTGACAGTTAGTAGTTCTATGTTTGATTTTATTCAATTACTATTATATAACAATACAATTTTCAATAAATAAATTTTCTGTGGAATTAAAAATGAATGTTTAAAGCTTGTTCACAAAATAACATGTCATAAACACAGAAAAGAGTACTGCAAGATTGCAAGAAAAGGACAATTCGAAACAAAACCCTATACCAACCCATCTGGCCAGTATGCTAAATTCCCTCCGCGTCTGAGGCTGAAATGATAATAGTAATGACTTTTCTTTAGTAACACAAACCTGTTTTGATGCTGTACTGTATATGAAAAGCAATAAAAGTTTCATTGGGCGAAACGCCCGATCTAAAATTATAAAAATGTTGACTTTTGGTCGTTTCGCCCGCTCGGTCGAAAACTTGGCGGGCGAAACGCCTTGATAACTCACGGCAACGATTCCAACGATAAGCCAAAAAATTACACTTTTAAACGTTCCTATTTAAAATAATTTGAATTGTGTGAACGCAAATTTCACGAAAATATCATCTTCCAACCAACAGCGACTCCTTTAAATATTTACACCACTGTTCACCTGTCGCCCGGATTTTATTTCGATCCATTGAAAGAGCAAAAAACATTATTCACACACCTATCTCTAAGAAGCGGATATAAATAGCAAACCTTTTATATATTTAAATCGTTGGAAGCTCCAATGTTTCACCGTAATGACTTAAAGTGAGGAAAACTTGAAACGAAAGAGGCCAAATTAAGATATTTTTAAAAAGAAAAATGCTGGTGGTTTTCTTTTTAGAGTAGAAAAGTTACTCTCTTCGATGTTAATAAGATCTCGTTTGTGGAAGAAAATGGCGTGATCTGGTAATATTCAGTTTAATAACGAGATGATTTACTCGATTTTGCCGCTTATGCAATTTTGTGAATGCACAGGCACAAGTATCTATGTAAAAATTAAAAAACATAAATTCACATAATATTTTAATTTAGATCACATACATGATACTTATAAAAAGCCAAAGGCGCCATCCAATTTTCTTACGGCTAGTTTGCCGACAAGGTTAAGCCTTGAACCTTGAAAATCTATCCAGAAACTCGGGCCATTCATTTGTTATTTAATCGCTCCGGTTCACATTGTCGTTGGGGGCATGCTGGAGGTGTTGCTAAGTGCACTGCCCATGTCGTATCAAGTTCCGGCAATTTTTTTTATACTGAGATGGTGGCGCACAGACATGGCCCGCCTGATGGCAAGCGGTTACCAAATAATTTAAATAATTTTTTATATTACCTCGGACCGCCAAAATGTACTGCTCAAGCCAAAAACAGTATATTACATAAAAAAAACTATTGTTCAAGCACGATCCGAGTTAAATCTGGTCCCAGTTTCCAGCAACCTCCTATAAAGGTTTCGATCTTAATGTTCCGCCTCTTTAAACTTTTATCGCAAAATAATAACAGGTTAGGTTTAACAAACACAATTTAAAAGGAACTTTTTAGATCATTATTTTCCATTAAGTCCTTTATTATTTGCAATATAGCCCCTTTATCGTTATTTATCTTTACGAAGTTATTGTAAGAGCATTTTCATACTATCGAGAACGCCTCTAAGGTACATACTTTTTGTTTGATTATCTAACTTTTTCGTACGTCAAATACATAATATTGTTAAAATATACATATCTTAAAAATGGCTATAGCACTCTTTAAATGAGGTTTAAAGAGAGCCATCATCAGAAGGTAGCTAAGGGTTAGGCTATGCCTCTAACATTGCCAAAGTCCATGAGCGGCAGTTACCATTTATAATTAATATTAGGTGGGCCTTTGCTCGTCTACGGGACCCTAAAGCCCACCACTACACACACCTTGTTTTTAAGGATTAACAGCGATGACCCTTGCGAACACCGAGTTTTGACATTCGGGAGTACCAGGGAACGCCTAATATTTTTTCTTAGAACCTGAAACGAAATCAAACAGAGAGAGGAGTTGGAAAGAAATTGCTGCCGCTTGCTTGACGCTTGCTCGTCTGTCACTTCAGGTAATAATAATAATAATAATATAATAATATTCTACCACATTCACACAGCGCCATCTAGTCCCAAAGTAAGCAATTATATTTGCTTGTGTTATGGGTACTAAACAACTGATGTACTACTTAAATACATTTTTTTTTTGTAAATACATACATATTATAGATAAATTACACCCAGACACAGAACAAACCTTTATGCTCATCACACAAAGATTTGTCCTGGGTGGGGATCGAACCCACGACCTTTGGCTTAGCAGTCGGGGTCACTAACCACTAGACCAACAGGCCAGGTAAAAGAGAGTTTAGAGCATAAATCGTGATCTGGTTGATAATACAATTAAGTCGTGATGCGATCTTCTTATTAAATAAGTATAGTTTGTGTAAGGGCCTTTAAAAATATTTCCTGTCAGTTTCATGTGGTGGATGATTTAAATAAATTGAATCCAGAAAATAGCGTCCATATTGTCAGAACAAAAGGTATTGTTATTAATGGTCGGCGCGATTTTATTATCCACATTATTTCTTTCTTCTATTTTTGTAGAAAATGGTTTACAGCGGAAAAAACATAGGTTATGCTAAGGTACGCTTCGGGGCTCTTTATCGTTTGAAAATGATTTGTACGTATAAGAAATGGAATATAAATATATAATAAAGTATTGAAATTATAATATTATTGTGACAAATGTTTTAAAAGCAGCATTATTTTATACATTTTCTTAAGAACAATATGTATACTTTATTTTATATATTTACTTTACAGAAGCATTGCAAATCCCCAAGAAAATCTCTGGGTTCGTAAGAAGGTCATTGATGCCTCTTAAACTATAGTTTGACACAGCTTTCTTTGCAGAAATGACATCACAAGAAGGGTATTACTGTGCTTTATATGCTATCAAATATATTATTATAACATTATGACAGCATTTATTTCCACTGCATAGCTATCCGTGTCAGTCTAGATATATTAAAATCTGTAGGTACTAATATTATAAAGCTGTAGAGTTTGTTTGTTTTAACGCTAGGATCTCAGAAACTACTGATTCGATTTGAAATTTTTTTTTAGTTTTCGATAGCCCATTTATCGAGGAAGGTTATAAACTATATAACGTCACGCTATGGCCAATAGGAGCTGAGCAGTGGCCAAATAAAGAACGACGAGAGAGAAGCCCCGCACGACTTTTAGTTTTGTATATCATTTGTCGCAACTAGAGTCACGTCGTGTCAAGTCCGCATTTAGATAAGACGATCTTATTATTGTGTGAATATTGTATAGCTACGTGTATTGCTTTTGTAGTATTTTATATTACTAAAGAAAGTATACACAATATACATTTTAGTAGAAGATATTTCCATTCCAACGACACAGTCTAGACGAAGAATTTCTTAGCTAGCTGAAAAGTCACTAACAATTTTCTTTGACTCTTCAAATTGATAGTATCGTGTTCTCAGATATTTTATTTTCAAACTTGTTTTTTTAAGACAGCAAAAATGACGAAGCATGCAAAGTAACAAAGACGTATTCATGCAACAATCTGAGTAAAGTTTATAATATACCACACGCTCAATTGAAAAGCGTTGTAGGATAAAAAATTCAACTTAACGATTACCAACCTTATTAACGCAAAATAGAAATCACTGAATGGATTAATTTTCACTTACTTAATGCTTTTTTACAATAGAGCAAACCCAGTTCTCAAAATAAAGATTATTGTTAATTCAAAGCACCTACCTCAGTTTTGTCTCTATATCACCCTAAAGTTGACTGGTAGATACTGCCTCAGTCATTAAGCCCGCTTTTGTACTGTTTTGTGCAGAAAGTTTAATAAATAAATGAAAATAAAGATAATAATATAATATGTCTTCTTCATCGCAATTAAAACCTATCTTTAGTTCAGTAAGGAAGTGTAACGTATATATTATTAGTTACATGAGACCCACGGGCGTACGGCGTAAGTAAGCACTTAGTTAAACTTATATGTTACCGACAAGGGTCTTACAAGCCATGAATTTCCTAACAATATACACACTAACTCAGTTTACACTGCCTAGTAAATTTTAGTGGCTTTTATAATAAATATCGAATCAAATTCCTAATAGATGATAAAAATAAAATTTTATTCTTGTTTTACTGCTTAGTTCTTACATATCATGCTTTAAACCCCTCGCTAAACTAAAATAAAAGGTAAATTTTACGATAGCCACATTACGAACGCCATCTAGTGTAAAATGCTCGGAAACTATTTCATACATTTCCATGCTAGTGGCACTAGAGATCACTACTAGTTCAAAATAATGTACTTAATTGATGACTGGGGGCTTACTCTGAATTACGACATTCGATTAGCCAGTTTTGATGTTGCTGTCAAATGTTTGAAAGTGACAGCGGCCATATCTAAATTTCCTTACATTTGACAGCGACATCAAGACCGAATGTCGAAATTCAGAGTAAGCCCCATAGATACCACGTTATAAAGTTTTATTGACCAACTGTCACTTCTCTCTCTTTAATGCGTTCTCAGATTATCTTTGGTAACACAATACAAGGCCGTAAATATCCCATTTCTTAAACACTTGCCTAACAAAGTAATGTATAAAGAGTCAGCACTTTACGCGGTTTTATATAACAAAATCTACTAGCCTAAAATGGATTACATTAAGCTGAAGCAATGGTATTACTTTTAGATAAAAAACTGTTACAAATATTTTAGTGTTTTCTATGTTTAATAGCATACAGACATTTGAGATCATTCGCGTAATATAACTTTTAAACTGGATTCATTCGTCGAACAGCACTCAGTCGAGTCGCACCTAACAAAGGTATGCCTCGAAAAACACCTAACAATATTTTTGCTTGGTGCTGTTCGTAAAGAAGGACAGGCAATAAAACTCCTTTTTTTGGACAGTCGTGTAAAAAAAAACAGACGTATGTCGTTAAAAAGCTCTTTTTGTGACTATCATTCAAGTTACTATAGGGGTTTTCTCAAATCGCCGTATGAAATTACATTAATGAATTTCTTATGCATCCATGTAAGAAGTTAAATAAATTGCGCGAATGTTTTCAGATGTCTATAAGCTATTTATTATTTATATACCTATATTTTTTTTATATTACCATGTTAAAATTATTCACTTTTACCTATCGAATCTCGAAATTACGATTACTCGATTCAGATTTAGTCTGCCTACATTATATTTTTTGTGATGAGCGTAGTTGATTGATGTTGTATAATTTCCTTCAGCCCGAAGTTATTTTAGAATTTCATTAATGAACAAATGAACATCTTTCTTTTTAGTTTTTTCATAGATTCAATACCCAGGCATTGGCTCTTGAATAATAAATAAACATCAGAATCAGAAAACTTTGTATCAAATGTAGCGGTTGTTTTCTTAGAAACTTTTATTTCTAAGAAGATTAAGTGTTTCTCAAGTTCAATGAATAACTTAGTGTGTTTAGATAGGCACTTAATGTTAAATGTATTAAGAGTGATATTTGTAAATTTGGGCTTTAAGAGTTAGCGTTAGAGTACGCTTTCCAACTGCTGATGCTGGACAAAAAAGGTTCTCGAGAAGCCGCAGTGAGGGACGGCCCCACATCAGATGGACCGACGACCTGGTTGCAGGAGGCACAGGACCGCTCGCGGTGGCATAAATAAGATAAGGCCTATCTCCAGCAGTGGACATCGTTGGACTAATATGATAATGATGATTTATAACATATTTGCTCGTAAAGGGTCTCTTATTTCACCAATTTCAGTGTCGTAATGTATCTCATTACGCACTAGTGCGGTAATGTAAAGTAAAATGCACGGCTTCTCATGCTCACATACTAATAATCAAAGGGCTCCGTCTAAAACGAACGGTACCTACTTTTTTAAATCTTAGCAAAGAGTTTTTATGTCAGAAAAGTCGTCAACATTTTATGAATAAAATTAACTTTGGGAGATAAAATAATTATGATATAATTATATAACATAAACATTTAATGACTGTCACCGTGGCGCAGTGGTTAAGGTGGTCGCCTCGCCACTACATCGCCGTGCTGGGTGACGTGGGTTCGATTCCCACACGAGACAAATATTTGTGTGATTCATAGATATTTGTTTCTAGTCTGGGTGTACTTTGTGTCCGTTAGTTTCATGTTTGTAAAGCTCCCCGCGACACAGGGCTTGTTCCCTAGTGGGGGCGTTATCTTTAAAAAAAAAAAAAACCGCGCGCTATTTCTTTTCGCTGTATTTGTTTTTTTCTAAGAAAGCCCGAATTTTATTTATTTCCTCGCAAATATGTTATAAAACGTCGTATGACATTCGTGCGCTTTAATTACAGCCTCTGCTTTCTTGTAGCCCTCGCCTGCGGCTCGGGCTAGCAATATCGCCTCAGCTGTAATTATCAACTTACCGCACTTAT
The DNA here is from genome assembly GCA_905147015.1 of Laspeyria flexula. Lineage (NCBI taxonomy): Eukaryota > Metazoa > Arthropoda > Insecta > Lepidoptera > Erebidae > Laspeyria > Laspeyria flexula. Next base: position 4,885,543 of record LR989964.1, on the reverse strand, counting down.
ATCATAATGTACTATTATATAATATCAATATTTATTTATTTACCAAATAGTTTCTATTGCCCACTCGCTACACGTCTATTGGTTGTGTATTCAAAGGCATAAAACTGAATAACTCTATATCTAACACATTCCAGTCCTCTTTTATTTTCTTCAAGAATATTCTAAGCGTATATAATGCAGGAAAATACTACCATACATCGACATTCATCGGGGAAGCGATGCGTATTGTGTGGCAACACTGTGAGGGTGGATAATGGCTACGATTGATTCGCTATCCTCCGCTTTAGTTCAATCTATAGAGCCTTATTTCGAGTAAAACACGTGCTTTATAAATATACTAGCGTTTGCCCGCGACTTCGTCCGCGTAGATTTCGATTTCGGTCTTTGTTTTAAGTGCAATTCATTAATTCCACAACACCAATATAGATAAAATTTTCGTAATCAGCGTCCCTAAAAACTTTGAAAACGACATCCATATCGATTTCTAATAATTTTCGCACTTATTTCATCCCTTAGGGTAAGTTTTTCAAACACAAAAATCAACCCATTAACACACTTCTTAACTGAAGTTCACATAATATAACTTGAAAAACAAAGAACTGTCTATTTAATATTTCACCCCCTGAACCCATCCCTATCAAAAATATTAAAAACAACATTTTAAATTCCTATCCCAATACTAATTTGCAAAACGTTATCTTCAAAACAAAGATCTTTTCATACAACGTTTCATCCCCAATTTCACCCTTCTAAAGCCACCCTTTTCAAAAATATTGATAAGGATATTTTTTATTTTGATAGTAGTACCTCAAAACAAATTTTCAAATCTTTATGTTAAAAAACAAAGAAGTTTCATAGAATCGTTTTTATCCCTTTTCGCCCCCTTAGGGGTTGAATTTTAAAAAACCCTTTCTTAGTACACCTCTAGACATTAGGACAAACACACCCTCCAAATTTCAAGTCGCTACGACCAGCGGTTTAGGCTGTGCGTTGTCTGTCAGTCAGTCAGGACAAAGCATTTGGATTTTTTATGTATGGATGAACGTCATTTAATTTTCTTGATTATTGGATTTTATAAAATATATTGGACGTATCTATTTCTCTTTATGGCATTAGAAACTTTAGATTCATTTAGTGTAGTACAGTAATATTTTGTTTATATAGATATGAAAGACAGAAAAATTAACATATTCCTACATAATTGAAGGTTTATACATACATATATAGACCTATCTATGTGCTTTTTCACAATTGAAAAATAAATGTTACGTAGATTTACGATTGAAAAGTTTGTGTGCGAACACACCTTGAAAAGTCAAATAAAACGGATCTCATTTAGAACTTTTCGCTAAGTTTTATCGATGGTAATATATTAGTAAAATAGTTGCAGCACAGAATTCTTAATTTTATTTTAAACTGGCTGTGCCCGCGACTTTGTTCGCGTAGACAACTTATCCCGCATTCATGGAAATTTAATTTTTTTTACAGAACCCTGATATTTTTTCAAAACCAAAGTAGCCTTAGTTACTCCTTGTGACATTAGCTATCCGCCAGTGAAAGTCCTGTCGAAATCGGTCTAGCCATTCCAAAGATTAGCTGGAACAAAGAGACAGACAAAAATTGAAAAAAATGTGATTTTGGTATATATAAGAAGTGGTTATTTTATTATTAGAAACAGACACACCAATTTTATTTATTTGTATAGATAATGGTGTTGTAAATGATCTTATCTTTCTTTTTAATCAATCCTTGCCTAGCAGTGTGTTTCTTGTAGCATAGTCCAATCAGTTTTTAATATTGTCGTGTTGTCTCCTAGGAATTAAGTGAGAGATTTTTTATAGTTATAGTTAATAAAGGAAGGCCAGAAATGAGTATGGAAGCAAAAGAGACTTACATTCAGCAAAAGCATGTCTAATGGCTTTATCTTTATTTTATAAAGTAAATTTCACGTAGTCTTTTAATTGTAGTGTTGACTAAAAAGGTATAATAAACCGTAGACAATGTTTTATAAAACAAAGAAAATAATTTAGTAGAAAACCTAAAATAGATAGGCAATGGTTTCGAACAAATGTTATTATAAAAGTATTTTGTTTTTATGTGGCCAGTAAAATGTGAAGATTCAGACAAAGAACTAGATAATTTTTATGACGTATTAACTTTCACAAACAAAGAGAAATTATAGAGAGAACCTCTGAAATATTATACTTGCCTTATATTTCTTGTTTTGTAAAGAATTGGTAAATATATTCAAATACACAATATATATATAACTTCAAGCTAAGTAAATAATGTTGAGGCGGTTTTTTTGCCAAATATTTTTATTGATGAATATTTTCGTTTAAATAAGTAGTCAATTAATTAGAATCGTTTTTTAATTACTTATCGAAGATTCTTCATTATTTTCAATTTAGAATGATGGGTCGACCTAATTACAAAGTTAGATAATAAAATGTGTTCCACGTTGTTAATGTAATTTATGTTAAAACTAGCTGACCCGGCGAACTTCGTACCGCCATCGATTAATTGAATTCATTTGTTACAAAAAATGTGATAAATGAATAACCGCTCAACCGATTTTGTGCAAACTTCACATAAACCATCTACTAAATAGTCCGAACAAAGCTTATACCTGCATAATATCCTGAAGGCCTATCTAAGTGCACAAATAAGATAGTTCACTTACTATTAACCTATTTGTTAAGAATTGTCGTAACATCAAGCATTTTTTATGGACTTCGGTCCGAAATAAAGATTTATTATTATTATTATTAAACATTTGGTTTGGATAGGTGAGTCCGTTCTTGAGTTATAAAATTACATCGAAAAGTGGCATTGATTTTTATATAATTATATAGATAGATATAGGCACTGAATAATCATCAACATCATCATATCATCAGTCCAACGATGTCCACTGTTGGACATAGGCCTCACTTAATTGTCGCCTATGTGAGCGATTTTGTTCCACCTGCAACCAACGGCCACACGCAACCTTGACCAGGTCATCGGTCCATCTGATGGAGGCCATCCGTCATTCTAGTTAATAATGCCTGAAAAAAATACAGTAATCCAATATTTTATTTCGTCCTTTCGTGTTTCGTCACACAAGAAGATAATGTAGGTACATATTTATCTGTCATTGAAATGGTAATAGGGTTTATTTCGAGTTAGACTTATCAAATGTGTATTGTGATAAGACTCTTACCGGAAGAAGTGTACCAGGGTCCTTATTCAGAGCCGTCGTAATGTTGCCGTATCATACAATTTTCTAATCTAAGAACGAGGTTTATTCATGGGAACGAGATACCTATTCATTGGTAGGAAAAAGATTATCGTACATGGAAAATTTTAAACTGATTATTATGAGATATTTTCTACAATTTTCTTTTATCTTCCCTTTACTTATAAATTAACCTTTAGGTACCGTCGTGCCATTTTTGTTACATAAGTACTGATGTATGGTCTGCTGGACTACCGTAGTTCGTTTTGTTTTAAAACTACATTTCATCGTATTTTTCAAAAAGTAATTTTACTGTAGTTTATTTTTGTATAAAATTATTTGTCATTTATTATTAAAATTAAAATCAAAGACTTCGATTTTTTTTAAACAAAATTAAATATGAACTTGACATGTAACAAAATTTTAAAAGAATGTGTAACAGTAATGTTCATTTGTTTAGAATAATTTCAAAATTAATTTGCTTAATTTAATAGTCTATGTGAATTGAATAGCAATGTCTTAATGTAATCGATTTAAATTGTCATCACGTTTGTCATTAATTGTAAGGCACTGAAATATTACCGATAACATATTGCTCTTTGGGTATCCCATGATTACCATAATAATACGTATGTGGACCGTAATAATACCCCTTTAATTCTGTTAGTCCTGTCTCAGTCCAAAATTATAAGACGCTGTCGCCCTTCAGTCGCCATTGCTGCATTGTTAAGATAAGTCTTGCGTGTTATACGTATTTATATTTTTTTTTATTTAATATATTTTTTTATTTAAAATTCATTTATTATAACAATCAACTGCATTTTATCATATTTATTCATAATTTTTTAGTTTTACATTTTAACATCTAGATCGTAAATATTTTATAACTTATTATTTTTTTTTTCTTAATTTTACTTAAATAATCAATTTTAATTTTATTATATTTTGTTTATAGAATGATTGTAATCTTTAGTGAGAGTGTATACCTATAATTGATGTATTTACTGGACCTTGAAGAAATACTGTTACTTTTATATGATTTTATTGTAAATACGTTGTTGGGGTACCATACATACATATATATAGATCACGCCTCTTTTCCAACAGAGGGGTAGGCAGAGAACATTGCCTTCCACTTGCTACGATTCTGTCATACCTCTTTGGCTTCTTCAACATTAATTAGTCTTTTTATGCATTCTTGCCGGTTGAGGATACTCCTTCTGTCCCTTCTTTAGAACGTCACCTATCTGGTCATGGTACGTTCTTCCAGGTCTTCCCCTTCCAACGTATCCTTTCACAGTTGGTGTACCTAATTAAATAAATAAATTAATTAACCGATAAGGACATAACATATGCATTTAATTATCTTGGCACCGTCCGCGTGATATGTCAGTAAAATGTAACCTATATTCCTGACTATAATCTATTTATGTATCAAATTTTATACAGATCGTTTGAGCCGTTCCTGAGTGATCGGTTTACAAACATCCACCCATACTAACTATCCTAACTTTCACATCTAATATATATAAATAAAAATGGATCGCCGAAAAGTATGTGATGGATTCACGTGAGAACGGCTCGACCGATTTTGCTAATTCTTTTTATGAATTTGCTATTGTTGAGGCAAGGCATCTATGTAAGAAATTATAAAAAATTATAAAAAAATCGAATCCTCGACCTCTGGCTTAGAAGTCAGGGTCACTAACCACTACACCAACCGGCCAGTCGATTGCCCGATAAACTATGAAACACCCATTCTATTTTTTGTTTCAAAATTCAACGCTAGGCTAGGGAGCAAGCCGTGTATCGTGGATGACTTAAAAATCAACAATTTACGGACACAAATTATACTCAGACCAGAAATAAATATAATATAAATCTCACAAAGATTTGTCTCGTGTAGGATTCTTTCAGAAATCACTCGGTTAACTGTTAAGGTACGATGACAGTCAAAATTTGATTAGCGTCCAATAATGTTAATATAGAAACAACCGATATTGAATGACATTATAAAAATAAAATAGTTTTACATAATTATTATATATAAAACAATCTGTCATATCATTACTGTAAGATCACAGACTCACAGTTATAAAAAGAAAATATTATGTTTTACAAATTTTAATAATTTTCATAGTTGTATAATATTAGCCACCATATTTTAGATTGGATAAGAACCTTATAATAAACACAGTTAAATTTCTTTTTTTATAACAGCTACTGCTTGTAATCATAGTCATTAATCTGTAGGCAGTTATATTAAACATAGGTCTGTCTCCTTAAAATACTTCCACAGTCCAGACATAGTGACAGACATAGTCCACACATATTTGAATAGAATTTAGTTTCACGTGAGTACCTTTATGATTTTTTTATTTTATTTTAATAATATATTTTAAAATGTGATAGTTATTGCCGTACTCAGAGACGTTACTTAAATTAAAGGTTTAGTTAGTAAAAACGTGAAATAGTTAAGTCTATACGTCTAAAGACGATTATTCAATGAAAAAATAGTGTTAATGGCAAATTACTATTTACTAATTACTACATTATAATATCATTATTATTATTATTAATGACAAATTACTGCTAATTGATGTCTCTGAGTGCGGCCCTAAGATCAAGTTTCACAAGTAAAGGAAAACATTCTAAAACCGTACTCGTGTAGAAATTGTTTTCCTTTCCTTTTTTTTCCTTGAAAAAATGTTTTCCTATACCTAATACCCCTTTTAGTAGTAGTAATAATATTAGGTAAATTTAAATATAACGTGAATATTTATTGTAACTTATAGCTATGCTGTTATCTACAAATATACTATCATTTCAATTACAAAAAAAGTATAACCTTACGGAACCCCCAGTGCGCGAGTCCGACTCGCACTTGGCTTAAGTACTTTTCCGTTTTTGTTTTTGTGCGTTATACAATACTGTATGACCAAAAAAGATGAGAGAATTGATGGCGGTATGGAGATGTGTTTTAATATCTTGGTATGTATCAGCTAATCCGTGTAGTGACTGATTAAGAATACATATTGTCACTACCCCATTTCAACCCGTGGGTGTCGTAAAAGGCGACTAAGGGAGAAAGCTTATGCACTACGGGAAACGGAAAATTTCATAACAAAACCCTATACCAACCCGTCTGGCCAGTGTAGTATAGTAGGCTGAATTCCCTCCAAATTCTTTGGAGGAGAACCGTGCCCAGCAGTGGGACGTTAACGTGGTTAAAGAATCGGATTTTAGGAGAACGATTGCGGAATCTGTGAAGTCTGCATCCATTGGCACTACCTTATAAGATTGTCGGTCTGACTAGTGGTAACCTGACAGTGTCTTTTCGTACTCGTCATTCGAGAACCTTCCTTGTAATATCAAGCAAATATATTGAAGTATAGGTTGAGTACTTTGTATGCATTAAAACCTCGTCTATGAGCAAGTTTCTTGAAGTTATATTACTTTAGCTCATGCATCTCATGGCTACCTATTTTAAAACTTTACTAGTTTTGAAGATTACATTTTCTTGTCTTAAAATGTAAACACTTTTGAAGCGTAGATAAAGTTTTTGAATCTGTACAATCAAGCAATTTGGTACATAAATTTAGTAGCTCCACCCGTAGCTCCACGCGTGTACGTGTCACGTCCGTGAAATGCTCTTCCTGAGTATAATCCATCTGTGTACCAAATTTCATCCAGATTCTTTCAGCCATTTTGGCGGGATTGAGTAACAGACATCCATCCATAAATCCATCTATCCTAACTTTCGCATTTATAAGAGTAGGATACACAAAATTTGCCTTTGGATATATATCACAAGTACAGGTGTCTCTGTAAAAATGCTGCTAGCGCCATTAAGAATGTCGAGGCAATTAAAACCTATATTATTATCTAATAAAACATACATATAAGTTAAAATATAACAACTATACAGCCGAACTAAAAGTATCTGTCCTTTTTTATTCAATTCAATTCATTTATTTCGCAAAACATAGGTTACAGAGATGGCACAGTGATACAATAGTACATTATGATACAAGTGCGGTAAGTTGATAATTACAGCCGAGGCGATATTGCTAGCCCGAGCTGCAGGCGAGGGCTACAAGAAAGCAGAGGCTGTAATTATCAAACCGCACGTGTGTCATACGACGTTTTATAACATATTTGCGAGGAAATAAATAAAATTCGGACTTTCTTAGAAAAAAACAAATACAGCGAGAAAAGAAATAGCGCGCGGAATTATTTTTACTTGTCACAATTTATCGATGCGCGCGCATCAGCGCTTTTTTTAAGGCAAAAACACAAAAACAGCCAGTATTACTAATAAAGTAAATTAATATTTTTGTGTTTTAGTACAGATAAATGGTTGTAATTTATAGTCTAAATTAATTAAATTAAAGAATTAAATGTTTATTTTATATAATTACTAGCTGACCCGGCGTACTTCGTACCGCCATAAATAAAAAAAATCATTATAAAAAAAAAGCGCGCGGATCCTAGGTCTATGGTATTTGTATTCTGCTACTAATACTACCTTGATACTGCAATGTATGTATTTACTTTTCTACGAAAAATATTTTATTTCATGTTTTACAATATCCACAATTGTTTTATTTTTATTAGTTTATGACTTTAGCGACCATAAATACATACAATGATAATTCACTGTCAAATGTCAAATTTTAGACCGAAAATAAATGGCGCGAATACATAAAAATGGCGCGCGGATCCTAGGTCTATGGTATTTGTATTCTGCTACTATACTACCTTGATACTGAATATATGTATTTACTTTTCTACAAAAAATATTTTATTTCATATTTTACTTTATTTTATAATTTTACTACACAATTGTCATAATATATTCTTTGAATTTACTGGTGAATGATTAGTAATATATTCAAGTAATGAGGTTGTATAGTAAACAAAAAGAAAAAAGAGATCTTTGATTTCTTTTTAATCTGTCATACTGAATTGTCATTAGGGCTGACGTTGATAAATATAGTAATATACATATACAAAGTTGAAAGGATGAATGTTTGTTTGTATATTTGATAATTTTAACCAAAAAGACACGGGATGGATGTTTACAAAGATAAGTACTATTCTAATCAATCACGTAATATTTGTTATGTTTAATCTGAAGTAATTATCTGTGCTTAGAAAATATTGGCCGAAATTTCCCCTATAAAAGTAAAAAGTTGCTGTGGTCACAGGAACAAAATAACAGGTAAGCGAAGTCACGGGTGACACACACAGTATTATTATAAGATTTTTGGGATTATATACATTTCATTTAATATCGTAATAACTTTTAAACTATTTGTCGAAATAACTTAGTGTAAACGACAAAAAATATCTACATTAAATGACAAAAGTGATAAAGGTATTTACATTTCTAGGAATTAGTTTAATACAATGAAATTTTTCACTTTAAATGCAGTATCCGATTTAAATGTATTTCTGGCTCACTATTCTCTCTATATCGACTTCCACATAAAAGATAGGCATATGCTGTCGCGGACTTTTTTTTATAACTATTTAAGAGTAACAATTCCTCCATACATTGTCCTCATGTAAAACTAACGGTTTAGGTAAAGGAAGCAGAAATAGCTATAAGATGGCAGATTTTTCTCCGACTTACTTTACATTTGTTCTCATGGTTTAGCCAATTTACGCGATATCTGTATAAAATATAGCCTATATGTTATTCTGATGTATAAGGTACATTACTGCAAAGTTTCATTGAAATCTATTCAGTGGTTTTTTCGTTTACTGGTAACAAACATCCAAACATCCAAACATTCTTACAAACTTTCGCATTTTAGTAGGATATCATATTATTTTATCTACCAAAGTTAATTAATTTTATTCATAAAATGTTGACCACTTTTTTGACATAAAAACTCATTGCTAAGATTTTAAAAAATTACCGTTCGTTACGTACGGAGCCCCTTGATTATTAGTATGTGAGCATGAGAAGCCGTGCAATTTACTTTACATTACCGCACTAGTGCGTAATGAGATACATTACAACACTGAAATTGGTGAAATAAGAGACCCTTTACGAGCAAATATGTTATAAAATAGTTCTTCTATGATTCGCCGAGACAGCATACGAAAGAATGTCAAATTTATCAAATTAATGTGCAACAAGAATATGAAAGAAAGAAAGAAAAGAAAGAAAGAAAAAACATTTATTTCAAAAATCAACTACAGGATAACATGTAGGTACACAATTAAATATGAAATAGACATACTGGACATCATGCTCCTGTAGATGACCAAAAAAATGGTACCTACCTCAGCTAATGTTGCCGCAATAAATTAGCCGCGCAACGCTGATATTCTGGTAGGCCCAGTTAACAAAAAATGACAAAAGAAAAACAAAATATATAAAAAAATACAAGTAAAAATAAAATAAAATATGATAAAATACATAAAATATTAACATAAATATAAACAATAATAAATAAAAAGATTTACATAGTAGGGCTGAAAACCCTACTATCCAAAATCCGAAGACAGGGCGGGGCGCGATTGACGTTACCGCTGACATATGACATTCCCGCCGACATTCCGACATATGTATCCATAATATGGTATCCAAATAATTGACCAAATTACCAAGCTGGGTGGCAAGATTAACGCGTTAATGCGATATCTCAATAACCCGTTTGAAAATTTTGCACTTGGCTTCTTTTATAAACACTTTAGTGCGTGAGAGCTTGCGGCCATGCAACTTCGGTCACGTTTCACTACGCATAAATATTCGACCTTCCTATATTTGAATAAAGAATTCTATCGCCATACAAAATACCTGTAGGATGGAATACCAAACATTCTAATGCATATTTTGTCTGACGTATAAGCCCAATACCTCTGGGTGGGCAATATAAAGGTCTATATAAATATTCCTTTATAAAGTAAGTTAGGTAGATGAGATATTTCTAACAACCTCTTTCTTACATGTTTGAGAGCATTGTAAGGCCCTTAGAAGATCCAAAAATTATTTACGACTAATTTCTATCAGTTTAGTATCACGATATCTTTAGCTAATCTCCAAAATCATTCAAACGATTTCAATGAAATTTTGTAATTTTTTTTAGCTGAGTTTGAATGTCAGCCATGACCTTAACTTATTCTACAATTGACTAGTAAAAATGTTTAAACCGTAGAATTTCCGATTATACGCATTAAATTACTGTTGCAGCATTACAATATAAAACCATCCATCATTTAATTCTGCTCTAATATGATACTGCATGGTTTCGCATAATTAAACCCAGTTTGGAAGTTAAAACAAACCCGAGACACGCATTATTTTGAACACACTTTGTCGTTTGTGTAATTTTATTATATTATTTTGAATGTTATACATTTTGCATAAAGTGATTTTAGAGTTTGTTTGAAATTATTTATTTTATTGTCAAACTTTGCGTCTTATTTAGGCTGTGTCGGTACTACTAAACACATCAGCAGAAATATTAAACTGAGGAAGAAGTGTTTTATGGCCTTAGTTTTCAATAGAGAATAAGTGTTTACTAGTAAATCCTAACCCCATTTTGATCCGTGGGTGTCGTAAAAGGCGACTAGGGTAGTAACTATATGCAGACAAGAGCACTACGTAAAAAGGAAAATTCGAAACAAATCATAACCAACCCGTCTGCCCAGCGTGGTATAGTAGGCTTAACTCCCTGCACATTCTTTGGAGGAGACACATGCCCAGCAGTGGGACGTTTATGGGTTAAAATGATGACTTAGGTTTAAAATAACATTGAGCCATAGTACATAGATAATTATACTGTGGCCATATTTTAAGAAATAAGTTTACGGCAAAAATTTGAGCATTTGCTTATTCGACCTCGTATTTCGTCCTACTAGAAGAATAATTTTTTATCTTCACATAAAACAACAATGAAATTATTATAAATTCGACATTAAAAAACCTAGCGATTGATCTAATTTTTAATTTATTATTTTGAAGTATTTTACAAAATACAAATGAGATCAATCGATATTTTATGGGTTGGAATGCCGAATTCATAATAATAAAATTTTTGTTTTATGTGAAGATAAAACATTATTCTTCTAATAGGACGATTTTAGGAATTAATTTTCATTGCAGCGTGAAAGATTGTTTTTTTGAAGCCTAATGAAAAGTCATACTGTTTTTATTTCAGTATGAAAAAAAAAGTTTCAAAGTTAATTTCATCAGGTTGCAGCAATTTTAATTAATTCTTCATGACCCACTAAGCGTATAGGCGATAGCTTTTTATTTATTTTATCCAGTTTTTTCGAGAGGCTATCTTCAGGGATGGTCCTTGGGTTGTTTGCAATTAATTTTGTTTCATTAAGTCCTCGTTATTACATCTAAGAATGTTTTTCCTAAGCTTATTAAGGTTCTTAAGATACACAATATTGTGTGTAAAGATCAGAACAAAGGAAACTAGGAGATTTTTTAAAGGTTTTGTTTTATTTGGCCTGTTTGTTAATTTTGTTGGTATATTAATAATGTAATGTAAAGGTAGGGAACAAAGGTTTGTTTCTAACGGGAAATTGAAAATATGTTTTGTGCGGGCTCTTTACAAGTTCTGCTATTATATGAGAAAAAAATCTGTACCTGAGTGATATATATATGATGATATATATGATATGTGATATATGTACGGGGAGATATACCAATTAACGCACAAGCAGAAGCTTGAAATTATTATAAACATAAATATGGTGAATAATTCTTAATGTAACCTTGTTGTCTACAATCAAATATGACAATCAGTATAATGCCCTCTTTTAATTTTTATAATCCGCATTATTGAAGAGTTTCTAACTAGAAGAGGCTGGTCTCTACTTACATTAGCCTTGCCATCCAACGCGGTAATGTGGCTAGCCTTTTGGGTATGTTTCCTCAGGAATCTGACCTCAATCAGATATTATATTTATACGAAATTCCGATGAACAGACTATCTGCCTTTTTTAAATAGATCAGTTGTGTATATTAATTGATAAATGATGTAAAAAAAATATTGAATAAATGCACTAGACATATTCCAGAACAGATTTTGGAAAGAACCTTTTGCATAGCAATTCAAAATAACACTAGTCACGAAGCTTGACAATGTAGATAGAATTGAATGTTTCGCAATAAATTCTCATCTTCTTACAAGTTAATTAACTATCTCATCAGCAACCCATTAAGTCCCACTGCTGGGATCGGGTCTCCTCTCCTCTAACTAGAGAGCTGAGAGGGTTTAGGCAATAATCCACTCACGCTGGCCTAGTGTGGGTTGGTGGATCAGACATACTCATAGATTTTCTTCTAGGGTTTGTGGGTTTCCTCACAATGTTTTTCTTTACAACAGTAAAGAACCCTGCTAACAAGCAGATGGTAAGCCAGTTGACTAGTACATATAAATTCCACAAAGTGGAATCCACATTGGTACTGCCGGTCGGGATCGAACTCGGACCGCGTGATTTGCACGACGGTTCCTTATCCATTCAGCCACCATCGCTTGACATTAACTATCTAATAACGATCATAACGTGGGTGTATTGAATCTCTGCCCACTCTCTTATGACAGCTTGAAGCTAAGTCATGTAACAGAGTTAGCCTACTCGGAAGAAGTTACGAAAATTCTAAATTGATAAAGTTCCAGAACACAAGACACAAGGTCTTGGCGTAATTTTACTTTAGTGTATCACTCCCGATATTGTTAATATTGGATTAGGATTGACCCTTGAATTTCGAGATCAAATAAATCAAATATAAGGATCGCAACCCTTGAAAGGTCTTGAGTAATTTTGGAATAATTATAATTATTGAAATTTACGTGATTGGATTTGGTATATTAAATATATTTTGTTTAGGAGGAGTGTATTTCGCATGTAATTATATAGGTACTCTTCCAAAATGAGTTTTTTATCACATTACACCTTTTTCAAACCCTCTTCTTTTTGTTACAACGAGGTAATTTAACTCAGGAAATATTCGTGTATTTTTGCATAGGAATTTGGAGGGCCAAAGGGCGGATGTTAGTAAATAAATTTAATTTAAATACTGCCGAGCTTATAAATATTAAGGGAAGTTATATTTTCATAACGGTATGTAGGCATTAAGTAACCTTATTCAGTCAAGAGCATTGCAAACAAGTGTTTATTTAAAAAAAAACAAAAAACCCGACTGCCTTGCCCTGCCAAAAAGTAGCCTTCTTCAGTCAATATTAGTTTAAAATCGGTCAAGCTATTTAGGTTACAAGAGACAAGTGGAGTCACGGGCAATAGTTAGTGCATATATAATTGAATTAGGCTATTAATTAGCTTTCATCTGATACCCATATTGCGATAGCACTAAAAAAACGTCTGTTTTGACAGTTACGGCTGCCATATTGGTTTTTTGTTGACGTCACATAACCACAATTGTCCCTCCTTTTTGGCAGTCGGGTAAAAAAGGAAAATTCGAAACAAATTCTATACCAACCCGTCTGGCCAACGTGGTATAGTAGGCTAAATTCCCTCCAGATTCTTTGGAGGAGACCCGGTCCAGCAGTGGGACGTTTATGGGTTTTAATAATGATGATAATGATAAAATTTCAAATATATTTTATTATTTTAAATTTAAATCAAACTCTCCTAATTGATCAGAGCATTGGCTGCCGCAGAGTTCCGAAGATGGACCGCCATCTTGGAACGTAATAAGATCTTGAAAATCACACTGTTGTTGATCGCAACAAAACTGTGATTTTCCAGGAACCAACCAACCAAAATCGACAGCTGAGAAAACCAACTTGAAAATGCGATATTTCCGAACAGATACAACTTAACTTAAGGACTTTCGAACGAACATAATTATTTCTTTTTAAAATGCCTGTAATGCAACTTTGATAACCCTGGTGTTTCAAATGCCCATGGAAAACGGAGATCACTTACCATCTGGTGAACGGCTTGCTCGTTTGCCCTTCTATTATCCAGTAAGACCTAAAGTTCTTGTGCTAGGAATTTGAACCTTAACCCTGCTGGGATTCACATCCTATGACAAGCAATCAGACATAATATTATTATGTCTGATTGCCACCTTACGCCACATGAAGGGTTATAAAAAGTCCTGAATACTAAAAAAACAAAGTACAATATTATAAGGTAATTTTTCTGCTTCATAAGCATGTGTTTAGTCTGTAGGTGTTATAATGGAGCAAAATATATTCAGTCAGGAGAAATGCGTAGGCGGTGAATTATATGGGAAACTGACGAAGTCGAGACTGGCAAAAAGTAATATTAAGATAGCGTCCCCAAGTTGAACGTGATAGCTTAATGTCGTTGAACTTCGTTTAATATTCTCGCTATGTAATAAATTAGGTTTATTTGTTTGAAACCTACTAAAAGGTGAACTTAAAATTATTTGGAATGTTTATCAAACTCATCTCGCAATCCTGAGGGGTGATTCTGATTCGTCGGATTGCTCCTGGATTGTAAACTTTTTCGTAATGTATTTTTATGCCTTATGTTATTTAATTTAAGAAAATAGTTTCATCATCATATCAGCCCAATGACGTCCACTGCTGAACATAGGCCTCACCTAATTTCCGCCACAGCGAGCGATTTTGTGCCGCCCGCATCCAACGGCCACCCGCAATCTTTACCAGATCGTTGGTCCATCTGGCGGGGGGCCGCCCCACTCTGCGCTTTCTAATACGTGGCCGCCACTCGAGAACTTTTTTGCCCCATCGGCCATCAGTTCTGCGAACTATGTGTAGAAAAGATAGAAAATAAAAACTGATTACTATAAGATTTTTTCTACAACCATCTATTTTTTTTTTACATTAAATAAATTGACAAACAGGTTGCTGGTCTGTTGTAGTGCCAATTTACTGAAGCTGGACACCATGTTTATGTGTTAGATTATCGTATTAGATATTTAGATGTGTGTCACTTTTTCCGCAAAAACTTTCAAAACTGTCAAAATTCAAAGCTCTATAAGATGGCGCTAATAACATTTATCTAGAGAATATTTTTTCATTCAAGTTTTTTAGGGAATTAAGGGAGACTGGTGCTAAACTAAACGTTGCACGTCTAGTTTAGGACATCAATTAGTCTCCACCTATGTGCTATTTCATAGGTATAATATAGTAAACGTGAAAAAGTTAAAGTTAGATAGTTACTCTATGGACACCGTCTGGCACAGAGGAATACAAGCTTCATACTACCCTAAACCCTAAGCCCTTATATATTGATGACATTGAGATATCATTAGTGTCGTAGTCAGCATTTTAATTTGATTCGCTTTGGCGATGAATCTATTCAATAATGAAACACACCTAAAATATTATCTTTAAAAAAAAATCTAACACAATCTTATTAAGTTCTTTCAAACATTTCACAGAGTGTGCCCAAGGCGAATCAACAATATCTGTTACAATAAACCAACTCAATAAAACGATACAGAAATCCCTTATGTTATTAAATTCACATCATATTTCAGCAGCTGTATCCCAAGAGACAATTTTCTAAAATTGTGGGTAGACAAGCTACTTACGATTTTTCCTCAGCAAATTGAACTGAGAAGGATCAGAAATTCTCTGAAGTCTATTTTTAAACGTCATCTTTATAATCTTACAATATTTGTGTAGGCAATTTCAATATAGAGACCTATTACGTATTTGTTCCGTCCAAGAGTAAATATAGTTAGTACACACTAGCCTTTGCCCGAGTGTAATTTGGTGCCAAAGGTGACCTTAGTCAGTTTCACCTCTGGTGGATGATATTTAACTGTTTTGAGCGATTAACCCTTTAACCGCCTACGTCCGTTATATTAATCAGACAAATATATTCGTGTTCATTTCAGAATCGAATATTGACGATCAAAATATAATCTCTTTTTTTATTTAGTTATGATTTATTATATCAAAATTGTGTATACTTAAACACTATTTTGTTAATTTATAAAAATATATTTTCTGATTTTTTACTATTTTGTGACTACGAATTTTAAGTAAAACAACGATATAAAAAAATTATACAGCTCCACTGATTATGTTACAAGATTTTTCTGGTTTCTGTGTGCATTACGACACTGGCCTCATCCAACTCTTTCTTCTGTCTGCCGCTACCTGTATCCAGACGGGAACTGAGGTCAATTTCAACTTATCCTCCCATCTTCTTGCTATGCGACCTCAACGGAAGACTCATTCAGTGTAATTCGATATATACTTACTAGTCGCGAAAATTTTTGGCAGGTAACGTCGAAAAATATTTTCTTAGTGCTAAATAGGACCACACAAATGGGCCCACTGGCAGTTTCAACTCTGTATTGATAGATTGATAGTCAGCCAATTTCTATCTTTATTTAAATAATTTATTCTTAGTAATTTTTAGTGTCTGCGCCTGTACTAAATGAGTCATTAAAATTTTTCTCTCGTATTTTGTAGGAAATCCCATCAAGTATGAATTACCAGTTGACGCAAACTGGATAATTGTTCTTAATAAAGAGCCACACCTGCAAATGATAAAATCTTCATTAAAATGTATGAATCGCCGAAACGATTTGCATAATTGAATGAATCTATTTCCTGAGGGTATTGTGATTATTGCTTAGAAGGGCTTGACGGTTAAAGGCAATCACACGATCTGTTTCTAGTTAGATCTACACGAAATGACCTTTGCATATATATAAATGAATAATGAGACTTGAATCCGTATAGTGATGGATAAAGAATACATAAATAAGGTCACTACTCCATCTCAACCTGTGGGTGTCGTAAAAGGCGACTAAGGGAGTAACTTAACTTATGCAGAGAAAAAAAGGAAAATTCGAAACAAACCCTATAGGTACCAACCCGTCTGACTAGCGTGGTATACCTAGTAGGCAAAATTCCCTCCACCATGTTTGGAGTAGACCCGTGCAGTGGGACATTTATGGGTTGAAATGATGAATGAGACAATAATGGCTTTAGAGTGTTGTTGAGGCAGCCCAGGTTCTGCAGCGCGTCTAGCATGTTTGCTAAAGCACATACAAAATAATGATTACCATGCCATTATACGAAACAGAACAGCTTCTTATTAAGTAGAGCCTGGGTTAACATCACGCTACGGCCAACAGGAACTGAGCGGTGGTCAAATAAAGAACGACGGGCGTGAAACCCCGCGGAATTTCTAGTAATTCATAACGTAGTCTAATATCCAATGTCTGCAAACCCGCATTTTATTTTGAGTAAAAGCATTGATTCATATAGGAAAATAGTGATAAAAATATTGGAAAAATGCAAAGATAACGCCCCTATCATGATAATAGTAACAGTAAAACACGACATTCATTAGTCATTTGGAAAATTTGTCAGCAACTAGGTTAATGATTGAGAAATTTTGTACAGCCTTATAGAAATTTAACTTTTCCTCACCGTTCTTAGGGTTTCGTAGCCAAAATGGCAAAACGGAACCCTTATAGTTCCGTCATGTCCGTCCGTCCGTTTGTCACAGGCATTGTACTCGAAAATTACTCGATGTATATCGATGAAATTTGGAGAATAGGTGTCTAGTTTCGGCCGCTACTAGGTTTGATAGTTAAATAATAAAAATAAATATTTTTAAGGGGGGCACTCCACACATGTAACAGATACTGATTTTTTTTTATTTCAGCAAACATTTACAAATGGCACATACTTTGACAGATCTTATAAAACAATTCATGGTTTTTTAAGAAAGCTTTTTATGTGAATATTTTCGGAAATTATCGCTTCCAAAGTAGCATAAATTGTGTCCCCACATCCACTCTATTTTCTAAACAATCAAACCAAAAAATCTGAAAAATTCACAAAAATAACGCTTAATAAATATTTTCAATGAAGATACGCTCTTTTGCTGCGGAACCCTACATTAAGCATGGTCTGACATGCTCTTAACCGGTTTTTTATTGTGTGATGCGGCAGCAGAGCATGTGGTCTATCTGATGGTGGTAACCGTTGCCCATGGACCTGGCTGTGTTTTTTTGACATTGTTTGCAAAGAGCCAAACAAATGCCTTCCCTAATTCAAAGCCTCTTTTCATATATCAAAAGAAAAGTAGAAAAGATAAACATTACTTATTACAAAACTCCGCAAATGGAACATTAAAATAAATATGCCTCGAGAAATAGAGTAGATATTTTAGCTGAAACCACGTAATTTAATATTTTCTCCCACTTACGGGTATCTTGGCAATAGGTACATCGGCTTCGATAAACTTCCAACAGCTAACAGCTTTTTTATAAAGTAATAAATCTTTGTTATTCACGAGCCAAGTTATTTGTTTGTGCCGAAATCAAATTAATGTGTTTATATTAAAATTTGTAGCTGAAGACTGGAATTTTTCATCTTCTATTTCTATTGGCCCTTCTCGTTATACATACATATATATAGATCACGCCTCTTTCCCAACAGAGGGGTAGGCAGAGACCATTTCCTTCCACTTGCTCTTAGGCTTCTTCAACATTCATCAGTCATTCTTCAACTTTTCATGCATTCTCGCGGGTTGAGCGTACTCCTGATTTGCCCCTTCTTTATAAGTGACTAGTTTTTAGCGAAGACTTCACTCGCGTAACCCGATTTTATTATTAGGACTAATTATGTAATCTATAGGCCTCACCTAATTTCCGCCACCGCGAGCGATTCTGTGCCGCATGCAATCAACGGCCCCGGCAACCTTGATCAGCGGTGACGTAAATTGGTGTCGTTGGGTATATGATGATGTAGTTTTTTCTTTTTGAATTTCGAATTTAATTTTTTTTTCGAATTTAATTCGAATGCTAAATTTCCATTAGGTACTTGCATTCTTCTCTCTTCTAACTTTTCATTTTTCTTCCATCCAGTAAAATGAAATCAATAAAAATCGAACACTTAACCAAATATACGCATTTGTATTTGTCCTAAGCCAATTAGGAAAGTACATAATACTACTACACTAAAATAACCAACTCCAATTAGATAATTATGTATTTATAACCACTTATAACTATAATTATTTTCTGGAAAAATCTTTTCATTTCAAAAACATAAGCTTTTAAAATATTGTAACCAACTGTAATAATTGAACAAAATATGTATCTACGAGTAATGAGGCGGTATCATTTAAACAATTTCTTGAAAACAAGTTTTCTTTGAAATTATACGACACTCATTCAGAATGTTCAGGTTAATGGTTATATGTAGTATTTCTGTGCCCGCGGCTTTCCCTGCGTGGAATTTATGTAACAACCTTTCTTCTTGGGTAATGAATTTTCAAAAATCATTTTCATGTGTATAATTTTTACTTACTTACTGCCGTCCGCTGTCCCGCTGACGTCACTAATTTTCTTCTAAGATCGTTTTCTTCGTCTATTCCTTTTACATAGACCGCTTTTGTAAAATCTTCATAATAGTATCCTACCTGTTGGGTCCTATCTTATATTTAAAAAAAACGTCAGATTTTTTTTACTTTTTAAATGTACATCTGTGGCTCAGTGGTGGTGTGTGTGTGGTGTGGAATCAGATATTTGTATGATCTGCAAATGATTGTCTCGGAGTTTGAGGCGTTATCTCTGAATAATAAGTATGTATGTAGGAATTTATATCCGAACTCATTGTTTATATTACTATTTTATTTAAAATTTAAAATGGATATTGATGTGCGAGCGAGATGCAATATAGAATCTCGCTCTCTCTGGGTGTAATGGCTGCCGGTGAAGGTTGCATAAATGTACGCTGTAAACTTTTGAAAAATAAAACGAAAAAGTGTTCATGAAAATGAGGATTTCATTTCCCCCCAGAAACATATTATGTGTGTTTATCAACCTTACACAGACAAGAGCACTGCGAGAAAAGGAAAATTCAAAACAAAATCCTATACCAACCCCTCTTGCCAGCATGGTATAGTAGGCTAAATTCCCTCCAAATTCTTTGGAGGAGACCCGTGCCCAACTGTGGGCGTCTCTAGGTTGTAGAGATGATGATGTCATTGTGTGTTTATCAGTTGACTAGATGGCACTGTTTGAAAAAAATGTCCCAAATTCTGTATTGGTTGATTGATTTCCTTGGCTTGCGCGTATAAACAATAAACATTTTATGAAGAATATTATTTTTTTGCTAAAAACATGGTTACACGACCTTATATTGTTGTAAATAGTACATCATGTTTTACCGCTTAATAGATGTAGGTTTTTTATATATAGTATAAAAATACAATAAAAAATAATATATAAGACAAGAAAATTGTCTCTTGTTTTACATTGTGCCCTCAATGCGGAAAAGAGCTTGAGTGTTCTTTGATAAGGGAACGCTTGGTACATAGGTAATTACAAAAGTTATGTGCGGTATGTCTGTGCGGTATTGTTTAGAACATGGGCGATGTTTAACTGAAGTTCGGAGAGTTTCTATCGATTATAGGGGCGTATTATATCGTCAGTTCAATAGTACAGAAATAAATTTATATATTATGACTAGTCCGAGACAAAAATATTGTGTGGACTGAGCTTTGTATGTCGTATAAGAACATGCTAACAAATTTCAGGGTGTCGTGAATTTTCGTGGCTAAGTTCAATCAAGTTCTCTTGTTGTGTTTTATTGAATTGTCATTAAGTCGAATGTGGCCACGAAAATTTGCGACGAGATTGTTTTACAGAGTGTCTACCGTAGACAAGAATTTTTATTGGTCAGGGCCGGAGCAATGTACACAGTGTGGTGTGTAAAAACGACACGAATTCTTACGAAGACCCGGTGATTTTTCTTGGTTTGTACAAAAGCGCGAACGCGCTGGCGATAAATATGATTATGATGATGTTTGTTTAAGTAACAAAAATGAATGTATTATAGTCGGTGAACATACATAAATAAAATAAACAGTGGAAAATAAAACCTCCTTTTCTCGAAGTCGGTTATTTATAATTGAGTAAACCTTTATGCATTAACAGCCATTCTGATTTTAAAAATGCTGGATTTTAAATGCGATTATGAAACACAAAATAGACCTTGTGTAAGGTACATTTAAAATGACAGATATATTTTTCCAATGCCTATAAAATTCCTGATGGAAAAGGTTGCATATGACAGAATAGATTTCATATTGATCAAACAGTCAACCCTTTGGGTTTATGTTCATTTATGACGATTTTTTTATGAGTTCTCTGTTACAGTATTTCAATCATAACTCCGATATTTTTTTCTATATTCACTTAACTTTTCGCGACGTTTCATGTTTTTTGCAAGGAAAGCCATTTTTCTTAACAAAATCTGTGACAAAAGAATACCTATCTTTGTCATATGTACAAAAACGGCAGTGACTATATTTAAATTTTCAAATATTTGACAACAATATCGAGTTTGACTGAGTTGAATGACGAGACTTCGATCAACTTCCTCTTGCACTTGCGCGCAACATCACACCGCCTTGGACGCTTATTTTATAAAACACTAGAAGTCGAGCGGGGCTTCGTTTCCGTCGTTTTTTAATTGGCCACTGCTCAGCTCCTATTGACCGTAGCGTGATGTTATATGCCTATAACCTTCCTTGATAAATGGGCTATCCAACACTTTTCATCAACGAATTTTTCAAATCGGTTCAGTAGATCTTAATCTTTATCCCCTATAAAATTACAAACTCTTACTTCTTTATAATATTGTAATAATAATGATACTGAGGGCAATACTTTTTGTTAAAATCCCAAAACTAATTTTGATCACGTGTGGTATTGTATGGTAATAAAAATGTTTCTCTTTGTTGTCAGGTAGGATGTCATACGATAAATCACCCCGACTATCATGAATTTGTACCAAGCTGCCAGTACTATACCATAAATAGTACCATAGTCTAAACTCTAAAAAACTTACTTTACTTATCTATAATTTATAATTTTCTTAAAATAAAAACCAGAAAAACGTAATGCGGGTTATAAAGATACTGTTCCAATACAAAGCACATTATTTTAACTTTAAAACAGGGAAGTAAAACAACATCAAAGTATTTACCTTTAAGATTCCTAAGAGCAACTTTGTGGAGATTGTTGCAAAATTTTCATTTAAGCTCTAAATTGGGAGCGAACCGTCTTCAATTACTTTTTGCGTTGTATCAGAACATCGCAGGATAAAGTTTTATAACCTCACCAAAGTCACTATTAAATTAAGTTTTGCGATCACTTTAATCGAAAAGACGCGGAACTTTTTGCGGGCTTTTGTTCTGAGGCGACACACTTACAGTTTTATTTACACACTTGTAATTATAAATGTTAAAAGTGTTAATTAAAACAAGTAAATATAAATAAAAAAATAAAATAACCCGATTGCAATAAATCAATAGATAAGCAACGCACTAAAAAGACCGAAAAATTGTTGTAATTATTATTCCTGATTAAATTTAAATATACAACATATATGTATATATTTGTAATCTCCATTTGATTCTCTTTATTTTGATACCCTACTTGATACGTTTGGTTAAAAACTAACTTCCTACAATTTGGCGCCAGAAGTCCGCCGTTTTGTCTTCTTTTTTATAATACCTATCTAAGGAGACTTAGGTATTTGAGAAGAATCAAACGATACCTTAATTGTCCAAATCCATCCAGCCGTTTGGAAGAAACGTAGGAATAAAGAAATTTACAAACATACAAGATAGGCGCGAAAAACAATACCTGTCCCGTCAGTCGGGTAAAAAATTAAAGTAGGTGACTGGGGATATAATTTAAAAATATTGATGTGTATGTGTGTATGTGATGTAAAATAAAACCGTATATCAAGCCATTTATCCAGGCGATAGTAGACCTTATAATCATCTTCTATGAGCAAAAATTCTTGCCCTTGGACATAGTACATTGTTACAAAATTATGTTCGTAAATTTAGGTTATTTCATAAATATAAATCGACAGTGAAATTGAGCTTTAATTAAACTTGAAAAGTCAACAAGTTTATAGCTGGTGACATTGCACCCCTCCAATTGACCCTTATTTCACAAAACTCAGTTATTGAAGTCAGTTTCCGCAATTACAGCTCCTTCAATTTTATGGGTTTTGTTTGAAAATTAAATTCAGAGGAGTCCTAAAAATCCATATAGCAAAAATAGAAAAAGTTAAATTTTCGATTACGTTTAATAAAACCTTTCTTAACTTTGCCGTCGACGTTAAAGAGATTACTGAACGAACATTGTTCGAAGTTTGTATATAACTAGAAAGTACCACAATTCACATTCCAATAAAAATAAAATAATAAAATTGACTATAAAAAACTATAATAATTAGATAACTCATTGTTGTCGCACTGCTGGGCTCGGGTCTCAAATACTCTATCTAAACAACTGAAAAAGTCTATACTATAAAGTACATGGTATAATGCTATTGGTAGATTAGACATATCCATAGCCTTAACTGCCTCGGTGGCGCAGCGGGAAGTGTGTACGACTGCTGTGCAAGAGGGCCCGGTTCGATTCCAGGGTCGAGTGAAAATGGTATTGGGATTTTCTATCATGAAATTCCATTACTTATTGAGATTTTCCCGGAGTTTGGTAAACAAATGTAAACAAATCCGGTTGATGACAATAGGCAAGCCCTCTATTTCATGGGACCAAACATAGCTGGCGAAATGTGGGTGTGAAACACCTCTGCCTACCCCTTCGGGGAAAAAGGCGTGATGCTATGTATGTATGTACATATCCATAGAATTTCTTTTAGGGTATGTGGGTTTCCTCACGTTAGCAGATGGTAACTTGCACGACTAGTACATACGAATTCCACAAAGTAAATGATTGATACTGCCGGATGGAATCGAACTCGGATCGCAA
Source organism: Laspeyria flexula (assembly GCA_905147015.1). NCBI lineage: Eukaryota > Metazoa > Arthropoda > Insecta > Lepidoptera > Erebidae > Laspeyria > Laspeyria flexula. The sequence continues at coordinate 4,861,556 of LR989964.1, read as the reverse complement.
GATTTGCGCGCCAGTCACTTATTCATTCGGTCACCATCATTATGTCCTAACATCGTTTTATTTAAATCTATTCAAATCGCAATATATGCAGTCGGGTTATGTTCTTACTAAAACTCGTTTTCTACAAATGGAATTTAATTAAAGACTCCTTGAAAGGGACGCTAAAGAATTTTAATATTTTTTAGGATCATTAATAAAATATCTCTGTCAATTTTCTTTTTATGGCTGGCCTGTTAGAAAATTATATTATATTAAATTAGTACTTTATGTAACAATTGCTATAAATAATTATTCTTTTGGAATTCGCAGAAGATTGCAGAATTTAGTACACATAAGTACAATTTACGGACACAAAGTATGCCCAGACGTTTTTATTTTTCTTAAAAAGGCAAGTCCTATTGGGCTAAACGTTCACTTGTTAAAATTCAAGAATTTCGTTCACTTTTCCACCTCTTTTAAACAAAACAAAAACAAATCAACTGAAAATCTATTACAATAGTGACTCAAACTGGTTGCGTCTTAGATTGAAGCTCTCCGTAACAAGCCGAGCCGCGGGGCTTTTTATAAATATACAAATAACGAACAGTCTCGTGTGAGAGTCAAGCCAACCCGGCACGCGATGATATTGTTAAGATGGCCACCGTACCTACGCTTAGTCTTAAAAAAACTATTTTTGTATACTTTCCCGAAGTAACGGTTTAACCTTCCTCGGCTAGTAGATTAACGAGAAGTCGAATCCTTTGATACTTTATCTGAATTTCCTTTGTCGAAATTCTATAACTTTAACCACATGTTTGCCTTTGTGAATCTCAATACTTATAAACGTGAGTCAAATTGACTTCTGAATCCTTTGTTTATGTTGTGGGAGGATTTTGCGAAAACAGGGATAATTACGAATTAAACAATGGTGAAAAAAATGTCTCAATGTCTGGGTGGATTGTTATGAATAAATTGGGTTAAAAAGCTCAGTCTTTGTGGTTAATTTTTTGAGACATTTTCACAATTGTATGTATCTGTGTTTTTGCAAAATCCCTAGGAATTTCGCGAAAAATTTAATTATCAAATCATCCTAAGACATGATTATAATACACTCAACAACTGAGAAATTGCAATAAAAATTTGAAATTTTGAACAACGCGGCAACGTAGGTGGGTATTGCATTGTGTTAAGTAAATTTTCCTTATAGATTCGTGTACTTACTCGGGTCGTAATGTACTTTATGAAAATGACTGGCCTGTTGGTCTAGTGGTTAGTGACCCTGACTGCTAAGCCGGAGGTCGTGGGTTCGATCCCCACCCAGGATAAATCTTTGTGTGATGAGCATGATTGTTTGTTCTGTGTCTGGGTGTAATTTATCTATAATATGCACGTATTTACGAAAAAAAAAGTATTTAAGTAGTATTTCAGTTGTTTAGTACCCATAACACAAACAAATATTATTGCTTAATTTGGGACTAGATGGCACTGTGTGAATGTGGTGTCATCATCATCATCATCATCAGCAACCCATTAAGACCCACTGCTGAGCTCGGGTCTCCTCTCCTCTAACTAGAGAGCTGAGAGGGTTTAGGCCATAATCCACTCACGCTGGCCTAGTGCGGGTTGGTAGATCAAACATACTCATAGAATTTCTTCTAGATATGTGGGTTTCCCCACGATGTTTCCCTTCACAGTTACAGCACATGGTAAGTCACTTGACTAGTACATATAAATTCCACAAAGTGAAATCCACATTGGTACTGCCGATCGGAATCGAACTCGGACCGCGTGATTTGCACGCCGGTCACTTATCCATTCAGCCACCATTGTTTTATATTCTATATAATATTATTATTAATTAATGGTATTGTAAGAATTCCTTAAACAGAGTGTGCATGCATGTTTTGTATTGAATTTTATATACCTATTTGTGTCGTGAGAACCATAACATATTATTATTATAGTTACATTTAATAACATTACAAAACATTTAAATAATAATATGTAGGCAGAGGTACAATCGGCCAAGTTTCTGCTACCAGTTTCCAAACATTTGCTGTGTTACTGCTACCCTCTACCTTATATTTTGACTGGCCTGTTGGTCTAGTGGTTAGTGACCCTGTCTGCTAAGCTGGAGGTCGTGGGTTTGAATCCCACCCAGGACAAATCTTTGTGTGATGAGCATGATTGTTTGTTATGTGTCTGGGTGTAATTTATCTATAATATATATATGTATTTACAAAAAAAAAATGTATTTAAGTAGTATATCAGTTGTTTAGTACCCATAACACAAGCAAATATAATTGCTTAATTTGGGACTAGATGGCGCTGTGGGAATGTGGTAGAATACTATTATATTATTATTATTATATTTAGGTTATAATCCACACACGCTGGCCTAGTGCGGGTTGGGGGATCAGACATACTTATAATTTATTCTGGGTTATGTGTGTTGGCCCCCGATGTTTTCCTTCATCGTTAGTGGATGGATAGTCAATTGACTAGCAAATATAAATTCCACAAAGTGGAACACTAGTTGCAGTGAGTTTTCACAAGAACCCACATTGGTACTGCCGAACGGAATCGAAATCGGACCATATGATTTGCATGCCGATAACTTGTCTATCCATTGCTTATTCCAACACAAACATTAAAAAAAAAATATGGTACGTGGTAGATACCATAAATACCTAACTGTTGAATGGAGTTACGGATTAAATTAAAGATTAGGTACCTACGTATGTTATCTTATTGTGAAGGTTTCACAAGAATCAGATAAGCTTTTGTGTGTCAATGCCGCAATGACAAACAAACCAAACGAATTTTCCTCCTTTTAGTCATTCAGTTGAAGTCGACCCCATTTTTTTGTTTGGCCGACATACATTGCATTTCTTGTTAAAATTACGAATGTTTAAAATTATTGAAAAACACATTCATCATCGGCAACCCATTAAGTCCCACTGCTGGGCTCGGGTACTCTCCTCTAACTAGAGAGCTGTGAGGGTTTAGGCAATAATCCACTCACGCTGGCCTAGTGCGGGTTGGTGGATCAGACATACTCAAAGAATTACTTCTAGGGTATGTGGGTTTCCTCACGATGTTTTCCTTTTTTTTTCATTTTTTTTTTATTTAAAAACTTCTTGCACAAAATATGTTACAAAAAGGCGGGCTTAATGCTAAAAGCATTCTCTACCAGCCAAACCTTTGGGTGATGCAGAAATAAAAACTGGTAGGTGCTAAGTAAATTACCTAATAAAAAGAAATGATATTATTATGAACTTATACTATTAAAATACATTATAAATACATACTTACATATATACCTACATTAAAACTATACAATACATAAAGTACCTATGGAATAAATACATAAAATATATATTATATATAATAAATATATACACAAATAAAAACTTATTTAATATATCTATAGCCTACAAACGTTCTGATAATTCTGCCAACAATTTGAAATATTGCTCACGAACTTTAGCCTTAAAAGTGTCACGGTTAGTGGACATCCTGATTTCGAGAGGGAGTGCATTCCAGAGAAGAATAGATTGAATATTGAAAGAAGAATGAACGAGACTAGAACTGTGAGGGGGACAAAGAAGAAGAAGATTATTAGTTGACCGAAGGTTTCGAGTGTGAGTGCTACAAAGGTATTGGAAATGAGGAGTCAGGTATGAAGGAGCATAGGGAGAATTTAATAATGAGTATAGAGTACTCAGCGCACGCCAGCTACGCCGCTGACGAATAGGAAGCCAACGCAGCTGGGACCGATACGTAGATACGTGGTCATACTTTCGTAGGTTGAAAATGAACCGAATGCAATTGTTGAGAAGTCGGTCGAGTTTATCGAGCAGATCTGCATTCAGGTCGAAGTAGCACACATCACCATAGTCAATAATAGGGAATATTAAGGTCTGCACTAACATTGTCTTTGTCTTGGGGGGGAGGAAGTTCTTCAGGCGGTACAGAGACCTAAGGGTTCCGGTGATGTTACGGCTGACATTAGTGACTTGTGTCCTCCAGTCAAGGTTAGAGTCGAGATGAAGTCCAAGGTCTTTGACGCTAGGGCTGAAAGGAATGACACAACCGTTGTAATTGACAGATGGTAGGTTTTTAGAATCCACTCTACTCATGAGTCGTGGGCTTCCAATAAGAATGGCTTGGCATTTGGATGGATTCACGAACAAACCAAATCTTTCGGTCCAATTTTGTAAAGTATTTAGATCCTGGTTGATTTTGTCTATCGCCGCACTCAAGTCGTCTAACCTTGCTTGGGTGTAAAGCTGCAGGTCATCGGCATATAAATGATACGAGTTGCGAAGTTCGGGTGTTAGAAGATTGATAAACAATGATTTCCTTCACCGTTAGCAGATTGTAAGTCACTTGACTAGTACATATAAATTCCACAAAGTGGAATCCACATTGGTACTGCCGGTCGGGATCGAACTCGGACCGCGTGATTTGCACACCAGTCCCTTATCCATTCAGCCACCATCGCTTCATATGTACACAGAATAAATATTTCAAAATTGGAAGTAGATTGGATTCTGAAGTTATCACTAACCTTGTTGCAAGGCAATATTTTATCAAAGTACAATTTATCGTGCGGATCGTTTGATGATTCACTTTCTGCTCCCCATGGTATCATAGTATTGTATTATAGTCAGTGTGGTCATATTAAATTTAAATACAAATGCATCAGTTCTCAAATAAAATAGGATAAAAATTCTATTCCTACATTTTCTTTTACTTTCTTTCTAATGTTGTGTTTGTTATCGACATCAACAAAAAACTTCTTATCAAATGTTTTGTTAAAAGTCTTTCTTGAAGTTGATTTCTTATTATTTTTTCAATTAATTTCCTACATTACATTTTAATATGATAATATCTTGTATGAGTCATTGTTAATGATAATCTTGAACGACGATGCGTTTGCGGTTAATAGTATCTTCATGTCGTGAGCATGAGCTTAATGTGAACAATAGAATGAATAGATTGGGAATTCCTATTAGAAATTTGTAAACTATAGTAATTGAAGTACACTAATCTAGTTGCGGTTTTCTTTGTTAAATTTCAATAATGCACATTAAAGGAAGCATAAACTATTTTATTTTCCTTACTGCCTAAGGTGTAAACAGTAAGACAGAGCACAGTTAACTCATAAACAATAACTTTTTATTTTTAGTACCTGTTTTTTTTTTGACAGCTATGCCAGGGTACGGCAATACCCTCGTCAGCCTATGAATATATAACAAAGGATTTTCCCGAGACGTGTTAGCATAAAATAATCAATATCTATACTAATAAAATTAAAGTGTCTGTTTGTAATGTCAATATAAGGGCTTTTGAGCTTTATAATAAAAGAACGATATTTTGAAAAATTCGTCTGTCCGTGTTCAGGTTAATGATAGGAACAGCTAAACCAATGTTGGTGATTTTTCATTGGAAGATAGGAAATGTCATTTTTGAAGGGAAATAAAATGAATTTGTTTACCAATTTCACGCGGATGGATCTGAGAATAACAGCTCGTATTTGTATGTATGAGGCTTACGTATCCCGAAAACCTGTAACAGTCGGTAATTTGGGTGTTTCTCTGTGTTCTCACAAGTACTTCGTATTAGGTCTTTAAATTAAGTCGTTTTATTAAGGATTTAATTAATAAAAAATTCAGCTAGATCCCAAGGTCTTTCTGACTTGATATACTCAGTTTCAAAACGGTGTTTTCTTAGGCACTGCTCAGCTTCTGTTGGCTGTAGCGTGATGTTGCTGTAACTCGATAAATGAGCTGTTTAACACTAAAAGAATATTTTCAAATCGGATTAGTTCCTATGAAATTAAATGAATGCGATGGTGGCTGAATGGATAAGGGACCGGCGTGCAAATCACGCGGTCCAAGTTCGATCCCGACCGGCAGTACCAATGTGGATTCCACTTTGTGGAATTTATATGTACTAGTCATGTGACTTACCATCTGTTAACGGTGAAGGAAAACATCGTGAGGAAATCCACATACCCTAGATGAAATTCTATGAGTATGTCTGATCCACCAACCCGCACTAGACCAGCGTGAGTGGATTATGGCCTAAAACCCTCTCAGCTCTCTAGATAGAGGATAAGAGACCCAATCCCAGCAGTGGGACTAAATGGGTTGCTGATGATGTCTGGATTAGTTTCTGAGATCCTAGCGTTCAACTAAACAATCAACACATAATAGGCATAATTATCAGTTATATAGATCCTTAGCTTATTTTAAACTAGACGGCCGCAGCGCTGTGTAAAAAATGTCTTAAAAATATTACTATTGACTGGTCTAATGGTTAGTGACCCTGACTGCTAAGCCGGAGGTCGTGGGTTCGGTCCCCACCCAGGACAAAGCTTTGTGTGATGAGCATGATTGTTTGTTGTTGTGTCTGGGTGTAATTTATCTGTGGCGACATTATATGCCGACCACCATTGAGCGAGCGGAATCGCTCCGCAGGTTAAATAATAAGCTTGCACTACATATCTATAAAATGTATGTATTTACAAAAAAGAAAAAGTATTAAAGTAGTATATCAGTTGTTTAGTACCCATAACACAAGAAAATATAATTGCTTAATTTGGGACTAGATGGCTCATGGCGCTGTGTGAATGGGGTGAAATATTATTATTATGACTTGTATCCTCTATACGTTTAAAACTCTGTATCATGCAGTAGATACTACAAAAGTGGGGGCATGAACAGGGTACTACATATATATTGTTGATAGTTTTTGCTCATCGAGATTCCAACTGTGATAGTCGTTACTAATGCATTGTTTTCTGTAATTCACAGTGAATTTAACTTAAAGGTAATATAATTTTCAAAATTTAGTTTTATGATCATATTATGGTTTTTGGTGTAACTTTGAGTGATATTTAAAATTCAGTGTGCGATATTTGTGGTGAAATTGGAGTAGTGGGTGTTTGTACAACTGTTGTGTGAGAGGTGCCTGGTTCGAATTTCGGGTCATACAAAAATGGTGGTGTTTAAAAGTTCTCGAGTGGCGGCCATGTATTAGAAGGCGCAGCGTGGGACGGCCCCCCATAGATCTGGATCTATACTACTACTACTATATATATATATATATATATAAAATATATAAAATATATATAAAGCTGTAGTTTGTTTGTTTGGTTGAACGCTAGGATCTCAGGAACTACTAGTCCGATTAGAAAAACTCTTTTAGTATTGGTTAGCCCATTTATCGAGGAAGTTTATATATTTAACATAACGCTACGGTCAATAGGAGCTGAGCAGCGTCAAAATAAAAACGACGGGAGGACTTCTATGGATTATAAGTGGTTTTAAATTTTTGGGTTCGATTGAAAGAAAGAAGAAAGAATTTTTTTTTATTTTCAGACTTAGGTAATTTACATATTACAGCACAAACATAAACTATAAATAAGACCTTTGTGAGTCTGAAAAACGGCCCTGTCTCAGCATACCACAGAAAACCAGAAAACCAGCGCTATAACATAAATGTTATAGCGCTGGTTTTCATGTCTGCGCTGTCGATTCCTACCCAGGACCAATTTAATCTTTGTGTGATGAGCACAATTATTTGTTCTGTTTCTGGGCGTAATGTATCTATAATTATGTGTATGTATTTACGAAAAAAAAGACTTATTTAAGTATTAAATCAGTTGTCTAGTATCCATATTACAAGCATTAGCTTAATTTGGGACTAGATGGCGCTGTGTGTGCATGTCCAAACATTATTAAGTATTATTATTTTTATTTCAGATCAAAATGTCTCACATAGTATTACTACTTCTTGCAATTGTGCCATGCTACTGCCAGCGACCATCCTATGCCGGAATTCAACCAATTGGATACCCACAAGTTGAAATTTCAGGATTAGTCGACCGTTTTGGAGATCAACCGATACCACCGCAGTTGAACGGCGACAGGAAAGCTGCAAATCAGCTGGTGAACATGCAAGTGGCCCAACAACCTTTCTTCTTTGTAAATAGACAACAAATTGCTGAGCATATCAAAAAACCACAGAATTATCCGCAAAGGCCTAGTGCATTTGTTCCGAATATTAAGCATTAAGAAAGTTTTTATTTACTTGTTGCTATTTGTTTGGCAATGTAATAAAATGTGTTTTAATTATTATATTTTTTTTAATTACCTACTTGTGGGTGGACGTCACGACGGTGGTCTCAAGTGGTTTCGATCCTGCTGTTCGGTCAGATGACCTGATCCGAACAGCAGGATCGCGCTGGATGCAGGCCGCATACAACCGGTCCTATTGGAAGTCACTTGAGGAGGCCTATGTCCAGCAGTGGGCGTCCTACGGCTGATATGATGATGATGATGAATTACCTACTTCGGTGGTTGAAAAAGGACTGGGGAGATCACTATTTAATAGTGGACGTCGATAAACTAAATAATTATAATGTTTATGAGTCCGTGTAGTGACTGAGAGTGGATTAAGAATACAAAATGTAACTACCCCATCTCAACTCGTGGGTGTCGTTAAAGGCTACTATGGGAACCTTATCCAGAAAAGAGCACTCCGAGTAAAGGAAAATTCGAAACAAATCCTTCACCAACCCGTCTGGCCAGTGTAGTATAGTAGGCTAAATTCGTTCCACATTCTTTGGAGGAGACCCATTCCCAGCAGTGGGACGTTTATGGGTTGAGATGATGATGCTGATTTTTTTTTATACCACGAAGGTGGCAAACAGACGTACGGTCCACCTGATGGTAAGCGGTTACCGTAGCCTATGGGCGCCTGCAACACCAAGGGCATCACGAATATATTTCGGAATACTTAAATATTTATCAACAAGGAACCAAAGTCACCGATATAAGAATCGGTAGAATAAGCAGCTGAACTGGTAGTGGGCTGTTCATATCTGACGTTTTGTCGCTGTATATCATATTCTACAGAAGGACCGATGCCGATAGAGCAAGCGGGTCCAGGGGGCTTATTCTGAATTTCGGCATTCAAATGTTCGGTTTTGATGTCGCTGTCACTGCACACACACACATACACACAAAGTAAAATCATTTTTGGAGTTTATATGGTCAACTCACATATCCTACAATAAATTCTAAAGGATCTGTGTTTAGGTACCGAACCTCTTTAGGCTAGCGTGTGTGCATTGAGGCGATAACTCCCAGTTCTCTAGATAGAGGAGAAAAGACCTTACCAGAAGTGGGACATTAATGGAGTATATCTTAAAATCTTTTATATAAATTGAACACAACTAATTCTTATTATCAGAAGGTATTTTTCTGCACCTCGCCTCGTTACAAATCGTTTAATAACTTGAACTAAAGCAGTACAATGCTGCGCTTATAGAAAACAGCACAATTGCATGTCCGAGAATACTGGAAAATGTTTTCAATTTTATTTAATAATAAGGTCGTTTTTGTTATAGCAAATCTTAATCTAGTTATGGTTTTAGTTGTCAGTCGATTAAAATATTAATGTTTTGTTTCTTAGTTTTCTTTGAATATCACTAAATCATTTGTTACAGAACGCGTAGATTAAAGGTACGTATAGTTTTAAATATACATTTTGCTTGTAATTTTTTCGATGAGCCTAACGGGTCGATTAATTGTAGGTAAATAATAGCTGTTAGGGAATTCGGAATTTTAATTACTAGGGATTTAGGTTGTTTTTACAATATTAAGTAAATTGTTGGGCTCTGGGGTCCCTGACCATTTAATCAAGTGATTGGAGTTTAGAGCAACATGGATCATTTAATGTAGATGTTTTGGCTCTGCCTTGGAATTAATATGTAATTGTAAAATGAGTATTTTTCCAAACATCTACTACACGAAAGTAATCGCAATATTTGTACTCCACTATAATTGTCTTTTGAGTTGTCCTTTTACGATTTAAATTACATACATATATACATATAGATCATGCCCCTTTCCAAAAGAGGGGTAGGCAGAGACTTTCCTTCCACTAGCTACGATTCTGATATACATCTTTGGCTTCTTCAACATTCATCAGTCTTTCCATGTATTCTCGCCGGTTTAGGTTACTCCTGATCCTTTCCTTCTTTAGAACGTTAACTATTTGGTCATGGTACGTTCTTCTAGGTCTTCCCCTTCCAAGGTTCCCTTTTTTTTAATTACAATTAGATTTTTTTTTTTTTACTGAGAATAATTATACAAATTTCTTTAAAATATAAAACAGTAGCTGTAGATAGAGTTCTTGATATGTTTTGTATTTAGTTTCAGATCAGAATGTATCCTTTAAAACTGTTCCTCATTCTGGCTGTAGCACCATGTTTCTGCCAACGGCCATCATTCGCTGGATTCCGACCAATTGGATATCCAGAAGTGGAGAAACCTGTAGGATTAGGCGAAGAAATTGGAGACCACAAGATTCCAGCTCAATTGAACGGCAATAAAGACCATTTTAATCAGCTGCTAAAACTGCCAAAGCATCAACAGCCTTTCTTCATTGCAAATAAAGATCACATTGCTGAACACATGCAAAATCCAAAGACACATCCGCTTAGGCCTAGCATATTCAACCCGAATACTACGAAATAAAACTTTTTAGATTAAAATATGAAGCAAGTACTTGTATTTTTATTGTTTATTGTCCACCAACCTCAGCTAAGTTAATTAAGCTGCAAGTTCCATACTTTCCAGAGGATTATCAAAATCCGGGAGCAGCCAATAAGAGTAGCTACTCTGTTTTAGAAGAAGACTCACCGGTCACTGTAAATTAAACTACCATATGTTTAAACTAAACCTAAGCCAGTCCAAAATGTGCAGATTCTGCCAAGAGTCAGATGAGACAGCAATGCATGTTCTATGCTCATGTGGGCCACTCATGCACAGAAGGTGCATCCTTTTTGGACAGCACCAGGTGCAACCAGATGAGATACAGTCTCTCTCTGCTCAGAAAATCTAGTCCTATTGAGGCTAGGAACTATAAAACAACAAGGGGCGCTACAATAGATCTACTCTGGTCGAAGTAGTAAGGTGGCCACTAGTGGCTTCCGGCCCAAAGAATCATAATAATAAATAATAATATATATTCTTAATCCGTCACTACACGGCAGCATAATAATAATAGTAATATTTATGTTTTATAAAAAAAAATCGATGGTTTAAAATTAGATAGATGTTGCGTTTATCACTTGTCTGGTGAATCTGTACAATTACCACCACCAAAGTCAGAATAATAACTTAAATAAACTTGTAATTACTTATTACAATATTCACCACAGTCACGGTTAATAGATATAGAACATAGATTCAACTAAATGTATCAATTTATTTTCTACATGAAATGTAATAACTTGAACTAAAGGATTACGATTTAATTGAAATAGCTTCAGTTATTTTTCCATAATTATTTCAGTTGTCATATAGAACAATTGTGTGCCACACCTCGTTGAGTCATTACAAGGTAAATCTAAATCTTTGTGTCTGTTAATTGTAAGTTTGTAAAGGCCCCCGCGATATAGAGGTTGTTCCCAAAAAAATAGTTAAAGAAGATTTGGGGAAACCTAAATATGGCTGAATTAATTTTCCATTAGGGCTTACATTTCAATAGTCTTCTTAGAGATTATTAATAATAATAATAATAATAACGTTTATTTATCTCCACAAATTACAAATTAGAGTTGGTACAGTAATTTCGGTTGACATTTTAGTTTGACAACGTAATTTGTGGGAGATCTGGAGTCTAAACTAAGCTATTAAGCCTCCATCACAACAATGATGTACAGAATGTCAACGTGTGGCGTAAGGAGGTAAGTATGTATTTAAAGAAAGAAATATACAAAAATACTAATAATAATACATGCGTGTGTGTGGGTAAATTATATTTGCTATTAGCTACTACTATATTATCAACCGTGTAGTGACGGATTAAAAATACATAATGTCACTACCCCATTTCATACCGTGGGTGTCGTAAAAGGCGACTAAGGGGGTAAGCACTGCGAGAAAAGGAATAATATTCGAAACAAACCCTATAGCAACCCGTCTGGCTGGCATGGTACAGTAGGTTAAATTCTCTTCACAATATTTGGAGGAGACACGTGTTCAGCAGTGGGACGTTTATGGGTTGAGGTGATGACATCATCAGCAGCAGCATCAGGCTTCGTTTATTGAAAATAAAAAAATTAAGTCTCTCTATATAAAATAAACATTCAGATTATCTTAGAACCAAATAAGATGTAATTTAATAGTTTTTGAAAATTTACCATTATTGTCATTATTTATCCCTAAAGGGACATCAAATCTGTTAAGTGGGAATCTATTGAAAAGGCCTATTTCCAAATGGACGTCCGACGGCTGATATAAGGACGATGAATAAGTTCTTAAATTATTTCACATTTATTTTCAGACAATGTTTCGTACAGTATGTTTGATCGTGGTGATCGCCATTTTATTCCTGGAAGGACAGCATTGCCTCCATGATGCCGAAATTGAAACCCTGCAAGAATCTGAGAGTGATATTGAAATTGAAGAACCAAATATATCTGCAACCCCTGACGCAAATGGATGGCCACATCGCAAGTCAATAAGCCCTGATGCAAATGGATGGCCACATCGGAGGTCTGTAAGCCCTGATGTAAATGGATGGCCACATCGGATGCCTGCAAACCCTGATGTAAATGGATGGCCACATCGGATGCCTGCAAACCCTAATGTAAATGGATGGCCACATCGGATGCCTGCAAACCCTGATGTAAATGGATGGCCACATAGGATGCCTGCAAACCCTGATGTAAATGGATGGCCGCATCGCAGATCTGCAAGCCCTGAAGGTTCTGGATGGTCACGTCGTTGGTTTGCAGGTCTTAAAGGATATTTTGGATGGCCAAATAAGAAGTCAAGAAGGCCTGAAGGATATGGATGGCCACATAGGAAGTCTGCAAGCCCTGAAGGATATATTATGGATAGCCAGTAAGCGATCTGCTTCGCCGAATATAATTATGTGACCATACTTTAAGTAAAATCAAGCCTCTTTGTTCTGCAAAATAACCCCGATATCCAATTGATATTTTATTTATTTATTATATTTTACAATGCACAAATTATATGTTAGGTAGAATGCAAAGACTGTACCAAGAAGAGCTTGCAAGGTCTATCTGGGTATCAGCGAGTCGTAAGTAAGTTTTATTTCTATTATTAACAAATTAATTAATTAGACGTATAAACATTAAAATTTGCTTATTGTCTTGTTAGAAAGTAAGATTTTGAAGAAATCACACTCAATCACAGTCTTCTGGTATAACTCAATTGTTCTAGAATATTCTTGTTATAAAATCTAGAATATTTTCTAAATCAGAGCAAAAGAAATGTATGGTGCAAAAGCATACTAAATTGAGTGATTATTCACGGTTAGAAACAAAGAAAATAACAATATAATTATGATATACAAGTATAAAAACTGTTTTATTAGTATTTCGTCAGCATTTATAGTAGAATATTTTGAAAGGAAAAAATATGAAAGCAGAGAATGAGAAACATTTATCCAATGTAGGTAGCCAGACGTCTACAATAATAGAACTGGGTTTATTGAAGAAATAGTTTAATTGAAATCTATTTATTGCAAAAAAATAATATTTCAGTTCAGAAGCCAAGTAAAAAACGCATGTAAGTAGTATAACTTTAAGTGTATTTTTTCTTGAAATAGACAGGCTTTGTCGCTCGTTCTTTGTGAGCAAAGTTGTTGCAATTAACATAATAACATAACATAGCATCACGCCTTTTTCCCCGAAGGGGTAGGCAGAGGTGTTTCACACCCACATTTCGCCAGCTATGTTTGGTCCCATGAAATAGGGGGCTAGCCTATTGTCATCAAGCGGGAACATTTGTTTACCAAACTCCGGGAAATTCTAAATACTGGAATTTCATGATAGAAAACTCCTATACCATTTTGACCCTATACCATTTTTTATTGGAATCGAACTCGGGACCTCTTGCACAGCAGTCGTATACACTTCCCGCTGCGCCACCGAAGCAGTTTTGTTGCAATTTGTTTTATATTTTCAGATTACAATGTTGTCAAATATTCTACTATTTATTTTAGTCATTAGTGTTTGTTACTGCACTGTGATAGATGTATCTCCTCCGTCTCTTGATCCCATAGAGTTTCAACGCGCGCAAATATTCTACGAGGATGACTACTCCCAAAGGGTTTTATTGCCAGATGGACCTAATTATGACAATCCTATGTTTCAATTTTTGCAATAAATGGATTTTTTAATATTTTGGTTTTTGTGAAGACCCTTGTAGTTCAAGGTGTTGCCACTAGATGGCAATAATAGGAGAAGGTTTTATTGCCGGCTACTAATTAGAATGTGCATTTATTTAAAACTTTGTTTGACGTAGTTTCGAAGTTTTTGTTGTTTATTTTGTGCGTCAGAAAGTAAATTAGGTTGGTTTACCGCAGATTTTTGTTTTGTTAAATAAGGTGTGCATAGTTACAAATTTAATCCGGAGGCTTTTGGTCATTCAGCACTTTGGTTTGTCATGATTGAGAAATAACGTTGAATTCTTTAGCTTCGTGTAATTCGGAATGTACTAAACATTGGTAATAGAGAAATAAACATATTTTATGCAATAGGTACTTGCATTAATTAACTTTATATAAACACCTACCTTTTTGAAACTCGGCATATTTACAATCAAAATATTAAGCTACAGTAATAAAAAGTAAATCACGTAATACAAAATAATAATACAGTATCTTAGTTCATCAATCAAATAAATCAAATAAGAACTTTTGTTAATGAATTTTCTCAAATTTTAGGCTTTGTTGACCCTCGAAAATAAGATTTTCTTTTTGTCGACCGGGCACCGATTTCCCAAGGGGTTGATATCGATCACTTTCCCTGACCCCTGAATCCCTGACCTTGATGATCAAAATGAGTTTTTTTTTAATGTAACCTAGAATCACACACAATATCCCGTTGGTCTTCTTTATTCTAGGCCCTAGGGTATTATAAGGTATTTTTTTATACTTTACCCCCGAATTGTACCGAGCAACAGACAATCCGAAACCCCACCCACACTCCACAACACTGTCGTAGGTATATAATATAATAATAATATAATAATATTCTACCACATTCACACAGCGCCATCTAGTCCCATAGTAAGCAATTATATTTGCTTGTGTTATGGGTGCTAAACAACTGATATACTACTTAAATACATTTTTTTTTGTAAATACATACATATTATAGATAAATTACACCCAGACACAGAACATACCTTTATGCTCATCACACAAAGATTTGTCCTGGGTGGGGATCGAAATCGAACCCACGACCTCCGGCTTAGCAGTCAGGGTCACTAACCACTAGACCAACAGGCCAGTCAAATGTAGAACTGTAGTATAAATAATAATAATAATATAATAATAAGTTATCTTTTATCTTATGTACTATAAGAGAAAACAAAATCCTTCACACAATATATTATGTCTCATATGCCTTATTTATTCTAGGGTATATCCATGCAAATATTTTACCAGTCACAACGACTGAGCATCAACAATATAATTTATTGGAAACCTTTTCACCTTTTTGTGTAACAGAAAAACTATCCAAGTCCCAAGGCGTGTATCCTTTTTTATTCTACTTACATTGTCCTGACGTTGGGTCTACAGGGACCTGACACGACACTGAGACGTTTACTCCATACGATCTACGGGTCCTTCACGGAGTATGAGATATGAAGAAAAACTTGTGTTTAGAACAATTTGTAGGTACGTAAATAAATAATGTTTCTATATGTATTTTGTTTTACAAAAAAGGAACTACATACAGTACACATGTTGTATTTTTAAACGAGCAATTCTAATAATTAAAAAAAAAATGGCTCGTTGTGGCGGAAATTAGGTGAGGCCTATGTTCACCAGTGGACGTCATTGGGCTGATGATGAATTCCAATAATAATGTTAATATTGCTGAAACGGCTGTAATATCTAGTTCAAGTTAATCTGTGTGGCATTTTTCCTGGAAAACACTTAATGATTAAAATACTGCTAACGCCATCTTGTGGAATTATGTGGTACTATGTCTATGTTGTTTGGCAGGTTGCTTGGAAACCCCAATACGAAAAATCATTACAACATCACAAAAGTTATGAACCCTAGTTATTATTATGTAGCATATAAAAGAATTATTATTATACCTACCTATTACTACCTACCTATTACTTTGTTGAAGTGGTGATAGCCGTAGAGTAAAATCACCGGCAGACAAAACATGATGTCCGCATTAAATTCTGTAGATTAGTAGATTTCGCTTTGTGGAGTTTATAAGGTACTCGTATCATCATCATCATCAGCAACCCATTAAGTCCCACTGATGGGCTTGGGTTTGCTGGACTTACCATATATTATGCTACCTGTGAATTAAAATATCGTGAGGAAACCCACATCCACTAGAATCAATTACATGGCTACTTTAACTTTTATAACAACCCACGCCTTTTATAATTTATCCATCAATCTTGGATGTGGATTGGAATGGATTATCGCCTAAACCCTTTCAGCTTTTTTCACCTTTGCCCAGCAGTGGGACATGAGTCATTATTATTATTATTTTGTAGGAACATGCCATTATAGGGATGGAAATCGTAAACTATAATTTACTCACATATCAGCTGATTAAGCATCGGTTGATGCCATCGATCAAACTGACAATCGAGGACATGATTTCCTCATTAGGATATATTCTAGTTAATGAAGGGATGAACCATCTATTTTTATATCCATTCAGATTTTAGGGTTTCGTATCGCGAAAGGAAAAAGTGGAACACTTATAAGATATTTGTATATTTTCCTCAAGAACGCGTAAAGGTATCAAGCTGAAATTAATATCAAATACCTACTCAAGTCTGCAAACTTTGGCGCAAACAATCAAAAGATACAGCAGTTAATGCTCCATTTTTGTCGAATATCTTGACGATCAGATAAGTCTAAACCTATAGGGTACTAGAATTATGAAATTTGGCGTTTAAAGTAGAATATTCACGGATTCTCCACCCACACTTATAGGCACACAATTTTTATTACATAGATAATATTTAATGTAATGTATTTAATAGATCATTTATTTAGTTATTTTAACAAATTCAGTTCCAGTAGATTTCAAAGAAAAAGATTTTCAAAAAAAAAGTGAACATTTGTTTACTTGACAATAGGCTCGCCTCCTATTTGTTTTATTGGGGGCCAAACATAGCTAGCGAATTGTGGGTGTGAAACACGTCTGCCTACCCCTTCGGAGAAAAGGCGTGATGCTATGTATGTAAAAAAAAAAATGAAAGACTTTTTATTAAACAACCAATTTGATCTCAAAATATACGTTACCTTTTAGTGAATATAAACTAGGGTGAAACACTTTATGTCACATCCCTACATTTTTATAGTAGCTATCGCCATTTCTTACCGGCCAAATTTTTACATAAATGTCAATTTGCCAAAGTTTCCCTCAGAGAAATGATGCACATACATTTTTGCAAATGACATTTGAATTTATAGACCGAGTGAAACGAATATTAATAAAGCCTGGGATCCATCTTAGTGTAGAGATAGAGATATATTATGAACTAAGTCACCAATGGTATTGCTCCCCGCAGACGTCATGTTGGATGATTCAACACCACGGAATAGAAAAAACAAGGTAAGGTATTTCAATATCTAATTAGAAGTTCGATTTTGACCTGTTCGCATCAAAAATTTCTCATTTAAAACCATCTATTAACGTATTAAGAATACATAACGTCACTACCCTATCTCAACCCGTGGGTGTCGTACAAGGCGACTAAGGAAGTAGCGTTATGTAGACAAGAGCACTGCGAGAAAAGAAATATTCGAAACAAAACCCTATACCAACCCGTCTTGCCAGCGTGGTATTGTAGGCTAAATTCCCTCCACATTCTTTCGAGGAGACCTATGCCCAGCAGTGGGACATTTATGGGTTGAAATTATGATGATGATGATGAGCCAATTGCCTTTTACCGAGCTGAAGCTGAGAACTTCAAGAGAGAAAAAACCCTACCAAGGCTGTTTTTATCACATTAATAATTAAATACCTATATAGCACTATAGAAATTCATATAGTAATAATATACTTACATAATAATTAATAATATTGACTGACGAAGACTACTTTTTGGAAGGCAAGGCAGTCGGGTTTTTTGGTTTTTTTAAATAAACACTTGTTTACAATTTTTTTTATTGGTTCACAAAAGTAATAAAAAACCTTTTTACACAATTTATCATCATTATCATCATCTCAGCCTATTGTAGTCCACTGCTGGACATAGGCGTCTCCTAACACAATATATAAAGCAAAATAAACAGCAGTAACATATTACATAAGAAAAAATATGAATTATTTTGTTATTTAAACAACTAAAAACCAACAAGTATTTTAAAATTGACAATATCATTTAGTGCACACACCGCTCATCCTGTGTATTTGTTGTTAAAACTGCTCTCATTTCCACTTTGCTGGAGTCTTGACCTTATAACTTTGTAGAAAATGAAATTTAATTAGGCTGTAATTTTATTTACATTAGTATTGAAACTTTAGAAGTTACAAACAAATGGCTACTAGCGAAACAGAAAGCAAATTTAATTAAAATATTTAACTACTTCGGAATAATTTTGTTTTGTCAAACAATTTAGAGCACTTAAATGCTTAAAGTTGAGGAAATATTGCTTTAAACAAATTGTAAGCGCCCATTAAGTGAATGAGGTATAATTTATGAAATAATTAACTTCATTTAAACGTGAAGGGTTGTAATTAAATGAGTTTAACTTAATTATTTTGTCATAAGTGTGGACTCGGCGTGATGTGGTAAGGATTTTTTATGAAGTGTATAAATCTCCTTCTAAGCGTCTAAATCTTTAGGTTTTCTAGTGTATGAAGGAAGTAGTGTATTCTAGTCTAAAAAACCAGAATTGGGGAACGATTGAGAAGAAGAAAAGTTTAGTTAACGTAATTATTACGTATATGAATTTCACTTTGTGTAATATACATACATGTATTATGTACTAGTCAAGTGACTTACCATCTGCAAGCGGTGAAGGAAAACATCGTGAGGAAACCCTAACTAGAATAAATTCTGTGAATGTCTGTTCTACCAACCCGAGGCCAGAATGTGTGAATTATGGCCTGAACACTCTCGGGTCTCTAAATAGAGGAGAGGAGACCAGAGCCCAAAAGTGGGGACAATAAAGGGTTGTGGATGAAAAAAAAAATATTAAGGTACACTTGTGAGGCTTTTCTTAAAAATGGAGTTCATAATAACATGATGCAATTTTATTGAAAGGGATTTGAAGCTTCTTAAATTTAGCTTTTGTATGATGCGTATTCAACTTGTATTTTGTACTCACACTCTGTTTACATGTTATGAGTTTAGTTCAAAATGTTATCATTAAGTTATTATTTCGATGTCACGTCATGTAATAAAACCATCTGATAATACTTTCGACAGTATAAATAGCATAACGTTATCTGAGACATAAGGAAGTGTTAATTGGTCTTATCTTTATTATTGTTTTAACTTAATGACTTACCTTTAGTAATTACGTTATTTTAATGAAGAATGTGTTTTAAATTTTATTAAACAAGTTTTGTATGAATTCCTCAAGTAGCACCCAATCGAATAGCACTTACGCGAATAGCATCTAACATATCCCTCGAATATCAAGCGCCTATCAAGTGTATCTGTTTGCTAGGTTCATTTTTTACGAATACCCTAACAAAATTATTGATAAGTGCTATTCGAGGAATATGTTAGGTGCTATTCGCGTAGGTGCTATTCGACTGGGTGCTGTTCGAGGAATTCATCTTTTTGTAGGTTAATACCTGGTAGTGGTTAATTTCGTTATACGTATAAATTTGGGTTCAGGGGGCTTACTATGAATTTCGACATTCGAATGTTCGTATTTGATGTGCTAAGGAAATTTAGATATGGTCGCTGTCACTTTCAGACATTTGACAGCGACATCAAAACCGAACATATCGAATGTCGAAATTCATAGTAAGCCCCCACGTTCTTATTTAAAATAATGGAGTTTCTTCCTAAATTTAATATCTAGGCTCTATTATGAATATCGAAATTCGTTTGGTTGTTATCTAAATTGTGGTCAAATATTTGAAAATTACTTTCGGCACGTCTGTGGATGTATTTCGTCTTCTCTCATAGTATCAACGCCAAGCAGAAGTATATAATTATACTATTGCATTTTGTCTGGTGAGTGAAAAGCGCCAGAAGCCCAATTCCTACTCCCGTTCCTATTCGAAAAACGAATTTTTGTCCCTATTTTTCTTTTCGTTAAACAGCAGATGAAGATGTGGATAGGCCGTATTCTTGTCTACCAAATCGCAATAAAAAAATCCTGTTATACGCTATGCTGTTTGATAAATTTCATCTGAACCCGCATAACGGCTTTCGCGCGATTAACTAATAAAAACTAAGAAAAACACTTCTCAAACTTTCTAACAATATTAGGTATATACTACTAATATAAATTCGAATGTTTTTAAGATTTAACTAACATTAATATTTTGATATTAGTGGGATGTGAGATAAGTACTTATATTGGTAGGATGTAATATATACCTATGTATACCTATATGTAAATGTTAAAGAAACGGTGGATATAAAAGGAAATACAGATTTTTTGAATACATTTTTTTTATTTTGTATTATCAACAAAATGTGTATAAAACGTTTAAAGACAGTACTTAGTTTTAAAATAAATAACATCTAAATGACACGCATCAGTCTACTCAATCAGTCATTTAAAATTTTAGTACACAATAAATAATACTTTAAATATTAATTAATTGCCAATTGGTATTCTATAAAGATTCTACGTAATCCTTTGGTTTTCATTACAGTAATGGTCACAATCTCAAGTTATTTTACAATACAGTTTCAGAATTGGACACTATTTTCTAAAAGTATGCAATTGCACCAAGGTTTCAATTTATCACCTGTTGCAATTATTAATTAACAGAATCAATTTAATCATTTTACAGAGAAGAGACGAGACTTGAAATAACAATTTTTTTATTTTTATTATAAAATAATTTATGGCATCAAATGTAACCAAAAAAATATTATAACGCACACACCGTTTTTCGTCAATTGGTTTTGTATGACGTATCTTATTTCTTCTTGTCTCGATTCATTTAATGGAGTTCGGACCTTGTTAAGAATCGATAATTGATTACATTCATTGTTTTTATCGATTTTTGTTTAATTAGGTGCATTATTGCAGTTCTTACAACTGAACAGGAGAAACGCCACCAACAAATTCGTTTCCTCTTTGCGGGAACGTTTGTGGGTTTTTCCTTTGTTCCTCCAAAGCTTGCCAGTTGACAAGCCAGAAAGGTTGGCGGTCTACAGGTAGCTGGAGTAGTCGTTTAACCAGCTCTATATCACCACGAGCTTCAAGTGGTATCCGCATAGTTGTGGTAGTGCCATCACTTTCACCAAATCTGAAACACGAAATAAGTATTATAAGCTTTGCGTGTCTGACTCAGGCTGAGATCTATAGAGCGTACTTGGACTTTGCTCAGACTTCACTCCAACAAAACTTTGCTCAGCCTAATCTGAGCCAAAGCATTGATTTGGAATCTATAGACAATGTCATTGCTTAGCCCGCGTACGAATAGATGTTTCATTTCATGCATCATCTTCTGCTGAATTCTTTGTAAAATAAAAGATAAAACGAATGATACAATACTTTTTGTAATTTATAATAGTCCAAAAACTCCGTTTTCTTAAAATAACTAGATTATTTTTAAATTTTGTTGTCTAATATTGGTTAAATGTAATAAATATTAAGTTATGAAAGAAATTTAGTAAAGGATCGCTAATGACAGCTGTTCAATGTTCAATTAATGTTATGCGAAGTTCAATAGTCATTTTAAAATTATGACATTTGTAAACCATTATTTTTTACAGTATAATAGCCAAAGATTTTCGTAAGTCGTCGTTTTTGAGAACTTTGACTTTGCTTAGCTTGGGTTTGGATAAAGTCAAAGTTTGCACTATAAATACCGATTATGTCTTATCTCGAAAGTTTAGTCAGAGCAAAGTCCAAGTACGCTCTATAGACCTGAGCCTTAGACTTAGACCAGTAACTCATGTTATTAAATTTTTGTACGTAGTGCTTTCTATCTTATAAGTTCCGGTTCTTTCCCTATTACTTTTGAGAGACAAAGAAGTGAGAATACCTTCTTTCCAACTTCTCCATTTATTGTAGGGTTTCAAGACAGTAAGACTAGACATTCCCTAAGATTATTGTGTGACATAGCTCGGTGTTTGCAAGGGGTCATAGCTTAATCCTGGCTATCAGGAATTACAGTGGTAGATTTGAGGGGGCGACTGTATCTCTGCGTGTTTGATGCCTACAGAAAGATGCAGCTAGCATCTTTTACCGTCATCATCAGGGTTCATTATATGCTTGCACAAGCAATTGTACTGGATTTTTATTCTATGATGCGCTCAAAAACTTCATATTTGATGTGGCGAATGCACCATAGCTTCAACAGCCTTGCTATAAACAATTATGTCCTACAGCATCACCAATTATAGCATTATACAATATAAATACATAGCATCACGCCTATTTCCCCCGAAGGGGTAGGCAGAAGTGTTTCACACCCACATTTCGCGAGCTATGTTTAGTCCCATGAAATAGGTGACTAGCCTAATGTCATCAAATGGGATCATTTGTTTACCAAACTCCGGCAAAGTCTCAATACTAGAATTTCATGATACAAAAGCCCAATACCATTTTCACCCGACCCAGGAATCGAACCCGGGACCTCTTGCACAGCAATCGTAAACACTTCTTGCTGCACCACCGAGGCAGTCACTGAATAAATTTAATTCTGATAATCTGTAAACTAAATGACTTGCAAGTAAAGTTATATTCACCTGTCTGCTAAAACACCTGAAGTAGTCGTAGTCTGTTCAATGATGGGATATCCAACTGGGTTTCTACCGGCATACGGTGACCGCTGAGCTAAGCAGCTAAGAACAACAGCTGACAATACAATGAGGAACTTCATTGTGGTTCTGTGAAAGATTAAAATAAATTAACATTAGATAGGTAATATTACGCCATATTTTATTACTACAGTTGTCTTTGTTTTACGCTTACAATATTAATATACAATGAATGGGTTTAAAAGTATATATAAAAAAAATAACCAGTAAAACTTGTTTTGAGCCTACTCGGCATATTGACATTTGATTTAATTGATTTCAAATTCGTAACAAAATTTAAATATTCTATGTATTGGTTTTATTATTATTGGAACTCAGACCGGGGCGTGGCAATCACGCGGTCCGAATTCGATCCCGACCGGCAGTACCAATGTGGTTTCCACTTTGAGGAATTTATATCTACTAGTCAAGTGACTTATCATCTGCTAACGGTGAAGGGAAACATAGTGGGGAAACCCACATACCCTAGAAAAAATTATATGAGTATGTCTGATCCCCCAACCCGCACTAGGCCAGCGTGAGTGGATTATGGCGTAAAAACCCTCTCAGCTCTCTAGTTAGTGGAGAGGAGACCCGAGCCCAGCAGTGGGACTTAATGGGTTGCCGATGTTGATGCGACCCGTGGCAGACTTTGGTTAAAATAATTATTTATTGAAATAAAAATGTTGCTCTACATGAAAATAGTTCTTCTATTTTCATGTCATCATCATCAGCAACCCATTAAGTCCCACTGCTGGGCTCGGGTCTCTTCTCCTCTAACTAGAGAGCGGAGAGGGTTTAGACCATAATCATGTAGAGCAACATTTTATTTATTAGACAAATATCTTAGAATCTATTTATTATATTATACTTTTATACATAGATATGATATTTTATTTATCGCAAAGGTTCGTTAGCCGCAATAAAGCCACAAAACTGATAGCTGACCTCTGTCAGGCCTAGATTACGGCGATAATATGCTCTGGCCACAACCGTTATTATATACTCATACGAGTAGACTAACTTTATACTAAAGTAGAAAGTTATTATAATTATATACACAGTATTAAGTTTTATATAATTTATGATTAAAATTAATGAGGCATTTTGTTAACAATTTATAATTTAGTTCTAGGTATGTATTATGTCAACGTATTTATGTTATGCAATGGCTTTGTATTGAATGCGTCCTATTTTTTTTTTTTTTTTTTTAAATTATGCCCATAATAATCTAATGTATACAGAATTTAATTATACTTATCATGATTATTTCATATTTCCATTTAAAAAATGTATTTTTATATATGTTTGCATTAATTAACAAGTGTATTCATAAAAACTGACTAAATAATAATATATACAACAGTTTAAACTAAAGCTAACCTACTTATAGAAAAGAAAAACTATCTATTGACATAATTACAAATAAATAATTTTAATAATTATTATTTTATTTTTATTTTCGCATGATAAATAAATACTTACATATTATTATTTATTAAACACTGTACACTAACACAATCACAAACTAATAAGTGAAATTGTAAATATTGATCGAATCGAATTTAATAAATATCTACTAGCGATGTTCACACTACAAACGTAAACAAACTAATGATACGCTTAGTCCATCCACAATTTATATATAAACAAATAAATATGACCAGTTTCTAAACGAAAGAGATGGCTAATAACTATTATAATAAGTTGAAAAGGGACGGCTATAGGCTTCATTCGGTGAGGTGATGACGCATAAAACCATGCTGTATTACTTTTCTTGGATTTTCCCACTAGGTTTTAGAATTTTTGCAATTTGGTGACGTATATTGCATGGGCAATGTTGTTGGAAGTAAACCTCATTAAATTATTGCGTCAAGTTGAAATATAATATAATAATATTCTGCCACATTCACAATGCGCCATCTAGTCCCAAATTAAGCAATTATATTTGCTTGTGTTATGGGCACTAAACAACTGATATAATACTTATATACCATTTTTTTTTGTAAATACATACATATTATAGATAAATTACACCCAGACACAGAACAAACAATCATGCTCATCACACAAAGATTTGTCCTGGGTGGGGATCGAACCCACGACCTCCGGCTTAGCAGTCAGGGTCAGTAACCACTAGACCAACAGGCCAGTCTAAAACTATAGTATAGTAATTAAATATAGCAATATAATTTAATCTTTGTTAGTTTATTGGTAATTTCAATTACGGCTGGCAGGAACTTTATTTTTATTGGCTATAAAAATAAATAAGGGTGATTTTATAAAACTATAAAAATAAAAGTCAATTGGCAAATTCGAAGACTTTTAATTAATATCAAATTGATATTTAATAATTTTTACTTAAAATAACTGTTAATTAATTGTAGGTGGAAATGGATTTGTAATTGTCAGAAAAAAGTTATCGAAAATTTTCGCCCATGGAAAGCCGGGCATTTAATTTATTATTAGTCACCCAGTAATAAATAAAATAAATGAAAAATATTCAAATAACGAATCAATGAAAACGTGAATCTATACTTAATGTATTATTATAAAGCTGAAGAGTCTGTTTGTGTGAAAGCGCTAATCTCAGGAACTACTAGCCCGATTTGAAAAATTCTTTTAGTGTTATAGGCTATATATATCTTCACGCTACAGCTAATAGGAGCTGAGTAGTGGCCAAACAAAAGCGACAGGAGCGACGCCCCGCGCAACTTCTAGAAATTACTGAATAAGTCGTAGTAATATTTCAGCCTACGTCCAGCAGTGGACTGCAATAGGCTGAAATGATGATGCTGATAAATATTTAAAAAAAAATTTCTTCTTAATTTAAGTAAGATATTGAACCCGAGTATTTCTATGCCTGTTTTATGTATAAAAACTGGTTTAAGTAGGAAATAATTATGGAAATAACTTCAACCGTTTCAAGATAGTCCACTTATTCAAGGCCGCTAAGTGCCAAGTACATATAATGAATTGGAAGTTTACCCGTCTGTGGTAATAATTGCATAAAGACAGAAGCTGGTTACTCTAACTACTGTTTGGTAAATAAATTGACTTGCATTTGAAGAGCAAGTTTTATCTGAGTTGGAAATAGAACCTATGTTCAGCAGTCACTTAGACGAACACTTTAGTAGTCAAAACAAAGTGAAGACGGGTTAATTTTAGGGTCAGTACGTTATTATAGGTTTAATTAGGGTAATATACTTATTTTCGGCGTTAAGATACTTAAATTTTATTAAGCTTTATTTTCATTGACTGGCCTGGTCTAGTGGTTATTAGTGACCCTGACTGCTAAGCCGGAGGTCGTGGGTTCGATCCCCACCCAGGACAAATGTTTGTGTGATGAGCATAAAGGTTTGTTCTGTGTCTGGGTGTAATTTATCTATAATATGTATGTATTTACAAAAAAAAAAAAAATGTATTTAAGTAGTATATCAGTTGTTTAGTACCCATAACACAAGCAAATATAATTGCTTAATTTGGGACTAGATGGCGCTGTGTAAATGTGGTAGAATATTATATTATTATTATTGCTCAATTATGTAATTAGTTTTAAATTTAAATATAAAAACTGGTTTAAATTTACACTTCAATTGAATTTAATTGTATTGAGCTATAAAATTAAAATTAATTAACATAATTATATTCATAATGTTTAGTAGAGCTTCAATACTAGAAGAAATCTTTAACCATCTTTTTCCTCAACTACCCATTCCTTCCAACTGTTGGGTACAGGTCAATAAGAAATCTGATTTCTTCTGAAGAACAAAGGGATTAAGTTTTCTGGTAATTAAATATATTGAGGGTATTAAATAACATTACTCATATAAGTGGCAACAAAAGGTAAGTTAACAACAAAATTGACTGTCACCGTGGCGCAGTGGTTAAAGTGGTCGCCTCGCCACTACATCGCCGTGTTGGGTGACGTGGGTTCGATTCCCACACGAGACAAATATTTGTGTGATTCATAGATATTTGTTTCTAGTCTGGGTGTACTTTGTGTCCGTTAGTTTTATGTTTGTAAAGTTCCCCGTGACACAGGGCTTGTTCCCTAGTGCGGGCGTTGTCTTTTTAAAAAGAAAAAAAGAAAAAAAAAAAAAATAAGAAATCTGATTTCCTCTGAAGAACAAAGGGATTAAGTTTTCTGGTAATTAAATATATTGACGGTATTAAATAACATTACTCATATAAGTGGCAATAAAAGGTAAGTTAACAACAAAATTATCTTTAGCGGAAAAATACAGGCTTAAATGCATATTAGTACTTTAAGTGAGTCAGTGAGGATTCACTTGAATATTGTGGTCTTCAAGCAAGGAATATTGTCATTATCCTATTGACCCAAAAGATTAACTGTCATTAAAAAGTTAACAATATAATAAAGGACAATAGTTAATTGGTGGTCAATGAGATTTCTAAAATTAATACATAATTATTATAATTATTGACTTATAATTACTTCAAAAATAGTGATTACAAATATAACCGAAAGTTAGTTAATTTAAGCTGGTATTATAGGACCTGGACATTGATAAACATACATTGTATATATTTCTAAATACTTAATATACATTTAAACACCTAAACTCCGAAAAATACATTTGCAGATTATACAAATATTTTCCAACCCAGGAATCGAACCCTAGACCTCAAAACAGCAACCATATACACTATAGCTGCGCCACCGAGGCTGTCCCAATTCTGATTATGATAGTTCAAATTTTTGTATTTAAAACAATTATTTATAGGCAACACGTGCAAATAACCCATCCTATACCCACCTTAACATAAAAATAATGATAAATACTAATTAATCATAATAAATTAATCAATAAATAATCCGTGTAGTGACGGATTAATATTACATAATGTCACGTCACGTAGTACTATTACATATTCTGTGATGTCACTACCCCATTTCAACTCGTGGGTGTCGTACCAAGCGATTAAGAGATGATGATAGGCGGCACGTGCAAATAAACCATCCACAATATCATCATCATCATCATCATATCAGCCCAACGACGTCCACTGCTGAACATAGGCCTCACCTTATCCACAATATACCAACCTTAAAATAAAAATAATTATTAATCACCATCATCATCATTAGAACCCAGAAACATCGCACAGCTAGGCACGGGTCGCCTCCAAAAATTGTGAAGGGAATTTAGCCACGTTCGCCAGACGGGTTGGTATAGGGTTTTCTTTCGAATTTTTCTTTTCTCGCTGTACTCTTGTCTGTTTAACCTTTTGGCCGCCACGTCTACTAGGTATCGCCGTGCATGTAAGCTTTTAAAATACAGTACATTTTTGACGTGCCATACCGTCATTGGCGTGGTGAGCACATTTTCATTTTACGTGTATAGACGTCTCTGGCGTTCAACGGGTTAAGGTTTCTTCTCAGTCGCCTTTAACGACAGTGTCCCCCTTATTAAAAAATAGGGCCTAAGCATTAAACCAGGTTTAAATTGACAACTTTGGCACTAAAACAATGGCTTATGTCAATTTAAACTTGATTTAATACTTAGTTAGTCCATACTTTGTAATAAGGGGACCTGGGTTTAAATGAGGTAATGACATAATATGTTCTTACTCTGTCACTACACGGCAATACTAATAAATCTATAACTATTTTTTATCATTGTAACCACGACAGTTCAAATTCCTGTTTCCAAAACGTTTGTTATTTATTGGCAACACGTGTGGTTATAGTATTGCTAGCATCTACACGCTTTTGTAACCGGTTACCGTACCCAGGGAATAGGAGAGCTGCAAACTTGTTCACCAACTTTACCGACAAGGAAAATGTTTTTATTTATGAACAATTTAAAAAGCAAACACGTCATTTGATGAACCAACTTTACTGATTGTATTCCATACGCAAATATTTGGGTATTAACTGCATTTATTGTCGATAAAAAGTCAATAACATTATAATTATCATCATCATTAAAAACCCATTTCTTTTCATTATTGAACACACGTCACTCCTCTGGAAAGGAGACTTAGTCTACTGTTAACATATTGATCAGACATTAGATTTTATTGCAAAGGTTCAATGTGATTAGTTGACCTAGGCGCCTATTAGAAGGTCGCTGACATTATAACAGGTTCTGACGACTTACTCCAAGCGAAGTGTAGATGCTCTATGATTTTAATAAGTATTATGGTCTTTTGGCAGATTCGAGCCAGCGATACCCACATAACCGTACCACCAAGTGTACTTTTGCCAAGTGCGAGTCGGACTCGCGCACTGATAATTCCGTTTTTTCCTTTTTGAGGTACGGAACCCTATAAAGGTGTCTTTTAAAACATTATCCCCCTAATTACAAAATACGGACTAAGCATTAAACCAGCCATTGTTTTAGTGTAAAGTTTTTGTAAACTTTTTAGTGTAAACCAGGTTTAAATTGACATAAGCATATCAATTTAAACCTGGTTTAATACTTAGTCCATATTTTGCAATAATATTACATTATATTCTTGTATGGAGTAATATTACATTATATTCTTACTTTGTCATCACATCATAGGTTGAACTGTGGTGAAATCATCCCTTGTTGCAATTACTTCCTATCAATTAACCATGTGATATATAGGTACAAAGTGTAAAGGTCGTTCTAGTACTGTTACTCATTTATAAGTAGGGAAATCAAATGAATAAATCAATAAAACCAATGACTTAGCTATTTCTAAATGCATCTAGTAATTGTGACTCATAACGCAATCAATTATTTAACTTATTAACAATTTTGCTTTGAATTTCTTTAAAGATCGTTTATAGCCGATTAGGAAAATCCCAAGTTCCGAAGCATTTTTTGCCAAAGCTCTATAGGTAGAACTTTCTAGAATATGAATTTTAATATAAAGGTTTCTCCACCGGTCTTGCTTGTTCCGCGACAATTAATAGATTTAAAGAATACAAAGAGAATAAATAAGTAAAATTAAAAAAGGTGTTTAAATTAATAATTTCGAAACCTCCACCATCCCAAACCCTGAGCTTCGACCCCTGTTACAATTTAGCTAGAAATGTAAAGTGTATGCATATTTTTGGGATTAATATTGCATGGTATAGTAGGCTAAATTCCCTCCACAATGTTTGGAGGAAACCCGTGCCCAGCAGTGGGACGTTTATGGGTTGAAATGATATGGTGATAGGTAGCTGGCTGATGCCTACGTCTCGAGTTCACCTCATGATCAAAAACCCACAAGTATTCTAATTTATTATTTTGAGGGCCTTCCTGCTCGGAATTTTGATAACTACCAAATTTTTGAAAAAAAAAAAAACAATTGTCGAATATTTGACACCGAACTGAAATCGCCTAAGTTAAATTATATGATCAATTAGACCCTGAGCTGGTCTAAAATGTGTAGACTCTGCCAAGAGTCAGAGGAAACTGTTCAGAAAATTTGGAAGTTCCTAGTTTCTACAATTTAATTATTTAATTTCGCGGTATGCCAGTTTAAACTGTCATTCGCCGGGTGCTTGTCAATGCGCGTATACCGTCCGTTTTGGAGCCAAACGGCCTAGTGCGTAGCGATGGTAAGCGACCCGACGACATGACTCTCGTTCCGTGGAAGATGGGTAAGCCCTTGGTGTGGGATACTACTTGCGTTGACACACTAGCGGCATCTCATCTTTCACGAACTGGTATTAAAGCTGGTTCTGCTGCCAATTCTGCAGAGTGCCCCAAGCAGCGTAAATATGAAAGTCTTGGTGAGACTTACATATTATTTGAACCTTTTGGGGTTCGCTCACAAATTTTATCGTGAAATTTGTAAGCGTGTTTCTGACGTATCACATGACCCAAGGGCTGGCCTCTACCAATGCATTAGCCTTGCTATCCAACGCCATAATGTGGCTAGCCTTTTGGGTACGTTTCCTCTGGAATCTGATCTCAATCAGATATACTATTTCTAGGAATTTCCTGTAAATAAGGTATCTGGTTCTTTTTTTTTTAATAGGTTAGTTGTGTATAATTTTTAAGTTATGTGTAAATATTTTATTGAATAAATGTATGTAGTTTCTACAGAACTAGTTTATTCTTTACATACAAAAATACAAATCTTTCCTCTTTATTAGATTAGTGTAGATATAGATAACTACAAGACAAATATGGTAACTAAAAAAATATGAGGAAAAAACATATTTAAACTGGAAATTTTTAAATCAAAACGATAGTAATAAATGTTAAAATTTTGATTAATTGCTAGTTCCAAAAAAACTTAAGGAAAAGCTTTTATTTTTTTACACATTAAGAAGGTATAAGCTTCGCTTCGCACTATTGTGATAATTCAAAGTCGTAAAGTCTGTCGCAATTTGATGGAAATAATAAATTGATGTATGGCCTAAAATAATACTAAAAGATTTTCTAGAACATTCTATATTAGGTGGTTAAAAATACATATTATGCGAGTTGAATTGATTTCATAAAACTAAATCATAGTGGTTTTTAAAAGTAAAAGTGAATTTGCAAAAAGAAGAGATACAGTTCGATTTTTTGCGGTGTTCAGTGGTGAAAGGGTAGCGGTATGAATATGAAATTACCCGTAATAAAGAAAAAAAATATGTTAAATTGAAATTTACTAATGTAACACATCCAATGATATGAAGAAAATATTTTAATCTACCATATTTTAGAAAAGCAAGTTCAAGTTCGAAGTGCCTTACAAATGTACAATTTTGTTTAGAAAATATTTAATACTAGAAGTCGTGCGGCTTCGCTCTCGTTCTGTTTTATTTCGCCACTGCTCAGCTCCTATTAGCCGTAGCCTGATGTTAGATAGCCTATACTCTTCCTCGATAAATGGGCTGTCCAACACTAGAAAAAAATTCAAATTGGACCATTACTTCCTGAGATCCTAGAGTTTAACCAAACAAACAAGCTCTTCAGCTTTATAATATTAGTATAAAATTCAAAACGCGATGTTTTATCAAAGGCCTGCAATACGATTCCTTATCATCAGTTGAGGCCACAAAACGATGATAAATTGTTGTGATGTCATTTTCATAGCAAACTATCTTCCATAGGAAACTTCCTACTTGTAAACTATAGGTATATGCAATTGAATAAGGAAAAATATTACAACTAAAGGAAAATAAATTGAAAGTCTACAAAAAGTTTCAATATCATCACGTTCCTGTCATGCACGTAGAATTAACTATTAACTTTAATGACATTGCTTGTAAATGTACAACCTCGAAATAAAGAGAAAAAATATTGCATTGTTGCTTCTAAAAGCTAACTTAATTCATCGTTATTTACAGTCTCTTCAAGAAAATTCTATTTTATAGCAGTCTATAGTTAATTGTCAGCAATTTTAAAAGTGTTTTCTTATAATATGAAGATTTAATTTTCTTGTTACGGACACGTCTGCGATAGCGACTAAAGTGACAAATCCTTTTATTTGATAGACGTTAATCTCGTAAGATGTATGCTTAAAATACATAATGCTGACAAATGAGTTTGAGAACACGTCGTAGAGAAAATCAATGAAGAGGATATTCTTTGAGGAAAGATAAGTCGCAGTATACCATTATTGTTGTTGTTCAAAAACCGTAATGGAGTATTGCCGCGGCTTTTTTTTGGTACGAGAATTTGTTTGAGAATATCGCTTTGATCAGTCGTGGGTGAATTATGATAAATTATGGATATTATATATTAGTCTATTGTTTGTTTTTGCCGTGTAGTGCCGGATTAAGAATACATAATGTCACTACCTTTTTTTTTTTTTTTTTTTACTTGGGGAAATGCCTGACGCATACCCCTCGGTCTTGGGGAAAGAACCGAGGGGTTATGTGGGGCTCGCACCCACTAAAACCCCAAGGTGTTCCTCTCGTCGCGCTCTGCTGTGGTCACGGGAGCGCAGGAACATTCGTCCGCGACCACAGCGACGATGGCCCGCTACGGGCCCCCTCTCTGCCGGAGCTTAGCTCCGGCGGTGACGTGCGGGAACACGCACACGCCACCAGAAGACGCTCGCGGTCGACTTTCCCCAAAGTCGACCGGTCCTGGCATGGCGGACGCGCTCAGCCGGGCGCGTCCTCTTCTCGGGCTATTACGGCGGGAGGTCGCGGGCGTAAGCCCGCCTTCTCCCACCTACCCTTCGACGGCGGATCGGGTCACTGAGGGCATCGTCTTCCCTCTGCCGTTCCGCCTCCTCCTTCTGCCTCATCACCTCTTCGCAGAAGGAGAGCACTGCTCCCCAGTTCGTCTCGCTCTCCAGCATGGCCTTCACCACTGCTGGGAGCGAGAGATCCTCGCCTATGATCGAGGCCAGTGCAGCGCGCTGACCCGCCCACGCCCCGCACACCTCAAGGGTGTGCTGGGCTGTGTCCTCCGGGGAGCCGCAATGATGACAGATACATTGCGGCTCCCTCCTCGCGACCCGGCACAGGTACCTCCCAAAGCAACCATGCCCCGAGAGCACCTGCGCCAGGCGATAGGTCAACGCCCCGCGTCTTCTTTCGGTCCATTCTCTGAGAACGGGCCGAATGGCCTCGATGCGGTGACCGGCGCTCGGTTCCGCAAGCCGCTGCTGCCACCCGTGAAACAGGGCCTCTCGAGATCGGCCCCGCAGGTAGCGCAGTTCCTCCGGTGAGGGCTCTAGCCCTCGGCTGCGGAACTCAGCCGTCAGCCTGTACACGTTGGCCAGGACGATGGCCTCCAGCTCCCAAGGTGGGGCCCCCGCCAAGACGCAGGCCGCACCGTATGAAACGGTGCGGTAGCACCTGACCGCCCTGCGCGCCATTACCCTCTGCGGTTGTCGCAGAAGTGCAACGTTTTTGGCGCACAGGGCGTCCACCCACACTGGGGCCCCGTAGAGAGCCATCGACCTGATGACCCCCGCGTACAGGCGACGACACGACGCGCTCGGTCCCCCTATGTTGGGGAGCAGGCTGCCGAGAGCCAAGGCGGCGCTGGTGAGTCGCGGCACCAGCCGTCGGAAGTGCTCCTTGAACGACCATGTGCCATCCAGAATGAGACCTAGATAGCGCATGGCCGCTCCCACCGCTATGCTCTCACCGCTCAAGATGACCTGGACCCCGGGAGGTGGCTTCCTCCGGGGTCCGTGAAAGCACAGCGCTTCCGACTTGTGTAGGGCCACTGTTAGGCCCAACCGCCTTATACGACCGACGACATGGGCGGCTCCCGCCGTGGCGACTAACTGCGCCTGACGGAAGTCCCGCCCACAGGCCGTCACCAACGTGTCATCAGCGTAACACGTCAGTCCCACGCCGGGAAGGTTACTGCCGCGGAGCACCCAGTCATAGGCGATGTTCCACAGTAGGGGTCCAAGCACCGACCCCTGGGGAACACCGCACGACATCCGCCTTTGGCAGCGACCCTCCTGCCCCTGGTACACCACGACGCGATCTCGCAGGTAGTCAGAGACGGTGACGCAGAGGTAGGGAGGCAGCCTGTGATAGAGGAGTGCCTCCCTAATACACTCGAAAGGTATCGAGTTGAAGGCGTTGGCGATGTCAAGGGACACCGCCAACGCCACCTCGCCTCGAGACACCGCCTCACCCGCGATTTTCCTCACTTTGAGGATCGCGTCTACAGTGGACCTACCCCTGCGGAAACCAAACTGGTTGTCCGACAGGTCGGGGCCCTCCGTCGTCATGTGCCGGACGATGCGAGAAGCCACCACCCTCTCCAGTAGCTTCCCGACCTCGTCCAGCAGCACTATCGGTCGATAGGACGACGGAGAGTCGGCTGGGCAGTCCCCTTTACGTAAGAGGACCAAACGGCCTGTCTTCCACATTTGTGGGAAACGCCCTTGCTCCAGGCAGGCTGAGAACAGCCTGCGGAGTCTACCCTCAAGGGCGTCGTCGTCGAGGGCCATCACCCAGGCTTTGCCCGGGATTCCGTCCGGCCCCGGAGCGGTGTTTTTGCTCCGGAGCCGTAGCACGGCAGCGCCAAGCTCGGCTGCCGTGACCTCGGGCACCTCGACGACGTTGTCGTCGGTGTGACTCTCGGCCGAAGGTGGCGCCATCGGTGGAGGCGTGTGCTCCTCTCTGTGCGGAAACAGAGTGGACACCACCCTCTCCAGCATATGCGGCTGGAGAGTCTCCGTCACAGGTGGTGCCCATGGACGGAGCTTGCCTCGCACCTGCCGGTATGGGCGACCCCATGGGTCTCTATCGAGGGAGGCGAGAAGTTCCTCCCTAGAGACCTCTTTTGACCGGCAGATCGCCACCTTCAGGGCTGATTTCGTCTCGATCTGCCGGTCAAAAGAGGTCTCTAGGGAGGAACTTCTCGCCTCCCTCGATACTCACTTAGTCGACACCCACGGGTTGAGATAATGTCACTACCCTATCTCAACCCGTGGGTGTCGACTAAGTGAGTATACAGAAAAGAGCATTGCGAGTAATAGGAAAATTCGATACAAACCGTATACCCACTCGTCTGGCCAGAAACCTAAATTCCCTCCACACTCTTTGGAGGAGACCCGTGCCCAGCAGTTGGACGTTTATGGGTTGAAATGATGACGATGATGATTGTTTGTTTAAAATACTTCTTGTCTAGTCTTCACTTAGAGTCCGGATCTAAGAGCAATTAAGTTTGACTATAAAAATATAAAAATACTAAGTGTTTTTTATGGAATTCGATTTTTTTAAATCACGACGGCGGCAAACAGCCGTATGGCAAAAAATAATGCATAATTTAACCGCCACTACGTAATAATATTATGAAGAGATTTTGTGACTGCATTTCTGATAGTTTATTGATTAATAGAATATAATAATAATATGACATGTATTTTACCACATTCACAGAGCGCCACCTAGTCTCAAAGTAAGCAATTATATTTGCCTGTGTTATGGGTACTAAACAACTTATACACTACTGAAATATATTTTTTGTTTGTAAATACATACATATTATAGATAAATTACACCCAGACACAGAACAAACAATCATGCTCATCACACAAAGGTTTGTTCTGGGTGGGAAATGAACCCCTGACCTCCGGCTTAGCAATCAGGGTTACTAACTACTAGACCAACAGGCCAGTCAAATGTATGTATTTAGATGCTGATAGGTATTTGTCTTTTTAATATGAATGCGTTATCATGGGTTATCACAGTATGGAAGCGGCATGATAGGCACGTTAAACAAAACATATTATTGAAGTTTTATCTAATTGTGGTTTAAATAAATCTAAAGCCACAGTGACCATAAATTAAATTGATGTTTAGTTTCCTTCTAGCTTTATTAAACTTGTATATGTTGTTAAAAATATTTATGAATTATACATATACTAAAATTCTAGATAAAAACAGATTTTACAACCAATACCCATTTATTATTATTATCGGAAGAAAAAAGGTCATTTCGCAAGAAGTCCTCGTAAGTATGACGTTTAAAATCTATTTACAAAACTTTAGGAGTTGGGAATCACCGAGGCCATACATATTCATTGATGTTTTCTTAATTTCGTGTACATAAGGCATAATTTATTCTAGCAAACAAAGCTAGTATGTTTAATTATATATATAATCCATACTAACATTGAGAATGTGATGTTAAAGTGCTTTCCAGTGAAAGTAAAATCCTTAGAAATTATGTTCCGACACAATTCTTAGTACGTACCTAAAGATTTTTCAGTACTTATAATTTTTAATTAATTCCTATGTTTCGACTAGAATTTTGAACTAACATGGCACTCAGATAGCTTTTATTGTATCATTTTTTTATCTTTATTTCTCATGGGTCATACAGGCCAAATAGCGGAAAAAGGCTTAGACCAAATAAAACATCAGTCTATTGAGCTGTACGTGTTATTTTTTACGGTTCAAGTGAAGTTTTATCCGTTTCTCGTGGTCGAATTAGAAGGTCAAGTTCTCGCGATCAAACAATGAATTTTAATCCGATTGCTTTTAATCTCCAGGGAACTTAGTGTTATTTATTGGTTCAGATTTTGTTTTGGTATTCACATTGAATAATTTTTTTTATTTTGTTTTGATCTACTACTACATTACGTTTAATATTATTATTAAAGACAACGCCCGCACTAGGGAACAAGCCCAGTGTCGCGGGGAGCTTTACAAACATGAAACTAACGGACACAAAGTACAACCAGACTAGAAACAAATATCTATGAATCACACAAATATTTGTCTCGTGTGGGAATCGAACCCACGTCACCCAACACGGCGATGTAGTGGCGAGGCGACCACCTTAACCACTGCGCCACGGTGACAGTCAAATACTACAATATTACATTATTCTTCGATGGAATGACTAATTGCGTTGATAAGAAGAAAGCCCCATATGGACTAGTTAATATGGCAATATTTTTAGTACCCTTTTTTATTAAGTTCGAGGAAGATTCTTTTGATAGGAAAAAATTTAAAAATTGTTTACAAATTTAATAATTATTAAAATTTCGATACCGAAATCTAGAAGTAGTGCTGGATTGAAAAC
Organism: Laspeyria flexula; assembly: GCA_905147015.1. Lineage (NCBI taxonomy): Eukaryota > Metazoa > Arthropoda > Insecta > Lepidoptera > Erebidae > Laspeyria > Laspeyria flexula. Next base: position 4,824,139 of record LR989964.1, on the reverse strand, counting down.
AAAATTCACCAGGAAGTGTAAGTTTATAGATAGCTGTAGCTGGATCTTTGTCTGTCAACTACTCAGCTTTTATGAGTCATAGCGTGATGTTATTAAACCTTTAGCCTTCCTCGATAAATAGGCTATCCGACACAAAAAGTTTTTTTTAAATTCCGACCGTAGTGCCTGAGATGAGCGCGTTCGTTTATGGGTTGAAATGATGATACGTATTTTTACAACCTGGGTTTCTGTACCAACGTAACGACCCTAAACAATACGAGTACATTGTGATCGGCCTACTCTAAAGTAATGATAAACAATGCGCCATTGTTTTAAGAATCATTAATGCTATCACCAATTTTCGGTACATTATACTTATCAAAGTATTTCTCAATTAGTATCAGATTAAGACAAAGACATATTTGATCCTATACTTTGTTCCTTTAGTCGATTCTTTGTTTGTTCTGAGAACATCAAAGACATGATCCTTATGGACGTTATTGTATCAAATTGGACCTTTCAATTTAACGAGCACTCAGCGATACTCACAATAATCTTTACGAAAATGTCTATTAACTTTTACGTTTTATTTATTTTTAAACTGTAGACATAAGTATGTATAGGCAGATTTTAAGCCCAAGTCATTATCCACTAGTATACCGAATCGCAGTACTAAAGTGTATAGCTCGTAGAACTGATGGCTGATGAGGGAAAAAGGTTTTCAGGTGACGGTCACGGTTTGCAAATTTCATCGTAGGACGGCCCCCACTAGATAGACTGACGACCTGGTAAAGGTTGCGGTTGATCGTTGGCTGTAGTTGACACACAGTCGCTCGCTGTGGTGGATATAAGGCCTATGTCCAGCAGTGGTCATTGGGCTGATATTGATGATACTTTAGGCTAATGTGAAGATATCACAACAAATTTTGAAATGACTAAAGGAGACGTATAATATGAACACAAAAAATTATGTTCGTTCTCAAGTAAGTACGTCACTTGAAAATGACTGGATGGATTGGGTGTTTTTAAATTAGCGTAATTGTCACTTTCATTTTAAGAGTTGGAAGAATCATTAGGTAGTACCACTAGGTATTGTTAGTTTAGGTAGGTAGTAGTAGAGGTCTAAAATGTCATAAATCCAATAAATATTCACTATCAATTACAGTATTTATTCTTCATTAAACAAAGTCGAGTTATGAGTAAGCTATAGCAAGTTTATAAACCGCCATACATTTTTGAAGTACACTTTACGGTTTTTATTCGGATTAAGAATAAAGGCACTGTTATAAAGGCTTTTGTTTGCCGGCTGTGGTATGTGGGAGGAAAGGTTTTGTAAATATTATACGCTCCATACAAGCTCTCATATAATATGTAAGGGTTTCTGCTAAATTAGGAAATTTTATTTTTACAAAAGAAAATTATAAAATATTGTGATATAAGTAACCCCTCGAGCAATTCTTCGGATGCAATCTTTTGAAATCTATATAATATTATGAATCGTTCGACAAGCAAAAAGACATTTTATTGTACAGTAAAGTGCCATTTCTTACGGTCCAAAATTGTAGTCAAAATATATTGGTGAACCGGTGGAAGTGTGTACGCTTGATGTGCAAAAATTCCGGAGTTCGATCAGTTCCCAGGTCTGGCAAAAATGGTATTGATTTTTTTTTGAAAATTACATGAATACCTCTAGGTTACAAAGTAACTCTTATGAAAGTCACAGTTTACTAACGGTTATCCGAAACATAGTGTCAGTAAATCTGCTTACAACCAGTTCGCTGACGGGGTGGAGCTGTGAGAAGAACTGACAAGAAACTCACGCCACTCTTTTAAATAAATAAATGTTTTTGTATCTTGACTGGCCTAGTGGTTAATGACAGTGACTGCTAAGCCGGAGGTCGTGGGTTCGATCCCCACCCAGGACAAATCTTTGTGTGATGAGCATAAAGGTTTGTTCTGTGTATGGGTGTAATTTATCTATAATATGTATGTATTTACAAAAAAAAAAGTATTTAAGTAGTATATCAGTTGTTTAGTACCCATAACACAAGCAAATATAATTGCTTACTTTGGGGCTAGATGGCGCTGTGGGAATGTGGTAGAATATTATAATATTATATTATTAAATTCTCACTGTTTACCCGGAGTCTCTATTTGTGTCTCCTGAATGACGGTACGCTCCCATACATGAAACCTAACATAGCACCCATCATTGAATGGATAAGCCAAAACATCAGTCGAATCTCTTTAAAAAAAAATCATGACACTTTATATTTCTCTTATACTGTAGTAACATTTAATTCTCAAGACATTTCATCTTCTGGTATTTAGCAGTAGATTAAAATGTCTCTGGCACAATATCCAATCCATTAAATGTTAGAGTATTATCCATTAAATGTTCGTGTTAGCGGTTTAGTGTAGCGAGTGTAGTGTACTAGTATTTCAGTTACAACATTTCTGAGTTAGATACAAAATACCCATGTAAACATGTAGGTTCTGTTAAAGTTTCACAAAGTTTGTGATTAAGTAGGTACAATGGAGTTTCACTGACAGTGACCTCTTGGTGAACCTCTATGGTATCGCGCTATGACTTCACTTTTTAAAAGTAAAATTTAAGAAGTTAAATTTAGAAGTAAAATTTTCCGAATGTTTAAATTATTTCCTTTCATGACATTCCAAAGCCATTTTGTTACTCGCAACTCTAAATTTGACTTCTTAATAAGTGCTATGGCACGACACCATGGAGTTTCACCAAGAGCCCAAGAGGGACTGGGAAAGGTCACGCTCAGTGAAGCACCACTGTATCTACATCCTACACCTTTTGTGATAGGTACGAGTATTTCTAAAAATAGTAAGTGTTGTGTTAAGTTGTTAAGTGTTATGTGCTACATTTCATGTCTCGTCTACGCTTTAGTACAGTATAGGTCTATTCAACCCGTTACAGATTTTGTCCTTTTTTGGTCAGACATTGATACCATCCATCAATAAATTGTTATTGTATGTATAAATTATAATTTTATCGAAACAAAATTAATTCTTCTTCAAACGAGGTTTAAAGAGAGCTTTCCTTTCTAGATAGGCATCGAATTAGTTGTGCCCCTAATATTGCCAACGTCCACGTCCATCCAGTTATCACATACCATAAGGTGGGCTGCCTGCTCATTTGCCTTTTCAGGCAATAAAAAAATAATGTGACTCTGGTTTAAGCATGCAGTCTTGTTTTGTCACCGTGGCGCAGTGGTTAAAGTGGTCGCCTCGCCACTACATCGCCGTGTTGGGTGACGTGGGTTCGATTCCCACACGAGACAAATATTTGTGTGATTCATAGATATTTGTTTCTAGTCTGGGTGTACTTTGTGTCCGTTAGTTTCATGTTTGTAAAGCTCCCCGCGACACAAGGCTTGTTCCCTAGTGCGGGCGTTGTTTAAAAAAAAAAAAAAAAACGAACAAATAAAAAGTCTCTAGTTTTCGTATATTTCATACGGGAATATTAGGAACCCAAGTCGTTCCGTATCGTTTTAAATACTCATTACTGTCGACGATTGATTGGAAATTCACAGACTCCATTTTGTAATCTTTAAGTACGTCTTTTGTTTCTGAATATTTTTTATTGCTTACCACCAGATGTTTCCAACATCTTACCAAAATCCATACATCGACAATAATTATATTTATTTGATAGCGATCCTATTAACTCAATATCCAAACGATTATATACATTTGTGTACGATTACGCAAATACCTCATATGTAAATATTATCTGAATGCTTCAAGCCTTGTTTTCGTAACACGATCTATTTCCAGTTATCAGTAATGATATGCACACAGTTTGTGGACGGATACCAGTAATAGTATATTTGTATTGTTGTAACTAAGGGTAAATATACTGTTACGAGGAATACATGCTCGTAAGTTTGTTATAAATATGATTATCAAAGCCCTAGTGAAAAAAATACTCACAGACAACAAATACCAGAAAATCAGCATTGTTTTCCAGTACGAGTTTGATTCGCGATATATAAATTACATAAAATACTTAAAGGCACCTATAAAATAGAAATGAAAAATAAAAATCTCTAAATCTAGATGCGGTGTCCAATTATTTGACAAAAAACAAATGACAAATTTTCATTTATAAAACAACGTTTGACAATATTTATACTTAATAAATTTATCATTTTACAAACTATTGTTTAACAAACATCATTTTGTAAAAACACCAATTAGACCTGAAGTGAACGAAAGAACGAAGTGAACGAAAAGAAACCTTTATTTTGTCAATCGATTGTTTTATAATGAAAGTTTGTCAAATGATTAGTTTTTCTAACATTGTTTTTAAAATTATAATTTGTCATACGTTTTTTATCAAACAATAGTAAACCCCTAGATGCACTGGATAATTCGCCAAAAATAATTAGCTTTCTACTCCAATGACTATTTTTGTCCTTGAAAATATTTGTCTAACCTCCAATAGAATGAAAAGCGTACGCAATAAATCGAGTTACAAACCAATAGTTACAGCGCCCACCATATTATTTTCCCCTCTTGTTTTCCTTCGAGTCTGACAAACAAAGAAGATTGCTTTCTGCCTGGATACCGTCCAGAAACAGACACAGATTTTAATTATTCGCACGCAGCTATTCGTGGAGATAATTCAATTTGTTACAATCATTGCTTTCAACTCGTTAGATTTATTTTTAAATTACTTTTTATTAAACTGACTAGTTTAGGAAAGTGAATATGATATGTCTTTGTGAGGTCGGCACGTTTGTTATAATTTTTGTGCATTTCTTTCTTCTATAAGTACTATTTTAATAGATTTTCTCTTATTTTTATTGAAATTCAACAGGATATTTTGTTATTCTTATTTTTAGATTCATCTTCCCTTTCACTAATACAAATCAATACCTTACTAAAATACATTTATTGAAGCCATTCTTCAGTCGCAAGTTGTTTGTCTCGTGAGACTATTATCAAAGAAACTCATCCATTTGAATAGCCCCCAAATTTAGTTTACAAGGCAATTTCTGCCAAAATAAGGATGCCTTTAATTCAATAGAAGTCAAGACAGATTTATGTGTTAAATATAAATTATTTCAAATAAGAGGGTCTTACATAAATTGTGGGATTGTCGTTTTAACCAATTGAGGATATCGTAAATAACTTAGATATTTTTTGGAAGTACATAGAACGTTTAGAAATGTAGGTACTGAGATGTAAATTACTATCATTGAGTTAACATTAACAGGAGGCTTGGAGTCTCTCTGCGTGATCGAATCAGGATTGAGGAGATCCGCAGAAAAACAAAGCTACCGGTTTAGTAAATTGAAGGCACATCACGTAGAACTCATGGCCAAACGGGGCCGAAAAGTTGTCGAATAGAGACCGTGTACCGGCTAGCGCAGCGTAGGACGTCCACCCAGAAAGTGGACAGATGATCCCGTCATCACAGGGTATTGAGCCCAATCCTCTGTTGTAGACAGAGACATTTCATTCTTCCCTCATTGATCGTCTTGGTTCTTTATTACTCAAATAAAAGAGTTTTACATTTATGTTTTATAATTAGATCTTACAGTAGCTAAGTCTACGATCTAATTCTATCTTTTTTCCTATTTTTACAATTAAGCATTATTTTACTATACAATTTACAGTTTCATTTATTCTGCTTTTGCATGATGGGCGTAGAGGACCTCCTATGGCTGATATGGTGATGAACAATAATAAGTTCGATGTATAGATGGGTTAACGTTTGTAGGTGAACTGAGCACACGTTCAAGCTCTCATCTAAGCTACTAAGCATTTCAAGACGGAAAAACTCGATAGTGCTTACAGCAGTCGAGTCCTATCCTAGTTACACAGCGCCGCGAGTGTTGTAATATGCCTGTTTAATTGGAACCTAATTATAACAGACAGAAGTCTGAAATTTTCTGTCAGCTAAATCATCTTATGCCTGTTAGTGCGACTATAAAAAAGCCAAGTAATTATTACCATGGATGAAGATAGATACCTACATCTGTCAATGCGTGTAATTTATAGTTCCAATTTTAAAATATAACTTTTTTTTAGCTTTAATGATAAGAACAGACACAAGCCAATTCAGGCTTTTAGAATCACAATTCACTAGATCAAAGGGAACGGTGTAAAAGTAATCATTGGTGCCAAATAAAAAAACAAATTGAATAGAACCGCTGAATTCAATCGACTTTGTTGCCCTAAAATGAACTAGAAAAAATAGTCTATACTTTTTACTGAAGAAAATTCTTCAATTGTTGGGGGAATAAAATAAGGCCTATTGTACCTGTCAATACAGCCTTCTCTTTTATATGATAAACGAATTTAGCACATGCGATAGAGATATTCAATATATAAAGGTAAAGCTTGAGATCGAAATCCGTGTAGTGACGGATTAAGAATACATAATGTATACCCCATTTCAACCCGTGGGTGTCGTAAAAGCCGACTAAGGGAGAAACGGAAAATTCGAAACAAACCCCATAGGTACCAACCGGTCTGGACAGCGTGATATAGTAAGCTAAATTCCCTCCACATTGTTTGGAGGAGATCCGTGCCCAACCCGCGCCACTGGGACTGCTGAGAACGGGGCCCAGCTGTGGGACGTTTAATGGTTTGAAATGATGAATGTTCCGACCGCGACTGGACTGCGATGCGACGAGGATCGAACCCGAGACATCTGAAACCGCCACCGTTAGCTAGTTTATATGGTCGTGGTTAGCTAGGCGGCACTGCGCCTCCGAGGCAGTTTTCAGGAATAGGTAATTAATTGATTTTGGAATACAGGTTATGAACGTAAAATAAAAAAAACAGTTTGGAATAAAAATATATTTTTTTAGTATTCACGATAATCTCTGTAGTCATCTAGATTAGATACAATAATATTTTCTCTAAATATGTTCTTCATTAGATGCTGCTGACAAAACTGCAGGGATACCTCAACGTAGCCTGAAATTTTAAGGTTATGTTAGTTTTCTCATAAACTATGTACGTCTTTTAAAAGGTATCAAATCAAATGACCAAGTATCGTACAATTCGTACACAATATTTTTATTTAATAATAGCTTTCTTTTGCCACTGTTCATCTCCTATTGACCGTAGCGTGATGTTATATAGCCTATAGCCTTTCTCAATAAATAGGCTATCTAACACTAAAATAATTTTCAAATCAGACTAGTAGTTCATTGATTAGCCCGTTCAACAAAAAAAAACTTCAGTTTTATATTCTATACTAATATCATAAAGGGGTATAGTTTGTGAGATTGTGACGTTGTAGGGGGAAATCTGCACCTATAGGGGGATCGATCACCTCGGGATCTACTGAACCGATTTTAAAAATTCTAGTGTTGGATAGCCCATTTACCGAGGAAGGTATATAGCATCACTCTCCATAACATCGCGCTACGGTTAATAGAAGCTAAAATAAAGATCAATGGCAGCGAAGCCCCGCGCGATGTATAGTATTACGAGTAGATGCTTGACTTTCAGTTTTGGGCAAAAAACTAACATTACAAAGTAAAAACTTTGTACACAAAAAATCTCCACCGCAAAAAGCTCGCAGTCAAAAACAGCGGTGTTTAATTAACTACGGACAACTTGGGTAATACTCATTAGTGTGATGAGATCTGAGAGTTACAAATTATATTTCTTAACTAGCCTTCACCCGCGGCTTCACTTGCGTGTTACATGATTAGTTAGTCTATGTACCATTCCAGACTACAGATTATTTGTGTGCCATTACATACAAATCCTTATATAATAACAAAAATACATCCATTCATCTATTCGTCCCAACATTTATCATCATCATTTCAACCCATAAACGTCTCACTGATGGGCACGGGTCTCCAAAAAAATGTGGAGGCAATTTAGCCTACTATACTTTGCTGGCCAGATGGGTTGGTATAGGGTTTGCTATGCTTCAATTTTCCTTTTCTCGCAGTGCTGTATAAGATTACTTCTTTAATCCCCTTTTACGCACTCACGGGTTGAGATGGATAGTGTCATTATGTATTCCATCATACACGAATAAACTGCAAGAAAAGGAAAATTCAAAGCTAACGCCATACCAACCCGTCTGTCTAGCGTGGTATAGTACGCTAAATTCCCTCCTTATTCTTTGGAGAGGACCTGTGCCTAGTGGGACGTTTATTGGTTGAAATGATGAATATTTGTTAGATACCAGAATCTTCATCGCCTCTGCAGTTAAGCATATCCATATAACATCCGTTATTGAATGCTCTATAGATGTAACTTCTTATTTTGTTTGCTCCACAAACGGGACGATAGTGTGATGGACAGAACACTGGACAAGAATCTCCATACATTCTTCTTTGATTCTGATGAATTTGGTCCCTGATGCAGAAATGAACCTCGGTTTCGAAGAATCCTGAAAAACAATAATTGTTAGATTTGCATGTGACCTTGAATAAGCTATATTTACGATACCCGAACTGTTATCATCATCATCATCATAGCCACCCAAAGACGCCCACTGTTAGACATAGACCACCCGCAAGTTTGACCAGGTCGTCGGTTCATCTGGTGGGGGGCCGTCCTACACGCGCTTTCCAATACGTGGCCGCCACTGCCACTTTAGCAATGCAATTCGATTGCAATTTCAAACCGTTGCACTGCCGTTTAAAAAAGACGTGACGATGTTACTCGTGGTTTTCTTCTTCTTATAACTTGAGGCACACTAGTGTTGGAATTTATTGAGTCGCCCAGGAGGCTGCCAACTTGACTTAACTATTATCACATTCAGTGATATCCGGGGACCAACGGCTCTACGTGTTTTCCGAAGAACGGAGACGCTTGAAAATGAAATTGTCACAAACGGTCACCCATCATGTACTGGCCTTGCCGAACGTTACTTAACTTCGGAGATCGTAAAGAACATCTCAGTATCAATATGCAACAAGCTCTATTGGTCTGTCCAACTCGTAAGCAAAACGGTCGTGTGTCAATGTGAATAAATTAAAACAACAGTGACAAGGTAAAAAACAAACCAGCATTTATCAACCTGTGCCTTGCTCGCTGGCATATAAAACAGTTGTTTTGAAATGAAACAGGTGAACTTTACCGACGAGTCATAAAACCGCGGTTAAGCTCGGCCGTCGCACTAAGGTATAATATCGTAAAAAGTTGCCCATAAGTCAAAATTTAAAAAATGACGAAACCACTTAGCTAATTACACCAATCGACAGCCAGATAAATTCTTTATATGAAACTACCCTCAAACTTATGTACAATTACTTTATTTATTAGTAATTCACTCAGTGAAGTTCAATATTGTATGCGGTGGATACTGTTACTTGTTTACGCATAAAATTAACTTAATGTTTGTGACTTGTTCTTCGTTTGTTTTTGTTTTAAACCGATTTGTTTGAATAATGGATAGTGGTAATGAAGGTAAGAAGTGTTGTATTAATATGTTTTAATAATCATAGTCTTATATTTGGCTCAGATATATCAACATGTTACTTGCCCATTTTAAAGACTAAAAATAATCGTATAATCAACATTCTCGAAGGTTTATGTTTATGAGTGGGGCAAAGTGGAGCTATGAATTTAATGTCATTATATAGCTTAAGTTGTCAACTTTATAGTATTAAAATAAAATTTTGCTAATTTTTGCTAATACGTATAATATGACCCATTTTAAGACAAAGGGTGACAAATCACTTTTTTATAAAAAAAATCTCAAGGGACTGTATTTATTTTTCTACCTTCCAGATTGGAAAATTTATACCAGAAGTGATTTATTTGACATTATAAAACTCACACGGGTGAAAAATATAGATAAGAAATTTGAGTATTTGTATACCCATTTGGCCAACGAAACTGGTTGCAGACAGAATACTATTAAAAATATTCTTAAGACATTTAAGAGACTATTGCTTTCCTCAGATCCGTTTCTCTCTTGTTCACGATTGGTGAAACACAGAAAAAGAAAACCCCTGTCATCAAAAGCTTTAGAGCTATTAGCTTATGAAAACTTAAATAAAACATATGATGTAATCGAGGGAAACCGATCAGAGGAAACACATTATGACGATTATAGTACAGAAGACGACGATGATGACGAAGTATAATGACGGAAATCATTTCTGTGATATGTCTTGTGGTTAAAATTATTATGTATGCCTAATAGTCCGGGATCCCTGGTCCAATTTTTTTTTTAATTACAATCAAGATAATTTTTCGTGGGTAGCTTCATTTCGATGAGACGCCCAACAATTTCGTATTCCAAAAGTTTGATTGTGGTAGCTAACAGACGTAGCAAGGGTATACCGGACCGGGATGGAAATACCGGGATAACGTATCACGCAATTTGTAGGACAATATGACTGTTCAATTACATAAATATTAACTAAGTAAAAATAAAAAAATCAGCTGGTTAGTAATCATTTATGATGACCTCGTTATCGATACAAGTTGGAAGGATCAAACCACTGATTTTGTTGGACCATTTTTTTACTTACTTAATATTTATGTAATTAAACAGTTATAATATTGTCCTACAAATTGCGTGGTAAATTATCCCGGTCCGGTATACCCTTGCTACGTCTCTTAACTACCACAATCAAACTTTTGGAATACGAAATTGTTGGGCGTCTCATCGAAATGAAGCTACTCACGAAAAATTAGCTTGATAGTAATAAAAAAAAAAATTGGACCAGGGATCCCGGACAGTAATAAATCAATATATATTTTTTTAATTCGTTGGTGCTTTTTTTTTCTATAAACATTCTAAATCACTAAATTAATATATATTTCCATTCAAATACACCTTTTCAATTAATTAAAGCAAATAAATATTTTTGGGCAACTTTTCACGATATTATACCATAGTGCGTCGACCAGGGCCTTTTTTCACGTAGTCTATATTGAGTTAAATTGACTGCTAAACAAGAAGTCATAAGCCATGCCATTTTCAGCCAGCCATTTTCAGCCCATTTTCCGACATCTGGGTTGGGCTAAAAAATGTTATTGGCTTTTGTTGAGACGAACTTTTTCTCGGAATTTTAATTTACCTCCATAAGTAGGAAAGCTCAGAAAGTTTTGTCTCTGATTGCAGAATTGCCTTGTTATATTTTAAGAAAGTGTACCTGGTATGCGTACATATTTCTGTACTGTAATATTTCTTGTCCCGTGTGTCCCGTCATTGAAATGCAGCTTGATTTTACATTTTGAAGCTCAAGTGCCTAATTATGTTCAGAGCTTTATGTAGTCTAATATTGCTCTAACTTATCTTTTGGTCACTGAAACTTCTCAAACTTGAAAGTGTACAATTATTCAAATTATGCTAGTACTAAGTCTTCAAGACTTTAACTTAACAAGTTTACTTGCGCTAATTTGAATAACTCTCTTACAAGAACTTGCTTGGTCATTTAGTTTTATTTGTCGTGCAAGTTTTCTGAAGTCAAGTTTCACGTTTTAAGAGTTGTTGCAGCGCGGACTTAGCAGTGACATTTAATTAAAATTAAATACTTTTAATAAGCGATGGCTGTCGAATAGTTGACCGGCATGCAAATTATGCTGCGCAAGTCAATTCCGACCATCAGTACCAATACGGATTTCATTTTGGAATCACATAAATATGTGTGTCGTGTAGGAAACGAATTCACGACACTCAAGCACCTTAACCGTTACTCCACGGTGAAAATCTTACGGCCGCACTCAGAGACGTCAATTAGCAGTAGTCTGTCATTAACACAATTTTTTTATTGAATAATCGTCTTTAGGCATATCGACATAAGTATTACACAGTTTTACTAAATATAAATAAACTTTAAAGTTAATGTAGATGGTGGGTTGGTATGTGGACTGTATTAAAAGCGATGGTTATATTTTAAGCGAAAGCTAGCGGGCGGAACAGCGTACGGTGCAATCTTAACGTAATGGCGGCTCGCCGTGGAGTGTAGCCGAGGTGGCGCTAGTGCCGCGCCGTGCGTCCGCGCCGCGCGGCCGGCTGTGCCCCGTTCCCCCCTACCCCGCATACTGTTCCATTCGCTCGTCCGCATTTATTAAATAAATGTTCAATATACAGTAGGTAGGTAGGTACATAATCAATTAATTAGTTTACATCGTTTACAGTTAAGTTACGTCTTTGAGTACGGGAGTTAGACAGATCTCGATGATCATGTCGAACGTCTCAATACCAAAATGCAACAAGCACCTCTAGCTTCTCTATTAAAGCTTTCAACAAATACATGTTTAAATTCATAGCAACAAGATCGCGATAATACTAGGTAATGCACCTCGAAGCCTAGTTTACAACAACAGGCACTGTTACTGGAAACTGGGACAACAACCTGTAAGCAGCCATTGTTACTGGTTTCTCTTTCTTTCAAATATCCATTGAATAAGTACGAGAGAGAAAAGCAAAATCAAGTTTTGTTTTAAGAATTAAAAAATTAAATCCAAACAGGCCAGGAGGAATCTTGGAGTAATCATATCTAAAAGGTCTATCATTTCTACCCGCAAACGTTCCACTGCAGGGCACGGATCTTCTTCAAATAATGTGGACGGAATTTAGCCTACTATACCAAGCTGACCAGACGGGTTGGTATAGGGTTTCTTTGAATATTCCTTTTCTTGTAGTGCTCTTGTCAGCATTAGGTTTTTCACTAAGTCGCCTTTTACGATACCCACGGGTTGAGATGGAGTAGTTACATTATGTATTCTGAATCCGTCACTACACGGATTAAAAAGGTCTATAGGGCTTTAAATTTTTGAAACTTTGTAGGCACAAAAACCTTTGTTCGGTTAACGTATACTATTAATACTTTTCTTGAAATTTTTAATGAAAGGCACATAAAACACTCAACATGGCAATATTTTTCTGCCACGTTCCATTAAATAATAAAACAATATTGAAATTATTCATCCCATCACAAAAAAAATATATACGAAAAATTCGTAAAGTGAAACCAATGAAACAGAAATAAAATGAAATCGCGTGGGAAGCGGTGTCAAATTCAAAACTCAAAGTAAAGAAACACTCTTCAAATATGATTCAAAAGTTTTAGAGAGTTTCAGAATAAAACCCAACATTGTGAGCAAATCGAAGCTTTTCAACGGTAGGATTTTGTGTCTTAAGTCTTTATCATTAAAGTTCAATGTAGCACTTAGCTGAACTTTGTACTTACCAATGCCATGACATTCCCCATACGCATACATAGCACACTTATTAGAAAACAATTGATAGTTGACGTTCTTTGGATCAAATCCGCAAGCCATCTCACCGTGTTCTGGTGGACATTTGGTATTGCATTTATCGTGTCTTGTACTTTCAATATTTTGTATATTCCCGTCACAAATAACTACATTGACTATAGCTGAAACAAAACGAATAATTGAAGACATTTTGATAGGAATAAACAAAAAACAACAATCAATAGTTTGGAACAAAATAGTAACAGTACACTCGTATAGGACACATAAATATTTCTGTGAAATTCGTAAGCGCTTTCAATGAGAACAGTTTATTAAGCAAAGCTTTTTTGTTTTTATAAAAAAAAAATTCTCGACAATGTATCCCTTGCAATCTTTTTAAAAAGAAACAATTCTTGAGATAGTTGCTGCAGACTATTTAGTTTTAAACAATGAAACGAGACTGATGGTTTCAAATTATTTACGTTAGCCACGTCGTTGTGTTGGTGACAATGCATAATGATTCTACATTAAGACAATAGAAAAGTGTTTATTATAGACTTAAACGGTCGTTTAATTGAAACTTCACGTCGTCGTTTAAATTTCCTTTAATATTTCGATCATTATTGTGATGGAAATAAAAAAGTCGAGTTCTTAATTGATCTAAATAAATACTTCATGATAATAATGGTGATTGAGAACTATCTCCAGGCCTATGCTATCATAATGATAATGATAATACTTTATTAGCACTTTTTCTATAGTTGCATTTGACGTCGCCTTCTTAGAGCTCATACACACACGGCATGTTGCCAACGGCAGAGGTAACTGTAGTCGTCGACACGTGTCGGCGGCAGCAGACCTATAGCGACACTTGCAGTAATCAGTCAACTGCAATAGTTTAAGATTGCGCACGCGTCACGAATTTGTAAAATGAGTTCTAGTGACGAAATTGACGTTGAATTGCTATTTGGAATTATAAATTGAAAGAATGAAACAATAAAAAACAGAGCATGGCTACCGCTAATCTTTGAAGTTGGAATATCGACGGCTGCCGCAGACGCATATCGACGGCTGCAGTTAACTCTACCGTTGGCAACACCAACATGCCGCTCGTGTGTATGAGCTCTAATTTTACAATTGCAAACAATTGCAATAGAACCAAATACAAAAAATAACGATTGCTATATTTGCTATTAAAACATAATTTTGCTGTGTTTGAAGTAGCAGGCGCTCTTGCCGTGGTGTGTTAGTCATAAGTTTTTTACTTTGTATGTCTTTTACAAGGCTAGTTTAGAAGTCAGAGTCATTATAATAATATGAACCTCTAGAATAAGGAAACGTGTATATATACGTACATACACGTTCATATGAAACCATACATAACATTATTTCATAAAAATTAAATTATATTATTATAATAAGTTGATTCTTTGCAATGACATAAATACATAGACAAAAAATTACTCACCCTTCAATAAAACAAAAATAATTAATAATTGTGTCATGTTCTTACATAAATTAACTAGAAACAAATCACAACTACACCAGTAACACAATCTTGTTTTAACGTGTTTATGACAAAATTCAAACTTGAGGCGAAGAATGCCTTCTAGATTGAATAAAAATTATCTTTGTACTGATCCCATATATCTTTTGTTATTATCGAAGAAGATAATTTCATGCCCTGAGCCATCAGCAGTTAGATTGGAAATTATCAAGTTTCCGTGAAATTAATTCGGTCGTAATTTTTTTTTCGATTAATCTATTATGTCATCTTTTTCAAGAAAATAAGGTATTTCGTGTTTCTGAATGTTAAGTGAAATTTGATACGTTTGACGATATTTGTGTGTCTTGCCAGTTCTTCTCATAGCTCTACCCCGTCAGCGAACTGGTCGAAGGCAAACTTGCTGTCACTATTTTTCGGATAACCTGTTACATTCTTAACCTGTGACTGCGACATAGGTAACAACCCGTGGAAAGAAATGTTTAGTTTTATAATCACTAGAATATATTTGATAATGCACACGACTCTCACAAATTGCCTAATGGTTGTTTCTTGAGACGTATTACTCATATTTTCTCTACTTATCCCCACTTTCAAGGAGTCAGGTCTTTAGAAAGACTTTTCTCAGGGTGTGTGATATGTGGTATCAATTATCTTTTGGAAAATATTGTTTTAAAACAATCAACAAAAACAATATTTTCCAAAAGATAATTATTTCTTGAATACTAAATATCATTCAAGAAATAATTGTGTTTTAGAAAATATTATGTTTTAAAACAGTCAACAAATGTTATATTTAATTAAAAAGTTTACAGTACATCGTTTTGTTTAGGATTACATTTCATTATTTATTACAACGCAAAACTTAATTAGTTAGGTCTGTACTACATTGAAATCAGAGACTTTATTCCAAATTTGAAATACCTAAATAAAACACTGTCAGGCAAAAACAAACGTTGAGAATTTGCAACGGCTTCGAACTTTCTAGATGTCGCAAACTTTACTCTAAAATAATGGAACACAAATATCTAAAGTGGAGTTTCTTGCTTCGCTTTTGTTGAAACCTCAACCCTCAACAATTGAAGAAAATACTTATCTATTTAGGGAATAGAAACATTTAATCGAATTCTATACAAGGTAAAGAATAACTAAATACTAATACTATCGAAAAATAGATTTAATATAAGTAATTATGCTGCCTCTATGCATTGAGCAAACTTAAGCCAGTACATACACAATTATCTTTAAAATAATTATGAATTATTAAGCTTATTTGGACAATGTTGGCGCATGTTTGGCCAACGTCTGAAGCCGGCATCATTGTAGGTATATCAGCGCTCTCAACGATTTTTTTCACCGTAACTACAATAAATACCGTAAAATATATAATACCGTGCATAAATATGAAATGATTTCCAGACTCCGAGAATTTGAAGACAAAAAACCCTATCTAATTTTTGCCTGACGTTGGGATCCAATCCATTCCGATTTCAATCCTTTTGCGCAACAGTCATACACTCTGTATAAATATTTTTATTATCAGTAAGTGAACCTATAGTGACAGATGCATTGTGAGGGGCCTTTAATTATTATCTGACGTCAATAGCATGTGCGTCATGTTATATGAAGCCGTAAACTGAGATAATAAAGGCTGTTTCACAATGTATAATAATTTTATACATTTTGTATACTTTTGGTATCCCTTATACATTTGTCTTACCTTACAGCCTACTTACACTAACATTTTATTCCTTCTTTTTACCTCTGTTTTATTCGACCATTTGCGATAGTTCGTTGGACCATAAGCTAGTCTCTTTAAATTATAACTTTATGGTTATAACTTTATGGTAAAGTGGCCAGCGCTACCCCCTAAATTAAAATAAATTATCTGGTCTCCCCCCCGTCTCTCCGTAACCTCACGACCATGGTTGATATATTATGTTAAAAAAGGTATGCGAACGCTTTTGGTATATGAAAAACGAGAATATTTTGAAAAAATAAAAAAAAACGCTATTGTGAAAATGCTCTTAGACACTTACTACATTACTCTTAGATTTAATCGATACATAATATTATAATTGTGCGCAAATTCTTCATTAATTATTTCATTTATTTACATCTTTATTCATATATAAAACACCTTACACCGAATTTCGTTATCGAAACTTCCCAGAAACGCAAGCCATATTATACCATGGTAATATTTCATGGAAATCGTAGAAAATACAGCTATAAATTCACCAAAAATCGGTCATTTTATTTCCGCCAGGTTAGATACAGTAAAACCTTTCTATTGTGAAATCGCCTGAATGGACCACCGTCTCGCATTTCACGATTCAGATGAAAGGTTTTGATTTCATATGCAGTAATATGAAATTATTTCTCCGTGTAATATATTAGATTTTCACTCGTAATTTATTTTTATGGTTTCAGGAACACCAATGTTAATATTTACATTCCTAAAACATAGACACATCTACGTCTGTAGACGATATTTGAAGCACCCAGTAAGCGATCAAAAATTTTAGTAAAACTTTACGTATTTGCCAAATTATTTGTTAGAATGTGACTTAGTATGAGGCGTTTGTCAAATACTTTTGCATAAAAGACCTTAATAATGACGTCGTGTTTGACAAACAAACTTGACCATTAATTTTTGTCTTGCTTTTTAACTGACTTTAAAAAAAGAGATTCTGTGTTCGACCCGTGTCTGTATGTAAATTTGTAATGCGTTTTGAATTCTGAAGCAAAGCTAGATTAAAATTTCTTAATAACAAAATCACCACAAAATCAGGACCATAATCTTTTACTTGAGAAAATTAAATTTTCTGGTAAATTTGCTAAGCTTATTTAACGAACCATTGCACAGTAAGACGTATATAAGCTAAAGTTCATAATTATTATCATTAGTATACGCAATAACACTATCTTCAGTTTAGTAGGCACTTGATGTTAATGGGGTTATTGCATGAATATTAGAATGTAGACCATTGTTCTAGGACACGATAGGTATTATGCGTAAGCGGTAGCAAACCTTTGTATGTTAAGATACATTTTTCTTTTTGCCAAATTACTTTGTGAATGTTAGTATTTATTATTATATTTGGGTTAGATGCCACGAGAGGCTTTTTTGCTACGTTGCGTTGGCCAGTTACCGGGGCCCGAGTCTGCTAACACAATCGCAACATGATGGTAAGCCGATGGTCTCATTCGACAACTGTGATTGGCTTATTAAGTCAATCGCGCGATATTGCTGGTCTGTGATTAGTCGATATTAGTCCATTGGTCTGCTATCAACATGTGTAATTTCACAACACACTTCGAATTTCTTCAAGATGTTTTCCTTCACCGTCAGCAGATGGTAAGTTATTAGAGTAGTACTTAAGAATTCCACAAAGTGATATCCACATTGGTACTGCCTGTTGGAATCGAACTCAGACCGCATGACTTGCATGCTGGTCAATTATTCATTCGGCTACCATCGCATCGCAAGTGTGTTAAATAAAAATTATTATGTGAGCCAATATTTATGTTGTGATTTTAGGCAAACGGTTGATAATTGCAAAATAGAATACTATGACTTTTTTAGCTTTATCCATAATTTTGAGCTACAAATGGTCGTATATAAAACATCCACACTTAGCAAAATAATTCATAACCTTTAAAAATATGCCGTGATAATGCCGAAATATGTAATTCTTAATCCCGCCACATATCGCTCCCAAATACCATTAAGGAGACCTAATAATTGAGTTATGGGACCTTACTCGCAATCTCGATTTTCAATTGGTCGAAATGTCAATATCGTTGCCAAATTTTTGAAAATTAACATGTAGTTTTCAACAGTCAATGTAATTTCAGCCTATTGCAGTCCACTGCTGGACATAGGCCTCTCCCAACACGCGCCATAACACTCGGTCGGTCCTTCCACATCCAGTCAGACCCGGACTGCAATAGGCTGGGTTGATGATAATGATGAATGTAATTTCTATGCATATAAGTACATTGATAAGTGTTGGTCTATTTACGCACAGAATAATTAACGTCTGCACACTTGATTCAAATGCCTCAAATTCGTATCTCCCAGCGCTCATTAATATTAAAGTTAATTATCTAATTCCAATCCCAATTACGGTTGACTAATTACTATCATTAGTATTAATTTTGATTGCCAAGATATACGCTTGGCAATCAAAGATATTGCTGCGGTATGTATCAGTTAATTGTCAAAGTTAGTAACTGACTGTAGACTTTCTTTAACTGGAATCGCACATATCCTTCTTTTCAACGTAACACGAGGACGGAGCTTCAGATGAAAATTAATGATTTAATAAATAGTGTTTTTTACTTACTACAATAGAGGTGCTCGTAGCATTGTTGTAGTGAGCTTTTCGTTACGATCATCGAGGTTAAGCAACGTTTGGCAAGGTCAGTCCATGATGGGTGACCGTTTGTGCCAATTTCATCCTCGAGCGTCTCGGTACTTTGGAAGGCACGTAATGCCGTTGATCCCGGCTATCACTTAATATGGTAGTCAATAAGTCAAGTTGGAAGTTTTCTGAGTGAATTGATAAAATCTGCCAATTTCTCCCATACGATAAGAAAAAAACTCCACCCTATCATAATGGCGTTTAATATGACAAACATCATATCGTATTCTGCTTACGTTTCCATAAAGTTATATGTTATGTTATACTGTGGGTATATATTTTTGTGGTACCAATATTTTTGTATAGATTTTCATTGCATCACGAAAAAGTATTTTGTCCCAAATCCCGCAAAAATACGCACGTTGAATACCAAATGTTGTTTTCTTTGTAGTGGTTAGATGATAATGAAAGACCTATAAATTGTAGCTTTCTCGACCATGAAAATATTTCCTAAAAGTTAGATTTAACCTTCGTTCGTAGAAATCGTTTTTAGCAATACAAGTACTCTTCACGTCACTTTTCTTTGTGTGTAACTAGCTTCTGTTTGCGGCTTTGCCCACGTTTGTAGGAAATAATATTATTAAAAATTGTATATCTAAAAATAAAAGATCGATTTATTCGCATATTGCTCTTATCTGCATAATAACCTTATGGCTTATGCAGATATTATAAGAGCAATGCGAGAAAAGGTAAATTCGAAACAAAACCTATATCAACATTACCAACCCGTCTGGCCAGCGTGGTATAGTAGGCTAAATTCCCTCCACATTCTTTGGAAGAGACCCGTGCCCAGCAGTGCGACGCAATGGGTTGAAATGATGATGATGGCGCAATTTGTATGTTCATATAAACATACTGAAATTTATTGTATGTTTAGTTTACGAGAAGCATTCTTATTGATGTCTATACAAATGTATGCACTTATTTAATCAGGTGTTTGTTACCTAATAATATTATTATGAGATAAAAACTCAAAACATGATGTTTTAAAAGCTAGCCGTTAAAAGATTTTCATTACTTACCCTCAAAAATCGATCAATAAATTCTGCTAGCCTTTCAAGCAAAGGCTCTTAACGTTTTCTTAACTTACTTCTAACAATGGGAGCATTATAATCATTCAGTTGATTGATAGAGCTGAGTGCTCGGGCGCACAATATTACAATATTTTAAGACAGTTATTTTTCATGCACAATGAAGTGTAAAAGGTAGGAGCTTTTATTATAAAAACACGAACAAAACATTGTTTGTAAATATTTTTTGTGGACGTAGGCTTGCTTTGCTTTTGTCTGTCGTTTGATTAAGAGCGTATTTCTGTATTGACTGGCCTGTTGGTCTAGTGGTTAGTGACCCTGACTGCTAAGCCGGAGGTCGTGGGTTCGATCCCCACCCAGGGCAAATCTTTGTGTGATGAGCATGAAGGTTTGTTCTGTGTCTGGGTGTAATTTATCTATAATATGTATTTACAAAAAAAATGTATTTAAGTAGTATATCAGTTGTTTAGTACCCATAACACAAGCAAATATAATTGCTTACTTTGGGACTAGATGGCGCTGTGTGAATGTGGTAGAATATTATTATTATTATTTACAAACACAGTGGCAACGTCGCAATTAATTTAGTGTCATATTTTGCGGCTTTCAATTTTTATTCTTTAATCGGAGCTATATTTTAAAAGTATGTTTGCTACACTTTATTCGGTGAAGAGTGTTATAAAGGTAATAAATCATTGCTGTCACAGTTCTATTTATATGAAAATATCACATTGGAAATTTGTAGGTTGTTATTTTTATAGCAAAATAACTGTAAGCATTACGGATATTTACTTTTTAATACACTTTCAGGTAATACTAAAAAGTGTAGCAAACATAATAATATATTTTTTAATTATAGCTAGATTAATAATAAAAATTGAAAACGACTAAAATTAAATACTATGACACAAAATTACGACGGCGTTACCACAAAAAACCTATCTCTTGGTATTACCACTCTGTTAGTAAATGATGAAATGGCAGAATATGACTGAGACGCTGTTTAATATAAGACCGTATTGTACCATATTTTAGCAAATAAAATTAATTGAATAGAATTAAGTATAATTTAATAGAAAAAATACAATTAAGCGATGGTGGCTAAATGGATAAAGGACCGGCGTGCAAATCTCGCGGTCCGAGTTCGATCCCGACCGGCAGTACCAATGTGGATTCCACTTTGAGGAATTTATATGTACTAGTCAAGTGACTTACCATCTGCTAACGGTGAAGGAAAACATCGTGAGGAAACCCACATACACTAGAAGAAATTCTAAGTGTAAGTATGTCTGATCCAACAACCCGCACTAGGCCAGCGTGAGTGGATTATGGCCTAAACCCTCTCAGCTCTCTAGATAGAGGAGAGGAGATCCGAGCCCAGCAGTGAGACTTAATGGGTTGCTGATGAAGTATAATTTCGAAAACCATCTCAGCTCTTTAGATAGATGAGAGGAGACCCGAGCCCAGCAGTGGGACATTAAATAAGGTACAGACATCTCTTGTTACTAACCTTTATAGCCTGTAATGGAAATATGAAGTTATATACTATTTTTAGCACCCTTACAAAACATCTCACGTTCGTAACAAAAGGAATGTACTTACATATTGTTCTTCGTCTCTCTTTCAGTAACTAAATATGTCTCTATTGTTATTAGTAATTAGTTTGTGGGTGATATTTATTTATTTGAATACCCTTGGTAAGTAGGAAAATTTGGATCTCCAAAAAAATATTATTACTAAGAGGGATAATGCCTCAGGCATTAAATGCTTTTTTGTATAAAGTTTGATATATTAAAAAATAAATAAACAAAAATATTAATAGTTTATCAATGTTTAAGTTCTTTGAAATTGTTCTGATATGAAAAGTTATAATCTAAATTTCAATCAAGATTACTAAGTAAAGCACAAATTTTGACAAGTTTGATCAAAAGTAACTGAAGTTTCCATAAAACCAATTTTCTCATCAAGTAAATGAAAGTTAGAGGACAGTTTTGAAATTGTATAGTTAAAAAACGCGTTAGTTTTTCTGTCTTGTAAGTTTCAGTATTAGCCTGGCCCGGCGCTGTCTGGCAATATTTGACCAGTTAGTGGCAATATTCATGTCCCCTCTTACATGATTGTGACCACACATAGCTGGAAAAATTCCTATGATCTAATTACTATGACCTATTTTTATATAAATGGTAAACGAATACTACTCGTTAATGGAAGTACTAATGGATCTAGACAAAGTTATTAAGGCGGCTAAAGTGCAAGGTGTATACGCAGACTTTGCACATAAAATTACGGTTTTGGATCGATGCTTGTAGCCTATAAGCCGTAAACAAAGCCAGCCAATATACTCAAAGCCCCTTGAATAGTTAGAGCTATTGAATGTTAAAGGGCGTCACATACGGTGAAGATGCTATAATATTTCATGTTAAGATACAATATCGCTCACTATACATTTTCTATGAACCATCACACACGGTTAAGTTAATATATATTTTCATATTATGGCATCTTAAGATGTCGAGCGATATCGAAATATCATGTTAAGATACGGAATATATCTTAACATGGAAAATATCATCTTAAGATGGCATCTTAAGATCCATAATATATAGCAAGCTCCTTATACAGGGTGTGCACAGAATTTGGGGTGTAGGGCGTGTGTTTCGTGACTGGTCAGGACTGGTGAATTTGACTGGTGATTGAATTAATTATTTAGAGTAATTACGTTCGTGAGCGTTCTATTTGCAAGTGCCTTCTTTTTTATTATTTTGAAAAATTAAATTAATAGTTACTGAATCTTAGTTTTTTAATTCCCTACCAAAGTTCTGAACGCATTGAAGTGCACTAAGATGTAGTTTTGTGACAAAACTGAAGAACCATCGAGTAAGCAATATAGGTACTCAAAGGTTGCACGAAGTGAAGAACACTATGGCGAAGAATGACTCTATGAATATGAAGGAAGTTTTTCTTGATGTCATCTTTTATCAAATCGTGAATACTAACAAAAATCTCTTTTGATTTTTTAAAATAAATTTGGAACAGTTTTGATGAAAGGTCTTCGTAAAGATTAAATTCACCGCGCTCTTTCCTTAGCTTTAAATGGTTTTCTATCCAAATTGTTTGGCTTTTAGAATGTGAGGCAGAAATTTGCAAGTCAAATTCAAAGTCCGAATTGTCATCCGACGAGCTGTCCAATATACCTAATAGTGCCGTATTCATTTGGATCACCATGTATATTAGTTAGAGTGACGAAATGTACGTGTGACTCCTGTACTAGTCAAGAGAGAATGATTCGAAAATATATATTATAGTAACTTAACCGTGTGTGATACCTTAAGATGCTATAATATTTTATATCAAGGTATCTTAAGATGAAATATTATAGCATCTTCACCGTATGTGACGCCCTTTACACCTTTAGTGTATATCGAGATTAATTAATTTGATGAGGGTACCTACTATTTAATCACATTTTGTGCGTAAGTGTTCATAGTATTGATTCGTTTAGCAAGAAATTAATGTTGAGATTTTTGACTGACCTGTTGGTCTAGTGGTTAGTGGCCCTGACTGCTAAGCCGGAGGTCATGGGTTCGATCCCCACCCAGGACAAATCTTTGTATGATGAGCATAAAGGCTTGTTCTGTTTCTGGGTGTAATTTATCTATAATATGTATGTATTTACAAAAAAAAAATGTATTTAAGTAGTATATCAGTTGTTTAGTACCTATAACACAAGCAAATATAATTGCTTACTTTGGGACTAGATGGCGCTGTGTAATGTGGTAGAATATTATTATTATTATTGTAGTGTTTGCACCTACCTAGTAGTTGCAGCATACAATTTGGTCGCATAATCATGTGACAGATCGCAAAGACTTCAGATGTCTGTGTGCATTCTCGGAGTCTGGTGTGTAGATGAGCCAGTGAAGGTATAAGCTAGTATAAACAAGACAATTAGTAGATTTACAACATCTAATTTCGGAGTAGTTAAGTGTAAGTTAGGACGTCGACCTCGCATGGCAACGGAAATTAAAAATACAAATGTATACTCCCTTTCGTTCCTGAGATGTCGTAAGCGATTAAGGGATAATCGCGCTATAGAATCTGTGCTAAACAAGGAAAACTCGAAACATACCATTTACCAACCCGTCTGGCTAGCGTGGTATAGTAGGCTAAATTCCCTCCACATTCTTTGGAGGAGATCCGTGCCCAGCAAAGAGACGTTTATAACTTGAAACGATTTTGTTAATTTAAAACATATCTAAACTGTAGCTGGATATAATTTATCCCGACAATTTCCATAAGTTTTTCCAATTTCGTATTTTTAATATAAGTCATTGTTTTCTTGTAAACAATTCTAAGAAATTGGAGAATATTACTTTAAAATTTTAGCGATGGTGGCTGAATGGATAAGGGACCGTCGTGCAAATCACGCGGTCCGAGTTTGATCCCGACCGGCAGTACCAAAGTGGATTCCACTTTGTGGAATTTATATGTACCTACTAGTCAAGTGATTTACCATCTGCTAACGGTGAAGGAAAACATCGTGAGGAAACCCACATACCCTAGAAGAAATTCTATGAGTATGTCTGATCCACCAACCCGCACTAGGCCTAGGTTTGTTGCTGATGATCTTAAAATTACATTTGCTGTCATGTTATAGACAAGATATAATAATATTAATGTACGATCCTCGTCATACGATACTAGATAAAGATAAAGATTTATTTATTGAGTAACTGTGTACATTAGGTTTAAAGGTTAATATAGGTTTATGGTTTCAACAGTTTATCCATGTCAGATATGCAATAATAATATTAAACAAAATTTATTAATTCATTTATGTACTGTTATGATCTATGAAATTTAATTATTACAATTTAATTAGTACATATATAATGTCAATGAAGTTTATACACAATGTCAATAGAATTAATACATAATGTCAATGAAGTTCGTAAATAATGTCAATGAAGTTAATGGTAATATCATAGTACATTATGATATAAGTGCGGTATGTTGATAATTAGTTTAGCCGAGGCGATATTGCTAGCCCGAGCCGCAGGCGAGGGCTACAAGAAAACAGAGGCTGTAATTATCAAAGCGCACGAATGTCATAGTATACGACGTTTTATAACATATTTGCGAGGAAATAAATAAAATTCTGACTTTCTTAGAAAAAAACAAATACAGCGAAAAGAAATATGGCGCGGAATAATTTTTACTTGTCACAAATTATCGATGCGCGCGCATCAGCGCTTTTTTTTTAAGGCAAAAGCACAAAAACAGCCAGTATTACTAATAAAGTAAATTAATATTTTTGTGTTTTATTACAGATAAATGGTTGTAATTTATGGGCTAAATTAATTAAGTTAAAGAATTAAATGTTTATTTTATTTACATCATAATTATTTTATCTCCCAAAGTTAATTTTATTTATAAAATGTTGACCACTTTTCTGTCATAAAAACTCTTTGCTAAGATTTAAAAAAATAGGTACCGTTCGTTACGTACGGAGCCCCTTGATTTTATTAGTATGTGAGCATGAGAAGCCGTGCACTTTACTTTACATTACCGCACTAGTACGTAATGAGATACATTACAACACTGAAATTGGTGAAATAAGAGACCCTTTACGAGCAAATATGTTATAAATGAATTTAATGAATAAGGACGTCAATTTAATTAATAAATGTCCATATTATGATAATGTGAATATTTATTTTCTACTACGTACTCGTACATTCATCAATTTAAATTGTATCATGTCAGCAGTTCACTTCATTCATCACTTTTATTAATTGTATTAATTAGTTTGCAATAACCATATACCGACAACGGTCGTGTCGCGTTCTCATCTAGCATTCTATCATTTTATCTATCTAAGCAAATTATCTTTCAAGTATCAATATAGTTAATTAATTTATCTTTTAGTTTTATTGAGCTTTTATCCCAGGTTGTACGGACCGTACATTCCGTACAATTAATTTAGTTTATTTGTAAGAATGTGATAGATTAATATCCAGACCCTTGTCAAAAAGTCAGACAATCAGTTAATAATGTTTTTATATACATAGATAAGTTCTATAGATATGTAATAAAAGCTAGTCTAAGAAGATTAAGTTACATAGTGCTATATAAATAAATAAGTGTTATATACGCCATTTTGGAATTTTATAAATAAAATGTTATATAAAGATGAAGCTTGATACACGATAAGCCTATAAAGTATCTATAAAATCTATACAATGTGTAAGTTGTGTGTTTTGTTTTCGTTTTCAATCAAGAAAAGAACTCTATTGACATCCAGCTCTTTAATTATTCCGAGAAATTAGTTTGAACTTTATATTTTAAATCTAGGAGTCACAGTAAATTCACAGTCGTGACTTTACTTTGCAAAATATGCTTCCCGAATTATGAATGCCGAAATTTCCTTTACTTTTTCAAATTTCACAGACAGTGAGTTTAGAAGACAAATGTTCCCGGTTGATGACAATAGACTCGACCCCTATTACATGGTACCAAACATAGCTAGCGAAATGTGAGTGCGCTACACCTCTACCTACCCCTTTTAAGAAAAAGGTGTGATGCTATGTTGTGTTTATCAATTTCATATGCAAAACGTAAATCTAGATAGTGTCGTTCAAAAAAGCTTTCATTCCAATATTTCATGATTCTATGTCAGTTTAGAAACCGTTATCAAAAGGATATATTGCACTTCCAACCGTGTTGACACCTGGAGTTAATCTCATACACTATTCATGCACCTCAGTTGCCCGGGGCAAACGTATAAAAAGGCATTTTGTTTACAAATAGGCTCTCAGTACCAGATGCGAATATTACTCAAGGGACCGCAATGTAATTCGGGCCCTTTTGTGGGCTCCAAATGTGATAGAATTACAGGTTCACAGTTTATTAGATGGTGAAAAAATGTTTAAATACATATCGGTCATTTGGAGCAACAGTGGCACAACTGCATTTTTTTAATTTTAGACTACGCCTGTTTTAACATTTTTTCTTGTATTATTATTTCACCAATGTCTTTTCATTCTCTAGTGGGCGTTTTTTACCCGACTGTCAGGACGGGTATTGTTTTTCGCGCGTATCTTGTATGTTTGTAAATTTCTTTATTCCCACGAATCTTCCAAACGGCTGGATGGATTTTGACAATAAGGGTATCGTTAGATTCGTCTAGAAAACACAAGTGTCCTTAGATAGTGTTAAGAATAAAAAGACTTAAACAGCGGGCTTTTGACGCCAAATTGTAAGAAGTTCAATTTTTTTTTAAACCAAACCTATCGAGTTGCGTATCAAAATAAAGAGAATCAAAACGAGATTACATATATATACATATGTCATGTATTCAAATTTTATCAATAATATTACAATAATTTTACGGTCTTTTTAGTGCGTTGTTCTCTGTTGATTTTTTGCAGTCAGGTTATTAAATTTTTTTAATTAAGTATGTATAATATATTTACTTGTTTGAAATTATAAATGTGACATTTTTACTTCTAAAGTAGATTTATCGAGAGCATTTTGACGTAATAAGGTCAGTTTCGCATATTTTTTGCAGTTGCGTCATTGTCACTCCAAAGGAGCGATATATTTGTAGTAACTATAGCGGTTTTGCATGCTTTATGTACTGTATATCGGGATTATTATTCGCCTCTGTGTTGATTAATTTATTAGCTGTTGCCCAGAGCCTCGTTCCCGATGATCTTTGTTTGGCCAATACTTAGCTCCAATGATCGTAGCATGATGTTATAAGTATAACCTCATTTGATAAATGTTTTCAATTAGTATCAGTTCCTGAGATTATCGCATTCAACCAAACAAACAAACTCGTCAGCTTCATAATCATAATAGGCATTGCGATGCAATAGGTTGCGATTGTTTTTGATATTTGAATGTTTTGCAAACATATGATGTTTGAAATTTTTACGTTAAATAAAACTAAAAAGTCAACAATAATGAACCATAGATAAACTTTGTATTGTTTGACTAATTGTGAAAGTGCAAGACGTAAAAATTATTAATCTTTGACTGATACGTATTTTTTCCCAAAATCAGCCTTTTGCAACCTCTTTGCACAAAAAATATTCTTTAGGGCAACTAACTTGAAATTCATTCTAATTGCCAAATTTATTCAGGTTATTCTAATCAAGAACGTTGTTAACGTCTCTAAAATTCAGTGAAAAATTCATGTGAAGTGGTTCTATCAAATTCTTACACCAATGGTAGATTTTATATTCAAATTTAGATTCGATTTTCAAACCTATCTTTCTTTTATTTTTGAAAAATCGCATGGATGTTTTGATTGAGAATTAATATTGACCTTTTCAAAAGCAAAGAGTATAAAATTTAAAGCCTGATTGAATATTCTAGTCTACAAGAGCCCTTGACTTTTTTCGTACTTACTAATTTAATTACAAACACTTTACAGGCTATTTTTATTATGAATTCTCATTTTTCAAGTCGTTCATTGCTCTTTTGCTATTTTATATTTTTAGGAACAATGGAAATTTGACAACTTTATTTTTGCGATGACAATGACCAAACTTATGAGTATTTATTTTGAAAAACATTGTTTTTTTATTAATCATCATCATCATCAGCAACCCATTAAGTCCCACTGCTGGGCTCGGGTCTCCTCTCCTCTAACTAGAGAGCTGAGAGGGTTTAGGCCATAATCCACACACGCTGGCCTAATGCGGGTTGGTGGATCAGACATACTCATAGAATTTCTTCTAGGTATGTGGGTTTCCTCACGATGTTTTCCTTCACCGTTAGCAGATGGCAAGTCAGTTGACTAGTACATATAAATTCCACAAAGTGGAATCTACATTGGTACTGCCGATCGGGATCGAACTCGAACCGCGCGATTTGCACGCCGGTCCCTTATCCATTCAGCCACCATCGCTTTTCATCATCAGCAAACCATTAATGTCCCACTGCTGGGCTCGGGTCTCCTCTCCTCTATCTAGAGAGCTGAGAGGGTTTAGGCCATAATCCATACACGCTGGCCTAAAGCGGGTTGGTGATTACCGTTTTTTTATTAATATTTCACATATTTCATATTCAATTATTCAAGTTGAAATTATTGTTAGTACAAACTTCAAAATTATTTTGATCACCATGTATGTAGGTACCTATCGCATTCTATCTTTGTCTAACTAACTCACAAAGAAAGACTGTGAAGGTATTAAACTTTGTCGTGTACCTAATGAAATTGACCAGACTATTAATATCAATTCACAAGACAAACTGTTGTTTACTTAGCCAAGTTAATACTATACCTGTGTCATTTTACATTATTAAGTTTAGTTAAGTTAACAACAACATATTTGCCATATCTTACGCAACTCAAATCGTATAAGCGCCAAGTTATTCGGGTACATAGTTTCAAGGGATTATTCCCAACTTCACACCTATAAATTTTGCTGTAACAATAGTAATTAGGATGTTTGGTTAGTTAAGCGGTTTGTTTTGAATGCAAGCGTATTTACTGGATGGGTTTTGGTTAACAAAGATTTTAGTTTATGAATAATCATCAGCAACCCATTAAGTTCCACTGCTGGGCTCGGGTCTCCTCTCCTCCCTCCCTCAATAGAGAGTTGAGAGGGTTTAGGCCATAATCCACTCACGCTGGCCTAGTGCGGGTTGGTGGATCAGACATACTCATAGAATTTCTTCTACGGTATGTGCTTTTCCTCACGATGTTTTCCTTTACCGTTAGCAGATGGTAAGTCACTTGACTAGTACATGTAAATTCCACAAAGTGGAATCCACATTGGTACTGCCTTATGAATAAAGCAAAGAGGAAAAAAAACGACCAGGGTCGCGAGGAAGATTAAGAGGAGGAATCCTCCTGGGTTCGATTCCTGTATAAAGCAAACTCTCAGTAGTAGCCTTCTGGAAATATGCCTGGTTTGTGCCAATTGGCTAGTCCAAGTAATAAAGGTTGTGGTGCCCCTTTTTTACTGCCTGATTTGGCAGACGAGCATGTGACCCTGATGGTATCCTCCGTCCATGGACATGGGTGTGTTCTTATAGTATTGGTTGCAAAGAACATAAGAACAACCAAACCACTGCCTATCGAAACAAAAAAGGGATATAGGTAGGAAAAGGAAAATATAGAGGAAAAGGAGAATAATGGGGACTGGAAGGAGGAAAAAGCACTGCCTATCGAAACGAAAAAGTGATATACGAAGGAGAAAGAAAATAGGAAGGAAAAGAAACAATGGGGACTGGAAGTAGGAATTAGGCTTCCGGCGCTCGCACTCACGCGCGAAGAAACGCAACTGTATGATATTATACTGGAAGATGGTGTTAATCTGTGGAAGGGTGGTACTTCCCCGGACGTGCCCATAATTTTTTTTTTTCTTTTTTTTTTTACTTTTCGTAAGAAAAAGCGTGTCGTTATATTTATTATAATACTTACTATTGTCAGTCTTCTCAAAGAAGCACTTATGTATGCATATTTTATACCATCGCTTTCGTATACTAGATACATTAATAGTGTTTCCAGACTCACAAATCATAATGTACTGGGAAATGTTTTCTTGTCAGCTATTCAAATTATTTACCTAGGGAAAAATCCTACTATTATACTAAATTATTAAAGTAAGTCTTCGTCAAATGTGACGGGCACTATAACGTGGGTTCGATTCTCACACTAGATATAATAATATATAAGGTCTGGGTGTATTTTGGGTTGCTGATTCTTAGAGTGGACCTAGTCTTTAAAAATAATTAAAAACTATGTTTTTTATCTAACGCCAAATAGACATAATTATAATTATACTATAATATATTTTGATTTCCCTTGGTCACGCCATAACATAGGAACCGCTAGACCAATTCGGCTAATTCTTCTTTATAAATATTCGTTGAATTTCGAGGAAAGTTTCCACGAAGAGAAAATTAAAAAAAAAGCATGGAACGCGAGCCGCGGGCACATAGAAACAATACCTGCCACGTTTGTCTTAAAAAAAACGTAAGTTGATTGGAAATATATGTCTAAGAGATAATTCTTAATACAAAACTAGACAACATTGTAGTCACTTTTAAAGTCATGAGAAATTCCTTTCCACAAACAGACAATACCCTTGTAAGCTAGGATTAACAGCGTTTACCCGATACCAAGTTATGACACTTGGGAGTCCCGGGAAAGCCTTACCCTCTGTCTTGAAACCCGCAATAGATTTAATCAGCAGATTGAGAGCTTTTAGGATCTATAAAAATATATTTATTATGCTTTGTTCAAGAAAGAAAAGATCAATTTCGTCGTCAATTATGCACTATTAAATGAGGAATGACGATAACCTAGGTGTGCCGCCTGCTCTGCCACTTTAGACAAAAAAAATGTATTACTGTTAATGATATACCACGTGGACGAAGCCAATGGTAGAAACAAGTTTAATATAATATTCTACCACATTCCCACAGCGCCATCTAGTCCCAAAGTAAGCAATTATATTTGCTTGTGTTATGGGTAGGTACTTAACAACTGATTTCATTTCTATTTCGAATTAGCCACAATATGGAAATTGTTTCCATATTGTGGCTAATTGGTAATTTTTTTTTTTTTGCAAATACATACATATTATAGATAAATTACACCCAGACACAGAACAAACCTTTATGCTCATCACACAAAGATTTGTCCTGGGTGGGGATTGAACCCACGACCTCCGGCTTAGCAGTCAGGGTCACTAACCACTAGACCAACAGGCCAGTCAAAATAATAATATAATACTTAACTTCATATGTTTGCAAAAGAAATCCAAATGAGTTTTCATAACTTAAGTTCGATATCACCATAACCATTGATCAGATACAAAGTAATAGGTACAAGTTCTGATTTATTGACCAAATACAATTCCCTATTAGCCCTCAGTGGGTAAACTATCAAATAGGTTTATTCCCAAAAGGAATATTCACGTAAATAACTGTTAATTACTTATTGAGTGTTTGTATCAAGATAGTTCTTATTGAGTAGGGTTAGACTATAACAAATAATGTAGGAAATTGTTTCCATATTGTGGCTAACTCGTAATTTCTTAGTGCTTGATTTATTATACAGTATTTTTATTTAAATTCGAAAAAGGAAGTTTATTTTAAAAAAAAAAAAAAATTCATATTCAAATTGCGAAATTTGAATTCGGATCTCGATTAAAGAAACAAATAGAATTACTCGTATCATATCTAGTACGCTTTTTTATTTCAAAAAGGTAGAGGTTGAAATTATCATACCTAGTACGCTTTTTTATTTCAAAATGGTCGAAATGTGGGTGATGTGCTTCACCCACATTTTATCAGCTATGTTTGGTTTTATTCTATTCATCGGTCATTATTCCAGACTCCGAGCTGGTACTAATTTCATGCTTGAAAAACCCGCCCGTAAGAGTTGTCATACTCCCTCTTCGTCCAAAAAAAGTAAACTCTTTATGAGTTATGAAAATAGAGAGATCCACATTTCGGCATGAAACGTATCAAACACATTATTTTTCTATAATGCGTGCACTGTAGCGACGGCATTGTCAATGAGCAGATTTGTGCGATCCGTTCGATGTGGATCACAGAACGCATTATATGAGTTCTTAGACAAAGAATACTACGATACGTGTGAAATGTTTGTATTACTTACATCAAATAAATGTTTATAAAACTTCTATAGTCTAGCTTCGTCTCAGTTTTGTCCAGGCATTAATACGTCTTATCTCGCAAATACTTAATTTAAGTGACGTGCGATAAGATATGTAATGTAAAGTTTTAATTAAGTTTCCAAGTTTAAAGAAAGCTCAAGAATAATAGCCGACAATATTAGTCATATGAAAGACGAAATATACGATTGTTATTCTGTGGTGTTACTCTGTCAAACCATTTTGACATGACTGCATATGACTATCCCTTTTACTCTTGTTGTTTTTGTAAATCGTGTAAGAAATATTGCAACACTAGCTTCAAACTGCGGCTCTGACTACGTGGTTTGTCAGAAAAATAGCTTATGTGCTATTCCAAACTATAAATCTATCTGCGCGTTTAATTTTCATACACATCCATTCTCGCCATTCTCCATTCTCATTCGCCATTCTCGCGTAACTGAGTAATAAACATTCATTCATATATTTATCAATCCCAACCTGTGCATTTATAATATTATATAATTTATTTTGTATTATAAGTTAGAATAATGCTATTACATATTTAAAACTAAAAAAACTTTCCATTTAGATAATTATCTATTTGCCTAGCCTTGTAAATAGTACTTGTAATTACAAGTACTATTTACAAGGCTATAAATACATAAATAATAATACAAATAGTAATGTGGGCTAGGCATCATAGTATTCGTCGGCATCACTGTCACAAGGGAAAGTGCCCAGAAGGCTAGCAGCATTGTCACGCTGGATGGCAATGCTGATTCTCTGTGCGAGATAAAAACCAGCCCTCTGGTCACATGAAGTGTCGATTAACCGCGTCGCTAGTTCATTGTAAACGCGGAGGGCATTGTGTGAAGGCGACAGTGAAGGCGGAAGATATTGAAGAATACGTGCACCAAAAGATCACGTTACAGGCCGAGAGTGCAGCTGTTGGAGTCACGCCGCAACGTCAACTTTAAGTTGTTTGTGGTGCGTGTACCAACATACTACCTGGACCTCGTCCTAAAGCAGAACTTTTGGCCGAACGGTGTCGTATTCCAACCGCTTCCGCGGGCCGGTGCCAAACGAACGCACAGTGACGTAGTGCTAGTGAAATGTTACTAACATAGTTTTAAGTTCTATTTACTAACACAATATTGTTTATAATATTATATATGTTAGACTGTAAGGTATGTATCTATGGAACTTTGTTTTCTGAAAATAAATATTTCATTTATATTTCATTTGCAAGAGACAACGCCCGCACTAGGGAACAAGCCCTGTGTCGCGGGGAGCTTTACAAACATGAAACTAACGGACACAAAGTACACCCAGACTAGAAACAAATATCTATGAATCACACAAATATTTGTCTCGTGTGGGAATCGAACCCACGTCACCCAGCACGGTGATGTAGTGGCGAGGCGACCACCTTAACCACTGCGCTACGGTGACAGTCATGTTAATTATAAATGTTTTTTATAATTATATATTTTATATTTATAATTATATTTTTTATAATTATAAATGTTTTATTATTATTATATTATTATTTATAAGAGATTTATTCGTATCAAAGTCTTTGACAAATGATACTGGATAATCAGATCAGTCTTGCTAAATTAGACACTAAAGTATTAGTAATAAGGAGATATAGTAGTAAGATTGACAAATTGAATGTGCGCCGAGAAAAACATAAAAATGCCATTATGAGGGTACGGAAAAGGATCATGGAAGCTTATGGTGTTAGAGATAAGGACCCGTATACATATTCCCTATGCCGGTCACCTTTTCTGTCCAACATGGTGTTTTTGTCGCACTCGTAAAATGAATGTTATATTGATTTATTGGTTTTACAGCCTTTTTTATGAGCAAAAGGATCACTGTGAATGTAATTACGCTCTGGAAATATGTCCTGTGTAGCGAGGGATTTACAAACATACAATTGACGGACTTAAAATTAAACTTACATTTTGTTATTTTGTAACATACATACTTTCATACTATTCTTAAAAATTTTAACTGTATCGCATACCTACAACTTTCTTGGTCTATTTTTCTTTTCTGCATACTTTTAATCTTTCTTTTCGTCTCCAAATATTAAGCTTTGGTGGTAGTATTTTGCAGTAAGTTTATACAATTTACTTCTTTTCTAAAATTTTAACCAAATCGTAGACAACAGCCGATCAATTATATAATTTTTACATAAGCTTATATCAGTTTAATACGAGTGACAATGACAGCCAAAATAGGTCAACGATAACGTGGTCCCATTAACATGATTAAGGGCTAGAATAACAATGAAAACGTTACGTAAGCAGGATTTACTAACACAATAGATTTGACCATATGAATAACAAGGGTAAATATATTTTATATTCATATGCTTTAACGCTAACAATACGAATTTAGAAATGATTTGTTTAATGAATTGCCTCGCTGGCGCATTTGGATTGTGTTCTGTGCAAAAGGTCCTGGGTTCGAATCCAAGGTGAGGCAAACATTTTACTGTCATGATAATATTCTCAGCATAAACCAGTTTATTATAAACCGCAGTCTGGTCTCAGTTTAATAGCGTGATGCTTTGTTTTTAATGTGATTAACAATCAGTCTTAAAAAGACACACTGAAGAAATTCCATAGTGAGAGATCCATTAATTAAGTGGTTACTTTAGGCACTGTAGCCTATGGAAGCCTGCAACACCAGAGCCATAACGAACACTATAATGATAATATTATTATAGTTCTGTAGAGCTGAGTTACCTAACCGAAGGCTCAGTTTAAGTGGGGATAACTCGCCTCTATCCTCTAATAATGGCGCCACTGCTGCAAAAATAACCTGTCTAAAGTCAACCCGTGAACATAAGAAAAAATCTCTCTAGGTCATGCTTTATATAGATTTAAAAAAAATATCGTATTTTGAATATCCATTATTTCAATATTAATATTTGAACGACGTTTCCATCAAAATTTCATTACGGTCCCGAAAAAATACGACGGAGTTGTAACCCTAATCCAATTAGGGAATACCCCAGGGCATCCTGCTAGGTCCGCATGAGATATTTATATCGCTGAACATCAAATATTTAGTAGCCATAACATGCGTTGTGAACGAGATTGTACGTAGCATAGAAATAACTGTTGTAATGCATGCAATGTCTTTCAAATTGGGATGTTTTTTTGTATACTGACTTTCCTTAAGGTGTTTTCTAGACTTCGAAAAGGTCGTTACTTGAACTAAAGCAGATAAATTTCGAAGAGTTGGATGATATTCTGGAACTACAATTGGAAAATCTTCATTATCATTTAAACCCATAAATGTCCCACAGGTCTCCTCCAAATATATTTGGACGGAATTTAGCCTACTAAACCACGCTGGCCAGATGGGTTGGCTCTTGTCTGCTTTAGTCACTTAGTCGCCTTTTATGACACCCACGGGTTGAGATGGGGTTGTGACATTATGTATAATATTAAATCTCTCACTACATGGAATTTATTTGGCAAATATTTTGCTACTAAGCGTTCGTCAAGAAATGCGCCGTAGGGCACCTGACGTATCCAAAATTTCATGACAAAATTCAGAATTTCTATCAAGCAATCAATACACACCACACACAGGACCGCTCGCAGTGGCAGTAATATAGGTGAGGCCTATGTTCAGCCGTGGACGTCTGGTTGGGCAAATATGATGATGATCAATTCTTTGGTTCCACTGGTAGGGGGCTTTCTGTGCTTTCAAATACAAAAGTATATACGTTAATAGATACTTAGTATTGAAACAAAAATAAACTCTTTCGTAATCATCTTTTTTGTCTGTTTGTGATTGATAAGGCACACTGATTGTTTTATAAGTATAATTCTTTGAGAATGATGAGGCAGAAACTAGTACATCTAGTTTTTGTTTAAATGTGTACAGTTTTTGTTTAGGGGAGAAGTTTTTGCAGTTCCTTAGGTATAGATTCAATGACATTGTTGATTATTTGCGCTTTGTTTTTTTTGTATCATTGTATTTTATGTTAAGTTAACTAGATGTTTATTTGACTACTGTTCAGCTTATATTAGCCGTAGCAGGTTGTTATATAACCTATAACATTCCTTGATAAATGGGCTATTCAACACTAAAACAATTTTTCAAATCAGACCAGTATTTCTTGAGACCCTAGCGTTCAATCAAGCCAACAAACAAACTCTTCAGCTTTTTAATCAAATCATTACTTCTATCCATGGCTCCGCCCACGTGGTATGTCAGTTTAAATTAAACTATGTGCTATTTTAGATTAAATTCTATTTGCTTGTCAAATTTCATTCAAATTCTTTGAGAAGTTCTGGCGTGATTGATTAATAAACAAGAATCCATTTATCCTAATTTAGTATATTTATTAGAAACAAACAGGCTTATAAAAGATTTAAATACTTAAGAGATAGATGTGTATAATTGTAGATCTAAGTACCTATATGAGTTTAATACATGAGAGCTTATTTTATTTATTTATTTTATACTTTATTGCACACAAAGAAAACATATTAACAATCTTAAAATCTAAACAAGTATGTACAAAGGCGAGCTTAACTCATATTTGAGTTCACTAACAGCAAACCTTAGAATGTTAGAGGAAAGAAGTAAGAATTTGAGAGTGGGTATAAGTGTACAACTAAATGACTAAAGAAGAAATTGTAAAAATAGAATAAAGAAATGGAAGGAA
Organism: Laspeyria flexula; assembly: GCA_905147015.1. Classification (NCBI taxonomy): domain Eukaryota; kingdom Metazoa; phylum Arthropoda; class Insecta; order Lepidoptera; family Erebidae; genus Laspeyria; species Laspeyria flexula. The sequence goes on along the minus strand of LR989964.1, from coordinate 4,786,679 downwards.
GAAATATGTAAATTAATACAAAGAAAATTGGATTGTGGTACGTATACCACGACATATACTAAATATACCTAGGAACTTAAACATACATAAATACAAGTATTTATTTTCTTACAATATAATTACATATTTTAATAAGCAAAAAATATACTTCTTATGTTTGATGAGTATAGACCTGAATTATTATTTACAATATATTATTTGTAGGTTATATTATTATCTCGTATTTTTGATATTCTGTAAAACAAAAACCTTTCTTTCCGTATTTATGTCAAGTAAAATGAAATATACTTTTACCTTTGTGTGTAATAAATGAAATAGCTTACCTACATTAATCTTTTTTTTTTTTTTGTCTTTGTCTCCGTATAATAATATTGAACCTGAAACTGATTACATTCTCAAGTTATCTTATTAAAAGCTACAACCGCTTTCTTCAACAGCTTTAGAATTGGAAATCTATGATAAATACTTTACAATAAGTCTGTGTTAGTTGGTCGTTAAAAGGTCGCTGGGTCTGACTGGATGCGAAAGGCGGAGGACAGAGTGCTATGGCACGTGTTAGGAGAGGCTTACGTCCAGCAGTGGACTGCAATAGGCTGAAATGACGATGATGATGAGTTGGTTATTTACTATTTTCAACTTTTGGATTAAATAGTATATACAAATGATGATATTATATCGACTCAATAGTGCAGTGGAAATAGAGTTTTTCTGTCGTGATCAGCAGCTGCAGTCAGCTTAGAGGCTGGAATTGCACCCGAAATTGCCGAAATCTAAAACCTTGCTGGACAAGTGTTATGCTCTACTTACTGTTTGTACTCATCTTGAATTCAAATTTCTAATTTATTTATTATTGCAAAATATACAGATATGAATAACAGTAACAACAAAGTTAACTTAATAAGGTTAATACATTTTGCAGAAAGGAGCATAACAATAATTTAGCCTTTGATTTCCTCACTAGGCAAGCCTGTATCGAGGACGTACGATGCAAAAATAAGTTACATACATACATACATAGCATCACGCCTTTTTCCCCAAAGGGGTAGGCAGAGGTGTATCACACCCACATTTCGCCAGCTATGTTTGGTCCCATGAAATAGGGGGCGAGCCTATTGTCATCAACCGGGAACATTTGTTTACCAAACTCCGGGAAAATCTAAATATTGGAATTTCTTGATAGAAAAACCCAATACCATTTTTTATACGACCCGGGAATCGAACCCGGGACCTCTTGCACACCAGTCGTATACACTGCCCGCTTCGCCACCGAGGCAGTTCATAAAAATAAGTTAAGTTCATAAAAATAAAAAATGACCGAAACGTTGTGTTTACAGATGGTTTGGTTAATCTGTAAACTATTCGCGTAATGAGGGATTCGTGATTATTAGAGGAGATAGCTGACCTATGTACAGATATCGAAGTCCTAAGTATAAAAAGTTGGCGTACGTTAAGTACTCCTCCTTCCTTATAAACTTGTCCAATACCGTATCTAAAAAGTTTTCTTAACATTACCTTTAACACTGATCGCTGAATTCATAATATCACTTAAATAAGAAGCTTTAGAACACAAAAATATAGTACAACAATACATTTCGAACATCATGGAGGAAAATGATAATATTAGCTTAAAAAAACAGTAACAAGAAATTTATATTATTTCCCAACAAAAAACATACGATATTTGCTCTTGAACTGTTATTTCAGGTGAAAGCTCAGAGTGCTTTCAGAGTTTCACAAAAGAATACACTTCATAAACTTGATATTTTTATTTTCTTTCGTGTGCAGACTAAAAACGATATGCAAAAGGTCGCGTTTCAACTGGTATAGGGAAATGTAGAAACACAGATTATTATTCTTGAATATAAAAATGTGTGGAAATGTCGAAACATTATTATTATAATATTATAATTATTATAATCTATCATAATTATTATAATACTATAATTATTATAATATAACATCATTATTATAATATTAAAATATAATAATTAAAAATTATAAACTATAAAAATAAACGCGCTGTGTGTGAATCTCGAAACATTATTATTATAATGTTTCGAGATTCACACATAGCACCTTCTAGTCCCAAACTAAGCTAATGCTGGTAATATGGATACTAGACAACTGATGTAATTTTTAATTTTTTTTTTGTAAATACATACATATTATAGATACATTACACCTATAAGTAGATCAAATAATTGTGCTTATTACACAAAGATTTGTCCTGGGTGGGAATTGAACCCACGACCTCTGTCTCAGCAATCGAGGTCACTGAGCCACGGAGGCTTCAAAATATCACTAGCTTCTGGCCGCGGTTTCACACATGTTATACTTATATGGTTTCACACATGTTATACTTATATATACGAAATAGCCTAATTTCCTTCTCCAAGTCTTATATAGTCTCTATGTACAATTCATCATTTGTAACGGTCATTTGTAATAGCCGGTCCGCACGGCCCTGTGCGGCACCGCGCCGAGCCGCACCGCAAGCACACCGCGCTTGCAATGCGCAAGACGAGACGGGGGAGAGGGTGTCCACAGCGGCGAGGAGTGTTGTACGTCCAACAATCCTTCCATTACCGCTGCAGCTGCGGTGCCGCATAGCATAGTGTAAACGCCAGAACCGTGAAATTTTTGCACACCGTATCGCACCGCGGCCGCAGTGTGGATAGGCTTTTAATTGTTACTAAAAAATTGCATAAACGATGATTATTGTCTATATTATGAAATATAAATATAGCTTGAAAAAAACTGTATTTAAAATTTCCATCAAAAAATCAGTTCTGAAATCTATATAGAATATTCTGCAGTAGATTCCTTCCTGCAGACTTCATTGTGTAGCTCGGTATCCAAAATATGCTACCGAGAGTCACTTTAGAGGACTGCTATATCTCATAAATATTCTTTAGGATACGCAGACTACAATACCATCGGATATAGGTAGCTCACGTACAAATATTCATTTATTCAAATATTCTATTCATGTAGGAAAGTCAGTAGGATTTTTCATATCAAAACAAATTTACTTTAACTACACTTATATACTTACTGCCTTACTCAGAGACGTTACTTAACTATAAAGTTTATTTGGTAACAAGTAAATATAATTAAAAAAATTAACAGAGAGCAACGCACTAAAATGACCGTAAAATTATTGTAATATTATTAAATTTATACCTGATTAAATTCAAATACATAACATTATGTATATATTTGTAATCTCCATTTGATTCCCTTTATTTTGATACGCTACTCGTTAGGTTTGTTTAAAAAAAATTATAGAACTACTTACAATTTGGAACCATTCAATTAGGTATGTTTAATCTCTTTTTGGATATATGTAATCTCCTTTTGATTCTCTTTATTTTGATACCCAACTCGATAGGTTTGGTTAAAAAAAAATTGAACTTCTAACAATATGGCGTCAAAAGCCCGCCGTTTAAGTCTTTTTATTCTTAAAACCTATCTAAGGACACTTGGGTATTCTAGACGAATCTAATGATACCCTAATTGTCAAAATCCATCCAGCCGTTTGGAAGATTTGTGGGAATAAAGAAATTTACAAACATACAAGATACGCGCGAAAAACAATACCCGTCCTGACAGTCGGGTAATAAACGTAATTCTTCTACAAATATGGTCGTTATTTTTCCATTTCTTGGCAAGAGTCTCTTCCCCTCTATGAAAAGAGCTGACAGGGTTAAAGGCTATAATTCTGACACGCTGGCCCTACGCGGGTAGGTTGACCAGACACATAATAATAGCCTTAGTGTTCTTTTGCTTAGACTGGCTTAAAGAGTAGAGCCAATTTTTATTTCATCATCATCATCATATCAGCCCAATGACGTCCACGGTTTAACATAGGCCTCTCCTAATGTCCGCCACAACGAGCGATTTTGGGCCGAATTATTATTTACATTATTTAAAATAAAATAAATTCTCTGCTCTCCGAACTGGACCATGTTAACAGACACTTAGAACTGAACAGTACCAGACAGAGTTACATTCGTTTTGTGATGATAGTAATGTCCCACACATTACTATATATACAAATTATAAATTGTTTGTTTCAAAATTCAAATATTATATGCACTTTGTTAAATTTGCATCCAAACGTTTGCAGAATATATTAATCTTACAAATGCAGCAGCTACATAATTCTGAGTAAACAACAACAACATCGCTTAATTTAGCAAACAGGGATGTTAACTTATTTACATTTCGAAATATCTTCACTTTGAGTATTCCACAATTTAGTTAGTTCTGTTTTACTAAACAACGGGTAGATTAATTTTAATGTATCAAGCACCAACAGCTTAAGACCGAAGTGCAGTTGCTTGGGAATTTCGGATTTGTCTGCTCTGAATGTTATAGTCTGCGATAATGTACTTAAGTTTATATGGCTTTGTGATAGTCTATGATTTTTACTGCATTCTGCCAAACTGTTTAAATACTATTAATAACACTTCTTCATTACCTTGCTGAAAAAGTCACACCTTCTTCGACATACCTTTTTTTTTTTAAAGAGGAGTGCATTAACCCATACCACCCCGTGCGGGGACACGGGACGGTTATGTGTGACTCACTGTTACATTTTTAACTTGTGATTTTCATCAAGTGTTACTTTGTAACCTAGATGAATAAAATTTTCAATTTCATTTCAAATCCGAAATATTCATTCATATTTTGTTTATGACTCAACAGTTTTTGGTAATAAACTCCAATTTTGGGACAGAAAATCTTAAAACCTTCTCGACTCAGGAATCGATCTAACGATGACTCGACGATGTACACACCCGCTGTGCAACAGAGGCACTGAGCTAGATAAAAAAAAGTATTTTAATTGATGTTCTTTTGTAGTTGGGTCTAAAAAGACCCGTTTCATCTATACTCTGATTGAAGTGCTTTTTACGCCTTATGAGTTGCCGAAAGTATACAAAGAATATCATTACTCTACTCCAATGTATGAACGAGGTAACTTCGCTCACAAATTTGGCATTCATCAAACACATCAAAAGCTTTCTTATACGTCGATAAATTGCCACATGAAGACGAATTTATATCAATATCAATATAAATATCAATACAATTCCGGGTACTTACACGGTACTTTTAACAATTGTAATTCCCTCAAAGTACAATTGAGGTTCAGTAAATATCTACTCAAATTATTATGATTGTGTGACGTGTATGTGTGGTTTCAACAGTCGTATACATTTGTGCTGGGCCATCGAAGTAATCCGAATGAGTCCTTGTTTAACATTTCCTCTCCGCTCTAGGAGTTAAATTGATGAGAACTAATAACATTAAAGGTGCTCTAATATGAAATAAGAACAATATACCTATTACAAAAAGCAGGGAAAACCAATCACATTACCGTCCAAGATATTACGACAAACAGATTTTAAAGCTAAAGTTTAAACTCATAACGTTATGCTTTTGTTTTTACGATAAGAATTAAGAATGCCTTTACTTGTTTTTGTTTAATATTAATAATAATAATAGTCATAGGAATAGCAGAACAAATAAAAGGGTATAAGTTTTAAAAAGCATATCTCTGTCTTATAAGTTGAGTGGCCGTTGGTTGCAGGCGTCATAAAATCGCTCGCTGTGGTGTTAATTGGGTGAGTTTTATGTCTGGCAGTGGACGTTATTGAGCTGATATTATTATGATGCATAGGTTTCATGACAGAAAATTTAAAATACCTTTACATACCTTTGAAAAATAATATAATACCAACGATTAAACCAATTAAATTAAGATAATATATTATGTTTATAAACTGGTAGAAATATAGACAAGAGCGAAGAGCCGCCTTTACTCGGCAGTAGAAACAAAAAACACAAAAATGTTTCGTTACATCACAAATCTTACAGATTCCCTGTGACGTAATCAGAACACGTCATGAATAAAAAACAGACTAAACACTTTTAAATAAAGAGGGTGACGCACGAACGTGTCGTGGCGTAACATAACCCTGCTAACGACCCTACAGATGTAATTACTCGTTATAAATTTTATGTGATCCGTAAATGAATGGTTTAGGGTTGTCGCAAACTAACGAACTATCGAATCTATTAGTTCGTGACTCTGCATTAGTTAGCGCAAATTTAGGTTTAAAATGAGTTGAGTTTTAATAGTTTATAAACTAATATGGCTTGAGAAATCCTAAAGTTACCTAATTGATTTTATATTTAAGCAGTCTGTATACATATTTGGAGGTAAATTAAACTGGTATAATACAATTCACCTCCATATGAAATATGTCTCCATGCTGGTAATGGATTTATGATACATTAAGCTATGTATTTTTCTATGTTTTTGAAAAAAAAACCTTGTAAAAGATACATTTACGCTTTTATCTTGAAAGGATATGTAAAACTCTGATATACATTTCTTCAACAATAATTAGGTCCCACTTAATAAGCGCCCAGCCTATTGCCGTGTGTTTTAACATCAAATAAATAGAGACATAAATTTATTATTGACAACCCTATGTACACACACACCTGTTTGTTGGGATTTAATTATTTCGTAATTCGTGTTTCTGATTGCTATTACAATCCTACTTCATTTTAAGATCAATCTTCAGGATTGTAACTTTAATATAGCAGACATTAAGTTAATGTTATAATTTGTAATATCAAACACTATGTTAATAATGAAAATTAGAAGACGTTCGTAACACTGAGATGTTAATAAGTTAGTAATTTATAGATGATCTATCGAATGTTATATGATGTTAGATGATCTATCGAATAGAATAGAGGAAATTTATTTATTAACAATGTAGGTATTCGTACAAAAATAAGATATTGATATAGAGGGCAAGTTGAAGTGGCAGTGGCCAGCGCACATGTCAAGTCAAGTACTGATGGCCGATGTGGCTCGAATCGAGATCACGCACGGCAAGCGCAGAGTAGGACGTCCACCCACAAGGTGGACAGAGGATCTAACCCGAACAGCAGGAACGCGCTGGATGCAGGCCACATACAACTGGCCCTATTGGAAATTTATTGAATGTTATGTTCAGCAGGGGACTTCCTACGGCCCATATTTTTTCAATTTTTTAAATCTTTTTATTTTTGGATTAACAGTGTTTAAAATTAGATTCCAAATTATACATTGTGACAAACGGACAGACAGACGGATAGAGCGAGATCATAAGGGTTCCTTTTGTTCCTTTTTGGTACGGAACCCTAAAAAGGAACATTCAAAATCTCATAGAAACAGTTAGTTACTGTTACTATCGAGATACTAATGTATAAATTTATATACAAATTCGTGTTGTTATAATATACAACAGTTCCCTATTTAATAGTATTAGACACGGTAAAGGAATATCAAGTGGTTAATTTCAATAATATTCTAACTACGTGTAATCACGTAATCAAATAATTTAGCCTAAGGAGGTTTATAATTATACACACAAAATGGAATATTATCAAATAATTTATGTAATATTACAGTAATTATAGGTAGTTGGTTGTAACCCACATTAATAGGTGCCTAATTATATTTATTTAGTGAAATAGGGTAGAGCTGTAAAAATTGAGTAAGAAATTATATTTCCTTCGAATAATTGGATTTTTTGATGGAATTAGGTATAACAAATTGATAGTACGGCCATATTAGTACATTATTGACTGGCCTGTTGGTCTTGTGGTTAGTGACCCTGACTGCTAAACCGGAGGTCGTGGGTTCGATCCCCACCCAGGACAAATCTTGGTGTGATGAGCATGACGGTTTGTTCTGTGTCTGGGTGTAATTTATCTATAATATGTTTTTTTAATTCATTTAATTTTAATTTAATTTTTTTAATTTAAAAATTAAAAATTATTGCTTAATTTGGGACTAGATGGCGCTGTGTAAATGTGGTAGAATATTATTATTATTAAATATAATAATAATAATATTCTACCACATTTACACAGCGCCATCATCGATGTGATTGTCCACTTTAGAAGTAGTATAAATATAATAATATTTATACTACTTCTAAAGTGGACAATCACATCGATCACTCCCAATAAAATCACATTTTAAACCAAAAAGGTTCATACGTTTAAGAATTACAATGTCACATAAGCAGACAAATACCCACCTTAAATATATTATTACTCTTAAAACCGTAAATAGTTTTCTATAGAAATCGAATTTGAAAACAAATATCGTAAGCTATATTTTTACTAACTTATCGTGCGAGAGGGAACTGACTAAATCTGTATCAACAAAAATACATCCTAGTGAATAACTTCTGCATCGAGAAAGTTTTTACAGCCAATGAAAACGTGGTGGCACGTTTCAATACATCAAAACGTATTCCACTTTTCCGACGCATAACGTTTGTGTTTTAGATTTGCAATACTGAATAAATATAGCTTCAACACACAAACATATCCATAGCACACTGTATCACACCTAGCTAAGTAAATTTACTAAAATCACAATTTGCTTTATGTCATTACGAGCAAATTCGAGCATTTTGTGTTGTAAAGTATATGTAGCGGCGAGAATAGTAAGCATTGATCTATTCCATTTACACAATATTTCTATTTCGATATTGCTGTCAAATATTATGTGATTGCTTTCATTTTAAAACATTTGATAAAGATGTCAAAATCGACAAACGACAAACGTGACATAATTGTATAAAATCTATATAAAAGTACATTTATACATGTGCCTAAAGAAAATAATTTGTAGTGATTTTTTTCATTCAAAGTATACGAGTAAAGTATTCAAAGTTTACAAAAAAATTAACAGATGGTTTTTCGCCAATCACAGCTGTCAGAAATTTTTAATTTTCATTGAAAAACTTTGACAAACAAGTAAATATAATTAAAAAATTTAATAACCCGACTGCAAAAAATCAACAGAGAGCAACGCACTAAATAGACCGTAAAATTATTGTAATATTATTATACCTGATTAAATTTAGGGTATCAAAATAATAGGCGTCAAAAGCCCGCCGTTTAAGTCTTTTTATTCTTAAAACCTATTTAAGGACACTTGGACTTTCTAAACGAATCTAACGATACCCTAATTGTCAAAATCCATCAAGCCGTTTGGAAGATTCGTGGGAATAAAGAAATTTACAAACATACTACATACGCGCGAAAAACAATACCCGTCCTGACAGTCGGGTAAAAATGATTCTACTTTTTAATTTGATGTCCACGTGTAATCGTATCTTATCCAAAATTTGGCGAATATAATGATGTAAAGCGATTCGTGATTTGGATGTTCACATAGTAATTAACCGCTCCTTCCTTGTGGAAAATTACTTCCCGCTTTTCAAAGAGTAGTGAGAAAACTACCTTAACTAGATAATGCCGTAAACCAACTGCTTACTTGTTCATTGACAAACATGCTTGTAAATCTGCGCTTGAATTAACATATACATTATAATTGATTGAACATTCAAGCAGTCAAGTGTCGTGTTACCCTAATGTTTAAATCACGAACTTTAGATAATTTTCCGAATTAGGCGTTTTCAATGTATCAATTCAACTTTCACAATAGGCATTGTTTTTTATTATAAAGTAACAAAAAGCATTACTATTTCTATACTACTAGCAGTATTAGGTACATTGATGACCTGTATTAACCTAACAATATGACTGTACTGATGCACACCACTCAGAATATTCTTATTACTCATGCTATGTCATTGTATTGGTAAACAAAGAGTATAGTCGTAGGTATACCTACTAATTGCATAAATACGCACTTCCAGTACGTCTGATTCATTCCGTATTACATGATAACTTCTGCCTTTGGTTACACTTGCGTAACTTGATGAAACGCATGATTGGGGTAATTTTGAAGTGTATACTCATTGTTATACAAAAATTCGGCGTCTTCCCCCAGATGCACAATCACATGCTTAATAGGTGTTCTACACGGTTATAAGCTTGCGTTTTCACAGAGCGATCTTGGTTGCCATTCGCGTAGTTTGTATGAAATTTGGTTTACAACAGCCGGCTACACGGTTGGATTCCACCAAGGGCACCTCTGTGGAAGCCGAGTTTACAGCCATGTAGCACAGCTTTAAGTCACTCTCAAAACTGTCACCGAAATAGAATCGATTCTGTAGATTTTGAATGGAAGAGTAATGAACATTCATCTGTCCTTAAAAAGTTACCTATTACTTGTCATGTACCTAAATATTAGAGTGACATTCCTATGAATACCAAAGAATAGTATTTTCTTTTCATAATTTGTTTTGATGGAAGCTATTTGGTTGCTTATAAATTTATAATATAAATCAATACTAGATTTTTATAAAATAATTTGTAGTTTTTTTACTCCAATTCTACGATTACAATTACAGCACTCAATTTTAGGGTTACGTAATCAATACAGAACCCATAATTTCACCATGTTCATCTGTCCATCAGCTGCCGACAAAGTGTAAAAAAAACAACATGGAAAGTATCGTGTACGGAGTATTAGTTAGATATATCTATCAAAAATATTCTACAACAATTTTTGGTTCAGGGATCCATTTGTAAAATATTATGCTTTAAAGTGCTATTTTTTATTAGAGTCAAATGTTAGCCTGCCCGATAAATAGTTATTTCTAGAAATTAAAAATTACAATAGTACTACTATTGTAATTTTTAATTTTTTTTAAACAAGTTTACTAGAAATAATTAATCGACCAACTTATTAAATGTACTTGGCGATGCAAAACTTTTGAACAAATTCTATTGTGACGGGTAACAACGGAACCCTAGATAACACGGGGCCTGAAATGCACTTGGCCGTTTTTTATTTTATTTAACCTGTGTCATCCCTCTGCTGGGCAAAAGCTTCCCCTGAACCTTCCACTGTTGTCTATCTCCAGCCCTATTCCACCATTCCCTGTCAAAGGTATCCAAGTCGTCAAACCAGCATTTTTTAGGCCTGCCTCGGCGACGATGCCCATCTTCAGGCACCCACTGTGTGACGATTCATGCCCACTTATCCGCATTCATTCGTGGAATGTGACCCACCCACTCCCATTTCAACTTGGCAGACTTATTACCAACATCCGTAACCCCAGTCCGCGAACGTATGTCGGTATTGCGAACTCTGTTGCTGAGCCTAAGATATAGTATCTTACTACTACTACATATAAAAACAAAATTGCTTCACTTTGACCCCAATTATAGACAGATGCTTAAACTAACAAAACGTCGTTTTTGCTTAAAAAAAAAACTAACCAAAAAATAATCATTTGTAAACCTACACGCGTTGTAATCAATCACAGCTATTATTATATAAAAAAGCAAGTCATACCTAAACCCACAGAACAGAGATAGGTTTTTTAGCATTGTTCTGTGCCTAAACCTATATTGAATATAATTGATGGGAAAACTTGACCACAGATTGGCGTAATATGATAATTAATCGTATTAAATCATCCTTTAATAGCATATATAACTATATATGTGAATAACTAGCAAAAAGTTTGATTTGAAATATGGAGATAAAATATTATTTTCTGTTACGAATTTAGGCTTGATGGATTTGTCTGAGTTCTATTGATTTTATTACCTTTCAGATTATATTTGTTTGAAATTGTTGCTAAGCTCCTGTTTGGCTGACCTTAAGATTAGGCTTACTCTCGATTTAACCCTATTAAAAGGAGAAGGAATAAGATGACGTGTTACGCGAGGTTTCACGAGTGCGAGAGAGTTAATGCTACACTTACTTTATCCTTTCTTGTCTCGCCTCGAAGAGAGCAGATGCTTTCCATTCCGAGCCAGGTTGCACCCGACATTTCCAACGAGTGCTCTCGCCATGTCATAGCGGCTGTGTAGAGCCGCCATTATAAACAACGAATAAACGAGTAGGTATCTACTCGTATGTGCAAATTACAACATAGAATTGAAATTCAAACAATACCTTTTCTCTCTTTTGGTCTCTACCGCCATATAATAGGGCTTAAAAAAGGATAAAGTAGGTACGGTTAGCAACAAAAGTAGCTGAACATAACCATAGATTATATCAAAACGCCTTTTTTTTAATTCAAAATTTAATTTCAAAATTTAATACTAGCATAATAGAATTATCAGAGTGAATTCAATTCTGGCACTAGTCTTGTTAAGTAATTAATGTATGCTACAGTATACATACGTTGCAATTATGAATATGTTCAGCTAACAACACTTACGCATACAGCCCCGTACCATCTGGAAAACGAGATGGCTATTTGAAAAATAAAATTGGAATAACGATTACTTTTATACTTTTGCAGGACTCTTTAAAAATCTTGATGTTTAAATAAAAAATTTTTTGAAATTATCCCAAGTCAGCGTTGTTATGCTTTTCATCATCATCATCATCATTACCACCCATAAATGTCCCACTGCTGGGCACAGGTCTCCTCCAAAGATGGTGGAGGGAATTTAACCTACTATATCACGCTGGCCAGACGGGTCGGTATAGGGTTTTGTTTCGAATTTTCTTTTTCTCACAGTGCTCTGGTCCTGCTTTTCATACCTGAACTATATTTGTAGTGGCGTAAAGTGGCTTCTTGCGAGATAATTACTTCCCGGATGAAAACATTTAGGTATCTAACTTCAAAATTAAACTCCGCGGCAAAAGAAATACAGCTCTCTTTCAAAAAAAAATTGTTAAGTACCTATTTCTCACAGCATCTTACGCGTTATGAAGGTAAGCAGCGATATTAATACAACTTTTTATTAATCGTTCAGTCGTGACTCGCAAGATAATGGGTTTAGCACGATAATATTAAATTTATGACTTTCCTCCTTGTTTTGTTCTTATGAAACAATGAGTGCGCAATTAAAAATAATAATAATAATAATAGCATTTTATTTCTCTCTCACACAGGGTAAATTAATACATAAAACTTATTTGCTAGGTGACACAATCATTGAGTGAGTCTGTGTGAGAGACTGGTATCCGTACTAGGTAAACCTGTATGACAGATTACCAGCCTCTCCCCAACTCTAGACAAATTTGGTGTTGTGATAGTAGTATAAGGTGGCTCTGAGAGAATGATAGTAATGATTGATAAATAAATAGATATTATATATACACACATATACAATTAAAAAAAAACTGAGGTAGTTTTCAGTGAGGTTCTGTTACGTACGATAGTTAGCAGCCCTGTCTCTCTAGACAAGTGGCAATCGATCCCATCTATCTATTCTGTCGACATGTCAAATTAGTACATTGATCATGTGACATGTCGATAGCATGAGTTAGTGATTTTAAATGTATTGAATGATGTGTTCAAATGTATTGAAGTGACATTTAAATATTTCGAATAGAATCAGCGATTTGCCTAGGGGGGAGGAGGGAGAGGGGGGGCTGTGAATTAGATAAGTACATATTTTAATTTTATAGTTTTAGATTCTCCATTTCGTAATAATGTAATTAATATTCATAAAAATCTCGTGTTACGGTGTTTATGGTCACACTCCTCCGAAACTCTTTGAACAATTTTAATGATATTTTTTTTATATTTCGTACCTACGTCCTAGTTATGAGAATAGACTGTAATGTATTTTTCACTGCGATTAAAAAAATATATGTTAGAGCAAAGTTTGCCGAGTCAGCTAAATAATAATGAAATTAACTTAAACACGATTTCATTTCTGCATCATCCACAGGTCTGCTGGTAAAGAATGCTTTCGACTTATAATTTTATATAAAATCTTTCTAAAAGGAATATTTTTAAAAAGCCGTTCCTTTTCTTTACTTTTTGCAAGAAATTTTAAATAAAGATAGAACCTCTGCATACCTACATAGATACTTCCCGACTAGTTTTATAGCAAGAAATTCCAGTGTTATTAATTTATTTACTCTAGTTAACAATTTTTAAAATGTAAATAAAATCGTTTATCTTTATCACTCTTTAAGGCAGAGTTTTCCATAAAACATGACTCAGTATTGCAATATTAATAAGACCTTTAAACGCGTTCATAAACCGCAACTGGGTAGCACCTGCTAATTATTAACATGATAATGAATCCAATTAAATTATTAATTAATTAAACCTATATCTGTTACAACATTAATAAAATATATTTTAATAAAAGACTGGTTTTGTTTATTTAGAATTCCCTACCTCGAAAAGAAGAATCCTTTATAAAATCGATTTGTCTATCTATATATCTTCTCTATCTGTCTATCCAACGGGTGGAGGTCTTCAATTTAAAATTTAATACCAAATATTCAGAGCCACAGACTTTAAAGCCGTTAAAAAAGATATTTAAAAACAATATCCTTCCTTGGCAGTCGGGTAAATCAATGTAATCAAGAGACATGGCCGTTTATATCGCGTATTTTGACACTCACAAGCGAATTAAAACCTTTAAGGTACTTAATAATAAGTTTGTTTATTATTAAAAAAAGCTGATAATAACATTTATTCATAGTATGGAACCCTCGTAGAACGGATGGCCGATGGGAGAAAAATATTCTCGAGTAGCGGCCAGGTATCAGAAAGCGCAGCGTGGGGCAGGCCTCAACAGATGAACCGACGACCTAATATAGTTTGCGGGTGGCCTTTGGTTGCAGGTGGCACAAAACCGCTCGTTTTGGCGGCAATTAGGTGAGGCCTCTGTCCAGCAGTAGGTGTCATTTGGGCTGATATGATGATGACACCCTCTACATACGATTACCACACACACACATTTTTTTTTAATTGCAACGAGCCGGAAGTCTGGTTTAATATCAGACTTAGATTTCCTGATTCAGAATTCTCGTCTTCTATCGAAAATGTTCAACAAGGTAAATCTGAATTTCTGAAATCTGAAACCATGCGCGGAACTTTAAACTGCAAAACATTACAGTACAGAAAAACATAAACATAATAATTTAATTTCCCCATTCATTAAAGTAGATCGAAATAAAATTATTCATGTGAAATAACCGCAAACGAGAAGCCACAAACCATGACAATAAAAGAAACAAATTAATGAAAGACAATACGATCAAACGAAGCATTTAAAAAACCACAGACATGTGGTTCTTATACAACGAGTTAAATTCATAATATTTTTTTTTATCTTCTGTAAATTTCTTCAATTAAATTAATCAAAAGAGCAACAAAGTTACTAAGAATTTTTAATGCGATATGTAGATTTGTGTTGTAAACTGACCCTCAAGGAACTGAATCATAATATTGCTCCTAACTGTATTTATCTTTTGAATACAACTTCAAAATTAACAGACTACCCAACCTAACAAAACAGGACAAGCCATAGATTATATTAACTATAGATATTTATGTTGGTACATTCTAATGTTGTTAGAAATCTCTCGACGTTGATATTATCTGTTCAACGGATTTCTAGTTACTTAAACAATCTTGTCTTAAATAATAGGGCCAATAAAACAAGTTTTAAGTTCAAAACTGGTGTTAATTATTGTAAAATTGCTAATCTCTTTTGCGTCTTTTGTCGATTCATACCAGGTTTTGAATCGGGAAGGAAACTTTAAAGTCCTCGTTTTGAACCATTTTTATTATGCACTGGCCCGACTTCAAAAAGGGTGCTTTCCTTCACTCGTGGTAAGAATCAAAAGACCCAGTCCTTTTTATTTTGAAGAAAACACACCATCTGTAAAACAATAATAGTTTTTTTTTAAATAAGGTTTTAACTGTTAATAAAAGGTGAGAAAGTTTATTGAGTAGAAATCATAATCACAAGTCTTGAGACACAAAACATCGAAGTTGTGTATACGAGATGATCCAATTTATATGATGATTTAATTATATTACAGGAAAGCAATGCGTAAATGATATGAATTTAATTCAGAGCTCATATTATAATTCATAGAAAAAGATGTGCCCGAAGTACTTCTACTTATTGTATGGTTTTCCCCATATTGTTTTCCTTCCTCTTCCTTCCTCCTTCTTCTACGGCGCCGGCGTTCCTCAAGGAAGCGTCTTAGGACCCATTCTAATCTTATTAAATATCAAAGATATTCCTAATGTAACATTGAATTAAATAGAAACTTTTTTCATCCCCGACAAGAGCTGATGACTTTGAAACGTCTATAGCATTACCATCATGTCAGCTTTCACACAAAAAAAACCGCCTCAAATTTGGCCCATCAGTTTATGAGCTATGAACAGGCCAATAAAGCTCATAGTCATACAGCAAATAACTTTAAGTATAAATGGTCAATTTATATTTTAGTCGCATTAACACATAAATCGTTACACAACATCAACAAAAGTGCGCCTCAAACTATAAAACTGTTTTCTTTACGTAAACAATAAACGTATTAAAACTTCTAAGTGGTTTGGTGTTCTACGACAATTAATTGGGCGTCCTAGCCAACGGCGAGAACAAGCTACGATACCACAGACAGACACACAGACACGTCAAACTTATAACATCCCTCTTTTTACGTCGGGGGTCTGTTTTAGAATATCTCTGTTTGTTTGGTGTAGTCGACCATTTATTTGCTTTACCACTTTTGACTAAAAATTCCATCAAAATTAAAATTCAATAAGACTCATTATTGATGACAACTGTCACTGTATTGATGTCACTTGCAAGCAAAAATAGACATTTTTGTTTTTTGATATTCAAACGACTTTAACTCTAAGGGTGGTAAAGCAATTTTATTGTCGACTATACATATTTACACTTTAAATATCAACCGATAATTATGAATTTCCACTCATAGGGCATTGGCTTCTTTATTACTGATATCACATGCGAGCGCAGCTGCGGCGGAGGTTAGTTCTAATATAATTGTCATAATCCAACTAACTCTAGAAAAGTATAAAAGTTTTAATATCAATCAAAAAGTTGAAAACATTTTTAATTGCTTCAACCATTTTTTAAAGGGATAAATCCTTTGATGAACGAATCGGACTGAATAGGTTGTTTTTAGGCTTCGGTTTCATTTATGAATGATTTCCGATTCAAATTTATTTATCAATTTATTATTTCGGAATGTTGGAGTACGGTTATACTTGTTATAAAGTAGATTAAGATTGGAGAAAGTTTAATTTCGAATCCAGTTTTAAATTGTTCATTTAATTGGAAATTGATTCATTTTGTTACGCTATGTATTTTATAAGAAGATTCTTAGGTATCTTTTACTTTAAGAAAAGATAAATAATTTATTGCCACGTGGCAATGTATTCATAACCCAGTTTTCATGTAGGTACACAAACATGTACAAAAATTTGACTAGCCTGTTGGTCTAGTGGTTTGTGACCCTGACTGCTAAGCCGGAGATCGTGGGTTCGATCCCCACCCAGGACAAATCTTTGTGTGATGAGCATAAAGGTTTGTTCTGTTTCTGGGTGTAATTTATCTATAATATGTATGAATTTACAAAAAAAAATTATATTTAAGTAGTAAGAGCTTACTTTGGGACTACATGAATAAAAATAGAATATTATTATTAAAAAAAAAGATTATATAATTATGTTATTAAAATCTTGTCGGCTTTTTTCATATCATACGATGGAAATTACTTTTTTTAAACAAAATACACCAGACAAAAGAATCACGGTGACGTTGGTGATTTTGTTAGTGTGTTTTCGACGGGTATTGTTTTTGCGCGTATCTTGTATGTTTGTAAATTTCTTTATTCCCACGAATCTTCCAAACGGCTGGATGGATTTTGACAATTAGGGTATCGTTTGATTCGTCTAGAAAACCCAAGTGTCCTTTGATAGGTTTTAAGAATAAAAAGACTTAAACGGCGGGTTTTTGACGCCCAATTGTAAGACGTTCAATTTTATTTTAACCAAACCTATCTGTTTGGGTATCAAAATAAAGAGAATCAAAAGGAGATTACATACATTCAATAAGAGATTATACATAATTTAATGGTTCCAAATTGTAAGTAGTTCTATTATTTTTTTTAACCAAACCTATTGAGTAGAGTATCAAAATATAGGGAATCAAATGGAGATTACAAATATATACATATGTTATGTATTTAAATTTAATCAGGTATAATAATATTACAATAATTTTACGGTCTTTTTAGTGCGTTGCTCTCTGTTGATTTTTAGCAGTCGGATTTTTTTAATTATATTTACTTGTTCTATTTAATGCTGAAGACACTAAAGCAAATAATAAATCGGTTCATTGGCCTAATATAATTAAAAATATTTGTCCTTGTTTAAATATAGAGATACTAGTTTATTTTGCGTTGAACTTGCTATTGAAATCGCAGTGAATAAATGAATATATTATTGTCTGAGTAATCCTTTATGATTTGATTTTGCTCCTATTTTTTGTAATAGCCACCGGCTGCCTTGATCTTTAACTCACGGTATATTTCTGTACGCTGAAGAGGTAACAACGTAATCACTTTTGGGTTCCGTTTCAAGAATATATTATTACGCTCAAAGAAAAGTGTAGAATTAGGAATTCATATTATAGACGAACCACAATTGGCGAATGGGACGTATTTTTACCGTGGTGGGACTTTTGCGAATGGGGCGTTCTGCGTCGTTTATCCACTAATAAAAGAACTGAAATGAAAATTATCAAAATTTTAAAAGTATTATCTTTTGTTAGTTTGCATAGAGTTCAAAATGACTGTCAACGTTTCTGAATATACGCAATTTTGCTCCAGGAACTAGTTTATATTAGTTTGTAAAGAGCAGTAGGTACGATAACGACAGCAATTCTGACCTTTGCTATACAGAGTGATAAAGTCACTCTGAAATAATACCAAATGTCATACCTAACAGTTCAGGACACTGACACCTACGTCCGCAGATACTATAGTTGTTATGACAGGCAGCTTAACTTGTTCTTCAAAACTCAGGTATCTCTAGCTTCATAGGTATTAGGGTGAAATTTGATATCAGTAGCAGTGTTGCATAATTTTATCATCTTTTACATAATTTTAAACTCGAATCTCAAAATTTGATTAAGCTGATTTTGATATCGTTGTCAAATGTTTGCAAATGACATCAATCATGTTTAAAATTTCAAGAAAATTGAACGAAACGAGTTGAGATTCACTAAGTTGAATGTCCACATTTCGAATAGATCAGAATTCTTCTTCTTATCGTGTGGGCTTGGTGCTACTTTTACGTTAAAGCGTTTTACACATTTGTATATTGACCAATGTGAATGCAGAATCCTTTGAGGTGAAAAAAAAAACACTGCTATGAAAACTTCTGCAAGTAAAATAAAGTGCTAGCTAGCAATCACTGCAAAAAAGTTATCCATAAGTATAAAATTAAAATATTTATCAAAAACGATCACTTTCGTTATACGATAGGTAATTTCCAATAAAAACTCACTTGTGCTTCTCTTATAGCGATACCCTTTGAAAAGTGTCGATAAGAGAAGCGCATCAAATGCTAAGTGCACATTTTGCGAAGTATAAATTCTGCCATGGAAACATTTTTAAAATGTCTCTGAACTGCTCGTGCTCCTCAAATTCCTTTTGTAATGTTCTACTTTTAAATCTAGTCAATTCTACTACAATAGATTTCAATTTGTCAATTCAGTATTTTCTTGACTTAAATGTTCCTTTACTGAATTGAATAAGTGTTGTATACATACGAGTGGCACTCTGCTATAGATAGTAACAAAATATAAATAATATGAGACACCTGTTATGTACGACATACTCTCAATTTCTTTTTTGCAGAGATATGTATCCTCTTTCGTTATCTTACGTGGTTTTTTTAAGCTTGGTACCAAAAATAACCTTTCTAATAATAACCTTTCCTTATAAATGTGACGTCAATCGGATAAGTTATTTTGAGCGAACGTTATAAATGGAATTTAGTTTTATATATACCCGCCACGCAACTTCAAGTTTGTTAAAGTATAATATGACAAACTTAAATTGTGCAAATATACCGTAAGGTGCGTAAGGATAGATTGCAAATGTTTGTATTGTCCACAGGTCTGATTTGTATAAGTATACTTGAAGGTCTATGGCAGTCACTGAGTACTCCAATCGGATAACTTCGTGTTGCTTACTGCGTTAAGGTGGTATGGCTATAGAGCTGCCAAAATTTTGTGAGACTCTCTTTTGCTTGCACAACGAAAAAAATTGTAATAGCAGCTCCATAATGCTCCATAGCAGTTCAGAGACACCACTTTGACACAGTCGGCAATATAGCTCGTAGAATAAGTAAATTGAAGTGGCAGTGGGCTGGTCATAACTGCAGAAGGACCGATGGACGGTGGAGCAAGCGTGTTCTGAAGTGGAGACCGCGACTCGGCAAACGTAGAGTAGAACGTCCTCCAGCTAGATGGACTGACGACCTAAAAAAGGTCGCTGGGTCTGACTGGATGCGGAAGGCGGAAGACCTAGTGTTATGGTGCGTATTAGGAGAGGAGAGGAGAGGCCTATGTCCAGCAGTGAAGTGCAATAAGCTGAAAAAAAAAATGATGATGATGATGCAGTCGGCAAAACGAAGTAAGTAGTAAAAGTAGCAAAACAGAGGGCAAACGAAAGAAGAAAGAAGATGCTGTACCGTTCACCACTGCCACCGTGATCGAGGCCTTAAGTTAATCTGAACACAATAACAGTACATATATATATATATACATATAGATCACGCCTCTTTCCCAACAGAGGGGTAGGAAGAGACTATTTCCTTCGAATTGCTACGATTCTGACATACATCTTTGGCTTCTTCAACATTCGTCAGTCTTGTCATAAAAGTAACAGTAATCTAATATAATAATAATATTCTACCATTTTTAAACATCTAGGTTGGTTTATGTTTCTTTTCAATTTGATTTAAGCCAGTGGTATTTTGTAAAGGTTTTTTAATTTTTATCAATTTAAATAAAATCAGGTATTTACTTTCGGATTAATTGGCAAAGATACTAACCTAAGTGGTAAGGCTAAGAGCTTAGAAAATAAGAAAGATTTATTGCTAATCTGTAAAAAAAAAAGTAAACAGTTAAAACTATTGGTAAATTATTTTTTCGAGATAATTTTTTTTAATTTCTAATTAGTTAAGGTTTGCATTCAATAATATTTTTGTGTAAGTTTTCACAATTTAATTTGGTTCTAATACCTATATTGTACCAATTATTCAGTTTTATGGTTGTTTGAGTTTAACAACATGAAGATAAAAAAGAATGGCATACCGTATAATGAAACTTGACAATCCTGGCCAAGTTTTAAAATGTTACTGCTACAATTTGCGACTTGAACGTATCTACATGGTTAAAACTTTATCTGAAATATCCATTAAAATAAAGTTTTAGCAGGTGCTGTTCGTTGAATACATAATGTCACTACCTCCTCTCAGCCCGTGGGTATCGTAAAAGGTGACTAAGGAGTAACCTTATGCAGACAAGAACACTGCAAGAAAAGGAATATTCAAAATATTCCTTTTTTTCAACCCGTTTGGCCAGCGGCAGCGTGGTATTGTAAGATAAATTCCCTCCACATTCTTGAGCCCAGCAGTTGGCCGTTTATGAGTTGCAATGATGATGATTTAGTAGCAATTCTTTTAAAATACTTCACATAAATCCTATAAATTTAGATATTTATATTATAATTAATATTTAGGAAGCGATGGTGGCTGAATGGATAAGGGACCGGCGTGCAAATCACGCGGTCCGAGTTCGATCCCAACTGGCAGTACCAATGTAGATTCCACTTTGTGGAATTTATATGTACTAGTCAAGTGACTTACCATGTGCTAACGGTGAAGGAAAACATTGTGAGGAAACCCACATACCCTAGAAGAAATTTTATGTGTATGTCTGATCCACCAACACGCACTAGGCCAACGTGAATGAATTATGGCCTAAACCCTCTCAGCTCTCTAGTTAGAAGAGAGGAGATCGGGCCCAGCAGAGGGACTTAATGGGTTGCTGATGACATGACATGAAATATTTAGGACAGGAGCTGAGCAGTGGCCAAACAAAGAATGACGGTAGCGAAGCCCCGACTTCTAGCACCAAAATAAATTTCAAAGTGGGAAATTTCCTCAAACTCCTTTCATTCTTTTGAAACTACTGTATTGAATAAAGTTCTTACTAAGAGTTTTCTTGTTAGTTCTATACGTTGAGTAATACAATTTCCTGAATAGACGCAAAGTCGCGAGTAAATTAATTAAAAGCAACTATTTTAGATGATGTTTTCTGTCTGGTAAATTCTTATTGAGGTAATATAATTCTAGAAGCAAATTTTACTAGAAATAAGGATTTCTAGTAAAAAATAGTTAAGTTTTTGAATTACATCAAATACAAAGTAATTTGCTTTGCTTGTATTGAAAAATTTTAGTTTTTTTGCGTGTTTTCATGCGATGCCTTGAACGCGCATAAAATAAATAGCACTCTAGAACTTAAAGATACCTTTGTGTCCTACTTTGTTACAAGTAAGCCCCTTGGCGCTCGCAGTACAAGAAATCGTACTTTCAAACTGCGGTACTTACTTTTTAAATCATTGTTATTTTTCTATACTTACATTGTTTTTAATGTTTTTTTTGTAGATAATAAAAGATAAGAAAATTACTTTATTTTAACGAGAATTGAGTTAGAGGACTGCCCCGGTGGCTTAGCAATAAATGACAATTGAGTACATTCATGTCGTTCATAGAGGTCTATAATATGGTCGATGATTTGTTCGAAGTCTGTGATCTGTTGCGTGAAAAATTGAATGGGGGTTCATTATACGCATACCCATGAATGTTTAGAAGTGCTCTAATGTAAATATTTATAAATAAATTGTACTCGTTTCTTCTAAATAAATGTTTTCTTTGTTATTAAACTTTGTTTACTGTCGCGAGAAAGTTTATCATAGTGAGCATTTTATACGTTTATTGTATTTTAAATAAGACAGATCAATAAAAATAATAGATTATAATAGATAGTTATTATTATTTAAATTTCAATTAAATGCTACAAATTTTATAACTTGCTATTGTCCAGGGATCCTTCCATGAAGAATTCGATTCCAGCGACCATAGAAACTTTTACATTTTACCACAGAATAGGTACTTTTACGTTCGATCTAATTTCATTTTTCTTTTCATTTTCTCTTTCTCGAACTTCAACCAATAGGTATTGAAAAAAAAAGAATTACCCGAATTGGTTCTGCTTTTCTTTAGTTTTAACTTCAGCAACACGTTCAATTCACTCATCTTTATTTAAATAGAAGGTGATAATTTAGAAAGAAAGAAAAAGACATTTATTTGGGTCAGACACACACACACACAAGAATGTTAATTACTATAAGTTATACTACTATTTTGGTGTTAAAACCTATTATAAATAAGTTACAACTAAAAAACGTATTAATACCCACAGCAAACTTTTACTGGCTTAAAACAAAAGAATATAACATAACATAGCATCACGCCTTTTTCCCCGAAGGGGTAGGCAGCGGTACATCACACCCACATTTCGCCACCTATATTTGATCCCATGAAATAGGGGCCGAGCCTATTGTCATCTACCCGGAACATTTGTTTACCAAACTCCGGGAAAATCTCAATACTGGAATTTCATGATTATTGTTTTTTAATCGATGACTTTAATCTGAGGGCTCAGAAACCGGCGCCGGTGAAACAAAAGAATATATAATTAAAAAAATTACAAGTAAATAATTAAAAAAATAAAATAATAATATCCCGACTGCAAAAAATCAACAGATACGCAACGCACTAAAAGACTGAAAAATGGTTGTAATTATTATTGATTGATGATTAAATTGAAATACATAACATAATAATATTATTATGTATATATTTGTAGGGGTGTAAGGGGATCTAAACAACATCTCAAGATCCCAAGCCAACCTCTCCTGCTCGTGGTGCACCCTGCTGACTTACAAACGAGGCTCTGGCAACCCACCAACACGCACTGGACCAGCGCGGTGGGACAAGGTCCAAACCCCCCAACAATGGAAAGCACAAGTAAACATGTACCCCAAGTGCCCGGCAACTCCAGCGATTATGATAGCGTTGACGGGCGCCGAATTAGTCCTGGAGTTAGGGGTGAGATGAATCTCCGGGTGGGATCGATTAACCGTCAAACAACCTCGGCTAGACTATTAAAGGACTTCGATACTCTCAACCTACTAACATATAATGTTCGCACACTTTTAAAAGATGAAAGAGTAATAGAACTTGAAAACGCACTTAAAGAAATCAACTGGGACATAATAGGTCTGGCAGAAGTGAGGAGACAGGGAGAACATACAATAGAAAGGGAGGATAGTATATTCTTTCACTTCGGAGAAACTAGTGGGCTACATGGGGTGGGATTTATGGTTGCTAAGAAATGGAAGAATAATATTATAGAATTTATAGGTTACTCAGAACGGATAGCGGTTTTAAAATTTAGAATCAATCACCAAAAGACTCTGACACTCATACAAGTCTATGCTCCGACAACTGCATATTCCGATGACGAGGTTGAAGATTTTTATGATCTACTCAATAAGGCTTGTGATGAAAACCGCGGAACATGGAATGTAGTCTTGGGCGATTTTAATGCTAAAATTGGACCTAGACAAGATTTAGATCCTGTTAACATCATGGGCAAACATGGATTAGGCACGCGTAATGAACGAGGCACTCGATTACTTCAGTTTGCATTTGGCCAAAACATTGCCATCGCCAATAGTTTATTTTTCAAAAAACAGAAACGAAGATGGACATGGACTTCACCCAATAACAATACGAAAAATGAAATAGACTATATATTAACATCGGATACATATTTAATTAAAAACATAAATGTCATTAACAAAATAAAGTACAGTTCAGATCACAGACCGATACGTGCAAAAATAAAATTTGATTTCAAAATTCAACGGGCAAAATCATATGGTTTAAGATTTCAAAAATTAACCAAGGAATTGTTAAGCAATAATGTTGAACAGTATAATATAGAGCTAACTAATTATTTCGAATCCTTAAACTTGATAAATTTAGACGTAGAAGAACAATATGAGACAATAGTGAGAGGTATAAGAAACAGCTGCAATAAAATAAAAATCAAACGTAAAAATAACCCAAAATTAAGCGAAGCCTCAATACATTTGATCGAACAAAGAAATAAATTTGAAATAGGAACCATAGAACATAGGAAAATAGACAAAAAAGTGAAAAGAAGCATTAGAAAAGACTTAAGAAACCTAAATTCTTACCTAGTTCAAGTGGCATTAGAAAAACAAACATCCTTAAGGGCAGCTAAACAGGGTATTTCTAATTCAAAATCATGGATAAATAGTCTAAAGGACCAAAATGGCATCGTACACTACAACAGACAAAAAATTTTAGACATTTGCACAAAATATTTTAGCTTACTGTATTCGGACGACTCAAAAACTAACACAGAAATTAATTACCACTGTAATGAAAATATCCCACAAATCACAGATTCTGAAGTAATTAGAGTGCTTAAGACGATGCCTTATGGAAAAAGCCCAGGAGAAGATGGTGTCAATACAGAAGCCCTCAAATTCGGTTCGCCTTCTCTGATCCCTCATTTAACCAACCTATTTAATAAAATATTGCAATCCGGCAAAATACCTGTACAGATGTGTCATTCAAATATAATTCTACTTCACAAAAAAGGAGATAAAAACAATATTAATAATTACAGACCTATCAGCTTAGTATCACATATATATAAAACATTCACAAAGATTATTCAAAGTCGTATAGACGGAAAACTAGACTCCCACCAAACACCGGAACAGGCTGGCTTCCGTCCTGGATTTTCCACCACAGATCATCTACACACTTTAAATCAAATTATAGAAAAATATAGCGAATTTCAGAAACCTTTATATTTAGCCTTTGTAGATTATACGAAGGCTTTTGATTCCATTAAGCATCCTTCAATCTTCTTGTCATTGGAAAATCAAGAAATAGAAAAATCTTATATAGATCTACTCCAAATTATATATAATAATAGCACAGCTAACATTAAACTTGAATCTTTCGGTCCCTCGTTCAAAATTAATAAAGGAGTAAAGCAGGGAGATCCGCTTTCTCCAAAACTATTTACAAGTAGCTTAGAAGAAATATTCAAACATCTGGCAAATAGGTGGACTATGATGGGTATTAACGTAGGGCAGAGAAGACTGACAAACCTCCGATTTGCTGACGATGTGGTTCTTTTTGCATCTTCAGCAACAGAACTGCAACAGATGCTCCAAGAGCTGAGCGCAGCAAGTCTTGAGCTTGGACTCACGATGAACCCGTCCAAAACGAACATTATGTGTAATAGCGCGAGACATAGGATCGAAGTAGATGGGCAGGAAATACACTATGTCAAAGACTATATTTACCTGGGCCAATTGGTCTCCTTCGAGAACAGGCAAGATCAAGAAATCGACCGTCGGGTCACAAACGCCTGGAGGAGCTACTGGTCCATGAAATCGTTTATGAAGGGAGACCTTCCTATAACCCTGAAACGAAAACTCCTAGACGTGTGTATCCTGCCTATCCTCACCTATGGCGCTCAATCATGGTCCTTGACGGAGTCGCAAAAATCCAAGCTCAAGGTTTGCCAAAGGGCAATGGAGAGGAGCATACTCAGTATAAAGCTACGAGATCGGATACGTAATACCCTAATACGTACTACAACAGGAGTGGAGGACGTAGGCCGCAAATCAGCCAAACTAAAATGGGGATGGGCGGGACATGTGTGCAGGATGCATCCAGATAGGTGGGCCCAGATCGTAACGCATTGGCTACCGGAAGACGGATATCGTCGGAGAGGTAGACCACGAAAGCGCTGGCGAGACGATCTGGACTCATTTGACAAGGACTGGAGGATGAAAACATCCAATAGAAAAGAATGGGAGAGCTTGGGGGAGACCTTTGCCCAGCAGTGGGACAACACAGGTTGATTAAAAAAAAAAAAAAAAAAAAAAAAAAATATATTTGTAATATCCATTTGATTTCTTTTATTTTGTTACTCTACTCGATACGTTTGGTTAAAAAAGAAATGTTATCTACTTACAATTTGGCGCCAAAAGTCCGCCGTTTTTTTTTAAAAATTAATACCTATCTAAGGACACTTGGGTTTTTGATAAGAATCTAAGGATACCTTAATTGTCGAAATCCATCTAGCCGTTTGAAAGAAACATGGGAATAAAGAAATTTACAAACATACAAGATACGCGCAAAAACAATACCCTTCCTGGCATTTGTCTAAAAAACAATTCCCCTTCTGGCAGTCGGGTAAAAAGAGGTACGTTCATTTTTCCAAAATTATATTACCTAGTGTCTAAAAAGCTAGTCTAGACTGTTACGCGTCAAATGTGCATTACGTAGCCAAGTGATTCTGCGTGCTTATTTATACTGTGCCTTGTTGTATCGAGTTACCAGTGTGCAGACAACCTTGCAAGCCGACAGACAGTGACTATCATCAGTGTATTCAACCTGCTTTGTTACGTTTTACTCGTATAACTATTATATACTTATAGGTAAGCGTTTCTTTTTGGTGATGTTCATTTATTTTATTTAAATTCGGTAAAAATAGATTTTTTAATTTTTACAGTAAAACCGGGTATACTGTAAAAATTAAAAAATATTAATAAAATAATCCAATCTACTTCGTCGTATGACACCAATGCGTAATGGCGTTTAGAAAAATGAAATATTTCATTGAATAAATTTAAAAGATTTTGTTTAAATTTTATTACCTACTTGACCATTTTTATTCAGTCTTTTTATAGAATGGCTTTAATGGAATAGCAGCTCTTTATAGATACTATTCAAGATCTAAAGTATCTTTTTAAAATAGCAATTTTGTACAATTTGCTGACATTATACAGCCTTCTTAATGCGAACTTAATGCAAAACCGAAAAGTAGTTTGTTCAGTCGAACTGTATTAAAATTTTGAAAGCTCTGCAGCTTACCGTTGTTTGAAGTGTAACAATGGTCGCCTAACTACTCGCAGCGATAAATAAATAAGTACTAAATTGGTACCTAAACTACTGATATTCGGCAATAAGCATAAATAAGAATGAAAAAGCTTTTAGTATCATGAGGTTTCATTATTTTTAAATTTAGATTTTTTTATTCTGTTTGCAAATAGAAAGACGTGTGGGATGTTTCAGCTTTAGTATTAGCAAAGAATAACGTTGTATAACAAGCTACAAGTTATAATAAAAATAAGCCAGTAATAAAATAAACATAATTAAGATAAATTCAGAGGCGCCATGATAGCTTTTCTCTTGAAATGACAGGTATTTATTGTCTTCTAAGTGGTTTTTAATTTATTTAAGAACCAGTTAGAAGACATTAGGAATATACCTTGCATGATTTACATGTCATGAAGTTTTATTAGAAATTGTTAAGCGGTCTTTGATTTAATACAAAAATGCAACACATATTTTTGCACACCCTACAATGTAGTAATTAGTATTACCTATACCTAGGTTAATAATATTTTATTTGTAGGTATTATTCTTGCGTTGACGATTAAAAGGCAAGAGCAATAAATTTTATACTAGATGGTAAACATTTCAAAAAGACTCACAATTGCTTTCAATCACACCTCTTTTACATCATCATCTCAAACCATAAACGTCCCACTGCAGGGCACGCGTCTCCTCCAAAGAATGTGGAGGGAGTTAAGCCTACTATACCACGCTGGCCAGACGGGTTGGTATAAAATTTGTTTCGAATTTTCCTTTTCTCGCAGTGCTCATAGTATGGTTGAGATGGGGTAGTGAAATTGTGTATTCTTTATCTATTTTTAAATGTACTCATAATTTTATAAAATCTCTATTTCTTTGTTTTACAGACAATGGTCGTTTACAAGATCATACTTGCGCTCACAATCTTAATAGACATCGCGCAAGCTCAAGGGTCTTTCTACGTCGGACTAAGAAAATCTGGATATCCAGCTATTGACGAGGATATAATAACGAACAGAATCCGCGAACAAGCCCGTCCAATTCAGTCCAAAGGCGACAGGAATTTTATAAATCGATTGAACCAACTTTCTTTCGACAACCAACCTTTTTGGTACCTAAACTGGAAGAAGTATGATGACAGACGCCAGCGTCAGTACTGGCCTAAAAAGTCTAACCCTTTCTTTTCTAATTTATAAAGATAAAAAATAAGTGTAGTTAGAATTTTTTAATTAGGAATGTTATCGTCGATGGATATTATAATCAACGATCGTTCAAAATTGTACCATTCTCGGTGTTCCACCTGTGATTCTAAATTCAAACGGTATTATTATAAATGCTCTCAGAGTTCTTAAACACGAGCTTTTAAAATCGCTAATATTTGTAATTACGCTACGTGCATTCAGAGAAAAGGAAGCATTCACACCAAATATGCATGCATGATTAATTATCACTACTACGAGCGTTTGTAAAATTCGCAATAACAATTAAAATGGGTTGTTATGTATTTATATTATATTACATTATACATTGATAGTTCAAAATACGACTAACATATTCTTAATTATATATTGTTAATTTAGAATTAATCGAATAGTTGTTTCGATTAGTCCGACTATTTTGCAGTCTCAGATTATAGAAAAAGACATGCTGTATCCAGTGGCGAAGGGTGGATTTTTATAAAAGGTAAGCCAGAGTAAAAAAATATTTACCCTGCCCTGCAACAACCGAAACGAGTTGAATGCAATGCTATGTAGGGAATCGTGGCCCGTGTGATTATACGACCACAGGGGACAACGGGAATACACCAAATTGGAACCATTTTCAAGCACGCACTTTGAGTCACATATCTACTGAAGTTAACAATTTTCTAGGCAATAAAACTCTTTACACTGCCCATTTCTACACTTCATAGACCATCAATTTAAAAAAGCACAACGTCAATTTAGTTCCGCACTTTTATACTAGATGGCATTTTGTCACACACATGTTTAAAAAACATCGCTTTGTCTGTAAAATATAGTCATATCTGGACTTGCACTACCGAACTGAATTAAATGGTTTTTTTACTTTCAAAACTTAACATTAAAAAGCATATAACCTCATAAACAACAATCTACGGCTGTTATCGCTGCTATTGTACCACGTAAAACATTTTCTATGTAGAACAGGTAGGTACTTATTGAAACTGTAATAATATTACACTTAGGGCATGTTTCACCACTGGCAAATAAGTGTTAAGTAGCCTATACGAAACTTAATTGACAGATTTTTGACGTATTTTCCATATAAAATCTGTCAAAAAGTAGTTTTTGCCAGTGGTGAAACAGGCACTTAGGTACTTACCAACTTAACTTACCTACAACAAAAAGTAAATATCATATCTATACATCTAATTTACTTTTTTTTTTCACTTATCTGTATTTATAGATATCTTTCTATAATCTGAGTTTTAGTCATGTAGAACAGATTTTTTATTAACACTAATTATAATATAAAAAAAAATAATTTAAATTAAATCATATTTTTGTATATGTTTGATTTTTATTTTACACAGACGAGAGAAGACATATAAATGAAGCAGTAATTTGTAGATGACATACACAATAGAGATTATAATTAGGTAGGTATTTTTGTACAAAAAGATAAGTAAAAATTTAGTAAAAAATTAAAAAACCCCCGACATAAAATAATAGAAATACTAAAACAAGAAGAAAAAAAATCCAAAAATTGAACAAAAAAGGTATAAATGTGAAGCCCTCTAAAAAAAAAACATGAAATTCCTTTCGATTTCCCAGACCTTGGAAATTTCGATTACATTAACTTGCCGGCTAGATGGATGGCATCTCATGATTATATACGTATAAGGTCACCTCTGTTGGAACAAGAATTATTATTTGTAGGTTGTGACGCAAGATTATAAATGTGTGACAAGCACTTTACAGATAAGACCTAAGTTACAGATAATACCTACATAAGACTTGGCGATAAAATGAGAGTGTGTATGAATTAAAAATACTGTGCAAGAGGTTGGATTCCCAGTTTGGGTAAAGCGTTGTTGGATTGATAGGTACCGAACTTTAAATAAAAAATAATTTCAATACCTACTGAAAAAGAATACAAATAGGTATTATTGTTTTCTTTTTTTTAAGTTAACAAGATGAGATAAGAAAAAAGAAAAAAATGATTATTTTTAATGTCACTGTACTTCGTTTCCAATGTTCTTGTGTATTGATCAGTTCCTGGTTCAGTATTAACTAGACCAAGCAAAAATATATGACATTTACCGTGCTATGGTCCTACTTACATACAGGTTATATATAAATTAATAGCCTCACGCCTTTTATATAAATAATTGAATTTATTACCTACAAACAATGATATTGTATGTTAAAAAAGGTGTACAATATCATTGCCTACAAAATTTTGTTGGCGTGCGTGCGTCACTACTGGGTTCCAGTTTTAAATCAGCGCCAGGTTTTGTTTACCTGGCACACGCTGAACTGGACACCCGTTCGGTGCAACTGCGAGGTTCTTGTAGTCTAATTCATATTTTTAGTTTTTATTTTTTACATTATCTTTTTATTATTATTTTTGTATTATTTCTTTAATGTTGTTATTGTTGCCACTTTGCACCGAATAAATGTATCTATCTTTCTTTCTTTTTATTCCAATAATATCGCAAACAGTATGGCTGAGTTTCATCACACGCATATTTCACCACCTATGTTAGGTCCAATTTTGTAATTGGGGGCGAACCTATTGGTTTTAACCGGGCCTATTTCCACACTCCTGGCTGGTATACCTAACTGATATATTTAATGGATTTTCAAAAAAAAAAAACCTTTTGTGCGCGACACGGGAATCGAACCTAGAATACCTTACGCAACAATTAATATACAGTACCGCTTAACTACTAAAGCAATTAAATAGAATACATTGTGAATACGGAACCGCGTAGTACACCCGGCCTAGTTAAACTAGGACTAACTCACAAGTTATCTAAGCATCCTGTTGGCTATTAGAACTTCCTCCTCAACTAACGAAGACACTTTACAAAACAACTCAGATCAGGAAATACTCAAATAGTTTTCCACCAGAGGTTCGCTTCATTTGATTACCGGCAACGTCAGGTAAATGAAGCTATTCTATTGGTTCATAATAAATGAAATGTGCATATAAAAAAACGCAGCCTGACTACCTATTTGACCTATAGGACTTTCCCCCTCCTACGTCCATCACTTAATGCTGAGAATCCTGATACGAATTTTCTAAAGTTAATATATATAATAATACAATACAATCAGTTATTTATATAAAGATTCAGATAATAAAATAGAAAAAACAAATATTAGACTAGCCGATTTCATTTAAGGCACCTTCTGAACACCTACATGGTGTTCAGAAGGTGCCTTAGGTGAGTTATTATGCTATTGATCCATTAGTATATTACACTACACGGTATTCAGGAGGTGCCTTAAAGGGTCCCTAGAAATCGTGTAGTCTAATAAGTCTTTAAATCTTCAAAATTATCCAACCGATTTTTATAAAATTTCACTTACGTAGGTACCTACTAAGCTACTTGAACTGAAGCATATATTTCCAACAAATAAAATTCCTTTGAATCCGCTTAATTCAGTTTCTGTAAACTATTTGAGTATTTCCTGATCTTGGTTGCAATTCTAATAAAGACACTTAATTTCAAAGAGAAAGTTCTAGCACAGAACGGAATGTTTGGGGTCACTTATGTGTTTGATATTTGATGAATTTTAAGGGTTACTGTAGATCTGACGAAAGGTTTGTCAGACTTTTTATTATTTAGTTAGTTACTCTGTCAATGAAGTGCAATTAGGCAGGTCCAGCAACGGCGACGCGACGGCGGCGGTGCGAAAAAACTGGTGACCGTACTGCAGAGGCGACAAGCCAGTGAATCTTGAAGAAATCTGTATGGCTGATAACCGAAAAAAAAATCTGTGCGGGCAATTAGGGCCCCAGACTGCTAAATTACAAATTGTTCAATTGAATTGTAATGGATAACAATAGAAGTTAACGCAGCTGAGAGGGTCTAGGCCCTAATTCACTCACATTGGCCTAGTGCGGATTGGTAGGTCAGACATACTCATAGAATTTCTTCTAGGGTATGTGGGTTTGTTCACAATGTTTTCCTTCACCGTTAGCAAATGGTAAGTCACTTGACTAGTACATATAAATTCCACAAAGTGGAATCCACATTAGTACTGCCGGTCGGGGTCGAACTCGGACCGCGTGATTTGCACGCCGATCCCTTATCCATTCAACCACCATCACTTTAAGTTGAGAGGTTGAAAGTTTGTTCGCCATTGCGTTACCGTCGCCAGACTGATGCGGCCGCGGCCTTAGTTTTTGTCTATACACTCTATAAACATCTTTCTCTTCATCTGAGCCCTGATTCTGAACTGTCAGAAAAATTCCGTCTGAAAACGGCTACGGGTGCGGCGACAAGGCAAACAACGATGTGCAGCTTTCAAAATTTTATTACTTTGTTAACATAAAACTTAACATCGTATAAAAACTATTGGAATCTATTCTGCTACTGATTTTGAATAAACTACTTTCAGGTTTCGCATTAAGTAGGAATAAGGCTGTATATATTTTATCAACAATGCATAGAAATAACAATGATTTACAAAGAACTGCAGTTTGAAAGTACAATTCCTTGTACTGAGAGTGCCAAGGGGTTTATCGCGACAAAGTAGGACACAAACGTATCTTTAACCGAGTTCTAGAGTACTACTTATTGGATAAGTGATGCCGTTGGGAAAATAGCAAAGAAAATCTGTCCCCTATTGAAAAAATATGATAAAAGCTGCTCAGGGATCCCAGGAGTTTCCCATAGTTCTATATAATAAATATTATAAAGCTGAAGAGTTTGTTTGATTGAAGAAGAAGGTTGGTGAAGTTCAAGAACTAACTGGTCCGAATTGCAAAAATTCTTTTAGAAGGAAGGTTACATCACGCTACGACGTAAAAAGTGATTCTTCAAAGATCTGAATAGATATCTGTCAAGTACTGCATTTGATTTTTAATTTAATTTGTTTATTCAGAGTAGATACATATAATATTAACACTTTAATGTCCCACCTCTAGGCACAGGTCTTCTCTCTTCTATTATAGAGAGCTAAGAGGGTTTAATGCTATAATCCAAACACTCTGGCCTAATGCGGATTGGTGGATCAGACATACACTTAGAATTAATTCCAGGGTACTTATGTGGGTTTCCTTACGATGTTTTCCTTCACCGCCTTCACCATTAGCAGACGGTAAGTCATATGTACTAGACATATAAATTCCAAAATATGAAATCACACTCTGTCACTTATCCATTCAGCTACCGTCGTTTTTAAAGCCAATAAGGTGTCAGCATATTTTCCTAGGTCAGTTCGTTATCAAGCCTTGAAATTGAAGTCCTGATAAAAACTCAGACCACTGTTTTTATTTGCCAAATAGTTATAATTTCACTTGGTTACAATATGATTTATTCCCCTTAGACTGTAAGAAAACCAAAACACCGTACCTACTAATAGAATATAAAGTTAATTAACAAATTATTCACCAAGGTCAATATTTCAATTATTTAACTAGATTTTTTTGTTGATAATTTTTGTCAGAGCTCTTAATTAGAATCATAATTAAAAATTCTCTACAAATGAATTCAGCGGATATCAACTCAAAGTTCAAAATAAAAATCAAACGTATACAAAAATATTTATTTATTTAATTAAATTTAATAGATTACAATAAAAAATCAGTTCTACTTAATTAAAGATTCAGATTTAAAAAAAAAACAAAATTGAAAAAAACAGTGTCTAAAATAAATATAATAAAATTTTAATTTTAGAATGTATTCAATATATCAGCCTTTTTAAAAATCTGAGTCTAAATAATTACTAACACAACAGAATAAGTAAAATCGAACAACACCCAACTGTTGATGTGCAGTCAGATTGCCTCAATCCATAACGTTATGTAACAAGAATAATTATTATAATAAGATAATTAGATTTCTTGCCACGTAGGAACTTAAATGCACATCAATGGCATGACAATTATAATCACAGTATTACCTCAATACAAGGACAACAAAATTACTGTGCAAAATAATGTTACATCCTAATGTTATCCAATCACACATTTCGCAGTAACAACGTAAATAATTTTAAGTTTTAGAGGAAGGCCTCTAAAATGTAACGTAATCTAATTCAAACGCTTGTACTCGTAATAATAATATTAGGTATGCATGTGTGAATGCTTCATTTACACTGATAACGCATGCGTAATAGCAAATATCAGTATTTGGAACGCTAATTTATAAATATCAGCGCATTTATAATAATACTGTTTAAATTTAGAATCACAGATGGAACACCGAGAATTGAACAATTTTGAACGATCGTCGATTATAATTCATCAATAATATTAATCCAATAATTCAAATCACGCTTTTCTGGAATCAATAGGAAGGAATGAGTTAGGTCTTTGCGGCCAGTTCTGGGGCTGCCGTCTTAAATCATCATATTGCCTCCAGTTTAGGTACCAAAAAGGTCTGTTGTCTACAGGAAGTTGGTTCAATCTATTTATAAGATTCCTGTCGCCTCTAGATTCAATAGGATATTCTTCATCTTCACCGAATCTGTTCGTTAATAGCTCCGATTCTATGGCTGGATATCCAATTGGACTTAGTCCGGCGTAGAAAGGTCTTTGAGCTTGTACGACAGCAATTAAGATTGTGAGCGCGAGTATGATCTTGTAGACGGCCATTGTCTGTAAAACAAAGGAGAAATAAAAATTAATTTAAATTATAAGTACGTTGTTAACTTGAAGTTGTTATTGAAACCGGTTGTGGGTTATTGCGATGTTTGCTATCTCTGTATAAAATTAATTATTAGTACTTAAGTACTTCTGCAGCAAGCGGAAATATACAAATAAAATGTAACAGAACTAGAATACCTACTACTGGTTGCATTTTGTGCATAAATTGTGTTGTTTATAATTTGTATTCAATTACAGATGACATAGTAATTTCTAATACCTACTCATAAATTGCAATACACAAAAAATAAAAAATAATTCAATATTTCAATTTAAATTTAGTTATTTTAAAAATAATAATTCATTTATGATATATAAATGAATTATTATTTTAAAATTTTCATTTTAAAAATTAATGACGCCCGCGAATGTAATTGTGATGTTTTTAGTTTATTTAATTTCTAGTTTAAAGGTTATATTATATTATAAATCTTGTAAATATTAGATACTATTTCAGTTTATAATTATTTTGTCTTGACAATTGTACAAAATTATTATTTCGGGAACAATATTTTTTAGAAAATTCATGCCCTATTTCACAATGAACTGATAATAGTGTGTCTGATATCCTACTTAAAATTATAATAGCAGGTTTTTGACATATTTCTAATATAAAAGCTATCAGTTCAGTTTGGGATAATTTATTAAGCATTTATCACTGGTCATCCAGAGCTTTGAACTAATAATTTAAAAATGGAACACCAAGTTTCAATAAAAAAACAAAAATGAACACGATCAAAACAAAACGCTTACCTATTTAGAATAGTTTAGTAATATTCACAAACAAAACGTAACAAATAGGCTGAATGCACTGAGGCTAGTCACTGTCTGTCTGTTCACAATGTTGTTTGCACACTGGTGATAGATACAACCTAAACTCAATTTATATGGAAGCAGAATCATTCGAGTACGTACGCGTAACAGTCTTCAAAAGGTTTTTAGACGTTACAGTAAGTTTATGTAATTTATTTTAATTTTGGAAATATGTTTTATTTTTATTTCTAAATTTGTTATTGAATATTAAGATATTTATATTTTTATTTTAAAAGCTTTTGCAGTATTTGGTTTCTTAATTTTTTTGAATATCAGCTAACTTTTTATTCAAAATAATTATGTTGTTTAAGTAATAACGAATTAATGATCTTCAAAAAATAAATAACATAATCGACATTGAACATTAATAATTTAATTTTAATACTCATATCTATTATTTTCATTGATCTGTTGAATAAATACGCAAGTAATAAGTAAATCACTTATTTTATAAAAATACTTACTGATAAACTTTCTCACGGACAGTAAACAAGTCCGATAACGTAGATAACATTTATTTACACGAAACCAATTCAATTTATCATTCAATATTTACATTGGAGCACTTCTAAACATTCATGGGTTTGCGTAAAAACCCCATTCAACTCGTCACGCGGGAATACTCGTCTGTCTGACAGATGACGACACAGACTTCGAACATAAAATCGACCACATTAACTAGACCTCTATAAACGTACTCAATTACATCTGAGGCGTGTATTTTTGTTCAAGATTCAAGGAATGTGGAAGCTCTTTAAATTTTGGTTAATCTTTAATATGAGTTATTCTATGTTTTGACAAGTCATCGCATGTGTAACACACCCCCATAGACTAAACGGTAGTGGGTTTTTTGCAAAAGAATCTGGTGTTATATCATAATTAATTATTTTGGTTCAGTCACCTTTATTATTTTATTGTGGTTTTCTTGTTTATTTCTGTGGATTATGTTGGCCTATATTTCTCTTGTTGGCATTAAATTTTACTGTTTTAAGCAGAGGTTTAAAGCAATTAGTTATTTTTATTTTTGGCTTTGCATTTCTGTTTTCTTATTTATGAATATAATTGTATGTCAATCAATCTGTTTATGACTTTGCTTCCTACTTATGCCGGAAGCATTATGATTTTCTATCACATATACAGTAAACAAAGTTAACTATAATCTTAATATGTAACATCTATGTTCAATAAAAAACTAATAACAAACGAAATTTTTCATCATAAAGTATAAATTTGCATACTCTCAAATTGAATATATATGCCTTTTTGTGTTCGAGTTTTACACTTCCACATTCTCTATGTATTGTTTTTCATGTTCAAATACTGTAACATTATAATGTAAATGATCGTTGATTAGGACAAATGTATGGGGGCTTTGAAGGTTAGTGAACGCAATTATTGATCTCAATTATGTATGCTGCAATATAAGTATTTAGATTATAATAAATAGGTATAGGTATAATAAATATGTATATATAAAGCTGTTATTGTTAAGAAAGTAAGTTAGTTTATAAGAATTTTGTTAAGTAGTATAACATGTAAGCGATTTGGTTCACACTGTTAGCTTATAATGTTTCTTTTTTTAATAAATAAATAAATAAAATTACAATAAATTGTGAATAAAAATTGAAAAAAATGCAATTGACTGGCCTGTTGGTCTAGTGGTTAGTGACCCTGACTGCTAAGAGGGAGGTCGTGGGTTCGATCCCCACCCAGGACAAATCTTTGTGTAATGAGCAAAAAGGTTTGTTCTGAGTCTGGGTGTAATTTATCTATAATATGTATGAATTTACAAAAAAAATGTATTTAAGTAGTATATTAGTTGTTTAGTACCCTTAACACAAGCAAATATAATTGCTTAATTGGAGATTAAATGGCACTGTGTGAATGTGGTAGAAAAAAAAATACAAGTCATAGAATTTTTAGAATTATTCCCATCCTCGACCAAATCTTAGATCCGTTATCCCACATCATTAACTTTTCCCTGTTCACTGGTTCATTTCCTTCTCTATGGCGCAAAGCGTACATAATTCCCTTACCTAAGATACAAAATCCGACCTTAGCGAATCACTTCCGTCCTATTTCCATTCTCCCATTTTTGTCCAAAGTGCTGGAGGCCTGTGTGCACAGACAGCTCTCCCATTTCGTCCATCTTCATAACCTTTTAAGTCCTATGCAGTCTGGGTTTAGACCGGGCCACAGCACTACTTCCGCGCTCCTTAAAGTGACTGGCGATATTAGGCAGGGCATGGAAGACACTAAGGTTACAATTCTGGCCCTAGTTGATTTTTCGAACGCCTTCAATACCGTCAGTCACGATATCCTTGTTTCTATCCTATCACATCATTTGATCTCTTTCGAAGCTCTGGATTGGTTCAATTCTTATCTTCGGGGTCGCCAGCAGTCAGTCCGGCACGATGAATCTTCATCTAGCTGGTGTAACATTGACTCTGGTGTTCCTCAAGGCGGTATACTTTCTCCTCTATTATTTTCTATATTTATAAATCTCATAACCCAGAATCTTCAGTGTTCGTATCATTTGTATGCCGATGACTTGCAGATTTATTGTCAGGCAAGTGTGGATAGCGCTTCATCTGCTGTGGGTAAGGTGAATAATGATTTACTGTGTATCAAGAACTGGTCTGACAGGTTTGGTTTGACCGTAAACCCTACCAAATGTCAGGCCATCGTTATCGGGAGTCAACGATTAATGAGCAGACTAGATATAGCCACTCTGCCACCCTTGCTATATAATGGTACTGTTATAAATATTTCCACTACAGTCAGGGATTTGGGGTTATACATCGATTCCAACTTAAACTGGAGATCCCATGTAACTCAAGTCAGCGAGAAAGTCACTGGTACCCTTCGCACGCTTTATCGACTCAAAAATTTCCTGCCATGCAAGACTAAGACAATGCTTGTGCAAACCCTAATCTTTCCCCTGATCGACTATGGTGATGTGTGCTATTTTGACCTGAATGCAGATCTTCTCAATAAACTCGACCGTCTTCTTAATAACTGCATTCGATTCATCTTTAATCTTCGCAAGTTTGACCATGTGTCTTCTTATCGCTCAAAATTGAACTGGCTACCTATTCGTCAACGCCGTAGCTGGCGCGCCCTTTCTACCCTTTACTCTATACTTATATCTCCCAATGCTCCCGCTTATCTAGTCCCATACTTCACCTATCTCTGTTCCACTCACAATAAAAATCTCCGTTCCTCAAATAACTTACTCCTTGAGTGTCCTTCTCATAACTCTGGTTTCATCCACGACTCCTTTCCTATTCAATCTATTCTTCTTTGGAATGTCCTCCCTCTTGAGATCAGGATGGCCACCAACCGTGACGCGTTTAAAGCTAAAGTTCGTAAACTCTACTCAGATCAACTGGCTGAATCATCTCTTCACTGATATGATAAAGTATATAATATATGTATGTATAGCTTATGTTTGTATGTATGTATTTAATATATGTCTAACTATATTTATATATATATATATACCTATATGTATTGTTTATGTATTAGTATTGAAATTCCATCACCTTTCTCTTGACAATATGCACCTACTTTTTAACATCTCTGTACCACCCTAGGTTGACTGGTAGAGAATGCCTCTGGCATTAAGTCCGCCTTAATACAAATTTGTGTATTTTAAGTAAATAAATAAATAAATAAATAATTTTCTTCATATAATCATTTTTATCATACATCCCACAAACATCCTAATGCTGGGCTCTGGTCACCTCTAAAGAATGTGAAGGGAATTTAGTCTACTATAATACCAGGCTGCACGCCACTATATATCCACCAACCCGCATTAGGCCAGCGTGTGTGGATTACGGCCTAAAACCCTCTCAGCTCTCAGAATACAGGAGAGGACTGGAGACCTGAGCCCAGCAGTGTGACTCAATGGGTCGCTGATGATGATGATGATGAATACTACGCTGGCCAGACGGGGTGGTATATGGTTTGTATCGAATTTTACTTTTCTAACAGCGCTCTTGTCTTCATAAGGTTCCCTTAGTCGCCTTTGCCAACCCACGGGTTGAGATGGGGTAGTGACAGTATGTATTCTTAATAGGTCATTACAAGGAATAATATCTATCCTTACTATCACAATAATATTATAAAGGCGAAGGATTGTACGTGATAGAGATATTTGTCACGTCTTCGTGCGCAAAAGGCTGGACAAATTTTGAGAAAACTTGGTATGGAGTTAGCTGTCACCTTGGATTTATACATAGGCTTTTTTGTATATAGCGTGTAACAATCCGGTGTCGAAAAATACTCGGTTTGTTTGTGTGTAACAAACAAAGCGAGTAGTTTTCTTCTCACTCCTTCACCAGTCTACCGATCTTCATGAAACTCTACTTATGAATAGTAAGTCGTAAGTAATAGTAAGTAGTCCTAGAGAAAGATAAGTTTAGTTTTTTACCGCCATATGAAGCAAGTGAAGTCGCGGGTAAACGATAGTATAACATAATGTAATTATTGACAATTGTAGAAAAGATCACTGACAACGTTTTGATCTTAAGTCGAAGTTTTTGTTGTATTTTAATTGCTTTCGAAAGTCGAAGTTACAAGGAAGTTCTATGAAAGATTTTTTTGGGTAATTCACCGGAAAATTGGCAATTTGAATGGCATTTTTGTTAGAAAATCTCAATGAAATTGTTATATACAGTTTAACAGTTTCCTAATACTACTAAAGATTATATTATTGTCAATTAAATGAACTCTTAATAAGTTCTATGTAAAGATTTACTAAAAAAACTTAGTATATAATATTTAGGTCAAACTTCAGCAATAAAAAGTAAAATATTATCGTTTTTAAAGTCCTACTTCAACCAACTCGTTAGGGATAAGTTTGAAACAGAAATCTTTTAAGTTTTTAGCGACCAAACTTTTAGAATCAGGCGATTTTTCCCACAGTAATTATTAATTTACATTGGTAGAACTTGAAAATTTTTATTCCGAACTTATTTCATTTTAAGCTCATGACGTTAAATAAAATTATTTTTTGTTTTTAACAACTTATATATAAATAAATTCCCTCCATATTCTTTGGAGGAGACCCATGCCCAGCAGTTGGACATTTATGGGTTGAGATGATGATGATGATGATATATAATCATCACTTATTTTAAATACCTTTATAATAAAATCAATAAAGTTACTCATATACAGGGTGTATACGACGATACGACATTAAATGAAACCACGTGTAGCATGTGATGTTAGAAGACTATACCAAAAAAATTTAACAGAAATTTGCAATAGTTTAGACGCAAATGTACTTTCTTTATGTCACAGTTGTTCACAGTTTTAAACAACCTGTAGGTATTTACGTTGATCGTATGTTGTCATTACGTCATTCAATTCATTTAAATATCTCTGACTCTTTCATATTATCTTATCTCTTACTCTGTTCCGC
Organism: Laspeyria flexula; assembly: GCA_905147015.1. Classification (NCBI taxonomy): domain Eukaryota; kingdom Metazoa; phylum Arthropoda; class Insecta; order Lepidoptera; family Erebidae; genus Laspeyria; species Laspeyria flexula. Next base: position 4,744,757 of record LR989964.1, on the reverse strand, counting down.
ACTGTTGTCATCGTCATGTCGAAAACGTCATGATAGAAAAATAATGTGTGGTTGTATATTCTTACATTTTTCGACTTTAAATAATGTGTAAGTAGGTTTTTTTTTTTTTTTTTTTTTTTTTTTTTTTTTTTTTTTTTAATAATTTATATTAGAATATGTTTATAAGGGTTAACACTGGCTGCCTTGTCATTTAATGTCGTATCGTCGTATACACCCTGTATATTCTAAGACACGATTCATTTGTAAACGAAATGTTTCAATCTGGCTCAAATCCCTCCCTTATGAAGAAACCGAAGCACTCCTACAAATACCAACCTGAGTACACTTACACAAACACACACACACACGCACACACACGCATACACAAACACACACATACGCACACCCACCCACACACATACACACACACACACACACACTTTCTCTACTACTACTACTACTACTACATAGCATAGTACATGTTTATTACAATGTTTCCTATCCAGAGTTAGGAGAGGCTGGTAAGCTGTAATACAGGTCTCCTAGTACAGCTGCCAGTCTCTCACATAGTATTAATCTTTGAGTTTAAATATTGTATTACTACTTTAAATTTAATGTAATGTCTATGTGAGAGAAAACAATAAACTTATTATTATTATTACTATTTTTCAATTTAATACTGAGAGTGTATTTTAGAGAAATAAAACAATTTGGTGACTATGAACGTGTGGATAGAAGGTTTGTCACTCTTTTACACAAAAACTACTGCATGGATATTGATGTGATTTTAACAAATGCATAAGTGAAAGAAAGAAAAAATATTTATTTGAACTACACTTACACAGAGACACAATAAACCTAAAAGCTGTAATATCCCATAATTTGCCTCCCTATGTGTGTTCTACCGCCTGTATAATGAGTTGTGCTCTGAAGAACTGTTTGAGATGATGCCCACGGCCACCTTCTACCATCGCACCGCTCGCCATCGGCAGGGAGTTCATCCCCAGACCTTGGAACCGAAATGGTCTCGTACCGCGCGGTTCCAGAGGAATTTCCTCCCAAGAACTATCAGGTTGTGGAATGAACTCCCTAACGAGGTTTTCCCAAGGGACTACAGTATGGGGTTCTTCAAAAAAGGAGTGAATAGGTTTCTTAAGGGTCGGCAACGCGCTCGTGATGCCCCTGGTGTTGCAGGCGCCCATAGGCTACGGTAACCGCTTACCATCAGGCGGACCATACGTCTGTTTGCCACAGTCGTGGTATAAAAAAAAAAAAAAAATTTTAAAGATTGCGCAAGTGAAGGTGCTGTCTGAAATTAAACGGTTATTATAATTTGATTGTCTGAATCATCTGTGACTCAGAACTAGGTAGGTATTAATTATTCCGAAGGCAGTTTTTTTTTATGGGCTGCCATCCCTAGCTTGAAATTATTGTCGTAAATTTTTTTGTTCATTATTGATATCAGATTGTGGTGGAAATTAGGTGAGGCCTAATATCAGCAGTGGACGTCATTGGGCTGATATGATGATGATGTTGATTGATATCGGGATTTTCCACTGGGAATGCTCTATTCAACTATTATAGGTAGGGTTGGTAGGCTAGGTATTAATTAATATGTAGCTTCCCTCAGGATGATATATTTCGCGGTCTGCATATGGTAAATAATTTTTAGTCGAATGATTCAAACAATTATAATTTCCACGAAGTCAAATCCACGTTGACTGAGTTGAATGTTAACTAGGTAAATGATAGGTTATTCCGTCATGAATATGCGTAATATTATATTATTATAAACCTACACACAATCACTGCATTAAATCGTGGTATTGATCACGAACTAATAAAGGTCATTCGCTATCTCTCGAGATCAAATCAAATCCTCAGTTAAACGTTTCCGTTACAATATTTACTACTTCACTCCCGTCGTTCTTTGTTTGGCCACTGATCAGCTCCTATTGTCCGGAACGTGATATTATATAATAATAATATAATATTCTACCACATTCACACAGCGCCATCTAGTCCCAAATTAAGCATTTATATTTGCTTGTGTTATGGGTAGTAAACAACTGATATACTACTTAAATACATTTTTTTTTTGTAAATACATATTATATGTATATTATAGATAAATTACACCCAGACACAGAACAAACTTTTATGCTCATCACACAAAGATTTGTCCTGGGTGGGGATCGAACCCACGACCTCCGGCTTAGCAGTCAGGGTCACTAACCACTAGACCAACACGCCTTTCTCCATAAATGGGCTATTCAATAATAAAATATTTTTTTAATCGGACCAGTAGTTTCTGAGATAAGCGCGTTCAACTAAACAAACAAACTCTCAATAATGATTATAGATTATTATATAAAGTGTAGACTGCATCAATAATGCAGCAGCTGCTCAATATGTCTTGGGTTTGATCTCCGGGCTGGGGAAAATGGTATCTGGCTTGTCGTTGTGAAAAATGATATTCGTACATGGCTGTCGTGATACTTTCATTATTAGCCCGGGGTCTGGTTTGTGGCCGATTAACGATAATAGGCCAACCTCTTATTACACACCTCTACCTACCACTTCAGGGAAATAGGGTGGTGGTTATATTATATTATACAGAGTTTGTTTTTTCTGCACGCTAATCTCAGAAATGGTTTAGTAAATTATTTCATGCGAGTAATTTTAGGATGGCATTAAATTAATGGACGAAAAAGATAAGGAAATGAATGGACGCCCTCCAGCTAGATGGTCCGACGACCTAAAAAAGGTCGCTGGGTCTGACTGGATGCGGAAGGCGGAGGACAGAGTGCTATGGCGCGTGTTAGGAGAGGCCTAGGTCCAGCAGTGAACTGCAATAGGCTGAAATGATGATTAAAATAATAATACGGTCAAAATGTCTTTGTTACCAATATTCCTAATTTACCTATGTTCCTTTTGGTTTCGTAGTACCTTTCTCGCGCCCAATCTGTTGCGTCATATGGTGAAAAAATTCGCTAAGAATGCCGATAATTATGACGTGAATTGCAGTCAAAATGTGACGTCATCCAAATGGATTTTGGATAAACCAAAGATCAAATCTTTGGACTTTGTATTTGAAGCGCGTTTGTCCGCCAAATGGTGATCTTTACAATAAAACTAAACTAAGAGATAATTGGCTGTATTTGCGTCATGTAGACTTTATTAACAGCTGATACAAGAATTGTTATTAATTAGTAAGATATTAAATTAAGTCGCGATAAGAGCCGAGTGCAGTAGTACCTAATACAAAATAATATTCTGTAGTAAATCTATTTACAGAAAGTAAATTATACAAATTTAAGTTCTAATTTACTACACAGTCATTCAGTCTAGACGCTTAGGTTCTTTTCATTCGTGTTGCTCTCACTAACAAAAAAATTCATACTTACCTACAAGTATTTTGAAAGACAAACGATGGTGGCTGAATGGATAAGGTACCAGCGTGCAAATCACGCGGTCCGAGTTCGATCCCGACCGGCGGCAGTACCAATCCACTTTGTAAAATTTATATGTACTAGTCATGTGATTTACCATCTGCTAACGATGAAAACATCGTGAGGAAACCCACATACCCTAGAAGAAATTCTATGAGTATGTCTGATCCACCAACCCACACTAGGCCAGCGTGAGTGGATTATTATATATGGCCCAAAAACCCTCTCAGCTCTCTAGTTAGAGGAGAGGAGACCCGAGCCCAGCAGTGGGACATTAATGGGTTGCTGATGATGATTTTGAAAGATTGAGCGTGACTTAAATAAACATGGATGTATTACAAGACAGTTCCACCCTCAAATTCACTGCAACTCCTGTAACTTAGTATTCATCATGATTTAAACCCATAAACATCTCACTGCTGGACACGGGTCTCCTCCAAAGAATGTGGAGGGAATTTATCCTACTATACCACGCTGGCCAGACGGGTTGGTTGGACGGTTTATTTCGAATTTTCCTTTTCTCGCAGTGCTTTTGTTTGCTTTTAGTTACTCCCTTAGTCGCCTTTACGACACCCACGTGTTGAAAATTTGAAATGGGGTACCTAGTAGTATTATGTATTCTTAATTCGTCACTACATGGACCTAAGTTAGTATTACAAGCCATAAACCAATGTCAAACACCGACTCATTATACTCGGGGGTCCAAGGAATTGCCTAAGCTACTGGTTAGAATCAGAATCAGAAATGTTTTATTTGTAATAACTAGGTACAGTAAGATCTTAAAAAAATAGGTGTCCACTATGCTTTGCCACTCGGGCATAAAATAGGAACTAATTGTTATTAATCATTAATATAATACAGTGTATACAATGAATTCCATGTTTATTTTATTAATGGGCCCACGGGAGGCCCTTTTTCGTAGGGAGAGATCTCCTCGAAGAGTTCTCCTGTTTGCTCCTTTGCCTAGCGGCCCGCCTGAGAGGAAAGCGGAGACCACTAGTCTGCTCATAATTAAATTAATGTGAAGTAAATGAAGGAGTTGGAAATTAATTTTCTAGTTCTTTGCATAGGAAAGCGGGCGACAAAAGCAATATTAAAACTTTTTAAAAGAAGTATACATTTTGAGTTGCTATGTATGTAGAGCATAGCGGGTATTTCCCTATTCCATTTTCAAACGTAGTACGAAGTACCACCAAACTACAGAAGATTTGTGATGCATTTGGTGTTGCAGGCATCCACAGGCTACTATAACCACTTACCATTGGCCGTACACCAGTATGCCAACATCGTCGTGCTAGGTATATAAAAATCCAGTCTTATAGAAGAGTGGCTACTGTATATATCCACAAATACCCGATAGTAAATTGACCATAATTACCTCCGTGAACAAGCGGCGCGATCGCGTTCAATAGGTACATCAATTATCTCCGATAACAGCCTATACATGCAATCATTAACACTTTTTTGTTTTGACCTTTATACAAATTATAGTAGACAAAGTATAATCATTAAATGCTTTACAAAGGTATGGTTATACAAACAAACACAAGTAAATTATTATAAAATTAAAATAACCCGACTGCAACAAATCAACAGATACGCACTAAAAAGACCGAAAAATGGTTGTAATTATTATTCCTGATTAAATTTAAATACATAACATATATTAGTAATCTCCATTTTATTCCCTTTATTTTGACAACGTAATCGATAGGTTTGTTTAAAAAAAAAATTACCACTTACAATGTGGCACCATTAAATTTAAATAATATATAACATTTGTATGTATATGTGTAATCTCGATTTGTTTCCCTTTATTTTGATACCCTACCCGATACGTTACTGACTATTGGGCGCCAAGAGTCCACCGTTTTGTTTTTTTTTTTTAATACCTATCTAAGGACACTTGGGTTTTTGAGAAGAATCTAACGATACCTTAATTGGCTGGCCTGTTGGTCTAGTGGTTAGTGACCTTGACTGCTTAACCGGAGGTCGTGGGTTCGATCCCCACCCAGGACAAATCTTTGTGTGATGAGCATAAAGGTTTGTTCTGTGTCTGGGTGTAATTTATCTATAATATGTATGTATTTACAAAAAAAAAATGTATTTAAGTAGTATATCAGTTGTTTAGTACCCATAACACAAGCAAATATAATTGCTTAATTTGGGACTAGATGGCGCTGTGTAAATGTGGTAGAATATTATTATATATTATTATTATACCTTAATGGTCGAAATCCATCCAGCCGTTTGGAAGAAATGTGGGAATAAAGAAATTTACAAACATACAAGATACGCGCGAAACACAATACCCTTCCTGGCAGTCGGGTAAAAAGATAAATTTTCTGTAGGCATAGATGTGCACGTACCACTGAGGAAAGTGGGAATTATTGCGAACCTTACCAAATATCCTAACCCAGTAGCGGGTTAAGTTATAAACACGAAAATAAATAATATAATATTGGTTCCGAACGTATCTACGCTTACGTATCCGGTGTATGTAAATACGTCTAATCAGAACCTGAAAATGTGAATTGTTTCAATATCATATGCGGAACCCATCCTTTATACGGTAGACACAAACCGAACAAATTTTATAATTTAGAAATATGGTATGAATTAAAACGAAATTTTTAAGTATCATAAATTTTCATAGCTGGGAACAATGCCAGTTGCCTTCAGAGTTACTGCTTGTTCTTTGACATAAATAAATTTCAAATAGAATTGTGTTGAAAGAAGTATAGAATATGTTTTATAACATATTTGCTCCTAAAGGGTCTCTTATTTCATCAATTTCAGTGTTGTAATGTATCTCATTACGCACTAGTGCGGTAATGTAAAGTAAAATACACGGCTTCTCATGCTCACATACTAATAATCAAGGGGCTCCGTTTAAAACGAACGGTACCTACTTTTTTAAATCTTAGCAAAGAGTTTTTATGTCAGAAAAGTGGTCAACATTTTATGAATAAAATTAACTTTAGGAGATAAAATAATTATGATATAATTATATAAAATAAACATTTAATTCTTTAATTTAATTAATTTAGACCATAAATTACAACCATTTATCTGTACTAAAACACAAAAATATTAATTTACTTTATTAGTAATACTGGCTGTTTTTGTGTTTTTGCCTTAAAAAAAAGCGCTGATGCGCGCGCATCGATAATTTGTGACAAGTAAAAATAATTCCGCGCGCTATTTCTTTTCGCTATATTTGTTTTTTTCTAAGAAAGTCCGAATTTTATTTATTTCCTCGCAAATATGTTATAAAACGTCGTATGACATTCGTGCGCTTTGATAATTACAGCCTCTGCTTTCTTGTAGCCCTCGCCTGCGGCTCGGGCTAGCAATATCGCCTCGGCTGTAATTATCAACTTACCGCACTTATATCATAATGTACTATTATATTTTTATGAGACAACTGCACTTAGGGCCTTTGGACGCGATGTTTTACAACGAGTTGAAGAAGCGCGTTGTAAAAACTATTTAAAATAATTAAAAAAAAACTCATTCAATGTATAATCTTTCTAACAATATAAATGCAAAACTTAGGATGAATGAATGAATGTTTATTACTCAATCACGTGAGAACAGCTCAATCCATCTGTATGAAATTTGGATACAGATAGATTATAATCTGGCACAGTACATAGGTTACTTTTTACTGACATAAAACTCTGGCGGAGTCGCGGGAGGAAGTTAGTTATGTTATAAAATACTATATATAATATAATACTATTATGCAATACATACGAATACAATAATTTAAATTAAACTTTATTCTATTCTTATTCAACGTACCTCTTTTTGCCCAGTTTCATCTCCTCTTTGGTGAATTTAAGGCTTAGTGACTACAAATAGTTTAAATGACCCTAAGCCGTTTTTGCTCCAGCCAAAATCAACAGTCACTAGAGGAAGTAGCAATAACGCTTAGGGTTAAAAGGTTACTGAATTGTTTTACCTTTTTGTGCCCTTAAAGCAATCCCAAAATAGAAATTGTGCGAAGAAGTCCCTTATTTTGTCCTTTATTTTCTGAGCTGAGACAAAAAGTAATGTGCAAGTAAAAGCTTTTATCAGCTGTGATTATTAAACTGAAGTAAGTATAGCCTTTTTTGTGGTCTTTTAATCAGCGTGAGTTAGTTTAAATGAAAAAAAAAGAACAATTCTAGGGGAAAAATATCTGATTTCAAAAAAAGAATTAGATTGAGGAATTTACTATAATACCTAGATTAAAACAGAAGGTGAGTCAACTCCGTCTAACAAATTTAGTAGGAAGTTAGTGTCGAATTGATCAATAATGAAATTACTCATGTAGTATCTAGAATAATGAGCGCGGATTTTCCTTGAGATTACAATAGAAGCAATTGACAATGTGTTGAGGCAAATAGTGGCATGAATTTGATTGATTGATAATTATGATAAATTGATGTGTAAATAATACTACTAATATTATTAAAGCGAAAGTTAGGATTCATATATGTTTGTTATCAAGCCAGTAACGGCTGAAAGGAGCTGTATGAAACTTTGCATACAACACGGGCAGGGTCGTGGGCATCATATTAATCCCGAATTATTTTAGACTAGCTGTGCCCGCGACTTCCATCGCGTGGACAACTAATCCCGCATTCATGGAGCTTTTATTTTTTTACGAAACTGATATTTTTTCAAAAATCAAAGTAGCCTACGTTACTCCCTGTGACATTAGCTATCCGTCAGTGAAACTCGTCAAAATCGGTCTAGCCGTTCCAGAGATTAGCCAGAACAAACAGACAGACAGAAAAAAATAAACAAATTATATTTTGGTATATGTACTGTATATACATTCTTATGCATGTAGTAAAAAGCGGTTATTTTAATATTACAAACAGACACTTCTGTTTTATTTATTTGTATAGATTTCTTAACTAATTATTTCACTTGCAGTGATTCATATTCACCAGTGAAATATAACTGAAATAATCTAAATAGGATAAACAATCATCATCATTATAACCTCTAAATTAATGTCCCACTGCTGGACACGGGTCTCTTCCAAATATTTTGGAGGGAATTTAGCTTACTATATCACGCTGGCTAGACGGGTTGTTATAGGGCTCTGTTTCAAATTTTCCTTTTCTTGCAGTGCTCTAGTTGCTCATGGTTACTCCCTTAGTCGCCTTGTACGACACCCGAGGGTTGAAATGGATAGTGACATTATGTATTTTTAATCCGTCTCTACACGGATTGACGGATTATCAATGAATTCTTGTAACTCTTGTAGCTTGTAATAGAATTTATTTAGTTGTATAGATTCTAATTAGATTATAATTTTCCTCCTTACAGTTTAGGCATTATAGCAATTTTAATGCACGCAAAAAGATGTAGGTAATACTCAATCAAAATCGTTACCTACTACTTTCAAACGGAAAACCCCAGAACAATAAATCAAAAAGGTACTATTAATATTCAAAGCCAACATTATCAATGTATTTTGAAATATTCTAGAAGAGAATTCCATCAAATGACCGTTGAACTTTTAAATGAGGCAAGAACTTTGAGCCTACACGAAAAATGTATTTTAAAAGTTTTTCCCTGATAGTATTTTTTTTTCTAGGAACTGGCAGCAACATCGCATTATTTAACGAAAAAATACAATAATCATTCATCTATCTTTGTGCGATATACCTGGTAATACTAATTTTAATTTTAGCTACCGCCCGGCTCGTCCTTGATGTCGGTAAAAGTATTTCTTCACGCCCTAAACTATCTCTACTTATTTATAATTTTCTGTAGATCGATTTAGTGGTTAAGCGTATCAAACTAACAAATAAACAAACAAAACGCTATGTTGTGGAAAGGAGGAAGAACTTATGTAACAACGACGAAAGTTTTAGAAGAAACTTCAATTTTACTTACATAAAAATTACAATTATATCGGATAGATTTTTGAAACATTTTTTTGCAAGTAAATTTACTAAGTATTCAATAAAAACAGGTATTATTAGTCTGTAGTAAAAAGTAGTAACACTCCTATTTTTGGGTCAAAGTAAGATAAGGTCGATCTGGCTAATATTTTAAGAGACGAAGGACACATAGAGATTTATGGGAAATGAACAGCTTTATTAAAGAAATACTTGCAGCCTTGAAATGACTACAACTTTCAAGCTCAAATTTGTCCTGGTAACTAAAAAAGCACGTCGCTCCTAAAAGATTCCGCCTTTATTTGGGGCGCTTTTCTTTTGGTTTAGTGAAATCTTAATTAAAATAATAATAAAAAGATAAAATTTGGCAAAAATCGAGCAAATCAAATGGATAAAGGTAAGCTGGTATGCAGGCTAAGGTGTGCTCGGAAGCTAATAAAAAAGCCACACATTGTTATTAATAGGAAAAACCCAGTACAATATCCTTGCTTATCAGTCTTTAAACACGTCATGCGTTTTATAATTTGAATAAGTTAAATTTGGAGACGTAAGCATGACTATGGAGATCCCACATTTTCCTTATGTTATAACTTTGTATGCATCATGACGAATTTATTGCAGTTCCATAAAAATCGATACGCGTGTTGACTAGTGATTTGGTTGCTTGATATTTTCCTTAATTTTTTTTATGTTTTTCTTCTCTGTTAATTTTGTTTTTAATGAACTGCTATATTTATTCTTGATTTCGGCTAGGATCTTTTTTTCTGGAACGTCTACCTTTCTTTCAGTTGATACTGGCAACAAGCATAAGAAAAGATCAACTTATTATGTTCGGTAATTTTTTGTAATCTCTGTACCCATCATATTTCTTAATTAATTCATTGAGCTGTATTTGGCAAATGAATACGCTTTCGGTTGGGAGAAGCAACAGAGAAAGATGAAAAGAAGCTTAAGAAGAATAATACCAAAATAAATAATTATTATTACTTAATTTTATTTTATTTTTCGTTGGGCTAATACGATGATTATGATACTTGCACTAACGTAGACTTGTGCAAGTATACTATGTGTATGGAGAAGGTTGAGAGTTAGACTTGCACGAGTCTGCCTTTGCGTTTTGAGTAAAAGTAGCCTATGTCTATTCCAGACTATAATCTATCCGTCTGTTAAATTTCGTATAGATCTTTTCAGCCGTTCTGGCGTGATTGAGTATCAAATATCCATCTATCCCCCATCCTAACTTTAATATTTATAATATTATGTAAGATAATATTAAAATAGGACTCTTGATTGGTATAAAACACGGGATATTATTATCTTGGTTTATTGAACCCGTTAAAATTGTTATGTGTCCTTCAATAGGTATTAATATAAACGTAATTATAATAGTCACCACGTTTCAGTAATAACGAGAAATATTGTTAACTATGAAACCATCTAATTTTAGAATATTGAGGAATATTCGTTACTAAAATTTTATGATGACTAAGATATTCCACAGAATTATTAATGTCATCATGATCATATCAGTCCATCGATGTCCACAGCTGGACATATATCAACTAATTTAAGCCACAGCGAGCGACATTGGACTTTGTTTTTATTTTGACTTTGAATTATTATTTATAAATATATATTTCATATATCTGACAGACTATAACTGTAGTGTAGCGGTTATACTTTGCCACACCGAGTGTCATGGGTTTAATTCCCACGCGAAAAAAATATTGTTTCGAGTCCGGGTTTACATTGTATCCGTAATTTTTAAGTTTGTTAGGTCCCCCACAGCATAATGCTGATACACCAATGCAGGCGTTGTAATTTTTTTGTTGTCAAACAAAAAAAAATATACACGTAAGTATTTATAATGAAAAACAAAACAATATTATTAATCAAAAATCGTATTGTTATTTTATTATGCCAAGAAATCAGGAAATATTGAGTACCAGTATTTTGAAAACATTTTAGAATCTCAGTTACTAGCTTTTGATGTAGGTAAGCATGTATAATTTATCTATATGTATGTGTAATTCATATAAAGGAACTTGTTTATATATTCAGGCGTATACCATGTTCACAAATAACGAATACCAAGAAGCTCGTAAAAGATGCTGCAGTCTACCAATTATTATTCTCACAAGTCTGGCTCCGTAGCCAAAGGAAAAACAGGAAAATACCGGATTTGAACCACCGGACCGAATTGTGAAAACAAAAAAGCGTAAACCTTTGCTAAACCGACTTTGATACTCAAAAGTAAAGTCCCAAGGGATTCAATGCTCAATGCAAGTCTCTAACTTTTTTTTTGTAACAAATTGAATGAGAATTAATAATTTCGTTCAGAAAGAAAACCATAAAAGACATGGAAATATAAACCTATCCATAGGGGATATCATTATTTTATTATTCAATGTTTCAAAGACCGTTCGCTGATTTCAAAGCCACGACATGTCATTCAGCACTACGATATGACCGGATATTGCATGTGGTCACTTCATCCTGACAAAAGGAAACGACCACAAAACGTGAGTTATTGGTCTGGTCCACTACATACGCAGTCTGTCTGTTGCTTAACAGATATTTATAACAATAACAATTTATAATATTGTTTCAATCATAAAATCCAATATTTTAACAATATTATCTATCTCACATCATATACCGTCAATTTGACGGTCGCGGTTTTTAAGGTATGACGTGTTCCCCGACCCTTCTTGTTTTAAACATGGGAAATTGCATGGGGAAATGCGGAATTTTTGTAGTAGGTCCTTTGCTGATAATACAGATTTTGGAATGGCAAATGGTCTTGAAGAAGGTTTGAAAATCTTCACTTTATTCACAATACCAAATCTTGAGTCGGAAATCTCGTATTCACGTGTTGTTGTCATGTATTTTATTATGGACTGTTCAAATGGTTTTTTCAACGGGAATATCAGTATATTTTATCTAGAATGTTTTACAAAACGAAATTCATTCCGTCTTTTTCTCCTTTGTTGTTTAAGTCAGTCTGCAGCCATAAACATACTAGGTACGCAAAACATTAATCATTTGAAATTATTCGCGACTATCGTATCCCGCCGTATATTGAATTTGAGTACCGTAAACTGTGTTTATAGTTTATCAATTTACAATCAATTTATTATCTTGCTATCCTTGATCTTCCTCGCATTAATTTTCCATTTGAAAGCAGTAAAATTTAACTCAGTCATGTAGTTTATTTATACTATATAATAGTTCCTATAAATCTTTCATTAAATAGACTTTATGGAAACTGGAAGTCTAGTAAATTTGTGGAAGGTTTATAAATGGTATTGATGGTTGCTTTAGCTGACGTATTTAGAATAATATCTTCAAATGTTTATCTTTCCGAAGTTAGTATAATTGAAGTCGGGAAGATACTTTATGATATGGGAATGGTTCGTAGTTTTTGAGTTTATCGTGTTCATACGCAGCGGTGGACTTTGCTGTAGACTATTCAAGGATATTGGATTCATATTAAATTATTATATAGCGGGTCTACGTCACGTATTATATTTAAGGAATATGAAAATACCTTATTGTTTGCCCGACGTTTCGATCGAATTACACCGACCGTGGTCACGGGCTGATGATGAGAGATGAGATATTGGATTCTTTAACATAACATAGCATCACGCTTTTTTCCACACACTTCTGTGTATCACACCCACATTTCGCTAGCTATGTTTAGTCCCATTAAATAAGGGGCGAGCCTATTGTGATCAACCGGGAACATTTGTTTACCAAACTCCGGGAAAATCTAAATACTAGAATTTCCTGATAGAAAAACATAATACCATTTTTACCCGACTCGGGAATTTAACCCGGGAACTCTTGCACAGCAGTCGTATACACTTCCCGCTGCGCCACCGAGGCTTTACTAAGATTCTTTACTAAGACTTCTTTATTAGGTATATAGTAATACCTAACTCAACTGTATTTGATCATTCCCAAATACTACAGAATGGAAGATTAAAATAAATATTAACACATATTTTAAGTACAATATATCAAGTTTAATTAGATTAATTATGATGCGGCCCGCGCTAAAAGACATTAATTACTTTCGGACCTTTCTTGTAGGCTGGGTTTGAAACCACATGACAGTCATATTAATATTCACAAAACACAATACCAGTTTTGTCCAAAATTAAATAAAAAGAATTGTATTATAACTTTTCAAATATGACAAGCAACCCTTTCTAATTACGTAAAGCATTTTGTTGACATTTGCTGAATATTAAGTGAATACAACAAGAGTTACCGAGGAAATAATTTATATGTTAGATGAGTATGAGTAAGATAAGTGGATTAGGGGCACGAAAAACAAAAGTTGAATTATTGTTGAATTTAAAAAACATAACGTCTTCTAAGCCGATATAGGATACGAGGTGATGACTGTTATTGCGTCTTAGTCAATTGAGCGTAGCGTGGTCTGCTTTTTCCTTGGTTGCATTTGTGATCACTGATACAGACTATAGCCAGTTATTTTCAAAATCATAACAGTTACACTTCTTCTTATCGTGGGACTTGTTGTTTAGTACATAACACAAGCAAATATAATTGCTTAATTTGAGACTAGATGGCGCTGTGTAAATGTGATAGAATATTATTATAAATATTACTTTACGACATAGGATATAATTATAAATATTAGAAATAAATTGTGAATTGTAATTTTGTTTTTTTTTTATTATGTTAGGTTGTAAATATTGTTTATTTTTATTTTTAATTTAAGTTAGTTGATTACCTTAGTTTAATATAGTTTATATCGTTGTAAATAATAAAGTAATAATTGTAGAAATAAATATAAATGCAATGATTTAAATACATAACTATAGGCAGATAGCTTTTGAGTAACGCGGCAGGTATCGTTTAGTATTTATGCAAAATTAGCTGTCAGTCTGTCTGCCAGTTGACTACGTTTGACAAAGGTACAGCGTGTGAAAGCTAGTTATATTTACGTCATTACCCTTCCTGTCCTTTTCTCAGTCAGTTGTTGGCAATGTAACATAATAATCTAATTAAAGTCCAAAGTAAGTCTTGCATCGCGGCCGATCACAGCTGTTTGATCGCGTGGGGCTGTCGCGCACGGTTATTTCGACAGTAGTTAGACTATAAAAATGTATGGCGCTGATTCCGAGGTCTACGACAGACATGCCATGAAATCTAGCATTATAAGTAGGAATTGAAACAGAAACCAATCAGAATTCAAGACGCACAAAAAGGTACATATTTACTCGAAGGTTGAAATAATGAATTTTTTTCTTTTTTCTTTGACTCAATTATTATATCTAGATTTTCTTCGGTAAGAAATTAGAATAATATAATTTAACTGCCTCGGTGGCGCAGCAGGAAGTGTATACGACTGCTGTGCAAGAGGTCCCGGGTTCGATTCCTGGGTCGCGTGAAAATGGTATTGGGTTTTTCTATCATGAAATTCCAGTATTAAAATTTTCTCGGAGTTTGGTAAACAAATGTTCCCGGTTGATAACAATAGGCTCGCCCCTTATTTCATGGGACCAAACATAGCTGGCGAAATGTGGGTGTGAAACACCTCTGCCTATCCCTTCGGGGAAAAAGGCGTGATGCTATGTTATGTTATATTGATGATGTTTGAATGATGGTTATGTTATATTGTTATATAGAGATGATGCGGATATGGAGAGGGAACGGAGGGCGTTGGCTGTCAGGTGCAATATGTTGGTCCGCAGGTTTGCACGTTGCACACCAGAGGTAAAAATTACTCTCTTTAAAGCATTTTGCCAATCTATGTGCACGTGCACTCTGTGGATTCGATATACGCAGAGGGCATACAACGCCCTCAGAGTTCAATATAACAATGCCTTCAGGATGTTGTTGGGGCTCTCACGTTACTGCAGCGCATCAGGAATGTTTACGGAAACACACACGGATGGTTTCAAAACCATCCTACGTAAGCGAATTGCCTCCATGATGCGTAGAGTGCGTGGGAGCGCCAACAGCATTCTGAAGATCATTGGCAATAAACCGTGTTGCCCCATCATGGCGCATTGGGTGCATGCACATGTGCATGTAACCGATGCGTCAGATGGTGGCAACAGATTTATGAATTAAATGTTACGAGTAGTTTGTTTGTTTGTTTATTTATTTATTTTATTACTAACATAGTATAAGTTGTGTGTATTACTAACATAAATAATGTATATGGATCTCGGTCTGAAATAAATATTATTTTATTTTATTTATTTTTTATTTATATGTTACTTTATCTAATATAATTTCAAATTGCTCACATTTATCCTCATTATCTACCCTGATAACCATCTACTTATCAGTTTACGCAAATTATATACACGTGTGAGCAATATATTTTAACTGAAGGAGAAAACCACGATTAATGTTGTTTATCAAGTTTAATCTGTCAATATGTCATACTACATGGTATTATAGTTACATCTTCCAATCCCCACATCTAACGAACTAATCAGCATCAATCAGGCAATTGTCGGTTATTAATGAATCGAGTTCTTGCGTTGACAGTTCTGTGGTTCAGCTGAGTTCGGTATTTGAGTTCGTGTTTACGATTGTATTGTTAAACTTATTTTAAGTGTGAGTATTAAGGATACAAAATACAAATTGAGATAATTCATATTTGGTAGCTTGTATATATATTTGTTGTCTTGTAGGTATTTGTCTAATGTTATTGTTAATTATTTAATTATTAGCTTACCTCAAACCAAATAAATATTTATTTTTTAGGGTTCCGTACCTCACTCCGTTGTCCGTCTGTCTCTCAAGAATATGTAGAGATATTAAGCTGAAATTAATAACAAATACTCAAGTCTGCAATCTCTTGGCGCAATAAAAAAATCAGAGTTTTAAATAAAGGAAAAGAGCTTATCTTCACAGCACTTACGTTCTTTTGTTGAGGAGCGTAGTTTTTCGGCAATTACTAAAAAACGGTATAGCCGATAGTGAAATTCAGAGATTTGGTAAACTTATTATTTACTTTGAACTTTCTCTCACTGCTGAAATTAACATTAAGCATCCAAAAATGTAACAGAAAAAATTTGAACAAGTACAAGTTTGGAGTAATTTTTTTTTACTGTATTTTATTCGGGGAAACAAATAGTTACACAATTTTCTTCAATTAGGCTTAATATTAAGTAATATTACGTTTTGCGTAACTCTCAGTGTTATCCACATCTTAAATTTTCAAATCTTAAATTATCATTACAAAAGAGTAGCCAAAAAAGTAGTCTAAGTACCTTTTACAATCAACAATCGCAACTGACTCTAATGCCACACAATGAGACGAGTAACATTCCAATTTGCTCCGTATTAGACGTGATTAATCCCGGATACTGATATTGCGGTCAGGTCGTCAGCCCAATTCGAATGGTATCAGGAAACTTAGGCCATTTGTACCCAAGCGTCTGTACGTACGCTTATTAGAGTTCTGTCTACGACTTTAGAAGATTGTCTACGTCCTCTGGCCTGTGGTATGTGTAATGTGTAATAAACTAATAGATCAAGAGATTTTGACTGTCATCGTGGATGAATGAATTTTTGATCATAGATATTTGTTTCCAGTTGTTATACTTTTTGTACGTTAATTATATGTTTGTTAAGTCCTCCGCCACATAGAGCTTGTTAGATAGTGCATACTGTTCAGGATTCCCCTTACTGGATGTTGTGTGGACTGTATAATAATTATAGGCTTCTGTTTATCAGCGTACAAATTTATTGTTAATTCCGAAAAAGGTATATAAGACAATTTTGATTGGGTATCACAGTCGATTATCAGTAGTAGGAACAGTTTCCGGACGAGGTTTTGAAATCGAGTGAGTTGGCGACGCGGAGTGACGTCATCGCAACCGACGAGCCCTCGTCTCGTCGTCGCGCTGCGTGACGTGGGCCGGATGACGCGTATGCCAACCATAGACCACGCGGCGCTGGTTGTTGGGTTCAATTCCCAACACATGCGTTTTATTTATTAAAGAAAAAAAATATATATATATATATAATTTTTTGCCTTTTACAGTTGCACCATTTGGTTTTTGGTCACCATTTTACTGTAAAAAAGCTCTTTGATATAAGTTGTCTGAAGTGTATTTTACCATAGCAGCTATGTAGTTAAGATCACATTGCCCGCCTGTGCCTCGTCGCCGTCACGCAAACGCCTCGTCGCCATCTTGTATTGATAACGGTATGCTTGTGATGATGCAATTATTCCGATCACATGCACAATGACGAATATCTGCCGTCTGCTTTGATTTTTTCAATTTTATTGCATTCTCACGCTAATTCATTGATTCAATACTTTTTAGATGTGACAAATAACGGGTTATAATACAGTTAGGTGTCACCGTTATGTGAGTAATTCTATAACTGTACAAAATGCACATTAAAAACTAATGTAACATAAATACGAGTAAATTGATGTTGGACTAGTAAATAACAATTTACAATTTTGGCCTATAAGTCAGCTCTTAAATTAATACTCGAGCCTAGCCGTGTGTTTTCTTTATAACTGGTTTCCCATAATATAGGTATACTCTAGTATAGGTCTAGGTATAGGTACTCTATCGGCCAAAAATGTAAATTGACAAGCTGTTCTCTCTTTGAAATTTCGAGTATTCTCTTATAGGTAAATCTGTGAGTAATACAATAATCCTGGATCCAAAATCTAAGATATGTTACAGTCAAAAGTACTTTTGTCTGGCTATATCAGTCTAAACTCTTAAAAAAGTAAAGAGGTCGGTACTAAACAGTTTTCAAAACTGGTTGTGTTAAAAAAAAAGGTTAGGTTAGCTTTTATAATTAATTATTAAACTAACCTAACTTAACACAATCAGTTTAAATAGTTAGTTCTGACCTCCTTACTTTCTAAAGAGTTTTAAGATAAAAAAAAAGATATTTTTTGAGCTTTTGTTCATTACACTGATTTATGAGCTTTTGCTTATAATTGAATCAATTGCTTTTACAACGTTTAGCGAAGCCAATATTTGAAACCGAAGTCAAAATAAGGTACATGAATATTAATTAAAATTTTCGACTTCGTCTACAATAAGCAGGTGTGACAATATATACTGTTAACACAAATTGTGGCGTGGCTTTCAATTTAGCATCCAATTACTTTCGTTATGAATGATTTATGTGGCTAAATCATTTGATATTTATTAAATTAAATCAATTGTCAGCGTGGCGTAGTGGTTAAGGTGCCTTGCCACTTATATCGTCGTGCGTGAGTAACGTGGGTTAGATTTCCACACGAGACAATTTTTTTTATTGCCTGAAGTGGCAGAGGACGAACTCACCTGATGGTAAGTGGTTCCGCCGCTATAGACGTTGGCAATGCTAGGGGCACAGCCAAGCCGCTGCCTACCTTTGGAGAATAGCTCTCTTTAAACCTCGTTTGAAGAAGGATATGTCATAGCGCTCAGGAAACACCGCTGTAGGAAGTTCACCCCAGAGCCTTGCACGTACGTGGGAGGAATGATCGCTGGAACCTTACCGTTTTTGACGGTATGGGCTCCAGGTAGTGCGGGTGAAGCCTACAGCGGCGTCGAGTGGTGCGATGATAGAAAGGCGACGATGGCACCAAATCTAGAAGTTCATCGGAGCATGGAATAATCGATAGAGCACGCAGAGTGACCCAAAGTCTCTCCGTTACTCCAACGATTCCAAGTTGTCTGTCAGATATATGTGTGTGATTTCAAAAATATGGAACTTTGTCTCCGCTAACTGCATATTTTTTAAGGTACCCTCCAACACAGGACTTGTTCACTTACCATCAGCCTAGCTATCAGCTTATGTCCCATCAATGTGGTGTGAATAATAAGTCATCAGGAACGCATTAATGGCCCACTGCTGAGCTCGGGTCTCCTCTCCTCTATCTAGAAACCCAAGAGAGTTTAAGTCAAATCCATATAAGCTGGCCTAATGCGGGTTGGTGGATCAGACTTACATTACGCTGGAATACTGGGTATTATTTATTGTAAGTTAGGATAATCATCTTCATCATCATCAATCCACATGTCAGTGTGGTAAAACGGTTAAGGTGATGGTACTAACATTAACGTTGCCATGTTGCGTCGTGGGTTTGATTCCCACGCGAGACAAATATTTCTGTGATTTGCAAATATTTGTTTTGAGTCTAGGTGTGTACTTGACTTACCAGTCTATAATTTTATAAAATCACTCGAAACACACAGCCGCTAACCAATAACCGCTATTCAGTGCGAATACGAATTACTGCTGGACAAATTCCTCTCTCAAGGGCATTTAAATTAGATCCACATTGTGGGACCCAAGATTTGATTGATTTTGATATGGTTGTCAAATAGTTCAAGAGATAATATTGTTTTTTTATTATTTTATTTGTGCATCTGGGATTAAAGTAAAATAAAATAGGATAAAAACAAATGAGTGCCGACGACTATTTATTCCACAAAAATACACTTGTACTTATTTATTTTTAAGATATTATTATATTACATTCGAATACCACAAAAACGTTATACATAATAGGTATAACGTTTCCGAACGAATAACACTCTTTGAATTTAGTGATATCCGTTCGGAAACAAATACCTTAAGACATTCTTTACACTTAGTATTGGTACAAATCTTTGGAATATATTTTATATTATCATAGAAAAGCTTTGCTTAATATTTACATTTAATTTTATATAAATCTTCACAGATTATGCATTTATCAATAAAATTTACTTAGCAGGTACTAATTTTTGGTCTTTTCAACCCGTTAATTTTTTTTACATTCAATGATAAAATCTAATATTATAGTAAATTATTTATATCATACACAAAACATATTACACTACAACAAGGAACAGTTTTTTTTTAAATAATTTATAGACATTAAAACTTTTTTTGGCTATGTTTAACTTATTAAATTCTAAACAACTATATATCACAATGAATAGACGAAACATAATTACATCACTTGATTAACGATTTAGGATTCCAAATTTGAACTTTTTTTTTTCAGGCTTATTCAGAAACCAACGCATGCCATCTAAGGGATCCGAAGAGACACCGTTGTAACTATACATAAGGAATGTTATAACTAAAGTCTAGACACAAACGTTTAATCCAATTACAAACAAAACTGCAAAGAACAAATTTACATATATTTTATAGGATTTACATCGAATTTAAACTCTAAATAACGTTTTTTCGTAAACATAATTTTTAAATGCCGAATGCATATCTGAATAATACGAATTTAGGATAAATTTTAGCCCTTTTTTAAATCTTCAGCCCTAGCACTTATTCATATGCATAAAGTCACTCATCACACACAATCGCTGATCTGATCTGCTGAACTGATCTGAGCTAAAGCTCCCGCATCGTAAACTTTTTCGAATCATAGACCGAAGCTTATTTATGGTTTAAGTTATTTATTGGTGGAAAGTAAATTATCTTCTTCACATTTAGTATTGTTCACTTTAAATAAACTGACATTTGCGGCCGAAAACTTTCCAACAGCTCAGAATCAGAAGGGCTGATCTGACAATGGTGTGATCAGCGAATGTGATCTGTTACTTCATTGTAAAATGTAATATTATTAAAGAAACTCACTTTATGTTACATTTTCTCCGATATTCGTAAGTAGCTTAACTACACATTAATCTTATAACACTAAACATGCATTGTTCTACAATACAAAAATATAGCAATTCATATCTTAGTATATGCACACTTACAGTAATCTGTTACTACATACTAGCTTCCACCCGTGGTTTTGCACACGTAGTTTATCGGTAAAAAGTTGCCTATTTCATTTTCCAGATCCACATCGCATAATTATATCGCACTGACAATGTTAAACAGGTATAAAATAAAATTAAGTTAATTACTTGCATGGATTAATTACCCATAAACGCCGTAATAGTCATACTTTAAACTTTATAAGACAAGTAATCCATGTATGTAGGAACTAGGAACCTACTACTAAACGTCATTTATTGCACAAAGGAGGCCGTGCCAGCCTATAGTATTAAAAGTACTGCATTTAATATGTTTAATTTAAAATATTTGCGCACCAGAGATGGTAGAACATAAAGGCCAAAAATAACTCATCATCTAAGGTTATGTATTACTATGTTCTGAGAAATAAATTATTCTTTCTTTCAATCTCTTTCAAAGTCTTTACCATATCAATTGCATCTAACGATATTGTGTTCATAACACTATTATGTCCATTTCACTAATAAGATCAAGTTCCATTAAACTTTTTCGTACTAGGTTCAAGTTTTTTTCCACTTCAATTGTATTTTATCACTGTATTTTCACATTATGAATTATATATACCTAGTACTCGTAAAATATTTTCTAATTTATTTCAACGAAAGTCATTCAAAGCACTTGTTTTTGGCTTTGAATGTGACCGAAGGCTATTTGGTGCACTTCTCGTTGTGGTCTCCTGAGAGGAAGTCGTTGGTGTCTCGCAGGGTCATGATGGTGACGCCATCAGCGCTGTTCCTCGATATAATATTGTTCTTCTTTTTAGTACTTCCGTAATCGTAATTCGATATTACTACTGACTCTGTCGGGTTCCTGTAAAAGTTGATAAACCATTACCGTGGAAGTTGTTGGAGTATTGTGCGAAGGATTTTGGGTACGTAAACAACTAGAGAAGGAAATGATTATGGTGATGATCTGGATAAAAATATCTTAGGTACCCCACTCAAATTTTGTTACAAAAGGGAATATCTTTCTACAAGTCCAAGGCAAATTTCATTTTGATATATTAATGTTCTTTCTTTTTTCTTTCCAATTACATTGAGTACGATTTGCGGCCCCTGTCATCCAGCGCTTACCAGCCTCCCTGCGAAGATCGTCACTACTTCACCTAGACTGAGGGCGTCCTACAATACGCTTGCAAAAATAAAAATAAAAACTGTGGTCCAACCATTAGTGGGCAAGGCCCTACTCGGAATCTTGACATTTGTCTAATAAATTTTAATATTGTTCTCAAAAGTTAGAAAATTTCAAAAGATATGCACAGTCCTTATCAAAAATGAGACAATAACATTAAAAGCAAGCAATCGAATGTCGTGAAATTAATTTTACGGAATTTAATCCATCAAAATAGACAGATCTGCTTTATAGTTCATCATAATATTTGTGGTTATTAAGATTTACAATATCTGCATTGCTTCGGGCTATATGAGATGATCTATTAGTTAGGGTTGGATACTTAAATAGGTACCTACAAATTTCATTATAGTGAGTGTTATTTCACAACAAGTTGATTTTAAGTTTTAAAGGTTATTGTTGAAACAAGTCTGTAGACATTTGGGATCATCAGTGAATTTTAGAATAGATTTACTACATAAACTTTATGTAAACAGTGTTGAAATATAGGTACATACAAACCATGAATAACTGTAAAAAACTTCTAAAGTTAAAAAAGTTTTCGTTTAAAGTACAATTACCTAATACAAATCAGGAATTTCAGGCCAAAGAAATTCACCGATCTTGAGTTTTTAACTGCGTGTTAATAGAGACGGGTTTGCCCTTTAATTAAGGTCTCTAATACTATTATAAGAGAATTGTTATTGGGATGATAGTGACCCTTCTGATAGCCCCTTTGGGAAATAGTCTTCGATGCTCGTTTCGATGCTCGTTTCGTTTAAAGACGGTGTTATAATGGTGACTATGTTTAACATTAGTTTTTTTTTTCTACGAATAACTACAAGTCTTTTAATAGTAGTAGTGTTAATATAAAGTAATAACAATCGACAACTATTATTATCCCCTGTTACAGTTAGTATTAACGTCTCTTATAATCCAATCATCAGTGTTTTTGGATTTAAAATTAAAAAAATGTTTTTTTTTTTTATCTGAAACGGCAGACGAGCAGGTGGCCCACTGGATGGTTACCGCCGTTCATGGACGATGGCAATGTTAGCGGCACAGTCAAGCTATTTTGCGACAGAAAATAATATAATTATTACTATCTACTGCTACTATTTATATGTAGTATATAATAAGCTATTTTGAAATATAATCTGTACCTATGTAATTTAAAATAAATGAATTTAAATTTGAAATTAAACTATAGACAGGCATAAAACTACCGAAATATGAGTGTGACGCACTCTGCCTAGCCTTCAGGTGAAAAGGCGCTATGTTCAATTGAAAACTAATCAAGTAAAACCAATTAAACAATTGGATCACAAAACCCAAAACAATCTAAACAGATACCTTTTTCTTCGTCCACTTAATCAATGAATTAACAATCCTTATTACACTTAACTTCCTAAAACAAGCGAATTAGTGAAAGCAGGATTCCCTTGAACATCTCGTAAACAATGGTGAATGGCTGAATTCTAACACAAAGAGTCATTAACTGGAGCTTATCTTATAACAATTTGCCTGTAGTACACCATTCAAATACATTACGGTATCTACGTGTGAGAAAGGTGAGCGAAATAATTACCTGAACAATCTTTTTCGTCGGTTTTCTAAGACGTTTGTTTAGGTAATAATTAATACGGGGAGTTAAAAGATTGAGTGCAAAAGAGTATAATTTGCCGTTGGTTTTTCAAGATAGGTGTCGAATTTACTGTCATATTAATTTGAAATATTATACTATTATTTTAAATTGTTTAAAAGATGTATCTTCTATAAATGTTTTAATACAATTTTTTTATGCTGCAATATACTGTATGTAACTAATTGCTTACGGGTTTCATGTAGTAGAATAGATCTAAATGAATATTTATCTAGATTAAAATTCAAAGCTGAAAATTTATCAAACATATTCTTTTGAATTTAGTTAGAATATTTTCTTTTCTATGACCTCGTCGCCGTTTTCGGCTACGGTGATTGCTACTGCGTCTTTGTTAGCTAAGCTTATCTGATATGCTGAAGTCTGGCTAACATAAATAATAATTATTATTTTAGTAAACTAAAATACCCATTGTTTCCTATATTAGCCAATTTTGATGGTCTGGTAGAGATTTTCGCCGCAAATTAGACCGAACGCATCTAAAAAGTTTTAAGGATACTGTTAAAGTTGCAAAATCTTAGAATATTGACTTCATATTGATTAAGTCGATGATTAAATATATATTGCAATTATATGTTTATACTAGTTCTGTTACTAGAATCCAACAAAAATATTTTAGAGTTCACGTTTATTACATAATGAATTCTATGGAAAGGTATTCTGCTAGAAGGAGAATGCTACCGCATGCGGCGTATTCGACGATGCACTCGGCTCTCACTATCTGTCTCGCTCTAATAAATGATGGTTCTAAAATACAGAAAAGGATAGATGTACGAAAGTGTCGTTCTGTACAGATGTAGTGGAAACTTTCAAAGTCAAGTTCTTCTTATCGTATGTGCTTGAGGCAGACCCTAGTGTTGGAATTTATCAGCGCCTAGAAGGTTTCCAAATTGACTTAACGACTACCACATTAAGTCATAACTGGAACCAATGGCTGTACCTTCCGAAGCACGGAGACACTCGAGAATGAAATTGACACAAACGGTCACCCATCCCATGAGTCATACTGACCTTGCCAAACGTTGCTTAAACTCGATGATCGTAACGAACATCATCATCAACTATAACTGTACTAAAATTCTGTTTAACCCAACCTGTTGCACCGATGTCGATGGGTGCTCCTGAACGAAGTCTCGCAGACTGCAGTTCTGGATAGCCTGGAGCTGCAGGTTGGATGCAACGTGCCACGACGGCAGCAAAGGTATCGGTTGAAGTGTTGCCGGAAGACGCCACTGACGCAGTACAGGGCTACTGGGTTTACGCAGGAGTTCAAAAAGCTGGGGAAAAATATTTGTTGGTTAATTTTAATTTGGTATACTTAAAATGAGGTTAATTTTGTTGTGTTACAAATTGGCAATTTATGTTTGTGTGATTTAAACCAGTCCCTATAGCAGCAATAGCAACAACAACAGCAACAACTTCATTCAGGAGTACAGCTATAGAACTGATGCTGTCGCCATTTGAGTAATCAATTATAATAATATTGTCACATTCGATATCAAAGCCGCCAACACTATCAATTTTTACTTATTACCGGTTGCAATATTCAAATAAAGCCCGACGTTTCCTATCAGCAGTAAAAAAATTAATTGAAATTAAAATACAATACGATAGATAACTTACGAGTAGTGTTTATTTTTAAATGACGAACGAAATATTGATCAACAATACGTGAAAAGAAAATATATTCTAGAATTGGTTAAAAATAAACTACACCTTCTTTGTGGCAGGCTTTATCTAAATGATTGAAATAAACTTGTCGCAGAAAAAGCCTTTCATAGTGTCACAGATATCTAGGGCGCAAAGGTCGCACAATTTTAGATATAAGAGTATCGTTATACATCGTCTATTGTGAGGAAGACATCACTCGAATAAATTGTGTAGCAAATTTTTTTTCTAAAGACATCGCCCGCGGAACTGAACAAGCACGCGAGAAACTTTAAAACACAAACAAAGTTCTCAAAGACTCAAAACATATATTTGTCTAGTAATAGCCAACAAGTGACCTTCTGCTCTTGAGTGACCTTGTCAGTGAACTGGCCATAGGGAAATTTGCTGACACCTTTTTTTGGCTTTGTATGACGTTCATAAGTATGTGATCCAAATTAAATAAAAGGTTTGAAGTAACCAATGCGCTGTAATCATCCAAAGAACTGTTAATCCGTGAAGCTTTTTAGCGGAGAGGTTGACCACATTATCATTATTTCAACTTATAAATGACCCACTGCGTCCCACGGGTCTCCTCCAAAGACATTCTTTGAAGGGAATTTAGCCCACTATACCACGCTGGTCAGACGGGTAGGTAGAGATTGTTTCGAATTTTCCTTTTCTTGCAGGACTCTTGTCTGGAAGGTTGATCTAAAAATAAGGTCAACACGATATGCAATAGTGTAATATAAACTTTAGACATTCCATACATCAGGCGTCTACGTAATCTGGAAAGCTAAAAGGCATTGTCAAGTGGTTGGGTCACGACAAGCTTTTGTCTACAGAACTGTCTATAAAAAGGACTTCAGTAAACATTCCAGTTTGCTGACCCTTGTCTCTTCAGAACTCTCAAGTAAAAAGGGAGAGAAAATTTAAATACTTTTATTAGTTTCCTCAAAACGTCATACTAAATTATATCATGTACGTTGAACCCCTTCCTTTATTAAAGCAAATTTCCTCCCGAAAATTTGTCAACTTCATTAATTGTCAATTTGAGTTCGCACCCCGAATAATTAAACTGATTAAATTGTTTTAAGCGTTTATGAAAACTGCACAGAAAGTTTTTAATAAAACAAAATTAATTTATGAAATTTGAGATTTATAAAACTTAGAGTATTGGAATTTAATTATGACAGCATAATCCTCCGAATTAAATTCTTATTAAAATGAAATATTAATTAGGTACACGAGAAAATTTGGTTACACATTGGTGTTAAATAAAATCGTAGTTCTGTAGTAATACATCATAGGATAAAATAATAAAAAGACATAAAAAATTATGTCAAACATTACAAACTCATTAATTATTTTATATATCATTAGCAGCAACCTATTAATATCCCACTGCTGGGCTCGGGTCTCCTCTCCTCTATCTAGAGAGTGTTTAGGTCACAATCCACATACACTGGCCTAATACGGGTTGGTGGATCAGATATACACTTAGAATTTTTTCTAGGGTATGTGGGTTTTATAACGATATTTTCCTTCACCGTTAGCAGATTTATATTTCATCAATATAAAATATATTATGAAATTGAATTAATAATAAAATACATGAAAGACTATTTTATATAATGTTTAACTACTAAATAAAAATTATATGGTGGGTGTTTTAAGCTCTCTATGGATAGTCTTTCTTCTTGTTCAGGCGGCTAATGTTATTTATCCTCTTTTATGAACAATTTATTAATAAAAAGGCTAGTAGAACCAATGATAAAATAAATCACGTACCTTAGGCAAAAACCCATTATCCTCAGAGCATGCGTCCAATCATTGTAATCCGTCTGTGCAGTGGGTGAGAGATGGAACCATAGCTCAAATGCATGATACGGCAGGAAACAAATGAAGAACACTGAAAATAAATAACTTTTGTTAAGACCATCATCGTCATTTTAACCCATAAACGTCCCACTGCTGGCGCGGGTCTCCTCCAAAGAATGTGGAGAGAATTTAGCCTACTATATCACGCTAGCCAGACAGGTTGGTATAGAGTTTGTTTTTAGAATGTTTCTGTTCTCGCAGTGCTCTTGTCTGCATAAGGTTCCCTTAGTCGCCTTTTACGACACCCACGGGTTGAAATAGGGTAGTGACATTAGTCGCTGTGGTTGCGGTCGAATGTTCCTGAGCTCCCGTTACCACAGCAGAGCGCGACGAGAGGAACACCTTGGGGTTTTAGTGGGTGCGACCCCACATAACCCCTCGGTTCTTTCCCCAAGACCGAGGGGTATGCGTCAGGCATTTCCCCAAGTAAAAAAAAAAAGAAAAGTGTAGTGACATTAAGTATTCTTAATCCCTCACTTCACGGACATAGATAGTTTATATGACACAAATTATATCCCATCTTCGACTGTACTTTGCGCCTCGAAGCCTGTAATATAATTTGCATATAAAAACTGTTTTTAAATGCCAATCTGCTAGTTATTTTCAACGGTCAACCTTGTCAGCAAACTGGCCAGAACTGGATAGATAGATAATTGGCCGAAACCTTTTTTCTTTGTATGACGTTGGTATCATCCAGATGATGAATGAACTAAATATTAAAATTTAATTTTATTATTTTATTTTTATTAAGAAACTCAAATGAATAACTAACGTAATAGTTCAATTTGATACTACACAATTCATTAGTCGAAATAAAAATAAAAAACTGTAATGAATATCAATTAAAATCCAGATTCTTGACATCATATCAATTTTCATTTTTTGTGAACTATAAAAACGGCAGAACTTTTAGCAATTAAGCACGGAAAAAGTTCATAATTGACTTGGCGTACCGATGTAATCGCATTCGTTAAAATAAAATTCAAAAATTTGAACAAGTATTTAACGTTTAATGGTAATTAATCTGATGTACTTTGAAAAAGATGAACTGCAAACATTTGTTGGACCGTCTCGTTTACATAACGGGCATAGGTATATTATACTGGATAATAATATGTATATGTATAATCTATCTATGCTAGGACCACCCACAGGACAGGCTTGCCTAGTGTGTGGCCACTGGATAATGCACTTAATTGTAAACTTTTCTGGTAATAAACGATATTTTTTATTTTTTATTTTATAACATATAACATAATATAGCATCACGCCTTTTTCCCCGAAGGGGTAGGCAGAGGTGTTTCACACGCACCTTTCGCCAGCTGTTTTGTCCCATGAAATAGAGGGCAAGCCTGTTGTCATCAACCGGGAACATTTTTTTACCAAACTCCGGGAAAATCTCAATACTCGAAATTCATGATAGAAAAGCACAATGCCATTTCAACCCGACCCGGGTTTCGAACCCGGGACCTCTTGCACAGCAGTCGTATATACTTCCCGCTGCGCCACCAAGGCAGTTTTATTTTATTATATTTTTTTATTTAAAAATTATTATAGTCCATACTAATATTATAAAGCTGAAGAGATTTTTTGTTTGATTGAACGCGTTAATCTCAGAAACATACTAGCCCGATTGCCAAAATTCTTTAGTGTTGGATAGTCCATTTATCTAGGAAGGCCATAGGTTATACCTATAACATCACGCTACGGCCATTAGAAGCTGAGCAGTGGCTAAATAAAAACGACGAAGCCCCGCGCGACATCTGGCAAAAGTGATATTAGATTTTCCTGTGCTGGAATTCTCAGAATTTCTCCAGAGTTTCGAAATAACTTGGGGTTATGGCAACGGGCTTGCCAAGAGTAGTGACAAAATTATATATAGTATTATTAATCCGTGACTACACGGATAACATTATTGTGATGTGCCACTGTCTATTCCCTGCACTAAAGGCGTGAATGTGCAAAAATATGTTTGCTTATATTTGAATAAAAAGCAGTTCATTATTAAAACACATAAAATAAAATCGTTCCGCGTAAACAGAGTATAAACAGTGGCTTACGACAATCATAAAAAACCGCCTACAGCGGAGATAAATTCAATCTTGCTGTCAGTTAGTTGTGACGTTGACAAACAAATAAAAAAATAAGCAACGTAGTAGTCACTGTTGTCAAATACAATACTAATACGAAAAGTTCGCCAAAAGATTAAAACAATTAGAGTCGTTGATGATAAATTAATACCAGTTTTTAATATTCTGCATGTTTTTAATTATTTTACTTTGTAAGAACATGGTGCAAAAAATATTGAAGTATTAATTCTAATTTATATATGATGTAAATCATAAATTAGGATCAATATAATTATGATTTACTGATTATTGTTATAAAGATGACTATATATTCTAGACCTGAGTTATGACTATGATAATTCTATTGTGATTAGTGCTGCTTGTAGTGTTTGATTAATATTTCGAGTGATAAGCGCTGGGGTTTGCTCTTTGAATGCTCTAACGTCTGAAATTTGAATTGCAAAGACTCACACCAGTTCCCTATTATGGGTCATAATTGCCAGTATCATTGATACTGGCAATTATAACCCAACTTTCATCAAAGGTATATTTAAAATAATGATATTCAATTTTATTCCAAAAATATTCTATTATCAGTGTCTTAGTATTCATAGATTACAAACAATTTCCTTTCTAGATCGTAAACGGAAAACAGTTTAAGCTTGGAGCAAAGTTTTCGCTTGAGTAGCTACTATGTAAATTTAAACAACTACCACTTACGGAGTTTGTAATGTAACTAGCTATTTATAGAATAGGTCGCTATTAGTTTTCAGATGCTATAAATTATCATTAAGAGTGACTATTATTTTTAATAACACAAAGTAGGGGGAAGCAAATGGAGATTACAAAGATATGCATATGTTATGTATTTGAATTTAATCAGGTATAATAATAATATTACAATGATTGTACGGTCTTTTTGGTGCGTTGCTCTCTGTTGATGTTCTGCAGTCGGGTTATTAATATTAATTCTTTCTTTTTTAAATTATATTTACTTGTTATTATATTTTAACTTGTATAAGAGATATCGCTCTATGCTTGTGAGGTTCGGGAAGTGTAGTCTGGTAGCTCGTTGTCTGACCGTTTGTTCTACGTAATCAACTTTAATCCTGTTAATAACAACACTAACCTTTACCCTCTCCGTTTGGAGATCGACGACACAGACAGACGGACAACCGAGTGATCCTATAAGGGTTCCGTTTTTTCCTTCTGAGGTACGGAACCCTAAAAAATAAAAAAATAAAAAGAAAATAACGATGTACTAGTTTGCTAATCCGTGTAGTGACGGATTAAGAATACATAATGTCACTACCCCATCTCAACCCATGGGTGTCTTAAAAGGCGACTAAGGGAATAGTAACCTTATGTAGATAAGAGCACTGCGAGAAAAGCAAAATTCGAAAAAAGTCATTCATGTCATAGACTATGACATGAATGACTACAAAAAACCCAATTTACAAACACATTCAGACTCAGAACATAATTAATATTTATGGGCACAGGTTTTTGTCTAATATGTGATTGGTCTGTAAACCAACGAATTAATTAATTCATAAAAAATATTTAAATCAAAAGACAACCTTGAATTGACTTGGTTTATTAAATTCAGTCAGATAATACCCAGCGTTTAAAGTTTTAATGAATAATTAGGAGAAAGAAAATTAATATTAATCCTTCCTTAATAACCGTCAATAGCGTTGAAAAGTGTAATAACAGAAGAGCTGCCCATTTTCTCCAAGTCACCGAAAATTTCAGCTGCTATAGAAATGGCACTTTAATCCAAGCTTAGTATAAAGTGCCGAGGAAAGATCACAATGGAAATGAAAAATTGCTAGCTCTTAGCCTAGTAATAATAGAATCCTTTGCTTCTCTTAATTGGTTTTAGCTATCTGTATGGAATGACAAGTAGCTGATATTATTATGTTTTATTTTGCTATCTCAAGACAATTTACAGCGTTGATTAGGTAAAAATGAGCTACGTGTCTCACAGAATCTTTTAAAGAAGGCCTTTTAACATAGTATGGTGTTCCGAAAAATATTAACAAGAAAATAGACAATATTACTTTAAATTGATGGAAAAATAGTCATGTTGTTGTATTTGACTTTTATTATTATACTAGCTAAGCCAGCGACTTTGTACTTGTGGACAATACTCTCACATTCTATTATCACTGAACCCCAATATTTTTTTCACGGTACTCTAATATTTTTTCCACAATCAAAGTAGCTTATATTACTCCTTGTGACATTAGCTATGGGAGTTTATCTCAAACAGACAGATAGATAGACAGACAACAATTTTAAAATTTGTTTTTTTTTTAAAGTAACGAACATATTTTAATAAGCTTACTTTAAAAATCTTTTATTTTGATATTACTAGACACTTAAATTTTATTTATTTGTATAATTATTATTTGTATAATTTTTTAAAGACGAAATAAAACTTTGCTGCACCATGCTATATAATGGAAAAAAAAACTTTAGTTAGCTTGTTGACAAAGTGGTCAATATTGAAGCAATAAATTCATACCTATTGACAGAATTGGAACGTTGCCAGATTCATAAAATAATCTCCCTCCACCATACTTCCTTTATGTGAAATAGAGGAAACTTTTAGTACATTTCTACATTATTCGTTTTATTAACCGCCTTCAGTTTATTATAGCATAGTAAAAGTGGGTACTAAAGTTATACAAAAAAGAAATTAATATTCCGTTCACCGAAATTTAGGTGTAGGCTCGGCTCGCTCCTTGAAATCTCGCCCCTTAAATCTTTTAAAATGTTCCAATCTATCTAAATAGTAGCAGGTTTTTAAAATTACTAATATTATCAATTTGTTTGGGTTATATTTTAGCTTAGAGCATTCTGAATGTAAAAGGTTTTGTCAAACAATGTTAGAATTATGACAACCTAATAGTTAATTGTGATTGTGGCTGGCATGTCAACAATAGATAGGTACAGTACTCACTGTATACAATATTGTATCATAATTATGTAGTACCATTGTGTGTAATTACATATTTCTATGGATGCATCCATAAAGCGTTTTAAACCAACATACACATACATGTACAATTGCACTTACATAGATGTACAATGACAGGGATTTATTTATTTATAATAAGGTACACTAACGGCAAGGCATACAAATATTAAATTATAAAAAGTTGGTATATATGTTTGCCAATTAAAAGCATACACATCATGCATATTATATTATAGGGATACATCAATATACTTTCTGCAATATCGTAAATGGTTTGAAAATAATTAACAATACTGTATAAAGTTATTTTTTTATTCCTTCTTATCGGTCGGCCGAACTTAGGACAATTCGGCCAGGTGGGTGATTCAGATGGTTCCAACTTGGAGTGCAAGTGTGGTGCCATTCCTCAGACAAAGGCTCATGTGTTATCATGCTCTGCGTGCCCAAATAACTGCACGCAGGAAGGTCTGACAAGCGCAACTGACGGTGCAGTGGCCGTGGTCAAATTTTGGGCTAACACATTTAAAAACGATTTGCTGTCGACAAGATAAGAAGATTTTTTATTGATAAAGTTTTATAGTGCAAAAAGCCTTATTTTCACGTAAACTATTTTTGAATTTACTAGTTTTAGTTTTGAAGCAATTTATTTTGAATATTTCACTGTAATTTTATTTAAAGATTCAGATCTAAAGGTTTCAGACTACATAAATTCGGTAAATTGAATTCTAAGATTACTTTTAGAGCAATTATTATTAAGGTCATTAACCGATTGTTAATCTTATTTATTAGCTTAAATGTTTATAAAAATTCTTAAGCTCTCGTCACAGAGAGAGTGACGCAAAACATCGGGCGTGAAAGAAAACAAATAAAGATCTTTTCTTCCTTTCTTTCTAAGTAGTTACATGACTGTATTGTTTATTTCGGCTGTCACCACATCACATCATATCACTCACGTTTCATTGACGTCATGTCACCGTGCCGACAAGCGCGCTGTGTGACTCGAGTATTATGTTTAAATATATCAGAAGGCCGATATTGTTACCTATTCCTCTAGATATAAAATGAATTTAACCTAGCATCACGCCTTTTTCTCCGAAGAGGTAGTCACTACCTACCATTATTAAAGCTATAAAATTTAAGATTGAATGAAAACGGCTATCATTTGATCATTCATTTAATTATAATTGAGGAATGACTTTCCAAAAGGGCTTAAGTCAAATCTTTTTATTTCATTTGGATCACATACATGATACTTATGAACGTCATACAAAGCCAGAAAAAGTGTCAGTAAATTTGCCTACGGCCAGTTCACTGACAAGGTTGAGCTCTGAGAAGAACTTGGCAAGAAACTCAGGCCACTCTTTTCAATCGCCATAGTTGTTACAATTTTAATTGGTTACAGTTTGAAATATCACAGATAGTACAGAACCAAAACACCATACTAAATCAAATTCAATAAAATTTGGATATGAGAAAATAATAATAGTAATAATGAGCAATCAAACTTTAATTTGTTTTCGTCAAGAAGTATGGTATGTGGGATCATCACTTGGTACCAACTATGTATTAGAAAACGGTAAAAACATTTTGTGAACACATTGTTTAGCAATATTAGCTTAAAAAAAAGGAATTGAATAATTTAGTAGCGCTAAAGCATAGCATACGACGACTGACCAGTCACCCCAAGTAGCGCCCGTTCACGGGCATGACGCACAGACCAGCCATCATTCTCTTCAACCATATTTGAGGGAAGAGAATGACCCGGCCAATACGACACCACAAGCAATGACAGTTTAGTGAGCATGACAATCGAAGACACTTGCTTAATAGGAAAGAATAAATAAAATGATCTCAAAATGCTTCCACTTTACAGTAATACGTGAACAAGAGTAAGATAAAAATTATTCCTGCAAAAAAAATATATTAAGAACCGAGTAACTAGTCCCATGCCTTTTTATCATTTATATAATCGTTTACGGTATAGTAGCCTTTCCCTATTAGATGTTTCTTAACCGTAAGTTTGAATTTCTGTAAGGGTAGGTTCATCATCTCAATGGGTAGTTTGTTATACAAACGTACTCCTAGTCCAACAAAAGAGTTGTGGACTTTATGAAGGCGATGGGAAATATTACAGAGTAAGTGTTTATTTCGTGTATTTAGTGAATGAATGTCACTAACTTTTCTGTAAAGGTGAATGTTCTGTTTAATAAACATAATATTCGCAAATATATATTGAGATGCAACCGTTAGAATACCTATTTCTTTAAAACGTTCTCTCAGGGAAACTCGTGGGCCTAAATTATAAATAGAGCGTATAGCTCGTTTTTGAAGTATAAATATCGTTTCAATATCAGCAGCCTTACCCCATAGCAAGATGCCATAGGACATGACGCTGTGAAAATAACTAAAGTATACTAGTCTCGCGGTTTCCACATCAGTAAGTAGTCGCACTTTTCTGACTGCGAAAGCCGCAGAGCTAAGTTTATTATTTCAGTATAAACGGTTTTTTCAGAAATTAGTAAAAACTGATAACTTATCATATATTAATATTTTAACTATATAACATTTATGTACCTATTCTATAAAAAAACCAGAAATAAGTATTTTTTGCTCCAAAACGTGTTTTTTGGGTCATTTTTCTTTGGGAAATAAGACGTTTTATCACCGAAACTTTGATAATACGATGTATTTATATACAAAAAATCGATTAGCATCAAAAATGAAATCTCTCGAAACCCGAAAAATTTAAATGTGGGTAATATAGAAGTATATTTCTTTCAAATAAGTTAAATTTGCGTGTGTGTGTCTTAGTGAAATGTTGTATTTCCACTGCCCAATTTTCTGCATTGAGCTAGTTTACTCTTAAGCTCATTTCAGACTACGCTACACTATTGTGCTATATGTGGCGTTCACATTACGCGATATAATCGCAAGCCCTTATAGTATGTGCAAGCTCTTTTTTTTTCGCTTGCGGGACGGCCCAGTGTGAGGAAGGGGGAAGAGGGCCGCCCTCTTTATATATATATATACGCACGATATAGCACAGCATGATCTCAGCGCATCGCTTATTTTATAGCGTATAAGCTAATAACATAAAATACATTTAAGTGTGAACGTGTCCATAATAATGTCATTATCATCATCATCATTCATCATTTCAACCGATAAACGTCCCACTGCTGAGCACGGGTCTCCTCCAAAGAATGTAGAATTAACCTACTATACCACACTGGCGAGTCGGTTTGGTATAGGGTTCGTTTCGAATTTTCCTTTTCTTGCAGTGCTCTTGTCTGCATAAAGTTAATAATAATATGGTGCACGATATTGTTGTGCTAAGAACTATTATATTATATTATAGCGTAGTTTGAAAAGAGCTTAAGTGGCTTGTAGACAACACTGCGAGCTACGAGCTTTGTGTGAAACAAAGCTTCAAATGCTTGCAAATTGTTGACGTAACATTTATTGTTCAGTACGATTGAATGTCGTTGAAAGAACAATCACATGAAACGTGGAACGGAGACGCCTTGTTGCATGAAATCGCATGACATCAATTCACATCTCAGTTTTCACGCTGCGTTGCAAATTCGCATCATGTCTAGACGCAGTTTTGTTAACAAAGCCTTAAAATGAATGTTTCGATACGCCTCTTCCAAATATTAATGAGTATATTTTCTCTAAATATAGATACAATTCGTTCTATAACTTTTCTACAATAAATAGACGCATGTGTTGAATTTTTTCATCCATGCAGTGACAAATTAAGAATATGTTATGTCACTATCCGATCTCAATCCACGGGTGTCGTAAAAAGAGACTAAGGGAACTTTATGCAGACAAGCGCAATGCAAGAAAAGAAAAAAATGAAAAAACCCTATACCAACCCACCTGGCCAGCGTGGTTATAGTAGGCTAAATTTCCTCCACATTCCTTGGAGGAGACCCGTACCTGGCAGTGGGACGTTTATGGTTTTTTTTTTTATTTTTTTTTTTTTAAACAATTGAAATAATGATGATCTCCTCCAAAGAATGTGGAGGAAATTTAGCCTACTATAACCACGCTGGCCAGGCGGGTTGGTATAGGGTTTGTTTCGAATATCCTTTTTTTGCTGTGCTCCTGTCTACATAAGGGTACTGCCTTAGTCGCCTCGTCCCTCTTTTAATATATTTAAAAAAAAAACATCCGCATTTAAGTCGAAATACAACTTACCTATAACAAAAACCAGTACCATACAAGCAACTGATTTTCTAGCCTGCGCCTGCGCTTCTCCTTGACCTCCATGTAACGCACCAGGCATTTCCCTCGTACTGGCCAGCAACCGCTGAGCCATTAGTGAATAAAAGAAAGAAATCACCAATAACGGTAATGCGTAGTACACCATTGATTTGACCAAGGTCATCCATCTGAAACAAGGTATTTAAGTAAGTGCTATTCTAATGTTGGAGACCAGGGGGCTTACCCTGAATTTCGACATTCATATGTTTGGTTTTGATGTCGCTGTGTTGATAAGGAAATTCAGATTATGGTTGGTGTCACTTTCAAACATTTAACAGCACCATCAAAACCGAAAATTCGATTGTAGAAATTCAGAGTAAGCTCTCTGGAGTCAATTTCAATATCGCTGTCAAAATGTTTGAAAACTTAAACTTTTTTATGGTCTCTGACACTTTGAAATACTATGGTCTTTGAAATACGACGCCAGATTGCCAACCATACTTTGTTTAAAATGTAATGAATAATAATAAAACAGTAGGTACCATAATTAGATGCTATTTCTGAAAGTTGTTTGAAATTAGTCAGCAATATATAAAAACAACTCCTAATATTTTCGTCTAGAAAACATACTTCAACTTATTTACTTGGCTACCATCTGTTGTATTAAACGATCAGTCACTATAGCGATCAATTAATACTGTCAAGCCTACTTGAAGTGTAAAAGAACTATTTTTGTATTTACAAACTAATGTGACTAATACGTTGTTTAGGAGTCAAATCAATACGGAGAATAGACAATCGACTTCGTCGATGTTTGAAAATGACAGCCATGTGTCAATTTTAAAACATTTGACATTGATAGGAATCGAAAGCGACTGTCGAAATTCAGAAGAGGCACTCCCAACTGTCTAAAATAATTCTAATTTTAAAATATTATGTTGTACCTCTCACACAATACCTACACGCAATTTTATTATTTTTGTTTGCAAAAAAAAACGGCAAAGTAACTGAATAATTAAAATTATATACTAACTAATATTAGTTTTATGTAGGTACTGGGATATTAAAGTAGATTTAATGTTTATTTCTAACATAATTTTACCTTTTAAGATATAGTTATATATTAGATAACTCTGTAGGAAAAAAATGGATCTTTCTAAACACGGTATTTAGAAGAACCTTAATATTTCTTGAATAACACAATATAACGTTAAGCATGACGTGTTTTAGCATAATTACGTCGTAAGTAAATTTGCTCACATATCTCTATCAGGCACTGTAGCTGTCTAAAATTAATTAGAACGCGCACCAAAACATTCTTTTAATTTGATCACACATTTTCGTAGTGCCACTATCTGAAAAAGAAAATTAACCGAAAGTTGCATAAAATAAGGTGCAAATTACTTTGGATAGCTTTCCCAGCTTGGCGGATACGGCGTGCAGTAAACAATAGTCACGTTTGGCCTGATATGCAGTGTGACGGTATTGGAGAATAAAGCCGCTGGAGCAGCGAAGATAAGCGCTGCAGCCCATATAAACGTTGCGCAGACCAGCGGCAACTTGCGCAGCTGCAACAAAGTGTCAAGTCAGGTACTATACAAGTTTTAAGTTTGAGGTGAGCTGTGAACTAAATAGTTTGCAACACACCAATTAGAAATAGTTAATCTATTACGTTCGAAAATTATATTTTAATTGCCAAGAGATAATTGCATCTATTTATAAAATTTATCATCATCATCAAATGTTTGGAGGAGATCCGTGCCCATTTATAAGCTAATAAAGTATATTTAAGTGTGAACGTGTCCATAATAATGTCATTATTATCATCATCATTCATCATCTCAACCCATAAACGTCCCTCTATTGAGCACAGGTCTACTCCAAAGAACTACACGAGCACTCTGAGAGAAAAGGAACATTCCTCAACAGGAATGTTCCTTTTCTCTCAGAGTGCTCGTGTCTGCATAAAATTTATACTGAGATCCAAATATATTGTTTGCAAAGTATACTAAATCAGTGTTTATTTACCGTCGTAACATAAAAATTCATCACACCATACTCATGAAGGGCTTGGCACAACTAAATCTAACATAAATTACGTGACTCAACTAAACAGATACAGAGAATTTCAATATATAAATACCCAATAAAGCTTCGTCCGTTTGGAAGCTCAAACCCAAGACCTTCGCAAATAACGCATATATATTAGGAATATCCAAAAATATCTATTTAGAATAAACAGATACTCGTTCATCGATTGCGTTATTACCTCAATAAAACCTTATACGAAAATCTCTTCGCATTCAGTGCCTACTCAACTGAAAGTACAGACACAATGTTTTATGAATTTGCTATTCATATCTTGAATTAAATATAAGTAGGTATCGATATAATGATATTCGATTGGCTCTTTATCGAGACATCGGTACTTAGGACATGGATTAATAAAATATGATTAAGTTGATCGTATTGCCTTTACGAGTGTCAAGACACAATGGATAGTTTATTAAAGTACTTCTTTTAA
The DNA here is from genome assembly GCA_905147015.1 of Laspeyria flexula. Classification (NCBI taxonomy): domain Eukaryota; kingdom Metazoa; phylum Arthropoda; class Insecta; order Lepidoptera; family Erebidae; genus Laspeyria; species Laspeyria flexula. The sequence goes on along the minus strand of LR989964.1, from coordinate 4,705,559 downwards.
AGAGCTGCATTAGAATCTCGTATTTGTGTGATGATTTATTAAATAGAGTTGCTGTGAATATGTAACAAGCGATTAATTTTGATGCGTAGTTTAATCCAATTATTTTTTGTGATGGATATCATTATAAAATTATAAAGTTGAATTTAATATAATATCACGTTCACTACAAACTTCACGTGTAAATGTCAAGTTTGGCATTATTTGTTTCAAAACTACATTCAATTGTTTACTCAATGTTTCCTAATGCTGTTAATCTTGTTTTATAGGACTTGCAGTGTTTGATGTGAGGGTGGGATTGCCCTGTATTGCGTGTATAAATTTAATAGTAATTTTTTTAAAGCTTATTTGTTTTTTTTTACCTGCTAATTTTGTAACGTTAATATGACTTAACGGTAAACACTTTTATACACTTAATGACAATGTATTTGATAGAGTTCCAAAAATATTTTAAAAAAGAAACATTATTTGTTAGGTTACTACAGATATACATTTATATAAAAAAGGTGTTATGTAATGTGGAAAGAAACTGTCTCCTGAGATTTCAATTTTCAACCTATTTCAGGAGGTAGGGCTTCTATGTTTAAGTGCTAAATTATGGAGCACCATGTATATTTCAGTCGAAACTTAAGAATATTGAATACAAACGACGAACACATTCTAGAGTAAATTAAATTGTCATGTTATGATGCAACGTATTTTGTTTTACAAAAAATTCCTCACCTGTAGTCTTCTGAAAGGGTTCACAATAGCGCAGTATCTTTCGGCAGATAATGCTGTTAATGTGAAGACAGATACTCCAATAGATACGTCTTTGCCAACTTCAGATATTCGACAGATCACCTCACCCCACGGCCAAGATTCTAGCGTGTAGATGATAGATACGAATGGTACGCAGATTAAGATTACTAGCAAATCTGCCAGCGCTAAAGAGAAAATGTACCTGTTAAAAAAGAAAGTTAAAAAAGATATTTATTAGATTATACTTAGTATCAGCAGTCATTTAAAACACAGTGCCTGCATTAAGAAATTATCCCGGATTGCACCCGGATCGTAATTTTTTTCGAATCTTAGTACGACGTATTTTTCGGCTTAAGTTATACATGTTAGAAAATAGTGTACCGTATAGAAAATTAAAAACTGATTAATTTATTTCACAAATAAACTGATTTTTCCGGCCGAAAATTTCCCGACAGCTCAGAATCAGGGGCTTTGACTGGAAACAACGCATCCAAATCGAAACCACAACGATGGTCCAAGGCGATGCTTGTTTGTCAAACTTAACCGTTTCATCACAGTGCACGATAATTACAGCTGTAATAACTTGCACAATAATTAAAAAATTGTGCAAGATATTATATACCTATGAGCTATCTTTGACAATAGGTCCTTTTAAACTCGTAGAAGCTTTAATTGTTTTATTGTGCATTCAATTTTAATTAAGTACGTCATAAATTACAAATTTGAGACATGATAAAGGAACAAGGAAAGTTTCAGCGCAACTTTTGATACTCAACAATGCGAGTTTGAGTTATTATATGAACTAATTTTGAATTCTATTATAACATTTTCTAAAGTACTTTCCTAGGTACTCTTTCTTTCTTAGAATTCACACTAAGATATTTTATATTACAAAAATTGTAATATAAAATATCTTAGTGCGAATTCTAGTCACTTAAAGCAAAAAGATCTCTACAATAAAGTACATCAAATGGAGATATAAACAAAAAATACATTTTATATTTTTTTACAACTCAGTTACGATAGTTTCATATCATACTATAGGATATTTTTTTACACAGGATTCCATATTTTATCTTGTTAAAGACAGATGTCTTATTAAAAAGAAAACTGACATAATAGATGGTATTGCCGCCAAGCGATAACAGAAAATTTATTATGAAAAAACATAACTCTTGACAAGGACATTTGTTCAACGCAGCCTTGTTTTCGAAGAATATTTTGTTCTAAAAGCTTTTTGTGTTTGACATGAGACAATAATACGCAAAACGTGTTCAACCACAACGAGGGAGCCTTTTGGAGATAAATATCGAATGTTATTTATATGCGATAAAAATTCTTGCTTTTAAAATCAAAACCACTGATATCACGTCATCTATCTGCAGTTAAAATCAAAATGACTGAAGCATTATTATTTAGTTCGAATTTGACATCGTTTTCTTTATTTCATTCGGTTTCGACATCGTTGTCAAATATATGAAAATTACAGCGACTACTACTACCTATATTGTTGTCAATTATATTTGAAGTTTAAAATGTCGGTTTCAAACGTTTGATGGAGATAGAGAAATCAAATGTCGAGATTGCGAGCAGATTCTTTATACAGCAAGAACTACGGGAAAAATTGACAGACATAACGACTAGAATCATACGATCTTTTCATCATCACTAGAACCCATTAATCTCCCACTGCTGGGCACGAGTCTCCTCCAAACATTGTGTAAGGAATTTAGCCTACTATACCACGCTATAGAATTTTTTTAAAGTAAATTAATATTATTCACAAATTTAATGATGCCTACTCACGTGTTTGGCGCATTTCTCATTCCCCTGTGCCTTAGGTACACGATGACTAGTGTCCCATTGCCCAACACTCCCACAATGAAGATGATGGCGAAGAGAATTGGCACGAGGTATGTCTCCACACGTTCTCCATACGGAGTATATTCACTCTCCGTAGAGTTTTCATCAGCAATGTACGTGATGACTGTGCCATTCTGCTGCGATGAATACATCGTTGTGAACTGAAACAACACAGAATAGTATTTCAAGTAACTTAGCATCAACATTATCATCAGCCTGGAGAATATTTATGTGATTATTGGATATTTGTTTTGTGTCTGGTTGTACTTTATTGTATACTGTATTTATGGCAGTAAATTGCTTGTTTGTGAAATTTCCCGCGATACACGGCTGTTGTATTTTATAGAAAAATGCTTCTGAATAATTATAGGCAAGTTTTATAATAGTGACTGTTTCTGGACAGTGGTCGTTATGCAAATGTTTGGAGAATATATTATAAGTATTAGAGATATCATTGGTTCCCCGCAGTCTTTTCTCGATAAAAATGAATCTGTACAAGTCTTAATCAGCTCAATTATGAAGAAGAATAAAAAGCAAGTCAATTTTGCATTCGTCTACCCATTTATAATATCCTGTCTGATTTTAATATGTTAATAATTTTTTTTTTCAATTTTTTTTTTACCTTATATAATAATACTATTGTAAACTGTTGTGATAATTTATATTTTTGAGTTTTGGCATTGATTGAGGACATTTCTGACGGAATTTGCCTAAGTAGTTAGTTTTCTTCGAAAACTTACATTGTTGTATGTCGAGTAACAACTACAGCAGCTGCTTAGTCATGAATGCCAATCGCTTGCTCATAAAGTATTAATAAGCTATTATTTTCTGACCCGAAGTCTCCACACTTGAATCAATAATAATCACTTTACATCAATAATGCAAATCAATTTACCTTCAATGTTCAAATACCTCCTCACACTCAAATTAAATTCTATCGTTCCGTCCCTAACAATATTAAAATTAATAGTCACTCTGAAAGCTTAAAAGTTTGTATTAGACTGGATCTAACGAGAATAAATAATTGCACATATTCGTCCTTATGAATCAAAAACATATTTAGTAGGTAAAATATATATTTAGGTACTTACTGAAACTAAGTAACATACTTAAAAAAATCGAGCTATTGAATAAACTTCACTAGTACCTAACTTTATCAAAGTCAAGGCAAAAATATTCTTATAATTATATTTATGTCCTTAAATCAAAGTATTACTTACTTGATTTTATTAAATAATTTTACGAATTCAGTAACTAATTTAAAATTGCAGCTGCTGTAGGCCATTAATTTCAATATCTAATGAAGCAAATATTTCATTTCTGTAATATGCGAAGTCTCCAACTTTTTTAGTTATGCAAAATTTTATATTATAACCCTTTATTTATTTAATACTTCATACACAGTATTTACAGGCGGACTTAATGCCATTACGTATTCTCTACCAGTCAACCATTTGGGTGATTGCAGAGAGTTAGTTGAAGTAGATACATAAATAAAGTCGCGGACGAATGTTCCTGCGCTCCCGTGACCACAGCAGAGCGCGACGAGAGGAACACCTTGGGGTTTTAGTGGGTGCGAGCCCCACATTACCCCTCGGTTCTTTCCCCAAGACCGAAGGGTATGCGCCAGGCATTTCCCCAAGTAAAAAAAAAAAAAAGATACATAAATAAAAGTTTGATTTCAATTTAAAGATTTTATTAATACCTGCCATATATTATTCTGTGTGTAAATATATTAATGTGACATCGCACGATCCGAAGACTGTCTTTTATTCTACTACTACGTAACAAGCTTAACAATGTGACCAATCATTTGGACACCTTTTCTCAGGAGACAGACCTACATCAGATATTTTATTCATAGGAAAAAACCTATGAATATAATATCAGGTTATTTTGTAAATGCTTTAGCGAAGTTTATTTTAAACTAAATGTCGCGTGGGGCTTCACTCCCTTCGTTCTTTATTTGGCCACTGCTCAGATCCTATTAGCTGTAAAGATGATAATAGCCTTCCTAGATAAGGGGGCTATCCTACACTAAAATAATTTTTGCAATCGGACCAGTAGTTCCTGAGATTATCCCGTTCAACCAAACAAACTTTTCAGCTTTTGTGTGAATGGCCAAACATTAATATTATTATTATTATTATATTCGTATAGATTAAGTTCTATATATTAAATTGTTTGCTTCTTCCATTCGTATATAAAGCTGAAAAGATCAAATTTATCGCTAACAACAGATAATTCTTCCTGTACCGGTAAGATGCTAGAATTTTGTCATAATAGCCTTGATTTATCCAAAGTGGTTTTATTTAATTTATTAGTAAACTATTAGAAATGCATAGAGAATACCAATTATGTTCCGTTAGTTATTTCATACGTGACTACACTTAGGTACTTTAAATCATTAATTTTAATAATAAATTTTAAATAAGTTAAAATCTGTAAACTGTTAAACATTAATGATGCAAATACATTATTTATAGTAACAACTATTTATATTAAATTTTAACAATAATATTTAGAAATAAAAACTACCTAAATGTATCATAAAAAAGGGGGGAAATTACAAATTAAAATATGACATCATAAATTTCATTCATAATTTTTTTTTCTTTAAATTATTGTAAATTTTAAAGAAAGTCAATATTTGGAAGGGTTGTTACTGATTGTTTTACAAGCACTAAAAATTTTAATTGTACGAATATTTTAAGAAATTGTACAGATTATGGGATTATATAATAATCCATACGTTTAATTCCAATATATCGTTGTAGCCTAATCAAGTACCTATACAATGTTCCTTTTAACCTTTGTTAATTCAGGTGAGGCGCTTAATAGCAGGAATTTAGCTGATCATTAAGATTGATAAGCACACCAGGGCTTACCACAATGAACCCATTTCATCTAATGGAATCGTTCATTGCATTTAAAGGCTCGCTATACTCTTTCCTTATCAGCTTATGTTAAGTGTTTGAAACCGAGTTTTATCTGATGCTTACTATTGAATAAGCCATTCTTTTTTTTCACTAATTATTTTTTATAAGCGATGGTGGCTGAATGGATAAGAGACCGGCGTGCTAAAAACGCGGTCCGAGTTCGATTCCAACCAGCAGTACCAGTGTGGATTTGACTATGTGGAATTTATATGTACTAGTCATGTGACTTACCATCTGCTAACGGTGAAGGAAAACATCGTGAGGAAACTCACATACACTAGAAGAAATTCTAAGTGTATGTCTGATCCACCAACCCGCATTAGGCCAGCGTGTGTGGATTATGGCTTAAACCCTCTCAGCTCTCGAGATAGAGGAGAGGAGACCGACCCCAGCAGTTTGTCATTAATAGGTTGCTGAAGAATATTTTTAATATTTTTTTTGCATTTACAAACCAAACTATTAAAAGGTTTTATTTGAATGAAAATTTATTCATTAATAAAGCGCTGGTTTTGAAGATGTAAAAAGTACAGATTCACAATAAGTATTTCCTCAATACAATGTTTTTCTGAGCACTATCTTGTAGAATTCCGGCTACCTACTGTAGTGCTACAACCTGCTTAGTGAAACTTTTTTTCTAAAATTTATTTATTAATTAATTTATTAGGAAACTCAACTGCTTTTTTACAATTTACAAGCGTAGAAAACAGTGACATCGAATCTTAAGCCAATTACAGAGTTTCACGACATTTGTATATAAAACTAGAAAGAGCAGAGTACCTACTCGTATTTTAACATGAAATACTACTTAATATAATTTAAAAAAAAAGCAGAAAACAAAAAAAGCTAAACACAATAATACAACTTTTCTGTTTAAAAAATACAATGACTGATAAGATTAAACTACCAAAAGGATTGCAAATTTAAGTTTTTTTCAATAAAATTAGACAACATGGCTTATTATAGGTTCTGTATTTCTGAGAGGATCAAAAGTCTCTCTCATTTAATGACCTATTATATAAATAATACGCTAGGTTTAATGAAAATTAATACAAAAATACATAGGATAAAGTTCATGCCACGGACAGTCAAACTCAATCAGCAAAATTGCAATGAATATACACATTCAGACCACTGTAATCTTTTACGAGAAGCTTGCAAACCAAAACTTTAATTAAATTAAAATTCCACACTGGAATGGAACGTTTACGGGATCACTGAGTATGTGCAATTACTGCAACTGCTTTCAGAGAATATTTCATAGTTCACTCTAATTGAGTCACCCTGTTTGTTATGCAGTGGTCTACACGAGTTGAACTACTAAAATTTGCTGCACTGTGGTTCTATTGTTAGCTTAAATCAGTTTAACAAATACTGCGGATTCATTACTGAGGCCACTACTAGCTGTTTTCACCGAAAACAAATTAGAATAATTTGTATTAGATTTTAAGGTCTTATTGTGTTCAAATTTATTTTTGTGTTTTTTTTCGTACATATTAAGATAAGATAAGATAAATTTATTTGCAAAAGCATGGCTATGTTTAATATTTACGTAGTCGTATGTATGTATTCACCTAATTTCCGCCACAGCGAGCGATTTTGTGCCGCCCGCATCCAACGGCCACTCGCAACCTTTACTAGGTCGTCGGTCCATCTGGCGGGGGCCGCCCCACGCTACGCTTTCCAATACGTGGCCGAAATTAGGTGAGGCCTATGTTTAACAGTGGACGTCATTGGGCTGACATGATGATGTGTGTGTTCGACACGTGGGTGTTGTACAAGGCGACTTAGGGAGTTACCTTAAGCAGGCAAGAGCACAGCGAGAAAAGGAAAATTCGATACAAAACCCTATACCAACCCGTCTGACCATAGTGGTATAGTAGGCTCAATTCCCTCCAAAATATTTTGAGGAGACCCGTGCCCAACAGTGGGATATTTATAGGTTGTAATGATGATGATGATGATTCGTGTTCGGTTAATCTGATGCGTCCATATACGGTTGTATAAAACACCAATTTAAAAATACTTCTAAAAAAATCTAGAATAAACATTATAAGTTTATTTAATTACTTATTTATTTTTTTAATTATATTTATATAATTATAATTTACAATTTTTATTATTTATTTTATTATATTTTTATATTTTCGCTGAGTTATTATTTATTACAGCCAGAACATATTTATAGAAGTTCTACAGTCAACAGAAGAAGTCAACAACCTGTAACAACATGAGAGATGAGAGAATTCATTTAAATAGAAATTGGTTTATTTAAGAATTTTCGCAACTCCAGACCGCAACTTGATTGCTTAAAGCAAAACCTCTCAAGTTGTTTTAAGTAGGTAGGTAAAATTCTTTGATATTCTTGTTCATAATGAGGATTGAACCTCCAAACGTTAAGAGGTCGAAAAGCACTACATGTAGCTCTTCAGCAGATGGAAAACGCAGAAATATAATAATGCTCTCAACACTTTCGTATTTTCAGCTATTGTACGCATGGCATAATATGCCAGTACACCCACTCAAATTTAATAGCGTATTGATCTTGTGAGTGGATGTACAACCGGTAAATTGAAATGACAATTTATCGACGGAATATCTTATTGATACTGCGAATATTATTCAAATGTTAGGAACTCGTGTTATAATTCGCCATAGGCCTTTTATTGGCGAGATAGCCTTTGGAATATTCCTAAATCAAAAACATTCATCATTCGACAAACTTACGAGTTTATGTTTCATAGTAGGCTTCACGTGTATTTCATTTCTCTAAACATTACTTAAACATGTCTGTGAAGAGTAAATCTACTTAACAGAAGTTAAACAAAACAAAACAATAATCTACCTAATTGCTATAATTAAGTGAGATTTCATTTACTAATTTAGGAAATAATAGTAGGTAATTAAATTGAACTCGTGTTACAAAAGAATAGTTTTTCATGTAATTTTTAAGAAGTAGGTAGATTGATGTTTACTATATTGTCTACAGTACCTTGAAAGGGATTGAGAAGTTAAGAGACGAATAATAATAAATAATATTGCATTTTCGTACGGAACCATCAGTGTGTAAGTCCGGCTCACACTTGTCCGGTTTTTATGTTCAATTTGGGGCATACTTACGTTACCATGAGTCATGGCTTTTACTAATACTCTGTTTTAGCGTACATGAAACTGGTATTCGGACATTTTACACCCTTGAATGTCAATTACCGACTATGACTCGTAGCTTGACGTTACAAGCGTTTTTTTATTAAAATAATGCTTTGAACGGATTTATTTTCTCATTATTTTTTGACGTGAACGTCCTTGATATATCCTGAATAATATAATATTGAAATTGTTTGATTATTCTTCTTTCGTTTTTCGTTTTTATTGAAGGGAGAAACGGATCAATATAATCTTTTACGTAGGTATTGAAAGATCGGTGATTGACATTTAATACGTTTTAGTTCGCTTTCCGAATATGCTAATATGAAGCTATATATAAAAGCTATTACTGTATAAAGATTACTAAATCATAATATCTAATATAAATGCAAAAATTTGGATGAAAGCCTGGATGATTAACCACGCCAGAATGAAAGGACTGTATTAAATTTAGCAAATGGTATTTAGATTATAGTCTGGCAAATGACATAGCTAAAGTGGCAGTGGGCAGGGCACATGAACCCAGAAGGACAGACTACCTGGGGCCCGATTCTTCTAAATTACACACGTCAATAGCAGACCGATGGGCTATAATATAAATAACAGGCCGGCAATATAAATTACCACAAGATATAAAAGAATTACCATTGCCACAATTTAAAAAGAAATTAAATATTTGGTTGACTATTTACGTTGTCTAAATTTAGATTCTATTTCACCTATCTATGTACCTTGATTTTTAATTTGACATTCTTCTATTGACGCCAATTTTGACTAATAATTACCAATTAAATATTTATGACATTAAAATTGTTTAATTAATTTTTAAGCAGCTGCAAGGTCCAATACATTTAATATTGTTTTTATAATATTTTGCATGTCAAAATGACGATCTACTGACTATACTCAAAACTTATTTTTTTTTTTTTTTTTTTTTAGACAACGCCCGCACTAGGGAGCAAGCCCTGTGTCGCGGGGAGCTTTACAAACATGAAACTAACGGAAACAAAGTACACCCAAAGTATTTAAACAGCCTAATGTACCTACCTACCATATTTTTGCAAATCAATAAATTTTATTTCATTTCATTTCATTTCAATATCGCGCGATTGACTTATTAAGCCAATCACAGCTGTCGAATGAGTCCATCGGCTTACCATTGTATTATGATTGTGTTTGCAGGATCGGGCCCCTAGTCAAGGTTGCGGGTGGCCGTTCGTTGGTTGGGTCGGTACAAAACCGCTCGTAGTGGCGTAAATTAGAAAGAAAAAAAGAAAGAAAAAACATTTATTTGGTACAGACATACATACAAGTGGAAAGCATATAAAGTATAACAAAAGGTAGGACATAACAATAAAATCTTGAAATGGAAACAGAAATATTTATGTATTTTTAATATACTAAAAAAAGGTAAAAGATAAGTAGATTAAAAAATAATAATAATAAAGTTTATTAATTTAATTAAATTAATATCCAGCACAACTAATAATCATCGCTAATAGCGATGCCCTATCGCACCAAAAGGGTGTCCAGCTCAGCATGAGCTAGCAATGCAATTAGGTGATACCAATGTTCATACACCTATATTATATGTTGTTAGTGGACGTCGTTGGGCTGATATGATGATGATAGTACATAGGCTACTTTAAACCTACATACCGAACCTAGTCAATCCATTATCTTCACCTTTATGTGTAACTAATTCATATTGATCTGGTTTACATAAATTAATATGGACGTATTCTGTTCAGTGAGTCTGAACTTGACAATACGCCTACATAAATATTGTTGACGCAAATCTTTTACGAGACATCAGTTTGTTTGCGCACATGGGAAAACGTACCTATCATTTAGGTGTTTATTTCCAGAGAAAAGAAGATTAAGACCACGTAGTTGGTACATAATTACTATATTGCAAAGTACCACATCTGCCAAATTACAAGTACCTACGTGGGTATTGACTTGAAAGAAAAAGGAAAAAAAATCATTTATTTCGTCTCAGGGCCTAAAAGAACAACATGTTGAATAAAAAAAACTAAATGACAAAAGTAAAAATAGATAAAAAATAAAAAAAAAATTATCTTCGAAAGTATGACCATGTGTCTGCGCATCGTTCCCAATTACATTGGTTACCCATCCGTCAACGCCGAAGTTTGCGTGCTCTCACTACACTCTTCCCTATTCTTAATTCCCCTACTCCCCCTACCTACTTAATCTCCTCCTTTAAGTACCTATGCTCTGTACATGACAGAAATCTTCGCTCAAGAAACAATCTCCTTCTTGTGTGTCCTTCTCATTCCTCTGAATATATTAACTCTTCTTTTGTTGTTCAGGTAATACTTCTCTGGAACGTGCTACCTGTCGATATTAGGAAGGCTTGCAGTAGGTATGTTTTTAAGATGAAAGTTAAGGCTCTCCTCAGCGATAGATCGTCGGAGTTATCACACCTCACACTGTAATAAAGTTATTTATAATATATATATATATAGGTATGTATGTGTGTTTTATTAATTTTATATATTTAGTTCTTTATTATTTATTTGTATGTTAGAATAGGTCAAATCAAATCAGTTTTATTGTGAATCACAGGTACATAGGATGTTACAATGGTGTATAATAGGTTCATCCATGACATACAATATTTGTCACTAATAATTTCAATTTTTCATGTCCAACAAATTACAAATTGTCTATAATTAAGAATTCAAAACAAGATGTCAATAAGAAATAATACAATTGAATTATTAAATTAAATTATTATAGATTGAATTGTACATACATATCATATCATAAAATAATTAATAAAATCTACAATGAGATGTATAAAAATAACTACGTCAAAGATTTATCGTTTAAAAAGTCCTTAATAGAGTACTAACATTTCTCTGTTAGTAGCTTGTGCAGGCGTCTTTAAATATTAGTATCCCTGCATTTTTTTATTTCTGATGGAATTTTATTGTATATTTTAGGATTTGTATTTTCTTTTTTATTTTCTTTTTATTATCACTGTGCACCTACTTTTATCTACTCTGCATCACTCAAGGTAGACTGGTAGAGAATGCCTACAGCATTAAGTCCGCCCATGTACCAATGTGCATAAAGTTTTAAAGAAATAAATAGATAAAATAAATAGTATAAATAGATCTGTAAATTTAACCTACCTACATTGACAAACAAATATTTCTGTTTCAAAAAAAAAAAGCTCTCTAGCTAGTTAGAGGAGAGGAGACCCGAGCCCAGCAGTGGGAATGAATGGGTTGCTGATGATTATACGGTAAAATTATTTTAACAAATTATATAATAGGTACTGGAGGATGGATGATAGACATTACGCAAACTCTGTCTCCCACTGATAATAAACTCAATGGAAAAATAGCTTCACTTAACAAAAGAAGCCCACCCACAAAGCCTATTTTCATAACAGATTTATTTACTTATATAAATGTCAAAAACATTACCTATTGTTGTTCGGCGTAGATACAGCGAGTTATGGGCGAGTGAGTATCCAAAACTGTCTGTCGACGACAGATACGGGGATGTTGGACAGTAATGCTTTTACATAGAGTACATTCGTCATAACACATCGTGATTGGAGATTTGCCAAGTGCGGATTATTGGCAGCGGTACTATGAATGCTTTTTATCTTTCGTGGCCAATTTTCTGGAGCGATACATTTGATTTTTTATTTCGTGGATTGAAACCACAAGTTCTTGTTTAGCCAAAACAGACAGTCGAGCACAAAACATAGGGTCTTCTTTTTTATACCACGATGCAAGTAAGTGGTTATAGAAGTATATGAAACTAAGCAGTGGCCAAATAAAGAGTGACGGGAGCGAAGCCCTAGCTTCTAGTGTTTGATAATGACAGAGTATTTGTTAAAATTTTAAAACATTTGACAGCGTTTTCGACTCCGGCTTAATCGATGTCAACGTTCTGAGTAGGCCCTCAACTTCTTTTAAATTCATAGTAATGAAATGCTTTTATCCCTAACTATAGCTTATAATTTAAACTACTTAAAACAAAGTTGTATCTTTTAAGAAACGAGTCGTACTGATTGGGACTTAACCTATTTGTACTAGTTTTCTTCACAAACAAGTATTAAAAGAAAAGTTTAGCAAGTTTGTGTTTTATAGTTGCAATTAAGCTTAAGGCCAATCGAATAAATGTATAAGATTTAAAGATAGAATATTTTTTAAAAAAATACTTAAGTGAAAATTTATCACTTAAAAAGGTTGCAACTTATTACTTATTTAATAAATGGCAGTTACGGTTTTTAAAATCTAAATGATTTTATAATCAGTCTTTTAGAATCACTTGGGAGCGGAATTTTTTTGTGGACTAGCTAACTTTACTATACAAAATATTCTTAGCAAAATTCTAAAAGTAATGAGTTACTTTTAGAATTTCTATTCAGCTATTTTAAATAGTTTCTGAGAAAAAAAAAAAACAAAACTGTGCAATGTAGCTTTTGAAAGTACTTACTTTTGAAACTCTAATACTATGAGTTACGTCAATTAAGATCTCCAATAGCTGTTTTACACAAACCATTTTTACTGTTATATTTTAAGATAATAATTATAATCCCAATACATAACATAAAAATGCAGTTTAACAAAATAGTGTGTGTCGATGAGGAAAAACGATATCAATTGCTTGTTCAGCAAACTAAAAGGGCGTAGAAATAGCCAGGTCAATAACCTAATACATCATAGGACCCTTCTCTCTTATCATGTTGACTTTGCGAAACTATACGAAGTTTCCCGGTCTCAATGATACGTCAAAAGAATTTGCAAGCTATTCAGTTATGTGATCGAAGATATTCGTACCCAATCGCTTAGAAAATTGGTACTAGCCGTAGACATTTTTGCTTCTCTGTCGTTATTGATGATAGATTAATTGCGATAAAATTGTAAGTCACGACCCGTGGCTCGATTCTGCTAACATAATGGTAACACAATGGTAGGCCGATAGTCTCATTTGACAGCTGTGATTGGCTTACTAAGTCAATCGCGCCATATTGCCGGTCTCTGATTGGTCGATATTAGTCCATGGGTCTGCTATTGACATGTGTAATTTAAAAGAATTGGGGACCAGAAATTGGACTTTTAAAGAAAGAAAAGTGACCTTCCATTGAGGAAGCTTTGTTTTAATTCAATCCTTAAATAATTATCTTTTTTGTAACTGCTTCGGTGTCGTAGCGAGAGCGGGACAACTGCTGTCGCAAGATTTACATTGAGTTAGACTTCCAGGTTGGATATTAAGTTGTAATCAGCAAACCATTAATAGACATTAATAGACCCTGCTGGGCTCGGGTCTTCTCTCCTTTATCTTGAGAGCTGAGAGCTAAGAGTCACCGTTGGGAGATGGTAAGTCACATGACTAGTATATATAAATTCCACAAAGGGAAATCCACATTTGTATTGCTGGTCGGAATCGAATTCGGAATGCGTGTTTACCACGCCGGTCAAGAGACCACATCAAGCCGGTTAAGAAGCCGGTGAAGAGAGAAGACAAGACAACAATTTTAAAATGGAATGGCTTCTTAGCCATTCCATTTTAATTACGGAAATTACGGAAAATTACGGAATTAATACTGACGCTGTACTAATTTCTTTTTAATTTACATTTTGATCAGACTACAGCTAAATAATTCTTATAATGTAAGTATTTATGTATGCTAGTAAATTGGATTGCTAGAGAGCTCCTTAGGGATGCCACGTACAGCATTCAACCTCTAGAGCTCTCTACTACCAAACGGATTAAATTTATTTTGTAGCTGCAAATATACCGCGCGCTTTTAGCGGACTTACAAACTTTCTAGGTCATATTTAATCAGATACTGAATACATCACCACAGAATCGTGTTAAAAAAAATCCGCCTCCCCCATTTACTTGTGCTTAATTTTGTCGTGGGTCATAGACAGTAAGTTAGCAATTCCCTGGGACCCCGAATGTCAAAACTCGATGTTCGCAAGCGTCATCGCTGTTAATCTTGGCTTACAGAAATTGCAATAGGCACGAAGGTGAGATTGTCCCGAGCCCGGTAACAGAAAACTTGAATATACGGCCGTAAATTCAAGTTTTCCTTTGTATGACCTATCTTTTTACTATGACCCTAAAAAACTTTATAAATCCACTAATACTGTGCAGTGTATATTGTATTTTAGGAAACGCGACTTTTTGTAATGTAAGTATTCTCTAAGCTGTGGTATGTGATGGCTGAGGTTTTTATAAAATACGCCGCGGCGACGGTAGCAAGTTTACTAATATATTTCCTTTGTGCATTTAAAATTGTAATTACTTTGGTGGTTGAAATCAAACCTGGAGCCTATAATGCTTAAGTCGGGGAAAACACCGACGCGACGCTTTCAAAATTACTCAGCTCTTATTTTAAAGTAATTTAAACTTTTCAGCGCTGTTCTATACCACTAGAAAGGTTATAGGTATATTATTATAAAACTATTGTTGGTTAAACAATAATAATAATTAAAACTAAACGTTCTAATTTTAAATGAAACCACAAACAACAATACAAACTCCTTTATTAAACGTAAAACCTATTTTGTAGAGTTGCGTGTACATTATCCTTATAATCCAATTAAGAGCTTACATCTAAAATTACTGTAGACAAATGTTTTAATTACCCAATGTAATCGTATCTACACTTTACGATACGTTTCAGTTTCAGTTTCATACTCTTATAAACATTCGCGAATGTAATTACAGTAATTCGAGATTCTAATATCTGTTGCAGGCAGTAAGTACTTAATCAGTTTTCACGCGTAAGAAATTTTGATTAAGATAATATATGTTGTGATGTGAATCAAGGGCAAAGTTCTAAATTAGTTATGATAACGAAAAGCTTAATTTATTGAAGCAAATAATACACGGTGAAAGCCTGAAGTATCTTGAAACAAAAAAGGATTTTTATGGTTCACAATGCTACAGGCATTCATAGGCTAGGGTAGCTGCTAACCATCAAATCAGAGAGTTGTGCGTCGTTTCCTCATTCCTAAGAGTCGTGATCTGCTCTCATGAGTTTTTCTTACTAGTTTTTTCCATTTCTTGCGATCAGCGTTGAGAAGTTCGGACTCCGCAGTGTATTGCGAACTTGATCTGGCCACCGTATGGGGTGAAGAAGCCCCATAAGATACTCTCCTCTAGTTGTTCATTCTTCTATTTTGCCGGTTACCATCAGCTTCTCAAGGTTGGAAGAATTACGAAGAAATCAATCACTTCCCTTTTAAACTATAATCTTTTTAAAACGTGAAGCTATATTAATAAACCTACCAAAAAAATTATAACCAAATAAGGCCTCAAATAATCCACTAACGTTCAATATGATCTCGCAAACAATTACTTAAGTCCCTTTAAAACTCCACATAAAACCTCAAACATCTCACCCAAAAGAATTCATCCTATAATAAAGTTTTTAAAAGGATATTCTGCGGTTATTTTCACACAGGTGCTAATCTTGTACATAGAGTTACTTTCTTGTTACAAAATTAATAACACCAAGTTTACAAGCCCGTAAATTTCATTGTATAATAAAAGAGGATGAATTCTTAGTACCGTTATAAAATTATATTGATACGGGTTATTGTTGAGACAGATAAAACGAGATTTGCATTTTAGTTGCATGTGAGTTCTTCGTTATTTATGCTATGGAAAATAGTCATTCGGTAAGCAGGAACTGCTGCTTATAAATGCTTGCAGTGCCACAGAGAGGATTTTTAAATTAAATTCTGTAAAACGGAAAATATAGACTTGCAGTCTATATGGCTCTATAAACGATAGCCACTGATAATCGAAATTATTCCCATTTCGTTTATTTTCTTTATTTACAAGTTTAAATATTTCGAAAGGTTTATTTAATATTCATAATGAGAACTGGAAATTCTATTGGATTCAAGAGTCGTGTCACAAATTTCCAGAGGCCCTGTACAACAAACTAGTTAGTATCTTGAATTGTAACAACAATTTATTAAAGTACAGTACAGTTATAACAAACAATTAGATTTAAATTTAAGAGATGGATAGATTATATAAAAGGCCTTAAAGTTTAAAGATTTGACCGAAAGGCATTTTCTCTTAATTCATGATTTTGGCTGACAAGCAAAAGATTATATCAAATGGCGTCAGGTCTCAATGGAGTGTCTCTTTAATGCGATACATTTCCCAGCTCATATCGACAACAAAAGAGATTTCACTGAAATGTTCTCATAATACTACGCACGTTCGTTAATCCGTCAACAGAGAAACAGAAAATTAGAGGCTCTGAAACAAACGCGGTTCAACAGAGCGCTAAAAGTGGTTGTGGCAGTGACAGCTCGGAATGCAGCTTAATGAAGTGTCACTAAAACTCTTTTGATATCAGCCGTGTGCTTTAACAGTAGTGCGAACATTTACAACCAAATTTCAGTCGAAAATTATTGATGCAGGCTCTGCAACAATTGTGGAAACTGTCATACTGTGTACGTTTAAGGCTCTCGTATTTTTTATTATCAAAAAATAATCCGTGTAGTGACGAATTACAAATACATAATATCACTACCCCATCACAACCCGTGGGTATCGTACAAGGCTACTAAGGGACTTAAGCAGACAAGAGCACTGCGAGAAAAGGAAAACTCAAAACAAAATCCATCTTGCCTGCGTGGTATAGTAGGCTAAATTCTCTCCAAATGTTTCGAGGAAACCCGTGCCTAGCAGTGGGATGGGACGTTTATAGGTTGAAATGATGATCTACAGTTCAAAAGCGTTGACAAAGTCTAAGAGCCTATTAGAAGATTCCTGTATACTCATAATTTTTCGGTAGCACCAATTTAAGTCTACATATTTCACAGGATAATGTCCCACTTGATATTTACGTTGAGCTGGCAGAAAATATTCCAATTTAAAGAAATGTCACAGTGTAATCGCCATCCTAACACTTTCCCGCACTCGGTATAATATTTTCATAAAATATCGGTTGGGAATATTGAATCGTTAGAGATATGCAAAATTATTGTGACTCGAGTGGCTTGTTGAACATTATCATGATTTAGCTCTTGGGCTTGTTCAACTTGAATTCTGACTACCTTTTATGTCTGATCATTATCATATATCACTAAGTACTTACTTGTAAAATAGGGGAGCTCATAAAATGTAATGTTCTTTCTTACTCTATTATCCCAGATACCTATATAGACTTAGGAAGTAATTAAGTACGTTTTTTACTGAACTAGACAAAGTAATGATTAACACTGCTGCGTTCTTCTTGCTTCTGCCAATTCTTTTGCCGCCGTGTACAACACCACTCGTACCTCCTCCTTGATCTAAAAGTCCTCCGCGGTCTACCTATTCCTCTGTATAAATTCCTTTGTTAATTATAAATATCCATTATTAATTCTTGTGAATATCTAGAGGAAAAAACAGTTTAATTAAAATATCGTTTTGTCTATGTAACTTTATCCTCATCCGCTTTTGCACTAAACTAGGAATTTATTTACAACGTGAAATCTCTTGTATTTCTATAATTTATTTACCTTTCAAACTGTTATTAATAAGTTTTTTATTATTATTTTGTACATCTTAGCAAAATATTTGAGTAATTACTTCTAACCCATTGTTTAAATCATTTTTTTTCGTAGAAAGCGCTTCATAACTGAGCTTTAAACAAGCATAAAGAAAGAATTATAGCAGAACTTTCAAAACACAACATATTGCTATATTATAACGTTTAAATTTAATTAAATTAAACCTGTCTTTTGCATTTGTTCTGCTTAGTTGAATTTTATTCATTGCAATAATAAATTACTGAAGTTTTAAGTGGGAAACGAAATTATAATTATAATATGTAACATTTGAAAGTTTTTATAATATATTTAATGTAAAAAGGCTAAATAAAATCCTACTATTCATTAAAATTCAATCATAGATACTATTTTACGAGTATTTGCGTGAATTATTTCAAAACTGCAAGAAGTTAGACATTATAGTATGTCAAATACCAGGTAAATGTAGTTGGAAAAAAATTCTTTGAAACTGCCGTCAAAAGGAATGACTAAGAGTCATTGAAAATGGTAGCATGCATCTCGCTAAAGGCGCATAAATGCTTTTTGAAAAGCTTAATGTGGATGAATGAGTTACTGAAATTTTTTCGTGAACTTTGCTGTTAGCTTGCTTTAATAATTTTGAATTATTTTACACCATTTCTATTGTAATTAAAATTGGATTGAACAATAACAACTGAAACATAATTGTTACTAGTTTATTTACAATAATAATGAATTTCCTCAAGATAGCCAAAGTGGGAATACCAATAAATAATAATTGTTATAATAAACAGTAATAGCCACAACATTGTAATACAAAAATAACCCGGATTTATGATTCATTATTTCATCACAAAACATAATATAGGGACAAAGCTACAAATATAATATAATATTCTACCACATTCACACAGCGTCATCTAGTCCCAAAGTAAGCAATTATATTTGCTTGTGTTATGGGTACTAAACAACTGATATACTACTTAAATACATTTTTGTTGTTGTAAATACATACATATTATAGATAAATTACACCCAGACACAGAACAAACCTTTATGCTCATCACACAAAGATTTGTCCTGGGTGGGGATCGAACCCACGACCTTCGGCTCAGCAGTCAGGGTCACTAACCACTAGACCAACAGGCCAGTCGAAATAAAATATATTCCCGAAAGCTCTTCATGTTTTTGCCTAACAAATTAAACCTATTATTCAGCTACATACTTCACCAAAAATAACAAATAAATATTTGATGTCATATATTTTTGCATTAAGTCCATAATAATAATAATAATATATAATCATCAAAATAAAAGGGTGTCGTAAAAGGCGACTAAGGGAGAAACCTTGAAGTTAAAGGCTTAAACAGATAAGAGCACACTGTGAGAAAAAGAAAATTCGAATCGAACCTTACACCAACCCCTCCGGTCAGCGTGGTATAGTAGGCTAAATTCCGTCCAAAATATTTGGAGGAGACCCATGCCCAGCAGTGGGATGTTTATGGGTTGTAATGATTCTGATGATGAAATTAATCACCTATATTTTAGCGCATATCTGTCCGAACTTTGGCATTAACATAACATGTTTTTTCTTCATCTTTATCCATTGGTCTGTTCGATATAGGCAATAGGTATTGAGTATCATGATCCATAACTACACTTCGATTATCATTCGGCTCCCAACTTTTTGTTGGAGGAAGATCGTAAAGGTGTACATTTTCAACGTCACTTCCATCACTTTTCCTATTTTCCTTACATCTTACAGGATTTGGTAGTGTATCATAAACTTCATGATCATCTTCATTATATTCAGCGGGTAAGCTTGTTTTACTCGTATGTTCTTTTGCTTCTCTCATTTTAGGCGTATTCGTTTGACTTTTCTTTGACTCCATGCTTTTTTCTTTGACCTCAGTTTGAGTCTTCATTAAGTTTATTGCAAGGGCGTTACCATATAAGCATTCACCGTTGTCTTCAATTGAAAATCCATCAACTTCACTTATGCTTGCAGCAATGTTACCATAGTTAAGTTCACTCTCACCAAACTTTGGAGTCTTTTGCTTTGCCAGAGCATCAATTTCTCTAAAGGTTGCTGAATCACTTTTTTTCTGTCTGTTTAAAGCATTTTTAATTATTTCGTCCATTTGTGCTTTTTGAAAAGTGGGTATTATAGGTCCGATAGGTTTTTTGGCATAACATAATTTGTTTTCTTCACGTATTGGGGTGTGTGGTTCACTTATGGCGCCTCTTTCAGCAAATACATCGCTATTAACAGTTAGCGTACTTCCATTATTTCTACACTGTTCATTTATATCCTTTGTACTAGTAACTGTACGTAATGTGACTCCTATTCCAGACTCTTGTCTAACATAAGTAGGTCGCTCGGTAAAAGAAAATCCTAATATGGATTTGTTATTTTTAACCATATATAACGCTAAAGCTAAGCCAATTATTGCGATGGACATAAGCAGCATAGTAATTCCACCAAGAATGTAAAATACGGTACCTGTAAAGGAAGAAGTAATATTTTAAATTAAAATAAGTTCAAAGTAACTCCTTATAATAGAAATTAGACAGAGGACAGTCTCAAGAATGTCTTTCCTAATAAGTAACAAAAGACAGAGGTTATATATTTTGTAAATTAAATATTATTATCATCATGGGCTCTAGGTTAATTTAAATTTATTAATTATAATATATTATAGTTAGTTAAATTATTCCTCTAAGCTAATCTAAACTGAAAGATTTATTAACTACGATTATTATAACGAAGAACAAATTTAATTTTACTTAATTTTACTGATTTGACCATAAAATAATGGTATTGTACCTATTTTCAGGTACAAAGTTCATAAACGTCCTAAGTCAAAACATATTGGTATAATTTTATGAAATTAATTTGAAAATCTACTAAAATTTGATCAATAAACGATTAGTTAGTGAATAAAATTATACTTACATCCATCGCCATCTTTATTACAAAACACACTTGGCAAGAAGCATACAAACAAAACCCAGTGAAGAAAATTCATCTTGAATTTTGTTTCAGGAGTATCCGACACATTGACTCCGGTCAAACTAACAATGAATTAATAGTCAGCATATCATTACTTCTTATAGGAATAACTCTGGAATGTTAAATTTCAGCTTTAGTACGTGGTAATAAAATTTATTTCTCAAAGATTTCAATAAGCTTATTTACATTACTCATCAATTAATTATATTACCTTCTTTGTTTTTGTTATACCTTTGATATTAAGGTTATTTAGTGGTTCTTTCAGATTTTCACCATTTTTTTTAAGATTTTGCAATCAGATTTTTGTAAAAATTACTCAAAAAACCGATTAATTAATATAATTTGAGTCTTTTCAATTTAAATGACGAATAACTATTTCACAACGATATTCTTTTTGTTTTATTTATTTTAACTTATACACCAACCACTCACTTAGACAGAACTAATAAAATGTTCAACAAAACGTCTTTCTGGAATAACATTTTGTATTGCGGTTTATTGATGACACTATTGTAATGGTTAAATTAACATGTCGGATTTTCCTTAATTTAACATTATTTCATAACGAGTTATGTCTGACTATAAAAGGCTATTTAAATTTATTGATATGAAATATGAAATTGTTATCCTTACCTACAACGCAACGTTGGATGACAACGCATTAGCCTTGCCGTCCACCGCAGTAATGTGGCTTTTTTTAGGAATCTGATCTCAATCAGATATTCTATTTATAGGAATTTCCAAATAGAGTATCTGGTTCTTTTTTTAAAATAGATTAGTTCTGTATAATTTTTAAAATATTACGTGTAAATATTTTATTGAATAAAGTTAGTAATTACCTTATAAAGTGGGATCAGGGAGGCAGAGTATAATAGATTAGATGGTTATATATGCTATGCAACTTTACCAGCTATATAACTGCCATGTAATGTTCTGAAGCAGCAAACTTAGACATTCGACTTAATCGGTTTTGACGTCGCTGTCAAATGTTTGAAAGTGACATCTAAATTTAAAAATTTCCTTACATTTGACAGGGACACTAAAACCGACTAAGTCGAATGTCGAAATTCAGAGTAAGCCCACAGATCCCGAAACAAAAAGCCTAATATAAATCAAAATCCAAAGTTTCAAATATATGTACCTACAATTTTGGACCAACGGTCAAACATTTACAAAACACAATTTTGATATAACGGATGATACATTTTATTCGATTCGTCATTTCAAATAAATAAAAAAAACACAGTTATTCTTTTAACTGAAAAAAAGACGAACATTGCATTTTTAGCTCACAGGTTAAATCTTCATGTAAGTCGGTGCACCATCTTTATGTAAAGTCAGTCTAAAATAAAAACTCTTGCTATAAGACTACACGTATCATTAGATAGTACCAAGAATTGTAATAGAAACACGAGCCGTGTTAGGGTAATCTTTTTTGTTGATGTTTAATATGCCTAGATGCTTCTCGCCTTTTACTACTGAGCTAAGGAACAAACATTCTGAAAAACATGGCATTGATAAAAATTGAATATATTTAATGAAATGTGGGTAAACTATGATAACGTTCTCAGTGACTGGGTAACAATGATATCTTTTACGCGTCACAGGTTTTTACTATTAACTCAATACCGCAACTAATGTTAGGTATAGATTTAATCAACACACAGGATAATAATATATTTGTATACGCTTGTCACGGGCGGCATCGGCATCGGTACCTGTGATTTATTGGAGCAGATACTATAACTCGTGATTTATCGTTTCAATTCTAAGTTGTATCGCTTTTGAATTATAGTTATGCAAATCCTTCAGTAAATGTTACGTATGTAAATTTAAGGGAAAATGCATGTAAAATAGGCGATGAAATCATATGGCTTATGAAATAAATTATTATAATTTATGTATTCATATCTCATAACACTCACATCTACGAAATCTCATCACATATACGATAAACAAACACACGTTAGCATAACCTAAGGTGTGCACGGCACTGTATAGTTGGTCTTCGATACATACAGATATCTCATCAGCAACCCATTTAGTCCCACTGCTGGGATTGGGTCTCCTCTCCTCTAACTAGAGAGCTGAGAGGGTTTAGGCCACCCACGCTGGCCTAGTGCGGGTTAGTGGATCAGACATACTCATAGAATTTCTTCTAGAGTATGTGGGTTTCCTCACGATGTTTTCCTTCACCGTTAGCAGATGGTAAGTCACTTGACTAGTACATATATAAATTCCACAAAGTGGAATCCACATTGGTACTGCCGGTCGGGATAGAACTCGGACCGCGTGATTTGCACGCCGGTTCTTTATCCATTCAGCCACCATCGCATACAGATATATATACATACAAACCTATTACTACATGCGTTAATTTTATATAAAAGGACTTAATACTAAACCTGTAGACTTCATTTTAAGTCATACCTACTTGTATGAATAAATTATACTTATTGCTCAAAAAGTAATATTAAAAAGAGATTACTTAAATTCTATAGATATCGTGTTGTTTTCTAAGTTCTTAGATTTAAGGTACATGGATTTCCAGAGAAACCTTTATTGTTTGTATCTTTTGAAACTTTATGAACCTCAAAAATTGAAAATAATTAAAAACTTTGAAGTTATAATATTTAACTTAAGAAAAACACTGGTTAGATGACTTTTTATTAAAGAACCACTAACAAAGGAGGCTGTTACAAGATTATTAAAAGCAGTTTACATTTTGTGGTAAAGTTTAGCAGACTGCTAACATACAACTTGTTAAAATTAAAATATCTTCTTAGAGAAGAGAGTAGCGGGAGATAAAAATACTGCTTTTATAGAACGAGATTTAATTAATTAATGAAACAACGTGTCGAGTGAATTCGTAACTATTATTTTGATGTAAATGTATTTGTTTTTTTAGATGCGGGCGGCACAATCACTCCCAGTGGTGGAAACTAGGTGAGACCTATATCCAGCAGTGGGTGTCATTGGGCTGATATGATGATGATGAAATTAATATAAAGTTACTGACTAATTTCAGATTCAATTTCACAATTTTTTTGCCTAGAGTCAGAGGAAACTGCCATACATGTCCTCTGCTCATGTGGACCACTCATGCACAAAAGAAGTATCCATTTAGGACAACACCAAGTGCAGCCTGATGAGATACAAAATCTCTCTGCTCAGAAACTATGGAGGTTCCTAGCCTCCACAAGACTAAACAGAGAACTATAAACAACAAGGGCGCTACAAAAGATCAGTCCTGGTCGAGGTAGTAAATGGGGCTGACAGCTCCAGGCCCAACAAATAATAATAATAATAATTTCATATAAAGTTTTTGCACCGTTTGTTTACCCGAACAAAATATGTCTAATTTTATACGCAAGATAATTGAAAACAAAGTCACTCTAATTGAAATCACAAAATAGGATAGGATTTTTATTTGCATCTAGCAACGTGGTACTGCTGCCATCCTGCTGCGCTCTTCTCCTGCAGACAGCGACAGCAATGACATATAATTAACGATGCCATAGGTATTTTAATTTAAATGACCGACTGGCCTGTTGGTCTAGTGGTTAGTGACCCTGACTGCTAAGCCGGAGGTCGTGGGTTTGATCCCCACCCAGGACAAATCTTTGTGTGATGAGCATAAAGGTTTGTTCTGTGTCTGGGTGTAATTTATCTATAATATATATGTATTTACAAAAAAAAATGTATTTAAGTAGTATATCAGTTGTTTAGTACCCATAACACAAGCAAATATAATTGCTTACTTTGGGACTAGATGGCGTTGTGTGAATGTGGTAGAATATTATATTATTTATGTATTAAAATTTTATTGTTGTTTTTTTTATTAATAAAAAGAAACTAAAAATACTACTACTTGCCATATTATAACGATTTCGATGTCGCTGATAAACATTTGACAACGATATTAAAAACAACAAATTGAAAATTTATATATTAATATTTACGAATAATCTGACATACCTAATCTGAGTTTGCAATCAATATGCATGTATGATAACGTTGGATTGTTCGATTTCGATATCGCTGACAAACATGGTAACGATATCAAAAATAAAATAGTTAAAACCGAAATATTCAATATTGCATCTAATCTGGTAGGTGGTCATACCTAATTTAAGTTTGCAATCCAATTTTCATGTATGATATAATCTAATATAATCAAAACTAAAAAAAATATTATACAAATTTTTCTTCTAGTAAGTTCATCTAAAAACAAGGTTTGCTCTAACAGTCCCCAGAGGTTTTTTCCCTAAAATATTACTAACCATATCATTTACGAGACAGCTATGTAATGGAGTGGCACTAATCTGGGTTCTTTGCACTCAATGAGATGTAGGTTAAGATGTCTGTCCAATATATTTTATGTTATCGTTGCGGTTAATTTGTTGAACAAGCTAAGCAGAAAAGCTACAAATATATTAGCTGTTGTAGATTTTATATAGTTCATCATCATCATTACAGCCCGTAAATGTCCCACTGCTGGGCATGGGTCGTATGGTTAATTGAACAATAGATACCTATAACTTTTTCATATTATGATAAGTCGAATGCAAACTTGAAGTAAAAATAATGCGAATAGGAACAGGGATGGCGAGGCTTTTCAATTAAATTTTATTAAATATTTTAAATCTACACTAATATTATAAAGTGAAAAGATTGTATTTTTGTATGTAACGAATAAACTACTGAACCGATTTCAAAAATTATTTTGCTGGTAAAGAGTTACATTATACCTGAGTAACCCAGACTATAGAGATATAGTATATATGATATAGTCTATGTTACCCAGTGACAATGTAACTTTTTAACGGCAAAAGAATTTTAAAATAAAAGATGTTGTCGCCATTGCGTTTCTGCACGAATGACAGTGACAGCTGACAAGGTTTCACTACGGCTACGTAATAATGCCCAAGATGGCGACGGCGACGACCGACAACAGCGGCAACGACGCCTCGGCCCTCTGCCACTTGGATTCGGACCATAGCCGCGATAAGTCGCCCCAAATCTATTCTTAGTATACCTAGAAGTACCTTCACTACCTACCTTTCTTGCTATTGCCACAGTTATTCTCAATAAATTTCTCTAAAATTGTAATGCCGGTATTCGTAACTTTAATCTAAATTTTAATTTCAATTGGATAATTTACTAGTATAAAGTAAAGTTAAACGTAATGATTTGAATAATTATATTAGTGCATTTTGTAATCATCCTGGGTGACTAGTGCATATTAAAAATGTAACTTCAATGATTATTAATTGTTGTTTTCTTTTAAAGAATTTTAAAGTTATATATTTTTTTTTGTTTATACCACGACGGTGGCAAACAGATGTACGGTATATAATTATAGGTATATTATAACTTCACGCTACGGCCATTAGCAGCTGAGTAGTGTCCAAATAAACAACGATGTAACAAAGCCCCGCGTCTAGTACCTAATAAAGACAATACAAAGATTTAAAATTGTCATTACTTAGTCATTTAATTCAATGAAAACTTCAATACACAACTAGTCGAGAATTAATGTTACCATTTAAATGTGTGCCTATTAATTAAAAAACGCAGGCGTCTAATATGGTC
Source organism: Laspeyria flexula (assembly GCA_905147015.1). Taxonomy (NCBI): domain Eukaryota; kingdom Metazoa; phylum Arthropoda; class Insecta; order Lepidoptera; family Erebidae; genus Laspeyria; species Laspeyria flexula. Next base: position 4,678,731 of record LR989964.1, on the reverse strand, counting down.
ACAGCAATTTGCTAGCATGAGTGTGGAATTCCCTCACAAATGGTTGGCGTTTTTTCCGTCGACAAACGAGCAAACTTAATCGGCACTAGGTTTTATAGAGCCATGTACATTTCTGGATGTTATTTTGGCCTTTATTTTGCGCTAGAACCTTCTAGAACCTTTTTCTGTCATTATGGTGTACCTTTATTAACATTAAGATTATTTTTCAAACGTTAGACACATATAATAATTTTAATGATAATTAAATTAATAGTAGATTAATAACATCTTATAAACTTCTCTTCAAAGTAATCCATCAACTCGTCCTACAAAACATATTTTTTAAGCAATTAAGTGTTTCTAGATAGTTACTTTTTTGACTTTTGGGATCGGAATCAGAGTCATTTATAATCCAAAACTTTAGAAGATTACTTTATCACATTCAGTCAGCCAGGTCTTTTACCAAAAAAGGGTAGGCAGAGTTACCTAAAGTAATAGCAAAATGTGGTTATTTTACCAGTAACTTTAGGTTCCATGTTAAAGGGGGTGAGACTATTGCCATTCACAACACCGCGGCTAATTAAAAGATTTTAATGACAAAAAAAAACGACATATCCTTTGACCGACTCGAGAATCAAACCCAAGACCTCTAGCAAAGCAATCGTATACATTCACTCTACGTAATCGAGACAGTCCTTTATTTTCGATATTCGATTATACTTAAGCCTTGTAACTTGAAGATATCGTTTGTGGTCTGGAGTGACAATAACAGACCCTAATAAAGATTGATTGCAGAGCCAACAGAGAAGGGTACGATCAATCAACCCATCTAGTGACCCATGTGCGGCTAGCCCACGTCTATGATTTGTAAAGAACTATCAAAGTTTTCTTTACATTTAGCGAAATGTAAGCTTACGTAATTATTATTTAAAACTTGTAGATAATTAAATCTGTTTAATTTATTTCAGTCTGTATTTATATATATCGTAAATATGATCTGATATCGAAATTAATGATAAATTTATAACAATCCACAAAAAATTATAAAATATAATAGTCTGATTAAGAATTTAAATAAATCCTACAATAGGTAGGTATATTATGTCTAAAATGCGAAAGTTAGGATGGATGGATATATAGATAATTTGTTATTTAATCACGCCAGAACGGCTGAATGAATCTGTTTGAAATTTATGAGATTAAAACCTAGAATAGTGTATAGATTACTTTTTACCGACGTACTTCGCGGGCAGAGATAATGCCTGCCCACAGGCAGAAACTAGTTTAAAAATAATATGAGAGAATCAAGAAGAGTCAACAATCATGCGTACAACCCCATTGAGTTATGACTTTATATTATGAGTTACTATGTTATGATATGTTAAACACCAAAATCAAATAGAAAAGAATGGTTGAAATTATACCTATCTAGGAATCAGATTCTGACTATGACTTCACCCTGATTATTAAGATTAAAAATAATTATTATATTCTTCTGCAGATACCAGACTATCTCCATTAAATTCATCGGTTCAGCGGTTTAACTGTGCACTGGTAACAATTTTAATTCGCTTTCTCTTGTATTTGTAATATTAGCAAAGATTTTTATTACAAAACAAATCAATATTGGTGCCGTCTACACTACAACCACCTACGAAATTCATACCAACAACTGAATGACGTAGTCGGAAACTACGCAAAAACTTGCGTCAGCCCTGTCATGCTTTTTGACGTTACATCACAGTTCATTTATTCTCTATCTATGTTGTGACAACCCTATGCTTTTACCACATGCGACCCTTCAAATAGAACATTCTATGAGGTATTAAATACCCGCATGGATTTATATCTGTTGCTCTATTTGAGAAGAACGTTGCAACAAATGCATTAACGTTAGTTTTACGAAAGATTATTGTAGTAGTTGAGACAGGCTGGGTAATTTATAAACACGTTTTATTTCTAGGTTTTTTGTAATTTAGTCATTTTGATTTCTAGGCTTTTTGTAATTGAGTCATTTTGATTTCTAGACATTATAAACCTTTTAACTCGTACACGCAACTAAGATCAAGCTAAGCTATATTTTTGGTGTATAATATTTTACACTCAAAGATCGCAAATGCTTGCGGAGCAAAAAAAAGGTTCACTGCAAAACATCTACATATCAAAATTCGTGTTAAAGCCTTTTTTAACGACCGAAAAGGACGAGTATTCACGTTTATATTAGACGAAAGAATGGCTTGCGCTTGAAAAGTTAATAGCTGTCAAAAAAACAAATCTAAAACCCAGTAAGTACAATATAATTAATTGTAACATGACGTAAACATCATTTCATAAACATATACATTTTATTTACGATGCTACTTTGTCTGGAACGAGCAGTTTGATGGTCCAGTAATGAAATTTCATTAAAACTCAATTTCAAAGTGATTGCTTCATAACTGTAGACTTAGAAAGAAGCGTCATATTCCTTTTTGTTGTAGCATTATTATATATTTATTTAACATTTTTTTAAATTGCTGTTAGAAACTTTTTATTAAATAGGTAAGTTTCTAACTTACCTGAAATTGATTGATAATGATGAATGATTTCAAATTTGGCTTAGTTTTTTTATTTTATGTTATGTGATGTTATTTATGGTAGGTAGTAGAAGTCACGCGGAGCTTCGCTCCCGTGCCTCTTTATTTTGCCGATACCTTATATACCTTACTCTTCAAGAAGGCAGGTGAGGTGTAGATTCTTGGAAAGAAAAAGGTATGAGATGGCAAAGGATCTGTTCCTAGTCAATGTAGATAAGTGGACTAACTAGGAATTTCGACATTTCACCTGGTAAATTTTGATCATCATCATCATCATTGCAGCCCATAAATTAATGTCCCACTGCTGGGCATAGGTCTCCTCCGAAAATTTTATTTTTAAGGGAATATAGCCTACTGTAACAGGCTGGCCAGACGGGTTGGTATAGGGTTTTATTTCGAATTTTCCTTTTCTCAGTGCTCTTGTTGCTTATGACTAAGGTTAGTCCCTTAGACGCCTAGTACACCGACACCCACGGGTTGAGACGGGGTAGTGACATTATATATTCTGTCCGTCACTAGATACACAGACAAATTTCGAGAATCGGAGATTTCGATATCGCTGTCAAAAATCAAAACCGACTAATTTTGAATATCGAAATTTCAAGTAGGCCCTCAAGCAACTTCAATTTTATTCGTCCTATGAAGCTTTCTTGCTAAGATTTAATAGAGAAGTTTAAGCAACATAATGCGAAAATTATATACTTACCAGCAACTTTTTATATCGACTTCTTATTGCCCAATACATAGAAAACGTTTGTCAGGCAGTCGAAAACTAATAAAAGTTGAATATAAATTTTGCAGTCGTGACTGGAATAAAAGTATGTTTTGTCTGGCAATGTCTGAGTGTCAAGCCAATTGTTTGGAAACTTAACGTTCTGTACATGTTGTAGCAATCTTAATGAAAATTTGCTATACTGTTTAAAAAATTGCTACGGATGCGTAGTTTGTAGTACATTTTAAGTACTGTTCCGTGTAGTGACGGATTAAGAATACATAATGTCACTACTCCATCTCAACCCGTGGGTGTCGTAAAAGGCAACTAAAGGAGCTAACTTATGCAGACAAAAGCACCGGAAAGAAAAATAAATTTCGAAACAAACCCTATACCAACCCGTCTGTCCAGCGTGGTATAGTAGGCTAAATTCCCTCTATATTCTTTGGAGGAGAGCCGTGCCCAGCAGTGGGACCTTTATGCGTTAAAATGATGAAAATGATGATGATGATGATGAAGGTCTCACTCTCATACTGGTTGCCAGTATCGCATATAAAATGACGTTGAGTTTAGTCTGTACAGTAAGAAGCTTACGGTGCCTTTACTCTTTTTAACTTGGAGGATATCACAATCATCGTCATCAAATCAGCCGAATAACGTCCACTGCTGGACATAGACCTCACCTAATTACCACGACAGCGAGCGATAAGAGGCAAGACAAGATGAAGAAACACCAAGACATTCCAAACAGAATAATGACGAGCACTCATTTTCTCTGTTAAGACCAATGACAAACTATCCTTACAGTTTAAATTAAACGACAGTTAAAGGGTACCTTTTTTTAGCTAACTTTTCCTAACTTACTTAGAGAATAATTTAAGCGTTGAATAAACTTGAAAAGGCCCTCGCACAACACAATCCCGTTTCGAAATCACTGGTACGAAATAAGTCTCAAATCAAATTATAACGTCATCCGCAGAAATATGAACCATTTAAGGAACAAAAGTTACTTAGTGGAACAAGGCAAAAAGTTTAATGGATCAGATATGAAATATTACTATGGGTTGATTTGTAATATAATGTCCAATATAAGAAGAGATTAGAAATAAATTCTGCTTTCAAAGTTGTCAATTGAGTCACTGTGACGTACTACGTCGTAGACACTAGTCTAAGGATGTCGCTTCGCCAGTAAAATCATTGTATCAAATGTATTCGATTCTTACACTAGACAAATATTAAAATCATTAAACTAGCTAAAATCTTAATTAATAAATAATATTTTATGTAGATAGTTTTAATACTAAACAGATGTATAAGCCTTTATATTGTTAAATAAAAGAAAAAAAAAATAAGATTTTCGAAATAATTAAGCTATGTATGCCCCCTGTGAGCACAATGCACCATGTAGCGAACTAATTTAAATATGTAACATCTTATGTAAAATTCACCTATATTGATAAATATATATTTCTGTTTCTCGGTCTGCTTCGAGAGTATTTTGTGCCCGTTAATTGTACGTTTGTAAAGTGCCCCGCGACGCAGGACTTGGTCCCGCGGGTGTGTTATGTGTGTCAGTGTGAAAACGTTCTTAGTCTAAAATTATATTAGATACGTTGATATGATTAAAAAGCTTGGTGATGGAGCAGTACTCTAAGATAATGCCACTAACAATTTTAAGGACAGGAAATTTCATTATACCTCACAATACCAAAATATTATGACAATCATCTTAAAACCGAATACTTAGGAGTAAAAGCTTCCGCAAAACTCTTGATTGAAGTAATTTAAAGAGCAAAATGAAATAAAAATGAATGCCAATGAGAAAATCAAAGAAAAGTAAGACTCATACTTTGTAGTAATTGATTGTAAGATTGAATGAGCTAACTTTGCCTTGCTCAAAGCTTTGACTAGGCGATTGCAACAACGTAATACGTATCTCGATGCTTTTGTCGGTAACAATTACGCGTATTCTTAATTAATATTGAAGTTGTCTGCCATTTTTACATTTACGTTTTTGATAAGATACGTGTTTGCAGAATACACCAGACGAAAATAAGTTAGACGTGTTATAAAAAAAAAATAGACGGGCGTTAAATTAGTGTGTAAATTATAGCATCGATCAAATTATAAGCTAAGCTTTGAAAAAAAATATATAAACTAGCGGACTCGACAGACTTTTTCCTGCATGATATACCAATCGATTGCTATTGCGTTTTTTTTTTTTTTTAATTTTTTAGACCATTCTCGAATCCACTTGAACACATACACAAAAATTCATTCAAATCGGTTCAGCCGTTTAGGAGGAGTTCAACTGTCAACACACGTACAGAAGAATTATAGATTTAAAATTTGGATTTGACCATCATCGGGTTGGATCGATAGGTATTTTAAATTCATTCATTTAATTCCAGCGTGATGACAAATAACTGTACAACTTTTTCCAATTAAAAAAAAAAATATTGTAGCAGTTTTTTTTTAAATATGATGTTGTACAATATACAAACCTTATTTTTAGTTGCGATTCATAAAAAACCCCAATTGCTTTTATATGAATCGCAATTAAAAATATTTAACTAATTAAATTAACCTTTAATGCGGTCTTATATTGATACTGACTGTCACCGTGGCGCAGTGGTTAAGGTGGTCGCCTCGCCACTACATCGCCGTGCTGGGTGACGTGGGTTCGATTCCCACACGAGACAAATATTTGTTTGATTCATAGATATTTGTTTCTAGTCTGGGTGTACTTTGTGTCCGTTAGTTTCATGTTTGTAAAGCTCCCCGCGACACAGGGCTTGTTACCTAGTGCGGGCGTTGTCTTTAAAAAAAAAAATACTCCATAAGTTTCTAATATATGTGTGTGTATGTGTTTCTAATAATAATGATAATTTTACTGTCCACTAGCTTCCGCCCGCTGCTTCGCCCGCATGTTATGTATTTTATACTTACAAAACCTTCCTCTTGAATCACTCTATCTATTTAAAAAAACCGCTTCAAAATCCGTTGCGTACTTTTAAAGATTTAAGCATATATAGAGACGGACAGACAGCGACAGCGACTTTGTTTTATACTATGTAGTGATAGGTACTCAAACTTTACTTCCTTATAATAATTTACCATTTTTATTAAAATTTTCCTTTCTAAAGAAGCAATAACCGGGTGCCGTGTAATAGGGCTTAGGCTCGGCTCGCCCCGTGGATCTTGCCCCTGATTACTTTAATGTTGTAACTCGCCCCCTTGCATGTTAGATACCCCAAATCGCCCCCGATTGTTTAGTAAGTTAAAAGTACTGTCAGCAATAAAGACTTTTAAATATTTTTATTAAAACTTCAGTAGAGCATTCTATGGATTTGGATGGTGAAGATCGGAATAAAAGGACACATGAAGTTAAATTTCTTTTTTGTGGTATATGTGTCCAGCTCTCAGCAATATAGTACCTCCTCTTTGCGACTTAACAAAAGTCATGTTTGGACCACGACTTATTTATTGTTTTTAGTTATTAAAAAATATTATTTATTATCTTTGAAATAGCTATGCATGTGTTGTTAAATTTACAAAATTATTACCTTATGTTAAATTTATTAAAAGGCAATAATTTAATTATAATAAAACATAATCACTACTGAAGAAGTAGAAGAAGTATTGAATAATAATAATAATATTCTACCACATTTACACAGCGCCATCTAGTCCCAAAGTAAGCAATTATATTTGCTTGTGTTATGGGTACTAAACAACTGATATACTACTTAAATACATTTTGTTTTTTGTAAATACATACATATTATAGATAAATTACACCCAGAACGGAACAAACCTTTATGCTCATCACACAAAGATTTGTCCTGGGTGGGGATCGAACCCACGACCTCCGGTTTAGCAGTCAGGGTCACTAGCCACTAGACCAACAGGCCCGTCACATTGAATGGTCAGTAGTTACTAACAAGTAAACGAAATGGCGGCGACATGAGTGTCATTATTTCTCTATTTATATTTTCAAAGGTTGTAATCCTATGACAGACTATGGTTTAGCTTATAATCCAATTAATCCATACATATTATAAAAGGCTTTGTCCTGACTGACTGACTGACTGACTGACAGACAACACACAGCCTAAACCGCTGGTCGTAGCGACTTGAAATTTGTAGGGGGTGTTTGTCCTAATGTCTAGAGGTGTAAAAAAAACCTCTAAGGGGTGAAAAGGGATAAAAACGATTGTATGAAACTTCTTTGTTTTTTAACTTATAGATTTAAAAAATTGTTTTAGGGTACTACTTACTATCAAAATAAAAAATACCCTCATCAATATTTTTGACAAAATTTGGGAGAGTGAAATTGGGGATGAAACGTTGTATGAAAAGATCTTTGTTTTGAAGTTAACGTTTTGCAAATTAGTATAGGGATAGATAGGTACTTAAGATGTTGTTTTTAATATTTTTGATAGGGATGGGACCTCAGGGGGTGACATTTTTAAGAAAGGGGAGGAAATTTTGATAAAGACGTTTGAAAACTAAGTACCAAGTCGTTATTTTTTAGGCTTTTATGGACGGATAATACGCGATTAGAACTTCAGTTAAGAAGTGAGTTGATGGGTTATTTTTGGTGTTTGAAAAACTTACACTAAGGGATGAAATAGGTGTGAAAATTTGTAGAAATTGATATGGATGTCGTTTTCAAGGTTTTCAGGGACACTGATTACGAAAATGTTATCTATATGGAATGATGGAATTCATGAATTGCACTTAAAACAAAGATCTATGTAATATCGAAATCTACGCGGACGAAGTCGCGGACAAAAGCTAGTAACAAGTAAAAGTCAAACAAAAAGTATAGACGTAATTAAAAACTGTTTTGCAAATTTAATTTGAATAAAATATTAAAATACGATTGTAATACAAACTTATCTTCTTTCTATCCAAAACTATACCTACACAATCTCAATGTCGTGCGTATTCCGTTGCACTTCGATGTCACTAGGCACTACTAAACCTATAAGCAAATATCGCAAAACACATCCCTTCCACATTATAATACGAACTTAGAAAGAGAAAGCATTATATATACGACTCTTCCGACGGTGACATATTTTAACAAAGCTTTTGTTTATTAGACCCTTGAAACGGTTCCTTTTGTTATAATAGGTGAACCAGGTAGCGAAAACTTAGTGTCACTAATTGGTGAGATTACAGACATCAAACATGGTAATTTTCATATGTGAACATTTTTCTGTCTAACTGTACCATTTCAGGTTAAATTTCAAAAGAAATACCTCAAGGGGCGATTCAATCCACCAAAATAATTATTTAAATGCAGATTTTTAACTCGCCCCGTGGCAAGGGATGAGTCACTACACCAAAATAATAAAAAAGGGGGCGAGTTGAGCATTTTATCACACGGGGCGAGATCCTGGGGGCGAGCCGAGCCTAAGCCTGTAATAGGTACATTATTGTATCTACAAAGCCCATAATATTTTATATTGCTTCTTCAGCTCAAAGCATTGAAGGAGGCTTCAGTGTACGTCATCCTTTATCTTTCGAACCCTTACCCTTTGTCTTTAACACAAGATAAAGATTGTTCATTTTTTCTTTCACGTGATCACCGATTTTGTTATAAAAGGTACTTAGACCTGATATTTAAGTTATACTTATCTATTTAAGGCTTTCCATTTTAAAAATGGAAAGCTTTAGAGGAGGCCTATGTCGATGGACAAGCTGTATCTGAGAAACCGGTTACCGATCAAAATCGTAGAGTAATCATTTAATTTTAAATTTAAAGAAAATAATAAATACTTTATTCGAAAAGTTAACTGAAAAATGTTAATTTAAAAATAATGATTTGAAAATAACTTTTATTTAGAATTTATGTATTATTCATACTCATGTAAAAGTACAGTAATAAAGGCTTATTTTATTTTATTTTTATCTATTTAAGTTTCAACAATATACCGATTGAGATAAGATGCTCACTTCATAGGGGAATAATTATTTCGGCACCTTTATCTTGAAATACGTAGATTAATAATATAATATATACCTATATAATATAATTTAAATGATCATAAATATCTAAAGCATTTCTGTGATAATGAGAAGTATTAATGCCAAATATTTCTGAAATTGTTGTCCTTCAATTGAACAGTTCAATACAAACTTATGTTTATAAAGTCGTTCAACTTGCGTCAATTCTTATCATTAAAGTCTTCAAACGAAGCTGTATAAGTACTATCAATAGCTACTTTGTATTAATATTCTGAGTATAAATTTCATGATTGAAAGAAACCTTAAAGTACCATCAAGCAGATGTTGGATGCATGTTTTTTTCAAATCAAATCAAAATCATTTATTTGCGTCATACAGGTTACATAGATATTATACAACAATTAGAATTAGATTCACTGTATACTACCATTTCTGGTGTGCAAATTTTTAAGTGAGTCACTACTCTACTCATACATATACAATATAAATACAGACTAATACAAACAACAAAATTTTTGTCACGTTCTTTTCTACTATAGAAACTATGGCAGAAAAGTTGAGTTTTAATTTTTAATTTTGTTTACTGCTGATTACCCATCACGCTAAGCTAAACGCTTGCAGAGTTTTTTATTCCTTGTTAAAAAATAGCCCGTTCGTTTAGGAGCTACGATGCCATAGACAGGTATACAGACACACGTCAAACTAATAACACCCCTATTTTTTCGGAGGTTAAAAATGGCCAAATGGACTTTGACTACTTTAACCAACTCCTATGTCGTCAGTCGTTGAAACCAGAGGCAATAAAAAAAAATAATTTCTATATCTCTAATTTCAGCAAACCCAGCTGACATGACAGGCTAATCATGAAACAAATTTGTGAATGTTTCAGATAAAGATTTAGTTAGATTTGTCTTTTAAAATAATATATTCGTGTCGATCAATCTCGAAGACGACCATATAAAGTATTAGCTTCCGCACGACGTACTCGTATGTAATGTAATGAACAGGGCAGCACTATTTTTAAATATCTCTTATCTTATTAAAATTATGATTCAGTTAACTTAAAACAACTGAAATGTACCCATTTTTACCTGTACTATTTATATATACAAAGTACATTATATAGAGTAGGATTAAAAGCTTTTGTTCAGTCATGCTAGAAGGTACATATTATGTTTAGGCTGTGTTTAGGTAACAGGCAGTTATTCGTGTAGTGACGGATTAAGAATACATAATTCACTACCCCATCTCAACCCGTGGGTCTCGTAAAAGGTTACTATGGAAGTAAACCTTAAGCAGACAAGAGCACTGCGAGGAAAGGAAAATTCCAAACAAACCCTATACCAACCCGTCTGGCCAGCGTGGTATAGTAGGCACGTTTCACGTAGTCACTCTTTGGAGGAGACCCGTGCCCAGCAGTGGGACATTTATGGGTTGAAATGATTATGATGTTGATGAACAGGCAAAAAAAAATCTACTTGAAATTTTATCCACGAGGTCTGAAATTATTTCTAAGTCGTATAAAATGTTTGCCCATATGGGGCATATCTAGCAAGCGGTATATGTATGTATTCTCACTATTTTTTACGAACGAACGTGCGCTGCCATAAAACTGTGGAAATAGCCGACTGAACCAATAAGTACGAATGAAATATTTTACGTCATCAGGTACTTGAAACAGATGGTGTCCGAATACAATTCAATACTTGCTTTATTGATGTAGGGATCAGTTTTTGATTCATTTTTGATTGAGTTTATTTCTAAGACATCTGCGTCACTTAATATTGTTGTCACGTCTGCTTAAAATATAAACAGGTCAAGTGTGAGTCTTACTCGCGCGCCAAGGTTTACGCGCTATCAGGTAATATAGCAAAAAAAAAGAAGATAATGTACCTATAGCAAACAAATTTAGTTATGCAGTTGGGATTTTTTGGTGATTATAAAAAAATCAAGTGCTTTTCAAAAGCATTTGTTATAAAGAAAATTTTTGATGTTCACACCTTACGACAGCGAAAAAATTGTGTGACGATTGAACTCGTTTTGAGCTCCATTTTGAGTAGCTGGATGGCGCCGGCGCGGCGGAGCGGCTCGGGGTCGCTCATGACATGACAAAATTCACTTTTCTCACGGCACCTCTCGGCCCACGTTTCGTATTTATTTGCCTAGTACCCAAAGAGTACTCGGAGTAGAGAGTAGATCGGATTATAGGCAACAACATCAATTCCTAATATTTATTACCAGGTCACACCGGCCGTGGTCACAAGCTGACTTCAAGAGAGAGAAGAGATAAGTCAGCTTGTGACCACGGCCGGTGTAACCTGGTCGAAACGTCAAGCACCATAAGGTATGTAAATACCTAAATCATAATCGCGTAAATTCCCGATTTAAATCAATAAATATTATCATGCAACGTGAAAGGTTAAAAGTTAACATACATTCCTTCAATGCATACAGTTTTATCAATAAAATAAATATTTTGATGTGAAACGGAATTGGGTCTGATTTATTTAAAGTGTTCTCAGAAAGTATTACGATATATCTCCTTACTGAAAGCTATCAATGTATTTTATATGCCATTTATTTTTCGTTATCAGATCAATGAACATTATGATAGATGTATTCGTTTTGCGTTTGATTTAATATATTCTACTGGCCTTTTCTACTAGTCATTAATTAAAATATTAAAATAATCAAATGCAAAAGATCAACAGATAAGCTTAGCACTAAAAAAGACCGAAAAATGGTTGTTATTATTATTCCTGATTAAATTTAAATATATAACATATGTATATTTGTAATCTCCATTTGATTCCCTATATTTTAATACCCTACTCGACAGGTCTGGTAAAAACATAATAATTATGTACCTACTTATAATTTGGGGCCAATTTGGGGCTGAAAGTCCGACGTTTTGTTTTTTTTATTAGGTAATACCTATCTAAGGTTTTTAAGAAAAAACTAACGATACCTTAATAGTCGAAATCTCTCCAGCCGTTTGGAAGAAACGTGGGAATTAAAAAATTTACAAACATACAAGATACGCGCGAAAAACAATACCCTTCCTGGCAGTTGGCTAAAAATAGCCATGGGTACCTACCATCAAATCCATTATCAAAATTGCAAATAAAGCTCATTTACATAGAGAGAGTTTCTCGCAGGCTTTGTGCGAGAAAGACGAATGTTATTATCGTAGACGATATTCTCATAATCGCATAAGAAAGGCGCTTTAAGGTTCCAGATCGTTAGATATCAAGCCAATTGAACGTGGTTATGCCGCGTTACACTTCACTTCACCGCACCATATCGCCCCGCACCGCATCACGCATGTGCGTTTGGTCACTTAGTACACTTCAATATTGTTTGTTTTTCACTTCGAGATCGCTGACGTAGAGCACTGCGTTCCGTTTCCAAGATGCCAGTGTTTACATTTGTACCTATTTTTTATTTATATAATAGTCACATTGACTGTCACCGTGGCGCAGTGGTTAAGGTGGTCGCCTCGCCACTACATCGCCGTGCTGGGTGACGTGGGTTCGATTCCCACACGAGACAAATATACACAATACAATAAGTGCTAGACTTTACATCTGGCATTAAGGCATCTGCTAACACCACCGAGTTTGTTGTAAAGCCACTATTCATAATCACGTATCGAGTTTTATATCAAAACTAGAAGTCACACGGGGTTCGCTCACGACGTTTTTTATTTGGCCACTGCTTAGCTCCTATTGATCGCAGCGGGATGTTATATAGCTTGTAACCTTCCTCGATAAATGGGCTATCCAACACTAAAAGAATTTTTCAAATCGGTTCAGTAGATCTCGAGATTTCCCCCTATAACGTCACAAACTCAGATAATTTACCTGTTTATAATATTAGTATAGATATATCGATGTAGTAGGTATACTAGCTAAGTGCCCGAGCAATCCAATGTAATGCCATCCAACAGGATCATTTCTCTATTATATCCAATCTTCATAAACCTTTGATCTTGTTACGTCATCATTCGGTATCCCAAACTGTAGAACAGTTCAGTGAATAAGATTTGCAATATATCTGGCCATACATACTTCAATCTAACGAGGGCTATTTTAGAACTCGAGATTTACGAGGTTACGGAATAAAAGGGTAATATTATCTATTTACGGCCGCTTTCAATATTCAAATGACGAATCATTTTACGGGCAGTTATATAAAAAAAATTGTGAAATAGTTTTTATTTTGTTTAAAAATACCAAAATACAACTCACCCGAATTTTAAATTAAAACGTGCAAAATACTAAACTACAACAAACCTAATACGAATTTAAAAACTTGCGCGACTTGTAAACATATTAAATTATCATAAAACGGGTCTACGACACGTATTATATTATAAGGAATAGTAAATACCTAATCTAATTGCCCGACGTTTCACACAAAAAAAAAATTCACAAAAGTGAGGGTAATCGCAGAAACCCGCGAGGATCGAGGATAACGCTCGGAAGACACCTTTTTTTTTTTTTTTTTTTTTTTTTTTTTTTACTTGGGGAAATGCCTGACGCATACCCCTCGGTCTTGGGGAAAGAACCGAGGGGTTATGTGGGGCTCGCACCCACTAAAACCCCAAGGTGTTCCTCTCGTCGCGCTCTGCTGTGGTCACGGGAGCGCAGGAACATTCGTCCGCGACCACAGCAGTCATCCCGTGACCACGATCGGTGCAATTCGATCGAAACGTCGGGCCAATAAATAAGATATTTACTACTCCATAAAATATAACCTAATATGAATAAATTCTTGATTAAATGACTCAACCCAACCAACCCAAATCAACCCGTAAACGTCCCACTGCTGGGCACAGATCTCCTCCAGAGAATGTGGAGGGAGTTTAGCCTACTATACCACGCTGGACAGACGGGGAGGGTTTCTTTCGAATTTTCCTTTTCTAACAGTACTCTTATCTGATTATGGTTCCCTTAGTCGCCTTTTACGACACGATTAAATGACTCAGTAGACCTAAAAGTTAGCTTACATTTCTGTATATACGAGTAGATTTGGAACCGAATAAACCTAAGGTCAAAATTTAACTATGTGGGAAATGATAAGCAATGAATGAATTAAATAGTAAATTAGTTAAAACATTTCTCTCTCTCGTCAGAATTGAATGCTTTTTGTAATCAATTTATGTTATCAAAGTGTAAGTCAACTAAAAGGCAAATTTGATGTAGATTTCAATTGAAATCAGAGATTATCTTGAAATACGTAATGTAATTTTACTAATGTGTTAATATTATTATTAATGTAACGTTTGCGTGAGTGCTGTATCCTGGCAATTTGTAAAATCGTATTTTCGAATGTTAATTTAAAAATAAATTGATTTCTTATATAAGAAAATAAGTTAACTATAAGTAATAATTGTCGAATAATACCACATACGGTTACCCATCTATGGATTGATCTTGCCGAATGCTGCTTAACCTCGATGAGCGTAACGGTTATCTACCACCATGCTACGAGCTTCTCCTACTCTCATTTATATTATTTGCTAGCTCCCGTCGTCCTGTATTTGGCTACTGTTTAGCTCCTATTAGCCGTAGTGATGTTAGCCTATTTCCTTTTACGATAAATGGGCTATCCAATACTAAAAGACGTTCAACCAAACAAACAAACTCTACCAACCTTATTACAAAATATGGATGGTATTAAACCAGGTTTAAATTAACGTAAGCCATTGTTTTAGTGTCAAAGTTGTCAATTTAAACCTGGTTTAATGCTTAGTCCGTATTTTGTAATAATAGAAATAGAAAACATTTATTAGTACAAACACAAGACATACTAAATAACAAATATATAGAGAGAACAGATACAAACAAACAACAATCTTGTGTCTGTACCAAATAGGCACCATTTCAGCATAATGCCGAGTATAAGTGCCCGGCGCGGGCGGCGCCGCTAGTTTTCAAATAAGGGAGTACAGCTTTATAATATTAATATAGATAAGATCTGTCAAGCATTCCTACCTTCACTTGTCCAAGTACTTTCACATTAATCCTAATGACATTCCTTAATCAGCTTACCCTGTAACAAAAAGCACATTAATTAGTGACAATGACTGGCCTGTTGGTCTAGTGGTTGGTGACCCTGACTGCTAAGCCGGAGGTCGTGGGTTCGATCCCCACCCAGGACAAATCTTTGTGTCATGAGCATAAAGGTTTGTTCTGTGTCTGGGTGTAATTTATCTATAATATGTATGTATTTACAAAAAAAAAACGTATTTAAGTAGTATATCAGTTGTTTAGTAGCCATAACACAAGCAAATATAATTGCTTAATTTGGGACTAGATGCCGCTGTGTGAATGTGGAAGAATATTATTATTATTATTACAATATTTAATGTCACGTGTGAAATCGGTACCTATTGACGGATTGGATAAAACGTGACACAAATGGTCTATTTATATCGTAAACTCATATCATTCATCCGGATAATTTATCTGTTATATCTGTTGTATTTATTTATATGGTGTGATTTCTGTTCGGAACACAAACAGGAAAAGTAAACTTATTTGGAGTTGGTGGAATGTATGGGAGAGTCGCGGCCAGCTTGTGTGGATTATGGCCTAAAATCCCTCGCAATTCTCTAGACAAACGATAGGAGACCCAAGCCCAGCAGTGGGACTTTAAGTTAACTACCGCCCGTGCAAAAACCTAATGGAAAAGCTAAATAACTAGATACACAGTCATTTAATTGACAAACATTTTCATCAGTTAATTTGGCTGCAACCAGATTCGCTGATAAAATTACCTCCGTAAGAAAAACGAGAAACTCGGGACAATTAAAAATGATTAATCTTGTTTTAACTGCTTAATACTTATCAAGTTAGATAATTAATTTGGATAATTGGTAATTAATCAGGGAGGTTTATTAGAAAAGGTTTAATTAATCAAGAGTTCTTTGTAATTGAGTTTTCTTCTGCTTATCTATGGCAAGTCAAAACATTAATTTTTAGTAAGTTGTTTTACTTGATACATCTTTGTATTTATTAGAAAAGAATGACTATATTTGAAACGATTTGTTGAGATAAATAGTAGATAGTAGTAGGTATATAATATAAACATAGTTTAACATAGGTTAAAAAAATCTATAATCGTCCTTACAGACCATAAACGTCCAACTGTTCTGCATGACTCTCCTCCAAACTTTTTGAGAGAATTTAGCCTACTATACCACGCTGGCCAGACGGGTTGGTTTTGTTTCGAATTTACCTTTTCTCACAGTGTTCTTGTCTGTTTAACGTTACTCTCTTAGTCGCCTTTTACGACACCTACCACGGGTTGAAGTAGTGACATTTGGTATTATTAATAATAATAATAATATTCTACCACATTCACACAGCACCATCTAGTCCCAAAGTAAGCAATTATATTTGCTTGTGTTATGGGTACTAAACAACTGATATACTACTTAAATATTTTTTTTTTTGTAAATACATACATATTATAGATAAATTACACCCAGACACAGCACAAACCCAATGCTCATCACACAAAGTTTTGTCCTGGGTGGGGATCGAACCCACGACCTCCGGCTTAGCAGTCAGGGTCACTAACCACTAGACCAACAGGCCAGTCTGAAATCAGTCACTACACGGACGCAAAAAATACTACCTATGCAGAAATATTTTTCTCCCTTCACGATTTTTTTTACGAAGCGATTCTAGGTTTCTGTATGTATAAAAAACATTGGATCACTTCGTAAAAAAATTGCGTATAAAAATGGTGTTAAAGGTGTGCCTGTGTTATTTTTTAAGCTTATTTGTATGTATGTATATTATTATTATTTGTATGTTATATGCAATTATTTCTCTATTATTAATTTTATACCTCGGGAGCATCGCTTTATGCTCAGTACTAATTATAATAAACATACGCAAATAATATAATACACGTATACAATATTCGACGCTACAAAAAGTTTCATAACGATAAATAACATAGCGTGTCGTATACATCATCGTAATGTGTTTTGCTGACAATAAAACTTGTTGGAATAAAAAATGTTTTCGCAAGCTTCGAAATTAGTCTAGAAATTATGTCTTAGCAATAACTACAATTTCTTTATGTGCTTAGCCTGCTAACAGCAAATATAATAACGTTTTCGTTTCATTGTTATTAATGAGGACCAATATAATATTCCCTGTTGTTTGCTAACACGTTTTGGAGTACTAACGAGAGTCATCATTTCAAGTAATAAATATCCCACTGCTGGGCGCGGTTCTCCTCCAAAGAAACTGAAGGGAATTTAGCCTACTATACGCTGACCAGACGCCGGTATAGGTTTTTTTTCGAATTTTCCTTTTCTCGCAGTACTTTTTGTCTGCGTAAGGTTACACCCTTAAGTCCCTTAGTCGCCTTCAACGACACCCACGGGTTGAGATGGGGTAGTGACATAATGTATTCTTAATCCGTCACAACATGGACCTATTAGTTAACGAAATTATTAGTGCTTATATAAAAATATAATACATATAATAGCACACTTAATAGAATGGATAATGCGATGCATAGGACTGACATAATTCAAGGAAATTATGTTGCTGGTTATTTTCTAACCGAAGAAATTTCCCTTTAGACTTTTAGTTTTTCACAAGGTTAAGCAAAAACTTGTCGTTAGCATGTATTTCATTTATTTTTCAAGGCCTTTCTTTGCATGCAATTTCATTACATACAAAATTTTCTGAACGGATTTTAATGTTTCTATGTAATTTACATTGTTTATCATAATGTGCTTTATTGCTGTAATATTAGAACGAGGAATCATAATTTTCTTGCATTTATGTTAGAATCAGTCATGCAATAGACTTTTATATCGTGTATGACGTCACAGACTGTTTTAGATTTCTATGTATTCTCATTTAAAATATAATTAAGTTTATCAAACGCATTACTGCTTTTTATAAAGCAAAGAAAAAAAAACTGATTTTATCCGTCGTTTGCATAATACCCTTTTGAATTGGCTTTAGTCATGAGAATAAATTGTTCGAATGGAACTACTGAAGAAGTCTTCAGATATCAACGTCCGGACTTTCTTCTTTAAAGTTATACGGATAATTAAGTTTCATCTATAGGTACAATCAGTAACAAAAGTAGCTGAAATGAAAGCGAAACATTTGGTCGATAGAGTTCAGTTACGGCATTTACAACACTGGCATGGATTTAAATATCATACTAAGTTGACAGAAGCAAACTTTTCATCAGCGACCCATTAATGTCCCACTTCTGGGCTCGGGTCTCCTCTATCTAGAGAGCTGAGAGGGTTTAGGCCATAATCCACACACGCTGGTCTTCTAGGGTATGTGGATTTCCTCACGATGTTTTCCTTCACCATTAGCAGATGGTAAGTCACTTGACTAGTACATATAAATTCCACAAAGTGGAATCTACATTGATACTGCCGGTCGGGATCGAACTTACCATAGGTACATTAAACTTAGTATAATATTTAAATCTATGCCAGTGTTATAAATGCTAATATTACTAAACTTTATCGGTCAATCTGTTTCGCTTTCATCACTAAACCGTTGAACAAATAAATTGATGGATTCAGAAAAAAAACATTAATATTCTGAACTTATAAGTATATTTCTGAACTACATTAGCTTTCGCCATTGCGTCGGTAAAAACGTATATATATCCTACGTGCAATTCCCTGCATGCCCAAGTTACTACCTGAGAGTTGTGGAGTGATTGAGTAACAAACATACATAGCTTTCGCATTTATATATAATTAGTAAGATATGGGGGACTTTATCGTCTGTAAAGTACTTAAATAAAAAATATTTTTTTATTTCTTTAACAGTTGTTGAATACATTTTTCAGTTGTAGGGATTTCCATTTAACATAATTGACATAACATAGCATCACGCCTTTTTCCCCGAAAGGGTAGGCTGAGGTGTTTCACACCCACATTTCGCCAGCTATGTTTGGTTCCATGAAATAGGGGGTGAGCCTAATGTCATCTACCGGGAACATTTGTTTACTAAACTCCGGGAAAATCTCAATACTGGAGTTTCACGATAGAAAAGCCCAATACCATTTTCACCCGCCCCAGGAATCGAACCAAGGCCCTCTTACACAGCAGAAGTAAAATAGTCCTATACACTTTCCGCTTCTCGCCACCGAGGCAGTTCAATTTATTTCCATTTAAGCTACAATAATATGCTTGTGTTTGGAAAGCCCGCTCCTCCAGAAGTTCATCTGTTTGATATTAATAAACTAACAATTTTTTTAACAATACTAATAGTTAACATGTCATACTTGTACTAAATATTCAATCGTTGTATATTATGGACCGACTTATCACTTCTTCTTCTTAGTGGGCCGCCTCCTTGCGAAGGTTCGCAATCATTATGGCAATTTCCATCTTAGAGACCTCTGCTCTAAACAGGTAACGCGTATTTTTCCAAACCATTGTCGCAGGTTTTTGAGCCACGATATCCTTCTACGGCCAGGCCTCCTTCTGTCTGCCACTTTACCCTGCATTATTAATTGAAGGAGCGCATACTTTTTGGTGTTACGTATCACATGACCAAAATACGTTAACTTTCACTCTTTTATTGTTTTCAGTACTTCGAGATCCTTCCCCAATCTCTGAAGCACAATGCTATTTCGTACACGGTCTTTCCAAGACATTCTCAGCATACGTCGGTACGTCATCTTATCACTCTAGAAATATATTTGTCCCTGATCACTCTGTAGTTCTGTACCTACAATAGATCATAGTGACGTATATATAAATAAAAACCATTCGCAACTAACGTCACTAGAACGCATCGATCGAACAATTACACAAATAGGACGCTGTGATTGCTAGCTTGGCCCACAAGTATCGTTGTAACCTATTTCTCTGTTTACTCCCACGAGAATCGATGTCATATGTACTGGAGGATTATATTGTCAATACTACGACTATTTTTATAGTCTATTCTTCAGAATCTTCGAGAAAGCAGGACGATAATATTTTGGTATATTATTATAATAATATTCTACCACCTTCACACAGCGCCATCTAGTCCCAAAGTAAGCAATTATATTTGCTTGTGTTATGGGTACTAAACAACTGATATAATAATTAAATATTTTTTTTTTTTTTAAATACATACATATTGTAGATAAATTACACCCAGACACAGAACAAACCTTTATGCTCATCACACAACCACTAGACCAACAGGCCAGTAGCACCTTTTACATTTGGTGTATATCCGTATGGATTAAAAATACATAATGTCACTACCCCATTTGAACCCATTGGTATCGTAAAAGACGACTAAGGGAGTAACCTTACGCAGACTGACAGAGCACTGCAGGAAAAGGTAATTTCGAAAGAAACCCTATACCAACCCGTTTGGCCAGTGTTATATAGTATGGCTAAATTCCCTATACATTCTTTGGAGGAGACCCATACCCAGCAGTGGGACATTTATAGGTTGAAATGATATATATATATTTTTTTCGTTTTTGGAGTATGCTTGCAATGATTGCAAATATTGTAGAAGACAATAAGAGCAATGTCACCAATTTTTTTCATTCCTATGAAAATACATCATTCTTAAATTATTGAAATAAATAAATAAAAATGTATTTAGTTCAAAATACAATTGGGTAATAATGTTCTTATTATAAATACATTAATTCTTACATAATTGTAATTCAATTTATGCTGAAGTATTACTATTCTTATATTTTATAAACTTACAGTAGGGACAAAAAAAAACTTTAATTCATATCATAGTTATGCTACGCTATGCTATGCTGCTATGCTATTTGAACTTAAAATAGAACTCTCTAATTCGAATTGTTTCCTTATGATTTCTTATCCAGAGAGACCAGCCAGAGAGGAGCCTAAGTTACACTGCCAGCTGACTGGATACCAATCTAAACACAACCAATTCGTAGAATAAAAGCCTCTGATGAAAACTTAAAGTACTGAAATGTATTAGTGATGACTTTAATCAGAGCGATCAAAAACTACTTACCTACCTAAAAAAGATATTGAAAAAATAACTAAATCATTACAAGTTTCACCAATAATTACTGGAACGTTCGTGTCATTTACAGTCTATATAATAATGGCGGAGCTAGAATTTACTTGCCTTCAAGCGAGCAAATATGCCTTGCGTATATTAGCATAATGGTATACATTAGCCTACAAGATTGATGAACCAGCTTCTATGATTACAACATACGTTAGATGCAGGAACACTCAACGACGACATCATGAATCAAATTTCAACAGAGGCTCTTCTGAGATAAAATATTTTTAATCGCGTTTAGTTATTAATATTGAATTGTGGGCAGGAATAAAGGAAAGTTTTAGAAAGCTTTAGGACAGTATAAGTAGAACAAGTAAATAATAAAAAAAATATAATGACTGCAAAAAATCAACAGCATATTAACGCACTAAAAAGTCCGAAAAATGGTTGTAATTATTATTCCTGATTAAATTTAAATACATAACATATGTAATATATTTGCAATCTCCATTTGATTCTCTTTATTTTGATACCCTACTAGATAAGATTGGTTAAAAATAATATGTTAACTACTTAAAATTTGGCGCCAAAAGTCCGCCGTTTTGTTTTTTTTTTATTAATACCTATCTAAGACACTAAGGTTTATGAGAAGAATCTAACGATACCTTAATTGTCGAAATCCATCCAGCCGTTTGGAAGAAACGTGGGAATAAAGAAATTTACATACAAGATACGCGCGAAAAACAATACCCGTCCTGGCAGTCGGGTAAAGAAAAATTCAAATAAGAAATTTCTTCAAATAAACAATTTAGAATATAGAATAGATAATACCTATATAAATAGATGAGTTTTCTATCTACCATACCTATCCCAATTTTATTTGCAACAAGAAGAAATGTACAAGCATATTCTTAGATAGGTACATAAATATTACAAAAATGAATAGGTATCCTCATATTTATATGTATAAATGTAGTCTTTAAATTACTTTTTCCCCTACTTAGTGTATGTCCAAATACAGGATACAATTAATTAATTTGAACTTGATCACGCAGTGGAATACTGCTGAATAGGACCTCAGTCGTGGGTATTAGAATCTTTGGTCAAGCAGGAATGTTGTCATAGACACTCCCGTTGCGCTCCTCAAGCAGTTATAAACTTTACCAAATCTCACATTCCTTCATGCACACAATATTCTTAAGAAAGAACGCAAGATTGAAAGAAAGAAAAAAGAAAATATATATATTTTGAGTGTAAGAAAATTACATACATTGTTTAATCGTCTGCCAAACTGCACAGCAATTTTACATTATGTTAAATATGATTTATGAATGACATTAAACATTATACTCGTACTCGTACCCCATAAATGCTCTTCAATAGATTAATATTGACAATTAAATAAAAGGAATTGATCGAAGTAAATTTGAACGAATACTCTGTTTATTTTTATCAATCATCAATCTTCCGTTGACATACAAGAAAACCATTGATATTATGAAACGTGCAAGCAATATTTCATAGAGGATGTATAATCCATCTTTGAAGAAGACAGTTCATAGCATCTAAAAATACCTTCGCAGTTAAAAATAAATATGTCAATATTTTGAGGTCTATAGGGAGTATCTAATCTGTCTTAATATATATAGATTCTTCTTCTTATCGTGTGGGTTTGAGGCAGACCTGTGTTGGAATTTATCAAGTCGCCCAGAAGGCTTCCAACTTGACTTAAAGACCTACATTCCAAGTGACAACCAGGATCAACGGCTTTCCGTGCTTTCCAAAGCACGGAGACGCTCGAGAATAAAATTGCCACAAATATCCACCCATCATGGACTGACCTTGGCCAACGTTGCTTAACCTCGTTGATTGTAACGAGCATCTGAAAACCACAATGCTACGAGCGCCTCTTTTTTGGTTTTGAAATAAGTTTGAACTGTAAGAAAATATGGAAAAATTACCGGGAAAAAAAGCACAAATTTTATTTTCACATATTATTTATCCTCGACCTGAGATCGTTTAAAGTGCATTCGAATACAGACTCCCGTTGAACAACCGAAGCTTTAATGCTTTGTTAAAATCATAGAAAAAAGCGATGGTGGCTGAATGGATAAGGGACCAGCATGCAAATCACGCGGTCCAAGTTCGATCCCGACCAGCAGTACCAATGTGGATTCCGCTTTGTGGAATTTATATGTACTAATCAAGTGACTTACCATCTGCTAACGGTGAAGGAAAAACATTGTGAGGAAACCGACATACCCTAGAAGAAATTCTATGAGTATGTCTGATCCACCAACCCGCACTAGGCCAGCGTGAGTGGATCGCTCTCAGAGCTCTAGATATAGGAGAAGAGACCCGAGCCCAGCAGTGGGACCTAATGGGTTGCTGATGTAAAACCGTAGCCTTTAAGTTTAAAAAAAAATATCAAGACAAGTACCATACATTTAAATTCTCCAAACGTATTGTAAAGCTTCGGTGTGATTATCAACGCTAGAATTATCCGTTCAGGTATATTTTACGATTATTTCAGTTGAAAATTAGCTATTTTAATATAAAAAGTGGGTAGTAGAACTCACAGATTTTATCCTTGTTTTACGGCCCCACGAATAGGAACAATGCTGTGTTTGGAAAAGAGGATGTTTTCAGAACAATAACTTTTTTATTGTAAACAATGGACAATACTGAGTCTTTTTTTTGTTTATTTTTTGTTGGTTGGTAAAATCTGCAAAATATTGGACTATACTTTACTATGCATACATAATATGGCAGTAAACTTAAGCAAACAAGAGCACTGCGAGAAAAGGAAAATTCGAAACAAAATTCTTTACCAACCCATCTGGCCAGCGTGGTATAGTAGGCTAAATTCACTCCACATTTTTTGGAGGAGACCCGTGCCCAGTAGTGGGACGTTTCTAGGTTGTAATAATGACAAAAAAAATATCAGTCATAATAGGTATTTATTTAATTTTCTATAATGAACTCTCCTGAAAAAACAAATCAATCAGATGATCTTATAGATAAATTATCATCATCATCGTCATATCAGCCCATTGACGTCCACTGTTGAACATAGGCCTCACCTAATTTCCACCACAGCAAGCAAAACAATAGATAAATAAATGCAGTAAACAATTTTATATATTTAAAAAAAAAACGAACAAAAATTCTAGTAGAAACGTTTTTAATAGATGATATAGATCCCAAGGGTATAAAAGCTCTCAATTCGAGTTAAGAGCTAAGCTACAAAGCTTCCTCAGAGTAAATGCTAATTAAACAATAATTACTCTTTGATCAGTTATTACCCCATCCTCAATCCGTGGGTGTCGTAAAAGGCTATTATCACTACATAGTATAAAACAAAGTCACTGTCGCTGTCTGTCCGTCCCTATGTATGCTTAAATCTTTTAAACTACGCAACGGAGTTAGAAGCGGTATTTTTTAATAGATAGAGTGATTCAAAAGGAAGGTTTATCACTACATAGTATAAAACAAAGTCGCTGTCGCTGTCTGTCCGGCCCTATGTATGCTTAAATCTGTAAAACTACGCAACGGATTTTGAAGCGGTTTTTTTTAATAGATAGAGTGATTCAAGAGGAAGGTTTATAGGTATAAAATACATACCACGCAGTTGAAGCAGCGAGCGGGCGGAAGCTAGTTTATTGTAGATCGACTTTTACAGTCCGACTATTTAGTATTGATTTTATCTGTGCATCGGGGTTTTCTTTCATCAAATTCTCTGTATGTTTATTTCGTCTGTGCCGATCCCTTTGGGTAAAAAGACATGACGCGATGTCTATGAGTAAATACTTAAGTACTAACAAATTGTATCAGAATACAGAGGGGCGCCGCGCCGCCGCCGATGAG
Organism: Laspeyria flexula; assembly: GCA_905147015.1. Classification (NCBI taxonomy): domain Eukaryota; kingdom Metazoa; phylum Arthropoda; class Insecta; order Lepidoptera; family Erebidae; genus Laspeyria; species Laspeyria flexula. The sequence continues at coordinate 4,653,604 of LR989964.1, read as the reverse complement.
ATGCCTAGAGCATTATTGACATTTAATTAGCTTTGAGTGTAGGAAGTTTGACTTTTGTGAGAGTTGTACGTTTATTTTTAATGAGGATCTGTTAAAGGAAAACATTATGCGTATTAGCTCTTTTGAAATTATTTTAATTTACACTTGGTTAATAAAGCTACTGCATTTCTGTTTATTTTTTATTTTCTATTGATAGACAAATGTATACCTAAATCAAATAAGTACAGGGTGTAATAAAAAATCAACACAAATCAGTGTATGAAATCAAAACCTGTATTTATTGTGTAGTGGTTAGTGACTCTGACTGCTAAGCCGGAGGTCGTGGGTTCAATTCTCACCCAAAACAAATTATCTTTGTGCGATGAACATGATTGTTTGTTCTGTGTCTGGGTGTAATTTATTTATAATATGTAATATGTTATTTAAGTAGTAAATCAGTTGTTTAGTACCCATAAAACAAGCAAATATAATTGCTTAATTTGAGAATAGATGGCGTTGTGTGAATGTGTGAAAATATTAATGTATAAAAACAAAATTTTGTATACACATACACATAACATGCTGCATACACATACGATTAAGCACTTAATAATATACAAAACCTGTTTCAGTTGACCGACATTTTTTTATTACCTGTCAAATTATTTTATCGCTTGTATTTTATTAGATCGTAATAGTGAAAGATCTCGTAAATAACATTTCTTTGATATGTCATTTATGATGCTATATTATGTTTATTCGTACCAATTTAATAGCAATAAACTTTATTAATAATCGTATCAGTAAACTGAAAACTGTTTCTTTAACATTTCTTTTGACGTAGATGAAATTGAATGTCTAATAAATCATACTTTTGTAAAATTTCAGAAATTCTAGTTTTTTTTATACCATGTCGCGATGGTAAACAGACATACGGCTACTTGATAGTAAGCAATTACCGAATCCAATGAGCGTCTGCAACACAGAAGCATCACGAGTACGTTGCCAATCAATAAGAAAACTATTAATTACTTTTTTGAAGAACAGTGAAAATTCGCATTTTTGCATACATACATAAGTATGTTATCCGTGTAGTGACGGATTAAGAATACCTAATGTCACTACCCCATCTCAGCCCGTGGGTGTCGTAAAAGGCGACTAAGCAGACAAGAGTACTGCGAGAAAAGGAAAATTCAAAACAAACCCTATACCAACCCGTCTGGCCAGCATGGTATAGTAAGCTAAATTCCCTCCACAATTTTGAGAGAAGACACATGCCTAGCATGGGATGTTTATGGGTTGAAATGACATAAGTATAGCATATTTTCACGCATTTTCAAATGTAGCTTAATTTCTAAAAAAAAATTTGAATTAAACATAGCATCATGTCTTCTATCCCCGAAGGAGTAGGCAGAATTGTATCCCAGTCTAATTGCTCCATTTAAATTTGGTTTCACATAAAAGGGAAATATTTACAAAGAATACACTGCCTTCTAAATATTTATCCATTGCACTCAGTAGAACGATGCAGCATTGAAATCAGTTACAATTATTTTAAAATATGAAAGTATTTTTAAATTACTAATTTCAAAGTACCAACTTCCAAGTGAGTATTTAATTATATGTTGAGAAAACCCAATATAGTCTAAGATCCCAAATAAAATCGACCTTCACCCATCTGTTTATCGAATGGAAAATATATTTTCGAATAAAATGTGTTGCTGAACACAGACCAACAGGGTTGCCTAAAGTAATATGGTCAAGGTACTAGGTAATTAAATTTTGAATTTTTTTAATGACTATGTAACTTTTGTTTTTTTTTGTTTTTTATTTTTTTAAAAAGACAACGCCCGCACTAGGGAACGAGCCCTGTGTCGCGGGGAGCTTTACAAACATGAAACTAACGGACACAAAGTACACCCAGACTAGAAACAAATATCTATGAATCACACAAATATTTGTCTCGTGTGGGAATCGAACCCACGTCACCCAGCACGGCGATGTAGTGGCGAGGCGACCACGTTAACCACTGCGCCACGGTGATAGTCAAAAGTGAACGTACTAAACTGAACGTAGCTCTATTTAAAATTAGTTATGCATAGGGAATGAATACTTCTAGGAGAGCTCAGTGCAAAATTGCTATCTATAAAATATTCTAGACAATATTATTTAACTACATATTAATATATAATGGGTCGTATGTACACAGTTATTCGTGACTTAACCTAATAATGCACAGAATACGTGCTTACCCCACAATTATTCTCAGCTCATAAATTTTTATAATAATATCTTTACTTTCTGGTAACGGTCGCAAATGATAGTACTATTTTCACGTTAATTTCTTATCAACGTATTTAATATAATAATAATATTCTACCACATTCACACAGTGCCATCTAGTTCCAAAGTAAGCAATTATATTTGCTCGTGTTATGGGTACTAATCAACTGATATACTACTTAAATACATTTTTTGTAAATACATACATATTATAGATAAATTACGTCCAGACACTGAACAAACCTTTATGTTCATCACACAAAGATTTGTCCTGGGTGTTGATCGAACCCACGACCTCCGGCTTAGTAGTCAGGGTCACTAACCACTACACCAACAGGCCAGTATTGTATATGTCCTGCATGATATACCAATCGATTGCATTTTTTTTTATTTGTGAATCTGAACCATCCTCGAATCCACTTGAACACATACACAAAAAATCATTCAAATCGGTTCAGCCGTTTAGGAGGAGTTCATTGTCAACACACGTACAGAAGAATTATATATATAAAGATTATCTTATTTAGAACAGATATAAGCTTACAGGCCTACTAAATCCGAGAGTAATATCTGGCTGGTAGTAAAATAATTCTGAAATAGCCAAGAGATAATCTTTATTCGCTATCAACATAAAACTCTTATCTAAAATGTGATAAAACAATCGTATGGTCGGAACTTGTCATAAAACTAATAGAATTCCTGGTTATAAAACAAGAATTTGGTTTACTCTATCCGGTATAAGTGATTGTATGGCTTTTTAGGATTCCGTACTTGAAAAGAAAAACAGAACCCTTATAAGATCACTCGTTGTCCATTTGTCAAGTACATTTTTCTCAAGAACGTGATATTAAGCTGAAATTAAAATCAAAAACACAAAATAATCAGCAATCCCTTGGCACAATATAAAATTCAGTTTTAAGTAAACGTAATTAAAAGATGCAGCCGTTCAAGCTCCATTTTTGGCAAAAAAGTCAAACCTATAGAGTACTTCGTGTTGACCTAGAATCATGTCAATCATAAAATTTGGCAAGAAGAAATTAATATCAAACCGTACTTTTGTATCACTGAAATATATTGGAGTCGGTATAAAATGACACGCGTAAAAATTAAAGGAAGAGTGAGACTGACGTGCAGACGGTGCACCTACCCACGTATATAATAATATGAAGATTAATTGTAACTTACAACTATCCTGTTTTATTTATTTATTTATTTTATTTATTTATACTTTTCTTTTTTTCTTTAAAAATACAACGCCCGCACTAGGGAACAAACCCTGTGTCGCGGGGAGCTTTACAAACATGAAACTAACGGACACAAAGTACACCCAGACTAGAAACAAATATCTATGAATCACACAAATATTTGTCTCGTGTGGGAATCGAACCCACGTCACCCAGCACGGCGAAGTAGTGGCGAGGCGACCACCTTAACCACTGCGCCACGGTGACAGTCAAACTGTTAACTACTTGTACCTTAAAAACAAAACAAAATGTATTTTCATACGGAACCCTCAGTGCGCCAATCCGACTCGCACTTGACCGGTTTTTTAAATATTAGAATTGTCAACACAGTTTGGGCATCAGCCATGTTTCAATTTATGTATTTGCCCAGATTTTATGCTAATATCAAGTGTCTGTTTAAAGTTCAATCTCATAAGTGGCTGCTCAAGAGTAAAAAAAAACACAGGAATCTTTTCTTACACCAAAAAATAAATTATTAACACAAAAATAACCTAAATCACATAAAAACCCTATTACCAAGACTCTTCAGAATGTTACTGTGGCAGTTATTGCCTATAAAAATAGGAACATGTTCGAGTAAAATGTTACTTTAAGGGGTCTAATTCCGATAAATCTCAACACTATATTTTCCGAAAATCCTCGCAAAGGAAAAAATAAAATAAAAAATCATCTGCTGTGACGTTATTAACACGTAATCAAACAAAGAGGGAATAATCTTTAAATTTGTACATCCATATTCTATATCTATACTAATGTACTGACTAGCCTGTTGGTCTAGTGGTTAGTGACCCTGACTGCTAAGCCGGAGGTCGTAGGTTCGATCCCCACCCAGGACAAATCTTTGTGTGATGAGCAGGTTTGTTCTGTGTCTGGGTGTAATTTATCTATAATTGCATACTTTGGGACTAGATGACGCTGTGTGAATGTAGTAGAAAATTATAAAATTATAATTATAAATGTTATAAAGAGGTAAAGTGTGTGAATTTGTAATGTTGTAGGATTTACTGGACGAATTTTCAAAATTCTTTTAGTGGGTGGGCATCCAGCCCATTTATCGAGAAAGGTCATAGGCTATATAAGATCACGCTACAGCCAATACGAGCTGAGCAGTAGTAACGACGGGAGCGAACACCGACGCGACTTCTAGTATGCAATAATTTAGTACCTATCTTGCACTAAAACATTTAGGCTAAAAGAAAAATGACGTCTAAATATAATTTCGTTCATGCCTATTAAATAATGTTATTTAAATTAACTATGTTTTAGGAGATTTAAGTGCCGTATGAGTAAAGAAAACATTAAAACGAAATCAAGGTAATCTTTTCCGTCTACAAAAATAAATATTTTATCCAAACCTGCCCAGAAAAAAATAATTGACTCAAAATAAAAAGGTTTTAGAATTATAGGCTGATGTTTTGCACAATAGTTGTTGTCATAAATACATGATTAAGTCCAGGTTTTTGAAACATCCTTGTTAAATAAGTTCAAAGAGAATATTTTGATATTTCCTTTTAATGTCTCTCTTCTCAATTATTTTAACATACAAACGTAAAACAATAAGCAATAAACATCTAGCACAGTTATGAGGAAAATCCGCCACGGCCCCTTAAGCGAAGTACACTCACATGTAATTGAAGATTGTGAAAACATTCTTTAAACCTTCAAATAGAACTGTATCTTTAACTAGCACTGTACTCCTAGGTACGATTCAGACCAACCGGCTCGCGTCGCGCCGCATCGGAACGGAGCCGACCGGCTCCGACCGGCTGCCGCGGCATGCGTACGGCTGCCGCGGTAGCCGTACGGGTGCCGCGGCAGCCGACAGCGTCCGCTGGAATCCGTACGCACTCCAAGCGCCTAGAAGTGCCGCTCTCTTTGCGCCGCGTAGACGTAAAGTGAAATATTATTTAAAATATCGCTTGAAGAACACAACTTGAATGATTCGCTAGCTGTTGCTGCACCGTAATCTCCGTACGACACACAGCCGACCGGCTCCGACCGGCTCCGACCGGCTCCGACCGGCTGCCGCGGTAGCCGTACGCATGCCGCGGCAGCCGGTCGGAGCCGGTCGGCCGTCGCGACGCGTCGCGGGATGCCGACGGAGGTAACTATGCGTAAGTTGCATGCAAATATGAACTGTAATTACTGTTGATACATTTCAATGTTCTTTAACGCATTGTAAAATGCCGCCCGGTGCGGGCCGATGCGAGCCGGTTGGTCTGAATCGTAGCCTAATCTCCTGCTATTTGACCCAGTTAAGACTGTCCCTTCGTTTGAATCTGTTTTTTATTGAAAACCCCATCCTTTGTTAAACCTCTAGAGCCTTTTTGACATACTACCCTACTTTATATTATGTTTTCATTATTTTTGAGGTTATGTTACGCAACTATAGGCATAATAGTTTTAATTTATATTATTATGACTGCTATATCTACAAAGTATATTCTAAGTTCTAAAATCTAAGTAAAATCAAAATTCTAAGTATACTCTAGCTTTAGGGATCAATATTGCTTGACTACATACTCTTGTTTATTTTTGCCCATACATTATAATATTATATATTTGTTGCACAAGTAGATGCTTGAGAGCTTGTCCGCTTGCATTTTTATTAGTTACTTTAAAATTGTTTTCTTTTGGGTACTCTTTGTCTTTATATATCTTTATATATCTATAACTGTAGCCAGCCGAAATTTGCAGAAGTTGCACAAAGTTGCATTGTAAACAATGTTATATAGTGGTGTAATACCATTAAGACTAATATTATTATCATTATGTTACATGTAGCTTACAATATCGCTTTATAATAATCCATTTATTTCGGGATTGCATAGATCCCATAGATGAATACCTTAAAGAATAACATACATATATTTATTATAGATGCGTACACAATTTATTTCGGCGTCGTGTTTCGCTGAGCGGTGTTGTGCAATCTACCACGAAAACGTCTGTACACAACATTATTATTATTACAATATCGCTTTGGAATTAATATTCTGTAAAGGTAAGGTAAAGGTGTTGTAAATGTGTTTGAATAATAAATAAATAAATATATTAATATTTATTTATGTTTCTATGTATTTTGATGACTAGGTACTACCTTTTTATCAAAATAAAATAAAATAATGCGTGTTTGTTTACTACATACCTAACTAGTTTAGTCCTAACTAACTGTTTAGGATATGCAATGATATTAAAGTTCTTCTTTCTGACCTAACGATCGACAAAAACAAGCTGAAAGCGACTCTAATTCGCGAATGCTCTAGATTTCCAAACCTCAAACAATCATCATCATCATCATATCAGCCCAATGACGTCCACTGTTGAACATAGAGGCCTATGTTCAACAGTGGACGTAACACCTAATTTCCGCCACAGCGAGCGATTTTGTGCCGCCCGCATCCAACTGCCACCCGCAACCTTTACTAGGTCGTCGGTCCATCTGGCGGGGGGCCGTCCCACGCTGCGCTTTCCAATACGTACGTATACCTCAAACAATGCTATAACATTATTAACTAATAACTACAACAGCCCACTCACGTCAGTTTTCGTTTCCGTCCTAAGTTTGTTCCGATTAATCATTCTCTTGTCAATCAAACGCGCCGAGGCAATCTCGTATCAATCTATCAATTGTTCCTAACCCGAACTATATTGATCAATCCGATAGGCAAGTTGTAAATAAAACCGGTCATGTGTGCGATTGAAACGAACTTAATTAAGGCGGAAGAACAGTGTTATGTTGGTCAATACTAACTTCCTTTAGTGTGAAAACAGTTTTTAGATGCTGCAGCTTTATTAGTTCTTAACTGATGGTGGGAATTTTTGTTGGTGCGTGAAGACCAAAGTGGTTTAAGATGCGATGTAGGCCACGTATTTTATTAACTATTTTTAGGGTTCCCCAAAAGAAAAAAAAAGAACCTTTATAGGATCACGTCCGTCTGTCTGTCTGTCTATCAAGAATATTTTTCTCAATAATTCGTAAATCAGGGTTATAAGTAAAGGCAATTAAAAGATGCAGCCGTTCATGCTCCATGTTTGCCGATTATTTTGACGATCAAAAAAGTCAAAACCTATAAGGGTACTTCCCGATGATATATATGATATAGTAGTCGAAATTGGAAAGGGGTATAAGATGATAAGCTCAAAAAAGAGTAAGAGTAATAATTTATTCTGAACTGGCGTTACATAAAGATGATCCTACCTACCTTTACGTGTTATTCTAACTTACAGCAGCTATCCCATTACCTACTAAGATCTTAACTCTACTAATCACAAAAAAATGCATAATCGTACGGAATCCTCGGTGCGCGAGTCCGACTCGCCCTTGGCCGATTTTTTTTAAACCACGACTGTGTCAAACAGACATGGCGCGCCAGATGGTAAGCCTATATATATAATATATTGTATTATTTTCACTTGGGAATGAGAAACTTGATGACTAGGTGCTATTAAGGTGAATTATTAATACGAAGATTGTTTTTTTTGTATTCATAAATACGTAATATAATGTCGTAATAATTAAAGTTGTTGTTGCTTTATTCAAGTCAAGACTGAAGTCTTGGCTGATTGAAAAATGTTTTTACAATTTAAAAAATACTTTGATTGTAAAACTTTATAGGTGTTTCAGTTTCGTGTAAATATATATTAATAACTGTATAGATGTAGGTTTAGTTATTATATATTTAGTTACTAATTGAATTTATTGTAAAATTCGCATGCCTTAAAAAGGTGAATATGTTGGATTTTAAGTCACACAATTAACTACTACTGTACCATGTTCTTGGCGAATAAATATCTTTATCTTTTATCTTTAAAGGTGTTTCTAACTATTACTTTTAAACCAATTTAAATCATTTTTTTTTTAAAAGACAACGCCCGCACTATGGTACAAGCCCTGTGTCGCGGAGCTTTACAAACATGAAACTAACGGTCACAAAGTACACCCAGACTAGAAACAAATATCTATGAATCACACAAATATTTGTCTCGTGTGGGAGTCGAACCCACGTCACCCAGCACGGCGATGTAGTGGCAAGGCGACCACCTTAACCACTGCGCCACGGTGACAGTCATTATTTCGATATAGGGGTGTTAAAATTACTCTTGACTCATTGTACGGTCCGTACAACCTGGGATAAAAGCTCAATAAAACTAAAAGATAAATTAATTAACTATATTAATACTTGAAAGATAATTTGCTTAGATAGATAAAATGATAGAATGGTAGATGAGTACGCGACACGACCGTTGTCGGTAGGTATATGGTTATTGTGAACTAATTAATACAATTAATAAAAGTGATGAATGAAGTGAATTGCTGACATGATACAATTTAAATTGATGAATGTACGAGTATCGTATGACGAGGATCGTACACTCATTATTATTTATTATTATATCACATATATCATTAAAAGGCTGTAAGTTCTAGAATATGACAAGCGCCATACTATAGTAACCACTGATGTGAGTAATTAGATCGAACATAATTCATGCGTGAGATTAATTTTGTGATTTCGGTACACATACATGTTTGTTTTTCATAAATCGAAGGTAACTCATCAATATGTAAATTCATAGAATTGATACCAAAATAATAAATAACATTTTCATTTGGGAAAACAATACAATTAACGGGAAGCTTGGTAATGAGTATTTACTATCACCTTTCTGTAAATTAAAAAAAATAATTAATACATAGGTATTAATACTGCTGCACCTTTTTCCAGTAGGTGGGACAGCACAGGTTAAAAAAATATAATAAAAATATAATATAATAAATGCGATAATATCTTAAATCAGCAATAGACTGAGACCAGTAATATCAAGTAATTTGATTGAAAGTATCAACTCAGAACCTACTAAAAATAAAAAATAAGGCCTAGAGATATCGAGATTTCAAGTAGGCTGTTTGGAATCTCGACATTGACTGCATGGATATTGCTATAAAATATTTGAAAAATTAAATATGTTTATCATTTTCAAACATTTGGCAGCGATATCGAATCCGATTAAATCGAAGCCATCAGAATCCAGAGAAGTGAATGCGTGATTAAATGAGTTTAAAAAACCACTAGGTACACGTTAGGTCAGAGGTTTAGGTTTAGTTAGATAGTAAACGTTTGTCGTTGTGTGGTGCTTTCCAAGTTATCCATCGTCACTCTAGTTTTGCAAAAATTTTGCACGGCAATTTTGCGATGAATTATGCTATAATGTACACATGAATGATATAAAAACTGGATAATATGTTTCTCACAAATATATTCTATTTAAAATATTCCAATACTACTGCAAGCCTGTTGAACATAAGTCTTCTTAAAGGCATGCCACTTCACTCGATCGTGTGCCAAGAGCACGACGTGTTTCCTAAGCCATAAATAATTTAATTTTCCATTACAGCCAACATTTCTATTACACAATAACTAACTTTAATATGAAACAACAGATTGCATTTTCCTTCTCCAGATTTCACGATAGAAATACCTTTTAGTTCCAAACAATGTAATAGTTGTACTTCGCCATATTGAATTTTCAAAGCTAACTACTAACACCCGAGAGGTTTACACCAATCTACGAATAACTTAGTTACCCCATTTGTTAGAACGTTTTAGATCGCTAACATATAAATCTGTTTAAATCGGAAAAAGATAGGTAGAATTAGGTGCATAAATCTAGAATTCTAAGCTCCTAAACACCTTTGGTTTGCCCGAGAGATTGATAGCATTAACCTTTTCAATAAAACAGTCCCGTAAATTTAAGTTATTGTCTGTGCTGAGGTTTATTTTTTGATTCTGATTCTGTCTTCTATTTTGTTATGAAGAAGTGATTAATTTCTTTATTACCTCATTGATTGCCGATTAAATTAGTTGCAGCGTCTAAGATATTAGGTTTTGCTTTCTTGGAGTATCAATACGCTATATCAATGTTAAAATTGACATGCAGCAATCACACAGAATGATCATCATCATAATAAACCTGTAGTAGTCCACAGCTAGACATAGGCTTCTCCAATCGCACGCGTTTGAGTATGATTCATGCCCATATAAAATAAGTCTCTTTAATATTTTTTGTTGGTTATAATCATAACTATGACATCATTATTATCAAGTACCTACCACACGTTTTGCACACAAAGACTTGATAAGTGGGTGAAACAAGATGTCGATAAAAATTTTAATTATTTTATTTTCCATTAACGTTCGTAATTATTACCTCCCACATACACTAAATGATAAGTTAGAACTGACATGTTCCAGTTTAAATAGCTTTCTACAGAAATAAATTAGTTATTAAAGAAGATAATTGTAACTGCCGCACTCAGAGACGTCAATTAGCACTAATTTGTCATTAACACAATTTTTTCGTTGAATAATCGTCTTTAGGCGTATAGACTTAAGTATTACACGTTTTTACTAAATAAAATTAAAAGTTAGGTAACGTCTCTGAGTACGGCAGTTTCAATTGTATTGAAATTAGTATATGTAACTTGATTGAATAAATGAATTATATCAGGTTCCGGCGACCCACAACAAAACGAAGTGTTTGATGCGGTGAGGGGTATAATGTGTATACTGGCCTTCATCTTCAGGCCAGTGAATCCCATATACAGGGCCCTTTTCCTAAATGGTATGACATGCGAAAAAGGAGGTAGTCTATAATACTAAATAGCTTAAAAACCTCTAATCTATATAATTATATATCTGCTCTCGACTGTAGTGGCCATTTTGAAAAAAATACCAGATTCTGTCAAACTCCTCCCGTGACGTTTCACGCAATATTGGCGCGTCCCAAACCTATGACGATTTCTTTAAAATTTTATAAGAAAATCAGAAAACAAGAAAACTCAATCGATCACAGATTAAAATAGTATTTTATTATATTAGTATTATAATAGTAGTATTTTGTTCTTTTGTTTTTCAATGTTCTTTTATTTCTTCTATCTTAAGCACGAATATTGTTTTATTTTTGTTTTATTTTTAATTTTTAAAAAAGCATCCGTACGTCATATTTGAAAACCAGCGCCGGGCACTTGTGCTCGGCATTATGCTGAATGGTGCCTATTTGGTACAGACGCGAGACTGTTGTTTGTTTGTATTTGTTCTGTCTATGTATTTGTTATTCAGTATGTCTTGTGTTTGTACCAATAAATGTTTTCTATTTCTATTTCTAAAATTATAGATAAAACCTATATTGTTGGAATTGGTGTAATCTAACAGTATAAATAAATTTCATTACAAGTTTTCATTAATATATAATATAATATCAGGCTCCAAGTCAATACTAATAAAGATAACAAACAATGGAAAAGTTTGATAGGAGCAAGTATCAAGATGGCTTCAATACTAAATTCAAGCACTCTGTTTTCCTAACTTCGCTAATATTAAATAACGAGAGTTTGTTGTGTACGTTATATAGATTAAAAGACTAAATGAATTTTAATTAGTTTCTGTTTTAATATTTATAGGTACATTTAGTTTGTGTAACTTAAATTAAAATGGTGGCGTCTAGACACATTATTAATTTAATACAACTAATTTATCATTATCATTATATTATATTATTTATTATATTTATAGTACTTTACTATTAAATGGAATTTATGTGCCATAAAACTGTAACTTTTTTATTATTAAAATTTTTATTTTGTAATTTATTACTTAATTTTTTTTTTAGTCTTATTTAATTTTAATTTGACATATTATTATGTTGCAATCGTCAAGTACCTACTAGATATTAAAAACAATGATTTCTTTATTGGTAATTATTTCTAAGGTTGATAGTTTTTCTATATTTTGAAATGAAATGAAATGAAAATGAAATGAAGTGAAATGAAATGAAATCTCGTTTATTCATCTAGGTTACAAGGTAACACTTATGAAAGTCACAAGAATGTAACAGGTTATCCGAAAAGTAGTGTCAGCAAATTTGCCTACGACCAGTTCGCTGACGGGGTGCCTATTGAATAATACAGCTAAATGTTGTGTATTTTTGCATACCGTAATATTATGCGGTAAAACATGATTTTCTATTTACAACGAAGTATATAAGATCCAGTAACCATGTTTTTAGCAAAAATAAATATTCTATATTCTATATCATCATCATTTCAACCCAAAAAAAAAACGTTCAACTGCTGGGCACGGGTATACCCTAACCAACCTAATTATAGACTTAATTACTGGCTTATTGTACGATTATACTGAGGTCTTCCTTAATATCTATCAATCAATTTAAGTATGTGTTGGAAGAACCCAAAGCACTTAATAGCATTAGTTTAACATCAAAATCGTGTAACGTTAATGTACATTATTTATTTATCCACATAAATTCTGTTTTCAAAAAGCTTTAACACTAGGTAATTATTAATATCGTTTGGGACTAGCAAAAACAATTTAACAAACTATTTTTTTTTATAGCTTTAAGTGACAAACGAGCATGCGGCCCACCTGATGGTAAGAAAACTTGACGAAAATATAAATAAAATTCTCTTAGTACAGCAAATTATTTTAATTAACTTTGATCTTCCCAGTAAACATTTCATTTCAAATTAGATACACGATTGATAAATATAGCGTATGTAAACTTGCTAACTATGTCACTTAATTAATATATAATACGAAACCGAACGAACGAACCATATACACATGTTAATCAAATAATAAATCACTTTGAGAGGCTCTAGAATGAGACAGCCGTTTCATTTTATTTGTTTTATATATTCTAATTTTATTGGAATTTCAAAACACTCTTCAGTCCAAAATGTAAAATTGGTGAGCAAGTCTTAGAAGTTCATAACGTTTTCTATTTAAAAGAGTTATCAGGTCCCAAGAAAAGCTTACCCCCTGAGCAATGACTTCACCTAACACCTTGGTTTAATAAGTCTTGTTTGTTGGTGGTTTCATAAATTTATCATTAATTTCTTAACGTAAATAAGTCCATTGAACCTTCTGTCTGGCCGATGTGGTAAGAAATTTAGATTAATAATTATTATCACAATATTTGAAGGCATAAACTAATTCGGTCTGGGATGATCTGAATGATCTGGGACTGAGCTATGGCGGTTTTAAAAATGTCGCGAAACGGTTCAAGATAGGGAGAAGAGAGTGTCGCCTTATTTTTTGTTGGTCTTGGCGCTGGTGGTGGCACTACCGTGCCCCCGATATCTTAAATAATGCCTTATTTTTTGTCGGATTTGAATTTGTTACGTACTTAAGTTTCTCTGAAAACCAGATGCCTTTATTTATGCCTTATAAATAATTAAAAATTAATTAGTATAAACAGAATGTAAACAGCGGTTGATGAGTAGGTGACGTTAGGTCATAAAATAAGAACACATAAAAATACTAAATATAATACCTGCAAATATGTTGGCAGTTAATTATATCATCCAACCATTTGACGTCATAGTTTTGCTATAACGTATCTACCCACGCAGCATTATTATGTCATATACAAAACCTAATCGTAACTCCCTAACGAGGTATTTCCAAAGGACTAGGTTTTTCAAAAAAGGGGTAAACAAACTTTTTAAGGAACGACGACGCGCTCATGACGCCCCTGGTGTTACAGGCTGTACATTACAGGCTATGGTAACAGCTTACCATCAGGTGGGTCATACGCCTGCATGCCAACGCCGTCGTCGAATAAAAAAAACAACTAAATAAAAAAAATATTCAAATTTCTCAGTCGTGGGCGATGAGCGGCTACCGTCCGCCGCAGACCGCGGTGTTATCCACTATTTTATAACTTATGCGTAAATTTAGGCTAGCAACGTTCATAACAAATTTTATCAAAACTGGTCCAGTTGTCTGAGCGTGTAGGAATTATTATTTTATATATATTTTTTTTTTGTTTTATACCACGACGGTGGCAAACCGACGTACGGTCCGCCTGATGGTAAGCGGTTACCGTAGCCTATGTGCACCTGCAACACCAGGGGCATCACGAGCGCGTTGCCGATACAATAACACTCACAACGTTTTACCTTTATAATATTAGTGTGAGTTATAATAAAATAAAATGAATATTGATACTGACTGTTGGTTAAATATTACGCTGAGGCAGTCAAAGCTGTTGAGGTATTTTCACCAGAACTGCGTTCGTTTACAACACATCTATTTTTTACCCTACGTTGACATTACATTAGTTACTGTTTGACACATTTGAGACATTAATGTTTGATGAGACTAGTTGCATGTTCTTTTCCGTAACATACACCAAAACATATACTCATAGTTTAAAATTTAAAAGAAAAAAATAAAAAAATAAAAAAGTTCATGGTGCTACTCTCATCTCTATATTCGAATGTTCAGTTTTGATGTCGCTGTCAAATGTTTGAAAGTGACAGCGACCAAAGTTTCCTTACATTTGACAGCGACATTAAAATCGAACATTCGAATGTCGAAATTCATAGTAAGCCCCAGGAAAACTTGCGTTAAATAAACATTTGAACATCAGTATTGGTTTCTCTTGTTAAGAATCCAAGGAAAATATTCTTTTGTTTATTGACTTACTTCAACAATATCGTGTTACCAATTTATGCAAAAGACACCTTTACATTCTTTGAAAATAATATCTATAACGCAACCAATAGAAAATTATACGACTACCACATTGATCTAGTTCTAGTTTTCATTTCATTCTAGGACCAATCTTCATAAATAGGATATAATGTTTGTGCAGACCACTTTGCCTATGATTACTATCACAGCAATTTCGACTTTATATTATAGTGATCAAGTAATCACTTTCATACGACCTATTACTGTCATATTAAGTCACTGTCAGAATATAATATTATGGCCTTTTTATTCTCAGGATATCGTAAGTAGTCCTTATAAGTACAAATTCCAAAATAGATGTGCAAGAGAAAATTTGGAATATTAAGAACTTGTTGAAGAATGCTCTCTAATATTGCTTTTACACCAACAGAGTGGGGTAATGACGTAATTTTGTGTGATGTTTCGTGAATTTGACTTCCTCGATAAATGTGCTATTAGCTGGGCTATATAGCGCCTTCAACCAAATAAACAAAAGTTCAGCTTTATAACATTAGTATAAATTTACATGAATTTTTATTCTAACCTATCTATATAATATATAGCTCTATCACGTTACCTACTAATTTCATTCATTCCAATGACAAAATTTTGTTTTTTTTAATATTGTATAATCGTAAGGAATCCGATCCCTCGTGTGCAAATCCAACTCGCACTAGGCCGGACTTTTTCTCTCTCGATATTATGCGTGTGTGGTGCTTAGTCATCGTAACTAATGTGCCAAGTGGTTATGATGAGTTAGATGTCTATCTTCGTTCTAAGTGATACACTCTATAAGACCTGTCGCTGAGATATTATAAACTGAGTTATTGTACGGTAACCTTATAGTACACACGAAACTGCGAATTTTTGCGATGCGACGTCACAACGTTGAAAACTGCGTTTTTATTTTCTTACGATGATCCGTAGTTTTTCGTTCAAGTACATTGATATATTATATATGCTGTGAAAGAAAGAAAGAAGGTAGCCTCTTATGTCTATGTTATGTCTATCTATGAGCCAACTATGAAAGAAAGTTCGCAGTTTAATATGATGGGTGATCATTTTCAAATACTTGGTATAGATACCTATAGGTGGTTGTCGTTAGCATGTATCTATACAAGACGAAATTTTTTACTTACACATTAGGATTGTGTTTTGCATCTGAAATATCTTTTGTTAGGTACTTCGAAATTAGATTCATAGGTCGGATTCACTTAAATTATATTTTAAGGGGAGCTTTAACAGGTAGCTGATGATGATACATTGTTAGGTTAACTCCTCCTTGAGTAACATTCCTCAAGACCCACAAAAGTTTACATAATATTTTTATGAAATAATACATAACTACGAGATAAGTGGTAAATATAAGAAAAAGATTATAAATTAGGTTGATCTTTCTTTATTAAAATGCGTTAATCTCATTACTACCAATACTACTAAAGCCTACTAAAAACTACGCCATTGAAACCACCTAATTTAAGTACTTGCAATACAGATCAAATCTTTTTCCCAAAAATTGGTAATCAGAGAGTGGTCATTCCACCTGTTATAAACCTGACATCAATTAATTTATCCATTACCTGACTATTACAACAAGAATACGGAAAAGCGACTCAAATAACTATGTTTATGTATAAGCTATCTATAATATTTGCTTGAAGAGACTCCAGCCTCTACACTGTAAAGGCAAAATTTGTTATAACAATAAACCATTTAAGTAATTTGTTAAAACAATTAACATAAACGATCTAGTCTCGATATTGATGAAAGGTGCTCTCTGAGATATGTAAACATTTGAATGAAACTCTTTGATGTAATTTTTATCTCGTTGTTATTTATTTTTCGAAGGTAACAGACGTTAGTGGTCAGTTTGAGCGTTTTTACCTCGAGAATTTAAGTGGCAACGACAAGAAATTAAAATATCAGATTGAGGCTTTCTAAAATTTTAATTTGGATATAATATTCTAGGCCTCTCCTAACATACCACCGCGCCATAGCACTCTGTCCTCCGCCTTCCGCATCCAGTGACCTTTTTTAGGTCGTCGGACCATCTAGCTGGAGGGCGTGGCTGGAGGCTACGCTTGCCGAGTCGTGGTCTCCAATCTAGGACACGCTTGCTCCACCGTCCATCGGTCTTTCTGCAGTTATGACCAGCCCACTGCCACTTAGGAGAGGCCTACGTCCAGCAGTGGACTGCAATTGGCTGAAATGATGATTATATTCTAAATTTGATATTATGACGACTGTCAGCGTAGCGTAGCGGTTAAGGTGGTCGCTGCTAACATTGTCATGTCGAGTGACGTAAGTTCGATTTTCACACGAGACAAATTTGTGTAATTCGTTTATACTTGCTTCAAGTCTGACTGCCGCACTCAGAGACGTCAACTAGCAGTAATCTGTCATTAACAAAAATTTTTCATTGAATAATCGTCTTTAGGCGTATCGACTTAAGTATTAAATTTTACTAAATAAACTTTAAAGTTAAGTAACGTCTAGTTCGGCAGTTAGTGAACTTTGTATCCTTTAATAATTGTGTAATTGTAAATTGTATTCAGTTCTCCACGACATAAGGCTTGTTCTTGCCAAATGCTGGCGTTGTATTTTATTTAAATGCTTATAGATATTTTAGATACGTAATACTTAATTTATATATTAGATACGTAATACCCTAATACGTACTACAACAGGAGTGGAGGACGTAGGCCGCAAATCAGCCCAACTAAAATGGGAATGGGCGGGACATCTGTGCAGGATGCATCCAGATAGGTGAGCCCAGATCGTAACGCATTGGCTACCTGAAGACGGATATCGTTGGAGAGGTAGACCACGAAAGCGCTGGCGAGACGATCTGGATTCATTTGACAAGGACTGGAAGATCAAAACATCCAATAGAAAAGAATGGGAGAGCTTGCGGGAGACCTTTGCCCAGCAGTGAGACAAAACAGATTGAATTAAAAAAAAAAAATTCATAACAGAAACCTTCGCTCCTCAAATAATCGCCTCCTTGTTTGTAATTCCCACTCATCTGATTTTATTCATTCTTCTTTCACTATTTAATCCATCCTTCTCTGAAATGCCCTACCTCAGGAAATCAGGATGAGCACCAGCCGTTTCACTTTTAAAAGAAAAGTTCGTTGACTATTATTAAAAGTATAGTTCTGCAAATTATTGTTTATTTATTTTTTTATTTTTCGTTCATATTCTTATTACCATCATCATCAGCCCCTCGTATCACGTATTCTTTTCCATATATATATTTATTTATATAAATATTTAGTATATATTTATGTTGTATATGCTATGCTATATTTGACTGGCCTGTTGGTCTAGTGGTTCGTGACCCTGACTCCTAACCGGAGGTCGTGGGTTCGATCCCCACCCAGGACAAATCTTTGTGTGATGAGCATAAAAGTTTGTTCTGTGTCTGGGTGTAATTTATCTATAATAAGTATGTATTTCCAAAATAATTATTTATGTAGTATATCAGTTGTTTAGTATCCATAACACAAGCAAATATAATTGCTTAATTTGGGACTAGATGGCGCTGTGTAAATGTGGTAGAAAATGATTATTATTATATTATTATGTACGTTCACAAAATCCACAACTCTATTACTTTACATGCACCTACTTTGTCATATCTCTGCATCACCTAAAGGTAGACTGGTAGATAATGCTTTAGGCATTAGGTTACATTGTATTGTGTATGAAGTTTTAAATAAATAAATAAATAACAGCGGCAGAGTTCAGCTAAATTTGCCAGTATAGCATATATACATACTGGCAACCTACCATCGTGATTCTCTTAAAATTAAAACGATCCAAAAGCACTGATAACAGCGTAGTACATAAGTACATTTCACCTTAGAACAACCATTTAAGTACCACAGAATGATTGATCGTCCTTTTTTTTATTTAGGGACTCACCTACAATCTCATGGTCGGCAGACCCATGTCACATAAAATAGGTATGACAAGCTAGATAGACTTAATAATATTAAGAACACCTATGAAAACTAAAGCTATTACAGAATTCCTAAAATTTAACCAATCGATTTAAAGTTTTAGTTTCTTTTTTTTCTTTTTTTTTTTTTTTCATCATTTCATCCAAATCATTGTTTTTTCACATAGACCTAGGATTTTCACTCAAGCCATGCAAACTTCCTAGCAATAAAATTGAGTGTCAAAAATATAAATAAATTAATACTTTTCTAAAGAACGCGTTTCCGGTTTACTCCACAATTTTTACGAGATCTACTGTAAATAGGCCAAGTGCACAGCTACTGGCAGTCAGTGAAAAGAAAAAACTTTTTCCTGTTGTATATTATTAAAGTGACATTTCGTTGCTCTCATAAAATATTTTTTCACATTATATACGGCCAGTATTCGAATGAATTCAAATTTTAAATATAATAAGTAGTACGTATCATTATGTTCTATTGCAAAAAAAAAGAAAAAAATGAATGAAAATCGAACTCTTCAATTCTAAATTGATGTATTCTTTCTGTACAAAAATCTTCATAATGTCTCGTTAGAATAAGTTTATTTTACCTTTATGAATATTAATGTTAGGCAGAAGCTCGTGTCTATTATTCACATTTATTTCCCTATGTAACAAATGTGATAATGAAATCTAAATAAATAACTGATCATACAATATTTGAAGAAGGTATAATATTATTCCTAGCATTTTACATCCCAACTCGTAAAATAAATTAAGTATTATATCTCGGTATTTAAAAATGGAACAAATCTGTCATAATTGGCACCTTTTAATTATAAACTTAATTAATTAAAGATTGTAACTTACCGAAAGAGACTTCAATTATGGAGTATTAAAATTTTCCGAACCGCCGACTCTTCGATGTCACCCGCATCATAAATCATCTAAAGCTAACAAACTTTCCGCACTTCAACCAAAATAGCATTTAAAGTACCTGCTTCTGATAAAAATATTAATAAACGAGATCAAGGGATAAACTTCAATACTACCATTTAGTTATTAAAACTATTCAGTTAAAGTTTTCTTTTTAATTCCACTCACAACACACACAACACTTTGTATTAAATTAGAACGCTATATTTGAAATTTAAATGGAATTCATCGAATTCAATTTCGGTGACTTTAGATGTTCAATTTCTGAAAAGCAGCAAAGACACGCTGCGTTCAAAGTTGCGAACATTCTGACGCGTCGGTAAGGCGGCCTCGCGACCGAGTCCCACAGAATAGACTGGAGTTAGTAACTCGTACTCGGAACGAAATGGGAGTAATGCGCATGGTTCGAGAGCATAATAATTTGTGGTGAAAAGTGAAGATTCACAGCAAGCTTTTACTGGGAATGCATCTTTTGTATTCTGAGTGCAGTGACCGTTGATTAGGCAGCAGTTGCCAACCGAAGTTTAACAAAAAAGTTTTACGAGTTATTTCCCTTGAGTTGTAAATTTGTTTCGTCACAGGTAAACATTTAAAATTTCGAACGTTGACTGAGACGCACGGGCTGAAAAAATATGTTATGTGTTAAAATTAGGGATAGCATCATTGAAATGTTTCTGTCATCATAACCTGTATTTACAGGACCTTTGTTAGAAATACGAGTAGTTAAATCAAGTTTACACTACTAATTCCTCTGTAATAAATCTAAAAGTTGTTTAGGTTGGATAAATGGATAAACATTAATATTACAGCGTAAATAATTGAATGCATTAAAATATATTAAATCAATCAATCCAGCTTTATTGACCAATCTTTTTTGCGTCGATCGACCTGGTCGGATATCATCTAAACTGCGCTACACTATTTAGTTTATCGATCTATTTAAAACTTTATGTCGAATCTGTGCTCGCTGTGGTGGAAATTAGGTGAGGCCTATGTTCAACAATGGACGTCGTTGGGCTGATATGATGATGATGATGACGATGCTATTTAATATCATAAAGTTGAAGTGTTTATATTTTTGTTTGGTTGAACGCGATAAACTCAGGTACGATTTGAAAAATTCTCTTGGTGTTGGATAGCCCATTTAAAGAGGAAGGCTATAGGCTATATAAGGCGACACACTAAAATGTTATGTTCTTTTGGTGTAGAATATACTAAATATTGCTATGTCATGCCATGTGCGATGAAATCCTGAAAGAAAGATAGACACAGTTATTTTTGATTGTCACTGTGACGTAGAGGTTATGGTAATCGCCTCGCAACTAACATAACCGACACGCCATTCTTATTATCGATTTTCAATGATTCATTTCTAATAAATTAGCATCGATTCATAACTGCCGATTTTATTTATTATGAAAGAAGTTCATAATAAACTAGATTCAAGACAATAACGTTGATAAAATAATAATTTACAGAAAACACTAATGTTATTATTTTTTGCTTAAACCGGGTATCGAACCTGGTACATAGCAGCAGTTGTTAACAT
Source organism: Laspeyria flexula (assembly GCA_905147015.1). Classification (NCBI taxonomy): domain Eukaryota; kingdom Metazoa; phylum Arthropoda; class Insecta; order Lepidoptera; family Erebidae; genus Laspeyria; species Laspeyria flexula. Next base: position 4,632,133 of record LR989964.1, on the reverse strand, counting down.
TCTTACTGAGTTACCGCGGCAGTCTATTACCAATTAAGATTACAGATAAATTAACACTATCTTGACACTTGACGACACGCACGGGAGTAGCCTTAAGCAGACAAGAGCATTGCGAAAAAAGGAAAATTTGAAATGAAATCCCATACCAACCCGTCTGGCCAGCCTGGTATAATAGGTTAAATTCCTTCTACAATATTTGGAGCAGACTTATGCCCTGGGACGTTAATGGGTTGTAATGATGATGACACTTGATTTATTATTATTATTATTTACTTATTAATTAGAGTACATTGTATGCCTTATAATTTAAAAATCTTGTTTCACTAAACTGTATTTTAGTACAGTTTGACTGTGAAATCAGAATGTATTTATCACATCTATAATTTACTTAGTAAGTACTATTAAAAAACATGAAAAATGGAGTTTATACATTGTAAAAATATATAGACTTTTGATTAAAATTATTGAATAAACATGTTTAAATTCTATTGTAGGTATAGGTGTAAATTATTATCTATGGCAAGGATTCTGTAAAATATTTTTTTACTTTACTTTTAAATTTTGAATATGCAGGCTCTTTTCTTATGTCTATAGGTAAACTATTTAATAAGTATGGGATACGTTTTTTGAGTGTTCTATCTCCATATACATTGGTTACCCTGGGAACAACGTATTTACCCGAGGTCATTGCCCTCGTGTTATAGTCAGAGTTATTCTCTTCTGCCTAAATGTAGAAATTTTATTAACAACCAGCTGTTGCCCACGGCTTGTCTCTGTCCGGCTTGTAACTGTTTCTATTTAAAAAGTAATTATTTTGAACTCACAGACGTCATCATCATGTATAACAGTATGTATTTGACATCCCAGCATAAATGTTTACGTTTTTTCATCGGAAATATTAGTTTAGTTAGATAGATATTTGTTTATTTATTAAACTCTTTCCTGCTGATAAATGTTATAAGCACGTGATCCTCGTAGTGCAATGCGCGTCATTATCACTAAAGGCATTTTGTACCTTTGGCACCATCCTCCGTACGCGTACGGCGCGCCGTACGTCTGTTTGCCACCGTCGTGGTATAAAAAAAGTAAGGTGGCAGGTATCTGTTGTTGTTTATGTTGTTGTTTTTTTATTAATAAAAGGTACAGTAGGTATATGCCTTATGATCTACACACCTTGTCTCACATAACTGTATTAAAATACAGTTTGTCTGTGAAATCAGTATTTACTTATCACATCTATACTTACTAAGTACTATTAATATATATGTATAACACATAAAAATGGAGTTTATATAGATATAGTTGGGTCTCCCCGTAGATTTTTGTTTGATCACTACTCAGCTCCTAGTAGCCTGTTATTATATACCATTATAACCTTCCTCGATAGATGAGCTATTCATTTTTCAATTCGGTTGAGTAGTTCCTGAAATTAGCGCGTTCATCCAAACAAACAAACTAACTCTTCAAAATTAGTACTTATATATTTTGTTGTAAAATAACAATTTTTATCAATTGGACATGTCAATATCATAGGAGGAAAATATTAAAAATAGGTATCTAATAACTAAATATTTTATTCAGTTGTTAATTGTCTGTAAAATTAAAAATAAATAACCACATAAATAAGTACGATTGATGTGACACCAAAATCGATTGATTGACAGGGAGAACTTTGCTCTTGACGATGATGTCAATTAGTTTCGTCTGCATAAGTAACTGACAAGTTTTTGCTATCTTAATATATGGGCTTGAGGCAAAGTCTAGTGTAGTAATTTATCAAGTCGCCCAGAACTTCGGACAACACAGACTTCCAACTTGACTTAACGACTACCACATTAAGTAATAATCGGGACCAACAGCTTCACGTGCCTTCCAAATTACGAAGACGCTCGAGAATGAAATTGCCACAAGCAGTCATCCATCATGGACTGACCTTGTCGGACATTGCTTTACCCTGATTATCGTTACAAACATCTCAGTAGCACAAACTTAACCTCAGTAAAGACACTAGTTTTGTTTAAAAATAACTAGTATGCAACTATTATCCACCAACCCGCACTAGGCCAGCGTGAGTGGATTATGGCCTAAACCCTTTCAACTCTCTAGTTAGAGGAGAGGAGACCCGAGCCCAGCAGTGGAACTTAATAATAATAATAATATTCTACCACATTCACACAGTGCCATCTAGTCCCAAAGTAAGCAATTATATTTGCTTGTGTTATGGGTACTAAACAACTGCTATACTACTTAAATACATTTTTTTTTTTGTAAATACATACATAATTATAGATAAATTACACCCAGACACAGAACAAACCTGGATGCTCATCACATACAAATGATACAAAAATAAAATGGGTTGTTGATGATGATAACTACTATGAAATGATAAATAATGAAGATTGTAAATTTTTTTTTACAACTTACAGTTAGCCTAGTCCATGGGCTATTATTATAATATAACTGCTCGCCATCAGGCGAGCCATACATCTATTTGCTAACGTCGTGTTATAAAAGAAAACTTTAGTATACATTATTTTTCCATATTCCATCCAATACCATTTCATCTATACAAATAATTAAATTTGGACAATGTCTGTTTGTAATAATAAAATAACCGCTATTTACTACATGCTTATGAATGTGTATACGGTACATATACCAAAATAATTTTTTTTTACAATTTTTGTCTGTCTGTCTTTATGTCTGTCTGTTCCAGCTAATCTCTGGAACGGCGGGCACGATTTTGATGAAACTTACACTGGCATGTAGCTGATGCAATAAGGAGTGACTAAGGCTACCTTTATTTTAGAAAAAATCTGAAATTATTATAAAGAAGTAATTTTCCTTTTTTTAAATTCCACGCGGACGAAATCTCGGGCACAGCTAATAATAAATATAACTTATATTCAGTTTCAAGCGCTGCTGAAAATAGTTTTATAGTGTATTGTTAATTAACAAATTGGTGGTTAATTGTTTCATTAATTAAAAAAGCTATAAAATTAATTTAATCGCCCTTGATATTATCCTGTTCGCAAGCAGGAAGCGTTAAGTAATGATATCATGCTTTAAAATAATCCAATGGTTCTAAAAAAGGCACAAGGCTCCGTTATGCAAATGCACTTTGATTTGTTTTCACATTAAAAAATAAAACTTTCACGACCGATACTCATATTAAATACCGATCGATATCCGTGTAGTGAAAAATTAAGAATACATAATGTCACTACCCCATGTCAACCTATGGGTGTCCAAAATGGCAACTAAGGTTACTCACTCTAATGCAGACAAGAGCAATAACGAAAAGAAAAATTCGAAACAAACTCTGTACCAACCCGTCTGGCCAGCGTGCAGCTTGATGTAGAAGGCTAAATTCCCTCCACATTCTTTGGAGAAGACCCGTGTCTAGTAGTGAGACGTTTATGGGTTGAGATGATGATTATGATGATACAGCGGGAATTAACTTCATTTTATACTTTCTAAGCCTTAGTTTAAGAGACCGGCGTGCTAAACACGCGTTACAAGTTCGATTCCGACCCGCAGTACTAATGTGGATTTCACTTTGTGGAATTTATATGTACTAGTCATTGAAGGAAAACATGGTGAGGAAACCCACATACCCTAGAAGAAATTCTAAGTGTATGTCTGATCCACCAACCCGCATTAGGCCAGCGTGTGTGGATTATGGCCTAAAACCCTCTCAGCTCTCTAGATAGAAGAGAGGAGACCCGAGCCCAGCAGGACTTAATGGGTTGCTGATGATGATGATGATGAAGGCTTAGTTTAAATATAATTTTAACAAAATAATAATAATATTATTTTATATGTAGTACCTAATAGTAAACACAATGAAAAAAAACCTATCTTTAACTCTGTTCTATGGTAGTAAATTTAATTCTGACATTTATTTGTGACAGCTAGGAAATGTATATCAAAATTTAGAGTTAAAATAACTGACTTTATTATTGAAATCAATCAAAACCATTCATAGTAGTGACGAAGCCGACACTCAACAATGATTATTTCAGACAACTCAATTTGATTTAACGTTTGTTTCAATTAATGAATAATATAGCAGTCAAATAATGTTATTGCTGTTGCTAAGCTATACTAAATTTGATTTACGATGCCCCATGCGGTGCACAGATCAGGTTTGCACGGCGCTCAAATCGACGCTGTCAATGACTGCAGGAAATCGAAGAGACTAGTTAAAGAAAATCTCTTGAGAGTATATCGCGGCCCTTTGAAATGAGGACACGATGCACAGAAAAAGAAAATTAATATTACGAAGAGGTTGAAACGAAATTTCTAGCTAAAAAATATAATATCACATAGTCTATTTCTTATCAATTTACCACGGAAGCAAAGGCGCAGGCAAAAGCTAATCAATGCATTTATTCGTCATCATCATTTCAATCCATAAACGTCCCACTGCTGGGCACGGGTCTCGTCCAAAGAATGAGGAGGGAATTTAGCCTACTATACCACGCTGGCCAGACATACATATAGGGTTTGTTTCGAATTTTCCTTTACTTGCAGTGCTCTTGTCTGCCTTTAGTTGCTTTTTACGACACCCACGGGCTGAGATAGTGTTCTGTTCTTAATCTGTCACTATATTTTTTTTGTTATATCTTTATATATACATTTTTTCTGTACGTGTGTTGACAGTGAACTCCTCCTCAACAGCCGAAGCGATTTGAATGAATTTTTGTGTATGTGTTCAAGTGGATTCGAGGATGGTCAAGGAAGACAAAATAAAAAAAATAAAAAAATGCAATCGATTGGTATATCATGCAGGACAACGTCTGTCGGGTCCGCTAGTATTATATATATTATTTCATAGGTATATACAACAAAAAATATTTCTTTCCTTTATCCGTTATAGACTTCGAAACCACAGAACAGGGATAGATTATTTTAGAGTTCGAAACCATCCAACAGATATGCTCCAAACCGGTTTTATTAGAAAGGTACTAATGAGTAGAAGTTTCGTCCTATTTAACGAATTCCGCATCCGATTTTTAAAAGTCGCAGGCGATAGCTATGTATGTGCTAGTATTAACAAACAAACTTTTTACCCTCAAACTGAACTGATATAATAAATCTGAAGAGCTTGTTTGTTCGATAGAACTCGCTAATCTCAAGAACTTAGGGTTGGAATGTAAAAAAATCTGTTAGTATTTGATAGTTCATATATTGAGGAAAGCTATGGGCTATATAGCATCACGCTACGACCAAAGCAGCTGAGTAGTGACCAAACAAATATCCTTCATCTTTTTAGTGTGCCGTCTCCTTTCGAAGGTTGGGAAACATTATGGCAATTTCCACCTTAAACAAATATTACCATTTAAACAAATATCCATGTGAGTAAAACTCCGGGCACCAATTATTCAAACAAATAAATTACTCAGAATTTATAACAAAAGCTCTTCATCTGACAGTTTCACATATCCCTTATCAATACCATGCATTTATGCACATCACATCATGTTGAACATTGGGCTTCACTACGTTATGTAAACTGACACTGACACATTTAGATATGACGTACGTGTGTGCGTGTGACGACTTACCACGTGTTGTGATAGCAATGGGAATCTAAGGCCATTGCACGTTTTGCTTGGCAAATTTGGAAGGAAGATTTATTCATCATTTAACACATTTATATTTGATGGATAAATTAATAATCAATATACATAGTGAATCCGTGTAGTGACGGATTTAGAATACATAATGTCACTACATCTCAGCCCGTGGGTGTCGTATAAGGCGACTAAGGGAGTAACCTTATGCAGATAAGACCACTGCAAGAAAAGGAAAATTCGAAACAAACCCTATACCAACCCGTCTGGCCAGCGTGGTATAGTAGGCTAAATTCCCTCCACAATCTTTGGAGGAGACTCGTGCCCAGCAGTGGGACGTTAATTGGTTGAAATGATGATACATAATGACTTCGAAAACAACTTAAATATTCACCAAATGAAAATATTAAATAACATTACATTTTGGTGATGTTTCTGTGTAACGTAGTTGCACCCTCTACAGCTTAAGTTAAAAAAAATTCAATTGTTTCAAATCATCATCAAAATTTCAATTGTTGAAGTTATTGGACAAAAGCCTTTCTCAATAAACTGGCAGCTACCTATTGCGAAATATTTCAATAGTTGATTTCTATAAAATCGGCATAAACAATTCATAAGCTATAGAAAAGATTTTTGAATAGCAAAATTATGTTGTTAAAAAATTACATCGTCATTACAACCCATAAACGTCCCACAGCTGGTCACGGGCTCCTCGAAAGATTGTGGAGGGAATTAAATTTAGCCTACTATATCACGCTGGCCATACGGGTTAGCATAGGGTTTTTTCTGCTTTGTAAAAGGTGACCTTTTACGACACCCACGGGTTGAAATGGGGTAGTGAAATTATTTAATCTTAATACATCGCTACACGGAAAATCTATATAAAAAAGTCGAAATGAAATCTCGTTTATTCATCTAGGTTACAAGGTAACACTTATGAAAGTCACAAGAATGTAACAGGTTATCCGAAAAGTAGTGTCAGCAAATTTGCCTACGACCAGTTCGCTGACGTGGTGGAGCTATGAGAAGAACTGGCAAGAAACACACGCCACTCTTTTTAAAAAAGTGGATAGTTACAATCTTTTGTAATTTACAATTTGGGTAGCGTGTAAAGTGATGCAGCAGAGCACCACAGTCGGGTTATTAATAATTTTATTGGTTTAATTAATTCATAATTATTCATAGTAGTTTTAGATTTTGTCGCGTCTCTGCAAAATTCGTTGAATTTAAATTTAGCTTAAATGTTAAAACAATATTAAAATATTCAGAGGCTGTACGACGAGGTCAACTAATCTTTTATTAAAAAAAAAGATAAAAAGATCGTAAGTTCCCACCACCACGTCTTCGTACTTCGTAAACAAAAAATAAAGCAAATACTTTGAGTAGTTCATTAAATGTGAGCGCCTTTGTCTCATTAGCTATTCTTGCCACGACTTGATTGAACTCTAAAAATGGAATAAATGGTAAGTTTTTTATGTTATTTTTAACTTTGATTGCTCAATTTATTAAAATAAAAATGTTGAATTATGTATTTGAATAAGAAATCAGCTATAAAGTGTGTTTTGAAAGTATTTTATTTTAAGTTTTCACAAATAAAAAACTGAAATCTGTTTAAAGGTTCTTTGTTATGTAAAAATTAAGTTAGACATAATGGTATAATTAAGTATGTATAATTGTATACCTACTAAAATAACTAATAAAAATTTAATTCCAGTTTGAATCAATAAACCTTATTCACCACGAGTTATAAATGAGAGATCATCATTTCAACCCATAAACGTCCCACTGCTGGGCACTGTCTCCTCCATAGAATGTGGATGTTGGTATAGGGTTTTTTTTAAATTTTCCTTTTCTGCAGTGCTCTTGTCACCACGCACAAAACATCAAAGAGACGCAATAGCCGTGTCATGGAAGAAGCGAGGAGATATGGTAACATTACTTGTCATGCCGCAAGTCATACCGTCATGCTTCCCGTCATGCTCCATTTTTTATCAGGCGACCGGCTAAAAAGTACGCAAGTAATTACGCAAGTAGAACAGTGTGAGAGAAGAGTGAGCAACATCACGGCAGTACGAATACCAAAGTGAGGCAGAGCCATACAAATCGTGTCCAGGGGCCTTACTCTGAATTTCGACATTTGATTAGTCAGTTTTGATGTCGCTGTCACTTTCAAGAATTTGACAGTTACATCAAAACCGACTAAGTCATATGTCGAAATTCAGAGTAAGCTCCCTGTGTAGCAAAAGTACACAATCAAGTCGTTCACTGGTTACCATAGCAACTATTGCAAATAAATATGCTATTTCTATTACACGTAATAAGACTAATGATTATAGCATAGAGAGCTACCGATGCGCTTATCGACCGTCAACGTAATGAATGTATGAGTGTGTACTTGAGGGTGGGTGAAAATGGATTTCTATTGATACAACTTGATCCTGCCTGGGTATCAATGAGTTATCATGTTAGGTAATTTCCAATTTGTAAAACAATACGCGGTAATGTGGCTAGGTTTTGGGTACGTTTCCTCAGGAATCTGATCACAATCAGATATTCATTCATTAAAGCTCCTTGACGTCATAAAATCCTATGAAACGTAGTGATTATAAGTGCCAAGAACTTCCATATTTGTTTGCAAAATGTTGGAGTTAATGGTAACGTGATGGTACCAAGTGCGCGCTTAAACTTCAGATAACAAGAAATTTACAGAAACGACTCTGTTTTTATATATGAACGTTAATTTTTATGATCTTAATCTTTGTGTATGAGCTTATTAAATTTTACGATTTAATAATTATCAAGTTGTATGTGTGTTTATTTGTAAAGATATAATTTACAAATCATCATTATCATCATTTCAACCCATAAACGTCCCACTGCTGGGCATGGGTCTCCTCCAAACATTTTGGAGGAAATTTAACCTATTATACTCGTACCTCGCTGGCTAGATGGGTTGGTGTAGGGTTTTGTTTCGAATTTTCCTTTTCTCGCAGTGCTCTTATTGCTAAAGGTTAGACACCCACAGAGAAAATGGAGTAGTGATAAAATGTATTCTTAATCCGTCACTACGCGGACATACTCACATAGAGTGAATTAGATTAATCCATAGGATCCTTTTCATTCCTGTATAGTATTCGCAGGGTTTGCAGGCGTCACTGTGGGTGAAAGCTAATCACTACTTAGTATAAAACAAAGTCGCTTTCTCTGCCCTATATCCCTATGTATGCTTAAATCTTTAAAACTACGCAACGGATTTTGTTGCGTAGATTTTTTAATAGATACACTGATTCAAGAGGAAGGTTTATAAGTACAAAATACATACCACGCGGGCGAAGCAGCGAGCGGAAGCTAGTTTGAATATAATTACTATAGTCTTGTTCAGGTAATCGTAATAAGCCTTTGGTTATTGAATCTCAATTCTCTCGGGTATATCAAACAATAGAAATCAATAACTCACTTAGATTAAGTAGTCTCATTACACATAAATCAATCCTCTTATATGTGGATCTGTTAATTAATACGGCACTTGCAAAATGTTCTTTATCATTTTCTTGATAAGTTCGAATTACGAACGTATATATTTAGAAAATATAAAACATATTATGATGACTTACCATCTGCTAACGGCGAAGGAAAACATCGTGAGGAAACCCACATACCCTAGAAGAAATTCTATAAGTATATCTGATCCACCAACCCGCAATAGGCTAGCGTGAGTGGATTATGGCCTAAACCCTCTCAGCTCTCTAGTTAAAGGAGAGGAGACCCGAGCTCAGCAGTGGGACTTAATGGGTTGCTGATGATGATGAAAACATATTTGTTCCGCCCTCAGCTTTGCTCGTGGTATATCTATAATATAAAGTAACCTTTATTCTTCTGCAAATTTCCACAAGCTACATCAGCTGAGTGACTCATACTTCAAACCTAATATAAAAACTTCAGTACTTCGTGTTTTCATAAGACATAGTCGTTAAGCGAAGTCAACTTAGTCTAGCTAACTTCCTGTGAGTTAAACAACTGACATAAAGCGAGCCATTAACCGCACACACAATAAGGAATAATTATGTTTTTTAAATTCGTGTCTTTTCAGAATTTAATATCAGTGACCGAGTTTCTTTAACTAACATCATTGGCTTCTGTACCAATTTTCTTAAGTCCAGTGGACTGCAATAGGCTACAATAAATTAATAATAATAAATAAATATTGTTTATTTCAGGCAATTTATCCCATATTTTACAAACAAATAAATTAATAAATCAATCAAATTTTATTTGCAAATATGGGTACAGTGAATGATGTTACAAAATAAATAATAATGATCTTCCATACTTCACCTATTAGGCATATTCAAATTCATATTAATTATTAAAAATAGATAAATATTAAAACATCATAAAAACTACACATTAAATCAATACTAATGAATAAATAATAGAACAATGGAATAATAATATAATATAAAACATTTAAATTTATAAATATACATTTAACCTGGCGATCGTATTATGTATATGTGACAAAAAACTGCAGACGCTAATTTATTATCACATACATACATACAATGATGACGATGATTAGCTTCTGTCAATCGCCATCTTGAAATCAGCAGTATTTGTATATTAAGGACTAGAACACGTGGGACTTCACTCCCAGCGTTCTTTATTTGGCCACTGCTTAGCTCCAATTAGCCGAAGCGTGGTGTTATATTATATGCCTATATTACTCAATGATAATAATGTAGCTTGACTTGTTGACGCTTGTTTCTAACGGTGAAAGAATTTATGAAATCGGTCAAGTAGTTTTTAAGTTTATTCGTTACATACAAATATATAAATATACAAATCTTTCCTCCTTATATTATTACTAGCTTCTGCCCGCTGCTTCGCCCGCGTGGTATGTATTTTATACCTATAAACCTTCCTCTTGAATCAGTCTATCTCTTAAGAAAACCGCATCAAAATCCGTTTCGAAGTTTTAAAGATTTAAGCATACATAGGGACGGACAGACAGCGACAGTGACTTTGTTTTATACTATGTAGTGATATATAGTATAGAAGTATAGATTTTTCTTAAGTTTAAATAACTTTTTATTAGAAAATGTAGTTTCTAAATCTAAATCTTAGGTAAAATGTGTTAAATGATAATAAGAAATAACAAAAAATTGTTCATGAAACTCCTTTGACCTTGTTTAACCGTAAAATAAGGTTCATTCACAATTCGTTCAATTTTGTTAAACAAAAATAGAACGGAAGTTACCCATATAATATATTATACCATCTTCCTTGAATTCAAAATTATTGTACGTAAAGGATCAACATATCAGTTTCCTAGTATTCTACATCTATTTCTGTTCTAATAATATAAAGTTATAGAATTTCATATTTGCTTTCGAGGAGTACTGTTTCCTTAACATGACTGACTGAAGAAGACACTAATTGAGTCAATTTTCAGTGTTTATTTAGTTGACATTTTGGTAAGTAGACGTGGAGTTATCACCTTTTTCATTTTATTATTTTTAAAAGCGTTAGACTTTGTCGCAGACGTAGTTGTTACGTAGTCAGACTACTACTAGGCTAGGGAACAAGCTTTTTGTCGCACCTTTGCGAAAATTTTACAACATAAAATTTGACTGGCCTGTTAGCCTAGTGGTCAGTGCCGCTGACTACTAAGCTGGAGGTCGTGGGTTCGATTCCCACCCAGGACAAATCTTTGTGTGATGAGCATGTATATATCAATAATATATTATGTATGTATTTACGAAAAAAAATTATCTAAGTACTAGTATATCAGTAATTGTCTAGTACCCATAATACAAGCAAATATAATTGCTTAATTTGGGACTAGCGTGATGTTATATAGCCTATATAACCTTTCTCGATAAATGGGCTATCTGACACTAAAAGAATTTTTCTATTCGGATCAGAAGTTCCTGAGATCCTAGCGTTCAAAAATATAAAACATATTATTCTGATGACTCACCATCTGTTAACGGCGAAGGAAAACATCGTGAGAAAACCCACATACCCTAGAAGAAATTCTATGAGTATGTCTGATATTAATTCTTTTAAAGTACTGCAGAAAATACCTTAACTTTGGTAATTCTATTTTATTGTGAAGACTATTAATGCAACCAACATCAGAGCTCAACTAACAACATTGTGAAAGAAACCAAACTTTTTATTTATAAAATCCACTTTCCACTTTTCCATTCGAATTAACAAAACTTTTAGAAAATCTACAACAACAGGCCCGTACTGCAGAATTCTTTTAATATAATGTTTTAAATTAATTATATTATTATTTAGATTTATTGTATGTGGAATGAACTCCCTAAGAACGGCGACGTTTTTCCAAGTTTTACGTTTTTACAGTATAGGGTTCTTCAAAAAAAAGGTGAATAGGTTTCTCAATGGTATGTTTTCCTAATAATTTCTAAAAAAAATATGTGAATTTCTGAACACTGGTGTTCCTGGAACGATTCTAATTCAGGAATTTATTAATCTATTTGAATGAAAGTTTATTTGTTTATGATTTAGGAATGCAATATGAATTATACAAAAAGTGACACGAAGTATACAGGGTGGAATTTTGTAATGCCACCTGGAGAGAAAGTACTCTTAATGCTAGAGATAGTTAAATGCAATTCTGTTTCTTTTTAATAATAAAGGAATATTTAACTTGAGTAAAAATAACTATCTCTAGTATTTAACGTACTTTCCCTCTTTTATAAAAGTCCCTCAGCACTGTTTTCACCATAGTTTTGATTTTTAATGAATCCAATGTCGTCTATAAAACTAGGTCACGCAAAAACGACTACTTTGTTCATCCCATAACCTCAAATCTCAAAACGAAGCATAGTTTTTTTCATTGAGTTGTTTATTCAACTATTTGCAGTTATAATACTATGATAGTATGTTAAAAATGAATGTAAAAAAAACAAATAGTACAACTCATTGAATAGAAGCAATTATTTTATCAAAATTGTCATTCATCTCATGGGTCAAAACCACAGAACAGAGATAGGTCTAAAACAGTTGCGATATGAAGCATAGAATAAGTCCTTGAAACTAAAATAAAAACCGTCTTTTGTTTAATAAATCAGTATCTATTTTCCTCCTCTTACGAAAGCATGAAATGCCAAACACATAATGAAAGATTTTTATGAATTCCTTGTTTAATAATGTAATAAAACATTTTATCACTGTCTCAAGACGAGACATTGACAAATGTTTGGTAGTCTACATCGAAAATTAGTAGAACATCTAATGAGAACAAAATAACAGGCAATAATACAAGATGATTCGAATAAACGGGCTCTAAAAGAAACGTAGATTTACGTTTTTGGGCTCATTATTTTTAGGCAGTTAATATGACATAGTGTGTAACGATAACTAGTGGTAGTGCTGATGATACCAGACATAAAAAAATTCTAAAAACATTGATTTGGCTTCTGTGGCTCTAAATAAATTAAATACCTTATAGGTACCGTATGGTATTGAAAATAATGTGATTTAATTTTGGTGCATACATCGAACAGTAACAGTTGTTTTTTAAACTTGTACAATAAACCTGACGAAACTCAGCTGGTTCGTGAATTAAAAGCCAATCCAGCCAGACATTGACTTAATAAATAATATTTGTGCCTAAAATAGTGAATCTGTCATAAAAATTGAATCACAAAATAATATCGAAACGGGAACCTCATTATTAACTCAGATTACTTGAAAAATATCAGTCACCAAATAATTTAAGATAAGATTTCAAAATAATAGGAGTATCACCAAAATAGAAATGATACTATACATTGTCAATGTGCTGATCTGTAGCTGCTACTAAAAATAAAATTTCCTCTGTTCATAACAAGTACAGCCCTGCGCTTTCGTTTCGTTTAAAATTCACGATGTAACTTGTATTACTGAACAGTTTAAGTGGGTACCAATCTTTGAGCACGAATGAAATTTACTTAGGGTCTGCACACTATTAAAGCAAACCTTACCCGTGACTTTCTAAAGGTATGTCAAAAGACATCAAGCATTGTATGAAAGTAAAGTGATTTCTTTGAATCGAATTAATTTGCATCACAAACACTTTTTTTTGGAACAGACCGTTTGACTTTTTGAGTGCCAAAATGGCTCAGATTTTTTTATGTCTCGAATCTTTTCATCTTGATCGATTTTGTAAATTAGCTAGACTCTGTAAACTACTTGAGAATTCAAATTTAATACATATCTAGTATCATTTCAGAGTCTGCAATTGTGGCGTGTTGGTCCCATGTAATAGGAGGGACCATATACATCGTGCGTATACTAACACAAACCTATATTTCGCCATGCAGCAGTTTGCGTCTTCTTAAGTAGACCTGTAATGTGTTATTCGGACTATTGAACACTTTACAGCCGTGCTTGTTAAATGGACTTACTTAAACTTTCATTATGATAAAAAACATATTTGGAAACTGCTCGAAAAAGAAATTAATAATATAATAATAATATAATATTCTACCACGTTCACACAGCGCCATCTAGTCCCAAAGTAAGCAATTATATTTGCCTGTGTTATGGGTACTAAACAACTGATATACTACTTAAATACATTTTTTTTGTAAATACATGCATATTATAGATAAATTACACCCAGGCACAGAACAAACCTTTATGCTCATCACACAAAGATTTGTCCTGGGTGGAGATCGAGACCACGACCTCCGGCTTAGCAGTCAGGGTCACTAACCATTAGACCAACAGGCCAGTCAATTTGTTGACTACCTCGCATTCGAGAAAAATATGAGAAATTTTTATTATTTTACGTATTACAAAAACATTATCACCACCACTTTGTTTACTCACAAATCCATAAAAACGTCCATAATTACTGAAACAATTCACGAACCATTTACGAGACACAGTTTTCCGACAGCAGTTAAGCTCGTAAAATAAAAATAAAATTACAAGTAATCACAAAAGTGCGTGACAACCTGTTGTGCAATAAGCTTCGTCGCTTTGAATCGTTAGACGTATGTATTCCAACACTTAAAGAACCGTGTAATCATAGGAAAGAAAAGAAATTGAGAGATCTTCTTATGATGGTCGAATTAAAATTAGCCATCAAATTTATGGTACGCCTGTAGGAGTTAAACTGAATAGATAACGAATAACGTGTGTGGGATATATGACTCTGTTAAATCCTGAAATGTGTCGCTAATTTTTATGATAGATAAATACAATTATTATATAATTATACTTAATTATATTTATACATGTCTACAAGATAAATAGTCAAGAACCTTAAAATTACTATAACTGGCCTTAAAAAAATAATACTAAATTACTTGATCACGTGATATACACAAGTAAGTTCGAATTATTTCATACACAGAACTAAAGTTTCTTCGGCAAACGTTGTTAAAAAAAACATATAACTATACACAAGCCGTGAGCTGAATAGGTAAAAAGCTTTTCTGAGTTCCAGAACCATTTGGACGTTTATTGCAGATAACTAACAGTCATAAAAATTTTATGAGCAGCCCCAATAATTGATACAGACTATTAAAAATAAAAACAAAAACTACCCAAAATCATATTTTTAAAGCAAATTTTGTACTGGTTATTTTGGAAGATCCTTTTTGTCGAAACGATGACGAAAGATGTATATAAATTCTTATTTCCCAAAATATCAACAGAGCAGAGCTTTTTGGCCCATTCCATTACATAAACTGCGGTTCATCGGCCTTCCTTAAAGATTCTATAGTATCACGTGTCGTAAGTCCATGCACCCTCATAAGAGGGTATTGTCGTAACCATAATAATATGCCGTTTTATTTATGATAGCTTCATAAAAAGTTATCATGAAAGGAACCACCATTTTGCTGCTATTAAGCTTTAAGACGAATAGTAATGTTCTTTAATTTGCAATAATAGATGATTCATATTTTCGCGAACCACTGGCATTATGAATATAATTAAATAGTTTATTTTTGCGGTAAATTAGGTACTACGAATATTTTTAATCGTCATCCTGCAGTCGACGTCCATTTTTGAACATAAACTTTCTCAAAGTGTTCCACAGAGATGTGGGTGGTGCTGGTGGGCCGTCTGCTCGTCTGCCACTTTGGGCAATAAGAAAAAAAGAAGAAAAAAAAAACAGACCGATCCTTAGAGGTCTGCTTCAATAAGCTCGCCGCTATTCACTTATAAAAAAAAAAAGGTAAAATAAGGTAAATAGTGACTATTATACCTTCTAAAGACAGCTATGATAATACTGTATTTACAAAACCTGCTACCATCACAGTCACAGTAAAAGTATAAAAAAAATATTTCACTTGGAATATCCATAATACACCTAACGAAAACATCACTGACCTACTAAAATAAGTCCTAAAGTGGAGCTGAACAGATTTTTTGTCATTATTCAAGTCGACTCGAGTGGATTCAGTCATGGCATTTTTATTCCGCGTTTCGTTTTGTTTGCTCACTGTTCTGTTTTGTTCAACATCGTATTGTAATCCTATTGAAAGTGTTGAAGGTTGGTCTTTTGTTTCATTAGCTTCATATTTAATACTTTTATACGCATCATTAGTATGAGTTTTAATAAGGTCAAAGATGTTTACTGCATTGCAGTAAGTATAGTAAGATATCTGTTCTTGTAATAAGTAAGTTAAGAGAACATACGAATTGCAGAGACCTTGTTCCCATTATTACACCTAGAGTAAAATTTTAAATTCAAATTTCCAAGAAAGTCTCCAGTTCATATGGAGCTGGATTTTTTTATTATTTTTTATTTTTCTTAGTGGAATTACTGTTGATAACATTATTGTAAAATGATACTTAATTTACAGATACCTACTGAAATTAATTAAAATAAATAACTACTTAATTATTAAAACTATATTCCTATATACTATTAATTACTAACAACAAAAATAGAAACTAAAACGTAAAATAAACTAGTATTTACGAGTTAGGTAATGTTAAAACTTACATACAAAATATTTGAATATTATTAATATAAATAAAATGTCTCTAATATTAATTGGATATTATATTTTTTTGGATTTGTAGACAGCATTTAATTTTATAAAGCAAAGTATTAGTCAAATTTCATTTATCTATGAAGTTTAACTACCACTTAATCAAATGGTACAAGAAATAATCATAGTTAATATTCAAAATTTTTAAAATTGCCATTCTCAATTGTGATAAGTTGACGCGTTCTTTAATATTTTAATTAAAATAATTTTCATCCCATCTGGGTCAGCTTTTCAGAAAAAAATGGTTTAAATTAATTTATAACTGAAAGCATGTATTTTAATGTTGCTGTTTTTTTTAATCATTATAATTGAATTTTTATCACTTTCAAAAGTTACAAGCTTTGAAAGAAAATTCTAGCGCCCTCAAAAGGATAAAAAAATTATGAGATGTAAGTTAATTAATTAGCCAAGCACTAGATTTCTTGAATAATAATTGTGCTCATTTTAAAAAAACCTTTCAGAAGAAAAAAATGCAAAAATCGGAGCCTTTCATCATAATTTTACATCTTAAAAAATGAGATGAGTATTGCTAGAAATGAATTATTATTATTATATCTCTTTGAATCATACTAAAATAATCGGGCAAATGATTTTTAGTAAAGACGTCGTACGTAGAAGTCACGTGGGTCTTCGCTCCCTTTGTTCTTTATTTGGCCACTGTTGAGCTCGTTTTGGCTGAAGCGTGATATTATATAGCCTATAACCTTTCTTGATAAATAGGCTATCCGACACTAAAATAATTTTTCAGATCTGTTCGGTAGATCCCGAGATTACACCCTACATAAATTCACAAACTTTACATCTCTATTATATCGCTCCTTGAATACAAAAGGGCCACAAATCAAAAAAAATTGAAAATCGTTTTATTGCAAAAATGGTACCTAAATCGACTATATTTTATAGTAAAAATAAAACACCCATCATTTTAGCTTATATTATGCCTAAATGGCTTGCCGCCCTTTTTGTATTGGAGCATTTTGACAGGTAATGTCAGTGCAAGACAGCCATTTTGTGAGTTGTGCCCCGAAATTAAACGCAAACGCACGTCGGTTGCGTGAAAAAGTGCCACTATCCAAAATATGTCTGTGTTTCATTCAAAACGTCAGTTATGTCTGATTAGATTTTATAATACAAAAGGTCCATATTTTGGAAAACGTCCATTTTGCATTCTAACATCAAGTAGTTGTAATCGTATTTTGTAATACAACAGTGGCATATTTGAAATGCGTCCCTTTTGCATTGATTTATACTCAAATAAATTATTATTTTTGGCGTGCTAGAATGGAAACCTTAGAAATATGGCCGTTTTGCATGAAAATAAGTGTAATTTTCGTTACATTTTTTGAAATCAAAATTACCATTTTGATATTAATTTTGTTTTGTTGTTATTATTTCAGTGCTATATAGTTAACAATTTAACTATAAAAACGTACAAAAGTGTTTACTTGTTTTCTACAGGCATCGAGCAAATGTCAAAGCAATTGCTTTTATTATTAAACTTGATCACTGTAGGATTCGTCTATATTTTAAAGGTTTTTAACTTTTTAAATAATAAATATGGATAGGTTGTTGGTAAATGTTGAATAGGATGTGATAAAACCCATTGACTCATAGTTTTAATGAATGTTGTGTATAAGGCGACATAAATTTGTATGATATTAGATTTTAAAAGTGGCAAATTAGTATTGGAATCTTGCGTAGAGCGCGAGTACGAAGTTGCGATATCATACTAAGGATTTTTTTTTGTTAAAAAACCCTTTAAATTCTCTTTTTAGGGTTCCGTACCTCAAAAGGGAAAAACCTTATAAGATCACTCTGTTATCCGTTGGTCTTTCTGTCTGTCCATGTATCAAGAATATTTTTCAAAGGAACGCGTAGAGGTATCAAGCTGAAATTAATATCAAATACTCCGGTCTACAATCCCTTGACACAATAAAAAATTCAGAGTTCTAAGTAATCGCAATCATAAGATACAGCCGCTTATGCTTCATTTTTGTCGCATAGCTAATTTTATTATCTTGACGATCAAAAAGTCAAAATTTGAGTGCTTGGCGCTTACCATTGACTTAGAATCATGAAATTTGGTAAGAAGCAATATCAGTTGCACAAGTAAAGGAAAAAAATCGAAAACCGTACTCATGTAATTAGTTTATTGGATGTAATTAGTATATTGGAAGAGGTACAGAGAGATAAGCCTAAAAAAATTGAGTAAGTGTGAGAGTTTATTCTAGACCTTACTTTCTTGTGGATATTACCTTTACCAGAATATTTATTCTAACATTATTATTGCAATCCCGTTACTAATAATATTTACAAAAATATATAAGCACAAAAAATCTTGTTGGCATATTATTTGTCTCTTTGGCATTTGCTACAGAGTTTATTTCACTGTTTTCATCCTCTAGTAATCATAGGTTAGGGTCAGGTTGCTATCTGGTATGGAGTTTGTAATAATTATACGTGCTCTATTCATTATGTAAGTAATATGTAATAAATATAAACAAATTTAAAGATTTTTACCAAAAAAACAGCTAACATGCAATCCATAGTATGGCATCGCAACATCATACTCGCACTGTAAGTAAGATTCCAATACAAATTGCTAGTCTTAACATCTTTTCTCAAACAAATTTATGCCACCTTATACACAACATTCATAGTAACTATGAGTTAATGCGTCTTAATCATATCATATTCAACAGTTATAAATACCTAACCATATTATTATAGGTAACACCCACTGTCTTTAGTTAAACAACTTTAAATTAGTGACGAATGCTACAGTGACGGGGCTTCAATTCAGGTTATATAGTATTATTATACTTCTAATCTAATTTTATTTACTAAAGCAATTGCTGTATCATTCTAAAACTATCTGATTTTGTAAGACTGTATATTTGTAATAATAATACACAAAAACAATATACCTACAGTCTTACAAAATCCCATAATATTTTGTGCTACTAACGAAGTCTGTGCCATTAGAATTGATCTCATATTTTGTATAAGTTATTAATGTTAAAGTTTCAGAGACAGAAATGAGTGTGGGCTGTTAATTTAGTTAGGGAATTGATTAATTAATATGTTTTGTATGAATACTTTACTATAAATTATAGTTTTATCTCTTGATTTTTTAAAGAAAACCCCAAATTAATAATATAAAAGTTTTAGAGAGTTGACTGAATAAACAGTCACATACCAAGTTCATCTAGATTATAGCTATTAATGTTAAGATTATGACTTTTTAAAGTGTTTTATTGTTGTTCATTCACTTACGTTATTACCTTGTGATACGAATTTAACTTTTCAAACCTTTTTTTTGCCAAAAAGGTACAATAAACCATTGGTATGTGTAATTTTGTATATATTTTTTGACATAATTCCTATGATATTGATTCAAATTTTGAATGCAAAAAGGACTTTTGTGCTTTTTTATCATAGTGGGTAACAGCTATCACAAAGTCCATATTGTACATAGATAGAGCTAAAAAATACGCTTCTAATGATATATTAACATGTTATATTTAATTTAAAAAAATATAAAAAATGAAAAAAAAACTGTTTCAAAATTTTGTTTTGGCCGTCCTGTAAAATTTAGGAATTTCGACTTGTGTCGCTTTTGTATTCAAGGAGCGATATTATATAGTATAGATGATATTTTCTGCGTTTTGTTCTGTATATTTAATACCTTGCTTAACAATTCTTTGGCAGGATCACAAACATTAGATAATAAACACTCGAGAGAGTTTATACCTCGTTGCTCTATATTGTTTTTACATATTTGTGAAATGCATTTTCTGATTTGCAGAATCATTTGTGGATTGGAGACATGGATTTCGCGAAGATGATTTAAGTAATATTGCAGTTTCATAACTTTTTACTTTATAAATATTGGACAGACAAAAGAAAAACTGTCTCATATAGCACAGCCCAAACTGCTGGGTTGAAATTTGTACACAGATTCCTTGTAGCATAGGCATGCACTAAAAAAAGAACTTTTTGAATGAAATTCTTTTTGAATACATTGTATATGAATGAATAATTAATTAATTAATGACCTGGTTTAGGTTGAATGAATAATAATTGAATAAGAATAATGCATGATAATCAAATTACAATTAAAATTTCAGGTTTGCGTGGACCTACTCCTTTTTTTGGGAATATAGGTACTCTGTGCAGATCACTAAGGCTTGGTCATAGTCAAAAGGTATTATTTTAATTGATTTTTTTTTAAACTCCTAATAATCTTTTACGTAGCATTATAACAAAAATATTCCGACTAAAAGCGACCATTCATCGATTGGATCAAAATCTAATTGTGCTAAACGTTTTGTCCTGGTAACACTAGCTGTGGTCCAGGTTACAATATTTTTGAAGATAGATTACCATCTTCAATAAAGTCACATTTGTAATAGTAGCATGTCTTACGATATTATATTCCTTATTTTTCGCAGATAATATGTCTTCTGTGCAAAGGATTCTTGGATCTATCCTGCTTGTTAGGTTCAACATCTTCAACAACATCTTCAACAACATCAACAACAACAACAACCACTACACCTAGAACGTCGACAGTAACACCCAATACTCCGAATTCTAACTTCCCTTTAGGAACTTCAAGTACTGCTCCAAGTGCTTTTATGATTCCCACTTCTGAATCTATTCCTATGGTACCGGTAAGTTAAGCAATAGATTCAGATAATATTATACTAGTTTCACCGTCATCGTTATCATCAGCCCACTGCAGTTTATTGTTGGACATATGTAAATGTAGACTTCTCCAAATAGGTTGTTTTGTACGATTCTACATAAGGATGCAATCAACAAATCATCGAGCAATAATTACGGCTGGGTAGCGTTTCTTAATGCTACGGTTTCTACTTGTTTTCACAGATGTATTGCTTCAATAAAATCGAATCATCATTTGCGGTCCAGTACTGGATTTGTCTAGCAGTCAGGACCACATTGGCCTATAGTTACTTGGCACGTTTCTGAGCCTTGCAAAACCAGCAAGTTTGCGCAAATTATCGTGCTATATATCTGGGAAGCTATACCCATGTCTTCTGTAGGACAAAGGTATTTCCTCAGGGCGGTGCAAATGGAGCGAAGGTTTAAGGCATTAACTCTCATAATTTTGTATTTTTATTTACAGGAACCTCCTTCAGCAGCAGTGCGCTAGGTGCACTTTAATGATGTCTCAATCTACATCGGCTGCTTCATCAACAAGTTGTACTTATTAGATTACTTCATTAATTCTGTATTGTAAAATTTTTAACAAGTTTTATCTAACAGAGATCTACGTTTTACGATACTGCGTTTTAAAGCCAGTATCACGATATAAAGGACCGACAGACATCCTTGAAAATTATTATTACAGTGGTTTTATACATAAGCTTTATTATTCGTAATGTTTTTATACCAATTTTATTAAAAATATGCGATTTAATAAATGTAGTATGAATTTTTTACGCAATCTAAAAGCTATTTCAATATATTATGGGTCTTAAAATTGAAGGTAATATTTTTTACACATTACCTATATTATGTATATGTGGGTGTCACCTTATGTTTTTTTCTTTACCGTTGCAGATGAAAAGTCAAAAATTCGACTATCCACAAGGCGAAAGCCACATTGGTAGGTACTGTCAGTCATAAGTTCACTGTTCAATTTTGGCATGTCAATTACTTTTCCATTCAGCAAAGACAGAAGACAAAAGAAAGAGAACAACACTATCAACTTCGACTGGCCTGTTGGTCTAGTGGTTAGTGACCCTGACTGCTAAGCCGGAGGTCGTGGGTTCGATCCCCACCCAGGACAAATCTTTGTGTGATGAGCATAAAGGTTTGTTCTGTGTCTGGGTGTAATTTATCTATAATATGTATGTATTTACAAAAAAAAAATGTATTTAAGTAGTATATCAGTCGTTTAGTACCCATAACACAAGCAAATATAATTGCTTACTATGGGACTAGATGGCGCTGTGTGAATGTGGTAGAATATTATTATTATTAATATTATTATTAACTATCGGATACATTTTCTGTTTTACCAAAGCTCCTTATAACGAAACAAGTCAATTATTTTGCTACATCACCCTCATTCCCTCACATCAATGAACCTGTTCCCTGACAACTAAGCGTGATCTGCATAGGTTCAAATGCAAGGAGAGCCCGTCGTGTTCCTGCGACCCATCGAAAGCGGAGAGTATCGTGCATGCCCTAACGGAATGCCCGATATTCGGAAAAGAACGTTACGAGTGTGAACAAGAAATAGGCGACAGGATAGAGGTAGAGAGCTTAAAAACAATAATAAGAGACAAGAAAATAAGGGATAAGTTTTTACAATACGCGGAAAAAATAGCAAAAGCTCTAATAAAGCGTAACAAAACGTAGCCTATTAATAGTAAGCTCTAGACCGTGAAGTGGTGTTATAGACTCATATTTAATTATATTTGCAATTTAGCATCAAAACAACGGATCTAACTGAAATCTAGGTAAAATAGGAAAATTATATCAATTTTAAAAATAAAAATTAAATTAAGACAAAAATATTATCCTAAAGTAAAAAAAGGTCCCTGACTCTGTTAGGGGATAAAGCGAAAACACCCCTAAATGGCGGGTGTCAAAAAAAAAAAAAAAAAAAAAAAACTAAGCGTGATCACGGTAATTTTATCGACATCATGTTCGGTAACGATCTAACGCAAAATTCCTTTGACAACTCGTTAAATATGCATCACATTATGTACGTGTAGCAGGCGTATTAATGAGTTTCAGGAAAGCTGTCTATTATGTAAGGTAAAACTCTATTTCATAATTAGCTTTTTTTTTTGTTTTTATTTAGGTAGGTAGTTATGGTAGGTAGGCAGGTAGGGTAGGTAGGTAGAGTAGATAGGTAGGGTAGATAGGTAAGGTAGGTAGGTAGGTAGGTAGGGTAGGTAGGTATACTTTTATAAAATCATAAATTAAGTAGGTGCTACGAAGTTCGCCGGGACAGCTAGTTATAAATAAATTACACCCCAATAAATTACATCACATAAAGATTTGTCTTGGGTGGGGATCGAACCCATGGCCTCTGGCTTAGCAGTCAGGGTCACTAACCACTAGACCAACAGGCCAGTCAGTATTTTATGTCTGTACCTTATAAATAAAATAAAAAATGCACTGAGCTACCCGTCAACACACAAGTACGATACCGCTTTCAAATTTTTGAAAATAATAGGAACAAATTTAAAAATCCATAAATTAAATTACACTAATATTTCATACCAGACAAAAATGACATAAAAAGAGATGTATCCTTATTTAATTTATATACATAGTTTAATCTATTTTGTGTGGATTAGGTAATTATATATTATAATGTGATGTTGAGATTTGAGTGTCTGTGTTCCTAATAGGTGTTCTACACGGTTATAAACTTGCGTTCCAACAGAGTGACCTTGTTGGGAGTTTGGTTGCCATCCGCGTAGTTTGTATGAAATTTGGTTTACAACAGCCAGCTACACGGTTGGAATCCACCAAGGGCACCTCTGTGGAAGGCAAGTTTATAACCATGTGGCACGGCTTTAAATGTGTCATCAATAATATTAAGTAGAGTTTAAAAATTTAATTCGCTATTTATAATTATGCGTAATTATATTATCTATAGCATAATACACTCTGGTATCCTGTAAATACAGAATTGGAATTGCACAACAATAGCGTGCAGAGCTGAAATTAAAAATAAGCTGTTCGCAGCTAGCAGCGTGATTGGATGTCACGGCCATTGTACTAGGTCGACGTGACACTATGAGATGAATTCTAAACTAGACATCTAAGTAGTAAAATATTAGTTTTTTAGCTGTGGATCTAATGTGATGATAAATATTATCAGCCGAATTACGTCCACGTCTATCGTTTAGTATCTTTATGGCTATCTTTATGGCTGAGTGGATAAGGGACCGGCGTGCAATTCACACGGTCCGAGTTCGATCCCTACCGGCAGTACCAATGGGGATTCCACTTTGTGGAATTTATATGTACTAGTCAAGTGACTTAACATCTGCTAACGGTGAAGGAAAATAGCGTGAGGAAACCCACATACCATAGAAGAAATTCTATGAGTATGTCTGATCCACCAACCCGCACTAGGCCAGCGTGAGTGGATTACGGTCTAAACCCTCTCAGCTCTCTAGATAGAGGAGAGGAGACCCAAGCCCAGCAGTGGGACTTAATGGTTGCTGATGATGAATTAATGAACGCCAAATTAATTCTTTGTCACTCTTTTATCACTCTTACTACTAAGTACCGCTCTTTAGAAATTCACATAGATGAAAGTGTACTGAAAATATTTCAAAAAAAAAAACTAAATAAATAATAAAAATCGAAAACCAGGAAATAAGACACTAAATTGGGACGTTGCTATTAACTGTATAAACCCTCTTAACATGATTCTTCAAAATAATTAACATTGATTCTTTAAAACTGCCTCGGTGGCGCAGCGGGAAGTGTATACGACTGCTGTGCAAGAGGTCCCGGGTTCGATTCCCGGGTCGGGTGAAAATGGTATTGGGTTTTTCTATCATGAATTTCCAGCATTAAGATTTTCCCGGAGTTTGGTAAATAAATGTTCCCGGTTGATGACAATAGGCTCGCCCCCTATTTCATGGGACTAAACATAGCTGGTGAAATGTGGGTGTGAAACACCTCTGCCTACCCCTTCGGGGAAAAAGGCGTGATCTTTAAAACCCCGACAAATTCAAATCACAGAAATAAACAAATAATAATCTACTTACAAAATATTAGGTAAATATTTTACTTTGTAACATAAAATCCGTTTGTGAAAGAGTTTAGCGTATTTATATTGAAGTAAAACCGAAACGGGCGCCCACCACGTCATTTTTATTTAATTTTCCCCGTTGCTACGGTTTACGCGCCCAGAGTGTTTGCACTAAAAGTGGTTTTAAATATTTTTACTTCTATTTGCAGACTACAGGTTATTTTAAATGTTACATTCATTTTTACTGATATGTTGTTGACTAAAAGTAAAGTCATTATAATATCAACCCATAAACGTCCCACTAATGGGCACGGGTCTGCTCTAACGAATGTGGAGAGATTTTAGCCTATACTATACCACGCTGGCCAGAAGGTTTGGTATACGGTTTGTTTGGAATCTTCCTTTTCTCGCAGTGCTCTTGTCTGCATAAGGTTACTCCCTTAGCTGCCTTTTACGACACCCACGGGATGAGAAGGAGTAGTGACATTATGTATTCTTAATCGGTCACTACATGAATTAAATTTCAGAAGTAATGTAGGCTTTGTCTTTCCCCAGACATTCGGTGAGTTGCTTTTTTCAAAATTACCCCGAATATAATATACTAAATTTCGCGTGCGTCTTCGCTCCCGTCGTTCTTTATTTTTGCCCCTGCTCAGCCCCTATTGGCCGTAGCGTGATGTTATATAACTTATAGCCTTCCTCGACAAATGGGCTATCCAACACTAAAACAATTTTTAAAATCGGACCAGTAGTTCCTGAGATTATCGAAATCAACCAAATAGACAAACTCTACTCCCCTTATTACAAAATATGGACGAAGTATTAAACCAGGTTTAAATTGACATAAGCCATTGTTTTAGTGTCAAAGTTGTCAATTTAAACTTGATTTAATGCTTAGTCCGTATTTTATAATAAGAGGGTTTAACTATACTCAGTGATAATATTATAGTATTGCTAATTGAATACACATAAAATGGCCCTTATGTCGTACATAATAACACAAAACAAATCATAACACGTGACAGGACTAATGATCGTACAAATAACTGGATAATTTAGTCATTTATGCATAAGCTCACGCTTTAGTCTGAATCAGAATTCAATTAGCGATACTGTTTGGTATAATGCATCGACTCAATGGCAGTTAATGATGCAATGCTAAATGTCATGCATACATAAAATGTATAAAGCATTTTCAATTGCAGTACTTACTGTAAAAGGCAACTGCAATAAAGTTGCCAGCGTAATTAGTTGCTTTGTTTATGTACCCCTAACATTTTCAACGGCCATAAGCGGTGGTCACCACTTACCATTGGGTGGGGTGCCTGTTCGTTTGTCAATACAGGCAATATAAAAATGTACTTGGAGCACCTATGAAGGCTCGGTTAGTTTACTATCGTAATGAGACAAAAGGTAACCCACCTGTAATAATGCGCTTGATGTCAAGGAAACAGCGAGTAGGTTCCAACAGACCCGGTGGTCCCGCCCCGGTAACGTATATAGTAATTTCCCTCCACTTTCACTTTCACGTTTTCCACACACACACTTTAGATGGGTTGAAATGATGATGATGATTTAGATACCATAATGCATTATGGGTTAGATAGCGCTGTGTAAAATGTGATTTTAGACAGTTTATTATACGACATTTTTCTGAAAATTGGCTTTAAAAAATGCAGCGAGATTTTACATTACAATTTGATAAGATTACTTATTCAAAAACAGTTTTATTCCTGCATCTACAATAGGTAGTAATCTTTAATAGGTATATGGTGCATTCAATGATTTTGAAAATTGAGCACTCTCTTACGTGTAGATAAAGCAGGGACAAGGTGAACTTTGCTGAATCAACTCTTTTCGACTTAGCATAATTTCCAATAAGGGTATGGTATGAGACATTAAAAATACAATTATATATTCATAATTTTACTGTGAAAGGCGCTGTACACTATTATGCTTCCTTAATAGTAAAAATAATACTTCTGCTTTAGCGGGTTTTTATATATCTCGTTCATATGTTCATATTATTTATTTGCGTGTGCTCTATATTTTGATTTTCCATGTTGTTTAGGTGAAGCCTGAAAGAGAAATAAATTGAAAATAGTTTTAAACAAAATCTGATGTAAGTAATGAAGGTTATGATTTTTGTCAAGTTTGAAGGTATTCTTATTTTTCATCCAGGTTTTGTTTTTTGTTAATGTTTATGTAAATAGAAAAATTGTTCCCTAATGCGGCAGTTGCTATAGAGTAATACATTCGTTTAAACAAAAACGAACTGTGTCACAACATATAGTTTAAATACAATTTATCATTATAATGACCTTTCGAATTGTTTATTATCATAATTTCTTTGTAATAATTATATGTACCATTATGAGAGAAATAAATATATTATTATTATATACCGACCAAGTCAGGTCTGCTGTGGGCAATCGTAAGGATCGTATCTGCCTAATCCACAAATTACGACATGATGACCACGACCGCTCTGGCAAGAGCATAACGACAAAGTAGAAGACTATATTAAAAGTATCTTAAAGTTACTTATCAAACGAAACATACATAAACATAGCATCACGCCTTTTCCCCCGAAAGAGTTAGGCAGAGGTGTTTCACACCCACATTTCGCCAGCTATGTTTGGTCCCATGAAATAGGGGGCGAGCCTATTGTCATCAACTGGGAACATTTGTTTACCAAACTCCGAGAAAATTTCAGTACTGGAATTTCATGATAGAAAAGCCCAATACTTACCATTTTCACCCGACCCGGGAATCGAACCCGGGACCTCTTGCACAGCAGTCGTATACACTTACCGCTGCCCACCGAGGCAGTTTATATTATCAAATGAAATATTTATTAAACCGAAAATACGATTAAATTATTTTTAATTTATGATTAGATTACGATTTACCTGAATACTGTTTCTAGCGCCTCCTTTAAACACATCAGGTACTCCAAAATCTTGAACTCCCCCGGGCTGAGGCCATTCGAGTTCACCATCGTCAACATTGCCATCATCAAACGGTGGAGGTGAAGGATGTCCACCATTGCCAGGACCGCCTTCAATAGGACCAAGTTCACTTTTCACATGATTCGCTTTGTGCTTTTTGTGGAGACTAGCTGTAACAATATAGCATTTATATTTAATTTGGTAGCTTAGTACTTTGGGCTATTTGAAGTCTTAACAATCAATTTAGTCGATTTTGAAATTAACAGTGATCAGATAATTTTTAATTATTTTTTTATTTATTATTATTTATTTTTTTTAAGGAACAAGCCCTGTGTCGCGGGGAGCTTTACAAACATGAAACTAACGGACACAAAGTACACCCAGACTAGAAACAAATATCTATGAATCACACAAATATTTGTCTCGTGTGGGAATCGAACCCACGTCACCCAACACGGCGATGTAGTGGCGAGGCGACCACTTTAACCACTGCGCCACGGTGACAGTCAAGTAAGGTTGTAAGCAATAATATAATATTAGCCTATTATTAAGTTCTTTGTAATGTAAACTGACTACTTATAACTAAAGCGATGGTGGCTGAATGGATAAGAGACCGGCGGCGTGCAAATCACGCGGTCTGAGTTCGATCCCGACCGGCAATAGCAATGTGGATTCCACTTTGTAGAATTAAATGCACTAGTCAAGTTACTTACCATCTGCTAACGGTGAAGAAAAACAAGAAATTCTATGAGTATGTCTGATCCACCAACCCGCACTAGGCCAGCGTGAGTGGATTATGGCCTAAACCCTTTCAGCTCTCTAGTAAGAGGAGAGTAGAACCGAGCCCAGCAGTGGGACTTAATGGGTTGCTGATGATGATGATGATGAATGTAAGCCGAATTGGAAGAGCGAATTCACCTGATACTGGCATAAATTGCTTAATTACTGGCTCCAATCACTAATTTATAACATACTGTCATCTTAATATACTGTACTCTTATATACTAAACGTTTGAACATTGACTCTTCCCAACTTGTACGCTAATACGCACAACAGAAATAGTCTACTTAATTTATACCATGATATTGGGTAATTATACTTAAAACAAAATTGTTGAGAACTTCTGAATTAAAAAAAAATAACCTAGATTAGGTTAGAAATAGCAACCCATTATTATCCGGCTTCTCAAAAGAAGTATCTTTTCCTGTATCTAGTGAGCTAGTGGGGGTCTAAATTAACAAAAAAAAAAGAAAAAAAAATGGCTACTTATAGAATAATAATATACATCGTGGTAATAATAGAACTGGGGCATAAGCAAGTTGCTTAGCAATGTATTATTGTTGGACAAGTTCTGAAAGGTCGTATGCATAACAAATGAAAGCTTCATTTGTTATGCATACGATATTTAATTTTAAAGTTTAACATAACATACTATATTTAGTACTCCGATCTCACTTTAAATCGCTATAGAAAAATAAAATGATTCATCATCATCATCTCAACCCATAAACGTCCCACTGCTGGGCAAGAGTCTCTTCCAAAGAAAGTGGAGGGCATTTAGCCTACTATACCTGGCTGGCTAAACGGATATGATTGTATGGGGTTTGTTTCGAATTTTCTTTTTTTTTTACAGTGTTCTACTTGTCCTTGTACCTATAAAATAATTATTAAAATAATTAATTCGAAAACTTTTCGAAATTAATTATGACGAGCTGTCCTGCGACTGCTTTCACATGTAATTGCATTCCCATGTTAACTTTTACTTTTAAACATGTGGGCGATAAAAATCTATCGTACATAGGTAGACGAGACACTATTAAAAGTTTAAACGTACTGCAACTATTAGCTGGTACATAAAAAAATAATTAGTTTGCTAGACTCCTGAACTTTGCGCTGTAGCTTGTAATGAGTTAAGTTAAGTCAGTTTAGTGTTTTTGCTACCAACTTTGAAATGGCTTGGTGATAAAATTGTTGTAATAGTTGGTGTGGTGCCAAAAATGTCATAGCGGTAGTTAATACAAAAAAAAAACAAAAATAGATATAAAAAATCACACATATATATTTTCTCATAAAGAAATCGAATCCACAACACTCGGTACGGTGACCAGCCACTGCTATGCAACAATGACAGTCGAAAATGTATTACACTCATAAACACAATCCACTTATCACCAACCAGATCATAAGCTTTTTTGCTACCACATGGGATAAGGAATCTCTTTTGTTCTCGTTTCGTGAGAGTACTAATATAGAAATTTGAGCCTAAAAGACCTTCCTAACAATTACGCTACCATTTGACGTTCCTTATCTTAAACATAATATGATCATAGCCTCGTCTCGTCTCAAATAATAGCAATGGTTATTCATGTATAAAATCACAAACAAAATCGGCAAGTCAAGGATAATTCATGAAGTCTTTATTATGAATAAATCTTTGAAGTGATGAATATTCAGTAGCTAACACGCGTCGTTGTTATCGAGGTGAGATAATGAATACGTCACGTCTCATTATTGTAATTAAGTATGCGTTGGACGGGTTGCCTAAAGGAATAACTAGATTTATACAGCTCCATTCGCGTTTCGCTGAACAATTATGGTTACACTTATACTGTTCTGCTTCTGCCATTCACATACAGCCATAAATCTATCTTACAACTAGAAGTCGCACGGGGCGTTGTTCCAGTCCTTTTTTATTTGGCCACTGCTCAGCTTCTATTGACCGTAACCTAATAACATATAGCCTTCCTCAATACATGGGCTATCCACCACGACCACCCTAGATCCCGAGATTACCCCCTACAAGTTCACAAACTCAAAAACTTTTGCCTCTTTATAATATTAGTAGGTATAGATGAATCGATAACCATACACAGTACAGGGCTGTTTTGTCACGTTCAGCGCTGTTCCGCCGCGTTCAGAGCTGTTGTCTTGGTGTCCAAATAGTGCTCAACGCGGCGGCACAGCACTGAACTCTGTCTATACATACATACATACATATATCGCGTCTCTTTCCCAACGGTGGGGTAGGCAGAGACCATTTCCTTCCACTTGCTACGATTCTGACATACATCTTTGGCTTCTTCAACATTCATCAGTCTTTTCATGCATTCTCGCCGGGTGAGGGTACTCCTGAACTGTCCCTTCTTTAGAACGTCACCTATTTGGTCATGGTACGTTCTTCTAGGTCTTCCCCTTCCAACGTTTCCTTTCACATTCGCCTCATTCCTGTCATTCTTCCTTCATTCATTCTCTCGACATGTCCTCTGTTTATATTAGCACTCTCTCTATAGCATTCAAATAATAAAACCACATTTGTTCTCATTTTGTACCTGTTACTTTCAAAACATATGGTGAACCTATAGCCTTAAAGGAGCCAACTAAAATGATACGCCCGACGTGTTCATAACCACCAATCAGAAATTACGTGACGACAACTCCAGTTCCTTGAAATTTACATATGGCTTACTTTTACTAAACAGGTTCTTGCTTTTGAGTACAAATTAATATCTTCGTGATTTAAAATATTATAAACATAAATAGTCATCACGCTTGTTCCCCTGAAGGGGCGGCAAAAGCAATATCAAGTTGCACAAATAAAGAAAAAAAACCCGAAATAGTCTAGTTATAAAACTGAATTTTAGTACTATATTGGAAGGGGTATAAAATAATAAGCCCAGTTTATTCTGGATTGAGGTTACATAAACCTACATACCTACCTACATTTAACGTGAATATTTATTCTAACTTATAGCTATCCCTTTGCCTACACTTACATTTCAGGAAAAAATATATAAAATTGCATAATCATACGGAACCCTCGGTGCGCGAGTCCAACTCACACTGGTTACACAGTACACACGGTTTTTATTTAGGTATAGGAAGGAATGCGTGCTGGGGCAGTTAGAAGGTACTAATGTATTAGATTTTTAAATTTTATCTGCGAACGGTGAAGGAAAAACTTCGTGAGGAAACCCACATACCCTAGAAGAAATTCTATGAGTATGTCTGATCCACCAACCCGCACTAGGCCAGCGTGAGTGGATTATGGCCAAAAACCCTCTCAGCTCTGTAGTTAGAGGAGAGGAGACCTAAGTCCACTTGTGGGACTTAATGGCTTGCTGATGATGAATTAGACAAGTACTGGTCGACCAAAACAATTAGGCGCATGACAGAAATGCGGTTACGGCGTCTGCACCTAGGCTACCCCTTCGTTTCCCCTATTGACATGACAGCAGTCGTGTATTCGCTCTACACAGTGATCAATTTAGCGCTTTTAAAAATTTGGTTTAGTTGTTTTTATAAAAATAAAAATGTCTAGCTGTTATGTGCCTAATTAATTTGTTTGAGTAGTACTTAGTGCTTAGTACAAATAATAACAGTTGTGAAATTTTTGATTATGAATAAAAAACCTCTTCAATAAATACAAGGCAAATATTTTGGGAAAATTTTAGAGAAAGTTGCCACGCATATAAAATGTGAGACAAAAGACTGGGATTTGAAGTAGGGTCTAAATTACAATGATCCTTTTGTTAAATATTGTTATCTTTTAGGCCAGGCAAGGAAAGTAGTGTTAAAGCTAAGCTATTTGGGCTCCTACTAAGCTTCACAAAAACTATCGAAAGACTCAAAACAAATCTAGGATGTTTTTTATTTAGAAACTTACCTAAAATCATTTATTGGTTTTATAATATTTATTGTTGGTATAGGGTTTTGCTTCGAATTTTCCTTTTTTTTTCTGATATTCAGATAAGGTAACTCCCTTAGTCGCCTTTTACGACACCCACGGGTTGAGATGGGGTAGTAACATTTTATATTCTTAATCCGACACTACATGGCTTTACTGTGCTTTCATTATAACATTTCATTATAACAATAAGACACCATTTAGTTCAACTGCACGGCGTTTCATACATAATGAATTTATTTCTATCCAGTCTGTATTTATATCGCAAATGTATTAAGGACAGAAACAGGTACAACCTCTCTCGAAGTTTTCCTCTTATTGTTCACAGGATAAATCTTTGTGTGATGAGCATGAAGGTTTGTTCTGTGTCTGGGTGTAATTAATTTATAATATTTATGTATTTATAAAAAAAAAAATAGAATATCAGTTGTTTAATACCCATAACACAAGCAAATAAAATTGCTTATATTTATTATTTTATTTATTAGATTAAATGTAACGTAAGTCCAACAAAACAAGGAGTCTTCTATTCTAAGACGAAATATTATGTGGGACAACTCTAGTGTTGCTAACAGCAACATATGGGATGGAATTAAACCGATTACGTTACTCTAAGCTGTTGCAAAATTTCAGATGTTACCTTCCAGAAGGTGATAATATACCTCCATATCTTTTACCCCTGAAGAGGGAAACTTCTGCTTCCTATCTATAATACCCTAGGACTCTATTCGCAAACTTGAATGCTGAATAACTTAGTCAAATTTGATTTCATTTTCAAATCCTTGAAAACTTAAATTTAGTCACTGTTTTTTATCTTATGATTAATTGGTGAGAATTAAACATATTTTCATTATTTTTTTCTTTTTTATACTATCATTTTCAAACATCAAAATTGACTAGATTGAATTTCGGGATTGCGAATATGCCACGCGTAAGTCCAATATACGTACGGAGATTCAACGACAAAATGTTAATGAAATAAATAGCTGTCTTCTCTTTAAAATAAAATAGCAAAACGAAATGGATTTAAAAGATCTGTTGTTTACAGAAGTTACCTAACAAATACCGATGAGTTTTATTCACGTTCAGTATCAGTTTTTCAATCTGGAATATTCGATTTTTAAAGAAAAGTTTTTATCGACACGTATTTGTGAAAACATACTAAAATATGGCAGTTTATGATGCAATTAATGTAAACTCCTTTAATAAATCATTAGGCCAATTTTTCATTTTTTTCAGAGATTTTTTGAAACTCAGAAATATAACATAACATAGCATCATGCCTTTTTCCCCGAAGGGGTAGGCAAAGGTGTTACACACCAACATTTCACCAGCTATGTTTGGTCCCATGAAATAGGGGGCGAGCCTATTGTCATCAACAGGGAACATTTGTTTAGGAATTTACATGGTAGAAAAACCCAATACCATTTTCACCCGACCCCGGAATCGAACGGGACCTCTTGCACAGCATTCGTATACACTTCCCGCTGCGCCACCGAGACTGTTTGAAACTCAGAACCACTATTTTTGCTTCACAACAAATATTTGACTCATTTACATTACACCAATAAGGCAGTTTATTCTATAATTATCAGTTCACCATTAGAAAAAAAAAACCTATACATAGGTATAATATAATTATTATTTTTATTGTAGAAGCTTACGGACTTGGTTTAATTGTATTTTATTTTTATCATTTTAAATATATATGAAAGAAGGTATCCTCCCATCATTCGCTATGTGACAAAATATATTACGGTAAATATGGTAGGTACGTTACAATTATCTTCGACTAGATAAGTTTTTTTTCACAAAACACTACTTACCAGACTCCACGGAAAAAGCCACGAAGACAAGAAACAGAGCCGCCACAAGAAGCTTCATATTGTGTTTATGTATTATGTTACTCGTAAAATAACTATGTGAGACATAACTATCTCTGCTATCGTATATATATAGTTATAGCTATACTTACACAAATTGTTCTTATAATCGTCTGTAATTCTAGTTTCTAGTCATTTTAAACGTTATAATGAGCTTCTTATCGCGGTGATATGAGCCCGTTTTAAACCTTTTTGCTATTATTTAAACTGTTTTTAAACACTCGTATTCTAAGTTTAACATAGAAAATGAAGATAATTGCAAAAAAAATAATTAGAAAAATTCATAGTTTATTAACTGGGGCTTCAGAGTCAAGCTGAACGGAACTTAATACAATTTTGACATAAAACCTAGAAAAGGATTTAGGCAGAAGGCCTACTCGTAATCTCGACATTCAATTAGTTGATTTCGATATCAATGTCAATGTCGAAAAATTTTAATATGGTCGCTGTAATTACCAAATATTTGACTACGATATCAAAATGATCCTATTGCGAGTGAAAGCCCTGCTACATGGTTATAAACTTGCCTTGCACAGAGGTGCCCTTGGTAGATTCCAACCGTGTTCCAACCGGCGCTGTTGTAAACCAAATTTCATACAAACTACGCGGATGGCAACCAAGCTCCCACCAAGGTCACTCTGTTGGAACGCAAGTTTATAACCGTGTAGAACAGATATAAGGTCCTCTTTTATAGCGAAGCTCTTTTATATAAGCGAGCAGAAGCTATACTACTTAAATAGAAAGAAAGAAAGAAAGAAAACTATTTTATTTGGTGACCAAAAAACATACACAAACAGAACACAGATTAACATATTTATATTACAGTCACCAAAATAGGCTCCAGTTCAGCTTAAAAAACATGGCACAAAAGTGCCATGTGCTGATTTTCAACTAGAGCCTTTTTGACAACGGTGTCGAAAACAGCAGACTAACTACCTACTCGTAAAAAAAAATATATATTCCTATAAAGCATATTCCTATAATCATCACACAGTGAAAGCAGAACACATGATGCTGAACTACCGCCATTAAGGAGGAAGTGTTAAAATATTGTAAATAAAAGTGAGTATTTTTTGTGTAAATAAATAAATAAATAAAATAAATAAATTTTTTAATGTATTTGTTAGTAACACCAATGTTTGCAAAACATTAGTTTGGGCCATAACTCGATTGACATATCTCTGGATTGAAGTACAATACAAACACCAATATGTTTGAAGAGCCTTTGCAAATTGGCAGCTAAAAATTTCCTATGAAATTGTTACTCTAGAAAACAAACTATTAATGTAATTGACAAACATAGTAGGTATTGATATTGACCAATATTTTTAGGTATTTATTCTTTGTTATGTATTTGTTTTTTACGCGACTGTCAAAAAGGAGGGTAATGTTTTTCGCGCGTATGTATGTATGTGGGCATGTCTTTTCCATTGTGAACTTCTGTAGCCTAAACGGCTTGGCTGATTTTAAAGTGTGAGGTGTCATTAGATTTTTATTTTTCTCCCGAGTGTCATAGGCTATATGACGTCAACAAAAACTAATATGGCGGACGTAAACTGTCAAAAACAGAATTTTTTTAGTGCTATTGTGATAGTTTTGGTTTTTTAAATTAATTCTTGTTTAAGATATGGTTCTCATAATAGTAATACTATTTACTAATTAAGTAAACATACAGGAAACTTCCTAATTTAGGAATTATAATCCAATTCATATCATATGAACAAATGTCTTTATCAAAATTCTTTTTGTTACAATTACAATGTATATCTCAGTGCTCAGTCCTGTGGGCGGCTCTAATGAAATCACGGCGCGATGTTGCCATATCAACGGGGCAGTAAAAGCCTTAACCCGGCCGTAAATTACGGCTAGAATGCGATTCAAGGATTACCATCATATATACAGAGATCCAGTAAATCCTACAAAAATAGCCGTTTCATAAAAGGATAGCCCAATCCATTTACTTGAGTGAAACTAAAATGACGTATTCAATCATTTGAAAATGGAATTTTGATGTCTTATGATTGCAAATAGGGTGGATTGTAAATAATATTATTTTATATTGTTAGACTATTTGCTTAAGTATATAGTTTGTATTTTAATATCAAAATGTTAATGTTTTATTTTATTTATTTAGCATAAATAATTACACAGGATCTTGGTAAGCATTCTTTTTATTTTGAGATACAGAGTTCTGTACTCTGTATCTCAAAATAAAAAGTTAAAATTAAAAAAAAATATTCTAAAATAAGTTGTCACATAAGGTTAGGAGTAGTTCTACGAAGATTGCATTAATCTAAGTGTAATAAAATTTCGATCAATAAAAGTACGACAGGAATGTAATATTAAAATAATTAATGTCTGTACTACCGTACTACTACTACAGTAAATAATTAAGGTCTACAATGTCAAAAGCGATGGTGGCTGAATGGATAATGGAGTTCGATCCCGACCGGCAGTGTGGATACCAATGTGGATTCCACTTTGTGGAATTTACATGTACTAGTCAAGTGACTTACCATCTGCTAACTGTGAAGGAAAACATTGTGAGGAAACCCACATACCCTAGAAGTAATTTTATTACTCTGTAGCATTGTGCAAGATGAATAATCACAAACTTTCAAATTCCCGCACACGGCTTTGCCCACGTTGTATGTCAGTAAAGTACCTAGCTTATGTGTTATTCCAGACTATAATCTGTCTGTATCCATCGTTCTTAATTTCTAAATCCTGCACAACCAAAAAAATCACTTCATATTAAGTTATTTAAGAAATTCTACCAAAAGGAAGAATCAAGCTGATTGAATTGGGTTTCGAACAAAAAATCTGCGTCGAAATTGATCCATTCGTGTGACAATGACGCTTCCAAATGGGCGAATCGATACACAGACAGACGAAGGCTAGGTGTAATTTACTTTTTGCATCGATGAACTTTCTCTAAGGAATCCAATAAGCTCAAATCACGAGCAATCTAGGCAATCCTGGAGGGCAGGCCACACCGCCAGCTAGCGAACGGGCGTGGGGAAACTATATTAATTAGAATATATATAGCGTCATATTACCACAATGTTTTTTTTTAATGCATTTGACATTTAATTTTCTGTATTTATTGATTACCTGTATTATTGACATCTAAACGGTTATGGATTACTGACATTTAAACTGATTATCTATATTATCGACATTTAAATTTATATAATATTATGGTTTAAGGTTTTGCTTTTATACTCTAATTTATTCCCATTTGTGACATTGATTACAACTAATTAATAATTATGTACTAACAATTAATTTAAAATACAATAATATTTGCACACCTGTTTAGGTAAGATATGCGTTAAATGGATATACGCAATAATGTTAACTATGATCATCTTTTGTATGTAACCCATATTCAGGCAAATAAATGATTTGACTTTGAAAAAAGAAAGAAAGAAAAGAAGAAAGAAAGAAAAGCTTTATTTTTCACACGAGACAAGTACAGAAGAAGAAAAAAAGAAAAAACATTTAGCAGTGTATCATTATAATGTCTCTGTGCTAAAAAAGGGTTTCCAGCTCAGCTTGCGTCAAACTACTATAAAGCAGCCTTACGCTGGTATTCTGCTGGAGCCTGGTAAGTGACGCGGATGCCGAGAAAATACATACAAAGTGTGTATTCCTGCGGGTGTGTGTGTGAGTGTATGTGCGTGTGTGTGTGTATGTGCGCTGCGTGTGGGTATATATATATATATATATAAATAATAATATATATAAACAGTAATTATAAGTTTATAGAAAATGTATAATTTAAAATAATAATATAGATATAAATAATGTACTCGCATAGTTATCTAGTAATTAATAGTAATACATAATTAAGCAAAGCTTTGGCAAGCTCAACTATGTGGGTTCACACTAAGGATGGACGGGTAAACAAGCTGAAGGTGAACAAATTGCATCGCTGGCATCGTTGGACATAGGTTATCTCTATAGATCGCGGTGTGCCAAAGTAGAAA
The DNA here is from genome assembly GCA_905147015.1 of Laspeyria flexula. Taxonomy (NCBI): domain Eukaryota; kingdom Metazoa; phylum Arthropoda; class Insecta; order Lepidoptera; family Erebidae; genus Laspeyria; species Laspeyria flexula. Next base: position 4,593,255 of record LR989964.1, on the reverse strand, counting down.
AAGTGTGAAATGATTTTCGCCTAGCTCGCTCCCTCGCCAGCTGACTTTGTGGCCTACGAATTGAACGAACCTTTAAATGTTTGCTACCGGTCTCCAAACCAGAGAAATTGTTATATAAATGCTTTAACTTTGTATTTATAACTAAGGAACAAGGATACTTAGACAAGGTGTAAAGATGTACATTTTAACAGCTCCGGTATTTTTCTTTTATGATACGGTACCCTAAAATGACCAAAGGCAAATATATAAAATATAATAGATACAAAATTCATTGTTTTGATCGTTTTATATACACAGAAAACTAGAAAACTATCAAAACAATTAAATATTATAAAAAATTACCTTTATCCACTAACCCACACTAGGCCAGCATGTGTGGATTATGGCCTAAACCCTCTCAGCTCTCTAGATAGAGGAAAGGAGACCCGAGTCCAGCAGTGGGACATTAATGGGTTGATATCCTAAAAATTACCTTTATGAAATAGGCTCTCTAGCTGAAAAGGCTGGCGATATATTGTATTTTATAATCTAACTTGCTTTCGCCGGCAGCTCCGTTCGCGTACTATGTCAATAAAAAGTAGCAGATGTGCCAGTAGACTATATTATAAATAATCTATTTGTACACTAAATTTCATACAAACATATTTATCCTTACCTCCATCCAAATTTTCGCATTTATAATATTAGTATCACTTACTTATAGAAAACCTTTTTCTAAAACTCGTTACCACCCAATTCCTTGCAAATTGTTGTGAAACTGTTGGTCTGCGCACATTACTTGTAAAATACATAAAAGCACATCTCAGATAATGCAATAGATAAAGTCTAAGATTTACTACCTAAATAAATTTGTACAGACTTAGTACATCATATAATCAAGTTAATCGCTTATTTTATGAGACGCGCAAATAGAAAAAATAATTAAGAGTTTAGTTAATTTTGTGGAGACAAAATTAACTAATTTTTTTTTTCTTTCTTAATGTAAGTATTTAATTTGATAAGTTTCAAGTGAAAAATTTCATTGGTTTATTTTTGGATTGATTTTTTGAAACAATTATTTTATTTAGTTTATTTTTTTTATATCCAAGACAAACATTTGTGTGTTTCATAACGATTTGTGTCGAGTCTTGGTGTACTTTCTATCCGCTAATAAAATTGTAGATATGCGTTTGCAGGCGCCACGCCGCAGCCGCACTGCATCGTGTGTAGTAATGGAGCAGTAATGGAGAGTTGAACCCAAAATTACTTTCCTATGAAATGTTTAGTATACTTACATACAAACCTCAAAATTACAAAACATAGCAATAAAATGAATTTGCCAAATCAGTCGAGCAGTTCTCAAGTGATGCCCGAACATACAATTCAGCGATTCATTTTTACCTAAATTGAAGATTTTTCATCTGTTTCAAAGGATCTTTAGCAGACGCGCATATCAGACAGTTCTGTACGGTAATGTGCTTAAAAGATAAGTACACCCTTAGCTTTCAACGAAGTGGAGTTCGTCTCTACCCTCTCAACTTGAATAGAGGTCTGTAAACTGTCGAGGAAAAAATATGCAAGTGAAGTGGACTTGATTTTGATGAAACCTCTCACCCAAATTTCCGAACCCCTGAATTACGATACGATTACAATATTCAGAGGTCCCAAATTTTGGGGTGAGGTTTACCAGAATCAGAATCAGTGAGGCGTTTACCCATTCAATACAGCTAGATAAACGAGATGTGTAAAAAATCAGAGATAGTGTCACGGTTCATAGAATAACGGTAACCGGGTAACCGCAAATCCCCTGTGATCCGTTCTTTACTGCTGGCTCACGCGTCATTGCCTCGACGGGAAATTCGTGACGCGAATTCAATATAGCTTTTATCATAATTCATGTTGCGTAACAAATATTGAAGAAGTTCTATGGTAGACTTAGGCTTAGTTGGGCTAATGGACACGGCAATAAGGGAAATAATTTCTATAGCTATTTCTTGATAGGATGGCCCTCGTAGCATGTGGACTTGACGGCACACAAACGGAGTGGAAGTTGAGAGTAGAACTTTTACTAGAAAAACCAATTAGTCTTATTCGTAAAATAGTGAGCCTTTTTATCATGGTAGTTTCACTGAGTTCGACTGTTCTCTACGAGTGTCATACCCTATAGAGTTCGGTATAATCATATTGTCGGTGTAGTGATGGTTGTCAGTGTACTGACGGATGCCCGTGTAGTGACGGATTTAGAATACATAATGTCACTACCCCATTTCAACCTATGGGTGTCGTAAAAGGTGACTAAGTTTCAACTTTAAGCAGACAAGAGCGCTGCGAGAATAGGAAAATTCGAAACAAAACATTATATTAACCCATCTGGCCAGCATTGTATAGTAAGCCAAAATCTTTGGAAGCGACCCGTGCCCAGCATTGGGACGTTTATGGGTTTAAATGATGAATCGCATCGCTGTCGTTTTGTGACACCCTCTGTTAGGTATAAGTATTTCCTATCTGCCAAAGATTTCTGTCTATAGTAAAGTTAAAAACATACAAAAAGAAATGCTTATATGTGGAAACGCATGTATTTACTATCCTATCTACTGTTTTTATATAAATATTGTAAGAGATCAAACACATAGCTTGGTCCTTACAAAACCAATAAAGACAGAACAGAAAAATGTTGACACAATATGCTACAATAATTGGATTTAGAGAAAAATGTATCTTCTTGCAAAACTTTTACGGGACAGTTTGCAGTGTGTTCTTGTTAAAATTGTTTTTTATTTCAAGTCCCAACACAAGGTTTGATGCTTTCTGAAAACTTTGTTTTCTCTGTTCTTGTTTCTTGTTAAACTCACTAGTTTATTGTTTGAAATGCGGAGTTGAGTTTAAATGATATTCATTCAATGTAGAGAATGCTACGGCCACCATTGAAGTCTTTATTTACAAAACGAAATCGTAACAACGCGGACAGAGGGCCATTTTTTTCGCAAACCAAACAAAAATTGAACGGGTTCTTTAATTGAAATTGATTAACTTTACACGTATTTATGCTGATTATTATATACTAATACAAATCTAATATACACAAAAATAAATAATTGTTCTTATCACTGCGTGTAGACGGTGCAGCACAAGGCGATAAGTGGCCATTGATACTCTTCAAACAACGGTATCCAGCTTTCAAAATTTTAATAGAATTTTGACAAAAAATATAACATGGTATAAAAACTATTGGAATCGATTCAGCTACTGATTCAGAACAAACTACTTTCAGGTTTCGCATTAAGTAGGAATAAGATAGCAAGTATATTCATATGAGTCATAAGTCATAATATTTGTAATAAAATTGACTGTAACCAATTTTGTTTCTTCTTTATTCTATCTAGTTTTATTAATAATTAATTAACATTCTTGTCCATATCTGTGATCACGACGACATAGTTGCAATACACTTAAACATAACCCTTACAATGTATTCACCACAAGATTTTCTATTGCAGGTACTCAAATAAACACGTAAGAACAATAAAAGTCTCCACTACCTATTTGATGTAAGTGACGACGACTATAAAACAGCCCTTACGTAATAAGGTTTGTTTTATCCACATGAGGCCTTGCGGCTTGTCTGACAATTTACCTCAAGGAATTTCCGTATACCACGAATATTTATTGTTATACTCTTTTATTGTTAGGAAATTTTGTGGTTATCGCTTAACAGTGTACAAATTGTCGTTAGTAAATAAGTTACCACTTGTTTATCTTTGCTGCTTGTATGGTCTTTGGAAATTATGCGAAACAAAATTTGAGGTTATTTAGGGCCTAAATTCTATGTACATATAGCCAAGTAAAGTCAGTGAAATTCCTGTGCATATAAGAAGCTGTATAAAATTATAATGTGTCGATATCTTAACATAAAAAAAATATAAAAAAAAACTATATGGGGGACAGGGGGCTCTTTTTAGCCACAGAAGCTAAAACAAGATTTTTTTTAATTTTGGTCTGTCTGCATGTTTGAATACACATGACGCAGAAACTACTACATAGAATTGAATACAGATTTCACCAATGTATTGCTAAAGGTAAAACTTACAATAAAAGATCCATTAATTGCAGGCAAATATCTTATTCCCACTGTTTTATGTGAACTGAATTACGTGTGGGTGACGGCTAATTAATAGGTTTTCTACACGGTTATAAACTTGCGTTCCAACAGAGTGACCTTGGTGGGAGCTTGGTTGTCATCCGCGTAGTTTGTATGAAATTTGGTTTACAACAGCCGGCTACACTGTTGGAATCCACCAATGGCACCTCTGCGGAAGGCAAGTTTATAACCATGTAGCACAGCTTTAAAGAATAAAGTCTCAAGTTGAACAATGGAAGCATCCAACAAACCAGTACCTACCACAATTTAAATATTACTTATAGAAGAATGTTAACTATAGAAGCTTTCAAACACGTTGCCTAAACAGACGCACGAATTTCAATTCTATTTGTCGTGACCGAAGACCAGTGACCTTATTATTAGCTTACAAATGCTCCCATTTATTTTCCAGCGGTCCTTTTACGTCCAACTTCACTAAACAAAATACTTGGAAAACTGCTAAGAACTATCGGTATCCCTCAACACGTACCCAAACCTTAACCCTACCGTGACGAAAAGTTCCGAATAAACAAGAATTTTGTTTTAGAACTTTATTTCTGTCTCAAATATTTCCTGCCAAATATATTTACGGATTGTTTAGGGTTTTATATTTTCTATTGATTGCCATTGCTCTGTTGTTTATTGAACTTATTCTTAACACAGATATTAAATGATTAAAGATAGACTATGTTTATTTCGAATGTCACGATAAAAGTTTTTAAAGCAGACTATTTAAAAAAGTATTTTATTTAATTTGGTATGAGATTAGCTTATTCGATTGCTTATTAAATCTCACATAGAACAATTAACGATACATATTAAGTATCTCAGAACAAACCTAATATAAAACACACTTTTATGTAACGAAATATGGAATTTTAAATTATAATTGAGTTTGTAAGGTAAGGGAAAAAAAATACATTTTATTTTTAAAAATCAATTATCGGCGTGTAAACACAAATAAAACAACAGGGTAAATGAAACAAAATTGTTGTCTTGACGTCATAAACCCGAGGGCACTGAATTTGGGCCGACGAAGGCTGAAATTGTGTTGGACATCAATTTATTTCACCGAAAAACGTAACGCATTTGGTAACCTCAAAATAATCTTATCAATTTTGATGTATGACGTTAAGTGTACAACTAAGACAACACTTTTTGACGTGTAAATAAGCCTTCCTTTACTTTTTTCTGAGCTTATAAGACAGAGATAATTATTAAATCACATAAAGTACATGTTTCAGTACGGGTGTAGAGTTTAATTATAATGTACACTTTTAACAAAAATTTCCATCATCATTAAAATTCAATTGACAACTGTCACTGTACTGATGTCACTTGTAAGCAAAAATAGACATTATTGTTTTTACCCACGACGGAACGGAGACGGTATATGCGTTTGGGGTGAGAGGTTGTGTGTTTATGTGTTCATTCCCACATAATGCCATTTATCACGGAAACGGTTTGATCGTTTTAGATGCGGTTTTCTGTAAAGTGTGTGCCATTCTTGGGGAAAGGTTATCTGATATGCAAACGACATTTACTCTAAGGGTGGTAAATCAATTTTATTGTCGACTAAACTTATAATATTGTTAGTATTTAGATCCGCTTTTCGCCGTATTTGGCATAGATTTTTTTATTTTAACCTAGAAAAAAAATCGCTCGCAGTGGCGGAAATTAGGTGAGGCCTACGTCCAGCAGTGTGCATTATTCGGCTGATATGATGACGATTTTTTATTTTAAGCTAGTTCTCGTTAGATGAAATTGAATAATGAAATACTCTCCAAATTGCCGAATGTTGCAATAAATTTTCCAGAACATATTTATATTTTTAACAAACTTTCTCCTGCCAATTACCAACACAACAAACTGAAAATTATCGAACCTTTCTCAATATCGTTCGTTATAGAAGTTAATCGGATGATAAAATTATTTATTAAAACATTTTTATAATATACAAGGAATTGAACGCGTAACTTATTCGGGCACAAATATATGCCTTAGTACCTAATATTGAAGTTAGAAAATATGATTACAATATAAAAAATATGTATATAAAATTACTTCACAAATTGCCATAACAAGACGAAAATAAACTAACAACTAAAGACCAATTTGTAAACGAAAATTTTTGTAGGAAATATAAAAGAAATTTCATATTTCTTGCGAACTTAACACACATCGCACTGCCAATGTATACAAGATATAAGTAGAAATTAGTCTGCCCGGTAATTTCCGTCTTCTGTCTTTGAGGTTAAGGTTATAAATTGCTTAACGGTGTTTTACATCTTATATCTCTTTTCTACTGGGAGTGCGACATGCTAGTTAACTAGAAGTCGCGCGGGGCTTCGGTCCCGTTGTTCTTTATTTGGCCACTGCTCAGCTTCTATTGGCTATAGCGTGATGTTTAATAGCTTATAACCTTCCTCGGTAATCAGGACAATCCCACATTCATGCCCACCATTGGACCTGTAAGCCAGGATTAATAGCGATGACCCTTGCTTGCTTTATAGGGTGGCCTTGCATACTTAAGCTGTTTACTCAGTGTACATAATATTATGTTTATAAAGCTTTTCTCCTTTTTATTACGCAATGATAAAAATCCGCCATTACGAACTGTTACATCAGAACTAGTTTTCAAAGAAATTCAAATTACATCTAGATTGACTAGAAGTTGCAAAAATATCAATACAAGTTCCTGTACAACTCGTGTCACTGGTTTAAGTGAGAGTCCGTTTTACATACCAATGCCTTTTTACGTAATCTAAATAGAATTATGCGAATAATTTGTTACAGTTCCATAAAAAGTAAATCCAAAGTTACAGTTCCATAAAAAGTAAACTCAATTTAGTGTTATATATTAGGGGGTTAACCATTTCAAGTATCAAAACTATTAGCTCCTCCTACTCAGTCGTTCACTCTAGGCAGTGACCTTGATTTTATGATAATGATGATGGCTTAAAATGATGATTCAGTCTTAGCGATGCGCAGCTTCTTACAGTCTTCAGAGTCACGGGAACATTGAGCTATGGTTGTATGTGTCGCAGTTTTTATTAGATCCCGATCGACTCCATGACCGTGTGCCTTCCATTTGTCCTACCATCTAGTCATCAGTAAACGCAAGCCTTACTTAAAAAAGGCTTATCGACGCTTCAAGTGATCAGAGAGCTGGTGTTTTTCTCGCTCAGAGAATTAGCATTCAACGTGGCAATGCCGCCAGCCTTTTGGGTACGTTTCCGGTTGACAGTGATGCTGACGAATATTACGATACTTAAACAAGTTTTTCTTTGGGTATTTTATTTTTTATTATTATTGTTTAATTTTACGTTCGTATTGTTTTTTGTTTGTAATTAATTGTATATATATAGTTTTAATTTAATTCTTTTCATTATTGTAATTATCTTCTCTAAATAAATAAATTATTATTAAATAAAACACAAATAAACGGGTAGCATAAACCGCTTTCATGATATTTTTTAATCATTAATTAAACATAGACTCACCCATTACTTTAATAAATCCATATAAATAAAAATGTGTCACTGAAAAGTAAGTGAGGCAAGGCATGTAGGAATGTAAGAAATTATACGAAAAATTTAGTGTAAAAAAAAATTTGGGTTTTAAAATCTCCATATAAACATTTGAAAATGGAACATTATCACGAATAATAATCAAAATAATAATCAAATATCACGGCGGTACAAAGTTCGCTGGGTCGACTAGTAATTTAGAAAACATAATTTATAATGAGTTTACACATTTAAAACAGGTAAAATAATAACAAAAACGTTAAATCTTATGTATTACTCATTGTTTATAACAAGGAAAGCTTGTAAAATATTTGATGTGGGTTTAGAACTTAACGCGGAACTTATAAAATGCGTGAATAATGTTCTATTGTATTCGACAAGGAAGTACCTAAAATTATAGGCCTCTGGACTTCAATGTCATAGAAATCTTGTGGCATACAAACTGATGCATTGTCTAATATCACAAACAGTTTTCTTTTGACTAAATGTGTTGATCAGACACAATTTGCTTTTAAAACAAGTTTTCTTTTTTTTTTAAAAACAGGAATTTTCTTTGCTATTTTGCCGACGACTTAAGCGATGGTGGCTGAATTAAGCGATGATGATAAAGTTTAATGTTGCCATGAAAATGTTAAAAGCTTTCAGTTCCGTCTCAAATTTTACACTTCACACACAACAGTGGCTTCAATTTAAAGTTAATTATCCATCAGAAACATCTGAGTAACTAAATTTATCTGTATTTAAAGTGGAAACTATTGTTCCTAATCAACGTTTCAATATCGCATGGTCTGTTCGTTTCTGAGAAAAGATATTTTCGACTGTGTAAACCACTTTTGAATTTATTTAAATAGAATATTAGCACACGTACCCATTATTAAACTCTAAATACGCTCTAAATATACGTAAATTTGGATTTAAGTTCACAGTTATTTTATTAGACCTAAAATATTATATATTATGATAAACAAAATCAGTATTTAGATTCGCCAGATAAATACTACTGATGCTAAATACCAGAACAACAAAAATTTATTTAGATGCATCATTCATCATTCTTTACAAAACCTAAAATGATAAATGACAATTTAAAAATGTTATCCAGAAGAAATGCTAAGCGGATTACCGGAGGTACGGGTTCTAATCTCGCTTCAGAATCAAAATTTTCATTTTTATTTAATATTAATCTGAGATATTTTGCCACAACTTAGCTGCTGTATATATCTTAATATAAAAAATTACAAGACATTCTTTTCTTTTTAGGGTTCCGTAGCCAAAATGACAAAACCAATTTGATAGTTAAATAATAAAATAAGTAGTTTTGTGTGTAGGCGCTCGTATTGTGGTACTGAGAAGTTCGTTACGATCATCGAGGTCAAGCAACGTTCGGCAAAGTCAGTCCATGATGGGTGACCGTTTGTGGCAATTTCATTCTTGAGCGTCTCCGTGCTTCGGAAGGCACGCAAAGCCGTTGGTCCCGGTTATCACTTAATATGGTAAGTTGGAAGCCTTCTAGGCGACTTGATAAATTCCAACACTACGGTCTGTCTCAAGCCCGCACGATAAGAAGACGAAGTAGTTTTAAGGACGCACTCCAGAAATGTTATAGAAACTGTAAAATAGATACCCGTGGGTGGAAGCTACTAACAATAATTTAACTTTTATATCCACACTTTTTTTCACACACTATACAAATGTATGTTGGTTCAGGAGTGGTAGGTGCCTCTGTGGTTGTTGTCGTTGTAGTGGGTTTAGGTTTTGGTTTCTTTGTCACTTTATGTGCCCAGTGGCCGTAGTAATAAGGGGGGTAAGGAATATCTTCTACCCAAAACTCAGGCTCATAACGCGGAAAACCATCCTCAATAAACATAGTTGAACTTGAATCTGCAACAGAAAAAGTACACGTCACTCTTGACGTCTTCAGGTTGTCGAAATTTTATTTTCGCTTTCGTCCCGCTAATGAAAAGCCGTGGGAAAGGTTTTTTTAACTAAAACCTTAGAAGCTGATTCTTCATTTAAAAATGTCCAAATATGCATGTGTTCGATCAATATAAGACCAATTTAAGTGCCGTAAAGTAAGTGACGAGCGGGCAATAATTTTAATTCCCACTCGCCCAGTGGGAGAATCAGTAGGAATCGGTTATTTATTATTACGACATATATGTAAGGCTTATGTTCAATAGTTGTTCGTCATTGGGCTGATATGATTATGATGATGATACATAAAATAGGTACATTAAGCATTATGTTCTAGTTTTGCGAAATTTCAAATTTTTGATATTTTTATTATTTTTTAAGGCACATCTTTTTGGTATTTACCTCACTTCTCGTTATTTTATTAATTTTAAGACAACCGTGCGTCACACCAAATAGGCCCATTTGAAAATCAGCGCAGGGCATCTGTGCTCGGCATTGTGCTGAAATGGTACCTATTTGGTACAGTCATGAGACTACTATTTATTTGTATTTTGTTTATGCTTCAAACTTTATTTATTATCAGTGTGTCTCGTGTTTGTTTCAAATAAATATTTTCTATTCTATTATTCTTTAAGTGACATTAGGACTTCATATCAATTTGTAACAGAAACAAGTCAACAATGTGCCTAAGGGCAAGGTAAATAAATTATATTAAAAGGTTATACAAATTCGATACGACAGGTCCACTTAATTTACTAACAGAAACAATCTTACCCACATCAAGTCTTCGCTGCGAATCCTTCGAACAATATAACGGGCATACTTTGAAACAGAAGAATATCGGCTTTTCTGAAAGCAACAATACATTTTGTGTCACTATTAATATTAGTCAGTTTTGGTTCAAATTTCATTATTGTTTTTAGAGCAAAGGTGTATTAAACCCGTATCTCTTTGGATTATTTTTAATTAGTTAGTATTTATTGTCCACATAAATATTATAATCTTTTGATATTCAACTACTTTATAAGGTAGGCAGCGTCTTGGCTATGCCACTAACATTTGCAAACGTCCATGAGCGGCCGTAACCACTTACTAGTACCATCAGGCGAGCCGCCGACTCGTCTGCCACTTCAGGCAATACAAAAAAAATAATAGGTAGTAGTGAAGTGTTATGCTTTTTCCCCCAAAAGAATAGGCATCACATTGACTTTTGACTATTGTCATAACTCATGGGGTCGGACACCCCAGGAGGACGTTACTGTGCTTTAAAAGCTATCAAATATGTCATTAACTCATTATAATAATAGAACAGCATTGCTATACGTGTCAGACTTTAAATAGAAATCAATTGCCAAAAACATAAAAGAAATCATCACTTGTGAACATCTTGAAGTGATTTTTTCATTGGGACTCTTTTTGTAAACTGTCAGGACTTTCTCAAATCAAAGTTTTTCAGAAAAACAATTCAAACAATTTACCAGAAAAGTCGAAAATTTAGAGGCGGAGGAGTTACAAACTTCTTAATTGTTGTTCACATACAGTCTATGCGGGCAAATCCCGGGATCAAAAAACATTCAAGAACAATTGTGTCATGTGAACGTGAAATAAATGACCATGGTCTTGAAAAACTAGATTTAACGGAGAAATAAATAAATATTAATAATACTCCCTGCTTTCCAAACAAAGAAGGAAGGACTGTTACTCAGCAGTGGAATATTATTGGGACATATTATTATTACCGTATAATAATAAGGCATCATGCATATTTCCATAAATAACTAAATAATAATAGGTATTAAAAATAAAAATTATTGTAAAAATTATTAGGTCTGTTATTAATGTCCCTCTCAGCAGACTGGGACATTAATGACTTGATATTAATTTAAATAATATCGGTGACGGATTAAGAATACTAATGTCACTACCCAATCTCAACCCATGGGTGTCGTAAAAAGCTACTAAGGAAGTAACCTTATACAGACAAGCATTACAAGAAAAGGAAAATTCGAAACAAACCCTATACCAACCCCTCTGGCCAGCGTGGTATACTCGTAGTTGGCTAAATTACCTCCACATTTTGGAGGAGACCTGTACCCTACAGTGGGACATTTATGAGTTGAAATGATGATAATGATGATAATTATTTTAAATAAAATATATTTACCTTTCCAAAAGAAGAACGCTTCACTCAGCGCCATATTCAACAACACAGTATAAATCCAAAAGTACATTTTATCATAAACAAGTACACGTCTGTAGGCACCTTTCACCACGTAAACACAAGATTTCAAGAAAACTTACCATTACTTATATTAACCTATGAAAACCGGACGATTACGTGTTGTGAAGGAAATCGATGTCAATGGTTAAATGGTTATTGTGGTGATATGAAATTTGTCTTTAAGTTACAATGTAAAATAAATATTAGTTATTTATTATTAAGTGAAATGCTGCCCTTCGAACCTTTATCAAAATCTCCTTAAGACTTAGACAAATTCAAACTTGATTTAGCTGCGAGATCTAGATGTGAAAATTAAGCGAGATTTTATGAGACATATTTAAGACAATGCGCATTGTTTAGAATTTGCCTACATTGAAGTTTTTGCAAGATTACAGCTTATTATCTCTCATACTGGTCTATAATATTAAATTTCTAAATATAATTTCTTTAACCGTTCATACAAAAAAAAACCCGCAATGCCATGTCACAAAATTACACTACAGTTTTTACAAAATTACACTACACCGTGTTTCGGTCAATAAGAGGTGTCAGTTCATTAGTAATTTAAATAAAAAATCCATACTTATAAGTGGTTTATTATTGATGCATCCTTATCTGTTTTAATACTTAAAATATTATTATAAATGATTTTTTGGTAATTACAATTCCAATATACAAAGTAATATCTCCCGTTACTTATAACTAAGCGAATTAAATCATAATATCAATTAAACAAAAGTCAGTATCACCTGAACTCGCATTTCTTTTAACAAACCGCACATATCCAGTGTTCGTCATCTTCTTCTGTAGGCTTTTTACTTGTAGTTGATGGTATATCGTCTACCTAAGACCTGTTATGGCTTATCTTGATGGGACATTTTCAAATCTCTAATTAGAATCACTTTAATAGGATTTTAATTATACATTATGTTTTCCTTATTATTTTATTAATACATAATAATATGAAATTTAATTGCCCAATGAGAATTGCTCAGATCATCACGAATTCTTTGAATATTATTTTTTATGGCCTCATAATTTCCATAATTAATATTTTATAGATCTAACAATGATAATGTTGTTATTACAAACTTTACAATTGACAAAATTGAAACAGCAAGAAGACACGAACGGATTATATATCCGTTCGTGTCTTCTTGCTATATGCATAAAATCAAAGTTTTGGACTAATTTATGCCTATATATTTGGACGCTTTGAAACAGAGAACCTTAGTGGTATTTCAAAGGGGCACGAAATAAACAGTGTTGGGGAAAATATAAAAGTGCTCGTAATGGAGACTTTTTTTACATGTGAAATATTTTGAAAGCCAAAATGTGTCACCGAATCTTTTTTTACTACCTATACAAGCTACGGTTTAAATACAGTCGAGGCTTGGTTGGCTTACGGAAGCTGTAAAATTTTATTAAGGGACAGGTAGCGATGAAGTTCACAAAATTTCACTTTATAAAACCACAGTTTTTATTTCTTAGCTCGGTTGCAAACATTATTGTCTGGAAAAACTTGCAAAGGAACAGAGTATGTAAAATAATTTATCAATCACATTCATAACCTGTTATTATCTTACATAATAAGGGTTTTCTTAGCTTTATTTTATAATCTCATTTAAATTACTTAAAAAGTAAAAGAAATTACAAATGATTTATCAGTAATTAGATACTTATTATGGCCATTGACTTATAAAAAACCCAAGACCCACACTCAGCGATCAAAAAACTGCGCTCTAGCTCAAAAAGAGTTCAATTGTCACATCATTTTTTCACTGTCAGTGAAAAAAAAGCAATATTGTACAATATACTTAATTGCTTTTTAGCTAACATTTCTTCCAATTTCTTTGGAAGAACTATTAGCTATTATTTATTTAATACAGGTTAAACCTAGTTTAGGGTGTTAGCTAAGATTTGAATTGTATTCCACGTAAATAAATATAAAAATCTTTAATGGTACTGTTTCCTAAGGGTAAATTTAAAAACGATGTTATCTTCCTACCAATAAATTATTTTATTCTTATTTATTCTTGCTGTGTGCCTGTGTCTTCTACTAGACATGTCTTCTTCAACAGGTCCATGACCCATTAATCCAGTGTGAACCTTTAAATATTGCTTTTCATTAATTCTTTGAATGGAAGCTTTTGGCCATTGACCTATTCCTCCTACACAGCTACAACTATGACTATTGCAAAACATTTGTAACGGTTGCACCCGTTGCAGGCTAAGTCCTGCACGAATGCACCTCTTTTTACCACCTTTTGGATCTCTTTTGATATCTTTTTAATTTACTTTTAATAATTTAAAATAAATTAATACAAATTCCTAAATTCTAACCGAGTCTTCGTCGGAGCATCCGCCGAAGGCTTGGGGCTCATTATAATTTTAATTTCTAGTGCGGTGCACGCTATTCTGGCCATTTATATCTACCTAAATTCAATAATAATAAATACTATATTATTTTAATTAATGTTATAAGTTTATAACGGTTTATAGTGACTCAATTAATATAACCGAAAGTGAATTTTCTGTGTTTTATTTTACGGGCCCCACGCCCTTCCCCATCTAGCCGGATTTACTTCTCTACTCTTGCCTAGCGCCCACTAGAGGGGACAGTGGAGACCGCTAGACATTATTGACTCATCTATTACCATCTACTGACTCAAGCCGCAGTATCCTTGGTTCTAAAAGGTTGTTGTAATTCCTACAAAAATATTTACGTCTTGACCAAATTTATTCTCACAATAGCGGAGAAAAGCCTTGCAGACACATAAATGTCTAACTAAAATGCTTTTGCCATTACGTCAACGAAATCTAGTAAGATCAAAATTCGTTCCCACGATTTCAAAGCCGATATAAAATACTATCTAGGTGAGTGATTGACGTCTAAGCCAGTATAGATGAAATATTGAGACCGTTATCCAAGCGACGTCGTGTCGAATCCTACACAGCTACAATCCTTCACGAACTTACTTAGAAGCGTTTGTTTTTCGATTTAATATCAACTTACTTTTTATTGATTTTGTGAACAGACAAACAGAAGGTGAGATTTCCGAAGTTTTGCATGATGTCAAAGTATAATATCTCATAGTGCTAAGAAACTTTCATAGAGATTACAAACGAGCTAACTTCCTTTATACACTTGGAATCTATTCAAATATCTTTCTAGAGACCAAGTACTACACTTCGCTGAATCTGTAGTCCAAAGTGTTAAATTTGGATCGTTGCCACGATTCTTTTTACTACCCAGAATAGATAAAGAATTTACCAGAATTATTTTTCAGCTTCAGCTGCTCGAATAGAGAACTTATTTATTTGCTTTTATTTATTGCACATAAAATAGGTATTACCAAGACAGAATTATAATGACGACGCAACTTATATTCTAAGTTTTCCAAGCGTTCGTGCTTTAACTACTTATATTGCTTCTATAAAAAGTGTTTTAAAATTGCCCTGAGCAAGCTAAAAAATCGGGACGACGACATTTTGGGACTACTAACCAAATGGACCACGGTTTGGTCTTGGTGTGAAACAGCCGATTCAAAAAAGGCCGTTCCGCGATTGACACCGTAGTCCCAAAGTGTCGTGGTCCCAAAGGGGAAAGACCCAAAAATCGGAAGACGTAAAGCGGATCTAATATCTCGGATTGGATAAGCGACTGCTCTTACGTTTTTGCTATACTTATCAGAAGGAACTTTATATAGGTTCAGTAATTTTAAATTTTGTTGTTGGTTCTTCCTTTGTTATAGGTGTATGCAATACAGATTGCTCTTATATGGACAATTTCTTTCTAACTCCTCCATTTACTTCTGATTCATCATCATCATCATTTCAGCCTATTGCAGTGCATGCACTGCTGGACCTGGGCCTCTCCTAACACGAGCCATAACAGTCTGTCCTCCGCCTTCTTTTACTTCTGATTAATAATTGCCGGTTTTAAATTTTCATTCAATTTTATACTAGAGAAGCGAAGAAAAATATTCTTCGCTTCTCTGTACAAACTTGAATTATGCTAAATCTCATGGCTATCCGTAAAATATTCTTATAAAAGGGATTCAAAGTTTTCACATCGCATTAAATCTATGGCACCTATTGTCATAGATTTAACACGGGCTTTTAAGGAATTTCCCTAAATTCATAGCTTCTCTCTCTCTTCATACACATCATATATTCGTAAACTCACACCTGTCCACTACAGTATACTTCTATACAATCATATTTAAGTTTACCAAAGAGCTTTTGCGTTTTAGACCCTTGTCCCTTCATAAGCCATATTATCACTATTGATATTTTACCTTTACATAAATAATTTTGGTGTTTCACTCAAGCAATTCGCAGACTTCGACATCGATCACCAACTCAACATATCCAAACCTTACAGACAGCCGGATATTGTAACGGTATATTGGCGACCGAAGCAAATACAAGAAATCAATAGGATTCCTTTTAAGCCCGTGTGAAAGATTTGGGTTGAGCAAAAATGGAAGACACATCTTTAAAGCTATGTAGGTGTTATTCTGTCAATTTTATGTTGCATTTTGTCTATGTTATACACATATGTGGGGATAATATACTTTTGTTGCCGCCCGTGACTTTTTTCACGTATGTTGATAACAATTTAAAGTAAGCCTATGTCCCTCCCCCACATTCACAACCATAACTCCTGTAAGCCAAGCAATTACATTTTGAACTCCTAGAAGTTACTGAAATTATTATTATAGCTTTTAAATATTCAACCCATCGTCTACATAAGAAACCAGTATTAATTTCTATTTAAATTTTCCCAACAATTTTCCAGACGTGATATAAAACGTCAATAACATCGTTACAAAGCTCAAGGCAGACACCCCAACATTACAACTCTTAACCAAAACGGGTTTTCCAAAGGGTTGAATATTATCTATACCTACTTCAGATTTTCGACAACCATTTTGACCCACAATGGCCATTCAAGAATATGCAACCAAGTGTAATGGTGAGGAAAATTACTGTTTTACGTTCAAAATGTATACCTCCTTTGAAAAAGGTATAATGATTTGGGCTTCCTGCGATACGGGCTCGCTAAAGACGTTTTCAGATTTTTAGCCTTCACTACTTGTATACGAAGGTATCTTTTGTTCGTAGTGTGCACTAAGAAAGAATAGGCTTTGTTAGTATCTTGTAAAACGGTTATTTTATTCACAACTTTTATTCAGCTACATATTGTTGAATATAAAACTGTTTTCACTTCAAACAAGTAGGTACAAAATTTGGACGTAATTGAAAATTTGATTATGCAATTAATACACAACTGTGTTTTTTATAAAGTAATTCCTTGTGTTTCCTCTGATTATCAGAGTGAGTTGTTTATACTAATTATGTTTTCCAGCTATCCTAGAGCACTAAAACAGGCACTAGTTATTATTTTGTTTTACTATAATAAGGAAAACCAAGCAATATTACATTACATATTACTTACTCTTAGATAATTAGGTACATAGATTATGAGTTTAACAAGATTTTCCACGGATTACAAACTCATATTGCTGTGAAGTACGTGTATATTAATTATATTACATAAAGAATATTATACATAAATGTATAGCATCTGGTAATTATAAATCACATTTAAATTATTGCTTTTGTGTGAATAGTTGCTGAAATAAGTGACAAAAACTTGATTAAGTCTATGGTTTAAAGAGATTTCTCGAGAAAATGCATCATCCACTGGAAATTACACACTTTTTTTATAAAATTTCCGTTCTGGCAGTGCGATATTCTGCGTCGTATTTTTTTTTCCTCGACGAATCGAATCAAATTAAAAGTAGGTACTTATTTAAAACTCGCTGTAATTGTATTTTCACAGAAGATATTGTAACTTGCTTACAGAATGATTCAGCGATCAGAAGCAACTTTTTATTCTCGCAGTGTAAGTCAATGCTCTTTACACGTAGTTACACATCAACAACAGGAAGGATGTGCTCCAGTACTGTGCGATTACACGGCGCCTTCACAGCCTACTTTACTCACACATTTTGCCAATTATCTAATGCTTGAATAAATTCCCATAGTTAGAAATAAGTGCTCGTAGCATTGTGGTACTGAGATGTTCGTTACGATCATCGAGGTTAAGCAACACTCAGCAAGGTCAGTCCATGATGGGTGACCGTTTGAGGCAATTTCATTCTCGGGCGTCTCCGTGTTGCGAAAGGCACGTAAAGCCGTTGCCCGGTTATCACTTAATGTGGTAGTCGTTAAGTCAAGTTGGAAGCCTTCTGGGCGACTTGATAAATTTCAACTCTAGGGTCTGCCTCAAGCCCACACGATAAGAAGAAGTAGTGCTTACATAGTTTAGTTTAAACACTAGCTACATTATAGAGGCGTAATCGTACGCAATGAAATAAAAGCTTTTTTTTGTTGTTTTATATTTTCGGACATTTATTTTTTTTTAACCAAAAGATGAGATCCGGTTTTCAATTTAGGTGGACAATTAAATGAAATGAAATGAAATCTGGTTTATTCATCTAGGTTACAAGGTAACACTTATGAAAATCACAAGAATGTAATAGGTTATCCGAAAAGTAGTGTCAGCAAATTTGCCTACGACCAGTTCGCTGACGGGGTGGAGCTATAAGAAGAACTGGCAAGAAACTCACGCCACTCTTTTTAAAAATAAAAATAAACGAATCACACACACACACACACACAAATACATAGGTCCATTGCTAAGCCTACCTAATATCCTTTAAATGGAATTATTTTACTGACGATTACACCAGTATGAGTTACTTGAAACTCTCTGTGCTTGCAGTTTCAGAGGCAAAGTCTCTTTTACCCTTTAAAAAACAGCAGGCTCTGTGTTTGCAGGGAATTTTATAAAAATACTGTAGGGTATGTATTAGGAGACTAGTAGAAACAAAATCATAAGTAAGAATGATCTTTTATTAAAGTAAATATTTTATTAAATAGTTGTAGAATTGAGGTTTCCCATAATGATGAACATAATAATGCAATACATTGGGTACTGGGTACATACCCTACAATACAATAAACAGACATTTATTTTACCCAGACTTAAAAAAATATTTTATTAATCTATTTCACGAGACAGGGCTTCTAAGTTTATGTACTAAATTATGGTTACAATTAAGATTTATTACTATATCAATCACACAAATATTTGTCTAATTTGTGAACTGAACGTCACTAGACACGGTGATGTTAGTGGCGAAATGACCACCTAAATCACTACGTCACAGTGACAATCAAATCCTTTCTACCTCAACTACAGCGTGTCCTTTTCTCCCTTTAATAAGCTCCGCAAGGCATCGCTTTATCATACTAATTAACAAGTATGAAAATATATAAGTATATCCATTTTATATGAATAATTACGATAATCTAACGGTATTAAGTAATTTTAACAAAGAAAATCCCTTCGAACCCAAATTTTCCACCTCCCTGAATTTATGCTATGGCCTTTCGGTTTAGTCATCGTAAAAGGCGTTTTCTATGAATTTTAACTCGGTATATAAACAATAACCCTTTCTTCTCCCAATTAAATATACCATTTTAGATTGTCTACTGTTTTTGTATGAATTAAATATCAACTCTCTCCACATTCTTTGGAGGAGACCCTTGTCCAGCAGTGGCACGTTTATGGACTGAAATGATACAATACGATCCACTTCATTGTGGTAAGCAGTTCTTATAGCCTATGGACACTCTTCCAAAGCACCGGGACGCTCGAGAAGCAATGAAATTTGCCAACGGTGACCCATCTTGGACCGACTTTGTCAAATTATGGATTAACTCGATGATCGTCATGAACATCCTGAGACACTGATATTATAGTGCTACAAGTGCCTTTACCAACTCAACATCACTACTATCACCACTAATGATCATTTCGAGAATTACAGACAACCAACTATGTTAACCAATAAATAGACCATTCATAACACATAATAACACTTACAAATAAAATCAAGTTATACCTGTCCTCTTGGGCTTAGTATGACGTAATGAACGTCATCTAAGATTTTCGCAGGATAACAGGTGACAGGCTTACGTTCAAGCTTAACGTGTTCGTTGAAGCGTGAGAGTATATACTTATCTATATAATCGTTCGTAAGTATCGTGACAAGGATATAAAATTACATCAATTGCTATAATAATAAAGGCGAAAGATTGTTGAAGGAAGCGAAGCTGAATTTGAATTACAGCATTCGGTGTACTGTTTAAACTGTCTCCAAAAATAGGATGTATAAATATACATGAGCAAAAAAGGTATGTCGTTTCAAGAGTCTGTACTATAAAGTTGCATATGTTCGAGGTATTGATTCATAAATCAAATCTCGGATTTTTTGGAGAATTGCACACATTCGGTTGAATTTAGCAAGTTAATTGTCCCGATTAAATTATGGCTACACACTTTACTAAAGAAAAATTTCAAAAGTTAGTAAAAAAAATAAATAATAAAGAGCGTTAAAACTAATTTGGTGTTTAAGAAATTTATTTTAATTAATATATCGTAATGACAAAACCTTGACCCTGATAAATTTCATGTATATAATAAAATGCCTATAAATATTGAATTGTCTTTTCTTGTAGAGTATTTATGTGACTTGTGTAATGAGACAAAGGGGTGGCATAGGAAGGATGTTTTACATCATACTCGCGACTATCTGGCGCCAATTTTCTGCCTTCACGGAAAATTCAACTTGTATATCATAATAACCTATTCTTACTTGCTTACTTAAAACTGAGAGAGATTCGTTTATATAAAGGTAAGTTTACATAATTTCCTGTATCCAATAATATAAGCGTATTTCTATATATTTTAACTAGATTCTTCTTTATTTCTAGAACTAATTTTAACTAAATTCACTAAAATGTATCACAATAGAAAAATGCATTTATAAATATTTACAGTTTGAAATTATAGTTCTTTAATATTGGAGTGATAGAAAAGTGACTGGGCAGTGCAATTTTTATTAAATGAAAGTTTTATGTTTAAAATTAAGTGTGTTTTTTTTTATTTAATTGTGAATTTCTCACTCCAAATAATCATATAACTTCGTAATTACCAACCTTATTTTGTACACTTCCAATCTTCTTAAAAGATTTTACAAATCAGTAGCAACCTCGAATATACGCCGTAGAATTTAAATAACGTCTCTTCAAAAGAACCTTGTTTAAAATCTAGGTAGAGCATTAGAGGAAAACTAACTTGGAGAAAATAAAATGCTTTTGTGAAACGACGCGCAAAAATATTGCTCTAACAAATATGCAGCTTGTGCATCGTCTCATGAAATAGTTTAAAAATTCAAAAGTAAAGATTGAGTACATCTACTATAAGCGATAATATATTATACTTATTTAAAAGAGCGATATGGTGAGAGGTGGCGGCATGCAAATCCTGCGATCGGAGTTCGATTCCAACCGGCCAGTACCAATGTGGATTTTTCTTTTGGTATTGATATGTCCTAGTCAAGTGACTTACCATCTGGTAACGGTGAAGGAAAACATCGTTAGGAAACCCACATACCCTAGAAGAAATTTTAAGTGTATGTCTGATTCACCAATCCACACTAGGCCCTAAACCCTCTCAACTCTCTAGATTCAGGAGAGAAGATCCGAGCCCAGCGGTGAGACACTAATGGGTTATAAATCCTAGCAAATTTGTTTCGCTTTCTCTTAAGGTGAAAACGAAAGCAAGCTATCGATCTTCATGACATTTCACATTGTCATAGCCTTCATAAAATATAATTTCCTATAAAATATTAAAAGCCAAAAACTTAATCAAAACATTTTCGCAGAATATTTACTGGAAACCCTTAAAATAGATTCCATTCTTGTTTGGCTAATTATTACTCCATCAAATAATAGAATCGAAGAGTCTTAATTAAATTAACAATAGGATCATTGTAAATTCCAATCAATTTTTCAAGAAACACTCAGTCAAATGGAGTGTTCGTATCATTGGTTCCTATTCAGTACGGAACAAATTTATCCATTGTATTGCGTCTTATTTTGAATGCAACATTGAAAAGAGAGTTCAAGGAACAAGAAATGAAATTAAAAAGAAATGTTTATACGCTTTGGTGTATCTCCGAAAATACAACCCTCTAATAAAAAAAATAAAATTAAGTTTAACTAAACTTAAACTAACTAATTTTATATCAACGTTATAGAAGAGTTACTATAACGTTGACTAAAAGTTGAATAAAAAAATATTTTGTGTTCATCTATCACCATTGGCTGACAGCAACCAAATGACATGGAATTTAAAATATAATTACGGAGGTATAATTATTTGTTTTAACTTTCTTTCTTTCTCCTTTTCCTTTTTTACTCCACGCGATCAAATCTACCCATGACGTTAATACACGTTAGGGTTTGCATGATGGTTTTAACCTTACATGCATAACCGACAGGCAAACTCAAGCGTTTATGTGAGAAAACCGTACAGTTATACTGACTATACTGTCATACACTCTAGAGTTTGCTGTAAGTTAGGCATGAAGGGTTAAAACAAACCTCTATCTTTATTAATCTGTGATCAAAAAAAATATGCAAACTCTAACGTGTTTGGCGGCCAAATTACTTTTCGATATTTTAAGTGCGTTTGATTACTTATAGTGTCACTTCAAGAAGAAGACAAATAATTTTAAAAAATCTGCAAAAAAGATATCCTACTCGTACCATTCTCATTTAATAGCAATGTATTATATGGACAACAAGCCTAAAAGTACTCAAGTCGCAACAACAAGCAATAAAATTAAAAGCAAATAAGTGAGATTACATTTAAGTCTCAGCTAGTTAAAGTAGAAGTATTATCGAGTGGACAAACTTGAAATGCTTGCTGCACAGTTTAACATTTAAGTGGCTCCAACTGGTAATAACTAGGGATGTAAGACGAGGAAAATATTGTGCACAAACATTTATACATTCAGTTGTTTATTTGCTATTTTCTACGCTTGTTGTTTTATAGTGTTAACTTAGACTTGCGCTGATTCTCTCTATCTGATTATATTGTAGTTTTATTGGAGGCGATCGTAGCATTGTGGAATTGAGATGTTCGATCATCGAGGTTAAGCAACGTTCGCCAAGGTCAGGCCATGATGGGTGACCGTTTATTTCATTTCATTTTTGAGCGTCTCCGTGCTTCGGAATGAACGTAAACCCGTTGGTACAGTTATCACTTAATGTGGTATTGTTAAGTCAAGTTGGAATCCTTCTGGGCGACTTGACAAATTTCTGTTTGTTGTTTCAAATTGGTGTGCCTAAGAAGAAGATAATAGTTCTGGACTTCGTGATTTTGAGTAATTTTTTTAATACATACAGGATTTTATTTTTCCTACCACGGAGGTCGCAAACAGGTTTACGACATGTCCAATGGTAACCAATGCAACACAAGGGAATTACGAGCGCGTTGCCGACTCTTAAAAAACCTACATTCACTGTATCGTCATAATTTCAACCCATAAACTGCTAGGCACGGGTCTCCTTCAAATGTGGAGGGAATTTAGCCTACTGTATCACGCTTGCCAGACGGTTTCGTATAGGGTTTGTTTCGAATTTTCCTTTTCTTGCACTGCTCTTGCCTGCATAAGGTCCCTTAGTCCCCCCTTAGTCACCGTTTACGACACCTGCGGGTTGAGTTACATGCTCACTGTATACGACTTCTTATAAGTCAGTTAAACGGTGACCTCACCAATACATGACATTACACACGTTGACTATAACAATGTCCTTAGGCGGTGTCACGCTATTTACCATTACCTATGTCGCATTTCTAGTTATGTTGCTCTCTTCAAGAATAAATCCTGTTTCTTTGGGATTTAGTTTATAAAATAATTATGTCATTAACTTTCTAGATTAACTTCATACAAACATAAAACTAAATGTATTCTATCCATTCATATAAGTGCAGGCAGTCTCTCCCTTTTTGAAGAAATAATAACAAGTATCAAATTTGTGTCATAATTATACACCATTGAAGTTATAAATGGCTATTATTGTGCGCGAATATTTAGTAGCACCGAGTTAATTAATTAATCAACGTTCTAAGCACTCCTAAGTCATCTAAGCTAGCAGAATTTACATTTAAACCTTAACTTGAGTCATAATCGTAACGTGTTCGTTGTTCAAATATCAGTATTGCTGCCAATACGAACGCTTTCAACAACCATGACAGTTTGGAAATGTTGTTGTTAGATGCACCTGGTGTTGGAGGCGTTCATAGGCTAGGGTAACCGCTTACCATCAGGCGAGCCATACGTCTGACGTCATTGGGCTAATTATGATGATAATGACGTTGATGACGCTAAAAATAATTTCTTGTTTAAAAGAACAGAAATTAATATTCCTGGCCAGCACGTCACTAGTCCGTCCGATTTCAACTTCGGTACTTTTATCCGACCTCATTAGAGAGTTAAGGCATTATGTTTGCAATTAAACTTAAGATGTGCCTTAATTATAGGCACCAACGGGAGTTCGACACGACGACAACTTCGAGAAAGATTCTTGAACAATTTTAAAGCACTTTTCACACCAATTAACGTTTATTTAAAATGTCACAAAGTGTTCGTTATTTTCCAAGTAGTTTTATTTAATTAAAAATATATAACAATTTATCATTAGGTGAGATGTTCGTTACAACCATCGAGGTTAAGCAGCATTTGACAACACCGTTTGTGGCATTTTCTGCTCGACCGCCTTCGTGTTTTTTTGTTTTGATTCGAATTTTCTTTTTTTGCAGTGCTCTTGTCTATTTAAGGTTTCGCCTTTTACGACACCCACGGATTGAAATGGGGTATTGACGATATGTATTCTTAATCCGTCACTACACGACGGTCCCTCTGATAGGGGGCCGTCCGATGCTGAGCTTTCCAATACGTGGCCGCCACTCGAGAACCTTTTTCCCCCATCGCTCAATGTGGCGGAAATTAAGTGAGCCCAGCAGTGGACATCACTGGGGCTGATATGTTGATAATGATTATTTTACTAATCGACTTATACTCGTCACAGATAATATAGATAGCATTATCCAGTTAGGTACTTATGAAGTATATACCGTTACTTTCATTCATAATTTTCATAAAGTAAAAAAATCTACTCAATCATTATAAAAGAACAAAAATAAACTCAAGCGAACCCATTTTATCAAGCAAACACCGTTCACAAAATATGTTATAATACACACATTGTTCAAAAAGGTACTATTATAAACTCCCGTATTTAGAGAAGGTGCCAAACGTATACATAGAAAGGACTATTGAGCATCTAAAAAGCTTAATCATTATAACATCCACTTAATTATGTTCAGTAACACAAAAATTTCTTCCTTATTATGTGCTGACAGCGAGAACCTCCTTGCAGATTCCTTTGTTTCTCAAGAGAAAAGGATCCTAAGTACACAGACACAGAGATATCGGTTATACCCTCAAAGAGTTAGCAGCTATAAATCCATTGTTTTAAGAACGAGAATAGTTTGAAAGATAGGAGTTAATTTGCAGAGCTTGCAAAAGCTATGTGTTAGAGAGATTAATTGTGGCTTTTGATGTTGTTAAGATTAACATGAAATTAAAGCGTCTTAAAGTCACATGGAAAAAACATAAATAGAATTTTTTTCAAAAACAAGGTAACCCTATAAACGTATTTTTAAATGGTAATAAAATATAATAGAATATATTTTTTCATGGTTTTAATGATTATTAGGCCTTAAAAAGTGTAACATTATCAACTGCAAAAAGTAAGGTACATTTTTCGTAGTTGGGTTAGGCTCTGGCTAGATCTTCTGGGAACAATTATTTTTTATTTTTCCGAGAAAATGAAGCACTCACGTCGTTTTTGTAGGCGTCAGACAAATTCAAAGTCAATTCAGAACTCAATTCAAAGTCTTTATACAAAAACTTTATGTCGAAAAGTAAGTTGTTCCTCAGAAGAACGTTTTGTTTTATACAGAGCTGTAAACCAGTCATCCTGGTCACTGAATTTTTAGTACGACTTGTTAGCCACTACAGTATAAAAAATCGCATAAACGACATAAAATTCTCGCTTATAATTAAGAGACCTGAACGTCTGAATTTTCAATGATAAATCACCAGTCTGAATTCGCAGCGTGCTCCAACGTGAATTTATAGCGAGAGATCTCAGCATCTCAGTACGCTGTCGATCGACAACCAATAGTTGCCATCCATCAATGTACAGAAAGATTTGTATTTTGTATCCAAGTTGTGGGGAAATACGCTATCCTAAAGTGACATTTAATGTATTGTCCTTGTCCATAGTTATTTAGTGGTTCATGTTTATAGAAGAGTAGACCAAGTCACAATAGAAAATAATAATTTCTTGCTATTTTCGTTATTTTTTGGATCATGCAAGAAATATAATACTGCTCATACGTTATTCATAGATGTTGTTGTTGTTTTGTGAGAAATAAAACCGCATTAAGCCTATTATTTGACTTTCATCATCATCGTCATCATATCAGGACAATGACTTCCACTTGACTACTAGATTTAATATAGTTAAATTTAATTCGAAATTAAGATAAATTGGAGGATATTTCATGGAACTGCTGAATGATTAGTGATTAATTATTATCTTGTTGAGTTCAAATTAATTGCGCTTAAATACTTGCCAATGCTTTGTTTATTAACACTACGTGATAAATCGAGTATCTTTGCCCTTTGCTGAAATAATTGAGCAAACTCAAGTGTTGATCTAGTGCCCTAATTGGATATGAAATGAATGTTTGAAATTACAAGAGTGTTTTATTTAAACTTAGAGTCGCGCGGGCCGTCGCTCCCGTCGATCTTTATTATTTGGCCACTGTTCAGCTCCTATTCACCGTAGCGTGATGTCATATAGCTTATAGCCTTTCTCGATAAATGGGCTATCCAACACTTAAAGAATTTTACTAATCAGACCAGTAATTTCTGAGATCCTAGCGTATCTGTCGAATATTTCTTTAAAAGAATATCGAAGAAGAGATTGACAGAAGCAAAAGACACTGGGCAATCCTGGGGATAACTAAGCCACCCACATGGATAGGAAATTTCGTCCTTCAGAAGACCACAGCTATAATAGCATTGTATTTTGTTACTACTGGCAAGTAGGTACATCCAGAGCACGTTGGACGGGAAAAGGTTTAAAACAGTCCGTAACGTATTTTTGATGCTTTTTGTGTTGCAGGCTTTCAAGAAGCTCGAGCGTCAATAAGCTACGATAACCTCTTACCATCAAGTAACAACACTAACGACATGTCAGTTAAGTACAATGATTACGAGAGATATTATTAAAAATATTTACATATTAATATAAAAATATTTACATAATAATATTCTATAATAATAATTATATTCTACCACATTTACACAGCGTCATTTAGTCCCAAATTAAGCAATTATATTTGCTTGTGTTATGGGTACTACTTAAACAACTGATATACTACTTAAATACTTTTTTTTTGTAAATACATACATATTATAGATAAATTACACCCAGACACAGAACAAACCTTTATGCTCACCACACAAAGATTTGTTCTGGGTGGGGATCGAACCCACGACCAGTTTAGCAGTAAGGGACACTAACCAGTAGACCAACAGTACAGTCGACATATTTATATATTAATAAAATATTTACATTTGCATGTAAATGGACAGAACATGTTGAGACTAAATTTATTTTGTAAGACCATATATTGTACACATGTTATGACAAATAAATAATCTAATAAAGGCGAGAAGAGAATTGAAATTGCACTGACCCTTTTCCACTTAAAAATAGCTATCGCGAGCTCGCGCGAGGCTGCCGACCTCTAGTAGAAAAGGCTTGTACACGGTAATAAGTAGCAACGAACAAAAATAAGCCTCTCACGAGAAGCGTGTTTCTGTTGCAAAGTTAATTTATACTCTATATCGGAAGCAATACGGTTCATTTTTACACAAACAAATATTTCAATTCACGCCTCGCATATTCTCGTCAATCCACACTGTTTCCACCAAAGATGCGCTAGGAGAGGATTGAAAATTTGCCATACAATTTTCAATTCTCTCCTCGCCTTCAGACATGTGTTCAAATGTATTGAAAAAACATTTAAAACTTCAAATATATTTGCCACTTGTCTAGAGTGGCACTACTTCTCTATCTAATGGTATATCCATTTGATTTCTCTAGTCACCACTTTGATGGTAAACTTAAACTTTTTCCCTACATATCATTACGTCTATCGTTTTCCTGCATCATCAACTACCGAGGGTTTGATTAATACCACCATAGACCGCAATTTTCTTACGTAACAATATTGACCAAGATCAGCGAGTCCCTTCGCACCGTTAATCCTTATTTATCTCTGTCCAAATAACAGTGACGCAGCTAGTTAGAACAATTTGTGTTTTTGTAAAGAACCCCTTGTATCCTAAAGAAACAAGGATTAATATGGATATGTTGTAAAACATTTTACGGGTACAGCAAAAACTTAAAGCTGCAATTCTGGCTGTTTTATACGGTCATAATTGTTATAAGTGAGAAGGCAGGTTTTTGGACTCTCTTTGGCTACTAAAACAGGGTTTATGACGACTCAAATTACTGCAGATACCTAAGGCTACTTTTTGTTTTTTGCCAGTGTCCTAAGTGAGCGAAAGCAGTGTGAACTCAACAGAACGAAGATAAATATAAAATTAGCAGCTAAATATTACGTACACTAACATTCCTCGGCAAATCAGAAAGCATAATCCTACAAAGCTTCTCAACACCTGATCTCTGCAGCCCTGTCGGATTATCGTACCGCTGCATGATGACAATTTAAAATGAGAGAATGTAACTGTTTGTGTTTATACTTGTTTCCTATAAAATAAGCAAATATTAATGGAGACATTTTCTCCATTAATATTTGCTGCTGTGAACAAAAATAGACCAAAGCAACATGGTTACCTGGGATTTTTTTTAGGATATTGTGTATATGCTTTGAAACTTTCACGTTGCATAAGGAATTTGAAATATATTATCATCGTATAATAAGAGATTTCTAATAGGACCAATATTGAATTCATACGGCTTGCATCCAGTGCGGTCCTGCTGTTCGGATCAACCCGTCTAGAGTAGCGGCAAATCGCAGATTCTATACGAAACTGATTTCAACGCATCTGATACATAAGCTATCGGCATAACACGTGATCAATGTACTAATTTGACATGCCTATGGAATAGATAGATGGAATCGATTCCTACTTGTCTAGAGGGGCAGATCATCAGTCTATCTTGTGGGTGGACGTCCTAGGCTACGTTTGCTGGTGCGTGGGTTCCAATTGAAAACTTTTTGATTAAAAATAAACAAAATAAAGTAAATACTTAATGCATGATCGCGTGAATTCCCATCATAGACGTATTTCAAAAGGGACTGAATTATATTTGTGTGGGAAATTTCGCCATGCGCCATTCATGTAGGCCCCAAACAATAATAAATTCTCACATCCAAACATTCCAATACCTTATTCGTAGCGGTATCATCACAATGGGAAAGCAATTCCATGTTGGGTTTGTATTTACTGCTCAGCGGACCCGCTGATAGGATGTGCAACCGCCATGATAATCGGTTCAGTAATTTCGCCTCGCCCGATTCTTATTACTACCGCTTTTAAATGTGGGTTCAATGAATATGGTGTGAAGTGCTTTTAGACCTTTGTAATAGATTTGAGGAACATTTTCTGTCTTTATTCGTTTTAGTTAAGCCTCGCCATGACAGACAACATTGTCTGGTAAAACAAAACAATTTTATTGTGTCTGCAGCGTCGCGTTCGAAGTGCCAATATTAGGTAAGGTCCAGGCTCGAACAAAGAGAATATAAGAAAAGAGTGGATATGTGTTACATACACAACAATAGACTTGAATGGGAACTTTAGAACGGGAAAACTTAGAACGCTTTATGATCAAATCGGGGACGTTCTAAAGATAGAACAGGTCAAGATTACCCGGTTTGGACATGTCAAGAGAATGAATGAAGGAAGAGTGACAAAACAAATACATATATGAGGCGAATGTGAAAGGAAACTGTGGAAGGGGAAGACCTAGAGGAACGTACCATGACCAAATAGGTGACGTTCTAAAGAAGGGACAGATCAGGAGTACCCTCAACCGAAGCGAGAAAGAATGAAAAGACTGATGAATGTTGAAAAAGCCAAAGATGTATATCAGAATCGTAGCAAGTGGAAGGAAATAGTCTCTGCTTACCACTCTGTTGGGAAAGAGGGGTTACCTATATGTATGTAAGGTTACCTTAAACATGGCGAATATGTATGAAGGAAATGCAATTAAATTAATGGACGTTGAAGAAACAAAGTATGTTAGGATCGTGGTAGATTAAAGAAAGTGGTAACTGCCTCTACCACAGTTGGAAAAAAAGGCAGAATTAATGAAGACAAATAGACGTGAGAAGAGCAATGTGAACACTAAAATAATGTTAATATTGAAATGCGATTGACTGTTTACAATAAAACATCTCTTACTTCTTCTCATCTCCATTTACGAGTCAAGACCTCGGTGTGAAAATATGGACTAATAAAAAATAAAAAATATTTATTCTTAGTGTCATAGAACAGAGTGGATTTAGAAAAATAAATTAGCACTATTATATTATAATATAATATAATAATATAATATTGTATATTGTACCACATTCACACAGCGCCATCTGACTAGATGGCGCTGTGTGAATGTTTGGGACTTTTTTGGAACTTTGGGACTCCAAAGTAAGCAATTATATTTGCTTGTGTTATGGGTACTAAACAACTGATATACTACTTAAATACATTTTTTTATTGTAAATACGTACATACTATAGATAAATTACACCCAGACACAGAACAAACCTTTATGCTCATCACACAAAGATTTGTCCTGGGTGGGGATCTAACCCACGACCTCCGGCTTAGCAGTCAGGGTCACTAACCACTAGACCAACAGGCCAGTCGTGACTAACAGGCCATTATAATTATAATATTACAAAAAAGAAACGGCTCCCGTCTCAGCTTATTACTACAACAAATTTATGATAGAGTGCTTCTAAATGTGATGCTACGCGCAAAACTTGAAAACGTATGGACAAATGCAATACTTAATTTTTTTTTTTCTAATATACCTTGTAAATTCAAGTTCACAAATGAATAGTAAAACAAGACGCTACGTCTCCTGGCCCCTCCCCTCTCTTCACCCCTTATACATATTGATGACGTGAACCGCAAACATTTGAAGACTTTCAAGGGCGATGAAGTACTAGAATCAGGATTAAAAACTTTTTAAATTAGGTATCACTTAAAATTTGGCAAATACAACGTTTTTGTAGCTGTCTTTTGCGTAATGCGAATTTATTGTCAGTGTGGCCAGCTTAACACTTTGCTAATAAAGCTGCTGTCGTATAAATTAATAAGAAATATGTTCACAATAGTTTTTGTCGGTATTCTATACTGATGGATTGAGCTACTCTGTACAAATATCAATGTAGGTACCCTATTTTATTTAAAGGTTTTAAATCAACAATACATTGTATATTATATTTTAAGATTAAAATTAAGATTAGAATAAATTTATTTATACATAATATATGCCCGACATCTCTAAAAAAACCTATCCCTGTTCTGTACCAGACGCGTTTCGGTAGCTTAGCCTGTATTTTTAATAAATCTTCAGCACATAAGCATAACAAAGTTGCTAATTGATTTAATTGCTTTATGAAAAGAATATACACAAACAAGAAATCAGTCATTTGCCATTTTCAAACTGCGTTCCAGCCCCATTAAATTCACTTAACGAAATAAAATTGGCCTGAAATTTATTCAGGCCATTTGCAAACCAAAGTTATAATCCTTCGCAAATTGCGCTATATTGCCGTCCGTGCTCGGAGCCTACAAATATGGAGGCAGATGATTGTACAACTCACCCTTGCATGTCCCGGAGTAATTAATTGACGACTGCATATTCATGACTGTCTTTTGGTAGTCCAAATTCGTAATTATCACTGAGATTAGGGTAAATCGCATTGCTCTAGATAGTTCAATTGTCTCGTTAAGGGACTGTGAAGTGCTCAGCAGTCCAAAATAATGACAATTATAAATTTTAGTAAAGGTGAAGGTTAACACGGTCTATATTACTGATAATAAAGTTTTATGTAAAAAGGCAATCGGTGAGCACAGATATGTAGAATACAAACCACATACACCTAATGTTAACTTGGCCGAAATTGAGGCAGTGAAAAATATAGTCTATACTAATATTATGAAGCTGTAGACTTGATTTTTTTTGTTTCGTTAAACACTAGAATCTCAGGACCTACTGGTATCAGTTCAGTATCTACTGGTCCCAGTTGAAAAATTATTTTAGTGTTGGATAGATTATTTTTCCATTTATCGAGGAAGGTCATAGGTCATAACATCACGCTACGGCTAATAGGAGCTGAGCAGTGGCCAAATAAAGAACGACGGCACCGCGGCCCCACGCGACTTCTAGTCACTTATATCATATTTTTTAACTATAATGTAATTAAAAAATGTACTTTTTGTACACATTTCTTTATTAATGCCTCAAGCTCTTAAGGCCGTGCTACATGGTTGTAAACTTGCCTTCCACAGAAGTGCCCGTGGTAGATTCCAACCGTGTAGCTGGCTGTTCTAAACCAAATTTCATACAAACTACGCGGATGGCAACCAAGCTCCCACCAAGGTCACTCTGTTGGAACGCAAGTTTATAACCGTGTAGAACACCTATTAGCAGAAAAAAAAATTTCAAACTTCAACTTTCGAATGCCTGTATCTTTTTGCGCCTCATAACATTGAATTGTTGCAAAAAATACTGACACCTTTTGGTGTGCTACCATCTTCCATGCAAATGATCTAAATCATTTAATGACCTCAACCTTCTCTGACTTGAATGTGCTCTACACAAAAATATGCCAATTGCCAACCTACATTATGTTAACAATAAACCAGAAACACTTTATTCAACAAAAAGGTCAAGTGTGAGCTGGCGGTTTCGTTGACAAGGTTGATTAGTTCAAGAGCAACAAAGATGATAAATTATTCTACCGACAGCTGGAGGAACCCGTATATTCAAATATAGTACGGAATAATGTTTTCTTTATATAACTACTACTAGAAGAGAATCGCGGGGCTTCGCCTCTGTCTGTTTTATTTGACCACTGCTCAGGTCCTATTGGCCGTAGCGTGATATTATATGGCTTATAACCTTCCTCGATAAATGGGCTATCCAACACTAAAATAATTTTTCAAATCGGCCCAGAAGTTCCTGAGACTCTACAAACAAACTCTGCTTTATAACATTAATAGTATAGATTTGTATTTTATATTTAAAGACAAAGCCTGTAATACTGACTTTGCCACGTGTTACCTACATGTAACCTGTCTCCCAGAACAGACATACCATTATTATACACATAATGAACCCAGATCTAGAACATCTATTTATTAAAAGTTATCCTATGTAGAAGTCAAAATACGTAATGGCTCTACCCTATCTCAACTCGTGGGTGTTGGAAAAGGCGACTAAGGGATTAACCTTATAAGGAAATTGCATTTCAAGAAAAGGAAAATTCGACACAAATCCTATACTAACCCATCTGGCCAGCGTGGTATAGTAGGCTAAATTCCCTCCACAATGTTGGGAGACCCGTGTCCCACAGTGGGACATTATGAGTTGTAATGATGATAATGATGATCCTACGTAGGAATAAAACCCACATCAGCTGCAGCTTATTAAGGCTACAACAAAATACCAAAAAACAAACTTTTAATTCCGTTGTTCTGTAGCACAGAACAGAGATATGTTGCCACTTGTTATGGAACAGCGATGGTGGCTGAATAGTTCGGCAGCGTTCGATCCCGATCGGCAGTACCAATGTGGATTCCACTTTGTGGAATCCACATTGGTACTACTATACTAATCAAAGTCAAAGTCAAAAGTCAAAATCTTTTTATTTCATTTGGATCACATACATGATACTTATGAACGTCATACAAAGCCAGAAAAGGTGTCAGTAAATTTGCCTACGGCCAGTTCACTGACAAGGTTGAGCTCTGAGAAGAACTTGGTAAGAAACTCAGGCCACTCTTTTCAATCGCCATAGTTGTTACAATTTTAATTGGTTACAGTTTGAAATATCACAGAAAGTACATAACCAAAACAGTATGGTGTTTTGTTATGTACTTTCTGTCATCAAATTCAAATTCAATAAAATTTGGATATGAGAAAATAATAATAGTAATAATGAGCAATCAAACTTTAACTTTAGTCAAGTGACTTACCATCTGCTAACGGTGAAGGAAAACATCGAGAGGAAACCCACATACCCTAGAAGAAATTCTATGAGTATGTCTGATCTACCAACCCGCACTAGGCCAGCGTGTGTGGATTATGGCCTAATCCCTCTCAGCTCTCTAGTTAGAGGAGAGGACACCCGAGCCCAGCAGTGGGACTTAATGGATAAAATCACTGTCATTGTCATATAAAATCACTGCCGCATTTATAATATGACTACGAAAAAATAAACTGTCAACCTAATCAATCAATCAATCTATCTTGTCAGCGAACTAGTCGTATTGACTGACATTATTTATTTCTGATAACCTGTTACATTCCTAACATACGACTTATGAGGGTTACTTTGAAACAGATA
Source organism: Laspeyria flexula (assembly GCA_905147015.1). Taxonomy (NCBI): domain Eukaryota; kingdom Metazoa; phylum Arthropoda; class Insecta; order Lepidoptera; family Erebidae; genus Laspeyria; species Laspeyria flexula. The sequence goes on along the minus strand of LR989964.1, from coordinate 4,558,792 downwards.
ATACATATAATTAAAAAGTTCTGGTATTTATATAGAGACTTAAATTTTAGGTAAATATGTTTGACCGGTTTCTTTGTGACCTAAAATCTAACAGAGACGTTATATAACTTTAAATATTTTTTTAGTAAAAACGTGTAGTACTTAAGTCGATACGTCTAAAGACGATTATTCAATGAAAACAATGTGTTAATGACAGATTACTGCTAATTGACGTGTCTGAGTGCGGCAGTAAGTGAGCTTGTAATACGTATTGTAACATCATCTAATCAGTTTGCTGACCAATTAACTAGAACTCATTGCTTCAATGCTGTGGCTTTTCCCAATTACTCAAGCCTATTCCAATAATGGTGGAATTCCTATCAGGGAGTTTGTACGCTGTCAAACAGCTGCCAACTCTAAATGAACAGACGCAGGGAAATATTGCATGGTAAGCTTGGAATCATTCATTTTAGCAATCATTTTGTCCAAGTGTTATGTAGATACTGGTTATCTTTAGGTTTAGAATGTTGCTTAATTTATCTGATGCTTATTATTGCAAATGTTAATTATTTTCCCATTTATATATATCAATATACACATCTTCACATGTTCACTTTATAAAAAACATAAATATTTTGTAAATGCGATAAAAGGTATGGCTCGTGTTTCTTGCCAGCTCTTCTTCTCAAAGCTCAATCTTGTGAATTCCTTATAGAACTGCTCTCGTCTGAGGAAATTTTACTGCTAACTTTTATGGCTTTCTAAAGAACGTGCAGCGTAACACGACGCCGACATTAACGTGCGACATAATTGTACATATGTTTAAAATCAGGTATTTATAACTATGGAAAGTAAAAAAAAAATATTCCGAAATAAATGAATTATTATTATATTATAAAGAATTATCCAGATACACACAATTTTTTTTTCTTTCATCTTTTTACCCGACTGTCAGGACGGGTATTGTTTTTCGCGCGTATCTTGTATGTTTGTAAATTTCTTTATTCCCACGAATCTTCCAAACGGCTGGATGGATTTTGACAATTAGGGTATCAATTTTTTTTAAATCAAAACGTAGTTCACAATGATATTTACGTTTTGTACAGTCTTATCTGTCATACAAGTAATCTTAACCGAATCTTACGTCACAAACAAACAAACTTACAACAACACAAACATGACAATAAGAAACCAAATCAACCGCAGTATTTTTTTTTATTGCTTATAGTGTCAGACGAGCAGACGGCCCACCTGATGGTAAGTGGTTACCGCCGCTCATGGACGTTGGCAATGCTAGGGGCACAGCCAGGCCGCTGCCTACCTTGAGAGGATAGCTCTCTTTAAACCTCGTTTAAAGAAGGACATGTCATTGTCATAGCACTCAGGAAACACCGCTGTAGGAAGTTCACCCCAGAGCTGACACGTACGTGGGATTTGTGTGGTGCCACGGCACTTAATTAGGTCTGTTTTACATAGATATAAGGTTGAATAAGTCCAAGCTCAAGCGAGAAGCGATGGTGGCTGAATGGATAAGTGACCGACGCGACACGTGCTAAACACGCGGTCCGAGTTCGATTCAGACGAGCAGTACCAATGTGGATTTCACTTTGTGGAATTTATATGTACTAGTCATATGACATACCATCTGCTGACGGTGAAGGAAAACATCGTGAGGAAACCCACATACCCTAGAAGAAATTCTAAGTAAAATTCTAAGACCAGCGAGTGTGGATTATGGCCTAAAACCCTCTCAGATCTCTAGATAGAGGAGAGGAGACCCGAGCCTAGCAGTGGAACATTAACGGGTCGCTGATGATGATGATAAAGTTCTCCAAAAATACTTTATCATCATCATTATCAGCCCAATGTATACCTACCTAAGTATTTGTGTAACGCATAGCTTAATAGTCCGATACTAAGCTTATGAGTTTAATCACCTACCTACTAACACGTAGCTATGTAGGACGCACTAATCACGATTGATTTCAATTAATGATAGGTTTCACGTTTACACTGCCGATATTAAGTTATAATAACTAGCGAACCAAATGTTTTAATAGGAGAGTTAGTAAAAGCCATGTTGCATGTAGAAGATGCCAATTTGAAACTAATCAACGTTGTGTTATGAAGTTCAAGTACGCTTACTACTAATATTTATTATTATCATCATCGTCATTTTAACCCACAAACGTCCCACTGCTGGGCACGGGTCCCGTTCAAAGAATATGGAGGGAATTTAGCCTACTATACCACGCTGGCCAGACGGGTTGGTTTTAGGGTTTGTTTCGAATTTTACTTTACTTTCAGTGCTCTTGTCTGTATAAGGTTACTCTACCAACTGTTATTAAGTTAATATTAATCAACGAGTATACATGCTCGTAATATCTACTTGTTATTAGCTCGCACAACTGATGGCCGATGGGGAAAAAAGTTCTTAAGTAGCGGCCACGTAATGGAAAGCGTAGTGCGGCTCCAGATGAACCGACGACCTGGTCAAGGTTGCGGGTGGCCATTGGTTGCAGGCAGCACAAAATCGCTAGTAGTGGTCGAAATTAGGTGAGACCTATATCCAGTAGTAGGCGTCATTGGGCTGATATTATGATGTTGATGGTGTATAGGTACTAAATGAATCGTACATATTCTTTTTTGAGAATTAAATATCATATACAATAAATTGGTTGTTTCGCTCTCTTAGAAAAAGTGAGTGTATAAAGTTAAACACAATATTTTTTTCGCATACACGTATCTACACGTGTTCAGGATATGTTTTTATTGATGCCGAGCCGGGATCGTGACGAGCCGGGCCTGGCTCGTTACTACTTAACTGTGGCTTTTGGGATCGCGGAAAGAGGGATTTAATATATTTTCAAGGAAATATTTTGCAATTACTTCTATTTCCGTAAATCAAAATGTCTCGGGACACGTATTGGTCCCCGTCACTGATTAGGGGATATTCTTTCATTTACTATTTATGTAAGGCTTTCAAAACTAGCCCCTAATAGTAAAAGAGAACAACTCTTACTAGACCTTATTATATACTGACTTATTTAAAGATTTAAACTATACTCCTTGCTTGGAAAAAATTATAAATTTCATTAAAAGTCTCCGACTTATAGTACGTAAAAATACACAACCCTAATTACGAAGTTCCGAATGAAAATCTCGTGCAATTCTTTCTATAAAATATTTTACCGAAATTGATCCCAAAAGACGATCTTCTAACGTAGGTATTCAAAGTGATTTATAATCTATTGTGACACTAAGAAATTTGTTTATCATCATCATAAAGAATTCCTCTGTTTCTGGCATCCTTATGACCAGAAACTTTCTCAAGAGACATGAGGAGATAACAAAATTTAATATTCAAGTATTTTACAACTTCAATTACGTAGCTAATACGAAAAGCTGATCGAAATTAAACAACAAATAAATAAAATTACACAACTTATGACAACAGGTGTGTAACTTCTTAACTTCTCTTGTCACTTTACGAACGTGGATATAAGAAAGATATAAAATTGAATTTACATCGCTTCTGCGAAGAAAACTTGATAAGTTCGTGTTTTTCTTTTGACATTCTGTTCATAACAAGAAAGTTTGCCGGTTCGTTACGCTTCATAAATAATCTTTTGAATTTTGATTTCATGTGCTGATTGTTCGAAGACAGGGTTCTAGTATTATACCTATCCAATCAGCTGTTTTAACAACTATGTTCGCTACGATCATCGAGGTTAAGCAACGTTACACAAGGTCAGTCCATGATGGGTGACCGTTTGTGGCAATTTCGTTCTCGAGCGTCTCCGTGCTTTGGAAGGCACGTAAAGCCGTAGGTCCCAGTTGTCACTTAATGTGGTAGTCGTTAAGTCAAGTTGGAAGCCTTCTAGACGACTTGGTAAATTCCAACACTAGGGTCTGCCTCAAGCCCATACGATGAGAAGAAGAAGTGGAACAGCGTTAGTGTGTAGGTCTGCTGTGCACGATATCGTAAGTTCTATCCCTGTGTTGGGCAAAAAGTTTATAGTATCATTCTAGAGTACGGGACAATCCCACCCATGCAACTCCTGGATGTCAGGATCAATCCTAATTGATGCCGAGTGAGGCTAATCTGCCACGTCTCTTAGACTAATAATAATAATAATATAATATTCTACCACATTCACACAGCGCCATCTAGTCCCAAAGTAAGCAATTATATTTGCTTGTGTTATGGGTACTAACACTAACAACTGATATACTACTTAAATACATTTTATTTTTGTAAATACATACATATTATAGATAAATTACTCCCAGACACAGAACAAACCTTCATGCTCATCACACAAAGATCCTGGGTGGGGATCGAACCCACGACCTCTGGCTTAGCAGTCAGGGTCACTAACCACTAGACCAACAGGCCAGTCAAAGACGAAGACTCTTTATTATGCTGTAAAAAAAGTTGAGGAAATGCGTTTGATCATTTTGATCATGAATTATTAACTATAACTAACATAATTAACGTGGGTATGCTTAGATCAGGCTTAGATAGATATCAAAGAAAGGTCAGTTGACATAATCTTTGTTGAAGGTCAACTTTCGGTTGACATTGAATTGAATGTCAGTCGCAACTTTCAACAGAAAGATATTTTAATATTGTCTTTATATAATATAACATTAGTTTTATGTAATGACATTATTAATTTTACAAAATTTAAATGAATTTTCGCCATACTTTAAACGCGTGAACTGTTTGAATTAGCTTTTGTAATTTTGTGAACAACATAACAATCGTATAATTTTATATAAATCAATACTGTTTCTAGTATTACAATTGTCACTTTTGCTACTAAGAACTTTAATAATCCACATTACTATTTCCAAGTCAATAAAGATCAGACCACAAATATCATAATCCATGCTTCTTGTTGCGTAATTTTCTACATCGTTATTCCAAACCATAACATTAGTTACATAATGTTCACTAAATTTACGGCGGTGACACTGCAATATTTATTTATTTATTTATTCATACAAAGTAATTTCGTACAAACGGATTTAATGCCTTAGGCATTTTCTACCAGTCAACCATTGGGTGATGCAGAGAAATTGTGACAAATAAAACTCGGTATTAAAGCTCCAATTATGTAATTTATAAATCCACTGTTATGTACATATTACGTTTCGATTTCAATCACCTCCTTGACATGCCCCATTAACACGTTGCTGGCCTGCGGGACATGGGGCATCTAATCCACCTCCAGGTCCTTCTTCATCAGAATCAATATCTTGATCCGCAGTATTATTGGACCCTATTTGTTTTACAACATCCGGCAACCATTGCATCAAATCACCTCCTAATAAATCATCGTACTTATCACAGACACAACCTTCATCGAGCAAAACTTCGCTGTTCACTATGTTGGAACCCAAACGAGTGTTTCTAATAAGTCTGTATTTAAAATTTTGGAGACCGCTTACACTGTATACAGTGAAAATTAAAAACAAAACAGTAGACACCTTCATTCTGTCTCACAACACACGACTGAATGGAAATAATTCAATACAGCACCCAAACTAGTTTTGTATTAGAAGTTGAACTCTCAAGGTTGTTAATATTATCTGATTGTTGGTTCCGTATCGAATCATAGGCATACGTTTGAGTAATTACGAATTGGTACTGACAGATGTCTCAACAAAGACATTGAAGAATTTAATTGTGAGAATTTCTATTTCATGTTACCGGTAAATTTTCGTATTTAAATATAAATGGCCTACTTAAAAACGTGAAAACAGACAATTGAATTAAAAAATCTGGTCATTTTAATTTTACAAATAGGTTTATTAGCATAGAACTTCCTATGATTAATTTATACCACGATGCTGGCAATCTAGTTTGCGAACCCCCTGAAAGATAAGTAGTTATAGTAAGCCTGGAACACTACATGCATTAAGCCGAACCTATAAAACCTCTTCCGTCCATATAACGTACTATGTAAGTATAAAAACGGAATTCCAATTTTTTCTTAAGCTGTTAGAGAGACATAAAGGTCTATAAGAAAGGTAGGTACGTAATTATTCATTGCATTGAGTATGTCTTACGCATTATAGAGCAAGGTTACTTCCGCAATTGGCCCGTTTTTATTTCACTGGCTGTATTTATATTATATGTGAAGTGATCGCTTGGGACATTGATATAAATACAACTATCTTTTTATACCAATTTCCCAAATAATCTTCGCTAAACTGCTTATCGACGCTTTGCTCAATAATTTTCCCTATCGACCACGTTTTGCTACAAATACAAATTAAATGAAATCTCAAATCAATGATAACATTATTCCCAAGACATTTTATCATCTATAAACTCATTAATTGTATAATACCCCTTACGAATAAGATGATCCTAAACGATGGTTTTAATAAGTAAGGGAAAAGGAAGCAGATACGTTGCTTAGTTTTAACATTTCAATGGATTGAAGAGGATCTCTAATATGTACAGATTGTGTCACCAGAGCCATGACATTTTAGATCTTCTCTGTTTGTCGTCTTACTTAACTAATAACTGCTTACTTATACTAAACTACTACTTGAATGTGAATTTAACTAAATACGCTTACAAAGTTTATTTAATTTGTTTATTTTGAAAACAACTAACTGACTCGTTTAGTGATCGTAAAGTTATAAAAATATGCTAGACTGGAAAACGCGCACTGCTCACTGCCACCGCTCAGCACCTTTTGGCCGTAGCATGATGATATATAGTCTATAGCCTGCTACAATAAATGCGCTATCCAACACTAAAATATTTTTTCTAATCGAACCTGTAGCTTCTGAGATCCTAGCGTCCAACCAAACAAACAATCTCTTCAGCTTTTTATATTAGCGTAACATTTTGAAAACCAGGCTAAAATATTCATAACATTTCCAAAAGTCAACAACAACTTAATTTATTCTGTGAATAATAGTGAATACCTATTGGTATTCAATCCACTAATCAAGTGAACACAGAACAATGAAAGTAAAAACCTATCTCTGTTCTGTGCCAGTGAAGCTTAATGACATTTAATATCCGTAGGTACGACGGCTGAGCGCGCGGATCCTAGGTCTATGCGACGGCCACTACTGGACATAGACATAATGACATAATGTACTCTGTGACATAGACCTCACCTAATTTCGGCCACAGAGAGCGAATTTGTACATTATAAATATATTCATTATGTATATAAGCGCCATCTCTAAGTTATTCTGAGAACTACAATGGTAAAGCTCAGTAGTATTTGTAAGATAAAATAGATGGCGCTGTACACCAGAAGTTTTTTTTATTAATTACTGATTACTTTCATACGTAGCCGAATAGACTCAAAAGTTTTGAATTAAAACTCGAAACAGAGAAATGAGTAAATAACCAAACTTAGCTGATGAAATGTTGGTGTGTTGTGTGAATCTTCTATGAAAGTGGTTACACAATACTTTAACAGATGGCGCTAAGCTTTACGTTAATGTGTTTGGATTTAAAGCCGTACCACACGGTTATAAACTTGCCTTCCAACAGAGGTGACCTTGGTGAATTCCATCTGTCTAGCCGGCTGTTGTTAAACCAAACTTTATACAAACTACGTGGATGACAACCTAGCTCCCACCAAGACCATCTCGGTTGGAACGCAAGTTTACAACCGTGAGGGAAACCTGACTACTAATGTACCTACATATAGTGTGGTAAAAGTGAAATACGGGAAATATTTGTATTTTATTTATTTACTACACTTATGTATTAAGGCGGGCTTAATGCCAGGAACATTCTCTACCAGTCAACCTAAGATAAAGGAACAGGAGAACCCAAAAAAATGCAGATTTAAAATTTAGGTAGGTATGTTAAATTAACCATTTAACCGTAGAAGTATTTGTCATTTATATTAATCTCGATCATTTAAAAAATACACAAAATAAAGAAAAATTTCCACCCAGGACAAATTTTAATCTTTGTGTGGTGAGGCTCATGAGCCACAGTTTTGTACCCCCGTACCACGACATGCCTACATGTCTAGTACCAAGTGCAATACCAATATGAGTAACGACAATTACGTAGTACACCCACTAGGATTAGGATTTAGGAAATTTAATAGTGCAGCGATGGAACTTAATATTATTATTATCAGTTTTAATAAATGTCCACTTGCCGGTACCAGACTGTATAAGCCGTTACAAAGTCATTGCATTGGAGTAGGACACGTAACAGCTAGAATGAAGGATCATGGCAGTCACGTACGCAATCTTACTGAGATTGATGCATCGTCGGCGTCGCGATTATGTCAGGAATGCCTTGTGATCTGTGTGTCCTCGCTACTACGTCCACACGATCGTCAGTATATACTTGGAGTTTCCTACATTCTTTAGAGGTTATGCTTTGATAGAACTGATTACATGTAAGTTTTTGTTTCATTTCTGTACGTAGAAAATACAGTATTTAGTACTTTGTCACGTCAGAAACATAATTATATTTTTCAAAATTTTGTTGATTAAATTACTGTTTTTTATTACCTCTGTTTTTGTAAAGCAGACGTTATTCATATCGTTCTTTAATTTTTTTTGAATATAATATTTTTATTAAAAAAAAAAAAGATTGCAGTACATGGGCTTAAAACAATAATGTTCAGAGTACAATATGTGAAGGTATTACAATTTTGATGGGTGAAGTTCTGTTACTCTTGATAGGTTAGTTAATAACTTGTAGTAAGGTATAACAGGCTCTTTCCCAATGATATTGTATGATAAAAAAGGTGCCCTTTCCCTATTTAAATGGCTAAGGATACAAATTGATTTTCTAAAGTAAAACCTTGATGTTCGTTATACTACAATCAGCAGATGAAGGTAACATTAGACAGCAGTACATAATAATCTAAAGATTAAGCTTATATTTTGCTATATTCTAATTTGGTGTACATAAAATACCGACTTGCCGAAGTTGCCCAGCAGTGGGACAACACAGGTTGACTAAAAAAAAGTACCAACTGATTACTGTACCTACTCGTATAGCCATCTAAATTATCTATGTACGTGTAATTTCATGTTCAGAGAAAAATAATAATATTCTATTCAGTATATCTCAGATTTATTTTTATACTAGCTGTCGCGCGGGACTACACTCCCATCGTTCTTTATTTGGCCACTGCTGAGCTCCTATTGGCCGCAGCCTGATATTATATAACTTGTTCGATAAATGGGATATCCAACACTAAAATAATTTTTCAATTTGGACCCATAGTTCCTATGATCCCTGCGTTCAAACAAACTTTTATGTTAGTATTGACTAGTATTATAGATTCAACAAAAGGTATACTGTCTATAACTCTATACAATTTGAAACTTGGAGACCCTACACTTCAGCTTCAATTTCGGTTGACAATTTCTGCAATTGACTTCGAAACTTCACACTAGCAGATACAGTTTGTTTTCGTTTGCCTTTATAACATTCTACACGTAACTGGGTTTCCTCCTAAGGCTTTCATCTAATGAAATTCTTTGAGTTCATTTCACGGCATATATTTTGTAACTTTATTAAATTCTGGTAAACATAAGCCAATTAATGTTATATAATAATAATCTTTATGAGAATCTCAGTACTTTTGTAATTTAACTTTTGTTATGAAAATTAAATTATGTACTTTACAGGCTTGGTACCAAAACCGAGTATCCAAAGATATTTAATTAGATTCTAAGAGCGTTTACACAAACAGAGTGGTAACGTCGCAATTTAGTGTCATATTTCGTGGTTTAAAATTTTTATTATGTAATTGAAGCTATATTTTATAAATATGTTTAATACACTTTTTAGAATTAGCTGTTTATTTTGAGTTATTGTCGAAAAACTACGCTTCGAAACAAAAGGACGTAAGCACGATGAAGATACGCTCTTTTGCTGCAGAACTCTATATTCAGCATGGTCCAACATGCTCATAACCGGTTTTCTCATATTTATATTTTATCGTATTCCATGCTTTACAAACCTTAATATTTACATTAAATATTAAGCAATTTCCTTCGCTTTGGTTTAACATTTTTATATAAATGCTAAACAAATAAATAAAAAACAAGTAATGGAAAAATTCAAACCCACGACGGGACTTGAACCCGTGACCCTGTCATTACGTGTGCAGTGCTCTGCCTACTGAGCTAATGCTTAATATATAATGTAAATATTGAGTTGCTACTTTCATTACGATATAATCCTACTTGCAATGGAGGAATATCGTCCGAAGGTTTCTGTAACGAGCCACGGTGATAAGTAGCAAACGTTGTTATGACGTCATCATGTTAACAGGTAATGGATAAATTCGATCTCAGGGACGTCCGCCCGTGTAGACAGAGCACTGCACACGGAATCTGCCATTCCGTGTGCACGGGTTCAAGTCCCGTTTTGGATTTTAATTTTTCGATTACTTGTTTAGCATTTATATAAAAAAAAGCCTTAATATGCTACAGTAACTACTTACCACTGAGCATTTACGATTTTGTAGCAAATCATTAAAACATAATCCCAATAGGTTTAATCGATATTGTAATCAATTACTAACAAAGCAAGCTAAGGTCTATGAACTGATGACGAAGATATTCACAAAGCGTTCGTTTGGTCTTCAATTTGAGCCTTAGACAAAACGTACACGGGCTAACAATACCTGCGTCACGAAGGACGTACAGACAAAGCTCACAACAAATAACTGTCGTCCATGCAAATATTTATCCAGCATGTATCGTAGTAAAGCGTCTGACGATACGTCTCTTGTCCGTGAATTCTACGCGCACTATCGATGTTTTTTAATGTTGTAAATGTTGAAGTGTAATCCTTACCACAGAGGTTTTAATGTGGGCTCAGTAGAATGTTAAAAGAATACTGGCACGTTAACTTGTAGCCTGCCAGAATGTCATTGTAATTTGTTTTCAAATATAAATTATATGGAAGGTGAAAAATATTAGATGAGCATCACTTCATGTTTTGGACCCTAATAAAAAAATCATCAAAATTATTTTATAGTTTTTACGTTTTATAAAGTAACATATTTAAATGTTTTAGTCGTTGTGTGTTAGTATGTAAAGTTGTTAATGAAGAAGTTTTAATATATTGTGCTTTGAATTTATTTAAAAAAGAAGATCTTTTATTTACTAGTGAGTGCCTCACATCATAAAATCTGATTAACTTAAGGTTTTTTCCTACAACCATTTATTTCTTTAACATTATGTTTTTTAACTTTAATTACACTGACATTTCGGGCCGAAAATTTTCCGACAGCTTAGAATCAGGGGGCCGGACAGTTTGGTGGGTCTCGGAGACAGATATTTATTAGGTGACATTTTTCAGTTTCAAATTGTAGCCACCTGTAACATGAGGCTTAAACATAGCTGACAGAATGAGGGTGTAATAAACCTGTGCGTATCCTTTCAGTTTTTAAATTAGAAGGCAAAAGATATCTGTTATGTAGGTACCTATAAAACATTTATGAACAACGTTTGCCAATTAAAATACTTAAATAAAAATATCTACCAAAATTTCCAAAACCTACTCGTTCGTCAAAGGATTAATATGTCGAATCTCAACAAGCCATGGTAATAGTTTGTTATTTGCATATTGAAATTGTACAGACATCCTCTATATATTGCATCAATACCGTATACGTATTTTATACGTAACATACCATATCGACGCTTTTGCCCTGCATCTCAATTTCACAAAGATAGTGATTCCAATAGGAGGACATACGATGCTTCAGGAACAGTTCAAAGCGATGCAAACTCTATTTCTATCGCATTTCATAGGAACAAAGGTTTGGTTTGATAACAAATTTTTGACATACTAAATTGTTACTGTATCTATTTGATGTTCAATACATCGTAACATTACAAATTAGTGTGCCGTACTCAGAGACGTTAGGTACTTAACTTTAAACTAACTAACTTTAAAGTTAATTAGTACGTGTAAAACTTAATTCTATATGCCTAAAGACGATTATTCAATGAAAAAATTGTGTTAATGACAGATTACTGCTAATTGACGTCTCTGAGTGCGGCAGTTAAACTGATTAACACGGGCAAGTTTTCCATGCCGCATTTCCTTAAAATTAAAACATACAAACTTTAACATAATAAAAATAATGAGCTGAAAAACGCTCAGAAGGTCTTCGGGGAAAACAAATACTTAGAAGTTTCAAATCCTTTAATTATTTTAGACTAAACAATAATAACAAAACATTTCAACCAAACGATACAGTGCTTCACTTATTTCGAATATACTCGAATAATCGAATGTCACTCAACGTTTGACACTAACACTTTATGGAAACCAAAAAGTGAACCAAAAAGAACGTAACATTCATTAGTATAATGAATAGTGACGGATTAAGAATACATAATGTCACTACCCAATCTCAAGCCGTGGGTGTCGTAAAAGCCGACTAAGGGAGAAACATTATACGGACAAGAGCACTGTAAGAAAAAGAAAATTCGAAACAAACCCTATACCAACCCGCCTGGCCACGTGGTATAGTAGGCTAAATTTCCTCCACATTCTTTGGAGGAGACCCGTGCCCAGCAGTGGGACGTTTATGGGTTGAAATGATGATGATGAAACGAATATGAAAAATTCAAATTCGTGACATTATTTACTACTGCCTCGGTGGCGCAGCGGGAATACGTACGTGTATACGACTGCTGTGCAAGAGGTCCCGGGTTCGATTCCCGGGTCGGGTGAAAATGGTATTGGGTTTTTCTATCATGAAATTCCAGTATTAAAATTTTCCCGGAGTTTGGTAAACAAATGTTCCCGGTTGATGACAATAGGCTCGCCCCCTATTTCATGGGACCAAACATAGCTGGCGAAATGTGGGTGTGAAACACCTCTGCCTACCCCTTCGGGGAAAAAGGCGTGATGCTATGTTATAATATTCTACCATAATATTCTACCACATTCACACAGCGCCATCTAGTCCCAAAGTAAGCAATCATATTTGCTTGTGTTATGGGTACTAAACAACTGATATACTACTTAAATACATTTTTTTTTGTAAATACATACATATTATAGATAAATTACACCCAGACACAGAACAAACCTTTATGCTCATCACACAAAGATTTGTCCTGGGTGGGGATCGAACCCACGACCACCGGCTTAGCAGTCAGGGTCACTAACCACTAGACCAACAGGCCAGTCATATTGTGTTATGTTATGTGTCATTATTTAATAATGTCTTAGTACAAGTACAATTGATGCAAGCCGCATACAACCGGCCCTATTGTAAATCTCTTGAGGAGGCCTATGTTTAGCAGTGGACTTCCTGCGGCTGATATGATGATGATGACAAGTCAAGTGATGTCAGTGAAATTAATATTAAATATAAATTTGGTAATCATTACGCATGTCTTTCAAGTTCAATAGACAATCTATAATAATATAATAAAAATGGATCGCCTAAAAGTATGTGATGGATTCACGTGAGAACGGCTCGACTGATTTGGATAATTCTTTTTATGTTGTATTTGCTATTGTCGAGGCAAGGCATGTATGTAAGAAATAATAAAAAAAATTAGTGTAAAATTTAAATAGTTGTGTTTTAAAATATCAATATAAACATTTGAAAATGGAACATTATCACGAATAATAAAATATGGCGCGTCGGGTCAGCTAGTATAAAAATATATCTGGTTATTTTTTTTTTATTAATTGCCTGGTCTGTGCTTAGTTATAGTCTTTGAATAAGAAATGAAATGAATTACGATCGAATTACAACAGCTAGACGACCTCTTCTAGTCAATAGAATCTTTCAGTTCTAAGCGTAAACTCGCAAAAGGCATAGAGCCGTGCTACATTTTGAAATCCAATATCAGATACAGGAGCTTTCCAACACTATTAGCCTAGCTATTTCCTAAGTGGATTGGAGTCCGGTTCTGTCTCATCTGATACCTATTAACTACGGGTGTTTAAGCCGACTACCTAACTGCCGTCCACCGTCACAACTCAATTAGAGAGAAAATGGATAGGTTACAACTAGTTAGTTCGCTTGGGATATTAATTATCATTGCTGTGTTTTTATTATACAAAATAATTATCTTTTCAAGTCGCAGTTATGTCACCGTTCTTGCCGTTGGAATCATCAGTAACCCATTAAGTCCCACTGCTGGGCTCGGGTCTCTTCTCCTCTAACTAGAGAGCTGAGAAGGTTTAGGCCATAATCCACTCACGATGGCCTAGTGCGGGTTGGTGGATCAGACATACTTATAGAATTTCTTCTAGTGTATGTGGGTTTCCTCACGATGTTTTCCTTCACCGTTAGCAGATGGTAAGTCACTTGACTAGTACATATTCCACAAAGTGGAATCGACATTTAGTACTGCTGGTCGGGATCGAACTCGGACCGCGTGATTTGCACGCCGGTACCTTATCCATTCAGATACGATCGCTTTTTCAGCCACCATCGCTTTTTTTTGGCGATTTTTTTGGCTTTTAATGACTTTTACGAGTATCTATCCATCTGGATAGATTAGGGTATGGGTTTAAAAGCCAAACCTTCCCGTTTATTATAATAATATACTAATATTATAAAGAGGTAAAGTTCGTGAGTTTGTGACGTATAGGGGGTAATCATTAAAATTATATAACTATAAATAATTAAATTATATATCATTTGCATCTATACCGACGATTCAAACTCAATGTGACATTATTTGACATTTACTGTAATAGAATAAATATAATTAAAAATGTGTAATATTGGCATGCTTTAATAATATTTAGCAAAATGTGTTTAGCTCTGATAACAAACTAATTGTACTACACCAACTTTGTCAACCACATTTTATGCAAATAAATATATTATTATTATTATGTATGTCTTTCCTTTATCTCGAGCCAATGGTGACTCGGACTTTTGGAAGGCGTACATGGGGCCGAAGCAAACATGAAGAGGCCCTTTAGACAGTTTAATCTAAGTTGTAATGTGACACTGACCGGCGAGTATACTTGTATGCGCTATATAAACTCACACAAGTACACTCCCCGGTCACTGTAGGTCTATTGTAGTATTTGTAGTTCTTGGAAAATAAAAATCATGGGTTGGGTTGCTAAGTGTGTTGGAGAAACCGGTACTATGGAAGGGACTATGGCGTCTGCCCGTAAAAATGCTGTTAAACACGTATAAAATGGGCAGACGGAGACTTGCCAACTCAGTGATGGGCCCCCAGAAAACCCGCAACTTGCAAGAAGGGGCAACATTTCCTGAGCGGCTAAAGGTGGAGAGGTGTCACTGGACTTTCTACCCGCTCATCAGCTCCCTGAGGGTCCAGCCTCACGTGCCATTATTATTATTATTATAATCTCGGGATCTACTGAACCAATTTTCAAAATTCTTTTAGTGTTGGATACCCCATTTATCAAGGAAGGTTATAGGCTATATAACATCACGCTACGCCCAATAGGTACTGAGCAGTGGCCTAATAAAGATCGATAGTTTTAAAAAGCCTTCTTCAACCAAAACAAACACAGTAGTTTCAACCTACAGTTTTTCTAGAGTGAGAGGAGTGGGTTTCCGAATATTTCAAAAAAAATATTTTTACCAACAACCAATTTTTTCGGACCATGATAAAAATACCCCAGAATCACTATCCCATCTCAACCCGTGGATGTCGTAAAAGGCGACTAAGGGAACCTTATGTAAAAAAAGAGTACTGCAAGAAAAGGAAAATTCGAAACAACCCTACACCAACCCGTCTGGCCAGCGTGGTATAGTAGGCTAAATTCCCTCGACATTCTTTGGAGGAGACCTGCACCCAACAGTGGGACGTTTATGGGTTGAAATGATGATGATCATGATAAAAATATGTGCGAAATCGCCGACATAAATTGACTAGAAACTATACTCTTCAGTACCTCACATTTTTCTTCTACAAAAAAAGGGTTTAATACAAGCTTCTTTGCGTAAGTAGTTATTATCTCAAATTCAGAAACAGAATATGAGCTTTATGTATCTATACAGTATCATTGTTTTTAGTTCTATGTTTCTATGGAAGTTAATAGATAGAGTAGAGATGCGGGTGAATTTCCAGCATTGATATTTCAAAAATGTAACCGGTTCTTTCAAACTTCGCGATGAAAGCTGTACGGTGAGATTGCGGCTTTCAGTTTGCTGCAGTATTGAAAACTGTTGGAAGATAATCCTTCTGTATTTTGTAGTGGCCATTTAAACTAGGTCTCAGTAATCTGTTTCAGCTGAACTGGATCTGCCTTGGAATATTGTGTCGCCTATTTTTTATTATTGTTAAAATTTTGTCTCATGTTAAAGTGTTTTTAGATAGTTTTTTTTAGTTATAGTGATATATAGATATTATTATTTTTGTTAATAGTTTCTACTGCATAATATTTGCACATAAAAAACCATAATCTCATACGATCGCAGCTTCCTGTCACATGTTATCCCCGTTATAAGACTTCAGTTTCCTTCCTTTATTAGTTTTATGTTTTTTATTTGACTGGCCTGTTGGTCTAGTGGTTAGTGGCCCTGACTGCTAAGCCGGAGGTCGTGGGTTCGATCCCCACCCAGGACAAATCTTTGTGTGATTAGCATAAAGGTTTGTTCTGTGTCTGGGTGTAATTTATCTATAATATATAATATGTATTTACAAAAAAAAAAATGTATTTATGTAGTATATCAGTTGTTTAGTACCCATAACACAAGCAAATATAATTGCTTAATTTGGGACTAGATGGCGCTGTGTGACTGTGGAAAAAAAAAAAAAAAAAAAAAAAATTCTGCTGTTACATAAATTTATTTCTCTTTGAGATTTTACAGTTCAAAAGTACTAGTAGACTTGAGCAAGAATGGTAAGAAAGTTTTGTAATCAAACCTTATACAACTAGGTACTGAAATAAACCAGTTAGAAACAAAGTTTAGGAACTCTTACTAAACCGTTTGGTAAGGCCCTGTTACAACACTTGTGGAAAGGTTTCTAGTAACCTTTTAGATATATAAATTCACCGGTTTTAGATCTATATACCATGCACTTTTATTAGGACTTACAAAGTTTTTATAGGTCATAGCAATCAGAAATAGAATACATCTAAACATAATAAACAACAATACTCGTCCTGACAGTCGGGTAAAAAGGAAAGGAAAAAAATCTTTAGTCGTGTTTGATACAAGTCGCGGTTGTTCCAATTCTCAAAATTTCATCTTGTAATGTATAGAATGACAATATTGGTACTTGTTTGGAAATTATTATAGAAACAACTGCGAATTGGACCAACCACGAAATGGACTTTTTTGTCAATAGAAAAATGCGATTTAAGGATAATAATAATAAAAACAAAATTGTACCAAGAATCTCAAAACAAACGCGGGCCGTGTAAAGGAAAACTTTTAAAAGACAACCTTGACGTCTTTTATCTCAGGAGAGGAAGATAAAAGTGCATCGCATCCACATTTCTTCTGCTACGTTAGGCCCATTTGATAGGGTTGACCCCTATCACATGGGACCCAATTAGGCTTTAGAGTTGAACCTCATCTAGTCGTAACGAACCGCATTTATATACTTCTATCATTTTTTATCACTTAGAACCGTCATTTTATAGAGCGAGATAAAGAGTGAGAGCCGAACGATTTGGTCGCATGCGGCCGCACTCCCGCCCTCGTAAATGATTGCTCCAATTAACAAAATGGGATAGAAACATTAGTCAGATGGGGTCCAACCCTAACATCACAAAATTTCTGGCTTGATATTGAAAATTTTATAACAGCTCAACACAGAATCTCTTGCGAAGTCACGTTAACGGCAGCGTGACCGAAGTAATATGAATTGAATTTACTTGTGGTAAACGGTGTGGATTTCACAAGCACCTTACACGTATGGTACTGTAACTATGTATTTATTATTGTGATGTTGTTTGTTTACCAAATAAAGTAAAAAAAAAAAAAGAATTTCGTTCCGAAAATTTAAAAATGAACTGACAAAGGTTTTTTCACGAAACAAAAATACGCAAACATTTACAATACGGTCCTATAAGTATAGTCGACAATAAAATTGTTTTACCACCCTTAGAGTAAATGTCGTTTGCATATCACAAAACAATAATGTCTATTTTTGCTTGCAAGCGACATCAGTACAGTGACAGTTGTCATCAATGCGCGACGCCAACAGAGTCTTATTGAATTTTAATTTTGATGGAAATTATAGTTGAAAGTGGTTAATATGTGGTCCACTATACAACCTACTTGTTGGCTGTATAGAATGACAACGGAACACATAACAGACAACCCAACCTATTTGTGAGCGGACGTCAATGGGAAGCCTATCCTGTTCATGACGTATTGACATACCATTCCGCGTGGTTTATTTTTGAATACAGTAATTTTTTGGCAAGTAAGTATTATAACTTTCCCAGTGAATTTGTATGCGAGAAGTTTCTTTATTAGAATGATGGAATTTATTTACATTATTATTTTATTGACAAAAATGGCGGTCGAGCTAGTGAGAGACGACAAGAGTCGAGAAAACAATTCAAAAAAATAACCCCAAATAAATAATAGAAATTGAAAACCACGAAATAAGACGAATAACGAACGACGAAACGGTATGAACCCTCTTAAAAAGGTTTCATAGTTTTCCCGCCGGCTCTTCTTTGTTCGTAACTTTTTCAGCGAATTGGTGATGTCTATAGGAAAAATAATGTTTGCCTTAATACGCCATTTATAAATAATAGACAAAAGATCAAACTACGAGTATATCAATGAGTTAAAATTTGTCTGTAACGATCTTTATATTGTGTTCCCGCAGGCATAGCCCTATCGGAGGCAAGTAATTCATACTGGTAGCATATCTATACTCTAAATAAGCTGTCGAGTTTGTTTGTTTGTTTGATTGAACGCTAGGATCTCAGGAACTACTGGTCCTGTTTGAAAAATTCTTTAAGTGTTGGATACCCCATTTATCGATTAAGGTTATAGGGTAACACGCTACGGGCAATAAGAGCTGAGCAGTGGCAAAATAAAGAACGAAGGGAGCGAAGCCACTTCTAGTATGATATAAATTGATATTAAATCACAACAATAAGCTTCACAATTCATTTCATTTTCAAATTTAACGTAGACTACATATTACCAACTAATTTCAAGAATGTAAAAACCCCTTACTATGTACATAATTATGTGTGGATTCTTCTACAAACAGAAATTTAAATTAAAAATAGTCCTTTGTTATACCTGCACAAGTGCACATATTTTACTTAAAGGGTTTACTGCAGTGAGCTGAGCAAATCGTTAGCGTAGTTTGGGAACGACACCCGGCGACTGGAAGCCAGCGAGCTATGTACAAGTGTACACGGTTGGCATCCACTCAAGTTTCTATTGTGTAAAGTTGCCAGTGCATCTTGCAACTTGCATGCACACACAATGGAAACTCGCCTTTATTTTGAGACGACGGTGCTGGCAGACTTTGAAGCGGATTATCGGGAATCTCATACGCCGTCAGTACCTTCTATACATATTGTACAGTGAATGTAGGTACATATGTAGTACGTATACGGCACTACATTGATAGCTATTGTACATCAGTTTCGGTATATAGGACGTGGCCGACAGCTCGTTTCCCGGCAGTACATAAACCTGAGTATTGATTTTTACATTTTACATAGACACCTATGTATTTACATTCGTATGAACTGTCCGTAAAACGATGAGCTTTGAAACTGTTTCATTTTTCAGTGGGATTTACGTGATTGCTGTATTTCATTTTTTTTTCGGATGTGTGTCTCATCTATGATATCACCCATTATGATACTTTTTATTCAACTAGGTAGGTACCTACATAAATAATATTGAAAACGAAAACATTTTAAGTATCGAATAAAAGATAGTTATGTAGGTACCTACTGCATGTGTTCTAACCCTTAGGTATACCTAATATGATTTATTGAAACATCTATGTACACATATAATACACTAGAATAATTACTGACCGAAACTAACTTGAATAGCAAACAATAGAGGCACGGAGGACATTGATTACGCCTGTTAGACTGTTAGACGTGTATCTATTGTTTTGTTTACGTTGAAGCGATCCGGAGCTTAATTACATGACGTCGGCACCTTGAGATGAGGCATGTAGTAGTGCCTCAGGTGAGCGCGGCAGATGCGTCGCAGCTGCCGGCCGGGCTGGTCCATTCGCCCCCGCGCGCCTTCACCCCCGTTGTCCGCGCAATCGCGGCTAACAGTTTTATTTCCCCGAATAAACTTTATCAAACAAAGCGTGCGTGCCCCGCGCCCTGCATCTGCTTGGCCAGCTGTTCCCGCTGCAGCTGGCGTTGTTGTCCCGCTCTAACGCGCGCGCATCCCCTCGTCTAGACAGAGACGGAGCTCGCCGGTGTAATCGCGGGGCCCTTCAATTCCCTGTGCATAGCTCATTCGCAGTTTGCATCCCGATGCCGGCGGGTAAACTGATAATGACTTCCAAACGAAAGCTCGACGATAATACCGAATGTCGCGCGAAGCGTCAACGTATCCGCAAACGATCGCGCAGCGAGCCGCTGAGGAGCAATTCTGAAAATACCGAGAAAAGACAAGTGCTAAACCGTCTTTTCGGTCGTATTTGTTCTGTTGAAATGGAAAATGAGAACCAACGTCGTACTGCAGAGGACGAGGCTGATTTGAACCATGAGAACGAGAATTTTGGAGATGAGAACGACGATCCACTGCTGGATTCTGTGCCGGTGAATATGGACCCTGAGCAGCTCGGGTTCTTAGTGTGCGCTCAGGAGACTCTGCGCTTTCTGCACGGACGCGGCTTAGCGATCCAGGATCCGATGTTCGCTCGGCTGCGCTCACGCCTGCTGCAGGGGATCATCGAGATAGCGACCGCCTGAGCATGGCTGGGCCCAGAGCCCACCCGAACTAGAAACTGATCCTACCCTGCACCCACTCTTCGTTTCGGACAACTTCGCCCAGTGTTTGTTTAAACCTGTGTATCTGTGTCGTTACTACTCGGTGTCGTTTCTGTCTATCCCGGGCTCTGCTATGTGTAAAACTAAAGACTCTAATGCATTGTTCGTTTTAAGCAACAAGTTGCCCGTCAGGGAGTCCTAGTCATAATTTCTAGTCAAAGTTTTACGGATTATATTTGTTAAGCAAATTATTCTATTGATGTATTAACGATGAAATAAAATCGTCCAATTATAAAGTGTGTTTACTTATTTCTCACCCTCAACTTTTGGTAATTTTCTCAAGTACCTATGTACTTACTACATATATGAATACAGAAAAAGAAAGCTAGGTACAGAAGTGGGACGTTTATGGGTTGAAATGAAAAATGGTGAAATAGTATTTGAGAAAGCTCTGTTTTAATCGTTTTTTTAATTAATTAGTTTCAAAGTGGAGTTCAAACAGAAATATAACTAAAACTTTACTGAAACTAAAATTTCTTACATAAAATAATCTTTAGAATATTTCATTAAGACTTTGAACTTTTGTTAAGTCTAGTACTTACCTAGTACATTACATGACATAATTACTAAATTGTATCAAGTAATTCCCTCGCTTACCTACATCAAAGGAGCGTAAGTATTACTCTCAAAATGCTATCAAAAATGGCCTTTTAGTCGTAGTGTATTTAGGCTGAATGTGGTATGTAATTAAACATTGATATTTTCATATGATGAAGAAGCATTTAAATGACAAATAAGTACCTAAGTACAGTGTAAACACTGCAGTTCTTCTGAAACTTACGAAAGAAAGCTTTTTTCTGACTGACCTCTTAAGATATCTAAAATTAAAGTCCTAAAAAGTCGAAATTCAAAACAGGTTTAATAAAAGCATTTTTGAATATTATAAGTAACTAGCTTTTGCCCGAGACTTCATCCGCGTAGATTTCGATATTACATACATCTTTGTTTTAAATGCAATTTATGAATTCCACAACACCCCACCACTCGAGGTGAATTTCATTTTACGTCAATATCGATAACATTTTCATAATCAGCGTCCCTGAAAACCTTGAAAACGACATCCATATCAATTTCTAATAATTTTCACACCTATTTCATCCCTTAGGATAAGTTTTTCAAACACCAAAAACAACCCATCAACTCACTTCTTAACTGAAGTTCTAATTGCGTATTATCCGTCCATAAAAACCTAAAAAATAACGACTAAGTAAGACCAAACATATAACATGAAAAACAAAGAACTATCTATTTAATATTTCACCCCCTGAACTCATCCCTTTAAAAAATATTAAAAACAACATTTTAAGTTCCTATTCCAATACTAATTTGCAAAACGTTAACTTCAAAACAAAGATATTTTCATACAACGATTCATCCCCAATTTCACCCTTTCAAAGCCACCCTTGTCAAAAATATTTATGAGGGTATTTTTTATTTTGATAGTAGTACCCCAACACAAATTTTCAAATCTATAAGTTAAAAAACAAAGAAGTTTCATCCAATCGTTTTTATCCTTTTTCACCCCCTTAGGGGTTGAATTTTAAAAAACCCTTTCTTAGTACACCTCTAGACATTAGGACAAACACACCCTCCAAATTTCAAGCCGCTATGACCAGCGGTTTAGGCTGTGCGTTGTCTATATTTCAGTCAGTCAGTCAGTCAGGACAAAGCCTTTTATAATATGTTTTGTTACTCAATAACGTCAAAAGGATTGAAGGGATCAGTATGAAATTTAGCACACAGATAGTTTACAGTCTCGAATAGCAATACTAATAGCATAGAGTCCTTTTACAGACATACGAAGCCACGGGCGAAAGCTAGTATTTTATAATTTCATTTAGGTTCTTGAAAATTCATTTTATGTTACAAACATTCACTCGAATAAAGCCGGGCATTCACTTAATGAATACTTGCAAAGCAACTAAGCGCTCAGCGTGAATGCCTGACATTATGCATTTTCCACCGGTGTATAACTCGGCTTATACTAAATTTTCTTAGCTACTAATTAAAAGGCATATTTTGTAATAAAATATTTTTCTTTTTCAAGTAAGTACCTATAATTTATGAAAATTCTTATACCGAGAAGTGCTTCACATGTTACTGAATTAGTTATAAAGTTTTTTTTTACATTTGCTGAAAGAAAGGTAAGTATGTAGTTAATAAATAATAAGTAAGTAATACAGTACAAAAATGTACTGTATTTTAAAAGCTTGGCGCTTAAGGCACGGCGATACCAATTTGACGTGGCGGTCAAAAGGTTAATATCTCTAAATATCTAAAACTTGTCCTAATCAAAGTCGGAGAATCTATTTAACTATCAAATAACAATGTCGAACATAGGAAACAAACAAAGACAGCCATTGACATAAATTAACCAGATTAGCAGTTGCTAAGCAAAATGAACTTCGCATATGGCTACAGCCATATCTGTCAATTTACATTCTTATTTAGATGACATCGCAAATACGTGCGAGAGATACTTCTGAGGAAATAAAACCTTGCTATCAAGTAAAGTGGCCAGCCTTTTCGATACGTTCTCTCAGAAGTTAGACTTGAATGTTTTTTTTTTAGTTCCAAAGATTTTTATAATAGCCTACTATACCACGCTGGCCAGACTGGTTTTGTTTCGAATTTTCCTTTTCTCACAGTGCTCTTGTCTGCTTAGGTTCCCTTAGTAGCGTTTTACGACACCCACAGGTTGAAATGGGGGTAATAATATTACGTATTCTTAATCTGTTACTAAACGGACATAATAATTTTTAATTATGTGTTGTAAAACTTTTTTATTTATTTAATAAAGCTAATTAAGTAAATTGGCTTTACTGTTTGTAACGGGCCTTTAAAGTCATTTATTCCTCTGATAATTCAGCTCTATGTTAACACTACAAAGCCAAACCCCGTCTAATTTCAACCTCATTCATGTAAGCTTGAATTTTGTCTGGATTTAGTTACCTCTCTCAAATATATTTTGAAGTCAATTAGCTTTTGTCAGAATTGGGGCGAAGTGCTTACAAAATCATCAATTTTAGCGAGCTTCCGTTAACAGATAATTCCAAGTATTGTTTATTTGATACACAGAATTGTTCGAGAAATAATCTGCTTGAATTTGTATTGAACTAAAACAAAGCACTTACATAATTTAATGGAAGTAATATCGGAAAAGTACTATCTATTTAACTAATAAGACCTACTTTTCAATCTTTTTAAAAAGAAGTTATTTTTATCTTTGAACTGTTATGATAGGAAAAGCGATGGTGGCTGAATGGATAAGGAACCGGCGTGCAAATCACATGGTCCGAGTTCGATCCCGAATGGCAGTACCAAATTCAATGTGGATTCCACTTCGTGGAATTTATATGTACTAGTCAAGTGACTTACCATCAGCTAACGATGAAGGAAAACATCGTGAGGAAACCCACATACCCTAGAAGAAATTCTATTAGTATGTCTGATCCACCAACCCGCACTAGGCCAGCGTGAGTGGATTATGGCCTAAAAAAACCCTCTCAGCTCTCTAGTTAGAGGAGAGGAGACCCGAGCCCAGCAGTGGGACTTAATGTGTGTAGTGGTAGGCGTATCTGTGTTTTTATTTTTTTACTTTTGCCCGGAGTTTCTCTACCGTGGATCTTCGTCTCGCCACAATTTGGGTCCTAATAGTAACGTGATATTATAGCCTTGCACGATAATTGGGCTATCCAACACTAAAATATTTTTCAAATCGAATCAGCAGTTCCTTAGATTTGCGGATTCAATCAAACTAAAAAACTCTTCAGTTTTATAATATCAGTACTCGCTTCAGGATAGGATTGTAGATGTATGAATACATCAAACACCTAAAATATAATATTTATACGCTGTTTAAAAACGAATTCATCTCAGCGGATATTGAATCTAGCTTGCAGCAGTCAGGCGAATTTACAATATTTCCCGTCACACGTTTGAAAATGTAACCATTTCCCTATAAACAAATATGATCTTTAAAACATGTAGCATAAGGCAATTTTTTAACAGACCAGACACATTTGGAAAACCGAGATCAATAATAATTTTAATGTAATAATTAGGATATACCTGTTTATTATAGCCATATATTTGCCAGGTAGTGATGGCTGATTTAGTTATCAAAATACATACTCAGCAAAGCTTGTGTCAAGTTGTGTCAGCTGCTGCAGTTCCGGGAAAAATTTCCAATAACGTAACCAGTATAGTTGCCTAGCAACGGAAGATTAAATTATGAGTTTATTGGCTCACGATGTTTATTAAAGTCAATTGAGCTTCGTTTTGGAAAGACTAAAACTTTTGTATTGAAAAAATTACCGATACTAGAATTCCACCTTTGAATAATTTTTTTTTTTTTTAATTTTCACCCTAACCGACTTGAAATAGAAGGATCTCATTCGATACCGCCTTCTATTTGATGACCAATGAAAAAAAAAACCTAATCATTATCTATCATATCGAAATACGATCGAATTTTAACCCATTGCTCAAAATGAATATTTAATTTAAAATTTAGCACTAATTAATTGTAGCAGTGTAACAGTATAGCTCAAAGCAAGTTTTATGAAAAGTGCTTTAAAGTTTTAGTTTAAAAATGTGCATAGGTATAACTAAGTGTATTTCCTCGGCGAGAAACAAAGTTTTCAAGAGAGTTATTCCGACTGGACTTGCGGCACGAAAGTAGCACTCAACTGATTCGATGTACCAGCCCTGCTTTAGTGTCTATTTGTAAGCTCTATTTAAGTCTAACTTGTAAGCTTTATACCCAGCCATAGCTTCCAAACTAATTTTAAGCTAACTTCTGCTTGCGTCGCGTCGATTGAAAATAGCCTATGTCCTCGTCGAAATTATAGATTCGAATATAAAATACTGCCACGTATTGGAAAGAGCAGCGTAGAACGGCCTCCACCAGATTTTTATTTTTATGTAGTTTTCTTGATAAAATATTATTTATACATATTATTTAAGTTACTGTGTTAAACAAATAAACATGATAGATTTATATCATTTTATACATAAAAAAAAAACTCTCCAACAAACATTTGCAAATCATATAAATATTTGTACCAACTCGGGAATCGAACCCACGACCTCAGAAACCGCAGACGTATACACAATCACTGCGTCACTGAGGCCATAAAAAAGCTTGGTAAAATGAGAGCAAAAATAAATATTTTAGCGGTTTCCGAGAATTGCTATACTCGTATTTGAATTTCAGGTTAAATTCTTCAAGTAGTACGTAGGTAAATAGATTTTCTGTTGGTAAAGTGAAGGAAGACTTTGCCGTCTTCATTTTGCTATGGAATTTAATTTCGAGGCGAGACAACGCCGAGACAAGGCTAACAATGAGTGAGAAAAGGAATGAGACAAGAGATAAAAGGATTTTAAAAGGCGTTCTGTGAGCTCAATTACGTATAGGACTTTACAATCTAAACGAAAAATCTAAACGTTCATAGACTTCAAAGTAAACTTTCCAAATGAAACGTATATACAGGGTGTATACGACGATACGACATTAAATGAAAAGGCAGCCAGTGTTAACCCTTATAAACATATTCTAATAAAAATTATTAAAAAAAAAAATAAAAAAAAAAAAATTATAATAATAATAATCTACACATTATTTAAAGTCGAAAAATTTAAGAATATAAAACTACACATTATTTTTCTATCATGACGTTTTCGACATGACGACGACAAAAGTGCGGAACAGAGTAAGAGTCGTATACACCCTGTATAATATATATATACAGGGTGTATACGACGGTACGACATTAAATGAAACCACGTGTAGCATGTGATGTTAGAAGGCTATACCAAAAAAATTAAACAGAAATTTGCAATAGTTTAGACGCAAATGTACTTTCTTTATGTCACAGTTGTTCACAGTTTTAAACAACCTGTAGGTATTTACGTTGATCGTATGTTGTCATTACGTCATTCAATTCATTTAAATATCTCTGACTCTTTCATATTATCTTATCTCTTACTCTGTTCCGTACTGTTGTCGTCGTCATGTCGAAAACGTCATGATAGAAAAATAATGTTTAGTTTTATATTCTTAAATTTTTCGACTTTAAATAATGTGTAGCTTTTTTTTTTTTTTCTTTTTTTTTTCTTTTTTTTTAAATAATTTATATTAGAATATGTTTATAAGGGTTAACACTGGCTGCCTTGTCATTTAATGTCGTATCGTCGTATACACCCTGTATATATACTTATATAAAATTTTTCAAGTAGTTTCTGAGCTTATCGCGTTTAACCAACGATCCAAACAAACAAAATTCTCCAGTAACATTCATACATTTTACTTTAAATTTCATCTGTAATAGAAAAAATATTATCTTCGCTTATACAGCTAAATTCTTAGGAGTTGTACTTGATAAGCATTGCAATTGGAAAGCCCAAATATAATCAGTTTGTAACAAACTAGTTCGTATATGCCATAAAACGTCTGAGGCAAACTGTGTCAACTGACGCGGCACTTACTGCATATCATGGGTACGTATCTTCAGTACTTTCTTATGGTCTCCTGTTATGGGGGAACACGGTTGAGGTAGAGAAAGTATTTCGAGTGCAAAAAAAATGCGTAAGAGCAATTTGTGGAGCTTGGGTGACAGATAGCTGCAAACCCATCTTCAAAAAGTTTCGCATCCTACCTCTGGCTTGCATGTACATTAGGGAACTCTGTGTTTTTGTGAGACTACATCCACGATATTTTACCACATATTCTGAAGTGTCAAGCAGAAATGTCAGGGACAAATTTAAGCTCAATCGTCCGAGGTGTCGTTTAGATATCTTTAATGTACACGCAAAAACCGCGCCTTGACGTGGAGTTGCGGAAAACAGCCCGCCATACCATACCATACCAAATAATGTGTATAATATAAAGGCATATATATATATAACAAGCTTCCAAATACATTTAAAGAATTACCTCTTACATTGTTTAAAAAAAAAATTACACTGTGGCTTCTAGATAAATGTTTCTACAATTTGAACGATTATATGACATATAAAGAAAACAATATGTAATGAAATTATTATTGAATTTGACATTTCTCATAACTAATTATTATTGAATTTGACATTTCTCATAACTAAAAAAATTCTTCAAACTAATTAATTGATTGACATTTTAACATTTTACTATTTTGACATTTCACTATTTTGACATTGTTACAATTATGACATTTATTTTAAATTATACTTCTATTTAATAAATTAAATACCTATTTAATAATATTATATGTAATACTTTGCCTACTAATCAGTTGTTAACTATTGTACCTATTATATTCACACACCATTGTTATGGTAGAATGTGCTGGACTTTAAAACTTTTCTACCTCTATGTACCGCATCTCTAGTGAATAAATGTATTTGAATTTGAATTTATCTTAAAATCATGAAAATGTTTTATAGAAGCCTTGAAGATTGTGAATTTGAATTTCGGTCGACGGATGATTTTACCTTTGTGCATGGCTCGAGACACAAGGATGCACGTCTCATACACGTCAAAGCACTGTAATGATTCGCTCTCACCCCAGAAGATTGGGCGCCCTGCTCTCTAACGTTAACTTACTGTCTACGTATATGTAGGTACTATGTCGTGTATGAAGTA
The DNA here is from genome assembly GCA_905147015.1 of Laspeyria flexula. NCBI lineage: Eukaryota > Metazoa > Arthropoda > Insecta > Lepidoptera > Erebidae > Laspeyria > Laspeyria flexula. The sequence goes on along the minus strand of LR989964.1, from coordinate 4,530,233 downwards.
CTATCTGATGCCCGGGACCTCACACCTTTCGTTCTTTGTTTGGCAACTGCACTTTATAGCAGAAAAACCTGATCCCGTTTTAGCCCGACCTGCGTAACATACCCAGGAACCCACAAAGCAAACGTACATATTTCCTCAGTCCGAGCAAAGCAGTTCATTAAGCAGCATCATTATTAATTCTGTAGCCATCCGACTTGATATAATGCTAACTTTTTCTATTTATAACACATAATCTTATTTAATTTGAGAACAAAGAGCTATATCGAAACATTGACGTGTTCTCGAAATTCCATTAACCAAATCCAGCGTTAATCTAACTCCTCATTGGACCTCAGTTACCTAAAACATCGTTTATTAAGCCCGGAGACCAAAGCACAAGTTTAAAAGCCAATTTTAGAATTTCCAGCAAACGTGCTGAACCCTACAATTTAATGTGGAATGAGCTATTTCCACGAAGTCTACTCGGGAATTTTCCGATAACAGCCAGGCAGACGGTTGCCTAGCAACCGTTAAGCTTACCCCGGGCAAAAGCCGACATATTTTTACTTCTAATTTTTACAAACTTGTAATTGTACAATAATATGTTATGATATATTATTATGTTACAAGTTAAATTATTCAACCTAGAGCTTGTTTCTAATTAAGGTTAATACTTTGATAATTATGTAGTCAACCATTAAAGCCCTAGTTGGTGTATGTAAGTACCTACTTAAGATGAATTATCCGACACGTCCTCCATACATTTTACTGAGCATATTATTATTTTCTCTCAACATAGACATTTTTCTCTACAATAAAATAATAATCCGGCGTATTGACTTTTTGGTAATTAAATAAAATTTAAATAACTATTAAATGGAAACTAATAAAGCTGGCAAAATGTAGATGCAATGCACCCTTACCTACCCTTTGGGCTATTGTGACAATATTTTCTATTGTTTGGTATATGCGGGTGAAATAGCAATCAGTCATTCATAGGTTTTAAAATAAAACACGATAATTATGTTCTTTGGTACATATTTGACACTTTTATTGACTATAAAGTACTTATATTTCAATATAAATTATAATTATTACACATTATTATTTATACATTGCTATTTTAATGCATCATACATTGATTTATTGAATAGAACAATTTTTATTTCAAAATGGGCGTAACAACTGGAAATCTATCGGAATGTAGTTCGAGTGTAATTCCCGTTGATTTAAATTAAGGGTTTATAAGAAGAGATTCATAATTTTACTAGTAGACCCGAAAGACTTTGTTCTACTCTTTCCAAGAACAAAAATACATTACCACTGTATGTCGGGTCAAATTGTGAACCTCAAATAGAAAATTTAATAAAACATAAATCAATCCATCAACATTAGTCAGTCCATTTAGAAGTTTAGGTACAAACAGCCTTATAAAGATCTACTTTTTAAATTTATAAATAAAATCAATTCATTTAAATATTTTTTTATAATTTGTGCGAAACTTATATTATTCTCCTATTTTTTAATGATTATGAAATATCTATCTTATTTGAATATAAACACACTAATTTATACTTACCTTACTTATATTTTTCCAATAAATACAAAAAAAATACAAAGTAATTTGCGGTACTCAAAAATAATATCAATATTTAATATTTGGCGTAGTTTCAGATCTTACATTGCACTTAATACTTAGTATAAAATAATAAAAATAATATTTTATTTTTTTAAATTAACATTAGAATTAAAAATAACTTTTTACTTATAAATGAACTTTTCATCACTATTTAAATAGGGTAATAAAATATAATAATTCTACAAGAGCTAATGCGATGTGAGACAATGAATCTGATTTTAATTCTACAACTGAAAGGGCAAATTCGCCGGCTTGTACATTGCCACACTAAGCAGCCAAAAATGGATCAAAATTGAGTGTTAAAAAAATTATTTAAACCATTTAAACCATTTATTTTATTTTTTATATTATGTCCATTTTTCCCCATTTGATTAGACAAATCATACCTATATAAATTCTTCTTTTATTTTAAAAACACCTTACGAAATTCAAAGTTACCAAGATCGAATTAGTGGAGCATTCCACTTTGACCCACTAAGGGATGCTTGGTGCTGAAGTACCCACAATTTCGAAAGGTAATTTACGCACTTGAAGCCATGTTACGGTCAACTGTCGATGAGCAATTGTTGATAGATAGTATAGTAGACAGTAGCTACTGTCCATACTTGTATATACCATCTATTCACTATCTGAAATCCTTGGCAAATTCATATCATTGGGCTACTCCGTAAAAATCTTGATGCTGTACTAGTTTCATTTTTAAGAACTTTGACTTTGTCTACTCTTGGGTTCACGGCCTCCCGGACTAGGGCCCTATTTGGGCAAAGCTCGCTCTGCCACTCTATAGTTAGCTAATCTGAGAAGGAACTATAAGTTATTTATATATAGTAGTTGTATACAGATATAACAGTATAACTATATTGTTAAATTATGTTTATAAACATAGCTGGGAGTGTAAATAAGTCGGTAACAACACAATATGGTCTCACTCTGTTTTTGATCAACAATATTTATTTTGAATGGGTCATTGGGGATTATTGTGGGAGACTTTGTAATACAATTAACTGACACAAAAGATACCTGAACTGTGAACAACTATTTGCTGGGTATCACAAATATTTGACCATTGAGGTGGTTGAATTCTCAACTTTGTATTCAGAGGCTTAGTGCGATTTTTGCAAGAAGCCATACGCGTCCGATCGTGACAACGTTAGGTTTTTTTTAATAGAGAAATTGCATACCTAAATGTAATGATTAGATGGCGTTATTCCTAATTCATACAAATTGTAGTTTATGTTGTCACGATCGAACAAAACGAAGCAGAAATTCACACTTAGGCTCCATTGAGTTATTATGTATACATGATAACTCAATGCTAGGCTCTCAGCAATTAGATATTAGAACCTATTGGTTCTAATATCTAATTGTTAATACTCTATGCGATCCCAATCGAGTCTCCTTGCTGAGAGGAGCTGAGAGGGTTTTATTTTTTACCTTTATATTATTATTTTTTTATTTATATTAATAATTTGACCGTTATTATCGAGGGAAAAACAACGATTCAACTAGATATAATAATATAGTTATAGCACAAATCAAGGGCAAGAAATATGGTTTGCTTATTACAACACATTAGTATTATTATTATCAGTCGATATCCTTACTCATATCTCTATATCTTAAATCCGAGCCTCTGTATGCATATTCTTTAAGCATCCTTATTTGTTCTTCAGTGATTGCTTCAGTAAGAGAACCTTTGTGTAGTAGTAAGCTTAACATAACTTTGTGATACTCGCTAGCCGATATCTTTGGTGGTCTCAAGATATGCCCCTTAGCTGTGTGGCTGTCGGGATCCGGTATCATCCTGCAATCAATAAATAGAGGTTTACACAGTACCTATGTGTGTTCTGTGAAATACTGCAGTGTGTATACAAGACTGTATGTGAAGATATAGATTATGTTTGCTGACCGTTAGTTAAGGATGTTATGGGTTTGGTTGGGAGCACAAAAGTTAATTAAGTTAAACTTCTGACGGGCCTGTTGGTCTAGTGGTTAGTGACCCTGACTGCTAAGCCGGAGGTTGTGGGTTCGATCCCCACCCAGGACAAATCTTTGTGTGATGAGCATAAAGGTTTGTTCTGTGTCTGGGTGTAATTTATCTATAATATGTATGTATTTACAAAAAAAAAATGTATTTAAGTAGTATAACACTTGTTCACCCATAACACAAGCAAATATAATTGCTTACTTTGGGACTAGATGGCGCTGTGTGAATGTGGTAGAATATATCAAAATGTAAAAAAAAAAAAAACTTCAGCTTCAGCAGGGCAGGGTGACCACAAAAATAATTTTGAAATTTTAACCCTACAGTAAGGATACAACAAAATACAATTAAGTTTCATATCTTGAATGAATATTGTACGCATATTGTATCACAACAGTCATATTATTTAGTATCACAACACAACGTGCTATATTTTTATTAAGTAGGTACTATTACTGTGTAGACAAATCGTGAACCTGTTTGGCACTAATAGTGATTTACTTAAAGTGTACATAGTGTAGTATAACCCTATCTATTGATGAAAATTAATGTAATGATATTATTCTACCGCACTCAGAAACGTTAATTAATAGTAATCTGTCATTAACACTTTCATTGAATAATCGTCTTTAGGCATATAGCATTAAGTATTACACGTTTTTACTAAATAAACTTTAAGTTAAGTAACGTCTCTGAGTACAGCAGATAATTATATAAAAATAAATGTAACATTAATCATCACAAACTGGCGCATTTATAATGTTAGTAGGAATTAACAGGATTATTAACTAACTATATTTTTCATAATTCGAATCTTCAATATGATTTAAAATGATCCAGTGACAACAAACATTAATCCCGATGTTAGATTAGCTTTATCGTGGCTTGTTAAATTCAAATTTAAGATTAGAATAATAAATTTGCAAATACATCTATTAAATTACAATCTTTAAATTATCTTAAAATATGTATTAATGTATTAATGAAGTTATAGATTTTTGACATTAGCCATTTTATATTTATTTTTCTTAATGCTATTTAAATTGTTTTATAATTTATTAATTTTTTTACTCTTTTGGAATTTATTTTATTTTGTTTTTTTTTATATAATTTTCAAATTCAAACACAATGTATATTGTTAATACGAAATAATACAATACAATACAAGTATCACACACACATAACAACAGATTGGTATAAGTCTTGATATTTTGGAATATCTATTGTTCGTTTGGTTGGAGGCTAGGATCGCAGGAACTACTGGTCCGATTTGAAAAATTCTTTTATTGTTGGATAGCCCATTTATCAAAGAAGATTATAGGTTATATAATATCACGCTATGGCCAATAGCAGATTCGCAGTGGCCAAATAAAGAACGACGGACGGGAGCGAAGCCCCGCTCGACATTTAGTAAATGTATATTTTCGTAAATACGAAGATGTAAAAATATACACTATAGCTGTCGTGTGAAGAATGTAATGAGATGTATCGTGATATAATAGATATAGGTACATCTTTACTTTACTAAATGCGAGAGGAAACGAACGCTAGTGATTTTTTTTACTTTACAAAATTAACAATGAGCCTTAACAAGATATTTTACTATTTTATAAAATTATTTTTACCCGCGTACTTTTACTATATATCTTTGTCTGTAGATATGTTGAAAACATGCCACAGTAAATGTTGAATTCGTGGTTTAATCTCGTTAAATAACGTTGAAGCTTGTTTCAAAGCGATATGTTCAGTACTTTTACGTAAAAGATAATTTTTCGTTCATAACTGAGCGCATACTACTCGTTACAAAGGGAAGTTCAAAATTTCATATTTGCGCTGTTATCAACTGGGACAGTAATTTCAAATTTGGACCTAGAAACTGCGAAATAAAGTTTAGTTTTAAAACACAGCTCAGAACTGAAAATTATGATAATTATGACAGAATAAAGGCGTACTTGAAACTCTAAATGCAATAATTTGTCAAGCAGTGCTGAATTTGAGTTATCTACACCGCACATATTTCAATATTTGGTCATTGACTCTAAACTCGACCATATGTTAGCATGAATGGGACTCACTTGTTCTTGAACTCCGTAAAAAAAAACACCTTGCACCCGGCACCCCTCAGCGATATCTTGCGCAAACCTTACGATTTCACCTTTGAAATTACGAAAAAAACACACACACTGCACGGAGCTTTCAATCGCACACGAACTGTCGACAAAATGCCGGGGAAAGACCGTCAGAGTCATTCAAGACCACCTTTTTTTCAAACAGTCGCAACTTTGATCTTCTATTCAAAAGTCTACCTTAAAGTAATTATGTTTAGGTTTATTTTTGCTTGTCGAGGTTTATTTAGGGGTGCATCTGTTAGCCGGCTGGCCCCATTTGTGTGATTTACCCCGACATGTGGCGAACCGGCCCGATCCGCTCTAAACCAGTATACACCCGTACTCCAGTTTGAAAAAATGAATGATAACGTAACGAATTTCACAACAGGGTTTACGGTAGCGTTTTTGAAGTTCATTCTTTGCGAATTTGATATTGGTTCGTAAATTGTGAGCATGTTTTCACGTTCTTTTGCTTATAAAAGCTTTGTAGTTTGTGTTTCAGTAGTCTTTATTGCTTTTAAGGGCTTAATAAATTTCTCTGATATTTTAAGGTGACTTTAAAATTATTTTGTTACAAACGTCTAACGGCTTTCGATGTTTTGTTACTAGTAATTTTGGTGTAGGTACCAATTGGTGTTTGGTGTAGGTAATAATTACTACTAATGGGCTCTCAAAAAAGGGTCGTATTTACAACTTTTAATGTAGTACGGCTTCGAGTCCATTTTGGTACTAGGTTTATGGTACTAGTACACTTTACTGGAAGGCCATTCTTTCGCATTATGTTCAATGAGAAATTCCACTGCAGGACATAGGCCTCCTCAAGAGATTTCCAATAAGGCCGGTTGTATGCGGCCTGCATCCAGCGCGATCTTGCTATTCGGATCAGATCGTCAAAACTCATAGTAGGTTCTATTTTGCAGATCAATATTTTTTTGTTTTGAATTTATTTTTAGCAGAATCTGAAGTTTAACTTTATGTTATTACCTAATATTTGACTTATGTAATGTCGAGTAATTTATCATTATTGTTTAAGCTATTTAAGTAGTCACTGTACAAAAGTATTATAATTTTGACATATTGATATGAACAAGTAGGTATTTAATTATAGAAAGATCACTTTGTTGCTTGCGAAACAATTAAGAGCATTATCGAAATCAAATAATCAAATGTCTAGATGCTAGATTGCATTTGTCAATAACATGTTTACTAAAATAATAATTTCTATTACTAGCTGTTGCCCGCGACTCCACCCGTGCGTAATTCGATATACACGATATAGCTATCCCAAAGGAACTGTACATTTTCGTGGAATAGAGTGGAATAACAGTCGTATGAACTCTAGCTAAATTAGTTAAAAAATAATAATAATAAAAACAGAACAATACGTGCACGTTGACGGCACGTTTCTAGGGAGATCTGTCACCCTACAATTAACATAACAAACCCTTTCATTGTCATGGCCACGGCTTTAATCACCCCTCTTTATTTCCAAGCATGCGGGTGAGTTCACAGACTTTAACAAAAAATGATTTACTTATTTATTTAAGTTTAAATATTCATCCGCAATTGAAAGAACTCTGAACACAAACAGGCATTGTTGAATTATCTATCTAGGTAATTGAATACGATCACCGGCGATAACCTACAGATGTAATTATTGATAGCACTTTTATCTATAGGTCAATGAATTCATTGAGTTTTTACATTAATAGTATTGTCTAGAAAATCTAGCAACAATCATTTCATAATCTCTTGGAAACAGATGTTATGTAAAATTGAGTTCGGTCAGCAATTTCCATCAATTTTTAATGACACTAAGGTTGATTATTGTCAAGTGAAATTGATCGTTTTACAACGTTTTTTCTTCTGCGTGTAAGATTAATTTATTCATAATTACGTTCAGATACTAGCTTGTTCTATTTACTTTTATGTTCCTTCTTTAGAAACACAAAAAATAAGATGCTTCATTCGGGCTACAAAAACGTGATCAGTAATTTCGAGCCTCTGCATTCAAAATTTCAACGAAAGAAAGAAATGTATTTATTTCAGGCTCAGCACAAAACAAACAAGATATACATATTAGATTGACTGGCCTGTTGTTCTAGTGGTTAGGGCCCTGACTGCTAAGCCGAAGGCCGACCTCCAGCAGTCAGGTTTTGATTCCCACCCAGGACAAAATAATCTTTGTGTGATAAGCATGATTGTTTGTTCTGTGTCTGGGTGTAATTTATCTATATTAAGTATTTCTTTACAAAAAAAAATGTATTTAAGTAGTATATCAGTTGTTTCATACTCATAACACAAGCAAATATAATGCTTAATTTGGGACTAGATGGCGCTTTAGATATGGTCGCTGTCACTTTCAAACATTTGACAGCGACTTATTCGAATGTCGAAATTCAGAGTAAGCCCCTGTAGAAATACTACGCGATTGAGGACTAAAGACTAGTCAAGTGTAGCTCCATTTAACAATACTATCTTTATGTGTAACAAAATATTGTAATCTGAGACCATATTAACTTTTTATAATTAACAATAAAACAATGAACTTAAATAAATAGTACTATCGTTATTAAATATTAAATACGTAGTTATATTTTAACTTATATACATATTTCATGTTAGTACAAGATAACAATACAATGACATATCTACGCCATTCTCACCTTTGAAGCCTCCACAAATAGACTAAAATAGCCTGAAATGTCAACAAATTGTACATAACAAGTTTTCTTAATTATCCTACACTAGAATAAAATTCTATAAATATTCCGAAACATTGTATACACCGTTTAGGCCATTGTAACCTTGAGGTAAGGCCGATATTCGCGTGAGATGTTTTGATAAAGTGCAAACTTTAGTTGTCCCCCGTACACGACAATGGTCGCACGTTCGAAATTCATACAATTATAAACCGAGTTGGAAGTCAGTCGCGTACGCACGCTCAGTGATAACAAACTACAGAACAATTAAGTGATATTAAATCGTGTTTGACAATGGGATAATACAGTTAATTTGTGTTGGAAGTCAACTGTGGAATTTGGATTTAATAAATGTGAGATATATTTTTCTATGTTTAGTATTTTTTTTGTAGGTAATATATGCGAGTTTGTGAGTTGGGATGTAAGGGGTAATCTTTGAAACTACTCATCCGATTTAAAAAATACTTTTATCTTTAGAATGCAACGTTATCACTGAGTGATCTACTATGCGATTTAAATAAGTATGGGATCGCACTTGACAGTATTTGGCGCAAACTTCAGTCGAATGTGCACATTTTTGTACAGCTAGCAGAAATTTTTTTTTTTTATTTATTTATTGAATATACATACAGTTTTATAGTTACCTTAATATTTACAGTATAACATAAACCATTGTAGGTTTTACCGCATACTGGTATTCGTCGTCGGAATACTTTACACTTTAGATAATAAAATTTAACATTATGTGTAATAAGCAATAACATACAAATTTGATTCCCTCGAAATGAAATGTAAGGTAGAAATCAAAAAGTTATTCTATGTACGACAATCTCTAATCCTGCCGTACGCCGAGATTAGAGAGGTAAGATAACGGAGACACACGGGTACATTTTCTGCAGAAAATAATTAAATGACATTTTTTTTTTTGTTTGGTTTTTTTTTTTATTATTTTATATAAATGGAACTTAGTGTAGATAAAAAATATTTTCTTAATTTATATTTGATGTTTGATTCATTTATTAGATTTTTAGTTTGTATAGGAAGTTCATTGATTAATTTTGGAATTTGGTATTGTAGCATATATTTGCCGTATAAATTGCAATATCTTGGAACCCTGTACATTACTTTAGACGCACTGCGTGTTTGTTTTTTGTGCTCAATGATATTAAGATAGGTCTTGTTGAAAAAGTTTTCCTTTAATAATATGTATTTAACCTGATCATGTATAGGTATTATTTTACAGTGATTAAAGAGCGCTTTAGGGTTGTCTTTAAATTTATTTCTGTATTTGTTAGGTACTATAGTTCTTAATATTCTTAACTGCAGATTATATATATGATCTAAATGCGATTTGAAGGTCCGTCCATAGCTACTAAGGCCGTAATATATAATCGTTTCTCCCAGGGCTTTATATAATTGTAATATAGTAGCATATGGAATTTTTTGTTTAATAAGTCTGAATTTGGCCAATATAGCTCGTAGTTTATCACATACAAAATTAATATGGTCAGTCCATTTTAACCTGTCATCGATAATTAGACCCAAATATTTTTGTTTGTTTACGACTTCTATAGATGGGCAATTACATTTTAGGTAATTTAAATGTAGGCATTCGTGACTATGTGCAATGATTTTAGGAATGCTTGTGTAGCGATTTTGACTTGAGCTTACATACATTAATTTGGTTTTTTCCGCGTTAAGTACAAGTCCCGCATCATGAGACCATTTCGAGAGCAATGTAAAGTCACTTTGTAGGTTTTTTATTGCGATGTTGATGTCTTTATTTGCAGATAACAAGCAAGTATCATCTGCAAACAACAACAAATAAAATAGGCAAAAAGATTATCTCGTTTCGTTATGTTATTTTGTTATAAGTGTAAATTTAATTGTTATTGTTTTTTTTTGTTATTGTTCTTTTTGTTATAGTTTTATTGTTGTTGTTATTACTTACTACCACTACTTATTCAGAAAATAAAGATCTTCAAACCGAAAAAGTATGTATGTACTTGTAATGGGTTTCGTTTTTTGTACACCCTAGTTTTCTTCAAATGGAAAACAAAATGGCGTCTTGATTTGACAGTCCGTACTTATTTAAATCGCATAGTATGCTATAGTTTACCGATATACCACGCGAGCGAAGACGAGAGCTGAAGCGATACTAGACTCGAATGTAATGAAATGTAGAATTTAAAAATAAATCACTGTCAAATTGAATTATAAGGTTTAATTTGTATCATACAAATTAAACCTGTTTAATTGTGAATAAATCTAAATATGATAAGGAATTAATGCTTAATATGTTTGTAAATTAGCAGAAAAAAAAAAAAACAGTGGCGCTACTTCTATTTAAAACATTTAAAAAAGATTTTATTTTCAAAAGTTTTTTTTTAATTAAAGTAGACACAATTGACATTATAGAAAAATTTGTTATTATTTATTCTATTATTTCGGCCCGAATATAGTATATTAACTATCAGTTACGTGTTTAATACTAAGCTTAATATGGTAGCTGTTAACAATGGTGTGGTATCTAATTGAATTTCAAGTCACAGCTAACTGTTGTATGGTGTGATAACTTATGTAATAGATAGGACTGAGAATACATAGGTAGATGGATTGCCGCACTGATTGTACTGGCTAAATCTGTTTCTCAAATATACCAGCAAGTGCAGAATAGTATTTTAAATCGTTTATAGAAATTCAATAAATCAAATTATAATTATGTTATTTTACGCATAAGTAGTCAAACTTAAGGTACCTACTTTTTTTTAGTTTCTTGAACTATCATGTACGTTTGTGACTTTTATTATTGAATTAGATTTAAAAAAAAATTCAAAACGAGTCTTCATTTGGAAACTTTTTATGTATTCCCAAAACAACATGCTATGATATAATTATAATATATTATATTTTTTTATAATAATATCATAAAATACAATTGAGGTCATAATACTGGTTTATTAATATCTGTTTACGTATATCTCAAATTTAATTTGAAAATAGAATAACCTCATTAACAGTTTCGTAAAAATAAGAGTCCATTGACCCACATTTCTATAGCGTCACGCAGTTTTAATGAAAGGATACACAGATGAACTCACACCTTATCATACTAATATTATAAATACGAAAGTTAGGATGAATGGATAACTGGTTGTATGGATAGATGTTTGTCACAGAATCACGCGAGAACGGCTGAAAAGATGTGTATGAAATTTTGCAATCAGATAGATTATAGTCTTCAATAGCACATAGGCTACTTTTTAGCAACATACTACGCGGGTGGAGCCGCTTGCGGCAGCTAGTATGCTATATTTTACAAGGATAATAATTTCAGAGTTCGGTGAATTTCAAATAAAAAAACACCATTTGTACTTCAACTCAGAGACATTATAGTAGGCTGTATTCTCAAACAAAATTACAAACATTATGCATTTTCAACTGAAACTGATAGATTGAACTTTTCTCTATTCTAGTTTTACAATTTATTTGTACATTTTATTATAAACTCTAAAATTTTTACTTCAGTCCTCTGCCACAGTTTTGCTGTCAGAGAACTCAAATATGTGTTAAGCTCGCCTTTGTACATATTTCTTAAGATTGTAAGGTTATAATAACTAACGAACTATAAAGCGACATGTCATTTTTAAGTTTTCGTTTGTACAAACAGACTTACATGAATCCTGAAAACATAACACTCCTTTTTTGAGTAGGTAATAGTGTAAAAACCTGACAAAAATAACCTTTCTCCTTTTGAATTCGGTTCAATAGATTTTACTCAACCCCAGGATCAATAGATCTTTTATACAGCAATACATTTAGCAATTTTCATCCTGTATAAATAGCATTAAAGTTTATAATTGTATAGTAAAATTAATCATATCAATACGCTTTTCTTCTGAAGATGATTATAATGAAAACATTACATAACTGTAAAATGGCAAACAGTTGAGTTTACTTTGAAAAACTACAAACAATACCCGTATTACATCAATTGGATATGCATCACAAGATACGTGTTTAAATTAGTTCAGCAATTTATGACTAAATTATGAAAAGACCGTCATAAATTTCTTATTACACGTACACGTCTTCAAAATATATATTTTTTACTGACTGGTAGGAAACGCTACCGATAACACTAATCAGTCGTATTTAATCGTTTAATACCTACCCTATACAAGGTCCGATAATATCCAAATTCAATTAGTCGATTTCGAAATCGTGGCCTAATGTTTTAAAAATGACAACGATATTCAAGTCGACTAAGTGAGTGTCTAGATTCTGAGTGCGAACTCGAAGTAAACCCCATTCCAGTGGTTCGATCCATTCCAATTTACACGATTATGATTGGACTGGAATGGGTGCACTGGAATAATACTGGACTGTAAAAATATGAAACGGGCTTTACTACTGATGAACTTAAAATAAAATCATATAAAATTGTGATCTCGTATTACGATACTAGATTCTACCAGCGGCTCCGCCTGCATGGTTTGTAGGTAAAAAGTAGCCTATCTCCGGACTCTGGACTAGTCTATCTGTGCGCCAAATTTCATACAATTTCTTTAGCCATTCTGGCATGATTGACTAACAAACATCCAACCATACATCCATCTATCCATCCTAACTATCGTATTAATTATAGTATTAGTTAGAAATTATAATATTACTTTGAATTAATTACAATTTCAAGCGCTTATAATAATAATATATATTCAAGTAAACTTTCATAAATAATTCCATACCAAAGTGAATCTTATCCAAAATTCCAGACGGTAACCATAATGTCACGGATTTTCTTAGTAACAAGTGTGACCTACCCTAGAAATTCAATTTTTTTTGCGATTTCCTTGGAATAGAGAATATTGGAAATTTTTATCGAGATAAACGTTGGAAACCCCGGGCGATTGCTAGTTTAACTAACACACCAGACAAAACAAAAGAAACAGCATTTATCGCATAGCAATAACGTATCGTAACGTATCGCATGCACTAACATTGCAAGAACATGCGTTTTTATCAATTACACATAAATATGCCAAAATTACACACAACAGGCACAGGACCGTTCGCAGTGGCGTAAATTAGGTGAGGCCTATGTTCAGTGGACGTCGTTGGGCTGATATGATGATGATGATGATGCAAAAATTATAAACATACTCTAAAACCAGTTTGATATCAAGGGACAGGCCACATGTCGTTCACCTTTGAATTTAATCCTTATAAAATAGGTGAACAACCTTTTATAATTGGACACGATTGCTGTGTTTAACTACCGTACTCATTTAAGGATTATGTAAGTACATCAGAGGGAAAATACAAAGCTTTTAGAATCACTTCGTTGTATGTCTGTATGTAAATCTAGTCGCGGAATTATGAAATTTAAAAAGAAGCAAAGTCTTACAAAAAAGCGATGGTGGCTGAATGGATAAAGGACCGGCGTGCAAATCACGCCATCTGAGTTTGATCCCGACCGGCAGTACCAATGTGGATTCCACTTTGTGGAATTTATATGTACTAGTCAAGTGACTTACCATCTGCTAACGGTGAAGGAAAACATCGTGAGGAAACCCACATACCCTAGAAGAAATTCTATGAGTATGTCTGATCCACCAACCCGGACTAGGCCAGCGTGTGTGGATTATGGCCTAAACCCTCTCAGCTCTCTAGTTAGAGAAGAGGAGACCCGAGCCCAGCAGTGGGACTGAATGGGTAGCTGATATATAAAATCTTACAGCACAAAATAATAATATTCCTACTACTGACGGATAAAGAATACATAATATCACTGCCCCATTTCATCCTGTGGGTGTCGTACAAGGCGCTAAGGGACTAACCAGCAACAAGAGCACTGACAGAAAGGGAAAAGTTGAAATAAACCCTGTACCAACCCGTCTAGCCAGCGTGGTGTAGTAGGCTAAATTCCCTCCACAATGTTTGGAGGAGACTTGTCCCGTGCTCAGCTGTGGGACTTTAATTTATAGGTTATAATGATGATGATGATGAAAGTCTTACATATACATACATATGTATAGATCACGCTTCTTTCCCAACAGAGAGGTAGGCAGAGACAATTTCCTTCCACTTGCTACGATTCTAACATACATCTTTGGCTTCTTCAACATTCATCAGTCTTTTCATGCATTCTTGCCGATTGAAGGTACTCCTGATCTGTCCCTTCTTTAGAACGTCACGCATTTAGGTAGTAAAACTAAAATCCGAAAGATTAAATGTTTTTTTTATACCACGACGGTGACAAACAGACGTACGGTCCGCCTGATGGTAAGCGGTTACCGTAGCCTATGGGTGCCTGCAACATCAGAGGCATCACGAGCGTGTTGCAGACCCTTAAGAAACCTATTCACTCCTTTTTTGAAGAACCCCATACTGTAGTCCTAAATGTATAGGAGACCAGGTTTTTCACTATACAATGTTAGGATTTTTTTGGCAAATCATGTTCAATCACTGTTCATCATAATTTTATTATGAACTCTTTGCACGCCAGTTAATTTCGCACGGCTTGCACTTACTGCGTTTAAAGCTTATGATAATTGGCGATTTCGCGTATTGCAGAAACATGAAGTTATCTAAAATAAATAACATAACGATAAAATGTGTAATAAACTCTGCCTACCCATTCGTAGTAACCATAGTGTTAGGCCAATTATCATGTTTTTGAATTGAGTAGAAGTTTATGCTTTGAATAAATGATAAACAGTAATGTTTTTCTTTGAGAGTAGAATGTGAATCAGTGCATCATTTTTTCTATTCAAACTGTTTATGATTTCAAATAATATTTGCGTTTTTGTTAAAAAATATTTCGACCCGAGGTTTGAATTCATATTGGAAATATTATAGCTGTGCTACCGAGCAAACAGCATAAAATAATATTAAACGAACGATAAACTCAATAAAATACGTACGTATTAACCGAAATCGGATAGTAACCGTATCATTACTGAATAATCAATAACTTTTGTAGGTGATATCCATTCAATATCGTATTCATTACGGCTTTAATATGAAAATATTGACGTATAATTTCTTTACAGGCTACCGGAGCTCACCAATGTGGACATATTCAAGTGTGGATATTGCTGGCAACCGCATAAGCCGAACAGATAGAATAAAAATATATCTTTCCGAATGCGTGGTGTGTTTTTGCATAGTGTTTTTCATACTCTGTGTCGGTTTACTGCTGTATTTATTCTTCCATTTATACAGCACTGTGACGACTGCTGGAAAACTGGCTGGGACACTGGCTGAGAGCTGATAATGGGAGTAAGGCCTGGATTTCATGAAAACGGAGACAAGAACACAGATTTGTTATAAGCAACAATCTATTTAAATATGGCGTCATAAAACCACACATATTTTGCCCGAAGGAACAATTACAGTTCTCGAAATGAAGTGTACGCCATTCAAAACATTTCTATGACTTCCATTGATACATTTCTGTGATGTTCTCCTCTCCGTTTATGTGAAATCTGGGCTTGATCCTCATTATTATGTTTGTAGGAACAATGGTTCAGAAAAGTGAACAAAAAGATGCTAGTTGTGATATAGTTATAAGATATATAACTAATGTATATATCAGTACAGGCGCCGCTTGACTGCGTCGAACTGACTGAGAATTGATTATATATAAGTGATCATAATATTATATGTTTATATAAGTATGCAGGGTTACTGCTCTGGCTAGTCATATTGCATCGAATATATCTTCTATACTTCCCACATTCTGATGAAGGTATATTAAAATGTAAAGTGAACGAATATGAGAATTGTAAAATGTTGGAATCTATGAAGCAAGGATTTTTCGAAATGGTACCGGCATAGAATTTCATACAGTTTTTTTTTCAATAAGATGTTTAAATAAAATTTCTCTGCAGTATGTGAATTTAATGTTACGCAATACTTTTCTACAATATGTCCTGTTTCAATGCGAATACATATAAAAATCTTTCACTGGTTAAGTACTACCACAGTTTTCTGTAAATACGAGTAAGATGTCATTTTTATAGAGTAATACAAAGCAGACCCTAAGTTGAAGGTCATTAAGTACATAGTTTCTTTATTGCGTGTACATTTATTATGTTATGCAATGCAAGTACCTGTACAGATATTGTTCAAGACGGCAAAATGTTTCAATAATAGCAAGCAATTTGTTTGACAATAGCTTTCATCACTAGCCGACGCAGTGATGCATGTACACTACTTTTAATGAATTTAATAAAATGAATATCTTTAGTGTCTAGTCTTTTTAACATCTCCCTCCTTTCGTTACCTCATTGGAATTGTGACACCTTTTTAGACGATCAATGTTCTTTCCGGTTAACCGGTTAACCGGTCAAGTTCGTCGCTTGCCCCCTTATTACAAAATAAGGACTAAGCCAGGTTTAAATTGACAACTTTGACAACAATGGCTTATGTCAATTTAAACCTGGTTGGTATACTTAGTGCATATTTTGTAATAAGGGGGTTGATGTTTACTAGTTTTCCTATGTTCGAAGATCAGGTTTTTATAACATATAAAGATAAGGTTAGGAGAATGTGATAGAATTGGATGGAATAGATATTCATTTTATATATGGCCAGTTCTGATAGATTCGCATGAAATTACAGATTGTTAGCCCGATATTTATCTCGAATCGTTTCATTGTAGGCCTACTTAGAGGTATTTTCAATTTGTGCTTTTGTATCACATCATTAGGTACTTGATTGAACTAGGGCATCTCCTCCACAGACATCTCGACTTGTTCAAATATTTCTTTATTTATTTATATTTTTTGTTTATGTTCGAAACACCTATCCCTTTTATTTTATACATGTAATGTTTGTTACGTTTTGTTTACGGATTTAGTATCGAGTCACTGTTCCGCTTCGTAATCTTTATCATTCGTCATCTTGTTTGTTAGCTCAAGGTGCCTATTAAAAAATTTAAAACACAAATTAGTAACTTCATAATTGTATCAAATGAATATTCTTTCATCACAAATCCAAAAGAAATGTCTGTTATTTCGAGTATTTCGAGCCTAGAAGTGATAATTACACAGCTGTACGTATTAGTCATCAAAAATGTGACCAAATTACCAACCAGTAGATTCACGGGACAACATTGTGTACTTCCACATTGCCAGCCTATTTTGTGGTTGTGTATCAATGGCGACACAACATGAACCTCGCTTTGTGGTCGAATTTCTGTTACCACAATCCCAAGCACGGATTTTTTACTAGTATTTCACAAACTCGTCCTACTACGGCCTATTAAGAACTACTTGGAGAAAATAAAAATAAATTGTATTGTCATTCTGCAACTCAACCTGCTTTTGTTTTTTGTATGGAACTTTAAACTTTATCAACGTTATATGTTGCGTTGGGACGAGTTGCAGAATGAAAATATTACTTATTTAGATTTTCTGCAAGTCGTCCTAAATAAATGGGCCGTAGCCATGTAGGACGAGTTGATGAATTACTCGTCTTTCCCTATAGTTTACACAAGTAGTACACAATTTTGGGATTTAAAACTGATATCCATTATGGTAATTGGAAAATAGATTACGCAGTAAATTCATAGACGTACCAGCAGTGGACGTCATTAGCTGATATGATGATGATGATATTTAAGATATTTAAGAGCATTCTGTGATTGTTTTTACCGCACAGTTTTACATTACAAAAGCATTTTCTAAACTTTAATGGAAATAAGTAAATATTGTTTTTTAATATATTTACGGAATCCTTAATTTTATTTTTCCAAAATCAAAGTAACCTAAGTTAACTCCTTGTGAT
Source organism: Laspeyria flexula (assembly GCA_905147015.1). Taxonomy (NCBI): domain Eukaryota; kingdom Metazoa; phylum Arthropoda; class Insecta; order Lepidoptera; family Erebidae; genus Laspeyria; species Laspeyria flexula. The sequence goes on along the minus strand of LR989964.1, from coordinate 4,512,026 downwards.
TATTAGCAATCCACCAGCTCTAGTTTCGGAGTGTATCTCAAACAAACGGATAGACAATTTTTTTACAAAGTGTGTTTTTTTTATAACTAACGTGGATAGTTTCATGATATGCCTGCTCTAAAAAGCTGTTAAGTATTTTGACAAACAGACACTTCAATTTCTTTATTTGTATAGAAATAGTTCGATATGAGGAAACGATTGTATTTTTATATTTATAAAATAGTTAAAAACAATTTTTAATATATCGCCTCTTTACAAGAGCAACGTGACATCTCATAAAAACGTTTTTTTTTTATTATTTGATATTTAAAACCGCGATGTCAAATTTTATTTTCTATAAAAACGCGGCATTTTAAAAGTGAATGTTCTAAGTAAAATTATTAATATTTTAGAATTTATCAACGCTTAGATGTTTAAAATTGCTCTTCTGTAAAGTTGTGGTTTAAAACATATCACGTTGTTCTTGTAAAGAGGATATTCTCGAATTATGTCAATAGTATTATTATAGAATAAAAAATATGTTTAATTATAAGCAAATAAATTTGTAACCAAAGCCAAAGTCACTTTGGCTGTTAAGTCTAATATAAATAAAATATTGTTTTGTTACTCTAACAACTCTTTTAATTAAAATACATATGTACCTACTAATACTGTGAAATATATTCACAGTCGGGTAAAAAGCCCCCTCCGAAAAATGTGAATACCTACCCTATTATGCGTCTAGCGCAGCTAAAAAACACTTGATGACGTTAAAACAGCAATTGTGTTTTTGTTTGAATTATGTTTTAGGCGCAGAATAAACGACGGGGCCGGTCATTTTATTTATTTATTTATTTATTAACTTAAAATACACAAAACTTATGTATTAAGGCGGACTTAATGCCAAAGGCATTTTCTACCAGTCAACCTGAGGTGGTGCAGAGATATAATGAAAGTAGGTGCATAAGAATAGAAAGAGAAGGAGGAGACATAAAATACAAATTATTATCAAGAATAAAATTTACATAAATATGATATTAATGATATATATATATATATAGATATATATTATTATATATATATATATTGATACATAAATATATTATTGTATTCAAACAGAGTGATAAGATTATGCAGCCAAATGCTTCAAGTACAATGCCCGGACTCTAGCTTTGAACGTATCGCGGTTCGTGGCCATCCTGATCTCGACAGGGAGGGCATTCCAAAGAAGGATAGATTGGATAGGAAAAGAGTCATGGATGAAACCGGAGTTATGGGACGGACACTCAAGGAGAAGATTATTAGAAGAGCGGAGATTTCTATTATGAGTGGAACAGAGATAGGAAAAGTATGGGGTTAGATAAGTAGGGGCATGGGGGGACGTAAGGATAGAATAAAGGTTAGAAAGGGCCCGCCAGCTACGGCGTTGGCGAATGGGTAACCAGTTCAATTGTGAGCGATAAGAAGACACGTGGTCATACTTGCGAAGATTAAAAATAAATCGAATGCAGTTATTGAGAAGACGGTCGAGTTTGTTGAGAAGGTCTGCATTCAGGTCAAAATAACACACATCACCATAGTCAATCAAAGGAAAGATAAGAGTTTGCACAAGCATTGTCTTAGTCTTGCATGGGAGGAAGTTTTTAAGTCTGTAGAGAGTGCGGAGGGTACCAGTGACACTCTGACTAACGTGAGACACTTGGGCTCTCCAGTCCAAGTTGGGATCGATGTGTAACCCCAAATCTTTAACTGTGGTGGAGAGTTTAATAACATTACCATTATAGACTATTGGCGGCAAATCTGAAGTGTTAAATCTACTTATTAAGCGCTGACTACCAATGACGATGGCCTGGCATTTGGTAGGGTTTACAGTCAAACCAAACCTCTCAGTCCAGTTCCTAATATGCAGCAAATCCATGTTCACCATGTCCACAGCAGATGAAACGCTGTCAACACTTGCCTGACTATAAATCTGCAAGTCATCGGCATACAGATGATACGAACACTGAAGATTTTGAGTTATGAGATTTATAAAAATAGAAAATAATAAAGGAGAGAGTATACCGCCTTGAGGAACACCAGAGTCAATATCACACCAGTTAGATGACGATTCATCGTACCGGGTCGACTGCTGACGTCCTCGAAGATAAGAATTGAACCAATCCAGAGCTTCGGAAGAGACCATATGAAGTGACAGGATAGGGATAAGGATATCGTGACTGACGGTATTGAAAGCATTTGAAAAATCAACCAGAGTAAGAACAGTGACTTTGGTGTCTTCCATGCCCTGCCTAATATCGCCAGTCACTTTAAGGAGCGCGGACGTAGTGCTGTGGCCAGGTCTAAACCCAGATTGCAGAGGATTTAAAAGATTATTGTGATGTACGAAAAGGGAGAGTTGTCTGTGCACGCAGGCCTCCAGCACTTTGGATAAGAATGGAAGAATGGAAATAGGACGAAAGTGATTGGGTAAAGAAGGATTTTGGATTTTAGGTATGGGAATTATGTACGCTTTGCGCCACAGTGATGGAAAGATACCAGTAAAAAGGGAATAGTTAATGATGTGGGATATCGGATCTAATACAAGGTCAAGGATAGGAATAATCATACGGCGGCTAATGCCGTCGCAGCCAACAGCATTCGATTTAATGGAGAGGAGAATTTTCTTGATCTCATCCGCAGCTACTGGAGAAAAGTGGAAGGGATCAAGGGGGGGACGTGACAGGCCAGCTAAATAATTGACAGTTTGACACTTGATTTGGTGATCAAATGGAATAGTAGTTGAGAAATGGCGATTAATATCATCCAAATCAAGTGTCCCCTGCAAATCAATACAACGCTGTTTCCCGATACCTAAGGTCCGAAGGAACTTCCAGATACCGGGGGGGGAAGATGCATCAATGTTATTGAGAATGTGTCGGCGTTTGGCGTTACGTATTATCTGATTGCAACGATTCCTTGCAGACTTATAACGGCCCCAGTTGTCAACACATCGATCCCGCTTGTACTTTCTAAATGCCCGATCACGGCATCGCATAGCCATCCGGACGCCGCCAGTAATCCAAGGCGCAGGAGGACGTTTCATTTTCACTCTTTTAACAGGAGCATGTACCTCATATAGATTAAGTAACTTGTTATTAAAAAGGAGTACTTTGTCGTCCACTGTGGAAGCATCAACTATCTCACCCCATGCCATTTCAGAGGCATCCCTACGGAGCTTCTCTATATCCATACCACTAAAACAACGCATGTGCAAAATTTTGGGTTTAGGCTTAGGAGGTTTTAGGACGTAGGATATGTAGATGAGGTCATGATGAGAAAATCCAGGAGCAAGGAGTTGGCCGTGAGAAGAAGCTAGTAAAGGATCGGAGACGAGAATAAGGTCGAGCCAAGTATCCTCCCCATCGTTGTTGTGGTGAGTGGCATCAAGAGGTAATATGTGGAGGCTAGCTGACTCGACAATCTCAAGGAGCTTTCTGGAACGCTGGGAATTATGGGAATTAAGATTGGTATTAAAATCGCCCATGATGATGTGATGTAAATATTCCGACCCTAAAGATTCCAGTATCGATTCGAGACTGGAGAAGTAATCTATAGACGGGGGACAATAAACAACACCAAGAATGGTTTTAGTACCATTAACATTGACTTCAAGGAATAAATACTCCGCAGAGGCGGGAAGGCTGGAAGACGAAGAGAACAGAACTTTAAAAGGAAAGTCACTGCGGAGATAAATGGCAACTCCACCTCCTCTCCGGCCTAACCGATCATTTCGTATCAGAATAAAGCCAGGGAGTGAGAAGTAGGTGGAGGGTAGGTCAGGTTTTAACCAACTCTCCGAAACCAGGATGGCATGAACGTGAGCGTTGGAAAACGTGATCATAAGTTCACCATGGTGACTCGGAATGCTTTGCGCATTAATGTGGCACACATTAAATAATGAGCGAGAACCTTTGTTAAAAAGCTGACATACCGAATCACCTAAGTTAACATCGCTAGCCGAGCAGAAACTATCATCGTCAGAATCATTGGCTGAAAGATATGAATCATCAGAATACATAACAATAAATAAATATAAATACAGAATACAATAAAAAAAAAAATTAAAATATGTACCTATTCGGTTCGTGCAGTTTTGCATCTCTGCACCACCCGCCAGCCTAAACACACACATAATATAAACACAATAACTTAATACAAAACTAATTAAACGCGACACAAATGAACTAGCAAAAATATTCGTGACAAAAGGAACGCATCCTTAAACATGACAATTTTGACAGATGTCAGTTGGCACATGACAACAACTAATGTCAACGGGGAAATAACCAAGGGATGTATCTAAATCTAAAGAGGGTACAGCACAGTAAAAAGAACAATAATATATCATGTAACATAACAATTAAATACAAATACGGACAAATACTTTACAAGACATTAGTGGAGAAGTAGTTAAAAAGGCAAGATTGAGAGAAAATCACTACACCAACTATTTGCGCTTGGGGTTTACGTTGGACGGACCGGCTTTACCCGTACCACTTCGCTCTGCAGCCGAAGAGGCTTCCTTAGGGTATTTCTGCGTCAAGCTGCTGAGTTCCTCGATCGTGCTTATCTTATGACGACTACCATCACCAACTTTGACGACAATAATGCCATCTTGCGTCCAGCAACTGCGCATACCAAAATGCTGTCGGGCTTTGGTGAAAATGGCCTGTCGTGGTCTAGTCAAGAACTCCTTGACAGAGATGGATGTGCCTTTAAGCCTAGTCTTAGCTCTCCACACCAAGGATCTGTGTTCCACAGTAGTAAAACGGACGAGAATAGGTCGATGAGTGTCCTTTCCAGGGACACCGATCCTATGACAGGTGCGGAAGTTTGAGGCCACAATATCTTTCAGGCCCATATTGTGGATTATCTTTAACAGGGTGGCAGGGCAATCCTCCTTATCCACCTCAGGGATGCCCAGAAAGATAAGGGCCTTGCGTCGATACCGAGTCTCCATTGCATCAATCATATAGGAACTTTCTTGAATCTGCTTCTTGAGGAGACCAAGCAATGAGAACATAAGCTCCCTGAAGGTGCGAAACTCTTCCGCAACCTTTGCAACGGTTTCCTTAGCAGTGCCCCCTGCATGTAACTGTGCCTCGACTTCAGCCATCTTCCGAGTGAAGCTGTCTTGTAGGATCTCCTGTGCTGTCCTGATACCTTCTTGCTCTGTCCTGATCTGATCATATTGCGCCATGTTGATAATGTAGTGCAGTTCAGTGCTTGCAAGTGTGTGTTAAATAGCTGGCAGGTGGTGTGTGTTACAATCAAAGCTTACATAAGCAGTATTTTGGTGTAACTGTAAGTACTCTTCACTTATGTACTATAATATTGAATAATAACACTGAAGGGGTGTATAAAATATTGTTTAAATTATATTTATTAAATTTTGAAATCTTAACATGTGTTCACTGTATGACACCTACCCACTTTTTTTTTTTTTTTTCATTTCATTTTACCACAAACTTTGAACAAAGGGTTACTATACCGCTAGCGGCAGCAAAAAGACCGCGCCGCCAATGACTGCCGCGGTTAATCACCGCCGTGAATTAACCTTTTGACCGCTAACTCAAATGGGTATCGCCGTGCCTTGTGCGCCAAGCTTTTAAAATACATTACATTTTTGACGTGCTATGCCGTCATTGGCGTGGTGAGCACATTTTCATTTTACGTGTATAGACATCTCTGGCGTTCAAAGGGTTAAACAAACCACTTTGTATAGTACCAACGCAGATGAGAGCGGCGGCCGGCGCGGCGCGATGCGGCGTGGGCAGCCACGGCGCAGATGCGGCGTTCGGTCAAAAGGACCGCGCCACGTCGTCGTGGTCTTCAGCTCTTGTCTTGTTGCTTAATATTTTTTATTTTGCTTTTTTTTATCCCCCCCATTTTCCAGATCTTGTTTATACAAACTATGGAATCTCGAATATCGAAAGACTTAAGCATCATTATTACAACCCACAACCGTCCCACTGCTGGGCACGGGCCTCCTTCATTGTGTAGGGAAATTAACCTACTATACCACGATGGCCAGATGGGTTGGTATAGGGTTAGTTTTGAATTTTCCTTTTCTCGCAGTGCTCTTGTCTGCATAAGGTTAGTCCCTTATAGCCATTCTATACGGTTGGAAACTTGCCTTCCACAGAGGTGACCTTGATGGGAGCTTGGTTGCCATCCGCGTAGTTTGTATGAAATTTGGTTTACAACATGTAGCACGGTTTTTAGTCGCCTTGTAAGTACGTAAACATACTCCGACGGTATTTATTAAGTTGGATTATTTATCTTTTGTTTATCGCATAGGGATAAAGATAAATAAGTATTATTTTATTATGGATGATAATGAAACTGAAAATAAATAAAATGAGTCAGACACGTTTATTGTTGTACTTCAGACAAGCTTGTACCACAATCAGTGAATACAATAATAAACTTTATATCGAGTATTGAGGTAGGAGGACACCCTTTATCAAAGTGCGTATAATATGTCAGTAAAGTCAATAACATTGTCAAGTAAATGGGCGGTTTACTTGACAATGTTATATAAATAAAAAAAAAATGGGTAGCGATCATCTCAGTGCTACGAGCACGTGCTGGTTTGATAGAATAACTGTAATATGGTCACTTTGAACTTTAAAATGTGTTGACATTTTCGGTAAATAAATTTTGCACCGCCTACAGGCACTTAAACTCGTCTGACTCAGCGACAGGAAATGAGACTAAGTAATGGAAAACTCACTTATGATGCGGCTGCATCCGCCCTTCAGTAATTCAGTAAAACGAATTTCATGACTAGGTAATACTAGGTATATCTGTGAACTCGCTCGTACTTTCACAAACGTGAAAAATATTCTTTCAAATCGTCCCATTAGAAGAATAATGTTATATCTTCACATAAAACAAAAATGAAATTATTAAAAAATTAGGCATTGAAACCGTAAACTATCGATTGATCAAATTTTTATTTTATTCTTTAGTCAGTATTTTACAAAATACAAATTTGATCAATTGATAATTTACAGTTTTTAATGCCAAATTTATAATAATTACATTTGTGTTTTATCTAAAGATAAGACATTATTCTTCTAATGGGACGAAATATTCTACACACTAATAATATCACATTATCATAAACACATTGCACGAAAGTTTTCAACAGATTAATTTGCATTAGAACTATAACAAGTCCCCGTATTATTTTTTAAGCAAAACAGTTTGAGTTATAGAGATCATTATTACAACCCATAAATTGATGTCCCACTGCTGGTACGGGTCTCCTCCAAACATTGTAGAGGGAATATGGCAACCATACCACGCTGGCTAGACGGGTTGGTACAGGGTTTATTTCAACTTTTCCCTTTCTGTCAGTGCTCTTGTTGCTGGTTAGGTAGGTCAGTAGTAGGAATATTATTATTTTGTGTTGTAAGATTTTATATATCAGCTACCCATTCAGTCCCACTGCTGGGCTCGGGTCTCCTCTCCTCTAACAAGAGAGCTGAGAGGGTTTAGGCCAGTGGATCAGACATACTCATAGAATTTCTTCTAGGATATGTGGATTTCCTCACGATGTTTTTCTTCACCGTTAGCAGATGGTAAGTCAGTTGACTAGTACATATAAATTCTACAAAGTACTACTTTCTACATTGGTACTGCCGGTCGGGATCGAACTCGGACGGCGTGATTTGCACGTTGGTACACATTGGTATAGGTTATAGAGATAACTATAAACAAGTTTAAAGAAGCAAGATGCTAGCTTATGCCGCTGGCCCAAACCGCGTACCTACACTAGAATTATTATCTTTAAAATATTGTAAGCTTGTACTAATGTCTTTGAAACAGAAACAGAAACACAAATATTTATTTGTCAATGTAGGTAGGTTAAATAAGTGAACTCCCTAACGAGGTTTTCCCAAGGGACTACAGTATGGGGTTCTTCAAAAAAGGAGTGAATAGGTTTCTTAAGGGTCGGCAACGCGCTCGTGATACCCCTGGTGTTGCAGGCGCCCATAGGCTACGGTAACCGCTTACCATCAGGCGGACCGTACGTCTGTTTGCCACCGTCGTGGTATAAAAAAAAAAAAAAAAAATAAGTGCAATTTGTATACCTATGGGTACAATGTAGCGTTACATTGTACCCATAGGCATACAAATATTAATTTGGGATGAAATAAAAAAGAAAATAATTAATTACATTTAATACTATAAACTAGACCACAAATTACAAACGTAAGGTTTAACTATTTAATTCTAAAAATTGTTGTTGATGATATTGGTGCATATCTGGCCACACCCTGGCATTACTAATAACCTATTTGGATTCACACACACATACGTATTTCATTTACAAGGAATACAATCTATGTGCTAAATACATAGTAAATATTTACGACACATGCGGGCTAAAGCCTTCGCAGTATCTGTGCCAAGGAACGGGCATAAAATTGTTGTCTATCCTCCTGCTACTAGATAGGTCGAGGACTTCTGAAAACTACAAGTTCTACTTACCCATATTGTTACACATATTTTAAAAGTAAAGAATATTTTATACCTTTTATTTTTTTACCTTCTATATATAATTTTACAATGACTGTAATTCTTATCACTTTTTAATATAATTACTTTAACGAAGCGTAACAAGCATAGATAACTTATTTTATTTGCTAAACCTGTAGTATACCATAAATAACTCAAACATTGGAATTCTTTCTTTTTACAGCGGTATTTAATGATAAGCGGTTACCTAAACTTCACTCACGAACACAACTCCAAATTAATGTCAATTATAATAATATTAATCATTTATTTTCAGACCATTAGTCCATAGATAAAAAGCGATGGTGGCTAAAAAGCAATGGTGGCTGAATGGATAAGTGACCGGCGTGCAAATCACGCGGTCCGAGTTCGATTCCGACCGGCAGTACCAATTTGGATTTCACTTTGTGGAATTCATATATACTAGTCAAGTGACTTACCATCTGCTAACGTGAGGAAACCCACATACTCTAGAAGAAATTCTATGAGTATGTCTGATCCACCAACCCGCACTAGGCCAGCGTGAGTGGATTATGGTCTAAACTCTCTCAGCTCTCTGGTTAGAGGAGAGGAGACCCGAGCCCAGCAGTGGGACTTAATGGGTTGCTGATGAAGTCCATAGATTAATTACAAAATTAAAATTATAGAAATTACATTACATTAAATGACACATAAATCTACATAAAATTCAAATAAAAACTACAATCAGAAAACATGAAATTAAATACGAACACAACATAAATATTATAAACTCTTTTATAAGTTGAATGATGCCCGGTGAGTCGTCATCCAATGCCACAATATCGGATTGTTTATTTTGCCGGCAATGGTAACTATTAGGCTGTTGGGGCTATCGCGCCCTCGTTTCATAAGAGAAGCTATTCGTTTCCTCATAACTGCGTAAAAGTTAGGTTCATCAACCCCAATAAAAATAATTAACATAACATTTAGGCCTACAACAAACGACGGGGTAGGGCGGGCCGGGGCGGGCCGGTGATTTTCATAGTGAGCGATAGAACAAAGGGAAACGTATACTCGGTATACTGCTAACACACACGGCGGCAATAAAGACCCACCTGCCCCTGCTTGCTGTCGCCCGCCGGGTACGCGTTGTGTATCCCTCGCGCTGGAAATGACTGGGCCGCCCCGGTCCGCCGCGCCCCGTCAATTGTTTAGGCCTTACCCTTTTTACCCAAATGGATAACTTGAAGTGTCTCATACCCACATTTGGACCCATGCAACCATGTAGTAATAGTGAGTCTACTTATTTATGACTGGCCTATTGGCGCAGTGCTTAGTAATCCTGATTGCTAAGCCAGAGGTCGCGGGTTTGATTCCCACCCAGAACAAATCTTTGAACGATGAACATGATTGTTAATTCTGTGTCTGGGATAATTTATCTATAATATGTATGTAATTACAAAAAAAGTATGCATGTAGTATTTCATTTGTTTAGTACCCTTATCACAAGCAAATATAATTGCTTAATTTAGGACTAGATGGCGATTAACTTAACAAAGTCTAAAGACCAAAAGTGTATATATTCAACCTTCTGAACGTACAACTACATGCATCAGTCGCTCATCGTTGTCAGTCGTGGCTGACAACCTAAAGCCATAAAACACAAAAACATGCATTAAGAACGTAACATAACTGATAACAATGCAAACATTTACTTTTACGGTTCATTTTACCTTATCACATGACATTAGCGTCAACACATTGTTAAAGAAAAATTCGCTTGTTTGTTTCTTAGAGCTCTGAGGTAAACTGTTATTAGACGGCCCCTTTATTATCTGTTCATTTGTTTTCAAAAGTAATATGAGGACACGTATGCAATACGTTGACAGAATGAGGTAACACTAAACATATCTCTATTCTGTCGAGGTAATTAAACAAGGATGGTTTCTGTAGTGGGGAAGTAAATGTTTTCGCCGTTGTTATAGAGGCTTAAAAGCGTATTTAAAAGGCAACATCGCAATTTAGTGTCATATTTCGTGGTTTTCAATATTTATTTCTCCCGACCATAACCCCGAAATTCCAATAGTTTCAAAAATCCTCCAAATATTTGAACTTCCGTACTCACAACTTTTCTTATACGGCTGAAAGCAGCTCTCGTTTCTAATTAAACAAAAAATATAATAATTTAGCTTCTGTCTAGAGTTCATGTCAGAAAACTTATTAGTTGGCTTAAGACACTTTTGTTATTGGCACTACCAACAAAGTTATTCTCATATTTATTATTAACTTTTTATTAAAACCTAACTCAGGTTTTATACAATGACCGTATTTGTTGGTGGTACCTAATCTCTTATGTATGTGTATTATAAACAAGCTGTAGTTTCTTTCAAATAAATAGAAAAAAAAAAAGCGTCGGTAGGCTGGGCAACTAACCGTTCAAGGAACGAAATAGCTACGTGAGCTCTACCTCCATCTATGACTGGATCAGTCCTTGCCAACGTTGTCTCCACGATAAACTAGCTTGCATCGCAAATTTAAAGTACCATATAAAGTGTTGTGAATAAAATAACACATCGAGGAAAAAACGGTTTACGCAGACAATATAAATACGTGGTACGATGCTCGGGCAAATTGTTTTCTTTAAAAGTAGGTTTTATTTTTCACACCATTAACATAGTTAAACAATAAAGTGCCGTGTTTATAGTATTTAAATGTGTATAATCATTTTATCTTAATATTTGAATAATCTTTACTGATAAACATGACAATTGTGAGACTACAGTACAATTATAATAAACTTCATTAATGTGTTCAAACTTAGTATAACGCCTTTTTTTACACTTTCACACAGCGCCATCTAGTCCTATATGCTTGTGTTAGGTGTGCAGGTACTAAACAACAATACAATACTATATAGTAGATATATTTTTTTAATTAATAAATATATTATATAGTATTATTCTTACTTAATGCGAAACCTGAATAAGTTGCTGTGAGCTGCTGCTGTGCTGCTTGTAATTTTGTTCTAAAAATATGATTAAATAAATAAAAAGTTAAAGTTAAATTGATTTTCAGTTATTTATGCACTTAAAATTTAAATAATTATCCTAATCCGCATCAAATCCGCATCCGCGGATGTGAACTTTTAATAATCCGCATCCGCATCTGCATCCGCGGATGTCTAAATTTTTGCATACGTAACAACCTGTCACATAGTACCAATAAGTCCATATTATGATTTGATTTTATGAAAGAATCTGTACTTATAAAGATAAACAGTTTATTTGTTTGGTTGAAACCATAGATTTAGTATGTACCGGATCCTAGATCTATGGTTGAAACTACTGATTTGAATTGAAAAAAATGTTTAGTGTAAGATGGCTCATGTATCGAGAAAGGCTATAAAACAGACGCTAGGTCCAATAGAACCTGAGCAGTGACTAAACCAAGTTCCACGGGAGCCAAGCCCCGCACAACAGCTATAGTGTACTGATTATCCTGTTTTTTTTAAATTGATCAAGAAATCTCTCAAACTAACTCCCATTTAAACAGTCATCCTAACTTCTAAACTTTGTGAAACCTTAACGGACCTCTAATGCACTGAACTATAAAAAAAAGTAAGTGGTTTCCGAAAGTTTGTGAAACCTCCCGAAGTTCGAAACTTTGTGTTACAACTCTGTCGCAACTTCAACGAAATTGCTTTACTACTTCGGCTGAGAATAACCATTGGAGCAATAAATACTTATATTTCTGATTTTCTTTGAATTTGAAGTGCTTTATTCGTAAAATTTAGTCATATTCTTGTATCTACTTTAAAATAGAGAAAGAGGATAAAACAAAACGTTCATATTTTGTCTTTTACATGAGAATCAAGTTCGTGAACAAGACTATACTGAGATTCTATTTTTTTAACCTTTTGACCGCCACGTCTAATTGCCATATCCAATATCCATGCTCTGAGTGCCAAGCCATCAAAATTTAGTTTTAATTTAGTCATAAAACACAAAAAGTAATGTTTTAAAATCTTTATCTTGTATTTTTATGGATCTGATTTTTTTTCTCTAGCTATACTATAGCCGACATCGGCGGTCAGGGCACGCTTGCGCTTGTCAAGTATAGCCGACATTGGCGTTCAAAAGGTTAAAAGAGCAAACTATCACCGTAATTACTCATTAAACAACGATCACGCTCGATCAGGCAGGATACAGCCCTTTCACGTCTAAATCAATACTAATATTATAAAGCTGAAGAGTTTGTTTATTTGAACGCTAGGATCTCAGAAACTACTGGTCCGATTTGATAAATTATTTTAGTGTTGGATAGCTCATTTATCGAGGAAGGCTATATAACATCTCCAGCCAATAAGAGCTAAGCAGTGGCCGAATAAAGAACGACGGGAGCGAAGCCCCGCGCGACTTCTAGTTGCCTATATTCCTTCTTCTTTCCGAGGAAAAGGCGCAATGTTATATTATTTTATATATAATTATACCAACTTAGTAGTATGCTCTAATGTCAATAGTCACAATCTCAGCTGTGGTTTGCGGTCTATCAAGACAATTAACATCATATTGTGATTTAACCACGATAACAATGATCTTTATGCACAACTCTACACAAGATGCGATAGGACAACGCCACACTAATGAATCTGGCGGTTATACGATTATATATGTATACAATAAAATATTTATAAGAAAATATGGTTATTAACTTACCTATCAAGGGTAACAGTACGTCACCCATTAAGATTGTATAACTTCACATATTGTACTCTGAACATTACTGTTTTAAGCCCATGCACTGTAATCTCTTTTTTATAAAATAAATATTATTAATATATTATTATATTAAATATATTGTTACAATTATTGTTACCAATGTAATTGTTATATATCAATACAGTATGGGGTTCTAACCTTATGGTTACCCCCTTTTGCGGACAAGGGCTCAGCGAGAAAAGGAAAATTCGAAACAAGCCAACCAACCCGTCTGGCCAGCGTGGTATCTAAAATCTAAATGAATCTAAACCATTTTCACAACGTTGGCAACCCTGAAATAAAAATATGATTTTCTTGCAGCCTGATATCAAAACTACCTCCAGGTAACGGGTTATCCATTACTTACGACAGACCCTGTATATCGAGATTCATAACTCATAAGGCTTTAATTGCATCTAACATCATTTAACAGTATCTGAACAAATATTTAATAGTAACTAAATAATAGAAGAAAATGGTAAGTAATTATAGTTTAATTGTTTTACGATTAACAACTAAGTGTCATCGATATAAAGTGATTGGGGCCAATGACCTAACCTAGAGAAATGATAATGTCTGGGAATATATGCCAGCTATTGATAACAAATGACGTGTCCAGGCGTTGATAAAGTAATTACCTACCTATATGAAAACATATGCGAAAGGTATAAAACATGCCTGTCTAGGTCAACGAGAGATAATTTTATTTTGATTATTATCTGTCTAGTAAATAATATTATCCGTGTGTATCTACAATCATATTGTAAAGGGGAAATATTTGTGTTTTTGTGTGTAACAAATAAACTTAAAAACTACTAGACCGATTTAAAAAATTCTTTTGCTGTCAGAAAGCTACATTATCACTGAGTAACATAGGCTATATAACACCATGCTACAGCCAATAGGAGCTGTATATACTTAGAAGGTTTGTAAACAAATCATTGTAACAAGTACCTAAATATAATTAAAAAATTTTATAACCCGACTGAAAAAAATCAATAGAGAGCAACGCACTAAAAAGACCGTACAATTATTGTAATATTATTAAACCTGATTAAATTTAAATACATAACATATGTACATATTTGTAATCTCCATTTGATTCCCTTTATTTTGATACTCTACTCGATAGGTTTTTTAAAAAAAAATAATAGAACTACTTACAATTCGGAACCATTCAATTATGTATAATCTCTTTTTGAATAAATGTAATCTCCTTTTGATTCTCTTTATTTTGATACCAAACTTCTTACAATTTGGCGTCAAAAGCCCGCCGTTTAAGTCTTTTTATTCTTAAAACCTATCTAAGGACACTTGGGTTTTCTAGACGAATCTAACGATACCCTAGTTGTCAAAATCCATCCAGCCGTTTTGAAGATTCGTGGTAATAAAGAAATTTACAAACATACAAGACACGCGCAAAAAACAATACCCGTCCTGACCGTCGGGTAATAAAAATGCTGTGAAATCGTATTTTTAGATTTAATCTATACGTACTAATATTTTAAAGCTGTTGAGAACTAATATAATAAAGCTGTTTGTTTGGTTGAAGAAAGTTTATTGCATACCAATTTTTTATTTTACGGTTTAGATAAAATCATTAAAATTCAACTAGTGCCACAATACATTGCATTAGCAGTTGACAGGACTACCATTTTCCCAGTGCACTAAATGTACACCTAAAATTAGATGAAACTGGACACGGAGACAGCCAATACTATTTTAAATTTAAAAACTGGCCAAGTGCGTGTCGGGCCACGCACAGTGTAGGGTTCCGTAGTAGCCCGTTATCACAATATAGTACAATTCAGTTGTTCTTTATTCTGAATATAAGTAATGGTAAAAATATTAGGAGTTAATGGTTATAATAACAACAATAATCCTAAGGTATTTGGTACAAAATTATCCAACACCCAAGTTCAACGACTATTACTGCTAAACTAATAAACTTATCTTAACCGCTATATTTTTCATTTAAAGTTCATAAAATGCACTATCATCATGAATTTTTCCAGATTTTTCAAGCCAGCAGTTTAACTTTTAGAGGAGGAGGGACGAAATTATAAGGGTTCCTAGTCAGAACTACGGAACCCTAAAAATAGTCTATAATAGTCGAACACTCGTATACCGAGGGTAGTCTGAACTAATTGACATCTCAATTGAATGATTGCACTCTAGCGTAATTGCATTGACTGTATATGGGGGAAAGCTTGTAGTGACAACTGTATATACAGGGTTTGATTTTTCTTTTTTCTGGAATCGAATTAAATCATTTATTTACTGCTTATTATTTGTACAAAGGGTTGTTACAATTCTGTCATAGATCTTCTACACTTTACCTTGCAGCATACTGAAATAACAAGTCCATAAGGTGGAATTTCGAAACTCTTTTTAGTAATCAGATTTACTTTGCGTACATCCAAGTTAGAAGCAATATAATAATATATTTTTTTATACATAAAGACTATACCTAGATGTTAAAAAGGATATATAAAATTTTTGCGTAGTAGAAAATAAAACTCATTAAAATCATGTCCAAACCATCACAGTGCTTTCATGTTAATTAAAAAACCACATGCAACGTTATAACAAACCGGTGAAAAACCGACGCGGCCAAAATTCACTGAAATTCGTAACAGCCAAAGTTTGTAAAACGTGAACAGCATCGGAAAGTTGCAGGTTGACAGCGGTAGGTTTGACGTCATCAACGCTACCTGCACCTGAAAGTTCGCAGAATGTTCCAGACTGCCATCCGTGTGTAAAATGGAAACTAGCGTAGCTAAAATTTGTTGTAGTACATCTATACAACGACAACGTTATTCTTTGTTCATAAAGCTGAAACATCTCAAACGTCTTATTTGCAGAATCACAAAAAGAAACTTAAAAAAACTTTTTTAAAAGTATACCTCACGAAGTTATAAGCATATCCCAGTTGGTAAAAATGCACGATTTTTAATACCATTCTTCCCATACTGGAACAAGAGAATGGAACAACTGGGATACGGGGTTCGTTCTTCAGCAGCAATCGTACACACTTCTGCTGCCTCACCATTGCTGTTAATCAAGTAACCCAAAAAAGGATCCTAAAGACACGTCCCTTTTACTTACTACCTTTTACTTTACTGCCGACGGGCGTAGCGATCGCTCCTTCGTAATAATCGGATCTGAAATTATAATAATGTCTTTAGAGGTGAGACTATTCCAGTTATAATAATTATCGTTATAGATCCCAGATAATTAATGGTCAAGGATAATATCATTACATAGGAAAATTAATGGATATAGATTCGCAAGGTAAATGTTAATTCCATATCAATATTAGTTTAAATTATCATAATGAAGCCTCATTGCAATTGATATTATGTAACTGTTACTCTACCTACACAATGGAACATAATTGTAACCATCACTGACAATATAATTTGAAATATCTTAGAAAGGATTAATAGACAAAGCATAGCGAGTTTTCACATTAACTGCCGTACACAGAGACGTTACTTATCTTAAAAGTTTATTTAGTAAAAACGTGTAATACTTAAGTCTATACGCCCAAAGACGATTATTCAATGAAAAAATTGTGTTAATGACAGATTACTGCTAATTGACGTCTCTGAGTGCGGCCGTAAGACAGGAGCAGCCCTACTGAAATGTCTTCGGTCGACGGTCCATAGCAATATCGCTTCAAGAGAGAAAAAATGAACAATCAGATCATTTAAGTGATAAATTCATTAAAAAAATATAAATGTAAAAATATATAGGTAAGCTGATAGTGTGGAAGATAATATTCACTCTTTAAATATTAAATTTAAAGGTATTCCATTTTCAAAGTTCACCAAGGATAAATTATTTGCAAACAATCATACTTTGAGTACATAAGAGTTGATTTTTAGCCCACTTTCCCCTGAGCTAGGTCTGCGGTTTTGAAGATGTTGAAGATTTCAGCGTGTCTCTAATACCTACACAAAAATATCTACCAGCTTTAGGTACCTACGTATAATTATGTTAACAATGTAACACATTGTCTTATAGATACAATGTCAAAATAAACTAAAACAAGCTAAATAAGCCCTATCCTAATAAACTTTACGCCTACTACAAAAAAGATTGCAACGACGTTCTACTGTCGGAAACTGCACTGTATTTAATCAAAAGAAAAACAGGAAGCAAAGGAAATAAACCTTCGGTCTTTGCAATGTGGGGACAGCTAAAAGAGGATAAGGTTTTCTAAAGAGAAACGTTGGGAGCCGAGCTAAATTATATACTTTATAAGTAAAGTACTGAGCTCTATGTAGTTTTATTTTCCAACCGTAAACTTAAATAAAAGTGTTCGTTTGCGGACCTTTAATAAAGCAAACTGCGTCTGAAGTAGGTACTATTAAGTTTGTAAGTATACATATTTCTTACACAGAAAAACTAAAAATATATTATTATGATTGCCATAGATAAGAATCTTTTTAACTTATTTTTAAAGTGCCAAAGAATTTACAATGCGATGCAGATTTACTCAAAAATAGGTATCATTAATCGCGATAAGTATCATAGTTATATTTAAAACGCATTAAGCCCCGATAAATCCGATTAAGCTGTTTTATTTTACAAAATACCTAATATTTTCCCAAAACACAACATAATCTTTTAATGGCTTCCACATAAGCGCCTGATAAAATGCTTACACATATACACTGCTCGATAATATTTGCTATTGAAATTGTAACAGGCGCTAAGTATTTGTGTTTCAGCGGTTTGGTTCAATTATGTTGATTTGATAGGCAAGACAAGAGCTTAATTCGACATACTCTACTAATTACGTAGGCACTTGGATTGCCAATCAATATTACTCGATAGTGCAAATAAATACATGTATTTTTACATATCATCAGAAAAATTGCTACTTACTGTATAGATAAACACAACAGTTAGGATATCATTTTAAAATTGAATTAGAATAATAAGAGGGGAATTTGCTTGCTATTGACAATATTTTTATAAAGAAACCAACACTGCCAGCAAATTTCGAGATTTCCTCTTCCCGATTTAATGATACCTTATACAAAACATTCGCGCTATAGAAAATTCCCGTATCGTACAATTCATCATTTCAAACTATAAACGTCCTACCGCTGGGTCTACCAAAAAATGTGGAGAAAATCATACAATAAATTA
Source organism: Laspeyria flexula (assembly GCA_905147015.1). Lineage (NCBI taxonomy): Eukaryota > Metazoa > Arthropoda > Insecta > Lepidoptera > Erebidae > Laspeyria > Laspeyria flexula. Next base: position 4,493,595 of record LR989964.1, on the reverse strand, counting down.
ACACAAAGTACATTTAGAGTTGAAACAAATATCAATGAATTATACTAACATTTGTCTCGTGTCGGAATTAAACCCACCCCGGAGACGTCAATTAGTAGTAATCTGTCATTAACACATTTTTTTCATTGAATAATCGTCTTTAAGCGTATAGACTTAAGTATTACACGTTTTTACTAAATAAACTTTAAAGTTAAGTAACGTCTCTGAGTATGGCAGTTAGTGGCAAAGCTACAGTGACAGGTCAAGATACAGTTTCCCTAAAACGTCCACATTACTGTATGAAACAAATGAACGTTACGTAAATGGTAATGTGACGTCGATACAGTTTTTTTTTTGCAAACTGACCGGTGCGATCATTCACCCGCACGTCTGAAGATTGACAAGACTGAAATAGTTCTCGTCTACAAAGACACGCCGAAACAAAACTTGTTAGACACGAAGATATAAATACTTGGACATACTCACGTATGTTTCATGGTTAGTTATACTAAATATCAAATTGACAAGCTTCGCAAATTATTTGCGCAGTAGCTTCGAAATTCTACGAGATTGCACTACAAACATTGTGTTTTTTTTGTGTAAGTCACGTTTTCAGGTTTTCGTGTTTTCCACATCTACAAACAGCTAAAGCAGATGCAACATCAAAATCTATCAAATTCCATACACATACATCAAACAATTTACAACAGTGGCAGACACAAGTTCCTTTATTTTTCTTAAAAAGTATGTTGAGATGTACTCTTTACTTTCTTTTTACTCTCTCTCTATTCGTTTCATTTATTAAATGGGCTTTTGTCCAATATCTAGGTATTATAATTTTTAATAAATAGAATTTATAACACGTATAAAAAAAAAATAAGTAGGTAAGTCCTACTTACTTAATTTTTTTATGTGAAAACGTTTTCAATCAAAAATTTGCATGAACTCATCAGTATGTACCATTCCTGATGATTGACATCTTAAGAAAAAAAATAACTTGCCACAAAACTAGGTAAGTATAAAAGAAAAACATTTGTTTTTAAAGTTACATTTTATTTTAATGGACATAACACCATTAAGTGCTCAGGTCCTCATAGCCTTGCTAATGGAACTAGGTTACAAAAAGAAATATAATTCAAGGAATTATTAATAGTGTTTAAAAACTTAATTGTAAATGCTTTAAAAGGCACTAAAATTTATTATTATTCATGCTCGAATAACTCACTGTTATTGGATCAACTACGTGTTCGATGTAAAAATCGCGAACTTTATTGCAGAATACTGATGAAATGCCAATCAGCCTGTGTAGATACTGTACTAAAGCACCATCGATCAATTAATAACTGTGTCCCGGAACTATAGCTTTGTTTAAAATTCGACAATAACGAAACATATAAGTACTACCAAACCCTCTTTGGTCCTTTGTTCTGTGTGTAGTATCGTGTATGAATATCCCAATTTATTGATTTAAAATGGGAATTCACGCGATTATGATTTAGGTAAGTAAATACATAAATAATAATTTAAAAAAAAGACGGGAATTCACGCGATTAGGATTTACATGCCTAAATCATAATCGCGTGAATTCCCGTTTAAACCAATAAATATTATCATGCAACGCGAAAGTTTAAAAGTAAATAGTGTATGTGGGATTTCATTATTTGGATATTACATATGCGAAGATGTTTGCCGTAAACATAAATATAGGTAAATATCAGTTTAGAAATTACGGCATATTTCACCAACATGCTATGTTTATCACCCATGTTTATTTTATAATTACATTTTAATTGTAATGTAATTAGCCACTCTTTTAGACAAATAATTGAAATACTCGGCCTTTTTCAATTTTTTTTTTTTTTTTGGTCGAACGTCACTGACATGGTCAGTGCCTTTTTCTATGTGTACTCTTTCATACAAGTTCTCGCCTTTTTACTTCTCGCACTATGATTCCGCATGTACCTAGTAGTGCCGAAAGAAGAATACTCCATTTCAATATTATTTACACACGTCTACCACTCATGTATTAATTTGGCACAGTATTAACAGACTGTTTCTATTTGTCAAACAGAAGTATAACGACCTTAACATTTTCTATTCTAATTGTGCACTAGTTGGAGTGTTAACTAGGGTTGCCACAAAAAATGTCAGGTGATAGCTCAAACAAATACTTTTTAACGATTCAAATGCTTTTATTTTTCTGAAATCATAGTGATATAAAATATCCTACAGTTACTTAACCAATATATCGCACTGTCATAATATATCAGTGTAAGACAGTTATAAGACAAAAAGATGACCTGTTTCAGTCTTGTATTTATAATTATATCATTCTATATTGTTTCATCCTTAGGTTTATAATTGCTAATTGCGTTTCTCAACTTATACTTCTTTTCCACTGTAAATGCGATATAGTGATTAATATATATAATTTAAAACTGATAGTATTTCTCGATATACATAAGACAACCCTAAAACTCTCTTAGCTCTCTAGAGATTCCCAAAGTTTTGTGTCATAGACATATCCTAAGCCAAAATTCCTTATTTTTAACATGTTTTTCGCAATTAGCCTAGAGTTGATTACATACTTTTCGCTTACATCTAATAGGCCACTTTCAGATCGTAATCGATCCCTAGGGATCGATATGTACTTCTTTGGGTTTCATTGCAATAAATAAAAGACATCGTATCCCAGCCCGTGGGAAATTCATCATTATCATATCAGCCCAAGCTCAATGACGTCCACTGCTGCACTGGCATTAATGGCTTGCTATTATTTGGTATGAGACAACCCTAGTATAAGTTTAGAATCATACCAGACGTAAGCCCGCCGCGCTCCTTCCTCCCCAGACATGCCGGCTTCATATCAACTATTGCAAACTCACAAACACCGACCATACTTCGTCCATTAGACTATCTGAGGGTTCCAATTGATTCCCTTCAAACATCCTAGGTGATATCCCTAATTAATCCTTTATGATCTTAAATTTTAAAGGCATAAAGTCGAAATACAAAAAACTGTCTCGCACACTTTAAAATTTAATTGATAAACAGATTTTAGGATGAATTAATCGTACAAGTATCAGTTTCCAATAGGAAAACTATTCGTTGAAGCTGAAATTGTTTTGCGGTAGTCAACCGCAAAAGTTTATCAATATTTATATGCTTTTGTTGTTTCGGAAAACCTTTTTATGGGCCGACATTATGTTCCTTTTTGCGTGATATTTTCTCAAACAAAGACACAAATAATGCTAAAATTTGGATCCAGTAGTATAAGATTTAAAGACTAAAAAACAAGAGTAGGTACTGTATAAAAACTTTAGATAATTTTAAATATCCATCGTTACTCAATAATTCACCTACCTATAATAGAAACAACGCGAAAATTCTTTTGTAATAGTTAGATACCTGTATTACGTTACTCGTCTCGTATTAACTATTTTAGCTTAAAAGGAGGTCAAATTAATTGATATTAAGGTTAAGAATCGCATGAATTGTCGTTATCCTCAAGACCGTCGCCTACATCCAATCGTAGATAATTTTCCTCAATGACCATCATCGATAGTTCTAGAATATTTGCGCACTAGTAAGTAGTAACGTTTGTCGCCATGATTGCTTTGTCACTACAGATACTTCTCATCATTCATTCATTCATTATTTCATAATTTTAACCCATAAACGTCCCAATGCTGGGCACGGGTTTATTTGTGACGCTGGTCAGACGGGTTGGTCCTTATGCAGACAAGAGCACTGCAAGAAAAGGAAAATTCGAAACAAACCCTATGGTTTGTTTCGAATTTTCCTTTTCTTGCAGTTTCCTTAGTCTCCTTTTACGACACCCACGGGTTGAGACGGGGTAGTGACATTATGTATTCTTAATCCGTCACCACACGGATCACATTATTCTTAAGTGACATACAATTTAATAAACAAAACTTATGGTTTAAGGCGGACTTCATGCCAGAGACATTTTTTACAGTAGTAGTGCTTCGTAGGCCTGCAGTTGTATCTCGCGTAGCTACATAGGATGCGAGTGGATGCTTCTGATATTGAATTTATCCACTACTTATTAATATCCTGACGTCATAGTGTGCCGCTTACCACCGTGGCTCGTAACATAGACCTACAATCGGATCAAATTTTCCCAATAACTGTTTAGCATTTATCTAAAATGTTAGATCGCAAATAAATAAAGGATTAATAGCTTAAAATTTACATAATGTAAATTGGAAAAAGGTCAAATGCAATATTTATTATTTAATAACATATTATTGTTACTTTTTTAGTTATAAGTAAAGCTTGTTTGTCCGTGTAGTGACGGATTTAGAATACATAATGTCACTACCCCATTACTGCCCGTGGGTGTCGTAAAAGGCGACTAAGGGACCTAACTTTAAGCAGACAAGAGCACTGCGAGAAAACGCAAATTCAAAACAAAACCCCGTCTGGACAACGTGGTATATTTACAAAAAAAATGTATTTAAGTAGTATAATATCAGTTGTTTAGTACCCATAACACAAGCAAATATAATTGCTTACTTTGGAACTAGATGGCGCTGTGTGAAATGATAGAATATTATATATTATATTATATAGAAGGTCAAATTCCTTCCAATATTTGGAGACCCGTACCCAGTAGTGGGACGTTAATGGGTTGAATCGCAAAGCTTGTTGGTGTGGGCCAAATAAATAACATGTTATCGATATGGTCAACCGCGTGGTGGTCTCAAACTGGCAGAGTTATATTATACCAGATTTAATTAAAGTTCAAAAGCATTTAATTGCTTACTGAATTTCTCAATAAATCTATATCCAACGTCCTTTCATTTTTACAAGCTTTTTACTTGCTGTATAATAACGTTGTATGTCGTCAACAGATTTTGTTTTTGAGATAAATAACGTTATTATGAGAAGCAGTAATAAATTCAGAATTTTGGTTTGAAGGAGTTTTGACCTCGCTGAATGCGAAGGTAGATTTAATCAGAATAATTTCAAGCAAAATTTAAGTTTTCTCATGGGAAGTCTTAAATGCTTTTTGCTGGGATTGAATACATTAGATACCCTCTTGGATCCTTTAATAAGGAGAAGTAGGTAAGTACTACGTAATTTTACCCTTAAATAAACTTTCTCATGCCAAAAATAATATGCTATACCTGCAATATGTGTAATGAAGAACTTATTGATTTCCAAATTAGTAGTTATAATGCCCCTGATATCTAGATAAAAAAAAAATTAAATTAAATTTTAAAATCTAATATGACAGTGATTTAATTTTGTTTACAAACATTCCGGCCCGAGTATATTCTAAAAATATTATATTCTACAAGATGTCACGCGGGGTTTCGCTCCCCGGCGTTCTTTATTTGGCCACTGCTCAGCTCCTATTAGCCGTAGCGTAATTTTATGTAGCCTATGTTACTCAGTGATAATGTAACTTTCTAACGGCAAAATAATTTTTTAAATCGGCCTAGTAGTTTTTAGGTTTATTCGTTATTTACAAAAATACAAATATTTCCTCCGCGCGAGTACCTACATGGATTTCTATGGAAAATTACTCGCAGAAATAACAACATAGTTTGGACACCGCAAACAAGTAGTAGTGTTGTAACCACTAAATGTGTAAACAAGAAAAATATCTAAACTAGATTAATTTTAACAGGTTTTAAAGAACATTGTTTTACCTATTTATCAAACATCAAACACCCCGCGATTGGCAACACCTCTAAAAAACCTATCTCTGTTCTGTGGGCAACACGCTCGTGATGCCTCTCTGGTATTACTCATACAGCCGGTAACCGCTTACCACTTAGTTTCAAAAAGGTATATCAGCCGGCCTATCTGTAAATAGACGGAAATAGTTAGTGACTTTGTCTGAAGCGAGTGCCTAATGTTGATCAAAATACCGAGTATTGAAATGCAATTTAAGCCGCTGACGCTGATTGACATTACCAGGCTAGGCTATTTGGAATCTGAACCGATATAAAACCAAAATGGCTGACGACAATTATGTGTCTGCTCATGATGGCCATTTTATTAGCGTGTAGAAACAGTAATAATATTATTTTAATATAACACTGTTTTCTAAAATAACAAAACAAAAATATTACCTATGACTTAGATTTTTTTTATTATTTTCATTCTTACATCCTTATTACTTTGCACCTGTTTTCATCTCTGCTTCATCCAAAGGTTGACTGGTAGAGAATGCTTTTAGCATTTAGATTGCCTTTTGTACAACTTGTTGTGCAATAAAGTTTGTTAAAAAGAAATTACAAAACTTAATTCATTTTGAGTATGTACCTATTAATTTTATCTTATTTCTAGCTGTTGCCCGGGATTTCACCCCCGTCGTTCTATGTATGTCTACTACTCAACTCCTATTGGTCTAAGCGTGAAGTTATGTAGCCTTCCTTGATAAATGGGCTATCCAACACTAAAATTATTTTTCCTGAGTAGTTCCTGAGATACTCAATATTATTTTTTGCCGAACCAGAATCAAACCCGGGGCCACTGGCCACTGTTGTACAGTCCCGCTGTGCCAGCGAGACAGCACTAGCTAAAAAATATTTCAAAAAGTTGTTGAAAAGATGTTTGATGAAATAAGAGCGCTTAGTTACTCAATAAAAGGCAAGAGCCCATCTGTGTAAATTATAAGTAATGCCATTGAATACTTTACCTAAAAGGCGCCACGGGGCAGATTCTAAGAAACAGTTGTGACCCTAATACTGCCAACTGCGAGCGGCCCTTTATAATTATATTGTGATCTATGAATCCCTTTACAATTAAATAGTGAATGAATCAATCTTGAATGGCCCAGTTTATGTTTTTACTATTTCTACGAAGTCAGTTTTAATTTTTTTTTTTTTATGTGAGTTAATAAACTTGCACAAAATATTTCCAGATTAACAGTTTGTCGAACGATATCAGTTTTTTTGTTTTTTTTTGGGACTAGTCACAATCTTGAAATTCGGTTGATAGATTTAATAAAATTAAGGTTTTCATTTGTTTGAAATTTAAATGTGACATGTTACCTATCGAAATCAACCAATCGAACTTACGAGTGGGCCATCTGCTAATGTGTAAACAGCATTTAAAATTTTAAAAAGATTAGACTAATATTTGAAGAATGTAACCCACCATGAGTCCATAAGACTATTTTTAAGAAACTATTAGGTATAGAACTTTTGCTTAATATGACCAGGCAATCTAAATATCTTTCAAGTTTTTATACAAATTATTAAAATGATAATTTTAACAATAAATGATAATTTATACTAATTATATTATCATTCAAATTAATTCGGTTCTCAAGCTAAAAAGAGATTGCGTGATCGCTATCAAATCATAATAATCATTATCAATGAATTTGCGCGTGCGGTTATATTTCGTCTCATGAATGCATGTGTGCGCGCGAGTAGTGGCCGCAGTTGCGCTCTAATCGCCGCGAGAAGCGCATGCCGCTTGCGCACGGCTGTTGTTCGAAAAAAACGTGGTAGGAACGCGTGTTAAAAATGGTGAGTGTTTTCTGTTTAATATCGCGTGTAATTTCTGTATCATTATGTAGACGTGACCTAACGACCCTGCCGTTAAAACCACATTAGATTTCTTGAAAAATTCACGAGAAAATTCCACGTGTTAAGTTGAGTAAAATTTGACTTGCTTTGTGTACCTACTAATTCGTAAATTTAACTACTTATTAAATTATCTATGTATGTAAATTGTGTAACTATTGTAAAAATGTACAGTAGGTAAGTAATTAAAAAAACTGCGTTCGTCTAAGTTTAAGTAAATATTATTAAATGTACGAAATACATTTTTCGCATTCAAATCAAAACTCAATCTTTACGTTATCATGTAATTTGCTTTACATTTTTATTGTAAACAAACAGCGTTGAATTTCAATACAGTCGATAATGCGCGCGAATATTGTTCAAGGTAAGATGAGTGGTAATCCCTAAGCAAATTAAAATGTTTTATTTATCAAACTTTCTGAATAACGGATTAATATCAAATACATAATATAATTACCTATATACTTACACTCTACCTAATCTCCGAAGGGTTAAAAACAGGTGCAGAACACCAACATTTCGTCAGCTATGTTTGACCCCATTTAATAGTCAATAATTTTATTTCATTTTGATCACATACATGATTCTTTTGAACGTCATACAAAGCCAAAAGCGTTAGACTGCTTTATAGTAGTCTGACGCAAGCTGAGCTGGAAACCCTTTTTTTAGCACAGAGACATAATGATGCACTGCTAAATGTTTATTTTTTTTTCTTCTGTACTTGTCTCGTGTGAAAAGTGAAAAATAAAGCTTTTCTTTCTTTCTTTCTTTAAAAATAGGTGTCAGCAAATTTTCCCAAGCCCAGTTCCCTTACAAGATTGAACCTTAAGAAGAACTTGGCAAGAAACACAGACCCCTCTTTTTTCGTCAATATAATAACAATTTCAATTGGTTGGCTCTAAAAAAATCTCTGTTCTGTGATTGGTAACAATCGAACAAATTGCTGCTCGATCTGTTTCCAAACATTTATATATTACTGGACTCCTGAATCTTCTCGTATAGACCTATGCTTTATTATGCGGACTATTGAACGCTTTGTCGACTCGTGCTTGTTAAATGGACCAAAAGATAGAAAAGTGGAAACTGATTGAGGAGGAGGTAATCTGATAGTACAAAATATTTGTATCCCAATATATTTTTTGCTCGACCGGGGAAACGAATTTCTCTCGTGCAGTAGTACAAATTCTTGCTGCGCGACACAGTCAACAATATAGGTACATATATAATAACTAATCTACATTATGTGTTTGGCCTGCTTATGTAAACGAAGTACTTGCAAAATGGCGGTTTGGAGTTAAACGCGGTAAACATATTATTTGATATCATGTTACCTAAATAAAAAACATGTTTAAGGTTCGAACAAAAAAAATGTTTTAATGTTTTAAGCCCGTTTATCGACAAACGCTATAGGATAAATAACATTATGCTACAACGAATATGAGCTAAGTATGTAGTTATAGTAAAAATTCTAACATTTGAAAAAATAACAAAAATGTCGATTACTGCAATTACAATCAGCAGAAAATATGTGTAAATTGTAAATTGTTAGTAAGATTAGAGGCACATGAGTTCAAATTTTTAAAGGTATTTCATAACTGACGGTTTGTTTGTTTATTTACAATAATGAAAATAATTAAATTAAACATCTACTTACATAATAAAACTATATACACAATTAATTACAAACAAAAAAAAAAGAAACTTAAACTTAAACAATAAAACATTTCATCACTTAAATATCTCTGTTATCAATAAAATTAATATCTCTGCTTTATATTGAGAAACACACTTGAACACGTCAAAAGTACGATATAAATACCGACTTTTCAGATATAAGATCTACTAGAAATCGTGATTACGAAAATTGCATACTGTGTACTAGTCATCACACCTTATTTATCTATCTAAATCAGTGGTTCTTAACCTTTTAGCAGTGGGGGACCATTAGTTACTAGTCCGAGTAGTGATGTATTAAGAATACATAATACATATATCTCATCCCGTGGGTGTCTTAAAAGGCGACTAAGGAGTAACATTAAGCAGTCAAGAGCATAAGAGACAAGAGCGCTGCAAGAAAAGGAAAATTTAAAAAAATCCCTATACCAACGAAGCCAGTTGGCCATAAAATATTAATCAATGTGAAAGCCGCATGAAAATCCGTTCTGTAATTTTGAGTTTATCGCGCATATATGACAAAGGACTTTGTATAATATATAGGTTGATAAATAGTATAAAGTAAAGATTATGACTATTTTAATAAAAAATCGACCGTAGTAATGTTATACTAAAGACATTCAAAAAAAATTCTCAACCCAATGTAATAAATTGTCTTTATTTATTTATGACAATTACAACTTGTTTAAATGAAATTATAATGAAATAATAGCCTCCGTTATGGAATATTGTAACAGTTGATGTATCTTTATTGTGATTTTATTTGTCTACCAAAGTCAATGTGAAAAATACAATACCCATAGACAAATCGCAAATACTTACCATGTTTTAAAAAAATATATATGACTGAGGTATATCATCATGAGTCTTTGAACCATCCAATAATATCCCACTGCTTGGCTCGGGTCTCCTCTTCTAATGGGTTTATCAACAAGAACTTTGTTTTCTAAAACAAAATAAAACAAAGAATTTAGATGAAGATGATTAAAATTTTTATTGTATACGAAGAGAGAAGTTTGGCAATTATGAATGAAAAACTAACAGCTGAGTTTCGTGAAATTATGCGATCCGGAGTTTGGTTGCAATAAATTATAAGATCAATAAGAATTGATATCTGTCAGCGTGGTGGTGGTGAAATTTGCCAGATATCATTTTTCATTCATAATTGCAAACTTCTCTTTTCGTAATACAATAAAAATTTGAATCATCTTCATAAAAATTCTTTGTTTTATTTTGTTTTAAAAACAAAGTTATTGTTGAAAAACCCTTTATATCTAGACAGCTGAGAGGGTTAATCCTATAATCCACACACGCTGACCTAGTGCTGGTTGGTGGATCAGACATCATACACTTAGAATTTCTTCTAAGTTATGTGGGTTTCCTCACGATGTTTTCCTTCACCGTTAGCAGATGGTAAGTCACTTGACTAGTACATATAATTTCCACTGCTAGGTACAGGTCTCCTCAAAGGAATGTGGAGAGAATTTAACCTACTATTCCACGCTGGCCAGACGACGGGTTGATATAGAGTTTGTTTGGATTTTTCTTTTTTTCGCAGTGCTATTATCTGAATAAGGTGAGTGACCTTATGCAAACTTTAGTCGCCTTTAACGACACCTCTCAACAGAAGGGTTAGTGAAATGTATTCTTAATCCGTCATTACACGGATATCTTAAACTAACCTTGTAGTTATTCCTATCCAAAAAAACATATTGATTGATATACAAGAAGGATAAACAAACAACCAATTCGCTAGCGTCTTAAATCATAAACATTTGCCACATAAGTAACTACACACAATTTTCCCCGTAAAGGCGGCCTATCAATTCTATCTAACTAGCTATTTATGATCTAACTATCAAGTAATCATTGAGGCGATCGTCATTAAATGGTCTATCGCTTGACGTCATCTTCAGCTCTTAAGCAATTGCGTCCACTTTGTAAAGTGTAAATGATAGGCACACAAAAATGGTCGCTGAAAGCACCCAAAGTTACGTAAACATTAACAAACATTGGTGGTCAATGGCAAAATATAAAAATTGGACAAATGGACCTTAAACTCCAAAAAGTTAAGAACCACTGGTTTAGAGAAACATAACATTAGGTACCTATCTATATTCGGAGAGAGAATCTTGACTTCGACTTGTTAATTTTAATATCGTTATCAAAAGATCGAAATATTTTATATTTCAACAAAGCCAAGCAAGCACTTGCATTTGTAGATATACTTATATAAATAAACGGTCTTTTGGTGTAGGTAAAATACGTATCTCTAATTGCACAAATTATAAGTAATTTTATGATAACAAGTCCACTCTATAAGCAATTTGACATCATAACTATTTAATCTTAGATTATTCAAAATTTTAATTTGTTTATTTTAAATCTAAACACGGAGCGCTCAAGCCAAGTCTCGAAAAATCGAACAACAAAATATAAATGCAGACACTCGAGATAATTATTGTATAACTTTGTTGTAATTATCTTATTGGGATACTCAGACCAACAAAAAAGTAAAGACAGAGCATCACGAACAATTGCAGTGAAGTCAACTTGACCAAGACATTCCAAATAAACACACAACCTCACGCACACACCTACACTAAAACCGAGACAATTTCTTTTAGTACGTCACGAGTCGTCGCCGCGTCGTAAACAAATAACTAAAATAAAAAAAAGTGATAATGCCTACCTGTGTTGTGAAAGGTTGCAAAAACAACAGTAATATACAAAAGAAATCCCATGGAATCACTTATCACTTGTAAATACTTGAATTTACATCATTTCTTAATTAATGAAACTGTAAATTTAAGGTTACTTTTAGGTTAGTTGGTACCAATACTGCCAACAAAACAAAAATAATAATGTGGCCATAGCTATGATTTGATATTTCCCCATTTATTAAACCACAGATTATACTCTGTCGAATCGTTTTCTTTTGTGAAATTTGTAATGACCTTACAAATTCATGATTCGATTTAAAATAATTAAAAAAATGAGATATTAAATAAATAATTAATTAATTTTAAATTTACGAATTTTTAGAATATTTTCTTAAACGATTCAGAACACATAAATCGAAATAATTTAAATTAGTCTCTAGTAAATAGTATTCATTGCAAATAAAACGATTTATACTTAGATATAAAAAATAATTTATTTTGACAACAATACTACCTACAGCGTTGTGTCTACAAGGGTAAAAATTGGTAATTTTTTTTTTTCAAAATCAGTGATTTTATTTTATTTTACTAACATCCATCCATACATATTATAAGGCTTTGTCTTGGCTGACTGACAGACAACGCACAGCCTAAACCGCTGGTCGTAGCGACTTGAAATTTGGAGGGTGTGTTTGTCTTAATGTCTAGAAGTGTACTAGGAAAGGGTTCTTTAAAATTCAACCCCTAAGGGGGTGAAAAGGGATAAAAACGATTGTATGAAACTTCTTTGTTTTTTAACTTATAGGTTTGAAAATTTGTTTTGTGGTACTACTATCAAAATATAAAATACCCTCATCAATATTTTTGACAAGGGTGGCTTTGGAAGGGTGAAATTGGGGATGAAACGTAATAAAATTTAGAAATTATCTTAATATATGTAACAGGCTGATGTCTGTACATTATAGATCTTAAAGAAAAAGTATAGGTCTTTTTAGGGCAACAGGAGCCAAAATTGTCTGTCTGCCTATCTGTCTGTATAAATGTACGGCATGTACGCGTATAATTTCACCTATGATTGATGACCCACAATTTATAAATTATAAATAAATTTCACCAATGTGTTGCTAGAGGTCGGATTAAATACAGGCCTGTGGTAAAATATCTGTGAATGTTAAATATGTTATTCCTACTGTTTTATGCGAACCGAATTATGAATGTATGAAGTTTTTATACGCAATAGAAGTCATTCTAAACAATTGAGATACAATACATACACAACAATATCTTACTCGTACAATATACATACTTATCCCACACACATAATATGATGATTTCCCAAATTATAGGGAAAATGTTTAATAAGTGGCAACCCTGCCAACAAACACATAGACATACAGGTGGCTTCATTTTGATGTTCGTGATGCTCCGTCTTTACTTTTTTGTTGGTCTGAGTTGGGATAAGATCGTTTCGCAGAAGACTTTACAAGTATGTAGTTCTATCACTACACATTCAGTTAAAAAGTAATTTATTTTATAGGTTTTAGAGTTTTAAATGTCGAAGATAAAAATTTAGATAAAAATTCGATCATACAGTAAGTTTACCGCAAAATGCAATTTCTTTTAGATATTTGTTTCAAGTTTGGATGTACTTTGTATCCGTTATTGTGTGTTTGTAAAAGACCCTCACGTCGACATAGCCCCCTAAACAAGTGACAAATTCGCTAAATTCTAATCGAAATATTTAAATTTCACTTCAATATTCATAAGCTATCGATATGTCACGTGATCAATGTACTAATCTGACATGTGGTTTGAATAGAATATTTAATAATATTGTGCATAAACTTGTAATTTATAACAATGTAACTATCATATCTTTTTATTAAACATTTTTATTCTCTTAGATAGATCGAATAGATTGTCATTTGTCTAGCCTCTCCAGAGCTTATTCCTTAGTGCAGGCTTAAATGACTTAAAAAAAAATCATGACATTGTGAATTCCCTTTTCAAAATTCAAATTTCCAATGAAATTATGTAAATAAGTATGAACAATAAAATAGTCAATTCAAAAGATAGCATAATACAATTGTTATTAGATATTCATACTGATACTCTGATATCACGAATTAACATAGATATAACTAACAAATTATTATGTTTTATCAAAACATATCTGCAATTATAAATCTTGATAATGAGGCTTACGTTTTGTATACGTAGCATTACTTTGATATCACGAAATGTTACCGAAATAATATTTGTACATTTTTAAGATGATTTCCTTTAATTAGAATTTTCACGAAATGCCTAGGGATTTTGCGAAAACACGGATTATTATTAGACACTGGTGAAAACGTGTCTTAATCTTATTGGAAGATAGAGTTTTGGCTTTTTAGGGCAGATTCGACATGGATAAGTTTATTAGGTTAGAAGGCTGACACTCAGTTTTCGTGCATAATTTTGCTTTTTTGAGACATTTTTACTATTACCTATCTCACTATCCGTGTCTTCGCAAAATACCTAGGTATTTGACTAAAATACTTAAATTATATGAAATTGCCGTTTTTATACCGCTTAAGTGACAAACAATCATGTCGCATGACGTATGGTATGCAATTACCGCAAACTAGAGGCACAGCTAGAAGCCTGTATGCCTATCAACTACTATTAGGTATAGTTTATTATATACATTAGACAGCAGTCTTCCGAATCGTTTCCAATAAGAATGCACGTATTTTATTTATAAGACGAATCGTCCGAATTTTTCATCCGAAATATTGAATTATTTTGAAAGAAAGCAACATTTATTTGCACAGAATACAGGTGGTAATAGAGGTACCTACTATATATATCCTAAATTTAATTCATTACTCCGAAATTTAGTTCGTGGTAGATCAAAAGTTTTCGCTTTGCCACTCCTATTTGAAATCTTATTATATATCCACTTATATTTATTTTTGAAAATAAAAGAAAATATTTTTTCGTATTTCGCCTCTTATTTCTTTTGTCAAAGTCCAAATTCAAATTCCTTCTAAAAAGTATGTACATAAATAACAGAATAAAAAACAACCAGTATAAATAAAAATAGGTCGGTAGTAGGTCGCCACATTACTATGCGCTAGCAGACAAGAAACAAAATCATCTAAACATAATAAAAAACACACTTTACTGTTGCTAACATTGACATATTTAACTACTAGCAAAAATAAAAAAGAATAATTAAACAAAAAACAATAAAAAATATAGAATGTCATTATTGTAACATTGACATGACACATTGAACAGATTGGCATGAAAAGAATTGGTTTGGTGACAACCAACAATATTATAATTTTAGTATAAGATTCATTTGACAAAACAAACTGTTTTATGTATTTACTCAATACTCATTTATTGCTTCCATAATGTACAAATAGGTAGTGTGTATAATGTAGGTTACAATTATGGACCCTGTCGGGCACAGCACAATAGTTAGGACAGAGGAAGAGGGCTAAATTTTAAAGTAAAAGTAGCTATTTTCATAACAATAATGAATTAATTTTATTAAAAGTAGTAATATTGCAAAGTACCTAGTTTTATGCTAGAAATATACATATCTTATTAAACTTGGTTTAATTAGATAATTATATATATTATATAAATTAATTATTGTTATGATAAATATATTAACATATTAAACACAAGTATTGCTTAAAACCTGCTGGCAAGAACAACGACCTAACAAGGAAATGTCACTATAATCAAAGACTTTACAACCAAAAATGTGACGTACTTTCGAAAATCTACATAATAATTAATTTACGAATCTTATTCTCTGGTATGACTAGTTAAAATATTTTCAAACAACACCTTTAAGCTTATCAACAATAAGGGTTATTTTGCTATAAAACATCGGGACTGTAATGTCAATAACAAAATAGTTAATGATTTGACGATCCAGTTCAGTTATTTAATACTGTATTATTAGTACTTGTCATTGATACTTCGCTGAACTTGCCGATTCGCTGTCAATGTTTCTGTCAAGGTCTTCACAAGATACTCAGTAAATCTTTATCTAATGTTATTTACGATTTAAATCCTTATTGTCTTAAACATATAGTTTAATTTTGAATGAAACCAAATTTAATTTCTAAGTTTTTTGTTTTCATCCTAAAGATAACCTTGATGGTAATCGATTTAAATCTATATTAGTTTGTAATTGGAATATGAATATTTTACTGATAACATTTTTCTTTCAACTAAACATGTTATAACGTTATTGTCAACGCGTATTCTTCTAAAGAACGGTAGTCTGAGATGTAGATTCTGCTAAATCCCAGTGTTACAGTAAAAATATGTTTTGAAGTAACATCATCAATATCAACATGTTTAATTTTGTGAAAATTTAATTGTTAGAGCAAATCTAGACAAACAGAATAGATCATCAAGTTCATCAGCAACCCATTAAGTCCCAGTGCTGGGCTCGGCTCTCCACTCCTCTAACTAGAGAACTGAGAGGGTTTTAGGCCATAATCCACTCACGCTGGCCTAGTGCGGGTTGGTGGATCAGACATACACATAGAATTTCTTCTAGGGTATGTGGGTTTCCTCACGATGTTTTCCTTCACCGTTAGCAGACGGTAAGTCACTTGACTAGTACATATAAAAATGTGGTAACCACATTGGTACTGCTGGTCGGGACCGCGTGATTTGCACGCCGCTCTCTTATCCATTCAGCCACCATCGCTTTTCAAAATATATTTAAATAAACAGAATAGATAAGTATAGAAATTACGAGGATTTACTCACGCTTCTTTTCATTAAAGACGTACCTATGTATATATATAATCCGACTAATATTAAGCGTTCTACAAAAAAGGAGTGAATAGGTTTCTTAAGGGTCGGCAACGCGCTCATGATGGCCCTGGTGTTGCAGGCGCTCATAGGCTACGGTTACCACTTACCATCAGGCGGGCCGTATGTCTGTTTGCCACTGTCGTGATATAAAAAAGTTAAAATGTGCGAATGTATGTTTGTTTGTCTCTCAATCACGCCAGAACTATAAAAGGATTTTTATCGACATATCACACGGGCGGGGTCGCGAGCCGAGCCTAGTTTATAATAATATTATTGACTATATAATACCTATTTCTCAATACAAGTTACCTTAGTACATAGCTAAGACTAAATCATATCAATCCACCCCGTAAACCCAGACGTAGGGTGGGTCCCCCTCCCCCTTATCTCCCGTTACGTCACCACATAGGAACCGCAGTTACCTAGCAACCAGTTATAGGATGTCAAAGCCACTCCTTAGTAAAGACGCCGACATACGCAACATAGAAAATAATGTAATAAAATCGTTTCAAAGCAATTTGGTTTTTATTATAGTATGCTGAAAGTACTAAATCTATTTATCTTTGTTTCATGTTGTAATCTTTTCAATTGTAATTAATTACCTTTGAAATATAAAGACAAAAAATGAGCTTAAATGCACATTATTGATCAAATCTTCTAATTTATGTGTATTCTGTGTATTCGAACCCCCGCCAGATGGACCGACGACCTGGTATAAGGTTGCGGGTGGCCGTTGGATGCGGCCATTGTGGCGGAAATTAGGTGAGGCCTATGATTAACAGTGGACGTCATTGGGCTGATATGATGATGATGATGGTAGTATATTAGACTTCAGCTAGAAGAGTGAATGAGCAGTAAGTACCCTTACTCTTCAAGGAACACAACTTCTTACCTAAGTTTTAATACATCATAAGCATCACGCCTACGCCCCCGAAGGGATGGGCAGGTGTTCCATACCCACATTTCACCAGCTATGTTTGGTCCTATGAAATAGGGGGCGAGCCTATTGTCATTAACTGGGAACATTTGTTTAACAAATCCGGGATGATCTTAATACTGGAATTTCATGATTGAAAAGCCCAATACCATTTTCACCCGACCCGGGAATCGAGCCCGGATCTCTTGCACAGCAGTCGTATATACATACTTCCCACTGCGCCACCTAGACAACTATATAGTTTATACATCTATAAATATTTTATTAATCCATAGAGGCTTCTTTGCTACGTCGACCAGTTACTATAGATTGTAGCGTCCACACATACACTTAGAATTACCTACTTCTAGTGTATGTGGATTTCCTCACGATGTTTTCCTTCACCGTCAGCAGATGGTAAGTCTCGAGACTAGTATATATAAATTCCACAAAGTGAATGATTTGCACGCCGGTCATTTATCCGTTTGGCCACCATCGCTTGATGCAATTAAAATAAATTAAAAGTTGTGTTTAACTAAAACCTTATTCATGATCTACATCTTTACATTCTCCAAGTAAACCATTACCAGTACATGAGATATATGATTACCAGCGTTAAGAGTAGCCCAGTACGTTCGTAGATCGATTCATCTTGCGCTCACCGACTGACCTACTTCCTACACTATAGTTGTCACCCCGCATTTCCTAAGACCGCGCGACCGTTCGACTAATGCAGGTTGGAAGTTGGAATCGATTTTAAATTGGAACTGCAGCTTTTGGAGCGTATTTTCAATCTTTGTTCGTAAAGTATTTTAACGTCGTTTACACGAAGTTTCGACAGCTGGAACTCTCTTGAATTAGTACTATAACTTTAGCTTTTAAACTCTAGCCACTTAGAACCACAATATAATTGCTATAATTATGTATGAATTAGTCATACATTAGGCCCAGTTTCTTTTTACCCGACTGCCAAGAAGGAGGGTAATGTTTTTCGCACGTATGTACCTATGTGTGACCTGCTGTAGCCTAAACGGCCGGGCTGATTTTAATATCATAGGCTATGTGACGTCAACAAAAAACCAATATGGCGGCTGTCTGTGCTTTTGTCTGCTTAAGGTAACTCCCTTAGTCGCCTTTTACGACACCCACGGCCACGGGTTGAAATGGCGTAGTGACATTATGTACTCTTCGCTACACGGATTATAACAGTATAATATCTATAGTCTATTGATGCTGGTGCACCTTTAATATCATATCTATTACGATAGTACAGCTGCAGCAGCTTCAACACAGCTTGCTATAGATTTAAGTAAATTGGTCGGATAATAAAAAAATATCCATTTTATCTTTGTCTGATCATTTAATTACTCACAAAGCCAAGTTCAATAATAAAAAAAAGTTTCACAAACAATATTAAAAATACCAGGAATAATTGTTCGAACATCGCGAGTAATAATAAAATGAAACTTTACACATAATTGACTCGGGCTTTAATTGTACATGGCTGTCTATATCGTTTTGCAGAATAAATGCTTCAAAGCAATTTTAAAACTCGATGTTGCAATCAGTAATACACAAAACATTGCTTTTGACTGTTTTTCATGAACTCCGCCAGTGATATTCGTATATTTTAATTGACATTTTTACAGTTTAATTCAAATCATATTTTTTATTGTGTGAAATTGGGTACAAAAAGATCTTAAAAAGAACAGTTACAATATCGATCTCCAATAATAATCTGCCAGTTTTCGTACACAAGTATATTATTTAAAAATAAAACTGATTTTGAAGAGTTCAATAATTATCATTTTGTAATAAAATACTATTAAATTAGAAATTAGAATTACAAATGTTAGGTATGTCAAATTTATGTCCCTTATTTAAGCCACTGATAATGGAATCACTAACCATTTGATTATTATTTCTATTTAGTCATGGCATTGGCATTTAATTACGGCAAATTAGGCCCAGAATACAAACAATTGTAACAAACAATTTTATTGTCCTTTCGCATGTATACCTAATTAACTAAAAACAAACAAATTTTGGGGATTCACAAAAGAAGATCTTGCATTGATTCATCCTACTTGTTGACGCATAAAATTAACACTTAATCCTCGGACTTGTCGAAATATAGATATTATGCACTTTTGCCTATTCCTTCGGGGAAAAGGCGAGATGATAATGTGATATTTTATTTTTTTGTAAATACATACATATTATAGATAAATTACAACCAGACAGAACATCCAATCCAATCCAGAAAATTCCAATCTAGTATTTTAATTTCATTCGGTATTGCAGCATAATAATAAAACTAAGTAAGGAACAGGGTAAGGTAACAAAATGGCGACTCACATCGTACTAGGCCTAGTGGCGACATCATAGATTTAACTTCGGAACTACAGTTTGTTTTAGAAGGACAGGTTATGGCGCGTTTTTCAAATACTGTATCGGTTTATGAGATATTGATGTGCGTCGCACTTGGCCCGTAGAGGTACTTGCCCCAACTGACCCCAACAACTTTATATATGTATTGGTAACTGCTAGCACAATTATACCATGATGGGATAAACAGACAGTTCTCTGCAAACTTCTACTTCTTATGACCTCATATTTTGTAGAACAAATAGTAATTATCAGCCTTGAAAACACCATTATCGAGTAATAATTATAACAAGATGCAATGATTGCAAAATGAATCATAAACAAATCATTCAAACCATTAATTATAAGAGCGAAATAAAACATCGATTCTCTGAATCGAGAAAGTATAATTAAGTACATCGTTTATTATTTAATATTTTACAGAGTTTAAACTATTAGATTGTATGCAATAAAACCTTTTGTTCTATAATTATGATACTGAAAAATCGATGGCACTTGTAGATAAGTATGAATGGCAAATTCACCGTTTCAAATTACAACTACGATATGCTTTATTTTGTAGTAGTGAGAGGAACTCTCCTCTCTCCCTCCCTCCTCTATTCCACTTTTCCCCATTGAAAATCGCCATCAATGGGAAAATGTGAAAATTTCATCCACAAATACTCGCTGCCGCCTCTTTAATGTTATAATCGGGCTGTGAAAGAAAAGTTTACAAATCCCCATTGATTTAAAAATACAACAAAACATTCAATAATAAAAAAAAAAATTAAAAACTGTTATTCCACTAATCTCCATTGATTTAAAAATAAGACAAAAATAAAAAATAAATAAATAAGAAACATTTATTCACGACGGTACACACAAGTTTTACTTTTTGTTTCCCAAAATGTCGAGGTTATCCTCTCAAACACTCGTGGGCCCGTGGACCGTGGGCTCGTACGAGTAATTTTACGTGTTATATTTTTAATCAATGGGGATTAATCAATTTTTTTCCACAAATCCCCATTATGAGCTTGTACGACTGACTTATTAGACGCTGTAATGGGGATTTGTGGAAAAAATGCCCCGTAAAATTATAATGACTAAAAATATACCATTAAATTGTAGGAAATAGAACCGATTGACAATACGAGTATACCTGCGACATATACAATGTAATCGTATCGGTCTGTCTACTAAGTAGGTACATAGTGGAACAAAATAGCTGTTCACAAAAAAGTCACTTGTATGTTTTTGTAACATGGTCTATTTTAATTCTCATTTCACGGTAAAATCGCTATCGTAAATGGTTTTATGAGTGTAGTCATCACGACGCTACCTATATGAATTGTTGTGTATCTATATTGTATTGTGTCTATTAAATGAGAAATAGTTGTGAACACAATTTAAATGTTATTATCTGTAATTTTACAAAGTAGTTATCCGACTAGACCGACATTGTTACAGAAAACAGAAGGCTTGTAAATCGGATCGGTTTTATAGAACTTAGATGAACGGGCCGTCTTCGGAATCTAATTGGGGGTGAATTTATTTATAATGAATTATAATATGAGTTTTCATCAGAAAAATCGGAATTCTGCTTGGACTATCGGTTCACAAATGCATCTAATATCTAAGTACTTCGGTTAATATTAAATTTTATCATTTGTTATTATTGTTATTACCTGCAGTTTGTGACTTTACTCTTCTCGACAAGGCGGTAATCTCATAAATTTTTCCAGATTGAGCCATAAGGCGCCCTTAAAGAAGCTATAGAACATTGGTTTACCTGTATATAAACATAACTACTACTACCAACCATATCCTGGTCTAAAAACGCTACGTCAATAGGATTTAATGATATCTTAGAGCTACGAAGGCTTTGAGAGATTTAAAGTGAAAACAGAAACTTACTTAGCTTAATATTACAAACTCCTGAGCCAAGATAAAAATCCCTCGCAAATGCTGTCAAAAAGTACGAATTTGTGAGATATCCTATAATAAATCCATTTTAATTTCCATATAACACCGTATATTAATTTCCATATAACATCATCAACAACTTTTCTTTGTGAATGTGTGAACGCTGATTAATCCAAATTAAAGTTCGATATTTGAATTTGGATACGTCGTCCTTGTCTTGAAAAAGTGTACTAGTAAGAATATAAGTACAACAGTATAAATACTTTAGTTTCATGATAAAACAGATATGTAGAAAAGAATCAAGAATTAAAATCTTAAGCACCAATCTTTGGGCTCTCTCCAATTCAAATGAAACTAAATTTTATCGGTTTCGCCTCACGTACGTAACGAAATTTGTTGTCCTGGTAATGAAAAGAAGTTGTTATTCATAAATTACTTAAAAAAATTAAGTTGTAATACAATTATGCCTATCCTTTTACGACTTACGTAGCCACGCATAATTGTACGCTATTATAGTTCCGAACCGATAATAGGCCTTCAACTGAGCTGTAAATTGGCAATTACAGAATGTTACGTCATTAAGGACCATCTTCAATCGATTCCTCATTATAGACGAGTGGTATATATAATACATACCTTCATGCATATATAAGCAATTCAATATCGTCTTGATTGTACTTCGAGGAAGGATTAGCATAAGCGAACGTATATCAACCTCCTTTAAGCAGGCCATACACACCTTTAGCTAGAGTTATAACCTTGCATGAGTAATCAATATGATTGACCAAGTGTTTATGGGGCAAACTATTTGTATGTACATGTAAAACTGCACAGACTCCCCCATACATGCTAGACCTTATCACGGTTATGTATGTACAAGTCTGACATGTGTTATAACCGAGATTATAACCTTACGTGTATAAATATATAACCGTGTAGTGACGGATTTAGAATACATAATGTCACTACCCCATCTCAACCCGTGGGTGTCGTAAAAGGCGACTAAGGGAGTTGAGAAAAGGAAAATTCAAAACAAACCCTATACCAACCCGTCTGGCCAGCGTGGTATAGTAGGCTAAATACCTTTGGAGGAGACCCGTGCCCAGCAGTGGGTCGTTTATGGGTTGAAATGATGATGTATAAATATACGTATATATTGACAAACATAATTTACATATAGGTAGGCTAAGCCTTCATTCGCACTAGCAGTTAATCGGTGCGATTATATACATCCGCATTAGAAGCGGTTGAGTGCGTACAAAAAAAATGTTGCTATAATAAGCGGCTTGCTACGCGTTCAAAACACTAAAATTTTGTACTTAAATATTTTCAAACTATAAAGCCGTTTTAAAGTTTTTGGCATTTTAAGATAAAATATACCTATAGCAATTTGAAATACTTTTTTAGGCAAAAGTATTAGTCGTACGAAAATTTTATATATTGAAAATATAGTAGATAGATCAATTATCAAAATATTTTTTTTTTTTTTAATTTTTCGATCAAGCCGTTTATGATGAGTAGGCTTCAGAAAATAGCCGTTTTCGGTGAAAAACGGAGGGAAGGGCCTTAAAATAATTTCACATAACATTTAAAAAATTGTGTACAATTTTAAATCAACTGTTTAAGGCCCTGTACTAAGCCAATGTTGAGCTAATCCAGGGGGTGAAGCAGGAAAGCTGAAGCACGAGCCCCCCGCGCCTTTCAACAATTCATCCCAAAGAACAAACTCGCATTCACGTCAACCAGCGGCGGCCTTATTCTCGCGCCGTCCGTATTCTGGTCGAACAAAATAATTATTAGGTACGGAAAAATATTTCTAATGTTTTCTATTTTTAAACCAAAAGTACTTAGTTTCTTTCTTTACCCGACTGTCAAGAAGGAATGGGAGGGTAATGTTTTTCGCGCGTATGTATGTATGTTTTTGGGCATGTCTGTTCCATTGTGACCTTCTGTAGCCTAAACGGCTTGGCTGATTTTAAAGTGTGAGGTGTCATTAGGTTCGTATTTTTTCCTCAAGTGTCATAGGCTATGTGACGTCAACAAAAAATTAATATGGCGGACGGAAACTGTCTAAACAGATTTATTTTTTAGTGCTATTGCAATATAGATATCAAATGAAATGAAGCCACTGCTCAGTTCCTATTACCCGTATCATGATGTTATATAGCCTACAAACAAAAACTCTTTTAGGGTTTTTTGGTTTTTTAAATTAACTCTTGTTCAATAGACGATGTCTGAACTGAACATACGCAAAAGGTGCACTTTAAATGAAGTGATATACAAGGAATTATAGTTTGTACCAAGTGTTATAATCGTCTAGCATCGTATTAAACACTAGAAGTCGCGCAGGGCTTCGCTCCCGTCGTTCTTTATTTGGCCACTGCTCAACCCCTATTAGCTGTAGTGTGATTTTATATAGCCTATAACCTTCCTCGATAAATGGGCTATCCAACACTAAAAGAAAATTGCCAGTTGGACCAGTAGTTCTTTAGATCCTAGCGTTCAAACAAACAAACTCTTCAGCCTTATAATATTAGAATAGATTTTTCGCGTTTTTGCAACTTTTTCACTGATGCTTCGCTCTTATTGGTCTCAGCATAATGTTATATAGCTTAAAACCTTCCTCGACAAATGGACTATCCAACACTAAAAGAATTTTTGAAATCCGACCAGTAGTTCCTGAGATTAGCGCGTTCAAATAAACAAACTCTTCAGCTTTATAAAATTAGTATAGATTACACGTGCGATATAAACAAATAAAAATAATATGCATTTTATATTTAAATGATAGATGGACCATGTTACTTGAGATAGTTACAAGAGTAGGATAATATGGATAATGTAATTTCGGATGTCAACTTTTTTAAAAAGAGAACGATCCTATTTTTACGTGGGAAAAAATAAAGCATTTGGAAGAAAAACAAGTATTTTTCCTAAATATATTAATTATATTTGTTTATTCTCATGAAAAAATACACATAGCATAAGCTAACGTTTTTTTGTCTTTGAATCTTTGGAAACTTTCTTTACAATCAAATTGACAATGACATGTAATAACTTTCAAAGGGCTTAAGTGAATATTTCTTTCGACTTTTAAAACTAATATTTAGCTAAATCAAAGTACACCGAGAACAGCAGATACTAGCCAACTAAGCAGGATTCAACCGAGATAATGATAGGATGATTATAACGTGAACAGTCTTTTTGTAAAAACCAAACAAAAATAAAAAATAATTTATGTAAATATATATATAATAATTAATATAAATATATAATTTTATAATTAGGTACTAAAGCAGGAAATAAACTAGCTGATATGTTACAACTGTTTTTGACGTTCATAAGTATATACACAATTGTTTTAAATGAATGAAGAATTTTTGACTTTGACTTTAACGAAATTCTTATATCTCATCAAAAGTCTACTACAACAGGGCACATTTTCTTTATTATCTTCAAAAATAGAAAAGCATTGTAGCCATCCTTCAAAAGTTAACTGTTGTCTCTTACGCTATGGTAGAGTTGGATAACCTTCAGAATCGAAACTTCTCTTACGACCCCGTATATTTTTTTGATTTATGAAAAATCCCCAATAAATTGTTCTTACCGATATGAATTGTTTTCTCTCATTGGCATGCCTCGAGCTTGACGAGAGTAAATTTCGGGTAATAGCCAGTCCATAAAAAATGACAAGAACTTTGGTATCATTATTGTTTATTTCCAATACTCTAAATTTTGTACGTTATTATAAAGTAGCCACCACGTTCATGTGACGTATGTAACAGCGCCGTCTTAGCGCTCGCTGTTTCTTAGCCACAGCGACATCTTAGCAACACCGGCCGCCGGTGACGTGATAAGAATAAAACCAATGCAAATATTATCTCCGATATTGAGAATTGTTGCAAGATATTAATGTTATGATAATTGATTCTTGTATCCAAGAAGTTTTCTTCTAAATAAATAAAATGTTTATTTAAAAAATACGAAAATAGCCTGAACCAAAAATTTAATCAGAGTGACGTGACCTTCCTTCCTAACGGCTCGTCGCCGACTGGGAGGGGGCACAATAAACAACCTACACTAGTACCTCATGTGAACGCATAAGGTTCAAATTGCTGAGATGTTTGACTTTAGTCAAATCTATCAAGCGTCGAATTAGACGTGATTTCGCGAATTTCCCTTAATAAAAAAAAAACTACGTGTCTTAGTGCAATAATTTTTAGGTAATTCTCTAGCTTATTAAATTTCCTTTATTATCATAGTAAAAAATATATTACTTTACGATCTAAATATAGCAAACTGCGCGACGAAAACATTTTCTAAGGGTCATCTTTGTGACCTTTTTTCTACGAAACTATTATAATTACATGAAATATTTTTAGGTAAGTCTTTTCTTTAGATTCTCGACTTTATCCAAGTAAATTTTCTGGTTTGTAGTATATACCGATACGGCAAACTGCGCGACGAAAAATTGAGAGTTTTTCGGTGTTTCCGTTTGGACAGCGCCTTAAGACCGGTAAGATTATTCTAGCAAATAAATATGCTCTTTGTGTAACAGGCGTTAGGTTACGGTAACCGCTGACCATCAGGCGGGCCGTATGACTGTTTGCCACCGTCGTTATATAAAAAAATAAATTAAAATTTGAAAAAAGAACGATAATTTTCAAAAAAAAAACATGTCACATCCAAAATTATCTCTATAATAAAAAACAAAATTAAAAATTTTGAAAAAAACCCACGACGAAAACATCTATACAAAATAAGAAACGTAACATATAAAAAGGTTTAAATAACTTTATTTTAAATCCCCGACGAAAAGAAAATAAGTAGCGTAAAAACAATCCCAAGAAAATCCGTCGAGGGCTGCCATACCCTGACTTGAAATGAACGAAAGTATTGCAGTTTTATGTATTTGATACCTACCTAATTATTAACAATATTTAGTTTATAATATATATTTAATACTAGAAACAGTAATGATATTGGCAGCCCCCGACGAATTTTCTTGGGATTGTTTTTACGCTACTTATTTTCTTTTCGTCGGGGATTTAAAATAAAGTTATTTAAACCTTTTTATATGTTACGTTTCTTATTTTGTATAGATGTTATCGTCGTGGGTTTTTTTCAAAATTTTTAATTTTGTTTTTTATTTTAAATATTTTCAAAGAGCGCTATCTTACTAACTGTAAGTAACTCGTATAAAATTTTAAGAACCTTGACAGATAAATAAAAGTTTTATACTAAGTTATAGAAGAAACACATTTTTTTTTAATTTACTGTTGCAGTAAGTAAATTATCATTTGAATTTTCTTATTTTAAACTTCTTAAGAAGCGCCTTATCTTACCATGTAAGCTCTAGAGTGAATGGAATTTGTATGGAGCTTCGAGTATATTATATGTATTTTATTTTTTTGTTGACTTGTGTGCTCATCCGTCGCACAAAGGTCGCCGGAGCCCCGCTTCGCGGGGCTCTTACTTCTGGGTGGTGTGAAAAAAAAAAAACCCTAACCTCCTAACAGTCCGATTCGGATTGCTTTGAATCGGGGGGTGTTAAGTTTAGCTATCGCACATTGATTGCCGTAGCCGGATTGCCTTCGGCGTTAGCGCAGATTTCCACCTATAATAGCTTGTATCTCGAAAACGGTGCGTGCTATCGCAAAAATGATGAAAATTTGGTTACACCCCGAGCACGGGATACCTATAAGTTAGAATAAATAAGGTAGGTAGGTGTTTATATAACGTCAGTCTGGAATAAATTCTCACTCTTACTAATTTTTTTTAGGCTTATTATTGTATACCTCAGTACTAATATTCAGTGATATAACAACACAAGATCGGTTTTCGGATTTTTTCCTTTACTTGTGCAACTTGTTATTGCTTCTGGCCAAATTTCATGATTCTAGGTCAACGGTAAGTTCCCTATAGATTATGATCGTCAAGATAAATCGTCAAAAATGGAGCATAAACAGTTGTATCTTTTGATTGCGTTAACTTAGAATTTTGATTTTTATTTTACGCTTAGGGTTTGCAGATCCAAGTAAATGATATTAATTTCAGCTTTATATCTCTATACGTTCTTGAGAAAAATATTCTAGACAGACGGACAGACAGACAGACAGACAGACATACAACGGAGTGATCCTATAAGGGTTCCGTTTTTTTCTTTTGAGGTACAGATCCCTAAAATTGCATAAACGGTCACCCATCTATGAACTGACCTTATCCGAAGTTGCTTAACCTCATGAGTGTAATCAATATCTCAGTACTACAATGCTACGTGTCCCTATGCAGTAACAGGTCTAATTATTTTACAGATAACTGTAAATATAAGTTTGCTTAGTCTATTGCAGCGCCCCCTGGCGAAAAAATACAATATCGTGTATCCAAAAGTCATCCTCGATAAATCACAAATACATTACAGAAAACCGTATCGAAATCGCTTTAATCGTTTTAAAGATAGGAGGGCACAAAGGTTTCAACGAAATCAACATAGGTTTGCCTAGTCTATAGCAGCGCCCCCTGGCGAAAAAATACAAAATCTTGAATCCAAAAACAATCCTCGATAAATCACAAATACATTACAGAAAACCGTATCGAAATCAGTCTAATCGTTTTAAAGATAGGAGGGCACAAAGGATTCAATGAAATCAGTGTATTGTAGCGCCCCCTGGCGAGCTATTAACATAACACCTATCTAATAACCTGTCCCCAAGAGCCGCACACACTTTACAGAAAACCGCATCTAAATCGGTCAAACCGTTTCCGTGCTATAAGGCATTATGTTGGAACACACAAACACACAAACACACAAACACACAGCCTCTCACCCCAAACGCATATACCGTCTCCGTTCCGTCGTGGGTAAAAATGGTCCGCCGAGCGAAACTCGATTGACTCGATTGACAAGATAATTATCATTTACTTGAATTGAAATAAAATAGGTTGCATAACATTGTTTTTAATGCACTGTGGTGTTACCACAATTGCATATCAAAATCCACATGTGAAAGCATGCGACTGCAATATGCATGCCAATAACATATTATAAATTGGAGCAAATTGCATGCAATTTCACTTGCAAATGTTTCATCAGTGTCTGGTATACCAGTTTTGGGTATGCCAATGAAGTTTTGTTATTTGTAATATTGTTGATTCCTTTTTTGTTTTTTTTTATTCTTAAGACGTAATCAGACTTAACATCGGTTTTCTATCTAGTATTCAAGTACCTACAACTGGAAACCATTACTAAAATATTGAGTAACATTAACATCACGCTTTTCCCCTAGAGTGACAGGTAGAGGTGCGTTACACCCATATTTTACCAGCTATGTTTGATCCGATTTTGATACTGAGAATTCCAAGACTGTAAAATGCAATACCGTTTTTAATCGAAACCAAAACTTATTGCGCGGTTCATATTCCCACTGTGCCACTAGTGCAGTATTATGTATTTATTTAGTACACTTTCTGCACAAAACACACAAAAGACAACAAAACAAAAGTGGACTTAATAGTCCACACTATTAAGTCCACTTTTGTATATTAGTGCATTCAACCAAAAAAACTCTTCAACCTTATAATATTAATTAACTAGAAGTCGCGCGGGGCTTCGCTCCAGTCGTTCTTTATTTGCCCACTGCTCAGCTCCTATAAGCCGTAGCGTGATGTTATATAGCTTATAACCTTCCTCGATAAATGGGCTATCCAACATTAAAAGAATTATTCAAATCGGACCAGTAGTTCCTGAGATCCTATTGTTCAAACAAAAAACTATTTAGCTTTATAATATTAGTATAGATTTACTGTTATCACGCAACGCAAAAGTTTAAAAGTAGATATGACATGTATTATCTTCTGTTTGAGCATTCAATTCCGCGACTATATAATATGACCATTGGCGTCATTCAGACTGAATGACAGCTGTGACTTCATGCTCGTGACATTCAATTAAGATCTTTGATTTTCTATTGCACTGAGCTATTGTATGGCTATTTGCATGCATAATTTCTATATTTTTAAAATCGTAGTTTAATATCAAAATGGTTTCTAGGAAGCGCTATAAAGTAACTAAGATGTAAATATTTTCCTTGACTTTACGATAATTGAGGATAATTTAAGGATATGATAAAAGACGTGACATAGCTTGCGGAAAAATTCATGAACTCCACCTACATACTACCATTTAGGACGACTTGAAGAAAATTTACACTATTATTATAAAGTAATTTTTGTTTATAACGAATAAACTTAAAAACTACTGGATCGATTTCAAAAATTCTTTTGCCGTTAAAAGTTACGTTATCACTGAGTAACACAGGCTATATAACACCACGCCACGGCTAATAGGAGCTGAGCAGTGGCCAAATAAAGAACGACGGGAGCGAAGCCCGGCGCAACTTCTAGTAAACAATAAATTTCATTGTCAATACATAATAATCACAATCACTAGACACAAAGACCAATTTGACTTTATTATCTATTGTAGAAACCATTTGTTCTTAATATGTTTATATTTGAAACTATTAGAAATAAAATAACATTTTATTCGTTATCCATTCTGTTCAGTTATTATTATAAACAACCAGCGGACCCGACATAATTTTTGAATAATTTTTTTATACCAATCGATTGCAGCGCCATCTGGTGGGTTTATTTGTGAATCTAAATCCATCCTCGAATCCACTTGAACACACACAAAAATTCATTCAAATCGGTTCAGCCGTTTAGGAGGAGTTCACTGTCAACACACGTACAGAAGAATTATATATATAAAGATTATCCGTGTAGTGACTGATCTAATACATAATATCACTATCTAATCTATACCCGTAGGTGTCGTAAAAAACGACTCAGATTAACCTTAAGCAGACAAGATCACTGCGAGTAAAAGAAAATTCGAAACAAATCTATACCAACCCGTTTGGCCCAGCGTGGTATAGCAGGCTAAATTCCCTCCAAATTCTTTGGAGGAGACCCGTGCGTGATTAGTATACATGCTTATTATGTGTGGGAGGATGGCTTATTAATATGTATGGATGTTTCGTGAACAGACATACACGTTAAATTTACTAAATGAGTTTTGAATAAATATTTTTTTATTTTTATTTTGGGCTGGCTGTTGGTCAGACGGGTTGGTATAGGGTTTGTTTCGAATTGTCCTTTTATTGCAGTGCTCTTGTCTGCATACAGTTAACTCCCTTAGTCACCTTTTACGACACCCACGGGTGGAGATGGGGTAGTGACATTGTGTATTCCTAATCCGTCACTACACGGATATACTATATGTATATCCGTGTAGTGATAATAATATAATAATATTCTACCACAATCACACAGCGCCATCTAGTCCCAAAGTAAGCAATTATATTTGCTTGTGTTATGGGTACTAAACAACTGATATACTACTTAAATAATTTTTTTTGTTTGTAAATACATACATATTATAGATAAATTACACCCAGACACAGAACAAACCTTTATGCTCATCACACAAAGATTTGTCCTGGGTGGGGATCGAACCCACGACCTCCGGCTTAGCAGTCAGGGTCACTAACCACTAGACCAACAGGCCAGTCATAACAGCAAATATTCTAAAGACACCTTAGTTAAACACAATCTTTGGCTGCCAGAGCTCATTGAGAAGGGACGGGAGTTTTAAAGGGTCGTCAATATGCCTGTATGTTGTCTTGCAACTCTATATAGGCAACGGAAACCACTTACCATCGTGCTACAATATATCGCTGTGAACAAATAATAATATAGGGTGTTAGGGGATACGTTTCTAAGCAAATAAAATAACATAAAATACAGCTATGCATTTTGCTACAGAGTTTGTTTCACTATTTTCATCCTCTAGTAATCATAGGTTAGGGTCAGGTTGCTGTCTGGTAAGGAGTTTGTATCTGAAGAATCAATGAGTAGCGCCTCTGGTTGACTGAGTGCTGAAGTATAAGAGTATGACATCGCAACATCATAATTGCACTCTAAGTAAGATTCCAATACAAATTTGCCAGTCTTAACAGCTTTTATCAAACAAACAAACATTCATAGAAACTATGAGTTAATGCGTCTTAATCATATCATATTCAACATTTATAAATACCTAACCATATTATTATAGGTAATACCCACATACCCTCTTTAGTTAAAAAACTTTAAATTAGTGACGAATGCTACAGTGACGGGGCTTCAATTCAGTTTACATAGTATTATTAATCTAATTTAATCACTAAAGCAATTGCTGTATCATTCTAAAACTATGTGATTTTGTAAGACTGTATTTTTGTAATAATATTACACACTAACAATATACCCACAGTCTTACAAAATCACATAATATTTTGTGCTACTAACGAAGTCTGCCATTAGAATTGACCTCATATTACTTAAAGTTTCAGATACAGAAATGAGTGTCGGCTGTTAATTTTCTTAGGGAATTGATTAATTAATATGTTTTTTATAAATACTTTGATATAAATTATTGTTTTAGCTCTTGATTTTTTAAGGAAATCCGCAAATTAATAATATAAAAATTTTAGAGAGTTGACTGAATAATAGTCACGTACCAAGTTGATCTAGCTATTAATATTAAGTTATGACTTTTTACAGTGTTTTATTGTTGTTCATTCACTTACGTTATTACCTTGTGATACGAATTTAACTTTTTAAACATCTTTTTTGCCAAAAAGGTACCAATAAACTATTGGTATGTGTAATTTTGTATATATTTTTTGACATAATTCCTATGATATTGATTCAAATTTTGAATGCAAAAGGGACTTTTGTGCTTTTTTATCATAGTGGGTAACAGCTATCACAGAGTCCATATTGTACATAGATAGAGCTAAAAAATACGCTTCTAATGATATATTAATATCTCATATTTAATAAATAAAAATATAAAAAAATAACAAAAAACTGTTTCAAAAATTTGTTTTGGCCGTCCTGTAAAATTTATGAATTTCGACTTGTGTCGCTTTTGTATTCAAGGAGCGATATGTATATACCACATTCACACAGCGCCATCTAGTATCAAATTAAGCAATTATATTTGCTTGTGTTATGGGTACTAAACAACTAATATACTATTAATATATTTCTTTTTTTGTAATTTATCTATATGTATGTATACATATAGATAAATTACATCAAGACACAGAATAAACAATCGAGCTTATCACACAAAGATTTGGCCTGGATGAGAATCGAACCTACAACCTCCGGCTTAGCAATCAGGGTCATTAACCACTAGGTCAATAGGCCAGTCAATCATAAGACAATGTTCTCTAATCAATCATGCGATGAGTTTTCATAGCCGATCAACTAAGTTTCCATAAAACCATTGTCACGTCAGCCTTAAAAATATTCCAAAGATGATTCTAAACGGAATAGGAATAAAACGTTCATAAATGTCTCTGAACAATGAATATCCGTGAGCGAAATCGATATTTGCAATCTCAAGCTTTAAACTGTTGATTTCCAAACGAATTTTAAATTCACAAAGTGTCACAGGAAACAAACAGCCTTCAAAGGATTTTCATTTAATGTGCGTTTTTGATCAAGGATGTGATAAGATAGTGTCATAAAAAGATGCAAGTTTATAAATTTAGTAGTACATTATTATGAATGGATTGTGTAATAATACTGATTCAGTATTATATTGATGATTTGATTCATACGTTCATACTTCATGTTTGCGAGGACAACGAATGTCATTCATGGAAATTTATTTGTGATATTATTCGTGATTCCATTCTCGTGAATTCATTTTGCGTCAGTGAAATTTGTTACCTCACAAATATTGTTCAAAGATTCGACTGGCCTGTTGGTTTAGTGGTTAGTGACCCTGACTGCTAAGCCGGAGATCGTGGGTTCGATCCCCACCCAGGACAAATCTTAGTGTGATGAGCATCAAGGTTTGTTCTGTGTTTGGGTGTAATTTATCTATATTATGTATGTATTTACAAAAAAAAAGTTGTATTTAAGTAGTATATCAGTTGTTTAGTACCCATAACAGAAGCAAATATAATTGCTTACTTTGAGACTAGATGGCGCTGTGTGAATGTGGTAGAATATTATTTACAAAACAAATTCCATTATTTAAGCGCAATATTTACTAAAATTAGGTACCTAATAATATATTAAGCTCAATTTTGCATATCATGACTAAACATCTCAAGTCAATAATTACTTATTTCACTTTATCACATACATTTAGTATTATCTTATCAACATAATATGATAACACATTGAAAATAATAAGATACTATCTAGGTAATTATTTACATATCGCTCGCTCAATACAAAAGGCGCAAAATGAGATCGCAATGTTTGGTTAAATATGTCATAAGCTATTGACAAAAAGGTTAAAAATTGCGTAGTGGCACATTTTCCTTACTTCTGTTTGCTGTAACACAATTTTTTGTATGAGAGCAGTTTTCATGTGTTTTAAGTTATTTTAGCCTTAGAACAATACAAGCAATAATTTTAGCTTAAAACAAACAGAAATACCAACTCAATTTATAAAAAAAATATTACATTTAAATAGGTATTGTTTCACCACTGGTAGATAAATGACTTGTAAACTATCTAAGAACTGCGAGATTTCATAAGAAAAAAATACTAACTTCAAAAATCTGTCAACTAAGCATTGCACCAGGCCACAATAAACCACACTTCCTCTCACTTCCTTCCTATCCTATGATAAAATGTTACTTTTCAAATTTATCTATAAAAGACAAAAATATTAGAAAAAATGTGTGAGTGTGGATGGGATTGTCCCCACGCCAACTCGTATGAAGTAATAAGTACCAACTGAGCGGAAAACAATCTCCCAGATATCACATTAATATCAATTTAATCAATCATTTTTTTAACTAAAAAGCCACCTGGTTTCCTTATTGATAACCTGAGTATCTGATATAACTTGTATGAACATAAATAATCGCCCAATATTTTATGTAAATTAAACTGATCAATAATACAAGATTAATTTTATGATTATAGTTCAAAATCTATGAGTTATCACTCAATATACGGTTGCGCATACTTAAAGTTTATGGCAGATAAAGAAATTAATCTATTTAATTTATTACTATGATTATAAAACGAGTATGATGTTGTAAAACAAGATTATTAAACATATATAAACATGTCAAATAAGATAATTATATAGCAACCCATTAAGTCCCACTGTTGGGCTCGGGTCTCCTCTCCTCTAACTAGAGAGCTGAGAGAGTTTATGCCATAATCCACACACGCTGGCCATCTGGCCAGCGTGTGTGACATGGTTGCTGATGACATGATAAATCTACGTTTAAGTTAACGTAGATTCCAAACTAAGGGCAAGTATATATTTATATGTATATATTTATATTTTTTATACTTCTATTTTCCTTAATGATAAACTGACTATTTATTACAACGAATGTATTCAAATAATATAAAAACTTTTTATTTCACTTCGCTCTTATAAAACATTTAAATGAATTACAAAAACAATATGTATAAAAAACTCATTTAAAATTAATCTACGTCCGTCGCAAAATTTTCCAATAACCGTTGTTCCAAAATGAACCAGAAATAATTAATGTGGTATATTTAAGCCTTGTATTTAAAATGTTATAATTGGAAACGTCATCATTTCCCGCGGTACAACCGCTCTCTCTGTCTGCATGTAATTAATTATTGAGTGTTATTGATCGGTACTCGCACCAGATAAAACGAAACATTCGTTATTTCAACTATATGTACTGTTTATTATGCAACAAAAAATATACGAACTATATATACTGTAATATATGCGGCGGTTGTAGCGTTGTGGTACTGAGAGGTTCGTTACGATTATCGAGGTTAAGTAACTTTCGGCAAGGTCAGTCCATGATGGGTGACCGTTTCATCAGCAACCCATTAATGTCCCACTGCTGCACACGGGTCTCCCCTCTCTATCTAGAGAGCTAAGAGGGTTTAGAATTCTAAACAGTTTATTGAATATAGTTTTAAAATATAGCTCTGTTCAAATAATAAAAATTTAAAACCATGAAATATGTTGTGCAAATGTATATTGCGCAATATGACAGAAAATTAATCTGTAGTCAAAAGCTGAAGTCAGCTTTATGATGTAAATGTCCAATTGTATCGTCATAAAGTATGTATGTAAAAACATAACCAAGACTAATAAAATATATATATTATACTGGCCTGTTGGTCTAGTGGTTAGTGAAACTGACTGCAATGCCGGAGGTCGTGGGTTCGATCCCCACCCAGGACAAATCTTTGTGTGATGAACATAATGGTTTGTTCTGTGTCTGGGTGTAATTTATCTATAATACCTATGTATGTATATACAAAAAAAAAAATTAAGTAGTATATCAGTTGTTTAGTACCCATACCACAAGCAAATATAATTGCTTATTTTGGGACTAGATGGCGCTGTGTGAATGTGGTTAAATATTATTATATAATATAATTAATACTAATTGCTGTCAAACTGTTTTACAAATTAATGTATTTTATGCTCCCACCTCCCACTCGTCAGTGACATAAACCTATACACTGTAAACGATGCGACATAAATAGAGCACCATAAACTATATGAAGACGAGATAATTGCGTTTGGATAGACTTCCTAATTTTAGACAGGCTGAATAATCGCTCGGGTCAAAATGTACGTTACGGTGGTGAATGATAAAACCCTTTTTTTTTTTTTTACTTGGGAAATGCCTGACGTATACCCCTCGGTCTTGGGGAAAGAACCGAGGTTATGTGGGGCTCGCACCCACTAAAACCCCAAGGTGTTCCTCTCGTCGCGCTCTGCTGTGGTCACGGGAGCGCAGGAACATTCGTCCGCGACCACAGCGACGATGGCCCGCTACGGGCCCCCCTCTCTGCCGGAGCTTAGCTCCGGCGGTGACGTGCTGGAACACGCACACGCCACCAGAAGACGCTCGCGGTCGACTTTCCTCAAAGTCAACCGGTCCTGGCGTAGCGGACGCGCTCAGCCGGGCGCATCCTCTTCTCGGGCTTTTATGATGATTCAACCCTTCGATGGCGGATCGGGTCACTGAGGGCATCGTCTTCCCTCTACCGTTCCGCCTCCTCCTTCTGCCTCATCACCTCTTCGCAGAAGGAGAGCACTGCTCCCCAGTTCGTCTCGCTCTCCAGCATGGCCTTCACCACTGCTGGGAGCGAGAGATCTTCGCCTATGATCGAGGCCAGTGCAGCGCGCAGACCCGCCCACGCCCGCACACCTCGAGGGTGTGCTGGGCTGTGTCCTCCGGGGTGAATGATACAACCCTATACCAACCCGTCTGGCCAGCATGGTATAGTAGGCTACTCCCTCCACATTCTCTGACGGAGACTCGCGCCCAGCAGTGGGACGTTTATGGGTTGAAATGATGACATAGAGCCAGGAAACATTACATTTCATGACACCTTTTCCTCGAAGAGGTACACAGATGTGTATTACACCCGCTTTTCGTCAGCTATGTTTAGACCCCAGAAATAGGAGGCGAGCCTATTGTCAACCGGGAATATTTGTTTTCAAGTCGCCGGGATAGTAAAAACCAATACCATTTTCACCTAGCCCCGGAATCAAAGCGGGGACCAGTACAACAGTCGCATACTTTCCACTGCCCAAACAAAAATATTTATCAAATACCAAAAGAATTCACATTATCATTTCGACTTGGTTATACACAGGCTGAGGACATAAACTAATTGGTAACGAGAACCACGACCTGTATTACCTGCTACAGTTCAAGCAAAATAAGGTAAATATCTGATGTATAATCACGTGAATTCCCACCGTATATTTTTAAAAATAACAGGAAAACTTATATGCAAGTATCGCTTTTCTTAGTTGTCTACTAGCTTAAGATTATAATAATAATAATATTCTACCACATTTACACAGCGCCATCTAGTCCCAAATAAAGCAATTATATTTATATTTTTATATTTAAAAAAGACAACGCCCGCACTAGGGAACAAGCCCTGTGTCGCGGGGAGCTTTACAAACATGAAACTAACGGACACAAAGTACACCCAGACTAGCAACAAATATCTATGAATCACACAAATATTTGTCTCGTGTGGGAATCGAACCCGCGTCACCCAGCACGGCGATGTAGTGGCGAGGCGACCACCTTAACCACTGCGCCACGGTGACAGTCATGCTTGTGTTATGGGTACCAAACAAGTGAATCAAGTGATATACCACTTAAATACATTTTTTTTTTGTAAATACTATAGATAAATTACACCCAGACACAGAACAAACCTTTATGCTCATCACACAAAGATTTATCCTGGGTGGGGATCGAACCCACGACCTCCGGTTTAGCAGTCAGGGTCACTAACTACTAGACCAACAGGCCAGTCACAATTACTACTTAGGATTGTTATAGCTAATCAAGTACTAGGATCATCATTCATCATTTCAACCCATAAACATCCCACTATTGGGCATGGGTCTCCTCCAAAGAATGTGGAGGGAATTTAGCCTACTATACCACGCTACTATTAAGTACTAGGATATCGAAACACAACAACTCTGTAACCAGGTTAACTATACGAAGAAAAGAAGAAGAATCACCGAATATTCAAACCGAATACGCGTCCAGACACCCTTGATGCACCAGAGCCTATATAAATTGAGTTTCAAACTTTTTATATGAATGTGAGGTTCCAAGAATCTCAGACACGGCCGTGTTGGAATCCTTCACAATTAACTACGGGGTATCGATATTCGACAGTTCATTGAACGCGAACCGCTTTTTATGTAAAACTGTCTGCTCTCACCGCCGCGCGTAATTCTGTGAACTGGAATTTTAGTGAGCTTTTTTCGAATGGCTACCTGTGGTAAAAATATTTCGGTTTTAACGTGCAATCTATTTCAGTAGTATTACATTGTTCATTAGTCTTTACATTGTATTGAGATACATACATATATTGCCATATGTACCTACGTATTTTTCTAGGGAAGGCAACTATTCACCTGAGTTATCCAGAGATCACATGAACACACTTGACTACTTACTTGTGTATGATTTAAATCAAATTCTTAATGACTACTGTAAATTCAATACCTGTTCTTCTTTACTTTTCTAAATGTGTCTAAAGGTGTCTATATCATAGTCATAAATCAAACTTTGTGTTATATTTTACTCTTAGGTAAGACACCTATTCTTAATCTATATTAATATAGCTGTCCCGGCGAACTTCGTACCACCTACTTAATTTATGATTTTATGAAAGTATACCTACCAACCCTACCTACCTACCTACCCTCTACATACCTACCTACCCTAAAAAAAACCTAAAAACCATCCTTGAACTTCAACGAACATTTTAAAAAAAAGAATTGGCCAAATTGGTCCAGGCGTTGTTGAGTTATGCGCTTACCAACACATTTAGCGATTCATTTTTATATTATAGATTTTATATTATAGATTATGTTAAATGTAGTTCTGTTTCTTTTTAAAAATAAAGGAATGTTTCTTTTTTATAAAATGATCTATCTCCAGTATTTAGAGTACTTTCTCTCCAGGTGGCATTACAAAATTCCACCCTGTATAATACCTATACTATAACTTTATTAATATTGTATAATAGCGATTATCTGTCTCACACATGCAGGCTGGTTGGGTAATGATATGACAGATGACAGACACGTCAATCATAGATAATACTCCTATTTGAAAAATTCTTTTGTGTTGGATAGCCCATTTATCGAGGAGGATTATAGACTATATAACATCATGCTACGTCCAATAGGAGCTGAGCAGTGGGCAAATAAAGAACGACGGGAGCGAAGCCCTTTTTACGGACAGAATAAACAATATTGAATGAATATGAATTTGAAGCTGGCTTGGATTGATATTGAAGTTAAATAGGATCTAGCCCGAACGATCTTGTATCGATGTGTGGACGTCGCAATTGAGTAGCATCGAGATAAACTCGTCAATTAGATGAAAGAGATCGCGGTCGTTGGATTGAACCCACAACTACTTGCGTTTATACTAATGCGATATCCAGGTCGTGGGAAGGAATACATACCTTCTAATTCCCTCAAACAAGATCAGGCAAAGAGTTTGTATTTTTTACCGCCAAAAATGTGTCCTATTTAATTTGTGTTTATAATGAATAAAATCAAAAACTACTGAACTAATTTTCAAAATTCTTTCAGTAATATAATGCTAAATAACCTCAGTAACATAGGTATGTCATATGTATTTTTTTATGTTAGGTTGTAAATATTGTTTTTTTCTTCTTTTTTCATTTAAGTTAGTTAAGAATAATACTGTAAATTGGTAAATAAATAAAACTTACATCGTTCTCCAATAAAAAAATTAAAAAAGTAGCATCTATAGGCTATATTGAATCAAATTCCACGCGGGTAGAGCTGTGATATACCTACCCCCTTATTACAAAAAACGGACTAAGCATTAAACCAGGTTTAAATTGACAACTTTGACACTAAAACAATGGCTTATGTCAATTTAAACCTGGTTTAATACTTAGTCCAATTTTGTAATAAGGGGGATAGAGTTTACGAAAAGAGATCCCTTCAACTCATTTGCACTATTGATGGGCAGGAAATTTAAGTTATGTCAGAAATCTTCCATCGATCGAAATACCTTTTGATTAATCTTACTGAGTTTGTATGTAAATGAAATAACTAGCGTGGCCGTGGTCTGAAAATAAGTGACGACGATATCCAATTGTCTTGCATCACGAGTTAATTGGAGGAAGAAGATCATTTTAGTATTCAAAGACGATACCGGCAAGTGGTCTGTGATTACGAGCCCCTTGGTAACAGTCTGTTGCATTTACATATTTCTCTACCTTATGAAATTTAGATTAAATTTCAGATGACATGTTTGAGAAGTTTATTATGTCATTTTCAAACATTTTACAGCGATATCGACTCCAACTAAAAGGTCAAATGTCAAAAGCCGATGTCGAAATTCAGTCTCATGAGCACTGTTCTTGCAAAATAGGGTTGATAACAAGTAAGGCGTCCATAGGCTACGGTAAACGCTTATCATCCGGCGGCGGTTATGAGTGTTTGCAACGGTCGTGGTATAAACAATCTGAACATAAGGCTTTTTGGGTTTACTATAATAATTATCATTTTAAAAACAATGTTAGAAAAACTAATCATTTGACAAACTTTCATTTCTAAAACACATTACTTTAAAAACAATCGTTTGGCAAAATACAGGTTTCGCAAATGTTTTACTTCGCAAAAATTCCACTTGTTAAAATATTATTTTAAAAATGTTCATTTACTAAATAATTCGTTTGTCTAATTGGTGTTTTTAGGAAATGATAGAAGATAACTTATTAGTAAAAAACAAACGCCTTTTGCATGTTACAAAAGGAGGTATTTTGGATAATTTTACTGAAGTACGTCAATTTAAAAAAAATATATTCGGCCTGCTTAACTTAGCGAAAAAAGTAGAATTCGGTTCTAGCAGCGTTGTGGTCGCAGTTTTAACCTAACCTAACCTAGCCATTTTGTCAAATGTTATTTCTACATGTTTAAAAAATAATCCATTATATGAAATGAGGTTTTGACATAACAAAATTTTGTCTGGTAAATAATTTGTCAAATGAGTACTTTGTTAAACAATAGTTTGTAAAATGATAAATTTATCAAGTATAATTTTGTCAAACGTTGTTTTATAAATGAAAATTTGTCATTTGTTTTTTGTCAACGGCACGGACAACGGCTTTTTGACCATGGCGCGTCTGACTGTGACTGCCCGCGCTGCGCTGCCGCCGCGCCGCGCCGCGCCGTCTGCATTGGTGCATACAAAGTGGTTTGCGCTGGCGGGCACTGGCGGCGCGGTCTTTTTGCCACCATGTGCGTTAGCAGATAGGATTCCCTTTGTTCTATAATCCGCGTTGAAAATGACCGACCCGCGACACCCCGTCGTTTGTTAGTGCTCTAAAGAAAATACAAGTTATACAACTGCAAAAAGCAAACATTATTACTATACGTATTTAAATACTTTGTTTTACTGTTTTATTCTGCACGCTTCATATGCCTTTGTTTTATTATTTGATTCACGTAAGAATGTATTTTTCATAAAATGTAATATACTTGTATTCAGATTCATAGATACATAATTACATAAGGAAAACATAAATGGGATCTGAGATCATCTTGATTTTTTTTTTATTATCATAGCCACATATAAATAAATTACATCAATATTCAAACTACATATTATTATGTCCGCGATATCGTTCACGTGGACTACTCTGAATAGGATTTTGTTAAATAAATCCTTTTTTTGCACGGAACCCTAATGTTCTCTAAAATAAAAGTAGTCTAAGATATATTTTGTAACTTTATATTTAGCTTACTGCCAGTAAAAGACCCTTCGGAACAGGTCTAGCCGATTCGAAGTTTGCCCAACGTATAGACACCAGACAAAATTTTAAAAAGTGTTTTATTGTATCGTACATACCTTTATAATTATTATGATTATTTTGATAAGAATATGTTAGGTGCGATTCGCGAAATATATCCTCACAAAACAGTCATACGTTTGAGTGATGTGGCCAATTAAAATTCAATTCACGCACGCGACGCAGTGCATTCGCCATGTTACAATGTTGCAAAAATTTATAAAGATCTGTGTACCGACTATTACAGACACTTAAAATTGAAATGCAGATAATTATTATCTTGCCGTGTTGACAGTTTCTTGTCTTGCATTAGGATAGGAGACTATGGTATCCAAAATTACTAACTAACTTTCAAACAAAAATAGGTTCCTAACAAAAGCATACTCTTTTAGCTTGAGCCCCAGTGATTGATGAGTAGATACGTAGGCTTCCATGAAATAAATTGTAATAAATTTTAGACCTACAATAAACCTACGACAAACTTTTATTTCCAATGTTTTAAACAAAAAGTAGAAAGCATGATGATACTTTTCATTGGCCTATGTCATGCCAGATGGATCGACGACCTAGTAAAGGTTGAGGGTGGCCGTTGGATATGGGCGGCACAAAATCGCTCGCTGTGGCGGAAATTAGGTGAGGCCTATGTTCAGCAGTGGACGTCATTGGGCTGATATGATGATGATGATGATGATGCCCAGCAGTGGACGTCTTACGGCTGATATCATCATTTCAACCCATAAATGTCCCACTGCTGGGCACGGGTCTCCTCCAATGCATGTGGAGGGAATTTAGCCTACTATACCACGCTGGCCAGATGGGACGGGCTTGTTTTGAATTTTCCTTTTCTTGCAGTGCTGCTAAAAGGCAACTAAGGGATGACAAAATCATAAGGTTACTCCCTTAGTTGCCTTTTACGACACCCACGGGTTGAGATGAGGTAGTGACTTACGGATACGGCTGTTAGGATGATGATGAAAAAAAAGTCACACTTTTTGAAATGGAAAATGTGTGTAGGACACAGACCAGTGGCAAGGCAAACATTCATTCTTAGAAGAATTTTATCAGACTGGCTACAATACGCACATTTTTAAGCCAATTTAATTA
Organism: Laspeyria flexula; assembly: GCA_905147015.1. Classification (NCBI taxonomy): domain Eukaryota; kingdom Metazoa; phylum Arthropoda; class Insecta; order Lepidoptera; family Erebidae; genus Laspeyria; species Laspeyria flexula. Next base: position 4,450,141 of record LR989964.1, on the reverse strand, counting down.
GCAATAGCCAACTACAGCAAAAATTATAGGTACAACTCTATTAGCGTTTAATTACAGAGAATAGGAAATACATAGGTAGTAGTCAAGTAACCATAATTATGGTTGTACTGCGTCGTGCATTACGTAAAAATGCGTGAAATAAACCAACACGCAGTGAGTTCGTCGATTCCACGGCCATAATTCTTTTTACGATTGAATGCTGCGCTGATATAAATTAGCGAATGACGATTGTATTCATTCCATAAATTCCATAACATACTTATTCAATTGGACTGTCCCCATGACGAGTACGGTACCATAGGTTCGATTCCCACACGAGAAATGTCTATGAATCATGTAATTCATAGATAGTTGTTTCAAGTCTGAGTGCACTTTGTGTCCATCTATCTATACTAATATCATAAAGCGGTATTGTGAAGTTGTCCGGTAATCTCGGAATCTATTCTTTTAGCCTTAGATTGCCCATTTATTGAGGAAGGTTATATATCACGCTACGTCCAATAGGAGCTGAGCAGTAGCCAAATAAAGAACGACGGGAGCAAAGCCTCGCGCGACGTCTAGTCCATTATAATTATGCTTGTAAAGTGCCCCGTCTTACTAGAAATATAATTAAGTTAATATTATTAAGACTTTCAAAATTCAAAATTCATTTATTGTTTGCCACAGGTAGAAAATAAGGTCTTACAATAAGATTGTGTCTCTGTAACATACCTAAGAGGTGTACAATATTTATAAATAAGTTATTATTTCTAGAATGCGAATTATCATAAATTGTTATTAGTCAAGTCTTGAATTACATGCAAATTAAATGTCATGGATTAATATATCATAGTCAGTAAAGGATAGTCAAACTTTATACATCATTAGTCAATATTTCTGTCGTTTAAAAAATCATTAATTGAATAATATTCTTTACCTAATAACATTTCTTTGACCTTACATTTAAATTTATTAACTATAGTAATGTTTTTTATGTAATTCGGTAGTTTGTTATAAATCTTGACTCCCATTCCAAATATACTCAATTTAAATTTAGCTGTTCTACACTGGACTCCTCTTAATTCATTTTTGTGTCGGTTACTTCTCAAAGTTTCATATTTATGAATATCGCGTTTCATCATTAATGCTGCTTCTAATATATATATTGTATTATAGTGAAATAATTGTAGAAATGTATTACGCGGGTATAGTAGCATATCTAACTGCGACATATATATGTATATACTAGATGTACCCCCAAAAAAATATTGTTCTCATGGAATAAATATGTTTGTTTTTTTACAAATCAAGTGATTGGAAGTTGGTGCGTTTATGGGAACTATATTCCACATGGGCGGAGCGGCCAGCAACAGCTAGTATCTATGCAATATGCATAATTAAACTTCCCAACCCATACTTAATCAACTTCTTCTCAAATTTCAGAAAGTCTTCTTAACAAGCGTGTTGGCGATAGCTGCACTGTCATCAGGCAGCATAGTGAAGCCTTCTGGAGACAACTTCGAGCTTCTAATCCTACACAACAATGATATGCACGCGAGGTTCGAACAGACGTCGCAGCTCAGTGGGGCTTGTACTGCAGAGGATAGAGAGGCTGGGAAGTGTTACGGTGGCTTTCCTAGAGTTGCACATGTGTAAGTATAAGTCAATAACTTTATTTGATAGTAACTACAGAGAATAGACCAAATATCTTATGAACGTTATACAAAGCCAATAAAAGTGGTCAGCACAAAAAAAAACAGGTAAGAGACTCAGGCCAGTCTTTTTAAAATAATTTAAAACTAAAATAATTTACCTTATTTTGCTGGGCAAACGTCGCAATGGTCTTCCAGAGGTCTCTGTTTAAAGTTGACTTCGCCAGGTCTTACAAAAACAGTTAATACATCACCCTGATACTGCAACTCAAGAATCCGACCTTAATCTTTAATTTGTTCATCATCATTTCAACCCATAAACGTCCCACTGCTGGGCACGTGTCTCCTCCAAAGAATGTGGAGGTAATTTAGCCTACTATAAAATTTGAGAATTTTGGAGGTATGTGCAGCAGGCTTCTTATTTATTATCTTCTTCGGGGAAAATTCGGGCGTGATTCTCATTATGATAAGTTAATATTGTTTGATTATCATCGTCATCATCATAGGTCTTTAATATCTAAAAAAGATGATTTATCATTAACGAAGGTTTATCATTAACATTTATTTAGGTTTGAATGTAAACAACACAAAATAATGTAATTGAATTTTTATAACAACCCTATTTACTATCGATGTGCTATGCTTTGAAGCAAAGCAAAAAACCAAATATATAAAACAACCTTGACCATTCAACTTCATGAATTTCAGAGTAAAAGAAGCGAGGAAAGCAGCTCAAACTGGTGAGGGTCCTCCAGTCCTGTACCTGAATGCTGGTGACACGTATACTGGCACAGCCTGGTTCACGATATACAAATGGAAGATCGCAGCCGAATTCATCAACGCTCTACAACCAGACGCCGTTGTAAGTTACCAAAAACCTTTTTTAATATCAAATGTTTTTGTCGATCACGGGTTTTTTTCGTCTCTACGTGTTATGTGCCGTGTTTCATCAACCTCAAAAACTCATTATTTGTATAGCTTTAAATAAAAAATACAGTATTCGCGAAGGTCATTGGCTTGTAATGGCGATACGATGAATTTACAGCGGTAATATAATGAGCCTCCTTTTCAGTGTTAACATGTGTTAAATTTATATATCGATACGACTAAGGGGTCCCGCAGACTACCTCCTTATAGCGTCGCCTTTTAGAAGCTATTGCAATGAAACGCAAACAGTCGCTAGAACACGATCAATCATGACTATCAATGCAATCGTCGAATCACCGATCATCTATGCTAAAAGTAGCGTGTGTGTTCTATATAATAGCGCTATGGCGCTATTGTTTAGCACGGATTTCTCACAAAAACGAAAAAAGACATTTTCGTATTTATTGTAAACAATCAATAGAACTTCAGTCCTTTTTTTCGACCCCACTATTGTGGAACCTAAGAACTTTCTCAAAATTACGACATTGATCATCGATTCTGACATCACTGTCAAATGTTTGAAAATTTAAATATGGTGGTAATGGCCCCTGTAATATTCAAATATTTGAGAATGATATCAATTTTGCTAAAGTCGAATGTCAAGATTCCGAGAAAATCCTCAGGACCGAATACTTGAAAAGGATTAAATTAAATTTATTGGTAATTATATAGGATCATTATATTGAAATAATTGCAGCGTGATCCAAGCCGTCATTATACGAGTAAAACAACTCTCTCAACAGTACACGTGTATTGTCATTAGTAAGCAAAAAGGTATTTTGATCAACTGGTTATGCAATGAAACCTAATTTTATTCATACATTTTAATTGTTTACGACGATATCAAAGTCACCTTGAAGCATAATTTCAAAATGAACAATAATTTCGTTATCTTTAATGACAATTGTCTTAGTTATTGTTTAATTAGTAGATACATAATAGGTATGTTACGTTTTGTAATATCACACCTAATTCAGTAAACATCCTCGCGACAACATCTTTACAAATGATTACAAACAAACAAAAATCTTTATGTACGCATGTCACAATTCAAATCCGTACTACATCCGTTGTTAACAATCTAATTGGGTTTTTTTTGGAAACAAATTCCTGACAGCAGAACAAACAACGGAAGATTGAGTTTGATTTAAATCATCCTTAATTTAAATTATTATGTCCAATGACTAATCTTTCTCTATTATATTATTATCACGGTAGGTCGCTTTCATATCAGACTATCAAAGAGAGAAAATAGAAGAGGCACCAGATACAATACTACCTAATTAAATCCTTCGGAAACTGCATTTGTTCATTGGGATCAGTCTCTACCGGCTGAAAGCGACCATAATTATTATTCTTAGGTTAGCCTGCGTCATCCCACAAAGATTTTAAAATCAAAAATATTGTTTAAATTTAAGTGCTTCAAAATATCTCAATTGGCTTTTTGACGACCAATAAAAGCAATATAGTTGAAAATATAAAAGTCGTTGTCATTATAAACACTTATCGATAATAATATAATGCTATGGTACCAAAGAATCACAAAAAATACGGTAGTAAGTATTATAACCACAAATTATAACCAATTTATAGTAGTTATGTTGATACTCGTTAATGTAAACGTTTCTGAGACTCATTTTTAAAGAAATAACAATAAAAATATATTACAACCTGTTCGTGATGACCAGTCACGATTCTATTTCACAGCTTTTAAACACAAATTGTTTTAATAGTTATTAAATATTTAAAGGTTATTATTAAATGTTATTATTCTGTTTATAATAAATATAATATATATATAGCGAACACATTAGAAGTATATAAGTTAGAGTTATATTACGAGAATTAATCAGACAATAATTATAGCGGTTTCTGACGTCATGAAACCAGAGTCATGACCCAACCTTATACATTACGATGGATTTTCAAACACTCAAACTTGTCTCCTATAATAGAAAATTGCGCAAACTGGCTCAGTTTAAGGTCCGAGTCTAAGGTGTGTGGCAAGGCCCTGATCCACTAAACTGCGGACATTTTGCAAACAGCTCATACTTACGTGATCACAATTATGAATTCTTGGAAACTTAAAACAAAAATACGTAAACAACTTGTATTAATATTAAGAAACTCCCGATAAACAATTGGTACGAGTATCTCACAATAGTAATAACATCACGTTATATTCCTAAATATGTAGTAATCGGTACTAATTTTGTGGTAAAATGATTTGTGGTAAGTTGAAAAGATAAAGTTATCAACGTCATAAGAAATACATGAAATCCAGTCAACCTTATGACTATAAATATTGACAACACTGAAAAGAAAACGGTAAAACAATAAATATCATCACAAATAATGTAAGTATCTGAATAATGATAAATAAAACACTAATGTTATTAAAACTAAATTAAGCGCTTACACTAACATCACTCACATTTGTTTTGTGCCTGTCTAATGCTTTTATGTTATTGTTTTGTTATTCATGTTGGTGGTGGTAAATTAGACAACAAAGTAAAAGTATTTGTCGAAGTAATCAAATTAATTTTGTCTGAATCACTAAATTGCCTAACCCCTTTACCTAAAGTTCAATTACCTTCTTAACTAACAATATTTAATTAACTGAACCTGTGAATAATACGGCAAAAAGTTGGAAAAGTTAATCATATTATTCATACCAAAGAGAAAACCCATCTTGGTTGATGACAGTGAGCATTCTCTTGTCCAACTAATATGGGATCTGCTTAATAATTCAAATGCCTTTTTAATGTACGTAACCAATCCACTTTTTTGCTTATAAATAAATGCTTAATAACTAAATATTAACCGTACATAATAAAACACATAATACATTTTTTTTCAGTCTCTTGGTAACAACGAAGTAGATAAAAACAACAATGTTTCGCCGCTCCTAGAAAACATCAACACTCCTATCCTTGCCACTAATGTGATTATAAAATCTGCTGAAGCTATGGTTAATGTACAACAATCTATCATATTTAATATTGATGGCGTCAAAATTGGGGTTGTGGGGTACTTAACGCCAGATAGTGGCATCTTAGATAGCTTTGGTAACGTAGAATACATCGATGAAGTCATAGCTCTGACGGCTGAAGTAGAAAAACTTCAAGCTCTTAATGTCAAAATTATTATTGCTCTGGGTCATTCAACTGCCATTAAAGACAAGGAGATCGCTAAAGAAGTACCTGGTCTTGATTTGGTAATCGCTGGTAATAAAAACACATACCACTGGAATGGTTATGTAGTACCTAACACAGAAGATTCTGTGCTCGTGACCCAGCAATCTGGCAAAAAAGTACCAGTGATTTACTCCACAGCATACAATAAATATCTCGGCAGTATACATATCAAGTTTGACGCTGACGGAGAAATCGCTGAATACAACAGCAGCCCCATTCTTCTTGACGTATCCGTACCTGAAGATATGCTTACATTAGACATTGTTAAAAAATATTATACAGAAGTTTCATCAAGATCTCAAGAGGTTCTCGGAAATACAGCAGTAGTGCTTGATGCAGAAACTTGCTCTAGAGAGGAATGTAATTTCGGTAACTTTGTCACTGACGCTATTGTGTATTATTATGCTTTAAGGCACGAGGGTGCACGCTGGACAGATGCTCCTATTGCTATCATCCACAGTGGAGCTTTAGGAAGCTCTATATCTCCAGCAAGTCGGCCTGCTGCTGTCACTAGAGGCGATGTACTATCTGCTCTTCCTATAGAAAGCAACTTGGTAACCGTTACTATGAACGGAAATGTTCTTACTCAGGTTCTGGAACATTCTATCTCAGAGTACAACAGACAAAATGGTCAGTTTCTACAATTTTCTGGTATCCGAGTAGAGTATGATATGGACAATGAAACTGGTTCAAGGTTGGTTAATGCAGTAGTACGTTGCTGGGATTGTTTTGTACCAGAGTTTTTTACCATTGATAGTTGGAGAGAATATAAGGTATTAATGCCGGCTGCCTTAGCAAACGGGGAGTTCGGTTATAGTATGCTTGTAAACCTTCCCAGAACCCAACTAACATATGATGAGGTCACCTGCACAGCGGAATTTATTAGATCAAGAAGTCCTGTGTACCCCGAGGTAGCTGGTCGGATAATTATTCGTAATTCTGCGACAGTTCTGGGATCATCTGTATTCATCGTTATTTTAGTAATAATTACTCAATATATATATTCATAAATATTTTCGCTATTACTAATTAAAAATAAAGTATCATTCATCGTGTTTTTATTAAATGTCTCAATTTCTTTTTTGTATATTATTTAATGATTAGAATGAAAATATTATTTTACCAACCGCGTATTTATTGAACTGAAATTCTAAATAAAATTAATAAAAATCATGAGAAGCTGTTGTTTTCACTTGTGTAGATGAAATAACTTACACCTGTGATATTCTGACTAAGTAAGTATACATCATCATCATCATCCCACTGTTGGGCTCGGGTCTCCTCTCCTCTATCTAGAGAGCTGAGAGGAATTAGGCCATATTCCACTCACGCTGGCCAAGTGCGGGTTGGTGGATCAGACATACTCATAGAATTTCTTCTACGATATGTGGGTTTCCTCACGATGTTTTCCTTCACCGTTAGCAGATAGTAAGTCACTTAAGACTAGTACATATAAATTCCACAAAGTGGAATCTACATTGGTACTGCCGGTCGGGATCGAACTCGGACCGCGTGATTTGCACGCCGTTCCCTTATCCATTCAGCCACTATCGCATATGTAGTAAATATCTTTACTATTATATCTATTACATACACTATATCTAGCGTATGTATATTTACTACATTACATTAATATCTTAAAGAAGCAATCCTCTAAAAACCTATCTCTGTTCTGTGATAGAAATAATAGTAACATATTTCATAAAATAGTACAATATAGGTAGTAGCATATAGGTAACAGACAAGAATTTGGAAATAGAAAAAATTATTGTCCACCATTGACATAATTTATTACTGGCCCGGCCCCTCTATCTATCCCACTGGCACCGTCTATCCCACTAGTTCCATTGAGTTGAGCAAGACCTCAAAAATAAAAACAAAGATAAAAATACCTTTTATTATTTTTAAATATCACTGTATGCTTTGCAGCTTTAACATACATATATATATGTATATATATAACAGCTTTAACATATTATATTATAAAGCTGAAGAGTTTGATTACTGGTCAGATTAAAAAAAAACTTTTAGTGTTGGATAGCCCATTTATCTAGAAATGCTATATAATGCTACGACTAAAAGGAACTGGGCAGTGGCCAAATAAAGAACAACGAGAGCGAAGCCCCGCGCGTCTTCTACACGTAGTGCTCAATAAGATATAATTATAATATTGTGCCACTAAACTGTATAGGCAATTTGACTATGCGATCAAAAATATACACTTAATTTTTTTTTAATTATCATATTAGTTACTTATGTCCTCTGGTAAATTGTTGAGTATGTATATAATACGCTCCTTAGAGTACGATTTCTATATACATTAGTGAGCCCAATTATGTATATCCAATACCGCAGTCAGTTATTAAACAACTTTGAAGGAAGACAACGTGGCTGTAAGTATTTTAAAAAGTGTGTATTCAAATTGATTTTTTTTTTTGCAGTATCCAGAAACAAATTCTGAGATATGCAAAATTTTGATAACTATCGTCTTACATGTTTGACTAACAACTAAATATATGTGCTGTAGTAAATAAGTTATAATAAATCTAATCCGAATCGAATCAAACACCTAGCATATTCAAATTTAATCATTAAAAACGAATCCTGGTACCTAAATATGTTATTAAATCAATCTACGAAATAGAAGACAATATCATTCAGTTTGTCATTCATTCTCATGTATGTCATGATCTGCCTGCCTGTTTACAAGAAAAAAATTCATCACTCTATAATCTTGACTGACACTTAAAATTTGAGCATGAGCAAGTACTAGCTTCATTCATTCACAGAAAAAGAGTCCCTAGAAAGATATCATTCATCAATTATTTTTACTACCACATTAACTATGTACGTTCATTTTCTGTATTTGGTAAGTGTTAAAATGTTTTAATTTCCTCATTTTCGCATATTATTTCAAAATTTTTGTTTCAGTCCCTGGGAAATCACGAATTTGATAACGGTATATCTGAACTCGCGTCATTTATTAGTAATATAACATGCCCAGTCCTCGCTGCTAACCTAGATCTTTCTAAAGTACCAGAATTACAAGCAGAGAAGAATTTAGTTAATTCTATTATCCTTGACGTTAACTGTACAAAAATCGGCATTATCGGTTATATTACACCCGATACTAAGGTACAGGCCAGACATAATGATGTTGAATACATTGAAGAAATTACGGCAATAGAACAAGAAATAGTTAAACTTAAAGACGAAGGTGTCAAAATATTCATAGCTCTGGGTCATTCTGGCTATCTGAAAGACTTACAAATAGCAAAAGAAGTTAAAGATATAGATCTAGTCATAGGTGGGCATACACATACGTTTTTGTGGAACGGCACTAACCCAGATATAGAAATATCTCAGGGACCATATCCAACGTTTGTTCAACAAGAATCTGGCAGAGTTGTTCCTACAGTACAGGCATATGCGCACACAAAATATCTAGGCAAACTATATATGGTTTTCAATTCTGATGGCGAACTGATCCATACTCACGGTAAACCTATACTTTTAGATAATGCGATACCACAGGATCCAGATGTATTACAAATTGTGAAGCATTATCGAAAAAAACTGAAACAAATCACAAAACAAATTATTGGTTGCACTTCAGTCAAATTAGATGGTGACTCATGCCGTTTAAGAGAATGCAATTTGGGCAATTTTATAACTGATGTGATAGTACAAAAATATGCTTTAGAGTATAAAGGTGATGGTTGGTCTGATGCTCCCATCGCTATTATGAATAGTGGTGCTATAAGAACAACGACTACAAGTTTAAATTTTCCAACAAATATCACAAAGGGAGAGTTAGTACAAATGTTACCTTTCAATCCAGACCTAAGCAAGATTTATATACAGGGTAAAGATGTAATTTTGATGTTAGAACATTCTGCAGCTAAGTATAACCTATTGGAACCACATGGGCAATTTCTTCAAGTATCAGGCATCAAAGTGGAGTATAACATCGAGCAACTCCCTGGCAAAAGAGTCGAAAAAGTGTACATGCGTTGTGGTAACTGCTCAGAACCTGAATATTTTGATCTAAATGAGACTGAAACCTATCAGATACTAGTTCCAAATTATGTAAGGCAAGGTGGTGATGGATACGCAATTTTGACCGATTTACTTGCATCGCCTGTAGACTTTCTTGCTATGGACGCAATCAAAGAGTATATAACTAACTATAGTCCTATCAATCCCACTCTTGATGGACGGATTGTTATCAAAAACGAACAAAAATACTACAAGGACAATTTAGCTAATTAATAATAATAATAATGATTTATTTCTCACCACAATAATATTTTACAGATACATTTTCTTTTACATAATATTAATTTAATTTTACAATATTGTGGGAGACTGGTGCCTAAGCTAGGCTCGTGACCTGTATTTCAGGACACCACCAATTAAAGAAAAAGTAAATTTTAAGGCGATAAAATAATATATTTTAAAAATAACAATAACAATAAAAAATGCCATTAAGATAATATATTAAATTTTCACTAAAATGTACAGTTCCAGTAGAATGTACTTACAAAAAAAATGCATTTTCTTTTGTTTTATTTGTGATGGTTTTAAAAGTACTTAGTTTTTATTTGTGTTGTGTTTTTAAACATATTTTTTATATTTTTATTGTTTTATACACAAATCAGTATAAGTTTTACACAATACTTTGTGTTTTAATAAAAAATGATCATGGTGCCTATTTTTTTACTGACACAGTAAAAAAAATAGGCACCATTTTTACAAACTTTTATTTATTTTGTGCTAACTGCTAACCCGGCTTCGTTGAGGGAGTTCATTTGAAATTGTGTGCAGAAGTTGGAATCAAGGGACTTTTTTTTTAAATATTTTCTAACTACAGGTCGAGGTATATTATTTTGTATATTTTTTCCATTTTCCTACTCGAGCGCTGGCTGCGCTGGCTACGTACAGGTGACCCTGAGAAAAGCAGGAGTCTTTAAGGTTGATGCCGCAATATTTAAAGTTTGTATCAAATCTTTTTATTAAGAAATAGGTACACTTAGTACCTAAACTCTATTTTTGGTTTATATTCTGTCACTTACATTACTCACACTTCACTGATGGTTTTTATTCATTCACTGCACTTCACTGGTAGGAAAGATTAAACCCATTATCTTCCCCACAAATACAAAAAAGACTACGAATGTTCGACCATGATCTGGTATGTTCCCGAATTTTCTAACCCACGACGGATCTTGTTTTAATCTTGACAAGGCCTTTAATCTTAGATGATGATATCCAAGGTCTGATGATAAAACCAGAAATCGGCAACGGGATCTCATTAAGACTGGAACCCATCTAGTTGTGGTTCGTCGTACAATTAGTCTTGACAAGAACTCTGGCCTTATATGAAATCCAGGTTCTGGCACTGAAACGATCTAGTTCCAGCTCATCTTGGAAGGCTATGGGAACACTGTAATAAAAGAAGTCGGTTAATTACACATCCTCATTGAATTTGGGCTCGTTTAATTCATATAGCAAAATACTCTGATCCTCGATGATATAAAGTCCGATGATAATCCGATGATCGGCCACCTTATGGTTCACATAAGATGGCCGAGGTCTCTGTAATAAAATAGCGAGATCCCATCGAGTCACGAAATTTCTGTATAAGCTTGATAAAAATTTATCTTAACTTGATCTCGACACAAGTAAATCTAAGAAAAAAAAAGATTTGCGTAGGTAAATTTACGCAGGCTTTAGTTGCAGGCAGAAAAAGCAAATCTCATCACAGCTTATGTATTTTATAAATTGTTTAATGCAATACATCCCGAGCCCAGCAGTGGGACATTAATGGGTTGCTGATGATGATGATGAATACATCCAGTGATGACGTGATGGGTTTACTTTAATTTAAAGTTTTATTTTCTTTTTTGGAGTATTTAAAAAGTATATTTTCAAGTATGATTTTCTTTACTTTTTTTTCTAGAAAACCTAACATACATAAATAAAATTCTGCTTTAGCCAACGCTATCAAACAAAATATCCTATCTTTTCTATAACCACCTTAGTGTTATCATTAAGACATTTTTATTGAGCCTATTATTAGTTATTACGTGTTTGGGTTTAGTTAGCGCAAGACCGAATAGCATTAATAATTTTTAATTTATTAAATAATTTTATTAGGAAACTATAAATACCTTAAAAAACCTTACAAAATTCTACAACCTTGACTATATTATTATCGCATCGACAAAACAACGTAAGTATTTTATAAAGTTTGATTTAAGATATTGATTAACCATTTTGTTGTTGTTGTCAGGCACATTCTGAGCTTGCAAGCAATTTTATATATCTTTTTTATGTGTGACTAACATATAGTTTAGTGCTTGTTGTAGAAAAAAAACAGTAGCTAAAATGTGAATAATTGCATGATATACCTATTGAACGCTAAGTGTGTTCCACAGAATAATCGATTGTAATTTAAGGTACCATGAACAAATTATCCATCATCTCAATAAATGTGTTATTCACAATATAATCCAGCTTCATTCATTCACGGAGATGCAACCTTCTGAGATGAAAATAATAAAAAATAAATGATATACTTTTTTATTCGTTTAAAAGCTTTATCAAAACTAAATGTCTTGTGTTTGTACTTGTTTAAAAATACTGTTTGAATATTCTTAAACTATTTCAAAGTTTTTGTTTCAGTCCCTGGGCAATCACGAAGTCGAAGACAGCATATCTGAACTCGCGTCGTTTATTAATAATCTAACGTGCCCAGTCCTCGCTGCTAACCTAGATCTTTCTAAAGTACCAGAATTACAAGTACAGATGAATTTAGTAAATTCTATTATCCTTGACGTTAACGGTACAAAAATTGGCATTATCGGTTATATTACACCCGATACCAAGATATTGTCCATTAATAATGATATAGAATACATTGAAGAAGTTACGGCAATAGAACAAGAAATAGCTAAACTTAAAGACGAAGGTGTCAAAATATTCATAGCTCTGGGTCATTCTGGCTATCTGAAAGACTTACAAATAGCAAAAGAAATTAAAGATATAGATCTAGTCATAGGTGGACATTCACATACGTTTTTGTGGAACGGCACTAACCCAGATATAGAGATATCTCAGGGACCATATCCAACTTTTGTACAACAAGAATCTGGCAGAATGGTTCCTACGGTGCAGGCATATGCACACACAAAATATCTGGGCAAGCTACACCTTGTCTTCGATTCTGATGGTGAATTAATACATACTGACGGAAAGCCTATACTTTTAGATAACACGATACCCCAGGATCCTACTGTATTACAAATTGTAAAGGATTATCACAAAAAGATGCAACAATACACGGAACAAATTATTGGAAGCACTTCCGTCAATTTAGATGGTGACTCGTGCCGTTTAAGCGAATGTAATATGGGCAATTTTATAAATGATGCGATAGTAGAAAAATATGCTTCAGAGTATGAAGGTGATGGTTGGTCTGATGCTCCCATCGCCGTTATGAACTCTGGAGATATACGAACGTCGATTACAAGTTCAAATTTACCAAGAAACATCACAAAAGGAGACTATATCCAAGTGTTACCTTTTAGTGGAAGCATAAGCAAGATTTCTCTAAAGGGTAGTGAAGTAATTTTGATGTTAGAACATTCTGCAGCTAAGTATAACCCCTTGGACGCACGCGGGCAATTTCTTCAAGTATCAGGCATCAAAGTGGAGTATAACATCAAGAAGCCACCGGGAGAAAGAGTTGAAAAAGTGTATATGCGTTGTGGCAACTGTTCAAAACCCGAATATTTTGATTTAAATGAGACTGAAACCTATCAGATACTACTTCCAAGTTATCTAGTGAAAGGTGGTGATGGATACGATTTTTTAACTGAATTACCTGCGTCTCCTGTAGATTTTGTTGTTTTTGACGCGATCACAAAGTACCTGACTAAATATGGCTCTATTAGTCCTACTCTTGAAGGGCGTATTTTTATCAAAGATAAACAATAATACAACAATAATATCAACTCACTAACGAGGTCTTCCCAAGGGACTATGTATGGGGTTCTTCAAAGAAGGAGTGAATAGGTTTCTTAAGGGTCGGCAACGCGTTCGTGATGCCCCTGGTGTTGCAGGCGCCCATAGGCTACGTTAACCGCTTACCAGCAGGTAGACCGTACGTCTGTTTGCCACCGTCGTGGTATAAAAAAAAATCATGGGTACAATTACGCTAAAAAACGTTTCATTATCATCATCATTTCAACCCACAAACGGCGCACTGCTGGGCACGGGTCTCCTCTAAAGAATGTGACGAGAATCTAACCTACTATACCACGCTGGCCAGACATGTTGGTATAGGGTTTGTTTCGAATTTTCCTTTTCTTGCAGTGCTCTTGTATGTATAAGGTTTACCCTTAGTCGCCTTTTACGACACCCCCAGTTGAGATGGGGTAGTGACATTATGTATTCTTAATCCGTAACAATACGGAACAAAATAACGTTTAAAAAAATATGAAGAACATGAAATCAAAATAAAAACTACCATTCTGAAGTTTTTAAATAATATTTTACAAGAATTTACTTCCTATTGATGTAGTACTTACCCAATGCATTCATCACCATCATCATCATATCAGCCGAAAAGCGGCCACTGCTGACATAGGCCTCCTCAAAAGACTTCCAATAGGACCGGTCGTATGCGGCCTGCATCCATCCTAAATGCATTATTTTCACTTTATTTTTATTAATCTTTTTTTATATTTATGGTGCATTGATATACAAAACTTCGACGTCTCCTCCCTAGATGCACTCCAACGTACTGGTTTATAGTGTATTTATCTATGGCAAAAGTCACGCTCAATACTGTCGCCGATATACTATCAAATTATAATTACATTATTAGAAAATAATTTCTGTAAAATTAGTCTTATTTAATACACATTGCAATTGCTTTTATACATATTAAGTATATAACATTACTTAAAACGTAATAAAACTTTTTGACGTTTACACTTCACGACAGCGAAACAATTGTGTGATAATTGAACTCTTTTTGAGCTCTATTTTGAGCGCCATTTTTTGATCCCTGAGTGTGCGTCTCGTGTTAAAGTCAATGTTGTGGTGCTGTATAAACAATTAGTTTTATATTTTAAATGTAATATGTAATAATACTCAAATATATTTTTATACAATAGGTACTTTGTGTATTTATTAAACATTGAACTTAGTTAATTAATAAGGTAAATTATAGTTTAATTAAAAGAAAAATTCAATAATGTGGTGCTGTATAAAATACTAGTTTTATATTTTAAATGTAATAATACTCAAATATATTTTTATACAATATGTACTTTGTGTATTTATTAAACAATAACTTAGTTAATTAATAAGGTAAATTATAGTTTAATTAACCTCAACTGGCGAGAATGCATGAAAAGACTGATGAATGTTGAAGAAGCCAAAGATGTACGTCAGAATCGTAGCAAGTGAAAGGAAATAGTAGTTGCCTACCCCTCTGTTGGGAAAGAGGCGAGATCTATATGTATGTATAGTTTAATTGAGTCGAAGTCAGATCACTGAAACCTATACCTAGGTAGGTAGTCATATTTTGAATATAATAGAATGCAAGGTATTATAAATTATTATACCGGCAATCGTTTTTTTTTTTCAAATATGTAATGCAAGATGATATAGATTTTTTCCAATGTACCTACATACAGACCCAGACTCTATGTACGTTAAAATATTAGGTATACTGTGTATGTATAAACGCGAAAGCGAAAATTTTTTGTAAGTATTATTAAATTATGGCATGTTCCTTTTTAATGGTTGAATTTATTTTTGCTATCTTCCTCTTATATCAACTTCTTCGATCTTTTACAGTATCGTTAGTTTCCATAAAGTATTAATTCTTATATGATAAATGAGATGCTTTCTGTTGATATTTATTTTAAAAAAGAAAACATTTTACATATCATTGACACCGTCTTCAGTATTAAACAGAGCTATCATTTAATACATCTCATTTGGCTATTCAAATAAACTGGACTTGTACTTATTAAATATTTTCATTATTCTGTTTACTAACCAACACGCATGTGATTTGTCTTGTGTCTACTAACATTTCTTAATAAGAATCAACCTTTTTAAAAATAAATCTATCTATTCAATAATGCACCTATTTTTTAACTCTTCACTATTCACATGTTTGCATGGGGTTGCATGATTTGTTTCAACAGACAATTATTACATTAGTGATTTTTTGTTTCAGTCGCTGGGAAACCATGAATTTGATAATGGCATATCTGGACTCACTCCCTTTATCAAGGCCCTTACTTGTCCCGTTCTAGCAACCAATCTAAATCTAGCTAGAGTTCCCGAATTATTAGTCGAACGAAATCTAATGGACTCTGTAGTATTCGATATAAACGGTACAAGCGTTGGTGTAATAGGCTACTTGACTCCTGATACTCAGTTCTTAGCCATAAAAAATAATGTTATATACATCGAAGAAGTAACAGCAATTAAAAAAGAAGCAGCCAAACTTAAATCACAGGGCATCAAAATCCTCATAGCTCTCGGCCATTCTGGTTTTACGAAAGATTTAGAGATTGCCAAGGAAGTGGAAGACATTGACGTAGTTATAGGAGGCCATACTAATACATTTTTATGGAATGGTACAAGTCCTGATGTGGAGAAACCTGAAGGACCTTATCCGACTTTAGTCAAACAAAAGTCTGGTAGATTAGTTCCTGCAGTACAAGCTTATGCTTACACCAAATATTTTGGAAAATTACACCTTATTTTCAATTCTGATGGTGACCTTATCAAGGTTGATGGAAATCCAATCCTCTTAGATAATTCGGTACCCCAAGACCCTGATGTCTTAGCAATTGTCAACCGTTACCGAACTGGGATAAGAAATATAACTGAACAGGTTGTTGGTACTACGTCAGTGATTTTGGAAGGTCAAACGTGTCGCTTGAGAGAATGTAATATGGGTAACTTGATAACTGATGCAATGATAGAAAAATACGCAAAAGATTATAAGGGTCGTGGTTGGACTGACGCTCCTATTGCTATCATTCAAGGAGGTGGTATAAGAGCTTCGATTGCTCATATAGTCTTGCCAGCTAACATCACAAAAGGAGATTTATTGCGAGTGATGCCTTTTGATGGCAATCTTGTCAAAATAAATATAAACGGTAGCAACATATGGAAGATGTTAGAGCATTCAGTTGAGAAATATAACACAATTCGTGCTCCAGGACCGTTTCTTCAAATGTCGGGAATAAAAGTAGAATATGATTTTCGTGGACCTCCTGGATCTAGGGTTCTACAAGTTCACGTGCGCTGTGGCATGTGCTTGAATCCTGAATATTCTGTTCTAAATAAAACTATGTTCTACAATATCTTAATGCCTGCCTTCCTTTCAATGGGAGGAGATGGTTACTCAGTTTTCGAAGGTTTGCCCTCTACAGCTTTAGCTTACGATGAATTGGAGTCTACAGTGTCGTATATAGAGAGCCGAAAAACTATTTACCCTGCAGTAGAAGGTCGTATCATTATTGATAATCTTAACAAATTGAAAGTGAATTCTGCAGCACATTTAAAAATGTCATTTGTTACAGTATTTATATTTGCCTTTTTCTATCTGTTTTAAATAAATAGGTGTATGTTAAGTAGTCACGTTACAATCCCCGTAGGTAGGGGGGATATTAATTCACATTTACCAGAATTTCAAAGAACGAAGTTCATCACAAAATATTATTTTCATTAAATCACGTAGTGCTCTATAAAATAATATTTTATACACTCTGTAATATACCGTAATTGTATTGTACGCGGAAATGAAACCCATTGTTTATTGGTATTTTGGTATATTGGCAAGGCTTGTTCTAGTAGTACTTATTTACTCGAAAATTAATTTTCAATTTCGTATCTATACTAATATTATAAAGCTGAAGAGTTTGTTTGTTTGGTAGAATGCGCTAAACTCAGGAACTACTAAACCGAATTGATTTTTTTTTAGTGCTGGATAGCCCATTTATCGAGGTATATACAGGCTATAGGTATAACATTACGCTACGTCTAATAGGTGTTGAGTAGCGGCCAAAAAGCTATTTACTTATTTACAATAAATTTCCAAAAATAACGTTTTGATGGGCTCAAAATACCTAGTCTCAAATCATACACCTCAACAAAGGATGTACTTAAACAAAGCTGTATGTAGTTAGTGTTATTTCTGAAACATCATGAATGTTTAGTTTTTAATACGAATCTGTTTTATAATAATAATATGAATCAATTTTGTAACTTTATTATTGATGAAAAAAAATGTTTTATAGAACTTATTTGAATGAAATGCAATATTAGTTTTAGAAATTATCCTCGTTTCATTGATCTAAGTATTAAAAAATCTATTGAGTTACAATTTTAAATATTTATTTCTTATCTGCTTACCAATTTATTGTTAATTAGTTCGGGTGATTTAGGTAAATCGATTTAATTCCAATAATTTAGAACAATGCAATGGCTTTAATAGTGTAGTGTACCTACATGATTAACGATTTTTTATCCTTGATTTTCTTCATGACAATAAAAGCCAAGAAGCACAACAATTGTTATAAATAATCGATTTATCAACTTACTTCTTTCAAACAATATTATTTCTTTATATCACTATACGGTGGTAAAAAGGCCGGATGGTAAGCATTTACCGTAGCCTAAGGACGCCTGTAATACTACCTCTAGTTCATCACGAACTCTTTGCGTACCCTTAAAACCTCTGCCTACCCCAATGAGCTGCTCTGGACACTAGGTACTCACTTGGCTGCAGTCATCTGTACGGTGAAGATACACAGACGTTGGACAGAAGGAGAAGACACACAAAAGACGAGACGGGTGGCTCAATTTGAGCAGATATTGTCTTAAAAATTCCTTCAAACACAACAGCAGTGTTGCCTACTATACTAATTTCTTTGCAGAGCAATTTTAATGCACTTTTGAATCAATAAAAAACTACATGTAGGTAATTTTTTAATATTTATATGTGTTCAACAAATTTTATAAACATAACCTAGTGAAATTTGCAATGACGTGAAATGAAATGAACGCCACGAATTGAAAATATCATGAGCCCGCCAATGACCTAACAAAAATCGTTAACAGTCGAACTAGTGCCCACCTACGCACACACACGCACTAGAATAATAAAGCACGCGCCAATCAATAAAACTGCAACTGAGCGCCAGACAAAGTAATCACGATGATTGAAAACACTGTTCTACGTTTATACATACGTGTACCTATGTCAAATGAACAACCAAATACCTATAATTCCAAACATTCTGTGCTTTCACATTCGATATATTTTCCCTTTGATGCTCAAATTTCCAATACAACTGACATGTGTACCTATTACCAACAAATTCCAGCTTTGATGAGATTCCGAACGAATAGTGACTGAAAAACAGGCGTTGGCTCACTACGCACGCGTAAAGGAGTGTCCTTTTAGATTACGTACAATGTGAATTCTTACTACATTCACTTTTGTTTCAGTCTCTTGGAAATCACGAGTTCGACAATGGAGTCAGCGGACTGACCCCGTTCATAGAAAACCTGACATGTCCAGTATTAACGGCCAATCTTATCCTGACTAAAGTGCCCGAATTAGCCAAGGAGTCCAATCTTATGAAATCCATTGTGATTGATGTTGACGGTCATAAAATCGGTATAGTAGGATACCTAACACCCGATACTAAGGTATTAGCAGTACCAAATGATGTCGAATATAGCGATGAAATTGAAGCGATTAGGAAGGAAGTAACGAAATTACGAATTGGAGGCATAAATATTATCATTGCGTTAGGACATTCCGGGTATATCAAAGATTTGGAAATCGCTAAAGAAGTAGATGGTGTTGATTTAGTTATTGGTGGACATACAAATACTTTCTTATGGAATGGAACTAGCCCTGATTCAGAAAAATCTCAAGGACCTTATCCATCTTATGTAACTCAAGCATCTGGAAGAAATGTAGCAGTTGTCCAAGCTTATGCTTATACTAAATACTTAGGAAAGTTGCACCTATTGTTTGATTCAAATGGTGAAATAATCAGCGCTGATGGAAATCCTATTCTTCTAGATAATACAATCCCCCAAGATCCCGACGTCTTGGAAATCATTAACAAATATAGACACGGCATACTTAACGCAACAGAAAAAGTACTTGGTTATACATCTGTTGTCTTAGATGGCCAAAGCTGTATACTTGAAGAATGTAATCTTGGCAACTTGATTACAGATGCTATGGTATTTAGGTATGCTGTAGACTACGCTGGTGAACATTGGACTGACGCACCGATTGCTGTGATTCAAGGAGGTGGCATACGAGCTTCTTTGGCGCACACGAAAATGCCTGCAAATATAACTCAGGGTGATTTGTTAACAGTAATGCCTTTCAATGGTAAGGCAGTTACTGTGACAATGAATGGCAGTATTTTACTCGAAATGATTGAACATTCTGTTGCTAATCACAACGTTTTGGAAACGCCCGGGCAGTTCCTACAGTATTCTGGCGTGAAAGTTGTTTATAATCTCAAGAAACCTATAGGATCTCGAGTGGTAGAAGCAAAAGCAAGGTGTTGGGCTTGTGAAATACCGAGCTATTCAAAAATCATAGACAAAGAATTCTATAAAGTTATAATGCCCAGTTTTGTCGCTATAGGTGGAGATGGTTACTGGATGCTCCAAGGTTTACCAACAAATTATTTAGATTATAATGAATTAACAAGTACTCAATATTACGTTACAAAACATAGTCCAATATACCCTCAAGTTGAGGGTAGAATTGTTTTATTGAACAAAGAAGATAGTATAGCTAATGATAACAGTTCCTCGTCTATTATAAGATTATCTTTGATGCCTATTATAATAGCATCGTTTAATTTACTTTACAGTTTTTACAAAGTTTTTAGTTTGTAACTAAATTATGTATTAATATAATGGATGTCTGAGTCTTGTGTTTATGAATGTTAAGTTTTCAAACTCAGTAACAATAAAATTAAATGACTGACTACCTTATTCCTATGTTTTTGTGAATAAAATAATTTGTAAAATTTTTGTTTGTTTTTTTTGTTATTCACTTTTATTTATTTTGTTAAAAACCATGACACTGATTCATTACATTTAGTGCCATCTACTTTATTTTTGTTAGGTTTTTCGTAACACATACCTACAAATACAGCTAAGATTGCAGCTAACAAGATATTTAAAAAAAAAAAACAAAAAAAAATTTAAAAAAAATTAAAAAAAAATACTAAAAAAAAATTAAACCAAACTAACTATTACTAATTAAAATAAATTAAACAAACTATCCGAAGATTAAAAAAGAGTAGACTGGCTTTCTTGAGTGTTCTCTTAAACTCTACTTATCTTCCAGACTAGGGTCTACATCCTAGTCAACGAACGAGTCTGAAATAGATAGTCTGCTAGCTTAATTATTTATTAGATGAGTAAAATTACAGGCAAATAACTAGGTATAATCTACTCAAGATACCTCCCAGTAAAATGGTATGCCATTTTTAACCAATTTTTAGTTTATAAACTTGAATTCAAAATTTAGAATAACGCGTTCTTTTCATTTCAGTGTCTCGGCAACCATGAATTCGACGAAGCAGTGGATGGTTTAGTACCATTCATCAGAAACATAAGTGCTCCAGTTTTAGCAGCTAACCTCATCCTAGATAAAGTACCTGAACTGCAAAACCAAAAAAACTTATACAAGTCGATCATTATAGTAAAAAATAACGTTAAAATAGGCATTATTGGATATCTAACTCCAGAGACCAAGTATTTGGCTCCAAAAACTAACGTCGAGTACGAAGATGAAATCCCAGCTATAGCTCGAGAGGTAACAAAGCTAAAAGAACAAAATGTGAACATATTAATTGCTCTGGGACATTCCGGTTTTGTAAAAGACATGAAAATTGCCCAGGAAGTAAAAGACCTCGATTTAGTCATAGGTGGACATTCAAACACTTTCCTTTGGAATGGTCATACTTTAGAGAAACCTGAAGTTTCTCAAGGACCATACCCTATAGAAGTAAAACAAGAAGACGGAAGAATTGTCAGAGTTCTTCAAGCTTATGCTTACACCAAATATATGGGCAAATTGCACTTAATTTTCGACTCACAAGGGGAAATAGTAGAATGTGACGGCAATCCCATACTGCTAGACCAAAAAATATCGAGAGACCCTGACCTTATACAAACTATAGACAAATATAGAAATGACGTAGATAAAATAAACAACGAAGTTGTTGGACAGTCTATGGGATTCTTAGATGGAGGTTGCAGGTTGCGGGAATGCAATTTAGGAGACCTGATTACTGATTCCATGTTGAACTACACAAGAGAATATCATCACGACCAATACCCTGATGTCAACATAGCGTTAGTGCAAGGAGGACGTATAAGATCCTCAATAGACCATGAAGGCAGTCCTTTCACATTAACAAGGGGTGATTGGATTACTGTATTACCATTTTCCGATACATTAGCTATTGTCACAATGAATGGTTCCATTCTAAGGCAAAGTCTAGAACATTCTGTGTCAACATGGCGACTTGTGGACAGCACAGGTCAGTTCCAACAGTTTTCTGGCATGGAAGCTGCCTACGATTTAGCGAAGCCTGTCGGTTCCCGAGTTGTCACAGCGAAGGCTGTTTGTTCTAATTGCGGTGATTACACAAAACGAGATATACAAGACAATTATGAATATAAAATGATGATGCCAACGTTTATAGCTGATGGCGGAGACGGATATGATATCTTCGCAAATCTTCCTAGAGAAACTTTAGTTTATAACGAATTGGACTGCATTCTGCACTACCTCAAGAAATATAGCCCTATTAATCAGCAACTAGATGGCCGAATCAAGGTATTGAATGATGACAAAGTGGATTCTACAAACACGAACGAAGGAAGAGGAATCGGAGCCCTATCCAGTGGATTTATGATTCAGAATAATATTTTCATGATTTGTGTACTTTGCTTTTCGGGATATTTTTTTAAGTAGATAAAAGGTAATATTAAGTAGTTGATAATAATATGGTCATGATAACACTACTTGTCTGCTGTATAAATGTATAGTAGGTATCTATTTTACTTTTACTTTTTTAATAAGTTCAATGTACATATTGAATCCTTTTTATTTTTTAATTTAATTGAGATAAGATACGGAACTTTCAGTATATATTATATTATTGTATTTAATTTTTATCTACCAAAAATGTATAGGCCCATGGCGAATACCTGTGCCATTTTATTTGGAATTAATGTAGGTATTTATGATTACGGTAATTTATTATTTATTTGCTTGATATAAGGCGTCCACTACACTACTTTATAGTTGTCTGGAATTGCCCGAGAACGAGAGTAGAGTTTATAATTATTTTTTGAGTTAAATGCCATGAGAGGCTAATTTGCTACATCGACCAGTTACTACTGATCTTTTGCAGCGCTCGCTCACATATACCTAAGTGCCCACGCTCTCTTAAATAAGCTTGAGAAACACTGTTCTACAGCGACTCCATTTCAAAGGTTAGCCTTTACCCGCTTGACATACGGGAGCTCATTATAAATATTATTTATTCTGATTTAGATAGGTTTAGGTACAGAATAAGGTTACAAACATACCTACATACATCTTTCCATGCTCACATACTAGCATTTATAATAATAGTACTTAGTAGCCGCAAATAGTGCTCAGCGGTGTGTATTAGGAGAGACCAGAGCTTGATTCTGACTCGTCGGATTGCTCCCGGATCGCAAATAAAAAATAATTTACCATTTAGAAAATTAAAAACGGATTAATTTGAGATTTTTACAACCATCTAATATTTTCCGGCCGAAACTAACATGATAATTTTCGGCCGGAAAATTTTCCGACTGCTCAGAATCAGGGGGCTAGTCCAGCAGTGGACTAGAACAGCCTGATGAAGATTATGACAAAGGTTGGTTCCTAACACTGAGGCGATGCAACCTGGTGCCCTGCTGCAGGTATCCCTAAGCTGCAAATGGATAGATAAAGATAACGAATTTAGTTATTTAATTACATGAAGTACAAATATCTGTACTTAATTTACCTTCAATTAAAATGTTAAGAAAACAAAAATGTTATTTTTAATTATTAGCATCAATATTGTGTGTAGATACATTGTTAGGTAAATAATTATGTAATAGACCAGTAGGTACCTATCATTAACAGTGCCTAATATTGTGAACGTAAAATAATCATCGGTGGTTGCGGGTGGCCGTTCGTTGCAGGCGGCACAAAGTCGCTTGTTGTGGTAGAAATTAGGCCCTTCTTCCTCGTAGCCAAACTTTTTAGTCAAACTGGTTTGATTATGAGGAATTACGTTTCCTCGTGGTCAAACTTGTCTAATGACCCTCCCTGTATATTTAAGTTAAAAATGTGTACAGTCAACCAATAAAGTGCTTGTTCATAAGCTTAAAAAAAGGCTGCCCTCTACCAGTGTTTAATAATATAATATAATAATAATATTCTACCACATTCACACAGCGCCATCTAGTCCCAAAGTAAGCAATTATATTTGCTTGTGTTATGGGTACTAAACAACTGATATACTACTTAAATACATTTTTTTTTTGTAAATACATACATATTATAGATAAATTACACCCAGACACAGAACAAACCTTTATGCTCATCACACAAAGATTTGTCCCGGGTGGGGATCGAACCCACGACCTCCAGCTTAGCAGTCAGGGTTACTAACCACTAGACCAACAGGCCAGTCAGACATTGTATTATGTGTGAACAAAGTACCTACTAGGCTAGCATAAGCTTGTAGGAGGTTGTTATAAAAGTATACATAATTTTATAAATGTTTAGAAATCTCTTACATGCTTCTGTTATCCTACTACTTTGTTCACACACAATACAATGTTAAACACTTTGGGGGAGAGGGTAGCCTTTTTTTAAGCTTGTACTTTATTGATTGACTGTACACATTTTTAACTTAAATATACAGGGAGAGTCGTTAGAGAAGTTTGACCACGAGGAAACGTCATTCCTCATAGTCAAACCAGTTTGACTACTAGGAAGAAAAGAAATTAGGTGAGGCCTATGTCCAGCTGTAGGTAGACGTCATTGAACTGATATCATGATGAGTATAATGAAGAGAATTATCTGCGATGTACGTAGCTGTCCTTGATTCTTGGCCTTGAGATAAGTTTGTCAATAATATTCAGGACATTTAAGAAATATGTATTGGACACAATTTCTACCTCATGTAAATACAATGAAGGTTTCACTTTCTTAAACGGATGAGACAAACGACCAAATTAACGTCGCGTCTTCTCTTCGCCTCTACCGCAATGCCTGAAAGGTGTGATTAACACTTACTTGGTCAACATCAGGGATTTTAATTTTGATAACACAAAAAAATAATCTGTAATTAGTCGAAATTAGTCGCCAAATCAGCAAGCTATGGAACGAGCTATGCTCGGCGTCTCTTTGAAGGACATACTTCGCAACGAGGTAATCCGACAAAGGACCAAAGTTACCGACATAGCTCGTAGAATAAGTAAGTTGAAGTGGCAGTGGGCTGGTCATATCTGCAGAAGGACCGATGGACGGTGGAGCAAGCGTGTCCTAGAGTGGAGACCGCGACTCGGCAAGCGTAGAGTAGGACGCCCTCCAGCTAGATGGTCCGACGACCTAAAAAAGGTCGCTGGGTCTGACTGGATGCGGAAGGCGGAGGACCGAGTGTTATGGCGCGTGTTAGGTGAGGCCTACGTCCAGCAGTGGACTGCAATAGGCTGAAATGATGAGTCGCCAAATATTGGAATTAGTAGGTAAATGGTTCAAAAGGGGTATAATATATGTGGCCGATCAGGAGTCTCCCCAGCTTGGGCACATTTATATCCCAAAACCTAGGACACCTAGCGAAGTTCTGTTGTCTACAAAATTTAGTCGAGAATTTGTTGCCGTCATAAATTTTTATTAGATCTTAGTTTATTATTCTTTCAAATTTTCATTTAATCAATACGGCTGTTTTTAAGATCTTTCCACT
This sequence comes from Laspeyria flexula, assembly GCA_905147015.1. Lineage (NCBI taxonomy): Eukaryota > Metazoa > Arthropoda > Insecta > Lepidoptera > Erebidae > Laspeyria > Laspeyria flexula. The sequence goes on along the minus strand of LR989964.1, from coordinate 4,424,293 downwards.
ACTTAATAATGTGAAATATATTGTGTTATAAAAGGTATTGTTTAGTTATAAGTAACTGGGTATTTATTTGTAATTATTTCAAATAATAAAAAAAACAGATATTAGCAAAAAACTCACATTTATTATAAAACACATAGTTTAGTAGAATATAGTGGTTATAGAGATTATTCCAAAAACATTGTTTTATTTTATCCCTTTTCTTCGAGAACTTGTTATAATCTAAAAAAAAATAGGTCTTAAACGTGACATAATAAAATTAAATGCGCTTTCATATTACCGTTAAAATAGCTCATATTTGTGCGCACATGCGCATGCGCATTAGGCATAGCTGGAAAGGTTCCTTGACAGATCGACCTTTCTTACGAAAACTATTTTAAATTCATATAGATCTTTACGTAAAGATTATGATTTACAAAGGAGGTCGACATAATGAGCGTATGAAACGCCAAAGTGGAAGCGCAGTTAGGGTCGGTCTACCTTGTACAATAATAAAATCACACAATTGTTTGTTAAAGGCTATTATTATTGTGGTACTGAGAGTACCTGAGAGCCTATTCATGTTAAATACTTATTTCTGATCCTTTCGAACAATATCTCAGAGATAATTTGAGAGAACAGAACAGAAACCATATTCTCCAATCGCTGCACACTAGTGAAAAAAAATCACAATCAGACTTATTTGTAGAAAATAAAACATTATATGCTCTTAGCTTAATTCGATCTTTTTTTTTTGGTAAGTGAATCACAATAAAAGAGATTACCCTTTTGTCCGTAAGTATATAAATAAAAAAATGGTACTTAATGTTAAAGTAATACCGTCGTATTTTCAACTTTCAACTCGCAACTCACATTGCGAGCTACAGAACACCTATAGAAATACAAAAGACATAAATAGACTTAACATAATTATTAATAATCACATAAGAATGTAATTGGACTGGCCTGTTGGTCTAGTGGTTAGTGACCCTGACTGCTAAGCCGGAGGTCGTGGGTTCGATCCCCACCCAGGACAAATCTTTATGTGATAATATAGTAATTTATCTATAATATGTATATATTTACAAATAAAAAATGTATTTAAGTAGTATATCAGTTGTTTAGTACCTATAACACAAGCAAATATAATTGCTTACTTTGGGACTAGATGGCGCTGTGTGAATGTGGTAGAATATTATTTAAAAAATATTATTATTAAATAAAAAAATTGTTTTTAGGCTCTGTTTCACAGATAAGTGTCTAATAAACTACCAAAGACTTTTTGGCAGATCTAATATGAAAAATACATAAAAAATCTGTCAACTAAGTCTCACATATTTGCCAGTGGTGAAAGAGGCCCTTAATGATTAATTTATCAGAAATAAATATTATTGAATTGAATTTTAATCGTCCCTTACTAATTCTTATTTACTAACGTTCACACTTATGATATAAACAGTACAGTAGAATTACACACTTATTAATACTAATATAAGGCCCTGTTTCGACCTCTTCTTTTCGTGATTCAATTGCATGTTCAGAAAACAGGTTTTTAAGGGGTCGGCAATGCACTCTTTATGGACGTGTTGCAGGCGTCTATCGAGTACGTTAACGTGGATGTTCCAATACGATTCCTTCATACATTTTACTAGTGTTATTGTCTCTCAATATACCTTTTAGGTTGGACAATTAATTTTATCACTTTTCTAGAATACCTAAATAGGCAATTTTTCTCCTTTTTGTTTATTTTAATAATAAATTAGGCAATTTATTACCTAAAGTTAATACGCGAGCCTATTTATTGTAGAAAACGGATAAAATGAATTAGCTACTCTATGTAAAAATGTGTTTATAATCAGAGACAAAGCTTTAGTGCTCCTAAATCCTTTTTTTAAGCTTATATTGCAAAACAATGTGTTCACAAAATGTTTTTACCGTTTTCAAATAGATAGTTGGTACCAAGTGATGATCCCACATACCATACTTTTTGACGAAAACAAATTAAAGTTTGATTGCTTTTCCACTGATAATTTCTTTTCTCTAATATCCAAATTTTATTGAATTTGATTTAGTATGGTGTTTTGGTTCTGTATCTTTCTGTGATATTTCAAACTGTAACCAATTGAAATACTATGGCGATCTCAGACCAACAAAAAAGTAAAGACGGAGCATCACGAACATCAAAATGAAGCCACCTGTTTGTCTATGTGTTTGTTGGCAGGGTTGCCACTTGTTAAACATTTTCCCTATAATTTGGGAAATCATATTATGTGTGTGGGATAAGTATGTATATTGTACGAGTAAGATATTGTTGTGTATGTATTGTATCTCAATTGTTTAGAATGACTTCTATTGCGTATAAAAACTTCATACATTCATAATTCGGTTCGCATAAAACAGTAGGAATAACATATTTAACATTCACAGATATTTTACCACAGGCCTGTATTAAATCAGACCTCTAGCAACACATTGGTGAAATTTATTTATAATTTCACTCACAAGGTTTAGAACTTATACTTACCTAAGCTATTCTATTTTTGTACTCAAAATGTGACCTTTTGAGAGAAATAAAATATATATTATTATTATTATTAATTTATAAATTGTGGGTCATCAATCATAGGTGAAATTATACGCGTACATGCCGTACATTTATACAGACAGATAGGTAGACAGACAATTTTGGCTCCTGTTGCCCTAAAAAGACCATATACTTTTTCTTTAAGATCTATAATGTACAGACATCAGCCTGTTACATATATTAAGATAATTTCTAAATTTTATTACGTTTCATCCCCAATTTCACCCTTCCAAAGCCACCCTTGTCAAAAATATTGATGAGGGTATTTTATATTTTGATAGTAGTACCACAAAACAAATTTTCAAACCTATAAGTTAAAAAACAAAGAAGTTTCATACAATCGTTTTTATCCCTTTTCACCCCCTTAGGGGTTGAATTTTAAAGAACCCTTTCCTAGTACACTTCTAGACATTAAGACAAACATACCCTCCAAATTTCAAGTCGCTACGACCAGCGGTTTAGGCTGTGCGTTGTCTGTCAGTCAGTCAGGACAAAGCCTTATAATATGTATGGATGGATGTTAGTAAAATAAAATAAAATCACTGATTTTGAAAAAAAAAAATTTCCTATTTTTACCCTTGTAGACACAACGCTGTAGGTAGTATTGTTGTCAAAATAAATTATTTTTTATATCTAAGTATAAATCGTTTTATTTGCAATGAATACTATTTACTAGAGACTAATTTAAATTATTTCGATTTATGTGTTCTGAATCGTTTAAGAAAATATTCTAAAAATTCGTAAATTTAAAATTAATTAATTATTTATTTAATATCTCATTTTTTTAATTATTTTAAATCGAATCATGAATTTGTAAGGTCATTACAAATTTCACAAAAGAAAACGAATCGACAGAGTATAATCTGTGGTTTAATAAATGGGGAAATATCAAATCATAGCTATGGCCACATTATTATTTTTGTTTTGTTGGCAGTATTGGTACCAACTAACCTAAAAGTAACCTTAAATTTACAGTTTCATTAATTAAGAAATTATGTTAATTCAAGTATTTACAAGTGATAAGTGATTCCATGGGATTTCTTTTGTATATTACTGTTGTTTTTGCAACCTTTCACAACACAGGTAGGCATTATTACTTTTTTTTATTTTAGTTATTTGTTTACGACGCGGCGACGACTCGTGACGTACTAAAAGAAATTGTCTCGGTTTTAGTGTAGGTGTGTGCGTGAGGTTGTGTGTTTATTTGGAATGTCTTGGTCAAGTTGACTTCACTCCGATTGTTCGTGATGCTCTGTCTTTACTTTTTTGTTGGTCTGAGATGGCGATTAAAAAGAGTGGCCTGAGTTTCTTACCAATTTCTCCTCAGAGTTCAACCTTGTCAGTGAACTGGCCGTAGGCAAATTTGCGGAAACCTTTTTTTTTTGGCTTTGTATGACGTTCATAAGTATCATGTATGTGATCTAAATGAAATAAAAAGATTTGACTTTGAACTAGCGCCATTAAAATGTATAGAGGCGTATCGGAACATCCACCTTAACCGCTGATCATCAACCGGGCCGTATACCCCTTTTACCATCATCGTGGTATATAAATGACAGAGCGGCGCGAATATCATATAATTTTTTTTTTATTATTATTAATTTATCTATAAGGTATTAGTGAAACAGGGCCTATGAAATATAATTTACATAATTAAGTTTATATTAAAAATCCATTTATCATATTATAGCTACTGTAAACCCAACTTTGGCACAACAAACTCCATCTCTTTAATCTTACTCTTCCCTAATGTAAATTTGATCTTTTTTAGGGTTCCGTATTTATAAACAAATATCAAAATGTATAGGAACTAGGCATCGAATAATTTAATGATTTTCATTTGATTTACTTAAAGTAAGTTATTCTAGCGTCTTTCAGACAACTTTTCACAATTTGAACAATCGTGATATACAAAATTAGGATTTGGGGCAATAATTACAAAATTCATTTTTGCTTACATACCTATCAAAGTACGCTAGCTGTATATATTATATACACAGCCACCTTTATGTATATGTCTATGTATATTTATTGAATAGAATAATTTTACAACTGGGATGAATAATGCAGACTTAGTTACTCCACTAGATGGCGCTAAGTGTAACTCACATAGATACCTAAATAAAATAAATTTGTGCTGGCCGGACATTTTCAGTTTTCATTATCAATTTAGTACGGGAATTTGGATTTTATGCGTATTTTATTCAGTTCATAATAAACTTTACTTGAATTATATTCAAAGAATCCAAAACTGCCATTCTCTATCGACGAATAAATTCGAATTTTCTCATTCTAATGTCTATTCAATAGATATATTTCACACCATTGCCATCACAATACCCTTTCCTAACTTATACACTAATAGATAAAATACTTATCTAACATCGAAGAGTACAAGTTAAACATTATTATAATTAGAATGCCGTTTAAGGGCAAATACACACAGAAAATACATATCAAAAAACACTTTTAAAATAGTACACTTAATACACAGACACACAAAGAATAAGCAATTATTATTATATCTCTTTTTTAACGGCTATACTTCTCTCTAAGGTGAGAAGTATACCCGGTCCTTTTGGAAGGCTTGCGCGGGGACACAAGTCCATTATTATTAGTATTATAATTATTTTTTATGAAGTTGTTCGTTATCTGATATTTTCAAACTATTTCGTTTCATAGACCATCTGGCATATTTTTTGCTTTGGGTTGAAGGTCTCTCTTCTAATAGCAACTTTAACCCCCTTATTAAAAAATATGGACTACACTCTTTGCGCTGTAGCATGGTGCGGGTGACAGTTGCCTGTATGACTAGACTAGAACATTCTGGTTGGGTTTAAATTAATTTACTATAGTTATTAATGATTTAATATATTACTAATGTGGTACAGCTGAAATACTAAGTCATAATTTGTAAATCGCGGCTACTTTCATGAGTTAAACGAAATGTTAGTGAAACTGTCACCCGCACCATGCTACAGCGCAAAGAGTATAAGTATTAAACCAGGTTTAAATTGACATAAGCCAATTGTTTTAGTGTCAAAGTTGTCAATTTTAACCTGGTTGGTTTAATGCTTATTCCGTATTTTGTAATAAGGGCGTATAGATTTATTTTGATAGTGTTTTTTGTTCCTTATCAAAACGCATTTGACCCCGGAGATATAGCTAAGCGCAATATGTAATTGGCAAGTTCTTAAATCCTGGGATTCTATTTGTTCTATTTGTGATTCTGGGAGTTTAATGTGTTACAACAACATAGAGTTGATGTTACTTACTTCTTCCAAGTTTAGGTAAATATATCTATCTATTCTGATCCGGGGTCATAATAACAAAAGTTACAAATTCCCTTGTCGAACAAGAACGTGATATAAACGAACTATTTTACTGAGCACACAGCAGACACAAGTTCGCTGAGCACACGGTGGACATAAGTTCGCTCAAGAAGTGGGAGGCATATTTAGAAATAACTGATAATTTCTAACAAAACCTGTTCGTAAATTCAGTTGAAAGTTCATCAAACTATTCAGTAGTTTGATGAACAACCAAAACCTGAAAGCAAAAACGACAAAATGCAAAAGTGGTTGTCACCCGTGCTATATTCTATACCCGTCACATATTCCTTGAGCTGTATGCACAAATAACTTACAGTAGCCGGCAATAAATATTGCACATCGACCTTTGGAAAGAGACAATCGGTTATCTCTATCGCACTTGAACAACAACTGACAAAACGTCACATGACACATACTACCTAAGTGACGTTTTGTCGTTTTTAAGTCGAAATTAGCCGATTCTCTTTCCCAAGGTAGATGTGCAATATTTATTGCCGGGTACTGTACTCGTTTATGAAATAAACATTCACAAGATACGAGAGAATAATATCACATAAATGTAATTCTAATTTAACACATATTTCTTAACCTTTTGACCGCCACATCAAATCGGTATCGACGTGCCTTCTGGTTTTAAGAGCGTATTTACAAACAGAGTGACAACGTCGCAATTAAGTGTCATTAAATTGAATATATAACTTTATTTATGTGGACTTTTGTCGATTATAGTCGACATTGGCGTTCAAATGGTTAATTACTAACCGCTTAAATCTAGAATACTGAGAGACTAGACACAATTTATGTAATAAATACATATTTTTAACGCACACAAAAAACTATTTTATTTACAAAAAAAAAAGCGTTTAAATCATCCCAATCAAAACATTCAGAACACGAATTTATGCTTTGTGGCAACAAATTACCCATAGATTAAGGCTTACCGTGAGTTGACAAGTCACTGAGTCACTCTAATAGAAATGTATGGCAATGAAGAAAATGTCACCAAGTTGTCAAGTTATTTAAAGGCGCAGATCTCCGCATATATATTTATAGACCTTGACAAAACAATGACGGAGACAAACGTTTCTAGTGCCCGATAGGCTTAAGATACACAAAAAAAACAAAATGTATGGATCACTACCTGTGATAAACAGCTGGCTGTGAAACATAAAGAATTTTTTTTGGTTAGGGACGAGATTATTTGCAAAAAATTAAAAAAAAAACTACACACACTACTTTTCACAATGAGTTCTCGCTTCTCAAAACAAATAGAATGTAATGATCCTTAAATAAAAGTTTGAGATTGTATTATTTACCTGGAATTGTTGGTTTTACTGCAGTAGAGTCAATGTGGTAGATCAAATCTAATCCATATACTCATCAAAACCGGGTATTGGGCCAAGAAAAAACTCAATGTGATGAGGCCTTTTCGTAGCACGGCACGGGGGAGACGACCTCCACACAATCTCTTTCATAAAAGGAACCACGCCTTGGAATATTACCAGACACTGCTTCAGTGCTTCCTGACAATCAGCCAACTCTTTGCATGGGGCAAACGCATCAAATACTTCAATAAGCTCACATAGTGGCCTGTAAGATTCCACTGCAGTGTCTTTATCAGCCTTCATTAGTTTCGCAAGAACCGCGGAAGATAAAACTTCATCTTTTTTCTTTAAAATGTCTGCAGGCGCATCTTTAGCAGGCTTTAAGTCGCTGTGCATGGGCCAATCGTGGACACAGGCTTCACAAGCACATATAAACTTGTATTGATATTGTAGGTTTGACTGACGACTTTGACGGGTTTCTATTGCATGATGAAACCTGTAAATATGAATAATTAGCTTTTAATAATTTAAGATTTGTTTATTTTCTAATTATTATACCATCGCTGCGTATGCATCGAGCCAAGTCACTACATTATCTATCTTACGTAATATAATAAAAACAATCCTAATATACATGGCAAATTATAAATTTAATTAATATCAGACACAGCCCAAACACTTATTTTATAAAGTCTCAGTTTTGAAATTTACCTAGGATTTACCTAATAGAAAAAAGTGTTGCGTCACAGAGTAACTCAAAGGGAATTTTTTTCTTGTTCAGTCACAGTGTTAAACTTTGGTGTTATTTATTGGGAAAAAAATTGCATTAAGTCACAGTGTTACTCAATGGGAATTTAATTCCTAATGAGGCACTCTGTTACAAAACTGGGTGTACCTTAACGGGAATTATAACGTCCGAATTATACTCTAAGGCACTGGTTTTTGTTAAATAGTCAGCAAACCTTCTGTCTCAATTGTTACGACACCCTAAGTCATGCAGGAAAATAATAGCATGCAAAAGTATGAATAATAAATAGTAAAATTATAAAACACTAGCTGTTGCCCAGAGTTTCGCTCCCGTCGTTCTTGTTTGGCCAGCTCCTATTGGCCGTAGCGTAATGTTATATAGCCTTCCTCGGTAAATGGAACATCAAATACTAAAAGAATTAATTAAATCGGACCAGTAGTTTCTGAGATTAGCGCGTTCAAACAAACAAACTCTCAGCTTTTTATTAGTATAAAACCACTATCTACATCATGCTTTGTTATAGTGGAAGCATCTTTTCTATGCGCTGTTTTAGTATAAAACTGTGCAGAAACTACTCAAATAACAGACTAAAATATATATTATTTTCAACACAAGACTTAAAATTTCGCTATTAGACTAGGTATATAAAAAAAAATTAAAAAAAAAAAATTAATTCCGAAAAAAAAAACGTATACGGCGTAATCGTCAAATATATAGCGCAAGGAAAAGTTGCCACCATAACACATATAATATAAAATAATATATAATGATTATTAGTACTTAGTAACTGATTCACGCTCTGAATGTGTGAAGGTAGCTCTGGGTTTATCATATCTCTTTTCCTTCGATTCCGACGGTCGGACGGGGTGATAGTAGAACTTACTACGTCCAACAAAAAAGAATAATTCGATTATCGATAAGCCAGATGTCGCTTTAAAATTTTGTTACTCGGTCTTCATAAGGGAAAATAACATATCTGTATTAAATAAGATACGAGAAAAAGTATAGTATATGGTGGTTACATTTTGAATTATTTACCCATTTATCAGAGGCGTAACTATACCATCTGGGGTCCGTGGCAAATTCTTTTAATGGGTAAATGATCATTTTAATGATGAGATGAATCAGTAACAATTTTAATAATCCGCTTAAGCTGTGTTAAAATCCTTAATATTAAGGATAATAATTATTTAATTAACTTGGAATTTGTAATGGTCTCTAGTTGTCTCACTTTAATAGATTTTAAGCAGATAGGTACTTAAAAAAAGGTAAAATACATATTTTTGAAATAAAATAATTTTTATGTAACTCGAGTACACTCCGTAAATTGTTAAAAATTTACTTCTGAGCTCGGCTTCTTAGGCTGGGGCCCTCTTGGGTCGGGGACCCGTGACTTTTTGCCAGCCCTGCAACCCTATAGTTACGCCACTGCCTGCCTATAATGGGTAGACGAGTTGAGACGAAGGTATCAAAGTAATTCCATTTTAAGTCCTTAACCCTTTATAATGGGTAATAACTATTTATTTAAGTACTTAAGAGGTGGTGCAGTAACATAGTTTTCGTTAGTCAGGTGGAATTGTAACAAGCAGGACATTTTTAGGATTCCATAGCGAAAATGGCAAAAACGGAACCCGTGAAGAACGGGTTTTACTTTAGAAAGAGAATGAAAAAAAAAATATATATATATTTTTGGTTTATTGTGTCTCACTTTGTAAAATACAAAGTGAGACACAATAAGTAAGTAGTTGTTTTTTTTTTGTGTGTTTTTTGTGTGCTCAGTTTCTGTGTGATGTTGTTTTACTTGCAATAATCTGTTTTTCTTTCTTTCTTATATATGTCCGTCAATTCATAATTCATTTATTCAGCAGCAATATAAGTTCACAGTTTAACACCAAATAACTTATAAGCTATGTCAATATGATACTAAATTAGTTACAATAGAATATGAATAGGAATTAAATTAATACAATGAAATAAGAATTAAATTTAAAATATAAATTAAATTAAATTATGTAATTGCAATAAGATTATTTTTAAAACATTATAAGAAAATGAAATAAAAAAAAAATACACGTCATCAATTATTATAATTATCATAATATGTCAATAGTATTTAAATATGTCATAACATTAGCATTAAATTCATGTGGCTTATCGAAAAATAGGTCAACAACTTTATTAATTTGAGTGACTTTATTTATAAGATTGACAGCTGTGACAGTAGGGCCATAATTACTTTTAGTACTTCGCCAGGACGGAGGGCAAGCAATAAGTTGATGTTGCCTACGTCCAATACCACGCATGTAGTGATCGGGAACAAAGAAGTGAATGGACTCTCGTACTAATGGATTATCTACATTATTGTTCATTATAAGGTAGTAATGCGTTATAAGCATGTATTTCCGCCTGAGCTCTAAAGTATCTAGGCCAACCATTCCAGACACAAATAAGATATAAATCCTTATGCCTCAGGCATTTTACTCAAAAACTACTCAATGTATACAATGAAATTTGGAGCATAGGTGTCTTGTGTGGGCCGCTATTAGGTTTGGTAGATAAATAATAAAAATAAATAGTTTTAAGGGGGGCATCCATACATGTAATAGAAGCATGAAATTATTTTCTCAGCAAACATTATTATTATATTATTAACAAAAACATTATTATTATTATTTTATTTATTATTTATTTACTTCGGCAGATCTTATAAAAACACTAAGGTTTCTAAGAAAGAAATAAACGCTACGAAAGTAGCATAAATTGTGTGTCCTCTCTATTTATTAATATTTATTATTATTTTAACCGTAGAACCTAAAAAATCTGAATTAATTATTATTATTTATTATTTAATTATTTATTTACCTTAATTATACTTTCAACCAAAATTATTTTGAACATGATCGAATGTACCATTTTTGAGTTACTGCCGAAAAACTGTGCTTCACAAACCGACGTAAGTGCTATGAAGATACGCTCTTTTGTTGCGGAACCCAGCATTGAGCATGGTCCGATATGCTCTTTTTTTTATGCTCTTAACCAGTTTTAATTTATGTGTGCAATTAAGATTTTAGTTAACTCCACAGCAGCTGGCACATAGAAATACATTTCTTTTAGTTAGAAAAATAGGAATAATGACATTTTAATATAATTTTTTAAAATTTTTGCTTTGTAGAGTGGTTTTTGACAAAACAAATATGAACCCTAAGTAAAACAACACGATTTATTTCACTTTGGTTCAACAATACAAATTATTTTAAAATTATTAAATTTCAAGTGCATATTGCAATTCGCTTTTGCTAAGTGAGACATGATAATCAACACAATAAGAAATACAATCGCTTGACTATTGTGTGAAATAAATTTTGCATCTTTATATAAAGTTCAAATATTTTGATATCAGTTAGTCAGATAAAGTAGTTATCACATATTTTCTATCCCTGAAATGGCAAAAATGTAGCACAATCCTCATTATTAAAATATGTAGGTATAATACACACACTTGTGATTAGCATGAATAGAAAGTGTTAAGTAACACAAAAAATTATCATTCGAGAAATAAAGATAGTTTAGTAAGTTAATATAAATTCAATTTCGAATTGGCGACTGCTTCAATGATCACAACCTTCTATAAGAACTAATTAAATAAGAAATAATATAATAATAAATAATGAAATTACTGAAAAGATAATTCTATATAAATATATATCTTGTAAGTTAATTATTATATGCCCGTAGGTAAAAATTGTAGAACCTAATAGTTATTTTAATTTTTTTTTTCTGTAAATCACTGTTCCACAGGTATAAAATCTTAATCTTAAGTATAGGTAAATATAATGGTGTTTTCAGAATAAGTAGGTATTTTCTGGAAGTATCCAAACCATGAGATTTATAGTGATAATTTCTATTTTAAATATTTTTTCTTCCTAAACATCTGACTATTTTATATTGTTTATATTATCTAGGAATAATATATATATATACACAGTATGTGTAAATCATTTTTTCGTTAGTGTATCACTGCCATAGGAGACTATATTCTACAGAACAATTCTAATATTGACAATACTATTCTTGTCCTACTCTTACACATAATCTTTGGGTATTGATAGAAAAGGATGACTATTGAAAATTGGGCTACTGAAAACTAATGAAATTAACTTACCCATAGTTGTCGAAAATTTGCATCCCTTTCTTGATAGGTCTGATGGCAATCAAAGACATCTGTGCCGTACCCAGCTTGCTGTATCTCACCACATTTGGTGCACAAGAATGATTTATCAAACTAAGAAAAGCGTATGCACCACATGCAATATTCAGTTCTTCAACATAATCACCATCTCCATTTTGAGTATTTGTGCTTATACTGTGCATGTTTGTAGAGCTGGTCATTAAATGGGTCATTAATGTACTCCCCACATATTTCTTGACTCTTTCCAGAGTTTCTACATTTGTAAACTTCATTAAGCCTACCATAGCAAAGAAGCGGAACAGAACAGAGGCTGTGAGACACTTTCTAAACATTTCAGCCACAGATCTCTTTTCAACATTTGTAGCCAATGTATGTATCGAGCTGTAATATTTAGAATCATAAATCCAGTCATTCCCAACTTTAGTGCAGCCCCATAGACCAGTGTTCGCCCTAGATTCTGCTATGTCAGCCGTCTTTATTGCGTCATCCCAACTTGCTGAGTCGGTCCAAGATCTCAACACGGTTCTTACAGCCAACCACTCCAATTTGCTAAACTCCAATCCCACTAGAGCAGGCATCATTATACATTCAACAGAGTGATATTGTTTTTCAGCAGCATTACGACACTCAAGGGAACAGTACAATGTGTAAGTACAAGTCAAACATGGATACAGATTCCATTTTCGGGATAAACAAAAGCCACAACAGAAAAGGAACTGGTTTTTAAGCAGCACAGTCAGATATGGATCTTCCTGAACAAGTACTTCACCAACTTGGATGTCTTCATTAGCAATGACATGTCTACCCATCTCTTTAGTGTGAACAACTTTCAATTTCCCACTAGCACTAATATATTTCTTATCTCTTGGACCTTTAAGACTCATTATATCAGCTATTATACTTTCATTTGGATCCTTCTGTTTAGATTTTAATGATTCTATCTTTTCCAAACACTTCTTTCTCCTCTCTAAAAGCTTTTCACGTATCTTTTCAGGGTATTCTGTTTTGAACACAAATTGTATATCTTGTAAACATTCCTCATACAAATCCATCCTAAATAATACTGCTGATCTATTAGACACAGCTAAAACCATGTGTTCTGTTTCTGGTACAGCATAGAGCAGAGACAAATTGTAGCACTGCAGTGCTTCATAATGTTTATTGTGTTTGAAATATGCGTTGCCTTCGTTACGGTAAGTCACGGCGACAAGGTCATCCTTTGGGTTTTTCCTAATGTAGGGAAAGAGACCTACTGATCTCAGAACACGGTATGTGTAAATCATTTTTTCGTAATTCGTTTTAAAAGATATAAGTTTTTCAGAAACTTCAATAATACTCTTACGGCTGGTTAATGATTCAATAGTCAAGGTGTGACAATCTTCCATGGTGCTTTCAGGTTTTACGCAAGATTCACACGCGTCTTGGTCCCAGTTCTTGTCTATATTTCTCGCCATTGTTATTTATTGAAGTTTTATTTTACTGTAGAACACAATGTCGCACTTTGCAACGCCTTTTATCGTGGTAAACTTAGGCTGTGAGATGGTTTTCGTGATTGACCAAAGATTGAAAGCTCAAAATATATCAGTGGACAAATCTGAAAGAGGTCAGTGAACGCACAGGTGAGACTTTACATAATTTGTCATCAATACATTTTAATGTTAGCTTTTATTGATTTTTACAGTGCTTACCGACGTCGCGACGGTGCTCCTTCATCCCAAACTTCTAGATGAACTCTTTATGCCCCAGCCTATAGCTACACACACCATTATAAAACAGTTACTTCAAGATATATCGGCCACTTCTATAATGAAACTTGATGACTACTCCATGAGCAAACTCTGGGATCTTATGACAATGATCTTCAAATGGCAACTATCTGTAGCAACAAATCAAAACATTTTCGATATCAGCCGCCGACATTTAAGAAGTGTTGCCATGCTAATGCCTCAGTTTTTCCCTAAATGTATCATAGAACAAGCTATGCGACGATTTGAAAGTTTATCTCAACGATTCACTGATGATGATTATAAATGTCTCCATAATACACTTATACTTTGGTTTTCAGAGTATCATACTAAAATTTCAGTCTTGATGAGACTAGGTCTCCAAAAGAAGGATGGAACCTTTTGTCTACCTTCGACAGTAAGTACAAATGTTTTAAATAATCTAGGTGAAAATATTTATAAGTATGATAACAAAAAGAATCCTATTGAAGAATACGAAAGCAGATGCTCTGATACAAGTGAAATAAATTGCCTTTTGGCTACGATTGAAAAGGCTCACTCTACAAATAAAGTTGAACTTAAATTACCTATAGAACTCGGAGATAAAAATTCAAAGAAAAAGATTCTAGAAATAGCTAGAAACATACAATATGAATCAATAAATACCAATGTTAAAATTAAGAATACTGATCTTACTTTTAACCCTGTTATTCTAAAATCACCACAAGAAGATCTACTAGAAATGTTAGGTGAAGGCAGTGATACCATGATTTGAAGTTACTTAATATTGATGGAATTCTGTTATTCATATTATTATGTTTCATAAATATTATTGATTTTCGGGTAGAACTCGTATATGTTGACCACCCGATCTATTTTCCCATTTATTGTATCCACACTTTTTCGATGGCAATACTCATTAGAGTTTCTATTGCAAACGTGAGAAGAGATGCCCCTGATTCTGAGCTGTCGGAAAAATTTCGGCCCGAAATGTCAGTGTTATTAGAATGTATTAGAAATAGAATAAAAATACGTCATACTAAGATTCGTAAAAGTTCACGATCCGGGCACAATCCGACGAGTCAGAATCAGGGGGCTGCAGGTAAAATTATTATTATTATACGTCTTTAACGATACAGATGGGACAAGGTAATAATACTCTTACTGTATTACCGAGGGGCGACCTCGACGCGTATAAAGACGTACAAATCTGTTCATACAATCTTTAAGCTGTCCAAATTGTTAATTAAAACATAGGTACGTACGTAAGTACTTGTAGTTTTTTAGAATATTTAACGCTCTAGAATACTCTAGATTTAAAACTTCCAAATCTTATTAGGATCCTATAATAGGTAAATACACTAGGACCCTGATTCTGTGCCGTTGGAATGCCCCTATATCGTAAACTTATTTTTGGTAGAAAATAGGTCGGAATCGAACTCCGATCGCATGACTTCTATTTTTTTTTTATACCACGACGGTGGCAAACAGACCTACGGCCCACCTGATGGTAAGCGGTTACCGTAGCCTATGGGCGCCTACAACACCAGTGACCAGGGGCATCACGAGCGCTTTGCCGACCCTTAAGAAAACTGATCACTTATCCATCATACTATACGGCTTTATAGTATAATTATGAAAAAAAAAAAACAATAACCCATAATTGCTAATTGACATACCTACCTGTTTTTCATCTATTTTTGATGAGTATTTTTAACTTTATTATACTTACTGACTTTTCCGGCCGAAAACTTTCCGACAGCTCATAACCAGGGCCCAAGGACATTGTTCTGCAAGCAATTCCAATTCGTGCATATCTCTGTAAATGGGCACACAGCTGCGTATAGATAGGTAACTAAATAAAACAAGATAATCTACTTCTTAGCCTTGTGCAGTGTGGCTGACACTGGCTTAATTAGCCACCATCGTCGATTTTGATTTTGATGCTGGAGAGACTCGTCAGATCGGCCAACTAAAAACGCTAATAACTTTTGAACCATTGACCGACTAATTTCGACCAATTAGCGACAAAATTTTTGCATTATCAATATCTGCAATGGTGCCTAAGCCTGCTATTTTCCCAATTTTGGGCAATGGAACTCCAAAAAAAAAGCGATGGTGGCTGAATGGATACGGCGAGGCGTGCAAATCACGCGGTCCGAGTTCGATCCCGACCGGCAGTACCAATGTGGATTCCACTTTGTGGAATTTATATGTACTAGTCAAGTGACTTACCATCTGCTAACGGTGAAGGAAAACATCGTGAGGAAACCCACATACCCTAGAAGAAATTCTATGAGTATGTCTGATCCACCAACCCGCACTAGGCTAGCGTGAGTGGATTATGGCCTAAACCCTCTCAGCTCTCTAGCTAGAGGAGAGGAGACCCGAGCCCAGCAGTGGGACTAAAGTGGGTTGCTGATGAATGATGATGAACTCCAGGTGCTACCCGTCACTTTTTTGAGACGTTCTTTCAACTCATTTGTGATCTTTTATGACCATATCCGATGGTCATATTAAGGCCTATAGGCAAGCCACAAAAATAAAATTATAGAAAAAAAGTAAATAACTTTAAAAAAATACTTTATTTCACACATCACAAGTTACGAAACCCTATACCGAGTACAGGTTTACAAACACATATTTGTTGTTTTTTAATAAAGATTGAATTAAAATGACTTAGTTCATATAAAAAACATGTGTTTGTTATTACATCTTAGTATCGAAATGACAATACAATCTTATAAAACGACTACCTAGTTTCTTTGAGATCTTATTTACAAATTGTATTTACATTTCTTATCCTTAAAAAGTAATTATGGTAGCAGTATTATAAGCAACAAAATAAATGCTGAAAATTTTACAATTACGTATTCTGGAAGTCAAGGTGAAATGATCACTGGAACTGATGCTATAAAAATAGTATTTAATCAAAAATCAGACAAAAATATGATAAATAAAAACGAAAATCCTGTTCAGTCTTTAAAAAGTTATTTTTGGCGCACGAATCAATCAATAATTATACTATAGTTTGGTTTTCTCCCCTTATACACTTTTAGTCGTGTTACAAACATTGTCTAGGTCATAGTAATCAGATTTATAGAAATAAATTCCATCTAGCCATAATAAACAAAAAAATAATAATAAAAATCAAAATGGTATTGAATTGAAACTGATTCTGAGCCGTCGGAATGCTCCCACATCGTAAACTTTTTCGAATCATAGGACGAAGTTTATTTACGTTTTAAGCTATTTATTGGTAGAAAATAGTGACTGGCCTGTTGGTCTAGTGGTTAGTGACCCTGACTGCTAAGCCGGAGGTCGTGGGTTCGATCCCCACCCAGGACAAATCTTTGTGTGATGAGCATAAAGATTTGTTCTGTGTCTGGGTTTAATTTATCTATAATATGTATGTATTTACAAAAAAAAAACTGTATTTAAGTAGTATATCAGTTGTTTAGTACCCATAACACAAGCAAATATAATTGCTTACTGTGGGACTAGATGGCGCTGTGTGAATGTGGTAAAATATTATTATATTATTATAGTTTATCGTATTGGAATTAACCGCCGACGCAAACATAGGGGTGTTATAAGTTTGACGTGTCCGTGTATATGATTGTGGCATCGTAGCTCCTAAACGAATGGACCGATTTTGATGCGGCTTTTTTTGTTTGAAATCTGACGTGATCGTGATTGTTCTTTGACATGTTTTATTTAAATTAGTGCAGCCGTTTCAAGGTCATCAACTCTTGTCAGGGGTGACTTTTTCAATTTTGTTTATTAAGGACCTTGTCAACTGTAGCCGTCATCGGCGTACGAGGCATGCGCTTGTCGAGTATAGCCGACGTAGCTAGATCTATTCTATATCTGATTAATAAGAGCTGAGTTTGTAAGACAAATTAAAGTGCACGGTGTATATGGTAAAAACTGTTTGTATTATTTCACCTTTATGATACACATAGAATATATTAAAATATCCCAATTTAAATCTTAACTTATTAATATTACAATTTTGTATTCAACCTTAGATTAAAAGATTCGTCTATGTATTACGGGATACACCGCAAGCGAAGTTAATTTAAAACTTGGCTTATAAAACTGAAGTAAGAAAAAGTCTTATGAAAAAGTATGATGAAAAAATTTGAAAACCAGCGACTGACTATCTGCTTGGCATAAGCTGAACTGGTCACCAATTCGGCGCAACCGTGAGGCACACATTGTATTAATATAAACTTTATTATGTTAATGTGTAAGTCTAATTTTCTTTTTTTTGGATTTTCTCTTGCTACGGTTGCACCAATTTTTTTTTTCGTTGTTACAGTAATGTGATTAATAATTCTCTTTAGTTAGCTTCCTTCGTGGTGGATCCCAGATTTTAATTTGCTATAATAATGTCGGGGTTATTATTGATTTTAATACTAGAATTAAGTACTACTTTATTTTATTTCTGAGACTTTATATCGAGAACTGGACAATAGGCATTAGACAGAGACGTAGAAGACCTTAGATGAGACTATTCAGAACAAGTACAATACCGGATATTATTATAACAAATAACAAAATATATTTAAACTACTTATAAATAAAGCAGCATTCACACAAGAACCAATAAAATATGGCAAAAAAAAAAACAATTTATCCAAAACCTTTATCATAACATTTTAATACAAGATATTATTTATAACTATGCTAGCATGTGTGAATGCGCTTTAAAAGCAAAGCGACAAAATTAAAAAAGTCCTACCAACAACCAAATATTCACAACTTCTTTTCCTATTAATAAAGTTATAACCTTTACCATTCCATGTTAATTTAAGAAATTTATATTATTAATTTTATGGCTGAATAAGGCCCTGTTTCACCACTGATAGATAAGTGTCTGATAAGTTATCTGAAACTTAGATGACAGTTTTTTAACATAATACAATTCTTCTTCTTATCGTGTTTATCAAATACTTATCTGCCAGTTGTAAAACAGGGTGCAGCCTAAGTGTAACCTTACCTTAATAAGATAAGTTTCAATGTAATAAGATAGTAGTTATAGTTTTAAATATAGAATGACGCATAAAAATACCTATTATATGGGCGGCAGCCTATGTTATCGTCAGCTTATGCAATCAGTACGGCAATTTATACCTTGCGCTTAATAGTATAAGGTTAAAAAACGATCAGTAGCATCTTGGTTTCTTTCAAAGATATTTATATATATTTTTAAAGAAATTTGGCATCAAAATACGTTTTCATTCAAAGCATGCAGGCAAAGTAAAGATGTCAATATTTTGCATTTGTAGTGCAATTGTCTTATGGTTATATTTCTATCTAAGTAAATTGTTAAGATAGATTGCTTTTGATACGAGCTTTGAAAAGATTTGAAGTCTCTTTGGAAATTCTTATCGTATCAAAAGGTTGTCAGTCGGTTCCGATCGTCAGTTTAGTGAGGGCCAACACTAGCTTTGGTCAAAGAATAGTGCATTTTAATCTTTAATTATTTGGTAAGATATTTAATGGCATCAGAAACACCTTTGTCTTTAAGAGCGTTTATAACATGACGTGTCGCATCGCAACGCATCCACTTTCAGTGGAAAGTAAGCATTCGTATACACAGTGGTGTAACTATACTATCCTAGGTCCACGACAAATCCAAGGAATAGTACACTGCCTACAGATAATCAAGTTTGATCTTGTAATAGCCGAATAAAATTGCTTTACCACCCTTAGATTAATGTCATCCGCATATCACATAACAATAATGACTATTTTTGCTTGCAAGTGTCATCATTCGCGGCAATTATGACAACTGTCACTGTGACAGTTGTCATCATTGCCGCAATTATCGACTTTTTGAGTTTTTACAAGTATAACAAGTTGGTTCACCTAACACAAGTTATACAGTATCTTGCAAGTTACAAATGAGAAGAAGGTCGATTTTTAGACTTCGTTGACCCCCAAAATCAGTTTTCGTTTATGCCGACCCCTGGGAAACCGATTTCGACCCCAAGGGGTCGATATCGCCCACTTTGGGAACACCTGCTTTACAGATTTTAAGCGTTAAAAGAGGGAAAACTTGGTTGTCAGTTACTGAAATTTGTTTATGATGTCAATCAAGTACGAGTTGTCAAGTAGTTGTGGTAGGAAATTCACTGGGATAGCAATTTTTTTAATAAATGGTAGATTAAGCGCTTGTTTGCGCGGCCTCTCGACCCGGGTCCCTCTTGGACCAGAGTCCCGTAGCATTTTGCCCGTTCTGCGACCCTATAGTTACGCCACTACGTGTACGGTTCTTTGACATTTACTAGCGTATAAAAACGACAATTTGTAAACGCTTTAAACTTCAATTTATGTCAAAAATCAATGAATATAACAAAATGATGTCATAATTAATGTATTGAACTATGTATTATTTATTAATTAATTATAAAATATAACTACGTGACTTATGTTTTCTTTCATCCCTTTCACACTGTTCTGCGGAATAATATTACAACATATTGCCTTCTTTGTCGCACACAGTCTTTCCAAATTGGAAAGTGAGGTAATGCATTTACTATTATCTAATATTAAGAAAACTGTAAGTTTTGGCTTGATTAAAGTTTATATAAAACAAGTGCAGAAAGATACAATTTTATGACTTTTTTAAAGCAAAACAATATTAGAACCTTTCAATCAATTTCCCAATTTATTTGTACGTTTTTACGGGAAATATTTTTAAGACTCAAGAGCAATTACTAATACAAATTAATTAATAACTGTATTCTTAAAATATTAGAGTACAGATTCGCTTATGAAACTTAGCGTCTAACGCCGTTATTATGTATAAAACGTGTTGTATATTTAAATACTTATTTTAATAGAAATGCTGGTATTTAGCGTCTGGAAGATATGAATACTTTTTAAATTATTTTAACTACTTATTAGTAAAATTTTGCTATTCAATGAATATACTGTTCTAAAATGCATTGGTTTTAATTCTAAGCTATTGTGAAGCCTCTTGAAAAGTATTACAAAAAAAAATTGCTACCACGTCTTGATAGTTATCAAAAGAGCGAGATGCATGATTTTTGATATAGACATGATAATTAGACTAAACAGTTTATTAAGTTATTTTTGGTTGAACAAGTTGTCGCACTTGATTTCCTAATGGCAAATTATTTTTCTGTAACTTTTGTCTTCAATCACTGTAAGTGTGCTTTATAAAGGCACTATAACACACCAAGGTCGCAAACACCAACACAGCTTAGCTTGAAAAATTAAGTCGTCAATAAGCTCTGATTTTGCCGACAAAATATGTTGGCTTTGCTAGAGACTATTAGATTCATGAGATTTAACTAAGTAACCTTTTATAAGTTAAAAAAGGCTGTTTGTTACAATATAACAAGCAATTGATTTTTTTAAGCTTTGTAAGCTTCTGAATTACCCTCCCCTCAATACTCATATTATACGTAATGCATACTTTAAAGTGCACGTATACGCAGCAATATACGTGCACGTTGTAATCTTTACGTTTAATGACGTCACTTATCAACTATTTAACAATACAATTCACCGATACGGTGAAACACTTACATACTCTTTTATCATGTTCACTTTGCCATACTTAGGAAGAACAACGCACGCAAAAAACGCACTTAAGTTTCTGATTTTAAAAGCGTTTTTACTGAAGCTTGTTATTTGTATGGTTCTTCGTGAGTACGGCAGCACTCGTGAACGTAGCCCTACCCTTATTACTTTAATCGATTAACCGCCAACTTAATATAGTCGCCAAATGAAAATGTGTCCTATTACCTTAGAAATAAGATCACATTTTCATATTTAGAATCATCGTATTTAAGACAAAGGCGGCTTAATAAAACTATAGAAATACGGAATTTCTAGTAGCATTAGGAGAAAAGCTCGTGTCAGGGAGCATGCTAGCATCACCGTACACGGGCGCGGCGGGACCGTTCGACGCGTACGGACTTCGGGACCAAGTTCTTGTACGGTTTATTGAAGGTGGAGATTCTGGGGGCAACACTGTTTGGGCAGGTTGCTTCGGCTTTTTCATTGGTGCCTTCCCTTGCATTCTTGATTGAACTGAAATATAATAAGTAATATTACGTATTGTAAATCTAATTACTTTGTACAGTTGAAATACTTGATTATGGGGATAAAACTAGGAATATTATTACACAAAATTCTTTCACTAAAGCATCGCTACTTTATTATGGGATAGTTTCGCACCCCATTAAGCGGCGCTATTAGAAGAAAAACGTATGCTGAGAATGAGGCTGTTTAAAAAAAGTGCTATATTTTACATCTCGTCTTAGCTACAGATTATCATATTACCCGCAGAACGTCCACTTATTAATATAGACCTCTTGAGATAGCTAAGATTTAAATGTGTTTTTGGATTGTTTTAACATACTTGATAAGTATACGTATATGCATACTTTAAAGTGCACGTATACGCAGCAATATACGTGCACGTATGTAATCTTTACGTTTAATGACGTCACCTATCAACTATAATGCATATTTAAGTGATACTTATGCTAGCTGTGTAGTTTATCGTTAATGTATTAATTCGTACTGCCGCGGCCGTATGGCTATATTTTTGAGTATTCAAAATGTGTTCCGCGGAATATTAGGGCCCGCAAAACCTCAGTGAGAGCTCCGCGAAAATACTTGTCTTAATAAGTAAAATCTTAAAAACAACTGTAAGGTTAAATTGTTAACAAGAACTTATTTAAAAAACCAAAAAATCCCACTGCCTGAAAAGTAGCCTTTGACAGTCAATTTAAAGCAATGAATTCGAAGAATAAACTGGTAAAAGATCTATAGGCTTAGATATAGAATTCGGTGATGAATACGAATATAACAACACCTTTGACTTCAAAATCTGTTAAGCTATTTAGATTACAAGAGACAAGTGGATCCGCGGGCAAAAGTTAGTGCATATACATATAATTGAATTAGGCTATTAATTAATTTTCATCTGATACCCATATTGCGATAGCACTAAAAAACATCTGTTTGACAGTTTACGGCCGCCATATTGGTTTTTGTTGACGTCACATAGCCTATGATACGCGGGGGGGGGGGAATACAAATCTAATGACACCTCACACTTTAAAATTAGCCAAGCCGTTTAGGCTACAGAAAGTCACAATGGAACAGACATGCCCACCATACATACACGCGAAAAACAATACCCTCCTTTATGGCAGTCGGGTAAAAATCATCTACGTCGTAACTATAAGTTCCTGCGACGTCAGCTGTAGTATATACTTACTGTAAGCATAAGCGGCGGCCACAGCGACAACGGTGATGAGGGTGGAGGTGTACGGCCTGAGTAGTGCCAGCAGAGCGCCCAGCAGCGAGCCGCACGCCACGTCACACTCGCGCTGTACATCCACCCGCAGCTCCTGCGACGTCAGCTTCGACCGCACTGTCACCCAGCCCAGGCCGCACGTTTGTGCTTCGTTCGTTACTATTACTGTCATTCCACCTAAAATAGTATACATGCATCACGCCTTTTTCCCCAGTAGGCAGAGGTGTTTCACACCCACATTTCGCCAGCTATCATGGGACCAAACAGCTATTCGCTAGATGTTTGGTCCCATGAAATAGGGGGCGAGCCTATTGTCATCAACCGGGAACATTTGTTAACCAAACTCCGGGAAAATCTTAATGCCGGAATTTCACGATAGAAAAACCCAATGCAATTTTCACCCGACCCGGGAATCGAACCCGTGACCTCTTGCACAGCAGTCGTATACACTTCCCGCTGTGCCACCGAGGCTGTTAAATTTTAATTAAAAGCTAAAATAGTAAATCATATATTTATTCATTCTGTGTTTTTAGGCGTGCTTAAATTGAAACTTTATAGGTATCTACCTACTTGAATTTTGTAGTTCAAAACACGTCAATTTACACCAACGCAATGTCTTGAGATCTAGACACGCGATAGTTCAGTAAGGCTTACTGCTAACAATAGTTAGTTAGTCATTGTATGTGGCATCCAGCGTGATCCTGCTGTTCGAATCTGTCTACCTTATGGTGCTCCCACATTGCCGTTACAAAATGTTTGTAAACATTTTCTAACATAAAAACATTTACTCACAAATGTTGTCAAATGTTACATTTTGTTAGGAATTGTTACATGTTATAAGTGCTCCTACACTAATAGAAAATGTTTACTAACATTTTATAACATTTAAATCTGGTATTCGCTCGCAGTTTGGTTTGCGTTCTGAGAGCATCTAGACGAAACTGGAAGAGGATTTGCTCATTGTTATAATTTGTTTTGTTATAATTGTTACTAAACATTTTCTAACATGAAAACATTTTTTAACATTTGTGATTAAATGTTTGCTAACAAATGTTTACTAACGTTACTAAACATTTTCTAACGGCAATGTGGGAGCACCATTATGGGAGGACGTCCTACGCTGCGCTTGCTGATGTATTTCTTTAAATTATTTGTATTGATTCATTGCCTTTATTTTCATTGGACAGTAGTAGAAAAGGACTTTGATAAGTCCACAATTATGCTAATACTGTTTCATCATTACAATTCATAAACGTCCAATTGCTGAGCACGCGTCTCCTCCAAACATTTTGGAGAGAATTTAGCCTACTATATCATGCTGGTTAGACGGGTTGGTATAGGGTTTTGTTTCGAATTTTCCTTTTCTTGCAGTGCTTTTGTCTACTTGAGGTAGGACTCCTTTAGTTGTTTGTTATACGACATCCACGGGTTGAAATGGGGTAGAGAAATTATGTATTCTTAATCCTTCACTACACGTACCATTGACAAAGTTTAAACATGATCAGTTTTGAACACATTTCGTTTGCAAGCCGTCAGCGTAATACCTCGCTCGCCCATTACGTTGTTCTCCAATGAGACAAAACCATATTTTGGGACAAAGCCCTTTTTTGTAAAACTCTTTGTATTAATTTTAATTGTTTTATGACTTTTAAAATTTTAGACAGAAAAAGTCTTTAATGGTGTGGATGAAACAAAGTTACCCGCTACCCGCAGCAAGTAGCCGTCGGTCACTACACACAAAATGCAGTCTTAAGGTGCGTGAACTTTTTCGATAGTATATACTGTTTAAAAAGTTTTAAACAAATAAAAATCAAGTGAACTTACCACTATCAACAGAAGTCTCTAGTTTAATTCCAGGCGAAGGAGTCAACCGGACGAGCTTGACGGCGTGCGGGTGTCCCAACACAGTGAACACGGCGGGAGGTGTCAGTAGCGACACTTTCTTCGTAGACACCCTTATTTGTGGCAACAGCATCACTTTGGTACAAGCTCGGTAGACTGCCCATTCAGCACATAGTTCTATTTCTGATGAGTCCGTTATTGAACTCGCTGGGATTATTTTGCAGCCCATTTGACCTGGAAGTGGATCATCATCAGAAACCCATTAGGTCCCACTGCTGGGCTCGGATCTACTCTCCTCTATCTAGAGAGCTGAGAAGGTTTAGGCCATAATCCACTCACCCTGGCCTAGTGCGGTTGGTGGATCAGACATACCCATAGAATTTCTTCTAGGGTATGTGGTTGTATGATGTTTTCCTTCACCGTTGAAAGTGGTTATTATTGTATAATCTTCTTATCGTATATTGTATATATATATATAATTATATTGATCTTCAAAACCTCAATTGATTACTACAGTTAATGTAATCTTAATATTAATTAGATTAGGTACAATAATGTTAAGTGCCTGCACTAGAAATATTCGTCTGTCACAGGCAGTTCAAGCACAATCTATATAATTTAGCTTAGTATGGAAGCCTGAAATACAGGTTGACCACATAAAAACAATGTTACCATTGTAAAAAAAAAATTATACCGATCTCGACCAATCCAAAGTCGAGATTTTGAGAAGAATCTCTGAAATTATACTTAAAACAACTCACCATTAACAATATCGATTACAGGCTCGGCGATATGAGGCGCTTTAGTTCTGCAGATGTACGGCAAGTCTATCGCAACGCCCTCTAACGCGTACCGTTGCTCCTCTGTACAGATGATAGGACTAGAGGTTAGACCGGCCGCTGAGAATGACAGTGGTACTAGTTTGGACGGCCAATCACCGGGGAGAAATTCCATCTGAAAGAAAAGTATGGATTTCAAACTTCAGACTAGTTTTTATTATAGGTTTCACCAAACTTCTAGTTCGCTCTGAAGTTGCTGCGAATAGTTGCGCAGTGACTAAAATACGTCTCGTTGGGGTGTATGCGGAGGGCGGGAGCGGTGATTTGTGCTCGGACGCAGTCCTGTGACCAACCCAAAAACGTCTGCCAGCACTTGGAATATTAAGACACATAACATTCACGCCTACTTTTCGGGTAGGTAGAGCATATATTATCGTATCCAAATTTCAACAACTTTATTGGTGCTACAGAATAGGGGGACCGAATTGCCTTTTACCATGGATAATTCCGTGCTGCCAGCTGTTTTAGTTAATCCAGAAATATAATTACAAATATAAATAGGATATCTTACATATCAGCCGTAGTTCCCGCTGCACAGGCTGTCATTACAATATTACAAAACATAGAAATATAATATTATTATCGGTAGGTAGGTATATATGGACACGGCAACACGCTAGTTACCTTGTCGAGCGGTATCTGGTGCAGCGTGTACACGTTGTGGTGTCTGTCGAGGCGCAGCACGTGGTCGCCCGCCGCGTCCCGCGCCAGAACCGCTAGAGACACGCCGCTGCCGCTGAATATGGACACACCAGCCGGCACCCGCCAGCCCACGCCCTCTAGGCACACGCCGTAGCCGCCGGTCACTGAGGGAAAAATATTATTAAAAAAAATTAGAGGGAAAAAATAAAAGAGGCAAATATCTTGTTGATATGAAAGCTTATGAGTAGGAAACCTAAAAGAACTAAATTTGGCTACCCTTAAAATAGGTCTTTGAGCATAATAAATACTTACCAACAAGTCTGTCAGCCCGCAGGTCAGAGCCAGTGACCCAGACTTCGTCTTTTACCGTGACCCCACTCACGGCTCCTTGGAAGTTCATGAAAGTGCCCGCGGGGTCAAGATTCGCTATTAACAGCTCGGTTCCCAAAATACTGCAATATAATACAATTTCTTTGGTAAGTTGAAACAAAACTGTTCTATCATTTCTTAAAACCAGTGCAGATGAACGCGCATTGCTGCGACGCATGGTTCAGGGATTATAACATTTACAGATCTATATATTTATGTATTTTTTTTGTCTAAGGTTAACTTTAAATCATTGGCTATTGAGATTCTAATTGTAAGTGTATTTAATACGGAAGGAAAAAGCACTTAAGTCAATTTTAAGTCCTTATTGTCACCGCTTGATGGACCTACTTAGCTATAAGTTTTGATATAAGTTTTATGGTACAGTCGACTATTAAATTTTAATTAAACCTCCTTGACTTACGTACTTATTCCAGCTGGTATACCGTAGATAATCACGGTGACTGTATTTTTGCAACTTTAGACAAAAATTTGACTTAAGTGTTTTTGGCCGCCGTGTCAATTCTAAATTTATCTTCATTTCAGGCACTAAACTTAACACTTCATATACTTATATGTACTCATTCTGTGGACAATGGTGTGGGCTATACGTGTACCTCGTTCTAGTTATATCGCCGAGCCTGCTGGCTCTGCGGCCCAGTAGTGCTGGTGCTGGTGTCTGTACATTACCTGTCGCTGGCTCGTCGCGGCAGTGCGGCGAGTGGCGCGAGCGCGGACACGTTGGCGTGCGGCGCGAGCAAGGCGCGCCCCACACTGTTGCGCATCACGAGGCGGACAGCTGCCTCGTGCGCCAAGCCTGCTGGCTCTGCGGTACAGTATGATGGCACTGCTACCTCTACATGGATTGCCTGCAAATAATATAGAATCTAAATATCTAAACTATCATAACTAACTCTATTTGTAACATATTTCTAATATTTTAAAACCTTCCCATAACTATCAATGAGCTGCTTTTTTTATGTAGGATTTTTTTTATGTAGAAGGGAAATGGGCTACTACTAGTATGATATTGGTTAATACCAGACCTAAAATATGTCGAATGGATATTAATAATACTGGGTAAATAGGCAAGTATATCTCAAAAACAATAGATATGCACACTGTTATCTAGAACTAACACAAGCCTTAGATCAGGTCTCTCTTACCATCTTTGTACCAAATCTAGTTAAAATAGGTATTAGAGGTACACATCTATCTTTATTCAATGAATATCTAACTAATATAAAATAAAAGGTTAATCTAAACGATTGCGTCAGTGAGGACTTTGATGTAACTTACGGCGTTCCCCAGGGTAGCGTTTTGCGCCCTACTCTTCAACTCCAACGTCCGTTTTAGAATCTCGTGCAGTCTGACACTACTAACAATATCTTAGAACATACTTACAGATTCTCTATATATATTGTTCCTTTCGTCTTTATGTTGTACGACCACCAATCCATATCCTGGCCTTATTGCTGTCACTTCACCAGCAGGGCTTAAGGAGAACGCTCCATCTTCATAAGCTTTCCAAGTACCCCTCGGTAAAGACTTGAGTCTTATCACTGAGCTCACAGCGAGGGCAAGACGATCACCTGAAATT
Organism: Laspeyria flexula; assembly: GCA_905147015.1. Lineage (NCBI taxonomy): Eukaryota > Metazoa > Arthropoda > Insecta > Lepidoptera > Erebidae > Laspeyria > Laspeyria flexula. The sequence goes on along the minus strand of LR989964.1, from coordinate 4,395,816 downwards.
AGTTCTTTGGAGAGACCTTCAATTGAGGTCCGAATGTCCGATATGCCTAGGATTTCTATTGCGCTGTCCCATGAACGGGTTTCTGCAACCTGGTGGAGAAAGAAAGTAATTTAGATGGTCACATTGATAAGACTACACGCCTTAACACGTCACGCAATCGAGTAACATAATTAGGAAACTGAAAAGAAGCTTAACAACATCGGTTTCATGAGCAAATTTAATCTTATTATTATGAGCTTAAGATTGATTTCTCATGTTGTTATTTTTATTGTATGTACAATATGTACATATAATTTTACATTATGGATTGGTATATAAGTTAATTAATAAAGGTACCTGGCCAATATTTCGTACTCTAACGTCAATTGTTATGACTCCAGGTTTCAGCGGCACCACTCGAACTGACAATCCTTCGGCTACGGACCTCTCCAGTATATCTGAAAGTTTTTTTTAAATTTATACTTTTGAGACTTATAAAACAATATCAAATGCATATTCTACAAGGAAACAAATCTAGGCCTACACACAGGCCGTGGTGACGAGTGACTCAGATTTAACTGACTATTGGGATAATCCCGTTATTATATCGATTTGTTAATTTCAACAAGTATAAAGTGAAATTTGTTTGTTTATTATTCATTATCATCATCATCATTTTAGTGATTGAGTTAAATATCATAGAATAGTAAAGCTAGTATGTACCATCGGCATGTGTAGTGTAGAGCCTGGCGGCGGCGGGGTCCCGCAGGCTCCAGGTGACGCGCGGCGCGGGCTGCAGCGCGCCCAGCGCCGCGGCGCTCAACCCGCTGGCCTCCACCCACACGGGCCCCGGGGCCCCCACCAGCAGACTTTGTGTCGCCGCACGGACTCGGATACCTGAGATTGGTATCACCTGGACAAACAAAAACAGTCTATATCGAGACTAGTTTTGCCCACCCAGTGTGTATAATAAATTGTAATATTTTTGTCCTTCATCAAGAGGGTTTCTTTTTAAAGCCCTGCTACATGGTTGTAAACTTGCCTTCCACAGAGGTGCCCTTGGTGGATTCCAACCGTGTAGCCGGCTGTTGTAAACCAAATTTCATACAAACTACCCGGATGGCAACCAAGCTCCTACCAAGGTCACTCTGTTGGAACGCAAGTTTATAACCGTGTAGAACGCCCGCACTATGGAACAAGTCCAGGGACGCGGGGAACTTTACTGTTAAAATTATAAAATAAGAGGCTAACTAAAAGGTCAACGATAAACAGGGTGTAAGGCAGCACTAATAGCAGCTTGAAGGTCATTACAAGGAAACTATTACACTTGCCGTAAGCCAACGAAAGTACCTACTTTCAATAATTGTAACGAAATCTTCAACTTACCTCAACTTCGGATTCGGCACTCGCCATCTCCACGTTACCGACGTCTGTAGCCACTAACCTAATACGCGCTGTACCCGTTGACAAACCATGCACTGAACCCAACGATGAAACCTGGAGAATATGAAAATTCGTATTTTTAAATTGTATAAGTAATATCAATAGACAACAAACTGACAGTAAAAAATATGCTTTATTGTACTAACGGTAGGTCATAATTTTATTTGATGGGTGTAGACTTTGAAAATGTTAGCAAACTGCTTAGTATGACATTGAGGCTAATCTTGATTAAATTGCAAGTTCATCTACAGTCAATAAATCGACAAATGAAAATGTGCTTACACAACTTTTATAGCACTGTTATAGCACCTTTACAAGATTAACTGTGAACATTACCTCGACAAAATCTAATCCAGCGGCGGCTTTGTAGTGAAGCGCGGCGAGATGCGGCGGGGGCCCACCCACGTGCCGCAGTTGTAGCCGCGCGCCCGGTGGGACTCGCGACGAACGGGGGACTATCTCGAGTGGCGGAAAAACTAGCACCTGTATAATGTATTACTTATTAATCCTTGCCAAACAAGTTTAAGGACCAAAAGTCTGAATAAAGTGCGCCCAATTCATCGAGAAATCTTTTCTATAACCTTTATTTGACTTGTTTAAATATCCTTTATACATATCAAGGTAGGAACGTCATCTTGACTCACGACTAGGTTTTGCTGGTTGGAGTCTCTTATCCATGCTCTTTCCCCAAAATGTTATCTATTTTAAATTCATTTAATTAATTATTTGCAAAAAGTATTATGCGTCAACTTTCATTTTTTTTTTAATTGCGGGGACATTTGATCTCCTTCTTTAAATTGTAACACTAATATTTAAATAAATGATTACAATTTTTTTTAATTCACCCACCTCTACTTCCGGACTCAAAACTCCACCAAAACTAGCTCGAACTTTCCCAGTGCCCTCTTGAACACCACACAGTACGCCATCTTTGATCGTGACGTAGCCCGAGGTCCTAAAGTCGGGCGCTCGCCCCGTAGATAAGTAGCGGTGTGATATTCCTTGTACTAACGCAGTGATGGGGACGCAGGAGCCAACGCCCACCGCGCGAGAAGTTGACACTTCCACGCTTAATACTTCTTCTATGTGTACCTAGAAAAGAATGTTCATATAAAACCTTTTGTCTATATACCAGTCAGTACTATCGGAATTTGGCCGAGCTAAATGAAATAGTAAATGCTAGTTTCTACCCGTGACTTCCCTCATCTGATGTCGATAATAAGAACTTGAAATCTTTCAACTTTTTCCATGCTAAAAATTCTGTAGTTACGTTAATAAAGGAAAAACGAACATCATCATCATCTCAGCCTATAGCAGTTCCTATAGCAGTCCACTGCTAAAAACAAACAGAAATTTTAAAGAACACACTTTCAAATTTCTGTATTCTGTATTTGATATATTTATAAGGATAGTGACTATTATGCCAGCGGCAGCCAGAACCAACGACTAGGATTCTATTACAAACAAGCATTCATACAAAAAGCAAACAAAATAATAGCATAACGACACAGGCACACACACCTTGTCCAGAAATAAATAATATAAAGTGGTTAATTTTTTTTTTAAATTTTGACTAATAGCTGCTCACTGCTTTAATGTTCAGAACGAATGAACGCCAACCTGTTTATGCCGTAAAGGCACTATGCATTACAGATTTACATGTCGAATGTATTTTTAAAAATATATGATCGATGGGTGGTAATTGTTTTAAATGGTAACCCAACCTCGCGTATGACCAACAAACATTAATGACTACTTCAAAAAAGGAGTGAATAAGTTTCTTAAGGGTCGGCAACGCGCTCGTGATGCCCTAAGTGCTGCAGGCGTCCATAGGCTAGAGTACCCGCTTACGATGCCGGTGGATCGTGGTATAAAAAAAATATTCTAGCACTTACCTCAACAAGTTGCCTCTCTCCATGCGCACACAAATCCGTGACAATAAGATCGTAAGAGCCAGGTCCCGGTACAGTCGCAGTTAGAGTACTCTCCTCTACAAAAGCGGACACTCCTTTAGGTGATTCCACTGTGTAACGTCCGCTGCCACCCGATATAGTTGCTATGTTGTTCACTGTCTCGCTCTCCCAGGCTATATTCACCTAAAATTTAAGTGGTTATATTATAGTCAGGGTATATAGTCCCCCATGTTACAAAGATGGATGCGGCTCCACACCGAAATATGTAAATAATAAAGTTTAGTTTTAGTTATAGTATATTTATTTTTACTAACATTCGTTTTTAAGTATTTTGTAACTAACAATCAATATGGACTTGGTCTGAAATAAATGATTATTATTATTAATTATGTCTCTTTTTTCACGGCTATACTTCTCTCTAAGGTGAGAAGTATACCCGGTCCTTTTGGAAGGCTTACGCGCTTATTATTATAAGATGATTTCTGAAAGACCTGAGTCCACAGTGATCATCATCAGCAACCCATTAATTTCCCACTGCTGGGCTCGGGTCTCCTCTAACTAGAGAGCTGAGAGAGTTTTAGGCCGTAATCCACACACGCTGGCCTAATGCGGGTTGGTGGATCAGACATACATATAGAATTTCTAGTAAAGTAAGTAAAGTAATTTATTTGCCAAAAACATGGTTACATGGTGTTATAAATAGTGTACAGCACAGCATGTATCGCCGTTAGCGGCATGCAAATTTTATATTTATTTCTTCTAGGGTATGTGGATTGCCTCACGATTTTTTCCTTCACCGTTAGCAGATGGTAAGTCATATGACTAGTACATATAAATTCCTCAAAGTGAAATCCACATTGGTACTGCTGGTCGGAAACGAACTCAGACCGCGTGTTTAACACGCCGGTCTCTTATCCATTCAGCCACCATCGCTTTTTTAACTAATTTTCTTGCATGTGCCTTGCATACCTTATTAGGATCACATTTCAAAGGAGCGACCACTTTCGCTTGAATAGTCGCCGTCGCATCAGGAATGCTAGCTTTCAATACACCTGTCCATCCTATGGCTAGATCGTCTGCTGTTACAATCTGTAAATAGACACTTACATTTAGAGAGCATTATCAATGTAAACTTCAGTTTAAAATGACTTTTATTATATGCGCCATAGATGATGATTTACATAAGGTTCCAGCGATCATTCCTCCCACGTACGTACCGGCTCTGGGGTGAAATTCCTACAGCGGTGTTTCCTGAACGCTATGACATGTCCTTCTTCAAACTAGGTTTAAAGAGAGCTATCCTCTCAAAGTAGGCAGCGGCCTGGCTGTGCCCCTAGTATTGCCAACGTCCATGAGCGGCGGTAACCACTTACCATCAGGTCTGCTCGTCTGCCACTTTAGGCAATAAAAAAAAAAAAAAGCTAATCATGGCGCTTTTGGCAAAAAAATTGAGAATTAGATCTAAGGATATGCCAATTAAATATGGTATTTATGTTACAAACATAGAGATCATATTTAATCGAAAACATTGTTATATCAACACAACATTACTTACTTGATAATACTTATGAGGTACCGGTACATGCGCATATTCAGCTTGATATTCAACAAATAATCTATCAGTAGCTTTGTACTCTATGCCTGGATGATTAGGTTCAATATCCCATGACATTTTAGGGCCATGTTCGTCAAGTAATTCTCTCCCGATCGCGTCCATTAGAGTTACTTTTACTATAACTTCTTGATGGGGGCGAAGCCATATTCTGGAATAGAGCGTAAGGAATTAATGTTTTTGATTGGATTGGCGTATTGGTTCTCGATCCTCGGTAAATGGTATTGGACTTTTCTATCTTGAAACACTCAGTTTCAATCAGCCCGAAGTCTCCAAATATGCCTGGTTAACCGATTCGTTGCTGATGGCACGAATAGCGTGCCATTTATTATTTTCCTGGGTGTATCGTATGACACGAGTGACATGACACACGTTGATATTATTAAATATTCGACAGTCGTGTCAAATATTTAATAATATCAACATTGTGCAGTATTTTTAAATATTAGTTTTCTATGGAGGTCAGTAATTCAAATCCAGTAGCCCGGCGGTAATCCAGCCCCGGTCAAATAAAATGCAATCTGACATGCCACTTTAAAACTTTATTTATTTAAACAATGTAGGTGGGCTCTTCACCTAGTGGTTGAGATCTCCATTTAATGATAATAATACCTGTACTAGGAGACCCTAACCCTACCAGGGTTAGGGCACAAATTCCTAATAGAAGAGTTTTAAGTCTGCCGCTTAACTAATTGCACTTAACAATGAAGGCGGAAACATACTTACGTGTCGTGGCGTGTCGTTGACATATCTGTTTCATACATTTAATATTGATAGGGATATATTAGTATATCGTGTCGACACGACATAATAATAAACCGATATGTTTCTGGTGGGTCTCTGGCGCGACACAACACGCCACGACACGTAAGTATGTATATTTCCGCCTTAACGTTGACATACTTAGGACCTCCGGAGCAGTTGTTGAGTGTGTCTGCGGGCTCGAGGCGCACCCGCGCCACGTGCGGCGCGCAGCTCGCGTCGAGCCACACTGCCTCGCGCTCCTCGTCCGTCGTCGACGTCACTTGCAGGCGGGAGTCGCCTTTCTGTACATACACCTATACTTAAATACTGCACTAACAGCGAAACATTCTAAAGGCCCATTAAGACGCCTTCTCTGTATCTTTATGAGTAAGACAAAGCGAGCACGAATCGTTTCATGCAATGAATTGAATCCAAGCTAAGTTTTCGACAAATACGGGAGTTGTGAAATGGAAAAAGGTAATTTATAATAATATAATAATAATATTCTACCACATTCACACAGCGCCATCTAGTCCCAAATTAAGCAATTATATTTGCTTGTGTTATGGGTACTAAACAACTGATATACTACATAAATACATTTTTTTTTTGTAAATACATACATATTATAGATAAATTACACCCAGACACAGAACAAACCTTTATGCTCATCACACAAAGATTGCCCTGGGTGGGGATCGAACCCACGACCTCCGGCTTAGCAGTCAGGGCCACTAACCACTTGACCAACAGGCCAGTCAAATTTAAATTATTATAAAAACTAACCTAACCTAAATAGTTAGTTCCGACCTCCTTGCTTTCTTAAGAGTTTTCACTGATATCACCATTTCAACCCATTAACGTCCCACTGCTGGGCACGGGTCTCTCCAAAGATTTTGGAGGGAGTTTAGCCTACTATACCACGGTGGCCAGATGGGTTGCCATAGGGTTTGGTTCGAATTTTCCTTTTCTCGCAGTGCTCTTGTCTGCTTAAAGTTTCCCTTAGTCGCCTTTTACGACACCCACGGGTTGAAATGGGGTAGTGACATTATGTATTCTAAATCCGTCACTACACGAAAAGTACGTAGTACCGACACTACACGTATGTAGAAGTAGTAAGTAGTAAAAACTGATATAGCCAGTCAAAATTATTTTTGACTGGTTAAGAGTTTTAACTGTAACATAATAAGTACATACCTTCTTACACTTCAAAGTGAACAGTTGTACATCAGGATATTTATGCGGCGGCGACCCATCCCGGGGGACTAACTCGGCTACTTTAGAGTCGCTTGGTACGGCGACTAAGGCTTCACCTTCTGCTAATACCTGTATAAAGTAACAATTTTTTTTTACATATTTATTATGGTTATTTTTTTAGAATTATAGTTAAGGTAAGTGCACACTAACCGGTAAGGTAGCAGCGGGTAGTACGGCGACGTGTTTGGGCCACAGTATGTGGGGCGCGGCGCGCACGCTGACGCGCGCGGTGTCCCCGGCGCGCGCCCGCGACACGCGCAGCGTCGACACGCCGCGGGTGCTCCACACACACTCTTGCACGCAACACGCGCCGTCTATTATCAAATTATGTTAATCTCAAAAATCTCAAAAAATCAATCTGTTCCTGTCTGTGGCGACGTAGCTCCTAAACAAATGGGCCGATATTAATGAAGTTTATTTTGGTTTGAAAGCTGACATGATAATGATGGTTCCTTGTAAAGTTTCATCAAAATCAGTGCAGCCGTTGCAAGCCGTGCAAGGTTACTCTTGTCGAGGCTACGAGTACGTCAGATTTATTTCAATTTTGGAGCGATTTTAATAAACTGCAATAAATCAGATGGGCCGCTAGCTCGTTTGCCACTTTAGGCAATAAAAAAAATAATTAAGAGACTCACCTATAGGCTCTAACCAATTTGCAGCTGTACAATTCGGCTCAGGACCTTCCAGTAACGTCACGGTGAATGATTGGCAGTGGCATCTACAAAAAACAAATATCACTTTAATTTACACTGGCTTAAGATTCAAAATAATGTAAATAATAGATATAATTTGTGAGTATGGATATAGGGGGTAATTAACACATCCAATTTTTATAAATCTATATGTTTTCACTGAGTGACGTAGACTATATTTTATAGACATACCACGCGGGGTTAACTGTGGGGAAAGCTAGTATATAATGGAGTGAAGAAATATTTTGTATTAAATTTATATTTTTAACCCCCGATGCAAAAAGAGAGTTCACAGAAGAATCCTTCATGCTCATCACACAAAGATTTGTCCTGGGTAGGGATCGAACCCACGACCTCCGGCTTAGCAGTCAGGGTCACTAACCACTAGACCAACAGGCCAGTCGAAATAACAATATAATACTTACATATGAAAATTGTACAACTCGCGGGTATCAGGGTGTGTAGCAGTCAGCGCTATGTGTAAGTGATGTGGTTTGCCAACGCGCGCGTGACCCGAACTCGATACCTGGATCAACTCTGCTGGGGCTGACCATACCCTGAAATAGTAAATAATTTACATTATCATCATCATATGCGATGGTGGCTGAATAGATAAGGGACCGGCGTGCAAATCACGCGGTCCGAGTTCGATCCTGACCGGCAGTACCAATGTGGATTTCACTTTGTGGAATTTATATGTACTAGTCAAGTGACTTACCATCTGCAAACGGAGAAGGAAAATATCGTGAGGAAACCCACTACAAGCAATTCTATGAGTATGTCTGATACACCAACTCGCGCTAGGCCAGCGTGAGTGGATTATGGCCTAAAACCCTCTTAGTTCTCTGAATAGAGGAGAGGAGACCCAAGCCCAGCAGTGGGACTTAATGGGTTGCTGTGATGATCAGCCGTTGGACGTCCACTGCTGGACATAGGCCTCCTCAAGAAATTTCCAATAGGGCCGGTTGTATGTGGCCTGCATCCAGCGTGATTTCACTGTTCGGATCAGATCATCTGTCCACCTTGTGGGTGAAGGTTCTAGTGCGCTCGCCTGTTTAAATAATTTACATAAACATAATGAATTTATGGATATCTATATTAATATTATAAAGCTGAAGTGTGTGTCTACTCTCTCGCTAATCTCTCGCTAATAACTCGCTAATCTCAGAAACTACTTGATCAAATTAAAAAGTACAAAGGCGATCCTTGTTCAATTGAACGATAATCTGATTATACTTACGTGTTTTATTTACGGTCGTTTTTAATATTCTATCTAACGATCGGTTTGGCTACTACAGATATGTGTATTTAACAAGCTACATACAAATTGTCAAAATTCTATCTCTAGTAGCCAAATCTATAAAATCTTTTTAAACTTTCGCGACTTGTACACGTATTAAATTATTATATAACGGGTCTACGTCACGTATTATATTTAAGGATCTATAGATAAACCAAATCTATAGATAGATAGATTATTAAAAACCGTTAGTAAACAATCTTGGCACACCTTTTTAATTTTGTAATTTATAGGCATGTTCACCTTCAAATAATGTATCTAATAAACTAGCTGAGACTTTTTTGACAGATTTTATATGAAAAATACGTCAAAAATCTGTCAAGTAAGTTTCATATACGCTTAAATATATAAACTTTATTTGAAGGTTCAATATGGGTGTAGTTAAAGCGACACTTATTACAGTTGAGTTACTAATTACAATAAAATAAAAAGCACAACTTTTACCTTCCCATAGCTTTAACATGAGGGTACTTCTTCAACTGTACCCTAACACCAACATCGCCGACACCTTCTATAGTGACAACACCAGTTGACGCGATGGTGAGAGGTCCTTGCTCCATGTTGCTCTCAATATCCGACCACACGACCAGCTCGTCGCCGCCTCCGCGATGTTTTAGTTGTATATCTCTGGTAAAGGTAATTAAATTATAGGTTAATTAAAAGTTATTTTTTTTTACCAAATTGTTGAAAATCTTTTGAGTTTTCATCAAACATACGAGATGTTTGATCAAAACTCAAAGTTTTAAGAACAATTTCTGAGTCGCTGGGCCCAAGAAACACCGATCCGAAACGGTTTACAATGCTTCTATCCTATTCTGACACTTAGAACTGTCATTTAATATAGTGAGATACAGAGTAGTAGTGAGTAGTCGCACACCCACTCTTTTTCTCGCTCTAGCAAGTATTGGTTCTAAGTGACAGAAGGGGATAGATGTATAAGAAAAGTGTCCAACCCTAACCTTCTTCAGACTCGTAACAGCTATTAGTAATTTACACACAAGAACCGGGCCCTGATTCTGAGCTGTCGGAAAGTTTTCGGCCGAAAACGTCAGTTTATTTAAAGATAAAAATACATAATGTTAAAAAATAACTAGTTGTAGAGAAAAGTCTAATATTAATCAATTTTTAATTTCCTATACGATAACCTATTTTCAACAACTAAATAACTTAAAAATTAAATAAACTTCGTTCCATGATTTGAAAAATATTACGATGTGGGAGCTTTCCGACGGCTCAGAATCGGAGGACAGTATAGAAGTACATACTCAATACTTTATTGCCATTCCATAGGTATTACAGGTGAGCTTAAAATTAAATAGTAGCACTATGGACCCCGATGGGCACAGCATTTTTGAGAGAGGGGATTACAAACTCAAATACTAATTAAAACACAATATAATTATACTCATTTGATATGAATAAAAGTATGACATATATTACTACATACTGTTTAACATCAGTCCACGCAACATATAGCTCTGGAGGCACAACTTCTAATGGATCCACTGCCATTGCTAACACCTGACCTTCCACCTGGAAAATATATAAAACTTGAATATATAGATACTTCATTAAAAAAGATGAAACATTCGTAGCCTTTTGATATTGAGATTTTCATTACACTACCTACCCCCTTATTCCAAATACATCTCACACACACACCTCGCATCGCACATTCTCACTATTATCCTTTCACAGGCAAAATCACGCACACGCGCTCAACTGTTTACAATCATAATGAAGGTACAAAATTACTAACTTCGTTTGTTTAGATAAAATTATTGTTTTAATTAAGATATATTATAATAAGTGTCTTTTATATGTAGGGGGCCTGGAGATTTGTAATACAGGTCTTTGAACCTAGTACAGACTCCAGCTCTCATTAAGGTAAAACACTTTATAATATTTAATTTTTATTTTTCAGCTGTGCATTTCTTGTACCTTATGAGAGAAATAAATTATTATTATTACCCAAAAAATAATATATTTTATCATCATCATTATCATGTCAACCTACAAACGTCCCACTGCTGGGCACGGGTCTCCTCCAAAGAATGTGGAGGGAATTTAGCCTACTATACCACGCTGACCAGACGGGTTGGTATAGGGTTTGTTTGGAATTTTCCTTTTATCTCAGTGCTCTTGTCTGCATAAGGTTACTTCCTTAATCGCCACTTACCCACGGGAGATAGAGATGGGGAAGTGACATTATGTATTCTTAATGTCACTACACGGTACTATATAATATTCTATATTTTTCAGTAACTTACCTTTCGCGAAACAGATCTCCCAGCAATAGAGTGTAGCCTAGCAATCACAGCAAAATGTCCAGCATTCTGTGCCACGGCATCAGTCAACGTACCATTCTCCGTCGACCTCAACAAATCAACATTAGCCTCCCCGTCCACTGTCAGTCTTATCAACACTTGGTCCCCAGCAAACAGTGCGTGCCCATCCTTATCTTGTAGGATACTATGTATTAGAAATGGTTCTCCCCTTATTAACAAGTTAGATGGTCTAATAGTAACTCGGATACTGTAAGGTTCAGCAACGGTTAGTGTTGCTGAGGCGACTTCAGTTGCTCCTGATAGTAAGTATATTGATGTATGTCCTATTTCTGTGCCACGCACTGAACTGATCGTGTCTTCAAGTATAACGGTATTTGAGTCGGGTACTTTCAAGTAATAGAGTGTCTCTTCAATGTTTTCAATAGTGAGACGGCCAGCACGAGCACGTACCACTCTGAAAATTAAAAAAGTCATCAATTTTTTTCTGATACCAAAAAGCTTATTTATTTTACAGTTTTACAGTCCAATGGATAAACGCGAATGCAGTTGGCACCCAAACATCCATATCATGATCATAATATTGAAAACAACGGCCAGTGCCATCTACGCTGGCTTCCCTCTGGGTGTATCTAACTTCGGATAACCCAAGAAAGCGCCAGAAGCGATGGTCACAATATATGTACGAAATCTACAATTAGCTAAATCATCAAAATGATTTTTTTTTAAATGTTAATCAGAGTATCAGGAAAAAGTACAGAGTATCAGGTACTAGGAAGTTTGATAATTATCAAGGATTTTATCCACTTACCTATAACGCAACGTATCCCCCGGCGCAATGATCGCAGTAGCCGGCGTGAGTACAACACTAGCGACCACATGCAAGTTAAACTGCGTACATATGTCCTGTAGACAGACGGTGACCCGCGACTCTCCTATAGCCTGCCCGTACAGTAGTACAGAGTGGGACTGTTGCCCGATAGCCTCTAACTCTGTGACGCCGCGCGGTGCTTCGTAATCTGTGTCGCACCATCTTACTAACCTGGAGGAATTTAAAAAAAATTTTTGTTTTCTCTTAGACTAGACTATAGCAGCAAACAGGCGTACAGCCCACCTGGTGGTAACCGTAGCCTTTAGGCGATTGCAAGAGTAGATATATTATTACGTGCGTTTTGGCCACCCTTAAAAAACCTATCCAATCCTTCTTTAAGAACTCCATACTGTAGTCCCTTGGGTAAACCTTGTTATGGAATTCATTAATTCCAAAATTCATGCTTCAAGACCAAGACAAAATTTGACTGTGCATTAATCAGTCAATCAAATTCTAATAATATATTTTATTAAAATACACAATTTAAAACATAGTTTGATATACTCACTTAACTAGTAGATCTTCACCAACAGTACTTCCAAGGTTCTCTATATTCCAAGTGAAACTTATACCTTCCAGAGTAGAAAATTTATTGCCTAAAAAAATTAATTACATCATTAGTGATGCTACAATTCTGGTGAGCTAAAAGTAACAATTTGATTGAAGTAGAGCAGTTTTTGGATGTAATTTTCGATAGTCATTTAATTATTATTTATTGGTAAGTGTAAAACAAAATGTTTAACAACCCTAGTGGTGTAAATGTGAATAATTAAAATACAAATGAAAAGAGAACCTCCTTTTTTATCAACATAACATTGGTCATCTTTATATTAGGGATGTTCAATCCGATACCTTTTATACCGAAAGGAAGGTACGTAGAGTTGCTTACACATTTTAGGTCCCAAGTAATAAGCAGCAGGCCTATTCCCAATCTCCAAAGTGATAATAAAAATTATATAACAGAAAAATCCAATATTGTGTTAGATTTCTTTCTTAGGCCTCCATCTTATTAAATATCTTGTGGGTGCCAAGACAGTAAGTTACGGTTTCCCTGGGACGTTATTGTTAATCATGGCTTACAGGAGTCACCGTGTTATCGAAACCCGGGAATCGAACCCAAAATCACTCCCTCTGCGACACCAATACCATTATATAATGTTACAAAAATTGTCTAGATTGATAACAGAAGACAATAATGTGAAATACCTTGGTCATCAAAAGCAACTACTTCAAAAGCCTCAGGTGCTTCTTCCAGATACAGCTTCCATGTGGTACTGACCACTTTCAAGTAGCTTATCTTGTCTATGTCTACATCTCCACGTAGAATCTGAATTAGGGATATAACTTATTAGTCAGTTTTACATTGCAAAGTATCACTTCTTTATTCTATTATGGTGTCAAAATGATAGATATTGTGCCTTTTCAGCCTCCTTCTGTCAAAGGATTAGTTTGTTAAAGACAGTGCTAATTTGTTCAATGTTGAATCTGGCTTTGTAGCACTTCGATGATTCTTTGAATAATATTAATGAACTTAAAGCAAGGAAAATTCAAAATAAACCCTATAATAACCCATCTAGCCAGCATGGAATAGTAGGCTAAACTCCCTCCACATTTTTTGGAGGAGACCCATGCCCAGCAGTGCGATGTTTATGGGTTGAAATGATGAGCAAAAAGTAACCCATATGAAATTTCATATTATACCTACATGTTAAATGTAGTTAATCAAAGTCATGCCAAAAGGCAAAAAGTTTGTACAATAATGCAAATTAAACAAACCTTGCCAATGTTATATAAATTATGAATGATATCAGAATCTATTTTTGAATTGATGGCAAAACTACCAATGTACCTCTACAATGTGCTAAGTTACTAATAAATTTTGATTATTACAGTAAATACCCTATCTACATCACTTATTATTATATTATATGCTCAGATATAGTCAATAAAATAATCTTGTGACATCAATATCAACAAGGTATAAGGTAATTTCTTTGAGAATTTTGTTGTTTCCCGCCATTTTATTCAAGAATACTAACCTCGCCGGTGCTGGCTTCCTCGGTGAGTATGATCACAGAACCAGGCGGTACACACGTCTTGGACACAGAGACACGCGCTGCGCGGGAACAGTGGCCCCACGAATCATCGTACAACGGCTCCAAATCTATGATGTCATCGCGGGACAAACTCCTACAAAAACAACATTGTTTATAAACCTAGTCTCATACTTTATAAAATATAAGAAAAATAACTAAAACCTACCAAGTATAACAGCCTCCTTCGAAAATTTCAAAGGTAAAATTCACATTCAAGTTCTCAAACCAAGGCAACAGTACCCTTGGCGTGTTTATTTTGCCACAGTCACATGTATACGCAAAAAAACACAGTAATGTTAAAATTACCGTAGTTTTTGGAATATTCATATTTATATTTTCGTAATTACATCAATAAAAACAAAAATATTGCCTCTATTTTGAACTATTCTAACCTAACCCAACAAATCGCGCATTTCAAACTTTTGACAGTTGTGTCAGTTGTCTTTCTTTGTCTCTGTCTCCTGTCAGTCGGTCGGTACAGGTTAAATAAACTCACAGAATTCATAATAACATTATTAAGTATTATACTTTTTACTTTAATTATTTAAGTTCAAATGTTGTTAGGTAATTTTTACTAAAATAATTATTAGTCAAGATATTATTTATTAATGATAAAATATTTTTTTAAAAGTGATAAAGAGGACTATTTGACATTGCTTTCTTGATAATACTTTCGCGAAAAAAAAACAATCAAACGTCAAAATGTTAAATATGGCTGCAGTGTATTCGTCATGTTTTGTGTCGTATTTTACTTGAAATTTATAAATAAGAGCCAAAATGAGCATTATTTGTTATTAACGTGAGGTCATATTAATGCTATCAAACAATAAGAAAGTGTTTGTAAAGCGTGGAAGTGTCAGAAATCATCATGTTTTATAACAAGGCTACTGAAATAAAAGGCAACGAGATCGATAAAAGCAAACGTCGTCATAAAACTGACGACACTGTTATTGCGACAGCGGCAACAAACGTTGTTGAAGATACATTACAATTCGCAAAGATGGAGAACGCGGACGAAAGCGCGGGCAAGCCTACGGATCTATGTCTTCAAGGCAACACTCACTTGATTTCTAGTACAACGAGTAGTTTGGCCGATACGCCCGGTGATTCTGGTGTTTTGTGTTTAGATAGTGAAGCCTCGGAGGCCACAAGCCAAGCGCTTATGTCGCACAGTCTCATAGGCGCCGAGGAGTTAGCTTGTGACAGTGTATATGATGCGCCACCGTCGTGCTCTCAGGACATGATCAAGAGCACTACAAGCAGCATAATGACCCGCAGTGATATTGATAATCAAAACATTGGTGTCCCTGATGACATGGTTCCAGAACTGTTAATCGAAACACATAAAAAACCAAATGCCTATGAAAACTTGCCAGATTTAGTTTTAAAAGCTTTAGAAAGTGAGAAAGACATTGAAGAGAAGAGAAAGCCTGCACTAAGGAGTGAACCTAAGAAATCATTATCTGAGGATATTGTGTACAGGCGGAGATGTCGGAAAAAATCACAAAGTGGGCCTAGTTCTCAGAAGAAAAGAGTATCATTTCATGAAGATATATTGAACAATACTAAAACCGATAATATTCATATAGAAAGAGGTTTTGTATCTTATGGTCCTGATGGTTCACATTGTGATAGATTTAGACAAAAGAACAATACAACTGACAGGTTTTCTTGGTGTGCATCTGGTGATAGAACACCAAAGTATGCAGCTGATGTTGTCCAACAAACAATGTCTGACATTCTCACATATGGTGATTCTAAGAATGATAGAAGTGGCATATTTGAGTATTGTCAAGATTACAAAAGAGAGAACCAAGACAATAACAATGACAAGGACAACAATAATGAACCAAGACCGAATGGTAAATTGTATGGATGTGACTCTAACAGTTCTGATTCTAATTTCAGTTGTGATTCTGAGACATCATCTAGTGAGTCATCTTCATCTCATTCAAACAAAACTGAATCCTCTCTGTTGCAGAGGAAATGTGACAAAGCCCAAAAGTCTTATTCCTGTGATGCATTTGAGAATAATGGGCATGTAGCATTTATGAGAAAAACATATTTCTCTGAAGCTGATATTGATCAGTCAACAGATAGAATGAAAAAGCCCTTAGAAGTCACCCAGAGCCCGAACCATGTCAAGTCTGTTTTGAAGAAGAAACGGTACATTACTACAAATATTGTTGAAGAACGAAAACAACATAACAAAGTACTTAATCTGTTAGATGCTCACAATATCATAGATTCTCTTAAGAACTTTTATAAAAACTTCAACTTCAATTTTGCACCAGAAAGAGGTTTGCCTGAAAATAGTGTTGAGTTGAATAATGTTGTTGAAGCTTTACCCTGTGATGTCAATCAGAACAGAAAGCTATCAAAGAGTCTAGACTCTGGGTTTCAGATTGAAGATGAAGACGATTTTGTTGAAATCAATCTGAATGGCCAGCCATTGGAGTCTGAAAAACCGAAAGAAAAAGTAGCTGCATCAAAAACTACTGTTGCAGGGGATAGAACACCTAACGAAGGATCCCCAAGGCATAAACTTACATTAAACATGAAAGCCCAACTTGACAGGAAACCTAACAAGGGTGACCTACCACCTCTCAGCAAATATGTTGTCAACTGTGAAAGTACTGTCTATGAACATAAAGGAGTATCCTACAGCTATGTCCACGATACATTCCAAACTGCTTTTGATGCACCTAAGGAGACTTTTGTTCCCATTCCCGAGACTACACCAGTGAAAGAGCTAGTTACAAGTACAAGTAAACCAGACCTCAGCAAGACTAGTGACAATGGCTCTCCAAGTAAAACATCCACACCCAAAAGACAATTCAACAAAAATATCCAAGACGAGACTGAACACAAAAATGGCATTCCCAAGCATTTGTCTTCACCTAAAAAGCAAAATGTAAACAGATACAGTCGTAAACTTGCGTCAACGGTGCAGAAATTGAATGAAGAACCAGTGCAAGCGAATAGCGACAATTGCTCAAACACAGATAACTCGACCTTGAAAGGGGCCGAAGATTTCAATGACGAATTTTTCGACAGTCCAGCGAATCAAAAGTTACAATCAAACAAATCGGCGCTATTGAACAGATATTTGAAAAATGTGTGTCAAAGGAAAGACCTTGAACTGAAAATAAAGAACAACAAGTTCTTTCAATTAAAACTTAGAATGGAGAAACATTTTCCAAGTATAATATTCCCATTCAAAGAGGTGTCGGAAACGTTCCACATGTCGGCGGATCGAATGTCTAGGCTCATTGACAAGGAGGTGATAGAGAACAAAAGGTTGTCGGTGCGTTTGTTGACGGCCGACGAGCCTTCATACTTCGATAGCTTCGAAGATAACGTCGCGATCGAGTGCAATGAAAAGCTACGGCTGCAAATATTTTCGTACCCCAATGAAACTTTGAATAGGGTAATTATGTTTCATTACTAGTCGCACGGTTGTTTATTTTGCCGTAACATGACCCTGATTACTTATTGCGTATACAAGGTACCAATTTAACAAAAAAAACTTTCTAATAACTGTGAGGAATTTTCCGTGTAGTGCGGATTAAGAATACGTAATGTCACTACCCTATCTCAACCTGTGGGTGTCGTAAAGGCGGCTAAGGGAACCTTTTGCAGACAAGAGCACTGCGAGAAAAGGAAAATTCGAAACAAACCCTATACCAACCCGTCTGGTGAGCGTGGCATAGTAGGCTAAATTCTCTTCACATTCTTTGGAGGAGACCCGTGCCCAGCAGTGGGACGTTTATGGCACTTCATGGGTTGAAAAAATAAAAAATTATGAAAAGCTGTGGGCAACCCTAAATAAGCTCATAATAAATTCTCAAGGGTAGATTTTATTTAAATGAGTTATCTATTTTCAGATGATGAAAGTGAAGTCTCCATACAATATGGACGATGGTTCTTGGACGCCACTGTTAGTGTTCATCACTGACTACGCACTTTACGTAGCGAGTGTTAAGCTTGGTGGTACTGAGTACGACATATTGTGCAGATTGCCCCACAATGAACTTGACGCCATAGTGGTGAGTGAAATTTCATAACATGCATAATAAAGAGTTATAAGATGCTCAAACAAATTTTCCTCGATTTTTAACCTATAGGGTACACTTACGGTCGCTGAAACCGCGCATATTTTATTCTTGTGATGGACATAATGGCTGATATTATAATAGGAGGAAAATTTGCTTAAAAGGATAAAACTACGATTACTTCTTATAAAGTATTAGTTAGGAATTTTTTGAATTGAGAATTTAGTAGGTT
Organism: Laspeyria flexula; assembly: GCA_905147015.1. Classification (NCBI taxonomy): domain Eukaryota; kingdom Metazoa; phylum Arthropoda; class Insecta; order Lepidoptera; family Erebidae; genus Laspeyria; species Laspeyria flexula. The sequence continues at coordinate 4,377,337 of LR989964.1, read as the reverse complement.
TATTTTTTAATTAGGTGAGGCCTATGTTCAGCAGTGGACGTCATTGGGCTGATATGATGATGATGATGATGAGAATTTAGTTAGAAATGTTGATTATAGGAAACTGTAGGTAACTTGGGTTTGCTTGACGTAAGTTACTTTGTCTGTCACATTTATTATGTAACAGCATTTTATCTAACAGATAGAATATGTTGTATAGAGGAATAATATTTTCTCAACAGCCTCAAGAAGAGAAAATCTAAACTGGTATTATAAAGCTGTAGAGTTTGTTTGAATGCTAGTATCTCAGGAACTACTGCTCCGATTTAAAAAATTCTTTTAGTGTTGGAAAACCCATTTATCGAGGAAGGTTATAGGCTATATAACATCACGCTACGGTCAATACGAGTTGAGCAGTGACTAAATAAAAATCGACGGGAGCGAAGCCCCGCGCGCCTTCTAGTCTTATCTAAAGATAAGATTGTCATGGCAAAATACTTTCTATGTATATCTACGCGTCACGCAGGCCACTCGATCTAAGCGGAGTAGAGACGCAAAAAAGTAAATAATTTATAATAAACGTCGAAAGAAGATAAGTTTTGTACCACTCTATTCTTAACTTTTTCACTTTGATAAATACGGAGCCTTTAAATAACAAGGCCCAGTGCCTACGTAAACCTTTTTAATAAGTAATTAATGCTTAATTATGTCCTCTTGTACCCTTTTCAAAACTAAGCCTGAAACATTCACTATACAGGTAGACGAACTATAAATACTCAACCTTTTAGATAGAGGCAAGCATGACCTGACATTAGAGGTCAATAATTATAACGAATGAATTGGCAATACACTCATTAAGTTATATTCCAGACGATATTAGTTCATAAAGATAATATTTTTATTGACCTGTTATTCGCATTTAAAAACAATGTCTCGTGTTATCTATTTCTTTCGAATAATTAAGCGGTTACTACCCGAGTGTTTTTCTGGTAAACTGATAAAATTCAGGACCTTTCGATCAGTGAATGATTTTTTTAGACTCAAACCCTCTTATTACAAAATATGGACTAAGTATTTTAACCAGGTTTAAATAGACATAAGCCATTGTTATAGTGTCAAAGTTGTCAATTTAAACCTGATTTAATACTTAGTCCGTATTTCGTAATAAGGGGCATGAACTCCAGTATTAGATGGAGAAGGTAGTCAACATGAACATAGTTTTCAGCTTCCTAATATATAGGTACGTATAATGATGATGATATCGGAAAAAGATTATGATATATCGGAAAGAGAACTATTAGAAAATCACCAGTCAGGGATGAAAAACGGTAATATTTATTAAAAAATAAATTATCTTTATCAAAGTACTCGTATTAACTATTTTATTTAAACTCACATTATCAAAATCATCTGTATATTAGAATTATCTGTAAACACGTAGGTATGTCATTTATTAAATATAATATTTTATGACGTCATAATCCATGAATACTTAGTCTTATGTTATTCGATTCTCATATTTATAATCTAGGTCTTTGACCCATTGTCAGATTTCAAAACAGTAGCAAAATTGAATGTATTACGACACGTAGCTATTACGTAAAACCATAACTTTATACTTTGAATAATTTTAATAAAAACAAGACATCTCCTCAAAGATGTGTTACACTTTACATTCAGATCAAATAGCATCACGCCTTTACCTCCCGAAGGGGTAGGCAGAGGTGAATCACATCCACGTTAAATGTGTTTGCCAGCCATGTTTGGTCCCAAGTAAGAGAGGTCAAATCTATTGCCATTAACCATCTTTGCACCCAGTTTACCTCTATTACATAAGACCAAACATAACGATGGATTAGGCAACAAAGGGATGCGCCCTTTGTTTGTTTCTCTTCTCCATTTTACATACAAAAAATTATTATAATATTCTTCTTCTTATCTTCTTATCGTGTGGGCTTGAGGCAGACCCTGGTGTTGGAATTTATCAAGTCGCCCAGAAGGCTTCCAACTTGACTACCACATCAAGTGGTAACCGGGACCAACGGCTTTACGTGCCTTCTGAAGCACGGAGACGCTCGAGAATGAAATTGCCACAAACGGTCACCCATCATGGACTGACCTTGCTGAGCGTTGCTTAACCTCGATGATCGTAACGAAAATCTCAGTACTACAATGCTACGAGCGCCTCAATAATAATTATTTGATCGTTTTTTGCTTTTTGCCAAAAGTATGTAAAATGGAGATACGCCCTTTATGGCGGCAACCATCGATAAATACTTAATAACATCTATTGTGGAAAAACGACTGTGTTAATGACCAATGTAAATAGCCCTATCATTGTTTCACTACAGGTGGGTCCCGAAGCACAGTACATCCAAGTACTAGATATCGCGGGCAACATCGCCTGTTCTGTCGTGACTGGTGAAGCGACTCTTGGCGCTAGATTAGCGTCATCATTGGAATGGAGTGCGAGAACGTCACCGCTCCGTATTCAACGACCGCCTGCTATGATACCGCTTAGCTGCAAAGAAGTTGCCGCGGCTGTTACGAGGCAGAGGCATGAAAAAAGGGTAAGGTTTTTTATACGACAACTAACTTCCGCCCGCATCTCATAATAAAGAATTTTTGAATTTGAAACAGTGAATGACTCTTTTGACACAAGGCTAGTGAATGTAAAATTAACTTTGTGACTCAGATATTAGGGATGATTTCGTTTTAACCTATTTTACTACCACAATTAGCTAGTATAGACATTTGTTGTTATTCATCTTTTATTTTCATCCTTATTGTGAAGACATAACGGTACTTATTTAATTTAAACAATATATCAGGAAAAGAAATTATACTGCAATGAATAGTAATATGTAACTATGTAGTTATAACATTCATGTTATTATATAATATAAGCAAACAAATGATCACACAAACGTATTCAGTATTCTGCCGCGTTTTTCTATAGAAAATATTCGTTGTTAATGATGTTAGTACAAAATTGCAAGGCCTTGACCGTGCCACTGAAGTTCTAAGTCAAGGACGAACTTATGGAGTGAGTCACGAATCGTCAAATCTTTTATAGCCCATAAAAAGGGTAAAGTAATAAATCGAAATGTACTGACACTCGGATTGATTTAGTTTGAGATATAGTTTTTAAAATGATATATTTTTTTTTATATAATGGTATGGCACTATACTTGTCGCTAATGGATCCTCAAACATGATTTGAGACCTTATAAGCTAGTTTTAGTTATTTGCTATTTTTAATATTTATTATAGTTAGGGAAAGGATTTACTACTTTTGTTATTTCATATTTAAATGTCTTATTTATGTTTCTATTTTTTTTGTTTGTCTTTATATAACTTGACCGAACTCTGCACCTATGTGCAGGGTAAAATGCCAATGTACAAACATTTAGTTTTGCCTTATTGTTTCACCACTGCACTCGATCAGATCTCGATCCAAAATGTATTTCTTTTAAACAAGCTACGTCGACAGGAACGTGTAAAATGATGTTGGGGTGACCTTTCTTTTGAAGGACTAATATTTTGTGAATTATTTCGAATATCAAATGTAGTTTAATTCCATGAGACTTAGCATGAATTGTTACAGAGAGTTTAGACGAAACGCTTTTTTATACTTCAAAGTTTAATGAGTGTTTTGTTTTCTGTGAATTGTTACTGGGGTCAACATTTCAATTTCAAAATTGCCGTTGGTCCAATTCGCGTTTGATACAATTTTATCTTTTCTTAGATTCGAAATTACTCTATTTAAACCAAGCAACTAAACTAAACTAAATTGGACCAACTGCGAATTCATTCTCGAGTGTCTCCGTGCTTCGGAAGGCACGTAAAGCCGTTGGTACCGGTTATAAATATTTCAAGAAAATTTCTACATATTATTATGCTAGGGGCACTGCGGCTTAGCTGACTTATACTATATTTATCATTGAATGCGCGTTCCTAAGGCTCGATAATATGCAATTATTTATGTACATTATTAACAATGGTTGCTATAACTTCAGCGTTCATGAGTAATCAGTATTATAAATACTATTCATATTCTACAACTGGTTAAACAACACCATTGTCGTGGGTATAATAATATTTACTATTATCTCTGTAAAACCAGGCTATAATAAACTAGAAGTCGCGGGGCTTCGCTTTCATCGTTCTTTATTTGGCCACTGCTCAACTCCTATTGGCCGGAGCGTGATTTTATATAGCCTATAACCTTCCTCGATAAAAGGGCTATCCAAAACTAATAGAATTTTTCAAATCGGACCAGTAGTTCCTGAGATCCTAGCGTTCAACAACAAACTCCTCAGCTTTATAATCCATACATAATATAAAAGGCTTTGTCCTGACTGACTGACTGATAGACAACGCACAGCCTAAACCGCTGGTCGTAGCGACTTGAAATTTGGAGGGTGTGTTTGTCCTAATGTCTAGAGGTGTACTAAGAAAGGGTTTTTTAAAATTCAACCCCTAAGGGGGTGAAAAGCATAAAAACGATTGTATGAAACTTCTTTGTTTTTTAACTTATAGATTTGAAAATTTGTTTTGGGGTACTACTATCAAAATAAAAAATACCTTCATCAATATTTTTGACAAGGTTGGCTTTGGAATTGAAAGAGTCAACGTAAGTTTTTACCAAAAAGTCAATACGCGGGCATTTATGCCATTGCAACCAACGGCCACCCAAAACATGGGGACCGTCCCACACTGCGCTTTCCAATAAAAATAGTCTTGCTAATAAATAAAAGTAAATAAATTCTTAAATTACTTTTCTCCTATTACAGATACCACAAATTTTGTTCTACGGTCGGGTATGTTCGGACGATGCTGGTGATAGACTGATCGAAGCGCCGGGGGCATTCGCACCGCCACTGGAAGGTTACCTCATGTGCAGGACGGATAGGAGTCGAAGATTTGAGCCAAGCTACTTCTTATTAAGGTAATATGCCATAGTTTTAAAGACATGACAAAACCATTAGGAATTCAAATATAAAAAATAATATTGTGTTTTGTTTTTATAGTAATGAGATGGAATTTATCTTGTATAAACAAAATTATAATAATAAAAAATATAATTATAATATGTAAAAGAAAACTTGAATCTTCTTTGCTTTTTTGTTTAAAATGCCTAGTTGTATTGTATATCTGATTACGTGCTTTCCGAAGCACGGAGACGCTCGAGAATGAAATTGCCACAAACGGTCACCCATCGCGGACTGACCTTGCCGAACGTTGCTTAACCTCGATGATCATAACGAACATCTCACTACCACAATGCTACGAGCGCCTCGCGCCTACGAGCAATGCTAGTATGGTAACTTAATACTGAACATTCACAAAATACTCCATCGTCATCAGGGCTGGTGTCCTCCACTGGGGCCCCCACTCTCCAGATGGCACATCCCCCCTCCCACACAACATCGCACTTCGCTCAGTAGTGGGGGTGCGGAGACACGTGGACTCGTCGCGCCGGCCGCACTGCTTCGAGATAGCTCTAGGAGACAACAGCAGACTGTTGTTGGCGGCGCCTGATGATGCTACTGCGTCTTCTTGGCTACAGTCGCTGTTGTTGCATGCTGCTCAGGTAATACTTACGAATTGGAACTAACTTGGACCGACCTTCCGTTTGATTCCCGACCTGGAATCATCATCATCATCATCATATCAGCCCAATGACGTCCACTGCTGAACATAGGCCTCACCTAATTTCCGCCACAACGAGCGATTTTGTGCCGCCCGCATCCAACGGCCACCCGACATGGAATACCAATATGGAATTTATATGTATTAGTAATGTGACTCCAAAGATTGTGGGGGGAATTTAACCTACTAAATTCATGCGTAATATTACTTCCTCTTTTTTACCTTTGGAGGAGACCTGTGCCCAGCAGTGGGACGTTTCTGAGTTGTAGTGAGTGAGAGTTAGTCATGTAATTTATCATCTGCTAACGGTGCAGGAAAACAAGACATGTGGAGGGAATTTAGCCTACTATACTACGCCTGGCCTGATGGATTGGTATGGAGTTTGTTTCGAATTTTCCTTTTCTGGCACTGCTCTTGCCTGCATAAGTTTATTTCCTTAGTCGCCATGTATGACACCCGTGGGTTGACATGGGGTAGTGAGTATACTGACATTATATAATAAAATAAAAAAAATAATAATAAAAAAAAAACCCGTCACGTACTACGTAAGTACACGGACTTAGGACTTAGTAATCATCATCATCATCATCATCATCATATCAGCCCAATGACGTCCACTGTTGAACATCGGCCTCACCTAATAAGCGCAGCATGGGGCGGCCCCCCGCCAGATGGACCGATGACCTGGTAAAGGTTGCTCGTGGCCGTTGGATGCGGGTGGCACAAAAACGCTCGCTATGGCGGAAATTAGGTGAGGCCTATGTTCAACTTAGTAATAATTAAATATAATTAATATTGTTAGGCACTAGAAGAGAAAGACGGCGGTGAGAAGAAGGACGTGCGCAAGGGGCCGCCGTCCGCCTGCACCGTGCTCGTCACCCCGCACGAAGTGATCAGTGTTCGTGACACACTCGACTTGGCGTTTGTCACCGGGGCTGCCGCTTATTTGAAGGATAGGGGCTCTGATGCGTTGCTTAAAGGTACCTTTATATGTTTATTTGAAACTAGCTGACACGGCAACTCTTACATACATACCTTGCCTCGATGACTGGCCTGTAGGTCTAGTAGTTAGTGACCCTGACTGCTAAGCCGGAGGTCGTGGGTTCGATCCCCACCCAGGACAAATCTTTGTGTGATGAGCATGAAGGTTTGTTCTGTGTCTGGGTGTAATTTATCGATAATATGTATGTATTTACAAAAAGAAATGTATTTAAGTAGTATATCAGTTGTTTAGTACCCATAACACAAGCAAATATAATTGCTTACTTTGGGACTAGATGGCGCTGTGTGAATGTGGTAGAATATTATTATTATTAATCACTACATAGTATAAAACAAAGTCGCTATCTCTGTCCCTATATCCCAATGTATGCTTAAATCTTTAAAACTACGCAACGGATTATGATGCGGTTTTTTTTAATAGATAGAGTGATTCAAGTGAAAGGTTTATAGGTATACATACCACGCGGGCGAAGCAGCGGGCGGAAGCTAGTAGCAAATAAAACAAAAAAAGAATTAGCCAAATCGGTCGAGCTGTTCTCACGTGAAGCCATCACATACTTCGCCGATCCATTTTTATTTATATAGAAGAAACTTCTTGCTAAATTATGTGAACAAAAGTCGGTTCCTATGTTACTCAGTTTAAAACGTCATAGTCGTTAAATGAAAATGCACCTTATTTCTTTGTAATAAATAGTGAAATACTAACTCAAGTTATTTTATTTCAGAATACATGGAGGAGATGAGGACAGACGTCGAGATCTTAGCTTGCGGTTCTATCAAAAATTTAACGGCATTCAAAATTCCCGACACAGACGAGAATTGGTGCTGTTTGGTAAGAGTATTAGCATTTTTATTAAAATACTAGCTAAACACACGTCTTAGTTCATGTGGACAACTAATTTCGCATTCTATTATCACTGAACCCTATTTTTTTTTTATGGAACCCTAGGAGTTTTCCTAAATCAAAGTATCCTAAGGTACTCTCACTCGTTCTGAAATTAGCTATCCAGTAGCCAGTTTAATCGATATCAGTACAGTAATTTCGAGAGAGATCAGTGCAGTAAAACAAAAACAGAATTTTGAAGTGTTTTTTGTTATTAAATACCGTTCATACTTACATATGCGTAATCTAAATAGCTATTATTTTGATATTACAAACAGACATTTCAATTTTATTTATTTGTTTAGATATCCTAACAATATTGCTTTATTGGCCAAAGTATTTACAAAAAAGGTTGAACACATACATGATAACCTTCATATTTGCTAAACAAAGTTTAAACTGAGCATTATTTTTTAGTAAACAGATTGTAAATTAAAACTGTTATAAATTCAAAGATTTGTAAGAAAATTGTTACACGCAAAAACTACTCAAAAGAATTTTAATATACAGCTTCAACGATTTTTCCTATAATCCGTTGCAAGAAGACACCTAGATGAATTCACGATAAAATAAAGGCTAGTCAATAAAACATATTATTTCAGGAATGGAGTGTGTGTGAGGCTCGTGAGCGCGGCGCTGGATTAGCGCTGGTGATGACAAGTGGTGCTGAACTAGAGAGGTTCATAGCCGCCGTCGAGCAAGCCTTCTGTGCGCTCACTGTGAGTATTCACTTCTATACCATAGACTGGGGTGATTTTAGGAAAAAATGGGGCTACTTTGTTAATACAATGAAATTAAATGAAACCATCTAGGTTACAAAGTAACACTTATGAAAGTCACAAGTTAAGAATGTAACAGGTTATCCGAAAAGTAGTATTCCCGTCAGTTCGCTGACGGGGTGGAGCTATGAGAAGAACTGGCAAGAAACTCTCGCCACTCTTTTTAAAAAATGGATAGTTATTTTTATTATTTTATTTGTGATCAATTTCTGTAATAAAAGCACACCACTTATTATATTAATCTGTTAGAAAAGACAAAACTGTAGGTGAACTAAAAGTACTGCAAAAAGTAACGGCTATCTAGCGTAAAAACTGAATGCCTAAAGTCACCCCAGTAGATCAAATTCACCCCAGTTCAGTTCACTATGTTTCAAACCGCACATTTACTCATAGCGGCAAATTAGTTGGTTCAAGGGCCGTATTCTAGCGCAATAAAGATAATACTCGTATCTTTTTCAAAAATAATGACATCATCATCATTACAACCCATACATTAATATCCCACTGGCATGGGTCTCCTTCTAACATTTCATTTACAAAAATAATGACATTTCCCTTGAAAAAAGCTTTCAAATTTGACATAATCTCTTTAAAGATGATATCTGTATTACGCGAACCTTCCTGACATTACACCTATCCAATTAGCCTCTCAAACTTCAAACCCACGATGACAGTTCTTTAACTGTCAAAGCAACAATCATATTGTCTATTATTCTATTATTATCATATTTTGTAATATCGGACGTTTATGGCAGAGGTCAAAATAATGACCGTAATCTTTTTAGTCCAAAAGAATGGGTTTTAAAAAATCGCTAAATAAAATGGCTATACTATAATATTATAAAGCTGAGGAGTGTATTTGTTTGAGATTCTAGGATCTCAGAAACTACTGGTATTTTTACTTGGTTCTTTTAGTGTTGGATACTCCATTTATCGAGGAAGGTTATAGGCTATATAACATCACGCTACGGCTAATAGGAGCCGAGCAGTGGCCAAATAAAGAACGACAGGAGCGAAGCCCCGTGATACTTCTAGTTTACAGAATAAAAGTCCTCGGTAAAGTAAGAAATTTTGTGCTCAAATTGTCTGATTCAGTTTTCACGGGTATTTAAAACTATCTTCTTAAATTTTTGACGTGTTTCGCTTTCTGTACAATATTATCAATGATCTCGAATAGGTAGTGCAATTTAGGGTCATCATCATCATCATCAACCCATTAAGTCCCACTGCTGGGCTCGGGTTTCCTCTCCTCTAACTAGAGACCTGAGAGGGTTTTTAGGCCATAATCCACTCACGCTGGCCTAGTGCGGGTTGGTGGATTAGACATACTCATAGAATTTCTTCTAGGGTATGTGGGTTTCCTCACGATGTTTTCCTTCACCGTTAACAGATGGTAAGTCACTTGACTAGTACATATAAATTCCACAAAGTGAAATCCACATTGGTACTGCCGGTCGGGATCGAACTCGGACCGCGTAATTTGCACGCTGGTCCCTTATCCATTCAGCCACCATCGCATCAATTTAGGGCGTATGACGACTAAATCACTTTGGTGTAGATTTTTATCACCCCTGTGGTAAAAGTATATTTTTATACACAAAGATTAGTTTACTGAGATCCATTGGGTTCGAGTTCGAGCCTCGGGTCTATTTCTATTGTTTGTCTAAAATGTCTAAATTTGCCATATACATACATATAGATCTAGCCTCTTTCCCAACAGAGGGGTAGGCAGAGACACAGATATTTCCTTCCACTTGCTACGATTCTGACATACATCTTTGGCTTCTTCATTTATCATTCATCTCGCCGGTTGAGGGTACTCCTGATCTGTCCCTTCTTTAGAACGTCACCTATTTGGTCATGGCAGGTTCTTCTAGGTCTTCCTTCCAACGTTTCCTTTCACATACATGCCTAGTAATAAATCACCTGAAACGTCACTTATCTCACTTTTAAATAGATAAATAAAAAAATTGAATAATGTTACTACTTACCGATAGCTAGCTTCTGCCCGCGTGATAATATGTCAGTAAAAGTGTCAAATTTTGTGGAACTGCCTCGGTGGCGCAGCGGGAAGAGTATACGACTGCTGTGCAAGAGCTCCCAGGTTCGATTCCCGGGTTGGGTGAAAAATTCTATCATGAAATTCCAGTATTGAGATTTTCCCGGAGTTTGGTAAACAATGTTCCCTTTTAATGACAATAGGCTCACCCCCTATTTCATGGGACCAATGACCAAACATAGCTGGCGAAATGTGGGTGTGAAACACCTGTGCCTACCCCTTCGGGGAGAGAGGCGTGATGCTATGTTGTTATGTCCTTTCAGCCGTTCTGGCGTGATTGATTAACATACATCCATCCATCCTGAGTTTTACATTTATAATATTATTAAGATAAGATTAATCTTATTCTGCTCATTCCACAGTGTGAACCGTTCCCTCTCAGCGTGGTAGAAGCAACCAAGTCGGCGTGTGCCTCAGCTCACTCAAAATACGAAGCCGCTTGGTCGCATATGTTGCCTCAGCAATAAACTTACCTAGAAAATGACGCGGTGAATATTACATTGAACTATGTATTAATATTAGGTCGGAGCAACAAACCTTTGTGTGAAATTTATACAGCCTTTCTATCGAAAAAACTAACCTAGTTGCTTGTTGCTTTCAACGGAAAATGCGTCGTAAAGCTATATGCTTTATGTGCGTTTTTCTATTGAATTTAATCATGCAATTGTTTAGTTTTTTGATAGAAAGGCTAAGCGTATACTTAAGATCTGCTAAGCAATCATAGAATAAGATGGCAATGTGGAAGATTACCAGTGAGTATTTTATATGAAAATTTGTGATTGGAAATATGAACCATAAGGTTGTGTAATTAACAGATATTATTGAAAATCTATGGTGATAGTGGTTCGGTATAAAGCCGTACATATCAGTATCAATACATAAAAAGTTACTTAGGACTTTTTGTTTTTAGAAATTACTTACGTTGATATTATGCGATTCTAGGCTTTCTTGTTTTATCTAAACATGTGAAATTATATGCAAAGAGCAAAGCAATAAAGTACTGTTTACATTGACAACAAAGGTCCTGATGACACGGAACGGAGACGCAGTCATGGGTGCTTTTCTCACTCTCCTTATAAGGGAGAAAGAGATACTGATATGTACGGGTATATGTATTGTGTAGTCCAACTTTGTATGTATTTCAATGTAATTTTTATCGCTGAACGTATAATGTGCACTTAAATAGAAATTGTGAATTTTTAGTTATAAGATTAAACGCTTTTTCGCCTTCTCAATACATAGAGGATAGCATATAGATTATACTCGTAAGTTCAGTGCGTAGAAATTATAAAAACAATACGTAGAAATAGTACATGTGACAAAGATATCTGTTTTATATAAATGCTAAACAATTAAGGAAAAATTCAAACCCACGTCGGGACTTGAACCCGCGACCCTGCCATTCCGTGTGCAGTGCTCTTCCATCTGAGCTACGCGGGTGGACGTCCCTGAGATCGAATTTATCCATTACCTGTTAACATGATGACATCATGACAACGTTTTTCTACTCCCGTCCCCGTCCCGCCGTGGATTTGAATTTTTCCATTACTTGTTTAGCATTTATATATAATGTTAAACCAAAGCGATGGAAATTGCTTAATATTTAATGTAAAGATATCTGTATTATAATGTATACAGGTTTCTACAATATTGTTAATATGATTTCTATGCTTCAAAGCATAATATTGTATAATAGTAACTTCTTATCTTCATAATACTCAGTTTTTAGGTTAGAATGGACTCATATTTCCTCTGTGTTACAAGAAAAAGCGTATTCGTGCACAATTTAGTTCAATTTGTATGATAATTGCTTCCATGTTAATGTTTCTCGTTCATGATTGGCTGAGATTTGGAATGGGTGACGTAAGCATTTATCAAAAAAAAAAAATGAATTACATTTCAATAGTTTATTTTTCAATATGACGCCACCAAAATCCGACAAATTTTGGATCGCGATGCAACTTTAAAATCTATATTACTGATTAGTGTATGTTAAGCCAAGTATAAAACACGATTTTCGCCTTTATTTCCGTACAAGTTATAAGGATGAAAATTGTGTCCATTAAAATATTCCCTATGTAATTTTGGACCGGAAAAATGCAGGTTGGTGTACTAAAGTCCCCCGTGCACTCATACATATTACATTAATATTGTTAATGTATTTTTAATAAATAATATAGATACATTTGTAAACTACTATTATGTAGTTACTTCTCCCATTTCTTAGTATATAGGTCACAATACTCCACTGAAACATTGACGTGCATATATTAATGGTTTTTGAACTGAGATGTGAGGAGAAATAGAATATCTAACAAGAAATTTTGACAATAATCAACTGTATCTCTGAAAACTAGAGTTGATTTTGTTTTGGCAAACAAAACAGAGGGCTTTGCGATGGAATGGTAAAAGATAAAGAAAACATTATAGCTTTTCTTGAATAAAAGCGTGCAAATATACTTGGTTTGTACATAACACGAGTGCATTTTGATGCTCTTAAAACCATTGATAATATGCATGATTCTATTATATTAAATCAAATGATATTATGTCAAAACAAATATATTAATCGTATTATTAAAGATTACAATTTTGAAATTGATGATATTTTAAACATTTTTTTATTGGCCAGAGTTTTTAAGGCGTTGTTACTTCGAAAATTGTAAAAATGATATTATTTTTTTACTTTATTTTATTCTGGTCATTTCCAAAATCAATTATATCATTAATATATTTTGTATATCTTCTTGTATGTATAGAAGAAATGGTAGAATTTGTATTTTAATGTTTCTTCTAAACGGAACGCTCTTAATAAGTATTATAATGGGGAACAGTAGTGGGGGAGCGAGCTTTGGCTGAGTGTTCTGAAATGCGCTATTCTGGAACTTGGTCCGCGAAATATCCTCGTAATCGATTATCAACTCGAATAATCGATAAAAGGATATCGACATCAAGTTTACAGAATGCTTCGTGTGACGTCTTGGTAGATTTTGTATGTGAATGAAAAAATAGTTTTTTTACAATAAACCTTTTGTAGCTTTATTTTTTTAAAGCTAATTTTAACGGTTTTGTTTTGAAATTGTTCGTTATTTTTGAAAATAGAACGTACCCGCTGATGGAGAATGAGAGAGAATGAGAAGAGGGGGTTGATGTATAATAAGCTTTAATATTTCTTTGACAAAAGGTCTCAAAAGTTATTTATTTTAATATAATATAGTTGCGCTGTTCGTTACCAAATATATCAATCGAATATCATTTCATAATTATGTGTATTAGGCCGCTGTAAGGCCGTGTGATATTAATCTATATTTAGGGTAGGTATTTGCGTATTGTTGGAGGTACGGCGCGTAAACTTTATTTATATGACTTGTAATATCATTTTGATGTTCCATTTCTAAGAGACAAGCATATTTTTGTGAGTTTTGCTTTTTAAATAACGTAACGCAATGACAGTTCTTGCATAAACAATCGATTTAATGCTGTTTTTAGGAATACAATTGTAAGTCATATGAATAAACAATACAATTGCACAATCAAATATTTCTTTATCGGTGCAAAATGAGCGCCTGAATAAAAAAATAAAATAAAATTATTATAGTCTACAATTACAGCACTTTATAATTCTGAAATTTAATGAATATTTATTATTATATTGCTTGTATTATGAATTATTATTTTATTATTCTACCTATTTGAAAAATCTTTGTGTACCTACGTGTTTGCGCTTATACTAAGTTTAATTTTACGTAAAAATATATTTTGGTCTAATACCACTTTTGAAGGACACACAAAACCACACGATGTATGTAAGCTAGACAAATTTTTTTTCCCCTAAATTCCCCTAGACAAATATGTCCACTAGACAAAAAATGTCCTCTGGACGAAAATTCCCTTACTAACCGTTGTTGTCACTGTGTATGAAAGTGCAATTATTTAACCTTAAATATGTTTTTACCTAAAATTAATCGTCTTTACTGCTATGTAACTGTGATTTGTGTTGTTTACCATTAAGTTTTGTTGTTAACGCATAATGATATTAGATAAATGTTTTTAGCTTTTAGTATTAGGTAATTATTTCAATATTCAAGTTGAACAAGAAATACCCTATAGAAATTATATCAATAGAATGTACCACTTTGTCCGCTCCTAAAAAAAAGTACATTTAAAAATTAGTCGTACAATTTAGTGTATTTAAATGTACACAATAAGTTTATTTAAATGCACTAAATTTATAAAATGTATTTATACTAACAGCTTAAAGTGCTCCTACTTTTGGAATAGCGTTACGAATTTCGAAATTAAATTAAAAAAAAACTTGTTTAACTAAAAATATTGGATATCAAATGTTATTGGCTGTTTATTTTGTTAAATTATTTTTATATGGAAAAATAGTTAATAACTAATTCTTCCTTGCAATCGTCTAAATTGGGTGATATGATTCGTTGATCTTATTCTAAGAAAAAAACCTTAATCATTTCAATTTTCATGGGCTTATTGGAAAAATGAATATTTCTAAGGAATCTGTCACATAGAAAGTGTTCACGCGGTCAGTTTTGCGTTCGTTGCGTATTTTATTGCGTTGTACTGGTTGACCGACGAGGTCTGAATGCCTTCTGTGTGGGCATGTCTATGTAACATAAACAAAAAATAACGCTTTTTGTGTGACAGATCCTTATACTATTTCACATAACCTATATTTATTTTTTATATCTGGTTTTACTCTTCAAGTTTAGTGTCGTAATATTTTCCAATCAAAACAAGAATTTGTTTATCAGTGTTATTGATTCGACGCATAATAAGTGTTATATTAGCATAAAGCATATCATAATGACCAAGCACATTTTAATTTATCCACCAAACCTGTTTTCAATATCAATAGAATACGCTACACAATATTCTACTATATAATACTCAAAATACAGTCTATAATAGCATGACAATAATAAAAATTTAGATGCATCATATCATCCTAATTTGGTCCCTTTCTGGTAGCTAAACTAAGTATTAATAAGAACAATAATAATGTTAAAGCTGTATAATGTAGATGCTATTTGAATTAATTATAGTAATTTGTAATCCCTTCCATTTCATTGTAATAGATGAGTGTCTTTCCAATGAATTTAATAAACTACCTGTCTTGCCAGTTTAGTCTTTTTATTTATTTTTAAGTTCTTCAACAGAAATTTTGTATAGCAACATTTTAATATCATAACTTTCGTCAAATTGCTGTTGTAGAAAATTTATAAAAACATCGAATTTACGATGAGGGTACATCGAAGTAAAATCGAAACGTTTGGCTTAGCTAAATAGTAATTCATAAATATATAAAAGAGAGCCTACCTGGTATTGAACAAACATTTCACATTTTGTTATTTGTACATATAGTGAAAAGAAAGTGACTGACAAACGTATTAATTTTCTGACGATTTCATTAAATTCAGAAAAGCACGTGAATTAAAGTTTGCAAAATCATGAGTATTTTTTTTCTCTAGATCTCAAACACTTCGTTGAAAAGACACTCGTATATAACCATTGTAGTACAACAGCGTTGTAATGTCCCCGATCATAACTGAATAAAATAGGCAATTCGAATTTAATATCGCTTGAGATTATTGTTCATATAAACAATATAATAAATATTTGCGAAACTACTGTTGTGTTGTTATTTGTCATTCATTATGGTCCTATAAACAAAAATAAAAAATATTGTCTGATTAAAAATACGTAATGTCACTACCCCATTTCAATCCGTGGGTGTGTCCGGACCCGTGCTTCAACTAGATTCTCCACCTGGGTGAAGCACGGGGACTTGCAAGGTCATGTGCTCCAACTGACGATCAGTACAGTCAAGTAATTAAAAAAAATACAGATGAGGGAGTAAACAAACAGACAAGAGCACTTTGATGGAAAGGGATTTATTTCCACCCTGTACCTATGTATATCTATTTTATTGTCTGATTAAGCTCAAAATACTTATTGGTAAGTGTAAAGTCTAGTTAGTCCTTTACACCTTAATGTTGGTTGTTGTATAGAAGTTTGTATGGTAGAGCACGTAAAAGAAGGATGTACTTCGAAGTCGTTTATTTCCCCGTAAGGTTTACAAGACTTAGTTTTAGGCAAATCACTTCTTGATAATGTTTACTGTGGCACTGTTAGTTATGTACTCAATTATTTAATGAAAATTACTTATTAAGATTACTATTACGCGAAGCTAAACTAGGCCGACCGCGCAAAAAAGTAATGTATTGTGAAACCATACAGTAAGTAGGTATATACGACTATATATATATATAACATACGATGTTTAGCTATTATGTAAGTCTATAATTAAAAATGTTTTGCTCGATTCCATAAAACGGGATTGGCAACTGTTCTAGACGAAATGAAACAAGTTATGTACCTATGATTGACAAACCGGTATCACACACTTACCGATCAGGTGACACAAATAAAGATTGTCATATTTAAATGTTTACATAACACCAAACCAAAAACCCCTTGAATACAGCAGGTAAGTAGGTATGTACCTAACACGATGAACGCTCGGATGAGGTTGTCTATTTCCTACCCACTAGCCGTTGAACCTTCAAATGAAAAGCCTATTAACTTAAAAACCTACTTACGTTGTTTCTGGTTTGTTTGTCAGTGCTTATTAAATAATGCAATAGATACCTACTAGCTATCTACATAATCATGTTACTGTTTTTAAACTTCAACTGTAAATAAACCTGTAGGTTGTTGTTGTTTACAGTCTATGGGAGTTACACAAAGTACCTAAATAAAGGTGCGATGTTTTCATTAGATTGACCAATTAGGTAATTAACATAGATTGTTCCTACGGCCATTTCGGCACCTCTTTCGTCTAGTATTTACGGAGCGACTAGTACCTATACGGAATAATCCCACCTTCTTCTTCCTCTTTCGCAATCCATGTAAGCCAGGATTAACAGCGATGACCCTAGCAAATACTGAGTTTACCTTCTCCTTATTCTTTTCCATATAACACGTCCTCGCTGGTCTACATATTCTTTCCTATCTTTTAATCTTCTCTTCTATAATGTTTTTTTTTTATAATTAAATCGATCTTCACACAGGACATTTTTTTTTTTTATACCACGACGGTGGCAAACAGACGTACGGTCCGCCTGATGGTAAGCGGTTACCGTAGCCTATGGGCGCCTGCAACACCAGGGGCATCACGAGCGCGTTGCCGACCCTTAAGACATTTATTTGAACATTAATGTGCAGTACCAGTTACCACGTAAACAGCGATGGTGGCCGAATGGTTAAGTGACCGGCGCGCTAAATACGCGGTCCGAGTTCGATTCCGAGCAGCAGACGGCAGTACCAATGTGGTTTTCACTTTGTGGAATTTATATGTAGGTATGTACCTACTATTCAAGTGACATACCATACCATGAAGAAAAACAGCGTGAGGAAACCAACATACCCTGAAGTAATTCTAAGGGTACCTATGTCGGATCTGATCCACCAACCCGCATTAGGCTAGCGTGTGTGGATTATGGCCTAAATTCCTCTCTGCTCTATAGAGGAGAGGAGACCCATGCCCAGCTGTAGGACATTAATGGGTATGGGTTGCTATGATGATGATGATGATGAATGTACAGTAATTCACAAATAGAGCAGCTGCTATCGTTTTGAATCTGGGTGAAATTTTTATTTAACAATTAACATAATACCTACGCGTTAATTACGTACCTATTATCATATAATAATTTTAACAAGATATCTGTATCAGAGAACACATAAATACTTTGTTTATCGTACATAAGTAAACCGGCCACATTTGCATAGCATTCTCGTTGTAAACATACCAACGAGTTACTGCCTGTAGTGCCAGTTTCCTTCGCATCTAGTTTTGTATCACCTTTGATTGAGATATACCGTGTCTTCTGTCGAGAATGGATGACCTTAAGGTGAGTGAATATTATTATTTTGTTTATTTACTTACTTGTTTTATTTATGGCAATCTACTGCAATGTTTAAGTAAGTATAAATATATAGCAATTCATGCCACAAATATGTAAGTAGTTATATGAATTTATATGCAACAAAAACCAGTTTTACGATTTTGCTTAGGAAATAGGATAGGATAAGAAGGCTTAGGAATTAGGATATTACTAGTATTTAAGAAGGAGTTAGTAAAACATGTTATTCATAAAATAGACACAAGTAAATCTACATAAGTATAATATGATTGAGTAAGTACAGTCAGCATTAAATAGATCTAAGATTAAGCCTTTTTAAGATTCCTAGGTAGCCAAATACATGTGAAGAATACAAATTAAATGAGGTCTAAATTTCATAACAACAAGTTTTTATGCATGCATAATAAATTGCACAGACAGCAAAAATAACTTAAAACTAGTAAATTGAATTGCGTTCTTCACATGATTTTGAACAGCCTATATCTTAGATCAATTTGATGCTGACTGTACCTACTTTAAAATTAACAGGGTGCTATTTTAAAGTAGCCACAGTCTGTAAAGATTTCAGGTAGATGAACTTTTAATTTACCTGTCAACGGGAAAAATCGATTCTACAGGCTTTCGACGCGCTGAAATGATTTCATCCCCCATAAAGACGCATTTCTGGTAGTTCAGGAGTTATAGTACCTGATTGTTTTAGCAATGTTGTTCATTAATAATAATTAAGTAATATACCATTCATATCGGTTTTCAATTACTGATAAGGCTTATTATCCAATGTTTTATGCAGTACCTCTGTGGTTTTGGCTCGGAGTTCACTTCGGAGGATCCTCGAAAACCAGGCTCCCTGCCTGATGGACAGAACAACCCGCAACGTTGTCCTTATGGGTTGTATGCTGAACAATTATCTGGTACAGCGTTCACCGCCCCCAGACATGAGAATAAAAGGTCTTGGTTATACAGGTAAGAGAAAGATATGATTAGGTACTTATGTACGTCCCAGCTGCTGGAGACGAGTCATCCCTCCTGTTGGTACTTTTAAACGAAACAAATATGAATAAAAAAAATTTGGTTCGAAATCTTTTCCTGCCTAGTTACCACAATGGAATTGTGTATGACTATTGTGCAAGAGGTCCCAGGTTCGATTCCTGGGTCGAAAAACGGTTTTGAGTTTTTCTATCTCGAAAAGCTAAGTACCTATAGCTACCTGGAAACAAAATCAATCTGTAAACCCTACTTTTCCTGCCTCAGTGGGTCAGTAAGAAAGCTTTAGTACCTACCAGGTTTGATCGAAGTATACCTACAATAAATGTGTGGTCTGTTTTTTGTGGTTAATGACGATATTTTTGTATCCCCAGAATCCGTCCATCGGTTATTCACAAACCTTTCAAGAGGATCAATATCGCCAAGCACTTTACTCATAACTGGGACGAACAAGAACCGGATCCCAACCAGGTAATGGTGTATCATTGTTAGATATTTATAACCAAAAATATCATTAAACTTGTTTATTGTTATTAATCTAAGTAAACAACAAGTACAACAACTTATGCGAGAGTAACTTCATTAAATCAAGTAGGTATCTTAAATTTAAGATCCCTTGTTTGACAACTTAGTAATTTTAAGCTTCACATCGGCGATCGGTGATTTAGTCGCTTTTTCAAAGCTGAAGCAGCGAAAAATTCCTATAACGGAACGCAGAGTCGTTAAAACGCGAGGTAGCATCAATCCAGTTGCAGTCGCCGATGTTTGAAGTAGCATGTATTGTGTGTTCTAAGTAGGTAGGTAGATCAGTAGTCAGAGTCTTGTCTGTACCCTTAACATTGCCAACGTGCATGAGTGGCGGTAACCATTTGTCATCAGGTGAAACGCTAGCTGGTATGCCACTTCAGACAATACAAAAATTTGTTCTTAAGGGCTCTACGGCTGTTCCGGCGGAGGATACTGCCGACATTGAATATACCACTCCATTACTTGCTATTTTTAAAAGTCCAACAACAAGCTTAAAAGCGTTGTTATCAGTTTTTTTAATATCATACACTTATACTAAACTAACGTAAATAGACTATATAATTAGTAAGTAATATATAGAAGTAGTTATAGTAGTAGTTAAGTAATACATAGAAGTAAAACCCGTTCATCAACTCATGTCTTCAAATATAGTCACGTAAGTGCACTCGAAAATAAAGGTATTTGTTGCCTCATAAGGTATTTTTTGTGTTTAAGTCTCGCTGGCTTCCGTTTGACATACCATCTGGTGAGCCTGTCGACTTCGTGGCAGGACTCCATACCGTCTGCGGAGCTGGTGACACTCGCTCACGTCATGGACTCGCTATACACATGTACCTGTGTAATACATCTATGGAAAACAGCGCGTTCTACAGTAGTGATGGAGACTTACTTATTGGTAAGAAGCATGTATACATTTTTCCCCTTCGAAGAATTCATCATCATCATATCAGTCCAATGACGTCCACTGCTGGACATAGGCTTCCCCTAATTCCCGCCATAGCGAGCTATTTAGCGCCCACTGCAATGCAACCGAGACATCGGAATGCTCTATTATACATGATGTGTATTTAAAATACATCAAATCAGTTCCGCAGCAAGGCGCGCTGACAATAACCACAGAGTTCGGCATAATGAAGGTGGCACCAAATGAAATCGGAGTTGTCCAGCAAGGAATGAGATTCGCGGTTGCTGTCGAAGGACCCACACGGTAAAAACTAAACTATTAGCTTCTCTTTATGGTTCTCTTTAATTTGTATTTTCGGCCTACGTTCAATATCAAACAAATATAACCTATTTGTATTATTAATTCGCTCAAGTTCAATAATATTTTATATGTATATATGCATTACCTAATATTAAAACATTTTTCCACCAGGGGATATATCCTCGAAGTGTTTGACGGTCACTTCAAGCTGCCAGATCTTGGACCAATCGGAGCAAATGGACTCGCAAATCCAAGAGATTTTCTCACGCCAGTTGCACATTATTTTGATGAAGAAATTCCTGGTAAGAGCTATTGTAAGACGTACCTGACCTGCGCGGCGGTATAAAGACTGACTATAAACAATAAACGCAATGCCGCTAACATTGCCGTGCCAAATGTAGTGGATTCGTTAAGTTTTGACTTCTTTAATTTATGAGTTCAGCTCTTGTCGCAATGGGGCAATCGCCACTGTTATTTGTCATCTTTTTGCCGTCTGGACGACTGGTTTTCACTTTTTTCTTTCTTCTTGTCGTATAAAACTTTTCCTAGAACGCCTTACACCCCTTTCTTTTAAGTTTTTAATTCTAAAAGGCTTCGCCTGCATGGCGCATGTTATGTTGGTAAAAAAGTAGCTTAGGTATCTACTATTCCAGACCAGATTTTAATCTATCTGTGTGCCAAATTGCATACAGATTCATACAGCCGTTCTGGCGTGATTGAACAAATACTTAGTTATATTTTCTCATATATCGGATCATTTTAGTAGAATATATTCTCGATCAAATTCTAGGGTTCAAAATAATAAACAAGTACCAGGGCGCGTTGTTCATCGCAGAGCAGAACCACTCTCCGTTCGACGTGGTGGCGTGGCACGGCAACTATGTGCCGTACAAATACGACTTGAACAAGTTCATGGTCATCAACGCCGTCTTGTATGATCATTGTGTAAGTATCATTAATTTGAGTTGAATTCTCCACAAAATGTACTTTATGAAGCCTATATAATCGATAATCGGCATATCAAAGTTCTCATAACAAATCAGAATAACTCCGATCATTAACCGTCTGACCGCGGCCTACTAGGCACGCTCACAAGGCGCAAGGAAGGGAGAAAGGGCTTATCCTTTTTGATCATAGACTATACTGATCAGAGGAGAGTCTCTCGAACTCGAACGAAAAGGATCCTTCCTTTTCAGACATGTAGTTGTATGAGTTGTATCCTGGCAAGGTCAAATATACTAGTTTCAAGCTTGTGCTTGAGTCTTGGTGATTTTGTTGCTTAATTAATTAATATATTGTAACTTTGTAAACTCGACCTCACACGACGCATGGATTTTATCTTATCAATGTAACTTTTAAAATACAAAATGGTAAATTTTTTGTTAATTTCTAGGATCCCTCAATCTTCACAGTACTTACATGTCCATCTACGAAACCAGGCGTCGCCATAGCTGACTTCGTGATCTTCCCGCCGAGATGGGCTGTACAAGAACACACTTTTCGACCGCCTTACTACCATCGTATGACTTTTATCTACTTTTACATCAAATTGTAATGTAGCGTGTGTGGATTATGGCCTACACCCTCTCAGCCTTCTAAATAGAAGAGAGGAGACCCGAGCCCAGCAATGGGACATTAATGGGTTGCTGCTGTATTGTTTAACTTTCTCTTCGACTAGTGTCTCAGTGGCACAGTGGGGCTGTGCATGGCAGGGTTCGATCCCGCTCAGGTAAAAATGGAAGAAACATAGGGAAAAACAGCTTGGAGTCTGAAAGTTTTCCCGATTAATGGCAATGAGATCAGCTCTATTACATGGGGCCAAATGTATAGTTGGCCAAATTTGGGCGTCATGCACCTCTGCCTACCCGCTTGGGGTTAAATGCGTGATGCTATGATGTTATGTTTTTGTGTAATGACGAAAATCAATGTGTTAAGTATGGACTATGAGTGGACCACTCAGTTTAGGGGTGGGTTATTGACCCTCACGATTCGAAAGTTTACAAACCACGTCACAATGACCTACATCGTATAAATAATGACGTACAATCGTACACAACCCTTAACTTTCCTAAAATAACATGCCGTGCGTGGCGTCGCGCCCCGTGTAAAAACAAATTATAACAACATTCGTGTTGGGAATATCGATCTAGTACTGTGAATAATTTAGTAGGTACAATTTCAAGTGTCATTAACTCTGAAACTTCGTGTTTTGGTTCACCTACAATTTACTTGCTTTGCACGACATAAAGAGGCATACAAATAAAGGCTTCTAATTCATAGGTGATCAACGCGCGGGCCGTCGGCAAGGCGGTTGCTTGCGTGCCCGCGAATCTTGATCATGTTTACAGTATACTGAACTACCAACACAATGAGCCTTCATACGTCGCCGTCGTTCTTACAATTTGTATTCATCATCATCATTTCAACCCATAAACGACCAACTGCTGGGCACGGGTGTCCTCCAAAGAATCTCTCCCGCACCACGGCTAGTATCTACATACCTAAACAGAATATTTTTACATGCAACAGACAGTCGAGACTCGAGACAGCGTAGAGGTACCTATGTCCTATATTCAACTTAATGGGCAGTATCAGTTCTGAGCTGGGACTACTCGTCCAGCCAAATACAATATATTTTATATCTCATTGACTTTTGCTTCGGCGAACAATGGTTGATTAAATTTATTCCTATCGGGCAGAGATATGGCCAACCTATATTGATTTACTTTTTATTTCATAAAACTAGTGTTAATGTTATAACGCCTGCCGACGCGAAATGAGAGAACATTCATAATTAACAAAAATAAAACTAAATATATTGCTACAAACTTTTGAAGAGAGGTAGGTATAGCTGGTAGTTTGTTTCGAATTTTACTTTTCTCGCAGTGCTCTTCTCTGCATAACGTGTCTCCCTAAGTCGCTTTTTACGATACCCACGGGTTGTAATGGTGTAGTGACATTATGTATTCTTAATCCGTTACCACAAGGATATACCACTGACCATCAATAAAAAGAAAATTAAAACTACATAAATATTTGCTTCATACCACCTGTCACTTGTGCAAATGGTTTGTCATTGTAGATGTAAACAAAGAAACTCAAATAGAGATTCATTTGTTTTTTTATGTCCTGAGATCAGTGACCTGTATTATTCAGGTCAATGCCTGAGAATACACAACAGTCATTTCTAGAGATCCATTCATACACTACGTAAACTACTTGCCCATTCCTCTACAGAGTATTAAATTATCAATTTAAAAAAATCGCTGAGGACAGGATTCGAACCTGCGCGGGTATAACCCATTGGATTTCAAGTCCAACTCCTTAACCACTCGGACACCTCAGCTATAGTTATATAATGCAAATATAACTATTTCACTAGGCACCACTGTTGTGAAACATTTTATTACTTTAAACAAGTGTGATATAGTTTATTGTTCTATTGATAGTTATTTACAATTTGTTACTATATTCATAGCTGAGGTGTCCGAGTGGTTAAGGAGTTGGACTTGAAATCCAATGGGTTATACCCGCGCAGGTTTGAATCCTGTCCTCAGCGAATATTTTTGAGAATTTAGAGCTCTATAAAGACAGATAGGCAGGGAAGGTGGTGGATGCAAATTGAGGAATGGACTCTTCGTAGTCTAGAAAGAGAAACTATATAGATACCTACGTAATTTTTTTGCGGGTCGCAGACGCCATTAGGAACCTACAAATTTCTTGGTTCCATTTCATAAATTTGCCACGGGCCTCAGATGGTAAAGTTACGTACGTCACACTGCCCATGCGTCATGATAATTTTGTGATGGAAAAATACAAATTATTATGAGTAGGTAAACATGTAACTAAACTATTAAAAGATAAATAAAATAAAACTATTGCATATTAAATATTTGACCTCCAATAATGTTGCAGGCTTAACTTATTTTTATTACAACAATAAATTCAGTTGCATAATAGCAGCTGAGGTGTCCGAGTGGTTAAGGAGTTGGACTTGAAATCCAATGGGTTATACCCGCGCAGGTTCGAATCCTGTCCTCAGCGATTATTCTTTTTTGGACAAATATTAAATATACCTACTGAATATTCGTAATGCCACTAAAACGTTGAATAGTTTAGACGTAGAATCGTATCAGACATACAGATTTACTTTTGTTTATAACCGACTTTAAAAAAGGCCCTCTTCCTTTCGATAGTATATTTTTTTTACCTCGGAACTACGTCATTTATGAACCGATTTGGAAAATTATAATAATATGAAGGTAGGTGAGGCATGCAGTGGACGTCATTAGACTATTATATGATGATGATGAGATATCAAGTGGGTAATGGATGTGAGTGCAATGGATGGAATTAAATTATTATGTGGGGGTGGCTTGCAAACTTTGGATGAGATTTCAATTGGGGAGGCCTATCTCCAGCAGTGGACTAGTAAAGGGATAATGATGAAATGTACGTATTATAATTTCTACTTAATTCAGGTAACTGCATGAGCGAGTTCATGGGTCTGATCTTGGGGCAATACGAAGCGAAGGAGGGTGGCTTCCTACCTGGAGGGGCATCTCTTCACTCCATGATGACGCCACATGGTCCTGACGACAAGTGCTTCAATGGTGCGTCGTATGGCGAGCTTGTTCCGCAGAAGATTGCTGTTAATACTCAGGTAGGAACATTTTTTCTATTCATAGTTGATTAATTATTGTTATGCGAATTTTAGGAAATTGTTTAACCCATTTGGACCCAAATACAAACTAATGATGTTTTTTTGAAAAAATCTTTATCATCATGTGTAGTGGTGGGTAATTAGACATTATATTAGAAAAAAGAATTTAAAATATTTTTCCTTATGAGAAAAAAAACACCGTCCTCAAATGGGTCCAATGGGCATATTTGTGGTATATTTCAAAACAATTATTTTCGATGCAAAATGTTAATAATACATTTTCTACATTGCCAACGTGCTTTCATGTGGCATTCGGTGCATCGTAGCTGGCTTTGTAGTATCTGGGGAAAGTATTCAACACCATCTAGGTTGATATCTAGCACCACCGAGGATGGTTTACGAGGCCTTTCATCGGTTCTCTCAGTACCAACACTCCCCAAATACGACCTTGCAATACATCGGCGAAATTAGGGAAGGTCTTGTCTGTTATTTGCGGTAAGACCATGAAGGCGCCAAGCATTTGCTACAGCTAAATCTAGCATGTAAGGAAACAGTTCCCAACACCATTTTATGCCACGTAGAGCTATTCTGTATCTGTTTGATTGGTCAGCTTGACCAACTCCGTCCATACCTTTGTTGTAATTTTGGAAGCTATAAAGAATGTCAACGTCAACCTTTCTACCCTCTGCTCCTGCATATATATTTTTACCATTCCCAATGGGTAAAGAGAGTCATAGTGTCTGGTTTTCAACTCGCCTATATTTCTGTAACGGTTTGTCATTCTGCTGTCCCATTCCTAGTATTTTCGGGACCCAAAAACTTCAACTCATACTACGGTATCACGAGGAAGGTTATTCTTCTGAATATAGTGTTCATCGCCTTCTTCTTCACCGATAAGAACAGTCGGATGTGGAGGAACGGCCACCAAGATCATAACTAACATCAGGATTATCTTCTTCATTCAAAATACTTTCAATGGCTTCCTCGAGTCCTCGATGGTCATTAGGAACACTGAAAAATTGTTTTATCATTTTTATGCTGTAACTAAACCTGTAAACATAAAGAAAAAATAATTATATTTATTATATGTATTACTAGTAATGAGCCCATTGGACCCATTTGGGGACACCATACTAAAATGCCTTTATTTATAGCCAAATCCTGTAAAACATGTGACAAAATAGCATTATTTACTAGTAGTTACATTATGGATGTAAAATTTACAAAAAATATATAATAAATCATGGTGTAAATAATAAAAATCATGACTTACCTTAGATAAAGTACATATTTGCGTGATGCAGTAAATAAAATCACTAAATTTATCCATTTTATCCAATAATTCACAAAATTATATTTTTTATTACGAAGTAAAACTCTTTAACATTACACATTCGTATCTAAATAAATGCTGGTCTACTAATATTAAAAAATGTCGATAGTTAAGGACATGTCCCCAAATGAGGACGGCGGGTCTAAATGGGTTAAAGAGCCTCAATGGTGAGAATTTTTACCTCAATGGTGGCCCGGGCCCTAATTGTGAACTGGCGGAAAGTTTACGATACGGGAGTATTGTTACGGTCTGAACCGTTAGGGCCTTGGATGACAATACAAAGGGCGAGCTGTGAGTAGGTATGGTGGAAATAACTTAGTGATGTAGTAAAATTCAAGCTAGTGAAGAAGCGAAGCAATTCCCAAAAAGAAACGAATAAATATGATACTAATTGGAGGTGCACGTTTTTCATTATTTATTCATTAGTATTTTTCGGTGTCTATTTTTAATAATTATGTTAATGTGTTTGTAAAATATGGGCTAAATTGCCTGAAATAAACAATATTTAATTTAATTAATTTTAAATGACATGGTTCTTAAATTGATTTATGGTCATTATTTTAATAAAATCGTTTTGGTTCCAGGCCTTTATGTTCGAGTCCTCGTTAAGTTTAGCCATCACGAAATGGGGCGCCGAAACATGTCAGAAACTTGATGCTAAGTATTATGAGTGTTGGCAAAACTTACCAAAACTGTTTTCTGGAAATATCAATGTGTGATTTTTCCTGAAGAATGAGAATTGGGATGGAGCGGATGACTATGAGGAATGACGTTTCCTCGTGGTCAAACTTCTCTAACGACCCTTCCTGTATAGTTAAAAATGTGTTCAGTCAATCAATAAAGTTCTTGTTCATAAGCTTAAAAAAAGGCTGCCCTCTCCCAAGGTGTTTAACATTGTATTGTGTGTGAACAAAGTACTAGGCTAGCATACGCTTGTAGGAGGTTGTTATAAAAGTATATACATTATTTTATATAAATGTTTAGAAATCTCTTGCACGCTTCTGTTATCCTAGTACTATATTAAATCGCGGGTTTATTGACATATGAACGTCGATACGCGATATATAATGTAGTACTAGGATAACAGAAGCGTGCAAGAGATTTCTAAACATTTAATTTTATAATAATAATAATAATATTCTACCACATTCACACAGCGCCTTCTAGTCCCAAATTAAGTAATTATATTTGCTTGTGTTATGGGTACTAAACAACTGATATATTAATACAGTTTTTTTTTATAAATACATAATTATTATAGATAAATTACACCCAGACACAGAACAAACCTTCATGCTCATCACACAAAGATTTGTCCTGGGTGGGAATCGAACCCACGACCTCCGGCTTAGCAGTCAGGGTCACTAACCACTAGACCAACAGGCCAGACAAAATACATAATTTTATAAAATAATGTACCTATATACTTTTAAAACAACCTCCTACAAGCTTAATGCTAGCCTAGGTCTTTGTTCATACTGCTGATGTTGTAACAAGTTCCAGGGCCCACCCATTACGGCGAAGCGACCGCGACGGTGCACAGAGGGGTTTTAGTGGGTATTCCGGTCCTTTGAAGACCGGCGAGTCCCACATAACCGTCCAGTGTCCAATGCATTTACCCTCTTAAAAAAAAAAAAAGGTCTTTGTTCATACACAATACAATTTTAAACACTTTGGGAGAAGGCAGCCTTTTTAAGCTTATCAACAAGCACTTTATTGATTAACTGTACACATTTTTAACGTTACATTTATAGGTAGGGTCGTTAGACAAGTTTGACCACGAGGAAATGTAATTCCTCATAGTCAAACCACTTTGACTAAGAGGAAGAAGGACGGATACTTAGTAATGATTGATCGAAAGAAATGTACACCAACCTACATTTAGAAATTAATTAGAGGAATCAAACAATAAAATTAACCTGTCTACATAATATATCACTATTATTGATAACTACTTCTCTTATCCCATTTTGACACAGAAATATCAGATCAATTGATGCTCACTGTACCTAAATTAAGTCTGGAATTACTTATGACTCAGTGTCATAAGAACTACATAATGGATCTATTTGTAACATTGTGTAGTTTTTCTAATAAAATGAATTATTAATGCGTGGTCTTATTTGAAATGGTCTAGTAGGTATTATTTATTTATACAGTAGGTACCTGCAAAAACTTTTAATCCTTACACAACAATATCTACCGACAATCCTACTAAAATTATGTACTTTTAAGATTCTTAGTTACTCTTTTACGAACAAACCACTGAATGGATTTTGATAAAACTTTACAGTAATGAAAATATGTCTAAGGCTCAATTTCGCCGCCGCAAAATGGAATGGAAGCGATTTTATGCATCGAAATTGTACTTGTACCTATAGCATAATGAACTCTATGTCAATTGTGTAAAATACAAAGTTCAAATCGAATAATGAATAGGGGAATTCATTATGCGGGAACTTTTCGATAGTTCAGAATTAGGTCCCTAATCAAATATCCTGACTGTACCTCTTCACCGAACTCGACATAACGGTAATAGAAAGCGTAAAATATCAATACTTTGGAGAACAATAGACTCCCAGACTCGACATAACGGGACTCGACATAAAGGAAATAATTCAGAAGAACCGGCAAGAAACTCACTCCACTCTTTTAAAAAAAATGGAAACTGTCGTATGCAAATTTGCTGACACTACTTTTCGGATAACCTGTTACATTCTTATCTTGTGACTTTCATAAGTGTTACCTTGTAACCTAGATGAATAAACGAGATTTCATTGAAATCAAATACGGATACTTTATTTATTTCGTCTTTTATTGACGGATACTTTATTTCTGTCGTGAAATGAATTTCACGACAGAAATAAAGTATCCGTATTATGTATATGCTGATGATGATAATGATACGTTTATTAGGTACTTCTATTCAATATAACAAATTAACACGTCAACTTACGATGTCCCGTGGACAAAAATCTACTTATTTTAGTTAAATTAGATGTATTAGTTTCTGGGTGAGAAAAATGCTCTTTTTATGCTTGATTTGTTATTGAAATAAGTTTCTTTCCCGGTATTAATATCTACCTTTGAAGCAATCTTTCAAATCTAATTTATCGTGTCTGTAGTTCCTTTTTCCTCTTTGCTATTTGCCGCATATAATTTTGAGAAGACAAAACGTATTTATCAACTTTTCTAGACTGGTCCGACTCTTTTACATTTCTGTACAGCGCATTATTTCTAAGCGACGTATTATATGCCCAAATCACATAAATATTGTTGGATATTTCTTTTAAAGCCAAGTCTAGCTTATCTGTCCTGATTTCCATATTAGTGTCGGTGTAGATTTTCTTAATAATATCATCATTCGTTTCTTCTTGTTCAGAACGTCTAAAAATGTGAAATCTTTTCTTCCACAACGCAAAGCTTTCCACATATGCGTATAAATATTTGCATAAAGTTTGAAGAGTGATTTTTGTGAGTTGAACGGAATTTATGTCTGTGAGCGATGTAGTTTTGTGTGGTTTCAATTTCTGCGGCGTTTTATTTAATATTTCTACTTCATGCAAGACTTCTTTGTAGATATTGAAGAGAACTTCACTTTGGGTAACATTTATAGGGGATCCGTTTGTATCAGTCATATTTAATAATGTCTCTGTCCCAGTTTTCCCTAAAAAGCATCGCCTGTAAATATAATTAAATCATCATTATACTTATCTACATAATATTAATATTATTTGTGATGGTACGTGGCCGTGGGTAGGTATAATCCTAAGTAATAAAATGAAAGAAGCAACGTGTTATTAAGAAGCGATGGTGGCCGAATGGATATGTGACCAGCATACAAATTATGCAGTCCGAGTTCTATTCCGACCGACAGTATCAATGTGGATTTCACTTTGCGAAATTTATATGTAAGTGGGTCCTATAGTCAAGTGACCTACGCAGCTACGATCTGCTGACGGTGAAGGAAAACATTGTGAGGAAATCCACATGACTACCCACCTTAGAAGAAATTCTAAGTGTGTGATCCACTAACCCACACAAGGCCAGCGGGCTCCATATCAATTTTTATCAAAATTGTCCAGCCGATTGAGCGTGAAGATTTAACAAACATACTCACGCCTTTTTAATATTAATAGTGAAGTAGGAATATTTACTTGTAAGTATGTAGGTACATACCTAAGTATCTACACAATCATTATATCCCGAATTTGGTAGAGCATTTTTGACAATTTTAGCAAGGAACTAATCTAAATGAAACTGTAACAGTATTTTTTTGCATATTTCCAAGTTATGATATGACAGGAGAATATAACCAAAATTTATTTATCCACTACGGTTTAGATATGATTGACGTGGACGATGACATAAACCATAGAATAAACAACGTTTTTCTATACCAAAAAAATCTCAAAGAAGACAGTGCAAAGTCGTAGGCAAATTCGATGAAAAATTAAATCGCGCCATACCATCTGCGTTAGAGAAGAAAAAACTCGAAATAAAACCCTGTACACCAACCCGTCTGGCCAATAGGCTAACCACCTATTAAGGTGAGGTCTATGTCCAGCAGTAGGATATTTTTGGGCTGATATGATAATGATGTTGAATAAATCTATAGGATCGTTCTCAAACTAGATTTTTTACTAAAGCACAAAGTTGTGAATAAATTCAATGTTAACAAGGCAGTCTGGTTCGATCACGCAGGGAAACTCCAAGCATAACCCTTTCCATGGCTCGCTGAGCGACAGTGATGAGTGATCGAATCTGAAATGAGAAGATCCGCAGGAGAACTAAAGCTGCCGACATAGCTCACCGAATAACATCGCTGAAGTGGCAGTGGGCAGGCCACATATCTCGCAGAACATCAGTTCTGTACAATTTAATAATAACATGACACAAATATTAATAGTGAAGTAGGTAGTAGTAGTAGATGGGGCAAAAAAGTTATATATATTCTTTAAAGGAAAGACTTATATCCCGTGCCCAGTAGTATCTAAGGATTGAACCATATGTAGCTGTACGGAACCGCACTTTTCTATGCTTCTATCCTTTACTACCTATACCTATCCTTTACTAGAGCGGCATAGAGTGGGAGACGAGGGCATTGTCGATTCCGCCGCGAGCGGTCGTGCTCCCTCCCTCGTTCTACTAAATGATCTAAGTGACAAAAAAGGGATAGAAACAGGAAAGTACGACTCCTTGACTAGATGTGTTCCAACCCTAAATTAGACACATGTGTGCTCAGCCTAGGTTAGTTCAATAACAACACGTAATGGGTTGTTATTGAACTAATCTAAGCTGAGCATGTGTGAAAATATCTGAATGTTAAAGAATCGAAAGCTGTCATCAATATTGTAGCTGATGAAAGGATATAGGTGTGGCTGACACTGGCTTGGCCACCATCGGGGATTTAATTTTAATAACACAAAAATTTCGTCGCTAATTAGTCGAAATTATTCGCCAAACATTAGAATTAATCGGTCAATAGTTCAAAAGTTATAAAGTGTTTTTAGTTGGCCGATCTGGGGAGTCCCCAGATCGGCCAACTAAAAACACTTTTATATCTCATATTGTATAGATATTATATCTCAGAAACTAGGACACCTAGCGAAGATCTGTTTTCTCCCAGAATTAGTCGCTAATTGGTCGAAATTAGTCACTAAATGTCAGATTTGGTCTGGTCTTAGTTTAAAAGATATAAGGAGTAGTACTACCTTCACCTCTGTTGGGAAAAAGTTGTGATTATAAGTTTTAAAACTGGGTGTGTAAATACCCACTCTAAACACATTACAAATAATTACTTACATAGTTTTACACTTGTGTCAATAAAATTATCAAGTAGGTACTAACGTAGTAATACATATGTGGGTGCTGTGTCATGTTATCATTAAATTGTGAGGAGAGACTCATAGCTGAGGTGTCCGAGTGGTTAAGGAGTTGGACTTGAAATCCAATGGGTTATACCCGCGCAGGTTCGAATCCTGTCCTCAGCGGATCTTTTATTTTTAATGTTATATTGTTTTCTTTCCTATATACGATAACGTTCTGAACAGCAATAAAAAAAGCTATTTAATTTTTTGTATAAGGTATAATAAAGTATATAAGGTATAATAAGTACACTATTTTCAATAGAAATTAATTCAATTTTGCTCGTGATATTTATTTTTTGTCCAAGTTTGGTTAAAAATATAGCAGAATTTATTATTGTTATAGAGCGAAATCAACATCCTGTTTTTAAATTTCTATTGAAAGGCATTTGAATTAAAGTTATACTCATTTCATAGCCAGGTAAAAATAACGTTTATTGATTGAGTAGGTAAGGTAGGTACGTCTAAAAAAAACATGTTCACAAAAACTTGTAGGTATATCCTCAGAAACTTGCTTTAACTACGTCAATAAATCGGTTTACAAAAAATTAAGAAAATATGTAGCTTCAAACTAGTTTTATTTATTTATAAATGAGTTACAAATATAGAAATTCTTTGTAGAGAGGAATAGCAATTTTGTGTAGGTACATAATAATTAAATATTTAAATGACAATATGAAAAATAGTAATAGAATATAAAATTCAATACAATTAACATCAGTGGCTTCAGACGTTCTGAACTTTTACTTAGCATAGAACGCTGTGCGTACTCCTGCAACAGACCACATTCCACGTTCTTTCTCATAGTAGACGTGTCCCTGTATATTCTGATCATGAAGCAAGTCATGCCTGGAGTCACAGTTAGAGATGGACCTGTTACTTTTAAAGCATCCGTTACGGTAACGCTCGTGACTGAAGTACTGTCGCCACTTCCAGTTCCATCACCAGAGTGTGTGACCTTCGTAGTGTTTGTAATCTTAGTAACAGTATTCGATACGTGTTGTTGACTCGATGATGCGCTCGATTCCAGTATAAAACTTGACATTAACTTACAATCGACACGAGTCTCTTCATACTCGCCTGTTCGCTTACTTATACCCAGCTTACATATCTCACCTGGCGTACTTCTGTAGTGGTAGTCGTTGTTGTGATGACTCGACGACATGCGACCCAAGTTGTACAGAGCTAGTCCGGTCAACAAGTTGTCGAATCTACTCCCCGAATTTCTGTATTCGTAGACGTAGACTGGAGGAGTGCCGTGGTACACGGGATGGTAAGTCGAACCGTAGCTAATTTGCTGGGGTGGGCTGTAATGGTAGTGATGGTGGACCTCCGTTTTGGACCCAGAACCGTATCGCGCCGAACCATGCTGGTAGTTATAGTTGTGCGTGTTGTAACCCTGGGAATTACCGGACATGCCATTCGAGTGAGGGTATGTATGGGCGCCGCCGGAGCCGGTTCCCGAGTAGCCGGTGGAATGCGGGTAGGTATGAGAGCCTCCACCGCTACTCTTGTAGCCTCCGCCTCCACCCCTGTATCCGCCGCGGGCGTGGGCGAGGCGGGCGAGGTGTGTGAGCAGCAGCAGTAGCGCGACGAGCAGGCGCATGTTGGCGGCGCGGGCCGCGACACAGGACTGCGCGCCGCCGTCGCTCCCGACACTAAACAATCCATTAGCGCGGGTGACGCACGGGGCGCTCTACACGCGCGAGGGTCGCGCCCGCTATCTAAACAGAACGGCGAGCGACACAGTTCGCGGACGTTATCCCACCCATAAACACGCAATGCGCCCCTAAACAGACGGTCACTTACTTTAATTAGGTTTATTTGTGTATAAAAACGAGCACTAGAATTACGATACTTTTAATCATAATAGGTAATTAGCAGAGCTTAAAATAATTCCATTACGGCATTAACATTATAAAATACCCTCGTCAGTCGCGTCACCGGTGTAAGAGCGTCTTTCACTTTGTGCTATGATCGATAGACAGAACGTGACATCGATATACTACTGTTCGATAGCTCAGCGTATCAACATTATGAAAGTATCAAAGCTTTAGTCGTGTGAATGATAGCTAAGCTATCAAAGTCTACACACTTAAGTTATACACTTGAAATTATGAATTAGTTCACTTATAATTTATAAAACATGGAAACTTAGTTGGCTGTGAAAGAGGCTCTTGTAATTGTATCAATGAAATTACAACAGAAACACATCCTTGTGACTTAGGGACAAGTAATAATAAATTAAATGGAATTAACATCTCAGGGCTAGCGAAGTGTCTCTATAATTAATTGAATGAGTTACAAAGTACTGATGTGTTCAAGTCTCATTAAGGTTTCACTTTGTGGTTTGTATGCACGTTAAAAAAATTAAAATAATGTTTCGTTTTTATATAAAAATATTACATTTAAATTCATTTAACTGAAAGTGTTCACTGAGATTCTTGTGCATACAAACTACATTATTTTGGACCCTTTCCCTTGGAATTTAGGCCACGAATTGGAACCTTTTATGTGGAAAAATAATATTTAAAGCCTAATTTGTTTATTATTGTGAGGCCTCATGTATCAATTTAGTCAGTGCGAGATCAAAATGAGATCTCTGATCTCAATATGATCGAATTCTTAACTAAATAATGATGAAATTTTCAACATTACAGACTTAATTTCACTTGACTTTGCAATTAACCTTAATTTATTCTAATAATAGCAATCAAAATGAGATCTTGAATAGTCATATTTCATTTCATAGGGTTTCCCAACAGCAAAATATTTACGAGTACCTATAGATCCAAAAAGTTCCTTTCCGTGAACTAAATTTAACACATGAGCAACTAAACTATAATACAAAACGGACATAAAAATAATTTTCTTCATTATTTAAAAATATTGAATTTCCTCAAACAATAAGTGACCGCAGTAATGCCGCAGTACCTTTCTTCTTAACTCTAATATCGTACAAATTATGTACTTGCTGACCATACCAATAATTTTTACATCTATTTATTACGTTATAAGGTTTAAATTACAGTGTTTCGAGCTTTTTCAGTTTATTTGCTTACATTAATACATTATACTGATGAAAAAGCTATATCATATTGAAAGATAGTTATTACTGATTACGTACTTAGTCTCAGTCGTATTGTAAATGTGAACGTGTTTCGCAATATTGGTCTTTAGTTAATTGAAATAGGGTAATTACCATATAGCAATAATTATTTTCAGTAGGCCTTTATTGCTGGGTCTTGTCAGCTGCAGTCAAATTTCCAATCATTTTTTTGGATTATTTTCCTAAATTGTGACTTATGTAGTTCTTGTTACGTTGTCCACTGAAATTGAAATTCTATTATCATTATTTGTTGGGCTAGAGGCTGTTAGCTTTCTTGCTACCTCGACCAGAATTGATCTATTGTACCCATGTTGCTTATAATTCTCTGCTTAGGGGGTATCCCTTATTACAAAATATAGATGAAATATTAAACCAGGTTTAAATTGACATAAGCCATTGTTTTAGTGTCAAAGTTGTCAATTTAAACCTGGTTTAATGCTACACCGTTTTTTGTAATAAGGGGATAGAGGCTAGGAACTTCCAGATTGTCTGAGCAGAGAGACTGTATCTCATCGGGTTGCAAATGGTGCTGTCCTAAATGGATGCTTGTTTTGTGCATGTTTAGCCCACATGAGCAGAGGACATGCTCTGACTTTTGGCAGAACCTGCACATTTTGGACCGGCTTAAGTCGAGTTTAAAATTCTAACTAATTTAGGATATGGAAGTACAAAGTTCTACCTTCTAGCTGCTAGCCTGCTATTCACAATTTCTAACTAGAAAAAACATTAACAGTTTTTGATCTGACATCGAACTAAGTTTAGCTATCGAATTTTACGGCCAACGCTGAATTTTAACTACAACATATCTTTCTCGATATAGACTTTTCAACACAGTCAGACACACAAGTGGCATTTTCAATATAAATTATTAATCAACCTTGTCTACAATCTAGATCAAACAATACTATCTATTGCCTATTGATCTGATTGTAGACTAACTAAGAGTTAAACTACGCCTTCACGTAACCTAACCCTACACTAACGTTATAATAACCACTTATAATTATTATTAGTCTTATATTCTAAATTGAAACTATTTTTATTACTTATAATGTTATGCCACTTATTGTCGCGTGTTCCTAAAGCGGCGATTCATTCTCCGATTTGTTGGAAGCTGATGAATCATAATTTTCAATGAATTGCCGCATTAAGATAAACGATGCTAGATTATACAATGATTTTTGTAATCCAATTGCAAATAGTACATTTTTGTTTTAATGATGTATTTAAATTTGATTAACAATTTAAATGTGACGGTATGCCACCAACACCAAGCTGATTAATTGGTAAGCCATAAAATGGCTTGGTGTTGGTAATGCGGAGGTGTTTTGTGGGTTTTCCTCTTACTATATATAAATTTGGTATTTGTTTTTCCTCCATTAGCAGATAATGTTATGCCACATGTAAATATCAAACTAAATATTTGTAAATCTCAGACAAAAAAGTATCAATTTGCAACACAAAGTGAACATGAAAGAGCTCTGTTCAACCTGACGTTTTAAGAAACTTGAAATGTGAAACGTCCATTTATGAGTGGCGCACATCCACACGTACATGACAGTTCAGTTTGTGTCCATGTGTGTGTGTCGGGCGAAGCCGCCGCGCTGCTGGTGGTGGTGGGGGGGGGGAGCTAGCTAGCCGTGGTTTACGTTGACGCCGGACTCGAGCTCCGACGCCGGCGTCTCCGGCTCTTCATCGTTGTAGATATTCTCCGCCATTTGCCATACCTGGTTAGTAGAAAGCCAATTAAATTAGATAGATAGAATACTCTTTATTAACACCACAAATGTAAATTACAGAAGTAAAAAGAACTTAACATAATTAATTATGTAGTCACATTTTTATCTATACTAATATTATAGTTAAAGTCGGTGAGTTTATGACGCTGTATGGGGTAATTTCGGGATCTACTGAACCGATTTTCAAAATTGTTTTAGTGTTGGATAGCCCATTTATCGAGGAATGTTATAGGTTATATAACATCACGCTACGACCAATAAGAGCGGAGTAGTGGTCAAATAAAGAACGACGGGAGCGAAGCCCCGCGCGACAGCTAATAGTAAAAATAATAATAATAATATAACAAACCTGCATGATATTATCCTCCGAGACAGAGCATATGACCCAGGGCTCGTTGGGGTTCCAGGAGAAGTCTGAGATCTTGGCAGTGTGGCCGCCGTGGATGAACAGGAGCTCCGGTGGGCCATCCTCGGCGTCCTCTGCTGTCTGCTCCTCACCAATTTTTGATAGGTCCCATACGTGCAACCTGTGGTACAAAAAGTAGTTGCATTAATAGTTATATATTTTTTTTTTTACCTGAATTGCCAGACGAGACAGGGGCCCGAGTCTGCTAACACAATGGTAAGCCGATGGTCTCATTCGACAGCTGTGATTGGTTTACTAAGTCAATCGCGCCATATTGCCGGCCTATGATTGGTCTATTAGTCCCTTGGTCTACTATCTACGTGTGTAATACGTTAGCATAAAAAAAATTGAATACAGCTGATTTGCAAGTTGATAGGCCATTAACCCCAACTTTACGCACTTATAACTCTGCATGCTCTGTTTGCAATTTTAGGGTCGAAATTCTTGGTCATTGTGCTAAGAATTACTAAAACAATCCTCACTTTTCAATACCGTGAGGTCTATCATTGCACCCAGTATAGTGGACCAGGTCTATTTGTTAAAAATAATAATTTTGGATATTTTTTAATTTATTATTTAACATATACTGGGGTAGTAACTATCTTTGTCCAGCGGTGGGACAAGAAAACTTAAAGAAGATATATTTACCGCCTGTCAGTGCCACTGCTAGCAAGGATGGTCTCGTTGTGGGGCGACCATTGCACCTGGAAGATCTCGTCTTTATGCGACTCGAATGAGTGCAGTTTTAATTTTAGATTGCGGAGATCCCATAGTGCCACCTGAAACACAAATCACATGAGTACTTAACTATGAAAGTGGCAACACAAGAATGTAACAGGTTATTTGAAAGAAAGAC
Organism: Laspeyria flexula; assembly: GCA_905147015.1. Classification (NCBI taxonomy): domain Eukaryota; kingdom Metazoa; phylum Arthropoda; class Insecta; order Lepidoptera; family Erebidae; genus Laspeyria; species Laspeyria flexula. Next base: position 4,338,342 of record LR989964.1, on the reverse strand, counting down.
TGAAAATAAGACTGGTCTAGTGGTTAGTGACCCTGACTGCTAAGGAGGTCGTGGGTTCGATCCCCACCCAGGACACATTTTTGTGTGATGAGCATAAAGGTTTGTTCTGTGTCTGGGTGTAATTTATCTATAATATGTATGTATTTACAAAAAAAAAATGTGTTTAAGTAGTATATCAGTTGTTTAGTACCCATAACACAAGCAAATATAATTACTAGACTAGATGGCGCTGTGTGAATGTGGTAAAATATTATATTATAATAGTGTCAGCTAATTTGCTTGCAATCAGTTCGCTGACTGGGAACTTATCAGTAAGTATTGAAAAAGGGCCTTATCATCATCATTATAATTTCAACCCATAAACATAAAGCAAAGGTCTCCTCCGAATGTAGAGGAAATTTAGCCTACTATACCACACTGGCCAGACGGGTTGGTTATTTCGAATTTTCCTTTTCTCGTGATGCTTTTGTCATAAGGTCCCTTGGTCGCCTTTTACGACACCCACGGGTTGAGATGGGGTAGTGACATTAAGTATTCTTAATCCGTCACTACAAAGATTAAAATAGTTGCGTTTATTATGGATTTGAAATTTGAATTGAAATATTGTATATTCACCGTTTTGTCAGCACTGCCAGTGGCCAGTATGAACTCGGAGTAGGGGTTGAAGCTAAGGCAGTTCACCTCCGCCGTGTGCGCGTCCACCGTGTGCGAGGGCTTCGACGTGTTGTTACACCTGTGTGTACCATCCTTATTAGTTATATCTACTATATAACATAGGCTAGTATCTACACATGTTACAACTGCTTTGGTGACAAAATGTTTCTGTAAGGCGTCTCAGAAAGTTATGGTCTATTAATTAATTTATAATACTTTCTGGAAAAAAGTTAATACCAATGGCATCTTGCGCAACAGTCGTATAAACTCCCGTTGCGCCACAAAGGCAGTTTTAACATGTATTAAGTATTGTAGTATTTATATAATTGGCAGGTCATACGCACACATACCTGGTGTCCCAGATCATAAGTTTCTGATCATCAGCGACAGATCCGAACAGGGACTCGTGCAACAGATGCCACGCTACATCCTCGACCACGGCGGTGTGCCCGGTGAATACGGACTTGGCTTCAATCACCCGCCCCTCCTTCGGCGTGGCGTTTATGTCCCATAGGCAGATTGTGTGGTCATCACTGTTGAAAAAAAAATTCTAAATAAGTAACTGCCCCACAAGACCTGATCACCTTGAACTTGTTGCACCAATTTAGCCAATTTGTTTAAAAGCTATGAGGCCACAGACAGATAGATACACAGACACGTCAAACTTATAACACTCCTCAATCTATCTACTTGAATAATTTATATTTAGTGTTGTTAGCCTTTGAATGTACACATAATATTAATATGAATAAATATTAAATGCTGTGAGGATGGGTTGATGTTTCTTTCTCTTTCACACAAAAATACAAAATAATTGAGATGAAATTGGAATTACAGTTATGGAATATCAATATCATGATAATATACTATTCAACCCATTCCAAAGGTAGTCTGTTCCCGTAGGTCACACATGCTTTGCCTCAAACGGACTCTAATAATAATTCTGATGACATGATGACATAAAATAAAAAGTCCATTAAAAATTTGATAGTTATTTATACAATAAAACTTACCTAGCAGATAGCAAATAACCATTAAGGTTAGGATTCCAAGATAGACCATATCCTTCTTTTTGATGTCCTCGTAGCCTGTAAGAGTAAGAAATATTATTATTATTATATATTAGTTCCTTCTGCTACTGTAAAAAACTAAGTAAAATTAAGAAGCAGTCAAGTTAGTACTATATAGGAACAAATATTATTGACAAACAGTTGATTTAAAAATTTCTTTAATGTTCTTAAAGATTCGGCAATGCGGTTCTATTGATGCCGGCAATCATAGTCTAATATAACCTGCCAGGTGAGCTAGATGACACTTGATTTCTACTGAACATTAAAATGTTTATAAATAAATCATTCACACAATCTATCATCAAGAAACACACATTTTCATTCTCAGGCGAAAATAGTTATGTTTGTAATTTAATTTATGTTTGTGATTTATATTACGAACATATTATTTTCACGTACAATAGTTACAGTTTAAGTATAATAAAAAATTATAAGCCTTAGCATCAGGTGGGTGGTAAGCTTCTGTGCTGAACAGTATTATGGCCCCACCTGATGATAAACAGTTACCATTGTGGTACAAAAAAGAGCTTTGAAATATATTACCTAAGGTCAGGATGACATTCTCCAGAAGGCTCGGGCTTTGACGGGTGCTTAGTGTAGTCAAACACCAAGACGTCAGAGGAAGGAGTCTTGGTGGCAATAACACAAGGGTTCTGTGGCATGTAACGGGCCCTGTTCACCTCACCTTCATGGTTAATCTTGATCTCAATGTCGATCTTACCAGATACAGAGCCAAAGCCTCCGAATTCTGAAAATATATTTATTGATTATAAGCTGTTGATCGACCTTTAAAAATGAGGAAGAACACCTCAAAGACGGGTGGATGATATGAACAATGAGCTGAGAGGGGTTTTAGGCCATAATTCACTCACGCTGGCCTAGTGCGGGTTGTTGGATTAGACATACTCATAGAATTTCTTCTAGGGTATGTGGGTTTCCTCACAATGTTTTTCCTTCACCGTTAGCATATGATCACATTACTAGTACATATAAATTCCACAAAGTGGAATCCACATTGGTACTGCCGGTCAGGATCGAACTCGGACCGCGTGATTTGCACGGCGGTACGTTATCCATTCAGCCACCATCGCTTTTTAATATCATTCAAATAATACAATGTGACTAGAATTTACTCCAAACAATTTACATTACCTATCTATCAAAATCCATTGCCTGGCTAAGATCTAAGAGTACATACAAAGTGAAGCAACGTTATTCTATGTAAGGAAGTCAAAGAAATACATACCACCCTTGTCATTGTCATAATGGCTGGCATCAAACTGTGCATCTTCATTAGGTAGTTGGACACTAGCTATCAGTAGGTGGTTTTGTTCATCAGATGTATGTGTGCCCAATATCAACCTGTAAATATATACTATACATTAGAGTCTGGCTACCGGTTCTCTGCACTGGACTGTTTTTTAAAATCTATACATGGCAATATTTTTGAACTGTCATGTCACTGTCTTTTTAGTGTTTTTCAATCAATATTCTTTTGAAATTATTGAAAAATAATGCCGAAAGCTATCAAAGGCGTAGTTAGAAAGTTGATATTTACTTAAGTTGAGATAATAGTATCAAAAGCATTTTTTCAGTCTATAGTCGGTGTTGTCACCCCTTGTTTTTTTGAATTTACCGCTCTTTTCTTGTGCAAAGAACGGATGGCCAGACTCTAGTATAAATATAAAAATTTATTTCTCTAAAAAGTATAGAGGTTTCTTAAAAAATATGTAATTAATGTAGTATATCATACAGTAAAACCAGCCTGACTTCGAAACTATACTCAGACTGAAATCAATGAAGAATGTTTGTAAACAAATCACTCAAATTGTATTCTATAATTTATTTTTTTATGATGAGGATAATCAGTAGCAATAAACTGTAGCTTCTTTTTCATTTTTATTTATTTTACAAAGAAAAATTTAAGGTATTATTCTAGCTTATTTTATAATATAGAGATTGGATAATCCAGTGCATATTTACCTAAACTTCGAGGAAATATGTAACATAGCTATAATACCACCTCTAAAATATAGCTGCAATACTCTGTGAGGCAGCTGCATGCCTAAGCCGATGGCATTTGGATTAGCGGGAGTTCAGATCACTGTACATACATAATGAAAACAAAGGAGACTAGATTTTTGATCACCAAACTCAACATGGCTGGTTAAAATAATAATAATGGCACATGAATAGATAATATTTCTGCTACTAACATTTTTAAATGGTGCAGTTCTGCTTAGTAATACTATTAAAATGACTATCAGGTTTAATTTCAGAAACTATTCCTTGCCATCTTGTACGCAACCAGGCTATTGATTCAATTGAAAAATTCTATTACTTACCCGTAGAAGGTATTAGAAAAGAACTATATACACATCTATGATTACTATAGTTTATAAACATACATACAATGTCTATTGTTTTTAGAAGCTTTTGTGGACAATAGAAAACAGTTAGTGTCATATTTTGTTCCACTATTAGCTATACTTAACTACGACAACTATGCCATATTACCTACTGCAGTAACAAAAGGGTAGTAATGGAAGAGTTTCATCAAGCTGATGTGTCAAGAACTTTAGTGCAAATAACAAAGAAGTTTTTTAAAAGTTTATAAGTCATGTAACTATTGTGATGTCACTCACCTATGCACAGAGTAATCCTTGCCTTCGGGCCTGGTAACGTCTGGAAGCCACTGTGCTGTTAACGAGGGCCACTCCAGAGCGTGTGTCATCACCAGATCATACAAAAACGGGGTATTCTTTTTCCATATCTTGTACTCTTCGTTGATAACCCTCTCCTCAACCGCATCGTCAAAGGTTTCTACAAATTACAGAAAAGATACGTATATTTTAGACAAAATCTTTCGTGATAACCAAAAAATCTCTGGCTGTCAAGCGTCAGCAAAAAAACAGTTGATATATGTAAGATATCACCAATCTAAACTACATTTACCTCCGTCACCTTTGTCACCCATTATATTTAATAGAAATTAGTGTTTGTTTGAAAGAAAGTGACAAAATTATCAGTAAATTCTGACCGGCCCCGTAAAGGCGCCAAACAAAGTCCTTGGCGTTACTGTAACAGACAATACACAAACTTCCGGTTGCCAAATAATTAATATGTTTTTAAAAAGTTATAACAAATGAAACATTTTTCAAAATAATAATAAAAAATTTAAACTATTTATAGGACATAATTTTTAGTATAAATTAAAATAACGTATCACATGAAACGTTTAGTCATTAAATTATGATACACAAATCAAATGCAATGCAATGCAACCATAACTAAAAAACATACCGGATTGAAAATTAGATTTTGTACTATGTAAACTACTAAATAAAATACCTTCTTGAATAAATTGCAAAAAAAAACTGCTATTTTCAAAAAAGAATAAAATAAATTAAAGAAATAAACAACCTAACTTTAATTTGACCACGCAAGTCTTTGACTGATTAAAAAAAGATATTTACTTGTTAAATATTTTTGTTTGCTGGCAATAGATTCGTATAAGTAAGTTGTCATTTTATTTTTATTAATTTTATTTATAATGTCAACATCAAATATGGCTGATGCTGCAACAGCTCGTCGTGAAGCTAGAAGGAGAAGAATTTTAGAGAATTCTCACAATAGGCTACAGCTTATATCAGGGAAATGTAGCGGCGATGAATATTGTACAGGTATTAATATATAATTATTTGTACACATACAGTTAATACAATTTGCTTTGTTATCACAAATGTTTCTTTTTCAGAATCTCCAGTTAGTACTGTAATTCCTGATCCAATTCACGAGATTTCATGTTCTACGGGTATTCTTAACAGTGGCAGCAAAGTTCTTCTCAATAATGGTGCAATCCTGTCCGAGCCGGAGTCGTTCGATTTGTTATCACTCAATCATGACATTGCGAACCATGACATCGCGTCAGGCGCCAGACAGGTACCTAGTGATTTGGCATCTTTCACATCACCGGTTCAGGAGCAGACACAAACAGTCTCCCTTTGGGAGAAAGTAACCAATTACGACTTTGACATAGTTTTGTTGTCACTCCTAATTCAATTAATGTTTGGTGTGGCAGGTCAGGCCACCTTTGAAGGTACTTACTTATTCCTACCAGTGCTAGTGTATGCCATAACAAAATTAATCTGGTTTCCGTCACAAAGTAATTCTAAATTGTCTAATATATTAACACTGGTACAGGGCATGTCCTCAAATAGGGTACAGAAAGTTATTTACATAACTCAATGCATCGGTGTAATTTCACGCAATATTTGTGTATTTCTGTTCACAACTATTTGCATACAATCATTATTCATCACCTTGAAGAATGATTTAATTACATAGTGAATACTTTTCAGTGGAATACATAATATTGACTGAGCAAAATCTAACAATAGCTGGCTAGAGTAATAGTAGAATACAAAATTCAACTGTAGAAATAGTGATAAATTTGAAGTGAATACCTATAATGTCATATTCTAAAGTTGAATTTTGGATTGCTAATTATAATGTTCCATAGTTTTGATTGCTTGTGCCTTTATACATAAGTGAGAAGTTGTGACATGTGTGCGTTTTAGTCACATATTGCCATTTTTTAGTTTTTAAATTAGAATCAATTTTGTATATAGCAACAGTGTTTTTTAGTTACAATATATTTATTTTTTCAATATTGTTTGGTCATTTAAATAAAAATTGATTAATAATTTTATTGATCATCTATATGTTATTACAACTCTTCTGCATTTAAATTGTATTTATTTCTGTAATAATTAAGAATATCAAATATTGCAATAAATATTCGGTAGAATGCCAAATTAGCCAACTATTTTCATGCTTTTATATTATTGATAGAATATTTAAATAAATTAAGGTCTATATGAATTTTATTGACCTATGTAATCAATTCATGGCCTGGATCTATAAAACTATTTTGTAATTATGGTCTTAAACTTACCCCAAAGTTGTTAAATTAATGTTATAAATACTATTCATAGCTTGCTTGACATGGCAGTCTGTGACTTGTAACCTTTTGTTAGTTAGATTTTTTTGTGTATTTTTATTAGAATTTTTAACTTTTTCACATTTCTAATACTGCCTTTATCTTTAAACTTCTTAGTCATTATCCATTATATCAAATACAGATTACCATTTAGGCTTCAAAACAGACCCAGTTATACTAGAGGTCTTATGGTAGTTTTGTGATCTTCCATTTATAATTATAATAAACCCTGATAAATATTGAACTACCTTGTTTTACAATTTATGCACCAAAACAATATTATTATAACCAGAGAGTGATAGTCATTTGACAGTCAATGTCTTTTGCTCAATAAAAAAGATTATTGGCTAACAAGAAGATTAGGGAACCTACAACCTTCTTGCAGGCTACTTCTTTAATTGTTACCTATGTCAAAACCTGCACCTCTTAACAGTTGCACTAGTCCTATCATTAGGCCATAATAATCATGATTATAAATTTCACAAATATTCACACAGATTGCCCTAATTGTCATAGTACTTACTGAATAAAAATAATTTCTACAATATGGTAATGGAATAATTTTACTACGATATAGATTTAAGCTGGTATAACAATGCCAAAGATTAAATTTCTTTTTTCTGCACATCATCTTAAGGACTCTATAAACTCATGTTTTATTGTTATGTAAAATTGATCAATATTATTATAGGTCGGCCATTGATGGTATATCCACTTAAAACCCACATTTTAGGATTCGCAAAAGACAGTTAGTCACATAATTATATTGAGAATATTAAATGAAATCAACTGAATAGAATATTTTTGTCATTCTTATAATAATAATAGAGATAAACCACATCTTTTACATACAGATAGGTATCTCCAGCCAAACACAGTTATCAATTAACTATCATAGCTGCTAGTGTTTTGGGGCGACCTGAAGTGGTTACAGCCGTATCCCTCATTGTCCATAAAATATTGTCAATGGCTGACTATATTATCTAAAATATAAGGTAAATGTTCTGTTATACTTAATTCTATGAAGTACTTTAATCACTATTTTTCATAACACCTAATTTGTTAAACAATAACTTGTTATGTATGCAAAGGATTATAAATAGTCTGTTATTCTTGTTGATACTGTATTAAATCACTAGCAAATCTCGTAATAGTTATAATGTATCAGCTTAATTTATATTGTAAATAAATAAAATAAATGTCAAACAAGTAACAACTATAAATAAAATGAAGAGGATTCTAATTATATTTTGTAACATCTTTGAAATAAAAAATGGTTATAAATGGGTATTTCTTTTTATTTAAGTTCCTCTAATTTGTATAAATATGTCGTAGTATAAGGTGAAGATAAGCTGAAAAGAAGTTGTTTTGATTAGTATTCATGCATCTTAATAAATAACTTCTCATGATTCCGACCCAACTTTGTTTCAAAGTATGGAGAGTATGACGGACCTAAAGGCGAAAGGGCCCAAACCGTCTAAATATTTATTTATTGCAAGGACAATACCGTTAATATTCGTGTGTTGTTGCACGAACACGACTTTATTTATGCCCTATGAAGGAGAAGTTGCATCCAAGTAAAAATCTGAGAAGTAACAGAACGGGATAAAAACAGGAAACTGCAATTCAATGCGGCTAGATGTGGTCCAACCCTTATGGGAGGATTATTTTTAAAGACTAAACCCGCTCCAGGGTATAAGCCCTGTGTACAAAAGACTTAACGCACACAAAGTAGGTACAACCAGAATCAAAACATTTATAGCACAAATATTTTTGCCTCATATAGCAATCGAACCCACATCATGGTTACGGCGATGTTGGTGGCGAGGGGACTACCTTAACCACTACGCCATGGTGACAGGATTAGAACAAAATGTCTGGACTCCCGTCACTGTCGAAGTTATCAGTGGGACGCCCTTTCCACTTATGTGTAATCGTCAATAGACTGCTGGCGTTCTTCGGCGAGCTAGGGTGGATCGAGTGAGCTATCCACCCTCACGCAAAAACCGCGCCTTGACGTGGAGTTGCGGAAAACAGCCCGCCATACCATACCATACCATTATGTGTAATCGTATTTCGGGTCCACCACCCGGTGGCAACAACTGGGAATTGTATTCCCTAATGTGTAGTAATAATGCAAGTGGGGACAACAAGGAATAAACAATTTATTCAAATTAAATATTTTTTTATATTAACATGGTGTGAGCGCATTCCACCCAATGGGCTTAGATGGCTGTCGAGCAGCACCTATGTAAAAAAGTTACGATTATACTCACATGTTTCGTATATCCCAAAAATAAAGAGACTGAACATGACTGCGAAATTTAAATTGAAAATGATGCATTCTTCAAATATGGATGATAAATAAAACTAAACACAATACTGATGGCGCTATATTCTATAATATGAAACTATAATACAACGAAAAGAATTAAAAAAATAAAACAAACAAATGCATGAGTGTAAGGAACTACACTAAACTAATTAACGTCTAAAGAAGTTTTTAAGACTACTGAAGATATTCTTACTTTGTTGTTGTTGGTCATATGTTTCAGATGAAGTCTGAGACTTGATGCTGCCAGTCTGGTCTAGACTATCTATATCTTTGTCACGACTGGTGTTTCTGTTTTCATTGGCGATTTTATCTTGTCTGACATCTTTGTGATTAGCGTCTTTATCTCGATTGACGTCATATCCTTGCATAGTGACTTTGTCTTGACTTGCAGATTTTTCTTGATTATCATTTTTTTCTCGACCCGCGTGTTTCTCTTGATCAACTGCTTTGCCTCGACTTACATTAATATCTAGACTAGCAGTTTTGTCTCTATTCGTCTCTGTATCTCGACTTGCGTCCTCGTCTTGACTAAAGCCCTTATCTTGACTTACGTCTATATCACCCGTGCTCCGACAACTTGACTCTGATTTAACAATAATACTTTCAGGAACTTTACTTGTGTGTTTGTGTAATATTTGTGGACTAGTAGAATTATTAACAATACTTTGTACAACATTGTCCTTATCGCTACGAGTGGGAGAGTCGTTTCGTACGTCGGAGCACCCGAATTCCTATTGCTTTTTTTCTGCACTCTTTAGCTTCTTCTCCCGGGAGGGTTTCGCTCGAACAAGGTCATTTCGTCCTTGGGTTATCATTTTGAGCTCCCATGCTTCTAAATCTTTCCTGTAATATGAAATGAAATTAATGTATGCTAGAATACAACTTTAATCCACAAACTGGTATAAAGGTGAAGTTGATATACTCGAACGAGGAATGTACCGGCGGCGAATAGGTTGAAAGTTACTGCTGCTTATAATTATACAAACAACTTACTTATATTTGTTCATAAGCTCTTGAGCCTGTTTTTCAAAATGCGTTTTCTCTGCAGCAGATAACTTTAGCCAATCTGCTTTTGCTAGTTTTTGATACTCCTTCAGATCTGTTCCTTTGATTTTGTCCTTTCTTGACTGGACATAGAGAAAATAGGAAGACATTGGCTTTTTAGGACGATCAAGTTCTTTGTATTCCTGTAAAGTTCAAATGGGTGGTGTTTTTAAAAGTACTAGGTAGGTTTACTCTTAAGAAATTATATTTAAAAAATAATTTCATGGATAAAAATATTGCATACAGTCATTTCGTTAAAACTAGGCCACTTAATTAGTGCTAATTAGATCCATTCTAAGATTTTCTGGAACAAATTTAGGATTTATTTTTCTGTAACAAATTTAGGCATTTATATAAAATTTAAGGAAGCCTTTGAAAGAATTTATTAATCTTCATTCAGCAAAGACTTTTATAGACTGATTGCATTTGCCAGTGTTCATGACTGGCATATTAAATTGTAACCTATTATTTCAATAACAAGAGCATATTTTAAATTTTCAGACAGATATGGAGCTGATATATATTTTTTATCAATTTTCTACACATGAGCCCTTGCCCCATAATGCCAGTTCTGTCTATCCTGAGTCCTGTTCCACTGTTATCATATTAGCATTTATGCCCTGCCTGTTTTTAAGCTTATCAATAGGATATAATAAACCTACAGCTTTCAATTTCCTTTTTTCTTTAGCGGCAGTAATTTCATCCTTTAATCTTTTGATATCTTCTCTCTGTTGTGGTGTGAGGGACGATTCATACATTGCCTTTATTTTTTTATAGTCTTCTAAGTCTTTTTCATATTCCTTAGCCATTTGTGTTTTGGTCTATAACAGAAAATAGAACGATACATGATTTAAAATAAATATTATTGTAATGAAATGGTTAGCCAGGGTAAATTAAAACATACCTAGCTATTTCTAATGACCCCAATTATGTATACCCAATTATGTAATAATCATGAGATTTATCTTATCCTATAAATATACCTACCTCTAAATCTAATTCCTGCCAATGTTTGGAAGTCCAAGAGACAGCTTCTTTTGAAGAGATGCCTGGATTCTTGGCTAAGAGAGCCGGTCTCATTTGTGTCATGAACTTGAAGAATGGTGTCAATGGCCGCTTGGGTTTCTCCAGGCCTAGCCTTGCTTCTGCAGATTTCCTTGTATAGTTGCATACTGGAACTTGGTTCAACCAGTTTGTCCTGAAAACATATTTTTAGTATTGATGAAACATTACTAGCATCTGAAGTGTTATAAATATTTCATGAAGTTTTGTTGAATCACAAAACTATCATAGCACATAGCATTGAGCAGTTATAAACAGTCTGCGAGAGTTAATTTTTACCGATAATATACTTAAACATATCTTGCATTTTTACTTCCCTTAGATAATTTAATATGATAAGTAAATTCTGTACAAGCAAAATTCAATAATTAATTTAAAATAGATATTTTATTAGCTAGCTAGAATAAACAATAGCATCATAACCTCAACCTTACCTTCCGTGAAGAACAGATTTGTAACTGCCAGTGAAAAAATTACTCAAACGAGTAAGCTGAGCAAACGAGGACATTTTATTTGGTTTTGTTTAGTGTATCATTCAATTAACAAGAAATATTGGCAGGTTTTATAAAGTTAACTTATTTCAGTCACAGAGCGTAGCTTGGTAACAAAACAATTTCTAGTAAAAAAGCAAAACACCTTTTAATGCTTTAAATAACAAAAAAAGAGAGACGGCAATATAAAAACTCATTTGTGTAAGTATACCAGACGATCATGCTTTAGATATTTGTGTAGAGCGAAAGTCGCATGGTAATGGAACGCGCTTAGATAACTGCCTGGAATAGGGTTACTATTAAACAAAATTATTACAGAATTTTGCATGAAATTTGTATATTAGTGGTCAAAACTTTTGCATCAGAATTTTGCCTATTTTGAAAAAAAAAAAACATTTTTAATTTATTAGTGTGTTTCATGTATTGTGTATAATAATGAATAGGTATGTTTATTGTTTTGTACTTAAGGTATCTTTACCAATCAATAATTGACCTGTAAATACTAGTCAGTCAGTGCAATAATGCACAGAAAACAGTTCGTGAACCACAGCACTCAGGTGTTCTTGAAGGTGATGCACATGGTTAGCGATAGGTAATTCTGAGTGCTCTCGCATCGTAAACTGTTTTCGAACGAGCCGTATTTACGACTAAAGTTAAAAATGGTTTGATGAAAGCGTGTTTGTTGAAACAATTATTTTTTTCAAAAATTTTTCTTTTTAGCACTCTGATTTAACAGTCGTTAATTATAAATACCTACATTTTGTATTATATAACTACATTTTAGATTTTTAGCCATTGTATGATATCAGTAGCACTATTACCAGTTTTCAGTACGGGGAGGGATCTATTACACCCAGTAGGTATATTTGCTTTGTGCATCCTTGAAGATATACCTACAGGATGTAACATTATGATCGGTCAGTAAAAAACGTGTACCTAACCATTTTTCGGGAATCGAACCCAGACCTGTTTAACTTAATGTTACAACCTGTATAAATGGGTGGAAAGATAGACAAGTACCTAGACCTCTCGGTAGGTAGATAAGTGCCAAAAGTGGGGATTAAAATTTGGCACGTAGTTAAAAGCCAATGTTTAGAGTACTAATGGTAGTAGGCAGCCATACAGAGGAGGCACCATCAGTATGGGTATGGGTAAAATAATAAAAATGTATGAGTTGTAAAGTCAATAAAAATACTTTTATTTATTTGTATTCTTTTATTAAATTTAGGATCTATAAAATACTTACATAAATATATCATAATTAATATTCACAAAAATATTTTCAGTCATTATTTACACTATTTTGGCAATAAGGAGGTGGGTTTTCTCGTTGTAGGTACTTGTTAAACACAAGGAACTTATATCTGAAGATATAAGTTCCTTGGTTAAAAATAAATATGGGAAAATAGTAGATAAATTTGATACCCAGTAATAACGAGAAATATGTTTTATATATGCAGTAGTTCTAGTTTAATAGCCTGTCTGTATAAAAAATATCTGTATAGATATTAATATGATTTTTGTTTGGGAAAGTATTTTATGTAGAATAAACTTAATACCTCAAACAGTACAAATAAATTGGCAATATTGTGGCGCTCGACCTCCTATTTTTGTCCATTCGTCGTCTCAGGTCTCCGAATGAGCAAACCTATTGTGAAAATCACAGTAAAGGCACCTACGTATGCATTGAGTGTAGGTACTAATTTTTTTATAATAATTAAGGTCAGATAAGTAGATAATTTCAAGTTGGTTATCAATAATATAGATTTGAATTAGCAATCAGCGGATTGACAAACCATCCTACTATTATTTTTAAGAATTAAATTGATACAAAGTTAGAACAACATTTGTTAAGTCCACCAAACTCTCCTATTTACATTACAATCATTATGTCATTACAATATAGCTAATTAATATGTACAAAGTATTTAATTATAATAATATTTACACATAAACTTTTATGGGAATACGCTATGTACTTATAATTTTAATAAGGCAATTTAACAGACTATTATTTCACTGGAAATGAAAGAATTACAATTTTAAAACTTTACAACGACTATTTAAAGTTACCTACTTAAAGAGTTTAAACATCTCTGGTGATGTCATTGCATTGGCATAATTTTATTAATGACGTAAAAAAGCCATAGCTGTAGAAGTCAATTTTGTAATAACCAACATGATATTTTGTAGTACCTATGCAATTCCAGAATTTTCTGTTGGTGACGTAACCTTTTATCCTTGGGCTATATATTGGATACATTGAATACAGAGTATCCCCACACTCCAGTCTCCAATCTGTGACATATTCATATGTCAAATCCATCTATATATAATTAGATTCCACAGCACAGGGCATTCTCCTCCATTCATACCATTGTATAATTATTCATAAATAACTAGATTAACGAATCGCATCATGACCATATCAGATATCATTACATTATACAAAACTAATGGCACTTGAAATAATCATACATACACACAACATTCATTATTAAATGCGTCAAAAGAGGATATGTTTCCTCTAATAATGTCTTTGAACAGTACAGTTATAATTTATGAAGAACTAAGGTACGCTCGTCATAGAATCGTTTCACCGGCTGAGTAGTGGTAATGTCTCGGCTTTCTATACGAGTGTTGTTGTGGAGGTCTGTATGTCGCGTACTTGTGTGGATGCCGTGTCAAAGTATGCGGATGCGTCGCATAACAGTGTAGGGTTAGAGGAGTAGGCGGCGGACCAGAAGGACACTTCGCTAGTGGCGGCTTTCTAGGCCCTGCAATCCTCCGCCATAACGCCTTTAGCCGTGGTGTAGCGATCCATACTGCTACCATAACTCCTAGTATTTGCGATGCAAATATTCGGAACAGAAACACCCAGAACGGTGGGAGCGGGTGTGTTGAAGGTTCCGTAGAAGGGACTGGGGCAGCCAGCCATTCGTCTCTCCACGCGTATTCGTATACCCATGTAGCAAGTATACACGCTGACGGCACAGCATATAATGCGGCGAATGCCCCCAACCTCAGCATACTTTGATCTGTGTGAGGCTGAGGTGGAGAGTTCAGAAGAACTGCAGGAGCTGGCACAGGAGTCGGTCGTCGAAGAACAGCGCGGAAACCCGAGGACAGGAAAACGGAGCCCAGCAGCAAACAGATAGCTTCGGGAATTATCACCAGAGCTAGTAACGACTTACTAGACTGGTTACCCACGAAACATGTACCTGGAATAAATATAAAATAACATTAATAACGACATCACACTGGTATAAACTCAGATTGGTTAGCGGATACCGAATTCTTTCTTTCGAGTACTCTATATAGAAGTGAATAACATTCCAATTTTCACTAAAGCTGCTCTCAAAGCGAACACCTACACAAACATACGGCGACAAAAAAGGATTGCATTAATAAGGCGGTTAAAAGGGCCGATTTAAAATTGAAATACGAGCGTGCGAGGAGGAAAGGTGTCGTATTTAACGGCTCAAATAATGGTCGAGCATTTCTTTCGGCCGCCATAATGGAATGGAAATAATAAAAATAAAGCACAATACTCGTGGCATGATTGAAACTGCAATATGCCTGAGAATCGGACCGCGTGGCACTTCGCTCGCACTTCACATAATGGTGATAAAAATAAAATATCGCAGTTTTTAAAATACATCTTCAGACGGAGATAAACAGATAACTAAACATAGGGAAATAAATACAACAAATGGAAGGTACCTTGGTATATATTCATAATATTATATTTGCCGAATCTGTTCAACAGATGTGCGAGATAAAAATGCGCGAATGCAATCTTAACAATAGTTTTTCTGATAGTTAAAGACGTCTCTAAAACTTAATGACGACACCAAATAGGTACTGTGGAGACGCCAACAGAACATTTTAATTCAACGAAAACTTATTTAAATATAAATTTAGTGTGGTCATATCCATATGTGTACGAAGAGACTGCTATTTACATGATAAAATAAACCTTCCAGTTTTTACTGATCTTGAATTTATAACTCCCGACAACTCGGACAGGGCCAGGAGATTTATGTCCAAAAGTTTATTCACAGACGCCGTAAATATTTTTTATATGTCCCCATAATTCATTGTGATAAGTGATGATTGGTACATGGTTTCTTTCAACCGGACCAACCGTAAAATACCTATAAATATTTTTTAAACACATGATACGATCAACTGAAATTATAGACTGTGTTAATTGGTACAAGTGGTATGCATAGTACTAAAAAAGTCACATTAAAGGGAGCTTTATGATACGGGTTGAATTGATTTTGTTACGACACCAACGGGAGATATTGTTGTGTAAAGTTGTGTTATTCTTCTCTAACATAGTACCTACATGCCTTTTTCTAGAAAAAACACTGAGATAAAATATGATGACACTAATACTAATATCATCAGTATTAGCTTTAGTAGCCAGAGTAGCCAATGCTACGGGCCCCGCACATAAAGGCGCCCCGCGCAATCCACGACCCAATAAGCGTAAAAAAAAATTAACTTATTATTTCTCTATGCGCAAAAATACGAGAAACTTTTGACGGTTAATTCCTCATAACTGAGGGTTGTGGTTATGTCTTTGGAACATTTTTCTACAAACTAAGTACCTTGTTGTTGTTCTGTCTGCAGCCGTGTGTTTAGCATCGCCGTCGTGTACCGTAGTATCAAGGACTTTTCGAATTTGACATGTTCGGCGTATCGGTATTTTTTAATTATTATTCCTTTATCAAATCTAATGTCATTTATTTTTAAGTCTGATCGAGACTGAGATTCAGCAAAGATTCAAGTTATAGATACGAACTTGTATCTGTCGCTATACTTCCTTTCTTTATTGAAATTAATACCGTTTCAATATATCGTAGAAGCTGGCATATTATCTTTTACGCCTAGACTTTAAATCTTAAACAAAGTTAGATAACTTTTTGTTTAAGGCGCTTCTCCAGCTACCAGCCACCGATTAGACGCAGCAACTGCTCCAAGCAAAAGAAATCTTTTAAGTTATCTTGCCGCTTTCAGCGTCCTTTGTCGGCACGGTATCGTTGTCTCCGCAAAAACCACACGCTAAGACACTTTGTACAAAGTACCTGAAGTAAGTACGATGACTTACATTAACTTCGTCGTTATCATTGCGGTGTTTTTGAAATACTTTCTGTCCAAATTAATCGTTCCTAGCTTATATGATAAGCGGGTTTTTTGATAATATATCATTGTCCCAGCCTTGTTTACATGAATGAAGCTACTGTTTCTGTAATTTGTGTTTCCAGTGTTTTATGTAACCGCTGTGTGTATTTCTTATCAGAAACTTGGTATGTTTTTGTTAATTTATTGTGATTACTTTGAAAAGAAATACTTATGTACATAGGTTAGTTTGATATCAAGTAAGTAGATACGTTATTTTTAGCCACATGTAAGTTGCCAAAAATAGGAATGAGGGACATTCGATATGGCTCATAACTATGACGGCATATACCCTTCTCGGCAAACTGTGCTGAGAAGAATCTCGGAGAGTTGAAATTTTGACACTTGAATTTTTTAATCTAGACTGATCTAGAGCCTGGTGAACTAGCAAAATATTACTGCACTATTGCTAAAGTCATTAATCGATTAGCGTCAAACCAAATATCCTTCCTGCAAAGCTAGAAAACTCAGGGCTTACACAGAATTTTGACATTTGACTGTTGATTTAGATTTCGCTACTAGATTACATTTTTGAAAATGACATCGGCCAAATTTTAATTGTCAAACATTTTATATGATGATATTATATCGTAATAGACTGAACATTCGACTGAATGTTGGATATTCCGAGCAGGCCCTAAGTCAGAATCTCGTTCAGCAAACCAACTTCACAATGCTCTGGTACTGGCATACAATCCACTCAATACATTACAACAAGAATACGTGCTCCCTCGCACTCATAACAGATTTAATCGCTTTGAAAAACGCCGCCGATCAAACAAGAAAGGACTATTAAAACACGAACGATTCTTACATTCATATGACGTTTCGACACGGACTCGTATTAGGACTTATTGATTGATTCTGAAACAAAGGCCTCCGGATTCTTTTGAATACGGCTCTAAATGAACTTTGTAAATTTAGTTCCTTTAAAATAATATGGTTGCCTAAAGATTTATGTAGGAACTAGGTACTTATGATCTATTTATTAACGATTAAGAACTGGATATTATAATTTTATGACTGTTTATGACGTATACACATAATTATATAAATTGAATGAGGCCTGTTTGGCAGTAGACTAGTTTGCACCTGAAGATAGAAGAATAAGAAAGAAATAAACCATTGTAGTTCCACATGTTAGGACCGAGTTATGAGTTAGGTAACATACCTATCTTGGTTTTAACGTGGTTTTACGTCACTCTTCTTCGTCATTAGAGTTATTGAGACTAACTATTATTTAGTTTAGCATTTAGTCGTTGCAAGTAACCTTTATGGTGAACCTGCAGCCTCTTTGGTAAACGTTGAACTTGACTACTATACCTACGTAAGACCATTTAAAGATTATTGATGAAAGGCACAACTTCTTGCGATTGACTGTCGATTCTATGAGATGCGGTGATCAACCACTTTACTATTAGCTATTTTTATATCTCACTAGTTTCTACCCGCGGTTTTGTCTGGAAGTTTGACGGTATCGATAAAGCTTTATGTCTTTCAGTGATAAAGTAGCATTCTAATAGTTAAAGATATTTTTAACCGGATGAGTGGGTTCAAAGATCCAGACTTCCAGATTAAAAACACTACCTCTTCATATTGAAGAAGATTCCTGAAGTCATGAAGAATATGAGGTTTCAAATTATATTGTTTCTAAATATGACTAATCCTGTGTTCAATATTAGTATGGTTCTTATATGAAGTTTTAGAAGATCGATTTCGTTGTGTTCTTATGGTATAATAGTTAATCTATCATGGATGGATAAATAGATAATCTATCATAAAATTTATTGCTTGGTAACCGTATGTCACTTGTTTTTTCGATAGGTATTAATTAGAGGTCACTTTTTTATTCAATGTACAAATTACTGACATAGAAAACAGATATTACGTTCGGATCTTCAAAGAAAAATATAGTTTGTCACGACACGGCTAGTTGATCATTGTATGTGTGTCTACACCGCTAACTATCGAACCGGTCTGACCATAGCAGGCAGACCCAGTTACTGAGAAACAAGGTGTTATAAAAACATGATGAATAACGCTCATGATGTGTAAAAGATAGAGTAACTATCGGAATTATTAATCGTTAATTATAACAACGGCTACTCGTATTTGGTTGCTAATGGTGTAACATTGTATTTTTATACCTACATGTTAATTCAGAATTCCCTAAAAATATTGAACTTGATACACTTTTTTATAATGAAAAGGTAACATTTCTTAAGATGACGATCATATTCCTACTCTATTTATTTGATAATTTTAGATGTACAAAAATAAATATAGGTATGGTATGTAACTTTAAATACCCGAGAGATTTGATTCAGTTAATAACATAGGCTTAGTAGCTTTAGATAGGTAAGTACATACTCAAAAGCTGACTCGTGTGAAATTTTTCAAATCAGACCAGTAAATCCTGAGACCGTTCAAACAAACAAATTCTTCAGCTTTATCTAAGAAGGATAGATAACAAATAGTAGGCACTTATATGTTATTATAGTATAGATGAGCCTAATCTACGAATACCTACCTATTAATTTAAGTCTATTCCTGTAGAAAAAATCCAGTACTTTAATGATCATCGAGCTAATTATTTGGTTTAATAAATTAATTGTAATGTCAAACATTGTTATTTGAATAATTAAATGTCATGTTTATATACTCAATGACAGTCATTATGTTACTAATTAAAGTGGTATTATGAAATTGTACGACATAAAAGAGTTTAAATTAATTTGTACTCCAATTTAAGATACGTATTAATGTGAATGTCGCAGAAAAACTTACAGGCGTACTTTTAATGAGAAGACGTTGGACAGCACTTACTAACTACCACATAGCACGTACAGATGATAAATTGTTTTTTTTGTACTCGTTTAGAATTTAGGAGCTTTAAAACTTGCGTAGATGGCGCCACTGAAGTGTGAGGCGCCATTTGTAAATACTAACCGTTTAAATAGGAACGATCTTATTTTAGAAAACCAATTTTAAAAACTTATTTAATCTATAAAATATATATTTTGTGCTAACCGCACAAAGCCTGGAGCTACTCCTTTCCATTGATTGCATTTATTTGTGTACTCGGGATACAAGAATGGTTTTCAAATGTGGTTCTAATAAATAAATATGGCATTAATACATGTTAAACTGTTGATACAAGTATATAATTGTTTTTAGTCATTCTTTTCGTTATTGACTTGGTATATGACAGTAGGAAAGCTAAACAAGCTTGTTGAAGTTCCATATTTGCGAGTATTTCATCACTGTTAAGCTTTCAAGCGGCTCACGCTTTCTCGTCTACCAATTCGGCCAACATAAAGAAATCGTACATACCAGTGAGTTCATCAGCATCGACATCTCTGGTGACAAGTACGGCGGCTGCTAGAGCTGCTGGCACGCCCCACGCCGCTAGTTGCAGCAGTGAAGAGTGTCTGTCGTTCCTCGTGCCGCCTGCTGGTGTAGGTGGACGAAGAACACTGGCTCTCCACGCTCCTGCTACTACCACCCACCTGGAAACGACAAAAGATATGTTAACAGATATATGAATTTTATTAATAAAACTTTATTGCACAAAATTTGTGTACAAAAGGCGGGCTTACTGCTAAAAGCATTCTTTTCAGCCAACCTTTAGGTGATGCAGAGATGAGAACAGGTAGGTGCCAAGTAAGAATATAATATTGAAAATGATAAAAGATTATGATGAATTCAAGATAAGATACTTGTAAACTTTTGAATTTAGATGCTACAATTTGAAGCCGGCATTGGCAAAAATAGTTCCATAACAGTGTAATTATTTTGACCAATGCCGCCTTCAAATATGTTAATATCTTCCAAAATGTATCAAATTTCGAATGATAAGGTTACACAAATTGACAATAGTTCGATTTATTACTGATATAAATTATTGTAACTATGCTGTGATTGGCATAAGTTCTACAACGTGTTGAGGTGATTTTATAGAATGCAGCTCGCGATTGATGTCGTGTTTGAGAGACAAGTTTTATCTTTTGCCGGACACTTTACAATTACATTACTACAAGCCATATAGAATCTATAATTTTGAAGGCTTTTCCATGTGGAAGCTTGGCGTACAGGACATACCGATTACAACCATTACATAACTTTGGTTGGGCAACCACCAAATTTGAACAAATCACTGCTTACAATTTGGACTGTGTATGGTACCAAACCAGCACCGAGATAAGCTGATTTAATTGGTGTCCTACTTAATCCGTTCGGCATTTCATCGCCATTACGTGATAATCATTTTCAACGCTTCTGAGCTCTCATCACATGTAGTTTCTAATTCTGTTTCCCACGACAAGCTATATATAAAAGCTAAAGCTTTCTTCTTAAGTAGCATGTGATAATAAACTGCCGACGTCCAACAAAAATATGAACTGTCT
Source organism: Laspeyria flexula (assembly GCA_905147015.1). NCBI lineage: Eukaryota > Metazoa > Arthropoda > Insecta > Lepidoptera > Erebidae > Laspeyria > Laspeyria flexula. The sequence continues at coordinate 4,317,088 of LR989964.1, read as the reverse complement.
GATAAAGATGAGATCACATTACCGAGTTGCAGCCATGGACACAAGTCACAACAGAGTAACACGCTGAACGTTATCTAGATCGAGTAAACGTGCCAATGACTACTGCATTACAGCTAAAGCTACTTACATAGACTGGTTTAAACTGTCGCAATGGTTCCTCGAATGCAATGTGTCGTATTCTTCAATAGGTAACAAGTTATCGACTTGTTCATTAGTTCTTATAATTGTTTTGAACTTTACAAGGAAAAGGTAGAAAGAAATTGTGGATAAGATATGAATCAAGAATTATGGATAGATAGGATTGAATGTTGGGTAATTGGGTATCTACTATCAACAAATGGATAGCGTTAATTTCTAGTGTTGGGAGATCAGATCAGGGCCCTGATTCTGATTCATCGGATTGCTCCCAGATCGTAAACTTTTCCGAATCTTAGAACGACGTATTTTTACAGCTTAAGTTATTAAGTGTTAGAAATTAGTTTACCGTATAGAAAATTAAAAACTGATTAATATAGTATACTTTTTTCTACATCCATCTATTTTTCTAACATTCTGTTTTTAACTTTAAATAAACTGACAGTTCTGGCCGAAAATATTCCGACAGCTCAGAATCAAGGGGTAGGTCCCATTACTTGGTGTAATGGTTTCATTACTGTATAAAATCCTTATAGCGGTGCTCGTCTATAATAATGGAATCCTTAGACTTAGTTTACATGACTGTCACCGTAGGGTGGTCACCTCGCCACTAACAACTCCGGGCGTCCCGAGTGACGTAGCTTCAATTCCCACATGAGACAACTATTAGTTAATAATACTGTGAATCATAGAAATTTGTTTCAAGTTTGGGTTTACTTTGTGTATGTTTGTGAAATTCCACTCGACAGAGCCATTAACTAGGGTGTGTGTGTTCTTAAAAATATTGAGGTTCGAAATTATGTAAAAAGGTCCTACGTCTCCAACTGACACTGACATTGTTCACTTTTAAATTTCGTTAAACGATAATTATTTCTCTGTCGCACATAATATGTCTAAGACGCTCACATCAGTATAATATAAGGAAATACAGTCAGCCAACTTCCTGCTCGAACAGTTTCCAAACATTTTTCTTGGTTTTAGTTCATGATGATGAAAGTTCAAGTCCATTAAACATGCCTGAGTCGACAGAAAAGCATTAAATAGACCGAATAACACAGCACAAGTCTATATAAGAGGATTCAGCAGTCCAGTAATACACGGCAAATGTTTGGAAACTGGTTGAGCGGGAGCTTGACTGTTTGTACATAGGTCATAACACATTACCTACCCAAATTGTGTTCCTTTTTTTAAAGAAATCTATGAATATAGTTCCGAATTTTTGTAAATCAATAGTGAACATGAAGCCGAATAATTTGAATTGTATTCAATGGTGAATATACTTACTTACACATAAAAATAGATATAGTGAAACAATGATATTGTATGTTACACCTTTTTTTACATACAATTTCATTGCAGTGAAACATCCCTACTTAATCCTTTTTAGTTGTCGGTTGAAAAAGTCTGCGTAACGTATATATTAAAGGTATTGCGAGGTGTAGATCAACGAGGTCTGTCAAGTAATTAAGATAATTAAACAGTCAATGGGCAAGGTCCTCGTATAAATGATGGTACAACAAACAGCTGTTGTTGGCAGGTGTAAGTACACGCAATAAGATAACGGCAGAAATTACTATCAAGTACTTAATGATTATTTTTACGAGGTAGAAACTTAAAGCTTAGTCTCTAAACTCAGTCTTATTAATGCCGATTTGATTAAAATTAAGAATTGCTAACAAACTTATCATAAACAAAATGTTTTCAAATATATTCTAAAAGGTTTGATGATTACCTGAACTACTACTAAAAATTACTACTCGCTAATTAAACGTCAACTGTTAAACGTAGGCCTCCAATAAACTACAACGATCGTATCTGGGTGCAAAAGGTGAGGCTTCTTGGACCATTTGCATCCAATGCCTTTGACCAGGTCATCTATCCAAGTAGATAGACGACCAGGAGGCTTACTCTGAATTTGGACATTCGATTGGCAATGTAAGGAAATTTAGATATAGGTCGCTGTCACATTCAAACATATGACAGCGACATCAAAACCGACTAATCGTCTGATCGACTGCGTCTTCCGAAACCGGACACTACTAAGAACTTTTTTTTCGATGGTTATCGAATCAATTTTCGACTAGGTTTTCGAATTTTATAATAGATACCTACTGACTATACATAGTCCAAAAATTATTGGATACAAAGCCGTGATATAAGTTCTATTTAATACAGTAACTAGATCCGTATTTTCATGGACATAGTAATCCTACACCAAACTTCTTGAGCCAATGTTATAAACAAAAAGTAGCTGTAATCAAGATGACAGTGTAATTCGATGCCGCCGCGTCTCGTTACATGGTTGTAAAAATTATAAAAATATTCTCTGCTTTATTGCAGTAGGCATACTGTTGCCATTACTAACAAGCTGTTAATTCATTTCGCTATTAGCTGCCAGCAATAGCAAAGTCAAATATTCCAAAACAAAAGAATTATAAATCAATTTAATATGTCAGGCAACTTAGCATCGGAATCGGATTGTTTGGCTTCCTCTAAAATAATATAATAGGTAAGTATTAATAAATTCTATAAGCTCCAAATCAATTACAAAACAAGAAGAATTGCAAAAAATGTCTTAGAAATAGTACCCTCTCTCCCAAACTAGGTTTTATTCTTCAGTAATTTGTAATTATAATTAGTAAGAAATTTGTACACAAAATAATTAACTGAGTATTTATAGAAGAACGAACTACTTATCTAAAATGGCAATAATCTGCAGAGTAAAAGCTGAGGTGCTTGAATCCTTAGGACTAGGTACCTATTTCCTTTTCTGTAAAACGTGTTCCAACTCTTCAGACTTGTTTGAGCGGCCCATGATCTCGCTTCGATCCTCATAAACGCTCTTGTTGAACTACGTCTCGAGTAAATTATAGCCTCTGTCTACTCTACTTAGCTCGTTAAACCCTGTGACAGGTAAATCCATTCCACTATACACGAGAAAGGTGTCGCCTTGTTTTGAACCGTCACCACCGTAACATGATCCGCTGCGTCCCTCGACGCGGACAAAAAGATAACGAAGAAAGTTGAAATCAAAGGGCTGTTAGAGGCATTGTTAAACTGGTTAAGATCACCGCAGTGGCGTGTCACTGGCACTTGAGCAAACAAGCCCTTATTTGTACAGAGCCGAAAGTGGTGATAGTCCAAACACTTGGTGTTTGTCCGCTTGGTCGTATGTTTGATCCGGCCTCCGCGCCGCTAGCACATGTTGGCTAACATTTTACTAATGTTTGTACGATTTGCATTCTGATAATTAGGCTCATTTCTTTGAAGAACTTTCAAAAGCAGTTTTTAAACACGTGAATATTTGAACATTAATGAGAAGTGAGGTGTACTCACTGTTCGGGCATGTGTTTTGTGTGTTTGTAATGAGAATAGTGATCAGCGTTGTTTGAGAAAGTTCCTTTTACGGTAAAGTATTAGAGTCTATAATATATGCTCGTAGTTATGCCTACTTCTGCGCTGAAGTTAATGCAGAAGCATTAAATATATTCTACTGTGATTGTATTTCAAGCAAATGTATGTAGGTATAGATAGGTACTAGCAAACATACATTTTTATCCAGATTGATTGATGCTTACTGTTGCTTTGAGTAAACATAACGCTTGTCATAAATAATTTCATCTCGGTTCCTAGAATACCACATCTTTAGACAGCCTGTCAATCATGTCAGACAGTCAGAAATTTGTGGCAGACATTTCGTGTCTGGCCAAAGTGTTTGGGCGGTGCGGCACATCGGCATAAGACCGACGAACGACGTATGTCATGTCGACATTTACGACACCCGACATTTGAAATAAGAATACAAATGTATTGGCCACATGTGTGGCCTCATAAAGTTGCCAGTGTTGCCCCAGATAATTATTAACTTAAGTGTCATATTACAATGTTGACATGTCAAATAAATTCTTAGCCGTTATATTGTATTCTCTTGTTTTTTCGTTGCGTGTTTCTTGATTGACCATATATAAATAGTGGAAAATAAATTCTTCATTCCAGCCTGAGAAACATTTTAACTAAAAGATTCTGCGAACTATCGGACTTTAACCTGGACAATTACATGAGAATTCAACGCACAAATATTTAGATGGCATTTTAAATTCATAAACGGAACGAATTTCTAAATTCTTAATTGACCGTTTAGTAAATTGCGCGTGAATATTAACACTAAGAAAACAAATATCTTCTAGTACAATTATGTATAAAACGTGCTTCTCTGAGAACTTCTGACAATCTTCGCACCAGCAGACAAACTACAGTTTCATTTCAGTTCTCTCAGACTACCTCTTTAGTTCTCGCTAACACATTAGCCATAGTAAACATAATTTACTAACTACTACTAAATACAGTTACAACGATACTGTACTGCTTAATAATGTTGACAAACCGTTTATACGCACCGCGCACTCAGTGCATCTCATTACCTCATCACTAATACATTATACATGTATTCATAACATTATAAACATTATAAATATTACATCCCATCTTGTTGTCAAATAAATATATTTCTTTACGGCGTGAAACCAATCGTTCTTGAGATAGCGTTATCGTTTAATGGCCACTTGAGGCACGACACGACGCCATAATGAAAATGGAAAAAAAAATATTTAAAAGCGTCCGTTCGTTCGCGCCTCAATGTAATAACATTTGCATTTCCTTGCAGTCCTTACATACAACTCGTTCTATAGATCTGTAGTTTTATTGACTCATAAATCCCACTACAAGTACTTTGTACTAATATGCTAAAAGCTTTGTGTTTTATAGCGATACTGATTGACTGTCATAACATTTACAAATTGGATTACTAAAATCTATTAAAATTGTTTGTTTTTTTAGGTCATAGCTACGGGTTTCACGTGGTCTTATTGCTATAGATGACGTTTTAAACTGAACTCTCCATTAGAATTCGGACGGGCTGATGAGCTTTACTGAAACAGCAAGACTGTTTTATGGTTCAGGATTCTACAAAATGCCCGATACTTATCTAGGTATGAACAAAATATTGCAAAGTTACCTTAAATAATATTATGTTGCTATCAGCGTTTTTCTGTCTTTATTTTTGACTTCGGGATGCAAGATAACCTCTAATTAAATTAAATCACATGAGTTTCGCAGTTCACTTGAGGACATGCTACAGTAAATTTTTGTGTCGGACCTACTTAAATTAAAATGATTTATTAGTATGCTTTTGAACAAAAATTAAACGTTTTTATTGTTAGCTTGATATATTTATAGCTAAAACAATCTATTGCCACCGCAACGAAAGAAATCAAAATTTTAAACTGTCCGCGTAAGCAATAAAAAGTTGATGAGATATGGAAGCTGTGTGTAGTTATATAACGATTGTAAACAGGCTATTTTTGATCAAGCGGAACGGAATACGAGAAAGTGATTCATATGGAATCGTTTACGCGTCCCTGTTTGTGAAGGAGACGAACCAAGGGAACATGGAGCGTGAACTGAGAGCCCGAAGCCGCCTCGCGCCGGCCGGCTCGTTAACTGCCTCGTAACAATAAAACACAACACAGCCAACACCCACAGCACTATTTGGGTGAACGGACCCATTTATTGCCTTAGACGGGACGTTATTCTGCTACAATACCGTATTCTATAATTTCGAACCGTTTCCCTATTTGTGTTTAAATTGAGCATCTTAATGTGGTCGCCCACCTTTAAGTTACGTCTATCGCTTTGTGTTAAAACTTGGACGATAAAGTGGACAATGAATGGTTATTAGAAATCTTGATTATATTTTTGAATTAATTAAGCGTCTAATATAGTTTAATCCCGAGCTATTAATAATAATAGTTTATTCCTACTGACAATATAAGTACCTACCTACATAATTATTTCATTTGATGGCGAATGTCTGAGATAATATCAGTATTAGGAAGTCCACTGTTGGACATAGGCCCATTAATATTATATATATCCTATTCTACCACATACACACAGCGGCATCTAGTTCCAAAGTAAGCAATTATATTTGCTTGTGTTATGGGTACTAAACAACTGATATACTAATGAAATACATCTTTATTTTTTGTAAATACATACATATTATTGATAAATTACACCCAGACACAGAACAAACATTTATGCTCATCACACAAAGATTTGTCCTGAGTGGGGATCGAACCCACGACCTCCGGCTTAGCAGTCAGGGTCACTAACCACTAGACCAACAGGCCAGTCAATGTCTGAGAGAATATCAGTATTAGGAAGTCCACTGTTGGATATAGGCCCATTAATATTAAATATTTACTTGGCAGTTTGTTTGTTTGAACGCGCTAATCTCAGGAACAATTTGAAAAAATCTTTTGGTGTTGAATAGCCTATTTATCGAGGAAGGCTATGGAATATATAATATCACGCTACGGCCAATAGGAACTGAGCAGTGGCCAAATAAAAAACGGCGGGAGCGAAACCAGTTATAAAATAATAGTTTGAGCTGAGATTCTGTTCTGTTGCTGAGAGTCTGAGATGATGAAGACAATTGATGTTTCTGATTTTTAAACCTTTTCCCCCTTATTACAAAATATGGACTAAGTATTAAACCAGGTTTCAATTGACATAAGCCATTGTTTGAGTGTCAAAGTTGTCAATTTAAACCTGGTTTAATGCTTAGTCCGTATTTTGTAATAAGGGGGGAAAGGTTTAAGAATCAGAAACATCAATTGTCTCCATCATCTCAGACTCTCAGCAACAGAACAGAATCTCAGCTCAAACTGACCAGTAACTATTTGAAACATTTCGATTCCCGTATACGCGATTCCTTGAAAACACATGCACTAACATTTCCTCGTATAAAAAACAACATAAGCTGGGTGCAGAATGTGACCGTTGATGATGCATGTTGTGCCGAAGGGACTCGGTTTATTTCGGGAGCTCGTAAAATCGATTATCCAACCGATTCGAGCGCCGAGTACTCGGCTAAGCGAGCGCACGGTTGCGTCTGCGCACAGACAGGATGCACTATTTCTGTTGCGACTTGCGTCTGACAGAGATATGTGTATGATATTAATTCGATTCATGTATAACGAGCCTATTTATAATAATAACTGGCTGTTATAAACAAGGTTTGTTTTTGATAATAAATGTTGTAGTCGCTCCGAAATTATGAATATTATATTTGGTCGCTGTTTCAAACTGTTTCGTTGTTAATGTTCTGGATGGAAGAAAAATGATTCTGAAAACTAAAACTGGTGCTCTGTTAATGGTTCTTGATGCAAGACGCGGTTTCGTCTCTTTAAGTATAACTATCTATCAGTTTTACATAAATAATGAATACATACGGGTATGAACGACTAGGCACAGAATTGTGTTTCTGATTAGGAAGAATAAACAACGCAACTTGTTTGTATTTTAAGATTCTAATTGAATTTGCTTATTTTCCCTGCAACTTTTTCCGTATAGTTCATTATAAGACAGCATAAATATTTGAAAATTCTTATAAGTCTACTTGCCCAGAACCTTTGAACTTACATAACAGCCTAAAATGGCGAGCAAGCTCGCTGCAGGTGGCTAAATATGGACGCACGAGTTGAACGTACCACCCCAACCATCTACTTTAATAAGACCTTCCTCACACGTACGGCCGGGTGTCAGGCTTCGAGATTAATGACCTCCCAGGGGCCTAATTACAATGGTCATGTTATGATGTGGAATGGATATTCGATCAGTGCTGTGATCACATTATGATTGATGCTTTTCGAAAGTAAAATAAATGATGGAACATTTTGTGCAGCATGTTCAGAAATTCAAATAAGGGAATAATGTTGTTTACACGACTTTGAACTTTATTTTCTGAGACGCATTGGTTAAATAAAATGTTATCCTTGTCAGTTATTGGCGAGAATGTAACGCCTGATACAAAGCTAATTAGTGCGGTTAATCTGATGGAATTTATATCACACGTTTATGGTTAAATGAGCATTTATATATATTTAGTGAATCAGATATAAATAAAAATAAGTTTTTCAAAACGCGCTGGTATTTAAGTTTATTAAAAAAAATCAATAATTCTGTTCAATTGTGACATTAGATATCAATAAGTTAAACGAATTTTAGTCCAAAGTAGGCAGTCTTTCTATTAGCACAGCAAGCAATAACTGTTCTGGCCAACTATCAGTGAAGAGCACATTTACTCAGCGCAGGTACAATCATCGAAAAAAGGCAAACCGTATACGATTATGTTCCTTCTTATTAATGCAACAGAATTGGCACTCTGTAATAGCGGTGGTACGATGGGTCTAAAATGTCTGTCATTAAGTATGTCATACCTAAATCTATAAAAAAATTCATACAAATTTGACAGAATCGTGACAAAAGCTCCATCCACATTATTATTATGCAAATGACTCAAAAACAATTACTCCAAACAAGTAACCAACTAATTATTACTCATTTCCTTCTGTCCAATCGATCCGATCTTATAAATATTGATTGATTGGTTGCCAAACAACATGGCGGCGAACCAGTCATGTGTCTCGTTACGGAGACATGGCACAACATGTCTTTTATGGCTATTTGATAATTAAGTTTGTTTTACGATGGCAAATTGCGGGCACGCCCCGAAACGGGAGCATTCTATCTCGTTAATACATAATAAGTAGTGTTATTCTACTTACATTTATGTCGAAATTATCTTTTTTATCAAAGGCGGATGGGTACGTTTCGGCTCTACTTATTTATGGTCACAAATATTCTTAAGTGGTCGTTAACGTCTATGGACGCAAATGCGACTCTTCCTGGATAGGCTATAATCTTTGATGATCCAATAAAATTATACAGAAATATGCTGCTACTTATAAAAGCCCAGTTACAAAAGAGTTGAGAACACAATTTGAGAGGACAGTTATCTGGCCGTGAAATTAATAGACAAAACTGTGTTTAAAATACAAAATGGGCTTCGTTAAAGTTTGAAACATTAAGCTAAATTTGAATCATAATGAGGCGTAGAACGATTACTTTAAATCCGTGATATCCAAATTGTTTTTTTTTTGCCTTTGTGATACTTATTCCTAGTCATCCTTATCTTCATGCTAACAATCTCTTTGCCACAACTTTTCCTCAAAAAAAAAATTCACTGCCTACCTTGGATGACGAATTTGCAAAATCTGTATAATTATATTGAGAGACTATTCCTAAACTAAACTGTCTATTATTATTTTGCAATCACACAGAATAAATAAATAGCATTTCTAAATAACATTGCATATGACTTGTTAGATGACTTAACGAAGGCGGACTGTGTAAAACATGACGGTTCGTGACGATTCCATGTATATTCCCAGTTTCTGACAGGGTATTATTTACATAATGGTGAGCTGAGCGGTTTAACGAAACGGGCTCGGTGCATACAAACAACTTGTATTTACATTTTCTTTGGTTTACGGAGCGAAGGTGATTGGCGAGAACGCTCGAAGGAATAGTAAGTAACCTCATTACTACGTAGACTTTTTAAAAGACAATATTTTTTTTATCCGTTACACGTAGGTTTAGGGAAGAATGTTTCCAAAACTCAAATGCACATTGCATTTGAGTCTAAAAAATATAATGAAGTCACACAAGACATGCCTAAATAATGCCAAAAAATATCAATGTTTAGAATAAAGGTACAGTAAATAAGAAGGAAATATTACAACTGCAAAAAATTTTAAATAAAATTATTTTGTGGTACAGAAGCTTTTTTTTACTTTGCTTCAGATTCAGATTTAGCTATTTTGTTGGAATATTTTAGAGTAGATTTCAATAATTTTGCATTTCTTATTTGCACTTTCCACTTATTGAAGAAAAAATCCTATTGACGGAAAAATAGAAGGCAGGAGAGGTAGGGGTAGACCTAGGAGAAGTTTCATCCAGCAAGTGAAGGAAAAAGTGGGAGTTGTGTCGTATCAAGAAGTGAAAAACAAGCATAAAGAAGAATGGTGATTGCTTCAACGACAAGAGCAAAGCTCTTATATAAAAAAGATAGAGAGTTGCACTTTCCATGATTCTTACTCCATGTAGACTCATTAAGTTTCCAATATTATCAGGATACAAGAACCTGACTAGCGTATATCGTTAGCCATCCTTCAGTTAATTATAATTACTTTCGAGATTGATAGTGTGCTGACACTTGACTAACGAGTAAGGTTGTATTGGAGCTACAGCAAATTTTCTTTAGTTAACATAAATATAATATAAAGACTACAGAATGAAAGTGTTTTTTCTTATTAGGTATCCACATTTCCCTAAATTTTCCGGAAAAGTTGACTATTATAAACTTATTTAAAATACTGACTCACAATACTTTTAAAAAGCTTGAAATATGTTTAGGTAATCTTTCCATCTTCGCTGATGTCCGAGTATTTCTGTCGCTAGACTAAATAACTGTCAAATATCTTCAAAGTTATGAAGCGAATAATATGTATTCACGGCGCAGTTATCCAAAATAGAAATCCCTAAAAATCTGGGTGATCCTTATACATCTTAAAACTTTCAACTGTGAATATAACTTTTAAATAGCAGTTAATTAAATTTACGATGTTATTTTGATATAATTATATTTATGTTAAGTTCAAACGAGTCGCCAAAACGTTGACAAATTGAGTCGTTGACAGCAGGATATCCGGTGTTAATCAACTATGTCGAGGAAATTGTATTCGCTCAATGACTAAATTAGACAAAAATATTTTATGAAATTAATTGGTTAAGAAATTATGTAATATTGTTATAATGTCAATCGAACTTCGTCCGCATTTGTACCTTGGGGCAGTGATAGTATCTATACTACCTTCTCGTATGGTTATCAGAGAATTTAGTTTCAACATTCGTATCTCTAAAGGTCAATCTGAGGCCAAGTACCTATTACCATTTTATATCAACTAGATAATTTTCATCAAAACTCTTAGATGGACAATAAAAATACAATTAACACATTAAAACCCAATCAATTTATAGAAATCAAACCATTAAATGTTAGACTAATGGCCAAACATTGTTTGATTCCCCAAAACAACATTGGAAACCAATTTGGTTGATAATCAAAACGTTTTAACGAGATGACTGTCACAGTGCACTCAGGTACGTTCGGAAATTCATCTATAATAACAAGATTTAAGCTTTTAACTTTCCGAATTGAATGACAGACGATTCTAGAGATGACTGGGCTAGTTTTATTGTAGACAGACGGAGGTTTTCAAAGAGCTTTTTAATGGCGCATGTACATTCGTTTGAACTGTTACGGCATAGTAAACTCGATACACGTGGGCAGTAAGAACTACATAATGTCTATTGCTATTCAAATGGGCCTTTAAATAGGTAGACTAAAATTCAATATCGTAATCACAGATGTCCCGTTTTATTTAAAACTTTCTCGTTTATTTTGCAAGATACGTATAATTTCGAAGAAAAGTATAAAAAAGTGGACATATTATTTACATAACACCAGCTCCTTTTATTTAGACAAGTGGAAATCGATTCGATCTATCTATTATAACGACATGTCAAATAAGTACATTCATCACGTGACATGTCGATAGCTTATGTCAGGGATGTGTTCAAATGTATTGAAGTGATATTTAAATATTTCGAATAGAATCAGCGATTTGCCACTTGTCTAGGGGGGCAGGAAGACAAGTGGCAATCAATTCATTCAAAACTCTTGCTATCGACGCGTCATGATGAAAGATTATTGATATTACAGCTCGTTTAAACAGTGCCGTAGGTTGATCTATGAATTTTTTTTTACTACACATTACAATTCAAATCACAAACAATTAGTATTATATCTTTGCCAACATAAATAAATTTGCTTACAAATATACTATTGATTAAATAATATGTTGAACTTTGCCGAGTTTTAATGTCAACAACATACGAACACAGTGCACTAATTCATCACAGTAATCGAATGCTGTAAATAAGTTTGCACTCCGAGCTGTTTCGACACATGCTCTTTGCGTTGATTTATTGTACGCGTTTAATGTTGAAATTATTATTTATCTTATTAAATTAGCAATCTTTCATGAGTTGAGCTGTGTTTGTTTGAAGCTATGATTCAACTAGAGCGCTACGGGACAAGAAAGTGAGGATGTACCTAGAGTAATAGTTTCGTATAAATGTTTATTTTTTTAATTCACGCTAAATGCGAGGTTTAAAATATATAAATGGTTTTTATTTAATTCACGCTAAATGTGACGTTTTCAGTAGAAATTAATGAATGTGTGTAATAAATCCTATGTGCAAAATTAGAGAAGGGCTGGACTAATTCTTTATTTTGAATAGTCGTTGCATTGAAAAATGCACTTAAAAAAATATGTACAGCCTACATGAGTTAGGGCAACAGCTCGGTATAATGAGGTGTTTGCAATAGGTCTATTGTTTATGATACCTATCTTATTTTATAGTAGAGAAATCCCAACAATGTCACTCAATTAAAACATTAACAATTTCGAGTCTGCGCAGCATCATTCCCGCGTGCGATAGCGTAGTTCAATATAACAGAATTGTTTTTCACCACGGTGATTAACTTGAGTGATCGAACCGTGCGTCGACACGATGTAATCTATTAAATTGTTATAATGGCTTTTGTATATAATAGTTACTGGGTAACATAGAACACACTTGTTGTTCTATGAATTTGAAAGTTGAATTGTTTTGATCGGGACTTGTTCTTGAATTTATAAAACACTTAATTTTATTTAAAACTAGAAGTCGCGCGGGGCTTCCCGGCGTTCTTTATTTGGCTACTGCTCAGCTTCTATTAGCCGTAGCGTGATGTTATATTGCCTATGTGTCAGTGATAATGTAGCGATGATGTGATATTATTATATATTTTTCATATTTAATATTAGATTATATTATTGTAAGACAAAAAAAGTATTTAAGAAAACAGCGCAGTTCCAGATTGACCTATAAATCAATCGGTGTTTTTTTATATCTCAATCTGAGGAGTTAGGTTTTGTAACTATAATGGGCAATTAATAGGTCATTGATCCAGTCCAGATTAGTCGAAATTCTGTATTTGGAACAACCACTTCACACTGACCTTTTTCATTTCGATTATCAAATTCACGATTCGATTTCATATGATATTAAAACGGATCCTCAATGATCATGTATTTTTATGTGCCGAAATAAGTAAGTAAAGGTATAAAATGTGCTATAACACTTATGTGAAATCGATACCAACGTAAAATCGGTATCGAGTAGGTATCGATCGAAGGCGCAACGAGGCAATCGGCCGAGTCGTTTTCCACAGAAATACCACAAGTTTTTTTCTTTTATTTTTGTCCGAGACCAGCGCAGGAGCGTTGCCTCCGCTATAATAAACAAGTACACTAGTTTATCCATGTTTTTGATATTATATTCAGGATATTTAATTATAATTTCACCTTTTAAAGTTTCAAATTAACACCCTACAAAGCGACAGTCTGATTAGGTCATAAATTTTAAGATCAAAGCAAAAGATGAAATTCAATTTCACAAAATAAAGACGGTTTTAGTTTTGCAGTCATAAAATTTACCTACATTACCCGTCTAGAGGGACTAGTACTATTACAGTGTTGTAGAGACCTCTTTAACATAGAAGTTATGCGACAATCACAAACTCAGTCACAGTCTAAAATGACTGATAGTTTCTGATGATCGCCCTACTTCCGAGACATCTGGTGCATAATGTGGTAGTTATTACGTCAAATAGGAAGCCTAAAGTTGTTGAAATTTTTACTTTAGAATTACCAAAAAGTTTTACTTATTATAAGAAGAAGAATTATGGAAACATACAGGAAAGTATTCGAAAACGAAAAAAATAATAATATATATTTATTTATTACTACACACATACACTATTTATTATTAAGTTGTTATTGTATTAAGTTGGCAACTGACTTCGAAGACTGTCGACGTCTTTACTATTAGTTGATATATCATTTTTTTGGAATATTATGAAAACATTATATTCACAGTTCTATTCAAGTATTATCTTATTGAAACAAAGACAGTACAAGTAAACTATACTAACTATCTTTTTAATTAATATTTCAGACAAATTGATATATCAACAAACAGTAAATTCGTTGACAGTCTTCGAAGTCAGTTGCCAACTTAATACAATCAAATCAGCTGACTTTACGTTGAAAGTAAGCTCGCTAAAGAATTTAAATTGATTGCAAACGTCCGGAACTGAGATAAATGTAAGGTGTTTTCTTCACCCGATTATCCTGAGTGCCATGACGGGATGGTGCTAGCATCCGAGCGAGACACCGTGTTAGAAAGATATGGCAATACCTGTTGGTTGCAGGTGTGAACGAGACACGCGCGGAACATACCTCGCAAGCCTCCGGCGTTGGTTGTCAAAGTTTCTTTTGATAGCATATCTTGTTGACAGTTGTTGTTAATTTGTCAATTCATAACGTTCTAAAAAGCATTTTGATATGGGAAAAAAGATAATTATTGAAACCATGGGAAATAAGTAAATAGGTATCTCCAACTTACAGAAGACTACAGCTTAAAGTAGAACAATTTCGGAAAAGTTTTTACTAGTAAGTAGGGTTCCAAGAACTTGCAGCCCTTGATGGAAATAAAGTAAATTGTTGCATAATCTGCATGCACATACGGCTCTGATTTTAGTCAAAATGAAGAAATTATGCCATGGAATTACTGTATTAGCAAATTGTGTGGTGCACCATTTTTCGCCTAAATTTAAAAAAAAAAATATTATGTTGCCCATAAACCCGGAGAAGACTATTATAAACTTTTTTCTTACTTAAAAAAAAATATAAAAAAGTTTGAGTATCCTAAGAAGGCTCGTGCTTTTCCATCGCTTCTCGTTAAGAGCTTTTAACGAGCCGACCTTGCCGTAACGATTAGAGCGAGAGAACAACACCCACGCGCACCCAACCACGTGTGTTAGACAAGGACGGAAATCCGGACCGGTAACAATAAGCTTACTAACAAGACGCAACCACTCACTGAAAAATGTCGTAACCACCATAATTACACATTGAATTATGCAACCTATTTATATTTAGATAAGGTGTGATTTTAAATAAACAAACATTGGTAGTTATTAGGCACGTACCTCGGTTGCTCTGACTAACGAGAATGACTCAGGCGCTGGTTTTTGTCGTTTTTCGGATATAAACCTTTCAGTCAAAGACGAGAGTTTAAATTAGATCGTAGTTGCTTCACTACGGCGTTTTCTCATAAATGGCTTTTTTGAAATTTATTTAAATTGGTTTTTCGTTGCGCTGAGCTAATCGTTGCTATAAAGTATAGTACAGAACGCGTTTTACGAGATGCTATCGTCTGATAATTACTAGTTATCTGCGATCAACGGACTTGACATGTTATTATAGGTATAATAGTGATCATGTTTTTAGTAGATTCATATTAGATAAATACGCCTAAGGTAGAAAACACTCATTAAAATTTTATCGTTGCGTTAAGAGAGAACGTGACTCGTTAGTGTCATTAATTAATTATTTTTACCAATAGATGTTTGTTATTCTTTTTATAACTTGTGCGGTAAAAGTTGTATTGGAAATAGGTAGTTTTATCTGCTTTGGTAGCATGTGTACAACTGCTACACAAAATGTTTCAGCTCAATTCCTGGGTAGGGAAAAAATGGATGTTTCAGTGTATTTGTTTGGAGTTTGGAAATCTTGTCGGTTCATGAAAATGGGGAATTTGAAAAAATTGTCTATGTTCAGAGACAATAGCAACAGTAAAATGTATGGAGGAGGCGTACCGAAACTTCTACCTTAATACCTATCAATATAGAATGCAATTTTCCATAAAGTTCCATCTTATGCCTCATTTTCTGAGGGTTCTATACATCCAGTTGCAAAATTTAATATCCCCTACAAAAGACATCAACGCATGAACCTCTTAAAGACAACCTCTTTCATTTCATTACAACAAAATTAAAATTCATGTAATAAATTAGTATAGTAAACAGAGTTATTAAAGTTTTTATGTTTAAAAGAATCATAAAGAACGTATAATTAGTCTTTAAAAGTTGCCAGTAAAAAATAGCAGCTCCTTAAAATGCCACAATTTAAAATGAATTGTACATTTAGATTATGATCACCTGAATTCACCTGTCCGTATTTTACTTTGTGAATCTCGAAATTTAGGAATCAATCCTTTGTGTATAAGACTTTTATTGAATGACTCCTATTACTGGAGGCATAAGTCACAAAATTTGAGCATAACGGTTTCCTCGTCTGCTTGTCTGTATGTATCCACTAACTACTCCTAAACCACTCAACGGATTTTGATGCGGTTTTCAACATTATTTCGATTTTTTTCGTTAATTAGTTTAAATATAACACCACGCCTTTTTCGCCGAAAGGGGTAGGCAGGTGTGCATTACCCTTACAATTCGCGAGCTATGTTGGGTCCCTAGTAAGAGGACGAGGCTATTGTCATCAACCAGGTACATTTGCTACATTAACCCGATCCACGTATCGAACCCGGCACCTCTTGCGCAACACTTTCCGCTTCGCTACCGTCAGGCTGTTAGTTAAATCTTAAATAAGAAACAATAAACCAAGTGGTTGGTTTTACAGCGGCTCCAATCCTTTTATCGTTTTATTTATCAAAGTGATTAACTTGGCGGCCATATTGGAAACTCTTGCTCACAACGAGCCGTCACTCAAAATTAAATAAATTTGATTAATTTTTAGTAATAATAATATAATAATAATAATAATATTCGTTAGACACCTTTAAGTAGTTATCTTTGTTAACTCTCAATAAATAATTGAACGTAAAACCACATTAATTTTCGAAAGTACATATTTGTTTATATTCCTCTTTCGGTTAAACGACTTGACAGAGTTTGATAATATTTTGTACAGAGATAGTCTAGGACCTGGGCAAGGACAGAGGCAAGTTTTATTCAACCTAACACGCGCGGGTTCGTGCTCTACCTAGTTAATAAGATTATAAGTATCAAAAAATATTGGTTAATCTTCAATGTGTATTTGTCTAGGGTTTCTACTTTGAAACTGCTGAATTTATGCTTACTCATTATTTTAATTACTAATAAGTATTGTTAAAGGGAAAGTGAATTTGTTTGTATCGTGTGCTTTCACGGAACCACTGATCCGTAAGATTTTAGTAAAACTTGGCACATGTAGACCTGGAAATGGCCATAGTCGGGCAGAACTAGTAAAAATATATTATTTAAAACAAACAAAATCTTGATGAGTAGGTTCATTATCGTCTGTATATTATAAATTACAGTTGAGGACTGGAATTATAATATTATATTATTATCCTGCCATATATTTTAATACCTTTAAAAGTTTGAGTGGATTCGCAACCGATACAGTGTTGCGGGAGCAGGTAGTCGCCGCACCAAGCCTCGGGTATTAAATCGATAAATGCATAAACCGTCAAAAATTGAAATCATCCATCAATCACCTGTCTTATTAACGAACCAAGACCGAAGATTTAAAAACACACACCGCGAAGAAATAACTTATGAAATCGTATAAACGATATGGCAAGCGTAATTATACGATAAGGTTTAGAATTCCTATGGAGTGGACATTTTGTCCACTACAAAATAACGTATAGATTTAGACTTACGATAGCCATTTCGTCTCTGATGGATATAGACTACGCGATCAACTTTAAATTTATAACATATTTATTTGTAATGCACTGCCTTGTGGTATAGCGGTAGGCAGAGGTGACCCTTCGGAGGAAAAAGCTTAGAGTTATGATAATTATTAATTAATTAAATAAATTATTTTTTTTCGTTCTTTCTAATTATAATTTTATATATTTTTATTGTCATAATGAAAATAATTAAATTAAAAATCTACTTACATATTAAAACTATATATACAATTAAATACAAACAAAAAAAGGGAAACTAATATACATATACATCTTATTTTATATACATCTTATTTTTCGTCAAGTGAGGGTCAAGCGAATCAATTGCGATTCCTCTCAGCTATCTAAATAGAGGAGAGAAGACCCGAGCCTTGCATTGGGACATTAATACGTTGCTGATGATGATGGTGATGAGGGTCATGACTTAAAGATTTAGCGCGTATGACCTCTATTAAATTTATATTGCAGATAATAAAAAAAAAGTATAACCGGATAATAGCTCAAAATCCTTACAAGGCAATCGCTTCAGGCTTAATCCGAAGCAATTATGTTAGTACTTATATATAGTTCAGTAAATATTGTTGGTTGTATCGTGCGGACGCATCGTCGATCATGTCCAAGTTTATTACAACACGCCTCGTTGGCACATACACGAAATAACAACGTAAAAAATACGAGTATGGCAGCTAATATGACGCTTGGCGCCTGATACGTAATTGATGTTAAGAAAAATGTTAAATGTGATATTTTATGCCTTTTCTTATGTGAAAAGGAAGTTATATAAAAAAAAACATACAGCATCACGCCTTTTTCGTAGAGGTATATGACACTCGTATTTGGGCTGACTATGTTTGGTCCCAAGTAATAAATGTTATAAAGATATAGAAAAATACTCGAATGCTTAAACTATACGATTTTTATCAAAACAAAATATAAACACGCATAAAATTAGCGTCATATCTTTTATGCCCGAAAAAGAAGTCAGAAGTGCATCCATCTACATTTCACCAGCTACGCTAAGTCTCATGTAGCCTGTGAGCCTATTGCCGAATATTATGACAAAAAAACCGATTAAACCATTAAGGTATCATAAAAACCTCTAAAACACAAACAAAAATATCTCGTAAAACCACGACAGCAACAATTTAGCGGCCCACACTGCGTGAATAGTTACTACGAGAGTATCGGAGGGCCATGATTAGAGCTTTGATGGTGCCGCCGCCTCGGAGATGCAAAATAGAGTTCAAACTAGCCGCCTCTGTTGATTGTTATCGATGTATTTTATCACTTCGAAAGTAGGAGGAGCTATAATCACTATTGACGAGAGGTTTTTTGTAGGTGTGTTTGACACTGTACATGTTAAGTAGATGTGAACTTATTATGATGTTGATAAAGATTCCATAGTATCGTTAAGTATTGCTGTGGGAAAATTTCAGGTAGGTATAGGAGTTAAGAGAATAACTAGTTTTGTAGTTGATAATTGTTATTTCTCGCGCTTCCATTTGCGTGGTATGTAAGTAAAAAGTAGCTTATGTCGTTCTCCAAATCCTAGACTTTTTCCATGTCAAATTTCATTAACATCTGGTTAGTAGTTTAGCCGTGAAAGCGTATCAAACAAACTCACTTCAGTACTAATTACTTAAGTACAGATTTCAAAGCACCTTCTCACTAACTAATGAAATGAAATGCAATCTCGTTTATTCATCTAGGTTACATGGTAACACTTATGAAAGCCACAAGATAAGAATGTAACAGGTTATCCGAAAAGTAGTGTCAGCAAATTTGCCTACGACCAGTTCGATGAAGGGGTGGAGCTATGAGAGAAACTGGCAAGAAACTCACGCCACTCTTTTAAAAAAAATGGATAGTTACAATCTTTTGTAATTTACAATAATTTGGGTAGCGTGTAAAGTGATGCAGCAACCTATCTCTATTCTGTGGATGCAGCAGAGCACCACACTGTTTGATTAAAAACTAGAAAATTAAAATATAGACAAGTGATATTGGCTGAATAGGAAAGTGACTGGCATGCAAAACAATCCCAATGTGGTTTTCACTTTGTGAAATTTATATGTACTATTCATGTGCCTAACCATAAAACGTCGGGAAGAAAGCCCAGTATCTTAGAAATAAAATTAAAGATATATTAATAATTATGTCTGACTGTTCCACCAACCCACATTAGGCCAGCGTGTGTAGTTATATAACCCCATAGCTCTCTAATAGAGGAGAGGAGATCCTTGCCCAACATTGGGACATTAATTAGTTGCTACTATTATTTTAAATTCAAATAGAGAACAATTAAAAAAAAGAATAATCAAAATTCAAAAATGTAATTCCGATAGTTCGAAATACAAATACAATTCTTGTGACCAATTTCAATAAAAAGCTTAAACAAGTTAACGTTCATATTCCCACACGTAACTGGACATTCCATGCATAAACAGACTAGAGCATTAAATGTACACAGCATTAAAATTGTAATAATGTAAAATTTTATTGCGATGAACACCACTTCGACATACCACAAACAGGATCAATACAACTAGTCTTTTAGAACGGTGCTCATACTTCAGATAAACTCCTTATAGTTCAGTCAACAAAGGGGTTGTAGAGTGCGTAAAATGAAACCTAAGCGATTTCTACGAAAACTTGTTAAGGATGCAAAAGTCCTGACGTTTCGGAGGTGAGCCGGAGTGGGGTGAGGGGGGTAGAGGTACCAATTTTGAGTTTTTGGCTTATAACTAAAAAACGGTATATAATATAAAAAAAATTAAAATATAATTCAACATTTAACTAACGCTTTCATCATTTTCAACCCATAAACGTCCTACTGCTGGGCACGGGTCTCCTCCAAAGAATGTGGGGCGAATTTAGCCTACTATACCAAGCTGGCCAGACGGATTGTTATAGGGTTTGTTTAGAATTCAGAAGACAGAAGAGCTTCTTAAAATTGCGTCACAGATTTCTCTCTTTCTCTGTTTTTTATTTTATTTTTACGCAACTTATTATTGCATCATACGAAATTAATCAAATAATTTAGACTTAAGCATACCTTTTAGAATAATAATACATTTATTTGTACGTTGAAGTGGGAGTAAAACAAAGCTAGATATAAGTACCTATTAGATAAATATAAAACCCAGATTTCCTCGATACAGGCTTGCCTAGTGAGGAAATCAAAAAGGCAAAATTATTGTTATGCTCTTTTCTGCAAAAAAAAAAAAAAAACATTGCTTTTATAAAGATTGCTACGATGACAGTACTCTTCAGAAGGGGTAGGCAGAGGTGCATCATACCCACACTTCACCAGCTATGTATGGTTCTATGTAATAAGGAGGCAAGCTTTTTGCTATTAACCGACACGTAATAACTAAACTCCGGGCTGATATTTAAAAAAATAATAAAAAATTTTATATATTGTAATCGTTATATTTTACAATAATTATTGTTGTGATGATATCCAAAAAGCAAAATGTTCTCCAATCCTTGGACCAAACGGTGCGATTTCTTGCATATCTATACTTAGTTTAATAAAGCTGAAGAGAAGCTGAACGCGAGCATCTCAGGAACTAATAGTCCGATTGAAAAATTATTTTTGTGCTGGGTAGCCCATTTATCGCGGAAGGCTATAGACTATATAATATCACGTTATGACCAATAGGAGCTGAGTAAACGAAGCGAAAGCGAGCGAAGCCCCGTACGAAAGCTAGTTTTATAATAATTGTGATGATATCCAAAAAGTTCTCCAATCCTTAAACAAAAGGCGCGAAGTTTTGCGTATTATTTTTAATTATTGTAATTATTACTATGGTAAACACAAGAATATTTAAATGTTTATAATAAGCAGTTAACAAAATTGCCGGCCGTTAGGATCAATTAAATCTCACCCACAGGTGATACCGTATAAGGATGCCATACACCTTCGTCATTATTTATAATTTCTCCTATTAGTAGGTACTTAATCAATTTACACTTGTTTAAAAAATGTTGATAAAAGGCATAAGCTTCTGTAGTATGTATTTTTTTACTGTAGGTACTCGTTTCATCATCATCATCAGCCTGTCCTAGTCCACTGCTGGACATAGGTACTCGTTTAAGTAAAAATACTTCTAAAAATATGTTATTTAATGGGAAAGCTGACGTTGAACAAGATTATTTAATGAATTCAACTATAACTTATAAAAACAATATTGACAACTCGACAAAATTGACCCTTACTTATAATTAAATTTAAGAAAAAATCACAACCATATCAATTAAATGCAATCCTCAAACCATCCATAAAACACACAAACATATGTACTTACACAAAAATACACAGGTATGTATTGTGAACACGAATACACAACCCTGCCAGCATTGACTACGCACTGAGGCGTTTAAAATTAATAAATCTGCCTCGTAAATGGCCTGAGTTCGCATCAACATTCGTCATGCATATCGAGTTTAACGCTTACACGATTTTAGCCTCACTATTGTAAAACAGCTGAGCAAGTGAATTGCTTTGTCTGCCTCAAGCCTACTCTAAACACGGAAGAAAATTGCTGTGGTGTATTGAAAACCAGAAAATGTAATGGCTGGCTTCTGTTCGTGACTTCTTCCGATACGAACTTATAAAGATAAGTTGGGATTTGGAATGGATTGGAATTTATGAGATTTTAAGGAGTGGTAAATAAATATGGATTTAAGTGAGTGTCTTCAAAGCATGTGGGGTAAGAAATAGCTATATTAGTAATAACGGTTTGTTTGTCCTGGTTTGCCTTCAAGTGGTTCATTTGCACTCAGCTTCCATGTTGTTAGTTGTTTCGTGGATAAAAAGGGACCTCGATAAATAAATAAAATATACACGATCCATTTGGAAAATATTTATGCATTTATAGTTTCAATAACCTCTATAGCTCTAAGACAAAAAAACAATAAATTAGTGGTTCTTAAAGCTCTAAAGATATTTAAATGGAAAACCTGAGACAGTATTTTAACGGTTTTGCTCGCATAAATCGTGAAAATAGATGAAATTAGGTACATAAATGGATTCGATAATCCAATATCTGTACATAATAAATTTATTTGTTTGGTTGTACGCTAGGATCTCAGGAATTACTAGTACGATTTGAAAAATTCTTTTAATGTTGGATAGCCCATTTATCGGGAAAGGCTATAGGCAACGGCCAATAGGAGCTGAGCAATGGCCAAATAAAGAAAGAAGAAGGGGGCGAAGCCCCGCGCGACTTCAAGTGTATTAATATTACCTACCTATCATAGATTACCTGTTCTACAACCTTTGCAGTTTTTCGTCAAAGAAGAGTAAATAGGTTTCTCGTTGCAATAAAAAGGTTAACTTAAACTCTCGAGTCTTCTTGACCTTTACAATATCCTGCATGGATAATTTAATTTCCAAGTTGTTAAACCGTGAGTAGATACAATCTTTGTGTGTTCAGTAGAACGTTTTAAATTTACCAAGTAAAGCCGAAGCAGTGCTTAATTAATTGTATAATAAAAATATAAGTACCTACGTCGTAAAATTTCAAGCAAATAATTTGATTGCTACTTCAATATTTCCAAAAGCTTTTTTCAAGAAATAAAAACGGTACACGTTATTAAATCGAAAACATATTCACAAAAGTGATGGTTGTTGAAAAGTGTTGATATTTAAAGGTGTAAAATTAAATGGTGAGATAAAATCCGTTCCTTCGATTTGGGCAAGTGTATAAATCGGTGGTAAGGCATGCGCGGCCGAATCTCGTTATAACAAACTTTATGGGCCGTTTACAGCCAGTTGTTTTACATACAATCGAACTTTTTCTTAAAGTTGCCATGATGTAAATAAACTGGTTAGCGTATCCTTTGTGTACAGATGAATCTGCAGTATCATTTGATTATGCATAGGTATTGTTCTCCATTTGAAATTTAAATTGGTCTAAAGTAAAAAACTTGTAGATGAAATTGTAAAAAGTACGTCTTATTTATTTTTTTATTTTTGTGATAGTAACATTGCGTGTAACATTCAATTTTCTTTTTTCAAACCATAGATATAAAAATAAACAATGGATAATTTGTTAATTTCGTTGTAACTGGTTTTTACCTAAACAACAAAACTTTAAAATAATAGGCAAATTTTAAATTCGTTCCACTAAATTAAAATTACACAGATTATATCTTTGGGTTTGCGTTTAAATAAAGAATATATTATTCTTCGTATCTTTTTAAATGCTGTAAGTAGATAAGTAATATCATAAGTTACAGTATAATAATGTAATTTGTAAAGTTATTTTTATCTCTTTCTGTCGTTCTGAGCTTGTTTATGTGTGAGAGGGACGGAGGGGCGATGGTAGTAAAGGAATAGATAGTGGGTGGATGAAGGTATCCCGTCGAGTAGGCATGTGCATCTGCTTAGTGAAAACAGAGACTCCATAGAGTAGCCTTCTAACTATATTATTTTTGGAACTTTCGTATTCATTCCTGTTGATATGTTAGTTACTGATATACATATATTATAGTTAAGAAAGTTGATAGATAACATTTCTAATGCAATAGTCTCAGACATTGTTAGATTACTACAATAATTGATAGATACAAAATACATAATACCGTTTTTGTCCAATCCAGGAATAAAACCAAGAACCTTGTCGATGCGCAATCTTTAAGACCTTCTTTAAAATTGTGTATTCGAAATTATGTTCACAAAATTCACATAATATGAACTACTAACTAACACATACAAAGAAAGAAACATTTATTTGGTGCAAGATAAGTAGATATACAATAACATAGGTACATGTTAGTTGTACACACCTAATTTATTCCGGCTATTGATAGATTGAACCAAAACATAAACATATAATGGCACGTACACACAAATAACACGCCTAGTTTTATTTAATCATAAACATGTCCAAATATTTCCCTGTTCAGTTCAAATGTTCCAAACAGTCGAGCGGCTTTTTGGATGCCAGTTTAAATTACGGCTGTCGGGATTTCTCCTTACGATCAATAAATCAATAAATATATACGGCTAAGTCTGTTCGTCTGTCCGACATTAATGGAAATGGTTGTTTGTTTAGGATGCGAGATCCTTGCACCACAGTTTGTTATTAAACGGAAGCTTTAGCTGCATCGTTCGACTTCCTGCCGTTCGCTATTTCAGATTATGATTTACTAGTTACGACAATTTTAATACCTTCGTAAACATAAATTACTTACTGTATACGAGTACTAAGCAAAACACAGTTTTATAGCAACACTGAATTTGTGTTGTAAATATTTTGTTTGGAATATCTATTGAAGTCGATATTTTAAAATTAGAAGATGAAGTGAATTTGTCATTTTCTGAATAAGCTTATTTCATGGAGATACATACTCGTAGACAGCTGTTGTGGCAATTAGGAGCGAATTTCTGACTGGGTTTGATGCTTTTCAAATGATATTCTGACGACCACTGCACTTACCTTAGTTATATCCATGTTAAGTCGCGAGTGGTCCTATTTCTTACATTGCCAAGAGCTTGTCAACGTCTTGCTAACGACCACCTGTTATTTTAACAACATTTGTTATCCAATGTCTGCCAAAACTTGCTTAACTGAATGTACAAATAAAGAAAGTATCAACTTGACTTTTTACAATAACTGTCCCGCAGACAACAACTACTGTTCAAAAACAGCCGGCGACAATAAATTATGGATTTTTTTCGCCGCCAGTAAGGTCGGAAAAAAGTCTACCTGCTCGGGAGAACCCTCACAATGGGTCCCCGGCCATTTATTTGGGCGAGCATCGTAACATTTCACGTTTTCGTATTCGAAAAAACGAACAAACACGCACACAAAGAAACCTTTGCATTTTCTGAGAACAAGCCATGTAGTTTAGAAATATAAATCAGTTAACGAGACATCTAACGCAATAGAAATAAAAGGAGCCATTAAATTTTATAGGCGGTAACGGTAGATCTGATAGATCGTGATAATATCAAAGTTGGACGAATCTACACAACCGTCCACGCAGTAAATATTAGACGAGCCAGCCTTGACCACGTAGTAGATTACTAGACATGTCCTAGCCAACTGAATAACCAAATAACCATGAAAAAACTATAAAACTCTCGAGAATGCTTTTTTGTATATAATTTTTCAAAACATGTCTTAATATTACCAATTACAACTGATCATTATTAAATAGTTAGGTAGGTACTACAAAATCATTAGGCCATTCAATAATTCTTATTATTTATTTTTATTTTTTGACTGGCCTGTTGGTCTAGTGGTTAGTGACCCTGACTGCTAAGCCGGAGGTCGTGGGTTCGATCCCCACCCAGGACAAATCTTTGTGTGATGAGTATAAAGGTTTGTTCTGTGTCTGGGTGTAAATTATCTATAATATGTATGTATTTACAAATAAATATGTATTTAAGTAGTATATCAGTTGTTTAGTACCCATAACACAAGCAAATATAATTGGTTACTTTGGGACTAGATGGCGCTGTGTGAATGTGGTAGAATATTATTATTATTTAGTAATACCTACGAGTATAACCATAAAAGTGTCCAAATTATTGTATAATGCTTCTAAGTTCGGCACCGATACAAAGACTCATCAACCTAAAATGTACTTTAATTCAAGATATTCATACCGTCTAAAGTTAAGTGCGGCACCTGGTTTTAAGTTTTAGGTGTTGTGTTCATAAGAGAATGAGCCGTGAAAGCTTTTAAAGTATGAGACAAGGCGAGCGGCGCGGTCCATCTTGTTTCGGAGAGGAGGCGCTAAACGATGCACACGTATGCGTTGCAGTGACCATGATTTGTGGCATTAATACCAAGTTCACCTTGTGGATACGATTGTACGCCATGAACGCCTAATTTCTGAATAACTAGTCAAAAATTAAACAACAAAATTAAATATCTCTGAGGTTCTGAAACATCTAATATCATAACTGGCTAAATGACTGGCCTGTTGGTCTAGTGGTTAGTGACCCTGACAGCTAAGCCGGAGGTCGTGGGTTCGATCCTCACCCAGGACAAATCTTTGTGTAATGAGCATAATTGTTTGTTCTGTGTCTGGGTGTAATTTATCTATAATACCTTTATCTATCTTTTATCTTTTAAAAGACAACGCCCGCACAACGGAAACGGAACAAGCCCTGTGTCGCAGGGAGCTTTACAAACATGAAACTAACGGACACAAAGTACACCCAGACTAGAAACAAATATCTATGAATCACACAAATATTTGTCTCGTGTGGGAATCGAACCCACGTCACCCAGCACGGCGATGTAGTGGGGAGGCGACCACCTTAACCACTGCGCCACGGTGACAGTCAAAACATACCTATGTATGTATTTACAAAAAAAAAAGTGTATTTAAGTAGTATATCAGTTGTTTAGTACCCATAACACAAGCAAATATAATTGCTTAATTTGAGACTAGATGGCGCTGTGTGAATGTGGTAGAATATAAATAATAATAACAATATATAGTACATATATACTTAATAGTAGTTGTGTAATTTTTATATAAGTCTACAATTAGAATTCGTCAGCTCTAACTGCATACAAGCGCTATCGGACACCTAACTGATTAAACATAATATAATATAATAATATGTCAGCAATTAACCGTTGGTGAAACTAAATGGGAAGTATAAAGATATAAATTGACACGAAAAAGACTTTCAAAACAAACAATTCACATTTTCTAAGACCGCAGTGTGAGTAAAATGCGAAAGCTTGTAAAACACACAAGGAAATATCGCATTGTCTTGGAATAAACCTGAGTAATTTCCACAATAGATTCAAACAAAGATTTACTTGGAAAGTTATGGTCACAGTACAACGTCATCACGTTTCCGCTGAGCGAGCAAGCTTTGTGTTGTTCATGTTAAGAGCTGTGTCGAGTCAGCGACCACCATGAGTTCCCATCTCGAGATACACTACCACATTAAGTAAACAATACAACACATTACAAACTCACACATACAAACGCATCCACAATTACATTATACAGAAGCAATCTTGTTGCTCATTATTCAGGATAACTCTTCAAACTAGTATCAGACACTGGTACTTGCTATCGATAATAAGCTTATTACCATATCTGACTATATAAATTATCAGCAATTTTAAAATTCCACCCGTGTACCCAGTTTCCCCGAGGCGGACGGGTAGACAGATAATCGGCCTTAATTACACGGCAATCCATCATCGAAAACCAACAAACGAGGTAGGTTACAGAAACGATGGGCCACCCACTGCACTCCGATAGCCTGACCTTTACTGTAAGACGGTTGTCTTTAAAAAAGCTTGGAAGCACGTCCTAACTCACCTATTTACTGACCGTAAACGTTTATATTAGCTTCAAGTCTCGGTGCCTTGAAAGGTTGATGCAACTTAACCACAAACATTTTCTCTACGATAATCAACTGAAACTTTTCATTTGAACGTAGCCTATACGTATGAAGAACAGATTACTTACGATATTATACAAACTTACTCGTATTTTGCCGTACGGTAGGTACATAATATATCTATAATAAAGAATTCGATTTAGAATCAGTTCTTTCTAAGGTCGATTTGAATGGATAAATTAATATTTGTTGCTAGTAATTTCTATTGAATAAAAACTATAAGTTAACTGCAATTTCAGCAGATTTTATGATCATCTTTTAAAATAATTTAATATTCTTCGATAAAACACATAATTTCATAACAGCTTTAAAAGCGTGTGGTGTGCCACATTGTCTACGCAATTGACGCAGCCGTCAGTTTTCATGAATTCTGAAATAACCGATGTATATATAGATCTCCAGCAACTTGTAACACCCACATACGTGTAATGTGATGTAAAAATAGAAAGTGACAACCATTCATGATCGTATTCTTTAAGTGACGGTGAACAATGGGCGACGATATGATCACGCCCGACTCGCTGGCTCGCCGGACTCGGGACCAGTTCTGAGGATATCTAAAACGTGAATCGCAGCTAACAAGCTCACTTGGTGCACTCACTGAGATAACAAAACATTCTTGTTAAATAAATTCTGCGTTAGGAGACGCAAATAATTTCTTATGAGCAAATAATGCAAAGATAAAACTACAGCTTAAGTACAAGTAATTCATCTAATCTTTCAGGTAATTAAGATACGCAAAATTTACTTTTAAACTTGAAATATCACTTTGCGGGTCATTTATCTCTACGTTCAGCTATTTTTATCATAAATAGTTTAAAGCTATCATCTCCCTCATACAGTAAACATGAGATTATCGATCCATGAGGCAATAAACTATATAATTGGAGTAATAAGAATTATCTTTCAACAGATATTGGTCTACGCAACCGATGTTCTTTAGTTTTTGTTGATGGATACTCTTCTCACAATTCCGGGTATACTATTTGTATCCAACAAAGCGTGTTCCAATAATGAGGATCGTTCGATACGATCTCGCGGCGTGGCTGCGCCCGCTCTTACCGACCCGTCGGTCGGTCTGATCACCGCTGTAGATATGTACAATCCTCTCTGCTCGGCTCCTTTGTGCTCTCTACAGGGTAAACACCGCATTGTACTCCAACGAGCCATCTCACCGCTTATTGTTTTTCTACTAACTAACAACCAATTCACTTGACCAACTTAATGGAACTTTCCCGAACGATCGTTTCAATATCTCAATAAACCATTTTGCATCGGAATTCGGACCATCAAACCGTCTATAGTAGAATTTTAAACACCGTTTATAAAAAGACAAGCGACTCTTCAAAAACCATTTTTATTAGTTTTTCTATAGGTAATGGTTTTATTTCATAAGTGCACCTAGTTAAGCTGCGCTTATACCTAATGACTACCTCACATATAAATTTTTGCTTGAATCTGCAAATTGTTACTTTAACAAAAACAACTATCGACTTCATCTCGTAATGTTGTTGTGGCGGGTTGGTAGGTTGTTAAAAATGAAAATTATTCTGCCAGCGCAAACTACGGTGATTACATATCAGGCGGGCCGAAGCCCGAGGGAAGCGCGTCTCTCTCGCTTATTGCCAGATGATTGAAGACCCCGCCGCCTACGACGCAGTCCTTTCTGGAGCGAGAAAGAGACGGCGCATGCCCCTGCACCAAGTGGGAACGGTACAGCGACAGATCAGCATCTGATTAGCATCCCAATTACGGTGCGAGCGCGCAGTGGGATCGAATCTTCGTTGTTAGTGTTGTGCAACGACACGTTCCTTGAAATATTTATCGATGTTCAATAAAATTATTATTCGAAATCAAAATTAAATACATGAACACTTAACAATGGTTGTGAGATTGATTTACAGCCATTACTTGTAAATACAAACACTGCAGCAAAAGCAAGGCTGTGGAATAACAAAGATATGATATAAATAACAATATTTACAATACTTTGTTGCTCAGCCGCGCTTTCGATTGTCACTGTTATCTTTAATAAGAATCGCGCCTGGGTTATTGATCGATAAATAAATGTAATGAACGAGTGGCAACCCTATTAACGAGAATGGCGGCCGAGAACGGGCGGGGCACGCTCGTGTTGAGATTACATCGCCGAGCCAAGAAAATTTTAAATAAACAAGAAATTATGAACTGACCCCAAGATTATACACCTTCGTATTGACCGGACAGTAACTAGAGAAAATTACTCCACAGCCAATTATTTGTGAACGCAAAAGCAACGGTATATTTAAATCGAATTGAGGAAATTGTACTAATTGCTGAAAATCGCGCTTGTAATACCATCGAGAGCTTTGACTTTCTATTCCGCAACAAACATTACTTATTAAGGGGTGGTGGTCCATAATTAGGTATTGCAATTTGCTATACAATGGGTCGAAAGTGGCACGGACGTAGAGCCACGAAGCAAAATTCAATATCAATTTAGTTATGCCTTACGAAACAACTGCAGTTGAAATGCGTCTAATGTTTATACCCATATCCGCTTTATTTCGTTTAAATGAAAATGAAATTACTGTTATTTTAAGAACAGAAATCTTACAGCTCTCTAAACAAAAGCTTTTATGTTTGTACTCATATCCACAAAGCAAGCGCTTTCATGAATATTTTTAGGGCTCGTTTAATTGTGAAGGTTATGAGGAAATGACTACGGTTTACTAATTACAATATTATGAAATATGCACAGTTCTATGTGTTAGTGTTTAACAAGAATACAAAACTTAAACAGGCTAATAAAATTACACGTAACGACGTCAAATATAAAAGTAGGTACCTAACTGTAAATTGTGCGTCTTAAGAACCCATAGCGTGTCTTACGACAAATTTGAAATTTAAACGACTGAATGTTTAGATATAAAGTAAAGAGCTTTACCTTCAAATACTTATCTTGACGTAATTAGTCGTTAGTACATGTTTTCACGCGGTCCGAGTTCGATCTCGACCGGCAGTACCAATGTGGATTTCACTTTGTGAAATTTATATATACTAGTCAAGTGACTTACCATCTGCTAACGGTGAAGGAAAACATTGTGAGGAAACCCACATACCCTAGAAGAAATTCTATGAGTATGTCTGATCCACCAACCCGCACTAGGCCAGTGTGAGTGGATTATGGCCTAAACCCTCTCAGCTCTCTAGTTAGAGGAGAGGAGACCCGAGCCCAGCAGTGGGCCTTAATAGGTTGCTAATGAACATGTTTTCAAAATAATTAACGAAGTGTTTTGAGCTACCGATTCAACAATAATGTAGCTATAATACACAACTTAAGAAGTTTTTTAGTTTTCATTACTAATCTACACATTGCAATAATTTATACTATAAAAAAGTACATAATTATGCTTTCATTGGTTGCAGGGGGCACAAAGTCGCTCGCTGTGGCGTAAATTAGGTGAGGCCTATGTCCAGCAGTGGACGTCATTGGGCTGATATGATAATGATGAAATACGTATGCTAAAGGTAACTTAATAATAAAAATCAACCATTTTAAGTTAAGAAAATCGATAATAGTAGTGAGCTAAGTCCAACATCTGACTAAAACGCCGCGCCGTCTTGTTTCTGAATCGGACCAAATAACACGTCAAAGTTAAACACGCTCTCGTCTGTATGCTTTTGAGTAGATGAGAATAAATCTGTGGGCGACGACACGTTTGTAAGCATTCACTGGTCTCTCAGCGCATGAATACAAACCAATTTGAAGTTTCTCATTACGTAGCGACCACAATATGCGTTGAACTAACTAGTTCCGTGTTCAACGTTCTGTTATTATGTTAATAAGGCTAGTTTAGAGGCTGAGATGCTCGGTGTCAGTGCCTCCGAGCACGCTGCATGTAAACAATTGAACCCTTTCATCTGTCAATAAAACGTGATGAATGCATATAATTGATGCTGTAAGCGCGATGAATAGTTACGCACTTTGTTACAAGTTATACTTTTAAACTATTCATTTTAACCCATAAACGTCCCAATGCTGGGCACGGGTCTCCTTCAAAGAATGTGGAGGGAATTTAGCCTACTATACCACATTGGCCAAATGGGTTGGTATAGGGGTTTGTTTCGAATTTTCCTTTTCTCGCAGTGCTTTTGTCTGCTTAAAGATAACACATATGATATATTATTTGGGGAATAGAAATCACCAAGAACCCACAACTTTCTTCAGCTATCAATGGTACTGCACATTTTTCTAAGATTGCTTTTATAAATCACAGACTAATCTGAATCAATTCTAGATTTCTTAAAACCTATAAATAATTTATTGGACACATATATTCGTACCTTGATGATCATGATAAACGTATCTATAAATATTTTCTTAATAATAACTTAGTGATGCATCAATTATAAATTAATATGAATGATTACGTTATAATCCGTGATAATTAACGACGATATTTTTATAATCTTTCAACATCATATGGTTCTGGCGGCAGATAATTATAATCAATAAATATAGCATTGATAAAAACTAATACGAAAAAAAAAATGACATTCTAGTTTCCCGCCTAAATTAACAAAGCTGACAGCTACTCAAAATATAGGTCACTATGTGAGTGGCCTTCGAAGTTTCCAAACTTAAAGACTAAGTACCTAGTGGAATATCCTCAAATTCTTTTACTACCTATCATCTTTTATGACTTGAACTGTGCTAGACGGTCTACTCATTCGAATGGTCGATTTCGATATAGTTGTCCTATGTTATAAAATATAGATTTTCTTGCTGTCTTTTTCAAACATTTGTCAACGATATCAAAATCGACTATTCGAATGAATGAAATATAGAAATTACGAGTCTCAACAGAATAAAGTATTGAACTTACTACCTACGTGCTACAACTTTGATTAGATTTTTGATAAGCAAGCACCTAATGAATGCCAAAATAGAAGTCACACGCTTCTATACATATTTAGTTAATAACATATCAATATTTTCCAACCAAAATGTATCCAGGATTTACATTAAACACAATCAAAGAACGCCGCCATTATAAATCAACGGGAAATTATCATAACGAGTCAGTTTTGTAACAAAATTGTGGCTTTCTAAGAAATTAATAATGTCAGCTATAAAGTGTGATTTACTACGTTACGGCCCGTATATGTGGCCTCCTTAAATTAGATGTATTTCTTAAGATACGACGACATCTTGAAAACGGATTAACTCTTTGTGTTATTTTATAAAAACTAAAGATTTTGTAACAGTGTCATTAAACTTATATTAAGATTTTTGTTTCGCGGCCAACAAACCCAATTTGCATTATAAGTTAGTTGTTGTCAACTATTTTAGAAGGCTGTTAAACAACAACTTAGTAGTAGACTGCTACGTTTGTTCACTACTGGCTCATATTCGTAATATATCACCGCAGACATAAATAAAAACGCTGAACAAACAAGCCAAGACAAGGAAGCCCAAAGAATACCATTCTAACTGGCTAAAATCTAACACTACTTTCCAGGTTTTAAAAACTCAAGAAATTCAGTTTACCTTCTCAGCTCTTTTTAAAGTTGACGCAATTTCAAATATATCATTTAAATTACAATCAGAGTTAATTAGAGATAAGTGTTTAATTATGAATATTTATATATATCTGATTCGTAGCAATAAACCTGTAATGGTGTATCTAATCAGTCAAAATGTGTCCAAAGCATTTTGAATTATAGTGATGTCATGCTTGCAAAACTCCGTCTAAATTATCTATATAGAGTATAGACTTTTAGGTTGAAATATCAAGGTCCTACAGCAGGTAGGCTCTGTAACGGGAGTACGTATATTTAGATTAACTGAGGAAAATTGTCTAAATGTAAGAAGAAAAAGCAACAACAATCTTTGAGTAACTATTTTTTTTTTTATTATAACATGCCTAGGATTACTTTTTTCCAATACTATGCTTTGATAAGTAAATGAAACAAGGATGTTTTTTTGTAAAGGATTAGGTTGCTCACTGCGTCAATGAACTCTCAAAGGAAAGCATTCAAAAGCTAATGTGGCTTATGACGCGAAGAATTATGTGCTTAAAGGGCCATGTCTCCATGTAGGAAGTAAAATAGGTTTTGTTTGTATTGTAGAAGCAGGCTGTAGATACCTAATCATGATGATCAATAAAGATTATTTAGCTAAATATTCAAATATTTCTAACCAGAAAATACTAGCTTTTCTGTTTGACTTTTAAACATGGACAATAACGATTTGAAAATTGGCTATCTAATAGGTACACCTATATTTTTTTATTTTTTTATTGAATATACATACAGTTTTATAGTTAACTTAATATTTACAGTATAACATAAACCATTGTAGGTTTTACCGCATACTGGTATTTGTCGTCGGAATACTTTACACTTTAGATAATAATTTAACATTATGTGTGAAATGTAAGGTAGAAATCAAAAAGTTATTCTATGTACGACAATCTCTAATCCTGCCGTACGCCGAGATTAGAGAGGTAAGATAACGGAGACACACGGGTACATTTTCTGCAGAAAATAATTAAATGACATTATTATGTATTTTTTTTTGTTTGGTTTTTTTTATTATTATTTTAT
The DNA here is from genome assembly GCA_905147015.1 of Laspeyria flexula. Taxonomy (NCBI): domain Eukaryota; kingdom Metazoa; phylum Arthropoda; class Insecta; order Lepidoptera; family Erebidae; genus Laspeyria; species Laspeyria flexula. The sequence goes on along the minus strand of LR989964.1, from coordinate 4,282,350 downwards.
TTAAATGGAACTTAGTGTAGATAAAAAATATTTTCTTAATTTATATTTGATGTTTGATTCATTTATTAGATTTTTAGTTTATATTATATGTGTAAACAAATGTAAGTATAATATAAACTTAAGTAATAACTATTATTTAATTCATAATATTATCATGGACTCTAAGCCCCCAAGAATATTTTAAGCACCTATTGTAATGATTATGACCCTCCGCAAACTTCTAAAAGAAGCTAAAGGCACATGATGGCAAATGGTACTTGAATCTCGAGTGATTAAAATGTCAACGAGGCTAGTAATTAAAAAAAAAAAAGTTTAACTGACAAATTGTGTGCCTGCCCAGTAAATATAGTATCTACCATCTTAAATACTATATGTAATGCGGACTAAAAATATTCATACAAAATAAACATCAATTAATGAATCAAATTTACAATAAAATAGAAAGATCTTTCATCTAATTGAATCATTTTCCGATTTACTAAGTAATACTTAAATGCCAAGTGAAGAAGTATTTAAAGAAGCAGGTTTTCCTTTCATAAATGTGTTATGATTTCGAAAAATGTCTTCATTAGCGCATTGGTTTCGCAAGCAAGAACAAAACGCATTTTTGGAATGGCGGGAATAAGTTCGCCGGCTGGCATTTCTTTTTTAATTGTTATATCTGAAGTGGGAAACTTTTTTTCTTCATTAACAAATTAATGGCTAAATATTTGTAACTAGTGAGTACTTGAAGATAGTTTAAAACTGTTATAACTCTTGAGTTTTTGTTGTGAATTCTGATAGTTATACTTCTTTAGCAAAAAACTAGCAGCAAATAATGTTGAACACAAGAAATGGAATTGCCAATATTTCTCAGATACTAACCAATCGGACCAATCAGACCGCAGCTCGGTATGGGTAGTTAAACCAATATTTATGTAGAAATGCAAGTCGGCGAGTTTTTACAGCACAACCATGTCGCTTCAGATTTACAAGCTTTTTACTACCGCGGTTTTATGACTTATTGGTACGAAATAAGATACATATTTCAAAATCAATACAGTGGTTGGTTCCCGGGATATTATAGGGCTAGTTTTTCTGTAAGCTCGTCACAAAGTGTATTTTGTTACAAACACATGAAGTTTTCCAGCTGCGTCTTATTATTTTTTGTGGAAGACGACTATAACTCATTTCCTATGTAATAAAAATGACACTTATAGAGCAAAATTAATGGCTAAGATATTTTTAGAACTAATTGCTGGATTATTAGTTTCTATTTTTTTATATAACTGCATACATACATAGTTGAATGTACACATTGGTTGACTACTTAGTTAAAAAGGTGTTTGTTATAAATGTTGATTGGAGGTACGTTTTGAGCACGCAATGGTCGAGCCATGTTCCGTCGCTTCCAAGCGGCATCGTCTTCGCCTACTCGTGATTTATTGCTGCTCGTTTATTTTATTTCCCAATTCGTTTTAGTTTACAACCTCAATATCCTCTAACGTTCTTTAGAAAGTCCTCCAAAGAACTATGGTGATTTATCGGACGAATTAAAATATAGAATGCCAATAAATAGGTACATATTCTCTACAAGTAAACCATTTATTATAATAAGTATAATTTACAGTACCGTGGTTCCCGGTACGATCCTAATATTGGATAAGAAAGTTTGTCACTTGTATTTTACTTTGGTACCTAATTTATTACATCAGGCGAGTTTGTAATACTAAGCCGTCTACTCTGTCCAGTGCCCTGATTCTGACTCATCGGATTGCTCCCGGATCGTAAACTTTTTCGAATCTTAGAACGACGTATTTTTACAGCTTAAGTTATTATTATGTAAACCTTTCTATGCTATAAAGATTTATTATTATTATGTGTTAGAAATTAGTTTACCGTATAGAAAAATAAAAACTGATGAATATAGGATTTTTATCTACATCCATCTATTTTATTAACATTCTGTTTTTTAACTTTAAATCAACTGACAGTTCTGGCCGAAAATATTCCGACAGCTCAGAATCAGGGGTTGTAGTTTAGTTCTTTCTCGTGATTAAAAACACAAGCAAAAACAACAAGAAAAATGTCTCCAAATTTCAACGTTTGAAGATAATAGATTTCTAAAACATTGTCCCATAGTGATTTCGTAACGGCAGCATCTATTAGCTGAACTGTACAAAGAGCAAGTTCCATTTGTTTCAAACCGTTTCAAAGCGTGACTTATTACTGAGAAAACAATAAGTATTGCCGTCTAGTTGTTGCCTAGAGGAATTTGAACTCTGTTAACTCTATTCAAGTTTAAATAGCTTTGTGTAAGCTCCCCGGCTCCGACTACAAACAATGATAATAATTTCTGATTTTGTATTACAATACATGTTCTGTGAAAGACTGAGCTCGTTTCTTTTCTAGCGTTGACAATAACCGTAAAGTCGATTTGTGTACATTTCTACCTGAAAGTTTTTTTTATTGACGAATTGCATTGTTATTTTGGTCATTGCATTCGCAGTCAATGCCCAAGGCCAACAGATTAGGGGACATTATAACACAACAAGTGAGAATATATAATTGATTGGGGACAACGCTTGGGACGGGTTTTCACAATGGAACAGGTATGTTGTTCAAATCGAAGTACAAGAAACGCATTGTCCATTTTGATCGGGGGCGTCAATTGTTGGCAAGTTTTTTGTCGAAAATCGCATGTTGTATTTGTTTAGCGCAGGTAGTAGATCAGGTATAAATAAGTTCTTATGACAAACAAATACATCATAAAAGAAAAAATTATATTAATTAATCTTACCATACAGATGCAGCCAGCCCGAAGTAATATAGCAGGAGAAAGACAACAGCGCAATTAGGATTAGCTAATCCATCGTGTGCTAACAGCATGCGTGTTGGTGAGGTGGAATCCTTGGCACAGCCAGCAGCAGCCCGGCCAGCGGCTGCGCGGACGCCCCAGCCGGCTGCGGCGGCGCACCTACACAGGGCCACCAGCACCAGAGCTCGCTCTCCGGCTCCTCCGCGGTCTCCACAAGCCAACTGTGCTCCCACAGCAGCTAGGGTACACGCAAAACTAAGTGCGGCCCAAGTAGTCAACCATACTTCTGCAGCTTTTCTCTGTCCAGTCTCCCACAACACTTCCGCGTCACAAAACTGCGCACATCGCGCTGATCCTCTCACCCACACCCAACTGTTCGGCTTCACCAGCCTCTGACAAGCTCCTCTTCCACCTGTATTAGCTATATTCAGTGGAATTGTACCCACTGGCGGAGCACGCTCCCCGGGACCTTCCATACACATGTGCTCGTGATTATTCTCAGCCGGGAACAATGAACAATCCAACTCTGGAGGCCAGAGGAAACCGAATTTGTAGAGGACTGGATAGCATTTAGCGTACACACTTTCGCATAGACCTCTGCAAGGGCCAATAGGAAGTGCTACTTTATCAGTACACATTGGAACGTATACTGAACACAGAAACAGATGCAGCTGGGAGGAGCAGCCGTACTGCACGAGAGGACTGAAAGTCTGTAGGGTGACATCGGCGTCAGCTTGCAGAGTATGCCGCGCCAAGTTGGGCATTCCAGTTTGGTTATATCCAATGTTCTTGCACATCGCTACTTTGATAGGTTCACATGTCCGCACGGAGGCCTCGGCGGCTACTCCGGTCACTAACATCACAGTTAATACAACAAAGCTGATGCACTTCATGTTCGGAGAAGATATATCCGGCGACTCACATCAAAGATCTCATTGTAGTCGTCAATGTTTACGCGCGAGCGCCGCGGTTGCGCTGAGGACGTGCGTGCGCCCCGATTCGCGTCTCAAGACGGTTTGTATGGCGACGGGCCGCGGGCCGGTAGAGGGGAGGGGGGCGGAGCACCAACAACAAAAAAAAGGTACGCAGGTATGCGCTACAGTGTACAGCATGGAGCGGCGGGAAAGGGAGAGAAATGTGCTGAGCCGGAGGCCGGCTCGTGTCGGTGTCCGGCCGCCGGCGCGCGCAACTGTTCACGAACCACTCTTATCAAGTTATCACATAAGCACCTTATCAACGACAACGAGGGTGGATTCCGACTCGTGATGCGCTCCGATACAATATCGATTTTTCGATAACGTCTTGATATCGTGAGGTAGATATGATACCTGATTAAAATAGACGCTATTTATAGGTGTTTATTGGAAAATTACTTATTTGTCTCCAGGTAACTGTTTCTGTTGACGATAATTTTGTGCTACTGCACTTGTTAGGAATATGCAATAAAATAACGGTATTTATAGCGCTAATGACATTCAAGATCACCGCAACCTTTCAAATATTTTATCGTTATAACTTTGGAAGGGGAAGACCTGGAAGAACGTACCATGACCAAATAGGAGACGTTCTAAAGACGGGACAGATCAGGAGTACCCTCAACCGACGAGAATGCATGAAAAGACTGATGAATATTGAAGAAGCCAAAGATGTATGTCAGAATCGTAGCAAGTGGAAGGAAATGGTCTCTGCCTACCCCTCTGTTGGGAAAGAGGCATGATCTATATGTATGTATGTATGTCGCTGTCTTGATCTGTTTTAAGACAGCTATGATGTTTTTGTCTCGCACATATATGTGTTTTAATATAAAATTGTATATATATATAGCTGTAAGTAATTCTTAAGTTCCAGTAGCTATTATATTTTTATTTATTTTTTCCAGTTAAATATGAACTGTGAGAACAAAATAAATATTTTTTTTCTTTCTTTCTATGTATATCGTGTTTAAACTTTAAAAACTTTCATGATGTTCGTCTACTCATCCATCTGTAAGTGCCTACTGAGCCCTGACAGTATTATATAAAATACAAATACTAATAAAATTTTGAAATAAATTTATTGTACATAATTTACTACATTGTATCTAAGCATTACTGTATAAATTTTTATGAAACATAAATAGGTATAATGGTGAATAATAATATTAGTAGTACAAAAATTGGACCAAAATGTAGATCAGTGGGATTATAAAGCATTCGACAGATTCTCGCGAGAGAAATCAAAATATTTACACTGCGATGAGGCTGCGATCTATTTGAGGACCATATACTTAACGTTACGACTAAAATGAAAGATAAATACTTTTACAATAATCTTATTATAATACAAGTTTTATTTTAACACATATTCAATAGCTATTTATGTAATTTGATAGTTTATAACATCTGTCGTACGCCTAGCCGGGGCTACTAGGCGTCCTGTCGCCTTCGCCTGTCGGTCTAACTACTTACTTAAAACAATCTTATGTACTCTGCATACTTCACAAGTCTTGTACATCGTGTCTTTCTCCATAGCTCTTACAACTTGACATTTTTACACTCGCTAAGCTAATGTATAATACAACATTCACAATTTTTTTTTTTAACAATTACACCCTCCTTTTGATGGAACTTTACACTTAAAACGATGACAAAGCAAATTATATTAAGGAATGCTAAACAAGCGATACTAGCGCCACCTTTCAGTTACATTTTGGAGTAACATCTAATTTCTAATATTGTACAAATGTGTATTAGGAAACTTATAAATGCCGGGTACGAGTATAAAACAGGAAATTCAGAAAATCACGAATCTTTTAGATTCTCAAATTTTTGGCCTCAATTAATATTTGTTCATTTTCATGTTTTTACAACTTATTTTAGAACTACCTCCTACTACTGTTTCTATTTCCACGATTATGGCATTTATAAACTTGCATAATCATTGGAGATCAGCAAAAGTTTCGGAAATTCATGTTGAAATTAGAACGGCATATAACAATGGAAGTACTGAATAAGTTAGTTAGCAAGCACAACCAGAGGATAATACAACACATTTAATAACAATTTAATAAAAGTTACTTACATTTAAATATTGTGATGACAACAATACCTATACATAAAAACAAATATATGTATATGGTACAGTCAAAACTCTTAACCAGTCAAAACTAGTTTTTACTGGCTATATCAGTAAAAATTCTTAACTTCTTTCTTTACATTGTACAAGTTTTTATAATTATTAAAAAACTAACTTAACCTAAATAGTTAGTTTCGACCTCCTTACTTTTTTAAGACTTTTGACTGATATGGCCAGTCAAAACTACTTTTGACTGGTTAAGAATTTCGACTGTAACATATTTATTTTAGAGGATATTACACCATGTACACAGGTAAGGCAATATGCAACACAAATGAAAATATCTTTTTAATTTGACTGAGTATGTTACAGAAAGTTTCAGAAAGATGTAATATTATTTGCGGTTGGTACTTTTGGTCGAGTTATTAAACTTATTTTAAAGTTATTGTTTGTTGAAATATAAGAATATTATAAAACCATAGTTTTAAGATTTTCTTCAACAGTTTCCAATTGAAACGCTAAAAATATGTTTAGTTTAGCCAAAGTTGCCTGATTAGGCTGCGTTGCGACCAGAGATGTGCAAGGATGCGAGGTTTATTATGAACCAATAGAAGCGTTTCATTTACCTGACGTCACGTTTCCACCAGAGCTATGCTGTGTGAGCTACGCATCCTCGCATATCTATAGTGGAAACGCAGCCTTAATATAGTTCATTTTAGAATAGGTATGTATAAAATTCGATTACAGAATCATTTAATTTTAGTCCTCCATCTGGTTATTTTTATTGTAATAGGTACCTATTTGAAATTGATTTATTAGGTTTATATAAATATAATATTAAATTAACGTTTCTGAAACAAATCATGTTTGATATAAAGCTGTGAATACAAAATCCAGATATAAAATATTAATTATATTCTTTAATTTAAAGCTTCAATAGACAAAAGCATAAAGTAGCACTTTGAAAATATTTTTTTCTTAAATTTTAAAAATGTTCTATACATTATTTTCACAGCTAAAGCCAAATAACGCTTGCCTTATGTTTTCTAACACTAATAAGTCTTCAAGACTGCAAAAATCTGGAAATGTATTGGAGTGACGTCATTGTACATGTTATATACAGTATATATTTAATACACGTAGTATACAAAATTATATATTGTGACCAAATTATATAAAATGCTACTACTGAAATGAATAATGAAATTAAATACTGTAACTTAATTTCTACTGAGAGGAAAATAGATACAGAACAAAGTCTAAACTGATGATTTATAGTGATTCTTGATGCAAAAAGCAGGTCACAAGAGTCAGGTGATTTATTAACAACTTGAAAAATTCATTTATCATCAGCAACCCATTATGTCCCACTGCTGGGCTCGGGTCTCCTCTCCTCTAACTAGAGAGCTGAGAGGGTATTAGGGCATAATCCACTCACGCTGGTCTAGTGCGGGTTGGTGGATCAGACATACTCATAGAATTTCTTCTAGGGTATGTGGGTTTCCTCACAATGTTTTTCCTTCACCGTTAGCAGATGGTAAGTCACTTGATTAGTACATATAAATTCCACAAAGTGGAATCCACATTGGTACTGTCGGTCGGGATCGAACTCGGACCGCGAGATTTGCACGTCGGTCCCTTATCCATTCAGCCACCATCGCTTCTTGAAAAATTAATATCATATAATTTCTCAATACGAGTTTTACATCTATCACCAGTTTTCACTTCCGTGGCATCCTATTCAACCAGTAAAAAAAGTTACAGTCAATATAGCCTCTAGAAATATTAAATACAAGCTGTTAATAAATAAACGAAACGAGTTAAATTTGTTGAAAATTTCTGAACGAAATAATAATTTATTTATTTATTTTTACTATTACTATAGAAGGATTGTAACAGCCCCCTGATTCTGACTCATCGGATTGCTCTCGTATCGTAAACTTTATCGAATCTTAGTACGATGCATTTTTACGGCTTAAGTTATTTAATGTTAGAAAATAGTCTACCGCATAGAAAATTAAAAACTGATTAATTTAAGATTTTTCCTACAACCATCTATTCCTTTATCATTATGTTTTTTACTGTAATTAAACTGATATTTCCGGCCGAAAATTTTCCAACAGCTCAGAATCAGGGGGCAGGTTTATTGAGTAGCTGTCTTATGAATACAGCTAGTCTAATTTGTTGGTAATTACGTAACTATAATATGAATGTACCACTGTCTATTTCTCGCTTATTTAGTAACATCTTGTAAGTTCCTCCTATGAGTGAAATATAACATACAAAAATATACGGCGCAGCGCACTTTATAAAGTCAATCGTTTTAGAGTATCTATCATGGACGTGCCTACTTTGTCTGGAGGTAAAGGAAGGGGCAAATTAGAAATTTTAACCCAATAGAGGTGATTTTCCTAGTATTTGTCGTGTGATTTTGTATAAAATTTGAAGACAGTCCGCCAAAGAGGCATCCGACCTCACTTTCTAGGCACGTCCAAGCACGCATTTATTAAAGTCTGAAAATACCTCGAAACGAATAAGTGTTTGTAAAATGTAACTGTTCAAATTACGTTTGTGGGCTCAAACAAACAATTATATCGCTCACAGTGTTGATAGACGGGCGAGGCCGAGTTACACTATCGATAAACCTGCCAGGGTAAATAACGCTGACCGGTACAAACAAGAATCAGTTTCAGCGATGCGACAATAACTATATTACACAATAAAGACTCATTTACATGGTGCAAGTTTTGCATACCGCTTTTCGTGCTCGCTTGGTCTTGTAGAAAAAAACAGAGAACGCATGAGAATTGCCCAGCAAAACTTGCATAGTCTAGATGGGCCTTAAATTATTGACATCGGATGAGATTACACGAGGTTTTTGCGCGTGAGGGGCGAGTGGGGGCGCGTGGGGGCGGGTGGACTAGAGATGCTTGTTGTCGAGGCGCAGGCGCAGCGCCTCTCGGTCGCGCGTGACGTCAGCGAGCTCGGCCTGCAGCGCGCGACAGACGCGGTGCAGCACGGCGTTCTGTTCCGTGAGCGCGCGCACGTCGGGCTCGGGCGAGGCGGCGGCGGGCTTGCGGTACACCTCGAAGGCGCCGTGCATCTTAGGAGCATCCCAGCCCTCCTCGGGCTCGCGCGGGAACGCGTCCGGCGGGAACAGGGGCGAGCCCTCGCTGCGCTGGTTCACGAGCCGACGGGGCGGCGACGTGCCGGGGGGCGAGGCGCGCGGGGGGGGCGCCGGGGGAGGGGCCGGCGCGCCCTTCAGGCGGTTCAGGTCCAGCGATGATGAACGCGCATGGTTGCGGAGCGGACGAGGCGGCGGCGGCGGGGGCGGCTCCTGCGCACCAACAGATACGTTATTTGCGAGCTGAATTACTAACTTTACATTTTATGGCTAAAATGTGATTACATTACAATAAAAATAACTAAGCTGTAAAGCCATCAACTAACAAGTATTAATTTAAGTATAAAATAATATGTTTTTCTCATACTAGTCAACTTATATTTATGAGAAAGTGTCTTTAACCATACTGATTTGACTGATATTTCTCATACCTTTTTAGGCGCATACTGCAGTGACTGTGGTCCCTCGTCTGCATGTACGGACGACTCTCTGGCGGGAGGCGGCGGCAACACACCTCCGGGTTTGACGGGCTTGCGGGGCTGCGGCCGCTGTATGGACTTGATCTCAGGGTTGGTACCGTTCGGCGGAGGCTCCGGGGGCTGCGAATTTAACCTCTTAGGGCTCGCGAGCTCAAAGGCGTGCGCGAAGTCATCCCTGCGAGGCGAAGTACTAGAGCGCATATCACCGTCCCCATGCGCAGGCAAAGTGTTCGCATCAGGTGTCACCCGCACCGCCACCGGATGAAAGATCTTCGGATCCCGTTCTACAGCAGATTTATGGAAGTCGAAGTTCACAGGCTTGGGGCCGGGACTCGATACGCTTGACGTTGGTGAGTCGACGAACTTCGTCCACTCTTTGTTATTTACTGGCGGTTCCGGTTTTGGGGGGGTTAGCGACGGTGGATGGTCTTCTGGCTTTTTCGTCACCACCTTGGCTTCGTAAGGATCGTGGGTCTCTGTTTTGGGAGCGAAATTGAAGTCTGCAGAGGTACCGGAGCTGAACATATCTGAGCCAAGATCGACGAGGTCGGTGGTGACGGCTTGTTTGGAGAAGCGAGAGTCTACCCTGGGCACGAGGCACGCGGGCAACACCTCGGGCACGGGGATGTTGTTCCGCCTCAGTACTATTAGATGCATTGCTATGCTGAACTCTTCAAGAGTGAGCATCCCGTCTTTATTAATATCTGAGAGCTGCCAAATTTTCCGTAGATCAGGAACAGGCAAGTGTGATTTTTCAAAAAATAACCTGTAACAAATAATTTCATTGTAATATAGAGAGTTTACTGTTTGAGATACCTAATTGTAAAGTGTCATCTTAGTGGCAATGTTAATTTAGAATTTTGTGAAAGATATTGGCATTATAATAATATTTTTTACCCGACTGATAGGACGGGTATTGTTTTTCGCGCGTATCTTGTATGTTTGTAAATTTCTTTATTCCCACGTTTTTTGTCAAACGGCTGGATGGATTCGACAGTTATGGTATCGTTAGATTCATCTCAAAAACCCAAGTGTCCTTAGATAGGTATTAAACAATAAAAAACAAAACAGCGGACTTTTGGCGCCAAATTGTAAGTAGTAAAATTTTTTTTAACCAAGCGTATCGAGTATGGTATTAAAATAAAGAGAATCAAATGGAGATTACACATATATACATATGTGTTATGTATTTAAATTTAATGGCGCCAAATTGTAAGTAGTTAAATTTAATTTATTTACCGAATCTATCGAGTTTGGTATCAAAATAAAGGGAATGAAATTGAAATTACAAATATATACATATGTTATATATTTAAATTTAATCAGGAATAATAATTACAACCATTTTTAGGTCTCTTTAGAGCGTTGCTTATCTGTTGATTTTTTGCAGTCGGATTATTATAATTGTTTAATTATTTACTTGTTAAATCATTACATTCCAAAGCTGTGTTTACAAAACGCCTTAGCTATTTTAGTATAGCGCTATTAATTTAATGCCAGGTAGGTAGGTATATTATATAAACTGACCTAGCAGTTTGTCCGGAGAGCATGCCCCGGTCAGGCCGCAGCTGCGCGAACTGCCCCGCGTAGTGTCGCGCCTGCACGTCGCTGATGGCCCAGATGTCTTCAGTGCCTTCTCCGTCCTCTTCTGACGAATGACGGTCGGAAGACTCTTCTTCGGTACCTGGAATATGTTAAAAGTAAATTGTATTTACAAACTAGCTTTGGTCAGCTCCAGATCTGGAGGATGGGGGAGGAATTAGCCAGCCAGCAGATTCAAGGGGCGCAATCATAATATAACATGTTTGAAAAAAAAATATGGAAAAAAAACCACAGTCACACCAAGGTGTCGCGACGCACCAGGGGCTACATTTTGTACAATCTAATTTCTTCGTAGAGGCTTATTAGATTTTCTAGATTACTCTAGCTGACAGTGTTTTTACAGTGACTCTATTTATTATGTATAACACTGTAAAAACCTATGACAATCAATAAATGCACTTCAATTTTTATTTTTCATTTTGATCAACTACTTCTAAGTAGGTATCTAGGCGACATTACTAATTCAATTTAGACAATGTCAACAACGCTGCAACGTCTAATATTGAAATTTGTAGAACTCTCTAAGTTATGAAAGGCATACAATCTAGGAGTTACTTAAACGTACAAATATAAAAGTCTAGAATGATGTTAAAAGATACTGTAAGAATTGGAACGCAAATTTAAACAGTTTTCATTTCCGGCCGTTTCACGGCGTTACTGTTAATTGCAGACGTCTTATCTAAATGTATAATAATATATGCAACCGATTACCGAAATCAATTAAAAATATATAAAGTAGATATTCCGTGTAGTGACGGATTAAGAATACATAATGTCACTACCCCATCTCAACCCGTTGGTGTCGTAAAAGGCGACTAAGGGAGTAACCACAGAACAATGAAAGTAGTTAGAATGGCCTTGTGGGCGGGGCGGGCGCGCCATATATATGATCAACTGATCATATCTTGAAAATCTCACTGTAACGTCAAATAGTCGCTGTCGTAGTGTGTTGTCGTGCACAGCTACGCGTTAAAAAATAAATTATGCTATCTAGCGCTTTCCTAACCTATAGCAAAAGAAGCCAGGTATATAATGTAACCCGAGGAGGGATATCTATTCACCGATAAGTCTAAAAATCTTAAAATACAAGGAATATTTCACATTATTGTAAAAGTATTATGTAGTTTACAGACGAAAACGATAGAATTTCAAACAGATGAAACATTGTACATTGCTGGCAATTTCATACCTTTCACCTTATTTTACGTTAGTGGCTGCGTAATGTATTGTGTTTGTACAAAGCTAATGGCACAGTTTCGTAGTACATATAGATAGTGCTGACCAAGTTGCATTCAGTGTCGATATAATAAAGTGGGTTTTTATTTTATCTTAATTTAATAACAGAACTTTGTTATTTTTCAGAAAATCTATTTTATGTACCTTATGTTTTCATCATCATCGTCATCATATCAGCCCAATAACGTACGTACACTGCTGGACATAGGCCTATGTTTAACAATAATTTTATTTTGGAATGCCCAAAATATATCAAAACAGAAAACACGATTGCGGCAACTGGTAGAATTGAGTGGATGGAAAATGTACCTAGTATAATTTGCTTACTTCATTTTTCAAAAAAAAAAACCTTTTTCTTATAAAAAAATGCAGACAATATATTTATCAGAAATTAGGAGCAATTCCACACAAAAATCTGTTGTCACATAAGTAACGTATAAAAATATATGGTTACAATGTTCGAAATAATTACATAAATTTAAATTCAATCAATTTCATTAATTCCTCAGAAGATACTGAACCTATGAAAAAAATTCTTTTATGATCTTTTAACAACCGAGCGTTCGTTAAACACCTACGGTTAAGTTAGCGTTATTTAACATTATTGAAAAAAAAACTAAAAGGGACATTGTGATGACATGATGCATTTACGTACGCATGTTAATCGATAAATCGATAACAATAGGTAGGTAGTGGATACATCTCTCTGGGATACCAGTAAAAGTCATATTTATGTTAATATGGAATTCATATTTTCTTATTTATTTCATTATTTTTAAACAATCTACTACTATTTAGTATGTATTTAAAAAAATAAAATATTGCACACAATTTTCAGTTATTGGTGTTTCAAAACTATTATCTTTTCTCTGTTTTACTGTTTTATGTATGCACAATAAAGTGTGCAAATGCCACTTATGGCAATAATTACTATGATGTCAAAAACTGCACGATTTTACAAATTGTCACAAAATTATCAAAAAAAGTCTTATTGACATGGTTCAAGGTTAGTTTTTAATTGTTGAGAGTATCGTGCAAACTTGACCAATGACCGTTAAGTTTTGTATGTATTGTAACATGTAAGTGTGTGCAACTGGCGACAGCGGTTTCAGTACAAAAGTCTCTCGATGGCCTTTCTATCCTCTAAAAAAACCTATCTCTGTTCTGTGGGAGTAACCTTACTTACGTACACAAGAGCAATGCAAGAAAAGAAAAATTCGAAACAAACCCTATATCAACCCGTCTGCCAGCGTGGTATAGTAGGCTTAATAAATTCCCGCCACATTCTTTGGAGGAGACCTGTGCCCAGCGGTTGTACGTTTATGGGTTGAAATTACGTAGAAAGTAGAAATATCCGTCCTTTATTTATTTAAAGAAACCTACAGATATTAGCTCCCTAATTACGAGAAAACTAATTATTTATCTAACATCGTGATCGAAACATAAAAATAGAAAAAGTTAGTTTCTCTTTTGCAAAAGTTTTTATAGCGTATGATTTCACCTTAAACTATACTAAATTGTATAACAGAACAAACACTATTATAGTTGCGCTGTGGTTAGACGTCGGATTGAGTCAATCTTATAAAAAATAACGAGCGAATGCAGAAAGATCGTTAACATAAGTGGCATATCTGATTACAGTGCATTGTTTCTTTATAATTTAAATGTAGATTAACTGGCTATAATAGGACATGTGAAATCTTCTAAGTATGACACAAACACTATTGTTTTTGGTTGCACTGAAAGCTGATGCTTAACAAGATGCTATTTAGAGAGTAACGGATTAAGAATACATAATGTCACTACCTCATTTCATCCCGACCGTCGTACAAGACGACTAAGGGACTAAAATTAAACCTTAACAAGAGCACTGTAAGAAAAGGAAAATTCGAAATGAAACCCTATACCAAGCCATCCAAAATATTTGGAGGGGACCCTAACCCAGCAGTGGGACATTAATTTATGGGTTGCAATGATGTTATGATCGTGAAATGAGTACAATCTAATTTGAATGTTTAATTCGTTTAATAGTATCAATTCTATATTTAATTTCAAAAGTTTAGAAATTTACTGGATGAGTAAACATAAAAGTTTAACGTATAGAAAATTAAAAACTGATTAAAAGAGGTGATCAATGGGCGAGTAAACCCGTTGTTACGCCAGCGCAAGCGAGCTAGCGAGCTAAAGGTATATACATATATAGGCTGTCAATGGAGCGTCTACAAAAACGCGGTTTGAAATACCGCAGTTTGAATCGTTATTCTTTCGTGCATGCTTGAAATCCTAAGACCCCGGTATAATAAACTGTCGGCTCGCCAATGGATCACCCGCTTATTATTAGATTTATATAATCATCAGTTTCTTTAATTCAACAGCAACCCATTACGTCCCACTTCTCCTCTCCTCTAACTAGAGAGCTCAGAGGGTTTAGGCCATAATCCACTCCCGCTGGCCGAGTGCGGGTTGGTGGATCAGACATATTCATAGAAATTCTTCTAGGGTATATGGGTTTCCTCACGATGTTTTCCTTCACCGTTAGCAGATGGTAAGTCACATGACTAGTACATATAAATTCCACAAAGTGGAATCCACATTGGTACTGCTGCTCGGGATCGAACTCGGACCGCGTGATTTGCACGCTGGTCCCTTATCCTTTCAGCCACCATCGCTCATCGTTTTTTTAATTATGTGTTTTTAATATTAATTAAACTGACATTTCCAGCCGAAAACTTTTCGACAGCTCACAATCAGTTGCGGTGCTGTGTGTAAATACGCTCTTAAATAGTAAAGTGGTCTCACCTAGTAGTCTCGTGTGTTCCTCTCCGGTGTTAGCTGGCCACACACCGCGGCCTGTGGCGCTATGCTCCCACACAGGATGTACTCTCTCTGCTACACTGTTGGTAGGTGTCGGGCTTTCGCTAGCTGTACTCCAAGGAGAACCAGTCTTGCCTCTCCGCTGAAAAGACATACACATACATATAGATCACAACTGGTTTCCAACAGTGGGGTAGGCAGACACTATTTCTTTCTGCTAAGATTCTGACATACATCTTTCGCTTCTTCAACATTCATTAACCTTTTCATACATTTTCGTCGGTTTAAGGTACTTCTGATTTGTTTTTCCTGGACGTCCCCGATTTGGTCATAGAACGTTCTTCTAGGTCTTCTATTGTTCTCATTCACATTCTGCTGAAAATATTACAAGAGAATTGGAGATATAGCTTACAAGCTTCCGCCGGCGTGGTATGTCAGTTAAACTAGTACCTATTGTCTTTCTCCGTGTCTTAAACTATATCTTTGCGAAATTTCATGAAGATTGGTTAAGTGGTTAAGGCGTGAAAGCCTAACGAATAACCGCCACGAGGAAATGATAAATAAAAATATACTTTTTATATCGAATTTAGAATAACTATTTATACAATCTATATCTATACTTTACTAATCTATACAAATATTATAAAGCTGAAGGATTTGTTTGTTCGTTTGGTCGAAGCGAATCTCAAGAAATAAAATCGAATTTAAAAAATCTCTTAATGTTGGGTATAGCCTATTATCGAGGAAGGTTATTTATGTATAGGTTTCTTAAGGGCCTGCAATGCGCTCGTGATGCCCCTGGTGTTGCAGGCGCCCATTGGCTACGGTTACCGCTTACCATCAGACGGCCCATATGTCTGTTTGTCACCGCCGTGATATAAAAAAAAGCATCACGTTACGACAAATAATAGCTAAGCAGTGCAACATCATCATCATCATCAGCAATCCCTTAATGTCCTACTGCTCGGCTCGGGTCTCCTCTCCTCTATCTAGAGAGCTAAAAGGGTTTTTAGCTAGCAATAAATTATACAACATAATAACACAGTCTATAATTTATCCCAATATGTTCTAAGCGGAAAAAGCCGCGATCAGAAACTAGTATCCAATGAGAGTGAGCCGTATAACACAGACAGAGATGTTCATATAAATATGTGTCAACAAATTAACAGCACACCTGCAAGGTCAGATCACTAAAACAGTAAAGATGACATGTATGACATGTATAATCATGTCTGCCAATTCACATTCATATTCGAAAATGCTTCTATTGATAAATCTATACAATTATTATAAAGCTGTAGAGTTGTTTGTTTGAACGTTAGGTTAAGTTCGGTCTAGCGAGCCACATAAGGGCTCACGCTAGATATTAAATAAAAATATATAAATAAAAAAAAAATTAAAAAAAAAAGTGATCGTAATAAATTAAAAAAAAAGAACATAATAATAGTCGCCGTCATCGAAAACGATAAGGAGGACTATATATATATATATCTCTCTGGAACCAGTGGTCCGATTTGAAAAATTCTTTTAGTGTTGGAAAGCCCATTTATCGAGGAAGGTTATAGGCTATATAACATCACGCTACGGCCAATAGGAGTTCAGCAGTGATGATGTAGCTTTTAAACTGAATTTTGGAAATCAGTCTACAAGTTTTTAAATTTATTCTAATACTTATACAAAAAAAAAAATCGTTCCTATTTATAATATAAGTATAAATATTGAAGGTCCTATTAAAAGTATAAGAAAGTTTTATATATATTAGGAATACAACATAATATTAAGACAGTCGCAAGTTTATCCCATTAGCGAGTAAAAAGAAATATATGGAATACCAAAAATCATTAACATTCTTATCACCTACATAAAGCAGACTACGAATGAGGTTAAATGCTGATGGGCAATGAACCAGCGGCTTGTTATTTACACCAACAATGTTATCATTATGCAAACAATTTTGTCTTGAGTTAAAGAGTTATTTATCAAGGTATATTTCAGACAGATATTTATAGGTATTCATATCTGTAAGACATTCTTTTTGCGTTAACCAAGAGCAAGCTGAAATAAGGAGTCACATATTGTACCTATTAACTTATAATCTGTCTGTTAGGTGATATTAATCTTGGTCTTAAAGTTGATAATAAGGGACCATTAGTGATATAGTGTTGTTAGATAGTAATTCTTATTTATATATATATATATCCTTACCAAGGGTGCCATATGCTACTTGGACATTTACCTATAGTCGGGCCAAAATCATTGTAGAATGTTTTTATATAATCAAATCACTGTCAAATTGGATTTAAAGATTTAATTTAAATATATTTTCTTATGCAGATATCAGTGGCATTATATATTCTTGTCATAAACAATTCAAAAGACTACAAATAACTTGCCCTGTACCCTGTAAGAATACTGTTTTAACTCAAAAACTATACTTTTCAGGAGTAGCGATACAAATATTTTGATATTTTTATATTATAAACAATATTTTTTTTATAATAGCATGGATTAGTCTATACTCTATCATTTATCATAAAGGCACTGTTAATTTATCTTTAAGTTATTTATACCTTTTTTATGAAGGGTGTGAACCACTTGTGACTGTATTCTTGTATTAATTTTGACGTAATACAGTATTCTTCCGAGCAAGCGAAATGTTGTTTTTATTAATTTACTTAATTGATTTTACAAAAATAGACATTAAAAGACGGTCAAATGTTGTTATTGTTTATTTTACATTAGTTTTGGCCCAAGTAAAGACGAGTAGAGAGTAGTTGCCTTATACTTTTTGTGTGCAACTTCTAAAAAAAGGTTGTTGGTTCAATTTTCAAATAAGACTAATATAATCTACAAATAGTTATTCTGAATGTAGGTGTACAAATTGTATGTTCATAAAGTCCTACATTAGGCTTACTCGCAATGCAAAAACTATCTTAAAAATAAAACTCTTATCAGAATAGTTTACCTTATTTTAGTGTTAGATAAAATTGTTTATGTACCCAATCACTTGTTTTCCAGTCATTTTGATTATTCTAAACACTAGTAGGCTATTAAATGGTAGAAACAGTATGTGTTTTATTAAATATTGTTATATTCTGTACACTTACCCCAAGCGATCCAGATCTCTGTGACATTGTCTCCGACTCAATCTCAGAGTCTGTACTTAACCCTTCAGTCGTGTCATGGGACAGTGCTTGTGGAACATCACTGTCTGACAGGTTAGAGGACAGTCTTATCGGCTCATATGCACCTAATTTTCGATGCTGGTCGTTTGGAGAATTTGATAACTGTATCAGGTCGGCACTTGCTTCAGAATTAAGCGCCCACGTAAACCTTGGCAAGGGCAGGTCTACGGGGGTTGATAATAAATCGGGTTTTAAAGCCATATTTGATTGATGTGCTGCTATTAATTTGAGTGCCGAATAAAACTGTTTTCTATTCATGTGACTCAGTGACGCACAGTTATTAGGAGCAACACTTATATCCATGATCTGTAACATAATTAGTGTTCATAATCATTCATTCACAAATGTGTTATCATACGTCTAACCTTTACGACTTATTACCTGTTTTAGGACGTCATTATGTACATTCGATGATCTAAACAATTCTGTTGCTTTTAAAATCGGTATTTTCCCATTGGATTCTTCGTCACAACATAAAAACAAATCACCGAAATATCTCATTTCGGTTTCTGTCAAATTGAGATCCTCCATTATAGCAATAAAATGAGAATATTATGAGCTTCTACACTGTCTCTTTAGTTTATTATTATATAGGCAACATAAATAACCATTATCTATTAATGTACACCATATTCATTGATAAATAGACGGATTCGAAACTTGTACATCACAAAATTTACACGAAGCAAACCAAATGTCACTGACAGGCAGCTGTCTGATGCGGCCATTAAAATAAATAGAGTTACACCACGTCCAGAAACCGACATTAGAGTTGTGGTTGTGAAATACATGCGGTTTATATTATTCGTACTAAAGTTATAATTTTATTAGTCAATATGTTTTTAAAATAATTAGTTTAACTTATTTGAGTAATTAAAAGTTAGCCGCGATGCTGACCGTATTCAGTTACCGGCGTGCTAAACACGCGGTCCGAGTTCAATTTCTATCGGCAAGGCAATACCAATATAGATTTCACCGAACGGTGAAGGAAAACATTATGAAAAAACTCACATACTTTAGAAGAAATTTGTGTGGCTGACACTGGCTTGGCCACCATCGGGATCTTGATTTTGATAACACAAAAATTAGTCGCTAATTATTCGCCAAATATTATAATTAGTCGGAATGTTTAGTTTTCTACCATCTGTCAAACATATTTATATCTTGCTTACACCCGCGGCTTCGAATTTTAGTACGACGAATTTTTACGGCTTAAGTTATTTAATGTTAGAAAATAGTCTACCGTATAAAAAATTAAAAACTGATTAATTTAAGATTTTTCCTACAACCATTTATTTCCTTAACATTATGACAAAATTTAATTAAACTGACATTTCCGGCCGAAAATTTTCCGACAGCTCAGAATCAGAGGGCTGGTTTGTATGTAGGAAATAAAAACTTTCCTCGTGAATGACTCATCTATTGGAGTAAATCGCATGAAAAACCGTTATGGACTTACTTACAGAGTACAAACGTGGCGAAGGAATTTGTTTTTCAATGTCTATTAATGATAGTGTTGACTCATTGTTACAGAAACAATGTTTTTATTGAATAAAACAATAAATTCCTCGGAAGCTTATATAACATCATTGTGTGTATCAATGTCAAATCCATTGACATAGAATGTCGAGTTGATCCACACGCCACTCTGATTTTTACGGGGGTGTCATGTACTTAAATAGATTTCTATTGATCCAGTAGCCTCAAAATTCAGAATTGCACCGCTTATGATGCAGCACAGACTTAAACTGTGGGATGCTGACATTATTAACTAATAATAATAATAATAACACACACACACACAGGACCACACTTGGAACCCGCGATGGCGAAATCGGCGCCGCACCGCTCGACACCCCTAGCCGCACACTACGGTGTTGCCCTGAGACCCGTGGACTTCGGCCCATGTCGGTTGTGGAAGGGGCCCATCTAGTGTAAGGCGAGTCACCGTCTGCCCAAATTGTCATTTAACATCATATATTCACCGCTGGAGGAGTCAAGCAGGCGACGTTGTTCCGTATGTCAGATATCACCATTCCAATGTAACTTATCTACATAGCTTAGTAAAACTTTTTTGAAAAAGGAATTTACGTTAGTGTACGTCACACCCACCACCGTCATCACACCGTGTGCATTGAAAAGTGATGGAAATTGAGCCTACAACTTAGTTTTAATAACATCTAATTAGCTTAAATGAATGCACAAAGATAATACCGGAAAAAAATAGATTGAGTTTGATTAATGCACATGCATTTTATTAAAGAAAAAAAATACGTGTGGCACTCGGGGACTGCTGCGGTAAAGCTATTGCATAGCACTTTTTATCAACTCATGCAATTATAATATTTTTATATTATAATGGCATAATATTTTTATTTACTTTCTCACAAACAGCTGCTTACGTATTCGTCCGATTTCGGAGCAACTCGTCTCGACCCGTGCGAGCTTCGTACAGTCTACACGTATACGTCTAGTCACACGCACACAAACACCGTGCCGAAGTCTGCCGAACTGAAACGACGTTAGACGATGCACGGCTTTCAACACCGCATCGGAGTAACCTTTTTATTTATTTTTTTACTTGGGGAAATGCCTGACGCATACCCCTCGGTGTTGGGGAAAGAACCGAGGGGTTATTTGGGGCTCGCACCCACTAAAACCCCGAGGTGTCGCTCTCGTCGCGCTCTGCTGTGGTCACGGGAGCGTCACGAGGTCATTCGTCTGCAACCGGTCGGAGTGACCCTAACCTAACGCCCCCCAGTGTTAGGTTTATTTTCGTTACGGAATTTCTTGGTTCGGTCGCCGCGCTCAAAGCCCGCGATAAATGCTATGCAATAGCTTAAAAATTGTGAGACCATATTAATGGCCTCTTATTCTGAATCTGAAGAGGGTTATATACCGTAGCTTCACGTAAAATTAAAAGATTATTGAAATAGACCAATTTTATTCAACATTTCATTATACTTGTTCTTGGTAATAAGTGCTAATATTATTTTTAGTCAACTGATGCAAAAAGGCTGTTGATAGAACTAAAGCAGATGTAGATTTTCAAAATAGAATCAGGGGGCAGCCCCTGATTCTGAGCTGTCGGAAAATTTTCGGCCCGAAATGTCAGTCTAATTAAAGTTAAAAAACATAATGTTAAAGAAATAAATGGTTGTAGGAAAAAATCTTAAATTAATCAGTTTTTAATTTTCTATACGGTAGACTATTTTCTAACATAAAATTACTTGCTGTAAAAATACGTCTTAGTTAGATGCGTAAAAGTTTACGATCCGAGAGCAATCCGACGAGTCAGTATAAGGGGACTGAAATAAACCTTCTAAACATCAGTTACTGCATACAGAAATTAAATGAAAGGAAGTATACCTATATCGCTCACTGTGGCGGAAATTAGGTGAGGCCTAGTTCAGCAGTGGACGTCGTTGGGCTGTTATGATGATGAAGTTTAATATTCTAGTATTCGATTTTGAGCCGGGACTGATCAGACAGTAGGTCATAGGTAGTAGAAAGATGCTTTGCAGATTTTCCATCGAGCATACATTTTGTTATGTCTAATACACATGGCTTTATTAAATTCTCAGCGATAGTGTGGGATTCACCTGCTTGTGCAATGCGATAGTTAACTAAATATGATGCCTCCGTGGCCTTTTCGTTGATAGTTTGTGTTACATGCATCATATTTTTTTGACTTTCCAATAACTGACCTTTTTAACGAACAAAAAATTCTTTATTCTTATCTTTAGACTCGGGGTGTACTGCAGTTTCTAAATGTCATTTACATGTACATTTTACATTCATCATCATCATAGCCCAATGATATGATGATGAATGTTAATCTACTGTGTGTGGTACTGTATCGGTATAACAAAATTATTATGCCACGGCATGCAATTTCTTGGATTTGTTATACACGAGAAGCAACCAGCGTTGTTTACCCATAGCGTACCTAATTGTACACTCGAGCACGGTACCCAAAGAACTCGAGTTTCATGGGGTCTTCCGTCGATTCGGGATGGGTGTGTTGTGTGGCTGTCACAGGCTCGGCCACCATCGGAGATTTTGATTTTAACCCTTTGACCGCCGCGCCGTCGCCGTAATATAACGGGTTGTAAAACTGTACGCCTATCGCCACGCACGAAATATTACGTGATCCTCATATTACTCAACAAATACAGTGTTAAACATTACTTTATTCTGTAATTTATAATTATTAGTTAATTTCGGATCATAATTTATAAAAGAATTTGAAAGAAAGAAGAAAGAAAAGATCTTTATTTGTTTGTACACAACATTAGTAAAAACACATCCAAGAATAAAGATATAAAATGATGTTCATAACAAAAACAAAAAACATGTTTAAAATAAAAATTAGTAACTAAATGATGGATACTATTTAAAAAAACATTGAAAAATTTAGCTTATAACTGCAATAAATAGGGGAACTGAAGGTAAAATGGTCACAATCTATAAATTATAACTTTATTTTATACAAATTATTACTTTTCATAGAATATGCTTAGTAGTAATCGGTCTACAATTGTTATTATTCACGTCGTAATCAAATCATAGAATTCGAAAATATTCGATGATTTCCAAAATCTTCTTTGCAGCCCGTTTTGCCCGCATGTGAAGGTAAAATGAACTACCTCAAAGGGCAAAATAGGCCCCATGTTTAGGTTGGAAAATTCTAATCTGGGAAACACCTTTACAATACAAATCGTGTGTTCTCATCGTCTTCTTCGCGCCAACTACAATTTGCCCACAGGAGACAAATCGGGCATTGTATTGTACCCAACTTTCATTGGATTCAGCAAAGAGATGAGAGCAGTGGAAGCTTTCTGTGTCTTCCTCTTTTTCATCAGATGTTAAATCCATCAAGTTTCTTTTTCTCTTCCTTTGTATTGCATTTTTTGTCTTTTCTTACATCATTCGTCTTCTTTTTAGTATCTCGCATAAGATTCACATGGTCCATTTTTCCCGGGGCCGTTTTGCCTTTTAGGTGCTTTTGAATTAATATAAAATTTTTGGGCTTAAATTTCATTATTGAGATACCATAATTAAGATTAAATAACGCAAATGACTACGATATATCATTAAATTGAGAATACTTAATACAACAAAAGTGCAGGCTGATCAAAATTAAAGGCTTTTACATAAAAATACGAAAAAAATTACTTACAGTGATAAAAATTCACTGTCAAACGTGGCAGGTTTCACGACACTGACCCAAAACGGTGACGACGGGATGCGACGGGACTAATTTAGTTGCAGTTCCTTTCAAAAAGATGGCTCTAGTAGTTTTAAAATAATTTAATAGTTCCGTTTTGCCTGCATGGTCCATTTTGCATTCAGTTCCCCTACAATCGTCCCACGACCCCGTCACCGTGATTTTACGTGCGGCTCAAGTTCAAGTAAAGATGATTTTTGAAAATTTGTTAGTTGACCAGGCGCCGTCCCCGTGATAATACGTGTGCAGTTATTATTAGTTGCATAGCCAGTGCTGTTTTGATAATCGGGAATATTCGGGAAGTTATCGATAATGATAAACGACGAAGAACTATTAGATATTTTAGAATCTAATATTAATACTAATTACGATTACTCATCTGACAGTGAGACTGAATCGGTAAGTTACTTTTGTTTTTCAATAATATGTAACTTGTTGCCAATTTTGCTGTTTATCTAGACCAAATGTCATGATCTTTATTTTAAATAGATTATAACATAGCATCATGCCTTTTTCCCCGAAGGGGTAAGCAAAGGTGTTTCACACCCACATTTCGCCAGCTATGTTTGGTCCCATGAAATAGGGGGCGAGCCTATTGTCATCAACCGGGAACATTTGTTAACCAGATTTCATGATAGAAAAGCCCAATACCATTTTCACCCGACCCGGGAATCGAACCCGGGACCTCTTGCACACTGCAGTCGTATACGCTAAATAGATTATGATATTATTATGATTTTTATTTTAAATAGATTTTTCAATTGGACATGTAGGTACGATTTTGGGGAAGGTCATGTCCCCTGTGACCCCCTCCCTTTCAGACCGCGCCTGATTATGATCATGTCTAGGAAAATATCTTATTTTTTTACTAGTGTGCTCAACGTTTGTTAAATCGAAATAAATCGTTAATTTGAACGTATTGTACTTTATTTATCAATAATCGACACTTTTCTTTTACAACACTAGACAAAGTTATACCTAAAGCTAACTGGCGTTGCAGCGCGTTACACTGATCAATAGCGTGGCGTTTAGTCGCTAAATATTAGAATAGGTCGGTCAATGGTTAAAAATTATATGCGTTTTAAGTTGGCCCAGTCTCCGCTGATGTCATATCAAGTTCCGGCGGCCCACCCGCTACGGCGGCACAGCAGAGGGGTTTAGTGGGTATTCCGGCCTCAGCCGGCGAGTCCCACATAACCACCCCGTGCCCCCGCACGGGGCGGTATGCGTAAACGCATTCCCCTCTTAAAAAAAAAAGTCTCCCCAGCTTGGCCACACATTTATTTCAAAAACTAAGACACCTCAAGCGAAGATCTGTTTTCTCCCGGAATTAGTCGATAACTGGTCGAAATTTGTCATCAAATATTTGATTTGGTCGGGTCTTGGTTTAAAAGATAGAAGGAGTTTAAATAATAAAGTATAGTCTAGGAGCGTTAAACATATTTTGGTAAAAACTCTTTTATCCAGCCCCACTACCTTTTAAAAATTGAACCCTATAAAACGAGGTTATTTTGAAGAGATTTGAGTTAAACTAATAAGTCTGAAATTAAACAACAAAAGATACTATTTGTTAATTGTTTATTTGTGTTCTTACATTTTCGCAATACTGCAATAAACATAAAAGTGGTAATTTATACATAATTCAACACTACTATCAAAGTAGCCGAATAATTTAGATTGATCGCTATACTTAAGCTTAAATTATAAAACTCGACAAATCATAATCCTAACATTCATAACAACATTAATCTCTATTATACATTCAAGCATTTAATCCTTGGTCTGGATGTACTTGATGAGATCGATCACGCGGTTGGAGTAACCATACTCATTGTCGTACCAGCTGATGAGCTTGACGAAGTTGTCGTTGAGAGAGATACCAGCAGCAGCGTCAAAGATGGATGAGTGCGCATCGCCGATGAAGTCTGAAGATACGACCTGCTCCTCAGTGTAGTCGAGGATGCCCTTAAGAGGGCCCTGAGCGGCCTCCTTAACCTTCTGCTTGATAGCGTCATAGGAAGCAGGCTTGCCGAGGCGGACAGTGAGGTCAACAACAGACACGTTAGCGACAGGGACACGGAATGCCATACCGGTGAGCTTGCCATTCAAGGCAGGGATGACCTTGCCGACGGCCTTAGCGGCGCCAGTGGAGGCGGGAATGATATTCTGTTGAGCACCACGGCCATCACGCCACAGCTTACCGGAAGGTCCGTCAACAGTCTTCTGGGTAGCGGTGGTGGCGTGTACGGTGGTCATCAGACCCTCAACAATCTCGAAATTATCATGAATGACCTTGGCGAGGGGAGCGAGGCAGTTAGTGGTGCAAGAAGCATTGGAGATGACCTTGAAAGAGGGATCGTAGGCATCAAGGTTAACTCCGACTACAAACATGGGGGCGTCAGCACTCGGGGCAGAAATGATGACTTTCTTGGCACCACCTTCCAAGTGAGCGGAGGCTTTCTCTGTGGTGGTAAAGACACCTGTAGACTCTACGACGTATTCAGCGCCAGCCTTGCCCCAGGGGATAGCCTTGGGGTCCCTCTCAGAGAAGACCGCGATCTTGTTTCCGTTGACTACGAGGAAGCCATCCTGAACTTCGACGGTGCCCTTGAAACGACCGTGGGTGGAGTCGTATTTGAAAAGGTATACCATGTAGTCAAGGCCGATGAAGGGGTCGTTGATAGCCACGACCTGCGCGCCCTTCTCGACAGCGGCACGGAGGACCAGACGGCCAATGCGGCCAAAACCGTTGATACCAATCTTCGACATGCCTGTAAATAGAAGAAAAAAAATCATGAGCAATGAAATTGACGCATGTAATTATTTTTAGATGACGTAAGTTTAAATTTGTTGCTGATTTTATAATTTTAATCAGATCAGCTGTATTAAATCTCTATGTGTAGAAATAACTATTATGCCTAATAATATTAATATCTATAATCGGCAGTAATTACTTGGACGATAAGAACACAATGTTCTGTGATTTCATCATTCTGATAAAGAGATGGCTCATGTAAAGGTACCATAATATATCTAGTTAACACACCCAGCCGAAATTTTACCTTTCTTTTATTTGAAAACGAATTATGGTGTCTCTTAAAAGAAGATTATTTATAATTTAATAAGATAGGTAGGTACCCAGGTTCTATAATGACGAAACTAGAAATTAAAAGAAAATAACAATTTATTATTATTTGATTAGCTTTTGTGAATAACGAAAGAAAGGTTTAAAAATACTATTAAACACACTTTGTATAGGTAAGTAGCTACATAAATACAATAAAATTTATCCCGATTTGACCTTGGGATACATAACAGGGATAAACGCCACTGTTATTGCTTTCCAAGGTAAAAGAAGACTCACTGCTTAATGAGAATGAAATCTTGCTTTTACTGTGCTGCTTTATTTTTGTAATTTCAGACCTGTTTGATGATTGTTAATTAATATTAACTTATTGAATATTGTGTTGGGTACAATTTTAGAATATCCATATCAATGCGATGATAAATACCCGTAAATATAAAATTAAAAGGCTTATGAAATTAATGATAACCTGAAAGTCAATCCTGTGCACCTTAACGAGAAACCACAATGAATGGAAAACTGAATTCTAACAGTAGTCAGTACCTACCTAGGTAGTAAGACGTAGGCAGTTACCGAAGTATAAATAGCAAATTCAGGAAGTTGGTGACATAATCAAACCGGCTGAGATTATCAATTTAACTACAGTTGCTACTTGCAAGAGCTATATTAGCGTTTGCAAAAAAAATAAAACACCATATTTTATCACAGTGATGACTGTACGCCGGCCGGTATGGAGGTCGTATAGAGGTCACTTGCATAAATCGTAAAAAATGCATTTATTCACAGCAAACTTTAAAAAAGGAGTCTAATTATCAAAGTAAACGATCTCTAAATCACTTGCATATTCGCAAATCTCAAAAATATTGAAGTTGCAGTAGTTAACTTAATATTGCTACGTGGTAAAAAAGAAACAAACACAGCACAATAACCCACATGGTTCAATGAATTTTTATATACCACATCAAACAATGGGATATAAAGGTAATTAACATGAAATTGTTTATGAATACTCACCGGAATAAATTTATGTAGAAACAAGTAAAAACAACTTCACGTTTGCTCTCCGCGAGTTGGAGTTTTAAAATGTCAGCTGAAGGACAAGGCAGCACGAAGACGGGCGTGTAATAATAGACAATTTTGAGAAGATCAATGAATCATAGATTTAACACTATACAGACATGACATGAAACCTACCATCTGATTAATTTGATATATCGCGATAGGTACCTACATTCCCATTTCCTAACATAACTATTCATAACTTTTCTAATATATTGCAATGATAATAACGCATAAAATGGTAATCAAACAATTTAACAAAGTTTACAAAAACAGCAGATTTACTAAAGCAGTAGAAAGCTTTTTACAAATAAATGTAATGGCTATGACCTAATAAGAGCAAAACGTTAATTACTATTTACTATTGTTTTAATATAAAACATTTATTTTTCTAGACTAATAGTTTGATAGTAGGTAAATTTGTAAGCACTGCTTCGTAAACATCAACGAAGTAAATATTTGGTGTTTACTTAGTTTTGAAATTAAAAACAAAAATCAAAGTTACTTTTACTTATTGAAAAACCTTTTATTAATTCAAAACAATAATTATCACTGTAAGTACTGTAACATATTTCTTTTTTTTAATGTTTCTTGTTGTTTTTATCGGGATCGATTGTGTAAATTTTAATTTTATAGAAACGAGTAGGTATCGTATGAGCAGCGTCAAGTACTCCCTCCCGTCAAGTAGTCCCTTTATTTCAGTATAATGTTCCTCGGAAGTTGAATATATTGCTATATCCGGCGCAAAATTGTTGGCTGGAACCTTTGCCACAATTAACGTCATATTATCATGTCAAAAGTTTCCCATGTCGGATTTTTTTTATTTGAAAACGTTTCTGCCTACATTCCCTTCTCACATTATAAAATCTATCTAATCTAAGGTACAAACTCGTAGTCGTAGTCTATGATCTCTAGGGATGTAACCGTACCTCTCCATATCGGTAAAGCACCGGTTTTTAAACGGAACCAAAGATTTAATTTTTAATATACTTTGATATAAATTATCTTTACATTTTTTCTTTTATAGTGTTTATTAAAAAAATATATATTTTAATTCCGTTTCAATATGTCAATATTAAGTTTAAAAATAATTAGTACAAAAATGTTAGTATTGTCTATGATCCGTGACTGACTGCAGGTGCTAGAATTATTGGCCTCCGTATAGTGTATAATCTATGATTATTGGTACAAAAAATAATGACGGGCGGCGGCAAGTATAAAATGTCATATTCGATTTTATAATAATTTACATTTTCCTACAATAAAATGCTTATTTATTGATGTCTTAAATTTGTTTGGCTCAAACGCACCGAAATGGCTATTAAAGTGGGAATTAACGGCTTTGGTCGGATAGGCAGAGTTGTATTTAGAACATGTTTTCAAAATAAGGATATAGCGGTAAACAAAGTATTGATTTTTAATTATATAATATTGTTGTAGGTAATTTTGCGTACACACCGGCCCAACAAACGCCAACGAATGGGTTTTCTTGGTCCAGTGTGGACGGCTTAGCAAACACCAACGATCGTTCGTACACGCTATACCGGCGATCCGAATCATGGACGGACGGTGTCCGAATGCCAACAAACGAACGCTGAGTATTATATTATTCATTTTACATCCACTTTTTGCATTTCAACTATTCTATAAATTATGTTATTGTCCACTATCACCGTTTTCTTTAAATTTCGATCCTCGTTATTATATTGTTTATCTAGCAAATAAAATTAATTTGTCATCGTCCATGATCAAATTGTGAATTCGAGCCGGAATCAGGTTCAAACGAACGTTTGTTCGACCCCTAATGTATTTAGACATAGGTACGCTCGTATTGGTTTTTAGTATTTCCCGGTATTTTTTTCCAAGATCAAAGTATGCTACTTTACTCCTGGTTACAATACAA
This sequence comes from Laspeyria flexula, assembly GCA_905147015.1. Classification (NCBI taxonomy): domain Eukaryota; kingdom Metazoa; phylum Arthropoda; class Insecta; order Lepidoptera; family Erebidae; genus Laspeyria; species Laspeyria flexula. The sequence continues at coordinate 4,252,782 of LR989964.1, read as the reverse complement.
TATATAGCTACCCGCAAGTAAAAGTCCAATCAAAATCGATTCAGTATCTACCTAGTTCCGGAGTTTACCTCAAGCAAACAGACTGACGAAAATTTTACCAAGTATGTTTTTGTTTTAATTAGAGTACGTACCTACATACTTTTCTATTATACTTACTCTAAAAAGCTGTTATTGTGGGAACCGTGGGAACAGACAAGTTCAGGCTTTTCAGCTATGTAGAGTAGTAGTGGACGCACTACGAGTTACAGTAAGAGCAGATTCCATGATTAACATGTCATTGTCATAAAAGTAGGATCAAAATTACTCCCACAAACCTAGCGTCGTCTTGCTAGACATCTCACGGAAGAAGCGTCGGGTAACGGGTTTATCATTGTCAAACTTCTAGTTCGCTCTGAAGTTGCCTTGCATCCCGGTGCTCTAGGTATGTCATAGTAAATGAGCTTAGAAAAAGGGGCCGGGAAAATAATAAATTATTAAGTAGGTATAATATATTAAACCTACTTACATTATTTCTATTATCTTACATATCGTTGACTTTTACCCCTAGCTAACTGCAATCAACGATCCGGCTATTGACATCGAATACATTTGCTATTTAATCAAGTTTGACTCCACTCACGGGAAATTCCGAAGAAATGTGACCTACACAGATTCAGAAATTATTATTGATGGTAAGAGTATTTTATAATCCTTACAGGAATCACAATGATGTGTACCTAGTTACACATTATCATCACAGCGAGTCAGAAATTATGCTTCAGTAAGATGTTAAACTGCGTTTACTATATAAATATGGGGTTCTTCAAAAAAGCATTGAATTGATTTTTAAAAGATCGGTAACGCACTTATAATTGCCCTGATATTACGGGCTATGGTACCCTCTTACGGTTGGCCGCCTGTTTGTCACCGCCGCGCCGTGATAATATTATAACATTAACCCTTAACTACCTACCACCTATTTCTGTAACATAACCACCTACGTGCGGTCCTGGAGACCGCTCATGAACAATCACCTTAAATTCGGGTTCTATGGTTTCAAGAAACGATTTAAATGAGTAAAATACTTGTTTAAGCTTTAGACTTTTATTATATATACCTTCAAATAACATAAACCATAATAAAATCTTGAGATATATTATAATCTTTCAAGACTAGTAGTTTTAACACAAAAATATACTCTTCTTAAATTAAGAGATCTGAGAGATAGAAGAACTTAAAAAATCATCTTCTTTTGATTTATTTTTATAAACTAAGGAGTCCAACTAAAAATAAAATAAAAAAACGAAAAATTAATCATCAAATTCAACAAAATTGCAACCCCCAAATATTCACAATTTTTCGCCGCAGTTGCAGCATTTTTTTTTCGCACACTCCAAACAAATTGGCACTTTGCACATAATACATAACTAAGCAGTCTAGCGTTTCTTCTTTGGATCACACGTGGAATACATTTTGCAAACTTCAAGTTTTTCCACTTCAGATGTGCTCGGTAGATCTTCACTTATCTGCAGAATACGACGAATAGAACTCTTGACTTCTCGTTGAATGTGATCATTCAACAAGAAGTCACTACAATCTTTGTCTGACATAACCTCGTCGTCTGATATCTCCTGTTGCAACCATATTTCTATATTTTCACCGTTTTTGTCCATTTTTCACTAAAACAAACAAAATCGTGTGGGTGAAAAAAAATCACATAACCACCTACGAGCGGTCACGTAGACCGCTGACGAAATATTTTTACTTACCCTGGCCAAACGCGCGCACGTCCACACTCGCCGAGCGCTAACGTGGTACTGATGTGTATGTAGAAAAGGTATATAGACGCGCACTGTCGTACGACGCATACAGATCGAAATATTTGAATTTAAAAATACGTTGCGGTCTCAGAGACCGGTGGTAGGTGGTTAAGGGTTAATAATGTCGCAAGATATGTCTCATCTATCAACATTGCATAATGCAAACATCTTTTATACATAATTATCTGGTTTATAACTTAGGTGAGAACACGCCTCCTTATTATCTCAGTAGGTACCTACCTACTTACTTACGTGACAAAAGGTCAAGAGATAACACGGTGTTTTTTTAAAGGAATGACATCACAGATAAATAGGTACCTACAGTGATTGTTTGTGTCCCTTCGTCCAGCATACTCACCATGGAATCCTGATATTTCATGAATGTCAAAAAACTGTTCTGAAATAGTGCTAAATAGTGCCCAAAGGAAAAAAATAGTGCTCTTGTACTTGCGAAGTTATAGCCATAGTTCGATGAGTATGCTGGACGAAGGTTTCGCCCAGCATACTCACCTCCGTCCGGAGAATCTGTATACGCTTCAAACATAATTCATACTTCAAAAAATAGTTCCCAAATAGTGCCAAACGGTGCCCAAAAAGAAAAAACAGTGCTCGAATAACTTCGGAGTTATAGGCTTCGTTCAGTGAGTATGCTGGGCGTAGGTTCTACGCCCAGCATACTCACCTCAGTGCGCGAATATCGAACGAGCTATAGGTACAATTTACGTCTCAAAAATTGTGCTTGAAATAGTGCCCAATATCAGTCCAATTTTTGCTTGACTTTTGACCTAGAAAACCATTAAATTTGATTGTAAACTTCTACATACATTACATTGAGTACAGTCGAATACAATATTATTAACTTTCTTTCTAACAATTTTTGTCTTGTGTAAATTATTAATTGTCTATGTAAGGGAGTATTTACTTTAGAATCGCAATATTATTAATTACACATTATTTTAATAATACTTTATAATAATATGATTAAGCCTTCGCGCGTCGCATGGGACCCCGGTAGCTAGGAACAATGATTTTATATATTTTGTCTAGATCACGGCGCTTGAAGGATTAAGATATCAAATGAAGTAAATCATGCATGAAAAATAAAGTTGCTGTTATTAATGCTTACATTACAACTGACAAAATTATTCAAAATAATCATTTTCCGGATCAAGGACGGTACCACAACGTTTACGGAATTGACCTGTATTCCTCATGTGATAAAGTTTAATATAGTGTGGCAGTAATGGATGCACGTACGGTCAATAGGTATGGGGCTTACGACGCGCGGCGCCCGCGACGCAAATGAATATGTTTATGTTTAAATACTAGATGGCGCTGCCCTAACATCTTACGATTATTAGACAAGACTGATCTGTATTTTGAAGGTGATAAGGGTCCATTTTGTGTCACAAAGCAATCGAAACGAACAAGCGCTTCTCAGTTTCTTTGTTTGTTTACTTCGTCGCACATCATTATAATAACGCCGGCTTTTGAGTTTGACTACATAGTGGGTTGCAAAACCAAACAATGTGTTGGTGATGTCATTATTTACCTATATAAAATTGTGTATCTAGTTTTTATTCAGACAAACACACAATGCAATGAAGTAATAGACTTCATTTACGCTTAAAGTTTCATTCATTTATTATTATTTATAAAATATATAATAATGCATTTAATCGAAAGTTTTTGACATGTGAGAAAATACCATAATTATTTCCAATAACATGAAGTCTACAATTAGAAAGTTTAATATTTTTGTCCAAAAACATGTGTCGACGACTGTACCCCATTTTACGTTAGTATGTAGAAGTTTACATTAAAATTTAATGGTTTTCTAAGTCAAAAGTCAAGCAAAAATTGGACTGATATTGGGCACTATTTCAAGCACAATTTTTTGAGACGTAAATTGTACCTATAGCTCGTTCGATATTCGCGCACTGAGGTGAGTATGCTGGGCGTAGAACCTACGCCCAGCATACTCACTGAACGAAGCCTATAACTCCGAAGTTATTCGAGCACTGTTTTTTCTTTTTGGGCACCGTTTGGCACTATTTGGGAACTATTTTTTGAAGTATGAATTATGTTTGAAGCGTATACAGATTCTCCGGACGGAGGTGAGTATGCTGGGCGAAACCTTCGTCCAGCATACTCATCGAACTATGGCTATAACTTCGCAAGTACAAGAGCACTATTTTTTTCCTTTGGGCACTATTTAGCACTATTTCAGAACAGTTTTTTGACATTCATGAAATATCAGGATTCCATGGTGAGTATGCTGGACGAAGGGACACGATTGTTTTCATACGTGACTTCTTACTAGCCGGATTTATTGTAATTATTCTATTTTGGCCTAACATGACACACCCCATTCGTGATCGAATCAGAAATGAGGAGATCTGCAGGAGAACTAAAGTTGCCGACATAGCTCGCCGAATAACATCGCTGAAGTGGCAGTGGGCAGGCCATCTAGCCCGCAGAACTGATGGCCGATGGGGCAAAAAAGATCTCGAGTGGCGGCCAAGAGCTAACAAGGCAATTTTTCAAAAACTCTTCGATCGATATTAGAGCTCGATCGACGCCACGCAACTGTTATCGATAGTGTAAAAGTACCAGATATTTTATATTTATCACTTGCTTGCTGTCGATCTGTTTGCCTGAAAAACTCTGTAAGTAATCCTCTCATAGGTGTGTACCTAATTATTTTACATAATCATATTGTTTGAATGTTATAGATCACAGAATTAAAGTCTTTCGCGAGAAGCTGCCCCGTAATGTGCCGTGGCATACGGCTGGAGTGCAGTATGTCGTCGAAGCTTCTGGAATGTTCACATGTCTGGAGAAAGCAGAGGTAAGAATTTGATACAAACCCAAATTTTACGTCACTGCTAAAGCACACTCTAGAAAAATCTGGCCATGGAAAATTAAAAAGTGTTAGATTTGTATCTACTGCATCCGTTTGAAAGGCTTCGCGAAAACAATATGACCGAATGGGATAGTAATTTAGCTATACCTACTATCGTATCAATATCGCTTTTACCTACTTTTTGGTATAGATGGACGGCCGCTTGGCTTACCATAAGAAGAGACCATATTATAATAAGTAATCTTTTAGTGTTACTGTCTATAATTATAATTAACTAGAAGTCGCGCGGGGTTCTCTACCGACGTTCTTTATTGGGCCACTGCTCAGTTCCTATTGGCGATAGCGTGATGTTGTATAGCCTATTACCTTTCTCGATAAATAGGCTATCCAACACTAATAAATAATAATAACTATAAAAGTATAGATTAATACTATAACTAGGTACCTATCAGGGAGGAATTCTCTGGGTATGACCTGATAAGTAGTTAGTTACTACTTGTATAGCAACTTAGAAATAACTAGAAATTAGATTATTTCATTATAGCCGTCACGTTTATTAATATTATGGATTATTTTTGTTTATTTCAATATCGCTGATTGTATATAGTTAATCTAAATTATGTTTTTTCTCGTGGGCATGCTCCGTTAGCAAAGGTGTAGGGTCACCTGCTGCTTGCAAGGACAGCACAGGATCCGTGATTCTATCACCGTTCAAACCCAAGTTCATAACAAACAAACTGGATGGAGTAAGGGGGCTTTCAGAGGTCCCATATAAATTTTATTGAAATAGACTCAGCGGTTTTTTAAAAAATATTGAAATTAAAAATTGATATTTCTCTTTATAGTTTCAAGTTTTATTGAGAAATATATCTTTATTTAATCTATATTAATATTATATAAAGCTGAAGAGTTTGTTTGTTTGGTTGAGCGCTGGATCTCAGGAACGACTGGTCCAATTTGAAATATTTATTTTTATGTTGGATAGTCCATTTATCGAGAAGGGCAATATAATATTACGCTACGGTCAATAGGAGCTGAGCAGTGACCAAATAAAGAACGACGGGAGCGGAGCAAAGCCCCGCGCCACTTCATCATCATCATCATATCAGCCGATGGAAGTCCACTGCTGAACATAGGCCTCCTCAAGAGATTTCCAAGAGGGCCGGTTAGGCTACGGAGTTGTCATGAATCGGAGGCTTCAAATTCATCCCTGCTGAGACTGAGGTCGTGGGTTCGATTCCCACCCAGGACAAATCTTTGTGTGATGAGCACTCTTATGAAGTCGCCAGAAGACTTTCAATTTAACTTAACGACTATCACATGCAGTGATAATCCGGACCAACGGCTTTACGTGCCTTCTGAAGCACGGAGACGCTCGAGAATGAAGTTGCCACAAACGGTCACCCATCATGCACTGACCTTGCCGAGTATTGCTTAACCTTGTGACCGCCACGTCAAATCGGCATCTCCGTGCCCTGGACGCCAAGCCATAAAATTCGGTTTTTTAGATTTGGTAACAAAACACATAAAACGAATGATTTAGTATTTTTATGGACCCGAGTTTTGTCATCTATAGATGACATCGGCGTCAGGGCACGCTTGCGCTGGTCAAGTATAGATGACGTTGGCATTCAAAAGGTTAACTTAAACACCTCAGTACCACATTGCTATTTCTAAAATTTCTTTTCTATTTAGGGTCACTTAGCAAGCGAAGGAGTGAAACGTGTATTACTAACAGCTCCTAGCATCGATGTCCCTATGGTCATACTTGGTGTGAACGATACTCAAATTGGTGCAGGTAACCATACACTAATAAATAATCGATTAATTAACGATGCGATTAATTGAATCGATTACCGCATTGACACCGTATAAGTTGCATATTGATGACAATCAAATTTGCATTTTAACTTGTTCACTTTGAAATAAATGCTAATGTGTTATGTAAACGTAATTTACATTATGAATATGTATAATAATAGATTTGTTATGTAGTTTAATAGCTGCTTAATTGGTGTGTGAAACGCACTCAGATTTCAAAATTAGTGCTGGATAATTCTAATATTCCTTCTGAATTATAATAATAAAATAGCAAAAATAATCATCAATATAACAGCAGCTATCCTTCTATTTAAAATCAACTTTGCAAAACATGAACAAAACCAGCTGGTTCGCAAGTTGAAAGGTTAATGACCCTCAATACTACCTTTTTTTTTGTTACAATATAGCTTATAAAATTTTGTATAAACTCGCCAGCCTCTATTCGTCTTAGAATAGAAAAATAAATACCCGTCCATATATTTCACGAAAATCCTCTCGCCTTTTTTGATATTTCGTCATAAGTACAGAACTCCGAACCGAAGAAGCGATGGTGGCTGAATGGATAAAGAATCAGCGTGCAAATCACGCGGTCCGAGTTCGATCCCGACTGGCAGTACCAATGTGGATTCCACTTTGTGGAATTTATATGTACTAGTCAAGTGACTTACCATCTGCTAACGATGGGAAAACATCGTGAGGAAACCCACATACCCTAGAAGAAATTCTATGAGTATGTCTGTTCCACCAACCCGCACTAGGCCAGCGTGAGTGGATTATGGCCTAAACCCACTCGGCTCTCTAGATAGAGGAGAGGATACCCGAGCCCAGCAGTGGGACTTAGTGGGTTGTTGATGAAACCGATGATGAACAGAACTCCCGCCCTCCTTTCGAGCCTCCAATTATTAAAGGATCATGCCTAAATAATTTCAAACTCATATTTCAGAACACAGGGTATTGTCATGTGCTTCTAGTACCCTATATTGTTTGGCGCCAATAATTAAAGTGTTGAACGACGAATTCGGTGTTGCTGAAGGGTTCATGACCAGTATACATGCCATGACGCCGTCACTTAAGCCATTAGACGGTCTGTGTTTGAGAGGCAAGGTAATTAGGGTTTATTGTCATTGCTGATTTATTATCAACCTTGGTAGCGTTATAATAATGTCGAAAATGCCTGGCATTGACACCAAAAAAAAAGATTTCTTTTATTTTTATAACTTAGTGCTGAGACAGAGGTCGTGGGTTCGATTCCCACCATTCCCACCACCACCTGATGGGACAAATCTTTATGTGATGAGCACAATTATTATTTGTTTTTTTTCTGGGTGTAATGTATCTGTAATATGTATTTTATAAAAAAATGGTATTATATCAGTTGTCAAGTAGCCATATTACAAGCATTAGCTTAGTTGGGAACTAGATGGCGCTGTGACCTTATATCACCATTTCAATTAATATAGAGTTAAATTATATTTCCAGCATTGGAGAGATAACAGAAGCATCCATCAGAACATAATTCCGGCTAGAACTGGCGCCTGTAATGCTCTTGGCAAAATTATACCACAGCTCAAGGACAAAATTATTGGCCTGGCGTTCAGAGTTCCTATAGTTAACGTCTCAGTTCTAGATATTACTCTAAGGTAACGTATCTTAAAATCTATACATATTATCTTACTTGACTTTGTTCGCATGTTCGTGTGCGTTTCAATGGCACGACCATGGCAAAAATTTATATTAAATTTGACTGGCCTGTTGGTCTAGTGGTTAGAGACCCTGACTGCTAAGCTTGAGGTCGTTGGTTCGATCCCCACCCAGGACAAATCTTTATGTGATGAGCATAAAGGTTTTTTCTGGGTCTGGGTGTAATTTATCTATAATATCTATGTAACATCAAAAAAATAAAATTTAAGTAGTATATCAGTTGTTAGTACCCGTAACACAAGCAAATATAATTGCTTACTTTGGGACTAGATGGCGCTGTGTGAATGTGGTAGAATATTATGGTTTTAGGAATTGCATACAATATTACAAAATCTTGGCATAGTTTTTTTCTATTATGCCATGGTTGTGCCATTGAAACGCACATACCTAGTCCCTAATATTTCTTTCAAGGAAACATTATATATTTCCAAAATCATTGTAGCCTAAGTTACTCCTTGTGACATTAGCTATCCGCCAGTAAAAATCCCGTCTAAATCAGTTAACAACTTACGGAGTTTACCTCAAACAAACAGACAATTTCAAGTAACAGACATACTTTCATATGTTTTGATTTTACAAACAGACACTTAAATTTTATAGATTTATAACGTACTTACCTGTTGCCACTTGCTATTCTTAACTACATCGTCCTCTTTCGATATACGAAATCTGAAAGGCCGCCCGCTAAGGCAATCCTTGTTTGTTTCATATGATTAGCTATATTTAAACCTAGCCTGATACTAAAACATCTTTATCTTACACAGATTAGACAAAAACACGTCAATATCCAACATCGTAAAATCCATTGAAAAGGCGAGCAAATCAAATTTCCATGATATAATAACATTATCTAACGAAGCTGCAGTCTCTTCAGACTTTATGGGAGACAATCATTCTTGCGTTCTCGATGTCGACTCCACTTTGCAACTCAAACCAAACTTCTTTAAATTCATCTGTTGGTATGAAAACGAATATTCTTACGCCTGCAGGGTAATAGACTCCATATTCTTCTCTGAAATGCAGTATACAAGTTCAATGATACTCATGCCTACAGTAGCATCCCCTCGACTTAAAGTTGCAAAGAAGAAATGCGAAGAAAAACAAACAAAACCTATTAAAAATGAAATATCAATAAAATTCGACTATACTGAACTACCTAAGATATTACGGACCACATCAACTGAAACTGGTTTAGCGCAAACTTCACAATCAATTCGCCCATTATTTTTACGAAAACCGCTATCCTCACACAATGTTGAGTTTGCCGCTACGCCTATCACTCGTGATACTAAAAAAAGAACTGATACATACAAAACATGTAGGGGTGATACAGATATGAAAAGCTATTTAAGACAACATAAGGATTCATTATTTAATAGTTGCATAGCCTTGAGTAACACCTTTGGTAAAAAAAGCACGGTCTTAAATGCACAAGCTCGTTTGGCAACTGTTAAAAAAGAATTCTATAAAATGCTGAATATTACCGAAGATCTACTTAACAAGTCTAAATCACTAAGAGGTACTAGGAACATTTCTAAAGAAACACTGAAAGAATGTGATTCAGAAATAAAAGGTTCTACCGCAAATATCATTGGTATGAAAAGTAATGATGATAGTACACGGTATAAAGAGAGCGGTGATTTTGTAGACGATAACGATGATAATAGTAAAACACCAAAAGAATCGAAAGTCTTTCATGGTGAACCTGAAGACACGGCACTGAAAGAAAAAGACACTGTATCACAGGTTAGTTTACCAGAAAACCCCCCCCTGACCCCTGACACCCCAAAGCCTGATTCAAACATTGAAACAACTATAAAAAATATTATGGTTGCAACTATTGAAAATAGTTTATCTACTTATAGCTCTGTGTTTGAAATAATGGCAAAAGATTCAATAAAACCAGCCGAAAATACTTTGACAGAAAGTAATAAATGTATTTTACCTGATGACACAATTTCAAATGAGACTATTCAAAAAATTGAAGAAAAAGCTTATCTCAGTACTCAATCCCTACCAAAATCATTGTTACTTAAAGATATACCAACATACGAAAATAAATTGATAGATTTTGCAAAATATTTAGAAAGCAACAAAGAAAACAATATCCAGATTATTGACGAAGCACTCAAAAAACGAAATATGATGTTAGTAAACTTGGACAGTAGCTTGTTTGAGAATGAGTCAGTTATTGAACAAGTAGGCGCTAGCCACAGAGGTTCGTCTTCAGACGATGACACTGTTGCTTGCTATAACACCACTGTGTCTAAACTAAGGGACACGTCACATGAGAACTTATCGATATGTCAAAGCGCTTACTACACTGAGACTACCATCAGTAATGGCGATACACGTAAAATAGATCTTTATGACAAACTAGAAAGCGTCAGTGGATCAGATTCAGATAACTCATTTCAAATACATGAACAAAAGTCACAAGTTATACATATCACTGATCTGACTAACTCTTTGGAAGATTTGTCTCGGTTAGACAAAATTTGCAGAATTATAGAAATTTCTGACGAGCTATCCGACAAATTGTTTTCTAAATTAAATAACCGCGAAAACGCCCAGAAAGTACTAAATAAATGGTCTTTCAATGATTTGTGTAACAGGATACAATTAGATGACTTTTGTAACAATCTATTTGGTAAAACCAGCGCCTGATTTGTTTATTAAAATTAAAACAAAAAAAAATATATATATATATTTTCAGGCACTTGTATGGTATGTTTTAAAGTTATTTCTTACAACAGAATAATAGTAAAAACATTACCCTCCTTTTTAAAAAATAGGCATGCACACGCTTAAAATTATTTATAGCATGGATATCATATTATCACAGCTAAATATGTACTTATACAAGTATAAAAAAACTGATCAGGTACATTGTGAAAAAAATATAAAAAAAAGAAATAAAAATAATAAAAGATACGAATGTTCAAAGTAAACGTTTCTCACCAACATCGTGGCTTGGCGTTACATTTTTCAATAGTTTGATGTTGAGGCCTATAATAGTTTTGCTAAATATGGCGTCGTCCATATCTACAAAGTCAGCTATGACAACGTTGACAGGCGCGCGCACTCCGGCGAGGGACCGGCCAGGCACTGGTGGGCCCGGACTGAACCCCGCTAGTTCTGGCAACACTTCATTAATCACTGGTATTGCACACTTTTCACGTAGGCTTGAAATCCATCTGAAATTATTACTTTTTATTAATAATTCAAACTATTTTGCAATTTTATTTTATTTAATGGGATACACGTTATTTATATTATTGTCTAATATGATTAGAGATGAAAAATGGCCGAATATGACCGGTTACTATTGTCAAAAACGATAAATGACCGTTCATTTATTGTCAAATTCAGTCAAATTGACATAAAATTTGAGCCGACAGGCTCCAAAATGGATATTTAACGATCCCTTTGACTATTTGACATAGTTCTGAAGTCAACGTTGCAAAAATGCTAAACGTTGCAAAAAACTCTAGAACTTTGTTCTTTTTGGTTTATTGACACCGCTATCAGCACTTTAATAAGTTGTCAAAGAGATCATCATTTTGAGTTCTAAAGAACAATGTCACATAATATCATTTGCAAAAAACGATACCAATACTTATTACTGAAGAATTCGGGACACCATCTTAGATCCTAAAATAGACGTCATAGACGTAATCACCACTCCCGAAAACCCCGTAAATTATACCCATATTGTATAAAAAAAATATTATATAAATACGAATAGAAGTAGGTTGTTGTATTTTATAGCATTATTACAAAATACCATATATTTATCACAAAATTTTTAGTGTCAAAATAAATAGTTTCAAACTGATCTGTATTTTTCTTTATTTTATTTTTATTTTATTCCAATTTTATTTTATTTTTAACAAATACAAAGAAAATCCCTAAACCAACATAACGTATCACTTAAATAAAAATGACTGAATAATGACCGATTTTTGACCGTTTTTGACCAATTTGACTGTAAATGACAGCCGGTCAAATTCAGTAATTTTCAACAATAAATGAGTCGCTACTTTGAATTTGGAGTGTGCGAATGCAAAAATATCAATGTCCGAGAGGTGTCTGTTATAATTTTTTAAGAAAATCATGAGAGCCTAGATTGTACTTGAAAATTTGGTAGATACTATGAATTTGCCATTGACTACTATGACTACAGTGGGTAATCTTCTTCTTCTTCTTCTTCTTATCGTGTGGGCTTGAGGCAGACCCTGGTGTTGGAATTTATCAAGTCGCCCAGAAGGCTTCCAACTTGACTTAACGACTACCACATTAAGTGATAACCGGGACCAACGGCTTTACGTGCCTTCCGAAACACGAAGACGCTCGAGAATGAAATTGCCACAAACGGTCACCCATCATGGACTGACCTTGCCGAGTGTTGCTTAACCTCGATGATCGTAACGAATATCTGAGTACCGCAATGCTATGAGTGGGTAATAATATCATACCTAAGTACAATGAAGGTGGCTGTCGGCGTGAGTACAGCTTGATGAACGAAGCCAGTGCTTGGGTTTCTCGTGACATTGTTGAGGAAGTTCATTAGGCCAGGGATGGTGTGCTGTTGGGGCCACGGTGACGGTAACATTGGTGACTGCCAGAACTCACTGGTCACGTATACTGACGAGTTACGGTATACTACTATTATCTGGAAGAACAATGTATTGGTTTAGGATTGGACCACATCTCGCCGCTCCGAATAACACTTACCTATGCTTCTTTCCTTTTCTGTCATTTAGAACCGTCATTCAGCCTACCGCCTCGTTGATTCGGACGTACATCCGTTCTCTTTCTCGCTCTAATAAATGACGATTCTCACTGATAGAAAAGGATAGAGACACAAGTGACTAGGCCTCTATGGGGTTTCTTTGTGCGAAAGTGCGGTTCGATGCGGTCAGGTGAGATCCAAGCCTAAGGCTAGGCATAAACGGGTCACCGATCACAGCCACTGATGGCCAGCGACCGCGACTTAACACATTTTTTTATATATTTTTTATAGACGCGCCGCACACGTGTAGCCGGTGGCGGCCACTCGCTACAGCAGTGTCAGCGATTCACCACTTGTGGTCGCTACGGGCCACACAAAACGCCAACACCCGCCACTGTCGTACTGCTCCACCCCCGCGTACTTAATCGTTAGACTTTTTACGTTATACATAACACAGTCAAAAAACATTACCCTCATTTTTGGCAGTCGGGTAATTAGCCAAAAAAGAGGGTCAACCTCCGAATTTCAGCTATAAAGCTGCAAACTTGTGAACAGCTTCATTTTGTCATACATAGCGGGTTATAAAACGAGGCGGCTTCCGAACACCGGTGGCAGTTGCTCGCTTCTGACACTGTTAGAAATGTGGTGGTAGCGAATGACAGCTGTTTTTTGACAGGTGGCTGTGGTCGGTGGCCTGTTTGCGCCGAGCCTAAGTGTTCATCAGCAACCCATTAAGACCCACTGCTGGGCTCGGGTCTCCTCTCCTCTAACTAGAGAGCTGAGAGGGTTAAGGCCATAATCCACTCATGCTGGCCTAGTGCGGGTAGATGGATCAGATATACTCATAGAATTTCTTTTGGGTATGTGGGTTTCGTCCTTCCTTCACCGTTAGTAGATGGTAAGTCACTTGACTAGTACATATAAATCCCACAAAGTGGAATCCACATTGGTACTGCCGGTCGGGATCGAACTCGGACCGCGTGATTAGCCTAAGTGTTACAGCAAAACATATCTATCAGCGGATGCCGATTTTTTCAGATGTATGAATGTCAAGTATATTTTGTACAACTGATGTCAGAATAAGAATATTACGATTTGAATCATTTGTTTTATTCACTGTACATTTCGTTAACGTTCGACATGGTGGCACCAGACAAAAGAGATTTTCAACGACTCGACTAGATGGGAATAAAAGCGAGAATTTTCAAAGTAGACATAGCGGGAACTCGACATAGTGGGACTCGACCTCGTGGGAATAAATCATATCAGGATTTACCCTATTATAAAGTTGAATTACATATATAAACGATCTACATTATAGTACTAAATAGTTATTGTTTTGGCACTCGAAATAGTTTATAATATATTTTATTTGAAAAATCCTTCAATTGACTTACGACTAATTACTACATGGGATCACTAACAATAAAAAAATCTGCCAACCTGCGTCTTTAATCTGTTAAGCGAGTTGAGAGTGATTCCCCTGAGGTCTAACTGCCTCGGCGCGAGTTTTGAGCCGTATAGATTAAGTAGATAACGCATCAGCTTCTTGTGGTCGTCCGGAGTGAACCCATAGAAGTGCTGACAGTCCAATATAACCACCTGGAACATTTTAAAGTTACTTTTGTAGAACGTTCACAGCTTTTCCGAACTGTTGGAATTTTGTGACAATGGTGAGTTTATTTACCGATAAATATACCTACATAATGGTAGAAAATAGATGGATATACGAAACAGTTTTATATTTTCTATCAGTTTATTTCTATACAATAAGCCTGTTTGAACCGAATATCTTAGCATTCCATGGATTCATCCTATGGGTGCCAAGGTCCATCATGTAGTAGAGCGAGGAAAATGGGCAGTGGCTGGAACTTGCGATTCCAGGAGTAGGTTTAAGGGATATCTTTTTCGATAAAAATTTCGCGTGTATCACTTCTCGCTCCCACATCAACTGCATAAAATTTAACTCCTCTATTGCCCGTGGTCCACCTGCCTAGTTCACCTAGGTGGACTACGGGACTACTTGCGCCACCTGCGGGGCCGATCTCGAGAGGCCCTGTTTCACGGGTGGCAGCAGCGGCTTGCGGAACCGAGCGCCGGTCACCGCAAGATCGAGGCCATTCGGCCCGTTCTCAGAGAATGGGCCGAAAGAAGACGCGGGGCGTTGACCTATCGCCTGGCGCAGGTGCTCTCGGGGCATGGTTGCTTTGGGAGGTACCTGTGCCGGGTCGCGAGGAGGGAGCCGCAATGTATCTGTCATCATTGCGGCTCCCCGGAGGACACAGCCCAGCACACCCTTGAGGTGTGCGGGGCGTGGGCGGGTCAGCGCGCTGCACTGGCCTCGATCATAGGCGAGGATCTCTCGCTCCCAGCAGTGGTGAAGGCCATGCTGGAGGCGAGACGAACTGGGGAGCAGTGCTCTCCTTCTGCGAAGAGGTGATGAGGCAGAAGGAGGAGGCGGAACGGCAGAGGGAAGACGATGCCCTCAGTGACCCGATCCGCCGTCGAAGGGTAGGCGGGAGAAGGCGGGCTTACGCCCGCGACCTCCCGCCGTAACAGCCCGAGAAGAGGACGCGCCCGGCTGAGCGCGTCCGCCACGCCAGGACCGGTCGACTTTGGGGAAAGTCGACCGCGAGCGTCTTCTGGTGGCGTGTGCGTGTTCCCACACGTCACCGCCGGAGCTAAGCTCCGGCAGAGAGGGGGCCCGTAGCGGGCCATCGTCGTTGTGGTCGCGGACGAATGTTCCTGCGCTCCCGTGACCACAGCAGATCGCGACGAGAGGAACACATTGGGGTTTTAGTGGGTGCGAGCCCCACATAACCCCTCGGTTCTTTCCCCAAGACCGAGGGGTATGCGTCAGGCATTTCCCCAAGTAAAAAAAAAAAAAAAAAAAGGTGGACTACGGGAATTAGTTTTTTCCCGTTGTCTGTCTAGGTGTACCATAGAAAATATTTTTTGTAAGGCTCTGTTATAGCAACTGCCGTACTCAGAGACGTTACTTAACTTTAAAGTGTATTTAGTAAAAACGTGCAGAACTTAAGTCTGTACCCCTAAAGACGATTATTCAATGAAAAAATGTGTTAATGACAAATTACCTACTGCTAACGGACGTCTCTGAGTGCGGCAGTAAGGTGTGCTTTAGCCTCTAGGTACTGCTAGGTCCGCGCGAGTGTTTGCAGGGTTCGATTTTGTAATTTTTTTTCATCATTTCATTTCGTCATAATTCATCAAATAAAAAACTTTAGTCAGCGCTAGATATTTTAAAAACCTATGTAGTATGGTCTTACTTACCACAAAAACTATAAGAAAAAATATAGTTATAGTATTAAGTGTTATTTTTACGATATTTTTTAAGAAGCAAATATCTATTAATTTCAGCTTTAGTCAGCGTTAGAGCATATGTTCAACTTTCCTACTGTGTTTTTAATAATAATTATATTAGATACTTACCTCTCCAGGATGCATGTCTACAAACATCTTCACTTGAGTTAAAGCTTTAGAAATTTCCTCACCATATAAACCGTGTGTGAAATAATAGTTGGTGTCATTCACCATGGTAGCCAGTCTCAGGTCAAGATACCTAACAAATAAAAAATAATAATCTATACTATCATATTATAAAGCTGAACTGCCTCGGTGGCGCAGCGGGAAGTGTGCTTTGCAAGAGGTCCCGGGTTCGATTCCCGGGTCGGTTGAAAATTGTATTGGACTTTTCTATCACAAAAATCCAGTATTGAGATTTTCCCGGAGTTTTGTAAACAAATGTTCTCGGTTGATGACAATAGGCTCGCCCTTTATTTCATGGGACCAAAAACATAGCTGGCGAAATGTGGGTGTGAAACACTCCTGCCTATTTCTAGGGGGAAAAGGCGTGATGCTATGTATGTATGTATAAAGCTGAAGAGTGTGTATTTGTTTGATTGACGCGCAAATCTCAAGACCTACTTTAAAAAATATTTTAATGTTGGAGGGCCCATTTATCGAGGAAGGCTCTATAGCCTTCCTCCTTCCTTCCTCCTATAGACCCTATGGTCTATAGGCTACAACTAGGCGCTCCACTGTAGCTTCATGTTATACTAGAAGTCGCGCGGGGCTTCACTCTCACACTGCTTAGCTCCTTTTGGCCGTAGCGTGATATTATATAGCCTATAATCTTCCTCGGTAAATGGGCTATCGAACACAAGAATAATAGGTAATAATATAATAGGATCAGTAGTTTCTAAGATCCTAGCGTTCAAACAAACAAACTATTTAGCTTTATAATATTAGTATAGATAGAAATATATTTGCATGTTACTAATTATAATAATTAGTAATTACCCAATTAATATTATGTAGGTACTTAACTGTTGTATTTCTATTATGAAAATATTTTCAATAAAAAACAAAATAAAAATGATAAAACATGAAAAAAATTGTTAAATGTTGAAAAATGAATTGACTAAAATATTCTATTACAAATTATAAAATAAAACAAAGTGATATGAGATTGCTTCAAAATCTACATATTTCACTGTCAAATAACGATTTTCCTAAAGGATACAATGTTTCTGCAATTTTTCTTACCTTTAAAACATATCAGAAGAAATAGTTTTGTGGTCTATAGGCTATAACCGCCTATATAACTTTGTCTCTATTTCTTTAATGCAAGAGTCAATACATTTTTAGGGTTCTGTATATCAAAAGGAAAAAACGGAACCTTATAGGATCACTCCGTTGTCTGTCTGTCAAAAATATTTTTCTCAAGAATGAGTAGAGGTATTAAGCTGAAATTAATATCAAATACTCGGGTCTGTAATCTTTTGTTGCAAGAAAGAATCGAGTTCCAAGTGGGTACTTTCCATTGATCTAGAATAATTAAATTTGGCCAGAAGCAATATCAAGTTGCACAAGTAATGGAAAAATCCGAAAACTACTCTAGTCTCTACTACTCTAATCGTTATATCACTGAAATATATTTGAGAAGTATCTAATTATATGCCTGGTCTCGTAGTCAGAGTTTAGATTAGAATAGTTTATATTAGACTGACATTAAATAGAGATTTTGCACCTACCTACCTATACATGAATATTTGTTCTAACTTATAGTTATCCCGTTACCTACCCATATCTTAAGAAATTTAAGGTACTGGTAGGTAATAACAAAAAAATATGTAAAAATTGTAAATAAAAATTCCATGTTTGTAAGGAACCCTCAGTGTGCGAGTCCGACTGGCACTTGACTGTGGTTTTACTGTACGCATTGATAAAATACTGTTTTATCATCACTTATATCAAGAGTAGACATTTTTAAAACAACAATAAATCTATACTATACTCGGGCTGAAATCAATGTAGACTATGTAGAGTTTGTTTATTAAATCCAATTAAATAAATAAGAACAACTCTTGTATTATTTTGAAATCTGCATTATACAAAAATATATTTTAAATTAAATCTTAAAATTCTCTTTGACAGTAATTTGTTTACAAACACACAAAAACAAATTGCAGAAACATTGTATCTACATTGATTTTGGCTCAAGTTTAGGTTTATGCTTCAGTTTTATTGCAACATGATGAATTAGTGCAAAAGTGCAATTTTACTTAATATGTGATAGAGTGCATAATGGTCTAGTTGTTACGAGATACCTAATGCCAATGAGAAGTTGATGCCAAGTGTCAACAGCCTGGGTTTTGGTCCATCTTAAGAGCGTACCTCGGAATATTGGGTACAGGTGTTTGACTATCGTTTCAGCATCTGGAGCTACTTTGCTGGTCTCATTTATGCCATATGTCATGGAATCATGGCTACCTGAAATTTATATAATATTTAATTATTATTCTATTTAATAATCAAAAAGACATGTCAAAGAACAATAGTACAAAGTAATTACATAAAAAGTGACACAGGACTTTTAAAATAGATACAACCAACGCACCAGGAGAAGTAAAATGTGTTGTAAAAACTTTTTTAAATTGTGTACCTACCATACCATACCATAGTATAATGCTTCGTCTAAAACAAATAGAATCATGTAAGAATAATTTTATTGAAGTGGAAATTTTGATCGTGCATGTATGCATTATTTATTTTGACCCGTTTCATTGTAAAATAAAGAAATTCGAAACAGCGCAGCGGCAGAAAAAAGAAAGCAGAGTAGAAAATCTCAGATTAGATATACCTAGTGTCGTACACCCTAAGCCCTAAGCTCAATTATATGCGTTGTGAAGCACTGTAAAAAGTTTTAGGCTGTCAACATTTTATTTTTACCATCAGGCGGACCGTACGTCTGTTTGCCACCGTTGTGGTATAAAAAAAAAAAACCTTCATTGAGCTAAAAAAATATATAGGTACTTACTATGCGATTAGAATAAGTATGGGATTGCACGTGGTAGTATTTGCAGCTAACTTCAGTCGAATGTGTACATTTTTGTACAGCTAGCAGAAACAAAATAGGCAAAAAAATTATATCTTTTAAATTAATTAATTTATGTTCTATTCTATTCTGTTTTAATTATGTACATTTTCCTTGCACGTTTGACGAATTAGGAAAAATTAGGTTGGAAGAATTAGGACCTGACTAGATTTGCATTATATTTGCCTATTTGTTATAAAATTGAAGTTTGTTTGGTTGAATGCTAGGACCTCAGGAACTAGGTACTGGTTCAATTTAAAAATATATTTTAGTGTTATAGGCTATATAACTTCACGCTACGGCCAATAGGAGCAGAGCAGTAGCCAAATAAAAAAACGACGTGAGTTAAGCACCGCGTGACGTAAATCAAAAAATTCACAACAACCAACAAACACTAATTTCATATTCAATACTCACAGATAATTTATTTCAATACTATTAATAAAAACATGTATATTTAGCTATGCCAGTTACCTACTATGTTCATGTAAAATGAGTTTAGTGAACTATGTACCTAAATGTTCTTTCAGATAATAAAGATATTACAACCGAAAAAGTATGTATGTACCTAATTGTAATGTGTTTCGTTTTTTCTTTGTACACCCTACTTGTAAGGCATGAAGTTGTCTTCAAATGGAAAACAAAATGGCGTCTTGATTTGACAGGCCCATACTTATTCTAATCGCATAGTACATGTATAGTGTACATGCAAGCAGGGGGGTTTTTTGTTATTTTTATAAGTAATTTATTTTATTTGCTGAATTTTTTAAATTTTTTTTTATATACCTATCCCAGTCTCACTCTTACAGTGAATAAAAATCTAACAAGCCAAAATCCATCCAGCCGCTCAGATTGCAGAGTGTGCCAAACAATTATACATACATACAATCGAAAAACATAATCCTCCTTCTGGCAGTCAGGTGAAAAGTACACTCTAATATAACAAAAGTACCACCACCATTCTTCCACCACCATTCTTAAGACAATCGACAGAAGTTATTACTTATATGTAACTGCTTTCTCTTTTTAATTTATTTAAATACATTTATTATGGAAAGTTCAATTAAATAAATAAACTTTTCAAAAAGTACTTATCATTATAAGATTGTACTATATAGATATGTAGTTTCGAAATAAATTTATTAATTACTTAATTTATTAATTAAAAACAAATACTTAGGTAAGAACCTACTTACCTGGAATGGCAAGATATATAAGTGGAACATCTTTTAGCTCAGATGGTAGATCATTCATCCACGACTCTAAAGAAAGCTTCTGCGCGGAGCTATCGTTATCCATTGTTATAGCTGGAAGTTAACACAAAGAAGTTAAACAAAGAACTCGCCTCATTACTCGATAACAAAGTTTTGTTGATTTGCTGTACCCACCTTATAATTATTGGCAAAGTATTGATTAAGCACTTTATCACGATGACCGATATGATTTCTGTTATAAAAAAATATAATTCGGAACTATTTCAAACGATTTTGTACTTTGAACCAAATTGATAAATACCTCCAAAAGGATCACGTCATTTTCGTAAAATAGATTTTATCTAAGGTACTTGTTCAATGCTCACAACTAATATAGGCCTGTTGGTAGTTATTTACAGAAATTTGAGTTTACATTTTTTTTAACATTTTCAGTTACAAAAACATGAAATAAAATCACTTGTTCGCCTAATGTTTACTTCAGACATGTTGCGAATATTATTATAATCCGTTTCATAATAAAATGTTAATCGATGTTATGTGGTTATCTTTGATAAACAGGACTTCTAAATTTTGTTGAATAAATTTAAATTTTAAAATGTCATAGTCTTGTCATGCATGTCATGTGACGTTTCGATAGTCCTCTTGAATCAACTCCAAACCACCTAGATTAATAATTAAGTACATACGTTTCGTAATTTTCATTTTTACTTTATTTAGAACTAAACTTGTCTTGTTTTCCAAATTTTCCGTAGTTTATTGTAGGTACTTAACTACTGTGCATAATTATATTTATAGGACTTGTTTACAGATTTATTTTCCATTCACGTAGATTCCAAAATCAAATAATTTGCATGCTAAGCTGGAAACATTTTAGCGAATTGTTTATTACAAAGACTACAATAGTTTATTACTGCCTGGCCAGTCAAACGTGTATTGCATGCACTGTTTTTATGATAACAATTTAATTTTACAGACAAGGAAAATATTTTTAGTATTTCATAGTGACCTAAAAACATTAACTAAAAGCCAATCCATTTACAAAACTAAGTAAATTATTATGAATTTGTAAGTTGTACATTTTTAGGTGTCCGTAGCCTAAATGCCAAAACAGAATCCATATAGTTTCGTCATGGTCGTCCGTATTTCACAGGTATTTTACTTAAATACTACTTGATGTAAGTAGGTATATTATGAGCCGATACTTGGCTTGGTAGATAAGTAAATAATAAAATAAAAAATTAAAGTGTGCATTCCAAACATGTAACAGAAACTGAAACAAAAATTTTTCAGCATAGTACGTATCTACGAATCAAAACTCTTAACCGGTATTTTTGTAAATATGTACCAAGTCACATTGATGTACCTAAATAGTGTAGAGGTAGATACCTACTGGAATTCGGAAAATTATTTATGATATTTAATCATACATAACCCTATGTCGTAGGTACCCACCTACGATGTAGCATAACAACTACCTAGATAATAAATGAATTAATTTCTTATCGCCTTCTTCTAATCAATTCGCGCTCAAAATTTACTTCTAAATATAGCATAAACTTATTTTAAATTAATTCAATATTTGTAATGTGAGTACGTACCCAAGAAAAGTAATAAATTAAATCCAATCTTCATGTTATTAGCTCTGTACACAAAACTAATAGTCACACGTGGGTGTTCACAGGAAAATGACTGATATAATATATATTCAGTATAATGCGGAACAAGTCGACAAAAAATGACCGGAGATAATAACAGACAACCATTAAACGTTTGAACGAAGTTTGTACCATTTGTTCACTTTGGACAAGCAAATGTTCTGCGCTCCAAGATTAAACTAAGCCGAATTCATCATGCACTTCAATGAGAAATACACACGTTAATGAATGCAAAAGTAGGTAAGTAATACACTTTGTTGTTCTAAAGACCAGAATAACTAGGTAGGTACTTAATCCTTTTTAAAATCAGATAAATGTCCACTGGTTGGGTGAAAGGAGTCACAGATTTTTTACCTCTACTGTTCTAATTTAACATTAACCTTGATTATTGGGTTTGCCATAGAATTGCGACTACAGGGAAACTGTATGGTTCATTAGCAACTGTTTTATAAATAAAAATATGTGATAACATTGTTAGTTCAGAAGTTTAGAGTTATGTTGGTGACTTGCAGTCTGCTAGGTTCCTTACAATGTGAATAAGAATATGAACATTTGTTGGCAGATGACAGGTGCAACCAGATCTTAGAGGGTAGTGTTAAGATGGTCGCCACACCACTAACATCGCCCGTTCCGAGTGACGTGTGGGTTTGATTCCCACACGACAGAAATATTTGTGTGATACATTGATAATATATCATCATTTTTCAACCCGTAAACGTCCCATTGCTATTAGCCTACTAGCAGTGCTCTTGTCTGCAAAAAACTAACTCACTTAATCGACTTTAACGACACCCACGGGTTGAGATGGGGTAGTGACATTCTGTATTCTTAATCCGTCACTACCGTATACACAAGTATTTAATATTATCTATACTTTTTACTATATAGCTGAAGAGTTAGTTTGTTTGGTTGAACGCTAGAATCTCAGGAACAACTGATCCAATTTGAAAAAATCAAGGAAATGTCAGTTTAATTTCTTTTTTTTTTATTACTAAATTTAAACATTTTAAAGTTAAAAATTATAATGTTAAAGAAATAGATGGTTGTAGGCATAGACCTAGGATCCGCGCGCTCTAAATCTATGGTTGTAGGAGAAAATCTTAAATTAATCAGTTCTTAATTTTCTATACGGTAGGTAGGTACACTATTTTCTAACATTAAGTTTACGATCCGGGAGCCATCCGACGAGTCAGAATCAGGGGACTGTACCCTGCAGTGGGACATTTATGGGTTGAAAGGATCATGATGATAGACCTAAAGTCCTCGCGCTACCGGTTTATGTCATACCTATTCAGGTTTATACAAATAACAATATTATCTACTCAATAATTTTCCGTTATACTGGTAACAATTATAAAGATATGCCGCTAGGAACCTGTTTAAACAATGTTCTAAAATGGTATGGTGTGTGTAATGGTAAAACCTATAATACTTAATCTGTTAGATACAATTTAGCGACGATAACAAGCGCTACTACAGCCATATGCAGAAAAAACATTGACTTTAAATGACAGATTTCGGATCCGAATATTTATATTTGACCAGTGAATTTTGACTGGCCTGTTGGTCTAGCGGTTAGTGACCCTGACTGCTAAGCCGGAGGTCGTGGGTTCGATCCCCACCCAGGACAAATCTTTGTGTGATGAGCATCAAGGTTTGTTCTGTGTCTGGGTGTAATTTATCTATATTATGTATGTATTTACAAAAAAAATGTATTTAAGTAGTATATCAGTTGTTTAGTACCCATAACACAAGCAAATATAATTGCTTACTTTGGGACTAGATGGCGCTGTGTGAATGTTATAGAATATTATATTATTATATTATATTATTAATTATCTAGAAAGAAAGAAAGAAAAACATCTATTTATGAAAATATTAAGGTATAGGAAGTTTGTAAGGATTAATTCCAGACGAGGTTTAAAGAGAGCTATTCTACAAAGGTAGGCAACGGCTTGGCTGTGCCCCTAACATTGCCAACGTCCATGAGCGGCGGTAACCATTTACCATCAGGTGGGCCGCTTGCTCGTCTGCCACTTCAGGCAATAAAAAAAAATCCATTTGGATCGGAGTTTGCTTCAATGGACTTCACATTCACAATTTAAAAACTTTTCCTGGATCATAGTACCTACCTACATTTACCGACAGTTTTTTAAAAACAAATATTTCATTTGAACGAGGTTGTTAGGTGACACCTAATTAAAACCTAGGAGAAATAGAAGCACATTACTTTTACTACCCTAGGTACCTACTATTACTTAATATTCCTCTATATTACAAAATACGGACTAAGCATTAAACCAGGTTTAAATTGACAACTTTGACACTAAACTAAGTAGTAGGTAGGTACTACTTTTTTAAATTTATTTTTATTATTGTTACTTATTTCATTCTTAAATTTTTCTTAAAGGATTTTTTTTTGTTTTGGTATTATATTTTCGTTTCTCGTTTTCGAAAAACGTAATAATTTAAGCTTCTGTCTAGAATTAATGTCAGGAAACTTATTAGTTGGCTTAAGACACTTTTGTTATTGGCACTACCAACAAAGTTATTCTCATATTTATTATTATTAACTTTTTATTAAAACCTAACTCAGGTTTCATACAATGACCGTATTTGTTGGTAACCTAATCTCTTATGTATGTGTATTATAAACAAGCTGTAAAGTTTCTTTTGAAATAAATAAATAAAACAAAGGCTTATGTCAATTTAAATCTGGTTTAATACTTACTACCGCACTCAGAGACGTCAATTAGCAGTAATCTTTTCATTGAATACCTAATCGTCTTTAGGCGTATCGACTTAAGTAGGTATAACACGTTTTTACTAAATAAACTTTAAATTTAATAAACGTCTCTGAGTTGGTACGGCAGTTAGTCCATAGGTATTTTGTAATAAGAGGGAACTAAGGTCTAGGTTACTTACAATTTGCAACACAGACGCACTTAATTATTCGGAGTTCCTTGAAATAAATACTTCACCTACTTGTTTGAACTGTAATAACGATCGATTTCGTGTAAAGGTCACTGACACAACCTTTATCAATCATTGCAAGGACGTATTCATTTATTTGAATTCAATAACTGCACTGCACTGTTCGTGCATACAAAATATGTTATAAATCATGCAGAAACAACAAGCGGTCTGCCCCCTGATTCTGACTCGTCGGATTTATCTCGGATCGTAAACTTTTTCGAATCTTAGTACAGGTTATGTTGGAAAATAGTCTACCGTATAGAAAAAACTGATTAATATAAGATTTTTTCCTACAACCATCTATTTCTTTAACATTATGTTTTTGAACTTTAATTGAACTGACATTTCCAGCCGAAAATTTTCCGACAATCCAGAATCGGGGGGCTGATCTCTAAAATTAAGCACAAGGGTCATACTAATAAACCATTTGCGTGTTCGTAATTAACTAAAATCTGTTTTCCATAAGGTTTACGAATAGTAGGAATCATCATTCATTATTAATTTTTGTGTATGTGTTCAAGTGGATTCGAGGATGGTTTAGATTCACAAATAAACCCAGCAGATGGCGCTGCAATCGATTGGTATATCATGCAGGACAACGTCTGTCGGGTCCGCTAGTATTGTTATATATTTGTTAATAACAGTTAGATGACGTGTGTCGCACACATTTCCATTACATAGTCTTATGAATACCCTAGCATTCCTGACAATAGATACAACATAATATTATACAAAATGCAGTTTGTTACAGTATAGTTATAATAATATTATTGTGAAAGCATTATGGCTACCGAGTCTACGACACGGAACACGCTGTCTGAACGAAATTTGGTTTTTACACTTTTTTTTACTACTGCGGAGAGTGCGGAGCCAGGGTTACGAGTTATCTGGCGGTGACAATCATTATTACAAGTTAAGCTGATTCATTAAAAATAATAGAAGATTGTAGTCTTCCTTAAAGGTCCGTGCAGCCGTGTAGTGACGGATTAAGAATGTCGTACCGTAAGCTAAAAAAAAAAATATTTTTTACTTAAATTAAATACCTACATTATCCATGTAGTGACGGATTAAGAATACATAATATTTCTAGTCCATCTCAACCCCATGGGTGTCGTAAAAACAACTAAGGGAGTAAACTTTATGCAGACAAGAGCACTGCGAGAAAAAACAAACAAAACTCTATACCAATCCGTCTGGTCAACGTCGTAGTTGTAGGCTAAATTCTCTCCACTATCTTTGGAGGACACCCGTGCCGAACAGTGGGACATTAATTTATGAGTTGTAATGACGATGATGATATCTATAGCCTATAGTGTCCCAAACTTGACAAGTAACTATATTACTTGTCAAGTTTGATATATTCAGCACTAGAAGGCGCAACGTCATAAAGAATCATTATCCCAATGTACATTTTATATAAAAATCATACGTGTTTACGCACGTATAGATTGTAACAAAGAAGAAGAAAGGCCAAGGTTGCATCGCACGTCAGAATGTAGTAGCCTTTCAACTGCAGAATCGCTCAGAATGCAAAACCACATTGTATGGTATACTTAGTCAGACAAGAAAAATCCTTTGTTTTAAAAGGGAAATCATCAACATTAATGTCTCACTGCAGGGCACGGGTGTCTTCCAAACATTTTGAAGGGACTTAACCCTTGAATGGGCAATAGGGAACTATTTTCCCACCACACCAACCCAGAATGTGGAAATAAATTTAAAATGGCAAGTCCTTGAACTACAATTTAGACAAAAAAAAATTTTTTATGTAAAATACTTTTTTTCAGTTTCAGTGAGTTCAATTTAATTTTCCGTAAAGTAGTGTCTCACATTACACCAGGCCCACACTTTAAACTTAAAATTTTTCATTTTTTTCGTCTGCTCGTTAAAGGGTTAAAGGGGAAATGCGTTTTACTAATGCCTCTCCATTCATAATGTCCAAGCCAATAAAAAAGCGTATTTCGCTTTATAGCGATTTTTAGCATAGCAATACATTGTGAGACGCACAATGTATTGCTATGCAAAAAATCACTTTGCTCAATTACAACGTGTAGTCGTGTTTTTTTTTTTTTTTTTTTTTTTTTTATTTTAAAGTAACAATAATTTACTTTAAATTTAATTACAATCTAGCCTGTAAGACTAATAAATAATTCAATGCTAACCTAAATTGCTAATTAATCATATTACTAAGAATGAGTCCAATAACTACTTTCTTAGTGTCTGTTAAGGGGAAGTCACTTTGTTCATGTGTTCATACACTGCACTTATCACTACATTTCTGTTTATCACTTACACTAACTCGAAAGGTTTAGTCCTTTTAAGTCTTCTTACTAGATTCGTGTTGTCGAGAAGCTGGATTGCCTCGACATTCACGTGATGATGAAGTCTATGTTGGTGAGCTTCTGCATATCTTTGGATAACAGTATCCACAATTTCCATATTAAGGTCCCGATGGAGATCGCAGTTCCTAATGTACCAAGGCGCGTTAACAATACCCCTAAGTACTTTGTTCTGAAATCTTTGAATGATTTGACGGTTGCTCTGACTGGTACAGCCCCACAGCTGAATGCCATAAGTCCACACGTGTAGTCGTGTAATAAGGTCGAAGATGGCGTCTAATTGCATTGTAACAGTCTTAGTAGTACCTATTTCATAAACACATGGAATAACCAATGACGATGATCAGACAGGAAAGTACCTGCTTAATTGTTAAAATCGAATCATTTATGACTAAAACTGTGGTGGGAAATTGAAAGTAACTGTATAAACAGAAATTATTAATTTGAGAACCTTCCTTAATTATTCAATATGACATCATCAGCAACCCATTTAGTCCGACTGCTGGGCTCGGGTCTCCTCTCCTCTAACTAGAGAGCTGAGAGGGTTTAGGCCATAATCCACTCATGCTGGCCTAGTGCGGGTTGGTGGATCAGACAAACTCATAGAATTTCTTCTAGGGTATGTGGGTTTCCTCACGATGTTTTCCTTCACCGTTAGCAGATGGTAAGTCACTTGACTAGTACATATAAATTTCACAAAGTGGAATCCACATTGGTACTGCCGGTCGGGATCGAACTCGAACCGCGTGATTTGCACGCCGGTCCCTTATTCATTCAGCCACCATCGCTTATATTCAATATGACATGCGTGATGATTATTTCCTACTTATGGCAAAAATAACTAGTAAGTATTTGTCATTTGCAATTTTACAAATCGCATCAAGTAGATTCTTACCCCCTTATTACAAAAAACGGTCTAAGCATTAAACCAGGTTTAAATTGACAACTTTGACACTAAAACAATGGCTTATGTCAAACCTGGTTTAATACTTAGTCCCTATTTTGTAAAAGGGGGTTAGTGTGCGCTTAGCCTTATGACCAACAGTGAATCATCCTATGCCTAATATATGATGACAATGCTATGCAGATGACGATGAATCATATCACATAGGTATAGATGTCAAGACAAGCGATGGTAGCCGAATGGATAAATGACCGGCAGCCAGTGACGGATTAACCCTTATTCAAATTAAGCAATTGCCTATGGCATCACGTCTGAGGGAGCACCAGATGAAGCACAAAAAAATCCGTCCTTAGGGCATCACGTCTCACTCTCACGTCACCAAAAACCACACCAAACAAAGTTTCTAGGACTAATTTGAAAATTCTCCACTTCTAATGTTACATCTCATCATCTTATTTTACAAAAAAACTAATGTTTTTTTAGGCGGTAAAGGTTTAAAGACCGATTCTAGTTGACATACGGATAGGGGGGCCCCACAGGCATGGATTGCTTAGGGCATCAAGTAGTCTTAATCCGTCACTGTCGGCAGCAGTGCCAATATTTCACATATGGAATTTATATGTACCAGTCAAGTGAAATACCATCTGCTGACGGTGAAGGAAAACATCGTGAGGAAACCCTCATATCCATAGTACCTTTTTTTTTTTTACTTGGGGAAATGCCTGACGCATACCCCTCGGTCTTGGGGGAAGAACTGAGGGGTTATGTGGGGCTCGCACCCACTAAAACCCCAAGGTGTTCCTCTCGTCGCGCTCTGCTGTGGTCACGGGAGCGCAGGAACATTCGTCCGCGACATCCTAGAAGTACCTAATTCAAGTGTTTAAATTACAGAGAGCTATCCTCTCAAGGTAGGCAGCGGCCTGGTTGTGCCCTGGCATTGCCTACGTCCATGAGTGGCGGTAACCACTTACCATCAGGTGGGCCGCTTGCTCGTCTGCCACTTCAGGCAATAAAAAACAAAAAAAAGTGTATGTGTAGGTGCTACAATAGATCAGGACTGGTTGACGTAGCAATGATTGTTCCAGCTTATCTCTGGAATGACTGGACGGATTTTGACGGGACTTTCACTGGCAGATAGCTGATGTAATAAGAAATAACTTAGGCTACTTGAAAAAAGTAATGTTGCTTTTGTTAAATTCCACGTGGACGAAGTCGCGGGCACAGCTATCTATACATACTGTCTGTTTGTGATATTAAAATAATCGCTTTTTACTACATGCATATTATTATGAATGTATATACGGTACATATACCTAAATAAAATTATCAAAATTTTTTGTCTGTGTGTCTGTTTGTTCCGGCTAATCTCTGAAACGGCTGGCCCGATTTTGACGGGATTTTCACTGGCGGATAGCTAATTTTACAAGGAGTAACTTAGGCTACTTCGATTTTAGAAAAAAAATATCAGGGTTCCGTAAAAAAAACTATGAATGCGGGATTAGTTAGACGCGAACGAAGTCACGGGCCCAGCTAGTATTATAATAAAAATAGATTTCAAATTACACCAAAGCATATGAGGCAATCAGATATTATAAAAAACGTTGACATAATATCAAACATAGCGTTAAATATTTCATCCCATATCCCCCATAGGGCTATAGAAGCTACGGGACGAGTATGTTACCATTAGTAGGGTGGGATATATACATATATATTCAAGTTAATAAAAACTATAGCTATTTATTTCATGCATAATTATTATTCAATTTTCTGAACTAATCAGAAATGTCCATTCCAAATTTAAATTACAAAAATTAATAAGAATGTCGTTATAGCTATCGGTGAAAACTAAGCATTTTTATTTATTTCTGTTCATTAAGTAAGTACACCTCGTCAATCATGTCAAACTCTTCACAAAGGCTATCTTCGCCTTTCTTAGCGATTTTTGTAGCTTCTACATTTTGTGTCATTGAAGTTAATTGTCGTGTCTGAACTATTTAAGTTGCTTAATATTAAAAATATGACAGTACAGTATTGACTTGTAATTTATTTAGATTTGAAAGCTCCTATCGTGTAGCGTGCTGTTTTATAACCTTCCTCAACAATTGGACTATCCAAAACTACAAAAAAAAATCAAATTAGACCCGTAGTTCCAGAGATCCTAGCGTTTAATCAAAAAAACTCATCAGCTTTATAATTATATGTACCTATAGATAATATTAGTATAGTTTATGAGAAAGAATCCTGAAATAAATGACTTTATTATTTATTAAAATAGGTTTTTAGTAGAACTTTATTTTGATAATCTCATAGCTGAGCTATTGCAAGATTGTAATGTAAACAATGTGGCGTGGAGAACGAAACGTGGTGTTAAAACAAGTGCTAATCTCATAATATGCGAAGATAGTTTCTAGAAAGGTTCAATAAACCTTCAGTAGTAGAACTGTCTAGTACATAGGTAAGTATGTGAATTCTTGGCTTTTTCCATTGACCGTTGCACTATGTGGAGCTGACAGCAATGCCTGTGTGATCCATTTATGAATAAGTAGATAAGAATTCCTAGTTATATAACTACATGTAAATAAAGGGAATACTTTGTATAAAGAGATCTACAACTTGACTTGTGACTTTCTATTATTGAACTGAATTTAAACAAGTTTTAATTAGAAAAATATTTATTTTTCAAACAAGCTTTTAGATTTGGCACACATTAATACAAATCAAACGAGCCCTAACTCGATGGGATTGTGTCTTTTTATTATAAAGATCCTATGGCCACTTTGAAGCTCCATCATTAGAATAGATGCTAGCATAATATTGCATTGTCACGCGATATACATAATTATGCGTGCAAAATTTCAGCGTTACCGAAAACCGGGAAGTGTGTTAAATTAATTTTTTTGTAAGGTACACATGGGTGAAGCCAGGGGGGGTTTTTTTTAATTTTAATTTTAATTCGAGGGTATTTTTGGGAATTTCAGCTTGATGAACGTGTTCTTGAGAAAAATATTCTTAATAGACTGACAAACAGTCGGACAACGGAGTGATTCTTAAGTGATTCTTAAAGGGTTCCGTTTTTTTCCATTGAGGTACGAAACCCTAAAAATGGATAAAGTGTATTATATTTTAACTCTATAATGTATGAAATAGTAAATTTGACTTTTAAAATACATGAACCAACCGAAAATGTGTTTTACTCAACGAGGTTACGGACAGAAGGAAGCTTTTAAAAAAAAATTGTTTTATTTCAGAGTCCTGTAACCTGTGGCTGTAACCATTCAAAGCCTGAGCAATAAGCATGGCATGCATGATGTTCATGTGTCAGTATAACTCAGCCAGAAAAGTACAGCAACATGCCAAAACACTCCCACCACGCGTCGCCGAACGGCACGAATGTGGCCGAACAAAAATCGATGTCACACGAAGTCAGTTGTAGTCCGACTGACGGTTCCCCTTCCATTATCGTGCCTGTGCCTCGCTTTCGCCACGCTGCGACCCAACGCCAAACAACAGTCCACGTTATCGTTGTGCACCCATAAACATTTCCATTGTGCTTCACAATACTAAAAATTACCTGTTTCAAGTTTCTTTTAATAGTTACAATGCGTAAATTAAGATCGGGAGTGAAATAAACACGGTTCAGACTACGCAGCCAATGTTTCGTTGTGAAACGGACAAATAAAGATACGAAGCTGTATAATTACTGTGTTACGTTTCCTGTGCGATGTTGGGGCAGAGTTTTGGTTAAAAAATTGACATTATACGTTTATTGGGACTTATTGCGAATGTGTATTGAAACGTTTATCGCTATACACGGGCGCACTGCTATGCGCCACGATTTGGTACATTTTATAAGACACACATCCTCTGATCACTACTGCGAAGGAAGACTCTAGTTTCTATGTCAGGTAAGACACTTTAAACTATTTAAATCTAGTGGTATATATAGAAATTCTTTCTAGAACAACTCAACAGCAACTCTGTTTACAATTACCATATTGCGTTGGCAATAAAAGTGGATATCGTCTGCACGATTTTGCAACGTCGCATAATATTATCTGACAAATCGAAAATTTATCGTCCAACGCAATAGTATGTTTCTTTACCAAATGCAGGTAAGTGCAATTTGAAACGTACAAACCTACCTACATTAGCCATAATAGCAACACCTTAGTTTTCACAATAAATTTCAAACCATTAGCAGTCATCAACGACTGTTTAATTACGGTCATCAGCCGGTAACGATATGATTACGAGTACAAAAACAAACAAACAATCCGTGAAGTTGGAAGCACAAACCTTTGTGTTGTACATTAATATTCCAGTGGTCAACCTTCGCTTGAAGAAGCCTCGCTTTTGCTTCACCTAGAAATACTCGCACTGTAACGAAAGCGTGTGTTTAAAATAAAGGACACCGTAAATCAATGAATTTAGAGAAGAAACTTTAGTTACATTGCCTGAGCCGAAAAAGTTAAAATTGGAACATAGAAATATCAGACAATCTAGATTTTCCGTTTCTTAGAAATTTCCTAGAAATGGATTCTCGGAAATTGGTCACTGAC
The DNA here is from genome assembly GCA_905147015.1 of Laspeyria flexula. Classification (NCBI taxonomy): domain Eukaryota; kingdom Metazoa; phylum Arthropoda; class Insecta; order Lepidoptera; family Erebidae; genus Laspeyria; species Laspeyria flexula. The sequence continues at coordinate 4,219,813 of LR989964.1, read as the reverse complement.
ACAGCAGATGTAGGTGAACTACAAATAGGCAACGGAAATAGATAATTACGGCAATGTTTTGTTTTTGTTTTCTTTCCCTTGAATATCTGTTTAATTTGGAAAGACTAGGATTGTTTTCATGTTGAAATGCTTGTTCAATAGTTTGGCAAACTACCCTGGTTGATCGTTGTCCAAGCAGCTATGACAAATCATCAACAACAGGGTTAAGATGTAAAACCCCAACAGAATTATGTTATCACACCTTTCTTAGAAGATCCAAAGTCAATTTAAAAACAAGATTCTAAAGAAACAAAAGGTGTAAATTTAAACAATCAAGTCTAGCAAATAAAAACAGAGACCATTTCAATTGCAGTCATTCTGTTTTTTTTATTAATCTTAATTGGAGAGGATACCCCGTATTTCTTCTTGATCATTGTGCTTTTTATTTAAAATATGCAGTGACTTCTACGTGCTGGTTAAAGATTCTTTATACCATTCGATTTCTGGAATAATGCATTCTTGCTCGTCCAAAGAATCCGCTCACCAGACAAAACTCGTTTCATACCACAGGTGTGCCAACTGCCGATAACATTCATTTATTATGGCAATAACTGTACCTGTACATGAATTTTACGGCCCAAATTCAGTGAAATCGTAAGAATAAAAAAATGTGCACTCTATAAAAGAATGTTCTGGTAATGCTTAACAAAACTGTTGATATTTTTGTGGCTGATTGGACGTCTAGATGGAGTTCAGGCCATATAGCATAAATAATTCCAGTGTCTTAAGTCCAGATTATCTTCTTGAAGAGATGTAAGTACAGAACAACCAACAGCTTTAATTCATCATCATCATCAGCAACCCATTTATATCCCACTGCTAGGTTCAGGTCTCCTTTCCTCTATCCAGAGAGCCGAGAGGGTTTAGGCCATAATTAGGATCAGACATACACTTGGAATTACTTCTACGGTATGCGGGTTTCACGATGTTTTCCTTCACCGTCAGCAGGTTAACAAATGGTAAGTCACTTGACTAGTATAGTACTACATATAAATACTACTGGTCGGAATCGAACCCAAATGGCTAATGGGGGAAAAAGTTTCTCGAGTGCCGGCCAGGTATTGGAAAGCGCAGTATTGGGTGACCTCCAATGAGATGGACCGACGATTTGGTAAAGGTTGCGGGTGGTCGTTGGATACAAACGACACAAAGTCGCTCGCTGTGGCGGAGATAAGGTGAGGCCTATGTCCAGCAGTGGACGTCACTGGGCTGATATTATGATGATGATATGATGGCTGTTGTATTCTTGCTAGTAAGTAATGGTATCCAGAGTTAATTGGGGAAGGAAGGTTTATTAAAGGGCCGGCACATATGTAATATTCCTCCAATATTGCAGGCTATAGGCCATAGGCTACGGTTACCGCTTACCAAAAGGCAGGCCATATAAAAAAAGCGATGGTGGCTGAATGGATAAGGAACCGGCGTGCAAATCACGCGGTCCGAGTTCGATCCCGACAGGCAGTACCAATGTGGATTCCACTTTGTGAAATTTATATGTACTAGTCAAGTGACTTACCATCTGCTAACGGCGAAAGAAAAACATCGTGAGGAAACCCACATACCCTAGAAGAAATTCTATAAGTATGTCTGATCCACCAACCCGTACTAGGCCAGCGTGAGTGGATTATGGCCTAAACCCTCTCAGCTCTCTGGTTAGACGAGAGGAGACCCGAGCCCGGCCGTGGGACTTAATGGGTTGCTGATGATGATAAGGGGGGCCATAGTTTCTGTAGTAGGTACCAAATAAAACTTCTCATACAAGTAAAATATTGTTACGAGATTTATTTTGCATTTTGTTAAGTAATAACAAATATTGTGTAATACTTACGTTATTATACTTTGCTTTATCTAGTTATGATCCAACCAGTTGTTGACTAGTTTAAAACACTTAACAACGAAGCAGTAAATGGAATTTGATAAATGTTTTGGATAACTGGATATTATAAAGAAACAAGATTTATCTTAAAAAGTATTCAAAAACAAAAACCTGTTGTAGTTTTAAAACAATATTGCGGCAGAATAAACAAAAACTTGTGTGTGGAACTTTAGATGTGTGGTTTTGAGACTAGGTATGATAAAAAAAAACTCGTCAGAATCTACAATAAATAGGATACGATCAGTTTCTAGCTGATTTATTGGTCATTTCAAAAGCTCGTGTTTGGTATCTTTTCCAAGAATTTAGTGACTACTAATAAGAATTATATAGATAAGACAGAGTATTGCTTTTTATCTGTAGACAGATAGGCGGACGAGAATCGAGTTGGTTGGAACGATTCTAGAGTTGTGCAAGACTGATATATTTAGATTCTAAACTTCAATAGATAACTGGGTCAGTAAAAAAGAATCAAACACACGGAATTCGTGTCCTTTACACAACTAACAAGTGTAGTTAATAATATTTGAAATGTTATTGATCCAATGTTTCTTATTCTTAGACTAGCGTTAATTAAATTAACAACTGAATTTATAATACCCGTCGAGAATTCGAGCACTCGTTTATGTTCTTACGTTTACAATATGCCTTTATGTAAATAAGGACAACAATTTACCTGTTATGTGTGAGTAAACTGCTTAGGTTTGTACGTGTAGGTGAATGACGTGCAAGGAAAATGCATAGGATGTTACGCATGAGATAATCTAAACACGAATGGTAATGAACCTTTATATAAATTTTAAAGTGCTGATTGTTACTCAATAGAACAGTTTAATGTTATAGCAATAAGGTGATGAGCGATAATACTCGTAAATGAACTAGTGGAAGATTTGAATACAATATTTTTTTTTAGTTCTTCAGCTTTCTTTTTGTTGAGCCAGTTAAAAAAGAGGAATTCGTAATATATCTATAGACAATGCATTGACATATTCCCGTCACCTTTGCAGAGCTTGTGTTTTTTTTAGCAAGTATAATGCCTTCATATTTCAGTAGCCATGATTCAGTCTGTAACGACAAATCGGAAAGATCTGTTGTGCCTTGTCCAAATATGAAGTGGAATTTAGTGAACGTTTTAAATAAAAAATCGTAAGTGTTTTTGTAAACATTTTCATGAGAAATTGTATAGTCTTAATTGCCATTATAGGTGCTGCCACACTGAAATGAGAAAAATTAATTCTAGAATGTTTTTATTTTAGAAATTTAATTGGATTTTTTTTTAATCATACGAGAAAATAAATTAAGTGCCAATTGAAGTGTATTTTGTGAAAGCCTGTGAAATTGCTCGTAGAGTCGATTTGGGGATAATACGCAAATTTAAATATAAAATCTATCTTCAACTTATATCAGTGACAATGTTTCAAAATTTAATTAAGGTCACTGTCACTTAATAACCTTTGACAACATTCGATATCAAAATCAACTAAGTCGAATGTCGCATAGCTCCTGGTGATAATTAAATTTAATCATAAAAGAATATATAAAGAAAAAAAACAATACTACTAACTTGGTAAACAAAACCATCATTATCTGACAACCCTAGCTGTGCTAGCGCATCACCTTACAATGAAGGTTCTATATCCAACAACAACAGTAAATCTAGGTAAAACACTGTAAATAGATCCAATGACATTGCTATTATTTAACGGCTCCAATAACAGTGTAATATTCCATCTGTAACGTAAACTATTATTGTATTGTAACTCGGTTGGAAAAGGTGTTAAGTATAAATGAATCCATAAAGCAAGTTCCATCTTTTGTTGATTGTATTATGGTTGACTAGAAGCCGCGATGGGCTTCGCTCCCGTCGTTCTTTATTTGGTCACTGCTAGTAGCAGTGATGCTGTAGCTTTCTAACGACAAAGAATTATTGAAATCGTTTGAGTAGTTTTTAAGTTATCGTATCGTTACATACAAAAATATAAATCTTTCCTCTTCACAATAATAGAAGACGTATAGATAGCAATTTAGAATCTTACTACCGTTTTCCTCAGTCAGTCAGTCTAGTCTCACCGAAACATTCATTCATTGCCAATTTGTTGTTCCATCGATATTGTATTATTATCCTAATACAATGTTGCAAACGAGTGCAGCCAAGATTTTTTTTTAAATATGTATATCTAATATAAGCACACAGATGACCATGCCTTAAAAAAACCAGAACAAGGTGAAAATATATAATCTGTGGGTGAAAACTGATCTGAATTAACTGTAATTGAGTTTATTGACTCCAACTCTTAAAACCAACAGTCGCAGAGCGACCTCAGTGTTTATTTTTAAACAAATTTGGCGCTTAAATTTAAAAAAAGAATTCTGAGGTTAACGTTTTTTCCAAAATAACAGTATGTTTATTCTTATTACAACATAGCCAGACTTTAAAGGCTATGAACTCATAAAAACTCATAAAAATTATGCGATTGGCGCAGTAAAGTGATCGTTTAATCCATTGCATTTTAAGGTTTTTACTAATGAATATTATTATGATAATTTTGAGTTTGTCTGCCGAATAAAATATGAAATTTCAAACATCCGTCCGTTTTTAATTTAGAAATTACCGAAACTAGTTCAATGTTACGTTGCCGTTTGGTTTAATTTATAGTAATTGAGTAAGTACGTGATACGTGAATAGGTACTAAATCGATGTTTGATTAATTTAATAACATTTGAATTATACTATAAAGTACTCACAAAAGTACAAACACGCCCTTGTTTGTCCTTAAACTCAGATAAGTATATAAGTTTCAAAGTAACTAATGAAAAGTTGACTAGTTACATTAGGTTATGAATGATAAATGTATCAGTATTTTAGTTGCAGCTTCTTATCTTACAAAAAGGTTCTTTTATATGATAATCTGGGAAGAAAAACAAGCTAACTCTAACTGTAGTTGGTGTTTCCAAAAAAACTTAAACCTTATTGTAAATTACGGATGTCCAAATATTTGTTAATCTTTTACTCATTTTTTTCTACCAGTCAGTGTATATACGATTTTTTTTACGTTACGTAATGTCCTTTCACAGTAAACTTGTTAAACATGAACATTCAGAACACGTATTCATCGTTTGAAGTCACTTTTCACAGGTTTATCTTATGTATGCTACAAATATCACATCACTGACGGATAAATGAAATGAAAAATATACTTATATAATATATTGATAAATAACAAAATAGCATACAGCAGAAAGTTGGTACGAATATTGGGAAATAAAGAACGAACTCACGTGTTAAAAAAATCTAGGTACCTATGTCAAAATTCGTTTGTAAATAATATGTCTTATTTGTTTTGCATTTTTCAGTCAAACTGTTATTTATATTCTTAAATAAAAATAGGTTAAACAAACTTGTAGATCATGCAATTTATCTATTTAAATTGTTCATAATTTGTTTATAAGAATTTCCATTTCTAAGATATAGCGAATGTATGTTATGGTTGAAAATGTCGTGTTCTCTATAATATGCACGTTCCAATGCCACCTGTGAACCTTGGAATGCTGAATGAGAATGTAGTGGTTTATTTAATACTTACATATGTTTTTACGTCTACTAAGTAAAGATTTTTTTTCAATTTTAGGCAACAGCTACCACTACTTACTACTTAATGTATAAATCAATATTTTTCTCAAAATATTAAGTCTGACTCTTTCATTCTAATATAAAACGGTTATGACTATTTACAGAAATTTCAAAATTCTAGATCAGAATTATACCTAGTTTGGTTTACATTTTGACAGTAAACTAGTTAAATACAATTTCTAACCCAATTCTTTATTGATATTGCTTTGAGATTTTCAATGCCAGATGACGCAAGTTTATACGAAATTAATGGAATACCTAATTATGTTTAAATTAAAGTGAAACTTGATCTGGAAATGCACATTTTGCATGCCGCCCGTAAGATTTGAATATGGTGATTGCGATTGGACATCATCATCATATCAGCCCAATGACGTCCACTGCTGACCATAGGCCTCACCTAATTTACGCCACTGTGAATGGTCCTGTGCCGCCTGCAACCAACGACCGCCCGCAACCCTGACCAGGTCGTCGGTGATACATATTAAGTATATAATCTCTACCATAATTTTTTCCCAATACAGCAATTAAATCATTTTTTGACTTCGGAATTTTCCCGAAGGGAAAACTAAGAGAGTAACCTGCAGACAAGAGCACTGCGAGAAAAGGCAAATTCAAAACAAACCCTACACCAAGCCGTCTGTTCGGCGTGGTATAATAGGCTAAACTCCCTACACATTCTATGGAAACCCGTGCTCAGCAGTGGGAAGTTTATGGGTTGAAATGATGATGATGATGAACGTAAGATATGCTAATTTAGTTTTGTTTTTATTTCCTAAACTATGCAGGTAATGTTCCAATGGACAGTTCCTGCATTTTACATACATTGTAGTTACCACAAATTGAAACAAAGTATGTTTTAGTATACTTACATACATAGTATAAATATAATGGGGTTTTAACTTATGAATAAAACATTGCATCACGCCTTTTTCCCCGAAGGGATAGGCAGAGGTGTTTCACACCGACATGTCGCCAGCTATGTTTGGTCCCATGAAATAGGGGGCGAGCCTATTGTCATCTACCGGGAACATTTGTTTACGAAACTCCGGGAAAATCTCAGTACTGGAATTTCATGATAGAAAAGCCCAATATCATTTTCACCCGACCTGGGAATCGAACCCGGGACCTCTTGCACAGCAGTCGTATACACTTCCCGCTGCGCCACCGAGGCAGTTCTGAATATATTATATAAATACATTAAATTTTACTTCTTATAAATTTCTTTGAATTTATAATCTACCTAGTGACCCCAACCCCCTTATTACAAAATATGGACTAAGTATTAAACCAAGTTTAAATTGACATAAGCCATTGTTTTAATGTCAAAGTTGTCAATTTAAACCTGGTTTAATGCTTAGTCTGTATTTTGTAATAAGGGGGACAGAGTTTATAGTTTTATTGGCTATTTAATCTATAGATATATTTAGCATTACTTATTACATTCTTGTGACTTTCATAAGTGTTACCTTGTAACCTAGATGAATAAACGAGATTTCATTTCATTTCATTTCATTTCATTTCATTTCATTTCATTAGCAACATAGCTAAGGTAATAAGTTATTGCAAAGTGCCTAAGCTAGTTCACATTTTACTCACCAGTTTATGTTATTTCTTCTAAACCTTATTTCATATATTAAGATATATAGATTTATTTTTATTGTCTCAAAAAAATACATACCTACATAGAAAAACCACATGAAATAGAAACAATCAAGAAGTACACACAAAATTTAGTTGACCAGGTACCCAAAGTAAGATTTAACTTGTGGTATGGTACCAGGGCTCTCGTACTATTTGTAACAGACAAGTAGTTAATGTGGCAGTGTGGTGTGCATCATCATCTTAAACCTAAACATTTCGCAAGTAGGGTATAACATATATATTCTGTGTGTAATATATCTAAGTTATCTATGTTGTAAGATATCCTGACATGTTAATATTCCATTGAAAATACGAAACTAACTGATTTTGACAAAACATTTTCAATTTCTCTTTATCGAAATGTTATTAAATCGAAATAGTTTTATCGAAGTTAAATTAAATATGTACAACATTGACTAAATTCCTAAGTTTAATCAGATGGAAAATATTTGCTGGTGTATGTTATTATGATTTGCGTGTTATATTCATGTGGAACTTGATCGTTAACTAGCTTTTGCCTGCGGCTCCGTCCGTTAACAGAAGCCCTATTCCAGGCTATAATCTATCAGTATACAAAATTTTATACAAATCCCTTCAGCCATTTTGACGTGATTAAGTAACAAGTATCCATCCATACTAACTTTCCTATATAAAATTTTTATTCCTAAAACCTACTAATATTTTAGTATGATTAGTAGGTCTTCTTAATAAACATACTAGGAAGTGAATGCTTACAAGACCTTTAAAAAACTTGGAGCAGAAAATATAAATAATCTAAATTATATGTAGTATGCAAAGAAAAGCATATTTTATTTACAAATCAGAAAATAACTTAAACAGCTTCTCACATTTTATCTCAGAAGGGGTAGGCAGAGATGAATCTCACTTTACCATTATGTCATGTCCCATGTAATAGTGGGCGAGCCTAATGCCATTAACCGAACATTGTCATGCGCCGGCTTGTTACTGAAAATTTGAATTTTTATCCGACCTGGGAATAGAACCCAAGACCTCTTGCACAGCAGTCTTGCACACTCGTGCTGTGTCACCAAGGCTGTAATTATGTAAAAAAAAATAACAGCTCCTTGCCACAGTCTTAGCTGAGTTAAAGAAGTTAAAAATGATTATGAATATTAAATTTAACTACTTACTTACACTAGAAGCACTGAACAAGAATACTTATTACTGAAAGAAACAATCGTTTATTAATTGTCTAAGCAAACATTGTTTATACAATGACTGGCATTTCCGAAAAGGCTCTTAACGATTTATAAGACAACAAATAAACTTTAGATATACTTAGATTGATTTATTTTTCATTATAAAAATATAATTTTGTTCAGTGGCATCTAGAAGATTGTTTGGGGTCATGAGTGCCTCTGTCGGGTATCTGCAGAGCCTCTCTCTCTACTTTTTAATTATGTGATAAGTAGGTATATGCTATGAATTACATCATACAAAAAAAAAATTCAAACGCGATTGTGTGGCCTTCATAACAAACCCGAATAGAAACAGCCTATTTCCTTTTTTAGCATACTATAAATAAAGACTAAAGTTGCATAAACCACATGTCTATGTATTTATTTACTAGCGCACCAAATTTCGCGCATATTAAACGACTTGTTTTCAACTTTTGTTTATATACTTCGGCAGGTTAACCTTGGAACGTATGACTCGTACCTTTTCACTCAGTGAACTGAGCTAAGGTCCAAAAACTTTGTGGTGGTGATGGTCTATCATTAGTATCTGAGGTAAAAAAAGATGCTTCACAAACAACTCAAAAAAAAAAAAATTTGGGCCATTTTGTTTTCAATTGCAAATTCTATAAACAAGACGAATAAGCTAAGTATATAATAATAGGGTTCCAATTCCAATAATACTATAATAACGATAATCAAAATCTAGGACCAAAAAAAAATTAACTCGTTGTTTCCTTGTTCCAGGTCGCTATTGATGGCGTTACTCAGCATCCAGGGCGATTGGTATTTGTACTTTTGGTTAATATACTGTAAAATCTATTCAGCGATTATATGGTTGTTTGGCAATCACTGCCGCGGTTCTGATAAGGTTCGTTCAGTGATAACCACTGGAGTTGGCGGACAGTCGCCTTCAGGCCTTCAGAGAGTGCGCACGCGTCGTCGAAGAGCGCAACAGAACCACCGCGTTAAACACATTGTTGCTCTGGTGAGAAGACCGTCTCTCAGAAGAATCGTAATGGCACCAGGAGCTATCACCGCCCACGCTATGATGGAGGACAAAGAAAAAGCGCTGCACGGAGCTTTGGCAACCGGTGAGTTCCTTGTTTCAATTTTCAAATTTTGAATAAGTATGTTGTGTTCTCTTTGACGTGGGTGTTGTTACCTCTTTTGTTTCGAGATCCTCTGATTTAAATATTATATTTTAAAGCATTCTATTCACCAACAATCTCTAGTCACGATTCCGTTTTGTTTTTTTTTATAACCAGGGACACACCTCCGCGGCGAGAGTACTTACTGACTGTTATGTGTTAATGACATACATTAGAGTATTATTTTTGTTGTTATTGAAATAGTTTGACTTACATAGGTACATTGTATTATTTATTTATTTATTTTTTGATAAAAATCTACTTGGTGTTTTCTTGATCGTAAATGAAAATATGTCTGTACCTATACTTTACGTATTGCCGCATATTATTCTCACAGCTTCGCAAATATATACATACAGAACCGGACTGTTATCGAAGAGAATATTAATTGAAATGTTAATTATAAGTATAAAAATAGAACTGTAATAATGAGTGCAGTGTCATTGAACAATGTTCTTCTCCGGGGCGCTGAAATATTTCCTAGTTACAGTCGGTAAGGTCAATAAAAGATTCAAGAAATAAGTAACAAAAAGTAACAATAGAAACCATAACAAGTTCCTAAGTATTGCCTGCAATAAATTTATTATTAAAACTAAATTTAGAAAAAAAAATTAATGTGTTTTTAAAAGGCAGGCCTCACCTCGGCCATTTTAATTCAGTTCAAAAACAGGTAGTCTTCCGCCAATTTCGTCATTAATTAGAGGTTACATTCCGGGTTTCAAGCTTTTGTGCTATATAGCAGCTTTGTTTATTCAATTCTAAAATTAAATATGATAGGTGGAAAGTCCAAATAAAATTAGCACTACATATTTAATTACCTATTTATATTAAGGGCTTGGCAATAAATCAAAATAGAAACGAATTAAGAATTTTGCAACGGAAAATAGCAGGAAAATTGCGTTGCTTTAATAGGAAGATTTTCAGTTTCTAGCAACGTCTAAAGATAAACAGTATTAATTTTGGTGGTCATTTTAAGATACTTTGGACACAAATGTCGTGTTCCTATCTTATATTTTGCTCTTGGTGTAATGGTTACTGTCCAGCTAGAGTCTAGCTAGACTCTTTTAACGCCAATTGTTAGTTACTGACCATTTTTCATAGAAATTATTTAATATTTACGAGTATTTACGTATTATCTATTCTATGTGGTATTTAAGTTAGATAGTATTTCACCATAGATAAATAATTTATCTGATATGAGACGTGATCGATAAATCAGCCATCATACCATTTATATAGACAGAAAACAGACATTTTTATCTCTATAAACATTTTTATTTTACATATTTAAGTAGGTACCTACTTAGCTTTTAATTTTTTTTTAAATTGCCTAGTTGTTGAGCCTTATCGTGCTTAAATTATAAAAAATCTAAATGATCCGTCTGATCGATGACTGATGTTCCATCCAAAAGTATTATTTTAGTTTTGTCCGGATTTTATATTTTTTGTCGTCAATTTTCTATTCGTTGCAACCTTATTCGCTCTTTTACCAATTAGGTAGTATAATAAAATAAAAAAATAGTGATGATTAAATCCTTCAGTATATGAAACTGTGCTACTGTTTTAAGTAGTACAAAATTGACAATGAAAACTAGGACGGCACTGTTGGCTCGTCTTCAAATTCATCACTCACCTGTCAGTTTTATTTACTAGAAAATCTGACATCACATTTATTATACGATAGATATAACCTTACCTACTTACGTACATAAGGTACTTAATGAAAAACGAAATCACGTGATCGCACGCTTATAAAATAATACAAATGTTGACTGTTCCAATAAAAGATTTGATTGATTTGAATCCGTTCTTTGTGAAAAATCAATAATCAAAATGAATTGTCGTCCAAAAATAACTTATAAACTTTTCGCCGAAGGTCTCGAATGTGTGTCGGTTATAAAAAGGCCATGATACTTTATTAAAATGTTATGTTGTACGGTTCTTACGGTCAATTGCCTCGACCGTCTTTCGTCGCCAGATGTGTGTAAGATTATAACTCGATGAACTTTGTACTGTACTAAAATAGCGTCACTTAAATAAAACTGCTTAAGATACAGACATCCATTTTCCATTTTGTCTCTGTAGTTTTAAAAAAAATTAAATTATGAACGGGAATCCTTGGTGTGTTGTGCAAACATTGAATCTACCTAGTTTCAATAGACTATGAAATGTTATCATTACAAAATATATTTTAGACTAGCTTTTGCCCGCAGCTTCGCTCGCGTGAATATAGTTTTATGTGTGACGCTATTGGCATGGCAGAGCTAAAACAACATTTTAAGTTCCTATCCCAATGCTAATTTGCAAAACGTTAACTTCAAAACAAAGATCTTTTCATGCAACGTTTCATCCCCAAATTCACCCTTCCAAAGCCACCCTTGTCAAAAATATTGATGAGGGTATTTTTTATTTTGATAGTAGTACCCCAAAACAAATTTTCAAACCTATAAGTTAAAAACAAAGAAGTTTCATACAATCGTTTTTATCCCTTTTCACCCCCTTTCAATTTTCAATTCAACCCCTAAGGTTGAATTTTAAAAAACCCTTACTTAGTACACCTCTAGACATTAGGACAAACACACCCTCCAAATTTCAGGTATGGATAAGTACTTATTTTTATTTAATTCTGAAAGTCATGAATACAATTTGTATTTTATGTTTGAAAGTACGTACGTACGTACGCCTTTTGAAAAAATGTATTCAGTGGAAATGAGACCATTCCACAGTGATAGTATACTTAATAGTTAATTATAACCTAACGATATTTTTTTACTGAGAGTGCGTGAACAGAACACGTGAAATGATAAATTACCATCAAGAAGTTATAAACTTTATGCTAATTAGATAAGGATGAAATTTTCTAAAACTGTTTCACTGATGACAGTTACACGACCATGTAATGACCACTTATTGACCTATGTACGCAAAATGGCCACATACGCAAAGATCAATAGGCCTTATCTGTGCTCCACGAATGACGAGATACAAAAACAATATTACACGAGATTTCGAACTCTGAAATTATGATCTCACTATGTAGGTACTTTAATATGTAAGTATATGTTTCTTGATATATCGAGAAATATAAATACCTACATAGAATAGTGATAAAACGATAATTAATACAGATATTTTATTTCATACGAAATATCTAACTCGATATTCTTTAAGTGCTGCTAAAATCCCACATATTCAGGTAGTTTTGTTTGAAAATTTTAACTTCCATTTTTGCCTAAAACTTTTTAATTTTTTATACCTTAAAAATGCCATAGGTATAGGTCTGGAAGTTCATAATATTATGATGGTGAGCATACGAAAGAAAAGATTTTATTACAACTGATCATGGATTTGACACTTATAGCATATGACGGATAAACACAAACAGTAAGTAGCCTACCTTCTATAAAAATACAATGTAAAATATTTGAAAATCGAACACGACATTGAATTCCAGTAATGTCAGTTAAAAGCCGATGCCAGAGGACGAGTTAAAAAAGCAGCTAATCGCCCGATGTCTGACGTCTGTGCCACGCCTCCGTTTAGAAACGAGAAAGATAATACAAACAACCAATGAAACGCAATAATATGTTACAGAAGTAAGTAATAAAAATGCCAATTAGGACTTATTACCATTTTGATTAATAATATAATTTATTAAGACGTTTACATCATTATTTTATTAATATAGCCGGGTGGTACACAAAAGCGGCCAAATTGTTTGTTTTTCTGTGATAATGATCTATTAAAAGCTTAAAATTAAAGATATACCTAAAATGAATCATAATTTATGAAGATAGACCGATAGTCTTCAAAATTAAAGTGAAATTTAATAAACACTTTGATAACAAGGTACAAAACAGTATTATAATAGATGATCAGTGTCGCAGATTATATATATTTTTCATCGTTATCTATGCCCCCTGCTGATTAATCAGTGGGTGTGTTGCCAAGTACATAATTATCGAATGATTGCTCAAACAATATTTACAAAGAACAACAAAGAGGTTGACGAAATACATGTTATGAGTAGTTATGACTTAACGCAGATAAAGTTGTTATTCATTTTAAATATACGACATGTCATCTTGATACTAGTTACTGCGTACAGTTCAGCCATTACTCTCTCATAAGCCGCCACACACACCCTCATGTAAACTTCGAAAACTTTACAATAAGTCAAACATGTTCGAGTCTACATTAATAAAAGATGGAACAAAGTGTCCCCTGACTGACACGCTGATACGTTACAAGTATATTTGAAGGTGTGTGGACTGTGGTGTGTCTCTCTATGAAACAGGATAGGATTCACGGTAGAATAACTTCGAATTAATGGTTTTACGTTCCAAATTGAATCAACGATTTAGATGTTTTCCTTGTCAATCGAGCCGTCTCCAAAATCTTCATATATCGTTTCGTTCCAGAGGGATAGGAATCGTTGCCTAAACTCAAGATCAGCATAGGAATAAAGCCTTTTTTGCATAAACGATAAATAATTGCAACAAGAAGAATTAATAATAATACGATTGGAATGCTTCCTGTAATGGTTTTGAGCCAATGTTCCGTCAAATTCAATTTTCACGGTTGTGAACAATTTGATTTGGCTAACGTTTGCCGTAAACGTAGCTAGTATTAACAATGTTGGTGCGCAAAATTTTATTGTACCTAATTTACAACATTTAAAATATAATATTGTCCTGGGATGAGTGATCTAAAACCATCAAGACACTTATGCAAACAAAACACACAGAGAATGATATGATTGGATCTGTGGTTGGTACTTGCAATTTAGGAACGAGTATCAGTACCTAGTACTTATTATGTTATTTACTCATTGTGACGTCACAGCCAGCGCTCGCGACACGCCAGTTTTAATTGTTTTCGGCTTATTTATCACGAATATCTAATGAATTTACGACTTTATTAACTCTTTCTATCTTTATGGCAGTATGTATTAGTATATTATATTTTTATGTATTTGCACTTGTTAACGATGCGACGGCAACGGCCTCATTGTTTGGGCCTTTTTAACTTTAGTTACTGGCCGCAATTAATTTATGTTTTTCTATGTTTTTTATTATCCACCTTTTTAATTGGTTCTCCACTACCTACAGCGTCAATAATATATTTTGGTTTCATTGGAATATTTCCCCTGTTGTCGTTAATAGCACTCAATTTATTTGGTAGACTTAAGTTTTTATAGTAGTTTATAAGAACATGTATTTGTAAAAGTCATTCATTCTAGTTAATAATTATTACGGATACAAAACGTGATACAGACGATTAAATTACAGAACGGTAAAGATTTGTAGGACCACTTTTTTTTTTATTGTAGGTACCTACATACTAACTTATTGTAATTTATGTAAGTAGATACAACAAGAAAATAGTGAGCATAGCTCAGATATGAATTTTCTACAAGCATTGGTATCTGAGAGAGCAAAGGATAGAGAATATAGCGTGAGAGCAAAGAAAAAGTATACAACGAAGATTAGGAGAAATAAAACTCTCCTCGTGTCAGTTCTAAATCTAATTATTTCACAATAAATATAATTAATTAGCTAAAAAGTCCAAGTATTTCAATGTAAACAAGTTATTTTCTCTCTAATCATAATCTATGACTTTTGAAAAAGGTCAGTTATGAGAAAACTCGTCATATTGACCTCTGATTATATGATAGAAAATTAATAATATTGTTTCACGTTCCCGGAGCATGATGTTTCACGTCATTTTATTCAACGTCGCGTCGTTGCAGAATTATTAGGTTAAGTAATAGCGTTTTATAACTGACGTTTTTTACGCCCGTATTTTGATTATACATCATACGTTTAAAAAGAAGCTTCATAGATATTCGCCTCTATATTAAACTCCTATGAATGAACCTGTAATAATTAAAGAAACTATCATTCGCGATTCTAAAATAAAAGAAAACTATCTAGAACTATCTGTTTCCGCACCGAAACGCAATCATTCCGAGTTTTTATCTGTTGCCAGAATACTGGCTGGAAAAAGCCATTTCTAATGACAACATCGATTTATAAAATAAAAAAGATTTATACGAAAACGTGTATTTGGATAAATAAATAGCAGCCGTGCTCACGTTTATTCACAACATCTTTTTTTTGTTTATCATTTATCAATGAGACTCCCTTAATTTCTTTCAAGACAATGACGGTCTAGAAAGTAACTGAAGATAAGTCTCTTGTCTTGTAATGAATTGCACTGAGATGTTATAAACGAGCAATATAAAAAATAGGATTTATAATGTTTCAGAAAAAAAGTTACCAATGAAGTTACACCAGTGTCCTTCGTACTCGATAAAATCATGAAATCCAAACAGAATATAATCAATAAACTTTATTATTATATAAGACTGAGAAATCAATCAAAAAAATCATTTATGAATAATTCGACCGATTCGATACCTACCTGACGGTCCTCGACATTTATCTATGGAACTCGTTCCCATTTTAAATAGTCATGCGGAGCAACGTGACTCGCCGTCTGGGAAAACTACATAATAATATATTTATTAGTTGCATATTGCGGTTGCATAGCATTTTGTTTTGTTCTATTTTTAATCTAAGTAAATCCTTTTTTTCTTAAATACGGTTTTATACGTACTTTTACTGATTGCGTGGGTGGCGCAGTAGGAGTAGATTTTGGGATGATAAATGAGATAACTGCTTAGCTACGAGAATGGTTATAGGTGTTTTTATGTCTTGATCTCAGTATCAGCCCGAAGTCTGAAAATGCCCGGCAATAGGCTCGCCCCCTATTATATAGGACCAAATGTAACTGACGAATCGATGTGATGCACCTGTGCCTGCACTTGCAATAGGGCTAAAGAGAGCTATCCTTTCTAGGTAAGCAGCGGCTTGGCTGTGCCCACAACATTGCCAAAGTCCATGACCGCTTACCATCTGGTGGGCCAAATAATAAAAAAAACCTGTTAAGAGCATTTTGGACTCACTTAGAGCATTATGGCTCCACAGTAATAGACGCCTTCAGAATGCTTTCGTCCTTTTGTTACGAAGCGCAGCTTTTCGGCACTAACTAAAAAGGGTACATCCGATCATGTTCAAAATAATTTTCGTTGAAAGTTTTTATTGTTTCAGTTTTTTTAAATTTAGAAGCTCTATCTGTTTATTTCTGAAAATATTCACATAATCAAAAGACTTTTTTTAAAACACTTAAAAGTACCTTTCAGTAGTTTCAGTTTTTTTTTTAAATCTGTCTATCACATTTTGCCTACGTTTGATGACATATAATTATAAGTGTCTTGCGTCAGTACATTACATATTTTATTGTAAGGTTTACCGATTATTAGCGGTTATTTGAAAGTGACCGTTACGCTTTTTCCACCGATGGCATATGAGATCACAGTACTAAAAATAAACGATTCATTGCTGTCTGGAGCCGATAAAATTTATTTCATAAAGATAGACACCACAATTTAATACATTAAGTGATGTCAGTCCATTCAAACCTCACGGTTTCTGTCGTATTTCGTGGTCTCTAGCAAATTGGTTTCAGTAAATGGAAATGGGAAGGTCACCTTCGTAAATAATGAATCAAAATAGCCAAACAGTAAATGCTATCGTTTACGTAATATAAACCATAACAAAGTTAATATTGTTCTTATTTGAAAACATTAGGCGACTGGCACACATCAGTTTTTAAACGATTTTCCGTAAACAAACAATAAATTTATGCAATCTATTGTTATTCTGACTATAATTAATTTGTAAAACATGTATGTATTCACACAGCGTCGAGCTTAACAAACAACATTGAATTTAATTTAAACACTTGCGGGCTAATTTAAGCCTCCTCGACTTGAGAGGACAATGCAACCCGGTTAGCATTGGAAATGAAAGGCCTGAAAACATCCCAACAGATCAAAATAAATGTCTGTTTTATAGGTGCCGAGAGAAAAGTGTTTTTTCACTTTAACGTTTTTATAGGGAAACATCAGTTGATCGGTGAAATTACCACGATTTCACACGAATCATTAAAGCGAAATTCATTCGTTTTAAAACAAAAGAACGAGATAATTAACAGTTTGATGTTAATATTATACCGATCTTATTCTTAGTATTTCTTATCATCTAACATACTTGTCGTTTACAAGCTGTTGTGACGTCATTGGTTTATTACAATAATTATGAAGAAAAAAATTTACGTTAAACCCAAGGTCCTATACGCCAACTGGTTTACAATGATTGTCGATCCCTTACTCTTTATGCGTTTCTTAGTAGTTTTTAACTTATTACGTGATACCAATTTCATTAGTACTGGATGTAAACTGTGTGTAGATACTAGAATGTAATAAAGAAATTTAAAAAAAAGTTACAGTTTCATAAACTTTTTAATCACACATTGCGGAATGCTGTTAACTGCCAGTTCTAATAACACCACCAAACTGAAACCATTTTTAAACTCATCAAAATAAAAATAAAACAGAATCATCTAAAACTGTATCACAGTAGCTGAAATTTTTAAATTTAGAAGCTTGCGTACAATTGCTGCGAAAAAAAGCGAGACATAATGGCAACCCAAAGGAAATTAAAACGTTAACAAGTAGAGGAGACACACCTCCATCGTTAATCTAAATATACATGCCACGAGTGCCACGAGTTTATGTCGGTACAAAGTCCACAGAACACAAGATAGGGTGCTCACTTAATAAAGATTAGGACAACGGAACACAACCATCAATTTAAAATAAGTAACACAAAACTATTTCTAAAGTTTAGGCTATCTGAAATTTAGCAGTCATTTATTTCACATATTATTCAAATAAAATCTGTCACTTAAGTCGCAGATAGGCTTATCAGATACTTATCTACCAAGGGTCAAACATGGTCTTAAATTCAGATACAAAAGTCAATTAACGATTAATAAAATTCGACACTATTCTGCTGTTAATAAATCTTTGTAACCATGTTTTAAACAAAGTAAATATTCTTGTTCTTAACTGGTAACCCTACACTAACAGTTGCGTGCTCGTTGTTTGAATACCACATGTCCCGCAGTTGGACCTTGGTATCTTGTGAAACGAAAGTCTGATCTAAATATGTCAATTTAGATTTAAGGAGATTTAAAACGTTGTATCGTGTTCCTTTGATACTTATTTGAATATATCTTTCTATGGATCTACGCTTTTTTATGAACTTTAACATGACATGTTTATGGAAAATATATAAAACCGATTTGGTCAGAAATGGCCGTATCTTGACCTCTACAATCTCATGACATAACAGGGCTGTAACGTCAGAGATTTATTTCACAACATTTAAGTAAACATTGCCTGTCTTTATGTACGAACGTATTCCCTTAATTTACAAAACAAAGATTAACACAAAGCCATAATTATTTAAACCACAGAAACTTGATTGTTTCTTCTTCTTCCTCGTTCCCTCTATGATGAGAATTGGGATTAAATTTAACAAGCGTCTTCTGAATAGACTGGGTAGACTGTGTGAAACCGAATCGCTGAAACGATCAAAGAACGGCTTTAAAGCGTGTTCTGCAAGGGCCCTAAGTATGTATAAATGATATTAACATTAATATAATCACTGTCAGTTCTTATTTCAAAGCTTAAGCAACTATTACTTAACATTATTTTGTTCTTGACAGTGTTAAGATTGATGGTTAATTTACCAACATCTGTTATTGCCGATGGATGATGTCATTGTCGAAACAGTAAAGGAATGAAGGCGTGTCTTTCTTCCAACGTTTTTATTGGCTAGTTCGCTCGCATCAAAACAACTTAAATGCCACTTGTTTAAACAACTTCGTTCGTGGTGTATTGACACTGTTTACTAACTTATACCTACCTACCGTGGGTATTCTATATGATATCTACCAACATACATTCTATGCTGAGTTTTCTAGTCTAAGTTTTTGCGAGTGCTATTGCAACAAGTTAATTAAAATTTTAATGAAATGAGTCGCCCTCTATTGACAATATTTTTACAGTTTTTATATTGCTCATAATTGTAGTACCAGAATCAGTTCGATTTTAACCATTAAATCCATAACTGACAAATAAAAATGTGAGCTACATTAAAAGTAAATAAGAGCTACTTTTTATTGTTTGTTATAAAGTTAAAAATCTTATATAAAAGTTAATGTTTGCTGCGATAATGCAGCCGCATCAAAAATTTGAACTAAGTAAGCTTTCAATAATTTCTTTCCAACTCCTCCGTTTCCTTCTGATTAATTTCGTTGCAGGTGCAATGACAGTAGGTTAGACATTCTGGCTTACAAGACTTGCAGTAGTAGATGTGAGGATGGGAATGTCTCTTTGATTAGGTTATTCTTATTTAAACTTTAAATACCTACAAATTGGAGTAAAATTTTCTTTGCCTTGATCTATTCATCTCTGTCTACTATCTCATATTTATCAATTAGTGTCAACTTTCATTGTTTCATACCTATTGTTCAATGTTGATAGCAGTTTAATATGTAGATTCCTCATAATGATGTTACATAATTTAAAAATAAAATGATGAGTCGTAGATAAATTTCCGCGTTGAAGAAGCTTGTAAAAAGCAGTCATTAGAATTATAAAAAACCTTATTGGACAGTAATTAAATGACAATGGATCGTAATTAATATAGAAACATTTTAATAACCTACTTATGATGTTTGATATTTTGAAAACTTTATCTAATTTAATATGCTATCAAAAATAACAAGAAGCAAGAAGTATTTCAATTTTAAATAAACATTTTAAAACACCAATCGAATCATTTCTCTCAAAAGATTGATGATTCCACAGTTAATTTATTCAACGTACTTACTTAAATCACAGAACAAGTATATAACTCTAATATAAACAATGAATTATCATATGACCCGGACTTTACGACGGGTAAGGTTAATGATAATAATAATTCGCTACCAATGTCCCACGAAGCTCATAAATATTCCAGTCGAGACATACGCATTCGAACATCATATTAATTAACTCTGATACTGTGAATCGGACACACCCACCAAAAAGTACTTCTACATTTAATCTCATTTCCTATTTGGGGACCAACACGCAATATAGGCGCAGATTCATAGACCACAATATGACTTTACTTTGAGGGAAAGATCAATTTTCAACCAATATGAAGTTTCATAATCCTGTCAAACTCTTACTTTACTTTCCAAAATCACCTTTTGCTTACTTAGTAAAGGCAAGGCACTGTCTGTGAAATTTAAAAAACAATACCTTTCCTGGCAGTCGGGTAAAAAGTAACTTTACTTAACTATCAAATTATACTATACAAAAATGTCATTCAGTGTGCAATATATCAAGTTAAAAGTTAAAATTATCAAAATAATTGTACTTTTAGTGACTGCAACAAAAGAAGATTGTAAGATTGGAACCATACTATGTACATTGTACATTCTCGATTACACGATATACCTAATACTATAGTCTTTCTTTGGATTGAATGACTGTCTGGATTGTATTAAAAGTAATAAGTATTTCGACGGCCCCTAAGTACAAAGCGACATGTCAAAAAGAGTGGTTTACAGGAGAGCGATTTTAAGTTTCAAACTGATCTGGGCTCTCATAGGTAATATTTTTTATATATTTTATTATTGACCTGTAATTCGTAATATAGGCCCATTATAAGGACGTAATGATTATTTTGAAAATTTTCATTTTTCCTGTAAAAATGGCATGATGACCGTTTTTACGCCAACTGCAAAAAATATTCTAAACGTTTAAGTCTTATAAGTCCGTTTGTACGTAGGCAAAATTAAAATACCATTTTATAAAGTAATCGAAATATACATTACAGAAAATAATATGTATTTTTACCATGATTAATTTAATAATGTTTAAATAGATGAAATTCATGTTCAGGACTAAAAAATGATAATCAAACAGACATATCCTTTTATACATGGGCACTGAAAAGAAGTGTATGGTTGTTAGTATGCAACAAAAAGAAGGACATGTTCTTAATAAAGAGGTTAGTAATGAGAAATAACAATTAAAACATAACGTGTTTATTGCAAATTGTGTATTTTTATTAAAATCTACATTTAGTATGTTATAACTTGGTAATATAACTTATTAATCACAGTGATTTTTTAATTCTAGTCAGACTTAGGTAATTTATAGGTACTTAATTCAGTTATCACTGAAAGCGGTACATAAAATTAAAAAAAAAACAACTATCAACTATAAAAGTAAGCACCTCAGTCTTTCACATACTTAATTAATTAGTTATTAAATCACAGGTTTTTTAGGACTAACCTTGACTTTAAGTTTTTAAAAAGTAATAAAGATCACAATTTAAAAATCGAAAAGAATAACTAAATTTGACTCTTAATTTATAATATAATTTTTAATTATTCTTAATTAGTCTAATCAGTCTCCGACATTACTAAATCACATTATCAAATCCCAGGATTACTAGAATGAACTTTGACATTACGTTTTAAAAAAATAAAAATATTAAGTAAGTATAACGATTTTTTTATAGTTAAACATTACAAAAACAAACTTCTTCTTCAATCAGTCTTCTTCATCTTCACTTTGTGTAGCGTTACCGTGCTTTAGATTTTTGTAATAGTTATGATATTTTAGCGGAATGATCATGGTATCACAAAAGTTAATCAAATCCTTGTATTTAGCTTCGGGTATAGCAATGGGCCCCTGTGTACAATTTTTCTACAGATAATATTTCCTGCTCTATTGTCTTAGTCTTTCTAGTTACTTTTCTGTTTAATCGTATCTAAATTCTACAACGTCTGGTTGATTTGCATGTACTTTAATCTCTCTTATTTTAGTCCAGGAATTTTTTTCTTCATTTGTGTCTTTAAGCCAATATTTAGTATTTAGCAAAGCTTTGAACTTTAGCACAAAATCATAATCAACTTTTTGGGTGGTTCTGGTGGTAACCCCTCATATCTTTTGTACACCTATATCAACATCATATTTATCCATAGCAGATTGAATAAAAGTATTACTTATAGCAAGAGTGTTTTTAAACATAGTCTTACATACCATAACCTTTTCTTTAGAATTATTAGTCAAATTACATGGCAAAAAAAACTTAAATACATTTAATCGTTTGGAATTCTGAGTCCATTGCTTTTTGGTTATTTTTTCAAATTGGAAGCAATAAAACTCCACTGACGAGAGTGATCACCTAAGTCCCAAAATTTACCAAACATATTTTCTCGGGTGGACGTATCGAACTTTTCAAAAAATTTCAATCGACAGTTGGTGTTACAAGGAGGTTTAATTTTTTTACCAATTTGCTCTTCACCTGAACGAGAAGTGTGACTTTTACCTAAATTTATAAGCAATTTTCTTTTTATATCTAACCAATGAGATTTATTAGTAGTCCTGTTCTTGATTATTGCTTTTTTCACATATATACGTTTTTTTTTCTTTGAATGCGGCGTTGAGGAACCAGAAAATTCACTAGACGCTAAGGCGCTGGATCTGACTGAATTATCAGATAAAACTGGAGTACTCTCACGATGTGAATCAATCTCGTCAACAATATCTCCAAATGAGCTATAGGGGCTCGGTACTGGTGTTGTAATTAGGGTATCAGGCGTGTTATGGAAAGAATTATGGAAACCGGAGTGTTCATTAGCATCTAAAGACTATGTGAAGTTGTCTTGCTGCGTAGTTAATGTGGAGGCAACGTTTGCATAAAAATCATTTTTGTCACAAAGAACATCATTAAATTCAATGCTACAACAATCACCTACAGTATCGGTTATATAATTAAAATCACTTTGAGACAGCAAGTTAATTGTAGTTGATAGTTGTTCACTATGAAATGAAGTTTCTGCTTCATGTGCGATGAATACTTCCCGTTGAGATTTGTTCCTTACATCTTTGGACGGATTTGATCCCTGAGGTAGGCGTTCCGCTAAAAAAAACAGAAAGAAATTGGTTGAATACCTAACGTAAATGGGAACAACTATATAAATTAATTGCTAAAATAAACGTATAAACGGACATGTAAGACTTGACTTCATTTAATTTGTTAAGTAATCTACAAATTAAAATTGTTCAATTTATTGAAATTAAGTATACTAATATAATTCATAGACAATTTATAAAAAAAAATGGATAAATGAATCGTTATATATGTATCGAAGTACATGAAGTCAAGTCTGACTTGTCCGTATTTATACTGGTATGAAGAATAGTTAAGTTAAAATTTGTTTATTCAGTAAAACAATGAATAAAAGGTACATACAATAGCATTATTGACAGTAATTGTAGGTATAATATGACTTACCTTCAACAACTTCATCGAGATAGTTTATTAAATCTTGAGCTTCACAAACATGTAATGCTGTATTTTTCGTATTCGCAACATAACTTAATAACTTTGACCTATTATTACTCATATTGCACAGTTATATTACGATATTAATAGGAAACACAGTGATTATTACAATTATTATAATTAAACTCGCAGGACTACAGGTACGAACATGCTCACATCTCATACGCCGCGTAAATGACATTAAGTTTGACATGTCCGCGTTCGCGCGGAATGGCGCGCAAATTCAAACACTGCATATGACTTTAAGTATAGATGTCCGCAAATACGACAGCAAGATCATTACAACGTTGACATTTGTTTTCATATACGTTTGTGTATCTTTTGAATAAATGCTTATAAAAAAATAAAAAAAATGTGGCAATATGCGTATAAATTAACGCAATTTAATAGTGAAATAAAAAAAAAATGCTATTTCAGATATGTCCTTATGTACGTAGGAGCCGTCGATTTATGAATTAAAATGGAAATTCTATATTTTATTTTTGTGCCTCTAGTCCTAGTATCCTAGTAGATCTAGGATCCGCGCGCTACCTAGTATATAGATATTACCTGAATTCATCAAGGAATATTGTTGAACTAAACGATGCAACTGCATGTCAAGTCCAACGAAAAATGTGCCTAGAGTTTTATGGCATAAAATATGTTTTTCCGTGACACGACGGATATAGCTCGGCAGAATGCTACAAAGTTGCAAATAGAAATTTAAAATAGGAATAAACTGACTTTTTTTCTTTTGTTAACAGTACGCTCGAGCCGTATCAGCCAGTTCGCGCCCCTACTCATCGCGCTGGTGGGTCTACCGGCACGCGGCAAGAGTCAACTTGCACACCGCCTCTCCAGGCATCTTAACTGGAATGGGGAGAGCACTAAAGGTAAATTATTTTAACTTAATAGTAAATATAAATTGTAGAAAACAATACCCGTCCTGACAGTCGGGTAAAAAAAGAATTTAACTATTTCTTAGGTATCAACTAAGAACACGCTTTTAATACCTATGCAATGTTTGCTCATAATTTATCAACATCATATAAAATTAAGGCTTTTAAGCATTAGTTAGTCTTCTCTGCTTGACACCAACTCCAGAGAATACTATGTACTTGCAAAAATACTGCGACTATTTGTAGAGTAGATGTACTTCTTCAGTTGTTGACTTTTGTGAACACAAAATCCCGCTATCTTGCTTTCAAACAGTTCATGACACTCGGTGAATGTACTTTCTTGCCTTTTAATCACATATACAGCTCTAGATTCTTCGAGAAATATAATATTTACTTATTTATTTGCAAATTATTTACTTATTATGAAAGATAAATGTACTGTTTGTAATACAATAACCTCTTATTCGAATGTAGACCAGTCTACAGCTTAACATTGAGCGATAACAATACCAGATAATATGATTATCGAGGATTTTCTAACTTAGATAATGGATTACATCTTCCGGGAAGAATGAAATTTGTAAAGTGAGCCTTATTCGTAAACTGATATAATATAGGTACTTAATCTTGTTTCAAGGAAAATGGTAATTAATATCTATGGTAATGAGATTGATGAGGTAAACAAACTTCAGCTCAGCGGGCTATCAACTTTACAGTTAAAATTAATGTAGAGAATAGAATTAATGTGTAGAATTCTTTATATTTTACACTAGAAGTCGCGCAGGGATTTGCTCCCGTCGTACTTTATTTGATCACTGCTTACCTCCTATTGGCCGTAGCGTGTTGTTATATAGCCTATGTTACTCAGTGATAACGTAGCTTTCTAACGGCAAAAGAATTTTTGAAATCGGTCCAGTAATTTTTAAGTTAATTCGCTACATATAAAAATACAAATCTTCTTTATAATATTAGTCTAGATGTAGAAGTTAGATCCATCTGTGTTATTGTCGCCTAATTTCAACATTAATCCAGATTATGATTGGTATAAGCCTATATTTTATTACTTTCTTGTATAATGTGACTCAAACAGTGGTGTCAATTTTAAAATATAAAAATAAACTTTATCTGTATGACTAAAATAGTGGTGCGATATTATAACGTAATAGAGTGATTCTTACTTGTATTATGCGTAGTCGATAATCGATTGTAATACAAATATAGAATGTTATCACTTATCGATGCTAGTAATAAAATGTATTGAACGTTGAATCACAGAATAATGTTTTTAATGTAAAAACTGCTACGTAAATTTATTTAACTTCTCTATATATAATGACTTTGGCCTTCTAGATATAAATAGCTTTCTTTTTTCTCAAAACATTGTAAAGAAAAGTCGCTTTCTGCAATGTTTACTATGCCTGTTTGTATATCCGTAAACTCTTAAAAATCTCAACACATTTTGATGCGATTTTCACGCTAATCTTTTATATAGATAATTATATTTCTTTAGGGAGTCAATGCTGTTTTCTGTTGTTTACGTAATTATATACTAAGTATATAAAATACAGTTATATTCCTTTGATATGCGAGTCGCTCGCTTTCATAATCCACACGTGTACTCTAGTTTCATGAAAACCATATCATATATTACCACAAAATTGACATAAATATCGATGATATTGCATACTAAACTTGTCAGTATATATATAATAGTATTCTGTCATGTTTTGACATTTGTAAGTGCCGGGCTAGTCTAATTACAATTTCGATATGATTTCGCACTGTTTTTCCGTGTCGGTTTTTCTACTCGCAAAATTCTAGAAGGATGGGAATTTATATTATGTCATTGTATCGTGTACTATCTACATATGCTAATATTATGAGCTATAGGGTTTGTTTGTTTGTTTTGTAGCGCTTATCTCAGGAACTGCTGGTTTGATTTGGAATGTATAATAATGTTGAATCATATTATTTTAATGTTGGATAGTCCATTAATCGAAGAGGGCTATAGACTATATAACATCACGCTACGGCCAATAGGAGTTGAGTAGTGGCTAAACAAAGAACGACGGGAGTAAAAGGGTTATCAATGCAGCTACTGTCTACCTAGATTGAATCTTCCGTAACGCCTCTTTAAAAAAAAATCTAGTATGATAATAGAAAAACGGTTGTTTTACCACTGGCTGTTAAGTGTTTGATAAGTTATCCGAAACTTATGTGACGGAATTTATAAAAAAAAAATTATAGGTCAAATTCTATAATTCAATTCAAATAGACTATCAGATCCTTATTAGTGGTGAAACAGGGGCTTGTTATCAAAGAAAACTTGCTCTTACCCAACTGTAATCTATAAAATAGAGCTGTCATTTAAACATAAGATATGTTTACATACTGTTTAGTAGGTATGTACACAATAAATCATATAAGCCTGAAAGCCCTGACACAGATCCGCCGCCCGTCTCGTGGTTGTCTCCTCTGAAATGAAATGAAATGAAATCTCGTTTATTCATCTAGGTTACAAGGTAACACTTATGAAAGTCACAAGAATGTAACAGGTTATCCGAAAAGTAGTGTCAGCAAATTTGCCTACGACCTCTCCGAACAAGCTATCGTGTTCAACTGATTAGATAGATATTAAATAATATTCATCTTGATAACAGAACTAGTTCAATATAATAGCTGCATTTCGAACAGAGATTTAGAGAGAGATTTTTTATTTATTTACAACATAATGCACAAAATATACACATAGGCGGTCTTAATGCCAGAGGCATTCTCTACCAGAAAACCTTAGGGTGATGCAGAGAAAAATTAGGTAGATGCATTTAGTAAAAAAGTTCGTGTGAAATGTATATTGTATATATATTATATACATATACCTACATACTACAATACATAAAATAATATATAATATTCCACCACATTCACACAGCGCCATCTAGTCCCACAGTAAGCAATTATATTTGCTAGTGTTATGGGTACTAAACAACTGATATACTACTTAAATAAATTTTTTTTTGTAAATACATACATAATATAGATAAATTACACCCAGACACAGAACAAACCTTTATGTTCATCACACAAAGATTTGTCCTGGGTGGGGATCGAACCCACGACCTCCGGCTGAGCAGTCAGGGTCACTAACCACTAGACCAACAGGCCAGTCTTATATTTAAATATATATGTAAAATATATGTATGAAGGATGTATTTAGTAAGAAAATAAAGTGATTCTATTGGTTCTTAACGAACATACATAAATGTCCTACTGATGGGCACGGGTCTCCTCCAAAGAATTTGGAGGGAACTTAGCCTACTATACCACGCTGGATAGGCGGGTTGGTATAGGGTTTGTTTCGAATTTTCCTTTTCTTGCAGTGCTCTTTTCTCTCTTAGTCGCATTTTACGACACCCACGGGTTAAGATGGGGTAATGATAATATTATGTATGCTTAATCCGTCACTACACAGATCAGCATAACAAACATATTCTTCTCTAATCTCTGGCGAAAAAGCATGGGCGTGTTATTAGTTTGCAGATAACGTTCTGGTTAATAACTTTAATCCAATTGTGTTATTGTAAACATTTGCGATGACTGGCATTTATTGTTGTTAAAATATTATGATGATAACAATATCGCCTTGTATTTTCGACGTCCATTTAATTTTGTAGTTGATCCATTTATTTATCATGGCAATTTTCTAGAAACATTTTTTGGTTGATATAAAAAATATCATTCATCGTCTGATTGCCATAATAAAAAAAGCATTTATATATAAGATAACATAACACAGTTATGCATTTAGGTAAATATATATTTACATATCTTTGTTAGTCTATATTTAATTATTATTTAATTTTTTTCAATGGTTATACCGGAGAATATGTTACTTAGGTATATGAAGGCTTCTTTGTATGGCTTAAAACATGTTGTAACTGTAATTTTGCTTTATTCTATATATATTTTTGCACACATACGTCAAGAATTTTTGCTTAGCACCTATCTTTTATCATTACTTTTTTGTAAGCCGGATTATGCGTCGTATGATTACTCTTTTTATTTGACTATTACTAAGCAATAATGTTGCGACGTAACTATACTCGTACAAATAGGTAATCTGCTGATTAATCAAATAGAAAAGACTTGTCATTGATAATAATTAGATTGAAAAAATCTAATTTTTACAATTGATGTTACTTAGCTAACGTCAGAATTTTTTATAGAGACGTAAATAGGAGGGGGGGAGATTTGTTTTTTATATTAATTTTTACAACTACTAATGTTTATGCATTTATCATGTCAATATAAAAATAAAATTGCCAAAAAGGAGACATAACATTAAACATAGACTTTTCTATAATAATTTTATATAGTAAAAGTCTATGTCAAAGACTGTGGTACCTGTCACTAGAACGTTTCTTCGAGTTCATTGCTCTAAAGCTTTAAGGGTCTTGACATTATGCCAATTCATTCCGGTGAGTCATGGGCTTAATGGTCTACCTTCAGTTATTTCTTTGTGTTATCTCTGACTCGTTCCAGGAAAAGTAAGCTGATCTCTGTTAATCAATTTTTCATCTTACAATTATCTGTTTAAGATTCAATATCTCTTAGCAACATTTCTCTTCTTATGACTTTATTCGACAAGATCTCTAATGGATACACCGGCATAATATATAACTGGACTATGTCAGGCCTGTCATTGTTTTTTTAATGAGATTATGGGGACAAAGTTATAGCTATATAACCTTATATACTTTTGACACTGACTGTACTTAAGCTAGTAGCAGGTACAGGAGAAATACCTACCTAAACTCCTTTAATCATCATTTCAACCCATAAACGTCCTATTGCGGGTCTCCTCCACGCTGGCCAGACGGGTTGGTAGGTACAGGGTTTGTTTCGAATTTTTCTTTTTTTGCAGTGCTCTGGTCTGCATAATGTAGTCCCTTAGTCGCCTTTTACGACACCTACGGGTTGAGATGACATTATGTATTCTTAATCCGTCACTACAGGGAATTACACGGAATTTCCTCACAATCCTAAAGTATTGATGTAAGTGCCTAGTAGTTACTTCAAAATTGTCACTACAATGTTTCACTAAAACCTATTTGTAATCATGAATTTGTTTTTAAAGTAATTTGTTTTGTTCCAGTGTTTGACTGCAGTGAATATAGACGCCGTCATATGGCTTTGTACGGCAGTCACGATATATTCCGAGCTGACAATGCCCAGGGTTCAGCCATCCGTCGCCAGAGCGCTCGGGAAGCAGTACAAGATGCTGTACTCTGGCTGAAGGATGGAAATAGCGTTGCTGTGAGTATTTCCAACGGTTTACTTTCTTTCTTAATAGCCTTTTTGCATTACTAAGTTATTGCTATGCATAACTGCCTCGGTGGCGCAGCGGGAAGTGTATATGACTGCTTTGCAAGAGGTCCCGGGTTCGATTCCCGTCGGGTGAAAATGGTATTGGGTTTTGGTGATTTTCCCGGAGTTTGGTAAACAAATGTTCCCGGTTGATGACAATAGGCTTGCCCCCTATTTCATGGGACCAAACATAGCTGGCGAAATGTGGGTGTGAAACACCTCTGCTTACCCCTTCGGGAAAGAAAGGCGTGTGCTATGTAAGTTATGAAATAAAACAATGATGTCGTTGATAGTTTTCTGAAAGGCTATTGCATATGATCTAGCAACGCATCTGGTGGCGAGTTGTAACAGCTACCTACCACAATAAGAATAACCATACCAATAACATAAAAGTAGCGAAACAGCTGTTAAAAACTTGGATTGGCAGTATAAGGAGCAAAGGTATAACTAACTAGTACAGCAAGCAAACACAAATTGAAATTATTTTTTTTTTCGTTTTGGCTTATGTTCTGCATATCTTCAGTAAAGTAATCAATCAACTTTATTGACGTGTTTTCATATAGTTTTTATGTTACTCATAATTAACACGAATTGTTATAAATTTGGAATATCTAAAAACAATATAGCTGACAAAAACTGGAAACACAACTGTACAAGTCAGGAAACGTGAAATATTTGGTAAAAAGTTCTCCCACACGGTCAGCTTATTTGCACAAACATCCTGGATGTATGAAGCGTTACTTTTATATCTCTATCTCCCGTTTTTTATAGCCATGCCATGCCATATAATACTTGTTGACACATAAATAAATAATAAAAATGGTATATGATACAAAATTAGAATAATAATAAAAGAAAATTTCGATAGCGATACAAAATACATAGAATTATTTTAATTAAGAGTGAAAATTGCAGCTAACAAAATTAAATATGGCAACCAAAATGTAATCATATTCAGGCATTATTTATATTTAAAATAACGAAGTACATACTGATAAGATAGTGTGAACACATCATATTATGATGAAACATAAGTCATAATATACTCATACAATTTTAATTAAATTTAGAAGCTATGTCTATCACAACCACAATAATATTAACATTGAAGGGTAGCTTTCGATCAGTGAAAGAATTTGCAGAATAGATTAGCACGTATAAACAGAATTATTAACTTATGTTTTTATCTGAGGATAAAAATTAGAGGAAATTTACTCCGCTCCAGCTCCATAGAAAACAAATTACCACTACTTATAACTTTTCATAAAAATTAGTAAACTTCCCACTTTGATAACTGGGTGATACACCGTCTAACCCCGTAATAATCTTGACCAAACGAAGTGAAGTCCCTCGTTAATTATGATCAGTTAATCTTTTAACTCTTTAATCACGTGATATGTAAGTAGCATTTAGGCATGACCTTAAGATCTTAAGTGCATTTAGACGTCATCAGAAGTTGAGCTAAACAAATCTTACCATAAAACCATTGCCTTATAATCATAACATTCGTCGTAGAAGTACACACTTTTTATCACTGAACAGAACTCCAATTCGATCCAAAGAAAATAAGTACATACAACAAGAAATTATACCTTTTGTAACTATAAGATTGGAATTATTTTTGCATAATATGTTATTAATGAAATAATTGTATGACCATATTTGTCTGACACCGATTGGTATTGAACTCAAAAATTGTCTTTACAGATATTTGACGGCACTAATATCACAAGGGAGCAACGTCGCGAACTCAGCGAGTACTGTATTTCCGACATGGGCTTCAGGATCTTGTTCATCGAATGTGTTTGCGAAGACCAGGAGCTACTTGAAAGGAACATCATTGAGATCCTCCATTACTCAGCTGATTACAAGTTAATGAGTGAAGAGGAAGCCGTTGATGATCTGAGGAAGAAATTAGAACATTACATGCGTCAGTACGAGCCTATTGATGAGAACTTGGAGTCTATCAGCTTCGTTCGTGTGGAGAATATGGGAGAAACAGTGACAGCGCATAGAGTGGCCGGACAAAAGGAGTCTGGTATACTGGGCTATCTGTCTGGAATGAGAGTTCTACCCCAAACCTTGTATTTCACTAGGGTAAGTGTCTTTCTTAATATAATTTTCATTCATATCTATAAGATTTATTTACATTTAATTAACACACTGTTGTCACAATATTCTCAAATCATATAGTTACGATTATTGTCCGTGTAATGATGGATTAAGAATACATAATGTCACTACCCCAACTCAACCCGTGGGTGTCGTAAAAGGCGACAAAGGTAACCTTAAGCAGACAAGAGCACTGTGAGAAAAGAAAAAATCGAAACAAACCCTATACAAACCCGTCTGGCCAGCGTGGCATAGGCTAAATTCCCTCCACATTATTTAGAGGAAACCTGTGCCCAGCAGCAGTGGGTTGCTTATGGGTTGCAATGTCGTTTTAGTACAAAATTATAGGAGTAGAACCTGAGAATTTTCATAAAGCCATAACATGATAATTCCTATGTCACTCTTCGCTCCTCTGACTATAAATACAAGAAACTCACGTGAATCCATATAAACATACAACACATGTTTGCATTAATAATATTAGTACGGACTAAGAATAAATATGTAGGTCCATAGATATTGTTTACATTGCACAACATATGTAATATTGATCTTGTAACAAGAAATCTAAACTCAGAATTGGTCTAGGTAATGTGTTATTCATCATCCATGTTTACTGATGTTATTAACAGTTGACCTTACAATAGTTTATTTTTATCATTAAACTCGACACTCTCAAGTTTAGATAGACCTAAGGCGCTCAGTACACGTCAGCAGTTTTACCACAGCCACAACTATGATTGACGGATAACCTTTGATAGGTTATCCGTCAATCATAGTCCAATCCAATGATTGATGAAAATCTAGTGTAAATTCATTATAAATAGCTAGTAAAACTGACAGCAAAACTTAAATATGAGGATATACTTAAAGCTTGTAATAAAAAATCGAGTCTGTAAACAACCATGGTAATCCTAATCATTACCTTAAAAACAATATATTACATGGAAAAACTTTTTTAAATATGTTTTGCTTGTGTTATCCCATTCGTACGAACGTTACAAAACATGGAAATGCTCGAGAAAATGCTTTAATCTATACTCAATTGTATTTATTATCTGTTACCAAACATTTTAATTTGCATGCTGAATGTAGTAGGCGAAGTATGACGAGCTGTATATAATATAAGATCTGTAACTACCATATTTCAAGCAAATAAACACTCTATTACTATTACTCACCTTAAAAGATGACTTGATTTTGCTTGAAATTATGTATTTACTATTGAGACCCCGGTGCGTTTCTGGGAAGAGATAATTTAGTGATTTTTCTAGATAGATTGATTCAAATAAACATGCCTTGCCAAGTATCTTAGATTGAAGTCGTAATGTACCAGCAACGTAATAATGTAAATATATTTGTTTTACGTTTCATACAGTTGATGTTTACAATTTTATATGCGGATACATCTGCTAGGATAGTACTTGGAAATAAAGCTTATGTTTATAAAACTATAATATTATCTCATTGATTATAATTATAATTATTATTATTTTCGCAAGTTTATTGGAAATTAGAATTACTCTTTTTTGTTTTTCCTTAATTGACTCTTTACGATGTTCAGAGTCTCAGAGATTTACGTAAACTTAGTTATCTGGATGTGGTATACCTTTGTGCGTATTCGTTCGTTTGTTGAGGCATTACTTATAACCCGTTACAAGATCATCACAAAATAATGAAAATATCCTATCTAATGTTAGAAATCATAAAACGAACAGTTTTAGTTATTTTTACAAAGTGATCTTAGACATAAATATTGTGTTATAACATATGTTGTTTGGTTAGTTATTTCTGATACATTATGGCATTTGATATTTTGTGTTTTAGGCGTCACCGATCCTAAGTCCAGCTATTTATTTACTAGTAATGAAACTCTTATCGGTGCCAAATGCGTCAAGCGCCATTATATCTTGTTTTTAATAACATAGCTGTAAATTCATTTACCTGTACCACCATGAAATATTTGAAAATAATGAACATACGCATGCGCATAAAGTTAAATTAGTTTCTGTAAAATGTGAAAATGTAATTAATTTTACAGCACTAACACGTCCCAATTTAATGACTGTATGAACAGATTTCTAAAAAAACACGTGCGTGGGACACGTGGGCACACAGGAATATTTACAGTTTTGATTTTGGATGCAAATTTAAAAAAAAACGCAAGTATATTTGATATATGCCAAAGTTTGCTGTTATGGCCAAGTTATATATTACAGCAAACTTTGGCATATCAAATATACTTTGTACCTACATATTATGTAATAACTAAACTTGCCAGTCCATTTAATGTGATATTCAAAATAACAGACAAATCTGTAGCCAACATTAAATCAAATTTTTCTTGTTAGTCGTTACCACACGACTTCCTAACACCTCAACTAAATCCTCAATTAAGTCAATTAAATTAACTTTAGTGT
The DNA here is from genome assembly GCA_905147015.1 of Laspeyria flexula. Taxonomy (NCBI): domain Eukaryota; kingdom Metazoa; phylum Arthropoda; class Insecta; order Lepidoptera; family Erebidae; genus Laspeyria; species Laspeyria flexula. Next base: position 4,185,172 of record LR989964.1, on the reverse strand, counting down.
TAATTGAATTTAATCTTTACAATAACGATACTATAGTTTATATTAATTTCCAGCACGGCGAGAGTGAATACAACGTGCTCGGTCGGATCGGCGGTGACGCCTCTCTATCCGCACGAGGACAGCTGTATGCACAAGCGTTGGCTGACCACATCAACGCGCTTGGCTGCCGTGACCATATGACTGTGTGGACCTCAGAGAGACGACGCACTAAGCAGACCGCTGCTGATATTAGAGGACCTAAGAGAGTCGTCAGAGCACTCAATGAATTGGACGCTGTAAGTACCTTTCATCAAATTCCAATTTATTAACAATTATATGAAATTTGGTGCTCCCAAGCTGTATTTAAAATGGCAGTAAATACTTTTTATACGATTGCCATAAGTTATAGAAGTATATAGTTAAAACATAAAAAGTAAAATTGAAGATGGAATGTATAAGTTTTTGTATACGTAGATGACGTTATCGTTTCTAGTAGTGGCGATTTCGTCCAAACATTTTGATACGTATGCACTAATTAGACCGTTCTGAAAGATTAAGAATTTAGTGCAAATATATCATAAATATCAAACTTTCCATAGCTATTTAAACACAATAAAACCGATAAAGCGGTCATTTTCATCGCAATGAAAATATTAATAACTCATACGTCATAATGATCCACAATAGATAATAATTTATGAAAAACAAGATTATGAACGGTTTGCAAGATAATTATCTCGTTAATTACTTGAAAGCTTTAAAATTTTGAAACACATTGCACGTTTTAAAGAAAAATTTAATATTCATGATGTATTTACTTACAATTTCAAAACAATAGATATGTGTTGGTATCCGATACAATGATAATTATATTAATATACAATTGAACTGGCTTTTTTAATAGATATGACGTAGTAAAATGAACTTAAGGTCATAGTAATCATTTATACAATAGGTATATCTAGCCACAATATAATAATAATAAACTAAATTGTACCAGAGAAGCGATGGTGGCTGAATGGAGAAGAGACCGCCGTGCAAATCACGCGGTCCGAGTTCGATTCCAAGCAGCAGTACCAATGTGGATTTCACTTTGTGGAATTTATATGTACTAGTCAAGTGACTTACCATCTGCTAACGGTGAAAGAAAACATCGTGAAGAAACCCACATACACTAGAAGAAATTCTAAGTGTATGTCTGATTCACCAACCCGCATTAGGCCAGCGTGTGTGGATTATGGCCTAAACCCTCTCAGCTCTCTAGATAGAGGAGAGGAGACCCGAGCCCAGCAGTGGGACATTAATGAGTTGCTGATGTTGATGATGATGACAATTGAACTGGCTTTTTTAATAGATATGACGTAGTAAAATAAATTTTAGGACATAGTAATAGTTTATACAATAGGTATATCCAATATCCAAAGCCACAATAAACAATACAATAATAATAAACTAAATTGTACCAAGAAATGAATGTCTAGATTAAAACTAGTTTTTTTATTGCTTTTTTGTTTATTATGGCTAGATGTATTGTATATCTGATAACTACGACCTAGACAAAGTTTGTAAGGCGACTAAATGAGCACGATTATTATACATTCAACCGCGACTTTATTATGTGCTGTCAACGTAAGTACAACATTAAATGTCGTCTGTTGTATTTTTCCAAGGTATACGTACCCTTTTATCGTGTTTGTTTACTGGATCAATTCCCAACATTACCTATGCATACTTTAGTATTCTATATACATATAATTGTACACTTATCGACACAGTTATTGATTGGCTTTCAACGAGATATGAATATATTCAAATGAGTGCAAAACATTGAATGTTTACACAGCACTTCAAAGATAAATAATTCATGATGGAAATGATGTATTTTATATCTAATTTGTTCAGTTCCGTTATTGTATAATATAAATTTAATAATAAGTTGCTAATTATATTACATTTTGTAACGATATGACGTCACCTAATCCGACTATAAAGATCAACAACAAAAACACCCACAGTGAAAACGCGTAGCAAGATAAACACTACTATCGACACTTCACTATTATCGACCTTAAATCTATTGACACAAGATGGAATATCCTATTTTTCAATAGGAGTGCCATATATACTTATTTTAATAACAGTTTCTGAACAATCATCGCAATTAACAAGCTAATTAGACAGATAAATATTATCAAATGTTGAATCTTTCATAATATGTTATGATTTTAAAATGTATGTTGTCTACGCACCTGATGTTTAACTAAAGATATAATATCAAAATCATGATATATTAGCTATTGTAACGTAAAATAATTGACAACTCTTCCTAACTGTTAGACTAAATTATTATTTACTAGTTTCCGCCCGCTGCTTCGCCCGCGTTGTATGTATTTAATACCTATAAACCTTCCTCTTGAATCACTTTATCTATTAAAAAAAACCGCTTCAAAAACCGTTGCGTAGTTTTAAAGATTTAAGCATACATAGGGACGGACAGATAGCGACAGCAACTTTGTTTTATACTATGTAGTTATTAATTCGTTACACACGAGTATTCTGCATATTAATTGTATTAATTAATTCTGTGATTTTTTTTACTTAAACTAGGTAGGAATTGTACTTGAAAGATGATTTGGACCATAATCTTATACTAATATTATAAAGTGGAAAATATTGTTTTTTTTATTTGATTGATCTTAGAAACTACTTAACCGAATTCAAAAATTATTTTAGTGTTGGATAGCCCATTTATCGAGGAAAGCTATATAACATCATGCTACGACCAATAGAGCCTGAGTAGTGGCCTATCTATGGGAGCGAAGCCCTGGGCAATCATCATCATCATATCACCCCAACAACGTCCACTGCTGAACATAGGCCTCACCCAATTTAGGCGATTTTGTGCCGCATCTAACGGCCACCTGCAACCTTAATAAAATATCAACATCATCATCATCAGGCTCAGGTCTCATCTCCTCTAACTAGAGAGCTGAGATGGTTTTGGCCATAATCCACTCACGCTGGCCTAGTGCGGGTTGGTGGATCAGACATACTCATAGAATTTCTTCTAGGGTATGTGGATTTCCTCACGATGTTTTCCTTCACCGTTAGCAGATGGAGTCACTTGACTAGTACATATAAATTTCACAAAGTGGAATTCACATTGGTACTGTTGGTAATAAAATATGGCCACGGACAATAGCCGGTTTAAAATATCTTATAATACACCTTCATTATGGAAATTTTCATCGTATGCCGAGTAACAGACAATAATAAGTATTGTATTCAGACACTTTGTATCTCATATTTCTATGTTGTATATTTCCATCAACTTCATACAGCCCCCTGATTCTGAGCTGTCGGAATATTTTCGGCCAGAACTGTCAGTTTATTTAAAGTTAAAAAACAGAATGTTAAAAAAATAGATGGATGTAGAAAAAATTCCTTTATTAATCAGTTTAATTTAATTTTCTATACGCTAAACTAATTTCTAACACTTAATAACTTAAGCTGTAAAAATACGTCGTTCTAAAATTCGAAAAAGTTTACGATCCGGGAGCAATCCGATGAGTCAGAATCAGGGCCCTGATCTTTGCTCCATTTCAGTTTATCGTTTCTAGAAGTTAAACAGTCAACTAACGTGTTTGCTATACAATTTACCTTCAACATAGTGTAACAGCTGTCGATTCACGCTCATTACTTCGCGTTACTGCAATCATAAAATGAACGCCTTGTCGCATAAACTTGGCTTCAGTTGGTGCGTTTGATTTACGATCTATTTATGTCTGATCGATCCATATTACGGTTACCTACGTCAAATGAGGACGTAGGCTCTGTTCACACTGATGGATTAGCAGTTAGTTGTTTGTAAATAAAAAAAAATCTGTTCTTAGGCCCAGTTTCATGGCTGCCTAATAAGTGTCTGATTTCTTACATTTTGACTCATTTTGACGTCATCATCATCATAGTAACCCATTATTGTCCCACTACTGGACTACTACTTTGGTTTTAAGCTGTAGTGCATTTGAACCCAAAAAATCTGTCACAAAGATGGCGTATCTTTGTGTTCTGTACGATTGATAACCAGTAATAGGTTACTCAATACTCAATACTCAATATTTATTTGCATTCCACAAATGTAGACTTAGATGGTAAAATTAAATTAAAGTAATTAGATCATTGTGGACCCTGTCGGGCACAGCAAAGTAGGAGAGAGGAGGATATTATATATTTATTATATGTAATGCTAAATACTCAGTGTCTTTTCTTCGAGGTAATCTTTGATTGTGTAGTAATTTGTTGTATGTTTGTATCACTGTGCGTAGCCTGTACCTACCGCAGACATTTGTCACACGTTATATTATATTTTATATCAGTAAATGGATTGTTACGGATTATCACAATCGAATTACGCATAGTACTTACATTCCTCATTTATCTAAGACTATAATACCTATATTATCTAAAGAAATTCAAAACATAACGATAACCACCAACATTTCAAACTGTTTCGTTCTGAATTAAAATATATATATATACATTATGTGTATATGTTACCGGAAATGTATGAAATCTAGGAATTGTTTACAAATCCTAGGAAATTTATACAAATCCGAAGCTATTTAGTAAATGTATAAAATATTGTTTCAAAAGCTATTTAATACATAGATATCCTGGGAAATGTGTACATGTCCTAGGAATTATATATAAATCCAATATCGTATTAGGAAATAAAACACGTTGTTAAAATGAGAATAATAATTTTTATTAAAGCACTCGTTGAGACAATCAAGTAACAATCATACTGTAAAATATAATACCTATCTTTAATTTAGCTATCGCGCATAGGTCACCGGAGCCCTGCTTCGAGGGCTCCTACTTCTGGGTGGTTTGAAAAAAAATCCATAACCTAACCAGTCCGAGTCGGATTGCTCTGAATCGGGGTTGTTGAGTTTAATACCCTTCCCTCGCCCTGCTATCCCGCGTACCCATTGATATCTCAAATGTTTTACATTTCCGATTGCTATTTAGGAAATGTATAGATTTCCGAGGAAATGTGTCTAATATAATTTATTTCACACATTTCCGTGCGATTTTAGGAATTACATACATTTCCTAGGAATTATATACAATGACGGATTACATACATTTCCGTTAACATATCTATATAAAACAGAACACTTATGAAGACCAAAGCAAGTATACGAACTTTCGAAAATCACAGACTAGACATCCTTTTGTCTAAATTTTACATAATATAGTATATGTACATATATAACCTGCTTTCAGTTTTTCCAAACTTATATACATACGAAAACAATAGACGCAAGAACATAATTATAGGAGCTATATACCTATTATGTGGTTTGTTCCAATAATGCATCTGTGGTCCAGCCTTTACTCGTCTGGCAGACGGAAAAATACTGGGCATCGATGTTTTTGTAGATAACTTGCTCTATATTATTGTCTGACTCATTGAGAATTGCCATTGACATTGAGACAGTTATAAATAGGCGAAAATGCGTTCATTCACATTGAACAATTGCAATTGTTAGTAATAATATGTTGTAACAGGTGGGCTGGTTGATTTCGATTTTTTTTGAATTCGAATCGAACTGCCAAATTTTCGAACAGTCATCATCATCAGCAACCCAATAATGTCCCGCTGGTGATCCGCTGACATGTCCTAAATATATTTACACTAATAGTTTTGAGATATTACCTAAATCTTAGTTCATTTTAAACCACTTACCTACAATGGTTGGACTTCAACGGTATTGGGTTTTACTAGCGTCAGAAATAGCATTAGTCTAGAAATGATCCCGGTCAGTTGTCAATGTCACCGTGGCGCAGTGGTTAAGGTGGTCGCCTCGCCACTACATCGCCGTGCTGGGTGACGTGGGTTCGATTCCCACACGAGACAAATATTTGTGTGATTCATAGATATTTGTTTCTAGTCTGGGTGTACTTTGTGTCCGTTAGTTTCATGTTTGTAAAGCTCCCCGCGACACAGAGCTTGTTCCCTAGTGCGGGCGTTGTTTTAAAAAAAATTATAGAAAAAAAAAAAAAAAAAATGTAAAAGCATATAACATATTTTAACAAATGAATCCTCAAGAAATTTTTGTGTCATATAAAATACGTCATAACTTTTATTTTGAATTTTTTAAAACGGACCAGTTGTTCTTGAGTTTACCGCGTTTACCAAACAAACTCTTCAGCTTTAGAATATTAGTATAGATTTTTATGGACCTGCGTTTTATCGACTATAGCTGATATCAGCGCCTGGGCACTTTTGCGCTACTCGAGTTTAGCCGACACGACGTAGGCGTTCAAAAATCAATATAGAAAATAATAAAATCTACAAGGCACAGATACAACAATTTGATATCCACGTTTATAGACTGATCTAGCTGTTACGATAAAATACATCTGCAGAATGCAATTAATTACGTTTCATTGAGAATCACGTTTATTTCAACGAGACAAAAGCACGTTATGCTACTTATGCCAGAAACAAGAATTGTTTTTAAAAATACTACGTACCACGTGTTTTTAATCAATTTGCTTTAGCAATAGATCAATGGAAATCTTATTTTTCATTAATACTATTTTTCGTGACGCATAATTCCTCCATTGTTTAGGTTAGCTAGACTTATTACATTTTCTATCATTAGAATAGAATTCCTATAAATAAAAATGTATGTACCTATGTGGGGATGAACGGATGTTTTTAATCATTCACTAAGGAGTTGTACTAATATAACACGATCACGCGACCCCATAGACGTGATCTGCGTTCGTTCACACGAGATGGAAGTGACTTAATTGCATTATTATGAGATGCAATGCAAATTGCAAACTGTGAAGTGAGTCCGCTGCCGCTCACATACTAAGACACTATTGCGCCAGTGATATCATTCGTACATCGAAATATTTAAAGTTAAATATACTTATATGTTATATATAACTTAATTCGAAAAATGCAGTCCCGTGGAATCTGCAGACGCAGCCACGCGTCACGCATGGAAGCTAATCCTAGCAATATTATAATTATGCAATTTATGGGGATATTTAGATGTTTTTTTCCAGCGAATACTAAGTACTGAATGAATAGACTTTGATAAAACTTGGCACACAGATTTACTATGTCTTGGATTAACACATGGGATGTTTCATCTCGGTAATATAGATTTCCATTGGATTTCCGGGAAAAGACGCAGGCATTAGCTACCTCCTTATAAATTTGATATACACATTGGTTTGTCATTACAATTATTCTCAACTGTAATTAACCAGTACCATTTCTTCCTTTTTCAGGGCATCTGCGAAGGGCTTACATACGAGGAGATGCAGGAACGGTTCCCCCAAGAGTTTGCATGGCGTGACCAAGACAAGCTTCGCTACCGCTACCCCTGGGGTGAGTCGTACATCGACATCATGACGAGGCTCAGACCTGCCTTGTCTGCTCTCGAAGACGAACACAACGTCGTCGTGGTGGGCCATCAGGCGGTTCTGAGGTGCATGCTTGGGTACTTCTTGGACTCTAAGCTTGGTAAGTCAATGCAATTAAATATTAAAGAAATAACTGTTATTGTAGGAATATAATTAACAAGTATCCCTAGAAAGCATGACATTTTTATTTTGATTTTATGACTTAAAGATTTTACGATACTCAAAAACAAAACAGTTTTGATTCCTGAGCGCTATGACATGTCCTTCTTCAAACGAGGTTTAAAGAGAGCTATTCTCCAAAGGTAGGCAACGGCTTGGCTGTGCACCTAACATTGCCAACGTCCATGAGCGGCGGTAACCACTTACCATCAGGTGGGCCGCTTGCTCGTCTGCCACTTCAAGCAATAAAAAAAAAAACGTTTCTTGAAAAAATTCTGTATCGTAGTACAATTTACGTTACCCACTTCAAGATACCTATCTGAGTTGTAAAGAATGTACTGACTCCGAATCGAGGCAAGCTTCGAAAGACTGTTGACCAATAAGACCAAATAAGTATAATGTATTTACATTATCAGAAAAGGCGCTTGTCATTCGTCTATTGCTTGCTTGAAACTTCTCATATTTTCCCGGCTTTTCCAGCGTTAGACATGTGTTTTTTAATAAGCTACAACAGAGTAATACTCTCTGTTAGCCGACTAATATGTAGTTTGCGGCAAAATCAGAGGCAAGAGGCAAGCCCTTACAGTAATATTCACAAAACAGTCCTCACAACAGTTTTAAATAAAGATATTTTGTTTAATTGCAGATGAACTGCCATACATGAACGTGCCACTACACACGATCGTGAAGCTGTCTTCGTACGGCTACAAGTACAAGGTGGAGATGATCAAGCTGCCAGTTGAGTGCGTTGATACTCATCGCATACAGCCTAAGGTAAGCAATCGAAATTCAACCTTATTTTCATACATCGTAACCACTAGTTTTGTAAGAGTTTGCTTGCAGCTTATGACGGTATTGTATCCGCTTACAGACTACAGGCAGGTCGTATGCGATCGTCACGAGCTATAGTAATAGCCACAGAACAGAGATAGGCTTTTTTAGTAATAACACATACAAAATAAGAAAAGATAGCATAGCATCACGCCTTTTTCCCCGAAGGGGTGGGCAGAGATGTGATGTGATGAGATCACACCCACATTTCGCCAGCTATGTCTGGTCCCATGAAATAGGGGGTGAGCCTATTGTCATTAAAATTATTTATTATTTAAATACTGGAATTTCCTGATAGAGAAATCGAATACCATTTTTACCCGACCCGGGAATCGAACCCGGGACCTCTTGCACAGCAGTCGAAAAAATAAGAAAAGATAGTTACACAAAACAAGAACTATACGGATCATAGTAACATATATAATATTATCTAACGTTAAGTGTACATAAAGTCTATAGGACAAAATTTATAGCTTACACTATTAAAAACTCGATTCCAGACATGTATAATTTTAATATTTACTTGAATAAACATGATTTTCTATGTAAAAAATACTTACTTATGAAATACCGTAAGACTGTTCTTATCAAAACAGTCTACAACATATATGACATGATTATTTTAATTGAAATTAACATCAAACATTCATCTTATGCTTCAAAGTCCGTTCTAAAACTTTTGCTTTGAATAGTCATCGCTGTATTATTAATCATAGCTGTCTGATGACAAATGGTTAGTGTAGGAGCAATTTTGACTATTTGTCCATTCATCTACCATCGCTACTTTCCGTTACTACGAGATATAGATCAAGTTTCAAGTAAGCGACAAGAAGTAATATTTGGAGTAGGGAGAGCTGACTGCTGCACAAAAGCTCCTGGGTGCTTTTCCCAGGTCGGGATAATACCGTTTCGGGTTTTTCAAAGCTGTGTAACAGGGCATGTCAAAACAGCGAAATTTAGTGTTATTCACCTCTGCCTACCCTGTCGCGTATAAAAGACATTAGGCTATTTATGCTATGCAGGCTTTATGCAGGATACGAAGTTGTGGGCTAAAGTCTTGAGCCATTTAAAAAGAAAAATATGTCAACTTTTAAAATACCAAAGAAAGTTTCTGAGTATTTAGTCGATAGAATGTTTGCAAATTTAAATATAGTAGCTCCATTTTCAAACATTTGACAGTGATATTGACTCCAACTCGGTGGCTGTTGCAATTCATTGTAGGGTACACGAATTGAAACGAAAAAATCAAATCAAACACTATAGAAATCCTTACTACAAAACGTGTGCCCCAAACAGCAGTCATTACATCATTTTTACCTTAATCCAGATAGTAACAAACGTCTGAAATATAAATAGTTGTTGGCAAGCTATCTTGATCACGTTCCCAAAACACGTGACGACAATTTAGACAATCCTACACATAAGTATGGTATAGTATGATGATAATATTAGTTCTGGCCTTGAACTTTGAATAATACAAATTCAAAATGGCAAACTTCTTTCCGTTCGGAATTGATAAAATATACGTAAGGTTATTAATGATAGTTGCGATGTTGTTGTCAAGCGAAAATGCTTTTATCTCTGAAATATTATTTACTAAAAGCAAAATGGCGTTAATTTGCTCTCTAATTTAACCACCATCTCGAACATTGACTTATATTGTGTTGAATTGCCTGAATGGAATGGAATCTGAAAAACCTGAATCTACTATTACGAATTCATAAAATCTGTATTGTCAATCTGCGACTGCAGTTAATATAATCTTTATTTATTTATAAAAACACAAACAAATGGGTACGCTTTGTAATGTGTCGGTAATAGCTACATTCGTTTATAATAAAACTGTATCATAGCCATTAACGCCCACCTCCAAGAAGATGAGGGTATCAGCGTTCCAATTTTAGAAATATATTATTATCTAAGAATTACATTTTTCTTCTAAGATTAATAAGTTTATTTCATAAGAGGTATAAATTATTACCCAAGACGGAACGGAGACGCTATATGCGTTTGAGGTAAGAGGTTATGTGTTTACGAGTGATACCCTTGACTAGTAATGGGACATTAATGGGTTTCTATTAGGTCCGCCCGTTATTCAGTCTTAGACAAACATATAACGGAAATTTCAAAATTATTAACATTATTTCCCTATTTGTTACAGAACTGTTCAATAAACAGAACCACAGCTGACGCGCTGGTGACAGTGCCTTCTCACTACGATACCCTCCCGTCGAACCTGTGGCAAAACCCAACCGAGGCGCAACTTTAGACACCACGCGTGGGCTCGCGATCTCCGCCGCCCAACTTACCATAGCAGCATTACAAGGGCAATAAGCCCACGGACCCCAAGGTCAATGTCCACGGCCGTGAAAAACCATGGACAAAGAAATATGCCACGCCACGATGTTTCGGGAGTCATCTAGCGATCTCTGTGACGAAAGACTGGTGTGTGTGCCCCCTTAAGGATAGGATGTATGAATCGTATGCCTAACCAATAAATGTAGAATAATTTAGTTTACTTCTTTAATTTTAACGTGTCACTGGCACTAATTGATCTATTGAGCTCAATTGAATTCGTACAAAATAAATTTAAAAAATAAAAATATATGATGAAACACCTTGTGTGAATCTTCCAACATTTTTACTAATAAGACTGAAAGGGTGGAATTATTCGAAAATCAACTTCACTTTTTTTTTATTTACGTATAATGTTGTGTTCTTATTTTATTTGAAATAGCTCCCTATTAATTATAACTAGGAGATTTAAACTTGGAATAGTTTTACTGTCCATTTTAAATTTAGAGGTTATATTAAATTACATAAATACATAATCATTTTTATCATTACTTAGTTTAAAATCTATATTCCTTATTCTTAGTTTGTTGTTAAGATTACGCGAATTATTTGTTAAAATTAATTTACTTTTTATTATGATACAGTACATTGTATGTTTGTATGCATCTATGTTTTAGCCGAGTGTAGATCGCAATCCGAGGTTATGCTATCATGCTTACAAGTTTTTTCAATGGTGATAGTAAATAAGTACCTAAGTTTAGTATGTTATAAAGAATAATGTACTTAGAATAGTGTGTATTGTTCTTGTTACATATGTCCCACTGCCGGACAATATCCCTAGCACATAGTTAATCTTATGGTCAATTAGTATAGACTTAAAATGAACGAGAGTGTAAAGAATGTCTGACAAGTGAAATTAAAGAAATTTCAATTTTTATGCATGTATTTTTATAATAAATAAATAGCATAATTAATTAATTGATATGAGTGTTTTATTTCGTTATCAACAATCCATACCGTGACGACATACATACCAAGTGATGATCCCACATACCATACTTCTTGACGAAAACAAATTAAAGTTTGATTGCTTATTACTATTATTATTTTCTCATATCCAAATTTTATTGAATTTGATTTAGTATGGTGTTTTGGTTATGTACCTTTCTGTGATAGTTCAAACTGTAACCAATTAAAATTGTAACAACTATGGCGATTAAAAAGAGTGGCCTGAGTTTCTTGCCAAGTTCTTCTCAGAGCTCAACCTTGTCAGTGAACTGGCCGTAGGCAAATTTACTGACACCTTTTTTGGCTTTGTATGCTATGACGTTCATAAGTATCATGCATGTGATCCAAATGAATAAAAAGATTTGACTTTGACTTTGAACAAGTATATTCTCAGAAGAGAGAAATAATCCTTTTGTTACACTCTAGCCTTTGGATTGGTACATCTCTCCCTACAATTCGGGGAAAAGGCTTTTCGTAGTAATAACAGGTAGGCGAGCACTAGCAACATTAGATACATCTGCTTTAGTACGTTGTGAATCCACAAGAAAGTAGGTTATGCATTCCCCGGGACTTCCGAGTGTCATAATTCGATGTTTGCAAGAGTTCATCGCTGTTAATCCTGGTTTACAGGAATTGCAGTGAGCATGAAGGTGGGTCAATGGGCATGAAGTTATAAAGGGGTTTTGATGTACTACTCGACCAAAACAATTAGGTGCATGCTAGACATTTTTATTTTTATAAAACTAACAACCAAAAAAAGCGCTAAATTGAGCACTGTCGAAAGCGAGTAAACGACTGCTGTCGTGTCACTAGAACAACAAAATTATCGTTTAGTAGTTTTATAAAAAATTGCTCTATCTGTCATGCGCCTAATTATTGCGTTCGAGTAGTACCTAACTTGTAATCTTTGAAACTACTTTTAATTTCACAAAGCATAGAAATAGCCTAAGACTTGGAAAAGGACCTGTTCCTTTTAGGATTTGTCCTGGGTGGAAATCGAACCCATGACATCTATCTCAGCAGTCAGAGTCACTAACCACAGAGGCAAAAAAAAAAAAAAAAAAAAATTGGCACATCACTGCAAGGGTATCAACCTAGATAGCCCTATCAATAGAGGCCTTAGACTAGTTCCCAACAATATTCAATTCGCAAGACCCTATTAGAAAGTTAATTTAACATGAACCAGTCCCGGGTCATTACTTCTCGATTGAAGGCCGAATCGTGTATGTAGATTAAAATCTGTTGAGCAACACTACAATTACTGCCTAGCTTAGCTGTAAAATTAGCGTTAAGTGTCGCATTATCTTCGAGGATAATTAATGCTATTAGAGGATATTTAAGTTAGGGTCAGATATAGATAAAAGCGCTTACTAAATAATAATTAATCATAACTTTAACGTGGTAATACCGTCAGCCTTTTGGGTACGTTTCCAGTTGACAGTGATGGTGATGAATACTACGATGACTAAACATCTTCCCCCTTATTACAAAACTAGAAGTCGCGCGGGGCTTCGCTCCCGTCCATCTTTATTTGGCCACTGCTCAACTCCTATTTGCAGTAGTGAGGTGTTATATAGCCTATAACTTGCCTCAGTAAATGCGCTATCCAATACTAAAAGAATTTTTCAAATCGGACCAGTATTGCCTGTGATCCTAGCGTTCAAACAAACAAACATTTAGCTGTATAAGATTAGTATAGTATACCACTGTATGACTGACACAACATCCGTGTTGTGACGAGTTAAGAATACATAATGTGACTACCCCATCCCAAACCATGTATGTCGTAAAACGCGACTGAGGGAGTGACCTTATGCAGACAAGAGAGCTACGAGAAAAGGAAACTTCGAAACAAACCCAATACCAACCCGTCTGGCCGGCGTGGTATAGTAGGCTAAATTCCCTCCACATTCTATGTGTCCTCGTGCCCAGCAATCGGACGTTTATGGGTTGAAATGATGATGATGAAACAAATATGCGATTAATGTTAAATTACCTAATTTGGTTTTTACATACATGACGCCAGAACATAATTAGATAGGTAAAATTTAATAAAGATTGTAGTCGAAAACGACAGAATCGATTATAATAAACCCGGGAAAATGATAAACCGAAACTAATCCATGTCGTATTGATTCTCTACAGCTTTTAATATTCTATCTGATTACCACATAGATTTACTCACTATCAGTAGATACTAGATAGAATCTTTATATTGATAGTATATACTGGCCTGTTGGTCTAGTGGTTAGTGACCCTGACTGCTAAGCCAGAGGTTGTGGGTTCGATCCCCACCCAGGACAAATCTTTGTGTGATGAGCATGAAGGTTTGTTCTGTGTCTGGGTGTAATTTATCTATAATATGTATGTATTTACAAAAAAAAATGTATATAAGTAGTATATCAGTTGTTTAGTACCCATAACACAAGCAAATATAATTGCTTAATTTGGGACTTGATGGCGCTGTGTGAATGTGGTAGAATATTATATTATATACAGGGTCTGTCGTAAGTAATGGATAACCCGTTACTTGGAGGTATACCTGATGTCAGGCTGCAAGGCAACTGAATAAGTGGGCAAAGGAGCATAATTAAAAAAAATCTAAATGTGTATACCATTTTCAACCCTGAAATAAATTTAGATTATATGGTTTATAAAATAGAGCCCCCTCTATTATCACAATGTATGCTACTTTCTAAGGGTTAATTTCAAAAATAATCACTATAAAAAAAACATACAAACCTAAAAGTGTTTTTAAAAGATGATCTGTATGTGTCACGAAGTATGTGTCACTCGTAAATGTTTTCGTAGCTCTTTTAGTTTCAAAGTGGCAAACAGACGTATCACGTGTCAATTGCGCAATTAAATAGGTGGGTGTGATGCACTTCTGCCTACCCCTTGGCGTTAAGTCGTGACGCTATGTTATGTCCTCATGAAAAATTCGCAACTATTCAGGTCTCATTATTATCAAAACAGAGTCACTGAATACTAAGTATTTCACGACCCTGAATCAGCCATAAGCAACAGACAATATACGTAAAAATAAAATTACATACACTTAAAATCATATTATACTTTCATACATTAAACCTGCATTACGCGATAATCATTTGCTACACTATTATGATTGATGGTTCGCAGTTCATTCATAAATTACATTCGATGTATTATCTAGTCCCATTGATCGAGAATAAGTGAGAGGCTGTACAAGAGCGGCCGTGACTTATATCATTGACAGATACGATTCACGACATGACGGCGACCCCCGGGCGAAAAATACTCACCTCATTGTCATACTAATAGCTTAGACGCGCACACGCATACAACCTCTGTGGCTGTTCCATTTAAAACTTTTCGTGTTCGGATTTTAAATGAAGTGTTATTGTGACTGTGGTTCGAATTAAAAAAAAGAAAAGTAAGTGTTAAAATGTTTTTTTTTCGTTAAGATGATCTGTGATCTGTCAAAGAAATGATTCAGGTTGATTTACTGACAAGTTATTTAATTTAGTTTTAAATATTTCGATTAGTAGATATTATCAGGCACACTTGTTGTTTAATAACTATAATTATTCTGTTATTTATTAATTATGTCCATAAAAGTTTAGTATGGAGTTTCATAACTTAATTAAATTCAGAATACCAGTCGTATGAGTTGTTCATTTATATAATTAGCAAATACTCATAACTACATTGCCTTGTTCGTAATGTTGTTCTAAAACTGTCATCTCTACCATTATTTAAGTGGTTTTCTTGGTAATATATTTTACGCAGGTAGGTAGGCAGAGATTATAGCTACCCACAAAGACTCCGAAAATTTAATGTTTTATAATTCAGAACAGATGCAAAACCTATCTCTGTTTTGTGACTGCTACTTAATAAATACTTAGATTATTATGTAGCAGTTTTATCGATTGTTTCTTGTATGTTACTTTATAGTAACAGTTTACTGTCCATAAACATAATAAACCCATGATATTTTTACGAACAGATAATAATGCTATGACATAAATAATACATTGCTGGGTTGAATACATGCCAGTTCCTTATGGAAAACTATTAAAATGATCATAATTAGATACATACTAAGATATGATAACTAAGATAAGATTTAATAATATGATTATAATAACAAAGTGCAATTTTGCACGTCTTCATAGATATAAAACAATTTGTTTGCAGACGTGTTTTTCATATATTTTTTGTACAACTAACTTCATGACCTGAGTGACATGACATGAGTTTTAGTAGACAACATAATAGGTATATCCGTCACATATTTTCGTGTCCATTTCTCCAGAGACAATATTTACGACCAAATACTTCCACTCGTTCAATCGGATTTTGTTATTTATTTACGCTAGAGTCTATCAAAATATGTATTGTTTATATTAGGATTTTTTTTTAATTAATTATTATTAAATACACTTCTACAGATGATGTCTGGCGGTTGAAGGGTTAAATGTACATTATAATTGTTAATTAAATACACATACACAATTATGAGCGGAATGAAACTGAAATGGCAAGGCTTATCGTTGCCAAATTAACTTGGAATTCTTTGGAAAAACTATTTGTTTGTAAACGTGTTTTTCATATATTTTTTGTAAAACTAACTTCATGACCTTCAAGTTTTAGTAAACAACATATTCAAGAGAATGTCAATATTGATTAAATGTGCATTATAATTGTTAATTAAATAAACATACACAATTATGAGCGGAATGAAACTGAAGTAGCAAAGCTTATCGTTGCAAAATTAACTTGGAATTCTTTGTTGAATTTAATTAGTGTTATAAGAACACCGCATCGCGAGGATTCTTCAACTATCTTTTCAGCTATCCTTTGCTTAAAAGCCCACACTAAAGAAGTGGTATAAATCAGCTTTCCAAAATAAATAGATTACGATCGTAAAGACGTTGGAGCTGTAACATACTATTCTGTTTAACTAGAATGCCTAATTACGTAGGAAAATATAGAAATAACTGCCACCGTGAGAATCTCTCAGTAAACGAGTGTTTAAGGCATTTTTTAGATAGAAAACATTATCTAAGTATATGCTTCCAGCCACCTGCAGAGCGTCACTCCATATTGGCAGGATTTTAATAATCTGCACTCCATCCATCCATCCAGCACATCCATATAACGCGTTCACCATTTAGAATCTTATAAAAATATATTTCTGTCACACAAATTCGGAACAGAAATCATAACTTTTTAATCTGTATTTAATGAACTGTACAGATATGAACCACTAGGTATGATGAGAATGGATTTAAATTATAAGAGGTGTTTTTCTTGTAAATTTAAATCCTTTTTTAAATTGCGTCTATGGCGAAACATGGGCACATTGGGCTCGGCCAATTTCCATATTGAAATGGAATTTGAGAAAAAACAATTGATGTGATAATTGAGCAAATCACACAATATAGGAGTTATAGGAATAGCGTATCTAAGTTTAAATTATTTTAACTAATTTTTTATTAATATAGTTCATCATGCAATTTCGACAGTCTTTAGCAGCTATAGTAAGTAAATTAGGTACTTACAGCTACAGTTGCACACAGTTATCACCTAAAATAAAAAGTAATAAAATTTTTCTCACGAATAAACGTTATGAGGCATCCTGCTGCGCCTATAAGCTCATTAACCTGGTTTACAACTGGATTCTTAGGTCATACGATGGATACTACTACGCTTAAGAGTTTAAAATGGTACCCGTAAATCAGGTATTTTCACAGATGTTTGACTATTGACTATTCATTGAAAGAAAGAAAATTCTAGAAGCGTTTTCGAAATGAAACAACATAACTTAGTGTTTAATAAACTCTTTGAAATTTATAACAGGATTCGTAGATACCTAACATAGACCGGAAATTTTAAAAAAAACTGATGTTCAACCGAAAAGCGACTAGGTATATTGAAATAATTATTAGAAATCTGTGGCAAGTTCTTATAACAATAAATGCACCTACACTTAGCAATAAAGGGGTTATTATTTTCACAGGAAAAAACAATGTATAGGTATAATCACAGGTAGACATAGTATTACCATATTTTTAAAAACATCACGATATTGATAACACGTTTAGCTAATCGATAATAATCGGACTCGATCGATTACTAACTCGTATCCGGCGGTTGGTAACGACTTGATACGTATGGATAATGGAGACATGTAAGTAAGTAATTATATCGAGACAAGCTTGCCTTGGCCTCAAGACGGGATCACAATATATTCAACAGTTTGTTTTTGACGATTTCGTTTGCAACTAGCAATTCAATATGTTTCGAGAGCTATCTGCGTAGATTTCTTCGTAAGATTATTAAACTACAATTTATTAATTTAACTCTGGAAAATTAGAATTAATAGAAAGAATGAAAGAAAGAAAGAAAAGATCTTTATTTGTTTGCACACAACATTTGTAAAAACACTTCAAAGAATAAAGATATAAAATGATGTTCATAACAAAAACAAAAAACATGTTTAAAAAATTAGTAACAATAATTATGTGTAATCAATTTAAAATGTAGGATTATTTATTCTAAGGCACGTGTTTTGTGCCTACTGTTTATTGATTGAAACTACAGTCAAAGAGCGTTTAAGACGCAATATTTTCAAATAATAGCATTAGGTACGTCCACAGATAGGTACGTCATTAGGTATTCAGAACACAATTTTCAGCAACTAATCAGCAAATCGGACACTTCAAATAACATTATTAAATCTCAAATTTCATGGTTCATATTCCTTTGTTATGGAAATTATTTTATTTAAAAACTGTACCTGAAAAACGTAGATCAGAAGTCTATGTATTAAATGCCGGCTAGGCTCTAACTTTGAATGTCATACAATAGATTTTCTGAATAAGTCTAAAATTATTCTGAAGTAGATTTTGCATTGCAAAGTGGTCACTGAATAATCCTAGAACATACAAAACACCATTATATTCTTTTAAAGTTGATGAGTCATACAGTTTTACTGAGTCTTTATCCCACTTTACCATCAGAGGATCCGTAGACATCCTTGAATTTAATTAGATACAGGAAATCTGAAGTGTGCTTCACAGTTTCACACCAAAGCCGCCGATTACACATTCTGCTGATATTTGATTGGCTCATCCCGACAAAATTAAATGTTGCCGACAAATGTATGCAGGCTGGGTGAGACGAACCCATAAAATTTCCTGTATCTTACTTTTTCTATGAAAGTTTCACCCTTTTGTTTAATTAGTTGTTCAACTTGTAGACTTAATTCATGCAATGCTCTTTCTCTGCCACTCTAAGGTTTGCTGTTAAAGAGAACTCAATTCTGCGATAAGCTTGCTTTGTCATCATTTCAATCCACAAACGTCCCACTGCTGGGCACGGATTTCCTCTAAAGAATGTGGTGGAGGAAATTTAGCCAACTATACCACGCTGGCCAGACGGATTGTTATAGGATTTGTTTCGAATTTTCTTTTGTGTAGGTATGTATATTGACTTGACTGGCCTGTTGGTCTAGTGGTTAGTGACCCTGACTGCTAAGCCGGAGGTCGTGGGTTCGATCCCCACCCAGGACAAATATTTGTGTGATGAGCATAAAGGTTTGTTCTGTGTCTGGGTGTAATTTATTTATATTATGTATGTATTTACAAAAAAACATGTATTTAAGTAGTATATCAGTTGTTTAGTACCCATAACACAAGCAAATATAATTGCTTAATTTGGGACTAGGTGGCGCTGTGTAAATGTGGTAGAATATTATTATATTGAAAAATTATTATTTCAATTTTTCTTGTGTCCAATAAAGTAAATATTCTTTATTATTCCGAATATAATATGTATACGGCTCAAAATCACTCAAAATGACACTTAAAACAAATAGCTTTTCACCACAGAATAAGTTTAACCACAGAACAATGAAAAAAACCTATCTCTGTTCTGTGAGTTTAACTAAACTAGGTACTTTCACCCTCGATATATTCAAGGATTTATACGGCTTTGACAGTAGGGTAAGCTAAAAGGACTATGTATAACAAATTGGTTTATCTTCTATTCACGCGTACACAGTCATCTAATCGGTATCTCACACAAGCATTGTTTGCTTTATCGATTCAATCTCACAAGCTCCTCAGAATAATGGAAGAAGTATGGGAAATGTTACGTCACCAAAATAGGTCAACTATCATTGACTCATCAAATAGAAACAAAGGCTTTTGTACTGTAGGTTTATATGGGATTTCTTTAGGAATTTTAATAATATAATAATAATAATAATGATATGGCGGCGGTAGGTGTCTCATCCCATTCTAAATTAAAATTCTTTAAGGGCTTCTGCCGTAAAACGACCCAAAAATGGACATGGGTTTCACCAAATAGTATCACTAAAAATGAAATAGACTTTATATTAACAAACAAACCTAATATATTTTTGGATGTCAACGTTATAAAACAACTAGATTTTAGCACTGACCACCGACTGGTGCGCGCAAAAATCAAGTCTTCTCAAATAAAACGTTCAAGAAAACATGTAAAACCAGGTGGTCAACTACAACACATTATTGATTTGCCAGATCTAGTTTTGGAATCCCTAAAAAGTGCACTAAACATAAAAGTAAACGCAGTTCAGAACATACAAGCAAAATATAACATCTTAGTTGATGAATTAAAAGAAACAGAAAGAAAATTTCAAACTAACAAATTTAAAAAAGATAAAATAGGGCAAGAAGCTCGAAAATTGATCCAGAAAAGACGAGAAATGAGACAGCAAAAGCCAACAAATAGACAAGAGATAGCAAAAATAAGTAAATCAATTAATGATTCAATCCGAAAACACAAGGAAAAGACAAGAACAGAAACCATTATGTCACATATAGAATCTACAGGAGGAGTTAAAAAAGCATGGAGAGAACTGCGAGAATACACAAATTGGATACCAGAAATGAACAAACACAAGAAACAAAATAATAAAACAAAAAGACTGGATATCCTTGACGTAGCCACACATTTCTATCGGAACTTGTACACAGACAACACTACACCATTATCAGTAAAATATTTAATTTATACAGAACAGGAAGAAGAAATCCCTCTAATTATGAAAGATGAAATATTAAAAGCGGTTCAGACACAAAAGAGCAGGAAAGCACCTGGAGAAGACGGGATTTCGAACGAAATTCTGAAAGCATCAATGAGTGCTCTATTGGAAACCTTATTAGATTTATTTAATGACATACTAGAAAATGAACAAATACCAACACAGTGGGCAACGTCAACGATAATTCTGCTTCATAAAAAAGGAAAAAGAGACGATATTGGTAATTACAGGCCCATTAGTCTTATGTCTAACTTATATAAAATTTTTTCAAAAATCATTTTGGGTAGAATTACGACCATTTTAGATGAAAATCAACCAAACGAACAAGCTGGTTTTCGAAGTGGGTTTTCGACGATAGATCACATACATACTATAAAACAAATCACAGAAAAATACAACGAATATGATCTACCTTACTATCTAGCGTTTGTCGACTACAATAAAGCTTTTGACTCTCTCAAACACGAAAAGATCTGGGAAGCATTAGCCGACCAAGGAGTGCAAAAGAAGTACATCAGAATAATTTTAAATATCTACAAAAATATGACAGCAAGAGTAAAAACTGAAAGATTAGGGGAACAATTTCAAATAAAAAAAGGTGTAAGACAAGGGGATCCTTTATCGCCGAAATTGTTTTCTGCGACCCTAGAACAAGTATTTCGTAAGCTAGACTGGGCAACCTATGGAATAAGTATAAACGGGGTGATGCTCAACCATCTCCGTTTCGCTGATGACCTTATAATAATTGCAGATAACCCAAACCAATTGCAAACCATGCTCACAGAACTTGCAGAAGAAAGCGATAAAGTAGGTCTGCGAATGAACTTGAACAAAACCAAATTGATGACTAACCGCTCAAAACCATCGATCAAAGTTAATAACGCCACAATAGTCTTCGTTGAAGAATACATCTATCTGGGTCAAATAATTTCTCCCAAAAACCTTACCACAAAAGAAATAGAAAACAGAATAAGTATAGCATGGCAACGATACTGGTCCTTAAGGGAGATAATGAAAAACTCGTCAATACCACTAAAACTCAAAAGTAGGGTCTATAACTCCTGCGTTCTTCCAGCTATGACATACGGTTGCCAAACATGGGCACTGACTAATGACAATGTCAATAAACTAAAAACATGTCAACATAGCATGGAAAGAAGCATACTAAACTGTAGAAGAAAAGATAGAATAAACCTAAAAGAAATAAGGAAAAAGACGAACATTGCAGACGTCTCACATACCATAAGAAAAATCAAATGGCAATGGGCAGGACATTTAATGCGAAGCAAACAGGAGAAATGGGCCAAAATAGTAACCGAGTGCTATCCCAGAGAAGGAAAGAGAAAGAGAGGAAGACCCTATCGCAGATGGAGCGATGACTTAAAAGAGAACGCAGGTGTACTGTGGGGCAGAATTTGCCAAGACCGCGGTCTTTGGAAGAGCCTGGGGGAGGCCTATGCGAAAGCAAAACAATCTGTGCCGGTGTCATAATTAATATTTAAGTACATAATTATTTGTAAACTATGTAAAGATTGTTAATAAAGGCTATTATTATTATTATTATAAGGGCTTCTGCGTGTTGGACCTGTGTCCCCGCGTAAGCCTTCCAAAAGGACCGGGTATACTTCTCACCATAGCGAGAAATATAGCTGTGAGAAAAAGAGACATACTAATAATATTCTACCACATTCACACAGCGCCATCTAGTCCCAAAGTAAGCAATTATATGTGCTTGTGTTATGGGTACTAAACAACTGATATACTACATAAATACATTTTTTTTTTGTAAATACATACATATTATAGATAAATTACACCCAGACACAGAACAAACCTCTATGTTCATCACACAAAGATTTGTCCTGGGTGGGGATCGAACCCACGACCTCCGGCTTAGCGGTCACTAACCACTAGACCAACAGGCCAGTCAAACGTATGTATGTAAATAATATAAATAAACGTATGTATGTAAACGTATGTATATGTAAACTTTTTAATTCCCAAGATATCTTCAAAGGTGTGAGAACAAACTAGTGCATTAAATTCGTACATAATATAGTTTTTTTATCCTTACGTGTGTTTACGTTCTGTAAACATTCCTGAAAATGTCTTTTTAATTGACATTTAAAATTATAATAAAAAGACTAGCTGATCCCCGGGGCTTCTCACCCATCGTTCTTTGTTTGGTTACTGCACAGCTCCTATTGGTCGTATAGCCTTCGTCGATAAATGGGCTATCCAACACAAAAATATTTTTTTCAATTCTGTTCAGTTGTTCTTGATATTAGCGCGTTCAACCAAACAAAATTATTTTGACTTATTTCTATTTTAGGGCCTGGTATTGTCATGTATAAATCAAGTTTCATTTGGTGTCCCGCAATGGTGAAGAATAGTACTTAGATACAGTTGTGTTAACTAAAACAGTTCTAAATATATCTACATCTTTAACTTCCTACGACGCCGACGATAGAAATAATTTTATACATAATGGAAGTTTTTTACCTCGTAATCGTGTTCAAGCAAGTTTTTTGTCATTTATGTCCATAATTTATAAGCACGTGAACATCTTTAGTGGTTTTTATTTGTACCTACAAATGTGACGTAAACTGTTCAAATAGGTAATTGAAATGAACCGACTTCCGTCTACCATGTGACTTGTGTACAATAAGTATTTTACATTATGATTATCATTGCTGAATGTGTGATTCGAATGGATGGTGGCTGAATAGATAATATATAATTAATAGATAATAACCGGCGTGCTAAACATGCGATCCGAGTTTCATTCAGCAATACCAATGTGGATTTCATTCTGTGGAATTTATATGTACTAGTCAGGTGACTTTCCATCTGCTAACGGTGAAGGAAAACATCGTGAGGAAACCCACATACCCTAGAAGAAATTCGAAGTGTATGTCTGAACCACCAACCCGCATTAGGCCAGCGTGTGTGGATTATGGCCTAAACCGTCTCAGCTCTCCTAATAGAGGAGACCCGAGCCCAACAGTGGGAAATTAATGGGTTGCTGATGATATCATTATTTACTATGTACAAACGCTAAGACATGGTATAAGTACCTATACCTTTTTATACCGGATGTCTCGAGTTTCTCGACAAATGGGACACAATACATAATAATAATATGAATTTGAATATAGCGTAGTGTGCTGTCATTACATACGACACCGTAATGTAACATGTTTGTGAGAGAGTACCTACTACATATCTACCAACCTTATAATAGGTGTTCTACACGGTTAAAAACTTGCGTTCCAACAAGAGTGACCTTGGTGGAAGACTGGAAGCTTGGTTGCCATCCGCGTAGTTTGTATGAAATTTGGTTTACAACAGCTGCCTACACGGTTGGAATCCACCAAGGGCACCTCTGTGGAAGGCAAGTTTATAACCATGTAGCACAGCTTTAAATAAGAATACAATATCCGAACAACAACACGATAGAAATGATGGGATATATACACAGTACGTAGCGTAGATAGAGACCTACATAAAAGAGAATCAGTTGAACCGAGGCACGCGAGGGCTGCAGTCACAAACTTGCGTCAGAGCCCGTCACGCATTCGAACTGACTACTCTTAACTTATTGATTTTACGAGTAGCTTTATTACTACGTTGATGTTTTAATTCCCCGTGTTAATAGATTTTTCGTATGCTGTATGTGGAATTCTATCATGGACGATATAGAGGAGTAGGTGCAAATTATATCAATTGTTATTAATTACAAATTACAACCAACCTATCTTGGCATATTTATGATGGACTTAGGGTTGCCATCCGTACTATATTAAATAGTATCGTGCTATAATTCAGTCTATTGTACTCGTGCTATATGTTATAGAAAAATAATATAGTACGAATAATACTATATTTTCATAGGTAATTCAGTTTTCGCGCTGTTTTAATTAACTTTGACTCGATCGCGCCCGCAACTCAGTATTCTGAATTTTAGAACGAAACGCATTCAATTGCTCAGATTCCTAAGTTTGTTAACCAAAGCTAAGACTAATATCTAACAAATACTTACACATGGAAAAATAAATAATCACCAAAAATAAATGTGTAGGTACTATTTTTTTTCTTGAATTTTGCTATAGTAGATACAAGTATCGATTACCTCGTCCATCAATACTATAACAAGTTTCCCGTTTCAAAAATACATAACATTTTTCCCAAAATCTAGTCTACCTAGGGTTGCCACCTTTTTTTTTTGAAGGAAAAATATATATTTTTTTAAAACATTGCAAAAATATAGTTTTTATAAATATAAAAACTATTTACTCTCCATAAACCTGAAAAGGGAAAAACGACAGTGTTATCAGTTTATCATTTACCACTAGGATTTAGGAGTTATTTTATAGTCTCTGGATGAAAGGGAGTTAACTAAAATTGAAAGGGGTGTTAACTAAAGATGACAGTTGAAATAAAATGATTACAATAAATCATCATTCACAAATTTTATTGACAAAAGAGATTCTTAATTTTGTAAACAAATCGCCTGATTCGTGAGATATGGGTCAATGACGTGTGACAGCTGCTCCAGTACCTATTCTCTACACTCAATTGTCGCATATATTTTTTGGGACATAGCCAGAAATTAGGCTTCTCGATCGCAGAGGCTGAAAAGGTTGTAGGTGTATTATACCTAGGTACTACTCCTATCCCACCAACTTTTCTGAGACACACCTGTTTACAGAAAATCATTCATTAACTATGCAGCATATTAATTTTCATTTTTTGGTTTTACAGGATGAACGAGCAAGATATGGCTGTGGGGAGGGCTTTAGCAGCAGAGTCCAGAGATAACTCACCAGGGGGATCACCTGGACCACTTCGAAAAACTATCCTCACTAACCTTACTGATAAACTTAATACATTTAGGTAAGACTGTTTTTAGTAATTACCTACTTAGATAAATTAAAATAGAAGAAGAAAAAACAAACGAGGCATGTCAAATTGTGTTAACAATGTACTTACCTACCTACTGAGAAAATTCTTTTGAAATCTACGAGCAGGTTAGGTTTTGGCATATTTACATATTTTGAACTAAGTAGGTACTGTAACTGTAGCTAATTTATAAATTGTACAAAAAATAAATCACCGTGTTACCAACTCAACGTGTACCTACATTTTGATAGGGTGAAACAAGAATCAATTTGTACTATAAGTATATTTTTGTTCACTCGTTCAATTTATAAAGAAGAAGTAGAACTTTATGCCCATTGAAATGAACCACAGACTTGAGGATGAGGAATAATCATTTCATAATAGTACGATGTGACGTCGCTAGATGGCGTTATTGTCAACATATTTGTTAAAAAGAAAACAAATACATTATGTAGCTATTTGAAATTTTTATTTTGAAAGTTTAGATATATTTGAATAAAAAGAGAACAACAAAGAATTAAATTGGTAACCATGATAAATTCAAAATAAAACTTTTTTACTAATTAATTATGGATCCTAAATACAGGTTATTTTTTATACGACGCAACGACTAAAATATATTTACAGTAGACATTGACTTACATTTGCCATCCTCTAGCTATGGCCAAGTAACTGAGTAATTGTTCAATATATTTATATAATAATTATAATAATGAAAATAATTAAATTAAACATCTACTTACATAAAACTATATATACAGTTAAATACAAACAAAAAAAAAGGAAACTAAAACGAAAACTTAAACAATAAAAAAAAAAAAATCAAATAACCCAAAGAAAACTTGTTTAGGCATCGTAATATTCGTCAGCATCACTGTCAACTGGAAACGTACCCAAAAGGCTGGCGGCATTGCCACGTTGAATGGCAATGCTAATTCTCTGAGCGAGAAACACACCAGCCCTCTGATCACGTGAAGCGTCGATAAGCCTTTTTGCCAGATCTTTAAACAAAGACCTAGCACTCGGACCCCACGTACCTAAAGTCTCGACCCCAAACGGCTCAAAAATATAATTACCAATTAAATTATGGTATTTTCGCCGTTTGAGGGTCTCTGCGGCTGCAGCAGCAGCGCCAGCACAACCCGCTGAGCTTGAAACATGGGATGGCGCAAGGGTGTCGACACATGTTGCGTCCCACACCAAAGGCCTACCCATCTTCCAGGGTAATAATGTCAAACCATCAGGTCTCTTCCCATCGTCACGTGCCAAGCCATTCGGTTCAAGAATAGCTGGAACGCCAGCGGTGACAAGAGCTCGGCGGATAATGTCATTTAAATGGGCATGCCGTGGTATACGACCTGCGCTCCTGCTGCAGGATAGGCCATGGTGACCGAGGCTATCGACGGCCTCCCCACAGTGACAATGATGCGGAGAAACACACGGTGCACCTAAACGAAGACAAGTGGCAAGACGAAATGTTGTATCGTCCAACATTGTGCCTATGTTGGGCGACGGGAGTGCTTGAAGCCATTGACCAGATTCCCATTCGCCCACAGCAAGCAAGCGCGCACGTTCAGCAGCAGTAGAAGCTGAAGAAATAAGATTTTTTCTTCTCATACTGCTGAGCGGCCCGTCCCACAGCTTCTGGGAGAATAGGTTGGTCGGCAAATCAGTACCTGGACAAGCCATTTTCCAAGCGTTCACAGCCTCGGTCTTACACAGCACTTCAGAGTTAAACAGTGTAGGTTCTAAAATTTTCCTGACTAACTCATCGGTGCTGTGGACAGAAGACAGAAACGCTGGTAGACTTACATCTGAAATTTTGCGAACGCCGAGCCCCCCAAATCGAATAGGGAGAGACGCCTGGAGCCAGACTCGGTCATTCAAAGCCACATTTAAAACTTTGCTCAGAGTAAATTGGATAATTTTGTCCATTTTGTCTAATAGAGGTGTGTTTTGCCAAAACTGTGTTGATCTTAGGGCGTGAGTAAATTTTGGTACAAAAAGACAGTATCTAATAATGGTATAAGCCGAATGTGTGTTAATATTTAAAAGACGTTCAGAAACTTCATTAAAATTTTGAATTTTTTCTTCAACAAAAGAATTGTAAGAATTCAAAATAATATATTATAGCACGTTTATGGCTGACGTTTTTATGAACTGTCAACGTCAAGGCTAGCTGTCAACTCAAACGTCAACACACAATTTTCACGGGCGGAATATAACCTGTAAATATTATTACGGTTTATGTCTAAATACGTGTATAAAATAGTATTTTTGTGTCGAACAATGACTTATTGTGTAGATTATAGTGATAAGACTATGGTATACTCTCATGTGAATTGAATAACTGTGACAATATTACGATTATTGTACCAAAGTGTTATGAAGATGGAAATAAATAAACCTTCTTGGTCAAAACTGTGTTGGTCACGTCCCACAACCTCAAAACCTGAACCTGAAGGGTCTGACGAAGACGAGAGGTTTGTACAAGACATCTACAGGTACCATTACAGGTACCAAAACATATTATAAGGTTTTAGTACCTACTTTATGTTCCTAAATCCTACTAGGTATGTTTAGAGATAGATTAAGGTACAAAGACTCGTAGACCTTTATCTTTTCATGATGAAATCTGCAGAGGTTAGGTACTGAATTAAAGCACGAAATATTTAAATAATTCAGTAGGTATCTTTTAAGGTTAAGTTTATATTACGCTTAAACATTATTACATACAAGATAGGTAACCTTTTAGATGTTGAAAGTAATCGGTACCTAATTCATTGTTAATTTCATACACATACAAACATTTAACATTCAATAATTAAATACTATAGATATAATAAATTTAATCGAATATACACTAGACGTAATGCATACAGGATGGTCCCATAATATTAAAAAAACATAAGAACCGAAAATATTGTAGGTATGTACCTGTTCTCTCAGCGATTCACCGATAGGAAAGAAGAGTGCGAAAGTTTACATGCTACTCTTGCTGTCTCTTCTTGTCTCACTTCGCCTCGTCTGCTCTCCATTCGGGTCGCTTTCGTCACTCGACCTCGTGCCAGTGATGTCGTCTGTGAATCATAGCGAGAGCATTCGCGAGAAAATATAAAAGCGCCATAAGAATGGAAACATGAAGCTAATCAAACTACCAATAGACGCATGACAAGCAGCAATCAATCAATTATTTCACATCATTTAATCTAGTACTAGGTATTTTATTTGTCTACGTATTATTTGGAAATCGATTACGAGAAACCATTTTTATTAACATTGGTAACTTTCTGCTTTCTGACATATGACACAGAGTATAAATCGTAAAGAATACGGACGATATGGAACTTTTTTCAGCTTCATTAAGTTCTTGAAGTTTCTATCAATCAGAATTCTTGCAATACTTTTTATAAGTTTGCGCCTACATCAATACGAGCGGCAATAACGACTTAGTTACATTTACCACTATGCAATCGCGCAATCGACGACTCGCGGAAATACGATCACTAAGTAATAATAATAAAGGTTTATTTGTCACAATAAATATCAGTTACAAAATTGAGCTTAGCCTAAGAGTTGTAAATACATGAGACACAATAATTACTGTTAACTGGATCCCAAACTAGGCGGTTGCCTGTGTTGTGGGAGACTGATCAGTCAGAAGAATGATGCAGTGTATATATTACCTACAGTGAACGTGGATTTGTGAATTTACTATGGTAAGTACCATAAACTTACCATAGTAAATTTATAAGTAGTATAAATAAGATAATTAAGTACATAATATCTAGAATGGGAAGTTATTTTGTACAACTTGAAAGAGAAAAACAACGTCTTCACAGCTATACCCTCCTTTCACTCCTGGTATAGACTAAGTGAATAATAATTGCTAGCTAGTATACTAGGTAGTTGAGCATTTCAAGCAGGCAAAGCTCTCAATAGGAGTCTAACTCTCAAGAGTCATAGCTCGATGTTTGCAAGGGTATATTAATGTTAAACTTGACTTTCAGAAGTCATAATGATGGGTGTGGGGAATAGACGCAAAATGGTACAAGATATAATTACGTATCGTATCGAAAACATACCAAGTCATTAATGCTACGACGCACCATATTACGTCATTTAATAAACGAATGATTCTAATATAAAAAAATCACATTTTTTTATCTATTTCAAATTGAGGAAGGTCTGGTTTTAAGGTGTAGACTGTAGGTTCTTATTAGCCGTTAAGGGCCTTCCCTCGGTTTTGCACCAAAAACGGCTTTTTTCTGAAGCCTACTCCTCCTAAACGACTTGTTCGAAAAATTTGAAAAAAATATATTTTGATAATTGATCTATCTACTACATTTTCAACATATGAAATTTTCGTACGACTAATACTTTTGCCTCAAAAAATATTTTAAGTTGAGATATATTTTATCTTAAAATCCCTAAAACTTTAAAACGGCTTTATAGTTTGAAATTATTTTTACACTGATAAATTGGTGGTAAAATTTACTTTAATCTGAACATAGCATATGTAAATCGATCAATATTTTCTTAAGAAAATAGGCCATAATACGATTTCTGTACGTTAGAAATTCAAAGGTGCTCTGCGCGGGCGCGGGCGGCAGACAGGCGTTAGCCTTCAGACGGGAAGGCTGTGTCGCTCGTTGCTCCATTTTTACTATCGACTGAATATAGTGCTTACAGGTATAATATACACACAAACAGCGAGCGCGGCGGGACGAGTAAATAAATCTAAGGTGTCACGCAGAGCCGTCACGTCTTTCTCGCTGTGTGCCGAAACCTTTTGTGCAAATATTTATGAACTTTAATATTTTTTTTTGAATTTTCTGACGACTACTCCTCCTAACCGTTTAGAAGGAGTAATCTTTTTGCCCCATCGGCCATCAGTTCTGCGAGCTATATTCTCAAACAAAATATTTCAAATGATCCAATAAAATGGTTTACAATTTATAATAGTAGTTTATAACGTAATTACAAAGTAAGTGTTGTAAACAAAACATTAAATTCATCAATGAAAATAGGTAAATATTTTTTTTAATACAAAAGTAAGTTAAAATAGTTATTTATTTAATTATAATTTACAAGATAAAATAATTATCTTCGATACTAATAATAAATAAGTACCAATAAAACTATGTAAGTACTTACATAAATACCGAAAGCAAAACATTGAAATTAAAAAAATCTCAATACATAAAAATATTGGCAAACAAATAATTGTGTACACGAGTCCTTTAAACTCTCTATACAAAATAAAATACCAATTTTAAAACTGTTATTCCGGAATCGTAGCTAAAAATGCCGAGGTAGAAGCGCATGTCTGCGTTTACGCTTATTCTGTGACCATTGTATTATAGTGTGCGCGAGTTGGCAAAGGAGCGGGGATATGCAGTGAAATAAGCTAAGCTCCACCCATACTCTCAAGGTCATTGGCGACTAGTTACGCCTTAACTGATAGTTACCGCGATATTGTGAAACCAGTTAACATATATGCAGAATTATTCATTTTAATAGCAATTAAAATCGGAGTTAATCACGTCCTGTGCAATTACACGGTGGTTAATTATTTTATGTCTAGTAATTTGTCACGGATTGTGATTGTTATGGTACTTAACATTAATTCTATAATGACTTTGCGTCATTCATAATTAAGATTTGAAGAATCATCGTATGTCCTGGTACGTGACTATCCGACTATATATTTAAAACATAAATCAAGCAAGTCTGAGCCCTCTGCCTGGTTCTTCTATGTCTTTCCTAACCTAACACACTCGCAATGATTGGAGCAACAATGGGCCACTGGCGCGCTCCGTAAAACTTTGCTAACTGTACCGAAACATAGCACTAATGGAAACTCTATAGTCTAGAATCCTAATTCGTAAACACACAGTCGATTTATGGTAAAACATGAATCCTGTACAGTGTATAATGACTATAATGGTCTCTCAATATTGCACAGCACACAAAAGTTTAAATAAAAATGCATCTTAATTTAGATCCTTTAGGAACCTTTATTCAGTAGCGTCTATTTTAAAGTTAAGTCGTTCTTTAAAGGATAGAATAAGTCACCCACTCGTTGGTTCTACATGGTTTCGGAAACAAGCCGGCTAGTGTTTCAACTTTTAAAGCGTGAGTCACAGCCTTGGAATGTCGCAGTTGGACAATGACTCTTGACCTACTGTCAAATTGGAGTCATACGGTGCACATGTAACAAACCGCGCCTTTTAATAAGAATCGCTGAGGGTTAATTGTACTGAGCAGTTCCGAGGAATTAATGTTGTGCTAGTTTGCTTGTTATATTTACGGAATTCGAGTCAATAAACGGGTTATTGATGGTAACTGTTTCCTTGCGTATTGTTTTTCAAATTGTCTGCTCTTGATCTGCTTTTATTTTTTAACCCACTGTCCAAAATATATAACAATTTGACATATGAGAATAAACAATAGTAGGTAGACGTATTTCCATTTCCGTAAGTATAGGTATCAGTTCGGAGTCCGTTGCAAAAATTAAGGTGTAAAGTAAATAAAGCTTTTAAAAAATTAAGTTGTTTTTATTGCACAGCACACTTTATAATTTATTTAAATTCTATGCCAATACACATACATATCTATCTAATAATGAGCCGATAATAATTCAACCTTGTGTCTAAATAATTTTCTAAGTCACGCAAATATCAAAGTGTGGCGCGGCGGACATAAAATATTGAGAATTGATTTAAACTGCATTTAACTTATTGGACACGTGGAATACTTTTTAAATTTATATGCGCTTCAAAAAATTAACCCCGATAACATTTTGCATATTTTATCTCCTATTACATGGAATGTACATTGAACTCGTCCTATGCTTGATAAAACGCGATAGCCTCAATAATATAATTAGATTCTAGTGCCGTCTTTGGCGATTTTGACGAGCCGTAATTGCACAATTGTAACCTTCGTATAGGTACATGTCACAATCACGACAAATTGGTCACATCCTTCTTCTATTAATAGCCTTATGTACTTGTTATGTTTCTAGACTTGTGGCTATAAAATCAAATCTCCCAATTGTTTAGAATTTACTTTTTTATTCCAAATGAGTTGTATTAAGAAATTATTGTAATAACCGGACTCATAGTAGAAAAGAGTAACATGGGACACATATCTAGTTGGCAATTTTTTACCTTATAATTATACATAAAAGATGCAAATTGCCGGACTTACTAACGAGTAAAAGCTTCTTCTAAATTTATTTATCATGTCCGTCAATTACAGTAGGTACGTTATTGCCTTTTTATACACGTTGTTTTTTCTTTGATTTCCCTCCATAAGGTAGTGTCTCCTTATATTCTCGCATATCCTTATTCAATCCTCTTCTTCTAACGTACTTCTATGTCCAAGATTTTTTAATCTATCCAGTGATTTTTCTCTACACGTAACAGACATAGTTACTTATGCAATTATAATATTAGTATGCATTAACTCAAGCTCTACCCTGTCTTTAGGACTCGTCTAATAAATGGATGCAAGCATTGATAGACTAAATCACAAGATTAAATCATTAAACAACTAGGTCGACATTGCATAAAGATGAGAGAAAATCACAGGATGTGTTGCATGATTACGTCAATAACAGTTTCCGATAGTTATTTTATGTGGTCAGCCTCCAAACCGTCAAAGCAAGTATTTATTTAGTTACTATCAGAGGCTGTATTGTGAAATGGCTACATTCCACCTTCACTACCTGTCGTTGCATCAACGCTAGTAAATTCGCTTCTAATTCTGCGGCGTTTTGTTTCAAATGAAAAACCTTCAAGTATGGTTTTAGCATCGTCCACATTTGAGGAGTGACTTTCCAAAATTTCCTTTTATTTCAGTATAAACAGTCTTTTCAGAAACTGGTAAAAACTGATGTTATCATATATTAATATTTTAACTATGTAACATTTATGTACCTATTCTATCTATTGTGGTTAAAGTTTCTCAGTTTTTGGGAAAAAAACCCATAAACCAGAAATAAGTATTTTTTGCTCCAAAACGTGTTTTTTGGGTTCATTTTTCTTAGGGAAATAAGACGTTTTATGACCGATGTGTTTATATACAAAAAATTTATTTGCATCAAAAAAACGAAATCTAATATCATAACCCTAAATAAGCCCTTTTGGAAAGTCACTCCTTATTTATAAATTCTCATTCAACAAGTGCAACCATAGAAGTTTGAGACAAATACTCAGCAAAATACTCGTATTAATAGACTAGAAGTCGCGTGGGACTTCGCTCCCAACGTTCTTTATTTGACCACTGCTCAGCTCCTATTAGCCGCAGCGTGATATTATATAGCTTATGTTACTCAGTGATAATGTAGCTTTCTAACGGCAAAATTCTAAACCTGTCCAGTAGTTTTTAGGTTTACTCGTTACATACAAAAATACAATTTTTTTAATATTAGTATAGATACGCCTAAGTGACCATGGAATTGCTGGAATGCATTATTGGGATAATTAATTAAGTAAGTATAGCTTTTATCACTTTTATTATTGCACCAACAACACTTATAATCCGTTGCTCTTTTGTAATACAAAATGAAAAATAAACACTGTTTCGCAAGTATAATTTTAAACATATAACAAAATGTAAATTAAATGTCAGCACAACCCTTGTTGAGAAACCAGCAACGTAAATAAGAGATTCTATGTTCAGACAAGTTGTCCTACTACTGAGCAACGGTACAATTTGCATATCATTGCATCTAACACTGATAAAGAGGAAAATAAATATTAATATTACTGTGAGTTCAAAGTAGGGTACCTACATAATTACAAGCGTTATAACAATATATCTTAACTTATGTGCTCGGTCACTAGCTTAGTTAAATTAGTTTCAACTCGGAATTTCAGCTATAAAGCTACAAACTGGTATACGGTTTCTTTTGTCATTCTAAACATATGGCTCAAAAGTCGACAGCAATCTTGTGTCCGCGTCTTAAGTTATATTTTAAGATCAAAGGTCGCAAAAAAGGGTTTTTTGCCTATATCTCGCTTCTAATACATTCTTCATGAATTTGAATCATAAAATTATTATTATCAGCCTAAAATTTCGAAAATTTCCCTGTTAATGACAATAGACTCGCTCCCTATTACATGGGAGCTAAGCTAACATAGCTACTAGCATACGAAATGTGGGTGCAATGCCCCTCTGTCTACCCATTCGGGAAAAAAACCTTACACATTTTGTTATGTGTCATGTTATCGTATCTCCGAATCTCGCCAAGATTGGGACCTTTTAAAAGTACCCACAAAATGCACCCGAAAGCATCTCATGGCAATCTAAAAAGCAGAACTGCAGTTAGAAGGAACGTGTCTCTGAGAGGTTATCTTGGGTTGGCTAATGATCCTCATTATGATGCTTATGAACCACATATGATCATACAATACATATGTCTGCAAAATGTTAAAGTTCCATGACTGCATTGTAATGAAATGCAGAATTTATTATTCATTAGTGACCCTCAAAAGAAAAAAACATTCCGTACAAAACCTTTCTTTGTGTTTCATTTATTATGATATGACAAATTTGTGAAGAGTCACTACATGTATAAAACCTGAAACGTTGACTGACATGTTTACTGCACCATAGTTGACTGAAAATTCTTCGTTTATGGAACATAATTATAAACTTCGGAATTTTATTTTTCAATAGTCTCTCTGAAACGTTATAGTTCTATTAATTATAAAGATATCAGAATTTCTAGTATCATCATCATCATCATATCAGCCCAACGACGTCCACTGCTGAACATAGGCCTCACCTATTTTACGCCCTAATTTCTGGTATCATCATTCATCATTCATCAATGTCCTACTGCTGGGCATAGGTCTCCTCGAAAGAATGTGGAGGGTAGGAGGTGTGTAATTTTTTTTTGGGATTTTTTTTCTGGTTTTGCCAAATAATATTTGTGTGACTGATAGAATAATTATTTCAAGTGTCATGTCTGGCATTGTTTTTAACTAAATAAAAACAAATTTTACGGTGAATTACTTTGAATAACAGTTGGTGAAACAATGTTCAACGCATACGGTAATTGAACGCCTTACCCACAAAAAGAGGCAGTAAAAGTAATACGGGTGTGATGTAATGATCTGCTTCATTAGTCAGCTCCAAGACCTTGGAACGGGAAGCACTTAATCAATTAGCGAAATGACTAGGTGACACGAAAAGTATCCATTTTTTATACTTGCTAGATTTTTGTTCAGCCGGCGAACACGAAAGCTTTTTACAAAATTAAATGTTTGCCGCAAAATATTTAATTTTTAATAACTACAAAATTAGACGCATGCATGTATGTATGTATGCATGAATAAATTGCTATAACTAATTTAATAACACACACAACACTCCGTGTAGTGATGAATTAAGAATACATAATGTCACCATTTCAACCCGTGGTGGGTGTAAGTACATACGACTAAGGGAGTAACCTTATGCAGACAAAAGCACTAAGAGATGAGAGAAAAGGAAAAATTCGATACCAACCCATCTGGCCAGCGTGGTATAGTAGTCTAAATTCACTTTGAAATGAACCCGTTTCCAGCAGTGGGACATTTAAGGGTTGGAATGATGAATTTAATAATAATAACTATATTATACAGGGTGTATACGACGATACGACATTAAATGAAACCACGTGTAGTATGTGATGTTAGAAGGCTATACCAAAAAAATTAAACAGAAATTTGCAATAGTTTAGACGCAAATGTACTTTCTTTATGTCACAGTTGTTCACAGTTTTAAACAACCTGTAGGTATTTACGTTGATCGTATGTTGTCATTATGTCATTCAATTCATTTAAATATCTCTGACTCTTTCATATTATCTTATCTCTTACTCTGTTCCGCACTGTTGTCGTCGTCATGTCGAAAACGTCATGATAGAAAAATAATGTGTAGTTTTATATTCTTAAATTTTTCGACTTTAAATAATGTGTAGCTTTGTTTTTTTTTTTTTTTTTTTTTTTTTTTTTTTTTTTTTTTTTTTTTTTTTTTTTTAATAATTTATATTAGAATATGTTTATAAGGGTTAACACTGGCTGCCTTGTCATTTAATGTCGTATCGTCGTATACACCCTGTATATTCTGTATATTAAGTTGTCAATAGTTGCAATGTAACGTCCGGTTTGGCTGTTGTCGATATTGTTATTTACTCCGACAAAAGTAAATCTTAAAATGCATTTACGTCGTTACAATATTATATTATATTTGCTTGTGTTATGGGTACTAAACAACTGATATACTACTTAAATACATTTTTTTTTGTAAATACATACATATTATAGATAAATTACACCAGACACAGAACAAACCTTGATGCTCATCACACAAAGATTTGTCCTGGGTGGGGATCGAACCCACGACCTCCGGCTTAGCAGTCAGGGTCACTAACCACTAGACCAACAGGCCAGTCAAAAAAAAAAAACTAAAAACCATCCTTGAACTTCAACGGGCCAGTCGAATAATCTATGTCTGTATCAAATTCAGTGATTTTCCTTTACTTGTGCAACTTGATATTGCTTCTTGCCAAATTACTTGATTCTAGGTCAACGGGAAGTATCCTATATAGGTTTTGACTTTTTTTATCGTCAAGATATGCGACAAAAATAGGGCTTGCTGTATCTTTTAATTGCGTTTATTTAAGACTCTAATTTTTTTATTGCGTCAAGGGATTGCAGATCCGAGTATATGATATTAATTTCAGCTTGATACCTCTACGCGTTCTTAAGAAAAATATTCTTGACAGACGGACAACGGAATGATCCTATAAGGGTTCCGTTTTTCCTTTTGAGGTACGGAACCCTAAAAATTTATGATATAAAAATTTATGGTAATATATATCCCAATAGTATTCAGAATCAATGAGATGTAAAGAGATTGTTAAATGTACGGATGTCAATAAAACACGCCTAATGTTTGGAGAGAAACGATCAAGTGCACGCAATGCGCATGCGATGCGGCCACTGTGACGTGACAAATGAACAATAGTTCCGGATTTGTACGAGGGATTGTGATTGTACATATTACATGTCATTACCATTCATGTAATAAGATAGCAAAGAAACAATGAATATGCAACAAGGCAAAATTGTTGGAAATCGCCTCTGCGATTCTGCAATAGCAAAGCATTGGACACATAAGTGTGATCTTTCATTATTTGTCTTATACTTGACGTACATATGAGTGACTCCAGAATGTACTTTCAAAAATGTTGGGCATTTGAGACATCTGTCTAAAACAGATTTCGCCAGTTCATATTACTGGTATCTTACTTGAATCTACATGTCTTATCTGTTCTGTCTTTGCTGTGAAACTGCTAATAAAAACAAACGTTAGATATAGACTAGTCGATCAATTATTTTGTAGAAGGCTGGTAACAACAACATTATCATGATGTCCTCCTTATAGCCGTCAGTGTCAATCTCAATGATAACGGAGTCCAGACACCTTTTGTTTGTGATTTTGAACATTCAGCGGTGTCGTGGTGTTAGCGATCGTTGGCGGGAGCGTTCGTCCGTCCAACTATCCGTCAGTCGGCCGCTTCACGCCGCGATCGCTTCGCGTGTTCTCATCCAAACCCGTCGCTCGCTCGCGTCTACAACGCGCCAGCGCGATACAAGCCGCGCTACATTTCCGTACACTTACTTAAATAATTCATAATTAGCGACTCTCTTATAGCCTTGCATTATTCAACCATCCAGTTCGGCGGGCTTCACGTGTCTGTAATTTTGCAACGCGATTTCGCGCGCCGATTTACTAAAGAAGAAGGTTACGGCACCAAAACATCATTGATTGCAACATTTTACACAAGTTTTGGAAATAAACTTTAGAATTGCAACAAATTTCAAGACGCATTCCGTTAGCGGACGTACGTTTAGCGGATTTATTGTCAGAATTTGCAACAGTGCAGATTCCAAGGTTGATTGAAGTCTTTTAAACATTAGTATTATTTTGTGATGTGCTAAAACTATCGTGAAAATGCTATCTATGGATTCATTGTGGTGTGGCTCCGAGAGTGAGCTGACGACGCTGAAGTTGTGCAAAACTATAGCGGATAGACCAGAGTACCGGTTAACTAGACGGAAGCCTTCGAAGAGTCTTATACCACAGGCGCTGCTGCATGCGCCGGAGCCGCAACCTCGCTCCCACAGGAGACGAAGGTCTGGTACTTGGCCGTAAGTGTATGCTTAACAAACACCGGCATTCTTTTTTCTATTTTCTTCAACTTTATTTGAAATTCCATTCTTATCAGTTGACACTAAATGTTTTTAAATTGCATTCAATATTTGCTACCAGTCGCAATTTGTATTCTGTAGAAACTTGTAGAAAAGTAAATGACCCAATTAGCTCAGGTGTCGTGTCACATGTAATAGACCGTATAACGGTCCGTTCATACCTACAGACATTAAATGGGTTAGTACACAATGTAGAAGAATATTTTTTGACACACGCTCCATGTCTGTAGATAGGTATAAACCCAGCTTAATAGTTGCAAGTAATTAACAATTTTATGAGACAACCGTGCATATGACAATTTAATTTTAACGCTTATTTCTTTATTACTGTATTGTAATTAGTTTATTATCGTAGAGCATCGTACTGGTTTTATTACCTTTAGCTATTAAAACATCGTTATTACATATTATGTACCTACTATATATAAAGTTATCTAAATTAGCGGACATAATTAAATTCATTCTGGAAATTGCATGGATTGTTTATATTTGAGTTGCAAAATAACATTCGTGAAAAATATAAATAACTAGTAGGTACTAAGATAACAATTTTATTATTACACAAACGAAAACAGACAAAGAATCGCGAATCATCGCGCTTTGTTTGTCCACTATCGTGTCCATAATATCTAGGCAATTATTATAGTACATGCGAAAGCCGTTAGCATACTAGACTGGGTCACTCCGGGTCATGATTGGAACAATCCAGATATACCTGTTAAACATGTCTTTGAAATAGCATGTGCAACTCTAATGTCACACGAACTAATATTGTAGATAGATTGACCAATTTAGGTATTTAAAGACCTTTCTCTTTTATGTGAACTATATCAAGTTTCCATACATTGAATGTGGTAGTAGTTCTATGGTTTCACTCAATACCTTCTGCCTCTACATCCGCGCCGACCCAGATATCTGTTGATGCGTCGCGACTTCAACCTTCAACAACTTGGTCAATATATTCCGACTAATGTTTAACTACTATTATTCGCAAATTATAAGTTATATTCTTGCAGAACACTACCATTTACAGTTTCATTCATTTGAAGCATCGAATCTCCAAGAATAATCCAATACCCTTTGATTTTTTAAATTCCATTAGGTTGCTCTCTCAACTGGAACATCAGTACAGCTAGATAATAGACTTACTTCTGTAGGGGGTGCTTTCTAAAAAATGCTGCATAATAAATCATACTAATCACTACATATGATATCATATTGGCTGATATGATGATGATGATGATGAATCACTACATAGCTATAAAACAAAGTCGCTTTCTCTGTCCCTATATCCCTATGTATGCTTAAATCTTTAAAACTACGCAACGGATTTTGATGCGGTTTTTTTTAACAGATAGAGTGATTCAAGAGTAAGGTTTATAGGTATCAAATACATACCACGCGGGCGAAGCAGCGGGCGGAAGCTAGTAATTGTATAAAAATATAGTTAATATAGTCCTTTCTTAGCTTAACAAACTGAAACTCTTGTGCCAAGTGACTCGTTGTCACCTAAAAGTGCAGTAAAAGGAGAGCCTTAAAACAATAGCAGTGAGTCAGCCAGAGGCGTAACTATACCATCAGGGGCCCGTGGCAAATTCTTTTGATAGGTCGAGACCCCTAACCAGAAGTAAGAATCATCACGGTCAGTCATCATCAATTTTAATAATCCACTTAAGTTGTGTTAAAATCCTTAATAATTAACTTGAATTTGTATTATGGTCTCTAGTTGTCTCACTTTAATAGATTTTAACAGATACTTAAAAAAGATTTTTTTGTAGTAGAAAAAGCAAAGTGAAGTGCAAGAACCCCTCAAAGCAAAGTGTTGATACAGGGCTTTCGTGGGCCAGCGAGCCTGACGTAACTGTCCCGTTTCCCTGAATATAGTAGCATGCTTTAACTGCATTTCCCCACATAAAAAATGGGCTCATTCTTGTATTCTGACGTCAGCGTATATGATACAAAGAGATGCCAATAACAAGCAGAATTATACAAATAGTAGTTGAGGTTATCGTATGTAGAAAGTCGATCCTGTTCTAAACAGACTTTCCAGTTATGCTGGATGGAAGTACAATGTTAACAATTACCTTCTTAGAACGATTTCTTTAGATTGGTTCACCTTCAGTTTGTTTTCTAGTACGCGTTGCATCGTAATCCTTAATAACTCGAAACGGTTTGATGATTCTGCAAAATAAATGAAGAATTAATTGATCGAATCGTGTCTTTATTTACATAATAAGGTTATTATAATTACCGGTTCAAAAATACTGTTTTTTAATTGTATAAAACAGAAGTAAGTTGTCTTAAGCACTTTCGCTTCGTAATTTATGTAATTTAGTTACAAAAAGATAATTATCTTAAAAGCTGTGAATAAATATAAATTGATTAAAAGAAATGGGTCAGTAACGTCATCAGTAAAGTAAAATATGAAACATGTTAGCATAATATATTATGCTCTACCATAGGAAACACTGAGGGAAAAACTGTTCGGTACGATCATCGAGGTTAAGGAACGTTCGGCAAGGTCAGTCCATGATGGGTGACCGTTTGTGACAATTTCATTAGCTTTAACTTTATTTATTCATGAGCAATTTTTACATTGTGTTTGAATTCGTAGACTTAAATAAAAAACACTAAGTAATTTCCCAGACACCACAGTAAATAAAATAAATAAGCTTCACACTATTACACATAAAAGTCAAGGGACTATACAAAAACAAAACACATTTATTGTACATTGTTTAATGTCATCACTTCATCAGTGAATATAAACACCCTTCCAGCAGAAATGTTTTAAGTTTATTTATAAAATTATTTTTATATAGCAAGTTCTTCAAACCAATCGGTAACTTATTAAATATTTTGATTGCGTTGAAATAACTGCTGTGCTTTACAATGTTCAATTGAGGTTTATTACTCCTCTGAAAAATCTTTTCTACGGGTGTTTTCTCTTAGTTGGTGTTCATCTTCAGTTTCATACTTGTGGACGTATTTGGCAAAATGGGTAAACAAAACTAGTACGTACAGACTCGGTACTGTTAAGATTTCGTGCTCGACAATAACGGTCTACAAGATTCGTCTTGGATAATTCCAGCAATCGTTCCAATCGCCCTTTTCTGCAAAATGAAAACTCTGAAAATGTTATAATTGTAACTACCTTCCCAGAACAGTATACTGAGGCCCGATCACGAACTTCTAATGTAAACGTAATCGTATCGCCATCGAGCAAAAATGTATGGCAATTTGTACAGCGCCTCTATCGTACGTAAGATGCACCAAAATTGGTAGCACGAACTTTTGACAACTACTTTCGTCTGGTAATCGTATCGAGCTCGTCTGGTATTTCCATACAAATTAATTTGAATTGCGATCACGAACTCAATTTTGACATACGCTACGTAAAATTCGAAAGCTGGCTAACGTATTCGTTGAAACCTTCCGTCACTTAAAATTTCTCAGTGAGTAAAGTTTTGAAACGGGTTTAAACTAATTTTTCAACATTTATGTACATATAGAATGCATGTATAATCAATATTAATAATATTTAACATATTTTATATTAGTTATTAGAGCAATAAATGGCCTAAATTCATATAACAATATTTTCTCAAGTTTCACATTGTGAACCGCCAGGTGGCGTCCTTCCATTTGGTTGTTAAATTATTGTATCAATTTGGTATAAATTATTCCAATATAATATTCTTAACGTAATTAAATAAGTTTCCTATAATTTTTGCATAATATTTAGAGAAAAAATAAGCAAATAATACGCCGATAAAAAAATATAAAATGCGCCATTTTAAATTTTTTGACATTTAATTCAATGACATTACTACTATCGAGTAGGGTAGTGTGCCCAGTGTACCGGCTGCAACAAATGCCTTTAACCTAACCAAAAATATTAAAAAAATGGTATAATAAGCATTCGTAATTAATTAATAACTATTTTATATGTAAATTTACGGTTTTAATACACTATATTTATACTTTTTTTTAATCGGAAGCTTAGATATAAATAAAATAAGTCAGCTGTAATCTTGTAACGCCGACAACTGGGCATGTTTACCTAAATTCCTAATGTAATGGTATCGACAAATGTTTCGAGCCCTCGATAGTCGATAGTAAGAGTTCGTGATGCCGACTCACGTAAACGTATCGAGCCCTCGATACGTTTACGTTACGATTACGCATATATTTTGTGATTGGGCTACTGTACCTTAGTTTCGATTCTATCAGAGCATAATAAACCATTTTTAAATATTTGATACCAACTTCATCCCTCAGACTTCTTAGCACGTAACAGGCAGAACTGATTGCACTCTCCAGGCTAGTGAGCTCATCTTTCCAGTTTTTTTTTATTTTAAAACTGTTCACTTGTATTTTGTACCGATATTGGTCTTACTGTGTCGTAATTGAAGAGAAAATCTATGCTTAAATGTCTTATGTTAATATATAAGTTTAACAACATTACTTTTCCTGTAGTAAATACCTCCATATCCCGCTTACAGCGCAATGTTCGCGTAATCATATTAAACTGATACCACTATTGTGTCTTACGTAAGTTCTGTTTTTGTGTACATTCTTAAACATATTTGTAGTGGGCCGTGCTTTCTATTTGAAAAAGAGCCTAAAACTCAGTGCAATAACACTTTTGCAGCAAATTTATAATAAACATACCGATTCTGCCTATCTCTAATGGCAACAGCGCTGTTGATAAATAATTCTAAAAAGAAACTTTCCAGAAAATGTATGTGACGTAGATGAGTATCAGTACAGTTAACGAAGTCATTAAAGTCTGTGATT
Source organism: Laspeyria flexula (assembly GCA_905147015.1). Lineage (NCBI taxonomy): Eukaryota > Metazoa > Arthropoda > Insecta > Lepidoptera > Erebidae > Laspeyria > Laspeyria flexula. The sequence continues at coordinate 4,141,396 of LR989964.1, read as the reverse complement.
GCTAATGATAAAGTATTTTATACACTAGGTACCTAATCAAATATAGGTATCTGAAATATCTTACTAATGGATACAGCGTAGGCACTAATTCATCTGCAGGACATCCGCTATAAGTAGACTTTGACGAAGATTCTTAACGACTGACCATATCCTTGTTAATATTTAACATTACCATCATCCGCGTGTAGTACATTGTTTAATAGGGCTTCTACCAAGAATTTCCACAGTGAACGATCTTGGGAGTCTCTAACCTTAGATTTATCATTTCATCATTTCAGCCTATTGCAATGTTAGACATAGACCCCTCCTAACACGCGCCATAACACTCAGTCCTCCGCCTTTGGTTGCTTGCTACCTGTAAATATTTTGTCAAAATTCGTCACCTGAAATTTCGTTCCATTGTGATACTTGTAATATTATGTTGGTTAACAAAAAATAAGGCTCGCTTAATATTATCGTAACCTGCATACATCGGACACTATGACGTAATTTGCACACTATTGTCATATAAAGTAGCTACTTTATGCAGCACGCCTATTTCTTGCCTTTCAATAGAGATCTTGGATAGTGTTGCCAGTACATACGGTATGCGTTAAGTTAATAAGCATTGTACCTAGCGACGGGAGAATATCTACAAATCGAGTACGGTGACTCCTGTAAACCAGGATCAATAATGATGAATCTTTGCAAACACAGAGCTATGACACTCCGTAGTCCGAGTCCCAGTCAAGTCTTGGAACCCACATTGAATTTAATGAGAACTAAGATGGTGGAATTGAAATTAAACCCAACAGACCTTTGGAACTTTGTCTGTCACAAAAATGACGCTTCATGCATGTGACGAGACGTATCTATATACATGACTAGTTTTGCTTTTTTTTCGAGGTAACAACGAAGTGACAAAGGATGCCACTAAAACAAAAAAAAAACGTTTGTTATCTTCCGCGTCGTGATTTTTATTCTGACAATTGACAAGGTCTAATTATACTTTTTCATACGTCGATTTATCATCATCATCATGATGAATCGATTACGTACTGCTAATACTCTCTCAAGGTATTGTAATGACTTTGCCACGTGTACATAGGTAATAAATAGGTATATGAAAGGTTTGCATAATATGCACTCTGGATGCGACAAGCTAAAAATTGGGTGCCTAGGAATGAGCCCCATTGGCTCATTCCTAGGCCTAGGTGATGTAGTAGACTTCATCATAATGAATATTTTATCCCTGAAATTGACAACCCTAGTGATAGGTGATGATGACGTCTTTTAAAAGTTCCAGAAATAACAAAGCTATCGCAGCATATAGATGCGTTAGAATTGAAGCTATCGCAATAAAACTATAACTTCTAACTTACGTATACTGTTTACTTGATGTTATTCAACTGCAGCTGGACCGATTAATCGCGTAACTCACGCAAAACCGCAACCAAACTAACGTGTGCGCTTGTCTATCTTAAAGTAGTTAAAGTTTCTTGCGAAATACTCGATCAGATTATTATAATTTGTTCGTGCTTATTATTTCTATGATTGCTTATTTTAGATTTTAAAATACTTACAAATACATAGCATCGTCCGTGTAGTGACGTATTAAGAATACATAATGTCCACTGCGAGAAAAAGAAAATCGATACAAAACCGTCTACCAACCCGTCTGGCCAGTGTGGTATCATCATCATCATCATTTCAACCCATAAATGTCCTACTGCTGGGCACGGGTCTCCTCCAAAGAATCTGGAGGAAAAAGGCCAGACCGTAGATTCGAATTTTTCATCGGCTTCGAGTCGACTCTCTTAAATTCTAGTACTGTTTGCTTCCATGAACAGTAAGTAGTAAATTGGTATGCGATGGCGAATTGATTCAACTGCCCACATGATAATTAATCATTTCACGTGATAGATCTAGCGTTTCCAATTGGCAAACGTGATATTTTTGAAACAGGTTCTAAAAATCTATCTATATAGTCTTTATTTTTATGAATATTTTCTTTTTGTACTTAGATCCCTTTATCACCTCTACATCACCATGGTTGACAGCTAGAGAATGACTGTGTAAATATTGGATTATAAAAAAATTAAATAACACTGAACGTACGAATATACCTAATTAATTTTGACCTAATCTAACATTGCAGATAAAAATAATTAGGTTAATCTAATCGCTTCGCTGGCTTTGTTAGATTGTTACCCCCTGGTCGCGTGGTAATGCCGTTAAAGTAATTGTCATTTGCTGGTATAAGTACTGCCGCATAAAGATACCACCGATTTCTTTGCAGTTTCTTAGGCATTCATGTAATACAAGACAAAAACCACAACCCGAAAAAGTTTTGGAACCTACTTTTAATTTGAAATTGCGACTGTAATTACTATTGTCAAGAATATGTTGCTAGTTTGGTACGCTTGTCGCTCATTGTTCGCACATTGCTCCAAAAATTTCGCCGTATCGAAATCATTGATCAACGGGGCTTTGAACCTTACAAGTAAATTGTTCTATGCCACTAAAATAATGAGTAAAACATATTCCGGTCACGGATAAACAATCTACTGTGAAAAATAACGCGTGAAATGGGTTATTCGACAACCGTTGAGTTGTTTAGTATTGATCTAAGCTAAAACATGCCTACAACCAATGCCTGTTACAGATAATACATAAACATGTGTGACTTACTGAGTTTGACTTATTTGTTTATGATGATCATGATTTTTTTTTATTTGTTTATACTAGTACGTTAAACCACCCACCGTAGTATACCAATACTTAATTTCTACCTAATATGCTTCCCTAATCTAAATCCAAAGTTCAGAAATAAAAACAACAGCTTGAAAAACGACCTTACTAGAGGAAAACCACAAAAGAATCGAAAGCTTTTAAACAAATGAAGACAAAAACACGTGCCTTGTTAATTAACAATTATTCTTAATCTAGTCCATGTTCTGTAGACCATGACCACCTAAATTTATCTGTGTGTTAGCACACTTTGTTTCAGTCTACAAGTTATACTTTCACAAAACATACAATTAACCTGTCGTTTTTTCTAGCTTTAACCTTTCTTATCCATTTACATTGTTAACTTGCTTCGTATCCTGGTTCAAGATGAAAATATCTTAATACTATAGTTTTTACGATTCGTTTTTGTAAGCTATCTAAGGCGAGCTGCTACTGGATTCAGGGTACTATTCACAACAGATCCTCTTAACTAACACTTAACCTATATGTTTAACTTATTCAAAGGAAATACAATCTTTAACGACAAGAGCATAGCTTGGCTATCGCAATATACCACAACGATGGCAAATAGGCGTACTGCCTGCCTGATGGTAAGCGGTTACCGTAGCCTATGGACGCCTGCAACACCAGGGGCATCACGAGCGTGTTGCTGACCCTTAAAAAGCTATTTACTCCATTATTGAAGAAGCCCACTAACGTCTCCTCTGAAAACCTAGTTACTGTGTTCATTCCACATCCTGAAAGTTCTCGAGAGGAGTATTTTTGAGACATTGCGCAGTGATTAAACTGAGAGATGAGATCAATATCTAAGCAGAATATCATATAAAACCTACACCGAAAAGACACTTAAGTTCCTCAGAATACTTCAACAAAATCTAGTTTCGACGATATTGTGGTCCACTTAATGATGTCCGTTCTCTTTGTGCTGTGAATTCGTTCAGACTTTTCATAGATCTTTATTAAAGTAAAGTATGACCAGAAGTTAGTATCGTAATTATTTACCTGTCCATTTCTTGTACGTCAACGTTGAACGTAAGAATATTTGCGGTTTTTCCGACGCAATAGCTATTGTGTCGAAGACACTTAGTATGAATTATGTGGTGCTGTTACGTCACAGCAATGGGTTTTTATTGAGCTGTTATGCTGTCACATAACTTACACAGTGGATGGTTAGTTTTTATTTGATTTGATACTTTGAATCTTCAACGTCCAACGGCTTCACAGCAAATTATTATCCCAATGCCAGTAGATAGTAATTTCTTTATCTCGTTCTACACCCCTATTGATGCTGGATTAAGCCAGCATGTGTTCTGATGACTTAAATTTAAAAAAAAATATTTCAAATTACGAATGTTCATGTGTGTTTTGTGTAAACAAGAGTGACTGTTTATAACCTTATTTAAATTTAGAATGTCAGAATTGTTTTTAGAATACAATTATGCAATAAAATCGGATTGTAAACTAAGCTACAACCTTCTTGACTAAAAGTAAGTATATTTTGTAGCTATATCTACAGTCATTCGGGTAACACATTCACACAATTTCAGCAGTAACTACTTGACCTCCAAGGCTGTAACTTTTAACCTCTTTTTTCATTACATACGTCTTATGTTTACATTACGGTCGCCATAGCAAATTCACGTGACAAGAAATAATTCAAAGGTCAACAGTGCATGATTACTTATTCATTTGGTCTCACGTGTAACTTTGTACTTACTAAATATTGTTTTTAGTCACGTGATAGAATTTAAATATTCATTTAGTCATTAATAAAAAAGAAAGGTCAAAGGAACCGAGCACTCCAACAAAATAACCCATTTGTATTAAACCTAGTAACTATAATTTTATAAAGATCACTAGCTTTTGCCTATGAATTCGCTTGTGGTATTTCGTAAATAAATTACCTATGAGCTTCTTCAAGTCGTAGAATCTCTATGTCCAATTTTACTAAGATCCGTTCCGTCATTTAGCCGTAAAAGCGTAACAAAGTGACTTTTTAGTTGTGAATATCTGATATAGAGTAAATACTTACACTAGTATTGGTACTTCTCAGTCGGTACTCAGTATCTGTTCGCAATAATATTAGTTCTAGGTATTTGGCATTAGCCTGTGATGTTTTATGCAAAGAATATTAATACGCCAAAAATCACAAAAGAAACATCGACACATCACGCGAGCGAACTTCTGTGAAATCTAATAGAATATTCTCTTGTATCGTTATATCGTTCCCTCAAAAATTTTCATCTTATGTTTAGGGCAATAAGATTCAGAATTGTGAAGTAGTTTTTACTGAGGGTGCGCTATTGTAATGCACGTTTATACTAGTTGAAATTAATATCTTTAGTAAAACATAAACATGATCTTGTAAAAATATGGCTGGCACGTTTATTTCTATAGATTATTTTCTATAATGACTGTAATTTTAGATAAAACACAATTGCTGTATACTAGCAAACGCATAAAGATTTAATCACGTGTTTTCTGTATTAACAAAATAACAAACATAATCTGTAATCTGTATAAAGATTCACATCGAAAACAAGTCGCGAACTCACTGGTAACTAGAAAGAACTTAGGCTTACTGCCGTACTAAAAGATGTTAGTTAACTTTAAAGTTTATTTAGTAAAAACGTGTAATATTTAAGTCTATACTCCTAAAGACGATTATTCAATGAAAAAATTGTGTTTTATTACAGATGCTAATTGACATCTCTTAGTGCGGCAGTTAGTAGAGATGTTATATTAGGGTCAATTTCGCATAATCCTAATATAGGATATATTAGTTACGTCATATTCTAATACCATACCTATTACTCGATATTAGTCAGATAATAGGGTAAGGAGTGAACGTTTTAGTATTATGCTCTATATCTAGTATTCCGACTCGCGAGGCTTAATACAATATAATAGCTTCATTATCAATAATATGTGGTTAATAGTGAATTAATAAAATATGAATGCAGTGTTTGATGATGTTTAATAGGTATCTATTGATACTATTGTATTCGCCTCGCTCGCGTGGCCGCGTTCGCGTTGTCTCTGGCTAATACTTGACTAATATCGAGTAACCTAATAGATGACATTCCTATAACCTAATATGAATACGGGTCGCTCGTATTATAATATGCATACCTAATATGAGTATATTCGTTTCATCTCTAGCAGTTAGTAATTTCATCAATACTTAGTATTTTGATAGATGAGTCAGGACATGCGATGTATAAGTTTTTTGAAAACAAATAAATCAGTTGCAAACAAATATATAAGTATATCTAATCGGGCCTTCAACTCGTCTACTTATAGATTAAATTTTCTGCAATTTCTAGAACAATCACTCGCTTCTTCTATTATTAGCTGTTTAGATTTTTAACTTGATAACATTACGTAAGCAGGGTTATCAGGATAACAATATATCGCACATCTTCGCGACAAACAATGACTACGGGTTTTAAAACGACATACCTACGTTGTGACATTCATACAGACGCATTATAAATGATGACTTCTATTTTTAATTCTACCGTGTGATGTGACTAAGGTATACCTACATCTGGTTGTAAACAAGCACCATATTCTTGTAATACCGGGGTTCTCACTCGCTCTTTACCTACCGACTTTATAAAACCGATGCATAATACTTTAAATATTGAAATTGGTATAAGAAAGTGAAATAAATCTGTAAGAAATCTTAAATGTCATAATTCGGTGTTTATGTCGAGGAGGACGCCCTCCAGATAGGTATGTTATGTTGAGTGTTATGGCGCGTGTTAGGAGAGACCTATATCCAGCAGTGGACTGCAATACGCTGAGATGATGATGATGATGCTGATTCGATGTTTGCAAGGATTCTACGACGTTAATCCTTGCTTACAAAAGTTGTAGTTATGGGCGTGATGGGACTGTCCCATTAACGCTAACATCACGTAAGCCGATCGTTAAGTACTTCAATGCGATGGTGGCTAAATGGATAAGGGACCGGCGTGCAAATCACGCGGTCCGAGTTTGATCCCGACCGGCAGTACCAATGTGGATTCCACTTTGTGGAATTTATATGTACTAGTCAAGTGACTTACCATCTGCTGACGGTGAAGGAAAACATCGTGAGGAAACCCACATACCCTAGAAGAAATTCTATGTATATGTCTGATCCACCAACCTGCACTAGGCCAGCGTGAGTGGATCGTGGAGTAAAGGACCCTCTCAGATAGAGGAGAGGATACCCCGACGCGACCGCAGCAGTGGGACTTAATGGGTTGCTGATGTGTAAGTACTTCAGGGAAACTTTGAACGAATCTTCCTCTCTCATCCATCGCACGTAGTCTACGGTACTTAATTAACATCAGATAACTATGCCAACTATTTTACTACAAAAGTCAAGTATGTTGTTACCAATACCGATTCAATGACGTATGTCGCCAATGGGAAAAGTGAAAGTCCGCACTGCGCCCAGTACATAATAAAACGAGTCTACCGGTCTTTGTACTCGTAAACTTAATTAATCTGAAATTAGTGGTCATGTTTTAGAACTGCGAAAACTAGTTAATATTTGGACTTCAAACACTTTATGTGGTATTGAAGCCAAGAGGACTATGGGGATAAAATATCGTCGTGGTAACCACTATTGACAAATTGGTTTCGGAATACCTCTATTATCATTACAATCTATAAACGTCCCACTGCTGGGCACGGGTCAAACAATGAGAAGGGAATTTACTTATTTACCTCTATATTAAAATATAAACAGATGACCCGCCCGGCTGCAAACGGTTGCATATTTACTATTTCTCCTTGGGTATTTTAAAAATGATCTTTCATACAAACCTTGTCCTTGTGTCCTGAGGAACACAAAAAAAAGAAATTGACCAAATCAATCGAACCGTTCTTAAGGGATACACGTACGGCCGTTTTCAATAATCTATTGATTTGGCTACTAAAGTCAGAATTTTTACATATTTTGTATGGAGCTTGTCAAAATTCTAATTTTAGCCAAATCAATAGTTGATAGATTATTGAAAAGGTCCATTAACCTATTGTTGCCCGGACCACTACTCAGCTTTTATTGGTCCTAGCGTGATGTTTTTATGTATATAGGTAGAAGAGTATTATTTTGTCTGCTGTGTCTGAGTCATATGTCTGTAACACGCTCATGTCTGTAGATAGAAACGCTTTTACCCCTCCCCCTTCCTATACATTCATCAATTATGTATGACTGCTAGTTTCGGGTACTCTTAAAAATAATTACATACATACATAGCATCACGCCTTTTTGCCCGAAGGGGTAGGCAGACGTGTTTTCACACCCACATTTCGCCAGCTATGTTTGATCCCATGAAATAGGGGGCGGACCTATTGTCATTAACCGGGAACATTTGTTTACCAAACTCCGGGAAAATTTTAATTTCACCCGACCTGGGAATCGAACCCGGGACCTCTTGCACAGCAGTCGTATACACTTCCCGCTGCGCCAGCGAGGCAGAAAATAATTCAACTGAAATATTTGGTTACGTAAAAATGCTATTACGTTAATAAATACCTTATGTAGTATACTCGTATTTAAAATCAATATAAACAACGGCTGCAGTTCAAATTGGTCCGTTTATCATCTCAGCTCAAACGACCTCATGTTTCTTCGACCTCACACGCCACCAGTCAAGAGTTCAAGACTGATAACTGGACATATCTTATGATAATAATTATGTATGGAGTACAGACGTACTCATAATAAATGTACTGGTTGCTTCTAGTGACTTCGTTCGTGTGAGCCGAACACATTATCTATCAAGAAAAATCATAGTCTCTGTGTTAATATTAAAGTTTCTTTGTATATAATTATTTTATAAATTTATTATCTTCCGCGCCATTGATATCGGAATGAATATTTCAACCATTTTCATCCCTTAAATTTTCGTTGAAAGCTATAGAGTCGAGCTGTTTTTGAGCCTTTTTTTTATTTTTTTTCCACCTTGGAGAATTTATTGTTTATCTATCTGCTATTTGATACAGATAGTACATTATGTAAGTGTTGCAAGGTATTATTATGGTGGTATTACATAATGACATATTCTAAGTGATCTAATTATATGCGTGTGTGTGTATGTGTATATGTTGGTGCGTGTATTCCTGCATGTATGTAAGTATTATTGAATTGCAAACACAGACAGACTTATCAGATCTAGCAGTAGGCATCCGATGTTTACGTGTGATGTGTATGATGACTCTCAAAAAAAACATGATGATATGACACATTTATTTACAAATACTTGATAAAAATAATCGTAGACTCGATAAATCAATTCGATAACCTTAAAGTCACTTATATTATGACACAATTATTTCCTCAAAGTTCAAGGGACAGACAGTCTTGATTTGTTTTTACTGGATTTTGTTGTTTGTCTTTCATTATATTATGGGGCTTATAGCCCCTTCAGAACACTGGGCGGTTGCGGAACCCAGGCTTAGTTCAGGTACACGTACAAAATATAGTTAAAACATGATACATCGCCCTAGTATACAAAACCATAAAATATAACGCTACAATTTTGAAAGTCGTCATTATAATATAAAATTCTTCTAATATTGTTTGTATTTCGGTCAAGGTATATGTTCAGATTTATGTTTACCACCTAATTAATTTTCTTTCGTTATGGTGGCGAATTCTTGAGATTCCTTTATGCATGGTTTTTACGCAGCAAAGCGGTTATTAGCCAAACATGTTAGATTTCTATTAAGAATCTTGTTACGTAGCAGTATCCTACGAAAAAAAATATTTAATTTTTTATCATCATCATCATCATCGTTTCAACCCATAAACGTCCCACTGTCAGGTCTCTTCCAAAAAATGTGAAGGGAATTTAGCCTAATATACCACGCTGGTCAGACGGGTTGGTATGTAGTTTGTAAGGTACTCCCTTAGTCGCCTTTTACGACGCCAAAGGGCTGAGATGGGTAGTGGGTTGGTAGTGACATTTATGTGTTCTTAATCCTTCACTACACGGAAAAAGCCCTATCTCTCTAGGCTGTTTATCCAACTGTTACAAGACTAAAGGTGCTATAAGACGACCTTACTCAACATGAAGATATCTACCAAACTCTAGCTACATAAAAGCAATAACAGAACTATACGTATGATGAAACGTGTATGATGGGCAGTTAATCTCGGTCAATGTTGACGCCTAACGTAACCCGCCAGTAGAGTAGCCTTGTCGTTATTGCTCAGGAAAATTATTTCCATAACCCACATACGAATGGGTCAAATGTATGTCGTATGGGCTAGATCTCTGAAGGACGCGTATGGTCTTTCATGACGTCATAGTTTGCTGCAGTCTTATATAAAGAAAGTACTAATGGTAATTTGTACGCAAATCATGGCAAAACATGTTGATACGTAACACCAAGCTTTAAGGACTATTTTACTGTGTCTATCTTCTGTGAACTTCACAAGGATAGCATAGCAAATAATCTTATTATGTACTCGTATTATGAACACTACGGCTTATCTAATAAATGATTCTATAAAGTTTGTAGGGATTAACACGGCTATTATTATTTTTAGAAACCATATTATTATATGAAGTCCTATTCAATGCGTTTCAGTTAAATATTCCTCTTTATCTATTCGGCTATATAATATATATCCATGTTAACTACACTAAATTATAAGAACCGTGGGATAGAATTGGACATCCACATAATGACATGGCTGCAATCTATAAGCTACAGAATTACGTAACTATAACATGGAAGGGGTACTCGGTAAATAAAAAATTTAGTACAAAAACAACAAAAAAACAACTTTCGCATTATAATATTAGTAGAATACAGTATCTATCTACTATGTATATAGTTTATTTGCAGTTATAACATATACCTTACAATTCGCCAAGCCACGACCATACAATATTTCATTGATATCTTTGCTTGAATTTTTATGACTGTTTACGTAATGTTTCATTCTCGTTTAACTAATTTTAGTGTTTAAAATTAAAACTTCTTATCTCAACAAAGACTTTGTAATAAAGACAAACAAAAGGTACCTCTGTTAAGCAATTTCCATCTTATGATAAAGGTCCTAGAGTAAAAATTATTAAATGTATTTTACTGGTGTTCTGTTAATCTTAACTTTTATAGCAGATTCTTAATGTACAGTTATACAGTGCTATTCGTACAGCGAAATCTAAATATTATCTACATCATACTAAAATTGTCATAGCTTCGTATTTTTTTTCTGAGAAAAAAATATGTTTTTTACTACTGGTTTCTCACTTTTGTTCAAATCATCAAGTCATGTATGTAATATATCCAAAGTTAATCTCGATATATACTTCACTTCACTTTCACTTCACTTCCGTGAACGGCTCTGCCTGCGTGTCCTCTGGGGGGAAATATTACATATATTCGGTTTGATTATATGTAATAATTCTTAGTCAATCTGTGTGCCAGATTTCATCAAAATCCGTCTAATAGTATTTGCCAAAGAGTAACAAATCTATCCATCTTCACAAACTTTCGCTTTATATTCTGGATTTCCATTATAATAATAAGAGACCAACAAACAATGGTGACAAAATCTCTTAGGGTTCCATTTAGATTGATAATAAATAATTTGTTTTGAAGTTACATATTTCAGAAAATAGGCGAAAATTAACCATTACTTCCTCGCCCTTCCTATATCCGAAACTAATGGGTCTAAAATTTTGAAAAAGTACGGAAAGAAGTTCTGTACCATAAAGAAGTCAGCAAAACCTATTAGAAGTCTAGCATTTAATGTAATATAGAAATGTTTTTCAATATTATTTAGGTACGGAACTCTCCCAAAGCGGTTTTTACTCGTATTTGGCCAAGTTTTTGTACGACACAGATCATCTTAATGTTAGTCAGCCACTGGACCAACAATATCGGTCAATGTCGAACCACCTCGACACAGATTAACAATGCTTATTCACGTCTATTACCACAGACAATACCACACGAATTTAATAAAATAACTATTTCTCAATGTCTCTGGTTGACTGACCTTCAAGGAGGTTCTGTTTGATCAACAACGTATATTTGTTCAAATAGTTATAAAAAATTGTTAGACTTGATTATGGCGCTTTTAGACTGCTAATCAACTACATATTATTTATAAAACTTATCTATTTTTCCTCGAAAGGGTAGGCAGAGTGTGTCATGTTCACGTTTTGCCAGATATATTAAGTGAGATACTATAATACTCCTTATCAACAAGTCTATTACAGTATCAACCCAATGTCCCACACTGCTGGACTCGGGTCTCTTCTCCTCTATCTCATGAGCTGAGAGGGTCCACACACGCTGAACTAATGTTGGTAAGGAAGTCTATTTTCACACCACAAATCCAGAATTCAAGAAACGCATTTTCCTCTACCTCAATTTTCGTCTTCGAAAGCGTATTCATTCCATTCAAAATAATCGCTAGCGGTCTCGCTTAAAACCGCTATCTGACACTGCAGATAACAAACGTTTCCGTCTTTTATTATCAGAGAGTGTCAGTAATATATAACACTTTAGACTCGGGGCTAAATCGCAATAGGTCATTAATAGATAACCATAGCACCGGTTATCTCCAGGCATCGTCCACGTCTGATTGCATACTAAACGTCAATTGAAACAAGAATACTAAGCTAGTGGTCTTCTTACACTTGATCACTACGGACAGACGATTCGGAGCGATAAGATCTAATTCGCCAAGTGGTACTTGAAGATAATATCACAGTTCATAAAAGAACAGCTAACTTCACGCATGTGTATTTGTTCCTCCTGCATTGATTCGATATTGAAGCCCAAAAAGGGCTTGTAAATATAAATTGAGTGTATTGCTAGCTGTTGTACCTTAAACTGTAGTAACAAATCAAGGTCAGTACTGTCACTTTGGACGATGAGAGCCTGCGCATCGACTCCTGCGTTACCTCTGCGAGACGCGAGCCAGTTGCCCAACGCACGCGCACCTCTTCGCGCTATACACGTTACTACATCACGCGTTAAAATACCTCACAATAATGCCACATATAGAAACTTTTAATTAACACATACATACATCTAATATGTGTTTATTGATATCAACGTTTAGTTGACAATGTGTTTATATATTGTTTAATCGTGAAGTGTTTGTGCCAAGATGTTGCGGCGACAGTTCTCACATGAATCCGGCAAAGCTGAGCTCTTTAGAGCCAAGGAGGCTTACTTAGACCGTAGGTATGTTTACGATTCGTTTTAATCGATTATTTATGCGTAAAAAATATAGCATTCTTGGTAAATAACCGTGTTATTAGAACTGTATGCGATTATGATTGGACATAACTGCGTATTGTTGGCATTTATGTATAAATGTCGGTATTGAGGAAATTTTAGTAATATAAAATATAATATACACACCTAAACATAATCATAATATTATACATAACTTCCAACGGTTTACCATTGATTAAAATATGTAAAACGTAAGTCGATTTGCCCCAATAATATAAAATGTTGAAATTACCAATACCTAAGTTCAGTAATCTTCAAACAATGGGATATTTGTTATAGAATTGTCCTATTTGTTATCCATGCAGGTGTTTAATCAATAACAAGTACCTATTTATAGTTAAGTAGGTACTAATGATATCTATATGTAAAGGTATATATATATATTTCGTGATATAAGTACCTATATATGAAAGTTGTAAACTTTTATATTGACAGCGCAGTGTTAACTTGACATCAACGCGAAAAATATTGACTATTTTGTCATTGCTGACGATCCTTATAATTTTTTTGACTAAAGGAAATTTTATTTTATTTTTCGTCTTGGTATAGTTTATGTCATTGAAACTTGACTACTTCTTTACCTTTCGACTTATTTTACTCAACAATTTCTGTAAAAAGTGTCTGTGTTTTTATTATCAGCACTTGCGATGCGTTTATTTTATCTGATATTTTTGAGATACGATCGTAGTACATACATCATAGCTAAATAATATTTTTTTAAAGTCTTGTTTTCTAGACTCGTACTCGTAATGGTGGCCATACACCACACTGCCTAACGTCCAATCGGCTTGATCAAACCAAAATAATTAAATTTCGATTGTTCCGTTAAGTACCTACTGTCATGCCAATTCACGCCCACACACGGTCAGTTCTACTTGATCTAATCAGCAGCGTCATGCCGATTGGACGATACGCAGCATGGTGTATGGCCACCACACCAAGATTCTCCATTGGTCAATTGAAGCGTAACAACTATTAAAATATACGTTAAAAAGATATACATTTTAAATTATATTTGAATTAAACCGGTATTCTAATAAATAATGAATGAGCATTCTATTTGTTTTTGTGGTATCTGAATCTATTTTGATACATTTAAATAAATATCAATTGCCGATTGTAGGTATATGCGCATCACTTGAGAATGGTTCGACCGATTTGGATGATTTCTTTTTTGTGTTCGAAATTTTCAGGAACTAATATTTTTCCGTGGAAAATTTGCACCCGAGTGAATCCTGATCTGGTTCGTGTAGTGACAGATTTAGAATACATAATGTCACTACCCCATTTCAACCCGTGGATGTTGTAAAAGGCGACTAAGGGACTTTATGACAAGAGCACTGCGAGAAAAGGAAAACTCGAAACAAAACCCTGTATCAACCCGTCTGGCCAGCGTGGTATTGTAAGTAGTAAGTAGGCCAAATTCCCTCCAAAACATTTTCTTTCAACCCATAAACGTAACTTCTACTTCCGGGCGCGAGTCACCTTCAAAGAATATGGTGGGAATTTAGCCTACTATACCACGCTGTCCAGACGGGTTGGTAGGTATAGGGTTTTGTTTCGAATTGTCCTTTTCTCGCAGTGCTCTTGTCATACATAAGGTCCCTTAGTCGCCTTTTACGACATCCACGGGTTGAAATGGGGTAGTGACATTATGTATTCTAAATCCGTCACTACACGAACCAGATCAGAATTCGCTCGGGTGCAAATTTCCACGGAAAAAAAATCCTTTTCTCGCAGTGCTCTTGTCTGCATAATGTTACTCTAGTCGCCTTTTCCGACACCCACGTGTTGAGATGGGGTAGTGACATATAATGTGACTAATCACAGCACACAGCGCCATCTAGTAATATAATATGAACCCCATTACTAAGACCACGTCTTATATTTTGTACTTCCATCTAATCTGATTTCGTATCCACAATTTTTAAAGTACAATTTTTCTTCCGTATTGGCATCACGTATATCGTGTTTAGTCGAGACATAATAATTATGTAGTTGTAACAATTGAAACAATCTTGTGCACTTTGTACCTTCAACTGAATATATAATAGAACAAGGAAGCAACGAAGTAATTAATCGATTTACCCATCATTTTTTATTCAGGCGTAAAATAACATTTATTTACATTTATATGAATTGAACTTGCTGATAGGCTGTTAAGTTTTATGTAAAACGTGTTTAATAAACAATGCACCTAAGCATAATGAGTATTTACACGTATTTCTATTGTAAAGTACTTACTTGAAATCGTAAATAGATGTTACGTCAAGAAGAAATTTTCACAAATAATGTCCTAAACTGTCTCTATTATGTGATTAGACAACGAAAGAACGAATGGGAAAAGCTTAGGTAATTAATAATAATAACCATCTAAGCACGTTATAAAATTTTGCTGATAATAATAATTATTACTGTTAATGATAACAGTATTCAAGATATTAAAACAGTTTTTGTTTAGGTATATAATAGTATAGTAATAGGTAATAAATTATAACGCGATGTGTTTTTCCTATAACAGGGTAGAAAATAACTAATGTCATGGTTTTTGTGATCAACAGAACTTTTGGTATACCTAATTAGATTGTGTAATAAAAACTTTTCATATTATATTATTATGTATAAAATTGATTTAATACTCTAGTCTAAGATAAAATGTTACGAACTAAATAATGATGATAAAAATGGTAAAAATATTTTTTTGGGGTCATATTGATGATACCTACTTAGTTGTTTTTTAAAACAGTAGATATTTAAATTTATTAAGTGAATTCTAGAAACACTACAAAATTATTTTATTTTATTATACCCAACAATTTATAGGTATGGCACTAATTTTGAATCCATTTAGCATTTGTCCTCGCACTTTAAACATGACATAATTGTTGCAACTTAATTATTTGTATTTAGTACCTAACTAATTAATTTTAGTACTAAATACCTACCCATTTTTTTTAAAATAAAAATCTTCGGTCGATGTTTATTTTAAAATAATATTTAGGTACTGAAACCACCTAAATAATCTAAGTTAAAGTCTGAACAACCAGTAAATGAAGCTGCTTACATTTTCTTACGAATTTTCTCTACGACGTTCGTTGTAGTATCAATGACGTCATCTTCGGCAATACCAAAACTCTACGTTCCCACAGATGCAATTTTATCTTATTATCTTCGCAAATTTAACTCACGACTACCAAAACATTACACAAAGAACACAACGAGTATACACATTAGTAAAACTTTTGTATTATTTTTTATGGTTCGAGCACATTCGCGCTTACTGTCGTGTTTTGCTCATTAACAAAATGTCAATAAGGTTAACACTGAAGTTCTTGCGCATAATGCTAAGTAAACTTACATTTAAATTTTTATACAGAGTGTTGTTTTTATTTTTAAATAACTGGTTTGTATTATGTAATATTTGGCCAATGTTTTCGTTAATCAATAGAAGGCTTTAAGTAAACAATTTTAAGGTCTATTTTGATTAAATTCTGAACGATAACCAGCTGCTTCGCGAGGCGTTGTTGATAAAAAGTACATCATCAAGAAAAGGAATAATTTAATTTTGATTGAGTAATCAAAATAGACCGATGGTTCTTGAGATTAGCGCGTAGAAACAAACCATAATGAAACCTTTTTAATAAGTCACGCAAAAAAGCAGGATTTTCCACCAATATGGTCGAATGGGGAACTAAATTCCTCATTT
Source organism: Laspeyria flexula (assembly GCA_905147015.1). Classification (NCBI taxonomy): domain Eukaryota; kingdom Metazoa; phylum Arthropoda; class Insecta; order Lepidoptera; family Erebidae; genus Laspeyria; species Laspeyria flexula. Next base: position 4,124,694 of record LR989964.1, on the reverse strand, counting down.
TTAGTATAGCTTGGCTTCCTTGTATAACGAATTAGCTACTAACTACGGTATTTTACTTTACCATCGCGTGCACCGTTTCATTTTTCGCCATTTAATTATACCATCGATGAAGAAGCGATGGTGGCTGAATGGATAAGGGAACGGCGTGCAAATCATGCGGTCCGAGTTCGATCCCGACCGGCAGTAGGTACCAATGTGGATTCACATCGTGAGGAAACCCACATAACCTAGAAGAAATTCTATGAGTATGTCTGAACCGCCGCCCCGAGCCCAGAAGTGGGACTTAATGGGTCGCTGATGATGATGATGATACATAAACTAGTTCTTGGACTTCATTTTAAGATTTAATTTTCACATTCCATTTTCCGTCTCTTCATATTATTATCATTTATACTTCTTGCTTGATAGTTCACAATTACTGCCATGAGCAAAATTAGCAAGAAATTAAGGCCATTCTTTTTTATCGCCTTATAGCTAAATTGATACAATTATGACTTCTAACTAGACGACGGGCGGGGCTTCGCTCCCGTCGTTCTTTATTTGGCCACTGCTCAGCTCCTATTAGCGGTAGTCTGATATTATATAGACTATAACCTTCCTCGATAAATGGGCTTTCCAACACACGAATTTTTCAAAACGGAACAATAATTTAATATAATAATAAACAAACAAATTCTTCAGCTTTACGAGTATAATATTATGTACCTAGTAGTTATTGATTTGTTGTTAGGATAAGGCTCGCAATCGCAACCATATAAAAGCCATAACCATAATAAAGGGAATATGGAGTATCATCATCATATCAGCGATGGTGGCTGAATGGATAAGAGACCGGCGTGTTAAACACGCGGTCCGAGTCCGATTCCGACCAGCAGTACCAATGTGGATTTCACTTTGTGGAATTTATATGTACTCGTCAAGTAACTTACCATCTGCAAACGGTGAAGGAAAACATCGCGAGGAAACCCACATACTCTAGAAGAAATTCTATGAGTATGCCTGATCCACCAACCCGCACTAGGCCAGCGTGAGTGGATTATGGCCTAAACCCTCTCAGCTCTCTAGATAAAGGAGAGGAGACCCGAGCCCAGCAGTGGGACTTTAATGGGTTGCTGATGATGATCATCATATCAGCCCAACGACGTCCATTGCTGGACATATGGAGTATGCTCAATTTTAAATAAAAACTGGATCCAGACATTTTTTTTTTCTTCAATAATGTTCCATAAATGACGTATTCATAAGTAAGCAATACAAAACGTTTTTTGGAGGTTCTTCCCTTATAAAGAAAATGTTGCTGTGGTCACAGGCACCAAATATTATGCGGACGAAACCGTATTGAATAGCTATTTAGTGTATTTATTTAGTAGGTACTAATACGACGGTGGTAATTTCTCAAGCAAGTAAATATTAAATACATATTCGAAAGGCTGCCTATTGTTGGAAACAATTCCAACTTTCACCTCATTCATAAATACCCATTTGAAATTTTATACGCTGATATCCAATTTCTCGGCAGTGACGTAAAATATATTTGTTCACTATTAAGTGTTCGTTAAGTACGATATATTGCGAACTTTCTTGAGTACACCAATATTAGTAATCATGTTTTCTATTATATTTTGCAACTGTCAATGCTTGGATAGTGTTATCATAAGTGACTTAACATCTGATCACTATGGACAAAAAGCAATATTCCCTTTAGGCACAACCACTAAAGTGGATAAGATCACATGTAGGCCAATGACCTCTGCTCGCCTAAAACTTTTTAGTGATAGTATTGCTGATGACCTCACCAACATTGAGTTTAGCCAGGATAGTCCAGACGACCTATACGCGTCTTTGTTTAGTATTATAGAATTGCAATTTAAAAATATTTTTAAAGTTAAAACATTCAATAAATGTACTAAAATTCAGTTCTGTGATTGGGCAACATCCGGAATATACAAAAGTAGAGCTAAGTTGTATGAACTTTACGGTATGAAACGTTATAATTTTGATCCTACTTTTGTTGAATATGTTAGAAATTATTCTAAAACTTTTAAAAAGACTTGTGTTGCCGCCAAGTCCTTATATTTAAGTAATAAGATTAAACAGTCCGACAATAAAATTAAAACTACTTGGAATATAATTAATAGTGAAACTGGTCGGACTAAACAACGAGATAATAATATCCAATTAAACATTAATAATAACATTATCTCGAATAATATAGATATAGCTGAAGTATTTAATAACTTTTTTGTTAACATACCGGTAAACACAACCAGCTCCTTAGATTCTTGCCCGGTTAAAGCTGAACTCTTGGTTAGGAGCAACACGGCAGAATGTAGTGTCATTTTTAGTTTTAAATATACTGACCCCAGCGACATAATAAAAACATTCAAGTCGCTCAATTCAAAAAGAACTGGTGATCTATGGGGTATTTCAGTCAAGTTAGTTGAAAATATAATTTTTGATATAGCGCCATACCTAGCTGCAATTTTTAACAGATGTGTAGATACAGGTAAGTTTCCTGGTCTAATGAAACATAGTAAAGTTATACCTTTGTTTAAAAATGGATCTAAGAGTGACCCTACTAACTTTAGACCAATTTCCATATTGCCAGCTATTAGTAAAGTGTTTGAAAAAATCATATTGCAGCAATTAGAGAGTCACTTTCATTTAAATAAATTATTACACAGTGAGCAATATGGTTTCACAAGGGGTCGCTCTACTGTAGATGCAGGTGTTACTCTATTAAAACATATTTTTAACGCCTGGGAGAATTCGATGGATGCCATTGGTGTCTTCTGCGATCTTTCGAAAGCATTCGACTGTGTTCAGCATAATACACTTTTGCGAAAACTCAGTCACTATGGCATTAGGGACGCTGCACTTGGTCTTGTTGCCTCTTACCTAAGAGATAGGGTACAATGCGTTGATATTAAAGGAAATAGGTCTTCAGGACTGCCTGTAGAAATGGGCGTCCCTCAGGGCTCAATTCTTGGTCCTTTTCTATTTTTGATTTATATTAATGACTTGCCATTCTACGTACAGCATTTTTGCGACATAGTACTATTTGCAGATGATACGTCTCTTATTTTCAAAGTTGATCGTAAAGTAACAAATTTTGACGATGTAAATGGTTCTCTAGCGAAAGTCCTGGACTGGTTTACGGCAAACAATCTATTGCTAAACTCCAAAAAAACAAAATGTGTCAGATTTACAATGCCAAATGTTAAAAGTACTAGTATTAATCTTAATTTAAGCAATGAAACTCTCACCCTTGTTGACAAAACAGTTTTTTTGGGTATAACTTTAGATTGTAAACTTCAGTGGGGAGCCCATATATCGTGTCTCGCAGGTAAACTTAGCTCTGCGGCTTTTGCAGTCAGAAAAGTACGACAACTTACTGATGTGGAAACCGCGAGATTAGTTTATTTTAGTTATTTTCACAGCGTCATGTCCTATGGTATTTTGCTTTGGGGCAAGGCTGCTGATATTGAAACAATATTCATTCTTCAAAAACGAGCCATTCGCTCTATTTATAACTTAGGTTCACGAGTTTCCCTGAGAGAACGATTCAAAGAAATAGGTATTCTGACAACTGCGTCCCAATATATATTTGCAAATATTATGTTAGTCAAACAAAATATTCATCTATATACCAAGAATAGTGACATTCATTGCGTTAACACTAGAAGTAAACATAAGTTAGTAGGCACATATCATCGTTTACATAAGGTTCATAATTCTTTTGAGGGACTCGGTGTACGATTTTATAACAAAATTCCCGAAGACATTATGAATTTACCCTTACTCAAATTCAAAACCATTGTTAAAGATCATCTTATTCGTAAGGGGTATTATACAATTAATGAGTTTTTAGATGATAAAATGTCTTGGGAATAATGTTATTATTGATTTGATATATCTTGTTTGTGTAGAATGACACTTGTGACGTGGGGGCACGTTGTGAATATTTATATCAGTTTTCTCGTGCATTTCCTTTATTTTTTTTAATAACAGTTTTTTTTTATTTTTTATTATGTTTTTACAAAATTAAAACTATATTTTTATTCACAGACTGCCCCTAACGGCTGCTTAGCAATGTGTAAAGTGATGCAACCGCATAGCCTAATTTTTTATTTTTTTGTTTATTATTTATTTTGTAAACATTCATTTTAACTCTTTAATCTAACGGTGTGGTGCTCTGCTGCATCACTTTACACGCTACTCAAATTGTAAATTACAAAAGATTGTAACTATCCATTTTTTTTAAAAAGAGTGGCGTGAGTTTCTTGCCAGTTCTTCTCATAGCTCCACCCCGTCAGCGAACTGGTCGTAGGCAAATTTGCTGACACTACTTTTCGGATAACCTGTTACATTCTTGTGACTTTCATAAGTGTTACCTTGTAACCTAGATGAATAAACGAGATTTCATTTCATTTCATTTCATTTCATTTCATTTCATTTCATTTATGAAAACATCTAAGCTAAAAAGTTTGAATTATTTTTACATAAAGGCATGAACTATTTTATACGCTGATATCAAATTTCGATGCATTCTTCGAACAGCATCCAGTAGAATAACACCTACGCGAATCGCACCTACCATATTCCTTAAACAGCACCACCAACCATTATTTTTGATTGTATATTTTGTTTATTTCTTACGAAGGTGCGATTCGTGCAGGTGCTATTCGATCGGGTTTTCACTAATAACTTAAGTGTAGGTTAAGTACAATATATTGCGAACTTTAATGAGTATACAGGCGTTGTCTAATAAGACAGAAAAAAGTTACTGGTCAATAGAAAATAGGAGCCACCTGTATGTGAATTAAGTATATTAACATATTATTGTTGGTCCGTATAAGTATATGCCGTGGAGTATTTATTTCATTGTTCTGTTTCACGTGTACTTTCGTGCGGGATACTACAGTGACTTCTCCATGGAAATTTTGTGATACCGTTCAGGTATTTAACTGTTTATTTAAGTACCTTCACTTTTAATTATAAATATAAAACTTCCAATCAGATATGAAAAATCTATACTAATATTATAAAAAGAAAGAGGTCCAATAATATTTATTGATTTTAAACGGGAATTCACGCGATTATGATTTAGATATTTACGTACCTTATAGTGCTTGACGTTTCGACCAGGTTACACTGGCCGTGGTCACAAACAAGCTGTCTCTGACTCCAGTCAGCTTGTTACTGATAAATATTATCATGCATGATAAAAGAGGTCTACAAACACTAAAATATTTTTTAAAATCTGACCAGTAGCTCTTGAGATCAGCGCTTTTAACCAGAGAAACAAACTCTTCAGCGTTATAATATTAGTATAGAATAAATAAACCCATTACTCACTCACTTGTTACTCATATCTGTCATACTGTTACTCATATGCCATCAAACCGCATTGTCTTTACATAATTGTCTTAAGATTATTGACATTAATTTATTTTAAAATATTGCAATTTGTTGTAATGCCTTTTACGAGTCCATTAATCATTTATAATGTTATTAAATTCTTTAAATCAACTGTATAAAGTTCCAAATCTTCCAAATCAAAGTTCTCTGACACTTGAAGTGTCAACCTGTAATCAAATTTGTCATCCAATTTAATTGAAGTTTCTTTTTATACAACTCCTCTCTCTCTCTCTCTCTGTCTCTCTCTCCGATATCTCAGCACCATGATTCAAAATTGCCCAGTGTCATTTCTCATCTTATTAGGTACTTGTGTACGCTTATATTAAAGTCAATTTCTCTAATTATTATTTTGTTTAAGTTAGCATAAATTGCACAATTAATTTCAGTCACTATTATGACCTATGAAACATGTGACGTAGTATAGTGTAGTATGTAAGAACCAAAGTTAAACATATAATTTCCTAAATGTTTATCATCACACTTAGGTATACAATAATATGTGCTTGAAAATGTTATATGTAATAGAAAAAAGGATTACAAACACAGTACACATCTGTTTCTTATTGAAAAGGCATACTATTCTATTACTGAGTACATTTATGACATACATAAGTCTTAGTGTCAAAAATAATAATGTTAATATTTATATTGAGGTAAAATTGTCTATAAACTTCTATTTTTTTTTTATTTTGTTCTTCTTTGACATTGTTAATCAACTAAACTTTGACATTGTTCAATTTAATCTTGACATTTCATTTAATTTTTACATTATTATTTTAAAATTTGATGTTGTTATTTAATTTTGACATTGATAACTTATTCTTCGTTATAATTTTGACATTTCTAGGTATTATTGTAATTTAAAATTACTGATTTTGGTTAGGATAATATCTATTGTAAATTACCTGTTCCACGAATAAATTTAATTAATTAATTGAGCACCTTTATTTTTAATCTTAGATACGCCATAAGGGCATCCCCATGCTCTGAACTACAAGCATTCATGGTTTTACAGTTTCTTTACGTACTGTTCACTCTGTTCAGTATTTTCCGAGCGCCTCTAAAATATAAATCATCTTCTGGCTTCTTGAATTTTAATTAAACTTTTTTTTTTATTTAATAAAAAACAATTTGTGTCAAGTTACGTAATAATAAAACTAATATCGTACCTATATTTAGCAGGTACTTAGATAACAGTAAAAATATAACCTACGTATTAAATTACCGTTTGGCGACGCGACGTAAATTAAATACAAAGAGAACTCGTACTTCCTATTGTTACGTTATACGTAAATGAAATCAACATAATGACGAAATTTATTAGATCAATGTACTTAAATTACATTATTCACAGTAAACAAATAATATTTAAATGGTTTTTAGTTTCTGAAACACAGCTTACACTAGTTCAGGTGCCAGGGAATTCACTGTAAATGTATCTATTTTTTCTGATGCCAATATTTTTTTTAAATATTCAAACGTCTTTAGATCCTGTCCACTACAAACAATGGGGTAGGTAATACTACCAATATACTTGACTTTTATCTAAGTCCTTGCATTGCTTCTGAATAACAAAGATATAGCCCACCGCTGCACCGCTCTTTTAGTGCTGCGGGCATCTCCAATCTTGAGAAACGCAGTCTAATAAAATCAAAGTCAATTCTTTTATTTCATTTTGATCACACATACAAAGCTAAAAAGGTTTTCACATTTTCCTAAGGCCAGTTCGCTGTCAAGGTTAGGGCTTGAGAAGAGCCGGCAAAAAACACAGGCCGCACTTTTTAATCGGCAAAATTCAAATAATATAATTCACTTCACGCCCGTTAACAAAAAAAAAAAACTCGGTTTTCAAGATCAAGGCCAAAAGTTATCTTATATTCAATTATGGCGGTTTAAGTAAACCCAAATTTTAGTTTGCATATTTGAGATTGCAATTTCACTTGGGATCGGTTTTAATTTGGAATTTAAGATTCATTACGACGAATTACTTTTCTTTATTCATTTATCCTTACAAAATGCGAACAGGCTGCAATGCAATTAATAAATTATAATAAAATTTGTGAGCGTATGAGTTTTGATCAGACTGTAGTAGCCAGTGGTCCTCAATCGGGCTCATCCAGGGGGGCCAAGTCTGCTAACAAAATCGTAAGCCGATGGTCTCATTCGACATCAGTGATTGGCTTACTAAGTCAAACGCGCCATATTGCCGGCCTGTGATTGGTCCATCGGTCTGCTATCGACATGTGTAAATTAATAGAATCGAGCACTTGTTATCAGACACTGTGATATTTGAAATTAGACGCAGTTTTGTTTTTGTTTGTGGCGTATAATGATGACACTTAATTTTTCTAATTCATGTCAAGTCACGCGATATTTCTTATAAATTCATGTTACTTATTTAATTATGTTTCATTGTGGCAAAATTACTATTCATGCCTTTTTTCATTAGCATTGAATGACATGTTGCATACATTATTTTAATAAATGTCTTTATTATTCCTCAAACTTGTAATTTTTTCTTTATATCGTCGCGTTTGCAAGATAACCATTAAGTTCTTTTTTATAACCATTATTATTACATTAAAATTATTCTAGACTATTCAGGTTTACTTCATAGAATTAATTATACAAATGTATTCATTGTCTGATATATTCGCATGAAATTAAGTGTATTCTAGAATTTATTAATTTTTTGTTAATTATATTGTTGCAGGCGGACGAGGTCCCTGAACGCACCTTCTCCGATACAGCAGTTTGGACCATGCGGAAGAATAATGAAAAACTCGGCGATGGTTATGTGAGTATTTACATATTTTTATTAGTAAATTAACAGTATTAGACCAACGTGATGTCCTTCTTTTGTTAATACATATTTAAATTTAAAAGTTACCTTCACGACGTATTATCGTAATAACTACTAAATTACCTTTTGTATTCATAAGATAATAATATTATTCAGAATCAATACAATAACCATTTATTAAACTTTTTATAAATGCTTGTTGCAGTAATTTTTATGTACTTGAATATTTATTTTAGGGCCAAATATGGCGAAGCGTAGCGCAGAAAATTTTTCACTGATTTTTTTTTTTCTTATTGGAAAACTTACAGCTATACAGAAAACAAAACATCCTTGACATAACAAAGGCCAATTAAAAGTTTTCACATATACAAAACTAACATTGTACTCATTGAAAATAACATACAAATCAAGTCACACAACTATTAATTCGCTCTTCAAGAAACTGGATAATAAAATTAAATAACCGTTTGTTTTCCCTGAATAAAACAAAAGTAAGAAATCCTTAATAGTTAGTTATTACGTTGCAGGCAAATCCAGGACCCTGCGTCGCAGCGATTAACGTGGTACAAGCCTCCGCTGACAGTGCTGGTCATCAAGAAGGTCCACGACGCCACCATTCTCACACCCTTCGTGCAACTCGTGCATTGGCTTGTTCATGTAAGTGTTTAATAGATTTTTTTAATACCACGAAGGTGGTAAACAAACCGTTAGTTTGTTTACCACCTTCGTGGTATTAAAAAAATCTCGCCCACTGGATACTGTACTGTAACTTCAGGAATATCACATCCGCGTTGCCAACCCGAGAAAACCCCTTCACTCTTTTTCAGTCCACATATACCCGCTGCTGGGTATACCGAAACCTCTTCTCCACTTCTTAAACACTACTCTTTGCTTTGGCTAAACATTTAAGACAAATTGTATCAAAACATTTTCTAACAAATTTGGAACTAAATACCCCCGGTATTTAGTTCCAAATTTGTTAGTGTGTTAGTGCAAGTTCATATTACGCTCTAAGCATGTTACTATTAAAGCTTATAAGCGTAATCCATATACTATTCGCGATTTTGTACTCACAAACGACGAGGTAAAATTTTTACTGATTGTCTGAAAGGCCTTAGAAGATGTGTAGGTATAGCTGGAGTTTACTTATTTAAAGAGCTATACAACATTATCACACATCCAAAACCCCGAAAGCTTTCAGCTCGAGCTCCAAAACCGCTTCGAGTGTCTTAATTTCGCTACAGTGGATGATACCAACGACATGTTTGTGGAAACTGTCCATACGGTTGGGTCCAAATTCTTCAAGACCCGCCGTACAAATAGAACCAAAATGATCTCGGACTCGACCTTAAGACTCATGGAAAAACGGCGGGACCTTAGGCTGCAGTCTTCGAGTGACGCATTGTCATGCCGAGGGCTCAATAGACAGATCTCGAAATCACTAGCACGCGACAGACGTCTCTTTAATACTCAGCGTATTAAAGAGACAATAGAGCGGAACCAAGGCTCCAAAGTGTTCGCAAAAGATCTGTCTATTGGGCAGAGCCGGCTGACAAGGCTGAAAACCGAAGACGGTAGCATCGTCTCGTCCAAACCAGAGGTCTTAAGGGAGATAGAGAAGTTCTATGGACAGTTATACACGTCAACATCGAAATCCGTTGGCAGTCCAGCGAAAGATCCAAGAGCTAGACTGACTCGACACTATACCGAAGATATCCCGGACGTCAGCCTGTACGAGATTAGTATGGCTCTGAAACAGCTCAAAAACAACAAGGCGCCTGGTGATGACGGAGTTACGACTGAGCTTCTGAGAGCGGGTGGAAAACCGGTACTTAAAGTCCTCCAGAAGCTCTTTAACACCGTCATACTCGAAGGCAACACGCCACAGGCATGGCACAGGGGCGTGGTGGTACTGTTTTTCAAGAAGGGTGATAACACTCTTCTTAAAAATTACAGGCCCATCACGCTGCTGAGCCATGTCTACAAGCTGTTTTCAAGAGTCATCACGAATCGTCTCACGCGCAGGCTCGACGACTTCCAGCCTCCCGAACAAGCCGGTTTCCGAAGAGGCTATAGTACCATAGACCACATACATACGCTGCGGCAGGTTATACAGAAGACCGAGGAGTATAACCGGCCACTATGCTTAGCGTTTGTGGACTATGAGAAAGCCTTTGATTCGGTGGAAACATGGGCAGTGCTACAGGCACTCCAGAGGTGCCGAATTGACCACCGGTATATCGAGGTGCTGAGGTGTTTGTACAGAAACGCCACCATGTCTGTTCGTCTCCAGGATCAGAGCTCGAAACCGATCCAACTGCAGCGAGGTGTGAGACAGGGAGATGTCATATCTCCGAAACTGTTCACGGCTGCATTGGAAGATGTATTCAAGCTTCTGGACTGGAACGGATTCGGCATCAACATCAACGGCGAGTACATCACCCACCTTCGGTTTGCCGACGATATCGTGGTCATGGCAGAGTCACTGGAGGACCTTAGCACAATGCTCGGTAGCCTCAATAGAGCTTCCCAACGGGTGGGGCTTAAAATGAACATGGACAAGACGAAAGTTATGTCTAATCGCCATGTAGCCCCCGCCCCTATTACTGTGGGGAGCTCTAATCTCGAAGTTGTTGACGAATATATATACCTAGGACAAACGGTCCGGTTAGGTAGGTCCAACTTCGAGAAAGAGGTTAACCGCCGAATCCAACTCGGCTGGGCAGCGTTTGGGAAGTTACGCACTGTTTTCTCGTCCACAATACCCCAGTGTTTGAAGACAAAGGTCTTCAACCAATGTGTGTTGCCAGTGATGACTTACGGAACTGAGACGTGGCCGCTAACTATTGGCCTTATCAGAAATCTTACTGTCGCCCAGCGAGCCATGGAAAGAGCTATGCTCGGAGTTTCCCTGCGTGATTGAATCAGAAATGAGGAGATCCGCAGGAGAACTAAAGTTGTCGACATAGCTCACCGAATCGCATCGCTAAAGTGGCAGTGGGCAGGGCACATAGCTCGTAGAACTGATGGCCGATGGGGGAAAAAGGTTCTCGAGTGGCGGCCACGTATTGGAAGGCGCAGCGTGGGACGGCCCCCCACCAGATGGACCGACGACCTGGTCAGGGTGGCGGGCGGCCGTTGGTTGCAGGCGGCACAGGACCGTTCGCAGTGGCGTAAATTAGGTGAGGCCTATGTTCAGCAGTGGACGTCGTTGGGCTGATATGATGATGATGATGACAACATTATCGTGATGTAGTATTATGGTAATGTTCAGTGCATGAAATTTATTTATTTTAAAAAATACATTATAAGCTAACAGTGTGAACCAAATCGCTTATATGTTATACTACTTAACAAAATTCTTATAAACTAACTTACATTCTTAACAATAACAGCTTTATATATACATATTTATTATACCTATACCTATTTATTATGCTGAGACATGAGTAGTTTTTTGGTTTTATAGGACTCTTTAGGCCTAATGATATAACGAATGAGGCACTCGTAGCATTGTGGTACTGAGATGTTCGTTACGATCATCGAGGTTATGCAACACTCAGTAAGGTCAGTCCATGGTGGGTGACCGTTTGTGGCAATTTCATTCTCGAGCGTCTCCGTGCTTCGGAAGGCACGTAAAGCCGTTGGTACCGGTTAATGTGGTATTCGTTAAGTCAAGTTGGAAGCCTTCTGGGCGACTTGATAAATTCCAACACCAAGGTCTGCCTCAACCCCACACGATAAGAAGAAGAAGATATAACGAATTTATCAAAATTTACATGAGACCAAGAATAAATAGATTTTATTTCTTCTTCTTTTTACTAGACAGAGGCCTTCCTCAATGTACCTCACTGACCTCCTCAATGTTTGACTATCTTGATCTAGATCTAATTTTCCAAATGGCTAGTTGTTTGAAAAATGCCTAACACACCTATTTACGGGTATACTTGGTGAATGACGTCATAATTCTTTAGAACCGACCACACAAACTGACCCAGTCGCGTATCGATCGTGGTTTTACAAGTACATACTTAATACTTCGTTTAATGGGAACGACTGAACAAGTCACCCGTAACATGCCCCAAAATGTATCAAATAAACTCGGTATTAAATACATATCTACAGGTAATAAGTTTTTGTATAGGAATATTTGGCTATAAGCTATGTGGTTATAGTGTATGTTGTCTGTCTCGGTGGTGCAGTGGAAAGTGTTCTAGCGGTCTCCGCCTTCCCCTCAGAAGGTCCGCTTGGCAAAATAGTTAGGTGTACGCAGGCTAGAGAACTCTTAACTGGGGAAGGGCGTGGGCTCTCATAAAAGAAAGTTAACGTAGAAATCACAAACTGTACCTATATATTTGATTTAGGTTGTATATAGTCTACAAGGACCGCAACCGTTACAGTGTATACGACTGCTGTGCAAGAGGTCCCGGGTTCGATTCCCGGGGCCTGGTCCCGGTTTTTTCTCTCATGAAATTCCAGTATTGATACTTTCCAGAAGTTTGAAAAACAAATGTTCCCGGTTGATGACAATAGGCTCGCCCCCTATTTCATGAGGCCAAACATAGCAAGCGAAATGTGGGTGCGATACTCCTCTGGCTATTTCTTCGAGAATAAAAAAGTAATCCTATGTTATTTTGTGAAAATGTTTAAGACAGTAATAATACTTATTTGTTCACACCTTTTATGCATAAAACATAAAACATAAATTATGTATTCAAACGTGTCGTATACGATTTGGTCGTTTGCCAACGTACGCTCATTATATTTATTCATAAATACGTCATGGTTTTTTATTATATTGGCTGAATTATACCGTGGTAAATACCTGAAGATGGACAGATGGACAGGTGGACCGACGACCTAGTAAAGGTTGCGGGTGGCCGTTGGATGCGGGCGGCACAAAATCGCTCGCTGTGGCGGAAATTAGGTGAGGCCTATGTTCAACAGTGAACGTCATTGGGCTGATATGATGATGATGATGATATAACAGAAGCAGAAGCTGCTTTGTATAGACACTCTGTTCATGGAAACGGCTTTTAAATCGGCAGACCAGAGTTTACTGGATGTAACATAAATTCCACGCCTCCGACTAACATATTCGTAACGTGCCAATATTGGAAAAACTTTTTAATTTCTATTCAAAAGCGGCCAAAATGGGGTGTTGAAATTTTAAATTAAGGCTATTAGATCAAATAAGGTATCAAATGGGCTTTGTTTTCACATTCTAAAACCTATTTTTATTTATTTTTACGCCGCAATTTAATTAAGTATAATTATTATTAATAATAATATAATTAATTAAGTATAATATAATTAAATTAATATCATAAGTTTCGCACAAGTTAAAATGTTTATGTAAATATTACAGGAAACTAACTAACTAGCTAACTAAATAAGTATTTAGAATTATATAGAGTCCTTTTTTTGTAAGTTTGTTTTCTGTAAGTAATAATACTAATAACAGATGTTATAAATTTAATAGTTTTAATGTACTATTGAAAATACATTATTTATATTTGCATGCCCTCTACGGGTAGATATGTACGCACCAGAAACAATTTTTTTTTAACATGTTTGTACTACCATATCTTTGGCAAATAAAGAATCTTTATCTTTATCTTAGCACACTTTTAGTGATCATCAAAAAGCTCGACCACATAACAAAATTTTTTGCTAAACGCCATTCCCTCTTCTATTACAGGACAAAAGCATGGTGGTGTTTGTGGAGGCGGCGGTTTTGAATGACACGTTACTGGCCGAGTATGGAGACTTCACGGCTGTGAAGGAGAGGCTGATGACCTTCAGGGCTGGGAAGGACGACCTGACCGACAAAATTGACTTCATCATATGTCTGGGGGGTGATGGCACGCTGTTACATGCCAGTTCTTTGTTCCAGGTGGGATTTTGTAAATGGAATGTATGTTTAGGAAAACGTAATAAGTATTTCATTGAGTTCAATCAATTTATTCATAGCTCGTAGCATTGATCATCAAGGTTAAGCAACGTTCGACAAGGTCAGTCAATGATGGGTGACCGTTTGAGGCAATTTGATTCTCGAGCGTTTCCGAACTTCGGAAGGCACGTAAAGCCGTTGATCCCGGTTATCACTTAATGTGGTAGTCGTTAAATCAAGTTGGAAGCCTTCTGGGCGACTTGATAAGTTCCAACACTAGAGTCTGCTTCAAACCCATTTGATGAGAAGAAGAAGATACCAAACTTTGACGGACATTTCAATTTTCATCAGTCCAGGGGCCCAAATCTGCTAACACAGTCGTAACACAATGGTAAGCTGATGGTCTCATTCGACAGCTGTGATTGGCTTACTAAGTCAATCGCGCCATATTGCTGGCCTGTGATTGGTCGATATTAGTCCATCGGTCTGCTATCGACGTGTGTAATTTAGCAGGATTGGGACCCAAATCATAATTACTGGGTTACACGATAGCTTCGCTTGATCAAATTGGCGTCAATCTTGGCAGACTGTTGGATTGAACTGATGAAATACTGATTGTCAAAGCTCGCTCTTAGCCTAGATATATTGTTGCAAACATAACTGAAAAATCTAATTGTTTATTTCCAGCAATCAGTACCTCCGGTGATGGCATTCCACTTGGGATCGTTAGGATTCCTCACACCGTTCGAGTTCAACAACTTCCAGGAGCAAGTCATGAACGTTCTAGAAGGTATTACATCACATTTATGGCAATAAATTAATTGCGCAAAGAAATTTTGTTGCGCGTAGATTTAATACGCATACCTGTTATCGGTTGAGCTATAAAGGGGGCTGGGCAATCCAACACGAGAATATAGTGTAAAAGACTTTATCTACACTCGAATCGAAAAATTCGAATTACAAATTCAAAGACAAAGTTATACACAGACGCACTTTATAAACGCATATACATAAAATTAAAAATAAAACTCATTATAGTACCGCCAACTGTATCACAAAACTCATTATAGTACCGATATCTTTTTTTTTATTAATTAATTAAACTATGGTTTTAGGCTGAATATGAAAAAAAGGCGCACGCATGCGCAGTTCGAACTGTGAAAAAAATGGCGCACGCATGCGTACAAATAAATTACTTCCTTGTAACCTATCTACTTTGTTTAATTTCAATTTTTCCTATGAGTGAAGATAAATTAGTGTATGAAACTGCATATAACTTAGGTATTAAAACACTCGAGTCAACCGATATACATGCATATTATAGATAAATTACACCCAGACCAGAACAAACCTTTATGCTCATCACTCATCAAAGATTTTGGGTTATGAGCCTGGGTGGGTATCGAAACCGGAGGTCGTGGTTTAGCAGTCAGGGTCACTAACCACACGACCAACAGGCCAGTCAAAATTGAAAAATTCTTTTAGGTTTGGATAGCTCATATACGAGGTAGGCTAATAATATCACGCTATGACTAATACGCTGATTAGTAGTCAAAGCGAAAGCTAGTAAATTTCATAAAATTATTTTATGAAACCAACTTGTGTCTAACTTTCCAATTATTTCAGGTCACGCAGCCCTAACACTACGTTCCCGGCTCCAATGCGTGGTACTACGTAAGAGCCGCGATGACAACGACAAAGAAAGAAAGAAGCCGACCACAATACTGGTTCTAAACGAAGTAGTGGTAGACAGAGGACCCTCGCCTTACCTGTCCAACATCGACCTGTTTCTGGACGGGAAACATATTACTTCTGTGCAAGGAGACGGTTAGTAAAACCAATATTTTTTTTTATAGTGTGAAGTCATCATCATCATCATATCAGCCTAATGACGTCGCATCCACTGCCCAATTTCTGCCACTGTGAGCGATTTTGTGTCTCCTGCAACCAACGGCCACCCACAACCAACGGCCAACCGGGTGAGGGCGCCCGGTATCTAGCTGTAATGTGTCAAATCAATAAACGAAATGTTATTGAGTTGTGAAATATTGGACAGTAGATATCACTTATCACACACAAGTCTTATAATTCTTAAATTAATTCAACAGTTCAACGAAAACGAACACAAAATTCACTTTTTATCTTTTTATAAAGAACCAACCAGTTCATGAATAAATTATGAGAATATGAAACTTATCATGATATGAAATTGTTCAATTCTCTTAACAACATAATCAAGAAAACATTACCATTTCACAATCAAACCCCACCTGTCTTTTTCACAAACACAAATCCTATGTTTCCGTTAAGCAATTTGAAATCTTATAATTATGGAGAAGAAACTATCAATTGCCAAACAAGCTAATGTCAACTTACATCATTATTACATTAGCAGAACGACATCACAAAACTGTTCAAATTTCCAGGTCTAATAGTATCAACGCCGACCGGTAGTACAGCGTACGCGGTCGCGGCCGGCGCGAGTATGATCCATCCCTCGGTGCCAGCCATCATGGTGACGCCTATATGTCCTCACTCCTTGTCTTTCAGGCCTATCGTCGTACCTGCTGGAGTTGAACTGAAGGTATGCATATTTTTACTAACATTATATCCGATACATGATATCTCCCGTCGATCTTTATTTGGCCACTGCTCAGCTCCTATTGGCAGTAGCGTAATGTTATATAGCCTATGACCTTCCTCGATAAATGGGCTATCCAACACTAAAAGAATTTTTCAAATCGGACCAGTAGTTCCTGAGATCTTAGCGTTCAAACAAACAAACTCTAGAGCTTTATAAAATTAGTATAGATGATACACTTTGACTTTTACCGTCCCAGATAGTCGTTCCTAATTTGACTTTAAGAAGGACTTTAACCTTTTGATTTTTTTATCTTCCTCATTCCCTTATTGCTAAGGATCGTGATTACATATCACAAGCATCCACTGTGGTGCGGTCAATGTCTGTGTGAACCGCACAAATATATATAATTTGAAATATATATGATCTTATTACTTAGACAATAGGATGCATTTTCAGTCTATGGTAATCGGGCGGTTAATAGTAAAGTATAGCCGTCAAATTTATAATTAAAAACGAACTGTTAGTATTAAAACTATTAGATGAATTTAGTGTCACTTTGACGGTCAAACGTTCGGTATAATCTGTGCCGAATAGCGTCATTGATTGCTTGTGTTCCACAAAATTTCATTAAAATCTGTTAATTGGTTTAGGAGATCAGCGTGCACGAACATCGTGACAGGGGATTGTATGTATTTATTTATATCGTTATGCACAATGTAAAAAGGTGTGTATAATGCTAAAAGAATTATCTACCCACCAACCATAGGGATGCATATATATATATGCATAGGTAATTTCATACACACTATGGGATTACAGTATAGGGTTCTTCAAAAAAGGAGTGAATAGGTTTCTAAAGGGCAACGCGCTTGTGATGCTCCTGGTGTTGCAGGCGCCCATAGGCTACGGTAACCGCTTACCATCAGGCGGACCGTACGTCTGTTTGCCACCGTTGTAGTACTTGTAGTATAAAAAAAAATATACATATAAAATATTGTTGTCTATATTTTCTTCTAGACTGTTTGTCTAAAAGTATTTTGGTACTTAACTACAGGACATTATATTGTATTCTTCACGCAGAGTTTAACATGAAGATATTTCTAGATTGCGCTGTCACCTGAAGCGCGAAACGCCATGTGGGTATCATTCGACGGACGAAGCAGACAATCGTTGCATCACGGAGATAGGTACTACCCTATACGGGTCATTTGTACCCCCGGGTCGATTAGTACCCGAAACGGGTCAATATGTACCCAGTAATACGCTGTGCACGCTCGCTGTATTGCTTAATTAACGCATGTATATTGTATTTGTAAATAGTTTTTAGACAGTTTATTTTATTTCATAACTGTAGAAGGTAAAAACTCGCGTAGTTGTATTAAAGATCTAACAAATACAGAAAATGTATGTCAGCCAATTTTATGGAAGGTTAGAACTGAGATTTAATTTTGGCGCGTTAAAATTCTGAGCTAGAGAAATTTATGTGTGAAAGAGACACCAATAATACCTTCGCCTCCTGGCAAACAACACTCCTTCATTGAATCCTACTTATTGCGAGGTAGTACGTGTCTTTTACAAAGTTATGCAAAGATTGGCTGAGATTTAAGGGCTTGTTTCAGATAATGCCCACATTAGAAGCTCGTAGCGCGGCCAGTGTCTCGTTCGACGGCCGCTCGCAGGTGACGCTCAGGCCTGGCGATAGGTAACAATAGGATGTACAATATACATCATTATGTACATGTCGCGAGCAATATGGATCAATTTACATTGCCGCGGAGGAATTTAAAGGGATGCCAACTGGAGGTTTATAACAATTTTTTGCATTACAATTTAAACTTTATCTGCATTGAACTAGAAAAGTGTTTTAATTCGGTAAAATTCTCTTAGGATTGCTCTACTATTGTCGCTTTCGGTCTTATATATAATTTTGACCTTTACATAACATAGATAAGGTTGAAAATATGCAAAATTTTGTCATAAACAATTTCTTCAACTTTTACAAAGCAATGCAAATTGAACCTAAGTACTTTCATTGTTGAGTTTGTTTCTGGTGATGGGCTTTAAATGCTTTGATGGGCATGAGCGTAAACAACGGTATTTTTTGACGGGATGAAGTATACTCTTGCACTACACAGCAACTATATAATTTAGTTTAGAGAAAATGCACTTAAGGACAGGCACTTCAAATGTGTTTTTCCTGTAGCTTATGGGTTGCAGTTACTCCATTTTCTTAGGCAAACAAATTTATAATAGAATTAGATGAGTTAGATGTGCGCCAAAAATAACTAAGATAATTCATTTCTCAAAATTATTTGCAAAAGTTGCAAAAGTCAATCATTGGACTATGCGAGGATACGTACTTTTCCTATAAGCTTGTTCAGTCATTATGTAGAAATTAGTAGTTAAGTAAGTTGTTGTGGTATTATGATTGCATGTCTTCATTTTCTGTGCTTTTGCTTCGCATGTTTATGCGTTTTGGTGTAAGTACTAATTAATTAAAGACTTTAATAAACCTGACTTTGACTTACTTTTACAATCTTAATCATAAAATATGTAAAAAATATTGTATAGATGAAATAATATATGGTTTTTCAAAGTCAAGTCTATTAGAATATTATATATGCTTGCTTAAAACTGATTTAGATGTAATAAATTTCATGTTATGGTACTAACTCTACAGAATATGTATACAGAACCTCCCACAGACAAAAAATGTTAAGTGAGAAACCGATTAAATCAAGTTTCAACCTTATGCCAAATAATGTAGTGTGATAATTTACTCAGCATTGTATTTAACCTTAGGTCTTTTTTCAACGGAAGTCCGTGATGTGTGCATATATGATTTATTGGTTATTTTTTATTTTATACCTTTTCTTAGAGCCTTAGCCTTTTTGTTTGAGATTAAGTACGCAAGCTTACAGCTTCAGCTTACCCAACTTGAATGCGTGTTGTGACTACCATCTAGTTTATACTCGTTTTAACGAAACCCTTTGTTATTTCTCTAATTGCGATGAAAGAAACTATTTAAGCACTTGATATCTAAGAATTGGGTTGGGTTCCTCTTTTAGCTTTCCATCAGGCGAAAAGGAACCAATATGCTTGGCTACTATAAAAAAAAAAAAAAAAATTACTTTTTATTCTGCATTAAAAGCACTTAAGCCCGATTTCTGAGACGTCAGATTGAAGTTATTCATCGATTAAAATTATAACCTAACTGAATATAAAAATAAAACAATGGAACTAGTTTATTAATACAACTGTTATTTTTAATTTTTATATATTATATTTTATCCTATCAATAACCCCAATTAGACTGCTCAGAAAGTGGGCATAGTGCGGTTATTGCGCATGCACTAATCATTAACATTTTATGCAAAAAAAAGAATTAACACACCTTTGGACTATTATATTTTACAATTTAGAAAATGAGCGAAATACTTTTTGTCATCTTTATTACCATAAACATATACTTAGTGTAGTTCCAAAGTAAAAATTAAAACGTATGTTTCTATTTGCAGCTTATACGTAACAACATCCGTATACCCAGTCCCGTCAATATGCGCGCAGGACCAAATATCGGATTGGTTCGATTCCCTCGCCGAGTGCCTCCACTGGAACGTGAGAAAGAAGCAGAAGCAAATGGATGAAATGAGCGACTTGACGCAATCTTCAAACGACCTTGAAGACCTTGAGAATAACCACCATGACGTCGACAGGCCCGCCGACACATGACCAACGTCCACAAGTCAATAGTGTTCGTTCAGTTCAGGGTATAGACATATCGCACTCCCATGTAATACAGTTATAAGTTGAGATTTGTCTGCTATTCAAATATTATCAAATACCATCTTCTTTCTAAAACAATAAGGTTCAAAATTGCCATTTTATTTTCTCATCTTGTAACTATTTTTCATTGTGAGTGTGATTTTGTGAACGGGTCAAAATGACCTGTCGTTTGTTTACTAGATTAAGTGAAGTGAATGCCAATTTGTTATCGCGCTTGTTCATGTGCATACTATTAAAAGGGAATGGTTGTAATGTAATTTTGTATGGCCATAATATCGCTCGTGATATTAGTAGAAAAAAGCAATGACCTGAAGTTTGAATTGATAGGGAAAACATTCGCTAGATATGGTTAATATTCCCTAGGGAAGACATGTGTTCTGATGTAGTATAGGTATTGGAAATGTAACTAGAATTAAAAACAGCATTCTTAATGAATAGATTTCAAATAAAAAGTGTGTATAATACCACAAAACCGCACAGAAGCAAAATTTCTAAAGAAAACCATAACTAGCATTAAGGCGTGTGTGCGAAAGAGAAACCGGTTACTAACAAAATAGGAAACAATTTTATACGCTTCCTAGAAGCTTTACCTCTTAGGGATCGCCTGCACGAGCCAGAGAATCGCGGCGATTTCTACGTATTTCTATACACTCTCCCACCGCGATAATATCGCCGTGTGTAGACACGTTCTAAGAGTGTTTAGAAACACGTGGCACAAGGATAATACCGGTGCGATTCTCTCACTCGTGGAGGTGATCCGTTAGGGGTATTGTTACTGATATGGTAATAGTCTGATAATGAGGTTAAAATGTTCTTTTATCAGCTAATATTGTGATATTGATTTTGTTTGGTTAATAATTATGTTATATTTAACATTCCCTTGGACAATAAAAATGTAGTGTCGTTATGTCTTTCTCGGGTATGTTCGGTTTCTTTCAGTTAAAACTTTTTCGTTATTTATTTGGATGTTAACTGCAGAATCCTAATAATAAAGAAACTTGTAAAATAAAAATATATTTTATATTAAATCATCGAGTTGACCTCCAATTTACAATATCAAAATTGTGCATTTTATTGGGAAGGACATTAATATCTCATGTTGATACGTACCAATGATTTATCATGTATCAAGTTACTGCGAAGGTGCTAACTGAAATAAACAGTGCCAATGTTAAAAAATAAGACGCAACTATATTTGGACCAGGAAATATGTGAATATTTGAAGGCCAGAAGATTTTAGTTTTGTTCTTATTAATGAACGGCTAGTGTTCATTATGGAGCACAAAATGTAGATAGTCATAGATTTTTAACTTACAGTTGTTTGATGTTAATATCATACGATTTGAAAAATGTACAAAAGAAATCGCGATATTATTTTTTTCATTGCGACATCACAAAAGAAGGTTCCTTTGACTGGTTTTATTTTACGATCACTGTACTATATTTTAATAAAAAACAAAGTGGATTTAAATCGAATACTGCTAAATTTAATTACCTACTTCGTTGTTTAAATTTTTTTTTTAATAAATGTTTCGCAAAGTTCAAATTGCAGCTATAACATAATATAATCATACTTGGTTCATGAACTTGAATACAAAATGTTGTTTATATTTCTTTGAATAGGCTTGTTTTGATGTCCAATGAATATAATAGAATTAAAATTATATTATAGATTTACTATAAATTATATGAATGCGAATTTATCTTTTTTTGTTTCACTCTCACCCACATATACATAATGTTTCATGTCGAACTACAGTTAAATTGTAAAAAAGTGGACTAGGTCACTAGGTACATGACCATTCTTTGTAACTTTATTAAAATTATTCTATTTAGATGCAGATTCGTGAAAATAACCGCAATTTTATAATCATTTCAATAAAAATGAATACCTATTACCCTAGGTCACGACATCGAGCATCACGCGTAAATGGCTGAACTGATTTCCACGGGGTTTTACTGGAGGGTAGCTACTAAGGAGTAACGCTATTTTGATTTTGTAAAAATATATCAGAGCTCCGTCTAAAAATAAAAAACTGAAATCAACAACCAACGAAGTCACGGGAACAGCAATATACATTTAATGGTACTTTTAGAAAGAAATACCTTTTCAGTAGGTACCGATAACCACAGTTCATGGTCATGGTAGTAATCATAGAACACTAGTAATGGGTTAATTGTGCCTTGATGTGATGTTTTGTCGATGGACTACTTGGACTAGTTTTTTAAACACTTAATAGCAGCAACCAGCCATTTTTTAAGAACAGTTGTTCATCAACGGCGACTTTCAGAAAGGTTGGTACTTTGAAAGGTCGCCAGTCATCCGATTCTTTTGTCAAAGAAACATTCATTAATTAAATCCCTCCGATTTAAGTTATGAATTTTCAAAATGCAAACAGACTATTAAATCAACAAAAGCTTGAAATCCTCTTTAATTTCAGTTATTTAAAAATCGTATAAGTTCGATTTTTACCAACACTAAATGTTGTCTATGGAGTAATTTTAATTGTCATTTGTCAATGTCTTTTTGTTTTGAAGTTAGTAGCATATAACCTCAAATTATATTTAAATTTACTATTTACTTAGCGAAAATGTCTAAAATAGCCACTTTAATTAATAATATAACAAAAAGGGGTATTTCTTTAACGGCTCCAAGGGAAGGAAAAAGAAATTTCAAAAAGTTTATCATTCCTAACAAGAGAGGTTCTCGTTTGCATAAGGAACGACAACATACAGAAAATAGAGAACTGGAGGTAGACAAACGAGGAGTTCGTGACACAGGATACGTGCTAGACGGTCGTTTTGTCACTGTACCAGAAATGATACCAGAACTAATCGTTCCAGACCTATCAGGCTTTGAATTAAAACCATACGTCTCATACAAAGCTGAAGACGTTATTCAGAGCGAATTTACACCAAAACAGCTATTTGATGCAGTATATGGCAAGAAAATTGTGATGGACTACAAACAAGGAAAACTAGACAGCGAAGGCAATCCTCTAGAACCTTCTGAAGAAGAGAAATTACAGCCAGAAGAGGCAGTCAACAGAGCTAAACGAACAGGCTCTGATATATTCTAGTGTTGTTTAGACCTTGTGTAGTTTAGAGTTAAATAGATAAGACTATAATAAATGTTGTAGATATGTTGTTATGTTTCATTATTTCATTTTGTTTCTGTATAAATTGATTAATAGATTGTAATTCAACTAGTGGCGAAGGTCAACCTTCATTCTAGCTATATACAAAGACCCAAAGGCTTAAGATCTTCTTCCTGGGACATTTATGGTAGCAGAGCAGGTAAAGGTTATGTAATATTTTCAGCAATATGCTGCACTATACTAGACAGAGAAAAATTTTGCAGTAGATGTTAGTACTATTATTTGTTCTGTGGCAGTAGTTTGTGAATGATTTTTTTTGATAATAAAGTTTTCTAGTCATCATCTCGAGTCATTTCTTAAATATAATGCTGACTATGTAATCTATATATATAAAAATCAATTGCTGTTTGTTAGTCTCGAAACTCGAGAACAGCGGTCTTGAAATGTTTGTGGAGGTCTAGGGAAGGTTTAAAAAGTGAGAAAAATTCGAATAATTGCCGGGAAAACCCTAAAAACAGCCCTTTTCTTTTTCCTATATAAACATTTGAAAATGGAACATTATCACGAATAATAAATTATGGCGGTACGAAGTTCGCCGAAACCTCTTTTAAATTCAACATCTAACACCTAGGTACCTAGGTAGGTACTTTAGATTTACACAGAAACAATAAAGGGGTCAAACTGGTTTTTCTACCTATCTAGAGTATCTAGTAATGTAAATACATATTATTATAATTATCTATAGGTATCTGGCCTCTCATCAATATCTAGTATGGTAATTAGCTAAGATTATTTATACCTACAGCCAGTTTGTAAATAAGTACATTTAATATTGCATATTAATTAATTAAATTCAACTCTTTGCTCAAACTCAATAAATCTGTAATATTACATAAACAATCAATACAATCCATGAGTAGTAATACCTCCTGATGTTGTTAACTCATCAGTTTACAATACTTATCTATATAAAACTAAGTATTTACCTACTTAATAAAATGAGAAGATATTATTATAGTACTTAGGTAAGTACCTAAATGTAGTGTGTGCAAGCCTAGCAATAGTTAGGTATAATCTTTACAATGCATACCTAGAGTCATAAACAATAGGTAGGTACCTAAGTAAGTACCTTATGGATGCCTACTTAATAGAAAATTTCCTACCTACACGTTAAGTAATAATTAAGTAGGTATCACGTCTACAGCGAAGGATAGCTGCGTGTTTTTTTTTTTACAAAAGTGGGTGACTTGCCCCTCCCGTCGTTATCTACCGACTAAAAAATAAATTACCTAACTGAAGCCACGTTTGACCCGAGTTTTATCTAAATTGTACTCTTCTGTAGCTCATGAGTCTCATAACTTAATCAATAGTCGTTTATCATTTAAACGCGTGATATCATTTCGCGCGGTTGTGAAGCGCGTGCGCAGTACGTACCGGTTTGACAAATCAACAACTCTATATAGATATAATGGGAGGTAACTATTCCGCTATGGACCCGATGGAGGTTCCCGTGCCTGATATCGCGAAATTATTGGAAAGAGACGGATATTTGAAGCCGTATGAACGAGAAATTCGCCGCAGGTGAGCACTAATGCTTCTAGTATACGATACATAAAAGTTTCAGAGAAATAGAACGCGAAAACAGTGTATTTATGTGATACCTATTTTGTTTAGGTTTTAGGTTAACTTAGTAGTGTTTACGAGTTTTTGTCAATCAAGCGATTCAGCGCTTCAATGAAGCGCATGATATAAGTTCATGGTTACAGAATTTTTACAGTTATTAAATTGATAAGTCCATTTTAATAATACGATGATCATAGTTCCGTGACATTAAAGTAAATATCTGTATCTTTCGATAGACCATTGTAAAGTTAATGCCAATAATTCTTATTTAGCGCTGAACGCGCTTTATTTCTGCTGTTGTGACATTCCCAATGTCAAATGTAAGGTCAATCGAATCGAATAATAATTGATATCGGAAAATATTACGAGTAGTAGGTACAAACTTTAGAGCTAATAAGTATTTCTATATATAAGTAACTTTTTATTTGACAAAAATGTTATGTACCTAGTTACCTACTCATTAATTTAACTAAGTAGCTAAGTATTAATTAAGGGCGTCACATACGGTGAAGATGCTATAATATTTCATCTTAAGATACCTTGATATAAAATATTATAGCATCTTAAGGTATCACACACGGTTAAGCTACTATAATATATATTTTCGAATCATTCTCTCTTGACTAGTACAGGAGTCACACGTACATTTCGTCACTCTAACTAATATACATGGTGATCCAAAATGAATACGGCACTATTAGGTATATTGGACAGCTCGTCGGATGACAATTCGGACTTTGAATTTGACTTGCAAATTTCTGCCGCACATTCTAAAAGCCAAACAATTTGGATAGAAAACCATTTAAAGCTAAGGAAAGAGCGCGGTGAATTTAATCTTTACGAAGACCTTTCATCAAAACTGTTCCAAATTTATTTTAAAAAATCAAAAGAGATTTTTGTTAGTATTCACGATTTGATTAAAGACGACATCAAGAAAAACTTCCTTCATATTCATAGTCATTCTTCGCCATAGTGTTCTTCACTTCGTGCAACCTTTGAGTACCTACCTATATTGCTTACTCGATGGTTCTTCAGTTTTGTCACAAAACTACATCTTAGTGCACTTCAATGCGTTCAGAACTTTGGTAGGGAATTAAAAAACTTAGATTCAGTAACTATTCATTTAATTTTTCAAAATAATAAAA
Organism: Laspeyria flexula; assembly: GCA_905147015.1. NCBI lineage: Eukaryota > Metazoa > Arthropoda > Insecta > Lepidoptera > Erebidae > Laspeyria > Laspeyria flexula. The sequence continues at coordinate 4,098,341 of LR989964.1, read as the reverse complement.
AAGAAGGCACTTGCAAATAGAACGCTCACGAACGTAATTACTCTAAATAATTAATTCAATCACCAGTCAAATTCACCAGTCATGACCAGTCACGAAACACACGCCCTACACCCCAAATTCTGTGCACACCCTGTATATAGCTTGCTATATATTATGGATCTTAAGATGATATTTTCCATGTTAAGATATATTTTGTATCTTAACATAATATTTCGATATCGCTCGACATCTTAAGATGCCGTAATATGAAAATATATATTAACTTAACCGTGTGTGATGGTTCATAGAAAATGTATAGTGAGCGATATTGTATCTTAACATGAAATATTATAGCATCTTCACCGTATGTGACGCCCTTTAATGGAAGCGGTAGGTACTTCTAAATTGTATACCTACCTACTGTGTACCTAGAATCTAGATGAATTTTTGATGCCGGTTTCGCTCATCACACTTGATTAAAATAAAGTAGGTAAATAACATGAATCTAACGATATTTTAATTTAAGTTTAGAAGACTAGAACTCGTAAATAATAATAATAATAATAATAATAATATTATTAAATACCTAACTAACATTAATAGGTAGGTAGGTAAGTACCTAAAGGAATGGGGTTTAGTTGGGGATGATTGAGAGATTCTATCTCGCTGGCTCACGAGAGGTAGGAATTCTAGAGGCCAAGCAGCTCTTCAGGTTGCTTGTAAATTTGAAATAAAATTCGCAGCTCTAGATACTAAATAAATAGTCATGTGCGCGTAAATCTAATAATAATTATGTACTACCTACCTACCTAAGTAAAGAAGTGTCCTGAAAGAAACCGTCCGTGTCGCGTCGTTTGATTCCACCAATCACTAGAACTATCACTCGTGAGCCAGCGAGATAGAATCTCCCCCAGCTAAACCCGCAGTTATTTGTATGTAGACATCACATGGACTTAGATAGTTAACAGGACATGGACGGCAGTAATATTTTGCAGTTTACATCTCGATACAACAATTTCTATTATCATTAACTGTCAACATATAGCTACGAGTATTATACATACACGTAGGTACAAACGTTACATGACTAGCAAAACAATCATAATGCTAATTATCTATGTATGTATATGTTACCCAACGAACGCAATGCATAGATAAACACTACGGGTATATTATTTCATTAAAAAAATATAAAGTCTAAAAAACTGAACTAAAGACTGGCCTGTTGGTCTAGTGGTTTGTGATCCTGACTGCTAAGCCGGAGGTCGTGGGTTCGATCCCCACCCAGGACAAATCTTTGTGTGATGAGTATAAAGGTTTGTTCTGTGTCTGGGTGTAATTTATCTATAATATGTACGTATTTACAAAAAAAAAATGTATTTAAGTAGTATATCAGCTGTTTAGTACCCATAACACAAGCAAATATAATTGCTTATTTTGGGACTAGATGGCGCTGTGTGAATGTGGTAGAATATTATTATTATTAAAAGCGTATTCACAGAGTGGCATGTCGCAATTTAGTGTCATTTTCGTGGTTTTTTTGTTCCAGATATGGCTGCTTCAGAGATCTCTGGGACCGGATCGAGTCGTGGGAGGGAGGTGTGGATGGATTCACAAAGGGCTACAAGTACTTTGGGCCTCAATTTAACCCTGATGGGTCTGTGACGTGGAGGGAATGGGCGCCCGGAGCTCATACCTTGCATTTACAAGGACATTTTAGTAAGTAATATATCGCATTGTCAAAATAAAAGAGACTGCATTCAAAGATTTTCGGAAATTCGCTTCCACACCCGAGAATTGAATCAGCTAAAATCCAAAAAATAACATCCTGTACTTTTATGCCATCGATCGATAGGGTCAACTATAAGGATCGAATCTCTCTCACAAACATGGTAAATTATATAAAAACAAAAGCATTCCGTCCACAATGTTTGGAGGAGACTAGTGCCCAGCAGTGGGACGTTTATGGGTTGTGATGATGATAATGATGATGATGAATGAGGTGTCTGTAAATTCGCCTGTTTTATGTCAATTGTTTTGTAGTATAAAACATAGACTTGGGGAAATGTGGGCTTGATTGCTTACCTTTTCGGAGATATCGGCGTGATGCGTAACTGAAATTTTTATTATTCTCAATTACAGATGGCTGGAACACAAAAAGTCATCCATTCAAGAAGCTAGAATACGGTAAATGGGAGCTGACAATACCGGCGAACCCTGACGGCTCGTGTGCCCTGAAGCATGACGATCGAGTACAGATCATAGTCAACGATCATTTATACAGGATCTCTCCATGGGCCAGCTACGTCAAACCGTTCGAAGGGTTCACTTATCAACACTTTATTTATAAGCCTGATCAAGTGAGTAATGTTTGTGTAATAATAATGGGCTGGTGAATGGTGATGTGTTTCGGGTGGAATCTATTTTGCGTGCCCGCAAACTAAGGTAACTAACGCTCACGGTGAGCTGAAAATTGACGCTTACAAGACAAAATTGGACTAGAAGGATATTTGAGGCTCGAATTCTTCAGCAAATTCGCTAACACTTAACCTTTCTTTCGTTTAAAAATTTATTATTTTTGTTTTCAGCCTTACCAATTTAAGAATCCCAAAGTAGACCGGCCTAAGTCTCTTCGGATATACGAGTGCCACGTTGGCATCGCCACACCAGAAGGGAAGGTCGGCACCTACAATGAATTCAGGGATAATGTGCTACCTAGAATTAAGAACCAAGGTACGAAGGATAGTAGACTCTAGTGCTTGTAACACAAGGCGCTATTTAGTGTGCAAAATGTATAGCTATTTGTTTTTGTTTTAGGTTACAATGCTATACAGCTTATGGCTATAATGGAACACGCGTATTATGCGTCTTTTGGATACCAAGTCACTAGTTTCTTTGCAGCTAGTAGGTCAGTAATATAATCAAATGTTTTATAGTATTTTTCATAACAGAAAACGCTTCAAAAGCTAATGGCAACCAAGTTTAGCTTAGCCATGCTGATAATAAATCACCTGAAAACCAAGGTCAACGCACAAGGCCGCGCGTCAGCTGAGCGCTTCACTATACAATACAAACCTCTCTGGTTATTGAACCTTCACAAATCACACATTCTAGAACTTTCTTCTTTACTTATTGATATCGATACCTTTGGGTTCATTTGTCGTATAGACCAAAACCCGACTTTTCAGGAGAGCATAAATTGTTTTTTTTTTAATCATAACTTTTATATTTTAGAAGATACATAAAAAATGACCAAGAGCAAAGATTCTTAGAATTTGAGAATGAAGAAGGCTAAATCATCAAAACATATCTTTCTTCTTTAGTTTAAAAGTTAGTTGGGATTTACGTCATGAAAAAAGTCAATTTATGGTTATTACACCCCAATTAACGCCCTGGGTTGATAAAAATTTTGGTCATTACTACTGATCAAAATTAAAAAAAAACAAACATTCGGCCTTTACATTGTATCTTTTTCGAGATCATCCATCAATGATGAACAAAATGATGTAAACTCAATTTGGCCAAAATGGTGTATACGACAATTGAACCTAAAGGTATCGATATTATAAGTGCGAAAGTAACTATATATTTTTATTTGTTTGTCGCGCTTTCACGAAACAGTCGCTACGGCACTCCGTGTGAACTAAAGCAGCTGATTGACCGCGCGCACGAGCTGGGACTGTACATACTACTGGACGTTGTACACTCGCACGCGTCCAAGAACACACTGGACGGACTCAACGAATTCGACGGGACCAACTCGTGCTACTTCCATGATGGCGCCAGGGGTACACACTCTCTGTGGGACAGCAGGCTCTTTAATTATTCTGAGTAAGTCGTAAAAATGTGTTATTTACTAACTTTGTTTTATATTCAAAATTGATATTTTGTTCGTCAAATACTTTTAAGTAGAAGTCTACAACAATAGTAAGTGGCAGGAATTTTAATATATTATCTATGCTTACTTTATGGGACTTAATGGGTTGCTGATGATGATGATGATGATCATCTATGCTCAGCCGTTTGTTGCATGAGGCCAAAAAGCTTATAGGTAGGTACCCATCAGGTCAATGTTCGGTTTATAGTCCTAAAGGAAGAACAATTCCTATGTTAAGAGTACATTAGAGGAAAAAATTTTTTTACAATTCAAATAAGTTTTAATATTTAATTTAAATTTCAGGACAGAAGTTTTAAGATTCCTACTATCTAATCTTAGGTGGTACCAGGAAGAATATCAATTTGATGGATTCAGGTAATAATTAACTATAAACTATTTTTAACTCAGTCTTTTAAAATTGAGCAAATTTTTGTTGGCTTCTATTGAGTTCATTTACACATACATTGTAGACATACCCTTAGAATTTCTTCTTAGATTCTTAGATTGATTGATGATTTCCTTCACCTTTAGCAGGTTGGAAACCACACGACTATTACATAAAAGAAACACAAAAATAATATTCATATGAATCACTCACAACACATCATTCTTATATCCGCTATCACTTTTTTAGCCACCATCACTTGTTTCCGCCACCATCACTTTTTTCGGCCACCATCACTTGTTTCGGCCACCATCACTTGTTTCGGCCACCATCACTTTTTTCGGCCACTGTTGCTTTTTTACCCTTTTTTTACCTACCATGCATAACTCATAACTTTTCCCCTACCCAGGTTTGACGGTGTGACCTCAATGTTGTACCACAGTCGTGGTATCGGCGAGGGTTTCTCCGGACACTACGACGAGTACTACGGACTGAACGTAGACACGGAGGCGCTCGTATACCTCATGTTAGCTAATGCGATAGCTCACAAGATCGACGGCAGGACTATTACTATTGCTGAGGTAAATCACTATACTTAGGACACAGTGATTGTTTTTTTGTGATTTTTTTATTTCTATATAATTATGTATTTTCTCATAAGTAAGTAAGTAAGAGATTTACTTAAATTTCAAACAGCACCTAACAATGTACCCGAGTAATTTTGTATAATTATAAATACAACATAGTCTCAAAATTAATTTTGAGAAAAAGAAATTGCTATTTTTATATATCTGACTCCGACTTGTAGTCCCCGACGCAACAGGGGAGTATTGGCTTTCCCCACCCTTACTTCACGGCTAGATCCCCCTTAATGCCCATTAATCAACATTGCAGGACGTATCAGGCATGCCGGCGTCATGCCGCCCGGTCAACGAAGGAGGTACCGGGTTCGACTATCGACTCGCTATGGCCCTCCCCGACATGTGGATCAAGTTGCTGAAAGAGGAAAAGGACGAGGATTGGAAGATGGGTCACATAGTACATACACTCACTAACAGACGTTGGATGGAAGGCACTGTGGCATACGCTGAGAGCCACGATCAGGTAAACATGGAACCATTTAAATTTAATTAAAAAGAATTTGTTTTTTTTGTATTATGCCAATAGGCTCAGTCCCTGGGACCTAAAAAAAGTTGGCAAAAAAACAAGCAAATGTGTGTGTGATACACATCTGCCTAGTGCCTACCTACCTACATTTCGCCAGTTGTGATAAGTCCCAAATTTTTTATAGGCGCGTTCAATATAAACTCTATAAGTACATGCTACTTTAAATCTTACTGATATTAAACATGCTAAAGTTAGCATAGATGGATGACTGAAAGAATCTATAAGAAATTTGGCACGCAGCGTAGATTTAGATATAAGATCGCGGATCCTAGGTCTATGGCACGTAGATACTTAGATTAGGGGACGTCCATAAATCACGTGATGTTTTTTTTTTATTCTTATAAAATATAAGATTTTAAAACAACCCCTTCCCCGCCTACTCAATATCACGTGTATTTTTTTGTACAAAATATACTAAAATATTTTCAGAAAATTATACCATTTTAACAGTTATAATTGAATGTTGGCAAAATGTTGGTCCGTACCATATTTGGACATTCCTAAGTAAGCTATCGTACAAATTATTTATTATGAATTTAGGAAACCTTAAATATGGAGGTCAGTTAAAAATACATAATGTCGGTTGCCAATTGAAAATCAGCGCTGGGTACTATTTGCCCAGCCCATGCTGAGATGGCGGCCTTTTTCGGTGGGGCTTGCAGAACAGTATACCTTAAACCACTACACCACATTTATTTAATAGTTTAATTTATTTTTTTTATTTTTATTTCTCATGTTTCTATTATTTTTTTTTATTGTTCTTTGTCTTTTTTTTTGTTCTCTGTGTAGGCCCTAAGCCGAAATAAATGATTTTTCTTTCTTTCTTACCCAAATATAAGTGTATTAATCGTTATATTGTTTATAACAGGCGCTGGTAGGTGACAAAACAATAGCGTTCTGGCTAATGGACGCGGCCATGTACACTCACATGTCTACCCTGAGCGAGCCCAGCGCCGTCATCGAGCGAGGCCTGGCGCTACATTGTATGATACGACTCATCACGCATGCGCTCGGTGGAGAGGCCTATCTTAACTTTATAGGTTTGTATATTATAATGGTGTTGCTATTTCTTTGTAAAGTAATTCGGAGCCCCAAGTGGGCGATTCAAATCGAATGATGGCTACCGATTTTGTGTTCACCAGTTGGAGCCACTGTCCCGAAAGGTCTTGAAGCAAAGCTGGCCTTTGACTGGCCTGTTGGTCTAGTGGTTAGTGACCCTGACTGCTAAGCCGGAGGTCGTGGGTTCGATTCCCACCCAGGACAAATCTTTGTGTGATGAGCATAAAGGTTGTTCTGTGTCTGAATGTAATTTATCTATAATATGTATGTATTTACAAAAAAAAAATGTATTTAAGTAGTTTATCAGTTGTTTAGTACCCATAACACAAGCAAATATAATTGCTTAATTTGGAACTAGATGGCGCTGTGTGAATGTGGGAGAATATTATTATTATTATTAAAGCCATCTAACAAAACAAAGTACCTAACAATCCGATAAATTAAAAATTTGGTCTTGTACCTTACTTGGCACCAACTAACTCGATTTGATAAGGCTAAATATTCTTTTATTGTAAGTTTTCAAGTTTATTAAATATTTATCATCATTTCGACCCATAAACGTCCCACTGCTGAGCACGGGTCTCCTCCAAAGAATGTTGAGGGAATTTAGCCTACTATACCACGCTGGGTTGATATAGGATTTGTTTCGAATTTTCCTTTTCTTTCAGTGCTCTTGTAAATAGGTACTAAAAAAATGTTTTTATTCAAAAGTCCACAGGAAAGGTCTCAATGAAATTGATAAATTGAATGTTTATATAATTTTATTTGAAAATCTCAATAAATATACCCGTCCGTAGTCCGTTCCTGGATCTGGTTTCTACTTTTTTTTTCTAAGGCACTTGGAAACTACTACTACTAAGAAACTGACGCGTGGGACTACAAAAACATACAAACATTAAAATTTGTCTCGTGTGGGAATCGAACCCGCGTCACTCGGCAACCACGGTTACGTCAGAATGGTTAGTAATAACAATTTATATTTTGCAGGTAACGAATTCGGTCACCCAGAGTGGCTGGACTTCCCTCGCGCTGGTAACAACTCTTCGTACCATTACGCGCGGCGACAGTTCAATTTAGTCGACGATGAACTACTCAAGTACAAGTTTTTGAACTTGTTCGATAAAGATATGAACGATTTGGAGAACAAATATGGCTGGCTGGCTGCAAACCCGGTTAGTATTAGGCCCTGCTTCAATACTGGCTGGCATAGAAGTGTGTATGATAAAGTATACATTTTATGGCAACACCAGGAGCATCACAAACGCGTTGCCGACCCTTTAGAAACCTATTCATGTTGCTATAGGGTTTGTTTGAATTTTCCCTTTCTCACTGTGCTCTTTTCTTCATAAGGTTATGGTTGGTTGTCGTGCACCATAATCCCTTCCTAATGCCACAGTCCTTATAGTTAAAAATAAATTCTAATATTTGTTTATAGGGTTACGTGTCATGTAAGCACGATGGCGACAAACTGATCGCGTTCGAGCGCGCCGGCCTTCTGTTCGTGTTCAACTTCCATCCGTACCAGAGCTTCACTGATTACAGGATCGGAGTGGACGTCGCTGGCAATTATAAGGTAACAGTCCCTTGTCTGTAAGGCGCCAACCCCACTGCACGCGGTCTAGCGGTCAGAGTTCCGAGTTCTGCGCTCCACGTTCACTGTAATCTATATGATAGCCAAGAATCCTACACACCAAAAGCAAGCAGTCTGCTAGTTGCCAATGTACGCAAATGTGAACGGGGAACGACGGTTTAAAAAAATAGCTTTAGCGTATGGCGTAACTTGACTGTCACCGTGGCGTAGTTGCCTCGTCACTAACATCGCCGAGCTGAGTGTCGCAGGTCCGATTCCCACGCGAGACAAAAAACAATTGTATGATTCACGATATTTTCGTATAAAACTGTTATTCACCTTATCATCAGCAAGTTCAGCAACCCATTAATGTCCCACGGCTGGGCTCGGGTCTCCTCTCCTCTATCTAGAGAGCTGGGAGGGTTTATGCCTTAATCCACACACGCTGGCCTAGTGCGGGTTGGTGGATCACTTAGAATTTCTTTTAGTGTATGTGGGTTTCCTCACGTTGTTTTCCTTCACCGTTAATATTATTATTATAATATTCACTATATATCAAGGTAAATTATTCGAAATACCTGAAAATCTCCATTCAGTCAGAGCAATAAAATCGTAGAAAATCTAATTTTTGATTGAATTGAAATTGGTGTTGTACTACCTACCACAGGTACTCGTAATTCACAATCAGAAACTGTACATCTTTGCATAAGAACTATTAAATTAATATTCTGTGATCTGGTTGTTGGTGGAAAAATATATAATTAAGTACTTATATTAAAAATATATATTACTGGTCATTTTGACCCAAAAGATGGGTTTCAACAAATAGATTGGGTAAATATTAATATATTCTTCTCTACAGGCAATCCTTTGTTCGGACAGCAAGAGGTATGGAGGTCACGGCCGTGTGGAGCCCGATGGCGAGTTTCACATGACACAGGGAGTACCATGGGGTAACAGGAATGATTCTGTACAGGTAAACTCTCATTTAATTCAGTTTTAATATGTATACACTGTGCACCTTTAGTCCTCCTGTCATAGAAATCAGATAAAGATCATCTAGCTAAAATAAACATTTATTCTTCATTCATCAGCAACCCATTAATGTCCCACTGCTGGGCTCGGGTCTCCTCTCCTCTATATAGAGAGCTGAAAGGGTTTAAGCCATAGTCTTCACACGCTAGCCTAATGCAGGTTGCTAAAATAAACAAATAAATAATAAAAACATTTCGAGGTTTCCTATACAACAGCTCGTTTCTGAGATTCTTGTAGTTCATCATCATCATCATCATCATTTCAGCCTATTGCAGTCCACTGCTGGACGTAGGCCTCTCCTAACACGCGCCATAGCACTCTGTCCTCCGCCTTCCGCATCCAGTCAGACCCAGCGACCTTTTTTAGGTCGTCGGACCATCTAGCTGGAGGGCGTCCTACTCTACGCTTGCCGAGTCGCAGTCTCCATTCTAGGACACGCTTGCTCCACCGTCCATCGGTCCTTCTTGTAGTTATTTTATAATTATTATTTTGCTTGTTTTTGACTAGATAATATCACTACATAGTATAAAACAAAGTCGCTTTCTCTGTCCCTATATCCCTATGTATGCTTAAATCATTAAAACTACGCAACGGATTTTGATGCGGTTTTTTTTAATAGATAGAGAACTCATGAGGAAGGTTTATAGGTATTAAATAGATACCACGCGGGCGAAGCAGCTGGCGGAAGCTAGTATTCTATATAAACTAGACAAAGTTTAGACAAGTAAAAGTGCACAGTGTATGGATTCCATCCTAGGGTTGATTATCGGTTTATTTTTCTGTACATTAGCTACACTCTCAATTGAAAATAAAACACGTTGAATTCGTCAAAGTGAATAGTCCCTCGTAAATATGAATATAATAAATATGTACTAATATTTTCTGTTTATCAGGTGTACATCCCCTGCCGCACTGCCATTGTCTACGCTCGAGTTAATTAGATTAAGATTTGTATAAGATTTTCGCACTTTTACTAGTTAAAAGTGTTTTAAATTGATGCCATTGTTATTGCTTTAAAATTGGTTAAATATAATTTAACTAGTCTGAGCTGTTTTGATAATATATCTATTTATAGAAAGTTAAAATTTTGGGTTGGTTAAAAAAAATGTTTTTATATAGTACAAATTATATATTTTCTTATTTGTTAGATTAATAAATTATCTGTTAAGAAATACAATATTTTATTTATGATGGTACTCCTATTAGTAAGTTATTTTTAGGTGTACAAGAAAGAGGTTTTAGCCTTGAAAGGGTCACCTTGTACCCAAACTCTTCAGCCAACCTTGCCCTGTCTGAATCTATAACTGCCATACATCTTGCACCTCTCACAGCCAACGGATGTTCCTCATGTGTTTGATCAGCTGCATGTCCAATACACAAATATTGGTCTATTGGTACATCATTAAACTTGTTACTTCTTGGATACACCAATCTGTCAGTGGCATGAAGAGAACCATAGCAACAAGGACATATTACAAACTTTGCATTGGCTTTCAAACATTTGTCCAAGACTAAATCACTGGCTATTCCACAAGCATGTAGAGCTATTCCTATGTCAAACTTTCCAATAAAGAAGTCCAAATTACATTGAAAAAAGAACACATTCTTTAACCTCATTTCATGTACTCTTAGTCTGGCTCTTAGTAAAGACTGTTCTTTATTTTCTAATAATATAATTGTACACTTTGGCAATAAATGTGCAAGTAGAATGCCTAAATGCCCACTTCCACTACAAAAATCTACTATTAAATTCCCTTCTTTAGCTATTTCTAAGACAGCTAGTGCTAGGTTTTCTAACTGTTGAGATTTTCGCATCACTCTCTCATCAGGTAAGTGACCTGCAGTAGGGTTGGCTCCATCAGGAATTTCATTCCAATTGAAAGCTGATTCAAAAACATTGCTACAGATATTCAGTTCCATTCCTCCAGTAACAGAACTCAATGCTTTTTCAATATCATCCTCTTTTGTAAATAATCTCTTTTTGGGATTGTGCCTTTTTGGATCGCATTTGTAAAGGCTCACATCTTCAGTTGTTGGAATTACTACTTGGTTCATAGACAAAAGTTTAACATTTAGTTTTTTAAAGAATTCTAATAAGGTTTGTATTTCTGTAATAGATGTGATATTTTTATACCATTTGTAAGTAAATGGTAGCAATGCTTCAAACATTGATTCGCCAAACAATTGTGCAGCTATTTGATAAGATGGTAATAGAACTAGGTCAGCCAAGGTCAGGAATGGACTTTCTGCAAACTGGTGATTGATATCAAGATCTTCAATTTTGATAGAGCAGTCTATTTCTGTATCTTTACTCTTATTTGATTTCCATTTTCTTGTCTTTGGTATTCTGGATTTAGAACAATCTTCATTTCTTGGACTTTCATTTGAAATAGATTTTTCTTGTGTAGTTTTATTATTTACACTATTCTTTTTTAGTTCTCTTGCAACTTTATATACATTATGAACTCGAACAGGCTTTTGTAGATGATTCTCAAAACGTACCAAGTTCTTAGGAACTTCCTTCAAAACTGTAATCTGCAATATTTGTTTCACAGTTTTTATTATATCCACTTCACAAAATTTCGTCCAAATTGATACCTCATTTGGTGCTTGAAGGCAGCTTTTACGGAAACCGAGTAGACCTTCTTCATGTTCATAGATACTTGGCGCGGAAACTTTGTATTTACATATGTGTCTGGCCACCGCACATAGTCCTGTAATAATCGTGTCTTCGTACATAACGACGGGATAAACACATGATGCTACTTGCCATGGTACTTCTTCAGCTTTTAAAAACTCCAAATTATTGTCAGATAAGTTTACAACTGCTGTTTCTTTATCAATATTGCCATTTAATGAGACCAGTTTTAAATTTACGACTTCTGGTGAACAATATTTGTATATACAGTAAGTTATCAGAGATTCCAGTGGTACTTTCGCTTCTTTAACTTTGTTGTACGCCTCCAAGTTTGAGTATGATTCTAAAAATACAACATTAACCATTTTTAATTGTAATTATTTTAGAAGCTCATTTAAAATGTTAACCTCTTCTTATAAATGTGTTGACACTGTAAACTTGACAGATAGACAGCTTGACACACTTGACAGTATTGTCATATTAGAATTTTTAATTTAACGTGAAACTAAGGTCAAAAAAAAAACAATTAAAGGTCAAAAAAAATTTAACAATTAAAAACATTATAAGAAGAAATAAAATATATAAAAAAATATAAGCTTGCTGTGGACGTCGTTGGATAAGAATATGATATTATTATAAAATTATAATCCGATTATATATATTATTTTTTTATCAAAATATAATTTATTCAATAAAATATTTACACATAACTTAAAAATTATACACAGCTAACCTATTTAAAAAAAAAGAACCAGGTACTTTATTTACAGAAAATTCCTATGAATAGAATAATATATATTATGTATTTTAATATATAATAATAATAATAATAAACTTTATTGACATAAAGATGGTACAAATTATAAAAGGATTCCCTGGTACCTACGGTAATATACAAGTATACTGAGGTGTAGGCACCAGTGCTTCCCCACAATAGTGATGACATTTTTTTTATTTTTTTTTATATCAAATTATAATTAATACAAAATGAAATAAATTAAATAATTAATTTGAAATTTAAACAAATAATAAAATAAATTTAAAATTATAAAACTTAGGCGTACTTGCATGCATTAATAAGAGATGTGTGTGTGTGTGTGTGTATGTGTGTGTGTATGTGTATATGTGTGTGTGTGTGTGTGTGTTTGTGTATACTTCATGTCACTTTTAAAAGAATCTCTACTGCATCGTAGTCCATCGCTTTTAGCCAATTGTATACAATTAATTTGAATTCATTATTATTAATGCTTCGAATTTTATGATTTTTGTTACATTTATTGTATAAGCTAGAAAGTAGAAGTGTCTTTGAGCCAAAGATGATTTTAAACGAGGTGTAGGGCAACGTTCAACTTGTTTGTGAGTTACAGGTAAATTCGGAACGACTTTTCTGTGGTATCTACGTAGCATTTCCAGTACAAATATCTTTCTAACCGACAGAACTCCTGCAACTTCGTATAGGGAAGTTGTAGGATACCGAAAAGGTAACCGTAATATCACTTTGAGCAACATACGTTGAGCCCGCTCTATTACAATCATATGGCTTTTTGCAGCACCTCCCCATGTACATATACAGTATCTAATTAGGCATTCACACAGTGCTCTATATGTCTGCATAAGCAGTGTAACATTGGCTACGGTTCGCAGGCTCTTAAAGATGTATACTAGCTTTCTGACTCTTGCTATTGTAGATGTAATGTGTAGTATATATGTCAGGTTATCATCAAGAGTTACACCTAGGTATTTAATACTAGAAACTCGAGAAAGTGCTGTACATTCACAATTTGTATGTATCTCTTTCCTATTACATGGAAAAGTGTGAAGTTTGAGAACATGTGTAGCAGCAGGTTTCCCTACCGATGTTTTACTGAAGCAAACATACTTTGTCTTGCTAGAGTTTAAAGATAACAGACTATTTTCCATCCAAGAGGTCGCTCTTGCCAAACGTCCCTCTGCAAGCTGGAACACTGTTTGCCATGTTTGACCATGGAAGATTAGAACGGTGTGATCCGCGAACATGAGCAGATCCAGGCCTGGCATGGCGACCATCTTGCATAGCTCATTTATGTAAATGAGAAACAGCGTCGTCCCAAGCGTACTGCCCTGTGGGACGCCATATTTGCAGGTAGATTCGCCACTTTCAAAGCTAGCTACTCGTACACGTTGTACTCTATCAGTCAGATAGTCTATGAACCAGTCCAAGACCACCCCCCTTATACCAACATTCTCTAATCGAGTTATTAAGATAGGAATAGATACAGTATCAAAAGCTTTTTGGAGATCTAAAAAGATACCCAAGCATTTTTCCCCTCTATCCAGGTAAGAAACTACTGTTGATGTTAATGTCAATACGGCATCCTCTGTTGACCTTTTTTCTCTAAACCCGAATTGAAAATCACTAAGAAATTTATTGTTTTCTAGATATTTCATAACTCTCCTATTGACAATTTTTCAAGTACTTTTGACAACGTTGATAAAAGGGAGATAGGGGATTATATAATAAACATACACAGCTAACCTATTAAAAGAAAAAAGAACCAGATACTCTATTTACAGGAAATTCCTATAAATAGAATATCTGATTAAATATAATAATATAATAATAATAACCTCTAAAAATTATTAATTAATATAATAATAATTAAATTCGAAACAAACCCTATACCAACCCGTTTGGCCAGCGTGGTATAGTATAGTAGGCTAAATTCCCTCCAATCTTTGGAGGAGACCCGTGCCCAGCAGTGGGACGTCAATGGCCTCACCTAAGTTACGCCCATAGACCTAGAATCCGCGCGCGTTACGCCACTGCAAACGGTCAAATTATATTATAGTTATAATATGTTATTACGAAGGTCGGTCGTGCAGAAATCGGATTTTAGTTGATTTTAGAGATGAAACGAATATATTCATATTAGGTATGCATATTATAATACGAGCGACCGTATTCATATTAGGATAAAGGAATGTCATATATTAGGTTACTCGATATTAGTCAAGTATTAGCCAGAGACTACGCGACGAGGCGAATACAATAGTATTAGGTAGGTACTTATCATTACGATACGAAGCGCGCCGTGCGTCGTTTCGTTAATCGTCGTCGGTCGCCGAATCGTCTTGCTCACTCTCTGTAATCGTCGATATGCGGGAGCGAGATCACTTTGCGCTCTCAAACACATTCATTGCTTGTCGCCACGTACCATCCAATTTGTTTATGTGTGCGTTTACTCTTACGATGGATGTATTTTATATACGTGGCGGGCTTTGTATGAAAGTTACATAAATGATTACTGAATAAAAGAGCAATGGAGAACGAGCATATTTGTATTTACGAATATTGGCAATATTACTATTATTGAAACAGGTACATATTATATTATCATCGTAACTGCATTTTAGAGATGAAACGAATATACTCATATTAGGTATGCATATTATAATACGAGCGACCCGTATTCATATTACTAGATATAGTGCATAATACTAAAACGTTCACTCCTTACCCTATTATCTGACTAATATCGAGTAATAGGTATGGTATTAGAATATGATGAAACTAATATATCCTATATTAGGATTATGCGAAATTGACCCTAATATAACATCTCTAGTTGATTTAGTCAAAATGTCAACGTTGACAATGACAGTTGACAATTTTGGCAACTTGACGCTGCCAGCTGCCATTTATTTACTAAGTAGTCGTTTAGTTTGTCACATGTACTCTGTGGTTTGTCATGCCATTGCCAATAAATTTGTTCTGGGAAGAAATAAAAACTGTTAACAATAACTTGAGATTACAGTAGTGTAGATTGTAGATTTTGGTGTCTATTTACTGTACACACATGAATAATTATGCAAATGAATAAAACTAAATAATTTGTTATTCATCTAATACACATTTACACAGAAGGTACATTTGCTTACTGACCGAGCTTGACTATTTATTATAGCTTCTGAATACGTCGTATAATTTATTAAAAGAACAATGTTAGAGGTTATCAATGGATTTCTTTTGGTTTATTTCGTTATACTTTGCTCACTCAGTGTATTGGTTCCTCACTTAGTTAAACCGGTAAGTGCGCTATAATTCTTTAAAATGCAGTCTGCCTAACCTAATATTGATGTCATTTACATAAATCTAATTATAAGAGTGGTGTGATTTTCTTGCCAGTCCTTCTCATAGCTCCACCTCGTCAGGAAACTGGTTGTAGGCAAATTTGTTGACTCAATTTTTCGGATAACCTGTTACATTCTTAACTTATGACTTTCCAATGAGTTACTTTGTAACCTAAATGAATAAACAAGATTTCATTTCATTTATGTCTAATATCTACGTCAATTTTAGATTGCGGCGTGTTTCTCTCGACCATCCAATGAAGAACGGACAGTATGGTCTGAAATCATGAAACTGAAGACAGAACAGAAAAAAGTTTCAATGAAAGATGAATTTGCCGCTTACTCGAAAATACAACGCAAAATCAACAGACTGGAACATCAACTAAAAGACGACTCGAAGACTCGTATCAGCAAGAGTTTAGCTGTTAAAAGTTCTATACAATTAGTCCTTCAAGTGGTTGTCGCAGTTGTAACTGTACTCTCTGTTATTTGGTTCAGACGGGAACCAATAGTAGCTCTGAAAGGGGAATTGTTTCCATTAACAAATATGCTCAGATACCCAAGTGATGTACCTAATGCTATCTCAACGCATGTTTGGGTAGTAATATCTAATGTCTCTATTAGAACTCTTTTAAAACCTGTCCTACCATAATTTTTATACTAAATTTAGTTTTTAATCTATTTATTTGTGAAATTATTGGTTGGAATAAAGGAAATGTTTTTTATTGACAGAAATATTTTACTTTATTATATATGGTGCTAAACTTTGCCTTTACAATTCATCATCATCATCTTTAGCCTATTGCAGTCCACTGCGGAAAATCTGAAAAGAAGCCAGTCTATATTAGTTCTCATTATTGCTGTCTAAATTACTATGCGATTTGATGCCTGAAGTCCTTGATGAATATTTTAATAGAACTGAAAGTTAGGAATTATTTGACAATATTTTTCTAATGAAATTCTTATTTTTTTCAAAGATGCTATGGAACAACAAGCTGTTGGTAAAGTTCCCTGTGCAACCCTGTGACACGCTGTACAAACATAGGATGCCACACGGGCGACATAGGATGTCGGTGTAGTGCATGAACGCTGCGCTGTAGTTCCAACAGGTGTGGCTGTCACTGGCTTG
Source organism: Laspeyria flexula (assembly GCA_905147015.1). Lineage (NCBI taxonomy): Eukaryota > Metazoa > Arthropoda > Insecta > Lepidoptera > Erebidae > Laspeyria > Laspeyria flexula. The sequence continues at coordinate 4,081,392 of LR989964.1, read as the reverse complement.
GCCACCATTGTGGATTTTGGTTATGATGATGCAAAAAATTAGTCGCGATATGGTCGAAATTAGTCTGTCAATGGTTCAAAAGTTATAAACGTATTTAGTTGGCCGATCTGGAGAGTCTACCCAGCTTGGCCACATTTGTATCTCAAAAAGTAATACACCTAGCGAAGATCTGTTTTCTCGGGTTCTGTTGAGTCTGGTCTTAGTTTAAAAGATATAAGGAGTTTAATTTTTAAGGTATAGTCTTGGAGTTAGATCAAAACGCTTTCACCTAATTATTTATAACGCTCCTAGACTAACCTAAAAATGCGCTTACGGAATTGTACTTGTTGTCCATAGATTTTAAAGCTCAGTGCTTTGCCACTCTGTCGTCACAGTGCAGCACCCGCTCCCTTCATCGTCTCCCAGCCTCCGTTACCTACGCTCGCGTTGTATCGACACAACGCACTGGCAACGGCATTTTTTTATCACGACCTTTTTTGGCTATGGTGCGTTCAGACAAGCAGCATACAGCCCGAAAAAAAAGGAGCTGCTGTTCACACATATCGCGAAGCACGATATTCGAGCATACATGGCGTCGTGGTGAGGCTGACACTGGCTTGGCCACCATCAGCGTGTTTAATTGTGATAACACAAAAAGTTAGTCACCAAATATTACAATTATAGTCGGTCAATGGTTCAAAAGTTATAATGGTTTTATAAGTGGCTGATCTGGAGTTGGCCATATTTCTATCTTAAAAACTACAACGCTAATTTATAATAAATCGAAATTTGACTTGGAGATCACAGATTTATTATTTTTTCTTAATTTAGTTTTAGTCTTAATTTACCATTACCATTTACCCACATTACCATTTGTATTGTTATTTATTTATAGTATTGTAAATAGAAGTTGTAGATATATAAGTAGCTTAATTTTAGTTTATTTAGAAGATATATTTATTTCAATTTTTAAATCATAGTCCAACAGCTTGATCGAAGAGCTTGCGAAAAAGGGAATTGCCCCTTCTTCCTCGTAGTCAAACTGGTTTGACTATGAGGAATTACGTTTCCTCATGGTCAAACTTGTCTAATGACCCTCCCTGTATAATTAAGTTAAAAATCAATAAAGGCCTCTCCAAAGTGTTTATTAACATTGTATTGTGTGTGAACAAAGTACTAGGCTAGCATAAGCTTGTAGGAGGTTGTTATAAAAGAATTTACCTACATCATTTTATAAATGTTTAAAAATATCTTACACGCTTCTGTTATCCTAGTACTATATTATTAAATCGCGGGCTTATTGACATATGAACGTGGATACGCGATGTGCTCATTTGTCCTATCTGCTATCCTACTTTTTGAAAAGAAATGCAATGAAAGCACTGCATCACCACAGCAGCGAGGAAAGGAGGGAACAGTTTAGGAAGAAAACCAGTGAGTAATTAAATATTTTATTTATTAAACAAATAATAGTACTTTATACTCAGTCCGACAAAAGTCCAAATGTGTCCTCTAAATTAACATAACCATCAAAGATCTATTTGTCTGGAAACCTTATTATGCTTAATTTATAAATCACTTTTTCTTAACTCCAATATAATTAGAATATTATTTAACAAATATATTCGCAATCATAAAAAATATGATCGACTATAATCCAAAAATTTGTTTCCAGACTGAATAAAAATCTATTTAAAAATTAACACAACTTCGAACATGATTGTGATCCACGTATAACATTTACATCTAAATTGCAAATAAATTCTTTAAGGCACCTATTTTCATTAATCCGAGTTAGAGGAGCATAGTAGTTTCATCTACGCCGCTACCTAATGATAATAATAATATCAAAACGGGAAGAAAATTTTGAAAAAAAAAAATTGATTTACAACTATTTTCGGCATTTTTCGCTTTATGACGTAAAGCTTCTTTCTAAAATCATCATACATATTTAAAACAGATAAAACAGGAATTAAATTCAAACACGACATTCACCCTGAGGTCAGCGTAGTATCAATCTCAAGGTTGCAGAAATAAGTTATAAATGGATCACATAAAATATGGAAATCGGACATGACGCGTGCGACAACATAAATTTAATTTCCGTAACTAATATTTACAAGCTCTATATCACAGCTTACGTTTTACTATTTTGTGTGCTGAGACTACAGAATATAATTATTTAGAATAAAAAATAAACTCTTGTGCATCGACCTTTGTGGTGACAATATATTTCTTAATTCAACCTGTGTGGTTATCTAATTTAATTAGAAATTGTGATTTGGCAATACTATTAGTACAGTATAATTTATATATTTTATAAAATCCAAGGTCTAACAGACCTAAGTTGTTAGAAGTAGCACAATTTTACAATCAACAAAATTTCAATTTACACCATGCTAATTTTAAGTGTCATGGCACTAGATTTTCAAAATTTGCATCCTGTAAATAGCAATGTAGGACGTAAAACAATATGGATATGCATGCGTTTGCACAAATTTGGGCTTAATATACTGACATTATAGGTACTCATTTATATTATTAAGATTAAAACGCCACAATTTCCAATTCCATTATATAACCGAATTATTCGTAGATAAGATAATAATAATCAAAGGAAGTAAACGTACCGGAAACCAATATTGGACATTGACTGACTAGTCCATAATAATTAACGTAACAATAGAAGTTAAACTATTTGCCTGAAAAGCCTGTTTTTGACACATTGACAAACAGCTAAATAATATAATTTACGGTTAATGTATCGAATTAGATTTTACGCAAATTATCTGGAAATTATGGATAATGACATTGGTACTAGGACAGTGGTTAAACTTGTCCTAGAAGTTAAAACTCACACTCCAACTACAGTGATGCTACATCATGCAAAATCCATCACAATTGCCAGCTAATGCGCGTTATATCGATTCTCGCATAATAACCGTAACATCCAAAGCAATAAGTTCTAAAACCAAAGTTCCCAAAACTTTTTAACAAAAACAAATCGTTGGCACAAATTAATAGCAAATTATGTCACTGCTGACCAGCAAAACTTACAAATAAATTTATTTATCATCATCTGATTCTATGAAACGATTAAAGTAAAATATGTGGTTCAAACACTTAATGAGACTAGAAACTAATGACTAAATGAATTCAGATTGATGGTTGGCGGATTATTTAGAAAGAAACTGTCTCTCGCCAAATAATCTTTAGGGTCAGTTCATAAATGATGGCGCGATAACAGTAGATTTTTTATAGGTGTTATAAGAGTAATTATTTCGACTATACAACTACTACTAAAGCTGAAACACCCTAAACGTCTTTTTATTTGCAGAATCAGAATAAAAATTCTAAATTTAAAAAGTATTAAACCTCACGTAGTTGTAAGCATTTTTCATGCTTATTGCTGCCGCGCGCCCGCCAAATATTGCCGAATATCAGTAGTTTGTGTACTTATTTATTACATATTTATCGCTGCGAGAAGACGGTGCGGCACAAGGCGTTAGACGGCAATTGACAAACTCCAATCGGTGTTACGAGTTTTAAAAATTTTAATACATTTTAAAAACTATTAGAAACGATTTTGCTACTGATTCTGAAAAAACTATTTCAGGTTTCGCATCAAGTAGGAATAAAAGTATATAATTATAATTTTTTTTAACAGAAATATAGAAATTCAATGATAAAGAAAAAAAATATCGTCAAAGTTACCGATATATTTACCTAGTATTGTGTTAACGTTTTACCCCTATAACAGCTGTCTGCGCCAGACCTAATAAACAGATTTCTTTAAAATTACCCTTGTTATTTATATAAATTATCCTTAAACAGTACAACCAGATTAACTTTAAACTACCGCCCTTGGTTAATTCCTCACCGCTCATTATGAATTGACCCTCATACAAATATTACTTCCAAAGTTCAATGATTGTATCAACTTGGAAATTGTGAATTTTTTTGTTCGTGTTTATGAACTATTTATAAATGGCTGGTTTTATAATCTCAGATTAGCACAAAGCGTACACGCGCATATATTAATTTACAACGCTAATCATAGAGAATATTGTCAGTCGTACGAACTCTAATAAACTACGTAACAATTACATAGTGATCAAAAACAGGAAAATTGCACCATCAATTACATCGTTAATACCTAGCACTGTTGATTATTTAAATGATTATTTCGTTGACAAACACTGTGCAAACATGAGTCAAACTTTTATAGAAAAATAATTAGGAAACAATATAGAGTAGAAATAGAAAAAGATTAATTATTTTACACTATGTCAGGGCCTCAAATCTGCTAATTTACGAATGTATCAATTGAATTGTAGTTGGATCTAAATAGCAGTTTTATTTAATTTTATATTTCTTTCATATATTGGTCCTAAATTAGTACCAGAACGGCAAAAATGTACAAAAATGCTATTAAGATCCACTAATTTATATATATCCATAGAGCAGCAGATTTATGCACTGTTTTTTACATTTTCCAATATGTAAAATCACGATAAAAATATATTTTAATCGTTGCGGAAATAAGCTTAACACCTGTTTATGGAAGCAATTTTCAATGTTAATTAATGCTAAATGTGGTTGTCAACGATTAGGATTTATAAACCTTATATAAACAAACAAATTTTTACAAACAATTGTTTTAGATATTCAAAAATAATATACATTGAAGCACATTTGCACAAGAATTGTCACCATATAAGTACGTTTCTTTACAATGTTTAATTAAATCTACTAAGCTGACCAATCAATGGCTAGATATCTATTTCATCTCGTTCGAGAGACTATCTTCTACAACAGCAACATTAGGTAGATTAAACAACCATATTTTATATTTAACCATTGAATATAAACTAAAACACTAGAATAGACGAAATTATCAACTAATTTGCCGGCATACATAACTGGCTATTTGTTAAAATTGGTCTTTGACAAAATTTATATCTAAACTCGACAACATATAATATGAAAGAGATATTCACGCAATCATGCATTTTTAGTTTTATTGTGTGTTATTGCATGCCCAGCTAGCCTCCTTCCTCTTCAAAATAATTTCAATGTTCAACATATTGTCATTCCTGTCTAATAAATCACAAAACGTAACATGTGAGCAGGACAACGGTATTTTAAATAGAAACAGGTCTGGTGAAGCCGTCAAGTAATACGAAAGTATATAGTGCATGATTGTGTGAATACTGTGTGTTGCAGTTAAAATTAGTTATAAATAAAAACTTAATACAACATATTAAATTATATAACGGGTCTATGTCACGTATTATATTTAAGGAATATGAAAATACCTTATTTGTTTGCCCGACGTTTCGGTCGAATTACACCGACCGTGGTCACGGGCTGACTGGAGCGGCGGCCGAGCGTCGTTCCTGATGCGTGCGGGTTTCTGCTACTACCCTTACTTCGGTCATTTACATTTATAGTTTTTGAACTGTCGGTACTTCGACACACTACACTAATAACGTCTACTCACGGGCCTACTTTGTCATATCGGCGATGTTTACACTTGAAAACTTGTAAACGTCGGGCAAACAAATAAGGTATTTTCATATTCCTTAAATATAATACGTGACATAGACCTGTTATATAATTTAATATGTGTACAAGTCACGAAAGTTTAAAAGATTTTATTAATACAACATGTCAAGAAAAGTTTTTATCGTTGACAAACTGAACATTTAAAGCAAACAAATTATGAAATTAACGATTAGAATAATAATTTACACAGAGCCAATTTTTAAAAGCTTCTTAGCATCTATTCTAGTCCTTTAGATAAACAGTTTTGCGTTGTCAAACACCATCAGCCAGTTTTAAACATGGCATAACAAGATGGCGGACAAGTCTCGCAGTTTCTATTCAACGTCGTAACGTTCTAAACTATTCAAAACAGGCTCGGACTCTGCTAACCCCATTATTTTAGCTAGCTATGTGTTCTCATAGAAAGAATTATTAAAATGTGTTGTAAGAAGGTATACAACTGCCTCATATGTTGACATCATGATGGCTGTGTTTGGTATTTGCCGCACTAGTTGTGTACCCAAGCCCCTGAAAAATTAAACGAGATATTATTAGATTGTGGTAATTAAAGAAAATGATTCATTATATATAGAAAACAACATTTGAAGATCATATAAATATTTGTTTAAACCTGGAGATACGCATTTTTAACCGACTTTAAAAAAGGAGGTTCTGTATTTGATCTGTATCTATGTTTATGTATGTATTTTGTTTGTCCGCGATATTTAAGCATAAATTATCATATTTTTGTTATGTTTTCGGAAAAGATGGCGACAGATACTTCAAGGACTGCACCAAAGAGTATGAAAGTCAAGGGAAAGGCGCTTGCCTGGTAATGGACACAGGTCAACTGTTACTTTATATATTCCTGTTAGCACACAGGGTTGTAACTCACCTATAGACTCCTCGGTACCCTTCCTCCTTCAAGACTGTATGTAATGTCTGCCAGAACTTGCGGTACTTGTTACCTTCCTCTCGAAGCCGTGTCCTTGCCACCTCTGAAACATTTTAATATAAATCATTTAAAATATCTATTTATTATTATTATCGTTTCGGCGCTTTGCTCCTTTCGTTCTTTAGCCTATAACTTTCCTTGAGAAATGGACCATCCAATACTAAAATATATTTTTAAAGCGGACCAGTAATTCCTGAGATACCAATGTTGAACCAATCAAACTTCAGTTTTATAATATTATAATAAAGTATGGATAGTATATCTTTATTTTTATTATGATTCTGTATTGCTGTTTACCAATAAATAAATAATAAATAATAGGTTTCTTAAGGGTCGGCAACGCGCTCGTGATCTCCCTGGTGTTGCAGGCGCCCATAGGCTACGGTAACCGCTTACCATCAGGCGGACCGTACGTCTGTTTGCCACCGTCATGGTATAAATAAAAAAAAAAAAAAAAGTTTATGAATAATAAATTGGAATTGTTTGTACTTGAATGAAAAAATATTGGCATATTATTTTACTAACAAGAAAAATACATGAAAAAACTCAAAATGAAAGCCGTGACTATTTAAGAGCACTTGTCAAAGTCCATAGAATACAATGTAATTCTGATGAATGGCCGAACATGAGACAAATAGAACCATAATAATGAGTTATATCTTTAAATAAATCATTACACATTATGTACTTCATATAAATTTCATAATTATCTGTGTACTGTGAAATAGATCCCGTTGTAGATATGCTAATACCCGTATGTAGTAGGTATTTGCTCATAATAAAAGTATTTGTTAGAGGCCCTCAAATATAGGTGGTCTATATTTTTAGTAATCATACCGGAGTGTCTGATAGTAAAAGGCAACTCAGAATCAGCGCCCGAAACTAATTATCTGCACCAGTGCTTAACAGAAATAGTCTAATTGCCGTACCCAGGACATTACAAGTTTATTTAGTAAAAACGTGTAATACTTAAGTCTAAACGCCTAAAGACGATAATTCAATGAAAAAATTGTGTTAATGACAGATTACTGCTAATTGACGTCTCTGAGTGCGGCAGTTATACTCAATAAAGACAGGAGACAGATTAACTCTCATTCAAATTGGAGCCCAACTGGGACCACCACTATAAAAACACGCACTGGAAACATTATTAATTAAGAAGGTACTATTAGTAGCCTTTCCAGAATAGAATTTAGGCGAAAAATATCATGACGTCAAGCAACCATTATCGAAAACACTCAAAGTTGTTTACTAAGGCAATTTTGTTTGTAAAATTCCTAACAAACAATATTACAAGGTTAAAAAAAAATTGTGCACTAAAAGCAATCTAATACGAATCTTATCAGGTAGACGGTGAAAAATTTTGATAAGCTGATGAATATAGGTCTAGGTATGTTCACGTCTGCGGTATGCTAATGACCGGTTCGGTGTTATCAAACAATAAGGTGTTTATTCCAGCTAATATGCCGATATCACTAAGCAACCGAATTTTGTTTACGACTAGAGCGTATCCTGTTATATACGTACCTATTTATTTATAGAAAGAAAAATATTTACAGGTAGAAACATATTGCCTAAATCCTAATTATAAATTTTATAGTTTTAAAGAGAGGCTATGATTGATCTAGAAGTTTGCAAAAACAATTTAGTCAGCAAGACAAAATTAGACTCATTACTACCACCGAGTTCTCAAAATCGTTCTGGATAACTAAATTAATCGTCAAGGCGACCCACTCATTCAGAATCTGTCCGCAAGTCTTTTAGTCGAAATGGAACACCAGAATGCCTCTGGTATTTCGATTGCCTTATAGGCTTGGGTATCCGGTTAACATTGCAATAAATTTGTAATAAGATAATGTTAATTCTTACCATGTGGATAAGCAATGCAAGAAGCGACTGTCTTGGAGAAAGCTCCGGCACCCATGAATTCGAGGAAGTCTCTTGGTGACCGCTGATCACTGGGGATCCCATCTGCAGTCCTGGCCGCCATCAGTCTGGCCTTCACCCCCTCGTATAGCACGAAGTGGACTACAGTCTCGCTGATACCCATATATGACGCAGTTATACCCTTGTAGAAACCTTTAATCCCCTGGAAAATATATCAATTACTTCGATAATTTATTCAAGGTAAAAATCATGAATGTAAATAAACTGTTATTAATTGATCGCGGAGCGAATTTTACTTAGAAGAGAAATCCACCAACGTGTGCTTTTTCAATAATATGCTTCAAATAAATTGAAAATTCCTCTGGATCGTCAAATAACGGTACGACGAAATGACTCAATATTTGGCCTTTGACCGTGAAATATTAAGTTGACCGTTGACCGTGAAATAGAAGTAAACATTTTAGTACCTTCAAATTTCTTCAGTAAACGCCTATTGAAAATTCCTGGGAAACGAATATAAAAAATTCTATCCTTAATAGTGTCATCCTAATCTTCAATGAATATTGGTGGATTTCGCTTTTAAATGCGGACTTCACCAATCTCAAAATAAGCCATGATTCGCAACTATTATGGAAGTAACTTATTGTAGTTTGTGAACCTTTAACTTCGAGGAATCGCTAATACTGAGATTGGTGGTATCCAGCTTAAACCGATATTTCCGAATAGTCAGATGGACGCGTCTACTCTAACCCAATAAATAAGTTCAAGTACCGTATTAGCATATATCCTCTTTATACACTGCACTGCGGTTACATTCTGTCCATCCAACTGCAATCTCGTCTTAACGAACCAAATAGGATTTGTCATCGTACAAGACACAAACCCTGAAACATTTCATAACTTGTAGCTTCTGATGTCTCCATGACAAACGTAAACAAGACTCATGCAAGTATTTGAATAGGGATATGAGAGAAAGACGATACGATAACATAATGTTTATTGTTCATGTCGCATAATATGTATATTAGAATTCCAATGGTATAGAAACTCGAGTAAATATTATCAGTATTTTATGAACATGTTTACCTGCAGCACTGGCTGCGGATAGATGCACGATTGGTGTGTCCGGTGATATATTTTGGTTCAAGATCGCCTTAGCTTGTGAATATGTGCAGAAGTATATAGCTCTTGATGGAGCTACACCAACTATGTTCGGTCCTAAACCTTTGAATAACGCTTTAGGACCCTCAGTCTGAACTATGTGTCTGGAAAAAAATAAACTCTTGTCAGTAAATCACCTTTGCACGACGGTGGTGATAATTATCGAGTACGTATGACGTAAATGGATATCTGTTCCATTGAGATAAAATTTTAATGTCAACATATTGCTATTAATATCGAGTTTCGTTAAGGTCGAGTCACAACCTCGAGAAAGTTTAACTTCATATTAATGTGTTTACTTATGCTGCGGAGAAGGCAACAGATTCTATATCCAAGATAACTCTAATATAAAACTCAAACCGATAAGCGATCGTGTTGTATCGGCGGCAGTTAATCTGCAAATAAGACGCACCAATGGGGTCGCTCGCAAATCCGTACCACGTTCAGTTCTCGTGATAGTTGGGCATCATAGCTGTTATCTATTAACACACGTTTGATAACCGGGCCAGTTGGTAGCGATACCGACTTCTTCTGTTTGCTTCATTGCTTAAGTACACTCGAATGTTTTTTTTTGTATCTCCGAATTAAATCTTTTAGGTCGTCGTTACATCATTCCGATGGTTCGAGATGTAAATGTTTATTTTTGTTCCTTCATGAATTTTTTGCAGCGGTTTCTTCTATTGCCTGATACTCGACATAGTGAAGACTTCCTCGATATCTTACGTAAGAACTTGACACACTTTTCCAAATATCCTTTATATTTAGGAGTCTGAAAAACCTAACCTAAAAAAGGAGAGGTATTTCAGGCATTTCCCTGTTATACGTGATTTCGTACTGAAACTTTTAAGACTAATTCCAAGAGATCAGTCATATTCAGAGATATGGGAATCGAACCCGTCATGATCTGCAGACAGTTAATCAATAAATGGATGTGAATATTTAAAGTGAAGGCCAACGAAACTGGGCTACGTAGTAAAGCAGTAGCCTCACGACTCACACACACAATGGCTGCTCGCCAAGACAACAATGCACACAAAATAACACATATAGCAAACACTTTACACTCAGCTGCGGCGTGCTTATGTCGCAAATTAAATTCATAAGACTTGGTACATTTACGCAAATCGTTGAAGAAAATTGCGTTGCGTATGGACAATGATAAATCTCGATAAATAAACCTATAACTCAATTTTATAATCGTTGTTCAACAGTAAAAATGTAATTTCATAAAACTTTAACTTTCATAAGTATACATTTCTACTTCTACTTCGAAATAGCAAATTTTTTGGATGTTGACGAAAATATCCGAATTATGCGGGTTACGAGCTCATATATATCATGGATTACAGGATATCTTTAGACTTGCTATACTATGATATTAGACATAGCGACAGATATTTCCCACAAATGTAAAAAAATAAAACACAACATAATAGAAATTAGAACTCTCTCTTACTAATAATGCAGATATCAAGCTAGAGACAAGAATAGATTCATTGCCAATAAGCGTATAGATTTCTCACGGATGCTTTATAAATTATACAAGGATTATAACTAAGAGTAACAAAAACGGACACGAATGAAGTAGAGGTAAGAGAAGAAGCTGGTCTTACCTGATGCACTGTATAAGGCTCATCCTGGATTGTGTCCTTGCATGTCCGGCCCTCGCACATTGTTGTACCTGACAATTGTACGACATCAGCATACGATCAGCTTGCTTGCTGTATGCGAACATCGCGCCCATCGTTCGTCTGTAGCCCCATTTGGCCTCCTGCATTATTACGGCCAACATTACGATAACCATCGCTTGTGTCAAGCTTACATGCGGTCGGGGATAAGGTTCAGTTAAGCTCAGTTTTAGGTGAAGCGAATGGATTGTGATCTGTTAACACATTAAGTACTGCAGCCGTTTTGACGTAAGGGACTATTAGCATTATGAAAATTATATCACTTGTTATTGTCTTTAAATTATTCTATACTAAGAGAAATTTCACCTTGTCTATGGCTGATAAGACCATTTCATTGCGTACACGACAAAAATGAATTTAGTCGGATCTGTTTTCCAAGAGATTTGTTTCTTGGTCAGTGCCAGAGCAATGTGTACACAGGACTCCAAGTCTGCTAATTTACGAATGAATCAATTGAATTGTAATTGGATCTCAATAGCAGTTTTCATTGATTTATATATTCTCATATTTTATTCATATATTGTTGTTAAATTGGTAGCAGAATACCAAAAATATTTAAAACTGCTATTGAGATCCAAGTACAATTCAATTGTTTCATTCGCAAGTTAGCAGACTTGAGGCCAAGATTGTATGTAAAAACGACACAAATTCTTACGTAGACCCGGCGATTTTTCTAAGTGTACAAGAGCGCTAAAGAAGCAGAAAAAGCTATAAAACGTAAACAAAATTATCAATTTTAAATTGTTATATAATGCTACTGGCAATACAACAGACATCAGTCAGCGTTTTAGGTTGCTCATGTTAAGATGAGCGATGATGCGAGTCTCGTTAATCTCGAAAATCTAAGCTTACAGATACGGGTCACTGCACAGTGCTTACAAAGGATATACGCGATATCTATTTAGATTGAATAACAAAATATTAACAGGAAAATCAACCTTACACTTCATTAATAAAGTTGATGGCATGTCTGCATAGTTAAGTGGATTAATGCATATCTTTTTGCAAATAAGCTAATTAGCGTTAAGGCGCACTTTCATTGCTTAGAAGTGATTTCAGTTTTATAGCCTCTTAAATAACCGTGTTCACTTTTATAGACTGTAGCGAGTAGTTTAATTTTCTAATTCCAGAAGTTAACAAGTCCCTACAGTCATTAACTGATTAAGGCAGCAGTACTTATATCTATTTAACTAAAAGCTGACATTATTAATGTGTATGACCTTCAGCGCAACATTATGAAAAAAGAAAACAATAACATAAAATGACTATTACAGTGCTCTATTCTACATAAACATACGAGTAGGAATAAAGCGAAAATAAGGTGCGCTTTACACAAGGGATGGAAACAATGGGACCTCTGGTAATTAAGGCCAATGTTTCCATACTGCCAGCTCCAAAGTTATAATGTTTACCATAACACAGCTTCACATGTCTCTGAAGGGGTAGGCAGAGGTGTATCACAATCACAATTCACCAGCTATGTTAGTTCCCATGTAATAGAGCCAATTACTTTAATCGGGCACTTTTTTCAAACTTTGGGCAGATGCTGGGAATTTTATGACCGAAAAACCCAATATCATTCTTACCCGACCTGAGAGTCGAACCCAGGACTTCATTTGAGACAAGGCAGTAGAGGTAGACTGTTTAAGAAACACAATTTATAGATATATTTTGTTTAAAAGGGCGTAACGGACAGTTTTAAGCAAACAAAACTGCGACTTATTGTGCGATTTTTAATATCTTTAATGATTCGCTCTGTTGAGCTGATGGATTTATCAGAGACGGGCTCAGATTTATTGAGGACTAGACCCTGAACCCTTTTGAGCAAAATTTGCTTGTGATCTAAAGTAGCAATCGAAGTAGATGACCCGTGACGTATTACTTTAAGGCAATTTGTTTGCCAAAACGTCCCTTACACCCAAGTCCCAAGGTTGCCTAGCATTATTTATTATGTACCTGTATTTTATTTACAACAATTCAAAGTAAAAACATGACTCAAACACTTTCTATCTCATGTCAAATTCCACATTTAAATCGCAAATTATACTGTTAATCGAAGCGGTGCTATTTAAAAATCACAACGTAAACAAAAAAAGTATCTTTCATTGAAACTTATTGTTATCCAAATGTTATTCTTATTATCTATAATAGGTAATATTATAAATTTATTTATAACATATTTGCTCGTAAAGGGTCTCTTATTTCACCAATTTCAGTGTTGTAATGTATCTCATTACGCACTAGTGCGGTAATGTAAAGTAAATTGCACGGCATCTCATGCTCACATACTATAAAAAACAAAATTAAAAATTTTGAAAAAACCCACGACGATAACATCTATACAAAATAAGAAACGTAACATATAAAAAGGTTTAAATAACTTTATTTTAAATCCCCGACGAAAAGATAATAAGTAGCGTAAAAACAATCCCAAGAAAATTCGTCGGGGGCTGCCAATATCATTACTGTTTCTAGTATTAAATATATATTGTAAACTAAATATTGTTAATAATTAGGTAGGTATCAAATACATAAAACTGCAATACTTTTGTTCATTTCAAGTCAGGGTATGGCAGCCCCCGACGGATTTTCTTGGGATTGTTTTTACGCTACTTATTATCTTTTCGTCGGGGATTTAAAATAAAGTTATTTAAACCTTTTTATATGTTACGTTTCTTATTTTGTATAGATGTTATCGTCGTGGGTTTTTTCAAAATTTTTAATTTTGTTTTTTTTTTTAAACTTTTTAATGAGCGCCTTATCTTACCATGTAAGCTCTAGAATGAATGGAATTTGCATGGAGCTTCGACTATATTATATAATATATTTTATTTTTTGTTGACTTGTGTGCTCATCCGTCGCACAAAGGTCACCGGAGCCCCGCTTTGCGGGGCTCCTACTTCTGGGTGGTTTGAAAAAAAAAATAACCCTAACCTAACCAGTCCGATTCGGATTGCTCTAAATCGGGGGGTGTTAAGTTTAGCTATCGCACATTGATTGCCGTAGCCGGACTGCCTTCGGCGTTAGCGCAGATTTCCACCTATAATAGCTTGTATCTCGAAAACGGTGCGTGCTATCGCAAAAATGATGAAAATTTGGTTACACCCCGAGCACGGGATACCTATAAGTTAGAATAAATAAGGTAGGTAGGTGTTTATTTAACGTCAGTCAATAAACTCTCACTCTTACTAATTTTTTTTAGGCTTATCATTGTATACCTCCGTACAAATATTCAGTGATATAACAACACGAGATCGGTTTTCGGATTTTTTCCTTTATTTGTGCAACTTGTTATTGCTTCTGGCCAAATTTCATGATTCTAGGTCAACGGTAAGTTCCCTATAGATTATGATCGTCAAGATAAATCGTCGAAAATGGAGCATAAACAGCTGTATCTTTTGATTGCGTTAACTTAGAATTTTGATTTTTATTTTACGCCGAGGGTTTGCAGACCCAAGTAAATGATATTAATTTCAGCTTTATACCTCTATGCGTTCTTGAGAAAAATATTCTAGACAGACGGACAGACAGACAGACAGACATACAACGGAGTGATCCTATAAGGGTTCCGTTTTTTTCTTTTGAGGTACAGAACCCTAAAATTGCATAAACGGTCACCCATCTATGAACTGACCTTATCCGAAGTTGCTTAACCTCATGAGTGTAATCAATATCTCAGTACTACAATGCTACGTGCCTCTATACAGTAACAGGTCTAATTATTTTACAGATAACTGTAAATATAAGTTTGCTTAGTCTATTGCAGCGCCCCCTGGCGAAAAAATACAATATTGTGTATCCAAAAGTCATCCTCGATAAATCACAAATACATTACAGAAAACCGTATCGAAATCGGTTTAATCGTTTTAAAGATAGGAGGGCACAAAGGTTTCAACGAAATCAACATAGGTTTGCCTAGTCTATTGCAGCGCCCCCTGGCAAAAAAATACAAAATCTTGAATCCAAAAACAATCCTCGATAAATCACAAATACATTACAGAAAACCGTATCGAAATCAGTCTAATCGTTTTAAAGATAGGAGGGCACAAAGGATTCAACGAAATCAGTGTATTGTAGCGCCCCCTGGCGAGCTATTAACATAAAACCTATCTAATAACCTGTCCCCCAGAGCCGCACACACTTTACAGAAAACCGCATCTAAATCGATCAAACCGTTTCCGTGATATAAGACATTATGTTGGAACACACAAACACACAGCCTCTCACCCCAAACGCATATACCGTCTCCGTTCCGTCGTGGGTAAAAATCAAGGGGCTCCGTACGTAACGAACGGTACCTATTTTTTAAAATCTTAGCAAAGAGTTTTTATGTCAGAAAAGTGGTCAACATTTTATGAATAAAATTAATTAACTTTGGTAGATAAAATAATTATGATATAATTATATAAAATAAACATTTAATTCTTTAATTTAATTTCTTTGGGTTATTTGATTTTTTTTTTTTTTATTGTTTAAGTTTTCGTTTTAGTTTCCTTTTTTTTGTTTGTATTTAACTGTATATATAGTTTTATGTAAGTAGATGTTTAATTTAATTATTTTCATTATTATAATTATCATTCAATAAAGATACAAGTAATAATTTGGACTATAAATTACAACCATTTATCTGTACTAAAACACAAAAATATTAATTTACTTTATTAGTAATATTGGCTGTTTTTGTGTTTTTGCCTTAAAAAAAAGCGCTGATGCGCGCGCATCGATAATTTGTGACAAGTAAAAATAATTCCGCGCGCTATTTCTTTTCGCTGTATTTGTTTTTTTCTAAGAAATACCGAGTTTTATTTATTTCCTCGCAAATATGTTATAAAACGTCGTATGACACACGTGCGGTTTGATAATTACTGCCTCTGCTTTCTTGTAGCCCTCGCCTGCGCACAGTGATCAATTATTAGATATTAGGTGGATAATATTCAAATTTGACATTGTGAGGGTATGTAAAACAAATTATCTCTATGCGATGGGGGTACTTACCTCATATTCTTGTTTAATATGAACGGTTGAAGGTAAGTCATTACTGAGATATCAGCTAGTTAATGCAGTGTTCTAGCTAATTGTATTGATCTGTTCAATTTACTTCCAGTTTTCACGCACAGTTATCTGTTTGTTGTGACTTAACAGTGCATTATAGCGCATTAATAAATATGGTACGCATTAATAAAGGTATGTGCATCATTTTGTATAACACTTAGTAACTGTTAATTGTTATAGTAATTTAGAAAGAAATATTCAAAACTTAACTTAAAATTTAACATTTTTTGATATTTTAAAGCCTGTATCTTACGAGGAACATATTAGAACATAGATATTTTTACACTAGTAGATAATTGAAAGTCTATAGTTTGACATTCAATTTAAAAAAATACCCCAAAGTACCCCTGCCTGAACAAACTTTTCATTTATACAGGAAACGGTGGTATAGTGAGAAAAGCCGATTTGTTTAATTAACTCAAAAAACACCCGCCAATTTAACGTGCAACTAAGAAATCTAAAGATATGTTGTTGAACTATATTTATGAGGTCATTGGAGTATCAGATTTGACAATACAAAAACTAAATGGGTTACGAAATTCAGTACATAGCTTTTGTTTATCAGCTTCCAGAAATTGGATTAAAATCGGCAAAGATGTTTCCAAATTTGAAAAAAATATCAGGATTGGTTGTCTAAATGCACAATAACATCTGCAGATCATAATATTGAACAGCCTTCAACTCCTGGGTCTGTAGGTAGAGGTAGCCTCAAAATTTCATGGATTTAGGTGAGAGAACTAAGCGTAGAAGGAGACGAAGTATCATCCAGAAGTGAAGAAGAGTTGTGCCTAGCAGCTGAGATGAAACTTCATTCAGTCGGAAAAAGTAGGGCTGCTTCAGCACTTCATAATATTTCATCATCTCCTGAATGTACTGTAAAGTTACGAGACAGTGTACAAAATGATATTTCTTATTCGGCAAAAGAAGCACTAGCACTTTTTATTCAATTGGAATTAACGCGTCTTCAGTATATTGAACTTAGGACATCAGCTATACGAAAAAATTTACAGAAATTGTATCCACCGTACTATAAACTTTTACAAGAGAAGGCCAAGTATTATCCACTGAACTGTTTTTGTATGTTGGAATATCAAAAACTGAATTTAAATAAAGATTTATTTATTTTAATATTAATATTTTCAATAACAGTATTAGATTATTGTAATTCCAAGTTAAAATATTTTTGTCATCCTAAATTGTAATTATTGATCACTGTGCTGCGGCTCGGGCTAGCAATATCGCCTCGGCTGTAATTATCAACTTACCGCACTTGTATCATAATGTACTATTATTTCTCTCAAAAGGTTATTACAATATATGGTATACCTGCAAAAATGATGTACATAGCTTTAAAAACTGTCGGCAATAATATGAAAAAATCAATACTAGTACATAAATCTTGCTTTTTTTATACCACGGGGCACGGTCGTAAACAGGCGTAGGGCCTGTCTGATGGAAAGTGGTTAAACATATAACACTAAGGGTTTCACGAGCGCGTTGACGACCTTTAAAAACCTGTACATACCGTGGTTTACCATTGTCTTTAGTTTTATTCCTACAATAATTTGCCATAAGGTCTTATGCTACTGGCAGTCCAACGCAATTGATGAGCTGACGCCACGAATAACATGCTGCTATACTATTTGCTGTGCTATTAATATCAATAAGGTTTATATATGTCTCAAGTAGCCAAAAAAGCTGGTCACGGTTACGACCACTGGTTCATTGGCATCGAAGAACAACGATTCGTTGGCTATTTTTTTATAGACTACTATTACTAGTTAGATTTACGAAAAAACTAGATTCTTAGTTTAGATACATATCTATACTAATATTAGAAAGAGAAGTTTGTGACGTTGTAGGGAAGTAATCTCGGGAACTGTTGAACCCATTTGCAAAAATTATTTTAATGTTGGATAGCCCATTTATCGAGGAAGGTTATAGGCTATATAACATCACGCTACGCCCAATAGAAGCTGAGCAGTGACCAAATAAAGAACGACGGGAGCGAAGCACCGCGCGACGTCAAGATAATATAATATACGTACGTGATTTGTGGAGTTGACAACATACATAAATACAATTTATTATTTTTAGCGATATCAACTGTTTACTCAAAAAAATAGGCGTAACGAAAACTG
Organism: Laspeyria flexula; assembly: GCA_905147015.1. NCBI lineage: Eukaryota > Metazoa > Arthropoda > Insecta > Lepidoptera > Erebidae > Laspeyria > Laspeyria flexula. The sequence continues at coordinate 4,062,982 of LR989964.1, read as the reverse complement.
GAATATCAGTGCGTTGACTTCTAAATTTAAACATGGTACCGAAAGGCCTGACAAATTCTGCTTCTATGTCAATAGATTGTATACTTACACTCTTTGCGCTGTAGCATGGTGCGGGTGACAGTTGTCTGTATGACTAGACTAGAACATTCTGGTTGGGTTTAAATTTATTTACTACAGTTATTAATGATTTAATATATTACGAATGTGGTACAGCTGAAATACTAAGTTATAATTTGTAAATCGCGGCTACTTTCATGAGTTAAACGAAATGTTAGAGAAACTGTCACCCGCACCATGCTACAGCGCAAAGAGTGTAGATATAACGTGCTAAGTATGTGTGAGAGCAAAAATAAACGAAGATCAATCAATCTGAGGAAAATAACTGAACAATCAAGTGTGAAGCCTTGTGAGGAGATTACTTTTAGATTAATGAACCTTACCCTGTTTTGATTAAGTCTATATTTGGGTGAGATTTCTTTAGTGATTGGTTGAACGATAAATAGCGTAATAAAAACATGTATACACAAAAGTTTCTATAGAATTTTTATTGAAAAAATGCGTAAGACACACGTCTTTTAGCAATATATTTAGCCATGTTCCTTATAGCTAATGAAAACCTCTTTTATTTTAGATTACAAAGACAGCATGCCTTGCAAAACACATAAGTGTCAAAACTGATATAAAGTTTAAAATTTACGCGCAAATACCTCGGGAATATCGAATAGAATGACATAACACGAATGTCTACAGAAAAACAGAAGGCGAAGTCACGTTAGTCACGTGTGTACGCGTTCGTAACAAAATTAATATGCGTAAATAGGGTCTCTGTTATGTGGCGTAAGGTCATCTATTATGTCAGCCGACACACCCACCATGTTCGCAGTTGCCCACTTCGTAGATATTAAAGCGTCTTTACAGAAACGAAACGTATCATACGCGTCATCATCATCATCATCATCATCATCATCATCACATCAGTCCAACGACGTCCACTGCTGAACATATGCCTCACCTAATTACAAAACAACAGTACCGTAACAGACAAAAAACATATTCTTCAGTATACCGTTTGTATCTACCTAATTATATCTATCGTATCGTGGCTGCACATACGCGGAGCGACAAGAGCTGTCAAATTTACTCGTATCTATACTAATAATAGGTATATTATAACTATGAAGTTTTTTGTTTGTTTGGTTGAACGATAGGATCTCAGGGACTACTAAGTAGTCCTATTTGAAAAATTCTTTTTGTGTTGGATAGCCCATTTATCAAGGAAGGTTACAGGTAATATATCATAACGCTACGGCCAATACGAGCTGAGCAGTGGTCAAATAAAAAACGACAAGAGCAAATTTAATTAAAACATTCATTTTAATCAAACCTATGTTTGTCGAAATTTTAGTAATGTCTACACGGATTTAGAGGCCCGCGTCTGGGAGTAAAAGTTTAATTTAACAATTTCATAGGTACTTATTTATATCCTAAGTTTTATCCCTATAACTTATATTATTGCTGTTTTAGACATAAAAAAAAACATCATTCACTTTTTGTCGTCTGGAATGTATCAATTTCACTGCCGGCATTTAAATTGCATGGCGAAAGTGCATCGGGCACTAAACGTAAGCCAATTAATGTATATTGTAATTTCAACTTGGTATGCATATGCATTATACTACTTTTAGAACAACCTTGAGCGTATCATGTCTATTGACATTGTACAAGGTCGTTATAAATGTACAACGTAGTAGTAGACCATAACAATCTAACCGTTTGTTAATGTACAATAAGACGTTGTTCTACAACCAATTTATTTATTTAGTTGCTATTAAATGGTAGATTTTTAGATTGTTTTAATTGTATAGCATCATTTCTTTAAGGGGATATTTCATTCCCACTGGATTCGGATTGTTATTGCACGTTATTGTTTCGGAGATAATAGAATAGAATGAAAGAAGAAAGAATAGATAGAATAGAAAGTAAACGTGTTAGGTCGGTGGCCGCATAGAAACCCCTCTTTCCGAATCCTAAATCCTCCAAATCATATTTGGCGATTTTATCGATTTCAAATACCTATGTAAAGCTGAAGAGTTTGTTTGTTTTGAACGCTAGGATCTCAGGTCCGATTCGATTTGAAAAATTATTTTACTGTTGGATAACCAATTTATCGAGGAAGGCTGTAGGCTATATAACATCACGCTACGGCCAATAGGAGCTGAGCAGTGGCCAAATAAAGAATGACGGGAGCGAGGCCTCGCGCGACTTCTAGTATTATTATAATTTTGTAGATATTATTTATGTATTAAGTTTATTACATCATACAACAATCAAATCAATGACAAAAATAAGCGCTAGTTGATAGATGTCACACAATTCCACGTCCAATCCATTGTTACGTTTACAGTGATGATGGTAACCTTTTGGACAGTATTAATCACCCTTTTACAAAAAGGGTGATTACCCATACCTGCATGGAGTGCAGTAAATCGGGAAGAAACATACATTTTATCTTCGATAAACTTGGCCTAGTTTTGAATGTTTATTTTAGATCGATTCGAGAAGCTGAACAATGAATAACATTAAACATATTGTTCTAGAATTGTTTCAAGTATAGATATAGATAGGTTAAGAAGATACGGCCATCCAAATATTTGGGTAACACGCGTCTGTTTCATGCAAAAATCTATTTACGCTGTAGTTGGAATTGTAAATGATACGGAGGATCGAACGAAAAACAATATTATTTATAATTTATTGATGACTAGCTTATACCCGTGTCTTCGTTCGCGTAGATTTTGATGAACCTCGTAAGTGTTTCCGTCGTGAAGATTTCATGCCTATCTCTCTGATTCCCCATCAAACCCTGATATAAAATGGGCCTATATTTGAAGTTAGACCTTTAGCAATATATTTTAGCAATATCCGTGACACGCGTGCAAACATACAGAAAGACAAAAATTGAAAAGATTGTTGTTTTGGCTTCTGGGGCCTTAATCTCACACCCTGTACAATTTTTTATTCTATATCTTTAATGTACAGACATCAACCTGTTACAATTTTATTATATGTATAGATCTGATACGTTCCGGCAAGATTACCTTATTATCATGGTCATTCATGACAGCATGCAACTATTGTACAGTGAGAGGATAATTCAAAAGTTTATATTCATCGATTTAATTACCCAGCGTAACATCTTTTATGTTGCGAAATTATCTGTTGTGTCAATCGTCCATGCCTTTCGTGACGTGAGTCTTACATACACCTGTTAAGATTAATTAACAAAAATTTAAGCCGCATAAAAAAATACATTAAATTTTTTTTTTTTAAACAAGTACATTGAAGCTGAGTAATACTGAGATCTTAGACGAAAATAAAGTAAACATATTATAAACTATCTAAGAAAACCACAGGAACCACTGGAAAACCCTATATTTATTTTATTTTTTGATAATGCCACGTTATAATACAATTTATTATATAGCATGTTTGTAATCTCCTTTTATTAATCCATATTAATTATCAAATGTTATGCATGCCTATAATTTGTTTGTTTAATTAAGTACATACATACTTTCTTTATTTATTATGTTATATTCTTAAGTTCATATTATATATCTTAAAAGTTGTGTAATTTGTACTGTTGTAATGCATAAAAATAAATTATTTATTGTTGTTATGACAACATCTATGTATTAAAAGGTGAGAAAACCACATTAATTTATAAGTAAGGCATAACAATACAAATATTTATATTGTTTCACAATTATAGTAATTAAAAGGTAGGTACAGTTATTCATTTACCGAAAATACCTACTAAATTATTGCTAATATAAGTCAGTGTACTAGGAATTATTTATAAACATCCTTGAGTTCGTATCATGCGTAGATAAATTGTTCAATCAAAGTTGAGATTTCTGAAGGCGTTTCACTATAGATAGTGAAACAAACTGTGCCGTATGATAAATTTACCTATCAATAAAACCAAGACAATATAATATCACCTAATCGCTAGGTACAGTCACCAGCAGAATTGCATGGACAGCACAGGATCTGTAATTCTATCAAAGTTCAAACCCAAGTTCAAAAAAAATGAGCTGGATGGCGCCAGTGGTTTTATAAACTGTTAATAAAACCACTGGCGCCATCTTGTTTATTGATAGTAGACCCTAATATATATAGAACTGTAAACACTATTTTTTATTTAGAATTATTATTAGTGTACTTTAAAAATTAATTTGTGACCTACATCTACATGAATAAATGCTATTTCATTTATACAACGTAACACTCCCCACCCGTCATTCTATTGGGACATCTGACATCACACCCTGTCTCTCACGATGTCCATTATGAATTCGATTATTAGATACCCTACTCCGATTCACGGTGATATATTATACCACCCAAATGATTCGATTCCAGATACGATCGGATACTGTCATATAGAAATTGTTTATCAGATTATTCGATTGCCGAAGCTCTTCAAGCTATTTGAATTTATAGAATTGTTATGAAAATTTCTGTGGTGTTTCATGTGAATCGATTTAGACGGAATCTGATTTGGAATTACTAAAATAACTATTCGTCATAATATCTGTTTTTCACGTTATGGAGACTTTAGTGGTAGGCACGGAATATTTATTATTTCAGACATTAGATTTGTAAACTCACGATCAGTAAACTGGGTTTGGGCTTAATACGACATTAAACGTTAATAACAATAATTTCGTTGGAGTCACGGCCAATATCAGGTAACGAGAGTAAAGCAATTTCTCTTGAATTAGTGAAATCTTGGTATAAATAAGTTTATTAAACTTTTCTTTCTCAGGATAGAAAGCAATGTGGGTATGTTTCAAATTTTCAACGATGTCAGGAGGATACGTTTGTTATAAGCCGCACAAGGGTGTAACGCTGAGAATAAGCTTAAGTATCCAGCAGTGGACGACTACAGGCTTAAATGATGATGACGATGTCAGACGAGCTGAAGGAATTATTGGGACGTATGCAGTAACTGCAGAGAATGGGCATGGGTAGGGTACTTTCAGAGTCAGAGCGTAGCCTCATCATCATCATCTGCAACCCATTAATGTCCCACTGCTGGGCTAGGGTCTCCTCTGTCTAAAGAACTGAGACCTCTTTATTACAAAATACGGACTAAGCATTAAACCAGTTTTAAATTGACAACTTTGACACTAAAACAATGGCTTATGTCAATTTAAACCTGGATTTTGTAATAAGGGGGAGAGGGTTTAAACCAGAATCCATACACGCTGGCCTAGTGCGGGTTGGAGGAACTATCCTAGAATGGCTGTACGGTGTCAGCAATAATGGTACCTACTGTTTTCGACAATTTGGCGAGTACATATTTGCGTCATTGAGTTAATCATTTGATGAATGTACGACAGATACGTAGGGCGACAAACACGCCATAGCAATCATATATAAATAGCCAGCAATTGCACACAGTTGTAGTCCTATACTTGGTTCAATTGCGTATATATAGAACGAGTTAACATGTTCATGCAAACATCCGAAAACTATTATAGGAATACGGGATGATGAAAAATAGATATTACTGGAATTACTGAAATTTTCCGTCGATTTTTGAAAAAAATTAAAACCTTGTTATGAAAATCGCAACCACTGTTTTAAAACATCCTAAATAGGTGCACACGTATACGTATGTACCCAGCTACCTTCAGCGACAGATTTTTATTTATATAATTATAGATTTTTGAGTAACAATGCAGAAAAATAGTCATATTTTCACATTCAACTTGTCTTGTCTCATTCAACCTATATATTATTTTATGTTATGAAATTTGTTTTATGTTATGAAAAATATAGTGCTTGTTCAGTGAAACATTCGGCTACATAATATATATCTTAATTACAGTAAATCCTATCTGAAATATCAAATCATCAAAGTATATTTAAAAAGAACGAGATTCAATTAAAGATATTGCGTTCAGTAACTCTTAACCTCTAAAGAACATGATAGACGGTGTTTGCACGTGAATCGTGATTTCTGTTATATGTATAAATTAGCCGGCCGCGCCCTGTTGCGTTCGAGTCATTACTCTCCGCGTTTGGCACCCAACAAACTTGTAAACAAACATTCAAGATACTGGCTGGCTATTTTTATATAAAATACTTATTCATCTCACCTCCTACGAGACGCCATATGAATAAAAAATCTAACACAAATACGGCCAAGAAAACCGGTTCCAAAGAGTGCTATCATTATTTTGCTTTTTTTAGTACCATTTATGGTTTGCTGGTGATACTGAGTAATAAAATATTATGGTTAAGTAATAAGAACCGGTTTCCAATTGTTGTGATACAGCCGAATATTCAACTAACTGGTTTTTAAGCGCGCAATTTGTTTACAGAAGTGGAATGCGATGTTTTTGTAACGTATTTAAGATTACGATACGATTGCAGAAATGTTGTCTGATTTCTGAGACGGTGGAAGCAGTTCTACAAATTGCACGTCTTTATGGAAAAATAAGTGCTGGAGAAAATTTGACCAATTGAGATATTTTTATGGTAGACGAGACGTTTTAATAGCCATATTGATAAAAGTAAAAATAACCACTGAAATTTTTTCGGCTTAAACCTTTTTCTACTCAAGAAGTAGTAAAGTAGTAGACTGTTTTCTACCGTCATGGTATAAAAAAAAATTAAGTATTGACAGGTTTTGACATGCCAAAGAAAAAATATTTTTATTTTTCACGAAGCCATTCCTTTCTACTGTACAGAAGACATTCTGCGAATAAGCGAAGGACAAACGTTGACAGGAAATAGAGTATTTTTCTTGTGAATAGGTTTTACTGACCTATTATAAAAGGTAAGTAATACTGATTTTAATAATTATATTCGATAATAAGTGTTGTACCTCAACATAATACTATCAGTTATTGTTATGGCTAAGTATTTATAATTCAATATGCACAAAAGAATGTTAATTATATCTGTTTCCAATTCAATAGCGCCATGTGAATTGATGCTAATGATATGTTTACTTTTTAAAACAGCACAGTGCTAGCATATAATAATTTTCGCGGTTTAAAATTGGCACGTTGCCCAATTAATGGATATCTGCTGTTAGTTGTCTGCTGAATAGTTGAACTGTAATTACAAGAGTTACTGTAAAGAGAATAGGCACGTGTGGGGAAAGGATAGTCACGTGTGCGGAAACATTAAATATGCTCTTATAAAGTTCGTCGAAATGGTTTTGAAATTGGGACGTTCTAAAGAAAGGACATGTCAGGAATACCGTAAACAGGCGAGCATGTATAAAAAGATAATGACAGTTGATTAAACGAAAGATGTATGCTAGGTTCGTAGCAAGATTCGGTCTCGGTTGGGAAAGAGGTGTGATCCATTAACATGAATGAATGTTTTGTGTCAAATTGAGTACTAGAGTGTAGGAAGTAATAGACCACCGCTAGCTTTCCTGAGTCTAGTAGATAAGTTATTTCCAGAAGCCTACGGCAACTCACGTTTATTTCTGACTTCTGACCTCCTAGGACCTTGTCTATTTTAAGCCTAAGGCTGCGCTTTCATCAGATATGTTCGCGGATGCAATCTTTATTATGAACCAATATTAATCTTTATTATGAAATAATTAACATTGCATCCTTGCACATCTCTGGTGGAAACGCAGTCTAACACGCTATCTTAAGTGTAAGGTCTGTTTTAGGTGCTAGTTTCCGTGAATTTTCCATACCATGTACACAGAGACGTTATAAAAAGGCTAAAAAGAAGCTTCGTCTAACTAGCAATGTTGGAAGAACAATTAGTAATTTCTATCCAACTCCTTTATTTACTTCTGATGAAATTCGTTGCAGATTCCATAACAATAGGTCCCTTGGGACTCCAGTAGTGTCATAAACTCATAACTCAATATTTGCAAGGGTTCATCGCTGTAAAACCTGGTTTACAGCAGTTGCATTGGTGGATGTGAGAATGGTAATGTTCAGTTTAAAAAATTACAATCATTACTTTGTTGTCGTTTACGTTTTACATAATATACACAAGGACTTAATATTTGAATTTATTGCACGTTAAAATACTTATAATGTATTGTAGTAGCAGACGATAAACAAACTCAGAGTCAGCGACAATATAAATACTTTTTTGCCTTCAAGATATTGTTAGAAAGAACTTGTCTTACTTAGTGAACAGGAAAATGTTCTGGAAACACGTAAGTAAATTTCACAAGCTATTGTCCTAACGAGGCAAAGATTAAATAACAATGTAACCTGTACCTAAGTCCATTAAGATAAGTTAGTTTGAGGAAATAATATGAAACACAACCTCTTTATAAACCAGCGCAATTGGTTTCTATCCGGTGCTTGTTATGCTATGAATAGTTACTAAAAATGTTACTATATAATATGTTACGTTGAAACAAGATCATTTCTGAAATAAAATATTGTTCCGTGCAATTTTTAACCTGAAGTTTATTACCACAAAGTGAAAATTACCAAAAAATCATAATAATTTCAAGTAAAACATAATAATATTATTTTCACTGAAGTGTAATTTTTTTTCAAGTGATTTTGGTTACAAATTTGGTTATTATTGAGCGTGCGCAATTGCGTGTAAAGTTTGTTTAACATTGGATCAATCTCTTGTTGATCCAAATTCGTACAATTACCGAAAATTCTATTGGAATTTACATTTTATGAATTTTCTATGCTATAATACATTTACCTCATGGGTAAAACTACGGGTTGTTAGTTATTAAAAAATAAAAAAATATGATACGAGAAATTTGAAGATACCAACACCTTCTTCAAATTGGATCGTATCCTCCTCATTGCTGAGGGTCATATGGAAAACGAACATAGGAAAGCAATCCTGCAATCCACTGGACAGATCACTTCTATGTCAACACCAATTAACATCCACGAAGCCATACACACTTAATGCCCCTGGACCCCTGGTGTTGCAGTCGTCCATAGGCTACGATAACCGCTTACCATCAGACGGGCTTGATTGCTTACACTACATGCATTTGAATGTGTATACGGTAACATATACCAAAATAACATTTTTTTCAATTTTTGTGTCTTTCTGTCTGTCTGTTTGTTCTAGCTAATCTTTGGAACGGCTGGACCGATTTCGACGGGACTTTCACTGGCGGATATCTAATGTCACAAGGATTTCAAAACTTAGGCTACTTTGTTTTTGAGAAAATTTCAGGGTTCCGTAAAAAAAAATTAAAACTCCATGAATGCGGGATAAGTTGTCCACTCGAACGAAGTCGCGGGCACAGCTAGCTATTACATAACTTAAGTATCGTTAGATAATCATAATTTTGCAACAATTTGCATTTTCAATAATTCAATCGGGTGCATTAACCTAACCTAATACCTTGTTTAGTTATTGCGAATCACTTGCGAATGCTTATTATTAATTATTCTTAGTTAGCATGTTTACATAGTAATTTCCTGCATGCATACACAGATAGCAAATTATCTCCACCTCTGCTATAATTATTCAATGATTCGTAATGATATAAAGTTCTATATTTAGAGTAATTATGTGGGTACACATTTTAAGCATGTTTCGTCTTACAGAATTTAATAAGTATACTAAACGATTAGGGTGTTATGTAATTAAATATTATTTATGTTACAAAATAGTGTTTTTAAAAGATAATACTTACTTAAATAATGTTTGTGTGTGTTGCATTATACAAGTTTTTGTAAGACCATCCGTAAAGGTATATTAAATTATCATAAAACGAGTCTACGTAAGTTATTTATTTATTTAAGAACTTTATTGCACACAAATACAATGTAAGTGTACAAAAGGAGGGCTTAATGCTAAAAGTATTCTCTACCAGCCAACCTTTGGGTGATGCAGAGATGAAAACAAGTAGATGCAAAGTAAGAAAACATGTAAGAATGAAAATAATAAAAGGAATTATAATAGTCATAATATTAAGTTATTAAATAAATACATATTATTCGGGTTCGATTCCCGGGTCGGGTGAAAATGGTATTGGGCTTTTCTACCATGATATTCCAGTATTGAGATTTTCCCGGAGTTTGTTTAATAAATGTTCCCGGTAGATGACAATAGGCTCGCCCCCAATTTCATGGGACCACACATAGCTGGCGAACTGTGGGTGTGAAACACCTCTGCCTACCTCTTCAGGGAAAAAGGCGTATGTATAAATGACACGGGTCGAGAACGAGTCGTTGATATGTTTTTTATTAGTGACGAGCCGGGCCTGACTCCTAAACTTGAATCAGACATGGTACCTATTACAGTTTAATTCTAAATTACAGATCAATCTCACTACTGTCGGTCTTTCTAAAATGTTAGAAAAATATTTACTTACCTACATGATGTATTGTATACATTGAACAACATTACATAACTCTGCATTAAACAAAAAGAATTCCGACAAAAAAATTCAATAAATAAAGCAATTTATTATTGCTTTTTAAATACCACAATGGAAAATATTGATAATACCTACTTTGTGCATGATACATGTATTGTTACAGACTCTTCACTATTTAAACAATTTTCCATTCGTTGGAACCATTACCTACTAGGTATTGGACTTGATTGACTGGCCTGTTGGTCTAGTGGTTAGTGACCCTGACTGCTAAGCCGGAGGTCGTGGGTTCGATCCCCACCCAGGACAAATCTTTGTGTGATGAGCCTTCTGTGTCTGGGTGTAATTTATCTATAATATGTATGTATTTACAAAAAAGAAAATGTATTTAAGTAGTAAGTATATCAGTTGTTTAGTACCCATAACACAAGCAAATATAATTGCTTACTTTGGGACTAGATGGCGCTGTGTAAATGTGGTAGAATATTATTATTACTTATTCTGTGACATTACGAAGGGCAGTGGGTCCGGTATTAAGTAGGCACCATTTCAATTTCGGTAACCTGTACAATACATACATCATCATCATTGCAACCCATAAACGTCCCATTGCTGGGGACGGGTCCTGCAAAGAATGTGGAGGGAATTTAGCTTACTAAACCACGCTGTCCAGACGGGTTGGTATGTGATGATCAATTATACAAAATTAAATACTCTTTAGTAAAGCAATTAAAATATTATTCGATTGCGTAACGTATTTCAGAATTGCTTACTAAGAAATAGCTCACTAACGTTGTGAAATAGTTCTGAAACAGTTAACGGACGAATCTGATGCAATATTGATGAGGCATGTACCCAAAAACGGGTTTAACCCTTAGAGCTGCCATTCAAGGACAAATTAGAGCAGTTGAAACCGACTGCTCCCATCCCAGAGTGGCAAGCAGGAGGTAATGGATTTCATTCAGCCAGGAGTCTAAACTGTACAGTGACTACTGTTAATAACTCCAATTACATGAGATCAAACAAAGCTGGGAAAATAGGGGTGTGATGCACTTCTGCCTACTCCATGTGACAAAAGGCGTAGTGCTGTTTGTGTTATAATAATTAAAATATCACGCATTTGTAATTAAAATTCTTGATTTACTAATCAACCGCGATAATAATAGAACGGTGATAATTTTAATCGAATTTTCATATCACACACACGTCCGGCAGAATCCCTAAGAAACGTAGGAAATTCGCAATCTTAGGTAACAGATAACTTATCTGTCAGTTGTCAGTTTATCATGTTAGCAGAAGGTAAAGTGATCAATGTATGGCGCATTTGTATATTTTATCTTAATAACTTTGATAGTACTGATTACAATATATTGGGGGTATAGGTACCTATTCTCGTATTTATTTATATGGGGTATAAAAGCAAAACTGACCTCCACTTTTTTCAATTCTAACAGAAAGTATTTATTCGTAAGAGGTTTATGTACGTAACTTTTTTTCAAACTTGTACTCATAACTTCATCAACTCTATTTGACTGAACAGCAAAAAATACATTTCTTTTGCGAGATTTCTTCTAAGTTATGATGTGGGTTTCCTCACGATGTTATCTTTCACCATTAACAGATAGTATATAAATCACTTGACTAGTACATATATAATACCACAAAGTGAAATCCACATTGGTACCTACTGTAACTGCGGGTTGGAACTTGGAACCGAACTTGAACCGCATTATTGTTTTTTTGTTGTTTTTTTTTCCATTCGGCTACCATCACTTTTAAGCTGGGATTGGGCTGTACCTAGATCATTAAACTTCGCTTGAAAATTATTATTTTTAACCACAAAACATACTCAATACTATACTGCGTACAAATTAAATTAAGATGATACATTATCTTGTGTACACATACATAAACGACAACGAAAACTTTCCTTTTGATAATAAACATAATATTAATAATAAATTTAAAACTGTTACATAAGTTTCAGATAACATTCGAGATACCACGTTATTAAACGCGAGTTTTTTCGCGACACCAAAACGCAGATACACAAAACCAGTCGTAACTTGTAAACTATGTGCTTCTCTTTCTTTTAAAAAGAAAATAATGAGATGGAATGATGCCTTGCCAAACTTTAAACAATTATTTTAATTAACTTGATTGTATGGTGCATTGGATCGACAACGGTGGCATAGAAAATATTATCAACTCAGAGAAATCACTGATGATATCGGTGGTGCATGAGTTGAGGGGATCCCATGGTAAACCCCATTAGAGAGGAAACCATGACTCTCATAATTCATGGGCTTCTATCACATACTATATTTATATTATGCAGCCTTAAGACTCTTAGGATTTGATCCACTTTAAGCAAGTAAGGAGTTTCATCAGCTGTGTGAAGCAATCCAAATTCCAAACTCACGTATTTACTGTTTGGCAAAGCCATCGAAGTAATACTATGTGTTCTCGTACATATAATTTCAAATATGCTTCTTGGGCAAAGCAGAAATGTTAACAAACTGACATTATAACGTGGAATTCGTAAACAACGGTTCTATTGCCACAATATATTTAATTTCCACGCGCAAAAATAACTAAAGATCAATATTGTCAAAAAGTTAGTGACGTAATGGCATAATTTAATTGCCAAAATATTTGTGCTATTTTTTATGAACTGTTAATGTGACGAATGATGCGTAAACGAAGAAGTCATATCATCAGGTGACATGCGATGCGTGGCAGAAACGTTAACGATCTACCATCTACCCATTGGTGCTCAGACAAGACCAATTCTTGTGATACTAATTTATTATTCTTCCGATACTCACTGATATTCCGTGTAGTGACGAATTAAGAATACGTAATGTCACTACCCCATCTCAACCCGTGGGTGTCGTAAAAGGCGACTAAGGGAGTAAGCTTATGCAGACAAGAGCGCTGCAAGAAAAGAAAATTCGAAACAAACCCTCTACCAACCCGTCTGGCCAGCGTGGTATAGTAGGCTAAACTCCGTCTACATTCTTTGGAGGAGACCCGTGTCCAGCAGTGGGACGTTTGTGGGTTGAAATGATGACTCACTGATATATGGGCAAAGTTGCCAACAAAAAATAAACAAAAAGATCTAGCTGCAGTAGAAGAAGTCTCAACAACATCTAAGTGAAAGAGAATTGCGGTCACGGAACAGGTGATCACCGTCGATTCCTTTCATCATCATAACATCAGCCCAATGACGTCCACAGCTGGACATATGTAGGTCGCACCTGATTTCCGCCACATCAAGCGACACATTGCAACCGAACCGCATCTTCGCATAGTCGGTAAAAAAATTATTTACAGAAAGTACAAACACACCTTTCAGATCAAAATGACCACACAGTCATTCAATCAAAAAGGTAGTAAGTTCTTTATAATCTTGTTGCACTAATTAAATAACTTAGTAACCTATTATGTATTTAACTTCACTATTGTTTACTATTTGAATGTACGTAGATGATATTTAGCGGCTTGTTGTCTTGACTCATGAGTCCATGATGCTTTCGAGTGATCATATGACGTACAAAAGCAACATTATCACAGATAAGGTTCACTGAAACTGCAAGTAACTGGCTGGATCCGGCATTTATAAGAATACGCATACATAATTAAATGTATTAATGAACACTATATAATCTTGGTCTTTTATCGTAATGTAGGTAAGTAACGTATTCAGTGGATTACAACCGAACTTATTATAGAGACCTTGTTGTTCTCGTGAGTTTGTTTCTTTATATTATGTTATCTCAAGAACTACTGGACTTCTTCCAAAAATTCTTGCACTGTTACAAAGCTATGTTATTCCTAATGGACTTAGGCTATATTTAACTAGGTACAATTTTATAGTGTCAAAGTGTATTTTGTGACATATTAAATGTTTGCGCTAAAAAGTCAGCAATAATGTTGCTTCATCAGCAGCATTAAGTCCCACTGCTGGGCTCGGGTCTCCTCTCCTCTATCTAGAGACCTGAGAGGGCATAATGTTGCTTAGCAATGATAAAACTGATTACGTGACTCGTTCAATTTGGCCAAGCAATTCCTGGATAACTTTATTATTAGTATCATAACAATCGCTCGCTGTGGCGATTAGGTGAGTCCTATGTCCAGCAGTAGATGTCATTGGACTAATATGATCAGAGGTAGAGTCAACCAAACGAATTATACATTGGCACACTTACATGGGTAAGATGGACCTATGCTGCACACTAACAAATTGTTATTATAGTACCTAAGTCCTACTCACTTATAATAATGCAACCTAAAAGCTATCCTAATGATAATTAAATTCTAATCAAAATAAAAATTAACGTAGGTGCATTGTTACTTGGCTGACTGCTTTGCAAGAGGTGGAGGATTTCATTTACTGAGTCGGGCAAAAACAATTTTTGGTTTATTTGATTCTCATTATAGCAATAGGACATGGGACGTAACATAGCTGGCGAAATTAGGGTGTGCTGAACCTCTGCCTACCCTCCTTCGGCGTAAAAAGGCGTGACGTTATGTTTGTTTTGTATAAACAAAGTCTAGCCAATAGTCGGTAAAGAACATGAAAGATTGACACTTACACGACAGACGGTGCATCAAGAAAACAAATAGATCGTTTATCACTGCAATTGACATCGACTAAAGTGAATTATTTATTAGGTTATCGATTTTTATTATGGCTACTATCGATTTCCTTATCGTAATTTCAACTTTTGATGTTTACATTATGGTTATATTATGTTTAGGAGCATTCATATAAGGGTGGATTTGATTACTTTATTGACTTGTAAGAACAATACTGTGACATATCGATGCCATGCATAGTTTTTTCCACCAACAGATAAAAAAAACTATGGACATAATATTTCACAGAATTTTTCACTTTAATTAAAATAATTAGTCGTTAAACGGCTTTAGTAGCGGAGCAGTTGTGAATATGATCGATTGCAGCCTGGGTTTCTTCCCCTGGTCGGATAAAAATGGTATTGGATAGGTATTGTCTTGAAATTTTTAGAATCACTCCAGCCCAGGCGGATTGTGAGAAATATGCCCGATAAAAAACAATAGGCGCGTTCCCTATTACATACGGCCAAACGAAGCTGACTACATGCGGATGTGATGCAATACCGCCTACCCCTTCGGGAAAGAAGGCGTGATACTATTGTTGAATGTTAAATAACTAAAACCAATTGGTTGTTGTATACTAAATCCAGCTACAATTTGCGTCGTTTTAAAGTGGCCAGTTAGGAGGAGGAGTGCGAGTGTGGGTATACCAATTATCCTATATTCGTAATTTGGACTGCATGTGATCAAAACAAAATCGAAAAAACATATTTTTGTTTTCATACCATATTGAAAATTAAAAAGGTAACCCAAGATAAACTCACCCCACACAAACAGTCAGGTGGTTTGAGATTATCGTTATAAATATATAATGTTCTTGATTAGATATGACATTGATAATATTATGATAAATTTATTAAATTTTATATATTTGTTTATTATTACTTTACTCAAATCTATATTATATAATAATATAATACCTAAATGAGTAAGGAAAATACCTATTGTATTGCAAAGATAATTTATTCCATAAGAAGCAGTTAAGGGATTTTTTTCAATACCTAGTTTTACCTTACCTAGCATACTTTGACATGAGATAGACAGCGTTTATTGTATTACACTTTGAGTACTTTTAGTTGTCTTAATAAATACATCTTTATCGGATTACTATGACCTAGACAAAATTTATAAGACAACTAAAAATGCATGGTGTAGAAGTATTATCTATTTATCCATTTTTTTAAAGTTATTTTAAATAAATCTTAGCACATCTTTTTAATGTAAAGTTGAAACATAATTTAGTTCTAATTGTGATATAAATTACAAATAAACATAAGTACCTGATGTTTAGGAATTTTTGAGCAGACTTTCCTAGTGTTAGCAGTGTTATCGGAAGGTGGTGGCGGTGATGGAGGTGATACTCCCACTCCTTTTGAAGACTGAAGACGGGTTTTGACTACTTCTAGCGGACATGTTACTACAGCACCTGCTGTGCCGGCCACTCTGTTGAACAAACATTATAACTTTAATTTATCTGTGTTTTATTAAATATCAGCTGACAAGGGAAACCGGAACAGATAATTTCAATAATACATAGTGAAACATGAGTACATTCTAATTTGCATGTTTTATTTATTTTTATTTGTTTAATTTAATATTTAGTAATTTGAGTAATTGAGAGCATCTGTAACGTTAGACATTTAAAATATAAGAACTTTTTATTTGGAAACAATAGGATTTCTAATAAAAAAGGTTTCTAAAAAACCAAAACAAAATTAAATAATTGGTAATATACATTCTATAAATTACTTTGAAAAAACTTTTTTAGAAATTGTATAATAATAAAAATAAATATGAGTATAGATTAACTTCCTAAGCATAAATTACTATTAAGCAAAATTGCCACAACTAAGACAGTGATTTTAATTACGTCATTTAGAGTGGATAGCAGCCGTCTCTCAAAATACAAGCTAGTCTCAGTTTGGGAATCAGTGTGTCACTTTAAAATGCCTTTATACACTCACTTTAGTCAATGTTAAACAAAAGATTTGCTTAGGTAATTTTATAAATTTAATATTCTTACATTTTGATAGTCATATCTTATGAGTGGATGGGGATTTTTGTAATCTTTTGAACCCATTTGTGTAGACATTCGGTATAACACATCATCATCGTCATTACAACCCTGTAATAACATAAATGTCCCATTGATAGGCACGGGTCTTCTCCAAAAGTTGTGATGGGTATTTAGCCTACTAAATCACACTGGCCAGACAAATGGGATTTGT
Organism: Laspeyria flexula; assembly: GCA_905147015.1. Classification (NCBI taxonomy): domain Eukaryota; kingdom Metazoa; phylum Arthropoda; class Insecta; order Lepidoptera; family Erebidae; genus Laspeyria; species Laspeyria flexula. Next base: position 4,045,747 of record LR989964.1, on the reverse strand, counting down.
TTCAAATTTTCCTCTTCTCGCAATACTCTTGTCTGCATAATGTTTTCCCTTAGTTGCTTTTTACAACACCTACCGGTTGAGATAGGGTAGTGACATCTACATGGTATAACACAATAATAGTGGAAAAGAGTAATCTAAGCTGAGAAAACACCTTTTGCGAATTTTAACCTTTATAATAATAAGCGGAAGACTGAAATAGCTAAACAAATAAATCTCTTCATGTACATACTTGTTTTACATTGATAGCACAATATTCTTCTTTTTTGTTAGCCTGCAAAGGCGTCCAATACTTTCTATAGAAGCATAATTGGCAAGTTTTGTGTTGTGGTGACGAACATTTTTGTAATTACCTTGTAAATTAATATACCGGGTGTCTAAATGGTATGTATAATTAATATAATAAATAATTACACTGTTGTTTACGTACTGTAATAGCCAATACAAATTCGGAATAAAAATTATGATAATGTATCTAAATCTCAAATAAATTAGGTGAGGTCTATGTTCAGCAGTGGACGTCATTGGGCTGATATGATGATTCTCTGATTATCTAAGACTTTGTTAGAGTTAAACTACTGTAGAATTACGTATATACATATCATGTTATGTTAAATAAAATAGTTTGTTTATAATAACTTGCCAATTTGATACAGTTTGTAACATCATGTTAAAAGTGTTTAAAGTTTCAATTAAATAATGTCCTTGAAAATATCTTTATGGAGATAAAAAAATTATTGTACATCTACCTAGCTTTCAACTTTGTAGTATTAAATTAATAAATGTAATAAGTGTTGGTATGTGATCAAAACTATATAAAATATACACAACAGAAGTATGCCACGCGTAGGCACTGTGAAACCGCTGGCGTAAACATCGTCTAGCCACATGTGCCAATAGTCCTGTACTCGACAAGATTATGATACAAGATATATATTTATATTTTACGATAATGTGCTTACACAAGTTCTTTTATCAAGAACCCCTATGGCTAAAAATACTCAGTACTCACCCTCCGGCAACCAAATGTATAGCTGTATCCCTCTGAGACATTTTAGCGCCACAGAAATAATTACATGACTGCAAATTGCGACTGTCTATAAATAAACAAATGCACCGCTTATTATAGATATGTCCACACGGTATCGAAAACACTCGGTTAATAACAATTTATTTATCTGCACTATTGATAATATAAGTTTTGTTTTCATCAAAAATATCGCAGCTATTCATGTAATCAATCACTAATTATTTTATATCGGCGAAAACTTCACTACACTCAACACTACCGTACTTTTGCTCGCTCGTAACAAATGTGTTGTGGTGGGTGTTGTGCTCTTAGCTCGAGTCTGTGGTGGACTACGTGACTGTACCGTACCACAGATTATGTAAAGGCGGAAACATAATATTGCTATGTCGTGGCGCAGCGCGCCAGAGACGCCTCTCTCTCATCAAAGGTTCATACATTTAATATGGATGTAAAATCATCAAAAAATGTATGTTCATGTTCCGTGGAGATTACAAATATATATACATAATTATTATGTTATGTATTTAAATTTAATCAGTTATAACAATATTACAATAATTTTTCGGTCTTTTTAGTGCGTTGCTCTCTGTCGATTTTTTGCAGTCGGGTTATTAAATGTTTACTTAAATATTTAATACTTGTTTCTGTTCCGTGAGTTTAGTCACTTTAGTACTTTTTATTAGCCAAGCATTACGAAATTTAATGACCTCTAATATTGTATGTTCCGAAAACAATAAAGCTTCGTTCAAACTGAAGCGAATATCGCGCGGGACGCGGGACGCGATTCGCTCGCGCCGATTGCGTCAGCTAACTTGTATGGACGTGTTCACATTGGCGCGAATAGTCGCACGCGTTGCAGCGAAATATACGCGGGATAGTGGCGGGATACTAGTGCCTGCATTGAATTGAAAAATGCCTTTGAACCTTGAATTATTTTTACAAAAAGTTAAAGAAAACAAGGTTCTATACGACCTCAGCCACGAAAACTATAAAAATAATAATAGGAAAAAATAAACCAAATATTGGTGTTACTGGATGAGAAAAAAAAGTTTCACCGAGTCACACTGTGTCTCGTTGGGAAAAGTAAACATTTTATATTCCCATCGAGTCACACAATTTTTTTATTATATTATTGTTATAATAGTGATTATTTTTTTTATTATATGGAAAATAGCTACTAATTATTATTGATAGACAGTTGCTACACCCGATGACCCGACATTTTTTAATAAACTACTTTTTGAGGTGATGGGCATTCCATCAGGTTGGCTGGTTACCTATCCAGTGAGAACAAACTGCGCAAATGAATGGAGTTTTATTTTAACCAATAGTTGCTTTTCCTCGCATAATGAGATTCTTCTTTAACTAATGCTAATAACAACAAAACCTCAGCTTCGATATCAAAAGACATGTTTTCCTATAGAGAAAACAAAAATAATGACGCGCGGGATTCGCCTCAGTTTGGGAGGCTAAGCGAGCGAGCGAATCGCGAAGATTCGCGTCCCGCGTCCCGCGCGGGATTCGCCTCAGTTTGAACGAAGCTTAATAAATCATTGAGTCTGTGGCAGTCTGTGGGAAAGTGCAAGTTATTGCATAATTTTCTACGTTCTTTCTTTCTACACTTCTAAAAATTTGCCCGGCACGGTTACTGGTTTCCGGCATAAACAAATATATCTGTATTAATTAATCAATTCATAAAGATGTTTGCCGCACGCAGATTTGGTTCAATACTGTAAGTATGGAAACATATTGCGGTCTTATTAATGTTTCTAAGTATTTTAAATACGAAATACAATTTTAATAATAATCGATGGATCGTAATGGTAAACTTCATTTCATTATATTACCTAGTACTTACCTACTATTTAAACTAAACCTAAATTAAACGGAAAAGGTATATAACCGGCATATCACTTATGTCAACATTCGGCAGTAGCTAAATTTCTATGCCGACCTCCAACTACCTACCATGATTAAATAATTGGATTAGGTAATGTGATGATTTTCGAATCTGTATTATCTTAGACCCTAAACTGGAGAAACTGAGTAAGATGTGTATCTCTTTAACTTTTCTATGCTTCATGAATCAGTGCAGGTCCAGTGCGCCAGAAGCACACCTTGCCAGACTTACCGTACGATTACAATGCCTTGGAGCCAGTCATCAGCCGTGAGATCATGGCCCTGCATCATACCAAGCATCATGCTGCGTACATAAACAACTTGAATGCTGCTGAAGAGAGATTGAAAATAGCACAATCTAAAGGTGGGTTAGGTAACAATTAAATTTAACTTACAAAGTCAACATATACTTACCCAATTTTTTTTAAAGGCTTTGTTAAAGGAGGAAGGGGAGGTAAATTAGTGGTAGGGTACTTAGTCTCTCTGGTTATCAGCAATTTCATTCTTAGGGAGTGAATTGGTTGTATTTCTGAATTATTGTAATTTTGATTTTTTTTTACTTTGGCAGCAGAGGATACTAATACAATAATTCAATTGCTGAGTTCAATAAAGTTTAATGGTGGAGGTCATGTGAACCATACTATATTATGGAAAATTCTAAGTCCTGCAAAAACTAAGCCTTCTGATGCATTATTAAAAGCTGTGGAAAAGTAATTTTCTTTTCTATATTTAGCTGAGTTTTAGTTGTAGATTACTATTATCACTTGGTAAATTATGTATTTAGTTAGTTACAGTCGAGCTTGATAGTATAATATTTCGTAACTTAAAATATTTTGATAAGCAGCCAAGTACTTAATAGTCTGTAATGTCTTATGCTGCTGCAGAAATCTGTGTGATTCAATTAACTGATTGTACAATGAGAATCAGCTGTTGTGTATGAAAATATAATAAAACACTTCTATTCATACTTTGGACTTTGTCATCAGGTGACATTAGTGCCATCATTGAACTGGCCCCAGCACTCAGGTTCAACGGTGGTGGTCATATAAACCACTCGATTTTTTGGCAGAATCTTACGCCTAACGGTAGTAAACCGTCTGCAGGACTGAGCAAAGCTGTTGAAGAGTAATTAACATTTTTAATTGCTTGCATGTAAAGCTTCTATTACCTCTATGTTCAATTTCTTTTGTGTCCATTGGTAACTTGGTTGTGTTGCTTACTTTTGCCCATTTTTTGTTTGGAATTTGGAAATGAAGAATTTATTCAACTTTTCCCACTTGTGTGCATTATATTATATATTTTATTCAGTTCCCGTTTAGAATTGCATTACCATATTTACCTTTGCAATATTTCTTGAAAATCCCTTCTAGCTATGTTACAAAACATACAAATATAATAATTTTGCTGATGGCGTTAGAAAAGCTTGTGAATGTGAGTAGAAAAGCTACAAGATTTCAGTATGCAAAAAACTAATCCTTTGTTTTTAACCGACCTCATATTACCTGCAATCAATTTTTTGATTATTGCAGAATCAAGTATGTTGAAATTTGTAATTTGTAACAAAAAATCTTATGAATACTTAGTCTGTAGATTTAGTAAGGGCTCCATGTTGACTCTAACAGTTATATTAAGCTACCTATTTGAATTGTATTTATGTATTGCTTTGCTTTTGTCATTATGTCAGACTCAGAACCACATTTTATTCTATGCTCAGAACCTTTGCATAAAATTAAGTTTATGTTCTACTCTTTGCTTAGTTTGGTTGAAGGTTATGAGCATGGAAACCTCTTTCTTTGTGTTGTTGAACATAACTTAGAACCATGTATCATTGTCATTACTAAGCTAATTATTTTTTACTCAGTTTTTTGTTTTTATATTATTCCACTAACCAGCAATAAGTATACTGATACAGTAAAGGGTATACACATGCAAACTTAAAGCTAAGTGCTCTCTAAATCTTTACAGGAAATGCACAACATCAACATCATCAAAATTGTAAATACTTATAAAAAAAATTAAAATACATATCAAAATTGCATTAGACACCTTATTAGGTATCTAATACAATTTTCTTCAGTTAAAGTTTATATAATATTTTTTTAATAAGGTTTGGACATTCACACAGCGCCATCTAGTCCCATACTAAGCTAATGCATGGATACTAAGCCGGAGGTCGTGGGTTCGATCCCCACCCAGGACAAATCTTTGTGTGATGAGCATAAAGGTTTGTTCTGTGTCTGGGTGTAATTTATCTATAATATGTATGTATTTACAAAAAAAAAAAAAAGTATTTAAGTAGTATATCAGTTGTTTAGTACCCATAACACAAGCAAATATAATTGCTTACTGTGGGACTAGATGGCGCTGTGTGAATGTGGTAGAATATTATTATTATTTTGGGAAACTTTATTTTTTCTCAGCTTTTAGGCTGGTATTTACTACATTTACGGGTTGTAACCAAGTAAATGCAGCGTGTAGTGTGTGATGTCTAGGTTGTAAGTTTATTATTATTATTATTATACTAGACAATGATATAAGGACTTAGTGTTTGAAGGGTTGGTAACAGACTCGTGACATTCTTGAGTACAAGCAGACATAGGCTATGGTAACTGCTTACCATCAGGCTGGCCGTACACCTGTCCCCCACCATAGAGGTATAAAAAGAATTAACTAAATACCATACCATTATTAAAGTAATGAACATAAATATTTTTCTGTATTACAGGAACTTCGGCTCATGGGATAATATGAAGAACCAGCTGTCAGTGGCTTGTGTAGGTATTCACGGCTCCGGCTGGGGCTGGTTGGGTTACAACAGACAGATGAAGAAAATGCAAATAGTCACGTGCCAGAACCAGGATCCATTGCAAGGCACCACTGGTACATAATCTTGTTTGCTTTCAATAGATAGGTAGTAATATATTTATGTAGATAAGTTTTTTATAACTAAAGTGACTGTCTGAGTCTGTGGCAAAGCGGTTGAATAGGTTGTTTTGCTACTATGATGTCTGTGCCGTTTAGTTTTTCTTGAATATTCTATTCTATTGGAGCAGCTGTATATATCTTCTGATTGCGCCTAGGGATTGCATCCCCGAGTATTTGATATTAATTTCAGCTTGATACACGCGTTCTTGAGTAAAATATTCTTGATAGACGGACAGACAGATAAATGGACAATGCAGTGATCTTATAAGGGTTCCGTTTCCTGGTACAGTACCGAACCCTAAAAAAGATAGTGAATAAAACATTGTACTTACTGTCAAGGCCTCAGGAGCAAGGTTTCGAGACCTCTTTCTACTAGTACTAAACAGTTGGTGTTAAAGGTATCAAATATTCGGTTACAGTTAAACTGCTCAAGGTCTTAAAATCGAGGACAGGTTGGCATCGGGGCATTATTAATATAGTTTTAAAGGAAATTGTTTTAATAACAACATTAAACATTGAAAATGCATGCTATATCAGCATTTTTAAACAATTTCATTTGCACAAGCAAAACAAAATGCGGTTTTCAAAATACTACTTCTAATTTATTTTTTAAATTAATATGAGTTTTAATCTGTATATTTATTCGTATAGGTCTGATTCCACTGTTCGGCATTGATGTCTGGGAACATGCCTACTACCTCCAATACAAGAATGTACGCCCTGACTACGTTAAGGCTATATTCGACGTCGCCAACTGGGAGGATGTCTCCAACAGATATGCAAAAGCAATAGAGTAGAGCCAGTTGCTGTCTACATTCTTGATACCTTGCTTTTTGGTCAAACCATTTAGGAAGAATTTTATTATTATTATTATTTGTTTTATCGTAGAAACGCGAACAAAATGTTTGTACATCATGTGATCTAAAAGTACATTAAAAATAGTGCAATCTCATGTTTTTTTTATTTATTTGATAAATTCTTGGCCAATCGGTTTCCTTTTTTATCATGAGGAGAGCATTTACATTTTAATTGAAACAGTCTGAAACAGCCGTAAAAACCGGCCAGCTGGGAGTCGGACCTGCGCACTGTGCGAACCTGCATTTTTGCATGTTATATACTCTGTGCTGCGTACACACCGGCCCAACACATGCCAAAATGCCGACGAAGGATATTTAGCATTGGCTCGGCCTTAGAGCGAATTTAGTGGTTGAGCAGTAGATGATCGTTGGAACCTGATTCCTCAAATTCACAATTTGATTATGGACGACGCCACGAGTCACGACGAAATAATAGTAATTTCTAGTTTCTTACAACTTAGCGAGTGAATAAAAGGGTATGAAAAATTAAACGAAGTCGAAGATGGTGGACGACGACGACCACATGTTGGTCGTCGTCGTCCACCATCTACGACTTCGTTTATAAAAATTATAAATAGCAATGCAAATAGTGGATGTAAAATGATTAATGGTTCAGCGTTCGTTCGCGTTAACTACCCTCCACAATAAATTCGTTCTAATATTGGTTCGATTTCTTTGATGTTACCGACATTCTTCGGTTCGTCGTCCCCTCAAGCCAACGAGTCAACGACCGCGTAGGAGGACCCACGAAATTCATTAATTGGCGTTTGTTGGGCCGGTGTGTACGCAGCTTTACTAAATTGTTCGAGAACATTGTATTGTACATTGTACAGATGGTTTAACGTCTTAGGTTTATTACAAGTTCGCAAACATAAAATATATTAAGAACTTATTGAATTGGACATGAATAATAAAATTAATATTATTGATATGATTTACATGACCAAAAAAAGTCAGATGCGTGCCTGAAACAGAGCGACATTAGCGAAACAACTTTTGCGTAACGGGACGTTTATGTCAAACTAATGTCAAATCAGATGATTGTCAGTCTGCTTTGTTAACTTGTGTCTGGTGATAAATAAATAAATAAAAATACTTTCTTGAATTATCTGTTATTAGAGACTTTATTTACATGTTCTTGAAGATCTTCTCCATCAACTTGTGAAGAGGTAAGTGAGCAAAATGTTTGCGAAACGTTTAACTTTGACGAAATAAATGGACGTGTAAGCTTGGCAGTGTTATTGATTTTTCAGGCAGTAGACGTTACCTACTTAGTTCATATCTTGAAGTTCTAACTGTACCGAGAAGGTATTTAAGCTAATAGTTTTATGAGCACTCATTCTCCATTTGTGAAACAGGTAGACATTATGTTGATATTTTCGTTTTTTATGGCGAAATTTTGTCCGAAGGTCGTTATGTCAATGTTTTGAAATCAGTAGCAGTTATGGTTAATGAATATCTAGGTTTTACAATTTTATTATTTGCAGCATCTAACCGTGTAGAACATACTCTCTGACTTGTTACAATTGATTTAAGAAGACCTACACATTTAAATGTATGTACAGATGTGGCTAGTGTAAACTGACTATTATAATATTATATAGTTTTCGTTAGTATCAGAATTAACTATTGTTTTATGAATTCTGAATTGTATTATTTTTGTCTGTTTACAACAAGAAAATAACAGCCGTACTTACTAACTGCCGTACTCAGAGAGGTCAATTAGCAGCAATCTGTCATTAACACAATTTTTTCATTGAATAATCGTCTTTAGGCATATCCAGTTAAGTATTACATGTTTTTACTAGATAGACTTTAAAGTGAAGTTAAGTAACGTCTCTTGGTATGACAGTAAGAAATTAAATATATGTATAAAACAGATTAAAGATCATACTGGAGTCTACAGACAAAGTTATATTATTACCTACAGTCATTATAAGATAAATTACTTATTTGTATGATAAATAGGTAATTAGAATTACTCATTTGCATTGTTGTATGTCTTTAGATGCGCACAATAATAATAATTGTGTTTGCATATTTTGTCTTTAATGTTGTGCAAATAGGTATGATTCTTTATCAAGCGTTTTTATTAATACATATTGATAAATACTCTATGAATACAAAGTTAAGAAGTATCTACTTAAGCTTTTAAGTATTTTCAGTTAATATGAGCCTTCTTTACACTTGCTTTCTATATAAACAATGAGTACCATATGGCTCACAATCCGTGCGGGGTGGTGGAAGATTTTGTGGGAAGCTCAAACGGACATAAATAGGAAAACAAGTCAAAGAATTTTCGAAATTTTTACGAAAAATAATATATGGTGGTATGAAGTTCGTCGGGTTAACTAGTAAGATAGTAAGTACGAGAATGTAACTAATACCATTGACATCTGTGCATTGGTATGTGTCATTGACTCAATGTATTTATTGATCAATGACAATTTCCTACAGTGACTAACACCACTGTAATTTATTAAGTAAACCGTATCCTGTATAAATAAATAACATCGAAGGGGACTGCGGTTGTCTTGGCAATTGTTATTAGTAGTACCATTACCAGCTACAAGATGGTGTTAGCAGTATTTAGGATTTTTTATTGTTTTTTTTATTCCAATTTTTAGAGCCCTTTATAACATATTTAAATACACTTCATCATCATTTTTTCAACCGCACGGGATTGTTTGGATTAATTTTGTATTAGATAGAAAACTAAATCCTGGTTAAATATGGAAAATTCGCCTGAATATAGTAATAGATGGTAGTAAGAGGGCATTTATTGCAAGTAATATGCCACAAATAGAGATAGGTCATGCATTATGATAGGGTGACCATGACTTTAGTAGCAATTTTGATTTTTATTATGGAAACTGAAAACATAATGTTTTAAGCTTTTACTTGCTTACTAGAAGTGACTTTTTCTTCAGTATTTTTTACTTAGTGCCTTGTCGTCGCTCCTTAATAGATAAACTGATTACGACTACTTTTTCTAATTTGATTCACCCCACTTTTTACGTTGTGGGTTAAAAAGGCGTGTTTCTATGTCAATACTGGTGTTCCCCAGTTAAAGCAATCAATAAGTTAATTTTATTACGGCCGTATCTCTTCATTTAGTAATATCATGGTACACCTACTTCAGCGATGGTTTATCGGGTCTGGCGCCACACGCGATGCCACCGACGGTGAATGCACTCCAACCGCAGAGGAGGAGGGGGGGGATGGGGACTATCCATAATTGAGCCCCAAGTCTCTTATACCTTTGCTACGTTACCTTAGTTTGTTTCCTGTACTCGCATATTAGACAGATTCATATGGATAAATTTTCAATAAAATAGAGTATGTACATATAATTAGAAAAGGATCATCTTCGTAAAACTACTGCATCCTGGGTACTGAACAAAAGACTATTTCTTCTTACTGTGTACGAACTACGAGGTCCCTTTTCGATTTACCGGATCGGACTAAAACGGTATTGGGTTTTTCTGTCATGAAATTCTTATTATCAGTCCGGAGTCTGCCCAGTTATTGGCAGTATTAAAAACAAAAGACGTACAAAAACATTTAAAAAAAATCTATGATATTCCAGCCAGTCGCCAACCATATCGGTCGAATTTTTATGGCGTTAAGATTGCTATTCACCTACATTATTACGTCTACTTAGAACTTATAACTATTAGTGTCGGCGTCGTTCTAGTATCCGGCGCGGCGTTAGGAAATGTTAAACGTTGTTTCCGTACTTTTTCATTGTATGTCGAGTCCGTTTAAAATGATCTTTATTTTGCTCGTCAGTTGATATTCTGAAGATCTTTAAATGTAGTATTATAACCAATTCAAAATTTAATATTGGACATATTTTTCATATAAAATCTTGTTAACAGCATGACCCTTATGTAAAAGCACAGAAAGTCTTTTTTACTTGACTCTCAAAGGTCTTCGCTACTTCTTATGCTTTTGCCATAGATATCGTCCACATCTACGGGCGCGGTTTAATATTGATGTGTTTTCCATCAGTAGCGGGTTTAGGATTTTGGTGCAGTAGGACCGTGGAAAGATCCCGCTGAGCGTACGAGCCGCCAGTTACTTAAACAATACTAACACTATGTATCACCTCGATGAGTGTTTAAACAGAACAACAAGTCTGTAGATAAAATAATTTTGAATAACGAAATCTGGGCTAAACTTATTCATAAATAATATTTTTTTAAATTAAAAGCGTAAGAAGTATTTTAGTGTAATTATATCAGAAAATTATCTACGTTTAGTTTTAGTTTCCGAAATATGCAACTACTGGAAAACATAATATTATTTATTAGGTATTTGGACAAGTTTCCGCCATATAATTGAACTCAAACGGTCTAAGTTTTCACATAACTTAGCGGCAATAAAGCTGGCTATTCACCATTCACACGTTTTTCGCATTCAAAACTTTGCCGTCTAGTATTTTTATGCACCTTTAATATTTTTATTGAAAAGTATTCTTTGCCTAAAAATCTTTTCATTCATGTGTCATGGATTTAGCAAAAAAATATTTTTCAGGCGGCCGCTTACTTGATACCGAGTCTCCTTGGCAATTATATTTTTTGTGGTTTCTCACGGTTGACCTAAGTTTATTGTTTTTCTAATGCAATGGACTTAAATTTCCTTGGTCACCTCTTACGACCCTCGGGCTGAGATGGGGAGGTTATATTCTTAGTCCAACACAACACGCGAATGCTGATAACTGAAAACAAAATTAAACTTTGTATTGCCAGTACTATATTAAGAAGAAAAAACATTGTTCCTAATTGAAAATAAATCTGCTGAGATGTTTACGTAAGGTAATTTAGTAGCAATGAGGAGTCCCAACTGAACGAAGCTATTAACATTCAAGTCGTTCCAAATGTTTTGTTACTGCATTAATTGCTTCTACTGTTTAAAAACACCACTTTAATTGAAGTCAGGTGATAAAGGTTCTTGAACCTTGACTTTTCTATATTACAAGACGTGTTTACCGTATTCGTATTTGTTGAGAATATATTGTTATTGGGATAAATTGAATAATTAAATAGACCTTTTCTATTTTCAATATAACATTAATTAGAAAAATGTTATGATTTCAACAGGCATAGTAAGTATAGTAACGGAAAGCAGAGGGCGCGGCGGCGCGACGCGGGCAGCCTCGGTCAGCCACGGTCTTTATTGTCGCGCCGTGTCGGTCGTTTGCGCAGCCCCTTACAAATACATAATATTGAGCATGCGTTTTCAACTATATTTGCACAAGGCTATAGTTTATTATATACTGCGTTGCTAGATAAATACATGCGCTGTATATGCCAGCATTCACTATTGTCAGTCAGTATCAAAACAAATGAGTTTTCACTCGTATTACGTTATTATTGTGACGTTGTATACAATACAATAGCTCGGCGCACAAAAGAGGTTGCAATTTAATTGACATCTTTGATTATATCATTCGTAGGAGGACCTCACACCCACACATTTCGGCAGCCATGTTTCAATGAAATACTCGTCACTAGGTTATTATACATGTATATAGGTAGTTAAAGATCACAAAATGCATTATTACTTTATCTCAGTGATGTCTGGTTTTAATATCATAAACCGTCGTTTTGTCTACGCCATTTTTTTTTGAAATTTAATAGGTATATTTACTTGCCTTAAAAATTTGAAGTTAGCTTTTAAATATTAATTTATTTAATAATATTCTGACGATTTTGTGCCGAGTCTATAAGTGGTACGCAATCGATTACTACAACTTAAACCTAAGCATTCGAATCTCATCCAATATTTTTACCAGACCATTACATAACAGAACTATGTTAATACTCCAACTTATAAAATGGTTACATCTTCAATATGGTTTTGTGAAAGGAGGTTGTATATGACAGTATTTCGTGCTCTATTGTTCCGAATAGAATAGGCCTCAACTCAACAACGGCTCGCTCTCTGTATCTGTCTCGTGTCGAGAACTTTGTGAACGAAATTGAACGTAAAGCTTGATATGTTGTAGATACAGAATTTTCCTTCAATAGGTAGGCACATTACACACGCGCCGACCCAGATATATGGAGGTATTTATTATTGGAACTGAATGCTTAAGATGTTCGCTAATTTTAGATACACAGCGGACCTAGAGTAGATTGGAATATATAAAGTTGGGTCTAAAAAAAAAAGCCTGAGAACTATAAAAGACTACTTCGGTAGTGTTTTACTTTTGTTTTTGACCGCCTTATTTGACATAAAGTATACTATGACGGACTAATCTAAAATGACTGTTAGTACGTTTATAGAAACAAAAATAAAAGAGTTATATTACCATACCAGGCCTCCGTCACTCGCTCAAGGTCACGCGCTATGTGCCTACCGCTATGTAGCTCACAACTGAGCCAAATCGCCAGAGGGCTGCCGCACGCGACACTGAGAGCGCGCACAGCACGTTTCCCGCTTAAAACGCATAATGTACTCTGTGATACTAACGATATTTTCGTACACTACGTAGGTATATTAAGTTTTGACTAACAACACGATGGTTAATTATTGTGAAGTTGTTGGATGTCATAGACAAAAGAAAATTAAAAAAATGTCTTTTTTTTCATTGCCGTAAGATGAAGAAAGGTACGTTACGTTATTTGAAAGTAGGTACGTATTTCAGCTGGCTTTAGTTAGTAGTTAATCGTTAATTAAAATCGTTAATCTGCGAAGGTACTTGACGGGTTTAAATAAAAAAGTTGTCACGCATTGTCTAGCGGCTAATCTTAACTAAAGTCTGATTTCGATGTGAAATTAGAAGTTTTAAGTTAACTGCTTACCTCGCATTCACTTCATTGCATTCATTGTACATAAACTAAACATAAATAAGAAAATTTAAGTTTCACTTCAGCCATGTTGTTTTCATTAATGTTCTTTGTACAACCCTAATGATTTTGCTCGATGACGGACTCACGCGGTGTACGCGGGAATCTCGACTCTCGGCGCGCGTGCGTAGAATACGTTTCTTATTGCAGCGTCGTTCTTTCGTTTTTGTAGGCTAATATAACGTAGGTATTTTCGCTTTTGTATAGGAGTGATGTATCTGTTACGTAGTAACTATTATCTAATCTGTGACCATACTGCAAAATACTGCTCCCTAATGAAATATCTAAATCTAAAACCATATTTCATTTACAAAGAAAATCCATTGAATAAGTAATAGGTTAGTACCTAGATCCAATGAATCCATTTTACTCACTCAGAGTTCTTTTTATTCGATATTAATTGAATCCCGTTAGATGGGGGTGCAATAAAACATACACGTTACTCGTGTATTCTGAGCGTGGGCGGTGCATCATAAAGTGACCTCGCCAGAGTGCACCCGATGCTTAAGCTCAAAGCCTCCCGTCTACACTCCCATTTCTACTTGAATTATTTCTTGATATACGAACTAGGAACTTAAATATTTCGTACCACTATTTGTTACCGAACGAATACGTTTTCGAATTGCTCTTTGTGAATTTGAAACGTTCGAGTTTATCCGAGTCATTCCGAGCATTCTCTTTGAGCTCTTTGTTCACCCGTGAACTTTGGACATTCGAAATATGAAATTCTTGCCTGTTTTTTTAATGTATTCTTTTATTATTTTGTTGTACTCGTAGTCAAGTACTGGCAACCTAAGCGCGGAAATTTAAATTTGAAATAGAACAAAATTGATTACTCGTTTGTTTGGTTTTAGAACTTTTTATATGAATCAATATAAAAAAATGCGTTCGACAAATGCACTTTTGTAAATATAAATAAATGTAATAATTTATAAATGAAAATGAAATCTCTAGAGAAATAGACAAAGTAATCTTTCATGCTAATGTTCGCATTTTCTTCAATATTCAGAGCCTGAAGGCAGATCTTTGTTTGTGCTTATAATCCTGTTGTTACTCTCAGCGGTTGCCGAGTTTTAATAAAATAATACCATTATGTTTGTCGAAAGAAAATATTATTTTGTTTTTAACTTTTCTGTAAGAGAAAATATTTAAATATTATTGAATACAAAACATTGTTTATTTTGTTATGAACGTTGAATTTGTTGAGGGTTATTTAGAAAACAAAGGAGCCAATCAACTATAGAGTTTTACTTAAAGATTGTTCCTATTCTTGCACGGGTATTTTGTGATTTGTTCTATTTCTATTATTACTATAAATAGAAAGATTTGGTTACTGACAATGAAATAATAGTGATAAATAAAAATAAATATTGAAATTAAACTGCCTCGTTGGCACATCGAGAGTGTGTACGTGCTACGTAAGAGGTCGTGTGTTCCATGCTGGATTAGGCAATATAGTGAACCCACCAAAAACATAAATGTAAAAATGGGAGCCAAATTCAATATTAAGAATACGCGTGGTTGTCCATTTCGCCGCCAAAAGAATGTAGGATGTACCTAAATAAATGCCAATTCTGTACAATTCGAATTATTTACTGATAGCAGATATCTTAGGAAAAAATTAAGCTCAAGATTTTACTTGGCTAGTTTTCACATACTAGCTATCAATTTGGTTAAGCAACTTTTATGTTTAACAGCAAACTAAATTCTAGCAGATTTAATGTTGACCTAAACATAAAGTAGGAAATAGTCTCTGCCTACGCCTCTGTTGGGAAAGAGGCGTGATCTATATGTATGTATGTTGACCTAACAATATACCTATATAAGAACAGTAACATAAAAAAGTTAAGTTAATTGGCGATTTATAAGATAACTTGTATGTAAAAAAATTGTGTAATATTACACAAATTGACACGACTGCGTGTCGCCAGTTATGTTTCCTTGAACTTGGCTTGTAGTAGCTTGTCTAGATTTTGTTTTTATTATCATGAATTCTCAGAAAACGACGGGGTGTTATAAGTTTTAGCGACTAAACACTATAGGTACCTATACATAAGTTGCCGGCCATGTCGACAGTGGCGACAATTGATGTAAATTTAATTATCTACCGACGACGCGCCATCTTAATGGAGGTACTACGTTAGTATACAAACTCTCGTCTTCATTACAGCTAAATGTTTGGAAATTTGTAACGAAATACCTGACGTAACACAGACGAAGATGTTGTTTAAAAGAGATATAATTTATGTAAAAGTTCATAGAAAAATCCATAGATGGAGCTTAATAAATTACGTCATCGCTTAAAAGGCGATGTTAAGATTCTCCGCCAGTGAATGACTCCAAATCAATATTTGACAATAAACGAGATCTAGTTTTTTGTTTGGCCACTGCTCAGCTCCTATATTTAGCAGCGGACGTCATTGGCTGATACGAGTATGATGATGATGATATTATTATGTACTTTCACGGCTTTTAATTACATTGATGTTTCGACTACTGTTTGAATGGTGATGTTTTTTATTAAGTAGGTAGCTACATCTCTACCTAATATGAATTCAATAATAATTTCGTTTTTACCCAAAAAGGAAAAAATACAAAGTGAGTTTTAATTTGACGCAGCCCTCAAATTTATTAATGAAGAGAAATAATGGAGCAGACTCGTTCTCGAAATTTCTTTTTCCTCGTGATTATCATAAAATATGGCCGCTTATAAGTGTAATACTAAAGCTAAGCGGATTGTTCAGAGATTATAAGATTAATTAATTAGCTCCGGCTGTTGCCGAGTCAAGGTTTCGACGTGCAACGTCATATTGTGGCTTATGGCAGGAATATTACATCATTCATCTTGTTTACAGAGCGCCTTATATCTGAAAAAAAAAATATAACGATACTATTTTAAAAACTAAAGGAGTTAATTAACTCATCATAGTAAACTAGTGGCCACCGGAATGAGAATTAAAATAGTTTGAAATGGCTTTTGGAGTAGTTAGGGGTTTCTTTTGTACATTTTTGGTACAGAAATCTAAAAAAAGAATTGTATAAATCGGAGGTCAAAACGTACTTTTTTGCTAGACATAAAATGTTTTATAAAGTTATCCATTGGCAGTCTTAGCTGGTCGTATAAATAAATAAATTGACTTTTATCGAAATAAGTTTTCTAAAAGTTTAGATATCTAAGTTCATAACTTAAATTCAATAGACATCTTAAATAACTGTAAGTGCAAAATTCAATAAAGAATACATAAGATTGAATTTCCAATAACTTGTTATTTTATCTCGAAGAAATTCGTACGCCTTATTAAATACCAAAGGACCAAACGTGTGTACAGAAAATCAATGAATTTCATATATATACGCAAATGTATGTTTATGAGAAGAAATGAGATATATTGTAAATATTTACATTTATTCATAAATAGTCTCGGCTTCGCACGGAAATTGAATGCAAATGAATTGCAGACTTTGCAAAAGTTCCACCGAAATGTCAAATATTTCCTTACAATCTTGTCATGATAGTTACACAACAAAAAAGAATTATCCAAATACGAGCAGGTGCATCTGTTCTGCGTTTATATATATCCTTACATATATTCCGCAATTTATTTTTATAATGGAGAGTTCAAACTGAGCTGCCTGTCGTTGTGTTTCTACTAGTTAGTAGTTCATTGGAAAGGTTATAAAAGGTAGGACTAAGTGATGCTCCTGGTGGTGTAAACAGCTTACCATCACGCGGGACGTAAACTGGTCTGCCACAGCAGTTGTATAAAAAAAAATGCACGCCCGCATGCACTCTTTTCTTGTCTTATCACGTCTATGGTGTTATATGTGTTAGCCACCTATAGACTTTTATATTGTGTTTTATATTACTAGTAATATAAAACACAGATAATATTGTTACTTTCCTTGTACGCATAACCCCATATTACTTTACTCCTCTTTTCCTCACAAAGAAAAATATAATTTCATCTCGTGACGTATTAACTTCACGAGAACAAAGCCATGCGTCAAGAGTGTAGACGCGTCGTAGCACTGCTACGAATAGGCTACGAGATGCTACGTTAGCTTTTCATGTAGCTTAACAGCTACGTGGTTCGAATAGACTGCGCTCGTTAAAAATTATGATACAGACTTAGCATTAGCTAGACGTGTCAAGAAAGGTATGAGAAGGTTTTTTACTATTGGTCTAATTAACGTCATGTTACCGTCACTGTGAGAATGTTTTGAAAATGAAATATTTTGTGTAAATTTTGTATCTGTACTTTATCTTTGAAAGAAAATATGGAGTGTTTTGTGAAAACAATTTATCGTTGCCACAAAAACATAAAATTTTATATTGTACAGAGAATATGTGGCTAATAAAAATGATTGCTGAAGCAATAAATAAATCTATTATGGAACATTCATTGACAATGAAAAATTCAATATTATATTGCCTGAAAATGACACAATCTATATTTATAGGTAGTTATAATATGTCTTACATCAATAAAGCTAAATGCTACGTATATATAATATCCTGCGCAATAATTTCTGCCGTTATTCTTCTATCTGCAATATATGTGGCGTGATGTTTTCCAGCCCTCGTCAATAATAAAAAACATTATCCAAATCGGCAGACCGCTAATGACCGTTTCTGAGATTAGCTCGTTCAAACAAACTCCTTAACTTTGTAATATAATGTAAAATTATCATCATTACTGTGGTCAGTATCAGCATTATTATAAAATACATAATAAAATTTTACTACGCAATTATAACCTTTCATTAACTCAAGGTCAAACACAATGACATAACGTAATCGATTTGGAATGTCCAAAACGCACTCTTGATGCTCAGAAGCCGACCTTATCAGTACGGTCCTCAATGATAGGGGAGCGAGGGGAGGGTAGAGGAGGAGACATCGAACCCATCGTATATTCCAATAAAGAAGGACAAGACTCTAATAACGCGACCCGAGTAAGCTCCCAAAACGACACCTCAGACTTTCCGCACATTCACCAAGTTAAAACCGACTTTATACAAAATATATAAAGTTGAATTTTCATTGGTATGTATGCTTCTCAGTAATAAATACGAAAACAGAACCGCACGTCCGGTAAAGTTTTTAAGAGAAGGCGACGTAAGTGGAATATTAGGTAAGGAACAAGTAATGGAAATTTGATATCACGTGTCGCGAGGAATTACACGAGCCCTCAGGCGGTCCTCGTGAATATTAATGACTGATTGACTGGCCTGTTGGTCTAGTGGTTAGTGACCCTGACTGCTAAGCTGGAGGTCGTGGGTTCGATCCCCACCCAGGACAAATCTTTGTGTGATGAGCATAAAGGTTTGTTCTGTGTCTGGGTGTAATTTATCTATAATATGTATGTACCTATTTACAAAAAAAAATGTATTTAAGTAGTATATCAGTTGTTTAGTACCCATAACACAAGCAAATATAATTGCTTACTTTGGGACTAGATGGCGCTGTGAATGTGGAAAAAAAATAATATTAATAGCTATCTTACGCCCGCGCCCCCCCTGCTGTTTTCAGTAGCACATTATCGGGATGATAATTATCATGCGTGTGAATCCAAGACATTGAGTTTCATATACTATCTATATAAGTATAAATGAATGACTAAATATTCGATTTAGATCGAGAAAGGTGGCGAAGCAATATCGCCAACGTACTAAAGAAAAATTTCTGTGCTCACACAATGTCGGACGTTGAGACGGAGCCGCGAGAAACAGCTAGTTTAAATAAAGTCATAAAAAAATTAAGAAACATGGTCTGCTCTGTTATGATATTTCATTTAAAGACTATCAGACCTATAACAAACTATCTCAACAGTGTTGTTTCTGCTGCTGTTTATGATGATTAGTGGTCTCCATAGCTCAATCCGGAGGAAGGGGGAAAATGCTAAACTTGCGGTAAGAACTTCGAACTTCTTAGATTGAGCGGACAGCAAATCGCTTTAAGTAATATAGCGGGATGTTTGAGTTATCATATATATATATATATTATATATATATATATATTATATATATATATTATATATATATATATATTATATATATATATATATATTTGTTTAGTCATGTTTTCAAAAAAATTAAAATTTTAAGTTACCATTTTAAGAAACCTTAAAGCGGCTGCCCAATTTTAATAAAACATGTTTTAAAACCATCTCGATCATGTCAGCTTCAACCACAGACATATAATACTTCTTGTTATTATATGTCTGTGGCTTCAACCAAAAAAAAATAAAAGCTACGATACCAGAGATAGATAGACCAGACATACTGATCCACAGACACGTCACCCTTATATTACGCCTCTTTTTGCATCGGGGGTTAAAAATAAACTTTTAGGTGGGTCATACATCTATTTACAAAATGCACAACCTTCCCACAAAAATATTGTCTATACTCTATACTAGTAGCATTTTTAACAACTACCCTCATTTTAACATTAACAACACTTGACAGAAACACAGTTATTTACTAGCACTGGTCACGTTTCAGCCTTTGTACAAGGCTGCTGCTAACATTGCCTTACTGAGTACTAACAGAGTACTTAGTGTTCTACTACATGTTCTTACAATGTTGGGCTTGATGTAAGACTTGTTGGGTTGAAGTTTCCAAGAAATTTCATGAAGGTTGTACGTTGCAAGAAAACTCCAACTGCGTTTTTGATGTTATAAGTCTATTCCATCGCTAGTGCGGTGCTCTCATCAATATAATCTTATTGTGGTAATGTTCGAATACTGTTTTCCCCATTTGATGTAATAGTATGTACGTATTCACAATAATGTTCCTTGTTACAGATGACACCAGCTTAATTCAACGGCTTTATACAAAGGTAAGTGGTATACAGTCTTCTTAGTGGTATAAAATACGTTTTTAATCAGCTCATGTCGTGATAGGCCTTGTTTCAAAGAACGTTAAATCCTCTTAGGATATCAGCGAGTTTCAATATTCGCTCTTTAGGTCTATTAACTTGATGAATGTTTCATTATTGTGAGTGAATACGTAGCTTATATGGTAATTTTTATGGAGCTTTTTACTGATTCTCTCGCGGTATAGGTATGTATTAGTTCCTTTTTAGCGAATTGGTGGTAAAAGTGTAGTTTCTTACAATTGTTCTGTGACAAAAACATACATACAATTAATCATTTGTTGTTTACTTATGTGTATATTTTTACCAATAACATCAATTTAAGGATAAGAGTTAATGATCTTATCATTAGCTATATCTTCTTTCTTCAAAGTTATATATTTAAGTTATACTTCCATACATATTTCTTTAAAAATCAGCATAAATCTTGAATTAAATAATAATTATAAGGTATCTTGAGAACGAATTTAGCGTCTGGTCAGCGTGATATAGTAGGCTAAATTCCGTCCACTTTGGAGGAAACCGTGCCCAGAAGTGGGACGTTTGTGGGTTAGAATGATGATGATGATGATGATGAAAAAATATACAAAACTCTTCTGATCATAATCCCAGCGGCCTAGCCTGCGGGTTTTCCTGATTTTGATAAAAGGTATTATTTTTATCTTAGGAAAGAAATGAATGGTCATATTCATTAATAACTTAATATTACTAAGTACTTATTGATTCTGAGACGGTACGATTTTTGCTGGAACGGTAATTACTAGTAACTGCTGATTCATAAAGTTATTTGTAAGACGTAATTTTTGTCACTGTTAGTGTGTATATGCGATACGGCGATGTAAGTGGCAAGGCGAAACGTTATGGTGACAGTCATTCAAAGTTCGTGAACTTAAACAAAACTACTTTTTCAGAAATATTGCCATTCAAATTTCATCCCTATAAATAAAGCCATTAATGTCATCTAGATTACAAAACGCCTACATCATAGATACATAAGAGATAATCATTTTCAGTACAGAGTACTGAGGGCTTCATTGTTCGTTATATCATTGTTATCTTGTTACAGCCACAACACACCTGTACCGTAATTTGATTATGACAATGTGTATTGTTTTAACAACAATAATGGTGGAATGATTGGATAATTCACTTGGAGCAATTAGTCGGTTTGTTTGTGTTATGTCATAACATAACATGAATATGCTTTAGCAATGAAATGGCAAATAACATATAATACAATACCTAATCCGGCCAAAAGTTCTTTTTATGAAGTAATATAATGCCCAGCAGTGGGACGTTTATGGGTAGAAAATGAAAAAAAAAATGAATGTACTAAAACTTATATGTACTAACATATTTATTAAAGAAAAAAAAGAACAAAAAAAAAATTCGATATGGCCACCTTTGGCTTTTATACAGGCCTTTTATCTAATGTATAATGTTTGGCCACAAATCTATGGATTTACGCACTGTTTCCATGGGAAATTATGCCACTGCTTGCTCTACAGATTAGAGCAGGTCATGTCCTCACTAAAACTGACCATAATTTGTAGTCTACAGGGTTGAGATCTGGGCTAGATGAAGGCCAGTCTTCAGTTCTTATAAAGTCTGGACGTTTGTTTCATGCCAGACTTGTGACGCCTTGATAAGACACGCCCCCCAACAAACCATCATTGACGCTTGATTATGACCACGTTGTACCTTTCCGACCACTTGAGCAGATTCTTTAGAACTGTGAACGTTCACTTTATCATTTTGATTATTGTAGTGCTCTTCAATAGTGAAAAATTTAAGACGCGTATCTTAACACGCGTCTAAATTTTTCATTCTCATTTCAGTCTTTTTGTTACTCACTAGTTTTTGCTATTGTATCGAAATAAATGACTTATGAATTTTTTGCGAAAGTGACATTTTAAGAAAGTGCCATTCTAAGAAAATGACATTTTTGCGAAAGTGACATTGTGCTAAAGTGACCAAATTTTTTACGATGACATTTTGCTAACGTGACGTTCTGCGTCAAGACCGTATAGTCGTATTTAGAGATGGGTAATCACCCGGGTTTAAACCCACGCCTGGGTTAAAACCCAGTTATTACCCATTTCATTCCACCCACTGGGTGTTTTGGCTGGGTTAAAACTAAAGAGTTCTTGAAATGGTAAAATAGTTTGATTTAGTACGTTTATTTTGATTTGACATAAGCTCTTTTGATATTTATGCAACTGGTTTATGAGATTTCAAGTATTGGCTTAGATTTCATGCTAAATTTGGCATCTTAAAGGGCCCGAGGAGATTTTTGAAGTCGACGATTTTTATAGTCCAATATTACCGATGCAAAGGCGTAACGATAACGTGATGGAAAGGATTATGTGGGTCTACGGCACTGAGCAAAGTTGCTGTCCGAATACTTACAGCGCCTTGCACTTCTGGTGCTGTATAGCATTCCTTTACTTCCTTTAGTGCTTATAACAAAGTACACACTAAAAACTGGCCAAGAATGAGTCAGACTTGCGAACTGAGGGTTGTGTACGATTATGCAATATCTTTATACCTATATTTATTTCTTTTGAGATTGAAATGTATGTAATGTATATTAGTAAATATTAGTAGGTGACGGGATATCTATAAGTTTGTGTATGTGTGCGCACCATCTTTTACTATCACTCAATTTTAAACTTTGACTAAGAGTGTGAGTTTATTCCGGACTAGAGATGTAAGGCCGGTATTATACCATTTTTGCTTTTTGGTTTAATACGAAAAATACCGTATTAAACGGTCCTATACCATAATCTTCGGTATTTTTCGTTTTACTTGTATTATTTACATATCATGTAGCTGTAACTTATTGTATTCAGAGAAAAACATTATTAATTATAATATTTAGGAGAAAAAAATAATTACTTGCGTACAAAATTATAAAAATAAAACATTAATTTCAAAAGAATTGGTACCTACTGCTTCTGTAGTATTTTTAATAATATGAAAATAATTACGTACCTAAAATATGAATGTTTAATTCTAAATGTTTTTTTTTATTGGTACGTCTATTTTGGCATCCAAAATGCCGTCTAATTTGTTTTTTCAGTAATGTCAATATGGATATCGTTTTCGTGGTTTTCGGGGGTGGTAATTGCGAAAATTATGTCAATTTTGGGATCCAAGACGGCGTCCGGAAATTTTTCAATAATTTCAATATGGGTATCGTTTTCGTGGTTTTCGGGGATGGTAATTGCGAAAAACACTTCAATTTTGGGATCCAAGATGGCGTCCGCGAATTTTTTAATAATATCAATATGGGTATCGTTTTCATGGTTTTCGGGGATGGTAATTGCGAAAATTATGTCAATTTTGGGATCCAAGATGGCGTCCGCGAATTTTTCAATAATTTCAATATGGGTATCGTTTTCGTGGTTTTCGGGGGTGGTAATTGCGAAAAACACGTCAATTTTTGGATCTGAGATGGCGTCCGCGAATTTTTCAATAATATCAATATGGGTATCGATTTCATGGTTTTCGGGGATGGTAATTGCGAAAATTATGTCAATTTTGGGATCCAAGATGGCGCCCGCGAATTTTTCAATAATCTCAATATGGGTATCGTTTTCGTGGTTTTCGGGGGTGGTAATTACGAATATGACGTGAATTTTGGGATCCAAGATGGCGTTCAAGAATTTTTCAATAATATCAATATGAGTATCGTTTTCGTGGATTTCGGGGATGGTAATTTCGAAAATTATGTCCATTTTTCTCAATTACCACGGCCACGAATTTTTCAGTAATGCCAATATCTCAAAAACTCAAAAACAGTAAAGTTGAATATGGCGGGTATCTTTGCAATTTTGAGATCAGAACTATGCTAAATGGTCAACGAGATCGTCAAATATCGATTTTGGAGGCAATCGGCCCCAAAAACAGCAAGTTTTAAGCTGGCGGGCATCTTCGCAATTTTGACATCAGAACTATGCGAAGTGGTCAACGAGATCGTCAAATATCGATTTTGGAGGCAATCGGCCCAAAAACAGCAAGTTTCAAGACGGGGCGGGCACCTTTGCAGTTTTAACATCAGAACTATGCTAAGTGGTCAACGAGATCGTCAAATATCGATTTTAAAGGCAATCAGCCCAAGAACAGCAAATTTCAAGGGGGCGGGCATCTTCGCAATTTTGACATCAGAACTATGCTAAGTGGTCAACGAGATCGTCAAATATCGATTTTGGAGGCAATCGGCACAAAACAGCAAATTTCAAGATGGCGGGCATCTTTGCAAAAGATGGCGGGCATCTTTGCAAAAGATGGCGGGAACCTAGTTAGAACTATTTTTCTATAATTGTTCATCTACTTTCCTTGCCATAATTGAAAGAAAAGCATATTATGTAGCTTGCATTTAATGATTCATTTTGTCCTTGTGCTTTTTAGAGTCCTCGCTGATGCTCAGGCTCCAAATAAATGCTCGGTGAGGTAATGGATTACTTTTTGCTCGATACAATAATCTACTAATATATTATTAAGCAAATTAAATGAAATTTTCATTTCCACCCACTGAAATGGGTGGTTATGGGTTAAAACCGGGTTAAAACCTAATCACCCGGGTTTTAACCCAGGTGGGTGGATTGGGTTTTAACCCTCTACCCATCTCTAGTCGTATTATGTTGATAAAAAGCAATCTTTTTCCAAGCCTTAGCCTATATAAAATTTCACGATATCTTCATTGGTTTAGCCGTGGAAACGCTCTCAACAAACAAACTCAATTCCTTATATATAACATTAGTTAACAGTACTCTTGACATTTAAAATAGAACAGTTGTAATATCTGTCCTTGCGTTATCGACTCAGCGTCAGGACCTCGTTCCTGCACGATGTGGGTCAAGGCATCTGGTGTTCTCCTGCGGCTTACATGTGCAAGCTATCGGTTATGTGCGCATTACTGGTTAGAAGATGTAAAGGATATCGTCTGTGGTAATTTGTTTTGTATTCGAGAAGGTTATTTGAAAGGAGGTTTGTTTATTCCGATACATCTTTATGCGGTTTAAGTATGCAAAAAAAAGTTAAGTATTTCGGATTTAGACAGGCCAGCACAACGCATTTTGTTGTCTTTGTTGATTACGTACGAAAAATGTATACACTTTGGTGAAATCTGACGTCATCGTAGAAAACGTTCACTTGAAACGAGCACTACTACCTAACGTTAAAATAAAAATAATGTTATAACGCTACAAATTTTTTAGCGGTAGTTACGTATCAACTTAAAATAAATGTAAGTTTACGTTAAATTGTTTGTATCTATGGCTGTTTATCTAATAGATCTAGCTTATTTAAAAGATCTAGCAGTTGGCGATGTCGGGATTTAATGGAATATCTGCTGTGTGTGTCAACAGACTGACGATTAGTATTACAGTCATTGGGCATTTTTCTATAAAAATTACTAACGTTGCTTAGGCATTATTATGTGTTATAATACCATGTGTGCGCTTCCTAAGGATAGTTAAATTCTCCAAGGTTGACTTGACCCTAATCTCCCAAGATAAATGAGCACTGTGACATATTAATTAGTATTTGCCGAGACTCCCGAGACGGTAATTGGGTTCGTATTACAAGAATTACTGTAAGATGTAAGATGGTGGAGCCACCTGCGTCATATTGTAGCTTCTGTTAACGTTACTTTAGCTTTTGTTAACGTTACTTTATTTTACTGTAGTATTTTGTTAGTTTTGATGACGTTGGTTATCTTTGTTTATTACTGGGTGTAAGGGAAATGCTCTCGGAAACGAAAACTGGTGAGCATGCTGGTGACTTCTGATACATTTCTGTCCTAAGGAGCTCGGCTGCTGTCAATAAACTAATCCCCGTTGTTGTTTTCTGGGAATGAATGGGAATCTGTTTTAGGAAAATTTACTACTTTTTTTTTGCTTTGAATGACTAAATATTGTGTATGTGATCTAAATGAAAATAAAGAACGTATTGATTTTTGAGTAATGCTTTTGTAATGTGGGTAAATGTGTTATACAATATGTGAATATATTTTTACAATTAAGCGTCCTTTAGTAAATTAATGATATCGGAGTCTTATTCCTTTAATCTCTTAAATATTTAAGATCCATTTTAATGCACTTTATATCAAGCATCTTTTTAGGGTTCCGTAGCCAAATTAGTAAAAACGGAACCCTTATAGTTTCATCATTTTCGTCCGTCCGTATGTCATACGCATTTTACTCAAAAACTACTCGATGTATCTTGATGAAATTTGGAGAATAGGTGTCTTGTGTGGGCCGCTACAAAGTCTAGTAGTTAAATAATAAAAATAATTATTTTTAAGGACTTTATACATGTAACAGAAGCCGACTTTTTTTTTTTCAGTAAACATTATACGAGTGGCGTATGCTTTGACAGGTACGACATGCTCTTAACCGATTTGAAAATACGAAAAACGAAACCTCTCTTCCAAAAATAACCTTTTTCTCCTAGGGTATGAATACACCATATTAATTGTATTAACGAACGGTAGGCCCGGTTAGTTTACGAGTTTCACCGTCAGCCTCTAGAGACGTGACTTACGATGCTTATTTCCGAACGTTTCTGAACTGGGCTGTTGATCGGTGGCCGAAGTAACTGTATGTGAGATAATAGTTTATTCATGTGAGTATGTCTGACACGCACGTATGCCTGTTACGGATAATTTTGTTGTCATATTTTGAGCATTATTTATTAGGTATTAGTGTTGTAAATTGAAGGAGAGGCTGTCATATGGTTATTTAATAAGGAGAGTTAGCCAGACTACACTAAGCGGTAATGAGGTGATATGAGAGTGTGAAAATCGCTATTGATATTTTCGTCTTTCTGAAATGAAATCTCGTTTATTCATTCAGGTTACAAAGTAACACTTATGAAAGCCACAAGTTGAGAATGTAACAGGTTATCCGAAAAGTAATGTCAGGTAATTTGTCTACGGGCAGTTCACTGACGGGGTGGAGCTACGAGAAGAACGGGCAAGAAACTCACGCCATACATAGACTAGTCAGACTAGCCTTGTGTACCTATCTATTTTGTCCAGATTATATTAGAAACAGTTCATTGTTACACAATCCATTTATAAATACTTCTTCTTCATGTTATGTTGTAGAAAACACACAGATGTGTTTCGTTCAAAAATTCAATAGAAACCTCTATCGTTTAACCTTCATTATTAATCTTAAAATTTCGATAACCGCTTCAAAATTAATTCAGATGTCATTTCAATGTAGCCTCAAGTCGGAGTATATCAAAGGAGTTAAATTACCTTATAATAAGCTAACGTCAAGAGCATTTATCGATCGTGTTACTAAAATAATCTTGGTGCTGCGAATAAAAATGGACTGTTGAATTTATTGGACTGCGGTTGTGTTAATTGGTCCTTTGAGAATAGTCTTTTTTTGTTTCGAACGATTATTTTTAATTTGAAGTGGGTAGCTCTATGTTATTTATTAATTTCTTGGCTTGTTGCTATAATAATACTGCTCAGTACGAGAGGAACCGCAGTTTCGGATATTTGGTTCATGCACTCGGCCGAGCGGCCGGTGGTGCGAAGCTACCATACGCCGGATTATGCCTGAACGCCTCTAAAGTCTAAGGCTGAAGCCAGCCTAGCCGAATCTGGCAAGATATGCTCACCGTAGAGCCCCGAGAGTCGGGAGGCTCTAAACAACGTGGCAAATGTCTGAAAAGTGCTTGAATTAATCGGATTTTGTATCTATATGAGCCGTACAGCCTTTCACATAAATTCTAATACAAAAAATGGATGTATGGATGGGCGATTATTACTCAATCACACCAAAACGGCTGGAAGGGTCTGTATGAAATTTGGCACACAGACAGATTATATTCTGGAATAGTTGGAATAGCCTTCTATTGACATAGCACGCGGGCGATGTCACGAATGGAAGGTAATGTGGCATGATTAGTTATAATTGAGAATAAAAAATATAAGCAAGTATTTTGGTGAAAAATCATTTATATTACTGTTTACGCCACTTCGAACGGCCCTGTGCCGCCTGCAACCAACGGCCGCCCGCCACTCTGACAAGGTCGTCGGTCCATCTGGTGGGGGGCCGTCCCACGCTGCGCCTTCCAATACGTGGCCGCCACTCGAAGCACAGGACCGTTCGCAGTGGCGCAAATTAGGTGAGGCCTGTGTTCAGCAGTGGACGTCGTTGGATTGATATGATGATGCTGATGATAACTTTTTACCACGTTTATATTTATTAGTGAGTAAAGACACTTAAGCCTGCTGTACACGGGTAGAGTATACGGTAGAGTAATAAGATTGTCGTTTAATAAACAAAGAAATTCTATTGGAGAAGCAGTTCAATGACCCCTTGGACTGTTTGTGTAACGACAGTTCCGTCTGTTAAGTTCAATATCACAAGTTACCAGTGATATTCTACGTTGAATTTCCCAACTCGATTTGCTCAGCAGACGAATCGATTGATCGAATCAGGAAGCTTTGCCCTCTTGTTTCTGTGTAACTACTAAAAGTTTTGAAACTTCTAGCAAATTTTAACCTTATATGCAGTAATTAGGGTATTGCCTTTGTTTGATGGAAGCTGGATACAAATTTTAAATTAGCTTCGATAGAAAGTACCTATGTAAAACTAAATATATATACAGTCTTTTTACTTATAATTTAGGATTAGTTTCAATATCGAAATAATAAAGTATTTTCAGTCCATTACGGTTGACAGACAGATGCCCTAAGATGGCATTTCTTCTGATATTGTTTGTATTAATGTCAAATAAATACGACCACAGAACACCATTTTTCTGTGAATACGACAATTTAAAAATATTACAATCGACTGTAATTATATCTTACTACTATAATATTGGGTCTCGCTCACTCCGTCCATCCGTCTCGTCGTGTCTGTCCATCTGTTACAGTGTTATGTCTCTGAATCTACTTATGTTATCGACAATTCGACATCGGTGCGCGAGTTTGACTCGCACATAAAATTGTAAAAGTTTGTAAATATAAATGTACAATACGCGTGATCTAACTTGACTGGCTTGAACTTTCGCTCATATCCCGTGTTAAAAGTATGATACCCCCTCCGCTTCTGTCACCACTGAGTTCCGCACTTGTTTACTGCGCAGCCACTCGCGCGATGTTCAGGCCGGTCCTCTTAAATCTCGCGTACTGTACTTATTTCTGAATGTTTATTGTTTTTTCACACAAAACTAATTAATCATCAGAATAACATATTGTATTGTATGTGGAATAAATTTAACTACAAAATACTATATTATTAAATTGTCTATGTATTATGCAAATGTTTTATGAATTCCAACTATGTGGAACTTTCTTAACGTGATATGTCAAGTCCCGTGCATCGGTTCTACTTCCTTACCTTCATTTTAAAGTTTTACTCGTAGTTTATTATGAATACTTGGAAGACATGATAAACTACGTGATGAAGTTCTATATTTAATTACTCACTATTTAAAAAATTATATTCTATAAATAAATTGTCACATGCATCACTTCACAATAGCTGAACCGACTTGGTTTATTTATAGTATAGTTAAAATCTCGCTGCAGACTTGGTCATAAATCATAATCGGAGTAGGGATGTGCGCTAGTTGCGCGCGCGCAAGGCCATTATCGATAAGTTTCCAATGTCTCCATTGAAAATTGGCAAAAATGTGTGGAAAATGCAGAATTGCTGCAAGATGAAGACTTAAGAAAAGCACATTTATGCGAAGAGTTCATCATTCATGTGGATGATGATGACGATGACTCAGACGAAGAATTTTAATTTTCTATTTTTAGTTTTATATAAGTATACGTTCTTTTGTTTATATATTTAATATGCTTTGTAGTAAATTTGGTAATAAAATAAGAAAAAAATGTCTATTTATTTCTATCACCCATTTATAAATATATAAAACTATCAATATCACTCATCGACTGCAGTAATGCACAGGACTACGTGTGGGCGTGGCCTGCCCATAAGGCCCGTGAGTGGGAAAGAGAGCGAAACACTCGAATGATTTATGACCGAGTCTGCAGCGAGATTTTAACTATACTATAGTTAGTAATTTGTCAGGATAAATTTGTATAAAATTACTTTGATTTTTCTATGGGAAAAACTTGTTTTACAATAGTGTATTTGTATTGAAATTTTGTTAAAATACACACGTGCGTAGAGTTGTTTGCCGATAGTATTCACATACTTTCATGCTACAGCTACTATTTAATAAGATCTAATTTGAGCCGGGTTGAATCCTCAAATAACACAAATATTTATGTGGTCCGGCAATCGTAGTTAAGACTTAGCACGGGGGTGTTAGTGAATCTTCTGATTGTTAATTTTACTAATAATTTTAATCATTCCGGATCTCACAATTATGCCCACAATTACTTTAAAAAAACTTTTCTCTTCACTTTTAGTTAACAGTGACGCGTTTTACCGTTAATTGAACTATTATTTATATAATTCAAAGAATCTCCCAGACACCTCACATCTGCACTGATTCAATCGTTTTCCTCAATCAAGCAATATTGTCAATCGGCTGCTCCGGATGCTTTTTGTGAACCCCTAAACGATTCGCTCTTGGTGGTCTATTGATTCTCGCATTCGTAAATATTACAGTGAATCTCTTATTTTTCCTTATTGCTACTTATTTATTCAACAAGGCTGTAAATAAAAGTTTTTATCCGTATTGCAATAAAAGTCATATTCGCATAGCTGAATATTGAAGTGAAACTTTAGGAAAATTGTCTCGAATTTCGTATGGTGACGTCATTTGTTAGTGTTCTACGCTTCTTACGTGGGTAGTAGTTAATCGGTTGGCAGACATTTTCCAGTTGCCCTCTCAATAAATAATACATCCTACTAGTGTTATTAATGGAAAAGTCTGTGAGGATGACATGAAACTTGACACATAGTTAGACTATGTTTTAGATTAACATAATAATATAAAGAAAGTCGTTAGGCGTCAAAGGATCAAAACTTATTACGGTATTGTTGGTTTTGGAACTTTTAAGTACATATTATATTTCCACTTCATAAATGTGAATTTACTTTGATTGCCGCCCTACTATAGCGTCTTAATAATTGTTGTTCATTAGGCTACGTCATTCAAGTGACGTCATCAAGATTTCTAAAAAGAGAAGCAGACGTTTTGGAAGTCACCTCGTCTGTAAATAAACAACGTGGGCTTGCAGACGTTGGTTTATCCTTATAATCTGTGGATCGGTGCGTCACAGTCGCGCCGGGGGGGCGCCGCGTATCGTCTCTACGGCTGATGACATTTTAAACTGACGCGTCATCTTAGTTGAAAGAAAATTATGTTTTTATTGGTAAGTATGAGGTGCAGTAATTGATGGTGGGAGTGACAATATTTTTCATTATCTAGGAAATGCATTAGTTTGTAGTTTTTCTAGTAGATCCAGTCGCGTAGTAATATCGAGGTTGAGGTTGACAGGCCTGGCAACATCGCAAGAGCCTTACATAAATATTTTCGTTACACAATATTATTTAGTTTGCCTTTAGAAATGTAATTTGCACAATACAACTAATCTACTGTCTGCCCTAAGCTGTTAGTTATCCTGTTACAATAACTGTTTTGTCTGTCGTCAGCATTGCTATTAAGTTTCACCAAAAGCGAACTACTGTACCGTTTATTTAATAATTATAATAATATGAAGCGAGCATGCTGGTACTAAGATGTTCGTAATGCTTATCGGGGTTAAGTAACGCTCAGTAAGGTGAGTTCATAGATGGGTGAATGTTTGTAGCATTTTCATTCTGTAGCCCAGACGGAGACTTGTGCTTCAGAAGGCATGTAAAGGCACTGGTCCCGGTTACCACTTTATGTGATAGTCGTTATCGTTAAGTCATGTAGGAATATTTCTGGGCGACTTGAAAATTCCCGCAACCAGGATCTGTATCAATATAATAATATTCTAGCACATTCACACAGCGCCATCTAGTCTAGTCCCAAATTAAGCAATTATATTTGCTTGTGTTATGGGTACTAAACAACTGATATACTACTTAAATACATACATGTTATAGATAAATTATACCCAGACACAGAACAAACCTTCATGCTCATCACACAAAGATTTGTCCTGGGTGGGGATCCAACCCATGACCTCCGGCTTAGCAGTCAGGGTCACTAAACACTAGACCAACAGGCCAGTCAATCAAGCCAAATTGATAAGAATAATAATAAATAAGGTTGTGAGAGCTTTTGAATACAGTTTGTTTGATTGCTCGCCTCCGGCGGCGGCCCCCGGTGTTTACAGTTACCTACTTGGTTTTAATCCCCTTAGGTAGATCGATTCATGCTGTTTGCACATTCGAGTGGAAGAAAAATGTGTTCGAAATATCCAAGGTGCTGCACTGATTGTTTATTCAATAAAGTAGAACTGAATTTTGTTTTAGACTGCCTTGGTAGCGCAGCGGGATGTGTGTACAACTGCTGTGCATGAGGTCTCGGATTCGATTCTCGGGTAGGATGAAAGTGGTATTTGGTTTTTAATAAAATAATAAAATTCGAGTATTGATATTTTCCCAGAGTTTGTAAAACAAATGTTTCCGGTTGATGTCAATAGGCTCGCCCACTATTTCATGGGTCCAAATATAGCTTGAAACGTGGGTATGAAACACTTCTACCTCTGCCGCCAGTTTTCCCAACACAGTACAGTACTAGCAACTCAAACTAGGCCTGAAGTGATAAACATATTATTTTTCCGCGACGTTTAGGTGTAGGCCTAGGTGCATTACCTCCACATGTAAGGGGTGATCCTATTGCCATTAATAGGCCACATTACATGACTCTGGGCTAATTTCAAGATAGAAAACCCCAACACCATTTTTGTCCGATGATCTAAACCGGACATATTTATTATCGTTAACAACTACTCTGTTCACCAAAATTAGTTTTGTCTACCAATTAACGTTACCCAAAAAAATACAAAGTATACCAAAATAAGAAACGTGGTAGAATATTATTATTATTATATTATTAGTAAATTTGCAGTCTTTTAATCTAAATTTGCAATCTAATTTTCTTAGATGTTTGCACCATTGTCCTATTTAAAAATTTTACCACAGCCTTTATTATTTTTCTTCTTTTTCTCTAAATGTACCTTTCTGTTTTATAACTTTTACCGACCACATTCTAAAAACAATGAAAGTAAAACCTGGATTAAAACTCTTAAGCCACTACTGAATCCAGCAGACGGCTGAACTTTACAGGCTATAAAGGTTCAAGTTAATTTATTGTTCCGTATCACGACTTTCTTTACTGTAATTAGTGTAATGCCGACTACGTACTTACGTAAAGGTTTTCTACGGTACTGTTGGAATTCACGTCGGTAAGCTTTGAAACGTTTCGTTTTATGTGCGTTGCAACGGTTTAATTTGATTTCACTGTATGTTTCAATGTTAATATTTGTGGAAAAATGCATCAAGTTGAAAATTCGTCACTTTCACGCTGGGCACGGTCTTTTTCAAAGAATGTGGAGGGAATTTAGCCTACTATACTATATCACGCTGGCCAAACGGGTTGGTGTACGGTTTGTTTCGAATCATCCTTTTCTTGTAGTAGGTACTCTTGTCTGCATAAGGTTACTCCCTTAGTTGCCTTTTACGACGTCCAACTATAGTTGAAAATTATAGAACTTAGAAATTTTTTCAACCTCAAAAGCATGAAAGCATGTTAGCACTAGAGATAGAGGGCTATATTTTAAGGATACTGTGTGATTTCGGGCCAGTATACATTCAACGAACATATATGTAGTTCTTGATCTTTGGTATTTCTCGACATTTCTCCTCAGAAATAAATTTCTTGCCATACAATTTACCACTATATACGTTGTAGTTTAAAGTTCATCTGACTCATAGATTTAAAAGAAAATACGAGATGTAAATTGAACACACCACATCTAGAATAACATTTACCGGCAAAAAGTCCTGTATTGAATATAACTGCCTTGGTGGCGCAGCGGGAAGTGTATACGACTGCTGTGCAAGAGGTCCCGTGTTCGATTCCCGGGTCGCGGGTGAAAATGTATTGGGCTTTTCTATCATGAAATACCAGTATTGAGATTTTCCTGGAGTTTGGTAAAATAAATGTTCCCGGTTGATGACAATAGGCTCGCCCCCTATTTCATGGGACCAAACATACCCGGCGAAATGTGGGTGTGAAACACCTCTGCCTACCCTTTCGGGGAAAAAGGCGTGATGTTATGTTATGTTATGTTTTCAAGTCAAGTCATAAAAATTCGCAATTGAAATGTTATAGAACTAAATGATGCCAGTATAATGAATAAACGATATTAAATTTCATCGTAAACTAGCTACTTTTATAATGATTTAAACATACTGCAGTGTGAAGGGTTTTCTTTGAAATAGCGTTGCGTGCCTCTAAACCCGGGGTGTAAGCAATTGGCTGTTGATTGGGAGCCACTGGCGACGGAATGGCGCCACTAGTTGTAGTGGTGTGAGACCACAGAACAATGAAAACTTATCTCTGTTCTGTGGAGAGTACTAGTTATTCCTTAGCAATAATAATTCATGTTGTTTCTTTGATATGTTGCAACATGAAAAGGTGTTAAATAAACAAACACATTGACATTTATAATATTACCAAATGAGTAAATTAGTAAGGCTATAACCGTGTACATAAAAGCTTTGCAATCCAAACATACCAAATATAACAATATTTAAATCCCATTATTTATTCGCGCAGTTAGTTTGCGAAAAGCTTTTTACATAATTCTATCCTTGAAACATATTTAGGTACAACATAAAATGATCTAATATACTATCTATCTATTACGTTAGTACACCGTAGACGCGGCCAAGGTGACTCCTATAGGTACAGACGGTTTATAAAAACGTCCAAAACCACTTTCTGTAATTGTGGGAATGTGATACTCAATCGTTTTTTTGTCTGCGCCCCATATTTTAGGTCTTGTGGGAATTTATGAACAATAATGTTTAGTCTATTAAATCTATTAAGTTATATTCAGCTTGTTACTGTTCCGATGTTATAGATCGTAGGCGATGATATTAAAATTAACATAAAGTACTTTGAAGCGATGATGGTGGCTCAAATACCCTTGAATAAATTCGATTTGTATGTCTAATCCAACCTGCATTAGGCCAGCGTGTGTGGATTATGGCCTAAAAACTTTCTCAGGTCTCTGGATAGAGGAAAGGAGACCCGCGCCCAGCTGTGGGACATTAATGGGTTGCTGATGATGATTAAACGATTACTAGCCCACCGAAGCCAGCCCTAAAATTCTTACGCGAAAATTTATAATGAGCTGATCTTTGTGACATATTTCATAATTACGACAACAAATAAACTTTGTATTTTTTATCTCGCACAGAGAATCAGCATTGCCATCCAGCGTGGCAATGCTGCTAGCCTTCTGGGCACTTTCCCTTGTGACAGTGATGCCGACGAATACTTTGACGCCTAGGCCATATTACATTTTGTATTATTATTTATTTATAGTATTGTAAATAGTATTTGTAGATATGTAAGTAGATAGTTTTTATTTAGTTTTAAAATATGTAATAACATTATTATAAAAATACTTTGTAACCTAGATTCTGAATAAATAATATTAGAAATTTAACCGAGCAATTATTTTCCAAATTAGACAGTTTTTTTTTAAAGAAACGTGCGTTTTCATACAATTCTCACCTTTATAGAATAACGACGTAACTATATTGAAAATGTTTTTGACAAGGGACAAAAAGTTCTGCGATCGCAAGTTTTTTTTCGATATTTCACCTAACACATTCATAAAGTATAAACAAAAGTAGTGCGTATAAAAAGTGCGTTGCATTTTATCGTAATTATACGTGTTGGGGAAAGAGAATTTGGAAGAGTTAGACATAACCAAGAGAATATTTTTACTATAGTTATTGACTCTACGTAATAAGTGTAATAACAAATTTGTGTTTATTTTTTTTTCGCTATTGATGCTATATATTAGTTTAAGATACGTTTCTTTCTCTCAAGGTAGGCAGCGGCTTGGCTGGGCCCCTAACATTGCTAAAGTCCATGAGCGGCAGTAACCACACCATCAGGTGGGCAGCCTGTTTGACCTTTTTTTCAGGCAATAAAAAAATGAATAAATAGGAATTCCATTTTTCCAGCATTGTTAACCAAAGACATCTTTAAAGTTCGACTTAAGATCTTCAATAAACGACAGTATTAAGGGCCTTATCGTCGATTTTCAGTCGTCGTTGCCAAATCTGGTACATTTCCTTTGTGTTCGCACTTAAACAGCAGCCCTAGCTTAAACAGCAGCTAAAGCTAATTTTAGATAAGAACTAACTTAGTACTTCTGTGGGAGTCGAAACGTTATCTTAAGAAATTATTGAACGTTTATTGAGTTCTAGATTAGTACAACTCGCTAGTGAGTACCTGGCCTTAGACGCATAAAAGAACTTATTTCTCAATTAATGATTCTAGAACTTCACGTATATTTTTAATAATAATAATAATGTATGTGAGAATTTAATTTAATAAAGGAAATAATAATAATAATAATGCGAGCGAGGGCTGTGTTTGATAACAACCAGTACAATCACTTCATTTAAAACGAGATTACATTTACAGTATAAATTCTTTTGATTATAATTTATTTATCAACCACGGTAATCATATGAATCACAATGATATCTAAGAAAATAGTTATTTCACAGTAATCCCTAGTTATGTCTGAATGAATACTGAAATGTTCTTAACCAATAAGAAATGCAACAGCGAAGCGCTCCACTGATTGCCTCGGGACCTCTTGCGTTATTTACAACTGTGTTGAGGGAAAACTCACCTGCCTTTGTTGGATTTCATATAGGACTGTTGTTTTATACTTAGTTTTGTATCTATGTTCTTCGTACTCATAACTATACTAGTACCTATATATCTAACTATAAAAATGAATTGCTCTAAAACTCGTGAGCGGCTAGACTTTGGCTTGTTTTGGTTTTGAAAATATAGAACAACTAGAAGTCGCGCGTGGCCCGTCGTTCTTTATTTGACCACTGTTTAGCTCCTATTAGCCGTAGCGTGGTGTTATATAGCCTATGTTACTCAGTGATAATGTGGCTTTTTAACGGTAAAAGAATTTTTGAAATTGGTCCAGTAGTTTTTAAGTTTCTTTCTTTTGACTGGCCTGTTGGTCTAGTGGTTAGTGACCCTGACTGCTAAACCGGAGGTCGTGGGCTATCCCCACCCAGGACAAATCTTTGTGTGATGAGCATGAGCATAAAGGTTTGTTCTGTGTCTAGGTGTAATTTATCTATAATATGTATGTATTTACAAAAAAAAATGTATTTAAGTAGTATATCAGTTGTTTAGTACCCATAACACAAGCAAATATAATTGCTTAATTAGGGGACTAGATGGCGCTGTGTGAATGTTGTAAAATATTATTATTATATTATTATTATTTCTTACATAAAAAATTTTATACAAATCTTTCCTCTTTAATATATTAGTAGTATTATTTAGTATTAGTAGTATAGATATAAATTGCGAGGAAAATAGTAAAATAAACAATTTTATTTTCCCATACAAGCTGTTAACTTATACTTTTGACAGAACGACGTATGTCGTATCAGTTTTTATGTGTTGTCCTGTTTGAATTATAACTAAATAATATTTTTATATATCTATACTAATATTATAAAGAGGTACCTAATGTTTATGGACCTGGGGCTAGAGCTAGAGTTCACAAGTATCATGTATGTGATCCAAATTAAATAAAAACTATTGAGTAGCAAAGTTCTTCAAATGAAACGCATACTTTGTTTCAGAGAAATATCTAATAAATTTGTCAAACATATCTAAGAAAGTTCCGTAAATTCAATGATATTGTAAACATACAATATCATTGCGTAAATTAGTATCTTGCTTCGTATAGTTCTTTTGAAATGTTCTAAAACTTGAAAGTTACCGTAACCTGTGCTTTCCTTCCCTATTCATGTCTAAATTAATTACGAAGTTATAAAAATACTTTTTATTTTTCTTGCTTAAATAAAACAGTTTGTTAGGGTTATATGAATATTGAAATTCTGTTCTTGGAAATCTATTTTATCGATGAGATAAGAATTTTGACTAAGTATAGGTAGATTTCGAGTCGGTAGAGTCAACGAAAAAATATCGTAGTTTCGGATGTGGTTACACATACCTGTAATTAGGGTTGCCAGGTCGCCAAACCGAATAGCCGGACAGACCAGCCAGTTTGGCCGGACATTTGGGTAGAAAAGCCGGACACCCTATATTATTGAGGATTTTGTCTCAGTATTAATAGGTACGACAAAAAAATTGTGCGTGGGCGACCGAGAGTCGACTCTCGTCACCTGCGCTCGGCGCGCGAATTTTGGTTTTGTAGACTTCCAAAAATGTGTCTGAATTTTCTAAAGTTTGACAGGCTCGATACCGTACGCGCGAAATGTTCACATTAACATTCATAAACCAGCAACAATTCATATACTAAACCTAGACCCATTTACATATATCTACATAACCCAAGGAAGTTAAATAATGTTCTTCACACATAAAAATACCGTCTGAAATTTGAAGTAATTCAAGGTGCGTGACCCGAATACGTGAGATGTAAGTTACACTCGATTTATGACCGTTATCCGCGAATTTGTTCGTTCCCGGGACCCATCCAACGACTTGTTTATACCAAGAGAACACCCTAAGGGAGCTCCAATAGTAAAACGTATACAAGTCGAACAAGATGCGAATTTGTTCGATCTAATATCTTTTGCTTTTAAATTGTGTTGCATTTGTCTTTGGTGGTTTGCGTTTGTGGATGTTGTGAATTGTTATTCTTTTATTGTATTTTTACCCAAAGAGAGGGGTTATATCTGTGTCTGTCTGTGGCATCGTAGCTCTTAAACGAATGAGCCAATTTTGATGCGGTTTTTTTGTTTGAAAATTGACAAGATTGTGATGTTTAATATTATAAAGCTGAAAAGTTTGTTGGGTTGAACGCGCTAATCTCAGGAACTACCAGTCCGATGAAAAGTTCTTTTAGTGTTGGATAGCCCATTTATCTAGGAAGACCATAGGCTATATAACATTACGCTACGGCTAATAGGAGCTAGGCAGTGGCCAAACAAAGAACAACGGGAGCGTAGCCCCCGGCAAAGCTATATACTATAAATCACATTATGATTGGACGAACTAAAATAAGCCTTTCTCAAAAACGAAGGCGGTAAAAGAAAATTAGTTTTTGCACCATCTGCAAAATATAAGGAAAAGTGCGAGTTTGTTTTTTCGCGAAATGAATATTAGATGAAGAAATTCATCAAAAATCTTTTCTTTTTTCTACACCAAGACGTTGCTACTAATTACAATATACCCAGCTAAGTACTTATACCTACTTCATTTTACTTAAAATCGTTAGAAAGAGGAAAAATCTCAAGAATTTTTCCACGCCAACATAAAACCCTTAATTGATTACGATCAGACGTCATTGAAATAATCCTGTAATTAAAATTCCAGAAGATCAGACGTTAATCGAGGCAGAGATCGATGCGGGCCTCAATTTACATTTCAGACCCATCCAGTTGATCTACCCTTGAATATTGTTAATACAGTTTTGGGCGTACCATTGTTACTTTAAAGCCCGCGTAAATTTAACTTGTATGGCGTAGTCTTTTGTTTCACAGCGCCATTATGGCGGGCTTTGCTGATGACGTTTTGAATTTCGAACGTCGGTCGTTCTGGATTATGTTAATAGGCGGGCTAGTGGTGGCTATTTAAAATGAATGTAATAATTAAAATTTGGCATTTGTTTGAAATTTAAAATGCACTAATGTGACCATTATTGTTATCTTTTAACTTTTTTCTAATAATAATATAATACTTACTTACCTACTGGCTACCGCTTGTGGCTTCGCCAGCTTGTTATGTCGTTTAAAATAGCTCTTGTCCTTTTCCAGGTCTTAGACCATCTCTTCGTGAAATTTCATGAACATTGGTTAAGTAGTTTACCCTCTACATCCAAACTTACAGATTTTA
Source organism: Laspeyria flexula (assembly GCA_905147015.1). Taxonomy (NCBI): domain Eukaryota; kingdom Metazoa; phylum Arthropoda; class Insecta; order Lepidoptera; family Erebidae; genus Laspeyria; species Laspeyria flexula. The sequence continues at coordinate 4,005,262 of LR989964.1, read as the reverse complement.
TCTCTTCACAATATTAGTCCAGATATTTATACTTGGGTTACTCTTCTAATGTACAAAAGTAAATTTAACGTCTCTTAAATCAATTACAATCCTTTTAACGATATTTTAATCGTTGAATCCCAGAATCATGTTCAAAATTGCGCTGTGGTTAAGTTTAAAGTTTTAATGGCACTTTCAAACTATTATATTATAACTTTAAAGCCAACATTAATTGCAAACTGTTACAATTAATCAAAAACCTTATTAAGATAGCCCGTAGGTTGTTTATTAGTTTTCTTATCTGACGCTCCGTCTGCTACTGAGCCTTGTCCTTGGGACTAAGAAGACGAATCGACCAAATATATCGTTTGCGTGGCAATTTGTGTCAAAAACTTCGGAGGTAAGTATTATATTAATTAACTGATTAATTAATTTATTTGTGTTGGTAGATAGGTATCTTTTCCATATATATTTCTACTAGCTTTAGTATGGTTTTTAAAACATGATGATGCTAGTGGTACGTAAAGATAGATTGTTACAGTAATTTTATAGTTCTTTTCAGTAATTTTATCTGTAAATATTGGTAAGCCTTGTGCATTTTCTTCCAGAACTGCATTATTTTTTTATTTACCTACGCAATGAAACCGATAACATTAAAAATATAATAGGTTAATTAAACATATTTTTAAAATAACCAACAAGAAATTTTTGCTTAAAATCAGGTGCGGTGTAACTAAACTAATTAAAAAATAAAATTTTAAAAGTACGTCCATGAATTGAATTCTTTCAATTTACATTCGTCATTCGACAACAGATCTACGGACCAATCACGTTCAAGTTCTACATTTGACGCATGCGCGTCCGTAGGCGTCGGGTCGATACCGCGTGTGACGTCACGATGTTCTGACCAATGGCGCCGAGCCGTCGCACATCAATCGATGTTCATGTACGATTCTGCTATTTCCTTGCTTCTTTTTGTTCCTACTGTCGCCATTGTGTGTATTTAAATACGTCTTTGTTTTGTGTTTTCACGGCCAATGGGAACTGTTGATTTATACACCTAATCCCTTTCATTTGGGATTATTTAACAGTGACCTCCTATTTCCATTGCATTCGTTTACTGATAAAGGTACCTACCTACCTAACTGTATATCTTGAAATATTTAGGTGTTGAGACTTAGACCACATATTTTTACAATAGTAGACTCATTAAAGATGGTTTCAAGATATTGACTATGAAACTGAAATCTAGAGTTATTTTGGTATTTTTTTAATAGTTGGTTTTTAATTACTGTATACCTTCTTTAGTTTAAAAAAATACCTATAACCTAAGAAGGTTAAAGGTTAAAATACTCAAGCAATTGTAAGCATAGAATAGTTAGTAGGTACTTTTTAATTTCAGTGTTTTTTTACATCAATGCGCACTAAACTCCTTTTAGGGCTTTCTTTGCATTTATTCTTGTGTTGTTTACATTATTTCAACATTAATGTTTTTGTTTGTGTATGTATGTTGCATTACTATTGTATAATTTATGAATTTGTTAACTTATTTGTACTTTTTACATAAATAAACAATTATTATTATTATTATTAAAGCCTAGGTCTATGATTTTAAAGTAGGTATGTATCTGTTTTATCTTTTATAATGCTTTAATGCATTATCACAGTTTATAAAAATATGGAATCTATACGTTTAAAGAGATCCACTTTTTGCATAAAACATTTCAAAAGAGAAAATTTCAAATACAAACTCTTTCGAACTGCCACAAAGTAACCCTCATTTAAAATGTTAAACTCGTATTTAAAACATAAGTTACCTACCGTCGAAAAGGCACTCGGATATATTATGGAATGTTCACAAACAGTACCTTGCCCTTATTCGGGACTGTCGGGAAGTTTTCGTTCGAAACTAAGGTTTATTCAGTTACGTGGTTTTAGAAAAGATCTCATATTAGGTACTTATATACCGTGCACTATTGACAGTTGACTTAAAAACTTTTTAGAGTCATATCAGATAAACTATCTAGACATTATTAAACTAAAAAACACTTTTCTATTACGCCTCGTGTTTCTATTGCGATTCTTAATACAATTTTTATTTATTTTTACATTTTTATTAATGTGGTTAGGTAGATTTGTTCCATATTTGATTACTTTGACCAAGACCAGACCCTTAGACAAGTGGCAAATTGCTGATTCTATTCGAAATATTTAAATGTCACATCAATACATTTGAACACAACCCTGACATAAGCTATTGGCATGTCACATGAGCAATGTACCAATCTGACATGTCGTCAGAATAGATAGATCGGATAGATTGTCACTTGTCTAGCCCACAAGATTTGTAAGTCTACTAAATCTGCACGGTACACTCCTTAAGTAGACGCAGGTATGTCCCACAGTGGACCTCCTACGGCTGAAGATGATGATATATATATAGCCTAAGCCGTAAATACACCTCATTCTGAGATTCAAAAACTTACGATGCGAGCTTTCCGACGGTACAGAATAGGGACTCAGATGTATGTTTTTATCTCATGAATTGTAATGTCTCGCATAATAACGGCGGGCTCGAGTGTGCTTCAGCTTTTTCAAGCCTTGGGGGCAGATATTGTCCTGAATAACCCTTTTACTGAAGGAAACATTAAATAAAATCACTATACAGACAGATAACGTTGTACGTATTGGGTAAAAATGGTTAGATGGCGTGTTATAGGCGCCTGAGGCTATCCCGTCACCTATTCCTTCAAACTGTTTCTGGAAAATTCTATTTGTGAAATGTTTTATTTTACTTTTATGGGAATTGGGACAGATTATATTATTCGTCATGGGATTTCATGTTGTTATTAATTGATTTATTGTATCTGTCTCCTTCATTTCCATTCATCTCCATATTTTGTTAGAAATATTTCTTTTTCAATTTTATTTTTGGTATTCAAATATAATCTTTTTTTCTTTCTAATAAATATAAAAAAACAGTAACACACGCTGCAGGGCAAGGTCTCCTCTCTTCCTTGTTTCTTCTAAGAAGAAGGGGAAAGATTTTTCATCTTTTAACAAAATTAAAACTAATATGTTTTCATTATTAACCACAGAAGATACCTCAGACCATAGAATAAAAATAAAAATCTTCACCGTTACAAAAAATTTTAAAATTACCAAAAATATGTCCACAAAACTATGTACCACAAATTTAGCAATTAAGTGTTAAATTAATTCAATTTGCTTGCAACAAAAGTGTACAGCTTGGAATTCAAATGTATCTCAACAGATTGTGAATACCAGACTAAATGCAGGCTGTGTGTAAACCAGTGAACATCCTAGACAAACAACATTTAGATGCTTTAACAAAATTAACATAACTGGAGTGTAGAGAACGTTTATTGTGCAAAACGTATGGGTTACGGGGTTTTGTGCTCGTCTGTTGACGGCACAGAACAATAAAACCTATCTCTGTTCTGTGGTTGACGGTATGCAAATCATTGGTTTGGTGACGCGTATGCAATTGTTAAATATTGTTTTTTGATTTGAAACATTCATAATGTCAATTAAATTTAAAAAAATCAGCAACCCATTAATGTCCCACTGCCGGATCCTCTCTCCTCTATCGAGAGAGCTGAGATGGTTTAGGCCATAATCCACAAACGCCGGCAAAGTGCGGGTTGGTGGATCAGACATACACTTAGAATTTCTTCTAGGGTAGGTAATAGGTATGTGGGTTTCCTCATGATGTTTTCCTTCACCGTCAGCGGATGTTTAGTCACATGACTACATGACTAGTACATATAAATTCCACAAAGTGAAATCCACATTGGTACTGTGGACTTGCCGGTCACTTATCCATACGGCTACCATCGCACACACAAAAAAAAACTGGCTGCTATTGCTGACTATGCTATTTCTAACTAAAAAGTTTGTAAAACAAATTAAGGATCCATCTGTTCGATGGTCTTTGATCTGACATACCGAGTATAATTAAATCTTTATCAATTGGAAGATAATTTTATCGATTGGACAAGGTGATGAAGGCCGATTGACTTGCTCGAGAATGACGCTAAACATGGCGCTTATGACGTCATCTCTTTGCATAAAAACTTCATACTTAGTAAAAGTGCACTACCCAGTATTCTCTTCAAATATTAGTATTGTAAAAACTTTAATAATTTGAAATGCGTTCATATTCCCGTTCAATAGCGAGAGAAGCGTTGAGAGAACTCGCATTTAGTCTTCGAGTTGGTATTGATTTTCAAGAGTTATAAGTTTCCCTCGATGTGGTGAACATTTAACAGCTTTTATAAAGGATTCTAACTTTGTACTAGATTGTATAAAATCTGTTAGATGAACTTATGATAAGGTTTGTTTAATACTGGTTAAACATATTATATCAGTGTGGGTGAGCTTCGTTCGGCTGGCAACAGTAAGTAGTAGTTATCAATTTTACCACTAGGTGAGCCACAAATCTGCCACTTCCACGGCATAAAAAAAATGGTTACCAAAAACCCGTTAGGGCTTACTTGTATACTTTATCCCTTAGAACATGACAGTGATCAGAACTAAGAACTATTTACTCAATAACTTGGACAATGGAAGGATATTTATACAAATACTTTTTGTAAGATTAACTTTATGAATTAAACCTCGTCTCTATAAAAGAAGGAGCAAAAGGAAATTAACCTGTTTTCCTGCGATAAGTCACAACAAAGGCAGCTTAACGGCAAACCATGTGAATGACCCGTGAGCGCTTTATAAATGCCGTTTGAAGGCCGTTAAAGTAAACACAAATATTTGACAATGAAAGATGATGTGATAAGGCCCGCTACCACTATGGCGGTAATTTGTTACTCGTTTCCGTATGAAATCAAACTAATATATCTGTTTGGTTTCGCCTTGAGCCACTTTTGTGGGTTAGCGATGATTCCCCCGTTTTTGTTTCCCCTCGAAAATTTTTCTATTCAATAATTACGTATTACAAATAAAATCACCATTAACCCACTTTTGTATCGGATATGGCATCAATACAAAAATATTTTTTTAAATGGCTCATTTGGTGCAAAAGTCTAAAAAGCGTACCTACTCAATTTTAGCATAATTTCTAATAAGAGAGTGCTAAAAGGCCTTCGAATAATATATTAGTATTGTTGGTAAAAGAAATACAATCATTTTTTTTTTTACAACGCTATCAATTACTGCTAGTTACTACTCTTGTTATAATTTTTTTATATCTCAATTTACTTTATTCATAAGATTGACCATTCTTAGGTCTAAACTGGAGATGTGTTTAAATTACTTAACGTTTCTTGGCTTTGTATTACCACAACTTCTCTCTTTTTGTTTTATCATGATTTAAGTGGAGTCCAGACCTAAGAGCATCATACAAAAGGTGACCTTATTGTCTAGGGCACAATCACTAGAACGGCGAAAAAAACGATAACTACATAATTACCATATTATATTTTACCCTTAATGTTTAATGCCTTTACTCTTCAAATACCTATATAGACACGCCTTTCCATTTACAAAGTAATGACGCAGTATTTTATACTCGTAGATAAGCTTTAACAAAGTGCAGAAAGCTGATTGAAGGACGATGCGGCCATAAATACTTATTTAATTAAATAGTGCGCTGAAGAACTTCATAGGTATATCTCTAGAGACCTTGCCTTGCTCGTAATAGTTGTACTATATAACACTTGCGTCATTTATATGCAAATATAGTGTCTTGTGCATTTAGATTTGTGGTAGGTACCTTCTTACATAAAAGAGGTTTGGTTTAGATTTATCTTGGTGTGTGGAACTCGATACACTAAGAACATTATGATCCCACATATCCTCACCTGTTAGTGTACCACGTATTATGTGCACCAGTATTGTCTTCTTCATCATTCTTGAGACTTGCGAAAGTCTTTTTTCTTATTTCACTCGTAATTAATTTAAGAACTGTGTTTCTTCTTGGGATTACCTCGATGAGAACTTCATTGAATAACATAATTATTCCCAAATTGTAAATATACTTTTCTTAATTTGCGAGTATTCAAACGCGTTCAATACTTGCTATTGAACGCGTTGAACCGTAAACTACAATTTCAACAAACAACTAACAATATTTTGAAATACAGTTTGTTCTTACAAAAAACATTATAACGTCACGACCTAATGCGTAGTCTGTGAAGAGCCTTAAATGCAAATGTATTAGATTGATCTGCTCCAGCTTCACCCTTAATAGTAGAGTAACAGCAGTCTTGATAAATTAACGTTCGTCAGTTGTCAGCATGCTCTTAGCTTGTCACGGGGCATTAGCTTTATTGTACTCTCCAGAGTGGATGCTAACCTTTCACACAAACTGACCTTTGTTACTAACCTTAATTTAGCAGCGCTTGTATCTTGAGGTTTATTTAGATCGATTCAGAGTGATATTGAACTCGGTAAGGTCAAGTTTCATTGATTTTATTAACGTTAGGCTTTATAAGCGAAAATATTTTTAGTTGAAATCTAATGAATTGATTCAAACATTAAACTGGTGTTTATTTCACGATTAGGTACATTAATTTATTTAATAATATATGTTAAAGTTTGTTTTACTTTTTATAAAATAGTTTCACAACTAGCATGAAATATCAATTAAGTTTTAATTAACAGTTACCTGACCTCAAGACCATAGTTTTGATATGCATTTTTTTAAATTGAAATGAGAACTATATCAGAGTGCAATTTTGCATTTGAACAAAAAAAAAACGTACAAGATCCTGAATTTTATTTTGGAAAACATCTAAAAACAGATTTTTTATTATCAAATCAAGGTATACCTACCATGTGAAGCCTAGTAAAAATATTGTTTTTCAAGTTTTTCTATAATTCACCTTCTTCTATACTCGTGAATAAAAAAAACAATATTTGCCTCTCTGTATATTTTCTAAGCCTAATATTATGTGAACCGAGGTTCGTAGCAATGATGTGTCTGTCAGGTCGGCTGATTGATCGCCGGGATGCGATTATACGACGTAAGATCGATCGGTTTGTCAAACCTTTTCTCCATTACGTCTTTTAGACTGCTCGAGTTTATTAACTTTGTGGTACTGTTCCAATTTGATATTAATCTATGTGGGTTACATAGATTACTTTTGAATATTACTCTCGGGGGTATAGCTTTTCAGCACCCTTTTCACATCTATGTGTGATTTTCATAAAAGTTTATATTTTGTTTGCAAATAAAACAATGAGTTTTTAGGTAATGTTCCCCTGTTATGTCCTTAAATCTAAAGCAAAATCTATCAGTGATAAAAAAGAAAGGAAACTTGTTGGCAGATAAATAGATTCCGAAATGGTTCGTGAATTAAAATGTGAAGCTCACTTAAAGCCAACGAAATGCTATTCAAAGAGAATGTTAAGGGCGCTCAATAAAGTATTTCTATTACTGAATAGATCCCTGTCAATTTAACGCTTGGTTTTGTTCAAAGAATTCATTATTATTTAAGAAGTAAATTATCTTCCATATAGTAGATAATTTACTATTTAAATTGAATTGTCGCAAAAGATTAGGATACAGTCAGACTATTTACAATATGACATCACGTTGTTTAAATACACAAACTGCATCCAAACACAACCACTCTGTCGATATGACTAGTGTAGCGATATAGCTATAAGTAGTTGATGAGAGATTTGAAAGAAGATAATTTTGAAACTTATAATAATATACATAAAATGGAAACTTGATCGACAGACAAATCTTCTTGTAACTGTTTTGCAGTACGACAGTCTAATGTTAGATGAAAAACGAAACCACACGTAGAACAGCAATACATTTTCGTCGGTAATTAATAATTTAGTACAATTTATATCAATAATTGATGCATTTTATTTAAATCAATACAAATGTCATTAATTTTAATAAAATTACGCTGTTCAGGAACTTGCATAATACGCTTTATCCGTTGTATGAATAATTATGGCTATTCGATATCTCGTGACTAAAGTATCGTCGAGGTTTTATTGTGAAATTCGACCCATATTCAGTCCAAATAAGGCCCAAATTCAAGTCGCGTAATGTGGCAAATACATTACTCTTAATCTGCTAGACTTGGCCGCCTTGTGGTCTCCTTTTATGTTAAAGTTTGTTCTGATTCCGGGTGAATCGACCTCTGGTTGCGTCGTAAACCTAGTTCTGTCGACGTATTTAGTGTGAATTAACGAGAATACTTACTAATGGAATATGTCACAAAAACTAACTGGCATCTAAATTTCTATGGTTATGTGGACATAATTATTGAGGTTACCCATTTTCATAAGTTTAGGCAGTTTTAATATCCACATGTGTTTTTTACGCCCAGTGTATACAAAGCATGAAGACATATCGCTGTACTGTCTATGATTTAATAGAATTTGAGGAAAGTGAATACGTTTACGTAGTTAGAGGAGAGGAGACCTGAGCCCAGCAGTGAGACTTAATGGGTTGCTGATGATGATGAATACGTTTGATGCGGTCTGTTCGATGCGAATTCAAGGGGCTTACTCTGAATTTCGACATTCGATTAGTCAGTTTTGATGTCGCTGTCAAATGTAAGGAAATTTAAATATGGTCGCTGTCACTTCCAACATTTGACAGCGACATCAAAACCAACTATAATTTGAAATTCAGAGCAAGCTCTGATAACTAAAATGTTAATAAGTATTATTTATAATTATTTTTTTAATAATAGACTAAATAGTGTTTTTCTTCCTTTTTCAGGTAATTCACATTCTAAATAGCTTTAAAGATTCATATTATGTAGGTATTGAACAGCAAATATTGGTGAGTATTTTTGCTTGAAAAAATATTTTTATGAAGAATCTCTTGTGACTTTGCTTATAAAAGTCAGAGGTCGCAATTTTCTCTTATAATGAACTGAACTCGACAGTTACGTGACTTTCAAGGGGTTTCCTTGAAATTTTGCATTTCAAACTTGAAATGAGACTGTGAAAACTTCAATAGTTACAGTTTACAGATCGGATATAGTACTTCAGCGATAGTACTTTGTGAATCTGAGAATATTAACATCTTAGTATAATATAAAGCTAAACACTCTTATTACAAAATAACTAAGCATTAAGCCAGGTTTAAATTGACAACTTTGACACTAAAGCAATGGCTTATGTCAATTTAAACCTGGTTTAATACTTAGTCCATATTTTGTAATAAAGATGCTTAAGTTTGTTTGTTTGGTTGAATGCGCTAAACTCGGGTAATGCGGGTCCAATTTAAAAAAATCTTTTAGTGTTGGATAACCTATTTATCGAGGAAAGTTTATATAACATCACGTTCACGCTACGGCCAGTAGAGCAGTGGCCAAGACGAGATCTAAGCCTCGCGTGATTGCTACGTATCAAGCTTGTTCCTCTCGCGTGGTATATGTTATGTATGTTTTTTCCAATATATTGCAAAAAAAACATTACCCCCTTTTGGCAGTCGGGTAAAAAGTAGTCTATGTGCTATTCCAGACTATAATCTATCAGTGTGCGAAATTTCATACACATCCTTTCAGCTGTTCTGGTGTGATTGAGTAACAAGCATTTATTCAAATTTTCGCATTTATAATATTAGTAAGCAGGCTATAAAATTAGGTATGTCCGTGTCTAGCAGTGGGTCGTTTATGGGTTGAAATGATGAATATTAGTAAGATAGCTCCACGGTTTTTGTATCTGAAGGGGTAGGCAGAGGTGTATCACACCCATATTTTGGCTATTTACTTATTTATTATGCTAACATAATAAATAAATGTTATGCTTGTCGGTCCCATCACGTGAGTTTGACACGAGGGCTTACAACTGCAGAGGTATGTAAATAATTTGAGCAAACAATAATTTCAATCCATGCTTATATTTGTGTAGCAAAATAACTGTTGGTAGTTTTTATTTGAGTTTCATTTATCCCAGTTCAATATTATGTGTGTGGGAAGGCAAAATATATGAGGCAAATAAAACCTACGCCTAGAACGGGTACCAGTCACTGCTTAAATAAATACAGCTGACACACTTTGTACAATTGGCAACGGGCACTTTGTACAATTGGAACGTGCTAGGGATGAGCTTTTGTTAGATTTTTTTTAAACTAGCTTTTGTTTTGTTTATAGACTATAATTTATGTCAAGACGAATAAAATCAAAAGAGCCTAAATTCGATGGCATAGCCCAATTGGAAATCGATGAGGACTCAAATTTGATTGAAACAAACATACGTACACATACATTGCAAGTTAATTTAAAGCTTATAAAAACAGATTTATGATATATATTAGTAAAACATAAAAAATACACTTTTTATTGACGCCTTGAGAATCCGTAAGTTTTATCGTCACTTCTTAATTCCTATGTCACTTCTAAACTGTTTCCAGAATATTTAATTTACCGCAGTCTATATACAATAATTATGTAGTTTAGACATAAATATATAATAATGATGTAATTTTATATACCTAAATTAACGATTTGCTTTAAACCATATCCGCAATTTGTATAAAGTGAGCTAGCTGTTCTTTCTTAAGCTGTTTGATGTTGTATTGAACTTGTGACCTTTATTAATATTAATTGTACATTTACAATGGTTACGTTTCCGCGTGCTAAGTATAGCCTACTCATATGAGTATGTACGTGTACACGTAAGGTTCTTTCACGTTTCACAACAAATCAATTTCAGCCCCATCGCTTTCATTTTCCACCCTATTCCCTTCTTTTCTAGGTAACCAATGCTAAAACAACACAGCCATGTCCATGAGTGGCGATAACTAATTAACCTTTTGATCGCCACGTCAAATCGGTATCGCCGTGCCTTGAGCGCCAAGCTTTTAAAATACAGTACATTTTTGACGTGCCATGCTGTCATTGGCGTGGTGAGCACGTTTTCATTTTACGTGTATAGACGTCTCTGGCGTTCAAAGGGTTAAGCCCAAGCCGCGTGGTCAAAAAGACCACGCTGCGTCTGATCGTGGCTGCTCGCGCCGCGTGCGCCGCCGCCGCCGCGCCGTCTGCGTTGTCCATTCATGGCGGTTGGCCGCGGCGGGCACTGGCGGCACGGTCTTTTTGCCACCGTGTACGTTAGCAGATAGGTTGATATTATAAAACCTATCTCTGTTCTGTGGATATTATTATGCTTGGGTGTCAAGTTATCATACTCGTAGCAACTATTTTTATTCTAAAGGTGCTAAAAGACTTGAGCAATCACTTGTGATGAGTATTCTTGCGAATGTTATATACTTAACAGAAAAATATATGGATGCATTGTAGTTAGTAATTTTGCTTAGGTTTACCTTTATTAGCTGAGGCCTATGTTCAGCAGTGGACGTCGTTGGGCTGATATGATGATGATGATACCTTTATTCCTTACCAAACGCCTTAGCCTTACCATCAGATGGACCGCAGGCAAGTTAGCGACGACGAGCAAAAAAAAAATTCGGTCCTTAGGATGTTACCTTACAAAGTCAATCTGTGTGTTCTACTTACCATTTTTTTTTTAAGTAGCGTGAGTTTCTTGCCAGTTCTTCTCATAGCTCCACCCCGTCAGCGAACTGGTCGTAGGCAAATTTGCTGACACTACTTTTCGGATAACCTTTTCGCATAACCATTCTTATCTTGTGACTTTCATAAGTGTTACCTTGTAACCTAGATGAATAAACGAGATTTCATTTCATCAACTCGAAGTACTTGTTATGTTTACCTGTTCCGAATACATTATTCATTGAGCGCCATCTCTATACTGTGCAGATTTACACGTCAATGATGTAACATATAAATAGTATAGTATAGTATAGTGTTATTATTACGTAGATTGAGCGTCTATGTGTGGGTGTCGTGACGTAAGTTAGAATAAACAGTTTGAAGGCGGAGTTTGTGTTGAAGCTTATGCCGCCTTCATACGTTGGCCCAGCATGCGCCGACATCTATACAAATAAATAAAATTGAAGTATCTGTTTGTAATATCAAAATGTCAGCTTTTTAGAGGACGAAAGGCAAATGAAAGTATTTAAGTACGTACTTATAACAAAAACACTGTTCTTTTTTTTCTGGTTGGTCCGATTTCGACGGTTCTTTTACTGGAAGATAGCTAATGTCACAAGGAGTAACTTAAGCTACTTTGAGTTTGGAAAAAAAATATCAGGGTTCCGTGAAAAAATATAAAAGACTATCCAATTGCACGCGAATGAAGTCGCGGACACAGCTAGTCGTTCATATACATACATGACGTTACGCCTTTTTCCCCAAAGGGGTAGACAGAGGTGCATCACCCCTATATTTCGCCAGCTATGTAAGGTCTTTGTTACCCGGCTGTCAGCACGGGTATTGTTTTTTGTAATAATTTAATGGAGTCTATTGTCATCAACTAGGCAAATGTGTTCTATTCTCCGGGCTGATATTAATAATTATATTAACCATATTTACCCGACCCGTACCATAAAAATAACATTTTGAAAGTAAGAAGAAATAAAAGAAAAAATATTTACTTTAAATCTGCTACAAACATGTACATAATAAAATGTTTAAAATTTTAATAAACACATTACAATCATACTCCTGTAGGAGATCAAAAATGGTTCCTACCTCAGCTAATGCTGCAGCAATAAATTAGCCAATAATTTTCGCAGTCTTAGAGTGTATACGTACGTAGATATAAATAGGAGATGGAACGAACTTTTTCTAACCTTTCTATCAATGGAAACAAAGAGTGATGAAATTGCGTAAGGTGAACGAAATCCATTTAAAATTTAATCTACCGTGAGTGTCGCGTGGAACGGAACGTGTACGTCGCGTCGTCCACAGACGTCGAGCAACGTCGTACGTATGACAATGTAACGTCGATTTACGTAATATGTGAGTTTATTTGTTGTTGTTTGTGTTAAAACCCGCAATAAGCCAGCGTAAGTGGATTTTGGTTAGTTTGCTCTCTAGAAGAGACACGATCCCAGCAGTGGGACATTAATGCTGAAGATGATGATGTTATCAGCCGTAGGACGTCCACTGTTGGTCATATGCATCAAGAGATTGCATAGCACGCAGAACTGATGGCCGATGGGTCCGAAAAATTCTCGAGTGAATACCTCGCACCGGCAAGCAGCAGTAGGACGTCCCACAAGGTGGACAGAAATGAAAAGAAATCTGAAATGTAATGTAACTATCCATTTTTATAAAAAAAGTGGCGTCAGTTTTTCGCCAGTTCTTCTCATATCTGCACCCCGTCAGCGTGTTACCATTTTAATGAAATGAAATCTCGTTTATCCATTTAGGTTACAAGGTAACACTTATGAAAGTCACAAGTTAAGAACGTAACAGGTTATCCGAAAAGTATCAGCAAATTTGCCTACGATCGACCGACAGATGATCATGAACACCAGAATCGCGCGTTGTTGCAAGCTGCATATGATATAAAAGGTTCTATTGGTATCGGCAATGGTTATAGACAATGCCAGATAGTCTGCCTTCCTTAGAATTCATAGTTTTAACTCAGTTAAAAAGTCGAATGACGAAATTTAAACAATTAATTTAAACGATTCTAACGATTTAGATGAAACTTGGCTAAGGTTTTCTATGGGGGCTATTCGGGGTGCGATGTTGGTATTCCATAATTAAAGACAGTCTAATTTAATATTTAAGTAACAAGATATGAGATCTTGTTACTTTTACTATATGTGCAATTGTGCATCCAAAACGATCCACGTAAGAAACTAAAAATTCGCATGAAACTAAATATTCTAGTTCGTTATAACTTTTTACGAGCGTGCATTTAACTATAGTAACGTAGATATTTTTCTTTCACAAAAAGCATAGTTTCTAAATGGCTTAACCATGTTCTGTGCTCACTTCAAATACTGTTAGAAATTGTACGGACTGGCAACTAAAACTTGTTCAGAAAAAAAAATAGCTTTTCATTCTGTTTTAGGGTTCCATAGTTCTGGCAACCTACAATTTTTTTTTACATTATTATTTCGATCGCGCAAAATGGTATATTTTATTTTTATAACACGCTTGTGGTAAACATTCGTAGGGCCCGCCTGATGATCTTAGCCTATCATCATCATTTCAACCCATAAACGTCCTACTACTGGGCACGGGTCTCCTCCAAAAAATGTGGAGGGAATTTAGCCTACTACACTATAGGTACATGAACATGAACTACTGATGTTCGGCGGGCGCGCGGCAGCAATAAGCATGGAAAATGCTTATATTCAATGTTCGTTAGGTTTAATTTATTTTTCAATTAGAAGTGGCGCGGGGCTTCACTCTCGTAATTCTTTATTTAGCCACTGCTCAGCTCCTATTGGCCGTAGCGTGGCGTTTTTACGTGGGAAAAAATAAAGCATTTGGAAGAAAAACAAGTACAAACTATATAGCTTTATAATATTAGTATAGATTCATCATCATCATCATATCAGCCCAACGACGTCCACTGCTGAACATAGGCTCACCTTGGATTCTACAAATAAAAAGACTTTTGGGGGTGTTTCAGCTTTAGTATAAAAACTACAATTATATTCCATACAAACTAGGTACCACTTAAAATTATTTTATCGCCAAAAATGGCCATAACTCAGTTTAATACCGTTAAGTGCCCCGTTAATGGCAATAGGCTCCCCTTCTATTACATGGGAACTAACATAGCTGGGGAAATGTGGGTGTAATGCCCCTCTTCCTACCCACCCCTTTGGGGAAAAAGGCGTGATGCTGTTTTGTTATGTTTTAAAAACAGTTTCATATTGTTTGTGCAAAGCACACCTGGCTTTATTGTTAGGAACAAAGTTGTAGTACATATAAGGCTTCTGTTTACCGTATTCAATTAAATATGATTCAGCGAACAAAGTTTGCGGTAAATATTTTGTTGTTGTGTTGTACAAAAAAAATTGGGACAATGTTCCTAGAATATTAATAGTATGGTTTCTGTTTATTTGTTCACCAGCGACCCATTACTGTCCCACTGCTGGGGCTCGGGTCTCCTCTCCTCTATCTACAGAGCTGAGAGTTTAGGCAATAATCCACACACGCTGGCCTAATGCGGGTTGGTCATGGTGGTGGATCAAACATACACTTAGAATTTGTTCTGGAGTATGTGGGTTTCCTCACGATGTTTTTCTTCACCGTCAGCAGATGGTAAGTCTCATGACTAGTAAATATAAATTTCACAAAGTGAAATCCACATTGGTACTGCTGGTCGGAATCGAACTCGAACCGCGTGTTTAGCACGTCGCCGCCCGGTCACTTATCCATTCTGCCACCATCGCTTCAGTTTATTTGTTCGTTAAGCGTCTATACAAGAATTACTGGATTGTTAATAAATCTGATATATATGTATAGTAGACAACGACATACAATTCCAAACATATGATGTGATCATAAATTATCTCAGTATTGAGTCATGACTGGCCTGTTGGTTTAGTGGTTAGTGACCCCGACTGCTAAGCCGGAGGTCGTGGGTTCGATCCCCACCCAGGACAAATCTTTGTGTGATGAGCATAAAGGTTTGTTCTGTGTCTGGGTGTAATTTATCTATAATATGTATGTATTTACAAAAAAAAAATATTTCAGTAGTATATCAGTTGTTTAGTACCCATAACACAAGCAAATATAATTGCTTACTTTGGGACTAGATGGCGCTGTGTTAATGTGGTAGAATATTATATATTATATTATTATAGGAATTTAGAACATTTTTAGAACAGAAGGTATTATGAGTTTTCTCACGTATTTCCAACGTCAAGTATTTACAAACATAGTGGCAACGTTGCATCTTTATTATTTAATCAGAGCTATATTTAAAAATATTTTTACTCCACTTTTTAGGTAATAGGTAAGAAATCATTGCGTTTAGAGTTCTATTTATATGTAAATAACAAACTGGAAACTTGCAGGGCTTTATTTTCATAGTAAAATAACTCTAAGCATTACAGATACCTACACGGATACTTACTTGTTAATACACTCTCACGTAATTCTAAAACAAAAAAGCTATTTTTATTTTGTGTGTTATCAATCGTTGTGATCAATCCTTCAAGGTCACATTTCCTAACAACCAACACGACGCAAGTTATGTTAAACAAGAAGACAAGTGTGCTGTTATATCTGTTTTGAACTATGTGAAAAACTAACAAGAAGACAAGTGTGCTGTTATCTCTGTTTTAAACTATGTGAAAACTAACAAGAAGACAAGTGTGCTGTTATATCTGTTTTAAACTATGTGAAAAACTAACAAGAAGACAAGTGTGCTGTTATATCTGTTTTAAACTATGTGAAAAACTAACAAGAAGACAAGTGTGCTGTTATCTCTGTTTTAAACTATGTGAAAAACTAACAAGAAGACAAGTGTGCTGTTATCTCTGTTTTAAACTATGTGAAAACTAACAAGAAGACAAGTGTGCTGTTATATCTGTTTTAAACTATGTGAAAAACTAACAAGAAGGCAAGTGTGCTGTTATATCTGTTTTGAACTATGTGAAAAACTAACAAGAAGACAAGTGTGCTGTTATCTCTGTTTTAAACTATGTGAAAACTAACAAGAAGACAAGTGTGCTGTTATCTCTGTTTTAAACTATGTGAAAAACTAACGAGCGACACAAGAAAATTTACATGAGATTTTAGACGATGCCCTTACCTGTCGCACATTTATCTCGGTAAAAAGTAGTCTTTATGCTATACCGGAATTTAATCTATCCGTATGCCAAATTGCATACAAATCCTTTCAGCCGTTTTTCCGTAATTGAGTAACAAACATCCATCCAAACTTTTGCATTTATGATAAAAATACAAAACTTTCGAATGGTCACTTGAAGTTCACAACACATATATTATGTTCGTATGTCCAAAAGTACCTCTTTCCTCTGCCCTATATGAAATATTAACTCGTTTTATATGAGGCTTTGTGTCCCTTGTGCACGATTCGTTTTGTCACGCTCGACTCCCGTGATGCTGCCTGCCATGTTGAAATCTGGTGAATGTCAAAGTTCAACCGCTTTAGGGTATACGAATATATCATGTAACTGAATTAAGGCATTACCATACGGATCAGTGTTTGGATTGTATTTTTGGATGAAACCCTTCATCAATATGTAACCAGGGTGACTGGCTTGTAAAAAACCGAACAAGAGTATTTTATAAAATGTGTATGTGTATAAATTAAAATATTATTACTTGTTTATTTGAGAATAGGGTGCATTATCATATAACAAATTCCTCATCTAGTCCACATGAGCTAAGCAGAGATTTTTTTATTATAATACCAGTGGCTTCCTCCCGCATCTTTGCTCGTATAGTATGTCGGTAAATGTAACCTACGTCCTTCTACAGGACTTAGCCTGTCTCATGTGAAATTTCATAAAGATTGGATGAGAAGTTTCGAAGATTACCCCCTACATCCAAACTAAAAAATTCACCAACTTTACCAATTAAGAGAAGTATAGCCGTGAAAAAGAGACATAATAATATTAGTATAGAATCTCTACCTACTATAGATTGTATCGAACATTTTAGTGCTTGTGTGGTAGAACCCTAACTATAACTCCGCAATGTTGTTATGTAAACGTTATTAAACGTAATATTTATGTTACAGCTAAAATAAACTCAATTTAAGTTTTTGCTAAACCTAATTTAAAGTGAACGGGAGTTTTGGAGTCTCCAGGGAGTCAGTAAATATAAACATGTAAGTAAACCTCGGTAAGAATTTGTTATATATTGGGGCGTAATTGAAATATGGTTTAACGAAATGGCGTTTTTTAACGTTACAAAAGTAACATTAGCTCCTTTAGGCTTTAGTTAACTTTAATAAAAATTTCGTCGTAAACCTTATGCAGACAAGAACAAGAACGAAGAAAAATCGAAACAAACCCTATACCAACCCGTCTGGCCAGCGTGGTATAGTAGGCTAAATTCCCTCCACACTCTTTGAAAAAGACCCGTGCCCAGCAGTGGGACGTTTATGGGTAGAAATGATAATGAAACTTCATTAGAATCGTATTGTATGTAGTTGAATTTCACGTTATCTTTCAATTCTTCCATGCTTAATTTAAATCAAAGGGTTATGTTTCACACAAACGTCAGGCCTTGAAGCTCTGACATTATTATGCTTAATATTATTATAGTAATGAAAGGATAAAAACCCTCTCAGCTCTCTAGTTAGAGGAGAGGAGACCCGAGCCTAGCAGTGGGACTTAATGGATTGCTGATGATGAATGAAAGGATTGTGGCCTGCCCACTGCCACTTCAGCGATGCGATTCGGTGAGCTATGTCGGCAACTTTAGTTCTCCTGCGGATCTCCTCATTTCTGATTCGATCACGCAGGGAAACTCCGAGCATAGCTCTTTCCATGGCTCGCTGAGCGACAGTGAGCTTGAGCCACATAGTTAGCGGCCATAGTTAAATTAGGTGAGGCCTATGATCAACAGTGGACGTCATTGGGCTGATATGATGATGATGATGAATGAAAGGATTTGATTTTAATATATTTTATGTGTATATTTGAAAGAAAAGAAAGAAAAAAAGAAAAATATTTTATTTTGTGACCAAAAAACACAATACACTAACAGAACACAGATTAACATATTTATATTGAAGTCACCAAAATAGGCTCCAGTTCAGCTTAAAATACATGGCACAAAAGTGCCATGTGCTGATTTTCAACTAGAGCCTTTTTGACAACGGTGTTGAAAACAGCAGACTAACTACCTACTCGTAAAAAAAATATAAATATTTCGGCTTTTATGATTTCTTTTGAGGTCGATACCACCTCGACCTCAAAAGAAACACTGTCTACTACTACTACTGTCGAAAGTTGCCATTATTAATTTAGAATTAGGCTTCAATATGTTCTATTTTAATAACATTCTCCATAATGAATAATAAATACATCACTGAATTTAATTTCGTGTGTAGACATTGTGTATAAATACTAATAAAATTCTACTCGCATATTATGAAACGTAATTGCTTTTAACCTTCTAGAGAATGTTCTAGACTAGACTGGAAGTTTCGAGAGAAACTGTATACTTGTACATAGTAAGAATGTTTTTAGTTTTATTCAAAAAGTTAATTATATACGAAGAATTTAGAATAAATTACTGGTGGTGATGACGCAGTTGGGACCGCGCATGTGCCGTCGTAGCACTTTGCTACGTAGTTTCGTAGACCATCTATGTGTGTGCTACGCATTTGGAGTGTATAGAGATGACTGCTCGCGTAGCCAGTATTAGTTTAATAAATTCAAGTTCTGTGTAATATGTATGGAAAAGAGGTTTTAATTCTTGGAGTCTTTTGATGAGGTTTCGTCCAATTCTCGTATCGACAAATATATTTGTAGTGGTAATTTATATAGATTGACCACAAGGTTGACTAACAGGTTTATGTTAGTATGGCTTTTGTAGGTTATAGACGCTTGTAATGGAGTATACATGCCTGTACCCGTATACCTGTCCAAGTACTTGTGGCAGTTCAGAATTTTCGTGTCTCCTTTTTCCTAATTTATGAAATGGGACAGATGGGAATCAAATACACAATAACAATAAAACGAAAAGATTATCTGTCCCCGAAAAATATTTAAAAATTTTTATTCTGCAATCTGAGTACTAACGCGCTTAGATATGGTTAGAAGAGATAGTCATATAAATGTTTATCTACTTAAGACTTCAGTTGAATTTTATAAATTTCTTTATTTATATAATTAATAGTTTAACCCTACAAGTGCACTCTGTCTTTATTGTAGGCGTCTCCATAGTCATTTATTTTATAATAACAAACAAAAATCCATATATCGATACGAAATAATACATTTAAAATCCTCTAAGGAAACCTGAACCCTCCTAATAAAGCAATTTATAAGGTTATGTTTGAACGAATCCGTGTTCGTATCGAGAAGTCCTTGTCATTGTGGTGAAACGGTTTTATTTCGTCCCCATCCTGGCCCCGTCCCGGCCCCGTCCCGCGGTCGTATCGATTGGTACTAGTATGATTCTCTGACCTTTATCTCAAGCCTTAGGCACTCAGTAGGTTGTGTAACCCACTCACCTACTAGAATAACATTATACGAGAAAATTTAATAAATTAAACTCGTGTTTGTTTTGTGAATTTGTTTACCTTTTAGTTTTTATGTTTGCCTTTTGTTTATGTTAATGTTCAATTGTTTTTGTTTTGTTAATATTCAAGTTTAGAGCTAGAATATATTAATGTGTATAATATGGCGTTAAGTTCAATTATGTCCGCATAATTTGTACAATTTTGTTGTTCCAGTTATCTGGTGGCCAAGGCACTACGCGCTGAGGCAAATTTGAGAATCGCATTTTGTTTTTAGCATAAATAATATCTCTTGGTTCGAAAATGTGAACTTGATATTTTTACATGTTCTCCTAATCTGTTTTTTTTTAAGTTGAAAGTTAATAAAGTTTTTCAAATTAGAACATGCCAAATTTGAAGTTTTTACCCGAGTGCCAGGAAGGGTATTGTTTTTCAATTTCTTTATTCCCAAGTTTCTTCCAAACGTCTGTCTGGATGGATTTCGACAATTAAGGTATCTTTAGATTCTTCTCAAAAACCCAAGTGTACTTAGATAGGTATTATTAAAAAAAAACAAAACGGCGGACTTTTGGCGCCAAATTATAAGTAGTTTTTTTTTTAACCTAACGTATCATATCAAGTAGTGTATCAAAATAAAGGGAATGAAATGGAGATTACACATACATACATATGTATTTAAATTTAATCAGAAATAATAATTACAATCATTTTTCGGTCTTTTTAGTGTGTTGCTTGTCTGTTGATTTTTTGCAGTCGGGTTATTTTTTTTTAATTATTTACTTGTTAGTAAGTTGAGACAGTTAAGTAACTGTAATCATGATGATGATGATGAACTGTAGATAGAATATATCGCGTGATTTCTATAAAACGTTTCAAAATGTAGGCAGCTGTGTCAACAACCTAATGTGTAAGCTTGTTATAGTTCAATAGTACAGTTGCAGCAACAAAGGTATCTACTCGTTACTTTGAAATCACTCACGTGCCGGCAGTTTATTCAGTTTTTGTCGTTCGAATAATCTAGACGTGAGTCAGCACATTCCAACTAATGGTATCTGTTCACGAGCCGCTTTTTGTATGCGAACGAGAGTTTCTATGAGTGTCATCACGTTAAGGTTTATTATGGTACAAGATTTTTAACGTCAATGTTGTTATCTTTTTTCTTAGCGTTTATATGGAGATAGACACACAAAATGTAAAATGTGTCATCATTTCAACCCATAAACGTCCCACTGCTGGGCACGTTTCTCCAAATAATGAGGAGGGTGTTTAGCCTTCTATACCACGCTGGCCAAACGGGTTGGTATGGGGTTCGTTTCGAATTTTCCTTTCTTGCAGTGCTTTACTCCCTTAGTCGCTTTTTACCACACCCACGGGTTGAGATGGGGTAGTGACAATATGACATATTCTTAATCTGTCACTACACGGTAAAATGTGTAACAGGTGTAAATTCACAATGTTTTAGTAGACTTCTGTAAGACTTATCTAAGTGGAACCTGCTTTTCTACCACGTGAATGTGTATTCTGTGCAAATTAAAAACAAATGCTTCGGAGTAGACATAGCGTTGGGTCTGAAATCACTCGTGTATAACTGTTTAAAGAGCTTATTTGATTAAAAAACAAACAAAACGTCATAATACGATGTTTAAGGTTTCAGCGGAATAAAACAAATGCCAAAACAATCGGACTTTTTATCATTTTTTTTTAAAGGGATGGAGCTTTTTATTAAGTGTTTGGTAAGGGAAGCACTTTGACAACAAATACAATTGGACGGAATAAAACTGGGTTATAAGCAAAGGCTTTAACGTGGAACTAATAGAATCGCCCGTTTAGATCGTACGATAACCCCACGCCATAATTTATAGAGCAACTAACTATAACACTATCGTTTAGTTTGTGATATTAAGGGCAAAGGGTTAACTAACTTATTTGCATTCGTTATGTATTTTGGTACAAATTTGTTATGTTCGTGTTTAAGTTTGTGATGAATTTATGTATAATAAAGACAAGGATTACGTTGCAAAATATTTGTTTATTGCTTTTACTAATTTTGTTTCTCATTAACGTTTCGGATCTCCTCTCCTCTATCTAGAGAGCTGACAGGGTTTAGGCCATAATCTACTCACATACCATATATTATATCACAATTTAAATTATGGCTACCGTGTTTTGTAGGGGTGGAGGTACTTCCTCAAGGCGGGTGGCTCAGTTGGGGGGGGGGGGGGGGGTTACCGGCTGTGCCCTGCCTCTCTTCAATTCGTCTTTGATGTGTAGTAGGTACAAACACTCTCAGACGAGATGACGGGACCATCGGCGGTGTTAAATATTAGAATATTCATGACGTAAGCTCGAGACGTCTGCGAAAAACACAAGACAGTAAAGAAACTAGAAATGTGTCTCTTTAGCAGATGATTTTACAAGAAATACTTATTTATCGTCATCACCGTTAAAAACCGAAGTGCTGTTAGTGAAACTTGAAATAAATTATTTTTATAATACTTCATAAAAAAGGTTACGATTATTCCATTTAAAAATACCGTATATATACAACAACAAGAATTAATTTTAAAAACCCGACTGCCTAAAAGTAGCCTACGACAGTCAATTTAAAGCAATGAATTCGAAGAATACACTGGTAAAAGGTCTATCTAGGCTTAGATATAAATTGATTCGGAGATGAATAAGAATATAACAATACCTTGCACTTCAAAGTCGGTCAAGCTATATAGGTTACAAGAGACAAGTGGAGCCGCGGGCAATTATTAGTGCATATATAATTGAATTAGAATATTAATTAACTTTCATCTGATACCCATATTGCGATAGCACTAAAAAAACGCGTGTTTTGACAGTTTACGTCCGCCATATTGGTTTTTTGTTGACGTCATATAGCCTATGACACTCGGGGGAAAAATACAAATCTAATGACACCTCACACTTTAAAATCAGCCATGCCGTATAGGCTACAGGTCACAATGGAACAGACATGCCCACATACATACATACATACATACGCGCAAAAAACATTACCTTCCTTTTTGGCAGTCGGGTAAAAACTAAGATAAATATAAATCAAATCAAAATTACTACGAAAAAAAATGCGTTTCACTTATGCTTACAACAATAATTGCCTTGTACATCGTGTTCTAATTGAGGTTTAATTAAACTCTCAACCTGCCTTTACAGGGATACTAATTAAATTCCCTGCATAATTATTTTTGTGAGTCTTTACACGATTAAATTATAATTTTAATAATAAACAGGTCTAGATGACTAGATACGTAATATTATTAAAATAATAATTTGCTTTTCGATGAATTATAAAATGGAAAAAAAAATTAATAACTTTCTTCTCGTTCCGTGTCGATTGTTAATTCTTAATAGAGTTAGCTACGAGTATCATAATGAAAAAAGAAAGATAAAAAAACTTCAGTTTTTGGGTAGGTAAAAATTGTCTGCGCCAGTCTTAAACTTTGCAGTAGTAATTTTCAGCTCTATAAACATTTTGTACGTTTGTTAGTAAGAAACTTGAGTACACAATCTCAATCCCACTGGCTGGGGTACAGCAAAATTACTTCTTAATTCAGATCGTGGACTCGTTTGTATCTAATTAAGACCGTATTTGCAAATTGCGTCGTTGCGACCGTTTTATATACAGTGTTGAAATGTTAAAAGTTAACAGGTTTTTCTAGTACATGGTACAGATTTCTTCTGGTCTTTTAATGGCAGGGTAGAAAAATAAAAAGTGCCAGTGTTTAAAATTAAGTGTCACGCTTTCTTGGTAAGTTATTTGAAAAATACCTTTTATAAATTCCTCTATTCTTTCGTTACTATTATATGCATTAATGATAGAAAATTTTAAATGTTTCAATACCATTTATAATAGGTATCTATCTAAACTAATTTATTATAATAACAATATCTCTCGACTCTCGACCCATTAGTGTCGTAAAAGACCTAAGGGAGAAACCATATGCAGATAAAAGCACTGAAAGAAAACGAAAATTCAAATAACCTGTCTGGCCAACGTGGTATAGTTAAATTCCCTCAACATCATTTTGAGGAGACCCGTGCCCAGCAGTGGGACGTTTATGGGTTGAAATAAATACCATTTATAGAAAATGTTGGTTATTCTGTTTATAAATCCCGTTAATACATTTCAATACAGCTTTCAACGTGCTTTGTAAGTCTACAATCCTATATTTGTTATCCCTGTTGAGCTTGCAGTAATACGTCGCTATTTGTCTTCGTCAATCTTGCAACAGTGTAACAGGAAACTGTATCGATCTGTTGAAGTATTTCCTTGAAGGCGAATGTCCTCAACTTTGAGCTGAATACGTAACGAACCTCATATTTTGTTAGAGTAAAAAGTTTTGAGATAAGTCTTATGTGACAAATGTCTTATTACCTAAGAGCCAAAACTATTGAGGGTTGGAAAATGAAATGGATTGTCACTGTGGCGTAGTAGTTAAGGTGGTCGCATCGTCACTAACATATCCGTGTTGAGTGTCGTAGGTTCAATTTCCACACGATACTTATATTTGTGTAATTCATAGGTAGATAGTTTTTTGTCAAGTCCTTCGCGACAAAGGGTTTGCTCTTGTAAAAAACGCCGTTCACCGATTCTAGAATATATCTACATCAAATTTAAGATTCGTGATGTGATTTAGCGTAACTTATAGATATACAGAATAAAGGTTCATTTAGACTATCCAAGTTTTGCCAGGTAATTTATGCCTTCTCTGTTTTTCTCCACGAGATCGAAAGTCATTCAAAACTTGCACCGTGTAAATCATCAGCCTTTACTTTAGAATCTATACTTAGGACCTATTTCACCGCTGGTAGATAAGTGTCTAATAAACTACTTGAGACTTGAGACTAAGTTACATATAGGCTATCTAGCACTTATTCCCCGCACATTTTGTGCACTCAACAGGCTCCTGGATTCTAACCCAGAGTTTGACTTGTTTGTGGACGGATGGTCGAAGATATTATCTG
Organism: Laspeyria flexula; assembly: GCA_905147015.1. Classification (NCBI taxonomy): domain Eukaryota; kingdom Metazoa; phylum Arthropoda; class Insecta; order Lepidoptera; family Erebidae; genus Laspeyria; species Laspeyria flexula. The sequence goes on along the minus strand of LR989964.1, from coordinate 3,980,272 downwards.
TATGTCTGTCGTATTGCGAGATTGAAGTATGAATGTGCCTTTGAATCTTGCTATTTTATTGTTTTATTTGTGTTGTGTCTAAATTTTCTTAAAGTTTTTTTTTTGTATTATCTTTAATTATTGTAATTGGTACCATATACCGTTGTAATTAAAGTATAATAAATAAATAAATTATTTACTAGTGTTGAAACAGGCCCTTAATGTTATAAAGCTGATGAGTTTGTTTGTTTGGTTGAATGCTAGATCTCAGGAGCTGCTAGTCCTAAAATTATTTTAATGTTGGATAGCCCATATAATGACGAAGGTTATAAGCTATATATCATTACGCTACGATCAATAAGAGCTGAGCAGTTGCCAAATAAAGTACAAAGGAAGCGAAGCCTAGTATTTAAGCGCGACTTCTAGTATTTTAGTCTAAACGTTATTATACCAGCAGATTTATTGGCCTTAACTGTATAATATTATATGTTCGTGATCTAGGGCTTGTATAGAACGCTTCCGTTCAAAACAATCTAGTTCAGACCGCACAGGGTGAAGCTTGTGGTAAACAAGTAAGTTACTGAATTGTGTCCAAGGTTTAGTATAATAGGAAAGTTTTAGGTCATGCTGTGAATGTAACTACTTCTATTTGTGCTTAGATATACCATTTGATTGCTAAGAAGTAATTCTGCACCTCGTATTTTTTAACAATCAATAAGATTGTTATTAGTCACTTTCGTAATCATAAATATACAGGCACCACAGGACAGGCTTGCCTAGTGTGGGGCCACTGGATAATGCACTTAATTGTAAACTTTACTGGTATTAAACGATATTCCTTTTATTTTTATTTATTTTTTTATTGATGATGTATTGTTGATGTAAATAAAAAAATAAATAAAAAAGTAACAGAATATATTGAAACAGAATATGATGAAATAGAAATATTTATTTGTCAATGTAAGTTGGTTAAATTTACAGATCTTGAGTTATTAAATTAGTGAGCGCTACATTGTACCCTTAGGCATACAAATTTTAAGATTAAAAAGACAAAGAAACGTATCAATTAAAGTTATGTTTAAGTTAAAAATTAAAGTTAACAAGAGACAAATAACAAACTTAAAAATTAATTTAAATTAATTTTTAAATAATTTTACTTCGATCGCTGAGTGTGCGACTTGTGTGTTTTATTAGTCAATGCAGTAAAGGCATTGTTTCTCTACTGACAAATAAGTGTGCGATAAACTATCGGATACTTAAGTGACAAATATAATTATTTGTCATAGTTTTCATAAATAAATTGTAACTTAAGTCTTAGAGATACCAGTGTTTTAACTGGGGTTTCGTGAAGCGTTTGTAGCATTGTGGTTCTGATATGTTCGTTACGATCATCGATGGGTGACCGTTTGGCAATTTCATTCTCGAGCGTCACCGTGCTTCGAAAGGCACGTAAAGCCGTTGATCCCAGTTACCACTTAATGTGGTAGTCGTTAAGTCAAGTTGGAAGCCTTCTGGGCCACTTGATAAATTCCAACACCAGGGTCTGTCAAGCCCACACGATAAGAAGAAGAAGACTGGGGCTTAGTATTGTAATATCAGGACAAATATCCGTAGCTTCTTGTTTTAGAACTATATTTCTGCAATACGTTTGAGAGAATTTTTCATCTTCTCAAGACGGGAAAAATATATTGTAGCACAAGTTAATAATAGATAAGAATGTAGGCGTCTCTCTAAGCATGACAGTGGGTCGTGCTCCAGCCATGTTACTTTGTTCTTGTGGCTTACCTATATCTATACTAATATTATAAAGAAAAAAGTTTTGTATTTTTGTATGTAACGAATAAACTTAAAAACTACTGGACCGATTTCAAAAATTACTTTTCCGTTAGAACGCGACATTAGAAAATTGATATTTTCTAGAATAGAGACTTTTTCAACTGACGTAAGTTGCGTTACATAATTGCTAGATATGTTCCTAGTTGTATTTTCATACTAAGATTAACTAAGGGATCAGAATTAAGAGGTAGATTAGTTTACCTTCCTATTTAAGTTTCAAGACGTACTCTGTGGACGTAAGTTTAATTGGTTTGTTAACGTAATTGAACTAGACCGTTCGAGAATAACTATCTTTTAGTTTAATTACGTTTTAGTAATAAAATACTGTTTATCACGTACACGCTACTGGCGATAAGAGCTGAGCAGTGGCCAAATAAAAAACGCGGTATTATATACACTAAGGTTAACTCAATACATAATATTATGTTTTGAATATTAAAACTGTCGGAAGTAGCTCATCCCTTTGCAGACATCCCTATAGCCCTATAGGTATACGACCATGAGTTGGGAACCCTTAGAGAATTGAATGAGAGGGGGGACAACGTACTTCAATTTCGTATCAATATTTGTAATACGTTCGTAGGGTGAGGCAGAGTCAATCAGACGTAGGAAATCTGATCTTGTGATGTATTGCTGTCGGGTATCTATAATATCTATACCTAATAATACTAGCGGACCCGACAGACGTTGTCCTGCATAATATACCAATCGATTGCATTTTTTTTATTTTTTTTTATTTGTGCATCTAAACCATCCTCGAATCCACTTGAACACAAAAATTCATTCAAATCGGTTCAGCCGTTTAGGAGGAGTTCACTGTCAACACACGTACAGAATAATTATATATATAAAGATAATTATATGAGTTGCTAAATATAAATTCTTTAAGGGCTGAACCAAGTCTGCTTTTTTTAATATTCGATGAAATCTGAGGAAGATTTAAGGTTTATAAATAAGAGAAAAAAAAAAACATTTTTTTTTTCTCTAATAAAGAGACCGTAACTACGCGTGATTGTGGCCGCAGACCCTATGGTCTACACGTCTAAAGTACCTATGTACTTTTTTTTATTACGACATAATATATATATTTTATTTATTAGGACACCCAACAAGAACATACCTTAAACGCTAAGAAACAGTGGCGTGCCTAGGGTTTAAGGATAAGGCAAGCCCGTTATACCTACCTACCTATGCTTTTTACCCGACTACTCCAGAATAGGCAGAAGGCTATTAAATATAATAAAATGAAAAGTAAACAAACCTGACTGCGCTGGAAAGGCGATGGGTGTAATGTTTTTTTTATGGATTTTGTTCAATTTCTCTTACATGTTGATAGAGGGTCGCGCCGCCCCGCCAAAGCTCATTGGAGGTACCTATGCTAGTGCTTGATTGAATATACCTAATAAACAATCAGCATTGCATACATGCATACCTTCGGTGGCTTTTGAAAAAAAAAAAAAAAGCCCTTTGGTTTCCTTGAGTAAACGAAGATAGCTAAGTAAGTAGGTAGTTGACCCTTGCCTGACTATACGAAGACCTATAAGACTACCTATTATTTATATTCTAAATTGACTCGTCTGTCTTTCTTGAGAAATTACTTAATTACGTAAGAATAAAATGTTGGTAAACGTTTTAATTCTGCCAACAACTGCTTTTCAATAGCTATCATTGATATTATTTCTTAGATAAGTATGAATAGGTACCTACGTTTAAAGAGATAAAAATGCGCGTTCAGCGAAGAACTACATAGCCGTAATAGTTACAACAAGATATGTTAACTTTATAAACTCGGGCAAGGCAACTTCGAGGTTATTCTCATTAATAAAATCAAATATAAACAAAGAACAAAGTTCAAAAATTTTACCTTTTCTTCGCCCATCAAAAGTTGAACACGTTTTAATCCTCACAAGGAACAATAATTATTACTTGCATTGTTGTATGTCACTAAATACAAAAGAATCACTTTAAAATCTTACAATTAACAATTTTTAAAGTAAGTAAACATTAAAACCAAAACTTTTCGTCCTGTCAAACAAATGAACTGAGTGAAGTTAGTAGACGCGAGTACGCATGCGCGGCCGCGGCATTTTACTTCCATAGTCGACAACTTCATACATAAAGCCCGGCTTATAATTTCATACTGATTGATATATAAATTAACCTAGTTATATTTCAATAATCGACAGTTTCTCTATAGGTTAGAAAGAGAGATCCGACGGTGGTCAAAAGCCTCATAACAAGCCAGTGCGGGTGAGCGAGATAGAAAAAAAAGTTGTTGCGCTCAGCGCGCGCCTCTCTAACTCTCGTTCTCGCTTGATGCTTCATCAGTCACCGAGTCAAATGTACTCTGTGCACCGAGTCACTGCTCTCGCTCGCGCTTGGAAATAAGCGCGCGAATTTTAAAATAGATAATGGTTTGAATTAGATATTTTTGATCGAGCATTTTAGTAGGGCAAGCCGGGCTTTTGGGCTTGTATGAACGTACCGCCACTGCTAAGAAACATACAGACAATTGTATACCAGATGGTACTGCCTTAATTACAGGTTGCCACGGAAAGCAAAAAAAGTTCCGGAGAAAAATAGTTAAAAATGTAATTATAGGTTATTTTTAAATAACACAGGGAGAATTTTTGTTGAGATTTAGCAACCCCACTCGGAAAATATCTTATGTTTACATTAGACTGCATGATAGATTTGCTGGCTTTTAAAAAAAATATATAATTATACTCAAAATAGTGGTATGTTTTCTTACGTGTACATAGACTAAGAAAAGGGTTAATATAATAAAACAGAGGATTGGTGAACGTACCGAGTATGCGTGATTCGACAACGTTCAGCTATTATTTTATTAGACAAGCTTGTAACGTAACAAATGAGATCAAGAAACGCGGCCGCGTTTCCAGACAAGTTTCAAGTACAAGAGACAGACGCAGCCGTGTGTAGTATTACACGAACCATTTGGAGCCACTTTTGACACACCGATTACTCAAAATCTATTTAACACAAACGCATGAAATTTTAGTACAATTTTGAGCTTCAATTTCTCCTAAGTTATCTGCTTTCTATAAATAATTTGACTAGAACAAACTTGTCATTCACTTACATCTCAATTCTTTTGTCGGTGAAATCGACAACCACTTGAAATTGTCTACTGTTTTTACATTTATGTTTTTGGTGGGATATAATTTACTTGGTGTACCGATGACCTTGACTTGGAGTAAACCTTCATCATATATCAGCCCAATGACGTCCACTGTTGAACATAGGCCTCACCTAATTTCCGCCACAACGAGCGATTTTGTTCCGCCCGCATCCAACGGCCACCCGCAACCTTTACCAGGTCGTCGGTCCATCTGGTGGGGGGCCGCCCTACGCGCTGCGCTTTCCAATACGTGGTCGCCACTCAAGAACTTTTTTGCCCCATCGGCCATCAGTTCTGCGAGCCATGTGGCCTGCCCACTGCCACTTCAGTGATGCGATTCGGAAAAGGAAAGGGAAACGAAAGGAAAGGAAAACTCCAAGCATAGCCATGGAAAGGGCTATGCTTGGAGTTTCCCTGTGTGACCGAATCAGAAATGAGGAGATCCGCAGGAGAACTAAAGTTGCCGACATAGCTCACCGAATCGAATCGCTGGAGTAAACTTTACTACAATAATTTACGTTGCAAACATATTTGTTAAAGATCTTATCTAAAATTAAAGTCTTCTTCTATTCTTCTTTTATCTAAAATATCTTCTTAAAGTTGGCAGACAATCAATACCAACTATTCAAAGTAACCACTACTCGAGTGACCAGACCTCTGATTCTGAACTGTCGGAAAGTTTTCGGTCGCAAATGTTATGAAAAAGTTGCAGAAAAAAATCTAATATTAATCAAAGATATTAATAACCTATTTTCTTAACATTAATAACTTAAACCGTAAGTAAACTTCGTTGTATAATTCGAGAAAGATTAAGATGTGGAAGCATTCCGACGGCTCAGAATCAGGTGGCTGGCAACCTACTCAGAATCTCGACTTTTTCCAAATTTCTCTTATATCTTTCATGAGTGTATTTTAATCATATATTTTTCGTTCCATATATTGCTAAATAAGGTTCCACGTCGATAAACATCTAGAAAAGATTATATATCGCGTGTTAGAACGGTTCAACTAAATACTAGACCAAGATGGAAGATTCCAGTTAACCCCATTCACGGGTAAACGTCCCGGGTCGAACTTGTACATTGTACTTATAGATAATCAATAGACTTTCTTTTTGGGGTTTATTGCTTCCATTAATTAGGTTCACTATGTTGCGAGAACATTGGTAGCGTGGCATTAATGTGTTATTGCTGAAGATATTGTCATATATATGACATGAAGTGATTGATACGTGTAGAGAAACCGTAGGAGGTGTGTTCAGAGCAATTGGGCTCTTTACCTAAATGAGAGACAGACGTGATATAAATCATATTGAGAATTAGACAGTCTAGTAAGAGTGAGAGAGTCAGATGGGTAGCTTTATGAATTACTAGCTGTTGGCAGAGGCTCCGCTCCACCTTTGCATCTTTGTTTGGGTACAACTCACCTCCTATTGGAGGTAGCGTAATGATATATAGCCTGTAGCCTTCCTCGATAAAGGCTAACGCTAAAAGAATTATGAATGACTGGCCTGTTGGTCTAGTGGTTCGTGACCTTGACTGCAAAGCCGGAGGTCGTGGGTTCGATCCCCACCCAAGACAAATCATTGTGTGATGAGAATAAAGGTTTGTTCTGTGTCTGGGTGTAATTTATCTTTAATATGTATGTATTTACAAAATAAAAATATATGTTTAGTACCCATAACACAAGCAAATATAATTGCTTACTTTGGGGCTAGATGGCGCTGTGTGAATGTGGTAGAATATTATTATTATTAATTATTCCATACGGTTCAGTAGTTTCTGAGATTAGCGCGTTTAACGAAACAAACAAAATGTCAGCTTTATAATATTAGTATAGATTTTCTCTTATAATTGTTCTATTTTAATAGTTAATACCAAAGTAACCTAGATTTAGACCTACTCATACAAAGTTTAAATTTCCTTTTTTCAAAAACTCTACTATTGCCTCTAAAACAGGACTTAAAACTTAAATTGAAGTCATATAAGCGGTTCGTTACTCAAAACAGAATAATAATCGTTTATACGAATACAATGCTGCGGGATCACAAAAGAGAAAATTGGAAAACTCCTCGAAATGTCACACGATAATGAAGAGGCCCTTGATGTTCTTTGAATACCACCTAACTAACCCTTTGGTCTGTTAAGGCGACATAAAAAAGGCATTCTTTTCCCTATACCGTTGACATTGAAAAGCCGCGACGGCCGCGGCTGTTGGGGAATTCGGCCTTGTTTGATATACTCGTAAAACGTTCACACGCTTTGTCGATTTCACGCACAGATTTAACGTAGCGAAGGAGAAATGGCTGCCAAATTGTGTGGAATATTTTGATTCTTATTGTATTTTTTTCTTTAGATATTAGGGTACTTTTGTAAAATATTGGGTAGATTAATGTTAGTGAAAACACGAGGAGAGTTATATTTTTTTCGACCATTTTTTCGAATAAATATTTTTGTATATTTTAGTATACCTGTTTTAGGCTAAAATAATATCTGGATTTTAGGTACCTGTAAGTAGCGTCCGAATATAACGATTCCTTTGCCTTATCGTTCATATAGCAGTCTAGTGCAGGACATAGACATCTCTTTTTTAAAGACAACGCCTTCACTAGGGAACAAACTATATTGCGGAGAACTTTTACAAACATACAACTTACGGACACAAATGAACAGGCTCACCACTTTAGCTAGTAAGAAGGTAGTATTGTTCAGGTGGCCCATTTGGGCTGTTACAGGAAATACATTCATTTTATGTCCTAATAACCTTGTACGCCATAAAATGTACGTTTCTAAAATCAATTTCATAGAAATAAAGCCTTTTGTCCACAGGTGTGTCATTAAATGCGCATTACGGGGTTTCTGTTTATTAAACTGCTGTCTGCTGTCGAAAACGCGACAGCAGTGAGATTGTTTTCTACAATGATGGGACTCCTCAGTGGGCTCAATATGGTGTATGCAATCTTGAACCTTATTGTAATAACAATTGCTATAAAATCAAACTGGTATCGAAAATATGGATACCGATCAGACAGCCTTTAATTAACAGACAATCGTTATAATTCTCGTACACATATAATAATTTAAGGTTTATGAATACCCTTTTTGTTTGTCCAACGATTCGGTTGATTTGCACAGACCGTAGATACGGGCTCACTTAAAAATAAAAATAGGGCTAATAAATATGCGTACAATAAATATCTCAGAATGATCAAACATCTGTTTGGTAGCCTTTTTAAGCTGTACTTATTTTTATACCATCCAATTAACGATAAAACAAGACAAGCTCAATTTTATCACGACAAACAAAATATTACACCCATAAAATTTCTTGTTCGCCATGATTTGTTTACACAATACAGTCTGGCTGAGTAAATTGGGGTCGTTATTGACGCGCTTTGCTTTACTTAGGTATTGCCTATAGATAACTAGCATTTGACCTTGTCTTTGGTCGTGTGAATAGCCATTAATGAATCTTTAATTACAGTAATATTCTCTGTTTGGTATTGCCATAGAAAATAATTGGATATTGACTTACATTCGTACTTATGAGGGTATACGAGTATCAATAAGTTATTGTTAATTTTGTTCTTGTGTGGATCATAGTAGTAGCTATGGTTATGCTATTTATGAAAATATCTGCTGAGTTATCTATATATATATATTTTTGTTTAAAATAAAAATTGGACTGTTTTCCTCGAATAGTGTACCTATGGAAAATAGTCATATATTTTCTTTTATTTGATATTGCATCGGAGCAATGAATCAATAGAATTGTTTGTATAACAATTGTTGGACTGAAGCACCACGCAACCGGACCTGCAAGCAGAAAAAAGGCAAAAAAATAAATGCAAAATGCATTTTACTGTAACTGGATTAAATTAAAAAATTAGGAAATTCTTTGTATTTGTTACCTTCAAACTAAAAAGTAATTAATGTTTGAGCAACATTCAAAGTTTAATAATTGTTAACAAACTTAAATTTTAATAACTGCCTCGGTATCGCAGCGGGAGACCTGGAGTGTACACGACTGTTTCCGAAATGTCCCAGGTTCGATTCTTGGGTCGGAAAAAGGACGGGTTTCTCTAATATAACATTCTTAATATCAGTTCAGTGTAGGGTTGCCAACTATACTGTTTTTCACTACATTATACTTTTTACTCTCGAACAAAAATAAAGTATACAAAATACTGTTTTCAGCATCAAAATGCATAATTATCACTATAACAGTTAGAATTAGACGCTCACACAATTTTGTTTTATTTAGTCACAGGGCGTTCAGTGCAGCGCGGCAGCACAGCCACAAATAAATTTATAAATTGTGCAAGAAGCTCTAAAATATGTATTTAAAACATTAAATAAATAAAATACTGTTTATTTTTCTGCTCAGACTTAAATATTATATTTCTTGTAAAGTTGGCAACCCTAGTTCAGTGTAACGGCAGTAGGCTTGTCCCCTATACACAATATACTCGTATTGCTTCACAAATGGAGTTTGTGTACATAGTTCCATTTTATATCTTAAGTTTCTTGTCCCTACTTTACATTACGGTATGATAACTAAACGAAACTCATGCTGACCTTATCTTACTCGGCAAGAGAAATAGAGATAGCACGAAAGCTTCAAAGTCTTCCGTTATTTATAAAGCTGCGTCATTTTTTACTATTTTTTTCTTACTTTTAACGCGCGCCGATATTACAAGCTTCAAAATTAACTTGTATTATTTGTTTGTATGTTTCTTTATTTCCTGCGTGATCGAATCAGAAATGAGGAGATCTGCAGGAGAACTAAAGTTGTCGACATAGCTCACCGAATCGTATCGCTAAAGTGGCAGTGGGCAGGGCACATAGCTCGTAGAACTGATGGCCGATGGGGGAAAAAGGTTCTCGAGTGGCGGCCACGTATTGGAAGGCTTAGCGTGGGACGATGCCCCCAACCCCCACCAGATGGACCGACGACCTGGTCAGGGTGGCGGGCGGCCGTTGGTTGCAGGCGGCACAGGACCGTTCGCAGTGGCGTAAATTGGGTGAGGCCTATGTTCAGCAGTGGACGTCGTTGGGCTGATATGATGATGTTTCTTTATGTCTTTTGCATCTATATGTAATTCAGAGCAATATTATTATGAAATTTAGGTCATACTATAATTGAATCGGAAGTTGACCCGAGGGACTCCGTAACAAAATGACGTTACTCCATCGAATTTGGACTCTTTGGATTTGATGCGTATTCACAAGACTAGTCTATAACCAAACGAAAACCAAAAAGGTAGATTTTTTTACAAGCTCATTAAATGCTAGGCTTAAAGCACCCCTCTTAGAGAAATGTCTCAGTATAGATGACCTATTAGGTGTTTCCTAACTCAATGATTGATTTTTGACATGTTCCAATTTAGTAATGATAATATTTATATGTAGTAGCTGTTTTAATATTGACTTGTATGATGTTTTTGTTCGTTTTATGTTTTAATGTCTTACCGTTTTAATGTTTTACGTTTAAATTTCAGACACAATGTTATTTTTAATACATACATATACATATAGATCACGCCTCTTTCCCAACAGAGAGGTAGGCAGAAACTACACATCTTTGGCTTCTTCACCATTCATCAGTCTTTTCATGCATTCTCCCCGGTTGAGGGTACTCCTGATCTGTCCCTTCTTTAGAACGTCACCTATTTGGTCTAGGTTTATTGTTAACGAAATAAATGAAATGAAAAAAAAAACGCTTGTTTATTAAAAGCTTACATATCATACGTCGCCGTATAATCCCAGCAAATCAGTTCCGATATCGGCGTATGTTCCAATCGATACGAAGCAATTGCGTCACACGTTTTGCTTCAAGTGCGTAGTTTGTCTAGTCCTTTGACCCAAGATTTGGTAACACCGTGATTTATAGCGTCTACTGCTTCATTCGACTTGTTTTCGTGGGGTCTAGCTTCGAGAACTAATTGGTGTTGTTTTCATTTTGGCAATATCTAACAATTAAGTAAAGTATTTGTGTCGTTCTGTTTGAAATTTTGTCGCAATTTGTGTCAGTGTGAGAGATTGCTTGTTTATCAATTATTATCTTAAATAGGCTCCTGAAAAAAGCTTAAAAGCTTAGTCAAAGTCAAATCTTTTTATTTTATTTTGATCACATACATGATACTTATAAACGTCGTACAAAGCCAAAAAAGGTAAGGTTTTGATGTATCTATACTATTACTTATTCAGAAATAATTATGTTATCATGCTTTGTTGTTTTAGTTAGTAGATCAGTGTCGTAATGCACTGATGTTAATTACTGACATCAAAATTCAAAACAGGCCACCGATCAAGTTGATCAAGAGTGCTCAAATCAAAGCGCACGTGCCCAGAATGATGGGTAGTTGTAATTCCAGATTCCTCTTGCAATTTCTCCTCGTTTGCATTTTCAATTAGATACCTACTACCCTTAATGTACTCGTCCAATATGAGATGGTAATTAAGAGTATACATGCCGCTGTCATAATTTATCACACCCTAAACATTTGAGCAAATAACTTCATACGCGGGAGCGTTGGGGAGGTAGAGACTGCGACGAACCCGTTTCTAATACGAATGCGCTGAAAAACCGAAGGGTCGATTGTAAAATAATTAGTTATGGTATAGGCACAATTAGTGTTGTGGTTTGAAATGTAGTTGAAATATCAATTAGGGTGTAATAGAATGTTGTTGGACATTAGAAACGGTCAGGTCGGTGAGGATCATGTTATTTGCGGTGTGGGATGCGCGGCGGCGGCTGTGCGCAGCGCGGCGTTAGATCGAAGGCGCGGGGGCGTGTGGCGCATGCCCGGCGCGACCTCTCCGCCGCCACGGCTGCCGGGCCGCAGTCGCACCGCGGTACCGCACGCGACGCGCCATGTCCCCCGGCGCTGCTACCTGACCGAGCAACCAGCTCTTTGGATAACAAACGTTGTGAAAACGCGATTCGGACCGTCGCCATCGATCGCAACCGCACGGGGATTCGGGTAAGTCCGTAGCGGATCCGTTTACGCCTCACCCACCCGCGGCTAGTGCAGTGCCCAAGGTTAAAGGCTTCCGAAGTGCTTTTCCCGGATATCTGCGATCTCTGACGGGGTGTAGGTGGCGCTAGTGCGCGCGGTGAGTCATCTCTGCGACACGTTTTTTCATGGCCGCCCCTTTGATGTTGAGTACTATGACTGGCTAGCTGGAGGTTTTTGGAAGACGGTTGCAGTGGACGTTACGTAAGTGCGTTGGTAGTGCAGCGGCCGTGGTGGTCGACGCTTTCGATACGGTCGGTGCGCACTCGAGCGCGGCCAATTACTGCACGCGAGGATCGTTTTCAGGAAAACATTCACCATTTTGTAGTCGATGCTCGTCGGAGCAACTGTGTGATATAGTGATCGAAGTCATGACTCCTCACGTTACTGTGATTATAAGTAACGTTAACGTCGGGACGTTTCAGTGATAACGTTATACTGTGCAAGTGATTTTATTGGCTCGTTTTCAGAATTGTTTGTGTTGCGTTTTAATTACATAATCTCGGAGACAACAAAATAGTAGGTAACAGTATTATTTACTAATTATTTCTAATTTTCTTAACATCAGTGGAAGACATTGCACAAGAATAACTAAAATATTTTGTGAAATTATAGTGAAAATAACGAACAATATAATATTTACCAAACCAGGTCAGATTTGCAATTAATCTAGTTTACTTTTAACCAATTAAAATTAAGAAGACGATATCTTTTGTTATTAGTGAGTTAAGTTAACAAGAATGTAAATTATCAAGATTTTATGAAAATGAACTGAATTTACAATTACAATGTGTGTATTATGCGTAATTTCTACACATTATGGACTATGACATTACGTAGGTATTAACTTACTACGCAATATGGCCCTGAAACTGTAATGATTGTTACACAAATACTTTGCACAAACAAACATAATTGCAAAATCGTTTACAAAAAGAACAAACTTGAGATTACATTAACACAATACCCTAGTTATGCGGAGTTGGGTAAAAAACGGATCAGCTGTGATCAGTTATCGCACGCGCACGCCTGTCGGGCATGCGCTGACGGCGACGGACGGTTACATTCGTTAATTAAACAGTTTGAATTTTAGAACGTCTTCGGTGCAGAAACCGTTATAATGATGCTTCAAAAGAATAATGACTATAGAACTTTTTTATCGAAATGAAAATTGTTTACTTACTTGTGGCTATATTTAAACGTAAATTATAAAAATGTCTGGTTTCTTTTAAGAAAACTAAGAACTGATTTACCATTTATATAATAAAATGGATCAATAAACCAACTAGGTATATTCAGAGACCAACTTATCAACGTTCTATAAAATTAGCTTAGATTCTCGAAAGTTCTTTGTCCAACGACGTTTCAATGGCGCCACGGGAATATATCGAGTAATTTCACTAGTCGGATAATTGTTATTATCGCAGAAATAGTAGGAGTTAGCATTTGCCTTTTAAACGACCAACCCACGCAATCACCTCATTATGACTCGACTTTTAGGCCAACAATCGATTTGAGGCACTTTTTTCTTTTCTTTTTGACGTTTTTGGTTTCAATGGAAGTCTAGTGGAATGTAGGACGCACTTACATCTAGTGCCTTGTTAAACATCATCACTTGGCTGAGTTTTTATAAGAAATATGTTCTTTTATGAATGCTCACTTCAATATTATAACTGTGATGCGTCTTTTGATTTGTAATAGCATTCATAGCTACTAGTGACGCATGTTTAAAGTATTTAATATTCATTGTTAAGATTATGTAATATGAATACTCGCCCTTTTATACATGGGACGCAACATAGCTGGTGAATTGTAGGTGTAATGCATCTCTGCCTACCCTTAATAAAAGACGTGACGCTATTTTATATTGTCCTAAATGATACATCACACTAGGAGTACTTAAGAGCTGTTATTGTCACTAGGCAATTTTGAACTTTACGATGATAAGCTGAAGACGTAAATTGCCACACAGACAAATCTCGTCTTAAGTCTGTTATTGACTGACAGTGCGATATGTTTTCTTTTAAATTACATAATTTATATTACCAATTAATAGGCATATTATATATTTTAGTGATACCTAATAGGTATGCTACTATCTGATTGTACAGTTACGCAGCTTAATTTTTTTAATAATATTTAACCACATTTTCACAGCGCCATCTAGTCCAAAATTAAGCAATTATATTTGCTTGTGTTATGGGTACTAAACAACTGATAAAATATATATTTATAAATTTTTTTTTTTAATACATACATATTATAGATAAATTACACCCAGATACAGGACAAACAATCATGCTCATCACACAAAGATTTGTCCTGAGTGGGGATCGAACCCTCGTTCCTCCGGCTTAGCATTCAGTGTCATTAACTAGACTAACAAGACCAACAGGCCACTTTAATTTTAAAAATTCTTTCATCGTTTCAACAGTACCTAATTGAGTTCCGCAGAATCCAAAGAGCAAGACAAGTGAATAATGTAAATGAATTTCTTTTAAAATATTTAATGTTTTGTCTTAGTACTTAATTAACTTCGAGTTAAAACTGCGTTTTAACTAGACTGTTCTAGATTTCTTTTCTTTAATAATAATATAATAATATTCTACCACATTCACACAGCGCCATCTAGTCCCAAAGTAAGCAATTATATTTGCTTGTGTTATGGGTACTAAACAACTGATATACTACTTAAATACATTTTTTTTTGTAAATACATAAATATTATAAATAAATTACACCCAGACACAGAACAAATCTTTATGCTCATCACACAAAGATTTATCCTGGGTGGGGATCGAACCCACGACCTCCGTCTTAGCAGTCAAGGTCACTAACCACTAGACCAACAGGCCAGTCAAAATATTATTATTATTTAATATTCGATAAGATTGCTTAATTAGTCACGCCTTTCTTAAACTGGAATATTGTTTAGCTTTTTTGATCGATCGATCTAGTTTTGTGTCGATGGTACAAATTAGTTAATTCGGACTAGTAGCTCATCATTTCAACCCATAAACGTCCCACTGCTGGGCACGGGTCTCCAAAGAATATGGAGGGATTTTAGCCTACTATAGCACACTGGCCAAACGTGTTGGTATAGGGTTTATTTCGCAGTGCTCTTGTCTAAATAAAGTTACTCCCTTAGTCGCCTTTTACGATACACACGGGTTGAGATGGGGTAGTGACATTATGTATTCTTAATCCGTCGCTACACGGAATCGGACTAGTTGCTATTTTAGGTAATATAACGTTACTCCATAAGAATTTAAACTGTCATGGCCGGTGTTAATTGGGAAATATACCACAATTGTTGTTTGAGTTTCTGATATTTAGGCACTGTTCACACGTTCTGAAGGCGTAGGTACTCGAAATTTTGACATACGACCTAGTCGGTTTTGATCATAGACCTAGGATCCGCGATACTAAATCTATGGTTTTGATATTGTTGTCAGATGTTTGAAAATGACAGCGGCTGTGTTCAAATTTTCAAACAGTTGACAGCGATATCGAATATCGTATCGGATGACGGTTGAATTAAACTGTACACACACGGCTCTTACAATATGAGCTCTTCAAAACATCCATACATTGCTCTTTGTAAGCACAACTTACCATCTAAATTACTTACTTCAATAAAAATAAAGCTAATAAATATAAACATAACATAGCATCACGCCTTTTCCCCGAAGGGGTAGGTAGAGGTTTATCACACCCCCATTTCGCCGCTATGTTTGATCCTTAGTATAAAGCTAATGGCCTCACAAATTTGCGTGTTCAAAGTTATCTATTACAAGGTTTATATTAAAGTCATTATATAACCTAAATAACACTTATTTATTCTTAAAATGGATACAGACTGTTTATTTTATTGTAGTATTGATTTTAGCCTACAATATTGCAGATAACATTCCAGTCTTGCGTCGGGTATCGGGGCGTTGACTTGCATTATGTTTTCAGGGCGGGGTAGGTCGTAATAATAAAATTTTGGCTTTTATCAAACTTCAAAGACACATCGAATGCATTTTACTATAATATGTGAGTTTTATGGCGACGCATATACCTAAGCTTAATAAGCCTATAAGAGTTAGAAAGACTAGATTAAAAAGCCGGGGTATTTGATTGTAAATATACGATTCAGGCGAAAAAAACACGAAATATTTATCGTATTTATCCGACGTAATTGTTAAACTTAACATTACATAGATGAGTAGTTATGTGCAACGCATGCGTCTAGTCAAAACTTTAACGGTTTTTTTTACGTTTTTTGTCTCTATCTAATATAAATGTATTTGTTACAGTTGTAAATCCGGCCCCGTACCGATGCACTAGTTCTTGTGTGAGCTGAGGAAACCGCAGCCATGTCGTCGGTGAAGGTGGCCGTGAGGGTGCGGCCCTTCAACTCGAGGGAGATAGCCAGGGATTGCAAATGTATCATAGAAATGTCTGGAAACACTACAGGTAAGATTTATAATACTTTAATTTGTATTTTAAGTCGACAGCTCTGTGGAATCAACGCGATAGTAATCGATAAAATACGCGAAATCATTAAATGGACACAAATAACAATTAACCATAAAAAAGAAGTTAAAAGACCTTAGTACTTTTCCAAAATCACCCAAAATATATTTTACATTTAACCACCGCACTGGCCACCTACATAACGAAGATTGACTTTAATACTGCAATAAAACTTCGCCTTTGCCCTTCGCCCTCACTATAAACTGGTAAAAACAAAGCGTTAGAAACAACGGTTAATGAAAATTGATATGCGTTGAAGAGGGTTAGCCTCCGATGTTGAAAACTTCCAAAGATGTTGTTGAAATTAATGGTTACCTCACCTGTCTACGTGATTAATGATTATTTATTTTATTTTCGTACATGGAGTTCTTAAAAGCTATTTATAAAAAAAACACCTTCATAGCTTGTGCTAAAATTAAAATGAACGAATCTCATACGGCATACCTATTTGTTACAACAAACTGTGTTAAAAATAGTATCAATATTTTTAATAATACCTTTATAATTTATATCTTAATTTTCATGAAAATAAAGGGTTGATAAATAACTTTGTTTAATTAATATTGAAAAAGACAAATGAGTGTTAAGTCTGGTTTAAAATTTATAATTCACCTCGCTTCTCACCTTTCAGATAAATTAATGTGTTTGCAAAGGCCATTTACACAGTCAAATACTTAACGAAATTTTAGTTTCTGCAGTGAAATTTGGAAAATAAATCAGGCTATATTTCTATTCTTTTGTTGAAATGGAGCCCTTGTCTCGATAAAATCCATTTTTACAAGAGTTGAATAGAAATTACTTTAGAAAAGTGCTTTATTTGCAGCAATTCTAAATTACAACAAAAAGCTGAAGAATTCGTTTGTTTTATTACGTAGTGAATGCATGCACGAAGTACATATTATAGAAGGTCGCAAGTTACAACGGAAACCTTATAAATGTCAACAGATATCAATTGAATCTCTTTGCTAATAGGTATGCTAATACCCCAGCAGATGCGTAAACAGGCAACATATTAAACAGGCTCTTTATACAAGGAAATTTCGAAAATTTTAATATGTATTTAAAATACAGGTCAAGCCTCCTTTCATTGGAATTTAGTTAAAAGCCGTTTGAAACTTCCACAAAATTGAGCACAGAATTTTCTGCCCTCGTTTATCGTTACAATTTTGAGGTTGGCCACACTTTAGGACTAATTTTGTTAGTTTATCAAATTCTTTTGTTAGTAATATTAGAAAATTTTCGAGGGTCGCCTGAAAAGGTCTCGAGAGAAGCCACAAGCGACATGTGAAGTGCTCCGTACTTAAGCTCTGACCAGTTTATACACAATTTAATATGTAGTTAGTTTATTCGATACTCAACTTTATATTTAACATTGTAAAGGTCGTTTTAGTTTGAATAAGCCTTGGAAATTTCTCTCTACTTATAATTAATGTATTGTTGTTAGTATTAGAGGAAACTTCTCAATTTAAATTGATGTTAGTTACTTACTGTTATTAGAGTTAATATTAACATTGTTTAGTTATTAAACAATACAATAATAAGCTCAGAAGAGAAAGGCTTCTAATAACTTGTTATTTTATAATATTTGACTACTTGACTTTCATTTACTCTGAATTCGACAGCCTTCCGACAAAGAAAGTTCTTTGAAATATTTCTTGTGATGATTGTGAATAACCTCTCGATAAAGAGACAAATAATTTACATATAAAACAGTTTATTTATCGAAATTCTTGCTGCTTATCTTGAATGTTATTTACTTACAAAGCCCTCTCGAATTCCAGACATTTTGGGAGCATTGTCCTAATGTTATTGAGTTTACAGTGCGAGTCTACTAAAGTCAATCAAATGAATTATATAAAGAATATTGAACTGTGTGCTAATTTCATCATTATTAATTATTTAATAAGCTAAATTTTTTATTGCTTTACGGAGAAATAGTTTGATTAGTAGCAAGACTTATTAACTCATTTGTTGAGATTAAAGGGATTTATAGTAATTTTATTTTCATATATTATGTATAATATATGTACTTAAGTGATAGATTTTTTTTAGAAATTGTGTAATTAAATATTTATTAATCAGCTTAAAAACATACACAGCTAACCTATTAAAAGAAAAAAGAAGCAGATACTCTATTTACAGGAAATTCCTATAAATAGAATATCTGATTAAGATCAGATTCCTGAGGAAACGTACCCAAAAGGCTAGCCACATTACCGCGTTGGATAGCAAGGCTAATGCGTTGCCCCAGGTAGAGGCCAGCCCTTGGATCATGTGATACTTATTAATCAGCTTGATATACAGCTGAAATTTGTTAATAGTGTTGGGAATAAATAATAAATCCCCATTGGTTTATGTAACAAATTTTAATCCCATTGATCACACGTGTGCTATATGCGTGCATAAAATATTGAAGTTCAAAATGAAATCTATTATTAATACTTATTATCGTAAGCTTACCTCTTTTGACTGGACTAAAAGCAAGCCTCCAAGTCTATTAATTTACGACTGGATCAATTGAATTGTAATTGGATTTCAATAGCAGTTTTAAACATTTTTGGTATGCTGCCTAATTTATGACCAATACATAATATACAAAATATAAAATATGTTAACGAATGAAAACTGCTATTAAGATTAAATTGATCCAGTCGTAAAATAGCAGGTTTGGGGCCCAGTAATGAGAGTATTATTTAATATAGTCACTATCAAATCAATTTACGGACCCAGCTTTTAGGTCAAAATTAGATCACAGTATTTCAATCAAGAATCGAAGATTAATTGTTTTCTTACAATCTTGTTGCCCTTAATAAATTACTTTAGTATATTTGTAGGTATTTCGAATTTTATAAACGACTTGACACATAACCTTATTTGCTTCTTCAACCACCTTTTTTGCAATTATTAGCTCAACCTTTTCGGATTCAAATGAATTTTCTCTCGGTGTGGACGGCGGTACCAATTAAAGCTATTAACAGTTCGGCGAGCACCGCCGCCGGCTCGAATTCAGTCGTCACAGTCCAAGTAACTCTCATTTCTATGCAATATTCACTCTTAACGAGCTCTGTGCGTCGTTAGTGCTAAACTAAGTAGGTACAAGGTACATACATATTTTAATTTCCACGTCTTATTTTCTTTGATATATTTTCTGAACCTTGAATTCAAATGTATCTTCTATGTTAGCGTTATCTTATTTATTCATATTACTTTTTGTATTTGTGGGGTTGTTAACTGTGATAGACTTAATAGATTTCTTTAGTTGTTAAACGAATAAATTAAAATTTTTCCATGGTTTTTCATATTTTAAAAGTAAATTATTATGATTCTATAAAATAAATTGGGCTTATGAGGGTGTTTTGTGATTCAATTGTGTCTTGTTTATCTACGACAGGTTAATATGTCAACTTTAAGTTTGCTGTCAACGTACAGTCTTTAGTATTGTACTAACGCAGTAATTTATCTTTCTGACCTTGATAACAAATGCACTTTGTTATAAAATCTTACAATCCATTTTCAAATTTAACTTCAGCGTTACAAAAATCAAATTGCTTTCAGCTTTGAATACAATCTGATATCAATCTTTCAAGTTCATTGTCACATTTCAACTACATGGGGTGCGAAATCGTCGGGCCGTAAAGGGCGAGCCGTGACGTCAGACATGCGTCATACCCAAGTACTAGGCTCGGATACCATTAATATACATAAGCGTGGACATTGTAGAAGCTTTTATATTCGACCTACGATGATGGTTCTGCGAATTTTATGGTGGTTTTAAAGAACTTTGCATCGCTATAGTTACTTAGAGTTTATGTTTCTGGATATACAGGTTTATGTTGCCAGTATCGATTATATTATGTATCCAAGAAGTACGTTTTATCGTCCGTCTTAGCTCAGGGTACAACAGCTGATATATATTTAGTTTGCACCACGGTTAATCAAATTTAGGTGAAAATGTTTATTGCAATTTCACAAATAACAGCTAGGTTTACAATTAGAAATCGCCTTTTAAGCAAGGGGTTGCTTGTGTTAGGCGACTCCTAATCTAAATAAACATACTAAGCAGTTAAAGAAGTCCTCCGAAAATCTAAATAAACATACTAAGCAGTTAAAAGAAACATTAAAAACTTAATTTTAAACCAAAATTTAATTTGTGATACGTCCAGAAATGTTCTAAAATCCTTATATGATTTCAATTTATTGATAGAACTTATTCATAATACGTTCAGAAAAATGTTTATTGTTTAAAATTACTGGCTGAAAGTAGCAATATTAAGATACAATCACTAAAACATTTGAAGCCATATGACTCCAAATATTCTGCGAAAGAACTGTGAATCATTCCGATTAGCAAATACTACCCCAATAAACCATATGTGAGTCATTTTCGTGTCCTTACCTACCTTCATTTTCGTGGTCAGGTGTTTAAAATCTGGGAACGATTCTACAGGGTTTCCACCCACCCCTGCAATGCGTTCCAATGGCCCATAAACCCCATAATACGCAATAAACCTTGTCCATGGACCGCTCTATACCTCTCATAAATTCACCGTCTCGCTTCCTGCTTCTAAATGATTCGCGTGGTTTCATTACATTTACTTCCAAATGAATTTGATTGGATAAATATTTGGAGTTGAATGTTTTGTTTCTACGAGTATTTGTTCGAAATAATCCTCATTTACCATACAAGTGTAAAGAGTATGGTTATTTGCGTGTTAGAAATTTTAACTTTAAGATCCGTAAGACTTTTGTGAAAAATTGCTGATAATCTTGGTTTGCTTAGCTGAATGCTCACAAATACAACGTCTTTCATTATTAGGTGACAGCCATTTACAATTTATAGCACGATCAAATAAAATTAAGTCTGCCAAAAACTACAACTTGGCTCTACCAGATTTTTTTCGATTAACCAAAAATTTTTCGATTTTGTTTGTTTATACAATGCTGAGGATTTAGTAAAACTTCGTTCCGGGAAAATCAGTTCCGAATTCAAGAAAGAAAATATTTTCTACCAATACCAATTTCCACAAATATAATTTGTATTTTTTTTCTAACTTCAACATTATATCGAATAACTTTCATATTACGCATTATCGAATACGTGCCTTGTATTTTGATTACCCGTACGCAAATAACATCGTATAATAAAGTTTTATTAAGTTAGCTTTTCCCAAGAGTTACGTCTGAAACGTGGCGGCCATCTTGGGCTCGTTAAAATTGCTCCACGATATATTGCACCTACCCGCAGATACTGTTAGACCAACTCGTTAAATATTTATGCCGTGAAATATCGTAGTTTTAACAATTTTGAACAAGCTTTTTCGAGTTGGAAGTTTGATACACGTTAGTTATAAAATGGCGTTCTTTTTAAAACGTTTCTTTTTAAATTTATTTATGGACAACGACAAATAAGTTCTGCAAAACGGCCGTTGTGTCGCTAGTTAAATATTCTGAACGTAATTATCACCACTACATTAATGCCCGAAATACACCTACAAAGTCTTGCACAAATTCAGACTTGTACAAGTCTACATCAGCAACCCATTAAGTCCCACTGCTGGGCTTGGGTCTCCTCTCCTCTAACTAGAGAGCTCAGAGGGTTTAGGCCATAATCCACACACGCTGGCCTAGTGCGGGTTGGTGGATCAGACATACTCATAGAATTTCTTCTAGGGTATGTGGGTTACCTCACGATGTTTTCCTTCACCGTTAGCAGATGGTAAGTCACTTGACTAGTACATATAAATTCCACAAAGTGGAATCCACATTGGTACCGCTAGTCGGGATCGAACTCGAACCGCGTGATTTGCACGCCGGGCCTTTATCCATTGAGCCACCATCGCATATTCATATTACAAGTCTACATTAGTACAAAATTGCTCAAGTATTGGCAATACACGTTACGGTATATCTATTTGCACTAGTCTGAGTTAGTGCAAGTATATTTAGAGGTGTGTACCGGGCATAACAGTTCTATCCAACTGTAGATCATAATTTAACCAATGTTACCATGAGTAATATGTAATGTTAAACTTGCAGTATATGCGCACGCAAACAAGGTCTTGGCTCTGAATATGCTGAAATGAACATTTAGGTTGAATATTGATCAAGGTTTCGTGTTCACTATCATGCACTTATTATACGAGTATATTAACTGCCGAACGATTTAATTTGAATCTAGTTTACTCTAATTAAGTCAATGGCGATGGTAGATTTTGAGAATTATTTTCGTTGGATCCCAGTTTTGAATCCTAGTTTAATATTTTTGGCGTTGGATCCCACAAAATATTATTATGTATTACCGTTGGATCCCAAATTTAAAAAAAGTAAGAGAATTACGTTTTATTGTCGTTGAATCCCAAAAACTATTTCCGTTGGATCCCAAATGCTTAAAAAATCTGACTGCGGGTACTTTCAACAACAAAATTATTAATTAAATGAGGGTATACTTTATATTGACTGACTTTTTTTTTATATCTCTAATATCTCTGTAGGAATGTGCTTGGAAAAACTTCGACTGTAGTGTAAAAAGTTGACCTGTGTCTACCATGAGTTTTCACGGCGTTTTACTTTGTTTGATTGCCAGATTTATATGTAAAAATGAACAGCGACCCTAGTACTACTTATTTGAATTAATAATTCAAACATATAGCATTAGGGGTGCTGTTTATTTTTCATAAAAATCTGCACTGTCTTGGGTGAACGCCGTGAAAACTCATGGTAGGTACCACTGACCTATAGGTTTCCGTGTGCAAATAAAGTATGATTTAATTCATGTTTCTTCTGTCTTTCATTCTTTCATTTATTTAATAGTCGGCGGGCCGAACACATGCTGCTTTTTAAATGTTTGGTAAAGGTAAGGTAGTAGATCCTTGCTGATATCAGCATGAATGGTCTGGATCGACCGGGGAAGTACTACCCTCTCACAGAATATCGACGTAATGTAGCAGTATCCGTACTGTTATGTTTCGTATGGTGAGTGCAGAATGCCGGAGCCCCAATTCCCTCCTTAGTCACTTTTCTTCTGACAAGTACACATGTTGTTATAACATGGGATTCAATGGAAATAGCAAATGGGATCCATCGTTAATACTTAAAAAATGGGATTTAAAACTGGGATCCAACGAAAATAAATGGATTTTGACAGAAGATAGAACAAAAAAAGATCGACTGAGAATTAATGGAGATTGGTGCCGCCATAGTTTGTTTGTTTTGTTTTTGTTTTGTGTTGTATGTTTTTGTTTTATTATGTGTACTGACGTATTGATAAGTGATACTAAATTGCATGAATATTATTAGTCCGAAATAAAAGTAAAATAGGTTAGGTATTATAGTGAAAAATTAAGTGATCCCGTGATCGAAGTTATTGCCTAGTAACCAAACGGTTTCACAGCTGTATGATAGTACATATAATAAATATACTAGAAAAATTATAACGTCTCATAAATGTGATATTATAATAGCTTCAAATATTAAAATTTTAAAATTATGCTGCATTATAATTATTGTTTATTCTTGTAGTAACAGTTTGTAACAGAAATTTCTAGAGATGTTTTTAAATAATTGTTATTTTTTAAAACAATACAATAGCCCTCGCTTAATAGGGTTCAGCTCAATTGATAAAAGAACAAACATTTATGAAACAAATCGCTGTTTTTATGAGAACAAAGAAAAAGGTATTTGACTTGAAAGAGGTCGTTAAAGCCAATATCATTGTAATGGTTTGTATAAACAGCGGCTATAAGTACAGTTGATTAATTTAAAATAATTCATAATGTGAAGAAAATAAGGTCTAAAGTTTTACTCTAGGTACATAGTAATGTATATCAACTAAATCTTCTATTGCACTGCATTGATGCTCGTCAATCTAAATAAATAAAAAATAATTTTGTTTGCTACTTTACCGATTGATGTTGGTAAGGGTTGCTATAAGTTAAACACGATTGTGACGTTCTCAAAATTTTCACAGCTTTGTATTTTTGGCCCTGTATTCTTGAAATCTCTTCAGTTTTTCGTTTGCTGCTTTTTTATCAACAATAGCATAGTTACCATAAGCTTCAAAACCTTTTGGTATACGAAAAAACAGACCTTCCTACAAATCCTTAAACAAGTTTACATCCTTAGACAAAATAAAAGAACCGATAACAAAGGCGTCGAAAGTCCCTTGTCAAATTTTCTACGTCATCACTTTCCCAATGACTGCCCCCTTATTGGTAAATCGCAGTACTTTGACCCGTTATTGTTCGTTGGTTCATTCAATTTTATAACTCATTTTTCACCAGCGCAATGAATCGTAGCATTCTGTATAAACCGTAAAAATAAAATAGCACAGCCAATTATTGGTGGTTCTTTGAACCGGATGACTTTTATATTTGTTAGGTTAATAGTTTGGGTTGCGGTATTTTTGTTACAGTTGAATAGTTCCGAACGTTCTTTTTACAGATTTATTATGTGTGCATTCTTTTTTATTTAATTTGGACATCACGCTTTTAACTTAGAAAAAGTTTGACTGCACGTGTGGTCTAACAGTTCTACTGCTCTAGACAAGTGGCAATCGATTCGAATTTCGAAAATTAATTAATCAGTAGGTGTTCTTCATTCACCTAACTATTGACACTTATTGTTCACCACATGTTCTGCTCTGCATCATCGTAAGGTTGGCTCTTAGACAATACTTTAGACATAAGCCCACCAATGTACCTTTATGCATGAAGTTTAATGAACCTTATAACGGGTGGCGCAAAAGTAAAGACCCTATTTGGTTCAGCTATAACATTTTTTCTAAATTAGAAAACTAGATTTAGATTTTTTTAAATGTATATTTGTGCCATTAAATTTCGTACCATTAGGATTTAAAGATGATGTCTTTTAAATGGTGACCTCCAGAGTTGATACACATTTGAGCCCTATTTATGACATTTTGCATAACTTGCCGTAACACTTCCTGCGATATGTTCGTTATTTCTTGACGAATGTTTTCTTTTAGAGCTGCGAGAGTCTGTGGCTTGTTCACATACACCCGAGATTTCAAAAAACCCCAAAGAAAAAAGTCTGGACTGGTCAGATCGGGTGATCTTGCAGGCCAAGGCAAATCGCCAAAACGAGAGATAACTCGGCCTGGAAAAGCGTCCCTCACTAAGTCCATAGTGTCGCGCGCTGTGTGTGCCGTAGCGCCGTCTTGTTGAAACCAGATGTGCTCCAGCCCCAATTCGTCCAAACTGGGTATCAAAAACTCACGTAACATGGTTCTGTAGCGTTCTCCAGTGACAGTTATCGCATTGCCTCCAGCGTCTTCGAAAAAATAGGGTCCGATCACTCTGTCAACACAGATGCCACACCATACAGTAACTTTTAGTGGGTGTGTGGCAAAGCGTCGAATTGTGCGACCAATCGGTGCCGGACGGTGGGGAAATCGTCGACGAAATTCACGTTGTGTTCTTATCACTGATATTCCACGTTCTTGGGGAGTAAAACGGTCCATGTTTATTTTCAGTGTATTTTACATTTGTTCACTACACAATTTTCAACAACAGAATGACAGAAAATGTATAATAAAAAAAAAAAAAGCATTTTCTTTAGTGCCACTACTTTTGCGCCACCCAGTACGATCATCTGATATCGGCTCTTCTTGTCTGCGTTTTCTATTATTTCTATCCCACGCCGTAGCATCGATAACCTTATTTTGTTTAGGATAACATTGAAAAGTACGAATAATTGTTTATTATTAAAAAGTTAATGAAAACTTTTTCACCGCTATAACCTTGATAACTGTTTCGAAGTGTTTGTGTTTGTTGTGGTCTGTTAAAACTTTCTGTTAATGTTTACTTTTGATAAAGCAATACAATACACCTAGTAGTCTTACAATTAGCATTGTCCTAGTTTGTATTTTTTTTTTTTTTTTTTTTTTTTTAAATTAAAAAAGACAACGCCCGCACTAGGGAACAAGCCCTGTGTTGCGGGGAGCTTTACAAACATGAAACTTACGGACACAAAGTACACCCAGACTAGAAACAAATATCTATGAATCACACAAATATTTGTCTCGTGTGGGAATCGAACCCATGTCACCCAGCACGGCGATGTAGTGGCGAGGCGACCACCTTAACCACTGCGCCACGGTGACAGTCACCAGTCATTTGTTTGTATTGAATGTCGCAAGTCTATTTTTTTAAGAGCGTATTTACAAACGGAGTGGTAACGTCGCAATTTAGTCTCAGATTTCGTGGCTTTCAATTTTTTGTTATTTAATCGGTGCTATATTTTAAAAGTGATGGTGGCTGAATGGATAAGGGACCGGCGTGCAAATCACGCGGTCTGAGTTCGATCCCGACCGGCAGTACCAACGTGGATACCACTTTGTGGAATTTATATGTACTAGTCAAGTGACTTACCATCTGCTAACGGTGAAGGAAAACATCGTGAGGAAACCCACATACCCGAGAAGAAATTTTATGAGTATGTCTGATCCACCAACCCGCACTAGGCCAGCGTGTGTAGATTATGGCCTAAACCCTCTCAGCTCTCTACATAGGGGAGAGGAGAACCGAGCCCAGCAGTGGGACTTAATAGGTTGCTAATGATAATGATATTTAAAAAATATGTTTACTACTCTTTTGAGAATTGTATAAAAATATACACAAAACTATTCGCTAGACTACACAAAATTCATGTCTGAACAAAGAATAAGAACGCCAGCTCTCAATTTGATTACTCACGTCTAGAACCAACCAGACAATAAAAGTAACTGTTATACGTCGGTGTTTGTGTTGTGTTGCAACGTTCAAATATACACACATACAAACATTTATACTGCATTCACTTTGTACTAAACTACTTCTGGTATAGTATCGGATTTTCTCTTATTGTAAACACTTTTTAACCTCCGACGCAGAAAGAGGATTTTTATAAGTTTAATGTCTGTGTCTCTGTTTGTGGCATCGTAGCTGCTAAACGAATTGGCTGATTTTGCTCGGTGTACATTAAAAAAATTGCCTTCATTTTTCGAAGTCGGTTAACAATCCCATTTTTTTGTCAGATCCGATACAAACGGGTAGTGCTTTAATAATCAAATTCGTGGAGTAGTATCAGGACATGAAAGAATTAGCAAAAACAAAGGAGGATTGCAATTTACTCCACCGACAAGAGCGCGGCTCATAAATGAAGAGAGAGAGACAGAACCATACTATAAACTTTCTCCCTGCACTTACTATTAAAGCAACATACACATTAGAGGCCCTAGCCTTGCAGTAGTTACTCCCAACTTTACTTTGTAATAATAAAATATGTCTTAAAACACAAAGGTTTTACATTGCAGTTTGATCACACATAAAAGAGAGCTATATCCTGACACTAGTCGATGCAGCGCTGCTGCTGAATCATAACATAAGGCTCTGCCAATGTAAAACAAATAGAAGTAGAAATTTGCCTGTTCGGTATTTTTCATCTTCTGCTTTTAAGAATAAGGTTGTAAATTGCTCAGCGATGTTAGTCATCTTTACTATATTTCACTGGGATTGCGATAAGGTTCGGTGCAGCAAAGCGAGTTATAGCGCGCTTGAGTCATCAAGTTATTGGACTTTATGATTCAGGTTTATGTTAGGGGAGCGAAGAATGGGTGATGCGCGATTGCATATTAATAATAAATGTTTGAATCGTGTGTTGGTATCTAGGAAATAAATATGAACGTAATAATGTTTGGTTGGATCAAGATAAGTGTTAGAGGTATTGAATGAATTATTACTTAAATTTTGACGATATAATTTTAGAAATATGTGTGTTATTTAAAGATAAACTCTTACATTGGGGAACCTGTCGAAGGAAATTTACAAATATAATATATACCTACATTACATGCGTAGAATGGAACAAAATTAACTAATTACAAAATATTCTTAATTTCAAAAAATTCAAGTTATTCACTAAAATACAATTAAAGTGTAAAACCCATTTAAACTTATATCACAAGGAATTTCTAGCTCAATTGGTTGCCAATTTAAACTTCTTCAACTTAAAGCGGTTAGATGCGGCTACAGAACTGATAGGCTATTTACTTCACTTAATATCGCTTTAGAATATAAATTTTGCTTTTGAATTGAGATTCTATAACATATAATATAACTATTATATAACATAATAAGCTTACTTTATCTACACTTATAATTTCGCTATTTAATGTTTAACTCTTCTAGATTGTTCCAGCTTGTATAACAATCAGTTTAAATTAAATGTTTAAAACAAATCATAAAACAGAATCTCTATAACTATTTTAATATAGCTATATTTATACTGTGGCTAAATAAACCATGAACCATTAGTTTACCTTTTGCACAGCTATCTAACAGACAGCAGACACATCGCATATCTCAACTGGCAGATAAGTGTCTGATCAAATAATATGTTGAAAATTTCTGAAATAAATTTCGGATAGGTTATTAACAGACACATTTGCCAGTGGTGAAATAGGACAAACAGTTGTCCATAGGCTACGGTACGGTACGTCTTTTTGTCACTGTCATGGTATAAAAAATACCTTGGTCTTTAAAGCTAGCTTAAGGTCGCTGTTGTGGACACACTGATACTTGAAGTATCATCGCGTTGAGGTCAATAATTTAGCCTATGAGGCTACCTCAGCTTCACTTTTGTAAACACATTTTTACTTAAGAATTTCGTCACGTCATCAGCACAACTTTGAAGCTAGCTTGCTTTGCAGAGGTGTAGACACGTCCTTACACTGAAATATCGTAGCGTCGGCGTCGACATCGGTCGATACGTCGCGACGCTTACTCGCCTCACATTCACTTTGAAAGAGTTGCTGTAACACTTGGAGTGGATTGTCTGCAATCTAGACTGGGTTGGATAATGAGATGTTTTCAAATCGTCTCTTTGAGATGCGTGTTATGAATGTTGGCTGCAGATTATAGTGTTTCTTTTGTTTAGAGTTTGCAGTAAATTTAAGACTTTAAATTTATTGCGGAATATTAGCCAAGCCAACCAAACCAACCTATTGATAATGTGAACTTGGTTTGAAGATATCTTTTTATAATTTTAAAGTTTTAAAACTAATAACCACACTGGGCCAACATATTATTATGTATTGTGGTCTAAACTCTCTCAGCCCTCTAGATCAGGGATTCCCAATCTATTTTAAGTAAGAGAACTCTTTTCCAAAATGAACTGATACCTCAGACCCCCATAGCCAACTTTTGCACGATAACGATTTTTTGAGTATTTTTAACAATGGTTTCAGTAGAACAATGACCCTTCTTCCTACTGAAATATTTGTAATGTATATAACAAGTTCGTACACGTAATACAACTTATACAGTATCTCTTCAAATGAGAATTTGTGTTAGTGTAGTTTGTGTAGAGGTAGTGGACCCCCAAAATCAATTTTCGTTTATGTCCATCCCTGGGAAACTGATTTCGACCCCAAGGGATCGAAAAATACCACTTTGGGACCCCCTACTCTAGATAGAGGAGAAGAGACCCTTGCCCAGCTCTGGGATATTAATGAGTTGATATCTTTATAAGATTCGAACGGTCGAACCCGATAAAATTATAAATAACTCTATATTATATTTATTTTTATGTTTCTTTGTTACAGTGATAGTGAACCCGAAGGCACCACCAGGCAGCAAAGATGGCGCTAAGAGCTTCAACTTTGATTTCTCGTATTGGTCGCACAACGTAAGTATCTATTTACATATGTTTATAGCCAATGATATTGTACATACAAGTAAGGCTACCTTTTGACATACCACGGGAAATTTACCTACAATAGTTTAAAGTATAGAATTACGTTGTCATTAACCACACAGCACAGATATTGTACATACAATATCATTGTTTATAGCTCTATATTGTTATTAGTATAAGGGCCTGTTTCACCACTTGCAAATAAGTGCTGGATAGTCTCAGATTTTTGACGTATTTTTCATAGTCGGTCAAAAAAGTCTCACATATTTTATTAGACACTTTTCTGCCAGTGGTGAAACAGAGCCTTATAATAAAGACGTTAATGAATTACGCCAACAATACACAATACCGATGACTTTCTCTCATGGCAATGTAGGTAGGTATGAAAATATTGTATAAAAAATAATAATGAAAAAAATACTAAGAGAAACTTATAGTTTAAAAACTATAAGTCTCTGGTTTTAACCCTATGCGTATAAACCTACATTTGCAGTTGTTAGGTTTATATTTATATTTTTATATAAGAAGTAGGATACCTATACGAACGAGACCATATTTTCAGTCCCTTTAAGTAGCTATGTTTCTAAATTAAAAACTTGGGACATTATCATGTTATTATTTTGATACATGGTCCTAACGTTTTAAAGTATATAACGATACGTTATTTACTAAAAAAATAGTACAGAAAATAGAAGTATGAAAATTAATCAATACTCAAGTTAAACTAATTAAACTTACTTCATTGGAATGTAGACTTTACCGTTATAGAATTACTGTTTATTTTTCCACTCCAGTGAGTACCGTGTGACGTGTGCGAGTAACGAAACTGTCTGATAGCTATATTGCTTTAGCATCAAGCAGTGACTTGGTGGTGTTAGTGTTGCCAATCGATAATATAAACCTGTGTGGGTGTGGAAGAATCGAATTACTTGATTGATTGAACTTGTATGGGGTTTCAATTCAAGCTTTAAATGAAGGAAATTGGATAAAAATCTGTTATTTAATTAAGCACAAAATAATACTTACCTGTTTTGGAATTTACTAAGTCTCTAAAATAACTATGAATTATAATTTTTTTTAAACACTGTTTAAAATATGTGACAGCAAAATCTCCTGGCACAGATATCCTGATTATCTAAAAAGAGGTTCAAACCACTAACTATGTGCAAGTTTAATTTTGTCTGAAAGTAAATTAAAAAAAAAAAAAAGCACTTATACTTGTTTAACTGCCGGCCACGCTGGCAAAACAGGTTGGTATAGGGTTTGTTTCGAATTTACCTTTTCTCGCAGTGATCTTGTCTGCATAAAGTTACTCCCTTAGTCGCCTTTTACGATACCCACGGGTTGTGATGGGGTAGTGACATTATGTATTCTTAATCAGTCACTACACGGCATTAAACTTAATAAATTGCAAGTAATTGCAGCAATATCTCAACAACAAAATGATCGATCAGCTCTGATATCTAGATTGGACCACGCGTTTGGCTGCCAGCCATATTCCCTCATTCGCACTATAGCTTAGTATTTCAGCCGTAAATTGGATCAGCTGTTTTAATATCGGATCAGCTTAATAATTTCGGGGCATTTAAGTAAATAATAATAATTATTATTTCATATTTAAACGTCTCTATTATACTATCCGTGTAGTGACGGATTAAGAATACATAATGGCATTACCCCATCTCTACCGGTGGGTGTCGTAAATGGGAGTAACCTTATGCAGACAAGAGCATTTCAAGAAAAGTAAAATTCGAAACAAATCCTAAACCAACCCGTCTGGCCAGCGTGGTATAGTAGACTAAATTCCCTCCATATTCTTTAGAAGAGACCCATGCCCAGCAGTGGGTCGTTTATGAGTTGAAGTTACGATGATGATGAATCTCGGAGTTTGGAAATATGCACGGTTAATGACAACGTAATTCTATACTTTAAACTATTGTAGGTAAATTCCGCGTGGTATGTCAAAAGGTAGCCTTACTGCCGCACTCAGAGACGTCAATTAGCAGTAATCTGTCATTAACACAATTTTTTCATTCAATAATCGTCTTTAGGTGTATAGACTTAAGTATTACACATTTTTACTAAATAAACTTTAAAGTTAAGTAACGTCTCTGAGTACGGCAGTATGTCCTATATCAGACTATTATCTATTTATGTGCCAAAGTTCATACAAATCTTTTCAAGCCGTTCTGCCGCCATTGAGTAACAATCAAATATCCATCCATCTTAACTTTGCGTTTATAATACATATTAGTAGAAATCACGTATCAAATGGTTTTGAGCACGCAGTGTTATTCCACGTCAACACACTTGAATGGCAATTGTTGGCAATGACGAGTCGACCACAAAACCAGGCAATTTCCAATCACTGTTCACTGATTCATTTGGAGACTGACCGACCGAGTTAACACAATTTTGTGGTCATTCCATTGAGGGGGACGCAGAATGTATTGTTTTGGTTCAGTACCATTTTATGATATTTCAAATTGAACCAATTGATACATCATCATTTCAACCCATAAACGTCCCATTGCTGGGCACGGGTCACCTCCAAAGAATGTGGAGGGAATTTAGCTAACTGTTTTCAACTATTCATCTACAAATATGGTATAATCTTCGGAATTCAAGTAATACATCTTCTGTCTTTTATCTTGTGATTGAAAGAATGAAGTTACTTGCATTTTTTGCGTCATAAAAAAACTTTTTATTTGCTAACCTCAGCAACAAATGCATTTCAAGAATTGAGTTATAGAAATATTAAAAATAAATTTAAATATTTAACGTGACGAGCATTTTTGGAACATGCATATTCAAAAGTTAACGGCAAGAGCATTTGCTTAATTTGCAAGTACAACGAGAGAGCTGGGGGTGTGGATGTGGAATAATTCGCGTAATTCATACAAATATATGCGCGACGCCTCGACGCCGGCGCTCTACTGCCGTACTTAATGCTTTTAATATAATCTACTTTATTTAATTTTGACTGAAGTCTGTGCTATTTTGGGATTTATGCCTCTAAACACAGGGCTTATAATAGTTTGTTTACAATTTGAATCTTTAATGATTTATTATTCAAATTAAAATATCTATCGTTTAAAAAATATACCTCTATGGGAAATATTAAAAAAAAAGTGTAAACAAGCCAGTTTTAAGGTAATATTTTCAGAATCTATGTAGATTTAAGAAATTCAAACCCCAATAAGACAAGAAAAGAAGATACTACTGCTAGCAAGTATAATTTAATCATGAACTGCTAAATATTAATATTTTACATTTGACATTCTTGATCTCTGTAAAAAAACTTTAAAGCCTAACCTTTCTCGAATGGGACTCTCGCTAAGGGTTAAATATATATTAATATAATATTTTATTTATATGGTCTTTATATGGTCTCATGTAATAAGTTTAGTCTATATTATCTACCATCGGATACATTTTCATACTTCGCGTTGACACTAAGAATTTCCATACAATTTACGATTATAAATAGAAGAAATCTCATCAGATTTTCTATTTAAGACAATTGCCTATTTTGTCTATTTATCACAACCCACGATTGTGAGGCCATCTAAAGGAAATTAATTTCTATTTAAGGAACAGTTTCGCTTACGTAATGAGTCTTTAAATAAAATGTACTGACTATTTATTATTCTGCACCTTCAATTTACAGGCAGTTTCTTCTTACTCACGATGAAGAATTATTTTAGATACAAATTTCATCATTTCAGCCTATTGCAGTCCACTGCTGGACGTAGGCCAAAAAAGATACAAATACAAATTCAAAACTATAATTAATAATTTTTTTTTAATTTAATAATTTTTAGATATATATTTAACAACGTTAATTTCGTATACTCATAGAAGCCAAAAGGTAGTTATTGTTGCCTAAGCTCAAAGTCAAAATATACTATTTATTTCAACGTCGATTCTATGCGATTTTCATCCTATAACGTTTCTTTTAAACCCGAATCCACCAAATTGGACACGAAACAATAGGAGACGAAATGATTGCCAGCATCAAGGTTTTACTTATACTGCAAGTGTTTTGATTGTTGACAAAATCAAGTCTATCATCTTCGGTTTCGTGACGTCTAGGTTCTTAGATTTTAGGCTGTCACTGTTTGTTATAAAATAACTAATATTGTTATGTTTATATTCACAGCCAAATGATGCGGACTTCTCGTCACAAGTCATGGTATACAAAGACATCGGCGAGGAGATGTTGCAGCACGCATTTGACGGTAACTACAACTTACCCCCACACCACATCACTTACACTTTCACCACTGTACAGCTCACTTTCATTGGCGATTTCTAATTTTTGAGAATTATCTTTGTATCTAGAAAACGTGGTATATGGGTCTTTGTATAAATATTTGTTTTTTCATTGTGTTTGAAGACTATATTTATTTTGAATTTTTCCATTACTTGTTTAGCATTTATATAAAATGTTAAACCAAAGCAAAGGAAATGCTTGGATTTTCAGAAATACAATATTGTTTTCTTTAAAAGCAGTTTGAATTCAAAATAGGAACACTAATCGCTGCAATGTGGCACTAAGCCACGGCTATTTAGTTGACCGCCATTTGGGGCGATACTCAATATTAAATCAAGATAATCTCAATTTAAGACAACTTTTGTCTTTTAATACTTAAAACATCAAAACAAAACTTGATCAAATCCGAATAAAAATATTTATGTTACTTGAATCAGATCATTGTAGTGCGAAATAAAGTGCGAAAACTTGAACAAAAAAGTCCATAATGGCCTAATGTTAACGGTAAGCTCCATTAAGTAGCCGAGGTCAGTCAACGATGTGAGCGCGGTCTAAGTGTAGTAATCGGTCACACAAGATTAGACTCACAGACTGTGATGCTTAGAATAGTACTGTAACATATTACAATGACAATTTGAAACAAATCCTATACCAAACCGTCTGGCCAACGCAGCGTGGTATAGTAGGCTAAATTCCCTCCACATTCTTTGGAGGAGAC
Organism: Laspeyria flexula; assembly: GCA_905147015.1. Lineage (NCBI taxonomy): Eukaryota > Metazoa > Arthropoda > Insecta > Lepidoptera > Erebidae > Laspeyria > Laspeyria flexula. The sequence continues at coordinate 3,945,090 of LR989964.1, read as the reverse complement.
CCTTGGGCAGCAGTGGGACGTTTATGGATTGAAATAATGATGTTTTATGATATATATGATGATGATATTAGAATGCCCACTAATGAACTGTTCTCAACACAGAACTCAAATTCTTTATTGACATAAACATAATATCGTTACGCCTGCATTAGTAACAACGGTGTTAGCGTCTTCCTCGTTAGATTGACATATTTGCATACATAAATTTAAATACTGTATATCTACTTTCTATCTTTTTTTTTCTTTCCTTTTCTAGAGGCCTATGTTTAGCAGTGGACGTCGTTGGGCTGATATGATGATGATGATGATATCTACTTTGAGTATCTAAATTATAATGATTTTACCTTATTACTATCATACTCGAATACGAAATTTCTATCTCTATTTGGTCGTCAAAATAGACAATACCTACTTAAATACTGGTATCCTTTACATTATAGTTATTGCAGAAAAAAATATATGGGGGCTCGTTTTCAGAGGCATAGAAGCAAAAACAATAATATAATTTTAACCACTACGTTACGATACACTAAAAGTCCTATCTACTACATAAATGTAAAGATTAATCTGACGTCTAATTGTTTTGTCCCCAGGGTACAATATATGCATATTTGCATACGGACAGACAGGCGCCGGTAAGTCGTACACCATGATGGGCCGCGGCGAGGATAGCCAGGAGGGCATCATACCACAGATCTGCAAGGACCTCTTCAGACGTATCAAGTCTACCACCTCCGATGATCTTAAATATTCGGTCAGTATCTTTTTATTTTTTAGTCGATTCTTACTTTTCTGTGCAGTTATGACTTCACTAGGATGGCGCCACTGTACTTAAATGCTGTCAAATATGACATTGAAACGATAAGACAGCATTTATTTCCACTGAATTCCTTCTACACAGCTATTTGTGTCAGACTCTAAGTAACTAGAAAACGTTGCTAGATTTAAAAAGTCGTAAAAAGAGCAACAATATGACATAATATTAACAATATGCCATTAACTTTATTAATTTGAATTTATTTTGGGCTTGTGTTGTGGGTACCATTTCAACATTATTTAGATTGTAATATTTTGCTATTCCATCGCTTCTTATAATTTAAGTACCTAATTCCTGTCTTATATTTAGATTTTTATGATTTTTGATGAAAACTGTTCCAAATCATTGCCTATTTTCAACTTATCTATTTATTCCTTCACAGGTGGAAGTATCATACATGGAGATATACTGTGAGCGAGTACGCGACCTTCTCAACCCTAAGAACAAGGGTAACTTGCGTGTGCGAGAGCATCCAGCCCTGGGACCTTACGTCGAGGACCTGAGCAAACTGGCTGTCACCAACTACCTGGATATTTACGATCTAATCGATGAAGGAAACAAGGCCAGGTAAGATATAAGATGTGTCCTGAGCTTCTATCTCTTTGTTAGCTTTCTTGACGTCTGTGATACTAGGTTTATCAAGGTTATCTATCCTAGTATAGGAACGGATACTGTTATCTATACTTATATAATATTATAAAGCTGAAGAGTTTGTTTGTTTGTTTGGTTGAATGCTAGGATCTCCGATTAGAAAAATTTTAGTGTTGGATAGCCCATTTATCGAGGAAGGTTATAGACTATATAATATCACGCTACGGCCAATAGAAGCTGAGCATTGATCAAGTAAAGGACGACGGGAGCGAAGCCCCGCGAGACTTCAAGTTGCAAAGTTCAAGTTTAAAATTTTGCATTTAACATGGTGGCGCCATCTATTGTTGACTGAATGAAATTCGATCACGTATATACTTGTTTATGTATTGAGTTTATTTATATACAAAAAAATAATGTTTTGCATTGTGTAGTACATTTAAAGGTATGCACACGAAATGTACCGCCTCCTCTTGGTGACCGATCGAAACACAGTGTCCTAGACATTTGTTTTTATCGCACTCATACTACAAAAGAGTTATATGGGAAACGCCGCTGGGCAAAATTAAACCTTATGATAATGAGAAAATGAGAAAGTACAAAATTCCAAATAGACAAATCTCAACTTAATCTGTGTTACAGTTTTAATGGCATATGTAATTAATGTGTCCAGCAATTAGAACCTTATTATAATGAATGGAAAATAAAAACTTCTAGACAGATACATCTCAACTTAATCTGTGTTACATTGTCAATTCGTATAGATATTGTGCCCAATAGCTACATGATACTGTGATGTTTCAGGACCGTGGCAGCAACAAATATGAATGAGACCTCGTCCCGTTCCCACGCTGTCTTCACCATATTCTTCACACAGCAGAGGCACGACCAGACTACCAACCTCATGTCAGAGAAGGTAATACAATCTTCTATATCAATATAAAAATAGAGTGAGAAGATTTTTGAAATTTTGGCAACGCGCTTGTGGTGCCCCCTGGTGTTGCAGGCTAAAGTACAGGATACAGAAACCGCTTGCCACAGTCGTGGTACAAAAAAAAAACAATTACCATAATATGTATCTAAGCGCATCACTTGAGAACCACTTTATCACAATTAAATATCTGACCCTTTTATTTATTCAGAAAAAAAAATTGGGTATTCATATCAGCACAATGATTTCCACTGTTGGACGTAAGCTTTACCTAATTTTCGCCACAGGGGACTGCAATGACCACCTAACCGCAACCTTTACCAGGTCTTTACCGTCGGTCTATCTGTTGGGGGGCCGTCCCATGCTTTTTGTCTTATTACTTTAACTTTAATTTGTAAAATCATTGAGTTAAAATTCCTGTACAATTGTTTCAGGTGTCAAAGATCTCGCTGGTGGACTTGGCGGGTTCTGAGCGAGCTGACTCGACCGGCGCTAAGGGCACACGACTCAAAGAGGGCGCCAACATCAACAAATCTCTCACCACACTCGGCAAAGTTATCTCTGCACTCGCTGAGATCGTGAGTACATTGTTTTAGAGTTCTTTTGGCTAGAGATAGCTAGTTTTGGAGTTAACAGCTTAACAGCTGCTTTGTTCACGATTATTAAATGTCTTAGTAATCTTAACTAACAGGAACCTTGCGATCTTTGCTTCGGTACGTAAAGCATTATGAGATTTCAAAGAAATTTGTGTCCTTGAAAATGTGAAACTTGTGTCCTTTGAAGGCGATAAGAAGGGAAATACACCACCCAATTGATGAAATGTTACTACCGTATAAATTTGCCTTTATTCGTGATGCTACAATTTATGTTATGATATATGATAAAGAGATGTTTTTGGATAGAAGCAATTGAAATTCTGTTTACGCCAATGAGAGACAGTAGTGACATACATATATGTACAATGCCAGGAGCCCGATCCGGCTAACCGATGGACTAATATCGACCAATCATAGGCTGGCAATATGGCGCGATTGACTTAGTAAGAATCAACCAATCACAGCTGTCGAATGAGACTATCGACTTACCATTGTGTTACGATTGTATAAGCAGATTCGGGCCCCAGATCCAGTAATATAAACATTACTCCATGAACATCGCCAATCAACAAACCAACAATTTAAAATACGCTCTACTGTTTTAATAATAGCTACTATTTTCAATTGCCAGATATGGTGACTTATGCTGTTATAAGTTTTTGCATAATTATTCGATAAGTTTTTGCTGTTAATATTAGTAGACCAAGCTATATACTAAAAGACGTCATGTTTTATTTTTCTGCACCTATTATGGACTAATGTAGTCGGTAAGTGAGTTGTGTGCTTATCTTATATAATCACCACAGATAAAAAGTCGTACTGCTTTGCTTACAAGTTTTGTGAAAAAGATATATCGCACTCGCGTTTGAAGAGAGTCATAAGATAAGAACAGACACTGAGCAGTTTTGAACCTTATGTCTATAGACAGAAGATGCAATTTGCCGTACGGATAGATCTTACTAATATCTCTTTCACTTTAGTAGTGCGATATAATACCAGTTAATCCGGCAAAGGTTATTTACCAGCAGCCACCTATCAGTTCCAAAACTATTCTAAGTTTTAGTAGCGCTTTCAAACTGAAACCAACAAAATTTATTTACTAAATTTTATTGAAATTGGATGGGTTGTTTCGGAGATAAAGATGAACGAATACAGTGACAGGAGAATTTAAGTATAGTTAACACTTTAAACAAGCTTTCCGACACAATGGGGAAGCTATTGTTTAGTAGTCACCATGAAGTTCAAAAGTTTGCTAAAAGTTAAGATTATAATTCTTACAGGATATGGTCGAATAATACAATTTCTTTATGATAAATTTCTTAGTTAAAAATGCAAATACAAATAAAAGAACCTTTAAAGAACTTTTAACAAAAACATATTAAGTCACTATTATGAGCTTTCTTTTTTTTAATAGATTGTCATCATAGACTAAAATATTAACTTTTTCACAGGCGTCCAAGAGCAAGAAGTCAAAGAAAGCAGATTTTATTCCGTATCGTGACTCGGTGCTGACGTGGTTACTGCGGGAGAACCTCGGCGGTAACTCGAAGACGGCCATGATCGCCGCCATATCGCCTGCCGATATCAATTTTGACGAAACACTCAGTACACTCAGGTATTGCTTCATGTAGTATCATGCTTAAGGAGACAAGAGCATTGCGAGAAAAGGAAAATTCGAAACATACCCTATACCAACTAGTCTGGCCAGCGTGGTATTGTAAGCTAAATCCCCTTCTTCTTTGGAGGAGACTTGCCCTTAACAGTGGGATGTTTATGGGTTGAAATGGTGATGATGGCCTCTACTTTGATTGTGACTGTATATGAAACGTGTCAGCTGAAAATTTGAGTCAATACGATGGAAATATTTTATTAAACTTGCATTTTGATATTCAGAAACTTAATTCTCATCTTATATAACATTATAGACCATAAATATTTTATCTTATTCACCTATTGTGTGTATTATGGGTTCAACGCATTCTACTCTATAAACGAGTGGACCATAACGGCCACTGGTGGACATAGGCCTCACCTAATTTCCGCCACAGCGAGCGATTTTGTGCCGCCTGCAAGCAACGGCCACCCGCAACCTTTACTAGGTTGTCGGTCCATCTTGCGGGGCCGCATCACGCTGTGCTAAACAATACGTGACCACACTCGAGAACCTTTTTACGGGCATTAATAGGTTGTAATTACTTACTGCCACTGTGAGTCCACTCACTTATTCATTGCTGGACAACAAGGCTAAGAACAAGGCCTCTCTATGGTTTTCTATTGAAGTGGTACAGTCTTGGTGATATTTAATACATCACGTCAATTTCAAAAAAACCTTTTTGATACACAGATACGCCGACCGCGCCAAACAGATTGTGTGCAAGGCCGTCGTCAACGAAGATGCCAATGCGAAGCTCATCCGCGAGCTCAAAGAAGAAATACTCAAATTACGCGAACTGCTCAAGGCTGAGGGCATCGAGGTTGAAGAAGGTAAGCCTTGCAGTCATAAGACCTGTTGGCCCAGCATTCACTTTGTTGACAATCGGTAGGCAAATTGATCAAAATTGTTACCCATAATTCGGGAAAAATAAAGTACTAAGGATAACTTGTGAGTTGTGATATTGGTGTTGCCAACGTTAAATAAATTTTATATCTGCTATTTGTTATTGATTGTTTTAATAAATAGAAATAAACATATAAATTTAAAAAATATGATTTTGACGTATTGATCAGTTTATGTACCGATGCCAATAAAAGCTTACCTAGGCCTTATCATTGAGTTAGGCAGTCTAGTCGTCATGTGATTCGATAGAAGTATTGTGTGATTGTTTCATAGCGAAATTACCACGCTAGTGCGACCACGCCACAAATGATTACTAATCAAATAAGTAATCAGTTGACAGTTAGTATTCCTGATACTAAAATTTGATTCTGTTTCAAATAACCACACGAACTAGGACCCGATGGTAGAGTCGTTTATGAAAAGAAAGAACAGCCTACCAGTAAGTAAATATAAATAAACGAGGCTTGCGCATTCTGCATTTGTACACCCCACCTTGTACGCTTAGCCTCCTCGGATATGGGTTGTCCGACACAAAAAAAAAAAATTGTAGAATTTTTTCTGGCAACCCGACACTGAAGAAAAAAAAGCAATTTATTTTGCACCCTTGTCCAGAGCTTGTGGCGTTCGTAGGCATACATAAATATAGTATATCACTTCACTATTACATACAAATATTATATAAAATATGGTGTGGGTCATACCATAGATATATATAAATATATAATAATATAATTACGCTTATTATCACTATTAATATATCGGTGTTGGTTATGGTACATTATTATTATTGGAAATGGTTAGCAAATAGTGTATCTATGTAGTAAATATAATTGATGTGCTGTTATGTATGTATTACTGAGCATTTTATTCGTTTATATATTGATGTTGTTGTAAAATGCTCAGTGTTGCGAGAGACAATCGATTTTGAATCTTATTTCAATAACAGTGAAACTTATTTAATTTTGCGTTTTATCTTTAAACGTAATGCATTTGGGTTTTGTAATAATTGCTACAATTTTATTGTTAAGGATGGATGGGCTTGATATAGATATTTTTATAAAAGAGTTTTAAGTAATCTTTAAAGACGTATTCGTTTATATATACGTTCGTATTCATGTCTTTTGTGCGTACACGCGACATCCGACTGAAAAATTTGAAGATGTAGTAATAAAGACAAAGTAAGCCATTTCTTTTATGCGGGACCACCCGTTCATGCATTTTTAATTTTGATGAATAAAAAACACTTTCAAAATCGATTGTACAAAAGGGTCGGTGACGAAATCTGTCCATTGGCTGCCATTTTAAAATACATTGGCGATGGAATCATTTAAATTGTATCGAAATGTGTTGGTCGCTAATGGCTGTCGTGACAACATTGCGTTGCTAAAACAAATACCCAAGCTTCTAGCTTCAGAAGGCTTGCATGTTTTCCAATTATATTTGTGTCAATTTATATAATAATTTTGGTGTCATCTAAATATTTATTTTGTGTAAATGTAGAATAAATATTCACATTACTAGATGTTAATATAATATTTTTATAGAACTGTGCAATACTTGTGGATGGTCCATAATATGCACACAAATGTGGTTTGGCACATACACTAATGGACGTGCAAAGTTTATGCATAACAAAATAATATAGATGCAATATTCCTAAGCAAGGAACTATATAACAGATTATGCAATTACATACAATTAGTGTCAAAAGAAAACAAAATGTCTTTATCGAAGAAATAACTTCTCTGACGTAATGTTTATATATTATATATTATTATATATGAGTACTTATCACATGTACAATATGTTGTGATATAGCAGGGGAAGAGAATACCTCGCCTCAGCGCAAGAAGAGCGAGGCAGAGGCGCTTTCTCCGAAGCTTTCCCGAGCAGCCACGACTATTGCCGAGGAGGCCGTCGATCAATTGCAGGCTTCTGAGAAACTTATAGCAGGTAAAATTTTCCAGCAAATTTTCATTTCTGAATTGTATAACGAATATATATATATATATACACCTTTAACATACCAATACGAACAGATATGACACTTTTCAACACTATGGGTTGACACGGCTACAAACGAATTTAAACTCAATTCCTATGTATCAAAGTTGAATTTAGCTGGTTCAGCTGCTCTCAGTAGTTTTTATACAGTCCTATGTAGACACTTCTTTTGATTGTAAACAAGCCTTTAGTTTTTAAAGTCACTATAGCCAGCGAATGAAAACAAATCTTATTTTTGAAGCAGTTAGAACTGATTTCATTTGTTTATTGACGTCCAAAAGATGATGGCAACATGAAACATAAAAAAAAAAAAAAATATCATACTCTTAACTATCAAAGATATTATAGCCAACGAATGAAAATACGCCTTATTTTCAAAGCAGTTAGAACTAATTTAAATCGTCTTGTGGCATTCTAGAACATTCTTTAACAAAAAAATTGTGTTTAGAATTGAACGAGACATGGGAGGAGAAGCTCAAACGTACAGAACAGATCCGCGTGCAGAGGGAAGCTGTGTTCGCAGAGATGGGCCTCGCCGTCAAGGAAGGCATCACCGTCGGTATATACTCGCCCAAGAAAACGCCGCATCTTGTCAATTTGAACGAAGACCCCAATTTGTCTGAATGTCTCATCTATTACATTAAAGATGGTAAGTGGAACAAAACGTATAATGAAACTAGTATTAATTTAAAATTTTTATCCTACCCATCGTGTAGTGACGGATTAAGAATACATAATGTCACTACCCTATTTCAACCCGTGGGTGTCTAACGCGACTAAGGGAGTACTATAAAGCAACAAGATTAGAGCGCTGCGAGAAAAGGAAAATTCGAAACAAAACCCTATACCAACCCGTCTAGCCAGCGTGGTATAGTAGGCTAAATTCCCTCCAAAATGTTTGGAGGAGACCCGTGCCCAGCAGTGGGACATTAATTTATGGGTTGCTATGAAATGAAATCTCGTTTAATCATCTAGGTTACAAAGTAACACTTATGAAAGTCACAAGTTAAGAATGTAACAGGTTATCCGAAAAGTAGTGTCAGCAAATTTGCCTACGACCAGTTCGCTGATGGGGTGGAGCTATGAGAAGAACTGGCAAGAAACTCACGCCATTCTTTTAAAAATATGGATAGTTAATTTTTTTTGTAATTTACAATTTTTTGTAATTAATTTTTTTTGTAATTTACAATTTTTAGTAATTTACAATTTTGGAAGCGTGTAAAGTGACGCAGCAGAGCACCACACCGTTAGATAATTGAGTTGCAATGATGATGATGATAATGATGCTGATGATTATTGACACTGAATGTTATTCCAGGTGTGACTCGCTTGGGTACGGCCGAGGCGGACGTGCCCCAAGACATACAGCTGTCCGGCTCACATATACTCAGCGAACATTGTATCTTTGAGAACACTGACGGCGTCATTCTGCTAATACCACATCATAAAGCTCTTATTTATGTCAATGGACGAGAGGTGAGTTGTCATAACCATTGACCCCAATGTGTTTCTATATTTTTTTAAAATATTGAGTTCTTAATAATATATCAAATTAAATAAATGGTATAAAAATTATAAACTTTAAATTTTTGGCTAAGTTTTTAGTTCATGTTCATCATAATTTGGCTCATTCGTCCCTTTCTCAAAATGTCCCTTTCTCGGGATATACCTTTCTCAAAATGTCCCTTTCGCAGAAAGGCCACTTCGCAAAATGTCCCATTTATAGCTGTTAGACGTCATTGGGCTGATATGATGATGATAGCTAGGGGTAAATAAAATCACCATTAATTACGCCAAACAAAATTATAAGTATAATTATATTTACCCAGGTACAAGAGCCACTTATCCTGAAGACCGGATCGCGAGTGATCATGGGCAAGAACCACGTGTTCCGCTTCACTCACCCTGGACAGCCGCGCGAGGAGCCCATCAAAAAGAAGGAGACACCCGGCACTGAGACTGCTGGAGACGCTAAGCTTGATAGTAAGGATTGATAGATTTTATAACTAGCATCAGTACCCTAAAGGTTCACGAGTAAACTTGAGAATAAAATGAAAATAACTAACTGACTAACTGTAACCATCAACTCCGTCCGCGCGTAATTCGGTTCCGTAAAACTGTGAAAATATGATATTTTCCTATGCTAAAAGGCCTTTATTTTAAGTTACATCTCTAGCAATACGTTGGAGAAAACCGTTCCGTTAAAAGCGTTCAATTCCATGCAATATAGTTTTTACGTGCACGTACAAACATACAGACAGGGAGACAAAAATGATAAAAAAATGTTGTATCTGTGGCTCTTAAAAAGACACCCATATTATTTTATCTTCAAAATCTGTAATGTACAGACATCGACTCTTAACAATTTTATTATATGTACGAGTGTAGATATTTTTTTTAACTAATAAGGTAAACTATAAAATTACTCTATGCTTAGCAGCAAGCAGCGATGGCGACTCGGCGGGTGGTGAGACGGTGGACTGGGACTACGCCCAGTGCGAGCTGTTGGAGAAGCAAGGCATTGATCTGAAGGCCGAGATGCAGAAGCGACTCATGGCCTTGGAGGAGCAGTTCCGTAGAGAAAAGGAACATGCCGACCAGCAGTTTGAAGAACAGCGGAAGGTAAATATTGAACAGTAACTAGCCACATTTATGATATTTTTAGTTAAAGTTTTTTAAACAGTTGTAAATCTTCATACGTACATAACTGATGTGTACGTACATAAATGATACGACTAATAAATATAATATAACTCCCCATGTCATAACATAAAGTATACTTTAAAATGTACCGGTGCACATTAATAAAAGAATCTCACTGACGAAGTTCGATAGTTCTGTTCTATTAAAGAATTTAACTCTTATCGGTGGAGCAATTACTATTGTTCTATCTTCTTTTTGACTTCTTTTTACGACAACTCCAAAAATTTTAGGATCAAAATAAAATTAAATACACCTAGACTCTATTATTTTTAAGACGAAAAAAAAGAAAGAATAAAGTCTTTTTCTTTTATTTTTTTACTGGCCTGTTGGTCTAGTGGTTAGTGACCCTGACTGCTAAGCCGGAGGTCGTGGGTTCGATCCCCACCCAGGACAAATCTTTGTGTGATGAGCATAAAGGTTTGTTCTGTGTCTGGTTGTAATTTATCTTTAATATGTATGTATTTACAAAAAAAAAATATTTAAGTAGTATATCAGTTGTTTAGTACCCATAACACAAGCAAATATAATTGCTTACTTTGGGACTAGATGGCGCTGTGTGAATGTGGTAGAATATTATTATTATTATTATATTACCTTTTTTTAATGTCAACAAAATTTTTAAACTAAATATAAAGTTTATGTTGTTCAGAACTACGAGGCCCGTATCGACGCTCTACAACGTCAGGTGGAGGAGCAGAGCGTCACCATGTCTATGTACAGCTCGTACACGCCCGAGGACTTCCACAACGACGAGGATATATTCGGTTCGTTTTAATTTTGATTTTTTAAGAAAGACAACACCTGCACTACGGTTAAGCCCGGTGTAGTGGGGACTTTTCATACATGGATTGAAAACAAATATCTGAAATATCACATAATCACACAAATATTTGTCTCGAGAGACAGTCTTGCTTTACGCAACTTAGGTGTATTAGAAAGTTACAGAAAAATACGTTTTAAAATCAATGTAGTACATGTGGTTTTCCTTAAAGTTATTTACTTCCATCAACTTAGAGGCGTTATTCTGTGGCTCGCCTATCGTTTCATTAAGTCTATTTTTCTCTAAAACTGCTTAACATGTCCACTTACAAATTACTTCTAATAACAAAAAAATGCCATAGCAAAAACCGATTTTAATATGTTCATAATTGTACAGTAAACCCACTGTTCGAGACGGAGTGCTGGTCTGCCCGCGAAGTGGGTCTGGCGGCGTGGGCGTTCCGCAAGTGGAAGTACCATCAGTTCACCTCGCTGAGAGACGACCTGTGGGGCAACGCTATATTCCTCAAGGTTTGTACTTTTGAGACCTTTATAAAATCACTAGCTTCTATCCGGCCCCGCCCGCGTGGTATTTCGACAAAAAGTAGTCCATGCGCTATTCCAAACTGTAAACTATATGTGCTTCGGCACGTAAAGCTGTTGGTCCCGGTTACCACTTAATGTGGTAGTCGTTAAATCAAGTTGGAAGCCTTTCAAGTAACTTGATAAATTCTAACTTCAGGGTCAGCCTCAAGTTCATACGATAAGAAGAAGATCTATACAAATTTCGTATTGATATTTTCAGCCGTTCTGGCGTGGCTATAACAAACAGTCATACATCCATCCATTCCAACTTTTGCATTTATAATATTAGTAGGATTCGAATTTCAAACATATATGTCCTTTTGTCGTGTAATGTAAAAACATATTTTAAACAATAATGAGCTCTAAATTACCGTGGACAGGAAGCGAACGCGATATCAGTGGAGCTCCGCAAGAAGGTGCAGTTCCAGTTCACGCTGCTGACAGACACGCCGTACTCGCCGCTGCCGACCGAGCTGGCGCCGCGCGACGACGCCGACGACGAGTACCGGCCCAGCGCGCCCACCGTCGTCGCCGTCGAGGTCACCGACACCAAGAACGGCGCCACGCACTACTGGACCCTCGAGAAGTTACGGTGAGTTTACTATACGAAAGAAAAAATGCTGAATTAATAAAACAATATACAACTATTGTGGCCGGCAAATAAAAATACGTCCTATTATTGAATGATTAGAGCATATTTTTATTAACTCTCGGTTCGTCCACATTGAGTAAAACGCGAAAAGTTAAGTTGAGGTTATAATTTAATATGGAGGAGTTAAGTCAATGTATTCGCTTCTAAAAAGTTTCCCTTTGATATTAGATCAATGTTCATCGTACATACGTAGATCTCATTGAACTATTGTAATAGGTATATATTAAGTTTTTAAATAACATGAAGTCGATAAACCGATAGCTGAAAATGTGCTTTAATTGTTCATCAGTAGGCTGCGTTTTCTTTTACTTCCCATGGTAACTTTGGAGGTTTAGAAATTAATAAAAACAGAAATATTATTAATCGAAGTTACTGAGTATCTTTTCAAATGGTTAATTTGCTGAGTCTAAATTAATATGACAATGTCTACGTTTTTGAAAAACAAAAAATTTGTGAATTGTTGACATTTTTTTTATTTAATATAAAAACAATTGATTTTGTCAAAATAAACCTTTATTTTGCAAACCCTAATATTTATGTAGGTATATTATACTCACTGTTAAATAAAAATCTTTTATTCTTACTGATTAATTAATTATTAATTCAGTTGTGTTTGATTTATTTACGTTTATTGATGTAAAACAAAAACTCTGATGAACTTCATTACGTTATTTTTTATTTTATTGCATTTTGTTTGGTTCTTTTTCGTATTCTTTCTTTTATTTCTTGACTACTTCTTGACTACCCTCTTTTTGCTGGTGCCGTGTCGAATTATTATATTACAAAAACAGGGTTTTATATATATCTGTATTATAGTTGTATATAAATCGTCTCCTCCTACGTAAACTACCGTATGTGCACATTCGATATAAATAATATGCACTTACGATATTTCACGTAGTGAAGGGTCGAAATATAATATATACAAAGGTAAGTACATTTTTTATAATTAGGTCTACCTGTATAGTTGCGATGTCTAAACCATTAAAAATAGCGCTTGTTTCTTTTGCTGCTTTATTTTTTAATTTTTTAATAACGTGCTATTTATATATAACCTCAAACATTTTTTACGGATTTGAAAAGCAAATGATATGAATTCTTTGAATTGAATTGAAATATTTTTAGTGTAGCAACTATGTACATGCGGTCTGTGGAATTGTTCTGATCATTTGCTCGTATCGAACGAGAGGGCATGCATCAATAAAAATGCGCATTTTATTACAATATTTAATTTAACTTGACGGATATTTATAGCATTTGCAATAGTCGTTAGGAAATATCACTGTCGCACTCCGAAATATGAATAAGAAAGAGAAGAAGCATATCCTCTCAAGTGTTGTCGGAGAGGGGTAGCGGGGTATAGCGGTGTATTGGTTGTAGCCATCGGCTGGAGCTGATGCGCCAGATATACAACATGAACGAGAGTGCGTGTCCGGAGGATGAGGAGCAGGTGCCGCTGGTGCTGGCGCCGCCACCGGGCGCCGCGCAGGTGCCACCTAGCGCCGACATACTGCACTGTATCTCGGCCTGCGCGCAGCAGACACGTCTGTCGCTGGCCAACCTGCTGCCCTCCAGGTTTGTCGCGGCGACGTCATGCCACCCCACACACGATCGCATAGGTATTTGACTGTTATAACTGACTTTAAAACTACAGGAACTTGAAAAAAAAAATTTGTCACATCAATGTAATCAATGATCCCAGTTCCTCTCGTGATTTTTTTTGGTTTGTGGTTTGTGGTTACGCCGACCGTGATATACGCTGGAAGTATACATATTCTATTTCGTTATACATTTGCTACACTTATTCACAGCTCTGTGTTACTCAAAATTGAGTAAATGCAATGCAGATGTATATCAACTAATTTCAATATAATGTTCTAGAATACTGAAATTTAGATCAGTTCTACAGTCAAATAGGCCTATAAACACGTGATGCGGGTTTAGTTACTGGGGATACCGACACGAGCTTAGGGAGCTATTGCCAGGTTGGGCACGCGTGATCGTTTGTATTTATTACTTATTGTGATGGACACAGCCCCGTATATAGTGAAAACACTGCCGTAAAATCGCCTGACGTATGCACCAATAGCTTGCAGAGCTACGAAGAAACTTCGTCATATTAGATGTCTCAGAAAGAACTATTTAAAATTTACAGAGGCTCAAGTTTTGTGTGTTTAAGCATTTTAAAAGCTTTACAAAAGCATTTAATATGCTTAAACTTACACAAATAAATAAAACAATTTTCATACTAACCTCTGTATGTGAATAAAACTGAAACTGAGTATGTGCTTTATTGGGTTTGTCCTTTTATTGGTCGAAATTTGATCAGAATTACAAAGGTAGTTCTTTTTATTGATAACACTATCTTCTAAATACAAGAAAAAGATACTGAACTGTTTTGTCTTTTTCTATTTATTAATTAAAATTATTTGCTTTATGCATATTTGAGTTAGATGTTCTTTCTGAGACGCTTTATACATGTATGATTACACTAATTCATTGCAATTTGCATAGTAACAGAGCCTAATGCTTACCCAGTCTTGCAGGTACACAATATCACAATTAAAGCGTTATTTATTGAAGTTTAAAGAATTTTACAAAACAATATTCATGCCATCTTTCTGTAACTAACAGAGATAAGAAAAGATACCTTAGTATTTGCTTTATGTGAATTGCGTATTACTGCTTTATATTGCCCTTCATTTTGTTAAAAAGCTAACGCAATAAAAGTCACACCGCGTTTTATAGTGTGAATTGCTTTACATATTATTAAGTGGATGGTGTCTAAAACTGGCTATATAAATTCTAACGTACATATATGACACACGCTGAGGCTTGTGTGGCATTATTAAGTCAGATTTAGTCCTGCCTGCTTATACAAACATCACGAGATACCTACCTACTAAAGTTGTAGATAACTCCTAAATAAATTGACCTAAAACTATATGGATGGATATTTGTTCCTAAATACTCAAATTCTTATGGTTTTAATTCAAATAACAATTGGAGTAATTATATTCAAATAACAGTTGGAGTATTTTAACGTATGTAGTGTATAAAATAATTATTAATACAAATATGTAAGATAATTTTCTAAGTGGGTTCACATTTTCTTATAAGTATTTGGCTTGAACGATGTATCATCATCATATCAACCCAATGACGTCCACTGAACATAGGCCTTTAATTTCACGTTTCAATATCTAATAAGTCTTAGTGGGGTTCCATCTTATAATATCCGAAGAAGAATGTGAAATTTAATTTACTTACCGGATAATGTGAAACTGCTTTCTTTATTAAAATACCCAACCACAATATTCTAGAGTTATAGAGGACTCTAGGTTTGCAACCAAAAGTAAACATGGTAACTGAAACGACTAAACCTATATATTAAGGATTGTGATTTACTATTTTTTATACTTTATGTGTTATATTAGACCTTATATCTATGCCTTACCTGTATTTAAAACTATAATTTAAAGCCCGTCGCACAATTAGTAGTAGATAACTTTGAGAAAAGTTACTTTGGCAAATTTTGCACGAATTCAGGCTTGACTACACAATTATTAAAAATTGCGTTGTCTTTCGAAACATATCGTTATGGTGCGGTTACATTTACCCAATTCTAAGTTTCTGCAAATCTCCCGTAAGGTGTGTGGTGGGCATAATAGTTCATGAATAATATTATTCTAAATTATACTATAGGGAAAATAATAGGGTGACAATCCATAGATGAGCGATGCAAAAATTTCATAGGCCATTCATTTGCAATTGTATAATAGTACTTTTCGTAAAATTCGAGGCATTATGGCATTACCGAAAAACAAGAAAATTTAATACCGAAGGCAAATTCAAGAAGTTGCGTCGCGTATATTTTCGCTACAGCATAAATTATGTATGTATCCAGTGTCAATTATGTAATCATATGAACTACATAAATGATCTCACATATTTGCATGTTTGATTAGAATACACAACGTGACGCCGGTAGTTGCCACTCCACATTTTGCTGAACGAGCCATAAGTGCACTATTTTTCACTGGCGCGCGCGTCACTTTGAGTTATTTATTTATTGTTAACACTATCTATTAGGCCACGATTACGGTTACGATTCACGGTTTATTTAGTTCTTACATCTAGGGTTGTCACCTTACATTATTGAATTGAATAAAATTACTGATATATGATACTTACATTTCTATACGTCGTTGAAAGCTATATTTTATTTTAGTTTGATGCGCTTACGGCTTATAATTAATATATTGCACGAGTATATTAAAGTATATTATTTTTAGAACAGTATCTTAGTTTCTGTAACGTATATAACGTGTTAACTAAAAGTAACAAATGTCCTTGACTTGTGTTACGGGAAAAACGAATGTAAGTCGTGTACGTGTAGAATATTTTTTATTCGATTTTAAATTAGCTGTCAAGCAGTTGGATTATTACTCTTTGTTAACAAGGTTATTATTCAAGTGGGTCATTATATTTCAAGTGGGTAATGGACAAAATAAATTATATAATTTTTAACTAAAAGCAACT
This sequence comes from Laspeyria flexula, assembly GCA_905147015.1. Classification (NCBI taxonomy): domain Eukaryota; kingdom Metazoa; phylum Arthropoda; class Insecta; order Lepidoptera; family Erebidae; genus Laspeyria; species Laspeyria flexula. Next base: position 3,928,356 of record LR989964.1, on the reverse strand, counting down.
GGGTTACTGTCTATTACTATCTATCGTAGTTACAATCACAGTTTGTTGTAAGTGACTTGTAATCAACCAAACAAATTTAACCACTATCACAATTGGAAAGAAGTCTAATATCAAACTTCTTTGACAGACAACGTCTGGAGCTGATGCGTGAGATGTACCACAATGAGGCCGAGCTGTCGCCGACATCGCCTGACCACAACATCGAGTCGGTTACCGGAGGCGACCCCTTCTATGACAGATTCCCCTGGTTCCGTCTAGTGGGACGGTTAGTTACTTTATATTATTACTTAAAGCTAGTTTCGATACCGGTACCGATACAGGTCGTGTCAAACGCTATTGAGTTCTGTCTTGAAATTCTTAGTATCAGCATGGCGTTTGGAAAAAAATTCAATTGCTAATCAAATTTGCTCAATTACTAGCAAAATATGGGACAGCTGGTGAAATGTGGAACAAGGCGCGACGAATTTTCGAATGGATCAGTTAAAATTAAAATAAATTTTGTTTCGAAAGTCTCTTGGCCCTAAAAGCTTTTCGTCAGTCTAGGGGTTAGAGTGAATAATGAGAATGATGATCACAATAATCATTGTATGTTCACAGGAGCTTCGTATATTTATCGAATCTGCTATATCCTGTTCCGCTCATACATAAAGTCGCTATCGTGAACGAGAAAGGAGATGTGAAGGGCTACCTCCGTGTAGCCGTGCAGGCTGTCATCGATGCTGAGAAAAGTAAGGCAATTTTTTTCTTTGTATATTTTATCTTAAATCTATCTTTTACTTGAACCATATCTCTATTGCTTGGATCAGTGGCGTAACTATAGGGTGACAGGGCTGACAAAATGCGATGGGCCGCAAGATTATGGGGACCCCAGGCTCGAAACGTCGCGAAAAAATGTAGTAAAATTTAAAATTAAATCGATTTTAATACTACGTAAATTGAAAACTCAGTGATTTGCCACTAAACTTCTGGTTATGGTTAGCAAGGCAGGCTTTTGCCTCCTCTAAAAGGAAGACTGTGTATGGTAAGTTTAAGAAAAATCTTTTTCCCTCGCCTTTCTCAACCAGGTAAAAAGGTGGTTCAAGTTTTTTCCCAGAGTTTAAATGAGAGAGTCTAAATGTCTTGTTAGATAGAACACTATTTTGGTAGCAACAAACAACATGATTTATTTAACTCTATTATGTATGTATAACATAATTTGTAAATGTCGATCCTGCCCATTGTACGTAAATTGTCGTAAGTTCCCTATTAGATTATATGCACTTACGATAGTTTATGCAGGCGAGGTCGATACTATGCATGTGGATGTTGTATGTGTAATATTTCTGTATTACCTATATTAATTATGGTTGAAAAGTAATTTTAATTATGAATTTGTTAAAAGTATTTAGCAAATTTTTTACCTTATTTCTTTTGTCATAAAAGATAAAATTAAGTTAACAACATAAAACTACTTTTACAACCGATTCGGAGACATATCTCTTCCGTCTCCATTTTTTGTAATTATTCTCTATTACTTGACTTTCTAACTTCACAGTAGATTATAGCATTGTAGCAAATATACGTGATGTATTTGTAGACAACGCAGAATTCGCAGCCGGCGTAAAACAATCCGCGAAGATATCATTCGACGACGACGTGGTCCCTACGCGACGCGTCAAGGCCATCACTAGCGTGAACAACATCAACAACTTAAACAACTTGAACAACATTGACAAGAACAACGCCATCAACTTGGAGGAGCGCATCAGTGATGTGCCGGACTCTAATATTAAAATTGAAGGTATTGAATTGTAAATTATATAATTATTATTAGATGTCGCGCGGGTTTCGCTCCCGTTGTTCTTTATTTGACCACTATTCAGATCCTATGGGCCGTAGCGTGATGTTATATAGCCTATGTAACTCAGTGATAATGTAGCTTTCTAACGGTAAAATTTTTTTACATCTTAAAACTGAGAATGTCAAGCCTGCAGACAATGAAAAATCTATTATTTTCCGGGTCTTTCAAATAATTGGATGTTGCAAAGTAAATCTATCCATCCTTCCTAATACTATCTCAAACTTATATCTTTGAATAAAATTTCTTGTTTTGTATAGAATTGGCAATGGGCGAGTGTGACGCGGACAGTGGCCGTGGCGACAGTTCCCTTGCCTCTGAATTAAAGGAGGAAGACCTTCCCGAACACCTCACTCTTGGCAAAGAGTTCACCTTCCGAGTCACCGTGCTGCAGGCTCACAGCGTGTCTACTGATTACGCTGATGTCTTCTGCCAATTCAAGTAAGCTTTATATTCATGGTAATTAGATTCAAATTTGATGAAGAGATCATTTGAGAAGATTCAAATTGAATACATTTTTATACCACGATTGTGGCAAACAAGCTACAAGCAGCTACAAGCTACAGCAACAACAAGCTACAGCAACAAGTCCAGCTGATGGTAAGCTGTTACCGTAGCTTATAGACGCCTGCAACACCGAATTGCCGACCCTTTAAAACAAGGGGTTTTACCCCCTCCCTAATGAGCTCTGGACGGAAAAAATACAGCACTACTCGAACAGTGGCTTTTTGGCTGCGGTCTTCTTTACGGTGGAAGGTATTAATTCAGCCGGTGGCTCAGTTTGAGCGGGCGTTACCCACTATACCCTATCTCTCTTAAAATCATTCTATTAAGATACAAATTTGAAATTAAATTATGTGTTTACTTAGATCATGTTTGCTATAATAATTGTATTGTTTTAGCTTCCTACATCGCAATGAGGATGCATTCTCAACGGAACCAGTCAAGAATATGGGCAAGAACACGCCTCTCGGATTCTACCACGTGCAAAACGTATGTAGATTTTTGGAATTGTATTTTATTTATAATTTCAAATAATATAAGGTAATATATTATGTACGAATGTACTTCTTTATGATGTAATAAGGTTATTTAAAAAATAAAAATACCATATATATATATGATAGTATATATATATGATAGTAACTAACTCTCTACGTCTGTGAAGACCAAATAAAAACGTTAACATTTCTAATAATAATATTGAATGTTGACAGATCACAGTGCCGGTGACGAAATCTTTCGTCGAATACATCAAGACGCAGCCAATAGTATTCGAAGTATTCGGTCACTACCAACAACACCCTCTTCATAAGGTAAGTAATAAGGTAAACTTCGTTTCAAAAGTATTTGCAGAAAGGCTACACAAAGGATAGTCAATTTAACACAATAGTTAAGGTAATCGACCCCAAAATTGCATAACTACAGAGTTACAAGCAATCAAATCAAGATTCTCAATGCAATGTTAAATATGTTTATAAATGATTTTTCAGCAGTTTTATAGATTTTTTTATTACATTTTAAATCGCATCATTTCAGTGGCAATATATCAAAGATTATATAGTTAAATACATATTCGAAATGCCTGTAAATATGTTACATAAGTCCAGTCACTGCAGATGTAAAGAACCATTTTAATCTGAATTTATACAGTCAGTAGTTCAGTTTATACTTTCTGCAAATAAATTTTGTATCGATTTATAATACGTGCTTGTATTTTAACCGACTTCAGGACTTCATAAATATCGCCGTTCTGAGTGTCGTGGGTTCGATTCCCACACACGATAAATATTTGTGTGTTTCATAAATATTTGTTTTACGTCTGGGTGTATTAGTACCTTGTATTTTTGTTCCCTAGTGTGGGTATGTCTTTTTCAATAGTCAATACTTTTATTTCAATAACATCACATAGGTAGGTACATGATACATAAGAACGTCTATATAAAACCAAAAAAGTTTCAGCAAAGTTTCCTAAGGCGTTCGCTGAAAAAGAAATTCAAGTTTCAATTTCAATTGATTACAATTTGAAATATCACAGAATGGTAAAGAACCAAAACCATACGAAGTAGTAAGTTTTATAAAAAATAAAAGTATTGTTTTAAAATTTAAATTATCCTAAACCAGCTTCCGTACGCAGTTTTCCTGCGTCGTTTCCCTGTTTAACGTAACCTATATGCTATTGTAAGCTATAATCAATCTGTGTATCAAATTTCATATCTGTATGAAATTTGATACACATATTGATTGGTCTATTAATTGGATATAATAGATTGATTACATTGATTGAGTAACAAACATCTATCCATCGAAACTTTCACATTTATAATATTAGTAAGATAATTTTTTAAACTGTTGGCTACATGACTAAATAGATGTTATATCAGGACGCGAAGCAGGACGGCCCGGTGACGGGGCGCACGCCCCCCCGGCGCATGTTGCCGCCGTCGATCCCGATCTCGGCGCCGGTCCGCAGCCCCAAGTGGGGCGCCGCGGCCGTGGCTGCGCCCTGCTGTTCGTCACACTTGCACTCCAAGCACGACCTGCTTGTGTGGTTCGAGATCTGCGAGCTAGCGCCCTCTGGAGACTACGTACCGGCTGTTAGTATATTCACTGGTTTATTTTTGCATTTGTTTACAGGTTATGCTGGAAATTCTATTACATTATTATCACAACAGAATCTTTTTACGTCTTAAAGCTGCTACAAATTAGAGAATATAACAGTATAACATCACAATACATTACAGCCGAGAATATACAAGTCATACAAGAAGCAAAATAATGACGTATCTTTCAGACTTACTTCTTTTTGATAAGTTCCCACGCCCGTCGTCTTGTCTCAAACTTTTGCTTCTTTAGCGTTTTACGCACTCAGGTAATTTGCAAACTATATTAAGTTAACCTTTAGCAGATGGTATAGGTCGGAATCGAACTCGAACCTCATTATTTGCATGCCGGTCACTTATCGACATAAAGCTAACAATACGTGATGTATTCACCGATACCTGTATGTCCGCTCAAGCAGGTGGTGGAGCACAGCGACGAGCTGCCGTGCCGGGGACTGTACCTGCTGCACCAGGGCATACAGCGCCGCATACGTATCACCATACTGCACGAGCCCTCGCAGGACCTGCAGTGGACTGATGTCAGGGAACTGGTTGTTGGTACGTTACCCAAACTATGTGTTTTATGGCATAGAATGGTACATTCATAAATGAGTAGATAAGGGCTAAATCCATTTTGACTCTCACTTAATGAAATATATATATAAATTATTTGAATGTTATTAAAATTTAATGTTCAGGTCGCATCCGCAACACTCCTGAAGCTAACGAGGACACAACAGATGGGGACGAAGATGGTGCTCTGTCTCTTGGTCTGTTCCCGGGAGAGAGACCCACTTTGGACGACAGGGCAGTGTTCAGGTAACTCTCCTTACTTATTACTATTAGTCCAATGACGTTCACTTCTGGAACATTAATTTATTTATCAACATTAATTAATTTAAAAAATATATTATATTGGGAGGCAGTAAACTGATGATAAAATCAGTGGATACTGTTCAGTGTTGTGGCTCTATGTGTATCGTATCACTGTGACGTAGTGACGGTAAAAGGTTACGCCACTAACGTCGCTGTGTGGAGTATCGTGGTTCGATTTCCACATCACACAAATATTTGTGAAATTCATATATTGTTTCGAGTTTTAGTCCCGCGACACGGGGTTGTTTCTCAGTGCGGGTGTTATTCTTTTTAACCTTTTAACGGGCAGACGAAAAATTTTACGTTTAAAGTGTGGGCTCGGTGTAATGCGAGAAACTACTTTACGGAAAATTAAATTGAACTCACTGAAACTGAAAAAAAATATTTTACTTAATATTTTTTTTTGTCTGCAATTGTAGTTTAAGGACTTGCCATTTTAAATTTATTTCCACATTTAACTGGGTTGGTGTGATGGGAAAATAGTTCCCTATACCCGTTAAAGGGAACAAAAAGGAAGCACTCGTTTTCTCATACATATGTGTTTATAGATATTTGTTATTGTTTAGGTTCGAAGCAGCATGGGACAGTAGCTTGCACGGCTCTCCGCTGCTCAACAGGGTGAGCGCTAATGGGGAAGTGGTCTACATCACACTCAGCGCTTATCTAGAGGTAAGTTAAGCTAGATGATCTTTATAGAATTAATTTTCTTTCTTTCTTATTTAGATAGAAAGGTCTTTTTATAATTCGAAGATTTGGGTTGAAGAAGATTGTTGTCATACAACATTACAACCTACAAACGTCCCACTACTGGGCACGACTTACGAGGGAATTAAGCCTAGCCTAATAAACTATACCACGCTGGCTAGACGGATTTGTTTCGAATTTTTTTTAAATGCAAATGCATTGCTTGCGACATCCACGAGTTGAGAAGGGGTAGTGACTTATGTAGGTATTCTTAATCTGTCACTAGGCTAGTCCCTCCATATTCTTTGAGAAAGACCCGTGCCCAACAGTGGGACGTTTATGGGTTGAGATGATGATAACAATTTATAGGGAAATTTATAAGTTTTTTTTTATAAATTTATAAATTGTGTTGTGTTTATAGGTGGATAACTGCAGTCGACCAGCTATAATCACCAAGGACCTGTCGCTAGTGGTGGTGGGTCGCGAGGCGCGCACGGGTCGCTCGCTGAAGCGCGCGCTGTTCGGGTCCCGCGCCGCGCGCGCCGACCACATGTCGGGCGTCTACGAGCTGTGCCTGCACCGCGCGCTCGAGCCCGGCGTGCAGCGCCGCCAGCGACGCGTGCTCGACACCAGCGCCACCTACGTGCGGGGCGAGGAGAACCTGCACGGCTGGCGCCCACGGGGAGACTCACTCATCTTTGATCACCAGGTACCCATTCACAAGTGGCAATCGCTTCGATCTATCTATTCTATCGATATGTCAAATTGACATTGATCACGTGACATGTCGATAGTTTATGTTAAGCATGTGTTCAAATGTGGATAATTTAACGTATTTCTCTCTCAGTGGGAACTAGAAAAAATGACTCGACTGGAGCAAGTTGGCCGTACGCGACATCTGTTGGCGTTACGTGAGAGACTCCGCCACGGACATGAGAACACCGTAGCACCTAACGACTTTACTAAGACAGAGAAGGTAATGGAGATTTGTAAATTGACATTCGCGGTTTAAATTTGATTGTTCATGATTCGCTATTCAAAACTGATGAATAGCGAATATTTAAATAAAAAGGTATAAAATTTTGATACTTTAGATTTTCTACCGTTACCATATAAATAACATCCAAAATATATAAAAATTTAGCCTATAATTTTTTAATATAATATGTGAATTGTGCAGGAGGTATGCAACATGGCAGCGAAGGCGGCGGCGGAGTGCGCACGCGACGATTCTTTGTACGAGCCCTGGGACATGTCCACGCGCGAGAGAGAACTCGCCACCAAATGCGTTAAACTTATACAGGGTAGGAGCACTTGCTAATTAACTATCATTTATATACAAAATTACGCCAGTCTGGCCAATATGAGCAGCCAAGAGAGAACAATAAAACATACACGTTGCTATTCAAAGTAATTGACAATTCTGAATCGCGATATCAAATTTTTACAGCGAATTCGTATTAAAAAAGCACCCATTTTCCCTTAAAAGTATTCATTAATGTATTTAATATTTGTTGAACAGGAAGGATAGGTGCGTCGGGCAAGGAAGTAGAGGCGGCAGCGTCCCCTGCCACTCCGGTAGACGAGGGTGTGTCGGCCGATATCTCCACACCGAGCTTGCTATCTTCCATACATAGTGCTAGCAGCTTTGAGTGAGTATCATTTACTTTTTAATTTGATAGTTAAACATAATAATGCAGGTTTTTTTTATTATTGCTTCCATTTGACATCTACAATAGGTTAGTAAAGTCGAAAAACAGTGATGATTATTTTTTTAACAAGATATCATTTTCAATTTGGAAATGGGTTATTGACGAAATTTTGTTCTATTGCATATCAAGAAATTTGCCTTTGTTTATAAATTTGGCAATTTATATCCCCTCAGTGGAAGTGGCATACGGTATGCCACATAACACGGCTTTGATTTTAAGACCCGACTTATGCCGTATACGCAAGTATAAGTCAGATATATTACGTCAATAAAGCATTTTAATTTTTTTATTACGCCAGTTTACGTCAAATCACAATTTGTTCAACAGACTATGTTCCCCCGAGCGAGGACTGCTGGAAAAGTCGATGTCTGGTTGGGCTGGCACGCACGGTGCGGGACTGACGGGGCTTGGGGCCCTGGGCCACGGCTCGGTCCATGGGCCACTGGGCCACGGGGCCATGGGACCAGCGCTGTACGTGCCCGACTGCGAGGAAGTGCGCGTGTCTGCCGCTGTGGCACGTCGCGGACATCTCAACGTGCTGCAGCATGGCACGCATGGATGGAAGAAGCGCTGGCTGGTTAGTACATAACTACTGGATTTTAAAGACAACTTCCAACAAATAAGAATTAGTCATGTGGAATTTTACATGTTAAAAAATATTCCAATTTTTCTGTTTGATATTAATATTTCTCTCCTTCATTCTACTTGACAAAAATTATTGACAGAAATAATAATTACTAAATTAAAAAAGAGGACACTAAAGGCGTCTACACATTGGGCGTTACATACGCTCGTATTAGTTACACGTGAGCAGTCGAATACTTACCTGTCGACTGAATGCGTAATTCTAAATATTCCAACGTATCAACACTCTAACCTAGATTGCTAAAATCTCATAATCGTTCCATTACGATGAACACGATCAGTACAAAATGGCGGTTCTCTCAGGTGGTGCGACGGCCGTACGTGTTCATCTACCGCGACGAGCGCGACCCCATCGAGCGCGCCGTCATCAACCTCGCCAACGCGCACGTCGAGTACTCCGAGGATCAGGAACAGATGGTGCGCATGCCCAACACATTCAGGTTGGTATCTTCTGACTATTTTCATTAGAAAATAATATGATAGTATTTACTTCCCTCCACATTCTCTGGAGGAGACTCATGCCCAGCAGTGGGACGTTTTTGGGTTGAAATGATGATGTACTTCCTAAGGGGGTCTAAATTATAATTGTTTTATATTTCTTTTTGTATAAATTTATACTCAACGTCACGCCTTTTATTGGTTAAGGGGAAGGCAGAGGTGCATAACACCCATATTTCGACAGTCGTATTAGATCCCAACTAATAGGGATCCTGCCTATTGCTACGGGCTGGTACCAAAAATTTTAAGGCCCAAAACCGATTTTACCCGGCCTAGGAATCGAACTAAAAACCTAGATGCGCAGCAGTAAATAATTATTGAATGTTTTGTTTCGCTTTCGCTACGCCATTGGGGCAGGAGTTTTGTGTATTTAAATTAAAATTTATATCAAATATGCATGTAATTATGATCTGTTATTGTTCCAGCGTTGTGAGCAAGGAGCGCGGCTACTTGCTGCAGACGCTCGGTGACAAGGAAGTCCACGACTGGCTCTACGCCATCAACCCACTGCTGGCCGGACAAATCAGGTGAGATCACTACCTTATATCGACATATCACACACAGATTACATCCTCTCAAATTGGCGACAATGACCCCCTTGAGGTCACTAAAGTAGGTATTTAGTACTAGAGTCAGAAATATTTAATTGTTATAAAACTGGACTCACTGTGATCGGTGCAACTCGATTGTCGTCGGGCAAATAAGGTATTTACGATACTATAAAATAATAAGACGTGAGTTAGACTCGTTTTATATTAAACAAATGTGTACTAGTCACGTAAATGTGCTTAGAGTCAGAAAGGCTAGGGGATAACTTCCCTAAAGACACGATAGACAATATCTATAAAAATTGAAATATGAAGGGGGAATGATGTGAACTTTTAGAGTTTGAGAACCTTTGCTTTATAAATGATCCTGAATCACAAATCCCTTTGTAAGGGGACAGTCAGAGACACACGCAGGACAGTCTTTAACGGGAATAATAATTGTCCCCGGTACATCTTTTATACATGCATATTTCGCCACAATGTTTCAAAGCAAGCATTTTTGACTCGAAACTAAAACATGTCACGTGATATAGGTATAATTCAAGGGTATGTGTACATGACATACAAAATTTGATTTATTAGTCAGAACTGTTTCTTTACACTTTATTATAAGTGTTTATATTTATTAATAAGTATATGTTTGCGTGAGTGGATTATGGACTAAAAACCCTCTCAGCTCTTTAGATAGAGGAAAGGAGACCCGAGCCCAGCAGTGGGACTTTATGGGTTGCTGATGATGATGATATTATGTTTTATGACCATGTCAAGATTAACAATATAACAAATAACAAATATTTTCTGATGATTGACATTGTCTAATTGTTGTAAAAAAATGAAGTAGATTTATCTAATAAGGTCCAGTGTTCCCTTTTATATATCTATATAACTGCCGTACTCAGAGACGTTACTAAACTTTAAAGTTTATTTAGTAAAAACGTGTAATACTTAAGTCTATACGCCTAAAGACGATTATTCAATGAAAAAAATTTGTTAATGACAGATTACTGCTAATTGACGTCTCTGAGTGCGGCAGTTGCTGTATTTCATTCCTTTTAAAAGTAATTTTATTATAAGCACATTACGGGTTCGATTCCTATACGTCACATTTTTATACAAAACAGAATAACTGCTATACAGTGCGCTAGATCAATAGTTATTTTAGCCTATAGACACATACGTTGTTATAATCAATTCAACAGCGAACTTGATTGGGGTAAAATGATTCTCTTAAATTTGTCCATATAAATATTTAAAAAAATATATAAAACCCTTCCCTCAAAGTGATTATTTACTATGTGAACCCCTTCCTCTCCTCTTAATTAGCAGCTGGATCGATATTTGCCATTGAATATAACTAATTCCCCACAGTCCGTATATATAAAAATAAATAAAATAAAATTCATTTATTTCAGACCATTCCGTTCATATGTTGTTAGTAACATTGCCTTAAAAACCAATATATCAAGTCTCTGAAACCCATTAACAATTTACCCATAACGTGTATAATTATGGGGCGAGTCAGTAATCTTACCTATGTAAGTGATAAAGATAATTGGCTCGGCCCAATCAATATACACGGTTTAAGGTGTGTGTACACAGGTCCCGTTCGGCACGTCGCGGCGGGGCGGGCGGGGCGAATGCGGCGCCCTGAGACACCCTCACAATGGAGTCTGTCCTCGTTTTTTAAGTGCGTATCTGACAATGCGTTAGCGCAACACAAACGCGCCTTGATGTATTGAAACGGTTCGACTATACGTAACAGGAATCAATGTAACAAAATTGAATAACACACAAAATGTGTCCGCAGAAAATGTTGGCAATTTTTAAGTTTGTGATCGCCAAAACTTTAGCCGTCAAATTAAAATGTTATCTTATTGCTACAAAAATAGAGTACACTTTAATTTGTTGGTCCTAAAGAATTTGGTGATCAGAATATTAAAAGTACAAAATACATACGATATTTTTTTAACATATTTTATGAGGTGTTGTTTAAGTTTTCTATATAAATAGACCTCTCGTTCTGTTCCATAAATACATAGGTATAGAATTAAATAGTGTTTAATATGACAGTTATTTGAACTATTCATTGTACAACTCTATGTTCCTATATCTATGTTATTCATTTGACAAATGATAGAATGAGATGACCGATTTTAATAAATAGCTACTAAAATGTGCTAAATCAAATATCGTAGCATAACGCAAGAGAACGAAACGCAACCACATGTTAAACACGCGAGCAAATAATTTGAATAAACGAAGTAACAAAACGGAATACATTTAAAGTTTGTGTTAGTAAACACAAGACATTTTAGTACGAGAATGAATTACATCCATTGGCTTGTATATCGGACTGGCTACGCTAGCGTAAAGTTAGTATAGTAAAAAAGTTTAAACACTTTTAGTCTGATTCGCACTTTGTATGTGCCAGTTTGGTAACTATAAAGTAACGTTGGAGAATTAATTGGTGGTTGCTTTATTATGTGGTTAAATGTTTGCTTAGTATCCTTCTCTTCTGATAAGGCTTGAGCCCAGCGGTGGGACACTACGGTGATTCCTGTTATGTAATGGTTTGTATGTACGAGTATATCTGTGACTGGTTTGGTGGGGCATAGACATACTAGGGTCACTGAACGCTCAGTGTGGAGCCTTTTGTTTTTTGTGGTCCATTATTCAGTCGTAGTTATGTTATTTCGTAATAAATTAAATCCCAATAATATTAAATGTTTTTTTTCTATGCAAAAATGTTTTATACAAAATAATAATCTACATATATATAGTATACATATGATTTGTATTGTTTTATACATCATGGGACCACAACATTATGAATTAAATCAATTATTTTAGCTTAACCATGTTTAATTAGCAGTTATTATAAATCAACTGCATTAAATGCATTATACGGTATATACGTAAATAGATATATATGATATGTATAATTTATTTATATCTGCTAATATAACGGGATAACCAAATTCTGCCAAAGCAAAGTTGATCACAAAATATTTTTTGAATAAAAAATAAAATACCTTTTTATAGTTATACATTAATTATGTAGCTTATTCTCGTGTATATGAACAATATAATGTTTTAATAAGAAAAAAGATTTTATCTTTTTATAAAATAATATTTTGTGGTCAAAATGATTAGGAGTTTCATCGATAAAGGGTTGAAAGTAAGATGGGACCAAACCGGTGCACTGATTGAACAAGGACGGGGTATTGATAATACTTATTACATTATAAAATATATCGTAGATCAACTATGAATGTATATCTGAATTTTCGAGCTGTTTCAATATTATAAAAGGACGTGTTAATATATTAATTTGTGTATTTTAGCGGCGTCTCTGGACCACGATATTCGTAACTCCATAATGTGTAACGCATAGACATAAATAAACAATAACAGCATTTATAATCTGTCGTGGTTCACTGACAAGTCACTGTGTAGACAAGGCCGAATGTATTGTGTCTTTGTACTAGTCGTGCAATAAAAAAAAAACAATAATATTTAATCGCGCACAAATAACATCGGCGATGTGTGATAGACTCCATTTACATGATATTTAACTAAGAATTTAATAAAAAATGTATTTGTGAAGACAAATTACTGATCTATATAAATTTTCTTCTAATGTTGGATACATAATTACTTAATGTATTGTTACCTTGTAAATACGTATGACCCGACGGTAGAATAATTTATATTTTGAGGCTCAAAAGGCCATGATGGCGGTAGTCAGTGTCGTATGACGTCATGCGTAACGTTTCACATTTTAGTATTGATTGTAAATACATTGAAATACTTGTAGTTAAATGTAGACTATGCATTATTCAATCATTTTATGCTACTTTTTGTAGTTGATAATTTCTTATATATTATTTTATGTAACGATGTTTTATTTCTTCTAATTCTTTTTAAGGAATGTATAAAGTAGGTTATGTATGATGTTACTCAAAATAAATGTCTCGAATGATTACAGTGTAGATTATGTCGTTCGGTACATTCCGTACGTTCTAGTCATACCATGTAGGTCCATGTTTGCACAGCAGCCCCATCCGTACAGCGATGTTGTGCTGTTATCACTGACTATAATTATGTACTTAGTGTGTTACGTGTTTCCCAGTTTCATTGTTGATTGTCCCTCCCCAACCCTAAGTACTGTTTCATCGGTCCATTATACTACATATTTATACAGAAATGACATTAATATCATCGTAGGTAGTTAATGAATGTGACTGTAGTTTTATATGGATGATCTTTTATTAATTTTATGTCAGTAATCTGTTGTAAGTCCGAGCAATTGTTTATTCTTGCTTCGATAAATGTTAAATATTATAATAATTGTCACTATTACTATCGCTTCTAGGTGACTATGTTTTCCAATAAAAATCGAGCATACATAGATCTATATAACATTGTAAGCTTGACTTATAGTCGATGTAAATATTTTAATTCATTTGGTACTTTAATGGGTTACAGAAAATTAAAAAAAAATAGCTTTCTCCTGTTAAAAGTCCAGTCACACCGGCTTACACACTGAACAGTAGACATTAAATATTCGGCTAACACTAGAAAATATCCAGATAATAATTTAGCATATAATAAACTTAGATTTAAGAACAAAAAGTATTATCCAAAGTTTAGATGCTGTGTGTTAGGTAATATTTCTTAACATTGAAATTACATTGTCGTCAAGATTATTAAAATAATATGTAACAACCGGTCGTAGTCGATACACCACATCGTTCAAATGTCACGTAATGTAACCAAATTATTTTTCATTCTATCGTTACTATTTGAAGGTGTGGTGTAACCACGAGACGTCCTTAAAAATGTAAGAATTACAGAATACTATGTCCAAATTATACTTCTTCACCAAAATTAATATTCGTGTAACTCCTTCAATAGGTGTGTTTATTATTAAAGTATGAAAGGGATCTCAGGCTGAATGATACGTTCGTTAATTTATTTTCTAGTCATTGTTTTTTGTATTTTACATTCCAAAGTTTTTGTACATTATTTCTATTTTCTTTTTTAATTAATAGGGTAATGTATTTTGCATAGCAAAATGGTGTTTAGTAGATGAATAGTGCAGGAATAGTAAAACCATGGAGTGAAGTGACGCGGCTGTAAGGTTAAATTTCATAGCCTATTTTGTTGTTAGAAGTTTAGTTCGCTAAAGTTTGTTTAGTTAACTATTGTAATTCTACGAAAACTAAACATTTTTAAATTAGAGATACAGCTATCGCTGGATTATATTTTTTTATAGAGTATACTGTTTAAGCTATACTGCTATTTTTATAGGACTAGCTCTTATTTTTGAATTACATTAATTTGTTTAATTTATTTTGTACGTATCGTTGTTCTGTGCTGTCGGTACTAGTTAGTTCAACGCTTTGGTACGTGTGGCATGTGGCGTGCGGTATGTGACGTGCTGCACGCGGTGTGTGACATACGGCGTGCGGCTTGTGGCATGCGTCGTGCGGCACGTGACGTGCGGCAAGTGGCGTGTGGCACGCGGTGTGTGACATGTGGCATGCAGCGTGCAGCACGTGTCGTGCGGCATGCGGCGTGTGGCTTGTGGCATGCGTCGTGCGGCTCGTGACGTGCGGCAAGTGGCGTGTGTGACATGTGGCATGCAGCGTGCAGCACGTGTCGTGCGGCATGCGGCGTGTGAGCGATGGTGCATCGCGGAGTTGATCGCGGTCCTTGTGATGTACGATAGTGATTGTTGATTGTTAGGCGAGAATGGTATTGAGAACAAATTATATATATTCTATATATAATTTATGAATTTCATTCAATTTATGAAAATAAGAACAATGTAATGATTGGTAATATTACTCATTGCTCTAAATGTACTATCAAAATATATTATACACAGTGTTAAAGGTCATAAATAAAATGCTTTGAAAATTTCCACATTGTTGTTTTTTTTTTAACTCTATTTGTACTTTTACGTAATAGTAAGATTTAACCCGACTTCAAGTTAAAAAAAAGGAAAAAAATATTCAAAATAAGACGTGCTCAGTCGCACAATGTGCAATAAATGTGCGCAGGATAAAAAAGTGCAAATCGCAATTGGTTTAATTCTCGTAACGAGCACTTCTTCAGGAGCATTTTGAAGCGTGCGATTTGCACGCTTCAAAATGCTCTTGCACGTTTCTGTTGTCCTAGTACTACATTATATTGCGTATCGACGTTCATATGTCAATAAGTCCACGGTCGAGCGAGAAATCTCTTGCACGTTTTTGTTATCTTAGTGCTATATTATAAAAATCTTTGGGAGAGGGTAGCCTTTTTTAAACTTACAACAAACTTTATTGATTGACTATACACATTTTTAACTGAACTATACGGGGAGCGTCGTTAGACAAGTTTGAACACGAGGAAACGTAATTCCTCACAGTCAAACTAGTTTGACTACGAGGAAGAAGTGGATTTAAGCGGGTCTTAGTTTAGATGAAAATTGAAAATTGAATATTAATCGACCTCCGGCTTAGCAGTCAGGGTCACTAACCACTACGCCAACAGGCCAGTCAAATTAAAATAAACTGACGTTTCCAAACGGAACGACAGTTCAGTATCAAGTAATGTTGCCGAGCCAAGTTCTGCCATCGTGAGATTGTACTCAGTAAGTTATAGATGTGTGTGATATCTAGAACTTACTATTGAGTAACAATAACCCCTTATATGTCCAGTGTGAGCAAATTTATTTCAAAATAAAACAAAATCAAAACTTATATTATATTTTACTAAGATAATCATGATACAAAATCGATATACACAGCGTACAAACAATTACAAATCAAAATACGTACCTATGTCATAATAATATAATATACATAACAAGGAATGTTATTTCTTCCGACTTGACATACTTAAGCCACCAGATGTTAGGCCAATGTAAGCCAATTTAGCCAATATAGACCACGTCTATATCTACTACTATAAGTTTGTGATTTTCGATGAGAGGGTAATCTTCGAAACAACTCCATGATTTCATGTAAGTATATACAGGGTGTATACGACGATACGACATTAAATGAAACCACGTGTAGCATGTGATGTTAGAAGGCTATACCAAAAAAATTAAACAGAAATTTGCAATAGTTTAGACGCAAATGTACTTTCTTTATGTCACAGTTGTTCACAGTTTTAAACAACCTGTAGGTATTTACGTTGATCGTATGTTGTCATTACGTCATTCAATTCATTTAAATATCTCTGACTCTTTCATATTATCTTATCTCTTACTCTGTTCCGCACTGTTGTCGTCGTCATGTCGAAAACGTCATGATAGAAAAATAATGTGTAGTTTTATATTCTTAAATTTTTCGACTTTAAATAATGTGTAGCTTTTCTTCTTTTTTTTTTTTTTTTTTTTTTTTTTTTTCTTTTTTTTAAATAATTTATATTAGAATATGTTTATAAGGGTTAACACTGGCTGCCTTGTCATTTAATGTCGTATCGTCGTATACACCCTGTATATAGATCACGCTCTTTCCCAACAGAGGGGTAGCTAGAAACTATTTCCTTCCACTTGCTACGATTCTGACATACATCTTTGGCTTCTTCAACATTCATCAGTCTTTTCATGCATTCTCGCCGGTTGAGGGTACTCCTGATCTGTCCCTTCTTTAGAACGTCACCTATTTGGTCATGATACGTTCTTCTAGGTCTTCTCCCTTCCAATGTTTCCTTTGACATTCGCCTCATATATTTGTTTTGTTTGAAATTTCAAAGACCTTGAAAAGGAGGTAGGCTACTTCTTACCGATATACCGATTAACATAATTGAACTAAAATACATTTGTGTACGGGTTCAAATCAAAATAATTGATTTGTCTGAATATGAGTATACAAAGGTATAGGTGTTTACATATCTGGTGCTGGCCATATCTACCATTTTTCTTTACAAAAAAATTATTAAATTATTGACTGAATATAATTCTATATAATAACAAAAAAAAACTAAAATATATAATGTCACTACTCCATCACACCCGAGGGTGTCTTAAAAGGCGACACCTTATGCAGACAAGAGCACTCCAAGAAAAGTAAAATTCGAAACAAACCCTATACTAACCCGTCTGGCCAGCGTGGTATAGTAGGCTAAATTCCCTCCAAATGCTTTGGAGGAGACCCGTGCCCAGGAGTGGGGCGTTAAAGGGTTGAAAACGATGACGATGAAAATTGTGTAAATTTATCATTCGAATTTGGATACACTGAATGATATTGGCAGGTAGGGCCAACATCTGGAGTCGGCATTATAATATTCTTCTAAGTCACGCAGCTCCAAAATAACCTCAACCCTTAGAAATGCATAAAAGCGCGCCATCTCTGTGAAATCAACGGAACTTCTAATATATCAACTACAAATAAACTATTGACCTAGTTCATATCGCTATTATATTTGTATTGTGTTGACATTTCTTATGTATTTCTAGGGGGTGAGGTTTCCTTGTAGCTCTTTTAGTTGTCTTACAAACTTTGTCTAGCTCATATCAAATATACATTACATCCAGCCATAGTAAACGAAAGAACAATTCCAGACACGGCAGCCAAAAAGACTTAAGTAAATTTTTGGTCTGAGCTTCAGATACACAATACAGTCGCCGTGTTTATCTACGACATACCGGCTGTCAACGTACAGTCGACGAGGCTTAACTTAAATTCAATAGTCGACTGTACCATAAAACTTATGTCAAAAAGTTTTTAAACTTTACACGGCTCCTGTTTTTATTGAGTTATCTGGTACAAAGTTGATTTGTTTGATCTTATTTTTGGTTTATTATGGCTAGTTGTATTCTATAGCTGATTACTATGACCTAGACAAAGTTTTTAACACGACTAGTGCACTGTGTATAATAAAAGACATGTACGAACATATCTTGATGTTGTAGCCGATAAACAATCATATAATAGGGTCAGTAGATCGCGACTATGGGTCCACTATTTATCTATACACATACAATCTATATCTTTACATCCGAAGCGAGTAGTATAAACAAATTATACATTTAACAGAACGCCAGTATTGCCTTGCTAAGAAAAAAAGACAATTGCATTACAGAATCTATTCAAAAACACATGCAAAGTAACTGGCTTTAGATACAATTTACCTTGCACTTGACAAGCAGTTGTGCCGTTTTTTTTTATAGGGCAGAGTACTAAAACATGTGTCTAAAGTAAAGTAAGTAAATTTACAATAATAGATAACTCAAGATATAATAATATGTACATTATACTCAAAATATTTTTTTAAAACATCATATAACTGGCGTTGTGTAATGTCGCTCCGGATGAGCGATGTTTAATATACACAGGTAATTTCAATGTCTTTAATAATATTCAGTGTTGCTGTTATATGATACCATATTGTACCTTTTTTGAGAAAATTATTGAGTTATGGCAAGAAAAGATTTCACATTCAGCGTTTCAATACACTTTTACACCATGCACGATTTGTCACCTTACAAACTTTATGGGGGTATAGCATAGGTCTACACGCGAGACCTGATTAATTTGTAAATAATTATTGTACCATTACTAACACTAGGCTAAGAACATTGTTACTAACAAATATATGGGATTCCTGAAATAAAAATTATTATTATTATTATATAGCAATCAAGCATACTATACAAAAAAAAATTAAACCAAAACGGTAATAATATTGCTATAGGAACACTAGCAGTATAAAGGAAACTTGAATTATCGATTTTATGTTTAAAGATAATATATATATCTGATTACTATGACCCCTGAAAAGTTTGTAAGGTGACTACAAGTTCACGGTGTATTTTGGTACTAATCCATGGAAACGCATTAAAAATACGTAATTAAAAATACCTGCATATTTAACGTCGATTGTGCAATAATTTTCTAAGCGACTTTGCATTTTTGTCATATTTTTCTAACGTAATTTGCAGAAACATTTTTAAACTAGTTATTGTTTTGCTGATGTTCGTTACATTTAAACTATCTAACAATTCCTATAATATATTTTAAACTCAGCATATCACACAGTAAAACAGATATAAATTGAGACTTATCTGTCCGGTAATTCCCATCTTTTCCAAAGGTATAAGAATCAAAATTGCCAAGCGGCGTTTCTCGACTTGTAACTCTTTTCCATTGTATGATATATTAGTATTGGTCTAAGATCCCATTAAGAAACATATACCCTCATCTGTTCTTTATTAGTGATATGAAATAAATGATAGATAATATTCACATTGTCTTATTGTAAATAGGTTGCCTAGTTAAATCGCGCCCGGATAATATTAATATCGTGCGCAAAATTTTTTGTTGCCAATATTTCCAGCATGGTGGAGTGAGATTGAAGTCCATCATACCATCCATCCATCATACATTGTGACGTATGATGTCCGTCCCAACGACACAGGGTCCTAACAGAATACCAGCACTATCTTGATATTATTATATTTCAAGGTTGTTTCTCACAAATAGTAATAAGTAATTTCGTCTTTACTGTAATTATGTTTAAATGAGACCAAAATAAAATATTTTTCTTCCTTTCTTTCTTTCATACCTTTTATTTTTTTTATAAAGTGCTCTCATCAATTATTTCGTCGAAAAAAATATCAAATGAAAGCCTATTTGCAATAAGTCAATGTGAA
Organism: Laspeyria flexula; assembly: GCA_905147015.1. Classification (NCBI taxonomy): domain Eukaryota; kingdom Metazoa; phylum Arthropoda; class Insecta; order Lepidoptera; family Erebidae; genus Laspeyria; species Laspeyria flexula. The sequence goes on along the minus strand of LR989964.1, from coordinate 3,908,299 downwards.
TATTATTTATCATTAATTTCTTATCACTAATAAATAACGGTATATATTAATGGGATCTTGTACTATATACTGTTCATGAAAGCTATAAATTTTCTAAAGTACCGCTTCATGAGAATGGATTATAATTTTTATCATAATCATCATCATCATCAAAAGGATTAGGGGCCGTACCTTCATCATCAGCAAAGGGATTTTTACTTTCATCATACTGGTCATCTTCAAATGGATTCTTTCCACTTCCATTGCTAATAGCAGAAGAAATATTCGGTGAAACTCCTGTACTTCTTGGTTTGTCTTGGAATCTCTTTTTAGCTGTGATGGGCGATGAATAAGGTGATGGTCGATGAACAGGCTCTAATTTGTTGAGGTTGGCTTCTAAACTAGAACTGTAACGTTGTTGTTCTAGTAATCGCATTTTACCTTCGGACATTGGTACTATTGCTGTGCCTTTTGGTGATGGCTGCACTGTGTTGGAGACGAAAACTGGAATTAATAAATGGGGTTGGTTTTAATTAAGACTTGCGAGTAATGATTAAAATTTAATAATATTCTATAATAATAATATTCTACCACATTCACACAACGCCATCTAGTCCCAAAGTAAGCAATTATATTTGCTTGTGTTATGGGTACTAAACAACTGAGATACTACTTAAATACATTTTTTTTTGTAAATACATACATATTATAGATAAATTACACCCAGACACAGAACAAACCTTTATGCTCATCACACAAAGATTTGTCCTGGGTGGGGATCGAACCCACGACCTCCGGCTTAGCAGTCAGGGTCACTAACCACTAGACCAACAGGCCAGTCAAATCAATCAATTCAATTTCAAGATAATTTTTCTCTTCCTCAATCTTTTTTTTTTCCATCGGCCGAAAATATGATTTAATAGGGTTCAACAGAAGAATTGCAACGTGGGAATTAAGTGTCTAATTTAGTTTTTTTGCGATTTTTATATTTAATTTTTTTAAATTGTTTTCAATACATTTTAATACTAAAACAGTAGCACAATAGTTTTTTTTGTGTTTATAATTTGATGTTTTATTTGTCATTGTTTAACATCAATAAATTTGTTTTCATTCTTTTTTTGTAATTGAAACAGTTACAATATTTTTGACTTTGTGAGTCACCATAGCTGGCAATAGAATGAGATCACAGAGCTCCCAGACATTACGTATGTTCGGAGAAACAATATGAAGACAAGAAGGTAGTGTTAGTATGTACTATGAACGTATGCATACTCGCTAGCTTGTAGCGGCGGCCTCTCCTTGACTTCATTTTGTTTTTCAGAACATAAGTAACGTCTGGGTGCTCTGGGATCTTGGACCATAAATTAAAGTGTATATGTAGTAGTATGATCTTTAGTAAAAATAAAAACAATTTCAACGGTCGTATATTGGCTATTGACTGTGACTACAATATTATTTAACGAGTCAAATTCATATATAACCCAACTGTGTAAATGAATACTATTGAGCATTTTGAGTCTTAAGGTTTCAGAAATAGAATTCAACTTACTTTGTTTAGACTGTCCTTCCTGTAGTCTCAGCTTTGCTTCAGCGCCGGGGCCATAAGTGCTCTGTATGGGCGGGGGCACGGGCGCAGCGGGAGCGGGAGCGGGGGCGACAGCGGGCGCGGGAGCGGGCTGTTCAGTAGCCCCGCTCTCTGTTACCACGGTCAGCTTATTGAATAATCCGCGGCCGTAGTACTCCGATACGACGGCATAACTGGAAAGAAAAAAAAATGTTAAGACCAGCTGTTGTTGTTATTCCTGTTGTACTTAAGCCCGAATTGGACCAACTGGGGAATTCACCTTTTTCCAAATACGACTACAAGTCTCTCACCTATGTTTATATTAAGTTATGCCTTGTATTAGTATATTATAGCACAAGAATTAAAGTACTGCACAAGCTTTCGACTGTCTCATCAAATCGGCATCTCTGTGCCCGGAGCGCCAAGCCATTGAATTCAGTTTTTAATGTTTAGTACACACATAAAAATGAGTTTTGTCGACTATAGCCGACTTCGGCGCTCAGAGCACGCTTGCGCTTTTCGAGTGTAGCCAACGGCATTGGCGTTCAAAAGGTTAATAAATAAATAAATTAAAAAAAATCTTTATCTGGTATTCGGAGATATACCTAAATTTGCCCGGCTAATTTGAAGTTTGTGTTCAAACCTATCTTTAGCCATTCATGTATACTGAGTGTAAACAGATCCCTCTTGGCACCAAAAATTGGTTATTGGACTACCGATACCAGATTCAATGGCATTAAAAGTGCGATATAAAATGTATATTTTTAAGTGCTCTCAAATCATGTGTTAACATGAGATTATAATAAAAATTATTGTTAGATTTGTATGACGTAAGTATAAAAGTATCATGTGTGTGATCTAAATGAAATATAAGTATTGACTATTAAACAGACTTATAACCACACGTTGTTGCGCACCTATGCAAATAAAATACTGTATTCTTTCATTTTAAATATACTACATATTATTATATCGAAATCGAATACACTTGTATTGTGTAGGGCTCTGCAGGACATACGCACTCTCGTTACTATAACATGATTTACAATAACACTATTATTATAATGGCGAAAGTTAATAAATGTATTTGTTTGAAAGTCCTTCACGCTTAAACGGCTGGACTAATTTTGATAAAATTTGGTATGGTGGTAGCTGACACACATAACTTATAAAAACAATACGAAATACCCTTACAGTTACTCATCTCTAGGACATAGGACAACAAAAATTCTAAACTAAAACGCACAAAATAGCGATGGTTCCGCAGTTAAGTGATATTCTGGATACGAAGCGATTATATCATAAATCTCACTGATAACGTATCTGTTGTTATAAACTGTCATAATTTACAATAATTTAGATACATGTTATGATAGGCAAATATTATTTCATGACCAATGTTAACACTATAGTCGACGCATTGTCATATGAAAAACAATTTGTCATAACATAATGTTAAATGGTAGGGATCAATTCGGACAAAAACGTTTTTCATTGATTTATTGGACAAGGTTCTGGTCCCAAATCTTCAGGTCACATATATAAACTACACTGAACACACACACACACACACACTCGTCACTGATCACAACAAAAAATCACTGTCGCAGAGTCCAATCGAAGTCCTTATTCCAAAGCGCAGGTCGTAGTTGAATTTACTCGTAGATAGCTCTCTTTGCTGAGAAGACCGCTCTGATAGCTCAAATTGAACTCAGGCACAGAATGGGAACACAGGTGTGCGTCGTGGACGTGATATTAGTATGCAACAATCACATTTCCAGAACATTCGCAGCCGATAGGAGTCAATACCTAAACATTCTCAAAACAATATCTTGTTTTGATAAACAACTTGTTTAAGATAAATGCGTGACATTTCTGAACCTTAACTGCATAGTTACAAGGTTCAGTTTAAGTTGTCGGTCGTTATGACGTAATGTTTTTTTGGGCGCTGAGGTCCATCTATTGTTCTTCTTCCAGATCGTTCCAGTTAGTCCGCGACATGTTGTTATTGTGTCGCGATGTTTATCGAGTGTTCCTTTTGTCGAACATTCCGGTTAATCCCCGACAAAAATAGGTATAGTGTCACCATTTTTTTTCGAAGGGGTGGGTAGAGGTGTATCATAGCCATATATTGCCAGCTATGTAACATGGGACAAGCCTAATCACTAGCTACAGACCGTGGCCTGGCTCACGTGGTATGTTGGTAGCCTATGTGCCAAATTTCAAACAGATCCTTTCAGCAGTTCTAGCGTGATTCAGTAACAAACAAACATCATCATCATTATCAGCAACCCATTAAGTCCCACTGCTGGGCTCGGGTCTCTTCTCCTATTATCTAGAGAGCTGAGAGGGTTTAGGCCATAATCCACTCACGCTGGCCTAGTGCGGGTTGGTGGATCAGACATACTCATAAAATTTCTTCTAGGGTATGTGGGTTTCCTCACGATGTTTTCCTTCACCGTTAGCAGATGGTAAGTCACTTGACTAGTACACATAAATTTCAACAAAGTGGAATCCACATTGGTACTGCGGGTCCGGATCGAACTCGGACCGCGTGATTTGCACGCCGATCCCCTTATCCATTCAGCCACCATCGCTTTACAAACAAACATACATCTTTCCATCCATCCATCCTAAAGGTACCATTCCAACCTGGTGAATTTCGATAAAATCCTTTCTTGGTACGCATCCATATTATGGAATCTATAAATTGCAACTGTCGTAATATAAAAAAACGCTTGTTTGACAAATAGCAGCTTATAAGATGCCAATATGAAAATCTATATATCTACTAGCGGACCCGACAGACGCTGTCCTGTATGATATACCAATCGATTGCTTTTATTTTTTTTATTTGTGAATCTAAGCATCCTCGAATCAACTTGAACACATATCCAAAAATTCATTCAAATCGCTTCAGCCGTTTAGTAGGAGTTCACTGTCAACACGTGTACAGAAGAATTATATATATAAAGATAAGCTGAAGAGTTTGTTTGGTTCAACGCCAGGATCTCAGGACCTACTGGTCCGATTTAAAAAGTTCTACTAGTGTTGTATACAAAAAAGGACGAAAGCAAAAAGGACGAAAGCGAAGTCCCGGACAAAAGCTAGACCAATAATATTATTATAATTTAGAAAGACAAGTCATGTGAATGATAATGATCAAATGTACATTAATACTTATATAATTTTCCCAGTATTAGTAGTACCCGTCGCTTTTGTTTGGCCACTGCTCAGCTCCTATTGGCTGTAGCGTGATGTTATATAGCCTATAATCTTACTCGATAAATGGGCTATCCAACAATAAAAGAATTCAAATCGGACCAGTAGTTCTTAAGATTATTGCGTTCAAACAAACAAACTCTTCGACTTTATAGTATTTGTATAGATTTTGACTCAAGACTACTAAATAGTCACAAACTTAACCATTTTTAGTTAACAGGTACGTAGATATATTATGATACTCAATACAAAATCATGTATTACTTCCATAACGTACAAATAGGTGGTAGGTATAATGTAGGTTACAATTATGGACCCTGTCGGGCACAGCACAATTAATTAGGAGAGAGGAAGAGAGCTAAATTTAAAAGTTATAGTAAAAAAATCATAACAATAAAAGTTTAAGTAAAAGTAAAAAAAAAATCATAACAATAATGTTAAATTGTTTATGTAGTTAGTCTTCTAGGTACTTTGCAATATTCTTTACTTTATTATTTTGATGTACTAGAAGTCACATAAGTTTCGTATAATTTATCAGATATTTATCAGCCAGTGGTGTAACAGGGCCTTTAGTCTTTGAGCACCATGGAGTTCCCCAAACAATAGATTTTCCATTGTGTCTGGTAGGTCGGAGTTCAACGTGTTTTATTTTTTATTTTTTTATACCACGACGGTGGCAAACAGACGTACGGTCCGCCTGATGGTTAGCGGTTACCGTAGCCTATGGGCGCCTGCAACACCAGGGGCATCACGAGCGCGTTGCCGACCCTTAAGAAACCTATTCACTCCTTTTTTGAAGAAGCATGGCGTTCTTCAAAAAAGGAGTGAATAGGTGTCGTACTGTGTTAAAAATATATTTCATTTATCTACAATTTAAAATAGAAAAACAGGTAATTAAATCCGTCCGTCTACGGCGTAGGAATGCTAGCTACTTAGCATAACATATTCTAGAACGTATGCTAACTATTTTATAGAAAAAATTCATTTACATTATTTTGTGAATCATGTATTTTTATAATTAAGTTCGGTTTGCCATCAAAACATGATTTTAGATGGAAGACCTTCCCGACCACAATGAACAAGGCCACATTAGGGCAAAATAAGATATTGAGTATAAAACCATAATTTATAGTTAATATTGTATTATTGTATCCGTGTAGTGACGGATTAAGAATACATAATGTCACTACCCCATCTCAACTCGTGGATGTCGTAAGAAGCGACTAAGACAAGAGCACTGCGAGAAAAGGAAAATTCAAAAAGCCCTATACCAAACATGGCCAGCATGGTATAGTAGGCTAAATTCCTTCCACATTCTTTGAAGGAGCCGTGCCCAGTAGTCAGTAGTGGGACGTTTATGGGTTGAAATTATAATGATTATGATTGTAGGTTTATTATTATATTAGACAGTATTTAGGTTTAAATTGTTTTATTTCACTTCAACTACCCGTTTTTAGGGTTCCGTAGCCAAAATGACTGGTTTGGCCACCTAATACGATACGATATGAAAAACATCTAAGACGGAAAGATTGAAGGCAAGAGAATAAGAGGTAGCTAGAGGAGGAGTTATTATCAAGGAGAAGGTACGGGTGGTGTCGTACCAGTAGGTGAAAGAGAAGAGGCAAGAGATGATTGGCATTGAGAAGAGCGCAACTCTTACATTAAGAAGAAAGAGTGCCAAAATGGCAAAATATAAATGACTAGAAGTCGCGCAGGGCTTCGCTCCCCTCGTTCTTTATTTGGCCACTGCCCAGCTCCTATTGGCCTTAGCGTAGTGTTATATACCCTATGTTACTCAGTGATAATGTAGCTTACTACCGGGAAAAGAATTTTTGAAATCGGTCCAGTAGTTTTTAAGTTTATTCGTTGCATACAAAAATATAAACCTTTCCTCTTTATAGTAGATATTTTAAATAAAATTAACAATATGTGATCACTCACCCATAACTCTCTTCATTAGTTGCAAAACACCACGAAAAAGGCGATTCCATTAACGATTTTAGTATCGATAAATACGTCATGTTTTGACTATCAAATATTTTATTACGAATGTTATCGTTTAACGATACTATCGATAAAAGCCGAGAGGTCATACCGGAACGCGCGCACCAACGCGACTGGCTGCTCGCAGTTCGCAGGTGAACTGAAGGCCGAATGTTTTTTTTATTGTTATCGTTTACTTTAGAAAGTTGTTGTAATTATTATGCTATCCGTTTTTAGTACTGCATTTGTTTTAAAAAGTAATATCGAATACAGTTGTTGACAATGTTACTCGATTAGCGCGACTGAAGTATTCTAAGAATCACCATAATAGTTGTACTTACATCCGAATTTTGATTTATTATTTTATTTGGAAAACATACAGTGAAGTATAACCAGTGTAAAAGCTTATAATAAAAGTAAGCACACTATAATTATAGGATCTTTTAAAAAAATATACCCATATTAACGTATCTTTACAACACATTTTGATAAAACTCACGTAGGATTAGGGGGCTCACCCGTGAAAAATTCCTCAACATCTCATCGGGAGAGAAGGATGGGGGGGCTTGAACAATCAGCATAATAGCCTGACGTAATCAATGGACAGCCCCTTAAAACGTGCTTAATACTGTCACATGCGACATTCAAAAAATATTTTACTAGATGAGAGTGACAGTTCCCTAGATTAGCGCCATCAAGCAAAGAAAGAATATTGTATTTTTTTACACCACGGTGGTGACAAATAGACGTACGGCCCGCCTGGTAATAAGCTGTTACCGTAGCCTATTAACGCCTGCAACACCAGTGGCATCGCGTTGCTGACCCTTAAGAAACCTAGTCACTTCTTTTTGAAGAACCCGATACTAGTCCCTTGGGAAATCCTCGTTAGTTTTAGAGAACTAAAACCATCTTCGCATTATTGCCTTTCTAATTAAACCTGTTTAGGACACACCTTTCTTTTTTTTTCTTATTAAAAAAAAAGAAAAAGACTAAAGACCACAGCCTGTGGTCGCGGGGAACTTCAATTACAGCTTAGGTTTGCATTTATTTGTAAACGTTTAGCGCCAAAATCCATTTGCTGATTGCGCATGCGTGTTGCTATGCGTCCACAGTTTATTTAGAAAAACTGCATTGCAACCTCCTTGGTTCAGCTGAAGTTGTATCGTAATGATCATAATTTAAATGTTTAAATTTATTTCCATGGCTTGTGCGTAAAGACTGTGATTAAAGTTTTGAAAGATTTTTTAATCTTTATTATTTCGGTTTGAGAGTAGATAAAGAAGAGTATAGTTTAGCTCGCCCGCTAGTTAATATAAATTTGCCCTCGCTGACTAGATAGCAAGCACGTACGCTCGCTAGCTGGCAGAATGGCCTGCGCTTAAGGACACTTTCCTTACTGTTCTTCGTCTGAGAGTGGGACAGTGCTTATGTAAAACAGGTGTATCGAGTATCAATCAGTATATATCTTTATATGTTCCATGTTTACATTCAAGTGTTCGAAGACAACCGAACAATGACATGTTTGAACAGACTTGTCACTAAACTGCATTCAATAATATCGATCCATTGATAGTTGTGTTAGGTGTCAGTACTCGTTGAATGGAATCTTAAACGTTTATACATTAGAGAATCTTATTTCATTTAAAAATTCCAATTTAAGTAATTGGATTTTTTTAATTTTTAAACTAATCTGTTATGAGAATATTTTGTAGGTATGCATATGTGCAAAGTTTCAATATTATAATTAGAAAGTAATCTGACAATAATTATGACTATTTTATAAAACAAATACCGTAATCTATATTAAAATGAGCTGAAGAGTTTGTAAGCGACGCGAGCCTTATCAAGAGGCCCATAACCTCATTTGTATTTGTTTATGGTTTGGTTTATATATATTTTTATTTACGAATGTCAGGGAGGCTCGCGAGCTCGCAACGAACGATAGTCGGGTCAGTTCGGCACTATTCGTTAGTACGTACCTAAGAAAAAGAGCGAGCCCACGTACTCCGCACGCCTCCTACAAAATTTCTTGTTAAAACTGTTTTCCAATTTCATTTCCACTAAAATATACACCTCTGCTTTCTCATCAACCGGCTTTCATTTCTACGACCAACTGATCGCTTACAGAGTTTGTGTTTGGTTAAACGCTAGGATCTCGGGCATTACTGGTCCGATTTAAAAAATTCTTTTAGTGTTGGATAGCCCGTTTATCGAGGAAGGTTATAGACTATATAACATCACGCCACGGCCAATAGGAGTTGAGCAGTGGCCGAATAAGAACGTGCGACTTCTAGCATTATATATAAAGCCGGCTCCACACACTTGTTTGTCACAAACGTCAAAGAGCGAACATTAGACCCAAACACACAAACGTCCGTATACGTAACGTAACGTATATTCCGGATCGGCAAATATGGCGGACAACGAGCTTGTGGCAGCTATTAGTTTCGAACTGACTTATTTTAATTTTAAATTCAAACAAAGTAATAAAAGTAAAAGAAGAAAACGAAAACAATGGTGGATGGTCAAAATTTACAAAAATCGTACAAGGTAACTGCAATCTCAATACAATACAATGCTGATTGCTACCAAGCGTATGGACACATCGTAAACTGTTTGCCGAATATCTTCTAATTTGTGAATAAAAACCGACACCGATGCCGAACAGTGGCGAACACAAAGAAAAACAGGCAAACACAAACAAACACTCGTCTACATGTTCGCGTTTTATGTTTTGTGTTCACTGTTTCCCAAGCGTGTGGAACCGGCTTTAATATTATTATGCTTCGAACTATCAATCGTTTATTTTGTGCGTTGGCGTCGTCCTGTTAAAAGACCAAATACCGCCGGTACATGTCCGGTCGAGTCGTTATATCCGGATTCTACTGTTTATACTTATAAACCGACCACAGGAATGTATACATCCGGAGCTACAGGCACGAAAAGGTTCACTGATATTTAGAGGCGATCATCATTATTACAACCCAGAAACGTCCCACTACTGGGCATGGGTCACCTCCAATGATTTTGGAGGGAATTTAGCCTACTATACCACGCTGGCTAGTCGAGTATAGGGTTTTGTATCGAATTTTCCTTTTTTCGCAGTGCTCTTGTTTGCTTGATGTTACTCCCTTAGTCGCCCGACCTCCTTAGTCGCGTTAGACACCCACGGTTTGAAATAGGGTAGTGACAATGTGTATTCTTAATCAGTCACTATACGGAAGGACAACAGTACAAAGTGTCGATCGCAAAAAAACAATTGATCGCAGTGGCATCGCGTCTTAGCGCACCGTGCGTTACCATCTTCTGCTTGTTAGCGTCGATGTCGCCCATAGTAGGACAATATGCTTTTCTCTTTGATAATTGTTCTGTTTTAGTTAATGTATAGACTATAATCTTTTTAATTTAACTATGTATTAAAAAAAAAATGGTTTTGTCTTCTGTTTTTTTTTATGAGTAGGTAGTTAGTCTGCTGTTTTCGACACCGTTGTCAAAATGGCTCTAGCTGAAAATCAGCACATGGCACTTTTGTGCCATATATTTTAAGCTGAACTAGAGCCTATTTTGGTGACTTTAATATAAATATATTAATGTGTGTTCTGTTTGTGTATTGTGTTTTTGGTCACCAAATAAAATGTTTTTCTTTCTTTCTTTCTTTCAATATGTTAGCAGTACTCACGGGTCCCGGTCGTGGCGCAGGCGCGCGTGCAGCTGTTCTGTCTGGTGCGCGTGCAGGTCGGGGCGGCGCCGCGCACTGTCGCACGCCGGACACTCCGACTCCGACTCGCTATACGACTGGAAACAGCTGCAACAAACACTCGCCATTACTTTTATATTCAATAGATTTCGCCCGCGGCTTCGTCCACGCCTTAAAACAGTGGGAATAAGATATTTCCCTGGAGGTCGATATTTTTAAGTGACACTGAGAGAGAACTACATTCAATTCCATATAGATTTTGTGTGATGGGCGTACAAACAACAGACGACAGATAAACATTCTAAAAATTGTTGTTTTGGCTTCAGTGGCTCTAAAAAAAACACCTGCTCATTATTTTTTCTTCAATATCTAATCTACTATAATGTAAAGACCCGTTACAGTTATTATTTAATAAGAAAATGAAAACAACGCAGTAGTAGAATAAAAAAGATTTGTTCAATTTAATTTTTAATTTTGGTGACGTAATTTTTTTTTTATAAGCAAGCAGGTGTGATAGGCAGACCATATTACTAGCAGAACCGATAACTTGGCTGTATTAAAACATTAACATAATGCTATTATTCATCATCATCATCATCAGCTGCAGCTTATCCAATCGTTACAATACTGCTCATCTGTGAAAACTTGTAATTGGCCTTTTGCTACTTTGCTTTTAATAAAATAAAATAAAAATTTAATTTTACTAGAAATTTCATTTCTCTCCCGTCGTTCTTTATTTTGCCACTGCGCAGCTCCTATTGCCTGTGACGTGATGTTATATACCCTATAATCTTCCTCGATAAATGGGCTATCCAACACTAAAAGAATTTTTCAAATCGGACCGGTACTTCCTGAGATCCTAGCGTTCAAACAAACAAACTCTAGAGCTTCATAACATAAACAAAGCATCACGCACGCCTTTTTCCCGGAAGGGGTAGGCAGAGGTGTTTCACACCCACATTTCGCCAGCTATGTTTGGTCCCATGAAATAGGGGGCGAGCCTATTGTCATTAACCGGGAACATTTGTTTACCAAACTCCGGGAAAATTTCAATACTGGAATTTCATGTTAGAAAAGTCCAATACCATTTTCACCCGACCAGGGAATCGAACCCGGGACCTCTTGCACAGTCGTATACACTTCCCGCTGCGCCACCGAGGCAGTTACTATAGACATTAGTATAGAATTATACGTTTTAAATATAACCAATATAACAATGGATTCAGGATGTTATTGGGACTGCCTCGATTTTGTAGCGCCTCTGGCATGTTTGCGGAAGCAATTATTGACGGGTTTCATGCCATTATTCGTAAGAGGCTAATAATAATAATAATAATAATAATATTCTTTATTGTACACACCAAAAATAAATTTATAAAAACAGTAGGTATACACACTTAGTGGAAATAAAAGATAATAAGTTAGTACAATGGGCGGTCTTATTACTAATAGCAATTTCTTCCAGACAACCTTAGGATGGATTTAGATGTCAGTAGAACGACAGTTGTTGGTGTGGTATAAATACATTTAATAATGCTAATACATAGATAAAATACATAGTTAATATAAATAATATATATATTTAGATATATAATATATATATATATACACACTTATACAGGGAGAGAAGTAAATAAAAATAAAAAAGAGTTTTCTATTACAGTGATAGATAATAATTCTTGACCATAGCTTTAAAGGTAACAAGAGACTGTGCACGTTTGATTTGTAGAGGGAGAGCATTCCACAGACGTATAGCAAGTACTGTGAAAGACTTATCATAAAAAACTGTGGAATGTGAGGGCATTTTTAACTGAAGATTTTCCGATGATCGTAAGGACCTCGCATGTGTATCATGAAGGAACTCAAAACGTCCTTTAAGATAGGAAGGTGTAGAAGGGTTAAACAATATACTGTATAATAGAGAGAGGATATGAGCATTCCGGCGAAGTCGTATTGGTAACCACTTGAGCTGTTTACGAAACTCTGAAACATGGTCATACTTACGTAGACCAAAAATAAATCTTATACAAACATTCTGAAGTCGCTCAAGTTTATCTAATTGGTTCTCGGTGAGATCTGGATAGCTGGCATCCGCATAATCAAGGATAGGCAGTACCAAGGAATTAGCAAGCGCAGTTTTGGTGGCAATGGGTAGAAGATTTCGCAAACGCCTCAATGAGCCTGCTGTAGCAAAGATTTTGCGACTTACTTCTTGCAGTTGGGGAGCCCAAGACAGTTCTGAGTCAATAAATATACCCAAGTCTTTAACTTTTGTACTGTAGGGAATAATAGTGCCGTCAAATACTATTTGAGGTAGTTGGTTCCAATCAATCCTGCAGACTTTTCTGGAACTACCGACAATTACGACCTGAGTCTTAAGTGGATTGACTAGAAGTCCATGAGCTTTACTCCAAAGATTTATGGACTCAAAGTCTTTATTTATGACATCTACCGCTATTGCAAGTTTTTCCAAAGGCGTCTGGTAGTATATTTGCAAGTCATCTGCATAAAGGTGGTAGGAAGAAATAAGGTTATTTGAGATATTGTTAATAAACATAGCGAATAGTAAAGGAGAAAGAACGCCACCCTGCGGAACGCCCGCATGCGTATTACACCACGAAGAAAGGGTATCCTCGATGCGTACACGCTGTCGGCGGCCACACAGGTAACTACGAAACCAATCGATTACTGTTGGAGATATGTTAAGTGAGCGTAATATGTTTATAAGGATGTCAAAATCAACTGTGTTGAATGCGTTAGAGAAGTCTAATAGAGCAAGAACAGTTAAATTTCCACATTCCATGCCGGATCTTATGTCGTCCGTAATATTAACCAAGGAAGTGACTGTACTATGACCGGGACGAAAACCAGACTGGAAAGGATTGAGGAGATTATTTTTTCGAAGAAATATACTAAGTTGGTTATGGACTAGGCGTTCAATGACTTTGGAAAGGAAGGGCAAAATGGAAATTGGACGATAATCAGATGATGATGTAGGATTAGGTTTTTTTGGTATGGGTGTGATTTGGGAATCTTTCCACATGGATGGAAAGACGCCACAGGATATGGAATAATTTAGGATATGAGATATTATAGGGAGTATTTGGTCTAGGATAGGAATGATCATATTACGGCTGACACAGTCACTTCCAACAGCGTTGGATGTGATTGACATAATACTCTTCTTGACATCACAATCAGTAAATGGATTAAGAACAAACGGTTGATGATTAGGTGTTGGAAGAGATGAAAGATGATTTATTGTATTTAATTTAGTTGCTCTGTCAAAACTAGACAAAGCAGAGAAATGTTGATTAAGTTGATTGACGTTTATACTTTTGGGAACGCTGTTATTGTGTGATTTTCCAACTCCTAATGTTTTAAGAAATTTCCATACCTTAGCAGGGTCCCCGTTTTGGACTGAAGTGTGAATGTGTCGGCGTTGTGCATCCCTACACACCTTATTGCAGTGATTACGGATTGTAATATATTTCTCTGAATTCGCATCAGTGGGCCTTATTTTAAATTTAAATTTAGCTGCAGCTTTTTGTGCCATTAGTTTCCTAATTTCGCTTGTCAGCCACGGTGCAGGAGCATGTTTCATTTTAACGGGGCGGATAGGGGCATGTTTGTCATACAGCTCGATCAGGGTGGATGTAAAAATGTGAACCTTCTGATCTGGAGAATTATTGGACAGGAGTGATGTCCAGTCAATCTTCGAGGCATCTTCGTGTAGGGCAGATATATCCATACTACCAAAACTACGCTGCATCAGGATTTTAGATTTAGCCTTCGGAGGGCGAACTTTATAGGAGAGGAACAGTAAATCGTGATAAGAGAACGCGTCAGCTGGGCATTGACCATGCTTGGCAACGCGTTCTTTAGATGACACCAATATAAGGTCTAAAAGTGATGGGACAGAATGAGGAAAATGGTGGGTGGCGCTAAGAGGAAGGATATGTAGGTTTGTGGATTCTGCTATTGCAGAGAGGGATGAGGAACGGGAATCATTTTTCAGGAGACATGTATTAAAATCACCCATTATAATGGTGTGATCGTAGGAAGGGATTAGATTTTCTAAGAGGTTTTCAAGGGAAGAGAAGAAATTTATGCGTAAGGAAGGGCAGTAATATACACCGAGTAGGATTTTCCTACTAACATCAACGTTAAACAGGGTGTGGGGCAGCGCTAATAGCATCCTGAAGGTCATTGCTACGAAGCAGGACTCGAATATCCTAAAGGCCTATCTACGTGCACAAATAAGATAGTTCACTTACTGTTAACCTATTTGTTAAGTATTGTCGTAACATCTATTTGTAATACCTAAATAATGTAAACATTTTTTATGGACTTCGGTCCGAAATAATAATTATTATTATTCCCTTTATTTAAATGACATTCTCACATTATTACATTTTTAAATATAAATATTTAAAAAAAAAATACATTTAAAAATATAAAAATGTGGTGGCCCGCCGATATCGGGAACAGAGTCCAAGGTGCCGACGGTTAGGGCTCCAGAGAAAGGAACCTCCTCACAATACGTGCCATGTCGAGGAGTACTGCCTTCTGCATCAGGCCCTTTATCCAGCTACCTAGCTCGAGCCTCTTCAGATGTTGGTCGAGGCTCTTTGCTACTAGCTTATCTTATATCTTGCTTTCTTATTATTATTATTGAATAATACTCACTGTTGATGAAACGAATGTTGACAGAAGAAGTGGACGGAAGGCAGTTCTAACTGCTTATTACAAGCCACACACCTCGAAGACTGGAACACGACGGGTTTGTTCTGTATGGCGGCGGTTTGTTCCTTCATTAGTTCTGTCTCCTCGCGGTACTTGGTGGACAGTCGTTGCTCGCGTGTTATAACGTCTGTTTCCGCTTTTAAAACGTCTGTTAGGTACCTAGTGGAATGAAGACATAATATAATAATAATATTTTCACACAGCGCCATCTAGTCCCAAATTAAGCAATTATATTTGCTTGCTTTATAAAACAAATGATATGCTACATAAATGCATTTTTTTTTGTAAATATATACCTACATAATATAAATAAATTACAATCAGACACAGAACAAGCATTCATGCTCATCACATAAATATTTGTCCTGGTGGGAATCGAACCTACGACCTCTGGCTCACGGTCACTAACCACTACGCCAACAGGCCAGTCAGTCAGTGGCAATATGTAAAGAGTGAAACAAAAAGAAGATTTTTGACAGAAAATTGTAGGGAAATAGATAGAATTTTATGAATCTTGTTTTAATAAAATAGTTCCAATATTTTTTTTTAACTTAAAACCTTACATGTTAACCTTCTTTTGTATACCTACTAATCTTTAGTTCAAAAATTAATATATAAACTGATTTGAAAAATTAAATGAAATGAAATCTCGTTCACTCATCTAGGTTACAAAGAAAAACTTATGAAAGTCACAAGTTAAGAATGGAACAGGTTTTCCGAAAAGAAGTGCCAGCTAATTTGCCTACGATTAAAGAATTGATTTATTAAATTAGAGTTCATCTTTAAAATTAGACTTCATTTACATAAATACTTAAATGTATTTTTGGTTGTTTAAATAGATATTTAATTACACACAGTTTATTTGTCCAGCCACATAGATTAGGTAATAATCGAAATATACTTACTTCCTAATATCTCCTAATGTGTAGGCAGGCGTACTAGCAAGACAATCGATGACTAGTATAGGTGAGAGTAATTTTTCATTGGCTGTTAACAAAACAATTTAGGTATATTAATTTTAGATTTATTGGTAGAAAAGGTATTGAATAAAGAGGACTGTTATAAACATATTCAAAGGGGAATCTTTTCAAAAATAAGTAGAGGTCAGTGTCCATAATATAACATAGCATCACGCCTTTTTCCCCGAAGGGGTAGGCAGAGGTGTTTCACACCCACATTTCGCCAGCTATGTTTGGTCCCATGAAATAGGGGGCGAGCCTATTGTCATCAACCGGGAACATTTGTTTGCCAAACTCCGGGGTAAAATCTTATTACTAGAATTTCATGATAGAAAAACCCCATACCATTTTGACCTGACCCGGGAATCGAACCCGGGACCTCTTGCACAGCAGTCGTATACACTTCCCGCTGCGCCACCGAGGCAGTTACGTTAGTTTAGTTAGTTGTCCATTACGGTGTCTAATTATGTAAAATATTTACAGCGTTTTTCTATCTACGCTCGTATTTGTATTTGAGTATTTTCAGTGGCGAATAAAACGTGGATATTATCCATTTTTTGCATATTTCGTGTTAATTGTGGAATTTCAAACGCGAAGACAAGTGTAGTTAATTGAGTACAGCAGAGTCTTATAACCAGTGAAAGTACCTACACTATTTAAAAATTTCTCACTTCAAATAATTTTAATCGATTATGCGTTTTAGATGGAGAACATTGTCTCACGCATAAAAGTTGGGTACAGCGTACACCGAACTGCAAAATGCTCGCGCATTGTCGAGCAAAATTTTGACTGCTCGTCCATGCAGGCGGCATGCACGCCCCTCCGTAAGCAAGCTCCGTTGAAAATGCTCTATGTTGCACGGCAGGCGTGCATTACCAGTTTTATGCTTCTTCCATGATCTTCAACTGACGCCGTCGCGCCGTAGGTAGTAAGTACACGTCCAGATAGTTTTCTCGCTGCGGCAATGCTGAAGAGCGCACAGAGCATGAATAACGCATACTCGAACACGCATCTTGCAATCTCGAGCATGGTCGAGAATCAAGTTTGGAAGTGTATTTAATTTTGCAATGTATGGTATAGTAGTCTTAAAAAATGCTCTGCTCTGCTCAGCGGTAATTCCTCCCACATACGTGCCGGCCCTGGGGTGAACTTCCTGCAGCAGTGTTTCCTGAGCGCTATTACATGTCCTTCTTCAAACGAGGTTTAAAGAGAGCTATCCTCTCTAGGTAGGCAGCGGCTTGGCTGTGCCCCTAACATTGCCAACGTCCATGAGCGGCGGTAACCACTTACCATCAGGTGGGCCGCTAGCTCGTCTGCCACTTCAGGCAATAAAAAAAAATCCATTCAAACATTCATCGATCCTACAATTCACGTTCATAATATTAGTAAGCTAAACAAGCATCGTCCACTAACCAATAACATTGAGTAGTTCAGGCAGGTAGGCTGGCGGCGGCGGCGCCCACAGCACGTCGAGCCACAGCCGCGGGCACAGCGCCCCGCGGCGGCGGCACACGTCCAGCGCCGCCACGAACTCGCCGCAGCGACTGTGCAGCGCCACCTGCGCGCGCCAGCTGACCGAGCCGAGCGTACACAAAGGAAAATTAACAAAAACAATAAAGTTATACATTTGTTTACCCTCTTGAACACATCTATTGTCTGACGCAACTTTCTGTGTAGAAATGACGTCACAAGAAACGCGTTACTGTGTTTCAAATACCATCCAATATAACAATACGACAGCATTTAGTTCCACTGCATAACTATTCGTAAGTTACAGTTTTTACCCGACTGCCAAAAACGAGGGTAATGTTTTTTAGAACCCAACTTGACGTCTAAGTGACATCGAAAATAAACGTCACTGAGACATCAATATCAAGAATCCCAGTAATTTTCAAAATGTCTGACAAGAGAGTGAAAAGAGACAGTGAAAGAGATTTTTTTTGCGGGGAACTTAAAAAATTGTTTCTTAATGGGATTGAATTTTTTCCATTGGATTAAATTGTTCCAATTCAAATCGGAAAACTAAAAGGTGTGCACACGATTTCAAACACATTTTATTTTTATAAAATCCCAATCTCGTATTGAAAAATTTCTATATAAATACGGGATCTCAGAACTAGCTATGCTTGTATTCTTTTCTGTCACTAAAAACAGTCATCTACTACAGCGCAAATAGAGCGAGAGTGCGACCGCACGCAGCAGAATCACACAAGACGCTCGAATCTCTATCTCTTTCTAGTAAATGATTCTAAGACAGCATAGGATAGGGCCAGATACAATCCAACCCTTAGTCGTGACGTATACCATACAACTAGATATTTTCTTGTTCTCACCGAACGAATTCACGAAGGCTAAATATTGTTTTTTTATGTTTAGAGAGTAGTCTATAGAATAAGTTAGATAGATTGACTGTCACCGTGGCGCAGTGGTTAAGGTGGTCGCCTCTTCACTACATCACCGTGCTGGGTGGCGTGGGTTCGATTCTACATGAGCTAAATATTTGTGTGATTCATAGATATTTGTTTCGAGTCTGGATGTACTTTGTGTCCGTTAGTTGCATGTTTGTAAAGCTCCCCGCGACACAGGGCTTGTTCCCTAGTGCGGGCGTTGTTTTAAAAAAAGAATAAATTTAATGTTCTACAACTATATTGCATTAGGTTTAAGTATCTGTAAGAATAGTTGTAAGTAGATAAATAAATAAACTCACAGTTTATTCTCCTCATACAAGTACAGTACTCCGGCTTGGAACCCGAGCATCTGACAGATTATCAGCATATGATCCTTGTCGTAGTTAGCTACAGGATCCCGCAGCACCTTAAGTACTTTCTCTTCGTAGTCTTTCTTCTCAGCCTCCGGAGATTTAGCCCTGAGAACATTGAGTATTATAGCAAAATGTGTGTATTGCTGTGTGGTTATAAAGATGAAAATTGCCTACCAAATGTTTAATAAAAATTTTGGCTTACGAGAAGTTATCCTTAAATTCACTTTTTATAGTAGTCATAAGCGTGTATCAGTACACTAAAGGCCCAGGTACACTGGATGCGTAAGCGTAGACGTACATATACCATTGAGGGAACTGGGGCTACGCATTATATCTACGTTACTCAAGTGGTGTGTCATGTCTCATACAGTTCCATACATTACAACTCAGTGTTATGTGCACGTCTACGCTGATGTCTACACCGGCTTCTTATCATATCAAAAAAATATATTTAAAAGAAAAAAAAAAGAAACTACAATCATTTAGAACCTTATTAGTAAGTTAGATCAAATTTCTTTAAGTCAGTTTGTTAGCTAAAAAAACTATTATGTATGCAATGCAAATGCAAAACGCGTGAGTTTCTTGCCAGTTCTTCTCATAGTCCCCTGTCAGCGAACTGGTCGTAGGCAAATTTGCTGAAACTATTTTTCGGATAAACTGTTACATTCTTAACTTGTGCTGTCATAAGAGTTACATTGAAATGAAATCTATTGATTTGCAGAAATATAATAGGTACATAGGCTGTTTAAATACGTTTTGAGTATCACATACACACAGTTTTTGACATGCAAATTGTTATAAAAACAATATTAAATGTATTGGACCTTGCAGCTACTTAAAAATTAATTAAATAATTTTCATGTCTGATATATATAGGTATAAGAATGTCAAATTAAAAGTCAAGATACATAGGTCAAATAGAATCCTAATTTAGACAACATTGTAACCTAGAAGAATTATCATTTATGCATAACTCACCAAACATGTATATAATGTTCAATAAGCGCATCGTACACTAGCTTCGAACACTCCTTGTCATTGCGTGTCATATGTTCTAGGAACTCGATGAGCCGCTCGGAGTTGCTCAGAAACATATGTATGTAGTCGTCGGGTAAGGCGCGATCGGTCTGTCTTATACCGCCAGAGAGTGAAGATTCGTCTACTAACAGCTTGCTACGGGGCTTGTAGTCCGTACATAGTGCTGCGAGATAAAAAAAAACATTTAGGCGCTGCACAGACGACGGCGCGGCGCAGGACAATTTCACCGCGAACGATAGAACAAAAGAGCTTATTATACTACACGATATTAAAGGTGCGGTTCCACTGAGCCGGAGCGGAGCGGGGCGGGGTGGAGCTGGGTGGAGCGGAGCGGAGCTGGGTAGAGCGGAGCTGCTTTGATTACGAAGATTGTGGGGCATGACGCTATCGTGTGAGTGAGCCGCCCCGCTTCGCAATGCCCCGCTCCGCACTGCCCCGAGAGCCCAAGATTTAATTTAGAATATATTTTCTTCTGCAGATATTAATATAAACGTAAAAAATATTTTTATAATTGCTTTTACGAAAACAAACTTAAAAGATGTTGAAGATATCGAAAGCAATAAAGTTATTGTCTTATGGGCCCCACAGATTAAAAAGTTCGCCGGACGATTACGAGTTAAACTCGGTCACTTATTGCGTTAAATATCTTCAGTATAGAAAATTCATGACATATACTTTGCCGATTTCCTCAATGTTTCACACACCACTGTTGTAACAGTACTCACATTTCAAAAACCGCGTACTTCCACCAGGCTCGTGCTGCATCAGCCTGTGTCCATACTTCCTCATATAAAAGTCTGCGTCATCAAACTCTAGATCTACAATGTACTCGAGCGCTTGGCTGTAGTCCTTCTTGTCTTCTATCATCATCTTGAGGTACCAGTCGTGACGTTTGTGGTTCGCTGCTAACGATAGTGCATCGTCTATGCTCACTTGACGTACCACCTGTTTGTAAATGGAATTTCTAACTTATTGGTCCGATTTGAAATAGTAGTTTATGCAACTGTCATATAAGAAGGGGTATTAAAACACGAGAGTCTGTTTATGCGATAATAAGTTGACTCGAGTGTTTTAATACCTAAGTTATATGCAGTTTCATACACTACTTTATCTTCACTCATAGGAAAAATTGAAATTAAACAAAGTAGGTAGGTTACAAGGAAGTAATTTATTTGTACGCATGCGTGCGCCATTTTTTTCACAGTTCGAACTGCGCATGCGGCGCCTTTTTTTTCATATTCAGCCTAAAACCATAGTTTAATGAATTAATAAAAAAAAGATAGCGGTACTATAATGAGTTTTATTTTTAATTTTATGTATATGTGTTTATAAAGTGCTTCTGCGTGCAAGAGGTCCCGGGTTCGATTCCCGGGTCGGGTGAAAATGGTATTGGGCTTTTATATCATGAAGTTCCAGTATTAAGATTTTCCCGGAGTTTGGTAAACAAATGTTCCCGGTTGATGACAATAGGCTCGCCCCCTATTTCATTGGACCAAACATAGCTGGCCAAATGTGGGTGTGAAACACCTCTGCCTATCCCTTCGGGGAAAAAGGCGTGATGCTATGTTATGTTATATTAGGTAGATCCAAAATTATTAGCCAAGCTTGAAAAAATATATACTTAATATCGAATATTTTTTCATGAACAATTACACAATGATGATTGAATGATTTCCTACATTATAAATCACTCGGATGGCTGAAAAAAATCTACACCCTTTTTTATATACCAAACGGTGGTAAAAAAAATCTTTTAGTCTTTGACCTTTATCGAAGCAGGTTATAGGCTTATATAACATCAAGCTGTGGTCAATAATAATAATATTTTAGCACATTCACACAGCGCTATCTAGTCTATATTTGCTTGTGTTTTGGGTACTAAACAACTGATAAACTACTTAAATACATTTTTTTTTCTAAATACATACATATTATAGATAAATTACACCCAGACACAGAATAAACCTTTATGCTCATCACACAAAGATTTGTCCAGGGTGGGGATCGAACCCACGACCTCCGGCTTAGCAGACAGGGTCACTAACCAGCCCCCTGATTGAAAAATTTCGGAGAAGAGAAATGAGCTGTCGGAAAATTTTCGACCCAAAATGTCAGTGTAATTAAAGTTAAATAACATAATGTTAAAGAAATAAATGCTTGTAGGAAAAAATCTTAAATTAATCAGATTTTAATTTTCTATACGGTGGACTATTATCTAACATTAAATAACTTAAGCCTTAAAAATACGTCGTACTAAGATTCGTGAAAGTTTACGATCCGGGAGCAATCCGACGAGTCAGAATCAGGGGGCGGTAGACCAACAGGCCAGTCAAATAATAGGGGTAGAGCAGTAGCCAAGAAGGATGGCAGCGAAGCCCCGCTTGTTCTAGTATTAAAGATATTAAACAACCCAACATACCTTAATCGCGACATCAACATCAAAATCAATAACTTTGTCCTTAGAATTGATGAAATCCTTCAACTTTCCTTGTTGGTCGTGCTGGTCTATCTTCACATAGCAAGTTAATAGCAACGTTGTGTGGTCTTCGGTAGCGAAACCTTTCTTATGTAGCTCTTCTAAGTATTGTATTAAGGGCTCTAAATGCCGAGACTCCAGATATTTACGTATAACGTATGACGTTTCTAACCAACCTATAGTTTTCACATATTGTTCGATAGCACCTTTTAAGTCACCCTGGAAAGAAAACGTTTTATTTTAATTTTTATCTATACTAATATTATAAAGCTGAACCCCCTTATTCATCATCATCATCATCACATCAGCCCAGCGACGTTCACTGCTGAACATAGGCCTCACCTAATTTACGCCACAGCGAGCGATTTTGTGCCGCCCGCATCCAACGGCCACCCGCAATCTTTACCAGATCATCGGTCCATCTGGCGGGGGGCCGCCCCACGCTGCGCTTTCCAGTACGTGGCCGCCACTCGAGAACTTTTTTGCCCCATCGGCCATCAGTTCTGCGGGCTATGTGGCAAAAGTGACTTGCCTGTTGGTCTAGTGGTTAGTGACCCTGACTGCTAAACCGGAGGTCGTGGGTTCGATCCCCACCCAGGACAAATCTTTGTGTGATGAGCATAAAGGTTTGTTCTGTGTCTGGGTGTAATTTATCTATAATATGTATGTATTTACAAAAAAAAAAAAAAGTATTTAAGTAGTATATCAGTTGTTTAGTACCCATAACACAAGCAAATATAATTGCTTAATTTGGGACTAGATGGCGCTGTGTAAATGTGGTAGAATATTATTATTATTATTAAAAAAAAAGTCGAACACACGGTAATGTAATAAGGGAACCCCCTTATTACAGAATAATAATATGGACTAAGTATTAAATTAGGTTTAAATTGCAAAAGTCATTGTTTTAGTGTCATAATTGTCAATTTAAACCTGGTTTAATGCTTAGTCCGTGTTTTGTAATAAGGAGGAAGAGTTTGTTTGGTTGGTTGAATAATATTAATAATAATAATATTCTACCACATTCACACAACGCCATCTAGTCCTAAAGTAAGCAATTATATTTGCTTGTGTTATGGGTAATAAACAACTGATATACTACTTAAATACATTTTTTTGTAAATACATACATATTATAGATAAATTACACCCGGAAACAGAACAAACCTTTATGCTAATCACACAAAGATTTGTCCTGGGTGGGGATCGAACCCACGACCTCCGGCTTAGCAGTCAGGGTCACTAACCACTAGACCAACAGGCCAGTCAATGATGATGATGATACTAATTTTATAAGGCTGAAGAGTTCGTTTGTTTTGTTGGTTGAATGTGCTAATCTCAGGAACTACTGGTCCGAACTGAAAATGGCTTTTAGTGTTGGATAGCCCATTTATCGAGGAAGGCTATAGGTTCTAAACGTCACGCTACAATCAATAGGAGGTCAGTAGTATGATAAAAAACTGGAATAAAAATCTGTCGTTATCTGTCATTAATTAAAAGTAATCACAATATAGTTATAGTACAGTTTAGTAATCAAATAGTAATATAGGTAAGGTATTGGAAGGCGCAGCGTGGGACGGCCCCCCACTAGATGGACCGAAGACCTGGTCAGGGTGGCGGGCGGCCGTTGGTTGCAAGCGGGACAGGACCGTTCGCAGTGGCGTAAATTAGGTAAGGCCTATGTTCAGCAGTGGACGTCGTTGGGCTGACATGATGATGATAGTAATGAAAATTTTGATACGAAGTTTGCTATTAATTTCCATCAAATTGGTAAATTCTCTAAAAGAACTAGACAAGCAATTTAAAAAAAAATTACAAATTATGTATGGGTGTATGGTATGTGTGTGATGACTAAAAGTGTATGGTGTATATGTTAACGGAAATGTATGTAATCCGTCATTGTATACAATTCCTAGGAAATGTATGTAATTCCTAAAATCGCACGGAATTGTGTGAAATAAATTATATTAGACACATTTTCTAAATAGCAATCGGAAATGTAAAACATTTGAGATATCAATAGGTACGCGGGGATAGCGGGGCCAGGAGAGGGTATTAAACTTAACACCCCCGATTCAGAGCAATCCGACTCGGACTGGTTAGGTTAGGGTTATTTTAAAGATATTATATTTTACAGTGAAAGCGATGGTGGCTGAATGGATAAGGGACCGGCGTGCAAATCACGCGGTCCGAGTTCGTTCCCGACCGGCAGTACCAATGTGGATTCCACTTTGTGGAATTTATATGTACTAGTCAAGTGACTTACCATCTGCTAACGGTGAAGGAAAAAATCGTGAGGAAACCCACATACACTAGAAGAAATTCTATGAGTATGTCTGATCCACCAACCCGCACTAGGCCAGCGTGAGTGGATTATGGCCTAAACCCTCTCAGCTCACTAGTTAGAGGAGAGGAGACCCGAGCCCAGCAGTGGGACTTAATGGGTTGCCGATGATGATATTTTACAGTATGATTGTTAACTGATTGTTTCAACGAGTGCTTTAATATAGATTATTATTCTCATTTTAACAACGTGCTTTATTACAGAAAGCATTATTTTTATACATTTCCTAATACGATATTGGAATTCTATACAATTCCTAGGAAATGTACTCATTTCCCAGGATATCTATGTATTACATAGTTTTTGAAACAATATTTTATACATTTCCTAAATAGCTTTGGAATTGTATACATTTCCTAGGATTTGTATAGGTACAATTCCTAGATTTCATACATTTCCGGTAACATATACACTTTTATAATAACTCACCTTCCCATACAAATGATCTCCATACTGTTTATAAATCTCAGTCAACCCTTCCTCATCATAATGCTGACTGCTAGCTATCCTAATAGCCACATCATACAAATTCTTCTTAAACAACAGCGACAGTTTCGATTGCAAGTCTTTCTCTTTCAAATATATCATTTCTTTCTTCTTCGTAAGTATATAGAAAGAGCCCCATTCTGTTAAAACGGCGTCAATTTCGTCGAAAGTTTTTGAGAATACTATGAATTTGTTTTGTATGTCTAGTATGGTAATGTGGTGGGATTTTGGTGCTGGGGCTGTACTGGTGGAAGCCGCGGATTTGTTCGGAGTTTCGTTGGTGGTGATGACTAGGTAGCTCCTAAACCAGTCTAGACGGACTTTCTCGCCTTCTAAAGCGTAGCAAGGACCACGGCCTTCTGTTGTGTAGCAGTAAATTGCCTGTAGAATAAATATTTTTCTAATATTTAAAAGTTATTAGTAATAATAACAATAATTAGTAATATGATGTATGTCAGTATCGTAACAAGTGGAAGGAAATGGTCTCTGCCTACCCATCTTTTGGGAAAGAGGCGTGATCTATATGTATCTATATATTAGTAATATATTATATTGTTTACAGTATGGGGTTCTTCAAAAAAGGAGTGAATAGGTTTCTTAAGGGTCGGCAACGCGCTCGTGATGCCCCTGGTGTTGCAGGCGCCCATAGGCTACGGTAACCGCTTACCATCAGGCGGACCGTACGTCTGTTTGGCACCGTCGTGGTATAAAAAAAAAATAATAATAAAAAAAAATAAAAACCGGTTAAGAACATCTCATCGCACCGCATCAAAAGAGCGTATCTTTATAGTGCTTTTCGTATTTTTGTTGTATTCTATTGTCTTTTTGTTGAGCGAAATTTTTGGGCAATAACTCAAAAACATCCGATCATGTTCAAAACCATTTAGTCAAGAAGTGTCAATTAAGCGTTACCCTTGTGATTTTTTTTTTAATTTTTAGTTTTTACAATTTATAAATTAGGGGGGGGGATGTGTTATGATTGTGTTATGTTTATGCTACGAGTATATACTTAACTAACATCATTGTTAGCGACAGTGAGGCGGTGGTTGTCTGCGAGCACGCTGCAGAGCGGCGCCGCGCCCATCGCGTCCAGCGTGTCCACTCGCTCCGGGCCCAGCCACACCACGCTGATGCTCGCTCGGGACACCACGAACAGCTTGTCTGACCCTCTGCAATAACACAGTATATAATACTGGTCATTTTTAAGAAATGTTCTTGCACTTACTAAAAGTCTTATGTTGATAACAAATAATAATAATAAGATGTCATCATTATCATTTATTGTTTTATTGTTTTTATTTTTGTTGTGTGTAATTTGTGTTTTATGTTTCTTTTATTCTTTGCATTATCTTTAATTATTGTAATTAGTACCTTATACCGTTGTAATTAAAGTAAATAAATCACAATTTCAACCCATACATGTCCCACTGCTGGGCAGAGTCGGAGAACACCCTCCGAAGAATGTGGGGGGAATTTAGCCTATTATACCACGCTGGCCAGACGAGTTGGTATAGGGTTTGTGACAACATGTATTTAAAGGTATTTCGAACTTGATATATATACTAGTTGGAAGTAGATCTTATCAAACTTATAACTAAAAGTGCTAGTGACATTCCGATAGAACTAATGACAAAATACACAAAATTAAATGAAAATAATAATATAATATTCTACCACATTCACACAGCGCCATCTAGTCCCAAAGTAAGCAATTATATTTGCTTGTGTTATGGGTACTAAACAACTGTTATACTACTTAAATACATTTTTTTTTGTTGTAAATACATACATATTATAGATATATTACACCCAGACACAGAACAAACCTTTATGCTCATCACACAAAGATTTGTCGTGGGTGGGGATCGAACCCACGACCTCCGGCTTAACAGTCAGGGTAACTAACCACTAGACCAACAGGCCAGTCCAAAATGTATAGAGAAAAAAATAAAGACGGGACATCCTGGAACAAACTGTAGAGTAAATAAGTAGAAGAACTTACTTAAATGCTAATCCTGTAATAGGACTCGTTCCACAGTCAGTTAGGGTTTTCATTTTACTACTACGTTGTCTTGCTATATCGCCTCTGAAAAGCGATACTGACCCATCTTGAAATCCTACTGCTAGCAAATTCTAGAATGACAAATGAATCAATCAATAATAAAATAACATTGAAATTTTTGTTAACAAATAACAGCTAAATCTATATCTATCTATTATTCATCATCATCTCAGCCTATTGTAGTCCACGGCTGGACATAGGCCCTTTCTATCATGCGCCATAACACTTCGCCCTCCGCCTCCACCTCTTCAAAATCATCAGTCCATATTGTATTATATAAGTAAAAATGAATAGCTAAATAAATATGTTGCTAGTCACAAAACATAAAAATGGCTGGACCAATTCGGCTAATTCTTTGTTTTTGATATTTGTTAAGGTCCAAGGAAGGTTCTTCTATAGAGAAAAATAGGAAAAATTGCATAGAAAAAGCTTTACCTTATTGCTATGTACAGCGAGTGCCGTAGCAGGCGTGGATCGCATATGTGAAGGCACTGCGCGGGACACTCGCGCACACGTTGGATTGCCATGCCGGTCACTGCGGGACCAGTCCCACACTCGGATCAGTGGGTTCACACCTGCTTCATCATCCTACAGTCAAGGTAAAAATAAAATGAATGTACCATAAAACTTTACGTAAACATAACATCATCATGACATCCATATTTATGCCGCTTTGATAGGTCCCGTGTAAAGACTTTTTATCAAATTAAGGACTTGTGACACAGGAGTCATATAATATATCATATTCACTCTTGCTTTGTCAGTGTGTTTAAAAAAATATATAAAGTATACAAACCCCAATAGTAACAAGATATGGGTCATGAGGAAGCTGCTGAGCCAGAGACACAGTCAAGTCGTAAGCCTTGAACGATGTAATGTTCCATGAGTGGGAGATAAGGTGAGCCCATCCAGTCACGTCACATAGTACCACATGACCATGACCGCTTGTCGCTACCGTTACCTTTGTATCCTGAAAATAGCAGATATTAAAATGTTTAAGGTCTCTTTAACAAGACAATATCCACATCAAAGAAGTATGACTTGACAGTCACAGGTCTTAACGTTTTGCATAGCTGGTAGAATGTTTGTATGCAAATCACTGAATATATTATGTACAGTCGAAAAAGTTCACGCATGACCACCTTAAGACTGCATTTTGTGTGCAGTAACCGACGTCTACCTGCTGCGGGTAGCGGGTAACTTGATTTCATCCACCAATAGTATTGCAGTAAAACACCATTAAAGACTTTTTTCTGTCTAAAAATTTAAAAGTCATAAAACAATTAAAATTAAAACAAAGAGTTTTACAAAAAAAAGGGCTTTGTCCCAAAATATGGTATTGTCTCATTGGAGAACAACGTAATGGGCGAGCGAGGTACTACGCTTTCGGCTTGCAAACGAAATGTGTTCAAAACTGATCATGCTTAAACTTTGTCGATAGTACACTGTACATACAGATATCAGTGGCATGCGTAACTTTTTAATGTAAACATACCAAAATAATCCTTAAATATGTTGTATTAATTGGTTTTACAAAACAGACATTATCAGATGAATAAGAGTCAAATGTTATTGTTTGTTGTACATCCAATTAGGTCCAAGTTTAAATGAAATAATACTGTGTTACCTGTAAACATTCAGCTATCTTCCCATTGTCGATGTTGTTTTGAGTGTCAAAAAACGTGAACTTACGCCACTGGAAGTAATAAATAGGTATAAGGTAACATTCAGTAAGGTAGTTTCAACTTTTATTCGTTTTCATCATAAACTATTCATCTATAGAGGCTAATAATACAGTATATTCCTGATGTATTGTATTTCTTTATAGTAGAAAATCTAATAAAGATATTAGTTGTGTGCATCTTGCATAAATAGCTTCTTCAAATAAGCAAGTAAATTAAGTATCAAATCATATTATGCACAAAAACAAATAAGAAAACATACCTCTAAAAACGCCATTGTGATTATAAATAAATCACAAGCTGTTCATGTTATCGATACAATTTGTATATTGTTCAATGTTTTCCTTATGAAACCATGAAAAGCAGCAATTGTAAAATAATATTGATAGGCAAAGTAGGACCGCCCAGTTCTTTGTGTTGTTAGTAAGGTAAGAGTAGAACATAAATAGGAATTACTAAATGTATGAGTAGGATAGTTAATAAAAATTGCGAGTAATTTATTAATTTGCCGAATATTTTCATGAAACGCACAATGACATTGACAGCTTTAGTTGCTGTCATTCTGCCAAGCCAACTATTCAAGTGTCAGTGTCAAAAAGATACCAGTTTACCAGTAACAAAAAATGTCTATTTGTATAATGTATTATACAAATAAAATGCTTTGTCCTGAATGACTGACTGACGGATCAACGCTCAGCCTACACCGCTGATCGTAGAGACCTGAAACTTGGAGGATGTGTTCTTTGTACGACGTAAGCATCCGATAAGAAAGGATTTTCCGAAATTCTACCCCTAAGGGGGTGAAAATGGGAGGTAAAGTTTGTATGGAACAACGTGATTCCTTGGTCCAATCTACTTCCAATTTTGCATAAACATTCTTTATCAGAATTGATGAAAGACCTGTTTCGTATTTTATTGAAATTCATCCCCTAACGGGGTTAATAACAGGATTTTCATTTTATGTAATACAGTTTTCGTAACTATGGTTACTAAAAACAACTCAATGCTAAAAACTTCAATATTTTACATGTTCAATTTTGAAATAGGGGAAACTAATTCATGAATTGCACGTAAAACAAAGATCTATGTAAATATCGAAGTCTACGCGGATGAAGTCGCGGGCAAAAGCTAGTAAGATAATTTTTAACATACAATATCATTGAATATGTAGTACACCGCGTACACACTGGCCCAACAAACGCCAACGATTGGGTCATATAGTGTATAATCTATGGATTGGGTTTCACTCATTTACTGGTCCTGTCAGTAGAGATGTAAAATGACCGAGTGTGACCGGTCACTATTTATCAAAAGCGATAAATGACCGGTCATTTAAAATTTGAACTTTTATTACTAGATAACATTCTAAAAAATTTAATTTACCTGGGACAAACGGTCCGGTTAGGTAGGTCCAACTTAGAGAAAAGCTTAATTGTCGAATCCAACTCGATTGGGCAGCATTCGGGACGGTACGCACTATTTTCTCATCCACAATCTCCTAATGTTTGAAGACAAGACTTCAACCAATGTGTTGCCAATGCATGCCATACCCTTTCCATGGAGCCAAGGAAAGGGCCATGCTTGGAGTTCAGTTTAGCTCACCGAATTGCATCGCTGAAGTGGCAATGGGCAGGCCACATAGCTCGCAGAACTGATGTCAAAAAAGTTCTCGAGTGGCGGCCATGTATATATAAGTGCAGCGTGGGGTGGCCCTCCACCAGATGGTCCAACGACCTAGTAAAGGTTGCGGGTGGCCGTCGAATGCGGGCGGCACAAAATCGCACGCTGTGCCGGAAATAGGTGAGGCCTATGTTCAACAGTGGACGTCATTGGGCTGATGTGACGATGATGATGATGACCCCAAAGAGTGATAAAACGTATCAAAGTTTAATAAATAGTATGAGGAGCACAGCTATAGAACTTCGCAAATCAAGGGAGTAGAGAAAGATACCACTACGTGGGTGCCTGTGGTAGGCTCGCTGCAAACACAAAATGATGGTTTGTAGTGAAATGAAACAAAAATATCGGTTGAATGTGGTTTACGCTGTACTTAGATATTTGTTAGTTTATCATAAACATTATTAAATGCAGCGTAATATTCTGTGTCTTTTACATCATCGATGTTAACTTTAATGTGTGTGTACATACGCCGTAGCTCAAGTGAGTTCACTTTATATGTTAGAGTGGTTAACCCATCCAGTAGGTATAGCGGCGAAAGTGTTGTCATGTATTCTGACCTGAAAACATAGTAGATCTTTAATTTATCTATACATAATATTATGAAGCTGAAGAGTTTGTTTGGTTGAACGTGACAATTTCAGGAACTACTGGTCCAAACTTGAAAAAATTTGAATAGCCTATTTATCGAGGAAGGCTATAGGCTTTAAGACATCACGCTATGGTTAATAGGAGCTGAGCAGTGGCCAAAAAAGACGATGGGAGCGAAGCCCCGCGCGACATCTAGTATAATCTAGTTCCTTAATAATCTGTACAAGGGAAAATAGAAACTTGATCCAAAAAAGTTAAGCTCAGCGGAAGTGTTGAACGATAGCTGTGCAATGTGCTGTAAAATGTGAAAAATGGTTGGCGTATATAGTGATGTCATGATATACTCAAAATCAGCCCCTACTCAAAAAAGACGTGTCTGCCTGATTAATGGTTGATAAACTTTTGTCTCCTTTTACATGAAATTTATCATAGCTTTCGAAATGTTGTTGTGATGCGCTTTTGCTTTCATTTGCCCTTCCTTCCCTAGATACCTACTATTTCATTATTAAGTTTATCTAAGTAGTGCAAAAAACTTACTTGATATGTTCACTGGCAATAAATTTCTTTAGAGATTTGTACTTTCCCAATAATGGTATACTTCCTTCCACAAAGTAGTTCGATATGATTATTCTATAACAAAAATGTGTATACATTTTTAGTTCGTTAGTTTCTTCATAACAAGAAGTAGGTACCTAGTCAGATTTTTCACAAGTTTAGAAGCTTACTAGTGGAATTATATATGAAAACGAAATTTTTCTATTAGTAAATTGGCAACCCTACAGCTGACACTCAAAAACTTTGTTTATTAACATAGTAAGTAAATAAATGCTTTGCTAGTATTTGTTATAAAATATCACGGACCTGTTATATAAATCTTGTATGTCTCCATCATTTCCCCAATAATTGTTGGAAAATCCGTTAACTGTGGTATACTGTTCTGGTGTCATGGCGAAGGCTCCTCCCAATTTAGGTAGATAGGGTGGCCTGAAAACATGCGGATATAATAAAACAAAAAATTTAGTGTAACAGGCTCTTTTGGTAGTTACTAAATGTTATGTTATGGGGCAAAATTGACCACCGATTTTCGTATGAGCTAATGTTGCCATTCAAGAATATGCTAACATGAAAAAGCAAAAAGAATAAGGTACTATCGTGACAAAATTAATTTTCAGCGAAGCTCTAGTGAAGTCAGGGCCCGTAACCCTAGGTGCATAAGAAATAGAGATGTTATATTAGGGTCAATTTCGCATAATCCTAATATACGATATATTAGTTTCGTCATATTCTAATACCATACCTATTACTCGATATTAGTCAGATAATAGGGTAAGGAGTGAACGATTTAGTATTATGCTCTATAACTAGTATTCGTTCGCGTAGTCTCTGGCTAATACTTGACTAATATCGAGTAACCTAATAGATGACATTCCTATAACCTAATATGAATACGGGTCGCTCGTATTATAATATGCATACCTAATATGAGTATATTCGTTTCATCTCTAGAAACGACGCACGGCGCGCTTCGTATAGTAATGATAAGTACCTACCTAATACTATTGTATTCGCCTCGTCGCGTTGTCTCTGGCTAATACTTGACTAATATCGAGTAACCTAATATATGACATTCCTTTATCCTAATATGAATACGGTCGCTCGTATTATAATATGCATACCTAATATGAATATATTCGTTTCATCTCTAATAAGAAAGAGTCGCGCCTAGATAAGTAGTTATTAGAGATTTTTTTAACAGCTGCATTGAGGTTGATAGCCAATTTTAAAGTGGAATTTAACATTTCATAGGATGAGGGTGCTATGTTATGGTTATGGCAGCCTGACAATAATAATTGTCTATAACAAATAAAATAGTAATTACTCACTTATCTGGCCTCTCAACTTGCGAAGCCAGCTGTTTGGGATACCAGCTACACCTATATAGGTTGCGAGAGTCTGTCGGCATTATATTGGCCTCGTGAAAAATCATACAGGTCCATGCATTCTTGCGGTATGTCTGTGCTTCCTTGAAGCCAATGTTCAGTAGTTTGCCGCGGTTGAAGAGCTGCGTTCGGTTAGCTGCGAAGAAAGATTGTAGTATAAGTAAAAGTGCGATGGGTCAAAAAGCACTCGGTCATTTGATGAAATTATAAGTTTGAAAATGGGTGAAGACATGTAATAAAACAAGGTAGGTACCATGTTTTATTACATTTAACTGTTAATACTAAAACAGGTACCAATTCAAGTACCCGTAGATACTACCTACGGGTACTTAGTGTTGGTCCACCAGATATAGGTATATAATATTGGTAAGCCTATAGTATACTAACCTTTTTTTTTTTTTTACTTGGGGGAATGCCTGACGCATACCCCTCGGTCTTGGGGAAAGAACCGAGGGGTTATGTGGGGCTCGCACCCACTAAAACCCAAAGGTGTTCCTCTCGTCGCGCTCTGCTGTGGTCACGAGAGCGCAGGAACATTCGTCCGCGACCACAGCGACGATGGCCCGCTACGGGCCCCCTCTCTGCCAGAGCTCAGCTCCGGCGGTGACGTGCGGGAACACGAGTAACCTTTTTTTTTATTTTTAAGAGGGGAATGCGTTTACGCATACTGCCCCGTGCGGGGACACGGGACGGTTATGTGGGACTCGCCGGCTGAGGCCGGAATACCCACTAAACCCCTCTGTGCACCGACTCTTCGCTGTAGCGGGTGGGCCGCCGGAACTTGATATGACATCAGCGGCCAGGTCAGCGAAGCCTATACTAACCTAACCTATTTCAATACCTGTTTTAGTACTAACAGACACTAACAGTGCATTATTGGAAGCAAAAGAAAAGGCATGCAATGATGCATTAGGAAACAAGCCTCTTGTTGCGATGTATGGAATATTTCCCTCTAAATATACCGCTTATACATTACCATAGATTATGTGGTAGATTTGATCAGGTCTGAGTTTGTGCTGAGTTTACCTGAAACTACATAAAAATATTAGTTATCTACTTACTCTGTTCTATGACGAAGACTTGATAATCCAATTGCTGTTTTATCAAGACTTGATGTAGCACGAAGAGGAACATAGCTAGATTTCGCCTGCAACCTCTGTAATGGAAAAAAAATAGGTTAGGTACCCAAAAATACCCGAATTAAAAATAATATATAATTACATACGGCTTTATTATATGGGGTAGTATAATGCGCAAGGTACTCGACAACTGGGATCAGGGAGTTCCGATAGATGGATAGCCGAAAGCGGTTATCAAACCTTAGATATGCCGATGACACGGTTCTCCTTTAAGAGCGACGTCTAAGAAGATTATAAGTATGTAGGAGCTGTTTCAGATACTCCAAGGCTGAAAGCAACCGCATATGCCACGCAGTAAACAAGAGCAAAACGAGAATATTGTTGGTTGACCTTGCCAAAAAACTGCCCAACTCAAAAAAAATCATCCCAAGAGTTGACCTTGTGGACCACTATGTTTAGGTACTTAGGCGGACTGGTCGAAAATGATGGCAGCTGTGTGCTGACAAAGAGGTGTATTGGTATGGCTAAGGACGCGATGACTTGACTAAATGTCATCTGGAAGAAGGTATTATCAACACCACCAAAACCCGATTTGTACGCGCTCTAGTATTCCCCATTTCATTCTTCTTTTTCTTCATTCTGTATGGTGTGGAAACATAATAATAATAATTCTACCACATTCACACAGCGCCATCTAGTCCCACAGTAAGCAATTATATTTGCTTGTGTTATGGTTACTAAACAACTGATATACCACTTAAATACGGATTTTTTTTATTGTAAATACATACATTTAATAGATAAATTACACCCAGACACAGAACCAACCTTTATGCTCATCACACAAAGGTTTGTCCTGGGTGGGGATCGAACCCACGACCTCCGGCTTAGCAGTGAGGGTCACTAACCACTAAGTAGACCAACAGGCCAGTCAACACATGGACAACAATGTCAACAACATGGACGTTACGAGCCAGAAAAAGGCAAAGCATTAACGCATTTGAAAATAGACCATTGCTGTCCGAGAGCTTGGAAACAATCAACTGACCTGAGGTTACAAGGGTTTGGTTAGATTCTTGAATTGTATGTAAATGCAGTTTTGTAAGTGGAAGTCATTATAAACCTAGCTTTCCACACGATAAGCATCATGGCATGTATCGATCTGTCTCTTGTAGTTCAGCTAGTCATTATCGACCCTAGGAAGAATCCCAGGGCTTTTTCATTATATCAATCTTAGCATTGGTCGGGCGATATATTAATAAATTGTTGTCCACTATAATAGTAATCGTATCTATTTAATACAAGGAAGTTGCTGTACCTTATAATGATAATATTGTACCACATTCACACAGCGCCATCTAGTCCCAAAGTAAGCAATTATATTTGTTTGTGTTATTTATGGGTACTAAACAACTGATATACTAAGTACTTAAATACTTTTTTTTTGTAAATACATACAATGACATATTATAGATAAATTACACCCAGACACAGGACAAACCTTTATGCTCATCACACAAAGATTTGTCCTGGGTGGGGATCGAACCCACGACCTCCGGCTTAGCAGTCAGGGTCACTAACCACTAGACCAACAGGCCAGTCGATAGGAGTAAAACTAACCTGTATGCAATTATAACAGCTACTTTATGTCGAGATGTGCAGTGTTTTGGTTGAAATATGCCACCATATTGCAGCTCTCCGTATTTCGCCTCAAATTCTGTTATCAATATTTTTGATTCCATATCTGAGATTGGTCCTGTGAGTTTATTGAAAAAAACTATTAGGCAATGTATTAAAAAGACTTTAAACTTAAGTTTTTGTGAGAGGGGTGAAATCACAGAACACTCCCTTCCACAAATCCATCACTGTGACTCCGGCAAGCAGCAAAATACCATAGAGAGCGTCGCAGCACCCCTATATTGTGAGTGTCACGACGCCACCATATTGTTAGCGTCACGGCGTCGCCACATAGTTAGCCACGCGGCGCCCCCACATAGAGAATGTCGCCGCGTCAGTCTCTATGTAAATATGCACTCATAGTAAGCGTCGCGGTGACCTCCCATTGTGTGCGTTGCGTGTGTTGTCAATCCTTCAAACTCCCTCCCTCACCAATGAACTCTAGATACCACAACTCACCAGCAGGAATACGACGAACAAAACTTATTATGGCTGCAGTCTTCTGTACAGCGGAGGTAGGTACTTCCCAGGTCGGTAGCTCAGTTTGAGCGATATTCCCCGCTGTGCCAAAAGAAGCCCCCTTTGTTGTGTCGCTGTCAAATGTATGAAAATGACAGCCACCATATCTAAATTTCCTTACATTTGACAGCGACATCAAAACCGACTAAGTCGAATGTCGGAATTCTGAGTAAGCCCCCTCTCTTATGCTAGGTATTTTTATGGACATAAATGAGCGAACGCTTAGAGAAAAGCCGGTCATTAATAAAATAAGTCACCTACCTAATCCAGGTGGCAAGTCAGGACAAAAATTAACTTCATTGAACATGTAAACACTTGAGTTTATGCTCATATTGCTGTTGATTTTCGGTTCAATGGACGAGGTTTGTATGTTGAGCATCCCCAGGACTCCGTTGATGCACAGAAGGCAGCCATCACAATATATCTGGTCCAAGTATCGTTCGACACCGCTGAGTAGAGAAAAATAATGATAAAATTCTGTGATGTCAACACACAAAGCTGCGGTTTGCGGTTTCGATCATAAATATGAAAGCACAGCACAGTCGCAGTCTGCGTCAACAATGAAGAGCATTAATATGGATACTATCCATTTCTGTATCCTTTCATTGTGACAGGAATGGTTGGTCTTGATACCTAGCAGCTAAGCCGGGACTACATGCATATTTTATTGTTTATTGCTGCTAAATAGGGTTGACAATCCCTCCGTACGGGAATGCTTGCAATTTTTTTGCCTGATCGATATAATCAAGGTGCTGGACGGAGACAACATATACTTTTTTCTTGTCCACTGTCATGGCGTTTAAACTTAACTAGTAATAGTCCTAGAGCTAGAGTAATCCAATTAATTAAGCTTTTACAAGCTGATCCTAATGCTGACATACATATTTTATGATAATTTAAGTATATTATGTAGTTAATTCAATAAATTTATTTCTAAAAATGACATCATATATTAGTAATAGTAGAATTGCTAATAATGATGTTAAGATAAATATGTTTTTAATTTAATTTGTTTTTAAATGCTATGTATTTTCTGTAATATTATAAGTGTTAGCAATGTATAGCTAGCACAACATATAAACGATTTGGTGTATAACTGTAAGCTAAATATTCATTGTCTAACAATAAAATCTTTTAAACTTTTGCGGCTTGTACACATATTAAATTATATTATATTAGGTACATAGGTGATAGGGTGAACTCCAATAGTCTTCTGACTGTGATAGTGGAGGATATAAATTGTAGCCCTATGTGGAGATAGTAGGTGAGTGCCCATCAACCGGCTGCCAATTTAGTCTCCCTGAGCCCTATAAAGTTCCTTGTAATGTGTATTGTATAATAATATATATTAACATTAGATATGAGAAAATTGTCTAACACTATTTGGATATTATCCGTAATAAATGAATATTATTATTATTATAGGTATATTAATAAATAAATATGTGTGCGACGCCCGCAAATCGAATTCCGCAGCGTTGTGTGTTGATATCGCAGAACCAAAGCTTTAGACATACCTACACTAATTAATACTGTAGTAAGTTAAACTACATCAATCGTATAGAGTTAGATAGGTAAGTAGTTACACCTTTTGTTAAATTGATTTCTTTAACATTATGTAATTTAGTTACTTACAATAATGTGGTGTGGAATAAAATGTATTCTATCCAATTAGGTAGTTATTAACCCCCCTTGTATAGAGTTCATTTCCTCCTAACATACCTTCTAGTAATTATATTGTAGTTTCAGAGGCATTATTGTAAGAACGTAACGAATAACGAAAAACGAAACCTACACATGTTAAAAATGCGTTCCAGAAGTTTTCTTGTTAAATGTTTATATTATAATGCCCATGTTTGGGGCTCACACTTTCTAAACACCTACTGGTTACTATGTTACAATACAGGATTACTTAAGCAATAGCGGTTAGAGAAGTATCTATTTTACCTTGAACCTTTTGGGTACTCATTCAAGAATCTTTGGTTTTCTTCATAGTGGGCTTTCAGATAATAATATTTTTGGAAGTTAACAAAGAATACTATAAAAATACACATCATACCACAAAAGAACAACCGATTCCATGCCATTATAGCTTAATTATAATAAAAAATAACATAAAAAATCGAATTAATAAATAAAAATTGTATAAAAAATACTCCAAAAGAGAGCATCGATTTTAGTAAAAAAGCGTTGACATAATTAAACAACAATAAGTTCTTCTACTAGTCTATGTCTTCTACCTACACTTACTTAGTTCATCTTCTCTCTGGAAAACAGAACAACCTTCTTTTACGGAACTAGGTACTACCAACTCCTATATCTATACTTCTTTAAAAAGAGGGAAAGTTTCTGACGTTGTTGGAAGTAATCTCGGGATCTCCTGAACCGATTTTCAAATTTCTTTTAGTTTTGGATAGCCCATTTATCGCGGAAGATTCGAGGTTATATAACATCACGCTACAGCCAATAGGAGCTGAGTAGTGGCCAAATACGATGGGAGCGAAGTCCCACGCGACTTCTAATATTTCTATAAGTAGCGCACGAATTCTAAGTCTATGCTTTATACAACTATTAGTGGCCTCCACTAGCCGCATTAGCCATTAGTGGAGGCCACATTTGAGCGACTAGTGGCCGTCACAAGTTGTGGATGCGTTTTTTATACATTTTGCGTCGCGGTTGTCATCTGCGCATGGGGCCCGCATTTAGTTGTTCGATTCGTTCTGAGCTTCAGATTCGATCACGTTTCTCTCAATAAGTACTTTTTATTAATTTAAATATGTCAACGTTTCATTCATGTTACATAGCAGGTTACCTACTGTTCAACTTCTATGGGTTAGAGGTAGGCATATTGTAAGTAGTACAAAACATACTTCAAAACGCTTTAGTGACGTTTCCAAGTGATAGAAAGGGATAGAAACGTAGGAAAGTGCGATTCCTTGCGGCTAGATGTAACTTTTTTTTTGTCTAACCCTTAGACTTTTATCCTTAAATACTATAACGCTTAACCTCTTTAGAGTCTGGCTGTTACATTAGTAACAAAACTATAAAATATTTTTAAGAAAATAACTTATATATAGATAGGCATCGATTTGACAATTGTAATGACTTTTTGGGATTATCGCACATGTATGTCTGTGTAACATTTTTTG
The DNA here is from genome assembly GCA_905147015.1 of Laspeyria flexula. NCBI lineage: Eukaryota > Metazoa > Arthropoda > Insecta > Lepidoptera > Erebidae > Laspeyria > Laspeyria flexula. Next base: position 3,868,668 of record LR989964.1, on the reverse strand, counting down.
CAAAATTTATATTGAAAAATGCCGAAATATTACAGATTTAGGGCGACGACACCTACTCGGAAACCGAAAAGAAGCAAAGACAAAGAGAAAGAGAAAGAATTGGATAATAAGTAAGTATAATTTGAAGTTGTTCTGTTTATGTGGGATTTAATAAATTGCATTAAACCGGGGTGAACATGAATATAAGACCAATGTTTTAAGATGTCCTCGATAATAGGGGCCAGTTTGTATGCAACGAGGCACTAAGTAATGAAGACTTATTAACTATACGATTCATGAGTTTCGCTATACCTACCATTTCTTTGTTTCCATAATTTCTAAGAGTATTGCTACTTTAGAAAGGAAAAGGTATAACTAATGTTGAATTTACAATGTTGTATTGTACGTGCGGTGCCTGTAACTCGAATACTTAAGGGTCAATTACATGAGGTGAGTTTCTCGTCTCGAACGTACGTTTTTATTGACAAGGTGAGAAACTCGCTTTGTCACTGAAAACTTGACATAGGTACTTGTATCGTAGGCGAGTTCTTTGTGAACGCGATATTATCGAATACGATAATTGCATTCGAGTTTCTCGCCGAAGCGTGCGAGAAACTATGTAAATGAGTTTTCATAGACCTTTAGATAATCATATTATATATATACGATTGAAATTCTATGAGATAGCGAACGGTACAGATTCTGTAGTTTTTTCTCTATGGGTATTTCATCAGTTTAAATTTATTATCATTTCAGAGTAACGTTCGAGTCAGAAAGAAGTTGGCTGGATTTAACGCTGGCGTGCACGCCCGCGCCGTCTTGGTACTTACGACGTACGTCATGGCGTGAAAGTCCACCGCTGATGGGTCTACCGCGTCAGCTTGCTGCCGGTCTCCGGGCATCTTTACAGTTAAGCAACCGTCCAATCTTCGTGTTTAAAATCCCAGCAGTTCGTTCCCAAGACATCATGAGACCATTTTAAAAAAATATTGTAAAATATTTAAATTTTCCCGCGTTTGTATTGTACTATTTCACACGCATTTTTGTTTTTCTTCAATTATTGTCTTCAGTTTTTGGTTGCACTTTACCTATGTATGTAATTATCTAAAGGCATGACCTACTTTACTTATTAATTGTTTGAATCGAAATCTTGTAGGAAAAATACACATGTTTCTAATTCTCCAAGTTGTGTTATAATTAATAATAATAATATTTATTTGTATAAAACATGTGTTAGTTTACAGGAGACATCCTAAAACTAGTTCTTAATATTAAAATAGTGTATCAACATGCTTTGCCTTGGATGGCGTACAAAATGATTTACCTACATGCAATTAAATCAACAAAATTAAATAAAAATAAAGGTTTAAATAGAAATGTCAATACAATTGATTCAGGAATGTCGCAATGTTAGTGAAATGTCAGTTAAATGTCAATTACCTGTACTTATTAATTTGGCTTACCTTTTAATTTGGCCACATGGATACAAAATGCACAATAATATGAAAGAAGACGTAGGTAGGTTATACAGAGTATTATCGAATTGCCGTAGTTATATTATTGTTATGACTCCAATAACTCGAACCAATTGGTAAGTGGGTAATATTAAAGGTATGGTGTCACAAGTAGTGTACCAGTAGTAGCATGGGAAAAAAATTCCCGTAGTACCTACTACCGAGGAGTCTATAAGTGCAAACTGTGGGCACTAAAGTAGAGGTGATCAATTCTCGTAGAAGCCTCGTAGAGAGGTCTTAAACAAGTGTCGTAGAACTCTTGTAGTCGCAACCTCCACCTCCAGATTCATAAAAAAAACAATAGAATGGAAATGGAACAATGGAATGCTTAGTTGAAGCCATGATCCACACACAATTAAATATAACATTTACTTGTAGAAATAAATTATGTAAAATTGACTACAAACTCACGTACGTTATTGAATGACTAATATTTTGGTATTATAATAAATTTTGAGCTGATGCACTGGACAGCAGGTAGCAGCTACTGATTCAGCAATTGTACATATTATGTTACATATTTTCAAATCTACCCTCATATAGTTAAAATTTTAATACCTCATTTTAAAATTGCGTTTTAAGCTTAACGTTGTATAAGTCGGCCTCAGTGTGCAATCGTGAGAAAACCTACATACCTTAATAAAAAATCATGTTCCATCCACCAACACGCATTGGGGCGATGTGTGGATTAAAACGTAAACCCTCTCGGCTCTCTAGACAGCATAAAGGCCTGCGCCCATAGCCGACACAGCTTATAATACTTGTGAAAGAATATCATAGGCTTTGTATGATAATACTAAAAAAATAAAACAACCGGAATATAATAAACAAACATTTTTTTATTTAAAACAATTTTGACAAATCAAAACTAATAAGTATTATAAGTATATCACTTTGTTTAATTAAGTAACTCATGTTCTAAACTATAGTTAACTAACTAAGTTTGGTTATATTAGGTACGAACGATGGTTATTCGGAATTTTTACAAGTGAATACATCTTAGAAGTAATACACATAGAATTATTAATTGGTTTATCCAACAATCCGGAACGGAGACGACAATTTTTTGGCATTTTTGCGGTTCGGTGCTGTCAGTTTGGGGTACATTGCCAGGAGAATATGTGCTAAAACTTTCTCCAAATAACGACATTTTCACAGAACTAACTAGCGTTGACATTTTGCGCTGCCGTTTCGTCACGCTTGCTATGTCATTTACAGGTTCGATTAATTTATTTCTTGCCACATCTAAAAAATATCTCTCACAGAGTTCTATGCGATATTATTCTAAGATTTGCACATATGAGTGTCATTGAGATTCGTAAGCATTAAATTTACATTAGGTAGCAAATCATGCTATGATATTGTGTATGAGTAGGCCTTGAATTATTCTTATCTTCAATAAAAGTAGGTATAAAAAGTCTACTCTTAACGTACTTACAGTAGTATAGATATATCATCAGATAAATCAAATTTAAGGAACTTATTTATTAAAACGAAAAAATATTTTTTTACTAAAAATTTTACTGGTCTTAATTGAGTAGGTAAAGGTTGCTGTGCACTTCTCAGCGCTGCGGTTAATCAGCTTTCTTGACGAGTTAAAAACGTATATAGCATATTATAGTCGTTTAAGGTTTTCGTGCGGTCATAACCTAAAAGAAGGCGTTACTGCAAATGTTTCTAACAAGAGAATTATCAGACTCTTCAAATAAACTTGGTAAAGAACCATCAGCGAATGGGCCCTGCTTCACAACTGGCAGATTGTTTATCTGACTGGCTAGTGAAGATAGGGCCTTAGCAAAGTTAATTGAACACCCCACTTTATATCCACAGCAACCTTCCATTACTAAATACTCTAAAAACTAATACAGTTTGATAGTACAGATATGTTTTACAAATGCATTAAATAGAAATCAACTAAGTATTCCAAACGTAAAATTAGTATACCTACTGTATATTTTTTTTCATTGCAAAATGTATGAACTATAAAATTTTTGACGTACCTATTAAAAGAGAAATATTAAAGGTCATTTAACAAGTTAGAAAGATAGGCCAGCAATAAATAAATATAATCCCTTGCCCGATACAAAAAAAGAAGAGTTTGAATATATTTTTTCAAAACATAGGTATATAAATAGACAAAAGAAGAAAAAAATATGATGTCGAGCAATGGATATTATATTTTACAGAAACGGATTTATCACATTGTATCCCTAAATCTAATTATAATAATAATATAAATTACAAAAGGCAAAAAATCTCTGTTACAATGTGTGAAACAATTTTGTGACTTCAAATATTAGAAAACGAATGATATATCTAATATAAATGAATTCTATATTTAAATTTGGCAACATTACAGCGATTTCACTGTGGCGTTTTTAAGGCCGTATTTAGCATGTCACATGCGCGCTTGGTGGTGGAAAATACGTGCTCTTACAGTATTGTATAAAACGCCAGCGTGAAAATGCTTTTAAAAGCAATAATTAATTCAGTAGGTATTATTATTACAGTTCGCCTGGCATGTAACATGACACTGTAGTTACAGTTAAATTGTACATTACGGCGGTAAAATAAGGATTGGACCACATCTGGACGCACAAAATTGCACTTCAAAATCGTACGTTTGTATTTTGTCACTTAAAATTGTCATTTGCTAGAGCGAGATAGAGAGAGTGGGAGCCTAGCGCCTGTCGATTTTGGCGCCGGGTGGTCGCATTCCCGCTCTCTTTCACGCCATAATAAATGACGGTTTTAACTGATATTAAAGGAAAGGAGCATGGGAAAGTGCGACTCAGTTTGACCAGATGTGATTCAACCCTATGCAATAAAAAAAATGAACTTACGTAGGTATCGTATATTCAAAGTTATCATAACCAAATATAGAACAGCAAGGATATTTATTTATAATTCGTAATTATGCGTTTTCTAACTAGAAATATACAACATTTATAATTAAGTAAGTACATGTTTATCCTTAATATAAAACATTTATACACGATGTATTATTTAAACACATCAGTGATTACAACTATTATATACCGTACAAGATAATAGTTTTCGAGATTCTACGTAAGTTAAAAAAAGTATAAAATAAAAATTGAGTACAAAAAAATTCATACCATAACAAAATAATTCAAAAATAATTTTCATTGAATCGAAAAGTATTTTGAGAATTGGCACCATCATTATCGATACCATTCGATTTTGTATCGATTCGATGCACCTAGTGCCAAACTGTTTATTCAATACATTTTTGTGACATAAAAAAAAACATAATTTAGGCCGTAACTTTTGCGTATAAAACCTTTTTAGTAACCTCTCTACCTGTATATTGATAAGAATTTAATTTTTTATTAATCAGTATTATTATAATTAAATATAAATATCGCTCTTAGCATTATCTAACGAATTGTGTACTATATTGTCATCTGTAGTTCATATATATTATTATAGAAAAACAATGACGTGTATTATTTTAATATAAAAAGTCAGCCATAAATTTTTCTTTTTAATGTAACTTTTCTACATCTATTTTATTTGCAGTACCTTATTTGATTATTAGATAATGCCCTACATTTAGTCTGTCCTCCTACCCTTTTGGCCATGAACTAAGGACGCTCACTAACAAAACTTGCTGGGTATAGTAAACTTCTCGAATACCCTTATTAAACGTCACTGTTTATTTTCCAAAATGGCCATCTCCACATATACAGCTTTCAATCTGTCACTTATTATTACTTTATTAATTTAAATTACATGATAAATCTTTGTATATACAATATTATACAACAGAAGTAGTAAGATTTGTTAAAACAATACACAACTTAAATATAAAAAAAAAACATACAAAAAATACCAAGGATTAATAAATTTTAAACGAGATTAGAACAGACTACTTTAAAAAAAAAAGATCTTAACCGCGGCGCTAGTTGCAATGTACTTATATGTAATGCAACAATAAAGTAGGTAGTGACAAAATAGACGCCATAGACTTCTTTTACACTTGCACTTGAGAGGTCTATTTCAATTCATAGAACATTGGTGTATTCTTATATCTATGCCAATTACTTTTTATAACAGGCAATTCGTAACATCATTAAAATTGACACTTGTGATGTAAAACATTACTTACAGATATATAAATTCTTGTGGATTTCCGAACACACCGAATAAAAAAATATTCCTAGTGTTGCTGTGTTCGAAATTTAATTATAAAAACAAAAACAATAAAAATATGGGAATGCAAATATTTAATGACTGCGAATAGTATTGGAAAATGGAATCTATTATCAGACATTGGCACATTGAATAAAAAGCACTTTTATCAAAATGTCTCAGAATGTACATTCGACTCAGTACAACACTAGGAATGTTAAAGAGAGATCACCAAAACTGTGTAGTGTTACCATAACAAATAACTAGGCATGTAATAAACAATTTTCCTAATCGATAATGATCGCTTGAAAACGATTAATCTCTTTAATATTGTCTCAATCCAGTATTTTATTGATGATTAGATATTAAAGAGAATAGTTGGTTATCAACAACTCAAATAATCCCGATACATTTCATCATTACTCTTCATCAAAACAAACTTGACTAAAATAATTGTATAACTTAAAATTTTTAACTCTCAAACTTGAAAAATAATTTTAAGCGCTACAAACCATTATTGTAGAATTGAGATGTGCGGCATCATGACGCCGAAATGATACGATAGATATAATTATAATATGTAATAGAAATTGCTTTTTTTTCGCGATTAATAAGTGTGACCTGTGTTTCTTGTTAGCTCTTTTCACTAAAGGCTCGACTTTGTCAGCTTACTGGCTTCTATAACGTTCCTAGTATTATCCAGATGGCTAAAATATTAGACTTTGACACGTTAAAAATAAAAAAATAACAAAAGACAAACAATCATTTGTTTAGATATATACAACCTTATTCTTACTGAATGCCAAACATAAAAAAAGTTTTAAATCAGTAGCAGAATCGATTTCAATAGTTTTTATAACAACATGTTATATTTTTTGACAAATATTTATTTAAATATTTGTCAAATGCCTTCTGCCTGCACTGTCTACTCGCAGCGACAAATAAATAAGTACCTACTAAATAGGTACATAAACTACTGATATGCTGCAAATTTCCGCTAAAAGATTTATTATTTTGATTCTGCAAATAAAAAGCCGTTTGGGGTGTTTCAGCTTTAGTTTAAACAAAGAATAAGGTTGTATATATCGCAAAAAGTTTGTAAGTTTGTTTTTTTTTTTAGAAATATTTAGAAATAATCTACCAACTACAACTTTTAGTTATTTAGCAACAGAGCTATCGTAACGTTATATTATTTACATTGTATTTGACTATACACAGTTCTTGGAACATCACTTGTTTACGTAGCGGAGCTATCAATACCTGGATCATTCTTCGCCAAACAGGAGCTTGGCGAAATACGTCCATCAGCTACTCTCGTTTATATTGACTAGTACGTAAGTGTAAAGATGGTATCTGACCACTTCCACTAACTCGTACTTGAGGGTAGAAAGGCCATCTTTCTGGAATGTTTTGCCTGTTTGTGATAGTAGCTGGTACCTGTAAATACATTTTTAGTTAAATCTATGCTTAATATTATAAAGCTGTACCCCTTCATTACAAATTACGGACTAAGCATTAAACCAGGTTTAAATTGATAACTTTGACACTAATGGCTTATGTAAATTTAAACCTGGTTTAATACTTAGTCCATATTTTTACCCGACTGACAGGACGGGTATTGTTTTTCGCGCGTATCTTGCATGTTTGGAAATTTCTTTATTCCCACGAATCTTCCAAACGGCTGGATGGATTTTGATAATTAGGGTATCGTTAGATTCGTCTAGAAAACCCAAGTGTCCTTAGATAGGTTTAAAATAAAAAGTCTTAAACGGCGGGCTTTTGACGTCAAATTGTAAGAAGTTCAATTTTTTTTGTATCCAAACCTATCGAGTTGGGTATCAAAATAAAGAGAATCAAAAGGAGATTACATATTTTATTACATATTCAAAAAGTAAATATGTAATAAGAGGGTTAGAGTTTGTTTGGGTGTAACGATAGTATCTCAGAAAGTACTGGTCCGATTTGAAAAATTCTTTTAGTGTCGGATAGCCCATTTATTGAGGAAGGTTATAGGTATATTTTAAAATATTACCTTTTTGGATTGGGAGAAGACTTCTTATGATCTAACATAGCGTAACGCGCTATTGACATCTTGTATCTTGCTATGTGATAATTCACTTTCTTTAATCTGAAAAAATATATAATAATTTTTTATTAGGTAATTCAATTGTTTAAAAATAGGCTGAACTACTGTCATTGCTAAAGTGTATTCAATGATTTTCATTATGTGAACAACTTGCATTCAAATTTCGTCTTTATTCCTTTCTTCATAAGACAGACGACGACACTGACTGGTTGTGGTAAACATAACATAGCATAACATAACATAGCATCACGCCTTTTTCCCCGAAGGGGTAGGCAGAGGTGTTTCACACCCACATTTCGCCAGCTATGTTTGGTCCCATGAAATAGGGGGCGAGCCTATTGTCATCAACCGGGAACATTTGTTTACCAAACTCCGGGAAAATCTTAATACTGGAATTTCATGATAGAAAAGCCCAATACCATTTTCACCCGACCCGGGAATCGAACCCGGGACCTCTTGCACAGCAGTCGTATACACTTCCCGCTGCGCCACCGAGGCAGTCAAACTGGTTGTGGTGTTTATGTAAAATGGTTTTTTTACGTATTTATTGTATAGCCCGAACCGTTTATTTAATTCAAGGTTAACATTTCAAATTAATAAAAACCATCATCATCATTTCAACCCATAAACGTCCCACTGCTGGGCACGGGTATTAATTCACTGCTATACCTCGCTGGCTAGCCGGGTTGGTATGGGGTTTGTTTCGAATCGGCCTTTTCTTGCAATTCTCTGATCTGCATAAAGTTACTCCCTTAGTCGCCATTTACGAAACCCACGGGTTGAGATGAGGTAGTGACATAATGTATTCTAAATCCGTCACTACACGGAGAGATAATTATAGAAGAGATAATAAAAAATAGTCGCTATATAATAAGGTTATTTTTTTGTATTTTATCTCTAACTTCTTCTGCAGAGAAGATACCTACGGGCTCTACATATCAAAACCGCGCGGAACCGCCGATATTAAATATTGTCGGAAACAAATGATGCTGGGCAAGTGCATGTCAATTTTTTTTTATTTTAATAAGGCTGTGTATTACGGCCTATATTGGCGGGTTGTCTTACTTATTCAAATATAGTATATAAATATGTAATTGCGTTTATTTTAGTTGTGCTGTTGAAAATGTGGGTAGATAATAATAATAATATTCTACCACATTCACACAGCGCTATCTTGTAATCATGTAGATGTAATGTAATACTTAATTACCTACTATTATTGTTATATAAGGAAGTGGTCGAAACATTGTGTCACACACAAATCATATAGGTTCAAGTGGTATTTTTTTGGGTTAATAATTTAATATATTGTATATTTTTTTTTTAATAAAAAAAAATGTCAGCGGCTTTTACCTTAAAAATATCAGTAAATTATTACCTATAAAACATATCGTCGTCTTCGCCACCCCATCCCCAGTACTTATTCGAGAAACCATTGACTTTGATGAACTGCTCCCGGGTGAGAGCTGACACTCCGCCAAATATGTCCTCGTATGGCAACCTGGAACACACATCGTCAATTGTGTAAAATTTAGATTGTAGAGTAAAAAATATTGGTAGTCAACTTTTAAGACCATGTTTCACTATCAGATAAGGGTCACATCTAGATACACGGAACCTTTCCTATGCTTCTATCCTTTTCTGTCAGTTAGAACCATCTTTTACTAAAGTGAGATAGAGAGTGAGCGCCGAACGCAACGTCGCGTCGTTTAGTCGCGTGCCACCGCACTCCAACTCTCGTTCTCGCTCTTGTAAATGACAGTTATAAGTGACAGAAAGGGATAGAATAATAATATAAATATTCTACCACATTCACACAGCGCCATCGAGTCCCAAATTAATCATAATTATGCTTGTGTTATGGGTACTAAACAACTGATATACTACTTAAATACTTTTTTTTTGTAAATATATACATATTACACCCAGACACAAAACAAACATTCATGTTCATCACACAAAGATTTGTCCTGGGTGGGGATCGAACCCACGACCTCCGGCTTAGCAGTCAGGGTCACTAACCACTAGGCCAACAGGCCAGTCAAAGAATTATAATATAAATCGTTGATAAAAGTAAGATTAAATTTACGAAGTAACTGATTTACCCCCTCTAACGAGTCACAGTAGTACAGCCAAGAACAAATTTAGTTTGCTCCCCTCTGAAGAAAAAAACTTGGATCGCCCATGAGCCTTCATTTCTCTTCTTATCTTTTCTTCTTCATGAATAAATTGTCAGTAAAGAAGTAAAAGCTCTCACCTAAAATGTAGTTTGTCTATCGAAGCCGACATGTGCCTCGGCTGTCGTGGGCAGGAGTACAAGTTGCGTGTGTCGAGCGGTAACAGATCAATGTCGTGGAAGATGAAACACTGCCAACTCCCCGGCTCTAACTTGAGGCTCTCCGCGAACCCAACGTTCATCAGCTTCGCGCGGTTGAACTCTTTGTTACCTACAGGTAGGTAGGAAAGGTGTTATGACATTAAAACCAAATGTTTTTATATTGGGATCATTACTACATAGTCCATTCGTGCAAGGAGATAGGCGTGATTTACCTATAGAAATCGCTTGCTCGGAAGAATACTGTAATACTGTATTATGTCAAAATTAATACAAGAATACAGTCATAAGTGGTACCCTTCATAAAAAAGAAATAAATAACTTTAAAAAAAAGATAAATGAACAGTGTCTTCATGATAAATGATAGAGTATAGACTAATCCATGCTATTATAAAAAAAAATGTTTATAGTATGTATAAAAATATCACAATATTTGTAATTGCCTAAAAGCTTTAATCGCTTCTCCTGAAAAGTATAGTTTCTTGCGGGCAAGCGAAATATTAAAAAGAAGAAAGAAAGAAAAAACATTTATTTTGGTGACATACAAGACACAGACAGATCACAGATTTTATTTATTTATTTATTACATACATTATTTTTACAGAATATTTTTTTCCAATGCCTATTGTATTTATAATAGAAAAAATAGCACATTGTTATAACTACTATAATTATAAATATAAAAAAAAGGAAAAATAACAAAAATTGAAACATTATACGACTATGTGGCTATATACAATGTCATTTTTGCGAGCTCACTCAATTGTCCCGAAAAAATATCAATTCTGCAATGTACCTCATTAATTAATTTTATTGTTCGAGTTAATGGATAGACATAAATATAGTCACCAAAATAGGCTCTAGTTCAGCTTAAATGCGCCCACGGTAATCTTTTATCGTACGTCTATTTGCCGTAGTATATAAAAAACGCGGTATAGATTTCTACTCGATATCAACCCGCGCTGCACCAGACCTATTTTTGCTTTTCCAAAACCTTTAGACTGCCAAAACACCATTTTATTTTATGGCAGACAACAGATTGCCTTTACTTCTGGTATTTTTGTGTTCATGGGCGGTGGTAACCACTTACCGTTAGGTGTATCAATAGCTCGTTTTTATAAACTTTTGCTAAAAGAGAAAATTATTAACCATACCTTCTTGTTCGACGATAAATATTCCATATTCTATTTGTTGTTTCATTAAGAATGGATGCATGTGGTTCAGGAATATTGCTAAATGCTGTTGTCGATCTCTGTAATTCATACACATTAGATTAAACTTTTGATAAAGAGATATGAGAGGGGGAATGATATCCAAGCTGTTGATATTACAATAAGGCATAAGTCTTACCTGTATGGAACAATGATAGCAACTTTATGTCTTGCAGTACAGTTCGGTGGTTTGTAACGCCCGCCCCATTGTACCTCCGGGAACTTCTTCTCAACGAAATCTAATTCTATCTCTGTTTTATTTACTGATATAGGTCCTGGAAACAAAAAACTGCTTTAGCACAAAAAATCCACACACATAATTAAAACATACGTCATTTCATATAAATATGACTTGTCTAATTAGTAAATTAACGTTACATCTGCAAACAGTAAACTTGTGAGGAGAACGTAACTTACAATAATATTTAAATAAACAAAAATGTAAATAAAAACATAACTGTGGACATTTTTGTTGGGTTTTATAGTAATTATTGTAGGTGAAATGGATGGCAGACGTGCCCAAGGAAGGCTATTTCGTAGCTACACAAAATAACATGATTCTCTGGTGAGGACGGTCGATGACGGCAGCCTATGATCGCATGCAATGAAGGCTTATGTGGGAAAGAAGAATATTTAACGCGGAATAAATATTTTTCAATTGCACGTAACTTAGAAAATGTTTGCATTAAAATAATAGAAAATATATCAATGTAAGCTATCAACATTAACACGAATAATACAATGGTTGATGTGTGTGATGATAAAATATAATTCTACCAATGGGACGGGATGTCCGCCTGAAGGTTTTTAACCGAGTTTATTTCATGCATATTGGAGTATCCAGGACTAATAATACTCCAAATATCTACGACTGTTGAGTAAGAGTTTATGAGTTCGTTTTTAAGGTCAGGCAAAAATAAATTTACTATAATAATAAATAAACACACAATAAATAATATTTCGTTTTTTGCTTTTTTGGAGTCTAAAAATGTGCTCGGTTAAAAGCAACCCGCAACAGGCTCACCCCATACTACATGGGACATAACATAGCTGCTAACAACGTATGATGCTCCTCTCTTCCCTTCGAGGATAAAAGGCTGACCAATATGTATTGAGTATTCAAGTTAAACCTATCTAAAACTCACCTAAATCAGGTGGAATTCTATCGCAAAGCGGCAAAACTGGTTCAACTTTCTTTTCAGCTCCTTCTGTTGTGACTGAACTCTTTGAGTTTTCTATCAGCATAGTGGTCACTGGTGGACTAGAACCTTTCAAGGTTGGTTCATCTGACATAGTAATATTGGTAACTGTTGTAGTATTCTTTGCTACGGTAACGTTCGCTGTTATATTCTGTATACTGGTACTGTTGTGGTGAAGAACTGTCATGTTTCTCACTTGGGTGTCGTTTGTTTCTGGTTTCTGAACTGGTATGGGTATCGGTTGACCTTTAAACCAAGGTGGTTGTAGCTGTTTTTCGGCGTTTCTGTAATATTATATGAGAATATGAGAAATTTGAAGGCGGAATATTTGGTAATTCTTAAATATACAGAACCTTGATTCAACTTTTTTCAAGTTAAGGAAGAATGAGCCTCAAATGCTTTTGGGATATTGGATACAGCCGGGAAACATATAGCTTTTAGTAAGGCTGTTTAGTTTTACGTTCTATCTTAGATTACTCGCTGGTCGACATTGACGGCTACTGATATTCCCACTTATTTTTAGGTGGACTTTTAAGTGGTGAATGACAAGTTTAGCATATGAATCCAAAAAAACTATTTAGTACCTGAGAGTAGGCTGCGTGGCGTTGTACAAGGGTGTGTACAAGTAAGTCCTTAGCGGCGAGGCGTCCAAGATGGAGCCAAACAGGTACTCGACGGCTGCCAGCGCCAGCACCAGCAGCAGAAGCAGGCGCAGGGCGCGAGTCGCCCGCCCGCCGCCTGCGGTCGCGCCGCCGCCCATCAACGCATGAAATTCTCGCGCGCACACGCCGACCTCTGCCAAAAATTAACTTACTTTGTTAGTTTTCTAAAAGCAGCCAGTGATTTCATTTTAGAAACTAAGGCACTATAAACTTCTTTTAATCATAGGTATGTCGATCGTCTCAATCACAGAACAGAGATAGTTTTTTTTTTCACCGTTCTGTTGTTTTACTGGTACGTCCTTTTTACTATTGGGCAAATTAGCAGACTGCACAGATGACATTTATTTATATTAAAAAAAAACTTTTTTTTAAAATAAATCAAAATCACTTTTCCTGATAATTACGAAGACAATCTAGTTAAGGTTGCGAGTGGCCGTTGATTGCAGGCGGCACAAAAATTTGGGATTAGAAGGCGGTGTGCACCTGTGCACTGCGCGCTGTGAATGTGGAAAAAAATATAGAATACATCAAGCCATAAACAAACAAACAACAAAAAAAAGTTTCAAGGCCAACAGTGGGACGTTTATGGGTTGAAATGATGATTTTTTAAAATGATTATTAAATAACGTTATAGTAATAGATTTGATTTATATTCATAAACTTGGTTTCGGATTTTTTTTTTGCGTTAGTGTATGAAAGTGAAAAAAATAATTAATTGCGAATATCTCACTGTGTGTTTATTGTTTGTTATAATACATCTCTAATAGTGTCAGCTTTGGTGAAGTCTGATCTAAAAACAAACTTGTCTAAAATACCGCATATTCAAACCATCCACACAATTTCACCAGTATTCGTTTTTCTATCAAAACACACGCAAGAATAAGCTCCTTAATCAGACCCTTAGATAAATCCATTGGAAGGGTCGTACATCTAGTTAATTTCCTCAGTGAGTGAACGTGGCAGGTGATGTGACGTCACACATTTTTTTACACACGCGCACAGGCAAACCCGTAAAGGGTCCAAAGATTTTTCCCCGGTGATCCGAATTTATCCGGGTAAATCTGATACGCTTAAAATCGGGAATTCGTGAATGATTGAAAGTATTTATTTCAGTTTCAACTGTGGTGTTTTATGGAATGCAATTGTAGCAAAAATAATAATATTGATCATACGAATATCGATTGAAATCTATACTAGGTATTTACCTACCTATATACTAATATTATAACGAGGTAAAGTTTGTGAGTTTGTAACGGGATAATCTCGGGATTTACTAAACTCATTTTCAAAATTATTTTAGTGTTGGATAGCCCGTTTATCGAGGAAGGTTATAGACTATATAACATCACGCTACGGCCAATAGGAGCTGAGCAGTGGCCAAATAAAGAACGAAGGGAGCGAAGCCCCACGCGTCGTATTAATTACATCATTTATAAACAATAAGGACTGTAACGATTATTTTGATCTATGATTTCTTGAAGTCGCCCCGCCTCTATTAGCAGGTTATTTAAAAAGACATAAAATCAGTCTGTTAGAAACAAGTCCTGGAGTTCTGAAACTTATAGTACATTTCATAAATTTACATGACATGCAAAAATTAACTTGCACGTTGAACGGCCACGTGCCTCGAGTCACATACAAAGAGATTTGTATCACAGTTTTTGGACAGAATAAATAAAAGTGCAGTAAACAAACATGATTAAAAATGATTGTACGTTACGTCGGACGTGGTAATATTTTACAATTTTTTTTTCATTTCCCAACGGAGCGCAAATGAATCCGATTTGGTGGCCGACATCAGCAAAATTAAACTTTCGGAAGAGGCTATTTATTCGTACGTATACATATATTATGTTTTTATAATTATGAATTTCACTAGCAGTAGTTTTTCACAAGGCAAATTGATTAACTATTTAGTAAAATTAAAAGTGTATTTGATAAACAATAATAAAATTATTAAAAAAAACCGACTTCAAGTTTCTTCTACAAAATTAAACTAAAAAAGGAGAAAATAATATATTCTTTACTTCAAAGCAAGAATATTAAAGTTATTAGTTTAACTGCGTACCAAATATTGAAAAATTGTTACCCAAAAAATACATTCGCAACCCAAAGCGAAGCTCCCACCGCCATCTGTTGGAAGCACACGAGGGTCTTAGAATAAAGACATAAGCAAGTGTCGTCTTTAATAATACGAACCTCAGCAAGAGCGATGAATAAAGAAGGAGCTCTGTGGAAATGTCCCATTCTCTTTACTGAACACATACGCGGTGACCACTCGTCATGGCTTCCATTTTATCTGTAACAAACGAAAAGTATTGTAAATATAATGAAAAAAAAAAAATTCAATATGTTCATTTTGACCCTCAAAACTTAAGCTTTCATATACACATGTACATGTACGTACATATACCTACACTTAGGTACAGTACGCAGACAAAATATAGATATTGTTTTCTAGAAGTCACGCGCGGCTTCGCTCCCGTCGTTCTTTTATTTGGCCACTGCTTAGCTCCTATTCGCCGTAGCGTAGCCTATGTTACTCAGTGATAATGTAGGTTTCTAACGGCAAAAGAATTTTTGAAGTCGGTCCAGTAGTTTTTAAGTTTATTCGTTACATACAAATATACAAATCTTTCCTCTTTATAATATTAGTATACATATAAAAATATCTATAGATCTACAGTCACATTCCTCAATCGGTTATATTATAGCAGTTTTGATACTTTTACGAGCAACCAAACTAACTGAAAAGTCAGTTGAATATAACATGTGAAGTGTGACACATTTAAAAAAATATTGTCAATAAAATAAATTTATCACATTCATCCTCCATGCACTGTAATTTAATGACATTTATTAAATTTATTGTCACATTAAAACCTGTTTAATGCTAAATCAGACCTATTCAGGCATTTATAGGCCTATTATTTCTTTATTATTATGCCGTCCTACTTTGTGTATTTTTAATCTTATTACGGATGGGTAGACATCCAAATAGATATTACCAAAAATAAATCGAAAAATATGGCGTCTTGTGTCATAACATAATACTCATAATAATCTTTGAGATTTCCGCTCGGATATTCGTGACGATAGAAAAGTATTTATACATAATAAAGATTAGCGTATTTCATAAGTGTATTTTTATTATTACGTGTTTATTTCGGCGTTTTATGTGCTTTTTATATGCGTTTTATATGTTAAATGTCCCCCTGGTGGGCTGGGGTCTCTTCTCCTCTATCTAGAGAGCTGAGAGGATTTAGGGCATATAATCATCACACGCTGGCCTAGAGCGGGTTGGTTGATCAGAAATATCGGTTGTGTAGTTTCGAAGATTACCTACTCTCTATAACTAAACTCACACTTACAAATATTATCTCTTTATATTATTAGTATAGATATTGTAAGGTTATTGTTGTTATTGTAAGGTTATCTAGACCCTAGTTTGTTGAAACAATAACTTTTTACAATTTGAATAGAATTAAACATCATTGAAAAAAGTATTTGAACACATTCAAGTAATGTATTTGAAGTAATGTTAGCTAAAAGGAAATAAAGGCTACAGTAAAGGCCTTTTATTTAAAATGAAAGGAACGTTAAAACAAAGAGGTACAATAATTAACGTATTTAAAAAGAGGTCATTATTTCAAATGGGGAAAAATACGAATACGTGAGTGGCAACCCTAATGACGTCATTCGGCATGTCGGTGTAGATATTCAACAAACGTACGCGGTATAAATGCCGCCTTATCGTATAGCTATGGCGACGATCGGGGTCAATTTCCAAGTTAATTTATGGATAATTAAATGTGCCAAAATTTAGGAAATTATGGGAGAGGCCGGCCGCCCTAGTGTTACCTAAGCAAAGGTCCGTTTTGGTCAATGAGTTTAATGGCAATAAATATTTAAACCTCGAACGACACAAGAAGAAGGTCGAGCCACAGGTATAATAAATATAACACGAGCTATGAACCAGGGCTTCGCTTCCGTGGATCTTTGTTTGGAAAATACTCTGACTCTCCTAGTTAGACATTAGGTATTGTATTCTTAACCCGTCACTACACTACTAATATACCTAGTAAGCTCGAAATATGTAAGTTACTGTTATAGGTTAATTATACACCATGCCCACTTTTAGACGTCTCACAAACTTTCTAGGTCATAGTAATCAGTTATAGAAAAATCTATCGAAAATAAACAATTTTTTTTTTTTTTTTTTTTCCTTCAAAATCAAATCAAATCATTTATTCAAATTTTAAAGAGATACAAATATTATTATAATAGAACTTATTTAGTAATATTATGTGGCTAAAAATATTTATCCATCCCTGTACTAGGATAATAATTCCTGTATCACAGGCGACTGGAGAGCTAATAGTAATGTAAGAGCTAAACATTTCTAACAATATTAATTTAATGTTACATTTTCTAAAAATAAATAAATAACTAGAATCACTTAAATAATATAAAATCTGATAATTACGAAGTAAACAATGTGTCACTTACATAAAAATCAGCATCAGCAGTATTTCTATCTAGGCTAACAACAATGTCAATCAAAACATATTATTGAGGTTATTGTGGCTTGTGTGACTGTAATTTACAATTTAAAACAAGGCTAAATTTTTGCTTACCAAAGTAGGAAATATATAGCTGTCAATGAGGACAGCGCGAATTTATATTAGGTTACTTATACATTACAAAACAAGATGAAGTTACTTATACTACTGTATAGTTAATGTTAAATTGAAAAAATAAAATAATAATAGAGGCTTTAACATAAAAATAAACTGTCTAGGTTCATAAAATAAGATTAATTAACATTCAGGTTTGCAGTTTATTATTGGAAAATGCGATACACTGGGCGCCCTCATAGTCCACTGTATTTATATACCTGAGCTCAGCAGCTTTCTTCGCGGGACATTCCGTGTCTCCAGTTTTATGCTCAGAAGGCTTCTTAAAGCGTACACAAGTGGCACATTTGGACGATTCCGTTTTGAGGCTGCATTCAGTCATCGAGTGACCAACTATGCCACAGTGACTGCACGTTTGTTCTACGTCTCTGCAAGATTTGGCAGCATGACCATACTGCTGACATTTGTAGCATCTCGTTACTAACGTGAAGTCACGTACAGGGCAGGAGGTCCAGTTTATAAATAGTCTGGTTTGTGTAATAAGGACTTTTTTTATATTGGCCGGGACTTCAATAATGAAGTTACAGCTGGGTGCTCCTTTTCTGCCTGATTTATGGCTTAGTTTAATTGTGCTCAGAAAAGATTCTGTGGTCATCGTAGGGAATTTTTCGCTGAGGTTCTGCTCAAATATACATCTGAAAACTTCTATTTCGGTCAGACTAGAGGGCACTCCAACAACCACAATCCTAGGTCTCCGTTTCTGCGGTTCATCAGCAGTAAGGCCTGATGACGAAAGTTGCACGGCTTGTTTGAGTTTTGCTGCGTCCTGTTTCGTTTCCGTGCTGATGATGACGCCACCATTTTTGGTTTTTCGAACTCCTCGGACTTGTAACTTAATTTGTTCAGGGCGTATTATCTTTTCCACTAGGTTCTTGGTCTCTTCACTAGACTTTAATTTATCGCTGGGATAAATAGCGACAGAGCTTAGGTTGTTCGGGCGCACAAAGCAATTTGTTCCTTTCTTTACTATGTCAGCAAAAGATCCATTTCTTACAATTTGAGACTCTTGAATGGTCTGCTTAACCTCTGAAATTTGCGACATCAGGTCTGTCTTTTCGACGAGAGTTTCAATGGTGGAAGATGCTTGCAAGGCTTTCTGTTTTAGAGACTGGTATAGTACAGCCATCTGCGATGTACAATTTCCAACTTTTCGGCACAAGGAGGATATCTTTAACTTTTGCTCTGAGTTCAGTTTACCTTCGGAGGCAGTAGTGCACACTTCGTTGAGGTATCCTTCGATGGCTGACATCCACCTCTATATTTCAGCGGTAGATACAAGGTCTAGTTGTTGATGTGACGTTGACATCGGGGAAGCGGCAGAGTGGGCTACCCCACTTGGTTTAGATGGACTATTATCCATGTTGAATTATTATGAAGTTTTAATCACTGTACTTATTCATCATTGTTTTAAATAAACTCAGCGAGAATAAACTATATGCACATCAAGCAGTAGTCACAAAAGGAGGTCACTATATTAAAATTGATATAATTAAATATTGTTAAAGAGCACGTCCGTATCTAACGAGATCAATGTGATTATTCAAATACAATTCAATAAAATAATAATAATTAAAAAATACCAAAAGAATACATGGAAGTATTTTTGTCTAGACAAAGTTTGTAAGACGACTAATAGGTGCTCTAACTCGTTGTACACTGTCACCTCATCCCAACCCCCCGCCCCCCCACATGATTACCATGCTTTTATATTTTCGAAGAACTATACTCTGTTCGCGTTAAGGAAATAGTAACTCACCAGTGCGACAGCAAAGTAGAGGCGTATTATTGGTTAAGGTATGATTTATATTCGAAGGGCTAAGTTCAAATGGTCAATGTGAACACGGCCTTTCTAATTTACTAAGATCTTATTGGTCCAAATAGGAGACGTTCTACAAAATGAGTTTCTAGTGAGTTACTATTTTCTTAACGCGAATGGACTATAGTCGATTGCTATTGAACATACAAATAGTCTTGATCAGAGAAAGGGTAAACAAAGCACACAATTCGAATAGAAAGAGTTCATTAAGCATCCAAAAAAAATACAAAAACATTTCGCAAACAATTGATTTCCTGTTAGAAAATGTGACGGAACCAAAATGATATTATAACAGTACCCGGAAGGGTCGAAAAATCTCGTATGAAAAGATTCAACCCGTTTTACGAACAAGGGTCTGGAAATTTCTGGAGCTTATATTTTAGGTAGGGTGCACACGCATTTATCAATGAGGGTAGATGATCATTTTCTATCGATAAAGGTTTAAATCATGTAATAAATCGTCGTGCTTTATCGGATGGGTGTAGTCCCATCATTTGCCTCAGGCGATGTGAAAGAAACTGTTCCAATGTATTATTATTTTTCATTGAAAAGAATGAGGTATTGTGATGACGTGCAGTCAGCTGTATCAAGTTTCATTCTGTGCAGAAAATATGGGCTTATTCAGCTTGTAACTACGTTAATGTGGGTACATGTTATACGGTTTTATTGTCTGAGCCATCTTGGACAATTCCGTCGCTAAATTGGTTAAGTGGAAATTGTTTTTTCTGTGTCTAAAATGTTTTTATGGTCAAATTTGACCAATAAAAACAGATATATGTCAGGACAATCTGATTTTCTAAGGCGGTTTACCGTGAGGGTGCAATTTATTGAGAAATACAACTGGGGTTTTCCAAAAAAATATCTTTCATATAAACATTACATCATCATCATATCAGCCCAATGATGTCCACTGCTGGACAAAAGCCTCACTAATTTCCGCCACAGCAGGTGATTTTGTGCCAACTGCAACCAACGGCCACCCACCGTTACATACTACAAAAATAATTAGCCATATTGGCTGAGCCGATCTGATATAATGATATTTTGCACTTGAGGCCAAATATGATTTCACATAGATACATGCGGCCATAAATTTCATTTCCATCCAGAACTGTAGTCATTGCTATCAAATTTTACGGTATACAAACAAAAAACGTGTGTCCAAAAAACAAGGTACATATAATCATTACAGATGTATTTAATTGAAGGGGGTTAAATTAAAAACAGTACATGTTAGCACACCGCGGCACATCGGTGCGTTACATGGGCGAATGCTCCTGCCAAATTAAAGCCAAATTCCACAATATTAAAACGGAATTATTTTTAATAAGTACATATTTTTAAAACGTGATGAGTTTCTGTAATGAGATATCAGTTAGGGTTGCCTTTTTGTTTCTCTAATTATTATGTAAATCTTTCCTTTAATGTTGAGTCCGGGTTTTTTTATTAGTCAGTAGTACTCCAAGAGAATTGTACTAATTAAGGTAAGTATGTACTAAAAAGAAGTGCTTAGTAATTTTTAATGTAGACACTTTAAGGTTAGATCATATTTTTTTCTTTCTTTTTGTAAAAGTTTCTTTCAGTGAGAGAGGCATGTTTATTGCCATAGAATATTGTTAAGTCACCAACGCAAAATTGTCCGTAATTACATATGCGATGAAATGAACTGTTAACACGGCCTTTGTGTAACACATTGTTAGATTTACCTACAAAATCTTAACCCGCCCACGCCCAGACGGTAACTCCTTTATACAATTTGCCTAATTCATTCTGACGGAAACGCTCAACTCCTGGCAACTTGTTAAAATTCAAGGTAATACGAATTAACACACCGTGTGTAACTGCTAACATGCAAAACAAATATTGACCGCTCTGTCAACTGAAAACCGCAACATTTAGCGGTTTTTAAGCAAAAAATTGCACGATTGCGCGGATAGGGTTAAAATTTAGGCGCAAGTTTGCGAAATACGTGTTTTTGTTTTGAAATATGTGCCTTTCTGTTTTTATTTAACTCCAAAATATACCTATGTCTTTCTCGCGAAATTCGGAATTCGGAAGTACTTATTACTTTTTAACCGACTTCCAAAACAAAAGGAGAGAGGTTCTCAATTCGACACGTATATTTTTTAATGTATTGAATTTGTAATTTGTCAATTGGTTGGACTTGGAAACACACCTAGCGACTTTATGAAAGATTAACACACGATTTATCTTGTAAAACACATTTGAGCCTAAATCGATCCCAAAAATGGCGTTATAGATGAAAGAGTAGTCATGAATATATATTTTACAAATAAACTTTCGGCCGCGGATTCGCCCAAGCGGTAAGTATATACCTTTCTCATGAATCATTCTAATCTATTGGTGAGAACTGCATCAAAATCTGTTACGTTGTTTAGAAGATTTTAGCGTACCTACACAGCGGAAACGACTGTATTTTTAACCGATTTCTAAAAATAAGGTTCAATGTTCCACTGTTTATATATTTTTTTATACTATGTAATGATAAAATTCTGATTCTAATTGAGGTTAACCCAACTTGTACTACTTACCCTTCGCATGTTAGTTACCGGCGTTCATAGTTCCCAAATACATAATTTTAATCGTCTTTACTTTACGTAACGACCCGAAACTAATAGGATTACAGGTTTACTTAAAATTGTTGTACAAAGGACAAGTTGCTTATACAAATGTTTTAAGCCGTTTCAGGAAAATCTATTTTCTGTTTTCCTTTTTTAGTCAAAGCCGGAACGGAGACACGGATTAAATAGGGATAATACCAAGAGTATTAGCGTTATTTTGAACTTGGCTAATAATAGCTGGATGAAAGTTGGGCATTAGGTATGATTATTGTGTATGCAGGTAAAGTTGTTTAAAAAAAATTAGAATTGGAACAGACGCCTGCAATATAGGGACCATCACATGTGCGTTCTTATTATTATTTATTTGGTTTAGATGCTATGAGCTTCTTTTCTACTTAAACCAGTTAGTGATCTATCGTAGCGCCCACAAATACACTTAGAATTTCTTCTAGGGTATGTGAGTTTCCTCACGATGTTTTCCTTCACCGTCAGCAATGGTAAGGTCGTTTATTCATATAAGTTACAAAGTAACACTTATGAAAGTCACAAGTTAAGAATGTAACACGTTATCCGAAAAGTAGTGTCAGCAAATTTGGCTACGAATGCACATTGGTACTGCCGGTCGGAATCGAACTCGGACCGCGTGATCTGCATACTGGTCACTCATCTATTTAGCCACCACTGCTTCATCACGTGCGCATTACTGAGAGCGTACTTCTGTCACCAACAATACAGATCCAACACCACCAATTCCAAGTTACAATTTTCTCTATAAATATACCTCCCACGTTAAACCTGGGAGAGACAGGTGATAAGTCATGTGGGGATTCTAACGTCACTTAACCAGAGAAAAGGGTAAAAAGGGGTGCATGAAGAGTTATTGATACTTATATAATAAAAGCGATAAAGGGGTCAGTGTATCAACAAAGGAAGTCTTACTTCAGAAAGATTGATGGTTTTTTTATGCATAAGTAAATTTTTTTTTAGGATGACGTAGCTAAGATAACAAATGAAGGAGTTTTCATTACGTAGGTACAAGAAGTCAGCCTTTGTTTAAAGTTAAACAAAGACGTTGTCCTTTAACCCTAAGTTAAAATGTCGTAATACTGTCACTGTCGTGACACTTTCGTCACCCCAATTAGCTCAAAAAAATAGCGCTCGATAAGGGTTAATTTTCTTCGAGTCTCTCTTAGGACATTTAATTCTATTATTAAACATCAGTTTGTTGACAATGATATTAATATAATGTTTGGACATTCATACACAACTCTATCTAGTCCCAAACTAAGCTAATGCTTATAATATGGATACTAAACAACTGATATAATACATAAGTAGCAATTTTTTCGGTAAATGCACACATATCATAGATATATTACACCCAGAAACAGAACAAATAATTGTGCTTATCACACAAAGATTTGTCATTGGTGGGAATCAAACCCACGACCTCTGTCTCAGCAGTCAGCGTTACTAACCACTGAGCTACGGAGGCTTCAAATGTGAACATTAATTTGACATTGAGATAGTGTATACCTATACATCTTTAATTGCTTTGACTCAGGAATGACCAGCACTTACTTATAGATCAAAACCCTAATGGAGTTGGGGTTGTTTTCATGCGCATTGTTTTCATATTATCATTTTCTTCTTTTAAACACTTAAACAAACACTGGTACTGCAGTTTTTCTTAATGAAAATGTTCCCTTTTCACCCTGTCACGTATATTTTGCGTATACATACGCACGTATAAAAGCGATAGTGGCTGAATGGATAAGAGACCGGCGTGCAAATCACGCGGTCCGAGTTCGATCCCGACCGGCAGTACCAATGTGGATTTCACTTTGTGGAATTTATATGAACTAGTCAAGTGACTTACCGTGTGCTAACGGTGAAGGAAAACATCGTGAGGAAACCCACATACCCTAGAAGAAATTCTATGAGTATGTCTGATCCACCAACCCGCACTAGGCCAGCGTGAGTGGATTATGGCCTAAACCCTCTCAGCTCTCTAGTTAGAGGAGAGGAGACCCGAGCCCAACAGTGGGACTGAATGGGTTGCTGATGATGACGTATATTTTTACCCGACTGCCAAAAAGGAGGGTAATGTTTTTATTACTTTCGTTCTTATAGTACTTTTATATACGCTATGACACAATTCTTTTCATTACAATTTTATTAAAGTTCTTGTATTGTGTAGAATAGAATAGAGGCACTCGAAACCTTCCATGAAAGCTTAAAACCGACAAAAGCTTTGTCCAATATGTCGACATTCACTACACGTATCGATGGTAGCGTTTGAAAGTCAGATTTTGTAGAAATTGAGGTTATTCTGTATTCGAAGTAGGACCACGGTATAGGCAAAGCGTTTTAACGAAATTTTAATTTTAGTCTTTAGGAAACAGACATGTGATGCGCTGCCTGGGGAGACCAAACAATTTACGAATATCTCGACGGTAGGGTAGATTTTCAATCCTAAAGAATCAGTTAGTATTAAATATTTTGTATATCGGACTGAAAATGTTTGTCGACATTATTAAATTTTGTTATATAAATAGATTCGCGTAGACAACTAATCATGCATTTTATTTTCACAGAACCCTGATATGTTTTCAAAATCAAAATGTAATCGTTACTCTTTGTGATATTAGCTATCCGCCAGTGAAAGTTCCGTTGAAATCGGTACAGTCGTTTCGGAGTTTACCTCAAACAAACAGACAGACAAAAATTCTACAAAATTTGGTTTTGTTAGAAGTAAACGTATATACGCCCTAAGATTATGTATATACATAATCTAAAAGTAGCTCTAAGATTCATCATCATCATCATCATCTCAGCCTATTGCAGTCCACTGCTGGACATAAGCTCTAAGATTATTAAGATGTAATTTTGATAATAACAGACACAACTTTTATTTATTTGTATAGTAGATATCTAACATATGTAATATAAGTATTTTTTTATTGGTTCGCAAAACTGAATACAATCTATTAAAATATACTTATGTAAATAAACAACAGTGACATTAGAGGTGATCATTGAATCAATTAACTGCTTTTTTTTTCGGCTTATCATTCGTCAACGAATTAACCGTTAATCATCAATGAAAAAACAGTTTGAAAATATTAGCAGTTTATTTAAAAAACCAAGTCCTATTTAAACAATAAAGATTAAAAAAAAAAAAAAAAAAATCATCATCAGCAACCCATTAAGTCGCACTGCTGAATTAAATTAAATAATTATTAAAATTAATAATAAATAAATTAATAATAATAATTAAAATTAATTAATTCATAATAATTAATTAATTAATAATTCGTAATTATTTAATTCATTTCAAAAAAATCGATTGATTACATAAACTATTATTTTACGTCAACGCTTACGTTGACGTTAACGCTGAAAACCTGTTAATAAATTAACAGCTTTTTCAACCTGTTAATCTTTAATCGTTAAATTACTTACATTAACCAAAAAACCGTTAATGACCCATTTATTAACATCTTACAATACGAAAGTATTTATAGATGCAAACATAGCATACACTTTGTAGTTTATGTTACAATATACAAAGAGAAATTTACAAAAAACAAACACATTCAATTTGTCTAATGTCTAAATTAATTGTGTCTGGGGAGAGAAGAGTAGAAAGCTTACTTTTACTTGATGATCAGACGAACCAGTATGTGATTTGTTTCCATAGTCTTATCTAACGACATAGTACCGCCATTAATTAGCACTCTTTTGTAAGGCAAAGGTGCTTTCTTCGCTGTCCAATTTCCATAAGAAAAGCAGTCAAGCAAACCGATCGATACTAATTTATTTCCCAATAACGTTATTAACGTTGCGTCGGGTTGTTTGAAACTATTAAATAACTGTTTGAATAAGTTTTCTTCGGTTATTGGCGCTAGTTAGGTTGATCAAAGGGAACAGTGCGGTAAAATGTGTTGCGCGTACCTGAGATGTTGGGGTCGGGGTTATTGAGTATTTGTTTACGATCGGTGGCTGCCTCAAGTTGGTATCTATTTCTTGTTGTTAGATGCGGTTTTGT
This sequence comes from Laspeyria flexula, assembly GCA_905147015.1. Classification (NCBI taxonomy): domain Eukaryota; kingdom Metazoa; phylum Arthropoda; class Insecta; order Lepidoptera; family Erebidae; genus Laspeyria; species Laspeyria flexula. The sequence goes on along the minus strand of LR989964.1, from coordinate 3,842,381 downwards.
ATAATTTTATATATAATAATATAATTATAAGTTTTATTTACAAAGAAAAGGCTTTAAGTAACACAAGCAAATATAATTTGCTTAATTTGGGACTAGATGGGGCTATGTGAACGACAAAATGCTTTCTAAACTATGAAATGAATAACCTTCTAATGTGTATTGTGTGTGACGCGGCAGGTCAGTCAATGTATCAGGTAGTCTTAAGTTGCTTACCTTGCAGGTACCTACCTTTCTCTGAATTGAATCGCAATTTCATTTCTCTTCCTTCGACTACAAGACTATAAAACAATATCTAATAAAAAAGTTTGTTGAAAAATTCGCCACAACAACCATAAATTTTCGTAATAAATCCGTTCGGAAAATATATTTTCTATTATATTGAGTCACAACAAAATCGGTGAGTATGTAATGATCAATAATATATTATGTATTGTATTATCACGTATGAAACATTGGTCTAACGTAGTCAGTGTCTCGGGGGACTCACCCAGGGGATCTGCGCATGTGACCACGAGGTTTTATTCTTTGAGTTTTTATCTACTTTAGAAATAAGATAAAAGTTAGTGTTATTAGGCTGACAACACTTTGATGTGGGGTTGGGTACTTCGCCGTTTGATACCACGGTGTAAATCGCACAAAGACGTTTTTGAATTGGCGCTTTAGAACCATGGTGTTAATTGGTTGGTGTCAAAGGTTTGAAACAGCGTAGGATTCTTTTTAGCATTGTTGATTAGGACATTTTATTATTATACTGGTACAAATCAGCATGGTGTGAAACGAAGAAGGCAAAATAGATATTCGTTGTTTTACACCATTTGGTACAAAGTTACAAAATTAATATGAAAATGGTCCCAAACAGCCAATTCAAAAAACGTCCTTGTGCGATTAAAACCGTGGTGTCAATAACTCGTGGTGTCAAACGGCGAAGTACCCGTGGAGTTGAGCTGAGCGTAGAGGTGTGATATTATACCATGCTATGAATATAAAGTACGATAGTCCAACTAATATTATAATAATATATTTGACTGGCCTGTTGGTCTAGTGGTTAGGACCCTGACTGCTAAGCCGGAGGTCGTGGGTTCGATCCCAACCCAGGACAAATCTTTGTGTGATGAGCATAAAGGTTTGTTCTGTGTCTGGGTGTAATTTATCTATAATATGTATTTATTTACAAAAAAAACCCATGTATTTAAGTAGTATAATATCAGTTGTTTATTACCCATAACACAAGCAAATATAATTGCTTACTTTGGGTCTAGATGGCGCTGTGTGAATGTGGTAGAATATTATATTATTATTATTATAATATTATAATGATTTGTTTAGAGGGATGGATGTTTGTCACTCATCAGTCATCACTCCAGAACTGCTGAAGGAATCTGTATATAATTTGGCACACATATTGATTACAGTTTACTTTTTACCGACATATCACGCGGGTGAAGCCGCAGGCGGAAGCGAGTATGACATTAGATTTGCAAAAATAGCGCTTAAATCTGTTATTTTAACTACTTTTTTCCCGACTGCAAAAAAGGATGGCACTTAATGTTTTTTTTTGTATCTTGTCTTATATAATTGTGGCTTTCTAATCTAAAAAAAGATAGGTTTAATTGTAATTGTTTGAAAATTTTGACAATGGTTATTATTTGTACATGGAAATGCAAAAATTAAGATATTTGCAAGTGTGTGTTATCCATTAAAATTATACGACAGTCAAACATCGTCAACTAAACTTAGCTTTAGATTGCATTGTATAAAATTCTGCTATAAAACTGTATAAAGATTTAGTGGTATGAACTCTGTTATGTATTTCCAAAATATTAAGAAGTTAAAACTTTTTTACTTAAGTTGATGCAAGCGTCCAACATGCAACTGAAGCATATAATAATAATATTCTACCACATTTACACAGCGCCATCTAGTCCCAAATTAAGCAATTATATTTGCTTGTGTAATGGGTACCAAACAACTGCATATAATTATGTAGTATACGTTCAACCAAGTGCTTATTTGCTATCAGCCTCCTTTAAAATACACAATATAATAATTATTGCCAGTGATGAAAACATTATGATATCCCTACCTTAATTTATATAGTTAGTTAGAAATGGCCTGAATTTATCCAGATAGCAACGAATTATTTTCAATAAGATTATACCGCCGAATGAAAATAAAAACAGATTTATTGGTTTTCGCGGGCATTTTATTGATATCGTAAAGTTGTAAATCTGATTTCTGATAATGATGATGAAAATATTAAACGGCTATCGACCGATCGTTAACAATAGGAAATCATAAATGTGTTGTCGTAAATATTGTACAATTTAAAAATATAAAAATTGAAGTACCTGGTGTACCTAATTTTTAATCCAATTCAAGCCAATTTGATGATAAGTTATCCACTATTATTTAATATAACTTGATACGGGTGACATTTTTCTTTAACCTTTTAATTCATTATTTATGTAACTAAATACGCGCACGTCGATCCAGTTGGCCTAAAAATCTGACATCGAGTTTACTTAGCAACCTCGGTAATGACATTTCTTTTTTTTTTAATGACAGCGCTCGCGCTTTACGACTGTGTCACGGGGGACTTACTAATATACAACTAACAGACACAAATTACATCAAGACAAATATTATAATTATAATATTCTACCACATTCACACAGCGCCATCTAGTCCCAAAGTAAGCAATTATATTTGCTTGTCTTATGGGTACTAAACAACTGATATACTACTTAAATACATGGGTTTTTTTTGTAAATAAATACATATTATAGATAAATTACACCCAGACACAGAACAAACCTTTATGCTCATCACACAAAGATTTGTCCTGGGTGGGGATCGAACCCACGACCTCCAGCTTAGCAGTCAGGGTCATTAACCACTAGACCAACAGGCCAGTCGAATATCTATGAATCACACAAATATTTGTCTCGTGTGGGAATCGAACCCACGTCACTCGGTGCGACCGCTACGCTACGGTGGCAGTCAACAGTAATTTATATATCCTCATATACGATAAGTGACCTGCATGCAAGTCATATCGAGTTCGAATCCGACTGGCAGTTCCAATATGGATTTCACATTCTGGAACATGTACTATCGTTAGGAAAATCGACATACTAGTAGAAGTAAATTCAAAGTGTATGTGTGGGCGCTATAATAGATCAGTAACTGGTCTGGGAAGAACCCTCTATGGCTCTAAGCCAAAATAATAATAAAAAGAAATCCTCATACTCATATGAGTTTTCTACTGTGATGAATGAAATGACGTCAAATGTACAGGCTCCTATATTGAGTCATTACGTTGCGGGTGAATATCGACCGATGTTCTCAACGATAACACCGTTACAATTTGTATTTACTCTCATTGATAGAAAATACTTTGATGTTATATTTCATTCATTGGTATATATTATTCTTTTGCATGTAAAAGCCGCGTATAACAGTTTAAAATTTTGCCACTTTCTATTTTCGTTAAACTGTCAAATAATTGGTATACCAACTAAATAGTGTTGGATTTTTGTTGAGGAAAGCAATCAAGAAGTCTTATTTTAGGAAAAAAGAAAATAAGCAAAGGCATTCTCTCATTTGGCCAGCATTTTTCATCACTTGTTAATGAGGCAAGGACAGTAACATTCGGCCGACGTTTTTGTATAAAAACCATTTGCTAGGAAACAGAGATAAACCACATTCAGCAATTTATTTTTAAAATAAATATATTGATGAATACAAGTTAGAACCGTTATAAATTTTAGTCTTATATTGTACCCCTTCTGACAAAAGGAATTAAGTGACAATGAGTACATTCAGCAATTTTCATCTTATGCTCGCAGTATTAAGGTTGATAATTATGAAATAGACTTGATGTTACAACGCTTTTCAACTGAGTGCGCGATATATAAACCGTCATTATGTTGGGCCGTTGCAGCGAACGCAGCGTTACGGCGATTCAGCTTTATGCCATACCCTATTTATATTAATAGGGTTGTGCTAAGCCATTTGAGGATAACTGCTTTGGTGGCAGAAATACGGCATAGTGATATTTCTCGCTTGAACGGAGTAGCCCTATGGAAGACCACCGTTAAAAGTTCCTTCGTTATTTTACTCGCATCAAAATGCGTAAAACTAAGAAATAGTGGGCTCAGTAGTGTTAGAAAAAAATACTGGCAGGTTAAATTGATTAGCCTGCCAGAATGTCATTGTAATTTGATTTTAAATATAAAATATATGAAAGGTTGGAATGGAGAAAAATATTAGATGAGCATCAATTACCTTTTGGCAGCCAAATAAAAAACATCTGTATACCTATAAACATGAAATTGTTGGCCGAGAAGTGAGTCCAAACTACATACCTTACGGTATACTTGTGCAAACTAAGAATAGGGCTCTGATACTGACCCGTCGCATCGGAACTCAGAATGCTCACGCTGTTCTGAGATTCGAAAAAATGTATGTATCGAATCTCAGAACAAAGTTTATTAGAAAACGGGTTAAAAACTGATTTATAAAAGATTTTTGCTACAACAATTTAAACAAGATTTAATCAACAATTTAAACAGTTTAACAGGGGGTTATTTAGCATTGGATATTTTGAACTTTAAATAAATTAACATTTCCAGCTCAGAATCAGGGCCTTAATATTAAAATCTAATGTTACGTTTATGGGGAGAATTTACACAATTCTAATATAGTTTATTTTATTATTAATCGAGTCTGAGTTTGTTCAAAGTCTATTGTAATGTGTATGGCGGGTTTTATACAGCGATTTAATTTCAAGGTTACAATTTAGGTTTCTTCTTTCTTTGTTAATGGTAAGGTTAGATAGGTTTGGTAAGTAGGTTTCTTCAAGATGTTTGCCTTTACCGTTAGCAGATAGCAAGAAACTAGTAGGTACATATAAACTAGGACATATAAAATTCACAGTGGTAGGAACTTGGAGGTTTGAACGCCCTTTTATATCTCGTCTTAGCTAAATTTATAGAATAATTTGTTCCAAGATTGAAAGTTAAAATAACGTCATTTATTTAAATCGAAAAACACAAACATAAACATTTATACCAAGAAAAATTGCAAAGTCCGTGTTTTTCTGGTAAGATTATAAATTTAAATCTTTATATATTTGTAAAATACAATGTAATACACGTTTACACAACCAAAACATAGGAAGCCTTGTAACGACCGTTTTTAATGTAAATTAGTTCGTAAAATATACGGCAAAATGTGTAGACGGGATCTCTCTGCTCTCAGTGGCCATTTGCCTTTTAAGCTTAATTGGAATTTGAAGAGCACCCCAACTTGATGTTTTCATCAATGACACTTTAAACATTCGTGTGGAAGCTCTTACAAACTAATTATCTAAACACAATTTAGGCGGAAACAGATTGTGTAGAAATTGAATATTAATGGAACCTTCGAATTATTTATTGAACCAATAAATTTTGACATTCGACTTCAGCCGCTGAAGATTTCAATTAGGTACACCAAATTTAAATTTGTTGCATGCCATTTCAAAAATTTAACAACAATATCATATTTGATTAATCGAATATCGAAATTGCGAGGAGAGTCCAAGATTCGATATTCGAAAGTGTACGAGACATTATCGTTTTTCTCTCTTAACCCATTTAGACCCGCCGTCCTCATTTGGGGACATGTCTTTAACTATCGACATTTTTTAATATTAGTAAACCAGCATTTATTCAGATACGAATTTGTAATGTTAAAGAGTTTTACTTCGTAATAAAAAATATAATTTTGTGAATTATTGGATAAAATGGATAAATTTAGTGATTTTTTTTACTGCATCACGCAAATATGTACTTCATCTAAGGTAAGTCATGATTTTTATTATTTATACCATGATTTATTATATATTTTTTGTAAATTTTACATCCATAAAGTAACTACTAGTAAATAATGCTATTTTGTCACATGTTTTACAGGATTTGGCTATAAATAAAGGCATTTTAGTATGGTGTCCCCAAATGGGTCCAATGGGCTCATTACTAGTAATACATATTATAATAAATATAATTATTTTTTCTTTATATTTACAGGTTTAGTTACAGCATAACAATGATAAAACAATTTTTCAGTGTTCCTAATGACCATTGAGGACTCGAGGAAGCCATTGAAAGTATTTTGAATGAAGAAGATAATCCTGATGTTAGTTATGATCTTGGTGGCCGTTCCTCCGCATCCGACTGTTCTTATCGGTGAAGAAGAAGGCGATGAACACTATATTCAGAAGAATAACCTTCCTCGTGATACCGTAGTTTGAGTTGAAGTTTTTGGGTCCCGAAAATACCAGGAATGGGACAGCAGGATGACAAACCGTTACAGAAACATAGGCGAGTTGAAAACCAGACACTATAACTCTTTTTACCCATTGGGAAAGGTAAAAATATATATGCAGGAGCAGAGGGTAGAAAGGTTGACGTTGACATTCCTTATAGCTTCCAAAATTACAACGAAGGTATGGACGGAGTTGGTCAAGCTGACCAATCAAACAGATACAGAATAGCTCTACGAGGCATAAAATGGTGTTGGGAACTGTTTCCTCACATGCTAGATTTAGCTGTAGCAAATGCTTGGCGCCTTCATGCTCTTACCGCTGATAACAGACAAGACCTTCCCTAATTTCGCCGATGTATTGCAAGGTCGTATTTGAGGAGTGTTGGTACTGAGAGAACCGATGGAAGGCCTCGTAAACCATCCTCGGTGGTGCCAGATATCAACCTAGATGGTGTTGGATACTTTCCCCAGATACTACAAAGCCAGCTACGATGCACCGAATGCCACATGAAAGCACGTTGGCAATGTAGAAAATGTATTATTAACATTTTGCATCGAAAATAATTGTTTTGAAATATACCACAAATATGCCCATTGGACCCATTTGAGGACGGTGTTTTTTTTCTCATAAGGAAAAATATTTTAAATTCTTTTTTCTAATATAATGTCTAATTACCCACCACTACACATGATAATAAAGATTTTTTCAAAAAAGCATCATTAGTTTGTATTTGGGTCCAAATGGGTTAAAATGAAATTGCAGGCAAATTAAACTGGTATAGCACTTATAAAAGCACCGTTTCCAAATATTAAACCAGTATCAAGTCTTTTCTCTCCAAAGAGGAAAAAAGAAGTGCATCATACTCCCATTTGGAGAGCTATGTATGACCATGGGGTCATACATAGCTCTCCAAATGGGAGTATGATGCAATGGGAGTATGATTATATGGATAATATGAGGCGATTCAATTACCTCCAACCAGACATATTTCCAAACATTGGGTTGATACTAAGTATTCCATGATATGAAATCTTTATTTTACTCCCCGGATATCGGACCCACGATCTTTTGAGCTGACTTTGAACATGGTATGGACTTTATACATATAGTCAGAAGATGAAAATTGACGAACAGACAAATCTCAACTTATATATTCAACATTGGCATATGCAGCGTAAGCTGCTCAACTTGTATGTATAGCTTTGTAGGATAATGTAGACATCACAAGTTCACGCAAAACGTTCCTCGGCTAACCACAGCCCGGGAATAAGCTTAACTTTATCTACAGACCCTTCATAGTTTAAGTTATAACAGCTAGATGACGTCCTTTCATGTGCTCCAAACGATCTACAATAATGACATAATTTAAAACTACTCTATAAGCCAAATCAAAATTTGTGGTATACAAATGAACATTGAATATATTGAATATCACTTTTTCTTTTCAGTAATCAATGGAAAGAGGGCAATTTGACTTGATAAAAGTAACGATAGGGACAAGACCGACAGTCTTGCGTATTTTGGCAATTAGGGTGAGCGTAAACACCGCCTTCACCACCACCCCCACCACATATTATGCGATTACTGTACTAATGTGGCAGTCAATAGTATTTATAAAACACTTTTTTTCTGTATTATGGAGTTAACAAGCTATTATTTCTTTAAACTGTGACTGTTCTTCTAACATCTGTTCGCACATGAGCAAAACTATGCAAAATTGCAGATGCTGCAGCACAGTGGGAAATTTTTAACATTTCTTCGTGTGTTTTAGTTAAATTATTTTTTAATTAATTCCACGGCGGTGTTAATTAAATTCCTTAAAGTTTTTGTTAAATTCGTTGTGGAGTTCGTTTTTATTACTAATAATTCGGAAGCCGAGCTTCGCTCAGAGACCTACCGATATTTTTTTAAAGAAAGATGCGTTGTCACAGGAAAATAAAACATGAAAAATAACACTTTTACAAAAAAAAAAATTCTTTCTATAATCATTTTACCAGTGGATTTATAAAATTATATATTATTGTAAATAGCTCATTGAAAGTATGAGATAGCAGAAAAGAAGGTGAGTGTTCAATTTTCTCTAAAAACTTTACAATGGATAGTGTACAATGGACTATTGAATTCGATATCTTCGTCTCAAAGGAAAATCGATTCTATTTTATATACAAAGAGATGAATATAGGATACATATCATGTTATCTGTTTATATAAAAATGGGGATTGAGCAAAAGCTGAGATGAAAAATACATAGTGACGTTACTTAAGAATTTAAAGTAAATAATCTAAAGTTTAGATTATTATTATTAAGTAAAATTCAAGTTATGTGAGTGAGAAGAAAATATTTTGAAATATTTATAGTGAACTGCTCAAAGAAAACGTCTTTTGAGACTAAAAAGAAATATATTATAGTTTTAACCTAGGTCGCTCTAGAAGTAGAGAGCAACCACAGGATTATATAGTATCTAACAAAACTTGAAGTCACGCAATTTTCAACACCATGAAACCAACCAAATCAGCATTTCAGCAATCAGTTATAAAATCACACAAACAAGTCTTAAAGCTATAACGTAAAAATTTTACACTGGTTTTCCGTTAATAATATTGTTGTTTAAGAGAAACGATATCGCATAATACCCATGGAAAACTGAATGAATTCCATTCGGATGAAATCGTAGGCAAAATCCAGTAGAATAATATTCGAAATATTCGCCGTAATTTTGCTTGCTTTTGATAAGTATTTCGTAAGCTTCGGTGCTTTAACTACTACTTAGTTCTTGGTCGTGCGGTTTCCTTTAAACGTTGAAATATTAAGGATATTTCTGGTGTACGATACCCCACTGCAACTGGTCTTTAGCATTAAAGTTATTTGAGGAATTTATACATAAAACTATAATTAGTTCTGCATCGGTACAGTGAAAAGTAATGAAGTATTTTGATATTTATATTTAACGATAGATGACTTATAAAGACAAAAAAGAGTAAAAAAAATACATTATTATTACTTAGACGATGTTTACAAATAAAATTGTTTCCTGCGCTTTAAAACTATAATAATAATAATATTCTACCACATTCTGAATCGCTCACGCTCTGAATACAAATAAATAATAATTATTATTATATTAGTGCGGCCATCCCTACTAGTGGATGCAACTGCATAAAATGTGGGAACATTTTAGTATTCCTGGCAACTCAGAGAGGTTTAGTTTAACTCGTGCTAGAGATAAAAGCCGATCTGTACGTAGAATAAGTTTGAAACTTCATTTCAAAGTTACAAATGCAAGAGTTTATTAACATGAACGTATGAATTTCCTTTGGCACTGCAATAAACTGTTGAAAGTATGTCCAAAAAGGCTGAAAAAGGCAGGATAAAGTTTCATCCTTGTCATTTCTTCAAGACATGAAAGAGAGGTTGGGTTCACTCAAGTTGCATAACTGAACCTGTCTGGAGAACCGTTATATTGGAGAAAACTATATTTTTTAAAAAGCGATGGCTGAATGAATAAGGGACTGGCGTGCAAATCCGCGGTCCGAGTTCGATCCCGACCGGCAGTACCAATGTGGATTTCACTTTGTGGAATTTATATCTACTAGTCATGTGACTTACCATCTGCTAACGGTGAAGGAAAACATCGTGACGAAACCCACATACCCTAGAAGAAATTCCATGAGTATGTCGGATCCACCAACCCGCACTAGGCCAGCGTGAGTGGATTATGGCCTAAACCCTCTCAGCTCTTAGTTAGAGGAGAGTAGACCCGAGCCCAGCAGTGGGACTTAATGGGTTGCTGATGATGATATTCTTAACAATATTTTTCTAAGTCACATAAGTTGCTTCGGTAAAACCATAGATCAGGGGCCTTATTCTCCCGCAATAGAGATAAAATCTCTATAGAGATATTTAAAATATGAACACAAAATCTGACAGATGTCGTGAGAAACTTAAAATCGGTATTCTCGTGATCTCACTCTCGACATCATGTCGACACCCAGCTCTCGACATGCAACGAGTGGTCGGTAGCAGTAGACATACGAAATGTCACAAAAACTATGGAAAATCAAACATGACAAAACTCGGTAAACTTGATTGTCAAAAAATGTTAGGCGGCAAATTACAATAAAAATAACCTAAATATTAGCGTGTATGTACGTTTTTAGCTAATTTCAAAACCACCGTATAACTGTAAGGTATATATTTGCAGTATTTGTATGTGGTTACTGTATTGTATTTTCGGGTTCAGTAAAACGTAATTTCGAAATAATCTTTCGCCTTGAAGGAGCTCGTCTACAAATTGATGAATGATGTGGTTGAGCAACGCATCCAAAAGACAAAAGGAAAAGACATCATTATAGATTATACACATGGATATCATCTTAAATCAAAGGTATGTATGTGGATACCTTATCATTCAAATACTTATAATAGACATGTTAGTTAGTAATCCTAACTATCCACCCAACTTGAGAGTTGGTTAGAATTAGTAGTACCTAGGTATAAATTGCATGCCTCTCCAATTTAATATTAAAACTAGTGCTTCAAATTTAAAGTAGAAATTCTAAAACAAGATTTGCCTAATATAATTATTGTTTGTTTATGAATACCTAGTAAGTTTCAATTAAGTCATATATATCTCAGGTAAGTACTAAGTACCTACACATATATTGCCACCTGCCTTTACTTCACATTGTTCATCAAATTATGTGAACAGAATAAAAAATACCCACTAACATTACTTATATCTAAATGAATGTTAAATATTTATGTAAGTATATATTAAGTACCTATTCTTCTTCTATTTGATGATGAATTCAAAAAATATTAAATCCAGTTCATTAATTCTGGCAGTTCAAGGAATAGCCATATTTGGAACAATTTTCAAGCTTATCTTAATATAACCCAATACACATTTTAAACTGATTACTTTTGTTTCGAATGAAATGTATATATATACTTGCACAACATAACTATTATTCTTTTCAGAAGATATAGGATGTGCAATCAGGCAATGACTTTCTACAGCTGCAGTATGAATAGGGGTTTGGACACCGGCATGCAATAAGAAAACAGACTTTTAAAATATAAATAATATAAAATATACTGGAGGCTTAAAAGATTATTGTACATTGTACACCAAAGAAGACTGACTGCAATTTAGATGTATAATAATAAAATTAATAATGTAATTTCATTTTCTTTTTGTTTTCTTTGGTACCAACTATAATATTCCTGCAAACATATTACTTTCTATGTCAAAAATAAAAAGTTTATGTAACTTTTTACTAATTTCACATACATACATACATATACATATAGATCACGCCTCTTTCCCAACAGAGGGGTAGGCAGAGACCATTTCCTTCCACTTGCTACGATTCTGACATACATCTTTGGCTTCTTCAATTTCACAACTTTCTTTTATTCACAACTTTCTTCCCTACAGTTAAAAGCACAATACTTACCACATATATGTAACTATTTATATATGAGATGGAGTACATTTATATAATAGCTTAGGTATAAATAAACTTTTTAACTTTTTGTGTAGAATTTAATATATAATATAGGTTCTATAAACAATGTTAATTTCACTATGTAATTGTAATTAATCATACAAAGTTCCACATATATTTTCCAAAGTTAGAGATACATTGTTGGCAATAAAATCCCATCCTATTCCTTTATGATCATGTACATTTTGTAACTAGAGGCATAAAACACTCCACTTCATTATAACTAAGTAAATGCTTGATTGACTTCACCCGCCACATCATTATTACAAGCTAAATTCGGTATTTTACCGTCAATTCAACGTTGTTGGACGTAAGCAATGCTTGTAAGATAGATATGTTCAGCTTTTGAGAGATCTTCGCTCAACGAGTTCCAGTAAACTTTTATAGAAAGTCGACAAAAATCTATTGTGAAATTCATAGTTGGCTTTCACTCCTTTCTTCAAAGCAGTCCCTTCAGTTAACTCACTTATCTATTACTCGTAGAACGTAACTTTTCATTAATTTCTTGAAATAATATCAGTTTTTGAAAGAAGAGAAATATGTAATTTAAATAATAATTTTATACCGCGAACGTCAAGTTAGTTTGATAATTTTGACCACAGATAAATAATTTGACAAGTAATAACGTTACGTTTAACGCTACCACGTAATTAGCTTTGTTAAATGTAAAAATTAAATAACTGCTCCAGGTACCGAATATTGTTATTAATTTTAACAGTTTTATAAATAAACTTGCAAATAATAACTATTTATGAAATTATAAATAAAATTTGGTGGAAAATGTTCAAAAGTCTGTTAGGTTTTTATGTACGCATGATGAACTGAACGTATAGGCATATTTTGGTCTTTATTTAATCTGTGCAGGCTTATGAGATTTTGATCACCTTCGACATGAATGTCTAAAGTGCGCGAGAATACGGTTTTGGTGTACTTTCGACATTTTCTAGACATTTTTCTTTAGACATTCATGTTTCGACATAATCTCTAAACTAGAGATAATCTCTAATCAGGGAGAATAAGGCCCCAGTTCCTTACGAATGACTCAACGAGTATAAACCCTTTCGGTAGGAATCCTTAAGTTAACACAAAAATAATTTTGAAACACTATACTTATTAGAAACCTACACTGTTTCTTTATTTGTACAAAACACAAGTTAACCGTTTCGGGCTGCTACGTACAAACAAAACTGAACTCTTTCCTCGAACCGTTGGCCACACAAAATTGTTTCTTTTACGCGGACATAAATGGCTTCTGGCCATGGTGATTGTTTACGGCCAGCTAACCGTATATTTCTCGCCCGTACCTTTTACCCTTATCTCAAAGATTTTTATCTTTATTACAACAATACGAGCTGGCAAATTTAGCGCCCGTATCCGAATTTTAACAAAAGAAATCTCGAAGATGCAACGAGGAGTAAAGAAAATTACATTTCAACTTTTACTTTGTCCATTTTTGTATTTTTCCAAGTGGCAGTTTGCGTTGTTACTTGTATTCATTTGCGCATTTATTAATTTGCTGTGAATATTGTCGAGCCTTGTTTAATCAGCAAAGTGGGATATAAAAAACTAAAGCATTTTCTTTTTATTATGATTGTGATGGGATGTTAAATATTTAATTTTCTAACTGCAGTCACTTCCTATATCAAAACACAATTAAGTATTTTACATGTAGACAATTTAATTTTAACACTACATGATAAAAAACATGTCAAAATATTTCTGTCTTTAGGTACATAACGATTAATTTACATGACATTAAAATTCAGTTTTCGGCAAGTTTAATATAAGAATGTTCGAGAAAACATTTCGAACAAATGGTAGGGACAAAGAAGATGTCCCTTTACTGATCACATAAATATAGTTTGTGGAAGAACAGTGTTAGAACAGCTAGTAATCCTTTTGATTGCTCATCCCTACACTCCATATGAAACGAATTGTCAATCAAAATGGACAGTTATGGACCGTTATGATTGATTGCGACACAGAATTGATTTTTTGTGTGGAGGTTATCTACTGAATGTAAATAAAACATTGATAAAGACTCTCAGCTATTCTGCAGGTTGATATTTAGCAAAGGGGTGAGGAGACGAGATAGTCGAGATACAGAAGATGTTTTATAAATACTTAATAAAGGTGCTTTGAGCGAATAACGTAATATGATGTTCTGTCAATATCGCAATTCTAATGGTGAAATTTGGACCTTATTGGTACCACAATAGTAACTAACTACTACTAATAACTTGAACTCATTCATGTTTCACTGGGCTAGTCTCCTATGCTTTATACAATTTTTTTTATGTTTTTATTTAATTTTATTGATTTATTTCTTATTAATTACGTTCAATGTCAGAAATCTATTATTTTTTATATTGTAATAATTTTTCTATTTTCAACAATGTTTAACAACTTTTGATTAATTAATTTAGCATAGCATGTAAGTGCTTTGGTGTGAACTGTATGTTATTTTTTCATAACGTTATTTCTTCTTAAAAAATGATAAATGATCGCTGAAGGAGGAAAAAAAATATCCACACACACTGGGCTAATGCGTATTGATGAATCAGAATTACCTAGACTTTTTTAGGTTGTGTGGGTATGTTCACAATGGTTTCCTTTACCTAATGTTGGCAGATGGTAAGTTATATGAATAGTACATATATACTCCACAAAGTAAAATCCACATTGACATTGCCAGTGGGAATCAAACACGGACTGCGTGGTTGCTGGTCGCTTTCGCTTTTCGCGCCAGCATCGCATACAGCAGTTAATAATAATAATAATAATTTATTCTTTCTCCACAATATACAATTTTTACAGCTTACAATAATTTATAATTAAAAAAATTTTAGGATAAATTTATATTGTGGGGGACTGGTGCCTGAACTAGGCTCAAAGGCCTGTGTTTCGGGACACCAGGACTGTTGTTTGTTGATATTTGATATCGAACCTTCGACTATTCTGCTAAAATGCTTCTGCTATGAATACAAAGGTTGCTAGAGAATTAAAAAGCAAGGTCGTAATATCGAATCGGTACCTGATTTATTACAAAGAGAATGTTATGAGGTTTTAGTACTAGTGAACTGTAACTTTTTTATTATATCCTCAGGGTATCGGAACGAGCTCATGAAAATGAAAGAAAAAGGAAAATGGCTGATATCAATGTTGAAATTATTTTCCTGCTCATATATTTTAAGTAGAAAATTTATTATCCATAAATTTAAAGATCACGTCGCATTTTATTAAGATGAGGATGTTTCCATTGATTCAAACATGTAGGCTTATACATAGCTCCTCCCGTCGTTCTATATTTGGCCACTGCTCAGCTCCTATTAGCCGTAGCGTGGTATTATATAGCCTATGTTACTCAGTGATAATGAAGCTTTCTAACGGCAAAAGAATTTTTGAAATCGGCCCAGTAGATTTATGCTTATTAGTTACATACAAAAATACAAATCTTTCCTCTTTCTAATATCATCATCATCATCATCATCATATCAGCCGCAGGTTCACTGCAGGACATAGGCCTCCTCAAGAGATTTCCAATAGGGCCGGTTGTATGCGGCCTGCATCCAGCGCGATCCTGCTATATAATATAATAGATTCGTATTAGAGATGATGTTTAGTGACCACACTAATATTATTAAGGCGAGAGTTTAAATCTGTTATATCTGGAAGACCACCTTAATGCTATTAGTATTCTATACCAGCCTCTACCATTGATGCAGAGATGAGAACAGGTAAGCAAAGTAAGAATAATTATCTGCTAAATCGCTCATTTGGAGCGATTTGCACAACTATAAAAAATGGGAAACTGACCTAATTACATTAAAATGATCTCGATAATCTACTTTAGGAGTGAAAATGTTACATTTATAAGTTCAAAAAACAAGAGAAAGAAAAGACGTTGACGATATGTTAAGTATCTTCACTATTGTTACGAAACAATCTTAAATCAGGCGTAGTAAACAATTTAAAAAAAAACCGGCCAAGAGCGTGTCGGGCCACGCTCAGTGTAGGGTTCCGTAGTTTCCCGTCCGTTAGACGTGCCAGAAGTTTTCGATGGTAATTTTGAATTGCGAGAACCTATTTTAATAATTATTTTTTTGTTTGAAAAAAGATACGTTCAGGATAATAAAATATTATGTAAACGAAGTTAAAAAAAAAATACGGGCAAATGAAACTTGACCTCTGGATTGTATAGGCGCTCATACGATTCAGGGACCAAATTATATTGGTTAACTGCAGTTTCCATCTGTTGTTTCCATCCAAGTTCAAAATAATTTTCCTAGAAAGTCCTTATAAAGTTCTACTTTTCAGATTTTTTTCGTATTTTCTAAACTTATGGTTCAAAAGTTAGAGGGGGGGGGACGCTTTGTTTTTTACTTTTGGAGCGATTATTTCCGAAATTATTGACATTATCAAAAAATGATTTTAGTAAACCCCTATTCATTTTTAAATACCTTTCCAACAATATATCACACATTAGGGTTAAAATTAAAAAAAAAAACACTTCCCACTTTACATATAGGGGGGCTACCCTAATAAAACATTTTTTTCCAATTTTTATTTTAGCACTTTGTCGGCGTGATTGATACACATATTGGTCCCAAATTTCAGCTTTCTAGTGCTAACGGTCACAGAGATTAAGCGAGGACGGACAGACGGACAGACAGACAGACAGACAGACAGACAGACATGGCGAAACTATAAGGGTTCCTAGTTGACTACGGAACCCTAAAAATGCAGCTGTGCCACTGTCTCTCCAAATGAGCGAAATGTAGTTTAAATAGGACAAGGTCAGAACCTTGTACGTGTAACTCTTATCAAATGTTTTGGCCGCTCGATCGCATTCTTGGTAGTTAAACAATTAAGTTCTTCCAATTGGCTAATTGAAGATGGGTCATATGAGATTCTTAAGGTTAATTGACATTAATTAACGGGGGATTTAAGAGTGATAGATGTGTAACTTTTGTTACGCAACTTGGTTGTCATTTGAATGCACATCGCCAACGTCTTAAGTGTAATTTTTATGCGTGGTAATTATGATAATTCGAAACTTATGAGAGGGGAAGATCGGGCAATCTCGGCTCAAAATGAGCCGTATGCCTGCACTAGACCACAGTCCATAAATTAATGTCCCACTGTTGGGCGCGCGTCTCCTCCAAATTATTTGGTGGAATTTTAGCCTACTATACCACGCTGGCTAGATGGGTTGGTATAGGGTTTTGTTTCGAATTTTCATAATAATTACACGTTGGAGTTAGGTCTTAGTAAAATCATTTGAGGGTTCAGTTGTTTTACTAATTATGGGCCACACACACGTTATAACCTAACGTGTGTGCAGCCCATTAGACTTTAGATTTTGCTTCATGGTAAGCTTACTAGCGCTGGGATAGCTCAGGAGTTGTATAAGTACAGGTTTCGATGTTGTATGGATGCACCTATTCAAATTAGAGTATGTTATGTATGTATTATCTGTGCGTTATTAGTTATATAAAGTAAAGAGGATGGTTGAGTTCCGCCTTTTTGGAAAACGGTCTGTCATTAAATGAGTGTGCAACCAAGAAGCTCGTTCGATTGTCTTTCCGCATATATTTAACAGAGTACCTATCCTATATACCTACTAATCTAGTTGTGCATGTCTTTCGTACTATGGTTATTACTGAATTGATAAATGTTACGATAAACCTTTTGACACGACGAAGCACACTATTCCGGCCATCTCTATGATATAAAATGTCTTTTATTACTATTGCAGTATATGTATGCATACAATATGAATCGTATCCCTATTGCTTTTTACGACATACCTTTAACAATTGCGTGGATAGATAAATTGCTACCACGTTCACAAATGTTCTACGCGGGTAGGCAGGAACTAAAGTGGCAATAAGCCATACGTAATGATAGTTGTTAGCCCCCATTTCCACCTGCGTCTTGCGAAAGCCTTTTCTATGTTATTTTCATAATAAGTTTTAGGTAGTTTTGCGGAATTTTCCGAAAAGGTAAGAGTTATGTTATAAAATAGACATCAAAGCCTGTTATATGATAGTGTAAAAAGACGTCTAATACATTCTTAAGCCACCATCAGTATCGAATAAGACCTAAAGCATTTGCCATTGAGCAAAAATTCGGAATACACATCAAATAGTTTTATATATTCAATCTATCAAAGACATTGATATACAGAAAAAATACCTCATCCGAGAGCTAGAACTTATTTAATGAAGTTTTCAATTTAATTTGTAAAGGAATATTACGCGGATTGATGAGAGACATAGATTATGACATGTTTCCATGAGTTACGCGGGCGAAATCATGTGCGGCTACAAGTTAGTCTAAAAATCCTACTAATAAATGCGAAAGTTTGGATATATGGATGGATGTTTGTTACTCAATCACGTCACAATGGCTAAATATGTATGAAATTTGACACATAGATTATAATCTGGGTGCTATCCCATAAGATAGACATAATATAAGATAAACTTTTTACCAACATTCCATGTAGGGGAGCGACTCCCCCAGAGTTACGGACGGAAGATAGTAAAAAATAAAAAGCAAAGATATATTAATATAAATAAGTATATTTGCTATTTTGTTTACATAAAATATACCGATCGTAATAAAACTGGTAATGATATAAAACTCTCGGAATAAAACAAAATGATTTGATTAAATAAGGCCCAATCAAATAAAAGTAAGCTCCAGTAACGAACGACCTAATAAACCCTACCTACAGAACTTTGTTACGTTAATTAATTTGCCTTGTTTAACGCCAAATTTACCCAGGAAATGTATATTTTTTCATATTTTCACCTCATGCGATTTTTATTTATAGCAACACTATTTTTAGCCCGCGAACTCGGCAAAAATGCGCGCGTTTTTGCGAATATTGCGTACCGTAATATAGCGCTGTGAAATTTTATTAACTTTTTCTGGAAGCTTCAAGGTCTAATATGATTTGAAATTTTAAATGGACTGCTTCATAACCATTGTACTGCTGTTTACAAAGTTATATTTACCACAAAGTTTCATTTCGAAAGCCCTATAAAGACTTAAATAAGAATGTGTATTTAGGACATTATTTTGAAAGGTATTTTTTAAGAATACGCCGCGAAGGAGTTTCCAAACGCACCTACATGCCCGGCTACAAAATAACACCTAGATTTGGTACTATAATACTATTCGCTTTTTAAAAGGGTCTATGTTTATGATCAAATTCAACATAAAATACAAAATAAAAGGTTTTTTCATCGTTTAATCCTAAATAAATAGAATCAAATGTATTAAGTGTGAGATTTTATGTCTTTGTACGAGAATAAATCCGTATTTGGGTCGAATGCCTTTAGCACAGAACAGAGATAGGTTTTTTATTTCATTGTTCTGTGGCCTTTAGCTTGACATTTTATTTCATTTAAACATTGTATTATTGAATTTCTTTATAATATTTTAGTCTTTTTATATTTATTATATTCTCTCCGTGTAGTGACGGATTAAGAATACATAATGTTATTATCTCATCTCAACCCATGTGTGTCGTAAAAGGCGACTAAGTAACCTTATGCAGACAAGAGCAGGGCGAGAAAAGGAAAATTGGAAACAAACCCTATTGTAACCCGTATGGCCTACATCTTATAGTAGGCTAATATCCCTTCTCATTCTTTGAAGGAGACCTGTGCCCAGCAGTGGGACGTTTATGGGTTCAAATGATGATTATATTCTATTTTTTTTTTTAAATTAATGTAAAAAAAAGGTTAAAATAAAGGTAAAGATAAAACAAGAGAAGCTTAATTATAAATAAATTGATATATGCGCTATCCAACAGTAGTGTAATGTATTGTAAGCTAGTGACTTCCGACTTTGCACGGATACAATTCCGATTCCGACATTTCCCATGGAGTTTAAAAACTTTTCTTTCACACAAAAATTATTTTGTCAATTACGAATACAATGAGAAAAAAATAATAAAAGTAACTGTTCTGTAGTAATGCTTAGAACATTCTGCAATTGTTTTATATTGTTATAGATATTCTATTGGTTGTTCACAATACTCGTCTTGCCAAAGACAAAACGAAGATGGTGTTTGTCTTACTTATTTTTTATCATTTTACTACTGCACTGTACCACTGCCAGTAGCAATCTGCTATTGCTAAGTCAGCATTAATGCTGAGCAGTGGCCAATTTCTGGACGAATGTAGCAAACATTTTTAAATAATACTTCTTCATCATCATCATCATCAGCAACCCATTAAGTCCCACTGCAGTGCTCGGGTCTCCTCTCCTCTATCTAAAAAGCTGAAAGGGTTTTAGGCCATAATCCACTCACGCTGGCCTAGTGCGGGTTGGTGAATCAGACATACTCATAGAATTTCTTCTAGGGTATGTGGGTTTTCTCACGATGTTTTTCTTCACCGTTAGCAGATGGTAAGTCACTTGAATAGTACATATAAATTCCACAAAGTGAAATCCACATTGGTACTGCCGGTCGGGACCGAACTCGGACCGCATGATTTGCTCAGTCCCATATCCATTAAGCCAAAATAATAATACTACGTATGTAGCCCAGAAATAAACACGTTTCCTTCTTTTCTTTCATATACACACAACTTATAATACGTTATACACATAGTACACACACACACTTACACATAGTATATTTACATTTAAGTGGTTACGAATTAGGAAACCATTTCAAATTTCTTTGTTTTGTTTCCTTTACCATCATGAACCTACTTATGCATAAGTCAGTCTCGAGTACTTTACTTTTAATATTCATAACAATTCCATTTATTTTATACGAACGGTAAAAGCATCAACGGTACCGAATAGTAAGCGGTCACGAATTCACAATCGCAAGCTCGCGATATGAAAATCGCTCCAAAATTACCAATCGCGAGTCTGAATCGCTACTCAGTTACAGGCTAATGGCTGCTATGAAAGAATAATGGTGCCTTTATACTGAGCGAAAACCATTTAAATCTCAAATGTTTGTCAGAAATCATGAAAGTTCAACAAACTCGTCGATTTGAACAACAATACTTTTTACTGTGTATAGGTACCGATAAATCATAATTATTTATTATTGTTCTAACCCCATACAGACAAAATTTAGGTTAATGTTAGACTATTAATTTTTGGAAATATCTCAATTTTACCGAGTAGCATTGCTAATAAATTGCAAATATTTAGCGTCTGAAACATTGAACAAAGTTACTTCGCACTTTGCGGGCAACTTTAATTTCTATAAGTATTTCGGGACGTTGGCATTGCGTTGTTTCTAAATGGAGTCAATGAACTTTGAGGATGTTGAAAAAATAATAATAGCCACCAACTTGGGGGAAGCCTATGTATACAATGGACGACAACTGGCTGATGAGATGAGGCATGATGATGATGGTGATGTTTGTTTCTGTGCGTTTCTAATTATTTGGGGTCATCCTCGAAGCGCATCAACTTTGAGCCGCCCCATATGAAGTAGAATAGTAGAACTATTCCTCAAACCACACGATTTTGTGGATAGACTAGTAAGTACATCTGAATGGTGAGTTTCGACGAATACTTTTTGTGCGTTTCATTGGGTGCCGTTTAAAGTTGGTGCGTTTCGAGGAATACCTCTTACCTATTGTGAAATATGTCTAGTTTGCTTTTACCGGTTTTGAAGTCGTGTGTTTTTTTTTGTCGAACGTAATAGTTATAAAGCTTGCTTGTTTTAGCGAAAACCACCAAAAAGGCTGCAATGACCAATTATCTTTGCAATAAAACCAGTTGGTATTTTTAAAATGTTTTTATATTATAAATGCTAAAAAAGTCATGGAAAAATTCAAACCCACGACTTAAGCCCGCGACTCTGGCATTCCGTGTGCAGTGCTCTTCCACCAGAGCTACACGGGCGGACGTCCCTGAGATCGAACTTAAAGCCCTGCTACATGGTTTATAACCATGTAGCAGGGCTTTAAGTTGCCTTCCACAGAGATGCCCATGGTGGATTCCAACCGTGTAGCCGGCTGTTGTAAACCAAATTTCATACAAACTACCCGGATAGCAATCAAGCTCCCACCAAGATCACTCTGTTGGAACGCAAGTTTATAACCGTGTAAAACACCTATTATCCATCACCTGTTAACATGATGACGTCATGACAATGTTTTGCTACTTATCAACGTAGCTCGTTAAACCTACGGACGATATTCCTCCATTGCAAGTAGATTGGTGCCTATTATTCTTTTTATCCGTGTAGTGATGGACTAAGAATACATAATGTCACTACCCCATTTCAACCCGTGGAAGTCGTAAAGGGCGACTAAGGGAGTACCTTAAGCAGACAGGAGCACTGCGTGAAAAGGATAATTTGAAACAATACGCTATACCAACCCGACTGGCCATTCCATCCTCAATGTTGGGAGGAGACCCGAACCCGGTACCCAGCAGTGTGACGTTTACGGATGTAATGAGGTAGGTCAATATCGTAATGAAAGTAGCAACTCAATATTTTTATTAATACAATATTTTTTAACATGTCCTCAACTAACTGAAAAGAATAATGGTATAATGTCAAATAAAGATATTTGTCACGAGGGTAGGGAAACTATCAGTCTTGTCTAATCTATCCCTAGGGCCCGCCCTAACAATATTGAGCCGTGTTATTGCTATAGGAAACTATCTTGGCATTTCCTAGTTATCGTAATAGTTTGGTTCTTATCCCCAGAAAAGCCTTTGTGTGTTGCTGCACATTTTGCACATACGATATATTAAAGTCTGGAATAATGTATTTATTTCCGACGTAACATGCGAGCGGAGCAATGAAAGCTTATTTAATGTAAAACTTTCTACCCAATTATAGATACAAAAATCAGATTGCAAAGATGTTTTTTTTTTCAAATAGAACAAACATTAATCATTTTACACAATCGGTACTAATTTGTTTACAGAAAAAATAATTTATATATTCAACCAAAACAACAAATCACTCGTAACAAGAGGAATATAAATAAAGTAATCACTCACCAAAACATTTTCACTTCTGATTTCCTTGTAAAAATGGGGCCACAATTTGTTATAAAGAATGGGCTTCCCAATGAGGGGCCATCGGGCGGTATCTATGAGCCCCGCCTCTTATATTGCATACTAAACCGTCCTGTCATTATTCAGTACCAATAATTTATTAGAAGTTGAACATTTGACTTGTGAGAGGTCTATTGAATTCGTTTATTTTCCTTCAACTTTTAGTATAAAGAAATTCTTCCATTAGCGTAGGCAAGACATATTTAACGATCACCAATACCGGTAAAAACATATTTGAAGTTTTGTATGTGTATTTCAGGAAATCGTGCAGAAATATGCGCTGAATTTACGTATTTATAAGCAAATTTGTTATGCACAAACAATCAAAGCGAGGCAAGGGTTTAAATATTAGACATTTTAATGCACTGTGAGAAAAGGAAACTTCGAAATTAATTATATACCAACTCGTCTGGCCAGCGTGGTATAGCTAAATTCCCTTTAGTCTTTGAAGGAGACCCGTGCCCAACAGTGGGACGTTTATGGGTTGAAATGAAGATGACTGATCCGATTTGAAAAAATATGTTGACCCATTTATCGAGGAAGGTAATTATCTAACATAGCTGGCGAATGTACAGTTGTGATGCACCTCTGCCTATTAATTCTGATATGAGGCGTGAGGCTATGTTTATGTCAAGCGATCAAACATATGTTTACGGCTGTAATCAGCCATGATCGTGCGTGATTGCCGTGGTATCAGTGATGTAGAGTATCAGTGATGATGACAATCATAATCAATTTGGTAATAGACTAACATAACCAAAGGCCCTACTCAAAATATCGACATTCGAACTAGTCGATTACGATTACACTGTCAAATGTTTGAAAATGACAGCGACCCATTGACATACGAAAACGTTTATTGATCACTGAATGTATGTCTTGGGTTTTTTATAATTAATAAGCGATCGTATTAAAATTTTCAAACTATTGATAGCGATATCGAAATCAGGAGGTTACGTGAGCAATATTTTCAAAGGTGCTCGGATAAAAGAAAGGTACTACATTGTTCATTTCCTTCAATAACCATAACAGTATAATAACCTCACATAAAACTAATGGGATGAATACACTTCCCATATCAGCCTACATAAATAATACTAACTAATTCGTATTGTAATGGACATTTTATGCAGCCGAGCTGAATTGGCTTCTGTTACCCCTGTAATATTATAGTTGCTGAAAGAATATTGAAAATATTAGGAGTATTGTCACCATGGTAACCATAATGTTAGCTTCGAGATACGCATTTGTATTGAATAGTATGGAACACCTGCTCGGAATTCCGACATCCGATTTTAAGTTGATTTTGATATCGTTCTTAAATGTTTGAAAATGACATCGAATCGATCATTATTTAAATGTTTACACATTTGACAGCAATATCGAAATCGACTAAGTTGTGTATCGAGATTCGAATGTGCGGTGTAGGTTTTCCGACGTATCTATTTATGGGTTTTAGAAGTATTTGTTCCGTTTGGGGATTAAACTCATATTATGTTTGCACTTAAAAGTATAACATAAAACATAACACTTATCTAAACTTGAACCTCATGGTAACTTTCACAAGATTTAAATTGCTATGGTCTTTGTTCAATAGGACCCACGACAGATCATGATGATCCATATCTGAATAAACAAGGTTATGTCTGTATGCCTTTTTTCCACTGAGAATACATCGAGTTTCCTGCATACTTTTCAAAACTTATCAAACAACGTAAAAGTCCATCGGTAAAACCATAAATTACGCGTGAAAATATTTTCAGGGTAAGCTGTAATAAAATACAAGTGATTGAAACAAAGTTTTCCTTGAGACGTACTCGTAAATTTATGAATTTTCAGTTACCATCCGACGAAAAATATATAAACGCTGTCTACGAAAACTTGAAATATGAACGCTATTTAGATTCTGCATATTTGAAACCAGATTTTATTTCGTATGTAAGTTGCATACAAATAGATGCGTTATGGTTGAAGAGTTTGTTTCAAAATTCAGTTTAAATGTTCCATTTATGAATAGATGCGACCAATTCATAAATGGAACATTTTGGAAGAAAAATAAAGGCCAGTGAAACGTACCGTGGGATTCTAAAATCAAAGTATTTCTTGAAACGGGAGATAGTAGAGGGTGTTTGCAGATAAATTAACCCTTGTCAACAAGGGGTGCAAAATGATTCTTGATTTAAACTTGATTAGAGATAAGTTAGAAGTAACAATATCTTTACTCAATCTGAACTAATTATAAAGAAATACAAAAGAAGAATTTCGTCATGATAAACACCTCTATTTTAAATGGCAGATTATATTGAGATTGATATTGATAAACTCATTCACATTAAACCTCTGTCTTTTTCTCAGAAGAAGTAGGCAGAGGTGTATCTAATGGTGGTCCCATGTGAGCCTATAGCATATATATAATAAGACACATTATTCAAACTCTGAAGCATATAAATTAATGACAGAAAAATCCAATACCGTTTAAGACCCCTTGCGCTACAGTACTACACATTCTCGCTAAGTCATTAAAGCTGTTTGTTCAACTCTTATAACTTTTATAAATAGAATACAGAATATTTCTTTTTCATATAATATAATAATATAATATAATATTCTACCACATTCACACAGCGCCATCTAGTCCCAAAGTAAGCAATTATATTTGCTTGTGTTATGGGTACTAAACAAATGATATACTACTTAAATACATTTTTTTTTTGTAAATACATACATATTATAGATAAATTACACCTAGACACAGAACAAACCTTCATGCTCATCACACAAAGATTTGTCCTGGGTGGGGATCGAACCCACGACCTCCGGCTTAGCAGTCAGGGTCACTAACCACTAGACCAACAGGCCAGTCAGATCAAAAGTCAATAATGTATAAATGAAGCACGTTCGTAACATACCTAGGTATTATTTTAGCGCGTCGTTATAATCATAATTTTTATTTTCAGCCTATAGTGGTCCACTGCAGTCCATAGACCTCTTTCACCATAAAAACGCCACTGCCACTATTTTGGCGTGTCCTATGATAAAATTTATTTCCTCATTTAATTCATTTCCCGCAAAAGAACAAATAAAAACAAATTGCGAGCCACAACATCCCTAGAGACAGTGTTTAACTGACTAGCATTTCCATCTACTAAATTCCAACGCGACCACGCTCCTGCAAAGATAATTAAACTATATTTTTTTCTTATAAAGAGCTTTTAATGTGTCTGTGTATGTGAACCAGAGAGCACATTGCAAGCCTTTTGCATATCAAAGTAGGTGAAATTCGTTGTGGCCAACGTTTGAACATTTTAGGACATAGGTAGATGCGTATTTACATCCAAAATGGGAACGTTGCAATTAAGTGTCATATTTCGTGGTTTTCAATTTTTACCCGACTGCCAAAAAGGAGGGTAATGTTTTTCGCGCGTATGTATGTATGTATGTGGGCATGAATGTTCCATTGTGACCTTCTGTAGCGTAAACGGCTGGGCTGATTTTAAAGTGTGAGGTGTCATTTGATTTGTATTTTTCACCCGAGTGTCATAGGCTATGTGACGTCAACAAAAAACCGATATGGCGGACGTAAACTGTCTTTGGTGCTATCGCAATATGGGTATCAGATGAAAGCTAATTAATAGCCTAATTCAAATATATGCAACTATTACCTGCGTCTCTTGTAACCTAAATAGCTTGACCGATTTTGAAGTGCAAGGTGTTGTTATATTCGTATTCATCATCAAATATTTAAGCCTGTAGACCTTTTACCTGTGTATTTTTCGAATTCTTTGCTTTAAATTAACTATCAAAGGCTATATTTAGGCAGTCGAGTTATTAGGTTTCTTAAATTAACTCTTGTTATTATTTAATTGGATCTATATTCTAAAAATACGTTCGCAAAAATGTTTAGAAAATTCTTTTAGTGTTGGATAGCACATTTACCGAGGAAGGCTAAATAAATAACATTACGCTACAGCCAATAGGAGCTGGGCAGTGGCCAAACAAAGAATGATCATATAGTTCTTCAAATTATTATGTAAGACATGTCTAATGACAGGAAATACTTGTGATGACTATTTCTACAACTTTATCACAGCAATTTCTACGTGTACAACAGACCATAGAAAAAGGTCAATCGAAGTGTTGGATTTAGTCTAATCCAAGCCTGTCTGCGTCCGGGATTTATCGTAGATTAACCCCCACTAACACGACCTTAACGTACACTTGTAACACGCTAGAGAATTCTTAATTACTAGAATTAAAGAATTAACTTGTCCACTAAACCTGAGATTTATGGGTGAAATTTTTTGACCTGATTAGAACGAACGAAGACAATAATAATAATATTCTACCACATTCAAACAGCGCCATCTAGTCCCAAAGTAAGCAATTAGGTATATTTGCTTGTGTTATGGGTACTAAACAACTGATATATACTACTTAAATACATATTTTTTTGTAAATACTTACATATTATAGATAAATTACACCCAGACACAGAACAAACCTTTATGCTCATCACACAAAGATTTGTCGAACCCACGACCTCCGGCTTAGCAGTCAGGGTCACTAACCTATAGACCAACAGGCCAGTCAACATCTACGATTGTAGGATTCAGTGGTATCGAATAGTTAAAGATAGGGAAATATGCAACGGTGAGGGGGGCAACATTTAAAACGGGGGCAACATTTAAAATCATTTAATAATATACTACATATACACCGCAACACTAATTACTGTATTACTAGAAGTATAACCGTGTATTGTCCGTGTAGTGATGGATTAAGCATATATAATGTCATTACGCCATTTCAACGGCGACTAATAGTAGTACACACCTTAAACAGACAAGAGCTCTGCAAGAAAAGGAAAATTCGATTTTAAGGTGTCAATTTTATCCAAGAAAATAAGCTGTGTTAAAATCATCAACTGTTAATAAAAGCTTTACAAAAAATACCAACCAAATATTTTCGAAATGAAAATACAAAATACATTCTAATTTCAGCATGACAAGCGTATTCTTTTATTCATTTTGAATAACTGTCACAATTAATCTTTCGTTGTAACTTAAATCTTAATTTTGTATTGAACTGAATGATATAAGGGAGTACATTTATCAACGTTGAAGAGAAAATTACTAAATATTCACGGCGGCGCTGTGTATTGTGGTTAGAGGCTGGAATACATTGATCGGTGTTCATTTGCTTTGAATTATTTCTAGCTGAAGCCGCAATATGGCGAATACTATTGTTCCTATGTTAGACATTTAATAAGCTACATTGCATTATAGTGTATGGAATAAAATAATAATAATAATGATATTCTACCACATTCACACAGTGCCATCTAGTCCCAAAGTAAGCAATTATATTTGCTTGTGTTATGGGTACTAAACAACTGATATACTACTTAAATATTTTTTTTTTCTAAAAACATACATATTATAGATAAATTACACCCAGACACAGAACAAACTTTCATGCTCAACAAAGATTTGTCCTGGGTGGGGATCGAACCCACGACCTCCGGTTTAGCAGTCAGGGTCACTGACCACTAGACCAACAGGCCAGTCAAAATAAAATAAACGATTAAATAGTCAGATTCTGTATTTTGGTATTTAACCTATACTAATATTATAAAGCCGAGAAGTTTGTCTGATGTTGTTCTACTGGTCCGATTTGAAAATTATTTTATTGTCGCATAACCCATTTATCGAGGAAGGCAATATAACATCACGCTACTGCCAATAGGAGCTGAGCAGTGGTCAAATAAAGAAGACGGGCGCGAAGCTTCGCGCGAGAGCTAGTTAATTAATATAATTCAACACGTATTACTCCGTAGCTACATACCCTAGAAGAAATTCTATGAGTATGTCTGATCCACCAACCCGCACTAGGCCAGCGTGAGTGGAGTTTGGCCTAAACCCTCTCAGCTCTCTAGTTAGGGGAGAGGAGCGTTATGACATGTCCTTCTTCAAACGAGGTTTATTTATTTACTTATTTATTTAATAATAGGACAACTTACAAAACATACACTTTGGAAAGAATCACACAATGTTCTAAGTGGCTCAAGCAATAGTGCTGTTTCAATTACAAGTTGCCACGACATGCATTAAAGTTAACAAGGTATATGAGCAAACAATGTTATTGAAATATTTTTGAGAAACAACTAATTTTATATTTTCACTTAAAACTAAGTTGGTTTAAAGAGAGCTATCCTCTCTAGGTAGGCAGCTGCTTGGCTGTGCCCCTAACATTGCCAACGTCCATGAGCGGCGGTAACCACCACTAGCTCGTCTGCCACTTCAGGCACTAAAAAAAAAAAAGACCCGAGCCCAGCAGAGGGACTTAATGGGTTGCTGATGAAACTCCGTAGCTATCCATGGTATGGTGCTCTTTAATTCGTAGAATCTATCTGCCTCATCATACTTGAATAAAATAATCAATCAAATGGGAACTAGAAAGACAACTTCGTACCATTTTAATTACATAATGACTGCAGTATAATAATAACTTAAGCTTGACAACGATTCCTTAGTATTATAAGTACTTATCTACAGTCATAAAATCTACATAGCTAGCCTTCATAATATGGACCCTACAATAAGAAAAACTCAAAGAAAACTTTACCTACTTTAACCCAACAGCTTAACATTATGTGAAATAAAAGTAAACAAAAACAGATTTTACCCAAACTAGGGACAACAAGTTGAACATTTGAAGCCAAGTTCTTGCACTTTCCAATATCGTTCGGGTACAAATAAGCCGAATAAGTAAGTAGTATGTAATAATAGAAAGGTTTCGAGGTAATCACAACAGAGGGGTATCCGTAGGGAATCATTTTTGACGCACAATTTATATATCAGGCCATCTATACGTAGATAGGACAATAGCAGCGATATAGAAATTATCAAATAGGGATATTGATATGTATATTGATGTCATAATGTTTAAAAATATCTACATCTTTAATCGTATAACTCTTCGTTATACGATTAAAAATAAGTCTTACCTATTTTTTATTTCATTTGGATCAAATACATGAGACTCATTAACAAAAACAACACATAAAGTAAAAAAATAGGTGTTACCAAATTTGCCTAAGGCCAGTTCACTGACAAGGTTGAGCTCTGAGAAGAACTTGGCAAGAAACTCAGGCAACTCTTTTTAATCATCATCACTACTTAGTATAAAACAAAGTCGCTTTCTCTGTCCCTATATCCCCATGTATGCTTAAATCTTTAAAACTACGCAACGGATTTTGATGCGGTTGTTTTTAATAGATAGACTGATTCAAGAGAAAGGTTTATAGGTATAAAATACATACCACGCGGGCGAAGCAGTTTCATTTCTATTATGAGCAAGAAATTGCGACGTTGCCATTCATAAGTAAAAATACTTATGAATGACAACGTCGCAATTTCATATTGGAAGCTTAGGATACAAATAATCTTACTCAATTTAAAACAAACATTATTGCGAGTCTCTTCTACAGTACTGTAGCCACATTTCTATAAAGTCTACCTGAATAAAGCGGAAACTTTATTTCACTCGGTGTCAGACCCGTAATCGAACGATCGAAGCCTTAAATTATACAGCCCGTTTTAACTACCTATTTTCGTTTCGATAGGTCATTGTGGAAAATGCGCTCGCATTTTAAATTATATAATGTTTTGATAATGAATTGAACATGAAATGAAGCGGAATTTATTAAGCCATTAACAATACAGGGTTGAGCAGAGATTAAACTCTGTAAATCATATGGATTTTGTTTAAAATAATATCGTATAACAAAGTTATGACATGTGATTCCCTAACTGAAATGGATGCGTCATCTTTTTTTTAGATCAGTTAAACTAACTGTTATTGTGGAGTAGCCGTCAAGGTGCTCATCTAATCATTAACATCGCCAAAATAACTTGCAGTCAGCACTGAACAACAAAACAACTGAACAACTTAACTGACATACAGCCACACTCAAAACAATCAATGAATCACACATCCATTAATATCTAACTTGATTCTATTGATTATTTTGGTCGTCAATTATATTAATATACTTTAATTAGATTAAAGTGTTAAAAACTTGAAGTTATTGATATTTTATTTTTAAATACCATCGTATTAAATGATCAATCTGTTCAAAAACAGTTAACTTGTAATTTATTTTAAGTATTCAATATAAGCCCATATAAATTCAAATGCTTGAAGCCTATCTATGTGTATATTTGCTCGGTTTTACAATGAAGGAAAACATCATACGGAAACCCGCATGGCAAGTTGTTTGTAACGTTATCGATGTTGTGTGAAATTTCGCAAGGACACAAAATAAATATCATCTCATTTTCTTTCTCTCTAAAATAAGGCTGGAACAGAACCGTTGTCTTTGGCAATGCGGAAAAAATATAAATACAAATTCACCAAAAAAAGTTTTATTTATCATGGCACCTCATATGTGTCATACATAATAATAATTATGTTTATCTTAGTATTACAAGCTTCTAAAATTAGACGTCAATTACGGCGGGTATAGTTGACAGTAAAATTGCTTTACCACCCTTAGTGTAAATGTCGTTTGCATATCACAAAACAATAATGTCTATATTTGCTTGCAAGTGACATAGGTATAGTGGCAGTTATCTTCAATGCGCGTCGTCAACATTAATAAATGAGTCTTATTGGATTTTAATTTTCATGACATTTTTGTTAAAAGTGGTCAGGTATATACACATATGGTCGACTAATACACAGCACTTAGCAATTTACTAACTTTAATATAACTATGGAAAATAACACAAAACAGTTCATCTTAGCCTGTGTTCTGACTTTACTCTTAGAAGATTTTAATGTCTGTATTGAAGTGTTGAATTCTGATTATAAAAAGATACAATCAATATAAAATCAGCCCCCGTATTTATCCTTAATGTCAACAAATTCATACGTCGTTACCGTAATCGATCAGAAGCGGTTTGGCAAGTCAATCCGATGTCACGTCCCTTAGGCTGAGCCGTGGGCCGTGACGTGTATACCATGTGACCGGACAACGTCTAGGTAATTTCCCTTGACAATGGCTCGAGCTTGTGTGGTGTAAATTATAGGTGACATTGTAACACGTTGGGCGCCAATAAGCTTACGGAGTGATGTGCATGATGTGTTATTGGATGAAGTGTTAATCATTCATGAGTATTTATTGCTTTACCAAAGCAATATCCTTGAGATTGAGACTATATAACGTTTTAGAGTTCACGTGTAAGCCAAATAAAATTTGAAGGAAAATGATTTTGTAAACATATTGGGTAAGCTAAGCATTAACAAGCTAAGTTATTGAATATAGACTGGTGTTCTACGATAACTTCTATTTGTGATTTAATTAAGATTACTTTTAAAATAGCAAATATTATCATAAAAAATTACGTAATTCATGGCGTATAACAATATTTATCTTGTAAAACAATTTTATTAATGTTGCCTAAAAGATTTATAGAAAGGTACCTTAAATATATTGATATGAATAAAGTCCCACGGTGGGGTGCCAATATCAAATATAATAAATTGAGCCAAATCACCTTCGAACCTTGTCCAAACATTGACCAAACGAAACAAATGTTTGCCGATTTCACTCATATGTCACCCATTATGTGGTGGAGGGGTCATCACGTCTTTATTACAGACGTACGGACAAACAATCAACCATTGACACCTTTAATAAACTTAGACAAACATATAAAAGTAAATGACGACGTTCATTTTCTCAGCATTGTGACCTACCTTTTTTATTAACATTCGGCGAAGTTGTATTTGTGTAATCATCTCATATTTGTCGTTCTTTGTTATTACAATTTATAATAATTTTTTGCCTTTCTGTAAACCGATTCTTAATATCTTCAAACATGGAGAAAGTTATCATTATTTACCCCAACATCGGGAAAACTTTGATTTGCTTATTTTAATTCGGGTCTAAATATCGCTTGATATTAAAATATAGCAGCAAAAAGGTCATTGTGATCACCTCATCTCTTGAATTGTTCTCAATGACTTTTACCACCCCCTTTCGGGTTAGGTACATCTGACTAATCGCCAACTTAGCCCAGCGTAGCGACAACTGGCTTCCCTTGAGGTGACTGACCCCTCCAAAAAAAATCCTGTGCGTTGACAAACTTATGAAATACATTTGCATCAAAATATTAACACATTTTTAACATGACTAAAAATGCAGATTGAAAGCGATGTTAGCGTTAACATGAAACTGAAATACAAACTGCATAAATTTAGAAATACTCAGTAATTTATATCGTCAACCATATTAAAATTTGTTAGCGAAGTAAGGACGACTTGAGAACGGTGCAATCAGTCGCAACAAACAGGTGTCTGTGAACAAAGTTCGTCGATTTTGCTTCCTGATCTCATCTTCAGTTCCATTTTGTGCAAACGAACTTGCGAAACTGGCACTGATGGAGAACTTTATATCCATAAACCATTCATGCCCGTCTAATATGAGTTCAGAACTTAACTAGGTTTTAATGAGTATTGGATATTTGTAACTATTATCAGTAAATGGTTTACTCTCTTCCCTCCTCATCAGTTCTGTCAACCTTCTTCACTCACAGGAACACATTACGGCGTATTTTCTTATCTTTAAGTTCCTCCATATTTATAGACGCTAATGAAAATGGATCGTGTAGGCCTTCGCCATGCATATTTAAAAAGGTTAAATACGTTTTTCAAAGGTATTTTTTTAATGATAATCAGATAGACGGGCACAGTGATAGATTGGTACTTCGTCAGGTCGATGGAGGTCATCAGAATAATTTAATTTTCCAATTGCTCCCTATTTTGTTTGTAAATGTAAGGTCTGGAAGTTTTTTAGTGCTGATGCTAAAAAGTTTTGAGTGGAAACGAGCCATGGCTGTAAAATAAAAGCCTACTTACTTAACTTCTTTCTCTTTTGTCTTTATGTTATTTTATGTACTGACAGGGGCTTTTAGACCCATTTACATGTAGCACAGCAGATGTTTTTGAATAAGAAATATAAAATAATTAACGTAACATTTCTGTGTGTGCAAATTAACCAACAAATAATTAATCTTCTGTAGTAGGTATAATTAGCTTGTCTTTTTATTATTTGCCTAAATTCAGGTTATCTTGTAAATATTTAGTAATACATAATAATATAATTAACTGCTACAATAAAATATACCTTCTTGCCATTATTTCAATATAAAAAAAAAACAATTAAGATTAATTAAACTTAATCCATTTCGTTCGAAACTTTTCTTTCCATAGAATCTATAATAGTAGCAACATTATGAATAAACAGGAGTCCATTTAAACTGCTGAACGGAATAGTGCACTTACGAATATCAATTTCATTTCATTATAACTTGAACTCTCCCCACACACTCGCCGCTTTCGGTATGATTTCAGGTTGTTATGCTTGAAGTTGAAGTCGAACTTTGGCTTTTAGCTCAGATTTAGAGAACTCAGAGTCTCTTGCAAGATTTTGCGAATGACCAAACGCGTTTGATCAAAACATTACGTGTTTTTTGTATAGACAACTAAGTATTTATAGTATTGTCACTAGTGAGCGTCATGCATAGGAATTGTAGTTTAGAAAATCGCAAAAACTACTGCTAGGCTCTCTGATATCGGCGCCAAAGGACAATATTGTTTGAAGAAGATTAGTTTTAAAAGTTTAGTTTTAGTTTTAAAAAGACAACGCCCGCACTAGGGAACAAGCCCTGTGTCGCGGGGAGCTTTACAAACATGAAACTAACGGACACAAAGTACACCCAGACTAGAAACAAATATCTATGAATCACACA
The DNA here is from genome assembly GCA_905147015.1 of Laspeyria flexula. Lineage (NCBI taxonomy): Eukaryota > Metazoa > Arthropoda > Insecta > Lepidoptera > Erebidae > Laspeyria > Laspeyria flexula. The sequence continues at coordinate 3,807,680 of LR989964.1, read as the reverse complement.
AATATTTGTCTCGTGTGGGAATCGAACCCACGTCACCCAGCACGGCGATGTAGTGGCGAGGCGACCACCTTAACCACTGCGCCACGGTGACAGTCTCAGATGATATTATTTCATTACTTTCATATGCCATTATTACGGTGATATATTTTTATGATGCTCATGACAAACAAAACTTTTCCTTTTATCATATTAATATAATAAATTGCAAATATGTTAAGATTACCTTCGAGAAAGTTGTTATAGCTTCATATATTTTACTATAAGCAACGATAAGTTTTATCTTAGAGTTTAATATATATATATTGTTAAATATTTAATATTATATTATTAAAGATTTTGCCAGCAGTTTCAACCGCGTGAATGATCAATGATGTTCGCCAGGATTTACAATATATCTAAATTATATTTCATGAAGATCGGTTTAGTCGTTAAGACGTGATAGCGTATAGCGTAGTAAGGATTGTTGTTATATTTAAGAGTCCCTAAAAATATTAAGCATTTTATTGCAATAAAATAAATCTGTCTCAAGTCATGTGAAACTAGAATTAGCCAGTATAATTGGATGTATGAATAAAACAGTATGATAAACTAATATAATCTATGTTAATGTATTTGAGGAGTATGTCAGCCCAACATGTATCAAAGCAACTTGATGACGTAACGCTGGTTTTTGCGCAATATCGCGATCAAGCTACCCACACATCGCCGAAAAAACCTTTGAAATTTCCAATAAACGATTTCCGAACGAAACCGAAAACTTATTATATTTCTCCGTTTATACAGCTAATACAAATTAGTTAGTTAATTAGTTTTATTTAACAAGCGTTCGGTTACCAAACTTTGAACTTAGTTGAACAAAGTACGATTTATTTTTAATATTTACACAGCTTCGCAAAGTTTGCTTTAGCCGACTTGATTAATAGCGTGTTGGCGCAAAAGTTTACGCTGATAGACCATTTTTATCTTGACAGCTTACGTATTAGATAAGATCTTTTTCGTTACCCCTTTGTCGGTAACGTCCTTTTGTCGTGATAGCACTTGGACAAACCCAAGAAAAAGTTTGAAAATAAATTTAGATTGAAACTAGCTGCCGACCGCGGCTTTATTCGCGTGGTATGTTGGTAAATTGGGTGAGGCCTATGTTCAACAGTAGACGTCATTGGGCTGATATGATGATGATGATGATGACGTCGGTAAAAAGTAGCCGGGCGAAGTCAGTGCCTAGTATTGCTATTTGAAAATTTTGCGTAGATTTTTTTATGAGAAGAAGATATATTTATAAATCTTATCTATACAAAAAAATAAAAGTGTCTGTTGTAATATCTAAATAACAGCTTTTTAGAGTAGGCATATGAAATTATTACGTTACTTATCACATATACACTATATAACTCACTTAGTAAAATTGTTGTCTATCTGTTTGTTTGAGGTAAAGTCCGAAACTACTGAACCTATTTTACCGGGACTTTTACTGGCACTAATGATACTGTTAAAACGGTATTTACTCCTTAGTAACTTACTACTTTGATTTTGGAAAAAATATCGGGGTTACGTGAATTAAAAACCTATGAAATCAGACGGAAACGAAGTCGCGGGCGCAGTTAACACAGAAAACATATTTTTACCTCCAGCCACAAAGATAAAGCATATATTATCGTTTTAACAGTAATATTTTAGTTTGAAGATACAAAGCAACTTAAAGCCTGGCACCTTAGCAGTAATAAAGGTGTTGCAGCTGAGGCTAGGTTGCCGTAACACCTAGTTTGTGGCGCAATTAAGGTAGATACGTGGTTTAAGCATCACTTGAGCTGAGGATAAACGAGCCTGTGTGAACTATTGTTAAGACCGTTTATACTTACAATTTAGTGTCATATTTCGGGGTTATCAATTTTTATTATGTAATCGAAGTTACACACACATTCTTTGGAGGAGACCCATGCCCAGTAGTGGGATGTTTATGGGTTGAAATGATGAATCGGAGTTATATTTTAAAAATATGTTTAATACACTTTTTTATGGTAAGCGGTTTCCGTAGCCTGCAACACTAGGGGCATCACGAATGAGTTGCCAAACCTAAAAAACCTATTTATTACCAATTATAAACATAAAATTTTAAATTTTTTAAATAAGTTCGGATGTTGTTGAAATTGGCGGATTTAAGGCCTTTTTCGCCAGAATTGGCCATTGGAATTTGTGTAATTGATTAAATTGGATTAAGAAACAATTGAATTTCATTAAATGAAATTCAATTGTTTCTTAATCCAATATTTTCTCTTTTAACTTAAATGGTACAAATTGCACGATTATTATTTTCAGTCCTCTCAGACGTGGGATTAGTTGGCAGCGAGCCAGATTGTCATAAAAGCCGAATATAAAATCGATAATCTGCACGGAACCCATGACTGAAGGTCATCTGTTAGTGGGACAAACCTTTAGGTTTCTTTCATAACATAATTATATTCTTACTTACATTTTTACTTACAAACCCTCTCAGCTCTCAAGTTAGAGGAGAGGAGGACCCGATCCCAGCAGTGGGACTAAATGGATTGCTGATGTTACATTTGGCTGTCTTATTTTACGTTGCAATGGAGTAATGAACAGGTTGATTTTTTGCAGAGGAATAGTCGGAGAACTTTAGAGCATTTTTTGGAATACGTTTCCTTTGATCACGCAGATAAAGTTAGAATTTTTAAAATTAACAATCAATTTTGTAACCTCTACTCCACTCTTAGCAGAGTAAAAACAGCTCTGCATTACCTGAAAACAAAAGATACAGCTTATGAATTTCAACAAAGACAAAAATACTGGTTTTTTATTCTGCCGTATGTTTTAGTATTAACACTAAAATGCGTGCATGTATTGCGAAAGATAACAATATTCATACTTTCAGTATTGCAAACGTTCATAATAATATATAGGTATAAGAAAAACAAATCATCGAACGTTTTATACGCTTACACATTAAAATTTCACGGAAATTATGTATTTAAAGTACGGTTCGTTGTCAACAGATAACGTGAAGATGTGCCTCTAAAAAATTAACGTAGAAAGACTTCGTTATAGAATCGAAAAATAGGGACAAAGCTTCACAGTTACCGACAATGCCGTGGCGTGGGTGGCTTCTCAATTTAGACAGGATATTTAATAATTTGTGTTTCATTACAGCCAGTACCAACGTCTAAAAGAATTGCTACCCTTACTTTCTGAGCGCTTTTACAACTTTAATGAAGGAGATTTTAATCTTCCAGTAAATTTGGAAATTCGAAACTTTGTAGACACTGTAACCGTTTTTATCGGAACAAAATTATACTTACTTTTAATTACAAGAGTTTGCCGAGTACTTGCGGACATAAGTACTTACATACATATAGAATGAACTTAATAACTTTTTATCAGTCTATGGAAGTATGAAGTATGTATATCTTGATGTAGGTATATCAAGATAATGTTCAAAACCAATATATCGAGATTTTAAATCGATAATAAATTAATATATTTATTTAACAACTTAATGCACAAAGGCGGTCTTAATGCAAGAGGCATTTTCTACCAGGCGACCTTAGAGTGATGCAGAGATAATTTATAAATATTTTGAACTACTATTTTAATTTAAATATTTACCAGTGAATGTTTGTTAAAAATAACCTCAAAATCACAAAACTGTAAAATTAACACATAATATTAAAAATAACAACTTTTTAAATTAACGTTGTGCGTCGACTGCTATGAATGAAAATCGGCTTATAACGTGTTCAGTTTAATAATTAAAGCGTTGACACACAAAGGAGTTTAATTAAATCTAACTATGTGTGCTGGTAGCTGGTATCCCTGTGCCGTGATATTTCATAAACTGGCTACAATTTCGGCGCGAAAGATTGACACATTCTGACAGGACGCCATTTTGAATTCATTGGCATTTTATGAAAAAACGTGACGACTGCACAGTGAGTATTGAACCAATATTGCAAATGAAATTGAAAATTGAGTACTAAAAATATTTGTGTTTTCGCTGAAAATTAATTAACAAAACATATGCCACATGTACCTATGTAGCTGGTTTGGATTGTGAAATCTAAGCTATTAGGCTATATCTTGCAATGTCTTTCGACAATAATATAAACTTCCTAAAAAACCAGGCTATAAACACGTTAATCATCTTAAAAGTACTTACTTATACAAAAAATCCCGTTCACTGATATTACAAGTAGTATCCCTTAGGGTTCTAACGATGTGAATATTTAACAGTCATCGATCCCCAAGGAAAAACTTAGCCAATTTCAACCGCTATTAATCACAAATTGAAAATCTAATCAGTATTCCCTTGATTTTTTGAATTATTCATATCGATATGATTGGCCAGAGGACCTATTCCAATTTTAAAACGTATTTTTCTCAAATAATTAAAATAAAATAAAATTAAACAACAAAAGAGTAAATAAAGTTATTAAATAAAATTCTATAAACATTTGACTTTTATAAAATGTAACACAGTTATTGTTTCCTTTCAGAAGGCCTACTCGGATCTCGACATATTCGGCCAAACAAATATCGAAATTTGGAAAAGGGTCCCTAAGCGTCGTATTTGTTTAAAATCGAATTTTCTCTACTGTTATACATAAGCGTTTAAAAACGCTAGTCTACTACTATAATTTACCAACCTATATAGATAATTCTCATAAAATAAAGCTAAAGAAATATCAAAAGATAACTTATTAATTAAGTAATTTTGTCTAATTAGTGATGAGGCTCAAGTCGGTAATCCTTAACCGTGGATTAATTTTATAAGCTCATTAATTATGTTATATTTATCAAGATAAGATATTTAAATATTAAGGTAATTGGATTAAGATGGAACCCAAATATAAGGAGAATAGCGGCATTAACTTTTCTTAAAGATAATTTTCCTGAAATATAGTACGTATAATACTTATAATAATAACGATTATAATAATAAAATCGTTTATTTGGAATTACAATATTCCTTGTAAAAAGAGAAAAATACAAAAAATTTAATAAATTGTTCCTAATTTGTATTTTTTTTTTACTTCCACGAAAATGCACACAAGAAAATCTTAGAGTTAGCACGTAGTTTTATTATAACTTAAAAATGTATTTAACAAAATCTAATGTCTCAAAATTGATAAGCCTCTGACCTCTAAATTCAATGAAATTTTAATTGCTAATAGAAATTTGAATATAAATATCAAGCAAGTCACTAATTTTGAATAGAAACCGGTGTCCATAGAACCGGTAAAGTTTCGGTATTTAAACTTCAGAAGCGACTTTATGAATATTTCAACGAGGCTAAAAGTAACTACGATTTTAAATTTGATTGACGAAGGTTTAAAATTAAAGATCGCGTTTATAAAGTTTATTAATTTCAATGACAAGCAATCAAACGTAAAACGTTCATATCCTATTTGAGACTAACTGTAAGTATATTACATTTAAATAATTTATAAAGCTATAATAAGCTAAATTCCCTACACATTCTTTGGAGGAGACCCGTGCCCAGCAGTGGACGTTAGCAAAGTGAGTATATATATATACAGGGTGTATACGACGATACGACATTAAATGACAAGGCAGCCAGTGTTAACCCTTATAAACATATTCTGATATAAATTATTTAAAAAAAAAAAGAAAAAAAAAAAGAGCTACACATTATTTAAAGTCGAAAAATTTAAGAATATAAAACTGCACAGTATTTTTCTATCATGACGTTTTCGACATGACTACGACAACAGTGCGGAACAGAGTAAGAGATAAGAGAATATGAAAGAGTCAGAGATATTTAAATGAATTGAATGACGTAATGACAACATACGATCAACGTAAACACCTACAAGTTGTTTAAAACTGTGAACAACTGTGACATAAAGAAAGTACATTTGCGTCTAAACTATTGCAAATTTCTGTTTAATTTTTTTGGTATAGCCTTCTAACATCACATCCTACACGTGGTTTCATTTAATTTCGTACCGTCGTATACACCCTGAATATATACTTTAATGACTCTGATACATACGCACACTTTAAGTTGGACTAGATCTGCATATAGTTTGCCTAGGTTAGGTAAAATGGGTTGTAGTCTTGTATTGATTATATATCTATCTAGCATTACATGATTGTGAGTCAGCATAATTACCGAGGCTGAACAGCGTCTACCCTCGGTTACCGGTTTTACCGGTCAAATTTCAAAAGACGAATGCCAAAAATATAATTCGTTCCGACAACGTTATTTCTAGTTCGTTAAACATTAACAAAACAGAATGAAATCAAGTATAAAAATCATCTAAATTATCTTTATTTGTCGTTTCCACGAATTCGCTGAAGTGTTGAACAATATTTGATTATCTATTGCGTATTATTCAAAGTAATTAATGTCGACTTGTATTTTTTGTTGATCGCTTTTATATTCATGCTTGTTTTGGTACTGTTTAAATAATGGTTTAATTAGGTTATCGTGTATTTGCAATGTAATTGGGGCAAGTTTCGTACATGAAGTCACTTTTTTTCAGCATATTTTCTTCAAATGCTCACAGAAATGTTGAGTTTTCTGTAAGCAGTGTAATGATGAAGCCTACATTAAATATTAAGTAATTTCCTTTTCTTTGTTTTAACATTTTATATAAATACAAGTAATGGAAAAATTCAAACCCCGTCCGTCAAACAAGTCCCATTGTGGGTTTAAATTTTTCCAATACTTGTTCAGCATTTGTATAAAATTATAATAGTATGTATATAAGATGATTATAATTACCATAATAACCGAATACCTATTCTTCTTAAACTTAACTTAAAAGACAAGAGCTAATAAAACAAAACAAATAATTATATCCAAAGAAACAGAATGACAATCGTCAACCGTTTTACTACAAAATGTATAATTTAAATAAACCGCCATTTAGTTCAACATATAGCTATTAACACCCTCATAAAGTTCCATTATTTTTAATAGTTAACATAATTTCTGCGGAGGTGTTAACCCCTCGCTGTAGGTGACAATCCGGACCGTGTTATTAAGGTTCAAATTATTATGAAGTCGAGAGTGAATTATAGAGATGAAAATATTTGTAGGCTTAGGGAAGTTTGTAGTAATATTGTTATGGAATTTTCACTGTGTGTTGTGTGTTAATATAATAAATATTTTGATAATAGCTGCCTTGGTGAAGTTGCAAGTGTGTAAAGCTGCTTTGGAAGAGACCATGGCATTGATTCCCGGTAGGAGTAGACAAAATGATATCTAGAAACTCTCAAAATTAGGTTCAGAAAATTAAATCCTAAGTCCATGTCTGATCCACCAACCCGCACTAGGCCGGCGTATGTGGATTATGGTCTAAACCTTCTCAACTCTCTAGATAGAGACTTGAATGGGTTGCTGATGATGATGATGGCGAAATTCGAATGTGTTCAAATCCTTCCTATTCTTTTGAAAATATAAGATACTGCGAAGTATATAATGCCATGTAAAAGAAACAAATGATGTTATGGTAAATGGCAATTTATATACTGCCTAGCTAAGAAAAAAGGCGCAGTTGCATCACATATGTTACCGGAAAAACGCATTTAAAGTAATCTTTAGGTACAATTTCCCTTAGACTTGAAATGCACTTATGTCTTCTCTTTTTTGGTAGGTCAGTATATGGGACCTAACTTAGCCGGAGAAATGTAAAGGTGTTGAAACTCTACTTACCCCTTAAGGCAACATATAACACCAAGATATATAATGTATACTAAATACTTAAAGAGCTAAAGAGTTTGTACGTTTATGTGGTTGGTTGGTTGTTGTTGGCTTCTTCAAACGTGGTTTAAAGAGAGCTATCCTCTCAAGGTAGGCAGCGGTTTCTGTGCTAGCATTGCTAACGTTACCATCAGGTGGGTCGTAGTGGTCTGCCGCTTTAGGCAATAAAAGCCTTCTTTTAGTGTTGGATAGCTCAATTATCGAGGAAGGCAGGAAGGTATATAAAGCAGCTGAGAAGGAGCCAAACAAAGACCCACGAGAGAAAAATCCCACGTGACAGCTGGTTATTAATATCACATTAAGGCGTAAGTAGTTACCGCAGCGAATACAACTAGGTATGCATAACGATTACATAAATACAGATTTAATCACGTAAGCGAGCGATATTGCCAACGTACATATATTATATGTATATGTCATTCATATGTACGTGTTGTGAAGCAGATTGCATACAATCCCAAGCACACCTGGGACTGGAATAACGCCAAACTAATCCCGCTATACAGATATTACAGGTATTAAATGGGTTTAACTGGATCGTATTCTATACTGTTAAGTAAAGAAAAGACGCTATGTGATTTGAATCTAAATACAATTACAATAATTTGAATTTCAATTGCACGTTTAAAATTAAAATTTTCTTTAATGTTATGTAAAAAAAGAATATGTGTATTTGAATCTATATTTGCAATTTAATAAAGTAGAATTTAGATGATAATTTCACATAATAATGTTATAAATTATTAGAAGTCGCACGGGCGGGGCTTCACTCCCGTCGTTCTTTATTTGGCCACTGCTCAGCTTTTATTAGCCGTAGCGTAATTTTATATAGCCTATAACCTTCCTCAATAAATGGGCTATCCAAAACTAAAATATTTTTTCAGATCGGACCAGTAGTTCCTGAGATCCTAGCGTTCAACCAAACAAACAAACTCTTCAGCTTTATATATATTAGTATAGATACCTAGAAATAAATCTTTATTGAAAGAATGTGTTTTCATATTAACTTCGATAGATTAGAGGTAGTTTTTTTTACCTACCTACTTTATTTAGCGTCAAATTTAAAAATGAGACACGTGCCCAGCAATGTGATGTTTATGGGTTATAATGATGATATCATTGTAATTGTGAATACCCCTTTTCTTATATTAAGTCAATATTCTCATGTTCGTTGAAAAATTAAGAAGAAAGATGTTTATAACTAAACGCCGGGCGACCGCGGGTTGGCGGCCGTCGCGGAGAGGAGGGGGCGCTCCGAGCGCGCTGTCATCGGAATGACAGACTGCACTACTGCGTCATCGTCCCTCGCCAAACACTCACGCGCATAATTAAAATATTGTCACTTTATCAAAATTATATTATACAGTCCACTAAGTATTATCGGAGTCTCCATTACGCTATCCTAGTAACATCTATAGGATAGGACACCCCAATACAAAGATAATATCCTTTCTTTTCAGTTCACCAACGAACACAACAGCTGAAATATTAACCAAAATTAACTAAACAATGAAACTTGCGCATTTCTAAAGCTAACTAAATCAACAATGAACAATGCCTAAATTTTCATTACGAAGTCCTATAATTTACAAACGACAAACAAATACAAAATCAGAAACCAATAAATCTAGCTGGCGTCAATAGTGTAGTCCTTTGTTAAATTAATTGGGATCGCAACTTGCTGATAAACCATTCGGCACTGTAATAAAGTGGGTATCGTGATTACCAGATAGGGTACAAATTTCAACGATTTCGCTGATGCATGTATTTAGATGGAGAACTGCGTTAAATTTTGTGTTGTAGCTGAATTTAGTTGACAATCAAATGCTGCGTGTTTCGATGGATTACTTTATTAGTTTATATATATGAGTGTTTGTGTATGTATGTTTCCAATTTTGTGCTGTTTCATGCAAAAACTGCAGAATGGATTTAAATAAAACTTTGCATTCAGATCAATATGATGAACTTATATTTACCTTGTGTTTCTTTTAGTTTCGGTAATGTCTAGTAATATGCAGTAGGTGTTAAAATACCATAATTATTCATTCACATTTTTAAATTATAGGAAAATAAATTAAAAAATTTAAATAAAGCAACGGAATTGGACCATCGACAATCATTTTTTTAAAGACATTCGAGTTAAAAAGACCACAATACTATTTCAATTTAAAGAAGTTTCCCATAAAGGAGTATTGATTCGTTCTTGAATCATTAGTAGTTTTAAACCTTCGTTTACGGCAGGCCGCCTGCCAGTATCATAAGATGTATAAGTTGGATGTCGCATCTCTTTGCTGTCTGGCCTCATTAAAGTATCTCTTTGCAAACTTCCTTTAAAGTTCGACGCGCCATTTTGTTTTAATAGTTATTGATTTAGTTGCGATATTATTATACTATCTTTATATTAGCAGGCTACGAGTGTGTGGGACGGCTGAGCAAGAGGTCTCGAGTTCAATCCTTTGATCAGGGCAAAATAGTAAGTATTGGGTTTTTCTGTCTTGAACTAAAAGAATGAGCCCGAAGTCAGGGAATAAACTCGTTTTACAGTCCCCTATTACATGGCGGTATGGGACCAAATAGTTGGCGAAATATGGGTGTAATGGACCTCTGACTGCGCCTTCGAGAGAAACGGCGCGATGCTATGTTTATGTGTCATTATCATCTTATGATAGCTGTTAAATTGCAATTGTGACACTAAAAATGTTTTTTTTAATGTTAATTAATTATGTGCTTTTTTTATTTTGCTTCTGTGTTTTTTACAAATGTGTGCTTACAAATATTTTTTTTTCTTTCTTTCTTTCTCATGTACCTGTCAAGCAATCCTATACTAATATGCTTAATTTCTCCCAAATGTTCATGCATAATATTAGCGATAGAGACACCAGAAATACGATAGGTATACGAATGAATACTCCACGTGCTCTATTACATAATTCACTTACAAAATGGTAACACACAGATAGCACAAACGTAAAGTGTAAATAGACTCTGTGCGGATTACGGGTTAAGGTTCTCTTCATATTAGTAACAGAGAATACACCCCAATCGGACTGTTAAATCTCTCCATATAGCGAAATAACCATACCTACGGAAACGCTGCAATATAATTGTAAATAAATTTATGTAGGATAAATAAAATGAATAAATTAAAGTCAAACCTGTTAATAAAGTACATAATATAGATTACAAAACACTAAGTAGTATTCAAAACACTAAGTAATTTCGTTAAATTGATTACAAACACTATTTAAAGTAATAAATTTAACGAAGAAAATTCACGTGATCATACAGTAAGGTATTTATTTATATTATTTTATAACATATTTGCTCGTAAAGGGTCTCTTATTTCACCAATTTCAGTGTCGTAATGTATCTCATTACGCACTAGTGCGGTAATGTAAAGTAAAATATGCGGCGTCTCAAGATCACATACTAATAAATCAAGGGGCTCCGTCTAAAACGAACGGTACCTACTTTTTTAAATCTTAGCAAAGAGTTTTTATGTCAGAAAAGTGGTCAACATTTTATGAATAAAATTAACTTTGGGAGATAAAATAATTATGATATAATTATATAAAATAAACATTTAATTCTTTAATTTAATTAATTTAGACCATAAATTACAACCATTTATCTGTACTAAAATACAAAAATATTAATTTACTTTATTAGTAATACTGGCTGTTTTGTGTTTTTGCCTTAAAAAAAAAGCGCTGATGCGCGCGCATCGATAATTTGTGACAAGTAAAAATTATTCCGCGCGCTATTTCTTTTCGCTGTATTTGTTTTTTTCTAAGAAAGTCCGAATTTTATTTATTTCCTCGCAAATATGTTATAAAACTTCGTATGAAATACGTGCGCTTTGATAATTACAACCTCTGCTTTCTTCTAGCAATATCGTCTCGGCTGTAATTATCAACTTACCGCACTTACATAATGTTACTTGATGCTTTTCGTGGTCACAAACTTACAGACTTTATCCAGAAAAGTATGTGAGCTAACTTGTTTTTAATCGGGATATATGTCATGTCCTAGTTACATTTTTGTTACTAACCGCATCATGTAACATTGACACAACTAAACAATATCGTTTATAAATAACCCTTAGTATAATATTATAGTGATCACTGTACAGGGTAAACAAAAACACATTATTAATCCCCAGCCTTTGGCAACATGCCTGAACTCCCGATTAGCAATGAACAAGTGACGTAACCGCCCAACTTCACCGACCACAGACAAACCGTTTGCTTTTTCAGAACCGAACACAGGTTTAATGGGCCGTGAACTTTTCAATTTATCAAAAATGTTGTTTAAATTGAGCAGACTGAATAAAAATATAGATGTTTAATTAATGTTCACAGTCATTGATCGATTTTGTGTTATGCCGCAAACATATTTAAGGCGAATAGAATTTGAAGTTTTTGTTGAGATTGGATCGTTTAGGAACTCAATCGTAGTCTAAAATAAAGATTATTATTGTATGGCTTTTTATAAATGTGATATATTGGCAGAAGCTGTTTCCTCTTTAGGCTGAAACTATAACTACCTATTTCATTTTATTATATATAGGGTGCCATGTGCATATTGTGCATGTTATAAGTAACATACGTGTAAGGCCTGTTTGTCACGACACTAATGGGTTATTGCAATTGTCTCTAGCCAACGTTAACAATATAACCTCAAACGTTAAGGCTCGCATATGGCTACAATATTGCAGAGACGAAGTTTTGGTCAGCTCAGCAGGTGGTTGTACTCGTGTAATTAATTACTCTTGCATTTTACGAGATGCTGCTAATCATTTTTTAAGGCCCATTTTCAATATGCTTAATACAGAAAATAATACAAAAATATCACATTTTCTAAAATTATTTATCCAAATTGTTATAGTAAAGTCGTTTGATATATCTGTATATTTAAATCGTTTTGTGTTGTTTTAAGAACAAAATACTTTTATAAAGTACTAGACGTCGCGTGGGGCTTCGCTCCCGTCGTTATTTATTTGGCCACTGCTCAGCTCCAATTGGCCGTAGCGTGTTGTTATATAGCCTATGAAACTCAGTGATAATGTAGTTTTCTAACGGCAAATAAATTTTTGAATTTGATCCAATAGTTTTAAGTTTATTCGCTATATATAAAAATAATTTTTTTTCCTCTTTATAATATTAGTATGGAAAACGAGAAATCCTAGTTAAACACGAGTATCTACATAGTTCCAACACTACTAAAATCATAGATACTCCAATTACCCGCATATACATATTCTACGAGTCACGTTTACATAATAAAACGATGGTTTCTTCCACATCCCTAATTTCTATGAGCAATATCAATTAGCTTTCTGATTCAAGTGCTTGGAATTAAGTGGAGAGGCTATCAAAAGGGCAGCTTCGTTTCTACGTGTTATTACCTTTTCCTCTTGTAAGTTTTCATATTACAAGCGTTATTGGAATCAGTACTACAAATATTTGCTACACGATTTTTGGCAACAAAATTTATCCGTAAATATGGGTAAATTATATGCTGTTACATGAATAAGTCCTCCATACTTAACCTAATAGGCATGCAAAATAAAATAGGTCCATAATAAAGGACATTTGTGACTTAAAAATAATCATCCCTTAAATAAAAATTATAAATCCAATAATAATTTAGAATATATCACAAATTTAATTTATAATTATATATATTTTTATTATAATATTTTACCACGTCCACACAGCGCCATCTAGTCCCAATTATGCAATTAAAAGCATTACTTTTAAAGAGGGCGAAAGTTAATGCATTGTATTACAGGAACATTAACAGATCATCACGCTTTTTTTCTCCGACAGGGTAGTCAAAGATGCATCACATCCATATTTTTCCACCTATGTTTCGTCCCATGTAATAGGGTCGAGCCTTTCAACATAGACCGGGAACATTGCGACATTCTAGACTGATACTGAGAATTTTAAGATAGAACATCCAATAACGATACGTTGGGCAAAGGTCTCCGCCAAAGAATGTGGAGGGAATTTGGCCTACTATACCACGCTGGCCAGACGGGTTAGTTTGTTTTAAATTTTCCTCTTCTCGCAGTGATCTTGTCTGCATAAGGTTAACTCCTTAGTCGCCTTTTACAACACCCACGAGTTGAGATAGGTTAGTGACATTATGTATTCTTAATCCTTCAATACACGTATAACAAGGATTATAAATTATCAAGAGATGGCAAAACAAACAATGATTGCCCAAATTTTCATATAAAAACATCGAAAATATTTTGTTCTAACCTGCATTACTATTCAATTTGACGTCAACAGGGAACCATTATCGGATAAAAGCTCCCCTTATTTTGAATACGTATATTTTATCTACAAATTTTCCTAAATTTCCCTTCGATTAAGTCAGTAGACAGACTTATAAGTGTTATCTCTGCTTTCATTCGGATTCCAGTGTAGGCAGATATTGGCAAAGTAAATTTAATGAATATTTTATATGCCATTACGATAATATGACATAAAATATCGCATATGAAGCTAATTTTATTTGAAATGACTTTTTTGCTACATCAGGGTATTCGATCACTATGGTAATAATGCTGTTAAACAACTCGGTATTGGCAACTTGTGTCGAAGAAAATTAGTCATCTGTGTGATATTATAATACTTATATGAGGAGAATACAAAAAAAAACAAAATAAGAATGCATTTCAAACTGTACCCTACACAATCCGAACATTCAGTAGGTCGATTTTGAGGGTCGATAATCTTATGCAGACAAAAGCATTGCGAGAAAAGGAAAATTCGAAACAAATTCTTTAACAACCCGTCTGGCCAGCGCGGTATAGTAGACTAAATTACCTCCACTATCTTTGTAGGAGACCCGTGCCCAGCAGTGGGCATTGTAAAGATGATGATGATATTGGTATGCCTGATAGTACTAGTACTATCAGGCGTAACATCAATACATTCCCAATACCCTAGTTTATAGGTACCATGCCGTAGTATACAATACTTGTTCGACACGTTCGTAATAGTTATTGCACCTCAGTTGACAAGAGGCTTTAGAAGCATCCACTCTACAGAACCATACGACTATGAAACACGAAGTATTAATTGTGTATTGAGAGCTGTTGTTGTTTCAAATTGCATACCTTTACCTAAAATGTTTGCTGTATTTGAAAAGAGCCCAGGCTTATCATTGTTTCTCGATAAAAAACCTTCACTTAACCTAGAACTGAATGACACGCTTAAACATAATGAGCTAGTCTCACGAAGTCAGTCAATTAATTTAGCATATACCCAAAATGACGTTGGTTAACAGCTGTTAACCAAATAACCGCGATAATACTTGCAAATTAACCTCTTTGGCAGCCGGAAAAAATAAGGTTTGTCCTCAAATGCCGTTATCAGTATAAATATTAGCTAGTAATTTATATTCCTATGAATAACAACCCGCCTTTGAATTATTTAACAACTGTTTTTCCTGGAAAAAGAAATTTTGCGATGTAACCTTTTGCCTGTGTGATATGTCGGTGAAAAATAGGCCAAGTCTGCTCTATCCCGAATTCTGGTAATGGGTCTGGATAATATAGCTACTAGCTCATAGCTGGCGAAATTTAGGTGAGATGCACGCTGCCCTTCGAGGAAAATGCCTATATCTTGTCGTCGTGAAACAGGGTAATTTATTATTATTAATTGGGTCAGACGAGAGGCTTCTTTTCTACATCGACCAGTATAGTGATCTATTGTAGCACCCACACAGACACTTAGAATTTCTACTAGGGTATGTGGGTTTCTGGGTCTCATGATGTTTTCCTTCACTGTTAGCAGTTACTAAGTGAAATGCACATTTGTTTTACGGGTCGGAATTTAACTCGGACCGCATAAATTGTACGCCGGTCACTCATCCATTGAGCCACCATCCCTTTTTTTCCACCCAGGGTAAAGTTGTTAACGGCAGCTAATTCAATGACAAAAGGCCTGTGAGTAAAAGAATGGCACCAAATATATGACATAAAAGTTTGGATATTTAACAAACTTTACAGATTTAAAACGATATTTTCGCGAGAAATGTTCCCAGCAATTTTTATGTTGATGGCCATACTTAGAAACGCTGTAAAACTTGTGGGATTGGCTAGCGGGTCGATAAAAGGACATAATCCATTCTACGGAGGTGAAAGCTTCAACGTGTAAAGGTGAAAAATATAGTGCTGAATTTTTATAGCTCGTATATCGTGTCTTATTTACAAAATTGTTTAAGGAAACGAAATAGGAACACGGAACGGGGATTTTTAACGTCAACGATTTTGTAGCCAAGACTGAATTTATTCACATTCCGCGAAATATTCTGTGTTATTAGATTCCATTTATCGGGTATTATTTGAGTGATAGCATATCATCTATCACTGATAGGTTAAGGAATAGTGTGATAAGGGTACGTTGTGGCGTGAAAGAATATGTTGTACTTGTATTGCGAATAGAGAAAGGAATGTTAAGCGGGTTAGGTATATGGAGAGAATTTAGAGCTTGAATTTGTCTTGGATCCCGAAACGAAATTAATCTAGTTAGAAAGAAAAATTCAAGTGAAATCACAACTAGCTGTCGGTGTACCTTCTTGCTGCCAAATGCCTCGGTGGCGCAGCGGAAAATGTATACGACTGCTGTTCGGAGTTTGGTAAACAAATGTTCCCGGTTGATAACAATAGGTTCGCCCCCTATTTCATGGAACCAAACGTAGCTGGCGAAATGTGGGTGTGAAACACCTCTGCCAACCCCTTCGGGGAAAAAGGCGTGATGCTATGTTATGTATGTTATGTTATGAATAAAGAAAGGGTGACAAAACAAATTAATATATAAGATGACTGTGGGTGGAAACGTCGGAAGAGGAAGATCTAGCTAGAAGAACGATCCATGACCAAATTGGGGATGTTCTAATGAAAGGACAGATCAGGAGTACCCAAAACTCATGAGCATGAACAAAAAGTTTAACGAATGTAATATTTAGGTAGGTATTATATACCCTTCTGTTGGGAAAGAGATCTACTATAAGTATGTCTATTAATATATAAGGCTTTTTTAGGGTAAGTAGTCTAATTAATTAACTATCTAATATTATTACAAGTTGCAATAAGGAAGAGGATAGATTATTCACTAAACTAATTACTGCAGATTCAGTCTCAGTTATGGAACAATACTGTGTTTGATAAAAATACATACAAATATTGATCTTCTTATCTTATCGTGTGGGCTTGAGGCAGAACCTGGTGTTGAAAATGTTTGAATTTATCAAGTCGCCCAGAAGGCTTCCAACTTGACTTAACGACTACCACATTAAGTGGTAACCAGGACCAACGGCTTTACGTGCCTTCCGAAGCACGGAGACGCTCGAGAATGAAATTGCTACAAACGGTCACCCATCATGAACTGACCTTGCCGAGTGTGCTTAACCTCGATGATCCTAACGAACATCTCAGTACCGCAATGCTACAAGCGCCACAAATATTGATGATAAGACAAGACCTTAAGTAAAGAATAGATTACATTAGTATCATCACGTAATAATGAATACCTCTTACAGCATGGAGAAGCTCAAGTAAATACAGGAAATACCTTTATCCTCATGGATATATTAACAAAGGTCCGAATGTAATCGTCCCATGTAAATACTTGTAATGAGTCACGTTGGGTCGCTTGCCAAGTGGACACACGAGACAAGCAATGAAATTATATTTAACTAGAATTCACGCGGGGCTTCGTTCCAGTCGTTCTTTATTTGGCCACTGCTCATCTCTTATTAGGCATAGCGTGATGTTATATAGCCTATAACCTTCTTCGATAAATGGGCTAACATTAAATGAATTTTGAAAATTGGTTCAGTAGATCCCGAGATTACCCCCTACAACGTCACAAAGTCACAATCTCACAAACTTTACCTATATATGATATTAGTATAGATTGAGCTTGTATCGTGAGAAAGAAATTTACAGAGGTCATAATTTTGCATAGACCTTTTTTGGTGACGAGAATTGAGAATAAATAGTTGGTAGGTATTTTACAGAATATTTTAACTTACGACACAAACTTAGTGTTGTGTTTAATAGTTACTGTAGGAAGTGACTACTGAACCAAGTATTGTAGACCCGTTATCGCTATAATAAAACTACGTAATAGGACTGTTTTGGAACAAAAAGACTTATAACGGCTTTTCAATGTGCCAATACACTCCTATAAGCTATAAATCCTTGCAAAAAGAGAGTTTTGACGTTTGGGAGACCTACGGTCTTGGACCACGCAACGAAATTAATCTAGTTAAAAAGAAAAATGCAAGTCAAATCACCACTACCTGTCGGTATACCTGCTTGCTGCTATTATTAAAACTGCCTCGGTGGCGCAGCGGGAAGTGTATACGACTGCTGTGCAAGAGGTCCCAGGTTCGATTCCCGGGTCGGGTGAAAATGGTATTGGGTTTTTCCCGGAGTTTGGTAAGCAAATGTTCGCGGTTGATGACAATAGGCTCACCCCCTATTTCATGGGACCAAACATAGCTGGCGAAATGTGGGCGTGAAACACCTCTGCCTACCTCTCCGGAAAAAGGCGTGATGCTATGTATGTATGTAGGTATGTATGTACATATTGGCCAGAAAACCAAACTGTTTATAGCCGAATCAGTTATTAACACACAACCTCTAATTTAGCAGTTGCGCTTTACGACCATCAGACCGAGGCTTTGCCAGACTGCGCTATGCAAAGTAGGGTAATATGTTTTACACATTTATTATCTATCGAAATAACAATAATATGGAGCAAGCATTATTAAAACTCGAGTAGAATTACAACAGCTGAATGAACGGTTGTAAAACGATAAGACGATATGATTATTCGGTAAACTTCGAGAAAGACTACATCATTATTTACTGCCTACCGTCAAACTCGGCTGTAGTACTTGAACTCCCAGCGTGAAGGAATCGTAACATTGAAACTGTAGAACAAGAATTTTACAAAGATAATGCCTGAAAATCAACGACTTAATCTCAGATTTAAAAATAGTACTTTCGAAATAAAACTACCTACACAATTCATCATCATCATCATCATCTCAGCCTATTGCAGTCCACTGCTGGACATAGGCCTCTCCCAACACCTACACAATTGACGGACGTAAACTACATTGGAGATTCAGAACTGATATCTGTGAGTTACACAAAATGATATAATATGTATATAACCTTAACCACTACAAATATAGTATGACGTTCTTCAAAAATAATAATAATAATTTAATTTTTATTATCAGGATAACAATTTCCCGTAGATAAATACCTTACAAACTAACATACATAAAATTATAAATCTACTTCACAATGCACTTCGTTGTGCGGTCAGGTGGTACTTGGCCCCAGAAGCGGCGGAACACAACACCTTTCGGCCAAGAGGTCTCAACTATCTACACCAGATGGACCGACGATCTGGTCAAGGTTGCGGGTGGCCGTTAGTTGTAGGCGGCACAGAATCGCTTGTTGTGGCGGAAATTAGGTGAGGGCTATGTCCAGCAGTGGACATCATTGGGCTGATATGATGATGATCCACGTGACGGATTAAGAATACATGTCACTACCTCATCTCAACCAGTGAGTGTCGTTAAAGGCGACTAAGGGAGTTAACCTTATGCAGACAAGAGAACTGCGAGAAAAGGATTCGAAATAAACCATATACCAACCCGTCTGGCCAGCGTAGTATAGTAGGCTAAATTCCCTCCACATTCTTTTGAGGAGACCCATGCACTGCAGTGGGACGTTTATGGGTTGAAACGATGATGATGATGATCCACCAAACGTGTGGTCAACCACCGCAGTTCTAAATAAGGATAATAAAATTAAAATTATAAGATTTCTTTAGGCCTACTCTATTTCTATAGCAATATTATTACAATATCTTCGTTACAGAGTCATGAAAGAGCATGTAATCAGTAACTACCCACGTCTTTTGTAGGTGCGAGTCATAAATGAGCATCGTAAAGTGAATGAGGGAATAAAATAAACTCCTATAACTGCAGATGAGACTGGCGTTTAGCACTAATAATTATGTTGGAAAATTCACACAGTATGATATTTTGTGAAGATTTGTGAGAAGTAGGACGTACCAGGATTTATTGCACTTTGGTACGAACAGGAGAAAGGTATAATATATGTAAAGCTGGCTTCCTACGCTGTGTGATCTTGAAAAACTAAAAACAAAATTGCGAAAGTAAACTGCAACAAAATCTCGGGTTCGATTTTCAGGTCAGACAGCTCGTTTGGAAATGTAACCGTTAATGGCAATAGTGTCGCCATCTATTACACGGGACTTCAAAATTGAGAACTAACAGTGGGTGTACTGTTTACCCCTTCGAGGATAAAGGCGTGAAGCTATGATAAGTTAGGTGAAATAGCGAACGGATGTGGATAAGCTCTCACCGACTCTATGAATACCCAGTCAAGTCGTCGACAAGTAGAGAGGTTCTTGGCTGATCATTGTAAACATTTTAGGATCTTAGTACGAGGTGTATATACGGCTTAGGTTATAATAATATAATGGTAGAAATGAGTCATCGTATAGAAAATATAAAATTGTTTAATATTAGATTTACAAACATCTAATTTACAACAGTACCTATATATTTTAAAATCATATATTTTAAACTTTACATATACTTAACTGACGTTTCCGGAGGGCAATTTTCTGACATCTTTTCGGAATCAAGGCCATGATCGTCAGCAGTATGTGACATTCTGAAGGTTTTAAACACCGTGGGAAGCCACCTTGAGATATGCCGAGATATTTTGCTCAAATTGAGTAATATCTTAAATGTTTATGACGAAATTTGACGAACGAAGATAGCTTAGGTAATATTGTGTGTTATATTCCTGGTGGTCCGTTAACAATATAAAACCGCATTAAACGACAATACAAAAAAATGCCAATACATATAAAATAACCGAATTACGTTTGCCGTATATAATAACTGTTTATTCAAATAACAACAAACAAATCATGCGCAATGTATCCATCCTGCTAAATTATCGACATAAAACAAGCACTCATCTAAGGCAAAATAGCCGCTATTCCGTAACACTAATAAAGGATATATTTCCTTGTCGCAGTTGCAATTTAGTAGGAATTAAAAAGTATCCCTGAGCAATATTTTAACCCGTAGATAATCCGTTAGTCTTGGATGAGGCCCCGGGGAACAACTACAACCGTTTTATTCTTAGTGGCAACTACCCGCGTTATTGCTACGGTATCTTTTATATAATTGCAATTCCCTAAACAGTTGTCTGCTTACTTTTATTACCTTGTTATTTGGAATGTTTTCATTAAGTTATTATGACTAGCGGTCTGTCAGACCAATGGTAGATCTCACAGGCCGCTTTTAACATTGATTTGTTTGGTCTAGGAGACTGCTTTTGTTTTGTTTGAAATTGAAAGACAAGTGAAGTAAACATAGCAAGGTTTGCTATACCTACCACGAATTAGAGATGGGTACCGCAAAAGTATCACTATGAAATCAAATAACGCAACTGAAGATAAAAATAACAACATATTATGTAAGTATATTTAATATCAAGTTTATTTTTTAAATTGTTGAAACTTAATATTGCCAGTAGGGACTTTATTATCTTAAGCTTCAATTATATTATTTAGCCGTTGCAGTTAATAGAAAAAAAAACATAACCGTTGTATTTGTTAAAATTATAATATATTCGATTGGTCGATTTTGATATCATATAATATTTGAAAATTTAATATGGCCGCTGTCATTTCCTAACTTTTGTCAAAGATACCAAAGTCGAAAACAAGAGCAGGCCCTCTATCGTCAAAATATTCCGAATAAACACATGAATGTTAGCAGCAGAAATTAATTCATTATTCAAAAATAGAACATCTGATTTCAGAACTCTGATTGACATTAATTTGTCATATTAATGACGCATGAAGCTGTTTAATGTACCTATTATGCAAACATGAACATGATATTATTATAATTAAATTATTTCTACATTAGTAGCGACATTCAAAACCAATTTATGTTTTGTTAATTTAAATTACGTTATGTTAATTAAAACAATGTAACGGGTGTACAAATACAGTTTATCGACTTAATTATGTCCTTTATAATTGTGTATACTTAAAATAATTTATCGTTAATTAGTACATAAAGTAAATACACGATTATTATCTAAGTACTAGTTTCTGTCTGTGTCTTTGCTTGCGTAATATTTCGATAAAAAGTAACCGTGTCCTTTTCCAGGTCTTATGTATTTAAGTATTGAAAACCGTTCAGTAGTTTAGACGTGAAAACGCACAACCGACAGACCGTAACTTTCAAATCTTTTTATTTTATTTAGCCTGTGTCATCCCACTGCTGCGCAAAGGCATCTCCTTGAACCTTCCACTGCTGTCTATCCCGAGCCTTATTCCACTTTCAAATGTAGATTATAATTAAAAATAAATTGCCGAATGTTTGAGCGCATATCGATTCAAAGCGTCCGTCTGCACCTTTTTAGCTTTTTTTTTGTTAATGCGTACGAAGTTCTGAAATTCACACCAGCGGGACAACCGGGGTGGGTCACTAGTTCCTTATTTTAGTGTGGATAAACTTATATTAAAACATTCAAAGTAACAAAATACATATTTAATAGTTTACCATACCTTAGAATTTTTTCCCTATTCTTGTGGTAAATTTATAACAGGTAACCCAAACTTTAATAACCTTTTAATGTAACATTGATATCCTTTTAAAGTTTTTATTTCTAAGATGAAGCTTTATCTACAATAAATAACGCAGATATTGGATGATAAACACAGAAATCGTAAGAATAATAATATTATATAGAAGTGGTGTAATCTACTGATATTTTAGCACTAGGGCCAATGGAATTAGATAGCAAAGATTTGAATTAGGTTTGAAAACTAGAATAATTATTACATAGAATTACAAAAATAATTTAAAATCCGTTTGTTTTTGTAATTGCAATAGATAAGTATATTTTTGAAAATATTAACTTCATAATTACATATTTTTAGTACCCGAGTAACTCGCAAAAATGCTCGATGCCAGCGCCCCTAGCAGCAATTTTAACGCAAAGGCCTCATTTTAGAAAATAGTACCAGTCCACGACTGCCATAAATCTCAAAAATCATAATTGAATTTTATCGTCCTACATATTTCTATACTTTTGTCTTCACGGTTTCTATGTAAATAACTTAAACACTGCATAAAGAATAACAAACTTTAAACTGCTGCATTATTTATTGCAAGAAGAATTTAATACCAATATCGCTGCATAAGCTTTGAAAATGCAAAGAAACGACGTTTCTCTAGCAACGTTATTAAAACTTTAGCTTTGAATGCAGCAAATTTTATAGGTTTAATCTATGTGATCTTGTATTACAAACTTTATTTAGCATAAAATGAATCAAGAATAAAATATAATATTCTATCTTTTTTCTGCGACATGCAAATCGGCACAGAAGGTCTCGAAAAAGATAGGCGTACGACAAAAACCTTAAAGACAGGCCTACATTGGCTACGCGAGCTATAGTATCGAAAAATATTATTTTAACCGTACAAATATTTATAAGAAAGAGAAATCGAACCATCAAATACAGAAGTCATTATCATTATTTCAACCTTTTTCTGTTCACTGCCGGAAGAAGACCTCGTTGAATCTATTCAAAAGGAGTAAACCAATTGTATTTCTAAATAATTTAACTGTCCGTTTTCCTAGTAAAAAAACACGATGCTTGCTAACAATGGAAAAGGTACCTAAAAGATATCTACCTAACCTATTTTTTGGTGTATGTAAATTGTACGTAAATATCACCCAAGTAAAACAAAGAACGTCCCTATAACCTAATGACATTGCCGTTACCCTAACCGAACTAACCGCAGGGCCGGCACTCGGGAAAAAGTCAAATTTTATTTCACCAAATCGTTATCATACATCAGTTTCAAAACAAAAAAGTAGTCTTTAATTCCTAGTCAATAAGGAACAAAATAAATCTATACGTTTTGTGATCTTTATGCATTGTCTGGAGTTAAAAAGGGTGGCCGGGGTTTCAAGATTTATTAAGTTAAGCGCGATCAGCGCCCGTTGTCTGAGTAATTGCTGCGGACTGCGCGCGGATAAAACACCATTTCGTGCCAACCCTATTAGAGGATTAGGGGTGACACTTGTCGACATTCAGAAAGATGAATTTTGATGTGAATGGTTGTTCCTTGTGTTTTTATAGTAGCTCATTTATATGTCGATACGATAGACGGTTTTGCGATCATTTGTTCTATGAGGGATGAGGAAATGTTTCCCGATTTATATGGAAGACGGAAATCGATTTTTCTCGGTCGAATTGAGCCCGATTCGAGTAGCCTTACTTAGCCACTTACATCTTATAGCACATACATACATATAGATAACACTTCTCTTCCAACAGAAGGGTATTCAGAGACTATTTCCTCCTACCTGCTACGATTCTGACATTCACCTTATAACACAAAATATAAATAAAATTTAATAGTAGAACAAGCTTGTTATAAGCTTTAGATTTAGAAAGTTATGTATTGTAATATACGCAGTTTATCTTAGATCTTTTTTCGATCATCTCATTCATTCGTTCTATCTACTAATTTCCAGCTGTTTAACCAAATATCTTATCCAAAAAAAACTACAATATCGAAATTGAATTTTGCAAATGGCATACCCCAAGGGTCCACATTAGAACCCATTCAACTTCCCTTGGGCCTTGTACCAATATATAACATATACATTTCCGCAATGCAATATAAACAAGAACATACATTCATAATATGTTTAAAACAGCTATATACAGTCTCAAGGGAAAGGAAAACGCACACTTTTCCTCAACACGCACTGTCAAATAGAAACAAGTTGATTTGGTTTTATTGAGCAGTTGCCAGAATGCGTAGCCTTTTATAGACGTGTTATATTAAGTAAGAATATTGTAAATATATCCCCCACAAACCGGTTATAAAATATGAAGTATGTATATGTTTTGAAATTTTTGTTTGTGCTTTTTAAATGCTATCAAAAATGACATTACAACAATAAGATATCTTTTATTAAATTATTAGGCAACGTAGACCTACGTAGACCCGTTGCATAATAATATAATATATGCGAAAGTTTAAAAGATTTTAGGACAGCATTTAGTTGCACTGCAAAGCTATTATATGTCAGATATAATACCTGTTTATGACAACTTACTCCGGTGTTGCCATGTCAATAAATCCGAAATAACGATACACGGATATTGGATGGTGTTGCATGCTGGGAAATTGAATGCGATTTTAAAGCCAACACGAACATGTGGCGGGATTTGATTAGAGTAACAAGCGCTCTAGGGTGTGTTATACGAATTATTCGATTTATCTCAACAATTGTTTTGTTAATCGTTTTGTTTATGTTAAACATGTTTTCTTGAATAAGAGTTCAATATTAGCATAGTAAGTTAGCAATAATGTTTTGATAGTAATTCACCGCGAGCATAATTCTCGAAGCGTGGTAATTTATTTCCAGAGTATAAATATATCGAAATTCTTATTCAAGGAGAATAAGAATTTCGATATATTGAAAATCTATTAGTAATTTTCTCGCATTAAATAGGTTATTTCGTTTCATTTTTTTTTTATAAAAAATATATAACTACTTGTTACTTGTTTAAATATGTCAATGTAACCCTGAATAATAAAGAATGTTTTCCAGTCAATAAAATTACTAAGCAAACATTTACCAAACAATATTAGTATTTTATAATACTGTGTACAATTTGAACACGATACACGCAACTACTTCGAAGTAAGACTATCTAATAATTGCTCAATTATGTAACACAATACTAGAGTAAGCCCTCACGCACACTAACGGTTAGACTTCTGACACGGAAACTCGGCTCGTAGACGGAGTAGCGTTTTTTTTATTGCCTGAAGTGGTAAATGAGCAAGCGGACCACCTGGGGCCCGATCTTGCTAAATTACACTCGTCGATAGCAGACCAATGGACTATTATCGACCAATCACAGGCCGGCAATATGGCGTGATTGATTTAGTAAGCCAATCACAACTGTCGCATGAGACCATCGGCTTACCATTGTGTTACGATTGTGTTAGCAGGATCGGCCCCTAATGGTAAGTGATAACTAACGCTCATGGACATGACTGTGTTCTCTAAGCATTTGGGAAAACAGTAAGAATAAAACATAACCATGCCACTGTTTAGGAAAAAGGGAGAGGAGAAGGAAAACGAAGGAGTTTGAGATGGAAATCGTCCAGTGAGTGTGGAGCGCTTCACTGACGACACAACACTACACGAAACGTAACAGCATCTAGACTGCTACTTCGCCTCGATATATTGTGGAGGGGTAGTATCGTATGGGGTTCTTCAAAAAACGGGTGAATATGTTTCGGTCGGCAACGCGCTCGTGATGCCCCTGGTGTTGCAGGCGCCCATAGGCTACGATATCTGCTAACCATCAGGCGGGCCGGTTTGTTTATGGTGGTATAAAAAAAGACTTGCCCAAAATATGCCAGTCCATATATACTGGCATGGTAGCATGCTGTACAAGTTTATTACCGACCGAAAAGTTGTTGAAAGTGACCGAAAAATAAAAAGTGTTTGCTGAAATGGTAGAATCTTTAAAAATGTTTTTGAGGCATTGAATCTGAAGACAACCTGCTTTGCCAGCTAAAAGGTCAATGAGCGACACCTTTCGCATCTGTAGCTATTTAGAAATACGTATTTGAGGCTGGTGTAACCCCAGCTTTCAGTACCGAAAGGAATCGTCATCCACCACGGGGGCCTTACTCTGAATTTTGACATTCGATTAGTCAGTTTTGATGTCGCTGTCAAATGTTTGAAAGTTACAGCGACCATAGACAAAACCGAACACGAATACGAAATGTCTAAAATCTAATTTAACTCTAGCTGCAAATACACCCTCGAAAGGGCGTTTAAGCCGGGCAGCTAGCTAACCTTTTTAGGTTACAAGGTTGATTGTCACCAAATGTTTAGTTACGTCAGTTTACAACCCTATAATAATAAAAGAGTACGACGTATGTAAATAAAAATACACTAAATTACGCAAAAAAAAAAACAAAACAATTTTCATATACCCACACTTAATTTTTCAAGTGGGCTTAACATGTCACATATTAATAACCTACACAAAAACCATAGAGCCCTTTTAAAAGCGGGCAACATTTCATCATTGACAAAGGTCGGGTGGTAAATTTATGTGTCGGTGTTGCCATAAATCGCGGTGTTTTGGTAGCTTTAATTACCACCCGTGTCGTAACCAAATACAGATATTCGTAGTGTAATTAATTGTTTTACTACGATTACCGAGGTGCTCATAGCATGGTGGTACTGAGACGTTCGCTATGCTCATCGAGGTTAAGCAACGTTCGACCAGGTTAGTCCAATCTCGATGCGAATCGAGCGTCCCTTCTCTGGGCTTAGGAAGGCACGTAAAGACGTTGCTTCCGAATATCAGTCAAGTTGGAATCCTTCTGGGCGACTTGATAAATCCCAAAAAACATATATAATTAATAGATAATATAATAATAATAATTACCATTACCATATTACTGGTATAAAAATTTGATCTATTGTGTGATAGGTTATTTGTTTGGGATTGTCCGGTTAACTAAAACTTTGTTAGTTATTAAAATATTACCGTTATGTGGCAAGTTTAATTGGTTCGGTTTTAATTGTAGGTTAGATTGTAATGGGTTATGTTATGTTATAGGTTCGTAATTATCTTATTTTATAAATAAGAATTTAATTTAAAGTTTTAGTAGTTATCTTTAATTGGCTATTAAAAGATTCTGTTTTGAATTATAAAACTGGCTAAAATTTTGGTGGCTCAGAATGAACTTTATTAATGTCCATAATTTTGTGCGTACATGCATCTGACCAAATAAAAGTTTATCGTACCTACTACTGGCGACGATGTACCTTTGTGACCTACTAGGACGCATTCTCAGAATAGATAGTGTTTGTTACCTTTAAACCTATAAAGTTACATCCATCCAGTATTACTGACACAGTTTGGCCATTACCGTGTGTGTAAACCGAACTAGAAGAAACCTATGTTTGTTTTATAATCTAATAAAACATCGATATACGTTTTTATTGATATTCGAACAAACAAAGGAATAAAATTATAAATATATACTGTTACGGCCTTAAGCCGCCTAGCAACAGCCGCGCGGCGCTGTACTCGCGCGCGCGCGCTAAATTTCACGCCACCGCGTAACAACCAATCACCGCGGGAAGGCGGTGTTGCGGCCAGGTGCCGCCTAGCGGTGTGGCGCTGGGTGCGCGCGCGCCACATCATGCCACCCGGGCTCATCCAATCACCTCGAGCCGGAGGCAGGGGAGCGGACGGCGGAGCAGCACGGCGCGGAAGGAAGGATCGTCGTTCACTTGCCATCCCTACGCCACCATAAATGGACGCGCGTCTAAAGTCTAAACCATTGTACGTAACGGGTCCAGAGACAATTATTACAAAATATAATGTAACTTGCATTAGTGTATTAAATAAACTACAATTTTATTGTAAAGTACCAGACACTTTACAATAAAATTGTAGTTTATTTTATTGTTTTTTTTTAATTAACAAGTGGCGACCGTGTGACAGGACCCGTTACCCGACCCGACCGACGCTACTTTACATGATAAAAGTTTCGCATCGTCACATCAAGCATATCGTGGACGGGGAGCTAGGCACCGCAATCGCGCGCCTCTCAGGCAGTCGCGCCACCCAGCCAGTTGCGAGACCACAGGAGAAGAACCAAAGGGACGAGCTGCTTCGGGAGCCTGGTGGAGACGGCGAAACGTCAACCAAGGTCTAGCCCAAGGAGAGTAAGCCCTGGTCCTTTCTTTGTCCTAACTCTAATTCTCGATTTCCTGTGTGTGCTCTTGTGCTGTGATAACAGTGGACGGCTTGCTTTTTTCAAGGGTTTAAGGCTATAGAGGTTTTTATGCACGTGGGTGTAGGTCGGGGTGTGCAAACCTACCTATACAGTAAACAATACATCCACGCTACGCACGACTGCATTAATTGCATAATTGCAAGATTAATATTTCCCATATATGCACGCGCGTAAAAGCTATATTCCTTTTCCTCCTTTATTCCCTAATTGCTAGGGGAATCAGTAACTGGGCCAACTGTTTCAGAGTTCCTGCCTGGTTCCGGTAGTCTCGCTGCGCGGCCAGCACAGCGGATTCGCCGCCAAACAGTTGTCAGGTTCACTGCACATATCGTTGCATTGTCGTGTTAGTGTTTTTGTTAGGATAGTGTTCACAATGACCGACGCAGATTCGTACGTGATAGCCCAATTTAAGAGGTTAGTTAAGAGGCGTGGCACTATAAAAGGCAGATTAACAAAATTTATTACGGGTCTCCTCCAAAGAATGTTAAGGGAATTTAGTCTGCTATACCACAGTGGCCAGACGGGTTGCTATAGGGTTTGTCTTTTTTTTTTATTGCCTGAAGTGGCAGACGAGCAAGCGGCCCACCTGATGGTAAGTGGTTACCGCCGCTCATGGACGTTGGCAATGTTAGGGGCACAGCCAAGCCGCTGCCTACCTTTGGAGAATAGGTCTCTTTAAACCTCGTTTGAAGAGGGGCGAATTTGTTTCGAATTTTCCTTGTCTCGCAGTGCTTTTATCTGCATGGTTACACCCTTAGTCGCCTTTTGCGGCACCCACGGTTTGAGATGGGGTAGTGATATTAAAATGTATTCTTAATCCGTCACTACACGGACAAGATGTAAGTTCTTACTTAACTAGAATTTCTGTGTTAATAGAGTGTATATTGGTTTTAATGGATCACCTCGTGAGCTTGATCGATGAAGGCGGGTGGAGCCGACAGTACTTATATTATAGTCTATTCGTTCTTAACGACGCGACGGCCATAGATTACAGCTCGGAACGAAGCGAATTCAAATAATAAATTGATTGTAAATGTTTAATTTGATTATTCGTTACTTTCAAAATCAGTTACGGAGAACTAATAAGCTAAGGTTGTGAGTTCTATTTTATATTATAAAAACAAAACTTGGTGACCAAGTTCAGAGTTTATTAAAAGTGATGTCTTTTAGTTATTTATAAACTACATATGTCTGGGGGCTTACTCAGAATTTCGACATTCGATTGGTCAGTTTTGATGTCGCTGCCAAATGTAAGGAAATTATTAAAGAGTAAGCCCCCTAGGGTTATTACTCTATTTGCACCTACTATGATGATATGTCGCGCAGGGCGTTGCTCCTGTCATTCTTTATTTAGCTACTGCTCAGCTCCTATTGGCAATAGCCTGATGTTATATAGCCTATAACCTTCCTCGATAAATGGGCTATCCAACACTATTTTTTTTTTATATCGGCCTAGTAGTCCCCGAGATTTAGCGTTCAAACAAACAAACTCTACCGCTTTATCATATTAGTATGAATACAATTCATAGACAAAATTACACTCCGATTCCTATCAATTATTGATAAATCACAAAAATATATAAATGATAACTTGTCTTTGAGCTGCTTCCAACTTACAAAGATTATTCCTCTAAACTAATTCTACACTGCAATGGTCTACGTCGACAAGATTGAACAGTCAATTAAACTCTTAAAGAACCTCGTTTAATCTCGAAGTTCTATAACGTTTTCCGCCTTTTTCTACTTCCAGTTGTCGCACAAAAAAAGTGGCCACGTTTTCATAGAATAGTTCAAAATTACTATTTGTTTATTACAGTAGACATATTTGCCTCTTCTCGTTTTTAAAAATCATGTCTCTTCTCAAGAACTTAAATAAAACTATTAAAATCACTGTACAATTATTATAATACGTAGAAACGCCCGTGATGAGTACATTAACCTAATTTATTTATTTAAGGTCTAATGTACTGTTGTTAGTTTCTCAAATAAAATAAAACAAAACGTTAAAGCTACGTGGTAGTGTCGATATATCCTTACATTCCTTACACAATACCTTCACCAAGAGAACAGTTTACAGAGCAAGTTTGTCTGGCACTGAGCCAGTAGTTCACTATAATTATACTTGTTTGAAAGCATTCTGAGGCTGAACATTATGGTACATACATACTTTCTGATAGTTCGCGACATTCGTTTCTTTGAGATATGTTGTTGTTTATGAATATAATGTATGACATAGCGTCCTGTCTTTTCTCCAAAGGGGAAGGCAGAGGTTCATCGCAACCATATTTCGCCAGATATGATAGGTAACATATGAGGGGCGGATCCTATTGCCATTTATTTATACCATAACGGTGGCAAACAGACGAACGGCCCGCCTGATAGTAAGAGGTTATCGTAGCCTATGGACGCCTACAATACCAGGGACATCATGACCGCGTTGCCTACCCTCCAAAAATATATCCATTTCTGTTTTTCTTTTCTTCTTTGACTGGCCTGCTGGTCTAATGGTTAGTGACCCTGACTGCTAAGCCGGAGGTCGTGGGTTCGATCTCCACCCAGGACAAATCTTTGTGAGATGAGCATAAAGGTTTGTTCTGTGTCTGGGTGTAATTTATCTATAATATGTATGTATTTACAAAAAAAAATGTATTTAAGTAGTATATTAGTTGTTTAGTACCCATAACACAAGCAAATATAATTGCTTACTTTGGGACTAAATGGCGTTGTGTGAATGTGGTAGAATATTATTATTATATTATTTCTTTTTTGAAAAACATCTTTTTCGCAAAGTCTGTAGTCAAATTTCCAATGCCAAAAAGCATAATTTTAACTTAAGATATTTGGCTGCCAACATATCTGTAAAAGAAACCAGCCCTTACGTCATGTTAGCAAACATGGCGTAATATAAAAATGCCATTCTCAATTGGCAAAGTGCCTAACGTTCAGATATAAAATAAAATTAATAGGGACTTCGAATAAGTAGTTCATTAAACATAATTGATCTATTAGAATTGTAATTCGAAAGTTTAAATTAGTTTGTTGGTAACTATATAATTTTTCCTCTTTTATGAGTTAAAAACTGATTGCCGATCAGCACAGAAGAAAAAATATTGACATTCGTTCAGTATTTCAACCATAAAAGTGTAGTGACAAACAATAATTTATTTTAAAAACCAAAAAACTAGACTGCCTAAAAGTAGCCTTCGACAGTCCATTATTATTTATTATTACACTTCAAAATCGGTCAAGCTATTTAGGTTAGAAACTTACAAGAGACAAGTGGAGCCGCGGGCAATAGTTAGTGCATATATAATTGAATTAGGCTATTAATTAGCTTTCATCTGATAAAAAAACGTCTATTTTGACAGTTTACGTGCGCCATATTGGTTTTTTGTTGACGTCACATAGCCTATGACACTCGGGGGAAAAATACAAATACACCTCACACTTTAAAATCAGCCAAGCCGTTTAGGCTACAGACGGTCCCAATGGAACAGACATGCTTACTTACATACATACATACGCGCGAAAAACATTAACCTCCTTTTAGGCGGTCGGGTAAAAACAGACTTTCTCATTTATTAGGTCAAGTGTTCCTTAATAATTTTCCTGGACAACTTTCCATAGACACAATCGCATTACCATAGGTACTGAAAAAGAAAGTCATGGAATGTTTTTCTATGGAGTACCTATACAATAAAGTTGATCTCATACGTAAGGGTGTCTTGATAAGATCAGCAAGAAATCGTATGTATTCGCCCGCTCAGTGCACGTTTTAAATCAAATAAGGGTAGATCGTTTAGGAAGGGTCGCCAACGTAAGCATGTACGGCTCCAGGCGATTCGATTATAGCTAAACTCGTAACCTTTACATCAAATTAAGATACTGACGTACAGGACAAAGGTATATACAACGTTATTCTTTGTTTATACTAAAACTGAAATACCCCAAACGTCTTTTTTTATTTGCAGAATCAGAATAAATAAATTTAAAAATAAACAAACCTCACGAAGTTATAATAATTTTTTATGCTTATTGTTGCCGCGCGCGCGGCTGAATTACCGAATATCAATAGTTTATGTACCTATTTTGTACTTATTTATTTATGCGAGTAGACGGTGCGGCACAAGGCGTCGGCTATAGATACACTTCAAACAACGGTGTCCAGCTTTCAAAAGTATATATATTATATATATATAAGTAAATTTAAAAGAAAATTTAACATGATATAAAAACTATTGGAATCAATTCAGCTGCTGATTCAGAATAAACTAATTTCATATTTCGCATTATGTAGGTATAAGGCTGTACACGAATATATAAGATATCTAACTGAAATTAACAAATTATTAAAATGTTGGTTGCTACAGTAGTGCAGTTGTTTACGTCACGCTGTCTGAGCCTCGCATGCGGCGAGGCACACAGCGATTTTCACCTTGCATTATTCGCTAAAACTCGGACGTTAAAATTAATAATTTCGTTTGTTCCTCTACAATTTACTTTAATGTTTGCAACTTTGGAGTTTATTTGAGTTTTAAAGTACTGTGTTTAACAATGGTGTTGCCCGGCGGGGATTATAAAATTGTATGTGGTTTGGCACGTATTTGTCGAGTGTGAAAACAAAATGGTAGAATGATGACTGTTGAAATGTGTTTTGGCTTTTGATATATTCATAAAGTTTTATCTCGAAAAAAAATTATGCATAAGGTTAAAAACGAGCTGGCAGCTTAGTTTCCCCATTTCATCCCGTGGGTGTCGTAAAAGACGACTAAAGGAGTAACCTTATGCAGACAAGAGCAAAAAAAGGAAAATTCGTTACACACCCTATACCAATAAATTACCAACCCATCTGGCCAGCGTGGTATAAAAGGTTAAATTCCCCCCACATTCTTTAGTGGAGACCCGTGCCCAGCATCATATATATCAATAATATAAGGTAGTACAAACCACGAGAACTGTTACCAAATATTAATTCCTCAATTTGAATACGACATTGTTAGCCACAAGCTCAGAACTTCATGTTTATTAGATAGAATCAAATCGACAGGCAAACACTGCAGTTGGAACTTAGTATTGATACAGTGAATACAGACGACGAAACTTTGAGAACAACTGCCGAACTATCTACTGTTGTCTGTGCTAAAGTGCGATCTGATTTAATTTATATTCGTGTTAGTTTATTATACGAAAACTAATATACCAGCTTATTTTATTGCTGAAGGTAGACTTCTTAGTTCACACTCCTATTGCCATACAGAAGTTATAAATAGTTTTAGCTACATATTCTACACATATAAATAAAATTGAAGTGTCTGTTTGTAATATAAAAATAACAGCTGTTCAGAGCTGGCATATGAAAGTCTGAAAACCATTGAAGGCAGGAAAAAATATTATTTTGTTTGATACACGTTACATGTCTGTAGGTATATATAGCTTAAAAACGGCACATATCTCTCCAGTCAGCTAAGATATGTCATTACGAGTGAAAAATCTCAGCTTTCCTTCCGCCTCCTTGCTAAAAATATCACGTATACGACCTCTTCCCAACCCTGAACCTCTTATTGCCAAATAAAATACGCCTACCAATCTAGGTCTAAGCCTAGCATAATATTTTATAGGAGCACTTTAAGCGACGATTTTATGGCATCCCCAAACTACCACTAGTAAAATCGATCCCATCTAAATACTACTTTATAGGTTCTACCACTTTCTACCTACGCATTTGGATCCTGTTCACCGGACCTTCTAACGTCGTATATATGTGACTACCTAGATCTATGGTTATTGGTAAGCTAAGCTGACCATCACAGGTTTTTGCTTTTTATTGTAATAGGATTAGATCCTGTACAGATTACTTTTGTCTCCCGCTTTGCTATGGAGGGAAGTAGATAATTTCTTTCCAACTCCTCCATTTACTTCTAGATTAATTCAAGACAGTCGGTTAGGCATTCCCTGGGACTCCCGAATGATAAAACTCGGTGTTTGCAAGGGTCTTAGCTGTTAATCCTGGTTCACAGGAGTTGCAGTGGTGGTAAAAATGATTCCAAGTGGGAACAAAGCCATTCATAACCAACTATCAATAGATAGGTTGTTAATTACCACACCATAAGTATAGTTTTTTTATTTTTATTGGTTAAACAAACAATATCACATAATGTACTTATACATAATGATACTTAATATGGGTAATTGTGATATCCACACCGTTTACCACAGATAGGTATATGATCTAGACTAAGTATAGTCCAGGAAACATAATCTGGCCATTCGTCGTCTTCACCGAGATTGCTTTGTAGATACTTGTTGTATTAAGAATATGATAATAGAACTGTCGTCGATCTCCAAACGGAGAGGGTAAAGGTTAGTGTTGTTATTAACAGGATTAAAGTTGATTACGTAGAACAAACGGTCAGACAACGAGCTACCAGACTACACTTCCCGAACCTCACAAGCATAGAGCGATATCTCTTATACATGTTAAAATATAATAACAAGTAAATATAATTTAAAAAAAAAAGATAAATAGTTACAAAACTTTGATAAACATAAAAAAAACTCTTATTATGTACACTTAAATACTTAAAAATATTTTAATCCACTCCCTTAGAAGGCAGAAAATAATATATCAATGTACATTAGTGTTTCCAAGAGGGGTAAAAAAGCGACATTAAAAAAGTCTTTTGTCAAAAAAGTTTGGAGGTACCCCTGGTGTGTTCCTTTTACAACTGACAGATTAATACCTCGCGAATTCTCACAAGTGCTAAAATTTGACGCGATGTTTTCTTTGTAAAATAACGAAACAAAAAACTGGCTAAGTGCGAGTTGAACTCGAAGGCTTAGAGTTTCGTACAATGAATAATATTGTTTTCTATAACGACTATATTTTACTAAAAATATACTTATTTGAACTTTATATACTGGTTCTCACATACTTTCCAGTTGCATATATTTGCGCACTTGTTATAGTTTTGTCTTGTCATCGCATCACCATATCAGCTGAAAGTCCCCTGGGACATAAGCGATTTCCAAGAAATTCCCACGAAATTATACCAATAAATTCGATCTTGCGACAGTGTAACAAGAAAACTTAGAACTATCGGCAGTTCCTTTACTTGTCTGAATTTCCTTCTAAATTCCAAGAAATTTGATTAATCGGAAGTACCCTACAAGGTTTATATTATTGCGATTTACAGACAGGCAGAGCGACAAAAACGTGGGTTATAAGAGTTCTGTTTTTTTCATTTGATGTACAGAACCCTAAATATACAAAGACACTCGTCTAGTTCGTTTTCAAGAATAATTATGAAAAGAATATTCAAAATGTGTCGGGATATATAAAGAAATAAAGCTTTCTTTGCTCGTGCTCCATTTCAGTGACTCTTTGTAACTCAAAGTACTGTTACAAATGTATTTCACTGATCTTTGCAATGTAAATGACGCAGCTATTATTTTTAACTGTCTCTGCAATTATAGAAGCTGGTTGACCGAATTTTATTGTTTTTTTAATTACCTTTTTTTAAAGAGAATTTGAAAGGAGGGAGAATGGTACTTACTAAATTTTTCAATCAAATCAAGCAATCAAGCCTCTCCTATAAATCCCTCCTCCGATTTAATAGATGCTGTATGTATAATGCATAAAAAAACATAGCTATATAAGGAGGATTATAACGACATCAATGTCTTGCTATTAAGGGCGGTCGCCCACGCAACTTTTAGAACGATACAGTCGCGCGTTTCATGAGTATGCGGCTGAATCACTACTTTTGGCTATTGGACGCATTTGTAACGCATGACTGCATGGATTCAGCATCCCGTCTACATCTATGCATATGTGCAACTAGGTATATCAATTCAGCATCACTT
Organism: Laspeyria flexula; assembly: GCA_905147015.1. Lineage (NCBI taxonomy): Eukaryota > Metazoa > Arthropoda > Insecta > Lepidoptera > Erebidae > Laspeyria > Laspeyria flexula. The sequence continues at coordinate 3,771,100 of LR989964.1, read as the reverse complement.
TTGTACCGATGAAATGGTGAGACTGTATAGATTAAGCATAGCTTTTTAAGGGCTTATTTACACTAAACGATATTCACGGTCCCTTTAAGGCACCTCCTGAACACAGTGTAGTGTTATTTACTAATGGATCAATAGTATAGGTATTACAGTACATAACCACTTTAATCGCGCAATATGGCGTCGAGATGCTTGCACCACAGTATAAATAATCTAATAGCACCATGTCTATTTTAATGCTGCATCACGTCTGTGTCGATGATTGCATTTGTTTTGCGACTGTATCTCGTCTGCAAAGCTACAAAAAGTCACCGTGGGCGACCTTCTTAAATAAGCAATTCTTTTATATTTATTGTACAAAAACAATTTTGATGAAAATTTGATATTAAGAGGGTGCTTTTTTATTTCTGTGTAGGTGTCTTCTTAAAATAAGCAAATTCAAAAAAAAAAATAACCCAGCGAAGCACGTCTCAGGTATTTCCATCTAAAATAGCAACCCCGTAAAAAGATAATTAACTTGGACATTCGTCTACATTAATACAACACAAAAGGTAAAGTCCGTAGCTAAATTAATTGAGCTAACTTTGAAACACTTAAAGTTACTGAACGAAATATACTTGCTAAATTAACTGGTACTAGACTAGCTTCGTTACATTACTTGAAAATCGCATTAAAACTAAATTCATCTAAGAGATAAAGAATTTAGCCTCCTGAATTATTTAAATCTAATAATATTAACGACCGTATACCCGTGTAGTGACGGGTTAAGAATACATAATGTCACTACCCCATCTCAACCCGTGGGTGTCGTAAAAGGCGACTATGGGAGTAACCTAATGCAGACAAGAGCACTGTAAGAAAAGGAAAATTCGAAATAAACCCTATACCAACCCGTCTGGCCAGCTCGGTATAGTAGGCTAAATTCCCTTCAAATCCTTTGGAGGAGACTCGTGCCCAGTAGTGGGACGTTTATGGGTTGGAATGATGATGATGAGTTAATGAGATTCTTTAATCTTGTCGTCGCTGCAGTTATCGAGCAAGCGTTTAGTGTGTTTTCAAACTATCTAAGGTCGTATTTCGATACACATGCCCATCTATTTGAAAGGAAGTATTAAGTAATATACATTAAATGACAAGTCAGCCAGTGTTAACCCTTATAAACATATATTCTAATATAAATTATTAAAAAAAAAAGAAAAAAAAAATGACGTAATGACAACATACGATCAACGTAAATACCTACAGGTTGTTTAAAACTGTGAACAACTGTGACATAAAGAAAGTACATTTGCGTCTAAACTATTGCAAATTTCTGTTTAATTTTTTTGGTATAACCTTCTAACATCACATGCTACACGTGGTTTCATTTAATGTCGTACAGTCGTATACACCCTGTATAAAACACTATTATGAAAACTTAGTCATAAACGCGTTCATAATTTTATTAGTGTAATAAAAAAGAAATCACATAAGGTTATGTATCATATTTAGTAAAGTGACATACTTTACTCTTTTACTTAATTAAGTAAGCATTCAACAACACGAAACACATTACCTATGTAAATATAATTGTACGAAATGGTGGGCGATTTAATGAATCATTTCATAACCTACTGAAAACCTTCGTTTTAATAATAATAACTTTTGTCACTTAATAATTAAGACATTTATTTCAGAAGAGAATTAATTACAGTTATTCTCTTCTTAATTTTTTTAAAAGCCAACATCGACTATTTTTTTATACTATGACGGTAATGGCACAAACCAGCGCTATAACATAAATGTTATAGCGCTGGTTTTCAGACAGAGTCGGGTGGTATGCCACTAAATTAACACTAAACAAAAATCACACAAGTACAACTTACGAGCTAAAGTACACAAAACAATTATACATACGAGGAATTAAATCATAAATACGAGGTTCAACATAAATATATCATACAAATAAAATAAAAAAACAAATTAAAAACTAGTGCTCCTTTACGTGAATGCGGTTATGCGTCAAAAATGTCAGCTGTCATGTGACCAATGACAATGGATTGTGACACATCACCGCCACGCATTTGCCACCTAGCGCGTAGGTAATAAGTAGAGAAAAATGAAATTACATAAACAAAAATTAAATAAAATACAAAATACAAGATGTTACAAACTCATACACAAGAACCGGATTTATATATAATTAAAATATGTTAGAATAACATGCTCCTCATTCCACAGTAACCTGCTGTTTTAATAAATTGTTTTCATGATATAGCGAATAATTATTACGAATACCTATTCATTTTTATGTAGGTAGGTATACTTTGTAATTTCTTTGATTTTTCAATAGAAAATTCATGTGTATTTATAGTACCTAAGTACCTACCTACCTACTGTAATATAATTGATGTTCTAATATGTATTGGCTTACGAAATATTCCGCTTTCTGTGTAAGTAGGTATGTAGGTACCTGAAAAGTAAAAAATACAGTTTAATTATGTACTAAAAAATAAATGCTTTAAATTAAAAAAATATATACAATATTGATAAACAAAGTTTCAAGAATTTCTTTCTTTTGCCGTATAAGTTACTGTAATTCATAAAAAGGCTTTTATCGGTAAGTATAAGTTTATTATAAACAACTTGTTAAAAACAAAAGTTTTTAAGAACATCGATACAAAAAGCAAACATCTCAGGTACCTATATAGTCAGAAATCAAAGTAAAAATAATATAGGTAAGTAAATATAATTTTTTTCAGCACGTTCAGAAGAAAATATATTATTCTGCAAAGAAAAACAAAAGTAAGAAGAAAACCCATTGAAAATAAAGTAACAAGAAGAAAGTCCAATTAGGAAACGAACCCATCATTGCAGAGAGATAAACTTCACAAAAGTATATCAACTCTAATAAATTGTTCAGGTATAACACCATACCGCCGCCATAGGTCACGTTCGTTCAAAAACTCGCTGCTCATAAGGAGAACAGTCCAATTTCCTTGTCATTTAAAAAAAAAGTTTGAAGATTGCACCAAAAATAAAACGCGCGGTGACAATTTCAAATATCGAACTCCGAAGCAAACGTGAAGATAAATTAGGTTATTTAAGTAATGGCTTTCATTGTTTATTTTTGCTTTTATAGCCAATACATTTTAGTCAATTTACATTGTGTAAGTTGAATAATTTCAAAATATAAAATTAACTGGAATTTACATAATGAGGATAACCACAAAATGGTTTAAATTCGAAATGAAAATAAGGTAGGTACCTACTTACTACTTTTTTCACAGACTGGACTTATTTGCGTATGTTTAATCATTTGTATCATACCTATTTAATTAGTTTTATGAGTTTTTATACCTACATCGTTTTCAGAATGTATATATTCATCTTCAACTTAACCGATTATTATTAATCTTTATTTACGGAAAAAACGCAATAAAAGCTAGATATATTAAATACGATTTTCCTAAAGCATAATATCACGCATTAGCATTTTGCAGAAAGGTAGCAAAAGTACAGTAGGTACGGTAAAAAAAAGTTTAATAAATATGTCGTATGCAAAATTTTCAAGTACGAAATGCGATAGCAGAATACTACATAAACAAGAAGTAAGAACTAAACAATTGCATTATACGTGCCATGTGAACAACACCCGTATTTTTAGGGTTTAAGGCTCGTTTTTCCTTGAAAATAACATGCGTTTAAGTCGTTGTCTGTAAGAGGAATATAACAGGGCGAATAGCATAATCAGATCATCTGGATATGGCTGGCTGGCGACACTAGGATTACGTCTGGCCGTGTCTGCAGTGCATGCAGCCAAATAAAACTGCATTATATTGTCCCAGTTTGAAGTACTATTGAGCTCTCTTTAGAGGAAAACCAGAAAAAAGGTTAGTGTACCTTTATCATACAGAGACTTGTAATTATATTCGTAATTAACTTTCGCCCGCGTGTTGTGTCGGTAAAAAGTAGCAGTGCTATTGCCGACTTAAATCTATCTGCGTGTCAAATTTCACACAGACCCTTTCAGCCGTTCTCGCGTAATTGAGTAACAAACATCCATCCAACCTAACTTTCACATACATATTAAAAAGAATTCACAGTAACATAGTCTTAGCAACGATTACACTTAAAATACCTAACGTTAATCCTACATTCGGCCTTTTTTTGTCTTTACTGGTGTCTCCAGAGCATATTACTTCATGCGTTTTGCAATAGAATTAATTTATCATCTTCCAATCTATACAAATAAATAAAATTTAAATATCTGTTTGTAATATCAAGATAAGAGCTTTTTAGAGTAGGTACTTATAGGCATATGAAAGTAAATTTTGTTTGTCTGTCTAAGCTAAAAAAACGCTGAATCGTTTTCGATGGGAATTTTACTGGCGGATACGTATTACAAGGAGTAACTTAGGCTACTTTGATTTTGGTGAAAAAATACTACGGTTCGCTAATAATAGAATAAGGGATTAGTTGGCCACGCGAACGAAGTCGCGGGCACAATTAGGTAATAACGGGTGGCGCAAAAGTAAAGACCCTATTTGGTTCAGCTATAACATTTTTTCTAAATTAGAAAACTAGATTTAGATTTTTTTAAATGTATATTTGTGCCATTAAATTTCGTACCATTAGGATTTAAAGATGATGTCTTTTAAATGGTGACCTCCAGAGTTGATACACATTTGAGCCCTATTTATGACATTTTGCATAACTTGCCGTAACACTTCCTGCGATATGTTCGTTATTTCTTGACGAATGTTTTCTTTTAGAGCTGCGAGAGTCTGTGGCTTGTTCACATACACCCGAGATTTCAAAAAACCCCAAAGAAAAAAGTCTGGACTGGTCAGATCGGGTGATCTTGCAGGCCAAGGCAAATCGCCAAAACGAGAGATAACTCGGCCTGGAAAAGCGTCCCTCACTAAGTCCATAGTGTCGCGCGCTGTGTGTGCCGTAGCGCCGTCTTGTTGAAACCAGATGTGCTCCAGCCCCAATTCGTCCAAACTGGGTATCAAAAACTCACGTAACATGGTTCTGTAGCGTTCTCCAGTGACAGTTATCGCATTGCCTCCAGCGTCTTCGAAAAAATAGGGTCCGATCACTCTGTCAACACAGATGCCACACCATACAGTAACTTTTAGTGGGTGTGTGGCAAAGCGTCGAATTGTGCGACCAATCGGTGCCGGACGGTGGGGAAATCGTCGACGAAATTCACGTTGTGTTCTTATCACTGATATTCCACGTTCTTGGGGAGTAAAACGGTCCATGTTTATTTTCAGTGTATTTTACATTTGTTCACTACACAATTTTCAACAACAGAATGACAGAAAATGTATAATAAAAAAAAAAAAAGCATTTTCTTTAGTGCCACTACTTTTGCGCCACCCAGTATAATATTATCTTTTAGCAGGCAAGGAAAGGAATAATTGGTATTAAACCTTCCCTCCTCCCTCCTTTTACCATTTCATATCGTGTATCGTTCCTAATGTAAAGAATATCAATACAACGGTATAATATACGATGGCTATTACGAACCGTTATTTTTTCCGAACGGAACAAAAGACGCTATAAATATAACCATATTGTCTACTTTATGACACCATTTGCGTTAATCACAGTTTTATCGGAGCCTCCATTTTAACTTCACATAATTCTCTTACTGATTATTATGAATTAAAATCTCTTATATAGAACTGTTGAAGCAAGAGATTGCTTCATTTTTGTCCTTGTGGGGAATTTTTGCTTGACATTCCTACCAATATTAGTTATCATTAGCAACCCATTAAGGCCCACTGCTGGGCTCGGGTCTCCTCTCCTCTTACTAGAGAGCTGAGAGGGTTTATGCCATAATCCACTCACGCTGGCCTAGTGCGAGTTGGTGGATCAGACATTCTCATAGAATTTCTTCTAGGGTAGGTATGTGGGTTTCCTTACGATGTTTTCCTTCACCGTTAGCAGATGTAAGTCACTTGACTAGACAATATAACTTCCACAAAGTCAGGAATCCACATTGGTACTGCCGGTTAGAATCGAATTCGGACCGCGTGATTTGCAGCGCCGGTCCCTAATCCATTCAGCCACCATCGCTTATTCAATATTAGTACTTATGTCTATTCCTATCTTCTTAATACTTATTCTAGATTCTAAAAATATATATTACTAGAAGTCAACTAGAAGTCACGCGGGGCTTCGCTGCAGTTTTTCTTTATTTGGCCACTGCTCAGCTCCTATTGGCCGTAGCGTGCTGTTATATAGCCTATGTTACTCAGTGATAATGTAGCTTTCTAACGGTAAAAGAATTTTTGAAATAGGTCCAGTAGTTTTTAAGTTTTTTCGTTACATACAAAAATACAAATATTTCCTCTTTATAATACTATATAGCAGACTATATAATTAATCTATCCAGAACAAAAGCCATATCAGACAAATCTTAAATTTACAAAAGATTAGTAATAACACAAAACATCTGAGTTATGTGTCTTTCATCACAAGAAGAATCTCATTAAAACATTGCAAGTGCTCATCAATCACTGCTACAAAAAAGATACATGGAACATGGAATTCGCAAATAAATTTTGACGTAACAACGCCTGAAAAACTTCAAGTAACAAAAGAAATTGAACTTTGTTGCGACGAATTACGATCTTAATTTGTATCAGTTTGAAAAATAGGTAGGTACGTGAACTTCGTCAACCGAGAAACGATAGGTATTTCATTAAAAGTATTGACTTAAAGGTATTTTCTTTGGGTAAAGGATGCATTCTTTCAGCCAATAAAGTGTTCTCAAAATATCTATTGCTTTTTTAATCATAAAAAGTTTTTTAATTTCGGCAGCCACTTTCTTATTTTCAAAGAAAATTGAGTTCGAGAGTTTGATGACGCGGTGATTCCTTTTATGTTCGGCTTTACAAAGTAAGTTTTATGTTTCTCTCAACTATTACGAAGGATGCTTTAGATGAGAACTTACATCTTACTATTAATACAAATGTGAAAGTTAACGGATATTTGTTACTTAATCACGCCAAGACCCGGAAAGGATCTGTATAAAAATTGGCACAAATTATAGTCGCTGTGGCGAAAATTAGGTGAGGCCTATGTTCAACAGTGGACGTCGTTGGGCTGATATGATGATGATGATGATGATAGTCGAGAATAACACTGGCATTGACATTCTACGCGAGCAAAAGCTAGTATATAATAAAATGTGTTTTTCTTTTAAAATCTGATCGATCAATTTCAATCAGAATTTTAAAAGACGATGTAGGTACCTGATTTACATTTATCTATAGTGTTAGATAGTCTATTTATCGAGGAAGGTTATTAGGCTATATTATTATAACATCACGCTACGCCCAATAGGAGCTAAGCAGTGGGAGCGAAGCCCCGCGCGACGTCTAGTTTATATATAATATGGACGACGATTCTGTAGCTGATCAAACCTAAATTATATCTACTACTTAATTTATATCTTGTTCTATTTATATAAGGTTGATATTGCGAAGTGTTTATATCCTGACCTATTTTTATTAAATTCTATTAATTATATACTCGTACAAATTATTAGTGGAGCAGTGGACTGTAATAGGCTGAGATGATGATGATGATCTTGAATTACATATAAAAAAAACCGTTTGAAACATTTACTGAAGATGCTATCAAAACTCAACGTGTTATCAAACTTAATTACGAAATTCACGTGACTTAATTAAAATTAATAGCTTTTGTTCAATGTTGCTAACTCTACCTTAGTTCAAACAATCTTATACTATTGTATTAAACTTAATACACTGTTACGTCACATGTCTGCTTGACTGACACACAAAGCACCCTAAGACGTCATTACCACACAAATTATGAAGGATCTCATGCTATCTTTGTCTAACTTACGAAGAAGTTAGAGATAGCATGTAATTAAGATTGAGAAACTTGTTTGGCGTAAAACGTTACATTGTGTAGTTATATTAAGCGCAAGGAAACAACAAAATATAGCATCACATTGACAAGACAGGTGACAAATAAAAAATCACTTAATTTCATACATAAAACAAAACCCTCCGCCGCCGCCGTGTTTTTCAATTCGCGATAAACTAGAAAACTACACCAATTTGAAAAATTATTTTAGTACTGGATAGCCCATTTATCGCAAGCAAGCGAGTCTTGGATTGAATACTGCGACTCCGCAAGCGTAGAGCAGGACGCCCTCCAGTTAGATGGACCGACGAGCTAAAAAAGGTCGCTGGGTCTGACTGGATGCGGAAGGCGGAGAACAGAGTGTTAGGTATGGCGCGTGTTAGGAGAGGCCTACGTCCAGCAGTGGACTGCAATGCCATTTATAGAGGAAGGGAATTGGCTTTATATATATCTTTATGCTACAGCCAATAGAAGCTGAGCAGTTAGCAAATAAAGAACGACGGGAGTGAACAAGGCGAAAGGTGCCGTTACCATCGTCGTTTTCAGGATTTTACACGATTTAAATACATATTTTATAAATGGGTATATTATACTAGGTATTCCCTAAATGTAAACATATTTCGATACATGGTTGGTAAGTATTGAATTTAATGTGAAATATAAAATAATTAAAGACTTGTAATTAACGAACGTGGTTTTTCGAGAGACTACCATAGACAGTACAGACTTATCATTACATAGACATAATGAGGTACTAGTGTTGTGCAGTTGTGCCAATCGATAAGGAAGGGAAAATTTCTTACTACAATAGTAAGATTTATCATTATTGTGTAGCAGTAATTCTGAAACCTAATCTTATGCTATCATTGAACTCATTATAAAGTTTGTTTGTACAAGGAACACATACATTTTTGTGCGATCTAAACAATCCAGAAACAATGTCGCATTGTGCCGCATATCATTAAATTTTTATTATTCACTTGTTCAAGTTGCGTCGTTCCTCTATTTGAAAAAAAAATGTAAGCTAGAATATTATATTTTCCAATAGCTTTTCTCCGTATCGTACAATAATCTAAAATTATATACAACGTAAAAAAGAAGTAGATTTTAAAGAGAAACGTATAAATAACTCTTAAAAACTTAGTTTATTCAACGATAAGACTATTCAGAGCCCGCACAATGAATGTCGGGGCCAGTCCTCGGGCGGTTAAACTACAATGGAGAAAAAAATAACGTTTTTGTTTCTTGTTTCAGAACGAAACACTGGACTCTTGAAGTTTCCTTTCTTTCGCTTTGATTTAGTTCACAGTCCTTAGAGTTGGTGCGACAAATTTATTTTGTTTTAAAGATAGGAGAATAGTGTAAATCACATTTTGCCAAATGTTATCTTTGTTCATTATAATAATAATAATATTCTACCACATTCACACAGCGCCATCTAGTCCCAAAGTAAGCAATTATATTTGCTTGTGTTATGGGTACTAAACAACTGATATACTACTACTTAAATACATTTTTTTTTGTAAATACATACTTACATATTATAGATAAATTACACCCAGACACAGAACAAACCTTTATGCTCATCACACAAAGATTTGTCCTGGGTGAGGATCGAACCCACGACCTCCGGCTTAGCAGTCAGGTTCACTAACCACTAGACCAACAGGCCAGTCAATTTTCATATTTAATGTTCATTAGTAACTATAACTTAGGTTTTGCTTTTAAATAACTAACTAGCATGTTAGAATTTATATTTTTTCGGGACAATTGAGTGAGCTCGCAAAAATTATGTTGTTTAAAGCCGCATATATAATGTTTGCGTTTTTGTTGTTTTTCTTTTATATGTATAATTATTTTAATTCATTTTATGTAGTTGTAAGACTGTATTACTTTTTCTATTAGATTTTAAGTAATTATTAAGTAGGTACCGCAAATACTCCTTTTTTTAAGCATTCGTGTAAAAAATAGATTTGTAAATATCAATTAATGACTATCAATTTGCCACATGTCTTTCCATCAAACTTTGAAACCAAACACAAAACACATAGTATCGCAAACATCCTAACCTTTTAAAAACAAACTTATTCAATCAAATATAATAGTATATTATTAGAAAAAATCTGCAATCATCGGAGTTTTCATCCGTGAAATAGTCTGGCGAATTTGTAAGAAAAAATGTTATATCTCCGGTATTATTGAGTTGGAGGAGACATGATGTTGCCTGGTCACGTCTCTCGGCTCCGGACAATCCTGTTTCTTCTATTTTACAACGTGTACAGAATAATCATTACCATATATTGTTTTATTCTGCTTCTCGAGTTGCTCGTGAGTCCGTAATTCATGATATTTACTTCGTAGAATATTCTATGATACTTACTAAACTATTTTTTTTTAAAGACAACGCCCTCACTAGGGGATAAACCTTTACAAGGGACCTTTACAATCATTCAACTAACAGACACAAAGTACACCAGACTCGAAACAAATATCTATGAATCACACAAATATTTGTCTCGTGTGTGAATCAAACCCACGTCACCCAGCACGGTAAAGTAGTGGCGAGTCGACCACCTTAACCACTGCGCCACGGTGACAGTCAAGTCAGAAACCTACGAGAACATAAAAAATTTAAAACACTTTTTTTATTATCAATTTTATAAAAGCTATTTTCGAGTTTTATAAATAAAATTCTAGATAAAATTTATATAAGTATTTCAAAAGGTGCTAACTTAGCATCTTTTCTACATAAATTTATTTTCACCTGAGATGTGAAATTAAATATATTCCGACGTTATAGTTGGCGAGATGAGTCGTCATTTTATAAAAATAATATTCATTTTCGTTGAAATGTTGGAAGAATATTTTTAGTCATGGTGTTAATATAATAATATTTCACCACATTCACATGCGCCATCTAGTCCCAAATAAGGCAATTATATTTGCTTGTGTTATGGGTACTAAACAACTGATATACTACTACTTAAATACATTTTTTTTTGTAAATACATACTTACATATTATAGATAAATTACACCCAGACACAGAACAAACCTTTATGCTCATCACACAAAGATTTGTCCTGGGTGAGGATCGAACCCACGACCTCCGGCTTAGCAGTCAGGTTCACTAACCACTAGACCAACAGGCCAGTCAATTTTCATATTTAATGTTCATTAGTAACTATAACTTAGGTTTTGCTTTTAAATAACTAACTAGCATGTTAGAATTTATATTTTTTCGGGACAATTGAGTGAGCTCGCAAAAATTATGTTGTTTAAAGCCGCATATATAATGTTTGCGTTTTTGTTGTTTTTCTTTTATATGTATAATTATTTTAATTCATTTTATGTAGTTGTAAGACTGTATTACTTTTTCTATTAGATTTTAAGTAATTATTAAGTAGGTACCGCAAATACTCCTTTTTTTAAGCATTCGTGTAAAAAATAGATTTGTAAATATCAATTAATGACTATCAATTTGCCACATGTCTTTCCATCAAACTTTGAAACCAAACACAAAACACATAGTATCGCAAACATCCTAACCTTTTAAAAACAAACTTATTCAATCAAATATAATAGTATATTATTAGAAAAAATCTGCAATCATCGGAGTTTTCATCCGTGAAATAGTCTGGCGAATTTGTAAGAAAAAATGTTATATCTCCGGTATTATTGAGTTGGAGGAGACATGATGTTGCCTGGTCACGTCTCTCGGCTCCGGACAATCCTGTTTCTTCTATTTTACAACGTGTACAGAATAATCATTACCATATATTGTTTTATTCTGCTTCTCGAGTTGCTCGTGAGTCCGTAATTCATGATATTTACTTCGTAGAATATTCTATGATACTTACTAAACTATTTTTTTTTAAAGACAACGCCCTCACTAGGGGATAAACCTTTACAAGGGACCTTTACAATCATTCAACTAACAGACACAAAGTACACCAGACTCGAAACAAATATCTATGAATCACACAAATATTTGTCTCGTGTGTGAATCAAACCCACGTCACCCAGCACGGTAAAGTAGTGGCGAGTCGACCACCTTAACCACTGCGCCACGGTGACAGTCAAGTCAGAAACCTACGAGAACATAAAAAATTTAAAACACTTTTTTTATTATCAATTTTATAAAAGCTATTTTCGAGTTTTATAAATAAAATTCTAGATAAAATTTATATAAGTATTTCAAAAGGTGCTAACTTAGCATCTTTTCTACATAAATTTATTTTCACCTGAGATGTGAAATTAAATATATTCCGACGTTATAGTTGGCGAGATGAGTCGTCATTTTATAAAAATAATATTCATTTTCGTTGAAATGTTGGAAGAATATTTTTAGTCATGGTGTTAATATAATAATATTTCACCACATTCACATGCGCCATCTAGTCCCAAATAAGGCAATTATATTTGCTTGTGTTATGGGTACTAAACAACTGATATACTACTTAAATACTTTTTTTAAAATACATACATATTATAGATAAATCACACCCAGACACAGAACAAACAATCATGCTCATCACACAAAGATTTATCCTGGGTGGGGATCGAACCCACGACCTCCGGCTTAGCAGTCAGGGTCACTAACCACTAGACCAACAGGCAAATTACTGTCACCGTGGCGCAGTGGTTAAGGTGGTCGCCTCGCCACTACATCGCGGTGCTGGGTGACATGGGTTCGATTCCCACACGAGACAAATATTTGTGTGATTCATAGATATTTGTTTCTAGTCTGGGTGTACTTTGTGTCCGTTAGTTTCATGTTTGTAAAGCTCCCCGCGACACAGGGCTTGTTCCTTAGTGCGGGCGTTGTCTTTATTAAAAGAAAAAAAATAAAAATGTATGTATTTACAATTATGTTTAAATTAATTAATTATATTTATGTATTTTTATTTTTCTCGCTGTGGCGGAAATTAGGTGAGGCCTATGTTCAACAGTGGACGTCATTGGCCTGATATGATGATGATGGTGATTTACAAAAAAAATGTATTTAAGTAGTATATCAGTTGTTTAGTACCCATAACACAAGCAAATATAATTGCTTACTTTGGGACTAGATGGCGCTGTGTGAATGTGGCAGAATATTATTATCCATCCATCCCAGCTTTCACGTTTATAATATACTTAGGTAAGATTAAAAAAAAATTCTAAACCTTTCTTACAATAGTTTTCACATTACAAGACTTTCTATAAACATTTACATGTACACCTAAATGTTCCGTACAGTAATCTATTGCGGTACATAATGTTCAAGTAAATAATGCATATAGGGCAATTGGATTGTCTGTCCGTCTGTCGGGCTTCCTGCAACGAGTTCAGTAATGCGTGCCAGACTTGCGGCTTACATGCAAAGGTTACATGATTAAGATTTTAAAGCCGTTATAGCTATAACTGCCGTCAATTAGCAGTAATCTGTCATTAACACAATTTTTTCACTGAATAATCGTCTTTAGGCGTATAGACTTAAGTATTACACGTTTTTACTAAATAAGCAAGTAACATCTCTGAGCACGATAGTTCGCCTAACACGTAAAGTATGGACTTCGCGCCTAAATTTAGTGCGCTGAAGGGAAGTACAAATTAAAGAAACAATTTGTAATTTTAGTGCAACAGTTCATTATTTATTTCGCAGTGATAACTGATTATTAAGTAATTGCTAAATATCAAAAGAAATCTGAATGGAAAAATATTATAAGTACAGTCGGCCACATATTTGCTTTTCCACTTTCAACAAAAAATTCCATCAAAATTAAAATTCAATAAGACTCTGTTGGCGTCGCGCATTGATGACAACTGTCACTGTACTGAAAAAGAGACATTATTGTAGTGATATGCAAACGACATTTACTCTAAGGCTGGTAAAGCAATTTTATTGTCGACTATACCTTTGATTTTTTTCAAGACGCCTGAAGTATCGGAGTAGTGAATCACGGTAGATTTTGCAAACTTATGTATATGTCACGGTTATGGGCTAGTTTTTACAACCAATTTTAATTAAGTAAAGCACTAATAATAATAATATTCTACCACATTTACACAGCGCCATCTAGTTCCAAAGTAAGCAATTGTATTTGCTTGTGTTATGGGTACTAAACAACTGATATACTACTTAAATACATTTTTTTTTTGTAAATACATACATATTATAGATAAATTACACCCAGACACAGAACAAACCTTTAAGCTCATCACACAAAAATTTGTCCTGGGTGGGGATCGAACCCACGACCTCCGGTTTAGCAGTCAGGGTCACTAACCACTAGACCAACAGGCTAGTCTAATAGGTACTAAGAAACGCATAGGTACCAATAATGATAATGTCATTATCATAACTTTAACTACTACGTTACTACTAGAAAACGCGCAATATCATTATTTCCAAAAATAATACCCGGAATTTTCACAAACACTGTCATATAACAGTAAACGGTGTAATATTGGAACCTATTCTAAACGCAGCGTCATCGCGTCATGGCGATGGCGCAATATCCTAGGATTTAACAGCTTATGTCCTCCCGTCCATGGCTGCGTCAGCCCACAGCACAAATGAACGCGTATTTATCGTACCATTCAGCTGATTCAGCGGTTAGCTAACGAGTTTCTGAAGCGCTTTATTGATCTGTAAGCGATATTAGTTTTGTGTTTGTGTTGGAGTAATTATATCTTCTATTATTTTTAAATGAACAATTCTCTAAATCTCGGATGTAACGATTTTCATGAAATTTAGTTTGTGTCCTCTACATAGCCAAGCGACGGCACGACGAAACTACAACAGGATACATTTTTGATATACGTTTTCATTCTAATTGTATACTTATCGACAGTGTCCATAGTATCAATGTCCTGCTAAATAAGCTTACCACCAAACGAGGTATATAAATATTATTTGCCAACGAAGCGATATTACAATAAAGTTAATTTTAATTGTACCTATAAAATCTTAAAGCTCCAGCTGCAGCAATTGAATAAATATAAACACTCGATCCAGCACATAACGATGTGAAATATTAATTTAATATTATCCAAATGCGATTAAAATTTTGAACGAAATGTGCTGTGAATATTAAGAATGTTCTCGACTGCAATATTCAGTTTCTGTTCGATGCAGTGAAAGAATTATTTATTTATTGAATGGAATAAAGTAGAAGGTTATTTTCTGTAGTATTTTTCCTTTAAATAGAAGAACTTTCTTACTGCGGCACTCAGAGACGTCAATTAGCAGTAATCTGTCATTGAATAATCGTCTTTAGGCGTATCGACTTAAGTATTAAACGTTTGTACTAAATAAATTTTAAAGTGAACTAGTGTCTCTGAGTACGGCAGTTAATCTTTTACTTTCTAATATATTTATAAGGTAGGTATATCTATAATATTTTATACAAAGATAATATAGCAAGCAAGCATACTGTCTATTTTTAGGGTGGTAAGCGGTTACCATAGCGTATGATTGTAATTTGTCTGAAAAATGATTAATAAATCTTACTTATTACAAATATGTTCAATTCTGTCTTAAAAAACATATTAATTTTAGACTAGAGCTTTCAAATACAAACTCATTGACTCAACAAATGCGGAATCATAGTTTCATACTGTTTGTTTTGTAAAATGGAAGAGATCGTGCCAATTTCATAATTTGAAAGCTTAAGCTTTATAACTTGTTTGATAACTATTAAATTTGATTAATTTTGTATTATATAAGAGCACGACGATCATACTTACTCGACTACAATAAGATTGACAGTATTCTTATCAATATCGGAGCATACTCTGGTGTTGAAATTTATCAAGTCACCCAGAAGGTTTCCAAACTAGACTTATGACAACCGCGTTAAGTGATAACCAAGACTAACGGCTTCACGTGTCTTCCGCAGCGAGAAAACGATCGATAATCGATCTGCAATCGGCCACCCATCTATAGACTGACCTTGCCGAACGTTGCTTTACTTTGATGAGTGTCGAACATCTCAATACCACTGTGCTACGAGCGTCTCAAGCCAATTGACAATAAACAATTTTATTTGCGCTATTGTCTCTGAACATAGACACTTTTTTCATAGAATAGACAGTAAATTTTTTCGCGGTTTTGATTTTGTTCCGTTTTTGCCATTTTGGCTAAGGAACCCTTCCTTAGCCAAAATGGCAAAAACGGAACCCTTACAAAGAGGAAATTGTGTTAATTACTAAAAAAATACTGCGTTTCAACATTGTCCATGGTTTAATTTTTCTGCATTTTTATATTATTTATTTTAAGAAAGCTTACAGACTAATAACAAAAATTTCTTGGGCGAAAATAAATAATTAAACATATTGCTAATTACAAGTTTCCACATGTAAAATAGACAAATATCAAACTATCGTTATAGTTTTTACAGTCAAATATAAATTTGAGTGTTGCTACCCGGTAATAGTTTTAAAAGAATGTGTCAGCCAGAACCACTCTGCTGGTGGTGATGCCAGTGAAGAAAAAGTCAATATCGATAAATAATTTTATTTTGTTAACAATGTTCTTGTAATAATATATCAAAGGAAAAATATGAGTGAAATGTATCTTCGAACGAATCCTGAAAATACCTATTTATCTATAGCATTATCAAAGCCCGTGAACGTGACAGTTCGTCAATTACAACAGAAATATCGAAAGAGGGTATGACAGTTTTATAATTGTACTGAGTTGTTAGCTGTCAATGTCAACGAAATTGTCTGTGGGCACTTACTTCTCTGTCATTTTGACAGCTGTCTTTACAGTGAGAAAGCTTTCCAAATTTAATTTGTTTGGACAAGGAATTTGAGAAATGGATTACGATTAGATGATAGTTTAAGGGAGTGGTGTTTGTCGATATTCTAACGTTATATCTTGGACTAATGGTGTTATTCTAGCTATAAGCAGTTCTGCCACCATCAATATTTAATTCTGATAAACTATATATCAGAAAAGCTAAGTAGTAATTCAGCAATAAATTGAATCAAATTCGGAATTTTAATCACAACAGTGTATTAGCTAGCGCGAGATTAAATCTTTCGTAATTCAGGATTGTGAATTAATTGTAATTACGGTATTAAAAATATGAAGAAAACGAAATGACGTCCATTTCTAGTGTCGTTCGTTTAAACGTTTCAAACTTTTCGTGGTCAATGCGGAGTTCTTACGTGAACTCCGTTATACAAATTGGTTTTGTTAGACGCGAAAGTCGATTTGCGCAGCCATTTTTCATTCTTTAAGATTGTTATGATGTGTTTTGGTAATTTGAAAAATGTAAATACACTTTTCGCAACTACCATTACAATTTCATTTGTAAGCGTAATAAAACTGAAAACCTACTTCAAAATTCAATTATCTAAATGAAGTTTTTAAAGTTAGTCCTATTATTTATTTATGGTCTGGCATCAAATGATCTTCATTTTAATTTTAAACAGACCGAAAACATACTTATGTCTGTTTTAATTTAATGTCAGAAACAGGTCAATAACTAAAGTATCTATTGTCTATGTTCTCAATAAGTGAGACTCACTCAAATATTCCGAATTTCATTATTTATGACAGACTGGGCCGTAAATAGCCGGCCTATTTGTTATTCAGATTGAACGGGCGCCGGACGTACCCTACAACACGAGTATAACTCTGAACAACCCTTTCAGAATTAAGTAATAGTCGCTGACTTAGTTAGAAAAGAAATGCGTATTTTTAGAAACAGTGGATTTAAACTTAGTAGAATAAGGAATTATGAGACGGTAAAATTGAGGATTGTATTTTGACCTTTTGGTTAAGCCCCACTGAATTCATAATAAAAATAAGACTATAACAGCTTGCATTAAAAAGCAGCGTTTTGAAAATATTTCACGATTTTCTCTTCCTATCTCAATGATAAGCTATGAATATTTCCAAGAAGCTGTCTATATTTATGAAGTGCACGCTTCGATCTCAACTTGCCAATACCGTTGTAGATTTCAATCTCTATTTTCCCGAAAGACAAAACTTACTTATGTCTGTATAAGGTTAGTCCTTTAGTCGCCTTCACGTCACTATACGGATAGGGAGGCTTGAATAGTACATCCTATATACTTGACACACTCAATCAAGCTCTGTTAATTTGTGAAAGACATTGACACGTGGCTTGATGAAGCTTATATTAAACAGGTAGACACCTACTGTATATGTCACATACAAAGAGAAGATCAAACGTCTTGAATGGCGTGTTAAATGACTACGACATTACTTTGAATATATCCAAATAACAGTGGAGTCAATTTTGAACTTTATATTAATATACATAAGGCGGTAATTGCAATATAAACAAATTACGTGTTATATTGTTACTCGGAATATATATAACAGAGGAAAAGATTTCTAGTTGAGAAATACCACCAGTCAATTTTGAACTTTATAATAATAAGCAGAAGACGGAAATCGGCATATGGACAAATTTCCTCTTATATCTATTTTATATTGGCAGTGCTGTATTATATTTATAATTACGTAGAAATGAGACACGGTAGTATATAAGTGTGTAGGGTACCTACTTATAACAAAAACACACTTATCAAAACTTTTGTCCGTCTATTTGTTTAAGGCAAACTCCGAAACGACTGAACCGATTTCAACGGAACTTTGAGAACTGTCTGGGTCGGAAATTTAGGCTACTTTCATTTTGAAAAAAAAAAAAAAAATAATATTCTACCACATTCACACAGCGCCATCTAGTCCCAAAGTAAGCAATTATATTTGCTTGTGTTATGGGTACTAAACAACTGATATACTACTTAAATAATTTTTTTTTTGAATTATTTAAGTAGTATATCAGTTGTTACATATTATAGATAAATTACACCCAGACACAGAACAAACCTTTATGCTCATCACACAAAGATTTGTCCTGGGTGGGGATCGAACCCACGACCTCCGGCTTAGCAGTCAGGGTCACTAACCACTAGACCAACAGGCCAGTCGAAAATATCAGTGTTCCGTGAAAGAATGAAACACTTATGCAGTATTACTTGTCTACGCGAACGAATTCGCAAGCTCAGCTAGTGTCATAATACAACCGTGAGTACCTAACATTATTGTTTCAATACAGTATACTGATAAGGCTCTTGAGAAATGATGGGCTCATTTCCCCTGAGCGTTGTCAGAAGTACAATAGCCGCAAACTTAGCTACAAGTTAGATAGCCGCATTAACATTTAAACTATACTAGTTGATCCCTTGATTTAGTTTCCTTGGAAGTTATAAACATTTTATGGACTGGCCTGTTGGTCTAGCGGTTAGTGATCTTGACTGCTAAGCCTGAGGTCGTGTGTTCGATCCCCATCCACGACAAACTTTTGTGTGATGAGCATAAAGGTTTGTTATGTGTCTGGGTGTAATTTATCTATAATATGTATGTATTTACAAAAAAAAATGTTTTAAGTAGTATATCAGTTGTTTAGTACCCATAACACAAGCAAATAATATAATTGCTTACTTTGGGACTAAATGGCGCTGTGTGAATGTGGTAAAATATCAACAAATCTTTCCTCTTTATAATATTAGTATAGACTACCTGTGTTCGCGACTTCGTTCGCGTGGACAACTTATCCCTCATTCATGGAGTTTTAATTCTTTTTTACGGAACCTTGATATTTTTTCAAAACCAAAGTAGCCTAAGTTACTCTTTGAGACATTAGCTATCCGCCAGTGAAAGTCCCGTCAAAATCGGTCCAGCCGTTCCAAAATTAGCTGAAACAAACAGAAAGACAGACAGACAAAAATTTAAAAAAAAATGTTATTTTAGTATATGTACCGTATACACATTCAAATGCATGTAGTAAAAAGCAGTTATTTTATTATTACAAACAGACACACCAATTTTATATATTTGTATGTATAGATATAGAGATACATAGGTTTCCTCTTTATAAGATTTTCTATACAACTCTTCTAGTTACATGGTTATGTCATCAAATCACAATAAAATAATGTATTTTTGCTGATGTCATAAAGCGTTTGTCTAACCTGACAGTTATGAGGGTTACACAGAAAAGATTTATTGTATAAGAATATTAAATTCTTTAGAGATTTTTTTACCATATTTTAAAATATCGCGTTACCTATTCATCCCCTAATGTGGCATTCAAGCTCCTCGCCTGTTTTACAAGCAGTTACAATAAACTATATAATTCAATAAATTTAGGATATAAACCCTAATTTTCGCATTATTATCTATCACTCATTCCGAGATGAAAGCCTTATATGACTGAACTAAATGTAATAAAACGGGTTTACGTAATGATAATACATGAAATGATTTAAAGGAATCGTAATCATCAGCAACCCATTAAGTCCCACTGCTGGGCTCGGGTCTCCTCTCCTCTAACAAGAGAGCTGAGAGGGTTTAGGCCATAATGCACTTACGCTGGCCTAGTGCGGGTTGGTGGATCAGACATACTCATAGAATTTCTTCTAGGGTATGTGGGTTTCCTCACGATGTTTTCCTTCACCGTTAGCAGATGGTAAGTCACTTGACTAGTACATATAAATTCCACAAAGTGGAATCTACATTGGTACTGGTCGGGATTGAACTCGGACCGCGAGATTTGCAAGCCGGTCCCTTATCCATTCAGCCACCATTGCTATTATAGCATATAAAGGAATCGTAAATACCTTATTTATTTGCACAACGATTCGATCGATTTTCATAGACGCAGAAAGCCACCGAATCGTTAGCGCATTTCTATACTAATATTATAAAACTAAAGAGTTTGTTTGTTTGAACGCTAGGATCTCATGAACTACTGATTCGATTTGAAAAATTATTTATATGTCAGATAGCCCATTTATCGAGGAAGGTTATAGGCTATATAACATCAAGCTACAGCCAATAGGAGCTGAGCAGTGGCAAAACAAAAGCGACGGGAGCGAGCCACGCACGACTTCTAGTATCATATAAAAGTGATTACGCCCGTTGGATCTTCAGGTGAGAAAGGACTCTTATATCTATCTCACGACTATGAGCCACTTTCGCTGAATTATGGGTGGGCAGACAAAGTCCTACAGACAGTACACCTCATATATCCAAGCGGATACTGATACTCTTAATAGACATTACACAAAATACACGAAATAAAATCCCCAAATGACATTATTGATCTGAGGCGAGAGATAGAGAGATATCTTCACAGCCTCGGCTCAGCTCGTAAAGACAAAACTGCAGTTTTATTTTATAGATCAGGCTTGATGTACCAACAGTAATAAAGTTCAATGACTCTTCAAGACGTAACGAATCTCTTTGACGGCGTTAAGGTGCTATTCCTACGAAAGCAAGTTTTAATTAAGCATCAATGGCGTATCACGTGACTTATTGAGCGGAAAACGGCTCAGTTGTGCCACAGTTTGATGTAGAACAGATAGCGCAATTTTAAACTAGTTTTTTATATATTATATATCTAAATATATATATATTATTTATATTAACTATAATAAATATTTATAGCAGTATTTATACCACACCAACAACTGTCGTTCTTCTAACATCTAAATCCATCCTAAGGTTGTCTGGAAGACATCGCTATTATTGATAAGACCGCCCATTGTACTAACTTATTATCTTTTATTTTCACTAAGTGTGTATACCTACTGTTTTTATAATTTTTTTATGCTGTGTACAATAAAGAATATTATTTTTATTGTAATCATGTATCATCATTACAACCCATAAACGTCTCAGTGCTGGGCACCAGTCTCCTCCAAACATTGTCTACTTGTAAGTCTACTATACCACGCGGGCCAGACGGGTGGGTATAGGGTTTTATTTAGAATTACCCTTATTTCCCGGTGCTCTTGCCTGATTAAAATTACTCCCTTAGTTGCCTTTCACGACACTCACGGGTTAGAATCACATTTTGTATTATAAATCCTCCAATAAAACATTAAGCGTGGACGTCATTGAGCTGATATGATGATGATGATGAAAACATTAAGCAGACAAAAACACTGTGAGAAAAGGAAATTTCACAACAAAACCCTATACCAACCCGTCTGGCCAGCGTGCCAAGCCGATTGAGTCGCTACTTTTAAACATTTTTATTAAAATTACTGCCTTTACGAAGTGACCTAGCTTTCCTACTTGAAGCTGTGTCAACAGATAAGTATCTAATATGTATTTACTCGTGAGTAAATACTCAAGAAGGTCTGTCCTACTCCTCAGTGAGGATAGATACTTTATCTCCCCTTGTGCTACGGTTTCCTTATTACTATATTGCATTGAATCATACTAATAAAATACGGGAAAAGTTTTTGGACGTCTTCGGGGAATACGTGTATTTTTTTTCGATGGAAGATTAGCATTTTTTTTTGTCTAAGTAATCTTGCTACCGATACTGTGCGGGAGTCGGGTTGAATTTCAATAAAAATTGGAGACGATACGTTTGTATAAGCTAGTTTGTGTTTCTGTTAAATATTGGAACTGTCACATTCGATAATTCACACAACACCCTTGTAAATGTAAACTACATAATATACATATGCTAAGTATCATCATTTCAGCCTATTGCAGTCCACTGCTGGACGTAGGCCTCCCCTAACACACGCCATAGCACTCTATCCTCCGCCTTCCGCATCCAGTCAGACCCAGCGACCTTTTTTAGGTCGTCGGACCATCTTTAGGTCGTCGGACCATCTTTAGGTCGTCGGACCATCTTTAGGTCGTCGGACCATCTTTAGGTCGTCGGACCATCTTTAGGTCTTCAGACCATCTTTAGGTCTTCAGACCATCTTTAGGTCTTCAGACCATCTTTAGGTCGTCGGACCATCTTTAGGTGGTCGGACCATCTTTAGGTCGTCGGACCATCTTTAGGTCTTCAGACCATCTTTAGGTCTTCAGACCATCTTTAGGTCGTCGGACCATCTTTAGGTCGTCGGACCATCTTTAGGTCGTCGGACCATCATATGCTAAGTATCTCTATCGACGTATCTATGAAACCGCCGTCACTCAAGTAGGTATTTATTAAGGACCTGCAAGAATACCAGCGTTGTGGTCTAGACCACAACCTTAGAGCTGACTGCAGGGACCTTTATTTGCTACCAGCTTATAAGTTTTGGTTTATGTATTAGTTTTAAGTTATTTATGTAGCAAATAAAAAGTTTTTCTTTCTTTCTTTCTTTCAAACCAAACAATGATTATTATGAAATTTACCAGAAAACCTTTATGCAATTAATAGCTGTTTCACCTTACTCCGTATTGATTGTGCCGAAAATAGGAGATTTAGGGCAGTTTACTATTAACACAGCCATTTTACTTTAATTTAAATAATAGCGCTGTTAGACTGGAGTCGTAAGCTGAAAAATATAATTGCATTGATTTTATATCATTTAACTTAGCGTGAGAGGTAGCGTTTTTTGCGACCCGAATATGTTTATGTTATGTTAAAAAAAATATAGCATCACGCCTTTTTCCGCGATAGGGTAGGCAGAGGTGTAGTACACCCACATTTCGCTATGTTTTGTTCCATGAAATAGGGGTCGAGCCTATTGTCACCAACCGGCAATATTTGTTTACCAAACTCCGGGAAAATCTCAACACTGGAATTTCATGATAGAAAATCCCAATACCATTTTCACCCAACCCGGGAATCGAACACGGGACCTCTTGCACAGCAGTCGTATACACTTCCCGCAGCGCCAACGTGGCATTTTGTGCATAAAAATATGTAAAAAAAATACTCAAGAATTTTCTCTATTGTCGGTCCGTTATGGCTGAGGATCGTGGTCCGTGTTCCCAACAATGACCAATATCTCGAGGCTCAACCAAGCCTATATCTCAAGAATTAGCCATCAACATTGTATACTTTGTGCTACTGCAATATAATCGCTACAGCTGTGCTACGACATGCTACGCGCTACGAGACCGGATAGCCTACGAACTCGCTACGCTCAGTGACTCGTAGCTACATGCTACGTCACGCACTCTGCTAGCCAAATTAATGTTTATGCATCATTTATTTACGTTATTTCAACCGTATAATGTACACTGTTTAAAACATACTCGCTCCATTTGCATACAAATGTAATTATGTTAAAGTAAAATGAACTTTGTAATTGATAGACAAGTAGATTTTAAAAAGACAACTACTGCACTAGAGAATTTGTTCTATAGCCCCGTATTGCGGGCAACTTTACATACAATTTAACACACACGAACCACACAGACTCGGAACAAATTTCTATGAATCACAGAAATATTTGACTCGTGTGGGAATCGAATCCACATCACTCGGGATGGCGATATTAGTGGTAAGGTGACCTTAACCGCTACGCTATGGTGACAGTCACAATAATTGAATGACTGTGTGGTCATTACTTTATTTTATTTTATTTTAATATATTTGGGATACTTACAGCTAGAAATAGGATAAACTTAACTATAAAATATAATGGCCATTTACAACGACGATCTAAAATGTGAGTTTAAACTTTCAACAGATAGATTTGATACAGACTATAATTCATTGAAATAGAAAATATCGAAAATGCAAATGCATCACTTTCGATAGTTATTGGCACTCACTCAAACAAAATTGATAGATTGATTAGCAAGTCAAACGTTGAACCCATCTGTGCTATCGAATAATTTAGACAGAATATCTGACTACATTCGATATCCAACAATCAAAACAAGGATATCATAACAGCAATACTCTAGAACACTGACATTTAAGATAATAGACTAAACTATCCATAGATAAATTTTTGAATAAACATAATGATTCTTACACGAAAAATTTAAAAAATATTTAGATAAAATTGTTTTTTAAGTAAAATAATTTCAAATACCTATTTATTTTTTTATTTTTCTTCAAGTCTGACTATTTCTAAGTAAAATTTCATGATCTTGTGATCTTGATGAAATTTTAACGACTCAAGTGAGTGGTTAAGGCATGACACCACAGAACAGAGATAGGTTTTCAAGACACAAACAGAGGGCTTCGACTTCGACTCTGAATTTCGAATTCGATTGGTCGGTTTTAACGTTGCTGTCAAGTAAGCCCTCAGTTACTTTCGCATTTATACTTCATATTAGTGAGAATTGTTTTTGTAAACAAAGCAACAAATCACACTAATGTATCGATTCATTACAACAAAACAATTTGAGTTGACGATACGAAATCTCTCTAGAGAGAGCATCAAAGCATCTCCCGAGAAATAGCAATCTAGGAGTGAATCTAGTTTGTACACACAATTCATTTACTCTGAGATAAGCCAACTATTGGACAAACACAAACAAACGTTGGCTCCAAGGTTCCTAACAATAGATTTTATTACAGAACTAGCTTCCGCCCGTTTCTTCGCCTATGTGGCTTGTCGATAACAGGTACTCAATTAAGTTATAATAAAATTGAATAAACATTTAATAAAAAATTGTTACTGGTGGTGGAAACCGAATCCAAATCCGTTGGGTGGTTTAGGAGGACAGACGCGGAAAGCGACTTTATTTTAAACTATTTAGAGAAGTGCTATAAATATATTGATGATTTTTTTATTATTTGTACCTATCTAAGGCCACTTCAATATTTATATATATTTTTCCCGGTTCTAATTAGCAAGCCATGTTTCGCGGGGGACCTTACAAACATACAAGAACGGACACAATGTAGGTACACCCAAACTTAAAACGAATACATAAATATTTGTCTCTTGGGAATCGAACCAATGTCACTCGGCACGACGATATTAGTGGCGGGGCGACCACCACGGTGATAGACAAACAGCATAAAACAAAACATCCTCTCAAGGTAGGCAGCGACTTGGCTGTGTCCACGTCCATGAGCGGCGGTAACCACTTACCATCAGGCGGGTCGTCTGTACGTCTGCCTTTTCAGGCGAATAAAAAAAAATAGTTACTCAAAGTAAGAAATTCTCAAACAAATTTTGGATGTCTAGCAATGTTAAATGGGCAATCCGCAGAATGGTCGTCCGACTCGGGCCGCTGTTTGAGAGTCAAATCAAGCATTGTGAAAGTAAAGAGTTTGTCGTTGTCCGCCGTCCCGGCCCCGATCGTCGCTTGTTTCCAACTTTTTCTTTGCACTTGTTCGCTCTTGATGAAGGGATTTGGGCCTTTTGTGAAATGGAAAACGAAATTATGACGAATGAAATAAGGTTGTGGGACTTGTTAGCCTGTTGGTTATGGATTTTTTTATAACAGAAGTGGCAACCAAGCAAGTAGACCTGGTCCCGAAGTCTGCTAATTTATTAATGGATCTATTGAATCGACAGTTATAATTAAGATTGTTTAAACATTAAGACGATGGCTTGGTTTAGATTTTATTCATTGACTATTTTTACCCACGACGGAACGGAGACGGTATATGCGTTTGGGGTGAGAGGCTGTGTGTTTGTGTGTTTGTGTGTTTGTGTGTTCCAACATAATGCCTTATAGCACGGAAACGGTTTGACCGATTTAGATGCGGTTTTCTGGAAAGTGTGTGCGGCTCTTGGGGACAGGTTATTAGATAGGTGTTATGTTAATAGCTCGCCAGGGGGCGCTACAATACACTGATTTCATTGAATCCTTTGTGCCCTCCTATCTTTAAAACGATTAGACTGATTTCGATACGGTTTTCTGTAATGTATTTGTGATTTATTGAGGATTGTTTTTGGATTCAAGATTTTGTATTTTTTCGCCAGGGGGCGCTGCTATAGACTAGGCAAACCTATGTTGATTTCGTTGAAACCTTTGTGCCCTCCTATCTTTAAAACGATTAAAGCGATTTCGATACAGTTTTCTGTAATGTATTTGTGATTTATTGAGGATGACTTTTGGATACACGATATTGTATTTTTTCGCCAGGGGGCGCTGCAATAGACTAAGCAAACTTATATTTACAGTTATCTGTAAAATAATTAGACCTGTTACTGCATAGGGACACGTAGCATTGTAGTACTGAGATATTGATTACACTCATGAGGTTAAGCAACTTCGGATAAGGTCAGTTCATAGATGGGTGACCGTTTATGCAATTTTAGGGTTCTGTACCTCAAAAGAAAAAAACGGAACCCTTATAGGGTCACTCCGTTGTATGTCTGTCTGTCTGTCTGTCTGTCCGTCTGTCTAGAATATTTTTCTCAAGAACGTATAGAGATATAAAGCTGAAATTAATTTCATTTACTTGGATCTGCAAACCCTAAGCGTAAAATAAAAATCATAATTCTAAGTTAACGCAATCAAAAGATATAGCTGTTTATGCTCCATTTTTGACGATTTATCTTGACGATCATAATCTATAGGGAACTTACCGTTGACCTAGAATCATGAAATTTGGCCAGAAGCAATAACAAGTTGCACAAGTAAAGGAAAAAATCCGAAAACCGATCTTGTGTTGTTATATCACTGAATATTAGTACTGAGGTATACAATAATAAGCCTAAAAAAAATTAGTAAGAGTGAGAATTTATTCCAGACTGACGTTATATAAACACCTACCTACCTTATTTATTCTAACTTATAGGTATCCCGTGCTCGGGGTGTAACCAAATTTTCATCATTTTTGCGATAGCACGCACCGTTTTCGAGATACAAGCTATTATAGGTGGAAATCTGCGCTAACGCCGAAGGCAATCCGGCTACGGCAATCAATGTGCGATAGCTAAACTTAACACCCCCCGATTCAAAGCAATCCGAATCGGACTGGTTAGGAGGTTAGGGTTTTTTTTTTTTCACACCACCCAGAAGTAAGAGCCCCGCGAAGCGGGGCTCCGGCGACCTTTGTGCGACGGATGAGCACACAAGTCAACAAAAAAATAAAATACATATAATATAGTCGAAGCTCCATACAAATTCCATTCATTCTAGAGCTTACATGGTAAGATAAGGCGCTTCTTAAGAAGTTTAAAATAAGAAAATTCAAATGATAATTTCAAGTTATAAGACTTACTGCAACAGTAAATTAAAAAAAAATGTGTTTCTTCTATAACTTAGTATAAAACTTTTATTTATCTGTCAAGGTTCTTAAAATTTTATACGAGTTACTTACAGTTAGTAAGATAGCGCTCTTTGAAAATATTTAAAATAAAAAACAAAATTAAAAATTTTGAAAAAAACCCACGACGATAACATCTATACAAAATAAGAAACGTAACATATAAAAAGGTTTAAATAACTTTATTTTAAATCCCCAACGAAAAGAAAATAAGTAGCGTAAAAACAATCCCAAGAAAATTCGTCGGGGGCTGCCAATATCATTACTGTTTCTAGTATTAAATATATATTATAAACTAAATATTGTTAATAATTAGGTAGGTATCAAATACATAAAACTGCAATACTTTCGTTCATTTCAAGTCAGGGTATGGCAGCCCTCGACGGATTTTCTTGGGATTGTTTTTACGCTACTTATTTTCTTTTCGTTGGGGATTTAAAATAAAGTTATTTAAACCTTTTTATATGTTACGTTTCTTATTTTGTATAGATGTTATCGTCGTGGGTTTTTTTCAAAATTTTTAATTTTGTTTTTTATATACTCACAGGTATGTTGTTGTGTCTGTCTGTTGATTACAATGTGTGAAGATTTACAAATATTTACCTGAAAACAAACAAAAACATCATAAGTTTGCGACAGAATGCAATTCAAAATGTTTGCTCTTTGCAACTTGCTGTTGGATAATATAAAGTTTCTTAGAATTATTCCTAAAGAATAATGCATCGGTCTTCTTTTTCTTAGCGTGTGGGCTTGAGGCAGACCCTAATGTTGGAATTTATCAAGTCGCCTAGAAGGCTTCCAACTTGACTTAACGACTACCACATTAAGTGATAACCGGGACCAACGGCTTTACGTGCCTTCCGAAGCACGGAGACGCTCGAGAATGAAATTGCCACAAACGGTCACCCATCATGGGCAGACCTTGCCGAGTGTTGCTTAACCTCGATGATCGTAACGAACATCTCAGTCATAATGCTACGCGCACCTCGGTATTTGACCTATAAGGCTGCACACACATTAGGTTATGCCTAACGTCAGGCATAACCTAACGTGTAAATAAGACCACAGACAAAAAAAAATCTGACATTTATTATTTTAACATTTTTAAAATTCTGACATTTTACAATTACTATAAATTCTTGACATTACTTAATTATCATATATTTTTATATTTTTATTTTATTATCATATATATTCATAATTTATTTATTACAACATTTTTTGTATTATTTATTATATATTGTACTGTACTAACAATATTCACGCATCATTGTTATGGTAGAATGTGCTGGACTATCTACTTCAATTAAACCATCTCTATGTACCATAATTCTTGTGAATAAATGAATTTGTATTTGTATTTGACATTTTAAACTATACAAAGATTATTAAATTTTAGTTCCTCAACACTATGTCGCTTGCAATGTTGTACATTACAACTATGTAACTGTATGTACATTATTGCATTATATATAAGCTGAACTGCTACAAAATAAAAGCCAAATTCACCTCAAGCAGGGTACAACTCATCCATCATTTACAGTCGACGCCACACAATACTCGTTAGCGCACAACTTGAAGGCAACGTGAATAAAATAATAAATCGCAACTGTGACCGGACCACAACAAAACAGCTTGTGTGGGAAACTATCCTGTTATGTGAAACTGTTGCCAACTTCACCAAAATACTCTAAGGCTGTGTTTCTCAAACTGGGCTCTAAGGACCCTTGGGGGTCTGCAGATCTTTCCCAGAGGGTCCGTAGACAAAATAACAGTTGTAAGTAATGACGAGGTATTGAATATTGCAATTTAAAAATTAAAGTATTTTCATACTACTGTTGGTCTAGTAAAAGCTAAATCGGAGGTCGTCGGTTCGATTCTTACCCGGAACAAATCTTTGTGTAATTAAAAAAAAAAATAAGTAGTATATCATTTGTTTAGTACCTATAACACAAACGAATATAATTGCTTGATTAGGGACCCGATGGCGCTGTGTGAATGTGGTGAGGTGATGCCAAGGATCAACAACACTAGTGTTTCCAGATAGGCCAGAGCAGGGTTTCCAACTATCTCTAGGAAAGGGATGGAAACATAAAACCCGACAACGCCGAAATGTAGGTATACTACACCTCTGCTTACCCCTTCAGAGAAAAGGCTACTTTAATGAAGACCAGCCTCTCTAATGAAGCGGCAAACACTCCCTGTATCTGTATCTACTTCCTACATATCACATCAATACACCTATATGATCACATCGCTGACAGAAGCTATCCATATGACACGTGATCAATATACTGATGCGACATATCGATAGAATACATCAATATTATAGATACAAAGAGACTTCCACTTGTCTAGATCGATAGCTTACCTTAGCTATGGCTCAATACCTACATGTATACTCTATTTTCTAAATAATTTTACAATATTATTATCCATTTTGTGGCAATGTAATTACAGCGATAACGAGTTCTGTTTCCGTTCTATATAAGTTTTAAAAACCGGTAATGTCTTGTCTATTTAACAGCTCGTAATTACTAATGATAAACAGTTCGTAGTTCTTTGTTTGGTACTGCTCAGGTTCTATTAGCCGTGGTGTGATATTATATAGCCTTCCTCGACAAATGGGCTATCCAATACTAAAAGAATTTTTCAAAACGCACCGGGTAGTTCCTTAGATTATCGCGTTTTTCAGATTTATAATATTAGTATAGATAGTGCTATACCACAAGATTTTTTCTGGACAATAAGTTGCCTAACAATGATATTTTCTAACCCCACACCAACCTCTCAAAAACAGACTCCCTTTCTTTGTGAAGAACAAACAAATCTATCTAACGAAAACCTTAATTTTTCCGCAATGAAAAGTAGCCCATTTGCTATTCGACTATAATCTACCTATGCCAAATTTTCTTTCAGCCGTTCTGGCAACCCATTTACCCAAACTTTTGCATTTATAATAACAATAATAACCTTTTATTTATACATTAAGATACAATTCTTCGACAATATATAGTTTACAATACATATTTTGTTGTCCGCTCGTACCCAAGCTAAGATTAAACTTGTGTTATGGGTTTATCAGTAGGAAAACTCATATATGTATGTGTAATGTTTCCATCATATGCAAAGAAAAACGTCAGCCATGTGGAAAACACCTATACAAAACTCCAACATCTCTCGATTCTGGGTTACAACTCGCAACTTTCAACCAACAATTCTATTGCCTTTGCACCTTCCAGACTTCGATATAAACACAAAATATCGATAGCAGTTAATCTACATTCAGTAGCAGTTCCCAATACACATTTGTACTTGTAAAGTGAACACCGAAGTTCCGGACTGCTTAGAGTGGCTAAACTAAACCCGACGCAATGCGGCACGGGTTCTGCACAACTTTAGATTTTCTGTCTGTATAGTAAACGATCTAAATTGCAATCGGCAAACAGAATATAGCACTAAGGATGCTTTTCAATGCATTTGACATATAAAGAAACGAAAACATAGGACATTTTTAATCTACATTCATTATACATACACATACCTACATACATACATACATATAGATCACACTTCTGTCCCAACAGAGGGGTAGGCACAATTGTAGTTAGGTGAGGTCTATGTTCAGCAGTGGACGTCATTGGACTGATAAGATAATGATGACAAAAAAAGTCCACGGCCCGCCTAATCATTGATCAAATGCATTCTTGAGTAAAGAATCTAACGACAAACTAATGCCAAACCATACTAATTCATTCCAATAATCTCACCTTAAATACACATCACTATATTTTTATTTTAATCAACGAAAAGTAAACAGCGCAAAGCATATTAACATCAAACTATTGTCATCATCGGTGTCAGCAGTGTCAGCAGGTTGTCAGCGTAGTGTCAGCGCGTAGGAAACTAAGAGAAGTGTCCCTCAAAAATGGCGACATGTGACGTAACCAGCCCGTGTTAACCGGAGCCATTTGAATATTTCAGTAGTGAGAGCAACGTGGAACGGAAATTAATCTAGGTTTGTTTACTTCTTTATTCTCAAATGAGGTTTTATCTTGTATGTTTTGTGTGTTTGCTTTGCTAATAATGATGCTCTGTTTATGAGCTCATGTATACGGTGCAGGTTTTGTTTAAGAAGTGCACCTATATATCCCTGTCTAACGGGCTAAGAAAAATATATATTTTTTTAAATTTTTAGATAACTTGTACGGTTTTTTTTAATAGTAGCTCAGTACAGTGGCTCTTCTTCCTGATGGAAGCAAAAGAGGGGCCCAGATTACACCGCCAGCTGACAGGAAATAACGAATACGAATGAGTATGTATACCAGCTTTTTAGAAAGCGATTTATGCAAGATTATCCTATAGGTATTATTTAAAAATGACTTGTGTAATTCATGATATATACTACATTTGTTTTACGCGACTTATTGATGAAAGCATCGATCCAGTTTCAGAAAGTTTAATAGTGTCATTGTAATTATTTATTTTACATGCCCAACAATATTCGTCAGAATAAAATAAAACATCGTGTTAATGACAACGGTTGACATATGCTTATTACAAAACGAAGCTAAAACCACTAAATTGACACATGAAGCATAAAGGCAGTTTACCTCTGGACCCGCGTAACTCGAGATCAAGCCTTCACTCGCCAGATTATGTCCGAAAAGGGTGTACTTCAACAGAAACTCTGCACATCAGCAATTATTTTGTCTTATTTTCTACCCAACATATTGCAACGTCATTCGCCGCATTATTATCCATCCATTCCAAATACACCTTATTTTTTTAGACAAAGGCACAGCTGGCTTGGTGAACGGACTGCACGCTTGTCTATAATTAAATTTGCATAATTTACGTCTTCAAAGGGAAAAGTACAAGAAGTTGTCGTTGATTAAGGTAGATGCTATGTAATACACAATTACACATAATGTATACGCCTAAAAACCTATCTCTGTATCTGTACCCCATTTATATAAAGCGTACAATTTCAAACTCGAAATTAATTCGTTATTATTTTTCCAACTATAAAAACCCAACGCTGAGATATTCGTATAGTCCATTAATAGTCTTTTCACGAACTAGTGGTTTTGCTCCCTCGTCTTTGTGATATGTGGACTATTAACGATGTGGTATTTTCAAGAACTATTCGTTTTGCTCCCTAGTCATTCAGAGTTATGGACTATCTACAGATATGGTCCTTATAAGATGTAGATCTTATGATGGTTTAGTCGTTTTGAAAATAATATAATCGTTACGATCCCAACCCGATTTTATATTTTATGGAGATTAAAAAAATATTTTTCGTATATTTTACACATGGCATAATAATATATCAATAACTAATTTAATAATGCCTTCAAAGAAGGACGATGTGCACATATTTTATCGTAGCACTTTCCATGTAACGTCGTGGCCACACGCTGGTCAGGTAAACCGATTTCGTCCCAACCTTCAAACAAAAAGTCTGACGGAGGTAATTCTCATGTTTGTTTACTGATTAAATTATTCATTGTTTCCCACTCATCCCGTTTTCGTCGACAAAATGACATTTTTTATGTGAACATAATATATAAATATTTGCTACAATGTGTGTTTTATTGTGTTATGTTATGAATTATGGGCGAATGGAGAGATTAGTATGATAACGTTGGACGCGAATAATTTAGCACTTTGTTTGTTTCTTTGTAGTCGTGTTGCGTGAAATGGAGGTTATGTGGTTTATGGCAATGGAATATAAATGTTTCTGCCTTATTAAGTATGCCAGTTTATCTAATATTCCTATTTGGTGAATTTATAGAAGGCTTTATGGAAAATGAGGATTCGATATATTTTTATTTATTTATTTAAACTTTATGCACATTGGTACATGGGCGGACTTAATGCCGTAGACATTTTCTACCAGTCTACCTTGGGTGATGCAGAGTAGAGCAAAGTAGTTGCACAATGATAAACTTATTAGAAAATAAAAAATAAAAAGAGGAAAACACAAAAATAACATAAATATCATTACATAAAATTATAAATACATAAATAAAATGCAATGGGTAAACTAAATATATAATAAACATATACATACATACATACCTTTTTAAATATATAATATATATATAAATATGTCTATTATAGTGTGTTTTGTGTTTGCTTGCTTTTATTTTAATGCTGTCTACAGCTCTACTCCTCTTCTGGCCTTCTAGGCAATAGAGAGCAGAAGTCTGCGCGATAGAGAATTGTTATCGCACTCATGGACATTGACTAGCCAACATAGACACAACAGGAGGCCGAGTCTGCTGACACAATCAACACAATGGTAAGCCGATGGTCTCTTCGCTGTGATTGGCTTATTAAGTCAATCGCGACATATTACCGGCCTGTGATTGGTAGATATTATCCATTGGTCTGCTATTGACGTATGTAATTTAGCAAAATCGGCCCCCAGATCCGTTACCTATAGTTTCGAATTGCTTGAGGCAGGCAAAAAATGGCAGGGTCCCATGCTATTTCGATTGCTCGATTTCGTTGTCGTTGTAAAATTTTTGATGATAACACCGGCTGTGAACGCCCACATAAAATTTTAAGCATTTCTGATACATAGATCCATAAATAATTAAACTAGCTTCCACCCGTGTGGTGTGTCGGTAAAAAGTAATCTATATCACTGTGATACCGTATCATTATACAGGTGAAAGATTTTAAATAGGACGATTAATTAGTAGATAATAATAATATTCTACCACATTTACACAGCGCCATCTAGTCCCAAATTAAGCAATTACATTTGCTTGTGTTAGGGTACTAAACAACTGATATACTACTTAAATACATTGTTTTTTTGTAAATACACAAATATTATAGGTAAATTACACCCAGACACAAAACAAACCTTTATGCTCATCACACAAAGATTTGTCCTGGGTGGGCATCGAACCCACGACCTCCGGTTTAGCAGTCAGGGTCACTAACCACTAGACCAACAGGCCAGTCATTATCCTCTACATCATACTCACCCAGAAAGATGGAACTATTTTTAAAACAAATGCTCAATTTCCTTTGCGTTCTTGTATTTCAATCGATAAACGAACGAAGATCCTTATTTCCTCCTTCATCTTTTGTTCTGATTCACTAGCCGAACTACCAGGAAAATATATTTAATAAATAATAATCAAGTTCCCATTGAATGAACCGTGCGGAAATCTCATTAGCCGATAATATACTTTTTATATAAATGCTAAACAAGTAATGGAAATGGATAATTCAAACCCACGCGCACGGCGGGATCCTGCCATTCCGTGTGCAGTGCTCTGCCAATTGAGCTACGCGGGTGGACGTCCCTGAGATCGAAATTATCCACATGATGACGTCATGACAACGTTATGCTACTTATCACCGTGGCTCGTCACAGTGAATTTTTCCATTAAATAAATAATGATTCCACCACACTCACATAGCGCCATCTAGTCCCAAATTAAGCAATTATATTTGCTTGTGTTATGGGTACTAAACAACTGATATACTACTTAAATACATTTTTTTTTTGTAAATACATACATATTATAGATAAATTACATCCAGACACAGAACAAACCTTTATGCTCATCACATAAAGATTTGTCCTGGGTGGGGATCGAACCACCGACCTCCGGTTTAGCAGTCAGGGTCACTAACCACTAGACCAACAGGCCAGTCAATTTTTATTAGTTATTTAGCATTTATATAAAATGTAAAACCAAAGCAAAGGAAAGTCATCATCATCAGCAACCCATTAAGTCCCACTGCTGAGCTCGGGTCTCCTCTCTTCTATCTAAGGAGCTGAGAGGGTTTAGGCCATAATCCACACAAGCTGGCCTAATGCGGGTTGGTGGATCAGACATTTACTTAGAATTTCTTCTAAATCTAGTGTATATGGGTTTCCTCACGATGTTTTCCTTCACCGTTAGCAGATGGTAAGTCACATGACTAGTACATATAAATTCCACAAAGTGAAATCCACATTGGTACTGCTGGTCGGAATCAAACTCGGACCGCGTGTTTAGCACGCCGGTCACTTATTCATTCAGCCACCATCGCTTTTTAGTAAAGGAAAGTGCTTAATATTTAATTCATATACTTTTTGTCTGTGTAGGGCGACCTCCACGAGATGGACCGACGACCTGGTGGTGGTCTGCGGGTGGTCGTTGGATGCAGGCGGCACAAAGTCGTTCTCTATGGTGGAAGTTAGATATAGCTTATGTCCAACAGTGGACGTCATTGGGCTGATATAATGATACGTCGCCTACCTACCCCCTCCCTATACCACGCTGGCTAGACGGGTTGGTATAGTGTTTGTTTTGAATTTTCCTTTTTTCGTAGTGCTTTTGTCTGCATAAGGGGGTAATCCCTTAGTCGCCTTTTAGGACACCCTCTGGTTGAATTGGGGTACTGACATTATGTATTCTTAATCCGTCACTACACGGAACAACTGTGGATTAATACTGAAAATTTCGTGGTACAAAAACCCAATACCATTTTTGCTCGACTTGGGAATCGAACCCGGGACCGGGTGGTCAAAAGTCGTATCTACTTCCCGCTGCGCCATCGAGACAGTTTTAATACGTATAAAAAATAATAACTGCAGGATAGTGTATAGGGGACTTAATAATGTATGCTTCGCTATTGAAAGCTTTTTAATTAAAAGTAGGCAGCTTCATACGACAACAGCACTTTTTGTTGTTTTACTTTGTACGATATTGTGGGTTTAATTAGCCGTATGGCTGGAACCACAACATGGTGGGGTGATTGTGTTTTGTATTAATGACGTCATTCATTAATTTACGAAGTAATATTTGTAACTAAAAGTATTTAAACTCTAACTTAACGGTTAGTACTTAGTACACTTTGTATTTTAAAACGCGTCGTACAAAGTTTGGAATGTATTATAAGAAACTTGATGTATAAGTTTATTTGTTAATTTCATACACAAAACGTTATTATATGCCATTGTCAGATTCGTTTAGTTAAATTCTTAAAGTTTAGTAATAATTATTTTTACCCGACTGTGAGGAAGGGTATTGTTTTTCGCGCGTATCTTGTATGTTTGTAATGTTCTTTATTACCACGAATCTTCCAAACGGCTGAAGGGACTTCGACAATTAAGGTATCGTTCGATTTTTGGATTTTTGGCGCCAAATTGTAAGTAGTAATTTTTTTTTAACCAAACGTATCGGGTTGGGTATCAAAATAAAGGGAATGAAATGGAGAATACAAATATATACATATGTTATATATTTAATAATTATAAACTTAATCAGGAATAATAAATACAACCATTTTTTGGTCTTTTTAGTGTTTTTCTGATCTGTTGATTTTTTGCAGTCGGGTTTTTTTAATTTTTTAATAATTTACTTGTTCATGTATTTTGAGAGCCGCGTATATTGCGTCGCGTAATTAACTCGCATTCAGTTTCATGAAAATGAGTTGTCCTAGTTTAAAACTAAATTAAATAAAAACTGCCTCGGTGGCGCAGCGGGAAGTGTATACGACTGCTGTGCAAGAGGTCCTGGGTTCGATTCCCGGGTCGGGTAAAAATGGTATTGGGTTTTTCTATCATGAAATTCCAGTATTAAGATTTTCCCGGAGTTTGGTAAACAAATGTTCCCAGTTGATGACAATAGGCTCGCCCCCTATTTCATGGGACGAAACATAGCTGGCGAAATGTGGGTGTGATACACCTCTGCCTTCCCCTTCGGGGAAAAAAGGCGTGATGCTATGTATGTAAAACTAAATTCCAAGACTCAAATCGCACAAAGAACATGTTTTTGGTTTCACTCTAAAACGATAAAATTAAACATAAGTATACCCTAGAAGCACAGCCAATATATAAGATTTATACACGGTTATATGAAGTAGAACGGTGGTGGAAGAGCGTCGGTAAAGTATGGCGCCATATGAGGCCCCTCGCGAATGATATATGGGGCCTCAACAGCTGCGAGATACATGGTCACCTGATACCAGTTTATGAACTTACTTTATTTCTACCGTTAGACAGAATTTTGTTACGTGGACTGTGATAGATGTGAACATTAAATATATATAAAATAAATACTATGGAGTGGTGTTATTTAGGTATCTATACTAATATAATAAAGCGAAAGATATTAATATTATCATCATCATCAATACAACCCATAAATGGACCGATTTAAGCAAAAATGATCCAATCAACAAAAACCTCATTATGAGATATTTGACTTTAAATTCATTGCAATAAAGTCCAATATCTCAAAATGAGGTTTGTGTTGATTGGATCATTTTTGCTTAAATCGGTCCAAATTAATGTCCCACTGCTGGGCACGGGTCTCCTCAAAACATTTTCGAGGGAATTAAGCCAACTATACCACGCTGGCTAGATGGATTGGTATAGGTTTTTGTTTTGAATTTTCCTTTTCTCGCAGTGTTTTTGTTGCTTAATATTTTGAAGCAACATAATCGTGTGTATCGCTAGACGAAAGAAAAAAAATCAATAAACATATTCGTTTGTCAACTTTTCCTTATCAAAGCAATAAGTGAGTAGGTACAAAGACGGCCATTAAAGCCAGTAACTTACTATATGCAAAGTTTTTTCATGCCGTTAACTGTCTTTTATATAACGGTGGCGCAAAACGACATCATTTATCACAATATAACACAACAACCAACTAGTACGAGATGGATTTACAGATTATTATAATAGACGATCTTGTATAAGCACCATCTGCACCCAGCTTTAATCTAAATATGTTTAAGAAAATATCGCGAGTAGGTGTCTATAAAAATCTTGCCAGACTGTGAGTAATTTGGAATTTTAAAATGACTTTGCATTGCACTCAGAGTACCTACCTATAGGTATTGTATCAGATGTTAGCTACCTCTAGTAAATTGATCAGGACCACTTCACAATTATCAACCTTATTGAGATTACAACAAGATGACAATTGGTCAATGGACTTTTTGTTGTTTCACTGTATGCCTTTTGTCAACTGAGGTACAATATGAGTATATAAAACCCTGTCACAATGTTGGTACACGCTTATCTCCAAAGTCACCCAACCGATTTCAATGAAATGTTCAAAGATTCTAGACCAGATAGGTTTTATTGAGATATGAATAATAATATCAATTGAGAAGGTAGGCTATGGCAGAAAAACGTCTGCCGGGCCTTCTAGTAACTAACATTAACGGAAAAAAGTTTATTGTATGTATTACCACCTTATTATATTTTCTTTTTCTTGCAATATTACATTTTAATTTTATGTAGCTACTTAAAACCACCTACTTAAAAAAAAATGAATATTAGCTTAATCTCTCCTCTCTCCTACCTTACTCTGCCTTACCCGACAGGGTCCATAATATGTTTTTTAAATAACATTAAAAAACATCTAAAATACTTTATGGTGTGCAATAAACGTATTGAGTATTGAGTATGGAGTAAATTAATAACAAAATATTAAATAGATTACTTTTCATTAAAGTTAGGAAGAGACGAAATTATATTGCACTTTAAATATTTAGTTTAGCGTCTCTTCGATGTTAGTCAGACGTTCAACTTTGCACCATCAAGGAAAATTGCACAAAGCGTTTTATATTGTTAATATTCAAAAGTTTCCCTGAAAAGGGAATACGTAAATGATTTTTAATTGGCTACCAAGCTAAAAGCGGCGTACTTAGTAAGGAAAATAATTAAGCTGCCATTTGCAAATGTAATGTTACTATAATTTCACCCAAGTGTTTTAGAAAGTAGCTTTAATAGAAGCCGTTATAACGAAATCTTAGAAGTGAATTTCGACTAATAGACTCTTTAATTGCGCAAACGAGAGACTTTTTAAATTTAGACTTGATACTTGTCCGATTTTTCGTTTAAAGACGAATTTTTTTTTATGTAAAAATGTGAAATAAAAATTAAACAATAGATGGCCACAAGTATATTATGTTTTTCACTTCAATTACTGAAGCCGAATTCCCGCAACGAACGATTTATTTTTGAAATTAATTGCCAATAACAGAACGCTACACGATTTTATAACTACATAAACTGTACTACGTTTGGCATTCGAGAAATAAATCTCGACATTTCTCGTAAGAGCTTGACGGGACGAAATACTACATACATCATTCTCAGCCCCATTCCTTCTCAGTCAATTTATACGGTTTAGTTCGACTAAATGAATTTGTAAGAAATAGTGTTCAATTTGATACAAACAAGAATTAAGTTAAACTAATAATAAATAACTTGGTATATACTTAATATTCGTGACAGACAAAAATGGTTCTAACTCAGCAATATATAGGTACTTATATCAGTCTGCAATGAAACTGGGTTCGGAAGAAATTGCATGGCATCCTGCTGAATTACTTCAAACATTCAGTTAAAGACGATTTTCCGTGTAGTGACGGATTAAGAATACATAATGTAACTACTCCATCTCAACCCGTGGGTGTCGTAAAAGGCGACTAAGGGA
The DNA here is from genome assembly GCA_905147015.1 of Laspeyria flexula. NCBI lineage: Eukaryota > Metazoa > Arthropoda > Insecta > Lepidoptera > Erebidae > Laspeyria > Laspeyria flexula. The sequence continues at coordinate 3,730,777 of LR989964.1, read as the reverse complement.
GTAACCTTATGAGGATAAGAGCACTGCACGAAAAGGAAAATTCGAAACAAACCCTATACCAACCCGTCTGGCCAGCGTGGTATAGTAGGATAAATTCCCTCCACATTCTTTGGAGGTACACCCGTGCCCAACACGTGGGACGTTTATAGGTTGAGATGATGAAGAAAAAAGCGATTCATTACTACAAAGTGCATTCACTAAAAAAACATACACAGAAAAATCTGAGTTTATCACATTTATTTGGTGCGAGTTGGGTCAAAAGAGAGAAGTTGTTCTCTATTGGCGAGGTTCGAGACTAGAATACGTAATATACAGCCTCCGCAGCCTCTCTGCCGTGTTATTAGATTTATGTACAACGTCTAACATTTTGTTATTGATATTTTTTTGCTTCAAATTATTTCTTGGAAGAAATACTTTAGTAGGAAATGTGGACGAAGCACTTTATTATGAAAATTGTATTTGGTGCACGTGGTCTTGTTATTAAGGTACTTATTTAATTTTTGCGTCGATTGTTTTCGTAGAAGCAAATCTTTTCTATTGGCACAGTATAATATTGGGTACTTTTAAGACATACAGTCAATAACAATAATATTCTACCACATTCACACAGCGCCATCTAATCCCAAAGAAAGCAATTATATTTGCTTGTGTTATGGGTACTAAACAACTGATATACTACTTAAATACTTATTTTTTTTGTAAATACATACATATTATAGATAAATTACACCCAGACACAGAACAAACCTTTATGCTCATCACACAAAGACTTGTCCTGGGTGGGGATCGAACCCACGACCTCCGGCTTAGCAGTCAGGGTCACTAACCACTAGACCAACAGGCCAGTCAATGGATATTTGTAGAAATATTTATCCTATCAGGGATTAAACTTAGATCCTTAAGTTCTGCACTCCTACCCTACGACAATAGACTAACGACGCAGCGAACAAACTCTTTCTATTTGCTTTCTACTTTACTATGGAAGGCAGTGAATAATTTATTTCTAACTCCTCCTCCTCCCCTCCATCTCTGCCTACCCTTTAGAAGGAAAAGTGTGTTGAATATTATTATTAAATTAAAAACAACTTAAAGGCTCCGCTCTCGTAGTTCTTTATATGGCCATTGCTCAGCTGCTATTGGCGGTAGCGTGATGTTATATAGCCTATAACCTGCCTAATAAATGGGCTATCAAACACTAAAAGAAATTTTCAAATCGGACCAGTAGAAACTCTTCAGCTTTCTTTATAATATTATAGTATTTGGCTCACATGTTGAGAAAAACAAAGATAGCAACATAATTTCCTAACAAAATTCATACCGCAACGCGTAGAGTTGGTTTGGTTACTTCCCTTAGTCACCTTTTATTACACTCACGGGTTGAGATAGGGTAGTTACATTATGTACTCTTAATTCATCACTACACGGAAAGTAAATTTTAACAGCATTCAAAAATTCTTGAATGATCGCCAGGGGGTCACCAAATTGAACGCTAGGATATCAGGAATTAATTAATCAGGAACTAAACAATTATTTGCTTAGATTAAGGTTTTTATGGGGTCAGTAGAGACTGACCCCATAAAAAACTTAATCTAACCAAATATAATTGTCATTGTAACAAACGATAACCCTCGCGACGACACACATTAATATTCATAAATTAATTGCAAGTTTAGCCACAGAATAGCAGTTAACGGACATTTATAACGTAAAACTAATAGATTTAGTACAAACGTCTCCCGGAGGGATAATTCGACATGGGCGATATTAAATCTTGCTTTATGTAGTACCAATGTGAGTAAGGGCTAGTTGGAAGATAGATGGTTGGAATTGAGTGAAAATTAGGTTGACTGCTTGCTACTACTTTAGTTTAGATAGAATTACTTAACCATTCGCATGTGGTGCTCTGCTGCATCACTTTACACGCTACCCAAATTGTAAATGTATAGTGTATATTGTATCTTTATATGTATATTATTTATGTATTTGTGTACATTTACATAATATATATATGTGTGTTTAATTATGATTAATTTAATTTATCATTATCTCTTTTTTTATGCACCTACTTCGACCCTTCTCTGCATCACCCTATAGGTTGACTGGTAGAGAATGCCTCTGGAATTAGTCCGCCTTTGTACATTTATGTGTATATAAAGTGTAAATAAATAAATAAATGACAAAAGATTGCAACTATCCATTTTTTTAAAAGAGCGGTGTGAGTTTCTTGCCAGTTCTTCTCATAGCTCCACCCCGTCAGCGAACTGGTCGTAGGCAACTTTGCTGACACTACTTTTCAGATAACATGTTACATTCTTATCTTGTGACTTTCATAAGTGTTACCTTGTAAACTAGATGAATAAACGAGATTTTATTTCATTCCCTTAAACGTACCACTGCGTGGCCCGGGTCTTCTCCAAAGAATGTGGAGGAAATTTAGTCTACTATACCACGCTGGCCAGACGGATTGGTTTGTTTCGAATTTTCAGCGGTCATAGATATTCCCACTGCACCACCGAGGCAATCCAACAAAATTCGAATAAAGGTGCGCTTATATCTACAGACGCGTGCCGTAACAGACAAACAAGTACTCTTTAGACAGTTTGAATTACATTTACTATCGTAATGGGGCTGCACAGACGCGGATCAACAAGAGATCAAATTCTATATAAAAAATATTTTCATATATCAGCATCAAATCAGCCCAACGACGTCCACTGTTGAACATAGGCCTCACCTAATTGCCGCCACAGCGAGTGATTTTGTGCCGCCCGCATCCAACGGCCACCCGCAATCTTTACCAGGTCGTCAGTCCATCGGGCATATATTTCTTAAATTTATATATTATATTTTGATTTTTCATATATAAATAATAATATTATATTAAGCGATGGTAGCAGAATGGATAAGGGACCGGCGTGCAAATCACGCGATCCGAGTTCGATTCCGACCGGCAGTACCAATGTGGATTCAACTTTGTGGAACTTATATGTACTAGTCAAGTGACTTACCATCTGCTAACGGTGCGGTGAAGGAAAACATCGTGAGGAAACCCACATACCCTAGAAGAAATTCTATGAGTACGTCTGATCCACCAACCCGCACTAGGCCAGCGTGAGTGGATTATGGCCTAAACCCTCTCAGCTCTCTAGTTAGAGGAGAGGAGACCCGAGCCCAGCAGTGGGAGTTAATGGGTTTTATGTGTTGCTGATGATGATTATATTAATATTAAAATATCTAAATATTAATAAATAATAATTATACACGGTACGCTCCATGTCTGTTAATATAATATGCAAGTTAGGTGTCCATATATGACGAACTTTATACAAGCTCACTAATTAATTCCACACTGGTTAACTAGGCCAACTTCTTAACAAGTAACTTAGTCAAACAGAATAATGAATCTAATTACGTAATCTTATCTACTGGTGAGCCTGTTAATGGCTGAGTCGCAACGATAAGTGAATCACAAGAAAAATCTGCTTGACTTCCACGTCACGAAACACTGCCAAAGCAATTTTAAGGTAGGAAGTAGGGCTTTTGCTTTCGGAAGACATACATACTACATCACGCTTCTTTCCTAACAGAGGTGTAGACAGTGAGTATTAACTTCCACCTTTCGCTTCTTCAACATTCATCAATCTATTGATAATGTTGGGTTCATACTTCTAGCCTGTCTTTTTTATTTAACTTAACGAAACAAACAAACTCCTTAGCTTTACGTACGTGCACATCTATACAAACATAACTGGACTGGACGGGCCTGTTGGCCTAGTGGTTAGTGACCCTGACTGCTAAGCCGGAGATCGTGGGTTCGATTCCCACCCAGGACAAATCCTTGTGTGATGAGCATGATTGTTTGTTCTGTGTCTGGGTGTATGTATTTACAAAGAAAAATTAGTATATCAGTTGTTTAGTACCCATAACAATAAATATAATTGCTTAATTTGGGACTAGATGGCGCTGAATGTGATAGAAAATAATAATAATAATAAACTATTTTTAACAAAAAAATATTAAAACGACTTCAAATCAGTACTAAAAAGCGAAAAATAAACTGAATTAGATATTTAATTCCAAGCTAAAAATACCTACCTACCTGTTTTAAGTATAATACCCTATTACTAATCTGTTTGAAGTCGGTGCCAAGCCTAAAGAGTTTGTTAAGCTACGTACTACTTAGTACGTACATCTGTTACCGCTCGCTACTTCTCACCACCTCGCACTTGCGTGTGATCGTAAATAGTGGACGGCTCAAACTGAGTGATACAACCTCATTAAGCTGGCACCGACTTCAAACAGATTAGTAATAGGGTATTATACTTAAAACAGGTAGGTAGGTATTTTTAGCTTGGAATTAAATATCTAATTCAGTTTATTTTTCGCTTTTTAGTACTGATTTGAAGTCGTTTTAATATTTTTTTGTTAAAAATAGTTTATTTTTCAATTTTTAGTGTACTTTTTATCTAGCAGATTTAATAATACTGGCTGGCAAACTAAGACGGAAAACCGAAATAAAGAATCTTCGATAGAAGGGAACGTCTATTTAAATATTCTAACAACACAACCTGATTGTAGAATAGAGGAATCTCAAAACTCTCAGCTTTTTATGTCTTTCTTTTTTCCTATAAAATGCGACAGGTAACAAGTATAGGTATACAATGCAGGTAAGATACTATATCGAAAACTTAAAATATCATCTAAGAATTCCATTGAATTATACAACTTTATCTTCCATCAAGAGCTCTCACCTCAGACACTTGAAATAACACAACTTAAGGTTTATACATGGATGTGATATTTAAAGAAATCATCTTCTTACTCCTAAACATTAAGAAGTTTCCCTTCCAGTGACAGCTCACCTAAATAACCTACAAGAATACAACTATAGGTTTATAAGTACCTATAATGTTCAAAGAATTATCCTCCAACTCCTAAAAGTTAAGGAGTTATACCTTCCAGTGACAGCTCACCTGAATAACCTACAAGAATACAACTATAGGTTTATAAGTACCTATAATGTCGAAAGAATTATCCTCCAACTCCTAAGAGTCAAGGAGTTATACCTTCCACTGACAGATCACCTGAATAACCTACAAGAATACAACTATAGGTTTATAAGTACCTATAATATTGAAAGAATTATCCTCCAACTCCTAATAGTTAAGGAGTTATACCTTCCAGTATCAGCTCACCAAAAAAACCTACAAGAATACAACTATTGGTTTATAAGAACCTATAATGTCGAAAGAATTATCCTCCAACTCCTAAAAGTTAAGGAGTTATACCTTCCATCACCAGCTCATCAACATGAGATGTTGACTATCAGACGTAAATACTTGAATAACTTTAAAAAATATATGAAACACGTAACATCTGCCTATAAAATTTGAGGGTTGCCTTCGATTTCCCTGAGATTCCATCATCAGAACTTGACGTGATGAATAGGGGACCAATTCGGAACTATACCCTTTCAAACAAAAAAAGATTTTTTTAAATCGGTTCAGGCATCTCCGAGTAATCGTTGAACATACATAAAAAAAAAAAAAAATACATACAGTCGAACATATAACCTCCTCCTTTTTTGAAGTCGTTTAAAAAAAACTAACTGTATATGTCAACATTTTCTTGTGTTAAAGTGTTTTCTTTAATAGTATTGTGTTAGTGAAGTCAAGACAGTTATCGCAGTAACAATTAATATTATAATATCATCAAGTTCTACCCGGTCCCCAAGAGATTTGCGGTTTCCTTGCAGTCTAAAGTTTCACAAATGATTTATGCGAGAACTAGCCGAGATAACTTATTATTTATTTATTAAACCACGTCTTTTGTGCCTTGTTATTTTTTCCACATAGGTAAGTTAAATAAAATTTAGGTAGGTATTTTATTTATTTTATTAAAGGTAGGTATATCAATATCGCTCTCATATGTTTGAAAATGAAAGCGATTATTATTATTTAAATTTAAAGATTTAACAGCAATATCGAAATCGTCGAATGTCATTAACAGCAATATGTCAAGCTAGAGAAGAATAATACTATAATCCCCAAGTTTAAAAACAATAAAAGGAGAAAATCAAAGAGATTAAAAATTATAACCACTACGCTATTCAAAAACAATAAAAAAATGTGCGGGCTAACAAACTGGCACAGATGATAAAATTTCAACCATTCAGTTCTATCCAATTAAAACGCTTTGGACAAAGTTACCCGACTCGGCTATCGTTCGGATTTTAAACTTTGACATTGAACATTATATGATTAAACTTAGAGCTTTAAATTTTTCAAACAATTTTAATATAACGAGAGATTTAAAAATAAAAACGTTAGATATTTTATGACAGGCGTTTTTTTTTATTGATATATGAAAACCCGGCCGAATATTTGTGTAATAATGCGTTTTCCAGCAGTGGACGTCATTGGGCTGATATGGTGATGATGAATGTGTTATTCTAATATTTGTCAAAAATATTATAAAAGAGAGACACAAAAACAACTTTTTATTCTAAGAGTAAGTACTCTACGCGCTGGTAAGTAGAAGGTAGGTATATGGTATAATACATCGGTAATCAGGAGGTATATGGTATGATGATGATGTATGTGGCATCTTTTACGCTGACTTTTGCGTATGCTGTTATCGTAAAATATTTTTAGTCATAGCATATTTAATACAAGTAGGAAAACATACGACAATTTTTACCGTATGCTAATCGGCGTAAGACTAGAATGCCATGTAAAATTTGTATCTTATTCCTTTTCTAATATAAGCTATCATCCAGTATAATTATGTTACTAACCACTCATGTTTCCCGCCAATATTTATCGGTAAAGCTATCTTCGGTCTATACATATTTGGCGAAATAACAGAACTTTTTGGAATGGAACATACATAATTTATATCTCCTCTCGCGTCGGTAAAGCGGCCAACTTTGGCTCGAAAATAAAATGTTACAAATATTTTCTAACAATACTTTACTGTAATGTTTTAGAATAACAATGGTAAATAAACAGAATAACATTTAAATACTTAGACATAATATAACATCAAAATATTTAGTTTAAAAACTAAAATATGTAGTCGTTTTAAGGCGGCCGTTGGTTGCAGGCGGCACAGGACCGCTCGCGGTGGCTTAAATTAGTTGAGGCCTATGTCCAGCAGTGGACATCATTGGGCTGATATGATGATATTGTAGAAATATTCGGCCGGATCTTCATCATCATCATCGATGATGAAAATCCAGCCGAATATTTGTATATCAATGCGTTTTTTCGCATAAATACACGTATACCAATACAATACCTTCAGCCGCAGCAGTTGTGAAACAAAACACATCAGTTATATTAAACAGTAGAAACACTTTATCAAAGAAATAAAGCACAGTTGAACACAATACGGCTGGGTGCGAGTTAACGACTTTACAACCGACACATTTGTCTTAGCTGTATTGTTCGCTATGGCGACAAACGTGATTTATTTGTGAGCATAATTTAATTCGGGAATACGTTATTTTGACGAATTTTTTTTGTGGTTAAAATGGTTTTGCTTATAATGTATTAAAATTTTGTAATATATTAAAGTTATGTTGCATTATAGAAAATTAGTGTAAGACGGTATAATATTTGAATCCGTAATAATTATGTTATATCCGTTATCATGTTTATAAAGAACCCTGTGACATTACTAGCGATGCAACGATATATCGAATTTTCGATAATATCGATCTTGAAATATCGTTATAAATATCAATATATTAGCATTGCCGATATGATATTATCATATCGGAAAAACATGAAATATCGATAATTTAAATAGTTGCTGCATCGGTGCCAGCGGAACGTCTGTTCTCGAAGGCAGGAGCTACTGTTACGGCAAGTAGGAATCGGCTGCTAGGAAAAAGACTTTCTAAACTATTGTTTTTAGGTTCTATTGATAAAAGTTATTGGGAAGTATGAAAATATAAAACTTCTAATTTTCATTATGACATGTCTTCTAATTTTCATTATTTAATAATAAATCTTTTATATGACTTAATTCTTCTTAATTTTATCAAATTCATTATTTAGAATATCACCTTGAAACGGCCGATATTATCGATTATCGATAATATCACGATGAAACTGTTGAGATTATTGATTATCGAAATTTTCAAGGCCTCGATATATATATCGATATTCATATCGATATTTTCAACTATTTGCAACCCTAGACATTACTTGTTCCCAAATGCGGATGTCGTTTATAAGAAAGAAGGAATTATATGTAAAAGTGATAAATAAGCTATCAAAAACTAAAATAAATTTTCAAATCGGACCAGTAGTTTCTTAGCAAGCTAAGACGAACTCTTCAACTTTATAATATTAGTAAAGATATTTTATAATCTACATATTATTAACATACCTTTTCGTTGATTGCTTACTAATAAAACATAATTAAACCGCAATAGCCACTAATAATAACTTGTTGCATGACGAGACAATATCGTGCAGCAAATTATCGGTTACACAAGGAATTATGATACATTGTTAAACTGACCGATTTCCCGACATTATTCAATAGATTATTTCATAGCCTTGATGAAAACTTATGAATTAGTAACAAGGCAATGTCGTGTGGCATGTTTTACATGCACGTGTAATACTGTGACAAAAACATTACCCTCCTTTTTTGCAGTCGGGTAAAAATCAATGACGTTTCTCTTTTCACCAGAGCTCTAAGGTCACTTTATGGGTTATTGGTACTAAACAACTGTTAAACTACTTAAATACATTTTTTTTGGAAGTATATACATATTAGAAGTTGCATGGGGCTTCGCTTCCGTCGTTCTTAATTAGGCCTCTGCTCAGCTCCTATTGGCCGTAGCGTGATTTTATATAGCCTATAACATTACTCGAAAAATGGGCTATCCAACACAAAAAGAATTTTTCAAATCGGTCCAGTAGTTCTTGAGATTAGAGCGTTCAAACAAACAAACTCTTCAGCTTTATAATATTAGTATAGATAATTATATAATATTAGTAAGTGTACTATAGATTGCGAGTAGATACACTAGAGAATTTCCACTGAAAATAGAATTCGTATAAACATCGTAGGTACCTGTATCGAAACCTTAATTGAATCAGAGCCGCAAACCTTCACACTTCAAGTTATACACCAAACAAAACTTGACAAAAAGATACACAAGCCAATTCAAATCTACATAAGTTACCCAAACAAGTTTACCCCACAAATCAGTATGCATGTACTCACATCCATGTAGGCAGTTTCCTACGATTTGTGGCTACCTGCGCCGATACACGACGGAAAGTCGTTATGTCGTCCGTGTACAGAAAGCCTTACGTAAGCCAAGGTAATAAATCAGCTGCCTGTATTCGACGCTTGTATGACTAAACAATGTATGTGACAAAAACATTTTTATGTTATAAAAATATATATTGTAAACATAATATTGTGCATTTTCGTGCGATCGCAGATCGCTTAATAAGTCAAGTATTCTCTTCATTAAATTTACTGTTCGATTATATTGGCAGTTGCAACTGCTTTAAATTGTATAGAATTAGATAAACTAATGGTTTTTATTACCATCCTATTTAAAAAAAAACAATTGTGTGAATGGTATAGTATTTGTTTAATCAATAATTATTTAATAATAATAAATAAACCACATTTATGCAAATAAATTATAAAAAAAAAATAAAAAAAAATATTGTATATTTATGAGAGAAAAAATAAATGAATTAGCGACAATTATTTAGGTAAAACAAGTTATTTGGTTTTAAAAAAAAAGGTTTTAACTTTTTGGCACCATCTTAGACTATAAAAATATGTTTTATAAGGTAAGATGATGCCAAAAAGTCACTTACGCCAAAAATGTCTGTTACATCGTTTATTCGGACAAGGAACGGTATATACCAACGTTTGGAACATAAAATCACGGGGTTAAATCACGCCTACATTACCATAGGAAGCAGTTAAATCAGGCGAAAAGGGTAGCACATAGAGTATGAAATTAGGATTTATTTTGCCTTGTTTATTTCAATTGTGTAACGTGTAAAACATTGCGGGGATTGTGATTACAGAGAATAATATTTGTCAATGTTAATTTGTTAGCTAGGCAATAAATTAGACGTATCTATAATCGGTGTAATTTTCTTGTGCACACATTGCCGTTATAATTAATAACCCATTTAATACAACTTCAAATAACGATATGAAGATTTTAATAAAGTTAATAATAATAAGCGCCTATTTCACTATTGGCATATATGTGCTAGATAGCCTATATGAAACTTACTTGACAGATTTTTTACGAAGTTTTTTTATATAAAATCTGTCACTTATTTAAAGGTAATGAAACAGGCGATGCGAACAAGCGATGGTGGCGGAATGGATAAGAGACCGACGTGTTAAACACGCGGTCCGAGTTCGATTGCGACCAGCAGTACCAATGTGGATTTCACTTTGTGGAATTTATATATACTAGTCAAGTGACTTACCATCTGCTAACGGTGAAGGAAAACATCGTGAGGAAACACACATACTCTAGAAGCAATTCTATGAGTATGTCTGATCCACCAACCCGCACTAGGCCAGCGTGTGTGGATTATGGCCTAAACCCTCTCAGCTCTCTAGATAGAGGAGAAGAGACCCGAGCCCAGCAGTGGGACATTAATGGGTTGCTGTTGAATGAAACAGGTCGTAAATGTAGGTATGTGAAATTCAAGGGAAAATGCATTTAAAGGAAAGAAAGAATGTGCAGTTTTTCCGTGACCTGGGCGTCACATATAACTTGCCTTTTTAAATATCTATAAAACTGGAGAAACACTTCTGATTTTCTCATCTTCTTAAACGTTATCTTACCACATGGATAAACATCGGCTTTCCTTACCTGAAACAACAAATCACACAAGATTAATACATCAGAGTCTTACAAAGCAGTATAATTGCTTAATAATCTAAATACGAGGGAGTTTAATTAACGTTTGCAATGTCTCTGACTAGTATAAATAGGGAGAATTTCATAGACTGAATCATTACTCTAATTCTGGATCAGGATTCAGGTAAACTTGAGGTGAATCTCTATAATTCCCTTGATCATGGCATCACGAGTGAGTAAACAGCTAGACCGATTTGAAAAATTATATTATTGTTAGATATAATAATATCAGACTTTTATTTTATTTTATTAAGAACATGGATGTCTTACAGCTAAATAACTACATTAATAACATTAGAATATACGACAATAAGCCAATGACAAGTCGTCACGTATAACAATAGACTAATTAAAATTATGTGAGCTGATTAACACATTTATGTAAATCTAACACTATGGTAAAAAAGAGAAGCAGTAGGTACATTTATTCAAAGAAGCTATGACTCAATAAACGCCTCGCTGTACATTCACTTGTTGAAAAGGGATTGATATCATGCCGCTTACACATCTCATTAAAGTTTTTGCAAGCTCGCACTACACAGCTAGCTATTATCGGATCGAAAGCTAGTTTTATATACATCAATTTTACGTCATAAAAATATAAAATATGTAGGTATATTTAGTACCTACACGCAGACACCTCTCGTAACTTAGGTCCCAGACTTATAAATTTAACAAAACTTTTTTGTAAAATTTCTACACTGCGCGTCGAAATTGCCTCCAAACCGTAGGACATTTAAATAAATTAAAGAAATAATTTATATTCAGAGTTCCTTAGTTTCATTTCTTTTATCAAGATAAAGTCCGAGTTAATCTCGTAATTTATAAAAGGCGCAGTGCTCCTTATTTTGATCCAACGGCACGAATATAAGGAAAGTTACGAAGTAGTATAGATGTTACTACTTAGAATATATCACAGAACAGAGAACACAACCTCAAGTTTTTCAGTGTTCTGTGGAATATACAGTGTGTGGCATGATGTTTTCATTTCGTCTTTTTATTCCGTGTAGTGACTGTGTGTGTGGAGTGGATTAAGAATACAAAATGTCACTACCCCATTTCAACCCATGCAGGCAAGAGCACTGCAAGAAAAGGAAAATTCGAACCAAAGCCTATACCAACCTGTCTGGCCAGCGTGGTATAATAGGGCAAATTCCCTCCACATTCTTTGAAGGACACCCGTGCCCAGCAGTGGGCCGTTTATGGGTTGAAATGATGACGTTTTCACTCAGAGGGGATAAGCGGAGATGGAAATGTATTATAATAAGAAGAATTTCATTGACGACAAATACAATATTATTCAGCAAACGAAAACATATGCCCAAATTCGGGAAAGGCCGTCAAAACCCTATCTGTTAATCATTCTTTTAAAATTATTTCTATAACATATATAGACAACCGATAGCTTTTCATTTTAAAGAGCGTATTATATACAAACAGAAAAGTCGTCAGATGGCGTGCATTCAGAACGTTTGTACTGCATTTTATGGACCACTATACAGTTTAATCCGCTGCAATCCGAGCTTACTCTTTGTCTAAATTGATCGTACAGCACCACGCGAAAATATGTTGTTAGTTTTGAAATCATACGAAGGATAGAAATAACACGAAGACATTTCAAGTAGGTTAATCCTTTAAGCTTGTGTATGACCCTATAGTTGCATAACCAAAATTGTAAATATAAATAGACCATTTGTAAATATAAAACAGTACAATCGGTTGCAAACCTGGCGATTCAAAAGAGGGTGTTGGTACCAACACTGATGTACGGAAGTGAAAGCTAGGTATGGCAGAAGAAACATGAAAGTAGAATAAATGCTGTGGAAATGAAAGCTTTGAGAAGTATGATTGGGGTAAATTTGAGTGATAGAATAAGAAATAGTGTAATAAGGGAACGTTGTGGCTTAAAAATAGATGTTGTGATACGAATAGAGAAAGGAATGTTAAGCTGGTTTGCACATGTCGAGAGAATAAATGAAGGAAGAGTGACTAAACAAATATATGAGGCGAATTTGAAATGAAACGTTGGAACTGGAAGACCTAGAAGAACGTACCATGACCAAATAGGTGACGTTCTAAAGAAGGGACAGATCAGGAGTACCCTCAACCGGTGAGAATGCATGAAAAGACTGATGAATGTTGAAGAAGTCAAAGATGTATGTCAGAATCGTAGCAAGTGGAAGGAAATGGTCCCTGCCTACCCCTCTGTTGGGAAAAAGGCGTGATCTATATGTATGTATGTATCTACAATCGTCTCGTGCGTTTCTTTCCCTCTCTCACTACCTGCCTACCTACTTAGTTACTCTTTTGCGGTACAAGGGCTACCCGCCTGGCCGGTTGGTACAGATATAAGCTAAAAAAGCTCTACCACCCCTAAGGAGAGAAAGGCATTATTATAATATATGATTGTGCAAAGATTCATAATGTCCTACACAGTCCAGCTGCTTTAGAGGCAGTTTTACTCTAACATATTAACTCAATACAGACTTTATACAATAAATATTCCTCTGCAACATAATAAACACGCGACTAGACAAACTGAAACTTCCGAGACTAATCCAGACGACACCTATGCAACTACGAACAAACTAAAATTAATCCCCTTTTACAAACTCATGAAGACATCATAAAGGAACACGGAACATAATTTAAATATTCTAATTAACTGGGAACACTTACGGAAAGGCACTCCCAGTTTGTTCCCAACTAGGAAGAACTTTCGAGAGATGAACTTCAGACCAGAACATAAATCAAAATTATGTTTTAACGGAAAACTAATACTTTTAGTTGGTTGTTAGTTAAAGTTTTATGAAGCGAATATTTTGCCTAATTACTAGGCGTTTGACAAATATTAACAATTTTGTAAATAAATAGAACTAATTTTTTTTATTTTTAATATTGCATTTCTCAATCTTCGTGTGATGTAAAGAAATAGAAACACAAACGAAGTAATATTTTGATATTTATTTAGATTTATATAATATTATGTTAATTTCCGTATCGCGTCATTGCTTTTCATTATGTATTACCGCAAATTGGTTATTATATTTGCAATGTAACCTGTTTACACCTTCACGGTAAAATGTATAAGTATAAAATACTCAAAAAACCGCTATCCACAACATAATGTTTTCGACCACCTGAACAAACTGAATACTGCAGACAGAAAATCATTTACCAAATTCTCCACTTATCTCCCATATATTTTTAGCTTTTAATCTTTATGTACTTATGTACTAAGACCATTTATCACACGTCACACGTCCAGAGATTCTATATTCACACAGATTACCTAGACGAAAATATACTCGACTTAGTTTGGTGTTATTGGAAACATTTGTCATGAGAACGGCCGGATCGCCGCCATATTTATCCTACGAAAGGTTTGTGTTCGAGGGTTTATGTTTCCACTAAGTTTCTTAAGTCGTCCTCATAAAAGAAGGTTTCACTTTATTTGTGGGACAGTTAAAAGTTAATATATTGACGGAGAATTATTGAGCTTTTTTCAGGTGAGTATAGAAGGCCGGAATTTTTATCACCACATTGTGTCAACTGTTACAAGTGATAGCTGTAATGGCAAGGTAAGGGAAAACTAACTGAATTTTAAATGATACTACTTTGTAGTAACTATATAGTATCCTCTATAAACACAACAAAAATAAAATAGCAAAACCCGTTGGACCATTCACGACGATGCGCTGTCCTTCATGTGACAATGATTAGGTGAAATGAATAATTAGGTGTGAATAGATTCATAGGTACTAAATGCCTCTATTCGTAAAAATAGCATCTTATATTAAAATAAGTAGCACTTAAGCTAACGAAGTAAAATATGTAATGACTGCTTCGAAGCTTCTAACAAAAACTTTTGCAACAAAAGATTTATTTAGATTGTTTACGAGACACCTTCCGAGATGTAATTTATTACAAAATAATGTTTTACAAGTTGCGTCGGTAACTCTGTAGATTCATTCCTTCCAAATTCACTTATCCTTTACGATTATTTAAATTTCGTAAAGCCCGGGGACGTTTTATTCATTTGTATACAAATAAGTAAATGAGACTTCAGCTAATAAGCCTTTCATCAAAATAATTAATCCAATAGACAGATGAAGAGCTTGCAGAAATGAAAGAATGTTGTTTATCATGGTCGCAGCAACTTTAAACATCGTATCACATCGGCGTTCTCAATATTCACCCTACGAAGCGACGAAGCTGCCGCGGGGAAGTAAGTCGTGAAAGCAGAATTCATTCAGGTGCAGAGATAATGCGGTCGTGTTATACATATCACCATTGACTTATAAAAAATCCAAGACGCTTCAGCGATCAAAAAATGGCGCTCAAAAAGAGTTCAATTGTTTAGCTTTCTTGACATGTAAACGTCAGAAAGTTTTATTACTTTATAAGTAATGTTTTTAAAAGTAATTGTAATTTGTATTAAATAAGACTTTTTTTTACTAAACCAATTGTCTTAAAATGTAGAATTATAATTCGACAGTACATCGGCGACAGTTGAGAGTGTGACTTTAGTACGTGATTGTAAATCTAGGGGGACACGCCGAATTTTCGTGTAACAATGACATATATTATTTTGTTTTCGGACAACTATTTGTGATTTCTACTAATATTATAAATGCAAAAGTTAGATGAATGGATGTATGTAAGGATGTTCGTGTAGTGACGGATTAAGAATACTTAATGTCACTACCTCATCTCAACCCGTGGGTGTCGTAAAAGGCGACTAAGGGAACCATAAGCAGATAAGAGCCCTGCTTGAAAAGGAAAATTTGAAACAAACCCTATACCAACTCGTCTGGCCAGCGTGGTAATAGTAGGCTAAACTCCCTCCACATTTTCTGGAGGAGACCCGTGCCGTGGACGTTTATGGGTTTAAATGATGATTATGATGATGTAAGGATGCGTGGTTGTTTATTATTAAACTACAAAACGGATCTGTATGAAATTTGACAAACAGATAGATTACATTCTGGAATAGAACATAGGCTGCAACCCTGATCAGGTGATCGGTCCATCTGGTGGGGGGCCGTCCCACGCTGCGCCTTCCAATACGTGGCCGCCACTTGAGAAAATGGTGCGGCCGTTGGTTGCAGGCGGCACAGGACCGTTCGCAGTGGCGTAAATTAGGTGAGGCCCATGTTCAGCAGTGGACGTCGTTGGGCTGATATGATGATGATGATTATGACATAGGCTACTTTTTATTGAGATAACAGGCGTGTAAAGCCGCGGGCAGAAGCTACTGACAAAAATCATTTTCCAATGTGATAATGTCAAGCAAACTACGTCAGCTTGCACTTTATTCACGAAAATAATTTGCAAACAAATTCGCGCGACATAATCTGAGCTCAAGCCTAATGCTATACAGAAAAGTTAGTTCGAGATGAAGATCTTTTGTTCTTTAACTTAAAGAAAGTAATGGAAAGGATTATCTGAGATTAAATCTGTTGGAAGTTCGGAGTTTGCTCGCGAATATTAATATAGATCGGAGTGATTGGCGTCTTTTTGACAGTGAACATTGTTGAGAGAAAGGGATGATTTAGACCTTGGCATGCAAGTGGAGGGGAGGAAGGACGAAATGAGTCGTAAACAAACAATAGAATTTCATTATCTACAAAATAGATTTTTTTTTTTAATAATATATAATAAATAAATAATAAAATAATCTTTGTGTACAACACATATTAAATTTTATTCAATTAGATTCATATTTATATTCTTTTCATTCAGATCTATGTACATCCAGAACAGCCTCGGTGGATGGCGCAGCGGGAAGTGTATACGACTGATGTGCAAGAGGTCCCGGGTTCGACTCCCGGGTCGGGTGAAAATGGTATTGGGCTTTACTATCATGAAATTCCAGTATTGAGATTTTCCCGGAGTTTGGTAAACTAATGTTCCCGGTTGATGACAATAGGCTCGCCCCCTGTTTCATGGAACCAAACATAGCTGGCGAAATGTGGGTGTGAAACACCTCTCCCTACCCCTTCGGGGTTCAACAAGCTACATGATTACCCGCGATTTTGAATCAAGTCGCACCGTCGCGACGGTGCGACTTGATTCAAAATCGCGTCGCACCGTGTCGAGTCGCGTCGCTTCGCGCGTCGTCCCTACAACACACGCAACCAATTTGCAAACTTATGCCATTTCGAACAACGCAGATATTATAGTACTCCAACCTTCATTATTAAAGTTACCTCATCCACAAGCTCGTGAGTACTGCAGTAAGCCGCAGTGTAATCAACGTTGTACTAGAAATTGTGACACAAATAAATTCGTTACTATCATCGAGGTTAAGCTACCCTCGGCGCGGTTAGTCTGTAGATGGGTGACCGATAGTAGTATTTTAACTGTTTATATTTTTGGTGCTGCGGAGGACACATGAATCGTTTATCCCGGTTGCCACTTGCCTTGGTAAGTCAGGTTGGAAGCCTTATACCATAAAGCTGAAGAGATTTTTTGTTTGTTTGGTTGAACGCTAGGATCTCAGAAACTACTGGTCCGATTTGAAAAATTCTTCTAGTGTTGGATAGCCCATTTATCTAGGAAGGTTATAAGCTATATAACATCACATTACGTGCAAAAAGACCTAAGCAGCGGCAAAATAAAACGACGAGACCGATGCCTCGCGTGACTTCTAGTCGATTATAAGACGATCAACGTTGTCTATTTAGTCATAAAATGGCTAAATGTACAATACATTTGCACACACAATACACACACATAATTATATATTTACACCGTACATTAATTAGGATTAAAATTGCATCAAATAAAACTGTCACTTACACAATTCGATAGCACAAAGCAAGAACGCTTAACGCTTAACTAACTCGATAGGGGAACAGCAGAAGTAACAAACCGTTGGAATGAGTGATCGGCAAAGTTAGCGGTACAAATGACTAGTGCTAGCGACACATTAATCAGGGGTACTGAAGGATGGGTAACACACAAGAAACTTGGCAGATCTTGGCAACTAAATATCTTATGTTATGTGGTTATAATGGAGTATTTATTATATACGACGTTGTTATAGATTAATTAATAAGCCTGTTTTGCGAAATTTTAAGATAACTTTTGGATATTTAAAGAGACTATTACAAGGATTTAATTTTCGTCTTCATTTGCTTGGTACTTGAAAATTATATTTTACAAAATTATGGTTGGCATAATGGCATATATTCTTTTTTGTTATTTTAAAAGTGGCCGTTAATGATTGTAAATTGATGAAAACTTAATTAAGAAATTTTATTCAACAAATACAGGTAGTACGTTTGGTACATATTTTTTTGTTAAATACTTCTGTTGTCATTGTTAAAATGGAAATGAGAGCTCATATTACGACGAGGGTAGCAAACAGACGTACGTCTCGACTGATTTTAAGCGGTTACCGTAGCCTATGGGCGCCTGCAACACCAGGGGCATCACGAGCGCGTTGCCGACCCTTAAGAAACCTATTCACTCCTTTTTTGAAGAACTACATACGTAGTCCCTTGGGAAAACCTCGTTAGGGAGCTCTTTAACAAGTTTACTAGTCTCGAAGAGAAATACAAAAACTTTCTTCATTAATATTTATCCACTAGACGTTATATTATATTACAATATTTGACTGTCACCGTGGTGCAGTGGTTAAAGTGGTCGCCTCGCCACTACATCGGCGTGTTGGGTGACGTGGGTTCGATTCCCACACGAGACAAATATTTGTGTGATTCATAGATATTTGTTTCTAGTCTGGGTGTACTTTGTGTCCGTTAGTTTCATGTTTGTAAAGCTCCCCGCGACACAGGGCTTGTTCCCTAGTGCGGGCGTTGTCTTTTTCCAAAAAGAGAAAATATAGTATTTATGAGATACAATAAAAACCTAAATAAAATACATAATATTTTCTTGTACAAAAATGGCGAAACTACGAACCAAAAATACGTGGTGCGTGCAAATAAGTTATTCCTCGGAGAGCGAGTGAAGTGAGGCTGAAATATCGAGAGATACCTCTGACAGATTGTGTTAGAGGCAGATTACGGCCCGTGAGAATTATTGATGTTTGTCACGTCTACGTTTGCATAATATATATTTAGTACAATAGAACCGCGCCGCTTCGCACTGATACCATTTATTGAGATGTTCATACTTTCAGTAGGCAGCGGCTTGGCTGTGCCCCTAACATTGCCAACGCCCATGAGCGGCGGTAACCATTTACCATCAGGTGGGCCGCCTACTCGTCTGCCACTACAGGCAAAAAAAAAGCACAATTCAAATGCCGTATTGAATTTTTCCATGGATTTTCCACAAAACTTCGTCTATAGAAACCTTGTCCTGACAATAAGGAATTAGCCAATTAATTAATTATTATTATGTCTTGACCGATTTGGCTAATTTACGAGATGTTTTATAGTCTTCCTAAATAAATACGCTATCCAACACTAAATTAAACACTTTTTCAAATCAGATCCTGAGGTTAACGCGATCAACTAAACAACTTGTCAGTTTTATAATATTAGCATAGATTAATGAGGAAGCAAGAATTTGATTCTCTTTCCACTATTATTATTGTAACTATAAATATTTGTTTCACAGCTTAACCTCAACACAACAAGCCTCTCAGAGCTGTCATCGTACAAATAGGGGAAAGGTTTTCTGAGAAAGGTTCCAATTCCGATAGGTCTGTGGTAAAAGTGCCACGAGCGGCGACCCTTCACCTCACTACCTTGATACGCTTAAGGGCTTGATACATTGGTCCTTTGATAATATAATATGTCAATTTGAACGGAATATTAAATAATTCATAAAGATAAAAAAAAAAAAAAAAATAAGAAATCCCGAGGCATAAAAATTTATTATACATGCTTACATACATATTTAAAGGAATATTTATATGTATATAATACGTCAGTTTGAATTATTAAACTACCCATCCGATTTAATATACTTCTGAATGTAGTAGAATGCTACGTTGCCTATTAAATGTGAGTGAAATGTTGCTGTGAAGGTACAGACATTGAACGTGTCAGACGCGTGTCGTATCAGACATTTTTTTTTCTATATTTTACAGTTTGCATTGACCCATTTACATATAGCGTTACGTAACAGAAATTGGACACCGCTCAATATTAATACTAAAGTAAAAAGTAATAAAAGTACAGACTACTGGTAAAACAGAAAACCGAACTATCCCAATTAGCATGGAAAGTCCGGAAGAGTTTGATGACAGTCCGGCATTTCTCGCCAATATATAACCCCCTTCCATTCCCACCCCTTGTTCAGTTACGGTTCTATGCACTCGATTCACTGACGACCTTGTTATCCGCCTTTTTGCATCGTAAGTATCGACATTACTATGTTCTAGGTGTTGCAATGTTGTGTTAGTTTCACGTAACAGAATAGATTTAAAATATATTTATTTTACAAAGACATTCAGAGCTTTGGGGAGTCGCTGTGTTGCAATTAGGGGGTTGTTTTGTATCATCATCATCATCAGCCCACATCCACCCACTGTTGAGTATAGGCCTTTTCTCTACAGCGCCACTTCTCACGGTCCTATGCTAGCCGCGTCCAATGAGATCCTATGATCTTGACGATATCGTCTGACCATCGAACTGGTGGTCTGCCCACTGGCCTGCTAGCTTCTCTAGGCCACCATTCTGTGGCTGCCTTGGTCCACCGTCCGTCTTCCCTTCTTTCTGTTGTGTATACTGGTTATTAATATTATAGGGGGGATTGTGGTAGACGTTTAGAGTGCTGTTTCACAAGCCGCCAACCCTACCACTGATTTTAGTTTTCAAGAGTTACCCTCGAACATGGTAACACATGCAACAACAAAACACGAAGTAGAAAAAATATTTTCGCCAAAACTTTTTATATGAAAGCGTTACTTAATCCGGAACGCATTACTGTTACTTTCCCGCCATTCTTGAAAGGAGGTAGTGAAATTATTGTATAGAAAAGTTTGTCTATTGTAGCCATGCCGACAAAATGGATGCCCGGTATATACCATATATGTTAGGGTTGTCGCAGACATTAGTTATGTTGTTATATGGGAGTAACATTAAGAGCCGTGTTAAATTTGTGAACTCACAGTATTTTCCGTTACATGAAAAAATTGTTTATTGCTGTAACTGGTACAGAAGCAAGCGTTTCTATTGGTAGTCAGCTAGTGTTATCTACATAATATGAATATCGACTATACCAGAGCCAAGAAAGGTATCAAAAAATCTTACTAATGATACACCGATTTCTCCTTTCTCCATACGAGGCTTTGGCATCCAGAGACCAGAACTTACCAGAAAAACTACAACGATATCGAACTATCGAAGTAGTATTATAGTTGGGGAATTTGCAACATCAATTTTCTTTTACAACTAAATGTACAATTGTACATAGTACGAGTACTTGCATAATATTCTAAGTCGTAGCGACAAACCTATTTTAATGTTAATAACAAACAAAAGAAGGAAAACAGCGAAGTAAATTAGAGATTAACTAAGTCTTAGCCTCGGGTACGATTCATCAGACAAATGTTTGTCGCATTGACGCAACTCACACAATTTGGACGAGACAGAAATTTAGGACAATCGACGTTTGCTGCGGAGAAGAAAGACGTAACTTGACTTGTCCATTTGGCAGATTTCATCTTATTCTATTTAGGATCAAGGCACAAACACAATATCCTACTTCCTATTAATATTATAAATGCGAAAGTTGGAATAGATGGATTGATATTTGTTACTCAATCATGCAAGAACCAATGATAGGATCTGTATGAAATTTGGAAAACGGATAGAATATAGTTCTGAAAGTACATTGGTAACTTTTTATTAAGATTCCACACGGGCGAATCCGCGGGTGAAAGCAATATTATTACATAAAGTTTAGGACACAGTACATAGTTCGATTTAATGCTATTCAATAACAATCGACCTAAAGCCCCTGATCTAAAGGCGAGTTTTACCGCGATTTTATGGTTCGTGGGCAAAGTATACCGACGAACCTGGTTTGCGACTTTTCAGTGATGCTTTATGAGGTGCTCGTAGCATTGTGCTACTGAGATGGTATATCTGTATATACTGAAATATGGTAGTAAAATTAAACATACGTTTATAATAATATAAAATTCTAATAATAATATTCTACCACATTCACACAGCGCCATCTAGTCCCAAAGTAAGAAATTTAAGAAACTTACATACATATTATAGATAAATTACACCCAGACACAGAACAAACCTTTATTCTCATCACACAAAGATTTGTCCTGGGTGGGGATCGAACCCACGACCTCCGGCTTAGCAGTCAGGGTTACTAACCACTAGACCAACAGGCCAGTCAAATATTTGAGTATATCATACCCTTCCCAATAGTGTTGTAAGATAAACCAATTCCGCTTTATAAATTATCAACCTTAATATATTTACTACAAGATGAAAATTGCAAAAATATTTTCCATTCGAGCTCCTTGTAAGTATATACTCTCTTAAACCAGTATTATATTACCTTAAAAGCCATTATTATCTTTGTTCGATCCGTTCAATCAAGCTCTGAAGCTCTGATTAATAAATGTGTGTTTGCCAACGGCAGCTGCGCGCTACAATCTTAAATCCATTAATTCACAAGACACTTCCAAGTTCGATATCTATCTACATGTCTAAATGAAATATGAGGTAACAAGTCAATCTTTACATTGGCTCTTCTATTAATTTATTCATCAAAACCGGAGAAGATATGTAAACGTTTAAATTTTCCTGTCTAATACACACATTAAAATGTTATAACTGCACCATTCGGTGCAATTCGATCGAAACGTCGTCGGGCTAATAATTTACAATTCCATAAAATACAATTTTATGGAATTGTAAATTATTAGAATTGTAAATTATTGTAATTATTAGACGTAGACCCGTTTTATAACATTATAATAAAGTAATATAATATAAAAATATGACAGAACAACTTTTGCCGGATCAGTTATAGTACTCTATAAGACGAACTCAATTGCAGTGCTTTTGAGTTCAACTGTGAATCTAAACTTTTCATAGAATCATTCAAACACGCAAAACATTGCAACAGAATCGGTTCAGCTATTACTGGTTAACAAAACTCATAAGGAAAAACTAGATGGCAATTAAATTTAGAGGCAACTGGAAAAAATCAAGACTGAAAAACATTATAACCAATATGCAAATTGTTTTCCAATATTATCTCTATCAAAAACTCGTTAAAGCATAATTTTAATCCGCTGCCTTATTATAAAAGTACGAGCCAACAAGATCAATAACCCGGTCACTAAACTCTAAGAACGTTCCCAAAATATTGTCATTTTAAACTTGAATAACAAGGGGTATATAACTCCAAGGAAATTGAAAGGGTGTCAAAATATTTATCTACCTTCATAATACTTCCAATGCCCACTTTATTCACTTAATTAACATTGACTTATTTGCAAACGGAAGATAGAATACAAAATGTAGCAACAGTCTTGGTCCTAATTACGTGAGCTTAGGAACGATGTTACATCAAAGTAAAGACAGTGATATTAATTAGTAAAAAACCAGCCACCTTAAATTTGGTTTATTTAAAAAAAAAAAAATTCATGTATATTGTTTATGTATGATATTTAGTATTTAAGTGGTGTACGTACCACAATTTAATAATTATAATTATGTATTAATTTACATAAATATTATTCTCTTCTTTTCTCTCTTTTGTTCTCCCTTTTTCTATTCTACTCTCACCCTTTTCTTTGTATGGTTGTACACTTCAGTCTTGCTTTCTTACTTCAACTTATTTCCTCTACACTTCTGATTTTGCTGTCAGATAACTCCATTCTGAATTAAGCTCGTCTTTGTATGCTTTTTTTTATGTATAATATTGTAATTTTTTTATATAAAATCTTTGTGTGCAATAAAGTATAAATAAATAAAAAACAATATTCCAATTTCCTTTATTTTTAAGCAACAAATTAGAATAGCTAACATTTTTACAAGAAAGTCTGTAATCGACCCATCGTCAATAAAAGACGTACATATGAATGTAAGAATACTTCAATATCTATATATACATCTATGAATATATTAACTAAACGGACTAAATTCGGACCTTCCCAGAGTAAACATTCCCTAGGAGGGTCGGCTAACTCAACCCTGTGCTTGAAACGTGAAGTATGTTCGTATGGACAGCAGAGCCTCGAGTATACACTTTATATTAACTTTGAAGGGTCTATCAAAATTCTGAATGGCTGCCTATCATCATAAAATGAATCAACGCTTGTCTTTTCTTAGGATATATTTGGGAAAATATATCAGATTGTAAAACCGGTGAAACTCATAGTAATTTGGCGATTTCTGACACAAATCACTACTCACTACTTAGTATAAAACAAAGTCGCTTTCTCTGTCCCTATATCCCTATGTATGCTTAAATCTTTAAAACTACGCAACGGATTTTGATGCGGTTTTTTAATAGATAGACTGATTCAAGAGGAAGGTTTATAGGTATAAAATACATACCACGCGGGCGAAGCAGCGGGCGGAAGCTAGTTAACATTAATACAGTCATATACATAATTATTCCTGCATGCTTCTGCGTGTCCTGGTAAAAATACCTGAATGTTCTTTTAATGTGCCGCTTTCATTTAAGCATAAATACATTTTTTCAAATTAAGTAACAAATTAATGTAAGACTTTCATTAGTAAAACATAACCTGAAAACTACTTTTACTAATGTATTACTTCTAAACCATCCTAAATAAATAAACCGCGGTAAGTTACACGAAAACTTTTACGTGGAAAAGCCTCGTGAAAAACCTTTTTAATTTAAAATACACCCATAGAATAGCCGATATACAGTATTATTTCTCATTAAGTAAATAGAGTTTGGGGCAAAGGGCGAAGTTTCAAAAACAGTTTACTTGGTGTTAGTAATCACAATAAAATATTTGAAACATTGAATACAAAGATAACAGGGAGTAGTGTTGCTATCCCCTCGGTCTGAGTGTCCTCTGGCCCTTACTAAATATCTGTACAGTAAAAGAGACCCCTATTAAGGGACCTGTTTGTTTTATCGCCACAATCCTGGTGTCAACTTTGTCTTCATAGTCTAAAAGTCCCATGGAATTCGTGTCGGTGTCCATTTTTAATTATGACAGCGAATTAAATGAAGGAAAGATAATTCTGACATTAAGTTAGGATACATATTACATTTATATCAAAATTGTGTCTAATTTAAGAAATAAATAATATAAAAAAGTAGTTTTGCAAATATAAATTACTAAGCTGTGAGCCGATCACGAACTTCTAATGTAAACGTAATCGTATCGCCATCGAGAAAAAATGTATTGTACAGCGCCTCTATCGTACGTAAGATGCACCAATATTGGTAGCACGAACTTTTGACAACTACTTTCGTCTGGTAATCGTATCGAGCTCGTCTGGTATTTCCTTACAAATTAATTTGAATTGCGATCACGAACTCAATTTTGACATACGCTACGTAAAATTCGAAAGCTGGCTAACGTATTCGTCGAAACCTTCCGTCACTTAAAATTTCTCAGTGAGTAAAGATTTGAAACGTATTCAAACTTATTTTTCAACATTTATGTACATATAGAATGCATGTATAATCAATATTAATAATATTTAACATGTTTTATATTAGTTATTAGAGCAATAAATGGCCTAAATTCATATAACAATATTTTCTCAAGTTTCACATTGTGAACCGCCAGGTGGCGTCCTTCCATTTTGTTGTTAAATTATTGTATCAATTTGGTATAAATTATTCCAATATAATATTCTTAACGTAATTAAATAAGTTTCCTATAATTTTTGCATAATATTTAGAGAAAAAATAACCAAATAATACGCCGATAAAAAAATATAAAATGCGCCATTTTAAATTTTTTGACATTGACACAAGATATGTAAACGTTTAAATTTTCCTGTCTAATACACACATTAAAATGTTATAACTGCACCATTCGGTGCAATTCGATCGAAACGTCGTCGGGCTAATAATTTACAATTCCATAAAATACAATTTTATGGAATTGTAAATTATTAGAATTGTAAATTATTGTAATTATTAGACGTAGACCCGTTTTATAACATTATAATAAAGTAATATAATATAAAAATATGACAGAACAACTTTTGCCGGATCAGTTATAGTACTCTATAAGACGAACTCAATTGCAGTGCTTTTGAGTTCAACTGTGAATCTAAACTTTTCATAGAATCATTCAAACACGCAAAACATTGCAACAGAATCGGTTCAGCTATTACTGGTTAACAAAACTCATAAGGAAAAACTAGATGGCAATTAAATTTAGAGGCAACTGGAAAAAATCAAGACTGAAAAACATTATAACCAATATGCAAATTGTTTTCCAATATTATCTCTATCAAAAACTCGTTAAAGCATAATTTTAATCCGCTGCCTTATTATAAAAGTACGAGCCAACAAGATCAATAACCCGGTCACTAAACTCTAAGAACGTTCCCAAAATATTGTCATTTTAAACTTGAATAACAAGGGGTATATAACTCCAAGGAAATTGAAAGGGTGTCAAAATATTTATCTACCTTCATAATACTTCCAATGCCCACTTTATTCACTTAATTAACATTGACTTATTTGCAAACGGAAGATAGAATACAAAATGTAGCAACAGTCTTGGTCCTAATTACGTGAGCTTAGGAACGATGTTACATCAAAGTAAAGACAGTGATATTAATTAGTAAAAAACCAGCCACCTTAAATTTGGTTTATTTAAAAAAAAAAAAATTCATGTATATTGTTTATGTATGATATTTAGTATTTAAGTGGTGTACGTACCACAATTTAATAATTATAATTATGTATTAATTTACATAAATATTATTCTCTTCTTTTCTCTCTTTTGTTCTCCCTTTTTCTATTCTACTCTCACCCTTTTCTTTGTATGGTTGTACACTTCAGTCTTGCTTTCTTACTTCAACTTATTTCCTCTACACTTCTGATTTTGCTGTCAGATAACTCCATTCTGAATTAAGCTCGTCTTTGTATGCTTTTTTTTATGTATAATATTGTAATTTTTTTATATAAAATCTTTGTGTGCAATAAAGTATAAATAAATAAAAAACAATATTCCAATTTCCTTTATTTTTAAGCAACAAATTAGAATAGCTAACATTTTTACAAGAAAGTCTGTAATCGACCCATCGTCAATAAAAGACGTACATATGAATGTAAGAATACTTCAATATCTATATATACATCTATGAATATATTAACTAAACGGACTAAATTCGGACCTTCCCAGAGTAAACATTCCCTAGGAGGGTCGGCTAACTCAACCCTGTGCTTGAAACGTGAAGTATGTTCGTATGGACAGCAGAGCCTCGAGTATACACTTTATATTAACTTTGAAGGGTCTATCAAAATTCTGAATGGCTGCCTATCATCATAAAATGAATCAACGCTTGTCTTTTCTTAGGATATATTTGGGAAAATATATCAGATTGTAAAACCGGTGAAACTCATAGTAATTTGGCGATTTCTGACACAAATCACTACTCACTACTTAGTATAAAACAAAGTCGCTTTCTCTGTCCCTATATCCCTATGTATGCTTAAATCTTTAAAACTACGCAACGGATTTTGATGCGGTTTTTTAATAGATAGACTGATTCAAGAGGAAGGTTTATAGGTATAAAATACATACCACGCGGGCGAAGCAGCGGGCGGAAGCTAGTTAACATTAATACAGTCATATACATAATTATTCCTGCATGCTTCTGCGTGTCCTGGTAAAAATACCTGAATGTTCTTTTAATGTGCCGCTTTCATTTAAGCATAAATACATTTTTTCAAATTAAGTAACAAATTAATGTAAGACTTTCATTAGTAAAACATAACCTGAAAACTACTTTTACTAATGTATTACTTCTAAACCATCCTAAATAAATAAACCGCGGTAAGTTACACGAAAACTTTTACGTGGAAAAGCCTCGTGAAAAACCTTTTTAATTTAAAATACACCCATAGAATAGCCGATATACAGTATTATTTCTCATTAAGTAAATAGAGTTTGGGGCAAAGGGCGAAGTTTCAAAAACAGTTTACTTGGTGTTAGTAATCACAATAAAATATTTGAAACATTGAATACAAAGATAACAGGGAGTAGTGTTGCTATCCCCTCGGTCTGAGTGTCCTCTGGCCCTTACTAAATATCTGTACAGTAAAAGAGACCCCTATTAAGGGACCTGTTTGTTTTATCGCCACAATCCTGGTGTCAACTTTGTCTTCATAGTCTAAAAGTCCCATGGAATTCGTGTCGGTGTCCATTTTTAATTATGACAGCGAATTAAATGAAGGAAAGATAATTCTGACATTAAGTTAGGATACATATTACATTTATATCAAAATTGTGTCTAATTTAAGAAATAAATAATATAAAAAAGTAGTTTTGCAAATATAAATTACTAAGCTGTGAGCCGATCACGAACTTCTAATGTAAACGTAATCGTATCGCCATCGAGAAAAAATGTATTGTACAGCGCCTCTATCGTACGTAAGATGCACCAATATTGGTAGCACGAACTTTTGACAACTACTTTCGTCTGGTAATCGTATCGAGCTCGTCTGGTATTTCCTTACAAATTAATTTGAATTGCGATCACGAACTCAATTTTGACATACGCTACGTAAAATTCGAAAGCTGGCTAACGTATTCGTCGAAACCTTCCGTCACTTAAAATTTCTCAGTGAGTAAAGATTTGAAACGTATTCAAACTTATTTTTCAACATTTATGTACATATAGAATGCATGTATAATCAATATTAATAATATTTAACATGTTTTATATTAGTTATTAGAGCAATAAATGGCCTAAATTCATATAACAATATTTTCTCAAGTTTCACATTGTGAACCGCCAGGTGGCGTCCTTCCATTTTGTTGTTAAATTATTGTATCAATTTGGTATAAATTATTCCAATATAATATTCTTAACGTAATTAAATAAGTTTCCTATAATTTTTGCATAATATTTAGAGAAAAAATAACCAAATAATACGCCGATAAAAAAATATAAAATGCGCCATTTTAAATTTTTTGACATTTAATTCACACTTTGATCTTAGCCAAAAGGCCGAGAAGCGATAAACATTTAATTCAATGACATTACTACTATCGAGTAGGGTAGTGTGCCCAGTGTACCGGCTGCAACAAATGACTTTAACCTAATCAAAAATATAAAAAAATTGGTATAATAAGTATTCTAAATTAATTAATAAGTATTTTATATATAAATTTACGGTTTCAATACACTATATTTATACTTTTTTTTTACTCGGAAGCTTAGATATAAATAAAATAAGTCAGTTGTAATCTTGTAACGCCGACAACTGGGCATGTTTACCTAAATTCCTAATGTAATGGTATCGACAAATGTTTCGAGCCCTCGATAGTCGATAGTAAGAGTTCGTGATGCCGACTCACGTAAACGTATCGAGCCCTCGATACGATAACGTTACGATTACGCATATATTTTGTGATTGGCTACTGATCAAAGTTTTCTGTCAGGTTTATTGATATATTATGTAAAATAAAAAATAAAACCATATACTCGTATAACAATTATACAAACATTTCAGTAACAGATAAATAATGTATTAGTCAAAATACTCAATACCGTCATCACTGACATGAAATGACAGTTCTTTTGATTACGTTTCTATTTGAAAGTAGTGACAATATTACGTTATTTTTGTACTAGGTACTACCAGATAACTAGATTCGACTCATTGACGATTCACAAAATATAATAATTGTATGTACATACCTTCCTGAATTCAAACTAGTGAATAGTATGTGAGTAAATCAGGTTACCTGTAGCCCAATCACAAAATATATGCGTAATCGTAACGTAAACGTATCGAGGGCTCGATACGTTTACGTGAGTCGGCATCACGAACTCTTACTATCGACTATCGAGGGCTCGAAACATTTGTCGATACCATTACATTAGGAATTTAGGTAAACATGCCCAGTTGTCGGCGTTACAAGATTACAGCTGACTTATTTTATTTATATCTAAGCTTCCGAGTAAAAAAAAGTATAAATATAGTGTATTAAAACCGTAAATTTACATATAAAATAGTTATTAATTAATTTAGAATGCTTATTATACCATTTTTTAAATATTTTTGGTTAGGTTAAAGGCATTTGTTGCAGCCGGTACACTGGGCACACTACCCTACTCGATAGTAGTAATGTCATTGAATTAAATGTCAAAAAATTTAAAATGGCGCATTTTATATTTTTTTATCGGCGTATTATTTGCTTATTTTTTCTCTAAATATTATGCAAAAATTATAGGAAACTTATTTAATTACGTTAAGAATATTATATTGGAATAATTTATACCAAATTGATACAATAATTTAACAACCAAATGGAAGGACGCCACCTGGCGGTTCACAATGTGAAACTTGAGAAAATATTGTTATATGAATTTAGGCCATTTATTGCTCTAATAACTAATATAAAATATGTTAAATATTATTAATATTGATTATACATGCATTCTATATGTACATAAATGTTGAAAAATTAGTTTAAACCCGTTTCAAAACTTTACTCACTGAGAAATTTTAAGTGACGGAAGGTTTCGACGAATACGTTAGCCAGCTTTCGAATTTTACGTAGCGTATGTCAAAATTGAGTTCGTGATCGCAATTCAAATTAATTTGTATGGAAATACCAGACGAGCTCGATACGATTACCAGACGAAAGTAGTTGTCAAAAGTTCGTGCTACCAATTTTGGTGCATCTTACGTACGATAGAGGCGCTGTACAAATTGCCATACATTTTTGCTCGATGGCGATACGATTACGTTTACATTAGAAGTTCGTGATCGGGCCTCTGAAACTGTGTTCTTAGAAGAGAAGTTAAGTTTTTCTAACTTACCCTTGTAGGAATATTAAAATTTTAGTTCCTGTTTCTCCACTGTCTGAAAAGTGTCTGATAAATTTTCCGAAACTTACACCTTCAGATAGGCTATACCTTGGAATTCTATTATAAGAACTTGTAAACTTACAAACATTAACTATTAATTCTACAATCAATTATGGCTTTTTAGTGGGGGCGCGATATTATACTATATAAAAACATCTGTTTAGAGATCCCCCAAATGAAATCAGAGCTTAAAAACATCTTACAAAACCATTAGCACAAGGCTGTTTGCTGCCGTGAATTTCATCGGCACTTTCGACCCAAAATCCTAATGGAACTTAGACAATACAGTCTGCTATTTGCTAGAGAAAAATAAAGAATATGCGGCACAAAAGGAACTCCTATGATCAAAGCAAGCAATAGACGCCTAGTTTTCTCTTTTACGCCGATGTCTTTACAAAATGGGGGTCCGTAAACGTTTTTTTTACAAGCAATAAAGGAGCTTGTTACTTTCTAATCGACACTTCAGCCGAATAATAGCGTTGGTACTTATGTACAGGCTTCTTGAACGTCGTGTAATGTATGAAAATAGCTGTTCGTGACAACAAATACTTTGTGTAATATTTTGAGAATTTTCTTAAGGAATAAGACGTAGACCGCGGAGGATCAATATTTTATTTTTCAATTTATTATTATTGTTACTTATTTGACATTATGATAATTTGGACATTGTGAGGTTAATAATAATTATTTTAGTTAGGTAAGCGAAAATGTTTGCACACCAAATATTGGTAGAATGTAAATGGACTTTATATAAACCTATAACATCATACTTTGTATACATACATTCTAGCAAATAAATGATTTTGACTTGACTTTGACTTGACACTTCTGTAAAAGTAACAAAAAGAACATACAGTTCATAAGGTGGCAGCATTGGTGGAAGTATGAAGAAATTGTTGTTTACTCAACCAACAAGACCAGCTCTTAAATATAGATAAGATAGTTTAGGTTTATAGGCATTTAACATTGTCGTATTTGACTTACACATATAGAAATGTACTTATGTCTCCTTTCGTTCGAACACACGTATACGTAACGTTATTCTTTGTTTATACTAAAGCTGAAATACCCCAAATAATTTTTATTTGCAGAATTCGAATAAAAATAAAAATTTAAAAAGAATTAACGATCACGATATTATTAGCATTTTCGTGTTTATTGTTGCCGCGCGCCGGCCGAATATTGCCGAATATCAATAGTTTATGAACCTATTTAGTTATACTTATTTATCGCCCGGCCATTGATACACTTCAAACACAGTGTCCAGTACATTTTTGTCAGTTTAATTTTTGTTTGAACGTTTTGAAGAAAATATAAAGCCTGGTATAAAAACTATTAGAATCGATTCTGCTACTGTTTCTGAAGAA
This sequence comes from Laspeyria flexula, assembly GCA_905147015.1. Classification (NCBI taxonomy): domain Eukaryota; kingdom Metazoa; phylum Arthropoda; class Insecta; order Lepidoptera; family Erebidae; genus Laspeyria; species Laspeyria flexula. The sequence goes on along the minus strand of LR989964.1, from coordinate 3,698,474 downwards.
ACTACTTTGAAGATTTGGCACTAAGAAGGAATAACAGTGTATATTAAATACCCGAAAAGAGTTCCTTCAGAAAAGGCTTCTATTTTTTGTAACGTCTTTCGATTGCTACGAAATGTGATCAGTGACAGAAGTTTGTCCTTTCAGTTTTACTGCGCCTCAGAGGGTACTTACAGCTAAACGTTCGAATCTAAAATGGTCTCAAGATCACAAATTGTCTAAGTTCGTAAAGTATAATAGTTGTCGAGTACTTTGTTACGAAGGCTTGTTTAGGATCAATAACTGTTCGAGTTAGATGATCCCGCTTATGATAATGTTGTGCCGTTTGAAGGGATTTGAATTTCATTGGCAAGTGACGTGCCTGTTAGGTAGTGTGATGCTCTGCGACATATAATACTGCCAAAAGCAGAAATGTATTTTTATCCGTAAACCGTAAGTACTACGTACAGTTTAAGCGGTAACGTCAAGCATAATAAGTTTAATATTTGACACTAGAATTCGTGAGGCGCTTGTATCATTGTGGTACTGAGGTGTACGTTACGATCATCGAAGTAAAGCAACACTCGGCAAGGTCAGTCCATGATGGGTGACCGTTTGTGGTAATTTCATTCTCGAGCGCTTCCGTGCTTCGGAAGGCACGTAAAACCGTTGGTCCCGGTTATCACTTAAGTAATGTGGTAGTCCATTTATCGAGGAAGGCTATAGGCTATATTACATCACGCTACGGCCAATACGAGCCAAGCAGTGGCCAAACTAAGAACGACGGGAGCGAAGCCCAGTGAAATTTCTGGTAGGTACCTATATAAAATCTCGACTGCCTACATGTACTTATTACCTTTTCCAACAAAAACTAAATACAGCATTAACCGGGTAAATATTATATCTGGATTAAAAAAAATTGTACAAACTACAATATTCTTTATTCTTTCAATCATAAAAGTTAGAATAGCGTACAACCGGGACAATATCGTTAGCCGCAAATAATATAATGGCGATAAAAATCTCAATGAAAATGGATCTGTAGTTATACTAATGGCTTTTTTATACGTTGTAATGTAAAGCGGGGATTGTAACTATGATCTAATAAACTGACATAATTATTAGTCCGGGATCCCTGGTCCAATTTTTTTTTTGTTACTATCAAGCTAATTTTTTGTAATATAAATATTAAGTAAGTAAAAAAAGTATGGTCCTACAAAATCAATGGTTTGATCGAAGGAGGGGACCCTTCCAACTTGTATCGACAACGAGGTCGTCATAAATGATTACTAACCAGCTGATTTTTTTATTTTTACTTACTTAATTTTTATGTAATTGAACAGTCATATTGTCCTACAAATTGCGTGGTACGTTATCCCGGTATTTCCATACCGGTCCGGTATACCCTTGCTACGTCTGTTAGCTACCACAATCAAACTTTTCGAATACGAAATTATAGGGCGTCTCATCGAAATGAAGCTACTCACGAAAAATTAGCTTGATAGTAATAAAAAAGAATTTGGATCAGGGATCCCGGACTATATGCCAGTTAATGAAAACGGATATACTCAATATAGAAAACGTTTTCATATTAGATATTTCTTTTAGCTTAATAGCCGTACTGAGTATAGGATCTCTTACGCATCAGTCGTATACACTCCCGTTGTACTATCGATGCACGATGCAGTACCGATACATGTAAAAAATAGTAAAAACCTTCAAAAAATGGCCAAGAAATATAAGCACAATATCTAAACACATCATCACCATTTTGTGCCGCTTACATCCAATATTATATTCATACTTCTTCTTCTTTATCTTTTTGACTGGTCTGTTGGTCTAGTGGTTAGTGACCCTGACTGCTAAGCCAGCGGTCGTGGGTTCGATCCCCACCCAGGACAAATCTTTGTGTGATAAGCATGAAGGATTATTCTGTGTCTGGGTGTAATTTATCTATAATAAGTATGTATTTACAAAAAAATATATATTTAAGTAGTATATCAGTTGTTTGGTACCCATAACACAAGCAAATATAATTGCTTAATTTGGGACTAGATGGCGCTGTGTGAATGTGGTAGAATATTATTATTATTATCTTAATCTTCTTCTTATCGTATGGGCTTGAGGCAGACCCTGGTGTTGGAATATATCAAGTCGCCCAGAAGGCTTCCAACTTGACTTAACGACTACCACATTAAGTGATAAACGGGACAAACGGCTTTACATGCCTTCCGAAGCACGCAGACGCTCGAGAATGAAATTGCTACAAACGGTCACCCATCATGGACTGACCTTGCCGAGTGTTGCTTAACCTCGATGATCGGACCGAACATCTCAGTATCACAATGCTACAAGCGCCTCATACAATATACACAGTTATAATTAAATCCTCTCTATACCTACTAATACTGCCTCGGTGGCGCAGCTGGAAGTGTGTACGACTGCTGTGCAAGAGGTGATAATGGTAATGGGTTTTAATATCATGAAATTCCAGTATTAAGATTTTCCCGGAGTTTGGTAAACAAATGTTCCCGGTTGATGACAATAGGCTCGCCCCCTATTTCATGGGAGCAAACATAGCTGGCGAAATGTGGGTGTGAAACCTCTGCCTACCCCTTCGGGGAAAAAGGCGTGATGCTATGTATGTATGTATGTATAATTAAATCCTAAATACAAGAGAATTAAATAACAGTTGAACTATGCACAAGTGTAACAGCTAGCGGTGAATAGTTAAGCTGAGTTCAACTCTGTTCACCCCCTATAGAGGGCGCATTGTCACTATTGTAACCGAACATTGTTTCCTTCCATACAAATGTATGGTGGTAGCTATGTTGAAAACTGATATTTCATTATATATACTACAAAGGCTTTTCCTGAGTGTGAAGTTTAATGAAAATTGTTATGAAATATTAAACCAGAATTCACGCAATCATATAATACCTTAGAGAATGCCTTATGCATGATTGCGTCCATTCTCGTTTAATAGTATCTACCTACGGCCGTGAGTTGAGACTGAAAATCATAATTCTAATATCACGGTGGAATAAATAGGGCGATGTGACAAAAGTTTTATACTATCCAAAAATGCCTGTAAGATTTAAAGGCTGTTTTACCAAACCCTCAAAGGCCGTTTATGCTCTACGGTAATTCTGACACGTGAGCCACAAAGAAGGAGCTTACAGCAAGCAACGTTTGGGGCGGGTGACCCCATCCGACCTCACGTAACATGAAGTAACAATGCAGAAGAAGATGCAACGAAACTTTTTTTATATAAATGCTAAACAAGTAATGGAAAAATTCAAACTCACGACGGGACTTGAACCCGCGACCCTGCCATTCCGTGTGCAGTGCTCTGCCTACTGAGCTACGCGGGTGGACGTCCCTGAGATCGAATTTATCCATTACCTGTTAACATGATGACGTGATGACAACGTTTCTCTACTTATCACCGTGGCTCGTTACAGAAACCTACGGACGATATTCCTCCATTACAGGTAGGTTAATATCGTAATGAAAGTAGAAACTCAATATTTACATTAAATACAATTTAAAAGTAGTATTTTCTGAAGATATCCACGTAATTTATTGCAATTTATTTGTGTTAACCCAACCGAACTATCTACATACATCATCGATTGACGTATTTTCGTCGTATATAAACGAATAAATATTCTTTTAATTACTAATTTTATGTATCACAAATAAATTAGGACATTTATAATCCATTTACACAACAAGAACTCGTATATTCGCTATCTCTAATGCTGAATGCATTAGAGATAGTCTAGAAAAAAAAAAACTAGAAAAAAAAAGTCTAGAAAAAACGCAATGGCATTTGTTTAACAGCCAGTGTACTTTAAGTAATTTGATAGACTCTTGGGCTGTCCTCAGGCGGACTCTTGAAGAGTGAAGGGTCCTTGGAGACGTACAAGTGTTCTTACGTGGATAAACTTATGGGTTGTGGATGTGGACTGTATTATGTTGGGTTTCAAAGGCGTCATGATGGTGGAAAGGTTAAGAAAAGAATTAGGTATATAATAAAGTATACGTTTGTGTAAGGAGATCGGGGTGACTCTCAGTATAATCCTCATCCTAAAAGAATGCATTCCGCGAATTCGATTTTTGTGTGCTGTTTTATTAAAAGACGTGTGCTGTTTTATTAATCTACTCTATAAAATATTTTTATCTAAAATTATTTATCGCGACCTTATCTACAATCGATTAACAATTAACAATCTACCATCGGTATTCAAAAAATCAAGTTTTCGGTAAAGGGTTTATAACATAATTCAAAATTTCTTAACTCAAAACCGAAAAGACGAGAATATTTTTATAACAAAACGTCACAGTCTCGCCCTGCCGAGAAAGGAAAAATTTGTTAACATTAGCATCATTTCACTATATAAGCTGTTTATCTTATTCAGGCTAAGATGTCTCTCGTAGTTTACGAAAAGCCTTATGTCCTAGGTCGTCAGTACAACGCTGTGTGAATAATTTAGCGTCACGTGTTTACGAGGGCTAAGTAGGAACGTAAATTTTGTGACTGAGTGTTCTCTCTGATGTAAGATGAAACAGAAATGAGGTATTTCAATGCTGGCTGGTTTTAGGTTTTGATGATGAAGTACTAACATAGCATCATGCCTTTGTACTCGAAGGGATAGGTACAGGTGCATCACTCCTATATTTTGCGAACTGTGTTTGGTCCCATGTAATTTTCGGCGAATCTTTGGCAGTGTCAATTAATCAGTAATTTATTATTCCTCATCAGCAAAACACTGCTGGGCTCGGGTCTCCTCTCCTCTATCTAGAAAGCTGAGAGGGTTAAAGCCATAATCCTCACACGCTAGCTTAATGCAGGTTAGTGGATCATACAGTTAGTAAGGCTTTAAGCATACCCTAAAATCAAATCGCTTCGCTGTCCATTTAAAACATTTCACATTTCAATTATTATTATTTTTTTTTCAATTTAAAAAAGACAACGCCCGCTCTAGGGAACAAGCCCTGTGTCGCGGGGAGCTTAACAAACCTGAAACTAACGGACACAAAGTACACCCAGACTAAAAACAAATATCTATGAATCACACAAATATTTCTCTCGTGTGGGAATCGAACCCACGTCTCCAAACACGGCGATGTAGTGGCGAGGCGACCACCTTAACCACTGCGCCATGGTGACAGTCATCATAACATCATAACATAACTCAAAGTCTATATTTTTTTGTTACAAAATACAAGTCTCTTCTTTTCCTAAACTTGTAGTGTTCTGGAAGGTTCCACGGGAGATGACAGAAACAACGTCCTTTTATATTAAGCATTTATGTTTTTAGACTGGCCTGTTGGTCTAGTGGTTAGTGACCCTGACTGCTAAGCCGGAGGTTCGTGGGTTCGATCCCCACCCAGGACAAATCCTTCTGCGATGAGCATAAAGGTTTATTCTGTGTCTGGGTGTAGTTTATCTATAATATGTATGTATTTACAAAAAAGAAATGTGTTTAAGTAGTATATCAGTTGCTTAGTACCCATAACACAAGCAAATATAATTGCTTACTTTGGGACTAGATGGCGCTATGTGAATGTGGTAGAATATTATATTATTATTATATTAATATATAATTATTTAATACTATAGGTATTATATTAAAAAACTTAATAATACTAAATAATGCACCTGATATTTCCGTTGTTAATTATCAACCTTAAAGGTTAAGATTGCCTGGAGGGTTGGTACAGTTACCTCCGTAGATAATGTTACGGTAAGGTGAATGATGTAGGGCCGACAATTGCTTAATCTTGTGGAATATGATAAGGAACAAGTAACATCTTATAATCAATGATAATTAATGTGAAAGTTATTATGTAGCTTTTACGGTTAAACCACTGGAATTGTGAACAAATGAATGAACCAAAAACAGGTTAAGTGCATGTCGGACAATGTTCAATGTAGGGTTTCGCAGCAAAAGAGCGTATCTTCATAGCGCTTACGTCCTTTTGTTGAGAATAGCAGTTTTTTGGCAAATCCTTAAAAAGGGTATATCCGATCATGTTTAAAATAATCTTCTTTGGAAGTATTTATTAAATGATTTTGAGTTCTGTTTTTGCATTTGGGCTACGGAACTCAAGAAATGGCTATGTGGTTAAATATATGCAGTTGTGGTAGTAGCGAAAGGTATACCAGCGAAATTTCTCTACAACCTACTAGAAGACTTAGGCCTGTCAAGAACTTCAGTAAGAACTAGAAAGAAGAAGAAAGAGTGTTTAAAACTACAGTTCTTATCAAACTTGGCTAGTTAGACAGATGAACACGGATAGTGAAAGATGAACGTAGTTTACACGGAAAGGGATCCCTTAAACCTACTCCTGGAATCGCAAGTCCCGGGCACTGCCCGTATTCCTCGCTCTACTACACGATGGACCCAGCACCCGCACGGTGAATCTATGGATTGCTAAGATATTCGTCACTTAAAGGATATTAAGACACAAAAATTGTTTCTACCTATGTCGTAAGACACAAATCGGTTTTCGAAGATGGTTTTAGTCGATTATACAGGAGACCCGTGCCCAGCAGTGGGACGTGGTTTATGGGTTCTAATGATGATGTCTGAGAACCATCACGATCATATCATTTTCAATTAAAAGCGCTTCAAATTTTTTGTTTAGGCGCTACGACGCCATATACAGACACACAGATAGGTACATACACAGATACACAGACACACACACACGTCAAACTTATAACACCCCTCTTTTTGCTTCGGGGATAAAAGATGTGGCACTATGAAAGCCTGTAATTGATCGAGAAATTTCCCATTAAAATAAAAATAACTTATTCCTTTAATACCGCTCTACATAGACAATTTATCACAAATTCAGTCCAGTCAAAGCAGTACATTCTCTACATTCAGCTATTTCCAATCATTCCCTTTTTTAACGCAAAACGACATACGACACATGGAGACCAAAACGCTGCCTTTTTGACAACAAAACTCTGGTGTACTATTCAAAATGGCAGCCGGCAGTTAAAGGCCGATAACTGTCAAAAAGGAAACAAAAGAACAAAGCCTTAAACTCTTTGATTAAAGGTATGTTCGAATTACAAAACCTTTGGTTATAACTTTGATTCATTAATATTAACATTCATAAATGTAGTTTTGTTTCTTTTTTCAAAACATTGAATATTGTACGTGTAATCGCGAAAGTTTGAAAGTAATTTGTATGTTATTATTATATATTTTTTTTATAATAATATTCATCCACATTCACACAGCGCCATCTAGTCCCAAAGTAATTATATTTGCTTGTGTTATGGGTACTAAACAACTGTACTACTTAAATACATTTTTTTTTTTGTTTTTTTTTTTTTTTTTTTTTTCGATGTCAATTTTATTTTATTTATTTATTTAGAAAACCAACTTCGTATACAATGGTAGCTTATAACTAATACATAACTGTGAGTATGGCCAATAACAGGTTTCCCTACATTATTCACATAATTCTTAGAACCACAAAAATTTTATATAACAAATCAGATTAGGCTAAATTAATACACTTAAAAATATAAAAGAGAATAAAGAAGTTAAATAAAAAAAAGAGTTTTACTCTGTAATATTGAGACCTCTATTATCCCAAACCCTGAGCTACGACCCCCGTCGTTACAATACCTAAACTCATAAATAAACGAACCTACTTGAATAGTTATTTAAGTGATCAACGTTCGACATTGTGCTAATTCATAATTGAAACGATTTCACAATAGCTCGGAGTTGATTAATAACTCATGTTTTCTGTTTCAATGGCGTTTCATTATTATGAGAGGTTTTCATTTAGCAAATTTGACGTGTGTTTGATTTGGTTAGAATCGTTGGGACTCGATGAAGGTTGTTATAGCGTAACCTCGGAATTTATGAATAGTACTTTTTTTTATTGATATTGCTTCAAGTGTCAACGGTGTGGTGCTCTATTGCATCACTTTACACGCTACCCAAATTGTAAATTACAAAAGATTGTAACTATCCATTTGTTATTCCATTATTGCCTTGGAAGATGGGTAGGCCTTTGATGTGGGACGCGACTGGCGTCGATACCCTTGCGCCATCTCATCTTCCAAATACAGCAAATTGTGCCGGCGCTGCAGCTGCATCTGCCGAAACTTCCAAGCGGCGCAAATACAATAACCTCGCTGGCGAGTATCTATTTGTACCGTTTGGAGTCGAAACACTTGGGCCGTTGGGTTCAAGTGCTCGCGCTCTTTTTAAAGAGCTATCCAAGCGTTTGTCCGACGCTACCCGTGACCAGCAGGCTGGATATTTTCTTGCACAAAGAATAAGCATTGCCATACAACGTGGCAATGCTGCCAGCCTGCTGGGCACTTTTCCGGTAGACAGTGGCAGCGATGCGAAGGTATTTTATGATGCCATTTTATAATTATTTCACAACTTTTTAATTTCCATTTGTTTAAAAAGAATGGCGTGAGTTTCTTGCCAGTTCATCTCATAGCTCCACCCCGTCAGCGAACTGGTCGTAGGCAAATTTGCTGACACTACTTTTCGGATAACCTGTTACATTATTATCTAGTGACTTTCATAAGTGTTTCCTTGTAACCAGATGAATAAACGAGATTTCATTTCAGTAATAATATAGAAATAAGTAAGTAGTTATAGTGTGACGTATAGCTCTGCAGTTGAACTAAAAGATGTCCTATTGTTATAATGTATATTATCTACAGCATTTCAAGTACAGTAATGCCCTCCTTGTGACGTAATTACTGCACAGAAAGCTGTGTCAGTCAACCTAATAATGACAGGTCAACAATAGGGTCACGGGTTTTATCCCTGCAGTAGGCAGAAGTTAGTTGCAGGCGGCACAGGACCGTTGGGCTGATATGATGATGATGATGAGGCAAAAGAAGCATCACTACCTACTTTAATCCTATGGCACATAAGTAGCAAAAAAGAATTGTAGTTAGTGGCAGAAAAGCTTACGGCCGCCTAAAGCGGTTACCGTAGCCAACTCAAAATATTGTAGCAAGCCGTAGCACCGTAGCACGCTGGGTCTTGCTACGAGCTTGCTACGCGAAGATGTTTCGTAGACCAATTGTATTTGTAGCATGTTTTATAACGTATGCTGGGGGCTTACTCTGAATTTCGACATTCGAATGTTCGGTTTTGATGTCGCTGTCAAATGAAAACCAAGAGTACCTAGAAAACACCCAAATTCCAAAACAAACATTTATATGTATGACATGTATCCACTACCACTGCGCAATCAGTTAATTTCACAACATAATTTGATTAGAAGCAGTTCCTGTCAGTATTTACATACTGAAATTAGATCAGAGACCGAAATCAGAGAAGTATTGACATTACTAATGACAGCAGCACCTTGATCTATGGGCATGAGGGCGATTCTCGGAGATAATTTTGGATTGTAAAGGTCCCCAAGTCCCCCAGAGGAAACAAAGGATGGCTGATCAAATGCTTTAATTATTCAGTCACTGATTAATTTATAACATGTCGTAAGTAATAGTCGGGGATCCCTGGTCCAATTTTTTTTTTTATTACTATCAAGCTAATTTTTCGTGAGTAGCTTCATTTCGATGAGACGCCCAATAATTTCGTATTCCAAAAGTTTGATTGTGGTAGCTAGATATTTGCACAACTAATCGCAATAAACTCACAACCTATTTATATGGGACCAAAGGAACATTCACCTCTGCCTACTCCTAGAAAAATGACGTGACGCTGGCTAAAGTTAAAAAAAAAGAATAGAATATAAACTTTTTATTTGCTAAGAATGAAGGTAGGTAATTACAATAAGGTCTTACAAGCTAATAGTGAATCCTTGTACATTCTGCCTGTAAGGCATGAAAAAATTAAAAATACTTATAAAGTAACTACATTAAAATTATAATGACTCATCTGTTAAGAAGTCAGCTACAGAGTAATAACATTTAAATATGAGAGTTGCTTTTAAAAAATTCTAAGTGGTTTTTCTTTAATATAATTTGGTATTTGATTATATACAATAGGCGCCATGCACATTACGCTTTTTTTTAATAATGCAGTATTATATGAACCAGTACAAAGTAGTGTTTGATATTGTGATCTTAAGCTAGTAGTTCTTTGTCGGGTATCATTCAAGGTTTTCCAAATACCCAGCACTTACATAATACAAGTACCTGGCATTTATAACATTCACCAAACCAATGTTTTCCTAACTTAACTGTTCCACAGTACGACTACAGGTTTAATAAACGCGACACGGAACCTAATTTAAAACAACATGCCTTTCCATGTACCGACTAAATGGTTCGTATTAAAATAACAGTTAGAAACATATTTACTGTACAAGTGGTTATTATTATTACAGTTACAGTTAGCCCGTATCATCTCACTGCAGGTCAAAGGCCTCACCTAATATCGGCCACAGAGATCTTGTGCCACCTGCAACCATCAACCATTTATGCTGGCTTAAGTGAATACAGAAAACTAATTGGAAGTACTTAAATAAAACTAAAACACAATTATGTAATTAAAAAAAAACAATTTAAATTACGTTTCACATTAATTACTAGCAAAAACAATCATTTAAAGCAATTAGGGAGTTTGAAATAATAAGTGGGTACATTAAATTAATTTAATATTAAATGATGTAATGAAAATTGTTAATAAAACCACTATTAATGGAAAACTGATATCCTTGTCCTACCTAATATATCCTATCCTATCTAATAGCAAATATAGAACCTATCTATAGCTCAGATAAATTTTAATACTATGTAAAATATATAATAATAGATCTTTTAATTACATAAAATATTTTAATCAGTTTTTCATTTGCTTTTTTTAAATATTTTAGATTACTTACCGTTTCTCAAGTCTATAACCAATTGAACTGTATCACATGTTTTCCATTACCTTGAACAAAATATTTTTTTATTAGAAATCAGTGAATTCATATTTTATTTACTTCAAAAATAATATGAAATGAAATGAGTTGTTTATTCATATTCAAAGTAACCCTTAAAGCTGCCTTACAAAGGTTAGAGCAGTCAAGACTTATTGCTTCCATCCTAGAGGAAGCGATGAGCAATCAGAGCGTAGCTTCAAAAGCAGCTTCAATGTCGAACGACAATTTTGTATTAAAACTGCAGATCGCCCAATAGCGACTGCTTGAAGCTGTCGGCACTCACTGCTCTAAGCTGTCCGTGTATGGCGCCCCTTAATATAAAATATAGTAATTAAATACAAGAAGTAACAGGTAGTCTGAAAAAAAGTAGTGTCATCTAATTTGCCTACCATAAAAAGAACTGGCAAAAAGTCATCGGATGCGTAGTTTCGATCTCTCTATGTATGAATTTACTTGATTAAATTCAAAATGGCTGCCACTTCAAGGCAGCCATTTTGTCGTGTGTAACTTTAAAAGTTTATGGTTACCAATCAGTCATTATATTATGTCGCTATTTTTACACACAGTGTCTTTAATGTTAGTTTACAAAACATTATCTGCATAACTTAAAGAAGTATTAAAATACAATATGACGTCACGATGTAGCTGAAGCAACGCATTCAGTTTCAAGTTGGTAAAGCGCTAAGCAAAGTTGCCAACTCAAATAACAGTTCCACTTGCCGTTAGTATGGCAACACTGAATAATTTATTTTGGAGTGTGCACGTACCGTTGATAAAGTGTTAATTTTGCGAGACTCAGTTACTTTACTTGTGTGGAATATTTTGTTTTATTTAACTGCACTTTGTGGAAATACCGATATTATAAATGTGAAGTACCTATGTTTGTTACATTTTCACGCTTTCAATCTTCATGAAATAATAATATATAGTAATAGCAACCCCTTTATGTCCCACAATTGGGCAAGCGAGGTGGCCTGGCCTCTATCAAGAGAGATGAGAGGGTTTAGGCCACAATCTCTCTACTCTTAGATTGATTCTAAGACCACCTACACACGGTTCTTTAATCAAAGGATGGATAATATAATCAATTCATCTGATTCTAATTTTAGTTGATTAAAATGTATACTTACAGCTTTTTTACCTTAGAAACCAGAATTTCCAATTTAGCGCGTGGCAATACTGGCTCCGATATCGCCTTTAATTTAAGGGTCGTGTGTGGGCTTTTAGCTGTTTGAATTCTATGGTATGTGGGTAACCTCACGATATTTTCATTCATTGTTACCAGATGGTGAAATTCTCATTGGTACAGCCCATCAGAATTGAACTTGGACCACATGTTTTGCATAACGGTCATTTTCTGCTTCGGCCCGTTTTTTTTTTGTCATAATAAATTTAATACTTTTTTATGTAAATATTATTGTTTAAATTTAGTTTAAAATGTTGTATATAACATTTAATATTATTATCACTTATAGTCAGTAAATTTTTCTGTAACTTTTACTGATGAGAATTAAAACATATCTAAGGTTTTTAATTTCCTATACGATAAACACAAAATATTCACTGTTTAAAAAATGCTACAGCAACGTTCTGAACGAATAAATCCGTGGCAAACGAAAGCCATTTTAATATTACTTTGTGTGGCACTTTGTCCACAGTACCGCTAAATCCTCAAAGTAATTGACTATCGAACGAATATAGTTTCGTAACAGCAACGCCATCTATCTGCGAAAACGTGACGTCATGACTATCAAATTTAATATTTAGAATAACATTTGTGCTACTTTTAAAATAGGATGGTTGCACAATTTAGGATCATAGGGCCTAAGTATTCTGAATAGGAATCATTCGGCATAGTACATTTGATATAGTTGACAATTGAAAGTTAGAGCAACCTAATATAAATTAGAATTACCATTAGCTACAAATATTATTAAGTATACTGATAAAACCATCCTAAACCTAAACTGATAACAAAGTCACGACCACAAAACGACACTGTATCCATGCTTACAACAAAGTTAAACTTAATTGTAATAAAAAGTTCCACAAATTACTTCCACAAAACAATTACACCGACCGAAAAGTTAAAGTGAAAATCCGCTGAAAGGATTTTAAGTTGAGTTGGACAAATACACTGTATTAAACGAACATGTCGTCCTGAATAAACAATCAAGGTTATGGCACTCCATTTGAAGCCCACCATAATTTTATTAAAAACATATTTTATGAGAGGCACAGTCACTCTTCCCGCAAAATTTATGGTTATTTTATTTTTTAATAAAAATAATACCAAATATTTGTGATTTTTTTACAATAAAAGTTAATAATCATAGATACATCGTGACGTGTTTCAGCCATGGTTGTCGGCTGACCTAATTTTCAAATTTCGAATACAATATTTTTTTTAACTAAAGCCGCAGTGACAGATATTGGCACTTTTAGAAACGATTATTGGGCGAATGGAATCGAATTTTAGTATCGTTTCCCAAGATTCTATTACCGAGTAAACGGTAGTACATTTCGCTAACTGATCTCTTTTATCTCGAGGCTTTACGCAATGTGCATTAGTCTTTATCTACGGCTTTAGGGTTTGTGCAATTCGTCTTACGTTTGCCTTCATGCGTAAGTGCGTTATTTTTTATCTTGAAACATGCGATGCCAGATTAATACACACTTTCAATACATAAATAAATTCATGATATTATCATCTATATCAATACATTTCATAAGGTTATTGCATAATCACGTTGTACGTCTGATTCTACTACTTCGGTCACATATTGATTTATTAAATATTTGTGTTGTGTGATCTGCAGAAATTTTTTGGTTGTCTGTGTGTAATTTCTGAAATTCTCTGAATGTCGTAACTATGGACACATTGGACATGTATATAGCCCAAACTTATTACGAATATCACTCACAAGGAGCGACTTTTAAATTAAACTGTATAAAAGTAATGTCAGAGGATCTCATTTAATTTTTTTTTGTTTTCTTTCTGTAAAATTATTCATAAAAACTCGTATTATACCTTAGTAGATTTTTTTTTAAATAATCTCGCCGTTCTCTTTTTAAATTTTCATTTGCCGTTTTGTATTACGTTTAGTTGTATTGTATACATATGCTTCGCCATTTTTAGGCCTTTTATTCACTGATGTAAAGCTCTGGTCTTGTCTGGCTATCCTATAAGTATTATATTAAAGCTCTTTGAACGAATTTCTTTTATTTATTTACTTTTGGGGAGCTTTGAATGATGTAATCTAGGCTTTGGTTACATAGTTTCTTTTTTGTGTACGGGGATTAAGTAAAAAGGAGGCCGAATGGCTTCGGACTTTTGCCTTACTGTGACAAAAAAGGAAAAGGAAGTTTTTCGTTTTATTTTGTTATATTTAGTTTTACAAATGTCCGGTAAATTTAATATACTCTGGTGAGATTTAACGCTATTTCAAAAAGTAGACTATTTTATATATAACAAGCAGTCATGCGGGGCTTCGCTCCCGTCGTTATTTGTTTGGCCACTGCTCAGCTCCTATTGGCCGTAGCGTGATGTTACATATAATATCCCTCTCCGGCAAAAAAAGAATCATAACATGTAATAATTCGATTTGACATTATGACTCTTTTTTGCTGGAAAAAAAGAGACAAAATAACAAAACGAATTAAGTATTACATGTTAAGACTCCTTTTTGCCGGAGGGCGATATAATAATAGGTGTTCTACACGGTTATAAACTTGCGTTCCAACAGACAACAACCTTGGTGGGAGTTTGGTTGCCATCCGCGTAGGTTGTATGAAATTTGGTTTACAACAGCTGGCTACACGGTTGAAATCCACCAAGGGCACCTCTGTGGAAGGCAGGGTTATAACCATGTAAGAAAGAAAGAAAAATCATTTATTTCGGCTTAGGGCCTACAAAAACAACTTACACAGAGAACAAAAAAAAGACAAAGAACAATTTAAAAAATAATAATAGGAACATAAGAGAAATAAAAAAATATAAAAATAAAGTAAAAATAAATTAAACTATTAAATAAATGTGGTGTTGTGGTTTAAGGTATGCTGTTAAATAAGTTTGTATTAGAATCAATATTAAATAAAAGATAAATTAATATTCACTTGTTGGAATTTAACTTGCGAGGCTGCAGAAAAAATTTTAGCTTATTTTTAAAAGTCAGCATGTAGAACGGCTTTAAATTAATATGGGCACAAATTATTTTATTTTATTTTGAAGATATAAAATATTTGTTCATTGAGATATGTCGACTGGCCTGTTGTCTAGTGGTTAGAGACCCTGACTGCTAAACCGGAGGTCGTGGGTTTGATCCCCACCCAGAACAAATCTTTGTGTGATGAGCATAAAGGTTTGTTCTGTGTCTGGTTGTAATTTATCTATAATATTGTATGTATTTACAAAAAAAAAAAAATTTAATTAGTATATCAGTTGCTTAGTACCCATAACACAAGCAAATATAATTGCTTACTTTGGGACTAGATGGCGCTGTGTAAATGTGGTAGAATATTATTATAGATAATAAATTATCTTTTTAGTAAAAGCAAACCCCGAAGGATTCAAGTAACTAAAGCAGTCTATATATTAAGACGGTACAGAATATTAACATACAGAACCCACCCATCTCAAAAGATTAGAGCGAGGTTCCTAGCCAGAGGATTACAGAACCACTGCGCGCCGCTAAGTCCGCCTAAATAAACAGATTATTGTGCTTACAATAATTTACGAATCAACCTAGTAACTCCACCAAGAATATTGTTAACCATCTTATTCTTGTTTATTAAACAATTTTGTGACTTAAACGTGACAGTAACCAACTAACCAGTTTCTTTGATACTAGTTAATACTGATCGGTTGTTGCATTTAGATTTTTTTTTATTTTTATTTAAAACTTTATGCATTATAGTACAAAGGTAAGCTTAATGCCAGAAAGCATTATCTACCAGCCGACCAGAATTTGTGCATTTTAAGGTGGATAGAAGCCTCCGTGGCTCAGTGGTTAGTGACCCTGACTGCTGAGACAGAGGTTGTGGGTTCGATTCCCACCCAGGACATATCTTTGTGTGATGAACACAATTATTTGTTCTGTTTCTGGGTGTAATATATCTATACTAATATTATACTACTAATATTATAAAGGGAAAAAAAATATTTTTGTATGTTTGTATTTTTATATGTAACGAATAAACTTAAACACTACTGAACCAATTTAAAAAATTATTTTGCTGTTAGAAAGCTACATTATCACTGAGTAACATAGCCTATATAACATCACGCTACGGCCAATTGGAGCATAGCAGTGGCCAAAAAAAACGATGGGAGCGAAAGTATGTAGTGTGTAAATGCTAAGTTGCAGTTTTGCTTGAATACGCGCTCTTTTTCATTTTTTAAATCTCTACAACAACGACAGCTCTGGCAAGAATGTAACTAGAAAGCAAAAACATTACCCTCATTTTTGGCAGTCGGGTAAAAATAAAAGTGGAATAAAACTACCTGAGGATGCCTCGTATATAGGCGAAACACGGATATTGTTTTCAAATCTATTTCTAAATCTATAAAAATAAATAAAAATGAAGTGTTTACTTGCAATATCCAAATAACAGTTTTTTTAGAGTTGATTTTGGAAAATAAAATATCAGCGTTAAAAAAACAAAAACTATGAAATTATTATCCATATGAACGAAGTCGCGGACGTAACTAGTACGATATTAAATAAATGACTTCAGTAACGATACTGATAAGGCATTCATAGCTAATAATTATTATCACGATGTGTGTTATAAATGTTTGTCAGGACGTGGACGCCCACTGTATCTCTCGTCACTCACATCCGTCTAATTGATAACGAATGTTGCAACTTTGTCGACATTTTTATGATTTACTCGCTGTTGGCCGTAGCTTCGATCTCGTGGCTTTTTGTTAGGCTACTACTCAGCTCCTTTTAGTCTTAGCGTGATGTTATATAGCCTATAACCTTCCTCGATAAATGAACCATCCAACACTAAAAAAAATTTTCAAATCGGACCAGTAGTTATAGAGATTAACGCGTTCAAACAAACAAACTCTTCAGCTTTATAATATTAGTATAGATACTTAACATTCCTCGATGAACGGACTAACCAAAACTAAAAGATTTTTTCAACCAATGACGCGAATAGAGAAAGGAATGTAAAGCTGGTTTGGAGATGTCGAGAGAATTTAGACTTCACCCACACTACCTGGAACCAATATCGTCCAACACGGTAAGGTTTCAGCGATCATTCCTCCCACATACGTGCCGGCCCTGGGGTGAACTTCCTGCAGCGGTGTTTCCTGAGCGCTATGACATGTCCTTCTTCAAACGAGGTTTAAAGAGAGCTATCCTCTCTAGTTAGGCAGCGGCTTGGCTGTGCCCCTAACATTGCCAACGTCCATAAGCGGCGGTAACTACTTACCATCAGGTGAGCCGCTTGCTCGTCTGCCACTTCAGGCAATAAAAAAAATTTTTGGAGGAGACTCATGCCCAACAGTTGGACATTTATGAGTTGTAATGATGATGATAATGAATCCGATAACTGCTGTTTATAAATGGATCTATACTACCTACCCCCTGACTATTCGGATCGCTCCCGGATCGTAAACTTTTTCAAATCTTAGAACGACGTATTTTTACGGCTAACGTTATTTACCTAATGTTAAAAAATAGTTTGCCGTATAGAAAATTAAAAACTAATGAGTGTATGATTTTTTCTTCAACTACCTATGTCTCTAACATTGTCTATGTTTTTTAACTTTATTTAAAGTGACATTTTGCGGCCGAAAATATTCCGACAGCTCTGAATCAGGGGGCTGTTCAGTTTCATAAATGTACTTGCTCCCTATACCCCTTAGGAGAAACACGTGATGCTATGTTGTTTCCAATTTATTATTATTCCATTGTATGTACCAAATCTCTAATAGGATTACACCATAACCAGTGGCTTAAAAAGCCTACGCAACTTATCTAACACCCTCTTGTTAACTAACCCACTCCATAATCGATATGCTAACATTGAATCGAATCTAATTGCCTATTATCGATAGTAATCGGTAAACATTGACAACCGTTTATCGACTAATTATATCAAAGATTATTAAGGCCCTTTATTTGTAATAAAGACATTATTATACAGTTATAGGGATACTGGTTAGTTATAGAATGGATCATGAATTGTCGCCATTTATATAAAGTGAACATGTAAATCATGCGGTCCGAGTTCGATTTCGACTTACTATCTGCTGACGGTGAAGGAAAACATTGTCAGGAAACCCAAATACGCTAGAATTGATTCTAAATGTATGTGTGGGCGCTATGAGATCAGTAACTGGTCAACGTAGCGAAGTAACATCTCACGGAACCTTACCCATAAAAAACAAAATTAAAAATTTTGAAAAAACCCACGACGATAACATATAAAAAGGTTTAAATAACTTTATTTTAAATCCCCGACGAAAAGATAATAAGTAGCGTAAAAACAATCCCAAGAAAATTCGTCGGGGGCTGCCATACCCTGACATGAAATGAACGAAAGTATTGCAGTTTTATGTATTTGATACCTACCTAATTATTAACAATATTTAGTTTACAATATATATTTAATACTAGAAACAGTAATGATATTGGCAGCCCCCGACGAATATTCTTGGGATTGTTTTTACGCTACTTATTATCTTTTCGTCGGGGATTTAAAATAAAGTTATTTAAACCTTTTTATATGTTATCGTCGTGGGTTTTTTCAAAATTTTTAATTTTGTTTTTTATTTTAAATATTTTCAAAGAGCGCCCTATCTTACTAACTGTAAGTAACTCGTATAAAATTTTAAGAACCTTGACAGATAAATAAAAATTTTATACTAAGTTATAGAACAAACACATTTTTTTTTAATTTACTGTTGCAGTAAGTCTTATAACTTGAAATTATCATTTTAATTTTCTTATTTTAAACTTTTTAAGGAGCGCCTTATCTTACCATGTAAGCTCCAGAATGAATGGAATTTGCATGGAGCTTCGACTATATTATATATATTAATTTTTTTGTTGACTTGTGTGCTCATCCGTCGCACAAAGGTCGCCGGAGACCCGCTTTGCGGGGCTCCTAATTCTGGGTGGTTCGAAAAAAAAAAATAACCCTAACCTAACCAGTCCGATCCGGATCGCTCTGAATCGGGGGGTGTTAAGTTTAGCTATCGCACATTGATTGCCGTAGCCGGACTGCCTTCGGCGTTAGCGCAGATTTCCACCTATAATAGCTTGTATCTCGAAAACGGTGCGTGCTATCGCAAAAATGATGAAAATTTGGTTACACCCCGAGCACGGGATACCTATAAGTTAGAATAAATAAGGTAGGTGTGTGTAGGTGTTTATATAACGTCAGTCTGGAATAAACTCTCACTCTTACTAATTTTTATTAGGCTTATCATTGTATACCTCAGTACTAATATTCAGTGATATAACAACACGAGATCGGTTTTCGGATTTTTTCCTTTATTTGTGCAACTTGTTATTGCTTCTGGCCAAATTTCATGATTCTAGGTCAACGGTGAGTTCCCTATAGATTATGATCGTCAAGATAAATCGTCAAAAATGGAACATAAACAGCTGTATCTTTTGATTGCGTTAACTTAGAATTTTGATTTTTATTTTACGCCGAGGGTTTGCAGACCCAAGTATATGATATTAATTTCAGCTTTATACCTCTATGCGTTCTTGAGAAAAATATTCTAGACAGACGGACAGACAGACCGACAGGCAGACATACAACGGAGTGATCCTATAAGAGTTCTGTTTTCTTTTTTTTGAGGTACACAACCCTAAAATTGCATAAACGGTCACCCATCTATGAACTGACCTTATCCGAAGTTGCTTAACCTCATGAGTGTAATCAATATCTCAGTACTACAATGCTACGTGTCCCTATACAGTAACAGGTCTAATTATTTTACAGATAACTGTAAATATAAGTTTGTTTAGTCTATTGCAGCGCCCCCTGGCGAAAAAATACAATATCGTGTATCCAAAAGTCATCCTCGATAAATCACAAATACATTACAGAAAACCGTATTGAAATCGGTTTAATCGTTTTAAAGATAGGAGGGCACAAAGGTTTCAACGAAATCAACATAGGTTTGCCTAGTCTATTGCAGCGCCCCCTGGCGAAAAAATACAAAATCTTGAATCCAAAAACAATCCTCGATAAATCACAAATACATTACAGAAAACCGTATCGAAATCAGTCTAATCGTTTTAAAGATAGGAGGGCACAAAGGATTCAACGAAATCAGTGTATTGTAGCGCCCCCTGGTGAGCTATTAACATAACACCTATGTAATAACCTGTCCCCAAGAGCCGCACACACTTTACAGAAAACCGCATCTAAATCGGTCAAACCGTTTCCGTGATATAAGGCATTATGTTGGAACACACAAACACACAAACACACAAACACACAAACACACAAACACACAGCCTCTCACCCCAAACGCATATACCGTCTCCGTTCCGTCGTGGGTAAAAAAATAATAATAAATAATAATTTATTTTCTTTAACAACACTAAAAATATATTTATTTATTATAATAATGTCTTACATATTTTTAAAACTAAATAAAAACTATCTACTTACATATCTACAACTTCTATTTACAATACTATCAATAAATAATAATAAAATGGTAATGTGGGCTAGGCGTCAAAGTATTCGTCGGCATCACTGTTACAAGGGAAAGTGCCCAGAAGGCAAGCAGCATTGCCACGCTGGATGGCAATACTGATTCTCTGTGCGCGATAAAAACCAGCCCTCTGATCACGTGAAGTGTCGATTAACCGCGTTGCTAATTTATTATTTTTCTCTATTTCATATGATAAAAGAAAAGACGAAAAAGGATCTTACTGAAAATCATCCTATGGGAAGGTACTACAAATTTATTCCACTCGCTTAAAATCCGATATATTTCTACAGGCATTTAAGGCAGGTCCATTCGACCGTATATTTTTTAAATCCATGAACAAAGGTGACCATTTTAACGGGGATCGAAGAGAATAGTGTAATTAATCTCTGTCATGACGTCATGAATATCCTTTTTGGATAGTTTGGAGGATTTGTAAGTGGAAACATGAATGCTGGCTCGAATCAAAGCAATGACGTGGAAGGACAAAGATTATGTTTGTGAAACTTCGATAAGATATTCAAACTAAGTTTCCGTTTAGGAGATTAATGGCTCATCAAGGGATCATACAAAAGTATTTTAATCTCATATGAGATTAACCATTTGCGTTCGGGATGTTATTATGTAGAAGTGTGTGCTCATCAGACCAAACAACATGCTTTCTGGGCACAATAGAGCGTTCAAAAATCAATTTTACAACCCAGATTTTAAATGACTCAAAAATATAGGCAAGTTTCTGCTCACAATAATTGTTGTACCCAGTAAAGATAAAATTTCAAGCTGCAAAAATCCAGCCTCACTCAACTCTAGTGCCATTTGGCGAAAATGCTAACGTCACCATTAGTCTACAAAGAATAACTCAAAAAGATTTGTTGGCCCGAATTTATTTTAATCCATAAAGAGTCAGGCGCTGAAGTACCACTCATTAAAATTTTAGTTAACAACTCTTCAGTAAACGTCATGAGAATGTCAGCGTTCGGATCGACCGAATTTTGTTTTGACATCTGTCACTTTTAGTTATGGCGGGAATTCGACCCATGGTGCTTAATTGGTGGATTAATTAATAAATATTTTCATAATGATTCTCCAAATATTAGTCAGGAAGGTTCGTCAAATAATGTTGATTATTGGACGTTTTTGATTTACCTACTTATAAAGGAGAAATGGCAAAATTGTGGAATTCATTTATTTGAGGTTATTTTTGTATCGAGGGCTTTCAAAAGAACTGTCGCCCACGTTCAACGCGCCGAATAGGATCTTTTGAGTTTTTTATGGAGATTGGTAATATAACAGAAGGTAGGTAGGTACTAAAATGTATCCCACCAAAACATAAATGTGAAAATGGGAGCCCCTAGTTCAAGAATACTAGTGGTTGCTAATTTCGCAGACAAAAGAATTGAGATATAAGTGAATGCCCAGTTCTAAACTAGTCGATTTATTTACAGAAAGCAGATAACTTGCTTAAAAATTGAAGCTCAAGATTTAACTGGGCTAGTTTTCACATAGTACACACATAGTTTTATTTATGTTAAACATATATATAGGTATAAGAACAGTAACTCTGTATAACACAAAGGTGTTAAGTTAATTCGCGATATATACTGAGATAACTTGTATGTTACGTAAAAACTAGCCCAGTTAAATCTTGAGCTTCAATTTTTAAGCAAGTTATCTGCTTTCTGTAAATAAATCGACTAGTTTAGAACTGGGCATTCACTTATATCTCAATTCTTTTGTCTGCGAAATTAGCAACCACTAGTATTCTTGAACTAGGGGCTCCCATTTTCACATTTATGTTTTGGTGGGATATCATTACTTTTTGTAAAGAAATAAAAAAATCTGCGTTTACGTTCTGTAATTTCTTTCTTATCGTTTTCTAAATATAATATTTTTTTCTTGAGTCGGGTAAATTATAAAGAACACGCACAATAGCTGTCAGTAAAAACTCTTAGGTTAAGGTCTAGGATAAGGTTTGACATAATATAGTTTCGATATTCAGAAATTAAAGGTCAATAATAAATTAATACTTGTAGTCTTAACCAGAAAATATGATGATGAATATGAATATACAGGATGTATACGACGATACGACATTAAATGAAACCACGTGTAGCATGTGATGTTAGAAGGCTATACCAAAAAAATTAAACAGAAATTTGCAATAGTTTAGACGCAAATGTACTTTCTTTACGTCACAGTTGTTCACAGTTTTAAACAACCTGTAGGTATTTACGTTGATCGTATGTTGTCATTACGTCATTCAATTCATTTAAATATCTCTGACTCTTTCATATTATCTTATCTCTTACTCTGTTCCGCACTGTTGTCGTCGTCATGTCGAAAACGTCATGATAGAAAAATAATGTGTAGTTTTATATTCTTAAATTTTTCGACTTTAAATAATGTGTAGCTTTTCTTTTTTTTTTTTTTCCTTTTTTTTAAATAATTTATATTAGAATATGTTTATAAGGGTTAACACTGGCTGCCTTGTCATTTAATGTCGTATCGTCGTATACACCCTGTATAGACATATTATATTGTTGTCAATGTATAAAATGAATGCATAAAAATATTTAAAGAAAATTATTTTTTATTAAAAAAAGTATAAAAACTTTTTTGTAAAAGTAAAATACTTTTTATAAAATTTGTCACAAGATGACATGACAGATGACAACAAATATTTTATAATTTAGGTTGTGTATGTTGTTTAAATAATATACATATTAAATTATAAAATATTCTGGAAAATTCTAGCGTGAGGGAATTTGGAATTTAGAGGAAAAGTAAAGGTTGTAGTATATATCTTTAGTTAGTATAGTAAGTACATTTGTTGAGGTATGTAATTATAATGTAACTTATACTATTATAATAATAGTCCTCTCCTCTAGCAGGTCGTAGTGTAATCTTTTCCCGAACAGGTGATTAACTAGTCTGTAGATTGGTTTAAACCACAAGCCGTAAAGGTGTCTAGTCTTCGTGGAATATTATGATAGTGTCGCTGTCTCTATTGGGAATATATGCATACGTTTGTGTACTATTCAGTCTTAACGGTTTAGTAGATGTGTGTAGTCCCATGGTTGGTACTAAATACAAAGTTACATTTTATGACTGGATCTAGTAGCATGGATGTCTTATTGTGTGTAAATGAGTGTAAATATTTGTTATTTGTTTCAGATAAATACTAACAGTTTTGCTAAAGTTGCGCTAGAATTATTAAGAAAAATACACGGAAGGAACTAATAAAAAATAAATATCTTGATTGTTTTCTTTTTTGTCTATTATTTATTATTGACTAAACTGTAGGGCTCATAAGACTCACTGTCGCTTAGCGAGCCATGAAAATCTATGCTCAGAGTTTCCCTGCGTGATCAAATTCAAAATGAGGAGATTCGTAGGAGAACTAAACTTGCCATTCTAGCTAACCGAAGCGCCACTACTCGTAGAACTGACGGCCGATGGAGGCAAAAGGTTTTAGACTAGCGGCTACGTATTGAAAAGCGCAGCTTAGGGCGACCCTCCCACGAGATGGACGGACGACCTGATAAAGGTTGCGGGTGGTCGTTGCATGGGAGGTGGCCACGTAGTTCGACCGCTTGGTTCGATCAATCGGTGCAGGCGGCACAAACGCGCTCGCAGTGGCAGAAGTTAGGTAAGGCATATGTTCAGTAGTGGACGTCATTGGACTGTTGTGATGATGACGATGATGATGAATAATGTAATTAAGTCTATATTCGTCTATACAATAATCCTTACCACCTAAAGATAATCAAATAGGAAGGATTGCGTTTATATTTTACTATTTCACGAAATGATAAAGCTATAACTGATAACAAATTAATGAATTCCTAAATTCTTCCTCACATATAAATAACTAACTACTTTGAAGTTATAAGGTCCATTTTCAAAGTGTTTATTAAAACGATACGTAACAATTTATTGATAATATAATTAACAAGGCGCTACTGTTTCTTTTTTTTAAACGTAATAATTTATTATTTTCTGGTTGTTTTATTTGTATACACACAATTACACAGCTGGACCCCAAATTTCAACTTTCTAGGTCAACTGGAAGTGGGTGTTATTTAAGGTCTATAGGTAAGTCAGTCAGTGGAAAAATAACGATTTTTGAGCATCAATATCTCGCTAACCACTTAAGCTATATTTACGAAATTTGAGATTCTGGTTAGTCTAGTAGACTTTAATTCATATCCCAAATTTCATGCCTTTATATTAAATAGATTTTGAGTTATCGGTGTGTTAAAGGTGGCTCCAACTGGTTCGTGTAATACTACACACTACTGCATGTCACCCGCTTTGTTTGATGGTTGAACGGGGCTGGACACGCGTCCGCGTGTCTTGATTATATGTAAGTACATAATGTTTAGATCTTATAATATATTTTTTAAATATCAGTAATGCACGTATATTTGTTATTGCTACGACACATTAATTATACTTATAAGAAAAGCTATAGAAAAATCAGTTGAAAGGATTTTAAAATTACTTATTTATACACATTACAACTTGTGTTTTAAAATACTATATTTTTGTTCTACTGTACTGTAATATCCTTTATTAAGAAAATCACCACAGCATTGCCTGTTATGGGTCATATTTGACGGGTTTATTTATAAAAATCAAAAACAAATTTAATAATGTATCTTGTTTACAAATACCTTATTTAGAATATTCGTCTCTCTGTGAAAGTAAATTTAACTTTGGCTTCTCTTTACAAGGCAATTTACTTTTTTTTAATGAAACTTAATAGCATTCCAACAACTTTCTTAATTTATCTCGCGAAATAATGTAGAAAGTTTTTTGAAATAACTTCATAATTAAGATTTTAATTATAACAAAGATGGAATTAGGGCTGATGCTGACTGCCATTGTTAATGTTATTTTTAACATATTATCTACATTTCATTATAGTAATTCTTACATAAAAAATAAATAAATAAGAATCAATCAGTGCGTACAACCGACTTAGGCGACGACTCGAGGGAAAGTGTTCTTGTACTTACTGCTCGCACTACTGACAGATTAAAACCACAATATGACAGCAAATGTCAAAAGCAGTGTGGCCAATAAACTTGTATTTTTTTTATACCACAACGGTGGCAAACAGACGTACGGTCCTCCTTATGGTAAGCGGTTACCGTAGCGTATGGGCGCCTGCAACACCAGGGGCATCACGAGCGCGTTGCCGACCCTTTAAAATTTAATAATTGAAATTATAGTCTCCGACATTAATGTGCATAATGGTTACATTATTACACAACACAACAGTCTCGCTTCTGTTAAGAGTCTGTTCAAGTACACTTTTAAATAGATAGTCGTGATACTCCATAAGAATGTGCCGGAAAATGTAAGTAAGTTTGCACATAAAAATTTACGATCTTTTTTAATACTAATTTGAAAGCTACACTACTGTAATTGCTAAGAATCGAGGGCACAGCTGCACTATATTAATAAAAATTATAGTTATTATACTGTTATAAAATTGAAGCTAGTTAGAACTAATTGAGGGGCACTCACTATAGAAAATTAATTACAGAACTAGACCGCCATGTTGAAAGGTCGTTAGAATACTCCATCACTTCAACTTTTCGACGTGTTAATAAAATGGAGGCAATCAATGAAAGTAGGTTTTGAAGTAATAGACATATCTATAAACTACTGCCTTCGTGATACAGGGGCAGTGTATGGCTACTGCACAAGACGCTCTAGTCCGATCCATGGGTAAGCTAAAAGTGGTATTGGATTTTTCAGTCAGCTGGCAAAATCTGGGTGTGATGCACGTTTGTCTACCCCTTCGGTAACGGTTGGCACTGTCTTAATATAAAAATAATACAATTCACGTCACTACTACAGTATTATAATGCATTTCGAAATTATAACGGCCATTAGGTCTAAACACGGACAGTTAACATCAATTTACCTGACACCATGTTGTCGGTAGGTTGTCAATAAGCCGACTGTGCACGCCTGTACAGTGAACTAGCACTTGTGTAATCAAGTGTATCAAGTTGACATGTTGTGTCTGATTATAGTGTTGACCATTAATGAATTTTGAAATATCGAACATTAATATATCAAATATATGGTTAAATTCCAACTTTTAAAATTGTTACCAATTTTAAATATTACGTAGTGTTGCAAGGTCGTGAATAGGAAGGTTGAAAATTTAATTTAGACTTACAGGGCATCATAACTGGTTTAAGTTGCGACATAAGAGTATAACTTTTTGTCTAGTAGTATAATATTATTTAATCGTGATTTTTATTTAATTTATAAAACCAAATAAAGAACTAACTAAAATATCAGATCAGTCCGAATTTAATATACTCGTGTTAATTTCATATTCACTAGTTGCATAGCAGTTGTTATCACTTTGACAATCCGTAGAACAGGCTGATTGGTGATACGAAACTTCATTATGTGTTTTATCATTCCACGGTACAGTCGGTACAGCATGACATTATCCAAACGAAACAATAACAGATGTGTGAACATTTTGATTATCTACTCGATTTAAATTATTATTATGGAATAATAATAAAATATTAATTGATTTAAAGTAAATAAACACAACATACCTTTGTACCTATATAAATATAAATATAAAAATAGATGACATTCAAAACTGAAAGTAATTTTAAATCTTTACGGAATTCATTTACATTCAAAATGTTGTTTTTAAATATGGAATTCTTTAAAATCAGAGACAAGATTAAACACAAACTTATTATTCAATTTTTTTTTACACCAAACGAAAATAGAATTTGAAAATAATTTGGAGCTTTTAATATGTAATAAGAATCATATCTATAGTAATATTATAAAGAGTTAAAGTTTGTCACGTTGTAGGGTGTAATCTCGGGATCTATTGAACCGATTTCCAAATTATTTTAGTGTTGGATAGCCCATTTATCGAGGAAGATTATATAGGAGACTCGTGCCCAGCAGTGGGCCGATTATGGGTTGTAATGATGAGAATACCCCATTAACCGGACAGATTTCCCGCATCGGGGCTAACTTTGACAATTTCAAGAGAGGTAGCTTCCCTATAAAAAGTGGCGCGCCTATTATTAGCGTCTTTTCTAGAACGTCTTAATAATGTCTTAGAAGTTGACACGTAAAGTATTATTATCGATTTATAAATAGCACCCATTTGTACATGTCAAGGACTGCCAAGTACCTTGAGCACGCTAATTAACCTTTACGTAGAACTATTGATTAAAATTTACAAAAGAGGTCTCTTTCCTACTACATAATAACGTTATTTATAATAATCGTTATTCATATTATAAATGCGACAGTACCAATCTACCGATCCTCATGAAATCAAAAATTTCACATCGACTAGGAGAGTATTATCGACATCCACGAGTAGGAGCCTAGTTTTATATGATTGACTCTATAGTGCCTCAGACTAGAAGACGAAACCTAAATCAATGTATGAGAAGGAAATCTCGATACCAACCCAGCTTGCAAACAGTGAAGTAAGTTTAGATCAACAAATATTTGTATTAACTAGTAAATATAATTAAAAAAATTTAATAACCCGACTGCAAAAAATCAACAGAGAGCAACGCACTAAAAAGACCGTAAAATTATTGTAATATTATTATACCTGATTAAATTTAAATACATAACATACTATATATTTGTAATCTCCATTTGATTCCCTTTATTTTGATACTCTACTCGATAGGTTTGGTTAAAAAAAATAATAGAACTACTTATAATTTGGAACCATTCAATTATGTATAATCTATTTTTGAATGTATGAAATCTCCTTTTGATTCTCTTTATTTTGATACCCAACTGGATAGGTTTGGTTAAAAAAAAAATTTAACTTCTTACAATTTGGCGTCAAAAGCCCGCCGTTTAAGTCTTTTTATTCTTAAAACCTATCTAAGGAAACTTGGGTCGAAACCTAAATGTCAAAATCCATCCAGCCGTTTGGAAGATTCGTGGGAATAAAAAAATTTACAAACATACAAGATACGCGCGAAAAACAATACCAGTCCAGACAGTCGGGTAAAAATAGCTCATAGAATCTAGCAGCTCATCATTGTTACGGGCTAACATCACGCTAGAGCATCAGCCTATGGCCATGTTGGGTGCAATTCGATTGATACTTCCGTCGTCGCTCAAAGAAATAAGCTATATCCATTTTTGAAAAATAATACGCGATATTGACAAGAATTAATAAATATGTATACTAGACGCGGAATTTTATGAGAGAGAGCAGAGCTGATTATCCATCCAGCCTGATCAATGCTGGTTGATCAATCTTACAATGCAACAAAAAAGCAATTCATTTTAGTAGAATATTTCACGTACGAGAATATTGATGTTCTATACCAACCTTTCCCAACCTTTATCAACATCGGTCCCCTAAAATTCTTATTCAGTAATCGCCACGTAGCCCTCATAAATAAAAGAGCAGTAATACTGTCATGTCACTTTGAAATGGATAGCGAAAAGCCAGATGGACTTCAGGTCAAGAAACCATGCCCCATCATTATGAGCAAGCATTTTTTTAACAAAAAACACCAGAAAACTTTACAAGTAGTTTTTTACGACGCTTTATTTCTCAAAGTGATTTTTATGGTCCCCCGAGAAAATTATTGTTGCACCAACAAAAAATACGAGGTAATTAGACGGCATGCGGAGTACGGAAACTCATTAGTTAGTCCCTGTAATCTATGGGGAGTAGATACACAATGAACCTAGAACATTAACAGTGAAAAACATCTAGAAGATTCTAAAAAGTGTTGCAAACATATTTTTAAAATATAGCTCCGTTTAAATAATAAAATTTGAAAAACAAGAAATTTGACTGGCCTGTTGGTCTAGTGGTTAGTGACCCTGACTGCTAAACCGGAGGTCGTGGGTTCGATCCCCACCCAGGACAAATCTTTGTGTGATGAGCATAAAGGTTTGTTCTGTGTCTGGGGGTAATTTATCTATATAATATGTATGTATTTACAAAATAAAATGTATTTAAGTAGTATGTCAGTTGTTTAGTACTCATAACACAAGCAAACATAATTGCTTACTTTGGGACTAGATGGCGCTGTGTAAATGTGGTAGAATATTATTATTATTAATATGACACGAAATTGCAAAGTTACCACTTTGGATGTAAATACGCTTTTAAACATGCCAACATTTTCCGGCATTGCATTTGTAGGTATTATGATATCAAATTTTAGATGCGTCTGATAATATTATTGTAGTCAGATGGCCTTCATGTTGCTTTAATTTAAATAATGTCATTAAAGTTCCTGTTCACATGTCGTGTTCACAAACTGAAATGACATCAATTACATTTGTCACCATAGTAAAATTAGTTTTTAATTTACAGTAAGTAATTAATTTGAATGAAGGTTGATAATTATATTAAGACACTTTCATTTTAATTTAAAATGTCATTTACTTGGTTAGATGACTACCAGTACTGCGTTCCGATAGTACCGATTTGAAATTTCAAACTCCTAGTTATATTTCTATAATCATGCAACGCGTAAGTTTAAAACTAAATAAAATACCAAACCAATTCATAGACGACCGCAACGTAATTAAAACCGCGGAGCGAACGGGGCGTGTTATCTATGGTCCATGTTGATAGCAACAGTTGACAGTTCATGTATGTATGATACATGAACTGTCCGTTTACTCATCTTTCTATTTTACGTGTATTTAATTAATTAGTACAGAGCTGGCCAGACGTGACGTTTTTATCTATCAAAAAATATAAAATACGCTTGCCAGTAACAAAAATAAACTCCCGCAATTAATTTAAATAAGTACAAATATCATACATACTTATACATTTACAATGGCACTACTGAGCAAGGCAAAACTTCGATATACAAAATACACATTTTTAATTAACTCAAGAAGTATGTGAAAACTAACGTAGAATTTCGGACTGCGGCTTATAAGAACGGTCTGAGTGGGGGTTAGTTGATGAATGAACCATCCCCCCTTCCCTACAACCCTCCCACCTCACTTGAAACCCCGAGCACTCGAGTACCTCTTATCTATTGTTTGTGAAGAACTGCAGAGCTTGAATATGCCGCTGTGTATGCATTTTACAGACTTAGCATTCTATAAAATTCTTACAGGGATTTAAACAGTTCCTATTGATATTCATAGTTTAGTGAAGTCGACATTTCTAGTAGGTGTAAATACATTGACTGGATGGACCAACAAAAATGATAATGAGTTTTTCTGTCTTGAATTTCTCAGTAGATCCTATCAGAGCGAAGTCAGGAAATTTGGTTCGATAGTGACAATAGGCTCACCCTCAATTACATGAGATCAGACGTAGCTGGCTATGTGGGTGTGAAGCTCCCCTAGGTACTTCCTGGAAGGGTTATATATAATATTTTACCAGGTTTTTAACCTTTAAATTAAGATTACTTATATGCGTTTCTTACGTACAAAAGCAATTTACATAAAAATAAGAGGTCAATAACTACAAAATGTTATCCATACCTACGTCCTACATGTTAACCATAATGCGTGTTTCATGTTCAAATAAAGCCATTTGAAATGCCGTTTTAGTAACGTTCTAATTTTAAAAACGTTTGGAATTCTAAACTATGTTAAGCGTTTTGTACACACTTAATTATTCTTTGCTATTTATTTAACAATTAGCATGTACACTAAATCACATAAGCATGAAATTCCATACGTTACGTTGCCGTCAAAGTAATTAGCAGTGAATAAGTTTTAACAAAATATTTAGAGCAACGTCTTTCTATACATGGCCAGTATACATTTTCAAATAAACAACAACGTGATGTGAGCAACTCAGGTTTGAAAACGATTTTTTAAACTAAGAATAACCCCAAAATGTCACTCAAAAGAAGTCAATTCGAAACACATTGTCTATGGTTCATTTGCAAAACGAATATGGCTAGCACTGTTGCCAACGAGAATAGCATTTATGTTTTCTTTTAAATAATTTAAAGATCTTTAAGTTTCCAGGAGTTATTACGTTTTCACTTATACAAATTAATTAATTTCGAATATCCATACAATTATTTTAAGTGCTCCGAGTGCTCTATAAAATAATATGAAAGTCGAACAATCAATTGATTGATTCCTCATTGAAGAACATTATTTTAGGCTCATGCCAAGAAGTTTTCTATTGTTCTATGCAAAATGAAACGCTTTAAAGATTAAACGATTTAAAGTTCTGATGGCAATTAAAGAAAACGTTTTTATGTATATTTTTCCTTGGGATTTTACTATTAAAGTCACGAAGTTAGTATGAAAACTATAATTTATATATAATGATATAAGCATTTATGCCCTAGATAACCAGACTATTGAAAAAAGGCTCTGAAGTGAGCAATTATCATAAGTGTAGCCATTATGATGTACATGAACGACACTCATTCTTATCATTATCATGAAAGTAAAGAGTAATACAGACATTAAAAAAGCCATGTCATTTAAAATACCAATTCAATAAACTTATTTCAGGATAATTCTATACAATACGTTAGTATTAGTGAGTAGGTATAATAATATTATTACCACTAGGTTTACTCATAGAATCAAAACAACAATATAAATCAAGTCCTTATTTATTTTTCAGTGCACATGCTCAACAATGAATCTATCCGAGGAAACCTCAATGCAACAGAGAATGTATTTTATCTGCACTACGTGAAAAGAGGTGTTCTATTTTTAAAATCTGTGTGAACTGGCCTGCGATATACAGTCGGGATGCTGAGGGAGGTTAGATTAGTCAAGCGATGTAGATAATGTTTTCCAGAAAATCCAACTGCATTATAATATTGTAATAAAAAACATCAGTACCTACTTAATGCATGCAGTGTTATTAATTTATTACGTCATGTAGTATTCCTTGCTTTACGCACCACAGACATTAAATTAGGTCCGACAACTTTAAAATATTAAAATTTACTTGGCACTATTAAAGTTAGACTACGTGAGAACTACACAATGAAGAAGTTTTTTTAAACAAATTCCTTATATATTCCATCTTGTTTCTGTCTATTACAAAAATAAATTACCTCTAATTTATAGACTCTTAAAACTTTACAGTCTAATTTCGACGCGATACTTAGAACAAAAGTGCTTTCAAGGGCCAAGTTAAACGTTAACTGTCTCAAGGACAAATTGCGATAGTTAACACAGAAGGCTGCGTTGTTTCTAAAAACTTGTCACAATTCATCCAAGACGTGGCGAGAGTTAATAAAGCGTTGTCTGAAGCACTTTGTTCCACTACACACGTACTAGATTATACAGAGCGACATGTCGTCGCAAACGAGTGTATGAAGGTTCTTGTAGTTTGTCTATGGGTAGATAGTTGACTACTGTTTTTACTGGTCGGTCCATTTTGAGTTTAAGTTGGAAATCATCATCATCACCATCATTTTTACCCATAAACGTCTTACTGCTGGGCACGGGTCTCCTCCAAAAAATGTGGAGGAAATTTAGCCTATTATGCCATGCTGGCCAGACGGTTTGGTTTTAGGGTTTCGAATTTGCCTTTTCTAGCAGTGCTGTTGTATAAAGGTTAAGTTTATTGATAAATTTCGTATGAACGTGCATGATGTACAAGAAGTAAAAAACATGCTTTTGTAACTGCGACAATACAATGTAAAAAGTTTTTAACGAACCTCTTTAAATTAGTAAAGAAAAAAGTAATTTTAAATTTCGAGTAGCCAGAATTCGGCGAATACTCTTGTTCAACGACGGATACCCGAAATTACATATTGATAAGCTGACAGGATATCTTTGATCTATTTTGATTTAAGATAGAAGATACAATATTGATATGAGTACAATATTGAGTGTCAACGCGTTGTGTGTGTACGGTGTGTACGATATCAGGCCTAAGTCGATCGTGTTAATTAAATCAGTCAGTAAAATCTCTTATCCATTAATTAGACCAAAAATACCGTCGCTAGAATAAAGAAGACTTCTTCTCTGGACTGGTAAAACATACTTATCAATAAAGTTAACTAGGTTAAATTGTACATACCAGAATTAGTAGAAACACGAACAGAAATATACATTTTATTACCTGAAACAAAAGGTACAAAAACGGTGAATGTGGTTTACAAAATTGAAAAAAATACAGACAATTATTTTGTAAGATAAAGTCTTTACGCGGCACTTCATTAACATTTCTCTCATTTAATTCACGTAATTGGAACGAAAGCTTTTCATCTTAAAATCCACAGGTTTAATCTTAACTTGAAAGAGATCGATTTGAATGGAGGTAAGATGGAGGGACAGCTAATGACACCGCTTCTATTTACAATTTAATTCAGACAACATTTTTATTTGCAAGAATTTAGGCGAGAATTTAAAACTCGAACTCCTTTTTATAAAGAAGTTTTCATTAGATTATTTTTAAATCAAGGTTTTTTAGTTTGGCCATTATAAACCAGTCTCTTTTTTAAATAAAATCAATTCAAAAGAGGCTTCAACTTGAATTGGTACCGTCGTTTTATTATACCTAGAGTTGATACCTTCTGACTCCGTCATCATTTCAGCTTAATTTCATAATAATATCATTATCATTATCAGCCGATTACATATGTATAGATATACAGATTGTTATTATATAGGTATTTGATACTCAATCACGCATCGGCTGAAAGGATCTGTATAAAATTTGGCAAAAATATAGATTGTAGTCTTAAATAGCGCTTGCTACTTTTTCCCGGGCCCCTGCGCACACGCGCATGGAAGCTAATGAATGTATAATTTCAGCTCAATCAGAAACCAAAACGTGAGACAACAGATTTGACTTAAAAAGACATAAATACAAACATTGTTAACTTATAAAATCTTGTAAAAAGCTGGCAAACAACTAATATATCGCGCTAATTGTGGCCAAGAGTTACAAGATTACATAACCATGTCAATAGGCATTATTTTTGCGATAAGAAGAAAACAAAATTATAGATTTTAAAAATATGAAATTGTAGCTATTGATTGATATATCAGAATAAGTACGACTGTCAATGTATCGCGTGCCTTTTGATTGGCACCCGTGATGAATGAACCATACGATAATAGTCGAATATATTAACATGCCGATATCGTAATTACATGAATGTTTAATACTTATATTTTATATATCGTTTCGTATTTTTCGACAGATAATTTACTGCATGCAAACTTTGATGATTTCACGGAGAATCCGTGAAAACATCAATATTTTTAGTGGGGCTACCACATTATACACCCAGTGTAGCTCCTTACACTGTCAAATTATTATGTTTCCCTGTTTCCACACACTGCTCTACTCGCGCAATTAGTCAAGGTCTTATAAACCGGTCTTATACCAAAAAACTGACGAAATAGGGAGTGATTGGCACGACGAGGAGCATGAAGTGAATATTGCCAACTACATTTCTGCTTCCTGGCCTCGCTACTTCCCCTGTCATTCGTGTGTTTAGCAGGACGATATCATTATTCTATGTAGTATTCCCACCACACCTTTGAACATATTGGATGCAAGGCAAAAACGCTTTCAATAGTGTAAACGCCTTCTAACATAAAAGTCAAATCTCCCAGAGAAAACAAAGAAAATTCTACGCCCAAATGTCGCAGTAACAGCTAACTGAGATAAAATTTAATTACCGTTCTCTTTCGACTTCAATATTGTGCAAATTATAAGCGTAAAATATTAGCAATATTATATTAAAAGTCACATCTGTGCCATCAGAAAAAAAAATAAACATTTGGCGCCAAGATGTTTCATCATGATTGAACTGTCAAATATATATTGATGGCTTTGCACATTGTGAAAACAAAAAGTTATTGTTTATTTCCATTCTTATAATGGATAGGAAAAAGTTTGAATGTACAATATGATAAAATAAAGATATTACAAGAGAAACAGTACTGTGTTTGGTATAAAAATAACGATTCGGTTGAGTGGAGGTTTGTCGCGGGCTCTTGCTAGGACTTTCTTTATCTTTGATAAATGTAAAAGTTTTAGGAAACTGACGCTTATTGTAATTTTCCTGTATTTCGACACTGTTTATGCAGCTATTACACACTCCCGTCGTGTTATATGGGCTATGAAAATAGGTTGTAAGTGTCCTTATTTTTTGTTTGCAGATGATATATTATATTGTAGGAAATGGTTATTCGCAGAAATATGAAAGTAATATCTTTGAGTAATTCACGTACGTTTTTCGAATGTTATACGATTAATAAAGTTACAACTATGGTACAACATTGGGGTATTTTCTTTCTTTTTTAAATAGATAATGTCAAAACAAGTGATATAACAAGTAAATATATTTAAAAAAATAAAATAACCTGTCTGCAAAAAATTAACAGATAAGCAACGCACTAAAAAGACTGAAAATTTGTTGTAATTATTATTCCTGATTAAGTTTAAATATATAACATATGTATATATTTGTAATCTCCATTTGATTCCCTTTATGATACTCTACTCGATAGGTTTGGTTAAAAAAATAAAATAAACTACTTGCAATTTGACACCATTAAATTATGTGTATAATCTCTTTTTGTATATATCTCCTTTTGATTCCCATTGCAAAGGCACGTGTCTGAAACGTTACGTGTCCGTAGATATATACCTATTTGAAGTCTGCAGTAAACTTATAAAGCTTAGCACCAAAAAATAAATTGTGTTCAGCCAGTCACGGACAAAGATAGAAGCCTTGCCTACAGCCTTCATAGAGCCTTGAGATAAACGCACAAAAACTCGGCCTACTTTTTTAATCGCCAGTTTTTGTTACATAGGCAAAGAAATTTTCTTTCTTGTCGGTAAAACAAACGTATTAAAACGAATAAAACTATTTGAAAAAACTGACACTAATTACATTATTTGATGATAAACATTTTATGTATTGACAATGTAGACAGACATAATTATAACAGAAAGTATAATGTAATCATTTTAATAACACCTTTCACAACGTAGTCCGGAATGACATGGAAGCGGAATACTCCATTTTCCTTAATGAAGAGAGCGGACAAGAATAATGGTAATGACATGACGTTTCGACTCGTGTTAGAGGGGCATAATCGGGGGATTTAAGGTCAATTCACGCTGCCGCGGACGACGCCGTGCGGCTTTATAATGATATTGTCCTCCGTCATATACTTGACAACTCCATTCATTTTAGCATCATAAACGTACAATTATTATTATCTTACTAGCTGTCGCTCGCGGGTATTTTGATTACCGTGACAACTGGAATTTTCCCCTCTTAGAGATTGAATATTAACAAAATCATTTATGGTCCTACCTATATGACAAAATAACCGGTTTACTGGTATTTTAGAGCTGGTGTTATCCACTCCATGTTACTTACTTCCGCGTAGTTTAGGTATTTACCTAAAGTACGTGGAAGTAAGTAACATGGAGTATAGTAGCATAACTAGAGATCGGATATTCCAGTGCATATTTATACACTGGAATATCCTATCTCTAGTTATAACGTTTTGTTATAATTACAAACATCTGTGAATGGCAAAGTTTATAATAAACTATAAAAATATTATAAGCTGAATACTTTTATCGTGACTCTTAGAGAAAACTATCTGTCTGTTTATGTCACGTGCAGTAACAGTCATTTCTTTTGTATGTCTTTCTCTCTGGCATCTATTTCCCAAGGTTAACTTAAAGAATTATTTATTAAATGCCTTTGTACAAAACATTATTGAGTCACGTGTTAACTATTCTATAATAAGTTAAGTAAAGCCATTTCAGACAACATAGCATCATGCCTTTTTCTCCGAAGAGGTAGGCAGAGGTGTTTCGCACCCACATTTCGCCAGCTATGTTTGGTTCCATGAAATAGGGGGCGAGCCTTTTGTCATCTACCGGGAACATTTGTTTACCAAATCCGGGAAAATCTCAATACTGGAATTTCGTGATAGAAAAACCCAATACCATTTTCACCCGACCCGGGAATCGAACCCGGGACCTCTTGCACAGCAGTCGTATACATTTCCTGCTGCACCACCGAGGCAGCTCAGACTACGCTATAATATAATAGCTTAATATAACAACAATATCACGCACCATACATTTTTATAGACACGTTCACACTTAACTGTACTAGTATATTATTGACTTACTATAAGCTATGAAAAAAGCAATGCGCTGAATTTATGTTGTGCTATAATCGTGCGCCGCCCTCTTCCTTCTTGCTCCAGTTTCTAATTATTAATGTATGACATTGACTGGCCTATTGGTCTAGGGGTTAGTGACCCTGACTGCTAAGCAGGAGCTCGTGGGTTCGATCCCCACCCAGGACAAATCTTTGTGTGATGAGCTTAAAGGTTTGTTCTGTGTCTGGGTGGAATTTAATTATAATATGTATGTTATACAAAAAAAATGTATTTAAGTAGTATATCAGTTGTTATATATAACCAAAACACAAGCAAATATAATTGCTTATTTGGGGCTAGATGGCGCTGTGTGAATATGGTAGAATATTATTAATATTATATTATTATTATTTTGTTTTTTTTTTCAAACAAATATTTGCAGATCATCCAAATTTTTTTTTGAACCGGTGATTGAAAACCTCAAAAACCCGTAACAGTATACTATTCCGCTGCGTCACCGAAGCATCCAATAATAGTACCTATGAATATCGTAACTGGAGCTATTATGAAGATAGCAACTGCAGATGGTTCGCTAACCAATCCACGTTCAAATTCGCTAGTATAATTTATCAACTATCTGTCATCATCCATCAACGACGACATGAGTCTTGCTTTCCATATTTCAATAATACTTATAAAATAAAACTTATATTTATATGCATGTTTTATTATATGTTGTACATCCAAGGACGTCGAACGAAAAACGTTGACGTAAACGCTGAAAATGTATTTTGTAAGCATGTCCCGTTTTTATAAAGAATTCGCTCTCATATTTTATTAAGCTTTTTATATCACACTGATATAAAAAGTTGATATTAGGAGTTATCAGTCGATTCGCTGGCATTATTTCGCCCGAACAGGCGAAACGACCAAGTCCAAATTTTTATAATATTTGTTCAGGCGTTTCACCCGATGGAATTTTTATTACAATTTAGACACCAAGTAACGACAGCAAGTTAGAAAGTCAAGCTAGAAATAATATAAAACATCAGAGTTTTTTTTTATTTACGTATTAACACGCAATCTTTTTTTGATGCTGTCTGTACATGAAAAGCAATAAAAGTTCCCTCGGGCGAATCACCCGATCAAAAATTATAAAAATTTGGACTTGGTCGTTTCGCCTGCTCGGGCGAAACGACCGATAACTCGATATTAGATGGCTAAATAAAACCTAATAAAAGGTAGCATGGACACCTGTTAAGCCTGAGGTTCCGTATCAACTGTAACTTCAGCTAGAAAGGGTGCTAAACTCGTTCTTTTGTGATTAGTGTATAATTGAAACTAAATAGTATCTATCAAAGTCTCACTGTAAATTTTTTATGTTTCTACAAAATTCTAGAAGTCTAGACTTTATTGTCTATAAAGACTACAATTTTCGTAGCATTAACCTTGAATATTTTAGTCATATTAACATAACTGACCGGCCTGTTGGTCTAGTAGTTAGTGACCCTGACTGCTAAGCCGGAGGTCTTGGGTTCGATCGCCACCCAGGACAAATCTTTGTGTGATGAGCATGATTGTTTGTTATGTATCTGAGTGTAATTAATCTATAATACGTTTTTTTTTTCGTTGGGCTGATATGATGATGTATGTATTTACAAAAAAAAATGTATTTAAGTAGTACGTATATAAGTTGTATAGTACCCATAACACAAGCAAATATAATTGCTTAATTTAGGACTAGATGGCGCTGTGTGAATATGGTGGAATATTAGTATTATTATAACTTTATACATTGTTCCAACAAAAAGTTCCTTCAAAACAAAATAGTACTACAGCTTCATTTCTACTTTACAGAACCCTATTTATTACGACTTTCGCCTTGCTCCCCTTTTATATATTATAGCAATGAGACTCGAAGAACTGGTGGGATTTTTCATTAGCACTTGGTTGCTTTATTAGATGCATAACCGTTCTATTTACATAATATTGCGAGATTCTTTGAACGCGATTGAAAAAGTATGATGCGTACTTTGAATGTTAATAAATATAGTGTGTACTAGCAGATAATGTTTCTTTTATGTTGTTAAAGATGTTACTTTGAATATATTAACCCGTTTTAGTGATTCTGAGACTTAACAATGGTTTTTGTTAAAATATATTTACTGTTACTTTTATGTAAATGGCGAATAACGTCCTATTTGAATATTTAAGCAATTATGCTTTGAGTCGTTTGTTTAGATTTGGCTGTAAAATATCAGTAGGTCAACATACATAACACAAAACAGTATAATTAGAGAAATCCCTTCATATTTATGACTAGCCTTAAATAAAATAGATACTTTAAATAAAATCACAAATGAATGGCTTACTCTAAGTAAAATAAAATGAAAAGATAAACAAATAAAAAACACCTTAACACCTTAAGTAACACAATACATCAAAACGCAACTTTGCCGCGCCAAGATTAAATTTAAACGCGAAACCTCATTCAGAGTTGGAATTGCGAAACATTTCTATACGACAATATGTAGATTACGAACGGGGGCGCCACTGTACCACGGTAAGGACATTCCAAGGTATTTTGAAGCCACGGTAAAGACCTCTACAGATTGGATGACAACCCTTCTTAAATTATAAATGCGAAAATCTTTTGTTGTTAATTTAACTATAAATTTTAATAATCTGATTGTTTTCTGTTGTTGTTGTAGCAATATAAATAATAATATATAATACGTACATAGTATCAATGTGACTTTTGCATAGGCCTGAGAAATCGTGGTGTCAAACGCATTTTTGAGGTCAGTCAATTATAGTTTTTAGTGATTTTTTTTTATTATTTATTAATTAATGGCAAGCGAATTGAATGTGACTTATCTATGTTATGTTATGTTTATGTTAATATTTTAATTAATAAAATGTTTTCCACGATCCGAAATTTCTTCCTATCATCGAATTAGCTTGAGTTTTAGTGAGACAACAATATTCAGCTACGGAAATGTTTATTAGTAAATCCTACCTTCGTAAATAAGGCACAATGTATTTATATCTCGCCTCGTGAATAAGATCATAAAACACGTCTCAGCATGTATGCTATTTTCTACGTCAACTGAGTCTAGGAAAGTACCTCCGCCCTAAATTGCAGCCAAAATAAAACTGCCTCAGTAGTATTGTATTCCTCAGTGGTGAGTAAAGGGGAGGAAGGGGTTCTAAAGAGTCGTAAACGCGCATGTTACCTCCCTTGTTGCAGACATCACTTCGGTAACA
The DNA here is from genome assembly GCA_905147015.1 of Laspeyria flexula. NCBI lineage: Eukaryota > Metazoa > Arthropoda > Insecta > Lepidoptera > Erebidae > Laspeyria > Laspeyria flexula. The sequence goes on along the minus strand of LR989964.1, from coordinate 3,657,523 downwards.
GCTTACCAAGTGACCGGTGGACTTGTTTGTCATCATAGGGGTATGAAAAAAACACGCGCGACGAAGTCTACCAATGTGTAGACACCCTAAGGACATGTGCCAAGGGAAAAACGGTAATGAGATCTGAGAAAGCCTGTAGCCAAACCACCCAGGTAATACAATTAAGTTCTAAATAGCTAATACGGTTCTTCCAAGGTGTTGAAATTTTAATCTGAGAAAAGAGCATGCATATGCTTACTTGGGTATCAAGAAAACTGTGTTGGCTTATCTTGTTATGTAATATAATAATTTTGTAGTTTATAGATAGGGGGCGCTCGAAGCACTGTGGTACGGTTCGTCACAATTATCGAGGTTAAGCAAAGTTTGGCAAGGTCAGCCTATGATGGGTGACCGTTTGTGGCAATTTCATTCTCGGGCGTCTCCGTGCTCAGGCAGGCACGTAAAGCCGTTGGTCCCGGTTGTTACTTAATGTGAAGTCGCTAAGCCAAGTTGGAAGCCTTCTGGGCGACTTGATAAATTCCAGGGTCTGCCTCAAGCCCATACGATAAGAAGTTTATAGGTAACGCATATCCATAGTATGAAGAATTGCCTCTACTGGATTTCTAGTTTATCAGTTTTTCTATTCATTAGTAGAGGTCGCGCGGCGCTTGGCTTCCATCGTTCTTCGCCACAGCTTAGCTCCTATTAGCCGTAGCGTGGTGTTTTATAGCCTATGTTACTCAGTGATAATAGCTTTCTAACGACAAAAGAATTTTCAAAATCGGTCCTGTAATTTTATATAAATATAATATAATTCCTAATATTCATCACATTTGTTCATACTGTCCAAAGCTGGGCAAAGACCTGCCCATGATCTTTCTATGAACATTGAATATTTTATTAACATTTAAATTATTTAATTAATTGGAAAATTAATCAACAAAACAACCAAATAGCTCAGACATTTAGTAAATAAAGGTACAAATTAATTCCTTAAATCCAAAGTGTTCTTAATAAACTTAAAATTCTTCACTAAGTCTACAAGACTCCGAATTACGGTGACAAAAAATAAAGTCAACGTCATTACCATTCCAAATTAGAGAAGGTAACGAGTAAACAAGTGAATGACTGAACGAGTGAATGAATGAACGTACTTTAGCGAATGTATCGTAATTTATAAAAGAGTTTGCGAAGGTCAGAGTTTCAGAGTCAAAAAATAATTACGATCTTACTGAAACACAGTAATGAACTGGAAGCAATGATGATTTTAAGGTAGCTTTTTACTTGTTACAGAAAGTGATTTTACAGAGCATAATGTATATTAGTGGTGACACTTAGAGATATCAAATTTAGACCGTAATTGAAAGAAAGTTATGGTACGAATAATATACTTGCTGAAAACGTTTAATTTAAATTCAATCCTTTAACAGGACAGACATGTCTAATTTTAAGTACATACAAATTTAAGTCAACCTGCATTTTAGGAATCAAATACGATGTTGTAGCCATATAATATAAGTTAAAATTATTTTTCATTAATACAAAATTTCGTAGAATCTTGTTTTGAAAATTAGACGTAAATTTATTCGACGAATACTTTTAATTACAATTTTATTAATAAAATTGGACCCATAGCGAAAAAGGTAAATTTAATATACTTAAACCTACTGTACAAATTTTTACCTTCAACTAATTATATTAAGTTTCAAATGCCCAAAAAGGCTTTATTTCCTGACTCCTTTCATCTAGTAAATATAAGAAAATATAACAAATGTCGTGTAGAGACGGATTAAGAATACAGTATTTCATTACCCCATCTCAATTCTCAACCCATAGGTACACCTTATACAGACAAGATCACTGCGAGAAAAGAAAAATTCGAAACAAACCCTATACCAACCCGTCTGGCCAGCGTGGTATAGTAGGCTAAATTTTAATTCCCTCCACATTATTTGGAGGAGACCCGTGCCCAGCCGTAGGACGTTTATGGGTTGAGATGATGATATCAAATGAGTCAACATTAATATAATCAAAGCAACAAGATATAAGGCGATAGAATGACATTTACCTTCCACTTCTGTTATCATAAACATATACAACATTATCACAAACAAAACTAACAGACATACTCGACTAACAGCTGTATTTCATGTGAATTAGATAATTTATATTATCTTGCGGCAATGAAAAATGCGTCTTAAGTTATAACGATCACATGCGATATTTGTATGGCTGGTGGAAAGTAGTTGTAACGTTATTTGTTGAAGTGCAGGTGTGATAGGTGATTAGCATAAGTAGTCAATTTTATAAATATACTCATCGAGAGGTAGTGTGTAACGTGAATTCTTGGTAATATGAAGTACCCCACTCTTGGAGTACCTATTCACATATTTACAGCAATTCAGTGGACAAATAACAACATAGTTTTCCACTCATTTTATAAGAGAAATAGAAAATTCGAAACAAACCCTATACCAACCCGTCTGGCCAGCGTGGTAGGATGTTGTTGTTTAAAAGGGTCTTTATTTCATAAAAGTAAACAATACAAATTTATTATTATTAAATTTGGTACACATTTACTAAATTTGGTACACATTTATTAAATTTGGTACACAATGACTAAATTTGGTACATGTTTACTAAATTTGGTACACGTTGGCTAATTTTGGTTGACGCATTACACATACTTATTTATTTAATATGCGAATTTACCAATTTAAAAATATTCTTTTTGTTTCCTCAATAAATAAAAAAAATAAATAAAATAAAAAATACTACAGTGTAAGTTAGCAATAGATGCAGTTACAATCATTAAAACTAAAGAAACTTTATACAGGCTAAATTTAAACCTTTGAAAGCTTAACTAAAATGGTTACCCTATATGTTTTTTGTATGATAACAAGTTAAAACTACATACTAGAGTGGCAGTAATTAAAATAAGTGCTATGATGTGAGCTATTGTAATAGTTTCGCCTGTTACATAACTTAGTTATATATTAAGTTATAGACCTATAAGTAGTGTAGTGTGTAGTAGAGTGGTAGGCTAAATTCCCTCCCACATTCTTTGAAGGAGACTCGTGCCAGAGTGGGATATTTGTGGGTTGAAATTATGAAGAATTTTATCCTGCGTGCCATTTGTATTTGTCGAATGCGTGTATGCCTTTCAGTGTATAAACAGCTTTACCTTATTCGATTTCTAATTCAATAAAACATTTTACAAAAGGTAAGTAAAACCTATCACGAAAGGCAATTATACAAGGATATTAGAGTAATTCATTTATTAATTTACTGGATAATCGGCACTGATGTCGCCGATAACAGGACAATCGGATTATCGTTAGGGAAGCCAATTAATTGTTAATGAATAGACATAGTCGTGTGGTTTTGTGGACCGCACGTTGAACTTGACATGTGTTTGTTGACTGAACTAAAGTTTTATTTAGTAAAAACGTGTAATACTTAAGTCGATACTCTTAAAGACGATTTTTCAATGAAAAAATTGTGACCATCACAGATTTCTGCTAATTGTCGTCTATGAGTGCGGCAGTTAGAGACGTTACTTAACTTTGACTGTCACCGTGGCGCAGTGGTTAAGGTGGTCGCCTCCCCACTACATCGCCGTGCTGGGTGACGTGGGTTCGATTCCCACACGAGACAAATATTTGTGTGATTCATAGATATTTGTTTCTAGTCTGGGTGTACTTTGTGTCCGTTAGTTTCATGTTTGTAAAGCTCCCCGCGACACAGGGCTTGTTCCCTAGTGCGGGCGTTGTCTTTTTAAAAGAAAAAAAAAAAAAAAAAAATATTTCGCCCGTAATAAACCAAAGGCATTGAATAAGGCCATTTATCTTAATAATAGCGCTACTATTAACTTTCGAACCATTTACCTAACGATTTAGGCGCACTGCCTATCGTTATTCTCATAATTAAAGTGTGTTACTACCGCTAAAAGAACATAAAATGGCTCTAGGGAGGTTTTCAACGTCCCCTTTTCATATTTGCGAGTAGTAAACGCGATGACATCAATAAGAAAATCGATACTGTTCACGCGTAAAGGTAGGTTGGATTCGGTAGCTAGTTACTTTACATAATTATTTAGAAAAGGTTAACTTTTTTAAAGTATCTACCTAGTGAGTCAGCTAAGCTTGCAAATAACATGACTTTGCTAGAAAAAAAAAACATATTTCACACGGTTAGTAGTTTAAAGAAAATCAGCTGGTTTGTGAGTTAAAAAATTTATGAATCAAAGTTTCTGCGCCTGTCACTCAATAAGTAAGCACTAATGTGGTCGGTGACCTTACGCATCATGTCGTGAAAAAACACTATTATTCTTGCACAAAAAAAAAACGTGTATAAGTACGGTCTGATGTCAAGGAGATTGAGCCTAATCTAACATTTTACCCTTTGTTTAAAGAGGGTAATACCTATACAATTGCAAACAGCAATAGATGCAAGTTTCACAATGGCGCAGTGATACGGTGAACCAATCGGCTACTATCGCGTTCGCGCTGCGCAATCATGTTGAGTGCATTTACCTGTGTACGTAGCAGGCTACTGTTTGCATAGAATACGAATTGACCAAAAAAATTAAAGAAACTGAACCATTAACTATAATAGGATGTCTCTGACGATTATGCATGTGTGAAAGCCTGTAACCAACAATCATCAGTAACAATCGAGTGTGTTCTTTGTTGGTAAAGTTGACTATCATATCTCATTTCGTAATCGGCTACCTTAATCCATTGCCTGTAAGAGACTAAAGGGCCCCACCGACTATCAGTTCACCGGACGATGTCGGCCTGTCGGTTAAGCGCGGAAGGTCGCCTATTGGCGAACGCAACACTCAGATTTTTGAATATTTTTATCATCCACTAAGTAACGCTTGTTCGTCAAGGTATGTTGATGAATAGCCTATGTCATCTTGAAGGTCTTAACAAACTCACTTTCGCATTTATAATATCAGTAATGAAAATGAAACACATTTTGACGCTAAATTAAAAACTAGAAACTCATTGTACAAAATAATAAGATAAGTCATAGTCATAATCTTTATTTTATATAGATCAAATACATGATAATGATAAATTTTGGTCAAGAACCGGATTTTTTCCCACCTTTATACTATGAAAAGTACTTTATGTAAGTAGGTAGGTACACATAATAGGCTTACCTATTAAAATACCTTGAAATTAGACATACTCAATGGCTATTGTATTTTGTAATACGTATTACAAGCAATAGCAATTTACTGCGTATTGTCGTCGTCAGTATAAACATTAGCTACAGGTTTAGCAGAACGATAATCGTAAAATTTAACTATATTTCGTTGAAATTTATGATTCTACATACTTATATGCACTCAGCGATAGTATTTTTTGGTAGAGAATTTTTTTACGTTTTCTGACTTCTTGAAGAGCCTGCTCGGAATCTCACCATTCAATATAAGTACCTAGTCTATTTCGGTCTTGCTGTCAAATGATTCCGATATATATTCCGATATTTCCTGACGGCTTTGTATGATGTTCATAACTATCATATATGCAATGATATTGTACAATATCATTGCATATAGGTATGTGATCTATATGAAGTAAAGGATTTATTTATTTATTTTTACAGTTTACAAGCATATTTGGAGCATGAAATGTGGCCGATAATGGTAATAGATTCTCGCTACTTATTACTTATATTATTATAACTAGCGAAGTGTAAGTTTGATTTCAGCTTACGCCTTCCTTCCTTCATGCGTATAATGATGACACTATATAGTATATAGGCGAGTATATACCTAGGTGTGATAACGATATCTGTTTGTATGTATATGTTACAGTCAAAACTCTTAACCAGTCAGTAAGTATTATATATCTTACTTTTGAAAGATGAGACTGCAATGCATGTCCTCTGCTCATGTGGGCCACTCATGCACAAAAGAAGCATCCTTTTAGGACAGCAGCAGGTGCAACCAGATGAGATACAGTCTCTCTATCAACTCTGGTCGAGAGGAGGCCACTAGTGGCTTCTGGCCCAACTAATAATAACAATAAAATCTTTTGAAAACACATACCTACCTACCTATTTTGATATTTGCAATGTAGTGTAGTAAATACTGTAGATATAAACTGACTTCCTTACCTGTAATTTAAAAAAAAGCAAATTAGTAAGTAAGTAATTTCAACAAGGTGATAAAATAAGTTTGTAAAGCTGTCAGTTTTGAATAAACAAAATTAATAATTTTGATGATAAATTTAATTAAAAGTGTGTTTCAGTTTTATGGCTAATCAACCCGTAGAAGAATAAAATAATAGCGATGCGAGAACAGAAAGCTAATTCTTGACACATTTGGCAAAAAGTATGACAAATGTCTAGATAAACCTCCGTGGCTCAGTGGTTAGTGACTCTGACTGCTGAGACAGAGGTCGTGGGTTCGATTCCCACCCAGGACAAATGTTTGTGTGATGAGCACAATTATTTGTTCTGTTTCTGGGTGTAATATATCTATGTTACAAAAAAAAACGTTATTTAAGTATTAGGTATATCAGTTGTCTAGAATCTTAATGCAAGCATTAGCTACTATACAATTTGCTTAATATCTAATCTTAAAGCCAATTCTAATCTTGTAACCAAAACAAAAACAAAAATTACAATACGCTACCTATTTTATCTTTTTAATGCATCTAGAAACAGAACAATTTAAAAGGTATCATCTTAATATTAGATTGTGTGTGTGTGAATATGTGTGAGTGTGATGTGTGTGAATGTGATGTGTGTAAGGTAACGGGTTTCTACTTTAATCGATAAATAACTTTAACTGACTCAGAAACCGAGTATTAGTAATCAAATAGAGCGTCTGCCAAAAAAGGCAATAGTATTGAAGTTCCAACTCAAATACAACCAATTTGTATTAGTCTCAAGTGCCTCTCAAATACTTTCTAAGACACTTAGTCGACTCTTAAGTAAGATCGTAATTAGTTAAGTGGGTTTGCAGCGCGAATACATAATTGTTCGCGCGATAGAAACAAAGTTTAACTTGTAAACTTTCAGACCATCTATCATTCCATTGGTATAGATTAGATTTGTAGTTCCTCAGATTCTAGCGGTCAATCAATCAAACAATAATATTTCAAGAGTCAGCATCAGTATCTGACACTTAAAATATTATTGTTTATTTTGGTATATATAAAATCAGTTGAAATATTCTGAAATTTATATTATATTGCAAGATAAAACACAATACTTATATTATTTTGAGAAGTTTATGTAGGTATTTTTCTATATTCCTTTATTAATTTAATATTAGCAACAGTTTTTATAATTTTTTGTCGAATATGCGTTGTGTAAATCTATAATTTTATTACTGTCTAAATCTTACAAAATCGCAAATTGTAAAACCATAGCTAACTTATAATATAATATAATATATTCTACCTACCACATTCACACAGCGCCATCTAGTCCCAAAGTAAGCAATTATATTTGCTTGTGTTATGGGTACTAAACAACTGATATACTACTTAAATACATTTTTTTTTTTGTAAATATATACTTATTATAGATAAATAACACCCAGACATAGAACAAACCTTTATGCTCACCACACAAAGATTTGTCCTAGGTGGGGATCGAACCCACGACCTCTGGCTTAGCAGTCAGGGTCACTAACCACTAGACCAACAGGCCAGTCTAAAACTTATAGAATACTCAGTTGTTATAATTATATATTTTTATTCACGGAGCTCTAATTTCTTTTGCAAAATTAAAGTAGCCGAGTTAAAGTTACTTCATGTGACTATAAAAGTCCAGTCGAAAACAATAATTTTGGAATTTACCTCAAACAAACAGACAGACAGAAATTTTACTGTGTGTTTTTGTTATAACTTTATAAGTAACGTACATACTTTCATATTATGTCTACTCTAAAAACCTGTTGTTTGGATATTATAAACAGACACTTCAAATTTATTTATTTATACAATTGTATAAATAAAGTCTGGCTACCGGTTCTCTGCACTGGACTGTTTTTTAAAATCTATACATGGCAATATTTTTGAACTGTCATGTCACTGTCTTTTTAGTGTTTTTCAATCAATATTCTTTTGAAATTATTGAAAAATAATGCCGAAAGCTATCAAAGGCGTAGTTAGAAAGTTGATATTTACTTAAGTTGAGATAATAGTATCAAACGCATTTTTTCAGTCTATAGTCGGTGTTGTCACCCCTTGTTTTTTTGAATTTACCGCTCTTTTCTTGTGCAAAGAACGGATGGCCAGACTATAACATCTAGGTTTATTTTTTCCTTTTGAGGTGCAAAGGGCTATGAGGCTAGAGTAAAATTATTTTGTATTTATGATAAAAGTTGGTAACAGGTATCTACCTAATTGAGTTATCGGTCGTTTCGCCCCCCTTTTTCGCCCGAGCGGTCCAAACAACCAAGTCAAAATATTTATATTATATGATCGGGCGTTTCACTTGATAAAAATGATTTTATTTTTTTCTTAAAACAGAAGTTGATAGTATTTCGAAGAGTCTTTTTTTTGTTAAGATTGATTCGAATAGAAAAAATATAGTTTGATTTCTAAGTATTTTAAAAAAAAAGCAATGTTCTGACTAAGCTTTGTAAGCTATAATAAAATTTACATTAAATATTAAGCAATTTCCTTTGCTTTGGTTTAACATTTTATTTAAATGCTAAACAAGTAATGGAAAAAATTCAAACCCACGACGGGACTTGAACCCGCGACCCTGCCATTCCGTGTGCAGTGCTCTACGTGTGCCTACTGAGCTACGCGGGCGGACGTCCCTGAGATCGAATTTATCCATTACCTGTTAACATGATGACGTCATGACTTTTCCATTACTTGTTCTTAGCATCTATATATAACTAGCGGACCCGACAGACGTTGTCCTGCATGATATACCAATCGATTGCATTTTCTTTTATTTGTGCGTCTGCACAAGAATTCATTCAAATCGGTTCAGCCGTTTAGGAGGAGTTCACTGTCAACACACGTACCTACAGAAGAATTATATATATATAAAGATAAAATATGATACTGCCGCAAGCTACAAACACCACACAAAACTTAGCATTGGTACACTTACAGCTTGCACTAATGAATTTTGAACCGAAACTAAATACGAATGAACAACTATTGCAACTAAATGAACCAATGAATAATTAAGCAGGTTGTCTACAAAATGTACTACATTTAGTACATTTCAACCCCCTAATTGCTCCTAATTGCTATATTTGTGCACTGCGCACCGTTTTAGAAGCTATTTGTTACCCCTTTTTCACCCTGTCACGAAGTATTTTGTCGAAAAATTGTTTCACTCTCGGTATCTTGAGGAAAAATATTCGGTTGCTCTATTATATAACATTCAAAGTTTATGTTTTGCTATGATTTCCCTATGTTGTTCAAACAAAAATTGCGGTTTTGATTATTAGAAAGAATGATATTTTCTTATGGCTGTCACTACAATGCTGTAAAAATTACACAATTTAATTATAACCTACATCATCATCATCATCATCAGCAACCCATTAAGTCTCACTGCTGGGCTCAGGTCTCCTCTCCTCTATCAAACATCAAACCTACATCCAAACTTCGTAAAGTCATACTATATTATTTCACAATTTAACTTGAGAATCGATTAATGAAGTCGTTGTTTGTGTTAAACACCTGCTTCAGTAATAGGTGTTCTACACGGTTGTAAACTTAGTTCCAACAGAGTGACCTTGGTGGGAGCTTGGTTGCCATCCGCGTAGTTTGTATGAAATTTGGTTTACAACAGCCGCCGGCTACACGGTTGGAATCCACCAAGGGCACTTCTGTGGAAGACAAGTTTATAACCATGTGGCACGACTTTAAATCAACAGTCGAAAAAATATGAATCAAAATAATCGTACCTGAAATGAGTAAACCAGGGCAGGCCAATTAATAAGCCTATAAGTATTATAAGCCTATTACACAAGATATAAGCCTATAATATGTACATAATAACATAACATGTATTAGTGAGGTGATAACGGCACTACATTTCACGGTGCTATCGTCATGACGTAATAATAATTACTCATCCGTTAGAAGCATGGTTATCAAGCATAGACTAGATAGCTAGCTAGTAGCTACCTATATTATAGTTATCTTAGTGGCGTAGCTGGTTCAAATAACTAAGTGTGTCTAAGTGATGTTGACCTACTCTAAATCTCGTCATCGAGTAAGTCTGTACCTATTGTCCAGATAAACGGGACATAATGTAAATTATTTGATTATGCTGTAGTGTACCATTAGTGCATCTAATTTTTCATGTTTTTTTTTAATTTTCAATAATCAATCTTATTTTATAAACGTGTACGTTTTTGGTGAAATTACTGAAATTTAAGTTCCTAGTCATAATAACTTATGAACAGATAGGTAGGTAGTATTTTTCAAAAAAAACTTTTTAATGGTTGTATTCAAACATTGGGTACTTGTACCCTTTTCAAAATGTGTCCAGTTTGTTTGGACACTCAGTAATTTGTCATTGCCATTTTTATAATGTTAACATTTAAGCCCAATATTTCAGGCTCCAATTAGATTATGCATACTATACATAATTTCGATAACCAGCTAAGAATGTCGAAGTCTAGGAATAGTAAAATACAAGCGATAAAACATAATCGATCCATAAAATTAAATTACATCATGCACTGTTTCTATGCAAATTAGTTTTCTCGACAAATATTTTCGAAAAATGTAATTTAACTTTATCAGTAAAATAGGTACCTACTGTAGAAAATATTAGTATCATTGTTATACATAATAATAATAATAATCTTTATTATCAGGATAACAATTTCCCATAGATAAATACCTTACAAACTAACATACATAAAATTATAAATTATTATAATTAATATATTATAAGTTATGCATGTGTTATTCTGCAAATAGAATATAAATAGCGATGTATTGAGCGATTTAATCATAATCAGTACTGTTTACCAATACAATTCTGTGTAAATACGAATAGTTATGTTTGTATGTTAGATCAAATCGATACAATCATTAAATAATAATCATAATTATCAGCCGTAGTAAGTCTTCTGCAGGAGATACCTAACAAAAAATAATAGAATCGACTTATATATATATATAAATAATCATTCGATTTTCGATCGATAAATAAGTAGAGTGGTATTAACAAACAGGAAAATTTTCACAAAAAAAAAATGTACAAAATTGCCTGCATTCAAACGTCAAACGTTCAGAAACGCATGCCATTCAAATGTAGCTTGAAGGCATTTCGTTCGGAATTCCGTCGATAAATCAATGGAATATCTTCCAAATTAATTGGACAGCTACTGTCTCGCAACTTCTCAAGTAAGAATTTGATCTAAGCTTTATTAAAGGATTGATTTTAAGTCAGCCTAATGTCAGAAAGATAATGGAGAACGGAGCTTGAAAATTTTTAGACATTATGACATTCGACGTAAAATATTTATGTTTTTTGTCACTCACCAATTTTGGATGTATCTAATTCTTAAATCGGGCAAGCTAGAAATGTTGTAAAAATGTGGTAAAATTACATCAATACATATTCAAATGTCATTATTATCCTACTTTATAATATTTTAAGGGGCCTGACATCGCCGATACTTTTTAATCTCTATGTGAACGCGCTTGTGGAGGAGCTCAGTAGCACACATGTCGGCTGCCATATTGATGAAGTCTGTCTTAATAATATTAGTTATGCGGACGACATGGTGCTTCTGAGTGCCTCGGTAGGTGGATTGTCGCAGCTGCTTGACATCTGCGAAAAATATGCTCAGCAACACGGTCTGAGTTATAATGTAAAGAAAAGTGAGTGGATCGTCTTTCAGGCTCGGGGAAGGTCCCTAAGTCAAATACCTAAACTTAGACTTAATGGCTACCCCCTTAAAAGGGTAGAACAGTTTAAATACCTTGGGCACATTCTAACCCCGGATCTGAAAGACGATGCGGATGTTGAAAGGGAGCGTAGGGCGTTGTCTGTTCGTGCGAATATGATAGCTCGCAGATTTGTTCGATGTTCAAGAGAGGTCAAAATCACCCTGTTTAGGGCATTTTGCACGTCCTTCTACACGAGCAGTCTGTGGGTGAATTATGCGCAAAAGCAATACAGCGCCCTACGCGTCCAATACAATAACGCATTCAGAATACTGTTGGGGCTGCCTCGATTCTGTAGCGCCTCGGGGATGTTCGCCGAAGCGCGCGTGGATTGTTTTTATACAATCATGCGCAAGAGGTGCACATCACTGGTGCGCAGGGTGAGGGCTAGCCCGAACAGTATCCTGAGCGCTTTCGCCGAGCGCTTTGACTGCCAATATCTGGCTCACTGCGACATGATTCATGTACGGGCAAATATAAAATATTTATTTTAATTTTAATTTAATTTACATTTGATTTTAATCTTAATTTTGTTAAATTTTATCTCTTATTTATTATTTTTATTTTTATTCTAATTTTCATTTTATATTTAATTTTATATCTGTAATTATTGTGTGTGTGTGTGTGTAATTGGTCCATGTTGACATTTTAATAAAACGAATCGAATTTATAGCAAGGACTGAAAAACTTAGAAATAAAAATGCACCTTTAAAATTGCGTTTTACCTAGTCAAAAGACTAGGTAAAACGCAATTTAGAGTTGAAAATGCAAGACTAGAAAATGAAAGGAATATATATTTGTATATAAAATACTAAAAATGTCTATAATTGTTGGTATTCACGTTGTTAAAATATGCATTCAGTAATTTATTTTTATTACCTACCAAAAAGGTAAACAAACATTCTTTACTCCTCACCAACTGTCATATTTATAGGTACCTAGTAGGTAACTACCTAGTTGTACTTAGCAAGAAAATACGAAAAGTTAACATGGCAATCTACGTGTTTTTTACTTTTCAATATAGGTAAGCTTATGTAGCTTGACTTGTAAAGAGTTTGAATTGTTGTCTCATCTAAAATTCTCTGCGTCAACGAGCAGTTAATATCTAGTGCATTGGCCTCTCTGCGACGCGGCGCCACAAGGGGCCGGGGCCGGGCGCCTCCGTCACGACCAAGAAACGCTGAAAATGAAATGTTAAAAAATATAACATTGAGTTCTTCCATACAATCTTCTATAAACTATCCAGAAAGCCTACTTGCAATATCTACATTCGATAAACTGGTATCTAGGTGCTTATGCCCACAAGCAGTACTCCATATGAGGCTGGACTTACGATTTGTAGAATAGCAGCCGTTGTCCAGGAGTGAATTACTGCTTAGCTTTGTTGAGCACACGGAGCTTTTTGGACGCCAACTTGGCCTAAACTTCCAAATGACGTCAGAACAGAACGTCGCTGGAAATGTCGACACCGAGGATCCTTATACTCTTAGAGATGGTAAGCGTAGTGCCCTGGAACTGTAGGGCCAAAGTGAAACCTGTATGATCTTTTATTTAGCAAATCTACAAACAATCGCAAATCATTGCAAAAAATAAAACTAACTTTTTCGTGTTCAGTCTGTTGTAAATAATTTATCAATGTTACCCGTAAAAAGTTAGACTGACCTTTAATTGTTTAACTATATTTTAAATAATAGCTATTTTTAAATATAAACCAAAAGATTTTTTTGAGATGTCTAAAAAGCTTTAAAACATTTCTCTGCCAATGAATAAATATCAAATACTCAATATATTGACATCGTAAGTTGTCTATTGTGGAATGAAAAGGCAGGAACATTAGACGCGGAAATTGGCCTTATAAGCGAGACTTGACGTGAAAAATCGACTTCAAAGGTACTTCATTGCCGTTCGATGCGCTGCGCTGATTCAACAACTTTTTTCAGCGATTTGGTCCAAAAATGGTAAAGCTATTTAAGTTAACATATCTTTTGTTATAATTATACCTAATATTAAATTTGTCTATTTCGGTGGTCCTCTGAGCCGGATCATATTATGTGGAGGGTATCAGTATGACAACATATTCCAAAGATCAGTGTTGCCGTTGTAGAAATAAAACTCTGTCAAATCGTTCAGTGGTAGCTTCGGTTCAGTAAACCATGGCCTTTGTTTAGAACAAACAAGCTTTGACAGTTACTTGGTGAGATGAAAACTTAGTTAATGAACAATGTTGAACAACATTATAATGGATTTACTTAGACAATTTGTACGGCTGTTTAGCAAACAAATTACAACATAATTTTATATTGGATGTATTAATTACGTCATCGATTCGACATCTACTATCATAATACTAGAAGTCGCGCAGGGTTTCGCTCCCGTCGTACTTTAATTGGCCACTGCTCAGGTCCTATTGGCCGTAGCATGATACTATACAGCATATAAGGAATGATTGAACGTAATTATTACGATCATGTCTGTTTTCAAACAAAAAAAAATATTACAATTATTGTTCTTTGACATTAAATTTATTAAAAATTTTATTAAAATTGGTACAGCCATTTGAAGGTCATCAACTCTTGTCGGTGTCGGGGGTGACTTCAAATTTTCAATTTTGTTTATTATTAAGTATTTAACGAGTCGAGCATAGCGTATCTAAGAGGGGCTAAACCCATAGCGTCACACCTACACTCCACGGTAGATAATACTCAATCAGTGCCATCCGCCCCGATAGTGACGAGGTCGGCAGTCGGCGGCTTCCCTCCACATTCTTTGGAGAATACCCGTGCCCAGCGGGGCGTTTATGGGTTGAAATTATGATGATTGTGATGAACGAATCTTGGAGTTCTTGCGCAGCAGTTGTACCTATACACTCACTTTATCATCGAGACAGTTTCTAAACCAATACTATTTTTAAGCTACTCTAGACAATGCCCCCTGCAATACCGTATAATACAGTTTACAAAACATAAAATAGCTCAGATTACAAAACACTATCTGAAGTAAACATACATTCAAAACAATGATCTGTTGTATACAAAAACGTTATCTCCGTAGTGATGACTCAACCAATCATAGGTACATAATATCTAGACGCGCCACAGATACAAATTACAAACGTGATGAGATGTCGATTTATTTAATACATTTTCAAAACTCGATAGAAACGGGAATGAATGAACGCAAGACGTGGATTGAACCTAGGATGGTTCTATCTCCGTGTAGAGGAAAAATGATATTGGAGTTTTCTGTCAGCAAATTCTCAGAATTAGGCATTGTTTTAATGTTAATTTTAAAGAAAGTTGCAAATTAAAATCGACTAATAAGCCTTACTCGTCCCTAGGTTCAGCACCAGATGGGATTATTGTAATGGACACTTAAGAGTTTCGTCATCAAGATCTAACATAGTCCTCTTCTCTAGACATAATAGAAGTATAGTACTTGTAGAACTTACCGTACCGTGGGAAACAAATATACCAAAAGACCACGCATAAAGTTGAATAAATATTACGACCTAACAAATGAATTAACCAAAATGGCTATGTAGTTAAATTATATGCAGTTGAGCTAGGAGCGAAGGGCATGCAGAGAGGGGGCCCGTAGCGGGCCATCGTCGCTGTGGTCGCGGACGAATGTTCCTGCGCTCCCGTGACCACAGCAGAGCGCGACGAGAGGAACACCTTGGGGTTTTAGTGGGTGCGAGCCCCACATAACCCCTCGGTTCTTTCCCCAAGACCGAGGGGTATGCGTCAGGCATTTCCCCAAGTAAAAAAAAAGGGCGAAGGGCAAACCAGTGAAATCCTACAACCTACTAAAAGACATGACACTGGCCTCCCTAGAACTTCAGCGAAAGGTGAGCGTAGTGTACATGGAAAGGGATCCCTTAAACCTAGGTACTCCTGGAATCGCAAGTCAGAGGCACTGCCTGTTTTCCTTGGTTTAGGGACTACACGATGGACCCGGCACCCGCACGGTGAATCCACGGATTACTAAGATATTTGTCTCTCTTTCATGAAAATTAATAACGTTATTAACTTCATAAACGAGTAAAGATAACAATAATAAGCCCTTTCTGTTATCTTTTATTGACACTTGAGAGTTAATCGCTATGTTTATTGTCACTTATGATAATCCGAACATTACTGTTTTTTTTTATTTTTATTTATAAAACTTTATTGCACAAAATTTGTGTACAAAAGGCGGGCTTAATGCTATAAGCAGTGTTTGCAGTAAGATTATTTTTAAACAACGCTTTTAGGATTGAAATTAAAGCAACCCGTGATAACTGTGTAGGTATTTCTCCTATTAAACAAGGCCGCAGCTGTTGCCTGGGGCCGCAACAACAGTGGCCTTGTGTAATAGAGAAAATAGCCACGTGGACTCCCAAGCGTCTTAACACGGTTAATCATGGCTTTTCACAAGTGGCAGTGGTGAGTGTGAGGTTGGGACTGTCCCGCAACTGATTAGTGTTGTATATAATGTTATCACTTTTCTTACTATCATTATGTCGCGATAACACTAAGAGCCCTTATGCACGCTAGGAAATTCTAGTCTGTGGCAGATAAGACCATTTCATTATGTACACGTCAATAAATAACGTCTCACGCACGGGTCTCCTCCAAAAATGTGGGGGGAGTTTAACCCAAGCTATACCAAGCAGGCTAGACAGGTTGGTATAGGGTTTGTTTAGAATTTTCCTTTTCGAGTATATGCCACGAATTCTTGTGAAATCTAGCGATGTCTGTGAGTGTACAAGAGCACTAACTCACTGCTATCTATTGCAGGGATTTCCTAACGGTGCCATCGCACTATCTAAGAAAACAGTTACAAAATAACCTAGATATTACAATATATATTTGTTATTATAACCATACAATACATATTTATATTCTTAAACACAGTCGCTTTACGCTTCTGTCTGTAATTCTGTATATCTGCTAACTCCTCCTAAACTACTCAATGAAAACCGCATCAAAATAAGATGTGGTTTTTACCATCAATTCGATATTTTTTTCGCGGAATGTTTAAATACATAATTAAACTTAATTGAGTACCTTTTACTCACATACCACGCCGATGGCCAAGCCACGGGCGAAAGCTATTTGTATACAAAAAAATAAAATTGATCAGCCATCTTAAAATTATTCATACAAAACCTATTTTCCACAGACAAACTCCGCTTCCCATTTTTAATCTGTGCCAATCGAATTACTTACCCTGGGTGTACATTAGGATCGGTTTTCCCGAAGGCATCTTTGAAAATTTAGAAGGATTTAAAAGCTTTTTGTGAACAAACCAAAAGGGAAATGGAATATTACACTTATTTGATTTCACTCTTGTCTGGGAGCGTTACATTGGTACTGGTTAATTATATTTAAATTCATTTTTGTTAACGTTTGGGAACACTTGATTGTAATAAAGATTTGTGTTCGTATAGAATTGATTAATTAATCATCTTCAAAAAAGGATGTTTTTTTTTATACCACAACGGTGGCAAACAGACGTACAGTCCGCCTGCAACACCAGGGGCATCACGAGCGCGTTGCCGACTCTTAAGAAACCTATTCACTCCTTTTTTGAAGAATCCCATACTGTAGTCCCTTAGGAAAACCTCGTTAGGGAGTTTATTCTACAACCTGATAGTTCTTGGGAGGAAATTCCTCTGGAACTGCTAATGTTCTTATATACCTATAGTTTTTAAAAAGGGCCCGGACGCCCATTCCCTATAATCTTACGAAATAAATAAAAAGGCACCATATTGCTCGCATACTTCTATCTGTACTAAAATTATAAAGAGGAAAGATTTGTATTTTTTTATATAACAAATAAATTAAAAACTACTGGACCTATTTGAAAAATTCTTTTGCCGTTAGATAGCTACATTATCACTGAGTAACATAGGCTATATAACACCACCCTACGGCCAATAGGAGCTGAGCAGTGGCCAAATAAACAACGACGGGAGCGAAGCACCACGCGACTTCTATTCAGTTATATAAACATATGTTTTAATAACATCCATTGTTACACAGATATTTTATTGAAACAAAGAGCTAATAACTCTACATAATACTTCAGTAGATGTACAAACTTAAATCTTCAAAGTAAGCATATTTTATGCACAATATCAATGCTATTTTACTGAAACAATATACCGTTAAGTTGAATGGAAAACGCGGTCAGGTGTAGCCTACACTTCAATTCACTGATATTTCCTTATGCCTCTTTTACGGAGAAAATATTTACTTTACAATAGAATAAATACATTATCGGTTGCCATTGCGAATCAATACAATAGTATCGCAACGTGTATATTGTTTCGTTTTTCGTAAGCAGATTGCGACGTGTATATTGCTAGGATTCAAATATTATAAATTAATTGCTGAATTTAGATGCATCATTTGAAAACAACTAGATTAATTTGGGTAATTAATTAATAAAATTAAATTATTCATTTATTTAAAAGGACAAGGGAGACTGATCGCTGATCCCAAATAAATGAGAAAGGTCAAATTCAGATGACTATAAATATTATTATTTATTCAATTCGTATTAAGAGCATATCTAGGTTCATATAAAATTATGGTTACCCACTACAATCGTATTAATCATGATTACTTAGAGACGAGAAGAGAACTAGAAAACCTTTGAAAGCTGATGGTAACCGGCAAAATAGAAGGAGGAAGAAATAGACGACGGGACGATGCAAGACGGTGGATAGATCAAGTTTGCAATACACTCGAGTCCGAACTTCACAACGCTATCCACCAGTCCTGGATTTATAAACAGGCCGTATAGGCCGCGGCCTAGGAGCGGTAGCGTCCTAGGGGTGGCAGATTTCAGAGGACGGTCACTTGATTTCGGAGGATAACGAGTTTTCAAAATTTCAAGGAACACGCCTTGTCTAACGACGTTTTCTACTAAGAGGTATTAATAGGTACACATTAACCAAAGGGCTCAGTTAGTACTACAAATGGAAAATTATTATTTTAGAAAGGTAGATATGTACATGGGGCGGCGGAAATAAAGTGGCCTACTCTCATAAAAAATATAAATCCGGCACTGCTATCCACGCCATCAATGGAAAATGGAAGAGACCAGTCAGAGAAAAACTCAATGTCATATTTGACAGCTTTTGAAGGACAGTGTCGCTTTCCTTGTGATGTGACTACTACACAGAGAGCTGTGTCTGATTATATCTTTATTATAACTTTTTGACAAGTCATGTAATAACATGGATCACATTCTGATTTGTCAAAAAATACTTTATAAGTATGTTAAAAGAAAAAAAATAGATGTAATGTAAACTATGTCTTTCTTTAACTCGTGAAATTTCATGAAGATCGGATATGCAGTTTTGAATATTACCCCTACATCTAAATTCACAAAATATGTTATCTCTTTATTATAATATTAATACCTATAGATATAGATATCTCCTATTGGCATAGGTATTGAGGCGGTTTATCGTAAATCCTTGTCATATAGTCAAATACGTGTTATCAATCAGCTCCTTGTATCGTTAACTGATTTATTTAACAAGATAACGATAATGTTTATAGCAATTATTCAATTGATTGACTACCTAACAAGCGATAACACTCTGATTATAGACAAAGAGAGGTGAAGCTTACCCATAACTGTGAAGCCAAAAATACAAATCGAATCAAATTGACACTAGATTTTGGGCCTGAATTTGCCTTTTTTGGTCACACTGATAGTTGGAGTACATTGTGCATCGAAGTATGATTAAAAGTTCATGGACAAATAGAATTTCATTATTTTTCGATTTGCATATAAATTTTTGTCTTCACTGCAGAGGTACCTACATAAGCTTTAGCTTTTATAAACTGAGTTGTAAAATATTTGAAAATTTAAATATCGTCGCTGTCATTTTCAAATTATTTGACAACGAACGATGTACCTATCAAAATCGACTAATCGAGTCGAATGTCATGAATAAACACTCGGCACACAAATCAAGTAGGTAGGACGTTCAAGTAATGTATTCCATATTTTTATAAAAGGAATAACAAATTCATGTCACAAACACGCTGAGTGCTGACGTCACGAAGATGTTTTAATAAACCTTTTATTTGGTGACGTAGACGTTACGGGAGAGCGGGAGAAAGCGAGATAGAAATATCTAGAAGACGTTTATAACCTTTCCGCTATAAGGTACTTATTTTTAACTCATACATACCTTTATTCGTTGGGAGAAATGTTTGTAAAGGTGCTTTGATCCCTACAATATAATTATCTAATATGGACATTTTCTTTATAGGATATTTACCTATTATAACTACATTAATATAGTATATACCTGCATAATACATAATAAGTACGTACGTCTTGCCCTAATAGGTAATTTATCGTGTTTTTTTCCAGAACATTAATATTTAAGATTCATAGGTTACGTTAGTACTATTACTTATTCTGTGACAGAGGTCCTGTACACCAATATCCTTATTAGGTATATAATACCTACAAAATAACCCCTATATTACACCAAATATCATCAATGATTCAGGATGAATGACGTGTGTGTTTCTTTATTCCACTATAACTTCTTAACATCTGAACCGATTTATGTACAACGTATTAAATACAATCCTTGCACACTTCCGAGTAATATAGTCTAGTAAAAAATACAAAAACTGGCCACTAAAAGATACAAAATAAAAATTGATAATTAAAAAAATAAAAACCTGCATAAATTAATTATATTTCTATTGATATTTACTTGGACGAGCTCTACTTTGATCCATTATTTTATACTTATATCATGAATGTAAGTATTTTATTTCATGTACTGAGGTGTTTCATGTACTCCAAATTTAGGAGCTATTGGAGGAGCTATAATAGACCAGCAATATTTAACGAACGATATTTTTAAAAATACATTCTTTTTTTAATTAATTTTATTCTAAATATTATTTTTCTACATTTCTGTGTTGATACAGAAAATGTTGCCACAATATAATTTGGGACGCAGTTCGCATAACCAAAATGCCTTGGACAGGAAACTGCTTAGAATGCAAACCGCGTGAACGTTTTTAATAAATTCGAAACGAATCATTGAGTGCTGGTTAGTTGCATAAATTGCCGATCACGTTTGTTCTCATCCTACGGAAATGGAGCACGACAACACTATTACTTATACCTATTTACTAATGTTGCGGAATTTCTAACTTTTCAGTTCCAATTACAAAATTAAACGAAAAGATTTTGGTAATATAAAATATATATATTTACATTTTATAACATTAACTGGATATATTTATCAATACATGATGTATGAATCCAATCATCCTTTTGACTTCCCTATAAGTTTTTAAATAATTATATTGGTAGTCCAGTTTCCAGGTGCGTATAAAATTATGATGCTATGCTATATAATTATGCAGGTACTTTTGGTGCCTGCCAAAATTTTTTTTTAATAATATTCATTGTGTCTACGCTTGGTGCAGTTGACCCCCGAAAATCCAGCGAAAAAATTTCCAAGTTTCAATTTTGATCATATCAAAAGAATTATAAAAGAGGTCAGTTGTATTTCAATATCTACTAGCGCCACTTACATAAGACTTCTATTGTGGCGTGTGGTCTAGTAATTTATCAGATACAGGGCCTTCAGTTTTATTAAATATGAAACTGGTTATTGTTGTATTTTTTTTAATACCTAGGTGTATTGTTTACAGGTTGTGTCTAATTACTGAATTAAATACCTACTATAAAATTCCATTTTCTTTTTAATAAAAACTAACTATACGTGATACTCTATCTAAATCTAAATATCAATGATGCAATATTACCAATCAGAAAATTGAAAAAAGAGAAACATGCTTTTGTTTTTGATCACGTACTTAATTGAAATTATCACCATGAAATTAATTTTATGTTTGTTGCATGTAGGTGTTGTGTTTTATTAAATGTACGTATAAACCGATTTAAGAACAGTCCACCAGTAGATAATATGCCTATCTACAATTTCAAATACAATTTTAACATGATCACAAACGCTTCTCTAAATAGGTAGGTACCTATTTTAAAAGAGTTTACAAAGTTTGATGGCAACAAAAAAAATACATTATGCGCTTGTGCGAGCGCTTCTGTAATAATTATTAATATAATTTAAATAAATCTAGTAGATAGTAAAATTATACATTAAATACTGCAAATTATCCTTCACGGAAAAAACGTGACGTATTTATACGTTTTTTCCGTGAAGGATAATTTGCAGTTAGCCTTATAAACTATATTAATATTCTAAATATGGATAGTTTATTTATTTGTTTGGATGAAAGCGCTAATTTCAGAAACTACGCTGGGCCGATCTGATAAAATATTTTTGTGTTGGATAGCCATTTATAGAGGAAAGCTATAGGCTATATAACAACACGCTACCACTACTAGGATCCAAGTAGTGCCAGAACAAAGATCCACGGGAGCGAAGCCCCGTTCGAAACCTAGTACCTACCTAACTAATAAGCGAAAGGAAAAAGTAATAACCGCGGCTTTACGCGGCCAAATGTGTAAAATTAATTCAAAATTTAAAAAAAGCCATTATGTTGCAGTATTGAGTACATGTTGCCAGTTAGAAAGTCCTAGTACTTAAACCCTTATTTTTATGGCGCGGTTATCGAAATGAAAGTAATAAAGTATTGAATTTAAATAGCTTGCCATAAAAATAGCGGTTTATTTAATCATTACGATTAAGTTATTAAATCAGTGGTTATTGCAACGTCGTAATACGATTGAAAAATGGCTTAGCCAACAGATTTATAATTCTAATTATCTGATAAGATGAATTACATCATTATTATGAGTAACGTGTATTTGATGTGTCGTATTCGACGTTTTAGCGCGTAGATATATTTATTTATTTATTTATTAGGTAAATATATAAATATGAAACTTATCGTTGATGCGTAAATAAAATTTTAGAGTAAAAAAAAATTTCATATAGTTTTTCGAAAAGAGTATAGGTACCTACAGCTAGATTTATAAAATGTACAAATAAAGACATAAACGAGAGATACATATTACTATTTAGACGTAGGGAAAACATTGACGCAAAATATGCTAATCTTATGTCACTAGACTGGCTTAACAATACCATTATGGATAAATGTATGCACTTGCATCTGTTTATTTCATGCAAAGACATTGTGTATTTATTTATTGTCTATGGGCATAAACTTGCGCATTCATATCCGTCATGCCTGTCACAATCTATTCTAATCATTATGAAAATTTGAGAGATTTATTTTATTTACTTTCGGTTGCCAGTTTAGATAATTTGTGGTTTAAATTTATTTTTAAACTTCGATTTCATAACTTTTTATAGCTTTTTAAATTGGTCCGACAATAAGTCAGAGGATAACTTTGACCCATACTCAATTACTCATATATATAATTATATAAATATCATAATTATTATTGAACGAATCGTACTATAACTACTCGACCACATGCGCATGACAGCTAGATATTTATATTTTTATAAAACTAACTCATCATCATCAGCAACGACAGCAACCCATTACCTAAGTCCCACAGCTGGGCTTGGGTCTACTCTCCTCTAACTAGAGAGTTGAGAGGGTTTAGGCCACAATCCACACACGCTGGCCTAGTGCGGGTTGGTGGATCAGACATACTTATAGAATTTCTTCTAAAAATTTCTTATAAAACTAACTATCCAAAAATTTTGTTGCTCTAGTGACATGACAGTAGTCGTGTACTCACAGTCGACACTGATTACTTTAGCGCTTTTAAATTTTTGATTTAGTTACCTAGTTTTATAAAAATTAAAATGTCTAGCTGTCATGCGCCTAATTGTTATATGGTAGAGCAGTATTAACGAACTCTCGTGAACAATGACAATGTTTTCATAACTCAGTGTTTATTTTGAATATTATGTGTTTTTTTACGATATAATATGTTTGATAGTACACAAATATCGATGACCAATTTACACTATGTATAATTAGAGGTCAGTGTCCGTGTCACAAAAACAATTTAACACACAGCGTTCGTCGCACAAATAAGATATACTTAGGCCCAATTTTGCCAAGTGTAAAAGGAAATCTTAGTCCTGAATTATTTTTGGAATTTTACGGGAATTGTCTCGCAGATATATTTTTCTTGCGATTAATTTCATTATAATTAATATTATTAACCATGACATCGTAGGAATCTCTACATTGTACGATATCAAAATTTACAATAATATTCTTAAGAAATACATAAGTAATATATATATTAGTATAGGTTAGAATCGAAATGAATACCGGAAAATAAGCATTATTTCATTTACCTAAGTATAATCATTATTTTTGTACTAGGTTTTTTTGTTGTTTAAAAAATTCAAGGTGATTGGTAGAATGTCGACATATATGCCATTATGTAACATGGAAAGTAATAATATGGCTTTATATTTTATACATTTTACATACTTACTTTTACCAATCTTATCGCATTCATTTTGTTCCACTAGTTTTGATACACTAGCGTCGTTTCGGATATATTTTTATTGTTGTAAGTAGTGCATGGTCCACTAGAGAAATAATTGTATACACTCGAGTGCAGAAACGATAAGAAGTATTAAATTCTGTAAGTGGACCCTTGTCTAAAACTAAGAGCCAAGCACGACCCATGTAAACAAAATGAAGAGTGCTTAATTGTTCCAGATTGATTTCATCTTAATTTCCGTTCAAGACATACATAATAGGTTATTTCAAATCAACTGAATTATTCCATAAATTGACTCATTATAAAAATACCACACAAGGAAATTAAAGTTTTCCAAAATCAAAGTACATACCTACCTAGCTTATGTTATTCCGTGTGACATTATCTATCCAGTAAAAGTCCCGTCGAAATCGGTTCAGTTGCAGTAGTTTCGGTGCTTAGGTACTTACCTCAAGTAAACAGACAGACAAAAACTTTACTTAGTGTGTTATTGTTCAAAGAAACGTCAAACGAAACCTAGTTACGTAATGCTGTTATTTTGATTTTACAAATCAGACTCTTGGATATAGATTGTCTTCTTCATTAAGATTTAAGTTTTCGTTTTTATTATGATTATGTATAACGTTTCTTTAATGTCCACGTCGTAGGTAATTATTATAATTATTATCAACCAAAATATTTTGATGTTTAGAGATGATGTAAAACCTTAGAGCAATGCTCTAACTGTAAAACGCCTAATGCTTACTTTTAGTTATTTACGACATTTTTTCATTCAGAGTATTCTATCAAGGTCATCGTTGTATGTCAATATTATTCTTCGGTAGCTAAAAAGCATTATAAAAAGGTTATGTAATTTTAATTTCCAACCGCTCCACACTGGGCAAGGATTCACTCATTCGTCTTGTCCACATTGTAAGTAAGAACACTATTCTTATTATATAATCAGTGCTTACGTACCGTCAAATCGTGTTGTTTTCATTAGTACTCGCTAGTGAATTGCAAGCGTTTTGCTTACAAACATACTAAATGTTTCTTATCAGATACTATTTATAAACGTATTGGATGACAAGACTCACATTTGAAAAACAACTCTCAATACGCGAAAGATATAATAAACATAGGTAGGTAAGTACTTATCATAGAATCACGCCTTTTTTCCGAAGACGTAAAATAGGTAAAGGAGCATCACATCACATTACGCCAGCTAGGTATATCTCATGTACCTAATGGGGGGCAAGGCGACCCATTTTCCCCGAAGCGGTGGGCAGTGGTGTTCACAGCCAACCGCTTTGGAGAAATAGGCGTAATATTACGTGTTGTTATAAATATCCAGTCTCTACCAAAACAAGAAATAAAAAGTTACAAAATAAAAAACAAACAAATCTTTTCCGCATACAACGAAGAGATTAACTTCGCAGTGTTTGTCTTGAATATGTTCTTAGTAACAGCCTTGTTTAAATTAACAATAGAGCGGCAACTCGATGGAGGACATAAACCTTCCTTATAATGTTCCACTTGAAGTAATCTCGGGCGAAACAATGTAAGTATTGAGCTATGTACATAGCTGAGAATAGATGATAGAATTTTTTTAAATTGTAACACAATTTTACACTAAATAAGTATGTACCTATAATTTTTTTATACCTCGAATTTGGCAAATAGGCATACGGTATTCGCTTGAATGCAAGCGGTTACCGTAGCTTATTGAAGCTTGCAACACCAAGTAACATCGTGGTTACATCATCAGTCATCAGCATCACACACTAAAACACTCGTGGTAACATCTAAAGGTAGGTTACTCTTACAACTGACTATCAGGCTGAGAGTATCTGTCGTTTACCACGTTAGGAGAAATATGAGGTTGAGCATTATGGCAGGGATCCGCCAATAGCCTGTCTCGGAATAAGCCCCACCATTTGCACTACGCCTAACAGTCTGGATAAGACACCAGGAGGCTTACTCTGAATTTCAACATTCGATTGGTCGGTTTTGATGTCGCTGTCAAATTTAAGGAAATTTAAATATTATGGTCGCTGTCACTTTCAAACATTTGACAGCAACATCAAAAGAGACTTATCGAATGGCGAAATTCAGAGTAAGTCCCCAGCACAGTCTTATTACCTCGCTATCTGAGATACACACACATCACTCAAACAGTTGCCATGCGCATTAAGATTTCATTAGTGCTGCAGTAACTATTAAATCGTGTACATACAGCTACTGTACAACTAGACTATTTCGTTTCGTAACCTTGAATATTATTTAGATTAAGGCGAGCGAAAGACTATATTTAAATTCTGCATAAAATGATTCAGGATTATACCTACTTCAGAACGTTTGTATTTTTTAAATTTATTAGTCACGCGGATTCGAGGTCTATGGTTTTTTAGCAGCCATAGTGCAGTCAATTAGGTAATTACAACTCTTTTCGATTGCGCTGTCTCTAAGTACAAAATTTCGCCATACACTCTACATTTTATTATTAAAGCTAAATTATGACTGTAACTCAATCAAGCACAGAACAAATATCGTATTTAAGTATCATAATGTGAACGCAGAGATTCCATATTAACCGGATGCCTTTATTGCTTAAAAAACAGGATATAATACTGACGTACCTAGTTTAATCTAACTCGTAAGACGAACGAAGTAATATAGATAAACGTCTAAACAGTAAAAACGTATTGAACTCAAGGTGAAACATCACAGGAGTAAAATATTCCACTGTATCCGAACACGCAAGTAGCTAAGGCAATATGGCGTCCAATTTACGGCAAGTTACCAACCTAGCTAGTTTTGTTTACTAAGAACAGGATGTCTTGTATGTCAATGAAGGCGCAAGAAATTGGCTGAACGAGATTTGGATTACATTTCAATATGGCTCCACTTTTTTACGAAAATTGAAATAAAAATAGTGAAAGATATCAAAACATACAAAATAACGTATGTATCTATTACTGACCTCTATATTTTAGAGCGTTTAAACGTATGAACGCAACGTCGCAATTTAGTGTCGTAGATCGTGGTTTTAATTTTTTTTTATTTATCAGAGCTATATTTTAAAAATATGTGAAATATACTTTTTAGAATTACTTACGTGAACGTGTATTAAAAAATAAGTAGGTATCCGTTATTCTTACAGTTATCATACTATGAAAATAACGATTACAATGTGTTATTTGTATACAAATAGAACTGTAAACGCAATTTCTTATCTTTTACACATTTTTGAAATTGAAAACCACGAAATATGTCACTAAATTGCGACATTGTCGTATAAGTATAAACGCTCTTAACTACCGTTGTTGACATAGATTTCGGATTTCGGAGCGCGCGGATCCTAGGTCAATGGTTGTTGACGTCTATTTTATATGAGAGGTCACTGAAAGACAACCATATCGGATTGAAAAAATGCACTAATGCTGTATGGTACTAAGTTTTAGTACCATACAGCATTAGTGCATTTTTTCTTCGACTTATACCCCCTTATTACAAAACACGGACTAAGCATTAAGCCTGGTTTAAATTGACAACTTTGACACTAAAATAATAGCTTACCTATGTCAATTTAAACCTGGTTTAATACTTAGTCCATATTTTGTAATAAAAGGCGGATAGGCTCCAATTGAGATGTCTTCCTAATACCTAGAAGCAATTTTTTCTACAGTTATGACGCCTACTATATTGGATTATGGTCGTCTTACGCTCGAATAATGTTGTTAAAGACAGTTAAAGCCTTTACGATGTAAACATGACATAGGTCTTAGAAGGCCGCAACAAGACAAAAACTATGTGAGCAATTTGAGCACTATTCCAGACTATTCACGGCGTGAAAGATAGAGGACTGATCAAATTAATGTTCCAGTAACTTGTCACGAAACACTAATAACTCGGCATTAGGCAATAATCCCTGGATAACAAGGGATTAGTGTTATCACAAGCAATGTCCACGCAGTCAACTACACGCAGTAATTTATTAAGCTTCTGTTGTTCGGTTTTTGTTCCAAATCGTAATATCTCATTGCCAATGTAAGACAGATATATGCATGTAAGTTGAGATTGCTCTGTCTGGTAATTTCCATCAAAGCATACATATCAAATAAGGATCAAAATAGCCCAGCAGCGTTTCTTACCTTATACCCAGAACCCATGATTGCAGCAAATAATTAAGAACAAACTAGAAATGACAAAAACCAAGTGTGGTTTAGATTTATAGGTGGTACTTAGAAGAAAATATTTATATATTTATGTTTATATGTAATAAAGCCATATAAGGTTGGGCGTTCGGATGACATAAATAAAGACTGCTCTTCATGACTACGTACGTACGTACCGTACGTCAGTTTGCCACCGTCGTGGTATAAAAAAAAAAAATTATTACTGGCTAAGTACAGATACATAGGACACTACACGTCCATCCAAAAAATAACTTACAGATCGTTATTCGTAGCCTGGTTGTAATTTATGTTCGTGAATTATGTTTGTCAAATCCCATGCGAGATAAGAGTTTAGTTCTTAAAAGAAAAATGTCACAAAACTATCCCTGCGCACTTGTCGCGAATAAAGTCATGAATATCCTTATCCAAAAATCTTATCTTATCTTAAAATTATTTTTCTTATTCGTTTTTATAATTCACACGTACTGATCCTATAATGCGAGTGCGTGAAGTCATTATAATGAAAATCACGTTTTTGAAACAATAATACGAACAGGTTTGAAGGGAAGAATGTTAAACTGTGCCATTTTAATCTTCACACGTGTTGACACTTTCACAAATGAATAAAGAATACTCACATCAATTATTATTGAAACCAATATCAAAGAACAGTTAGCTCACATACCTACCTAAAAATATTATTGAAATTTTGTGTGTCTCAGTAATAGTAACATTATGCCTTATGAGAAGAAAAACAAATCGGGAAGGCAATACTTTAAAGTTAGTTACGAGTATTTTGACAGCCTCCTCCTTCTGCAACAGGTTTGGTTATACGCAGGGCCCGATTAATGGGGTGGCAAGCTGGACAAATGTCCAGTACATCCTTTCTCTGGAATAACATGCCCTTTGGATGACTTCTATGTTGTAAAGATGGTCTGAGGTGCATTCCCCGGAGCGGCTAAATAATAGGACAAGCCCCCTGATTCTGAGCTGTCGGAAAATTTTCGGCCGGAAATGTCAGTTTAATTAAAAACATAATGCAGAAAAAATTGATGGTTGTAGGAAAAAATCTTAAATTATTAGTTTTTAATTTTCTATACGGTAGACTATTTTCTAAGAATAAATAAATTAGGCCGTAAAAATACTTCGTACTAAGATTCGAAAAAGTTTACGATCCGAGAGCAATCCGACGAGTCAGAATCAGGGGGCTGGTGCTGGTTATACGTTTCTACAAAGAAGACGTCTCAAAGTGTGTCTGCCAAAAATTAAAGCTGTAACGTCATATTACATTGTACGAGTAAACATTTGGACCTTATGTCACGTTGTAAATCTGAATTAAGTAATTCATAGGTACATAAACAGTTGAAATTGTTGTAAACGTGAGATGCACTTTCCTGAACACCAACGACATTATCCTCGTAACTACTACCAACTGATATTTAAGTACTTTAATTCTTTATTGAACATTAATATAAATAATAATACAGAAGAGAAAAAAATTTAAATAGGCGAGCTTAACCCAAATTTGAGTTTTCTACCAGCAAACCTAAAGAGTAGAGGAAAGAGTATAGCGTGAGAGCAAAAGAAGTCTTGTCAGAAGTCCTAGTGCACTCTATTGGGAGTTTTTGAGAGTGGTTAAACGTGTTCGATCGTGGCAACGTAAACAACAATTAATTTGTTTCATAGAAGAATGACGCCCTCTAGTGACAATATTTTACAATCTAGTTTGTCTATATAAAACAAAAGGTAATGTAGTCACGACCGCGCGTTTGGCTCCTCGCAAAAA
Organism: Laspeyria flexula; assembly: GCA_905147015.1. Classification (NCBI taxonomy): domain Eukaryota; kingdom Metazoa; phylum Arthropoda; class Insecta; order Lepidoptera; family Erebidae; genus Laspeyria; species Laspeyria flexula. Next base: position 3,627,227 of record LR989964.1, on the reverse strand, counting down.
CTCGCACTAGGCCCTCGCGTCGAATATAGCACGGTGATATGGTGATAATATATATAGCAGGAAGGATACACTGGTGAAGCCAGCTGCCAATATATGCCACAGCATAGCTAAAATATCTATATTTAATTGAAGTACTGCCAATTTATGTAAACTTTTCATTGGAACTTATTACACTGTGAACGATATTGGTTCCTGTTATTAAAGATTTATAACTAAACAGTTATATTTAATTCCAATCGTAGCTGTAGTAGGCTAAGCGCGCACGATAAAAGATCGTTGCGAAAAAATTTCGCAAAATTTGTGAACGGATATATGCAAAATGCAGGTACCGCGTTTTTATTTAAACGAAATCTTACATAATTATGTATTTTATCAATATAAAGCGATTTGTCGCACTATAAAATCGCAACGAATAAATTGTCGTGCGCAACTTAGCCTAACGATGCGCGAAAGTCTGCAGTATGCAGTCTTCGTCAGACAGAATTGATACTATTTATCTACAAGGAAAATTACTTTATTGTCTCTTTGCAGTGAGGCTAAATAACAATGAGTAAACTGTCCCATAAAAATTCAATTAGAACTGAATTACAGAACGACCTTGTCAAACTGAATAAAAAATCAAAAGTAAATGTTACGAGTTTATTAAATTATCAGTAAATATACGTTTTTTATTACACAAACATTTCAATATTTAATAAGTAAACATGCTGCCTATTAAGAATGGTTTCTTTTTACTGCTCAACCGTTCGAAAACATACAAATACATGCTATATGTTAATAAGCATGCTATCGTTATTATTACAAACGATAATGCTTTTATTTTAAAGCCAGCCATGAGCCATGCAAGTCTAGGAACTAGTCGGGATCCAATCAGTTACGCGCTTCTTTTTCAATAGGAAGGGGTTCAGAACACTGAAAAAAAGCATATCTATTACTATCATGCAAAAGACTTAAAACATCGTGAGAAAACGAACATACATACCCTAGAAGAAATTCTAAGGTTATGTCTAATCCAACAAACCGCACTAGGCCAGCGCGTGTGGATTATGGCCCTCACAGCTCTCTAAATAGAGAAGATCCGAGCCCAGCAGTGGGACATTAATGGGTGGTTGATGATGATTAAAATAATATTAGATAGCCTGTTTGTTGTGCAATGAAAAAGTGGATGTAAGACACTGGGTAAATTCCATCCATACAATTTTATTATTACACCGTTTCCAGTTAGCCAGAATTGACAGGAATTGGACCGAAACATTAGCAAAAATGAAATTTGGGCAGCATAGGTTCTACCTAGCAGGAGTGTAATATGACTACTTCAGAGATCCCGAGTTCAATTCCTGGCTCAGGCAAAACAGGTACCTATTGGGTTTTTCTGTCTTAAAAATCGTAGTAACAGCTCGGAGTCTGGTAATGTGCTCCTATAATGGCAAAAGGGTCACCAGCAATTATACAAGGGATCTAATATAGCTCTAGCGAAATGTGAATGTGATGCGCGTACGCCTTCGAAAAGTAAAGCCGTGAATTTTTGTCTTAAACTTAGGCAGGCTATCGTCACCCTAATGACCACAATATTGTTGCGCTCCTTCGTCTTATCGAAATATAAATAATCTGCCGATGCCGCTGTATACACACATCATTCTAAAATTAAACTTTATGATCGTGCCACAAGGTCAATTTTCTACTGGCTAAAGTTTTGAGTAAATATTTAAGGTGTAAAATGTAAATAGTAGTCTTGTCTGTTTAAATAATAATACGGTGCACAGCAGCTGCCTGGCGTTATTGAGAGGTCGATATTAGGGCGTTTCAATACGTCAATACAGCCTTTGCAGTTTGCAATCAGTAAGATGAAATGGAATGAGCAATCCATTGGTAGTATTGCCCGAGAGGAAAATAAACAAAAATGAGAGCTTTACTTTCAATCTTATGATTAACGGCATAAAGTTGAATAATCAGAATAACAATTTTATTAAATTTAAAAGTTTTTTCGAGTTGCGTGCGATTCTAAGATTTTTTGAATAAATTTTTAGGCATTTTATAATATTTTAATTAAACATAAAAATGATGATGATAATTATTACGTTTCTAAAATTTACCTATCTACGAAAAATAATTATTCGTAGATGTTAATCGAGTAGTTAAGTTAAAATATAGAAGCGAAAATTAGAGCCATGCAAACAACTCCCGATCCATTAATGTACGGACGAGACGGGAATATAACCAAAATACTTTATAGTGATCTGATGACAACCTTAAATGCATGAGAATTATTCTCATTGAAAACGTTACTTCATTTGATAAAAGAAAGAACAAAAACAAATCATCTTCTATCAAAAGTTCGTAAAAAAATATCAGGGCCCCACAAAACATCTCACATTTACATGTAGAATGCTCTTCATATAAATACGAACGACCTTTGATTACGTCACTCGTTATCGCCAGGTGAGATGAGGTTACGTCCGTATTTAACGACTAATAGTAATATTTAAATGAACTAGTCATAATCGAATTAATACATCCAAATTTAGACTCTATTACGAAGTGCTAAAGGCTATATTCGTTAACGCGGCGTCATCGATTTCAGTGCAGATAATGGTCTAAAATCTAATACAAAAGGTTCACAGTAGCCAAATAATGAACCATACATATTTATCCTACACTGTTCCATGGCTTGCTGACATTATACATTTTGCCTACCAGGAAATTTGTTTTAAAATATTATACCACTGGCCATTTACAACAAAAGAGTGTCTTCTAAACAGATTTAAAAAAGGAAATGGTAATTTTAGTAGTCAATATAAATAATAGTTATAATCTGTCCCCAATAAAGTTGTATTTTGACTTTCAGTTAACTACCTGAATTGAATAGATGACAGTCATTTGATCTATTTTTAATTATTGCTACTAAAATGTATTTGTAATGGTATTTCAATTCAGGTTTATTTTTTTAGTATTTCAACATGTTATGTTCTGCATTATTTTTGGGCCACTCATCATGTTTTATAGAAAAAACTTTTTACGGTCATATTGAAAAAAAAAAATGTCATTTGTTTTATTCTATTTATGGTATATATAGAGGTACAAAATTATGTGGTCATATTAGTTAGTAGAAGTTTTGGACATAGGAAATATTTAAATGAAATTATAGTGCGATCTCTTTATTGGGCACATCCTCGAGACAATAAGACTTGCCGTGTTGGAGGTCATATCAATATTGGACTGCTAAATTATATAATGTTCACAGAATTACACAATAGTAGGAATTTAGCATTATTCTCAGTTACAAACATGATTAATAAGTTTAATAAAATTACATTATGAAGTTTAATGTTATGAGCATAGAGTAATTTTAATTTATTTTTTGAATATTTAGAAGAATTTATTCTACTGCCCGGTAGATACTTGTGCTACACAGTATAATAGATTTTTTTAATTTTTATGTATTTTACTTTAAATAAATAATAAATATTATTATCATCAATTTATTATGAAACAGTTTTAATGTATTGGATGAAATAAGACACTAAAATTTGCTTTTCCAAGTTCTATTTAAACGACTAGTTTTAATAATTCTCCTAATATTTAAACAAACTTACTAACTTACACTACACTCCTTTAAAATAACTGTGTTAAAATATAATTGCTTACTATATAAATACATTATTACAATATGAAATTTAATAATTATTTAATAATATATAAATTATTTGTATCTTAATCAAAAGCATTTAAAAACTTGATAAACTTTTAAACAGATAACTAATGTTTACAGAAAATATGTCAATTCTCCTTACATTTATAAAATCATTACTTTTAAAAAAGCATGTTATTGTTTATGACTGAGATGAAATCAAGCTTAATTAATTTATGAGTTAGATAATGACTCACGTATTTGCACACTTGTGTTGTAACTATGTCTAGGCAATGTTTATGTGCTTCTGCATGCCAATTACACCAATATAAGATGCCATAAAAATCCAATGCTTAAGAAACTCATCAGAAGGTATTATTTCCTCGATTGAAACATGCTCTATGATATACTTGAGCAATAACAACAATAATGTTTCTGCTAAGCTGGTTTCTATAATTAGAACAACGCCGCGAACTAACCATGCTCTTTTATAATGTTATCACGTACATAAAAAATAACTTATATGGAATTCTTACCTTATAATCAGTCCAGATGTAATTTCCAAACTAGTTACGCCAAATATTAGAAACGGAATCACAGAAAAAAACAAGACAGTCGAAAAACACTAGGCTACACGTTTTTTGTAAACCTATAACAGCCGGACTAAATTACGAAATATATTTGTCGATGTACCAAAACGAAACTAAAACTTATTACACAATCCGGTTATAATAAACTGGTGAAAGTGCGAAATTCTGATATATTGTGACTGCGGTAAATAGGCACAAAGTCACTGTCTGCCGCAAACCGCAATATTCAACTGACATTTCATTTTTCATTTATCGAAAAGTCTAAATAGATGTTGCCAGGCACACTAGACCATTTTCCTTTAAAATCATCTGATGCAAAAGATTTTGCAAATTAATGTTATTGTCCAGGACCAAAATGATATTTTTTATTATAGTTATTTGTCTCATAACGTACGTACTTCAAATTACAGTATCTTTAAGAAATGTGTTCCAAGCGTGGGAAGATGATTTTATTTAAATGTTTAGAATTCATATACAAATTTAATGAAAGTGGTAATGTTATTAATGTTAAAAGTGACAATATCGATGGTAGAATAACAATTAAAAAATTTCGCTTTAATTAAAAAGTCCATCATTTTACCTTTGTGTTAAGGAGAATATTAGAACTTGGCAATACTGTACTATTACGTTCCTTGCTACGCAAAATATTTAAACAGAAAAGTAAAATAAATCTTATTTTTATTTAAAATTATAAACAGATAAGCTGTTTATAATTTGAAATTGATATTATTAAATTCATATATCGTCGCTTATACAACAATACCGCGCAAGTCAATTTTGACTGGTTTTCAGAAGAGACAAATAACTATTTATATTTTATTCAATACATCGTTAATCTTTAATGAAAGCAAAAATATTTTTTTCTCTTTAACAAATAATTTAAATCTATTTTTGCATTCATTAAACATTAATGTATTTAATAATATATAAACAGTTATTTGTCTCTCCTGAAAACCAGTCAAAATTGACTTGCGCGGTATTGTTGTATAAGCGACGATATTTGTAATACATATAAACTTACAATTATGGGACGCCCAACAGTTATATTCTAAATGTAGCGACATCTATGAACCTAATCGAAAATTTTAAAACAGATGAGGGAGAGAAATATTATGACGACTGACATTTTCACCCCTGTTATTGGAATTTGAGCTTGTATGCCACCCCAAGAACTCTGTTCGTTTTACGACAGGTAAGGCACTCGTAATTGAAATGCAGTATTTTTTTACATTCTCTACGATTTCTGAATTTGTATATTATGTTTTATTTTTTGACTCATATAATTCAAATTACTATATACATTTTATAGATTAGTTACTTTACAATGTTGAATACTGCATTTTATCTTTGTATTTATAAGTATTTGATATTTGCATTTTTTTTAAGTGAAATGCAGTAAGTATTTGTGTTTAGTAGGTACTGCATTTATGTCTAGCATCATAGTATCACGCCTTTTTCCCCGAAGGGGTAGGCAGAGGTTTTCACACCCACATTTCGCCAGCTATGTTTGGTCCCATGAAATAGGGGGCGAGCCTATTGTCATCAACCGGGAACATTTCGCTCCTTGAATACAAAAGGGCCACAAATAAAAAAAAAATGAAAATCGTTTTATTGCAAAAATGGTACCTAAATCAACTATATTTTATAGTAAGAATAAAACACCCATCATTTTAGCTTATTTTATGACCAAAATGGCTTGCCGCCCTTTTTGTATTGGAGCACTTTGACAGGTAATGTCAGTGCAAGACAGCCATTTTGTGAGTTGTGCCCCGAAATTAAACGCAAAAGCACGTCGGTTGCATGAAAAAGTGCCACAATCCAAAATATGTCTGTGTTACATTCAAAATGTCAGGAAAGTCTGATTAGATTTTATAATACAAAAGGGCTATATTTTGGAAAACGTCCGTTTTGCATTCTAACATCAAGTAGTTGTAATCATATTTTGTAGTACAACAGTGGCATATTTGAAATGCGTCCCTTTTGCATTGAATTATACTCAAATAAATTATTGTTTTTAGAATGCTAGAATGAAAACCTTAGAAATATGGCCGTGTTGCATGAAAATAATTTTGATTATCGTTAAAAATTTTGAAAAAGTTTTGAAATCAAAACTACCATTTTGATGTTAATTTTGTTCTGTTGTTATTATATCAGTGATTTTTAACTATAAAAACGTACAAAAGTGTTTAACTTGTTTTCTACAGGCATGGAGCAAATGTCAAAGCAATTGTTTTTATGATTAAACTAGATCATTGTAGGATTCGTCTATATTTTAAAGGTTTTTAACTTTTTAAATAATATGGGTAGGTTGTTGGTAAATGTTGAATAGGATGTGATAAAACACATTGACTCATAGTTTTAATGAATGTTATGTATAAAGCGACATAGGTTTGTTTGATATTAGATGTTAAAACTGGTAAATTAGTATTAAGATCTTGCGTAGAGCGCAAGTACGAAGTTCCGATATCATGCTAAGGATTGTATGTATGACTGTTTTTTGTTAAAAAAAAAACCTTTAAATTCTCTTTTTAGGGTTTCGTACCTCAAAAGAAAAAACGGAAACCTTATAAGATCACTCTGTTATCCGTTGGTCTGTCAGTCTGTCCATGTATCAGGAATATTTTTCACAAGAACGCGTAAAGGTATCACACTGAAATTAATATCAAATACTCCGGTCTGCAATCCCTTGACACAATAAAAAATCGAGAGTTCTAAGTAAACGCAATCATAAGATATAGCCGCTTATGCTTCATTTTTGTCGTATAGCTAATTTTATTATCTTGACCTAGAATCATGAAATTTGGTAAGAAGCAATATCAGTTGGACAAGTAAAGGAAAAAAATGGAAAACCGTACTCATGTAATTAGTTCATTGGATGTAATTAGTATAATTATATTAGTATATTGGAAGAGATACAGAGTGATAAGGTGAGACTGGACTGCCGTTACATGAAAATGGTTCACCTACCTACGTTCACGAGAATATTTCTAACATTATTATTGCAATCCCATTACCTACTAATACGTCTTTACCTGTAAATGTAAGTTGCTACTAGTTCTTGCTTTCGCATTCGAGATACTTTCCCTGCCTGCAGCATCTTTAACAATAAGAGTCAATCTAGTTCTTGAATCGGGCTGTTTAGTGAACAAATAATAATATAGGGTGTTAGGGGATACGTTTCTAAGCAAATAAAATAACATAATCATACAGCTATGCATTTTGCTACAGAGTTTATTTCACTGTTTTCATCCTCTAGTAATCATAGGTTAGGGTCAGGTTGCTGTCTGGTAAGGAGTTTGTATCTGAAGAATCAATGAGTAGCGCCTCTGGTTGACTGAGTGCTGAAGTATAAGAGTATGACATCGCAACATCACACTTGCACTCTAAGTAAGATTCCAATACAAATTTGCCAGACTTAACAGCTTTTATCAAACAAACAAACATTCATAGAAACTATGAGTTAATGCGTCTTAATCATATCATATTTAACATTTATAAATACCTAACCATATTATTATAGGTAATACCCACTGTCTTTAGTTAAAAAACTTTAAATTAGTGACGAATGCTACAGTGACGGGGCTTCAATTCAGTTTACATAGTATTATTAATCTAATTTAATCACTAAAGCAATTGCTGTATCATTCTAAAACTATGTGATTTTGTAAGACTGTATATTTATAATAATATTACACACTAACAATATACCCACAGTCTTAGAAAATCACATAATATTTTGTGCTACTAACGAAGTCTGCCATTAGAATTGATCTCATATTACTTAAAGTTTCAGATACAGAAATGAGTGTCGGCTGTTAATTTTCTTAGGGAATTGATTAATTAATATGTTTTTTATAAATAATTTGATATAAATCATTGTTTTATCTCTTGATTTTTTAAGGAAATCCGCAAATTAATAATATAAAAGTTTTAGAGAGTTGACTGAATAATAGTCACGTACCAAGTTGATCTAGCTATTAATATTAAATTATGACTTTTTACAGTGTTTTATTGTTGTTCATTCACTTACGTTATTACCTTGTGATACGAATTTAACTTTTTAAACATCTTTTTTGCCAAAAAGGTACCAATAAACTATTGGAATGTGTAATTTTGTATATATTTTTTGACATAATTCCTATGATATTGATTCAAATTTTGAATGCAAAAAGGACTTTTGTGCTTTTTTATCATAGTGGGTAACAGCTATCACAAAGTCCATATTGTACATAGATAGACCTAAAAAATACGCTTCTAATGATATATTAATATCTTATATTTAATAAATAAAAATATAAAAAATTAACAAAAAACTGTTTCAAAAATTTGTTTTGGCCGTCCTGTAAAATTTATGAATTTCGACTTGTGTCGCTTTTGTATTCAAGGAGCGATTTGTTTACCAAACTCCGGGAAAATCGCAATACTGGAATTTCATGATAAAAGCCCAATACATTTTCACCCGACCCGGGAATCGAACCCGGAACCTCTTGCACAACAGTCGTATACACTTCCCGCTGCGCCACCGAGGCATAAAATATAGGAAAGTAAATAAAAATTACAAATAAAAGTGACAATTTATAAAAATAATAAGTAGGTACTTTATTTAAGAAAAGCTCTCATTAAACAATATTAAAAACACAGGCATCTATATAAATATAAACAATTGTACTCAACAAATCACTCAAAATCAACAGTTATAATTTGTTCATTGTTCTTCTAAAGGGATTTGCTTATTCCTTTTTAAAATAAAAAATAGAAGTAACTTATACCGTCAAAAAATAAAAATCAAATAACAAACTTAAAACTAATAAGGGCACTTTAGCAGTCTTCTTAATTGTTTATTTAAATCCAGTCTTCTTCTTGTACATTTAAAGTATTTACGAGATCAATATAGAATAAATAAGTGTGAAGATTTTGCCAAAATGGTAACCTGTTTGGTGGAATTAATTTGGATAGAGTTGTGAGAATGGCAGATTTTCGTGCTTCGGTTATACCCCTAGGAATCGTGTTTTGAATTGGATCAGGAATTGACTGTGATTTTATAAGTTTAAGTTTCAGGAAATCCATTTCTCGAATCGCACCATCGTATCCAGTCTTGACAAATAAATTAAAGTTTTGTCTGCGTACCTCTACGTAGACTGTGTCTTTCAAATAAATACGATTTCTTTTCTTAGTTTATGTGGAGATGATTGATCAACATATTTGAAAAAATCAGTAACTTCCATAGCTTTTACAGTTACTTTTCCTGAGTTAGTCATTTGCACACAATCTATAAAGTCACTAAAATCGTATAACTACTTTCTTTGCTTTTTGTAATTGATTTTCAACCTGGTGGTGGAAATTGTCAGCAGACATAAAAGTATGTCCTGGTTCGAGATATTTTATTACAATACTGTTTGCATTTATTAAAGAACTGTTTATTATATGGACTAAAAACGTAAATAATGCCCAATTTTTATTTTGGCTTGAACAATAATTATCAGTCCATACTATTATATCTAGGGCATCGAGAACCGGCCATATTTTAAGAACCGGTTCTTTCGGTTCCAGTGACAACACAGAACCGGGTACCCGGTTCTTTCGGTTCTTTTCGGTTCTTTTGCTAATTTATTAGAATTTTGTTCGTAAAGTCCACACCCAAACCTGTAACACTGTTACTTGTTGAGAAAAAAATTCCATCATGCCACACTGTTACTCGATGCAACTGCTTGCAATTTTTTCTCCCAACCAGTAACACTGCCAAATATTGGTGTTACTGGATGGGAAAAAAGTTGCATCGAGTCACACTGTGTCTTGTTAGGAAAAGTAAACATTTTATATTCTCATGGAGTCACACTTTTTATTTTCTTATTATAATATTAGTGATTGATATTTTTATTATATAGAGAGTTGCTAGTTGCTACTAATCGTTAGACAGTTGCCATTCATCGACATCGACCTTTTTTTTAAATAAACCTATGAATAGGGACATTCTGGAAAAGCGACATTTTAAGTCGATGAATGGCATGATCGTTTTCATTTACGCAGTTTGTTCTCACTGAATAGGTGACCAGCAACCTGATGGAATGATTCATCACCTCAGAAAGTAGTTTATTTTAAAAAATGCCGGGGGTAGCAACTGTCTAACGATTAGTATCAACTCTCTATATAATAAAAATATCAATCACTAATATAATAAAAAAAACGTGTGACTCGATGGGAATATAAAATGTTTACTTTTCCTAACAAGACACAGTGTGACTCGATGTAACTTTTTATCCCATCCAGTAACACAAATATTTGGCAGTGTTACTGGTTGGGAGAAAAAAATTGCAAGCAGTTGCATCAAGTAACAGTGTGACATGATGAGAATTTTTTCCCAACGAGTAACAGTGTTACAACTTACAGGTTTGGGTGTGACTGGATGGAAATAAACCCTTTTGATCAAATCTATAATCTATTACGATATATTTTGAATGAAAAAAAATTTATATTTTATTTAATAAAATTTACAGAATTGTTGTATAATAAATCTAATAAGTATGTAGTACTGCCGAGTGCCATTATTTGGCGTTGGTTTTGTATGCGAGCGTTTATCTAGTGCTTATTTGATCGAAGTTGATCGGCGTTAATCACTAATTAGTAGAAGAACCGAAAGAACCGAAAAACCCGGTTCTTCATATTTTGAGAACCGGTTCTTATTGTAGCCCCTAGAACCGGGAATTCCCGGTTCTTTCGGTTCCGGGAAAAACCGGTTCCGATGCCCTAATTATATCAGTACAATTACGTTTGCTAATGAAAAACGCTCTAAAAGCACTAATGATGTTTTCTTGCTTTCTGCCTGCAATTGCTTCATGCCATATTGCGGCGAATGGCAGAGAACTTGTTTTACTGGATCCCAAGGACCTGAAACTTTTATTAAATGCTATAGTTCTCGGACAAATACCTATATAACTGCTTTAAACATATGAATCCTAGGCAACATGATGACTTTTTGCAAATCTGCTGAATAATAGGCTTTATTAATACATTTTGTACACAAATCGACATCTTCTAGATACAATTTTCTAGCCATCTCATATCTTGTCTTGTGAAGTTTATAGGAATTACAGGTAGGTATAACAGCAAGCGGGGTCCTGGCACGTGGGCTGGTGTATTTTAAAACCTTCACAATCTTCGCATTCTTCATTGCCCAAAAGGGTAAACGAGATATTCATATCTTTTTACAAAAAACGTCTATATTATAATTCATATGAAATCGTAATGTTCGGATATTTTTCAATGAAATATTTATACCTACATTAAAGTTGCGTTTTAGGCATAGTTTAGATCACTAGGTAGGTATCTTCGGTTCGATGCATGTATTCTTCGGTAATGGGCAATTGCAGGTCTAAAACTTTCAATGTGGTCTTTTATTGTATTTCTTCTATCTTCTCTTGGTGCTCCCGCTTTCCCCGTTTGTCAGCTTGAGCATCTATTGGTTTTTTTAATTGTGGGATTCAAGTAAAATTTTATTATATAAATACATAAGTGTAGTTACTATATAGCCTTATTAAAATATGTATAAATTAAGTTAAACAAATCTTATAAGTACCTACATTATTTTACCAAATCAAGTGTGTACAAACCTACCTACCTAGTAGGTATTAATAAATGGGACTTAAGTTACGTAAATACGTAGTTTGAATAAATTATGACATTGATTTGGTTTAATATTGTAGTATTTGGTAAATATAAATTATAAAACGAGACTACTCACCGTTAAATATTGTGTTTGTAAGCGAAATAATAGCCGCGCGCGGCGGGTGTGGGTGACGACCGCAGACTGAGGCCCTCCGTATAGTGTATAATCTATGGACTGAGGCGCGGCGCGGGGCGCTGAGTACGCGCGTTCAGAACATGTCATATTGTGCACAACAACATGAATCACTACGCTCAAAAAACATTTACTTACTGCATTTGAATTTCGAAAAGAGAAATATAAAATGTACAACAATAAAAATGCAGTTCATTATGCGAATGCTGCATTTAGCTCTACGATAAGAATAATACTGCAATTTAAATAAGTACTTAGTACTTATATTAGAAAAGACTCATAGAAATATAAAATGTACAACATTTAAAAATGACCTTTATACCCCTTTTCACGTGTCATGTCACCTGTTTGGGTGAGTTTTTAATGAAGAGTAGGAACAAATTAGGAATTGTCCACTAATAACTTAATAGGTAAGGAAACAGCGACATTTCGCTCTTCAATAGGTAAACTAATAGGTAAAAACAGGCATTAAAAGGTAGTCATATGTCTCCATTGATTTTGACCCGAATATAGTATAGTGCTCCTCTGATTCACAGAACAGTTAGTATAAGGTACTTACTTAATACTTACCTAGGTGATATAGGTAGCTATTATAATATAGACGAAATCTAAAGAGACAATTTTCAGTCACATTGCCGACAAAATGAACTTACATTCGCTAATTTCCCAAGAGGTTATTGTTGCGTTTTGGTCTCCAAATCTGCCATTGTTAGCTGAAACCGACTTATTCGGTTTTAACATTCCTAAATTTCTACCTCCGAGACTAAAAAATAACTGCAGACATTGCTTTAAAAAGCTTTGAGTGATAGTAATAACTTATTTTGCAGTTAAATACTACTTAATAGCTAGTAGGATACTAGGACTAATATAATAGGACTATTTGGAGCTTTTAATGGTAAGTACCTACAGACTACCTACTTTTATATTGTTTTTATTTTTATTCATTAAATTAGAAACAAACAGAGTCAATAACTAATTTATATAAATATAACATACCTAATAACTTTGTAAAGCGATGGTGGCTGAATGGATAAGTGACCCGCGTGCTAAACACCCGGTCCGAGTTCGATTCCGACTAGCCTCCTGATTCTGACTCGTTGGATTGCTCCCGGATCGTAAACTTTTTCGAACCTTAGTACGGTGTATTTTTACGGCTTAAGTTATTTAATGTTATAAAATTGTTTACCGTATAGAAAATGAAAAACTGAATATAAGATTTGAACTGACTATCCGAAAATATTTCGACAGCTCAGAATCAGGGGGCAGCAGTATCTATGTGAATTTCACTTTGTGGAATTTATACTGGTCTACCATCCACCGTTAGCAAGTGGTAGTGATTTACCATCTGCTAACGGTGAAGGAAAACATCCTGAGGAAACTCACATACCCTAGAAGAAATTCGATGTGTCTGATCCACCAACCCGCATTAGGCCAGCGTGTGTGGATTATGGATTATGGCCTAAAAACCCTCTCAGCTCTCTAGATAGAGGAGAGGAGACCCGTGCAGCAGTGGGACACCTTTGTTCGGTGTAGGACAGATTCGGGATCAAAAGCTGCAAGTGTGTGTGCTGTTGTTAAATCGTAATTTTCATTTAACAAAGCGACAACGCGCATGTGGTATTCTTTCTCCTGGTGTTGCAGACGCCCATAGACAACGGTTACTGTTTACTAAATGGTGGGTCGTAAGCCCGTTTGCTGCCATCCTGGTATAAATCAACAAAAACAAACAAAAATTTCTTCCTATTTTAAACAGTTTATACTTACAACTTTGACCGCCACGCTAATTGAAAAACTGTGTTCCCCACGCCAAGCAATATACAATATGAACAGTTATAAATGTTCCTGATAATGAAAATCAACAATAGCCAACTTGTGGACTTAAAATAGGTTATATTTAATATTTTTCAAATTACAAAACAAAAGATCTTTTTGCAATAAGCCTTCATTTAGGCACCTAATATCGTAAAAGAGATAAAATCAGCAAGGATACAATGACTGGAACGTTCAATATTTCAAAGAATATATCAACTGAAAGTATTTTAGCCAGCAATTCCAATGATATACGGCAAAAAAGGCTCAACAAGCAACCGACGTATACAGCTTTTGTTCTTTTTATGCTGAAAACGTTGGGAAAACGTCCGTAAAATGAAAAATCCAGCGAATTCCCGGACAAAACTACTGCGAACTCCGAAATATAGGGTACATTTTGTTTCATGTCCGAGAAAGGATTAACGGCTTAAAAGATTTTTTGTTCCGTTTTATTTTTGTCCTAAGGATATACTTTATTTAAAATATAATTTACGTAGATATTGGTACCTACTTGAAAATTATGATTTAACACTGGCAAATGTGGATAACGGTGTGAGTGCATATAGGTATTATATTTTAATTATTTACGATATTTAGAATATAGCGCTTGCTGCACGGTTGCAATCTGGCGTTCCAACAGAGGTGGCCTTGGTGGGAGCTTGGATGCCATCCGTGTAGTTTGTACCTACCTATGAGATTTGGATTACATCTGCTCGTAAGAAGGATGGCATCTCATGATTACATGCAAGATCACATTCTCGGAACGCAAGATTACAACCGTGTGGCGCTCGCTTAAGAATATTGTGTTAAGTACTGTTTTTTTGTCTCTAAATAAATATATAAAATACCAGAACTGGTATTTACTGGTAGTAAATATATAAAAAAATCTTAAGATCATTGCCTCCACCCTATCTTAGTAAATTATTTAGTCCGAGGTTACTAGGAGGATAGATAAGATTTTTTTGTGGGTTTTGTCCATTGATAGCCCTATGTTTCTATTCCTTTCTGTCACTTAGACCCGTCATTTACTAGAGCGAGAAAGAGAGCGTCTCGTCTCTCACTGTCATGTCTACAGTCCATGCCACCAATCATTCTCGAGACGTCATACATTTTAAAAGGTTCTCTGTACAAGTAGGTTCTCCGTGTAGTGACGGATTAAGAATACATAATGACACTACCCCATATCACCCGTTTTGGGTTTCGTAAAAGAGTTTAAGTTTTAAACAGACAAGAGCACTGTGAGAAAAGGAAAATCGATACAAACCCTATACAAACCCGTCTGGCCAGCGTGCGTGTAGCAATAGTAGGCTAAATTCCCTCCGAAATATTTAAGGAGACCCGTGCCCAGCGGTGGGACTTTTTAGGTAGTACAGATTTAGAGGTTAGTTTATATTATATTGATAGTCACAACAGCATGTCTTAGCGAACCTTTAAACAAAAGACGAGTATACACTACAACAATTTAATAGGAAATTAAATTCATCACAAGACATAACTAACTCATCGTGCGGAATGGTTTCAGCTGATTATAATCATTTTGTTCATTATCAATATCAACTAGTATATGAGAGTAAAGATGGTGTGCACTCTTCGATATAATGACGTATTTCAAATTTGCCAGGCCATCGGACTTAAATCCTTTTACAGTTTTAACGAGATGGTATCTGGAACAAATAATAAAATTAGCAATATTGACAAATTCAGCTGATTAGTCGGTCAATGAGCTGGAATTGCAGCGATTACGGATCTTTGATAGTAAACCTATATAATCGGTGTAGGTACGCATACTGGCGCATGGTGAGCATCAAAATTGGTGTAATGATCATTGAACAGTCTTTTAATAGAAGGTTAATTAAGAAAAAGAAAACAAATTTCTTAAATTTCACACGACCTTAGCTGGAGCCAGTCTTCAATATAACATAATGTATACTAAACAATATATATACAGAACAGCAATCCGACATTCTAATATAATTCATCGGAATGCGACAACATTCTGCGGTTCACCAATAACGAACTAAACTAAATTAATTACAAGATATACATAATATGTACATTGTATATACAAACATCAATCATCCATGAGTTCTGCAAATAGCTATAACTAATAATATTCTATTCAGTTCATCTATTACAAGATTTGTCCGTGTACGATGGATTAAGAATAGATACATAAGTCAATACCCCATCCCAACCTGTGGGTGTAGTAAAAGGTGACTAAGGGAAATACCTTGTGCAGACAAGAGCACTGCGAGAAAAGAAAAATTCGACTTAATAAACCCTATGCGCCGACCCGTCTGGCCAGCGTGGTATAGTAGGCAAAATTTCCTTCACATTCTTCGGAGAAGACCCGTGCCCAGCAGTGGGACGGTTATGGGTTGAAATGATGATGACTTCGAAACACACAACTAAATTCCAAAAAATTGGCAAAACAATCTTAATTTCAAACATAAAAGATTTATATTGCTTACCTGGAATTAAAAAGAGGTTGTTGTTTGTATTGTATAACGGTAAACACACCAACTGATTTGTTAAGTTTGCTTATTGAAAAACCAACCGCTCGGAGTCTGGAATTAAATAAAACTGTTTTTTTAAACGACTTCAAAAAAGGAGGAGGTTATATCACTGTAAAGTAAGTGAGGTCATAATTATCGATCAGTACGAGCCGTCCACTAGGTACGATCACATGCAAGTGCGAGCGGCAACAGATGTACGTACTAGTACGTAGCTTAACAAACTCTTTAGGCTTAGCACCGACTTCAAACAGATTGTTAATAGGGTATATATACTTTAAACAGGTAGGTAGGTTTTTTCTTCTTAGAATTAAATATCTAATTCAGTTTATTTTTCGCTTTTTGTACTGTTTTGAAGTCGATTTAATATTTTTTTGTAAAAAATAGTTTATTACACAAACCATTCTAATGACAACCAACTGGGCCTCGCAATGTATAAGGCCGCCTTCATAGTGCAACTTACCTCCAAAAAATTTCATTAGCTTGTCTCGTATATTCATTTGAGAACCCATTACTTTTCACAACCATATCCATTGTCATAGACACCACAGCACCATAACCAGACATCAATTCTTCATTAGAGAATCTGACCAAAAAGATAGAATCTGAACAATAAGAAACTTCAAGAGTTTTAAATCAATACTTAAAAGTCGCGTGGAGCTTCACCCCCGTCGTTCTTTATTTGGCAACTGCTCAGAGCCCATTGGCCGTAGCGTGATGTTATATAGTCTATAACCTTTCTCAATGAATAGGCTATCCAACACTAAAAGATTTTTTAAAACGGGACCAGTAGTTCCTGAGATCTTAGCGTTTAACCAAACAAACTCTTCAGCTTATAATATTTATTTAGTATAAAGATACCTACTATTGTCCGTGTAGTGACGGATTAAGAATACGTAATTGTCACTACCCCATCTCAACCCGTGGGTATCGTAAAAGGCGACTAACGTAATAACTTTTTGCAGACAAGAGCACTGCAAGAAAAGGAAAATTCGAAACAATCCCTATACCATCCCGTCTGGGCAGCATGGTATCGTAAGCTAAAATCCCACCACATTCTTTGGAGGAGACCCGTGCCCAGCAGTGGTACGTTTATGGGTTGAGATGATGATGATCTACTAATATAAAGAAATCATTACCTCCGTTTTCGGATCTTGTTATCATCGATTGAGGAGCTAAGAAGTCTCGGGAACGGTGCACAAGAATACGGTATCTCCATATTAGACGGCAAGAGTTCCAGATCGTGAAACACCATGCACTGGAATTTCTCCAACTTTATTACTTCCTGGATCCCGACGTTATATAGGCGACCCCTGTTGAATTTCTTCGTACCTACAATCAAAGATCTTTTCTTAGATGTTCTTTTGCTAAATATTGAGAAGGAGAAGAGTCAAACATGAATATTGGATAAAAGAGAAATGCGTTAGAAAACTTTTTAGTTAGGCACTGAGTAAAAATCACCAACAGTAAGTACTGTCATCAACAGTTTATTACCAAGCTGATGCCAATATCCAGTACATAATTACAACACAAAAAAACTGTTTATGCTGCAATATCATCATAATATCAGCCTATTGCAGTGCACTGCTGGACATAGGCCTCCCAACACGGGCCACAACACTCTCCGCATCCAGTCCGACCCAGACCAGACCTAAAAAAGGTCGCTGGGTCGGACTGGATGCGGAGTGTTGTGGCGCGTGTTAGGAGACCTATGTCCAGCCGTGCACTGCAATAGGCTGATATAATGATATTAAAATACTAAACCTTGTCATCAATAATACCACAAACATTTTAGATTGTATTTGGCATTTAAAATTGATAATATTGCAACCCATTATGTAATGGAAATAAGGTGAAGCCTATGTCCAGCCGTGGGCGTCATTAGGCCGATATGATGATGATGAATGTCTCACTGCTGGGCAAGTGTTTCCTGCTATCAATCTAGAGAGCTAAACGCTGTAATTTCGCAAATATTACCTGACTGCTCAATAATAAAAATTTGATATTCCAATTGCTGTGCCATCAGAAACGGATGAATGTTGTACAAAAATATATTCAGTATGGATTCTGGACCACTGAAATTAAAAATTATATTATATTATTTTGACACATTCACACAACGCCATCTAGTCACAAATTAAGCTATTATATTTTCTTGTGTTACGGCTACTAAACAGCTGATATACTAGGTACTAATAACTTAACTTAGTACCTATATCTATAATATACCAAAAAAAACCAGTTCGAACGAAACTCTCTATGCGTAAGTCCGACTCGGACTTGACCGGTTTTTCTATTCGATAAGGTATCTTCAGCGAAAATTAGGTGAAGCCTATGTCCAATAGTGGATGTTATTGGGCTGATATGATGATGATTGGTGCCGTAAACGTGGTGTAATTTTAGCTTCCGTCGAATAAACTAGTTTCAGGATATTGATACCAGTTATTAGGCTGTGTTCTCACCAGAGACGTGCCAGCATGCTATGTTTACTATGAACCAATAGAATTCATTTACCTGACGCAAATCACGCGGTCCGAGTTCGATCCCGAACGCCAGTACCAATGTGGACTTCACTTTGTGGAATTTATATGTACTAGTCAAGTGACTTACCATCTGCTAACGGTCAAGGAAAACATCGTGAGGAAACTCACATACCCTAGAAGAAATTCTATGAGTATGTCTGATCCACCAAACCGCACTAGGCTAGCGTGAGTGGATTATGGCCTAAACCCTCTCAGCTCTCTAGTTAGAGGAGAGAGGAAACCCGAGCCCGGTATTGGGACTAAATGGGTTGCTGATGATGACGTCGTCACGTCACGTTACTGTGTGATAGTTATGCTTACCTGTACGGGATTATAATGGCAACGTTATTCTTAGTAGAACAGTTCGGCGGATGGTAATAACCCCCTTCTTTAACCAAGGGATACGTGATATTTAATTGAGACATATCTATACCCGAAATGTTTACTGCAAATGTACCTGAAATGAATTCCTTTATGTATTATTTATTTATTTAAACTTCATACACAATACAATGTATAGGCGGACTTAATGCCTAAGGCATTATCTACCAGTCTACCTTTGGGTGATGCAGAGATATGGCAAAGTAGGTGCATGTAAAGTAATGAGTTGTGGATTTTCTGAACGTACATAGCATATATATATAAAATTACGAGAGTATTACGAAAGTGGTACAAGAATTAATTAAAAAATAACAAAAGCCCGACTGCCTAAATGTAGCTTTTGGCAATCAATTTGAAGCAATGAATTCGAAGAATACACTGGTAAAAGGTCTATAGGCTTAGATATAGAGATTCGTTGATGAATACGAATATAACAACACTTTGCACTTCAAAATCGGTCAAGCTATTTAACTTATAAGAGACAAGTGGAGCTGTGGGCAATAGTTACTGCATATATAATTGAATTAGGCTATTAATTAGCTTTCATCTGATACCCATATTGCGATTGCACTAAAAAAAGTCTGTTTTGACAGTTTACGTCCGCCATATTGGTTTTTTGTTGACGTCACCATAGCCTATGACACTCGGGGGGAAAATACAAATCTAATGATGTTTCACACTTTAAAATCAGCCAAGCCGTTTAGGCTACAAAAGGTCACAATGGAACAGACATGCCCACATACATACGCGCGAAAAACATTGCCCTCCTTTTTAGCAGTTGTGTAAAAAACGAGCATGTTGCTCATTGGTAGGTAGCTGTGGCAATCACCGCCTATGTTGGGGGATGCATCAGTAATGTTTAAGGTCCAGTACAGCTTAATTGCCTTCTCTGCTGCGAGCATAGCGAATGCCATTTTTCCCGAATAGATTAATCGAGAAAATTAAAAACATTTAACAACATAGGAGGTACAACGGGGTCTTCGCAATAAACTCTATTAAACACCATTGAAAAGATTATGCCCTATATAAACTACGTTTACATCCGTGTAGTGACGGATTAATAATACATGTCAATACCCCATCTCAACCCGTGGGTGTCGTAAAAGGCGATTGCGTAATCTTATCCAGACAAGAGCATTGCGAGA
The DNA here is from genome assembly GCA_905147015.1 of Laspeyria flexula. Classification (NCBI taxonomy): domain Eukaryota; kingdom Metazoa; phylum Arthropoda; class Insecta; order Lepidoptera; family Erebidae; genus Laspeyria; species Laspeyria flexula. The sequence continues at coordinate 3,606,844 of LR989964.1, read as the reverse complement.
AAAGGAAACAATCCCTATACCAACCGTTCTGGACAACATGGTATAGTAAGCTAAATTCCTTCCATATTCTTTGGAGGAGACCCGTGCCCAGCAGTGCGACGTTTACGGGTTCAAATGATGAAAAAATAAAAGATGATGAACCTACGTGTCACTTATCTGAATGAGACAGTGATTTTGCGAATTCGGTCTCATTTTTGGCGTCCAATAATCGTTTTTCGTCGTCGCGTGGCATAAAATTAGCTTTTATTTGAAACGTGAACCAAAATACTTGACTCTCACATCACAGTTAGTCTCAACCTGAGCCTAATAATGTCACACGAGTCTAATATAGATCTATCTTTATAAGCGTAACAGCCTTCAATATCAAAACGAAAGCTTAAAACTTGTACTTATTATTTTAAGAATAGATCGCATTTTCGATTGGCATTATGTACTTACCGGATAGTTGCTTCGTTTCACAGCTTGGTAACTGCGAATCGTTTAAATCAGCCACGTGCTTAGCTAAAACATATTATTATAACAACGTTAAAATAAATACGAATAAATGTAATTTCAGAATATTTAACAACTGTATTGTTATTAGCCAATTTTATACCAGTTTTATTAGAATCATCTGCAATATTAGGTGTCAGATATTCATCTGTAACAAGCGAAAAAAATATTTATGATATTAAACTAAGTATAGTAACTACCTTCAAGTCGGTTATTAGGAGCAAAACAAATGAGTCCTATCGGCCGTCATCGCAACTAGGGATGAGTTGCGATCAAAGACCTACCTGTACTAAGTAAAGTCTCTACTGAAAACCCTACCTCAGACGGGCGAGTGATTTCCGTATGCCTAGTGATTGAAGCACAACCAATTTTCGCAATCATAGTTGGCCAAAGAAACACCTCCATTTCTAGTTGATTGCATTCCTAGTCGCAGGTAAATTATATTATCGCAGCTTCGGACACATGTAGGCTGATGTTCCCTAGAAGCCTTATGGATATATTTACAGGCTCTGAATACTTACTCCGACTAGCTTCTATAAACAATATTACAAGAACAAAAATTGTTGTTACCTCCACGATCTGCCAGTGAATTTCCAATTGCCATCAATCCATCCGAAACCCAAAAATAAGTTTTCTTAAATAGGACATAGTGCAGAGTAATTATCAACAAAAATATTGTAAGCCAGTTCTTACAAGATCTTATTTTTAGTTCTGGCTTGCTAAACAAACACTTTTGATATGCACATGGACGTTCTCGCCTTTTTAAAGATTTGAAATGATAACGATGAATTTTGGAGGCCGCCATTTTGAAGCATTAATTTACCGGTTTTATAGCAGGTGTATTAACTCTTTGTATACAGTTTACAACCAATATTCGTAACAATTGTCTTCTAAATTCACCTGCAAGGTAATAAAGGTACGGATAACCTAAAGTTAGAAAATTCATTTGAACTATTTTCTGATCTGTGCTAGCAGATAGCCTCGAAAGTATTCGAGGTTCGAAAAAGGTATGTATTAAATCAAGTAATCTTAATTGTTTTTTTATGTTTCTAAAGTCTGTTTCTTAACGCGTTTTGATTTGGTAATAATATCGTAATAATTTGATAGAAAAATATGATATTAATAAATTTTTCAAGACATCAATCAAGAAATTTGTAAAATAGATTATGACATGACTTGATGATCGAGTAAATTTCTTTGGTTAAATGACAAGTTTTTGTGTCAGCATAGTGAAAAGAGAATATAACCACTACGATTTAGCATAAAGGTTATATTAATTATACCGTCATCGATAATTATTATATCATCATCATCATCATATCAGCCCAATGACGTCCACTGCTGAACATAGGCCTCACCTAATTTCTGCCACAGCGAGCGATTTTACTGATCACTCACGTAAGGAAGAAGGGCTTCAGTCCCGTAAGGGATCGCCTCCACCAGTGAGAGAATCGCGGCGATATTGTGTCGCTTATTTCTATACACATTCTTAGAACATGCCGACACATGGCGCGATTTACTAGCTCGTGAAGGCGATCGATCCCTAAGGGGATCTTTAGGGAGAGTGTGCAACAATCGCCGCCGCGTGCGTGAGTGTGTGGCGCGCGCGACGCGTGAGTGCCACCAATAGAATATAACTACTACGTTTGATTGACGGGAGTAATCCGTAATTCGATATCATTCACGTAAAGGAAGTCGGGACTGAAGGGTTTCTTCAGTCCCGACTTCCTTTACGTGAGTGACCCGTAATTAAATGTTTAAAATAATATATTTGAGTAATTATTTATATCATGTCAATATTTTAATATTATTAACACAAAATACCTGTAGGTGCCGTATCTTAGATTCGTAGGATAACTTACTTTAACTTTTAACTCAAACTAATGCAACTGAACGTCTTCAACTGTGGTCCAAAGAAAACTGTACACAAAGTGGATAAACACACTACTTATATTAATTTTTTACAGTGAAAAGAACGCAACATGGATGTGAGAGCATATTTTTCAATCATTTACGCAGATTTAGTTCGCAGAATTTGATTATGTTTGCAGCTTCTACGTAGTTAGCGTGTTGCCAAGACATGGAAATATTGCTGTATTCATTGTAAGACACCCATGAGCAGGGCCGGATTTAGAGGTGTGGAGACCCCGGGGCAGCAATGACGGCCCCTAAATTAATTTCCGAATAAAAACTCAAAATCGTTTATTGCGAATGTAGTGTACTTTTTTTTTCTCTTTATTTCAATTACAATCTAGCAAATTTAAAGACTAATTAATAATTTTATTTTAACCTAATTTGCTCAGTAAACATTATGCTAAGAATGAATCCAATAACTTTTCTTAGTACCTATCTGTTAAGGGGGAGTCACTCTGTTCATGTGTTAACTAACTCAAAAGGTTTAGTCCTTTTTAGTCTTTTAACTAGGTTCGTGTTGTCAAGGAGCTGGATGGCCTCGACGTTCACGTGATGATGAAGTCTACGGTCATGTGCTTCTGCATATCTTTGGATAACAGTGTCCACAACAACCATATTTAGGTCCCGGTGGAGGTCGCAGTTCCTAATGTACCAGGGCGCGTTAACGATATCCCTAAGTACTTTATTTTGGAATCTTTGATTTCTCGATTGCTTTTACTAGTACAGCCCCATAGCTGAATACCATAAGTCCAAATTGGCATTAAAACCTGTTTGTACAGTAGGACTTTATTATGTACTGATACGGGTGAATATCGACCAATAAGCCAGTACATATTTTTATAACGCATATCTAGTTCTTCTCGCCTTTTCTTGACGTGTGCTTTCCAGCGTAGCTTTGCGTCAAGCGTCAGACCAAGATACTTAGCTGTGTTTGCGTAAGGTATTTTCTGATTATTGATAAACACCGGGATGTACTGCGGGTCTGCGGCTTCTTGTTAATGAAGTCAATATGAGTGGATTTCGTTTCGTTAAGCCTTATTTGCCATTTTCTCGTCCAATCATGAATGTTATTAACGGCAACTTGGACCTTTTCTGCGGCTTCTTTATAGCTATCTCTTATTGCCATGATAGCTGTATCATCAGCAAAGGTTGCTATGATGTTATTTTTAGTTACTGGAATATCGTAGGTGTATAGAAGGTACAGGACCGGACCTAGAACTCTACCTTGAGGTACTCCAGCGTTTATTGGCATAAGATTTGACACAGCTGTGTCCCTGCCCATGATATCATAAGGTAGTTTTGCACTAAAGAACCGGGATGGTTATGTGCGACTCGCCGGTCCGATAACGACCGGAATACTCACTAAAACCTCTCTGTGCACAGTAGTTGTTTTATGAGATTGTGTGAGATTGTTGTTATAAGAAGAATTTTGAACCATTCGGAATTATAAAAATCGCGACTTTAAAATTCGTCTTTGTGAATTTCGGAATAAAGTTTTTCGTAATGTAAGTACTTAGTGTACCCAAATTTAATTAATAACAAGATAATCGGTTCAATTGTCTGTTTCTATGAAAGGAGAACGGCAAACATACCAAATTGCTTCGTCGTACGAACTTGGGAAGTTATCAAGCCCTGCAGCTTTAGTGCCTGCACAATTGTTTCCGGAATTAATTCCTGGCATTTAGCGCCAACGTCCCGGAATCGAAGTTGCGCAAAGGAAATGGAGAATTTAGAGCCCCAGACAGCCGCGAACGATTTAGGTACCAAGGTACTTTAATTTTCTAACTGGGTTAAATTTGTTTATTACCTACGCATAACATTTTTTCGATCCATGTCAGCGTTTCAGCGTTTTGAGTTAGGATTCAAAACAAAAAAAAAAGTACCTACCCCCTCCCCCTTTATATCTGTTTGCGATGAAAAAATGTGAAATAATTCCAGTTGATACATGTTTAAGTAGGTAAATATTACAGAAAAAATAAAACGATGGTTCTAAGTTTTTTTTTGTATTCACCAAAAAAGGCTAACCGCATAACTAAATTTGTTTGCTAAATCTTTAAGAAGACCTTTATCAATCAATCAATCAATCAAATAATTAATTCAAAGCTCATCTTTAACTCACCCAAATAATAAACAAAAAGCAATTTCATATCATTTATTTATATATTAAGACAAAAATCTAAAACTACACTACAACATACAAATACCCGATTTCCTACAGTCTCATTTGATAGGAACTGGACAATACATAAACTTATAAATGAGTAAATTATAAATGTACTATTCCACCATGTTATAGACGAAATAATAGGAGTTTGTTTCTTTAGTGAAGCGTTAAAAAACTTTAACTATACACGCAAGGCAAACAAGCGATAATATAATTGGGGATACAACAATGCTAAATAAGGATTAACTCCAGCGCGAGGGATTATGGTAAGGTGGGTTAATTACGTGTACATTTCATAATCGGATGATTTTAGCATAACATAAGAGATTGGTTCACAAACTTTCAAAAGAAAGAACGTTGACTGTACTGTATCAAGGCTGATTTTTTTTTTTTTGAAATGAATAATGCAAAAACGACTGTAAAATTTATTAGCCGACTAACAACCCTAAGAATAAAATTAGGGAAGAAATTTTTACCAGCTCGAATTTCATTTATTTTGCAATGTATCTATGAGAATGTATTGTGTCATTTCAGCTGTGTACAAATATATTTTGTTTGTAGTTTGTTAGGTGAACTTATAAGAAAGAAGGATAATTTAATTGTGATTTGTAAAAAATAAACAATTATTTTTTACTTTTTGTGCTTTTTATTATTTTGAAGTCAGTATTTTTTATATTATTGAACTAGACACATGACTTGTTACCATCTGCTAACGGTGAAGGAAAAATCGTATTTTTAAGGGAGCACTCCTTACTTATAACAGATGCTAAAATTTTTTCAGCAAACATTTACAAATGGCATATTATTATACCTCTCAACAAAACGACTTAAGTGCTATGAAGATACGCTCTTTTGCTGCGGAACCCTACATTGAGCATAGTCAGAAATGCTCTTAAACGGTTTTTATTCAATTATGAATACAAACCTATTCAGAGGGACACTTTATTGACCTCGTCTAAGATACAAAAAGCTGTGAATTTTTTCACCTTGTTCAATACATAACAAACATCTGGATTCGACAGGAATTTACAAACGTAAATATCGCCATTATCTGTATCTTCCTCTAATTTTTTGAAAATCTTAGCTACTTCTAAAACATAAGGACTTGTGCCTGTCTCTTGAAGGAGAACGAAGTGCCAAGGTAAACACGTGCGCAGCACATTCCATATAACGGACTGACTGACAGCGTAACATAAGTATGGATTCGGCTCCACTACACTTATATGTTCTTCCTCCACATTTTCCTCCACTTTATCGGCTTCCTTCTCCTCCGAACAAGGTGGACAGATATATGTAGTCGCTACTAATTCAGAAGATAGATTTCTTTTAGAAGTCGCTTTCTTTGCCGTTTTCAGTGCATGAGAACCCTGTGTACTGTCTGATTTCTTGGTGGGTTTTGCTTTTTTACCTTTTTTCTCATTTACATTCACATCGTTTGACAATTCAAAAATACTTAAACCTTCACAATAATTTACAACCTGCGTCAGGAGAGTCTCTATAAATTGTTCTGCACATACCTTTGCGCATGCTAGACAAGCATCTCTATATTGTTTATCCTTTATCAACTTACAAACCACTTCTTCACACTGTTCAAGTGAATAGCATATCCTTTTCCCAACAGCCATTGATAGTGCAGTAGCAAAACCTTCGATTGCATCAGCTCCTTTACAAAATGCTAATAAAAACGCCGAATAATTCATTATATCTGGTTCTGTTTCAAAAAGTTCAAATAAAAAGTTCTTGACCAAAGCTTTTCGTAACATTGCATTTTTATTTTCGATATTATAATCAGATTCGTACCAAAGCTCTTCATCGATAAAATCATCTCTACTAATCAGCTCTGTCGATTCAAGATCTCTGCATCTTAAATTATTGCGATATTCTATCAACTCTTCGATGGTAGGATTTCTCAAATTAAGACAAGATATGAGAAAATCTCTCCAATCAACATACACTGTATCTCCAAATATATTATATACTAGTTTCGATACTTGTCCAGGATCTATTCTTGTCCACGCTTCCGGGAAAATACCTTCATTACATGATTCTTTTCCATAGAAAATAAAATCTTGTATTAAGTATATAAAAGCTTCTTGTAGAATAATGCCAGTAGGAGCTATCAATTTAAAATAGGTTCTTAAGGTAGCTAGCTGGCTCATTTTAAATTGTTTTGGGTCTTGTATAGATGGCTCAATTTTCTCTAGCGGCTCTGGCGGAAAGTGCAAGAGATTAGGATCGATAGTAAACGTATCATGCTCAAGAACTAAATTTTCAGGTATGCGTCTTGCATTCTCAACAGCCATCTGTAAATATTTGCAAAGTCTTTCAACGGATGTTATTTCATTCATGTAGTAATTGTTAATGGAGTATTCTATTTCCATAAATGTTGCATAAATGGTATCATTGAACAATTTCATGTCACGATAGCATTTGTATTGCAACGCCAACATTCGTGTGCTAGCTCTAAACATCTCTCCATTGATCCCCATGGTCCATTCTTCAATACATTTGTACACATTCTCCATAAAATTCTGTTCAATGTTGACTGATATTGCCGAACTTTCTCCTTTCTTTTTAAATGGTGCTTGTATTTTGGCTGCCTCAGCGTATTCTCTTGCTATAATTGATCGGTAAGAGTCATTGGTTTCTTTAATTATTCTTATAGCATTTTTAACATTACTTTCAATTATGAAATTGAAGGGATTGTTCGTGTAGTCAATTTCAATATTTTTCAATTGCAAATCAAGAAAATCGGCCTTTAACTTCCTATAAACCTTGTCGTCACCTACTCTCTTACCGTTCGACACAGGATCAGAATCAGGATCTCTGTATATCTTGTTTAATTCCTTCGGTGATAATCTATCATTCGGTGGCATCCGTTTTATCATGGCAAAGTAAAAGTCATGAAATGCTTGAAACGTCATTATAGATCTGCAAATTAATGTAAGTAACAATAAATGTAAGTATAATATATATATAACTATAAGTAAGTAAAAGATATCTTAGGGTTGTACCACATTTGACCACACCGCATCGATTTTCTATTCTTTTCTGTCATTTCCCAAGTAGCAAAATGTGCTCCTGTAAATATCCTAGGACTACATATTTTTTTTACTCCTATAGAGATCGTATTAACGTTTATAGGGCTGGATTTGGGCGCACTTTACAGGAGTATTCGCTCCTACAGTAGTTTTAAAACAGTCAGCGAAAGTGCAAATTGATCTTATTATCGTTTTATTGAATGCTTCTGTAGGATCATTGATGTCCTATAAAGATCCAGCGTGATTAGTCCTTTAACGATCGGCACATAGCGCTACTGACTGGAGTAATTGATCCAATATTGATCAGCGTGATGACATAACTTAGATTATTCATGTTTCATGTATGCGTCTTATTTGATTTGGAAAAAAAAATATTTGGAGTAATCTGTAATATTATTCTTTACTAATTTAAATCAAATTTAATTAATATTATTATTTCACTCGTAATCGTATGTTTAGAGAAACTGACTTGCGAAATATATTTTATTGATAAAGTATTCGATACTAATAAACATATTATGTTTATGCGCCTTTACAAGTCGTAACGTAATCGTTATTTGTTTATTCATTAATTAATTAATAAATGCTAAGCCGTGGAATTCGTCCATATTGAAATGCTCCTGGTAAGCTCCTGAGAAGAGCCCTACAGTGCTGTTTAGTTTAAGTTAATGTTATTATAGGAACATAGACATGGGCACCATATTGTTTTATGCTTTTAGAGTTCCTTGAGAAAAATATAACAACAGAAAATGAACACGAGTAGGTGCATAGTATTCATTAATTTCATCAAATTCTATTCTAGACTTTGAAACATTTTTATCATTTCTCTTTGAAGATAATTTAAATTTTTGATTAATTTGATGTGTTTACCCATTAATGTCCCACTGCTACGGGGTCGGGTCTTGTTTATTTCATTTTTCTATATATTTAAAAATCCATTTTTAGGTTGTTTGTTTTGTTTAAAAGAAGTCAAATGTGAACAAAATGGCTAATATGGATTTCCGATCATTCTAGTAATAGCAAATGCAGGACAGTTATAAGTAGAATCTTACCTAAAAATAGTAGCACGATGTGCAAGTTTGATGCTAACCCAAAACGTTTATAAGATAACTTTTCTTATAGAAGAATAAAACAAGACGTATACTAGAATAAATAGTCTTACTAAATGCATTTATAGGATCAATACTAATTGTTTTTATTTAAGCACTTATAAGACTGCCAGTTCCTATATTAATCATATAATGTAATCCTCTAAGTCTAAACATTTATAAGACCATGTAATAGGAGTGAATGTGCTTGTAGCGCAAATCTTCCCATGTGATGCTTTTATAAGATAATGATCTTAATCAAAGCGTCTATTAGTGTGCTATAAGACGTTTAGTCTAATAAGTTCACAATTATAGGAGAATTTTGCTGCTTGGATTAGAACGGTGTCATTTACTAGAGCGATATAAAGAGTGGGAGCCGAACGGCACGTCAAATCCGGCGCTCTGCGGTTCCACTCTCTTTTTCGCTCTAGAAAAAATACCGTTATAAGTAATAGAAGTGCGATTCGGTGTAGGTGGTAGGTTTGGTGATGCATATTATTCACTAGTTACAAGTGTGTAATCTAATAAGGTTGTATTTTTAATCGATTTCATCGTTTCGATTAATTCTGTGAATCGTTGGGTGAATAAATTTGAGGCAGAAGATGGTTTGCAGAGTGCACAAAGAAGTAAAAGGCCACTTCATATTAACAAGGATCTGCGAAGTTATATGGTAACGGAGCATAAAACGAATGGATGGACAGCCACCAAACGTTGTGCCGATGAGTTCGATACTTCAGTTGTTTTATTATTAGGGTTCCCAAAATGGCAAATCCCTTATAATTATATAATTATAATTAAGTATGTATGTCAAGCCGGGTACTCACTAGCGAGCCGTAACTGTAACCGTTGTATGTACTGTAACCAAAAAACATAGTGTGTACGTGGTTCGCAAACCTGCTGCGAGCGGTACGCGTGCGGCTTGCAACGAGCCGACGATTATCGGTTTTTGCCGCGGATCAAAGAGCGCTCGCAGCGCGCTCGTAGCGTGCTCGTGGACGTCAAGAGGAGAGGTTGTCGCTAGCCGCTGCGAACCCTATGTATTTTCGAGTTATATTTCATATAACTCGAAAATACATCGTATATGTAATATGAAAAAATATGTACAGTAGATCACTTCTTTCTCGATACATTCTATGAATCCACCATCTTCGTGGCCGTTTATGATCATCGAGTAAGGCATATATAAGTAAGTATGCTGCACAGGCGAGAGACACTTCGTCCGACATCGTGTAGTTACAAACCAAAACTGAGGGCAGAGCAGGCATCCCCGTTCGTTACTCCCCGTACACACTAGAACCTCACTAGAACCTCGTTACTGTATCTGTTTGGTTACAGTTACAGCTCGCAAAATGAGTACGCTCGGTGAAAGCGTTCCGGCGACGTCATGAGCCTAAACTGTAGCACGCGTACACACTAGAACCTCGTTACTGTAACACGCAAGTTACGGTTACGGCTCGCTGGTGAGTACCTGGCTTCACAGGTATTTTACTCAAAACCCGATGTATATTATGAAATGAAATTTGGATAATAGGTGTCTTGTGTGGGCCGCTACAAGGTTTGGTGGTCAAATAATAAAAATAAATATTTTGAAGAAGAGTAATGAAACAAACAATGTAACAGAAGCTGATTTTTTTTTTATCTAACATATATTATATGAATGTCACATATTTCGACAGTTCTTTTAAAAACACTAGGTTTCTAAAAAAGTTTTTAGATTATGAAAATATTTTCAGAAATAAACGCTCCGAAAGTAGCATAAATTGTGTATCCCTTGAGACGGACAGATAGACAACGGAATGATCCTATAAGGGTTCAGTTTTTCCTTTTGAGGTACGGAACCCTAAAAATAGGCCTATATAAGGCAACAAATGGACGATTTTGTGCCAAATATGGATTGTATTGTATTATAGTGGCAGTGGGTAGGGCACATAGATCGTAGAACTGATGGCCGATGGGAGAAAAAGGTTCTCGAGTGGCGGCCACGTATTGGAAGGCGCAGCGTGGGACGGCCCCCCACCAGATGGACCGACGACATGGTCAGGTTTGCGGGCTGCCGTTGGTTGCAGGCGGCACAGGACCGTTCGCAGTGGCGTAAATTAGGTGAGGCCTATGTTCAGCAGTGGACGTCGTTGGGCTGATATGATGATGATGATTATGGTGATGATGGATTATATTATGGCTTTGACGGTTTTGTGGCAACTAATTCTAAAAAATATAGCAAATATTATTTTTTTAATAAGTAGGTAAGTATCTAGCTCTGATTAAATAATCAAAATTGAAAACCAGGATATATGACACGAAATTGCAACGTTGCCGCTATGTAAATACGCTCTTAAGAGGTTTTTGAAATGACCAATTTAATTTAAAAAAAAATACAAATTTAATAATTATGTTAGTAACATTTACCTGTTTAGTTCTGCTTGCATACATGAGATATATGTGTTGGCCATACTCGTAAGCTCATCCATAGCCCAACTATCCGAAATTAATAATAGCCTCTGCTTTGTAGCGAATACTTTCCTGGCGTCACATATCTTAAACAATGTGTCCTGTAATTCCATAACTCTGCAATGCCATTCATTTTTTGAACAATTCATACTTCGCCAATCATATTCAAAATCATTATATTTTTTTTGGAATAAGCTCACTAAATCTTGTTTGTTTGACGGCAAAGTTATGATTTGTTCCATTTTATCTTTAATAAATCTGGTGTAAGGTATTAAACTGTTCATTTGTAATCTCTTAGCAAAAAATAATTGGGTCATATCATGAATATAAGCTTTTTCAATTTCCTCCCAACAATTTGCTAAGGCTATGCCGATACCAGTAGGTATTGGTATTTCACCATAATCCCAATCTTCTTCGCCAGGTAATATTTCCACTTCTCCTACAATTATTAACGACCTGTCGTCTACTGCGTAATTTATGTCTTCGTACATATTTTCTGCAGTAAGTTCTTTTACGTTTCGTTCGTCCAATTCTTGATCAGATAATCCAGCTTTACTTATATGACTTTTGGATTCACGTAATTTTTCATTAGATTTGAAACTACTGCTATCAGGTTTGATGGTTTTGGATCTTTGTTTTTTATCATCCGCCACAGGTAAATCTATGCGATCTAATACATCTTCACCGAATAATAAGTCAGACGATTTAATAGGCGTTTTAAGATCGCCTATAATATATTTGCAAATTAGAGCCATTAGGTCTTTATCAACTATTTCATAGTATAAACTATAATTAATACCTAGCACAGCGTAGAATCTATCAATTAATTCTGAATTGTCTAGTGTAAGGTCCCATATAAAATATTCATGTAAGATATCGTCAGTGGCTTTCAGACTAATATAGCTAGTGAAGTAACTTTCAAAAGATTTGACAATTCTTTTCTTATGAGGATCATTAACAAGTCTTGACACCCTGATATTTTTATATTGATCTTTTTCTACTTTACGATGTTTAATAATACTCTCTTCCAAAAAAATGTCATCTCTATCATCCAGATCAGTGTCATCAGGAGGGGCAATGCCTAAAAATGTTTCCTCCAATATTTGTGCTTCTCTGTAAGTGTTTGGATAATTTATAATAACGAAACCATTGATATCATCTTGGTCTTTAAGATATTCAACAATCATAGCTGCCATGAGATGATCGGTCAAAGAATCACCAGAACTTAATGCATCATAAGTATAATTACCAAGTTGAGCAGCAGTAGAAAGAGTAATTTCTTCTTCTGGAATAGTTTTTGGAGTTTGAGTTTGTTTTGTATTTGCTGGAATTACTCCGAGCATAGCAGATACAGCCATGTCGCTAATTTTATATGTATTATCATCTTCAACTTTCATTAGTTTTATCAGTTCTTTGTCTTCTTCTTCCTGCGCTGCTGCCATAAACTTGTCAAATGACAATTCAATATTAGTAATACCCGTGAGTTCACTTTTAAACTCTCGTAAACAGAAATTAATTGCTCTCTCTAGACGTACGACATGAATTTTAGAAGCCTGTAACAAGATTTGCATTGGCACAGTTAATGCTCTGTCAGGAAGGCTACGTAGGACCGCTTTGGAAGTATATAAAGGTAAATCAGCAGGCGGCTGACGTGGAGGGTATGGATACTTAATTTCAAGCAATGTATAAACTAGATGTCCTAATATTCTGGACCCTAGATATTCATATTTAATTTCTTCAGACTCGGGATCGTAATTCGGTATTAACGTATTCAAATCCCAGGGATGAATATAATTATGATATTCTTTGAATTCTTCATCATTCAGTGCTTCTTGGCGATCCAATTCTAACCTAACAATTTCTTCAAGTTCAGGAACTTGTTCTTCCTCCAGATCTTGTTCTTTCAAAATTTTTTCCATCGGATCAAGAATATCAAATATTGGCTGCATTCTATAAAATAAATTTTTCCATTCATGAGTAAAATGGTCAGGTATGTCATAAATTTCTAGCTTGTGAAAATGTCCAACTTTACTTGCAAAATCTACTAATGCTTCCATAGTTTCGTAGCAAATTTCGTAATAATACTGACGTTTCCGTTTCATTTTTTCACTATATAATCTTTTATGAAGAATTTCTTGTCTTTTCTTCTCGAAATCGATTTCTACAAGTTCTAAATGTATTTCTTCTTTAACATTATCAAAAAACTGGTTAAATTGGTGTACTCTTTGTTCAGTATATTCTTTTTCCGCTTGTATCCTATTTTTAAATAAATTACGACCTTGTTGCTTTGTTTCCATAATTTGCGCACACATTTGTTTCTCAAACTGAGATAATTTCATCACTTTTTTAGCAAGTTCAGTATCAAGTTTGGATTCTTCTTCATGGATTGACATATTCCATACAGACCCACTGATAGCATTGCCTAGTTGCTTCTGGAATTCTTCAGAATCTTGTTTTTTGTGAAGTTTGTTATGAAGATGATTCATATAACTCTCTGCCCATTCTGTAGAACCAGTCTCACTTTTCCGTTTTTGAGACTCTTCGTCCATAGCAAGTAATTGTTCATACGTATAATTTTCAAATTTACATGGAAATCTTTGTGAATATTTAGCTATGTCCCTTTTTTCTTTGTTCGTAAATTTTGGAGGTCTTGCAGCTAAGTCCTTGAAAGTTGTGTTTTTTTCTTCAATATTCTTTATCATTTTAGAATATTTGTGCCGTATATAATCGTATGTATCTTTTACATCTTTAGCTTTTTTCCTTTGCCAGTCTATGAAGTGCTTCTCATTAAGAAGAGGTTTGGAAAGATTTTCAACAAATGATGGCTCCGGTTCACTTATTGTATCTACCTTAAACCTATGCCCCAGTTTTTCAACCAAAGCCGAAGCCATTTTTCTTTCTCGTTTTATAAAATTTGTACGGTCTCTTTTATCTAAGTGAAGAAAAAGTTGATAAAACAAACGTAATATAGAAGAGCCGTTACCATCCATCATTAGCTCAAGATCTGTTTTATTTACTTGTATATCCAATCTGCCTAACCATCCAGATATATATTTCCAATTATTTTTTACATCTTCATATACGTTACCACTTCTTATTACTAAATGTTCATCTTCGTTTATAACTCTGTAACTGAGAAGAACACCAGCAATTATGAGACCATTTTTCATCATATCTCCAAATTCCTCTGCTTGCCATGATATTGGTTTTTGTAGTATTTCCGTCAACCATTCTTTTAATATTTCAGCCATAGTTTAAAATCGAATAACTAATATTCGCTGCGATAAAATTCCATAAAAATCAGTCATAATATGAATGACAGTAAAATAAAAAAAAATACCATTATAAAATACCTATATAACCACTACGTTTTAAAAATACTTCCATACTTTTTAGTATCATCCATGGCGAAAAAAGGTATTTTATAGCAATACGTTTCACTGCGAAGAAGGACGCATTTGTTATAACGCCTCAGTGTGAAGGAGTATCTCTCCCGATGTTCGAAAGTATTGGTTCCTCGGCATTGAGATTTCGAACAAAGTCGAGATGTATGTGAGGTTTAAAGAGAGCTTATTCTCTCTAGGTGGGCAGCGGCTTGGCTTTGCCATAAAAAACAATTATTCATTTTTATTTCATAGCATCATTTATTGTCCCAATTAGCCTACTTTAACACGTTGCACTATGTGTTTAAACAAGTCAGTAGCTGACACCCTTCTTTTATAGTCAATTGTAAAAGACACTCAGAGAACCAATGTCTCTGCGTAGCTGTAGGGGTTCAAGGGCTATTGTAACCTCATTCGCTCCAATAATGCGTACAGCCCGTCGCTGCAATCTATCTAGGGCATCGAGGAGGTACTGGGCAGAACCATCCCAGAGATGAGAACAGTATTCCACGCAAGACCGGACCTGAGTCTTATAAAGAAGAATATAAATATTTTATGAATTTCAGAAAAAAAATTATATAAACGCATTTACCAGCAAAATACACTTCAATAATATTAAATTATTATATAACGGGTCTACGTCACGTACTATATTTAAGGAATATGAAATACCTTATTTGTTTGCCCGACGTTTCGGTCGAATTACACCGACCGTGGTCACGGGCTGACTGGAGCAGCGGCCGAGCGTCGTTCCTGATGCGTGCGGGTTTCTGCTACTACCCTCACTTTGGTCATTTATATTTATAGTTTTTGAACTGTCGGTACTTCTATAAATATAAATGACCAAAAATTATTATATTATATTATATTATTATAAAGACACTGTCTTTATAATAATTGACGCGAATTTATAGGAGGTGGCAACACTGTATTGACCGTCATTATACGAGTTAATTTTAGTTGCACTTCATGAAGTTGTTATTTTTCTAACAAAAATCGATCTATTTACTTGGCAATACTCATATTTATTTGTCATTCCATATTATGACTTTTTTGTGATGTTTATTTTCACTGTTTTATATGTGTATTTCTTCAATTCTATCTAAATCTAATTCAGGATGAAATGTAATGAAATTGAAAAAAGTGTATGTAAAACTTAAAACTCGCTAATAATTATATAAAAATTAATAAAAGATTGCGTTTAATAAGTGTTTCACGTTGTTCACAGAAATCTCGCCACATGAACCTGGAGAATTTGGATAAAGCCTTGCACGACTTAGGCATGCTAAGTGCAATAACTGAAGCGCGTCGTGAATATTTACACGAATCTAGATCAAATTACAGCGTGATGCGGCTGAACACGCGCTACGTATCTAACGTGACCGTGGGGTATTGTATGAAACGCACAACGACGAAAAATAGACTCTGCCCTTACGTGCTGCCAATCAGACACAGAACTAAGAGTGAAAACTCGGACGCGATCGGTAGTGAGGTGAGCGATAACGCGTACGAGTACAAAACGAGTTTGTTAGAGCCCTCGACTAGCGGGTACAACCATGAATGTACCAAGAGTCCGGCGAAGCGCTGCCAGTCGCTGGAGAACCTGAACCTATCCGTGGAGCCCGCCGCGGGCGCAGAGACATCCCCCGACATGGACTGTGTCTCGACGCGTATACAAAAGTTACAGGTCGATGAATGACACGTATTACCCGCACCCAACACGAAATTTAGTGTGATCGTCGACGGTATTTACTCTAAGTTAGAGTAATGGCAGTTAGAATATAGAAGTAGTATTCAAGTGATCCGATGAATGTTGATAATGTATTTTTCATTGCATTTGTACTGATGGATAATGTGTAGCTAATTCTAAACGTTCCTAGCTCCTCGGTGTAATTGAGTTAATTTTGCTATGTGTCTACCCCAACGATTATCAAATGATAGTGCAGTTATTTTGATTAATGTTTAAGCAAATTGCTCAAAATGTTTGGAATAGGTACAAATTAGATGCATTTTGTGTCTGTATTAGACAATTGTTTGGTGATTTCTGTTTGTTGATTGTGAAAGTCCAATGAGTTTTATGGTTACCCTTAACTGAAGATGGATCCACTTGCAGCCAATGGTGATGATCAAGACTCTTGTGGTGGGTGCCAGGTATTTGATGCTGAAGTAAAACTGCCCCGTGCCACTTTTACGAATCATTGCCAATAAAGACATAATATTTGTGCAGGCCCAAGTATGTTTGAAATATGAGATCATCAAGTTTGAAGTTGTGATTGTGTATTGCACCCCACAAGATGCAGTATTATTAAAATGACTTGTTTATTACATGTAGACTATTTGATGATCAGTCACATGTATCTAACCCGAAAGGGGATGGTAAAGCCATTGATAACAATTCAAGAGATTATGAGCACAGACTGTGACAGACATTATGTCTGCCCAAACATCACCACAGTATTGTCTGGATACATCTTCAGTTACACAGTGGTTGTTGAGAACAAATTTGATTTTGTTTTGTCTAAGTCACAGATGCAATCTCCATTTTCATTAATATTATTGTTTTGTCATGTTTATTAAGAAATTTAATGATTATAAAACATGCGTACTAATTTTTTGTTGTAAAAGTTGAAAGACTGCTTTAAGATCTCATCATTCATGTTCAAGTACAATAAATTTAAATTGTTTTTGTAATAGTCATGTGTTATTTATTATCATAATGCTTTGTGACTTAGAAAATAAATACTTATGTTTGTTAACATATTTTGTTATTTTGTTCATATTAATTTAACAAATGAATATTTGAAATAAATATTGCTTTGATTAATTTATACATTGTTTTAATCTATAATATTTATTTCGAATTTAAAGATCAATAGAGAAAAAAAATTTGAACAAAATGATGTATATAACTCAATTTGGCCACAATGGTTTATATGACAATTGAATCCAAAGGTATCGAATTATAAAGCTGTAGTTTGTTTGTTTTGTTGAACGATAGGATCTCAGGAACTACAGATCCGATTCGACAAATTATAGTGTTGGATAGCCCATTTATCGAGGAAGCTTATAGGCTATATAACATCACGTTACGGCCAATAGGAGCGGAGCAGTGGCCAAATAAAGAACGATGGGGGCGAAGCCACGCGCGACTTCTAGTATGTAGATAAATAAGTGGTGGTAGCTAAATGAGAGTGCCAAACATGCAGAACATGAGGTCAGAATTTGATTCTCGCGTACTTAAATCAATAATTTCACTTTGTGCAACCACCATCTGTTAATGGAAGACGGTGTGAGGAAATTCACATATTCCAGAAGCAAATTCTAACTAAAATTGGGCAGTAAATAAATATATATTTATTTATTAGCACCAATGATACAGTTATTACAATGAACAACACACACCCCCAAAATAGGAAGGTCAAAGACATTATAAATCGCAACACAAGCTGACTCCCTTCAGGTTTTTCAATGCAGTAAAGCAGAAAATTAATAAACATTTCTGCAATTCTTTTTTGATTTGACGGCGCTATTTGAAAAAATAATTTAAAATACCCTACATTTGAAATCGCATTTTTTTGTGCCATTGTATAAGGCATCTTATAATCCAGTAATTTTACAAATACAAATATATTAATTCTGCATAGATTTTATAAGTATATAAACTATTTTTTTTTATGCTTTAATAATTTTAGATTTCAAAACTCAACTTACCTACATCTATCATTACAGATTAGATCTAAATATTAGAAATAAATCAACAGTGTGTCTAATAATAACTTAAATAGGTACTTCACTTTTTGAAAAAATTAATTTGATTTTTTTATTTATTTAATTACAAAGACTTAATGCATTCCATTTGAAGAGCGAGAGAAAGCAAGTTATAAGAACTGTTTCACTGGCTATGAGGTTAGCCTACGCCTCTTTCAGTAAATTAGTGTGCGCGCGGCTCGACTAACAAATTAGATCGCCGTCTTCGCCACCATGGATCACCTAAGTTTAGTTGCGCTAGAAGCATAATGCGTGCATTGCCTCTTTGATAGAAAGAAAGAAAAAAAGAAAATTGTTTTATTTTCAGACTTAGGTAATTTGCATAGTACAGCACAAACATAAACTATAAATAAGACCTTTGTGAGTCTGAAAAACGGCCCTGTCTCAGCATAATGCTATAACATAAATGTTATAGCGCTGGTTTTCAGACAGAGCCGGGTGGTATGCCACTAAATTAATACTAAACAAAAAATCACCCAAGTACAATTTACGAGCTAAAGTACACAAAATAATTATATATACGAGGAATTAAATCATAAATACGAGATTCAACATAATATATCATAAAAATAAAATTGCAGGATATCGCTCTCTATGGCGAAAATTAGCGTTAGCTTAATCGGGCAGAACCAAAAAATACATTTTTCATGGCATAACGCCTATCAACAACAGTATTGTATGGCAAAAATTAAAATCTTTTCAAGGGTCATTCATCACGGTAGCTATGTCTGTAAAATAAGCTGTTTGTACTATCGAAAAAGTTCACGCATGAACACTTTAAAACTGCATTTTGTATGCAGTGACCCAGTACCTGCTGCGGGTAGCGGGCAACTTTGTTTCATCCACCAATAGTATTACAGTAAAACACCATTATAGACTTTTCTGTCTTAAATTTTAAGTCATAAAACAATTAAAACAGGCGAGCGAGCAAACGAAATGTGTTCAAAACTGATCATGCTTAAACTGTGTCGATGGTACTAAAGAAAAAGAAAATACAATAACTTAAAATTCATTTATTCAGCCATTAGTATGTAACACTTATGATAAATAACAAAAATTCACTGTAAATTATATTGCATGTGACTTGATTGCTGACAAATTGTATGACTGAAGCCTATCATAGAGCTTTGACTTTCAATTGCTTCATTTTTGGCGTTTTACGCTTTTGTTGACGTTTCTGCTCTTTTAATTCCCAACGACGCTGTTTCTCAGGATCATCTTCCTGTAACAGAATATTTAATCAGTATAGTAGCGGTTAAGTTAATTTCGGTGCGGCGATGTTGGTGGCGTGGGTTCGATTCCCACACCTGACAAATATTTCTGTGATTCATAGATGTTTGTTGCGAGTCTGGGTGTACTCAGTGTGCGTTAATAGTACGTTTGTTAAAGACCCCAAAAATTAGCAAATAGTAAAAAAAATATTTTGGTGAAAAAATTATTTGTTCCCATACAAAAAAAAGCTGAGTAAAATTTTTGCCATATAAAATAAGTTAAATTTCACAAATAAATAAAATTGAGCTTTTTGTTTGTAATATCAAATTAGCAGCTTTTAAGGCATATTTTGAATGTACGGCTGATATAACAAAAACGCACTTTTTAATATTTTTGTCTGTCTGTTTGTTTGATGTAAACTACGAAACGACTGAACGAATTTCGACGGGACTTTCACTGACAGACTCTAATGTCACAAGGAGTAACTTCATCATCATCATATCAGCCCAATGATGTCCACTGTTGAACATAGGCCTCACCTAATTTCCGCCACAGCGAGCGATTTTGTGCCGCCCGCAGTAACTTAGGCTATTTTAATTTATCGAAGAATATCAGGGTTCCGTGAAATAAAAAAAAACAATGAATGCGGATTAGTTGTCTATAAAAACAAAAACCCTACCTTACTATAAATTACAACTGTACAATTGTCGATCACTCATTGTAATAAATAATTAAATAAAAAAACTGCATACATGATTCACTTCAATAAAAATTGTAATGGAATATAGTGAGTAGCGTAGCGACAGTCAACAAAATATTCCCATTAAATTGTAATGTATTTCGTGACCGAGGCATTTTGTTCAGATCAAGTGGTCATTGACCTGTTACGTCACAAATAGTCTAATCAACAACTTGGATTTTTTACTATGAAGCAAAAAACGTCGCGAACATAATATTATCGAGTATTATAGGTCAATATACTGGAGCATTTTATTATGGTTCTAGAATTTTATAAGATTGTTAACCCTGGCTGGTTTTAAAAAAGACTAAAAGTTATTTAAAAATTATAAACCGATTTTAAAATTAGAATTTATTTAATTAATTAAAGAGTAAAATGGGAGATAAAAATTGACAAAGCAAAAGCATTCTTTGAACAACAAAAAAACGAAAATAACTAAATATGACAAAAAAAATTTTTATGTCCATAAAAATTATTTTTAAAATTCTTTAAAACAATAATTATTGAAGGAAACATAAAAGGCAGGAGAAGTAGGGGTAGACCTCGGAGAATTTACATCCAGCAAGTGTGAAAAAAAGAAGAAAGAAATGAAAAAAAAGGAAGAAAATAGAGAAGAATGGCGATAGCTTCACCGACAAGAGCGAAGCTCTTAAAAAAGAGAGAAAGTCTTATTTACAGAGTCGAGAAACATCTCTCCATGTATTAATATTAGCCTGATGGTTAAAACTAATAGTAAGTTTGGTAGGAACAAGGACAAAATAAAGGGCCTATGGACGGTGTTGCAGAAACAATGGGCATTACATGCGAGTATTAAATATTAAAGTTCTAGCTTCCGTCCGCGTGGTATGTTGGTGTTAAGGTGTCGTTTTTCAGATCTCATGCTATATCTATGTGAAATTTCATGAAGTTTGGATGAGTATTTTTGATCCCTTTTAACGCCAGAGACGTCTATACACGTAAAATGAAAATGTGCTCACTACGCCAATGACGGCATGGAACGTCAAAAATGTACCTACTGTATTTTAAAAGCTTGGCGCTCAAGGCACGGCGATACCGATTTGACGTGGCGGTCAAAAGGTTAAAACGGGAATTCACGCGAATACACCGGCCGTGGTCACAAGCTGACTGTCAGCCTGTGACCACGGGCGGTGTAACCTGGTCGAAACGTTAAGCACCATAAGGTATGTAAATACCTAAATCAAAATCGCGTGAATTCCCGTTTTAAATTTATATAACGGGCATGTCGGTCTAGTGGTTAGTGACCCTGACTGACTGACTAAACCGGAGGTCGTGGGTTTGATCCCCACCCAGGACAAATCTTTGTGTGATGAGCATAAAGGTTTGTTCTGTGTCTGGGTGTAATTTATCTATAATATGTATGTATTTACAAAAAAAAATGTATTTAAGTAGTATATCAGTTGTTTAGTACCCATAACACAAGCAAATATAATTGCTTAATTTGGGACTAGATGGCGCTGTGTAAATGTGGTAGAATATTATTAAATCAATAAATATTATCATGCAATGCGAAGGTTTGGATGGGTAGTACCTGTATATTCCTGTTATCCTTCGTAATTTGCACGTCCAGCTCCTTTACGAATAAAATAAACACATGTCTTACCGCAAGTATTTTCTCCTTCTCCTGTTTCCGTTTCTCCTCCCTGCGCTGTGCGGCCTGCTCCTGGCGGGCGGCGTGGGCCCCGCGAAGCCAAGCCTCTGCCACCTTCTGACGACGCTTCTCGCATTTTGCCAACGCCTACAACAGTCAGATATTGAGTGACTTTCAAAACTTAAAAAAGTTTTGAAATTGCTAAACAAACTAGACAAACTACTACCAAATTGTCAAGCTCCGAAACTTAAGTCATCATCATCACTTCAACCCTACAGCGGTATTTCCTGAGCGCTATGACATGTTCTTCTTATGCTATCCTCTCTAGGTAGGCAGCGGCTTGGCTGTGCCCCTAGCAATGCCAACGTCCATGAGCGGCGGTAACCACTTACCATCAGGTGGACCGTCTGCTCGTCTGCCACTTTAGGCAATATAAAAAAAACCCATAAACATCCCACTGCTGGGCACGGCTACGCTATGCCATCACTGCTGCTTTTTATATACCACCGTGGATTACGGTGTTATATAAAATATTTTAACCAGCGTGGTATAGTAGGCAAATAATATAAAGTTTATTGAGTCATTCTTCAGGCTTCTTTGAATAAATGTACCTACTGGTTCTAATCTTTCAAACGGCGAGATGTATTTTGAAAATTAGGGTATCGTTAGATTCGTCTAAAAAACCCAAGTGTCCTTAGATAGGTTTTAAGAAGGAAAAGACTTAAACGGCGGGCTTTTGACGCCAAATTGTAAGAAGTTCAATTTTTTTTTTAACCAAACCTATCGAATTGGGTATCAAAATGAAGAGAACCAAAGGGAGATCACATATATTCAAAAAGAGATTATACATAATTGAATGGTTCCAAATTGTAAGTAGTTCTATTATTTTTTTAACCAAACCTATCTATTAGAGTATCAAAATAAAGAGAATCAAATGGATATTACAAATATATACATACGTTATGTATTTAAATTTAATCAGGTAGGTATAATAATATTACAATAATTTTACGGTCTTTTTAATGCGTTGCTCTTTGTTGATTTTTTGAAGTCGGGTTATTAATTTTTTTTAATTATATTTATTTACCATAGTGTTAGATTTACATAAATTTGTTAATTTGTAATAGCTCACATAATTTTAATTAGTCTATTGTTATACGTGACGACTTGTCATTGGCTTATTGTCGTGTATTCTAGTGTTACTAATGTAGTTATTTAGCTGTAAGCAATGATATTGTATGTTAAAAAAGGTATAGATAGGTTATAAGCGCTCGAAATGTGGCACACTAAAAATAGTCTTATTAGCAAACTTTCTTCTCAATGTCCCGTTGACGGCGAAGGTATTTTGACATTGCATTATTACGATATCTATGTGTGCGTTTGTGTGCCATTTCCAAAGATCGAACGCTATGTAGGTAACCTATCTACACCTTTTTTTAACATACAATATCATTGGCTGTAAGTCATCCATGTACTTAATAAAATAAAATAAATTTCCTCCAAAATATTTGGGAGAAGACCCGAGACGAGCATTACATTAATTTATGAGTTATGACCATTGTTTGGACTGCTCGCAGTGGCGTAAATTAGGTAAGCCTATGCTCAACAGTGGACGTCGTTAGGCTGATATGAAGATTTTTTTTTTTTTGTTATTACTCTGTGTTGCAATCTGTCCAGGAGACATTCAGCAATATTTTATGATAAGGAAGAGGCAATGTGAGGTATATGTCCAGTGACATTTCCTCATAATTCCTTTATCCTTTAGAAAAGACAACGCCCGCACTAGGGAACAAGCCTTGTGTCGCGGGGAGCTTTACAAACATGAAACTAACGGACACAAAGTACACCCAGACTAGAAAAAAATATCTATGAATCACACAAATATTTGTCTCGTGTGGGAATCGAACCCACGTCACCCAGCACGGCGATGTAGTGGCGAGGCGACCACCTTAACCACTGCGCCACGGTGACAGTCAAATGCTAGCCAAGTCAATGCTGCTAGTCAAGTCAGCCTATAGTAGGTCTTGTGGTACTCTTAGGGCGAGATTCACAGTCGTGACTTTACTTTACAACAAAGGCGTCTTTCCAAAGTATACTTTAAACGCCGAAGTTTACTTTACGTTTCTTGAAATTCATAGACAGTTTCTTTACTTTTCTAAGCAAGGTTTGAACCCAAAGTAAAGCACGTGCAGAGACAGAGATTGTTACGTTTACATGTCCATAGATAAAACAACAACGTCATACGTCAAATCACTATATGAAAGGAACGTATAACCCGACTAAAATAAAATGTCGTTTGATTTGTAGAAAACACTGATAAGGTAAAGGTCTACAATAATTGTCCGTATTTTAATGCAAAGCATACTTTGCTGCCAAAGTCGCCAATATCGTCGACTTCGCCTTTACTAAGCAAAGTATGGTTTCAGAAAGTAAATTAAGGGTTTGACAGGACTGTGAAACATAATTTTGGTTGAAAGTTGAACTTTCCCTCAAAGTAAATTCAAAGTACGGTCTGTGAATCTCGCCCTTAATTTAAGTCTCCGACAACTTTGAGATATTTCATCCATAAGGTTATGAGCCAGTATGTTTGGATGTATTAGTAGTCTTTAGTATGTTTTGGCTTGATGATGATGTGATGATGATATAATATAATTAAGTAGGTATAGGTACCTCTTTGCTAAGTCTGAGCCGTTTGATTTTGTCCATAAGATGGAAGACGAGCTGCAGTAAGGGCCGCACTTCGTCGCCGCCACCGTCGGGTCCTAGCGCCAAGCTGATCAGCATCACACGCTCTGTATCTGGCGGCTTTGTGACTGCTGTTTCTCTATAACAATGTTAGTCATTAAAACATAGTGGGTACCTAGATAGTTTCAGCTAGCTTACTTATAGGGTATTTTTTAGACAATAAATTATTTTATATTTTGGAAATAGTCGACATTTTTGTGTCTGTGCGATACAGACGACTGGATTAGATCATTACTCTGTAAAAAAAATCTATTACTATTAAAGTAATAGAATTTTTTTAGAGTACTTAATTAAATTATTTTCATAGGACCAAACATAGCTGGCGAAATGTGGGTGTGAAACACCTCTACCTACCTCTTCGGGGTT
This sequence comes from Laspeyria flexula, assembly GCA_905147015.1. Taxonomy (NCBI): domain Eukaryota; kingdom Metazoa; phylum Arthropoda; class Insecta; order Lepidoptera; family Erebidae; genus Laspeyria; species Laspeyria flexula. The sequence continues at coordinate 3,581,875 of LR989964.1, read as the reverse complement.
TATTCGATATAAATATAAAAAAAAGAAAGAAAAGTCTAATCGTCGATGTCAGAGGTCATTGTGCTGAAATTATGATCATGATGATTAGCTGTTGATTATAAATATATCACCGCTTCAATTCACGTTTAAATTCTGCAATACTCCATCGTTGCTACAAAAAAGAAATATCTAAGTATAGTCGGGTTCATTAATATATTGGCACCATCATTAGATATTTTTGTTGAAAACGGTGTATAATTTTTTTTTTATTGCAAAATGTACAGCATATTTTATTGAACCATTCACATGAGGACATATATTTGATCCATAGGTTCTATAGTATTTATTGAGCTTTTCAACGCTTACAATGTTTTGAATCTTTGATGGTGCCAATATATTAATGAACTCGACTGTACAAGTACGTACTCCATTTGCTTGGGGCCGGAGTATCTGTCGGAGATGTGTATGTACTGTACGTATGTGTGGTACAGCTCGAGCGCGGCCGTGACCCGCGCGTCCAGCACGCCCGACGTCGCCTCCGCTGTCTCCGACATGACGGACAGGGACGACGGCAGACCGTGCTTGTCACCCGCGCGCCGTTCTGGACAGAACACGCTCTGTGGAACAATATTATTTTATTATAAGTTCATTTTACCAACTTCACATAAAAAAGGTACATGGAATACAAGTAAATAATTAAAAAAATAAAGTAACTCGACTGCAAAAAATCAACAGATAAACAACACACTAAAAAGACCGCTAAATGGTTGTAATTATTATTCCCGATTAAAAAATATATACATATGAATATATTTGTAATCTCTAACTTCTTTTTTTTCCTTTATTTTAATACCATACTCGATACGATGGTTAAAAAAAAACCACTTTAACTACTTACAATTTGGCGCTAAAAGTACACAGTTTTGTTTTTTTAATACTTAAGTCTCTAAGGACACTTGGATTTTTGAGAAGAATCTAACGATACTATAATTGTCGAAATCCATCCAGCCGTTTGGAATACATGTAGTAATCAAGAAATTTAAAAACATACAAGATACGCGCGAAAAATAATACACTTTCTGGTAGTCAGGTAAAAAGATCATGTTCATCATTCTCACAATACCTCAAGAAGCATGCCAACAATATTCTCCCCCACCTACTAGGCCGTACCTGCTCCTTCGGGGAAAAAGGCGTAAGGTAAATCAAAAAGGGTTAATAATTAATTACTAGCTGACCCATCGAACTTCTTACCGCGATATTTTATTATTCGTGATAATGTTCAATTTTTTTAAAACCGAAAATTTTTAAATTTTACACTAAATTTTTTGTATAATTTTTTTCATACATGCCTTGCCTCGACAATAGCAAATACAACAAAAAAGAATTAGCGAAATTGGTCGAGCCGTTCTCACGTGAATCCATCACATACTTTTTGGCGATCCATTTTTATTTAGAGACCTCCATACTAGCGTCTTTCGAGCGTCGTCGCCTGCCGAACGCCCCGGGTTAACGCGATGCCAGCAAATCGTTTAGTAGCCAGCCAGCGCTCACGTCACGTCGCCGCAGCGTCGACGTCGCGTCAACGCAGTGCGGACGCTGACACGACGACGACGCTCGAAAGACGCTAGTGTGAGGGGTCTGTTATATAGATATAAAGGTACATACCAGGTCCTGCATCTCCTTGGACAGTTTGGTGGCGATCTTCTTCTGCGCGATACAGAGCACGAAGGGATCGCTGTCGTCTTTACCTAGTTCCACGCGCACGTGTAACGTGTCCGGGCTTGGTCTAACTACATTCAGTAACACGTGCACTAAGTCTTGACGCTGGAATTGGACGAACACGTGTATTTATAAAAAAATATAGCTCAGATTAAATTATAATAATCGAAAACACTAAATATGACACTTAATTGCGAAGTACAATTCCTTTGTATGATCTTAAAATACAATTTGACATTGATTTGTTTATTGATTTATTAAACATATTTAGCCTTACCCTACGAGAATGTAAAAATAAATTGATAAACTGGCTTAAGTCGAATAACTATGACGAGGTAGAAACTATGGTACAGACGATTTCTTTATAAACTAAAATAAATACATACTTAAACTTAAAATTATATATATATATATTTTTTTTATTAGCCTGTGTCATCCCACTGCTGGGCAAAGGCCTCCCCCTGAACCTTCCACTGCTGTCTATCTCCAGCCTTATTCCACCATTCCCTGTCGAAGGTATCCAAGTCGTCACACCAGCGTTTTTTAGGCCTGCCTCGGCGACGGTGCCCATCTTCAGGCACCCACTGTGTAACAACTCGTGCCCACTTGTCCTCATTCATTCGTGGAATGTGACCCGCCCACTCCCATTTCAACTTGGCAGACTTAGTGCCAACATCCGTAACCCCAGTCCCCGAACGTATATAAAATTATATTATTATCTTAGATTTAATAAAGACATTTACACACATATCCACACTTACATACACACACACACACACACACACTAACTCACACACAACACATGTTCACTCACACACACACACGCCATTGCGTTACCGACAAAATAATTATTAGTTTTGTTTAAAATATCTTGTACTAAATTCACTTCGCATGTTAACTATTAGTATTATAATAACAAATTTATTAGTATAAGCATATCAAATCAGATGAACTACTGGAGACTGGAGAGCGGGCTTTCCAAACACAAGCATGTTATAGCTTAAATGGAAACCCCTAAAACTGAAAAATGTATGCAACCTCTGTTACAGAAATAAACATTATTATTATTATTATATTTCGGCCGGAGTATGAATATAAACGCAGCGCAGCTTAAAACGTGTGACTCTAAAGTAGTTACCTTGATGAGTTTAAGCGTGAGTAACATCCCTTCACAACAGAGTCTACCGCTGCACCACATGGTGAAGCAGTGCTCCGCCTCCCGGCGCCACCCGTGCTCGTCGCTCGCCGCTACTACGTCTAACCCCGTCTCACCTATGAACAACGTAATATTATGATCTGTTCTTCAACAGATATAGCTAACACATTTATAGAAAATACCATGCAATTGACACTTATTTTTCGATTGAACCTGATATTTACATAAGTAAATTATTAAGAGTAACAATAAACTAACTATCCATTTTTAAAAAGAGTGGCGTGAGTTTCTTTCCAGTTCTTCTCATAGCTCCACCCCGTCAGCGAACGGGTCGTGGGCAAATTTGCTGATACTACTTTTCGGATAACCTGTTACATTCTTAACTTGAGACTTTCAAAAGTGTTACCTTGTAACCTAGATGAATAAACGAGATTTCATTTCATAAAAAAATAAATTTTTATTTGTAAATAGCTAGTCTGGCTGTTAACACATCTATTGCAAGTGCCATGTATTTTTTTCGATTTAACCTGAGATTTACATATTAGAAATCTTTCCCTTTTACTAGAATTTGGAAACAAAGAAAGATTTTTTATATACTCGTAGTATGTATGTAACATACATACATATAGATCACGCCTCTTTCCCCACAGAGGGGTAAGCAGAGACTATTTCCTTCCACTGCTACGATTCTGACATACATCTTTGGCTTCTTCAACATTCATTAGTCTTTCATGCATTTTCGCCGGTTGAGGGTACTCCTGATCTGTCCCTTCTTTAGAACGTCACCTATTTGGTTATGGTACGTTCCCTTTCACATTCGTCTCATATATTTGTTTTGTCACTCTTCCTTCATTCATTCTCTCGACATTTTCAACCAAGATTATGTATATCGGTAAAATGTCAATTGTACACAAATGTATTGTATAAGATTTTACTTTCGAATTTATAACATTAGTAGGGATAAAACATAATTTTAATTATCTTACTAATATATAGGAAGAGTATCATCATTTCAACCCATAAACGCCCCACTGCTGAGTGCAGGTCTCCTCCAAAGAATGTGGAGGGAATTTAGCCTACTATACCACGCTGGCCAGACGGGTTGGTATAGGGTTTATGAGCTAGGGGCTCTTGTCTGCATAAGGTTACTTCCTTAGTCGCCTTTTAGGACACCCACGAGTTGAGAAAGGGTAGTGACTTTTTGTATTCTTAATACGTCACTACACGGACAAATAAAGGTGATGGTCGTCGTCGAGTAGTGTCCGTCCATATCAGTAGGGTCTATCTTCACTTTTAGACAAATATTAGTATTCGGGCGAGGAGAATAAAATGCGGAGTTGTTAGTAAGGATTTTATATTACACTTCACATTACTATTACACAATTTTTAAGCATACTAAATCAAGTGACACTCCACCAAACACGTAGCGTGTATAGGTGCAGACCAATTGCCGTCTCAATTCGTAATGACCCGCGTCAGTCGCTCGCACGAGAATATAGCACTGGTCGCCCTACACACTAGCGCTTGGTGTTGCGTCAGAGTGAATGACAACTGACAACTTTGACAGATGACAGGTGGCTATAAAGTTGGACTACATACTTATGACTATGTAGATATTAATACTTATGAACGACAACTTTGCAATTTAGTGTCATATATCGTGGTGATAAATCTTTACTATTTAATTGGAGCTATATTTTAAAAATATGTTCAATACACTTTTTAGAATTAGGTGAAAAGTGTTTAAATAGTAAGAAATCATTGCGTTTACAGTTCTTTTTGTATGCAAATAAGACATTGGAACGTGCAGGGAGTTATTTTCATAGTAAAATTATTGTAAGCATTATGGATACTTACTTTTTAATACACGTTCACATAATTCTAAAAAGTGTATTGATCATATTTTTAAAATATAGCTCCGATAAATAAATAAAAATTGAAAACCACGAAATATGGCACTAAATTGCGACTTTGCCGTTCATAAGTATAAACACTCTTAAACGCGCTGACAAATATTATAAATGCGAAAGTTAGGATGGGTGGATAGTTGGATAATATATTATTAATTATGAAATTTGGTACCCAGATTATATATAGATTATAGTCTGGAATGATACATAGGCTTCTTTCTATCGAGATACCTACCACGCGGGCGGAGCTACACTCGTAAACTAGTATTCCATTAATCTGATTGAGAGTATGAAGATCGTTTTATCAACGAATCTAACTTAGAAATACCAATGAAGAACAAGAATATTAAGAACTTACCAACTAACGTAAAGTTATCATCAAGGAGTGGTTTATGTAATTTCAAGAAGTTGGTAGCTATAGACGTGTTCTTAGCGCGACCAACCGCGTAGGCGAGCGCGTAGGAGGCCAGCAGGCAGCACAGGATACCCTCCAGCCAGTACGCCTCCCAGCGAGGTCGGACCATGATCGGTACCTGGAGATAAAAATAAATTATCACATTTAATATTTGCAATTGTACATTTGCTTTAGTTGGCTGGCCTGTTGGTTAAGTGGTTAGTGACCCTGACTGCTAAGCCGGAGGTGTTGGTTCGATCCCCACCCAGGACAAATCTTTGTGTGATGAGCATAAAGGTTTGTTCTGTGTCTGGGTGTAATTTATCTATAACATGCATGTATTTACAAAAAAGAAATGTATTTAAGTAGTATATCAGTTGTTTAGTACCCATAACACAAGCAAATATAATTGCTTCATTTCGGATTAGATGGCACTGTGTAAATGTGGTTGAATATTATATTATATTAGTTGAACATATACCCCGTTATTACAAAATATGGACTAAGTATTAAACCAGGTTTAAATTGACATAAGCCATTGTTTTAGTGTCAAACTTGTCATTTTAAACCTGGTTTAATGCTTAGTTCGTATTTTGTAATAAGGGGGATAAAATCAGCTGTTTCTAACATTTCCGATAATGATACTAGTTGATAATGAAACTGATTTTGCCACTTACACACTGCCTTTTATCAAAAACAAACTGGTACTAGGAATTTGAACCCTAACCCTAGTAGTGTTAGGGTTCACATCCTGTGACAAGCAATCAGACATAATATGCCTGCCACCTTATGGGTTTATACAGTATTTTTCTGACGGCTTTACATGTCTTCTGAAGCACAGAAATGAATGTACTGACAGTAAAAATATCACCAATGGTGACCATTTTATGCATTGACATTTCTTAACCTCGATAATTGCAGTAAAAACCCCAGTAGGTACTTATCTTACATTGCTACGAGCACCTAATATAATATTCTACCACATTCACACCGCGCCATCTAGTCCCAAATTAAACTATTATATTTGCTTGTATTATGGGTACTAAACAACTGATATACTACTTAAATACATTTTTCTTTGTAAATACATACATATTATAGATAAATTACACCCAGACACAGAACAAACCTTTATGCTCATCACACAAAGATTTATCCGGGATGGGGATCTAACCCACGACCTCCGGCTTAGCAGTCAGGGTCACTAACCATTAGACCAACAGGCAAGTCAACATAGTATTTTATTAATGACCTGTAACCATCATCATCATTTTAGCCTGTAGTCATCCACTGCTAGAAATAGGCCTCAACAAACTTATACCACAACCAGCAACACCGTGCAACCTGTAATCAACTCCTGCCCGCAACCTTCACCAGGTCCGTCCATCTAGCAGGAAGCCGTGCGTCCTTCGAGCCATGTACACATCTAGCATTATTTTGTTGAGATTACCTTAGAAATAGTAATCTTTGGTTGTTCAGAGGATCTTGGTGCGCTGTCTTGGAAACCTTCGAATTCTTCCGGGTCCTGGAAGTGCTCGAATTCATTGTCTTCCTCCTGCAAAAAATAGAAAATTTATCAATGAATATAAACGATTATGGAATAATAAATAATAATTATCTGTTGTCTAGAGCTTCACTTCCATGGTACTTAATTTGGCCAACTCAGCTGCTAATGGTCATAGCGCACAGTGTTTGATATGATCCAAAAAATTTCCCTCTGCTGTTTATGGTATTAATCGATCAGGGATGCATTTAAAATGCACGAGTAAAACACCGACGTGTCTAATTCAAATAACTTTTTTTATAAAAAAAATAACATTCAAACACCTTGACGTAAAAAAACATAAAATAAATTCTGAAATCGTAACTGACCAAGATATTTATGTTAGATAAATATAGTCTGATAAAGCATCTTTAGGCGCATATTTTCCAGTTTTTATTTTTTTTTAATCGCTTCTGGATACCGAGTAATTTTTTTTTAGGGTATGTGGGTTTCCGCACGATGTTTTTCTTCATCGTTAGCAGATGGCACTTGACTAGTAGATATAAATTCCATAAAGTGGAATCCACATTGGTACTGCTGGTCAGGATCGAACTAGGACCGCGTGATTTGCACGCCGATCCCTTATCCACCATCGCTTCATATTCCCATATATGTTCGAAGCTACGCAATCGAACAGCGCAGCGATTCATAATGTGCATTGCATGCACATTATCAATTCATTAATTTATATGTAAAATTATGTCAGTTCGCAATCGTACAGCGACTGAGCTCGACCATTTACCATTTTACCATTTAAACGAACTTGTCCCCCTACATTAGTAAAGACAAAATATATACCTTTTACTACAGTTGGAAATATAGGGACCTCAACAAAATTTTGATGTCTCACTTTATTATAAAGCGGATAACTTACCTCAACAATCATTTCATCCTCCGTTTCAATGGGCGCTTCAAATTCTTCCTTTTCTACAGATTTCAGCTTTGATCCTGGGACCTCCTTGATATTGTCTATGAAATCTGACACACAGGAAGTTTTTAATTTTAGGTCACAATAACCACACAGTTTGAATAACTAAATAAATGCTTAAAGGACTTGTATCCATGGCCATTAAATAAATTTAAAAAAAATTTAATAAATTTAAAAGGTCGTAACTGCGTTCCTTGCAACTTTGTTGCAGTCGAGCTGAGTTGGATGTAGAATTTTTGTAAACAAATTACTTTCAAAATGCTGTCAAATTGTATTCCAAGATTTAATTTATAATATAAAAAGCAGTGGAATTTAGCTGTAGCTTCTAATTAAAAACATTTGAAAATTATCCAAAAGTTGTTTATAATAGTTTAATTGGTTTTACAAAAACGGACATTAGAAGATAGTCAAAGTTGTTATTGTTTATTCTACATCCATAGCGGCCCAAATATAATATTATTATAATAATATTTATTGGTATTTAGAATGGATAAAATTTATATTTATATTAACCCTCTCAGAAAATACTTTTGAAACAATGTACAAAGGCATTCTGCATACATTGTGATATGCAAGTGTGTGTAACTATTTACTGTTGAAACTCCAACATATTATATTGTTATAAACTCCTTTTTAAGTAAATAACAGCTTGAATGACTTTATAACAAAAGTAAGTAAAACTTTTTCTAATATTATTGTGAGTCCCTTAACACTGGAAGACTAAGAATAACTGACCAGCAGTGGGATCATCTTCATCATCAACCTCGAACTGTTCAAATTCAGCAAAATCGTCATCTTCCAATGATTGATCTTCATATGCTTGCACCACAAAACTGCCGCATAGCAATAGTGCCACAGATAGTAGTATTATACGCATTTTGCACCCTGAAATAACCATATTAATATATTTTAATCAAAAAGTTTGATAAATAAGTTAACTTTAATTTTACAAGGCGGAATGTTTTAAATACCTGAGCTACTTGTTTTTTTTAAAATAAAATAAGATATTAATGTATAATTTTAATTGGTAGGTCTTTAATTTATTTACTGGTGTATTTACTATCCTGGTAAAAAGTTTGTAATATTTCAAGAAACTTATTTTAAAATATAAAAAGACTATGTACCTAATTTCTAGCAACAGAAATTTGAAAAAAGAACATTTTTAGTGACAGGAAGTTCCAGTTACAAATGTGTACCCTGTATACCTACTGACAATATTATTAAAATCACATCAGAGGCCCAATCACGAACTTCCTACGTAAACGTTATCGTATCGTCATCGAGAAAAAATGTATGACACTTGGTACAGCGCCTCTATCGTACGTAACGTGAACTAATTTTGGTAGCACGAACTTTTGACAGCTACTTTCGTCTGGTAATCGTATCGAGCTCGAATCGAATTCTCATACAAAATGATTTGAATTGCGATCACGAACTCAATTTTGACATACGCTACGTAAAACTCGAAAGCTGGCTATCGAGTAATGCTCGATAGTTTATTCACGTAGAATTTGGCGCCGAATTTAATTACGTGAATTATTAAAATATTTTATTTGAGTTATTTAAATACTTTTAATCGATTTATTTTAGTTCTACAATTACTTTATTTATATTTCTGTCGTTTTTTTATTTTATTTAATATTAGTTCTTTACTTTTACAATGCAAAGACCATATTTATACCAACCTAGTTCTCTACAATATTTTTTGGCCGCAAGTTTACTTGCAACTGAAGAAAGGGAAACTCGGTGAGTATTATTTAATTTATAAATAAAATATATTTGGAGTAGGTATACTATGATGTGTATTTTACCTTTATTGTCTTTTATTTTTGTAGAGAAACTAAGGCAAGATCTAAATTAAGGAAAAACTTGGATCCATTAAACATCACTGAAAATGAATTCAAACATAGGTATCGCCTCAACAAAATGGCTTTTCGTTTCCTATGCGACCAACTGCGGCAGAAAACAAATTTGAAATCTAGCTCTAAAATTACTTTAGAGACTAAGGTAGGTACGTAGTCTTACGTAGGTACATAGATAATGTTAATATCAAAATTAAAATTAAGTACCTACCTAGATAGTTTTAATTACGGATATTATTATCATATTTGTGGTTACAGGTTCTATGTGCATTGTCTTTTTATGCCACCGGTTCTTACCAACGTATTGTGGGAATGGGAATTAATGTAGGCCAAAGCACCGTTAGCAATTATGTAAGGGAGGTGACTGACGCACTTAATAGTAAAACAATAGTTAGTCAATTCATTAAATTCCCCGATTCACCAGCAGCCAGGCATGAAATAAAAAATAAGTAAGTACTTACCTACCATTATATAGTACCTACTATAAAAAAATAGGCAATTTAGTTTTAGAATGCTTACTTTAATAATTATTATTTTGTAGGCAATACCTAGGTACTTACCTACTTTAATTTTGTCAATTTTGAACAACAATTTTACATGAGTTCACATTTAACTAGGTACATAGCATGAGAATTTTAGGTTGCAATAATTATTAAATAATTGTTAAAAAAAATTACAACTTGTGTCTGTACATTTTGTAATAATTAGGTACCTACGAGTCGGTATCACATCGCCACTGCTTTACCTATTTTTTGTTGTCTCGAAGAAATGGTTCATTGGTTTTACTTAGAAATAGACTGCCCCATCATAGCATAAACTAGATAAACTTTTTGTCTTACAGGTTCTTTGCAAAGTATGGTTTCCCAGGCGTCATAGGGTGCATCGACGGATGCCATTTCCATATATTTAAGCCGTATAAGGAGATGGAACATTTATTTTACTGTCGGAAGCATTTCCACTCATTAAATGTACAAATGGTAAATCCTACTATTTTATACAATACCTATCTGTCTATGCCTAAACTACCTACATATTTACATGATAGTACTAATGTTTATTTCTACCTACCTCTACATATTAAAATAATAAGTTGTGTGTTGCTTTATTTCTAGATATGTGACAGTGACGGCCGTATATTAAATGTAAATCCCAAGTACGGAGGAGCGACCCATGACGCATTCATCTGGGAGAATAGCTTGGTGAGCTCATATATGAAGGAGTTGCACAGAAGCAACGAACAAGTATGGTTGCTTGGTTAGTAATGAATAATATTATTCATTCGATTTATTATTTAAAACAACTTAAACAAACCAACTTAATTAAAAAAATACTTATATAATTGCAGGTGATTCAGGTTATCCGCAGCGACCGTGGCTAATGACACCATTTGCTGATGCGGCTGATGCCACGGCAGAAAATAAATATAATATTGTGCACGGAAGGACCAGGGTGGCCATTGAAAATACCTTTGGGCGCATAAAAAATCGTTGGCGTTGCCTGTGCAAGGATCGCACCCTACATTACACGCCACAAAAGTGTGCAAAAATTATATTAGCTTGTAGTGTTTTGCACAACTTAGCTTTAACATTTAATGTGCCCGAACCAGCCGATCACATAAATTCAAATGAGATGATGAATGAGATCCCTGCCACACCTGCAGTAAACATCATCATAGCCGAGGTCATGGGTGATGATTTGATAAGGGGACGAGCGATACGACAAATGCTAGTTAATAAAATAAATAGGCTCCATCCGTAATTTAAAACATTTTATTTTTTGTATACCTAACCTAAATATAAAAATATAAAATAACCTAACCTATGACTTTCTTTCCGTATACCTCACAAACACTTTCAAAGCCTCTTTCATCAATTCCAACCATTCAGCCTGCAATCGCAACTCAACATCCCTCTGCCTGACTCGCTCTTGAATTTCAAGCTCTCGCACTCTCAGTTCCTCATTCTTTGTCCTTAACCTTTCTCTCTCTAAATCCTCATATGCCCTGTCACGCTCCCTAGCATACTCCCGTGCATTCCTATCCGATTCAATAAACATTTGCGCTACAGTAGTTTTTCGCCTTTTCTGCGGCGGCGCTTGCCATTCAGCAGCTGGTGACGCTGGTGGAGAATGAAGATGGTGATCCTCAGGTTGTGATGGAGGAGGGGCCACAGTTGGCTGGCTGCTGGTACCCGGAATGTTCCATTCTAAAACATAGGTATAATAATATTACGTTTAAGAAAAGTCTGGAATAGAAATGTAAGTTATAATTATACCTAGGTAGCCAGATACCCTTGCAATGCAAGAAGATAGGGTTTTATTTCGATATTTACTTGCCTTATGCAGGTGAACTGTGATTTATTTTCATAATTACCTCTTACAACATGAAATATGGTACACCTACACTGTAGGTACCTATCCTTACAAGGTATAGGTACAGTATAGGTACTTTAATAGCTGTGCCACACGGTTGTAAACTTCCGTTCCAACAGAGTGAAAATTGGTTTACAACAGCCGGCTAGACGGTTGGAAACCACTAAAGTCACCTCTGTGGAAAGTACGTTTCGCAAATTTATTTATTGTTTTTTGTAAGTATTTGTTTTTTGTTACACATACTTACAAAAAGCACTTAAGATTAATTTGGTAGTTGTACCTGTAATAGATACATAGTCAAGTTGATACCTATAACTACGTTTGATTACAATAAAATTACTTTCGTATATACCTATTTCAGCAACTTGCGGTGATTCCTCCACCATAACCTCAACCGGGTTTTGCCCATCATTGTACACATCCTGAAATGATAAATAAATAAAATTAGGTCTTTACACAACCATAGAGATACACCTACTTATCTACCTGCCTGTATCCACATATACTTTCACGTAATAACTACTTGCATACATGTCATGTACAACTAGGTAGGTATAGTAAGGTTATTAAACTATTTTAGTTAATGTAATAGGTACAAAGTAGGTACTTATTTATTAATGTAGGTACCTATAGTCAGTAGATAAATAATTAACGAGTCAGTATTTAGTGTGTTTTGCATCGTAGGTATTGGAAAAGTACGGTACGATCAATCATGCATAAACCTTACGTCTGTTTGCCACCGTCGCGTCGTGGTATAAAAAAAATAGTAATCTACCTATTTAGTATTAAATCTACCACTAGTTCAATGTACTTACTAGTAAATTTTCGTTCATTCATTCATAAAATCATAATATTAATACAATTTACACCGCGCGCTACCTACACCCGCCCGGCGTCGTCGGGACTACTCGGGACGTTTCGCGTCGTGTCGTCGGCCGCCCGTAGGTCGCGGTACTCGCGGTCGTCGTTCGTCATAGTCAGTGCGTGCGCAGCCCTTGCGCTAATTAGGTCAAAATTTATGTTTTTGTGTACCTATGCGCCAGCCAGCATAATAGAAATTTGAGTTGTGTGTGCCCCAGTGTATCAGTGTATTATTTGATAGTGTCCTACTATATGAATTATGTACCTACCTTAAAAAGTGCAAACTGCAATCTAAGTGTTGTTATTGTTTGCAAACCTTTATGTTTTGTGTGGTGATCATTTGACTGTAAGTAATAGTAATACTGAAGAGTGTTGCTGAACCAGTACCAACCCAGAAAAACAGGTACATATTCATTTAGCTACCACTATCGTTATCTACCTATTTGTTTCTGTTTGGCATTTTTCAGGTTATTTACCTACTTGTACTTTTTGTAGGTACTTAATTACTAGTAATCGGTTAGTTAGTTACAAGTAAATAGCTACATACAGAACATGATTAACCCTCCACCAGTGTTAACCTCTAACTTTGCCAAGTAACACGCAGCCCGCAGCCACCTTATTCTGACTCGTCGGATTACTCCCGGATCGTAAAGTTCACGAACCTTAGTACGACGTATTTTTACGGCTTATGTTATTTAATGTTAGAAAATAGTCTGACGTATAGAAAATTAAAAACTGATTACCTAATTTAAGGTTTTTTCCTAGAACCATTTAAGTATTACTTTAACAATATGTTTTTTAACTTTAACACTGACATTTCGGGCCCAAAATTTTCCGACAGCCCAGAATCAGGGGGCCGGTCTGTGTTTGTGTGTTCTATTATTGCAAAGCCTGTAAGTGTCATAGGACTCATAGGGATTCATGTAGTAGGTACCGTACCTACGATATTTCAAGAGCTACAGAACGAATGAATCTAAATATAGGTAACTTATTAGTTAACTACGTGTTCGGACTATACCTATAGCTAGGTCCTACCTACTTCTGTTGTAGGTACTTCACGCATATTTTATGACCAGCTGGGACGCGGACGAGGGTGAACAACACTACAGTCTGTAGCGATCTTTGGGCTTGTTATCAATACCTAATTACAAATAGTAAATGTGTGGGACAAAAGTCAAAGTGACTGACTAGATGTATGTACCTATTAAGTACCTACCTAATTTATGAAACGTTATTAGATTTATTTGTAATAAAAATTAGTAAGTAGGTACTTAGGTGCGTTTAGGTAAAGATTGTTGTTTAAGCTTGTACTTAGTAGGTACCTATGTAATCTTTGTATGTACCTAGGTACCTACCTAATAATAGACTACCTATTATAAAATATTGGTAGCTAACCTCGCTATGCTGAAATGCAGCTTCCTGTATTTCCATTCCAGCAGCTGCTTGCACTCCAACGATTTGCATCACCCTGTTCTCCAGCTCGGTCAGGTATAGTTGGAGTGCCGGTCCTCCACCAGTGCCACCAGCGGCCTTAATTATTTTTGCACATTTTTTTTTAGTGTTGTTCTTATAATCGCTCCAGACCTTGAATAAAAAACAAAATGTTAAATAGGTAGATACCTACTTACTAAGTACTTAGGTACGTAGGTAGAGGTTTACAATATGTTGTCCTAAACGTAAAATAAACCTCAGCAATAATAATAAGTAGGTAGGTAGTTTAAGTACATACTTTTCTCCACTTTTCCTCAGACCTGGGGTCTCCTGCTCCATCACTGTTTAATTGGTTGGCCAGCTCCTTCCACTTCATTTGAATGAAGTTTCGGTCGCGTGGCCCACCACTAGGTTTGGATAGATCTCCATTCCTTAAATAGAATTAAAAATGCATTACATCTATTAAGTACATACACGTACTTTAGTACTATTAGGTAGGTACTTATTCTGTGGTACGCGTAATGTTTTTCGTACAACGAAAAAAATATGTATTTTGGTACATGTACTTATAAGTAATGAAAGTAAGTAGGTACTAGTCAGTACGTACAAGTGTATAAAAGCTTTCACAATCTGGTACATAACTATGTTACAATGTCTTCCAAGTTAGATACCTATTATACGAGAAACTAAGATATTGTAAATAAAAATTGTGTATAATGCTATACATAAATAATAAATATTTAGTTATGTAGTATGTAGTGCCCAGCAGTGGGACATTTATGGGTTGAAATGATGATGATGATGATGAAATATGTAGTTGGGATCATTAAAATATATTATAAGTACTACTTAATACTGTAAGTTTTATACAATAGGTACTCACGTTTCCATAAAGTCCACCATCATCACATATTGGGAAAAACTTGTCTTCATTTTGATAAAATTCAGTACAAAACAAATTCAAAAAAAAACAACGCTCCTGTGCGACGCGACGGTTTGCCAAATTTTAATAAATTAATTTAAAATTAAATGATTGCGCGCAATAAATTAACCGCCGCGACTTCGTCGTTTCGTTTGGAAACGTTTATTTAATTTTGTGAATTTCTTGTAAAATTATTTAAGTTTTCTGTGTTATTATGTCTATATAAAATTTATTTTAATATGTTTTGTATTTTTAAATGGTTATTGTTTAACGTACTTCAATTTAGAAGAACGAAAACATTTATTTGAATTAAAAAAATATTTATTTTAATAATTAAGTTTGGAAACGTTGTCATTTCGCGGTATGTAGAGCCGGCATTATTTACATTAGTATGACGTCACTAACGTAAACGTATCGAGCCCTCGATAGTCGATAGTAAGAGTTCGTGATGCCGACTCACGTAAACGTATCGAGCCCTCGATACGATAACGTTACGATTACGCATATATTTCGTGATTGGGCTACAGAGCTGTTTTTTCCTTAAGTAAACTAACTTCATTAAAATATTGAATTCTAAATGACACAAGGTAATCTTATCTCTATTTCAAGGTTGTTTAAATATTATTGTAAGGTTTCAGGTATGAATTATGTATGGTGTACGCTAAGCCTTAATAACCCACATAATTCTAGATAAAAATATTTTAATATTAAGAATTTATATTATTAATAAGACAAGAACTTGTATTGCCAAGTATATAGGAGGTAATAGAACAAAATTTAAATTTCATGTTCATTAAATTTGAATATCGTCAATTATTTATCTCTTACGAATTAAATTTGCATTTGGCACTCAAGGTGATCTAAATATATATTTTTTTATTTTTACTACAGAAGAACTACACGGCTGACTATGCAATTTTTTTACACGTTTATTATTTGATAATAAAGTAACCTACAATGTTTTATAGTTACCTGTTAACAAATTCTCACTGTCTTTATCAACTAAACTAGCTCATTAACTTAAATAATTAGATTATTTCACATAAATTCAATCACATTTCACCTACTTTATTACGGGATTGACTCAGTATGTTCTCGTCTTTTGACACGGCGAAATTGATAAAAATATATTGATATCGTATTGGTTCATGGATAATCTAACTCGAATTCACCAATCAAAAAATTCGACCTACTTAAAATTTTGCTTGAAGTGACAAATGGCAAATGAGAACTTACTTATTTTATGTCACGTCACATGACATTACTTCAATAGGGTTGCTCGTGTTAAAAATATTTTATTTTTTACCTTCATAAATCGAGGTCAATGATTTTACAGAGCCGATTTTATTCAATAAAGCATTGAGTGTTGTTAGTTGTTACTTCAATAAATACCGCCTATATCTAACTATATACTTACTTCTAATTTTCAACTCATGCTCTCTATAAATAGTATAGATTATGTACGCATAGAGGAGATACAAAATAATATATTATTACTCGTAATTTATTGAGAGTGACTCAATAATGTCAATATAATAATATATTGTGTTTGGAATAGTCAATATTAGTCAATTCCAAATTTCTTATACTTATCCAATATATTCCAAATTACTTTACTTATATTTATGAACGGCAACGTCGCAATTTAGTGTCTTAATTCGTGGTTAGAATTTTTATTTTTTTAATAGGATTAATTGGAGCTATCCTTGCCTACCTAATTAGAAAATATGTTCAATACCTATATCTACAGTTTTTAGAATCAGGTGAAAACTGTGTAAAAGTTAAAAAATCATTGCTTATCCAGTTCTAATATGCAAATAAAAATTGGAACTTGTATGGTTATTTTCATAGTAAATTAACTGTACCTAAGCATTACGGATACTTACTTACTATAAAATACACGTTCACGTAATTCTAAAAAGTGTATTGAACATTATTAATAAAAATTGGACGGTGTTACACAAAAAGGATCCAACCCACAAAATGTGACTTTTGAGATATTGAAGTTTGAAGTTTAATTTGTATTTGCGCATTGATGTACTATTATACCGTCTTTGTTTCTTTGGGTAATATGTGTATATATTTATATTAATTTTATAGTCTGAAAAATTAATTAGTATAAGCTTATATTTTTTGAAATATTTCAATAAACAGAGGATTGGATCCTTTTTGCTAAATGTAATTTTTAATTAATGTATGTTCATTTTTAATTTCACAAAAACGATCCAATATGGTATATTGATGTGAGATAATTGATTTAATTAATTATATATACATATATATAGCATAGGTGAGGCCTATGTTCAACAGTGGACGTCATTGGGCTCATATGATGATGATGATGATAATAATATATAGCATACAGCTGCGTTGGAAGATGTTTTTAAGATTCTTGCCTGGGACGGATTTGGCATCAACATAAAGCCGAGTACATCACCCATTTTCGGTATGCTGACGATATCGTGGTCATGGCAGAATCACTGGAGGACCTAAGCACAATATGCTCGATAGCCTCAATACAGTTTCTCAACGGGTGGGCCTTAAAAAATGAACATGGATAAGACGAAAGTTATGTCTAATCGCTATGTAGTGCACGTCCATATCGCATGCATAAATGGCTAGTACATCACCCACTTTCGGTATGCTGACGATATTGTGGTCATGGCAGAATCACTGGAGGACCTAAGCATAATATGCTTGATAGCCTCAATAGAGCTTCTCAACGGGTGGGCCTTAAAATGACCATCGATAAGACGAAAGTTATGTCTAATCGCCATGTAGTGCACGCCCATATCGCATTCATGCAGCAATATCTCAGCTTTAATCTCGAAGTTGTTGACGAATAGGACCTAGGACAAACGGTCCGGTTAGGTTAGGTCCGAAAAAGAGGTTAATCGCCGAATCCAAAACTCGGTTGGGCAGCGTTCGGTAAACTACGTACTGTATTCTCGTCCACAATACCCCAGTGTTTGAAGACGAAGGTTTTCAACCAATGTGTGTTGCCAGTGATGACTTATGGCACTGAGACGTGGCCGCTAACTATGGGGCTCAAGAAAGCTCACTGTCACCCAGCGAGCCATGGAAAGAGTTGTGCTTGGAGTTTCCCTGTGAGATCGAATCCGAAATGAGGAGATCCGCAGGAGAACTAAAGTTGTCGACACGAATTGCATCGCTGAAGTGGCAGTGGGCAGGACATATAGCTCGAAGAACCGATGGCCGATGGATTGGATGCAGGCGGCGCAAAGCCGCTCAATGTGGCGGAAGTTGGGTGAGGCATATGTCCAGCAGTGGACGTCGAAAGGCTGATATGATGATGATGATGACATATATTATATATATATATATATAATATTAATATTAATTAATAATATCAATATATAATTATATATATATAGAAATAAAAAAAAAGAATCCATTAAAACAATATTTTACGTTACTTATAAAAAAAAAATTATTATTGTAATACGTTGACATAAAATAACTTCTAAATTTATCAAAACCTACTCATGTGGTAAGGATTATTTTTGTTATTTTAATTAGAACCTTATCATAACAAAATCATTTAGCAAAAACGATCCAAACCGCCTGAACCCTTTTTATGATTTTACAAATGCATTCTTTTTCATTTAAATATAATTTATCAAATACAATCCAAGTAAATTGGATCCTTATTCACATTTTCATTGTAGACTAGTTTCTTTATTGGATAACTTCACTTCAATGATCCAAGGAGGTTGAATCGTTTTTGTGAAAACAAAACCGAAACCCGTCATAGATGTGGGTTGGTACCCCATGTCGATAAAAACGTTAATATTCGTATTTTGATCTGGTTGTTTTTCCTATATGAAAATATAGACCACTAGCTGACCCGGCGTACCTCGTACCGCCATAAATAAAAAAAATCGTTATAAAAAAAAAAGCGCGCGGATCCTAGGTCTATGGTATTTGTATTCTGCTACTATACTACCTTGATGCTGCAATGTATTTACTTTTCTACGAAAAATATTTTATTTCATATTTTACAATATCCATTTATTTTTATTAGTTTATGACTTTAGCGACCATAAATACATACAATGATAATTCACTGTCAAATGTCAAATTTTAGACCGAAAATAAATGGCGCGAATACATAAAAATGGCGCGCGGATCCTAGGTCTATGGTATTTGTATTCTGCTGCTATTACTACTTTGATACTGCAATATAATATGTATTTACTTTTCTACAAAAAATATTTTATTTCATATTTTACTTTATTTGATAATTTTACTACACAATAATTATCATAATATATTCTTTGAAATTACCGGTGAATGATTAGTAATATATTCAAGTAATGAGGTTGTATAGTAAGCAAAAAGAAAAAAGAGATATTTGATTTCTTTTTAATCTGTCATACTGAATTGTCATTAGGGCTGACGTTGATAAATATAGTAATATACATACACAAAGTTGAAAGGATGAATGTTTGTTTGTATATTTGATAATTTTAACCAAATAGACACGGGATGGATGTTTACAAAGATAAGTACTATTCTAATCAATCACGTAATATTGGTTATGTTTAATCTGAAGTAATTATCTGTGCTTAGAAAATATTGGCCGAAATTTCCCTTCTAAAAGTGAAAAGTTGCTGTGGTCACAGGAACAAAATAACAGGCAAGCGAAGTCACGGGTGACATACAGTATTATTATAAGATTTTTGGGATTATATACATTTCATTTAATATCGTAATAACTTTTAAACTATTTGTCGAAATAACTTAGTGTAAACGACAAAAATTATCTACATTAAATGACAAAAGTGATAAAGGTATTTACATTCCTAGGAATTAGTTTCATACCATGAAATTTTTCGCTTTAAATGCAGTATCCGATTTAAATGTATTTCTTGCTCACTATTCTCTCTATATCGACTTCCACATAAAAGATAGGCATATGCTGTCGCGGACTTTTTTTTATAACTATTTAAGTAACAATTCCTCCATACATTATCCTCATGTAAAACTAACGGTTTAGGTAGAGGAAGCAGAAATAGCTATAAGATGGCAGATTTTTCTCCGACTTACTTTACATTTATTCTCATGGTTTAGCCAATTTACGCGATATTTGTATAAAATATAGCCTATATGTTATTCTGATGTATAAGGTACATTACTGCAAAGTTTCATTGAAATCTATTCAGTGGTTTTTTCGTTTACTGGTAACAAACATCCAAACATCCAAACATCTAAACATCCAAACATCCAAACATTCTTACAAACTTTCGCATTTATAATATTAGTAGGATAAAGACCACTTTGGCGTACTTAACTCATTTTCGACCATCATGTGGGTTGGATCCTTTTTGTGTAACACCGTCCAATTGAACATAATAAAAATTAAAATCCACGAATAATGATTGCGACGTTGCCGTTCATTATAAGATGTAGGTATAACTAAACGTTCTTAAAGCTTGGTCAAAATACTTATTTAGGGTCCGTTCACACAGACCGGCTCGCAGAGGAGAGCAGATTTTTATCTCACTTAAAACAGAGTTTTGAATAATTGTATTAAGGTTTATTTTCACGTGTCACTTCATTTATTATTGATAATGCTTGAGAACAAACCTAATGCGCTTAGTGATCACGTATTCATCCGTACCTACTCGCGCAGCCGACCGGCTCCGTTTGCATGTTCTTTGCTTTTGACTGCGCGGACTAGAGGTATACTGCCCTTATAGAGCACCGGTTCGGCTCCGAGCGCATCCGTCCGACTCCGAGTTCATCAGCTCAAAAACAGTGCTCTTCCAAATATCACTGTACACAGAATATTGTAACGAAAAATTAAAATATATTGACTTCCCTGAGGTTTGTAAAAATTGTGCTGAGGTTTTGTGTAATAATCCTAGTCATAATATAATACTGTTGGATATATTATGTACAATAAAATTGTTAATGTTCTTACTGAGGCTTCTATATATAGTGCTAAAGAGAAATTTTCTGGCAATAAAAAGAAATACATATGTGGCTGGAATAAACATGTGAAGGATGCACATAGTGAAGCTCGTTTTGGTTTCAGTCCTGGGTTCTATATAATAAACCTCGAGCTGGATATGTATATGACAAAATGTGTGAATCAAAAAAGAATTTTAAAACTAAACTTAAATGGTGTCAAACAAATGAACAGCAGATCAAAATGGACATTTTGGCTATGCATCATTCGAAAAAAGATTTTTCAAATTTTTGGAAACAAACTAGATTCTGTTCTATTCCTGCAAACGTGGATGGGCTAAGTGATCCCTCGCTCATAGCCGAAATGTTCAAGGATCATTTTAAGGTTCAGCCACCATTGGGCGTAACTGATAGTAGAAATACTGGCTTCTCTGGCATACAATGCACTAGTGGAAAACCAGCTGTGGTCACAGCAAAGGATATAAGATCTGTGTTGAGAAAAATGACTAGGGGGAAGTCTTCTGGTCATGATCACCTAAGTATAGAACATCTGCAACATGCTGGCGTACACCTGCCACGAGTACTAGCCTTACTTTTTTCCCTTTGCTTGAATCACGGCTACCTGCCAGATAGTATGTTAAAAACATTAGTTGTTCCTATAGTCAAAAATAAGACTGGTGATGTTAGTGACAAATCCAATTACAGACCAATATCATTGGCAACCATAGTGGCTAAGGTGTTGGACAGACTGCTGGACCTGCAGCTGAGCTCTTATGTTAAGCTTCACTATGGACAGTTTGGTTTCAGACCGGGTCTGTCTACTGAAGCCGCTGTCTTGTGTCTCAAGCAGACTGTCCAGTACTATACAGCTAGGAATACACCTGTTTATGCTGTATTTCTAGACCTGTCCAAAGCCTTTGATTTGGTTCAATACAATATTCTTTGGAAAAAGCTCTATGAGGACACAAACACGCCACACGAGTTTATATCTTTATTAAAATACTGGTATACACATCAGAATAATTATGTGAAATGGTCTGGAGGTATTACAGGCTCGTACAGCTTAGAATGTGGAGTAAGGCAGGGGGGAATTACCTTTTTAATCTATATGTCAATGGGTTGATTGATGAGCTCAGCAGCGCTGGAGTTGGTTGTTCTGTTGACGGTACCTTTGTCAACAACATAAGTTACGCTGACGATATGGTGCTGCTGTGCCCATCAATAAGTGCTCTCGATAAACTTTTGGGCATCTGTGAGCGATACACTGTGACTCATGGTCTAAGTTATAACACAACTAAAAGTGTACTTCTTGTGTTCAAGGCTGGTAATAAGTCTTACAAAGTACCTCCAGTAAAGCTCAATGGGATCCAGATGGCACAAGTTACCAGCTTTAAGTACCTGGGGCATTGGGTCACGGAGTCGCTGAAGGATGACATGGACATGGAACGGGAGCGCAGGGCCCTGTGCATTCGAGCTAATATGCTTTCCCGCAGGTTTGCACGCTGTTCTAAACAAGCTAAAATTACGCTTTTCAAAGCGTATTGTCACTCTTTGTACACGTGCGGCCTATGGATGAATTATACTCAAAGAGCATACAGGACCCTGCGTACCCAATATAATAATGCCTTCAGGGCGCTGTTGAGGTTGCGACGACACTGTAGTGCCTCGGGGATGTTGGCCATAGCTGGGGTTGATAGCTTTTCGGCTATCATTAGAACCCGAATCGCGTCCCTGCTACAGCGGGTCCGTGGCCTCCTGAAGACTGTGGCCAACAGGTTTGATGTGGACAGTGCCATTATGAAGCACTGGACACGCGTCCATATAACCAAGGATACCACAATTACATATAACCGGTATGTGTAATAGTGGTATCCTGTGTATGTATCCATGTGTATGTACTTACTTAGAAAATTATTTTACTAACATAGTTTTTTAAGGTCATTGTTACTAACACTATGAATTCCGGTTCGAAATAAACGAATTTTATTTTATTTTTTTATTTTTCTTCCTTCCGGCGGCTGTCATCCGCCGGTCTGTGTGAAAAGAATAGCGCCGCCGGCCGCTGCTCTCCGAGCCGGTCGGTGTGAACGGACCCTTATTAGTCCGCCTTTGATACGCTTCGTAAGCAACAAGGGGATAACTTTAATAACAATAGGTAGGTAGGTATCTACTTAAATAAATTGCTGTGACACCAGTGTAGCCGTCATGCCGTCATCGCTCGAGGATTACGAGGCCAACCATCAAGTAAATCCGCATCCAAGCACCTTATGAACGAGATACCATCTTATCCAATGAATAATTAAGTTGTTATACCTACCTACACTTACTTGTGCACTTATTGAATACATACCTACGACTGAAATACAAAACTGTCACCCCTCTTTATGCTTTGAAAATGATGACGTCAACTCAAAAATAGTTTACAATTCTGAACTGACTGGCCTGTTGGCGTAGTGGTTAGTGACCCTGATAGGGGAGTATGAAAATACTAGATTTTGTTTGTCAAGCAATAAACACATGGGTGATGCTGTAGGTAGAAATAATATCTTGTTAAATTATTCTCAAAGGACATTGACTTTTATAGAAATGATGAATACTAGATATTCAAATTGTATCCGCTTTTTTATGCATCTTTTGTTATTTTTTTCAGACTCGTTAACTATGTAAAGCTTTAGCTGTGAATAATCTAATGCATAATATATTATGATAAGCTTGTAGAGGGTAGTGATTTGTTTGTAAGTACCTAGGTATTTATTCTATAGTACAACATCTATACAAATAAATAACATTGGTGTGTCTGTTTGTAATAATAAAATAACCGCTTTTTACTACAAGCACTTGAATGTGTATACGGTACATATACTAAAATAACATTTTTAAAAATTTTTATCTGTCATTCTGTCTGTTTGTTCCAGTTAATCTTTGGAACGGCTGGACCGATTTCGACGGGACTTTCACTGGCGGATAGCTAATGTGACAAGGTCAAAATACCCAGTACTTTGTCAAACTCTTCACAATACTTTGATTTTAATATTTTATAACACTCGTAAAGGGTCTCTTATTTCACCAATTTCAGTGTATGTCGTAATGTATCTCATTACGCACTGGTGCGGTAATGTAATGTAAAACGCACGGTTTATCAAGATCACAGACTAATAATAACGATGCTCCGTCTAAAACGAACGCTACTTTTTTAAATCTTAGCAAAGAGTTTTTATGTCAGAAAAGTGGTCAACATTTTATGAATAAAATTAACTTTGGGAGAAAAATAATTATTATATATATAAAATAAACATTTAATTCTTTAACTTAATTAATGTAGACCATAAATTAAAACCATTTATCTGTAATAAAACACAAAAATATTAATTTACTTTATCAGTAATACTGGCTGCTTTTGTGCCTTTGCCTACAAAAAAGCGCTGATGCGCGCGCATTGATAATTTGTGACAAGTAAAAATATTCTGCGCGCTTTTTCTTTTCGCTGTATTGTTTTTTTTTCTAAGAAAGTCCAAGTTTTATTTATTTCCTCGCAAATATGTTATAAAACGTCGTATGACATTCGTGCGGTTTGATAATTACAGCCTCTGCCACAGATTAGATAATAGTTACTACGTAACAGATACATCACTCCCATACAAAAGCGAAAATACCTACGTTATATTAGCCTACAAAAACGAACAAACGACGCTGCAAGAAGAAACGTATTCTACAAACGCGCGCCGAGAGTCGAGATTCCCGCGTACACCGCGTGAGTCCGTCATCAAGCAAAATCATTAGGGTTGTACAAAGAACATTAATGAAAACAACATGGCTGAAGTGAAACTTAAATTTTCTTATTTATGTTTAGTTTATGTACAATGAATGCAATGAAGTGAATGCGAGGTAAGCAGTTAACTTAAAACTTCTAATTTCACATCGAAATCAGACTTTAGTTAAGATTAGCCGCTAGGCAATGCGTGGCAACTTTTTTACTTAAACCCGTCAAGTACCTTCGGAGATTAGCGTGTACAAGCATCCAAACAGACAAAACATTTGAATATCGTCGTATTGTATTCTGTTACTATTTTTACTTATATTAGTTTTGTTAAATATATTCAATGTACACACAATCAAAAAGTTAATGTCTGATTCCGACTCGCGCTTGACCAATTTATTTTAAGAACTCCACGCCACGCGAACTCGATCGTAATAGATAGATAGACAAACTCGAAAACGACTCGATAATGTAGGTAATGAAATACAAACTGCATTTATTTCTGTAAGACCGCACTAAACTTTCTCGTAAATTTTAAAGAAAGAGTATAGGTTCTAACTAACGGAGGTTTTTAATTATTTTCTATAATAGTTGTACAAAGCTATTTTTAGTAATGCCCACAACACACCTTACGGTATACTTATAAAATCTCGTACTTAATCAAGTTCGCCGCAACGCAAACAATACATAACATAACATAGCATCACGCCTTTTTCTCCGAAGGGGTAGGCAGAGGTGTTTCACACCAACATTTCGCCAGCTATGTTTGGTCCCATGAAATAGGGGGCGAGCCTATTGTCATCTACCGGGAACATTTGTTTACCAAACTCCGGGAAAATCTCAATACTTTTGATGTTTTTTTTTTGATTTTCATGTTAGAAAAGTCCAATACCATTTTCACCCGACCCGGGAATCGAACCCGGGACCTCTTGCACAGCAGTCGTATACACTTCCCGCTGCGCCACCGAGGCAGTTAGTTAACAATATAACAATATGCAATAAAGAGCTCCACAGGAGAACCAATTGGAGAGCCAGGCAAACCCCTCTTTGTTTCTTTATGAGTTGGTACAATTTACCTATTATTTTTGTAGACTTGATCAGGTCTGAGCTCGTAGCCATTTCTGCCAACTGAATTGTACCTTAGTATCCCTTATTAGTCTGTGTCTGTGATAGTACCTACTAAAAATGCAATATTAAAAATCAGCGGAATATTAATTTATTAAAACATTTTGATCTCTAAAATCTTACTAAATAAATTAGACACCATTACAAAATTGGATATCCTAAAAAACGTACAAAAAATTCCGGTATCATGAATCAATGACGACCGATGTTCTATCGTGGATATTGGCTCTAAGATTTATTAATAGTTTTGTTAATCAAGTCTCTAACTGGTATTTTAAAGTTAATAGGCTAACTGCTGATAGTTAGCCTAGTTCCTTAATAAATTTCTTTTCTTTTTATTTTTTATTTTTATTTTTTTTTTATTTTTTTTTTCTTTTTTTTTTTAGACAACGCCCGCACTAGGGAACAAGCCCTGTGTCGCGGGGAGCTTTTACAAACATGAAACTAACGGACACAAAGTACACCCAGACTAGAAACAAATATCTATGAATCACACAAATATTTGTCTCGTGTGGGAATCGAACCCACGTCACCCAGCACGGCGATGTAGTGGCGAGGCGACCACCTTAACCACTGCGCTACGGTGACAGTCAAATCATCAAAATAAACATCCGAAGTGGAAATTTTACAGATCAATTTAAGTGCCCCTATTCAATTCATATGTATTTACTTATTGGATTTCATTGCAATATACTTTTCAGCACGGCATTTTTAGTCGGTTTTGATGTCACTGTCAAATGTAAGGAAATTACAAGTATATGGTCGCTGTCACTTTCATGCATTTGACAGCGACTTTAATCGAATATCGAAATTCAAAGTAGCAGACGGAACTATTTTCTAAGAAACTATGTATAAAATAGGGCGCTCAATAACGAACTCGTGATAAAAGTCTCGAAAGTGGAAAGTAGGTACGTATTTCAGCTGGCTTTAGTTAGTTAGTAGTACCTAGTAATTTTAAAATGTTTCTTGTGTAAAACTTTCTCGTAAATTTTAAAGAAAGAGTATAGGTACTCTTTCTTTAAAATTTACGAGAGTATAGGTACTTTCAAATAACGTAACGTACCTTTCTTCATCTTTCGGCAATGAAAAAAAAGATATTTTTTTATTTTTCTTTTGTCTATGACATCCAACAACTTCACAATAATTAACCATCGTGTTGTTAGTCAAAACTTAATATACCTACGTAGTGTACGAAAATATCGTTAGTATCACAGAGTACATTATGCGTTTTGAGCGGGAAACGTGCTGTGCGCGCTCTCAGTGTCGCGTGCGGAAGCCCTCTGGCGATTTGGCTCAGTTGTGAGCTACATACCGGTAGGCACATAGCGCGTGACCTTGAGCGAGTGACGGAGGCCTGCCTCTGCTTTCTTGTAGCCCTCGCCTGCGGTTCGGGCTAGCAATATCGCCTCGGCTGTAATTATCAACTTACCGCACTTATATCATAATGTACTATAATTACCTACACCGGTGTAAAAGTCAGTCATAAGGTTAACACTTCTATCCTTAAAATAATAGATTATTTTTCTTAAAATAATAGATTATTTTAAGGATAGAACTAATATTATAAAACTGAAGAGTTTGTTTGTTTGTTTGGTTGAACGCTAGGATATCAGAAACTACTGGTCCTATTTGAAAATTATTTTAGTATTGGATAGCCTATTTATATAGGAAGGTTATCACTACATAGTATAAAACAAAGTCGCTTTCTCTGTCCCTATCCCTATGTATACTTAAATCTTTAAAACTACGCAACGGATTTTGATGCGGTTTTTTTTAATAGATAGAGTGATTCAAGAGGAAGGTTTATAGGTATTAAATACATACCACGCGGGCGAAACAGCGGGCGGAAGCTAGTAGGCTATATAACATCACGCTACGACCAATAGGGGCTGAGTAGTGGCCATATAAAGAAAGATGGGAGCGAAGCCCCGCCCGGCTTCTAGTTCATACATAATTACCTAGCTCGTAAGACACACAAAAGTATTGGTATGTAGGTACCTTATTTTTAGAATCGAATCACTAGGGTAGTACCGGTTTAGGTAACTAGACTTGCGTCTAGATATTTCCCATGAGAACTGGGAAAACTAATAACAAGTTTATCTGTATTTAGATGTAGACAAGTAAGTACTGTAAATAATGATACAGGTAGTAGCACTTTCCACTTTCGAGACTTTTATCACGAGTTCGTTATTGAGCGCCCTATTTTAAACATAGTTTCTTAGAAAATAGTACCGTCTACTACTTTGAATTTCGACATTCGATTTAAGTCGCTGTCAAATACATGAAAGTGACTGCGACCATATATATTGACAGTGACAATGACATCAAAACCGACTAAAAATGCCGTGCTGAAAAGTATATTGCAATGAAATCCAATAAGTAAATAAAACACATACGAATTTAATAGGGGCACCTAAATTGATCTGTAAAATTTCCACTTCGGATGTTTATTTTGATGATTTATTAAGGAACTAGGCCAACTATCAGCAGTTAGCATATTAACTTTAAAATACCAGTTAGAGACTTGATTAACAAAACTATTAATAAATCTTAGAGCCAATATCCACGATAGAACATCGGTCGTCATTGATTCATGATACCGGAATTTTTTGTACGTTTCTTAGGATATATATCCAATTTTGTAATGGTGTCTAATTTATTTAGTAAGATTTTAGAGATCAAAATGTTTGAATAAATTAATATTCCGCTGATTTTTAATATTGCATTTTTAGTAGCTACTATCACAGACACAGACTAATAAGGGATACTAATTCAGTTGGCAGAAATGGCTACGAGCTCAGACCTGATCAAGTCTACAAAAATAATAAATTGTACCAACTCCTAAAGAAACAAAGAGGGGTTTGCCTGGCTCTCCAATTGGTTCTCCTGTGGAGCTCTTTATTGCATATTGTTATATTTTTAACTAACTGCCTCGGTGGCGCAGCGGGAAGTGTATACGACTGCTGTGCAAGAGGTCCCGGGTTCGATTCCCGGGTCGGGTGAAAATGGTATTGGACTTTTCTAACATGAAAATCCAGTATTGAGATTTTCCCGGAGTTTGGTAAACAAATGTTCCCGGTAGATGACAATAGGCTCGCCCCCTATTTTATGGGACCAAACATAGCTGGCGAAATGTGGGTGTGGAACACCTCTGCCTACCCCTTCGGGGAAAAAGGCGTGATGCTATATAATAATATATAATAATAATAATATTTATTTATTTCTCTCGTTCACAAAGGTAAGTAAACTTATAAAATAGGTACAATCCAGGTTCAGTCATTCAATTCCTTTGTGAGAGACTGGAGTCTGTAGTAGGAAAAACCTGTGTCACAGATCACCAGGCTCTCATCTCTTGGACAAAATTACAGTGTTATAATGACATCGGTGTGTAGGAAGACACTTAATTATAATTTAAATTACAAAAATAAAAATAAAGATGGAGCGTGTGCTTAATATTGTTAGAGAGAATATTACAATAAACATGTGTGTAAGAATATTTAATGAAATTGTGTGGAAGTGTGTGTGTGTGTGTGTGTGTGTGTGCGCGTGTGTATTTTGTGCGTGTAGATGTATATTTCTACCGTGTTTATTATTTATTCTTAAACTAATATTATTTTAATGGTAAAAGTAGATTTTCAGTTTCCTATGCTATGTTATGTTATATTGTTTGCGTTGCGGCGAACTTGATTAAGTCCGATATTTTATAAGTATACCGTAAGGTGTGTTGTGGGCATTACTAAAAATAGCTTTGTACAACTATTATAGACAATAATTAAAAATCTCCGTTAGTTAGAACGGAACGTCGCCTGGCTGGCTGTCAGGCCGCATACTTCAGGCCAGCCATTAAAATGTTAATACGATACCATTTTTAGTTAGTGTCAGTAAAACCAGTTTCAGATCTATGAATAAACTTGAACTTGCAATTATTTACCAGCGCTGATCCGGCTCAGGGTCGGCTGTCTGCCATCATTTAGGATATTTAGTATCTCTGCAAACGATTGTTTAACTACTTAATTATAAATTTTTAATGTAATCTATTTTAATAATATTTACAGAAAATTATAATATTAAACTAAATTTAAAAAAAATATTTACAAATAAAAACTAACTAAATGTATCATTGAAATAAAAAAGGGGGAGGAAATTAATTAATTATTTATTAATTAAATTAAAAATTTGAGCTAGGTATACTTAGTTTGAAAGAATAATATGATATTTACTCTACCAGGAAACGGAATAATTTGCAGAAAAAAAATAGCGTAAATTTGGTGAATGCGATTATTAACTTTTTTGTTTAATAACTTGAATACGTATAGGTAGAAAGAGAAGCTGTCAGACTACCGAACTAAGATTTAAAAAAAAATACTGGTTGTTTAGGACCTTCTTACCATGGCAAAGAAGACGGGATACGCTTCTAAAAGGAAAAGATTTGTACCTAAGTTGTGGCTACGGCTCACGCCTCCTTGTTTCGCCTAGATTTGTATATTTGCCTTGTGCCTTAGTCATAGCGAAGAGGACGTTTGACGGACTGTTTCCATTCCGTTTTGTCTTGGGTTTCCTCAGGGCTTTTATTACCTATATTCATTCTGTCATTGCCTTGATCTGAACAGATCATCAATGAATCAGGTGTTTGTCCACGTGGTCTTTTATCACGAAGGTATTTAATATACAACTACAAATGACTATAAAAATCTATTTAAACGCATAAATAAAAATTCGATAAATTATTTTTTTCACATAAATATCGATTTTGTAGTAAGATAGTTAATTAATATACCTGCTTACAGCTTTAAATTTGCACATATTATTTACGGATTTAATTTACATAACATCATAATAAAAACGTAGATAATTTTCAACCAATCAAGGTTTGAAACCGACTTGAAGCTTAAAGAAAACGATAATAAAATTTGGAAAATTGACTAAGGGCTTTTTTATTTTCTTCTTGTTTGTTTTCTTTTTAATGATAGATGACTGAATGATAAAATCTATTTCATTTGCTTTACCGATCTTTTTACCCACGACGGAACGGAGACGGTATATGCGTTTGGGGTGAGAGGCTGTGTGTTTGTGAGTTTGTGTGTTTGTGTGTTCCAACATAATGCCTTATATCACAGAAACGGTTTGACCGATTTAGATGCGGTTTTCTGTAAAGTGTGTGCGGCTTTTGGGGACAGGTTATTAGATAGGTGTTATGTTAATAGCTCGCCAGGGGGCGCTACAATACACTGATTTCGTAGAATCCTTTGTGCCCTCCTATCTTTAAAACGATTAGACTGATTTCGATACGGTTTTCTGTAATGTATTTGTGATTTATCGAGGATTGTTTTTGGATTCAAGATTT
This sequence comes from Laspeyria flexula, assembly GCA_905147015.1. NCBI lineage: Eukaryota > Metazoa > Arthropoda > Insecta > Lepidoptera > Erebidae > Laspeyria > Laspeyria flexula. The sequence goes on along the minus strand of LR989964.1, from coordinate 3,550,640 downwards.
TGTATTTTTTCACCAGGGGGCGCTGAAATAGACTAGGCAAACCTATGTTGATTTCGTTGAAACCTTTGTGCCCTCCTATCTTTAAAACGATTAAACCGATTTCGATACGGTTTTCTGTAATGTATTTGTGATTTATCGAGGATGACTTTTGGATACACGATATTGTATTTTTTCGCCAGGGGGCGCTGCAATAGACTAAGCAAACTTATGTTTACAGTTATCTGTAAAATAATTGGACCTGTTACTGTATAGGGACACGTAGCATTGTAATACTGAGATATTGATTACACTCATGAGGTTAAGCAACTTCGGATAAGGTCAGTTCATAGATGGGTGACCGTTTATGCAATTTTAGGGTTCTGTACCTCAAAAGAAAAAAACGGAACCCTTATAGGATCACTCCGTTGTATGTCTGTCTGTCTGTCCGTCTGTCTAGAATATTTTTCTCAAGAACGCATAGAGGTATAAAGCTGAAATTAATAGCATTTACTTGGGTCTGCAAACCCTCGGCGTAAAATAAAAATCAAAATTCTAAGTTAACGCAATCAAAAGATACAGCTGTTTATGCTCCATTTTCGACGATTTATCTTGACGATCATAATATATAGGGAACTTACCGTTGACCTAGAATCATGAAATTTGGCCAGAAGCAATAACAAGTTGCACAAGTAAAGGAAAAAATCCGAAAACCGATCTTGTGTTGTTATATCACTGAATATTAGTACTGAGGTATACAATGATAAGCCTAACAAAAATTAGTAAGAGTTAGAGTTTATTCTAGACTGACGTTATATAAACACCTACCTACCTTATTTATTCTAACTTATAGGTATCCCGTGCCCGGGGTGTAACCAAATTTTCATCAATTTTGCGATAGCACTCACCGTTTTCGAGATACAAGCTATTATAGGTGGAAATCTGCGCTAACGCCGAAGGCAGTCCGGCTACGGCAATCAATGTGTGATAGCTAAACTTAACACCCCCCGATTCAGAGCAATCCGAATCGGACTGGTTAGGTTAGGGTTATTTTTTTTTTCAAACCGCCCAGAAGTAGGACCCCGCGAAGCGGGGCTCCGGCGACCTTTGTGCGACGGATGAGCACACAAGTCAACAAAAAATAAAATATATATAATATAGTCGAAGCTCCATGCAAATTCCATTCATTCTAGAGCTTACGGATGATATGCTTACTTATAAGGCGCTCCTTAAAAAGTTTAAAATAAGAAAATTAAAATGATAATTTCAAGTTATAAGACTTACTGCAACAGTAAATTTAAAAAAAAATGTGTTTGTTCTATAACTTAGTATGAAACTTCTATTTATCTGTCAAGGTTCTTAAAATTTTATACGAGTTACTTACAGATAGTAAGATAGGGCGCTCTTTGAAAATATTTAAAATAAAAAACAAAATTAAAAATTTTGAATAAACCCACGACGATAATATCTATACAAAATAAGAAACGTAACATATAAAAAGGTTTAAATAACTTTATTTTAAATCCCCGACGAAAAGATAATAAGTAGCGTAAAAATAATCCCAAGAAAATTCGTCGGGGGCTGCCAATATCATTACTGTTTCTAGTATTAAATATATATTGTAAACTAAATATTGTTAATAATTAGGTAGGTATGTCCAGCAGTGGACTGCAATAGGCTGAGATGATGATGATGATGATGATGAGGTAGGTATCAAATACATAAAACTGCAATACTTTCGTTCATTTCAAGTCAGGGTATGGCAGCCCCCGACGGATTTTCTTGGGATTGTTTTTACGCTACTTATTATCTTTTCGTCGGGGATTTAAAATAAAGTTATTTAAACCTTTTTATATGTTACGTTTCTTATTTTGTATAGATATTATCGTCGTGGGTTTATTCAAAATTTTTAATTTTGTTTTTTATTTGAAAACTGAGTCGTTCGTACATTTATCTGTCAGGTAAAAATAACTAGTTTGACATTATCCCCTTTTCATTTAATTCCTATCGACAAACTTAAAAGACTTAAAACGAAAGCTCTTCTTCTGCAAAATTTGCCACCGTAACAACATAAGGCGGCTCTTAAGCTGAATTAAATATAAAATACTTTTATCATACTAACCTTCACCCAGAACTGAGTCGTGAATAAATACACCACACGGATACAAATTGACAATCAAATAGGTACATTGAAATAAAATTCGATAAATTCTCAGAACGAATGATTCAGATCATCCGTGTTGGCCATATAAGATGCGTAAGGCCATGTTCAATGCCAGTTGGATTTTACCGCGCGTCAAAGTGCACGCGAGGAGACAATAGTTTATTCTATTTTAATATATTTTTAAGTTGTTTTAAATTGCCAAAAATGGCGTCTGCCGTGATTAAATTTAGTGCCATACTAATGTTTGGTGCTCTGTGCGCTGCTGCCGTAGGTTGGTAAACTTTTATTTATTGTTTTTATTTTATTTTTATCAAATAGACACCTATTCATGGAAATAATATTTTGTGTAGTTTTTGAGCGTGATTTGTAAATTCAGCGGTTTTTGTTTTAAATTAACTTTTTTAAAAGTAGTTAAAGGTTGTATCTACTATTAAATTAAAGTGTAGTAGGTATACTTAGCGTGAAAGCAAACACAATGCATAGGTACCTAATTTAATTCTCTAGCTTCAAAAAGGTTTATAACTAATTGAAAACGAATTACCTAAAAGTGAAAAAATAGGTACAAATAATGAGATAAATTTATGAAATATCGGTACCTACAACATACTAAAAACATAACAACACAGCTATGACAACACTTTTGAACAAAATTGTCAACAAGATTAATTTGCATATATATTTTATCTGAACTCTACATATCTAGATAAATAGAATAATGAAAATTGGATTAAAAGAACCCATTTACTGAAACAAATTGAACAAATTAAATAAAACTTAATTTACTCTGTCAAACGTGAAATACTTCTAAACCAAATCAAATAAATAAACCTATTAATGAGTTGGTATTAATTAGTTATTGTGGTTATTGCATGTGTATAAATAAACATTATCAGTTAAATTACGTACTTACTATTTAATTAATATAAATAAATGGTAAAACAAAACATAATAGGATGGCGGAAATCAATGTTTTTATTTATGAAATAAAAATCGCGAAATGAGTATTGTATCAATTTTAAAATAAATTATATTCAAGTATGTATAAGTTAAGTAAATGAAATAATTCATCATTTGCAGAACATTTTATTTTGTCTTTCTTTTACCGACTGAAATAAGGAGGGTGTTATTAACTTTGGGATTAAGCATACTATTATTTATTTTATTTATTTATTTCTGTTCAGAAAGCTTACAGACTGATGTTCATCATCATCATCAGCAACCTCTCTCCTCTCCTCTATCTAAAAAGCTAAGAGGGTTTTGAATATAATCCACACATCATCATCAGCAACCCATTAAGTCCCACTGCTGGGCTCGGGTCTCCTCTCCTCTAACTAGAGAGCTGAGAGGGTTTAGGCCATAATCCACTCACGCTGGCCTAGTGCGGGTTGGTGGATCAGACATACTCATAGAATTTCTTCTAGGGTATGTGGGTTTCCTCACGATGTTTTCCTTCACCGTTAGCAGATGGTAAGTCACTTGATTAGTACATATAAATTCCACAAAGTGGAATCCACATTGGTACTGCCGGTCGGGATCGAACTGGGACCGCGTGATTTGCACGCCGGTCTCTTATCCATTCAGCCACCATCGCTTTCGTGATCGATTCCGATAATCCACACACGGTGGCCTAATGCGGGTTGGTGGATCAGACGTACACTTAGAATATATAGAGTATGTGGGGTTCTCGCAATGTTTTCCTTCACTGCTAGCAGATGATAAGTCACTTGACTAGTAGGTACTGCCTGCCGGAATCGAACTCGGACCTAATGATTTGCATGCCTATAACTGATGAATGTGCTTCCGCATTGTCTAATGATTCAACGTATTATACATATACAATGTAGTATTGTATAATATTGTTTACATAAAACGGTCATAAAAGATGCAATATTGTTACAAGCTGCTGATTTTTCTAGCGTAACTACATGAAAACGTAATTAATTCAATCTATACTAATAAAGCTGAAGAGTTTGTTTGTATAAAAAATAGAAAAAAGTTTATTTCAATAATACATTTCTAATTACAAAAACTGCATTGGGCATGTCCTTTAAAACAAATAGTTCGTTTGTGTTAGGACATTGTTGACATGTTTATGTTATGTTATGTGTTAGGACATACCGCTCTCCCACAAGAATCATAATGTAGGTTTGTTGAGAGTAATAATCTCAGGTACTACTGGTCCGATTTGAAAATATATGTTAGTGTTGTATAGCCTATTTATCGAGGATAGGCTAATAACATAACATCACGTTACAATATTAACATGAATCTCATTCCTGGACTGGCCTGAGTTGGTCTAATGATTGGCCTGTTGGTCTAGTGGTTAGTGACCCTGACTGCTAAGCCGGAGGTCGTGGGTTCGATCCCCACCCAGGACAAATCTTTGTGTGATGAGCAGGATTGTTTGTTCTGCGTCTGGGTGTAATTTATCTATAATATGTATGTATTTACAAAAAAAAATGTATTTAAGTAGTATATCAGTTGTTTTAGTACCCATAACACAAGCAAATATAATTTAATAAAAATATAATTAAATAAAAATATAATTGGGACTAGATGGCGCTGTGTGAATGTGGTAAAATATTATTATTATTCCGCTCATTCGTGTCACACCAACACTGACTTGATTAAAATGGACAGTTAGCAACAAATTAATCATGTTAACAATAGAGTAATTACAAGTGTCTTATTACATGGAAATAGAAAATATCCGTCTTGACAACCCCGCCTTCGCAGACCAAGATATTAAAGGATCGTTTACACCGAGCTCTGTAAACAGAGAATTTCCTGCTTTGTAAGTTTGTAACCTTCTTAATTAGTCATTCCTTAACCGGGATAAAAATAAAGTGCTCCCTTTCTTAGTCAGAAAAAGCTCAAAAACTCAATAAAATGTAAATAAAACTCTGTTTGTTTCTTATGCTCTAACGCATTAAGTACCTACTTACTCAACCGAACGTCTTAAATTCCTTAGATAGTTTAGGATCTGGAAGGTCTGGACCAGGTCTGGAGGATATATATATAGGATATAGGCTACTTATAACCGACACATTAAGCGGCAGAATCAGTGGACGAAAGATAGTAAATTAATTAGTAATTTGGACTATGATACCTCCTTCCATATTTGTTTATTCTACAAAGTATTGTGATTTTAAGAGCTTAACTTAAAGAGTTAAGCTCTTAAAATCACAATACTAAATATGATAATATCATCATTCTATAAAGTAGTTACTGGAAGTCGCGCGGGGCTTCACTACCGTCGTTGTTCATTTGGCCACTGCTCAGCTCATATTGTCCGTAGCGTGGTGCTATATGACCTATGACCTACCTCGATAAATAGGCTATCCAACACTAAAATATTTTTTTAAATCGGACCAGTAGTTCGGAGATCCTAGCGTTCAACCAAACAAACAAATTGTTCAGCTTTATAATATTAATATAGTATAGATGTTAAGCTCTTTACCGAGTAAAAAATATGACAGGTAAACAAAGGAAGCGACAAAGAAATGTATTGGAAACTAATTGGATATAGAATGCTATTGTTAGCGATATTGCCAATTAAATGATAATTACGCTATAAGCAATTAAAATCCATTTATGCTGTTATTGATCTTGAAAAAAGTCGCGCTTTGATGGTAAATATATTGGGGTTTCATCCCGTATTACAAAACATGGACTAACTCAATGCAGAGTTAGGTCGCCACCCGTCAGTTTCTCTAATTGGTCATTTTCCCTAACTCGTCAGTTACCTTATTCGTCAGTTTTTTAGATTACGTTAAGTGGTCAGTTTCGCTATCTCGTCAGTCTCCCTAATTCGTTAGTTTCCCTAACTCGTCAGTTTACTTGATTCGTCACTTTTCTCATATTAGTCAGTAAATGTACAGTCATTTATAAATGTTTATTGTGTAATCAATGAAATCTCTATTCTATTCTATGCAAAACCTTGGTTTAAACCACAGGAACTCTACTTTAAAATTGTTGTAGCTTGGTTTTTCAGAAGGCCTACTAAAGATCAACAGTTTAATGGCAATATTTGAACTGTTATCAAATATTATGCCATCCATGGATTGTAAGAGACCAGTTTGCGCCATATACACTGATATGACGAAGGCCTTTGATTGTGTTAACCATAAGACCTTACTGTGTAAATTACATGGATATGGCATCAGAGGAAACATACTGAAACTTATAGAATCTTATATCTCTGATAGACATCAATGTACAGAAGTTTCTCGTCTATGCTTAGAGAGTAAATGTGAGATAAAATACCTATCGGGATCTAGATGTATAAAGCATGGTGTTCCTCAAGGGAGCGTGTTAGGACCACTACTTTTTCTGATTTATATTAATGATCTCCCAAAATGTATTACTGAAAAAATGGTGCTTTTTGCGGATGATAGTACAGCTGTGATAAAATGTAATAACTTTAATGATTATGAAAATGACATTAATAATTCCTTATTTAATATAATTAACTGGCTTGATAATAATAATTTAAATATTAATTTAACTAAAACACACATTATGCATTTTCATCAGAGATGTGCTATTCCCAATGTTAAGGTTCAATATGAAAATTATGAAATAGAAACAACGAAAGAGGCTAAATTTCTGGGAGTAGTTATCGACGACCAACTTAACTGGAAAGCGCATACAGAACAACTATGCAAAAGGTTAAGCAAATCAGCTTATGCACTATTCCAATTGTCAAAAAAAGTTAATAGGCAAGTTCTGTTGACAGCTTACCACGGATTGGTAGCATCTGTAATACGATACGGAATAATTTTTTGGGGGAACTCGTGTAACAGAGAGCTTGTTTTTAAAATGCAAAAAAGGTGCATAAGATCGATGTGTGGCATAGAACAAATTGATAGTTGCTTACCTTTTTTTAAGAGTCTAAAAATATTGACACTAACGGGATTATATATTCTGGAAACCGCTGTATTTGTAAAACAAAATGAATATTTATTTCCAAAAATCTCTAGACTAAGAGAGGCACCACTAAGAGCTCAGTACATTAATAAATTAGAAAGCTATAGCTGCAAAACTGCATTATTGAATAAAAGTTTCTTTGGCATGGCACCAAAAATCTATAATAAAATACCCAGTGACATTAAAAACTTACCTTTAATAAAGTTTAAAATAATATTAAAAAAATTGCTAATTGATAAATGTTATTATAATTTAAATGAATTTTTAAATGATATCACTCTGTAATTACAAATTTTTATGTTTACCCTAATTTATTAAGTAATGACTATAATAATAAATTATGCCATTTTTTTCTTAGCATGTAAGCATATATATTTTTTCATAATCATTTTATAATCACACTATATGAATATTGTCATTTAAAAAATTTTTAAAACAATGTTTAAATTAATATTTTATATTTGTATGCCTGATGGTAAAACATAGCGAGCTGTAATAAAAACAAATGTCAACATCTACATCACCACTACCTATGTTTAACAAATAAATATATTCTTATTCTTATTCTTAATGTACAAGGTGACCAATGTATTGCTCGTTTAACTGATAGACTAAAAACTGCTAAACTAGTGCGGGTTGGTAGATCAGATATAACCTTAAAATTTCTTCTAGAATATGTGAGTATGCTAAATTCCCTCCATATTAATTGGAGCCTGGAGGAGACCCGTGCCCAGCAGTTGGACGTTTATGGGTTGAAATGATGATGTGGGTGTCCTCTCGATGTTTTCGTTCGCTTTAGTAAGTCACTTGATTAGTACATAATTCTACTAAGTGAATTCCACATTGGTACTGCCCCGGTTGGAATCGAACTCAGTTCAATTCTTTAAAAGAAGTCTATGGCACTTTTTATTTTGACTTTGTTTTTTAGTTTTTCATCAGTCAGTCGTCCACCATAAGATACAATCTTATGGTGGCCGAAACATATTAATTGGCAAACATGATTATATTGCACAGTTTACCAGCAGCTAATAATTTCATTTCATTTATTTCATAATAATAATACTGAAGTATAGGGATAGCCGGGAAGCAGGATATGTGTCTTCGTGTAGTCGGTAATAAAACAGCTGTTGTCTGAGTGACGTATTTATTCCGACTGAGAATCATATTATAAAAAGATACACTCAGTATCCAGATACCCACATTAAGTAGTAAAGTATTTATTTAGTTATACCTTCTATTACACATACATTACACCTCACCACTTAATTTCTAAGTACTTACTAACTAAAACATAACACAAAAACATAAACATATAGGTAGGTACAATATCCAAAATAAAATAAATATAAGGATAACACTGTACTTGTATCCCTGTATAGTTTTAACATTTTACTTACGACACTTGAAATCTAATAACAGGTTTACGAATACGCTTGGGTCGATCCTCCGGTGGCGAAGATGTTATTGACTCAGACCTAGCAATGGTTTGAATGTCATTTGTAACATTTGTCTCGTCATCGGCTACGAGATTCAATTTGTCCCTATCCTCTACCCCGTCTGGGACCGGGACCACATCCTCTGACACCTGCTTTGGCTCATCCGACGCTGACGCTTCGCCAGAGATGGTACTATCAGAATCCATTAATCCGGATAAACGAGATCTACGTTTAATATGATCTACATGTTTCCTAGCCAGTCGACCGTCTCCGCTATCTACAAGGTATTCCCGGTTACCTGCCCTAGCCTGAATGACTCCCTTCCGCCACTTATCTCCCGTAGCATAATTTCTAACCCAAACCTCATCCTGTGGAGCTAACTCACGTATCACGCCTTTAGAGTTTTGTACCTGACGTTGTTGTGCTGCTCGTACCCGATCGTCTAGCGCACGGTCGGTACGCAGTAAATCTAAGCGATTACGTAATGCACGTCGCTGCAACAACATTGCTGGCGATTCTCCCGTTGTACTCTGAACAGTGTTCCTATAGCTAAGTAAGAATGTTTGTAAGGCAGTATCTATATCTTTGTTTTCTCGATATGCCTTTTTAATAGCAAATTTACACAATTTAACGGCATTTTCCGCGGCACCGTTCGACGACGGATGGTATGCCGGCGAAAAGCTTTGTCTTATACCGTTATTTTTCAGGAAAGAACTGAATTCCGTGCTCGTAAATGGTGGACCCTGGTCTGATACTAATTCTATGGGTAAACCATATCTTGCAAAGGTCCTACGCAAAATCTTAATCACCGCGTTTGCATTTGTACGGGGCATTTCAAAAACCTCTAACCATTTCGAACTAGCGTCTATTAAAATCATAAATATATTACCATGAAAAGGCCCTAAGAAATCTATATGCACTCGACTCCACGGTTGTGTTATGTAAGGCCAAGGCTGTGGCGGCGCTCGCGGTGGTGCAGCACCCTCAACCGCACACGTTTCACAACTTTGACACAACACTTCGATATCAATATCTATGTTCGGCCACCATACGTAGCTACGCGCTAATGATTTAGTTTTCACTATGCCCATATGACTAATGTGTAACTGCTTAAGTATATCGTTCCGTAACGTCTGTGGTATAACCATCCGATATCCCCACATTATACACCCGCAATCTACATATAGTTCATTACGCCTAGAAAAGTAAGGTTTCAATTGTTCGTCTGAACATGACAGAGGCCAACCTGATTGCACGTATAAAAGTACTTTATTTAATAATATATCTTTCGCAGTTTGTTTCTTAACCTCATAATTAGTGACAGGAAGAAAATTCTCCACAAAGTTTAAATACGTGATCTCCTTAGTGTCCTTACTTTGTTTACCCTGTGGTAACCTCGATAACGCATCTGCACAATTTTTCTTCGATGCAACATATTCGATTTCGTAATTGTAACCTGATAATAGAATCGCCCACCGCTGCAAACGCGACGCAGCCATAATTGGAATGCCTACTTTATTGCCAAAAATATATGTTAAGGGTTTATGATCAGTCCTTAACACAAACTTACGCCCATACAGATATTGATGGTATTTCCTGATACCAAACACGATCGCGAGTGCTTCTCTGTCTATTTGTGAATATGCTCGCTCGGCCGTACTCAACGAACGCGACGCATATGCTATTGGCCGTTCCCCGGCGGCAGTGATATGAGATATCACGGCGCCAACCCCCACGCTGCTCGCATCAGACGTCATCACGAGCGGTAGGTCAGGCGAGTAATGCACTAATACCTCACTAGAAGCTAGCTGGTGCTTTACGTACCTAAACGCTTCCTCACATTTATCACACCAGTTAAAGGGTACATCTAATCTTAGTAGTTTATACAATGGTGAAAGTATTGTACTGACATTTTTAATAAATTTGGCATAATACATTGTCATACCTATAAATGCCCTCAATTCTGATATATTTGAAGGAGCGGGTGTATCAATTATAGCCTTTACCTTATCCGGGCATGTTTGTACTCCGTCTTTGCTAATTATATGACCTAAATAACTTATTTTCTTTGCAAAAAAACTGCATTTTTCCTTTTTAACTTTTAACCCAAATGATTGCAAACGATCAAATACCTTGTTTAAATTATCTATATGAGCATTTGTTGTTAAACCGGTTATAACGACGTCATCTAAGAACACCCCCACGTTAGGCAAGTCCGCGAAAAGTTGTTCTAAACGCCGCTGAAATATTCCGGGGCTGGATGATAACCCGTATACTAAACGATTGAACATAAACAAACCTTTATGCGTATTTATAACCGTATATTTCTTCGATTGATCTAACTCAAATTGGGCGTACGCCTGGGATAAATCAATCTTACTAAAATACTCCCCCCCATGTAAACGAGCTAATAAATCTTCTACTCGCGGTAAAGGATAACGATCGACTTCTAAAACCTTATTTAAAGTTAATTTATAATCCGCACAAATTCTGATAGAACCATCTTTTTTTACCACGGGCACGATGGGCGTCGCCCAGTCTGAGCGGTCCACAGGTGTGAGGATGCCGTCCCGCACCAGCTGGTCCAGCGCGCGCTCCACCGGCTCGCGCAGCGCGTACGCCAGCGGGCGCGCGCGCATGAACATGGGCCGCGCGCCGTCCCGCACGTGGATGGTAGCCACACCACCGGTGAATCGACCCAGGCCCTCCTCAAACACCTTACAGTATCTGGAACTGAATTCCGACATATTGAACACCTTATTCTGTAAACAATTTACCGATACTACCCCGCCTTTTAGATCAGGAAATAACTGTATTTTTAATTCGGCCATCCACTGTCGACCAATTAATATAGTTTTACCCCCTTTTATGACATACAAGTCTATTGTTTTAGACACGTTCCTATATTTTACTACAGGCTTAATTACTCCCATAGGGTGTACTATTTCCCCTGTATAATATCTCAACACAATATTGCATGAATGTATCCGTAAATCACTAAACAACTTTTTATATGTTTCATAATTAATACAAGATATTGCGCTGCCCGTGTCACACTCCATATTAATATCTTTGCCGTGCACATTTAGTAATAAATATAACGGTGGGCACTGCGCTATAGATAGGTTATTAATGTTTGTAATTATTACCTCGTCACTCTGCTCGCCGTCTGACAAGCTTGTTACAGCTTGAACTCCCTCGCAGCGATGATGATTCACCTCTAACGGGCACACGCGACGCAGATGTCCTTGTTTATTACATACACGACAAACGTATCTCGTGAATTTACACCCCGCCGTATCATGCGACCCTCCACAGGCCCTACACTGCAGGTGCCCCCGTCGTTCTCCCGCCACAAACGTCGCCGCTGCCTCATTGCTCTGGCCCGGTTTGCGCTCCTCGTGACGTCGCTCGCGCTGCTCGTAGCGTGAGGTCGGGCGCCTAGCACCACGCGCGCCGACCGCTGATGTTGCATGGCCCGTCCGCCGGGCACCGCTGTGACTCGTTGCTGAGATCGCTAAACAATCGCTCGATGTGGACTTTGTACCGCTCTCGACCGCCGCAGCATTCCTCTCTGCCGCTTCCATACTCATAGCCATACTGTATGCTTTGGTATAGTTCAGCGTTTCTTCCGCGAATAAACGTTGACGTATCATCTCACTGCTTATTCCACACACGAATTGATCCCGAATACTTTCCTCTAGCCATGATCCGAATTCACACGATTTCGTCATTTTCTTTAGAACCGCCATGTATTCTGCTATACTTTCACCTGTGTTCTGTTTCCGTTGGCGAAATTTGAATCGCTCGGCTAACACACTCGGCTTGGGCTGTAAGTGTCTTTCCATAATGGCCGTTATTTCTGCAAATGTCTTGGTGTTTGGTTTATGTGGCGTACATAAATTCACCAATAACTCGTAACTCTCAGCCCCCATTACGGTTATCAAGGTCGCAACACGCAATTCCTCTTTAATCTCGTTAACCACGAAATAATTCTCGAGACGGTCCACGTACAATTTCCAATCATCTGATTGCACTTTGAACTCTCCGATTTTTCCGATCGTCATCTTAATAATTTATTGCTACCACGTTCCACACGCAGATTCTTGGTATTCTCGTCGCCACTGAAGTATAGGGATAGCCGGGAAGCAGGATATGTGTCTTCGTGTAGTCGGTAATAAAACAGCTGTTGTCTGAGTGACGTATTTATTCCGACTGAGAATCATATTATAAAAAGATACACTCAGTATCCAGATACCCACATTAAGTAGTAAAGTATTTATTTAGTTATACCTTCTATTACACATACATTACAAATACATTGTGTTGAAATCTTATAGCACTAACAATTCAAATTACATATTCTAGATTCTACTTACCTACTTTATAAAATAAGTAAACATCTCTATGTTCATAACCCTTAAAAAAATACAAATTAAGTTACAATATTTTTCGTTTTACATCATTACAATTGATGAGAAATAAAATTATAAACATCTATAATTTATTCGATAGATTAAATGTTAATTTATTTAATCTATCGATAAATAAATATAAATTAACGGTGTTTACAATTTAATGGTTACCGGTCCAATATATTCCAATGCTTAGAAGCCTATTTTACAGTTTTCTATGTTATTTTGTTTTAAGATGTGCAATTTCTTAACACCACTATCGCAATCCATGTTAATATCGTAACTTGGTTCTGACGACATATTTGCGGTCACTGTTTTGTAATTATAACGCAGCAATGTCACAGGGGTACTTGACCAAAAGATGGCCATACATAAATGTATAATAATATGTAGTTAGGTAATACTAAATTGCATCGAAAATTGCTATCATTTTCATAAAAGTGGCCAAAAAAGTGTACCTAGGTAAGTTCTATTAATAATCTTGCTAATGTTTCTACATTTTATGGAAACGTACTTCATTTTAAAAGTAAGTAAACAAGAATTAGTAAACAGAAAAGTAAACTTATGATAAACATCTTTGTTTATCATAAGTTGAGGTTTGTCTGTCAGGAAATTTCAATCTTATATAGTCGTATGCATAAGGTTAAAAATTGCCCAGCGCATCTTTTATTTTAGGACTTAGCCATTGTGAGTACGAAATTTAAATAAAAATATTCAAAACACCCGTGAATATATAACACAAGTCAGTAAGTGCACGAAGATTGTAATGAACCAAGTTAGGTACATTCATAATTCATTCTTTGTTGATTGTTTCGTAATTGTATTCTAACATAACAAAAGTTTAGTGTTTTCATATTTATTCCTAGGTATAATTTAACACGTTCAATGCGTTTACTATAAGACAATACTTTCCGTGGGTGCGTCATGACCTCCATACATCTCATACCCTAATTTCATATTGAGCGTCGTGAACATCATTTGTTCATCACCTCCTGATTTTAAAAGCTAATAACTTTATGAATTTTATAGCTATTTTAATCATTTTCAGACCAAAGCTTGTCAATAATATGTAGTATAAGCAGCTAAATTCACCTGCAGTTCTGATCGATAGTTTCAGAGATAAAACGTTTTAAAAAAAAGTCCGAATTCATGAGAAGTATTTTGCCATAACGCACTTGGATATCGTCCCTCATTCATTTGATAGTGTTGGGATATGGAATAGTAATTATAGTGAAATAAAATATCGACAGTTTAAATAGGATTTATTATGTTAATACTTAGTAATGTTTCTTGAAACAATTCAAAGTAATTCTAAAACTACTAAATAATTTCTCATTTTTAAACAATCAGCCTTATTTTTTGTATCAATGCAATAATAGTATCATCTTAGTAATCTTTCTTAAAAAAGTTTCGATCATCCCTTACTTCATTTCTATTGCACTTTCCGTCTTCACTAAATTGTATTTTTTACCCAACTGCCAAAAATGAGGGTATGTTTTTTTATAACATATTTGCTCGTAAAGGGTCTCTTATTTCATCAATTTACGCCATATTTCAGCCATACGTTTGTTTTTCTTTATTTTGATATATTTAAAAAAATATTGACAAACATATAACTATCTTTTTTATACTCATAGCAAAACATAAAAAAAACGTTCCGCCGCATGGTAAGAAATGCATTTTAGAGCGCCGCACCTTGGTACGGTCATCCATGGACCTATAGAGTTCACAACGCACGCAACGTGTTAATATTATCCCATAAAAAAATAACGGGAAGTACAATAATACGTGTGATCTAACTTGGCCTGCCTGAGCGTAGCTTTTAGCTTTCGTGCATATCCCGTGACACCCCCGCCTCCTGTCACCATTGAGTTACGCACTTGTTTACTGCGTAGCCACTCGCGCGATGTTCAGACCGGTTAGCTTAAAATTCAGTGTTGTAATGTATCTCATTACGCACTAGTGCGGTAATGTAAAGTAAATTGCACGGCTTCTCATGCTCACATACTAATAATCAAGGGGCTCCGTTTAAAACGAACGGTACGTAGGTACCGTTCGTTTTTTAAATCTTAGCAAAGAGTTTTTATGTCAGAAAAGTGGTCAACATTTTATGAATAAAATTAACTTTGGGAGATAAAATAATTATGATATAATTACTTATATAAAATAAACATTTAATTCTTTAATTTAATTAATTTAGACAATAAATTACAACCATTTATCTGTAACATTTATGTGTACTAAAACACAAAAATATTAATTTACTTTATTAGTAATACTGGCTGTTTTTGTGTTTTTGCCTTTAAAAAAAAGCACTGATGCGCGCGCATCGATTTGTGAACTGAAATAACTAGACTTGAATTTGTGACAAGTAAAAATTATTCAGCGCGCTTTTTCTTTTCGCTGTATTTGTTTTTTTTTTTCTAAGAAATTTCGAATTTTATTTATTTCCTCGCAAATATGTTATAAAACGTCGTATGACATTCGTGCGGTTTGATAATTACAGCCTCTGCTTTCTTGTAACCCTCGCCTGCGGCTCGGGCTAGCAATATTGCCTCGGCTGTAATTATCAACTTACCGCACTTATATCATAATGTACTATTACGAGACCTTTTCATTGTAGCAAATTTTATCGTAAAACTTTTTTAACGTCAAGCGCGTGCTATCGTTTTGCTACACTATGATCAGCTGAGCGCGCGGCGTACCAACGTACAGTGCTACGTGCGTGAGGTTGTTGTTTATGTGCAAATAGCCAAATACTTCTCATGCCGCATACAGCGGAAAAATATTGGTCGCTGTGCGTCATGAATATTATTTTGCCATACGTTTGTTTTTCTTTATTTTGATATATTTAAAAAAATATTGACAAACATGTACTTAACTATATTTTTCATACTCATAGCAAAACATAAAAAAAACGTTCCGCCGCATGGTAAGAAATGCATTTTAGAGCGCAGCACCACGGTACGGTCATCCATGGACCTATAGAGTTCACAACGCACGCAACGTGTTAATATTATCCCATAAAAAAATAACAGGTAGTAGAATAATACGTGTGATCTATCTTGGCCTGCCTGAGCGTAGCTTTTAGCTTTCGTGCATATCCCGTGACACGCCCGCCTCCTGTCACCATTGAGTTCCACACTTGTTTACTGCGTAGCCAGTCGCGCGATGTTCAGACCGGTTAGCTTAAAATCACGTGTACCGTATATCAGGTTAGTTTTGTTTCAGTAAAAAACTATAGCCTATATCCTTTCAAGTTTCTAGAATATTTTTATGCAAATATTAATGAAGATTGACAAACAAAGAAGCAAAGACAATTACTTACGCATTTATAAAGTCTAGGCAACAAAACAAAAAGCTATCGTTTATAACTAGTACTGCAGCATTGAAATTATATACAGAAGTATGTTGCTAAACAAGTCGCATTGGAAGCCAAGCCAGACCGGTTGGAAGCCGGATCGAGTGATGCTAATAGATGAAGAATATTTACGCATTATTGCCCATGGATACCTCAGGTGCCAAGTTCATTATAGATCCGCTTTAAGATATGGACACAATTTATTTTGTCCTTTGCGGGCAGCAATTAGTTTCAGGTACCTGAGTTAACCATTGCAGGTGTTATTTTTAATTAATTCAATTTAATATAGCCTTTTTGGTATATTTTTATTAATTCTCTTTTTTATACACAACTCCCATAATATGTTCATACCTTGGCTAAAAATGAGCAAATACCGTTCATATTGTATCAAAATTCCAATGTTAAGATTACACAAATAGACATCTATAGTTGGCATAACGTGTAGAGCTGGCTATACCAGACAACCAGCTATATCACAAAACCCTTTCACACATCCTTCAAGATGGGTAATGTACAAATACATTACCCATACAAATTCACCACCCAAATACAAAAACGCAGCACAGCTATATTTTTAAAAGCGTATAAATTAGCTTATCTGTTTGTTTGTTTGAACACTAGGATCTCAGTACTGATCTGATTTGAAAAATTCTTTTAGACATAAGCACGATAAATAGGATCTATGCAGTGGCCAAATAAAGAATGACGGGAGCGAAGCCCCGCGCGATTTATAGATAGCTTAAAACTAAAATTAGATAATAATGAATACAAAAACTAATTTAAAAGACAAAATTAAACAGGTATTTGTAACCTCCATGCATACACAACCATAAACAAAGCCTTTACTAGTTATGTATTTACAAGAGATAAAAAATATGTCGCATTACTATATACATACTATACTGAGGTGCCATGACATCACAAACGACCATAGTAGGCCAAGTTATGATGTCATAGTGCCAATATTGCACACACGGAGTGTTGCCTCTGTTTGTTTATTAAACAATGCTATATAAACAACTAAAATAAACAACTTCAAATTAGAACCGTGCGAAATGGTGTATTTTGCAACAGGCATAATGTCAAGCTATATACCTACCGCAGTGGGCTCATGATGATGGAATCTGGAATATGGAAAAACATCATCAAAACAACAACCAACAAAAACAACCAACAAACAACAAAACCAACAAAAAAACAACAACAAAAAACAAACAAAATACAACATAAATAACCCACTACTGGGCAAAACATCATCAAAACAACAACCAACAAAAACAATCAAAAAAACAACAAAAACAACACCAAAAAACAAACAATAAACAACATACAACATAAATAACCCACTACTGGGCAAAACATCATCAAAACAACAACCAACAAAAACAACCAAAAAAACAACAAAAACAACCAAAAAAACAACAACAAAAAACAAAAAACACAATATAAAAATAACCCACTACTGAGTTTGACCCCAAACATTTTGAAGGGAATTTAGCGTTAGGTATAGTATATAATGGTTGTGTATCGAATTATTCTTTTCTCGCAGTGATCTTGTCTGCTTAAGGTTATTTCCTTAGTCGCTTTGTACGACACCCACGAACTTGATTCACTTATTTTTAATAAAAATTCTACTGGTTGTTGAAACAAATATTTTCTCTTATCTCTGCTTTGGCCTTGTTTGTTTCGTAATATTAGTGTTAATAAGCGAACAAGGTTCCTATTCAACTTTAATAGATACCTTTCGATTGCATCGAGATTTATGCACTAATATTATCCCATATTATCTTTGATTTATTGGCTCTATTTCTTAGTAAGTGTTCGTGTGAATACTTAATGATCTTGTGGAAATAATGGTATAGGTATTAGCCTCAGGGCGGAGGAAAATAGTTGGACAGGTTAAACCGACGTTATTGTGGTCATTTCTTGAGAAAAGTTAATAATATCCTGTTGACACTGGTCTCTTTCAATTATACTCACATTAACAAAAATTAAAATAGGTGTATGCAACTAGTCTGAACTTTTAGCTCCTGACATTTTCAAATGACCGAGCTATTCCGTGTTAGAAATCTATACTAATATTATAAAACTATAGAATTTGTTTGTTTGTTTTGAACGCTAGGATCTCAGGAACTACTGGTCCGATTTCAAAAATTATTTTAGTGTTGGTTAGCCCATTTATCGAGGAAGGTTATAAGCATAACATCACGTTACGGTCAATAGAAGGTAGGCAGTGCAATAAAGAACGACGGAAGCCAAGCCCCGCGTGACTTCTAGTTTTAAAAAAATAATTAAAACAACATTCATACTACTACTAGTAGCTTCCGAAAGACTGTTCCTTTCTCAACCTTGTTACCTACATAGTCAAGGGGCTCTAAGCCTATGGTCATCCTGTCTTACTATGCTAATCATGCGAGAACAAACCCGCGCTGAGCATTAGATAGATTTTTAGTGACGTATAATGGATAAATAAAAGCATCCAGCATCCGTTAAACAACTTATTCTAACAAAACTGAATTTGTTTGTTAAGCTTTCACGATTGAACAACTAAGCGGTTTATGTTTGAAGTATCTAGTCTAAGAGCTAGAAAAGGTCATAAACAACTTTTTATTTACAAACCACGCGGGGGAAGCCGTGGCCGAAGCTGTAGTTTATAATGATCTTGAACTTTAAAGTCTCAACCATTCAACTCTCATTCATTCATAAAGCATGTGGTTATATAGAAGTCCTAATGTATTATGATTACTTACGTGATAACTTCCGCAACTATTAGGTCATTGACGGTGATATATTAAGACATGATTGGATTACAAGTTTCCTTGTTAATATACTAAATATATATTGTTTGTTTATTAGCTCATAAACTAGGAATGCTGTGTCAACTCATACGGAGATGAGAGCATCATGGTATTTTTATAGATTTTATTTTTATTATTTAATTAAAATAATAATATTCTACCACATTTACACAGCGCCATCTAGTCCCAAAGTAAGCAATTATATTTGCTTGTGTTATGGGTACTAAACAACTGATATACTACTTAAATATTTATTTTTTTTGTAAATACATACATATTATAGATAAATCACACCCAAACACAGAACAAACCTATATGCTCATCACACAAAGATTTGTCCTAGGTGTGGATCGAACCCACGACCTCCGGCTTAGCAGTCAGGGTCACTAACCACTAGACCAACAGGCCAGTCATAAATACGAGTATAGGTATTTTATGTGCTAGGTTTATTATTATATTTCATTGCATAACTTAAGTAATTAATTACTACTTAAGTTATTGCAATGAAATACATGTCTTACTGCCGCACTCTGAGAAGTCAATTAGCAGTAATCTGCCATTAACACATTTTTTTCATTGAATAATCGTCTTTAGGTGTATAGACTTAAGTATTACACGTTTTTACTAAATAAACTTTAAAGTAAAGTAACGTCTCTGAGTACGGTAGTTATTAGATTAGTTTTAGTATCTTGTTAATTTGTTTTAAATGTCTTGTTCAATGTAAATAAAATCTTTCATTGACTATTCTAAGCTCAATATTTCAAGGCATTGACAGAGACACTGCAATCTTGTGTACCTACACCATAAAACACCAAGCGTTATGGTGTACGCAAGCTTGCAGTGTCATATTTAAAAACTTCCCGAAAGGCCGTTCTCTATTCTTGGGTAAATTAAATTGGTATATAGATTTCAATGGATAAATCAACTTGCAATATAATAATAATAATAATAATATTCTACCACATTCACACAGGGCCATCTAGTCACAAAGTAAGCAATTATATTTGCTTGTGTTATGGGTACTAAACAACTGATATAACTACTTAAATACATTTTTTTTTTGTAAATACATACATATTATAGATAAATTACACCCAGACACAGAACAAACCTTTATGCTCATCACACAAAGATTTGTCCCGGGTGGGGATCGAACCCACGACCTCCAGCTTAGCAGTCAGGGTCACTAACCACTAGACCAACAGGCCAGTCAAAAATATCGTGCGGAGTATTACCGAATATCGGTCATCCATTAAATGGAGGACAATAGTTATTTAAAGAACGAAGCAACACCTCTGTCTCCCCATTCGTAGTGAAAGGTATTATAATTGGGCATATAAACTATTAGGCACATTGAATAATACGAGTTACGTATGCAGGCGTTAATTTATTACATTACAACGCGATGTTCAATTATTAAACAATTAGTTAATTGTATTTAATTTGACACGGTTCTTATAATAGGTTAATAGCGATCATAATTTTGTAAAGAGGTACGGATAGGTAGAAGTTGTTGGGAACTGGGATGTCTCGTTTGATTAGTGAGAAATAGTTAGGTACTATAGTTAATAATTATAATTGTAGCTATTTAGTAGATCAATATCGAGTTTCCAGACAAATGCGACATTTAATTGATTATATCGTAGTACCAATAATGTCAGTACATACTAATTATCATTTACATATATTTTTATATGTTGTAACATTTTTTTTTATTTGGTCAATTCTGCTTTGCTAACATAAAGGCGCATATGCATTACTTAAGCTAGGGGAAAATCGCATGTTAAGTAACGATCTTTAGATACAATTTCCCTTGTGCTTGTCATGCAGTAATGCTGTTCATTTTTGGTAGGGTAGAATTGGCAACTAAAAATATTTTAATCATTCAATTAAAAAAACAACGTATATGTAAAGAGATGCGCACGTTCAGTCGCGGAAAGTTGAAGAGATTCGTACAGATCTCCTTAGAAAATTGTTGCAAAATAGCTTCATCAAGAGTATGACGTAAGAAGAAATTAAGTACACTCTAATTCTTGGAAAAAAACATTTTTACCTTAGATTAATAAGTTTAAGGTTGATAATTGTGAAATTGACCACTGAACGTGCGATATGACGTTATAGGTGCAAATATAATTAAGAACACGATAATTATATTACTCATTCTTGAGTATTGACCTTTGCAGGTAATTAATTTAATAAAGTCTTTTAACATGATGCACTGATTATGGTTTATACTTTTCCTTAATCCGGTTTATTAAATGTACAAAACAATAGTGGCCTTTACTGAGAATGTCTGAATCATAATAACATTTACAGAGAAGGAAATCAAATATGATAAATTATGTAGGCACCTGATGGATGCAGTCACCGTATCATGTATAATAATATATGGCTTATAGTACGGTGACTGTCTGTCCAAAATGTGCAGATTTTGCCAAGAGTCAGATGAGACAGCAATGCATGTCCTATGCTCATGTGGGCCACTTATGCACAAAAGGAGCATCCTTTTAGGACAGCACCAGGTGCAACCAGATGAGATACAGTCTCTCTGCTCAGACAATCTGGAAGTTCCTAGCCTCTATAGGACTAAGCAGAGAACTATAAAACTACAAGGGGCGCTACAATAGATTAACTCTGGTCGAGGTAGCAAGGAGGCCACTAGTGGCTTCCGGCCCAACAAATCATAATAATAAAACGGTGACTGTTTTCAAAAAGTTCGATAGCCATAATATATAACCCATGCCATTGACAACAACCATAACAATAATAATTTTCATCTAACTATTCTAACAAGTGACGTACGTCATATTCTCTTAGTTAAACTACACTTGTCGATCATTTTACCAACATATATAAATTCTTATTAAACTCTTTTGAAACGAATTGTTTAAAAAGTTTCATGATCATCATTTCAACCCATAAACGTCCCACTGCTGGGCACGGGTCTCCTCCAAAGATTGTGAAGGGAATTTAGCCTACTATATACCACGCTGGCCATACGTGTTGGTTTAAAAGTTTATTTACTAAAAAAGGGTTCTTAACCCTTTAACCGCCAGACTTATCATCTGTAGAAGTGTATTTAATTAAATGATTAGGTACATTAAATATTTTCCAAATATAAACAATACATGTTTTGATAGAATCTAGCGTAAATAAATAGCAAAATCCAATTGAACGAGCGGAAGTATTTGGTCGTAAATATTGTCTCTGCAGAAATGGACACGAAAATATGTGTCGGTTTTATCCGATGTAGGCGGTTAAAGTTAAACAAATATCTCATTTGCATATTAAAAAACATTTGAAATACTACAAGAATTTTGAATGTCTTAACTTTTTCGTTATGTAAGCACTTGCGTGCTATTGTGCAAGTCATAGGCTAATTTAACACAATCCCTAATGCGTATAAATTTAAGTAGAGGAAGTTATTAAATCGTTTGTGTTGGGTAAAAAATATGGCGGCTAGTAAGTCTATAGTTCACACGGATATAATTAGATGCATTATATAAAATATTATGAAGTTTTTATAAAAAAATTCCATTAGGATAATAGGTCATAATAGGGTTGAAATACTCCCAGGGAATCCAAGTTATTTCCAGAAAATTTAATATCTGGACAGGAATTCACATCAGTTTACTGCAAATGCATTGCTCTGCGTCATTTTCACTGTCTAGGAAGTGAGCGATATGCAACCTTCTACGATTTAGCTACTTACGTACCGTAAAAATTACCACTAAAACTTAAATTACGTGTCTAATTATTATCTAATTCTTAGAATAATCGAGCATGACTCAAGTAAGACGCAAGTAAACTTGTGTACTAAACTAAAATAGTTATTTAAATCTACATAACCTAGCCTTGGTTACATGTAAATATAATATTCTACACATAATGTAAAATATTTTTTAGTCTTGTACGAATTAGTAAACGAAATTCATTATAAGACAGTATTTGACTATTGTTAATTTATATTTGTTTATTTACATCAATGCTGAATGTGTTTATTTTTTTAAATTATTTATATGTTTTGACTGTTGGCTTGCTATGGGAGCATAGTGGTACAAAAAGAGAAAATAAGTACATATAAGTAGTATTTAAAAATTATAATATATTTATAAATTAAATTTATATATTTTATTTATTTGTTTGTTTTGTTGAAAGCTAGGATCGCAGGAACCACAGGTCAGATTTGAAAAATGTTGTGTTGAGAAGCCCATTTATCGAGGAATGCTACGGTCAATAGGAGCTGACCATTGGCCAAATAATCTAGTATTATGTATTCACAAATGTGCGATTGGGCTTAGACTTCCTTAACCCATTGAATGCCGAGGTGGACCATTAAATCATAATCGGTAGCCACCATACAAATGGTCATCTACGTAATACAACGTAGTTGGCTTCACGGATACACATTTGTAGAAGGACGCCGGAAAACGTAATATTGCGTATACGGAGTATTGCGTAGACTGGCCCAGACAACAAAAAAAATGTTAGTGGTGCCTACCTACGCAATAATGCGTATACGCGTATACTTGATCTTATGGAAGGATATTTAGAAAAAGGTCACGTAATTTACGCTGACAATTTTTATAATTCGCCTGATTTGGCCAGACGTCTTAGCCAAAGGAAAACATAAATAATATGTGGTACACTTCGCAAGATTCGTAAAAATTTGCCAGTAGACGTTACTAACGCTAAGTTGAAGCGCGGAGAGTTAGCTGTTAAAGTATGCAATGATATTACTGTGTGTAAATGGAAAGATAAACGAGATGTAGGTACTGGTAATATCTAACAAGCATAATCTTCAGTTTGTGAGAGTTAAGAATAAACATGGAAAAATCTCATTGAAGCCAAACATTGTCGCTGATTATAACTTGGGCATGTCAGGTGTAGACCGATGCGACCAGATGGTCTCTTATAATTCATGCCTGAGAAAAACTAAGATGGCACAAGAAGCTAGGGCTACACATTTTTGAAGTATACGTTCAAGATGCACACCGATTACCTACTTCGCCTTCAAGATTGAACTTCTAAAATGCGACTACTTGTCCTGAAAAGCCAGTTTTG
The DNA here is from genome assembly GCA_905147015.1 of Laspeyria flexula. Taxonomy (NCBI): domain Eukaryota; kingdom Metazoa; phylum Arthropoda; class Insecta; order Lepidoptera; family Erebidae; genus Laspeyria; species Laspeyria flexula. The sequence goes on along the minus strand of LR989964.1, from coordinate 3,526,497 downwards.
TGTGTTAACAATTGTTTTAAAATTTACCATACAGATCCTAAATTCGCTTAATTTATTTTTTGAACTTATTATAGAAGTGTATTCTTATGTTTATTATGGTTGATTTAGTAAGAAATATCACTATTTTTGTTAAAATAATTACTAAGAAGCATATTCTCAAGAGTAAGACTGCATAATTTTTGATACCGAAGTGTTATAGACTTAGATATTTTGTAAACAAGAAAGTTACTATTTTTGTACATTGTGTTTTATTTGAGATGCCAAAGAATACGAAAATGAACGTTCTGGGAGGCCAAATAGCATAGATCGCTCTACAACCAACAGAGAACATCTACGTACTAACACGTAGTTGGCCTCTCCTATTAACATCATCTACGTAATATTACGTAGTCGGCAGTCAATGGGTTAATGTATCTTATCCCAACCATTTTAAAATTTAAATTAATGATCAGAATTTTGTGTGAAAATTGAAGTGTGAGAAGGTATAAAACCAATAACAGTGTTTTATTTCTCTAATTAACTACTTAACTTTTGTCCCTGAAGGCGGTGTCTTGACCTCTCTGATACTTGTAAACAGGATTCATCAACCACAATGCGGTTTTATTTACAAGGATGTCGTCATACGAACGAGTATAACCTCCATTGTATAATTTATTAACTGACAGCACTATAAAAGCAACATTGATTTACTTTATTTTGATTTTGGAATAATCAAATAAAAACTTTATATTGTATAGATTTCTGAATATTTTTAAGCGATTTGTTCATAGATATTTAGTTAACAAAGTAATACATTTTGTTTCAATCATTTTAATTTTTTTTTTGACTGGTTAGATAAGAAACAAAAATTAAATTAAATTACTTTTTTAAAATTAAATATTTGTTAATTTTAATAATATTTCTGTATATTGTGGATTTGTACGAAATGCATATTAATGTGAGAGCTATAGTAGCATATTATAGGCCTTTTTTATTTAGTTATGGAATACATAGATATATTAACATATAATAAAGTCAGACACGAGTTGCTGTGCAGTGAAACAAAGGGGAACTAATTTGTCCTATTGTTATACTGTCATATTTGACAGCATTTCAAATACAGTGGCGCCCTCCTTGTGACGTTATTACTGCATAGAAAGCTGTGTCAGATTATAACAACGATTAAAACTGACTATGACATACAATCATCTATATGTTATTGTTTGTTGCAGCGGAGCTAAGCCCATCTCCAGTGACAGAGGTCTGCTTAGGCTGCATATGTCAGGCCACCTCGGGCTGCAAGCAAGGAATGGGCTGTGAGGGTGACACTTGTGGCCTGTTCCGTATTACTTGGCCTTACTGGGCTGATGCTGGCAAGCATACTGTGAACGGAGAAGACCCTGAATCTAGAACTGGTACGTTTATATTAAACTGGATGTAAACAGTTTCTTCTCACGGAAAACTGTTAATTGATCTACCGATGTTTGGTACAAAGGCAATGAAATAAATGGGACATTAAGTAGGAATTTTTAAGTATTTTTTCAAAGGACTGTCAAATTATATCACATAAATTAATACTATCTATAATTTGCAATTGGTAGGTAACTATATAATTTGTAACTAGTTAAAAAGTCATAAGACAAATATTTTTATAGTAATCTAAGAGTGATTTACCTTGAATAGGTTTATGTCAAATATAATATGTAAAAATAACCATATAGATGGTGATAAGAAGAAGAAGATGGTATATTAACTAATAAAATTAACATATTACAAATTGATAAATCAATAAAATTCTTAATTTAAGTGGCATTATTGATTTAGCACGTGTTTTTACACGTTGATTGTTGCCAACTGTGGCACAGTGTCATACTGGACTGACAAGTCGTGTCAGGCGACCCTACGTGACCCTAATAGTATGACACGAACAAGGAACTTATATCTCCTAACTAAGTGGAATGCTTACGGGACGATATTAGAAAAATTAAAAGCTCCTCTGTGACTTACGAAATAAGGTTGAAATTTGTTCGTTACAATAATGAGAGGAAAAAATCCTATGAGAGCGAGAACGAAAACGAAATATGGATGGAATCTCTCCCTTTCTCGCAATTGACAGTAATTATAAAAATGATATCCAGTAGAGAGATAGATTTCCATAGATTTTTTCGGAACGCTTTTGAGGTGTAGGTAAGCATTCTAGCTAGTTAGAGATATAAGTGGTATTATATTGACAGGGATAAGCAGCTAATTTGTTATGTTTTAATTTTCAGCGTACCCAAACTGTGCTATCGACCCGTACTGCGCTGCGAGATCTGTCCAAGGATACATGACCAAGTTTGGCCAGGTAATTTGTTTATCTACTCTCCTTTGTATAAATACTATTAAATTACTAAAACTATCCCATATTTAAATTAGAACCAAATTAAATATGGGAATAGTATTGAGATGTTGATGATGTTACGATCATCGAGGTTAAGCAACACTCGGCAAGGTCATTCCATGATAGGTGACCGTTTGCGGCAATTTCATTCTCGAGCGTCTCCGTGCTTCGGAAGGTACGTAAAGCCGTTGGCCCCGGTTACCATTTAATGTGGTAATCATTAAGTTAAATTGGAAGCCTTCTGGGCGACTTGATAAATTCCAACACCAGGGTATACCCGAGGTATACCTCAAGCCCAAACGATAAGAAGAATAAGACAGGTTCTGTTTGTGGGCGTAAGCTAGTTATGTAAAGCTCACTGATTTCCTTATATTGTTACTTACAATGTAACTCGAACGTTGCTTGCTAACGTGGGTGACGAACAAAACGTTATTTAGCATTGTCATTGACATTAACATATCGAAACGTAATCTGAGATCACCGAAGTTAATAGTTGTATCGAACAAAAACTGCGCTTTAATGTGTATATGTTTTATATCAACGTATATTACTCAGCTGTATTAGTCTTATAACATGCACTTAGAACATTTTTAGCGCAACTTTTGATTGACCGACTGGCCTGTTGGTCTAGTGGTTAGTGACCCTGGCTGCTATGATATAATATATAATAATATATATATGCTATATATATTAGAAAGTGGACCTTCCTAAATAATCATTTTATTTACTATAAAAAACTAGTTTCTATAGCAGGAATGGATAGCCCTTTGTATCTTCAAAGTCCTGCTCTGTCTTATCTTCATATTAAATAGATGCGCCATTGACAAGGAGATAGTTTACCCACAATGAAAAATATGTTAAATTTGACGTACCTACTCGTATGCAATTATAGCCAAACCGATCTCCTTGCTTATGTACTCAGCAATATACAACGAAACCTACAACCTTCTAAACCCAATGGACCTATCTTCAAGAAGTCTACGGCGTCGTCATAATTCATTATTATCATGATTTCAACCCATAAACGTCAATTGCTGGTCACAGGTCTCCTCCTAAACAATGTGGAGGGAATTTAGCCTACTATGCCACGCTGGCCAGACGGGTTGGTATAGGGTTTGTTTCAAATTTTCCTTTTCTTGCAGTGCTCTTGTCTGCATAAGGTTACTCCCTTAGTCGCCTTTTAAGACACCCACGGTTTAAGATGAGGTAGTGAAATTTGTATTAAATTTTCTGATGCCATCTTTAAATATTTCAGGATTGCAACAATGACGGCAGGGTCGACTGTTACGATTACATGGCTATCCACAAGAATGGAGGATATGGATGCACCGGCGAACTTCCCTTCCAGTACGTCAACATTTTCAACCAATGCGTTAACGCCGTTGCTGCTTATCAGGGCTGATTACTCAATAACAGAGGCTCCAGAGATTGATAAAATAGTGAGAAAAAGTCTCTCTAGAAAACACTAACATATTTAATAAGGAACAGAAAAATAAAAGATCTGTAAGATGATCAATTCCACTCGACTAATATGAAGCTTAATTATATTACAAAAAGGAAATTCGTCAATTTATTCATTTTGATTTACTGCCTTTTTCCAACAAATATTTACTCATATTAATCAAATATCATATGCCTAATGTATAAAAATATAAAATAAAATTGTACATGTGCCAGATTATTTTGAAGGTAACGTTTCGCGTTGTTGAAATGACGTCGTCGGCAAAAATTGTTTACTGGAGCCTCAGTTTTAGTTATAAGTAATATCTTAATTAATAATTGTATTTATGTTTTTTTCTGAAAAATCAATAAAATACATACTAGTCTTTAGGTTTACTCCTATTTTGTTTTCATTACCATTGCCAAAATAAAAACTGACCTTTTTACTAAAATGAAAATGCTATACCCTCTTCACAAGTCTACGTTTATTCATTAATCTGTTTTATGTAGTCTGGGCCAAATAAGGGAAAGGTTTACGAGCTGACTGTCCTCATCAGCCATCAGTTTTCATCAAATTCATGATGATGATGAAATAAAACCTAGCAATAGTAGAACTATTATTAAAATGTACTCTAAGCTGTAATTATACTATACACTGACGGCCCCCATGGACACTGGACAGTCGACCTGGTCAAGGTTGCTAGTAGCCGTTGGTTGGCAGCACAGAATCGCTCGCTGTGGCGGAAATTAAGTGAGGCCTATGTCCAACAGTGGACGTCATTAGGCTGATATGAGGATTGTAAGGTGTAATGCTATTGTGTCAAATTTCACTAAGCGACACGTTGGATAATGGTTCATTTCAAGATATAAGGCTCGAGACCGCGATATTATTCCTGAAAACTCCGCTATAGATTAACGGTGTCTCCGCTAGAGGTGAACGACGTCTCTGCTTCGGTCAAGATAGTACAATATGTTCCCTGGTGAAGCCGCCCGAGCTGTAAACATCTCTTCTCATCTCCGCTTTGGGGTAATAAGGGAAGGTTAGGGGATTCTTAGGTTAAATATGTATACTTATGTAAATAAAGAATTTGATTGATTGAGGGTTGTGTCAGTTACGTCAACAACGAGCATGTCAAGCGCCTTGTTACATATGTCCAAAGGCTACCGCTTACCGTCAGGGGTACGCTGGTTTGCCACTGTCATAACATAACATAACATAACATAGCATCACGCCTTTTTCCCCGAAAGGGTAGGCAGAGGTGTTTCGCACTAACATTTCGCCAGCTATGTTTGGTCCCATGAAATAGGGGGCGAGCCTATTGTCATCTACCGGGATCATTTGTTTACCAAACTCCGGGAAAATCTCAATACTGGAATTTCATGTTAGCAAAGTCCAATACCATTTTCACCCGACCCGGGAATCGAACCCGGGACCTTGCACAGCAGTCGTATACACTTCCCGCTGCGCCACCGAGGCAGTTTACTTTCACTGTCGTTGTAGATAGACCGACGGACACCGGAGTGGTCTTATAAGGGTTCCGTTTTCTGCCTTTTGAGTTTCGAAATTCTAACTATCACATTAAATGCTACAGACAGACACACAGGTACACACGTCCAAGTTATAATACCTCCCTTTTGCGACGGGGATATAACCAAAATAAAACACTTATTACTGACCGAGGTGATAGAATATTGAAAAGATCAGCATTTTTTTCCTTTTAAAGACGTATTGTTATTAATATTATAAATCTGAAAAGCTTATTTGTTTGATTAAACGCTAGGATCTCAGGAACTACTGGTCTGATTAAAAAAATATTTTTGTGTTAGATAGCCCATTTATCGAGGAAGGTTATAGCCTATATAACATCACGCTATTGCTAATAGGAGCTGAGCAGTGTTCAAATAAAGAACGACGGGAGTGAAGACCTGCGAGACTTCTAGTGTTTAACTTATAACTATTATAGGTAATGCGCTGTAGTAGACAGGTACCTATAAGTTGAACCTTGTGACATCATATATTTTCACTCTTTGATTGACCAACAATAATGATTGTTGTATTGTTTGTGTAACTACTACTACAGGGGGGCCGTACGTCTGTTTGCCACCATAGTGGTATAAAAAAAAATAAAAATAATAATAATAATATTCTACCACATTCACACAGCGCCATCTAGTCCCAAAGTAAGCAATTATATTTGCTTGTGTTATGGGTACTAAACAACTGATATACTACTTAAATACATTTTTTTTTTGTAAATACATACATATTATAGATAAATTACACCCAGACACAGAACAAACCTTTATGCTCATCACACAAAGATTGGTCCTGGGTAGGGATCGAACCCACGACCTCCGGCTTAGCAGTCAGGGTCACTAACCACTAGACCAACAGGCCTATCCTTGAACTTCAACGAACATATAAAAAACAATTGGCCAAATTGGTCCAGGCGTTGTTGAGTTATGCGCTTACCAACACAGTTAGCGATTCATTTTTATATTATAGATTATGGTATTTCTAAGGTTGATAGTTTTTCTATATTTTATTGATAAATACAACTAAATGTTGTGTATTTTTGCATTCCGTATTATGTAATATAATGCGGTAAAACATGATGTACTATTTACAAATATATTAAGATCCTGTAACCATGTTTTTAGCAAAAATAAATATTCTTGATTCACTTTGCTGTATGAGTGTTGATTACATTACATTTACACACACACGTGTAGTGCTGATTAAGTAAATATTATTGTTGTTTTCTACTTGTTGTAAATAAAAGCTACGATTTTCATTTATTCAAGCACATTACCTCAAATCGTTCACTTCTACTCTCTCAAGCGTTCATTATTTTATCGAAATAAAAATGAAGTTGTTGTTAATTACAATAATAGCTTTTATTGCAAGTGTAACGGGGGCCGAAGACGAACAACTGAATAAAATCCGTTTCTATTGTGGAAGAAATTTTGCCTCAATTTACGCATGGGTGTGTGGGCTTGAACCAGTTGAATACCAACACGATATAGATTATTTTAGACGTGGTAAGTTACTAAGGTTTTTCTTTGTGGTGACGGAGATAAAGAAAACGTGTGTCACCACTCTCTCTCATTCCCGGGCGCGATAACAAACTGTGCTAGAGAAGGAAAACGAAACAAAAACTCATACGATCGCAGCTGGCTAGAAATAGTGAGATTTAGGCTGTACGCTATAACGAAACGTAATTTCAACATAATGTATCGTCAGTAATGCAATTAGCATTGCAGGCGTAATCATGCCGAGGTTCAGTCGCGTATGTTCGGCATACCTAGGCTGAGATCTATAGAGCGTACTTGGACTTTGCTCAGACTTCACTCCAACAAAACTTTGCTCAGCCTAATCTGAGCCAAAGCATTGATTTGGAATCTATAGACAATGTCATTGCTTAGCCCACGTACGAATAGATGTTTCATTTCATGCATCATCTTCTGCTCAATTCTTTGTAAAATAAAAGATAAAACGAATGATACAATACTTTTTGTAATTTATAATAGTCCAAAAACTCCGTTTTCTTAAAATTACTTGATTATATTATTTTTAAATTTTGTTGTCTAATATTGGTTAATAAATATTAAGTTATGAAAGAGATTGAGTAAAGGATCGCTAATGATAGCTGTTCAATGTTCAAATTATGTTATGCGACAAAGTTCAATAGTCATTTTAAAATTATGACATTTGTACACCATTATTTTTTACAGTATAATAGCCAAAGATTTTCGTAAGTCGTCGATTTTGAGAACTTTGACTTTGCTTAGCTTGGGCTTGGATAAAGTCAAAGTTTGCATTATAAATACCGATTATGTCTTATCTCGAAAGTTTAGTCAGAGCAAAGTCCAAGTACGCTCTATAGATCTTAGCCCTAGTGTGTTTAGACACTTAAATAAATCGCCTTACACGTATTATCGCAAATTTTATTTGCCAGCTATCAAATGGAGAGTAGGCAGAGAGAAGAAGTGAGACACATAATCATGCGTCACTTTTAAATTTACTGGCCTGTTGGCCTTGTGGTTAGTGACCTTGACTGCTAAGCCGGAGGTCTTCCGGTTCGATTCCCACCCAGGACAAATCTTTGTGTGATGAGCATGATTGTTTGTGTGTCTGGGTGTAATTTGTCTATCGGTAATATGTATGTATTTACGAAAGAGAAATGTATTTAAATAGTATATCAGTAGTGTTTAGTACCCATAACACAAGCAATTATAATTGCTTTATTTGGGACTAGATGGCGCTGTGTACCTAAATATGGTAGAATATTATTATAGGTTTCTTTTTTGTTGTAGATGGGGCTCACCGAGATCTTATTGAGGAGACTCTTGAAGAATTTCTGGGCACACGTCGCAGACGATCAATTGTTGATGACTGCTGCCACATAGGTTGCACACTTCTCGATATACAATTCCACTGCAGTAGTTATCCTCGTCGTTATCGTTAAATTCATCATCATCATCAGCAGCATTCTGTATTTCCGTGTGGTGACTGACGGAGACATAATGTCACCACTCCCTGTCATTCTCGAGATGTCGTAAGTGGCAACTAAGAGATCATTTTTATGTTATCTTCTTTTAAATTACTAATATATAATTTATAGGTACTTAATACAAAAATAAATGAAAACTTATATTTTTTTATAGAATTTATTTTCCGTTATGCTGCTAAACTTAACCACTAGATTAAGTATTTTAATTAATTGTCAATATGAAGCAATTAATAATTTGATTTTACATTTTAATATAATAATTACGTCCACAAAAACACACGCACACAAAATTAAATGCAATTTATAAATAAGCAAGAAACTACTGAAGAAAAGATTTATAAATGGCTATGTACCTACTATAGAAAATATCTATAGCAAATAATATGCATAATTCTTTGACATGTTATTAATAAATACATTATGTCACCACTCCCTTTCGTTCCCGAGACGTCGTCATCGAGGCGACTAAGGGAAAAAATCGCGCCATAACAACTGCGCTAGAGAAGGAAAGCTCGAAATGGAACCCTTTTTTTTAAGACTGAAAATGCGTTACGCATCCCGCCCCTAGGCCCTGGAACTTGATACATCATCAGCACCCAGCGACAGTCCGTTACGGGGCACCGACACTGAGCCCTTTCGGGCCCTAAAACCAAACGACAGCGTCTGGGTGCACCGGGGACGCTGTCGACTTTCGCGGAAAGGAGCGGGTCCACCCAGGTTCGGTAATAAACGCCCTAGGGCGGACGCAGCACCCTCCAATCTTGCCACCAGCTGTCGGAAGTGCTCGTCGAAGAGCCACCGCCCGTCTAAAATCAGGCCCAGTACCCGTCTGGCCAGCGTGGTAACAGTAGGCCAACCACCACCTAAATGAGCGACACCAAAAAACAACGGTCCCCAGTACCCGGCAGCCCTGCGAGCCCAGGCCAAGGTAGCGGCGTGGGATATGGCGGGGCAGGGGGTGCTAAGAATCCCCGGCACGGATATGGCTACCACCATCGACGAAGACTGGCCCTGGTAACATACATCGTTAGAACGTTGCAGACGACCAGAAAATAGTGGAGCTGGAAGAAGCTACTAGGAATTACCCAGAATTATTTTGAAATACCAAGACACATCGACTCTTCGACACGTTTTTTTTAATTCTGTCAAATTAGATTATTATCAAACTCAGTAGAGTTTATTCAAAAAGTCCGTATCTTTTATCCATTTGTTTTGCATACAAAATAACGATTTTAAAAGTAGAATGTTAGGCCAGTCAATGAATGATTTTTTTATATAATATTATGAAAAAAATTATATAACCTATGTCACCTATTATTATGAATCTATTGACTCCACATTCATTAAAATCGGTTCATTAGTTTAGGCGCTACGGTAAAACATAGAAACATACATGCATAAACTGCCAAAAACATTACATACATTACCATTTTACATTACCCTTCCTTTTGGCTTCACCGTAGTTGGGTAAAAAGTGTTAAGCCCAAGTTGTAGAGAATTTTATCAGCTTTCATTATGTAATACAATGAAATTTCGTACGACGCACTGTTTTCGTGATGTAAGCGAAAAACCCAAAAACGGGACCTTCTTTGTGCTCCCCCCCCCCTCGGGCTCACCTTTTAAGGATTTTTAGTATGTTTATCTCCTAACCAGTCCAAACAAAGTTCCTAAGTCAAAGTTTCTGCTTTCGACATTTCCCTCCACAGTACCATTTCGAGCACTCATTTACTAGACTATCTATTTGCGCCTACAAACGTGTACTATAATACTGTCTCAAACGTATTTTGCTCGTAAAATATGATTAGGCATTTTCTGGTCTGTTGGTCTAGTGGGATTGATTCTCACCAATTTTTTTTTAACGTTTAATATCACTTACCCTTACTCTTCGCCTTAATACTAAAACTGAAACAACCCAACCGTTTTTTTATTTGCATAAGCAGAATAAAAATAATGGAACCTCACGATCAAGTTTATGTCTGCCGCCACGCCTCCCGAATATTGCCGAATATCCGTAGTTTAAGTATCTACCTATTTAGTCCTTATTTATTTATTGCTGCGAGTAGACAGTGTGGCACAAGGCGTTAGACGGCCATTGATACACTTCAAACAAGACCAGCTTTCAAAATATTAATACATTTTTGTAAAAAATATAACATGGTGTAAAAACTATTGGAATCGATTCAGCTACTGATTTAAACAAACTACTTTCAGGTTTCGCATTATGTAGGAATAAGGCTGTATAATTGTATGTTTTTATATATTATATATTTATATGTTTATATATAAACATTACGTATATTATATATACGTAGTTTATAAAATACACCAATAACTAACATTCAAGACAACAACATGGAAGAAATCGCTGCAAGCGATAACTGCAAGTATTTTTTTCTGATTTATGTTATGGTGTGTGTCATAGAGATTAATAATAATATTATTCTACAACAATTAAAAAAAGAAAAATAATATAATTATAATCATTGTTGTGCCGTAAATACCTTACTTGTTGCATTATGGTAGTAAAAACTGTAGTGCAACTTTATTGACCAATAATATAATTAATCAAAACAATCAACAGTTGAATAACACATTTTATTATTCAAATGTATTGCAGGATCGCGCTGGATGCAGGCCGCAAACAACCGGCCCTATTGGAAATCTCTAGAGGAGGCCTATGTTCAGCAGTGCACTTCCTGCGGCTGATATGATGATGATGATGATGATGATGATGATGATTGTAAGCCATTACGGCTTAGAACGCAGTGTTCTGTTCTGTTGTCAGTGGTTATGTTCTCTATGGTTTAGAATACATTGCTGTGGCGTCAAATGTCTAATTTCTCTTAACTATGAGTGACATCATGGTGCATTTCAATAATGCTTTAGGCAAGCGACCTTATGTCGCGTCACTAGGTATGTCACCCCTCCGGAATACTCCGCCAGGGGTGAACGGAGTCTCCGCTTTTGTTACGTTCAATCTGTAAAACATCATCCTCATCTCATCTCCGCTTTGGGGTAATAAGGAAAGGTATATGAGTTGATCGCTTATGCAGGATATCCCTTTCCGCACTCCATTTCACAGAAACTTTCACTTCGTTACTCGAATCACTCAAATGACTACGAAAGAACAACGATACGTCTAAATTTGCTGAAATTTTCGTGAGAAATGTCATCAGATGCTGTCATTTCTCGTTATGGTCAGACGGAAACGTTTCAGGACAGTGAAGTATACCTACAACCTAGGTGATAGTTCTTTACTTAATTATAAATGACATGTCTATTAAATATGAACAATATTTTAAACTAAATATAACCTATCCATTATTTCATTATTCTTGCGAGAAAAGGAACATTCGAAACAAACCCTATACCAACCTGTCTGGCCAGCGTGGTATTGTAGGCTAAATTCCCTCCATATTCTTTCGAGGAGACCTATGCCCAGCAGTGGGACATTTATGGGTTGAAATGATGATGATGATGATCCTATCCATCAGGCGGACCGTACATCTGTTTGCCAACATCGTGGTATAAAAAAAACCTACTTATTTAAAACTAAATAAAAATAAAAACTATCATTAAATATATCAAACATTTTTTATTTCTTTTTAAATAAGTAGGTTATATTTACCTAGTCTAAAATTTTGTACATATTTAGTAAGTTACTACACAATTAATGTTATTTATATTAGAAGTATATTTATATGTTTTTGAAAATATTCTTATTTATTTTTTATTGGTTTAATAATATATTAAATCTGGAAAATACTATTTACACCGGCTAATGAAAATGATTCAATAGTAAAAAATGCAGAAAAGGAATTTTTGACAAAATTCAAACTCCATAGAAATTTGCAGACTCATTATGACATTGCTATTTTTTATACAACCGACTTTTAAAGTAAGTTATGTTTGGACTTTTTAGGTTCAAGTTTAACCCTTAAGATATTTAACCTGTAAAACCTTTTAAGATACTAAAGTCCTTACTCCTCCGAGGTGAGCTCGAGGGGAGGAGAGCTGCTAAAACCATTACCATTTTGATATAACTTAGTTTAAAAGTCCCTTGTAAAAAAATATGTACAAAAAGGAATAACACAATATAGCGCCACAAATTCAAGAAAAAATCGAATACTATTTATATATCTTCTAAAGTTACGATCGGGACGAGTAGCAGCACTACAATAGTTCCCTATGTCATCAAGAGAACATCCTCTATAGCAGCACTCGTCAGCGAGAAATCTTGCACGAAATATATTTTGCTGATCCTCAAGCGTCAGGTCCGAAACATCGCCGTAGTCCGCGACTACTGGAAGAAATATAATGATGCATATTACAAACGTATCTATCATCTTACTCCTTGCTGTACCTAACATTATTTAAATTTTGCCGTATTAAACCGGTGATAGTACATTCAAGACTTCACCAAAGTATAACTAATTCCAAATCACTAACAAATGATATAAAGATCCATGGAGAACCACCACAACTAGCTAATCATTTTGCATTAGTTAGTTCAAAGGGATAAAAGTTTTCCCGCAATCCAACAGGTCTGCTAACACAATCGTAAGCCAATAGTCTTTCTCAACAGCTGTGATTGGCTTACTAATCAATCGCGCGATATTGCCGGCCTGTGATTGGTCCATCCCTCTGCTATCGACATGTGTAAATTAGAATCGACCACCACGAGACACATCAATGAACATAATCGGGGATACACTTAAAAACTTACAACGGTTATAATAATCTACATCGGTTTCGTATTTAACTTTTTGTAGCCCGCAGACAGCTGCCAAAACTGTGGCGAAATTTTTTCCACAATAGAAACGTAATCTGTGCCGAGGATTATGTTCGGCCGACGTTGACTCTACTATGATAACAGTCAGCAACATTATGAACCACTTCATCTTTATTTTGATAAAATAATTTTCTCTTGAGCGAGTAGGTGTTAACGATTTGAAAAAATGTGCTTGACTAAATGAAAGCTGTTGCTTTCATGAATACCATAGAGTTTATTAACAATAATAACGATATGTAATCAGCCTACACCCCGCGCGTATGGGTAAGGGTGTATACTCACACAGCAAAGTGAACAACACTTGTCGCTGTTAAAAAATATCGATTTTGAAAAAACATGATTCTCTAAACTGAGGGATACATTTAAATTACAAGCTTTTTTTTATCAAAATTAATATTGATATTAAATAAAATATCGATTAAAAAAAAACATGCTTAGAAGAAACTGTGATAAATTTTTTTAGGGCACATACATAGAAATTGCAAGCTTTTTTTATCAAAATGCCATGCACTTAGCCTGGACTGTCACAAATATTACAAAACCAAAATTAGCCAAATCAGTTTAGGAGTTCTCGAGTTTTAGTGAGACTAACTTACAATTGACTTTTATATAGAGATAACATTAAATAAAATATCGATTTTGAAAAAAACATGCTTAGAAGAAACTAAAAAAAAAAAATTTGGGATAGGTACATAGAAATTGCAAGCTTTTTTCATCAAAATACCAGTTCAGCACTTTGCCTGGACTGTCACAAATATTTTAAAACCAAAATTAGCCAAATCAGTTTAGTAGTTCTCGAGTTTTAGCTAGACTAATGTACAACAATTGACTTTTATATAAAGATAACATTAAATGAAATATCGATTTAAAAAAAAACATGCTTAGAAGAAACTGTGATAAAAAAAATTTAGGGATACATACATAGAAATTGCAAGCTTTTTTTTATGAAAATGCCACTTCAGCACTTAGCCTGGACTGTCACAAATATTACAAAATCTAAAATTAGCCAAATCAGTTTAGTAATTTTCGAGTTTTAGCGAGACTAACGTACAGCAATTGACTTTTATATAGAGATAACATTAAATTCTTGTGTATAGAGTTTCAATACAATATCGCGTTCTATAAAAAGGAAACAGGTCTATAACAGTTACTTAACGAGTAACATATTTATATTATAAAAATCCATGTGAAAACACCTTAAGGCATCAAGCGTATCGTTTTTCTGTTAAACATTGACTGTCGAAATTAAATGCCATAGCTTCTACGTAATTAAGCTTGAGTCATGGTATATCGTTACTCAAGTTTGGTGTACACAAAGGCATTGTTGCTATTGTTATTGTGCATTCATGGCTATTTCATGTCAATAGAATGCATAATATAATAATATTCTACCACATTCACACAGCGCCATCTAGCCCCAAAGTAAGCAATTATTTTTTGCTTGTGTTTATGGGTACTAAACAACTGATATACTACTTAAATACATTTTTTTTGTAAATACATACATATTATAGATCACACAGACACTCAGACACAGAACAAACATTTATGCTCATCACACAAAGATTTGTATAGGGTGGGGATCGAACCCACGACCTCCGGTAGAGTAGTCCGGTAGTTTGAGTTAAGTGTTTCAGCCAAATGCTGTGTGGAGGCGAGACAAGTATTAACTTGACCGAAACGGAGACTACGCTGACCAACAGCGGAGTTTTCCAAAGAACACACTGGGGTGTCATCAAGCGCCTTGAACATTACCTACATTCAAAATGTACCATGATCTCAGACAGCAGGATTTGACACAAAAGGATTATTTCAAGATTGTTTAAGTTTAATATTACACTTATCATAAATAAAAAATATTACAACAAAGAATAATAATAATTGACTCATGATAAGTCAATAATCATACATGTTGTTTTTATTTAAAATATAACACAATATAAAAATTTACAAAGGTAATTCTATTCTAGCATGATCATTGCCTGATATAGGCCATCTATTAATGACGGTGACGATAAAATTGTGGTTTAATCTAAGACAATTTAATTAGTAAAATTCAATAAATAAAACATAATCCTTATGGATTATGTAGGGAGCGGGGGGCTAGTTGTAAAAATGCTTATTTGTTTGGTATTTATGAAATCTAACAGTACTATTCCAATTAACAACTATTCAACTATCGATTCCAAATAAACTTTTTGATCAAAACTGTAACGATTTTTTGTAGAAACGGCTATGAAAAAAAACTGACGAGTGTTATTATTTACCCCGTGATTGGGGCTAGTTGTAACAGGCTTGGGGCAAATTGTAACATTAGGAATTGAAAACCATTTTTATATTTTTTAAAGATTTATTTGGCATATTTAGCATATAAGAGACTTTACAACAGGCTTAGACTTTAAAGTTAAATTTTTAATCTAACAGAAAATATTCAATAAAAAACAATTATTGAATATTGTTAGATACGCCCTTTCTTTCCTTAAACTATTAAGGCATTTTAGGCTTATAGCCATTTATAATCTTAACTACTTCATTAATCAGACTTTTGATTCATTTAGCATTATAAACCTTAGGCACGTTATGACAAACTTAATTTTCAAGTTTAATTCTTAATCTAATAGAAAAATAATCAAATATTAACTTTCTTAAACCGACTGACAAAGATTTGTCACTCTTCATCTGTTTCACGTATCTATATCGATACATGGCATAAATTAAAATATTTTGCAGCTTTTAGTTCACTGGTTTTATTTTCCAAGACTTCAGCAGCAGCCAATATGTAAACATCTTGGCTTTGGGAAGCACGTTCAGTTTTTTTTTTTGTATTGTCTCATTCTGAAATAGATAAAATCACGGGGTACTGATCACGCTTATATGATAGAATGGGCATAACGTAGTAGGTTAGGTTAAAAATTAAACGAATATTCTTCTATTATGTCGGTAAAAAATGCTTTTTTTGTTTAATTTATTTATTGTACAGAACCACCAACGTTGTTGGTGCCTTTCGTTACTACTCTTTCATTCCATTTCTTGCATCTATTCCTCTCGCACTTTTATCCCGCATACAATTTCTTTCTATCATCCATCGTCTTTTGCTACTTTTGTGGGGGGATTCCCACCTGGTAGGCAGAGGTGTTTCACACCCACATTTCGCCAGCTATGTTTGGTCCCATGAAATAGAGGGCGAGCTTATTGTCATCTACCGGAAACATTTGTTTACCAAACTCCGGGAAATTCTTAATACTGGAATTTCATGATAGAAAAGCCCAATGCCATTTTACCCGACCTGGGAATCGAACCCGGGACCTCTTGCACAGTGGTCGTATACACTTCCCGCTGCGCCACCGAGGCAGTTTCAATTTCAAATATATATATATATAAATTATTTCCTGCTCCTCACGGCCACACATCCGATAATTGGTAAATTAAATTATTTATTGATAACTTAATTTATGTATATATATAATATATATAATAAAATCACACCTCAAAAGTTATTATAGTATATATATATATATAAAATCTTATCAACACCTTCCTACAAAATAACCCACATGTGGACATATTTTTTTATCTATTAGGCCTGATAATGAGAAATGTGCTTAGTTATTTAGATATTACTATTATTAAGAAAAATTAAACTGTATTAGAAAATAATAGTATATTTGAAATTGTTAAAATTCTAATTAATTCTATTGTGTCAAATGTTTGTTGTTTTTGTTATTTTTATTATATTCTGTTTTTTATTATTTTAAATATAAGTGCCTTGGTCTAACAGCTGTAAACTTATATTTCTATGAAATAAATATATAAAAGTTAAGCGTAATAATAAAGTTTTCTCTAAACCTGCCCAAAATACATTATGGAATATGGTACACACCAAAAAACCTATCTCTGTTCTGTGGTACACACTTAGTTTATATTATTTTAATTATATTTAATAAAAAAAAAATAGCTAAGAGTATCTCCACGCGGTAAAGGCATAAATTACTGGCTAAAACTCCCATTTAATCACAACGAAAATATGAAGCGGTTCTGTAAATACTTTATCAGGAAATTCTGACCCCAAAACCATATAAGTTCAAAAACTAAAACTCAAATAAATACTGAAAACTCAAGCCCTAAAAAGTATGAAACCACTGCATCCCACTTTTCTTTAGAATGTATTGTTATGTTATTGTTAGTGATATTTTAATTAAACCAAGCTAAATATTAAATAGTTCGTACTTAAAACATATGAGAATATTTTCTTGTTTCATACTTTTTAGAACCTTGGAATAAGGATTTTACTACTATTATATATATTTTTACTAGAATATTTCTTCTTGTAATCTTTTGAACACAATTTCGTTTTTCGTGTTGGCATTACAGTTTGAACACTTAATTCTTTTATACGATGAGTACGAGCAACAGTACTGCAGTGAAAAGCCATTTCTTCAAATTTGCAACCCTTGAAGCAGCATTTTGTAGCGAGAGATCGTAAGCCCCGCATATTTTCCTCTTCCTGACGAGCCAGCTCGCCAATATCACGGTGGCGTCCATCTAAAACAAATTAAGAACATACATAGCAGGGAGCAAGAAGTCATAGGCTTCACCTAATGCTCTGACTTCTTACTGCTCCCCGTTATATAATTTTATGTGCAAACATATCACTGATTCTAAATCGCTGACTTGATGTAAAGATGACATTCCTCTAAAATTATAAATAAATAATTAAAAGTAATAACAAATCCATGTAGCCTCCGCCCCTACTAGTGTAGGAAGCTCTAATCCCGAAGTAGTTGAAGAATAAAGATTAGAAAGAAGTTAAACGCCGAATCCAACTCGGTTGGGCGGGCAGGCAGCGTTCGGAAAGCTACACACTGTTTTCTATTCCACAATACCTCAGTGTTTAAAGATAAAAGTTGCTGGGGCTCATTAGACAGCTCACTGCTCAGCGAGCCATGGAAATGACCCACTAGCTTATGATTTTGAAATAAAGAGACTAAGCGGATATAAGCTCAAATACTTACAACGTTTATAATGTAGTAAATTGAATTTGTTGTCAATTGGCTTTAAACCACAGACCGCATCGAAAACTGAGACAAATTGTCTTTCACAATAAGAATGGATTTTGTCTGCAGAAATTTTTTTGTACAGACTATTTTTTCTGTGCAGAGTATTTTTTTTGGTACCTACAACACAAACTATGAACAACGCTATTAACAACTTCATCTTTATGGCGTCAAATGAGAGAGAAGGTGTGAACGATTTGAACAACAGTGCTTCACTAAAGGAAAATTAAATTAAGTAACAACAAAGGCGATGAGGTCACCCGCGTGGTCAGTTTAAGTTGATATGAAAAGAAATACTCATCTAAGGTTAACAATAAGTGATACAATATTACAATTGACTTTAACAATACTTCAGAATAGTGGCCGATCTCAGACGTAGGTAGGACACAAGACACGAGGTTTTGGTAGGGTGCCCGTAAGTTAGAGACACGTTTACTTTGAGGAAGTATGTGTAAAGTGATGCAACCACAGAGCCTTACTTTTTACTTTCTGTTTAATATTTAGTTTGTAAACATTCATTATAATTCGTTAATCTAACGGTGTAGTGTTCTGCTGCATCACTTTACACGCTACCCAAATTGTAAATTACAAAAGATTGTAACTATCCATTTAATTTAAAAAGAGTGGTGTGAGTTTCTTGCCAGTTCTTCTCATAACTCCACCCCGTCAGCGAACTGGTCGTAGGCAAATTTGCTGACACTACTTTTCGGATAACCTGTTACATTCTTGTGACTTTCATAAGTGTTACCTTATAACCTAGATGAATAAACGAGATTTCATTTCATTTCAAGTTTCAAGAAGTAAGAAGACAGCAAAGCACAAGTACCACATGTGGTAGGCCCGCCGCCGGTGAGGCGAGTGCGTGCGACGTACAAATAGCAAAATTAAATAGACTATGGACCCGTTTCACCAATTGCAAATAATAATATATATATATATAACTAAACCTACTGTTTCATAAACACACATATACACCCACACTCATAAAAAAGATTCTCTGGTTTTGTTACCTACTCTTTACTGTTTTTAACATGTTTGTAACTGTGTAACTGTCACTTTGAAAGAAAATATAATGTAATAAGTATTGGAAAGGAACTGGCTCTCGAAACAGAGGCACCTCAGGGCTTAATTAATTTTGTTAGCATTGGTTTATTTCAAGAAACACTACTTCTTCCTAATAATAAACTGTAGTACCTACAATATTATAAGTACTACATGAATAAAATGTTGTATAACGGTATAACATGTATAAACCCTATGTGGAGTACCTAGGGTAAATACAGACTGATAATCACCTAGCCTAGCTAGGAATTACAGAAAACCATGTTCATATGAACACAATATACTGTACTTACTTAATATTTATGAAATTGAACAGTCATATTGTCCTAAAAATTGCGTGGTACGTTATCCCGGTATTTCCTTCCCGGTCCGGTATACCCTTGCTACGTCTGTTAGCTACCACAATCAAACTTTTGGAATACGAAATTGTTGGGCGTCTTATCGAAATGACTCACAAAAAATTTGCTTGATAGTAATAAAAAAAAATTTGGACCAGGGATCCCGGACTAACATGTTCTACTTTGCTGTGTATTCTTCCCGAAAATGATAAACCTACATATCTATTAAATTGTTAATATCTATACTAACATGAAATGTTATGGGTAATTAATTAAAAAAAAAAGATTAAATGTTTTTTTCTTTTTTGAATTTATATACACTCAAAACACTTTTTACTAAAATACTAAGCAATAAAAAGCTAGTAAATCATTTAATAAACGTCTTCAACGTATGAACATAGTTACTCATATATGTTATTACGTTTCACTCGAAAGTATATTGAGTTGTTGATAATTGTTTTGCTTTAATTAAAAAGGAAGATGATCAACTCGTACACTTTCCCCTATTACGTCAAAGTAGAAACTATTTAAAAGACTTTTACAGCTCGGACATCTTCAATAAAAGCTGTAAAAGATCTTGAACAAAGCGGAGACTCCGCTCACTAACAGCGGAGTTTTATGGAGAGATGACATAGATATTTGGGGACGTGGTGTTATGTCGCAAGCCTCGAGCATTACATAATGAAATGCACCATTAACTCACAAATAGTTTAAAATAGCTGGATTTGACACAAAAGAATAATTGACCCATTTTCATGGTTCAAATATTCTTTTGTGTTAATAATACATATTGTTCGTATATTGATATTAAAGTTAAGATGGGTGACGTGGTGTTAGGTCATATTATAAATCACTTTTTCACAAATAGTCAGAAACAAAAGAATAATTGACCCATGAAATCATACATACTTATTGTTGCACGGTAATGTACCCCACAAGGCGAATAGATTGATGTTTATTGATCTAGCTTTTATCATTTTAGATTTATGGATACCTGAATTATAACGAACTGCCAACTCACTCACTCATTAAAATCTCTAGGGTACTTCCCGAAACCCTAGAGAGCTGAAATATGGCGTGAAGCCTAGGATTTATATAATAATAATAATATTCTACCACATTCACACAGCGCCATCTAGTTCCAAATTCAGCAATTATATTTGCTTGTGTTATGGGTACTAAACAACTGATATACTACTTAAAAACATCTTTTTTTTTTGTAAATACATACATACATATTATAGATAAATTACACCCAGACACAGAACAAACCTTTATGCTCATCACACAAAGATTTGTCCTGGGTGGGGATCGAACCCACGACCTCCGGCTTAGCAGTCAGGGTCACTAACCACTAGACCAACAGGCCAGTCATATTATAAGTACAAAGATTTGTCTCCGCTTTGGTGTAAACTATTATAAGGGCATCTAATTTTCTCGCATATATCTATGAATGAAGTTTAACCTTTTCGAGAAATACGTGTACATAACGTTATATTAATTTAGCCGATTTAATCAGGATTAATAAATTAAATCAGTTCATTTGCCAAAATACAGGTACAAGTTTATGGTTTTATTAAAAAACTGTTTAGCTGTACTTCACCGTACAATACAGACAATATCCAATCCAAAATCGATAAACATTGAGTGAGATCATGGTGCTAGGGTTGCCAATTTTTTACAAGAAATAAAGTATATTTAGGTCTGAGAACAAAAATAAACAGTATTTTATTTATTTAATGTAAAATACATATTATTTAGAGCTTCTTATACAACTTATTAACTTAAAATTTATCTAATTAATTTTAAAATTTTGTGAGCATTTAAACCTAATACTGAAAACAGTATTTTTATGTTTTCAACAGTAAAAATTATAATGTAGTGAAAAACAGTATAATACTGTTTTAACAGTAGGTATAGTTGGCAACCCTACATGGTGTCCTTTAATATGCAGTTCGATGCTCACGGTCTGCGTCACCCAGTACGACACCGCTCCGGAAAGCTACGCTATGGGTGTGCGCAGTCTCCGATTCAGTTAGTGTAGTACATGGTCCACACAGCTTTTGTTGCAGATCTGTGGCTTAAAGCACAGCGTATACTGAGCTAAATCCCCTGCTACACATATTGTGTAATTTTGTCTGATTTCTATGTTTGTGTATGTGTAAATATATCTTAAATAATGTGTAAATGTTAATATTTCTTTCTTCTCTTTGTATTGTATTTTTATATCTGCAAAATAAATGTTTTAAAGATCGCCAAGCATATAGAACATCTCTTCTTGTGCCCGCTTGACAAATATCTTCTCGTTTCAAGTTTGGTGTGGTGGTTGTACGAGTGGATTGTTCCTTTTCATCATCATTATCATCATTACAACCCATAAATTAATTATCCCACTGCTGGGTATGGGTCACGCACGACACGGAAAAGGAATAGGTAGTAATGGAATTTACAATTTATTTATGTCAAGTTTGTTAACTAATATCGTTACGTGTCTTGTTTAGTTCTAGCCTCAAGATTATTGGTCGTTTAGCAAGCCAGTTTTTCGCCGGAGTGGGCGAAACGTAGCTCAACATTTTTATAATATTGATCAGGCGTTTCGCCCGATGGAATTTTTATTACAATTTAGACACCAAGTAACGACAGGAATATAATCCGAGACTGTCAAGTTAGAAATAATATGAAACATTTGAGTTTTAGTTTAAAAAAAAAGAAGTCTTTTCTTAAGTAACACAATCTTTTTTTGAAGCTGTACATGAAAAGCAATAAAAATCAATCAATCAATCGATCAAAAATTTTTTTGATCGTTTGTGTGTTTTGTAACAAATTGTAATGTACTTATAATGCAATCATATTAATTGTAATTTAGGAAATACTATACTTTCAGAGTCACTAATAAAAATAGTATTAATTAAAATAATATTAATTTATTAATTTCAATTTTATTTTCGAACAATTTTCATTGTGTTTGAATGTAAACATAAAACATGAAATTTAAAATACAAAATACTTAAAATATAAACAAATATTACAATATTATGGACATTCTAATTATAAACAAACTAAAAGGAATATTATTTTGATTTCTTTTTACACGTGTAGAATTTATTTTGTTGATAAATTATTTACATTTTTCATCTTCTTAATTTATGTATTAAAATTAACTATTTACAATTATTTAAAAACTAAAATAAAACATTAAAATTAACTAATAAAATCTCAACCAAAAGGTGTCGCGGTTCTAGTACCTAGTAGGTAGTACCTAGTAGTGATGACAATGAGTAGGTACTACCTACTCATTGTCATCACTGGCAACTGGAAACAACCAAGAAGGCTGGCGGCACATTGCAATGTAGAATTCACTGAGCGAAACTAGCCAGCCTTCTAGGGTCACGTGAAGCGTCGATCAGTCTTTTGGCCAGATATTTAAACAAAGACCGAGCACTCAGACCCCATGTACCAAAAGTTTCAAAGCCAAACAGCTCAAAATTATGATTACCAATTAAATGATGGTATTTTCGCCGTTTGAAGGTCTCTGCGGCTGCAGCAGCAGCGCGAGCACAGCCCGCTGTACTTGAAAAATGTGAAGGCATAAGAGTGACACACAGGAATGCAAAACAGAAAATAAAATTAGATAGAATTTTGCAATTTTTTTTCTAAACATGTCACGAACACTATTTTTTAACATGTTTTAATGTACAATAAAAATAATTTATTTATAATCCGTAGCTGCAGTATTTTTACGATAATTAGTAAAGCAGTGGGAAACCATATCTTCCATTGAGCAATCTTCCTGGCAGCACTTCGCAGCGAGAGTTCGTACCCGGCGTCTGTTATGTTTGTTTTTCTTATCTACAACAAATGAAGAACATAGATAAGTGATGCCTCTAATTCCTTGCACCCTGCCTTCTCCCTATTATTTAATGATTAAAGTTATACTTCGTACCAAAAATATTTATCCTAAGGGTAAAAAATAAATTAATTCGCCCATATTAATATTATATTAGCAATTTAAGTTACTTATTTATAACCACACATGCATCCTATTGATGAAGCGATGGTGGCTGAATGGATAAGGGCCCGGCGTGCAAATCACGCGGTTCGAGTTCGATCCCGACCGGCAGTACCAATGTGGATTCCACTTTGTGGAATTTATATGTACTAGTCAAGTGACTTACCATCTGCTAACGGTGAAGGAATACATCATGAGGAAACCCACATACCATAGAATAAATTCTATGAGTATGTCTGATTCACCAACCCGCACTAGGCCAGCGTGAGTGGATTATGGCCTAAACCCTCTCAGCTCTCAAGTTAGAGGAGAGGAGACCCGAGCCCAGCAGTGGGACATTAATGTTGTTACGATAAATGTATCCTATTAGTCGGTAAGCTTTCTGAACAGAATTAATAAAATTCGGTATTTAAATATGTATGTAAATATTCGAAAATTCTGTATACCTAGTATAAACATTACATAATGGCAATAAATGAGTGCAATTAGTTGCAAGAAACCTTTCTACATTATTGATTGAATGACTGTATTGTCATTTGGACCTAAAAGATGTGTTTACACTTTCGGTAAATAGATTTGGTACCAACTACATGTGCCACCATAGCTTTCCTAATTACAATTCGCTAACTAGACGTAAAAATTCCACTGAAATTTTAAATAAATGATTAGAAGTAATAATATGACGGTGGGACCACAGCTACACGCATTCCGTGGTTATCTTATGGTTTTGAATTAGAGAGACCACACAAATAGATACCCTTACTTACGTTGTTTGTAATGTTCTGCAATGATTTGTTTGTCAGTTGTTTTGAATCCGCAGACCACTTCGTAAACTGAGGCGAATAGTCTTTCACAATAGGAACGGACATTGCTGTCAGGATTGTTTTTTTTTTTAGCCCAAGTTGTAAACACAACACAAACTATCAACAACATTATCAACAACTTCATCTTTATTACGACAAATGAGAGAGAAGGTGTGAATGATTTGAACAACTGTGCTTAACTAATTGAAACTTACAGATTATATAAATATATAGCAACTATGAACAATAATCATGGTGTATTTTTGTGATTTGATGTAATCAGAATGGGGGTGCATTCTGATTACATCAAATCACTAAAATACATCATTATTATTGTTGATGAGAATGCACCCCAAGTGAATGGGTAAAGGTGTAGATTCACACAGTAAAGTGAACCGAACTTCAGTAGCTGTTAATAATATACTGATTTTAATAAGACTGGCTTATGTATACTTTGATTGCGAAATTAGATTAGATTGTTGGTACATAATGTAAATCACCGTTTAAAAACACAACTATTATTGATGCTGTTGAGATGGCATTTTAATTCCTAAAGAAACTCACTGATAGTCTCGATTATATTTTCTCAAAATTCACTTTGCTGTGAGTCTACACCTTTACTCATACGCGCGGGCTGTACGTTGATTACGTCTTTATTATTGTTGTTAATACTCTCCTCACTATAAATTAAAGTTTCACCTTTTATTTTAGTCAAACACACTTCTATAATCGCTCGTGTCGGTTCTCTCAAGAGGAAATTATTTTATCGTAATAAAGATGGTGAAGTTTATATTGTTTGCGTTAGCAGTTTATTTAATTGTATTTTTATTATAATTTTAAATTAACTTGAACAAAATCAGTTAATATTGTGGAAGAAAAATGGCGTCAGTTTTCAGAATGGTCTGCGGGCGACAACCAGTTGAATACGAATTCAATGTAGATTATTTGAATAGTGGTAAGTTTTTACCCACCGTTATGTCATTTTGTTGTCATAAAAGTTATTCAAATATCATCTCAAACGATAGTCAATATTTCGATTTGGAATTAGTGAGACTATTAACAGCGAATCTCCTAAAAATGGGAAGGATGGCTGGGAGTAAGAATTCACATAATCATTACCATGCATCACTTATGTCTCTTCTTAATTTGTTCTAGATAGGGACGACCGTGATCTTAAGGAGCTGGTTCTTCAGGTTCAGCAGAACATGCGCCGCGTACAATCTCTACTTGAGAAGTGCTGTCGCAAAGGTTGCACAATGAAAGACGTAGTTCAATATTGTAGTACTATTACTCGTCCTGTTCGTCTCTCCGTATCGTAAAAACCAAAGAATAAAAAGTAAAAACACATTATCTGTTTTAACTTCCTTAGAAGAACATATTTTTTTATTTTTATTAGCCTGTGTCATCCCACTGCTGGGCAAAGGCCTCCCCCTGAACCTTCCACTGCTGTCTATCTCCAGCCTTATTCCACCATTCCCTGTCGAAGGTATCCAAGTCGTCACACCAGCGTTTTTTAGGCCTGCCTCGGCACCGGTGCCCATCTTCAGGCACCCACTGTGTGACATTCCATATATATCTGTGGTGTGACAACTCGTGCCCACTTGTCCTCATTCATTCGTGGAATGTGACCCGCCCACTCCCATTTTAACTTGGCAGAGTTAATGCCAACATCCGTAACCCCAGTCCTCGAACGTATGTCGGTATTACGAACTCTGTCGCTGAGCCTGATTCCTAAGATGCTGCGTTCTATAGCTCTTTGGCAAACCTTGAGTTTGGACTTCTGAGACTCTGTTAGTGACCACGTTTGAGCACCATAGGTTAGGACGGGAAGAATACACATGTCGACGAGTTTGCGCTTAAGACACAATGGAAAGTTCCCTTCATTAGCGCCTTCATAGCCCAGAAGCTCTTCCAGGCATTTTCGACACGTCGTGTCGATCGATCTCTTTTTCTTGCCTGTTCTCGAAGGGAACTACCTGGCCCAAGTATATATACTCGTCAACATAGTGTATCTCCTGACTAGTGTTGGGTAATGCTAATAATCCGGTTAATATCATTTTGATATTAATCGATTAAAAGCAGTTAATAGCCATTAATAGCCAATTATGGCTAATAACCCTGCTGTTAATGTTATTTTAGTGATTGAAAATTTCCCTTCATGGTTTTCAGGCTTAGGACTGTCAGATTAGACTTTATTTTCATTATATTAATTTATCATAAATTTATGTGCAATTTAAAACTAACTTTTTGTACTTAGTTTTACTTTTTTTAAATTCTTAATCAGTCATTTATATCAAAATTGTAGTTTTTTTTGGTTTTCGTTTTTATTGTTTTTGTTTGTTTGATCAAAAATAATCTTCAGCCTAATTACTGCTAGAAACACTGGATTCTTCTAGTAAATCGATTGGCTCGGACGCTAATCGATCTATTTAGATGTACAGGTTGATTACTGTCACAGGATATTTCACCGATTCCTGATATTGGAACGAAAGGTTCCGAATAATAATTCACGTGGAAATCACTTTCTTTTACACTAACTACTCTTGATGGTCTGTTTTCCAAATTCCAGTTGTGGGATATGTAAGTTATTTTTCCTGCTCATTCAGTATTTATTTTGTTTCTTTTTTTTTGTATGTACATCAGCTTGACTACTAAAGGTTCTTTCCGTAGCTGCTGCTATGTAAGGAGATATCGATTTTGGTGTCAATCAGCCCAAAAACAACAAAGTTTAAGATGGCGGGTATTTTTACAATGTTGACTTCAGAAATAAGCCCAGTGATCAATGGGATCGTCAGATAACGATTTTGGTGTCAGTCAGCCCAAAAACAACAAAGCTCAATATGGCGGGCAGTTTTACAACTTTGACTTCAGAACTATGCCCAGTGATCAATGGGATCGTCACTTCGTCAGATATGGATTTTGGTGTCAGTCAGCCCAAAAATAACAAAGTTTAAGATGGCGGGCAGTTTTATAACTTTGACTTGAGAACTATGCCCAGTGATCAATGGGATCGTCACTTCGTCAGATATCAATTTTAGTGTCAGTCAGCCCAAAAACAACAAAGTTTAAGATGGCGGGCAGTTTTACAACTTTAACTTCAGAACTATGCCCAGTGATCAATGGGATCGTCACTTCGTCAGATATCAATTTTGGTGTCAGTCAGCCCAAAAACAACAAAGTTTAAGATGGCGGGCAGTTTTACAACTTTGACTTCAGAACTATGCCCAGTGATCAATGGGAACGTTACTTCGTCCGATATCAATTTTAGTGTCAGTCAGCCCACAAACCACAAAGTTTAAGATGGCGGGCAGTTTTACAACTTTGACTTCAGAACTATGCCCAGTGATCAATGGGATCGTCACTTCGTCAGATATCAATTTTGGTGTCAGTCAGCCCCAAAAACAACAAAGTTTAAGATGGCGGGCAGTTTTACAACTTTGACTTCAGAACTATGCCCAGTGATCAATGGGATCGTCACTTCATCAGATATCAATTTTGGTGTCAGTCAGCCCAAAAACAACAAAGTTTAAGATGGTGGGCAGTTTTACAACTTTGACTTCAGAACTATGCCCAGTGATCAATGGGATCGTCACTTCGTCAGATATCAATTTTGGTGTCAGTCAGCCCAAAAACAACAAATTTTAAGATGGCGGGCAGTTTTACAACTTTGACTTCAGAACTATGCCCAGTGATCAATGGGATCGTCACTTCGTCAGACATCGATTTTGGTGTCAATCAGCCCAAAACAACAAAGTTTAGTAGTTTTAGGTGTAAAAAAATATATTTTTGTAATAGTTTCTCAATAGAGCGACTAAAGGACTATATGCATTATATATATATATGTAGACCTTAAAATAATCTTTCGGTTTGTTCCGTAGAATTTCTTAAAACACTGTGCGAAAGAACTGTTCTAACTTAAATACTAATAATAAATAGTCAGTTTTTCTCAATACACTTTTTAGATAAGAAAACTGTTGTTCATATATGCCAAGAATTACTTAGCTACATATAAAGTTATATTAAGAAGCGAACGTTGAAATCTCGTGATCTCATGTATTTCTGTATGAGCCCTCTTAACACGTTTGCCCATATAAAAAGTGAAAATAAATAAAAAGAATAGCAATATCACTGCGTACACTCACCTAATTTTTGTTCACACCAACAGATTTTAGAATAACACAAAGAAAAACATTTATTTTTTCATCAAAATATTAATAGCAGGGTTATTATCCATTGCAAGGCTATTAATGGCTACTTATGGATTATAACTGGTAATAACCCAAAGCATCCGGCTATTTACCCATCTCTACTCCTGACCGTCAATCAGAAGAACATAATTTTTTTTTTTTGTGCCATCGTGTCGTACTGTTGCAAATTCCCCTGTTCTGCGTTCACTTAACTGTTTCAAATGCTCTTCTATCCGCCAATACTAATTCTGACATGTTTGCGAATGAATGGTATTTGTGAGAAGGTAAATAGTGTAATTTCTGAATTAATTTATGTATTAGTTAATAATTTATTGAATTCATGATGTATCGTGTATTGTATTTTTCTATTATCTTTATTTTCTTTGTATATAGTTGTTACGTCTTAATTAATGTAATTGGTAAATTATATTAATATTTTTAAGATACAAGTATATTTGTTATATTTCCAAAAAATAGAAAATAACTACGACTTTCAAATTGTGTATGTTACCGGAAATGTATGAAATCTAGGAATTGTATTCAAATCCTAGGAAATTATAATAATAATTAATAATATTGTTTCAAAAATTATTGAATACATAGATAACCTGGGAAATGTGTACATTTCCTAGGAATTGTATATAATTCCAATATCATATTAGAAAATGTATAAAAAAATTGGTTTCTGTAATAAAACACGTTGTTAAAATAATGAGAATAATATTTTTTTATTAAAGCATTCGTTGAGACAATCAGGTAACAATCATACCGTAAAATATAATATCTTCAAAATAACCCTAACCTAACCAGTTAGAGTCGGAATGCTCTGAATCTGGTGGTAAGTTTAGCTATAGCGCATAGGATGCAGGAGTCGCGGGGCCCCTGCTTCTGGGTGGTTTTAAAAAAAAAACCCTAACCTAATCAGTCCGAGTCGGATTGCTCTAAATCGGGGTGGATTGCTCTAAAAGTTTAATAGCCTCCCCTCGCCCTGCTATCCCCGCGTACCCATTAATATATCAAATGTTTTACATTTTCGATTGCTATTTAGGAAATGTATGTAGATGTCCTAGGAAATCAAATCAAATCATTTTATTTGCACGAAAAGTGATACAGGTATGATCTTACAGATAAAAATGATTCTAACAGTCCGCTATTAAAACTTCTTAAATGAATCTTCTTAATAAAAATCTTCTTAAATAAAATGTGTTTAATAAAATTTATTTCACACATTTCCGTGTGATTTTAGGAATTACATATATTTTCTAGGAATTTTATTTTTATTTTATTTTATTTTTCAACATTTTAATAATTTTTGATCAGGCGTTTCGCCCGATGGAATTTTTATTACAATTTAGACACCAAGTAACGACAGCAATATAATCCGAGACTGTCAAGTTAGAAATAATATGAAACATTTGAGTTTTAGTTTAAAAAAAAGAAGTCTTTTCTTAAGTAACACAATCTTTTTTTGAAGCTGTACATGAAAAGCAATAAAAATCAATCAATCAATCGATCAAAAATTATAAAAATTTGGACTTGGTCGTTACACCCGCTCGGGCCAAAAACTAGCGGCCGAAACGACCGATAACTCCTAGCGTCCATCTTATTTAACAATGACATAATTAAATAACAATGGTTTATGTATATTTTTCAATGTATTTAATAGTGATTTTGCCCGTGTGATAGGAGGAACTCAACATAGGTTTAACTATATTAATAAAATTATAAACCTCATCATCATCATATCAGTTAGTTATTTGTTTACAGTATCCTTAAAATGTGTTAAGTCTTTGGTTTTAAAATGGGCTCCAACTTAAACATTTATTATCAAAACGTACGTGGGTTACGAACTAAAACTAAAACTAACATATTTTTTAATAACCTGTTACTTTCTACGTACGACATAATTTGCCTTACTGAAACTTGGTTACTACCTTCAATTTTTAACAATGAGCTATTTGATCAAAGGTATAATGTATACAGATGTGACCGTGATTATGGTTCGAGATCAGATGTAATGGGGGGTGGGGTGCTTGTAGCTGTGAGAACGGGCATGTCAGTCGAGGAAGTAAACACATCTTTCTCTAATGCAACCCGGTCGGCCGATATACTCACATTATCTATACGCCTTAAGAAAAAGTCACAGCAATTACGACTTCGGTTGTATTGCTGTTATTTTCCACAATGTATCTCTCAACATAATGAATTGGTTGAGTGTTTCGACCTTGTATCTCAGTGTATTATTGAGCACCCTAATGATCAATTTCTATTGTTAGGTGATTTTAACATTAGAAATGCTCAATGGGCATTGGTAGGGCAGGGCACGCAGACCACTCCTAGTTTGACTACTATTGACATGTTGGTTAACGCTATACTAAACTTTTTATCATTTAATAATCTCGGACAGTACAACGCAATACCTAACAAAAATAATCGTCAACTTGATCTAGTGATCAGTTCATGCATTTGTTGTGTTATAAAATGTACGTCTGCCCTAGTACCAGAGGATGAGCACCACCCAGCCTTGGAGATCTCCGTTTTTGACGTTTTCCCGCAGTATTTGCTTAATCCTCAAAGAACTTATCACTGTTTTAAATGTGCGGACTATACTCAGATTAATCGTGCTTTGTCCCAAATTAACTGGTATAATTTATTGAATATTGACCTAGATATTAATGATTCTGTGTTGAAGTTCTATGACACCATAAATGACATCATTAACGAGTTTGTACCCTTAAAAACGTACATTCAAAATCGTAAGTATCCTGTTTGGTACTCTCCAGCACTAATAAATATTATTAAAGAAAAAATAAAGTTCACACTAAATGGAAACGTTATGGTAACTATAGCGATTACCGTGTTTTTGCACTATTGAGAGAAAGACAGAAAAGAGTATGTAAAGAATGTTACGATAATTTTGTATCAAAAGCTGAAAATAGTATAAAAATTAATAGCAAATATTTCTGGACTTACGTTAAAACCAAGAAGTCTACTAATGACCTACCTGAGAACTTATACCTGGGTCACATCACTTCTAGTGATGGTAGTGTGATAAGTGAGCTTTTTAATAACCACTTTAATTCGGTATTTGAGAAGCACGACCAGTCTATGACGTCATTTATAAAACCATGTGCAAACCCCAACACTCTAAATATTAGTAGTTTGTTTATTCCTTTCGATACTATCGTAAAATATTTAAAATCCCTTGATGTGAACAAAGGTAGTGGCCCTGATAAAATACCTCCATTGTTGTTGAAAAAGTGCTGCGACAATATTGCTATTCCATTGTTTATTTTATTTAACATGTCCTTACAAAATGGCGTAATGCCGGCTACCTGGAAACGTTCATATGTTGTGCCTATTTTCAAAAGTGGTGATAAGCACAACATTGAAAATTACCGCCCCATCTCGAAGTTAAGTGTTATACCAAAAGTTTTTGAGAAAATTATTTGTGATACAATCACCCCCCTTATCAAGCCCCTAATTATAACTGAGCAACATGGATTTATTAGCAAAAAATCTACAGAAACTAATCTCTGTGAATTCTTGGACTATGTTACTGCTGCTATGGATGCTGGCCACCAGGTAGATGTAGTATATACCGACTATTCCAAATGTTTTGATAAAATCTGTCATAAAATACTCCTAGACAAGTTGGAATATGTCGGTATCCACGGTGATTTGCTTCGGTGGCTAGAGTCATACCTAAAAGGTCGGAGTCAAGCTACCACTGTTAAAGGATTTTGCTCTTCTTTCATGCCCGTGACATCTGGGGTTCCTCAGGGTAGCCATCTCGGACCTCTTCTATTCAATCTTTATGTCAATGACTCATGTAATGTTTATAATAATTCAAAATTCCTTATGTATGCCGATGATTGTAAAATATATAAAATAATTAATAATACTGAAGACTGTGTAAAACTACAAAATGACATCGATAATTTATGCGAATATTGTAACAATAATTCATTATTCCTTAATGTAAGTAAATGTAGTATTATTTCATTTACAAGGAAAAAATCACCTATATTACATAAGTATGTGATAAATAATGAATATTTAACTAGAGTTTCCGAGGTACGAGATCTTGGTATCCAACTTGATTCAAAACTAATTCTCGACTCTCACATCTCCAGTATTACTGACAGAGCCTACCGTATGTTAGGATTTATTATGAGAATAGGCAAAGACTTTAAGCATCTATCAACACTAATACTGCTTTATAAAACCCTAGTAGGACCTATTTTAGAATATGCTTCAGTGGCATGGAACCCTCAATATAACATTTACGTTGAGCTCCTTCAAGGTCTGCAAAATAAATTTGTTAAACACATTATCTGGCGATATAACTTAGACCCGGATTATAAGATCAATCTTCAGTCCTTGAGGGAGCGTCGTGCAGAGCGTGATTTACTATTTTTGTACAAAGTTATTAGAAACCAGTTAGACTCATCCTATCTTTTAAGTGCAATCAATTTTGGTTGTCCACGTATTAGTGCGCGCAAGAGGCCTCTCTTCCATTGCAGTTTATCACGAACTAACCACAGTAAGAATGTATTTATAAAAAGATCGTGTTATTTATATAAAGATTTGATTACATCCAACTCGAATGTGGATTTGGATATATTTCACCTTTCTCTCTCTAAATTTAAGAGTAGTTTAAAAACAACTTTGCTCTCCCTTAAAAAACTTGTCTAAAAAATATTATGTTTGTGTGTGTATTTTGTGTAAGTTCATATTTGTCTAAAGTAATTTGAGGAAACTGTCTTGGATTCAGTTAATTTTAAGTGTCATATTTAATAACCATTAATGTATCTGTTTGTTTCCCAAATAAAGTAAAATAAAAATAAAATAAAATCAGTCCAATGCACCCACTGCTGGGCATAAGCCTCACCTAATTTTTGCCACAGCAAGCTTCATTTTATAAACATAGTGTCGATAATTCTCCACGCGTTTGTGTGTTTTGTAACAAATTGTAAGGTATTTATAATGCATTAACTATTTACAATTATTTAAAAACTAAAATAAAACATTAAAATTAACTAATAAAATCTCAATCAAAAGGTGTCGCGGTCCTAGTACCTACTCATTGTCATCACTGTTAACTGGAAACAACGAAGAAGGCTGGCGGCACATTGCAATGTAGAATTCACTGAGCGAAACTAGCCAGCCTTCTAGGGTCACGTGAAGCGTCGATCAGTCTTTTGGCCAGATATTTAAACAAAGACCGAGCACTCAGACCCCATGTACCAAAAGTTTCAAAGCCAAACAGCTCAAAATTATGATTACCAATTAAATGATGGTATTTTCGCCGTTTGAAGGTCTCTGCGGCTGCAGCAGCAGCGCGAGCACAGCCGCTTGAAACGCTGTACTTGAAAAATGTGAAGGCATAAGAGTGACACACAGGAATGCAAAACAGAACATAAAATTAGATAGAATTTTGCAATTTTTTATTCTAAACATGTCACGAACACTATTTTTTAACATTTTTTAATGTACAATAAAAATAATTTATTTATAATCCGTAGCTACAGTATTTTTACGATGATTAGTAAAGCAGTGGGAAACCATATCTTCCATTGAGCAATCTTCCTGGCAGCACTTCGCAGCG
This sequence comes from Laspeyria flexula, assembly GCA_905147015.1. Lineage (NCBI taxonomy): Eukaryota > Metazoa > Arthropoda > Insecta > Lepidoptera > Erebidae > Laspeyria > Laspeyria flexula. The sequence goes on along the minus strand of LR989964.1, from coordinate 3,492,328 downwards.
AGAGTTCGTACCCGGCGTCTGTTATGTTGGTTTTTCTTATCTACAACAAATGAAGAACATAGATAAGTGATGCCTCTAATTCCTTGCACCCTGCCTTCTCCCTATTATTTAATGATTAAAGTTATACTTCTTACCAAAAATATTTATCCTAAGGGTAAAAATAAATTAATTCGCCTATATTAATATTATATTAGCAATTTAAGTTACTTATTTATAACACATGTATCCTATTAGTCGGTAAGCTTTCTGAACAGAATTAATTAATAAAATATGTATGTAAATATTCGAAAATTCTGTATCATCATCATCATCATCATCATATCAGCCCAATGACGTCCACTGTTGAACATAGGCCTCACCTAATTTCCAAACATTAATTTAAAATTCTGTATACCTAGTATAAATATTACATAATGGCAATAAATGAGTGCAACTCCAATTAGGAGTCAGGCCCGGCTCGTCACGATCCCGGCTCGTCACCATAAAAAAACATATCCCGACTCGTCCCCGTATCATTTATTTTAAAAAATCAAGTCCCGGCTCGTCACCAATACATTATTTTAGTCAAAGTACAGACAGAACGAAAAGCAACTATAAATTCCTACTTATATTAAAAGTCCTTATAAACGAAAGTAGGCATATCAAGTGCACTATAAACTAGATAATAATATAAATCGCGTTTTAACTGAAATATGTAACAATTGTGATGTCTTTAGTAGACAGTTTTAACTTACAAATAATAATAATATAATAATAATATTCTACCACATTCACACAGCGCCATCTAGTCCCAAATTAAGCAATTATATTTGCTTGTGTTATGGGTACTAAACAACTGATATACTACTTAAATACGTCTTTTTTTGTAAATACATACATATTATAGATAAATTACACCCAGACACAGAATAAACCTTTATGCTCATCACATAAAGATTTGTCCTGCGTGGGGATCGAACCCACGACCTCTGGCTTAGCAGCCAGGGTCACTAACCACTAGACCAACAGTCAAAAATGTATTGTTACTAACAATAGATTTTTAAGTTATAAGAAGATATAGAATTCATACAGTTTACATAAAATATAATTATTAAATTCATCGAATCACTAATTAATGATTTTCAATTATTTAATTTATGTAGGTGACCATGTAAGGCTTCACTTTATTAATAATAATGTACCTCGCACGACAAATTGCTTTTCTAAGATTTATTTTATAATTATTTTCTCTTTTATTCTCATTTATGTAATATACTTAATATGGTCTTGTGTACGGCCTATGGCGACGGTAGAAGTCGATAAGTTAGTGCCGCCCAATACACTGTATCCAGCTCCACTCTAATTGTACCCAGTGATTACCGTTCCATTGGGCTCTGTGGGGTTTTGGACGAGAGAGTGTATCTGTTTTAGCGCAATAGCTTATGCACTAAGATATATCATGCGCATCTGATTGTTACTGCAGTATCATGCTCAACTAACAATACGCAGTAGCAGTCGCAATCGACATGGAGGACATCATCATCCTCATCAATGTGCCTCATTACGGGTGACTGATACCGATCAGCTTAAGCTTATCCGGTACAATAGACGAAACCGATGTTTTTCCCCTGGCTGCATAAAACCCATTGACCCTCACTTCTGCGAACATGTTGGATGCTCTGCAAAAGGGTGACATCCCCAACAGCATACTAAAAGCATTCTTATATTGAACACGCAGGGCATTTAACGTTTTCTGCGTATAGCACACCCACAGGCTGCTCGTATAAAAGTTCTGGCAGTATGCCTTGAATAGTGTAATTTTAACTTCTTTAATTCAGCGTGCAAACCTGCGAGCTAGCATGTTACACCTCAGTGACTTCAGTGACATCATGTCCAAGGTATTTTTTGAGTGTCTGTAAATTTATATTCTATACTTTTTTATTTGTGTGCAAGTGATAGATTACTTACAAATTTAATACTTCTAAAAATCAAACCACTATTATATTTAACGTACCTAGTACCTATATCCCCATAAGCTTTTCTTGCAAACTGTACCGTTTATTTAGAAATTTTGTAATGGTGACGATTCGGGACATGAATATTTAATAAAAATTAATATCTTTTTAATAGTGACGAGTCGGGATTTTTAGTATGGACAAAATTTTTGATGACGAAGCGGAACAGGTGACGACTCGGTACTAACTCGCAATTAGTTGCAAGAAACCTTTCTACATTATTGATTGAATGACTGTATTGTCATTTGGACCTAAAAGATGTGTTTACACTTTCGGTAAATAGATTTGGTACCAACTACAAATATTATAATGTGCCACCATAGCCTCCCTAATTACAAATCGCTAACTAGACGTAAAAATGAGATTCCTCTGAAATTTTAAATAAATGATTAGAAGTAATAATATGACGGTGGGACCACAGCTACACGCATTCCGTGGTTGTCTTATGGTTTTGAATTAGAGAGACCACACAAATAGATACCCTTACTTACGTTGTTTGTAATGTTCTGCAACGATTTGTTTGTCAGTTGTTTTGAATCCGCAGACCACTTCGTAAACTGAGGCGAATAGTCTTTCACAATAGGAACGGACATTGTTGTCAGGATTGTTTGTTTTTTTAGCCCAAGTTGTAAACACAACACAAACTATCAACAACTTCATCTTTATTACGACCAATGAGAGAGAAGGTGTGAACGATTTCAACAACTGTGCTTAACTAATTGAAACCTACAGATTATATAAATATATAGCAACTATGAACAATAATAACGGTCTATTTTTGTGATTTATGTAATCATGGGGGTGCATTCTGATTACATCAAATCACTAAAATACATCATTATTATTGTTGATGAGAATGCACCCCAAGTGAATGGGTAAAGGTGTAGATTCACACTACAAAGTGAACCGAACTTGTCGCTGTTAATAATATACTGATTTTAATAAGACTGGCTTATGTATACTTTGATTGCGAAATTAGATTAGATTGTTGGTACATAATGTTAATCATCGTTTAAAAACACAACAATTATTGATGCTGTTGAGATGGCATTTTAATTCCTAAAGAAACTCACTGATAGTCTCGATTATATTTTCTCAAAATTCACTTTGCTGTGAGTCTACCTTTACTCATACGCGCGGGCTGTACGTTGATTACGTCATTATTATTGTTGTTAATACTCTCCTCACTATAAATTAAAGTTTCACCTTTTATTTTAGTCAAACACACTTCTATAATCGCTCGTGTCGGTTCTCTCAAGAGGAAATTATTTTATCGTAATAAAGATGGCGCAGTTTCTATTGTTTGTGTTAGCAGTTTATGTACTTGCATTATTATTATAATTTTAAATTAACTTGAACAAAATCAGTTAATATTGTGTAAGAAAAATCGCGTCAGTTTTCAGAATGGTCTGCGGGCGACAACCAGTTGAATACGAATTTAATGTAGATTATTTGAAACGTGGTAAGTTTTTACCCACCGTTATGTAATTTTGTTGTCATAAAATTTCAAGTATCATCTCAAGCGATAGACAATATTTCGATTTGAAATTAGTGAGACTATTAATAGCGAAGGGCCTAAAAATGGGAAGGATGGCTGGGAGTAAGAATTCACATAATCATTACCATGCATCACTTATGTCTCTTCTTAATTTGTTGTAGATGGGGACGACCGTGATCTTAAGGAGCTGGTTCTTCAGGATCAGCAGAACATGCGCCGCGTACAATCTCTCCTTGAGAAGTACTGTCGCAAAGGTTGCACTTAACTGTTTTAAATGCTCTTCTGTCCACCAATACTAATTCTGACATGTTTGCAAATGAATGGTATTTGTGAGAAGGATGGATGAATAATGTAATATCTGAATTAGGTAATTTATATATTAGTTAATAATTTATTGAATTCATAATGTATCATGTATTGTATTTTTCTATTATCTTTATTTTCTTTGTACTTATATAGGTACATAGTTTTTACGTCTTAATTAATGTGATTGGTTTAATAAATTATAATAATATTTTTAAGATACAAGTATATTTGTTATATTTCCATAAAATAGAAAATAACTATTAGTTTCAAATTGTATATGTTACCGGAATTGTATGAAATCTAGGAATTGTATACAAATCCTAAATCGAATCCGAAATGTATAAAATATTGTAAAACTATTGAATACATAGATATCCTGGGATATGTGTACATTTCCTAGGATGTATATAATTTGTATATAATTTCAATATCGTAGTAGAAAATGTATAAAAAAATTGGTTTCTGTAATAAAACACGTTGTTAAAATGAGAATAATATATTTTTATTAAAGCACTCGTTGAGACAATCAGGTAACAATCATACCGTAAAATATAATATCTTCAAAATAACCCTAACCTAACCAGTTAGAGTCGGAATGCTCTAAATCGGGGGGTGTTAAGTTTAATAGCCTCCCCTCGCCTCGCTATCCCCGTTTTTTCCCATTAATATCTTAAATGTTTTACATATCCGATTGCTATTTAGGAAATGTAAATTGTGTCGGAGTTACATAACTTTTTTAATTTTATTTCAATCTCTTTAAATTACTAGCGGGCTCTTTCTTACTCCGGCAAATAACTACTTAAAATAAATATAATAAATTATTATTTACACCTACGTTGTTTTATTTTCTGATATTGTGCTACAATAACGTGCTTCATAACCGATATTCCCATATTCTATGCGTTTACTAGTAGGTAGGTATTCCAGGTTCCATCAGCCACCTTCAAGATCATGGCAAGTTTTTGTCATCAGGAGAAATGAATAGAACAAGTTAAGATGAATCTAATGAGCTCAAACTTGATGGGTTTACTAATAGGCCCAGAGTTTTGTCTCCTACCTTCAAGCTTCATCATCAGCGTAGCTGAGCAATATAATAATATAATAAATAATAATCAGTTATTCAAGTAACTATTACTCGTTTTGTTAGTAACAATTAAACTTAATGCTATGTTAGTTTACTTTATACTATGACACAAAATGAGACACTACAGGCTCAACACAGAAGTGATGAGCCTGGAGCAGCGCCTCAGATACTCACAATCGAGTCTACTCGCAATGCATCTTAAGATGTTCATCGTGGCGTAGAAGCAGCCCACTTTAGCGTCCGCGAACATCCCAGACGCGCCACAGTATCGGGACAGTCCCAATAACAACAAACAGGATAAGATACATAATCCACATCTGCTGGAACTCATAACTTTTTACGTTCCGGACAGATATGTGTATCGGAGACAGATGCCGCAGCTGTTGGGTGTGCCGCGTGCGCGCAGCAATCTTTTTCAGAAAGCGCCTATTACATGCGCATTCAAAACTCTCAATTTTGACGCAAATAGGATTGACTTATTCTGCTGTTCACTGAGTGAATTCACAAGAATAACTTTGTTTATAATTTGTTATACTGAGATTTATTAGGCTTAACTATTGTATTAGGTATTCCTGTAAAAATAGTTTTAAATAAGTTAAATAAATAAATTATTTAAAAAAAAACACTCCGAACGCGTTTTTATTGTACACGAAAGGCGCTGTGTGATGTTTGAGTATATTTGGCCCACAGACTGCACGTGTAAAAAGAGGTGCAATATGCCCGAAACAAGGTAATTTTTACCTGTACACAACAACGTACAAACCTGCGTGCGTGAATATACATCGCTGTTTTCAACGTAAGGTCACACAAACGTTTGTAAGTAAAGTAAAGCTATTTAATTTGCTTATAATCTTGCTTCAAATAACTTAAGTATCCCGAACTCCACGCAGCAGTAGTTGTCAGTGCTACGTGTTGTCGCGAAAGTACTGGTTTCTATGTACTTCTATGAATTCTTAGATTAAATATATAAAAAGGATATTCAGCACCTGAACGCTTTTGAAGCGGTTTTAAGTTAAAAACTATAAGGGTTCAGTTTAAAAAATGATGATGAATGATCAACCTCTCAAAAAAACATAACCAGATGATTTAGTTAGATTTTAAATTATAATATATAAGTATAATTATAAGTATGATTTCTAATTTATTATAAATTAAAAACACATCCATCCATCTATTTGTATCGCCGGTTGGAGATATCACAAGCCTAAGTGGAGACTTTGAAATGCCAGGTATCATCTCACTGCAGATGTTGAAACATTTTCAAAATAGAGTACATTTTCGTAATTATACACATATCGATTTTTAGTAATTTTCACCCCAACCTCATCCCTTAGAGTTTACTTTTTAAACACCACGAAATACCCGTCTTTGTTTCTTAACTGGAGTGCTATTTGAATCTTTACTTTTGTATTAACCGACAATAAAACATAATACCTAAGTATAAACTAACGCGCACTTAAGTTTGAAACATCTCCACAATTTCTTCTCCTTGGGGTCGGAGTGTCAAAAAAACAAGAAACACGTGTTTGTTTATTTGACTTTTTGAGAAAATGTGCCAAGTTTCGAAGTAAAAAGACCCTTCAATACAATTTCTCCATACATACTTTGATCTTCCATTTCACCTCTTTAGGGGTTCCATTTGGAAAAACCGTTTCTTAGTGGATCCTATGCATCACAAAGAACACACCCTCAAAATTTTTCAGTCATTAATTTCAGTCAGTCAGGTCTTTGAACTTTATTGTTTTTTTGGAGTTTTATGGAGCGATGCCATACTTGGGGACGTTATCATAAAAACCTCGAGGATTACATTCATATTAAAATTAAGATGGGTGCCTCGAGCATAATAGTTATTACAATATATTTATAATATGTTATTACAATATATTTATGACTGAACTGTTGGTCTAGTGGTCAGTGACCCTGACTGCTAAGCCGGAGGTCGTGGGTTCGATCCCCACCCAGGACAAATCTTTGTGTGATGAGCATAAAGATTTGTTCTGTGTCTGGGTGTAATTTATCTATAATATATATATTTACAAAAAAAAAATGAATTTAAGTAGTATATCAGTTGTTTAGTACCCCATAACACAAGCAAAAATAATTGCTTACTTTGGGACTAAATGGCGTTGTGTGAATGTGGTAGAATATTATTATTATTATTAATATTATAATAACACAAACACAAATAGTTTAGTAGGATTTGACACAAAAGAATAACTGACCTATGAAATCATAAATATTAAGATGGGTGACGAGGTGTTAAATCGCGTGCCTCGAGTGGTAGATATTAAATGCATCATAAAATAGTTTAGCAGGATTCGACACAAAATAATATATTGACCCATGAAATCAGACGAACAAATTCATGTTTCATTGATCTAGCTTTTATAGTTTTAGATTCATTGATACATAAAATACCCGTGTATTATATCGGCAGAAACCAGCCTACGTACGATCTACTATAGTAGAATATAAGCGTTTAATAACTAAACACCGCTCTGAAAAAAAACGAAAAAAACCGGCTAAGTGCGAGTCGGACTCGCGCACCGAGGATTCCGTACGACTATGGATTTTTTTTATGTGATTGAAGTGATAGATGTGGTATATAACGGATAGCTATTAGTTAGGATAAATATTCACGTAAAGGTAGGTGCACCATCTTTATGTAACGTCAACGGAATAAACTCTTACTCAATTTTGTTAGGCATCATGAATGAATAAAAGTGTAGACTCACACAGCAAACTGAACCGAACATGTCACTGTTAATAATAAAACTTTAAGCATCTCTAAACTAAGATGACAATAAACTACCTTTGCGCGATTAGATTATTGTTGGTACATTATGTAACAACATCGATACCAACAGGAAAAAAATCGATTAAAAACACAACAAAGATTAGCGCTGTTGAGGCGGCATTTTAATAAATAAATGTAATAAATGTGTTTTCCTAAAGAAAGTACCTGATAGTCGCGATATTTTATTAACAGTGACATGTGCGGTTCACCTTTACTCATACGCGCGGGGTGGATTACATCATTATTATTGCTATAAATTAAAGCATCACCTTTTATTTTAGTCAAACACACTTCTATAATCGCTCGCGTTGGCTTTCTCAAGAGGAATTTATTTTACTGTAATAAAGATGACACAGTTTCTAATTATGTTGATTGTAGCTGTTCTGGTTTTTAAAAAACTATTTAGTAAATAAATTAACTTGAACAAAATCAGTTAATACTGTGGAAGAAAACTCGCCTCAACTTTCAAAATGGTCTGCGTTCGACAACCAGTTGAATACGAATTCAATGTAGATTATTTGAAACGTGGTAAGTTTTTACCCACCGTTATGTTATTTTGTTGTCATTAAATTTATTTATCATCTCAGACGATAGTCAATAATATATTTCGATTTGGAATTACTGAGACTATAGCGAAATGCCTAAAAATGGCATGTAGACATATGGCAGGGAGTAAGAATTCACATAATTATTATCATGCATCACTTATGTCTCTTCTTAATTTGTTGTAGATGAGGAGGAACGTGATCTTAAGGAGCTGGATCTTGAACAAGCGCTTTTAGAATTGAAGATTTTGAAGAAGAATAGAAGCTTTAGACTTTGCACATTGAAAACATGCGCCGCGTACAATCTCTCCTTGAGAAGTGTTGTCGCAAAGGTTGCACAATGAAAGACATAGCCTACAATTGTACTAATACTACTCGTCCTGTTCGTCTCTGTGTATCGTAAAAACCAAACATTATAATTTATTTATTTACACAGATAAAACTATAATAATGGAAATAATTAAATTAAATACCAACTTTAGTATTAAAACTATATACTTATAGAATTAATTACAAACAAAAAAAAGAAACTAAAACGTAAAATTAAACATTAAAAAAAACCCCTGAAAAACTTGTTTAGGCATCGTAATATTCGTCAGCATCACTGTCAAACCGGAGACGTATCCAAAAGACTGGCGACATTGCCACGTTGAATGGCATGGTTTCTCTGAGCGAGAACCACACCTCACCACGTGAAGCGTCGATAATTTAATAGATATTTTTTACTTTTTCGAGTTTTGTTTTTGTGCCGCAGTTACATAACATTTTTAATTTTATTTCAATATTACTCGAAGGCTTTTTTTTATTCCGACAAATAAATACTTAAATTAAATATTATTTTTTTACACCTACGTTGTTTTATTTTCTGATATTGTGGTACAATAACGTGCTTCATAACTGAAATGTACATATTATTATGTATATAGGCGCATACTCTGTGCGTTTACTAGTAGGCATTCCAGGTTCCATCATCCACCTTCAAGGTCCAGCACCAGGGCAGGTCGTTGTCATCAGGAGAAATGAATAAAACAAATTAAAATGAATCTAATGAGCTCAAACTTGATGGGTTTCTAATAGGCCTAGAGTTTCGTCTCCTACCTTCGAGTACCCACCATCAGCGTTACTCAGCAGTACCACCATATGTGGGTGTTTCAAATGTAAGGTCACAAAAACGTTTGAAAGTAAAGTAAATACCCAGTATGTGTCTTCGATCCCACCACAAACAAACAGCTCTGATGACAATTTTGCTACTTTCGGAGCGATTATTTCCAAAAAGTGTCTTTGAAAGATCTCTTTAAGTATATGCTAAAAAAAATTCCGCTTCTGTTACATCATAAGTACATTAACTAGTATCTAGTAACATAGTGAAGGTTATTTTATTTATTCGTAATGAAAACCTGTATTAAATGTAGTGATGAAATGACGGACGGAGTTCTTAGCAGCAAGTGTCGTGAATACCTACATTTTACGTGCTCAGGACTTTCGGAGTCGACTTACCGGAAGATGACGAGTGAAAAGAAGGATGCCTGGCGTTGTATCACCTGTCGTTCTTCAGGCACTCAAAGCGCTCCGAATATTGCCGAAGTCCTAAAGGAATTGAGGGACTTTCGAAGCATTTTTGACGAGATGAAAACAGATTTCAATAGTTTGAAACTCACTGTTCAAGAAGTGTCTTCACAATGGAACGACTGGAGTACACGCCTAGAAAGCATGATGTCGCGGCTTGAACATTTTGAGCGCACAACAATGCAGATTAGCTCTTTGCAAAAGGAACTGCTCACCGCCAACAACACCATTATAGAACTACGCAATAATAATATGCAATGATACGCAATATTTAGAAATCTCGGGCATACCATTCCAAAAAGGGGAAAATCTCGATTCAATAATATCAAATATTTACTCCAAAGTGGGTTTACAGTTTGAACCGAGAGATATAAACCGTATTCAACGTGTTCGTCGTTTCGAGCAAAAACACGACTCAAATTCACGGCCACCCGCCGTCATCGTGCAATATACAAGGCAACGCAGTAAGGATCAGCTGTTAGCCGCAGTACGGACGCGCCGTGGGATGAACACCGCCGATATAGGGATTAACGGACCTGTCGCTAATATATTTATAAGTGATCATCTAACTCCTGTGAACAAACTATTACTCAAAAGATTACACGCGATTACACGCACGTGATTTAACGTACACGATTGTAAAATATTTCTCAGAAAATCAGATACATCAAAGGTTATTCGTATTTCATCTAATAAAGATTTAAGCAATATGAAGTGACTATATCACCTATTATTGTTTGTATGCTTTAGTTTTTCACATGACGTGTTTAATGAATGATCGTATTCTAAACCTATTGTTAACAATAGGAAAATACCGTGTATTTACAAATACGTTACAAAATATAAATATTAATGTTTATAGTGAGGTTGTTGTTGTTGTTATCTATTGTCTAGATATGTTTGTGTCGCATTGTTATTTATTCCCAAAATTATATACACTTATGGTTGCGCAGTATTACAATAAAATTAAAATATTTAAATTAACCATAAACATTTTCAAATGACTAATAACTTAGCGATATATTACCAGAACGTTAGGGGGTTACGTACCAAGTTGCTGATGATGAATATACACATTTACATTAATTTAATAACATTTTAACGACTAGGCTAGGCAAGTGGTTAAACGTTGTCGATTCAAGTCAGTTTCCTAGCCGTTTAATTGAAAGGCGAGTATCGTTCAGGTAGTTAGTTGAACGCCGCGCCGCCGCTTTATAAAATGGCTAGTCAGTCAATTAAATATCCGATTTAACCAGTTGGCTGCGACATAATATATATAAGATAATTATAATTAACAGAAGATTAAAATCCTTTTCTTTTCTGTACATTCAATGAGTGTTTTATGACCTACATTTCATTGCACTTAACAACGTAAGGTCTAATAATACTCTATAGCGATTTAAGGACTAACTTTAATTAACTGATAGATAGTGTTTGAAATGATAGATATTAGTATGTAATGGATTAGTTAGGATAAATATTCACGTAAAGGTAGGTGCACCATCTTTATGTAACGTCAACGGAATAAACTCTTACTCAATTTTTTTAGGCATCATGAATGGATAAAAGTGTAGACTCACACAGCAAGGTGAACCGAACATGTCGCTGTTAATAATAGGCAGCAGGGCAGCTAGTGGCGAGCTGAATGTGAGTGGCGACACTGCGGTCCTGAATGCCCCTGAGAGTCGGTCTAGGCCTCGTCTCCAGCACGTCTTTGTTGGCTGACTGGAGAGGATCTCCAAGAGCGACCACAGGACTCTCAACTCTGGCTTGCCTTAACCAGCCGACCAGAGAGGGGTCGCCAGAGCTATAAGCTCGGGGGTGGAAGTGTCATTTTTCAATGGCATAATTACGAGGAAACCCGCTCCGGGTCTCCGCTTGGGACCCGCGATGGTGAAATCGGCGCCGCACCGCTCGACACCCCTAGCCGCGCACTACGGTGTTGCCTTGAGACCCGTGGACTTCGGCCCATGTCGGTTGTGGAAGGGGCCCATCTAGTGTAAGGCGAGTCACCGTCTGCCCAAATCCTCATTTAACATCATATATTATATTCACCGCTGGAGGAGGCAAGCAGGCGACGTTGTTCCCGTATGCCACATATCACTATTCCACCGAGCACCCAAACCCATAGCCCAACTTTATTTGACTCCATAACATCATACAATAGCTTTACACTTACCAGTGACAAATCATAGCTGTACTACAATAGTGCAGCTGTGATATGGGAGTGGTAAGTGTCTCATCCCATTTTAAATTAAAATTATTTAAGGGCCTCTGCGTGTTGGACCTGTGTCCCCGCGTAAGCCTTCCAAAAGGACCGAGTATACTTCTCACCTTACCAGAGAGAAGTATAGCCGTGAAAAAAGAGACATAATAATAATTCATTTATTTCGGACAACAGTGGTTCATAATTGGTTAGTAATACAATAAAACTTATATTCTAGTGTTAGTAATTATACAATTTAGTAAATACAATTTTAAGAGTACATTATTGAAATGGCCGAGCTCTGTATTTTAAAATCATTTAAACTTTCGCGACTTGTACTCTGTATTTTAGTGTGTATATACAGTATTATGTACTAAAGTTCGTTCGACTCCCCTCATGATGGGCGAGTCGAACTTATCAGCAATGGTCTTTAGGATGCCATTAGAGCTGCCCCTCACTCTGTTCAGTAACGAAGCTACCCGTTTCCGAATGATAGCATGAAAACCATCTACCCTAGCCTCATCAAACATAGTAGAAGAACTATAGAATCGGGGCAGACCCAATAGCATTCATAGATCTCTGAGTATACTTGACCCACAGGCTACTCGTGTAGAAGGTTTGACAGTACGCCTTGAAAAGGGTTATTTTAACGCCCACACTACAACGAGCAAACCTGCGGGCCAGCATATTAGTTCTACATATTCTACATTATGTACCAACATCGATAACAATTACCAACAGAAAAAAAATCGATTAAAAACACAACAAAGATTGGTGCTGCTGAGGCGGCATTTTAATAAATAAACTTGTAATTTTTTTGTATTTCTAAAGAAACTTCCTGATAGTCGCGCTATTTTATTAACAACGTTCTCTTTGCTGTGTGAGGGGAACACCCAAATACTCCGAAATATTTTATTCCGAATTTCGATGTTCCGATTTTCAAAAGTTCGAATTTTATTATAATACCTAAGAATTATAATGTCTATTATTAAAAATCAGGAAATTTATTTTACCGAAAGTCGTAAATACGATTTGTTAGTTTCCGATTTTCATACGTCTAAAAGTCAAATGCTCGAAAGGTTCTCTGTCCGAAAAACGACATTCCGATTTTCAATACTTCGAATAAACTAAAAGTGAACATGTTTTGCTACAAAATTTGGGTGCGTCTCATAACGTATAAACTCATTTGGTCTAATTTCATTTTATTATCGTTCATAAGATATAATCAAGGTGAGATATACCAACTGTTGATATAATAATTTCTTTACATATAACATATATTTATTCTAAAACTTAATTAGTATAACGTTGTTTGATATAACGTTTATGTAATCGAAAAACATTAGGTCAACACCCCGACTCAGACTACCCCGACTCGGATAGGTTAGGTTCACGATTCAATGGCTAGGTTAGAAAGCTAAGTGGTTATTTTTTTTTAACCACCCAGAAATAGGATCCCCGCAAATCAGGGCTCCGTCAACCTATCGTTATATCGTTTTCATCATATTAGAACAAATAAGTTTTATATCTTTTGAGTGGTATGTCAAATGATTTTATATTTAATGTATGTTATGCTTATAAAAATTAGTTATTTTAAAATTATATCAATCGTTCATTATATTGACTAATCGCTATCTTTATAAATAAAATTCTTCTGTACGTGTGTTGACAGTGAACTCCTCCTAAACGGCTGAACCGATTTGAATGAATTTTTGTGTATTTCAAGTGGATTCGAGGATGGTTTAGATTCACAAATAAAAAAAAATGCAATCGATTGGTATATCATGCAGGACAACGTCTGTCGGGTCCGCTAGAATTAAATAAAATTATAGGTTCCGTTATTATATGTTGCTAATATTAGAGATTTTGTTGTTATATCATCTATTACTTACCCACAAAATTTTGTGACAGAAACATATTTAGTTTTACAAGGTGTTTTTATTTCGGAATTGTGTTAATCGGTATTTTAATAATCAGAATTCGTATTGTTAATGTTTCAAAATATCATTAAGTCAGACTTTTTGTTATTCGATCTATTGAACTACGGTATTTTGAGAAAAATAAACGTTAGGAATATTGAAATTTAGGAATTATAAAAATGGGATTAGTTAATAATAAATCGGAATTGTAATATTCGGAATTTTGAACCATTCGGTATTATGAAAATCGGTATTTTGAAATTCGTATTTGTGACTGTCGGAAAAAAGCTTTTTGTATTTATGTAGTGTACCCGCTGTGTGAGTCTACACCTTTACTCATACGCGCGGGGTGGATTACATCATTATTATTGTTGTTGTTTATAGTCTACTGACTATAAATTAACGCTTCACCTTTTATTTTAGTCAAACACACTTCTATAATCGCTCGCGTTGGCTTTCTCAAGAGGAAATAATTTTTCTGTGATAAAGATGACACAATTTATACTTATGATGATACTGATGTTTGTGCTTTTTAAAAAAATATTTTAATAAAAATTAACTAGAACAAAATCAGTTAATATTATGGAAGAAAATTCGCCTCATATTTCAAAATGGTCTGCGGGCGACAACCAGTTGAATACGAATTCAATGTAAATTATTTGAAACGTGGTAAGTTTTTACCCACCGTTATGTTATTTTGTTGTCATAAAATTTATCAGGTGGTAGTCAATATTTCGATTTGGAATTAGTGAGACTATAGCGAAACGCCCCGGTATTGTAACGGTTGCACCCGTTGGAGGCTACGTCCTTCTCTTTACACCTCTTTTTACCACCTTTTGGTTTTCTTTTGATTTCTTTTTAATTTTTTTTAAGTAATTTAAAATTCAAAATATTAATTCCTAAATTCCAAACGAGTCTTCGTCGAAGCATCCGCCGAAGGCTCGGGGCTCATTACCATAGTTATTCTAGTGCCGCGCGCACTTATTGTTATTATTTTTAATATTTTTATCTAATAAATTTACAACAGTCAGTGACTAAGTATAATTTTAACGTATTTCATTTACGGGCCCTTCTCCCTAACAACAATTTATACATAATTTTTTTTTTTTTTTTTTTAAATTTTAAAGTATCAATAGTTTACTTTAAATTTAATTACAATCTAGCCTGTAAGACTAATAAATATTTCAATGCTAACCTAAATTGCTAATTAATCATATTGCTAAGAATGAGTCCAATAACTTGTCTGTTAAGGGGAAGTCACTTTGTTCACTGCCCAACATGAATATAAAAGAAGAAGACTGATTTTACGGGCCCCACGCCCTTCCCCATATAGCCGGATGAACTCAACTACTCTTGCCTAGCGCCCACTGGAGGGGACAGTGTAGACCGCTAGAGCCTAAAATGGGAAGTAGGACAGGGAGTAAGAATTCACATAATTATTATCATGTATCACTTATGTCTCTTCTTAATTTGTTGTAGATGAGGTGGAACGTGGAGCTGGCTCTTCAGGATCAGCAGAACATGCGCCGCGTACATTCTCTCCTTGAGAAGTGCTGTCACAAAGGTTGCACAATGAAAGACATAGCCTAATTGTACTACTACTCTTCGTCCTGTTCATCTCTGTGTATCGTAAAAACCAAACATTATAATTTCTTATAATTTATTTATTTACATAGATAAATCTATAATAATGAAAATAATTAAATTAAATACCTACTTTAGTATTAAAACTTACTTACAAACAAAAAAAAAGAATCTAAAACGTAAAATTAAACTATAAAAAAACCCCAGAAAAACTTGTTCAGGCATCGTAATATTCGTCAGCATCACTGTCAACCGGAGACGTATCCAAAAGACTGGCGACATTGCCACGCTGAATGGCATGGTTTCTCTGAGCGAGAACCACACCTCATCACGTGAAGCGTCGATAATTTTTAATTTTTCGAGTTTTCAATATTACTCGAGGGCTCTTTTTTATTCCGACAAATAAATACTTAAATTAAATAATTTTTTTTACACCTACGTTGTTTTATTTTCTGATATTGTGGTACAATAACGTGCTTCATAACCGAAATGTACATATTATTATGTATATGGGCCCATACTCTGTGCGTTGACTAGTAGGCATTCCAGGTTCCATCAGCCACCTTCAAGATCCAGCACCAGGGCAGGTCGTTGCCATCAGGAGAAATGAATAAAACAAATTAAAATGAATCTATTGAGCTCAAACTTGATGAGTTTCTAATAGGCCCAGGATTTCGTCTCCTACCTTCAAGTCCACCATCAGCGTAACTCAGCAGCACCACCATATGTCTGACTGGCCTGTTGGTCTAGTGGTTAGTGACCCTGACTGCTAAGCCGGAGGTCGTGGGTTCGATTCCCAGTCAGGACAAATCTTTGTGTGATGAGCATAAAGGTTTGTTCTGTGTCTGGGTGTAATTTATCTATTATATGTATGTATTTACAAAAAAAAATGTATTTAAGTAGTATATCAGTTGTTTAGTACCCACAACACAAGCAAATATAACTGCTTACTTTGGGACTAGATGGCGCTGTGTGAAAGTGGTAGAATATTATTATTATTATATAATATATGTGGGTGTTTCAAATGTAAGGTCACACAAACGTTTGAAAGTAAAGTAAATACCCAGTATGTGTCTACGATCCCACCACAAACAAAAAGCTACTTTCGGAGCGATTATTTCCGAAAATATTCACCTAATCAAAAAAACTTGTTTAGAATCTTAAAGTGTCTTTGAAAGATCTATCAAAGTATATGCTGAAAAAAAAATTCCGCTTCTGTTACATCATAAGTACATGTATGAAGTGCCCTCCATATAATATTTATTTTTATTAATTTACTACTAAACTTACACTAATAACTTTTGGATTTGTGATAGCAAACTAGGTATAGTATGCTTAATAAGGATTAAGTAAAAATAAACCTTTGCAAAATCTAGCACTATGTCCTAGCATTACCTAAAAATGTAATTAGGAGAGTCGATTTTCAGAACAAGCCTTACTTACAGCTTATAGATATCATCGCCTGGTAATGGTAGCCGCTTGACGTTGAGTTTCGGGACACCCTGTATACAAGTCGCAGCGTTGATCTATAGCTAATTCAGTCAGTCAGTAGTATGACTTTGAATTTTATAAGCATAGATAACTTCACAATCTCACTTCACCAAATTGTTAAATATAAAAACACCGACCAAGTGTTCTCTCCTGCATTCAGTGCAATTTATTTTAATTTTATTTTTATGTGATTGAAATGTAAGATGTAACGTCTCGGATGGAGAATAATAGTACATTATGATATAAGTGCGGTAAGTTGATAATTACAGCCGAGGCGATATTGCTAGCCCGAGCCGCAGGCGAGGGCTACAAGAAAGCAGAGGCTGTAATTATCAAAGCGCACGAATGTCATACGACGTTTTATAACATATTTGCGAGGAAATAAATAAAATCGGACTTTCTTAGAAAAAAACAAATACAGCGAAAAGAAAAAGCGCGCGGAATAATTTTTACTTGTCATAAATTTATCGATGCGCGCGCATCAGCGCTTTTTTTTAAGGCAAAAACAAAAAAACAGCCTGTATTACTCATAAAGTAAATTAATATGTTTCTGTTTTATTACAGATAAATGGTTGTAATTTATGGTCTAAATTAATTAAGTTAAAGAATTAAATGTTTAATTTATATATTATCATAATTATTTTATCTCCCAAAGTTAATTTTATTCATAAAATGTTGACCACTTTTCTGACATAAAAACTCTTTGCTAAGATTTAAAAAAGTACCGTTCGTTTAAGACGGAGCATCTTGATTACTAGTCTGTGATCGTGAGAAGCCGTGCACTTTACTTTACATTACCGCACTAGTGCGTAATGAGATACATTACGACACTGAAATTGGTGAAATAAGAGATAAATATGTTATAAAAAAGATTTACGTATATTTTCTTTTTTCAAGCACTATAAACAGTTTTTTACTAAAATATCATAATAATCAATTAATATAAAATATCATAATAATCGATTAATTATCAATTATAATAATATAATAAATGTCTCCACCGAAAGGACATAGGTAGTTACTCCTATGTGTTATTACGTTTCACTCGAAAGTATATTGAGTTGTTGATAATTGCTTTGCTTCAATTAAAAAGGAAGATCCTGGTTTAAGCGATCAACTCGTACACTTTCACCTATTACGTCAAAGTAGAAACTAAAAGAGATGTTTTACAGCTCGGGCATCTTCAATAAAAGCTGTACAGAGCGGACACACGTATTACCTTGACCGAAGCGGAGACTCCGCTCACCCACAGCGGAGTTTTATGGAGCGATGATATACTTGGGGATGTGGTGTTGTATCGCAAACCTCTAGGAATATATTCGTATATTGATATTGTAAAAGTTAAGATGGGTGACTTGATGATAAGTCGCGTGCCTCGAGCATAATATGTAATAAAATTAAAAATACCCTCATCCATAGACCTAGGATCGCGCCCCTCATCAATATTTTTGACAAGGGTGGCTTTCGAAGGGTGAAATTGGGGATGAAACGTTGTATGAAAAGACCTTTGTTTTGAGTATTGGGATAGGAACTTAAAATGTTGTTTTTAATATTTTTGATTGGGATGTGTTCAGGGGGTGAAATACGAGTATTAAATAGACAGTTCTTTGTTTTCCAAGGCCAAACTTTAAAATACGCTGCTGAGAGAATTGTTTTTCGCACGGTCCATTATTATGTTGCTTGCTCCCGAGTAAGTACTCGATCTTCATTAATTATTTTAGATGCCCCAGATAAAAAAAACAAAAAACATCGTTTACAAAGAAATGCTGTAAACAGCTCTGCCCTGCCAATAGCGTCTAACTAAAATTACATCCACAAGCTATTACAGTACTATTACAGTAAAAGCTAATATATAACGAAATACCGGCCTGAGTTATCGCTTACAGTAAATTATAAGCCGCCAAATGCGAGTCGCACTCAGGGTGCCCTACGATTATTCAATTTTTTATCATTGAAATGATAGATAGGTATTAGTATGTAACGTATACCTATTAGTTAGAATAAATATTTACGTAGAGGTCTTTATGTAACGTCAACGGATTAAACTCTCACTCTTACTCATATTTTTTAGGCTTTTCATGAATGGATAAAGTTGTGCACACAGTAAAGATTGATGCTGCTGAGATGATATTTTAATAAATAAATTTCTAATTTCTGAGTATTTCTAAAGAAACTTCTGATTCTCGATATTTTACTAACAATGACGATTCACTTTGCTGTGTAAGTCTACACTTTTAGTCATACACGCACGTCATACTTGCGCGATACTACGTCATTATTATTGTTGTTAATAGTCTAATTACTATAAATTAAAGCATCACCTTTTATTTTAGTCATTCACACTTCTATAATCGCTCACGTCTGCTGTCTCAAGAGAAAATCATTTTATCGTAATAAAGATGCTAGAGTTTGTAGCTATGGTGGTAATAGCTATTATGCTTTATAAAGTTTTTGGATATTAAATTAACGTGAAGAAAAATCGCCTCAGTTTTCAAAATGGTCTGTCGGCGACAACCAGTTGAATACCAATTCAATGTAGATTATTTGAAACGTGGTAAGTTTTGAACCACCGCCCTGTTATTTTGTGGTCTTATTGTTTATTTTTATACTGACTGGCCTGTTGGTCTAGTGGTTAGTGACCCTGACTGCTGGAGGTCGTGGGTTCGATCCCCACCCAGGACAAATCTTTGTGTGAAAGGTTTGTTCTGTGTCTGGGTGTCATTTATCTATAATGTGTATGTATTTTAAAAAAAAGTATTTAAGTAGTAAATCAGTTGTTCAGTACCCATAACACAAGCAAATGTAATTGTTTACTTTGGAACTAGATGGCGCTTTGTGTGAATGTGGTAGAAAATATTATTATCATCTCAAGCGACAGTCAACATTTCCATTTGGATTTAGTGAGACTATAGTGAAATGTCTCTTCTTAATTTGTTGTAGATGGGGACGACCGTGATCTTAAGAAGCTGGCTCTTCAGGATCAGCAGAACATGCGCCGCCTACAATCTCTCTCTAAGAAGTGTTGTCACAAAGGTTGCACAATGAAATACATAGCCTACTTAGTATTGTAGTACTGCTACTCGTCCTGTTCGACTCTGTGTATCGTAAAAACAAAGTAAAAAATACAAATTCACTCTTTTAATTTCAAATACTAGTATTTTTAAGATAAACCGCGTCGGGGACCGCTAAGTGGAGAAGTAAAAGAAGTTGGAAATTCGTCGTGACTTTCGGTATAAAGTTTTTCGTAAATAATTATTTTTTTTTACTTCGTTCTCCCGACCCGGTAACGCTTTACCTAAAATTAAATAATAGCTTTTTATATAAATGCTAAATAAGTAATGGAAAAATTCAAACCCACGACGGGACTTGAACCCGCGACCCTGCCATTCCGTGTGCAGTGCTCTTCCATCTGAGCTACGCAGGTGGACGTCTCTGAGATCGAATTTATCCATTACCTGTTAACATGATGATTCCATTACTTGTTTAGCATTTATATAAAATGTTAAACCAAAGCGATGGAAATTGCTTAATATTTAATGTAAATATTGAGTTTCTACTTTCATTACGATATTAACCTACCTGCAATGGAGGAATATCGTCCGTAGGTTTCTGTAACGAGCCACGGTGATAAGTAGAAAAACGTTGTCATGACGTCATCATGTTAACAGGTAATGGATAAATTCGATCTCAGGGACGTCCACCCGCGTAACTCAGATGGAAGAGCACTGCACACGGAATGGCAGGGTCGCGGGTTCAAGTCCCGTCGTGGCCGTGGGTTTGAATTTTTCCATTACTTGTTTAGCATTTATATAAAATGTTAAACCAAAGCGATGGAAATTGCTTAATATTTAATGTAAATAATAATAGCTTCTTAAAATAAAGTATTTTTTTTTACTTTTTAGTGTTTTGTTTTTGTGTAATAACATTTTAAATTTTATTTTTATTTCAATGTTTATAAATTAGTAGCGGGCTTTCTCTTATTTCAAAAAATAACTAGGTACTTCAATTTTTTTTTTTTCTATAAATCTACGTTTTTTTATTTTCTGATATTGAGCAACAATAACGTGTTTCATAACTGATAATTTAAATAGGGCCCATACTGTATGAGTTTATTATTAGACATTCTAAGGTCCATCAGCTACCTTCCAGATCCAGCACCATGACAGGTCCTTGTCATCAGGAGAAATGAATAGAACAAGTTAAAATGAATCCAATGAGCTCAAACTTGATGGGTTTACTAATAGGCTCAGGGTTTCGTATCCTGCCTTCGAGCTCTATCATCAGCATAGCTAAACCATACATGGGTGTTTCAAATGTAAGGTCACACAAACGTCTGAAAGTAAAGTAAATACCCTACGATCCCACCACAAAGTTAACACAAACCTCGGATGACCTTGATGAGAACAAAAATTCAATCAAAACATTATTTACTTTGACTGTCACCGTGGCGCAGTGGTTAAGGTGGTCGCCTCGCCACTACATCGCCGTGCTGGGTGACGTGGGTTCGATTCCCACACGAGACAAATATTTGTGTGATTTATAGATATTTGTTTCTAGTCTGGGTGTACTTTGTGTCCGTTAGTTTCATGTTTGTAAAGCTCCCCGCGACACAGGGCTTGTTCCCTAGTGCGGGCGTTGTTTTTTAAACCAGAAAAAAAAAAAAACAGAAAACAGATTTAGGTTATTGTGTTCTACATTTTACGATAATAATAGGATGATGATGACGACATCATCATCATCAGCAACCCATTAAGTCCCACTGCTGGGCTTGGGTCTCCTCTCCTCTAACTAGAGAGCTGAGAGGGTTTAGGCCATAATCCACTCACGCTGGCCTAGTGCGGGTTGGTGTATCAGACATACTCATAGAATTTCTTCTAGGGTATGTGGGTTTCCTCACGATGTTTTCCTTCACCGTTAGCAGATGCTTGGATGGTGTCGTTCTACATGGCTGTAATTAATTCATGTTTCATCATCATCATCATCATTGCAACCCATAAACGTCCCACTGCTGGGCACGGGTCTCCTGCAAACAATGTGAAGGGAATTGAGCCTACTATACCACGCTGGCCAGACGGGTTGGTATAGGGTTTGTTTCGAATTTTCCTTTTCAAGCAGTACTCTTGTCTGCATAAGATTATTCGTGTAGTGATGGATTAAGAATACATAATGTCACTACCCGATCTCAACCCGTGGCTGTCGTAAAA
The DNA here is from genome assembly GCA_905147015.1 of Laspeyria flexula. Taxonomy (NCBI): domain Eukaryota; kingdom Metazoa; phylum Arthropoda; class Insecta; order Lepidoptera; family Erebidae; genus Laspeyria; species Laspeyria flexula. Next base: position 3,470,134 of record LR989964.1, on the reverse strand, counting down.
GGTGAATAAGGGAATTCATGTTTAATAAAAATTTCTTACTACTTAATATCCAAGAAACAAATAACTGTCAATGAAAAAGCGATTATTTTTCTTTTTTTATAATTGAATATGCATAACAATAACAAAACAACATCTTCAACATAAAAAATTAACAATATCTAAACTAATATTACAAAGCTAAAGAGTTTTTTTGTTTGTTTGAACGCTAGAATCTCAGGAACTACTGATCCAATTTGAAAAATGATTTTAGTATCAGATAGCCCATTTATCAAGGAAGGTTATAGGCAATATAACATCACACTACAACCAATAGAAGCTGAGCAGTGGCCAAACAAAAGTGACGGGAGTTCGCTCCCGTGACTTAGAAATGTAAATTACCAATCTCATTCGTGAGAATAGCGAGTATAACATTTGCATTGTGCTAAATAATTACGTATACCATAAAATTACTACATCAGTATCTTTCAGGAGAATCAGGATTATTGTTTTTTTAGTCGATTTAATTTACCTTTATTAAAAATATCCTTAAGGACTGTGTCAATCTTATGAAACTGTTGCAGCATTCTGATATATTCTTAAAAAAATCACAGTCATGGATAGAGAGACCGTTACGACATTGACTGTATCAATAAACGCTTCTCAAACAACAGCTATAAAACTGTTATTAGTCTATTCTAATACTAGTTGATAGATAAAATATATTTAACTAATTTTAATTATTGTGTTTACAGTTTGGAGTGCGGAGTAAGACAAGGGGGACTTTCTTCTCCAAAGCTATTTAATTTATATATAGACGGATTGATTCGTGAACTCAGCGGGGCTGGAGTCGGATGCTCTTTAGATGGTAACATTATCAACAATATAAGTTATGCTGACGACATGGTCCTGTTGAGTCCATCAATCAATGCTCTCCGTTATCTAATGGGTATATGCGAACGCTATGCCATGGCCCATGGACTTCGATACAATAGTGTCAAAAGTGAGCTGTTGTTATTTAAAGCAGGTACCAAAACATACAAAGTACCACCTGTCACACTCAACGGTATCACTTTAAAGCAAGTAACACAATTTAAGTACTTGGGCCATTGGGTTACTGAGACTCTCAGTGATGACCTTGATATTGAGAGGGAGCGCAGGGCGCTATCTGTCCGATGTAATATGTTGGCCCGTAGGTTTGCTAAATGCAGTACAAGTGTGAAAATCACGCTTTTCAAAGCCTACTGCCAAAATTTTTACACCTGCAGCCTATGGGTTAACTATACGCAGAAGGCATATGGTGCTCTGCGCGTCCTCTACAATAACGGGTTTAGGATGCTGTTGGGGCTGCCGCGACACTGTAGTGCGTCGGGCATGTTCGCACACGCGCATGTTGATGGTTTTCATGCCATCATACGTAAACGTGTTGCGTCAATATCACAGCGTGTGCGCGGCAACTCCAACATCTTAATACGGCTAGCAGATAGGCTGGATAGCCCTATTGTTGCACACTGGGCAAAATTACATTTGCCTGTAGTGTGTAGCAGTAGATGCTACTAGCACTATTATTATTTATAATATTTTTTTATTATTTTTTTTTTTTGTATTGTCTGTATTTTATTTTACTTTGCTTTGTATGTGCTTTTTTATGTGCTTTTTGTTTGTTCTTGTTTTGTATTGTATGTTTTTGTTTTATGTTTATGTACCTACTAACGTAGTTTATAAGTGATACTAACAATGTATGGATTGTAGTCCGAAATAAATGCCTTATTATTATTATTATTATTTAATGTAATCTACATTAGTTTTCCTCCGTAACCGGCACTTCATCCTTTTCATCCTCATCGTCGTCTTCCTGATCTGAAAAGAAAAAATGATTTATTAAATATACAATGTCATTAAAATTGAATCTCGCGCTCAATTACTTGTACAAAGGGCACTTACACTATTACATTCATATTGAATCAAAAAACTGGTCAAATGCGAGTCGGACCCGCGCACCGAGGGTTTATGCAATTTTTTTATATATTTTTTGTGATTAAAATGTAAGAAATGGGTAGGTAACGGATAGATCAAGATGTACCAAAGGGTACACTAAAAATGATACATATTTTTTTTTCTCAAAATAACGAATAATATAGGTTAATAGGTTTCGTAAAAAAGATATAAAAAAATATAAAATAATGAAAATTTAGCTATACCCTGACCACGGGATAGCTATAATATGTTAAAATAAATAAGGTAGGTAGGTTTATAGTATATAGTAAGTTTATAAATAATGTCAGTCCGGAATAAAATCTCACTCTTACTCAAATTTTTTAAGCTTATCTTTGTACTAGTACTAATATTCAGTGATATAACTACACGAGATCGGTTTTCGGATTTTTTCCTTTACTTGTGCAACTTGATATTGCTTCTTGCCAAATTTCATGATTCTAGGTCAACGGGAAGTACCCTATAGGTTTTGACTTTTTTGATCGTCAAGATAATCAATAAAAATGGAGCATAAACGGCTGTATCTTTTGATTGCGTTAATTTTTCCTTTTGATGTATGGAACCCTAAAAATTGTATATTACCTGTAATGTATTCATCAGGCTGGTCATCCTGATATTCTTCGGCAGCTTCAATAATATCTGTAAAAGTTTATCGAATATAGAAGAAGGAACTGTATCCTCCTCAAACTAATTAAAATTATAAGTATTTATTTATTTCTTTATTGTAAATACGCCACTTAGATAACAATAACAGAAATCTCAAAATTATTTATATGTTCCGTAGCCCAAATGGCAAAAACTGAACCCTTATAGTGTCATCATGTCCGTCCGTCCGTATGTCACATGCATTATACTTAAAAACTACAGGACGTAAGCGCAATTAAGACACGCGCTTTGCTACGGAATCCTACATTGAGCACCCGATATGCTCTTAACAAATTTTTCTAAATCGTTTACTCAACAGAAAAAAGTTTATTTTATTCATCTGGCAGCTCAAACCAAACGGAAAAGATCTCTTTTTGTTGGTATGAGCCTGACAGGTACTTTTGCTCAAAGAAATCGCCTGTCATTTTCTTTATACTTTAAAATTAATAAACTAAATCATATTAAAATTTCAAGTATTTTTCTCTTAGGTATTTATTTTACACTTCCAAAAATAAAAATTATCATTATAGCCTCACAGAAAGACCGTTATTTGGAGGGTTCACGAGCTAACCAGCTATGTTTAGCAGTGGACATCTTTGGGCAGTATGATGAAAATGAATACCAGTTTCAAAGGATGTTATAAAAAAAAATTTATTAATGTAGTAACTTAACTGGCACGATAGCTATTGTACGATACTATCTACAAACAGCAAAAATATTTTAAAATATAAAACATTAGAGACCACGAAATATGATACTATTTTGCGATGTTACCACTCTGTTTGTAAATACGCTCTTAAGGAATTGCATTTGACTCGGACTCGGAGTGAACCATAAAGAAAAGAAAAGATGTGTTTTGTAAACAATCAATAGAATTTCAGTGTCCGCTCGAACCAGTATAGTTCCTTAGATCATACCGTTCAACCAAACAAACAAACTCGTTAGTTTTATAATATTAGTATCAATTAGTTTTATTTGTTTTAAATATTTTATTAAATCAATATAAAAAAAATTATGGAATCATAAACTGGATAAAGTATTGATAAATATTAATTTAGATAATAATAATGGATCACCTAATGTGTTGCTAAGCGCAAGAGTGGAAAACGCCTGGACCAATTACACTAATTCTTTTTTTTGTAAATTCAAATCTTTAGAATAAAAATGGATAGTAGACCGTTCGACCGATTTGGCTAATTGTTGTGTATGGTTACGTACCTTAGAAGAAAAAAATTTAACCCTTATAGGATCACTCCGTTGTCCGTCTGTCAAGAATATTTTTCTCAAAAACGGGTGGACGTATAAGGCTGAAATTAATATCAAATACTCAGTCTGCAATCCCTTGGCGCAATAAAAATATCAGAGGTCAAAGTAAACGCAGTCAAAAGATACAGCCGTTTATGCTCCATTTTTGTCGATTATCTTGACGATCAAAACCTATAGGGTACCTATACGTAGGTGTGACTGGGTTCGATCTATCATCACTGATCAGATTGTTGCCAATAAACCCGATATAGTTGTGATAGATCAATTAAAACGCCTTGCAGTGATCATCGATGTCACCATTTCTCATGACGAAAATCTCGTGAAAGCAGAAAAAGACAAAGAAGTAAAATATTTGGACCTTGTTCACGAGATTGTCGACATGTGGGATGTAGATTCGGCGATCATTGTTCCGATAGTCGTCTCAGTCAATGGACTGATTGCCAAGAGCCTCCATCGACACCTGAAGAGGCTCGCGTTAGGTGGATGGGTCGTGGGCCAGATGCAGAAGACAGTACTTCTGGACTGGACTGGAGGTTCCTCTCTCTGGAGCCGTAACCACCGGTAGCTTGGTTTTATATTTTCAAATGTATTTATATATATTTAAATGTGATAATTTATTTTGCACTTGTATAAATAAAGAGGAATAATAATAATAATCGTTTATTTGTTTTCTCCACACAATTTAGGCACAAGTACAATAATAAGTAGGTGTATATAATAATAATATTTATATAATATAATATTTCACACAGCGCCATCTAGTCCCAAATTAAGCTATTATATTTGCTTGTGTTATGGGTACTAAACAACTGACATACTACTTAAGTACATTTTGTTTTGTAAATATATACATATTATAGATAATTTCCACCCGTACAGAACAAACAATCATGCTCATCACACAAAGATTTGTCCTTAGTGGGGATCGAACCCACGACCTCCGGCTGAGCAGTCAGGGTCACTTACCACTAGACCAACAGGACGTTTGATTAAAATGTGTACATCGATATTTGATGATAAATTCTTTTTGCACTTACTTTTATAAAACATAGATAGGTGAGTGTTTATGGGGTTTTGGTGTGGGGAATGGTAGCTAATTGAAATTGTAACTATTTTGAAAACAAGAGAGTACAACTAATAAAAACATCAAAATACAATAATTTCTATTTCTGAATTTTTCATTTATAATCTGTGGCTAAAAATTCAAAACTCTATATTCATTATAGAGTTTTGAATTTTTACCTCTGACTTCTTGCTCCCTGTCTACGCCCCATTATTTTATTTATTATATTATTGTGCCTAAAAATATTTATCGAGGGTAAAAAAATTCATTGACCTGTATAAGTATTGTATATACAAATGAAACATTCCAAAATTCTGTATAAGTAGATAGTAGGGTATAATTTTGTTAAATGGGTTGTTCTCAAAAAAAGTATGCCTGTCGAGCAGTTTATTATTGAAATTTAATTATTTTTTTCTATGGAGATGACATGTATAAATATTTACTATTTTGTTTAAAGAGACTTTTTACACAGAGATTATAGATTTTATTACAATATATTTTCAGGTAATCCAATTTACAGTATGCTTTTCTCTGTAACCTGGCATGTCCAAACACAGTTAATAAATACTTTAAGCAAAAATTAAATTAAATTTGCTTTAAAATAAAGGTCTAATTTTATATTTGTTTGTCTTTAATTCTCTTTAATATAAATGAGTGTATTGAAATGTTATCCGAAATATCCAAGTTAACATAATATTCTCTATAACCTAACTCGAACTGAATAACATTAATTTGAACTCAGCGTCATTGCCCCGCGCAAAGTCACCCACAAGTATCGAACTAACCGTCGAAAAGACTGTGTTGTAATTTTTGCCAACTTTGCAAAAATAGCATCGAAAAGCAACAATCGTAGTTTGTAATAGGTATGTTCTGTTTATTCTGTTTATAAATAATATTTTGATTTGCAGTTAAAATATTCGGATAAATATTTAAATATTTAATATAACGTCTGTTTTATTACATATAGTATGGATATAAACCTCCACCTGCAATGGTTTTTTGTAATAAAATGATTTTTATCATGTTCTCATTAAATCTCTTTAAAGTTGTAAGTTACAGAGATCCCGGTCCGGTTAGAGAGGCGTGTTACTATTTTCTCTTAAGGAAAAAAATAAGGTAAGTAAGTACCAGAAACGTAAAAAAGAAGGCAATTACATCACGAGATCAAATAATGGAAAGAAATCGAGAGAAGAAGCAAAAAGGCATATCAAAGCAAAAAAAAAGAAACAAATCAAAAATACAACGTTTTATTGTATGCAACAGTCCGTCCACCTTTCATTGATATGGGAAACATTATTAATGACAACATTGATGGTGACTATAGAAATGAACCAGAAGGCCATACCCAGTTATCCTTGTGCAGTAAATACTTAGTATTTACTACAGAAGGATAACTGGGTCCAATCTCAGATTAAAAATCCAGCGATTTCAGAAATTTCTTCGGTGAGTTCAACTAATGTTTCATTTCCTCATCATCAGCTACCCATTAAGTCCCACTGCTGGGCTCGGGTCTCCTCTCCTCTAACTAGACAGCTGAGAGGGTTTAGGCCATAATCCACTCACGCTGGCCTAGTGCGGGTTGGTGGATCAGACATACTCATAGAATTTCTTCTAGTCTTGACTAGTACATATAAATTCCATAAAGTGGAATCCACATTGGTACTGCCGGTCGGGATCGAACTTGGACCGCGTGATTTGCACGCCTGTCCCTTATCCATTCAGCCACCATCGCTTCATGTTCTCTTCATGTTTCTCCTCATATTCGACGATAATTTAGAAAAGGAAAATAAAGAGTAGCTTCAGCGAGTTTACAACCACAGAGAGAGAGAAGAGAGAATGCCTGTCTTCGACGAATTTAATGCGTTCTTCTTGTTAGGACATACGGTGCCGAGATATGAATAATCACCTTAGGACTAACCCTGTCGCAAAGCGAGCTATGGAGCGTCTCTTTAAAGGACGAAATTCTCGTACTACTAACAGCAGCTCGTAGAATAAGTAAGCTAAAGTGGGTTAGAGACATATGCAGAAGAACCGATGCATGTTGGAGAAATTGATTGGAGTGGAGATCGAGACCCAGCAAGCGTAGAGTAGAACGGATGACCTAAAAAGTTCGGTGAATCGGACTAAATGAGGCTGGCGGGGGACTGAAGGCAATTATGCGTGTTAGGAGAGCAATAGGCTGAATTGATTATTTGACAAATATTAAGTGATTGAACCAAAGGAGCCTATTAATCGTCAGAATCCTGAATGTTTATTTCAGAATTGTAAGGATCTTGTTATAAATGGTTTGGGTTCTTGGACAATGCTTCAATATTGGTCATAGAACTCTTAGACTGAAACTTTAGTACAACGGATGTGACTATACCATTAGTTAAACAGAAAGAATAAACATATTATTATTTTTATTGCCTAAAGTGGCAGACGAGCAGACAGCCCACCTGATGGTAAGTGGTTACCGCCGCTCATGGACGTTGGCAATGCTAGGGTCACAGCCAAGCCACTGCCTACCTTGAGAGGATAGCTCTGAACCTCGTTTGAGCTCTCTCCATGGAACAATCGATAGAGCACGCAGAGTGACCCAAAGTTGCTCCGTTTCTCTAAGGATTCCAAGTTGTCCGTCAGATTGGAATCACAAACGATTCGAACAGCCCGCCTTTGGAGGGAGGTTAGATTAGGTTTGGCGTGCTGTTCTCCGCAACTCCACGTCAAGGCGCGGTTTTTGCTTGACCTTTGGAGGGAGTCAAGTGGGTCGAGCTGGTATTTGGAGCTTCTGCCCAGAGGTGAGAACAGTTCTACAAATGCGCCCGAACCTGTTTTTTATACAACACAAGCTGCTGTTTAGGTTTGAGTAGTGCTTCGCCCTGTTCAGGACACCCAGTTTTTTGCTCGCCAATTTGGCTTTGTTCTCCAAATTACTCCCAAACTGGACTTTGTTCGAGATTTCGATACCGAGGATCCCAATACTTTCGTACAACGGGAGAGATACTCCTTCAAACTGAGGCGCCATAACAAATGCGTCCATCTTCGCATTTAACACGCATATTTGTGTCTTCGAGGGGTTGAACTGAACCAAGTTCTTCACACCCCACTCGGAGGCACGCCTTAGAGATACCTCGACTCCAGACACAAGTATTGGCGGTTTCTCCTGTACAGTCACCCGTGGGATGTTCTGGTGGCCGGTATATCGCGCGTCACATCACCCGTGCTGTCATAGATAACAAGTCATTGATGTGTAATTTAACTGCGCTGGGAAGAACACCGAGCCTTGTGGAACACCAGTATTGATGGGCCTTCCCTGGGAGCATACACCATCGACAACGACTTTGATGCTCCTCCCGTATAAAAACCACGCAATCCACTTGCAGAGTCCCTCGGGGATTCCGTATGATGGTAACTTCGATAGAAGTGCTCTATGCTAGACTCTATCAAACGCCTTCGCGATGTCAAAGCTCACAGCGATAGCCTCTCCCTCACTATGTAAGGCTTCTGCCCATCGGTGTGTCAAGTACACAAGAAGATCACCGGCTGAGTGACAGTGAGGGAAACCATACTGTCGGTCGCTAATCAGCTAGTGTTCCTCGAGGTACTGTAGGAGCCGTTTGTACTGTAGGAGCTGTTTGTTAACGACTCGCTCCATCACCTTAGATTGCAAAGACGTTATCGCGATAGGCCTATAATTTGACGGGTTTGACCGGTCACCCTTTTTAGGGATCGGTTGGACATGAGCAACCTCCTACGAAGACGGAACCCTGTTGGTCGAGTAGAGACGATAAAGGCGCATTAATACGGGGGTCAACTCAGAGGCGCACGTCTTAAGCACCCACCGCGGGGATACTGTTCGGCCCACTCGACTTGTGGACGTCTAGGAATCGGAGTTCCTGCTTGACCAAACCAGCCTTTTCTCTTGCACTATGGGCCAAACTGTCTTCAGACTTCCGCAGTGGTGGGAGTTTGGACTGGCAGAAGTGGCCTTGAGCAACCTTGGCGAGCGACCAAAAGGCTTAACTCCCCGTGGGATGGCTCTGAAGTCGCTCTCCAATTCTGGCAACATGCTCTACCTTGACTTCGGCAATAGCCTTTTGCTGAACCTGGAGGCCGCATTGTACTCCCTTCTTACGTCTTTGACGTTTGGATCCCGTCGCTCTCTGGCGCTGTTCCAGGCCAAGTATGCGTACTGCTTGAGGCTGGCAGCCTCCCTACAGGTATTGATACCATATACCAGGGGTGACTGCGGCCGCCAAGGGGCAACTTGGCGTTGAGGATGAATAATTCCATCCCCTGAAGCACCGTTTCCGTGATGCAGTCAGCACAAATGACAGGATCGCTAGAGGAGAAGCAAGCCTTTTCATGGGGACCCATGAAAAGGACGCGAAGAATCCGTGAAGTCCATCCCAATCTGCTGACTCATAACGCCAAGGTCTGCGAAACCCTTTCGCTCGTAAGCGATCGGGTTTCACAACAGGGGCTCTAGTACAGACAAGGCAGTGGTTAGAAGACCCCAATGTGGCATCGACCTTTAATTTCCTTTAACTCTTTCCCTTTAAATAATCCAAATAGAGAAATACCTACAACAGATTTAATGACAAACAAAAAAATCAATTTTCACTAAAATTTATTTTGATCCTAAAGTGCCACTTTTTTGAGAACAACCGATTGGTTAGTACCGAGTCGTCACTGTTCCGCTTCGTCATCAAAAATTTTGTCCATAGTTACTAAAAATCTCCTTTTTATTAAATATTCATATCCCGAATCGTCACCATTACAAAATTTCTAAATAAACGGTACAGTTTGCAAGAAAAGCTTGTGGAGGTGTTGGTACTAGGTACGTTAAATATAATAGTGGTTTGATTTTTGTAAGTATTAAATTTGTAAGTAATCTACCACTTGCACATAAATAAAAAATTTAAAATTAAATTTACATTTACTCAAAAAATACCTTACCTACGAAGCCCTGCCATGGAGGAACGCAGGGCAATGGTGGTGAGGTGTAACATGCTAGCTCGCAGGTTTGCACATTGAAGTAAAGCGTGGTAGGTGTGCTATACGCAAAAAACGTTAAATGCCCTGTGTGTTCAATTTAAGAATGCTTTTAGAATGCTGTTGGGGATGCCACCCTTTTGCAGAGCATCCAACATGTTCGCAGAAGTGAGGTTTTATGCAGTCAGGGGAAAACATCGGTCTCGTTATTGTACCGGATAACCTAAAGCTGATCAGTATCAGTCACCCGTAATGAGGCACATTGATGATCATGATGATGTCCTCCATGTCGATTGCGACTGCTACAGTGTATTGTTAATTGAGCATGATACTGCAGTAACAATCAGATGCGCGTGATATATTTTAGTGCATGTTTTTGCGCTAAAACAGATGCACCTCTCGTCCAAAATCCCACAGAAATCAAAGGAACGGTGACCATTCGGTACAATTAGAGTGGAGCTGCACTGTACTGGGCGGCGCTAACTTATCGACTTCTTCCGTCGCAAGTAGTATATTACATAAATGTGAATAAAAGAGAAAATAATTATACCTAAAATAAATCTTAGAAATGCAATTTGACGTGTGAGGCACATTATTAATAAAGTGAAGCCTTACGCCTTACATGATCACCTTCATAAATTAAATAATTGAAAATCATTCAATGGTTCGATGAATTTAATAATTATTTTTTATGTAAACTGTATGCATTCTATATCTTTTCATAATTTAAAAATCTATTGTTAGTAACAATAGATTTATGATTTATGTTAGATTCATTTATTCTAGTGTACCGACATTTACTCGTATAGTGCACTTGATATGCCTACTTTCGTTTATAAGGACTTTTAATATAATAATTATATTTGCTTTTCGTTCTGTCTGTACTTTAACTAAAACAATGTACTGGTGACGAGCCGGGACTTGATTTTTAAAAATAAATGATACGGGGACGAATCGGGATATGTTTTTTATGGTGACGAGCCGGGATCGTGACGACCCGGGCCTGACTCCAAGAAACCTATTATCTACTCGATTGTATGACTGTGTGGTCATTTGGATGTAAAATATATATATACACCTTCGGTAAATAGATTTAGTATCGACTATGTGCCACTATAGTCTCACTCATTCAAAATCGCTATCTAGATGTAAAGATGACTTTCCTCTGAAATTAAAAATAAATTATGAAAGTAATAATATATTGGCGGGACCATGGATAAACGCCCCAGCTTACGATTTTGAATAAAAGAGAGACCAAATGAATAAAAGCCTAAATACTATCATCATCATCATATCAGCCCAATCACGCCCACTGCTGGACATAGGCTAGGCAGGCGACACAAAGTCGCTCGCAGTGGCGAAAATTAGGTGAGAAATACATACGTCTGTAATATTTCAGATGAAATTGGTTTTCAATTATTTGAGACTGGCAGACCATTTTGTATAATAAGTTTGGTTGACTTGCACAATAGTAACGAATTTTGCCCTCAATATATTTTTGGACCCAATGTGGGTAATAAAACTGTGGAAAAACACCTACAACACAAACTATCAACAATATTATAAACAACTTCATCTTTATAGTGACAAATGAAAGAGAAGGTGTGAACGATTTGAAGAATTGAGCTTCACTAAATGGAAGCTAAAGATTAATATTTTATTTTTAGAGTTTATCAATAGCAAATAGTCAGTTAACAATAATAATGATGTAATCAGAATGCACCCAAAGTGAATGGGTAAAGGTGTAGACTCACACAGCAAAGTGAACCGCACTTGTCACTGTTAATAATAAATTATACTTTTTTTTTTTTTATACCACGACGGTGGCAAACAGACGTACGGTCCGCCTGATGGTAAGCGGTTACCGTAGCCTATAGGCGCCTGCAACACCAGGGGCATCACGAGCGCGTTGCCGACCCTTAAGAAACCTATTCACTCCTTTTTTGAAGAACCCCATACTGTAGTAGAAAACCTCGTTAGGGAGTTCATTCCACAACCTGATACAACTTATTTAAAGATAGGTACTTATATCTAAATTAAGCTGAGAATTAACTTAACTATGTTCTTCTTTTTATCGTATGGGCTTGAGGCAGACCCTGGTGTTGGAATTTAACAAATCAACCAGAAGGCTTCCAAATTGACTTAACGACTACCACATGAATAACCGGAACCAACGGCTTTACGTGCCTAGCGAAGCACGGAGACGCTCGAGAATGAATTGCCACAAACGGTTACCCATCATGCACTAACCTTGCCCAGTGTTGCTTAACTTCGATGATTGTAACGAACATCTCAGTAACACAATGCTACGAGCGCCTCACCCTTTTAGATTAGATTAGATATTTTATAATGTAAATAACTGTGAACTTGTACTTGGCACTTAGGCCATGGGGTTCAGGTGCCCGCGTTCTTTTTAAAGAGTTATCTAAACTTTTGTCCGACGCTTCCCGTGACTAGCAGGCTGGCTAATTTCTTTCACAAAAAATTCGCATTGCCATCAATGGCAATGCTGCCAGCCTGCTAGGCACTTTTCCAGCAGATAGAGGCAGCGATGTGGAAGCATGATGCCACATTTTAATTTGTTTTCCGCCTTTTTATTTCAAATGTTATTCTTTTTCTTTAGATTGTAAATATATTGATAAGTTCTAAATATAAGTTTTAATAAAGGTAAATAATAGATATAATATTCTGTAACATAATAGATTTATGTCAGATGCTGTTGAGATGGCAATTTGATTCCGAAAGAAACTCACTGATAGTCTCGATATATTTTCTCAAAATTGATATATTATTAACAACGACATGTGCGGTTCACTTTGCGATGTGAGTCTACACCTTTACTCAAACGCGCGGGGTGTACGTTGTTTACGTCATTATTATTGTTGTTAATAGTCTACTTACTATAAATTAAAGCTTCACCTTTTATTTTAGTCAAACACACTTCTATAATCACTCACGTCTGCTGTCTCAAGAGAAAATCATTTTTAATCGAAATAAAAATGGATTTATTATTATTATTTGCGATATTAGTTTTTTTAGTTTAACTTTGTTGTGCGTGTTTGACTGCGGCCAAAGAAAATAATCTAAACGAAATAAGTTACTACATATTATGGACGAAAACTCGCCTCAGTTATCACAACGGTCTGCCGGCGACAATCACTTGAATACGAATTCAATTTATATTAGCAACGTGGTAAGTACCCATCGCCATGTTATAATCATGTGTTTGTTGTTATAATCATTTTTTTATCATCTCAGGTGATAGTCAATATTTCGATTTTAGATTATTAAGACTATAGTGAAACTCTAATAATATCTATATTTCTTAATAAAATGTACCACGTGGTGACTCTCAGTGCGTCAAAATTCTTTATAAATGACGGCGCTGCGACAGCGCAACGTACTATTGAGGCATGCTTCTAACGGGAGGTATGGCTGGGAGCAAGAAGTGAGAAACATAATATTATCACATATCATTTAAGTATGTCTCTTCTTATCTTTTAGATGGGGAGGATCGTGATCGTAAAACGCTGGCTCTTCAGGATCAGCCGAACATGCGCCGCAAAGATTGCACTATCAAAGACATGACCTAGTAATGCAGCTACTACTAACTCGTCCTGCTCTTCACATTATTATCTTAAAAACAAAACTCTAAAAAAAATGACCTGATGAATGAATCACCCACACACTTACCGCAGTACTACGAGTGTAATGCCGCGCACGTGCTCGCCACCAGTGACACCCACTGCAGCCAAACATGGAGCTATATTAACGCCCGGACATCCAAACAGAACATACTTATCAAACAGCAATTTCAAAGATTTTAAGGATAAAATTATGAACTTGTTGACTACTTGGAAATAGGACCAAGATGTTCTTTCTACTCAAAAAAATTACCTCAGATATTTATGAAGTGAAACTACAAAATAAAGAAATTCAAAATTTCAACGCGGACATTGCGAAAACTATTGAATTTATAAATCAGGCTTATGAGAATATGAAACAGTGTATAACTAAAATGGAAAAGGAAAGTCTGGAATTGCAGAAGAAAATCAAGGATCTTCAACAAAAATCGCGATCCCCTTGGCCTCGAGTTAAAAAAAAAAAATTTTTAAAATAACAATTTTTTTCTTAGAAAACGCGAAGGTATGGCCTCAATTGTCATCACTGCTTTGGCATATCTTAATAACCTACAAAAACCCCAAATATCTGCTTCATTTTGTACAAAAAATATATTAATAAGACCTACTTAATCGAAAATATTATATTTTATTATGTATTTAATTCTTATAACTATTCTGTTGTTACAAATTAATTATTTCCTTACACAACATAAACTTACACACAATCATTCTAATTTACGCTTGTATAAAACCACAAGTTTGTATATGTATTTATGGCTACGTATATATTAAAAATAGCGGTTTAACAACAAAAATATATGTTTATTTTTCCTTGGAACTTTAGGGCTATTGATAAGTTTAACTCCGCGGATATTCTAGTCTTCGTGCATGTGAGTGCGGGTTCGATTGCCGAACGGGACAGTAGTTTGTATTATCCGAAAATCGGGTCCCGAATCTACTTAGATTCACTTGAACTTTATAACATATCATGTGATTTTTATAGCTGTATAATCACCAGAACACAGAAATTGTTTCGTAATGGAGAAATCGTTTGTTTTTGGGGATATAAAATGAATATAGCATATTGGATTGTTCTTGTAATAAAGACCAAAAATTAAATGTCTTGTACGTGTCATCATCATCATTTGAAAACATAAACGTCCCACTGCTGGGCACAGGTCTCCTCTAAAGAATGTGGAGGGAATTTAACGTACTATACCACGCTGGTCAGACGGGTTGGTATAGGGTTTGTTTCGAATTTTCCATTTCTCGCAGTGCTCTTGTCTGCATAAGGTTACTCGCTTAGTTACGACACCCACGGGTTGAAATGGGGTAGTGACAATATGTATTCTTAATCCGTCACTACACGGAAACTTTGAACGGACTTGTACGTTTACATTATGTAAACAAATATGAAACACATCAATTATGTTTAAGTATTATGTGCGTATTTAATGCAATACGGCAATATGAGTTACACATATTTAACAAATAGAATAATCATCATTATCAGCAACCCATTAAGTCCCACTGCTGGGCTCGAGTCTCCTCTCCTCTAACTAGAGAGCCGAGAGGGTTCAGGCCATAATCCACTCACGCTGGCCTAGTGCAGGTTGGTGGATCAGACATACTCATAGTATTTCTTCTTGGGTATGTGGGTTTCCTCACGATGTTTTCCTTCAACGTTAGCAGATGGTAAGTCACATGACTAGTACATATAAATTCCACAAAGTGGAATCCACATTGGTACTGCCGCCAGTCGGGATCGAACTCGGACCGCGTGATTTGCACGCCGGTCCCTTATCCATTTAGCCACCATCGCTTAGAAATAAATAATGCAGGTGACTACAACTGAACTACAACTGACTGAAATACAAACTTGAATTTATTTATTACTGGCACTGCTCAGCTTATACTGAAACCAATTATAAGTTCTACGTGTCTATCTTTTATTCGTTCAATATAAATTTTGGAGCTCAATTCTGTATCCAGTGAACTACATAGATAATATTGGTGCAAGTCTGTCGTATACCGGTAAGCCGGCACAATGGAACTCAAAGTCAAATCTTTTTATTTTATTTTGATCACATACAAGATACTTATGAACGTCATACAAAGCAAAAAAAAAAAAAGGTGTCAGAAATTATTTTACACATTAATATTTGAAGAGTAAATAGAAATTTAGATGAGTTTACTGTTTTAATAAGCACGGGTAAAGTGCAGTGCAGTCATCTTGCCGGAAATTATAGTATTATCAGAATGCTGGTTAAGCAAATCACTTTAAATTCCAACTTCATATAATTATGTAAGTTATCACACAAAAATAATATCAATCAAAACTATGGTCTTATTGTTTACGTAAAATCCCTGCTTTCACATGCGCTAACAGAATCGCACATAGATACCTACACACACATACACACACACACACACACACACACACACACATACACACACATGCATACACACATTACTAACCTAACTAGAAAATTGATAGATTTAATATGTAAAATTCATTTATATTTACCACAAACAGTGGGGTCTCCTATTACATGCATTATTATGCTTAAAAGGAGACCTCAAACAATAGATTGAGAACCCCTACATTGTTTACGTAAATAAATAAAGTTTAATTTAATAATTTAATGTAGAATGGAATCCATAAATCTTGTCAATTTGTGATTATAGCTCTACTTGTGTAATTTATACCTGTAATCATCATCATATACCTGTAATCGAAACATTGATAGCTTTTTAAGAGGTTTAAATAAAACACATCACTATCTAATTATAAAAACGTGGTTTTAATGGGTACTTCGCCGTTTGACACCGGGAGTTATTGGCACCACGGTGTCAATCGCACAAGGGCGTTTTATAAATTGGCTGTTTGGGACCATTTTCATATTAATTTTGTAACATTGTACCAATAGGTGTAAAACGACGAATATCTTTTTTGCCTTCTTCGTTTCACATCATGGTGATTGGGACCAGTTTAATAACAAAATGTCCTAATCAACAATGTTAAAGAGTGTCCAACGCTGTTTCAAATCTTGGTGTTATTCGACGAAGACAAACAAGACGTTCTTCGATTGACACCATGGCCATGGCCGCAAATAGCCAATTCAAAAAACGTCCTTGTGCGATTGACACCGTGGTGCCAATAACTCGTAGTGTCAAACGGCGAAGCACCTGTGCTTTGTATAAGGGTAATAGACGATATTATAAAAAAAAATTACCATCACGACTGGATCGCCAGTCAAACGAATATATTGACCTAACCTCGTATTGACCCACACTCTACCTACCCGGGACCGAAATTGTCTGGATCACCATCATCATCATCATTTCAACCCATAAACGTCCCACTCCTGGGCATGGGTT
This sequence comes from Laspeyria flexula, assembly GCA_905147015.1. NCBI lineage: Eukaryota > Metazoa > Arthropoda > Insecta > Lepidoptera > Erebidae > Laspeyria > Laspeyria flexula. The sequence goes on along the minus strand of LR989964.1, from coordinate 3,453,208 downwards.
TCCTCCAAAGAATGTGGAAGGAATTTAGCCTGCTATAGGTACCACGCTGGCCAGATGGAGGAGGATTATCTTGAAAAAAATATAGTTACCTTAGATTTTAGCGTAAAGACTTTTTCTGTAGTGTCCATAGTTTACCCAGTACAAGTGGTCTCTCAATCCTCGACGTTTGCGAACTGAGGGTCCAACTTTACAGTCCATAACTAGTTTATTTGAGTTTCACAAAATCTGATTACAACTTTCCCCATTCTTTGGTAATGTTCTCTAAATTCTAAGCACATTTTCAAAGAAAAACTCTTTTAAAACAAATTGGTTTTTTTTTTAATTTTCTTTAAAACAAATTGGCCCTCACACCGCACGCATATTATTTTTATTGTGATTATAGTAAATTAAATTTGGGAAATAGTATACTTTCAAACTGATTGACAAATTAAAATAATAACATCGGAGATTTTAATATAAATTTATTGAAAAAAAGTTTCGAATGTACTGAATTCAAGCATATTCTTTGGTCTCACAATTTAAAAATAGCCTTCGAGCGGCCCACACGATTAATAAGTGGCACGTGCATTGATAATTTTTTATATAACACACGTACATGTTCACAGGATATCTTAGAATTTGCAATATCTGATCACACAGCCCAATTGTTCACTATACCAGTAAAGCATACTAATCCACTAAAATACTGGTACGTCGAAAAACGAGACTACTGTAGTGAAAATATCCATAAATTTAAGGAATGCATAAATTCTCTAAGTTTTAATGATGTCTACAGTTGTAATGATCCATCTACAGCATTTGCTGATTTTTACGAAATCCTTCTATTGTTTTATAATCTATGCTTTCCAGTTCGACTAGTTAAAAAATATGCATTAACACGACCAAAATGGCTAACTAAAGGCATAAGGGCCTGTTGCAGGCGTAAGCGCCAGCTCTTATGGCAGTATCGCAGAAATCGTACTGACCACAACAAAAATAAATTTCTGAAATTATCAGCTAGGCTTAATAAAATAATAAAATTGACACAAAAATCCCAAAATGATAATTTTATAAATAATGCTAGTAATAAAAGTAAGGCTACCTGGGCTATAATTAATCAAACTAAATTTAATGGTCCTAAAGAATTTACTGCAGAACACATCCAAGTTAATGACTCTAGTATTAGTGATCCTGTAGAAATAGCGAATGCGTTCAATGACTACTTTGTAAATCAAACAACTATATCCCAACAAATGAAGCCCAAATTGAATGTTAATAAAAACTCAGGTTCTATGTTTATGCTACCAACTATTCCTGACGATATTAATAGAATAATTTTAAGCCTCAAACCTACAAACAGTACTGGTTATGATGATGTATCCTCCAAAATTCTCAAACATGTGTCTACAAAGTTGTCTCATGTACTGAGCTACTTGATCAATTTGTGTATTTTATATGGTGTATTTCCTAATGAACTTAAACTTACCGTAATAAAGCCCCTATTCAAGAAAGACAATAGAAGTGATATAGGTTGTTACAGACCAATTGCATTAGTTCCAGTGATATCCAAGATATTTGAGAAAGTTATCCATGAGTCCCTGTATAATTATTTTGAAACCAATGGTTTACTTGCAGATGAACAGGTTGGGTTTAGAAAAAATAAAAATATCAACATAGCAATTTTCAATTTCCTTGGTGCAGTTATGACCGAAATAGATAACAAAGGACAGGCTGCTGCCATCTTTATGGACCTAACTAAGGCATTTGATTACGTCGATCACCCAACCCTGTTGAACAAATTATCTGCCTACGGAGTCCGGGGAAACATACATGATTTAATAAAATCTTATCTAAGTGACAGGTTACAAGCAACATGTATTTCTAAGATATGTAAAACTAAAAAAATGATAGTAAACCACTACTCTGAACGGAGGAAAGTTGTCTTTGGTGTTCCCCAAGGAAGCGTATTGGGACCGCTTTTATTTATTATATATTTAAATGATCTGCCTAAGATAATTAATCACAAGACCATACTTTTTGCCGACGACAGCACGATTGTATTTACTGGCAATAACAGACAACAAATTGAACATGACATGAATACTACTTTAGGTAAAACTATTGAATGGCTAGAAATGAATAATTTGAAAATTAATTTAAGTAAAACTAACATAATGACATTCCGTAATAGAGTAAAAAAATTAACTAATCTAAATATAAAGTATGACAATGATCAAATAGGACAAGTATACAATACAAAATTTTTAGGATTAAGCATAGATGATAATCTAGATTGGAAGTCTCACATAGAACTACTGTGTTCGAAAATAAATAAACATTGCTATGCTCTTAGTATGTTATCTAAAACAGCCAGTAGACAAACTATCATAACTGCATATCATGGCTATGTATCAACTATTCTAAATTATGGAGTCATATTCTGGGGAAACTAAACAGATGTCGAGAGAGTTTTTATATCCCAAAAGAAATGCATCAGGACTATTTGTAATATAAAGCCCCCTGAAAGCTGTAAACCCCATTTCTTAGCGTTAAAGATTTTGACTGTACCTAGTATTTATATATTGGAGATTGTGTTATTTGTAAAGAAAAATATGCATCTTTTTGGTAAATTAAAGAGTAAAAGACACCATCTGAAGATATCCTGTCCATTGAACACAACAGCGTATCTAAATAAAAGCGTGTTATGCAGGGCTCCTATCATTTATAACCATTTACCTAAAACAATACTGGAAATTAAGAGTACTAATGTGTTTAAAAGCAGAGTTAGATGTCTTCTACTAACAAAACAATATTATTCTGTTGACGAATACCTTAAAGATAAAACATTGACATGAAATAATATGACTTTCAATATGTAATTTTAATGTAAATCTTGACATGTATAACTTATTTTATTTAATTTTATTCCATTGTTAATTTTGTTTCCATTGTTATTGTGTTTGCATGCCGCGAGGCAAAATATAGCGATCTATGTATCGTGTACCTACCATCTTTCTGTACCTATATTTGGCAAAATAAATAAATTGAAATTGAAACATAATATGCCGAAAAGAAATGTTCATAAAGTGTATTTGCAAATAAAACATGAAATTCGATACAATTTTGTAAAGATTTTTTATTCAAAACAACAAATCAACAATGAATACCTTTAATTTTTTTAAAAGTCTGTCTCCATAGCGTAGTGGTTACGGTGGTCGCGTCGCCACTAACATCGACGCACCGAGTGATGTGGGTTCGATTCTCACACGAGACAAATATTCGTGTGATACATAAATATTTTTTTCGAGTCTAGGTCACTCTGGGTGTACTTTGTGTCCATTAATTGTATGTTTGTAAAGTCTCCCGCGACATAGGATTTGCTCCTAGGAGCATGCGTCCTTGTAAAATTTCTTTAAAGTAATTACTATTTATGTATTTATCATATATATTATAATCCAAGTTAAAGAATGCAAGAATATAGGGGATATATCTTTCAAAAGATTCTTTTGTTTTTATGATGACTGAACTAACGCAGTAGAAGGCAACGTCATCGAGATTGCAATCTTTGCGGCAGCAATGCTCAGCAATGTTATAAGGTACATTGATTTGATTGCGACTCTGCTTCTGGTCATGGTTCACCCGATCTACAACAAATTAAGAACATACATAATTAATTGATACCTCTGACTTCTTACTCGCTCCTGCTTCCCATTATTATTGTTCCGAAAGTATTTATCGTAAGGGTAAAAAAAGCATGGACCTGTATAGGTATTGTATATCCAAATGAAACCGTCCCATATTAGTAGAATAATATGTTTATCGTCACATAAATTAAACACGATATTATTATAAATTCGGCATTATATAATAAATAATAATTTTATTTCGATGGTGGCTGAAAGGATAAGGCATGCAAATCACGCGGTCCGAGTACGTCCCCGACCGGTAGTACCAATGTGGATTTCACGTTGTGGAATTTATATGTACTAGTCAAGTGACTTACCATGCGCTAACGGTGAAGGAAAACATCGTGAAAACCCACATACCCTAGAAGAAATTCTATGAGTATGTCTGATTCACCAACCCGCACTAGGCCAGCGTTTGTGGATTATAGCCTAAACCCTCTCAGCTCTCTAGACAGAGGAGAGGAGACCCGAGCCCAGCAATAGGACTTAAATAATAATGGGTTCATCATCATCATCATCATATCAGCCCAACGACGTCCACTGCTGAACATAGAACATACAACTTAATGGGTTGCTGATGAATAATATTATATTAAAAATAAAATAATTGCTAATTTGTATTTTATTCTTTAATCAGTATTTTAAAAATTCAAATTAGATCAATCGATAGATCGATTATTATTTAGTGCCGAATTTATAATAAATCAATTTTTATTTATGTCACGAGCATTATTCTGCTAATGGGACGAACGAAACATTCGAAAATTCTGTATAGTAGGGTATTATGTTACATATTATTATTATATTATATTTCACTTAAATATATTTTTAAGCTTTTTCTAAAATATTGGTTTTAATTTAATGTAGCCGACTAGATTGTTTACTTTCTTATCATTAGAATTTTAATTTTTGTTATTTAGTTTATATTTTACATTAAATATTAAGCAATTTCCATCGCTTTGGTTTAACATTTTATATAAATGCTAAACAAGTAATGGAAAAATTCAAACCCACGACGGAACTTTATATTTTTTTTGTAATGTTTATTAAGGGGTTTATGTGCAACATACCGTCAAGTGCAATTTTTTTTTTTTTTTTTTTTTTTTTTTTTTTTTTTTTTTTTTTTTTTTTTTTTTTTTTTTTTTTTTTTATGGTTCACTAAACTGGACATACAACACAGGACAATACATAACATCACTCAATTTTTAGAAACTTAATTGGTGACATTGCTAGGATTATTATTTCTCTTTCTATTGTTATCATAGTACTGTATGTTTCTTATACCGCAATAAATAAAGAAATAATGCAATAAATCAGTGCAATGCGATTACAAGAAACCTATTACCTGCTTCATTATGTGGTCATTTGGAAATTGAATTTAAAAGATGTGGAAGGTGTAAAACCTTCGGTAAATAGATTTAGTACCGGCTATATGTGCCACCATAGTCTCACTCATTCCAAATCCCTTATTAGATACGGTTCACCCTTGTTTGGTATAACAACGTTTAGTCTAAAATCTTCGTTTCGGCTAATTTTAGTTACAATAAAGTCATTTCGCATAATTATTCATTTGACCGAATAATTAATTATTTAACATATTTATTTCTTTGTAATAATGTAATTTCACCGAATTTTCAAATACACTAATTTTATTTAAACTAATGTTTCACTAGACTAATAATGATTTAGGCAGTTGAAAGATCGTAATCGAATATTCAGTTCAGTAATAAGGATTAGTAATTTTTTACCAAAAAAATCTGTTGGTTTCCACTACCCTCTTATCGTCGTGAGAATGAATTTGTTATTATTAATGGGAGAAACGCCCTAAAGTCGCTTCTGGCACTCGCCGGCCGCTGCCGCGGCACGCTCGCTTCGTTTGCTCGGCTCGTGCGCTGTGCTTATGTCAACCTAACCCGCTCGTCGCTTCGCTCTTCGCTAACCTAAGCTGTATGGGTATGACCCTTTCTACACTACATTACACCAATTGAATATTCAATAAAATACATGTTATACCACCTGAACATTACATCAAATGTACATTATACGTTTTGATCAATAGCGCAAATGTTGTAATCGCAAATAAATATTCGATGAAATGAAAATCATGTTAATCGACATTATACAAAGTGATTATTTTCTTAAACGTTGTTCGAAATAGTAACATTATATCAAAAGTTGTTATACCAAACAAGGGTGCACCACTAGATACATACCTACAAAGATGACTTTCCTCTGAAATTAAAAATAAATGATTAAGGTTCGATTTTTCAATGCTCAGCTAAAAAGGCTAAATCAATGAATCAATTTATAATATACATATATTTTTCAATCGACATTATTTATTAACAGATCTGGCCGAAATGCAACTCAAGCATCTCTAACTTCAGAGAAGTGAAACCAAATTTACTATGCGAGTCAAATAACTACGGGACTGTCCAAACAAGACACCATTTTATTTCCCATTTGAAGATAACTTTATACCCTACAAGTAGGGTGTACAAAAAACGAAACACATTACAACTACATACATACTTCTTCGGTTTGAACATCTTTATTTTCTGAATAAGTAGTAGTAGTAAGTAATAACAACAACAATAAAACTATAACAAAAAGAAATATAACAATTAAATTAAAACTTGTAACAAAATAACTTATTTAAACGAGATAAATTTTTTGCCTATTTTATTTCTGCTAGCTGTACAAAAATGTGCACATTCGACTGAAGTGTGCGGCAAATGCTGTCAAGTGCAATTATTTGATTCGCATAGTACCTATTATTATGACTAATAATAATAATAATAATATTCTACCACATTCACACAGCGTCATCTAGTCCCAAAGTAAGCAATTATATTTGCTTGTGTTATGGGTACTAAACAACTGATACAATAATATATAATATATATACAATACTGATACTAATGTTAGAGCAGGTCGGAATATTTTTGTCATCAAGACAATGTCATACGTTTTTTTGACATTTAGTTTGTGTTAGTGTTAAGTGAGTGTGACAATGTGTTGACTTGTTGAATCATTGAATGTTGTGTTTTGACGGCGTAGTATTTGTTTGTACGAAATTGTTTATTAACTTTATTGCAATGTAAGAGAACGTTCATCAAATTTGAATACCTACAGATGATATTCAATTGTGTGAACGAGTCTAGTCAATACAAACATTATTATAGAAAAAAACACCCGATGCAGTTACTAATAAAGAAAATGCGAATGAATTAATTAAATTTTCTTTTAACTCCTGCAGAAATAAATTCCACATGTTATGGGTAATCTTCTCTTTTACTTTCGGGATTTATAATATATTTCTTTATTTATTAATTTTTCCACTCCAAAGTTAATAATCTAAAAAACTCGTAACCTTACAAAATAACCTTTAACCCTTTAACGAGCAGACGAAAATGAATGAAAACTTTTACGATTAAAGTGTGGGCCTGGTGTAATGTGAGAAACTACTATACGGAAAATTAAATTGAAGTCACTGAAACTGAAAAAAGTATTTTATAAATTTTTTTTGAAGTTCAAGGACTTGCCATTTTAAATTTATTTCCACATTTACCTGGGTTGGAGTGGTGGGAAAATAGTTCCCTATGCCCGTTAAAGGGTAGAATAACTGTATCTATACACCAACACTAATAACGTCCAAGTAACCTTCGAATAAAGGTCTCTGGCCCTCAGACGGGCAGATAACTTTATTCGTTAGTTATACGACTTATTCCTCAAATAAAGCCTATATGATAAATGACAAAAATATTTTTACGCTATTGGTCGAATAAACGTTACCTGATGCATTGAAAAATCGGCCCTAAAAGTAATAATATAGGTCGGTGGGACCACGTAAACGTAAACGCCCATAGGTTATGATTTTAAATAAGAGAGACCAAACGAATAAAATCCTAAATAACATCATCATCATCATCATATCAGCCTAATGACGCCCACTGCTGGACATAGGCCAGGCACAAAGTCACTCTCAGTGGCGGATACTAGGTGAGAAATACATACGTTTGTAATATTCTAAATTGTAATGGTATGCAGTTGGTTTAGACCCGCAGACCGTTTTAAAAACTGAGGTGAATTTTCTTTCACAATAGGAACGTACTTTGTTCTGAAAATAGTTTTTGACCCAAAGTGGGTCATAAAACCGTGGAATTTCACCTACAACACAAACTATCAAGAACATTATCAACAACTTCATGTTTATAGCGTAAAATAAGAGAGGTGTGAACGATTTAAAGAATTTAGCTTCACTAAATGGATGCTAAAGATTTTTATTTTATTTTTAGAGTTTATCAATAGCAAATGGACTATTAACAACAATAATGATGTAATCAGAATGCACCCAAAGTGAATGGGTAAAGGTGTAGACTCACACAGCAAAGTGAACCGAACTTGTCACTGTTAATAATGTACTGATTTTAAGACTTGTTTGCAAGATTAGATTAGATTGTTGGTATGTAAATAACATCGATTAAGAAAACTTATCAAACATTGATCCTGAAATGGTAATACTCTGTAATTTCTGTGTATTCCTAAAGAAACTCACTGATAGTCTCGATATATTTTCTCAAAATTGATAATATACTTATGATATATTAACAGTGACATGTGCGGTTCACTTTGCTATGTGAGTCTACACCTTTACTCATACGCGCGGGGTGTACGTTGATTACATCATTATTATTGTTGTTAATACTCTACTTACTATAAATTAAAGCTTCACCTTTTATTTTTGTCACTTCTATAATCACTAGTGATGTGCCGGCCGGGAATATTCCAACTCCCGGTAATATTCCCAGTATTGCCGGGAGTGGAAACTTTCTAATATTCCCGGCAACATTGGCAAATTTGGCAATATTGCCGGTTATACCGTCTAACGCAATTAAAAAAAATTGTTTTATGAATGTTTTTTTAATTATATATGGTAGGAATTGGACAGTCTAATTTAAAGGGATATTTAGATACTTGAACGTGTAAAAAAACATAAATATACAAGATTATTTTAACTTGTAAAAAAAATATTTAGAGTTTTGAAATGAAATGCTTAATGAAGTTAAAACGAACTCAACATAATTATAAATATTATATTCAAAATAAAACAAAGGGACACCTAGTGAACATTTACTGTGTTGAAGACAGTCATAAAAGGACGTAAGCACCTAATCTTTTGTTAAGGATAGCAATTTTCGCAAACTAGTAAAAATTCCTTAAAAAAGATTGGTTGATAGACTGATAGTTTCCGCGACGCAAAGGTTATCTTTCTGCCCAGCATCTAAAAGTCTTAGCGTGATGTTATGCGTGGTATGACCTATAAGTAGTGATTGGATATTCCAGTGCATATTTACCTAAACTACGAGGAAGTATGTAACATAGAGTGGATAATACCACCTCTAAAATACCGGAAAACCGATTTTAATACCTGGATCCAAAAATCATGTTGTAAATTATTATTTGATTTTGTAGAAATACTAGTATTGCGGCCACAGCTTCGCCCGCGATTTTCACATTGTGTTCATTGTCCGTTCCCGGCGATTTTTCTGTCACTGGTACCAAAATTAGCAAATCAAGGAATGTAAGTGTGCGTGTGTGAGACAGCAAAATTTTGGTAGGTACCAGGGCGAGTGAGTGAACACAAAAAATCCCCGGGAAACGGACAATACTAACCTAATCTACTCATAAAATAGATAAAATAATATAAAACGTTTTAGATCTTTGAAACGGTGCATCTTAGCGTAAAAATAACGATTTTTTTCGGCCCCCTCTGCCACTTCTAAATACCCAATTCACCACCAATTACTAAAGTTAAAAGTGTAAAAAGTCGATTATTTGATGATATTCCTTTAATCAACCTAATTTTTTTAAGTGTGAGGTGGTATTATCCACTCTATGTTACTTACTTCCTCGCAGTATAGGTAAATATGCACTGGATTATCCGACCTCTACCTACATATAAGTCTTTCTCGATAAATAGGCTCACATTATTTTTTCAATTCGGCCCAATAGTTACTGAGATCAGCGTATTCTACCAAACAAATAAACAAACACTACAACTGTATAACATGAGTACCTATAAATTTAAAGTGCATTAATTTTAAATATTATAATTTTCATTATAGAAAACGTGTTCTTATCATAAAAAAATTGATAATTTTCATGCTTGCCATTATTGCCGGCAACATTGGCAATATTCCCAGGGAATTACCGGGAATATCCCGGCAGTATTGGGAATTTTCGTAACCACTTGGATTATCATATTGTTGTTAATACCATATTGTGTAAAACTATAATAATATTCCACCACATTCACACAGCGCCATCTAGTCCCAAAGTAAGCAATTATATTTGCTTGTGTTATGGGTACTAAACAACTGATATACTACTTAAATACATTTTTTTTTTTGTAAATACATACATATTATAGATAAATTACACCCAGACACAGAACAAACCTTTATGCTCATTACACAAAGATTTTAGAATTTTTAAGAAGGTATTATGGTCACCGATGTTACAATCATAATAGTACATTATGATACAGCCGAGACGATATTGCTAGCCCGAGCCGCAGGCGAGGGCTACAAGAAAGCAGAGGCTGTAATTATCAAACCGCACGAATGTCATACGACGTTTTATAACAAATTTGCGCGGAAATAAATAAAATTCGGACTTTCTTAGAACAAAACAAATACAGCGAAAAGAAAAAGCGCGCGGAATAATTTTTACTTGTCACAAATTATCGATGCGCGCGCATCAGCGCTTTTTTTTAAGGCAAAAACACAAATACAGCCAGTATTACTAATAAAGTAAATTAATAGTTTTGTGTTTTATTACAGATAAATGGTTGTAATTTATGGTCTAAATTAATTAAGTTAAACAATTAAATGTTTATTTTATATATATCATAATTATTTTATCTCCCAAAATTAATTTTATTTATAAAATGTTGACCACTTTTCTGACATAAAAACTATTTGCTAAGATTTAAAAAAATAGGTACCGTTCGTTACGTACGGAGCCCCTTGATTAATAGTATGTGAGCATGAGAAGCCGTGCAAATTACTTTACATTACCGCACTAGTGCGTAATGAGATACATTACAACACTGAAATTGATGAAATAAGAGACCCTTTAAGAGCAAACATGTTATAAAAGTAATAACAATAATATATCCGTGGGACCACGGGTAAACGGCCCCTAGCATATGATTTTGAATTTTTGATTAGATAAAAGTCAAAATACATCATCATCATCATATCAGCCCAATGACGCTCACTGCTGAAACTGCCAGGCAGGTGAAATAGTGCCGGAAATTAGGTGAGAAATACATACGTTTGTAATATTAATCACAATAGAAACAGAATTTTGTCTTAAAGATATTTTTTCCCAACGTGGGTCAAATACTCTGGAAAAGCTCCCGCTTTTCCAGGGTCTTTTGACCCTGTCTTACAACACAAGTTATCAACAACTTCATTTTTATAGCGACAAATGAGAGAGAAGGTGTGAACGATTTGAAGAATTGTTTCTCACTAAATGAATGCTAAAGTTTTTATTTTATTCTTAGATTTTTTAATAGCAAATAGACTATTTAGTAACAATAACAATGATGTAATCAGTGTGCACCCCAAGTGAATGTGTCACGTGGATTACAACATTATTATTGTTTTTAATAGTCTACTTACTATAAATTAAGGCTTCATCTCTTGTTTTAGTCAAACACACTTCTATAATCGCTCGCGTCTGCTGTCTCAAGAGATAATCAATTTTAAACGTAATCATGATAGATTTTTTATTATTATTTGCGATAGTATTTTTTTTAGTTTAACTTTGTGGTGCGCGTGTGACTGCGGCCAAAGAAAATAATCTAAACGAAATAAGTTACTACATATTATGGACGAAAACTCGCCTCAGTTATCACAACGGTCTGCCGGCGACAATCAGTTGAATACGAATTCAATGTTTATTAGCAACGTGGTAAGTTTTTATCCCACCGCCATTTTTTAAACATGTGTTTGTAGTTAAAATCATTTATTTATCATCTCAGGCGATAGTCAATATTTCTATTTTAGATTATTTAGACTATAGTGAAACATCTAATAGGGCTGAGGCCCCATCTATGCGTTGCGCTGCCGCAGCGCAGTTATTTCTTAATAAAATGTAACCACGTGGTGACTCTCAGTGCGTCAAAATTCTTTATAAATGACGAAAACGCATCGCACTATTGAGGCATCCTTCTAACGGGAGGTATGGCTGGGAGCAAGAAATGAGAAACATAATTATTATCACATATCGTTTAAGTATGTTACTTCTTATGTTTTAGATGGGGAGGATCGTGATCTTCAAACGCCGGCTCTTCAGAATCAGCCGAACATGGGCTGCAAAGATTGCACTATCAAAGACATGACCTAGTAGTGCAGTACTGCTACTAACTCGTCCAGCTCTTCACATTATTATCTTAAAAACAAAACTCTAAAAAGTAAACAATGACTCACCCACACACTTACCGCAGTACTACGAGTGTAATGCCGCGCACTGTGCTCGCCACCTATGACACCCACTGCAGCCAAACATGGAGCTATATTAACGCCCGGACCTCCAAACAGAACATACTTAACAAACAGCAATTTCAAAGATTTTAAGGATAAAATTATGAACTTGTTGACTACTTGGAAATAGGACTAAGATGTTCTTTCTACTCGAAAAAATTACCTCAGAGACTTGTGAAGTGAAACTACAAAATAAAGAAATTCAAAAATCTAACGCCCGGACCTCCAACCAGAACATACTTGACAAACAGCAATTTCAAATATTTTGAGGATAAAATTATGAAGATATTTACCTACTTACTTGGAATATTTCATGAACATACTTTAAGTAATATTTATAAAAACAAACTTAAATTTGTTTATTACTGGCACTGCCCAGCTTATACTGAAACCAATGGATAAGTTTTTATATTTTTTTTATAGCACGACACGACGGTAGCAAACACACGTACGCTCCGCCAGATGGTAAGCGGTTACCGTAGCCTAAGTTGTACCTTTATATATTTTATTCGTTCAATATATATGTTAACTACATACACAATATTGGTTCAACTCTGTCGTATACCTGTACTCGTAATGTAATAAAGCCGGCACAATGTGGTGAAGAGCGACTATCTTAATAAAAATATTAGTTCTGTAACTATTTCACACATTTATATTTGAAGCGTAAATATAATTTTTGATGAATTTAATCTATTGAGATATGAGCACTTTACCCATCTTGCCGGAAATTATATTATTATCAGAATGCTGGTAAGCAAATCACCTTATATTCCAACTTTTAATAATTTATGTACGTTACAAAAACTAATACCAATAAAAATTTACATTAATAAAATGTAGTTTTCCATACACAACGTGAAGCTCACAACAACAATATACTTAAATAAATATTCTCTAGCGTCTCGGCAAGCGTAGCAAGCATGATGACGCAAACATCATGCTTCACTCCCTCGCACTCGCTACACCAGCGATGTTGCTTTCTTGCCCATTATTATAATGAAAACCATCAACGCGCGCATTCGCTAAAATTGTCGATGCGCTGCAAAAATGCTGGAGCCCCAACAACATCCTGAGCACGTTATAGAATTGGACTTGTAGGGCGCTGTACGATCGTACATAGTACTCTCAGTTGATCAGCTGTAGTCAAATAAAACATTTGGGTTGGGGATACATTTCGGCACGTTTATTACAGAAATTAAACAGGAATATTGAATAAGTACTTATTTTAGAAATTTACTAAAGCCCTGGTTGCAAAGATAACGAATAATTTTGAATTTATCGATTACGAATGGTATTTTTTCGAAAGCGTATAAGCCGTTGTTCATCCAATTTTTTAGAGTGGGAACTGAGACAGTGTTAGCAATTACAGACCTATATCCGTATTGCCCGTTTTATCAAAAATTCTAGAAAAAAGTTTAAATGACCGCCTCATAATTTTCTATATAATCACCATATATTAGCTGCCAATTAATTTGGTTTCCGAAACATGATTTCTACAGATGGCACAGTGTCTTCTCTTACGGATCAAATAATTGACATCTGGATTAACGACAGAAGCGTTTGGGTATATTAATAGACCTTACCAAAACGTTTGACACTGTCTCTGTTCTTCAACTGGTGAACAAAATGGAAAGAACTAGTATTCGTGGCTATGCGCTTAGTATTTTTAAGGATTATCTCTCTGACAGAACCCAATGCGTAAAGATTGGCAACTTAGTCAGTAATAGCCTCTGCCTAGAATACGGTGTTCCCCAGGGCTCGGTTTTAGGTATTTATATATACATCAATTCTTTGTGAACCCTCTCCCTCCCAAGTTGTTCCATTTTCACTTACGCTGACGACACAGTATTACTCATTAGAGGAGAAGGCTGACACGAAACTTTTCATTACACAGTGCAGGGCCTTCGACGAGTGATGCAGTGGCTATCGGCTAACTTCCTAACTCTTAACCTTAGTGAAGCCACATACCTACCAGTCCATTTCGTTGACATTAACTACCCAACCGTTTCCCGATACCTTCAACTTAAGAGCCAACACTGGCACTAAAGACAAAATAGTTAGCAGTACGTCCTGTAATAACACACCTTGGCCGGCGTCGATAACACTGCAACCGGCCTGTATCCTGTGATATCTTGTCCTACTTTTAGCTTAGGGTATAGGAATATATAACCCTAGTGACTTTCCATCGATCCGAAAAAGATTCTAAATTTAAACTCATATTACAACAACAAATACGTATTGGAGGATTGCCGCCAGTATTGGACCTCATAAAGGAATGGAGGTATACCATCCGGACTAATTGATCGCTTAGGCTTGAGGCGAGTAAGTGCTGCGCTAAACTCATCCATGCTGCACAGGACTTGTTCTTAAGTGCGTACGTTGTCTTAAAAATATATATGATACCGGCAATCTGTATAATTCAGGTATTCTATACAATACCTAGGCAATGTATAGAATACCTGGAGGTCCAGGCCATGTACGAAATATTATGAATGTTTAAAAAATTACATACTTTACCTAGGTAATTAACACTAGTGTTTTACATACATTACCGGCAGCGCATTCGGTATAATTATATTATTGTATGGAATACCTAAGCAAAGTATAAAATAAATAATATTTCATACTTTACCTACACGTTTTATGTATTCTATACATTACCTAGGTATTGTATAGAATACCGGATTATATAGATTGCCGGTAACATATAATATAATAATAATAATAATTCATTTATTTCGGAATATTTTTTTTTTTACATTCCATAGTTATAAATACCTTATTCTAAACATACATACAATTATAAACACTTAATGACTAAGCACACGTTAATGTCGGGGCGTCGTGTTACGCTGCACTGTGTTAGATAATAATCTGCCGCGAAAACGACGATAAATAACACCTTTCGTCCAAAACTCTTCTTTGAGAAACGTTTCCAGATGATGAGTTGGGACCCGCACCACGAACGAATTAAAATTCGTGCTATGGCGCGCCTCCAACTTCTCGACCCTCAAAGTCCAGTCTTTATTCGGATGTACTCCACTATCTCCTTTACCGTCGTGGAGTGATGCAGTCGGGACACGTACAGCTGTGTTGAAGGTACTGCAGGCCGCAGAAGCATGTTTGTTCCTGCCAGCGCAGTACCGCATCGATTTTTACAAGTAGGCTTCCTTTTCTTCCCTTCAACCTTAGTGAAGCCGTCCTTGTCCGTGCCTTTCACTGGAACCTGTTGTTTTGGAGCATTCTCATGCCGGCGTTTGGGCTTGATGGTAGCAGCTATATCGGCGTAGGCACGTTTAGGGGTCGACGTACTCACAAGTTTCGCTGTGTCTACACTTTTCGAGGCAGGCACAGTGGCGGCACATGTTGCGTCGTTCGCATTATTGGCCGATGACGCATCTGCACTGACCGACACAAAACTGCTGACGGAAGCATTTTGCGCCCCACGACGAGTGTTCACGTTTGCGGTGTCGGGTGTCCTACTTACCGAAACAGCATTACGTAACAATGCTATTTCCGTCCGTAGTTCACCTAACGTGTTTTCGGACACCTCCAACTTGGCTTTCACCTCAACCATGTTGGCTTTTCAAGGCTGTGATATCCCTGAGTAGCCTGGTGACATCGACGTGGTCGAACGTAACGGGGGGCAGCTTATGCAGCTCCTTCGCCACGAAAGCAGGAACGTCGTCTGGATCGGTCACCTTTAGTAAGGTGATGATGTCTTGAATGCTCTTCTCGGTGCCATCCCTTCGGCGCGCTGGCATCTCGTCGAGCTTACCCAGAGTCTGGTACAGCAGCTTCTTGCCACTGCTAACAACCTCTTCTTTAAAATTGGACTTGCAGATCTGCAAGATGCTGACCTCGTCCATGGTATCGATAGCATGTTGAATAAATGCCAATAGTTCGTTAGCTATAAGTTGTTGAGAACCCATAGCGATACCGCGCAGCGGCTACAGCCGCGCAACTCGTGAATATTTTAATATAGTTTATTTACATTTAACTAAAGTATGTAGGTACCATTTTGTTCGATAACTTTTTGCCATCTTGTAGGTAGAGACATGATCCCATTGCTATAGAAATTTTGGGACTTCTGATCAAAATACCGTACCGATCAAAGTATCGTACTGTCAAGATGAGTGAATGTAATGAAGAAATTCGATACATTTTAAAATTTTACTACAAAAAAGGTAAGAATGCAACGCAAGCCGCGAAAAAAATTTGCGATGTTTATAGACCTAGTGCAGTTTGTGAGATTAGCACAAATTTTGTTTAAGCGTTTTCAATCCGGAAATTAAGATGTCAAAGATGCACGTCGCTCTGGTCGGTCATTTTAAAGAACATAATTAAAACCAGCCAGATACAAATAGTATAGCCATAGAGATTTTATTACAAGTTCATACATACTATAATGCGAAAAGACTTTTCTCCAACCTAATATATATTGTAATTTGCGTAATTCTTATTTCTGTATTTTTCGTTTATAATCCGAGGCTATTATAAAAGTAATAACAATAATATGTCCGTGGGACTACTTTAAAAGCCACAATACATCATCATCATCATATCAGCCCAATGACGCTCACTGCTGGACCAGCCAGGCAGGCGGCATACTACCGGAAATGAAGTGAGAAATACATACGTTTGTAATATTAATCACAATAGAAACAGAATTTTGTCCTAAAGATACTTTTTGACCCAACGTCGGTCAAAAGACGTTGGAAAATCGCCTGCTTTTCCAACGTCTTTTGACCCTGTCTTACAACACAAGCTATCAACAACTTCATTTTTATAGCAACAAATGAGAGAGGTGTGAACGATTTGAAGAATTGTGCTTCACTAAATTTATGCTAAAGTTTTTATTTGATTTTTAGATTCTTTAATAGCAAATAGACTATTTTGTAATAATAACAATGATGTAATCAGTGTGCACCCCAAGTGAATGTGTCACGTTGATTACAACATTATTATTGTTTTTAATAGTCTACTTACTATAAATTAAGGCTTCATCTCTTGTTTTAGTCAAACACACTTCTATAATCGCTCGCGTCTGCTGTCTCAAGAGATAATCAATTTTAATCGTAACAATGATAGACTTTTTATTATTATTTGCGATAGTATTTTTTTTAGTTTAACTTTGTGGTGCGCGTGTGACTGCGGCCAAAGAAAATAATCTAAACGTAATAAGTGACTACATATTATGGACGAAAACTCGCCTCAGTTATCACAACGGTCTGCCGGCGACAATCAGTTGAATACGAATTCAATGTTTATTAGCAACGTGGTAAGTTTTTACCCGTCGCCATGTTATAATCATGTGTTTGTTGTTAACTTCATTTATTTATCATCTCAGGCGATAGTCAATATTTCGAATTAAGATTATTAAGTCTATAGTGAAACTCTTATAAGTCTAATCTATATTTCTTAATAAAATGTACCACGTGGTGACTCTCAGTGCGTCAAAATTCTTTATAAATGACGGCGCTGTGACAACGCAACGCACTAGTGGGGCATGGTTCTAATGGAATGTTATGCCTGGGAGCAAGACGTGAGAAACATAATTATTATCACATATCCTTTAAGTATGTCTCTTCTTATGTTTTAGATAAGAAGGATCGTGATCTTAAGACGCTGGCTCTTCAGGATCAGCCGAACACGCTCCGCAAAGACTGCACAAGCAAACACATGACCTACTAATACAGTGCTGCTACTAACTCGTCCTGCTCTTCACATTATTATCTTAAAAACAAAACTCTAAAAAGTAAACAATGACTCACCCACACACTTACCGCAGTACTACGAGTGTAATGCCGCGCACTGTGCTCGCCACCTGTGACACCCACTGCAGCCAAACATGGAGCTATATTAACGCCCGGACCTCCAACCAGAACATACTTGACTAACAGCAATTTCAAAAATTTTAAGGGTAAAATTATGAAGATGTTGACCTACTTGGAATATTTCATGGTCATAGTTTAATATTCATAAATACAAACTTGAATTTATTTATTACTGCACCTTTATATCTTTTATTCGTTCAATATAAATGTTAACTACATACATAATATAGGTTCAACTCTGTCGTATACCTGTACTCGTAATGTAATAAAGCCGGCACAATGTAGTGAAGAGCGACTATCTTAATAAAATCATTAGTTCTGTAACTATTTCACACATTTATATTTGAAGCGAAAATATAATTTTTGATGAATTTAATCTATTGAGATTGAGATATGAGCACTTTACCCATCTTGCCAGAAATTATAGTATTATCAGAATGCTGATTAAGCAAATCACCTTATATTCCAACTTTAAATAATTAATGTAAGTTACAAAAAATAATATCAATAAAAATTTACAAAAATAAAATGTCGTTTTCCATGTGCAACGTGTAGCACACAACAACAATAATATAAATAAATATTCTCTAGCGTCTCGGCAAGCGTAGCAAGCATGATGACGCAAACATCATGCTACGCTCCCTCGCACTCGCCACACCAGCGATGTTGCTTTCTTAATAATAATAATAATATAATAATATTCTACCACATTCACACAGCGCCATCTAGCCCCAAAGTAAGCAATTATATTTGCTTGTGTTAAGGGTACTAAACAACTGATATACTACTTAAATACATTTTTTTTTGTAAATACATACCTACATATTATAGATAAATTACACCCAGACAAAGAACAAACCTTTATGCTCATCACACAAAGATTTGTCCTGGGTGGGGATCGAACCCACGACCTCCGGCTTAGCAGTCAGGGTCACTAACCACTAGACCAACAGGCCAGTCAAAAGTTTCTTGCGTATTATTATTTAATAAATACAATCTACGCGCGCATTCGTTAACATTGTCGATGCGCTGCAAAGGCGAGGGAGCTCCAACAACATCCTGAATACGTTATAGAATTGGACTTGTAGGGCGCTGTACGATCAGCTGTAGTCAAATAAAACAGTTGGGTTTGGGATACATTTCGGCACGTTTATTACAGTAATTAAATAAGATTATTCAATTTTTATTTTAGAAATGTTCTAAGGCCCTGATTCTTATCATAACGCATATAATATTATGAATTTATCGATTACGAATTTTTTTAGAGTGGGAACAGAGACAGTTGTAGCAATTACAGACCTATATCCGTATTGCCAGTTTTATCAAAAATTCTAGAAAAAAATCAATTTTCTGAAAAAACACAATATCCTAGCTGCCAATTAATTTGGTTTCCAAAACATTAAATCCACAGATGGCGCAGTGTCTTCTCTTACGGATCAAATACATCTCTATTATATATTAATAGGCCTTACCAAAGCATTTGACACTGTCTCTGTTCTTCACCTGGTGAACAAAATGGAAAGAACTGGTATTTGTGGCTATGTGCTTAGTATTTTTATATGCGTAAAGGTTGGCACCTTAGTCAGCAATAACCTCTCCCTAGTATACGGTGTTCCCCAAGACTCGGTTTTAGGTCCTACCCTATACATCAATTCTTTGTCCCTACCAAGTTGTTCCATTTTCACTTACGCTGACGACACAGCATTACTCATTAGAGGAGAAAGCTGACCCGAACGAGTGAGGCAGTGGCTATCGGCTAACTTCCTAACTCTTAACTTTAGTGAAACCACATACCTGTCCTTTTCGTTGACATTAGCTACCCAACCGTCTCCCGATACCTTCAACCTGAGAGCCAACACTGGCACTAAAGACAAAATAGTTAGCAGTACGTCCTGTAATAACACACCTTGGCCGGTGTCGATAACACTGCAACCGGCCTGTATCCTGTGACATCTTGTCCTACTTTTAGCTTAGGGTATGGGAATAACACTCGTGACTTTCCATCGATCCGGAAAAGATTCTAATTTTAAACTCATATTAATTAAGTATTGGAGGGGTGCCACCAGTATTCGACCTTATAAAGGAATGGAGGTATACCTACCATCTGGACTAATTGATCGTTTAGGCTTGAGGCGTGTAAGTGCTGCGCTAAACTCATCAATACTCAAAGCATCGAGCTGCACTCTCGTATTACACTTGACATGCTCCGCTGCCATAGCCGCCAGAATTCCTGGTTGTGGCGTGAATTATTATAGACTGTTTCAAAACAATATAAAAGTAAAACAATAGAACCAGTTTATTCATACAACTGTCATTTTAAATTTGTTTATTTTACTTATATTTTATTTATTCTTTCAGTATCCACCATTTGACCGAAACCGGGCGTAAGAACTCTGAATTTTTTACTGCTTTAAGGGATTGCAGACCCTCGTATTTGATATTAATTTCACCTCGATAACTCTGCGTGTTAGTTAGAGTATACGTACGAACAGACAGAGAGACAGACAGACAATGGAGTTTCTTTTATGGAACTCCAAAAATAGTTACTTTCGGAGTCGATTCGCTCTACTATCAAAGTTAATCCACCTCAAAACTTTGTTTTATTGTGCCTAATCTGCGCCTAAAGAGTTGATTCGTACGTTATTGTTCTGACGTGAGCATACGTGGCAGGCTCCCATCACTTGATAGCTTTCTCATACCTACATCTTGATTCATTAAATAAAAATACTTTCTTGAGACATACACACACGCTCTGTCTCTCCCTTCCTTTAATTACACAATTGTTTGGCATCATTTAATGAACTTTGATGATGTTATCGTCACCGATTGCAGTTTTTAGACATCCTGAATATTGATCGTCTGTCAAACTGGTAACACTACGTTTAAATAGTGCTTAACTTTTTCTTCGACTCACTCAAACGATATTCAGACCTGAACTGTGCGTCCAAAATTACAGATTAGATACATTAGAAAATTTCGTAGATACCTGCCAATATGTACTAAAACGTAGTGAATATATTCTCTTTGATAAGCACGACCATATTCCCAAGCTTATATTGAGGAGTGTTGCCTGCATCACATACAGGTTAAAAACTTTTAATAATTTAAATGTTTGTGTTTTATGACAATATTGTAATGTATTTTTATTGTGATTTTAGTAAATTAAATTTGGAAAATAGTACCTAATACTTTCAAATTGACTGATAAATAAAAATAATACCATAATATGACGAAAAAAAATGTTAATAAGGTTTAATTGCAAATAGAACATAAAATTCGATAGAATTTTGTTAAGATTTTTTTTCAAAACATGTTACGACAAACACCATTACTTCAAAAATTAATATAAGAATTTTATCTATATTAAAAAATATATATATTAAAAAGACTATCAAAGTGGCGTAGCGGTTAAGGTGGTGCCTCACACTAACGTAGCCGCACGGAATGTCGAGGGTTCGATTCCCACACGAAACAAATATTTGTAAGTTTCTTAGATATTTGTTTTGAGTCTAGGTGTACTTTGTGTCCGGTAATTGTATGTTTGTAAAGTCCCCACAACACAGGGCTTGTTCTTAGGCCTCTGCCTCGAATTTTGCGTGCAGCGGGGTGGAGCGCAGACCCGTTCTTGAAACCAGCGCGCACATCGCGGCACTATACCGCATAGCGGCGTAGTGTTGTGTGCTTGGTTGTGTCATCGAGATATTTGTTTTTTCGATTCAAATTTATTTCTAACGCTTGATTTATTGTGGGCAAAAACACTGCAATGAGGAGCGCGGTCACCGCTCGTTGCCCGCCCTCGCGCCGCTGCCTCGCCGCTGTTTTCGAGAGCCGGTCCATTTGATTTTAGGCATTAGATCCTGCCTCTCCCGCGCCGCGCCGCCACCGCCCGGCTGCACGCAAAAATCGAGGCAGAGGCCTAAGTGCGTGCGTTGTATTTAAAAAATATACAATATGTAACAGGCAATCTGTATAATTTAGGTATTCTAGACAATACCGAGGCAATGTATAGAATTAGAATACCTGGGGCGTCCAGGCAATATACGAAATATTATGAATATTATTGTTCATTACATACTTTACCTAGGTAATTATTACAATTCCTAGGGATGTGTAAAATAAATAGATCTTGGTCTATAAAGTATTCGATACTAATTAACATATTTCTATGCGCCTTCAAAAGGAAACGTAATCATTTTTTTTTTATAAATTAATTATCAATAAATGCTAAGCTGTCATCAGATCGGATTGCGTCCATATTGCAATGGTCCTGTAGTGCTCCTGAGAAGAGCTCTACAATGCATTTTAGTCTAAATGAATACTAATAGGTGCACAGTATTTAATAATAATTTCATCAATGTCTAAATTACTTTAAAACTTTTTTTCTCTCTGAAGATGATTTTGATCATAGATTAATTTGATGTGTTTTTCAATGATAATTTTACCATATATTTCAAAGTAATTCATACTGTTAAAATTACGTGAAAATGAGACATGTTCTATTACTTACTTAAAATCAACTTTATTATAATAAACAATTTGGGTGCTCCTTAAAAATAAATCTTTATGAAAAGGGTACAAAAAATATATGTTTCTGTTACAACAGTAAAATCACAATAAAAATAACATGAAACTAAAAATTCGAATTGAAAGCAAGTAAACAAGTCGCAACACGTTTGCCCTCGTGTTTTACATACATTACCGGCAGCGCATTCGGTATTGTATGGAATACCTAAGCAAAGTATAAAATAAAATTTTATAATATTAAATAATATTATTAATAAATATTAAATAATATTTCATACATTACCTACACGTTTTAGGTATTCTATACATTACCTAGGTATTGAATAGAATACCAGATTATATAGATTGCCGGTTACGTATAATAAAGAAATTTGCGTAATATTCTTATTTCTGTATTTTTCGTTTATAATCCGTGGCTATTATAAAAGTAATAACAATAATATGTCTGTGGAACTACGGGTAAACGCCCCTAGCATATGATTTTGAATTTTTGATTAGATAAAAGCCAAAATACATCATCATCATATCAGCTCAATGACGCTACTACTGGGCCTGCCAGGCAGGCGGCATAAAGTGGCTCGCAGTGCCGGAAATAAGACGAGAAATACATACGTTTGTAATATTAATCACAATAGAAACAGAATTTGTCCTGAAGATATTTTTTGAACCAACGTGGGTTGCCAAGACGCTGGAGAAACTGCTGCTTTTCCAGCGTCTTTTAACCCTGACTTATAAAAACACAAACTATCAACAACAACTTCATTTTTAAAGCGACAAATGAGAGGGAAGTTGTGAACGATTTGAAGAATTGTACTTCACTAAATGAATGTTAAAGATTTTATTTTATTTTTAGATTTTTTAATAGCTAATAAACTATTATTGAAAAATAATATTGATGTAATCAGTATTCATCATTACATCATTATTATTGTTTATTGTTGGTTATAGTCTACTTACTATAAATTAAAGCTTCACCTTTTGTTTTAGTCAAACACACTTCTATAATCACTCACGTCTGCTGTCTCAAGAGAAAATCATTTTTAATCGACATAAAGATGGATTTATTATTATTATTTGCGATATTAGTTTTTTTAGTTTAACTTTGTTGTGACTGCGGCCAAAGAAAATAATCTAAACGAAATAAGTTACTACATATTATGGATGAAACCTCGCCTCAGTTATCACAACGGTCTGCCGGCGACAATCAGTTGAATACGAATTCAAAGTTTATTAGCAACGTGGTAAGTTTTTACCCACCACCATTTTTTAAGCATGTATTTGTAGTTATAATCATTTATTTATCATCTCAGGCGATAGTCAATATTTCGATTTAAGATTATTAAGTCTATAGTGAAACTCTTATAAGTCTAATCTATATTTCTTAATAAAATGTATCACGTGGTGACTCAGTGCGTCAAAAATCTTTATCAATGACGGCGCTGTGACAACGCAACGCACTAGTGGGTCATGGTTCTAATGGAAAGTTATGCCTGAAAGCAAGAAGTGAGAAACATAATTATTATCATATATAAGTGTCTCTTCTTATTTTGTTTTAGATGGGGAGGATCGTGATCTTAAAACGATGGCTCTTCAGGATCAGCCGAACATGCGCCGCAAAGATTTCACTATCAAAGACATGACCTAGTAATGCAATTATACTGCTACTAACTCGTTCTGCTCTTCACATTATTATCTTAAAAACAATTATCTATAAAGTAAACAAATAAATTCTCTCTCATAACAGTATTAAAAGAGCCTATTAAAATTTTTAAGATGAGCGTCGCCGCGCCGTGCTTCCGAGTGAATAAGTATAATTATTTATATGAGCTTAGTCGGGGTCCCACTAAGTACAGAAACGTACTAACACGTATCAACATAAACCAAAATGGTGCAATAGAAAACACTTCATGAACTGAGTAGACATTGTAAGGGAAATTACTAAAATTCAAAATCAAAATTTGTCAGGGACCTTGGGTACCATTATAATGAAAAAAAGTCCCCATCGATCCCACGTCTGCTAAAAATTATTCAAAGTCAAAGGTCGAAATGTCTATCCGTGTAGTGATGGATTAAGAATACATAATGTCACTACCCCATTTCAACTCGTGGGTGGCGTACAAAGTGGCGAAGGGTGTAACCTAAGCAGACAAGAGCACTGCGAGAAAAGGAAAATTTAATACAAATCCGTCTGGCCAGCATGGTATTGTAGGCTAAATTCCCTCCAAAATTATTGGAGGAAACCCGTGCCCAGCAGTGGGACATATATAGGTTGTAATGATGATGGTCAAAGGTCATAATTATCGGTTGAACTTTTTTGGGAGCTCCGTAAACAGCAAGAAGAAATTGAATTCCAGCTGTGTTTATGGATTGAGGAGAAGAATTAATTTAAAGTGTCAACTAAATCTTTTTTTTTTTCAAATAGTTTTAACATCTTTACCTCATCTCAACATTACTGATGTAATAACAATCGAAGAATTCATGATTGTTGATGTTAAATACGAAAGTTATGAATAAAAGCAAAAGATATTAATAAATAATTAGACGATTCCATAGAACTCCGTCAAAAACGTTTGTGGGGTAATAGGCCTACCAGGGAAATCACGACAAAAAATTGCACCTACCTCATAGGTGCCGTGGAAATATTATAATAATATGTATCATTATAGAATAATAACTCTTTCTCGATATTTTGAAAAAAATATCTCAGAAGTGGTAATAAAAAAATTGTAGATTTGTAGATTATTTTATAGACTACAATTTTGCTGAGCTATTTAAAAAAAAACTCACTATTTACAAGAAAAATTAAAAAATACGATAATTTTGACCATTAACTTTGGATAACTTTTTAGCAGATGTGGGGTCGATGGGGATTTTTTCTTTTTACTTGACTGCCAGGACGAGTATTGTCTTTATAATTGTAAATCCACGGTCTCTACCAAAATTCAGCTCTGTCTGAAATTTGGTAATTTGATCACTACTTTTATGATCAAATTGACCGGACCATTTATAAAATATAATAATAGCTTCTTATAATGAAGTTAAAAAAGATAATATTTTTTTAAGAGTTTTGTATTTAGGTAACATACTTAATTTTTTATTCAACTTTTTTAAATTATGTGCAGGCTCTTATTCGTATAAATAACAACTTAAATAAAATATTTTATTCGATAAACATAGTTTGTTTTATTTTCTGATATTGCGCTACAAAAACGTGCTTCATAACCGAAAATGTACATAGGGCCCATACTCTATGCGTTTACTAGTAGGCATTCCAGAGTCCATCTGGTCTATCAGCCACCTTCAAGATCCAGCATCATGACAGGTCCTTGCCATCAGGAGAAATAAATAGAACAAGTTAAAACACATGTAAAGAGCTGAAACTTGATCCTCTTATTACAAAATATGGACTAAGTATTAAACCAGGTTTAAATTGACATAAACCATTGTTTTAGTGTCAAAGTTGTCAATTTAAACCTAGTTTAATAATCATAATAATAATCATTTATTTTGAGATACAAAGTCTCATAAAAATATATACCTTACAGACTAACATACATACAATTATATAACTAAAATTAAACATGACACGGGTATTCATTTCGGCGTCATGTTACGCGACACAGTGTTGCTCAATCTTCCGCGAAAACGCTGATAAACAACACCCTTCGGCCAAAACTCTTCCTTGAGGAAAGTGTCCAGATAGTGAGTCGGCACCCGCACCACGAACGATTTAAAATTCGTGTTATGGCGCGACTCCAACCTTTGAACTCTCAAGGTCCAGTTGGTCTTCGTTCGAATGTACTCCACGAGCTCCTCGTCCTTCGTGGAGTGATGTAGACGTGACACGTACAGTTGCGTCGATGGTATTGCCGGTCCACTGTGATTCACGTTCCATACAAAGGCGGCCAGAAATATGCAACTCCGAAATGAAATGATTTTTTTTATTTCACACGTTATAATATGTTTAGGTAAACTAAAATTTTAACATATTAAATACATTTAAATAAATATTTGACGACATTAAGGTTTAAAAATGTCTCGCAGTAATTTTGTTTAAGACGTGATGTATCTAAAACATTTTATTTTGGTAGTTTTAATGCTAAGACTGTGTAAATAATGATTATTTATTAATAATACCCGTAGAGGAATAGAATAAAATAGCAAAAGTACAAAAATAAGTTTTTTACAAATACAAACTTAATCTCAACAATATTAACTTTTAATATATAATAAATCTAAAACGGCTTCTTATATTCAGAATGCCCTGTACTGCCATCGAAACCCCATTTTCCTATCAAAGATATCTTATCTAGGGACTCATTAGGTACCGTATCCAAAACATATTTTTGAGACTTGAGAATCCGATTGGCAGTATGATCTAATAAACTTTGGAGTCCGACTTTGGCGGATGATTCAGTAACAGTTAGATCAGAAGGATAACAGTGTACATTTTAGATTCCACGATACTTTGGTAAGATGGTAAAATATTCTTTGAAAACTTATTGTCTTTAAATTTCTTTACTAATAAATACTGATGTCCAGTTAACTGAGCCTCAACAATAAGCGATAAAGCTTCACTAGAATCAATTTCAGGAAAAGTTATCGAGCTGTCGGAAGCATTGAGCAACAAATGTACAAGAGAAGGATCTTGTTTAGACAAATCAGCTAATCTTCTCCTTTTTGTACTCTTACTAGCCTCGTGAAAGTCAATTTTCGGACGGCCACGCGATGAAGAAGTTGATGGTTCAACTTCATTAAAATGCTGAGATGCACGTAATTCAGTTCGATTTACATCAATTCTCTGAAATACATGTAGCCAATCTGAATTTTTTTTTAAGAATTTAGCTTTATTAAATTTCGACTTTGCCCAGTAATGGGCAATTCGTTTACATACATTCTTAATTTTAAGTTTGAAAGTAATTAAATCAATATTTTCAATGTCACTAGAAAAGCATGATTTTTCGATCAGTGTTCAGGACATGTTGAGTTTTTTCCTTTTGATTACCTATTTTAGAGGTCATATGTCAAAAATAGACATCCTCGATATAGAACATTTGAAAAATGTACCTAAAACATAATGAAAGCTGAACTTAAATTTTTTTTTTTTTTCTATACTATGGACTTGCATACTTTGACACTCCTTTATGCTAAGAAGAGGTCACAAGGAGGCGTTGAAACTTATAGCTCATAATAAGGACATCCTCCTTATTCGAAAAACATGTACCTCAAGTGCAGCCAAGAGCAGCGAAAAGTTGTAGGTCGAAAGAAATAAAAGTATATCAAAAAAAATTACCAAAATACTACTCTCAATATAAAAAATAAAAAAAATTACATGTGCATGAAAATAAATAAGAAATGGTTGATAATAAGGCGTACACACCATGTTCTTCGATTTCCATGCTTTCACAATAAGTAAACACTTGATTTTAAATAGTGACACTCAAAAACAAAGTGATTTAATTTTGATGACTCAAACGTGGTGATATCTAGTCTCGCGATGCGCTTACTTCCGATACGCAAAAGTGAATGATAACTTGACTTAATCACGTTGATATTTACAGTTTTTGGAAGCTCCTTAACTAGTTAATTACTTAGTGAGGTGATCTAGCCGGGGTGAACCAATGAAATTTTTCGATTAATGGCCTATGGCGGAATCACAGTGCGGTCGTAACAATATGTTAGTACCTGTTAACCCGGTACCGCACTGATTGCGACAAATAGGCTTCCTCTTCTCCACCTTGATGAAACCGTCTTTGTCACAAGTGTTCTTTTCCGGAACTCGTTGTTCCGAGATCTTCTGAGCGGGTTCATTGCTCCTCTGCCTATCCCCATTTCCTCCCTGCCGCTTTTTCGGCGCGGCGGGATTGCTGATGGCAGCAACATCGATGTAATGCTTGGTCCGTATTTTGTAATAAGGGGGGTTGGGTTTACTAATAGGCTCCGGGTTTCGTCTCCTTCCTTCGAGCTCCATCATTAGAGTATCAGTGGTACCACCATACATAACATTACGTAACGTTTGAGAAAAAAGTAACCTTAAGCAATAAGAGCACTGCGAGAAAATTTAAAACCAACCCTATACCAACCCGTCTGGCCAGCGTGATATATTAGGCTAATTTCCCTCCACAATCTTTGGAGGAGACCCATGCCCAGCAGTGGGACGTTTATGGGTTGAAATGATGATGATGGTGATATTTTTAAATAAATTCATAATTAAATAATTAGATCATACAAATGACTGTTGCGTCTACATTTAGCAGCTAGTTATTACATTTAGCATTAATAGTCCAGTCAAATTAAGTCGAAAAACAGTGGCAAGCTTACAATAAGTCGCACAGAATTGAAAATTGGTTTGAATGTTGATGAACTACGTACTACGTATGAACTACCTACTGTAACTTTAACGCTATGGAAAATTTTATTGATTTTTACAGTACTATTAGCTGTTGCATCGTTCTACTCATGCAGCCGTATTTTAAATGCCCCACACCAATTCGCTCATAAAGTAAAAATTTCCAAAAAACCTTTCTTGACTTATGGATTTTATATTATTATTATTATCATAAACCTATATTCCCAATTTCATCTTTAATAATAATATTCTACCACATTTACACAGCGCCATCTAGTCCCAAAGTAAGCAATTATATTTGCTTGTGTTATGGGTACTAAACAACTGATATACTACTTAAATACATACATATTATAGATAAATTACAACCAGACACAGAACAAACCTTTATGCTCATCACACAAAGATGTGTCCTGAATCTTTCTCTTTCTAAGCCCTGTAGTTTATATTGGCGGGGAAACTAGCCAATACTTCACTTCGAGTTCAAATCGGATAAGCTTGGCAAAACTCTCATTCAAATCGGTTCAAATTCAAACTGATTTGTACGCAACTTATATCTCCTATACTCGTAGGAGATATAATAGTTCCTTGTTTGTACGATACTCGCATGAACTCGACAAAATGTCACACAAAATTGAGTTTATACGAAGAAGAAAATCGCAGGCGAATCTCGCCTCTCAATTAAGTCGTCGCCGTCGTATAAACAAAACGCCTGGCGATAATCTCCTTACGAGTTTCGTAAGACATACTCGTTTTCTGTATTTTTTTTTAACATTCATTTATTTATCATCGTTAGTCGCCCAGTGAGGTATAGAACAGCTAGTAGCTAGCTCACTCTGCAACTATTAGTATTAAAGACTTTTCCCCTTATTACTAAATACGGACTAAGCATTAAATCAGGTTTAAATTGACAACTTTGACACTAAAACAAAGGCTTATGTCAATTTAAACCTGGTGAGTGACCTTTTTTACTTTGTCCATATTTTGTGGGGGGTTTAAGTTTGCTCGTAACGAAGAAATCCGACAAAGAACCAAAATTACCCACATAACTCGTAGATAAGTAAGCTGAATTGGCAGTGGGCTGGTCATATCTGCAGAGGGACCGATGCACGATGGAGTAAGCGTGTCCTGGAGTGGAGACCGCGACTCAGCAAACGTAGTGTACGACGCCCCCAGCTAGGTGGACCGACGACCTAAAAAAGGTCGCTGGGTCGGACTGGATGAGTGGTTAGTGACCCTGACTACTAAACTGGAGGTCGTGGGTTCGATCTTCACCCAGGACAAATCTTTGTGTAATGAGCATAAAGGTTTGTTCTGTGTCTGGGTGTAATTTATCTATAATATATATGTATTTACAAAAAAAAATGTATTCAAGTAGTAAGTCAGTTGTTTAGTACACATAACACTAGCAAATATAATTGCTTAATTTGGGACTAGATGGCGCTTTAATTTATAATTTTTAATTTGGTACAATATTAGAATATTATATTATTATCTATCATTTTAGTGATAAATCTATTATTTTCGGTACGAATGTATTTATTAAGATACACATTTACATTAATTTAATTACATTTTAATGACTAGTCTAGGCAAATGGTTAAACATTGTCGATTCAAGTCAGTTGCCTAGCCATTTAATTGAATGGCGAATATCGCTCAGGCAGTTAGTTGAACGCCGCCATTTAATGAAACGGCTAGGCAGTTAATTGAATGGCTGATTTAACTAGTTGGCTGCAACATATCTATTACATCAAACCCTTTGTAGAATTTTATTCAATACAAAGATGTATTAATCATATTATTTGACTGAATAGTCAAGAAGGATTGGTGATGATTCATGAGTTAAATATCCTTATTACAATAATTAAATACTCTAATCATTGTTGTGCTGTAGAAATACTTTATTTCTAGTTATAATAAGAAAAAGACGAAATGAAATAAACGGCAGTGTAAGTATAAATATTGACAAATAAACGAAACCCAACAACAGTAGAATAACACATTCTCAAAATCGCTAAATTATGAGTGTGATCATTGTGCCTTACATATTATGTAATGTTCGAGACAAGCGGTGTTAACTCTAACGCTGCGTCACCCGGTATGACATCGCTTCGGAACTTATGAAAAGCATAAAATCCCAGAGAACGTAAAAACGGCTATGTGGTTCAATTATATGCAGTTGAGGTGAGAGCAAAAATGCGATGGTGGCTGAATAGATAAGGGACCGGCGTGCAAATTACGCGGTTCGAGTTCGATCCCGACTAGCAGTAGGTACCAATGTGGATTCCACTTTGTGGAATTTATATGTACTAGTCAAGTGACTTACCATCTGCTAACGGTGAAGGAAAACATCGTGAGGAAACCCACATACCCTAGAAGAAATTCTATGAGTATGTCTGATCCACCAACCCGCACTAGGCCAGCGTGTGTGGACTATGGCCTAAACCCTCTCAGCTCTCTAGTTAGACGAGAGGAGACCCGAGCCCAGCAGTGGGACTAAATGGGTTGCTGATGATGAGGTGAGAGCGAAAGGTATACTTGCGAAATCTCTCTACAACCTACTAAAAGACTTCAGTAAATTCGTTACTAGAAAGAGTGTCTAAAGCTGCGATCATAGGTTCTTATCAAATTTGGCAAGACAGAGAGAGGAACACGGATAGTGAAAGGTGAACGTAGTGTACATGGAAAAGGATCCCATAACCTACTCCTGGAATCGCAAGTCCCAGGCACTGCCCGTATTCCTCGCTCTACTACACGATGGACCCGCTTCTCACATGGTAAATCCATGAATTGCTAAGATATTCACCTCTCTTTATGAGATTCATATGAAATTAAATTTGAGAAATACTATTCTTTTAGACTGACTGATAGCCATTAGTCAAATTGTCAGCTTATTTTCTCAAACCAGTTTGCTGACAAAGACTAGCTTTCTGTCCAACATACGAATAATAACGAGCTGCTTTGATAGCATAGACATTCACGCCGACATCCCACAAGGCTGCATACTGTTCCGAAACTATTCTTACTGCATAATCTTCTATATTATTATATATAAAAATCAATTGCTGTTCGTTAGTCTCGCTAAAACTCGAAAACAGCTGAACGGATTTATCTTATCTTGGTCTTGAAATGTTCGTGGAGGTCTAGGGAAGGTTTAAAAGGTGAGAAAAATTCGAATAATTGCCGGGAAAACTCTAAAAACAGCCCTTTTCTTTTTCCCATATAAACATTTTCTAATTAAAATTTAGAGTCAATTTGAAATTTATTGCATTATTTTGTATAAAGTTTAGGTCTTTTATTTATTGATTGAGGCAGTACGAAGTCTGCCGTGTCAGCTAGTTATACATAATTATATAATTATACTAATCCATATGTTGTCAGTTTTGCGGCATCACAAGCGAGTTATTGATCCCTCAGTTCAGTAAGAGTGTGGTCTAGGCACAGCATTATATAATAGGTAGTCTATTATCACCACATCAATTACAAACAATGTTAGGTAAACACTTAAACTATATTTATATAAATATTTTAAAAAAAATGGATTTTTTTACGAGTAGGTGCTGTTTTCGACACCGTTGTCAAAAAGGCTCTAGTTGAAAATCAGCACATGGCACTTTTGTGCCATGTATTTTAAGCTGAACTGGAGCCTATTTTGGTGACTTTAATATAAATAATATATGTTAATCTGTGTTCTGTTTGTGTATTGTGTGTTTTGGTCACCAAATAAAATGTTTTTCTTTCTTTCTTTCTATTTACTTAATAAACTATCTGATCATTAATGTGAAACAAATATATAAAATTAGCAGTAAATATTGTGTGATCAAATTGTATGTTTATTTTTATTAAAATCTTTCACAAAATTTTACAACCAAAATAGAATTGTACGCCCACAACGCACACAATCGATGTGAAAAATACTCGTACCTGTGACAAACAAATGCATTTAGATTTTTTATATATTTCGTTCATAAACTGTGACTACATATTCATGAAAAAAAAGGGAATTAAAAATTTTAATTTCTTATCTTTAACTTTTAATGGTAATTTATCATGACGATGAGGAATGCTATTGCAGAAGTAGGAGAAGTCTTCGTATGTGCAACCACTCTGGCAACACTTTTCAACGAGAGAATGTACGCGGTACACACGCCGCATATCCTGAATAGTAAACTCCCCTAGATCCGGTTGCTTTCCATCTACAACAAATTAAGAACATGCATTATTTCATTCATTTATTATTTTTGGGTTAAATGCCATAGAGGCCTCTTTACTATGCTACGTCGACCAGTTACTACTGATCTATTGTAGCGCCCACACATACACTTAGAATTACTTCTACTAGTATGTGAGTTTCCTCACGATGTTTTCCTTCACCGTCAGCAGATGGTAACTCACTTAACTAGTACACATAAATTCCACAAATTTAAATCCACATTGGTACTGCCTGTCGGAAACGAACTCGGACCGCACCGGCAGTTGCGGATTCTGAGTTCTCAGGTTCGATTCTCGGGACGGAACGGGAGGACAAGTAAATGCCATTAGCCGTAGCCAAGGAGCCAAGGAAATAAAAGATTCCCCGTGGACCAACCGGTCAAACATGCCAATGGACCACGGGAAAACGCTTAAATACTTACGACGTAGAAAATATGTCATATTTTGATTTTTTGTTGGTTTAAAC
This sequence comes from Laspeyria flexula, assembly GCA_905147015.1. Lineage (NCBI taxonomy): Eukaryota > Metazoa > Arthropoda > Insecta > Lepidoptera > Erebidae > Laspeyria > Laspeyria flexula. The sequence continues at coordinate 3,419,595 of LR989964.1, read as the reverse complement.
CCGCAAACCATTTCGAAAAGTGAGGCGAATTTTCTTTCACAATAGAAACTGATTCTGTTATTGATGTCCTGAGGATATCCTTTGGGCCAAGTTATACCTACAACACAAACTATCAACAACATTATCAACAACTTCATCTTTATTACGACAAATGAGAGACAAGGTGTGAACGAATTGAACAACTGTGCTTAACTAAATGAAACCTACAAATTTTATTGTTTACAAATAAATAATTAACAATAAATAATTAACTAGTACAGAGCGCAATTCATGTGTGTGGGTAAATGTGTAGGCCAGTGGTTCTTAACATTTTTATTTATTTAAGTACACTAATACATAGCATCATAAACATAACATCACGCCTTTTTTCCCCGAAGGGGTAGGCAGAGGTATTTCACACCCACATTTCGCCAGCTATGTTTGGTCCCATGAAATAGGGGGCGAGCCTATTCACATCAACCGGGAACATCTGTTTACCAAACTACGGGAAAATCTCAATACTGGAATTTCATGATAGAAAAAAGAAAAAGAGTAAATTTACTAATAAAGAATGTATTTAAGTAGTATATCAGTTGCTTAGTACCCATAACACAAACAAATATAATTAAAAATTTGGGACTAGATGGCACTGTGTGAATGTGGTAGAATATTCATATTTATTTATTTATATTATAATATAAGAAATTATTGATATAAGCGAGGAAACAAATCTTTTATGATAGATCCTATTTCTAAGTACCTACGATAGAAATTATTAATGCAAGGAGAATCAATAGTAAGATTATGGACTATGGTTCCTAAATCGTTGAAATGATGTGCCAAATATATCTATATATATATATCTGTTTACTGACGTGTTTATATAACTATATAATCCCAGTATGCGCGTTCGTTTCGCGGACCGCTTTTGTTACTGTCACAGTTGTCCGCGGACCACATGTTCAGAACCACAAGACCATAGGTGGGGGTTTGAAGCATACCGTCCCATTCAGGTGGGTTGTAGGCTCACATGCTAACTAAGTTTAGTTTTATTGTCATATCAGATATTATGATATATTTACAAAATCGATATTAAAGTCCTCGAAAGTCTCAAACATACCTATGTATTTTCTCAATATGGATATTTTATTAAGGTGAATGTACCGATACGTCTCCTCCATACATAATACATATAACTGGTGCTATTGTCTCTGAACATAGATACATTTTCATATAGAAGAATTCATTTTAACACTTTTAAAAAAATAAGTGTTTATGTTCAGAGACAATTGAATTGTATTATTGTTAATAGTTTACTTACTAATAATAAAAGCTACAAATTCCATTTAGACTAACACATTTCTACAAATCGTTCACTTCTGCCCTCTCAAAAGAAAATTATTATTTCGAAATAAAGATGAAGTTGTTGTTAATGACACATAGTTTGTCTGTAGGTGCAACGTGGGCCAAAGAAATCTTCTGACCAAAATACATGCTTCTTGTCGAACAAATTTCACGTCAGTTTTCACAACGGTCTGCGGGCTAGGACCAGTTAAATACGAATTCAATTTAAATGATTTAAAACGTGGTAAAGTATCTACATATTATGTTATGCAACCTAAAAATATTACTATACTACTACTTCTATTATTAATTATAGTTTGTAATTTATAAACTTTGTAATTTATAAATAAATGAATTTAAATTTTGTTATAGATGAAGAGGGCCGTGAGTTAGCGAAGCTGCCTCTGCAGGATTAGCTGAAAATGCGCCGCGTTTTTTTAATCCTGCAACAAAGGTTGCAGACATAGAAAACTGCAGTACTGCTACTCCTCCTGAACGAACGTAAAGTTTTTATTGTAAAACAGAACCATAACGAATATAGATATTCCTACGTATTTTTGCTGAAATTGTAATGTACTTTGTGTTGAATATTTGGTTAGTAATCATTGTTCTGCTCCAATTAAAAAGGAATATCCTGCGTTAACAGGTTAACAGGTTAATGGTAAGGTACATATACCACATACCCTTGCGCCTTAATTCTAAGGACACATCTGAAACACCAACCCACATGGCCAGCGTCTGTGGATTATGGACTAAACCGTTTTAGGTCTAGATAGAGGAGAGGAGACCCGAGCCCAGCAACGGGACATTAATGGAATCTAATTGTGTATTCATCATCATCATCATTACAATCCATAAACGACACAGCTGGGCACGGGTTTCCTCCAAAGATTGTAGAGGGAATTTAGCATACTACAGCTACTTTTCTCGCAGAGCTCTTGTCTGCTTAAGGTTACTCCTTAGTCGCCTTTTACGAAACCCACGGTTTGAAATGAGGTAGTGAAATTACGTATAACCTAATTTCACCTTTCCCCTATTACACCAAAGCGAAGATGTTATACAGCGTCATAGTCTTAATCTTTATTTCATATAGATCAAATACATGACACTTATGAACGTCATACAAAACCAAAAAAAAAAGGTGTCAGCCAATTTGCCTAAGGAATTTGGATATTTAAAAAAAAAAAGTATAATACGCATTATAATTTATTTCTATCAAACTTTAATTTGTTTTCGTCAAACAGTATGTTATATGGGATCATCACTTGGTACCAACTATGTATTTAAAAAGGGTAAAGCCATTATGTGAACTCATTATTTAGCAATCGTCTCCACCAAAAGCTGTATGAAGCGGACATAATTATGTTCTATCTTGACCGAAGCAGAGACTTTGCTCACCCAAGCGGAGCGGTGATATACCGGGTGATGCGGGGTTCGGAGCATACGCGAGCATTAACTATATATTGAAACGCACCATGATCTCACAAATAGTTTAGCAAGATTTATCACAAAAGAATAATTTACTTTATTCTATTGATTCTATAATAATATTATAAAGAGCTGAAGAAATTATTTGTTTGTTGAACGCGTTATTTTCAAGAACTACGGATTTCTATCGAAATATTAATGTCCAATAGCCCATTTATCCAGGACGGCTATTTAAGGTATATAACATCGCGCTACAACCAAAAGAAACTGGGTACTCGTCAAACAAATATCCACAGGAGTGAAGAGTGTTGTTAAATGACGAAATATTGGTGTTTTGTATGTAACGAGTTTATTCGTTACATACTATAAAGCTACAGGACCAATTTCACAAATTATTTTGCCGTTACGCTATACTACACTATCACTAAGTAATAGTTTTTCATATAAAAGAAAAAAAACTATGTTACAAAGGAATTACGCAATAACAATTAAACAAAATATAGATTAGTCAAATATTTTATTTTGTGAATACAGATCAGTCTAAGTGTTGTTAACAAATGAAGTGCAATGGATTCTCTATGTCCCCCAGAGGGCATACAAAATTTATACAATATAAATTTAATATAATTATTTCAACAATTCATATTTATTACAAAAATAAAAATAAAAAATGACAAAAAATAATTTAAATTGTCATTAAAAATGTCTTAATTGAAATAAATAAAATTAAAATAATAATATTAATAACAATGTCAAAATTTAAACTAGGTAGGTATTTATGTAATAATATCAAATAAAATGACAAAAAATTCCAAAATAAAATTGACAATCTCAGCTCTCTAGATGGAGGAGAGAAGACACTCTGTTCAGTTACAATCACTAGCAGTACTTCGCTATGTCATCTATAGTACAGACATTGAGGCAGCAGTCCTCAACAAGAGATCGTATGTGGCGTCTCTTTGGCTGTCCATGACTGCTCAAATCATTGTTCTCTCCATCTATAACAAATTAGGAAGAGTCATAAGTGATACATAATTATAAGTATGTAGGTGTATGTACACATGTGTACAGGATGCAACCAGATAGATGGACCCAGATCGTAACGCATTGGTTGCCGAAAGAGGGAGGTTGTCGGAGCGGTAGACCCCGAAAGCGCTGGCGAGACGATCTGGAATCATTTGACAAGGACTGGAGGAAAAATACATCAAATAGAACAGAATGACTGGCCTGTTGGTCTAGTGGTTAGTGACCCTGACTGCTAAACCGGAGGTCGTGGGTTCGATCCCCACCCAGGACAAATCTTTGTGTGATGAGCATAAAGGTTTGTTCTGTGTCTGGTTGTAATTTATCTATTATATGTATGTATTTACAAAAAAAAAATGTATTTAAGTAGTATATCAGTTGTTTAGTACCCATAACACAAGCAAATATAATTGCTTACTTTGGGACTAGATGGCGCTGTGTAAATGTGGTAGAATATTATTATATTATTATTATAATGGGAGAGTGAACAGTGGAAAAACACAGGTTGAGAAAAAAAAAAGGTGTGTTTCTGACTTTTTTCTGCCTGTTGTTCCTAGCATTAGTATATAGCATACACTTTTAGTTGTCTTACATAAACAAAAAAAAAATTAAAACATAAACATCATCATCATTACAACCCTTAAATGTCCCACAGTTGGGCATGGATCTCCATAAACATTGTGGAGAAAATGAATGAAGTGTGTATAGGGTTTTGTTTCGAATTTTCCTTTTCTTACAGTGCTAAGATTACTTACCTAAACTATATCTGACTACTATGTCCAAGACAAACTTTAGTTAACGATTATGCACGGGGTGTATCCTACAATTTAAATTGGTAATGATATGTCTGTGAAAGAGGTTTTCACACGTGAAAACAATTTAAAATTAGTGTGATTAGTCGTTTTTAAATTAATGAGACCATGGTCCCAATAATTTAAAATTACTAGATAATGGGTCCAAGGGAAAGTTTAAATTAATTTATAATGTCATTGCTCTAAAGTTGCAAAAAAACATGGCAGTCGGGTATACCTTAGTCTCTGTAGACCCACTAGCGATTTGAAATTAGTGAGATCATGAGAAAAAAGGTTCCCGTGGTCCCTGTGGACCAACAAGTCAGAAACACGCACAAACATTTAAAAAACTTACCATGTTTAAAGTAATCGAATTCATTTTCAATCGCTTCCGACCGGCAGACCATTCTCAAACTTTCAGCGAGTCGTCTTCCACAATATTTGTATGCGGGCATTACATTCTCAGTATATTCTTCGGCCCACGTTACACCCACCACACAAGCTATCAGCAATATTATCAACAGCTTCATCTTTATTTCGACCAATAATTTCCTCTTTAGAGAACAGATGTGGACGTTTTGAAGAAATGCACTAAACTAAATGAAACTACAGACTATATTGATAACAAGAAGACTGTTTATAATAATATTGGCGTAATCAGTGTGTAAGGATAAAGGTGTAGACTCACCCAACTAAATGAAAAAATGAACCACACTTATCGCTCATAATTCAGAGGTCGGAATAAGAGTGACAAAGTTTTATATTTTGGTCGTTTTTGTATGGAAACTGAACTTTTCAAGGAATAACATCAAAACATTGACTTTTTAAACTAATTACATTTATTCAATAAAATATTTACACATAACTTAAAAATATACACAGATAACCTATTTAAAAAAACAAGAACCAGATACTCTATTTACAGGAAATTCCTATAAATAGAATATATGATTGAGATCAGATTCCTGAGGAAACGTACCCAAAAGGGTAGCCACTTTATATCTAAAAAACGTTATTTATACGCTCAGATGCACCGTTTCAGATATTCAAGGTTTTATAATATTTTTTTTTATTATGAGTAGATTAGGTTAGTATTATGACCAACATCGCACGAGCCAAGCGTGTCCATGTTAAGATTTTATTATGCAATTTCAATGCAAGTATATAAAATCATAAATAAAACATCGATTTCGAATCTTCATTGCTCACCGCGCAAATTGTGTACATTTTTTATTCTGATCCTTACAAAAACAACATTTTCAGTGAAATTCAGCTCTTTCGTCTTAACTAAAACACGTTTATGTATAATATGCAAACATATTTGTTAATTTATTATACTTACAATGTATATATTATGTAACTTAACAAATAAATAGCTAAATATAAGTTTATCAAAGCATAAGGTAAGACACCATTTTCTTCCATCACCACAACATGCGGCAGTATTTGAACATACCCTAAGACTCTTAATAATATTTCCGGTCACATCACCGATAAAATTATCAGTTTGAGTACTTATTTACTTAAAACAGCGATCATAATAAGCTAGCATAAAATACCTAAAATGTTGTTTTGGTAAAACCCTTGTTTTTGCTTCATTAATTTATCAATATTATACATTCGGTTTATCAACTACTTAGTCTCATCATCCGGCATCATTTCAATCAAGAAAAGTCCTACTGCTGAGCACGGGCTGAGCACGGGTCTCCTCCAAAGAATGTTGAGGGAATTTAGCCTACAGGAATTTGACCAGACGGGGTTTTTTCGAATTTTCTTTTTCCGGCAGTGCTCTTCTATGCATATGTTAACTAACGGCCGATTTCAATAATCTATCTATCTCTAGTTATAACTTTAGTAGCCAAATTCATAATTTGGCTACTAAAGTTATAACTTTGACATAAGCTCCATACGAAATATGTCAAAATTCAAACTTTAGTAGGCAAATCCATAGATAGATAGATTTATTGAAATCGGCCGTTAGTTGCCTTTTACGACACCCACGGGTTGAGATGGGGGATGACATTATGTATTCTTAATCCGTCACTACACGGGGTATAATCTGTTTTCCATATAAAATCTTTTTATAACATATTTGCTCGTAAAGGGTCTCTTATTTCACCAATTTCAGTGTTGTAATGTATCTCATTACGCACTAGTGCGGTAATGTAAAGTAAATTGCACGGCTTCTCATGCTCACATACTAATAATCAAGGGGCTCCGTACGTAACGAACGGTAATTTTTTAAAATCTTAGCAAAGAGTTTTTATGTCAAAAAAGTGGTCAACATTTTATGAATAAAATTAATTAACTTTGGTAGATAAAATAATTATGATATAATTATATAAAATAAACATTTAATTCTTTAATTTAATTAATTTAGATCATAAATTACAACCATTTATCTGTACTAAAACACAAAAATATTAATTTACTTTATTAGTAATACTGGCTGTTTTCGTGTTTTTGCCTTAAAAAAAAAGCGCTGATGCGCGCGCATCGATAAATTGTGACAAGTAAAAATAATTCCGCGCGCTATTTCTTTTCGCTGTATTTGTTTTTTTCTAAGAAAGTCCGAATTTTATTTATTTCCTCGCAAATATGTTATAAAACGTCGTATGACACACGTGCGGTTTGATAATTACAGCCTCTGCTTTCTTGTAGCCCTCGCCTGCAGCTCGGGCTAGCAATATCGCCTCGGCTGTAATTATCAACTTACCGCACTTGTATCATAATGTACTATAACCGTTCTGGCATGATTAAGTAACACACATTCTTATATCTAACTTTCACATTATTATTATTACAAATTTTATATCTCTTTTATGCGTATATCTAAACAAATATTCTAAGTTACACTTCTAGCTTCATTTAGTAGTTTTAGCATTCAAATATTATTCTTTTCTACTTATTATTAATATTGTCATTTTAATTAGGGTGACCTCTAATTTCACCACTATCACGGTCCATCCTCTGTTTCATCAGCAACCCATTAATGTCTCACTGCTGGGCTCAGGTCTCCTCTCCTCTATCTAGAGAGCTGAGAGGTTTTGAGGCTGAAGTAACAACGGATGTCCAGATATGGTTTTTCTAAATAGGCCATCAAGAAAAGTAGCTGAACACAATCCAAAATTTCTAAATGCATGTATACCGTAGCATACCTACATTACTATCACACCCACAATTTTGCCAGCTATGTTTGGTTTCATGAAATAGTGGTCGAGCTTGCTGTCATCAACTGCGAACGTTTGTTTGCCAAACTTCAGAAAAATCACAATCCTGGAATTTCATGATAGAAAAGCCAACATAATCTTTACCCGGACCCGGGAATCGAACCTGGGACCTCTTGCACAGCAGTCGTATACACGCTGCGTCACTAAGGCAGTAAGAAAAATAAAATTTTAATCTACTCACTACACACACTACAATTTTTTAAGTTATTGCCAAAAAACTGTGCTTCTCAACAAAAGGAATTAAGTGCTATAAATATACGCTCTTTTGATGCGGAAACCTACATAAAGCTGGGTCCGGCATTCTCTTTACAGGTTTATGGACTATTTGACAAATTAATAAAATCTTTTTTAAAATATTCTTATATCTAAATGTGCTGTTGTTCAATGGCATATCTAGACGGACCTATCGCCTATTCATACCACAATGTCGATAATTGGATAATTCTTAAATAAAAGAGTTGCTTATACTTGAGTCTTTTGTTAATTCTTAGGTAAAAGCAACCCTTTTAATACAATCGTCTTTATTAACACATTTTAAATGAAGTAATAAATATCATATTTTATTAAAGTTACTGCCAGCTTTAAACAATTTAATATTATAGTATCTGAAACCGTTTTTGTGCTACTTCATCGCAACACAGCAAAAATTGGTTATTACACCCGTGCCATAGTTATGCCTGCTCAAACACAGTCTAATTAAATTCGTTTAAAGTTAAGTCAATTAAATTTTGTGCACTACTGTTCGGTAATACATACATATCATCACGCTTTTTTCCCCAAAGGGGTAGGCAGAGGTGTTTCACATTCACATTTCGCCAGCTATGTTTTTAGTCCCATTAAATAGGGGGCGTGCCTATTGTCATCAACTGGGAACGTTTGTTTACCAAACTCCGGGAAAATCACAATACTGAAATTTCATGATAGAAAAATTCACCAATGCAGTTAATCCGAATCGGTTTATGTTACTCATCGGTAATCTATACAAATATATTCCAATAAATTGTAATATTTGCATGCTGAACTAGTAGTAGGCGAAATATGTTGATCTCATAATATTATAAAAAATGTAAGAACTGTAAAATACCATGTTTCAAGCAAATAAATATGATTATGATTATGAATAAATATAATTGGAGTGTCTGTTTGTAATATTAAAATAACCACTTTTTACTGCATGCATATAAATGTATATACGATACCAAAATAACATTTTTTTAAATTTTCGTCTATCTTTCTGTCTGTCTGTCTCTTTGTTCCGGCTAATCTCTGGAACGGCTGGACCAATTTTGACTTTCACTGTCTGCTGATAAAATAAGGAGTAACTTAGGCTACTTATATTTTAGAAAAAATCTAAAATTATTATAAAAAGTAATTTTGCTTTTGTTAAATTCCACGCGGACGGTGTCGCGGGCACAGCTAGTAATTTAATAAAATGCACCTATTCCGAAACGACGCAATACAAAATAGCATTCAACTTCAAGAAAGGTTTATAGCTATTCATACCGTAGGATGAACAGCTCGTGGTATGAATCAACGAAAGACCCGTCTGGATACCCGATTTATTTAACAGTAATGACATACTATTCCTGGTCGACAACGTCTCCTACATCTAGTGCGACAGGAGGTCTAGACGTTAAACTTAACCTCACGATAGGTATATGATCGGTTCGGTTTTTTTTGGTTCGTTTAAAATGTACTTTACGTGCACGAGATCCGACTGGATGAACTTCTGTTGTACGAGTCAAAGTTTGAACAGTTACTACAGTTACAGTTTCAGACAATGCGTCTGGAACTGTACTGTACTGTGTCCATGTATCCGTCGTCGTTGGATCTGTGATTGTAGTACTATCTACAGTGGTAGTACGTGTCATAGTTGCCAATTTCTTGGATGTAGTAGTCGGAGGTGACCGCCTAGGTGTAATTGTTGGTACTACCCGGTCATATATGTAAATCGGAGTTGTACTTGTAGTCACCTGAAACGTATAATTGTTATTAATTGCAGACAATAATAATACAATAACTCCCTAACGAGGTTTTCCCAAGGGACTACAGTATGGGGTTCTTCAAAAAAGGAGTGAATAGGTTTCTTAAGGGTCGGCAACGCGCTCGTGATGCCCCTGGTGTTGCAGGCGCCTATAGGCTACGGTAACCGCTTACCATCAGGCGGACCGTACGTCTGTTTGCCACCGTCGTGGTATAAAAAAAATAAAAAATAAAAATTACACAGCGCCACCTAGTCCCAAATTAAGCAATTATATTTGCTTGTGTTTTACTAAACAACTGATATACTACTTTACATTTTTTTTTAAATACATATGTAGGTATTATTAATAAATTACACCCAGACACAGAACAAACAATCATGCTCATCACTCAAAGATTTGTCCTGGGTGGGAATCGAACCCACAACCTCCGGCTTAGCAGTCGTGCGGGGTTTTGCTGTTGTCGTTCTTTATATACCCATGGTCAATGACTTGGTCATAGTCGATGGAGGCGGAGTAATGGTACTCCGCTACTATTGGCTGTATAGCCACACAACCTTCCTCGATAATTGGGCTATCCAACACTAATCGGACGTTTTTTCTTTTTGAGATACGGAACCCTTAAAATCATCATCATCATCATCATATCAGCCCAATGACGTCCACTGTTGAACATAGGCCTCACCTAATTTCCGCCACAGCGAGCGATTTTGTGCCGCCGATTTTTTCTTGGATGCGGGCGGCACCCTTAAAATGACATCATGTAAATCAAACATACGATAATCGTCGTTCTAGACGAGAAGAAGAAGAGAGCGTTCGCCTTGTCATTAAAAACTTGATATAAAATATGACATAATGTTTTGGGTACCATGTAAACGTGTGAAAGCGATATTATCGAACGCGATTATCGTATTTTCTCACTCGAGTGTTTCTAGCCCTAAATATGCGAAAAACCTTCTCCATGTACATCAGGACTGTAGCTAGAGTCGAATTTAAGGTAGGGCAACATTGGTCACAGGTAGGCCGGAAATAATAAAAATTATCATTATTGACCTGCCCTCGAAGCACGGGCTCCTAATTCAATCACCATGAATGAATGTCACAAACTGTATTAACTTCGGAAAAGTTTAGATATCTATCGCAATTTTTTTTATTTTTAAGGTAGGGTATTGCCCCACAATGCCCCCTCCTCCCCCCTAACTACTGCCCTGACTTGAATGAGTCCTTAGTTTTCACAGAGACAAAAATACTTACACTCGATTTACAGTGACTGAAGAACTCGCTAAGTTGACAAAATCTATTACAACATTTGGCCAACAGTTCTTTTAAGCTATCTCTCTTCATAGCATAGCCAAGCTTGCTGAAATCATGTTCATCTTGGCTGATGATACGCTTGCGTTCTTTTCGTGGGCCCTCTATAACAAACATAGTATCGCTAATTACAGTATAGTATTGTCGACGCCAGTTGCACTTAATTCAACCTTAACACAGTCGTCATAAGATGACATATCCTAGTTTTGTGTCGAGCCTTACACCAACCACACTACTCAAATACACATACGTCATACATCATACTCATCTAATCACACATTACCACATACATACTGCCACACATTCCCTTCTTGTACACAACCGACACTACACAAACCTAAAATTTTTTAAATTTCTTTTTTTTTTTTCATCACGAACAAGTATGTATTATTATTTTTGGGTTAGAACCATAGAGGCTTCTTTGCTACGTCGCGTCCTACTACTACCAGTTACCACTGATCTATTGTAACGCCCACACATACACTTAGAATTACTTCTACTAGTATGTGGGTTTTCTCACGATGTTTTCCTTCACCGTTAGCAGATGGTTAGTCATGTGACTAGTACATATAAATTACACATAGTGCAATTTATATTGGCCGGTCGAAATCGAACTTGATCCGCATGAGTTCAATGCAGGTCAATCCGTTTGGCCACCATCGCTTATTACAGTATAGTAACAAAATACATAATAGTGGTCTAAAACAATGCTAGTAGCTGAATGGACAAGTGACCGGCATGCAAATCATGCGGTTGGAATTCGATTTCAATCGGCCGTACCAATGTGGATTTCATTTTCTGGAATTTAAAGTACGTACTAGTTAAGTGTCTTAGGTACAATCTGCTGACGGTGAAGGAAAACCTCGTGAGGAGACCCACATATCCTAGAAGTCATTTTAAGTTTCTGTACGTTAAGTTCGCGGGGCGGGGCGGCGGCACCGGGTAGATACGGTCAGACGCGGTTGAAAAAGATCCGGCCCGCCCCTGTTGAGGGCCTTACTGATCGATTGTAGCACCCAAACATACACTTAGAATGAAGAAATTTACAAACAAACAAACATACAAAATACACGCGAAAAACAATACCTTTTCTTGGCAGTCGGGTATAAAGTCGTACTAAGTAACAAAGAAGTACTTGCCCCCTGATTCTGAGCTGTCGGAATATTTTCGGCCAGAAATTAAGTTTATTTAAAGTTAAAAAACATTACGTTACAATATTAGATGGATGTAGACAAAATCTTATATTAATCAGTTTATAAATTTCTATTCGCTAAAAATATTATCTAAAATCTTTATGAAACTTTTATTTATTAATTTATTTAATTTAAGCTGTAAATATACGTCGTTCTAAGATTCGAAAAAGTTTACGATTCGGGAGGAATCCGATGAGTCAGAATCAGGGAACAGGTTTCCATTAGCTACACCAGGTGTTGCCCGGAACTTGACTCCCGTGCATCTTTGTTTTGCCACTAATCAGCTACACTAGAAGATTTTTTTAAATTCGAATAAATAGTTCTAGATATCAAACAGTCAAACAAACACATTCTTCAGCTTAAAAGATCAAAATAGATTGGTCTAATTTTTTTGTTAGTAAAAATACTTGTCATACAAATTTACTTTCATCAAAGTACAATTTCAATACCACTTACGTAGTTCAGCTTTTAAATGTTTATCAACTGTGTTGATGTTTCCTTCAGCACAGAGTCGTGTAAGACTTAACGCCACTTTCGTAGCGCATATCCTGAACATCGGATTTTGATCCAAAGTTAACGTCGTCACGGCGGCTACACATAATATGCCCAGGGAAATAGTCACCAGATTCATTCTTAAATTGAACAATAATACAATTATAGAAAATACATTGAATACACTAAGTTTATTAATTATAATATGATAAATAAATATTAGTTATACTAAAATAAAATAAAGCTTTTTCATAGCAATTTATCTGAGCTACCGGCAGTGTTGGGCACATTTTAATTGCAATTAACAATTAATGATAAATTGCTTGTTAATTGCCACCAAACAACTAACAATTAATTAATGGTATTTGTGAAAAAAATTACTATATTTAATATTTCTTGCAATTTTACACAATTACAATTTATTAATTGTTAGTTATTTGGTGGCAATTAACAAGCAAGTGTAAACTGACTTACATTAAATATTAAGTAATTTCCATCGCTTTGGTTTAACATTTTATATAAATGCTAACCAAGTAATGGAAAAATTCAAACCCATGACCAATTCCGTGTGTTCAAGTCCCTTGAACACACGGAATGGCAGGGTCGCGGGTTCAAGTCCAGTCGTTGGTTTGAATTTTTCCATTATTTGTTTAGCATTTATATAAAGTGTAAACTGATTGTCATAATGAAAATATAAACTGGAAACTGACAGACATTAATACTTTTTTTTTAATTTTAATACTTCTCTTTTGAACAAAACAGAAGACCGTAGACCTGGGGTTAGCGGGCCTAAATCAATAATCGAACAAAAAAGAATGCAAATAATATCTTTGATGCCCTTTGAAATTTTAATACCTTTACATTAAAATATATATAACCAATGATATTGTATGTTAAAAAAGGTGTAGATAGGTTACCTACATAGCGTTCGATCTTTGGAAATGGCACACAAACGCACACATAGATATCGTAATAATGCAATGTCAAAATACCTTCGCCGTCAAGAGAATGATGATATGAGAATAAAGTTTGCTAATAAGACTATTTTTAGTGTTCCACCTTTCGAGCGCTTATAACCTATCTATACCTTTTTTAACATACAATATCATTGTATATAATATTATTATTTGTCAATACTAAAGCTGAAACACCCCAAAAGTATTTTTATTGTAATCAGAATAAAAAATATAATTTAAAAAGAATTAACGCTCACGAAGCATAGCATAATATGTCCTGCTTATTGCTGCCTATTATTTATTTATATTTAATTATTATTCTATCATATCTGACACTTCTCTTTTACTTTTTCCCTCTTACGTTGGCGTTTTTTAAGTTGTCCATAACATTTTTTTGTAAATTTGTACAAAATAATATAAATTAAATAAATTTATGTATAACAATTAAATAGGTAAGTATATACTTAACGACCGCACTCAGAGACGTCAATTAGCATTAATCTGTCATTAACACAATTTTTTCATCGAATAATAGTCTTTAGGCCCATTGACTTAAGAATTACATGTTTTTACTAAATAAACTTTAAAGTTAAGTAACGTTTCTAAATACGGCAGTAAGTATATAATATAATGTATTACAGCGTATGAAAGATATAATTTTAGAATAAAAACTTTAATTATTTATAAAGATTGATTGAGCCTCGCTACCCTCAGTCAGGACTGCCGTTTTGTTTTTGGAAGAGTTAGAATAAATTCCAGCGTGCCAAAAACCTACCCAAAGATGTCTGTACCAGCTCTCGGATTAGCTACTATATCAGAGAGCCTACTATGAATCCGATCTCGATTTAGTCGTAACCGATAACGCTGTCTAATATTCGAAAATTTAAATAATAATATGGTAGATATCACTTTCAAACATTTGATAAAAACATCGACTCTGACGAAATTGCCCACAGGCCACAACACTGTCACGATGTCGTCAACGTAGAAAGCCCAGCGTCACTATACCGTGCCATAGTGGCACGGTATAGTGACGTGACGTGCAAATTTACGTTACCCTGTCGTAAAAATGCACGCCACGGATTACTACGTTACACATTTCTTACGCTTGAAATTATTTATTGTTTTATCTCAGAGCACTAGACGTCCCTCATCAAGTGATAGGTATTAATAAACCTGAATCAAATTGAGCCGCGCACCGCTTCAAACGTAGTCCGACGGTCGTTTTGCGGTGACGATAATGTAGTATAATGACGTGAATTACCACGTCCAGTCCCGTCGCCTGTTAACAGCACTATTTGACTAGGAAATGTGCATAAGGCGGCCTTATGCACATTAAAGCCTAAGCCTATATCGAGATTCCTAGTAAGCTCTCAAAATAGCGCTAGTTGTTCGGTATGTAGTTTTTTTTTTTTTTTTAAAAGACAACGCCCCCACTAGGGAACAAGCCCTGTGTCGCGGGGAGCTTTACAAACATGAAACTAACGGACACAAAGTACACCCAGACTAGAAACAAATATCTATGAATCACACAAATATTTGTCTCGTGTGGGAATCGAACCCACGTCACCCAGCACGGCGATGTAGTGGCGAGGCGACCACCTTAACCACTGCGCCACGGTGACAGTCAATAAATCTTTATTGTATCTTTAAAGTATATGCACTGCGTTCACGAAAAATGGACTTTATATTATTAGAAAATAACGTTACCTGAGTTATATGTTCTTTTAGATGAGTTGTAGACACAAGAACTTTTTAGAAAATCAAAAACTAGCACAGAATCTTCGTCTCTAAATGTGCCAATCAAATGAAAATGTGAAAATCATCTTCTTAAAATTCAAAATTAGAACTGAACATAGCGTCCTTAATCGTAGCAGCCGAATAAAATACTAGAACAGCAAGTTCATATAAATTCTTTCTATAATAACGCTAACAATTCAAAAAGGAATTCAAATAATTCAAAATATCTGCCTTTTGTTCATTCTATTCAGGCTTATTCAGAATGTATGTAATACATTTTTATGAGACCTATGAATATGTATGTACGACTTACGAGACTGATGTAAGTATATTAACAAACAAAGCCAAATAAATGTCAACAAATGTTCATAAGGCCAGTTCACTGACAAGATTAAGCCTTGAGAAGAGCTGGCAAAAACCTTAGGTCACTCTTTTCGATCGCCAAATATTTTATTTTGAGACTAGAAGTCGCGAGTCTTCGCTCCCATCGTTCTTTATTTTGCCACTGCTCAGCTCCTATGCCCCGTAGAGTGATGTTATATACTCTATAACCTTCCTTGAGAAATGGGCTATCCAACACAAAAGATTTTTTCAAATCGGACCAGTAGTTCTTGAGATCCTAGCGTTCAACCAAACAAACAAATTCTACAGCTTTAACATAGTATATATATAAACAAATCATCATCAGCAACCCATTAAGTCCCACTGCTGGGCTCGAGTCTCCTCTCCTCTAACTAGAGAGCTGAGAGGGTTTTACTGGCCTGTTGGTCTAGTGGTTAGTGGCCCCGACTGCTAAGCCGGAGGTCGTGGGTTCGATCCCCACCCAGGACAAATCTTTGTGTGATGAGCATAAAGGTTCGTTCTGTGTCTGGGTGTAATTTATCTATAATATGTATGTATTTAAAAAAAAAAATTCAGTGAAAATATTAAAAAAAAAAAACAACTGATATACATCAGTTGTTTAGTACCCATAACACAAGCAAATATAATTGCTGACTTTGGGACTAGATGGCGCTGTGTGCATGTGGTAGAATATTATTATATTATTTTAGGCCATAATCCACTCACGCTGGCCTAGTGCGGGTAGGTGGATTAGACATACTCATAGAATTTCTTCTACGGTATGTGGGTTTCCTCACGATGTTTTCCTTCACCGTTTGCAGATGGTAAGTCACTTGACTAGTACATATAAATTCCACAAAGTGGAATCCACATTGGTACTGCCGGTTGGGATCGAACTCGGACCGCGTTATTTGCACGCCGGTCCCTCCATTCCATCCATTCAGCCACCATCGCATAAAGAAACACTATTTTAAAAAATGAATATAACCTGTTTTTTGTCGAACATCTTACGGTACCAACTATGGATTTGAAAACAATAGAAGTATTTTGTAAACAAATTATTTTGCACTAAAAACCTTATGTAGAAACGACATAACACAGAAAAACACATTATTCAGCCACATTTGAGGGAGCAGAATGACCCGGTATTACATTAAGAAAAACACATTATTTATTCAGCCACATTTGACGGAGCAGAATGACCCGGTATGACATTAAGAAAAACACATTATTCAGCCACATTTAAGGGAGCAGAATGACCCGGTATTACATTAAGAAAAACACATTATTCAGCCACATTTGAGGGAGCAGAATGACCCGGTATGACATTAAGAAAAACACATGATGCAGCCACACTTGAAGAAGCAGAATGACCCGGTATGACATAAAGAAAAACACATGATGCAACCACACTTGAAGGAGCAGAATGACCCGGTATGACATAAAGAAAAACACATGATGCAGCCACACTTGAGGGAGCAGAATGACCCGGCCGATATAACACCACAAGCCATGACTGTTTAGTGAGCATGATAATTGTAGACTTGTAAATATATAGAACGATTCAAATAAATAGGTATTTTAACAATTGCGTCACAATAAATGTATTTGTATATTATGTTTATCATACAAAACATTCCCATATACATGATGTAATCGGTAAGTGTCAAGACATAACATCTTGTAATAACAAGTAAATATAATTAAAAAAAATTAATAACCCGACTGCAAAAAATCGGCAGAGAGCAACGCACTAAAAAGATCGAAAAATTATTGTAATATATCTAATCTCCATTTGATTCCCTTTATTTTGATACTCTACTCGATAGGTTTGGTTAAAAAAAAATAGAACTATAAAAATAGATACCCATATCGATAGCTTTGGTTTAAAAAAAAATGTAACTTCTTACAATTTGGCGTCAAAAGCCCGCCATTAAGTCTTTTTATTCTTAAAACCTATCTAAGGACACTTGGGTTTTCTAGACGAATCTAACGATATCCTAACTGTCAAAATCCATCCAGCCGTTTGGAAGATTCGTGGGAATAAAGAAATTTACAAATATACAAGATACCTTATAAGATACGATACCAGATATCCTGACAGTCGGGTAAAAAAAACTTCAAACTGATGTCGAAAGTACGTTAGATACCTAATAACTAAAATGACATCAGTAACTTTTTAAAAATCAAACGAGAAGTATCCCATATTGTGACATTAAACACTCCCATACATTTAGTATGAGATTAGTAGAAGGTTTTAGTTTCCTAATAAATAGTCCAATCCAAATATATATGTTACCAGAAATGTATTAAATCTAGGATTTGGATGCAAATCCTAGGATATTTATACAATTCCGAAGCTATTTAGGAAATATATAAAATATTGTTTCAAAAACTATTTAATACATAGATATCCTGGGAATGTGTACATTTCCTAGGAATTGTATATAACTCCAGTATCGTTCTGTAATAAAACACGTTGTTAAAATGAGAATAATTGAGACAATCAGGTAACAATCATTCCGTAAAATATTATATCTTCAAAATAACCCTAACCTAACCAGTCAGAGTCGGATTGCTCTGAATCGGGGGGTGGTAAGTACCCTCCCCTTGCCCCGCTATCACCGCGTACCTAATGATATCTCAAATGTTTTACATTTCCGATTGCTATTTACGAAATGTACCTATAGATTTCCTAGGACATGTGTCTAATATAATTTATTTCACACATCCATGCGATTTTAGGAATTACATACATGTCCTAGGAATTATATACAATAACGGATTACATACATTTCCGTTAACATATATAAGAATAAGAATGTTTATATACTAGCTACAGCCCGCGGACCGCTTGAAATTGGGGTCCCTTGACCGCGAGTAACTCTATCCATAGGATATAATTTATCGGACGCTATGTAGAATTATTTTTACATCTGGGGTTGTTTCTTACTTTTAAGTTTTAATAAACAGGTGGGATATTTGTTCTTTTTTTTATTATTTTTATTTACTAGATGTCACGCGGGCCTTCGCTGCCGTCGCTTTTGTTTGGCCACTGCTCAGCTCCTATTGGCCGTAGCGTGATGTTATATAGCCTATAACCTTCCTCGATAAATGGGCTATCTGACACTAAAATAATTTTTCAAATCAGATCAGTAGTTCCTGAGATCCTAGCGTTCAAACAAATAAACAAACTTTTTAGCTTTATAATAAGTATTAGTATAGATTTTAAAAGTAAATTCGTATAAAGAGCTAAAATAATATCTTTGTAGAAGTTTCCCAAAATGATAATAGCAATGTGTAAATTATACTAGCCGCTATACCTTACCATACTTACTATGATTTTGTTTGAAACCTATACTATAATGAAAACTCATTTGGTATTTTGCTGCGTAAATTTCTACGCTACCCAAACTTTGTAACTATCAGGTATATGATATACAATGACCAAAAAATGTACCTACAAAAAATCGACGTCTCCCCTTAGATGCACAATCAATTATGTTGTTCAAGTCACGCTCAAAAATATATTTACTGTAAAATTATAATGTCTCCAGTCCATGGATTCGTGTAGTAAAGCAATTAAAACAGCCAAAACGGTCCAGCCGTTTGAACGTGAAGAAGTAACAAACATACACACAAACTTTCACCTTTATTGGGCCTGTGCACTCCTATTGAGTACGTGGGTAAGCGCCGCCGCCCTTACACACTCTGCCCACCAGTTATGAGGATGAACTTACTTAAATTTTCCCCCGTGTTTCGCGCCATACGGCTCATCAATGTAAAAGCTACTGAAATCATCATCATCGTCATTATTTCAATACACACAGGGGCACAGGTCTCCTCCAAAGAATGTGGAGGGAATTTAGCCTACTATACCACGCTGGCCAGACGGGTTCGTATAGGGTTTGTTTAGAATTTTCCTTTTCAAGCAGTACTCTTGTCTGTATAAGATCCCTTCGCCTATTACGACACCCACCGGTTAAGATGGGGTAGTGACATTATGTATTCTTAATCCGTCACCGTACCCTGCTGAAATTTATAAAAGTTTAATAGCTATGTAATGATCTTTGATGTCACACACACATGTCAGTGATATCATCATCATATCAGCCCAAAGACGTCCATTGTTGAACATAAGCCTCACCTAATTTCCGCCACAGCGAGCAGTGTCAGTGACATAGTACAATTAAATTACAATATCACTTTGGAATTTTCTGCAAAGGTATTGTAACTTTGTTTGAATAATAAATAAATAAATTAGTGTTATGGAATTCTTATCTCATCGATTAATAGGTGTTCTACACGGTTATAAACTTGCGTACCAACAAAGTGATCTTGGTGGGAGCTTGGTTGCAATCCGCGTAGTTTGTATGAAATTTGGTTTACAACAGCCGGCTACACGGTTGGAATCCACCAAGGGCACCTCTGTGGTAGACAAGTTTATAACCATGTAGCACAGCTTTAACATAGCTGTTGATACGTGAGTGTGATCATGTGATGCGAACTACGTAAAGGCAATACTTCTTCTTCGTCGCTCCATCAATGCTGAGGATCGTGACTCATCACACACAGTCTATTACAAAGCAGCGTTTAATTTTTTTTTAAATAAAGAATATTTTTAATACATCAAAATACAAGTAGAGTAAAACCTTTTTTCTAGATAGATAGAATACTCTTTATTGTACACCACAAATGTAAATTACAGAAGTAAAAAGAACTTAACATAAAAGAAGAAGTAGTGACAATAGGTAGTCTTATCGCTATATCGTGATATGTGCCACGCCAGTGCCACGTCAATGACACGCCAGTGCCGTTCTGTGTGCTTCGCGCCTAAGGAGTCCACATTTTCTGCATCGTATGTACATTTCTACCGGATCGTAGTGTTCTTTAATTCTTTATATAGGAAGTCATACAGGTGCGTCCTCTGACCTCGAACGGATCGCGTGAATCTGTTGTTCAAAAATGTCGACACCCGCTGTGCCGCCACCGCCGATGCTCCGGGGCAAATTAAATCGATTGTTGGTAGAACAGTTGCGCCGATACGATGCGACCTATGAAAAAATGTGGACGCCTATTGAATTGCAATTGTGCGGCTAGCACCACAGGGTATAAAACAATGTAAACAATATTAAATGTTATAATAATAATAATAATTCCGCTCTGGGGAAGTCGTTATCTTCTCATAAGATTAACGCAAACTTGGAGGGCAAATTAGTGTGGCTTTTCAAACACTTGCCGTATTAACAAAAAAATGTACCGCAAGTTTAAATGAAGAGCCCACAAACCGCAGGGCAGCTAGAGGCGAACTGAATGTGAGTGGCGACACTGCGGTCCTGAATGCCCCTGAGAGTCGGTCTAGGCCTCGTCCCCAGCACTTCTTTGTTGACTGACTGCAGGAGTGGATCTCAAAGAACGACCACAGAACTCTCAACTCCTGGTTTGCCTTAACCAGCTGACTAGAGAGGGGTCGCCAGAGTTTTATGCTCGGGGGTGAAAGTGTCATTTTTCAATGGCATAATTACAAGGAAACCCGCGGAAGGGTCTCCGCTTAGGATCCGCCATGGCAAAATCTGCGCCGCACCGCTCGATTTTTTTTACAGTAAAGATCTTAGATTTATCATTAAGTACGCTGTGTTTTATCAATAAGATGTACAAATATTTGTAAAATTTAATCGGTAGTTATTATAAATTATATATTGATTTGACGTTAATTGATTGCATATTATTCCTCTAATTTAAAGGTAAAATGTCAAAAATATAAAATAATAGAAAAATATTAGTCAAGAAATGTCAAAAACAAAACGAATAAAAAATAAGTAGTTATAATGCATGCAATTAAATGTCAAAATACTGAAACAAAAATTTGCTCTTTAAAGTTTAATATTTCGTAAATGGACTATTAAATCGAAAAATAATGTTAGTAACCCCCAAGTCATTTTAGAAGACCTATTCAACGATACCCCACACGATGGGATAGACAACAAAAAAAATATTCATCCCCACTTCACAAAAATATTTTCCAAAATTTTATTTTAACACTTTGTCGACGTAATTGATATACATACTCCTAAAAAATTACAGCTTTCTAGTACTAACGGTCTCTTAGCAAAACCTCGGACAGACAGACATAACGAAACTATAAGGGTTCCTAGTCAGAACTACGGAACCCTAAAAATGTCAGAAAATAAATTAATAGAAGGATATAAATTTAAACTTTGATATCAAATGTCAAGGCTTAATAGTAAAAAAAAAATATTAATAGGCTTATTTAATAATTAATAAAAATAATAATCACAGTCAATATCATCAGCCAGAAAATCTGTGACGTTGTAATATACTCTGTATAAGAAAGTTTTTCAATAAGTTTTTGAATACATTGCTATTTAGCTTCTTCCAATCTTTAGGTAATTTGTTATATATGTTACCGGCAATCTGTATAATCCGGTATTGTATCTACCTAGGTAATGTATAGAATACCTAAAACGTATAGGTAATGTATGAAATAATATTTATTTTATACTTTGCTTAGGTATTCTATACAATACCGAATGCGCAGCCGATAATGTATGTATAAGACGAGAGCAAACGTGTTGCGACTTGTTTACTTGCTATCATTTCGAATTTTTAGTTTCACGTTAATTTTATTGTGACTTTACAGTTGTAGAAAGATATTTTTTTGTACCCTTTTCATAAAGACTATTTTTAAGAAGCACCCTAATTGTTAATTTTAATAAAGTTGATTTGAAATACTTGTGTTATCAAAATCAAAGTCCCGATGGTGGCTAAGCCAGTGTCAGCCACACTTGTGTGATGAGCACGATCATTTGTTCTGAGTCTGTGTGTAATTAATCTCTATTATAGACTTATGTAACTAAAAAAAAATGTATTTAAGTAATCTATCAGTTATCTAGTGGCATCTAGGTGGCGTGGTGTGTGAATGTGAAAAAAGAAAAGAAAAAAAAAACATGTATGTGCGCTAGTTGCTAAATTAAATAGTAATAATAAATAAGATTCAAAATGGTAAAGTATATAATGGACATGGACAATAATATTCATAATATTTCATCCATTGCCTGAACACCCCAGGTATTCCATACATTGACAAGATATTGTATAGAATACCTGAATTATACAGATTGCCGGTAACATAGTTAATAGGAGCTATACAGAAGACACTTTTGCGCATGAGGCTCGTGTTGACTTTGTGTGTGGCCTTGTGTAATTATAACGTCATTTGTAAATATTCTAAACTCAGAGGTAGGTAAGTTGAAACGTATTTTAATAAATACAACCTACTTAATGAGTTTTATAATAGCTGGCGAAATGCGGGTGTGATACACCTCTGCCTACCCCTTCGGGGAAAAAGGCGTGATACTATGTAATGTATATAATTTGAAGAAAACTTAGTTCCTAATCACAAAAATATACTTCAACGTTAATTTATTTTATATAAATTTAGTTCATCATCATCAGCAACCCATTATTGTCCCACTGCTGGGCTCGGTTCTCCTCTCCTCTATTCTGAGAGCTGAGAGGGTTTTAGGACGTAATCCACACACGCTGGCCTAATGCAGGTTGGTGGATCAGACATACAATTAGAATTTCTTCTATGGTATGTGGGTTTGCAGATTTTGTTAAAGCTTCAAAATTAATTGAAGTATTAAATTACAACCAAAATAAAAAAAAAACATATTAAAAAGAATTATGTAATAGAAGCCCGACAAAAATCAAAGCAACATTTAATCGATAATTATTATATTGTAATATAAAATTGCTATGAAAAGTCTAGCAGTAGAGGCTTATTTCATCAAGTGAACAAATTCTGCTGCAGCATTCATCCAAAAGCGATCGTGCGAAAGCTTGGTGCAACTTCAGCCGTGTTGAAATATCCATCAGAACCGTAACATCACGTCTCTCCCCAGCTACAACAAATAAGAAAGATACATTATTGATGCTTAAAAGAATGTATCTAACGTCTTCTGTGTTCTCTAAATATCCGATTTCTGGGTACGGGCCTCCTCCAAATATTTTTGAGGGAATTTAGCCTACTATACCACGCTGACAGACAGACGGGTTGGTATAGAGTTTTGTATCGAATTTTCCTTTCCTCGCAGTGCTCTTGTCTGCCTAAGGCATTATTATTATAATATACCTCCCTAACGAGGTTTTCCCAAGGGACTACAGTATGGGGTTCTTCAAAAAAGAAGTGAATAGGTTTCTTAAGGATCGGCAACGCGCTCGTGATGCCCCTGGTGTTGCAGGCGCCCATAGGCTACGGTAACGGCTCACCATCAGGCGGACCGTACGCCTGTTTGCCACCGTCGTGGTTTAAAAAAAAAATTATAAAATTTGTTACAGTAAAATTAAATAGTGGATTGATAAATTTCAAGTCATAAACTTTACTAAAACAAATTTATTATTCATAATTTCAACCCATAAACGTCCCACTGCTGAGCACGGGTCTCCTCCAAAGAATGTGGAAGGAATTTAGCCTACTATACCACGTTGGCCAGACGGGTAGGTTATATATAGGGTTTGCATCGAATTTTCCCTTTCTTGCAGTGCTCTTTTCTGCATAAGGTTACAAATTAAATTTATTATTATTTACTGTTTAATTTGCAATCTCTGACTAGATAATAAATAAATGAAACAACATGGCGATGGAACCACCGGTACCGCCATTCTCCGTAGACCATAGAACTAGTGACTTTGAATTAGTGAAATCATTGAATTATGAGATTCCCTGTGAACCAAACAATGACAGATGCCGATGGACTACGGAGAAACGCCCCAAAACCGAGTCGTTACCTTTACGTCGAGTCCCGTTACGTCGAGTCTTAAAGACTATTGATATAATATAATAATAATATTCTACCACATTC
The DNA here is from genome assembly GCA_905147015.1 of Laspeyria flexula. Taxonomy (NCBI): domain Eukaryota; kingdom Metazoa; phylum Arthropoda; class Insecta; order Lepidoptera; family Erebidae; genus Laspeyria; species Laspeyria flexula. The sequence continues at coordinate 3,394,899 of LR989964.1, read as the reverse complement.
ACACAGCGCCACCTAGTCCCAAAGTAAGCAATTATATTTGCTTGTGTTATGGGTACTAAACAACGGATATACTACTTAAATACATTTTTTTTTTGTAAATACATACATATTATAGATAAATTGCACCCAGACACAGAACAAACCTTTATGCTCATTACACAAAGATTTGTCCTGGGTGGGGATCGAACCCACGACCTCCGGCGTAGCAGTCAGGGTCACTAACCACTAGACCAATAGGCCAGTCAAATATATTACTGTAAGTAAGTATTGATGGACTAAAATTGTGACTACTTTAGGTAATTGTCTTGATTCCACGTTAAAGGAATGAAAGCGAGTATTCTCGACATTGAGGCAATAAATACGTGGTGACTCTCACTACTTGACGTAGAGAGACTCGACCAAAACAGGGAACAATCCCCCAAAACTTACCATGGACATAATATTCGGAATCGAAGTCGTTATTCTGGGGTGATAGCCCGCAGACCATCGTGAAAACAATAACGAGTTGTTTTGCACAATATGAAATGAATTGCTCCGGAGGATTTTGTTCGACACACGTTGCACTTACAACACAAACTATCAACAAAACTGTCAACACCTTCATCTTTATTTCGATAAGATAATATTCTCTTGAAAGGTGCTGACCATTCGACATAACCTGCTTTACTAAGCGAAAACATCATACAATTATAACTAGTGGACTGTTATTATTAATATCGATGATCCGGTAATCCAGTCTTTTTCAAAGTGTGGGTCGCGATTCCTAAGTGCTTATCGAGGGGTCGCCGGCGAAAAGAAAAATAAAAGTTAATATTAATTTTGTGTAAATTAGTATTTAACCTACTAACACTAACAAATATAACCTAATAAAAACAAGATCATCATTATATCAGCCCAATGATGTCCACTGCAGGACATACATAGGCCAACAAAACTAATAAATGGAATAAAGTACTGTAAAATGTAAAATGTTTTGTAACGCTAACAACACGATGTTTGTTTTCAAATTGCGCGGCTCTTCTTCATTGCATTAATCATTTCTCCTTCAACAACAAGAAAGCTGATATTCCCACGGCTTATGGTAGAGTGTAGGTGATGTAGGTCTTAATAAAGAATATAGGTACCATAATACAGAAAATTATAAACGTAGTGTTCTTAGGGTTCCTTACGAAAAAGGCACATAGGAACCCTTATGATCTCGCTCTGTTCGTCCGTCTGTCTGTCCATCTGTCACAGCGTTATATCTCGGGAACTACTTCTGCTATCAACACGAAATTTGGTATAGTTTTAAACACTGCTGATCCAATTTCATTTTTATTTAAAAAAACTTCTTGCACAAAGTATGTGAGAAAAGGCGGGCTTAGTGCTAAAAGCATTCTCAACCTTTAATTTTTCAACCCATAAAGGGGTCGAGTATTCGAAAAGATTGAAAAACACTGCGTTAATCTCATCATGCATTTCTATACTTTCCACGCCGATCCACTCAGCGACGCGGGCGCAACGGGCGGTACCGACGGCGAAGCGGCGCGCGCGGCGTACAAAATGGAAAGTAAAAAGTGTAACAAATATATTTTTAAAATATACTTAGCTCCGATTAAATATAAAAATTGAAAACGAAATACGACATTAAATTGCGACTTTGCCATTCTGTTTGTAAATACACTCTTAAACTTTACGCGGCAATTGCGAAAGGAGTTTTGAATACAATATCAGTTCCAAAATCAAAATAATAAGTCATCTAACAACAATAATTTAAAACCAAAATTTGTTTGTTTTCACTGTAATAAAAATCACTTGATTTTTATTTCGTGAACTACCAATTAACGAACAATTACAATGTTAAACAATTACAATTATAAATACGATAATATACTTAATTGATCGTGTAATAGTAAGATGAGTTGTTGTGTACTCGTATGTTAGGTGTGCTATATGAAGGAGGCCATTGACATAATGAAATAAAAAATAAATGAATTCTGTAAAGGTTGTTCATGTCCAGTTTATTTTATATTATGTGAACAGTAGTTAGATGTGAACATTGGAGAACTTTTCGATGGTTTTGTTATCTAAAATCATCATTTCAGTGCAATCAACGGGTATGATCCACAGAGTCCAAGATTAGGTGTTTGCAGCTGTCCAGTTAGTAAGGAGTTAAGGACATAACCACCAAATTTTGCCCATCAGTTAGGTCAACAAGACTAACATTTTGGGATTGCTTTACCACCGGGTTTCGACTGGCCTGTTGGTCTAGTGGTTAGTGACCCTGACTGCAAAGCCGGAGGTCGTGGGTTCGATCCCCACCCAGGACAAATCTTTGTGTGATGAGCATAAAGGTTTGTTCTGTGTCTGAGTGTAATTTATCTATAATATGTATGTATTTACAAAAAAAAATGTATTTAAGTAGTATATCAGTTGTTTTGTACCCATAACACAAGCAAATATTATTGCTTACTTTGGGACTAGAGGGCGCTGTGTGAATGTGGTAGAATATTACAAAAAAGAACGGGTAGAAGCAATCTTGTGTGTTAAATATCATTATTTGCCGTTATTTCGGTAAATTACCCTAAATTATGAGGAACAACAAGGGGGTCGGGCCAGGATATAACTAATATAGAGACAAGGTAAAATTTAATCTGTTTATTTCAGAGGAAGCCTGCATTGATTGAACATTACATTCTCTTTCATCTTTAAAATTAAAGATTATTTAAAGAAAATTATATAAAAATATAATTTGTTATTATTTTATAAATTTAATATTCAAATCTATAATTATGACTTCTGTGATTCTAACAATTGTGACTGCAACCGATAGAAATATAGAAAGTAACATGATAATATATTACACATCTTGAAACGTAAATAGGCAATCATATTTCTTGGTCTGAAAAGATTGATTTTGTATGCAATAAACTTAGAGTACTACTATGTATGTTTACATTAAATATTAAGAGCATTTCCTTTGCATCTATATAAAAAATATATATTTAATCATTTAAGTTATAGTAGTTAAATTAAAGTCCGTGGGACCGCCATGTGATGGCAGATTACTGCTGGAATATGAAGAGACCGTCCGGGTCAAAGACATATATAAAAATATATATTTTAAGTAAAAAATGGCAATAACAATACTCAAAAACAAATGCAACAAAAGTCTAAATTAAATTAATTTCTTCTACATGAAAATTAATTTCTTTTAAATGTGGATGTGATACACCTCTGCCTACCCCTTCGAGGAAAAAGGCGTGATGCTATGTTTTTTCATCTACATATTATTAGAATGGTAACTTTTATTAGGTAACTCAAATTTCATATAATCAACACAGCCATCTCCTCAAAGTAGTTGTTCATAAAACTTTAACAATTATACATTCAAATTGTTTTAGTAGCAACAGCCCCCTGATTCTAAGCTGTCGGAAAATTTTAGGCCCGAAATGTCAGTTTAATCAAATTTAAAAAACATAATGTTAAAGAAATAGATAGTTGTAGGAAAGAATCTTAAATTAATCAGTTTTTAATTTTGTATACGGTAAACTATTTTCTAACATTAAATAACTTAAGCCGTAAAAATTGATTCGAAAAAGTTTACGATCCGGGAGCAATCCGACGAGTCAGAATCAGGGGGCAGAGTTGAATACAGAGAAACGTATTAATCAGGTAGGCTGTATAAAGTACAAAACTTTTGACACATACAACTGCCATACTTAGAGACGTTACTTAACTTACGTGTAATTCTTAATCTTAACTCGATACGCTTAAAGACGATTATTCATTGATAAAATTGCTCTGAGTGCGGCTGAGTGTCCAAAATTAAAAGAAAATAACAATTAAAAGCAAAAAAGTCAAATTACCAAACCACACTAGGTACTTTATTCATGTTTCTCAGCCTAATATTCCTAATGTAAGGACTTAAGTAAGTGAATTGCTCGCGGTGTGCTTTTTTTGTTCGTACGACATCAGATTCACGTGGATAAGTTGGAAGTTCATTTGAATGTAGAGAACTCGGAACTGGATCAGCAGGTGTTGGAACTACTTGTATATATTGATCTGGTGTAGTTGCAGTCATCTGAAAAAAGTAAACGAGTTTTAAACTAACAGATAATAAAATTAGCATCAATCAATAAAATCATCAAGGCATACACATTAGTAGTTTATGCAACTGTCATATAAGAAGGGGTATTAAAACACGAGAGTCTGTTTATGCGATAATAGGTTGACTCGAGTGTTTTAACACCTAAGTTATATGCAGTTTCATACACTACTTTATCTTCACTCATACGAAAAATTGAAATTAAACCAACAAAAACACGATCGGCAAAAAATCTATGGGAAGCGCGGGAAATTAAGTTCAAACTACGCATGCGTGCGTAATTTTTTTCACAGTTCGAACTGAAAAAACTATGAAAAAAAAGGCGCCTTTTTTTTCATATTCAGCCTAAAACCATAGTTTAATGAATTAATAAAAAAAAAAGATAGCGGTACTAAGTATAATGAGTTTTATGATACAGTTGGCGGTACTATAATGAGTTTTATTTTTTATTTTATGTATATGTGTTTATAAAGTGCGTCTGTATAGAACCGTTTTTGAATTTGTAATTGGAATTTTTCGATTTGAGTGTAGATAAAAGTATATAAAAAAGTAATATCCACTAGACCTCCCACGTACGTACAGGCTCTGGGGTGAACTTCCAACAGCGGTGTTTCCTTAGCGCTATGAAATGTCGTTCTTCAAACGAGGTTTAAAGAGAGATATTCTCTGAAGGTAGGTAACGGCTTGGCTGTGCCCCTAACATTGCCAACGTCCATGAGCGGCGGGAACCACTTACCATCAGGTGGGCCAACTGCTCGTCTGCAACTTCAGGCAAAAAAAAAAGACAAAAATACCTACAAGTATTTTACAGTGACTGAAGAAATCGCTGATTTTGCAAATTTTTTTGCAACATGTTCTTAGCAGCTCTCTTAAGCTTTCACCATAGCCTGAAGGACTGGCATCATCTTCATTATGAACTTCGATGACACGCTGGCGATTTCGTCGTGGGACCACTATAACAAAAGTAATGTAGGAATCATAATATATCTGCCTTAGAAGAAATGTACAACGTAACAGAAGTTAGTTAAAAATAAAGTAATTGAGTAGTCATCGTCCAGAGAGAAGACGTGTACTGCGATACAAACTTATACATTAGGTAAAACAATTTCAACTTGGAACTTTAAGTTGAAATTTCCAAAAAGCCTAAAAAATAAATTAGGTATGAACCTAATGATATTATGTCAAGAGAATGAATTAAGGAACGGAAACAAAACAAATATATGAGACGAATGTGAAAGGAAACGTTGGAAGGGGAAGACCTAGAAGAACGTACCATGACCAAATAGGTGACGTTCTAAAGAAGGGACAGATCAGGAGTACCCTCGACGGGCGAGAATGCGTGAAAAGACTGATGACATGAACGTTGATGAAGAAGCCAAAGATGTGTGTCAGAATCGTAGCAAGTGGAAGGAAATGGTCTCTGCCTACCCCTCTATTGGGAAGGAGGCGTAATCTATATGTATGTATGTATTATGAACCTAAATTCCAAATTTCAGCTTTTTACTATTTCCGGCTGTGCATGTTAGTTACAAATAACGATATCACAAACAATTCCCCCAATGCAACATTGCCAAATTCGCAATCAGAAATTTTCTTCAATAGTTTGAGATTATACACTTATTTGGATATTTGATTGACTAGATTTTTGTCACGTCATAGTTCACTAAATTGCACTCAACCTGAAAGATTTAGGTAAGTTGGTAGTGGGAAGGATAACATACCAAATCATTTAAAAGTGTTTATACAAACAAAGTGGAACACCGCAGTTTAGTGTCATTTTTCGGGGCTAAAGTGTATTGAACATATTTTAAAAATATGGCTTCGATTAAATAATAAGAATTTAAAACATGAAATATGACACTAAATTGAGACGACGCTCCCAAAACAAAGACGGAAGATTATATTTATACATTTAAGAAATTGCAAAAGAACTTGCTTTCAAGTTAATCTCACTTGTTTTATTAGTGTCTGTTAACGAGCTTGGCTTGGTTTTTGATGAATACCATACAAAATATATTAATAAATAAAAATTAAAGATTGTTTAGAAAGAGAGGGAATATTATATAGAGATAGAGTAGAGAAAGTTTAAGATTAAGCAGTGTAGTACAGATACAAAATTGATTGCAAAAGGGGAGTTTTGTTCAATATCTTAAAAATTATACACAACTGACCTATTAAAAAAAAACCAGATACTCTATTCGCAAAATCCTATAAATAGAATATCTGATTGAGGTCAGACTCCTGAGGAAACGTACCCAAAAGGCTACCGCGTTGGAAGGCAAAATAATATTTAAAATTTATGTAATTCAAATACATACATAAGATCATACATAGCATCATGCCTTTTTCCCCGAAGGGGTAGGCAGAGGTGATTCACACCCACATTTCGCCAGCTATGTTTGGTCCCATGAAATAGGGGGCGAGCCTATTGTCATCAACCGAGAACATTTGTTTACCAAACTCCGGGAAAATCTCAATACTACAATTTCATGATAGAAAAGCCCAAAACCATTTTCACCCGACCTGGGTATTGAATCCGGGACCTCTTGCACAGCAATCGTATACACTTCCCGCTGCGCCACCGAGGCAGTTCAAATACGATGTAAAAAGTGTTTGATGAATAAACGAACTGATTTTAAAAATTGAATTGAATACAGAAAGATCTGTCAAAACATAAATGCCGTTATACAGGGTGGAATTTTAGAAAATACTCTTAATACTAGAGATAGATAATTTTACTCAAAGGAAACATTCCTTTGTTTTTAAAAATAAACAAAACTGCATTCTAAAATTAAACCCGGGAATTGAACCAGCTAAAATCCAAAAAAATAGCATTCTGTACTTTTAAGGCACTGATCGATGGGATTAATCATAAGGATCGAATCTTACTAACTAACATGGTTAACATAAGAACTATATCCAGTTCAGTATTCCAACTTATCCATTTAATCTATATCCAGTATTTAAAGTACTTTCCCTCCAGGTGGCATTACAAAATACCACCCTGTATAGTACAATATTTCCTACTATATCGCTTTCAGGCTAGGCTTTTAACTTAGTTGTAGAGAAACCTGGGTACAAAATACCACCCTGTATAGTACAATATAAATATTGGCCAAGTCTTATTTCTGTACCTGGTTCTTGTTTCGAATTTATTTGTCCTTCTAGTGTGTTAATTTCTCCTTCAGCGCAAAGTCGTGTCAGACTTAGCGCCACTTTTCTAGCGCAAATCTGCAATAGTTGATGTTCCTCCAATATTGACGTCACACCTGCTACACATATGGCCAGGCAAATAGCCACCAGGTTCATTCTTGAACAAACAAAACATTAAATTTTTATTATGTGTCTGGGTGTAATTTATTTATAATAGCAGTGCCACACAGTTGTAAACTTGCTTTCCACAGAGGTATGAAATTTGGCTTACAACAGCCGGCTACACGGTTGGAATGGAATCCAGTTGTACATGTACAATCCCATTAAGGAATATATACCCTCATTTATTAGTGATAAGAAATAAATGATAGATAATATTCACATTGACTTATTGCAAATAGGTTGCCTAGTTAAATCACGCCCGGATAATATTAATATCGTGCGCAATTTTTTTTGTTCGAGAGATTTCCAGCATGGTGGAATGAGATTGGAGTCCATATCTTTTATTTTTTTCATAAAGTGCTCACATCAATTATTTAGTCGAAAAAAATATCAAATGAAAGCCTATTTACAGGGGGGAGGAGAATATTATTATTATTATTATATTCTTTTAATTATATTTAGACATTGTATTAAGCCTTTTTTTTTATTTTTACATGACACTTTATTACTGTTTAGAACATGATAAATTGACAAGTAATGGCAGAATATTATAGACTCTTTATAATACTTACAATATAATATTCTACCACATTCACACAGCGCCATCTAGTTTATGCTCATCACACAAAGATTTGTCCTGGGTGGGGATCGAACCCACGACCTCCAGCTTAGCAGTCAGGGTCACTAACCACTAGACCAACAGGCCATTCAACTTTAATACTTGTAACACCACTTGCTGCACTGTAACAATAGTCTTATAAATAAATGTGTTTTATTTTTTATTACGATTAAGCACGAATAGATAACACTCATCAGCTTTATAATATTAGTTTAAAATAACGTTACCTGGGCAACATATTCCTTCAGGTGACTAGAAGACGCCAACTCCTTAGAAAATTAGTAGCTTGCAACAAAAGGTTCGTCTCTGAAGGTGACAATCAGATAAAAACGTTAATTTTCTTCTTACACCTTTAGGTGTGAACTTCTATAACAGCTGTGTTCAATTAATTAACTAGACAAACTTAATAATTTCGATACCTACGATAACAATTCAATAAGCAATTTATGGAATTCCTACCTCCCTGCCTTTGTTCATTCTATTCAATATTTATTTGGAATTTATGTACAATCATCGATTACCTAATTTAAGGTATGTAACATATATAATTAAATTCCAAAATCATTCTGGCATTTCATTTATTTATATTTATAACCCTGTTTGTGTACAATCGATATTATAGATATAATATGTCACAGAACTCTCCTATTCAAACTATGCCGCTTTGGTATTGAACAGTCAGAACAGTAAATCGTTACAAAAGCGTATTCAGGAGTTAAAAAGAGATCTTTACATGGCTCAGCATTAGCTGGGGTAGGAACCATTTTTTTTTGTCTCCTACAGGAGCGTGGTAGTTTTTATTAAAAATTAAAATATAGTATATATTAAAATATATAGGACAAATCTTTGTGTGATGAGCATAAAGGTTTGTTCTGTGTCTGGGTGTAATTTATCTATAATATGTATGTATTTAAAAAAAAAAATGTATTTAAGTAGTATATCAGTTGTTTAGTACCCGTAAAACAAGCAAATATAATTGCTTACTTTGGGACTAGATGGCGCTGTGTGAATGTGGTAGAATATTATATTATTATTATATTTTATTGCGTACATTTTCAATGTTCATCCTGCAGCTGATTTAAAATAAATGTTTTTCTTTCTTTCTTTCTAGGTAATCCATTTTATTAACCAACTTAAACAAGTAAATATAATTAAAAAATAAAATAACCCGACTGTATAAAATCAACAGATGAGCAACGCACTAAAAAGACCGAAAAATTGTTGTAATTATTATTTCTAATTAAATTTAAATACATAAGATATGAATATATTTTAAATCTTCTTTTGATTCCCTTTATTTTGATAACCTACTCGATACGTTGGGTTAAAAAAAAATTACTACTTACAATTTGGGGCCAAAAGTTTTTTTTATAATACCTATCTAAGGACACTTGGGTTTTTGAGAAGAATCTAACGATACCTTAATTGTCGAAATCCATCAAGCGGTTTGGAAGAAACATGGCTCTCTAAAAGCTAAACTGCTGGCTTGAAAAATCTGGAAAAATTCATGACATAGTGTATTTCATGAACTTTAAATGAAAAGTATAGCGGTTAAGATAACTTTATTAGTTTTGCAGTAATAGTCGTTGAACTTGGGTGTTGGATAATTTTGTACCAAATACAAAATCCTTAGCATTAATCCTTTATAGTGACTAAGATAAAGTAGTTGCTTGTTTATAACGGGCAAAGACTTGCATTTAAAAACAAAATAATATAACGGGCTACTACGGAACCCTACACTGTGCGTGGCCCAACACGCACTTGGCCAGTTTTTATTAATTTAAGTAGGTATAGTACAAATAAAAAAATTGTCAATGAGGTCGCTAAAAATCTATTGTTGAATGATGTACCTACGTCTCATTGTGAGTAAAAGAATAACAGGAAAATTAACCAGATGTGTGACAAAATTGGAAGGCGACTTGGAATAAGTAAGTATAATAGCTGAGAGAAGTAAAACTTCTTCAGTTTCATTGTCTGCTGACAGTATAGTAGTGATGCGATCGTAATGAATGTCTGGAACACTTAAGCAACAGTGTGTGTTTTTGCACACGCAGTGATCGCCAACGAGCACGTCATGCGTCATCGTGAACGCAAGCTGCGTGAGCGCATCGGTTTGGTTGAGTCGTGCCTTTACTGTGTAAGTAATCAGTGTAATTGACTGTTATAGTTCTGATTATAATAAAAAATATCCAAATAGGTATGTATGTATATGTATACATATAAAATATTAACTTACAGTGATATAAACCGGTGGCTGAATGGATAAGGGACCGGCGTGCAAATTACGCGGTCCGAGTTCGATCCCGACCGGCAGTACCAATGTGGATTCCACTTTGTAGTCAAATGACTTACCATCTGCTAACGGTGAAGGAAAACATCGTGAGGAAACCCACATACCCTGGAAGAAATTCTATGAGTATGATTGATCCACTAACCCGCACTAGGCCAGCGTGCGTGGATTATGGCCTAAACCTTATAGTGTTTCTAAAAAATCTGTCGAAGTACCTATCTACCACTCGTAAATGTTTGATGAAAAAAAAGGTGGGAGTTCCCCCCTTAAAAATATTTATTTTATTATTTATCTACCAAATTAAGTAGCGGCCCACACAAGACACCTAATCTCCAGATATAAATCGAGTAGTTTTTCAGTAAAATGCATGTAACATACGGACGGACAAACGAAGACGACGAAATTATAAGGGTTCCGTTTTTTTCCATTTTGGCTATCTATTTAAAAATCCTAAGGGTTCCATAACCCTTAGGATTTTTAAATAGATTTTAGATAAGTTCTATAAAATCTATTTAAAAATCTTGAGTGAGGGCCTCACGGAACAAATTTTCTAGAATCTAAATTATAGTGGACACTGTAACAAAATCCGTTGCGTGTTTTAGAAAAGGTTAATAGTAGTTTATGCAACTGTCATATAAGAAGGGGTATTAAAACACGAGAGTCTGTTTATCGCATGAGGCGAAGCCGAATCTCCTCTCCTCTATCTATCTAGTTAATAGACCATAAGAAAGTAATTATTACTAATGTTGACAACAGACACCAATCTGCACCGTATTTATGGACATGACGCAAGCTTTTGATTACGTAAATTCATAGGGGTTACACTTTAAAACTAATTAAGTAAGTAATTTATTTCTTAATATTATAGAAATATAACAACCATCATGATGATAAAAATACAACAAATAATATAATATTATTACATTTTTAAGACTAAATAGAAACTATCTACTTACATATCTACAAGTACTATTTACAATACTTTAAATAAATATACTTATTGTGTTGAAAATTGGTAGGTAAATAAATAAACATTACACTCAATTAGATGAGATATTTACATTGCATATTACCACAGAACAGAGATAGGTTTTTTCATATTACCTACAACTGATAATAAATACAAAACAATAAAATACTAAGAAAATAGCTAAATAAAATAATAAATTCATGAAGAAGAAAGCGCCATCTATCCCAAAATAAGCTAAAACATATGTATTAGCTTACTTTGGACTAGATGGCGCTGTTTACAAAAATGACCCAAATATTTTATATTGCTTGAGTAACATCATCATTATATCTGCCCAACGACGTCCACTCCTGGACATTTACATTGGTAATATATTTACATTTAAAATATTTACATTTACCTTTACTTATTATATTTTTTATTTGGCCTCGAATCGCATCATCGAAGTGGCAGTGGGCAGGGCACATAGCTCGTAGAACTGATGGCGTAGAGGTTCTCGAGTGGCTGCCACATATTGGAAGGCGAAGCGTGGGACGGCCCCCCACTAGATGGACCGACGACCTGGTCAAGGTTGCGGGCGGCTGTTGGTTGCAGGCAGCACAGGACCGTTCGCAGTGGCGTAAATTAGGTGAGGCTATGTTCAGCAGTGGAAGTTGTTGGGCTGATATGATGATGATGATAATTATATTTATACGATACCTATAGCTATTTTAGATAATACCAGCATATAGCTCTTCTGTGCTATGCATTTAAGCTGAACTAGAGCCTATTTTGGTTAATATATTAGATATAAAATTAAATAAAAAATAAAATAATTAATTTAACAAAAGAGTGCAATAATACACATAATATCCATTGGCCCCACACTAGGCAAGCCTGTCCTGTGGGTGCCTTGATACATCATCATCATCATCATTTCAGCCTATTGCAGTCTACTGCTGGACGTAGGCCTCTCCTAACACGCGCCATAGCTCTCTGTCCTCCGCCTTCCGCATCCAGTCAGACCCAGCGACCTTTTTTAGCTCGTCGGACCATCTAGCTGGAGGGCCTTGATACGATTACAATTAATTTGAAAATACAATTTTGGCTCGGTCGAAATCAACATAAAGTAAGAATATAAACTATATAAGGTATTATGTTATTATGTCAATCTGTTCTCTGTCTGTGTCTTGTATTTTCGAAAAAAAAAGGTATTTTCTTTGCCCGTGTTATTTTAATAAAAGTAGCCTATGTACTATCCATCCAACCATAGTTACGTCCATCCTAAATTTCGCGTTTATAATATTTGATAGTAAGTCATGCGGGGCTTGATGTTGTCAACATTAGTAATAATTACTTTCTTCTTGGCTCCGTCTTTCTTTATTTGGCCACTGCTCAGCTCTTATTGGCCGTGGCGTGGTGTTATATAGCCTATGTTACTTAGTAGTAATGTAGCTTTCTAACAACAAAAGATATTTTGAAATCGGTCCTGTAGTTTTTAACTTTATTCGTAACATACAAAAATACAAATCTCTATATAATATTGTATATAATATATTATGGGACATTAAATCCTGAAATAAATTATTTGTTATTATTATTAAGTGGTTTGAGGATCCGTGTAGTGACGGATTAAGAATACATAATGTCACTACCCCATCTCAACCCGTGGGTGTCGTAAAAGGCGACTAAGGGAGTAACCTTACGCAGACAAAAGCACTGCAAGAAAAGGAAAATTCGAAACAAACCCTATACCAACCCTTCTGGCCAGTGTGGTATAGTAGGCTAAATTCCCTCCACTGTGTTTGGAGGAGACCCGTGCCCAGCAGTGGGAAGTTTATGGGTTGAAATGATGATGAGAAAACCTTGGAAATTACAAAAAAAAATCCTTTTAATAACTGACGTACCATTATAAAATAAAATGTGTTATAGGATTACACAATACGTAATTAGGGCTACGAGTGCACTGGTAGCTAAAGAAGCTGGTAGCTCGTAGCTAAAGGTTTGACCCTTGAGAGGTTTTTTAAATGTCAATTAATAAAATATATTATAATATAATAATATTCTACCACATTCACACAGCGCCATCTAGTCCCAAATTAAGCAATTATATTTGCTTTTGTTATGGGTACTAAACAACTGATATAACTCTGGTTTTCCTTCAAAACGCATAAATCTTTCGCCTTTTATTATTATTTTCTTCTACTTATAAACATTTTTTTTGTAAATTCATACATATTATAGATAAATTACACCCAGACACAGAACAAACCTTCATGCTCATCACACAAAGATTTATCCTGGGTGGGGATCGAACCCACGACCTCCGGCTTAGGAGTCAGGGTCACTAACCACTAGACTAACAGGCCAGTCGAATATATATAAATATAAAAATGAATAACATATATAAATAAAAAACAGTTAAGTGTAGATTCGACCCATTTTTGAGAGCTCATTCGTACCAATTTTAGGTACGAATCCAGGAAGAGTAAACACATACAAATCAAACAAAACATTTAAATGATATTTATTTTAATAGTTGTTTTCATCACATCAGCTCAGAGCAGTATGAACTTATATCAGTAAGGGTACACACTCTTCTGCAGCAGTCATTAATCAGCGATCGTACGGCTTTCGGGCGCATCCTCGGCTGTTCTCGGTGCATTCCAACTACAAAATATTAGAAACAAACATCAGAAATAATGATAATAATATAATAATAATAATAATATAATATTCTACCACATTCACACAGCGCCATCTAGTCCCATAGTAAGCAATTATATTTGCTTGTGTTATGGGTACTAAACAACTGATATACTACTTAAATACATTTTTTTGGAAAATACATACATATTATAGATAATTCATACATATTATAGAATAATATGAATGTATGTGTTGGACCAGCGGAATCACACTTTCCCGTTAGTGGAATAACGTTTTATTGTTGTCCAATGCTATGACATAGTGCCAGATTTTGCCAAGATTTTTATTTTACATAATCCTTATTAAGTTATAGTTTACTGTTACAAATTCAAAAGTTATTTGGGTAAATTTTGAAGAAATAAAATTATTTCATAGAGTCATGGTAAAAAAAAGTGTAGTATTAAAATGTTTGAGCCCTATTTTCTTTAAAAATATGTATCACGCTAACCTAGGCAAGTTATTTAAAAAAGTAGCCCACTTAATCAAGAATTTATAATGGTACGCAACTTGGTACTTATCTTACGAGAAAAAGTAGTAATAATTCATTGTTTGCAAAAGGGTCATGTGTAAAAAGAAGGTTCCATACATAATTCCTCTAAGTACATAAATTTCGGTTTTACCGTAGTGCAAGTGAGATAGAACGAATATGAAAGAGTGAGGCTAATGATTTTCTATTAACAAAAAAACATTAGAAAATCATTAGCCGTCCCTTTCTCTCCAAAAATATAATGTTAATCTGTCTCACTTTTATTTCTACCTTGTGCTCTATCTCACTCTTTCATATTCGTTCTATCTCACTAGGACTTTTAATGTTAATCCTGGCTCACTGGAGTGGCAGTGGTGGGCATAAGGGTGGGATTGTCCCGTAGCTAGCCATGTTAAATTAGTGATACCACGTAGAAAAAAGATTCCCTATGGGCCAAACAGTGAGAAATACCGGTGGCACCTTAATAGAACACCCTAATAATACTTACACATGTCAAAATAGACCATATCAAATTCGTAGTCCAACCTGCAGGCTGCTGCAGCAACTGAGAGTAGTTGTTTGCTGCAATAGCTTGTGTCCTTATCTTCTTCTGTCCACGTTACATCTACAACACAAACTATCAACCAAAATAATAACAACTTCATCTTTTTTTCGGTGAAATTATATTCTCAAGACGCGAACGAGTTGAAGTAATGTGCTAGATTAAATGATAGCTAAGATGATAATCAGAAGTTGACTATTGACAATGATAATGATGTAATCAATACACTCGTATATGGGTAAGGGTGTATACTCACACAGCAAAGTAAACCGCACTCGTCGCTGTTAATAAAATATCGATTTTGTAAATTCCCTTTCCACACCCTGCTATGGGTCTTTCCCCTTTGGGACCACGACACTTTGGGACTACGGTGTCAATCGCGGAACGGCCTTTTTTGAATTGGCTGTTTCACACCAAGACCAAACCGTGGTCCGTTTGGTCTTGGTGTGAAACACCAAGTACCACACCGTAGTCCCAAAGTGTCGTGGTCCCAAACGGGAAAGACCCCTATTCATCATCATTTCTATACATAAACGTCCCACAGCTGGGCATGGGTCTCCTCCAAATGTTTTGGAGGAAATTTAGCCTACCACGCGCGCCAGACTTGTTGGTATAGTGTTTGTTTCGAGTTTTCCTTTTCTTACTGTGCTTAGACTTTTATATTTTTTTCTTAGACCATCGTGTCTATTTGAGAATAAAAAATGATGAAATATTCATTTGGGAGACTTGATTCTGGATCTAATCTCCTATTCTCCTTCGCCATACAAGGTCAAAACTATTTTTACATATTTGAGAGGTTGATCATATTTTTTTTAAAACTATTGAACATGCAAATGAGCAATACAATTACGCAATATAAATAATAACCAACATCTTCTCTCAAATACCTAAGTAATATTATGAAAATAAAATCAAAAACAATAGAAACATCACCATACTACTTAACTATTCACCCTGCTACATTGAATTATTCAGACAGAATGAAAGTAAGAAAGAAAACCGGTTGCTCAACTCGCATACGTCCTTTTGTTGAGAAGCGCAGTTTTTCAGTAATAACTCAAAAAAAAAATTGGATGGAAGTATTTATTAATTTACGTTATTTTTGTGATTTTTACACGGTTTTTAGGTTTTACGTTTTAGGAAATAGAAAATATGCTACTTTCGGACCGTTTATTTCCGAACATATTCACATAGTAAAAAAATATATACAAACCTTAAAGTGTTTTAAAAGATCTATCGAAGTATGTGCCAATTGTAATAGTTTGCTGAAAACAAATACGGACGGACGCCCGGACGGACAGAACGAAACTATAAGGGTTCCGTTTTTGCCATTTTGGCTACGGAACCCTAAAAAATAATGGTTGCAACCATAAAATACATAGGGTCAAATATAAAGAAGGCGTGACTTTTGATGAGCGGCATCTGCATAACAGCCTCTGTTCTGTTATTTTGCTGCATGCACAGAACTGTTGGAACAGGCCCTATTATTCCTAAAAATATTTCGGGTCATTACATCTATAAAATTATCAGTATAGGTAAGCACTTATTTACTCAAAACAGCTAGCAAAATAAATATAAATAGGTACCTAAGTATAATGTTGTTTTGATAAATTCCTTGTTATTTTATGAGTATTAAATTACGATTATGCAATTCTTAATAAGTACTACTTTAAACTCATATTTGTCACCTTCTAATTCCATTTTCTCTTCTACACTTATTGTGCTTGTGGATATTATTGTGGGATATTACGGGACAATCGCAGCCTCATGCCCACCACTGACCACTGCAACTCCTGAACCAGAATTCACAGGGATGACCCTTGCGAGCACCGAGTTTTGATACTTTGGAGTCCCAGTTAATGCTTAACCTACTGTCTTGGAACCCGCACGGAAATTAATCAGAAGTAAATGGAAGAGTTGGAAAGAAATTATCCACTTCCCTCTATAGCAAAGCGGGAGACAAAAGTAATCTGTACAGGATCTAATCCTATTAGATAGCACCATGTAGGTGCTGGGATACTTGTCTAAATAGGTTTAATTTTAGACACCTACTGTACATTTTTCTCCCAAATCATCGTCATCATATCAGTCAAAGGACGTCCACGGTTGGACTAAGTCCTTCTTTTAAAATTTTCTATAGGATCCATATGCTTGCATCCATTGCGATCCAGTGGTTTGTATCAGGTCATCTATCCACGTTTTGTGTAGTCGTAAATAATGGTAGTAATCATCATTATCATCATTTCAACCCAATTAAGCGTCATTGGGCTGATATTATGATGATAAAATCGCTCGTTATGGCAAAAATTAGGATGGTATTAATAAAAAAAATATACTTACCTAAATATCTTAATACTTATGCTTACATTGCAAGTTATACTATGAGAAAGAAAAAGAATAGTTAATCAATAAAACATTAAAACACAATAATAAAACACTTTATTAAAGTCGAGTACCCCTTGAGGTATAGGCCGTGCCACGATAGCTCTGTTTAAATGGTGGGGATCTACGCATGTATACACTGTACTTTTTGAAATCGCCCAGTGTGTGCTAAGCGCGGGAGTTTAACATCGACTGATTGTCCAATCGCGTGAAACAGCTGGGTCGGCGCGTGCTCCCCTACCCCCTGTTCCCAAACGGACCTAAAATTGCATTCTGCGCAGGAATGGGCAGCGCTCATAACTCGTGGCGCGACCTATAAAAGCTTCCTCCAGAGATTGGGAATATGTTTTCTTTTTATAAACAGAATTTAGATCATAACAAACGTTTTTATGAAATTTGGTAATATACAGCACATAACTTTTCACACATAGTCAAAAACAACAAACAAAACTATTTACTTCACCAAATCATACAGAGACCACACTAGATTTTCAAAACTTTTTTCCGTCTATTCTGTGCTGTTCGACCGGACATTCGCGTTGGTCGTGTTCTGTGGTGGAAAATTGCATGTGGATATTTTGGAGTAGATAGGCGTACCTAAAAATAAAAATAAAATACTCTATACAAATAAATAAAATTGAAGTGTGTTGATAATATCAAAATATTTTTTTTTTGAGTACAGGCATTTACATTTGAATGCGGGCGGCACAAAATCGCTCTCTGTGGCAGAAATTAGGTGAGGCCTATGTTTAGCAGTGGACATCATTGGGCTGATATGATGATGATGACAGGCATTTAACAAAAACACATTTTTTACTACCCTTTTTTTGATCGTAGTTCTTGACTTTTTTTATCGTAAAGATAAGTAACAGAAATGAAGCATAAAGGGCTGTATCTTTTGATTTCGTTTATTTAGAACTATGATTTTTTATAGCACCAAGGGATTGCAGACCCAAGTATTTGATATTAATATTTTTCTTAAGAGGTATCAAACGTCTTAAGAAAAATATTCTTGGTAGACAGACAGACGGATAACTGACTGATCTTTTAAGGGTTCCGTTGTGTCCGTTTTTTTTGTTAAAAATATATACAAAACACATTTAGGGAAGATTTGTATTAGACCGGGCGTGCCCGTGGCGTCCCGTTTGCGTGGCCCGGACGGGGCACGGATTTGAAACGTTAAATACATTTTGTATGAAGCAGTTTATATACACAGTGCTTTATCGTGTCCCGTCTGGGCCCGTTTACTACCTTACGACGCTCGTCTACACCACGGTTGTGGACTGGGTCACCGTGGTGTAGACGAGCTCGGTCTAATATAAATCATCCCTTAAGTAGGACAGAGACAAAGCACTTACTTGTGATTTACAGTGATTGAAGTACTCGCTTAGTTGACAAAATCTGTTGCAACACTTTCTTAACAGCTCTTTTATGTCTCTTTTCATAGCATAACCTAGCCGGTTAAAATCATGATTATCAATCCTGACACGCTGACGATGCCGACGTGAGTTTTCTATAACAAAAAGATATTCAATAGTCATAATTCCTATAAGAACGGTATCGCAAATGACAGTTCAAGTTTAAACTAAGTCAAAAAATATTTATTAATTTTAACCAAAAATTACATACACACGCGATTATGAACACATATAAGCCAGTGTAACCTGGTCGAAACGTCAAGCACCATAAGGTATGTAAATACCAAAATTATAATCGCGTGAATTCCCGTTTAAAATCAATGAATATATCATACAGCTCTGCTACCACTTCGGGGAAAACAGCGTGATGCAATTTTAAATCATAACTTACCAATTCCACCTAAATGTGCTTGTGCGTCTTCTGTGTTAACATTTCCTTCAACGCATATTCTTGTTAGGCTTAGAGCCATTTTGGTGGCGCACAGCTGTAACATCGGATTATGATTCAAAGTAGACGATACGGCTGCTACACATACGGCCAGAGAAATAGTCGTCAGGTTCATTCTTAAATTCAACTATAAAAAAAACAACTTCAGTTACAGAAAAATATTAAATTAGATTTATATTCACACTGAGTTAATAAATTTGATATTATCTATACTAATATTATAAAGCTGTAAAGTTTATTTGGTTGTTTGTTTGAACGCTATTATTATTATTATTGCATATCTGAATCAGCCCCCTGATTCTGAGCT
Organism: Laspeyria flexula; assembly: GCA_905147015.1. Lineage (NCBI taxonomy): Eukaryota > Metazoa > Arthropoda > Insecta > Lepidoptera > Erebidae > Laspeyria > Laspeyria flexula. The sequence continues at coordinate 3,375,347 of LR989964.1, read as the reverse complement.
GTCGTAATATTTTCGGCCATAACTGTCAGTTTATTTAAAGTTAAAAAACAGAATGTTAAAAAAATTGATGGATGTAGAAAAAAATCCTATATTAATCAGTTTTTAATTTTCTATACGGTAAACTAATTTCTAACACTTAATAACTTAAGCTGTAAAAATACATCGTTCTAAGATTCGAAAAAGTTTACGATCCGGGAGCAATCCGATGAGTCAGAATCAGGGTCCAGAATAAACTGTGTGAACCTGTAATTATTATGTTAACAACCTATGTACACAGTTACGCAATCATTGATCTTTATCTTTATCTTTAGGATCTCAGAAACTACTGGTCTGATTTAAAAAATAATTTATGTGTTGGATAGCCCATTTATTGAGGACTAATATTATAAACCTATAGTGTTCGTTTGTTTGTTTGGTTGAAAGCTAGGATCTCAGCAACTACTTGTGTGATTTGAAAAAATATTTAAGTGTTGGATAGCCCATTTATCGAGGAAGGCTATATAACATCACGCCACGGCCAATAGGAGCTGAGCAGTGGCTAAATAAAGAACGATGTTCTAGTACTTTATATTTATGGTTCCTGTTCTATTCTAAGTTGCAGCATAATGCTATGTACAGTAGAGTTCATTAATACATTGGCACCATCAAGGATTCAAAATATTGTGAGCGTTGAAAAGCTCAATAAATACTATAGAATCTATAGATCAAACATATGTCCTCATGTGAATGGTTCAATAAAATATGCTGTTCATTATGCAAAAAGTTGTAGTCACCCTTTTCAACAAAAATATCCAATGATGGTGCCAATATGTTAATCAACTCGACTGTACCTAAAATCTGCCTTCTTTATATTAGTTGTGTTCCTGCTGATAAATAGTGATATCGGTGGTTTTAAAACAAATGGTTTTAACACATAATTATAGTTAGTGATGAGCTGGATATCCAAATCTTTATCCGCGGATATCCGAAGGAAAAGATCGATCCGGATTCGTATCCGTTTCCATTTTTGAAATCTTTTACCCGGTTTTTGTAACCGCCGCTAACCACCAGTAGGGCTGTACGCTTGTTTTATTTTGTTTACTTTTTATAGAAGCTCAGTTTAGTGGCTAGTGGCTCCACTTTGCCTGAAGAAAAGTCAAAAGAGGAGCCTTGATTACACTACCAGCTGACAGGATACCGAACGCCGTGTCAGCTGACAGTGCCACGCTGGCCCGCAAGATGCTTCACTTGAAGGAACCCATGTTTTAGGAAGGTGGAAACACGTGAACTAGTAGTAGATTCCACATTTTAATAGTATTTTTATAGTGATGTATAAAAAGGTTGTCTAAAATCTATATTCCTATGGTGAACTCGTTCAAATAAGCACAATATTTATCTTTCTAATATTACTTTTCAAAAATGTTACCTGGATTCCTTTACGGGAGTAGTGGACTCCACAAACTCTTGGTAAATCAGCAGCTAACACCAAAAACTTCGTCTCTTAATTTTCTAATCACATGGAAATTTTTAAATGAGCTGAACACAGCGTCCATAACGATAAAAATACTGGAACGAAATAATTCTTCCTTCCTCATGACAATCCAAAACAGAAATCACAGAAATCACAACTTCTGGCCTTTGTTCTCCAATTGTGTTTATTTGGCAGCCGGGTTTTTTGTTTTTTAAATAATTAAGTTTATTAAAACTAACAATAGCCAACAAATATATATGTACGTTTAGAGAGAAAATATTATGATATATGATAAAATAATAAATACGTATAATCACATCATAAAACAATAACATTTTTACTTCTAGTGTAGGAACAGTTATTTATATAGCATAGGATATAACCAGAATTCTGGCAGTGAGTCCGTCGTCGGCAATAATAACGAGCATCTCGTTTTATTCCCAATAATCCGCGGAAATCTTCCTGAAGTTAGAATACTATATTAACGTGAAGAATCCTTTCACAATAATTTATGTACACATACATTGTGCATATGCGTTTGTACATTAAAAAATTTGCCAGTTACATTGTAGTGCGTATTCATTAAAACAATGATGAGTCAAGGAATCATCATTTTCCTTGGCGTGTTTTTAATTTTAAACCTTGTTTCTCCGGTGACAGGTAAGTATCTTTGCTATTTTTGAGTAGCTTAACTAATTGAGATATTATATCAGCACCTCTAGTATCAAACTCTATGGAAACGATAGTCATTATCAGTGCAACAAAAAATTCCTTCTTGTTTTAATTATAATTTTTCTGAATTTTAACTGTTTCACCAGTGGCAAATAAGTGCTAGATGGTCCACATGACAGATTTTGAACGTATTTATCATATAAAATCTGTCAAAAAAGTCTCAGGTAATTTGGCAGTGGTGAAACAGGCCCTAAATATATTTTATTCTTATACAGCTAAAACACGAAATGTGTTAACAAAAACGCCACTACGACGTCCAAGGCTACATCCGTCATGCGTTCTTTGTTTATGCTATGTGAATGGATGTAACTTGACCAGGGGCTGCAGCGAAGATGGCTGCGGACCATTCGCCTTGACTCAAGAGTACTGGAGTAAAGCTGACAAGCCTACCTTGCTATACGACAACCCTGACAGAGATCGAGGTAAAATATTTGAACCTGTTCAATTGTTATTAATATGGTATATGTTGTTTTCAACGCAACAAATATCTACGTAGATTTTCGTGGATTGGCGATAATATGTTTTATAACATATTTGCTCGTAAAGGGTCTCTTATTTCACCAATTTCAGTGTTGTAATGTATCTCATTACGCACTAGTGCGGTAATGTAAAGTAAATTGCACGGCTTCTCATGCTCACATACTAATAATCAAGGGGCTCCGTCAAAAACGAACGATACTTTTTTAAATCTTAGCAAAGAGTTTCTATGTCAGAAAAGAGGTCAACATTTTATGAATAAAATTAATTAACTTGGTAGATAAAATAATTATGATATAATTATATAAAATAAACATTTAATTCTTTAATTGAATTAATTTAGACCATAAATTACAACCATCTGTACTAAAACAAAAAAATATTAATTTACTTTATTAGTAATACTGGCTGTTTTTGTGTTTTTGCCTTAAAAAAAGCGCTGATGCGCGCGCATCGATAATTTGTGACAAGTAAAAATTATTCCGCGCGCTATTTCTTTTCGCTGTATTTGTTTTTTTCTAAAAAAGTCCGAATTTTATTTATTTCCTCGTAAAATATGTTATAAAACGTCGTATGACATTCGTGCGCTTTGATAATTACAGCCTCTGCTTTCTTGTAGCCCTCGCCTGCGGCTCGGGCTAGCAATATCGCCTCGGCTGTAATTATCAACTTACCGCACTTATATCATAATGTACTATTATAGCTTATTATAGCCTTCTTCTATAAATAAGCTATTTTTATTTTATTTTATTATATTTGAGATATTTACAGAAAGTAGAAGAAGTAACCCCCTATTGACCGAAATTAATTTCACATCAAAAGATTATGAATACATAGAGGTTTGAAATTAGGTACTTCAGTTTTTAATGTCCACTTGTTATGATAATTTTTGGCTTTTGGTCCTTTTTTTATCCACAGCATTTCAAGACTGCGCAAATGATTATAGTTGTGCAATGACTATCATAAACAACTACTTCGCTAAGTTTGCAAAGGTAAGTAAAGATATTTAAACTTAAATAGAGGACTCTAATTACGTGTAGCAAACCAGTAAATATCGCTACATAACTTAGGAGTCCAGGTCCAGGTCCATCCAAGTCTGCTAACACAATCGTAACACGATAGTAAGCCGATAGTCTCTTCGACAGCTGTGATTGGCTTACTAAGTGAATAGCGCTATATTGCTGGCCTGTGATTGGTCGATATAAGTCCATTGGTCTGTTATCGATGTGTGTAATTTAGCAGAATCGGCCCCCTGTTCCGCGGACGCTATCGCATACCCCAATTTTAAATACTTATTCATTTCAGCCTGATACCTCTACGTTTTTTTGAGAAAAATATTCTTGACAGATGGACAACGAGTGATCCTATAAGGGCTCCTTTTTTCCTTTTGATTTACGGAACCCTAAAAATAACACATACTGCACTGACCTCTAAATAATAACAAAAAGTATGGTTACACAAACACCCACAAAAAGTTTGTACAGGGCGTTCGTAGATATTATTTTAAGATGACAACAACTACAGGCGTTTAGACGGAGTTTAGTATATTGAGTATTGCGCAAACTATGATGAACGATGATGAATGGGTGATCTAAACCACTGTGTATGTAGTCCTACCAATATGTTTAAAAGTCTAATAAACGAAATTCTCTAATGCCACCTGAGAGCTTACACACAATCTCGATATCAAAATCGACCAATCAAAAGCTCTATGGCTGTACATACTGGGAAGCCCCCAGTATCTGTACTCTGAATTTCGACAATCGAATGTTCGGTTTTGATGTCGCAGTTAAATGTTTGAAAATGACAGCGACCACATCTAAATTTCCTTACATTTAACAGCGACATCAAAACCGAACATACGAATGTCGAAATTCAGAGTAAGCCCCCCTGCACGTAACTTCTAAATTGATACTATTTTATGTGCTTTACAGGACTGCAATAATGATGGCATAATCAATTGCCTAGATTATGTGATGTTACATTTCTACGATAGCGAAGAATGCTTCACGCCCCTGTTCTTAACATCGAGAGGCCTGAAGATATTGACCCGTTTTGAGAAATGTCAAGCGTTAAAAGATGATCTCAATAAAGTATACGCAACAGTACATTTAGTTACCGATCCATAAAAACTACAGAATAATTAATATCAGATTTTTCTTGTTTCAAATTTCAGAGATACGGGGGAAAGTTTTTTTTATTTAATTTTTAGTAAATTAAAATTCATTTTGTTGCACGGATTACATGTTGTTTTCATTACTCCACTTATAGAAAGAAGCCCGTTTTGTTGGATTTTTGGTGCTGCATAAAATGTCATCAGCAACCCATTAATGTCCCACTGCTGGGCCCGGGTCTCCTCTCCTGTATCTAGAGAGGTGTGAGGGTTTAGGCTATACACACACGCTGGCTGAATGCAGGTTGGTGGATCAGACATACATTTAGAATTTCTTCTAGAGTATGTGGGATTCCTCACAATGTTTTACTTCACCGTTAGCAGATGATAAATCACTTGATTACCTAGTACCTACTGCCGGCCGGAACCGAACTCGAACCGTATATGATTTGCATGCCGGTTACGAATCTATTCGACTACCATCGTTTCGTATAAAAGCAATATTTCTTAACTTTTTATCTATCATATAATAATAATATAATATTCTACCACATTTACACAGCGCCATCTAGTCCCAAATTAAGCAATTATATTTGCTTGTATTATGGGTACTAAACAACTGATATACTACTTAAATATTTTTTTTTTGTAAATACATACATATTATAGATAAATTACACCCAGGCACAGAACAAACCTTTATGCTCATCACACAAAGACGTGTCCTGGGTGGGGATCGAACCCACGACCTCCGGTTTAGCAGTCAGGGTCACTAACCACCAGACCAACAGGCCCAGTCATCATAAAAATCAATAAAAAGAATCTGCAATATTTTGTCACAACAATCATTATTAAATAATTTAATAATAGGTAGATGTATTAAATCTCAAAGGTCAAGTATCTTAGACATTTATAAATACAATAAAATTTAATCGTTTCTCGTTAACCCACTCGTAACATGCACGGGTTGGAACCACAAAAGATAATAATATGACATATGTAGTTTATTACTTATCTCAAATACCTACAGCCGACTGTTTGCACAACAAAGAAAATATCCTATGCAATATACCTAATGGCGATCTGTCTAATTACACAAGTGCCCAAAAATGGCTTAGTAGGCGTTTCGGCCGCTGAGTTTCGTCCGATCCGGTCGAAACAGGAAATTCATTGTTATTACATTTTTGAGTAGTGTTTCGGACGAATCGTACTTTTAGGTATATTTTGTACAGTCAGAATAAAAAACTTTAGGTAAAGTTGTAATTTATCTATGGTCAAAAGAGATAATACAGAGATTCCAAAATAAGGCACTACGTATGTTAACAAACGCACCTTGGTTCGTACCTAACGAACTATTAATTACCATGACCTAAAGATACTTACAGTAAGGCAGGAAATCGAACGTCAGACCAAGTCCTATAAGGAACGCATTCTGCAATGCACACTGGCCCAGTCTCTGATGGATGAACAAAGGGAAGCGCGTCAATTAAAACGCAAAATACCACAAGAGTTAGTCAAGCCACAGTAAACAAACTGTATATGAAGAGGATGTGACACAGGCCAACATATCTCTACGCGCCAAATGAAGCAACCTGCAAGCCAAGCAGCAAGCCAAGAGAAGGAGAGAGATTGTAGTAAAAAATAAAGAACCAAAAAAAAAGAAAAATATGAAGATGAGATCGTGCCACTTTCAAATTTCTGTCCCGGTTCGGCAAAATCTGTAAAATCAAAATTTTCTCCTCGATACACCCTTTATTATACGGAGGTTTCTATCGCTGGAGCCTAAAACTAACTGGTAACTTGGACTTTCTTCAAGTTGTTAGAGAGCCACTATAAAATGTTTATACTTTCATGTAAGCTCTTTTATTTAAAGGTATATGTCAGAATCGTAGGAGATGGAAGGAAATAGTCTCTGCCTACCCCTGTGTTGGGAATGAAGCGTGAGCTATATGTATGTATGCTAATAAGGAATGGTTAAGTCTGGTTAGACTTGAATTTGAATAAAACAATATGTATAAATCGATATATTTTATTTTAAAATACAAAAACATCAGTCAATTTACTATAATTAGAATTTTAACGCTTAAAACAAATTGTCTTGTTCTCTTGAGCACTTCTTATCACTAGAACTAGATAGATCAATAGATTACTTTAGACTCTAAACTATATTAAATATTATTATAGAATAACAATATCATTATCATACTGCCGCACTCAGAGACGTCAATTAGCATTAATCTATCATTAACACAATTTTTTCATTGAATAATCGTCTTTAGGCGTATAGACATAAGTATTACAAGTTTTTACTAAATGAACTTTTAAGTTTAGTAAAGTCTCTGAGTACGGCAGATAATAACTTATTCATTAATCTTAACCAATGATATTTACACTAATTTGAAGTTATTTGTAAATTTATTTTCTTTGCTGGCACCTATTGATATACAAAAATTTGGCGTCTCTGACTCCCCAAGCAAAAGCTAATATTTTTATTTCTTTCTAGTCTTTCACCCAATATATAAAACAAGGCTAAACTAAAGAGATACATTTATATAATTATATATTATAATTTAATATATATTCCTATCAAATAGTGAAAGCAGATGGATGATGAATTTTCTTAAGTATAAATCTTTATATTAAAATCTTTAGTAAAAAAAACTGCACTGCAACTGTTTAATCTTTGTATCGCTCCTTCTTCTTACTTTACTTAGACAATTTCACAAAACATGCACACTATTCGACAAAATTCTATTGCTAATATCAAAATGAGATGAAACTTTTGCAAGACTACTTTAAATATCAGGTGAATTAATTGAATTTAAGGATTCGAGACAATGAAAACCATGCCAATATACTTATTATACGCTGCGAACATTTATATCCTACTTTCACATCTTTAAATTCATAGAACTTAACTAATATAAAGCTTAATTTTACCATTTATAATCTAAAAGGATAGGGACTTTTTGCCGCAATGCTTTTGATCCAATAACACAACGATAGGCAGATTTATTAATAGTTCGAGATGCTAAGCCAACATCGTAATTAAACAAGTGACTCCGAAATTCTTTTAATAAAATTTATCTGTTCTATTAATTGACATGTCACTTCAGTAAAGGTTAAATTTTCCTGGTGTTTAGTACTCTACAGAATAATGCAGAGAATTATAATTATTTATTACAGTATAGTTACTGGATGAAATTTCTCTTAGTTCTACATCTCCTTCCTTCTATTTTTCCTTCAATTGTTGTTTTAAAGAAGTCGTTTCAAGTGATCAATTAACTTTCCTCTTCTATCCTCTATTGATGTTAATATTTGTAGTTCTAGTTCCACTATTTCTAATAGCTCCTCATTTGTTTTCTAGAAGAAGTTGCATCCAGCAAGTAAAGGAATAAATGGAAGTCGTGTCGCACCAAAAACGGAAAAAAGGCAGAATATAGAGAAGAATCACGAATTCTTCACCGACAAGAGCGAAGCACTTAAATAAGAGAAAGAGTTGTACTGTATATAAAATAATAAATTGTGCAGAAAACATGTCGTTAATGTAACCTAGTACTTTTTTCTTTAACAATAAAATAAAGTTAAGTTATATTTAAATGAGAACAAGCACCGTTTTTAAACCGGTGTAGTTATAACATCGAAGTCTACAAAATGGGGAATATTATATTAACGGCTATTGAAAAATCTTAACTCATTCGACACTACCGTTTCACTTATATGTAATAAAATAAGTAGATAAGTACCTAATTGTGTCATTCTTTTAACAAAATTACGAGCATTTAAGCGAAAGTTACGAGCGGAGCTGGTGAGTTCCAATCAGCTGTATCCAGTTCCTCATCAGATTCCTCTTCTTGGAAGCGTACCTGGAATAAATAATAAGGTATAAATTACATTCAAAATTTATGTATTTATTTTTCTCTTGAAAATTTATGTATTGCGTTTGATCTTTCCACTCACTTAAACAGAAAAGTTACTAATGCATTTTTGTCTTTTCCCTGAAATACTAATGCACAATTAGCAGTAAATGGCCTACCCTTGCCTAAAATACAGGAGAGCGACTTTAAAACGATTATTAACAAAGGAGTACCTCAAGGGTCTATCCTAGGACCTATTTTCTACTAACCAACAAAATTGATAAGTTATTCCAACAGTTTGTACCCTTGAGACTGCATGTATTTCATGGTTGGATCAGAAACATCCTATCTATGAAAGAAGGAATAATATATTTCTAGAAACTTTTCAAACGTATTATTTATTTATGGCAAATATGAAAGTTTTCTGTGGGTCAGATATTATATACTTACTAAAGCGAAATCATTTTCCAACGGAATACGTAGTCATAAAAATAGCAAAACTAATTTAATGTACATATCTTTTGCAAGAGATAGACTTACCCAAGGTGATAAACGCTTGCCCTCGGAAGCTAAAGAACTGCTTTGATTCAAATTAGCCTGCCATTCCTGAAAATACAAAGAAAATGAATAAGTTAAACAAGATTTAGTTAAGATATATCCTATATAGATTATACAATGTCGGGTTCAATACGATTTACGACGAAGTCTTCTGATACACTGTAATGAATATGAGCATCTACAATACTTTGCAGAAATTGTTACATCTAACAAATATACCGATTTCCACTTTACCTGATAAGCATCATTGAAGGCATGTGCCAGGGAGAGCGCTAGAGCCCTCGCGTGCCTCCTCCTGGTACACACAAACACGTGCACCACGTGGTTCTCACTAGCTCCGAGCATCGGCTTGCCTTCCACCACTGCGAACACTCGAGCATTTGCCGCGTCTGCAGAGCAGTACGAGATTCTGCAAATTAAAAATTTATAATTTTAGCTTACTTTACGCTAAGTATTGTCCGAGTAGTGACGGATTTAGAATACATAATGTCTCAATCCTATTTCAACCCGTGGGTCGATACCCACGATACGATTAAAAGGCGACTAAGGCACCTAACTTTAAGCAGACAAGAGCACTGCGAGAAAAGGAATATTCGAAACATAATCCTATACCAACAAAATTTGAAAGAAAGTCTGACCAGCGTGGTATAGTAGACCAAATTCCATCCAAAATCAATGGAGGAGACCTGTGCACAATAGTGGGACCTATATGGGATGAAATGACGAAAAATTATGATGATGACGCATTAACAATGAAGAAAAGCATAAAACTAACTTGATCTAAGGCGAGGCCATGCATAGAAAATGGGTCGTTAAATTTTGAATCGTCTGCATTATATCCGAAAATAAATATACAAGTACACCAAAGTAGAGTAGGATTTGCTATATCAATAGTAAATTACTTTTTTATTATATTATTTAAAGATGCAAATTTATGAAATTATTTGGTATAGTTTGGATAAGAGGATGAAATGGACAAAATTAAATATCAAGCTAAAACAAAATAAATAACTGAAGTAAAGCTCATTTTACGCCTCTTTTCCATTGTAGATACGATAAGACACTTAAATGCAGACTGTGCACGGCATTAGTGTAACTAATTGTCACATCAAAGTGAAATAAAATACAATCAATGACAATAAACTGAATGACGAATACTATAATGTAGCACTTGTATCTTGAAAATGACATCGTAACATTGTATTGGCATTTCTAATAAAATTTTATGCGACTTTGTCAGTGGTTTATTAATTATTGTTTATTTGAGATCAAGTTTCATTATTTTTATTTAATGTGTTTTGTAAAGTAGAGTTAAGCACAAAGTCCCACGTAACTATTTAAACTGTAACTATATTGTTTTTATAAAAGTTTTTATTTATCCTTCCCCGATCTAACCACGTGACATGAAGTTATTATGGAAACTAAAATAACTGTAGATAACTATAAAAACTGTTTAAAATATTGTAGGTTCATTTAGTGCCATCATGGAATCTTCTTCTTCTTCTTCTTCTCGTATGTGCTCCAGGCAGAGCTAGGCTCTGCCTCGAGCACAATTGTTGGAATTTGGAATTTATCTAGTCGCCTAGAAGGCTTCCAACTTAACTTAAGGACTACCACATTAAGTGATAACCGGGATCAACATCTATCATCTATACAAACTAGTGGCTTATTACTAGACTGATTGAATACTTCTATCTACTAGGTATTTATAAAAGTAAATTTACCTATAAATAGAAACACTGACGACGTTTTCCTGAGATTCCATGTCGGTGACTACGATGCCCTTCGCACTGATGTCCAGGTTCACTCGCTGTAATTTCTTATTCAGCACTATAATAAAAAAGAAAAGTTATAAAAACTTTTAAACTTTCGCGACTTGTACACATGTTAAATTATTATAAAACGGGTCTAGGTCGGGCAATTGAATAAGGTATTTACTATTGCTTATAATATAATACGTGGCCTAGACCCGTTTTATATAAAGAAAATTGATATTTGAGAAGTTTCATGGTTTTAAGTGAAAATACGATTAGCAACGCGTTTGTGTGCGTTGTATTGTAGGTGTCCATTGGCTCCGGTAATTGCTTAGCAACTGCCACCATCGTTATAAAAAAAAATGATTTACTGTCGTTTTGGTAACACTGACACATGGTACTTCGGTATCCTGTCACCTCGTAGTGTAATCTGGGCCCCTCTTTTGGTTTCCATAAGGCGAAGAGATTTTTTTTTTATAGTAGATCAGTATAGTGGTATACTGATCTGCTATAAAAACTCTACTATCTACTTAAAAATAAAAATTAAAAATCCCGCTAATGATTTCGAATTAAAGTAATTAACCATCGTGAAGTCTTGAAGCTTGTAGATATATAGAACTAAAAAGTCAAATGAACTTGTTTGGCTACACTAATAACACTGATTTCACAAAGATTGAAATAATCAGACTTTGCTATTATTAAGACGATGAATACTTTAAAGGAAACGGGAATAGAAACGTAGGAAACAATATGAGAATTATAGATCCTATGCTGTCCAGTGTCCATGCAATTCTGCAGCTGACTAATAGGAAGGCTACTAGGAGTCTATTGCCATTAATGGGCCACGTTTCCAAAATACTAGCTGAGACTGAGAATCGCATAACAAATAACCTGAACATCTTATACAATATGCAAAAAAAATGTTCGGTTTTGATGTCGCTGTCAAATGTTTGAAAGTGTCAGCGACCATATCTAAATTTCCTTGCTATAAACCCCCTGTAGTCGTACAAACTCCCGCTGCACCATTGAGGCAAATATTTCGACAACTCACATAATAATTATATTCACATTCATTCTTCACAAACATTTACTTGAACGAACCCTTTGATGAGACTATTATAACATTCATGTTCAATTAAAATCAAGATCTTGACCGCTACATCAATGCGAACATAATAACCAGTATACTTAATTACTGAGTGGCAAAGTTATCACACTGCCGGTCATACATACAGTCTATAAATCAAGAATTGATATTATAAGGCAACCGCAGAAAACCTTAGTAACCTCATCTCGAAGCTTCATTCACAGTACACTATATTAAGATATCAAGGACAGTATTATTTTAAGACTTATATTACTTTTATATGAAGAAATCAGGGTAGGAAAATCTATGGAAAGTAGAAGTATATTTTAAACAATAATATAATTGACTACATAATTATTTACCTACATATATATATCAGACATTAAAATTGTTTAATTAATTTTTAAGTAGCTGCAAGGTCCGATACATTTAATATTGTTTTTATAATAATTTGCATGTGCATGCAAAAACTGACGAAAATATGTGATACTCAAAACGTACTTAAAGAGCCTATGTACCTACCTACCATATTTTTGCAAATCAATAAATTTCATTTCATTTCTAAAGAGTATTTTTCTGTAAGTGACCAAAAAGTTGTTGGTTTATTTGTTTGTCAAGAAGACCAGCTAATAGTGCCACTAGCTCAGTCTACGATCTACTTAAAAGAGGAGATACTTGCCTAGTCAGAGAGAAAAATAACTTTGCACTTGTTATTAAAAGAGTAGAAGTCGCGCGGGGCATCGCTCCCGTCGTTCTTTATTTGACCACTGCTCAGATTCTATTGGCCGTAGCGTGATGTTATATAACCTATAACCTTCCTCGATAAATGGGCTATCCAAAACTAAAAGAATATTTCAAATCGGATCTGTAGTTCCTGAGATCCTAGCGTTCAACCAAACAAACAAACTGTTCAGCTTGTCAATGTCGAGACAACTTACGTTTAACAGAATGTAGTGCTGATCGTACTGCTAAGGCGGTTGCCGGGGCTGACGCAGCACGTTCCACAGGCGCCGTGCCAGCATACCTCACGTCCACCTCACCAGCGGAGTCACGGGCTTCCCGCCACCACCCCTCACCTTCACACTCAGCTAATGCCCATTCCTCGCATAATTCTGGAATAGCCAAACCGTAACTCAAATCATTAATTGGATAATGATGTATTGTTTTCAATTATAATTATGGATGTGTTTATGAAAGAAACGTCCCTTTGTCCTAAAATCCTACTAAAGTCCTCCCTATTGTCAAAAAAAAACAGCTAGGATTTGTCACAAGTGTCAATGTTCATGTTCATGTGTCAATAGTTTAATACTTAAAATAAGTAGACCAGGTGTAATTGCTCGTCCTACAAAAGTCTGAAGAAATAATCAAATAGCATTGTAGTACTGAGATATTCGTTACGATCATCGAGGTAAAGCAACGTTCGTCAAGTTTAGTCCATGATGGATGACCGTTTGTGGTAATTTCATTCACGAGCGTCTCCGTTCTACGGCAGGCACGTTAAACTGGTGGTACCCGCTATCACTTAATGTAGTAATCGTTAAGTCAAGTTGGAAGCCTTCTAGGCGACTTGATAAATTCCAACACTAATGCCTCAAAGTCGAAACCAGAGAGGATGAAAGTATATTAAGAACACGCTATGAAAGTCAAATAATTGCGGACGTCTATTAATTTCATTAACTACAGAAAGTGTGTAAACTCGTCCACTATTAACTACATGGGTACAAATATCTACATAAATTTGTTAAAAGGATAGGATAGTTTGTAGGATAATACTACAGAATCAAGAGATATTTAGTATTCAATCCTTGTTTGGGTATCCAAGTACCTATGTAGATCTGGGCCGTACCCAGGACGTAGAAAAACCATTCTCCGTTCATTTAAAATCTTTATAAAAAAATTGGCAGGTGTGTGTGCCAATATTCTTTGTGCACAGCTCTAACATGTTTTGGTAGACTTAGGCTCAGACTCTACCAATGCGGACACTAATATACTTGGGATGAATTTCAGTCAACATATTTTTAATACTACAACCATTGGAGTGATATACCCTCCCTAAAGACATTGCCATACTTCGACACTTGCATTGAGAAAAACAAATATATACAATACTTTATTAATATACACCGATAACACACAATTCAACAACATCCAACAAAATAAATCTTTTACGTTTTATTTTTAGTCTTCTTCTACTTGCTTGCGAGATAAAAAACATTAATCGGACGTTGTCACCAAGTTACTGCTGATAATTTTAACGGAGCACCTCGAAGCAATTTTCTTAGCTTAGATTCATTACCGTTCTACAGGCTCAGCAGGTTTCGTAAATTGTAGGAAACCGATCAGATAAATTAACATATAAATATCTTAATGGCCACAGGCTAAAAAAATTAACAATATTTGCAAATTTGACACTGTAAATATAGATTTTACACTCTTTTTCACTAAAAAGCCTGGACTCGAGAACAATTCTCTTTTCTTCTCATATTGATAAAATTAATTTTATTTACAAAATTTGTAACTAAACAGCTGCTAGTATCTACTTGGGAGATAACATGTAAATTGCCAGATATTCATCTAATCTATGTTAATGAAAGAATGAATATAAAATTTTTCAATAGAATTAAAAAAAATAGAGACAGTTATTATTTCTTACAATGTAATTATTGCAATCGTGTAAGTTCAAAATACTTGAATACATGACACCCAACATTATTGATTACTTAAATTAATTAAACGCAAAAGGAACTCATAACAATAACACAAAGTGCGTAATGACATCTTTATAAAAACAAAAGCATGTTTTAAGTGCGTCAACTCGAAGGACGCCATCCGCAAACCGTATTACTGCACGAGCGCAATCAAACAGTTATTATAACAATATCTGTGTACATCTAGGCCAGACGGGTTGTCTCGATAGTGTAAGTAGGCCATAGGTCAGTTATTAGGCGCAATAACTTGAACAAAACTGATGCGCGCTCGACTATGATAAACTAGTATTTACCAGTTAGCAATATGCGTAAAGGATATTAATTTATAATTGATACGGGAATTTAATACTTATTATTATTGTAAATGAAAGTTTTTCATATCAATATGTATTGCGTAGTATGCAAAGTCATTGATTTCTGTTACGATTTATTGTAACACACAACAAAGGATTTAATGGTGATAATATACATAAGGTGGCTTCAGAAACAAACTTTCCTTCAGTTAAACAGATTAATTCTCAATGTAGCCGATAGCTCTACATAATAAATGTATTACTTATTTGTTAGCTAGTATAATGTAATTGAAAACAATGAAATACGACACTGAATTGCGACGATGCCACTATGTTGGTATAAACGCTGTTAAAAATAAAATAATATTTATATTAAGTATAAATAATATATTGTGTAGATTGTTTTTTTTTTAACTTATTTTAAAATATAGCTATTTAATATTTTTGTCATTGTGTAAATTATTAATATCCGTGTGTATATATAATAAATACCTAAAAGTAAACATTCAAAATTTTACCATTTAATTTTATTTGAATGACATTACCCTATGTAGGCAAAATAAACTTTTCCTTAATTACTGTGAGCGCTACGGAGGTTTGAGCCGCTAATGCGCTATATTAATATAATCGCTTTTCCACCTAGCTTTCACGTTAAGTTTTTACGCAAAACGCTTTGGGCTAGATAAGTGCAACGGTTATCAAGAATGCTGCTCGTGCCGCGTAGCATGAGCTCTATTTAATCATGGCCTTTCGTTAAATTAATAATTTATAACTTTACGAGAAATATAAGCTGAAAAAAATAAATAAAAAGTTGGTCAAGGTACTATGATGTCTGATGTCTGCACAATGATTATTCTAGTTCCGCACCTATTTTTTTATCTGTATTCTTTGAAGTCTACGTGAACTGTGATAAAAGTTCAATAAGTTTATTTTTAATTACATTATCAGGTATAATAAATTATATACTTATTATATATTATCAGATTCGATAGAATTTGTCCCAATAAAGTTAAATTGTGTAAAATGAAGTAGGTAGTAGTAAGTAGAATAGAAACCACAAATAATATATACCTACCTATTAAAATTAGGTAGGTACTTTCTATAGTTTGAACCATTTAATAATACGTATCGAAAATGCAGTCCGTAGAGTCATTAAGTCTTTTAGATTTTAAGTAGAAACCAACAATATGCTTAGTAAGTAATTGATCTTCATCAATTACTTACTAAGCATATTGTTTAAAGTAAATCCCTACTCAAAAAATTCGAATTGCCGGGGTAACAATATTTTCTTAAGTGTATAACAATACTTTCTAATCAACTCCCGTTACTTAATCTATTTTTAATAAGAAAACTGCTAACCAGAAACACGCTTATCGTTAATGACATCCAACTGAGTGTACATAGTCCCATACACATAAAACAACGCTGCACTACTAAACTTAAAACGCAATGTATCTCGTATAAAATAGAGAACTTACAAGGCAAGTTTTTTCCTAGAGTCGACCGTTTAAGGCTATGGCGAGAGCTCCTAATTCCGAAGCAATTAGAGAGAAACTTGGCCCCGGAGATGTGCTTGGCCTTTTGCGCGGGAACTTTACCGAACTTGGCACCTTTAATGAAGACGTAAAAAGGTGAAGTTACATACGAGAACTCTATGGTTCTAACCGCTAACATAAATGCTGCAGTGCAAATGCAACTAAGTTTTACTCGATTTGAAAATGGACACGTCAAGTAATTCATAGGAGACCTCCGTATGTAGGTATAACTTAAGACATAAAGGGAATTAAATAAGACGTCACCTACCTTAATAAAATTCAACAAATGAATGACACATATATGCCAAAAAATTAGCTAAAATGACGTTTAAATTTGGTAGGTTTAGTATTTACATGTTATCATGATGAAAGAAATTATTACAAATGCTTGAATGCTTCCTCATACTTTTCTTTTGCAGCAGAGAAGAGTTTCGTCTTTCTCAGCTAGGTTCAATAGCCATATTTTTAACGAGACATTGAAACGTAAATACATACTATAATCGATAGGAGGATATATTTAGAGCCTATTTAGGGCTTATTCCCACGCGCTCCAAATCTATTGTTCTCTAAAATTCATTTCTCCATACATCATTCCCAGGAGCTCCAAGGATTTTTATTTTAAAATAATAAATAAAGCCACAAGTACAATGGCAGGCAATATTTAATTTTAGTTATGGAGCGCTTGGGAACAAAATCGTGGAGCGGGTGGGAATAAGCCATATTTAGAAATCGAAGTTTCGGTGTATTCCCGTTGTTCCAGCCTAGGATGATAGATATTTTCATAATATTTTTCTACGATAAAACTAGTGATTATTATTTTTATTAAATTAAAACGTATCTATTATTATATTATAGTTACTTAGGTAGGTACCTACGCAAAATTAATTAGATACATGAAATATACTTTTTCTGCCGCAATACATACCTACCCAACTATTTATACATACCTTAGTAATAACAAAAACTATTTAGTACTTAGATACTTTATGCAAATTCACGAGTCAAAACAATAACATCATTGTTGTCGATTTTTTGTAGGACTTCATTATCTGTCAAATAAACAGCAGGTATTGTAAAGTTAAATACAATATTTTATAAAGTTTCCCAATTTCCAAAGGTCTGCTAAGTCGTGTTTGCATTATGTATTTGTTTGTCAATTATAATTATTATTATTTATCTAATTATAGGCTATAGTATATTTTGACCAGATAAAGTAAGCAAACCAGATAAGTAACTATGCAGGGCTGCCCTTTTTGGATTGTTTTTTTTTTTTTCAAAATTACTACAAATTCAAAAATACTGTGTTTTTTATGAATTTTGCTATGGTTATTTACCCCTTATTCAGACAATGATGAAATATATACCTATCTTCCTATTTCACATATCAAACTATTTATCAAAAAATAATTTTAATTAGTGCATTCTATAATGAACCTTAATAATTGTAAAACCTCATTAAAAGTAAATTCATAATAAAAATTAATCCATAAAAAAGCCGGGCCCTGCTTAAATAACTAAATACTCTTGGTCCTAACTCCTATCTGGATCTACTAAGACCGTAAAAGTTATGTAAATCCAAATATAATTTAAGATAAATTATTAAATTAATTGATGAATTGTACGTACATAACTACACCTTTTACCTTTCTATTTGGCCCGAGTTCATTGAAATTAATCATTTCTGATAATAACTAATTAATTTTTCACATTTTATAAATCAGCTAGGTCTGAAAATCAGAAAGAAAGAAACATCTAATAAAAAATATAAACAAACAAAACTTACTTTTATGTTTTGAATGCGTCTTCCACATTTTGCGTAGTAACATCGTCATTTTCCGAACTTTTTCAACAATGTTTTACCAAAATTAAAAAGAAAATAATTTGAAATTAAATTCGAACGACTTTTCCCGCGCGTGGTCTCAGATCAACTACGCTGTTTAGCACACGCGGACGCACGCAAGAGCCACCCTTCACGAATAGAGGACAACTTGTGAGATGTCATGAGACGAGACCAATGAGTTAATAAATGAGATAGATATTACTTATAGTTTAGAATAGTACCTAGTTAGTGTAAGTATAATTTATATCACATACACACACACCCACACACACATACACAAGTGAAATGACCTAAAACACCTTTAAAACTTTTTTCTTTACCTAGTTTTTTCTGTTATATATTCTGACTCGTCGGATTACTCCCGGATCGTAAACTTTTTCGCATCTTAGTACGGCGTATTTTTACGGCTTCAGTTATTTAATGTTACAAAATAGTCTACCCTATAGAAAATTGATCAATTTAAGATTTGTTCCTACAGCCCTCTATTTTTTTAACATTACATTTTTTTCAGTTTATGGTAAATACTTTGTAGATAAGTACGTAGGTAAAAACATGGTAAAAAGAAACGTTAGTTATAAAAAAAAATTAAAAAAGCAGCACTAAAGTTTAGGTTGCAAGATGTGAAATAGTGCAGATCTCATCTGATTTGTAGAGTGATAAATTTGATAAGGTTGTATTGTCGTAACATCAGTAGAACTAATACCTACATGAAGTCTAATAAATTATTATCTATGAACATTACATTTAATAATTTGATACATTATTGTGTACTGGTCAATTGTATTTATTATCTGTTACCAAACATTTTAATTTGCATGCTGAATGTAGTAGGTGAAATATGAGGAGCTGTATATAATATAAGATCTGTAACTACCATATTTCAAGCAAATAAACACTCCATTACTATTACTATTAACACAAATTCAGCGTCCCTATGAAGCAATAAAATAGGGTTAAAATGCCGCACAAATAATTTTTATTGCTTTAGATGCAATGCAATATCAGTTCTAATGCTAACATAGTAGGTATACTAAAGTAGGTTG
Source organism: Laspeyria flexula (assembly GCA_905147015.1). Lineage (NCBI taxonomy): Eukaryota > Metazoa > Arthropoda > Insecta > Lepidoptera > Erebidae > Laspeyria > Laspeyria flexula. Next base: position 3,355,900 of record LR989964.1, on the reverse strand, counting down.
TTGGTTCCTTACATTAAGTGGCTGACGCAAGTGAACACTTTGCTTGATCATGACTGATGCAATGTAGGAGCTTTTGCACTCACGTAAACCTGTCCAGTTCCAATAAATGGCGCTTTTTTGGTTGGAAAATTACGAGAAGTAATTATGTAGGGGATATTTAATGGCATGCTTTTACATTTCAAGGATAACGTTTTGCGTTTTAATATTTAGTTTGTTACCATGGTCTTCATTATTCGTCTTATTTATCTATAGCTATACTATAATAATACCTTTAAGGCTGAAGAGTTTATTTGTTTGATTAATAATAATAATAATATTCTACCACATTCACACAGCGCCATCTAGTCCCAAATTAAGCAATTATATTTGCTTGTGTTATGGGTACTAAACAACTGATATACTACTTAAATACATTTTTTTTTTGTAAATACATACATATTATAGATAAATTACACCCAGACACAGAACAAACCTTTATGCTCATCACACAAAGATTTGTCCTGGGTGGGGATCGAACCCACGACCTCCGGCTTAGCAGTCAGGGTCACTAACCACTAGACCAACAGGCCAGTCTAACGTGTGTGATGCGTAAGTGTGATTGAAATGTAAGGAACTTTTTTTTAAAATAAAACATATAATCGGAATTTTATATAATACAATTACATTTGTAACTCTTCTGCCCAACTGCAGAGCAGTTTTTTGGCAGACGTAAGCTCCCCTTGTTTTATTTTATTATGATAATTATAAATAATTTTAAGTATGGTCATTAATTAGGTTATTTAATTAATGACATTCGAATTTCAATACATTGACCTATAAATTATTAATATTATATTAACAATTAGAAATGGTCCAATTTTACTCATTTATCGAGAAAGTCTATAGGCTATTATACAACATCTCGCTACGCCAAATAGGAACTGAGCAGTGGCCAAATAAAGAACGACGAAAGCGAAGTCCCGCGCGACTTCTTTAATAGATACACAAATAATTGATAACAATAATTTTATTTTAATCTAAATTGATCTTGCTGGCGCAGTGAGTGTGTACGACTGCAGTTGGAGCCGGAGGTCATGGGTTCAATTCAGTTAAGGCAAAAACATATATTGTAATTTTCTATCGTGATATTGGGTAGAGGCAATGGCAATATCCGTGTAGTGATGGTTTAAGAATACATAATGTCACTACCCCATCTCAACCCGTGGGTGTCGTAAAAGGCAACTAAGTAAGCTTATGCAGACAAGAACACTGCGAGAAAAGGAAAATTCGAAACAAACTCTATACCAACCCGTCTGGCCAGCGTGGTATAGTAGGCTAAATACCCTACACATTCTTTGGAGGAGACCACTTTGCCCAGCTGTGGGACGCTTATGGTTTGAGATGATGAATGGGATAGGGGATGACTTAAAATAACTCAAACTCAAATACCTACTTCTTTATTTGTACCTATGAACTAAGTAGATAGGTATATTTCTTACTTCAAAACAATGCTATGAAAATTACCGTAGGCACAGGTGAAAAGATCATCTGAATATAAATTGAAAGTATTTTCAAGTCTATTTATTTATGTGTACCTCTACCTTTAATTCCATAATATGTACCTAGGTACACATTATAATATTATTTATTTAAAATCGATTCATCCAAATTTTCAAGTGTTTTTATGTAAAAGAGGCCAAATTTACAAACTTTTTTATTTATCTACCAAACTAAAAATGTCAGAGATAATTTTATTTGAAGTTGTAGCAATAATTTATACAGTTATATATATTTGTAAGATTTTTTCATCTGAGCTAATTGAATTTTGCATATTGAATTCCAATTCAGATAGAAATATTATAACAGCGCCATCTATCGCGTACTGTTCGAACCATAATTTGGTATGATGTAATTTTGATCTAGATTATTATTAGGGTGTAAAAATTAATTTGTCGAAAATCAGGCTTCATGCACCTATATAGCACCTCACTTTCTACAAAGCTAGCCTCGAGCTAAAAGACAGGTGCTAACAAGTATCTACAAAGTTCACTTTAGCAACCTCTGTCAGATATTTAGTGGAACTAAATATCTACCAATCTTACTTCTTCCTGTGCTAATATTGCGAAAGTAAGGATGGATAGATGTTTGTTAATCAATCACGCCAGAACGACTGAAGGGATCTATAAGAAGTTTGACAATCAGATAGACTGGAATGTACGGTAGTACTATTACTTAGGTACCTATTCTGCGATACTTTTAACCGACTTACCACGCGGACAGAAGCTAATAAAGAGCTATTTTATAAAAAGGTAATGTTGGTGAGTTTGGATGTAGGGGGTTATCTTCAAATGTGCTCATCATATCTTCATGAAATTTCACCAAGAGGTAGTCCAAAACTTATAGAAGAATATAGGCTTTCATGTCATTTATCCGACACACCATGATGCGGCGAAGTGCAGTAATAATAATTAGTAATACATAATGAAAAATATTAAATACAGTTTATAATATTTATTTAACACAATATAATGGCAATAACAAAATATTTATTTGTTAGGTAATAAATTGTGGAACAATTTAATACTAATTGATTTACTGTATTAAATAACAAAATAAGAGAAAAAAATACAGGGCAAAATTATATACACAAACATGTAAAAACTTATTTTTACTTTGACCAACCTGACAACTAAAACTTCATTTAAAGAAAAGTCCGCTAAAGCAATTCACTAGATAAATATAGCGAGAATTGCTTCAGAAACTTTTCATTTACAGCTAGTAAGGCCAAAATATACGACTACATTGTTTCTGCCACCAAAAGCCGCACAGAGCAAAGTTATCTGACTCACCTGTTGGCAATAAACTCGTCATGGTGGTGACACTCACATGATGCATAGATTTACTATTGCCAAAACATAAATATCCGTATAAAGTTCCCTTAGGCGTCTCAATATTTTTTAGTTTAACTTTGCTTGCTGCTCTGTAAAGCTACAGAAAATTTGACATACAGATTGTATATTTTAGCCTTATTTTGTAGCGTCTAGCATTCTAGCGCTTTTTAAAAAAGATATGGTAAACCTCGTCCGCTATTATAAATTTAATGAATATGAAATTAATATGTTAATACCAATTAATATATCATATAAAAAGATTTAAGTACAAACTTGTGGAAGTGATTAGTTTATGATATAAAATTTGCCTATTATAAATTACAATACTAAATATGCTATTATTTGGTGTACTCATTGATTAAAATATTTATTGCCAATTAGTAAAAATAAGTCGATAACTGTAATGGTTAGTGTCACTGCACGATTTTATTAAAACCGATTATCAAGGAGCCGTAACCGTAATTTGGTTCATTAAATACCACAAGTCGTTATACAGTGAATTTAAAAATATTTCCTACAACATAAAACATATTCCGTTCAAAGTATTTTAGAGGAATAGGTACTCATTACACATATTTTACATATTTTAGATGTTGAAAATACTGATAAATATGAAAAAATATGTAAGCAGTAGGTACCTAAGGTCAATTTACATATTTATTTCACAAATAAATTCAACGGATTATAACTAGATAAAGATGTATTTAAGAAATCCCCTATTAATTTACAATAAAATGATTATTGATTTGTCGTGAAGAGCTTATCAATGAATATTTTCACTAACATTTGTTACTAAAGATTTAAAAGTTCGACTTGTTTTTAATAAAATCATGACAAGACACTAGCAATAATTATTCAAATATTTAGATAAATATCTTAATATTTCAATAAAACAGTCAGTTTCTTACTATATCTATTTTGCTTTTGTTTCACTATACAACCTAACTTAACACGTAACATGAACTTATGTAAACCAGAATAATATCATTCTTTTAATGATTTATTCCCTTGACGTCGAGTCCCGCCACGACGAATCGCAGGCACGTCTACTTCGAAAACTCCCGGCCGCTACTCGACGTGGCGGGACTCGACGTCAAGGGAATATAAATCATTTAATTAATATCAATCCACAATATTTATAAAGGTTTTTGGTATAACTATGTATAAAATACCAGTGTTGAAACAAATTAATTTGTGAGTGATTAGTAGATTCTCAACAAGGGAAATCTTTTGGAGAGGCCTAAGTCCAACAGTAGACGTCCTACAGCTGACGTGATTATGATGATCATGAAATAGATACGCAACAATAAGAAATAATGTAAATTGTTAGACTACTTTTACACATAACCCAATTAAGAATAATGGGCTTATAAGCTCTCGTGAAGAGACACGGGTTTCTTCTCACAAGAGGCAAAAGGCCCCCAGCAGTAAGACGTAATCGATAAATTGTATGACTGCGGTAACCATAAGGCTTCGTATGGGGATTTCAAACAGATTATACCGTAGCAAAAAATCCTGCCTTCTAGGATATCCAGTACATGAGGTCCCATATTTTTAAGGCACCTATCAGAAAAATGACTTTGTGTCAAGCAAAAGTATGAAGTGAATTTTTCTCTCTGCAGTAGAGTAAGTCGTCTGCAGTAAAATGGTAACACAGTGAGAGGCTTATCAAAATTATTGTGTGATATTAGTCGTGTCGCAAGTCTTGTTGCAACAGCATACACAGCTTGGATAAGACACGATGTAGCTGACGTCAACCTAAGTACCTACAGCTTACATTGAAATTTTAATTACATCCCTACTAAATTAGTTTATTGTCCTTGGACTTATTACGAAATGAGGATACTTCAACATTAATACGATGATTTTGAAGGCAATTCATGGAATTTTAATGACATAATATTTATACGAAAATTGATAAGTAGTTCTTAGAGTACCTAGCAACTAGTTGGCATGAATAAAGCCTAAAGGGCCCCACAGATTATCAGTTCGCCGGACGACGAGGGCCTGTCGGTAAAGCGTGGAAGGTCGCCTATTGGTTACTGCGATTCGGAATAGCCAATTGTTGACAGGCCATCATCGGCCGGCGAACTTATGGTCAGTGGGGGCCCTTAACGCAGCCGAAATAATTTAAAGATATGTGAATAATACCGTCTAAAAAAAATGTGTACAACACTGGTATTCTATGCGTTATTCCCGGGTGTATATGCCCTTTACATACTGTTGGCGTTAAAAAAGCCAAAATTAATCACGCATTACAGCAATAGTCCAGTCACAATAAAACGACAGACACCATACCCTTATTTTGATAAATATATTGGCAAATGTGATGCTTTAACACGACGCTATTAAACTTAGCTTGCTATGTTTCCATAATTTATTTTATCAGAATCAAAATTATAAGAACCAGACATTGATTTGAAAATTTTAACATTTATAAATGTGTAAGTTTTTGAAATGTTTATAACCATTCCTCTCAACAATAGGGCATGAGGGCTGAATACGGAATGATTCATGATACCAACATCAGCCACAGTACGTGACAGGACATAGATAGATGACTGGTGATCTTACATGTGTACGTATTCGCCTGTTATTGTTCATCATATTCCATTGTGGAGAGACCATTTCACCATCAAGTAGAACCCGGCGCATACTACACGCAACCGAATTGCAAAAAGAAATCCCTCAAACTACAGTTTAAAACTAGCAATACGCAGGCACTAGAAAGCGTCTGTTCTAGTACACACCTGATTAGTTTCAAACTTTAGAGATTGAATTATATAACAGTACTGACAAGATAATAAGCCTTGACTTTCCAATGTCAGCCAATGTTTTTAACAATAAGTCCGTCATTACACAATAAGGCTGGCTAATAACCATAGCGCTTGATACAAAACATCTAGTCATTTCATGACCGTTAGCAAGAATAGGTCTGGTTCTTAAAGTTTGTTCTGACATGCTCAGAATAATAATGTATAGAACTTGTTATACAAGTGTGAGTACCTGTCCTATAAAAATCTCATAATCTATGATTTGTCAGTGGCAAGTTGAAAAAGGAGTGTTTATTTTACAGTTTAGATATAGATAGGGCCCCAGGGTCCTTGTACCACTGACACGGAGGTAGCTAGGTTTGATACTCGTAAAAGTTCTACACATTATTATACTGGAATAATAAATATGGAATTAAATATTTTATAACAACACATTTGGCGTAAGCAAATCATTCAATTGGTGGCAAATTCAGGTTTATTGATAAAATTGTCACATTTGTAAACTGAATGAGTGTATGATAATAAATTTGAAATATGGTTATTAAATTTAACTCTCAACAAATTTGGAGAGACAATTTAACGAATTTCCAATATTATTTTCTAAACTTAGATCTGAAAGAATCAAGTAAAATAATAAATAATCAAATTTGTTTCACTCACTAAGAAACCTGAGTAGGTATCCCATAAATTATTTTTAAAATATATAGAATCTGTGCAAACGCCAAAATCATATCAAATACCTTTTGCACTAGCCATTTTCCTAATAATAAATCGCCTTAAACATACACAACATTAAAACAAACGAAAAATTAATATAAACCTAAGAAGTTATTACAATCTACATTAATAAAATTTATATAGGACTCAGTTTATTATTCTAGTTATCTTTAATTTAGAATAGTTGCTTATTATTTTATCAGTTGAGCTACACCTAACCACTTGTGTTCACATTTAAATGACTAGGTACCTTTCTCCACAAAATATTAAATAAAATAATATTAATTTAAAACCAGAACCAAGAAATGTCTTTAGCCCTTCCATGTTTTTACACATTATTTTCCATAGACAAGCTGGGTTTTGTTTTAGGAGTTAATACATTTCATGCTCTTAGGTAATTAAAATTATTTCTCAGCATAATAAATTAAGAGGGTTCATACAAAGGAATGGCAATGTCACAATTTAGTGCCATATTTGTGGTTTTCAATTTTTATTATTTAATCTTTTTTTTTTTTTTTAAAAACACTGTTTAGAATTATGTGAAAAGTATGTAAAAGGTACAAAATCATTATGTTTACTCTTCTATTTATATGCAAATAACACATTGGAACTTGAAAATAACTAGTAACTAGTATTACAGTTACTTACTTATTAATGCAAGTTCACATAATTCTAAAAAGCGTATTCAAAACATTTCAAAATAGCTTAGATTGAATAATAAAAATCAAAAACCACTAAATTGAGATATTATGGTAGATAATTATAGATATATTCTTTAGTAAATGAATGACCAAAATGTAATAGTTATTTATAAATGTGGAAACAAACGCTCAGAAGTAGCTCAGCCATCATCAATACTTAGGATGCTTCTGCTATGGATTTAATGAATAATTGACTATTAAATTAAACCCTTAATAATGTATGAAAATGTTATAATACTATAAACACAATCTGTTTCTCTTAATATTCAAACTGTTATACGAGTTAACTGGCATAGAATAACAAGCTGAATTGATTGACAAAACTGATTTTGGTTTTATGATAAATTCAATTCAATTCAATTTATTTATTTTGCAAAATATAGGTACAGAGAGATGGTAGGTACACGGTACATTACAGTAACACTATATTTTACCTCACGGCAAATTTTTGTTCCATGTGTAAACAAAAAACTTAAACTGTTTCCTAGATTTTTCCAATTAATATGAATTTGGCAGTAGTAACAACATTTAGTATAATATTATTACATATAGTTCGTTCTAGTTAAGAAAATAGTATCTCACTAGAAACTCATTGTTGTCATTCAGCTTAGCCACGCCCCATAGCCAATTAGATCTTAGTATTAGTATTGTGTACAAATGAACATTTACTATATATATTATGCTATGCCATTTAACTAAGTTCCCACTTCTTATTGATAACCAATATAAAAACTTCTACTTAAATATGAATTGTTAATAATCATCAGTTCAATATCTTCCGACATTTTGTACAAATCTGAATCTATAAAAGCTTTTATACAAATATTATAAAAATGGAAGTTATATACATAATCTGTATTTATTAATCTTAGAATGGGGTCCCACAGACCAACATTCTCTTAATCTATGACTCCGACATGATGCCGTTTACGGATAAATGCTAGTTAAGGCATATAATAACTTCATCATAAGATTATCCTTAATATTAAAAGCTGCTATTATTGTATCTAGCATTCCATATATTACTTTATATACTAAATTATAAGTCTGTCACTTTAACAATAACAATATCAATTGATCACCAATTTTGTGTAATTGTACATGTTTCGTAATATTTGTATTTTTGAAATGTCATATTCAATATTTGCAAGAGTTAATCTAGTCAACAAATTCATACAGAATTGATATTTTAAAGATAGTACTATTTAATAAAAGTCAACCTCAGTAAATATTTAATTAAATTAATTTGATGATATTTTGAAATGCTAGTTTTAAATATGATAATAAATACATATAGCAAGTACTTTTGATGATGAATCAAAAGCGATGACTTTCATAAATGGACTTTTCTGTATTATAAAATGTATTCAAACTAAAAATAAATAATTTAAGGAATTAAAAATAACTAATCATTATTTTGTGCGTAATTGTAAAAAAGAAAATCACATTTGGTACAATAATTAATTTTCCACTTCATTAGTTCAAACGATGCTGGTTGTAATAAAATATTAAAGACATCTCCCTAAAAATAACTAAGTAAATGTAAAGGATAACACTGTGATAATTTACTTTAGTTGACTCTTAGTAAATATTTTATATAATTATTTTTTAATCTTATTACACAAAAATATCTCAATATGGTGTAATAAGATAAAAAAAAATACTTTCACAATTATTGCACATGAATTTCAATAATTAATATTTATAAACATTCTTTAATAATTTAGTTTCAACACACAGCAGTGTAATACATTATCACCACATGACATTAAAGATATTAGATATTCTATCTTAAAATACTTCACTTCACTTCTTTCTTTATAGTCACAGATTTATCTGCTGGTTTAGCAGGAGGTTTTATTATGGATCATTTTTTCTTTCTGTCTTGAGTACACTTAGGGCAGTACCACTTGCCTTTGGGCTTAATCTTAAGGTCCACACAAGCAAAGTGGAACCATTCAATAGGACAATCAGGGTTGTCACAGCCTATCATCTCTCCATAAGACACTTGATGACAGAGGCAGTATGTGGGCTCGTTAGGATCAACTGGCATATCAAGAACATCACTTGGATGTGCCATTCCTGCTACAGAATCTAAATCTCCAGATTCTTCCTGTTCTTTGACTGCATTAGCTGTAGCAGTCGCACCTTTACGAACTGCCTTCTTCTTGGCTGCCGAACGACCGGGTGCGACGGCGTCCTCTTCGCTAGAGGCTCCAGCGCGTTTCTTTTTCCCTGTGGTAGCTGTAGTCTTGTCATTGATTTTGTTCTTTTTCCTACCTTTCTTAACAGTAGCGGTATTCGGTTCCTGGTCGGCAGCAGCCTGCTGCGCGGCGCGTGCACTCATTACTTTCTCCTGAATTTCGGATTCAAATCGCGCGAGGTCAGAGTCAAGGCGACGAATATGCTTGTCAACCAACTCGTACGTTTGTATCGCGAGTTGAACTTTATCATCCCCGTATTCTTTAGCTTTGTTAAATAGGCCTTGTATGGTGTTCACCTTCTCCTTTTTCGTTTCCTCGTCCATTTTAGGGATATTGGGCAGCAACTCGTCGGCCATAAGGTCGATTGTCCTCATTAGTCCGTGTGCACGGTCATCTAGATCTCGCATCAATTTAAAATTTCGTTGTAATTCTATAGGTAAATGTTGGAGACTATCTAAATAATGTTCTAAGTAAAGCGCAGAAGTCATTTTGCAATATTTTGTAACTGCGTGAAAATGAAAGTGCGAAACACTGTAAAAACACCAAACGTTACGCTAATAAATCACCACATAAATTATTAAAGCGGTTCTTGAACTCACTACATATGTTCACCTGTTTTAACTGATGAATTTCTTTTTTTTAACTTACAAAACTAACACAAAACTTAAAATATTTCGTGATATGCACTATACATTTTCGTTTCATACTCACTCACTCAAACAAGCGAAAAGCGAATATTGGACAGTGTTACCAGTCTTCCTAAAATTTGAATTTAAAAACAAAAACTCATCACATCACAACAGTTGTCCTAAATGACAGCTGATGACTATTTCGGCTCGAAAATATAATTTTAGGGAAGCAAATTAAGTATGTATTATTACCAATAAGAAAAGGTTATTCTTTAAAAATCATGGCTGCTTGAAACATGAAGCTTTACATAATCTGTAGTATTAGTATAAAATTAAATTATACAATGGTAGCCCTAAAAGGCGGCAAGTTTATTCACGTTCACGCTTCGATGCGTTAAATTGCTTACTTCCCAGTCCCACGCATGATAAGCTAATTAAAAACTTTCCAGACTGCTTGACCTCTGACCACATACTAATTTAATTCATTTAAATTTTAGTAGGTACCTTTTTTTCAGTAAAATTGTTAATTATTTATCTATCTCTCCATGTACCGAATTAAAAAAAACTGCATTACTTTAATTTTGGGTAGTGGACACTTAGACAATAATATGAGATTTTATGTTTTAAATGCTAATTTTTTTGAAATATAAATGAAGAAAATCGATTAAACCCCTTTTGACCCCATGATTCATTTATATTTCTTTAATAAAAAAGTTGTTAAATTACGGCAAGTCATAAACGCACGCGGCGCACGTCACATGTTACATTGAAAACTGATCGGAGGTCGTTACGTTTACGTCACAGGGTGGCTTTAGTTTCCGAAACAAGAGTTATTACTTCATACAATGTTTACTTACCGAGCGTAATTTGAATCATTTGTGTTCCGTGGTTGGGCCCGTTTTGGTGAGGATATTTATTTATGTAAGTAAAAATTTTAAAAAACTCTACCTATGTGTTGTTTTTTATTAATATATTTATTTAACATTTTTTCTTAAAAAAGAACCCTAAAGGTACACCGGTACCGAATTCGGTAATTTGGGCTTAAACAGCTTGACAAAAAAGTGAAGAAAATAATGGGGACGGACATTGTACTTCATTCGTATGGCAACCCACAAACAATATTAATTTTTAATAAAACAGATATATGTATATTGCAAAAAATATAATTATAGACATCTAATTGACCATACATACTATGCTAAACTTGCTTTAATCAATATGGATTAATTAATTTTAAGGATTATTTTTTGTATGGTACCCATTTTTTCAATTTGTTGTAGGCAACTCTAAAATGATTGCAAAGGCAACGCGGGAAATTAAAAGGAAAATTGAAAGCTTGATGAAAAGTTGAATTCGAATTTATGGAGACGAAAATTGAAAAGCTTCAATTCAAGCGCACCTAATCACTGTGCTTTTAATGTAATAAACTAATAATGTAAGTGCTAAAATTTTTTATATGAGCTGAAGCTCCCATTAACAAGAAAATGGGAGCAATAATCAAAAAGTACAAAAACTACATACCAAAGTCGGCATAGGTCGAGGATTTGAGGGTTCAAATAAAATGCATAATTTTTTTAACTAGTATACCACGATGGTGGTAGACGGACGTATGGTAGTAATGTTACCGCGTCTTTGTTAGAAAACTAATCTCGTATTCATTCTCTCAATAATTTTGCCTTGTGGGGGAAAAGAAGCAGGATCAATAATACCTAACTACTATTGATCCTCCCTCCTCTAGCAAGTCTCTGAAAACAATTATAATAATTGTTTTCAGGGACCTGCTGAGACAATTTATGAAATAAAACAGCATAATTTTAACTTATATTGTATTAGCAAATAAACAATTTATAAAATATAATTCTTATTACACAATGACGTTATATTCCGGGATACGAAGCACTTCAGCTTGATGGAGCCATTGCCTACGATGTGATCTCAACAAGCTGCTTATAATTGTCACACAAATGTTTAAAAGTTATTTCAACAGAGATTTATAATCCCATCGCAATCAATGACCAAACCATATTTGTTGGACTATTCAGCGATTACAACAACTTGCTTCTGATATTAATATTAAAAATTATAAACATTTAAGAAAAAAATGCAAATAAATAATTAGCAAGTGCCCTTGAGGCAAAATAAAGAGGCGTTCGTAATCTACATTATATAAAACATGCTTTATTCATTTCCTTACATCTATAATTACATCTCTTACTACTTAATCGTGACAGTTACGTAGGTACAGTACAACTAATATTCTACATGCTGCTCATATAGATTATTACGCAACCAAAGTAGACGCTCAAAGATTCCATATAGCATAGTATCAATTATTTCTGGATTATACAAGATACATCTCAATTAATATCATCAATTAATCATTGACATTAGAATTGTTATATACAAAATGGCCAACTTACTAACTTACAAAAACATTTAAATTATCAGGTAGAAAACTCTTTGCTTAGTAAATAATTTAGGATGATATCTAATACAGAAAAGGTATTCTAAAATTATCTCCTTGACAAGCGATTGCATAATCTATATTATTAAAATTATAATTCAAGGTACATACACAATCTGAACCTGTAAACTTATGCCTAGCTAGGTACAACCCTACATTATAGAAAATTTGGTTCACATTCGTTGCTCATTTTAACATTAAACATATTAAACACAGTCACGTGGTAGCAGTGAGCAACTAAACACTTCGGAATGTATATATTTAGGAAATACAATTAGCTCACACAGAATACATATTATAATATAATATGGTATAGAGAGTCGAAAGAAAACATTGAGATTCCTTTCTCACCTTACGATAATTTACGATAAAATACATGAAACAAGTCCAGTATATTCACTATCCAATCTTACAAAATGTATACAAAATGGAAGTTAATGGCTTTTACTTCGATAAAAATATACAGTTGATATATTACATTGTAATTGGCACTACGCAGGTCACTTTACATGAAATTACAAAAATCATATTTTTTTTCATACATAATTTATTCCAACATTGCAATCTTATAGTATTGGCATATAATTTACTCTTTTCCTAACCTCTGTGGTTGCTAGAAATAATAGAAAAGTATTAAAGACATATTTTAATCTGTATACTTGACAGAACATAGTCTTATTAAATACATAAATGACGCACCTAAATGTTTGAATACAAAACTTCGACTAGCAACTTCATAAATCCTGTTTCATTAAAGCGTTTTCTTCATAAATAAAAGTATACATAATCATAATATCAAGAATCTCAAACGTAATTTCACAACTGTTTTATTAAAACACTTTTTTAAGTTCATCAAAACAAATACTTCATATATCAACAAGCTAAGCACCATGCAATAAGGTCGTGCTAAGGTGGACCTTATCAGTCCAAACCAGCAGTGAGGAAATTTCAAATGCTTTACAAAAATGACAGTTACATGTCAAATAATAAAATTTGATCCTGTAGTTAATTTAGAGGGAAGAGTAGATTTAAAATTTTAATGCTACTATCTAACCGTTTTCATCACTACAGTTATATATTTTTGGTTTTAGTTATATATGAATCAAATATTTACGTCCATCCCAACCTTTCCTTAGACTAGCCGATAAACCTTCTTTCATAAGATAGTTAACATTGCATCTTCTCAATACACATCACGAATACATCAAACGATAAATCCATGCACCATTTTTCACTTATAATATTGACCTGTGACCTAACTACTTATAGAAGACCATAAATGGGACAAATAAAGATATGAAACACACCCTCGAAAAGAGAATATAATTATTTGTATCTCTTTAAGAGGTCAAGTCCATTTCCACTGTGAAATTATCATTATCACGCATGTAGAAGCAGTCAGGAGTGAGAAGAAAGTTAAACGAGTGTTTCGTACTTATCTAGGACGTGACCTTGGTTATTTTCGTCACCGTGAGAACGGGAACGAGGACGGGGGGTGGTGTCTGAGGCGGCGGTCTTGACGCGAGTTTTCTTGTCGTGACCGCACGTGCATGCTACCGACGATTGGCGCTTGAGTGTCTGGGCACGCGCACCTGCCCACTGCGGGTCCAAAGATTCGCTTCGAGCGTACATCTGACGTTTAGTCCTGCCCATCGTGGCGTGTGAAAACGATACGCTCTGCCCACTGTCAGAAGATGGACGCATCGATTCGCTTCTCATACAAATATTCCCTCCAGCTCGTCGAAATGAGTCTAGAACCCTCTCCTCGATCTCTTCAATATCCTTCTTCTTCACGAGCCAGATTTCCTCAGAGCCTCTAGTAAAGTAACTCGAGCCTTTGCTGACCGAATACTTCTCCTTGTTTTTAGTTTTACAAGTCTTAAAATTATTCTGAGTATTTACATCATCGTTGAATTTATGTATATCCCTAGATCGGGCAGGGTCTGGGGATGCCACATTGCGGAACGCTGTGCCGTGTGACGGGAACTGGTCACCGATCTTCACTCCTAAGCTCGGTGAACGAATAGTTACATCGGCCGGCGAAGGCATCGGCTTAAATTCCGGCTTAATTATTTTTTGGGGTTCCGGTCGAATTTTTTCTACATCTGTGGACGTGCTATCAGTGCGTTGCCACCTCACCGAGGCCTGGGCGGCTGCTGCGTTCCGAGTTAGGCTCTGTTGTCTTTCTAGCACAGTAGCCGGCCGCTCAGCAGGTGTGGCGGCTCCCAAGTCGAAGTGTACATTGTCTTTGAATGGAGTGGCAGGTGGTGGTAGATCTTCCCTGCTATTGTCGGATCCGAGCCGCTCAGTACGCGGTCGACCGCGAACAGAGCCCGGTCGCGACAGTCGGCCAACGGTCGCACTGGCATCTTCGGCAGCTTTCTCGAATTTTTTTATTTTGTCCCCAACCCCATTCGACTCTTCAGACTTAGTATTTTGTCCGTCATCAACAACCACGCATTGTTCACTTTCAACTAAAGGCTGTACAATTTCGGTATTATCCACCGATCGATCGACCGAGCTCATCGCCAGAGACAACTTCTCTACTCGCGCGGGTCCCTCCTTGGCTACCGGCGACTCTCGCCACGAAGTTCGCGGTGTGCCCGAACCATCATCATTTCTAGCGGCCAATATTGCAGCTTTCGAGTCGGTTGCCGGGGGAGAAGTAGGATCACCCCGAGGCGGAGTGTCTCTCCTGGGTGGCGAAGACGCTGCGACACTGACGGGTGGAGTGCGGTCTCCGACCGAGGACGATCTGAGCGGTGGCGATTTAACCGGGGGAGATTTATTCGGAGGAGTTTTTACCGGTGGGGACTTTATCGGCGGGGATTTGACAGGTGAAGAAGCACGACGCGGCGGTGAAGGCGGTCGCTCCTTAATGGGTTGGGTGGTCTCGGGGTTCGATGTGACCGCGGCGGGTATCGAAGATTTTCTGGGAGGAACCTCGACTGGACGCCTGGCGGCGGCAGAGACGGAGACGGGAGCTTCGGCGCGCGCCTTCTGCGCCTCAATATCCCGACTGAGGAAGGACGAGTTGCGCACGTAGCACGTGTCATCGGCGCTAGCGGGCGGCGGCGGCGCGGGCGCGGGCAGTGGCGGGGCGGGCAGGTCCTTAGTGTGGGTGCGCTCAGGCTTGATGGTGATGGCGACGGGCTCCCCGGGCGGCGCTGGCGCGGGCTCCGGCGGGCGCGCGCGCGCCGGAGCGGGCTCGGGGCGGGGCGAGGCGCGACGTCACGCACGTGACTCGGTCCACTGGTCGGAGTCGTCGGAGTCCGAGTCGCCGCCGGAGCTGGTGTCGCTCAGCTCGACGGCGACGCGCCGCGCCAAGATGGACGCTACGTCCAGGAACACGGGCGCGCCTCGCAACGTGTCGTACCGGCCCGAAGTGTCGTCCCTCTTTTCGACCTTGCGTAGTTTGATGCCTGAAACGGAAAATTTTACAGTTAACCTGAAAGCAAACAACAAACAATTGATGACGGAAACCGCACTCACCGTCGCGAATGGCCTTGAGCAGGTCGGTGCGAGGGTCGGGCTGCGGGTCGGGCGTAGGACGCGGCGGCTTGAGCGCGGAGGCGCCGCGCAGTAGCGCGCCGGGCGAGGGGGGGCGCGGCCGCTCCTCGCCGGGGGCGGCGGGCGGCGGCGGCGGCGGTGACGGGGGCGCTACGGGGGGCATCGGCGCCGCCGGGGGGGCCGGCACCGCGCTCAGTCCTCCATCCGCTTCTTCCGATGACATCATGCCTGTTTACAAATATATTTGATTGTACTTATATTGATTAGAAGCTAAGCAAAGTCCCAAATGAAGGGCGCAGTTACCGATGACAGCGTGCATGTGGTCGAGGTGCGCGTCCAGCACGGTGCGGTGCGGCGGGGAGGCACCGTTCATCATGGGCGGCGACACCGTGCCCTCCGGCGGCGGCGGAGGTGGCGGCAGTGCCGATCTGTGCGATATAAATGAACAGATACATCATACAAGTTATAATTGAGGCTGTTGTTACAAAATCCAAGATCACAAACAACGACCAAAAACGGCACTAATAGAGTGCAAGAATTCAAATAGAGTGCTCTATTGTTATCACTTATATATATACTATATAAGTGTACTAAAGTATACTTATATTACAAATTCAAATGTCAAATTTTATTCCTTTATAAATGTTTTTTTTAATGGTAATTAAATAATAAAAAACTATTTATAGAAAATGATTAGCTTATTATTGTTATTTGTAACTTTAATATGTGATTGTGTATCTTGGGAGGAGAGGCCGAAATTGATTATTATTGTTACGAATTACGTTATAGAAAACTAAACTATTCAGTAATTTTCTCATAGGTAGGTATTACATTAGACACATTCTCCCATGTGTGCGTGGTTACCTGGTAGGTGTGGAGGCGAGCGCGGCGTGGTGGTGCGGCGGGGAGGTGGGCGCGGGCGGCGCGGGGGGCGGCACGGAGGGGCGCGCGCGCCGCGGGGTGCCGGCCAAGCTGCCGCCGTAGATTGGCTCACCGCCCACAGAACCGTACGGAGACTCCTCCGCCACCACTGTATCAAATAATTTTTTTTTACTATAGAAGTGCGCCGCGACGCATCGGGGACCACAGTTAATAAGTTATAAAGATGTAGAAAATTAAATGATTGGTCTTCTAATTCTTTCGGTCAACAAACCAAATTGGTGAGAGGGGTGCTTTTTGAAGTGCGTCCCCCAATTTCTTTCCATCTTTTGCTTCGACGTACAGCGGGCCTTAAATTAATTCTCAACAGCTAATAAGCACTTTTACATACCGTGTCCATTTCCAGTTATCCTCGGTTGCCTATTCTGCTGGTTCTCAATTTCGATAGAGTTAGGTCTAGCCGGCTGTATCGACGGCGTTCGCGTCTGTGATGTTCTGTATCCACCATCAGAAATAGTTGTCGCTGCAAACGTTTATATTTATATTGAAAATAACAATTTAGATAGGTAATAAGGCCCCATAAAACGTAGGTACGTAAAGCAGGATTCACTCAGACTAACTCCAACTATCATTTACATAAATAAAACATTTGCATTGTCATGTTATGGCACGCACGTTTTTAACTTTAAGGTCGCATCACTTCGGATGCAAAATTGTATCATACGTGAACGTATTGTTACTGGTCCTACGACTTGAGTGCACATTGAATACGTATTTCTCCCTCAAATCAAATCAGAGTTCTGGTGATTCAAATTCAACACAGGAAAGTGTGGTAAAAGAAATCCAGTTTGTATTCTAAACGCACCAAATAACTCTCACGTAGTCTGTGCGACTTCATAGTACCTACTTGAAAGATTGTTCGTGCACATTCGTACACCTCACATTTGCACGAAAACATATTTAAAGTGAGCGCGGCCTAACCTAGCCTACTACACTACTATTTAGAATATTTTATAAAGAACTGTAGTATTCGTAGTGTCAGGGATACTCACACTGATAGACAGGATCGACCTTGTAATGCGGTTCGATGTTATAGTGGCGCAACTGGCTGGGCGCCATGATGTGCTCGCCGCGAGTGACGGCGGCCTCCTTGAGTCTGTCGCGCGTGGAGTGCGGAGGCCGCACGCGCCGCGTGTTGCGTCCCTCGGCGCCGCCGCCGCTGCGCGCTGGGCGCACCTGCACGCACACCGCGCGATCTTAACGTGCATGTTCCGATATACCTCCTTCATACATTTTACTGGCGCTATTATATCTGAACATAGACACTTTTTTACATAGAACAATTTATCATAGACCCGCGAATTGACAGAGTAAATTATTTTTAGTTTTTTGCTCAATGTATTATGTAGGTAAGTTATGACCAAAAAGTAAATCAGCGACTCAAAAAATCAATACGCGGGATTATTTATTGTGAAAAAGTTATTAAATTATTATATATTTTGTTCTATGTAAAAACGTGTCTATGTTCAGAGACAATAGCGCCAGTAAAATGTATGGAGAAGGCGTATCGGAACTTGCATCTTAACTACTCGTATAGGTATACTATAATTTATCCAGTCATTCCTCAGGTTTAACGATTTTGGTTTTAATTAGACAGTCAATAAATACAGGTCCAAGTATTCAGATCTGAACTTCGACTATCGGCTACTCTACGACAACAACCAGGCGAAACTTGATGTACTTCCACACAATTCTAATGACAATAACTGAACCATGTTTCAAGTAAATAAATGATTTGATTTACCTTCTTCCCTCGATCATGCTGAATGCGTTCAGTATCTTGCAACATTTCCCTCCTCCACAGTTCGAAGAAGTAATCTGGATCGGTATAGAACTTTCTAGCATCTCGGCCATCGTCTCGGAATTCGTTGAGCATTTCAAGTGGTGGTGGACGATCACATCGTGCGTACGTAGACAACATGGCTGACGGCATAGAGTTGCGGGAGAACAGCTGTTGTTGGAACGTCCTTGATGAGCGGAAGGCTTTGCGCATTTGTATGTCTTGTAATGAAACTGGAAGAACAGAAGAAATAATTATGAATTAGATTAAGGTATGCGTATTCTTCTATATTTTCCAGATTGACCGACGACCTAGTAAAGGTTCGCAGGTGGCCGTTGGATGCGGGCGGCATATCGCTCGCAGTGATGGAAATTAGGTGAGGCCTATGTTCAACAGTGGACGTCGTAGGGCTGATAAGATGATGATGCGTATTCTTATTTTTTAACCAAAGCGCTGGATGCAAGCCTGATAGGTACAAGCGGTCATAATGGAATTGTTTTGAGAAGGCCTAATAACAACAATCGACGTCCTATATAGCTGATATGAAGATGATCTTGATGAAGTACCTACCCATTGCATAATAAGAAATTCTATAGATCGTTACGAAATCACGATAAATTCTGACGTAAAACCACGCCTGAATTGGCAAATTGATTAGATAATTACTTAGTTATTTATAATTATCATACAAATGTTATGAATCATTTCCTACTTAGAAGACTGAGAAGTCGTGTTGTTCAATATGAGGAAGAATTCTCACTTTTATATTTTCACTTATTAAAATGTTGTACTTAATCGAACAAACAGATGAGGGCGATGATTAGCTTTGTATAGTTTACTAGCTTACGCCCGCATTTTCACTCCCGTGATAAAGTAGCCTATCTGCTTCCAGAAATCCAGGCCATATTCTATCTATATCGTAAACTACATGCAGTTCCTTTGAGTAAAAAACCAGCCATCCAAACGTTTGCAATTATAATATTAGTAGGATAGTAGTATATACCTTCTTCAACGCCGGAGTCAAGTTGTGTGACTTTGATGGCGAGCCGGTCTATCCTAGCTTGGAGTACGTTCGTTCTCTCCGCGAGGTTGGTCGCCTCACGCGTCAGCTCACCAAACATATCCTCCGCATGCTTTGACAACGACGATAACTGCCTGCAAACGGTAAACGGAAATATTTGTAATATTTATTATATCACGCCTGATGGTAAACTACCTAGACTATGGAAGCTTGCAACACCAGGAGCGTCGCGACAGCGTTGCCGACACATCAAAAACCTGTTCAGTCCCTTTATGAAGAACCCCATAGTGTAATCTATCTCGGGAGGAAATTCCTTTGAAACCGTATTGTACGAGACCGATTTCAATTTGAGGATTAACTTTACTAAAAAAAATTGTATATGTTTTACTATATGTAATTAATTATATTACAATTAAAGCTTTATAGTAGGCTAAATTCCCTTTACAATCTTTAGAGGAGACTCGTGCCCAGCAGTGGGACGTTTCTGGGTTGTGTGATGATGATGATGAAGATGATGATAATACTGAAATGTTTTATAATATTTATATGATATTTGTTGGTAAGTTTATGGAAATGTGACTGTACCACAAGTAAAATAACTTTAGAATTTATAGGTTTCTATACAAAAAAAACCGTTACTAAAACTGGAATATCTATGTCGTTACGCAATAAATGAGGAAAATATAATAATATGTGTATTTCAAGTTGTTTATTATACATACCTATATCCTATAGGTATGTATTTAAATGAACCAGAAACTATATTGCCTTGTATTTTGAGATAAAAAAGCGCAGTGTGCAGCGGCCCACACAAGACAGACAGAAGAAATTATATCGAGTAGTTATTGAGTAAAATGCCTGTGCCATACGGACGGACGGATAAGATGAAACTATTAGAGTTCCGTTTTTACCATTTTGGCTACGGAAGCCTAAAAAAGCAAGCTAGTAGATACCCCAAGA
This sequence comes from Laspeyria flexula, assembly GCA_905147015.1. Classification (NCBI taxonomy): domain Eukaryota; kingdom Metazoa; phylum Arthropoda; class Insecta; order Lepidoptera; family Erebidae; genus Laspeyria; species Laspeyria flexula. The sequence continues at coordinate 3,335,331 of LR989964.1, read as the reverse complement.
AGCTTTAATTGTATTGCTTTATAATTTTAATTTTTGGAATTGATTTTGTTTTGTAAAACTACGGAATGTTTACTGTAAAAACGTCTGTTATGGAAGAGGGAGCGGGGGAATCCCAGCATTTATACACTTAAATGCAGGTAGGTATGTATAATTACATCCTGAGATATCACAAACATTGTAATAGTTACCGAAATACCAACATATTTTGGCTACCTATCTTGATATCTTTATTAATCAGCATATTATTAATATTCATCATCAGCAACCCATTAAGTCCCACTGCTGGGCTCGGGTCTCCTCTCATCTAACTAGAGAGCTGAGAGTTTAGGCCATAATCCACTCACACTGGCCTAGTGCGGGTTGATGGATCAGACATACTCATTGAATTACATCTAGGGTATGTGGGTTTCCTCACGATGTTTTCCTTCACCGTTAGCAGATGGTAAGTCACTTGACTAGTACATATAAATTCCACAAAGTGGAATCCACATTGGTACTGCCGGTGGGGATCGAACTCGGACCGCGTGATTTGCACGCCGGTCCCTTATCCATTCAGCCACCATCGCATTTTTATTAATATTATTATTTATTAATATCTTCGTAATAAAATCTAAAATAATGGTGCGTTAGACTTAAAAAAGTACAGGTATTCCTAAACAAAATAGTATATTCTTGTTTTCTTGAGGTTCTTATAAAAATAAAACTTTCAATGTAAGAATTCATTCTACTGTTATTTATTTGTAATGCAAAAGTTTGCGACTGTGGATGGATGAAAATTGTACTAAAGTAGGTTGTATATTATGTGAATTAGGTCTCAGTTATCACAACTTAAGTTTTCTATTTTACGTAAGCAAAAAAATTATACAGTTTCATATTAAAAACATTATTTTCTAGCAAATTTTATTTGAACAGGATAGAACATAACAGCAGTGTCGTACCACGCATAGTGAGAGGCAATTGAGAGGAACACATCACCTATTGTGACGTCACCGCGCGTCAGTTGGTTGGGTAACAGCCTACCACAATAAACGTTCATTCCTTATTCAGTACTGACACTAATCTCAATTTTACTTTCACTGCTTCTAGTTTATAATAAAAGTGGGAGCTCAGTAGAAGAGAAATATCGCGATTGATAAATCTATTCTAATAATATAAAATTACTCGATTGGAGTGACCAAGGCCTTGCCCAGGGACCCATAGATACAGCACCCCTATAGTTATAGCACTGCTAGTGACATTTACCTGACAGTGTTAGCGAGTGTGCCGTTAGTGACGGCTTCTAGTTCAGAGGGTACCGCGAGCCGTTCGGGCACAGTGCCGCGCGAAACGTGCACCGGCTCCACGCAGCGCTTCGGCAGCGGCATGGCTGCGATACCGCGCGGCTACCTCGGGTACATCACTGGAACAATACAACAATATTATCAGCATCATCATATGACAGCCGTAGCCGTATCTCTCCACAAGAGATACGGCTACGGCCTATAAACAACATACAACATAATACGTCACTATTTATAGGTTATAACTAACCACCTAGTCGAGAAAAAGCATAAGGGCTCTTATTTTTTTTCTTCTTTATACATTAACACAGCGCCATCTAGTCCCAAATTAAGGAATTAAAATTTGCTTGTGTTATGGGTACTAAACAACTTATATACTACTTAAATACATTTTTTTTTGTAAATACATACATGTTATAGATAAATTACACCCAGACACAGAACAAACCTTTATGCTCATCACACAAAGATTTGTCCTGGGTGGGGATCGACCTCCGGCTTAGCAGTCAGAGTCACTATAAACCACTAGACCAATAGGCCAGTCGATTTCTCGATCGAATTATTGTCAACCTTTGATAAATTTCTGCACCAGTCGTTGATAGATGACTAACTTAAGTTACATACCTAGTGGTAGAAAATAGGTCTTTATACTACAATCATCAATCATGAAATCAATGTACATGAAAATGAACATCCTTGTCGGACGAAAATTTCCAGTAGTTTTGCGAATGAGGGTACAGGGTTCGAATTTCATATCCGTAGGTTACAATTATGGACTCTGTCGGGCACAGAAGAGGGCTAAATTTTAAAGTAGCTATTTCCATAATAATAATAATGTAGGTACTTACTAGTTATTAATTGTATAAGTAGTTCGACTGGCCTGTTGGTCTAGTGGTTAGTGACCCTGACTGCTAAGCCGGAGGTCGTGGGTTCGATCCCCACCCAGGACAAATCTTTGTGTGATGAGCATAAAGGTTTGTTCTGTGTCTGGGTGTAATTTATCTATAATATGTATGTATTTACAAAAAAAAAAAAACATCTATTTAAGTAGTATATCAGTTGTTTAGTACCCATAACACAAGCAAAAATAATTGCTTACTTTGGGACTAGATGGCGCTGTGTGAATGTAGTAGAATATTATATTATAGTAATAATGCAAATTATCTAGTTTTATGCTATACCTAGCATACAAATATTTATTATCATATGCTTGGTTTAACTGCCTCGGTGGCGCAGCGGGAAGTGTATACGACTGCTGTGCAAGAGGTCCAGGGATCGATTCCCGGGTTGGGTGAAAATTGTATTGGACTTTTCTATCATGAAATTACAATATTGAGATTTGCCCGGAGTTTGGTATACAAATGTTCGCGGTTGATGGCAATAGACTCGCCCTCTATTTCATGGGACCAAACATAGCTCGCGAAATGTGGGTGTGAATCACCTCTGCCTACCCCTTCGGGGAAAAAGATGTGATGCTATGTTATGTTATATGTTTTATAAAGTAAATAATTATGTTTCGGAGGATCGAGTGTTATGGCGCGTGTTGGGAGAGGCCAATGTCCAGCAGTGGACTGCAATAGGCTGAGATGATGATGATGAATTATGTTTATATTATTATTGTTTTATTTATAAATAATAAAATACTATAATATTTACATTTCCCAAGATGAGCATTTACATCCGTCGGAAACGGGGAAATAAACGAGGTAGTTTTCCTGAGCTGAACAATGAACTGTAATGCGAGACAAAATAAAATATATTTATATTTTCATTAACAATATGTAAATTTTTGCAAGACATGACATGTCGAACCATATCGGCAAGTAAGACAAAATCATAAAAATTGCCTTGAAAAACATTCATAATGCACTTTAACTACTCTCGTAACAATTTATATTTACACACAAACTGCTTGAAATACACAAAAAAAAACAGCTGCAGCTGAAAAGTGTTGATTACTTCTCCAGTCTCGAAACGATTCTGGAATCCTTAGGGTCAGAATATTCACATCACATCATCATGGGCGATTTCAACACTGATCTCCTCACTCTTCACTCCCCTCGTTCCCGTAAGCTCCATGAAATTGTTGAGTCAGTCAGTCTACATATATTACCTCTCCAAGCTACCCATCATAACTTACATGGGGAAGACACCTGGCTTGACATAATCCTAACCTCAGTTCCTACCTTAGTGGCGTCCCATGGTCAAATCCTTGCACCCGGTTTCTCCCTTCATGACCTTATATTCCTATCCTATACCCTTAAACCTCCTAAACCCCCGGCCAAAGTACTGCGTAGGCGTTGTTTTGGTCGCATGGATATCAATAAACTACAAAAGGATGCCTCAGATCTCAACTGGGTTAATTTGAAAGAAGCATCTTCTTTAGATGAAAAGGTAGCCATCTTTACCAACAACATTACGGCACTTTATGATATTCATGCACCTGTAAGGAAAATAAAGATTAAGCGCCCTCCAGCACCCTGGATTACGAGGGGCATCAAAATGGCAATGAGGCGTAGGGACCGGGCTTTTCGGAAATATAGGAGAGAGCGTTGCGACGAACACTGGGCTGCGTATAAGTCTGCAAGGAATCGGTGTAATCTGATGGTACGGAACGCGAAACGCCGACATATTCATAATAATATTACTTCTTCATCCCCTGCCGATATTTGGAAGTTCCTTGGAACTTTGGGTATCGGTAGACAGCGACACGTTGACTCTCAGCTGTCTCTTGGTTTGGACGATATTAATCAGCATTTCTGCTCTTGTACTCCAGTAGATCACCAAATCAGGAATCAGACTGTTAGTTACATAGCTAGTCTGCCACGTCCCAAAATACCTAACTTCTCCTTTTCTCCAGTAGCTCAGGAAGATATCAAAAAGATCATCCTTTCCATCAAATCCAATGCAATGGGTTGCGATAACATCAGCCGACGCATGATTACCATCATTCTTGAACAAGTCCTTCCGCCCATCACGCATATCATTAACTTTTCCCTTTTTTCAGGCACTTTCCCTTCCACATGGCGTAAAGCCCACGTTATCCCGTTACCTAAGGTGCAGAATCCCTCACTACCTAATCACTACCGTCCTATATCCATTCTTCCTTTCTTATCCAAAGTACTGGAGGCCTGCGTGCACAAGCAACTGTCTGGGCATATTCACCTCAACAAATTATTAAGTGCACTACAGTCTGGCTTTAAACCGGGTCACAGTACTACATCCGCACTCCTCAAAGTGACTGGCGATATCAGACAGGGCATGGAGAACACTAAAGTTACTGTATTAGCTTTAGTTGATTTTTCTAAGGCCTTTGATACCGTCAGTCACGATATCCTTCTAGCCATCCTTTCCCATCATATGATATCTTCTGAAGCTTTGGAATGGTTCTCTAGCTATCTTCGAGGTCGTCAGCAATCGGTGCGGTTAAACGAGCAAGCGTCTAACTGGTGTAATACTAATTCTGGCGTTCCTCAAGGCGGTATTCTCTCTCCCTTATTATTTTCAATCTTTATTAATCTCATTACCAAAAATCTTCAATGTGCGTATCATCTTTATGCCGATGACTTGCAGATTTACTCTCAAGCAGGTGTTGACTGTGTAGCGTCAGCAGTTAAGATGATCAATTCTGACCTGGATCATATCAAGACTTGGTCACATAGTTTCGGTCTGACAGTGAACCCAGCTAAGAGTCAGGCGATTATTATAGGCAGTCAACGTTTACTGAGCAGGTTGGACACAGCCACAATACCTCCTATCACTTTTGATGGTACTAAGGTCGAACTTTGCCAAACTATCAAAAATTTAGGCATAATTCTTGACTCTACTCTAAGTTGGCGAGCTCAAGTGACCCAGGTTAGTCAAAAAGTCACCGGTACCCTACGTGCGCTTTACCGTTTAAAAAACTTTCTTCCTTGCAGTACTAAGACAACGCTTATGCAAGCTTTGGTTCTCCCTATAATCGACTATGGTGATGTGAGTTATTTTGACCTGAATGCAGATCTCCTAAACAAACTTGACCGTCTTCTTAATAACTGCATTCGGTTCATTTTTAATCTTCGCAAGTATGACCATGTGTCTGCTTTTCGTTCCCAGCTAAATTGGCTTCCCATCCGTCAACGTCGTAATTTACGAGCTCTCACCACTCTTTACTCTATCCTAACATCTCCATCTTCCCCTTGTTACCTTACGCCTTACTTTCAATATCTTAGCTCTGTTCACAATAGAAACCTTCGCTCCTCAAATAATCGCCTCCTTGTTTGTAATTCCCACTCATCTGATTTTATTCATTCTTCTTTCACTATTCAATCCATCCTTCTCTGGAATGCCCTGCCTCAGGAAATCAGGATGAGCACAAGCCGTTTCACTTTTAAAAAAAAAGTTCGTGAACTGTTCTTGAAAGGATAGTTTGGCAGATTCTTCTTCTTTTTTTTTTTTTTTTTTAATTCTTAACATCATTATCATTAGCCCCTCGCATCATGTATTCTTATCTACATACTTATATATATTTATTTATATAAATATTTATTATATATTAATATTATATATATTATTTATTAATATTTTATATGTATATTTATATACTATGTACGTATTCTACAAAATTCATAACTACCTACTATTTCTATACATGCACCTACTTTGACATATCTCTGCATCACCCAAAGGTAGACTGGCAGATAATGCCTTAGGCATTAAGTCCGCCTATACATTGCTTTAGTGTATGAAGTTTTAAATAAAAAAAAATAAAAAATAAAAAGTGTCGGATACTTGACCGTCATGCTACGCTACTGTGCTGATATATTCCGGCTTTTCGTCATTTTCCGTCACTTGTTCCTAGTAATTAATTGTAGTAGCAATTAACTTATCCGTTCATATACGTACCGTGACCGATGTGCGTGTGTATGGCCATGTGGAAGCGGGAATTGGGTTTTTGTTCCTTTAGCATAGGTTTCACTACCAAGCTAAACCAATACGCATTAGCTACGATTCAGACCAACCGGCTCGCATCGGCCCGCGCCGGGCGGCATTTTACAATGCGTTAAAGAACATTGAAATGTATCAACAGTAATTACAGTTCATATTTGCATGCAACTTACGGTCGGAGCCGGTCGGCCGTCGCGACGCGTCGCGGGATGCCGACGGAGGTAACTATGCGTAAGTTGCATGCAAATATGAACTGTAATTACTGTTGATACATTTCAATGTTCTTTAACGCATTGTAAAATGCCGCCAGGCGCGGGCCGATGCGAGCCGGTTGGTCTGAATCGTAGCATAAGATGCAACGTGGCAGCGTGTTGCACCAAATAGTTTAAGGTTTAATAATATTCCTAATTAAAGTAGGTATATTACCGGTTATGTAACTTTTTTTTATTATGTGATTGAAATGTAAGATATTTAGGTAACGGGATAGCTATAAGTTAGAATAATATATTAACGTAAAGATAGGTAGGTGCCGCACACCATTATTATGTAACGTCAGTCCGGAATAAACTCTCACTCTTACTCTATTTTTTTAGGCTTATCATGATTCTAGGTCAACGGGAAGTACCCTATAGATTTTGACTTTTTTGAGTAAAAAAAATCGAGTTATTGATAATTATTAATTTGAACTTGATACCTCTCCCGTTCTTGAGCAAAATATTCTTGACAGATAGACAGATGATAAATGAAGGAGTGAATAGGTTTCTTAAGGGTCGGCAACGCGCTCGTGATGCCCCTGGTGTTGCAGGCGCCCATAGGCTACGGTAACCGCTTACCATCAGGCGGACCGTACGTCTGTTTGCCACCGTCTCGTGGTATAAAAAAACTTCGAATAAAAAACCAAGTATTGTGTGATTCGAAAACTGACAAAAAAAGAAAATAATTATTCAACACGGAAATTGATGCCCTCCGATAGAAATTTGTGTGATTACGACACTGTTTTTATAATTAATTTCAAATAAGGTTTTAACATAATAAATATGTATGTTAATCTATAAAAGTAGGTCTTACAAACGATATATCACACGATTAAATAAATATCACTTTTATGTTAATATTATATTCATGGAAAAGGAAACTCAGTATGCCACTTTCACACTTTGCCGAATGCTACTTGTAACGAAGAAGAATCTCACTATTTGATGTACCCCCTATACCGATCCATCAGTCAGCGTGGTATAGTAGGCTAAATTCCTTCCACATTCTTTGGAGGAGACCCTTGCTCAGCAGTGGTTTGTGAGTTGAAATGATGACGATGAAGCTACTAATTACAGAATGAGTAAAAATATCATGAGCTGGCAACCCCGGTCATGAGCTGGCAACCCCGGTCGTGTAAACATTCAAATAAGACCCCTCTGTAATTCTATTTTATAAATATCAAGTAAAGTGCATAAATCTCATCGTAATACTTCAGAAGTCTCAAGCATAACCTCAACGAGAGATCTAAGAAGATAATAACATTACCAAGGAGGATCCTGTAAGTTAAATCACATTCTCAAAGCTTGGAAGATCAGTTACATTTGTTCAAAATACACACACACTAACGTAATCAGCTGTTTCACAGCTGTTTTGTTGTATATTAATTGGACACACACCACCGCGAAGATACTGTTTCAAACACTTCAATCATCTGATTTTGACATACTTGACAGAACAGACGATAGGCACTTGACGGAGAACTGCAAGTGTTGCCGCTATAAAATATTTTAAATTAGTTGCCATTATAGGCGAAACGAGTTCGAATCTCAACACTAAAAGTATTTTTGGAGGATTTTCTATATTTATTTTGGTTTGAATATTTTTTTCAAAATGAATGAAAAAGAGAATATAAATTTTCAAAAAAACTTGGGCAATACATCAATAGGGACAGACAATACACCAGGAAATTCGTTACAAAATATAACTTTTCGGAACAAATAATACATTGTAAAACCAGTCATTAGTAAATTTTAAGGTCAACCTAATAGTACTTACTCGAGTTGAACTTACTTACAAACCGTGTTATTATACGATTATTTTGAAGAGGAAAAATTACAGTAACTAGTTTTTCCGAATTGTGGTATAATCATTAGCATTTAGTCCACATGCTGGACTTATTGCCATCTAATGGTCGGTTTCAATATCAGTCCAACCAATAATTTTTCCAGTCAGCACAATTTTGACATTTCGCCTTTTTGAAGCAGGAGTTCATAAACGTGTGCTTGGTTAATAGCAATACGTTCGCCCATATTACTTGGAACCATGCGTTGGTAACCAGCGAAATACAGTAGGTACTTGAATATTGAAACAGGCCCTTATTCTTTCATAGTCTTTAGTAATAAGACAATGAACTTATTTTGGACCTTATCCTACATTGTCTTAGCAGTTAACAGCAACTATTTCAAAGGTTTACAAGAATAGCGGCATTAAACGAATGGTTGCGAAATGTCAGTGCCGTTGTGAGTGCGGTGTGCCGAATCAAAACAATATCGAGCTAAACGCGAACGCTGTGGCAACCGCATGCAGATTTAAATCAAAATGTTAACTGCTAGACAGTTACGATATAATATACATATTATGTATCAAATATAACCATGTACCTACATATCTGCAATAGATTTAAACGTAAAGGATTATATTGGTGTCGTATAATTATCTGAAACATTCTTCTAAAAACCGAAGAAAGGGACAATATTACTGTTTGACTGTAGAAGTTCCACGTCGATTTCAAATATAGTGAAAGGGTGAGTAAACATTTATTTTATCAAAGAGGTTACTAAATAATAAAAGTCGAAGTGCTATGCAGTTTGTTTTTAGTTTTTTTGCAAAAGCATCTACCGCTAGAGACGATTGCTACCTAACACTAATTTGACAAGGGTCTTATGTCTACTTTATTTTATTTTATTTTATTTGGGAAACAAACAATAGTACATTATATCTTAAGTCTAAGTAAATATTAAGTAATATAGTTAGATCAATGTACCATCCACAGCGTATCCACATATTACTATAATAATAAGTACAGTTTATTTATTTTTATTTTTTTTACAGTGATAACTTAAAGCTAATTGAAGTAGCACTATATAATGAAAAATGAAAAAATGAAAAAAATATTTATTTGTTCAATCATTATTGTATCTTATTCTAGTGATTGGAGTCTCCCTTTAGACACAAAAGCCTGTGTTAGGAGGCTCCGCTCTTCCACAACAGTAAAATATTATAATCAATTAGATATAAAGCAGTGTGTGTGTGTGTGTGCGTGTGTGTGTGTGTGTGTGTGTGTGTGTGTGTGTGTGTGTGATATCAACCAGTAACAAACTACTCCAACAGTGCTTCTGTTTCATCATAGCTAAGTGACTTTATCCAACTAGTGACAATAGCTTTACATTGTAAACGTTTTTTATTATGTATTGTAATTTTTTTATTTATTAAGTTATACAATTTAGCTGAACGTTTGCTGTATTGAATACTAGCAAATCTAGTTTTATAAAACGGAACGTCTATTTTTAAGTCATTTCTTCTTTTGCTGGTGAGATTTTGTTTAGACACATAAGGTATGGTTTTATGCTTTTTAAGAATAGTTTTAACAATGTACAACTTCCTGACTGAGAGTAAATCACTGATTTGGTAAAGATTTTGGGTAGAAAATCGTTGGTTTTTAAAATACATCATTTTAATTAATGCACGTTGAGCTCTCTCAAGTTCTATGAATTTGGTCTTAGCTGCACCTCCCCAGACAGGGATATATAATATTATGTAAGGTTTACTTAAGGTCTTTTACTTCTTACCATTAAACCAGCTTCATGTAATTTAATATCCCAGCGTAAATAAATTAGCGGTTACAAACGCCTTCATCACATACTTATTACAACCTAAGTGGTAATACAAGTTTACTGAAATTGATCTTTTATCAACGTATTGAAGCAAGCAACGGTTCAGATAATACGATTAGAATCGCTTATGTATATGTTTTAATTAGAAACGTTTGTACTAATTACTTTTGTAGGATGGTGAACGTGCGAATATTGACTAGGAGGACACTGGTTCCTATTTGTGGTCTGTCTTAAAGACGAAAATCGCCTGCATCAAACATCCGAGTGACGGGCATAGAAACTTCACGCTCAGACAGATGATGCACATAATTTCCGATTTTTCGCTTTATGATGATCGACGAACTGTTACTGAACATATTACGAAAAATTAATCGAATCGCTCAGAGGATCATCATTATCATTTCAACCCATAAACGTCCTACGGAGACCCGTGCCCAGCTGTTCTATGAATGGAGGGAATTTAGCCTACTATACTACGTAACTACGCTGACCGGAGACGGGTTGGTACAGGGTTTGTTTCAAATTTTCCTTTTCTTGCAGTTCTCTTAACTGCATGAGGTTTCGCCCTTAGTCGCCTTTTACGACACGCGCGGTTTCAGATAGGGTAGGTACTTACTGACATTTGTATTCTTAATCCGTCGCTACATGGATCATCAGAGGATAACTGATACAAACTCACGTTTCAGCGAAAAATATAATCGTGACTTATCTGATCATGCACCTTGATAAATCACGCCTTTTAAAACACAAACCTGACATTCATACTACGCATCAGAATGCAAGAGTTGCATTCACAGTTCATATTTATTATACTTTGACATCATTACTAACTTAGGCTCTTACATCATTCACAATGCCACACGATATTGCACTTTATGTAATAAAACTACGGTCCTAATTCGTACTCAACAGATCTGTTAGATTAACTATATTTCTAATAACATAACTCCTTGATATTTTATACTTCGGTAAAATAAATCATTGTACAGGTCGTATTTGTAGCTGACCTTTTGTCTTTACATCTTAGTTTACTAATGGAGACACTGTCTTGGCAAACTCGTACTTACAATTGTGTCAAAGTCAACTCTTTTTATTTCATTTAGATCACATAAATGATACTTATGAACGTCATACAAAGCAAAAAAAAAGGTGTCAGCAAATTTTCCTGAGAAAAACTTGGCAAGAAACTCAGGCCACCGTTTTTAATCGCCATAGTAGTTACAATTTCAATTTGTTACTGTTTGAAATATCACAGAATGGTACAGAACCAAAACACCATACTAATCGAGAATCGAGAGAACATCGGTACCAACCAATTTATTTTAACGTCTATCCATAGTATTGTCGCATAATAATCGCGATTTATTCTGACGGCATTCAACCGTACCTAAGTATGTAAGAAGTCTAAACAAATAGACAAGCAGAGGTTGTAACACCGGTCTCGTTACAACCTAGATAATTGAACTCCTTTGAATGACTCCCAGCATCTTACTTATCGTTTTTTATTGCAAGTTGTTCTCTTCGTTCAATTAGTTGCGGTCCCTTAATCATAATAGATGTAAATAGTCAAAGTAGTCTTGTTCACTTATCATCATCATCATTATTTCAACCCATAAATGTCCCACTGCTGGGCATAGGTCTCCTCAAAAGAATGTGGAGGGAATTTAGCCTACAATACCACGCTGGCAAGACGGGTTGGTATAGGGTTTACTAAAAATAAATTGGTGGACAGCGATATGACACTAACTTCTGCATACAGCTTCGTCGACGTACACTATGGGAAGTGTAGCTTTCAATTAGTTATATGTTTCAAACCAAATAAATAGTACATAAAATTAGGTTCCCGATAAGAGCGTGATCAAACTCCATGGTCTTTTTCATTGTAAATATAATTAGGATCTACAGATAAAAAGAAAAACATAAGCTGCCGAGATTACATGGGTACTTTTACCATATTTAGCCCAAAGTGAGAAAAAATTGGGCAAGCCACTAAATTTTAACCCTTCCACAAAAGCATTACCTCTACTTGTAGATGAGCAGAGTAAAAAATATGCGTCGTCTCATTACTCCATTCGAGTGAAGAACAGACTAAAAGCCAACAAAAATATCAGGGTCAATTATTTTAATAAAAAAAAAACCTAACCCAGCGATGTTTGTGTCAAATTTTCATTTTACCCGTCAAAGAAGTTTTTTCTCTCACATTTCTACTATGATTACGTGCATATATTTTCTCACAGAAGCTAGCAAATTCCGCAACAACATGAGGGGAGGAGCAACAACGTGAGCGTTTTTACAATACCGTTAGGTACTATAAAATATAACCACGTGATATTACTTAGGACTTCTTCGTATGGATCTTATTTGTATTTCAATAGTCGACTGTCACCGTGGCGCAGTGGTTAAGGTGGTCGCCTCGCCACTACATCGCCGTGCTGGGTGACGTGGGTTCGATTCCCACACGAGACAAATATTTGTGTGATTCATAGATATTTGTTTCTAGTCTGGGTGTACTTTGTGTCCGTTAGTTTCATGTTTGTAAAGCTCCCCGCGACACAGGGCTCGTTCCCTAGTGCGGGCGTTGTCATTAAAAAAAAAAAAAAAAAAAATACAAATAGTCGGCAACAGAGTCTTTTGAGGAGACCCTTTTTCCTTTATTTCGTCCAAGAACAATTATGCCTTGCCTAGTACCGAGACGTTTATGGGTTGAAATGATGATGATGATTCGGAAACACTGTTCAAGACTAAGCTAGCCGTATTCATTACCATTATTATTATAATGTCTTGTCATTACATCTATGTCTTGATGAATAGTTATGTGCACATCAGAACACCTTGCTCTGATTTGCACCGGTTGTTCTCATTACCATCTTACAGTTTGTTCAGTTATTCAGAAGACCATTCCCCTATTCTCTACTAAAACTTTCATTCTTATTTATATTACAATCATTCAAAATGAGTTTTGGATTCCAATGCTTAGAAGGTGCCCCCAAGGTCAAACGCCATGGATAATAACTAAGACAATAAACTCAAAATCATGGTAAACAAAGTTTCACCACCTGAATTCCAAAATACCGTTCCAGCCAGTAAGTAGAGCATAATTTTCAAGGCAGTTCCGCCATTGATCATTAAGTATACAAGAGTATTACAAGCGAATATCCGGCGGCCATTCCTTTTCATTTGACTTTCAAACACAAACATAGGAAAAGGTCAGAAAGATTAAACGACCAAGGGATTTTACACTTGAATAATTCTCGTTGAGTTCCTTAATACTACTTTATCACAAACTAATATTGCTTGTTTGGACAATGACGATCATTTTGTTACTATGACATATTAAAATGTTTGCTTTGTACACACATACGAGTAAATTATAACATATATTATAGCTTGTCTGTGAAGAGATATCCTCATAATATAATAGTTTTGCTGAAATTAATCATTAAATAGTTTTTTAACAAATGCAAATTATGATCTCGCTCCGTTGCTACTGTGAGAGTATATCTAACTTCAATCCAATCCTGCATTTAGAATTCGTGGAGTAATGTGGAAATCTATGGACAAAAGCATCCCGAAATCTTCAACAAATTAGAGCAAAAGCTATTTTTAAAGTTATAGCTATTAGACCACCCAATAACTTGATCATAAATACTTTCATTGAAAGAAAGAAAGAAAGAAAAATATTTTATTATGTCCGATAAATACAAACGGCATACAATACATAGATCTTAGAACATAAAATCACAGATTATAGACAGTAATATTTTTTTACAATCTGTGGTGGCTTTTCCCATAGAGAGACTTTTGACAGATTCCTAACTGTGACGTGTACACACTGAGACGAGACATTGATACAAACAGTGGAAGTTCTCGCTGAAATTGGAAGGCCTACTAAAAAAGTTCTGACAGATATTCCATAGCACAGATGACCACAGCTAAAAATTACACTACGTATAAAATTATTATGTGAGTTGTATAATGATGGTAAAAGGTCTTTTCCCTTCCTTTCCAATAAGTTACAATGGCCTGTGAATGATTATAAATAATAAGCATTCACAGGCCACTATAACTGCAACATTGGCCATTTTCAGCTACCTTCATAAAGTAAAAAAAGGATATGAATACGGTATTAATTTTTTATTCAACAGTTATTTTCAACACAATACATGACGTGCTGTGTATCCTGCGACTGATACGATTATCCTGCGTGTATCAAACTAGCGGAACTCACATATAACTGAGGTTTATTATATTATTTAAATTTGTTTAGCTGTTACATGATGTAACAGCTAAACAAATTTAAACCTACGCTATCTACTACTGTTGTTTGTGTTTGCATTGCAATGCGTTGTTTGTCAATATTAACGCTTTGAATAATTTGATGATGAGCTACTGGTACTTGTCATGTATTATATTTATGACTGGCCTGTTGGTCTAGTGGTTAGTGACCCTGACTGCTAAGCCGGAGGTCGTGGGTTCGATCCCCACCCAGGACAAATCTTTGTGTGATGAGCATAAAGGTTTGTTCTGTGTCTGGGTGTAATTTATCTATAATATGTATGTATTTACAAAAAAAAAATGTATTTAAGTAGTATATCAGTTGTTTAGTATCCATAACACAAGCAAATATAATTGCTTACTTTGGGACTAGGTGGCGCTGTGTGAATGTGGTAGAATATTATTAATTAAATTTGTTTAGCTGTTACATCATGAACCTACGCTATCTACTATTGTTGTTTGTGTTTGCATTGCAATGCGTTGTTTGTCAATATTAACGCTTTGAATAATTTGATGATGAGCTGCTGGTACTTGTCATGTATTATATACATATACATATTTATGACGTATTATGCCCTCGGTACAGGACCGTTCGCAATGGCGTAAATTAGGTGAGGCCTATGTTCAGCAGTGGACGTCGATAGGCTGATATGATGATGATGATGATGCCCTCATTTTTTCTGCAAGGCTTTAATTGAAAAGCTTTAAAGGTTTTATACTAATTTAAACTTTACCTATGGTGGTACTTATAAGTGTAAAAACGTCTGCCTTTTATGTAAACAAACCTTTTCCATAGTCAATCCTACTTGCTGGCTTCAAAGTTAATTAGATATCGAAATATCAAAACACTATTACTTATTGGCACATTAACGAGAGATGACATCATGATATAATCGTATTATTAGTTTAATTGCAAACAATTGTTGAATAGAATGATTACTGAATGGTCTATGAACGAAAATAAACTAATCAAGTGACGAATTCAACGGGCGAGTGTTGAATTTGTCGCAATCAAATGTGGCGCATGATATCAATTTTGTCTATTGGTACTGACATCTAATGGATATAATATGTAGGATGTAGGTATATAGTTAGTTGTGTAGTGACGGACTAAGAATACATAATGTCACTACACCCCATCTCTACCCGTGGGGAGAGTAACCTTATGCTGACAGGAGCACTGTGAGAAAAGGAAAATTCGAAACCAACCCTATACCAACCCGTCTGGCCAGCGTGCTATAGTAGACTAAATTCCCTCCACATTCTTTGGAGGAGACCCATGCTCAGCTATGATGATATAGTTAGTTTAAAGTTTAGCTGTCTTTAGCTCAACTAGCGAATTGGAATCGATTCCATTAAAAATTGAGGATAATTTTAAAAATATTGAATATAAACAAATAAAATCATAACGTATTATGTTCACAATATAGTAGATCTTATTTGGACAATTTTGCATAAGTCAGTTAGAAATTTTTGCTTGTATTAGGCGTTTACTAAATATCAACAAAAAAAATATTACCTAAGCGAAAGTATCGAACATTGTCCTTGATGTCGTCCTAATATTAACGCGTAAACGATTACTCACCAAACAGACGGCATGGCGACAATATATTAAGCACGAGTGCGGGATCTAATTGACGTATCCGCTTCACTAATGCATTGATAAACAGACAAACACGTCAGTTAAAAAGGTACAAGACGAAATGGGTTTGTTCTGCAATTTATACCTTGGATCAACAAGCATAAAGTTAAAATTGCAAGTTTACTATTCTCAATCTTACGCCTGTTTCAAAGACTGCTGTAAAATAATACATCACGTCCCTACTTCTTAGCATGTTGTGTCTAGATTAGGAATGTGTAGGCGTCAGGTGTTCAAATAAATATGTATGGAAGCACGTTTAACATTTTATTGTTGATAGTTAAATTAGTGCTAAGTAATAATGTTTTATTATCCACCCGCAATAGGCCAGCGTGTACGGATTATGGCCTTAAAACTCAAGTCAAATCATTTATTAATATGTAAACATAGGTAATACAAGGTGTAATTGTACATATTTTGACCACTATGTTTACCATTGTTTGACGTACAAATTTTTAATTGTATAAAGCCCTCTCAGCTCCATAGATAGAGGAGAGCAGACCCGATCCCAGCAGTGGGACATAATGGGTTGCTGATGATGAATTATATTTTGGTGTTCGAATACATACATATTTATTGACATTCACAGAGAAAACCTAAGAAGTTTAAATATTGTCCTAAAGTAGGAGCCCACATTTCCGCATCGTAATTCTCGGACGCATCGTATCAAACGCATTATTTTTCTACAATGTGTTCATTGCATCGACCGGGATCGGATTTGCCGACGCAACTACCAACAATCGAATTGCTATACGTACGTACGTAGCTGAAATATGGACGCCTACCTTAACATTCTACATAAAATATAAATTTTGCAGACACAGGCTATTATCTAATCTGTGGCACAGGCTATCATTTCAACCCATAAATTTCCGACGGCATAGGTCTCTTCTATACATATTAGAGAGAATTTACTAGCAGGTATATAAACCTCCTACTGGCAGGTTTGGCTGATATTAACAGCATTTTCCAAACCACGACATTCAAAGTTGTTCAGAACACCTCCCGATAGACAGTAACATAAAATGAAAGAAGATAACTTACGTTACTTTTAGTAGCGAGATGAAAGTAATCCTAACTAGATTCTAAGTATACAATTACAGTAGTCTGTACGGGATGTTGAAGTAGATATTATTATTAGCCCAGACTAGTCACTGACCAAGTAGTTGATTAATTCAATGGATATCAGAGTAATCACGTTCAGTCTTGATACTTGAAAACTAAGCGGTTTATTCACTATGATGAAGTAAAATACGCTAGAATGACGTCCGATTAAATTAAATAAAAATTACAAATACAATTTTCAGACGTTGATAATATGACAACAGTGCCACATATCAGGTCTAAAACTATCCTATTGATTCACTTCAAACTGACCCAACTAAACATTTTCACAAATATTTATTGAAATTGGTTGAGTATTTCGGTGATTAGTTTGTACTAACATCGCGATAGGTACGATTCAGACCAACCGGCTCGCGTCGCGCCGCATCGGAACGGAATCCGTCCGCGTGCCGCAGCAGCCGACAGCGTCCGCTGGAATCCGTACGCACTGCAAGCGCCCAGAAGTGCCGCTCTCTTTGCGCCGCGTAGACGTAAAGTGAAATATTATTTAAAATATCGCTTGAAGAACACAACTTGAATGATTCGCTAGCTGTTGCTGCACCGTAATCTCCGTACGACACACGGCCGACCGGACCCGACGGCAGCCGGTTGGAGCCGGTCGGAGCCGGTCGGCCGTCGCGCGTCGCGGGGTGCCGACGGAGGTAACTATGCGTAAGTTGCATGCAAATATGAACTGTAATTACTGTTGATACATTTCAATGTTCTTTAACGCATTGTAAAATGCCGCCCGGCGCGGGCCGATGCGAGCCGGTTGGTCTGAATCGTACCATAGTCGATTTCTATACTTATTACTAGTTTATATAACCACAATGTTCCTAAATAAGGTTTACGGTCAATGACATGTCAATAAACTAAAACAAAGATTACAATAGAATATCATAGTTAAAATTACAGTCCATAATCTGTATTTAAATCTATCTAATGCTATTGTAAAAAATATAACAATGTCAACACGTACAATCCGTGTCAATTCGACGTTACTTGAGAATCGTTTGTTTGGCATTTTTTATCTTGTGCTAATTGGTATAAAGAGCAAATTGTCAAGCGATAATTTGCAATATTGACTCTTTTGTCATCACTGTCGTGGAAAGGTTACAACAGTACAATTTGAAGGAGTGATAGAAAAAACAGACATTTTCTGACTTTTGGGAGGAGGAATACTTAAAAATGCTCGTCGCTATTCTACTATACCTATATGATTCACCTGATCTCTGGGCAAAATTAATTACATACAATGCCTGATAATTACGTATTACGATATAATTACGTAAAACGGTCGCCTACATAATGTTTGTGTGGTATTCTAACGAGTTTTATCTATATATATCTAAAGCCAATGTATCTACCGATTGACAATATTTACACCTGACCTTTCAAAAGGACATAACCAATTGGTCAATGCCTCCTAAGATGTCCTCTTCCCGGCCAGACTTTGCTCACTTTTTCAATTAGAATCCTATTATTTAAACGACTCTTATTCACCTTTTGTAGAGCTAGTCTCAATATTTTCATATCCAACTATTTTAGACCACAAATTTGATTCTTAATGTTCTTTACCCTAGCGCTGCAAAATTCTTTATTAATTCTGAATCAGACGTTGGAAACGCAGAAACTTGTTATAGGACAAGACATTTTTTGCTGAAACTGCAGTTTTAGCACCACTGCTGTTAGTTGGTACATAAAATTTATTCAAATATAGAAACTTCTTAGCTACTTCCTTGTTACAAAACCATTAAGAATGACTTTGATGAGGGACCTGAGATAATTATATCATCGATACTAAGCAAGTAACATGTCATAATAATATGCCTCCTTAAATCACTCAAAGGCGCCAATCGCGTTAAAAGACGAGCCGAGAATCGCTCAACATTTAAAATAACTTAGACGAAAGTGCTGTCATAATCGATAGAAAATAAACGGTTTTGCGACACGAACAAGTCGGTTACACGCGAGAAATGTTAGTTACAATGACGTGCCGATTTATTGACGTTGACTAATTGGAAATATCGAATAACTGGATCGTTTTTTCTATGCAGATGCATAAAAATTTATCTCATTAGACATGTGGCAAACACTGTCAAAGAGAATATAACCACTATGTCTTAACTGCTGTAATAAATATGTCACATCATATTTGATCACATGACATGTCGGTGGCTAATGACAGTTCCATACATCGGATTACCTATTATTATTATAGTTATTTCAGAAATAACAGTAAACGCGAAGTTAATTTTAGAATTCACAACATAGCGATTATTATCGTTGAACAGTTCCGCTTAACAAATCGCACTTACGGAAGCCCCACCCTTAGCGCCATGCAAGATAAACTAAGCATAAAACTTGATAGTGAACAGTATATAAAGACTAATATTGCGTGTACAAGTGGCATAGATAACGTAACCTACTATGCTATGGCGTGAGTTGATACCGCTCTGATACGTCACCAACTAGAGCAACCCGTCGCGTATCATTGCACATTTTGATTCCTGGACGAAAGAATGTGTAAAAGAACTTATAATTATTTATATCCGTTCCGGTTTAAGACTAATAATTATCGGTAAATAGACGCTGTAAGATTCTCTTCTCATGACAATAAAAGAGCTAGGAAAGTTACGGTAATGTTATCCTGTCTGATTTGATTTGAGACAAGACAAGAGTTGAATGTGACAAACAGAGAGTAGAGTGCGCTGGCTTTGTATATGCTTATATTCAAGAGTCGTCTCCTAGAGGGTGATCCATGAATGAATGATCTCGAAATCTAAGATGTTGAAGTGATTTTATATAAAGTGTCTTTTAAATTAAACCTTGGAATCCTAAACAGTAGTTTGAAAATACCTGCGTCAATACGCATGAAAATAATCGTCATTAATTTAATTTTACTTCCATTACTTCAATTGGGTCGTAAAGCTAACAGAACCAGGAGGAAAACCTAATAAGATATATGTTTATGTCATTTATTCATAAAGGATTGAATAAGTTTTCCTATTTAGACATAGTTTATTTTGAAATTTAATAACTTATATTTTAAATATTAAACAACAATGGAAAAAATGATCCAAAAACAAAATTCGTATGTAATTCGTTATAACGTTCTACTTCATTCAACCGCTTACCTTATTCAGGTATTTCATCATTATCATCATCACTTCAACCCATAAACATCCGACTGCTGGTCTGTCTCCTCCAAAGAATGTGGAGGGAATTTAAATTCGAAACAAACTCTATACCAACATCGTCCGGCAAGCGTGGTTATAGAAGGCTAAATTCTCGCCACATTTCTAGGTATTTAATCCGCAGAAATTATTAGGTAATCTTGATTGTATGCCATGAAACTTTGCCCGCAGAGTCTTATCCTGGATTTACTCATACACTTTATACCATTTGCGTTTAAGTTTTACGATTAGGTCATTTTTATTTTGACCAGTCCAAAACAAGCAATACCTACGCGATAATCGGGGAACTTACGAATTTAATACACAACACAGAACGAATTTATTCATTAATAATCGCATAATTAATGACTCATTAGGTTAATAGAGGTTAGCTTATAATAGCCTCTATTTTCTCATCTGTAGAAAATGACATTAGTTGCTATGGACATAATCTGCTGCTTGAATGTGTGCAAGTCTTTAATGCACCTGTTGGTGGTACGTGGTTTTAGTAAATTTTCTTACTAGGCAAGTTGGATGACCTGCAAAATCGCATACTATATAAGATTGAGAATCATCCTTAAGGGAAAATCACGAGAAATATTACATTGGATCACCACAATAGCAAAAGACGAGAATCACTGAAGAATTCTTACAATGTAGTCTTTAAATGTGTAACTAAACGTGTGATCGCCATTAATGAAGTCAAATTAAAACCGAATGGTACTTAATTAAATATTAAGTATGATATTATTAAGATACAAAATTATGCTATTAATTGTCATCTAGCCATTATAAATCACATAAATTTCGTCTGAGTAATTAAATTGCATATTACTTCAATTCAGTGAAAAGTCTTTAAAATATATTAAAATTTAGGCTAAAACTATCCATTTATTAGTTTAATATTATGTAAACTCAACATAAGTCTGATACCTAACGGTTCTCAGCAGTATATGAGATCTTTGTTTTCTATATTCAAAGTTTTAGCTTGTGATTTTAGATGGCCCTCTAAAAGGAATCACGGAAGTTTATATTATATGCTATCAATGTGGCAGTTGCAGGGGTGTCAAATTTACGACTCAATTTTAGGTTAGGGGGAATTTATAATGCTTGTGCTATGTTCTAAATTAAAAAATTAGTTAATTAGTAGCACTATGTAGCGACATTAATGAGTTCAACGCGATGCCGCATAAGGACATCGAATGATTTATTGTAGTCAGTTTTTTACGTTATTAACTTTGGAAACATGTTGTAAATGAACACTAAGTTTTAAATATTTGACGACAGTATTGGATGGAATAGAAGAATATATATACAGGCTTTAAAGCTGTGTTTTTAAATAATTACTCGTACATGGAACCT
Source organism: Laspeyria flexula (assembly GCA_905147015.1). Taxonomy (NCBI): domain Eukaryota; kingdom Metazoa; phylum Arthropoda; class Insecta; order Lepidoptera; family Erebidae; genus Laspeyria; species Laspeyria flexula. The sequence goes on along the minus strand of LR989964.1, from coordinate 3,313,700 downwards.
AGAACATTTAGAACTTTACCTTTTTAAGAGCGTATTTACAAACAGAGTGGCAACATCGCAATTTAGTGTCATATTTCTTGATTTAAATTTTTTATTATTTCATTGGAGCTTTATTTTAATAATGTGTTTAATACACTTTTTAAAATAATGTGAAAAAGAGTGTAAAAGGTAAGAAATCATTGCGTTTACAGTTCTATTTAAGTATATGCAAATAACACATTGGAGGGCGTTATTTTCATAGTAAAATATCTGTAAGCATTACGGATACTTACTTTTCAATATACTTTCACGTAATTCTAAAAAGGGCAGTAAACATATTTTTAAAATATAACTCCGATTGAATTAAACAAATTATAAACCACTAAATATTACGCTAAATTGCGACAATGCCACTCTGTTTGTAAATACGCTCTTAAGTTTGCCAATATCGTTTATACAACCAAAATTTGCGCCAAAAATGTGTTTTGTTTTCATTTAATTATTGACTACTACCCTATCGACAATACGAAGTGAAGATCAGGCAACAGAAACCTAATTCGTAACAGGGTAATAATAACTAATAACAATACCTAATTCAGCAAACATCTAGCCATCCTCATCTCATGGACGAATGCCTGAGGAAGGTCGATTCCATTTACATACTTTTTAACTATGGCCGTTATACTTACCATATGCTATGAGGAGACTGTCACCTCTAGACATGACATTACCGGCTTATCTAGCGGCTTTTTCATCTTTGCATGTATTTCATAACCAAAATGTGTCAAAGATGCTAATATAACTTTCTTCATTTTAACTCAGAAACAACATTTTATCGTATCCTCAGCGAAAAGAGCATTTCCAGATAGCTATCTACTTCTGTTCGGTATTTCACGTAGAACTCCACGTGAGTAAAAACGCGATTAAAAGCTAGTTTTAAACTTGATTTTATAATGTCAAAAATGCGTAAAGGGCTATGACTAACATTTCTTTGAGGTGGTCGAATCTCTTGAATGATTCAACACAAAACGTTTGTAACCTTTTTACACTAGCCTATTACATTCATTCAAAACTGCGGTGAGTTCGTCAGTAACCCATTAAGTCCCACTGCTGGGTTCGGGTCTCCTCTACTCTATCTAGAGAGCTTAGAGGGTTTAGGCCATAATCCACACACGCTGGCCTAGTGCGGGTTGGTGGATCAGACATACTCATAGAATTTCTTCTAGGGTATGTGGGTTTCCTCACGATGTTTTCCTATTCACTTGAGTAGTACATATAAATTCCAAAAAATGGAATCCACATTGGTACTGCCGCCGGTCGGGATCGAACTCGGACCGCGTGATTTGCACGCCGGTCCCTTATCCATTCAGCCACCATCGCTTTGAGTTAATCTTTATAAGCCATCGTCTACAATTTCACGCATAGATAGTGAATTATTTCGACAGTATAGCGTGTAGTTCTTAGTTAGTTCTTATACTGTTAGATAGCTGTCGTGGGTATTAAGATCACTCATGCACTTGTGATGATTGCATCTCGGTTATTAAACAGCTTCATAAAGAACAGCTACATCACTCAGACTATGACGAATTTCGCAAAAGTGCTGTATTCACATTTACCTTGTTTGCGACTCATACGTCTCACGTGTTTTCCTTATTTTTTTAATATTCTTTATTTTTCACACTGGGATTGTGTCCAGTAAATGACAATAGGCTCGCACTTTATTACATGGGATCTAACATAGCTGGCGAAATGTGGTAGTGATGGACCTTTACTACTTCTTCAGTGTAGCCCTCTGTTTCCGCAAACGACTGAGACTTCTTTCGAGTAAAGCGAAAGATCTACATTGAAAGTATCGGCTGCGGCGACGCGATCATGTCTGGCATCGCCTACCTTTGCATCGAGCTAGGCACGTCCACATAAACCGAGATGCCTTGTACGTCGCGAAACTGCTACAGTTGACGTGACTATTCAAAAATCTCAAGTTATCTATTGTCCGCTTTCAGCTAATTTACCAAAGGGAAAGGGTAAAGGTATCCTAGGTCTTGCTGGACGTAGATGTTCAGTTTAACAATTGCAAATCTTTTCAGCCCAAGAAATCAAATTTTGGTTGAGTTGTAGATAATTATAATGTTTCGAATAGCTGTTAGGCTAGCTGTTAAATACTAAGCTGTTTATTATTATTCAGCTCATTCATTAACGGTCGTTTTCAATATGCAATCCGCAGATAACGAATGTTATAACAGATATACAAAATTGCTGTAGTAGGCATTGCGGGAATCAATAAATCATTGCGGTTAAGTGATGCATTCTGCAGTCGACATTTGTCTTGAAAAAATCAATTTAGATCTTCGTTTGGCGTATTTTGAAATTGGTGTCCTCCGCATGAATAGGAATTCGATACACACAATCAGAATAAAAACGTGATACTCATTGGACAACAGTTAATTTGAGTGTAAATTGCACCTGATATTATTATATCATTTTAATAAACCCTTATAGATCGGCAAACAATAAGAAAGACTGACCCACCATCACGTGAAACACAAAGCAAGGCAGAGAGAGAAAGAACGTAAATAACTAAGACACGTGAGACATTTTATAGACTAGATAGAAATTACTAGAATCTACATTTGATATAACGATAACCAAACATATGGTAATAAACGGCTGACATCGGACAGTTTGGGCTACTTCCACATATGGCCCTTCTATAATTAATTCGTTGGCAATTTACTCAGTCGATTAGAAACAGATATTCGTCGATGAGTTATTGAGTAGCACACAATCTACTGTACAAATGAAAACCCATTGGTTAATTTTACTGTTCGATTCATGGTGACACAGATGGGTCATGGTTTCAAGAAGTTGTAACATTAGAAGTTAGCCTAGTTATATGTCTATCTTTTGTTCCTAAAAAGTTCTACTACGTACGATATAAACAAAAAAGCAGCTTGTTTGAAAGCTGCATCACATTAACATTAAGGTTTTAGATGATTCGTCGGTTTTCGTCAACGTTTTTGGAATTTTTGCTTGCCTTTTTCTTGAGCATAGTACAAAATAATAGCTGAGAACATTACGTTCAAAACAATGTGTCGTAGATAGAGCGTGGGCAAACGCGCATCTCAGTCCGTCAATGCATTGCTTCCGTTCACGCGTCGTGACGCGGGAGGATGTAGCTCGCGGCGCTCGGCATAATGAGCACCGTGTGGAAGCACCGTGCTACGTGTTTACACCAACAATATCTTTGTATTAATCAGTAGGTATCTGCATCAAATATTTATAAAGTTTTACCTGCAGTCGCTTATTTTTAGTTTTGGCTCTGGCAGCCTATAAAATTTGGCGCCATGATAAAAAAAGGCAAATAAATTAAACACCTTAGGTACGTTTAGTTATTCGTCATTGTGTAGATGTTTCGATATCTTCAAGGAAGTTAAATCAAAAAGTTGCTCTATGGTATCTACTATTTGTCGAAATTTTAATTTGAACCGAGGCGATTCAATAAAAAGGAAGGTATACGCGAACGTGATGAACAAACGAAAGTGTTTATGGAGTACGTTTATGGGAACAAAACAAACGAGCATACTTAAATTTTATTACTATATGGCCTTGTGGTTAGGATGGTCACCACAGAAACCGCGCCAAGTATTGTGATTTCAATACACATGCCGGAAAAATATTTGTATGACGCAGAGATAATATTATTCGGATTGTTGAAATTGTTGCTAAAATAAAAGCATGTTTGGGGAATGTCCCTCGACACAGGAGTGTCAGAAATTGCCTTTACTCTTATGTTTTTATAACTTACTAACATTATTTAATTGTGTGTGTTAATTGTTGTTTGTAAAATCGCCCGTGACACGTACACACAGGGCTTGGTTGTCAAAATGTTGTCAAATCTAATTTATGATAACGATTTATGATTATTATAAATGAAATGAAATCTTCCAGTTCTACAACTTGTTTGGTATCTCCTAATGAGTTTTATATTATTTCAAGTAATCAACTGGTATGTTGCATGTTTTAATGTAATCAAGAACAACTTAATCAGTGACCTATACAATATACAGTGTAGCATATTACCACACCATAGCAATTTTAACTTGAATTTTTAATAAGAGTATTTTTAAAGTAGTTGATACATAATACATATTCATAACAATAACATATTGTGTAAACTGATATTAACAATACAACTATATGAGAGCATCATTAGTTCACCAACATCACATCAGCTTATTGAGTTTCATAATATATATATCCAAGATATCCATATGTTGGACAAAGGCAACCCCAAGAGATTTTCAATTGGATCCGTTGTAGGCGGATTCAATCCAGTACAATTCAGATTTTTTGATCAGATCATCTGTCCACCTTGTGGAGAGAGTGAAAGATGTAGGTATTAAAACAAAATTTAACCATTTATGTACACAGAAATCTCTTTTTTTCCAGTTACAAAGTAACTTTTATGAAAGTAATTTGTTGAAATGTCACAGGTAATGTAAAACCAATAATAGCATATTTGCCTATGGCCACTCTAAAAGATGAAAACTTGAAATAAAAGTGCCCTGGCCAGATTTATAATAGCAGGTTATTAATAAATACCTCAAGAAGAGATAGATGCCTAGAATAGATTGATATTTAAGATCTAGATTTTGCAATGTTAAACCTAGAGTTTAAAAAAGTAAATCTAGTAAAACCTAGTTTTTAATATGATTTTAGTATCCAACTAACAAATGGAATCCACTGCACAAGCAAGAACCATCAACAAACATCATTAATTTTTTCACATAATTCCTGATGCACTTATTTATAAACTAGAACACTATTTATGACATCAATACTATTCAATTGTCTACAGGCATTGTTATAATAACATGAATTAATAACAAATAATGTTAAGAACATCATGTAATACATATCTTTTCTAAATAAACAATACAACCACAATATCATTCAATTTTAAATCTAGCAACATTTGATTGCCACACCAGTGACTGTCAACTCCAAAACCATTTGTTTTTATTGTTGCTCTTGTTTACTGATTCAGCATCGCATTGTTAGTAAACATTTCAAAACAATTAGAAAACAAAAACTTTTCAAAAGTAATATAAAAATTATACAGTATTAAACTTTATTATTATTTTTTATTTTAACTGTTTTTTATAAGATTATCATTGTAACACTAATTGTAATTGACTGCCTCAGTAGCACAACAGGAGTGTCTACATCTGTTGCACAAGTAATTCCATATTTAATTCCCGAGCCAGGCAAAAAAAAATCTGCAGGAAGCAAGGCCAGCAGGAGTTTTTTTTTATATTATTCTGAGACCTTATAATGAATAGCAGAAGAATAGTTATTGCTAATAGAAACTTAAGTAGTAAAATAAAAAATCCACTTAGTAATATGAAAAGTTTTTACAAAAGTTTATTTTATTCCGAACAATTGTGCTGCATATGATTATGCTATACTCTGAACCTGTGCTCTGCACAGTAATTGCTTTTATCCTGTATACAACAATGCCAGTACTACTTGACCTAAACAATTAGGTGCATGATAGAAATGTAGTTATGGTGGCTGCACCCTGGCTTCTACCCCTTCGCCTCGCCAAGTGACATAACAGCAGCCATGCACTCACACTCAAAAGTAATAACTTTAGCACCCTTAAATTTTTAGTATTGCTAGTTCTATAAAAATAAAAATGATTAGCTGTCATGGACCTAATAGTTGTGGTTGACTAATAAGTGCTATACTTCCATAGATATTAGCAATCTTTTCAGAACATACATTCCATATGGTTTTGGAAGTAACCACATACTGACCAAAATGAAACTCATTTCATATAATAAAACAAAGCAATCATATAAATAGGGAAACATGATTTGTGATATCAAATCAGAATAAAGTGACAAATTTTTAATTTAGATATTTCTATGAACTAATAGAAGGCACAATAAATGTTAATAGGAAAGTAATAAGTTATAGAATATTAATAAGATCTACATTCATCTACATTTTTACAACATTAATTCAATCTTCCATACTGTGGGACTATTATTGGTTTTCTACAAGTTTTCTGTAAAAGCTTTATATGAAAAATAACTCTTGTAGTCATATATTATTATTAATGGTATATAAGGTGCCTGTTTTCTACTTCTAAATACACAGTTGATTATTCAATACAATACACGTAAATTGTACCACATCTATTAAACTAATTTATATTGTTAATGTCTTCAAGCAATGCAAAACTTCTTTTTAATTCTAAAACTGGAAATGATGTCAAATGAATTAACAAACTAATATATGTGATAACAGAAGACGGTGCTGACGAATTGTAACTAAGTAAATAGGATCATTTAAAAGGCGCGGTGACGATATATGATAAACCTTCACTCATCATCACAACGCCCATTTTAGCGAGTCAACTACGAATACTAAGTCAGTGTTCTCAAACGGCAAATAACTTTATTACAGGAATTTATGATATGTACGTTTATTCTTCGAGGAAATATTTAAGAGCGTAAGGAAATACAACTATGCTGTAAAATCCCGAAATATTGATATTAAGTACCTACTCACCCTCTCCACCCAACGAAGTCAACAATTATCCGGTGGTAAGAACACTGCAATCGCCACTTCTTTGTGTTTTTCAAGAAAAACAACTCACTGCAATATATATGCCACACTTTGTAAATAAATAAATAGTAGATATTTCAGCAAAATCACATTTAGACCGCCGCTATAACCGTGTCACAAAACGAAAATGGCAGCGTTGAATTGAAATGTGTAGTATAATCTGACAATATTTACTAGAACGCTACCTCCACACCCTCGCTCTCATTCTCAGGACTGCATCAGAGCTTTGGTGATAGCCATTTAGATTTGGTCGGTTTATAATAGTTCCGGAATACGTCGCCAGGCCTAAAGTAGTAATCATTTTGGTCATAGATTTTTGTAATTTTAATTTTTTTTCTGGAGTAACAAAATATTGCATTAAATTTTGTAATAACTAGTATAAAATTATAAAAATCATATGAATGAATTTAATAATAAATAATATGTACTTCAACGTAATAATTATTAGTAACGGAACGAAACGCAGAACTTCGTTCAGTACCAAGAAATATTCTCAAGAAATAGAAGGATATATTTTATTAATCATTTAATGTATTTTAAATTATTGGCCATAGCTATTATATGTATATATATATTATATCGCAACAATATGATGCCTCTATATAGTTTTCTACGTTTCTTCATATTTAGAAAATAGCGTTTATTTTGTCGGTTCAGTTTTTCAGAACGAATCGATTGCTATCGTAAATGTCATTGAACCTCCCATTCATTAATGTTCACTTCATTCAATAATATTCAGTCAATAATGTTCACTTCAGTTCACTGACCCAGTGTTGCCACCTTAGCCCCTTTCGGGCTAGATCTAGCACTTTTTAGAGAAGGTAAACTCGTTTATTTATGCTTTAGCCCGAAAAGAGCAATCTAGCCCTTTCAAGCGATACGAAAACTTCACACTACGATTACTAAGTTATGAAACAATGCGCGCCACGTAGTATAGATTTTTAGTTCTATGAACATAATTAAAACTAAAAACAGGAATAAAATGGGATTAAAAACAATGACATCCATACTACATATTCGATGGGGTTTGAAACGATTAAAAGAGCTTGCTGTTCCCACAAGGTGCCAACTGAAATAATACAAAAGTGTGGGAGCAATTTGAAGTACTCTTTCAAATTGGCTAGAAACATATTATGTAGATCCCAATCAGCCATCAACGTCTTCGGCTTCGGCAGAAATTTTTGAAGATTCCGACGAAAACTTGGATTTTTAACAGTTTAATAACTCAATAATAATTAGATTACATGTATTATAATACGTTTCAAATAAACAATTTTTATCTCTGCATTTGTATTTATATTTTTAGCCCTTTCTAGCACCTCTTTTGATTGAAAAATTTGCGAAATCTAGCCCTTTCCAGCTTGACCGACTGCCCCTTTTCAAAAACCAAGGTGGCAACACTGCACTGACCACTTGACATTGATGTTAATGTTGTCATGTTGTCATTATCAGTCTCATACAAATGTACTCTGTGATCAGTTTGCTTTGCAAGCAATGCAAGTTGAATTGAAACCAGCGGAAGATTAACTGGATTCAGTGTTGAACTTGTTTCTTTACTTACGAAATTATTAAAATTATAATTCATAATTTTTTTAATGAAAAATGAGTCAAATTATTACTGTCATAGCACCAGTAAATATTGCGGTCATAAAATACTGGGGTAAACGCGATGAAGATTTAATATTACCGTTAAATGACTCGGTCAGTGCTACTTTAGATACTAGTGTAATGTGTGCTAAAACATCGGTGTGTGCAAGACCAGACTTCACAGAAGACGAGATATGGCTGAATAGAGAAAAAGTGCAATTCTCTAAACGACTATATAATTGCCTGAAAGAAATCAAAGCTCGAGCGACGGCTGAGAAAACCGTCGATGAAGCTTTTCTGCAGTGGAAAATACACGCTAATTCAGAAAACAACTTTCCTACCGCGGCAGGTTTAGCGTCGTCAGCTGCGGGCTACGCGTGTTTTGTCACAGCACTGGCCAAACTTTACAAAGTGAAATCTGATGTTAGTTCTATTGCACGATTGGGGTCAGGCAGTGCTTGTCGCAGTGTTTATGGTGGATTTGTGAGGTGGCACGCAGGTACTCATTCTGATGGCTCAGACTCCATAGCCACTCAAATAGCAGATGCCAGTCACTGGCCTGAAATGCGAGCTCTTATCCTCGTAGTTGGTGATGCAAAAAAGAAAACCAGCTCTACAGGTGGTATGAGAATATCTGCTCAAACTTCTGAATTGATAATACATAGGGTAAAACACTGTGTGCCACACAGAACAAAGGAGATAGTTGAAGCTATTAAAAATAAAGATTTTCCTCAATTTGCTAGACTTACTATGAAGGATAGTAATCAATTTCATGCTGTATGTCTAGATTCTTACCCTCCATTTGTCTATATGAATGATGTTTCACATTCCATAGTAGCACTGATTCATAAATACAATGAAATAAGAAAAGAAGATAAAGTAGCATATACTTTTGATGCAGGCCCTAATGCATGCTTATATCTTCTGGAAAAAGATGTGCCTGAAGTAATTTCTTTAATTAAATATGCTTACCCTACATCTGAACCTGAAAGTTTTATCACTGGTCTCCCATTTACAGAATATGCATTGAGTCCTGAGATTCAGACAATTTGTGATCCACAACCAAAAAATTTGATAAAGTATGTAATACATACTAAGGTTGGGGAAGGACCAAGTGAAGTATTTGATGGATCACATCTTTTAGGTGATGATGGAATGCCAATTTTGATTAAACAGAGTATATCTAAACAATAGAATCTCATTCTCATTAGTTTTAGTATCTACAGTAGACATCAAAGAAGCATAGCAAACAGAATACATACAAAAGGTTCGTGTTCCCATTACCGATTACAATAACAGCATACTTTTGTTAGAGCAAAATTATAATAATAAAGGAATCTAACAAAATTCTTTTCTTATAATGCACATATTTTGTAATATGAATCCTTGAATAGATTTATGTATTCACATCAATCGTGTTGAATACCTACCTAATAAATAAGTTACCTTGAGGCCTTATTTGCTTCTATAGGTAGGTATCTATTATTTTGTATTACATTAAAAATATAAATGGCTCATTTACAGCCAGAATCAGTAGGTAGGTAATAGTACCTACCTACTGATTCTGGCTGTAAATGAGCCGCGTGAACGCGTGAACGCGTGATCTTAGGCCAGCTTGAAAGTAGCTTTCTCGCATATCCTGTGTTAAAGATATGATACCCCCCCCCCCCCCCCCCTTCTGTCCAATTCTGATATTAATGATGACCAATTATAGACTAATTTTTTGCATCATCATCACGATGGTGGCCAAGCCAGTGTCAGCCACACGACTTCCTCACTAGACTGCGCGCAGCCACTCGCGCGTTGTTCAAGCCGTCAAATTAATACCGTTATGTGGCGTGGGTATCCTGTTTATTTTATTGTTAATATGAGGCTTCTTTATATTGTATAAATTTCAGTGAACAAGAAGAGGTACCTAGTGTTGTGCTTTTCTTTTTGAAGCTTATGTTCACAAGGCATTTGGAAAGACTCTTTTATTGCCTGCTCTACACGTTGGCCAACATTGTGGCCAATGTTGTGGCAAAGATATTAGCCAAGAGTTTGTGATGGCGTCTACACGTTGGAAGGTCGTTCAGTTTGCTTCGGTTCAGGCCAATGTGCGGACGAATTGATTACAATGGATATTGAGGCGCTAACTGCTGCTGCGGATTATTTATTCACAGCATACCGCAACTACGTGACTGTATACAAGAAAATGGTGCCAAAAAGAAATGGAAAATTAATTAATTAAAAAATTAAAATAACCCGACTGCAAAAAATCAACACATAAGCAACCCACTAAAGACCGAAAAATGGTTGTAATTATCATTCCTGATTAAATTTAAATATATAACATAATTATGTATAAATTTGTAATCTCCATTTGTTTCCCTTTATTTTGATACCTTATTCGACAGGTTTGGTTAAAAAAAATAATTAATTATATATTTTTTTATTTGTTGGTAAAATAATTTTGCGTAAAAGTTAACATTTAAATCAAGTGCGTGCGATCACTCTGGCAGGGCGTAGCGAACTAAACGCGTGGCCAACGTGTGGACGCAGCGGCCATAACCCTTTGATCTTTTTTTAAAAACCGACACCACACGGATCTCGCGCCAACTTGTGGGCCATCTCATGATACAAGCCAAGATAAGCACAAACACCCCCTCTACATGATGGCCAATGGTATTTGCCACAGCACTTCGCCACAACGTTGGCCAACGTGTAGAGGAGCCATAACATTGACAACTTTTAATTTATTATGTGGAATTGTAGAGATGTGTGTTTATAAACAATAGTATAATCATTGGTGTGGTATTAGGTATATTGGAACCATTGTATTATCTCTTAATAATTTTGTACGATTCAGCTTTAATTTTATTAAGTGGAAGTGTCTATTCATTGGTGTGGTATTTTATATTGGAAGTATTGTATTGTTGTGTTAACAAGTCAAAGACTTGTCCTGAATATTTTTGTACTATTCTTATATGAATAAAAATTATTATTCTTGAAGAACTGTTTTTATTAACATAATAAATTATACATACATTACATATTGTAACTGTTTGTTGATCTTACATACTTAACCCTACTTATTGGAAACAATCTTAAATAAAATCTAACCTTACAAGGAGATCACAATGAAAATGCTAAAATAAGTGAAACAATTTCATTTATTTTTATCCTCAAGAAAAATACATGAAGTATATTAGCACAAAAATAAATGAAACTAGGTATTTTAGACACATTATCGTGCAGAGACTGACACCTGCCAGACTCTGATGATGTTGTCGGAGTAACCAGCGAAGAGGGTCTGACCATCGGTGGACCATGCCAGGGACAGGCACTGGGGTGGGTCTGATTTGGTGGTCTGGTTCTGGTTGATGATCTCTGGTCTCAGCTCCTCAACCATCTCCTTGCTTTCCAGATCCTGCAGAAATTATAATATTGTCTTTAAAGTTACAATATTAGCTTCTTTATTTCTTAGCATAGCTATATTTAGCTATTTATTAAAAAGGAGGTTCAGGAGTACTCTAAACCAGCGAGAATGTTGAAGAAGCAAAGATGTATGATATCAGAATTGTAGCAAGTATAAGGAAACTGCTCAGTTGGGAAAATGGAGTGATCTAGTTTTATTATAATTGTAGACTGAATAGGTTTTGTAATATACATACCCAGATCTTGATGGAAGGTCCAAATGCAGCACACAGCCAGTATCTGTTGGGTGAGAAGCACAATGATGTGATGATGTCATTGTGGTCCAAGGTGTGAAGGTGCTTGCCATCATTCAAATCCCACAGCATAGCCTTCATGTCCTTGCCTCCAGAGGCGCACAGGGAGCCATCAGGGGAAACAGTGACTGTGTTCAGGTAGCCAGAGTGGCCCAAGTGGTTGATCTTGAGCTTGCAGTTGGTGAGATGCCAGACCTGTTGATAAATATAAGTACTTATATCAATTGTAGAATAAACTAGTTACATAATGGGTAATTTAAAATGCAACTTATTTGGTGGTACTCTCTCAGTAACTACCTACTTATGCCAATAGAAAAATTCTGTTAGTGATGGATAGCCCATGTATCGAGGAAGGCTAGAATATGCTACAGCCAAACAAAGATAAAAGAGAATCAACAAAAAACTATTTGGTTATACTACTATTAAAGACTTTGATAGACTAACCTTAACAGTGCGGTCCCAGCCAGCGGAGACAATGATGGGGTTGGCATGATTAGGGGAGAACCTGACACAAGATACCCAGTCAGTGTGGCCATCATCTTGAATGGTGTACTTGCACTCAGCGAGTGTGTTCCACAGCTTGATGGTCTTGTCTCGTGAGCCAGATACGATTTGACGGTTGTCAACAGAGAAAGCCACAGAGAGGACATCCTGCATAATAAAAATATTGTTACAATTAATATTTTAAATATTAGTCACAATTTGTAGACAAACTGCATTGGTAAACAGAGTTACAATGCAATCTGTCCATTAAAATTAATGTTATAACTAAGTACATGAATGGCCAAATTGTAAGTGTTGCACAGGCTAACAAAGGGGTTAGTTTAGTACGATATACGTGAGATGTGACTGGTACAATCTTACCTCCCTCAAGGCCTAGGGTTGACGCACGAGAAGCACGCGTTCTTCTGCCTCGCATAGGCGCAAACACACTTGTCTTCTGCCGCGTATCGGCACTTATACTATAACCCTAACACATAGTATAAAGTTCTGTCACACCTTAGTATGGTCTTCAAAACGCCTGGTAGTTTTTCCCGCGGCAAGATCCCACAGACGCAAGGTCTTGTCCCAAGAGCCTGAGAGGGCGTAGTTGCCGTCACTGGAGAGCACTACGTCAGAGATGAAGTGAGAGTGACCATACAGACGCTTCTGTGGTACACCGTAGTTAGTCTCGTCTCTGGTCAACTTCCATACGATGAGGGTCTTGTCTGAAAACAATTATTTCTCTATATAGCTTAGCAACATCAAGGAATGGTGCCATTAGGAACCTTGATTGGAATCAGCCCCATATCCGCTTGCCGCTCAGGAGTCGCGTGGCAAAGATTTGTTTCATCACGTAAATACATTTAAAATATAACATGGTGATTATTGAAGCTACTAAACATTAAGAGTATTTTATAATATTAATGATAGGATACAAGATGTAATTGGATTTTATTTTAGGCCAAAAAAATAATCGAACATATCCTTACCTCGAGATGAAGACAAAATCATGTCAGGGTATTTAGGATTAGTTGCAATTTGCGTAACCCAGCCATTGTGGCCGCAGAGGGTTCCTCTGAGCTTCAGCGTTTCAGTCATTCTTCAATCGGATTTGTTGAGCAGCTAAGCACCCACCAACGCCCTTGCCTCAGCGCAGAAATAAAAAGACCGGAATTTTGGCAGTTACCACAAAGTAATGAAGTTTGCATTTTTTTTTTAAAGTCCGACTACACGACTTTTGGCCATCATAAACCATAAACGTTCGGTAAAGTTTTAATCATTGACCCTGTAATAACACAAAATATGGTAAATAGTAAATATTGGTAAGTTATTGATTTTAAAGTTAGTTTTTCTTGTTATATATTTTTTTTGGCTATGTCTATTATTTTCAATGATTTGACCGGTTATATGTGGCTTTAATCCAGCGCGATCCTGCTGTTTGTGGCAATGGGCAGGGCACATATATAATAAAGAACTGACGACCGATGGGGTCGAATAGTTCTCGAATGGTGACCAAGCACCGGCAAGCGCAGCGTAGGAAATCCACCCGCAATTTAAAATTTAAAATTAAAGCAAATGAATTCATCAAAATATTGTGTATATAAATGCTTGCAAGTAGGTTTATTAATATTTTAAATTACTATTGCTTAAAATTGAAAAAAGGAAACGTCAGATATTCAGATTGTCAATTTATTTCAAAAGAAAATTGAGAAGTTGCCCAAAATTGTTTTGAGATTTTCTAAACCAAAGAAGATTGGAAAATTTATGAAACCTGAAACATTCTAAATTAACAATCTTTTACTAGCATAATTTTAAGATTTAATATCAATCAATCCTATTTATTTTCAATGGACTTCATCGTCGAAGCACCGCAAACAACGATGGCTAAAGCAAAAGTTGTACCGTCGGCATCTTTCAAAGTGGTATTGACTTCAAATTTTTAAATAGTATTTAATTTGTTATTCCTGGGTGGAAGGCTGCACCTATCGGTACCGATAACAGGGGCATTCTGAGTGGTTAGTTTGATATAACCACTAACACTGCCCCTGTTTTCGCACCACGCACCACTGCAACGCCCACGGTACCAATCACAATATTATAGTTTATAACAAAACAGCTACAGGCACGTGGCAACTGTAGGTGATTATAATAATAATAAGTAAATAAATATAAGTAATATATATAGTAAATATGATAATAATAAAAAATATGAAACAATGATATTTCTGGCATAATTTTGCATGCAATGCAGCACTTTAAAAAAAGTATTTATTTTCTTTTGCATTTTTTGTGGCATAAAATCAGGTATCAGCCAGTACAGTACGGTTTTCGATATCGACTTAATCTTTGCCCATAGATTATATACTTATCCTTTGGCATCTTCTTCCTGTCAGCTCAGGCTCTCAGTAGATAGTTAAATTTTTAGAAAAAAAAAATCATTGTATGAAATAATACCTAAAGTCACTTCCCTCTGTAAGTAGGTACCTACGCTTTGATCTTCTAATCTACACAAAGGATTTACGACTGGCCTGTTGGTCTAGTGGTTAGTGACCCTGACTGCTAAGACGGAGGTCGTGGGTTCGATCCCCACCCAGGACAAATCTTTGTGTGATGAGCATAAAGGTTTGTTCTGTGTCTGGGTGTAATTTATCTATAATATGTATGTATTTACAAAAAAAAATGTATTTAAGTAGTATATCAGTTGTTTAGTACCCATAACACAAGCAAATATAATTGCTTACTTTAGGACTAGATGGCGCTGTGTGAATGTGGTAGAATATTATTATTATTATTATTAGATGCGGTTTTTACCAATAGGTAGAGGGATTTATAGGAGGAAGATTTTTAGGTATTTACCATGCAGGCTGTATAGAAATATAGAACTATTAATTCTGAAAAAGTTCAAGTAAAGGTACTTGTACTTGTTCTTACTTAAACTTTTTCAGAGTTCATTATAAGTAATTTTATCTTATTTATTGTAAACTACAACAGTCAACGGGGAAAATTCTAAAAAGACTGTGTTTCACTTTGGGCCGATACAATAATGTTAAGTCGGTGTCTAGAAGCTCATGTTTAGAGATCTTTATGTTACATATAATTTACTATTGGCAGCAACGCTGGCCGAACAACCATAATTTATGGTTACTTAAGTATACTTCGGTAAAAACGCGTTGGATGGATTCTGCTTTTTACCAATTGTCTTAACTGTGAGAATATTTACACAGACGACGACGTAAACAGACGGAATCGTATAAATTGCTTCACAGACGGCGCTATAATATGAGGGCACACCTTCAAAAGTAAGAATTAGTTAAAAATAGTTAATAGTCTGGTTAACTGTCAAAATTTTGTCAAATTGTATCTTTTATTACTTCTTATTCTTCTTCTACTAAATCTACAAATTTACAAAAGTCGACTGTACCTACCTATGGCAAAAATTATCCTTGTTTTATTTAGCTTTCACGTTATTTCACTGAAACATTACTTAAACAATAAAACAGGTCCGAGATCTAAAAATACAATCAGGCAAATAAAAAAGGTTAATTCAAGGTCTAACTTTCTTTAATAAATAATCTTCTAATATTTAAATGTTTTGAAAACAAAATCTATGTGGCTAAACGCGATCTTCATTTTTCTGAACGCATCGTTAAATGGCATCATATTTTAGTTCCCTTGTTTGCCGTTTGGTGGATTTCTTTTCTGAAAATTGACGTCACGCAAACGCCATTTTGTAAAGTGTCTGCCGTAGTCAGTTTTCTGGGCACAGTGTAAAATACGTAATTCGCATGGTTTTGTGTACATTTAAAACATAAAGACAATCAAAATCCCAGTTAACGTCTAGCACGTTAAACCCACAGACACAAAGCATGGAGGACAAGGCGTCGTTAAAAGAACTGGATCAATGGATAGAGCAACTAAACGAATGCAAGCAATTGACAGAAAATCAAGTAAAAACGTTATGCGACAAGGTAATGTACCTTTAAATACCTTAGTAGTATGTGTGTTTGTTAGATTAGTGTTTAATTTGATACTTGTAGTGCATATTTTCATGTGGTCGGTATCTATATGAAGTATGATTCATGTACCTACATAGTGAGTTACAGAACGCGATTCTGTCGTTATAGGTTGTAGTGGAAGCTATCCGTCGTTGGAACGTTAATCACTATGGGATGTCGGGGGTTGACGATCCTCTTTGGTTTTGCAAATTTGCGTATCTTCTATCCATATTTTGTTTACCACACCCAACAATCAATCTTTGCAGGTTGATATGGGCCTAATTGGTTAGAAGATATTTTTAGACCCGCGGCGGAAATTGTGATAACAATTAACTCTTACTTTTATATCTCAAAATCATAGACATATTACTTTAGGAATGTTTATCATGGATGTTTGCATTGATTTTTTTTGTTGGAGGGCCTTGCGTTTTGTGGCTCTAAGTGCACACCACTTGTTCTATAACGTAGGTAGGTAGATATACCTACACACGAAACAACGAAAGTAAGGTAGCTACTTCTATTTCTTAACTAAACTTATCATTGTCATTTTCATCCAATTATTTTTGTTTACTTGTCACCTCTACCCTGGTGGAAGGATATAGTCTCTGCCTACCCCTCTGTGGGGAAAAAAGGTATGATCTATAAGTATAGTTATGTATATATATATTATCACTTCAGGTATTTGTAGACCAATATATACCTGTTATTAGAAAACTTGAAATATTTTCTTATTAATTTGCCATAAACGGGATTTCAGAGATCAATACAATATTGTAAATAACAACAATAGTGACATTAGGCAGCAAGTATTATAATTTCCCTTCATACAATGCCTATGATATACCAATAAGTAGTTTCAACAGCATGTAAATAATTGCTCAACTTGAGTCATCATATCACATTTGTATACTAGATTATTTCAATAACAACCTGAAAAACTTCTCAAATAGGATAAACATTTTGAACTTTCTAACCATTAGATATAAGGTTCATATACCGGTATCTGGTCTTGGAACCAACATTGTGGAAAATTATAGGTAAATGAGTAGTCATAAGTCTAGATTTACTGTGTTTATGAACTTTTATCTACAAAAGAATTCTGTAGATTTGTATATTCTACGGCTTGACTCATCAATATCATTAAGATAATGTTTCTTATGACAAATGTGAATATAAAAATACATATATTTCTATAAATGTGACTATTTGATTATAAGTGCCTTTTTTCATTCAAAGAATATATTACAGTAGATGAATGTAAATATTAACAGGAGAAAGTCTATATTACCTATATTAATTGACTACAATGCTATAGTTCATTATTGATTATGGAAACTGGCTAAATACAGCATGAAATTATGTGGTAGATAATTTTAATTAAAGAACAGTTAAAATGTCATTCTTGTTAAATTCTACCATATAAGATAGAACTAAAATAATAACATTTTTTTGTGGCAGTAAGTTTAAATAGAGAATTAGAATACAATTACATACACACTAAACTTGAAACATCAAGTATCTAATTGATTAGCTAAACAATTATTTTGTTTTTATGTGCCAGTCTTATCAATTGTAGTATTTATTTTTCTTTTCTTGTATAAAGAAGAAGGTTGAATATAAATAAAGAACATTGTGTAATAAAATTTGTTATGTACTGAAAGGATGAAAAATATATTTGTTAATCTAGTGATTGATGTTATCTGTTACCAATACAAGTTTTGAGAGTTAGTTTCATTGAGCTGATATGATGATGATGATGATGATGATGATGATGAATAGTCATTTTGTGTGATATTACAATGAAACATTTAAAATTCAGTTGATAGGTATAGCCATAGTTGTGTCACAATAGTGACATTTATCTGAGAGGATGTTAAATTTCAATGTGTTAATAATTAGCACACACATACACTATTCATCTCACATATTATCTAAGTGAATTTGGGTTACAATATTCTTAATTTGCAATGATATGATGTTTAATTTTCAGTGGTTGCCATATCTTGGAAGTAATAATAATGTAATATTTGTTAGGCTTACACTTTGCTCTGTAACAATATAATATTGTGGTATAAATACTCTTTGCTAACATTAAAGAACTGCTGGTTGATTTGAAAAAGTCTTTTAGTGTTGGGCAGCTCATTTATTGTGGAAGGTTATATGTTATATAACATCACCCTATATATAGCCAATAGGAGATGAGCAGTGGCCAAATCAAGAACAGTTGGAGCAAAGCCCCGCGCACCTTCTAGTGTTTATATTTGTTGAGGAATTTACATTATGAATAATTTATATTCAAAGAGAAGGATGGTATTTCCAATAATAGTTTTCCTCATTTGATATAATTAATTAAATAATTGTTTGGTGATTGATGTCTTACAATTTGCATATTATGCTATTTGAAAGAACATTCTTTAAGTCAAAACTATTTTATTCTTTAAAGTGGTATGTTCAGATCCCTTGTTTCTGTAATTGTTATCAGAATAACACATCTCTTCTCTGTAGACCTCTACCAGACACAATGTGTTAAGTTCTTTGTAAAATTCCAGACTCTATACTCATATTTATCATTGAACAACAATAATGATATTTTGTTTTTATTTTATCTAATCATTCTCTATTGATCTTATCTTCGAATATAATGTGCCTGATATTAAGCAGGTCTTAAATGCAGGTATTACTTTGCCTTTATTTGTTTTTTTTTTAAGAGGGTTTTTGAGGTTTCTTCTTAACATATTATTCTTCTGCAGAGTATGTTTTTGAGGTCAGTTTTCAGTCCTTTAGAGATAACTTCATCAAATTTATCATTGTCAGATGACGAGGTGCGGTTGTTGACCTCGTAAAGACCCCACAGACTATCAGTTCTGGACGATGACCGATGACGGCCTGTCGATTAAGCGCAGAAAGTCGCCTATGTTCCGATAGCCCACCCCAAAGCGAGGTGTTAGTGGATATTCTGGCTTTCTGCCATTTTCGGGCCAGAGCCCCACATAACCGACCCGTTTCCTCGAATGGGGCGGCAGGCGTAATTTGCATTACATACGTAGAGTCGAGCCTTTTTCCCCAAAAGAATAGGCCGAGATGTAATACACCCATATATCACATTGTTTTGCATTTCATCTCTTAAAAATAAAAATATGACAAGGTGTACTGGGATAAGTTAGAAATGGAGGTTGTATCATACTATACTTGTAAGGTACTTGTTCACTTGCATTGATAGTGTAAATCTCGCAATGACCGAGACACTCAGGTTCAAGGCTTTCTTATCAGAATAAAAATAAAACTTAAAAAAAAATAAACACTAGTGAAAGCGTACATAAGCAGACTGTCATTTGTTCCATCTGTTGTTTAGTGACGTGCCATATATTGTATTTACGTCGGCTTTATTGTTCAGCAACAAGTAAATGTGTAATTTGTCTGAGCAATTTTTTTTTATATTAAGTATTGTTTACAAGGGATGAATGTATGAATGTTGAAGAAGCCAAAGATGTGAGTCAGAATCGTAGCAAGTGGAAGGAAATGGTCACTGCCTACCCATCTGTTGAGAAAGAGGCGTGATCTATATGTATGTATGTATTACAAGGGATGTGACCTGTTTCAGACAAGTACCAGTGTTTCTAAAAGGCATGGAATTTATTATCACCCTTATCTTTAGCACGTCATAAATAAAAAAAAATCTTTCTTTCTTCTTTCTATGATCTGACTTGACGGCAAGAGTAAGACAGTAACTGGTAGTAGTAGGTATTAAATTTTATGTATCTGGTTGATCCCTTCAGATACTTCAAGGCAGGTGTATTAGTAAATCCTATTCCCCCATTCTTTTGCTCCTCAAAACTTGACCACGCCCATGACGCTCTAAAATCCCGTAGTATAAATAAAATAAAATAAAAAATAAATTCATTTTTATCTTATTATTGTAATATACTAGTCATGTCGCGCGGGACTTCGATCCTGTCGATATTTATTTGGCGACTGCTCAGCTCTTATTGACCGTAGCGTGACTGTATATAGGCTTCCTATATTAATGGGCTCTCCAACACTAAAAGACAGACGTGACGGAGGATTTTTTTTATAATAATATGTAATGATGATATAAAATCTGTCACTTATGTCACAGATAGTTTAACACAGACTTAGGTGTCAGCTGAAATAGGGCCTTAACCTTTCTATTCATGAAGTGATTTATGGTTCACTAATTATAACTTCATTGCTGCGAATTCCCATCAGTTTGATATTGTGAAGGTTATACCAACACAAAAGTCAGGTTGTTATTTTTGGCAGAAGCACATATTAATAGAATAATAGTATCTTCCGTGGATTATTCCGTAGGTATAGTGTGATAAATAGTTCTATGACTGTAGTGGTGTGGGGATCTTGCCTCTAGAGTTCTTAAATTTTCTATCGTGTATAATTTAAGGTTTCGGTTGTGCATACATTTTTAAATAATGGTTTAAAGATACAATATAAATTCTTAAGCATCTTCTATACCACTCTCGAAAGAGCTGATTTTGTTTATGTGTTGAAATCTCATCCCTGGGCCATAACGTAATCACAACAACTACCACCACGTTATCAAATCATTATAAATAAAAATCAGTACTAATATTATAAAGCTGAAGAGTTAGTTTGTTTATTTGGTTGAACACTAGGATCACAGAAACTACTGGTCGGATTTGAAAAATTCTAGGTTTCGATAGACAATTTATCGAGAAAGGTTAAAGGCTATATAACATCAGGCTACGGCCAATAGTAGCTGAGTAGTAGCTGAATAAAGAACGACGAAGCCCCGCGCGACTTCAAGTTATAAATTTAAATAAACTTACTAAGATATTCATAATCCTTAAACGAACTAAACTGTAGCTAATTAGACTTCGTAGTATATGCATACATGATACAATGCTAATTATCTTTTGTGCCTTAAGAGTGCTAAGTGCACATGTCCAATACAATAATGCTCTCGCCTACACGTGTCGTACTTATATATTATGTGTACCGCACAATTACTTAGCATTGGAACTCCCCCACTAGTGTATTGGCGAGTCGTTTATACAAACAAGCTGCTTGGTTCTTGTTAAAATAATAATATTGTCACAACATTCACACAGCGCCATTTAGTAAAAATTAAGCCGAAATTAAGCTATTATATTTGCTTTTGTTATGGATACCAAACAACTGATATACTACAAATATATACATATTATAAATTAATTACACCGAGACAGAACAAACAATCATGCTCATCACACAAATATTGGTCCTGGGTGGGAATCGAACCAACGGCCTCCGGCTTAGCAGTCAAGGTCATTAACCATTAGGCCAACAGGCCAGTCAAATATTCCGCATAAATTGCCCAAGTTAATATCGCCCTTTGAATCATTATAGCATGGATGCTATTAGGAATCAGTGCCTAATTATATTCTAATTAGTGTTAATTAACTTGTTATAAATACTCTTTAAGAATGAAACATTTTGTGTAAATACCGTTCTGGTAAACTGGTAAGTATTGGGCTATTTGATGACCGTTACATCCAAAAGGTTACTCCATTGTACATGGGTCCCTATCCCTAACTTAATTGGGGCCTACGCCCTCTTTTCCCCTCGAAAAACAGCATTATAAAAGCGTTGAACTTGCTATTGTAAAGAATGTACACAGAGTAATCCTAATGCACTTATGTCGTCATAATACGCTTATAAAATATTTCAAGGTTCAGGAGAGACTAGCAACATTTAATGACCTTTTTGATGTTACTAAATATATGCAAATTAACACTCGCTAACTTGTTATGAGACTTGAAAAAGTTTTGTTTAAGCTATGGCCGTGACGTGTCATTTAAAGTCATTTTATTTTAATAGTATTAATATTTAGTTTACGGTACGTGCCGTTTGAGTTGTTTGAGGTCGTGAGGATTCGAATATTACATATTTGAAATTTATATTGACCTTGCAAGCATTACGAATAGTGTTGATAGCATTGCATTGAACATTTAAACTGTATATTTCGAGAATTTCTAAATTACAGTATTGACTTATTATTCTTATAAAATCTATATAATTAAGTTTTGGAGAAACCTTAAAGTTTTAATCATAGATTTCCCATTTGTCAAGATAGCAATTTATATAACGCGTACAATCTTGTAGTTACGTCGTGTCACCAATTCTTTGCAAAAAAATTTGTGCTAGCGTTGATAATAATAGAGATACTCCGGTCTTTCACCTTTACATAACAAGCTGTAGACGGCTACTTACATTCCTCTATATAACATCGATACATATATAGCAGAAAACTACATAAAAGGCATAATGAACTCAACGCTATGTCAGTCAGAACAGAACTGTAAGTACTATATAGCTTAACAATAATATGCACGAGAATTAGACAACGATTGTTAACCATTTTAAGGCGATTATCGCTTGCATCTGACGTCCGAGTACGGTGCTTTATTCAAGTCATTGAAACGTATGGTGTATGCTAATTTCATCACAAGATGGCTGGTAATGTTGTATTTACGACACCCTCCACAATAAGGTCTTTTATGTAACTTAACAGATTTCTATCACAAGAACCGTTCGGATTATAATCATTGAATAAAAGCTGCATTTATAATAAGAATATTGCCTTTAGGCGATATGATGCCACAGGAATAGGTACATTATTAATTATAAACGAAGGCTTTAAATAAGCCCTGTTGGCAAAAGGGTCCTGCTTTTTTTAGACTCGCTTGTACATTATACCGAACAATTTTATGAGATGGATCCTTTAAAGGAGTAAATTCTATAAATAGGTTTATTATGCCGTGTGTTTTAAAATGACGTAACATTTTGCTACATTTTACGCTTCCCTTTAATATCTGTATTCAATGTTTATAGCGTGATACTAAAGCCTCCCCAAATTTTGTGTTTTATTCACGCTCTCTCTTATTATATCTACTCCTTAGTTGGTGAATATTTTGTACTGTATCTATTTTATTCAAATTATGCCGAAAAGACTTTCGAGACGCGATAAATGTAATAGTCATGAACACCTAACATAACATGTCTGTCTGTAGGTGTGTGATTTATAAAGGTCCTTGTGAGAAATGAAAACAGACAGCTTCAAATTCCTATTTTCATTCTTCTTAGGTGATATTTCTAATTCATGCCCATCCCCTAGGCTGGGTACATGGTTCTTTTATAGTTTGCTTTGCATTAGTTATCTTGTGTTGCCTTGATCTGCGTTTTCATGCCTCCATTGGTCATCAGGGATATACGCTCTTCTAACAGGAGAAAAAAAATCACTTCAAGTGATTCCTTTAGAGTTAACGCGCGGTGGATTAATCCAGTGAAGAATAAAAATGATATTTCTTTCTATAAATTCGATGGTGATATTCCTAGCTCGCCCATAAAATGTACATTAATACAAATGAATAAAATTGATATTTTCGTGAGGCCCTTGGGCTATAATTAAATTTACCCTTAAGCAGTATACCAATTACTCAAATTGGGTATGAAATGCCTTTTTCCTTGTTACTATTATGTTACTTTTGCCCGTATTATCTTCAAATCTTTTCTTAGCGCCCGCCGCGTGTATTAATTTCAGACTTCCAACTTTATCAATTTGGTTATAATGGCTATGTCTTAATGTCAATACTTCAACTAGTTCTAATTAGTTATTATTTCTTGTTCTAGATTTTTATTAAATTTTAAAGATTTTTTCCAAAACATATCCCCTTTTTAAACGTTGATATATCGAGCTACGGGCGAAGGTAGTCTGCTCACTGTGCTCCCAGTTATATTTATCTACAAGTCTATCTTAGTTAGACCGCTTATTGATTTATGCAATGGGCGAAGCTGCAACCTAGATTCAGTTTATATTTACTTCTGAATGATAAAACCAGCAAGCAAAGAGTTCTCTAAATAAGCCTTTAAGGTGTTTTACTCATAATTACTTCTTTACCGCAATCAGCGGTTTTGTTAACCCCTTGGTTCAAACGTAGTCAGAGCTCTGTTTGTGAGTACGGTTCTAGATAGGCTTGTCCTTTACCTTTGTATACTAAATGGCCTGTCATTCCCAATTTCGGCGGTTTACTACTCTGAGACTTAATTATAAACAAATTTAAAATTAGGTACCAACTCAATTAACAAACGAAATGTAAGATAAGGGTGATAGATAATACTGGAAGCAGAACATGACTCACTAGACTGGTTTTGTAGCAAAACCAACTTATAAACACTGAAAAGAATATGGACAAAGAGTGGATTAGAAATCTTCCGTTATGATTTAAATAAGCCGTGATATTGGCAAGAAAAACAGACTGCTTATCGGCTATTTCAGCGCAAAATATCATAATATCAGTATTTTATCCGTTTTTTTTTTCTAAGAATATTATAGCAGCCTAATTGGATTTAGAATTTGTGACAATATCTTTGGAATTTTTGAACACACCGAAGCATCTGCGGATCCTTTCCTTTTTTATGGAAGAATAGTAAATTAGTGTGCGGACAAAAACTCGTAGAATCATAGCTTTATTGATTGCCAAAATTACGCCTTCTGAAAATTTCGCTTTCTTCCCCAAGAAACTCTTTCAAGTCTTAAATTAAATAACCTGATGTTTTTCTCTCAGTTTATATTCTATATGCTCGGTTAATATTAAGGAATTTGAGAGCAAGCAAACAGCTCTTATTTACAACGTAATCTTTAGTAGTTATATGTACACTGGTCATCATCACTCATATTACGTCACACACACGTAAACAAAGTTGCAAGCAATAAAAACTAGTAATACCTAGTTTCTATACTGACGTGTTTATTTTTACGTCATAGATAGATACTATTGTTCTTTCTATTGTTTATTATGAACACTATGGTGAGTGATCTTTGTTGTACATACACCGAAGGTGATTACTTAATCATCAACGATAGTATATTAATATCAACTGCATTTTGCAGCATTATATTTTGTTTTATATTCGAATTGCCAACGATTATTGTGAATTCGTCCGTAGCCCAAAGTATTTATGTATAATAGGATACTTGTCTACGTTATAATGATGAAACCAATGATTGTAACTATCGTTGTTAAATACACATGCTTGCACGAGTAGTGACGTGATTCTGAGAAGGCCCTCTGACGCGTCATGCGCGCGTAACTGACTCCTGCATTTATGAACGCGTCATGAACGCATCATTGACGCTTTATGCGTTCATCATTGATGACGCGTTAATGACGCTATCATCGAATAGCTTTCCCTCGCTAGCATAATACTTGCAGACGCGCAGTCCCAGACGCGGTGGCACTATGCCGACCGTTGCTGTGCGAATGACGCTTTCCAAAATATCCTAGGTCCATCTTTAAAAAAAGTCAAACAGATTTGTCATAATTACGTTTAATGAGCCATAACTGGGTTACAAAGATATTTCAGATTGCAAGACACCAACACGATTTCCATAAAAGGTTTATTTAGTATCAAAACAAAACCTTTTATTTTTTTGTGAACTGAGATCATTTTAAATACTGGTTAATATGTATGTATACCAGCGTTTGTAATTATCCAAACACGTATGTTGTTATCGGAAAAGTAGATAAAAGAGGATTTACAATAAATTGTGAGTGTTAATTTTGATGCTTGTAAGTCGATAAAGTTCACTCAAAATGGCCATGACGTGTGAATAATCTCTGTAATAAAGAACTGGATTATCCTTGCAAATTAAATAACAGAAAATGAATTCATTTCATAAAAATAATCCACAAACGTACCTACCTATTTTTAATCATTATTAGGATTTACGAATATAATTTCCAGGCGAAAAATACTTAAGCCTAATTCAGAAAAAATATTTGTAAGTTACGTCAACCATAAATTTAAATCGATCACAGATGTGATTGGTGACCTGACTAATAATCTGCGCGTGCAAAAAATTGCGAATAAACAAGGTTCGATTAGGGGTTATTTGCACGTGCATTGCGTTATAGAGAAGTGTAAAGACTGCACGGAAATGTGTAAAAATTATTTTATCATTTGTTTATCACAGGATTTCTTCTTGTGAATCATCACTCATGTGATATTATAAAAATCGTAGAACATTGTTTGTTTTGATAACGTTATAGCCACAGCTTGCGAATTTGAAAATGAAACTTCAAAGAAACGTTCAATTCCCAGCATTAGGTAACACTAAGGCTTGTAATTTCTTTTCTAATGTTTCGTTCCAAAAACATATTATTTTATCCTTTTTTAAGTCAGCTTTTTCCAATACATACCTTCTCACTGGTAGTCATGCCAAATCCCGTTACAGGTCCCTTAAATAACATTCAAAATAAATCCTATAATCCCACATAAAACCAATTCTATTAGTGTAGTTTTTTCATTAAATTAATTAAATGCGTGGTTTAGATGGGTGTCTAATTTAAATTGACCTTGTATAACCCACGTGCCAAAGCACGTTTATAGCACCTATTTATCGCGAATCCTTATACACAAACGTGTGTTTTTGAAACAATACACATAACCTATACACATTGTTTCTAGGACTGTTTCTACTTCGTATCAACTCTCGAGTCACGCAGGCTAGTATTTAACTATCGGATTGGTTACTCCTTTGTCGCTTACCACTTTGCGTAATGTTATGCTAAATATGCCCAACATTTTTTATTTTGTCTTCTTTTTATGTATTTATAACCTTTTTGACTTTTTAAAATTACGGCCAGTTATCTTAAGAAATTTCCGGCTGGTTATCGGAATCTCGACGTTCAGCATAATAGATTTTTATGGTCACTAATTTCAATAATTTTGACATCGATATCAAAATTGACTAAGTATATCCAAGTCGAGATTCCTAGTAGTACCTCAGGCCTCAAATCGGAATCGCCACTCTGTCAGGGTAATATAAATAATATAATGTCTGGTTACCTTACTTCAGACACAATTACCGTATTCGATCAATGCTATAATAGGTTTAGATACAGTTTCCTTTCCAATATACGGTTAGCTTTCCCATTGCTATATTGTTATTGTATTTCACGTTTGTTTGTACAATCTGTCTTGTGGAATAATAAAATACAGTAAAGTCCATAGAAAACAAACCTATCTAGCAGTTATTTTTCTTGATGAGTTGTTTTTCATTCATCGGCGCGTATTTGCGTCATCGTCGATGTGATGACTTCAAAATAATCGATCTAGTGTGACAGAATCGTTTTAAAAATTATTTATTGGTATAGGTTAGTCTGGCGTTTATATATGTCGAGAAAAATAGCCGATTTGTTTGAGAAACAGACGGAAGGTTTAGCGGTAAGGAATTAATCTGTTAGATGCTCGTATATATCTATGGCATTTCTTACAATATATCAATCAATATTTACTATAATTTTTTTTATACCACGACTGTGGCAAACATTCGTACGGTCCGCCTGAAATTGGCACACGTTTGTGGTTAAGGTGGCTATGTAGTAATCGTAGTCTAAAATTTCACGCGTATACTACTTACTTACTGTACATACAGATAGGTAGAACAAAAGACAGGACCCGTCGTGTAGTAGCGAAACGCAAAATTATCAATAGTTGTTTAGCGTGAAACGCAAGCTACATTGATAAATATTCTTGTCACGCCTTCGACAGCTTGCTAATATGACTTTCAACTATCATTATATTGCATAAACATACTTACCATTTTTGACACAAAGTACGACTGATTAATTATTTCACATACCACTAATGGACAATGAGGCATCCATCAATATTTGAGACGAGCTGTGGAGATAAAGAGAATTCTTATAGATGATGGATCGTACAGCGTTATTTACTTAAGAAATCAATAGTTCATACGACATTGAATGATACCTTTAAACTGCAAAGACAGGGCACCTTCTGGACAAAAGTTGCAGTTATTCTCTGCATATCTTCGGGTTTCATGTTGAAGTCCAGTATCAACCTGGCATTGTGCCCGGTATATGAGTATAAATTCTTGTACCCCTTGAGACTTATAGCTTGCATCATGGGTGAATCAACACCTTCGGAGCAGATTTGGGGCTGTGTGGATATTTCTTTACGTCGTTTTCCGTTGGTACCGTCTAATATATCCAGTATGCTAATTATAGTGTTTGTTGACAGGCGAAGGAGATCCTCACGAAGGAGTCTAACGTGCAGGAAGTGAAATGCCCCGTAACTGTATGCGGGGATGTCCACGGACAGTTCCATGATCTTATGGAGCTGTTCCGTATCGGCGGACGCTCGCCGGACACCAACTATCTGTTCATGGGCGACTACGTGGATCGCGGGTACTACAGCGTCGAGACCGTCACATTGCTCGTCGCACTAAAGGTAAGCACTGCTGGCCTGCTGTGAATCTGGACAACAATTTTGTAGTGTATACAACGACGTTAGTGGTAAACAGGCATTACGGCCTGCCTGATAAGCGTTAATAGACTGGAACACCACAAGCATCATGTGTGCGTTGTCAAACCTTAAAATGTACATAAATAGTACAGTAGGAACACAATACTAGTGTCATTGTGGATGCGATTTTCAGTCGGGTGGCTTTGCCCTACCTCACATAAACTTTAGTCTTGGTCGGTGTTAAATAATTGAAAATTTCAATACGGTCGCCGTCATTTTCGTACAGACAGCGCTATCGAATCCGACAAAGTCGATGTCGAGATTCAGAGTAGGCTCACTGACCTTGTTTGAGCGTAAATAAATATGCGGTTGTAACATTTACATTGCGGTTGCAATGCTGTAACTGATGGTGTAATTGCATTACGATATAATGTGAAAACGTACGGTTATTTGATTCGATGTATAATTGTTGGATGTATTTTGAGTTACTCTCTAGTTGTAGTGATTTGACGGTAGAAATGATATCTTTGGTAGCTAAGCTATTCTGTATGAACATTTCCAATGCTTGTTTCGTTTAATGATTTTCTTTTATTTCGATAAACCAATTGGGGTAGGTTTTTTCGCTTTCACTTCTGTTTTTCAGCAGTCTTTCTTTCGCAGTATTCAGTTGTCTTTACTTGTATGAGAATAACTAATTATAAATTAACACATTCTAATTGATTATAATTAGTAACAGAGTATATTTACTGCGACCTAATACAAAGTATATTTTATAAATCTTTAAAGTACCCAGCTGCACAACTCGCTGCCAATCGAAATAGATTAATAATAATAATAATTATAATAATAATAATAATTCATTTATTTATCAAGATTACAGAGATCCATTATTTGTTAGTTGGTTAGTATCAGAGTATTCAGAATAAGTTAGTAGGTTAGTATATAATTATAAATACAAAAATAAATAAATTTGACATTTTAATACATTACATTATTTAATAGCCCCAATAACCACTTTTACCCAGTATGACTGAATAGGGCAGTCAAATTTTTCAGAGATTGTTTTCAGGACAATGCTACTGCTGCCACGCAGTCTGTTTAGTAAAGACGATATTCGTTTGCGTCTAATGGCGTAAAAGTCATCAGTATGTGCTTCGGCAAACATTGCCGATGCGCTACAGAAGCGCGGCAGCTGCAGCAGTGTCCTGAAAATGTTATTATATTGAACCCGCAGGGCGTTATATGCCCTTACGGTATAGCTAACCCACAGGCTGCTCGTGTAAAAAGTTTGACAGAACGCTTTAAACAAGGTAATTTTGACTTCTTTTGAGCAACGAGCAAACCTGCGGGCCAACATGTTACCGCGGACAGCCAACGCCCTGCGCTCACGTTCAATATCAGCATCATCTTTTAAATCCTCGGTAATAATGTGTCCGAGATATTTGAATTGCCTAACCCTATTGAGAGGCGAACCATTCAACAAAATAGGCGGTACACATTGTTTCTTATTGTCTCCGAACAACATAAATTCACTTTTCTTGTGATTGTATTTTAATCCATGACTCAAAGCATACATTTCACAGACAGTAAGCAGCTTACGGAGAGCGTTGATCGTCGGACTCAGCAGTACCATGTCGTCCGCATAACTTATGTTATTGGCTGCTACTCCGTCTATGTAGCAGCCGGCATGCATACTGCTGAGTTCGGCGATCAGGCTGTCCATATAGATGTTAAAAAGTGTAGGTGACGATATCCCTCCTTGTCTCACTCCACACTCAAGCCTATATTCGTCAGACAAACCATCTGCCCATTTCACTACATTAATTTGATTAGTGTACCAAAACTTAAATATGTCCACCAATTCAGCAGGTACATTTTGTTTATTAAGTTTATCCCAGAGAACCTCATAAGAAACTAGATCGAAGGCTTTTGATAAGTCCAAAAAGCAGGCATAAACCTGCGTATTGCGCTCCACGTAATACTTGACAGTGTGCTTCACAGTGAATATAGCACTCTCAGTAGATAGTCCTGGTCGAAAACCAAACTGTGCATAGTGCAAGTTGATACTTCCACTGAGGCGCAGGTTAAGTAGACTATCAAGTATTTTCGCAACAATCGTAGCCAGAGAAATTGGACGATAATTATTTTTATCAGTGATGTCACTTGTCTTACTCTTAACGATTGGCACTACGATAGTTCTCATGAGGTCCTCCGGAAGATACCCATGACCTATGCACAAATTATAAAACATAGCGAGTACTCTGGATATGTGAACACCTGCATGCCGCAGGTGTTCAACACTGAGGCTATCGTGACCAGGTGATCTTCCCCGAGACATATCATGTATTATGTCGTTTACATCTTTACCACGGATTATTATATTTCTTGGTATACTATTAATAGGACTCTGCTGTTTGTTTAATTGGCTAAGTGGTGAACTAATTTTGAAATGTGATCTAAATATGTTGGCAATTCTCTGCGGGTCCCTCTCAGATTCAATGGATTCAGAAATTTATTAATCAGAGAAAGCTACTATTTTGTTAATTTTACATGTCTAACAATTTCACTTACTACTTGTGTCTGCAGTTGGCACGAACTAAAGGGTATCGACTCTTCTGGTAGTTGCTCGTGACGACTAGGCTTGATGGCAAATTGAATCCTATTTAACATTATAATAATGTCTTTAACCTCAAAATACAGGTGCGAAGTAATTTAATTTTTGAACAGTTTTAAACGAGAATAGTAACTTAAATAGATTTTATTATCGGAGTAAAATCGATAATATGATTTTAGCTATTAGGAATTTGTTGGTATAATAGTAAGGATCGCAAAATATTTTTTCCCAAAAGGAGAAACTGGGGTAGGCAGAGGTGTTTCATACTCACATTTCGCCAGCTAAGTTGGAGTTGTTGTTTGAAAAATACTGAGACAATTCCAAATTGGCTATATAATAAACCGAATACTAAGGAACAAATCTATCGTAAGAGTCCTCCGCCCAGCTTTCAGCGCAGGCTAACAAACTGAACCAGAATGTAGTGATAATAATAATATCCTCTAAACAGTCTATTAAATTCGCTCACATACATATCTATATTATTCGACACTAAACACACCGGATACGTTATTCTATATATAGCTTTTATATTTCTTCGCTTCCGATGCGTGTTGTTCTGTATATTATCTGATGCTTCTACCGTCTGGCGTGCTGTCTATTGTCATAAAAGCTCCCACAATCAGTCAATGTACTTTCCCTAAATAACACTTACATAAGGCCGATGTACGCGCTAAGCTTACTCGAGTTAGATTTTATATTGTGTTATGAAATCTATACTCGGTGCCGCAATGGGAATGTGTATGACAGCTGCGTCAGAGGTCCTGGTTTCAATCCCTAGGTCGGACATACACTGTATTGGATCTTTTCGGTTTTGAAATCAGACCAATGTCTGGCAATGTGCCCCGTTAATAGCAATAGACTCAGGCGCCTGATGGGAAGCTGTTACCGTAGCCTTTGAACACCTGCAACATTAGGGCATTACGAGCGCGGTATCGATCTTGAAAGATATGTTCACTCCTTTTTTGAAGAACCCCACATGTACCACATGTATATCATCATCATCATCATATCGACGTCCACTGCTGAACATAGGCCTTACCTAATTTACGCCACTGGTCAGGGTTGCGGGCGGCCGTTGGTTGCGGGCGGCACATTGTATATAGTTTCTTGGAAATATCAACTTTTCGTACTGTAGTCTCTTGAAAAAATGAACTTTGTTTGAGGCCTAACTAAACTGTCGAAATGTGTTCGAGTGTGATGCCCCTCAGCTTTCTTTTTGGGAATAAAATCTCGCTGAACAGATTATGCTTAGGATTTTTGCTAAAATATAAATTATATAAAGGAATTTAAAATATTTTATACGCTAAGTAAAAGTGTTAATTTTGTGTATTTGCCGACTGAAATACAACAGTATTGACGTAAAAGTTGTACACTTTTACCATGAGAAGGCATTTAGTTGTTAGCGTTGTAGTTATGGGATTACGTTTCTAATGACAGGTTAGTACGATATCCGGTCTAATCATTCTGTAATGGCTGCATTAATAGTTGCGTTCAAAAATAATTTAAATATTTAGTTATTGTAATGTATTTTATATTTAAACTAGCTAGCCTCTACACGCGACTTCATATAAGTAAGGCTCGCTTAAAGTTACCTATTTCTTTATCTATCTATATCATCCTCAGCAACACATTAAGTCCCACTTCTGGGCTCGGGTCGGCTCTCCTCTAACTAGAGAGCTGATAGGGTTTTGGCCATAATCTACTCACGCTGGGCTAGTGTGGGTTGGTGGACCAGACATACTCATAGAATTTCTTCTAGGGTACATACCTTCACGGGTTTCCTCACGATGATTTTCTTCACCGTCAGCAGATGGTAAGTCACTTGACTAGCCACTTTCTATCTATATCTCTATCCCAAATTCTACTAAGTTCTTTGTATTCCAAACATTCTGTTCCGTGGTTTAGTCGTGAAAGAGAGTTACAGACATACTTTCGCATTTAAAATATTAGTTAGGATTTTTCATAACAGCGGCTTGTAATTTTGAATGTCACCTTTGCGTGTGCAAATTTTAATTAATTATTCCTAAAAAAAATCATTTTTATTGTCTTTGGAACGGTACGTTGCTCTGTCTGTAACTCTGTATATATTATAGGTATATTTTTTTATATGTGAGCGTGTTGCTAAGTCGCTACCACTTTGCAAAACGAGTTTTTAATAGTGAATCACGCGAGAAGTCTATTAGATCCTTACTAATTTAATAAATGCGCAATATAAGTTTGGTTTCATTTCTTTACATGAAATCTGTGCATTTGATTTGTTCAGTGATTAGTCTTTTCTGAACATGTCTAAAATTTTTTTACTTACCTTTGTTGGGTGAACGGGTTCAGGCTAAAGGAATACTTTCAACAAGACTTCTAGCTATACGGCTCTTGGGTTGATTTACTTAGGTATGAATCTGCTTTGCTTGGTTTTTGCTCGCTCAACTATTCAGGTGAATTTATTCCCTAAAAGCCATTTCTCTCACGATAAGCCTGTAACACACATGGTCGAATTTAGTGTTGTATGTACAAAGGTACTTCCGTAGTGTCATACATTAATAATTGTATTACAAAATCAATAAAAACAACCGTATCCTGTTTGTATCGTGCTCAAATTGGAACAAACCCGAGACAGCGATTCGACGCTAAATCGATTTAACATCGATAAAAACACATTCACGATATTCACAAGTCGAACGATGCTCGGGTGTTCGTATGTGTTTAAAATTTTATTATCTTATCTACACCATCGCTGTTGTAACATAGGATTATATGGGTATTATCATGGGTGAAATGTTTAATAACCGGTTACATCTTTTCTTTACTTTTTCGAAATCATGAGATATTAGCCATAAAGATAGGCAGCATTCTGTTTTCTCGGGTGTTATTCTCGAAGTTCCTAGCGAGTATAAGTTGACTATCAAACCAAAAGCTAATGAATAAAAATTACATGGAGATAGACGAAGAAACAAAATTAACAATCCAACAGCTTAAGAAAAAATAATTTTCGGTCGCCCAATGCTTCGAAATTATAGCACCTTAAAAAAAAAGTTAATTTTGAAATGATTTGGTAACAATTCACTTCACACCCCTGTCTTCACATCGTTAGCTGGCTACGGTTACTTAATACCGTCAGACGGATCATAAGCTTTTTGTCCCTTGCTATAAAATACACAGTGCATTTATTTTGTTATTATAAAGCCTATCACATTTCTCGCTCACAGCTCCTGTTGTGACCTGTTTCACAAACTAGGTTAACAAGATTACCAGTTAAACGTCAAGCATTATCGTTTATTACTTTTGATTTAGAACTCAAGCTCAGTTGACTGTTTTGATTGATTCAGTTATATCATTACTCTATTAGGAAAAATCTAGAGCGAAAACGTCAACTTATTTTTGTTCGCAATAAATTTAATACACTAGTAATGCTTGCTATCTCTGGTCTATCTTTGATAATGTTCGGACACTGTTTACACGGTTCTTATCGCGAGACTTAGGTATACTAATTGTAATGAGGTACATTTCAACAAACTTCGAATCTAATTTCGGTACAAAATAGACGAAAACATATTGTAACACTGCGGCTACGACTATTGTACAAACAAATATTGGAATTTAATTCGTGTTACAGCGCAGCGTCTTAAAATAATCGCTGAATTACGGTGAAATACAACTGTCTGTCTGATCTGAAACTGCTTAGATTTTTTTTCGAATATCTACACATGTGTCGGAGTTACAGGCGGTCACTTACGTAGATTAGGGCAGCATGAAATAACAGAGTTGATGCTTCAATTCCTTCTTCTTTCAATGCTGAATATAAGGATTTTTGCATGTAGCAAAATCGTCGTCTAGACTTCAAACGAAAATATATTGCTCAGGAGCTTTTGAAATTGAGTACTGTTTAATAAGGGCTATTATAGAATAAATCTGACATTTTCACAGCCAAGTCGTAATTCTGACAAAGTATCAACCGAATACTAGCTGTAGTTATCTCGCTTGAACAAGTTTAGTGTGACGGCCTTTCCCGGTTTTGTAGGCTTATTTCATTTCTCTGAATTTTATGTCAGCGAGGAACTTGTCTAACCTTAGAGAATATTATAGAAGAAGTTTTACATATATACCTAATGATCTTTAGAACGTTTTACTGTTATGTGAATTTGTTAATATGTACAGCTGGCACTGCTGGCAGGTTAGGAACTTAAATAGCGGGCTATTTTTGCTGGAATCTTATAGGAAATAATTTGTTAGTGAACTATTTTAGTCTCAAATCCGACTTACTGCTTTCTGTTTAAATCGTTTGTAAACTATGGGTACTAACAAAGCTTAACAAGGTATGAATGACAGCTATTCTCACTAAACGTTTCCTGCACAATATATCTTAAAATGTTATGTGTATTTCCTCACTCGCACGCACATTTGGACCGTCATCTTTGAAATGTTTAATGCCTGATAAATAAAAGTGACCTTTGCCGTGCCAACTGAAGCAGAATAGAATTTTCACCAATCTTCATGCATATTTATAGTCTGCATAAATTGGAGGCTGTCAATATAGTAGTAATAAATATGTATGTTTAATACACAACTGTGTTGTTGGCTGTCTTTTATCTAGCTTCCAACGGGTTGTAATAAGTAACGGACAAAAACATTGACACTAACGTTATGTTTACAGGTTAGGTACCGCGAGAGAATAACAATTCTGCGCGGTAACCACGAGTCCCGTCAAATCACTCAAGTGTACGGTTTTTACGATGAGTGCCTCCGCAAATATGGCAACGCGTCTGTATGGAAGCATTTCACGGATTTGTTCGACTTCCTGCCGCTCACCGCACTGGTGGACGGTCAGATCTTCTGCCTGCACGGCGGGCTCAGCCCCTCCATCGACACGCTCGACCACATCCGCGCACTCGACCGCCTGCAAGAGGTGCCCCATGAAGGGCCCATGTGCGATCTGCTCTGGAGTGATCCCGATGACAGGTTTGTGTTACATTATTCTTAACATTACAAAGCCGATTTACTCGTAAGTTTTCACCACACGTGGTAGTGCCCTGTAACAGCAAGTAGGTGGAGTGTCAGATCACGAATTGAAATAGATAAATATATTCAGGATCCCTTTTGCCACTGATAGAAAGGCATGCAAATCATAAGGCCTTTGTTTGCCCAATAGTGGCGTGAAATGGGCAGACAGTAACAGTAAGTTTACAGACAATTATCTTGCTTGTCGGTTTTCTGGTCTACAATAATACACTCATGTAAATCAAGGACATTAGTTTGTTGTCACTCTCCTCGAGAAATATAACGATAAAAATGGAATTGCCAAACTAAACACAACTTAGTAAGTACTGGATTAATACTTAACACTTCATGTGAAGTGTGTTCATAATGAAAACAAAGTCATACACTTGGTTTTACCTTCTGACGATTGAGATTTTATCAATTTAATAACATTGAAGATAAACCAATATCAAACGTAAATTGTGTACATAAGCCTACTTTCATCAACACATAAATATTTGTTTATATAAATACTAGTGCTCGTACTGTTATCGAAACACGATCAAAAACATTATTAGAAATTTCAAGGAAATTTACATTTCCACATTAAAAAAATCTTTTACCAAAATGTTTTATCTAACACTAAATTAACTGGTCAGTAACTTCTGGAATAAAAACAGATGGGAGAAGGAAAAAACAGTTTTGTATTTACCTATTTAATTATAGTTTCTTGGTTATTTTGCGCAGCGAATTTATACTAAGAAACTGAATTAGGTTTTTTGTGTATGCCGATTACCAAATTCTTGAATTAAATGCAACGTAAATTAGTCAATCAATTCAATCACGATCACATTTTTCTCTAGCTTTATTTTTTAGAATACGAAATAAGCTTTGGTATTTGAATGATGTAACAATAATGCATTAACGTTATACAACCCCAATTAACTATTCATTTTGTCTTTATTTACCTTATTCGTTTTATAAATACAATATTATTACTTCAATTATAACGGATTTACCAAACACTAATAAAAGGGGTTGCACTGTTTTCTCCAAGAAAAATCATTAGACTGTCTCGTAATTGTTTTAATCTCAATTTTATATTAAGACAACTATATATTTATTAATAATAAAAACTTTATGCGCGCCAAAACTAAGGTCAGGTCGAGGGCCACTGACGAGCCTGCCTGAACTACAAGAAAAAAAAAAACAGTATTGCAATAGCTTTACACATGTTAAACCCCTACCCAATATTCTACCGATTTTCATAATCAAAAATGTATGATGGCTGATTTTATTTTAGTTATATATAAATGTAAATAACTGATAATTTGGTCGATATAGCCCACCACCGTAATGTATAAAGCTATAAGCAATTGACACATATCCCTAATTCTAAATCGTCAATTGAACTAATGACACACAAATCATGCCCTTAATAGACAAAAGATCAGATAAGTACATACGTCATTTCAACCATTTTCCATTTTCAATAAATAAAATAAATTCTTTATTTTTTGGTCTACGTATCACATGAGAGAACAGAATCGATTTGAATATCGTTTTAATAATCAAATAACGCTATTTAATGATGTAGTTCAAAAAATCTCGAAACGATTCGGCAGTTGGTTTTGAGATTACGTCTTTCGGGTTCTGCTTAATAAAGTTGAACTTGCCTTTGTGCTTCTGAATTAGACTATTGCGTATATTAAAGATGCAGTAGTGCCCAGAAGTAGTATCCGGATAAGAAGAAACACTAATAGCCACCTCGTCAAGTCAAGGCCGTGTCATCGTATCGTCTGCGTACTAATTATAGCTTAATGATATCGTGACATGCGTGAGACGTCTTAACCGTTATCTTACGACACTAACTGGGCTATTTTATTGATTTTATCGTGTACGAGCCGTTCCGCCGCTTTTTTCATGTGAAAAACATTGGATGTTAATATAAATATAATACTTAAAGGGTTGATTTTCCCATTTTACTTTTTTTATGTGGCTCTGGCGTAGTAGTGACAAATTATAAATGATCTGACCCACCATGAATTAGGCCACTTTGGATTATGGCGTAAATACTCTCAGCTCTCTGAATAGAGAAGATCTGAGACCAGCAGTGGGACTGGCCTGTTGGTCTAGTGGTTAGTGACCCTGACTGCTAAGCCGGAGGTCGTGGGTTCGATCCCCACCCAGGACAAATCTTTGTGTGATGAGCATAAAGGTTTGTTCTGTGTCTGGGTGTAATTTATCTATAATATGTATGTAATTACAAAAATAAAATAAAAAATATTTAATTAGTATATCAGTTGTTTAGTACCCATAACACAAGCAAATATAATTGCTTACTTTGGGACTATATGGCGCTGTGTGAATGTGGAAAAAAAGAAAAAATGTTATTTCTGCTATCATATACAATTATAAGTGTCTATGAGAGCTTGAGGTTCAAAATCTTAGACGGACTTCGGTTTTAGACTGCATTGAATGCCTAATACAATGCATTCAATTCTAGATGCCGGGTTTACGTGATTAATGTATCGTTTTTATAATTATAAACACTTAGATTAGATTTATCGACATTAATATTTCTATTATTAATGCGAAAACCTTGGAATAAGCGATATGATATTTCAGATAACATTCTAAATAATAGCAACAGTTTCTAGTTTTCTATATTAACTTGGGTAATTGAATGACAGGTCACTCGTATAAAGGAAAAGTGATAATTATTGTGATTACGTGTCTGCTCCGGCTATTATTGATTTTCTAAGAACCAATTAGGTAAAGCTAAAGTAGATCCAATCATATATACAAGTTGAT
Organism: Laspeyria flexula; assembly: GCA_905147015.1. Lineage (NCBI taxonomy): Eukaryota > Metazoa > Arthropoda > Insecta > Lepidoptera > Erebidae > Laspeyria > Laspeyria flexula. The sequence continues at coordinate 3,274,605 of LR989964.1, read as the reverse complement.
GAATAAATAAATCTCCCTTGTTAAAATAAAACTGGATGCGCCTGGAGTTTAGGTTTAGTTTTTTTTATTTTAAACTTTTGATATATATTTTTTAATACTCATTAACTATACTTTATGGTGTCTTTACAGTCTTTGATGCAGATATCAGCTGAACATACGCCTTACTTAGGGATTTCCAATAGAATCGGTTGTATGCGGCTTCTCTGCTTCTGATTTTTTTGTTAATTCTGCTGCACTGTTCAGTTTAGAAATACAGTTTCCACTATTCTATTTCTATTTCTTTAAATCATCATCATATCAGCCCAACGACAGCTACTGCTGGACCTCACCTAATTTCCGTCACTGCGAGCGATTTCATTTCAGATGGGACCTTTAAATATCACAAATTAATATAGTCTTTTTCATTCTATAATTAGCTTAGTTTGCCCCTACAGAAAATCTATTTTAGCAGTAAGGATAACAACTGACGGGATCGGAACAACTGCTTAAATTTATTATTCTCCATAAAATGTTTTGTAGTATGATTTCAATAGCCTAATGTGTTTTTTATACAACAGAGGCGGATGGGGCATATCGCCGCGCGGTGCCGGCTACACTTTCGGCCAGGACATCTCGGAGACGTTCAACCACAGCAACGGGCTGACCCTCGTGTCCAGGGCTCACCAGCTCGTCATGGAGGGCTACAACTGGTGCCACGATAGGAACGTCGTCACTATATTCTCAGCGCCCAATTATTGCTATAGGTGAGTCCAATTGTAACTACAGTAGACCCGCGGTAATCCGACAATCGCTTTGCATAGCGATGTCGGATTATCAATTTGTCGGATTATAGAGTGATATAACAAAAATATTTGCTAGAAATATTTCAGAGAGGCAATAAAAGAGAACTGTAATCCTACAAATTGTATATCATAATAGAAGTCGCGCGGGGCTTCGCTCCTGTCGCTATTGTTTGGCCACTGCTCAGCTCCTATTGGCCGTAGCGTGATGTTATATAGCCTATAGCCTTCCTCGATATATAGGCTATCGAATACTAATAGAATTTTGCAAATCAGACCAGTAGTAGTTCCTGAGATCCTAGCGTTCAAACAAACAAATTTTACAGCTTTATAATAATTAGTATAGATAAAAATCGATGCCACATGCAGCATAGAAGCAAATGTATTCAGGGTTTACAAAGTAGTGGCATTATGGCCTTTGTCCAGAAATGAGAAAGGGACTAAGGGTTAAAATGGTTTTAAGTAGCATTGTGGTACTCAAGATGTTCGTTACGATCTTCGAGGTTAAGCAACGTTCGGCAAGGTCAGACCATGATGGGTGACCGTTTGTAGCAATTTCATTCGCGATCGTCTCCGTGTTTCGGAAGGCACGCAAAGCCGTTGATCCCGGTTATCACTTAATGCGCTTGTTGTTAAGTCAAGTTGGAAGCATTCTGGGTAACTTGATGCATTCCGACATCAGGCTGTGCCCGGCCCATTCGATAAGATCACAAAATTACTAGACATATATTATTGACCAGTAAGTTGACAGCAGACAACAAAAGGTGTCTCCAATAACCTAGATTGTGGAGAGCCGAGCGGTTGACCTATTTCACAATAACCCATTTACCTTTTACTGTCCTATAAAATGGAATATTAGAATAATGTTTTCGGTTTGACTGCACGCTGGTGACATTTTGAGGCGCAGGTCGATAGCTCAGTTTAAATTTGAATTTTGGAAAGTTTGTGTTGTTACATGCAACAGAATACCAGCGCTATCTTGATATTATTATATTTCAAGGTAGCTATTGCTGAGTTGGAACAATTTTTTTTCTCACAAATAGTAGTAAGTAATTTCATCTACTTTACTGTAATTATGTTTAAGTGAGACCAAAATAAATTATTTTTATTTCTTTATCTATAATAGTAATATTATAAAAGTTTGTTTGGTGGAACATGCCAATTTCAGGAACTACTGAACCTAAATGAAAAATTAAATTTTGTGTTGAATAGCCTATTTATTGAGGAAGGCTTAACATCACACTATAAAGGCCAAATAAAGATCCACGGGTGTTCAGCCCCGCGCGACAGTTAGTTTGTATTATAATAATAAAAGCGATGGTGGCTGATTGGATTAGGGACTGGCGTGCAAATCACGCGGTCCGAGTTCGATCCCGACCGGCAGTACCAATGTGGATTCCACTTTGTGGAATTTATATGTACGAGTCAAGTGACTTACCAGTGAAAATCATCGTGAGGAAAATCACATACCCTAGAAGAAATTCTCTGAGTATGTCTGATCTAGGCCGGCGTGAGTGGATTATGGCTACTCTCTCAGCCCTCTAGTTAGGGTAATGGGTTGCTGATGATGATTATAATAATAATTATAAGACAAACTGCATATTTATGCATTTTGTGCTTATTTGTGTAGTTATAATAATAGGCTGATTAGAATTTTATGAATAGGTTTGTTTAAAATAAACATCTGACGTGTTATTTATCGATATATAATCCCTATTGTTATAATCTATATTAATATTATACGAGTAAAGCAGAAGAGTTTGTTTGGTTGAATGCTAGGATCTCGGGAAGTATTAGTCCGATTTGAGAAATTGTAATCCTTCGGGGAAAGAGGCATGATGATCTATTATTTAACAAATTAACAATTTTTTTTGTTGGTCACATCAGTATATTGCAGTTAAAACATTTAAAAGTAAAGTGTAAATCGTCTACAAACGTTTAGTGAAACGTGACAAAGAAACAAATATTTTCCTTATATGCACACATATGACACTAATTGATGAAATCATCATTAGATTTTGAAGCAGTTTAGCAACATATCTGGCGGAATATGAATGAATCTCATCACATAATGTGACACTATTCTACGCTTCAAAAAGTCGTATGCTCCTGCCCATGCAGATGCCTTTTCGTCTCTTAGTACTGTAGTTATAAAGTTTATTTTACTTTCTTTCTAGTTGAATGTGTCTGTCTATAGATTTGCTGCAGCTCTTGCCAGACCGCGCCTGTGCTGCCAAATCCTCCAGTCGTGTTTGGTTCAATACGCGATTGGTCCAATTTTTTTTGTAATAATATATAGTTCGTTCTCTCTAGTTAGAGAGGAGACCCAAGCCCAGCAGTGGGACTTAATGGGTTGCTGATGATAGTGATATCGTTCTATTTATTTCAAAATAAAATTGGACCAACCGTGAAATGGACTTTTTTGACAATTGGACCAAATGCGACTATGGGTCTGAAACGTTCCGTGTCTATAGATACAAAATTACCTTTAAGCTGTATGGGGTAGTAACTAAACGCAATTTCCATACTTACTAATATTTTATATACGAAAATACTTAACTGTTTGTTAATTACGCTTTCACGCCTACTATTCAACCGATCTTCGTGAAATTTCACATTAAATAGACTACAATCTGGAGTACGACTGACACCGCGGGCCGAAGCCAGATTACAATAATTAAGAATATGTTCTGTAATACAAATCGTTAAACCAGCAATATTGCAAATATTTGAACCAACATCACAACGATAAACCTTCGTTTAGAAATACAAGAGAATGGCAAACATTTATGAGATTCGTCCAACAAGGTCGGCCGAACAATGAACGAAATTGACTGTTTTGCATATAAGTTCACTGATCATAAATTATGTGCATGTATTGAGTTTTCTTCGTACGAAATTAAGAAAGACATCGTATAAGAAAGGTACGGTTACTTCGCAAAGTTGTAGTGTTTAGTTATTTCATTCCTCTGTCAATAGCGAAGCAGTCTTCATAATCTGACAATGTAAACATAGAAACACACACACACACGCACGCACACACGCACACGCACGCGCGCGCGCACATACACACACACACACAACAAATACACAGTACACCTAGACTCGAAACAAATATCTATGAATTAAACAACATATATAACAAATATTTCGGCATCGTCTTTGTTATTATAAGAGGTACGCCGCACTCATCTATGCCTACCATTTTGGAAGATTCCTCAAGGAAGAGTTCTGACAGAAAGAATATATATATATTTAAGTAGTATATCAGTTGTTTAGTACTCATAACACGAGCAAATATAATTGCAAATTAAGCAATTATATTTGCTTGTGTCTTGTGGACTAGATGGCGCTGTGTAAATGTGGTAGAATATTATTATTATTATAGTGAGGTTTCTCAAACTTACAATTTCGTATCTAGTTAACTAAAAAAGCTTCCGCTGCGGCTCCAAAAGCGAGATCTGGTTAAAAGTTGCTTAGTGCTATTCTATACTAAAATCTATCAGTGTGCTAAATTTTATACAGATCTTTTCAGCCGTTCTTGCGTGATTGAGTAACAAACATCGTATTAATAAATTTTAGTAGAATTACTCACGTATGTACCTACCTATTAAAATATGTAAACATGATTGTTTCAGATGCGGCAACCAAGCCGCTATAATGGAATTGGATGATGCGCTTAAGTATTCATTGTAAGTATTGTAGCTATTTATTTACTACAACTGCACAATCGATTTTCAAGAGATTATTATTTAAAAAAATAACTAAAAAGACAAGAACGGTAGCCGATCCATACAAATATTTGTATGGAAGTAATAAGGGAAATACGATTCAAGAAAAATAATTAAAATTCTATGAATGATTGTCCTTCTGAAGATATTTATTGACTTAACTTCATTTCTATGGCTTCTTTTTTGCTCTAGGTTTGCTATATTTGTACCTACTAGATTATTCTATGTAATGTAATAACAATAATTCTTTCATAATAAGCTTACACTCACCAATATTGTAGTATTAGCCGCTTCCGTAGGCGTTATAAAGGTCGAATAGTACTTATATTTACAGTTATTGACATCGCATGTATCGATATGGATAGATGTTATATGATAAGTACTGTAATTATGTTTCACCTCTGAAACGATCCGTAAAGTTCAAATTAGAGAGGTTCATTATTGGAACTTTTGGAATGATTATCAGCGCAAAGTGATGACAAAAATTTGATCAATCAACATCAAATTTATAAATCGACAAAGTCGATTGCCTTACTATGGATAATGGAAAATATGACCATTTGTATGGGAACATCGTAATTATGGAAGTGTCGTGATCGCGTTTTAATATACTTGGTTTAATTTTGCAGCCTTCAGTTCGACCCGGCCCCGCGACGCGGTGAGCCTCACGTCACGCGACGGACGCCAGATTACTTCATGTAGGCTGCACGTAAGTACACCATATTTGTTTTACAATCCTTGAGACGTTCTACTATAAAAGTCCCCTTTCAAATAACTTGAAAATCCAATATACATTACCCCAGTTTTCCGTATCGTTCACGAAATGTTGGTGATGGCTTATCGGACAGTTAAAAAGATATTTTGGAGTATTCAATTCATTTGATGAACCTACCCATTGTTACAAAAGAATCTTCTTATCTGGTGTGGTCTGCACTCGAGTCTTATACTGGTGATATTTTATGTCGACGAATCTCTGATTAATAGTAATGTTGATGTGAGAGGACTAATAGGTATGATTATTTGTTCCAGAGGAGGCGCATATCATGCAGGAGTCGAGTGCGCGGGGGGCTAGGGTCGGGCGGGGCCGCAGGGCACGCGGGGTGGGGCCTCGGACGCGGGGCCGCGCGGCCCTGCGGTCCCGGCGGGCCACGCTGGCCAGCCTGCTGCGCGTGGCCCACTGGCTGACGCGCGTGTGAGGCGGGTAGTAGTTGCCGTGGTGTGCGTTACTCCGCGCTAGTTATGCTGGTATGTTCATTCTGTGCGGCCGCCGGGCGGTCTCTGTAGTTCTCTCTGGTATGCGATGTATCGAAGACGATTGGACCTCATTAAACACGTACGTTCACAACCGGTAGTTTTATTTGGCGTCGGCAGTCGTCGGCGACCCGGCGACGTCCGAAGGACATACCACCATAATGTTGACGAGCTTCTCTTCGGTGACTGCGTGTGCGCCCTACTATTGGATTCCCGTAAAGCTTATTATGATCTTACATCTAATGTGCAGTAATGGAACTAACGTTTAGTGAAAACGGCATGGTTATTGTCAGTTAGCGAATGTATGAAGTTTCCCGAGTTGAGTTACTGTAGATCAAAATATGTTATAAGTACTTCCTATAATTTTTATTTTTAGTTGCTTTACAATTGAAATATTAAAAACATTTTTTTTACGCAACGATATTTTCTTACACAATTACTTGACATTGAAAGTGACCTGAGTCTTTCTGTGTAAACACAAGAGCATTTAATTTTATGACAGAATGGCATTATATTAATTTTATATTATAATATAATAATATCTTTAGTTCGACTTTAAGTCCACGTAAAAGTATTACAGATGTTTATTGTTTATACCCAGTGCAATCATTCTGTCATAAGACGCATTATTATTATTTGTTATTCGAAATTCTCCTTTTGTTGTGCCACAGTACCTGTATGACGAGGGATAGTGATTCACAAGAGTTTTACTTCTTTTTATGATATATTTGTTTTATATTTGATTATAAAATAATTGTAGGTAATTGTGTAAATACCTAAAGATCAAGGCATCCTGATAGGTTGTTATTGTTTAACATAAGTGTCGAATGTTTTCCCATTAATGTACTCATTTTTAAACGACTTCAAAAAAGGAGGAGGTTATATGTTCGACTGTATGTATTTTTTTTTTCATAAAAAGGTAAGTAACTAAATATATTAATAACAATTTTATATGAGATCATTACAAGCTGGGAAATTGTTTTATAATATCTTAGTGTATAAATTTACAGCATGGGGGTTATATTGGAAGTGTTGAAGTAACAGAATGAACATTGCACTGGCTGATATACCCTGTTTTCCTTATACGAGCATTTTTATTTATATTTATAATATAAACTGACAGAAGCAATTAATTTTCCACGTAGAAAACGTGTACTTATTTAGAATCTGAAGAGTGGACGCTTCTTTAGTCAGTGCCATCTTTCGATATAAAATAAAATTATCAGATTTATTATGTAATAATTTTTTATCTCCTAAATTAACGCGTGCGCACTAATTATACAAAGACCTTACCCACCAATGACACCTGAAGCCACACGTTTCGTTGATCTAAGTATTAAGTATGTAAGTTATAGATAAAAAAATAAATATAATATCCATAAAGAAATAAAAAATCACAAAAAAAATGAGAATGTATGTCGAGCCTCGTTCGCGTGAAATAAAACATAACACTAGCATAAGTTTGATTTCTTCGCTTTTGTCGTTATTTCACCCAATCGAAGCTCGTGTAAAATTAAAGTTAAGGCTTTCCTGGCAAACTGCATAGGCGATCGAGTATATTGAGACAAAATCTTTTGTATGCATTGTGTGTTCATGTATAAATGGGACTCTTAAACTGTTGATATTGCGCCGACTAAACATCGTCTACATCTGGTAATGCTACATGGCAATAAGTTAATGTAAACACAGTACGGTAAATAATTATTCTTGCAACGTGTACTATGCCTGTTGATAGGATTTAGATATAAATAAATAAAATTAAATATAAAACAATGGGGTTTTCTTTATCCAATTCCAAACATTAATTGAAAATAATTTATTTAAATAAATACATTTTTACGTCTAGTCCGCTTATATAAAATAATTTAAATATACAATACCATCTGATTGAATTGTTTTGAATATTATTCAGCATAACTTTAACCCTTTGAACGCCAGAGACGTTTATACACGTAAAATGAAAATCACTGCTCACCACGCCAATGACGGCATGAAACGTCAAAAATGTACTGTATTTTAAAAGCTTGGCGCTCAAGGCACGGCGATACCGATTTGACGTGGCGGTCAAAAGGTTAATTGTCGATATCTTTGGTTTTTATATTTTTTTTTTAATAAACAGTTCTTTTGCGCGTCTTTATATTTATCTTAATACATAAACACAAGAGTCAATAGAATTCAGTTTTGTAACAATAAGGTGTATCACCATTGGCTGATAAGTGTCTGATAGCCATCTCAAACTTAGTTGACCGATATTTGACATATATTTGGATGGATGTTTGCTACTCAATCACGCCATAACGGCTGAAGGCATCCGTATGAAATTTGGCAGACTAGTAGATTATAGTCTGGAATAGTATAATTATATTAGCGATATACTGCGCGGGCGGAAGCTAGTTATTCATACAGAATCTGTCACTTAAGTTTCGGATAATTTATCAGACACTTATCAGTTAGTGTTGAAACAGCCTGGAAGGTATCATGAATTGTGGTAGCTTTTCTAGTCAACAGCCAGTGCGGTCTGACGGACCCACATGATAAGAAGTTTTGCGCAGTTCTCAGAATAACTATTCTGAGAACTGCGCAAACTGCTTAACATGTGTGGTCCAGTTTTTTATGGACACTTTTATTGTTATTGTTTAAAATTGAATACCAGGAGCGTCCCACATCTGAGCAAGGGAGGGATGTGTTTATGAAACAATAGCTTCATTTACCTAACATCGCTTGATGAAGCGATTCTATTGGTCCATAACAAACACATCCTCGCACATCCTGGTGAAAGCTTAGCCTAATACCATAAACACTGAATAATCAACTAACAAAATAAATCAACTTATAAATAAACAAAACATTTCAAATATCAGAATCATGATAATAAAATAATTTCACATTTGATGTGTAAATACTTACATTTATGATACAAATAAAAATATATTACATATATTCTGTGCAAATAAAATATGGAATAGACCACTCCACTAGAAGATAGGCTATATCATCTATAACTACGGGCTAGAATCTAGCCCAGAGATGGCCAACCTTTTCGGCTGGGTACCGCATATTTAAATCGGGCTTTAATCACGACAAATATTAAGACACGAGTAATGAACTGAGAAATTACAATTGTAATGGAATATGAAAGACGTATGAAGTATTGTTTAGCTGGTTTTATTTTCAAGTTTGTTTATATTTATAACAGAGCGAGAATCGCGGGTGGCAAATAGACACCTGGAGCCGCGTGTTGGACATCCATAATCTAGCCCAGGGGTCACCAATAACTTTTATTTGAAGTCCGGATTATTGAAATCTATGACCGTCGCGGTCAGTTTCTGCTTTTTTTTCTACAAATGACGTTTGACCCTTAATCTAGCCCATAGTTCAATGCACAGGTATTTTCATATATACAGATTTGTGGAATGTATACATCCTATACCTAGCCTCAAACAATGACACCCTGTAAAACACCACCATTAAAGCTAATAATTGATTCGCTCTACCAACTCTCCGTACATTCACAAGGAAACAATACTCATTAATTAAATTATTATAGCAAGTGTTGAAACACGCGATTGCATGTGGAGAATCACGCTCTCTTTATTAGTTTACGATGAGGAATCAGCTGGTACGGCTTAAATATCGCGTGCTTCAATTGATGTCCCAATTATTTGGATATATTATTTTTTAATTTTGTAGCAGGATAATTAGGTACTCCGCTATCATTTGTAGGTAAATGGAATTTTGTGTTGTTCATCGTAAAAATCGATTACGTATCTACTTAAATCTGATTTTGAAAAAAAAAACAAAGCTTGATAAAAATATGTGGACGCAAAATAATGCGAGTATTAAATCAGAATTTTTTTCCTTATTTTAAGTGTTACAACAAAATTTATAATAACACTAATTAAATGTATATCATTTTAAAATATGGAATACTTGCAATGGACGATACAATTGCTAGGTACTCCGATACCTATAAAAAAAATAACACAATCTTAGGCCTTTTTCGATATATCCTAACATTTTTTCTTCTATTATAGACCACTGGTTAAACAAGATTCACGCACCTCGTCAAATATGCATAAATTTGTAGTTATTAAGTTACCCAACCTGTTTAGTGGAACGCAGGCGTAAACTTGACCTCCACACGAGGCTGTTTTTTATGGTCTTTGAGTGAAATTTAAAATGGAGTATCAAAGACAGTTAAGATGGAATATCTTAATGACAATTTCAACAATGCAGTAATAGCCGTAATAGTTCTACACGGTTATAAACTTGCGGTCCAACAGAGTGACCTTGGTGGGAGCTTGGTTGCTATCCGCGTAGTTTGTATGAAATTTAGTTTACAATAGCCGGCTACACGGTTGGAATCCACCAAGAGCACCTTTGTGGAAGGCAAGTTTATAACCATGTAGCACGGCTTTAAAAATTTTTTTAGTAACTTGTTTGTTATATAAAAACAAGTACAGATATTAGTCCTAAAATATCAAAAATATTTCTCAATAATTTGCTAGCAGTTAAAAAATATTTAGAAAAATGTGTGGACAATGGAATCATTCAAGTGTTGTCTTGTAGACAATATTGTAAACAAATGAGCATTACTAATTACTGATTTAAATGAACTTACGAAAGAAATTACATGCGTATATAACCTACGTATCTTTTTTTCAAACATTTACCTACCTAATATACTCAGCTACAATAGATTATAAGTCATGGTTTGTAATTTCGTTTTGGTATTTTTAAATACGTAGTGAAATGTTATCTTCTAAAAGCAATTTTTACGTGTAATTACATTATTAATTTATTATAAATAAATTATAATTCAAAATTGTGATTGTTTTTTAAGCGTATCAAAAGTGTAAACTTTACATAATATGCTGTTGTATTGAACTGTGTGCGTTTCAAAAATAGTTACAAAATAACCTTTAAAAGTTGGAAAAGCTAAAATGATGATAAAATAGATATATTAAAAGATTAAGGCCCTATTACACCATTGGCACATAAGTGTCTGATGACCTAACCGAAGACTGACCTATTGGCGTATTGTGGTACTGACCCTGACTGCTAAGCCGGAGGGTTCGATTCACACCCGGGACAAATCTTTGTGTGTGAGCATGATTGTTCTGTGTCTGGGTGTAATTTATCTTTAATATGTATGTATTTACAAAAAAATATGTATTTAAGTAGTATATCAGTTGTTTAGTACCCATAACACAAGCAAATATAGTTGCTTAATATGGGTCTAGGTGGCGCTGTGTGAATGTGTGAAAATTTTAGTACCTATTATTATTAAGCCCATTCTGTTTCTTAGAATCGTCATTTACTAGGGGGTGAACGAGAGCGGGAGTGCGATCTCAAGACCTATCTTGCTCTAATAAAAGATGTTTCTAAGTGAAAGAAAAGGATAGGAATATTGTATAGTGCGATTTGGTGCGGTTAGCTGTGAAATAAACTGTCACTTAAGTTACATATAGGCTATCAGACACTTATCAGCCAGTAGTGAAACACGGCCTAGACATTATCTATCAGTTAACTTTCCACTGGATTAATCTTTTACTTACAATTATTAATATAAAGACATTCGACTCTTGGCTTATTGAGGCCAAAGAAAATCAAGATCACATCTTTTTTAAAGTTGAAGGAAATGATAAAATCTTTAGATAAAAATACACATTTTATTTATAAAATAAGTAATTTTTCTTTTGCCGGGTTACATGGCTTTAAAAATGTTGTATTGTGGAGATAGCCCGGTTGATCAATACTGGACAAAAAAAATACTATAATTTTCTTTGGCCCCAGTAATAGAATTTACTAAGACAAATACAGTAGACCCGCGGTAGAAAATACTTGGTTAGTACTTAATTCTATTTCAGATTACATACTATCCAAAGTTTGTAAAAAACCGCCTGCGTATTAAAAAGTAAGAAACAAGCCTTGAATTGAAAGGCGAGACTAATCAAAATTTTTGATCGACTTATGACTTTTCAATATTGGTCCCGCCTGATATGGTCGCTATGAATTATTTAATTTTTTTTATGATTTTATTAATTTTTAAATTCGCATTCCTAAAAGTGGCATCACTAATACTTGATGGTGTCACAGGGAATAAAATAATTCACCGTGGTACCACTGGGGGTGGTGTCATGGAGAATAGGTGATTCCCCATGACACCACTGGTGGTATCATTTGGTGGTGTCACGGGGAAAGAAGGAGATTACCGCGGGTCTACTGAATACGCTATACAAAAGTACCTACACAATTACAGTACAGCTTACAAATCTACGAGACTTTCATGCCAGTGTCGAGTTGCAGCAGTTGTTTCATGAGTTCGTAAGTAGAGAACGAGGTGGCTACCATTGGTATCGCTCGAATGTAGTTGATGCTCATGCCCCGGTACAAACCCTTCACTATACCGTTCTCTTGGTATATGAGGGTCAAGGTTTTCACCATGCCAGTACTGTGGAAATTTATATTTATGTTATTAAACCATTTTTTGGTTCCGCATCTTCCATTTTTAAAATTAATTCTGATTCTTGATAAATATATAGTGTACACATGCGTAGATCCTCACCAATAAAACAGTGCGCCCAGAAATCGTGACGATACTTATATACATATTATAGCTGGAACGGGACAACTGTATAGGTCATTATCTAACTCATCTCGTCATTATAACCGCGACGAGTTTGAACTCTACAGTTAGCCTGTATCATCCCACTGCTGGGCACAGAGGCCTCTCAGTACTTCCAAACACGAGACAAATAGTTGTGTGATCCACAAATTGCAATGCCGAATCTGAATGAATTTTACGAACGCAAATAATAAACTGGGTCTTATTTTGGTTCGTAACAAAACAAAGATAGGCATGTTGCTTAGTGTTGAAATCGTCTTTTCATTTAAAAACATCTAAGTATAGAACCTTTTTATGGATTTATAAAAGGTTCTAGACACAATCAATAAAAGCAATTCAAATAAATACAATTAATAAATGGATAAAGGTCTTCCCACCTCTATTAACAGGGTTGAAACTGTTTAGGCTGAATCCATACACCCTGAGCCGTTTATAACAACGCATAAAGAAAAAAAATCATACAAAAAAAAATTATATATAACCAACCTCCTGTAATTGTTGCCAACACCATGTGAATAAACATGCAATCAGAAATATTGCTGCATTAGTATAGGGAAGGAATAAATTCATTATAATTATTTTGTTATACATATGATTATTATACATAAAAGTACGTATTCAGTGAAATACTCTCAATCCGTCGCACCAAATTTGTCATTGAAATTTGAACTTTATGTTGGTTGTTATTTAACCCTTTGAACGCCAGAGACTATATACGTAAAATGAAAATGTGCTCACCACGCAAATGACGGCATGGCACGTCGAAAATGTACTGTATTTTAAAAGCTTGGCGCTCAAGGCACGGCGATACCGATTTGACGTGGCGGTCAAAAGGTTAATGCAAAGTCGCGGTAACCAAACCCCACTCATATAATACGAGTACCTATATATAAAAGTCTGTGATCCGGACTATTCCAGACTACAAAATTACAAATGTAAAGCAATAAATTTGTATATTATATAGGTACTACTAATACTTTTAAATCTAATACTTTTCTATTAGATATTTTTTTATATTACTTATCCACTGCTTTTTACTCTTCTGCTAAAAAGGAGGGTTATGTTTTTTTCCCCTTTTACATTATTATATTCTAACCGCCTTGGTGGCGCACTTGTTTTTGTCACTTTATTTGTCATAAAATTTTCAGTACTAGTTCGAAGTTTGGCTATTTACCCGGTTAACGCTTAAGCTAAAGTATCAGGCGATATGTGGGAACAGAGATACGCTATGTTTTTGATGTTATAAAATGAACATTAAAAAAAAAATTATATGTGATTTGTAGTGTGGCACTTATGTCTTTTTCACCCAAATCCTTAAATATATTTGTCCCCTTTCTGTGGGCAAATAATCGTAATGCCAGTCTGATGGTGATGAATAAACACAGCTGATAGACGTCAACAAAAAGCTATAATGTAAAATGTATTAATTGTCATTTGACTCAAAGCTCAAATTGCAATAACAAATCCAAAGCTGTGAGATTAGCATACAATAGGGGTGTAATATAACTGCGTAGTGGTGCGTAAAAGTAGCCTTGTAAGAGAAAATTTTTTTATATAGCAACTCAGCATTGTGGCTATTCTTCGAAGATTTACAAATAACAGTATTAACCGAAAATCTTAATCGATTGTTTTAAATCTGCATCTAAATTTTCAGTTCTTTTGTAGTGTTTGGTTTTGCTCCAACAAATTATGGACCATCAAACCATTATGAATTTTACAGTAATAGACTTGACAACCATTCTCTTGAAGTGGCCAATTAAAATTTTATGTAAAATTTCATACATAGAGTGAGTATCTAGCAAATAAATAAGTTTTAATGTAAATACTTTTAAATAGATTGGAGACATTAAGGCGTAAGGTCACGGTGGCAAGCTGTAAGCGCCACGGTGCACTCTAATTAGTTAACTGCTTATTGCACATTGCGTAAAGGTACACAGAACTCGGAACTCTAACCACTATACCGCGCGCAGTGGGGCCGGCGCCTTACCGTTAGCAGATGGTAAGTCACTTATCTAGTACAAATGAATTCCACAAAGTGAAATCCTTATTGGAACTGGCGATCCGAATCGAACTCGGACCGCATGATTTGCATACCAGTCAATTATCCATTTGGCCACCACCGCTTATAGTGTTAAATAACAATCCTCAGTTTTCGGTATTACGAGGGATTAACTTACACCCAGTTCAATATACAGAATCAAAAGCAATATGAACGTACCCAAACTTGGCAGTTAGCGGGTCCATACACGCAAGCTGCATACGTCGGCGAGTGACGTCGAGCGGGTACGACACGGACTGTGCCACGGCCCCCGCCAGACCACCGCATACCAGTTTACCTGGTACTGTTAGTACTAGACCACCTGGAATAATAATAGGTAATATTCTACCACATTCACACAGCGCCATCTAGTCCCAAATTAAGCAATTATATTTGCTTGTGTGATGGGTACTAAACAACTGATATACTAATTAAATAGTTTATTTTTTGGTAAATACATACACGAGGTAAATACATAGACACAGAACAAACATCTATGCTCATCACACAAAGTCTGGGTGTAATTTATCTTTAATATGTATGTATTTACAAAAAAATAATTATTTAAGTAGTATATCAGTTGTTTAGTACCCATAACACAAGCAAATATAATTGTTTACTTTGGGACTAGATGGCGCTGTGTGAATGTTATAGAATATTATATTATTATTATTAAAAACCATTAATAAAATATAATGATATAGTTAATTAGTGGGGTATAATATTGAAAGTAATTTTGATAATTTTATTAATCTATTTTTTGTTTTTATTGTTGACTAGGTCTTAATAACTTATGCTATTTCCTATAGCCTAAGGATTTAGGGGTATCCTCAGCATAAGTAACATTTTGATAAATCTTACCGAAACCGTATTATTATTGACTAGAAGTCGCGCGGGGCTTCGCTCCCACCGTTCTTTATTTGACCACAGCCCAGCTCCTATTGGCCGTAGCGTGATGTCATATAGCCTATAACCTTCCTCGATAAATGGGCTATCCAACACTAAAAGGATTTTTCAAATCGGACCAGTAGTTCCTGAGATCTTAGCGCTCAAACAAACAAACACTACAGCTTAATAATATTAGTATAGATTTAATATCAAACGTGAACTTCTTTAAAAATGAAAATGTCGACGTACACGTAAAGACAGGAACAATTAAAGTTAATGTGTATATAGTAAATATAAAATCACTTGCCAGTATTCCTATCGCATTTTCTACAGAGTTTTGTGGGCATATATTTCATACAAAAGAACTTGAGCGACTCGAAGCAGTAGAAGGAGAAGCCGGCGTAGGGGACCATGCCGCACAGTGTGGGCACGAAGCCGCGGTACAGCGCGCGGATACCACCCTCCTGGAAATATATACAATTTATTAAAACAACTTTTTTTAAAGACGCTTGCATATGGGACTTGTCCTGTGTCACAAACATACAATTATATACATACATACATACATCAGCAACCCTTTAATGTCCCACTGCTGGGCTCGGGTCTCCTCTCCTCTATCTAGAGAGCTGAGAGGGTTAAGGCCATATCCACACACGCTGGCCTAATGCGGGTTGGTGGATCAGACTTACACAACATATAAATTAACAGACAAAAAGTACACCCAGACGTGAAACAAATATCTATGAATTACACAAATATTTGTATGACTGACACTGGCTGTTTGTTTCGTGTGGGAATCGAACCCACGTAACTCGGCACGGCGATGATAGTAAACTGATTAATGTTAGATTTTTTTCTAAAATCATGTATTTTTCAACATTAAGTTATATTTTTAAATAATTTAAATAAACTGACGTCCCCAGACCGAAACTTTTCGGCAGCTTAAAATCGGGGCAGTGGTCTAGTCTTCGTAGGGGCTGATCTATGTAGGGGGCTATAGGGGCCCGAGGCCCCCGGATATAACGGGCCCCCGCCCCGCAGTTCCAATTGAAAACATTGTGTATTTAAGAAAATCATACCTATGATTAAGTTTATAAAATATTTATTAAATTATATATTTTACTATTACACTTCGCCGGTTTTTTTATAACTTGCTGTTAATTGATAATTTAAACAGGCCCCCAAGGGGTCCCCAAGTATTATCAGCCTAGGGCCCCTCAAACTTACGATCTGCCCCTGAGTCTTCACTTTAAATCCTGGTATAAAAAAGCCTTCGTGAGTAGACACATACCGTACGAAACATAGTAGTAGCCGCGTGTGCGATACCCGTGTATCTGTGTGCCCCTGTGATCTGGAAGGCGAGACGAGCTCGGATGGTGTCGAGGGGGTAAGTGAGCGTCACCGCCGTGACGCCCGCCGCCGCGCCCGCTATGAACTTGTCACCATGCTGCACCACCGGTATGTGCACTTTGCTTAAATACTGGAACAGAGAAATTGTCAAAATAAAAATGTGTCCAATACATTCTCTTTTTATACCACGAAGGTGGCGAACACGCGTACGGCTGTTGATGACCCTAGCTTTTACCGTAGCCTATGGATTCCACTCTCTTTTTGAAGAACCTCATATAGCAGTTCCTTGGAAAAACCAGCGCTCAGGGAAATGAAATGAAATGAAATGAAATGAAATGAAATGAAATCTCGTTTATTCATCTAGGTTACAAGGTAACACTTATGAAAGTCACAAGAATGTAACAGGTTATCCGAAAAGTAGTGTCAGCAAATTTGCCTACGACCAGTTCGCTGACGGGGTGGAGCTATGAGAAGAACTGGCAAGAAACTCACGCCACTCTTTTTAAAAAAAATGGATAGTTACAATCTTTTGTAATTTACAATTTGAGTAGCGTGTAAAGTGATGCAGCAGAGCACCACACCGTTAGATTAAAGAGTTAAAATGAATGTTTACAAAATAAATAATAAACAAAAAAATAAAAAATTAGGCTATGCGGTTGCATCACTTTACACATTGCTAAGCAGCCGTTAGGGGCAGTCTGTGAATAAAAATATAGTTTTAATTTTGTAAAAACATAATAAAAAATAAAAAAACTGTTATTAAAAAAAATAAAGGAAATGCACGAGAAAACTGATATAAATATTCACAACGTGCCCCCACGTCACAAGTGTCATTCTACACAAACAAGATATATCAAATCAATAATAACATTATTCCCAAGACATTTTATCATCTAAGAACTCATTAATTGTATAATACCCCTTACGAATAAGATGATCTTTAACAATGGTTTTGAATTTGAGTAAGGGTAAATTCATAATGTCTTCGGGAATTTTGTTATAAAATCGTACACCGAGTCCCTCAAAAGAATTATGAACCTTATGTAAACGATGATATGTGCCTACTAACTTATGTTTACTTCTAGTGTTAACGCAATGAATGTCACTATTCTTGGTATATAGATGAATATTTTGTTTGACTAACATAATATTTGCAAATATATATTGGGACGCAGTTGTCAGAATACCTATTTCTTTGAATCGTTCTCTCAGGGAAACTCGTGAACCTAAGTTATAAATAGAGCGAATGGCTCGTTTTTGAAGAATGAATATTGTTTCAATATCAGCAGCCTTGCCCCAAAGCAAAATACCATAGGACATGACGCTGTGAAAATAACTAAAATAAACTAATCTCGCGGTTTCCACATCAGTAAGTTGTCGTACTTTTCTGACTGCAAAAGCCGCAGAGCTAAGTTTACCTGCGAGACACGATATATGGGCTCCCCACTGAAGTTTACAATCTAAAGTTATACCCAAAAAAACTGTTTTGTCAACAAGGGTGAGAGTTTCATTGCTTAAATTAAGATTAATACTAGTACTTTTAACATTTGGCATTGTAAATCTGACACATTTTGTTTTTTTGGAGTTTAGCAATAGATTGTTTGCCGTAAACCAGTCCAGGACTTTCGCTAGAGAACCATTTACATCGTCAAAATTTGTTACTTTACGATCAACTTTGAAAATAAGAGACGTATCATCTGCAAATAGTACTATGTCGCAAAAATGCTGTACGTAGAATGCTTGTATACTCGATAGCCGACGTTGACTTTCAAAATAATAAATCACAAAGTTATATAATAAGGGGGCTTATTACAAAATATGGACTAAGTATTAAACCAACACCTACTGCCACAAGACATAAGCCGTTGTTTTAGTGTCAAAGTTGTCAATTTAAACCTGGTTTAATGCTTAGTCCATATTTTGTAATAAGGGCTCTGAGACCATTGTCTATTGACATAAGCTGTTAGTTTCATAGCTACCTTATTACCTTTAGATAAGATACCATAAAACAAAACAGCTCTGCCGTATGTTGCCTATTTGCCTCTAACATCAGTACTATCCCATTGAGCTCTTGTGAGTATGGCATGTTAAAACAAAATCTGCAGTAGGGCATTCCGAGATTATTATTTATTAGCTCAAATTAATGCAAGCGCAGTTAAACGATACAAATAGTTTCATAAATAAAGGTAGGTAGTTATTTATTTCGGTTTATTCCCTAAAAATAAATAATAAATGAACTACTTTCTGAGGTGATGGGTCATTCCATCAGGTTGGCTGGTTTTGGTTATTTTAAAAAATGTCGGGGGTCCAGGGTAGCAACTGTCTATCAATTAGTAGCAACTCTCTATATAATAAAAATATTAATTACTATTACGACAATAATATTATTAAACAAAAAAATAGTGTGACTCGATGGGAATATAAAATGTTTACTTTTCCCAACGAGACACAGTGTTACTGGTTGGGACAAAAAAATTGCAAGCAGTAACAATGTGACACGATGGGAATTTTTTTCCTAACGAGTAACAGTGTTACAGGTTTCGGTGTGACTGGATGGGAATAAAACTATATTTCACACAACGATCATTAAAGGAATTATTATAATTTAAACATACGGCGATAAATATTATGATGCATCATGAGACGTCATAATCGTCGCATTAACTCAATTCATTCACAATTGTTCAAAGTTGGTAGGTAGACTGATAAGTCTACTTACAGTGGTGATAACCACAGGCCCAGTCTCGCCTCGAGATAAGATAATAATATCGATGAACATAGCCCCTGTTCTGACATCGAAGACACAGTGAATTAACATTTTGGACATCTTGGAATTGCTGAACATAAGTTTAACTGGCCTGTTGGTCTAGTGGTTAGTGACCCTGACTGCTAAGCCGGAGGTCGTGGGTTGGATCCCCACCCAGGACAAATCTTTGTGTGATGAGCATAAAGGTTTGTTCTGTGTCTGGGTGTAATTTATCTATAATATGTATGTATTTACAAAAAAATGTATTTAAGTAGTGTATCAGTTGTTTAGTACCCTTAACACAAGCAAATATAATTGTTTAATTTGGGACTAGATGGCGCTGTGTGAATGTGGTAGAATATTAAATATTATTAAATAAATAAGTCTTCCTTATAATGCGTCACTCACATGTTTTTTTGCCATGCCAAAATTGTAATATCAAACTTATCCTGGAGGATAATAATTTATTTATTTCAAGTATCATGCATGACTAATAAGTGTGTTAGAAACAGTTTTTCTTACTTCAAAGGAACTAACATAGAGTTCCTTTTCTAATAACCAATAAATTTGTATGTGAACCACTGCCACTTGCTCGGCACCTAGGTGGATAGCTTGCTAGCAGTGACTCAAATACAAACAGTCGAGTCTGCTCGCTATACAGCTTGGAATAATGTTATTAAGTTTGGCTATCAAAATTAAAAAAATATATTTTCAACTGTTTATTGTACTCATCTTTACGCCTTCGAGGTATTTATAAAACGTATACATAATACCTTCCTCTGTTTAACGTATAATCAGCACGTTTGATGCAGTGTTTAGCATAATCTGTGGCGCAAGTCACGCAATCAAATATCTGGCGTCATAGAATTAAGGGTTTAAGGAGGATTAAGGGTGTCCGGACGGAAAAATAAAAATCGCAGGATTGCACGGAATTATTCGTGCCACAAATTGTTTATCGTTTTTTTATAAACATGATGTTTATGTGATCAGATATATCAGCCGTAGGACATCTACTGTTGAACACAGGCCTCCCCAAGATGTCATATAGGACTGGTTCTATGCGGCTTGCATCCAGCGCGATCCTGCTGTTTGGATCAGATCATCGATGTCTACCGCATACCGCAGAGTCCACTCGAGAACTTTTCAGCCTCATCGGCTATCAGTTCTGCGTGATATGATATTTATTTAATTACACGATTACCCAAAAACTAGTTTATCTTTGTATTTGTTTTTAGATGTGTGCTCGGCGGTGTGGTGCTCTGCTGCATCACTTTACACGCTACCCAAATTGTAAATTACAAAAGATTGTAACTATCCATTTTTTTAAAAAGAGTGGCGTGAGTTTCTTGCCAGTTCTTCTCATAGTTCCACCCCGTCAGCGAACTGGTCGTAGGCAAATTTGCTGACACTACTTTTCGGATAACCTGTTACATTCTTGTGACTTTCATAAGTGTTACCTTGTAACCTAGATGAATAAACGAGATTTCATTTCATTTCATTTCATAGACCCTTGGAGTCCTTATGAAAGCTACAGCTAACTACATCAATGTCTGGAGTTCAATTTTATTATTTTGCAAATCTTTTCGAAATATATGTATATTGTCTGGTGTGCTAAATATAGGTCTGTTCATTACGTGTTAAATTCCTAAGCGTACATATTATTATTCAACGTGTTACTTCATACGATCAACACTGAGCTACACAATATTACACGTAGAGTTTATTTTACCAACTATATTATAGGTGTGCTTGTTTGTCTTTGTGTCACGAACAAACCGGGCATACCGCAAGTGGATTGCGGCTAAGTAGTCTGGTGTTAGGCGTTTAGTAGGCTATTCACATGTCTTAATAAAAATACGGAATTTATCCATAAAATGTAAATTTTGAATTTTTCTGTCACGGAATACATTCGTCTGAAATTATAGCATAAGGTCTACTCGCACTCATAATAATCGATTGGCCAATTTCGCTATCGTTGTCAAAAGTTTGAAAAATAACATGACCAAATTTGGATTTTCAAACACTTGACAACGGTATTAAAATCAGTCCCTGTAAGTTGCTTTTTAGGGTTCCGTAGTCAACTAGGAACCCTTATAGTTTCGCCATGTCTGTCTGTCTGTCTGTCTGTCTGTCCGTCCTCGCTTAATCTCTGTGACCGTTAGCACTAGAAAGCTGAAATTTGGGACCAATATGTGTATCAATCACGCCGACAAAGTGCTAAAATAAAAATTGGAAAAAAATGTTTTATTAGGGTAGCCCCCCTATATGTAAAGTGGGAAGTGTTTTTTTTTTTAATTTTAACCCTAATGTGTGATATATTGTTGGAAAGGTATTTAAAAATGAATAGGGGTTTACTAAAATCATTTTTTGATAATGTCAATAATTTCGGAAATAATCGCTCCAAAAGTAAAAAACAAAGCGTCCCCCCCCTCTAACTTTTGAACCATAAGTTTAGAAAATACGAAAAAAATCTGAAAAGTAGAACTTTATAAGGACTTTCTAGGAAAATTATTTTGAACTTGGATGGAAACAACAGATGGAAACTGCAGTTAACCAATATAATTTGGTCCCTGAATCGTATGAGCGCCTATACAATCCAGAGGTCAAGTTTCATTTGCCCGTATTTTTTTTTTAACTTCGTTTACATAATATTTTATTATAGTGTTCGCGCACGTACCCACTACCGGGAGCTGTTGCAGGAGCGCGGAGCGCTGCTGGATCGCGAACATAATGGATAGTATGGATACCCACCTTTAAACTCATAAGTGGGAACACTTATTGTGACGGACGGGAAACTACGGAACCCTACACTGAGCGTGGCCCGACACGCTCTTGGCCGGTTTTATTCTGTGTAGGTACTTTGAAGGCTTACGAAAAAAATATTAATCAAAACATCTAAGCTTGAAAAACTACTGTTACTTCGATATCATCACCGTCAGAATAACAAACTGTTTACAATGAAAGTACTAATGTAATTAGTTGTTTTTAATATTAAAGTATATATGTAATATGTATGCAATATGTTTTGATAAGATTTATTACGAGTAAGTTTAGCTATAACCACTTAATACAATATTGATGACAGACTAGAACTGATTGATTAAATCGTGATTGTGATAAGGATGCTATCTTCATTTCGATGCGGTCTAAATATCTACATTGACATAACGTAATCTACGATAACAATGCCTACTTATATAAAAATATACCAAAATGTTTATAAAATGTACACATATTTAATTTAATACATATTTATTAGCCGAGTTGGTCCAGCCGTTCTAGAGTTTTGAGCTTAGCAACACTTATTAATTCATTGTTAATTAGGTATATGTCGTAGGATGATTAGATAATTAGCGAAATGAAGCTCTCGCTTCGGCTTTCGTGATTTTATTTTTGACATTCTTGCAGCATTTGCACCGTTGTCTAATATTGTTTACGCAAAATCTCTAAGAATTTCGTGAAAATTAAATTTTTACCAATCATGCAACGAAATAGATAAAAAATAATAAAAATCGATGTGTAAATCGTGAACACAAAAGGTGGTTATATCACTAACAACCTATTGTTAAAAACAATTAATAATTAATTGCTCGGCCGTCAAGGATGATTTATATACCGTTGTAGTTTCCGGCTCGGCATCGATTCGCAGTGGGTCACTCACAACACTGCCTATATGGCAAAGGCCGCACCTTACACACTCTCTCTTTCATAAAGGTCAACATCGTTTTGTTTTCATTCAACTTGCCGACAAACTTATGACAAATAATAAGAAACGTTTATAGATGCTTCTCAGAAGATATTGTGACTCAAATCGAAGTTAAAAATATTATAAAGCGCTAATCTCAAAAACTACTGAACGGAATTGAATTTTTTTTTATTAATGTGTAACCTATTTATAGAGGAAGGCTATGATCAAAAGGAGTTGAGTAGTAGCAAAACATAAATCCGCGGGAGCAAAGGCCCGGGCAACAGCTATCAGTGATAATGAGGAACTAAATGAACAGACAACAGATGAACAGATTGTAGGTATATGTTCTGACGGATTAAGAATAAATAATATCACTACTAAGCGATAGTGGCTGAATGGATAAGGGACTGGCGTGCAAATCACGCGGTCCGAGTTCGATCCCTACCGGCAGTACTAATGTGGATTCCACTTTGTGGAATTTATATGTACTATGCGATTAGAATAAGTATGGGATTGCACGTGGTAGTATTTTCCGCTAACTTCAGTCGAATGTGCACATTTTTGTACAGCTAGCAGAAACAAAATAGGCAAAAAAATTATAACTTGTAAATTAATTAATTTATGTTCTATTCTATTCTATTTTAATTATGTACATTTTCCTTGCACGTTTGAAGTATTAGGAAGAATTAGGTTGAAAGAATTAGAACCTGACTAGATTTGCATTATATTTGCCTATTTGTTATAAAATTGAAGTTTGTTTGGTTGAATGCTAGGATCTCAGGAACTATATAATATCATGCTACGGCCAATAATATATTCAATACTCACACATAATTTATTTCAATACTATTAATAAAAACATGCATTACCATTAGCCAATTACCTACTATGTCCATGTAAAATGAGTTTAGTGAACTATGTACCTAAATGTTCTTTCAGATAATAAAGATCTTACAACCGAAAAAGTATGTATGTACCTAATTGTAATGTGTTTCGTTTTTTTCCTTTTTTCTTTGTACACCCTACTTGTAAGGTATGAAGTTGTCTTCAAATGGAAAACAAAATGGCGTCTTGATTTGACAGGCCCATACTTATTCTAATCGCATAGTACTAGTCAAGTGACTTACCATCTGCTAACGGTGAAGGAACACATCGTGAGGAAACCCACATACCCTAGAAGAAATTCTATGAGTATGTCTAATCCACCAACCCGCACTAGGCTAGCGTGAGTGGATTATGGCCTAAACCCTCTCAGCTCTCTAGTTAGAGGAGAGGAGACCCGAGCCCAGCAGTAGGACATTAATGTTGTTACGAATATCACTACCCCCTAATAAATAAATACCCCATCTCCACCCATGGGTGTCGTACAAGGCGACTAAGGCTAAACTCCCTCCACTTTGGACTCCATTCTTTGGAGAAACCAGTGTCCAGCAGTGGGCCGTTTATAGGTTGAAATGATGATAATGATGAAATAATACCTTTAAAGTATACTGTACTTAGCTAAATTAGCAAATAATTAAGTTGAAATTCGTGTTAGTTAGTGGGTATGACTTGGACAAAAGATATTTAGTAGCTTATGTGTAAAGCAAAAGTCTCGAAATTGTTGATGTGGTATTAAATTTATTGGAAATGAAAGGTCGCCGTGATAGTTTTTGGTGTAAAGTGATGTCTTGGCATTAAGATCCGAAAAAGGAACTTCCTTAAAATAAATTATGGACCTTTTGCAAAGGTGGAAGCGATTATTCATTGGCATAATTTTTCGCAGTATTTTTACGAGGTTATAATAATGTCCAGTGAAAATATTATGATCGTTATGTTCATTGACATTTCCCGTGAATCGGCCCGTGTCGTATCTACTCTTTGCACGGTCACGTATTCTAAAAAGTCTACCATACTATATTCCTTTAAAAATTGTATATTAATTGTTAAGCATGTTTTTTCTTCACCAATATATATTTTGTTCCTTTTGTGCTGCGTGTGAAATATTCTTTCTTTTTCTTTCAAATAATTATTGATCCGTGTAGTGACGGATTAAGAATACATAATGCCACCACACCATCTCAACCCGTGGGTGTCTTAAAAGGCGACTAAGGGAGTAATCTTATGCAGACAAGAGCACTACAAGGAAAATTCGAAACAAACCCTATACTAACCCTTCTGGCCAGCGTGGTATAGTAGGCTTAATTCCCTCCACAATCTTTGGAGGAGACCTGTGCCCAGCAGTGGGACGTTAATGGGTTGAAATGATGATGATGGTGAATTCATGATATCTGTATGTGACTAACTACGGACATATGTGTTGAGAAATGACAAGAAGATAGAATGCAATAATAAAAGTAGACCGGTAAAGGAAAATGAAGCAGCGTATCTTATTGGTTTCGAAATATTCGTAACGGGTCTGAAATAACAGTTAGGTAAAACATTAAATATAAATTATAACCGCAAGGTGATTCAATTTTATGGCGGTGGCACAGACACTTTGGCTTAAGCGAATTCATATTTATACTATTTATATTATATTAAGTACTGGTCAGATTTGAATAATTATTTTAGTGTTGGATACCCTATTTATCGAGGAAGGCAATGTTTGGTCACATGAAATAGGAGGCGAGCCTGTTGTCATTAACCGAGAACATTTTTTTACCAAACTACGGGAAAGTTTCAATACTGGAATATCATGATAGAAAAACCTAATATACACTGCCCGCTGCGAAACCGAGGCAGTTTAGAATACTGCCGTGCTATACAAGAACAATTTAATTGTATTGCACAAGTCTTGCAAAAATGGTATCTACGATTGATGATTTTAGACACATTTTTCTCTAAACTTGGACATGCAGTTGAACTGTTCTTCATTAGTAGGGCAGAATATATAAGTAGAGATTATAGATCAAGAGAACGCCTAAATATTTAAGCAGCCAACAAATAGTAGTTCTTAGTTTGGGTCTGGTTCTGTTGGAGGAGAATGAAAAGTATAAGCTGGAGAGATATGAAAACAAATGAGGAGGTATTAAAAATAGTGGAGGAAGAACGACAAGTACTAAGATCAATAGAGAATAGAAGAGGAAAGTTAATTGATCACTTTATACTCACGACGACTTCTTTAAAACAATAATTGAAAAAAAAATAAAAGGAAGTAGAGGGAGCAGAAAATAGAGAAGAATGGCGATTGCTTTCCAGACAAGAGCAAAGCTCTTAAATAAAAGAGAGAGAGAGAGTTTGGGTCTAGTTTTTTCCCGTTAATTCTGTTTGTTAAGTCCTCCGCGACATGACACGACTTGTTTACTATTGCGGGCGATTTTTTTATAACTTCACCTCTATGTGTAATTTTGCAAATCCTACAAGTCTCAATAAGAAGCTTTACAGTAAAATATTGCTTAACTAATGACAATGGTCAGTTTCAAAATCTGTCATCAGTTTACAAGCGACGCGCAACGTTCCGTGTGCTAGTTAACGGTCGCTGGCCTACCGGGACTGAACACCGGTTTGAATGAAAGTGAACCTGTTCATTCAATATGTCTACGACCCACTTGATTCGGAGAGAATTCTCTTTACAATGTTGGCGATGCGAATATTTTGCGACTCAAACGGGGCCAAGCGGAATCCCCTCGAATTCTTTTCGGAGAATCATCAGGGGAAATTCTTGACTAAGTTATACATATATAAGTTAAAGCAGAGCATGGTGATCTGACAAACCTATTGTATCGTGGTATCGGATTATCGTATTTGTTAGATTATAGAGTGCTACTACTGACCTCTTAGTCTGGAATATTTGGGAGGGTTATATTCCTTGTGATTCAATAAATTATTTAAATTAAAATCGAACTCACACGCCTTATAGTCACTATAAGCCTATATTGGCATGTCGAATTATAGGGGGCGTGGATTAGACTGGGGCCGGATTATAAATAGGTACATGAAACAATAACTAATAGGTAAATAGAATACAGATTACATTCTTCGAAGTGACGTCGTTATCTTAATCATCAGACATGACAAGATTAGACCACGCTGTGATAAAACAAACAATAGAGAAGGCTAAGGTTTGAATTGGAGTTTTCTATCTCCTATACAGTGTGATGTTTGTGTGTAAGTATTCGTTAAGTACTTACCGTATTTTATCGTTATAGTGCAGAGATAAATGTTTTGTCTACGACTTCACTTCAAGGCTATTTAGAACTTAGTTAAATTCAATTCGATTACCTACTATTATGACTGGTCCTCTATTGCGATAACATTGGAGTTCAATAACAGAGTTGGTAACAGACGCGTCCTCTGTTCCACGGGACAGAATATCCAGCAAAATATGAGTGTGATGCAACTCCACCTTCCCCTTTGGGGAAAAGGAGTGATGATATATTATGTTTACAGTACGCGCGATCTAAATTGGCCGGTTCAGGCCGCTAGTAACTGCGCAGAAACCGTTTTTGGGAACTAAATTGTGACAGTACATGCGCAAATGTGTGACAGTACGCCCGCACTAGGGAACAAGCCCTGTGTCGTGGGGAGCTTTACAAACATGAAACTAACGGACACAAAGTACACCCAGACTAGAAACAAATATCTATGAATCACACAAATATTTGTCTCGTGTGGGAATCGAACCCACGTCACCCAGCACGGCGATGTAGTGGCGAGGCGACCACCTTAACCACTGCGCCACGGTGACAGTCATACATTATACAGATTTACATTGAAGTTGATTGGGATCTATCGGTCTGCGACAGCTAACGAGGGCTGTTACAGAGCCTTATGCCTGGACCACCGCCCAGAAGGCCGAAGTATTCGTAGTACCAAGTAGTCAGTAGTCTTTAAGTGGCAGACGAGCAAGCGACCCACTTGGTAGTAACCGCCGTCCATGAACATGAATGGTTTTTTAGCAATAACTAAACAACGCGATTAAAAAAAACAAACAAGTCACTGCCTAATAGGGAAATAGGGAGGAAAAGGAAAACGAAAGGGATTTAGAGGGGGATAGGGCCCCGGCGCTCCACACTGACCCGACGAAATGCAACAGCATATTTTATATACACTGCTATCACTAGTGTCAATACTCTGTGAGGTTTTGGCCATGTCATCCTACTAATATTTTAAATGCAAAACTGAGGATGGATAAACGGATGGATTAAATACTCAATCACTCCAGAACGGCTTATATGACTGTATGGAATTTGGTATACAGATTGATTTACTTACAGTTTAGAATAGCACACTTTTTAGCGACATTTTTTTTTAGTTTACAATTATTATAAGGGCTCGTGTTATGACTATCTATACTAATATTATAAAACTGAAGAGTATGTTTGCTTAAAAGCTAGGATCTCAGAAACAACTCCGATTTAAAAATTTCTTTAGTGTTGAATAGCCCATTTATCGAAGAAGGTTATAGGCTTTATAACATCACGATACTGCCAAAAGGAGCTGAGCAGTGGATAAATAAAAACGGCGGAAGCGAAGCCCCGCGAAACTTCTAGTTAGATATATGTTTCGTCTCGTCGAAGAATAAGTAATAGTACTAAAGTAGTTTCGCCTCCATTTTGGCGGACTGCGTCAAGTTATTATAATTTTAAAACAAGAAGGCGATGCCAATTCTGTGATAATAAGATAATACTATAATACATTGACCTTTGTTAATAATACGGGAAATAATAACAAATGTTAACGTCCGATAAGTACTGGTAGATACTTGGTTAGTAATAGTAATGAGATAGTTCGACTGTAAAGGACGAAAATAATTCGTTTATTGAGAGCCGGAATGGCAAATCTGTCAGTTACTTTGAGAAGTATAGAGATAGATAATTATAAGGGATTATTGACCCTCTACGGATTATTCTAAGAAGCTGGGTGCTCGGTGAGAATTTCCGAGTCACTCAGTCAATAGATATCATCTATGACCGAATTTTTAGATTGAAGCTACAATTTTTATATTAATAATTTAGTTTTGACACATTTAATCCATGAAATTATCGACTGGTTGAATTCAGAAACCTTACTTTTGTTACTTGAAAGTTACACTTACATTTGTCTGATACTACTTGAAGCTTCTAACTAACACGAAGGTTTGATATATAAATTAATTTTTACAATTATTAAATAATAAACTACTAACTGTTGCGACTCAGCCCACGTTGAAAGCGGTTTCCATGACCACAGAAATTTTTTCGGAGTGCTTACAGTCTTTTGTGTACTTCAGTGCGTCTTTTCTAATTTTCCTCCTTGTAAGAATCATCCTCAGACTTCAGCGATTTAAAAAAAGTGATAGTGCACATTGGTTCACCAGTTCTCGAGTTTTGTGTTTATCAACGCATATAGTCATTATTTTTTATTTATATAGATTAAGATAGTTGTATATTCTTACGCAATACAGCACTTCCTCAATGGCCCTGAACTTGAGACCGAGTTTGGGTCTGCACCAGAAATAACGTGTTATTTTTATTATCTTTCTAAATTTACGTTGTCTTGGCACACTTCATTGACCAAAGTGCTAACGTACGAGATTACAAAATCAGAGAAAGTGTGGATAATTTTGACAATATCATATTTTAATAGAGTTGGTTTTGTAGATATTCAATTGGCGTGTTAAGAATTTGTGGCAAAACGGTTGGTCATACCTGCAATATGGAGTCCAAAAACTCAAATAAGATTCTCCTCGTAGATATCATCAAAAGAAACACGATTGACATATAATCGCAATAAAAATAACCTCAATACTACCAAATTCATTCTGTTCCGTAACCCGTATTTTGTCCCCTGTTAGTTATTTGGAAGTCGTGATCATGCTCCCTCTGATTTGGTAATGGGGTTACAGTCAGTCAACGTCTGTTTGGTCATTATATAATAAAATAAATTTTAGTGACCCTCAAATCTTTCTAGAAGTCTGAAAATTTTCCACATTTTTTGTTGAAGATAAAAAAGGCACTTATTCGGAAATGTTTCCAGAATATAGCGAGTTCAACGTAAACAAACTATTATAGTCGGTATTCAGTGTATATGAAACTTATCAATTTGTTATTTGTAAAAATCTATTTTCCATTTTTGTTTATTCACTGCATCTGGAAGACTGGCACTATAAATTACAGACTGTATTTTGGATGCCCAAAATAGCGTAGGTGAATTTAACGTGAATGATGTTCAGTGAAGATTGACTTGGCAACGCTATCAGATTTCTTATGAATTATTTAATAACAGCATAGTTTCGCAACGTAAAT
This sequence comes from Laspeyria flexula, assembly GCA_905147015.1. NCBI lineage: Eukaryota > Metazoa > Arthropoda > Insecta > Lepidoptera > Erebidae > Laspeyria > Laspeyria flexula. The sequence continues at coordinate 3,244,298 of LR989964.1, read as the reverse complement.
ATTATGGAACTTACTACCAAATAGTAACCTTTCCGCATAAAAAAAACATAGGCTGCTTTCAGTGGTATCCGGGCGACCCGTACGGGCCGTCCGGGCGGGCTCCCGGAACAGAGACATTATGTGAAGCTCTAGAACATCGTTTCACAACGACGCGGATTGGTCCGTACCGGATTCGTTCCGGGTAAAGCTCCCCCTATCTACGCCGCTGGTTACGACCGTACTTACTATTCTTTAAAATGAAATACGTGACGTAGACTCGTTATATTATTATAGTGCGTGTATTAGTCTTGAAAATGAATTTTTATTAACTTACCTTTTTATATATTTCAAAGCTTGTGAACTGCGTTGCTGCATACGGGAATATCCTGACCATTTGTGCTCCATTTCCTTTGTATAACGCTATAAGGGATTCGTTCTTCACTATAGCTGTTAGGCCGCCTATCACCCCGTGGTGTTTGTAGTGTGATGACTGTGCTTGTAACAGAATCTTCATACGGTCCAGTGGTGCTACCGTTGTCTTAGCACACATACCTGCTATGCCTGTAAGGTACATATAATTAGTCGATGCAGGCCTAGAGGCCGAACTAGGCGGTGGCAAACCAGGCAATTGCCTATAGCCATAGGGTACAAGTAATCGCCCGCCTGGGAAAGTACATAAAGATGGTGCACCGACCTAGCATTCTAACTTATAGCTATCCCGTTACCTAATAATCTTACTCACTTAATCATTCACAAAAAAAAAATTGCTTAATCATAATATGCGGAACCCTCGGTGCGCGAGTTAGACACACACTTGGGCGATATTTTTTATATACCTTATAGATTAACTAGTAGTTTTATTTGACCACTTCTCAGCTCCTATAGGCCGTAGCGGGATTTTATATAGCCTTTAACCTTTCTCGATAAACGGGCTATCCAAGACTAAAAGAATTTTTCAAATCGGTCTAGTAGTTCCTGAGATCCTAGCGTTCAACCAAACAAACAAACAAACGTAAAGTTTTATAATAATAAGTATAGATGTGTAGACATTCACCTGAGGGACTTCCCATTATTTAAGAGCTGTCTTTTATAAGCAATGCATGGTACAAGGTTAAAAGTATTAAAATTCCTATTAACAAACATTTCTGAATTATACCTACTTGCCTATTGCATCTGTATAATAACATAAAATATTGTAAATTTAAATGAGTAAAATCTCTTTAAAATTATTTACTTTAATAAAATGACTTATTGCTGCTTCTAAATTCTTTCAAGATATCGTCGCTGCGCTTGCCAAAGCTGCTATGTGCATATTAGGAACTTTTCAGGACAAGAAAAAACTGTTTTTTTTTAATATATTAATTTGTGAAACAATATAAATATTATTTATATTGTTTATAGTTTTAGATATATTTTACAGTTTTAGAAATGTTTGAGTGCATTTTTCTCTTCCATACTAATAATATAAAGCTAAAGAGTTTGTTTGTTAGAATGCTAGGATCTTAGAAACTACTGATCCGATTACAAAAATTCTTTTAGCGTCAGATAGCCCATTTATCGAGGAAGGTTATAAGCTATATAACATCACGCTACACCTAATAGGAGCTGAGCAGTGGCCAAACAAAGCGACGGGAGTGAAGCCCCGCATGACTTCTAGTTTCGTAATATTTTGACTTATGAGCATATTTGACACATACGAAGTTTTATAATTTTGTACCTTTTCCTTAATCTAGCTTTAGACCAATATATTGATATTAAGACTACTTATTTTAGTTTAGGATTTTAAAAACAGAAAACCAATTATATTGTTGACTGACTGACTATTAGATAGTGATAATGTGTGAATTATTCTTTAAAATAATAAATTATTCACTTACACATTTTTCACAATCAAATAAATTTATTTCTATAGCTTGCTAACTATAAAGTTACACATGAAAAAGATTTTGTTTGAATTTATTCAAAATAGAATAAAAATAAGTATTTATGTGCAAGTGTTTCAATTACTTACTGTAATTTATTTATGATAATGAGTCCAAGTACATAACTGTTATATATTTAACTGTACTTAAATATAACTCATAATATAGTAGTTTTTTTTTTTGAGAATATATAAAAAATTGATAATTTGATAATTTAAAAAATTATATTATTTACTTACCACCAGCCAACAAACTCTTGAGTATAAAGTCAACATCACTATTTTGTTCCATTTTCAATGCCATTTTGTCTATATTTTTTATATAACAATGTAATGTAAAACTATTTAATGCCACTGGATATTCACATTAGTATGTAATTATAAACCAACGGTTCACACCATTACCTACGCTTTCGAATATCGAACAAATTTATTCAAAGTACACTCGAATGGTACACATTGCTTGAAGATTCTCCACACGACATCTGTCGCTACTTTCACCACTGTTTAATACAAAACTTTTTATACAGCCGCTTGGCGTCTAGCGAACGAGGAGCCGAGCCTACCGCACTACATGAAGAAGCCAGTTTGACTGCTCAAAACTTGTTTTCAACATTTTACTTTGTGAAAACAGCTGCGGATAGCTTGAAGCGTTAGAATCTTTTCTATAACATCGGTTTTTAAACGTTGCTTTTATTGCTATACTTATTATGTAATATTCTTATTTGCGCATAGGAAAACATTTTCAATTTTCATTTCAAATATCTATAAGATTTTTTGAAAATTGTATGACATGACAAGTATCGTTGTCAAAAGTGTCAATTATGTTGACAACCTAATGTACAGTTTTAAAACTAGTATTGTGTGATAAAAAACTGACCTTTGTTCAAATCGCATTCGATCGCTTAACCATAAAATATTAACTAAATTTTTTTTTTAAAACACGCTATTTAATGGGGTGATATTGATATTGGGTGATTATATTGATTATATTGCTGGACTCAACTCGTCATGTTCTTTCTCTCTCTGTAAAACAAAACTAACACACAATAATATACTGACCTCTAATATACAAAGAGTGATTATGGCTTTGCATAGTAACTTGTGAAGTAAAGTAAGAATAGTTGGATCACAGAACACTTGGATCGAAATTTGGTTTGTAGGATCTAGGATCGAAAGAGTTTTAAAGACACTTGGTATTTCATAAACTCTTAGATGGTGTCAAAACTAAAGTTTGTAATAACTATCATCGGTGGCGTAATAAGTTTCAGGGACTTAAATTTTGTTAAATTGCTGGTATGTTATTTACTAAAATATAAGGCTCACTACTTATTTCTGTTGAAGTGTAATCCTTACCACAGAGGTTTTAATGTGGGCTCAGTAGAATGTTAAAAGAATACTGGCACGTTAACTTGTAGCCTGCCAGAATGTCATCGTAATTTGTTTTGAAATATAAAAATATATGGAAGGTGAAAAATATTTGATGAGCACCACTTCACGTTTTGGACCCTAATAAAAATCATCGAAATTATTTTATAGATTTACGTTTTTATAAAGTAACATATTTAAATGTATTTAAATGTTTTAGTCGTTGTGTGTTAGTAAATTATAGACTGTCACCGTGGCGCAGTGGTTAAAGTGGTCGCCTCGCCACTAAATCGCCGTGCTGGGTGACGTGGGTTCGATTCCCACACGAGACAAATATTTGTGTGATTCATAGATATTTGTTTCTAGTCTGGGTGTACTTTGTGTCCGTTAGTTTCATGTTTGTAAAGCTCCCCGCGACACAGGGCTTGTTCCCTAGAGCGGGCGTTGTCTTTTAAAAAAAATAAAAAAAAAATAAAAATAAATATTAATGAAGAAGTTTTAATATATTGTTTTTTTGGATTTATTTAAAAAGAAGATCTTTTATTTAGTAGTGAGTGCCTCACATCCTCGCGGACCTAACAATTTCCTCATAATTAAATCTGAATACAAACATAGCTAATTGGTTAAGTAGGTATATAGTGGTGTAGCGAATTTCTTTAAATAGTACCTAGGCTGTGCTATAGGCGCTATCGAGGGTCTGTTTGTTGCACTCAACTCCATAACAAAACAAGCTTTTTCCTTAAACAATATTGTTTTGTGGTTACGAGTCAACTAATACTTAGTCATAGGTACAAAAGACATCGTAATAACACTTATTGTTTTTATCCTTATTAGGTACGATTAAATTTAGTACTTACATTAAGATCTCTTACAATGGACGTCCCAGCGAAGGGAAATATTTTAGGTGGTAAGTACCCACCTAATATTTTTAGTGCTTATGACGTGTACCTACGTGGTTTGATAGTTAAATATAAAATTAAAATTTGAGAATTGCATTGCCTGGATTTATTGTCGTCTTTGCGATTATACGAGTATATTAGACTAGCTTTTGCCCGAGACTTCGTCCGCGTAGATTTCGATATTACATAGATCTTTGTTTTAAGTGCAATTCATGAATTCCACAACACCCCACTACAGGAGTTGAACCTCATTTTACGTCAATATAGATAACATTTTCGTTATCAGCGTCCCTGAAAACCTTGAAAACGACATCCATATCAATTTATAATAACTTTCACACCTATTTCATCCCTTAGGGTAAGTTTTTCAAACATCAAAAACAACCCAACAACTCACTTCTTAACTGAAGTTCTAATTGCGTATTATCTTTCCACAAAAACCTAAAAAATAACGACTAAGTACTTAGCTTTCAAACGACTTTGTCACAATTTCATACCCTTTGGGATAGAGTTAAACAAAAAGCAAGACACACGTATTTGTGTTTTTGATCACATGGATAAGGTTCCAAACTGCCTTGGTGGCGCAGTGGGAAGTGTATACGACTGCTGTTCAAAAGGTCTCGGGTTCGAAACCCGGGTCGGGTGAAAATGGAAATGGGCTTTTCTATCTATTTTTATTTTATTATATTTTGTAAAAAAGAGTGGCGTGAGTTTCTTGCCAGTTCTTCTCATAGCTGAAAAGAGCAGAAGCAAATTTGCCTACGACCAGCGTAGGCAAATTTGCTGACACTACTTTTCGGATAACCTGTTACATTCTTGTGACTTTCATAAGTGTTACCTTGTCCTGTACCTAGATGAACAAAAGAGATTTCATTTCATTTCATATCATGAGATTCCAGTATTGAGATTTTCCCGGAGTTCGGTAAGCAATGTGAATGACAATAGGCTAGCCCCCTATTTCATGGGATCAAACATAAAACTTGAAAAACTATTTAACTGTCTATTTAATATTTCACCCCTATCAAAAATATTAAACACAACAATCTGATGATTGTAATCACAATTTTCTCATTCCTAACCGCTGTCTGCATCAATGACTTGAAATGACTTGGTTTTAGAGCCTTTAAAAATGCGCTACATTGAATTGAGTGTGATCTATCATAGTTTTTTATTGTCTTATATACAGGTATTCTACCAGCAAGATACATCGTAGCTATCCTAGGAATGATAGGTTTGGTTATTATCCATGGCCTAAAAGAGAACCTAAGCTTCACTTACGTTAGTGCGAAAATGATGCTGAATCACACTGCTCTCGACTACAATATAAATGAAATAAGTCAAAACGATGCCGGTCCTAAGATATTTCGTCTAGATGAGAAATGTTCTAATTTAAGCGATTATCATTTAATTTACGCCTATAGTGTAAGTATGAATAGCTTTTTTTATTTCACAACAGTGGTTAACTTACAGCCCGCCTGATGTTAAGACGTCAGCGTATAAAATGTGTGTTGCCAACTTTTTAAAACCCCCCTGCGAGCTCTTGACCCCACTACTTTCCCGCAGGAACACAACAATAATTAGGGGTTGCAGTTTTAGGCCAATACGCGCAAAATTACGAGAAATGATGAAGAAGCAAGGTTTCGGCCAGTCATATTATAATCTGTGGTCTTTCTTTTTCTCTAAGAACAAAAAACTACTTCTACCACGCACGCGGATTTATCAAACAAAATTTTATTATATCGAACAAAAATACATAAAAAACAGAGTGGAATTTTGTAAGGCCTCCTGGGGGATAATTACGCTTAATACTGGAGATAGATAATAGATTAAAACTAAATGCAACCCTGTCTTAAGGTTGAAACACATTACCGTGGCGTGGTGTGGCGTGGCGCGCCAGAGATGCCCCTGGCGCATGTCGGTATCATAGATTTTGTATGATTAGAGATACATTTGAGTGTCGTGGCACCACGCCTCGCCATAACGTACCACCACGACCAGGATAATTATTTTTCAGAATATTACACTGGATGGACCTATACGAGAATTTCCAGGGACTAATTATATGCGTGCTCATAACTGGGGGTACTCAATGGCATTATACTTCGGTAAGAATCAATTTTAGGAGATCCGCACGAGAACTAAAGTTGTCGACATGGCTCACCGAAATCGCATCGCTAAAGTGGCAGTGAACAGGGCACGTAGTTCGTAGACCAGATAGCCGGTGGGAGAAAAAGGTTCTTAAGTGCCGACCACGTTTAGGAAGGCGCAGCGTAGGACGCCTCCCACCAGATGGACAGCAGACCTGGTCAAGGTTGCGTATAGTTAATTAGGTGAGGGCTATATTCAGCAGTGGACGTCGTCGTTGGGCTGATATGATGATGATGATGATGATGAAGCGCCAATTTTTAGATTTTAAAGAAACAAACCTCCTTTGGTAATAGGCTTTTTATAAAAATAGTCCAATGAGCAGTTTCCACCGTAATTTGATTCTAGTAATGTTCATATTTCTGATAAATAATTGCTAGTCTTACAAACACTTTTTCTTTGAGGTCGCGTTCAGTGGTCTTAAAGTAATTATAATAGTGATTTTATTTTAAATTAAATCGTTCCTTATCTTATCCGGCGCTTCTTCCCTTCTCCTTCCTTACTTTAGACATGTAAATACATGTCTAAAGTAGGATAAGATGCCCTAAATAATGAGTACTACAAACTGTCGAAGACAGCACGCTATAGTTCGACAAATTCAACAATCTAACATCGCCATGCAGAATGTTAGTCGAATTACCGAGGGTTAACTGTACTCGTACTAAACTTATACATTATGATAAGAAATATCGTATAATTATTTCATGGTATATGAATGACGCAGGTGCTCGCAGAGCTGAATTACGATCAGCAAAATGGGTGATGTTTTTTGGAGTAACATTGAGTATAGTGACTGCATTTTTCACGCCGCTGATTGTATGGACTGGCATGATGGGTCTCGGGATTCTACGGTTTATGCAAGGATTAGCATCAGTAAGTAATTTTATGTCGAGAGAGTGGTGGCCGAAGGCGAAAATCCAATCAACACAAGAATAGTACAAGAATTGGACTTTTAGCTAACTGCTAAAACAGATATAAGTTGAGATTTCTATCTCCAGCAATTATTAGCTCCTGTCTACAGCATAAGTTTCAGCAAATTGTTCAGCAGCGGTTCTCCACTTACCATAAGTGTGATAACCGTATATCATAACCCGAGTACACACTGCCAAAATTTCGTGTTTTTTTTTTTTTAAAGTAAAGTAAAATTTATTCAAGTAATAAGGTATGTATAAGTAAACAGAACTCTTAAAAATAACTTAATGTAGGTGGCTTTAAGTACCTAATTATTTATTATTGAAAAAGTCCCAGATATTTATTAGTATAAAAAAATCTTCGTCGATCGCCTAGTTTGGGGATCAAGTCATATATAATATAGTTATAAACTATTATACATATGCGTCGCCTTAAGCTCGATATAGGAGCAGTCACCACTCTGCCCTTTGCTCAAGAGTGAGATCCTAGCCCGGTTGGGGATATGGGTAACAAAGCTGTACCTACTTATAAACTTATTCTTACAATTTTAAGTTTGTTAAAATTTATTCTTACTTATAAATCTCAATCCCCTTATTACAAAATATGGACTAAGTATTAAACCAGATTTAAATTGACTTAAGCCATTGTTTGTGTCAAAGTTTTCAATTTAAACGTGGTTTAATGCTTAGTCCGTATTTGGTAATAAGGGGATTATGTTTTTCAGGGGGCAGTTTATCCAGCGATGCATATTCTACTTGCTAGATGGGCACCTCTGACTGACCGAGGTACTATGACGACTCTCGTCAACTCTGGAAAGTCCATGGGACCTATTTTTGCTGATTTATTAGCCAACAAGATATCTACAGCCATTGGTGAGATTATTTTAATTAAAATTTGAAACAAATACCTTTTTTTTAATTAGCATGTGCAGTTGGAAAAGATCCATTTAACTGAATAGGCATGGATGACAATTAAAAGCATTTTAAATAATAGTACTTAAATTAATTAAATAAAGACCCCCGTATTAAACCGGGTTTAAATTGACATAAGCCATTGTTTTAGTGTCAAAGTTGTCAATTTAAAACTGGTTTAATGCTTAGTTCGTATTTTGTAATAAGGGGATAATGTTTATTGAAACCATAATTTAACACATACCTATACGTAAAAGCACCGCCTCCTGAACTAAGTAAGAAACCTGTATTTCAGGAGACAGTTTCTACCCACATCACATTAGTTACATTAGCAAGATATTTCGTTACATATATATTGTTTGTGAAAAAAAACAATCTATTATACTATTATTAAACTCAAGAGTTTGTTTGTTTGGTTGGTTGAATGCGTTAATCCTAGGAACCACTGGATTGATTTGAAAAATTCTTCCAGCGGGTTGGATAACTCATTTGTCGAGGATGATTTGAATAGGAGCTGAGCAGTGGCCAAACAGAAAACGACAGGTGCGAAGCCCCGGGCAACACTACACAAATAACAATAACAAAATTTAGTACAATATTTTTAAATTGATTATAATTTTTATAAATGTTCAATTGTTTCTAATGAACACTTCTTTAAACAGGATGGAAGAGCGTGTTTTTCATATCTTCAGTACTGTCAGCGATTTGGGTTCCTCTGTGGGTAATGTTAGTGGAAGAGTCACCTCAGAGGCAGCGGCTGATTGATATTGAAGAGAGGAACATGATTGTTGCTGCTCTTGGCAACGTTATTGGTGATCACCCGTTTGCGGTACAGCGATATACATCATCATAACAGCCCCATGACGTCCATTGCTGGACACAGGCCTCATCTAGTTTCATTATAAATAGCGATACATTACGTATTAATTATACGATAAGTATTTGTTGTTTAAGAAAACCTATTCACTCCTTTTTGTAAGACACCATACTCCCTTGGGAAAATTTCATTACGTTCATTCCATTTCTGATAATGTCTTGCGAAGCTAGAGTTTGATGATGTTTAAGTATCTATCTGCAATGATATTGTATGTTAAAAAAGGTGTCTATCTGTTAACATGTATATCAAAGTTTTGATTTGACTGGCCTGTTGGTCTAGTGGTTAGTGACCCTGACTGCTAAGCCGGAGGTCGTGGGTTCGATCCCCACCCAGGACAAATCTTTGTGTGATGAGCATAAAGGTTTGTTCTGTGTCTGGGTGTAATTTATCTATAATATGTATGTATTTACAAAAAAAAAATGTATTTAAGTAGTATATCAGTTGTTTAGTACCCATAACACAAGTAAATATAATTGCTTATTTTGGGACTAGATGGCGCTGTGTGAATGTAGTAGAATAGTATAGTATAGTACATTCAGCATTTCGGTAAATGTGTGAAAAAACGTTGCACAATAATTATTTAATTGCAATACTGTAATTCCTATGTTTGAAAAGATGGCAGATATCATAAAGACTGGATCACATACTTAATCACATCCACCACAGTACTTAAAGTCTTATTATACGACCCGATATCTAGGGACTTTCAGGCAACTCCCGAACACCTTTTTTTTTATTAATTTAATTATTCAGTTTCAAATATATATTTTTTTACATTTTATACATAATCGCGAAACTGCACAAGCAGTTTGTTGGCGAAAGTGGCGCTCTTACTAACTAAATACATTATAATTATAATTTAAACATTGTTTAAGCTAGTTTTACAAAACTCCAGTTCGATGACATGAACATTGTTACTTTTTATTAATTAAGAAAATACTTAAAGACAGCGTATGATATTAGTGTAGTATAATATATTAATGGATCAATAGTATATTACACTACATGGGGTTCAGGAGGCGCCATAAAGGGACCCTAGAAAGTCTAATAAGACTTATATATTTTTCCTTTAGGCAGCTATTCTAACAAATAATATTTTAATGTATCTACTAAATTTCAGCCATTATCTTTTCCATGGAGGTTGATGTTCAAATCATCGGCTTTCTGGGTGATCCTCGTGACGTACCTGAGCTTTAATGTCGGCTATGTATCGTTGGTAGTGTGGATGCCTTTCTACATGGCTGACGTACTTAAATATGATTGGAATATGGTTAGAATTCAATATGTGTTTACTCAATTATGCTAGTTTTTCGAAAATATAATCAAATATTCTTTGCATGAGCACGCTTTTTTTAAATATTCATGCCACTTTCTATAATTTATTCAAAAACATACATACTGCAAAAATTATTACCCTTCCTTTTGGCTTCGCCGATTTCGCCGATTTCGGTTTTAAATCGCTGCCAAATGTTTGAGAAATTAAATATGGTCATATAATTTTCATATACATTCATTTTCATTCATTTTTTGGGACGATCGATGGCGCTGTGTAAATGTGGTAGAATATTATATTATTATTATATAATTTATAACGATACCTACTGAAATTGCGAGTTGGTCTTCTGACACATTGTTGACACAAATTGGATAGAATAATAGTTAAAAACAAAAATGAAATACCAAGCCGAGAGCCTTGTCCACTGATGGATATAGGCCTCGCATAATTTCTGTCGTGGCGAGCGATTTTGAGCCGCCTGTAAACGTGTTCCACGCTGGCCAGACGGGTTGGTGGTTTTCTTTTCTCGCAGTGCTCTTGTCTACATAAGGTTATTCCCTTAGTCGCCTTTTACGACGCTCACGGGTTGAGGGGGTAGTGACATTATGTTTCATAATCCGTCACTACACGGATTATTAATTTTTTATTTTATTAAATAAGTATCATGATCATCATCATCATATCAGCCGCAGGAAGTCCACTGCTGAACATAGGCCTCCTCAAGAGATTTCCAATAGGGCCAGCCGGCCCTATTGGAAATCTCGTGAGTTTGCGGCCTGCATCCTAAATAAGTATAGTTAATAAAACATATTTATTTATTTAACAGGACCTCGGAATGTTGGTGCTTATGATTCTGTCGCAGGTGGTGTTCAGTATTAAGTTAAGTTTATTTTTAGATTGGATGTTAAGGAAAAAGTTAATTAAAACCCTAACTGCAAGAAAAATAAGCACAGCACTCGGTAAGTAACTTAAAGGTGACCTTTAAATTAATTACCAATCACAGCTTTCGAATGAGACCAACCATCGGCTTAAGATTGTGTTACGATTGTGTTATCAAAATTGGCCCCTAGATCTTTATCTCAGTATCTATTAAAAGTTTGAAATACTTATTGCGTATTAAATAACACTTCGTCCCATCCATTAGAAAAATAATGTTTTATTTTCACATAAAACAAAAATGAAATTATTAATAAATTCGACATTAAAACCGTAAACTATCGATTGATCAAATTTTTATTTTATTCTTTAGTCAGTATTTTACAAAATACAAATTTGATCAATTGATAGTTTACGGTTTTTAATGCCAAATTTATAATATATCTGAAGATAAGACATTATTCTTCTAATGGGACGACTTGTTTGTTCAACAGCAACCGGTGTTCCAGCATTATGCATGGCTGTATTTTGCTTTATTGGGTGCAACCGCGGTGCTGCTTTGGTGATGTGGGTCATAGCAGTTGTTGCCTCCGGTGCGATATTCAGCGGATTATACACCAATGTTATTGATGTTGCTCCAAGATTTGCAGGTAGGTTAGACTCCGCATCATCTTCGTCATCATCAGCCTGTACTAGTTTACTGCTGGACACAGGCCTCACAAATAGCACGTCACTGAGTACAATGTGAATAAGAAAATACCATCATCGGTATCAAATTTGTTCCCTATTATAATTTAAACAAATCCTTTCTAATGCGCTCTCTCGCTACAAGGAATCGGTTAACGAAATTTAAAGTTTCTAGACACAGTGGTTCGGGCTTTACGTATCAATCAGTCAGTTTCAGCTGTTATTTAAATAGATTATTTCCATTTACAAAAAAAATCCAGATACTCGATTCACAGGAATTTCCTATAAATAGAATATCTGATTGAGGTCAGATTGCAGAGGAAACGTACCCAAAAGACTAGCCACATTACCGCATTGGATGGCAAGGGTACAAATTTCACGAAACATTTTGTGAGCATTTAGTCCCTAAGTTGCAAGAGTTTCAACCCCAAAAGGCTCAAAGATGTAAGTTTCATCAAGACTTTCATATTTACGGCGCTTGAGGCACTGCAGAGTTGGCAGCAGAACCTGCTTTATTACCAGTCAGTGAAAGATGAGATGCCGCCAGTGTGTCAACGCAAGTAGCATCCCACACCAGGGGCTTACCCATCTTCCACGGAAACAGAGTCATGACGTCGGGTCGCTTACCATCACTATGCACCAGGTCGTTTGGCCCCAAAACGTCGCTAAACGCACTGTCAACAGAACTGTCATCCGCCTGGTGAATAATATAGAATCTATATATCTATAAAGCTGTAGAGTTTGTTTGTTTGTTTGAACGCGAGGATCTCAAGAACTACTGATTAATAAAATTATTTTAGTGTTAGATAGCCCATTTATCAAGGAAGGTTATAGGCTATATAATATCACACTATGGCCAATAGAAGCTGAGCAGTGGCCAAATAAAGAAAGACGGGAGCGAAGCCCCGCGTGACTTCTAGTCGTTAATAAACAAACACTAATTAGATTGCACAATGTTTTCTGTGATTACACATTGTTATGTATGTTGCAGGTACCGTGCTGGCGATTTGTGATGTTACATCAATTCTATTTCTTGTATTACATACAATAATATTTCTTCTAATTAATGTAAGTACATCTAATTGTTTAACAGTTTTTGTTTTACGTCGTTTGTTGTTACAAGCTTCCGCCTGCGGCTTTATCGACAAGTAATTCGATTCCCGTGACCATAAATAGTCTATAATACATTGAATTATAAAAAATCCAAGACTCACACTCAGTGATCAAAAAGCGGCTCTGAAAATGGAGCTCGGAAAGAGTCCAATTGTCATACAGTTGTGTCGCTGTCGATCACCAAGATGCTTGCTGCTACGACCCATCTCGAGTCGGAAAATGTAAACTTCCAGATATGTGTAATAAATCTGTAATGTATTTTAAAATTAAATACATTTTATCAAAAACTATTCTCTAAAAATCTATAATCTATCTATACTATCACTACATAGTATAAAACAAAGTCGCTTTTTCTGTCCCTATATCCCTATGTATGCTTAAATCTTTAAACTACGCAACGGATTTTGACGCGGTTTTTTTTTAATAGATAGAGTGATTCAAGAGGAAGGTTTATAGGTATTAAATACATACCACGCGGGCGAAGCAGCGGGCGGAAGCTAGTAATATTATAAAGTTTAAAAGTTTGTTTGGTTGAACGTGATAATCTCAGGAATATAATATCTCTCTCTCTTCAAATCGAACCCTGTGTTAGATAGCCCATTTATCGAGGAAGGCTATAGGCTATACAACATCACGCTACGGCCAATAGGAGCTGAGCAGCAAATAAAGAACGACAGGTGCGAAGTCTCACCTAGTGTAATTATAATTTGATAATAAACTTTACTTAATGGGTTGCTGATGATGATGATGATGATGAATAGAATTTAGTACGTGATTGTGCATATAGAGGAGAGACGTCGAATTTTTGTATATTAATGGATGCACCGTAGCGCTTAGACAAGGTTAACTTTTTGAGAAGTGGGGTACAGTGGGTAATCTCGGTCCAGCTGGCAAACTACCTTCCTATCGCCCTACTAAAGACCGCTGCCATAATAAATTAGTGTTGTGTTTTTACTGGCAGCAGACTAGAAATGGAAGGGGTTTGAGAACATGGTTGTGATTCCCTGGTATTCCAGGCACACATTGGTAACGGTAAGGCAGCCGTACTGTTTTCCACCGTAGTGGTATTAAAAAGTTTTGTTGCTTGCAGATGACTGGGCGAAATTTATTCATCACAACAATAGTTGTGTACCTGATTGGGTTCGTTGTATTCTCTGTGGGAGCTTCAAGCGGGGAGCAGCAATGGATCGTGCCGCCCAAAGATGATGAAACTGAATTGACTCCTACACAGGATAATGCAGAAACTACAAATCAAGCGACAACACATAATACACAGTTATAAAAAACATTACCTTCCTTTTTCGCAGTCGGGTAAAAAATATAAAATTTGAATTTTCCCTCCTCAATCCCTTTGTTTTTTTTTTCATCATTACAACCTTTAAATGTCCCCTTGCTGGGCACGGGTATCCTACAAACATTTTGGAGGGATATAGCCTACTATACAGCGCTAGCCAGACGGGTTGGTATAGGGTTTTGTATCGAATTTTCCGTTTCTCGCAGTCCTCTTTTCTACGTAAGGTTATATATAATACGCGTGAACTACCTTGGCCGGCTTGAACGTAGCTTTCGCGCATATCCCGTGTTAAAATTATGATACCATTACACCCCCCGCTCCTATCACCGGTGAGTTCCATAGTTGTTTACTGCGCAGCCACTCGTGCGATGTTCAGGCCGGTCAACTTAAATCACGCACCGAGACTCAGACTCCACTCAGACTATACGAATATTTGACAACGATATCAAAATCGACTTAGTCAGATGTCAAAATACCATGTACGGCCTTTTTTATTGCCTGAAGTGGTAAATAAGCAGGCAGCCCACCTAGTGGTAAATGGTTACCGCCGCTAATGGACGTTGGCAATGCTAGGGGCACAGCCAAGCCAAGCATTTGTGTCCAGCCGATACTAGGAACGTAAAATTATACATTTGTCTGTTTTTTTTTTTATGATATAGATAACTAAGAAGCGCTGGTGGCTGAATGGATAAGGGACCGGTGTGCAAATCACGCGGTCCGAGTTCGATCCCAACCGGCAGTACCAACGTGGATTCCACTTTGTTGAATTTATATGTACTAATCAAGTGACTTACCATCTGCTAACGGTGAAGGAACACATCGTGAGGAAACCCACATACCCTAGAAGAAATTCTTTGAGTATGTCTGATCCACCAACCCGCAC
The DNA here is from genome assembly GCA_905147015.1 of Laspeyria flexula. Taxonomy (NCBI): domain Eukaryota; kingdom Metazoa; phylum Arthropoda; class Insecta; order Lepidoptera; family Erebidae; genus Laspeyria; species Laspeyria flexula. The sequence continues at coordinate 3,229,157 of LR989964.1, read as the reverse complement.
TAGGCCAGCGTGAGTAGATTATGGCCTAAACCCTCTCAGCTCTCTAGTTAGAGGAGAGGAGAAGGAGACCCGAGCCCAACAGTGGGATATTAATGGGTTGCTGATGATGATGATGATGATGAACTAAGGAAATATTTTTGAAAATTCAATCTCTGAGAAGGGAAGTGGAGCTGCGGGCGACTGCTAATAATAATTAAATAACTTATTTTATTATCGTTTTAAGCACCTGGTTTTTTTGTTTTGATGTCCAAATCTTATCAAGCGGATGTGTATATGATAAAACCACCTTTTATCGTAATAAGTTGCATTTGTACGTAAGAGATTATTATAACCACACGTATGGCTGTTTGTTTTATTAATTTTTTTGTGAAAACAAAGTAAAAATATAAAAAAGTTTGGTTTTTTATTGACAGTGAATATTAATGTAAAGTTTTAAATATGGCTATCGTAACGGAGGTGCCTGCTCAAGGCAATTGCTTGGAAAGTAAGTTGTGTTTTTCATCTTTTGTAAGTATTAACACAATGAATGCTACGCCGTAGACACAATAGAAAAAAAAACTATCGTGTCTACTACGGCGTAGCATTCGATGTATTAGGCGCACCATTCTCCAACAAAAAAAATTCTAGTGTTGGATAGCCCATTTATCGCAGAAGGTTATAAGGCTATATAACATCACGCTACGGCTAATAGGAGCTGAGCAGTGGCTAAATAAAGAACGACGGAAGCAAAGCCCCACACAACTTCTAATATACTTAACGTCTGTTTCACCACTGGCATAATAAGTGCTAGATAGCCTATATGAAATTTTCTTGACAGATTTTTGACGTATTTTGCATATAAAATCTGTTAAAAAACCGGCCAAGAGCGTGTCGGGCCACGCTCAGTGTAGGGTTCCGTAGTTTCCCGTCCGACACAAAAATATTATGTAAACGAAGTTAAAAAAAAAATACGGGCAAATGAAACTTGACCTCTGGATTGTATAGGCGCTCATACGATTCAGGGACCAAATTATATTGGTTAACTGCAGTTTCCATCTGTTGTTTCCATCCAAGTTCAAAATAATTTTCCTAGAAAGTCCTTATAAAGTTCTACTTTTCAGATTTTTTTCGTATTTTCTAAACTTATGGTTCAAAAGTTAGAGGGGGGGGGACGCTTTGTTTTTTACTTTTGGAGCGATTATTTCCGAAATTATTGACATTATCAAAAAATGATTTTAGTAAACCCCTATTCATTTTTAAATACCTTTTCAACAATATATCACACATTAGGGTTAAAATTAAAAAAAAAAACACTTCCCACTTTACATATAGGGGGGCTACCCTAATAAAACATTTTTTTCGAATTTTTATTTTAGCACTTTGTCGGCGTGATTGATACACATATTGGTCCCAAATTTCAGCTTTCTAGTGCTAACGGTCACAGAGATTAAGCGAGGACGGACAGACAGACAGACAGACAGACAGACATGGCGAAACTATAAGGGTTCCTAGTTGACTACGGAACCCTAAAAATGTCTCAAGTAGTTTCTTAGACACTTACCTATTTGAAGGTGGAGAAACAGGAATTGTATAAAAATAAGCTAATAGAAAATTTAAGATCTATAAATTATCTGATTCAGATTTTGCCTACTTATTTTCGTTTGGTTGGAATGGAGAGAAGTGAGAAAAGTGAAAACTGTGAAAAAAGGCTGTAGGCTGCGGTAACCGCTTACCATCAGACGGACCGTACGTCTGTTTGCCACCGACGTGGTATAAAAAAAAAATGTCCTTTTTATATTTTATTTATTTTGTATTAGCGTTCCAGGCTACACTAAATTTTATAGTCTGCATATCGTTTGTTTCCTTGTAATCTGAGCCTACATAATCTAATCTGACATACTTTTGTTATATATCCTTTGTCCAATGATTTTATTTATGAGTCAGTAGATTACGACGATATTGCAGTCGCTCGTGGAAGTATTGGAAACAAACTCTTGGTCTCTTGACGTTTAAAGCCGTGCTACATGGTTATAAACTTGCCTTCCACAGAGGTGCCCTTGGTGGATTCCAACCGTGTGCTTTTGTAAACCAAATTTCATACAAACATACAACAATCTGTAACGAATTTGTATATCATCATCATCATATCAGCCGCAGGAAGTCCACTGCTGAACATAGGCCTCCTCAAGAGATTTTAAATTTGTACATACTTAAAAAAATGTGTACTTCCCATTTTAGGTTAACAGGTACATGCTGACTTGCTGTAGAGTATTTCCCCAGCAACCCCTAGTAAAATTTGAAGAAACTCGGTATCGTAGCGAGTGTATACAACTGCTGCGATAAGAGGTCCCGGGTTCGATTCCCGGGTCGGACAAAATAGGTGTTGGGTTTTTCTAGCATAAAATCCTTAGTAGCAGCCAGCAGGTGTTTGGATATAAATGTTCCCGGTTGATGACAATAGCCTCACCCTCTAGTATATAGTACCTAACATAGCTGGCGAAATGTGGGTGTAATGCACCTTTGCCTACCCCTTCGAGGAAAGGTTTATGTTTAAACTAGAAGACACGCGTAGCTTCGCTCCCTCGCATATAGCCTATAACCTTCCTCAATAAATGGGCCATCTAACACAAAATGATTTTTTAAATTGGAGCAGTAGTTTCTAAGATCCCAACGTACAAACAAAGTCTTTAGCTTTATATTTGTAAAGTGTAGACAATATAATTAGTATAGAAAAGCTTCATTTCAAGAATCTTCTTCTACTGCACTTTTAGTCGTTTTACAAACTTTGTCTAGATCTTAGTAATATCATATACAATACATCCAGCCATATTTAAAAAAAAAACATACCTAAATGTAACTAATAAAATTCAAGTTTTTCTCCACACGGCTCGTGTTTCTATTACGATTCGTTGGTACATTTTAGAGGTTTTTTATTATATTTTTCGGTCATAATGGCTAGATCTTTGTACTAATGTGCACGAAGTATTGTTTGGTTAATAGGACGTTTCTTCATTTTGATTATGTATAATTTCACAATTATGTATACTTTAAAATATCAATGAGAAAGGCTTATAAGATTTGTTTCCACAGAGTACGTGTCAGCCCGGAACATAGTCGTTCTGTTGGGCTTCACCGGCTTCAGCATCATACAAGGACTGATGATGCACTTTCCTATGACGTTAACAATACAAGTATGTATCCAATCTATCATTTTACCTATAGGTATCTATATCATATCCATTGTTTGGTAGTTTAGTTTTAGTTGTAAATATTCTTTTCTTGTAAATAATGTATTTGTATTATTACTTAAATTTCAATACAAATTAAATAAATTCTAACCTTTATCCTTATTTACTTTTATATTCTGCTGCGTCATTTTGCACGCTACACTACTCAAATTGTAATTCACAAAGAATTATAATTATCTAGCAACTAAAAAGCGTGCCGTCAGTTTCTTACCAGTTCTTCTCGTAGCTCATCCCTGACCGCGAACTGGGGGACATGAGCGGGAGTCCGATGATGCTAAATTACACACTTCGAAGGCAAAATTACAGGCGAACCAATCAGAGCTGCTGAATAAGATTATAAGACCATTGGCTTACCTTTGTGTTGGTGATCCCCCCCTGGTCGTAGGAGTTATAGGAAAAATAGTGTCGGCTAATGTGGAGGCGATCATAAGGTATTTGAACTTCGGTCGTGGTCACAATCTGACTCCTTACTTCATGCTATACTTACAATAAGCAAGTTTTGAAAAATAAATCTGAATAGACTTTCGATTGGTCTGCCTTTGGACAGGATCATGTGAGTCCCGGATCACCGCTATTTCCTAAACCTGCGTTATCTAGTTAAGAGAAAACACAAACTTTTTTAAAGAAGAGAATAGACAATGGATAGGAAAATGTGCCAGGATTATTCTCAACCCGTAACAAAATCTTTAAATACATAAATTTAGATGCGCTTTTCACGTAGTATGGGTTTGTGTTTCAACTGCGTCTATTGTTTCAGAGTCGTCGATCAAATCCAGAGGTATTGAATGATGAACAATTTGCGATTACTTACAGTTCTTACTTTTGCGGATATCTTTTGGCCAGTCAATTATTAGGTAACTATACTACAGAAGATGTGTTCGCTTAATGACAATAGTACCTAAAAAATGTAATAATAATGTAGTGAGTTGACGGACTAAGAATACATAATGTCACATCCCATCGCATGCATACGCAGACAAGAGCATTGCATATATACCCAGAATCAGGGGGTAGAAGAGAAGAGACCGAATGAGTTGATTTTATTATTTTTAAAGAACCATGAAGTCAATTACTACCTCGGTGGCACACTGGGAGTCATGAAAGAGGTCCCGGGTTCGACACCCGTGTCGGGTAAAAATTCAGTATCAATATTAAATTCTATGTAGCCCGGAGCTTGAAACCAAATGTACCCTCTTGATGGTATAGGCTCCCCCATTTCATGGGACCTAAGTAGCTAACGTAATGATGATGATGAATGATTGTAATGAAACTGTGTGTGTGTGAATTAAAAGATCAAATGGAAGAAAAAACATTTTGCTAACTGCTTTATTTTTTTAAACAGGTTTTTTCCGCTCCCATCGTTTCGAGTATTCGCCAAAATGGGTGATATTGTTTGGTGTGCTCATCAACGTAATCTGCACGCTGTTCATCCCCTTGGCCTTCTACAGCTTTTACTTCGTTGTTGCTTTCTTGCGATTCAACATGGGCGTAGGAGCAGTAAGTAACCTGTACTACACGACCAAAACAATTAGGCGCATTAAAGCTAGACATTTTTATTTTTATAAAACCAACTTAACCAAAATTTTACTTAAGCTCTGGTTTCCTCCAATAGCGGTGGCGTCATTAAAAGGACGCAATATGATGGCCGCAAAAAGACGGCCGTAGGCACGTGGAATGTTAGAGATTTCGACGGCCATCTTTTAAGGTGAACAGACCACAAAGTACGTGTCAACGGTTGCAAATCTTGTTTTTATGGACAACGTTTCAGTGACGGTACCGTTATCCTAGGAAACCAAAGCTTTACACGTACCTACACGACTGCTGTCATGTCACTAGGGGAAGCGAAGGGGTAAAGTCAAGGTGCAATTGTTTTGGTCGAGTAGAATTTTTTTTATGCCACGACAAACTGTAGCAAATATGTGTACGCCTAGGCGGTAACCGTAATATATGGACGACTGCAACACCACAGGCATCACGATTGCGTTTCCAACCCTTCGAACCGTAAACATAGCACTGATCGTTATTTCATAGTTTTTTTTTCTTAAGAAACAATGGACCATATATATATATATCTTATATGTATCAAAATAATGGTTTATTTAATATATATATTTATATAAAGAAAAAAAGGTAGATAAAATCAAACCCTGCGTACGCGCAGACCGATCACTGCAGGCCAAAACACACCTTGCTATAACCGGACCTTAATTGATGTTCAGGGTTATGGCTGTAATTTTGATTTTAAAAATTGAAATTAACAGGGCGTGGTATTACCAGCTCTCAAAGTCATGTTATCAAAATGGACGCTACCAGAAGAACGAAATAGAACGAGAAATCTGGAACATACGAGCACACTACTTGGCTTTTTCATTGCTATATTAACATCTGGAGTTATTGGTGATAGTGCGGGTAAGTAATAAGTTGGTATAGCATAAAAAAATATATGTTGACTGTAAATAGTTATCGTAGTGTAAAGAGGATAGGGAGTTTATCAAAGCAAGTTAAATATTAACAAATTTGAAAAAATCTGATGTAACCGCTGTCTGGTAACAAAATAGAGAATGGTAATTTGAAATAGTAAAATTACTTGTTACTTACAAAAATGTTAGGATCTTGAGGCCAGCTGGCACTAAATGCGGGGGCAGTACAGGCATTTCATCATTATTTCATACATACAAATAATTATGACACTATATTATATTTAATTACTAACTGTGCCTGCGAGTGGAGGCAACTCGTGGAACTCGTGGAGTTTTTATTTTTTTTACGGAACCCTGATATTTTTTCCAAAATCAAAGTAGCCTAAGTTACTCCTTGTGACATTAGCTATCCGCCACTGAAAGTCCCATCGAAATCGGTGCAGCCGTTCTAGAGATTAGCCGGAACAAACAGACAGACAAAAATTGATAAAAATGTTATTTTGGTTTATGTACCGTACATACATTCATATGCATGTAGTAGAAAGCGGTTTTTTTTATATTACAAACAGACACTACAATTTTATTTATTTGTATTTGTATAGATAATGTGCGTAGTGACTTAGACAGCAACAATTTCATATTATTATATATATATTAACATGGTGCAACGCAAAAAACACCAAACATTATTACAAGTTTTATAAATTTGTTTGTTCCTTGCAGATTGGTATTTCGTATTTTACATAATGGGTGGTCTCTCACTGATCTGGTGCGTATTGTGGACTCTGTGGGTACAAGACACACCGCAAAAGCAGCCGTTCATCAGTGCTGAGGAGAGAAACACGATCGTTACTGCGCTGGAAAAAGAAGAATATGATCCGTATGAGGTAGCCAACTTGCGTTTTTATATTATCAGGGATCTTATTACGAACTCTTAATTCGAGTCAGTGATAATATGAAACAAAACTTAAATTTCTAACTGATTATGTTTGACGGCTAAATGTCAGCTAAGAAATAAGAAAATTAATCGAAAATAAGAGGCCTTACATATATATATGTATACGTATATAAATATATCTTGCCTCTTTCCCAATAGATGGTTAGGCAGAGATCATTTCCTTCCACGTGACATATTATGTTAATCGTCGCTTCTCCACCGTCTCTCAATCAAATCTACAACATTTTATAAATGCCTGCTTAAAGCTCTCCTGACTTTCTATTTGTTAAGAACATTTTCTAGGTTTTCCTCTTTCAAATGTCCACTCACTCTTGCTTTATATATTCAATTTGTCACTCTTTCTTCATTCATTCTCTCCACTATCCTTCGTAGTTCGTACTAATTTGCTAGGCAATTTATAATAAGGACCCAGGGTTCATCATTATCTTCATCAGCAACCCATTAAGTCCCACTGGTGGGCTTCTCTCCTCTAACTAGAGAAATGAGAGGGATTTTTTTAGATTTTTAGGTTGCAAAATATAAATTATTCACTTTTTTTTGCAGAACATACCGATTCCTTGGCGTGAAGTGCTTACTTCAAAACCATTCATGGCGACTCTGTTTGCGTTCGTGAGTTGTAACTGGGGCTTATATATGCTAATGTTCCACCTACCTAGGTTTATGCATCATGTTATGTATTACCCAATAATGCAGGTTTGTAGAAAAAGTTTTGGATTATTTTATTTTGATTGTGATCTTATAAAGTGTCTCTTATATTTTACATAACAATTTTAAAATTTCAGGTTTCTTTGATTATTTCGTTTGCAGTGTTGGGAATGTGGTTCGTCTTCATGGGATTGATTAAACTGTTAAAGTGGATGCAACAAAACAATAAATGTACGGCGTTGGATGCTCGCAAGATAGCCACTGCATGCGGTAACCATTTTTGGCTAATACCCAAACTTCCTTTGATACAGCCAGTACGCCCGTACTGGCGTAGTACGAATAAAAATGTCACTACATTCTCTGTCAAGTCCTGTGCCTTTCTCAGACTGAAATAGCGCTAACAGGCGGAGAAAATCATTTTTCATGGTTTTTAACGCTTTTTTTTTGTGCCTAATAATATCTTTTATTTTTAGCGACAGGGATACCGTCATTATTCCTCTTCATAACATGCTTCTTGTATGTTCCCTACAATGGTGGAGTTGTAGCTTTGGTATTCTTAACAATAATGAGTACTGGGGGCATGTACTACGGGTTCTATTCCAACTACTACAAGATTGCACCCAACTTTGCTGGTAAGTCTACCTGTGTTCTTAGTTATCAATAATTTAAAAGCCAGCCAGTACATGAAACTTGGAACGAGTTGGTGGGACACAACATTTTTGTCGGTGAGGGACTCTACTTCTTAGGACTTGTCGTCGCACAAATTAAATGCGATGAGTGTTGTGTTTCCAGTTGAAATTAATAGAAATTTAAGCAATATATACCTATTATTGCACGCATGAAAATTTTGAGACTTGGAATAGTTAACAAAAACAAAATTAGTTTCTGCCAAATTTTGGTCATTGGTTGAAATATGGGGTGAACATTCAAATTTATAATTCTATTTTTCTTTTCGTAGATAAACTGATGGATGTCACAGATACAATTCTCATCATAGTAAGGATAGCAGTGCCTTTCTTTATTGCGGGATGTGCACCTGTAAGTATAACTTGAGTACTATATTATTATGATATACATAGTTTTCGACTGGCCTAGTGGTTAGTGACCCTGACTGCTAAGCCGGAGGTCGTGGGTTCGATCCCCACCCAGGACAAATCATTGTGTGCTGAGCATAACGGTTTGTTCTGTGTCTAGGTGTAATTTATCTATAATATGTATGTATTTACAAAAAAAAATGTATTTAAGTATATCAGTTGTTTAGTACCCATAACACAAGCATATATCATTGCTTAATTTGGGACTAGATGGCACTGTGTGAATGTGGTAGAATATTATTATTATTATTAATTATTCAATTTTTTTTTCAGGAAAGGTCATTTGAAGTTTTATACGGATTGACGACTACGTTGTACATGTTTGCTCTGATAATATTTACCTTGTTCGCGAGTATTGAGGAACAACCATGGAACAAGCTCACTGACAACCCTATCTTTGAGAGAAGAAAATTTGTATTCTAATTACGAGTATGTTAACTTTTTAAAAAAGTTACTTAAACGTTACATGAATATGTATCAGGATGTTTCTGGCTAATGCCCTCACTCTGAAAATTGAAGCGAATTTTTTTTTATTTTTTTTATGCCACAACGGTGGCAAACGTAATTGATTGAAATTGTATTTCAGAGTAAGGTCGCTGTTGCTTTAATATTTGATTATTTAATCAAAATACTATGTATATTTTCTGAAATCGTGTAGGTTGTATATTACTTAAAATTAAATATTTTTATGATTATAGTTTTTGTTATTCAAATGGAAATTAAATATTATATATTCTATATTTTTTAAGCTTTTTATTGCTCTATGTGTGAGCGGGCCAAGTGATAACTTTCTATGTAAGTGATGAAGCAACGATTAAAACTTAGATCCACCTAGGCTGTTTTAGTCATAAAAATAAAGTTTTTATAGATTGAACCTTGTTTTGTTTTATTTTCTAATTGTAATAATGGTTCTGGATTAATTTACCAGTATAATCCAACTAGACTGCGCAGCTTTGCCTTTGACGAGGCAATTGCCGCATGAGGCATATCGGTCTGTTGTTTTGCTTAAAGGAATCTTGGTTGTTTGCCGCACGCAGTATGGAAGTACACGTATCTAATTATGTAATTCACAATAGAGATAGTCTCGCGATCGAACCTTAGATTCCTCAGCGAATGATTCCTGCTTAGTGCTGCTTGCTCAGTGTGGATCCGAAATAAACTTTACCAAACCTATTGTAAAAATTCGTGTAATGATATAAAGTGATTATCTTATCACGACCGAGGTACCCAGTTCTTGTTTTGATGTGTAGGTAAATCTTATCAGACGGATAAGTGGTCAGTGTTATCATATTATAGTTTAGTTGGAGTTGTACGTAAGAGATAAAAATAACTACACGTACCTATACCTGTTTATTTTTGTTTTAGTTTACGTCAAACTATATACGTAATAAGTTGATTTACCAATGGTGTAGTATTTAATGTAAAAAGTGTTTAATATGGCTATCGTAACGGAGGTGCCGGTTCGAGGCAATTGTTTAGAATGTAAGTTTTCTTTCATCTCTTCATTTTAATAATATTTTGCCGAGGGTGTAGTTATAGCTAACAATGGACACTTTCACCATAAAAAAGGAAATTATTTAAATATTTTCAACAACATCATATTAGAAGCAAAAATATCGGATGAATTGACCATAAGAAACAATCTCACCCACACTCTCATGACTTCTCATGTTTCCTATAGTAATAAGGATTAACAATGATGAACCTTTGCAAACTCATCGAGCTATGTCACCTGGGAGTAGAGCCAGCCACCAGAGAAAGTTGACCTACTGTTTTGGAACCCGCAAAGGATTTAATCAGAAATAAGATGGGGGTTAGAAAGAAAGTAAAAAGATCTCATGAAACAACAGAGTGTGAACAAAAAAGTGAATATGTGATTCCAAAAGCAAATGTTTCAGTTAATTCAGTGATACATATTATTATTTATATCTATTTACATAAAACCCAAATTGACACTTTTATTCAGGATTTCCAATGGGAAATAGCATTATTTGTTGGACAACGGTGTCCAATATGGCGTTAAAATAATTATTAACAGTTTCTAGGTTATTTTGTTGAAATAAACTTTACATAATTTTAAGTAGGTAGGTACAAATAAATAAGCAAAAATCAAACTTACCATGTGACCTTATTGCGAGTGAGAGAGGCCATTTATAACATATTTCTTAAGGTTAGATAATTTCGTTGACAGGTTAATTAGATTTGTTTCCACAGTGTACGTGTCAGCCCGGAACATAGTCGTTTTGTTAGGCTTCACCGGCTTCAGCATCATACAAGGACTGATGATGCACTTTCCTATGACGTTAACAACACAAGTATGTAACCATCCTTTTTAGGAAAATAAATCTTATAGTACATCAATTTAGATGCGCTTTTCGCGAATCAAATCGATTCAATTAAACGTAGGTAGTTGTGTCCTTTTAACGAGTTTCTGTTTCAATTTCGAGTATTGTTTCAGGGTGGTCGACCATACCACGATGTATTTAATGAAGAACAATTTGCGATAACTTATAGCTCTTACTTTTGTGGATATCTTCTAGCCAATAAATTTATAGGTATGTACTTAAATAAATGTAAATGACTTAGTAAATATAGTTTTGTAGTTAGAGGCACGTAGTACTAAAAAAGATGGTGGCTGAATGGGAATGTGATTGACGTGCATGACACAATCGTTACACAATGGTAAGCCGATGGTCTCATTCGCCAGCTGTGATTGGCTTACTAAGTCAATCACGCCATATTGCTGGTCTGTGATTGCTCTATCCGTCTGCTATCGACGTGTGTAAATTAGCAGAATCGACCACCTGGCTTAGATCTCGATAGGTAGAATCATTATAGATTTCAATTCGTGGATCATTTGGATGGATCGTGGATCAATTCGTGGATTCATGGAGCCATCTACTAATGGTGGGGGATAAATACCGTGGAGCAAGACACAATTTATAAAATTATCATAAAATGAGTCACAGACACGGCACAGATCGTAGTCACGGTCTCGGTGCAATTCGATCGAAACGTCGGGCAAATAAATAAGTTATTTACTATTCCTTACAATATAATACGTGACGTAGACCCGTTTTATGATAATTTAATATGTGTACAAGCGCGAAAGTTTAAATTTTATACACAATAATATTTTATACAGGACCAATGCTAACGGTATCTCTAATCCACTTAAAAGCATTTAACCGAAGCATTCTCGGGTCTTTACGAGAACACCTCAGCATTAGGGCAACATTGGTTAATATAGTTATAATAGTAGAGCACAATGGAAGAAAATTTTGATAACCACATTATTCTTTAAAACAGGTTTTTGCCGAATCCACCTTTTCGAGTATTCGCCGAAATGGGTGATATTGTGCGGTGTGGTGATTAACGTGATCTGCACGCTGCTCATACCCTTTTCCTACTTGTACGTGTCTTACTTCGCGGTTGCTTTCATGCGATTTACCATGGGCGTAGGAGCTGTAAGTATATCCATGTGACTATCTAATAACATCTTGCTTTCCATGTTATGTAGTTATGATAAATTGAAAATTATGATGTAAGTGTCAATTTAGATACGAGAATGTGTAATCAATTTCTAACACTCATACCAAACAGATAAGGAATGGTTATAGGCATTTGAGACGTTATGTTGGAGAGAGATATAAGTTTGTAGTAGGTATATACAATAATCTGATAACAGAAAAAATAATAAATGAAGAAATATTAGAAAGAGTTAATGAGTGGAGACAGTTGTTGAAAACAATAGACTAGAATAGACTAGAATTGAAGTTGAAAGTTGATTGGCCTCTTTATCAAAAAAGACAATTTATTTTAGACCATTTAAAAGAAAAAATAGCGTGTGTAGGAGAGGCCTACGTTGTAATGGTGGCTGTAATGGTGATGATGGTACAAAGAAATAAACTGAGAAAATAGAGGAAGGAGCACCGAGAAGAAGCTTCAGCTAGTGAACAAGTTAAATGGAGTTGAGTCATATCAACCTTCAAAGGACAGAGATCAGTGGCGGTTTCAAAAGAAAAGAATTCAGCATATAACTATACGTAATTATTACTAAGTTGTAATATTAAAATTGTCTATATCTCGTGGACCATCAATATTTAAAGTATTTTTTCGAAATAACTAGTATTTCTTTGTTAACTCTTTTGAAGTCGGTTTAATTGACCTTTTATTCTTCTGATTTTATAATATTTATTCAATTTACAGGGCGTTGTTTTACCAGCTCTAAAAGTAATATTATCGAAATGGACGCTGCCAGAAGAACGCAGTAGAACGAGAAACCTGGAGCATACAAGCACACTACTTGGCTTTTTCATTGCCATATTAATATCTGGATTAATACGTATTAGATCTGGTGAGATTTCTAATAACGAAATAAGTATATAGCATGGCACAGCGCCGACAGCATAAAGCAAAACATTATTCTACAAGTTTCCTAAATTACTTATTTGTTATTTACAGATTGGGATTCCGTATTCTATATAATGGGTTGTCTCTCTCTGATCTGGTGCGTACTGTGGGTGGTATGGGCTCAAGATACACCGCAGCAGCAACCGTTCATTAGTACTGAGGAGAGGGAGATGATTGTCACTGCGCTGGAAAAAGATCTATATGATCCATATGAGGTACAAAAAACACTAAGCTCTTAGAACTATCAGCCAAGTGATGATTTTATATCTATGTTTTGAACTCTAATACCATATTCAACCTATTCTTAATATTTATCTGACTTTTTTACTGTTTAATGTATTAGATCGTCACCTTAAAAGCAGTGTCAATTGACTGGAAATTCTAATAACTAAAAAGTAGTCAATTGACGCTTCCTTTAATAGCCCTCTTGGCCACACTTAATATTAATTCAGAAAACTATTATTATATTGCTTAGAATTAGGAATGAATAATAAGAAAGTCGCAATTTATATCTCATTCAAATTTATATATTTTCAGAACGTACCAATTCCTTGGCGTGAAGTTCTAACTTCAAAACCATTCATGGCGACTCTGATTGCGTTCGTGAGCTGTAACTTCGGCTTTTATATGATGTTGTTCCACCTTCCAAGGTTTATGTATTTTTTTATGCATTACCTAATATACGAGGTCTGTATACTTACTTATGGATTTGTAATGTGTTGTTAGATAGGTATTATTAGATAAGTTACATATATTTAAAAAAGTTGTTTTGAGACTGTTAAGAGACTTAAATTGTTAATATTTTATTATTGGTTCTTTGTTTTCTACTATAATTTATATACTTATAGATATTTTAATTAAATTTAATATTTTTTTGAATTGAATACTCTGTGTTACCTTATTAGTTTTATTACGCATGTTGTGACACTTTAAAATGTTGTACATTTGATTTAATACTAACGTTGACTTTATTTTTAGATGTAAGCATTAATGTAACAACTACTAAGTAGTTGTCCAAATAAACAATAAATAAATAATTGCGCTTGTCGATTTAAATTACAGGTCGCTTTGATCATTTCGTTTGCTGTATTGGGAACGTGGTTGGTGTTCATGCATCTGAGTAAACTGTTAGTGTGGATGCAACAAAATAATAAATGCGAGGAGTTGACTGCTCGGAAGATAGCCACTGCATGCGGTGAGAAGTTTTTCAATTCATGCCTGTTGATTCTCACAAATTTGTATGGCATATTTTATATTTTTTGGACAGTCGAGTTCATTAATATATTGGCACCATCAAGGATTCAAAATATTGTGAGCGTTGAAAAGCTCAATAAATACTATAGAACCTGGATCAAATATATGTCCTCATGTGAATGGTTCAATAAAATATGCTGTACATTATGCAATAAGTTATAGTCAGGGTGACTTTCAACAAAAATATCTAATGATGGTGCCAATATATTAATGAACTCGACTGTACATGTATAGTAGACCATATATTTGCTTTACCACTTTTAAAAAAAATCATCAAAATTAAAATTTAAGACTGGCGACGCCAACATTAATAAATGATTCAAGACTCATTATTAATGTTGGCGTCGTGCACTGTTGACGTTCCTACTGTACTGATGTCACTTGCAAGCAAAAATAGACATTATTGTTTTGTGATATGTGATATACATTTACCTACTCTAAGGGTGGTAAAACAATTTTATTGTCGACTGTACTTCGCAGAATGTAATTTTTAATTATTCGAAAAATGTCAAGGGACAAAGACAGGCACAAACTGCCGCTACATGTTTTTTTTTATGCATTGTTCGTAATAAAATCTTTTATTTTCAGCGACGGGGATACCGTCATTATTCCTCTTCATAACATGCTTCTTGTATGTTCCCTACAATGGTGGAGTTGTAGCTTTGTTATTTTTAACATTAATGAGTACTGGCGGCATGTACTACGGTTTCTATTCCAACTACTACAAGATTGCACCAAATTTTGCTGGTAGGTCTAATGTTTTATTAGTTACCCCAATACATACAATTTGAAATTAGATTGTAAGACACAAATATTTTTTCCGTGTAAGTATATTTTTTTCACGGAATCGAAAATTAGCCTTTGAAGTCTTTTACACGGTTTTTTGTGCAGTAATGATGTAACAAGGAGGGCGTTACTGTCCTTCAAATTCATTTATAATTTCACTGCACAGTCTGCACAGCTATTCGTGTCAGAATATATTATGAAATACGGCTTATTTATTAAGCAAAGAGAATTTAAGTTACTTTCAAGCTTAGGTATGTATGACTTGAAATATTAACAATTTTATGAGTAAGACTTGTAAATTTTATGTAAATCTAAAAAAAATATTGAATGGCGTTAGTCGAATTTTGAACAGTGGACGATTATTAATTTTTTTTCTCTTTCCATAGATAAGCTGATGGATTTCACAAATACTATTCTCATCATAGTAAGGATCGCGGTGCCTATGTTTATTGCAGGATGTGCACCTGTAAGTGTTTTCGTTTGTTTCCTACATTTTACACAAACATTCGCCTTGTTTATACATTTGCTTCATATTACCTCACACAGTTCGTAGCCGACTTCATGTGACAGCAGCAGACGAGGCAAGATGCTGCAGTCATGATTCAGAAATCGACAACGCATTGCTTGTTGCTGGCTACGTAGGGTATTTTATACAAATACATAGAAGCCAGTAGAGATGGGTCATTAACAGATTTTTGGTTTATGTAATTTAACATTAACGATCAACGATAAACAGGTTGAAAATGCTGTTAAATTATTAACAGATTTTCAATTTTAATTGTTAGCGTTAACATTAACATTAGCGTTAACATCAAAATACGTTGACGTAAAATAACAGATTATATAATCAACCGATTTTTTGGGAAATTAACTGCTAATATTTTCAACCTGTTTTTTCATGATTAACGGTTAATTCGTTTACGAATGAAAAGCTGTTAAAAAAACAGTTTATTGATTCAACGACCACCTCTAGAAGCCAGTAGTTTCCCTACACATGTCGGCTTCTGCTGTCGCGTGAAGACGGCTACGTACCGGCACATTTAGAACTACCTACTTATTTATAGATATTTTGTATATAACCAATAGGTAAAGTAGAAACAGTCATAATAATATTTTATTTTTCCAGTATGCGTCCTATGAGGTATTATACGGATTGACGACTGCGTTCTACTTGTTTGCGCTGATTACATTCACTTTGTACGGAAGTATTGAGGAACAACCATGGAACAAGCTCACTGACAAACCTATCTTGGAGAGAGGACAATTTTTAAATGCATAACTTATTGTTTTATATTATTTTATGGAAATTATGTAATACTTACTATCCAATTATAGCGTTTGTAATAATAATTGTTGACAGAATGCGGCTTCTGTGTTGTTACAATATAGTTTTAATATAATTTCATCAAAATTCTATGTGAGTTACTTTCTGAAATGTATATTTTATGAAATTGAAAAAAAAAAATTTTTTTCAAAACAAACGTAAAACAAAACCCCAATGTATTATTATGTATTTATAATATATTCTTTTATAATGACATTGTTGCTTACTGACTTACTAATATATAATTATCACACTATTTATGTATCACACTCTTTCTGCACTACCCTTTAGGTTGACTGGTAGATAATGCCGTGTGGTATTAATACCGCCTTATAGGTACATGTATTCTGTACACTAAGTTTAAAAAAAATTATAACGATGCATAATCCAGCCTTAACACATGATTCTTGTCCGGTTCATCATCTTCTTCGGCCACCATGTTAAATGGTTCTTCGTCAACACTTGCGAATAGTGAGAACACGATGAATGCAAATAGGTATAACGTTGCTGTGAGAATGTATAGTATTGATCGGTAAGCGTCGTCCTAGAAAGAAAATTAATTAAAAAAAGAGTATATGAGTATTTAAGACGTATTAATTACTTAGGTATTGTACTTACTGAAGTTAATCCGGCTATAGATATAGGCACCATTATTTGGATAATGATGACAATAGTGTCGGTCAGATCCGTCAAGTTGTCTGCAGAAAAAATATGGCATTAATATTTTCCCCTTGAAAAATTAGGCAGAAGTTTATGACATAAACATGTACCTATTACATTTTGTCAGCCCCTCTGGACAAGTGCCAAAAGCATCAATTACATTCCGTTTTTTTTCAACTTTTTAAATGTTACATCGTTTCATTTTACTGACACCGTGGCGGTGAACGTGGTCTTCTTGCCAGTAACATCAATGTGCCGGGGTTGATGGAAGGTAAATTTTATTGTATTGGACTTTATTTTTTATATAATAAACTAGCTGACGTACCCAACTTTGAGCTGGGAGTTGATTTGAGATTGAAAGTTGACTTGAGTTGGACTTGAGTTGAGTTGGACTGTCCTAGAAATTTCTAGAGAGAGAAACTTCCTACTTTATATCTTGAAAAGCACGCCTTTCGGTTAAAAATGGGAACCGTCTTCATGGATGGGATGAGGGTTACTACTCCATATGACTCTTGCTCGTACCGGGACTCATTTCTGAGTTTAAGCGGCACGTACATTGTTCACTTTCTCATATTATATATGTTATAGTCAAAACTCTTCACCAGTCAAAAGTAGTTTTGACTGGTTAAGCGTTTTGACTGTAACATATGTATATATTGATTAATTACGTGTCACTCACGTAAGGAAGTCAGGACTGCCGACCAGGTTTTAGTTCCGTACGGGAACCTTCTGCAGGACTCGTTTTGGAGATAAGGAAGGAGAAATTCTTTCTTCTCAGTAAGTATATCTAGATTTACTTACCAGCAAAGTTAGGTGCGATCTCGTAGTAGTTGGAATGGAACCCGTAGTACATGCCTCCTGTGCTCATGATTGTGAAGACAGTCAAAACTATACGAAGAACATAGTCACCAGGTCCTACAAACCCTGTGCTTAATCTGTATAAAAATATTGCTGGAAATATTGTCCCTGGAAGAAATTGACTAAATTATTCCTTAAGCAAAGCCTACTTCTTTTAAAGAAAATTTTTAGAAAATTACGTGAACGGAAGAATGTGGTGTTTGACACATAAATATGGAGGATAATAATAGAAAGCTGATATATCTATACTTAATATTAATAAAGCTGAAGCTGTTTTTTGTTTGTTTGGTTGAATGCTAGGATCTTTGGAACTACTAGTCCGTATTGAAAAATTTTTTTAGTGTTGCATAGCCTATTTGTTTATGAAGGTTATAGGCTATATAACATCACGCTACGGCTACTAGGAGCTGAGCTGTGGCCAAATAAAGAACCACGGGAACGAAGTTCCGGACGACAGTAATTTTTTGTTTGTGTAACTGTTGCCAGAAGATTTCTTCCCATGAATCTTTTTTTGGTCACTACTTATCTCCTTTTGGTCGCAGAGTGTAGATTTATAGCCTATAGCCTTTCTCGGTAAATAGGCTATCTAACACTTAAAGATTTTTTAAATTCGGAACCAGTAGTTCTAGAGATTCGCTTACGACGCGTTCAACAAAAAAATTCAATCTAACCAACTCTTTTTCTCAATTAATTTGACCTAGATGAAATTATTTAAAATAAGCATCACACTCCCGCGGCAAAACAGTTCTTCAAACATTTATTTGCAACTAAGTGGTACAAAGTCATAAAGAATAGGTTAGTTCATGACTTAGCACCGTTGACATGCATTGCAAAAATGAGGGTTATAATATAAATAAAAACTTATGTACTTACTTATCTATTACTAAATAAATAAATATAGTAATAAATTATAGGAACACTATACCTACCACATACATTTTCTTATATTATAATCTAAATATTATTCAAAATTTATATTAATAAACTTAAATCTACATCATATTATATCTAAAACATGACATATCTATCATTACTAAAATATGACAAATATAAATTTAATGTAAGAATGAAATTAAACAAAGATTGGATTTTTTAGGACAGAGGGTTGCTTTTGTTTTTAAGGTAGATAGGTGTATTATTTGTTCATTTATGTAAATTTATTTTTTTATTTTTGCGTTTTCAAAGTATATTTTTACTGAATAGAATGCTTTCTCTATTAGAAATGCTTTTAGTTTTCGGTTAAAGGGTATTAGTTTTGTTTCTATCTTATATTATCTTATATCTTTAGGTAACTCTTACCGAATGTAGTGGCTATTTTCCGACCAGTCAACGTTTCGATGACATTGTTCTGTTTTAACCAGTTCAACGCTTTAGTCAATGCTATATGAAACAGCCACGCACCCAAGAGAGACAGCGATACAGTCAGAGCTACCTGAAATATTATACCAATTACCAACATTAACTTCGAAATGAGAATGGTCTCGAAGTCGCGCGGGACTTCGCTCCCATCGTTCTTTATTTGTTCACTGCTCAGCTCCTATTAGCCGTAGCGTGATGTTATATTGCCTATAGTCTTTCTCGATAAATGGGCTATCCAACACTAAAAGAATTTTTCAAATTCGAACAGTAGTTCCTGAGATCCTGCGTTTCGCATAACTAAATTTGAATGCTCATGTGAAGAACGACAGAAGCGGAGAGAAGGATGGTTTTTTTCGCCTTAATAATATATTATGTACTTTGCCATAATACCTGGTTGTACCCTCGGTGCGCGAGATTGACTCGCAAATAAATCGCTAACAGGACCACAAGGATACAAACAGTCTTTTATTCATATTTACCTCAATAACATAAAGCCTCCTTTCTTTATTCAGATGACCAGGTAATTGGAACAGCAGCACATAAAAACCCCAATAACAAGAAACGTACGAAATCAGTGTTGCAAAGAATGGCTTTGAAGTAAATACTTGTCCCCAGGGTACTGGCGTATCCTGTAAAAATAATGTTATAATATTGATGTCGAACAAATATATAGTAAGAAAGAAAAAAGAATATTATTAGCTTAAAAATAAATTGTAAAATGTCAATTAATTGTGACATCCTGAGCCATAGAATTGAAAGATTTTTTGTTATTATTTTAATTATATACAACGGGCAACTAATGCCCGGTTTCTGAACTGTCAAATAAAAGTTATTAATAGGATAAAATAAGGCAGTGACCATAAGCAGACAAGACCACTGCTAATCACTATACTAATCATTCTGGCCAGCGTGTTATACTGCCCTACTAAGCGCAAAAGCGGTATCTCAGTGAAAGCTAGTTTCGAGATAATTGACGTTATGTAAAATTCATTTTTTTGTTAATTTATAGATTGTTATTTTGGGTTATTAAATGTAATTTATATATAATATTAGGTATGTTTTCTATTACAATAGTTAAAATATGTAAAATATACGTGGAAATGCCTTAACCATGAGATACTGCTACACCGCTTAGTAATTACAAACTTAAGAGTTGAGTTGCCGCCTTTTGGTTAGCGTTTCACCTAACATGCTTGTATACAAAAGGACATGAATTTTCAGTCGAATAAAAAACATATTCTTATAAAGAAAAAAACAAATCAAAGTGCACTTATAAATTCTTTTATTATTGAAATTTATAATCATAAAAAAACATATTAAAAAAATAAACGTGTTCTATGAATTCTAATCAGTCAAAAGTAAGGAGTTCTCTCCAAAAAGACATTCTATTTTGGGGTATAATGCAAAATCATATATTTTGTAAACTCAACAAAAGTTGTACTTCTGTTATATCTACTTGATTATTAAGTTATTTTTTAGTAAAACCATTGTATCTGCGATATATCGTGTACACAAATTCAGACATCAAAGTAGCGCATAGAGTTTACAGGATATTACTTTTACCAAAATTAACATTCAAATTATAGATACATTAACAGTTACCTACCTGATTGTTGAAGCACGCAATCAAACCACTGAACTTATGAATTAACAGTATTTTAAACCACTTGTTTACAACAATAACAAACAAGTAATGATACGGATATTGGTGGCTGAATGGATAAAGGGCCGGCGTGCAAATCACGCGGTCCGAGTTCGATCCCGAACAGCAGTACCAATGTGGATTCCACTTTGTGGGATTTATATGTACTTGTCAAGTGACTTATCTTCTGCTAACGGTGAAGGAAAACATCGTGAAGGAAACCCTAGAAGTACATACCCCAGAAGAAATTCTATGAGTACCTATGTATAATCCACTAACTACTCAGTGAGTATAGTCGTTCTGTGGTTATGCCGCTTATTGGCTTAGAACACGGCGCCGCGACGTGCGTAAAATGCTCCGGTTTTTAAAGAGATTTTGGCGGTATTCAAATATACGGCTGGTTGCCTACGTTATATTGATATACCTCTAATATCCTTAGAAATTTAAGGTCAAACTGAGATAGAGAAAACTTTCTTAACGTTTTTTTATACTTTTTAAGTAACATATCGCTATAAGTCTTAGTTCAATAGACGCGTATTTTTCTAAGCTATCCGATGCCATAAAAATCAAATTTTCGATTTTTTTTGAGATACCGCTTTTGCGCTTAGTAGGGCAGTATAGTAGGCTAAATTTCTTCCACATTCTTTGGGAGACCCGTGCCCAGCATTGGGACGCTTATGGGTTGAAATGATGATGATGATTCAGTCTTTACTACTTAACTATAATCGAAAAATAACTTTTATTTGGTGGCTCAGAAACAAAAGGTTTAGAAGAAAAAAATTCACACCTGATGAGCGGTTTCATATTCCTTATGTTCGAGTGCTGTGACTATCAAGTCTCTTTCCTCATTACTGATGTAAGGCTGCTCTTGCGGCGAGTCTCTTGCCCATACCAGCCATAGAATGCACCAGATTGATGATTGAACCGCCATTATATAAAACACGCTGCTCCAGTCTTTAGATGAAGACAAAGACAAAACATTTATTGCAGTAACTGTGTACATTCATAGGTATATTTGGTTCCAACAGTCTATCCAATTGGGCATTGATGCAATATCAACTAGTACTTAAAGGTTAAAAAATTCATGCTGTAAGTAGAACACAGATTTTGCTAACCACTTTTTTCGAATTGTTTTAAACAATTTTCCTTCAAGATTTTTTATGTCTACAGGTATGTGATTAAATTTAATAAGTTTTTATTGCTGTTATATAAAAACTCTTGTAATAAAACACATTAGTAAGTGTCTGTGTACATAGAGAGATGGCTATCTATTTAGAAATATTAATTAATTGTGTGTGAGTGTGAGAATGTGTGTGTGGGAAAGAGAAAGAGTGTTTCGTATAAAAAAGTAACGTACTAAATGCAATGTTGTACAATCCAGTCAATAAAATAGATACACAGAAGCCTAGTAGTGTGCTCGTGTGAACCAAAGCTCTCATTCTACTGCGATCTTCTGGTAACGTCCATTTGGAGAGCATTATATTGAATGCTGGTAATATCACGCCCTGTAAATGGTAATAATAAGATATATCTCCTTAAAATCAGTCAATTTACCTTACTACCAAGTCGATGACAGGGTTAAGTCTTGAGAAGAGCTCGCAAAAAAAGCAGGCTTCATAATATATTATACTCTTAGGTATTTATTATTGGCTTTGCATGGTTGCAATGTTGTCATTTGTAAGATTTTTTTTATATACCGCGAGTACCACGACTGTTGCAAGCTGTCGTATAGCCCGTCTGATGGGAAGAGGTTTCCTTAGCCTATGGAAGCCTGCAATACTGTCATGGGCACGTTGCCGAGCCTTAAAAACCGGATTACTAGATGATCTACCACACTCGTGCAACGTGTGTATCTGATGAGATACCACACGACTGTATTGTAAGACTCTTCCGAAGGTCGTCTTATTTACCTAAGAGTAAATTATGAAGCCTGCTTTTCTTGCGAGCTCTTCTCAAGACTTAACCCTGTCATCGACTTGGTAGTAAGGCAAATTGACTGATTTTCAAATATTTGACAAGGATATCAAAAGCGCCCACACAAATGTCAAGATTTTGAGTAAGTCGTAGATATAGATGGGCCCCTGAAGTATTGTCTAAATAATTTGTGACTGATGTAGTGGTAGCGGTACGCCCTAGTATGTCCAACTCAAATGCTAAAACTAGGTCTTGTCTTCACTTTCTAGTTCGGTGACGCTCGTTAGAGAGCAGATTTACAGTTAAAAATATTATAGAAGTGCTTACTCCTCCTAAGCCCATAAGAAATCGCAGGATCACAATAGCGAAATAGCTAACGTCAGCCAGGATGGGGGTGACTCCCGTGCACATTATGTTAAGCGCCATACCCCAGAATATCACCCATTTCGGCGACAACTGGCTACGCGCTAAACGCTTTGAACCTGTGAAAAAATTCGGTGCGCATTCTTTTTTTAAATTCTTTGACACTATTAAGATTATGATTTTAAGGTGGATGCTCTGCAAGCCTCCTCCATACATTTTACTTTAGGTCAAATCTCTGAACATAAAGACTTTTTTACTATTATATAAACCTTTTATAATTATTATGTATTTTATACGGTCGCAAAATGACTTTTTGGGAAATAACTTACATGGTTTATTGAGAAAAACGATGGTAAAAATCGAAACATTTGCTTCGTAGTGTGAGTTAGTAGCGTGTTTTGACGTTAAGAAGACGCCATCTAGTTATTTCGATTATAAAACTATAGAAATGTTTACTATTGTCTTCTAGATGGCGAGCATGCGATATAATAATTGTGATATTAAAAAAAACACTATTATATGTATAATCCAATAATGTGGCTATCTTATAAATGTGAATTTAATACCAATAATGACTAAATAGAGAGCCTAGCAGAGGGTTCATACGTAGGAATGCCAACGTGGCAATTATGTGTCATATTTGGTGGTTTACGATTTTTTTTATAATCAAGTTAATAAAGTTTATAAAACTTACCCATTAATAAGTGAGACAGAAGATATCCAAAGAAGTAAGAGCTATAAACGATTGCTAGTTGCTCCTTAGTCCATTCATCGATATCTGGTTTTATTTTCTTTTGGAAAGGGTACCTATCAAAGTCAAAGCAATACTTATCCCAGTCATTACACCAGTGATTCTGAAAAAATACATTTCCATTATCAGGGTTCATAAAGAGGAATGGCAACGTCGCAATTGAATTTGAAATGAATTCAATACACTATGTTTACAATACACAAGTTTTGTCCTGAGTGGGAATCGAACCCACGACCTCTGTCTCAGCAGTCAGGGTCACGAACCACTGAGCCACGGAGACTTCTCAAATGCTCCGAATGATTACATACCGATTCGAGCAACGCTGTTGGCAGATTGATCATAAGTCCTTGTATGATGCTAATGCCGGTGAAGCCTAGCACAGCGAATGAGGACCGGGCTGAGATGAAAGCTGCAAAGAGAAAACAGAATAAAGCGGAATAATTTCTGGTTGTCCTATCGTCTGCAGTATTTGACGGATTTAGAATACATAATGCCACTACCCCATTTCAACCCGCTAGTGTCGTAAAAGGTGATTAAGGGAGTAGCCTTATGCAGAGAAGAGTACTGCGAGAAAAACTTTACCAACCGGCCAGCGTGGTATAGTAGACAAAATTCCCTCCACATTCTTTGGAGAAAACCCGTGTCCAGCAGTGAGACGTTTAAGGATTGATATGATAATGAGATAATTAATGAATGATAATGGTGATGATAATGAGAGTTTAGAGCGGTGATAATGAAATAAATTCCGAAGATTTATATAAATTACAGATTACTCCCAAGAACTATCAGGTTGTGGAATGAACTCCCTAACGAGGTTTTCCCAAGGGACTACAGTATGGGGTTCTTCAAAAAAGGAGTGAATAGGTTTCTTAAGGGTCGGCAACGCGCTCGTGATGCCCGTGGTGTTGCAGGCGCCCATAGGCTACGGTATCCGCTTACCATCAGGCGGACCGTACGTCTGTTTGCCACCGTCGTGGAATAAAAAAAAAAAAAAAATTACAGATTATTAAAGTAGTCCTCTTAGACATCAAATTCTGTATAAGAGCAGGTCTATCATAATATTTCTAAATTGTTTCCTATAGGTAACAATTTTTGCGACTAGTTTTCACCTTCTCCCCGTGGGTGAAAACTAGTCGCAAATGATTCACCTGCATAAATAAAATTAATGTTATCGATGAGTCAGTGACCGAATAAGAATACGAGTGCAAATATCTAGACATATATAGATAAGTATGAAAAGGAAGTAAGATTAGATATAGAACTTATATGGAATAAAATAAACTTTATAAATCTATAATTTGCAACACTAAAAGTAATATGGAGACGAACAAAGAAATCTATATATCTATAAGTTATTGATGTGTCAGTTATAAGGTAAGGAATTTTGAGGAAAGTGAGATTAGATATAACAAACTGTACCTATGACGTAAAATCATTTGGACTGCTGGTCTGGTGGATCTGCTGACTGTTGGTCAGTAAGCCTAGTACAAAAAATACATGTCAATGTGATGCGATGCGATACATACGATTTGTCCATATAGATAGACAGAATTATATTTCGAAGAGTACAACTTTAACAACGTTTATATCTGTAATTCATATAAAACTTTGGAATTTATTGTCAGCGTTCATGTAGAGCGGCTATATGCCTTAGATTACTGCAATATTTAACATAGGCATATGCCTAATAGACATCATCATCAAAGATTATAATTGGGATTAGATTAATGCAATATAGACATTTATATACGCTTTGCCTATATGCCAATATTGCCTTATTCTAACGCCAGCAAATCCGCCCCAATTCCAAGAGTTTACTGATTAAAAACTTGTCAATAAATAAAAATATAACTTTCGCATACATCATCATCTCAGCCTATTGCAGTCTACTGCAGCACATAGGCGCCATAACACACTCGGTCCTCCATCTTGCGCATACGCATCGCATACATATTTATGCAAAAATAATAAAAGGTTTTGTTTACCAACAACTTCTAATCATATCATTGTATTTTGCCATACATAAAACTTGTATGTAGATAGAAAGATTGTAAATTCTATCAATTCTGATTAGATTATCTTGATTGGCGGTTAAAGGAAATGACGCAAAGGCTCAAATCTGTCCAGTCTTCTTGTTATCCCCCTGGTGGTGGAAATTATTAAGTCGCCAGAAGGCTTACAACTTGAAGTATCGACATTCGACAACAATTTATTCTATTCATAGGAATTTCCTATCTTCATCATCATATAAGCCCAATGATGTCCACAGATGGACATAAGCCTCATCCAATTTCCGCCACAGCGAGCCATTTTATGATTCTTTTTTTATTTTTTTGCTCGCGGTTTTCCCATGCTAAATAAAAAAAAGGAAAATTCAAAACAAACCCTATACCAACCCGTCTGGCCAGCGTGGTATAGTAGGCTAAATTCCCTCCATATTCTTTGGAGGAGACCCGTGCCCAGCAGTGGGACGTTTATGGGTTGAGATGATGATGATGATGACAACATTTTACGGGCAGGAAACTCGTTGTATAACAGTTGCTGGATTTTTTTTTCTTGAAATAACTTATTTATTTTTACCAAAATTGAGATATACACACGAGTTGACAATGACAATACAAAAACATGTAAAAAAAAAAATTATAGAGAGTCCATAACTGTTTGAGAATATATTGAATTATGTGCTAAACGCGGTACAAATTCACGTACTTTTGTGATAATTTAGGTTTTGTTCGCACACGTTGTATTATTTATTTCTGTGATATTTTAAACCGTAACCAATTGTAATTGTTATGTAAAAAGTAATTAAAAAGAGTGGCCTGAGTTTCTTGCCAAGTTCTTCTCAGAGCTCATTCTTGTCAGTGAACTGGCCGTAGGCAAATTTACTGACACCTTTATTTTTTGGCTTTGTATGACGTTCATAAGTATCATGTATGTGATCTAAATGAAATAAAAAGGTTTGACATTTACTTATTATTAATATTTGGTACAATAACATTATTTACTTACGATACAAACAGTTGCCTAACGTTGGCACTTCCATTGTTGAAAAATAATAATAACTTTTTTTATAACACACTACTCTGTAATTATTTTTTATATAAAAAAGTGAAATATAATGTGGCTACCGCGTCGACACATCCAAGAGCTATGTTTACGATAATAAGTATGATATGACATCGTATGTAATCCCTCCTGATCCGGCAGAGATTAGGCTTTTTCTTACGAAAACAAAACTTATAGATATGTTATTAGAAAAGAGAGATATTTGTACAATCTTTGTCCTTTTTTTTTTACTTGGGGAAATGCCTGACGCATACCCCTCGGTCTTGGGGAAAGAGCCGAGGGGTTATGTGGGGCTCGCACCCACTAAAACCCCAAGGTGTTCCTCTCGTCGCGGTCTGCTGTGGTCACGGGAGCGCAGGAACATTCATCCGCGACCACAGCGACGATGGCCCGCTACGGGCCCCCTCTCTGCCGGAGCTTAGCTTCGGCGATGACGTGCCGGAACACGCACACGCCACCAGAAGACGCTCGCGGTCGACTTTCCCAAAACTCGACCGGTCCTGGCGTGGCAGACGCGCTCAGCCGGGCGCGTCCCCTTTTCGGGCTTTTACGGCAGGAGGTAGCGGGCGTAAGCCCGCCTTCTCTTTAATATTTTAAACCGTATTATCTTTGCCCTTCTTCATCTGACATGTGCATCGGGCGTCGAAATTTCGAATAAAGTTTAAAAGTCCAGTTTGGGAGACATTTGGATGACAAAGCCAAATTAGCGAGCAAAAAGCTGGATTTTGAACAGGGCGACAGTACCAGTGGTTTGTGCTATATACTCTCGACCCTATTTGGGTCACTGTACTGCTTAGTTTTCGCCAATAACTTAACTGTTAGTTGAAAGTATTTATAATTCTTTGTGATTCTTTTTTATATTTTTAGGTTTTACGGTTCAAAGAGAGGGGGAGAACACAATTTATGATTCTTTCGGAGCGATTATTTCCAAAAATATTCACTTGTATGTACCATTGATGTTTGGTGAAAAAAATTCAGCTTCTATTAAATGTATGGAGTGCATGCGTAATTCTTTTTGTTTAATTATTTATCTTAGTACATAAGCAATCACACAATATTCCTAATCACGAAATTTCATCAATATATTTCGAATTGTTTTTGAGTAAAATTATATATTAACCTACGGATTGACTGACATGGTGTTGGTGAAACTATAAGGAGCCATATTGACTACATAACCTAAAAATTAGTGGCATTAATGTCCATAAACTACGGTAACGTTATGAAAAATATCAAATAAAAAACTTTAATAAGTAAAATATGTCGATTTTATTTACATATAAAATTGGGCATACATACAAAAAGGCATTTGGAAAACAGACGTACGGACGAGAGAAAAAATAATGTTCCTCACGCACACGTTTTATTTCTGCTATTAGTGACCTCAGAATGAACCGTATTTGTTATTGTGTTTATCTCCCCTGGGTTCACGTAATTACGCAATTTCTAATAAAATTTAATAAACCCAGATCAAGTAATTAATATAAAATAACCTTAAATTTAGATTTGTACTTGACACAATAAAAAAAAACAAAATATTAAAAAGTGGTGAAATAATTAAAAAATGGCATCATAAAATACTTCCGCATCGCTGCCACTGTCTACCGGAAAAGTGCCCAGCAGGCTGGCAGCATTGCCACGTTGTATTGTGTTAGGTTGTAAATATTTTTTATTTTTCTTTTTAATTTAAGTTGGTTGATAACCTTAGTACGATTTGTACTTTAATTGATAAATTTATTTAATTACACTTGCCAACAACTACTTATACTAATATACATTTAACTTTTACATAATAATGGACATGGTAGTACCTAGGTAAATACAAATTGCGGTTAGTGACCCCACTTATTTTTGTTTTCAACAACAATTTCAAGTATTATTATAAAAAATGGTAAACATATTGTCCTTAATTATTTTTAATTTTATTATCTTTTTAAGTCATCAAAGTAGCTGTGTTCGCAGCGTCCTTTTCATTAATTTTGTTCCATGGTTGCTCTTCAACACTTGCGTAGACGCAATACACGATGAATGCAATCAAATAAATTACTGCCGTGATACAGAACGTTACAGCCAATGAACAAATCTTGCAATATTCCTGAAAAACAAAATATAAGTATGTAAGATGTCATGTGTTGCTTATTAAGTTGCCAAGTCGAATAATAAATAATTGGGATGACCACGTCTGTCACAGTATGTCTGATGAAGTGTGTGCCAAAATTACAGACAAAAAATTGGTGCTGCGGCGACCTCGAAAAAGACAACGACATGAGTTAGACAAAGTTTCTCCCTCCATGACTTCCTGCAATATTTATTATTGCAATCTCAGGTCCACATTGGTTATAGACAAAAGAGTACGGAAGACACGGGGATTTCTTATTATAAGAATACTTACATATGTAGTCCCTGCAATAAATAGAGGCACCAATATCCGAGGTATGATAGCAATGGTCTCAGTAACATCTGTCAGCTTATCTAAGGAAAGACAAATAGAGAAATTATCCCGTTGGAACTTAATACTGTACCCAGGGAAATTAAATGATGTAAATGCTCAAGAGACTTCTAAAATTCACAAATTAGGAGACAACGCCTGTCGACTTCACAGACGGCAACACTATCACCAGTTTTTCTGGTACTTATAAATTACTTTTACTAAGTAGCTTGGGGTATATATGGGGTAGGAACCGGTAGTTTAATAGGTAACTCTATTGCTCAAATAGAAACTTACCAGCATAGTTGGGTGCAATATCATAGTAGTTAGAGTAGAACCCGTAGTACATGCCGCCAGTG
The DNA here is from genome assembly GCA_905147015.1 of Laspeyria flexula. Taxonomy (NCBI): domain Eukaryota; kingdom Metazoa; phylum Arthropoda; class Insecta; order Lepidoptera; family Erebidae; genus Laspeyria; species Laspeyria flexula. Next base: position 3,199,636 of record LR989964.1, on the reverse strand, counting down.
CTTATCATTATTAACACAATCAATATTAACCATATATTCCATGTTTGAGCCGAAAATACTAGCATTAATAACAATATTGCAGTTAATACCGTTCCTGAAAAGAATTAAAGTACAGTCTTTTCATCATCATCATCAGCAACCCATTTAGTCCCACTGTTGGGATCGGGTCTCCTCTCCTCTAACTATAGAGCTGAGAGGGGTTAGGCTGTAATCCACTCAAGCTGGCCTAATGCGGGTTGGTGGATCAGACATACTCATAGAATTTCTTCTAGGGTATGTGGGTTTCCTCACGATGTTTTCCTTCACCGTTAGCAGATGGTAAGTCACTTGACTAGTACATATAAATTCCACAAAGTGGAATCCACATTGGTACGACCGGTCGGGATCGAACTCTTAGTAGGACGTGTTTACGGCTTAAGTTATTTACTTATTGTTAAAAAATAATCTACCATATACAAAATTAAAAACTGAATTATTTAAGATTTTTTCCTACAACCATTTATTTCATTATCATTATGTTTTTTAACTTTAATTAAACTGATATTTTCGGCCGAAAATTTTCCGACAGCTCAAAATCAGGGGGCTGGTGATCGTGACGATCATTTAAGTGACACAATGCTTTTACCGTTGCCTTATAATATTTAATTAACAACCTCTAAGGGTGTAGTGACGGATTTAAGAATACATAATGTCACTACCCCATCTCAACCCGTGGGTGTCGTAAAACGCGACTAAGGGAGTAACCTTATGCAGACAAAAGCACTGCGAGCGTGATACAGTAAGCTAAATTCCCTCCACAATCTTTGAAGGGGACCCGGTGCCCAGTAGTTGGACGTTTATGGGTTGAATTGATGATGATGATGATGATCCTCTAAGGGGGAATCAACCAGCCACCCCTCCATCCCATAGATTTTGTAATGTAATGTGCAAATAAGTAGTTGTTACCCATTGCAGTAGCTATCTTTCGAGCACACAACTTGCTGATAATTTCTTTCTTCTCCATCCGGTTCAGCATTTTACTTAGTCCCAAGTTGAATAGCCACGATCCCAGGAGACTCATTGATATTATTATCGAGATCTGGAATGTTCATATGCGAGATGAGAGACGGTATCGGAAAATTAGGAAAGTGAGAGAAACAACACCGACCACAGTAGTGTATGATAAAACAGTAAGTTTCAAAATGGCTAGGCCACAATATTCTGTGTCCAAACAAATGCGATACATTTTTTTATGGGCACAGGAACTTAGTACTTAGTCTAACAACTGTTAGACGTTTGTGTGACGAAGTGTTTTTTTTTGAAAAATACCCATCAGTTCATAACTTAAGACTACCTAAAGTTAAAGAATTTCAACAGAATTTAGCTGATTTTTAAATTTTTTTTTTGTTTCAGTCGAAAAATATTGAAAAAAGAATTCAAGTAAAAGCCCTGAAAAATAAACTAACGTTACACTACGATAAGTTCATGTTTGAACATCCAGTATTTATCTTCAAAATATATATAATAACGAAAAAAAACTATACTTATCTTAGTAAAACTAGCCTCTATGTCAAATAGTGGACCTCCCTTGGCTTGATGGTGGTGATGAACTAAGACATAAAACCTTTTTACAAACCTCAATAGTTCCAAAGAGGTCGTACAGCATGTATATAGGCAGCTGAAACAGCAGCATATATAGACCCCAGTTACAGCACACATCCGCCACCAGTATTGCGAGGAATGGCTTTGAAGAAATAACATCTTGCCAGGGAACATCCTGTAAAATTAAGCATAGTTGAAAGTTGGTGGCACGAGAGAGTCCCACCATTGCAATTCTGTAAGCCAGGATTGACAGCAATGAACAACACAAAGTCCTATGGAATGCAACGTGTAGGCGCCGAGTGGGCATTGATGCTGCTACTGACAAGTCTCAATACCAGAGACAAAAATCTGGCCGCTGAGTAGTTTATATAAAAAATTGGTACTTACTTTGCTTACGTAATCAATGTTTACAATTACATTTATAAATTTATATTGACTGGCCTGTTGGTCTAGTGGTTAGTGACCCTGACTGCTAAGCCGAAGGTCGTGGGTTCGATCCCCACCCAGGACAAATCTTTGTGTGATGAGCATGAAGGTTTGTTCTGTGTCTGGGTGTAATTTATCTATAATATGTATATATTTACAAAAAAAAAATGTATTTAAGTTGTATATCAGTTGTTTAGTACCCATAACACAAGCAAATATAATTGCTTACTTTGGGACTAGATGGCGCTGTGTGAATGTGGTAGAATATTATTATATTATATTGATTATTTGAAAAAGTTGGACCTAGAAAACCTCTGCTTACAAAACAAAAGGCAGACGAAACGTACTAATATTGACCAAGTATATAAAAGTTCCTACAAAGTGTTATCTCTGTTACCTATAAGTTTATATTATTATAATCTCAGCACCTTAAGCATGAATTACTTTTTCTTCTCTTTTTACTTGTTGTGTTAATTTTTCTTTCGGAATATAAATTATACATACTTTTATATCAAAAAGTAATCAAAAATGCAAATTCAGAAGATAAAATGATACATACACACAAACTATATACACACCTCACATTTGAACCATTACATGCATTCTTACTTACCTATTAAATTTCTTAGCAAGAGGAACTTTTATCTGTACTGTAATCTATGGCTATGGGAAGAGCGGGACCTCCTGACACATGTACTTCACTTTTACGAGTAGAAGGTCTCTACTACTAATATTGTATTTTGTACCACTTTGTTTATGATATAAATATTATTATTATTAAAAAAATAATGGTGTTTTGGGTCTTTCGGTAACATGCAAAATAAGCTTTTTTTCTGTAATCTGAGGCTACTCAAACTACTACACTAGATATGAAGACATTTAGATAATGTTATACTGTTTTTACCTCTTTAGATACATATTGGTCGTTTTCCAGCGCGGTGACGATCAACTCTCTCTCTACAGGACTGATAAAAGGCTGTTGCTGTGCCGAGTCTTGTGCCCACACCACCCAGAATAAACACCAGATCAATGAGAGACCACCCACTATGTAGAAAAACCATTCAAAGCCTACGCCACCTAAACAAACAAAACACACAAAGGCATTCTAAGAGATCCGACTTTAATTTCATGACTTAATATTGTATTGTGACTTATTGAATTTGATATATGTGCATGGAAAAATGATCTAAGTCAACTACATGATGGCAAAATAACCTCATGGTTATTCTGCCATTATGTCATAGCTTGTTGTCAAATAGTTGGTGTGAATTGTAATTTGTAATATCTTCATGTAAATAAGCCTTTGCGATGATCATGCGAGACAAAAATTATACCAAAGTTCATAAATTTCCCTTCTAGAAATGTGACGAGACTGGCACCATTGTCACATTGTATGACAATGCTGCTATCTAAAGTTGCAATAAATGTATTACAAATATTATCTTACCGATATCTGAACTAGCAAATGCAGATAACAAAATATATACGACGAAACCAAGTAGTGTGCTCTTATGAAACAGCTTTCTCATTTTACTGCGATCATCTGGTAGCGTCCATTTGGAGAGCATGACTTTAAGCATCGGTAATGTTATACCCTGATGTAGAATGAAAATATCATTAGTATAAAATAATAATGATTTATTCAATAATACATAAAAAGAAAGAATAGAAAGGAGAATAAATTTTTTGTTCTCACTTAAATTTATGGAAAAGACAAAAGTTACACTCATGAATTAAACTATCTAATTCTAACTCAGTATGTACTTTTACTATTGTGAGAGACAAAGAAGGTAACTCAGCAATAGCTACCTCGAAATATATCGAGGTAACGCTGCCGCGCTGGTATTCTGTTAAGACCCTGTGTGGTTGGGACGGACATCGGATGTAAATTAAATAATATTTAATTTAATTAATACATTGTAATTAATTTAATTCATCATCATCAGCAACCCATAAAGTCCCATTCTGACTCGGGTCTCCTCTCCTCTATCTAGAGAGCTGAAAGGGCTTTAGGCCAAAATAAACTCACGCTGGCCTAGTGCGGGTTGATGGATCAGACATACTCATAGAATTTCTTCTAAGGTATGTGAGTTTCCTCACGATGTTTTCCTTCACCATTAGCAAATGGTAAGTCACTTGACTAGTACATATAAATACCACAAAGTGGAATCCACATTGGTAATGCCGGTCGGGATCGAATACGGACCGCGTGATTTACACGCCGGTCCCTTATCCATTTAGCCACCATCGCTTGCATTAATGCATTAATTTAATTAGTAGTTATAAACGAAAGTACTTACTCCTGCTACACCCATGATAAACCGCAGTACCGCGAGAAGGTAATAATGACAATCAGCAGTCAGAGGAGTTAACAGTGTGCAGACAATTGCAGTTGTCACACTAAAGAACATCACCCATTTTGGTGAGAACTGCGCACGGGTGATGCGGGACAAACCTGCTCAAAATTTTAGCATAAAAGTATGAAGTTATGTCTAACATTATGGATTACGATACACTGATGATAGAAACAACGATGCGATAAAAGAAATGTATACATCATCATATCAGCCCAATGATGTCCACTGCTGGACATAGGCCTCACCTAATTTCCGCTGACGATTTCGGGCCGCCTACAATCAACGGCCACCTGCTACTGCTTACTAGGTCGTTACTCCATCTGACGGGGATCCGATGAAATACGTGGCCGTCACTTGAGAATATTTTTGCCCCATCGGCCATCAGTTCCGCGTAGCTCGCAAAACCAGTGTGATCTACGCACTGCCACTTCAGTGATGCGATTCGGTGAGCTATGTCGGCAACTATAGTTCTCCTGCGGATCTCCTCATTTCTGATTGATATATTGTGTACTTAGCATCTTTATTTTATATGTTATAAAGTAATCAAAGTAAATGTAGTTTATAGACACTCAATGATTGCTTGACTGTCACGTTACCACGTTGAAATGAAATTGCTGTTCCAGTTAGATGTTTAATGGGATCTCTGCACATGATGATGAATTATGATAATGAGTGTAAAATCGTGTCAGTGAGAGCAATATTATAGCCAATGACATCATCATACATCAGAGCCGATTTTGGAAATGAACTGTAGCAACAGTCCTTCTGTCAAGCTACTGACTTTGACGGTCAAAGCAGAATATCTGCCGTTGGCACCGCCGAAGTCAACCTTAATATAATGGATTTATACAGCATGGAATACTGAATTTGCTTGAAGGCACATCCATTGTATTAGCAGCGCATGGCGTAGCAGTTAGGTATCTTAGCAGTAGTGGTAGGTAGTTGCTTAGCATTGTTTTCGACTATTATTTATGAGATTCCATAGCAATACCCAGTCATAATTCGCACTTTATATCAAAAGTTTTCAGAATACGTGCGTTTGGTTCTGAGCAGCTGGGTTTGTGGCTAAGAGCTCAGACAATATTACATTGGACCTAACAAAGATAGTAAATTGTAGCTGTGATATCTTTTATAAATGTACCTGTTAGTTGAGTTGACAGAAGATGTCCACAAAAGTATGAACTGTAAACAATCCCTAGTTGTTCCATGTTCCAGTCGCTGGTTGAGTTGTGCCTTTCGTATGGTCTTAAGAATCTGTTTGAATCTATTAAGGTCATCCAATACCTCTGAAAATTAAATGCAGACATAATAATGGTTGTCTGACTTGACTGCGTTAGTATGATTGCTAGTCACCAGGTGGTGCAGCTTGCAAGCTATTCATAAGGCCAATGTTTCTGTTGCAGAATTAATGATTCATTTAGAAAATTGGATTCACAAAATCCTAATTCTAGTTCATTAATAGCTCGCAAAGCAACTTATTTCCAAAATTTAAAAGAATATGGCGTAACAATATAATAAACACTTACTCGAGTTCGCAGCTCGAAGCTCGAGGAAGAACAAAGTAAATTTATCGTAAAAGATTATTGGTTTTGCCAACTTACTGTTGATAACATCGCTATAGGAAGACAGATCATTAGTCCTTGTACAATGGCAATGCCTGTAAAACCCAGCACAACGATCAGGTGCCGAGTTGAGATGAATCCTGCCAAAAAATATATAATATAACAATATTGTTAACATAGGTATATAATTGTAATTTAAAGAAACATTGAATAGAGAAGTAATATGCATTATACATATTTCATTGTTGAAGACATTCGGTCAGTCGGCGTCATTCATAAATAAATACATAATATGGTGTTTATAATAAAAAATAAGAAAATAAATTGGTAGATATTACTTATTTAAAATAATAATATTCTTTTGAATAATTTCTGTAATGGCGTGTGCACTGCTGCGCAAACCAGTGTTCAATTTTTCCGTCGTGAAATTCTCAGTAGCCGGAGTTTGGAAACAATTGTACCCGGTTGATAGCAATAGGCTGCCTTAGGAACCTAACATATCTGGTAAACATTTGAGTGTCGTGCACCTCTGCTTACCCCTTCGGAGATAAAGGCGTAATGTGTAATGTTATGCAAAGACTTACGGTTAAAAAAACTGCCAACAGCTGGTACTTCCATTGTAAGAGATTTGGCTCTTCTGTGGTTATGAAATCACTTTTTAATAGCACTACTCAGTGAAGGCACTGATCTTTAATTCACGTAACAAATGATCCAAAATTTACCGATAAATAACATGCGTATGATTCTTATAAGATACACATTGTCTACTGATAAAACTGGCAACGTAATGTAACAGTAAAATACCTAGTGTGGATTTCTTAAAGTGACTCGCATGACTCATTCTAACCGCAGCGAGCTTCCATACTATTGAAGTTCGTACGTTTTAGTCAGTGTGGAGAAGGCCATACACGCTACGGCTTGTCGTAGAAATCTGTATGTGCAGAAAGTATCTGCGCAGGTCAGCCCGTGTCGTAACTGTAAGTAAAACCTCGGGAAAAACTCGTTTGAGATGATTCTGTGTGCCGAAGTGCTCATCATGCTGTTGTTTTGCTTTGGCGTCGCTTGAAGATAAGATAATGGTTTATTGACATAATGGCATTTACAAACAATAAAATAAATATAATAATAATAATAATTTTTTTTTTTTTATTTAATTTCATAAGCACTTAAATTTATTAAGCAATCGTCTCCGAATGGATAAGAGACCCGCATGCGGCATGCAAATTATGTCGTCATGTCGTGTGGATTTCACCTGTGGAATATATTATACATACTAGTTCAGTGACTTACCATCTGCTATTGGTGAAGAAAAATATCGTGAGGAAACCCACATACCATAGAAAAAATTCGAATTGTTTTTCTGATCACCAACCCGTATTAGGCCAGCGTATGTGGAATATTGCCCAAACCCTCATAGATTTCTAGATAGAGGAGCGAAGAAGTGGGAAATTAATGGCTTGATTGAAATGAAAAAAGCAAAGTGGAGTAAAAATAGGCTATTATGAAGAAAAACTAATACTTAAATTTAAGCCTGTAGGTGTAAGTACTTGAAGAGTCAACTGATGTGACAACAGGCAACCGGAGGCCATGGGTCCAGGTCCAGTGCAGGTATTTTAGCTATTGCGCGGGTTGAAAATTTGTACAGATTTTCCAATACACACTTCGGCAAATGCGCAGGCATTGCACCTGTACCTCAGGCACCCCTTTGCGGTGCTTTGATCCTATACAGATAACTTTTGTGTTTCACTTTTCTTTGGAGTATAAGATAAAGATAAATTTATTTGTCTTAACATGTGTAGATTACAATACAAATGATATGCATGCAATGGTGTTACAATTTTGAAATCACTACATGTTATGTCGATGAAGGCGTACAAATATAATAATAATAATGGGTACCTAATATTTAAAACTAAAATTTATATTGTATACTTAAAACTAATTTATAATTTATCATTTAAGAAATCATTTGTACTATAGCAACATTTCACATATAAAATTATTTTTTAGTGCAACTTTAAATAATTTAGAATTTAAATTTTTGATGTCGTTTGGAATTTTATTATATATTTTAGGAGCCATACATACAATACTTTTGTGCAACAATGTAGTTTTAGATGTATGGATACATAAATCATTATTGCGTCGATTTCGGACAGATACATCCGACAACCGTGGGAACAGATGCAGATTATTCTTAACAAACAATACCACTTCTAGTATGTATAGAGATGGCAGTGAGAGGATTTTGTGTTCCACAAACATAGGCTTACAACTGTCAGTCGATTGCATTCCAAACATGCCACGTATACAACGCTTTTGTACCTTGAATGCCATGTCTTTATGTGTGGAGTTGCCCCAAAATATTATAACATATCTTAAAGCAGACTCGACAAGACCAAAATAAGCTGTCAGTAAGGTCTTTGTAATAACAGTTGGAGCCAATTTATAGAGAGCTGCTAACTTTTATACTGCATCAGCAACCCATTAAGTCCCACTGCTGGGCTCGGGTCTCCTCTCCTCTAACTAGAGAGCTGAGAGTGTTTAGGCCATAATCCACTCACGCTGGCCTAGTGCGGGTTGGTGGATCAGACATACTCATAGAATTTCTTCTAGGGTATGTGGGTTTCCTCACGATGTTTTCCTTCACCGTTAGCATGCATGCATAGCATGATGGTAAGTCACTTGACTAGTACATATAAATTCGACAAAGTGGAATCCACATTGGTACTGCTAGTCGGGATCGAACTCGGACCGCGTGATTTGCACACCGGTCCCTTATCCATTCAGCCACCATCGCTTTTTGTAACTTTTATACTATAGACCATCAATGTGACTTTTCCAGTTTAGTTGTCTGTACTCTGTCAATGGTTATGCCCAAGAATCGGGCTGTATCTGTTTCATGTATAGTATTATTTTCGTAAATTCAATTGACTTTTGATGTAATAAGAGACTTTTCACGCTGTTGAAAATGCATTATGATCATGAAAATGATAATGGATACTTTCTCTCCAAAAAACTGTTTGATTTACTTCGGATTAATTTCTTTTCCAAATCCAATTCAGTAAGTAGGTATGTTAGCAATCTCTCTCTAGAATCATGTTTTCATCACCCGTGTTTGCAAGGTTTCATCGCTGTTAATCCTGGCTTAAATGAGTTAGTTTAGTTTCGAGAGGAGAGGGGCTAAAGAAAAAAAACTACAAAATTATATGAATGTATGTTAATGAATAAAATTTCGAGGGGGCGGGGGGTTAAGACAAAACCCTCTTCCTAGCTACTCCCATGGCCTGAAGGTAAGACTGTATAAATGCTAATGCAAAAAGCTTATGACTCTGCGTCAAATCGTAGCGTGTATGGTGTATCTACGTGTATGAGTAACAAAGAACCATGGCGTTCGAACGGCGTTTATTATTAGTGGGAACAGTTTATTAGTTCTGTTACGTGCGTTGGTACGATGTTAGCTTCGTCAGATTACCCAACCAAATTAAGGATGATATTTTTCAAAACGATGTTAATAGAATTAGCTGTCAATAAAGTTTGTCATGGTTACATTGGCTTTGTTTATGTTTTGAATTCCTTTTGTTTTCAAGTGCACTACTTTACATTTGCATTTTGATTGAATTGAGTAGTGTTCAATTTTATTAATTAACACTGATTCACACACACACACACACACTAAACTATCAAAATTTATTTAAAGACCACACAGGGAGCAGCAAGATATCACACAATACTCAGATATTTTTACGGTTTAGTGTCCATACTAATGAGTAAGTATGATATAATCCCCTCGAACTGAAGATAAAATTCCATTAATTCTTAACTAAATTTAAACAATAATATTAAAATAATTACTATCAAATTAATTTAATATTAAAATCAAACTACATTTTACTTTCAAGCAAAGATAGACAATACAACTAAAGATTCAACTTTCAACAAAAACAAAAACAACTACAACATTCGAAGGGAATGTGCGCAACAGTGGCGCCGCCTACAATGTGCAACTATCGCGGATTGTTATTTGACAAAACAACTTACAAAACCTTTTTTCTTCATGCTATTTTCTTCTTTGTGATGACTTCCTAAAATTAACAATTTGTAGAAAATAGCAAGGAATATTGACAATCTCTCAGTAAGCTTTTTATGCTCATTTTGCCACGGTGCCAACGGCGGATTCTGTGATCGTTTGACAGTATCACACCATGTATTTCTCACGCTCCCTTATTTCTATATTCTATATATACCCATACAGAAAAGATAATAAAAAAATAATAATTCAAAAGGCTAAATTCCCTCCATATTCTTTGGAGGAGCTGGTTTAACTTCGGCCCTCCAAAGCCTGCCCAGCAGTGGGAAGTTTATGGGTTGAAAAGAAAGAATTTCAAAGTATCCATTTTCCTTTTGGTTTTCAACAGATTTATTTGTTTTCATCTTTTCTTACAGATACTTTTGTATGCATTTATGCATTCTACTTACAATATCAAGTACTTATTCACAATTACTAAAAGACTGTTCTTAGTTTATTTCAAATTTAACAATATTTAATAAAAGTTATTAAGTCATCAAAGTAACTTTGCTCGCAGCGTCCTTTTCAATCACCTTGTTCCACGGTTGCTCTTCAACACTTGCGTAGACGCAGTATACGATGAATGCAGTCATGTACAATACTGCTGTAATACCTAACGTTACAGATATGTAACAAATCTTGCATGCTTCCTGAACAGAAATACATAAAATGATTAGAGAGAACCTTTTAAAATACAGGTTAATAATTACGCTATCTATTTCACTTGAATTCCTTTCCCATCATATCAGCCCAACGACGTCCACTGCTGAACATGGACTTCACCTAATTTCCGCCACAGCGAGTGATTTTGTGCCGTCCGTATCCAACGGCCACGTTACCCGCAACCTTTACTAGGTTGGTCGGTCCACCTGTGACGGGGGGGGGGGGGGGGCGCCCCATGTTGCGCTATCCAATACGTGGTGATATATAATACGACCGCTGAGAGTGGCTGGTAATGCCACTAACTTTTCCAAACAAGAGATTAATTTTTTAGACTGGCCTGTTGGTCTAGTGGTTAGTGACCCTGACTGCTAAGCTGGAGGTCGTGGGTTCGATCCCCACCCAGGACAAATCTTTGTGTGATGAACATAAGGGTTTGTTCTGTGTCTGGGTGTAATTTATCTATTATATGTATATGTATTTACAAAAAAAAAAAATATTTAAGTAGTATATGACTTGTTTAGTACCCATAACACAAGCAAATATAATTGCTTACTTTGGGACTACATGGCGCTGTGTGAATGTAGTAGAATATTATTATTATATTTTTTTTTTTTTTTGCCTTAAGTGGCAGACGAGCAAGCGGCCCACCTGATGGTAAGTGGTTACCGCCGCTCATGGACGTTGGCAATGTTAGGGGCACAGCCAAGCCGCTGCCTACCTAGAGAGGATAGCTCTCTTTAAACCTCGTTTAAAGAAGGACATGTCATAGCGCTCAGGAAACACCGCTGTAGGAAGTTCACCCCAGAGCCGGCACGTATGTGGGAGGTATGATAATATCTTTAAATTACTGTCGTACACTAAGTACATGCCAATTGTTCGCTATGCTTGCACTAATCTATGCTCACATAGTATGTTAATACATCTAGTTAATCGCATCAATGGCCTGTCTATGGATCTCATAAATCTACCAATGGCTGTTTCAAACATTACGTGTTAAAACTTCTTGCCCTGAAATACTTACATCTGTAGTCCCTGCAATAGTTAGTGGCACCAAGATCCGAGCTATGATGGCAATAGTCTCTGTAACATCCATCAGCTTATCTACGAAATAATTAAAGAAGTCAGCCAATTGCCTTAGCATTACGTGAACGTGTATTAAAAAGTAAGTATCCGTAATTCTTTAACTGTAAGTATTACGGATACTTAGGTACTTTACTATGACAAATAATGCCTTGCAAGTTCTAATGTGTTTTCACCTAAATACAAAAAGTAAAAACATAAAACAAGTAAATATAATTAAAAAAATTAAATAACCCGACTGCAAAAAATCAACAGAGAGCAACGCACTAAAAATACCGTAAAATTATTGTAATATTATTATCTGATTTTTTTTTTTTAATTTAAATACATAACATATACTTATGTATATATTTGTAATCTCCATTTGATTCTCTTTATTTTGATACTCTAAGAGATAGGTTTGGTTAAGAAAAATAATAGAACTACTTACAATTTGGAACCATTCAATAATGTATAATCTCTTTTTGAATATATGTAATCTCCTTTTGAATCTCTTTATTTTGATACCCAACTCAGTAGGCTTGGTTAAAAAAAATTTACACTTCTTACAATTAGGTGTCAAAAGCCCGCCGTTTAAGTCTATCTAAGGACACTTGGGTTTTCTAGACGAATCTAACGATACCCTAATTGTCAAAATCCATCCAGCCGTTTGGAAGATTCGTGGGAATAAAGAAATTTACAAACATACAAGATACGCGCGATAAACAATACCCGACCTGACAGTCGAGTAAAAATAGCTCCGATTGATAATAAACGTGACGCTGCCTTTCCTCTGTATGAACCCTCTTAAGATTAAAAGTTTCAGTGTATAATATTGACTTACTATAATACATCGAATTATAAAATACTTAACGTACGACAATTTGTAAACTCTACTGCCCAAGAAACTTACCAGCATAGTTGGGTGCGATATCATAGTAGTTGGAGTAGAACCCGTAGTACATGCCGCCAGTGCTTATCATTATCAACACAATCAATAGAGTTAACCAATAAGTCCAGTAATAGTAAGTCATGATAAATACTAATAATAATATAGCTGATAAACCCGTCCCTGAAAAAGTAATTTTTGTTATTAGACAACTCTTGAATCTTATCTACGACTTATAGCAGATCTTTCCAAAATTTCTGGTTGCCCAAATGGCATCCAAGTTGACGATAACGTGGCCCTCTAAAGGACAGAGACATTTGAAAGTGAACTGCCAACGGCCATAAACGGTCAGCCATAAATGGACGATTCTTGCCAAACGTTACTAAACCTGGATTATTGTAAAGAGTGTCACAGTGTCACAATGCTAGGACTGCCTTATATTTTTATTTATTTTTAGGAAACAAACAGTCACTTAATAATATTTATAGATTTACAAAATCTCCTTAAAGACTTAAGAGTTCCATCATCATCATCATCATCATCATATCAGCCCAACGACGTCCACTGCTGAACATAGGCCATAACTATTTATAATTAGCTATTAATTATACATAATTTACTTATAATGTTACAAATAGGTGAATACAATAAATTCTATGAGATGACTATTTACTATTAGTGAATCTTAAATGTTTCTTATAATTAATTAAACTATTACTAAACATGTCTAAAGAGTGATAAATACCTTATTATAACACTGAACACTGCGTCTAAAGAAGTTATTAATATTTATCAAACAAATCCTCTATTCCCTACTTTATATAAGTACATATATTATTATATTCAGTGTGTCTCATGTTTGTACCAATAAATGTTTTCCATTTCTATTAGTTTGTTAGGGTGGAAATAATTTCCTTCCCCCTCTTACCCATGGCAGTAGCTATCTTCCGACTCCTCAACTTGCTGATGACATGATTTTTCTGCTTGTTGTTTAAAATTTTACGTAGAGCCAAACTGAACAACCACGACCCCAGGAGTGTCGCTGCCATAATTGCAGAGACCTGGAATGTTAATTTACTTATTTCATTAGTAATGTTTAAAATACGTTTATGGGTAGAAATGATGATGTTGATCTATATCTACATAACAACGTTTTTACAGACCTCACTTGTATTAAAACGCCGATTGAATTGTAAGAATATTGGCAACTGGAACAGCAGCACGTAAAGACCCCAATTACAGCACACATACGCTACCAGTATTGCCAGGAATGGCTTTGAAGAAATAACATCTTGCCAAGGAACGTCCTGTAAAATTAAACATAGTTGAAAGTTGGTAACGGCTGAATGGTGACCTGATGCTGCTAATGGCAAGTGTCAGCGCCCATGGACATTTACAATAGTTGAGCCAGAGTGTAGCCGCTATCATATATCTCTCTCTCTCAAAATCTTCCATGTACAAAAAAAGTATTTGAACTTAGATGTCCCTTCGTCCACGTTCATAACCAAGATTTCATTTCATGTTTCAGTTTCGGTTAAATCAATGTTGGTATAAGATTTGGGTCCCAAAAAGTTGGATCTTTGGACATTTGATTGCAAAATAAAAACAGATGAAACGCACCCAACACTGTATAACTTCATCATACAAATTTCATAATAAATCATGCTCTGGTATTTCATGCGCTTTATCTGTTCTTTGCTTTTTAATCTGATCCTAAGACAATGCCATAGAAATGTCAATTCATTCCAAATATTGCCAGCGGTATTGTGTTTTCCCCATTCCCATTAGGAATTTTAGCAACCAATATAAATTTGACATATATAATTATGTATTTTAGAGGAGACCCGAGCCCAGCAGTAGGACTTAATATGATATGATTATGAATTATGTATTTGGCTAATTGTGTGGCTCCCTATTAGAAAGTTACTAAGGTAAATAAAAAATAGCAACCTCCCCCCCCGTAACACAAGGCAACAAACAAAAACTTTAAAAATATGCAAATAAGGACTCAAATCACGTTAGGGGATCCATACGTGGAGCACACATTTAAGATCATCAGACGTCAAGACAAAGTTATTTCTATTACCTCGTGAGCTACATATTGATCGTTTTCCAGTGCGGTGACGATCATCTCCCTTTCCTCGATAGTGATGAATGGCTGCTGCTGTGGCGTATCTTGTGCCCACACCACCCACAACACGCACCAGATCAGAGAGATACCACCCGCAATGTAGAAAAAACCTCCAGCATCTAAATAGGTAGGTAATAAATAGATTCTATGGATAAAACATTCAATGAATCCGATATTTGTCATCACTTATATTGGTCTATATTGTTGTGTAGGCTAAGTGTTAATTTATTACATCCCGTGGTCCGTAATTTTGGGATACCCGATATATGCAACAGTCTACAAAATAAAATCTTACCGGCATTTCCATTAGCAAGTATAGATAATAAAATATATACGACAAAGCCGAGTAGCGTGCTCGTATGCACCAAGTCTCTAACTTTACTGCGATCGTCTGGTAGCGTCCATTTTGATAGCATGACTTTTAAAGTAGGTAATGTAACACCCTGTTAAATAGAATAAAAATATTATTAGGATAAACATGACAGTGATTTATTTAGGAATAGGAGATTAGTATTCCAATAAAATTTGTTATTTCGAAGCATTGCAGATTCTCTTTTGTAATGTATGAACTAAGCGATAATAATCTATAGTCTTCCATGAAATTAAACTACACTATGAGCACTCAGAGTTTAAATTAATGTCGTGGAAAAGCATCACGGTGTTATGTTGCACAGCCATTTTTTATTTTTTAGTTAAGTGCGCTTTATGAAGGCTTAATGCAATTTAAAAGTGTTCGTAACAACATCGTAGTACTTATGACAAAAGAATATGACACTGTAGTTCGTGCCAAACAAATTCGAGAAAAAATAAACATTTTATAACTTACCCCTGCTAAACCCATGATAAACCGCAGCATCGCCAATAGGAAATAATTGCAATTAGCCGTCACAGGAGTTAACAGTGTGCAAACAATTGTAGTCGTCACACCAAAGAACATCATCCACTTTTGCGAAAACTGCGTACGTATGATTCGAGTGAAACCTGTTTAAAAATTTAGCGTTAAACATGAAGCTGCATTATGGGCTGTGATCAATAAATGATAAAAATGACGATGAATGAGAGTAGCATCTTCTTTCAACAGGTTTGTATTTTGAAATTCAATATTTCTTGTAGTCTACACTACTCTACACGTGCCAATATTGTCATAGCTAGTCTAAATATCAGTCTAAGGTTTAATTTACTCCGCCACGGAATGTAATGGAAGCGACTTTTTGCACCGAAAATGTACATAGCATAATAAACTTTATGTCAATTGAATAAAATACAAACTAAATACGAGCCAAAAACGGTCGCGCGTCATCCGGGGAATTCTCGCGCATTCTCGAGAATTCCCTTATTCATTAACTTGAACTTTGTATCTTACACAATTGATATAGAGTACATTATGCTATGTATAATTTCGCTGCATAAAGCCGCTTCTATTCCATTCCATCAAGCGTAATCGTCATTGTGTCAGTGAGCACAAACAGGGCTAGTTCTGTAATAAGACATGCAGGCCTATATCTTAGAGTAACAAAATATCGCTGTCTAACTGCCGTTGAGATTCAGAGAGATAATTTCTGCTTTCTGTTGTCAATGCTCTCAGTTTTCAATTCAGAGATTAGATTTCCACCCGGCAAGAGACAAAAGGTTTTTACATAGCTGTGATGTCTATTAATTAGCAATCTACCTATTAATTGAGTTGACAGAAGATGTCCACAAAAGTATGCGCAGTAAACTATGCCTAGTTGGTCCATGCTCCAGTCGTTGTGATACATCCTTATTTCCCATGGTCGAGAGAATTTATCCGTCATGTACATGATACCTCCCCAGCTACGCATCCAGTATCTCTGAAAATTAAATACTCACATATTATACTGATTAGTTGTATTATACGTGTATGATAAGCGATGGTGGCTGAATAGATAAGAGACCGGCGTACTAAACACGCGGTCCAAGTTCAATTCCGACCAGCAATTATACAAATGTAGATTTCACTTTGTGGAATTTATATGTACTAGTCATGTGATTTACCATCTAAGTGTATGTCTGATCCACTAACCCGTATTAGGCCAGCGTGTGTGGATTATGGCGTAAAACCTCTCAGCTCTCTAGATAGAGGAGAGGAGACCCGAGCCTAGCAGTGGGTCATTAATGGGTTGCTGATAATAATTATAATAATACGTGTAGTACACGATGACTGGTCATGAATAGGTGCATCCAACAAATTTCGTAATGCCCTATTTCTGGTGGAGAGTAGGTGTTTAATTCAATAAGCTCTATTGGGTTATATAGGCGCCACCACCGATCCAACTGCACGCGTTCTAGCGTTCAGAGTTCCCAGTTCTGCGTTCCGCGTTCACTGTCATCTATACGATAGCCAAGAATCCTACACACCAAAAGCAAGCGGTCTGCTAGTTGCTATGTACGCAAGTGTGAACGCGGAACCGCAAGTGGAGTCTGAGCCTTTTGTTATCTGTCTTATTTTTGGAAGAAATCCTAATCTCGCTGACTGTGGAGCTTAGCTGTTGAGTAAACTTCTAAGAATTTTCTACTAGATTAAAGCTAGATAAAATACAATTTAGATGAAATAGCTAGATTCGACGAAGAAGGTACCTAATAAATTGGTCGTAGTAAAATGATTGGTTTTTATTTTTTATTTATTTTTGGTTTGCATACAGTTGTTACATTTATACTTAGTTATTATAACATAATATATTAAGATGACTTGGCTAATGCACAACCAATTTTAGCAAACACCACTTGGATTATGATTACATTAATAATGAGTGAAATAGAAATATTATTAATAAATGTTATAAATTATGTATTACTTCCTTATTTATTATTAAAACTACTTTGTTCACAGGTTGACCGCAATTATTATTCAAACTACTTACACTAAATTTATTGTCCTATAATTTTTATTAGGATAATGTTATAAATACGTACAATAGATGATTATAGATTATTAATAGACACAGAGTAATTTTTTAATTTTCATTTCTTAATTTTACCAACTTACTGTTGATAACATCGCCATAGGGAGACATATCATCAATCCTTGTACGATGGCGATGCCCGTGAAACCCAGCACAACGATTAATTGCCGAGTTGAGATGTATCCTGGCAAAAAATATATCTACATTAACTATGTTGTTGCACACAAACTACAGTGAACAGAAATTAAACCTGGCCACACCGCCTTACTTGCCGCTACCTTTCGTTTATTATAATGTGAGTTGACGATATTTTAGGATAAATTTATAGTAATATTAGGGTTATTTCTTTTACACAGCGCCATCTATCCCGAAGTAAGCTAATATTTTTATAAGCTTCTGTTATGGGATCCAGACAACTGATCAACATACATATGTAATTCTAAATACATACATAGAAATACATCCAAACTCAGAAACAAACATTTGCAGATTATAAAAATAACTAATTATTCTGACCCTGATAAATATATTTTTATAGCCAATTTAATAAAATTAAAAAAAACGCACTTTCTATTGGTATATCTTTGAAAGATATAGATATTGATAAATAATTAGCTGTGACAGACGGGTAGGTACACTATATGAATACAAAAAACTTTATTTCGGAAGTTACAAGTACGAATTTCAAAATACGGATTTTCATAATTCCGAATGGTTCAAAATTCATAATAATTTTAACAATTCTGGATTATTATTCATTCTATTTTTTAAATTCCAAAGATACTAACAAAAACATTTTCTTTTATTGATAACCAACAATGGACTATGGTCGCACTTCTAACATTTTTTTTAAAGCCATATTACCATACATTGTAATATTTTTTGGTAATAAATACTTAGTTTTTATTGATTTATTTAGCTTTAAAGACTTTATTACGGCAACGACGGTTACTTACTGTTACAGAAACTGCCAACAGCCGGCACCGTCATTATGACGACACTTGATTCTGGTCTTACGTGGTTCTAAAATCACACTATTGAAATAATACTAGTTAACGAAGACGCTGATATATCAATCACACAACAATGCATCAAATTGCACAGTATATATATTATTATAAGAAAGTAAACACACACTGCCCTACAATATAACTAACAACGGATGTGATAGCAAATGATACCGATAACATGTCGCGTCGCAAAAAGATTATTAAAATAAATAATCCGATGACGTTATACCAAATGGCTACATATATAACTACAATCTTGCCAAATTAAAATATGGCATCATACAATTATTCTACATTGCTGCCGCAGTCTGTCGCAAAAGTGCCCAGCAGGCTGGCAGCATTCCCACGTTGGACGGCAACAAGAAAATAGCTTGTGTATTGTTTCAGTGTCAAAGTCCAGGTGTGCAGCTGGTGTTCTTAACTAGTAAAAATTCGATATATTGCTGAACTACTATATTTTAAATATTAAGTACTGGTTATAATGGGGCCAATATGAATGTGCGCTTAAGGCGACTATGTACGAACGAGTGGGGGTGGGCACCGACGTGTGAGACCCCGCGACGCAATGTGACGTCAGTACAGGTATCGACCTATCGACGCAAGGCTTTTGGTGTACGACACAACTCTTACACCAAAAGCCTACCTATCTTCCATAGCAATAATGACATACCGTCAGGTCTCTTACCATCGGCGTCAGGCAAATACGGCCAGCGCTCCTGCTGCATGACAGGCCATGGTGCCCAAGGCTCCCGACAGCTTCCCCGCGTGGTTGCCCGCACCGCGCCACCGCCTGTTGTGCCTACGAAGTGCTTTCTTCGGTGGACACTAGCGGGGCGGTTTTTTTGTCGCCGTGTACGTTAACAGGTAAGATTCCCTTTATTCAATCGCTTCGTCGTTTTATACTTAGTTTTTTTTTACTATGTTAGTCTGTGTGAGGTGCTTGTGCCTCACCTTTTGTTTCTTAGTGACATCATTAACAAAGCGACCGACCGAGCATAATGTAAACAAACAATATACAGCTTAGCAGAGTTATTGAACTCAGACGTGTGGTTATAATTAGACATAATTATAAACATTATTACTATTTTTCTGTCAAAGGAAATAAAATAGAATAATAAAATTAATATAAAATTAAATTGTGCGAGAGATTACTTTCACCATTAGTTCATAGTAGCCAATTAACAGTGCGCGGTTTGTTGTCCAGTTATTAATTACCACTCGTGTGAATACTGTTTCTTTTTATTAAAATAGTGAGTTTAGAAGATATCTTTAGTAATGGATGCCCCAGCTCTTGGTAATTGTATGGAACGTAAGTGCCTTTATTTAAAACTTTGTGACATACATATTTATAACCACCAAATGTAACTATACAAATTGACCGCTCGGCTTTTCATTCATTCAAAATTTCACTTTTAGTTCTCACAGTACGAGCTGAAAAAACTAGCTGTTTCTTCGGTCCTGTGGATCTTTGTTTAGCTATTACTCAGCTCCTATTGGTCATAGCGTTATATAGCCTTCCTTGAGAAATGGGTTATCCAACAGTAAAATATTTTTTGAATTCGAACCAGTAGTTCCTGAGATTAGCGCGTTCCGCGTTCAACCAAAAAAGAAACCAGCTCTTCAGCTTCATAATATTTGTATCAACTAGTAATATAGATATACTTTCATAATTTCAACCCATAAACGTCCCACTGCTGGGCACGGGTCTCCTCCAATGTTTTGGAGGGAATTTACACATATTTCATTTTATTTTAATTTTTTAGATATGCTTTATTAATACTAAAGCTGAAACACCCTAAACGTCTTTTTATTTACAGAATCAGAATAAAAAATCTACATAAAAACATAATTAAACCTCGCGAATGTGCTTACTGCTGCCGCGCGCCGGCCGAATACTTATTGCCTACCGTGCGGCACAAGGCGTTAGACGGCCATTGATACACTTCAAACAATGGTGTCCACTGTGTTCAGCCAAATTTTAATAAATTTTGGACAAAAAATAACATGGTACAACTATTGCACTCGATTATGCTACTGATTCTAAAGAAACTACCTTTAGGTTTCGCATTACGTAGGAATAAGGCTGTATACTGTAATGAGGCGATATTTGTAGGTACCTAATATATTGAAGGAAAAATAGGTAATATCTTTTTTAGGGCCTTAGACGCCAAAACAACATTTTTGTCTGTCTATATGTTTGTACGCACATCACGTAGAATATTTAGAAACCCACGGGCAACCAGCTAGTTCGAATGTAACTGTGATTTCGAAAATAACGGTTGAATTTTAGTGTGTTGTTACCTTCCAATGTCCTTCCGTAACAACGGTGTCCTAATACTTATACATCGTTTCTAAAATTCCCAACTCCTAACCCACTTCCTTGCTAGAGAGACGGGATTCATTAGTGTTGGTTCGCAAACCGTCTTGGAGAAGGAAAACACCGAATTTAATCCCGGAATGGGGTCTACCAACCTGTGATAGACTCCGGCAGCTAAACACGTATTATGTTAACATTCCTGTGGATACAGCAAGCAAATCCGAAATGGTGGTGTAGATCTTGGGCAAACTTGCATTTCCTTAATTGCGTCCCAGGCGATGCAGTGTATATCTGTGGCGAGATACTTCACTTACAGTCACTTAGCTATGTGAAAATCAAAACGGTGAGTGACAGTTACCGGTTATAAGCGTGACTCAAATAGGCGTCTGTGTGGTGCGCCAGGAGTCACTTTTGACAGTGGGAGGATCCATCGTTGATTTGTAACCCAGTAACCACTCGCTTTAAGCTGGGCAGCTCCTAGACAATTAGGTCCAGTACCTGAATGTCTGGTAGCTGCCACCTCGACAAGGCAATTTCTTTTGGGCGTAAAGAGACAACAGGCTTCCACCAAATGGCCCCCTCGTTAATTAGTACACCTGCATCAATCCGAAAAAAAAAACATCCCATAAAACCGCCCGAGCATGCGCATTGCGTCGTGGAATATCCGTACTATGAGCTCAGGCTGTTGAGGTTCTAATTATGTATAAGATCTGCGCAAAATGGCTGTGATTTCATTTCACCAACTATATTGGGTTTATTTAGTAGGCCACCCCTACTAACCTATTAGCCATTAATCAGCGAAGCGCATCTATCCATATCAGCAGGAGGTTATGACCCCTTTGACCTTCCTCCTGTAGCAGCAACTGCCCAATGATGATCGATCTTGTTCGCTTTGGTTGGTAATCATCAATCATTTGCAGTTGCAGGTGTACTTACCATCTAGATAAACCATGGTTCATCCAAGAGGAGTATAATGAGGATTGCCATTATACAACATCGATGGCGCAGCGGTAGTGTATACTTGTGGTTTCTGGGGTCTCGGGTTTGGTTCCAGGATTGACATAAAAATTTGCATGATCTAAAAATGTTTGTTTCGGAAATTGGGTTTTTTTATCCACCTATTAGCTATACTTATGTGTGATGAAATTATCAGTTATCAAGATCCCAAAACACCAGCTCATATTAACTTACTTTGGGCTAGAAGAAGCTGTGAAAAATAAAAAATTAGTACATTTGACTCGCGACAATTCACTCATGACATTGTCAATTTTTCTTTAATACCAATTAAACCGGAATACCTATGACACGCCTTTGTTTGGTTATTATATTTTCCAATCAACAATCTTCATTGTAATTCTATCAATAACTGTTAACAATACAATTGGTAACCTGGTACACAAAGAAACATAACAGTATTTTTATTTATGAATCATTTAAAACATCAACTAGGAACCACGACATCGACTATAGTTAATACCGATACTATAGCTGTCGCCCGAGGCTTCGCTCCCGTGGTATCTTTGGTTGGCCTTTATTCAGCTTCTATTAGTTGTATCGTGATGTTATATGGCCTACTAGCTTTTGCTTCGCGCGACTTCGTCCGCGTAGATTTCGATATTACATAGGTCTTTGTTTTAAGTGCAAATCATTAATTCCACAACACCCCACTACAGGAGTTGAATTTCATTTTACGTTATTAAAGATAACATTTATATAATCAGCGTCCCTGAAGACCTCGAAAATTACATCCATATAAATTTTTAATAATTTTCACAACTATTTCATCCTCCTATTTCATGGGACCAAACATAGCTGGTGAAATGTGGGTGCGAAACACCTCTAAAGAGGTAGCCTTCGGGAAAAAGACGTGATGCTATGTATGTATATATTTCATCCCTTAGGTTAAGTTTTTATTATTATATTTCACCCCTGAATAGGGATGGGCCCTATCAAAAATATTAAAAACAACATTTTAAGTTCCTATCCCAATACTAATTTGCAAAACGTTAACTTCAAAACAATGATCTTTTCATACAACGTTTCATCCCCAATTTCAAATTCCCTTTCCCTTCCAAAGCTACCCTTGTCAAAAATATTGATGAGGGTTTTGTTTATTTCGATAGTAGTACCCTAAAACAATTTTTCAAATCTATAAGTTAAAAACAAAGAAGTTTCATACCTACAACTTCAACCCTCCAAATTTCAAGTCACTACGACCAGCAGTTTACCTAAGCTGTGCGTTGTCTGTCAGTCAATCAGTCAGGACAAAGCCTTTAATAATATGTATATGTATGGATAGCCTTCCTCGATAAATAGGCTATCAAACACAAAAAGAGTTTTCCAATTCGGTTCTGTGGTTTCTGAGATAAGCGCGATAATTGTATAATATTAGTATAGATTGAAATATGGTAATTGTCATTTTCAAACATTTAACAGGAACAGCGATATCGACTCCAAAAGGTTTTTGAGACGGGTACAATATTGGATTGCTCAATCTCAGTACCTTTTTTTTTTCTTTCTAAGATTGGAAATGCGTTACGCATACCGCCCCGTGCGGGGACACGGGACGGCTATGTGGTACTCGCCAGTCAGAAAGGAACCGGAATGGGTGGGCCCTGGAACTTGATAGGTACATCATCAGCAAAGGCACCGACACCGAGCCCTTTCGGGCCCTAACACCAAACGACAGCATCCGGGTGCACCGGGGATGCTGTCAACCTTAGCGGATGGGAGTCCTATACATATCCTATGTAGTCCTATTACGTAGGTCCTAACAAAGCTGATGAAACGTGGTTGTGTTTTACCTCTGCCTAACCTTTGGGGGTAAAAGACGTAACAATATCTTAAGTTAAAATAATAAAAAACAAATGACGCGAATTGTTATCTCATTACTAAAACATGAAAACACGACAGTACTTTTGGTCAAACAATTTTGAAACTAATTTTGCCTAAAGTATAAAAAATAAAATGGCTGGCATAAACCAATCGGCATGCCGACATCTTCACCATTTCTTTGAATTTTTTTTTATAGTAATAAAACATGTTCTTATTTTTTTTGCAGAATACATGTCAACTCGATTCTTAGTCGCTTTTCTTGGTTCAGTGGGTGTTGGCATCGTGAACGGACTGCTATTGAATCTCCCAATAGCCATGATGGGTATGCTGAACTACGGTCTTCTCACCATTCTCAACACAGCGGTCGGAGTCTACAATAACCTTCTCCAGACGGACTCAGTGTCATCATATTATAACAATATCGCTGTTATTATGTCCAATGTTCTAGACAAAATTAAAATAAAACCCTGTTTGCCTACCGATCAGAGTTATAGAGCGGTAAGTTAATAGGTACAGTCATAAGAGGGATGATTCGAGCTTTATTTTGAAATTATATGCTTTGTTTCTAATGTCTAATAAAATATCTCTATTTTCAGGATTTGATGGGAATTTTCTTGTGGACTCCGGAACAACAGGGCCTTATTCTTAGCTCTTACTTCTGGGGTTATTTTATTTCACAATTAATGAGTAAGCATAAAGATAAAGAGTCTATAAAGTTAATAAATAGTAAATATATACTTTCATGAAAATTACTTCTTGTATCTATATGTGACAGATAAACTAACTGCCCGCCTTGTCGTAAGTGCTGACCAAGAAGCTTTGTTGTAGGTTCCCTACAATCTTATAGTGGCAACTGCTGCCTAGGCAAATCGAAGTATATCAAAATCCACATACAAGCTTTAGGATTTTATCTGTCCGTTTTAATAGTAAATACCTACTTGATGTAACTGTTGACATGTCATTATAAAAGCATGGTTACATACACGAAAACGCGACAGTACTTTTGGCCAAAATCTTACAATTATGGAACTAACTTTTAAACCAATCGGCATGCCGACATCTTCAGCAATTTCTTTAATAGTCATTCAAAACGCATTTTGTTTTTCCATTTTTTTTCAAAGTCATACAACATGTTCTTATTTTTTTACAGAATACATGTCAACTCGATTCTTAGTCGCATCAGGTTATCTTTTTAGATAAAATTATTTATACATTTTTGTTATCCAGGTTTGAGCAATATCGTCCAGGTTTCGCCAAAATGGACAATATTGTTTGGTGTAGTAATTAACATGATATGCACTCTGCTCACTCCCATGTTGACGAAGATACATTACTACGCGCTTATGTTTCTACGGATTATGCAAGGCGTAGGAGGAGTAAGTGTCCTTTAAATAACTTCTCTCGCTACATATTTGCCTAACCTTAGAATATTTTCTTTTACAAACACTACGATTCTGAGTCATCGTGGCTCCCAATGATATTGTATGTTAAAAATAACATACAATATCATTGGTATCTCCTAAGACTTTTGTTAGATCATTGTTAATGGTCCTATATACATATTTATAATCTTCATTATCATCATAACTTCAGCATATAACAGTCCACTACTGCTCTATATAGGCGTTCCGCATCCAGTCATACCTTGCATTATTTCTATATGTGGAAGCTTGTTAATTCTATATGTGAAAGCTTGTTAATAGCAACCTTTATTATTATACCTATTTTATTATTATATATTGAGTTATTAGTCAGCTTTCTTAAAAAAAAATTAAATATGTGAAGGTAATATGTAAGTCGCATTTTAAGACACCCACGTGTTGAGATGGGGTAGTGACATTATGTATTCTCAAACCATCACTTCACGGTTCTTGCTTAATTTTAATCAATGTTAAACCTTCAGGGCGTGACATTGCCGGCTTACTACGTGTTGTTGTCAAAATGGACACCGCCAGTAGATAGAAATAAGGCCAGATGCCTACTCCACACGATCACATTACTGAGCTCTGTCATCTCCATAGCATTATCAGGAATTCTTACTGCTCGAGTTGGTAAGTTTTAATTTATTAAGTGGCACACCAGCTTCCAGCCTGTGTAAAGTAAAGCGGTTACTGAACTGTACTGTAAAATAAAAAAATATATTAGAAAAAAACATGGAAAATAGGATGTGCTAACACCACACTATGTATTTTTTTTTTTTTTTTTAATATTCTACCACATTTACACAGCGCTATCTAGTCCCAAATTAAGCAATTATGCTTGTGTTATGGGTACTAAACAACTGATATACTACTTATATACTTTTTTTTTAAATACATACATATTATAGATAAATTACACCCAGACACAGAACAAACCTTTATGCTTATCACACAAAGATTTGTCCTGGGTGGGGATCGAACCCACGACCTCCGGTTTAGCAGTCAGTGTCACTAACCACTAGACCAACAGGCCAGTCAGTTTAGTTTTATACACTACCAAGGCTAACGAATAAAACTGTAACTGCATATTAAGAGCGTATTTCCAAAAAGAGTAATAACGTCGCAATTTAGTGGTTTTCAATTTTTATTATTTTATCGGAGCTATAGGTATTTAAAAAATACGTTTACTTAGCTTTTTTTTTGTATTTCATAATCGTCCGGATCGTCCTCGGTGTGCGAGTCAGACTAGCACTTGTCCGGTTATTTTTTAATTATGGCTTAAACCCTCTCAGCTCTCTAGATAGAGGAGTGGAGACCCGAGCCCCGAGCAGTGGAACTTCATTAAGTTCCACTGCTCGGGGCATCATGAAAATGATCGGTCATTATGAAAATGACTGCGAATGTTAAAAGTTATACAAAAGCACGTGTTCTCTTGCAGGCTGGCAGAGCGTGTTCTACGTGATGGGTGCGCTATCATTTCTGTGGTGCGGCGCATGGATCGCGTTGGTAAAAGATACGCCGCAGAAACAATCTTTTATTAGCCTCACAGAAAGAAACATGATCATCACCTCTCTCAAAGAGAAGGCAGAGGAATCGCGACAAGTATGTCAAAGGCGTAGGGTGCAATAGAATAGAATATAATTTTATTTCGTAAAAAATACAAGCTTTTTGGCAACACAATAGCAGACTATACTCGTACATGACATGACTGTAGGTTGCGAGGGTCATGTTAACTACTTCTACGAAGCTCAGGTGATTTAATTAAAGACTAGTGGACTGTATTAACTAGGTGTATAATAAATAATTTCACAATTCAATTTACACTGCGCGAACAATTTGTGTGGTTTTATTAGAATGCGCGAGTTTGATGTAGCTTCTAGAACGCGACTGTCAGCTATGCGCTCGCCGACGATGACCGAGCCGGCCCGACGACTGGTTAGCCGCCCCGCGGCCCCCTCGCGTCTCCGCTCTCCGCAGACGTCATGTTGGATGACTCAATAATGACCAATAAATTATTGAACACTGGTACCCAAGATAAGATTTTGACTTAAGGGCCTTCCCTCGGTTTTGCACCAAAAACGGCTTTTTTCTGAAGCCTACTCCTCCTAAACGACTTGTTCGAAAAATTTGAAAAAAATATATTTTGATAATTGATCTATCTACTACATTTTCAACATATGAAATTTTCGTACGACTAATACTTTTGCCTTAAAAAATATTTTAAGTTGAGATATATTTTATCTTAAAATCCCTAAAACTTTAAAACGGCTTTATAGTTTGAAATTATTTTTACACTGATAAATTGGTGGTAAAATTTACTTTAATCTGAACATAGCATATGTAAATCGATCAATATTTTCTTAAGAAAATAGGCCATAATACGATTTCTGTACGTTAGAAATTCAAAGGTTCTCTGCGCGGGCGCGGGCGGCAGACAGGCGTTAGCCTTCAGACGGGAAGGCTGTGTCGCTCGTTGCTCCATTTTTACTATCGACTGAATATAGTGCTTACAGGTATAATATACACACAAACAGCGAGCGCGGCGGGACGAGTAAATAAATCTAAGGTGTCACGCAGAGCCGTCACGTCTTTCTCGCTGTGTGCCGAAACCTTTTGTGCAAATATTTATGAACTTTAATTTTTTTTTTTGAATTTTCTGACGACTACTCCTCCTAACCGTTTAGAAGGAGTAATCTTTTTGCCCCATCGGCCATCAGTTCTGCGAGCTATATTCTCAAACAAAATATTTCAAATGATCCAATAAAATGGTTTACAATTTATAATAGTAGTTTATAACGTAATTACAAAGTAAGTGTTGTAAACAAAACATTAAATTCATCAATGAAAATAGGTAAATATTTTTTTTAATACAAAAGTAAGTTAAAATAGTTATTTATTTAATTATAATTTACAAGATAAAATAATTATCTTCGATACTAATAATAAATAAGTACCAATAAAACTATGTAAGTACTTACATAAATACCGAAAGCAAAACATTGAAATTAAAAAAATCTCAATACATAAAAATATTGGCAAACAAATAATTGTGTACACGAGTCCTTTAAACTCTCTATACAAAATAAAATACCAATTTTAAAACTGTTATTCCGGAATCGTAGGTAAAAATGCCGAGCTAGAAGCGCATGTCTGCGTTTACGCTTATTCTGTGACCATTGTATTATAGTGTGCGCGAGTTGGCAAAGGAGCGGGGATATGCAGTGAAATAAGCTAAGCTCCACCCATACTCTCAAGGTCATTGGCGACTAGTTACGCCTTAAGTTATGGGTACCAGGCCCCTTATAATACTTTATATATAGTTTTAGTCAGGTACATCACTATTGGGTAGGTGAGTATATTTATTTATATTATTTTATACAAAATTAATAAAGTTATTCACAATAAATTGCCTAAATCAGAAAAATATAGAGAAAAACTGTTGTACATAATTTTATTTGCGAGTGTGTTTGTGTGGGTGAGGGTGTGTGGGTAGAAGAGTAGAGCAATGCATGTAACCCCTATCCTAAGACACGCCCCGTCTCTCTCCTTTTAAGTTTCTACAAAGCAAAAAAACAATTATACAAAAAACTTTTCAGTGTATACTAGGATATTTATCGGGTTTACAGACATGCAATTTTAGACTCTTTACCGCAAATACTTTGATACTTCTAGCGAAGCATCAAGCTTTTCGTTTCACTAAAATCTACGCCTAACATAATGTGATAACTCGAATATATAATGTTATCGCAATACATGGAGCGAATACTAGAACACTTTGACGAAGGTGCTCTCACATCCCTTGAACATCTTACTGTGTGACAAACAAGTTCACGTCTAGCCTGATGGAAATGGGTTACCTGCACGCCTGACCTTTTTGAAAAAAACCATACTGTATATTCTTTGTAAAACCTCAAGAGCTTTCATACCAACAGAGTGGCAACGTCGAATTAGTGTCATCATTAAATAATTATTATTTAATCGAAGCTATATAAATATGTTTAATAAACTTTTTAGAATTAGGTACGTGAAAGTGTATTGAAAAGTACGTAATTATATTTTACTACCTTTGAAATAACGCCCTGCAATTTTGCAATATGTTATTTGCATATAAATATAACTGTAAACTCTTTAGAATTAGATGAAAAGTGTGTAAAAAATTACACACTTTTCACCTAAATATAAAAAGTATCTAAAATGTATTTTTAAAATATAGCTCCGAATAAATAGGTAGTAATAACTGAAAACCACGAAATTACACTAAATTGCGACGTTGACACTCTGTTGGTATGAACGCTCTTAACTTTGGCATGGCTTCGATGCTAATATCAATATCCTCGTTTTCGAGTTTGCCTTGAGCCTTGTTAATATACCTATATATACATATTTTATGTAGCGATATATTTGTTGGTGTTTAATTTGCTTCTTTTTTTCAGAACGTACCAATTCCGTGGCGATCAGTGATATCTTCAAAACCATTCCTAGCAATTCTTATGGCTTATGTTTGCTGCAACTGGGGCTGGTATATGCTGTTAATCGAGCTACCTTCCTACCTTAAACTAGTACTCAAGCTCAATACGACGCATGTCAGTGGTATATTGTATTTTAAGTAGAAATTATAGGGCAGATAATTCTTTGACTCTTTTGTGAGTGTTTTAGTAAGTGTTATTTTTATTTGCTTATTACCACTAAGTAGCAACTTTAAGTCGTATTATTTGCAAAAAGCGAGCATAAATTTGTAAGATGCGAGTCGTGTAAATTAGGCAATCTGTTCAGAGTTTTGAGTCCTTCATTCATTTGACGATTTTATTTTGGTGTGCGTGCATGGACACTTGGGTTTTTTCTCATGAGTGTGTGGTTTTTACCACCAAGGCAGTCTAAATTCTCTGTCTCTTACTCTACTCTACTCTACTCTTGTCGGTGATATAATCGCCATTCTTCCCTATTTTTGCTTTGATTTCACTTCTTGATACGACACGACTCCTACTGTTTACCCGATTGCCAAAAAGGAGGGTAATGTTTTTCATCACTTACTGGACAGAACTTCTTCGGAAGGTTGACCCTCTACCCTCTACTCCGCCTTTTTTCTATTTTTCCTTCAATTATTGTACGATGCAAAATGATAGGTTTGATATCTCAAAATTAGTGCAACTAGGCTTGCTTATTTAGTTAATTAATTATTTTGTTTGTTTTTATTTCCAGGCCACATTAGTTATGGCATTATCTTTGCTGTCGACGTGGACGTTCAGTGTAGTACTGAGTTTAATTTTAAACTGGTTGCAGAATAAAAATTTCATTAACAACTTAACTGCTCGAAAGACTGCCACATTGATCGGTAAGATATTTTTTATTATAATTATTAGATAATTATTACAAGATACTAGTTAAACTAATAAATAAATATAATGTATGATGTAAAAGAAAATATAAATGCCTAAATATTAAGCATAAGCTGTCGTCTGAAACGTGCCCAGGTGATTAGCAGTAATGGCAATGATCATAATTTATAGTTTTTATTATATTTTTATTATTGACTAGACTAGTTGAAATAGTAAAGAAATAGAAAATTTGAGCATAATAATATTTTTTTTAAAAGATCACACACGCACTAGGTAACAAACACTGTGTCGAGGACGACTGTGTCAATTTTTGAGAGGCCTTTTTAATTCGTTACACAATCGTCAACGATCTTTGCCTCCCTATGTATGTCCTATCGGTTCCTTCCCTCGCATGGCTCACCATCAAAAGGAGTTCATCCCCACACCAAACCTAAGGATGAATGAACGAGGTTTTCCCAAGAGACTACAGTATGGGGTCCTTCAAAGAAGAGTGAACAGGTGTTTTAAAGGCTGGCAACGCGTTCGTGATGCGTCTGGTTTTGCAGGCGTTATTAGGCTACAATAACCGCTTACCCTATAAAAAGTCAATAATAGATGACGTCAAGATATAATAATAATTATGATTTAGCAATACACAAATATTTTCTTTTTAATATTTTCCAGGAACATTAATACCAGCAATATGCTTATTCTTGCTATGCTTCGCAACTTGTGATCGCATTTCTTCAGTATGCTTGATAGCCCTCAGTACTATGTGCAGTGGAGGCATGTACTATGGATTCTTCTATAATTATGATGAGATTGCGCCAAATTTTGCGGGTAAGTTCAATATAAAATAAAATAAATATAAGAGAAATAGGACACAGTTGATAGAGTAAGCGGGTTACAATCAAATTTAAAGCCTTTCTCGAAATCTCAAAAGCGATTAAGTAAAGAGAGGTTTCATCACAAAGACTTGGCATTATTCTTGGTGGGTTCTTAGCAATAGTTAGTAATTTTTTTTATTGTCTGTGACAGACGAACATGTGACACCATACTAGTATGTGGTATCCGCCGCCCATCGGCTATCTAACTTGTGTCTGCCTAGTTCATGTTTAGGTCTCCGGATGCTTCTGATTCTGATTCTTGAAACGAATTTTATAGAAACACTACCCGTGTTTCTATAAAATTCGTTTTTTTATTTATTTTTTTACTTGGGGAATGCCTGACGCATACCCCTCGGTCTTGGGGAAAGAACCGAGGGGTTATGTGGGGCTCGCACCCACGAAAACCCCAAGGTGTTCCTCTCGTCGCGCTCTGCTGTGGTCACGGGAGCGCAGGAACATTCGTCCGCGACCACAGCGACGATGGCCCGCAACGGGCCCCCTCTCTGCCGGAGCTTAGCTCCGGCGGTGACGTGCGGGAACACGCACACGTCACCAGAAAACGCTCGCGGTCGACTTTCCCCAAAGTCGACCGGTCCTGGCGTGGCGGACGCGCTCAGCCGGGCGCGTCCTCTTCTCGGGCTTTTACGGCGGGAGGTCGCGGGCGTAAGCCCGCCTTCTCCCGCCTACCCTTCGATGGCGGATCGGGTCACTGAGGGCATCGTCTTACGGGTAACGAAGGCCATAAATTAACTAGATGTTACGCGGAGCTTAGCTTCCGTCATTCTATATTTGGTCACTGCTGGCCGTAGCGTGGTGTTATATAGCCTATGTTAGTCAGTGATAATGTAGCTTTCTAACCGCAAAAGATTTTTTGAAATCGGTCCAGTAGTTTTCAAATTTATTCGTTACATACAATGATATTGTATTTTAACATACAATATCATTGGTTACATACCTATAAAAATACAAATCTCTATTTATAATATACCTATATAGAAAATACTGAATTGTATTTTTTACATTTCAGATAAATTGATTGTAGTCACAGAGCTCATCGTCACTATTCCTCGAATAACGGTGCCTATTTTCGCTGCAGCAATGATACATGGAAACGTAAGTTTAAATGTCTTTAGTTAAATATTTTATTTCATATTTTACTTTATTTCATAATTATACTACACAATACATTTATAACTTGGTAACTTAAAAATTAGGCAGTGGCGTAAATTAGGTGAGGCCTATGTTCAGCAGTGGACGTCGTTGGGCTGATATGATGATGATGAACTTAAAAATTATACACAATGTCTTTAGTTAAATTAAAAGTACAGTTTTGACTGATTTTTTCCGTCAGTTTATCTCATTTCCGTAACAGATGCAATGAAAACTTTAAAAATGCATATTTTTTCGACAAATTATAATATTTTTAAAGTTAATTAATTTAAGTGTTCCACTCACATAGTAAGTGCTAAAGGCAGCCAATTCGCATCAAAACCACCTTACCTTAATATGAAATCACAATCCTAGCGAAGGCTGACAAGTATTTGAGTGACTTTTTTACATGGACCCGTTCGAAGACCAGAGCAAATTTGTATAGTATCTATACTAATAAAGCTGAAGAGTATGTTTGTTTGATTGAAAGCTAGTTTCTCAAGATGTACTGGTTCGATATGAAAAATTCTTTCAGTGTTGGATAGCCCATTTATTGAGAAAGGCTAAAATTATGCTGCGACCAATAGCCACTGAGCAGTGGCCAAATAAAGAACTACGGGAGTGAAGCTTCACGCAACTTAAATAAAACTTCACGCAACTTTAATTTAAAAAAATAAAAAATGAATCCTCTTGAGAGTCCTTGTCAATTATAAAATAGATCACAACTCTATGGCTTAAAGTTCTATTCTGAATACTATACAAATTGGCTCTGCTCTCTATGCGATTGAACGTCAATATTCTAATATTTTCATGCATTTTTTTTTCAGAATAAATATGGCTTTTTCTTTATATTCGGCGTGACGATTTTCCTGTACATCGTCGCGTTTATCGCTTATTGTGCGTATGCGTCTACCAAAGAACAACAATGGAATAAGGATACTAAGAACAACAACTTCAATGTTTAGTAAAAGTAAATTAAATTATAGTTTCCAAATTATTGACAACTGACTGCATGGTAGGTACATTTGATCAGTTACAGTATAACCTTCATATTCTGTGGTATAACATTATAAGATCAGACCGGGGGCGGTTTAGCATGGGTCTACTGTATGTGGTCTTTATTGAGTCTCGGGATACAGTCCAAAAAGCTGTATAGGCTAGCCAAAGTTCTATCCAAGTATGAGCGTTATATATACTTGTTTTGAAGCTATTTTTCTTAGAATAGAATAATATTTATTTTCCAAAAACATGGTTATAGTGGTGTTAAAAATACAAATATTGGTACAGCATGTACACCCGTTTACACGGCATGCAAAATCTTAGTTTCAAATTTACACTTTACAAGTAGAATCCTCTTAAGTTAATACTAGTGACAATACTTATTAGCTAATAATTTATATTTTCCGTAGGTACCATAATTAATTAAAATATATTTATCACAATACGTTTACAAATGAAATTGCTAGTGATTTATAATTATGTATAACAAAGACATGGTAATAAGACCATTAAAAACTTTTATAATATAGCAAAATGTAATTTACCATCAGATACATAAGTATTTGATAAGATTTTTCTAGTTTTTACTGTCCTGTTGATTGTTCTTGAGAAATGAAAATATGAATAAAGTATTATTTACGTAATTCAAAGTCTTTTATTTATAAAAGCCCGGTCTAGTTGGACACAGATTTTGTTAAATGAGTTTTACAGACTGACAGATAGACAACGCAGTGATCCTATAAGGGGTCATTTTTTCTTTTAAAATAACAAAGCCTTCATTGCCGACAGAACTAAACATAATCCAAGCTATATATTAAACTAATCCTTAGAAACTAGCGCATCAGGTTTCCCAGTTTAGTAATCCGCGTGTCCTATGACACATAGACCCTCTTTCAGCTGCTTCCACTCTTTTCTATCCTTACATTTGCTAGATAGCGTCTCCCACTTTCAAGATGTCGCCTATCCATCTTTTTACCTGCCCGCCTCGTTTTCTTTTACCGTCGCATGGTTGCCCTTCTATTATAAGTGCAGTCCATTTTGTTCTACTTTCTCTTGTCATGATATTGTGTCCTATCCACCTCCATTAGATGTCTTACTATCCTTATTACATCTTCCAATTTGGTTATAGTTAGAACATAATTTATGTTCTCATGGGGTCACATTTCCTTTTAAAATACATCATTCATCATCATCATTACAACCCATAAGCGTCCCACTGCTGGGCACGGGTCTACTCGAAACATTTTGAAGGGAATTTAGCCTACTATACCACGCTGGCCGAACGGGTTGGTATAGGGTTTTGTCTCGAATTTTCCTTTTCTCGCAGTGCTCTTGTCTGCTTAAGGTTACTCCCTTATTCGCCTTATACGACACCCACGGGTTGAGATGGGGTACTGACATTATGTATTCTTAATCCGTCACTACACGGAACTAACTAATATACTACTACTCGGCAGACATTTGGATTTTAAGGGTCCCGCCCTTAAAATCCAAATGTCTGCCGAGTTGCTCTTACAAGACAAATCAGGAGGAGCCTGAATCGGCGACTTTGGCGAGCATAATATATAAGTATATATAAAGATTAATGAATGTTGAAGACGCGAAAGAATAATGTCAGAATCGTAGCAGATATAAATAAATAGTTTCTGCCAACAACCCCTCTGTTGGGAAAGGGGCCTGATGTAATATTTATAATTATGTGTATACTCTTGCGTTTGTAGTATACGAGTGCTGCAAAAGATAGTGGGTTCGATTCCCACCCAGAACAATGTCCCACTTATTACAAAATACGGACTAAGTATTAAACCAAGTTTAAATTGACAACAGTCACTAAACTTCGTCCATATTTTATAATAAGGGGGTGTGTTTTGCAAGCGGCTCACATGAGGTTTAAACACTTTATTTAAAGTATTTGCTGACATCTTTTTTTTTGCTTTGTATAACGTTCTTAAGTATAATGTATTTGATCTATGTGAAATAAAGATTATGATTATGACTAAAGTTAAAAATGTTAAACAAATTAAGTATTTTAAATTTCCTATCACTTTAAAACTTATGCCGTAAATAAAGTCCCATGGCTCAGAAACAGGCAATCCTACACCTACTTTACTATTAAGAGATTATGATGATTCACAAAACCTGCTATTGCATATAGGTATTGCTAAATTACTCATTATTTGTTCATTGCTTCCTTTTAATAAATAAGTTATAATTATAAATAATGTACCTACCTACGTATGTATATGCGTAAGTATCTCATTAAAGGTACCTAAATCTACATCTCTAGTGTTTTTGCGAATAGTGACTATACTACTAAATATATGATACTTACCTCTTTATTTATAGATATAGGCATAGAGCGTTATATTTACTTTTAAGTTATAATTTGGCATAAGTCAAGATAATGTTTTTGGCAAGGCGTATTTAAGTAAAAGATTTTATTTTAACATATTATTATAAAATAGCTTTAAATGTTGTTTCTCATTCCAGATAAGAGGAACACATTAAAGTTGTTTTATTTTCGTAATATAAATAATTAAATAATATTATAAAATACTACTAAAAACTTTAAAAAAGTGTTGCAATGAAAAACAATTTGTATAGTAGGTACATTGGCTTCCACCCGCGGCTCCGCCCGCGTGGTATGTCCGTAAAAAGAAGCCTATATATACCTATGCTCTTTCACACTATAATCTATTTATTGTGCCAAATTTCACACAGATTCTTGCAGCCGTTTGGACGTGATTGAGTATAAAACATCCACCTATCCATATTAACTTTCAAATTTTGCATGCAAAATATTTACGAATAACTATCCGAATAAATTCAACCCTCACAATACCGCACTGAAACAAGCAATTAATAAATTGAAAAGTTACGCGCAATTTCATCAGAGAAAACATATTCCATTGATTTGGGTTTGAAGGTCACCTTCAAAATGTAAGTGTACGAAAGCTCTCAGAGGACGTGACATCGAAGACATACGCAAAACACACAAGCAAAGTTGAAAATATTTGAGTGCATCGCACGTGGCGCTTAGCACGTTCGCGAATAAATACAGAACGCATCGTCCACGATTTCACCATACTTTAGACTTGTTACGTTCGGAAACTGTGAAGTGTACGTTAGTCTCCCGTCAGTCCGCGATAGGTTGAAAGGCTAAACACGCGCGCATTTACTCCGTGTCAGAATCGCTAGCTTTTTTGTGTTTTTTATAGTAAATGACATAAACTTTGGTAATTCAAATTAAATTCCAATTTATTTATACAAAAATGGATGTGCCAGCCAAAGGAAACGTTTTGGGACGTAAGTTTTAATTAATTATTCGCTCGCAAATTTTGTTTGTATTGCTCATTATTTTTTATTTATTAATGGTTTCATATATACATTATTTTAAATTTATCGTATTAATGTATGCTGCTAAAAACTATAAGACAATTGCGTTTAAATTGTGCTTATATTGTTGCATAATAATAAATAATAAAAAAAACAGTAAAGTTATCAACAGGTGGTAACTAAAGAAAATAAGTAGGTACATATTATTTTATGTAATTTTCTTAGTAAGTATATTTAAAAAAATAAATTGTCAATACTTATTATTAATTTAAACTTAGCAATTTAATTATTCCGAATCCGTATAAATTGTGAAATAAGTAAACAAATTTACAATTTTTTTAATTAAGATAAAATAATGGATTTTATAGAATAATAATAATAATTGAATAATACTTTAATGTTCGGGACATTTAGCATGTCTTTATTATTGTATTTTATTAACATTATTGGTTGTTCGATATTTCGACGCTGTTGCAAGCGCCATGATCACGGAAGAACTTGATAAAGTCATCATCATGATAAAAAACATGCTAAATATCCCGAACATATTGACAACTAACACTGAACACACAACAACAAACTTATAAACCATAATATTATTATCATTAATAAAAAAAATATGTAAGTAGGTAGGTACTGTATTTTAAATTATTACTCTGAAATTTTAAGTTATTTTTACGATACCGTTTTAGTTCCACTAAATCTTATTGACTCACTTTTCGGGTCGTCTTTGAGAAAGGTGACCCTGCAGCGAAGGACGAATGCTTCGCCCATGACGACACGACCTTTGAAAGGTCACAGGACATGCGCTGTATGGGGTTGCTCTTATCTGTGGGTGTTGTTACCCTTATCTACAATTTCAAATGAAATATAAACCTTGAATAACAAGTTGGAAGTTTAAATATAGAATATTTTTTTATGTATTTTTAATTTATTTGGCTCCCAGATTTTTTTAAGGGAGATTGAAAACTTTTGAAATGTTTTCCAGCCGAAGGATAATATTAGAGGTCATTAGAGGTAACATTAAAGGTCATTTGCAACAGGTAACAACCTACTTGTACCTAGGTACTTGCTTTATAAAATACGGACCCCTAATAATGATAACATACTCCATAAAAATGTTTATTTTTATGTTGAATTATATATATGTATTTACCTACTTTTGGAAATTATAAACTTAGATGTACAACAATCTGATTTTTAAGTAAATAAAGATATTATTATTATTTTTATTTACTCTCTGTCAACTCACCATGCGATGGATATCGCTGGTAGGTACTTCCTACTCCGAAATATGCTAACAATACTTTTGTAATCGCAGGTTATGTCCCGGCCCGGTACATATTGGCCGTGCTGGGGTCCATAGGCATGGCCATCGTGTATGGACTGAAGGTGAACCTCTCCGTGGCTTTGGTGGGCATGTTGAACCATACAGCTTTGAGTGGAGGACACGAGAATGACAGTAGTCATAAAAAGGTGAATCTTTGAATGTTTCTATTTTTTAGGGTTCCGTAGGCAAAATAGCAAATTCCTATAGTTTCCTCATGTCCGTCCATCCGTCCGTCTATCCGTCCATCCACGTGTCAGAGGCATTTTTCTCAAAAAGTACTCTGTGTATAGTGATGAAATTTGGAGAATAGGTGTATTGTATGGGCCGCTACTGAAGCTGAAAAAATCATTTTTCAACAAATCATTCAAATAAAAAACTATTTTTCAACTAACACAACAAGTGGCACATACTTCGACAGATCTTATAAAAAATTGGACACTTGGGTTTTATAAAACCTATTGTTATTAAATTCATATTCCATTATTCAAGATCACAGACTCCAAAAGTGCACAGAGCTACAAGCGCAGAAATTTCGAGTCAATGACCGTCCACTCGCAAATCAGCTGATTTACGTCAGATTTTAAAGAAATCTGTAAAAGGATCAAAATACAATCGGTACCTAGAGATAGAGACAGCCTAGAACTTGACAGGGAGAGCCAAGGCTACTTTTTAAGGGTTGGTCGTCACAGTGTTGATTTCGTTACACAAAAAAACAGGTGAAAAACGCAGGAGGTAGGGTTCCATAAAAAAGCTACTACTAACTACTTATGGAACTTTCTAGTCTGCTGGTAAAGAGATTGCTGTTACTATTAATAGTATTTCTATCTACCTTAGAGTTATTAAGTAATAGGTTTTCCACGTCATAGGTGACACAGTGATAGGTAAAATGACATATCCTTTCTGTGTAGGTACACCTAATTTAATTGCCACTATCGATGCACTTCAATAAATGAGTAGGTATATCCTCATTAGTAGGGACTGCAGTTGCGATAACTACTGACCTACAATGATAATATAATTACTGTTTATTACTTTACAATAATGGGTTATATTTGCTGGGTGGAAAGGAAAGTTACGCTAACAGTGATAAAAGTTTTTATTGTTTCGTCATTCGTACAAAAGTGTAACGACTCAAAACGATACAAAAATAAAATTATGACTCAATTAAATACATGTTGTAATCCCAATGTAAGTTTAAATACGACAATTAGGTATAAGTAATAATGTGGTGAGTGAGTGCAGTCATTTCCATAAAACGTTACCAATAAGACATGCTAGATTTGTCTATTTCCAGTCATACCTACCTAGTTTAAGTACGAACATAACAGTACGAAACCTTTACTAAAATTAGGTAAAACGTGATAATTTACTAAAAGAACTACTTATTTGTTATTAAAAAAAAAGTTAATAAGAACTTGACATGTAGGTAGGTATATGATATACAAATAATTGCTTGTTATTTGCATGTTGCCTAGCGACAAAATGTATTTATTGGCTCTTCATTATTGAACATTTTAAGCAAATAAAGAGATATTCTATTCTATTCTAAGTTGTTAGTCCTGTCAATTATCTCACCTCTGTTGACAGTTATTTACATGTAGGGTAAAGTCGCCTAATATCGGCCACTGCCTAATATCGGCCATTTACACTCTTTTTGAAATGATTATTAAAATCTGTAGTTTATTAGCCTAATTTTCGTGCAAAATGATACCTTATTTCATTGAGCAAAAGACTATTAAATATGGCTGCTGTCAAACGTCACTTGGACGCTCAGTGAGAAAATGTTTGTAGTCCTGTACGAAAACCCGAATTTCGAGACATTTCGTAGTCAGATTCACGGAATCAGCTATGGGTAGGAAGTAAGTTTTATCCATATTTTTGTTATTTCAATATCTAATGAATATTTATATTGTTAATTTGATTAATTTACTAACGTGTGAGAAATAAATAATTTTGTTATTTTATTTATTTTATTAAATAAAAGCCCGGCCGAGGTTAGGGATTAAAATTAACTAAAAAACGTTAAACCGGCCTAGTGGCCTGTACATTTTTAATCGAACCTTGCCTAAATTCGGCCTCTTCGTTACTCCAACAGTACAAACTATTGTTCTGGCCATGGTGGTCAATTTATGAGAGATGTGTTTCTTACTCGTGCATTAGCCAGTATTTAGAATTTAACTAAATATAATAATTAAAATAGCTTCTTTAGAATTGCTATATGGATTTATTATTACCAGAGGGCTTAAATTTCTCATTTATATATTCAATTAGTAAAAGAAAAATCTGTTATTTAATAGCTGATAGTTTTTTAACATATTTTAGCTATTTTGAAAAAAATCTGCTTGGTTCCCTCCTAAGTAACGATATGCCGATAATAGGCAACCAAACGGACGATTTTTGGCATGAAAGGCCGATGTAAGGGGTTTTTGACAACTCTGCACAAAAAAATTTATAAAAAAATAACTGGTAATAAATTGAACAAATTAAGACGAAATAGTGAATAATTAACTAACATATAGCATAAAAATAGCCCAAGTATGTATCAAAGGCCAGGAATATCAAAGAGACATGCAGTTATATGCCGAAAAATGTTGACATGGCCGATATTTAGCGCTTTTACCCTATTTACATAAAAATATCTAGGTACAAAAGTGCACTAAACAATAGTACAATGATTAGATGGACTTTTTGTTCATGATCCAAGTACCTACACTAAATTTAATTGATGTCATAACGCCATGCCATTTGCGATATGGTCAATAACCTCGTTTTATCAATAGCGGCTTTGATTATAACACAAAGGAAATATAGGTATTGAACGAAACATTGATTGCAATAATTAACCTGAATGTTTGTGACACACGTATCGTACCTTTATCACATAGAGAACTAAAACTCATTTGTTAAAATTATACAGTTTAACCCCACGCTTTTTCCCAATAAAATGAATTGTTTTATTAATCATTCTATTCTTAATACAAACTTATTGATTTTTTGTTTGATTTTCTACAGAGTGTACCTAACCCCTTTTTGTTGAAGTAATTTTCTAATATTTTTTTCAAAAATTTAGTAGAAAAAATATTTACAAACTAATTTACTTAAATAATATGTGAATAAAATATGAAAAACCGAAATCCAAATTGTTATAATACCGTTTTCTAGGCCTATCTCAATTTTGACGCCCGAAATCAGGTATCTTCTGTGCTGCGATGCAATCTGTAGGTACCCGCTTGTTTGACGGTCAAATAAATTATGTGATGTGTGACCTACATAATTTATAAGACCTTATAAATTATGTAGGTATTTCTGCCTACCCTTAAAGAGAAACAGGCGCAATGATGCAATACAATTTTTTAAAGGTCATTAATGTTATCTGGAGATTAAGTGTTGTTATTTTGAAACCAGTGCATCTTGAAAATGAGGTTTAATATCAAAACAGTTATCCTTGAACGGCCATATTGTGCTGATTTCGCTTCTGGCGCTGTTCCAAGAATTCGTTACAACTCTGGAAAAAGAAGTGCACTGTTGATTAAATGCACAAATGCAGCTGTTTCCTTGGCCATTGACTTGTGCGTGGTGGGGGAATGCTATTCCCTTAAGAGGCAAGAAATATATAGGATCCCCATTTCTTTTTTTTTCTCACACTTTTTTTTGTATGCGGCTTGTCTCTAAATGCCTAAAAGTACATAATTTTGAAAAATATATAAAAACAGGGTATGTTCCGTCGCTGTGGCGGAAATTAGGTGAGGCCTATGTTCAAGTGGACGTCATTGTTCTGATATGATTGATGATGATGATGATAATGTTCCGTAGTGCGGGTAGTTTATCTATAAAAACTTGTTTTATTTCAGGAAGCTGATGGACCGTTCGTGTGGTCAACAGACATTCAAGGCATCGTCCTCAGCTGTTATTTCTGGGGATACTTAGTCTCACAAATACCTGGTGAGTAAGTCTACAAACACTTGCTTCAGGTCCCATTTTAATTTCAAGTTCCTGGTGCTTTCTTTCTAATAGTTTTAGCAATTTACACAGGTTTATGTCTCCCGCTATATGCAAAATTTCCTCTTTTACTACTTCTCTAGTTTTGACAATTTCCTTGGTACTTTTGGAGACACTTGGGAGTGTTATAGCTCCAATAGATCGGTGTTTACATTAGTCTGTCGCTGCTAATCTTGGTTTAAATGAGTTCTAGTGGTGGGTATGAAAGTAGAACTGTCCTATAACAAAATTTATTTTCTCATTTTTTTTCTCTGTATAACCCTATGAGAATGACACAGATAGCTAAAGACCTGCCTTACAAAACTCAAAGTGTAAAAACGCCTTCATATGGCTTAATCGTCGTATTCTTGTGTAATATTATTATATATCACTTAAATTTCACAGGTGGTCGTTTGGCAGAGTTGTTCTCAGCAAAGTGGGTGATGTTCTTCAGTGTGACAATCAATGTAGTATGTACCTTGCTCACTCCTATTATGGTTGAACTGCATTACTTCTGGCTGGTCCTCATGCGGGTCTTGGAAGGCATCGGAGGTGTAAGTACAATAACGATTAGATATTTTGGTATCATTATCATTTTGCAGTTTCATTTCATACATACATTAGCAACCCATTAGGGGGGCTTAGGGGCTCATTCATACATTAGCAACCCATTAGGGGGCATTAGAGCTGAGAGGGTTGTTAGGTCATAATCCACACTCGCTGGCTTAGTGCGGGTTGGTGAATCAGACATACATATCGAATTTCTTCTAGTGTATGTGGGTTTCCTCACGATGTTTTCCTTCATCGTTAGCAGATGGTAAGTCACATGACTAGTACATATAAATTCCACAAAGTGAAATGCACATTGATTGGTACTGCTGGTCGGAATTGAACTCAGGCCGCGTGTTTAGCAAGCCGGTCCCTTATCCATTCAGCCACCATCACATCTATCATCATTTTGCAGTAGTCTTTCATAAGGTAGGTATTTTATAAAAAAATCTATACCATATATTAAGCTGTATCTGATAAACTGAGACGCATTTTAATAAAGTGCAACAAATTAGTTTGACAGCAATGCTCGATATTGGGTCAGTCGCATTTTCATTGGCGTTCATTTCAACAAATTGACTTTTAGTGTTTCTGCATTCACTGTTAAACGGTTTATAGCTTTGGTATTCGCAGTTTAAGAAGCAATAGTGGCCAAACGGATAAGTGACCTGCATGCAAGTCATGCTGATCGAGTTCGATTACGACCGGCACGATCACATCTGCTAACGGTGAAGAAAAACATCGTGAGAAAACTCACATACTAGTAGAAGTAATTCTATGTATATGTGTGGGCGCTAGAATAGATTAGTAGTAACTGGTCGACGTAGCAAAGAAGCCTCAATGGCATCTAACCTCAATGTGATCTACTTTAGAAAAATATCAATGATACCATCTTTCCCTCAGGGCGTGACTTTCCCAGGTATGCATGTCCTTCTGTCCAAATGGGCACCTCCTCAAGAGCGGAGTGTCATGGCGTCGCTGGTTTACGCGGGAACTTCACTCGGCACTGTCATATCTATATTTATGGCCGGAATGCTAACTGCTACTGCTGGTAAATATAGACTACTATTTACCTTCAATTACTTTAGTGACATATGTACCTAATTTAATTGATGAGCTTGATTTCGTGCTCAAATAACAAATACAAATTGACCCGACAGCAATCGTATTTTGAAGCCTCGTCTTCAAAAAGACTAAGGGCCAGTTTCACTACTGGCAAATAAGTGCTAGATAGCCTATATGAAACTTGGTTGACGTATTTTTGACGTATTTTTTCATATAAAATCTGTCAAAAAATTCTTAGGTAGTTTATTAGACAGTTAATTGCCATTGCTAGTGGTGAAACAATAATAAACAAATGCCTTCTACTTAGGTATTTGCCATTTCCCACAAGGATGGCTCTGGTTTAATACGGCCCTTATTTAAGTAATTTAGATGCTATGAATCTGTTCACTGTATGTCTTCTCTTACAGGTTGGGAAAGCGTGTTCTACGTAATGGGCGGTCTCTCAGCGATCTGGTGTTTCCTGTGGGTGGCATTAGTCCAGGACTCACCACAGCAGCAGCCGTTAATCAGTATTGAAGAGAGGGAGATGATAGTCAAGTCCCTTGGAGGAAAGTCTGGCGAAGGTCCGAAAAAGGTATTAGGTATATTCAATCTTGTTTAAATAAAATATGTAGGATCTTCTTTAGTTTTAAACTTTAACGTTGCATGATACTTAACAAAAATAGAACGGAAATCCACGTGTCACCGATTTTTTGTATAGCAATGGCAATCATTAAAATATTTAGTAATATATACATATCTCATTTTGTTTGACGTTTCGACCCGAGTTATAATAGTCGTGGTCACAGGCCTTCCTTTTTACCCGACTGTCAGGACGGGTATTGTTTTTCGTACGTATCTTGTATGT
Source organism: Laspeyria flexula (assembly GCA_905147015.1). NCBI lineage: Eukaryota > Metazoa > Arthropoda > Insecta > Lepidoptera > Erebidae > Laspeyria > Laspeyria flexula. Next base: position 3,154,940 of record LR989964.1, on the reverse strand, counting down.
TTGTATATTTCTGGATGGATTTTGACAATTAAGGTATCGTTAGATTCTTCTCATAAACCCAAGTGTCCTTAGTATTAATAAAAAAAAAACAATACGGCGGACTTTGACGCCAAATTGTAAGTAGTTAACATTTTTTTTTAACCAATCGTATCGAGTAGGGTATCAAAATAAAGAGAATCAAATGGAGATTACAAATATGTAATATTACATCGTGTTATGTATTTAAATTTAATCAGGAATAATAATTACAACTTTATTATCTGTTGATTTTTTGCAGTCGGGTTATTATAATTATTTAATTATTATTTTTTTGGATTACTTTTTATGGTCAACGCATATTATATTTAGCAGATAAAGACCAGTATTAAATACATAAGTTTTCTGTCGAGGCTATCACATGGACATGGTATTATTGCAGAAGATGCCAGTACCATGGCGTGCTGTGGCAACGTCAGCGCCATTCCTGGCCATCCTTGTGGCGCACGTTTGTTCCAACTGGGGCTGGTACATGATGCTCATCGAATTGCCTTTCTACATGAAGCAAGTGCTCAAGTTCAACATGAAAGAGGTTAGTTATGAGAATTTAATTAGTTTTTGTGAAGCTGTCCGAACTAGAAGAACTATAATTATAGTTTAAGCGTTTAAGCCAACCTTATTAAAACTTTACCTACATGTTATGCATGCATATGTCTTAAAGTAAGGTTCCCATTTTATTCTAGTATCTTTTCTATTTGCCCGATTAGTCTGTTAAGTGATTACATTACGATCAATAACCAAAACCCATTACGTCCCACTTACAAAAGATAGATATTAACCATCTGCTATCACGCTACCCAGATTGGACCAGGGTTTAATTTCGAGTTTCCATTTCTAGCTTTTTACAAAAAATTTTTTGGTATCTAGAACAGGGTAAGTGCATTAAAGAACCAGGAGTCGCTATAGTTACAGAGAGCGCTTTGTTTTTTAGGAATATGGACGCATACATGATTAATAATTAGTTGTTAACGATTTCATTTTATGCATGCCATGTTTTGAAATTGCAGCTCACTACGCACACATCACTTTTGTCGTATAAATAAACCTCAATGCACTAACTTCGCATAGATACTGGAATACCAATACCCCACGTATCAAGGATTTGGGTCAAATCTTGTATAATTTTAAAACACAATACGCTGCTGCACCTACACTTCAAAAAAGGCATAAATAAACATTGGTCTCTTCTACAATTTTCTTCTTATTTCTAATTGCATTAAGATTGAAAATTTCCATATTAGCCAATTAGTGGTAGGTACCTACGTCATTACAATAGTACCTATGTTCCGCCAAGATTTTAATCGTAGGTAAATGGCATAAGTAGCTACCTACCTATTGCGTAATCTACCAGCGAACTTTCCCGACGTTTCTACTAAGTAATAAACGAAGACCATTATTAAAAATAAGTTACTTCTTCTTATAAATAGGTTACTTATTGGGTTAAACTACTTACCTACGTACAAAATCAAGCTTTTCATCGGCTATAAGAGGCCGCATTAGGTATATTGTACTTTCCACTAGCCTCAGATGATGTAATTACGCCACTGTTCCTAAGGATTCATCATTGTTAACCCTAGCTTACAGGAGCCACAGCGATGTGTGTGCCATTTCTAGAGTTTAATACTCAGTGAATTTACAGGCACTTTGTTTGATTACAGAATGCGACAGCCACTGCATTACCGTTCCTGACTCTGTGGTTCTTTAGTATGTCTTTGAGTAAGACGTTGGACTGGCTACGCGGCAGGAAAACCATCACAACTTCAACTGCAAGGAAAATAGCCACACTTTTTGGTGAGAATATTTGTCATTGTTATTTTGCTTTTAAGCACCTTATAGACGCTAGGACCACGAGCCTCCAACTAAAATGGGACAATTCGATCATGGATTACAAATTTTCCAAACTTAATAGAGAGCTTACCTACATATTGGTAGAAAATGAATTTCATATCGCACTCACAGTTGAGAGTTATTAGGTAAATGAGTAATTTGGAATCTTTAGTAGGTAACGAGGAGGTATTAGAAAATAGAGTAAGAACGACAAATACCAAGTTCAATACACCATAGAAGAAGAAAGTTAATTGATCACTTGATACGACACGACGACTTCTTTAAAACAATAAATGAAGGAAAAATAGAAGGTAGGAGAGGTAGGGCTAGACTTAGAAGTTTCATGCAGCAAGTGAAGGAGAAAGTGGGAGTTGTGTTGTATCAAGAAGTGAAAAAAATACCAGAAAATAGAGAAGAATGGCGATTGCTTCACCGACAAGAGCGAAGCTCTTAAATATGAGAGAGAGAGAGAGTAGGTACCTACTTTGTACTATCTGTAGGTATGCCAATTCTGAAAGATCCTTTCAGCCGTTCTGGCATGATTGAGTAACATCCATCTATCCATCCTAATTTTCACATTTATAATATTAACAAGATTTAGCTCATATTTGTTAAATATTTGCATCAACAGCTTCATTAGTACCGGCAGTGTGCTTGCTAATTCTGTGCTACATCGGGAACAACCGGTTCGCTGCTGTTGTCATCATGACAATAGCCGTTACCTGCGTAGGGGGAATGTTCTGCGGGTTCCTCTCCAACCACATCGATATTGCACCTAACTTCGCTGGTAAGTTTTATAGAACATTGTTTTAAATTGTGTAAATCCACTTTCACACATTAGGTCAACTTAAGTCAATTTCAATTCAAATAAGTACGCTATTGTTTATTTCAATGATGCACAAATTTTCATATACCTACATAAGTAATAGGTGTTACCCAATGTCATCTAAAATTATCCAAATATTGATTTATTATCCATATAATGTTAAAATTATATTAATAGATTTAAATAGATTAAGTAAATTTAAGAAATAGTAATATGTTAATATCAAGATTATTATATAATATTTTATTATTATTATTTTCAAATAAGGCAGGTATAAGTAGTAGGTATTAATGTCGTCAAACTCAGTTAGCTCTGAAGTTGCGCGTCGCTGCTTTTTAACATACCTAGTAAATGAACATCGTTCGGGTGTTTTAGGGTCTGTTTGTATCGCGGGATGGCAGCCCGAGCATTTCCGAACACGAAGCACCGCTCCCAACCCCCGCACACACCCGAAGTTCATTTAGGTACTATGTTATACAGCAGCGGTTGCAACTTCAGAGCGACCTAGAAGTTTAACGAGACCTTTAATACTGCCACCTGTGTGAGCAGTTTCGACATTCTCATGACTTTTCCCCACGTTAAATTCTGGTTCACCAAGTTGGATAACCATAATTAAAACACATTTGCATGATTAGGTAACAGTCGACTTCGTCAGGATCCCAAATACAGCCATTTCACTTTTTACATGAGGCATCCAAATCTCCAATCAATTCAATCAATCTCCACCATCTTGTATATGACAATGGACACGTGGTACAGAATTGCATTGTGATAGTGAGATGTTGTTACGATCATCGAGGTTAAGCAACACTCACCAAGGTCAGTCCATGATGGGTGACCGGTTGTCGCAATTTCATTCTCGAGCGTCTCCGTGCTTCGGAAGACACGTAGAGCCGTTGGTCCCGGTTACCACTTAATGTGGTAGTCGTTGTCGTTAAGTCAAGTTGGAAGCCTTCTGGGCGACTTAATAAATTCTAACACCAGGGTCTGCCTCAAGTCCAAACGACAAGAAGAAGACATGTACCTTATTGTTGTCAGGTAATTCATTATATTAATTATTAATATTTGTGGCAGGTACGTTAATTGCACTGACAAACACCGTAGCCACATTACCTGGTATAGTGGTACCTATCTTCGTTGGAGCATTGACGCATGACAACGTAAGTATTTTATTTTAAGTGTTTTTTAGTTGAAATAAGCAACCCCCAAAAAATAGAAAAGAAAATGAAACCAATATATGAACGCGTAATAAAAAAAGAAATAACAACATTTTCAAAATTTATGATCGTACAATAATTTCTTGAAAATACTTTAATTTTGTTTGCCAATATAAAACTCGGGTTAGGTACCCGTAAGCGTATTTATCAAAGAATACTATTATTTTCGTACTAAACCTTTAAAAGTTTTTTTTTGTTTTTTCAGCAAACAATCTCAGCTTGGCGTATAATATTCTTCGTAACAATAGGGTTGTACGCTATCGAAATTCTAGCTTACACTTTCTTTGGATCTGGCGAAGAGCAACCGTGGAACAAAGTCCCTCAAGAGAATAATGACCCTGAGAACAAACCACTTAAGAAAGACCAGAAATCTTCAGTTTAAAACAACCTTAACATCTGATTAGCATTTATAACTATTTGTAAATTATTCGTTGATGCTTACAATATAACTGCCTTGTTAAAGAAAAACGGTATTTAACTGCATCTGAAGTTCAGAAAATAATACATCTTATGTGATTTGCATTACGTGCGTTTTTGTGTGACCAGTTTAATGTAAATGCGTCGTTCTTTCTTAGCAAGGCAGATAAGCAAAGGTCATGGGGTGATGATCCCTACTAGGCTAGCCATATCGCAATTACAGTAGAAAAATGTTATAAGATGAAAAACGTTGATGTGCAATTTTAAATCTTATAATCATAATCAGAAGATAGAAATTGCCGGACAGACATTTCTCAACTTATATCTTTTTTGAATTGTTATATGGCAGTGTGATAAACATAATTCGTTTATATTGACCGAATTAAGATAATAAGTTTTTAATCTCATCATTTTCGATTATATGCATGACACCCCTAAGCTTCATTTACCTGACGTCATGCAAACGTCAGGTACCTAAATAAAGCGATTCTATTGGTTTATAAAGCATCACATCATCGCACATCTCTGGTGGAAACGCAGCCTAACATGGGGTTTTAAGGATATTTTATTAATGGTGAGATATAGAAGCATTGCAATAGCAGTGCGTAGACGTGACGAGAAGTCTGTAGTTATTATAATCTTGCAAGCTATCGCCTTAGGAATAATGCAACAGCTACTGTGTAAATTGGCAAAACTGTTGTGGCATTTTATTGTTGACTATGTTGTTAAGAGGGTTTATACAGAGGAATGGGAAAGTAGCAATTTAGTGTCATATTTCGTGGTTTTCGATTTTATTATTTAATTGGGGCTATTTTTTTTAAATATTTTCAATACACTTTTTTGAATTAGGTAAAAGGTGTGTAAAAGGTATGAAAACATTGAATTTGCGTTTACAGTTCAATTTATATGCAAATAACACATTGGAATTTGCAGGGCGTTTTTTTATAGTAAAATAACTGTAAGCATTACATATACTTACTTTTTAATACAAGTTCACGTAATCCTAAACAATGTATTGAAAAAAAATCAAAAAAATTGCTCTGATTAAATTATAAAAATCGAAACCCACTAAATATGTCACTTAATTGCACCGTTGCCATTCCTCTGTGTGAACCCTCTTAAGGACTGTGAATTATGCGGGACGATCAACGTAGCCCTGATAAAAAAATCTTTGCTGTCTTTTAGAAGCTGATATAAGCCATCAAATAAAATTCCAGAGCTAACTAGGAAAATAGAAAAACTACGTGAAATATTGTAAAGCGAAATTATTTAATTCTATGCATTTCAAAAGGTGAATTCTATTCACCTTATGCTATAAATAAATATATAATAAGTCACTTATTTCAGGTTATACCTACTCACATCATTGCCAATATAGGTTGCCTATTTGAAATATTACGTTATGGAAAAAAAAGGATTATGCTGCTATGCACCAGTAACGGCGGATTTCAATAATCTATCTATCTATGGATTTGGCTAAGTTAGAATTTTGACACATTTTGTATGAAGCTTATGTCAAAATTCTAACTTTAGTAGCCAAATCCATAGATAGATAGATTATTGAAATCGGCCATAAGTGTTATAGTAATTAGATAAACAGAGTTTCTTCAGCGTTTTTACGACTGTAGGTATATTTAAAGATCTGTTGTACTCGTATGTAGTGATTTAGTGCTTTTGATAATACATTTTATTGATTGTGTACTCAGATTTACTTAAATGTTAAATATAATATTTTTATGTTCTATTTTTATACTTTCGTTCATAATTAGAGCAAGATCTGTAGACCTTAAGTAGACGTTTTAAGGGCCGTATGCGGCCCGCGTTCCGTGTTTTGACCACCCACGATGTAAACCACGCCAAAGTCGGCTATACTCGGCAAGTGAAAGCGTGCCTTGAGTGCCGATGTCACACACATAAACTCAGTTTCATAAAAATACAAGATTCGTATTCTTAATAGGACCTCTATAAACCTAAATATTATTAGTGTATTAAAAAAATTGTAATGTTTAAGTAAACGTTTTGAATGTTTTTTTTTTATTACTTACGAACATTTTTTTTAAATATATATTTTGATACTAAGGGGTCGTCCATTAATTACGTGAGGCTCGAAAGGGCCCCCCTTTCACGTGACATTGCGTAGGGGGTTATCTAAAATCTCACCACATAGGGAGGTGTGTAAAAAGCTGCTAAAAACATCACATGATTAATGGACGTCCCCTAATATTAATATACCCTATTAATTATAACCATAATGATCTTATTAAGACGCTTTTACACTGTAGCATTTGTGGCCGTGAGGTAGTTTGACCAAAGACATTTTGTGTACTTATTTATTAGATAAAAATAAAAAAATAATTCGTATTTTGTAAATTTTATTTTCCTAACTTTTCTATTTACAATATTTACAGGGCTTTATATTATAATTCGTGAATGTACAGTGAAACCAGTAGAAAATTCTAATACTAATTATTGAATTTTTTGTTTGATTGAATTGAATTAAGATTTGGTACCGACTTACCTTTGGTAGAAGAAAGACTTATAACAAAAAATATTACTCCGCAATTTTCAACTTTATAGCAATCAATACCAATGAGGTATAGTAAAAAAATCTTTGAAGGTACTAAACTATTTTATCTCACACGCACAAGCTTACAAATATAGGAAGGTCCGAAGTTAGCGCCGATAGCCGGCGTTACTAATTGTCCATACTTAGGTGCCGCGGTACCCGCTCCCAACACTAGCGTGCTGCTGAATCCTGCCATCGACGACGTCATGTCTCTGAAGAGAGAATAGTATTTTCTAGAGCTTATTTATATTTTTAAAAAGGTCCCACTGCTGGGCTCCGGTCTCCTCTCCACTATCTAGAGAGCTGAGAGGGTTGAAATGAATTTGAAATAAAATCTTGTTTATTCATCTAGGTTACAAAGTAACACTTATGAAAGTCACAAGTTAATAATGTAACAGGTTATCCGAAAAGTACTGTCAGCAAATTTGCCTACGACCAGTTCGCTGACGAGCTATGAGAAGAACTGGCAAGAAACTCACGCCACTCTTTTAAAAAAAATGGATAGTTACAATCTTTTGTAATTTACAATTTGGGTAGCGTGTAAAGTGATGCAGCAGAGCACAACACCGTTAGATTAATGAGTTATTAATGTTTAAAAACTAAATAATAAACAAATAGGCTCTGCGGTTGCATCACTTTACACATTGCTATGCAACCGTTAGGGGCAGACTGTGAATATTTTCTACCACATTTACACAGCGCCATCTAGTCCCAAAGTAAGCAATTATATTTGCTTGTGTTATGGATACTAAACAACTGATATACTACTTCAGTACATTTTTTTTTGTAAATACATACATATTATAGATAAATTACATCCAGACACAGAACAAACCTTTATGAATATGAGACCAAAACATAGTAATATAATTACTAACTTGATAGTGGTAACAATGGAGTGCATCTCGAAGACACGTTTGAGCGCCATGTGTACCACGCCGTCGTTCTGCACCGGACTGAGGGAACACGTCGAGTATACCACTGTTCCTCCCACCTTCACTAACCTCAACGCGTTGCTGGAAATAAATAATTACCACATTCACACAGCGCCATCTAGTTCCAAAGGAAGCAATTATATTTGCTTGTGTTATGGGTACTAAACAACGGATATACTACTTAAATACATTTTTTTTTGTAAATACATACATATTATAGATAAATTACACCCTGACACAGAGCAAACCTTTATGCTCATCACAGAAAGATTTGTCCTGGGTGGGGATCGAACCCACGACCTCCGGCTTAGCAGTCAGGATCACTAACCACTAGACCAACAGGCCAGTCATTTATAAGTTTTTTAGTTGTTGTTGTGAAGTTCGCTACGTTTGGTCATTGGTACCACATCATTACTACAACCTATAAATTTCGGATTTTGTTTCGTATTTTCCTTTTCTCGCAGTGCTCTTGTCTGCATAAGGTTACTTCCTTATTCGCCTTTTACAACACCCATGGGTTGAAATGGGGTAGTGACATTATGTATTCGTAATCGATGTGTAATGAGCGGTAGTTTCAATAAACTACTTTAAAACAAATCTTCATTTTAAATATACTTCTTTATTTGTCTTTATATTATCAAATTCGCGAGACAAGGCACTCATTCTTTGAAATCACAGAAAAACAGAACTAGCAACCTAAAGGGCTGCCTGTTCTCACACATCCACACTCGAATTCCTTCCAGAAAGTTCTAAGTCACTAGAAGATTGTTTTTTTGTAACTCCAATTGAAATAATTTATTCCTCCTAAACCTCCTTACACTCTTTTAATGTTCAAATAATTAATTAACTAAAAATTAATTAATTAACTAAAAATTAATTAATTAACTAAAAATTAATTAATTAACTAAAAATTAATTAATTAACTAAGCCTAAGAAATGCTCTATTCCACTCTAATGCACCGAATTAATCCATAAAGGGATTTAATTAATTAAGGTTATCCTTAGTATAACTCCACTGTACCCAAAGCTAACATAGCTGGCGAAATAAGGGTATGATACCCCTCTGGTTACCTCTTTGGGGATGAAACACGTGCCTCTTTGATAGAGGCACGTGTTATTATATTAAAGCTCTCTACGCACTACCTGTCCGGAAAGTCTCGCGTGCAATGACGCAAAACAATAGTGCGTAGGCTTACTGGACCGTGATGAACTCACACTATTGTTGTCCAGCAAGCCTACGCACTAGCCTTTTACGTCATTGCACGCGAGACTTTCCGGACAGGTAGTGCGTAGAGAGCTTTAATTAACTGGCTTGACGCTATGTTAAGTTATTTTACACTTACGCTAATAATTGAGACTGCATTTCAGGTATTTTAAGTCTCTCCTTGATCCTGTCAGATCTGAATATGTTATTCTCGTCTTCATTCACTGAGAGTCTGTCTGTTGTGCACGGAACGTCTACGAGAACCTTAAATATAAGTAATACTGTTATTAATCTGATGCCGGAACACATTCGGTATCGTTATGGTATAAAAAATAATAATATTATAATATAATATTCTACCACATTCACACAGCGCCATCTAGTCCCAAAGGAAGCAATTATATTTGCTTGTGTTATGGGTACTAAACGACTGATATACTACTTAAATATATTATTTTTCTTGTAAATACATACATATTATAGATAAATTACACCCAGACATAGAACAAACCTTTATGCTCATCACACAATGTACAATCATGTCCTGGGTGGGGATCGAACCCACGACCTCTGGCTTAGCAGTCAGTGTCACTAAACACTAGACCAACAGGCCAGTCTAATATAAATAATATAACGAACATAAGAATAAATGCAGGTATTTTTCCAGTCCAGCCCCTCTAGATAAGTGGCAATCGATTCGATCTGTCTATTCTATCGACATGTCAAATTAGTACATTAATCACGTGACATGTCGATAGCTTATGTCAAGGATTTGTTTTAACGTATTGAAGTGATGTCGTTTAGAATAGATAGATAAAAGCAGTTACCACTTGCCTAGGGGGGCAGATGTTTAAAAGATACTAAGGTTCATAGAAAAGGATGGGAGAGCTTGGGTGAGACCTTTGCCCAGCAGTGGGAAAATAGGTTAATATTTTCGGAAGTAATCGCTCCGAATATAGCATAAATAGTGTCCCCGCCCCCTCGCATTTATCTTCTAAAATCTAAACCATAAAAAAACACTTTTTAAATTTTTATCTCGTTTTCTCTCTGGAAAATACTTCTCACAATCAAAACATACCTTATCAAATCCTTGATCGTCAACAAAATAGCGGCCATCAAGTTGTTTGAATATAACACGCTCCCGCCATCTGTTATTTGTTACGAAATCGAATAAATAGTCGCGGAATATTCTTTGTATTCTGAAAAATGCAAAAAAGGTGTTATTTGTTTTGTTTAATTACTTGTTCAACTTTATATATATAATTCTTTTGTACCAACGTGTGTTGACAGTGAACTCCTCCTAAACGGCTGAACCGATTTGAATGAATTTTTGTGTATGTGTTCAAGTGGACTCGAGGATGGTTTAGATTCACAAATAAAAAAATGCAATCGATTGGTACATCATGCAGGACAACGTCTGTCGGGTCCGCTAGTATTTATAAAAGTATTCGTTATCCAGAATAAACATTAAGTACATTTTTTTATTATAAAAATAGATAATTTTGCAAAAATAACAAACGAAAATCGATCCGATGTTCAAAAATCGAAACGGATCGGCGCACCGCTAAACACAGCCTGCTTCGCCGTACCCAACTAGAAACGTAATGCTTACCTATTAGACCTAGAAATAGAAATATCATTGCATATAACGACATCGGGCAACAACGTTTGTAGCGCGACGAGTGCCTTCCCCCCAGGGGCTGAGCACAGGTCTAACACTCTGTCTCCAGCAGTCAGATTTAGTGCCAACACTGCCAGTACGCTGCCGCAATCCATTGGGTAATAGTTAAATACACCTGGAATTTAACATATATACATATGTAGCATCACGCCTTTTTCCCCGAAGGGGTGGGCAGAGGAGTTTCACACCCATATTTCGCCAGCTATGTTTGGTCCCATGAAATAGGGGGCGAGCCTATTGTCATCAACCGAGAACATTTGTATTCCAAACTCCGGGAAAATCTCAATACTGGAAATTCATGATAGAAAAGTCCAATACCATTATCACCCGACCCGGGAATCGAACTCGGGACCTCTTGCACAGCAGTCGTATACACTTCCCGCTGCGCCACCGAAACAGTTAGAACATTTATACTATTATAGAAAATTTTTATGAATTGTTTTTTTTTATAGATGTGACACAATCACGAATAAAGCTGTGCTCATATCTACAGACATGGAACATACTATTTCAAACAAAATAATGTATCATCAATTCAAACATAAACATCTCACTGCTGGGTAGGGGTCTCCTCCAAAAAATGTGGAGGGAATTAAGCCAACTATACCATGCTTGTCCGTGTAGTGACGGATTAAGAATACATAATGTCACCACCCCCTATCAACCCGTGAGTGTCGTAAAAGGCAAGGAAAATTTGAAATAAACCCTATACCAACCCGTCTGGCCAGCGTGATATATATTACCCTAAATTCCCTCCACATTCTTTGGAGGAGACCCCTGCCCAGCAGTGGGACGTTTATGGGTTGAAATAATAATGATGAAAAATGATACCACGCTAGCCAGACAGTTATAGGTATAGGTTTTTGTTTCCTTTTCTCATAGTACTCTTGTCTGCTTCAGCTTTCTCTCTTGGTCGACTTTTACGACACCCTCGGATTGAATAATGCAGATTCAAATTCTTCTTCAAATCATTTTAATTAAGATTTTTGCTTTGTTATTAAAAATAACCTATTCTTTTTATAAAATTCCAGCTAGTTAGAGCCGATGAGAACAGAAGATAATACTCCAACCATAACACTACTTTTTTGTTAACCTGTGTTGTCCTATTGCTGGGCAAAGGTCTCCCCCAAACTCTACCATTATTTTCTATTGAATGTTATGTTTTGTTTCTCCGACCTTATCAAATTAGTCCAGATCACAATACTTGGATAGTAAAATTTTAAAGAATGTATACCTGTTTGACACCTTTTCGGTTCTGGAAATGTAGTTGCTTCACTATCCATTTCATATGTGAATACTTTCAAATGTTCTGGATAATTTAGTTCAGTCTCTGCTTCTATGGCTAAGGGAAAATCTCTATCCTCTGAAATAAAATTAATATTATATAAGAAATAATTCTTACAAGCACCATACGAGTCCCAGAGAATGCAAATCTTAATATTTTAGTCCACTACAAAATTAATCAGAAGTAAATGGTAGAATTGTGTGTGTCTCCTGTAATACAAGGCTTGTTCCCTAGTGCAGGCAGTCTTTTAATTAAATAAAAAATCAAAATCTATACCACCCTTAAGTTGTCTTAGAAATTTTTGTCTAGCTCATACTAATATATAGAATAAATTTGGCCATAATAAAAAAAAAAAGATAAGTGTACCAAGAATCGCAATACAAACACAAGCAGTTTAAAGTAAAACTTGTTATTTTTTTGTTTAATATGTCTAGATGTATTATAAATCTGATAATTATGACTTAGACAAAAAAAACAGACTAAAACTGCATGATGTACAGTTATGAAATGAAATGAATTCTCGTTTATTCATCTAGGTTACAAGGTAATACTTATGAAAGTCACAAGATAAGAATGTCGTGTGTCAGCAAATTTGCCTACGACCAATTCGCTGATGGGATGGAGCTATGAGAAGAACTGGCAAGAAACTTACACCACTCTTTAAAAAAATGTTAAAATGAATACATACTAGAATAATAAGAATAGTGCAATGACTCAGGAATCCAATCATCCATTCCCTTCAGTTTAGTAGCAGGCAGGAACTGGTATAGGGCCTCATTGGTGATGCCTAATGCGGGGTCAATGAGCCTTGATTTGTCTATCTCAGCTTCTGCTATTGATTGGTCTAGTGTCGTATTTGGGTGACTTCTGAAACATTGATTAATGTTTTTTTTAGTTCACCATTTTTTTAATAATAATAATAATGTTTTACTACATTCACACAGTGTCATCTAAATGTACTTTATATATCCATTTAAATTAAGGCATCATATCTAGCTTGGATTTAAGTAAGCTAGATGTTTTTTTATTACAATTTTATTCCCTAGGTCACCAATGTGTATTTGATTTTAGGAGCTGACAACACTAAACAAAGGTACTTACAACATATCCTTATTCTTAATAACCTTTTCAATTTTTCTTTCGTCATCATGCATTTCTAATTTGTTCGGTATATTGTCGCTCTGTGGGTATATGTCTGATATTTCACTAGTGTGTTGTTGCGACATAAACTCTTTTATTTTTTCTGACTCTAGTTCTCTTGATATTGGTTTCTCAGAGGCTTTTTTTGGAGAATACTGTTTATTATATTCTTGCTGGACTGTTATTAGTTTCTTAAGGCAGTGTGCACCTGTAATTAATAAATATTACATTGTTAGTTAGGGATAGAAATTCAAATTGCATTTTGCCATTTATATTTTAGTAACACAAATCAAAATATTAGAGTCCTTTTTAGATAACTTACAATTTGATTATTTTGTTTTATTTATCATATATATCTAGGCAATAGTAAACCTACACTAAGCGCAGCCTAAATTCAGCTGTATAATTTTAGTATAGAAGTGTAGATTATTATTTAAACACAATTTTTCTTGTCTCTTTCATTACATAAGTTTATTGTGTGTTCGGGTTCAACAAGAAGTATGTAGAAAGTGACATGGTTACATGTAAACAAACAAAAGAATTACCTCTCACTCTTTCTCTCTTATTTAAGAGCTATGCTCCTAACGGTGAAGCAATCGCCATTCTTCTCTATTTTCTGCAATTTATTTCACTTCTTGATATGACACAACTCCCACTACCACTTTCTCCTTCACTTGCTGGATGAAACTCCTCCTAGGTTTACCTCTACCTTCCTTCTATTTTTTCACAAAAATAATAATGAAAGAATTACCTCTATTCGTCAAATATTCGGCTGTTTCTTCAGCATCCCCATAATTGTTTACAACAGCAACATACTTTGAGCGTCGGAACATCGCCTCACGCATACCTTCCCATTTCTTACCGAACACTGATCCATAAAACTCGTCAAAATGATTCAACGCTTTATGTTTAGAGCTTGTTTTCTTTTTTAATTTGGCCTAGAATCAAAATTTATTTTAGCAGAACAGGTAAATAAGATAAAAACAATATAATTTTTCTGTATTTACCCAATGTGTGGTTGTTTTAAACCTGACTTGCAAAAATAAATATGTAGCCATTGTAGTTCGATACATATTGGGGATAGTTAACATATTAATTTAATTATTGTTACGAAAATATTTCGAGGTTATTTTTGTATTTGTACTACTATACTGCCGTATGTTCACAGAGTACCTACATTGAAACTCGTATCAGTATGTGTGCTCGTATGTTTTTGAGTTTTGACATTTATTTTGTTTCGTTATAAGCAGCATTATAAAGAAAATATCTCGATAGTAACGTATGTAACGTTATGGCTAAATAAAGCCATCACTTACAATTTCGTATTCTTAAATCAAGAATTTATTTTTCATAACTTTGAATCTTATAGGAAGTCATTTTAGTCTCATAACTTTTGCTTATCATTGAAAACCATCAAAGAATACGAAATGCAAATGTTTAAATATGAATGCAGTCATAAAACTGTCAAACTGACAGCAACTAAATGAAAATAGAGATAACATTATTCTTTGCTCGCTCTCTCTTGTGCCCGCGAACGCCAAATTGAAGTATTGATTTGTTTACAAGTAGGAAGGCACGGAGATTTTCCAAGTATCTTGCACTATAGCTATATTTTACACTCTACAGCCTTGTCAGAACGATTGGGAGATAATATCCCGAGTTTAATTACTACCTTCCGTGTCAGACTTTATCAGTGGTCCGTGCCAGCTGTGAGCCGCTCCGCGCGAGTTAGGGCAGCTTAAAAGCTAATTATAACAGTTTGGGGCGAGTTGTTTTATCGATCACTCGCCCTTTCGTGCCCCGGTACTGTGGTGTTCTTCTAACCGCTTCGGAACTCGATAAGGATCAGAGAATGTGCGACGAAATGATGTATGTCAATGGTTTTATTCACGAATTGGGTCATCGGTGAGTTTCTCTTGGCCCAAGCGGCGTATTGGCGCGGAACAGTGTATAATGGTTGTTTATTTATTCAATGTGTAATTACATCTCCCAGGCAATGGATGGTGCAGTGATTATGTTTTGAGGGGTATTTGAAAGCAGTAGTCATGTATGGGATGTTGAATGTCGGATCATTGGAGGGTAATAAGGTGGCATGGATAGCGGCAGGCTGGAGGCGGCCCCTTCCGGGCCTGTACACTTGGACACAGTGAGGGCTCTGCACCAGACTGTGGTTTCACTCAGGACTGCACTTGAAGTGTCTAAGAATGAACTAAAGCAGTTAAAGGAGAAGTATGAACAGCACTCCCACTGTTTAGAGTATGCTGATGTTATAGAGAAGCTGACATTAGAGAACCACATATTGAGACGTAGAATTATAGACTCAGGTTTTGAAGATAAAGACCCATCTACACAAAACATAAAGTTGCAAGTCACTTATAGCCCTCACTCACAAAATATTGAAGATTACACAAGTAGTGAAGTTGTGATTGCGACCGCAACTGACAGAAACAGCACAGCTGATGAATTAGCAGAAGAAGAATTAGAACCAATTGCTCATGAATCTGATGAAAATAGCAATATTTGTTCTGATAAATCAAATGAGGAACCAGAACAAATATCAGCATCTCCAGAATTAAATGCATCAGCTGAAGCAGAATTCAGTCCACCCGATGATATCACTAATAACAATACGGAAGTAGAAGAATACTCACAGATCCCGAGTCTACCAAGAGAAACAGAGAGTGAGGAACATCACCAGCCTAGCTTTAAAACTAAGCTTGAGCTGCTATCAAAGTTTGATGTACGAATAAAAGTAAGAACTTTGAAAGAAGGATCAATTGTATCAAGCACAACTTCGGAAAGTGACTCAAGTGAGACAAAGATAGATTTCGACAAAGATATCAGAGACTTTAAAGCAAGCTTTCAAGAAAACACAGAACCGTTAGATAAAAAAGAAAATATTAATAAGACGGTAAACATAAAAGCGTTTTCTAGTGATAACGTAAGAATGGCTGTGCCTAATGAGGCAGACATTAGGAATAAAACTGACAAGTTTGATGTTCAAGTAAGGATTACATCGGAAGAAAACTTAGTTGTCAAGGAGAATGTGGAAAGGAGTCGAAGAAAGGACACACTGAACTTGGATGTTGACGATCTAAGCTTTAGGTGAGTTAAGATAAATTAATTTCAACATCCTTAATGAATTTAAACTACTCAGTTGATACTGATAATATGGAAATGTTAAATCAATCCAAAAAACCAGTCAAGTGCGAGTCGCGACTCGCGCACTAAGTGTTCTGTATGATTACACAATTTTTTTTTGTTATTGTAATGTACGATTTTAGTAAGTAACGGGATAGCTAAAAATTAAAATATTTAATAAATATTCACGTAAAGGTGGGTAGGTGGAATGAATAAACTAACATTCTAACTTTATTCTTTAGGCTTATTGGATACCCCTTCATTGGAATATTGATATTATATAGGACTAATATTCAGTGATATTGATAGATATTACACGAGTACAGTTTTCGGATTTTTTCCTGTACTTAAGCGACATAATATTGTTCATTGCCAAATATTATGATTCTAGGTCAACGGGTAGTACCCTATACATAGGTTTTGACCTTTTTGATTATCAAGATATGCAAAAAACATAATTTAAAAATAAACAGTTTCACACATAAACTCATATTATAGTGCATAAATGGTTGTATCTTTTAATTGCGTTTACTTAGACCTCTGTTTTTTTTTTATTGCGCCAAGGGATTGCAGACCCGAATATTTGATATTAATTTCAGCTTGATACCTCTACGCGTTCTTGAGTAAAGTATTCTTGACACATGGACAACAGAGTGATTCTATAAGGGTTCCCTTTTTTCTTCTGAGGTACGGAACCCAAAAAAAATTATAGAAACCAAAAACTAAACTGCCAGCCCCTACTACTTTTAATTTTTTAAACAATCCCTTTCCTCACTAAATATGTTAAAATGCAAAACAATTATTCGTAAACGCCACCTGAACTTCGACACCCCCAAAGGGGCGACTTTGAGAAACACTGCTATGGCTTTATCAGAATTCGATAGACAGTTCCAAACTTTTTTTATCATGAAACTCAATTAACTACTTTATTTATTACTTTATTAGTTGTAGTCTAAAAAGCCATCGGAACTCCAAATAAAAAAGTTAAGTATATTTATTTTGACACCTCGCGTTATTAATGAGACACGAAAGCCGGTATCCCGTTACAATACCTTCCCGCGATGGCGCGACTTTATGACCCCATTTCTAGTTTTGACAAAATTGGGGCACCTGTTGTATTTCAAAACAAAATGTGAAATTCATTTTCAATCCAATACATTGATATAATATGTGCTATAATATAAAGCCACGCCTTAAAACTATTATTTACTACCAAAGGGATTACCTTTGGTACCTTTGGTTTTTAATCCCTTTGGTAGTAAATAATAGTTTTAAGGCGTGTAGAGAGTAGCAGTGACACCCATCGCCTACAGATGTCCATTGCTTGCCTCTTAAATGGCTGATGACGCGAGCCTATTGTCATTTACCGGGCCAAACTCCATACTTTGGACTAGTACTGAGAATTTCACAATGGAAGAACACATAGATGTTTCTGCCCAACTCAAAAACGGACCCAACATCTCTTGTGCGACTGTCACACGTACTCCCGCTAAATCACTGAGGCAGCCTGAATCCGACCACCTAACCCTCTTTTCTTTAATTTACACCAGATCGCGACTTTTCAAGATGTTTCGGTTGAGACATTCCTTACGGAGAGTCAAGAAATTCCTTCCAATACTTAGCTTGGTGAATTTTGACTGCAGACTGATGTAGGTAGTAAGCTTTTAATCTCGGTCTTTGGGTGACTTTTTCACGAAACTAATATCGTCCTGTAAACCTGATTTAAATTGAAATTGCGATTATTATAAGGGGACGAAATGACACAAATCAAATAAAATATTTGAATATATTAAAGTGAAATCTGCAATATTTGAAGTGGATATATTTTGTCTTTGTCCTAAAAATGCCAATTTGTATGGAAGTCTTTTCAACTACTGACTATTGAGTTCCAAAGTAGTTGCGTCACGAATGTCATATCGCGTTATTTGATAAATCTTTCCCATTCTTTTTATTCAGTGACATCCGAATTAGGTCACAGAACTCTGTACCTATGTATCGTATATATGTAGCGAATAGTGAATACGTAATTTATTCGGTTCTATTAGAAGCGAAAAGTTAAGGGTCCTTAGTTATCTTACAAGAAATAATCGTAATCTTATGCTCAATATCCATTGCCATTGTGAAGTAGCTATTTTAACCATTTTCCCAACTTGGGCAGACATATTACAGGGGTTCGTAGAAAAAACAAATTTTACCGGAAAAGTTATAATTGTAAAAATATAACGACGTGACCAAGCTTTTCATGACAACCTGCATTGAAAACAAATTTATAGGGCTCCACACATCAAACCTGTGCTATGGTCCACAGAAGAGAAGAGATTGGAAAACACTTAAGATAATTGCTCAACCTTTTCTTAAAAATCAAATCAAGCACTTTACAAAATATATGATAGTGATCAGACTGAATCAGATTTATTAATTTTGTCCGTAAAAATCAGTTGACCTTTTCAACCATTTGATAAATGCGAGTACACAATCATAAAAGAGAGGATTTCTAAAAGATCGCGCAAGATTTGCAATGGATCGAAATTCGTCTGCACAAAGATAAAGTGCCCAAAATACCCAAAAGGGCCATTCTTGAATAAAAAACGTACTTTTTATCCATTAATTTGTACAACATTTACAAAAGCCATCATTCCGCCCTCATTTCATTGAAAAGAAGCACAGAATTATGGTGAAAATATACAGAAACTTCAAAGCATTAAATAAATTCACAGCGAGATAAACATCATACCCGATTTCATTTCTTATTCACGCATATAAGAATTTAATAAAGGTATATTCAGACGATAAATTGGAATAGGTACAAAACAGAAATACAAGATTTAATTTTATTCGTTCAATCCAATTTCAGCCAACATTTCCGTAGACTTCCAGTTCCTTATAGCGACGTCAGGAACTCCCTTAATCAGGCCTGCAAATTGACCTACATTCGGTATCGGAATGCGGATTAGTCTACGAGATCACGTATCTACTTACAATGCATATCTGAGATCCGATAAAGATAGCAAGCGTTCAGTTTGATTATCCGAAGGCATCTTACCTAACTTAATAGCCATAACTGGATCAGAGCTTGAATGAAATTGACGCTTCTATAAGTTGGGAAAAAGGAGGCAAGATATAAAGTAGCATGCGAATTTTTGTTTTCAAAGTTTGCCTTTATCAAACTTTCTACGGACTTGCCTTTATGGCAAGCTGTCATGAGGATACCTTTTATCTTTATAATAATAATATATATATATATAGAATACATAATGTCACTACCCCATCTCAACTCGTGGGTGTTGTAAAAGGCGACCTTATGCAGATAAGAGCACTGCGAGAAAAGAAAAATTCGAAACAAACCCTATACCAACCCATCTGGCCATCGTGGTATAGTAGGCTAAATTCACATTCTTTGGAGGATACCCGTGCCCAGCAGTAGGAAGTTTATGGGTTGAAATGATGATGATTATAATAAAGACACCAACTTTCGCCCGCGGCTCCGCCCGCGTATTACTTCAGTAAAGCCTATATGGAATAAAATGAAATGAAATCTCGTTTATTCATCTAGGTAACAAGGTAACACTTATGAAAGTCACAAGATAAGAATGTAACAGGTTATCCAAAAAGTAATGTCAGCAAATTTTCCTACGACCACTTCGCTGACGGGGTGGAGCTATGAGAAGAACTGGCAAGAAACTCACGACACTGTTTTTTTTTTCTCTTTTTTTATGCTATTAAAGACTACAAATCTTTGTGTGCCAAATATCATACATATATCATTTCAGCTGTTTTGGCGAGGCTGATTAACAAACACCCATACATACTAATTTTCGCATGTATAATATGAATAAGACTTATTAAAATATTTCCTGTAAATTGTTACTGTGAGGCTTTCTCCAAAAGGCCAATTTACACACGCACAAGACACTTTTTCCAGATTTCCGACACTACAATTCAATAACATTCAGCAATCTGGAATTCAAATAAACTGTACTCTACTTGGATTTACCCTAGACTTGCTCTCATACATATGCATGAGTAATATACGTGCCACGGGTTGAATACGACTCGCTAGGGTATTTGGTCCAACTAGGGCAAGGGATCAAATGGAAATTCTTACAAGACCTTTGGTAATGAAAAAGATAAATCGCTGTCTAGTTAATTCGGGGTAGTTATAATCAGAAATGGTCGGAAATACCCGCCTTTTATAAATTATTACGTATTACGAATATGCGATAATAATAATACTATACAATGTCCTGTTGCGTGAAAATAAAAAGTTGCCTAAATTTCTTGCCAGTCTTCTTAAGATTCTACTTTGTCAGCGAACTCTCCTTAGGAAAATAGCCGACTCCTTTTTGGCTTTGTGTAACGTTTATATAATTATGAATAAATACATTTTTGAATTTAATTTGAATAACATTTAATTTTTACCTACTCACCGAAAGTGATTACCATCTGGAGTATCGGAGATATAATTTCCTGACTTCATCATCATCATATCAGTCCAATGACGCCCACTGCTCGACATAGGCCTCACTTAATTACCGCCACTATTTCCTCGCCCCTAATTTTTTTTGTATACCTTTTACTTTTATATTATGAAACAAATAACAGAAAGATGCTAATTTAGAAATCTATCCCGCACTGGAGCAGCAAGGCAATAACTTAGCATAGAAATCCAAATCGTAAACATACGTAACCTACTTACGTACAAAATAAAACACGCTTGAATATATAAACTGCTGAATACGAGGAAGCGAAGCTACTCCTATAGAAGTTTGCTCGCAAATATTGCTCGGGGCCGCGTTTGTTTAATTTCTTTTATGTCTACTGAAGCATTTACAAGAGCAGGCTTTACAAAGTTACGCGGATTTAGATCGTAAAAGAAAATTATGGCATACCTACTGTTTTGTATTGAAATTTCTTGAGGTGGAGAAAAGTCTCGATAAAGAAGAATAAATTTTACTTAGAAAATGTTCGATAATTTACCTATTGCGTTTGCAGGTCTATACATTTGTATATAGTGCCACGCGAATAAATTGCTTTATCTTTTTGATTGGATAACATTTTGAAAAAGTTTCTGGAACGTTGTGGCGTAATAATAGATGTTGTGACACGAATAGAGAAAGGAATGTTAAGCTGGTTTGGACATGTCGAGAGAATGAATGAAGGAAGAGTGACAAAACAAATATGTGAGGCGAATGTGAAAGGAAACGTTGAAAGGGGAAGACGTAGAAGAACGTACCATGACCAAATAGGTGACGTTCTAAAGAAGGGACAGATCAGGAGTACCCTCAACAGGCGAGAATGCATGAAAAGACTGATGAATGTTGAAGAAGCCAAAGATGTATGTCAGGATCGTAGCAAGTGGAATGAAATGGTCTCTGCCTACCCCTCTGTTGGGAAAGAGTCGTGATCTATATGTATGAATTCTGGAAAAAATCGAATAAAATACTTAACCAAATACGTATTCATTTTCAGACGTTAATAACTGTTCTTAGAATAAACATCCTTTGTAAATAAAAGTCTCAAATCAAATCAAAATTTCATATATTTTTTTATTACGACGCGGATAAGTATCATTTTCTCTGAAAATTTCCAATCTCCTATCAAATTAAATAAATTCTCCGAACAAATTTTCAATAACGGACCGTTCTACCTACTATTATAATTATGGTGGACGCCCTACATTTATACAGTGTTTAACACGACCATTTAGCTTATCAAATCAATAATGCCGGACCTACTTACTAGTTACTACGGGGAAATGGTGAACAGAAAAACTAAAATGGCGATTCTAAAAATAGAAGTGATAAAAAACCTTTCAAAATAAAATTCAAATCACTTATTGCGATTTTTGGTGTTACATTTAATATTAGAGACGCCATATTCCGCCTTTTTAGCATGCAATAAATAAATTAAAAAATATTAAAAAATTTAACCAAAGAAAAGAAGTCCAGGAATTTAGAACTATGTTATTCATATGCCAAACATAGCATTCATAGCTTCGCCAGCCTTTCATGTCGTTAAAAAGTAAATGCATTTCCGAGTTATTTTCGCTTTTACGATGCACTAACTTCCGCCCTCGACTTCGCTCACGTGGTGGATAATAAAATAAAATAATAGGTAAAAAATGTTTTTTGTCTGAAACAGCGCGTTCCACTCTATGCAAACGCAGGTTAATTGGTAAAAAACTAAAAATATTAAATTTCTCTTTTTTTAGATGTGACAGAAAGTTTTTATTACTGGTGATATTTTTTATTACTCATCCTGATTATGAAATAGTACAAGCCGAATCAGATATTTTTTTATCGTTGAGTAGTGTAATTAATATAATTTTATATAAATAAATAGCTTTTAAAACAATATTTGCATGTCATAGTGATGGCTAAACATGTAGAACATAACCTAGTTTAAGATCTTCACATGTAACCATGTTTATAAGCAAATGAAATGTTCTATTCTATTCTAAAATTAAAACTACATGAAAATCCGTTCAGTTGTGTTGTGTTTATCGCGACCAGACGCGACCGAGATTTTGTGGTGATATAAATTCTTAATATATTAATATTAGTAAGGACAATCAAACCGATCGGAGCTGTCTACATCTTTATCAATAATACTAATAACTAATTCAGTGTTATAAAACTACGTAGGTATTCATGGCATCCAATAAAATAAGACATCAAGTTTTCATTACCATCAAGTACCTACTCATATTTGATACGGCTTCAGGCTTGCTATCACAGACTTAATTATACCAATCGAGACGAGGCAACTGAATTACTTGAGCTAAGGGAATTGCGCATCTATTACAATGTCATTTAGACGAAGTTTCCTCAAACTTATATAATACTGATCCGTCGTTCTTCAATAACAGAGTAAATCTAATCCATTTGGGATTTCGTTTAATATTAGTTTCTGCCAGTAATAACCTTTCATAAATGAAGACGACATTGTATCTTTATGACATTATTATTCGGAAATGAATAGTACAGTCAACTACAAAGAGATGTATCCAATTTAATCTAACAAAATGATGTATCCCTGCGAGTGCCACAATGAACTAGCCAAAGAATGTGACAAACATGGTATCCACTGAACCTGACAGTAGCATGTACACAAGCATAATCAATTATCTATCCATATAACGTGGAAGAAAATTGTATTCTTCCAATGTTCCAAAGAAATGTAACTCGCAAGGATACATTATTTCGTAAGGTTGAATTGGATACATCTCTTTGTTGTTGACTGTACAAACCTATAAAGATGACTTAATATTGGCAATATCGGCATACTTAAAGTTATAACTTGTTCAAGGGAGACTTGTTATCATGATGATTCAGACAAGTCTTTGATAATATAAGTAAGTTTAAAAAACTGCTAAGCTCTCTCTAAAGCGCAGCGTGGGGCGGCCCCCCGCCAGATTGACCGACGTCGGTAAAGATTGCGGGTGGCCGTTGGATGCGGGCGGCACAAAATCGCTCGTTGTGGCGGAAATTAGGTGAGGCCTATGTTGAACAGTGGACGTCATTGGGCTGATATGATTATGATATGATGAAGCTCTCCTTCTCTGCCCGACTGTAATACAGTTTCCAAGACCACAGAAACGTTTCCATATAATAATGTTTTATGGTTTTCTTTGCAATTTTTCTCGTCATTAGAACCTCCTTCCAATGAATATTTAAGAAATATATCCAAATTGGTCCATCCGTTCACGTGCTTTACGCTTACCAACAATTTAGTCATCGATTTATACATCAATTACTTGCAGAATAATACATAATACACTGAAAAACATTCACAATGAGATCGGTCGTTAATATCGTTATTTATCTGTCGTAAAGAAAGATAATATTTTTTGCTGACGGTTGATGTTTGCAGACCTACAACCCAAAACCTCGAAAGTCCTATTTTTTAAACCGCTGAATATAAAAACATTCGCTCGACAATCTGATCCGTATAAATTGTCTGGCTGTGAACGTTCTAGCCGGATTACGTTTAGATAAGCCGTGACTGTGTGAATCCCTTAGGGTACCGCTGTGGCTTTCCAGCCTTACTGAATTAAACCGACAACATTCCAAGACAGTATCGAATACCCTCGACTTACGTTGCCCTTTTATACATGAACTATCAAAGGCTCTGCTTTGTTTATTTTTCTTGGATAATCTCGGTAGAGATTGTTACGAAAGAAAAGTAATTATTTTTGAAAACTGGATGTTATATAGCTAATTGTGATAGGTAGCGGCCAAAGATTAGTAGTGAAATATGAAGATGGAGATACATCTCTGTATAAAGGTTGTTAGCGTTAAAACGAGATCAAAATAATCTCTGAAAAATTATAAAACTGAAATTTTACGTAGGTACATTTAAAAACGTTTTGGTTTAAAATTTTAGTTTTAAAGGCAACATCTGCACGAAGTACTGAAGAAGCTTTAATGTCTGTTAGGTAATTGTTTATTGTGATTCAGAACAATTAAATATTTGTGAACCGCACCAATTTTGTCCTTGGCAAGCTTGTACAGAGGGCGCATGATACGATCGGGCGACCTCTGGTACCTACTTTATAACCGTTAAATGTGTGTATGGCGTCGTCCACGACACAGGGCTTTATCCTTATTGCGTTGTCTTAAAAATAAATATTTTATTAAAGACTTGGTTGAATATAAACAATAAACTTAATGGGTATGTTCTCCAATCTCGTGAACTAAATGCCTTTTCGTTAAACAATCCTTAGAGGACTAGATACAATCTTGTTACCCGAACTAGATTAAAACAGCCCTTCGGTATTATAAGTGTCATTATGTACGAAGTTTGCCGCCGCTTCATTAGAGCGAGGTGGAGGTGGAACCTACCCCTCCCCCGCCTTTTAGTCTAATGTTACAGTACATGAAGTAGGCTAGAGAAAATGTAAAGGATTGTAATACAATTTCCATAGACTACGTAAATTTGAAATGCGTTTTTAGTATGTCTTAGAGTGTAACTTTTTATCTTTACACGCCTATATAACCAGTCCTAACTGGTTTACGAGTATGAGTGCCAGAAACTTACTTAACCAGAAATAATGAGGTAAGATAATATTACTTGATCCGGGCACAATTTCCAGCACCAAGATGATAGAGAATTTCTTGAATTATCATTTAATCGGCCTCTATAATCAACCAATTTAAAACCTGGACACAAAGCGAAGAAAAAGAAATTCAATTGATTTCTCTGACAACACATTTCTTCTTTTCTAGACTCTGCTCCGACTTGTTAGTATCAGGGTCTAAATTATCATCATCATCGTCACCATTAATGTCCCGCAGCTGAGCTCGGGTCTCCTCTTCTCTATCTAGAGAGCTGTGAGGGTTTAGACCATTATACTTAGGTCACCGACACATCTTACTCAACTTCTCATATTTTGTTTACAGATCAATGTCAGAAGGCGATAATTCAGTATTTTCTGAAGGCGGCACTACTCCGTTGGATCCTAACGCAGCCGCGGCCAATGACGACAAGCAAGAAGACAACGCTTCTGGCAATGAGTCGGAGGAAGTCGACGATATCGAACTCATATTCACCACTGATGAGTCAAAGGATATGAGTAATTTGCAGGTACGTGTCATTGAGTAATAAGGGTGAAAATATATTGCACAAAATGTATTTATTTGACAGCTTTCTCTGATTCTCCTTTCTTATATGAAATAAGGTTTTGGCGGACGAATAAATATACGTACACTACGTATGTTGATTTCTAGCCAATTGAAACAACTTGTTTTTATTACGAGTGGATTTTTGCGTATATACGCGTAAATTCTATGGTTGTTACTACTTTACCTAGTCAAAATAAGCCATTATTTATTTAAGTAATGAAAGCACGTCGATCGTTAGGTTAGGTTAGTTAGTTAAGTGATTTTGACTATGAAGTGACTAGATTCAATTTGAATCCTGCATAAATTGCTGTTATTGGCAAATAGCGAAATAAAATCATAACTGGGAAACTTCAAGTGTAGGAAAACGCGGTCAAGAGTCATCACAGGCGTTGAAAACAGTTCTCGCCTTGTAACGCGCGTAGTTGCAAATGCACACGTCATTTCTGTATGTGTGATTTGTGGTTTGCAACCCCTACCACTACTTGTCTACTGTTTACAATGCTTTTGTCTCTCTGACCTCATCCCCCTTATTACAAATAGTGTAATAGACCAGTTATCATTAAGCATTATCTACATTTACACTGATATTAGTTAGAGGAAAGATTTGTATTTTTGTATGTAACGAATAAACTTAAGAATTACTGGACCGATTTCAAAAATTCTTTTGTCGTTAGAGAGCTACATTATTACTGAGTTTATATAAAACCACGCTATAAAGAACGACGGGAGCGAAGCCACGCGCGACTTCTAGTGTATTAATAATTCTGTTTTATTTATGTAGGAGGACCTTGTATCAATACCAGAAACAGACCAATGGCCCCAATCAGCCTCAACAACTCACTCCACACCAGTCCTCATCAAATTCCACACATTAGACCCTGACTTCCAACCGTGTGACCCCAAGGAATCATCAAGAGAAAACCAAGAGAACACCACCCAACCAGAACCTTCAAAGCTCAAGAGAGTTTCTTTACCAAGTGATAAAGAGATCAGACATGTAGCTTTTAATGGAAGAGGGAACTTGGAACTGCCTGGACGAAGTATTCTGAAGAGTTGTGACAATAAGTCCGATAATATGCTGTATAGGAAAAGTCCTAATACAAGTTCTAGAAGATTGGACAGCATTGACAGTCTGACTTGCGAATATAACAGGGGCCTCAGCTTTGATAATACCAAGTCCTCGAGCTTCGAACTCGGCTCCAGCATGGATATCCTCCACAGGGATGAAAGCGTGGACAGTTTTCATCGAAACATCCATATGGGACATCGATATTCGGTGTTCGCTGGAACAGATATATCGAAGTGTGGCACTTCTGAAGAGGATTTGGCTAACAATTTGCATTTGAGGAGGAATACTTGTCCTAATCCTTTTCAATACAGGTAAATAAGATGTTATTTTTGAATGGCTGTCATTTGCTTAAATTAAGATGGAGAATATTATGTCGAACGGGTTTGGTCTCTCGCAAAAACTCGCAATAGGGCCTCTGAAAATTGTATGATGGAAAAATCCAAAGAATAGCAAATTCTGCTTTGGTGGCGCAGCGGGAAGTGTATACGACTGGTGTGCAAGGTCCTGGGTTCGATTCCCGAGTCCGGTGAAAATGGTATTGGGCTTTTCTGTCATGAAATTCCAGTATTGAGATTTTCCCGGAGGTTTTGACAATATGGTGAGATTTTTTGACAATAGGCTCGCCGCTCGCCTCCTATTTCATGGGACCAAATATAGCTGGCGAAATGTGGGTGTGAAACACCTCTGCCTACCCCTTCGGGGAAAAAAGCGTGATGCTATGTTATATTATGTAAAATCCAATGAAGATTTAACTCGACCTGGGAAAATTGAACCCAAAACCTCCCCCCCAGACAGTCACTAGAAAGTTACAGTATAAATTTTGTTCACCCCTATATTACTCTATTTAAACTTCCAGACCAACAGCATACCGCGGCGTGTCCCGTCCACCCGGTCCGTTTAAGGCTGGCGGCTCACGACTGAGGCCGGTATTACGAGACTCGGCACAAGCTCGGCGAGAGAGCGGAGCTCAGACAGATGTGTGCGCGCTGCCTAATAGGTGGAGCTCCGATGGATATCTGGCGCATAAAGTTAGTGTAACTCTATTAATACTTTGATACTTAGGTGATTGTTTCTGGATCCTTAAAATAGATACAGCATAAAATATACCAACACCAGTGGATGATAATGTTACCATTGGTAATATTCAAATAGAAAACAAACAAAATTATAAAACACTTGCAGATACGAGTGCGAAAAGAAAAAATACAAATATAATAAAATATTTTACCCCATTGACACAGCGCCATCTAGTCCCAAATTAAGCAATTATATTCGTTTGTGTTATGGGTACTAAACAACTGATATACTTTTTAAATACATTCATACTCGTATTATAGATAAATTACACCCAGGCACAGAACAAACCATCATGCTCATCACACAAAGATTTGTCCTGGGTCGAACGAATGGTCGATCGAACGCACAACCTCCGGGTTAGCAGTCAGGGTCACTAACCACTAGACCAACAGGCCAGTCAATAAAATGAAAGTTTTGTTAAAAGATTTATCAGTCATTTCTTTTCATTAAAATAAAATAAATAAAACTCGAGAACATTAATAATAATGCTATTAATGTTCATTGGTCCTGCAATATTTTGTTACGACGATTGAACGCCGCACTGGTATACGCTGGTAAAAAAACACGATCTTTGCCTTGCTTAGTTGGTGCCATTAATATATTAATAATAAATCACCTGACTAGAGTCAATAGCCGCGTGTCAGCTGCACGAGTGCAACATTATTGTCGAAATTATAACTATTAAATATTGCCCGCAGCTGCCGGCCCCGCCAACAAGCTTGGTGCCAACAGTCCCGTCCCGCGGGGCTACACAGCGCGGCCGCCTCAGTGTTCCCGGCCCGCCACCCGCCAGGCAGGACGCACGACGGGTCATGCTCAGTGATATCGGTACTTATACATCTGTCTAGCTGTTTGTAGTCTGGTATTCTTATTGTTTTAAAAACAAAAACAGATTATCAAAAATTTCACATTGAAAAACTGCTGAACCATTTCTATTTATTTTTATAAAATATGAACGTAGAAGTTGAACGTTAAAAGGGTGCATATTATTTAAGGCTAAACGAGCACTCGCAGAATTTGTCACTCTTATGGAAAAGTATGGGAAAAACTGACTGAATGATGGTGACGTAGTTGTCTTTTTTCCATACTTTTTTGTTAAGTTAATAAGAGTTGGACTACATCTAACCTGACCGAATCGCACTTCACTTACAACTGTCATTTACTAGAGCTAGATTCGCAAACCCGCTCTCGTTCTCGCTCTAGTAAATGACGGATCAAAGTGATAGAAAGGGATAGAAATATACCAAAGGATAGAAGCATAGTCTAGGAGTCCAACCCTTAGTCATCACGTCGTAATGAGTTAATGTTACGAGTTAAGAGGGTTTATACAGAGGAATTGTAACATCGCAATTTAGTGTCATATTTCGTGGTTTTCGATTTTTATTATTTAATAGGAGTTATTTTTTTGAAATATTTTAATACACTTTTTAAAATTACGTGAAAATGTATTAAAAAGTAAGTATTCCTAATGCTTACAGTTATTTTACTATGAAATTAACGCCTTGCAAGTTCCAATATGTTATTTGCATATAAATAGAACTGTAAACGCAATGATTTCGTATTCGTACCTTTTACACACTTTTCACCTAATTATAAAAAGGTTTTAAATTTTTTTTTTTAATCTTTATTTTTTAAGAGTTTTTAGCTTTTAAGCCATGCCAACTCCATCGTACCCTAAATTTTACTGACTACATAGCATAGCCTATATTTTAAAATATTGTATATATTATTTATCAATATATTTTATTTAAGTACAAATTTAACAAACTATTCCCCAAACCGAGCTGCGGAGTACCATTTTTATACGTTTTATCATACATTCTAAAAAGTGTAAATAATTCTGAAAACATTAAAAAAATAGCTCCGATTCATCACCATCTCAACCCATAAACGTCCCACTGCTGGGCACGGGTCTCCTCCAAAAAAAGTGTAGGGAATTTAGCCTACTATACCACGCTCGCCAGACGGGTTTGTATAGCTTCGCGGACGAATGATCCTGCGCTCCCGTGACCACAGCAGAGCGCGACGAGAGGAACACCTTGGGGTTTTAGTGGGTGCGAGCCCCACATAACCCCTCGGTTCTTTCCCCAAGACCGCATTTCCCCAAGTAAAAAAAATAAAAAAAAATAAAAAAAAAATAAAGGGGTGGCTTAGCTCCAATTAAATAAGAAAAATCAAAAACCACGAAATATGACTCTAAATTCTGACGTTGCTAATCCTCTGTATAAACGCTCTTAAAGTTTTTATTATATTATTCGATATCAATCAATACAGAACTGTTTATGCTGTGTATCAGGATTCACATCGATGGTGCCTGAGCTGTCTCGTTCGGCGGACCCGGTGTGGGCGCTCGGCAAACTGCAGTCACAGACAGACGACTCTGTTACGACATCTACGTCTAAGTTAGTATTATATATATTTATATTTTTATCCTTCTATAGACCTTACTTTGTGTAAAATAAAGTCCGTTTTCCCTTTACTCTGGATTTTTTGAAGTTATTCATGTAGAATTGGTATGTATATAATTTAATTATCTAAATACCAGAAGGGCGGAAGCTGGTTCTCTGTAAATCAGTGTTTTTGCATTATTTTTAATACGTGGCCCTTTAGTATAAAAATCTAAAGCATTAATAAAGCAAAGAAAATAATATCTCAATTTTTTTTTTTTCAATAAACAAGCTCTTGCCTTTGAAATTAAATTTTTATGGTAGGTTTTCTAGGCTGCCTCGGTGGCGCAGCGAGAAGTGTATACGACTGCTGTGCAAGAGGTTCGATTCCCGGGTCGGGTGAAAATGGTATTGGACTTTTCTATCATGAAATTCCAGTATTGAGACTTTCCCGGAGTTTGGTAAAACAAATGTTCCCGGTTGATGACAATAGACTCGCCCCCTATTTCATGGGACCAAACATAGCTGGCGAAATGTGCGTGTGAAACACCTCTGCCTACCTCTTCGGGGAAAAAGGCGTGATTCTATGTTATGTCATGTTTTGTAGGACCTAGAAATATTTACTTTCTTTCATTTCAACCTATAAACGTCCCACTGCTGGGCACGGGTCTCCTCCAAAGAATGTAGAGGGAATTTAGCCTACTATACCACGCTGGCCAGACGGGTTGGTATAGGGTTTGTTTCGATTTTTCCCTTTCTGGCAGTGCTCTTGTCTGCTTAAGGTTACCTCCCTTAGTCACCCCGTACACGGGACCCCACGGGATGAAATGGGGTAGTGACATTATGTATTCTTAATCCGTCACTACACGGACTAAAGTTTACTTTCTTGTCTTTTGGGAGTAAAGTAAGTTTCCCCAAGTGAGGTTTCGGGATCTATAGTTTTTTATTTTTTTTTCTTTTAAAAGACAACGCCCGCACTAGGGAACGAGCCCTGTGTCGCGGGGAGCTTTACAAACATGAAACTAACGGACACAAAGTACACCCAGACTAGAAACAAATATCTATGAATCACACAAATATTTGTCTCGTGTGGGAATCGAACCCACGTCACCCAGCACGGCGATGTAGTGGCGAGGCGACCACCTTAACCACTGCGCCACGGTGACAGTCATCAGTTTGAAAAACTTTGTTGATGTTTGTTGATTTATAGCTATACAATATTGCAGATTCGTGTCACGTGGTTCTTCGTATCGGTCGCCGTGCCTGAGTATAGACAGGAGCAATGATTGGACACCACAGCACGCCTATGTGCCGTCTAAATGTAAGTTTTCTTGACAATCGCGTCGCTAATCTAATTTACTGTTAAACTAAAAGTTACAATAGCTGTGACGGCGGTATCGGTTATAAGAATTTTTATTTTTATAGCTTATGTTAGTTTTAATAATAATGACAGAATAATGAAACTCACATAGATGATATAACTAAAATCGCCGAATGGGCTCAAAAGTCTCTGCATGGAAGACATCGCCAAGATTTATGCCAACTTAATGTCGACAAAGAGGCGTCGAACGCGTGGCTGAACCGAGGTGAACTCTTTCCAGAGACTGAAGGTTTCATGATTGCAATTCAGGATCAAGTTATTGAAACAAAAAATTATAGAAAATTTATCATTAAAAATTTGGCAACAGATTCCTGTAGAAAATGCAATAATTCAGCAGAAACAATTCAACACATAACAGGCGCATGCAAATCAATAGCTCAAACCGACTATAAACATAGACATGACCAGGTCGCCAAAGTCATACACCAAAAACTTGCACAACAATATAAACTTATTGACACATCAACACCATACTACAATTATAATCCTGAAACTGTTTTAGAGAATAACACTACCAAGCTTTACTTTGACCGAGCCATACTAACTGATAGGACAATTCACTACAATAGACCGGACATAACATTAGTAAACAAAATAAATAAAACTGGATTCCTTATAGATATTGCTGTACCAAACACACACAATCTACAAACTACGATAGCGGAGAAACTATCTAAATACATAGAGCTAAAAGATGAAATAAGCCGACTTTGGCACCTAGAAAAAGTAATGATAGTTCCCATAGTTATGTCTACAACAGGAGTTATACCGAAACAATTACACCAATCTCTCAAAACTCTCAATATACAACCTAAAACCTATTACCTTTTACAAAAAGCTGTTATATTAAACACATGTAGAATAGTCAGAAAATTTTTACAGTGCACACCAGACAACACGGTTGATACATCCACTGCTACCACAACACAACCTAGTTAATAATGATATTGATGAACACTTGGCTTAGGCCCGTGCCATCAATTTTACCGGGTAAAAAACCGAGAAAAAATAAAAATAAACTAAAATAATAAAAATAATGTTTGGATATTATTATTATTAGACACATAAAGCGCCATCTTGTCTAAGCTCAGTCAAATGAATATAATGCTAGAAAACTGATACAATACTTATGTAACTTTTTTTTGTTAATACATGCATATTATAGATATATTACACCCAGAAACAGAATAAATAATGAATTGTGCTCATCACACAAAGTTTGTCCTGGGTGGGAATCGAACCCACGACCTTTAAACCTATAACGTCTGTATGGTAATTTTTTTCAATTGCGTAATTTTCCAGCATTCAATTATTTATATACCTGTATTGAAAGGTAATTTACTGACACTATTTTAGCTTATTATTTATATATATATTGTATTACAAATAAATTCACATTTGATTTAGTCTAAAACCTGCTAGAAACATCACGTGATTAATGAACGTCCCCTATCTATGACTCACATAAATACTTCTCGTGTGAGAATCGAACCCACGTCACTTGGAACAGCGATGTACTTGTCGATCACTTTTACCGCTACCGGTGGCAGTAATTTATTAAATCCTATAATTCTTTTTTTCTACTACAAACAGCATTATCAATGAGTCGTCCATGGCGCTCGTCGTTACCGGACGTACGTCGAGACGACACTGACGAGCTGCTACAAGAAGCGGAGACATTCGTGCGACGGTCTATCGACAATCTGCCCTCGCCTAATCTTGATCGTATGTATTGTTAAACAAAATTGTGCTTTGTTGTCAGTTGTCTAGAGTACATTTTCAATCGTAGTTTTATTAGCGTTTAAGGCGATTCGTCCCATGATCCATAACCTACCGTCGCTTTATCTTCATCATTTCAACGTATAAACGTTCCACTGGCCACAATGTCCTCCAAAGAACGTAATTTGGCCACGCTGGCCTTTTCTCGTAGTGCTCTTGTCGTCATACGGTTACTTCCTTAGTCGCCTTTTGCGACACCCACGGGTTGAGATGGGTAGTTACATTATATATTCTTAATCCGTCACTACACGGACAGTGTATAAATAATAATACTATTGTCGTCGTTTCTAGTGGAGAAGGCGAGTGGTGTGACAGGTCAGCCGTACATCCCAGCAGAACCGCGACACTTACGTCTGGGACACACCGTCAAGGTCATCACACCACAAGGCCGCATTGCTGTAGGACGAGTCAGGTAATATAACTTATTTCTAATGTAGAAGGCAACAGGTGTGATTAATTGCTTCATTCTGTTGGTCAAGGTCAAATCTTTTTATTCATTTGGATCACATACATGATACTTATGAACGTCATTCAAAGCCAAAAAAAATGGTGTCGGTAAATTTGCATACGGCCAGTTCACTGACAAGGTTGAGCTCTGAGAACAACTTGACAAGAAACTCAGGCCACTCTTTTTAATCGCCATAGTTGTTACAATTTTAATTGGTTACAGTTTGAAATATCACAGAAAGGTACTGAACCAAAACACCATACTAAATCATTCAATAAAATTTGGATATGAGAAAATAATAATAAGCAATCAAACTTTAATTTGTTTTCGTCAAGAAATTGGAGATGTTTTAATAATAAAAATACATTCAGATACGTGGGCCTAGCTGGTGGCAGTGCAGCCAATAGCAGCGTAGTTATCGGCGCAGAGTTTCTGCACACTCAGCAGCCAGGTCTGCCGCGCAACGACGGCACATACCGCGGTCGCAGGTACTTCCTCACTCCACCACAACACACCGCGCTCTTCGTACCATTCTCCAAGGTCGTCATGGCATGGTCCAACTAAGCGCCTTGTGGGACCCCAGACTTGACTTACGAGTAAAAAGTTTAAGGAAAATGATTGGTCCCAGTAAACTCCTTGAGGGACCCCGAATGAGACACAAAGAAGGCCTAAAGCATACACAGAGCCTACATACATCTTATGTAAGTGAATTAAAGGAGTACAATGAGAAATGTCACTCCAATTTCAACTTTATTTTTATAAAGGTAAGGTTATAATTGCCAACCAGACGTTTCTCATTATATGTCTTTTTCGATTGAGGGTTTACAAGTTCTTCTACCCTAGTCTTGTACCGTCTCCCTTTTCACGGTTATAAGACTGAGACAAAAAACTTAAAAAAGTCAATGTGATCCTAAAAAATAATCTGCATAGGGATCATTTTAAATTAACATTGTTCAACGATCTAAAAAGGTAATGAGTTTGTGTCAAGTGTAAAAATGGAACTTACAGTTTGCAAGACAAAGTACAGATTTGCAGTGTGGTGTTAAAGTATGTTTGGACATTTTATAAATAAAACATTTGATGTTAGTAACCTCTGTAACTATATAAAACCTCTTTTAAATAAACTTTTATGTGTTTAATGTGAGTAAATGGTGTTTAACACGCTTATAACGTAACACATTATTGTAACAGCATGCTAAGCGTGTTATTTTGAAGTATTTAAGAACCAAAGAAAAAATATTTAAAATAGTATAAACGTTGGAAAGAGAATCCTCTACATAGAGAAAACTGTAGACAGCGTTAGTGACTTAAAAAAATCTTCAAGGTCCCGTGTACGAATATATACCAACATCAACATTAACTGGTATAAAACCCTAGTCATTATTTCTATATTAAATGTAACAAAGAATATATTATTGTGTAAAGAGTATTCTTGCATTCAAAATACTACCTATAGTTCTTTCTAATACGGTTAGTATTACAATAAAAAAAAAGTTTAAATGTCGTTCTATTTTAGATGCAATTGAAATTGAACTAAATGTAAAGATGTTAAGAGTCATATTCGTTAATATATAATTGTGGCATGTAAAATTATTGTGAAAATGTAGATACTATCATACCTATTACTTCTTTGTTTAAATAATAGGTTTCAATAGAAACATTTTCAACGAATTGTGTACAGACATCATAATTTTTTTTTTTCTTAAGTATTTGTTGCAATGTAATTTTAACAAAAAGTTTTCTACGCCCAGTGGCGGATTAAATGTCAAGAACGCCCTAGGCAAGCCCATTATCGGCGCCCCTCTGACCAGCCGTGGATCTAGGTAGGGAGAAGGGAACAGAAAGTTACCTATCTTTACTTTGGTCAAAGACTACCACGCGCCCTCGTAACTTGGCGCCTCTAAGTACGTGCCTTAGGGATAATCCGCCACTGTCTACGCCCGTATCACAGATTGGTAGTTAGTAAGAATACATTTTAATTTAGAACTATACCAAACGGAATAAGAATTAAAATGAATGGTGTTCACTTTATCTTTGCAGGCTAGTTATATACATACTGTAATATGTATATAAATATATGCCGAAGTCTATGCCTAACTGTAAAAGACGCCATATATCTTTCTAGAATAAAATCGGAGGTTAGAATAGAATTAAGTGTATTAAACGTGTAAATCAAGTAATCATATAATATATTCGGTGTATCTCTTTAGAATAAACAAAATATAAAATAACAGATATGATTAATAATGTAAAGAAAATTCATATTCACATTACTAATTTAATTTAAAAAAGAAAACTCAACTCTTGGCTAACATGAAAAAGGCGTGCAAGAAAAAGTTTTTAACTATAAAGTAGATAATCTCCTTGTATGTATACCACAGATTAAAATTAACTAACCTCCACAAAACCATAGATAATAAAGGCGTTAGTAATAGTATCTCTTTCCTTCATATTTGTCTATGATATAAAGGTTATATGGGATTATATGGTGTTTATATGTATGTTCGTTATAATTAATGTATTGCTTGACGGATTTTGATACGGTTTTCACCAAAGTGTAGGGGATATGAGAAAGGAAGTTTTAATAAGAAAATGGGTAGAAATATAATATGTTAATTGTGTAGATATGTGGTATAGAAATAAATATATATTAATGATTGTATGATTATATATTGCTCATACTTCTTCAATGGTGCTCCATTAGTTTGTCTTTTCAATACAGGGTGTTGCAAAATTTTATTTACCAATATTTTGAATGGATTTTGTTGTATTATTCACATCTCGAAATTAACTGCATTTGTTAAAAAATAATGCATCCAATACTCTAGATCCATAAATATCATGACTCCTATCCCCTATTGTGAAAGGCCCTGATTGTAGCAAATACTTCAATTTAGTCTTCTTCATGGATAGAGTATTTGGGTACAATTTTCTGTCTTTAATGATTTGACATTTCAATTAATACCACACCCTGTATAGTGTCATATTTGCTTATATATTATACATTGTACAAGCTTAGTTCACTAATATAACTAAAGTTTTACTTACTAAAAACGTTTTATCTATTAATTTACGCATATTTTTATAAATACTTATTTTTCTAAACAATTCTACAATTTTATACACTTTTCTCAATTTTGGACGCGTTAAGCATAAGTTATTTTGTTTGTATTGTCAAGGAAGAAAATCGTAATAAAAGCCCCATAGCTGTTAAAAAAAATATGCACCCTATTGGAAAAGCAACAAGAGCACATTTTCATCAACTGGCTTTTCGGCTATAGAAGTATATTAGCGTTCGAATACGCAACACCAATTTTATTATTAAAAAAAATATATACTTCTTTCTTTCTTTTTAATTAATTATTTAAATTTTAAATTCACTTTTTAATTCATTTTCTTCCTTGCCAGTACTTAGCCAGTCATTGCATATCAACAGATTGTAGATTATATTTTCTTAACCCTTGCAACTGTTTGTGGAACATTTTAATGTTGTAGAAAGCTTAGCTTAGCTGTTTCGAAGGATGTATTTGATGTATAGTGTATAATAATAATAAATTTGTGTATAAAAACTCTTCTATTCTCAAAATATACTCTTTAATGCCACTAAACGACATACGTATATATTATTATATGCTTAAATGTTACTCTCGTTAATTATTCGAGCAAAAATATTTATTCACCGACAAAATGGGTATGGGTTAGACCAAAAAATAAATTATATTTAAGAATTTCATACCTACTTCGAGTTAACTTAGTAAAACTGTGACTCTTTTCGACCGCAGAGGTCGTTTCGCTCAAAATGTTATATACCATTTAATTGCTCAAAATGTAATATTACATTTTATGTTCAATTTAAATTCACCCCTTTGAAAGGCCTAAGTAGATTTTAAAATACAATACAAATGTATCACTGTTATATAATAATTGCTGAAATTGTAATGTTACATTTTGAGTAAATATTACAAATGTCTTTTTTGTCATTATTAGTACAAATATCCGCTAAAATAGATCAATTACTAAACAGAAGTGAATAGATAAAGGATGTGATTGTCAGAACAGTGTCTTATAAAGGGTACGGTTAGGATACGGTAAGTACAATGAAGGGATTCAAGTTAGTACCTTAGTGAGAATATTTCATATATTTTACACATTTATAACAGCAGTAAACAGTGTGAAATGGCATTGGGCAATTTTGTACTTTATAATAATGGAGAGAAGATGGAGAATCTCATCTAAAATCCATTTTGCATTAACAATGCGATACTTAAAGACTATTTACGATACAGAAGATGTTACTGGCATCGTCGCATGTTCACCATAAT
This sequence comes from Laspeyria flexula, assembly GCA_905147015.1. NCBI lineage: Eukaryota > Metazoa > Arthropoda > Insecta > Lepidoptera > Erebidae > Laspeyria > Laspeyria flexula. The sequence continues at coordinate 3,116,579 of LR989964.1, read as the reverse complement.
TTTGTATTTTTTTATAAAATTGTTTGAAAATGTTTTGTTTTTCTAACTTTTTGGATAATTCTAATTTCAAAGTAGCTTATAAGTGTCATTTGTATTGGCCATAAATACAAATAGTATCTTAATTCTTTTTTATTTGACCAATCGTCAGTGAACATCCTACTTCATAAACGTAAATGTGTAAAATATAAGAAAATAGTTTGAATATCAAATGAAGATTGAAATTTGATCTGTATCTGTATGTAAAGATTTTATTATTTGATCTCAAATATTTATTTTTATTTATTTATTTAGATCTGTAAGTTGATTCTGTGATCTTATTTATTGTTTGGACTGAGTTTTTAATTATTTTTGTAATTTTTAGTTATTTTTAACACGGAATAGTAATGAAATGATTTTAGAAACTTATTGTGTAACTATTCAACTTTCTTCAAGTAATTTATAACAGCTATTCAGTGTTCATTTTATATGCATTTAATAGCTTTTTATATTAAAAACATAGTGGGTCATATTTAACAAAATTAATTTATGTAAAAATGGCTATATGGGCTTAAAAAGGAAAAAATAGTGTTCATAGAAATGTGCCAAACATCTGGCTAAATGTCATGAAAAACTATTTAATATATTAAATAATCTGTACAAATACCTTTGCCATAAAAAAATTTGCTTGTAGACTGGAGACGTGTAATACTTTTGCTTATAAACTTTTCGATTAAAAGAGTGGCCTGAGTTTCTGGCCAGCGCCTCCTAGACTAGTGACAAATTCGCTGATTCTATTCGAAATATTTGCATGTCACTTCAATACATTTCAATACTTCCCTGACATAAGATATCGACATGTTACGTGATCAATGTACTAATCTGACATGTCCTTGGAATAGATAGATCAATAGATTGCCACTTGTCTAATCCCAGCTCTTCTTGAGGCTCTACCTTCTCAGCGTATTGGCCTTATAAACATTTACTGCGGCGGGAACATTACTTACCTATACTTGATAATAACGCCATCTGTTGTTGAATATGTAGTACAGTACACACATGTCATTGTCACTATGAGCCATATAGATGGCACCACATTCCTTATCCTCACTTATTATTCGAAGTCTCCAGTTATATGCTCCAGCAATAATCTTAAAGCACCACGATGACACAATAACGCACAACGTTTATTTTAGCAAAATAAAGGTCTAAAAAGGTTGAAACTATGATACAATCTTGTTAAACTTGTGATGCCTAAATAAGGTACTATCAATAAATTCTATATAACTTCTACATGTATGCAATGGCGTCGTTACGAAAGGGCTTCAAAATAAAATTCTACAAGTTATTTAAAGTATACCTACTAATATTAATACAGTTACCGTAGAGTCGTCGTAATCCGACAAACGTTTTGCATGGCCGAAATGTCGGATTATAGAGTGCTTCCACCGACCTCTTGTCGCTCGGAATATTTGGGTAAACCAAACCTTGTAATACAGCAAGTTACAAATGAAAACTGTTACCGTACGGTTATATGTATGTCGCATCCTACATGCCTATGTCATGGTCGTATGTCGAATAAGATAGGCGCCGGATTACTACAGGCCTACTGTAAGTATAATCTAACATTCTCTTTCAAAACTGAAGTCTTTCCGCTATTGTATTAATGTAGTCTCTATAATTTCGTATCTAACTCTGTTTGTCTGTTAAAAATACGTATAGTTAGCCTACGTCTTAAATGTAAGTAGAAACTTAGATCGAAACACTCTATTAACTGTGCTGTTGATGAGATCAAAAGAAATCTATTTTAAATATCATTGTATGAGATTATATGTTAAATGTAAGAAATAAAATATAAAAATTATGAACTCTTTTATTTTCACTTCGTGAGATGAAGATGTCTTGCAAAATATTCGAAAAGTCATGCATCTCTGTCACACGATATGCAGTCAACTTTCTTGATACTTACTTCAGTTAAATTGTAGTTTAGTTTAACTATTCTTTAGTTTGCCTGAAGTAAGTATCAAGAATAGCAAAGCTCCTGTTACTTAGGTACCATCAGATGGATCATTGACGGATATATTGGCAATGAATGAGGAGCCATTCCTTATAGTTTATTTTATCCTTCATCCCTTTATCCCGTCATATATCAGATTGTGGGGCCTTCTTGTGCCAAGTCAAACTGGTTTGACTATGAGGAATTACGTTTCCTCGTGGTCTATTACTTAACTTTATTGATTGACACACGTACACATTTTTAACTTAACTGTACAGGAAGGGTCGTTAGACAAGTTTGATCACAAGGAAACGTAATTCCTCACAGTCAAACCAGTTTAACTAAAATGTTTGACCACGAGGAAGTAGGGTCGGGGTTTAGTAATAAATCATTCTCTATGATTTTTGTTACTAACTTTATGTAGATTTAGAAATAGGTTTAAAAAACAAACAAAAAAATATCAACAAAAATTTATTACTTAAACAGTAACAATAGACAAAAAGTGCAACAAAACTTATAAATATTTTGTTCTAAATTGTACCAGGTAGCTTGGTTCAGCTCTATTAAGTGAGATAGTGAGAAGAAAGTAGTAGTGTGAAGTAATAGTGATAAGAATAGCAGAAGAAGGAAGCAGCGTGAAGTAATAGTGATAAAAATAGCAAAAATAAGTAGTAGTATGAAGTAATTGTGATAAAAAATAGCAGAAATAAGTAGTAGTGTGAAGTAATAGTTTTAAGATTAGCAGAAGAAAGAAGTTGTGAGAATAGTTGTTTTAGAAGTATCAGAAAAAGTAGCAGTGTCAAGTAATTGACATAATAGAATTGCAGACAGAAATATAAACTGAAAAACATGAAGGAAAATGAGAGATAGAAGTAAGGAGAAGGAAGGAAATAAAAATTAAAGAACATAAAAAAGGGAGAAAATGTTGTAGGTAGTAAAACGTAAGAGAGAAATGAAATTAAAAGAAAGAAGTAAGAATGTAAAAAAGAGAATAGAATAGTGTAAAGAAGAAGAAAAAGAGAAAATAATGTATGACAGTTTTCCATGCTTTTTATAAGTTATAAACTGTTTCAATACACAGTCATTTATTATTAATATTCACACAATATCTAGCCGCAACAACCGTATGGGTGCCACATTTCTTAGGTTTTCATATTTTTCACGTGATATACACATAAGCTATTACATAAAATTGCATTCATTTTCGTGGTTTAAAGGCATAGATGTCAATTAACCTTCAAAAATATTTGAAAAATTTAATAATATGTAGGTACTTACATAATATTATTTTTTTGTGAAGAAGTTTAGAAGGATGAAAATATATTGATGGATAAATGAAGTGAGTAAAGAAAGTAAAGCTTTAAGAAGAAAATATTTAAAATTCAGTATATAAAAGGAAAAATAAAGAAGGGAAGGAAAATAAAACTTTAACATGTAAGATAATAGAAATTGAGTGAGATTGTAGTTTAAACAGAAAAATGAAGGCAAACTAAAAAAATAAAAGTAAATGGTAGAAATATAGAAAGCAAAAAGTAAAATATAGCTTGAAATAATATCCTTCAACATTTTCAAAAAAAGTTAAGAAGGTGTATAAGTGAAGTGAAATAATGTAAAAAAGAATTTAATAGAATGAGACAAAAGGCAGAATAATAAAAAAAGTATATGAATATAAAAGAAATGTGATGAGAGTGTGATCAGGAAGAAGGAAGAACTCGAGTACGAAAAAAACATTTGCAAAATTGTTTTTTTGTTTTAGAACTTCTAATACTTTTCTTGAAAAAGAAACATGAAGTGATAAATAATATACTTTATGAAAAAAAGAAGAAATTAAGAAATATTTATAATAAGGTGAGACATCAGAAGATAGTAAAGACTTTGAAATAGAGTAGATATATGTACCTATGTATAAAGAAGTTACTCATAAACTCTTGATAAGTGTAATAATTTAGAAAATAGGTATGCAGTAAGAGATGGAATTTAAGAACAAGTTGATGATAATAATTAAAGAATAAGAGAGTAATGAGAAAAAGAAAGTCAGAGAAGAATATATTTTAAAAAGAAGAAGCAAGAGTTAAAAGAAAAATCTCAGGAAAGGTAATAATAAAATATACCTACTTATAATAAGCCTATGTACGGTCAGCAACAAAAGTAGCTGAACATATCCAAGATTTTTCGCTTTTATTTTTGTTTATTTTTTCGTATACAACATAAAACATAATAAACATAACAGTAAATAAAAGAAGTAATAAAGGCTTTGTAAGTAAAAGTGGTAACATATAAGTAAATAAGGTAAGTTGAAGTTGGCTAGTAATCTGAGTAGAAGATGTAAGAAGTAAAAAGAATAAAAGAAATTTTAAGACATGAAATATAGTAGAAGATTTGAAGAACTAGTAAAAGACAGAGATCGATAAGAGAAAGAATAAAAGTAAAGAGCTTGCATTTTTGAATCAAGCCGGATTGCTACAGATTAACCATCCATTAAGTTTGATGAGAGTAGTCGCAAATCGTGCTCAGTGGCGTGCAAATTGAAGAGGTCTATGTCTAGCAAAGGACTAGTACAGTGATGATGATGAAGTTTGATAAGAATAAAAAGAATTGAAAATAAAATAAAATAAGAAGGACAGTGTTATAGTTGAAAAAGAAATTAGACAAGTGAAAATAAGACTGGAAATCAAAAGTAAAGTAGGTACAAGAATAAATAAAAATTGTAACAACCAATGGCTCATTGCCATGCGATAATACAGGTCTCCTCTTCGCTATCTAAAGAGTTAAGAGGGTTTAAGACATAGTTCCCACCACACAAATTCAACACAATACGAGGTGAATCAGACATCCTGAGAATAACTGCTAAAGTATTTAGTGGTATAGGTTATTTGACTAGTACATTTAAATAACACAAAGTGAAATCAACATTAGTACAGCCGGTCGGAAATGAACTCAGACTACGTCATTTGCCACTTCCTCAAACGGATACCACCGCTTATTTTATACAAGTAATATCCTTATATGTAATGTACCTACTTATACAATAATCTTCGATATTGTCTTATATTATAATAATTATAATCTATCTACAACATGATAACAAAAAGTTGGTAAGTATTAGATAATACTTTATAAAGTAGTGCTAACTTTGGTGAAAAGAAAAAGATAGTCGTATAAAAGAGCTAAGAAGTAGAGTTTGAATGTGTTGTTATTATGTATGAATTTATGAAAAAAAGGAAGAAGTAAAATAAGAAATAGAATAACAAGTATTAGTTACATTAATAAAAGTCTGTATGCATTGTGATGATGTATGAATGGATTTAAGAATGTATAAAAAAAAGAAGAATAGAATTTGAATAAGGAATAGAATCACAAGCATCAATTTAACTATTAGTAAAGTTTAGATGTATTTTGATGATGTATAAATGAATTTTAGAATGTGTGAATGAGGAAAGAAGAGAAATAAAAAATAGATTAACAAGTATCAGTAGTAATAAAGTTTGTATGTATTGTGATGTTTGAATGAAATTAAGGATGTATGAATAAAGGAAGAAGAAAAATACTGACTGAGAATGTTGACTGGTAGAGAATGACTCTGGGATTAGATCCGCCTTATACATTTTTTGTGTATTTGAAGACAAATAAATAAGCAATAGAATAGTAGTAGTAAAAAATTATGTATGTATTGTGATGATGTATGAATTAATCTAAGAATGTATGAAAAAAGGAAGAAGAGTAATAAAGTTTAAATGTAATGATGTATAAATGATTCAAAGAATGTTTGAATGAAGTAATAAGAAATAGATTAACAAGTATCAGTTAAAGTAGTAATAGAGTTTGTATCTATGGTGATAGTGTATGGATGAGTTTAATTATGTACGAATAAAGGAAAAATTAATAAGAAAAAGTAGTATCAATTTTAAGTAGTGATAGTGTTTAAGTGAATGGAACAACATTATTATAAAAGAAATATGATAAAAGTCACAAGAAACTGAAATAAGATGATGATATATTGCAAAGATTAAGTTTATATAAATAGTAATCAGTTGAAGAAGACATTTATAAAAATATAGATCTTCGAATGTAGAATATGTATTGAAAAGTGATATGTTTGAATGACGTCATAGACACTGCCTACCACTTTGGGAAATAGGAATGTGTAAGAAATAGAAATAGTATTATTAAAGTATATATATTATCAACCACAAGGAAGTTGGAGTAATAGAAGTAGAAAAGTATGAATTAAAATAAAATAGAAGTAAGTATGAAGATAATAGTAATTGAAGAGAGATAGAATTAGTAAAGAAGAAATGAAAATAACGTAGAAGTAGGTAAGTTTGACAATAGTAATTGAAGAGTACCTAGCAGAAATGGAAAAGAAGAAGTGAAATTAGAAGTAAGTATGTAAATAGTAGTAATTAAAGAGTGACAGAAATAGAAAAGAAGAAATGAAAATAAAATAGAATTTAGTATGGAAATAATAGTAATTGAAGAGTGACAGAAGTGGAAAAGAAGAAGTGAAAAAGAAGTAGGTAGGTAAGTATGAAAATAATAGTAATTGAAGAGTGATAAAAGAAAAAAGAAGAAACGAAAATAGTATAGAATTATAAAAATTGAATAATTGAAGAGTAAAAGAAAGTAAAATAGTTCGAAGATAAATAATAATTATGTTATAATTATTAAGTACTAGGCGAAATATATTAAAATAAACTTGAAATAGTAATAATAAGATTATTGATACGAATAAGAATATATAGGTATATACGAATAAGAGCTCATTTAGAAGTTTAAAGTTGATATAATTATTAAATAAATGAAATGGAATCAAAAGATAGATAAAGAAATAAAAAACACACATATGGAAATGAGAATGTTTGATATAGGTACAGAATAGAAGAAGAAATAAAGAAAATAGACACAGAAAATAAAATATAGAGGTGAGATAAGTAAATATATATATTTGAGATCATGAAAGTAGAGTAATAGAAGTGTACTTAATAATTTTTAAATTCTTATAAGTATCATTCGTATAATGATATGAAGAAAAGACGCTTAGATAGAAGCAAGAAATAAGGTAAGTATGAAATAGACATAAAAAGAAAATAAATCAACGTGAGATACATTTTTCAATAGTATGAATTTTTTAAACCTAATGTTTATGATAACAAATAATAAATACAAGTCTATAGAAAACATAAAGAAATAATGAAAAAAATAGGATAGCAGTTTAAAGAAAATATTAGAAATAAGAATACATTCAATGACAATTCCATACACAATTTAGTTATTTTGTAGTTTAATAATGGTTTTGAGATGTTTTTATCAGTAGGAGAATGTATTGTGTGTAAGAATGTGTATGAGGTAAATGAAAATGCATGAAATACGATATTCTATGCAATGTGCATGATACATAAGAACTACACAAAAATGTGATATTTAATAATACATAGAAAGCAATGAAACTCAACTAACTAATGCGTGAAAAAAAAAAAGAAAAAAAGAATTAAATGAAATGAAACGAAAAAGAACAGAACAGAAACAACAATATATTTTGTAAAATAAAAAGAAGCAGTACAGATATAGTATAGATGTAAGAATGACAAAGAAGTTGAAACAATGAAAGGTGATGACAGAAAAATGTGAAAATATAGAAATTTATACTTTATTTAAATACCTTTAATTTCGTTTGTGTCGGTACAGTTTAAAAACATAAGCGTGAAAGAAGCACTACAGCACGAGCAAGAAATGTGCAAGAAAAGAAAGAAATGCAAGAAAAAATAAAAGAAAGCTAAAAAAGAAAGATTAGAACTACCATAGTACGTATCACAGTGTACTTTGTAAAATTAACTTAACAATAAAAAGGAACTAACGTCTTAAACAGTGCAATAAAAAATATTTAGCGGATTAAACCGGTTTAAACAAATGTGCGGTTATCCAGCTAGACACCTATTCTAATTACGGGTGTTGCTGAACTATGCCAGTTAACTTGCTAATGCATAAATTACGTTATTATGCTAGCACATAGAAACAAAAAAAAAATGCAAGACAGGTTTTGCAAATCCTCTAAAATATGGAAAACTTTGCTTTCGTTCATTACTGGCTTCAGAAAGTCAACTGACATAGCTAGACACCGAATATCACTTGGAAATAATACTGTCTTTGGTAATATTCGAATAACAAGTGCTTGGCAAGATATGTGCAATATTGAGCCTCTCTGATTGGCTATTTTAGAGCAAGAATAATTAGCTTTTTCTACCCACTCCTTTGAACAAATCATTAAAAAACCCCTCTAAATTCACACGGTAAAATTATATTATTACTCGGCCACAATAAAATGTAGGTATACCTATGGAGCGTCTAATATTTTTATCAGGGTATTCACGTAAAGAATTTGGAGTGGGTATTCTCAATATTGCTTGCTCATTTTACCTATTTCCTGTAGCTAGAATCATCATTGGTATTGATTGGGTAGTCTGCATACCAGCCAAAGGCGCCGTTGTCTCCCGTATGGGCTCCAAAGTCCACATATTCTCCGAAATCCTGCGGCCTCTCTGCGTAGTGAGGGGTAGTGCCCAATGAAGCTGCACTGGCGGCATCTTGTGGTTTATTCTGGGCTCTTATTAGTCTTGCTGAATGTTCAGGATCAGGGCCCAGTGCTATCGCTGTAATAGAGAATACATATTTGTGAATAATGGAAATATAGGCTTGAGACTGTATTTTATGTTACATTTATTTTAATAGAAGAGTCTGTATATTTGTTTGTTTAAGGCTAAGATCTCAGGAACTATTAGTTCGATTTGAAAAATTCTTTAAGTGTTGGATAGCCCATTTATTGAGGAAGATTATAGGGTATATACTATATAACATCACGCTACGGTCAATAGGAGCTGAGCAGTGGTCAAATAAAGAACAACGGGAGCGAAGTCCCACGCGATGTATAGTATTTAATTAAAATGATCTACATTATACTACAAATTATAATTGTCTACATTGATGCAACTTCATTAATTAAGTATGCGGTATTCATTATGTACATACGTATTAATTTAATTTATTAAAAATCTAGCCTAGTGACATTCATTATTTATTCATATAAATTTAAATATTCAACGATGATAAATCCGCCAAGTATTTTATGACCAGTAATAACATTATCTTAGATAATTCTGAACTAAGGAGGTACATAATAGAAACATTTAATTAATATGAAATAATAAACCGATATTTATATTTAATATAAGTTTCCTCAACAAGGCAAAAATAAGTACCTAACTGTGCTATGTCATTTATTAAATTTGTGTTCGACACGAATGCCAAAGTACCTACTGCAATCCATCAATTATTATAAATATTAAAATACACTGCACTGAATTTTATCAGAATATCTCAAAGGCAACATATTGTTTTATTTATAAGTTTCAAAAGGAAATGCTTGCGTAACACTGTTTACGAAACAGATGGTAATCATTTTTTTGCATGCATAAACTGGCTCAATCATCGAATTAAGCGTGCGTGACCGAACGGACTGTATTGAGCAATATTGCTCGCAAGCAACCCAGGATAGCTGCAATAGTTGCAACATGACGCACTCAAGTTGCCTACTATCTTGATTTTATTACCTACTAAAGTACTGACACATTTGCACTAGTAAAACTACTGTTATTGCATGTTCTTATTAACGTTTGGTCTAGGATGAGAGAGGGAGAAAAATCTGAAATCTTTAAGACTCTAACTTAGCATAAAAAGGGTATTCAAATTGCTTTCGACTGTAAAATAACTCAACGACAACGAAAGTGGGTAATGAAAAATATAGGGTTAACTGCCCTCCTCTACTCGCAATTTTTTTTTTGACAATCGATAGGTCTATTTCAAAATCGCTGTCTGATGTTCTCATGTCATGTTCAAACATTTGACCTTAATAGCTCACTATTGACTTATAGAAGCGGACCTAACCTATTTTATGCTTCCTGAATATAGGTAGGTACCTACTTATTATGATTGAAACATAATCTTTATTTCAATGCCCTCATCGATAAATATAGGTACCTACAGTAGGTACTCTCACAAGAAATTGCAAGTCAACCAATCATAATATTATAAGTAAGTAAACATAGTATTCGATCGCAAATTGAAAGTTGTTGAGTAACTTAGTGGTTTTCTCACAAGATAATATTCTAAACACGAAATTGGATGCTTGTTGCATAACTGTACGGGCGGCGCGCGGCGCCGCGGTAATGTCTTTCCAACTATTTGTAATTTTGTATACACATTACGTACTCTGCTTTCTTAAAATATAATGTCTAAAGATTAAAACTACCGCAACATTAGTTTAATACTCTTTTTGCATCTATTTTTTATTACAGGTAGTTTGTTATATAAAATGTAGAAAGATAAAATAGACCCTACGTATATAGACGATTCGTAGGATAGACCAAATAAAAACCACAACTTCGTTAGCACGTATCAACCTGAAACTCACTTGTTCTTGGTAGATAGATACGTCACATTTAAATGGATATAAACAAAGTATAAGTGAGTTTATTTAGGCGAGTCGGTACGATATAATACCGAACCACATGATGTCTAGTAAACCTAAGCACTGCCACCACCTTGGCGCTTGCTCCCTGAAGACGTCGTACGTCCATTCAGAATATAAATACTAGGTAATGATACATTGAAAGATTCACCATTATCAACAAAAATATCAGCCCAATGACGTCCACTACTGGACCAAACATAGGCAGCACAAATCGCTTGCTGCAGCGAAAATTGAAAGATTACATTACCCGAAATGTAAGTGATCGTACAGACAACCGACGCTGCCATACAAAAATCTTCTTTCCAGTTACATAAATCACACATTTGAACAATAAAGAAAAGTTTTGAGCTCACATATCTTTGTTCTCAAAGACAGGCCAGTTCCATTGAATGTAAAACAAGATATACCAACAAACAGTGCATAGAAAGTAGCCTAGTCCTTTGTTCTGTGGTGAAAGTGATGAGGTCAAAGCGATCATGATTGATGCCTGTAATAATCGACATTGTGCCCATATTACCATTTGACATTTCACAACGAGAGCTGTGACGAAATGTTAGCTAGTTTACGATTGTGACATGAATCACTTAATAACTGTCTGACAATTTTTGCGTGAATATTGTCACAGAAATGGTTTTGATTTAGACGTTCCATTTATTTTAGGTTTTAACAAGAATTTTGCTAAGCAATTACAGCAGTTTACCTATTTTTTACACTGAGACCAAATAGGATTGTATCCCTCTACCTATCGGATTAAAAATGACGGCATACGGTGTGTCCATAACACACGAACTTCTGAATCCTTTCTAGTTTCTAGTATATTTATTTGTTTGTTACTACGCACGCTTTCACGCCTTAACTGCTGAATCGATCTTCGTGAAATTTCACATAGAGATAAGCTAGGACTTAGAGAAGAATATAGGCTAATTTTCACCGACATATCACAAGAAGGTAGTCTACATTTAATTTCAACACTCACGTTGTTGTTGATACTGCTGCAGCTGTAAAGGATGATAATCCTGCTCGTACAATGCCTGTGGGAGCTGCTGCTGTGGAGGAGGCGTGAGGATCTGTCTAGGCACCCGACGCAGGCGTAATGCTGACAGGTCCACGAAGGCTATCTGGTCGGCCGGCACCGCGATGTATGAAGGCATCGCTGTGCTTACGGCTGCTAATGCTGCCAGGATTATCGCGTGCTGTAAGTAACAAATAACAGTTAATAATTTATCTACTAGTACTTATCTAAGTATAATAACAATAATTATAAAATAATATATAAAATTAAATAGATTTAATCATAAATTAAAATAATTCCCATAAAGCCATATAGGTACAGGTGTGACTGTCAATCAGTGACATAATTAAGTATTGAGTTTAAATAAGAGAACAATTTCCTGATCTATTTCGTTTGATTTCTCACATGAAACTTGTCCTTGAAAAAGTGTTTTGCTCTAGCAGTGACTAAAAATAAATAAGTACAAAAATGCATAGGTACATATGTGCCTACATAAAATGAATGATCAGATCAAATAGGCATTATAATACTATCAGTAATAGATACTACTTAGTTACCGTAAAGTATTATATTTAATTATTTAACTTCATACAAAATAATTTTGTACAAACTTCTTTTTTCTTCTTTTTTTTTCTCTCTCTTTTTTTGTCCTTAATTCATTCCTAATGCCTACTAATGTCACATTGTTTGTGGTGAATAAATGTTTTATCTTTCTTTCTTTAATGCCATGGGCATTTTCCAACAGTCAACCATTGGGTGATGCAGAGAATTTGTAGAAGTAGACGAATAAATAAAAGTAACAAGAGAGTTCAACTAACAAATATACATACAGCTCCTAAAAATATACAGATGTTTGGACTTTATTTATCTATGAATATATTAGCAAAAGCAACACATACTTATATATATAAATATATTTTACTTAGGTAAGTAGTAATTAATATTCCATACTGACAATTTTTTCTTTAATTTGCCCGAAAACACTAAATATTATCCATAAATCTTTTCTAATTGACATTATCTTAGAAATACAGGTGGCCTGACGAGTGGGAACAAAAATAGCCACTTGAAAGTTGTGAAATTCGAGTGAATGTTGAAAGATGGCGATGTTTATCTTCCAAGTAAAAATAAAATGTGTCTACCTGTCGGCAGCGCTATTTCTACTCGCTAATGAGGTGTTCAAACAAACATACTATTCTTCCGACAAACATAGATAGTTACTATAGGTACCTACCTATTCAAATTCTTATATACTACAGCTACACTGTTGCATTCTCTAAGAATAGATAAAAGTTCTAAATAGTTAAACTAATGTGCTCTTACTGCCGTACTCAGAGACATTACTTAACTTTAAAGTAAAAACGTGTAATATCTAAGACTATACGCCAAAATGAAAGAATTGTGTTAATGACAGATTACTACTAATTGACGTCTCTGAGTGCAGTAAGTCTTAGAGATCACTATTCACCAGCAACAATACAACACTAGCTCTATCAAATACGGGCATAACTACAGCTTTTACTTTTAGATTCTGAGGATCATAAAACTAATGTTTGCTCGGGCTTCACGCAGTAAAAAAGAATTCTAAATGCCAATGAAATTCTTTCATTACATTATGCCAATAATATCATGTTTATGTAATTTCCATGTAAGTATACATAAAATACCCAAATTCATCATATTTTATTATCATCCGACCAATATTATGGTCCAAATTCTCTAAACTAAATCATTTCAATAAACCTACACGTCATGGGTGTAGGTTTATAAAGTCGGACTAAGTATATCTGCGCAATGTGAGCGAACAATCTCACTAGATATTTTCTCTCAAAAACCGCCAAGCTCAAATATGTAAACATTTGTCGTCAAACATTTGAACAAAGAGATGTGTTGATGTTTATTTAGTTACTAAGATAGTTCAGCGTAGTATTTGCGTGTCACAATGTAGGTGAGAGCGATTATAATGCAGTTAGCTTTACCACGTAATACAATGACGCTAACACCATCGTTTCACGATCTTACATCATGTTTGTCATGGAATTATGAGAGTCATACTTAGTTAGATAAGATTTACTCTAATATATCGTAATAGCTACAGTTAAGACGTTTAAACGTAGTCCCCACGAAAGACACGTGACTTGTCATTAAAGATATACCTCAAGTACTAGAATTATTTCTTAATAATAACATTTTATGTTCTGGGTGAAAGGCTTTCTATAGGGAAAGGTGGTACAGACTTGTATCCTAAAAAATACTTGCTTATCGGACTCGTTATCAAGTGCAAGGACTTCTTCAATATCTGCATTTCATTTTACTAAGTAAGTAGGTTTAAGAGACGAAGTCCTACTGCTAGCACTAAAAATCTAGCACGGAATACAAAACTAAGTTAATTATCTATTAGCTAGGGACCTATTATTTCAGTTGAGTAAGTAGTGCCAATTTTTTAAAAAAAATCTCATAATATGTTAATAATGCTCAAAAAGAATTCAACAACGAATTGAATCATTGAAACTGTTTAAACATTCAACACGATCGTGGTGTTATATTACAAATATGACACTTAAGTCTCATTGCTTCACAAATGACATGGTATACGGGAAGGCAGTAAGTTAACCACGTTTAGTCCGCTATTACGCAACGGCAGTAATTGGAGCTCAGTCATCTTGCGCAAGAAACTCAGTGGACCGTATAAATTCATTATTTTTATTAACAGGAGCTTTTAGTGGCGAAACTTATAACAATTAGTGGGAAAATGATAACATCGATCGCTTTTTGTATCGCAATTTTTTAAGCTGGGAATAAATGTTGAAAGAATGTTGGATTTTGAAGATTGTGCGATTGACACGTATTGTCATTCTTTATTTCTGTTAAATACGAGTACTTATCTATTCTCTCATAAGATACGGGCATTCATTGTATAGTTAATGACGGAGACAAATTTAATTGTTGCGTATTTTGAAATCGCGGTTTCATTAGTAGGGTTGTCGACAAATAGGGCTGTCAACTGTGTACTATTACTATTATTAAGTAGTAGATCTGTGTGAAAACATAAGTTCTCTATTAAGAGGAGTAATAATTGGATTTTATACCCAACTTAGTAGTTATGGAACTTACATATACAAAAGTACAACCCACGATATAGGTATGATTGTAATTCATTCACATTACGAGACTCGAATTTTATTGATTTATGTTTTCTACTTGAATTAATGTTGTAACTTGAAACCGATCTATTTTTAGCGTGGGCAGTACTAAACGTATTCAATTACTTATTTTAAGATAAATAAGCACCACAGTAGGCGGGAAAATTACACCCACACTACACTTTCGAATCGAACCTTGAAATACCTTTTTAGGTCGCCCTCAGTAATTGTCAATACGAAATAAACTTGCTTTTTAATTTAAACAATTTAACAGATAAATGTCAACGAGAATGTTAACCTTTATCTGGGGAATTAAACCTTTTTTGGTATTTTTGTTGCATTATTTTTATGAAACCGAAAATTTTTGAATAAATTATCAAGAAGGCTGATAAGAATTTTTTTTTAGTGTGTTGCAATGATTGAAATTGAAACAGGTTTTCCCGGCAGCACATGACGTAATAATTTTAAATGATTGTTTATGCCTGTACATTGTACAATACAATGATATCGTCTCTGTCATTTAAATTGGTCTTAAGAACAATAATAATGTACAGTGAAAGTAGTTAGGTACTATTGCAATAATTCAATATTAAAGCTTTCTCTGATCTCTTTGTATTATCTGTCGTCCAATCATTAATGATCCACATGAATCTATTAATAATATAATTCTTTATATTTAACATAATTTCTTCTAGACATTAAAGGTTGAATGACTCATCAGTGCAGCAGTGATCAGAATAAAAATGTATAAGTAGGTACTGTATATTAATGAATGATATTTATTTAGATCTAAACACATTTCAAACTTCTACCTCATTTCGTTTAAATTAAAAGCCTATGTCAAACAAATATGTATAAAAATATTAACAATGCAATAAAATTCCTTCAATGCTTAGATTTCAAGGCAGTCATGGCGGCTATGGCTAACTACAGATCACTGTAAAACAATGAAACATTGGTTGCATGTTTAAAAAACTTCACATGTTAGCAATTTGCTCATAGTTTCACACAAAGAGAACAATTGTTTGATCTGAATTTGTGAACGAGATGTTTGGAACAAGGCTGAATTTATCGAGTCCAATGCCTGTTCATTGTCAGTTTCTTGTTTAAAATATGTAATAAATAATATATTTAAAAAAATTTAAAAAGAAATAACTTTACGTTGGCAACGGACAACCTAACAGAAAAACCGTAAATGGTATCTAACGGTATTTTTTTTTTTTCAAAATAGGAATTCCGTCTCTACCAAACCCGTCTAATGACCAATACATTTGAAATGGAATTGCTAATCCGATTATTATGTTTTCCAATTTATATACTACGGCTAAAGTTGGTTGTTTTATTATCAAGTCACGTTTACAAGTCACTTTCAAACGGCCATGCGACTTTAACAAGTGAAATTACTTTATGTAATAGTTGTTCAAGCTTTGTTGCCAAATTTATTTGAATTACCTATGCCTTACTGATAGCGTAAATATAGCAATAAATATAACAAGAAAATGGTAATTAAATCTTTAAAAATATAATTGACGCTAATTGGCTAAGGATTGTTCGATTGTGAACAGTCATCAAACTGAACTAATGATACAATATTATAAATCACACCTAAATATAAAACTGACGATGTTTTGAGTAAACAAGTAGGGTGATCGTTAAGTAAATTACATTTATACAAATGGCATAGTGTAAGCAAGCAAGTGAGCCGCAAACAATCCCAGTAGCTTTAGATAAACCGTATAAATACATAATGATATCTATTTAGTTTAATACGGTCATAATTTTACAATTTTATCTATGTTGAAGACTGAAATTATAATATAGTTAGGCAAATTATAGTTCTTAGACTGATGCAGAAAAAAGCTTTCTTTTTTAGAGACATACTTACAGTACAAGGGATAATAATTATTTATACTGTGAAAACTGACAAACGTTATAAGTAATAACAGTTAAATTCTCTTTAATTTACTTTGAAAGTGACACAAAGTGTCAATCTGAGTGGCATTGTAAGTCGAAGTGATAAACAAAATTGAAACGCACGTAGGATACTGAGTACTTAAAGTGAACCTTATATTAACCCAATGGCAGCTGTTATGTCCGACATTGCGATTAGAAAGTAGAGTAAATACGATTTCATGGCTTTACGAACCAGTTGTGATCAATTACACAATAATTTTGTTTCGAATACAATCGATTAAAAGAAAATCAACTTTTTCCTTTTCGTTTTTAACGGAAAAGAATCGATTTCTCGTCTCGTTTGCTACTACAATATTATTTTTTACGGTTTTACATAACAATGAAAAACCGTAAAATATAATGCTAGCTGAACAACACTAAAAAATATATTGTTTTTACTAAACGTGGGAATGTAATACGTATTATCATATTATTATGAAAGTAAAACTAGTATCAAATTAATATTTTTAGTATTAGGTAAGTAGTTTTAATGACTTATATAATATATGCGAGTGGCATTTATATTAATTATGAAATAAAAGAAACATAATTTAATTATATTTTTATTCATTTTAGCAAACGAATAGTTATTTAATTATTTTTTTTAAATAAACACTATTAAATAAACCCTTGTTTTAAATTTAATTTAATCGCAACCATCTATCAACCTTCTAATAAAGTGAAAGAAAAGAAGGAATCTCTTAATTTCAAGTCACCTTTAAAGAAATCATTTAACGCTTACTTTAGGAACAATTATTCAATAAAAATAAATAGCTTAAACTTGTTCTAGATTATAACAATAGTTTGAACTTTTAAATAATGTTCCGGCTGAGTACACAGCTGGCGCCCCACCCATTCCTGTTCGCCTTCAATACTTCCGCGGGTGAAAGGTTTTTCAATGCCATTTACTTCGTTCTTTATGTATAACAAAATATAATGTCATTTGTTCTACCTATTATGTAGTTTCAAGGTTTTATATCTAAAAGTGACAGCTTTAGCTGACGTAAATGTTAGGTACTTGCATCCGGCAAAAAACTAAAATGTTGGGCAGGTAATTTAATAAAAGACTTAAAAGTCATGAACTAGCAGTAATGAATACAGAATTACAGACAGAAAAACAGTTAATTGTGATTGATATACCTAAACAAATATTTGAATTTCAGAAGAAACAAAATAGTATTTATTATATTAAATACAATAAAAATGAAGCACCAGCCAAAAGCTGTAGCTATTGCTTTTCATAATCCAATATAATGGTCAGCGTAAAATCATTTTTTCAATTCGAGTTTACGGTTTTTGGAGTTGAAATGTTATGAAACCGTAAAAAAAATTAAAACCGTTAATCTGATCTAATAATGAACGGTGTAGATAATTTGTGTTTGACAACCTTAAATAGATCTCGTAATGCCAATTATGTTTATTCAGTTGCATAGAACAACAATTTATTTTACATCCATCATAAAATTTATATGGAGTCAAGGCTCGTTTAATTTTATAAATTATTGACTATTGTTATTTAAAACCGATACAGGAACTTTTAAATAGTAATATTATATATTAAATGTGTATTAGAAATTATTATTTATTATATTGGCGTGCATTGCCAATGCTAGATAAAGCCAAAGCGATGGTTGTAGTAAGAAAAGCTTAAAAAGCTTTTATTTGATTTCAAGTTTAAAATTTGGACACTTTGAAATTAAACACTCCGAATATAAAATTTAATATGTAGGTACTTATACCTAATTTCTGTTTTGAAAGCGAAATAATTAGTGACATTTTTTGTCTATTGCAGGTGTGGCAAAAGTTTCGCAAGTTTTTGCTTGATATTGACTTAATTTTTATAGATATACCTAAAAAGATTTCTCAAGGTAGATATAGATAATATTTATTGTTATACATCTTTCTTTATTATCTTACAACATAATAATAAGTAAGTAACTATTAAATTATTATCTTGAGGAAGAGGTAATTAAATTCCATGTTACTTACTTTTTTTAATAGATTACCAAATACCTACCTTCTTAATACTCGCATATTTATTGATCTCTCGCATATTATGAGATAAACCGAGGCATTGCATATAACAAAAATTAACAACGTTATTTTTGCAATAAGTACATAAAACAATACGTGATAACGTGAGCATTCCGGTCTCATGGCAGTGGTGACGCTCTGATTACTTTACAATATCTCAATAATTACATGTACTTACAGTAGAATATAAACATACACCTTAACGTGTAACATGTTACATTGTGTGTTTGTTAATAAGACAGATAGTTAAATAAATAGTTAAGTTAAATAATTAGTTCTGTTTTTGGGACAAAACAATGCAACCGTATTTCTAAATCCTAATTAATCCACACATTAATCTCATAATTTTTTAAATTAAGTTTTGTTTTTTTTTTTAATTTTGACCGGGAATTTTTGCTTTACAATGGAATTGAACCAATAGATAACAATGTCCAATGATAACAAATTAATCACTCCCTACTTCAGTTAGGTTTCATCCATAACCCTCTTGGTTCGGATAAACCCTTTGACTGCCTTTTTTTTTTTTTTTTACTTGGGGAAATGCCTGACGCATACCCCTCGGTCTTGGGGAAAGAACCGAGGGGTTATGTGGGGCTCGCACCCACTAAAACCCCAAGGTGTTCCTCTCGTCGCGCTCTGCTGTGGTCACGGGAGCGCAGGAACATTCTTCCGCGACCACAGCGACGCCCCTTTGACTGCCTGTGTGGACCACGGAGTCTCCGTGGTAAGAAAATAAGAGAAAATCTATTGTGCCCGGACACGAATGGTGAAAGAAACGATATAAATTAGGTAATGTATGCAGAAGTAATTATTGTTTATGCAAGTGTTTAATAAAAATGGTGTGTAAGCCGTTAATTAAACTAGATAAGTAAATTTAATTCATAAATAAAAATAATTAAGTAGGTATTTCACTAAAACACTAAAAATAAATACACTAAATATACTACTACACCACTAAATATAAATAATACACTATATTTAATATATATTACGTGATAGTTTATCTACGAACACAAAACGAAAGTAAAACTGACCATTTTGTGGGTGGATGTGCGGGAGGTCGCGACGGAGCACGCGGGCAACTGAACCGGCGGACCGCGTTGCTACAATTTTTATACTAACTACAGCAAGCGGTTTCACTTTCTACTCGGGTCCAGTCGTACATGATCCACTTTTTTACGGTCGCCATAACTCTTACGCCTTTAAAGGTAAACAAAGACTGTCTGTTTACCCTCGGGAACTGGGAAATTGCTTAACTTCGACAGAAGGTAAGTTAAGACAAGTACCTAATAATATTTAAATTCCATCCTCCGTAGCTGGGACAAACTACATTAATAAATCTTTTATTTCAAACAAAATACAATTTGAATACTATTTTAAAACCAACATATTATTCTTTTCGCTAATCAAGAATATATACCGCAACGTTAGTTCACAATTTCTTGGCAAGACTTGGACGTCGCGTCGTACGTTTACAAAATTACTTATATACAAAAGAACGTGACAAAATAGCCTAATTTTACGTTCATGGGCCCTGTTTTGTTTTAACACTATTGCACCCAAGAAAATAATAAATACAATAACAATATACACAAAGAGCATGTACAAAGGCGAGCTTAACTCAAAATTTTGTTCTCTTACAGCAAACCTTAGAGTGTAAGTAGAGGAGATAAATGTAAAGAAAAGAGCATGAATGAAGTGTACAACTAAAGAGAGAGAATGGATATTAAAAAAAACTTTACACACATAAGTACGATCGAAGAACTTCTAACTGCTGAATTTAAAATAATGATCGAAGTGTATATATACTAAGTATAGCTGAAATGGTATAGATGTTAATCGGAGGACGTCTAAATGCTGAAATGATGCTGATGATCGATAAAGGCATAACTTTCCTTGCATCAATTGTTTTGTGCCAAAATATTTCCGTTAATTTGAGCGCAAGAGTGTCCATTTTAGTTCGTTAAATTGTTTTGCTTTTTACCAAATGTTTAATTATACAATGACTTCATATTTCCTTCACTACCGAATTGTGTTCCAGGTAAAACACCAGTTGCTTATAAAAGATAAACAACTGTTACTATATTCCCGACCCTTGAAGTCGCTTGCCAGATGTCACTATTCAGTGTTCATTGTTGACTTGTAAAGTGCACTTAAATTTTACGTATGGATTGCCAATTATCAAATTATACTTACAATACATCATTAAAATAATTGCACTTAAATGATGATAAAATTATAAAGCTGAAGAGTATGTTGGTTAGTTCAGTTGAACGCGCCAAACTCAGGAACTTCTCAACTATATAAAAAATATATTTTAGTGTTGGATAGCCCATTTATAGAGAAAGGTTATGGGCTATATAACATCACGCTACGGCCAATAGGAGCTGAGCAGTTGCCAAACAAAGAACGACGTAAGTGAAGTCCTAGGCAGCAGCTTAATATTATAAATGCGAAAGTATATAGTTATGTATGGATTTTTGTTCCTCAATCACGCCAGAACGGCTAAAAATATCTGTATGAAATTTTGCACAGATAGATTGCAGTCTGGAATAGCCACATAGGCTACTTTTTACCCGACTGACAGGACGGGTATTGTTTTTCGCGCGTATCTTGTATGTTTGTAAATTTCTTTATTCCCACGAATCTTCCAAACGGCTGGATGGATTTTGATAATTAGGGTATCTTTAGATTCCTCTAGAAAACCCAAGTGTCCTTAGATAGGTTTTAAGAATAAAAAGACTTAAAAGGCGGGCTTTTGACGCCAAATTGTAAGAAGTTCAATTTTTTTTTTAACCAGACCTATCGAGTAGAGTATCAAAATAAAGGGAATCAAATGGAGATTACAAATATATACATATGTTATGTATTTAAATTTAATCAGGTATAATAATATTACAATAATTTTACGGTCTTTTTAGTGGGGTGCTCTCTGTTGATATTTTTCAGTCGGGTTATTAAATTTTTTTAATTATATTTAGGTACTTGTTACCAAAGTGTCAACAAAATCTTAAAAAATAGGACGCTAAGACAAAAATAAAAGTGATTCAATCTTGGGACTATAGCGTGTACCACACGGATGTAATCTTGCGTTCTAACAGAGGTGACCTTGGAGGAAGCTTAGATTTCATCCGCAGATTGTATATAGAATTTGGATTACATCTGCTGTCTAGATGGATGGCACCTGATTAGGTACATCCGTCTGAAATGGTCATACGGAACCTTTCTGAGACCATTTCTGTAGAGCCCAGTTCGGGTCTATTACCTAGAGTTAGAATAGTCTTAAAATGTAAACCAACCAATGTTTTGTTTTACTGATTTATGTCATAACGGTACCTATACATACCCAACAATTGCGTATATGTGCCTAACATAGCAACAAGCAACCAAGCCATTTAGTAGGTCCACGTACGTTTATGTAAATTCGAAAAATTCATTGAAAGTAAAGCGCTTTCTGACGTCATAGATACTATATCTGTATGTAACTACTCAATTGTCAATTCTTCACTTTAGCTTGCAAATATAGAAATGTCTTGTTCTCTCTATGAGTTCTGGAGACATTAATATAGAGGGTACACCACCACTAAGACCTACTTCAAATACCTTATTCTAGTATTAGGTACACCATTGAATGTAAAATTTGTATGCTGTTGGTGTAATTAACTAAAAAACAAGACTTTTATGTAAATACCCCTGGGCCCTGATTCTGACTCATCGGATTGCTCCCGGATCGTAAACTTTTTCGAATCTTAGAACGGCGTATTGTTACAGCTTAAGTTATTAAGTGTTAGAAATTAGTTTACCGTATAGAAAATTAAAAACTGTTTAATACAGGATTTTTTTCTACATCCATCTATTTTTTTAACATTCTGTTTTTTAACTTTAAATAAACTGACAGTTCTGGCCGAAAACATTCCGACAGCTCAGAATCAGGAGGCTAAATAGTTTTGAAATACCCACAACACCGGGAACGATTACTTTTCAAACTTGAGGACTAGGCCCTATGCTGAAGTCGCCGCAGAGCGAAAGATCTTTAAAGAGAAAGATCTTTAAATATACCTCTGCATACGATACCTACACAACTATAGGTACTGGATACAAGGAAATAGTTTAACTGAATTTATTTGGATATAGGTATCTAGGTAACCTTTTCTTATGTAGGTTACATTATACATTTTGTTTATTTTAAATCACTTGCTCTATATGGCCTTCAGCTTGCAAACATAAATAGATTTGACTCTGATTAATTTTATTAAATGGGATATTTTATATTTTGTCATTAGTCCAAAAGGTGAAAATTTGACTTTTAAGTTTTGGCATTGATAACGCAGTGATGTTAACAACATATTTTGATTAGTTAGCGGGTTTAACTTCCTGATTTAATAAAGTGAACTTAAGTCCTTGTCACTTATGGTTGTCTATAGATAATCTATAAAAATACAAGTTTCTTGGCACTAAAAATTTCAAATAGATATAAATACCTTGGCACTATAGAGACACGTCTGGGAATTCCTTGACACCATATATAGGTATTCCTAAAAAAATCCTGTCAATTTTTTTTATGTCACATAGTAGGTAAGTGACCTAAACAAAATTTTGCCACTGAAAGTACTAACTTCCGTGATAAAAACAAAGTGATCGTGGTAGTTTTTATTTTCTCAATGACCCTGTATTCATAAAGTTATACCTACGTTAAAGAACTAGTTACATTTTAAATAATAATAGCTGTTCGAATAACTTAGTACTTGAACGCCCACTAGGTACTTGAAATACGCAGATTATAAAGTAATTAAGCCTTCCTTGTGGTCGATAAAATTGAAAGCCCGCTGAGTCATACGCCCTCGAGTTAATCACAGCCACTGTAAGAGCCATTTTTAACGAAAATACAAAATTTTATAGTGGTGGAATCCAGTCAGTATTATATAAAAATGTTATAAGAATGGAGTAGAAAGATCGCTGGAGTTATGAAGTCCATACTCCATACCCACTTTCAATCGTATCGGATCGGACAAATATGTGCGATCCATGGTTATTTACACAGAACAGAGATAGGTTTTGTTATTTATTATGATATCGAATTTTATTTGTATTCTAGAAGTAGGGGTATATGTTTGTAAAATCTCCCACGACACGGGGATCATTTTCTCTTCTTCAAAGAACCTGTTAGTTTCCAAAAGAACGCAAGTAGTTTGCCTACACAAAACCAAGATTTTGGCTTAGGCATATTACAAACAATGTTCCCAAGATATGAATCCATCCACTTATTTATCATAATTTTATATTATTATGAATTCAAAGCTAGACAAACACTGGTTTCACAGATGCTATCGTCCCGTCCAACGTCCCACAGTGTTGCCACACGTAACCGCGTTATTTCTCACATGGTGCGCAGAAGTGCATACAAATGCGCGCATTATTACACAAGCGATGTGGGCTTCTGTTTAGTTCGTTTATCAGGTCCCAGACGAGTGTCATAAAGATATAAGAGGGCTTATTCGGTTTCTTAACATTAAACTTGTATTTCCATAATATGTATAATTGTATATACGCTGTCGAATATTTGAAATGCTAGCAACCATATAAATTTTAATAAATTTGACGGTAAGGTATATCGAAATGGACTAAATCGAATGACGAGCTACCGAGAATGTCCATAATAAAAAAATCGATAAAATTAGTGGGCACCTAATGCTGTGTAACTTAACCATTATTGTAGTAATAAGTGGATAATGCTGTTGATAATAATCAGTACTAGTTAAGTCTATATGTTATAGTCAAACTACGAAGTTCCGGCGCTCCTAGGTTTGACTAGTCATTCCTCAGGTCTGACTTGAAGTAAACCTAACCTAGGATAAACCAGTCATTCCGGGAAGAGACTACATTATATTAACCTTTGACTATCGGCCGTACTCAGAGACGTTACTTAACTTTAAATTTTATTTTGTAAAAACGTGTAGGTAATATTTAAGTCTAAGTATACGTCTAAAGACGATTATTTAATGACAAAATTGTGTTAATGACACATTACTGCTAATTGACGTCACTGAATGTGGCAGAAAGACATGTACCTATTAGTATGTGACATTAGGGACCTTAATTTATATTGTATTGTTTTGTTATAGGCTATATATCATCTCGCTACGGCCAATAGGAGATGAGCAGCAGCCAAATAAAGAACGAGAGCTAAGCCAAGCGCGACTTCTAGTCATTACATATTTTGGAGCCCTAGCGGGGCTTTGTAAATGTTGGTATTCCATAAACCATCTACCATCTATGCTATTAGATTATTATGGATTTAAATTTTTTTTTTATTTTATTTCATTGTACTTGGGATACTTACAACTAGAAACAGGATAAACATAACTATAAAACATAATGGTCATTTACTAGTTTTCACTGACAGACATTTCGGTATTAATGATTAAGGGTCGATAAAGAAAGAGTAAACAGTTTATGAAAATCTATGCAAAATTAAACTACTTAATTGAAAAAGTTCTTAGCTAAAATATTTTTAAGTTTATAAACACTGGAATTGAATAAATCTAGGTTATGTTGAATTGAGAGTTCGTTATTAAGTCTACACGCACGTAGAAAGAATTCTGTGTGATCTATTAGTGTAATTAGTATTTTTGCTATCCAACGCGGTAATGTGGCTAGCCTTTCGGATACGTTTCTTGAGGAATCTGATCTTAATCAGATATTCTATTTAAAGGAATTTCCTGTAAATAGAGTATCTGGTTCTTTTTTAGGGTTCCGTACCTTAAAAGGAAAAAAACGGAACCCTTATAGGATCACTCGGTTGTCCGTCTGTCTGTCTGTCCGTCTGTCAAGATTTTTTTTCTCAAGAACGCGTAGAGGTATAAAGCTGAAATTAATATCATATACTCGCGTCTACAAACCCTCGGTGTAAAAAATAAATCAAAATTCTAAGTTAACGCAATCAAAAGATACAGCCGTTTTTCCTCCGTTTTTGCCGTCCAGATAGACGATCAAAAAAGTCAAAACCTAAACCCTCCCGTTGACCTAGAATCATGAAATTTGGCAAGAAGTAATATCAAGTTGCACAAGTAAAGGAAAAAATCCGAAAACCGATCTCGTGTCCTTATATCACTGAATATTAGTACTGGAGTATACAATGATAAGCCTAAAAAAATTGAGCAAAAGTGAGAATTTATTCCGGACTGACGTTATATAAACATCTACCTACCTTATTTATTCTAACTTATAGCTATCCCGTGGTCAGGGTGTAGCCGAATAATTATTATTTGTGCGATAGCACGCACCGTTTTCGGGATACGAGCTATTGTAGGTGGAAATCTGCGCTAACGGCGAGGACAGTCGGGTTACGACGATCAATGTGCGATAGCTTAACTTAACACCCCCCGATTCAGACCAATCTGACTCGGACTGGTTAGGTTAGGGTTATTTTTTTTCAAACCACCCAGAAGTAGGAGACCCGCGAAGCGGGGCTCCGGCGACCTTTGTGCGATAGCCAAACTTAACACCCCCTCATTCAGAGCAATATGACTCGGACTGGTTAGGTTAGGGTTATTTTTTTTTTCAAACCACCCAGAAGTAGGAGACCCGCAAAGCGGGGCTCCGGCAACCTTTGTGCGATAGCCAAACTTAACACCCCCTGATTTAGAGCAATACGACTCGGACTGGTTAGGTTATGGTTATTTTTTTTTCAAACCACCCAGAAGTAGGAGACCCGCGAAGCGGGGCTCCGGCGACCTCTGTGCGATAGCTAAACTTAACATCCCCCGATTCAGAGCAATCCGACTCGGACTGGTTAGGTTAGGGTTTTTTTTTTAAACCATCTAGAGGTAAAAATATGTTAATTTTTATTGCACACCTTGACCTATCCCGTTATTCCCGTTTATTAAAATCCGTCCGGAACGGAACCCTCGGTGCGCGAGTCCGACTCGCACTTGACCGGTTTTTTTTTAATAGGTTAGCTGTGTATATTTTCAAATTATGTGTAAATATTTTATTGAATAAATGTTTTTATTTAATTAGTTCATAGATCAAATTAAAGTTGTGATTTAAAATATAATAATTACATACTTTATACACAGAATAATTGTAAATTAATAACTAGTTTTATATGCATTGAATGATTCAGCAAATATATAGCTGTAAGCAAATATAACATTATTAAACATGATCAAGTAAATTGTTGTTTATACGACGTGTAATGTGTATAAAAAGCGCAAACACATGTATATTGCTTGGTGCATTACAATTATGCTAACGACAAACAAAGTTACTTCACTGACCTACTATTATATATTAGTTTTTATACAAAGAAGAAGGTAAACACAGTCTGTGTAATTCGTTGAGTCGTACAACTAAAATATATGTACCTAGAGGTTCAAATATCTTCTATAAAATGTGTTACAAAAAAAAATATGCTGTTAGTTTCCAAAACCACCATTCCCCATGTACACAAAGCTTCCAAGTTCACTCCCATTATACCCCCTTAAGTTGAAACTTCTAATAAATCTTAGCTCATGCTTACGCTATGAAATTCATGTTCCAGTATCCAGATGATAATAATAATAATAATATTCTACCACATTCACACAGCGCCATCTAGTCCCAAAGTAAGGAATTATATTTGCTTGTGTTATGGGTACTAAACAACTGATATACTACTTAATTAGGTACTTTTTTTTTTGTAAATACATACAAATTATAAATAAATTACACCCAGACACAGAACAAACCTTTATGCTCATCACACAAAGATTTGTGTGATGTGGGGTGGGGATCGAACCCACAACCACCGGCTTAGCAGTCAGGGTCACTAACCACTAGCCCAACAGGCCAGTCAGAAGCCAGATATATTGTAACTTTCTTGTTTAGGTAGCCTAGCAGTAGTACTTAGCATTCATCATCATCATTTCAACCCATAAACAGAACACTGCTGGGCTCGGGTCTCTCCAAAGATATACACTACCGCTGCAACTAAGGCAGTCATGTTGAATATACGTTGAAAGATTAGTAAATTTTGATGAGACAATTATAGCAATTTAATATTAATTGCAAGTGGTTCCAATCGCACGTCTTCGAAACACGGAAAACTATCACTACCTTAATTTGTTTCTTTACGGCATGCGGCATCGGAGCTACTACGCAAACAAAATTTCTATTATATAAAATATCTTATGAAAAGTGAAAACTGCCTAATAGTTTAAAGAAAGACGATGCAATTTAATGGAAGTGTTCTCGATTTTTATGTTATAGATTGTCATCTTGTAGATTGTTGTCTCTTCGCTTGACCGATCTTTGCTTTACGTAATATCGATAATGATTCGATAATCGAGTTGTTAAACCGAGTGCAACAACAAATAATTTTGATAGATTGTCAGCGTGGCATAGTGGTTGAAGTGTTCTCCTCGCTGTACCGAGTGACGTGAATTCGATTCTCATACGAGACAAATATTTGTGTGAGTCATAGATATGTGTTTCGAGTCTTCGTGTCCTTTGTGTACGTGTGTTGTAATGTAAGTGTTGTAATTATTGTAATTTAGGATTCTCAATACATAAATAGGGTTGATTACACACACAATTAGACAAGAACATACTTACATGATTGTGACATGAACTAGAAAATATAATATTTTAAAATTCTTATAATAATAAAGATGTAACTCACTCTTCGGCATTCCAACCATTCCTTTGAAAAATCTCATTTATTAATTGTCCAGTTGCAACATGAAAGAAGTACCTAAAAACAAACAGTTTATAATTCATAAATATTAGTATGAATAATGGTAACTAAATATCTCACTATAACATTGAACATTCCAAAGATCATTGAAATGACTTTAGTTTGAAATAAATAACTTCTTTGAATAATATAATTGTAGCAACACTTACAGGCAGGGTGAATGGTGAGATACTTTCCAAGTTCATTGTTTTGTAATGATAGTCTAGCTTCGGTGATCAACCTGCGGCCCGTGGATCACGCTCTTATTGCCAAGAGATCTGAGATTTACAACATCGAACCACCAAAATAATGATCTTTCGGACGTCGTTTCTATTATGTTAGCTGTGACTAGTGGGAATATAAAACTAAAACTTTGTTATAGGCTATTATTGTTTATACAATGAGTTGTGAAATTAAACAGTTACCTAGATCTCGGGTTAGGGGAGGTGCTGTCGAATGTTCCTGCGCTCCCGTGACCACAGCAGAGCGCGACGAGAGGAACACCTTGGGGTTTTAGTGGGTGCGAGCCCCACATAACCCCTCGGTTCTTTCCCCAAGACCGAAGGGTATGCGCCAGGCATTACCTCAAGTAAAAAAAAAACAAAAAAAAACGCGCTGTGTGTGCTAGGCAAGTTGGTTCAGCAACAGATGTTCAAATTAAACACAATAGAAAGCATAACAGTAAGAAACAGTTATCCGTGTAGTGACGGATTAAGAATACATAATGTCACTACCCCATCTCTACTCGTGGGATTTGTACAAAGGAGTAACCTTATGCAGACAAGAGCACCGCAAGAAAAGGAAAATTCGACCGATACCAACCCGTCTAGCCAGCGTGGTGTAGTAGGCTAAATTCCCTCCACAATGTTTGGAGGATACCCGTGCCCAGCAGTGGGACGTTTATGGGTTGAAATTATGATGATGATGATGATATCTGCATACTCTAAAGTCTTCTCTACTCTAAACCTAAAATAGACTGGTGCTTGAGAAATGTTGAGTAAAACATGTTTTTTTTTGTACAATAAATCTTATTTTTACGATCCATCGATCGCTGCGCTTGCTCGTGCATGTTCTCCAGTCTTCTCTCGAAAACTTAAAGAAGCGATAGAAACTGAACAATATGATCCCATATCTAAGTAGTCCTCGCATTTGTAACTGTCACGCACGCTCGCACCACAGCTATGGTAAATTGGTTTTGACATGAATTAAAAATTTTTAAGTGTAAAATTTAATTAAAATACCTAAAAGTGTAAAATTTAATGAAATATTAGGGCATACGGTCTATTTGGTTCGATCCTTGACCGAATCAAATTACCAATTATTACTTCATTATTTACTTCAGCTAGGTACTAAGCTCAGACTTCGAGTGCAATTTACTACAGAATCTATATTTATCTATAAATATAGTTAGGTGATATTAATAGACTGATCAGTAAATTACGACTTACTGATCAGTCTATTATTATCTATTTGAAACATAATAATTAACAGATCTATGAAATCTATCATATCAAATCTGTCACTTAAACTTTAGATTTTTCAGACACATAAAGCAAGTGGTTTCGACGTGTAAAGTTTATTACAATTACTTCAGTCGCGTGCCTCCATAACGATGCCAGTGGTCTATCCTTTCAACACGAAGCCTAACAAACACGGTTTACCAAAAAACAGGTTAGTGTAACATTGTTACGAAATTACATTTCACACACAGCCATTACATTAAATAACTTGCACAATGAGATAAACTGTAACAAATAGAACACATTTGTTCAAATACAATACTTAAACTTTAAAAAAACTGCTAAGTTATGTTAAATAGGTGATAGTACAGCTTGACTAAAAAGTAAAGAAAATAATGGGGGCGATGTACTTCATTCGTATGGCAACCCACCAACAACCCATGTAGCCACTCAACTAATCTTGATACTTGTCGTATCTATGATTTCCAGTTCGCAAAAAACGTAAATATATCTATGGGCGGCAGTTATCTACCACTTACCTTAAGTAGGCCACATGTCCTGTCACGTCGGGTAATAAAAAAAATCTTGAGATTGAGTTCCGAGAGAAACCCCTTTTTACCGAGTTACCTATGGCATATTTTGATTTGAAATATGAATTTGATTGAAATGCCACTTACTATGCAAGCTCAGGCGATATTATAAAGCGCTATGTGTATATACAAGTCTCGATACACTAGAATTACAGGCTTTAGTATCTCCATGGTTGTACTTTCCCTTTATAACATTTACCAGCTTTCCAACAATACCTACAGACATGCTTTCTATATAGGTTGGTTCTATATTACGAGCAATGTAGCCGATCCAACGACTCAATTGATCCATTCCTAAATCCATCAAAATTAAAGTTCATTATTGATGTTGATGTCGCCGGTCGCGCATTGATGTGCGCACTGGACTGATGTGACTTGCAAGCAGAAATAGACATTATTGTTTTCATTATTGATAAGCAAACGATATTCACTCTAAGGATGGTAAAGAAATTTGATTGTCGAGTGTACCAGAGCGCGTAGTGTGTTGGACTCCTGTCCCCGAGTTAGTGCCGAGGCGGTATCACTGTGACACGATGACATTGGTCATGATTTAATTTTGTGATAATAGACTGCCACGGAATAGGAAATAAAAGGATTTAAAATTTTGCCTTAAAGCTCTATTGTCATAACTATGATTACTTATTAGGTCAGTTCAAATTTGAAATGTTAACCCCTAGAAATTAAAATTTGTTTTGAAATTACCCTAGAGAACGGCAACTTAGGTATAACCAACACAATACGCCGACGGGCCGCGGTCAGAACTTGTGTTACAATAAAAATATGTTTATTTAAATAACGCAGGGCATAAAATTACAACCCTTAATTAAACACTGCCTGTATAAGAATAAGTGTAACAACACAGCATAGGTAAGCACCAGTTAGACGAGAAACTTTCACGAGGCCTAACGTTCTAGATCTAGGTGAAATAAACTAAGAAAGGAAGCGACTAAAGAAATGTGTGTCGATTGGAACATTAGTCTTCGTTCGTTACCTGCTCATAACAACTGTGCAACTGTTATGACAAAATGACAGTAGGTACCTACGCGATAAAACGTTGTCCTAAATAGGTACTGTAAGTATACGTCATATAAATAGGATTGGGACATAGGTACGTCTTATTGGGTCGCACTTTCAAGAGAAAAAATATGCTAAATTAAATAAGGAAATTTTATACTAGTTACTACTTAGTTTTATTAAAAACTAAATTATAATTCAAAGATATCGATAAAATGTGACATTATAATTTATTCATCTATCAAAAGCTAACTAAAAAAATTTAAAATAGTCAAAAAGAAAAATTATTGTTAAAATCAAATCAAATTAATTTTATTTCGCGAAATATAGAATTGTTGTTTTATTTTACGTTTATGTACTTTTACAAAATTCCACCCTGTAGAATTTTGTAACGCCATTTGGAGGGAAAGTGTTTTAAATACTAGAGATCTCTTCACGTTATTAAGAATAATAATTCTTGCCAGACATACAGACTGATAGACAGACAACGGAGTGATCCTATAAGGATTCCGTTTTTTTTGATGTGCGGAACCCTAAAAATCTAGTAATAATTACCACCACTTTTCGATTTCGTCAGCAACTACAGAATACTAGTACATACTGTACAAATTATACTAGGTTATAAGTTATAACCAAATATATAACCAAGTAGGTAGTTATTTGTTCAAAAAAACATGTTTTATCACTTATTTTCGCCAGCAGCATGTCGCCGATAACTTTTTATGTAATTTGAAAATTTTAACACTTTCATTTCTATCCGTTCTCAGCGAAATTCACATAATTTTTTACGAGTTCATTGTTGCGTCAGTTCATTATTTTTGCTCATAGACCTAGGATCCGCCTAATCTATGTTTTTACCTGAATGCCAGTTTTTACCAACAACAAAACAATTTCACAAACCAACAATTTGAACATTGATCAGTGTCGGTTGAAACTCAGACCATTATCATTTGACTGAGAACATATTCGTCAATTTGTCTCGAGAGTTCTGAAACCTGAGGCTATTCTTGTTATTTATTATTATATTAACATAAAGTGTTACCAATTTTATCCTCGAAGGAGAGAATAAGCAGAGTCCTATCATACCTACCACTCAATAAGTCTGTGCCCACCACATTTCGTCATGAATATTTGGTCCCATGTACCTTACTTAATGTTCATAGTTTATCATTCCAGCGTTTTGCTGTTCACTGCTGGACTTAGGCCTCTCCTAACTCGCGCCATAACACTCGGTCCCTTCGCCTTCCGCATCCAGTCAGACTCCTTTCTAAGGTCATCGGTCCACCTAGCTGGAGAATGTCCTACTTCTACACTCAGGGACACGCTTGCTCCACCGTGCATCGTTCCTTCTGTAAATATGATCAGCCCACTCCGACTTCAGTTTATTTATTTTAAGAGCTATGTCGGTAACTTTGGTTCTTTGTCATACAACATATTTATATAAACTCTATTACAGGCGAATGGCATTGTTGATTTTTTTCACGACTACGTAACGTAACAGGGTCACATGAATCACAAAGTTAGCATCGTTAGATGACTTGCGGATCCTTCCATTATCATTGATTGAAAGAAATATTCGTCGTGCCGAGTGACGTGGGTTCGATTTCCACACGAGACAAATATCTGTGTGATTCATAATAAGATATTGTTTAAGTCTGGGTGTACGTTGTGTGATATGTTTGTAAAGACCTCCGCGACACTGGGCTTAGTCCCTAGTTCAAGATTGTTTTTTTTATGAAGAAAAAAAAGAAAATTTAAAAATAGTTACGGCCATCAACAGAAGTAGTATACATAAATTACTTATGTCAAGACTAGTGCCAAAATGGGATTTACGATGATAATTCAATTCTGGTACAAAGTAGTCTTGTTATGTAGTTTATGTATGCTACGGTACACCTACATGCGTTTTAAAAATATAGATATGTTCAGCTATTTTTGTTGCTAACTGTACATTGTACATCTATAATTCTACACTCATTTATAAAACTAAAGAGTTTGTTTGTTTGAACGCTAGGATCTCAGGTACTACCGATATGATTTGATAAATCCTTTTAGTGTCACTTAGCCTATTTATCGAGGAAGGTTAGTGGCATATAACATCACGCTACGGCTAATAGGAGCTGAGTAGTAGCCAAACAAAGCGACGGGAGCGAAGCCCCGCGGGATATATCTATCATAAGATTAGAGACAACCAATAGTTCCGTAGGTAAAACTTTTGGGCTTCCCTAGGCAATGGAAAAAATCAGCAATTTCAGCCAATTGATAAACCTAGGAAATGAATTTCAAAGTTTTCTTCTAGTCTTACATTGCACTGCTTCACTACATACCTAGTATAAAACAAAGTCGCTGTCGCTATCTGTCCGAAATTACGCAACGGATTTTGATGCGGTTTTTTAATAGATAGACTGATTCAAGCGGAAGGTTTATTGGTATAAAATACATACCACGCGGGCGAAGCAGCGGGCGGAAGCTAGTATTGTTATAAATACCAACCGGCCTTAATAACTTTCCGTTCGTAAATATTTCTTATCTTGTTACTTTTTTAAGTGTTGATGTCTGTCTATTAAAAACAGGAAGGAAGCAATATCATTACGTAGTTTGGCGGTCTTTATTAGAACATAAATACTTCCTTTTATAATTAGGTAAGTTCCTACCTATATTATTATATTTGTTTTTATAGATTTCTTTTAGGTATACAATCCTACTTTTTCCGTTATTCTATGGACTTACTGGAAATCCTTCTACGCTCTCTATATATTCAGATTTATCCGTGTAGTGACAGATAAAGAATGTCACTACTCCATCTCAACCCGTGGGTGTCGTAAAAGGCGACTAAGGGAGTTAACCTTATGTAGATAAGAGCACTACTAGAAAACAAAACAAACTAAACATAAGTTGTTACTAAGGCTGAGATCTATAGAGCGTACTTGGACTTTGCTCAGACTTCACTCCAACAAAACTTTGCTCAGCCTTATCTGAGCCAAAGCATTGATTTGGAATCTATAGACAATGCCATTGCTAAGCGCGCGTACGAGTAGATGTTTCATTTCATGCATCATCTTCTGCTGAATTCTTTGTAAAATAAAAGATAAAACGAATGATACAATAATTTTTTGTAATTTATAATAGTCCAAAAACTCCGTTTTCTTAAAATTGCTAGATTATTTTTAAATTTTGTTGTCTAATATTGGTTAAATGTAATAATTGAGTAAACGATCGCTAATGACAGCTGTTCAATGTTCAGTTAATGTTATGCGACAAAGTTCAATTGTCATTTTAAAATTATGACATTTGTACACCATTATTTTTTACAGTATAATAGCCAAAGATTTTCGTAAGTCGTCGATTTTGAGAACTTTGACTTTGCTTAGCTTGGGCTTGGACAAAGTCAAAGTTTGCACTATAAATACCGATTTTGTCTTGTCGAGATTTTGTGATGTCGAAAGTTTAGTCAGAGCAAAGTCCAAGTACGCTCTATAGATCTCAGCCTAAGTACTATCAAACCGTTACATTCCATCAGTTACGCGACTAAAGCTAAGAACAGTAGTTGGTAACCGTTTCAAAACGTAAATAGGCAACAATTGAGTAGAGTGCATCACGCTTTCGAACAAATCATTGTTCAACTAATACTATTGTTTACATTCAGTAAGTATGACGTGTTTAGGTGAAATGAACACCAAACCGTGAGTAGTCAACTACATATTTGATAAACTACGTTCATTATTGAAATAACATGCCTCCAGCAGCACTTTAACATAACAGGTATTATACACATGTTGGCCACATAGTTCGCAGAACTGATGGCCGATAATGGGGCAAAAAAGTTCTGGAGTGGCGGCCATGTATTTGTTTGAAAGCACAGCATAGGACGGCCTCCCACCAGATGGACCGAAGACCTGGTCAAGGTTGTATGTGGTGAGAAAATAGGTGAGGCCTATATCCAGCAGTCAGTAGGGCGTCGTTGGGCTGATATGATGATGAAACACAAGTCATGATTTAAACACATGTATAGTTATTGTATAACATCTAGCATTTTAATAAATAATTAATAAAATGACTGACCTGTTGGTCTTCCGGTTAGTGACTCTCGTAGTAGTCTCCAGCTTAGCAGTCAAGCTGAGAAAAGGTCGTGGGTTCGATCCCACCCAGGACGAATTTGTGTGATGAGCATGATTGTTTGTTCTGTGTCTAGGTGTAATTTATCTATATGTATTTACAAAAAAAAAAATGTAGGTATTTAAGTAGTACCTATATCAGTTGTTTAGTACCCATAACACAAGCAAATATAATTGCTTAATTTGGGACTAAATGGCGCTGTGTGAATGTGGTAGAATATTATTATTATTTATTTAAACTAATACCCGACCAATTCAGATATTTGGTGACTAATTAGCGAATAATTCAAAATCAAAATCCCCAATGACTGACACTGGCTTGGCCAGCAAGCCAGTGTCAGTCAGTCAGCCACACTTAACGACTGTATCTCCTGATTGTGTTTACTTAGAGCTCTGATTTTTTTATTACGCCAAGTGATTGCAGACCCGAGTATTTGATATTAATTTCAGCTTGATACCTCTACGCGTTCTTGAGAAAAATATTCTTGGCAGACGGACATACAGACAGACAGACGGACAACGGAGTGATCCTATAAGGGTTCCGTTTTTTCCTTTTGAGGTACGGAACCCTAAAAAACCTAAAATGGCCTCCCCATTTTAGGTACAGGTTAGCACGACATTCGTAGTTTCGAGTCTTACCCCAGCCAGAAGCATTCGTCTTTGAAATAGTATTAAATAAAACACAATATACTTCCACAAATGTTCTATTTCCGAAGAACATCCAAAATGTACAACATTTTACAAAATATATTCGAGTGTTAACAAAGTCTATACCAATAGACAACTAGAACTAATAAAAAAGAAACTAACAATTTTAATTAAAAACGAACAAAGTAATCAATACTTTTTCCCCTTCGAGTGATTTATTTAAGTAGATGTTCTTTGGTGCATATTTTCACTAAGAATACACTGTGCTTGAACGAGAACATGCAAGTTAATTATATAACCTAAGATTGGCTGGCAGATAATGCCCTCGGCATTAAGTCCGCCTTTTTCCCCGAAGGGGTAGGCCGAGGCGATAGCCACATTTCCCCAGCTATATTAGGTCGCATGTTCTAGGGGGCTACCCACGGAACAGAAAAAACAAGTGGAAGTGCGATAGGACAAAATTATTACTGGAACCGGTGTCGCCAAACTCACTACTTACTTACTAGCACTACTAGTAAACAATTGTTTTAATTGGTCAAATATCTTCAAACCCAAATTCGCTATATTAAATAGACCGCGAAGCAAAACACACTTTAGTACTTAAGAATAAAGACTACTTTGCAATTTCAAACAAAAGTATTTACGACGTTTCGTATCTTTAAATTTAAGCATAAATTTCCTAAAAAAATTCAGCCATTCGACAAGAGATGGCAGTGTATTTTAGGTAAAATAAATTGAACTTAAAGTCATTGTTATAAGGATCATTAGTTTATCAATAGTGATGTGGCACAACATAATATGATTATACATTATCGATTTTATTTCTGATTAAAAATACAATTAATTTAGAGAAAAAAGTTAGTAAATATAGGATAACAAATCTAGTTCAACACTTGCATAAAACTGAATATTATGAGGGATCCCCGATTTTCACCTACAGAAATTGAACTGTTTTTACAGTGATATAATTACAATTAAAACTAATAATAAATACATTATTTTTAACATCAGAGTAATGTTAAACATTTATTAATTATTATAATTCCTTGAATGTGTTTTTATTACTGGTTGAAAAAATACAAGTCTATATGATAACTAGCTTTTTCATGCGGCTCAGCAAATTACAAACGCATAATATAATACGATCTCTCTAAAATGTATGGTACACCTAACTACTTGAAATTGGGACTGCTGCGGAGCATCCTCTCTAGCAAACTATAATGCAAATTAGCGCTTCCGTGAATGATTTTAGCACGAAAGTAGTATAAAAAAATATATACAGGAGAGATATATAATAGAACATAAAGTATTGAATTAATTGCAGGCGCCCAATAACAACATTTTTATATTTCAATTTATAATATGAAACTGTGCCTGATCCAAATATTATAGCAAAGTTACATTTAGCTAAATTGAATATTAATGTAGGCGCTTACACTTCCACTTGTTTTTTCTGTTCCGCGGGGCTACCCTATTGTCATCAATCGAGCACATTTGTTTCCAAATCCAATAATATGGTACATAAAGTTTTTAATTAATATATGCACCAAAGCTAAGTAAAGAAGGAAGAAGCCACAATTGCCTCCTTCCCCTCTATTTTGTTAGATATGACCTAAAAATATGTTCTCGTAAGTTCCTCCTAATTTGTACAACAAACAATTCCTATAGATGATATTTTATCATTCCTTTCTAAGAATCCACGAAGACTATGTGTGACAATGATACATCGTTGAATAGTTATTTTACAGTATGGCACCAATACACTTTTTAAGACTAGGAAATATTTTATCCAATATTTTAGGCCCTTACTGCGGATTCACATTGGCGTTTTATACGCTTGTATCCGTCTAACAACCTTTATTTTTACCCAATGCATGTAGATAACTGTATACATGTTTTTAAACGCTAATGTGAAACGCACTTAGTATTATTACGGCTTCCAAATTTTAAATATCTAAAACTTAAGCAATACAATTTAGAATATCATGATCAAATCACAATTAAATTAAACCGAAATTTTGAGCACAAAATAATAAGTACTAGAATTACATATTACTATTTTATTTAAATCATAAGTGAAAATAAACGCCATGCAATTTTAATCCGTATAACACCAAATTTAAAGTCTCAATTTGCCAACCGCATTCCTTACCAACATTACGACAGTCAAATTTTGGCCTTTACCTAGAACACTAGTTATATTTTCTACACTTTATAGCACACCTTTTATTGTCCATATGGAGAACATGTCGCACTTCCTATGTTAAACAGATATAGTCTGACAACGCTATTCAAGCAGAAGTGACGTAACTAAGAGGGCATTCCTACATTCATACTGCATGACAAGCCTTGTCAGACAATATAAGTTGAAATTTATATGTCCGGCAATTTACACACTCTATTTTTAAGACAAATGCTTTCTCAGCAAATGATCTCATTTTAAAACTTTTATTCGTAGTGCGCTTATCTTATCTATTGAATCGTCAAATCCGTCATGCGAAAAGCAACTTATGTTTGAAAAAATAAGAGTACATTTTCGACTGACCTGTGTTAAGTACAATATAAAATATATAAAAATATATTTCACCCAAACATTCCTATCGAGTAGGTGACATAATAATTGATAATACAGCATTATTATATGGCATGAGAAAGCGTACGTGAATTTGCAACTTTAACACAATGATTTAAGGGTACAAAATTTATTCAAGCTTTGTTTGAACCAGCTATACTATAAGCAATAATTATAAACGACTAAATACAACACTTGTTTACCTTGCTAGCGAAATAAGCTCAATTTTTTAACACATTTCTATTTTACATAGCTACGTAGCTATGAAAAACAGATAAGGTGAGATTTATCTCGTCGGCTAAATCGAGCTTCTGTGAATAATTATAAGGTTTAAATTGCTAAGCTAAGTTCTTTTTTTCTTCATATGAATAGTCCAAAGGCTGTTTATTTTAAAAGACCTTTCTGTTAAGAGAGTCAAGGAATCCGTTTTGTATTAATTATGACATTGATTGTGAAACTTCGAAAGTATTGTATCTAGTTAAAAATCGAGGCCAACCTAAACACTACCTACGGAATAATAGAATATCAAGGAAAAATAAAAATAAATGGCGAATGGAAAATACAGGTATTTAATTTTAAGAAATTATTAATGACGCAATTATCGACGCCATTTTTCATCCCTGTGCAACATTTTTTATAGCTATTTTGTAAAATAAAATAGGAATTCTAGAATATTCTATAACCATTTATTTTTAAGTTCACCAATGAATTTAATTTTATCTCGTTTACGATATAGGACACAATATTTTCTTACACTACTCAAATGAATTAGATAATTCTCACTACATGTACGTAAAAAGACAACTTACTTTTTACAAATCTGTATACCTAATACTAGTATTTACAAATTGTTGACCGTTACTCACATATGTGTACTTATACGAGTATAAGCCAAAAGGTTTGTCCTTAAAGGCTTTATTTGGGTATCACGAATCAAGTGTTACTGTTTCATAAATATATTTTGAAGTCTCAAAGTAAGCTCAATAGAAAAAAAGCTTCAGAAACTTGGTAATAGACAATATTCAACTTTAACACGATGAAATTAAGGTCGAAATTGTCAAACATGAATCTCATTTTTCTACTGAGTGAGCTATATGTTGTCTAATGTCTTCAAAAATT
Organism: Laspeyria flexula; assembly: GCA_905147015.1. NCBI lineage: Eukaryota > Metazoa > Arthropoda > Insecta > Lepidoptera > Erebidae > Laspeyria > Laspeyria flexula. The sequence goes on along the minus strand of LR989964.1, from coordinate 3,076,708 downwards.
CAAATACTGCGTTTTCATATTAGCTTTTTATACACTCGTATTTTGTTAATGATAGCATATAAATGCTTCTTTCCACTGAATACGTATGAATAATACAAACACAAGTTTTTAAATGTCAATGTGTTAGCGCAGAGCACTAACACAAATACTTTTTTGCGCACGCATTTGGTATACGCATCCGCGGTCAAAAAGACACACACGTATACGTACGTAAACGTATACGTGCGTATAAAAATACTAGTGTGAAACCACTGTATTTCTTGAATTATTGAATAAACAGACATTATTAAATGAAATTATTTACACACACACACTGTATTTTAACAACTACTTTTTTCTATTTATTTAGTTATAGAAGAAAGTAGATTCGATATAGCACCTTTCAAACATTACTGTTCTGTTGGCACAGCAATTTGAATCTTACATAGACGACTTAAGATACATCGTGACGAGATTGTATTACCTAATATAACTATGAATTATATAAAAACAATCTGAATAAAACCGCTGGGCGTAAAAGCATGAAATTTTGCAGAGAGGTCAAAGTACTTATGATATTGTAATTTTTACTGAACCAACAGAACTGATATACACATTCTAATGTTCGATTTACACTTTGGTCCAACTTTGCCAATATTGGCTTCACAAATTCACCAATGCTTAACATTTCCATCATATTAGGTAACTTGAGGCCAACATTGGCCTAATTTGACCCAACAAATGACAAATTTTGTACCATCATTAAAGCTTTCTCATAATTGCAGACTAGTTATTATAACAGCCAGCAAACCGTCATACGCAAATAAGTTCTTAATTACTTAAGAATAGAAAACATTTTTATTTGCCAGTGGCTTTGGCTGTTATAGGATAGTTTTGATATTTAAACATTTCGGAGTACAGATCTCAAAGTTGATTTTTAATAGTAACATCCTATTTTGAGACTCATATGACTTCCATATTCGTTAAATTGGATATAAATTACTATTAGAATAAGATGTGTTTTTACTGTTGGCTATGGTAACTTTGATCGCAGGAGTATTACGCTGTACAAAATTCCATAAGTCATGGAAAAAACGCACGAAAGATTGATAGCTTAAGATGAAATTTTACATGCACTTTACATGTATTTATACCATTTTTCCTAAATGATTTAATTTTAAATATAAGGCGGAAAAAGTTACCACAGTCAAAGATTTTTTCTATGTACTTAATTGACTTAATACAACAGGTAAAAATGTGGACAAAATATCGCATTAATAATGTCAAATGGATATAAGTTGAAATTTGTTTGTTTGGCAATTTTTATCTTATGTATAGGTTACATAGTGCACTTTTAGTGGAACTTAAAACTTTGCCTAGGTCATAGTAATCAGATATAGAATACATCTAAACAATCAGATATAGAATACATCTAAAACAAGAAAAAATAATGAATTAAAATTGCAACATGAGTCGCAACAGAAACACGAGCAGTGTCAAGGAAAACTTCTTGTTTTTTAACCAACTACAAAAAAGGAGGATGTTCTCAATTCAATTTTTTTATTTTGTTTACTTATGGCCTAGATGTATTCTCTATTTGATTACTACGACTCTAAAAAAGTTAAAAACCACTTATTAGATATATAGAAAAAATGTAGCCATAATAAAAAAAGATTCGCTATAGAAACAAGCCGAACTTTTTTTTTTTGTTGTTTAAATATGGCCTAGACTTCTATGACCCTGAATAACTTTGTAAATCCATTAACCTCTTATCTGCTCCCCTTTTGAACCCTGTTCTGAAACTTCACGCTGTAATTATAAGGTTCAAAATTGTTCATCATCGTTCCTCATTGTAACCTTTTTCCATTACCAATGCGATATTATAACGATATCTAAAAAGACTACAAACTAATTAGTTATTTACATCATGTTGAGACTTACCAAGGAACTCTAAATTACTATGATGAGAATCTATCCTATTCATATTCGCTTTGAACTCGTCTCTGGGTGATTTTGAGTGTATTGGTGTATCGGGGGGTACTAAGGTCTCTACTGACGCCTCGAGATTTTGTTTTTCGACATGTAGGAAGTTTTCTTGTGAACCGTTTAGATGCGGTTGTGATAATGATTTGTCTGGGTACGATAAGTCGAAATTAGATATAGATAGAGGTTTGTCGGATTCGTGTAGGCCCGATGCTAGTGATTTCGATGTTGTCATTCGGTCGTTATCTGCAAGAGAAAGTTTGCATTTTAAAGCAATAGCATCACGCCTTTTTCCCCGAAGGGGTCGGCAGAGGTGTTTCACACCCACATTTCGCCAACTATGTTTGATCCCATGAAATAGGGGGCGAGCCTATTGTCATTAATCGGGAACATTTGTTTACCAAATTCTGGAATTTGAATTTAATACTTATAATAAAAATATAAAAGCAATTGTATAACCTTTAAAGCTCTCAGAAGACCGTAGCTCTATTTTTTTTAAATCTTTATTAAAAACAAAAGATAGTAGTCATGTTACAATAATGATGAACTTATAACTATATAGAGAACATGATTGTAGATTGTTTCTTTGTTACAATTAATATTTCCTAATTTCCTAGCTAGGTTACAAAATGGCCTGTATTAAGGATAAACAGCCCGTAATAACATTAGTGTTCTTGCTGATGAGTGATATTGGATCACCAGTAACACAATCGTAACTAAATGGTAGGCCGATGGTCTCATTCGACAGATGTGATTGGCTTACTAAATCAATCGCGCCATATTGTGGGCCTGTGATTGGTCGATATTACTCGGTCTGCTATCGACATGTGTAATTTAGCAGGATCGAGCCCCTGGTGTTGCTGGCACTCATAGCCTATGATAACCGCTTACCATCACGCGGGCTGTACGTCTGTTTGTCACGGCCATGGTATCTACAAAACCCACGGCCATGGTATCTAAAAAATCCCACGGCCATGGTATCTAAAAAAAGCCACAGCCATGGTATATAAAAAAAGCCACAGCCATGGTATCACTACTTAGTATAAAACAAAGTCGCTTTCTCTGTCCCTATACCCCTATGTATGCTTAAATCTTTAAAACTACGCAACGAATTTTGATGCGGTTTTTTTTTAAAGATAGACTGATTCAAGAGGTGTTTATAGGTATAAAATACATACCACGCGGGCGAAGCAGCGCTCGGAAGCTAGTCAAAAATAAACTACTTTCTTTGCACTTTCTGCGGCGGAGGTACTTCCCCGGATAGGTGGCTCATTTGAGCGGGGATTACCCGCTGTGAAGGTAAACTCTATTATATAATATAAGCAGGCATATATATACCTTTTTTGGAGTCGTCAATAGGTGGCAGTGTGTCTCCGTCGCCGCGGTCATCCTTGTGGTCCTTAGGTACAGATGAACTGCGACCTTCTATCATGCCCAGCACGCTGTAGTATTAACATAAAAATCATTTTTAATATAAGTTAAGTAATGGTATTTGCAATATCCACACTAGGTTCTACAAATATGAAAAATCTAAGAAAACGGTTCTAATATTATTATATTGCTATTTATAAATCATTACCTTATTCACTGCCTTGTGTATGAATGCAAATATAAATATAATTGAATATATTAGAATAGTCCTCGGATCGAATTTTAATATTTGTTTCATTTGAAATATAATTTATGTACACTTTTGCATGTGAGATATGAAAAGAGAGAGAGAGAGAGAGAGAGAGGAGGGGGGGGGGAGAGAAAATTTCGTCTACATCGAAGAGTTTATCGACGAATGACATAGAGTGGTGTGATTGTATATGTATATTAAAGTGAAATCTATACTAATATTATAATGCTAAAGAGTTTGTTTGTTTGAACGCTAGGAACTCAGGAACTACTGATCCGATTTGAAAAATTATTTTAGTGTTAGATAGCCCATTTATCGAGGAAGGTTACAGGCTATATAACATCACGCTACGGCCAATAGAACTGAGCAGTGGCCAAACAAAAGCGATGGAAGTGACGCACGACTTCTAGTTAAATATATTATTGATAATAGAACACTGTGGTACATACCGCGAGTTGCCAAGGTCTCCGAATGGCGGCTTCATATTATGTCTGGGCGGGGAGGGACGTTCAGCCGGCCCGGCCTCCGCCCAACCCTCTGCTATTAATGCACCCCCAATGTCTAATTCACCTTCTGTAAAGGGTAAAAAATAAGCTATTAACCACTAAGACTGTAATAACCAAAAGATGAAAATGCACCCTATAGTTAAAGAGACAGAGCATATTTTCATGTGTAGATTTATCGCATATACTGGGTGTAACCAGATCCCAGGTGACTTGTCAGATATATTTGCTAATTACGGATGTCAGATATATTTGTTTATTATGAGGGGACAACAAAATTATTAAATGATTCAATATAATGTCAATAAATAATAAAAAATAAGTAAAAAATACATAATAATGGCAAACAATCATGTGTTAATGAGACATGAGATTAAAAAATATTATTTTTTTGCAGAAATTTCTTTATTTCATACTAAAGGTCGCGCTGGGTTTCGCTGTATTATTCCATGCTAATATTATAAAGCTGAAGAGTTAGTTTGTTTGGTTGGTTGAACGCGCTAAACTCGGGAACTACTAGTCCGATTAAAAAAACAATATTGTATAGCCCATTTATCGAGGAAGGCTATACTGCCTTGCTTAGAAGAAAAGCCGCAATTGCATTATATAAGCAACGGGAAAAACGCTTGTTAAGTTACTATACTTAGATACAATTTCCCGTGCGCTTGACATGGAGTTATGCCGTTCTTTTTTAGTAGGGCAGTATACGCTACATAACATCACGCTACAGCTAATAGTAGCTGAGCAGTGGCCAAAGACAAGGACAAAGAACGACGGGAGCGGAGCCCCAGATAACAGCTATATTCACCATCAGTGGCGTCGAATAATTTGATGCCAGGTATCTCTCTCTCTTTCTCTCCTTCAGCGGTGGCTGTCTTCTTGTACGTACACGTCCTTGATAGTAACGGCTTCCATCTCGCCACCTGTAATGTAATATAATTCCATTTCATTAAAATAACGATTAAACTTACTTGGCAAGTAGTCTTAAGTAATAATGCGTCTATAAACAAGTGAATATAATTAAAAATAAATAATGGAAGATTTGTGGGAATAAAGAAATTTACAAACATACAAGATACGCGCGAAAAACAACACCCGTCCTGACAGTCGGGTAAAAAATATATAAACAATTATTGTTTCTAAAATTAATTAATTCAAAAGCCGTAGAAAATTTTATAACCATGAATTCCTGTGTGTACTCCGAGCGAGTTCTTTTTTTCGCATCGCAATATTTTTTCTACTAACTATATGTCTAATACTAAAAAAGTGATTGACAAGCGGTAAGTCTCAGTTTAGTCTGAAAATAATATTCCATGATTATAAAATGGCATTACCTGTGTAAGTTCTTCGAAGCGTTCGATGGCCTGCGGGTGCCAACGTTCCGGCTTGGCGTCATCGCGAGGTGCGGGCCGCACGCCTGCTAGGAAACACTCCATAGCCTGACAAACACAACTATGGTTAAGATAGCGTTCCTGAACGGGCACATTTCGCCCATGTATTACAGGCGAGCACATATACTTTAATATATGAAACCAATTTCAATATATAAAAGCTTGTTCTTAGCAATTTAAGTTACTTATCACTCATCATCATCATCATCATTTCAACCCATAAACTTCCCAATGCTGGGCACAAGGCCCTGATTCTGACTCATCGGATTGCTCCGAGGTATCGAGCGGGATCGGGATCGGGATCGTAAACTTTTTCGAATCTTAGAACGACGTATTTTTACAGCTTAAGTTATTAAGTGTTAGAAATTAGTTTACCGTATACAAAATTAAAAACTGATTAATATAAGTAGGATTTTTTTCTACACTCATCTATTTTTTTTAATATTCTGTTTTTTAACTTTAAATAAACTGACAGTTCTGGCCGAAAATATTCCGACAGCTCAGAATCAGGGGGCAGGTCTCGTCCAAACATTGTGTAGCGAATTTAGCCTACGACACCACGCTAGCCAGACGGGTTGGTATAGAGTTGCTTATGGTTACTCCCTTAGTCACCTTATACGACACCCACGGGTTGAAATGGGGTAGTGACATTAAATATTCTTAATCCATCACTACACGGACACTCATGTATCCTCATAATAGTCTTATAATATATAATAGAATATTATAATCCCATAGAAAAAAAATATTATATGACTTTCATATTTTAAGGGGTCAGCTCTACAGGTGTCTTATATATCTTACGTTAGTAAAGTTATTTTTTTATCATTTACCGGGCACATTTTACAAGCGATAAACCCATTATGATTTTTTTCCGACTCGAACACTGTTTTTTAAAAGAATGTAATCTGTTATTATGTACGTACCTGGAACCGAAGTCTTAGCAAGTCAGCTCGCAGCTCGCACAGTTCGTGCGTGGCGACGTACTCGCTGTCGCCGTAATCTAAGTAGAATAGGTCCGCTACCTGTTACATACGACATCAAATTATACCTCACCCAAAAATTCATAACATAATATATAATAAAATATTTATTGATTGAATAAAAATATATATATAAAATATTTATTGATTGAAAACGGGAATTCACGCGAATTCAATTCATTAATGTGAGGGTAGATTTAAGTGAATCTACCTCACCGACGGAGCAATGACATCGCCGCACCAGTCAGCTTGTGACCACGGCCGGTGTAACCTGGTCGAAACGTCAAGCACCATAAGGTATGTAAATACATAAATCATAATCGCGTGAATTCCCGTTTTAAATCAATAAATATTATCATGAAACGCGAAAGTTTAAAAGTAAATATCATAAAATAAATAATAATAATAAATGTTTATTCAATTTAAAAAGGTACAATTTCATGAGATTCTTAAAAATAATAACACATAAGTGCATAAGATTGAAATGCCTGTACTAGGAGCAATTCTGTATCACAGGCGGTAAACGTGCAAATGTATAGTTAAAACAGTCATCAGCAACTCATTAAGTCCCACTGCTGGGATCGGGTCTCCTCTCCTCTAACTAGAGAGCTGAGAGGGTTTAGGCCATAATCCACTTACGCTGGCCTAGTGCGGGTTGGTGGATCAGACATACTCATAGAACTTCTTCTAGGGTATGTGGGTTTCCTCACGATGTTTTCCTTCACCATTAGCAAATGGTAAGTCACTAGACTAGTACATATAAATTCCGCAAAGTGGAATCCACATTGGTACTGCCTGTCGGGATCCCTTATCCATTCAGCCACCATCGTTTATTAGTTATTACTTAGTTAAAACCGGCATCAAGCTAATATTTACACTGTTTTATATATTACTAGCGGACCCGACAGACGTCGTCCTGCATGATATACCAATTGATTGCATTTTTTTTTTTTTATTAGTGAACTTGAACACATACACAAAAATTCATTCAAATCGGTTCAGCCGTTTAGGAGGAGTTTACTTTCAACACACGTACCGAAAAATTATATAATATAAAGATATACTCATAAATAAAGAGTGAAACACAATTATACTTGTTGTGTGGAGTCGAACTCGTTGGGTCTGATGTCGTGTACCCGCGCGCGGTACCACTTCCCGTCGTGTCGGAACACTGCCGCCACCACCTGACCCACCGACACGTGCGACAACTGCAACACAAACAACACTCTTTAGAAGCTCTTACTAATATGTGGACGAAGAACTTTCTCGAAAAATATCTTTATGATTTTGACAATAATTAAAAATTAAAAGCGTATAAAATAAGGTTACAAATTCAAATTCACTTATTCTTTTAAATTATCTGGATGATATGAACGTCATACAAAGTCAAATAGGTGTCGGGATCGCTGTACTGGCCGTAGTCAAATTACAGACAGTTCAATGAAGACCTGGCAAGTAACACACCATTTTTTTATCGCCAATTGTATTACAATTTAGAGTTAAAATTTCAAATATCATAGTAAAGTTTTTACAAATGTAACTTTACAAAAATGCAATGAAGCATAATATTGAGTAATTGCTGAAAATTGAGCATATTCTATATTCATTCTAATAACATGCTGACTTTTAGCGTCTACCTAAATAATAAAATCATCATCATATCAGCCCAATGACGTCCACTACTGGACATAGGCCTCACCTAATTTCCGCCACAGTAACCAACTTTGTACCACCTGCTACCAACGGCCACACAGCTACCACCAGCTAACTAAATTTATAAATAATAATAGTAATACTAACAGCATGAGCCTCCCTGTTCTCCTTCTTGCCATAGAAGTCGGTCATGAGTTCGTTCAGTTCGTCGAGCTGAGCCACCTGCGGTCCCACGAACTGCACCCAGAACCGCGACGGAGACGACACCGCTGATACGTACACCTCTATAGGAGCTGCGCCCTCTAATACATTAATATAGATTCGATATACTATAATATATTTAATATAAAATGTATTATGTTTTATAATATGTACAGTAATACCTCTATCTTACGCGATAGGTTGTTTGACTGGCTTGTTGGTCTAGTGGTTAGTGACCCTGACTGCTAAGTGCTAAGCCGGAGGTCGTGGGTTCGATCCCCACCCAGGACAAATCTTTCTGTAATAAGCATAAAGGTTTGTTCTGTGTCTGGGTGTAATTAATCGATAGTATGTATGTATTTACAAAAAAAAAAAAGATTTAAGTAGTATATCAGTTGTTTAGTACCCATAACACAAGCAAAAATAAAATTGCTTACTTTGGGACTAGATGGCGCTTTGTGAATGTGGTAGAATATTAATTATTATTAAATATTATATTAGGTGGGAACGAGTGGTAGCTGCGTAAACGACGTAGCGTTGCGGTATTTCTAGCATCTAGCGTACGTTATACGTTGAGTATACATCGCGCGCTGTATGCTATGCGCTATATTAACCATCACTAAAACTAGGATATACAGTAAAGTGGGCGATTGACGTAAGAGTGATGTACCCTGGTGTTATGGCCATGCATGCTGTTTGCTTTTGGGACTTAATCTAAGCTATATCTTGAGTAAAAAATAGAAAAACTCTGATAAACCACGGGCTGGACTCGTCAGTTTATACGGTTTTGCATTGCTACACTGATCAAGGTAAACTTCGTCCAACTTTACCAACGCATAAAACCGCGGCGAAGCTCGCCCATCATTCAGGCATGTGAAGATTCGAAAGTGCAATGACAGGCAAATAATTAAGAAATCGCGTAATTACCGGTTCGCGTAAGTCAAGGTATTACTGTACTTTGTATTCAATGAGTTAATTACTGTAAGCCAATATTACAGATTCAAATAAGCGTTTGAATTTATTTTTAATTATCTTTCAATAAATTCCTATCAATAGAAATGTTTCAATTTGTTCGATATGTATAATATTGGCTTAGCTTCCAACACACCTAATCTGCAAGAGAGACAATACAGCAAATAACTGCCGCACTCAGAGACGTCACATAGCAGTAATCTGTCATTAACACAATTTTTTCATTGAATAATAGTCTTTAGGCGTATAGACTTAAGTATTACACGTTTTTACTAAATAAACTTTAAAGTTATGTAACGTTTTCTGAGTACGGCAGTTAGAATCTCGTTTTTTTTGTTGTATTTTCGTTCTCTTATATATGCTTAGGACAATTTTTATATCAATATTTGGTGTGTAGGAAGCTTATAAACACAGTGGAGCCCACTACTGAACGGGTGATTCCCTCTTTTACCACCACGCTGGGTACCACTTATGTACATGTTAGGCGAAATTGTTGGGTTAGTGACAAAATCATACTAAAGAAACAGTGTCAAATAGTAATAACTAAGTCACCTGACTTGACACTAAGTACCAACAATCACGACCAATGTGTACTAGAAAAAGAACCAAAAAAAAAATTTTTGAATTTTGCAACCCTTTTCCGAATAAACCGAAAATAATTTTCTAATTTCAAATATCCCACTAACATAATCTAGACACTAACACCATAAAATAAATTTATAAAAAGTTAGACACATTTTCAAAACTATCACCAACTATCTCATACCAAAAATACTAAAAACCTTTATGCCGCAAAGGCCGTCTTAACTGTGAAACTAAAATGCAACTTATTTCAAAGCAATAAGATTACATTTCATTCGTCACCGCGTCGACTATTTGAACCTTGGCGACCAAAAAGTTAATATTCACTGCAAAACCCCCAACATACACAAAAATTCCACTCAAAACGGCACAAAAACAAACACAAAAAAAAAACTAAATATATACGTATTATGTTCCACACAAGTGCAAGTTACACTATATTATAATGTGTGTTAAGGTATGGGAATATTATAAAATAGCAATACCTTAATATAACAGTTAGGAACACTGTTGGAGCTAAGGAATGTGAAATTATATAATGTAGTTTAAACAATATTATTATGCCTGCCTGTGGAGCCTACTAACCCTGACTGTATATAGTCACTATTCCTTCACTGTCATGGTCCAATTTAGGTTAAACAATTCTCCGCTCGCCTTCCGGTATACCGTATTTGTGACCTTACTAAAAATATCAAAAAATGGCACCGATCCTCGTAATGTACTTCAATCAATAGATGTTTTAATTTTGATACTTTTCTATTGGGACAATGAAAATCATTTTACTATATAGTAACAAATGATAAAGATAAGATATGCCGAATAGAATAATAATAATAATGTACATAATCAATCATTCTAGTGATTCTTAGCTTACACTTGCACAGCTGACGCGGGACCTTGACCTTTGATCCTACGATTCAGGTGATTTATTAACAATTTAAAATAAACTTAAATAGATTTTTCCAGCAGTCGTTTCTATTTAAATTACTTTTATGGTGTTATATCATCATCACACCAGTTCACGCCAATTATTTGAATCCAAACATAATCCTTTCTTTATTATTATTGTGTCAAGAACTTTTAACCCTATCACTGACTTTCGTTTGCGTTTACGCACTTATTATAGAATTGTACACAAAACTGCGAATTCGCAACGCAAAAGACTACGACGCGAATTACTGCGATGCGATTTCCTACGTCCATTCCACAGTTTGGATGACCATTTCTACGAGGACCTTCAACCGATCTGTACAAGAATGACATAACATGAAGGAATGCGCGACGCGAATCAGTTTCTTGCGATGCGTCGTGCAAGCTCGTAGATTTTTATGATCCGATACCGCATCGCAGTTTTGTGTACAAGCCGTATACAGGGTGACCAGACTTGACTGGACAATTGGTATTATAATATTGTACATATATAAACATGCGGTTAGCTTACCAGGCCTCTTATATTTGACATGCCTGACGTGAGAGTCACCTTGCTCCTCTGAATGTTCGCTGGTGTTACACGACGGTGTGGGTGACGGCGACTGTTCGCTCGACTGCGTGTGGCGCGGACTACGTTTCGATTGTTCGATCTCGCGGCGACATTTCTCTTGAGCAACCTTCATAAAAATAATATTAAAGTAAATATAGTATCTGTTACTGACGTCAGGTTGAGGTTATATCAATGGGTAGAGTACTTTAATAGGTAATAGGTACTTGAATAGGTATCAACTCAAACTAGTGATGTGCCGGATTGTTAAAAATGCATATCCGCGAATACGGATATTAGGTGTCAAGATCCGCGGATACGGATCTTAACTTTTGCACTCAATAGTGACGTTACGCGTAACCTTGAAATTGAAACGATAGTTGGGTCAATTCTTGCTTTGCGAAATAGGAGATTTTTTAAAGAAAGGGATAAGGATAAGGTTAATTCGAATTTACGATGCAGAGAAAGAAAATTTTTTTTTTTTTTATAAAACGACGACGCCCGCACTAGGGAACAAGCCCTGTGCCGCGGGGAGCTTTACAAACATGAAACTAACGGACACAAAATTCTCGTTTTTATTAACCCTTTGAACGCCAGAGACGTCTATACTCGTAAAATGAAAATGTGCTCACCACGCCAATGACGGCATGGCACGTCAAAAATGTACTGTATTTTAAAAGCTTGGCGCTCAAGGCACGGCGATACCGATTTGACGTGGCGGTCAAAAGGTTAAAGATAATTAAATATTTGTCTGAAATTTATTGTGCCTTGTTCTAGTATTTTTTTTACGCCTGTAGACATAAGAAGGAAATTTCCGGACAAAGTAATCTCAACTCACATCTGTTTTACATTGAAAGCGCACTTTCTTTATTATATTAATTATATACGTACACTATTATCAATGAGTCCTTTAGCAATCTCGATTTGTTCCTTGGTGCCTCTGATACAAATGTTTCTATGGGAGCCGCTGTCACTCTGGCGACCCTCGACCTTGACGCGTGCGCCGCTGCGGTGTCCTATCGCACTGATGTTATCACCACCATGACCTGTCAATAAGTGTGATAAAGGATAAACAGTCTTCTTACTAGCTGTGCCCGCGACATCGTTCGCGTGGACAACTTATCCCGCATTTATGGAGTTTTAATATTTTTTTAATATTTTTTAAGTATGATTGGGGTAAATTTGAGTGATAGAATAAGAAATAGTGTAATAAGGGAACGTTGTGGCTTGAAAATAGATGTTGTAACTCGAATAGAGAAAGGAATGTTAAGCTGGTTTGGACATGTAGAGAGAATGAATGAAGGAAGAGTGACAAAACAAATATATGAGACGAATGTGAAAGGAAACGTTGGAAGGGGAAGACCTAGAAGAACGTGCCATGACCAAATAGGTGACGTTCTTAAGAAGGGACAGATCAGGAGTACCCTCAACCGGCGAGAATGCATGAAAAGACTGATGAATGTTGAAGAAGCCAAAGATGTATGTCAGAATCGTAGCAAGTGGAAGGAAATGGTCTCTGCCTACCCCTCTGTTGGGAAAGAGGCGTGATCTATATGTATGTAATATTTTTTTACGGAAACCTGATATTTTTTCAAAACCAAAGTAGCCTAAGTTACTCCTTGTGACATTAGCTATCCGCCAGTGAAAATCCGACGAAATCGGTCCAGCCGTTCCAAAGATTAGCTGACAGACAGAAAGACGACAAAAATTGAAAAAAAAAAATATTTTGGTATATGTACCGTATACACATTCAAATGCATGTAGTAAAAAGCGGTTATTTTATTATTACAAACAGACACACCAATTTTATTTATTTGTATAGATAAGTATGTATGTATGTTTGTTCCTTTGTTGCATACGAGACCAAACGCGTAAGGATACTAGAGCGAGGTAGAGAGTGAGAGCCGATCGCACCGTTTCCATGCCCATGATTGCGCATGCGCATGATTCCACGCGGCTAGATGTGTTCCAATCGTAACCCATTCTTTTTTTTCTTTTCGGTATGTAACTCTAAAAAGTGCAGCAAATTATGTAGTTGTATTTACTCACCAATAATCTTTCCGCAAGCCCAACTAGGTACCGATATGGTCTCCTCGATGACATCAGGCTGTTGTTTGATGAAGTCGTGCACGAGAGTCTCGGCGAGCTGCGTGGTGTCTGCGCGACCCCTTATGATACACACGTCGTAATCTTTGTCGCTGAACTTCTTGAAGTTGATGTTAGCACCTGTTTTACTCTCTATTGCCTTGATGTTTGAACCGCTGCGACCTGCAACAAGCAAATTGTTATAATAAAATTCTATAGCCAAAAGCATGACGGAGCATCAATTGAGAATGGTTCGAACGATTTAGATAATTTCTTTGGGTTCGCAATTGCCAGGACAAAGTTTGTATTTAGTATAGGAATAGGGCACAGGGCGCGCGTAACGCGCGTAACGCGAATGTACTATAGAGTTCATCTAGACCCTAGTGGCCGATAATCACAATAGTAATAAATAATTTGAAGAAAAGACGATGATGCCATTTTCTTTTATTTTAAGTAGCCAATAGATACTAAAAGATTGTCCAAACAAAGAAGAAAAAGATATTAAACTGTTTTGACTTTGCCACTTTATAAACAATAGCCAGCTGTTCCAAAAATCGCCTCGATCGAGTCGCAGCTTTTTGTTGTAATCAGGACAATGTTGAGAATATATTCCGTAACAGATTTATTTCGGAACATCCATTAAAAATTATCAAAATTCGCATGCTGTATTCCACTAGCAAATAGGGCTGGGTCACGAGTTGACTGTCACTCATTCAAAAACAATACAATATTAATTTCCCGCGAAATAATGTTATTTTTCAGATGTAATTTTATCTAAATAAAATTACTTTCAAAGTACTCGGTACCGTGACTTGTCTTAGTGACAAATTATCAAAAATAGACGCATCATAAAACATAATTGTACAGTTATCAGAGGCCTTGGTTAATAAATCCGATTACAATAACTCAACGCGTTACAAAATTCATTTCCCAACGTATGGATTCAGTTTCATACAATAAGTAGAGCGTATTTTTCTATTAAGTACAAACCAATCAAAGTATCAAATTTCTTGAAAAGTGATATCATTCATACATCATGAAATTATAGGAGTTTCGGAAACCTTTTCTGGGTAATGGTCATTAGATATACATAACATGTAGCCATATTAATTAACAAGAATCTGAAACCCCGTGCGTCGTGTTAGAATAGTTAGGGTCACGCCTTTTATTCATGAAGAGGTGGGCATAGGTGCGTCATTCGCCTGGGAAAGTATCTCTGTTCTATGGAAGACCGTAGCCATAGTAACATTGTTGCGGTAGTGTTGTCTTCCTGCTGGTGAGTAGGGGTGGTCAGAGCTCATTAAGAAGGGAAAGGATTTCAAAAGTTTGGCAAAGCACATGTGATGCTCCTGGTGTTGCCGGCGACAGTAACCTCTTACACTCCGGCGGGTGCCAGCTTTGCCACCATTGTGGTATGAGTATAAACAAAAGTATGATATTTTCTAACCTAATCAAAAATAAAGTCTAGGTGTGTTTAGTACGTCCTAAAAACTATAATAGCTTTAATGCGACTAAGTAGTCATGATTAGTTGAAAGTACAAGGACGAATTTAATAGGCAAAGAACACGCTATGTGTAATGTGACAAAGTTGGTGGATTCTAGTGGACTGACACGTACCTAATCTATACTAATATTATAAAGCTGAAGAGTTTGTTTGTTTTATTGAACGCGATAGTCTCAAGAACTTCTGGTCTGGTTCTAGTGCTTAATATAATATCAACCACATAAAAACGATACTGTAATCTAAGAAAATAGAAAAGAAATAGAAGAGGTTCCAATTTTTCTAGCCCATTGTTTCATTTCTAGACGGAAGTTTTTGCTTTTGTATTTAAACCTATGTAACTGCAACTACTAAAGACACATTTTTACTTTTAAATTTAACCCTTTATTGTATAATTCTTACCCGAAATACAATTAACAGACACAAAGATGCGACCAGACAAAATGTATTAAAATATGTGAATTGAACCTTATAATTTCTGGTTCAACAGAAATTTACTCACCAGACCAACAAGACAGCCATTCGTATAATCACATTGTCCATCGTCTAGCCATCGTATATAATTTAAGTAACGTTACACATATAATAAGCGATGTAAATATGAAAGATGACGTCACCGGGCACGTATTGAACATAGTACCAAAATAGATGATGACATTCACAATGTAGGTAAAATTTCTAGTGGCTCAACCTTCAATGAACTAGCGTGGTACGCAATGCGCTTATTAGCGTTACACGATGTGCCTGTTTCTATTTGTACAGTAAAATAAATAGTACCAGTTCTGTTTCTTATTAAACTTCGCATATGCAAATAAGTGGGAAACTGGTGTCGCGGACGAACGCTCGCTCCCTACATTCTAATCGGACCTATGCTCTGCGGAAAGCTCTAAAACCCTTTATGAGCTTTAATAATAATTTATAACAGAAAACCCTGTTACTGCCTTTCAAAGACCGCATGCAAGGAATCCGCATGCGAAAGTGAACCGCCGATCTGTCGATATCCAACAAGCAGTGTGTTCTCCGCTTCTCCGCAGTTTAACAACCAATGACATTCATCGCTTGGTCAGATAATGTCCTGCACCTCGCGGGAGGTCTATTAGCCAATGAAAATGAGACCTTAGGTCGTTAAGACCTAAGAGACAAAATCCCACTGTCACTTTTCATCCTCTTGCATTTGAAATTTGTCATTTCTAAGTTATAACTTCCTAAGGATAAAAACGAGTGGTGACTAAATTGAATGCATGCGTCGTCACCACAGGAAAACTAATCTAAGGAATAAGGTAGTATACAAAAAAAGAATCCTTTATATTGTCGTGATAAACCAATGCCTACATAGTTATTGATTTTCCTGTTTTGATTGCTTTATTACAACCTTCGTTACTTCAATGTCTATAGCTCATTGCCAACGAATCCGTACAACTAGCAGAGGCTGTATAATGGGTGATACGTAACCAATTTCTATTATATTATATATCTTGTACCTATATGTAATATCTATCCTGCGAGCGAAAAGAAAATTCAATTATGATGCTGATATAATAAGGCCTATGATAGTATTTAAGTGAATTTTCAAAATAGTGCATGCACTACAGCAGCTGATACGCGGCCTTGACCGTTGACTCTGCGAGTCAGGACTTGTTATCGCCTTTGAACGCTTTATAGAAAAGATAAATTTATTTTTACACTAATTTATGACAAGCTTAACAGCATTATAATATATTTATTGATAAGAAAATGGCAAACATCCTGTTGTCATTATAAAAATTAAAAGAAAATTCTATCCCATGTGTGACGTCTACACAAACCAATTCAATTTTTGGCAAAGTTTACGGCAGGCCTATATGTACCCTATACCTATAACAGTGATTATATCTGAACACAACAAAATAAGTACTTTAAGTACAGACAGACAATTTTCAGAGTCGACCAACCGTGAATTAAATAAATATTTACTTAGAACAACACAAACGAACAGCTCGTGAAATAAACAAAGGAAAACTTTGCAAATACGTCAGCCAAAATAGGACCAATGGAAACCCGACTACCATCCGATGATGATGTAATTGACACTAAATAAATCATTTATTCAATGATGATTTATTTACAGACACGATATAAGCGTTCGATTTGGCAGGCGTAGTTTTCTCATTCAGTTCAGGCTTAAGCTTATTATATAAAAAAATAGAAAGGTCTTACGTTCCGCTGGAATAAAATGAATCGTGGAAATTTAGGGTCATTATAATTTACAATCACTAATCGCACGGACTTACAAGTATTTGTGAGGTCATACAAATATTTTCCCGTGCAGAGAACAAATTTAGAGCGGTTTTATAAGAACTACACGCCCTAGTCTATTACCAGCAAGAACTTTACTTTGTAAGGCCTTAAGGTAAGGTTTTTACTTTGTAAAGTTTCTTGATTAATTCAAGCTTGAACAGCTACAGTTTAAGCGATCCACTTAATACGGTGTGCAAGAAATAACAAAAATATATTATTTCTTTACGCAGTAAAGATATATGAATTATTTAAATTTTGAAGAGCTTACTGGAAAAAGCGTAAGTCGTACATCCTAAATAATTTAAACGAGTCATAAAATTAAATTTATGTGTGCGTAAACGCCCAGTAGCGCACTTATTCTCACGTTTGAACCATTAAATTCACTTTCGAAGTTTCGACAAATTGTTTGTTAGCCAATATAAACTGAAACACAAGCCATGCACCCAGACACAAACTGTAAATCAACAAGAAACTGTAAAAACTCCTCTCCTCTAACAAACTAACTGAGAAACTTTAAAATTTAAATCATAGTTAATTAATTATAAATATAATTAAGACCATAATACGAGTATTATAGAAAGAAAGAAAGGTTGGTTGGTGAATCAAATATACCTTTAGAATTTCTCCAAGGTCATCAGACTTTCATCACGCATAATCATATCCTTATCTTAATATGTCGGTTCATCATATCGGTACACGACGCGATTTAAGTGACAAACTGGCTAAATGACCAAAGCGGCAAAAATGAGGCGCGGGAAACTGAACCCATCTCTGGAATAACATGGTTAAGGCTTTGTTTTTACCTAGAGCGGCAAAATAGTTAGATCAGAGCTTGTCTCGATATATTATTTGACTGGCCTGTTGGTCTAGTGGTTAGTGACCCTGACTGCTAAGCCGGAGGTCGTGGGTTCGATCCCCACCCAGGACAAATCTTTGTGTGATGAGCATAAAGATTTGTTCTGTGTCTGGGTGTAATTTATCTATAATATGTATGTATTTACAAAAAAAAATGTATTTAAGTAGTAGATCAGTTGTTTAGTACCCATAACACAAGCAAATATAATTGCTTACTTTGGGACTAGATGGCGCTGTGTGAATGTGGTAGAATATTATTATTTATTATTCCCATACTTCCCATCAGGGGCAGTCGCGGATAGCAGTTAATAATAAAAGGAATATCTAAATTATAATATATCAACTATCTCATCGATGAAAATGACGTCATAGAGGCCACAGCGGATCGGTAACCGTCAATCTCACCTATGCGAGTTACGACCAAATATGCTTAGTTTTAGGATGCACGCATCACTTCTATAAACTTATGTTCAGCTGCACAGATATATTTCAGACGGATATAATTAGACCGGATTACGTTTATAAGTGCTGATTGATTCAATATTGTTTCTAGACCAAGGGCGTCTGTAAAAGTGTTTCCATTTATACTTTGATGTTATTGCATACTATTTATAAGGCATTCACAATATTCTTATGAAAGGCTTAGTTAAACATAGTAAAGTATTTCTTTTACATAGCAGTATCTTTTAACTAAGTATAAGAAATTCTAAGTATATGTGTAGGCGCTACAGTACATCAGTAACTGGTCGACGTAGCAATGAAGCTCATAGCATCTAACCCAAACAAAAATAATAATAATAGAAACTAGATAGTAATTAGAGCATAACTACGCTATTCTATTCCTATTTGAAATCATTCAAAATGATTATCTTACCAGGCATCTTGACTAGGCAAGATAAAAGATTATTGTATCATAAACTATTTAGATGACTTCATACTTCAGAATATTTTAAAACAAAACTCAAACTAGTGTATTATGTAGATAAAATTTGCATATATTTTAATAACAATCACTTGTAAGTGACGTAAATACTAGATCTTAGGTCATCAACATTTCGAATGTAGGCTTGAAGTATGTTATTAGAGCACACAGCCTACTATTTTATTTCTACTATGTATATGTTGCGCGGGGTTTCAAGATTAGTGGCTCTGTTCGACGTTCGTTAAAAATTCTCGATATTATGTTCAGGTCTATCAGAACCTTTACCCAAATACTACTGAATGGATATTTATTTACTTATTTATTTATTAAAGTACTGCCACATGATACATATTAAAAGTACAACAGTTAAATTATATGTAAATACATGTTCTGATATGCATCACAATAACGGCGTACATAACATTTGCTTTAACTTAGTAACAATTGTTTATAAAGTGCAAGAATTGACAGTATGCTAACTTAAACTTAAATTACATAAATGAGGGGCAAAACATAAACATAAAAGCTAAGATATCAAGAGCATAATATATCTTATGTAATATTGGCAAAGCATTCATATATTTTATTACTGTACTTAGAAATACTATCATTAAAGACATCTAGATTGGGAATTCTTTGAGACAAAAAGTTAGGTACGATTCAGACCAACCGGCTCGCGTCGCGCCGCATCCGAACGGAGCCGTACGCGTGCCGCGGCAGCCGACAGCGTCCGCTGGAATCCGTACGCACTGCAAGCGCCCAGAAGTGCCGCTCTCTTTGCGCCGCGTAGACGTAAAGTGAAATATTATTTAAAATATCGCTTGAAGAACACAACTTGAATGATTCGCTAGCTGTTGCTGCACCGTAATCTCCGTACGACACACGGCCGACCGGCTCCGAGCGGACCCGACGGCAGCCGGTCGGAGCCGATCGGAGCCGGTCGGCCGTCGCGCGTCGCGGGGTGCCGACGGAGGTAACTATGCGTAAGTTGCATGCAAATATGAACTGTAGTTACTGTTGATACATTTCAATGTTCTTTAACGCATTGTAAAATGCCGCCCGGCGCGGGCCGATGCGAGCCGGTTGGTCTGAATCGTACCTTATAGTCAGAATAAATCCGTGCCAAAGGAGACTGTGAGCCGAGATTGGTTTTGGCCATCGGAATGAAGAAAAATTGATAAAAGATTGAAGATATCGATGAAACTGGGCGCAAAGATCGATTGTATCTTACGTCATCTGTACTATAAAGCTGTAGAGCTTATTTCTTTGATTGAACGGGCTAATCTCAGAAACTACTGCTCCGATTTGAAAAATTCGTTTAGTGGAAGGTTACATAACATCACGCTACGGCCAATAGGGGCTGAACAAAACAAAAACGAAGGGAGCGAAGCCCCGCGCGACATCTAGTGAAAGATAAATAAAAATGAGGAAGGAAAACACATAATCTTTTTTTTTGTGACTCAAAAACAACCTATACATGTGATAACATTCTAAACATGGTAAGTAAAAATTTGTAAATATTAGCTTGACCTTGTGTTAAAGTTTCCAAACATTTATATAACAACTAATTCAACAGTTTCACATACAAACTTCAAATAGACAGTATGTAAACATGGAAAATGGTGCCAAAAGTTTTTATGTGAAAATGTAAATGTATGTAAATTATGTAATACTAGCTCCCTTCTGCGGCTGCGCGCATGCTATATGTCGTTAAAAAATAGCCTGTGTGCTTTTCCAGACTATAACCTATCTGTGAGTCAAATTTCATACAGACCCGTTCCGCATTTCTGGGGTGTAACCAATTTCATATGTATCCCAACTTTGGCATTAATGAGCGGTGAAAACCAGAAAAATAGTTGTGCAAATGACAAACACAATGAGGTTTTGAGGTTTTTGTTTACTCAATAAAGCTGCTAGTCACTTTCTATGGGCTATGTCTTACAAAGGACAATATTTTTACTATAAAAAATTGTGATTACTAGTCATTCCACTGTGTAGGTTTAAATGGGACAACATTCATGTATATAAGCTATCCAAATTATATAGAAATATTGGCCCAATCGAAATTATAGTACATCATCATCATCAGCAACCCATTAAGTCCCACTGCTGGGCTCGGGTCTATTGTAGTACAGTTTTCAGTAAATTGAATAAAGTAAAGAGTCCAAAAAGTTTTGTTTTGAGGGGGGGCTTGGTTTTGTGGGTAGTTTTATTAAAGTAATAACAAGCTTAACTTAAGATTTGTCATGGAAAGACTGTGTATACCTTGAATCAAACTTAATGGCGGTTCGGATATTAGCTGCAAACGCGTGAATGCGCTGGTCGTCATGTCGAGCGCGTGTGTGCAGTACACAAACGTAACTTATACACTCTCACACTGGGACGCGTGCGCGGCTGAAGGAAAGAAGCGCGGGAGTATGCCCCGCTCCCACGCCTTTGACGTCCTGGTGATACCTAATTTTGTGTTCTGCGCGTCGTCTCATACGATGTTCAGAGCCGGCATTATGATTGATTCGAGGTATACTTCTGAGTCCACTACTAGTGAACTGTTTGTATTGTATTGTCCTTTATGTTACAAAATAAAAATCGTTGCTTCAGATAATTTAATACAAAAAAATTACTCACCTATCAAAGCGGGTACAATTCTCTTAGGCACAGGCACTTCTATTACATTCATTCTTGAAGTTTTAATTGTATTCTCTTTTGGTTGGTCTTCCTCATCTTTCTTGAAAATGTAGTACACCACAAAAGCTGTGGCTGTTACGAGAGACAAGCCCAAGGCCACAGGTATAGCAAATTTTGTGTTTAAAGCCATTTTCCTGAAACAATATTGTAAATAGTTAGAATTAATCATATTTACTATATATACATACTTATTGCGTTATCTACTTGATATCATTAATAAATAGAACATTATGATTGTAACAGTTAGAATTTATTTGCAACTCTTCAACTTTTTTATTGTAGGTAGGATGCAAATGAAAAATTTTAAATAAAACTGGTCTTATGAGGCCACTAAAAAGCAGATGTATAAAAAATATTTTGAGGATAATATTTTGGCAATCTTGTTGATTTGAAATAAATTTTATTATCTACAGCTGCAGTAGTTCTTAACCTATGGTCCGTGGACCAATGGTGGAACCTGAAGGGTCCGGGTACGATCCCATACTGGGCAGCTGGGATGGTACCCGGAAGACTTCTGGAGCCAATCACTAATTGAACTTTTTAGTGATCCATGACATGGCACTAATAAAAGGTTAGGAACCACTGATCTACAGATTTCAATAACATAAATAATGTTTCATAGACACTCGTGAAGATTTTTTTTTTTATACCACGACGGTGGCAAACAGACTTACAGTCCGCCTGATGGTAAGCGGTTACCGTAGCCTATGGGCGCCTGCACAGTTATGAAGTAGCAAACCTAATTCATATAAAAATATAAGATTCATGTAAGATAATTTTTTTTATGTGTGTACCCTACAAGATTCGTATTGAAAACATTAGCTTAAATGTGTTAAATTAATATTTAAACCATTATGTAGGTCATTTTATAACGGCTTAGTATTACTAATACTTAACAATAAAGTTTTTAATTGAAAAGTTCTGATAGGTACACAATAACAACGTTGTGCAGAACTACAGATCTCTGAGAAAAAGACTGGAGGATAATAAACAAATCAAAAAAGTAAATAATTGTTTGTTTTATTTACGTAACCTAGAGGATTTTCTTGTAACATCTTCTATTAGCAGCTATGACATAATATTGAGACTAAAAATTACTTCACCAGTAATACGATACTTTGTCGTGCTTAGTAAATATTTCTATGTTACTTTCAGCTTTTGAAACTATGACTAAATAATAATGGCACTAACTTAAAATGTCACGACCACTATCTTCCAATCGTGGTTTTTATTTTTTCACGTGTATTTTCGCAGCAATCGCAACAAACAATCAAACAGAGACACTCATGACACTCATCAAAAAGAAATCGCTACCTATCAATTGCAACATTTGATTGTATGTGACCGAAAAATTGACAAAGAACGAATAACAGAGTATAAAATCACTGAGTGAATGAAATGAAATAAGACTAAAATTATCACAGACTGAAAAATTATAGAATGTACAGACATAGGCCCCTTACACACCTCATCACACCTGACGGAACTGTCAGGACAGGCGTGTTTATGGGTGCTAGTGTGATAGGTGAAAGATTGAAAGTTTATGTAATTTTGTATGGATTTGACTGTACTACTCGACCATAACAATTAGGTGCATTACAGGCAACAGCTAGACATTTTTATTTCTACAAAAATATCTAAAACAAAAAATTATGAGCGCTAAAGTGATCACTGTCGAGAGCGTGTACACGACTGCTATCATATTGTTACTATGAGAAGCCAGGATGCGGGTGCCGTAATGGCAATTCTATCATTCGCCTTATTGTTTTGGTCGTGTGACTGACGTAACGCTCGCGACTGCCCCCTGATTCTGAGCTGTCGGAATATTTTCGGCCAGAACTATCAGTTTATTTAAAGTTAAAAAACAGAATATTAAAAAAATAGATGGATGTTGAAAAAAATCCTATATTAATCAGTTTTTAATTTTCTATACGGTAAACTAATTTCTAACACTTAATAACTTAAGCTGTAAAAATACGTCGTTCTAAGATTCGAAAAGTTTACCATCCGGGTGCAATCCGATGAGTCAGAATCAGGGCCCTGGGGGGTGATTCTAAGCCGTCGGAAACTGTCCTTTCCGTATCCGAGTGGCAAGGTTTACGAAGCGGGAGCCTAAATGCAATTCAGAAATCCGACATGGGAAATTTTGGACATATAGATGACATTAATTGTGGCAAAAATTCCAGCCAACAATTTTGCGCCGGATACAACTTCCGAGGAACATTATATTGAAATAAAGGGCTTACGAGTCGCCCTCGTGCAAGGTCTTCATGAACCAGCTTGAAAATAAATAGTACTATTAAAATTTACACTATCAATCCCGATTAAACAACATGAAACATTTAAAAAAAGAAATATGTTACAGTACTTACAGTCATGATTATTCTTTTGAATTAATAAAAGGTTTTTGAATAAGTAAAAGTCACCTTTCAAACAAATTTCTAACTTTGATTTTTGTTTTTAATTTCAAAACTAAGTGAGCACCAAATATTTACTTCATTGACGTTTGCGAAGCAGCGTTTACAAAGTTATCTACTATCAAACTATTATTATTATTTATTTATGGGATGTATGCAATCCCGAAATAAATGGATTATTATTATTATTATTGAAAAATAAATGTTTTATGTTGAAACAATAGTAAATACTAAACGTTTTGCTCTTATTAGGTCATAGCCATTACATTTATTTGTAAAAAGAAATAAATACATAGTTTTTATTTGATACTAATAGCTTTCTACTATTTTAGTAAATTTTCTGCCATTTTGTAACGTTATCTTTAAACACATCCCTTCCGAGGAGTATCCGTTCGGATCTATGAATAGCATTTTTGTTTCCGTCGGATCGAGTTCCTGCCTGCCTTGTGTCAAGCTATCAGTTTCCGATCGTAAAACTTTCGGATGGCTTAGAATCAGAGGGCAGATCTGATATCGCTCGCTGTGCAGAAATTTATGTGAGGCCTGTGTCCAGCTGTGGACGTTAAGGGACATCCATTTATAATTACATACTTACTACATTTATGTTGTAGGAGGTATGCTACATCCATAATGTTATACCCCTGATAGTGATCATTGTAATTAGTAAGAGCATATTTACAAACAAATTGGAAACTTCGCAATTTAGTGTCATCACATTTTTATACGATCCAAAGCTTTGATTTATCATGTTAATCAGTCAGTCAGGCACAGACATAAAGTACCTATCTACGTTAGGACCTCTAGAAAAATTTTAGTGTTGCCAAGGCCTATTCAAAAATATATGGTAGAAAAACCAAAAATACAAATTTTAAGTAGTTTAAATCTGAAAATATAAAAGTATCTAATTATATTATAGAGATTAAATAACTTACTTGTGTAGGTACATTAAACAATATAATAATGGAATCATTTACTTGAAACGAGTCCTCAAACAACTAAATTAAACTTTAATTAAGTTTAATTACCTAACAAAAAAGGTTTTTTTATGAAAACCTAATTTAGATTTAAAAATAAATGACTGAAAAATAATATTAAAACGTGGAGGTTACATTTTTTTGGAATATTATGACATTGACGCCAGTTTTATATTAGATAACTCATACTTTCTGTGCGATGCGTTGAGTACCGATTAGCGACAGATTTTTATAAATAAGGTATGTGTTAATTAATTAATTTCCAGTGAAAGAAAAAGTATAGACACAATACAAGACATACTATATAGGTTATGACTAAGGTCCGTCGGTTACCTACCTAAGCCACATAGAATGCCAGTAGATACTTATTAATTTACAAAATGATCACGCAGTACTCTAGTTTTGATAATTATGATTTCAATCTTAGCAGCACGCAGTAGTGCTGCCGCTGCATTGCTACCACGCAAGAGAGATTGCTACCGATCTTGGAATGTAATATAATTTATACCTATAAAAGAATTTAGGGGGACCTGACACCTGACTTTAAGTTGCCGAAAAATTTTCGGACGGAAATGTCAGTTTATATAAATTTAAAAAACTTATTATTACAAAAAATAGACGGTTGTGGAAGAAAGACTTATATTAATCAGTTTTTAATATCCCTCTTCTTAGCAATGGGTACTAAAAGGTTTAATATTTCACTCATAGTTAGGTAAGTACTTATAGTTTTTCTTCGGATTTAGTTACAGTTAGGTCACAATTAGTATCAATAATGTTCTGTGAATTTGTAGTTATTAAGTAGCAGATTATTGTTAATGATTAAAAAAGTCACCCTAGGGGGAATTTTATCGATTCACACTTTTTTTATTTGCCTCGGTTTTTCTCTTAATAGTCAATAAAATTCATACAAAATTTTTGTATGTCTGTTAAGTAGGTAACTCATAAATAAGCTTTTAGAAATAATAAACAGAATCTAAATCGGGACAATAACTTCCGCGATAAAGCAAAAAATATAGGTAAAGCTAGGTCACACACACTATTCAAGAAATAAAAACTTGAATAACATAGAGGTTAGAGGCTTAAAGTTTTTTTACATGATTTTTCATGAGTATTTTACATTTCTAATGCCAGATTGTATGAGCATATTTAGCATAGGTTTATATTGGATGGCGCTGTGTAAATGTGATAGAATATTATTATATTATATTATTATTGTTAAGCAAACTATGGAACTCTACATAGCAGAAATGAATTCTCCTGGATTTTTTATCGCGTGACGCTAATGACAAAAAGGTTATCATTCATTAAAATGAGATACAATTTTATTTTTCATAAATTAGATTTCACAAATTAGGGAAAGCTTTATGCCAAAACATAAAGTAATGATATGATAGTAAAGTAATATGAACTTATTTTGCTTTTCAGTTATTTTTACCTGCTCACAGTTTTATGATCAATATTTTACGTATTTATATTTCAAGATGACTTGGGATATTACATTAGGTAAGATTTGCATTTTATACTAGTAGACTCATTTATATTTTATACTTAAAAAAATCGAAGTACCTACCATTTAACCCTAGTTTAATATGAGTGTCTAAAACTAACATACTAGCTTTCACCCACGGTTCCACCGGTGTCGGTTGCGAGGTCCGGTGTCGGAAAAAAAGTAAATGTTGCCTTTAAGTCTTTGAGCGCAATGGGGGTCACCGGTGTCCCCCGAACAATAGATTTTCTATTGTGTCTGGAATCTCGGCATTCAACGTGTTAAGCTATTTCAGACTACAATCTATCTGTGTCATCTGTGTGCTAGATTTCACACAGATCCGAACAGCCATTCTAGCGTCTTTGCGTTACAAACATTTATCATCCATCCATCAACATCCGAATTAATAATATTAATAAATTAGCAAGAATTGGTAAGATTATGAACGTTACTCTCTATCATATCTAAATTTCTATATCTATAGTTATTAAAAAGCTGAAGAGTTTGTTTGGTTGGTTGAACGCTATAATCTCAGGAATTTCTGCTCCAAATTAAAAAATATTTTACAGTTAGAAAACCCATATATCGAGGAAGGCTACGGGCTATATACTACGACCAGGGTTGTAATGCATAATCATACCTCATACATCTAAATCGATAAAGGCGTTTAGAAGTTATGGTGGAATAAAAGAATGGACATAAGTACTACATAAATCCTGAAAACATAACCCTCCTTTTTTGGGCAGTCGTGTAAAAAGACCTACCTACTTACATCATTGTAGGTATTTTGCGACATGACCCCTTTCATTTTTTCGTGTCGTTCGTTTTCATGTCATGAAGGAATGATTGTCTCATTCCGATTGTGTTCTTTTTTTATTATGACCATGATTTAAGTAATGTTTCATACTAAAGATTTTTCATTTAAAGTAGGTTTATTTTGTTGTTAATTCAAATCTCATTTGTTAGAGCATTGGCCAAATTGTTTTAAATGTTTGGAATAATAATAAAAATAAACTCTATAATTCTTTCTATAATTCTATTACAGAATAACAGTTTTTAGATCATTTGTGTAATAATATCTAAATCTAAATAATTCATTTTATATAAATGCTAAACAAGTAATGGAAAAATTCAAACCCACGACGGGACTTGAACCACTGCACACGGAATGGCAGGGTCGCGGGTTCAAGTCCCGTCGTGGGTTTGAATTTTTCCATTACTTGTTTAGCATTTATATAAAATGTTAAACCAAAGCGATGGAAATTGCTTAATATTTAATCTAAATAATTCACTTGAATTATTCCTCAAAACATAATTTTTATTAAGGATAAAGTTTTGTTGTCTTACAGTGTAAATACAATAGTTTACCCAACAGGAATTGTCCTGAATTATGTTAGTCGTGAGGCCACTTACTTCGGTGGCACCAAGCGTGCGCCCCAATAAAACGTAATATGGGCGGATTCGTCATATTTTTTTTATGATAACCAACAATCACGAACGCTTCGCCAACTAGGTATTCACTGGTATTTGGACTATTCGGTAGTAAACAAACATGCAGCGGCCGTACGTGCGCCGATATTTGGCACCCAATAATATGGGAGAAGCCTTTTATGGCGGTAAATTAAATATTTAATACATTTTATCACTAAGGCTTCATGTTACAGAGAGTAAATAAAATATTGGTGTTTGTGTATGATAGAACCTAATGCTTCTGATTAAAGTGGATACTTATAGTTGAAATGCTGAATTATGTGCTAATAGACTTTTTATTCGCATTATTGTTTTTCCGCCCATTACAGACAGTGTTGGACGAGTTTAATTACTTGTTCATTTTTCCCAACAGATTTTGAATATGTAGTAACTAAAAAGGCTCAGCCTAAGCTCTGCTTCGGCACTAATCTACCCAGGGAAGTACTGCCAAGTAAAGGTCCTTCATTGAGCCCTTTTATGAAGCGTAATTTGCGAGAAACTAGATCAAATTTAGGACCTGGAACATATAACGACGAGCGCGATGCTTTTTATGATACTACTCACAGGGTGCGTATGTTGTTCCAGTCGTTTAGAAGTTTTTCTTTGACTTCAGACCAACTCCAGTTGGCATTTATCTTCATAAATGTTCTATTCAATTATTCTTTCTACTCCAATATTTATGAAAATATCGTCCAATTACAATTTAAAATGTACTTCGCGTATATTACAAGAAGATCCGTTCCATCTAGATCCATAAAAATACCTATACTTACACATTTTCTGTCATTATTTCCTGCTTTCAGAAATACAGCAAATTTGGATTAGGAGCTAGAACCCCTCGTTGGTTGACCAAACATGAGTATCAGCCCCCTCCAAGACCACCAAAACCGAAACAGAAAATTAAACAAAACTGTGCTCCTTTTAACTCTACTTCAAAAAGAAAGGGCATATTCACTTCATCTTCATATCCTGCGTAAGAATAAATGGTTAAATACTCCACTAATGCCCGGTTTCTGAGCCTCGGGTTAAAGTTATTAATCGATTAAAGTTTAACCTGACTGAATATAAAAGTAAAACAATAGATCTAGTTTATTCATACAACGCTCATTTTTAATTTGTGTAAGTTATTTTTTATCTTTCAATAACCGCCGTTTGATGACTCAGAAAGTGGGCATTAGACATATTGAAGAATAGCTATATATAATTATATAATATAAGCAAAGAAGGTTTATTGGAATCTGCAAATTACTCACTTTATACAATGTCTATAAAAATAGGAGTAGGTAATGAGACTGCGATAAAAAAAAGAAAAAATATTTTATACAACACCCTATCTAATCTTTAGGTCTTTAAGGGGGGATTTGAACACCTAGGATCCCCCACTCTTATATACGGTCATGCCTAGTGATATAAATATTTAATATTAATTTTTTTTTTATGTTGCCCACAGACCTTGTGATTACTGCCCGGAGTACAAAAAGCGGGAAATGAGTTTCGCTTACAGCTTCTCGGGGAAAAAAACCTTGAAATGTGCAGTTAATGTAAGATTTGATAATTTATTTAGTACTATTTTTAGAATTTGCTTCAAATCACTAAAATGAATTTATTTTTTATGGCTTACAGATAAAATGTGTCCCGTACAATTTGGATACTTGTGGATTCTGCGGATGTTCGTGTTCAGATCAAGGGGATTACTGGTCCTATGAAAATAGAATTTTTCTATGTCGGAGACATTACTTACGCCTATTCACACATTGCCTTGCAAAATTCCAAGGCGTAAAACTTGCAGAATTCAAGGTATGGGCAAGGACAAAATTATAACGTCATTAAAGTGACCTATGCGTGATAGTATAAGTTAATTTTTTTGGTATGTAACGATACGTTGTAACATAATGTATTTTTCTACAGTCAGTACGAGACTGTTTCTTCGCGCACGCGCACAACAGTTGCAAAGCTGCGTTGAAAATAATGAAGCATGAAGAAATAGTGAAGAAGTTGAGAAAGGAAGCATACCTCGACTTATTCTATCCACAACGTCGATTCTGCGAAGTTAATTAATTTAATATTAGTATTATTTCTGACATTCTTTTAGTAGTACTCCTACCTATTTGGAATAAATGTACTCTGTGGGAGTACTATACTACATCACTTTAGTTTGATAGTCTATGTTAGTAGTTATTTTATATTTAGATCGGCAACACCGAAATTATCAATCATCTGACTTTCGTCGACAACTCTCTTCCTTATTTATTATTTATTTTGATAACGAATCGATATTTCTGGGTAAGAACAGCGGAGAAATCATGAAACTTGATTCGAATAATAAGATGATCAATAATGAGGGTGGTACCGACTTATCTGAAGAGGTCGTAGACCCCCGTCAGAATGCTGAGGATATTATTGACGAAATACTCGCAGAGTTTACTGAGTCGCGGTCCCCGGATGCTACGAGAAATGGTAACGGTATACCAGAGAATCTGTTTAGCATGATACAGCCGCCGCGAACGCGGACCCCAGCCAATTCTTTCTCTGAAAACGCGACTATAGACGATATTGACCCAGCTTCCGACCTCGGGACGTCAATCAGAAACAAGTGTTTGGAATTGGAAGAAATATTGCAGAGCTTGAAATCGCGGCTTAATCATGTTGTTCTGGACGAAAATATTGTTCTGAGCCCCGAGGCGAACTCTATGGAAGCACAACTTGAACACGATTTAGACACAGACTGCCAGGAAGATCTCTCACTGCAAGAGTTTCTGGAGCTACTTCACTCACAAAACAAAATAAGCTCGACAGGTGTACAATGATTGCTCAATGGACCATCCCATTAAACCTATTGTTAAGAAAAAATTTACATGAATTTACTGTGTGCAAATTGAAAACTAGATTTTATTGAACTATTAAAACATTCAGGGCTACTTTGTGTTATCATTTTAGCAAACAATAAGTTTAACAAGAAAATAACAGGTCTGTGTTGGATGCAAGCTGTACAGAACTGATCCTATTAAAAATCTTTTGGTAAGAGTTATGTCTAATAGTGGATATTGTATGGGTTGATATGATGAAGTAAAACAAACTTTTTTATTCAGAAACTTTAGTAGACTTAGGTAAAAAAGAAAATAACAATTACTCTGCATAAAATACTTACTTTGAATATGTAACACAAAAACAAACTTAATCATCAAACATGTTTTGTACTTCTGAACTAATGGTCAGTTCGTCAGACTGTGGAGTTGTATCATTTTCATACAACTGACTTTCTTCATGGCTGCTCTCAGTGTCATAAGTGCTCAATTCATTTTCTTCTTTCAATATAAAACTAGCTTTATTCTCTATAATTAAATTCAGAACTTCTTTTTTATCACTTTCAAGTAAAGCTTTCAATTTCTGCATCCAGTTGTTATAAACAGTTGGGTCATCTTTTACATATTCAGACCTCAAAATCTTTATAGCATCTAGAGCTTTAGAATAATTCCCATCAGTGTTATATTGAATCATATCTTCTATTGCTTTCGTCATCTGAGGGGATAACTCAGCCAATGTTTTATTTTGATTAATGAGAGCTTTAAAGTCTCCAATGGGATTGACTGTGCTTATATTCTTAACTGTAATGGGAGCTTGTGGTGGAGGCATTTGGATCTTTGGTATATTGGGTGTACCTTGATCATCTGATTTCATGTCTACAAGGGGTTGAAGTAGATCAATATCCATGCCAATATTTTTATTTATTCGCTTCTTTGGTTCATTCTTTTTCAAAGTAAAAAGCTTTTCTATCTTATCAAGTGGATCTTGGGCACTCTTGAGAAGTTGAGGTGGTACTTCAAACAAACTCATTATCTCTTTCCTTGGCTTCGGTAAAGGTTTACCTGGATTCATTGCTCTGTAAGCTATGCAATCTAATAGATATTGTACTGCAGGACTAACACACTCGGCAACAGGGAATGCCTCTGAATCATCAAATGTATCATCATATGCATTAGTTAAATCCATAGCATTAATGAGATCCACGAAAGCATCCACTTGTTCATCACTGCATTTGTACTTCTTCAAATTTGTTGAGGGGAATGACATTTGTTTTATATCTTCTTTATAACACAAACCAACCATAGAGAGACAAACAAAGTTATTGCAATCTATGACAGGGAGTAGAGCAAACATTTTAGGTGCATTGTTATTGTTGTGAACTTTTCTCACAATACCCACAAGATTAGATTCATGCAAGCACTCTACAAGGCATCTTACCGTTTTCTGTGCTTTCTTATCCCCTTTTCTTCCGAACACGTAACTTAAACCATCCCCATTCAAAGCCTGCCAATGAATGTTCTTAGCAGATGTAAAACCATAAAGCGATAAACATTTTTCACCTGGCTGATACAACATACTTTTATCACATTCAGAGAATGGAATTATTTTCTGACCATAATGGTATCCAGTAATTTTTTCTGATTCATCAACTTTTACATTATCAGCTTTAACATATTCTTTTGTTTTTACCACAGCCTCAGTATTACTTGTATTATTTGTTACAGGATCCTTTACAGCCTTCTGCCAATTTTTGACGACTGGTTCATCTTTGATTCTTACATATGAAGTAACAGGAATTTTTATATTTGGTCCAATACTTAGATCCACATTCCATGGCCAAGCTTTCACTACTCGCCTTTTGTGGAACAATAAATACTGCATGGTGTTTTCAAATGTTGCTGTTGCACCTTCAGTGACTTCAACAAACCGTCTTGCAATATCCGTAGACGCTTTTGGAAGCTTTTCAGAGTATATATCAGGTCCTATGATGTCTACTTCGTAATCTTCATCTTTGAAACCTTTTAGAATCTGGAACAAATTAAGGCATTGTTCAGACATCACATGTTGTGTACATAACAGCTTGGTGAGAACGCATGCTGCAGACTAAGACCATGTTCACACTTGAGCTGATAGTAAGCATACTCGCTGTCTAAGATTCTATTACTCATTTTATTTCAAATAAATTATTATACATACATCATCAACAGAATCAGGGTCCGCAGCTGGTGCTCTTTTCAAGTTAGTCATGAGTATAATCTTCTTGCTAGAGAACTTTATGCCGCTGGCAACATTTTTATAGTAGTCTACAGCAACTAGAAGGGCATCAAGCCAATCACCCTTGCTCTCATCTGTCTGTAATAAAGGCTATTATTATAATAAAGTATCTTTTGTAAACACTACAAATAAATACTTTCATTACAAAGGAAATCATATGGCTGCAGCGATCAAAATTATGAGACCATTTTTATCAGCATCTGTACCACAAAAGTTCATTCAATAAAGAAAAAAAAAAGATATTCTACCATGCATGGAAAAATATTTTATTTCCCTTACATAGTGAAAAAGATATACATACCTTTTTTGGTAAATCCCTTATCATTTGCCAAGTAGGGGTGAGGAACTCCGTCAATATCGCAATATTTTTGAATGCCCCCTGATATTCCGAAGCCATATTATTGTTAGTTTTTTTTGAACCCAATAAAATAATTGCTATAACATTCTTTCCCTCACTTAAGATCTTGCGTTCTATTATACGTGCAGCACATTCTCTTGCCTCTTCGAAGAAAGTCTTCTCACCCTTTGGTCCTGAGACATTTCGACCAATGTCCAAAATGATGATTGTTCCTTGAGTTTGAGCCATTTTCTACGATTGAAATTTTTAGTACTTTATAATTGATTCTACAGAACTGAATCAGATGAAACCAGTAATCATTTTACTAAAGAAGTGTGGCTGGTCAAGAAGTGCAGAGAAGGCGCCGTTTGTATTTTATGTAGAAGTTTGAATGGTATGAATAGTTTGAAATTGAATCATTGAACCAAACAAGTTTCGACAAGTTTTGACTTTGACTTTTGATTACCTACATTACATGACGTTGATGACGTCTTTGCCGAGTTGCGACTGTTGACTGTTGGTGTCACTTGGTGTTGATGACAGTTGACAGATAGTTGACAGTTTGACACATGTCTTTTCATCCGGTCCGCCGGGACCGCCCCGTCCGGCTCTTTCATAGTTCTTTTGGAATGACAAATGACAGCTTAAAAGACATGTATCCCAAAACTGTTAAATATATAAAAAAAAATGTCAATGGAATTGACATCTGACATTTAAAAAAATGAAATCGAGAGGAGAGAGAAAGATGCTGAAGCTGAACGCAAAACCCAAACAATAAATGTTTATCTATTAATTTTGCTATAAGAATAACAGTTCAGCATTTGAAAAATAAAACACTGCTTGTTTTTTTATTATCATTTAACAACAGCGATTATTATAAGTTATACATTTCGCTCAAGTTGAAATACTTTTACGTTTTAAATCCAAAATAAATATTTAGTTGAAAACGAAAAAATGCCGTGATTGTGTGAAATGTTGTAATGTCCATAATGTTTGCAAATAAGAGCAAAATTATTTCAGAAATGATGAAGTTTTCGTTTCATCATAGGG
Organism: Laspeyria flexula; assembly: GCA_905147015.1. Classification (NCBI taxonomy): domain Eukaryota; kingdom Metazoa; phylum Arthropoda; class Insecta; order Lepidoptera; family Erebidae; genus Laspeyria; species Laspeyria flexula. Next base: position 3,042,225 of record LR989964.1, on the reverse strand, counting down.
CGTTTTATTGTTATCTGGGAATGAGTGTTTGGATTTTCTTTCTCATCACAGGTATTTATTTAAACTTTCTAAGATCACTGTTATTTCTTTTAAAGGTGAAATGATAAGATAACATTGTATGGGGCATTATGTCATAATTTTACACAGTTTGCTTTAGTATAAAATTAATGAAATTCTACATAAAAAATATAATTAAAATAGAAACACATTTGTTCCAGTTATGTATAAGTATATGTCATTGGGAGAAGAAACAATTGCTGCTAAGAAAATAATTCATACTGAGTTCATATCAAAAAGTGATGCTAAATTTAGGAAGATATATTTGCGAGTGTGTAGTCCTCCAGATAGCATTGTAAGAGGGTCTGAGGGTAAGATATTTGATTTTAAACATTCACATTGCATGTTATTTGAATAAGGAACAAGGCATTGTTGTGATCACGCATTGGGTCTTTTTTTTTGAGAAATTTACTTTGACTTAGATTTATTGCTTAGACTAAAATCAGCTTGTTTGTGAGGAATGTCACAGCCTTAGTAAACAAGTGTATAGCCGGCCTGATGGTAAGCTGCTACCAGTGCTGTTGCCTGCAACAACAGGAACACCACAATTACATTGCAGACCCTTTAAAAACCTACTCAGTCCTGTTTTGTGGTCTGTTGAAAAATCACTCTTTGCACTTTTAGCTCTGTGGGTATGCATTTGTAGGCTTTAGATAGATTTTGTTTAGATGATATACACACCAGGGCAGGGGCATCAACTCTGGTCGAGGTTGCAAGGAGGCCACTAGTGGCTTCAGGCCCAACTAATCATAATAATAATAATATATTATAACCTAATCGTCAGCACCTTGGACTCTGTTCCCATGTCAGCGGGCCACCACAATTTTATATTTTTAAATGTATTTTTTTATATTTAAAAATGTAAGATCATGTAAGAATTTAATTAAATAACGGGAATAATAATAATAATGCACCTATAACCTTGTCCTTTGCAATAATAATTATTATCCTTAGTTTTACGTACCGAGATCTGTCCTTTCACTTGTAATTGTTGCGGGAAATTTACCTTCATAAATTTTCTTAGGGTATAAAATTGACCTATAGATCTTAAACGATTAATATTTTTATACAAATTACATGCCAGGAGCTGTGGACAGTGACACATGGATGCTTCAAGGAGTTTTAGTGATCACAAGGCATGGTGATAGAGGGCCACTAACACATTTAAGAAACGGTGATAAACTGCCTTGTGATATGACACCGGTGTCACCATTATTGAAGAGGTATGTACTAACTTAAAGCGCTCAAATTGAAAATAACTTATGTTATGTTTATCTTATGTTTTTTTTTCTCTTATTATATAATTTTATGTATCTAGCTATCATTATCGTAAAACTACCATCTAAACGGGGAATCAAGCTTACGTGTATTTGAATCAGAAGAAAACATTATGTATAACGTAATAACATAGCAATGGTTCGATTACTTAGTATATACTATAAGTCTTTGATTAGTACTGTTCAGAAATAATGCCACAGCACGCCATGACTCGACACAGTAGAGTGCAAACTCACCGTCACGAGAGTATATTTAGATTCGAAAAGTTAACGATCCTGTAGCTTTCCAACGATTCAGAATCCGGGTTCTAATTCAGGTGGTATTTATGTTATGAAAACTTTGAAGCAACAAATGGACATCTTGTTCCTAGTTATGAGGAGTTTGTATCAAACGGGAGCACTACGGGTCGTGCATGGTGGGTGTCTGTTGCCGGTCCATTCCACAATTTTCCATCATTACCAACAAAGACGTCGGGCACACAATGTGCGCTGGGACAGCTCACACCTCGAGGATTGCTGCAAATGATCACTGTTGGTAAGCGTTACACTTAAGATAGCCTACTTTTAGACGATTAACCTTTTACACTTTTCACCTTTTACTCTTTTAGACGTTTAACCTTTTTGGATAATAAATTGTCAAAGCAGACATTTACAGTTAAAAACTTACTTCTACTATTATAATACATGTTTCAACACTACAGTCAATTGATTTGGTTTTATTATTACAGGTAACATTTTAAAAGAGGCTTATGGTGAAAAATTAAATCTGGATGTAGTCGAACCGCCAGGGAAAAAAGACACTGGTAAGTAAAAATAAACAGTAATAACATAATATTACATAAATCTATACCTATTTAGTATTATAAAGCTAAAGAGTTCGTTTGTTTGGTGGAACGCATTTATCCCAAGAACTACGGGTCCGAATCGAAAAATTATTTCAGTTTTGGAAAGCCCATTTATCGAGGAAGGCTATAAATTATATAAGCTCACGCAACCGCTAATAGGAGCTTAGCAGCAAAGAACGACAAGAGTGAAGCAGCGGGTTATATCTAGTTTTCTTATAATGCGTGTCCTCTACCCTTAGGTGAGGTGATATCTTACAGTACTCGGTATCGCCGGACGTACCAGTCGCTGGTAGGCGCTTTGTGGGGCCTGTGGCGCGGGGCCGCCGGAGCCAGAGCCGCCGCCGCGAGGGAGGCCCACAGCATCGCCTTCTGCTTCCGAGACTGCGCCTGCCACGCACACCATACACTTAATAAGTATGTAATAATAATAATATTTTCAAACATTTACACAGCGCCATCGCCAAATTAAGCAATTATATTTGCTTGTGTTATGGGTAAGTACTATAAATTATAATACTACTTAATTTTTTTATTTTGTAAATACATACATAAATTACACCCAGATACAGAACAAACAATCATGCCTAATCATGGTCATCACACAAAGATTTGTCTTGGATGAAATGTAAGAATATAAAATATTATTTAAAAACAATTGCAATCAATCCATTAACAGATTCTGCATAAGCATTTTTTTTCTAAAAATAGTGATGTGTAATGCATTTAATAATACACTGCAATATCTCCTAAGGTCAGAAACCTCTAACTTGTGTGATCTATTAAATACGTCATTTAGATACTAAATCTATGTTACACAACGTTTCTTATTGAACACGTACATAATGCGTAATCTTGTTTACTCGATATAGATACTTGTATATTATTATTACAAGTCTCAATGCAGGGCAAAGGTCTCAACCTCCACTTTTTTCACATTAACCTATTTTTAATAGCAGGGTAAAAGTAAATTTATACATGCAAAGTTATTTATATAGTGCACATCTTCGGTGCTGAACTGAGAAAAAAGTAGGAAAATAAAGTTTAAATTTTATTAACCTATTGACCGCCAGAACACCAATTTAATGCTACCTATTGTTAAAGTATTAAGTTACACATTTTCGATAGAAGATTTTTCTGGTAACGATGTTAAAATGTTATTATTAATAAAAGCTAATTCTATTGTATATTTCTTTCAGAAAAATCAACACACAAGCGAAAAACCGACTTGAATCTCATCCAGCCATTAAAGAACTAGTCACGAGACTCTCGAAAGTTCTATTTGAATCTCAAGAACATTTAGACGCGTACGTAGTAAGAGACGCTCTTCTTGCATACATGTGTCATGACGCACCTCTACCCTGCACGGAGAAATCTAAACCAAGTAAGCCCAAACTAACTCCTTATAAAAAACAAAAATTTCGACCAGACACTATTCCTTCTAGAAAGATCTTAGACGTAGATATAGATACACTTAATATGGAGCTCGATTACATTAACAATCAAGTGGATTTTAATAATGAAATTGGGAGGAAAGCAAGAGATATAATAGGAAAATATTATGATAGTAAAAAGGCGCCATTAGATTTCGACGCTCAAATGGAAAGAGAAAAACTTTTGTATTACCAACAAAGATATTTAGACAATGCTGATGGGTATGAAGACGTTGTTATAGTTAAAAAGAATTTAGATGCTGATTTTAACTTTCCGAACGATGCAAGAATGGACACTGATTTCGACGAAGATTACAAAGAGCCGACTCCAGAAAGTTCTGAAGACTTTTGTATTAAAAAAGAGCATGTTATGTCTTTATTTGCTTATTTAGAATGGAGTTATCGTCAGCAGCTGAAGAATATACACAATAGGAGGCACGGTTTATTAGTAGCGTACGGTTTAATACATAATATCGTTCAAAATATGATCAGAATGATATCTGAGAACAAGCCGAAATTTGTCCTATATTCTGGACACGATAAAACATTGCAAGCGTTAATTTTAGCGCTAGGATTGAACAATTATCAACATTATTATGTGCAGTATGCATCAAGAATGGTTTTTGAAGTATATAGAAAGAAGGATTTAAGAGATGAATTTAAGTTTACAAAACGGAAAGCTGTAGCACAAGATTTTTATTTCCGTGTCGTATATAATGGGGAAGATGTCACAAATAAGTTAAGTTTTTGTAAATCTAGACAGAATGTAGTGATGAGAGTTGTGGACCCTATTGATGATATGAAGATGTATAATACATATCTATGTTCTATAGAGAATATTGTTAGGTTCATACATGACGATTATTTCGCTAGTTTTAATGTGACTAATTTTAAGGATGCGTGCGCAAGTTACGGGAATGCGAAACATATTTATTGATTGTGATTTATTAATCTTATTTTGTGTACTTAAATGGAGGGAATATATTGATTAACGTACTAATTTTGTAATAAAAGGTGAAGACTATGTGGTATTGCAAGCACAAATTGGTACATAATTACGAATTGGTACACATTTAAAAACTTTTAAACTTTCGCGACTTGTACACATATTAAATTACTTTAAAACTGGTCTACGTCACGTATTATGAAACCCGCGTGCATCGAGGACAACGCTCGGCAGCCACCTCAGTCAGCCCGTGACCACGATCGGTGTAATTCGATGGAAACGTCGGGCAAATAAATAAGGTATTTACTATTCCTTATATTTTTATTGAATTAATACGTGACGTAGACCCGTTTTAAAGTAATTTAATATGGTACACATTTAACCTTTTTCACCTAAGTTGTCAAATTAAAATATGCCTAATTGTGAAATAAATAAGAGTACATTTTGCTTGATCTGTTTATAAGCTATAGTCGACTAGTGTTCAGGAGGTTAATTTTCACACTACACTCAATATTTGAACGATAATTTATTTAACATTGCATTTATATGCAGGATTATTTTATTGAGATTATTTTTTTCTAAATTATTTTATATAATTATATTAACATTGGGTAAATTAATTTAACATTGTAAGAATATTATAATTAATGATGTACATATCTGTCATAATTTAAAACATATCAATGATAGTTAAAAAAATGCACAAAAATAGTTTATTATAAGAAACGAATTCACTTTCCAATGATATTTGACGTCACTAACTTATAATGTGTTCATCAACCGCAATATATGGAATATATTACATTTTATATGATTAACCTTTTGGCCACAAAAGCAACTATGTTCAGCAAACTAAAATGATACCTATCATTAAATAAATAAGAGCACTTTTAATGTGCTGTTCAATAAATTCATAAAAATCTAACAATCCAATTTATTTAGTGGTGTCGCGGTTAAAGTTGCTTCCACACAAGATTTTTTTATTATTATTTATACATGAGACAAATATCTATGTGATTCATATGTATGTTTGTGAAGTCCGAAGCTTGTACCTTGTGGGGGCGATGTCTTTTAAAAAAAAGACACCATAGTCAGAAAATGTTTATCGCTTTTTAGGCTGTTTGTAAATCTGACACAGAATGCGTATCATCTGTTACGTTACGGATAATTAGATAATAAAACATTCAATTTTACACACTGAACCGATGATGCCTTAGTGCGTCGTTTGAGCATTTACCGTCAGATGTGTAAGCAGCCTAATTTTCAAAGTAACAAGACTATTTTCATAATTCGAATTATCAGATGATGTAGATGCGGTCAAAAGGTTAAAAAGCATAAACTCATAAAGCGTCATATCAAAAAGTATTTAGATATTTAATGTGTTTTTTTGTAAATCTACGATATTGGATCTCATCATTATTTGCTTTATAAGAATTTTATTTATTATTATTAGAATAAGTACATGTCAGAGAATCTAACTTTATTTTTTAATTATGTTAGTATCATTAGCGTTCTGATAGGGTTTCAAGAGACTATAATAATATGTTAATGTGGATTTAAGCTCAAGACTAGGCTGCGCCAATGAGACCGTTAGCGCAGCGGTACTTTGTAACCTATAATATGAATAAAAGAGATTTCATTTCACATAATCAGCTTGTCGCTAAAGATACTAATAGTTTATGTACGATTACATATTCTAATCTGTGTTTTAACTTATGAGGGGAAAGAAAAGACTGCACAAAATATCTTGTGATTTATATTATTTTGTTGTTAATTTATTATTCATTAGTTTTAGATTTTTCAAGGATATTAGGGATTTTATAATAAGTACTTACTTACTTTTTTTTTATATATTATGTCCAGCAGTGGGCGTTATTGAGCTGATGTTATTCCATAGTAGATATAGTTTTAATTACAGAGTTTGTGTTGTGTTATTAATTTGTATTGGTAAATTCCGTATTTCAAGTTTTATCGGAGCATTCAGTGTAGTTAATCCATGTGTTGGTTTATATTCATAATAAAAAACTAAACCATATGAACGCCAACGTCGGCTATAGCCGTCAAGACACAGGATGAACATACACCATAAACATGCAATATAAATATATGAAATCATTCATTACTTATAAGTGTTTTATTGCTTTTTATATATTAAAAACTTAATTTTCTGACTTGGTGTGTAGGACACATGTCATATGTTATTATGGCGTGGCGTTCAAAGGATAATCAAGCACGTTTAGCTCAAGCTGTATTTTGAATCAGATTGTTTAAATTTCAACATTAGAACGGAACTAGGAACTTTGAATACTCGGAATGCTTATTGGAAAAGCTAATTAAGATAACTAGAAAGTCACATAATAATCTAAGATGCTATTTTTCCTGTTTTTATGTTGTGTTTATTTGTTTTGAGTTATGTTTCAGTCATTCAGATTTTATAATTATCCTGGAAAATCACCCTGTGGAAGTGTCACTTGTATAATTTCGCCATATTTGTTAGAATAATAGACCCACAGATAATAGTTGACACATTAAAATTGTTCGAAATCTGTAATTGTTTTATTATAGTCCCTGTAAAAATACCATTAATGTCCCACTGTCCGGCAAGGGTCTCCTCTTCTTTATCTTGAGAGCTGAGCGGCACAGGTTAATAGCCCAATGTTGGGTGGATCAGATATACCCGTAGAATTGCTTCTAGGGTATGTGTATTTCCTCACGATGTTTTCCTTCACCGGAAGCAGATCATATTATGACTAGTACCTACCTACATATTAATTCTACAAAGGCAAATCAACATTGCTGTACTATACTGCCGGTCGGAATCGTATCGACAACGTCATATTGCTTGCCAGTCACTTTCCCATACGGCCAGCACTGCTTTTCTTGTGTGCGTTCGTCCAGCAAAAAGTACTCGCCTTTCAAGAATTGAATGCTACAGATAATTAGTGCCTTATCTCGTGTAAATGTGCATGAAATTTGCAATTCGTGCGTGCAACGGCTTCAGAGTGATTAGTAAATAGACCATTCCATTGTATAATTTACAAAAAAATTGTCAATTTAATACATTCGACAATTGAAAAGCGCCTAGACTTTTCTGATCAACTAAATTGTACTGTCACATACATATTGCTTTATGTTTTTAATTCAAAAACTGTGGGGCGTAAAAATAAATAAAAATTGGTTTTAGAATTTGGAAACAAAGCCCTTTCATTTTGCCCTTTGCTTATGCATTCATGTTCTTGCTATGGTGGATTTGGCTTTTAGTACCTACGTTAAAAAGTAAAATTTAACGTGTTCTTTAAAATTTAAGACTGTATTATTTTATCTGACAAAAAAAATTATAATAAATGTATGGATGGATGAATGTTTGTAACTCACTCAGCCCAAACTTGAAAGGATCTGTATAATATTTGGCTCCCAGAATTATTCTCTAGAATAGCACATAGACATTTATAGAGATACCACGTGGGTGACAGCGCGGGCAGAAGATAATTTGAATAGGTATTTATATAATTTATTCTAAGACTTGGAGATCGATACACCTCTTTGGTATATTGACATAATATTGTGCGAGTGAAGCCAGGGACTGAAGCTAGCTAATACAATTACAAGCTTCATCCGAATGCAACTAAAGTGTATGACAATTTATACAGTATGCTGATGTGATTGCTTACTTTGCTTACAAACATACCTACATACTTAATTGCAGAATAGGTATATATTATGTAGGTATAGGTACAGCGTATATTTTAAATTCCATACAATAGGAAGTACTTACCTAAGTACTATTCATACAAACAAATGATTCATTTAACAGTAGGTACCTACTGTTTCGAAGGGTTTTGTTTGTAAGCGCAATTTCGTTGTAATTTATTTAAATAGGTACCTAGGTACAAAGTGTATTGTTCATTCATTAATTATTTATAGGTAGTCTTGTGTTCGTATTCACGGGCCACGTGTCTCATTTAGAAACAGCATACTCCTTTAAGTAGACTTGCACATACTTCGACTTGCACAGACTTGTCCTCAATGAGACCTGTCCCCTGATTCTGAGCTGTCGGAATATTTTCGGTCAGAATTGTCAGTTTATTTAAAGTTAAAACACAGAATGTTAAAAAAATAGATGGATGTAGAAAAAAATCCTATATTAATCAGTTTTTAATTTTCTATACGGTAAACTAATTTTGTCCAGCAGTGGACTGCAATAGGCTGAGATGATGATGATGATGAGATGATGAAACTAATTTCTAACACTTAATAACTTAAGCTGTAAAAATACGTCGTTCTAAGATTCGAAAAAGTTTACGATCCGGGAGCAATCCGATGAGTCAGAATCAGGGCCCTGTAAATAGGTACAACCTATCATGATTCGTCGAGGCCTTGATATAACCTGTAGTGGGGAGGTCTAATCAAAAAGGAAATCAAAATTTTAAATTGAATTAGATTATTATGACAAAAAACTGGCATTCGAGAGTTCTCGCCGCCATGGTATGGAAGTGCTCAATTTTTTACCGGAGCTAAGCTAACGAGTTAACTAAAACCGCGTGAGGTTCAGGAAGGCAGCCCAAGGAAGGTGCGCCGCAGGTCCGTCGCAGCCGCGCGGGCGATCGTCCGCAGCGCACGTTACAAGAGGCTCAGCCTGGCAACGAACGCGTGACGTCACCGCCTGTAGACCTTCTAACGATACGCTAGCGATCTATATACAGTTGTAACATCACACTAAAGAACACACTTCCAATTGAAACTTCACCCGCTAAGTATTTATACAAATCATAGAAAAAACTTCAATAGCGCGAGTTAGAACTTTACTGAATAACTTCTTGCCAAAACATCTTCTTAGTCTTTTTGTACACTAAAAATTTGTATAATATAATTGTTTAAAATTTCATATAAAATTTTATGGAAAATTAATTTAATTAAAAGAGATAAATCGTATTTACCATATTTCGTGCATTGGCATTGACTTCAGCGCCTCCTATTGCAGATAATGTTGTACTACAGCCGACTTTTCTAAACATGCTACGTTACTGCGTTAGTTGATTGAGAATGTACTCGGTTGCTGCGGCATTATGGGAGCCTTGGAAGTAAGTGGTTGAGTATTGGATATTATTAATAGGTGGTGTGGTGTATGTAAAATAAAATCAAAGTAATTTTTACGATAATTGGTGGGTGTATTATTCAATAATGTAGTTTTTAAGTCTGCATGGCGGGCTCGGGGGACTTATGGGGCCGTTTAAAAAATTTACAGGTCGAATATCGAATCGGAGCGCGGAATAAAAATTGCATTGACAGTAAATCTATGACAGAGACCATTAATAAAAATAAACCTTATTGTGTCTAATAAATTAAGATTCACACGACAAGGTGTAATGGTAGAAAAAAAAATATTTATATTTTTTTAGAATATTTGTAAAAAGTCACATAGATGCATACATACACACATATAAATATTAAATAATAATTTCTTTAGCATTTATATTAAGTATTATCTTAGCGGGCGCCAGTGCGTTCGTATGGCACTTATCTGCAGAAGCGACAGAACACCACACTTTACGGCCAGAAATCTTCCTGCATGACGAGACAGGTGACGACTTGCAGTACCACAAACGTTTTAAATTACCTTAGAACAATAACTATCTATCGAGCTACGATTACTACTTGTACTAGCATTTATTACGAATTTACGATCCCTGCCCACACACAGTACAAATACCAGAGGCTACTAACCTCTCTATAGGTAAGTGGGTGAGCATTCAGATACAAATACACGTGAGTACGTGACGGTAGGGACGTCGTCTTTCTCTGTAGACGAGTACTGTACAAAAATAGCTTGTACTCGCATGATACGCAGACAAGGTACAGATGATCCCTGCTCGTACGCACATTGGACGCTGTACTTGAATTTAACTAATGTCGTAAATACATTCCCGAATGTGTAATCCCTACAGGTACATAAACAAGTGAAGAAATAACATGGTTCTTTTTTCAGACAGTTATCGTAACAGATAGTTTAGCTGGAACTTTAACTTTTATAGGTATACATTATGTAATCAATGTGAGCTGCACTAATGGAACACCTAGGTGAACCAAGGGTACAGAAAGTTAACCGTAGAACACCTAGGTGAACCAAGGGTAGAGAAAGTTAACCGCAGAACACCTAGGTGAACCAAGGGTACAGAAAGTTGACCGTAGAACACCTAGGTGAACCAAGGGTGCAGAAAGTTAACCGTGGAACACTTAGGTGAACCACGTTGGTGTAGTACTGGTCAGAAAGGACTTTTTCTAACACAGGATCGCACAACAGCAAAGAAGCAGACTATAGCAATCCTGAAGATCTTCAAGGTTAACTCCAGGGCTCTTTGAGTTTGGGGCAAGAATCGATATGCTGACTAACTAAGAGAGACAAAAGCTCACCGTATCGGTGAGCTTTTTTCTCATAAGTAAAAACTAAATAGCTAGCAGAATCAATAAAATCGGTGTTTAAGAAGCGGCGGAAGACCTCGTTCGTTCTCTGGACCAAATTATTAAGTTGAGTTTTTGATGTTTTGTGGGAGGAAACAACATAGCACCCTGTTATATTAAACTCTCAGTTGTTTACGAAGTTTTAATGCAGTAAAGCAATTGATTAGTTCAGTTATGAGAGAGAATAAGATTACAGAACTATTGTAGTTATTTCACAACAGTGGGGACTAAAGGGCGGCAATCCAAGGTAAACTCGACTCCACCTTACTTCTCAAATATGCTGTCCGAGCACATTTTAAAGGAGTGCCTACGTAAACGAGGTTTAATGGTTATCGTTAACGACGTTATGATGAATATCATTTTAATAAATAAATCGCGATGTTTATATAGTAAGCAAAAATTTCATACTTTTCATCCCATAAAATACTTATATTTATGCCGAAAAAGGTCCGATAGACCTATTTAATATGATATTTATGCAAAACTCCGGAATTTGTTAGATGATAGCTCTCATATGATGGATGAGGGTAGGTCTTGGTGTATAGAAGGATATCGCTACTGTACACTGTAATATTTTTTTAAAACATCCTGCTTCTTCAAACTTCATGAGTCAGGAATATATGTCTTCTATGTAAGTATTGTTTCCTTATGACATTTGAACAAACTAAAGATAATTATGTGCATATAAATACTTACCTAAGTTGAAGAAAGCAACCATGAAATAAATGCATGATGTATCGTTAAATTCGGTTCCCTCTGTCGATACCTACACTTGGAGCTTCTAAACTACGCAACCTATTTTGATGCATTTTTACTTTTTAAGTTGGTTCAATTTTTAGATATATATTTAATTTTACTACCTAAATATCGGCAACCATGGGCGGATGCTAGTAATGTATAACAGGTACTGCTTACCCGATTTTTTTGTACTTATAATTTCAGTTGCATGTTCAGTTTATTCATACAAATGTCATTTTCAATTTGTTTATTATATTAATTTTATCCTATCAATAATAATAATATAATAATAATATTCTACCACATTCACACAGCGCCATCTAGTTCCAAAGTAAGCAATTATATTTAGCTTGTGTTATGGGTACTAAACAACTGATATACTACTTAAATATTTTTTTTTGTAAATACATACATATCAATAACCGCATAATTTACGCATAAGTGTCTTTTATACAGTTTTTTTTTTTTTTATACCACAACGGTGGCAAACAGACGTACGGTCCGCCTGATGGTAAGCGGTTACCGTAGCCTATGGGCGCCTGCAACACCAGGGGCATCACGAGCGCGTTGCCGACCCTTAAGAAACCTGTTCACTCCTTTTTTGAAGAACCCCATACTGTAGTCCCTTGGGAAAACCTCGTTAGGGAGTTCATTCCACAACCTGATGGTTATTGGGAGGAATGTGTACAGTATAGAAAATTTACAAAGAATCGAACATATTTCTTTCTGACCATACTTAAAAACTCGTGTATGAATGTCGTGGGAAAGAAAATGTTAGGTATTTGATATATTAATTTTTAGTTGTGCTCGGGGCAACTAATTTTTGAAAGTATTTTTACGAGAACATTGCATTGTGAATGTCAGGGAACAACCCTTCAAATTAATGATGAAAAATGTAAACAAATAAAGACTCCAGCAACTTTATAATATGTACTTAACTACCTACAGATATAATGATAATACACAATTATAGAGACCACAATCAATAGTATAATAGTTACCTACATAACATAACTTTACCTAAACAAACACATCTTTTGTAGACACGTGGTAAATGAATACATGATGTAAATTTGAACGAATTTTTCGTAATCCACTGATAATCTTATATCGACAATCGTATCTGTTTGTGGCGCATTCATTGCTTCTTTGGTGCCAACTTGCCTTAGAAGTTGTAGTACAAAATGCGCAATGGATTTAATATTGAATTTATCGTATTCTGTGGATTATTATGTCAAAGTTGGATATTATGTCTGGTTCAAACTACGCAGTTTGTGATGCCAAGGTCGCTATGTTCGTGACGCGTGATGTGTGCACTGTAATGGTTTTATATTTAATTTTATATTTGTTATTGCTTACGGAGCTGTTGATAAGTGACTCTAGTGGGTAAGGTCTTCTACATCGTCAAATAATAAAAGTAACTCGGTATAATTATTGTGTATATCATAGCACAAACGGAACATTTCACAAATTAATATACTGTCTTGTCACGGACCACTAAAAAGTTCAATGGGTGATTGGCTCTAACAGTCTGTTGAATATAATCCTAGTGGGTGGTCCGTCTTAGTATACCTACGTGTTCGTTTCGCAGACCACTTTTGTTACCGTCAGGGACCACCAGTGGTCCGCGGACGATAGATTACAACCACTGGTGTATATCATCAGGTTTCGGTAGGTATCGAGAGGGAGGTTTGGCAAGCGGTGGGTAAAATTTCACACTCATTTTCTAATTCGGAGGACGAGAGGATTGACGAGATTTTAAATGGCAACACCTTTGTATTCTTCTTCTTTTTATCGTGTGGGCTTGACAGATAATGTTAATTAAATTCTACTAGGTAGTTAATAAATAAAAGTAATAAAACATTGGTACTGAGGCCGTTCGAAATCGAACTCGGATTGTATGTTTTGTATGTCGATCACTTTTCGATTCTGCCAACATCGCTTTTAATACAGACACAGATATAAAACGTTAACAAACAAGTTGTAACATCTAGTTTCAACTCTAAATTCGTCCCAGTAGTGACATAGCTCTTATGTAAGTTTACAATGACCCTGCTCTTAGACACATTGTACAAACTGCAGCGAGTACTCTTGACCTCTTCACTACAATAAACATAACGTAGTAGATATGACAGCTTTTATTCCTGTAGTGTAGATAGAGCTCTGATAGGTCTCTCTTATTCAAAGAGGGCGAACCTATCATATACTATGCGATTAGAATAAGTATGGGCCTGTCAAATCAAGACGCCATTTTGTTTTCCATTTGAAGACAACTTCATACCTTACAAGTAGGGTGTACAAAGAAAAAAGGAAAAAACGAAACACATTACATACCTACATACTTTTTCGGTTGTAAGATCTTTATTATCTGAAAGAACATTTAGGTACATAGTTCACTAAACTAATTTTACATGAACATAGTAGGTAACTGGCATAGCTAAATAGGTATGCATGCTTTTATTAATAGTATTTAAATAAATTATGTGTGAGTATTGAATATGAAATTAGTGTTTGTGGGTTTGGTTATTTTTTATCTAGAAGTCACGCGGTGCTTCACTCCCGTCGTTTTTTTATTTGGCTACTGCTCTGCTCCTATTGGCCGTAGCGTGATGTTATATAGCCTATAACACTAAAATAATTTTTAAAATTGAACCAGTACCTAGTTCCTGGGATCCTAGCATTCAACCAAACAAAAAACAAACTTCAATTTTATAACAAATAGGCAAATATAATGCAAATCTAGTCAGATCCTAATTCTTCCAACCGAATTCGGCAAATGTGCAAAGAAAATGTACATAATCAAAATAGAATAGAATAGAACATAAATTAATTAATTTACAAATTATAATTTTTTTGCCTATTTTGTTTCTGCTAGCTGTACAAAAATGTGCACATTCGACTGAAGTTAGCGGCAAATAGTACCACGTGCAATCCCATACTTATTCTAATCGCATAGTAAGTAAGTATATAATATTATATAATATGAAATGTCTAAAGCGTGTACTAATAATAGTGAATTGTATTTTAGGTTGAGTCCTAATGTCAATTAAATGGTTTTTCCTTCTTTCTTTTTAATCAAGTGTTCGCTTGCTACGTGAACACAACACGCTGTACCACAATTACGAAGAGATGAAGCAGTCTCGTTAAAAGCGCACACTAGACGATTCATGACTACGACCACGGACCATGGAGGTAAGACCTTAGTCTTCATAAAGAAGCAGAAGTATTATGAAATAGTGAGCGTTTCTTGACAGAGAACGTATTAATTTCTATTTCAGAAATTCGGTATATATTTTCGTTCAAACGAATGCCGTTTTATTGTCCAATCTCAACACACACAATCATCGTATTGACATTATTATGTTCTTTGAAAAGATTAAAGTTACATAATAAATTATTATCAAGATTGATTCCGTGTCAGGCGATTGTTATGATAACAAAATATTTGTAATACGCACTGAATACTTATACCTATTTCGTCGTAATATATCTTTGCATACAAATAATATGTCGTTTGTTCTTGAATCCATCCAGTTTTGGTGACAGGTTCTTTGAATACAAACTTTTTTTACATCGTGCAGAAATAAAATTTGTTACTTTATTTACGGCAAAAACTTGTTTTGTGGTCCAATAAAATGTGGTATCTTAGTAAACTGTTGGAGTTTTATGATTCAAAATATTGAGTTCATAAGGTCCATTTATATGGTGCAATTTGGCCAGAAAGTTCTTATGTCATCTCTATTTTTCTCTACGAGAAAGATAAAGCAAGCAAGAAAAGTGGCATGCAAAAATTGCCCCGTATAAATCAGCCTTTAGTTTTTTTGTTTTATTCAAATAAAAATATTAATAAGTGCCGTTACTTGCTGCTTGGCGGCGTAGTGGTATGTACGACTTTTGTGCCTAAGGTCTTGGATTCGATCGCTAGCTCAGGCGAAAACCAAAATTTAGATTTCTGTCTTGGAAATTTACGATTGCGTAAATACAACGTTATTATGATTTTAATAGGTCGCAGTAACCTACAGGATGCAAGCCCTAATTTTTAGAGATGAAACGAATATACTCATATTAGGTATGCATATTATAATACGAGCGACCCGTATTCATATTAGGTTATAGGAATGTCATCTATTAGGTTACTCGATATTAGTCAAGTATTAGCCAGAGACTACGCGAACGAATACTAGATATAGAGCATAATACTAAAACGTTCACTCCTTACCCTATTATCTGACTAATATCGAGTAATAGGTATGGTATTAGAATATGACGAAACTAATATATCCTATATTAGGATTATGCGAAATTGACCCTAATATAACATCTCTAGTAATTTTATGTTACAACATTATTTTATTATCTAATATATTAATTATAATCAATCAAAACTAACAAATATTATTCTTTCTGTTGTTGATATAGCAACGTGGTTCGTCGGCCTAATTAAAATATTGATTCTTTACATTATGTAAGCAGCGTGATATGTATTTATTTTAGTTAAATTTGGATATTATTTTACAATAATGCGTAATAAAATGGAGGTAGGTACTTCGCCGTTTGACACTACCAGTTATTGGCACCACTGTGTCAATCGCACAAGGACGTTTTTTGAATTGGCTGTTTGGGTTAAAAACCTACTAGGTATAATATACTTCTGTCCTCACTTAACTTAAACCGTAAATATTCTTCGTTCAATGATCAGGTTCAATAAGAATCAAGGGGCAGGGGTGTAAGCAAGTCTTGTTTTTGATAATAAAACAAAGCACATTTCTTTCACAATAACAGCAAAGTAGCTACTTATAAATAAAATTAAACACACACAGGCTCACTTACGTGTGTACAGTCGTACAAACGTACCTATGTGAGCCCGTGCGGGTCATCCGGTGTGAAGTTTAAAATGGCATGAAGGCCGAATTTATTGAATAATATTGATGATTCGAGCACGTGTTTTAGAACTAACTAATATAGACTTAAGAGACATACTACCAGTTCTGAAGCACTTTTAATTTTATGGCGTTTTCGCCAATACGGAAAATAATATTAGAAAATAATTTATTAGATATTACAAGCAGCACATAGGTAGACCTCGGCCAATAATATTGAAAATGTTGAAATTCTATTGAAAACAATTCCTTTTTCAACGTCATCGGGGTCATCGGGTAGTGCCAAAAATTTGCCATTTCAAGTGAACACAGCATGAACACGCTAAAATGATTTTTTGGTGCTATTCATTGCTAATATATTAATAAGCACTACAATCACACTCTTATGTAAAAATATCAAATTGACAAAAACGTGATCAATCTTTTGAATCATTATAAAATTGATGGTAATTATAAATCAGTGATTTTCCAGCATGTCCCCTGAGGGTGACACCTACTTAATAGGTATCATTATCACAATATTGAAGGCATAAACTTAATTTCTTACCATATCAGCCAGACGCCCGCGCCCCCGCGCCGATCCAATGGATTTATTTACGTTAGGAAGTTAATGATAATATAACAACATTATGAAACCAGCAACCATACTTTTTAAACCAAGGTGGAGTAATTTGTAAAGTCAGGGCTTATGGGCTTTGCTTTTTATGTGTTTGATAACTTTTTTAGAACAAAAGCGTTTTGAGCTTCTGAGTCTTGGCCACCATCCAATGATTTTGGTGGGATACTTAATAGGTAAGTAATAGGAAAAAAGTCCCATTTTGTAAATAATTTTTGATATACCTATTTATTACAAAAATACTCATAACTATTTTAACTGAATTAGTTTTAAAATGAGCGGGGAAAACCTAACCTAAAAGTAACTGTCAAAAATGAATGAATGAAAACCACAGATAAAAAACAACCTTGCATACCATTCAAATCATTCATAAATTAATTATCGGAAATATACTACAGCTTACATAACATAACCTTGAATGGTTCCGCAGTGATTTGGAGAAGTTGCTATTCACTTGGTAGGCTGTTCACCTCGAGACCTTGGCCTCGACGGACAGGCGAGCCTTGGCACTGAACTGACACGAGCACAGATGAGACTCTCGATTCGAGACAGATTCAAATATTGTGCAGATTTTAAAAGGTTTGTAATGAAATCCTTTTGAAGTACAGTCACTGGTTTGTATTTTGAAAGTTTATTGGCGTGAAATATTACATAAGCTTGTACCAACCTACGTCTTTTAATAATTTTAAAAAGCGTTAGTAATCGTTTCACATCTTCGTTTGTTTCTCATTCAACTTAAAAAGTGGTACCTATATCTGATCTGTGGAACTCGTGCACTTTTTCCATAAACTAGTAGGCATATGAAAGAGGTATACAAGTTATACCTAGGTATGTGTGGCAATTCTAGTGCTCGTTGCGAGTTCGATGCTAATATAATTATTATTCAACTGTTATATTACAAGCTTAAATATAACATAATATATTTTTCTTGATTTACCGACGACCCGACTTGCACGTCTATTTGTACATAATGTGACCTAATAACCTCCCTCGGCGACTAGATCTTACCCATCCACTATTATACCAAGGGATTCTATATTAATGACGTCACTATATGATAATAGACTACAAAGGCACAAGACACTCAGTTAGAGATGTTATATTAGGGTCAATTTCTTGGGGGATATATTAGTTACGTCATATTCTAATACCATACCTATTACTCAATATTAGTCAGATAATAGGGTTAAGGAGTGAACGTTTTAGTATTATGTTCTATATCTAGTATTCCGACTCGCGAGGCTTAATACAATATAATAGCTTCATTATCAATAATATGTGGTTAATAGTGAATTAATAAAATATGAATGCAATGTTTGATGATGTTTAATAGGTATCTATTGATACTATTGTATTCGCCTCGCTCGCGTGGCCGCGTTCGCGTTGTCTCTGGCTAATACTTGACTAATATCGAGTAACCTAATAGATGATATTCCTATAACCTAATATGAATACGGGTCGCTCGTATTATAATATGCATACCTAATATGAGTATATTCGTTTCATCTCTACACTCAGTACATATTCCGCAGTAGACGTAAGCGAGACTATTAAATATGTAGACAACCTTGTCTTTACTTGTAGGTCACTTGCACTTACTCCGGATATGTCATGTCAGATTACGTCATTAAGAGGGTTAATGCGTAGGAATCGCAACGTCGCAATTTAGTGTTATATTTCGTGGTTTCCGAATTTTCTTATTTAATCGGAGTTATTTTTTTTATTGTTTTCAATACATTTTTTAGAATTAGCTAGTTGAAAAGTGTGTAAAAGGTAGGATCATTGTGTTTACAGTTCTATTTAAGTATATGAAAATAACACATTGGAATTTGCAGGGCGTTATTTTCATAGTAAAATAAATGTACCTAAGCATTACGGATACTTACTTTTTAAAACACGTTCACGTAATTCTATAAACAGGCGTACCTACTAACTGCCTAAAGCTCGCATAATGGCAGGCCATTACTTAGCCTATGGACATCTGCAACACGAGCCTGTTGTCAACCCTTCGAAACCTTTCCCTGCCTAACCTCGATACAGTTGTACGCTTAATTATAATTATATAAAACTCGGAGATGAGACATTAAGGCGGAAATATTACTGTGTCGTGGAGCGCCAGACGCATATCGGTTTCATACATTTAATATGGTTAAATGGTTAGGGACAATTGAGTGTCGTGTCGTGTCGCCACGACATACTAACTCACACAGCAACTTATCTCTCTAAAATACAGAATAGCTAATCTTCCTCAGGTATCACTCTATATATTGGTGAAAAACGCATGAAAATCTGTTGCGTAGTTCAAAAAATCTAAGTCGCCGACCCCACTAGTAGCGGTCAGAATTCCGAGTTCTGCGTTCCGCGTTCACTATAATCTATACGATAGCCAAGAATCCTACACACCAAAAGCAAGCGGTCTGCTAGTTACTATGTACGCAAGTGTGAACGCGCAACCCAGTACTCGGAACTCTGACCGCTAGTGGGGTGTGCGACTGTGAACAGATGACAGATAGGAAGCAGCTTTTTTATATAACTTTTATGTAATAAAGATTACTAAATATATTATTATTGTGTAACCAAATCAAAAAGACAGTAAATACATAACCGATACATATCTATAATTAGATAACCATTAGACCATAATGACGTGTTTAATGATGACGAACCAATACATTTAGGCAGCGTGCCAGGTGGGTCGGCAGTATTCTTGTTATCCTTCGGTCGATGCAGAGGTAATTGGCATTGGCAGTTCGCCCGAAATGCCAGAAAAATATTTTATTTCCTTATAAATAATGCTACATTATTCTAAATTTAACCATAGCGCATAGTTACCATAAATTATTAACTGCCAATTAATGGCAGAGGTTCCTAGTACCTAGTTTAGGCGCCCGACAATTTTTACATACCTATTGTGTTAAGACCTGTTTAAGTATCTCTTTTTTATATGATTTTTTTAAATTTATTTCTTTCATGTCCGTCAGGGCATATATATTACGGTATATAATGACCTTACTACTAGAATTTTCGACATTATACCTTACGTAACTGGCTTATGTACCAATTAACTGTATCGCTTAACATTGATTACTACACAAAAGGCATTGTAATATATGTTAACAAAACCAATCTTATTGCCTGTCCTTGACTTTGACCGGCTTATGTAAGCGTAGTAAATAGCCTTTTGTTTCGCATACCATAAGCGATACGGTCCTAAACTTCATCTCTGATATTTCCATAGAGTTCTTACATAACCATATTGTATGAAAACAATAGTTATGTAATAAGAGATGTTTTAGAAAAAGTATTTTTATGTAGTATTGTATTTTTTATATTTGTGTAACGTCAAGTCTAAGTATGTTTTTAATTGCGACTACGATTGAATTACTTATAACATTTTAAATATTAGTTAAGTTAATAGTTCAATTAAAAAAAAAATAGTTTAGTAAATCATCTAGAATATGTATCATCATCATATAGAATACTAATAATAAGTATAAGTTTAAAGAAAAATGTAAATTCGCCCAAATATTGTACTTAGATAATGTTAGACATAGAATATAGAATCAATCCTACCTAATCTATGTAGAAACAGAAATATATACGACTCATAGACGTACTAAATATCCCAGGGTTCTCGTCAGTTACGATTACGACATGTCGGCAAAATAGAGGACATTGACCTCGATGGTGTTTAGATGCTTAGTTAAAATAGTATAAGAGCACATGAGCGCGTTTTTGAACATTGAACTCGCGAAACAGCTGAGTTTATTTTATCAAGGAAAATTTAGAATTAGGTATTATTCTATGATAGTGTAGTTTCTATTATCATTATCACTTGTCTCAAATAGCAACAAGACCGGTTTTATTTTTCGAAAGTTTTCCTTCCAGTCAATAATCAAACATAAAAATGTTTACCATTAGGTAGGTATCCGGTTTGGAAAGAATTTTAATAGGTTAAATTAGCGTATAACAATAGTGGTATTATTTGTTATCGGTCAACATAGCTAATTTTCTACGTATTTAAAATAGCTGAATGTTTTCTGCACTCATATAAACACAAATTGGCGAACATTAAAGTATAAAAGAAAAACATTACTGGATATCAATCTCTTGGATTACGATGCAATTTTCATTGCAACTTCAATGCAGTTATGACATTTTTAGTTTCAATTTAACTCTTGCATATTTTTGTACAAAAATATTAACTACAGAAACCATTTTGCTGAGATAAAATCTCCGTTAGAATAATTTATTCATGTCTTGATACAGACTTTGGTTATGAATAGTAGGGATTAATTCGGTAAAGAATTAAAAAACACTTCAACTAAAACACAACATGTTGTTTACAAGAAACATAAACTAAGTACTTATTGTTCATGAATAAATACAAATAAGTCTCCTTATGTTTTATTAATAATGTGGTCCTTGTGTCTTTTCAAAGTAACATTAGTCAATGTAGAAAATAGAAAATAAAATAATAGATTTAAAGTTGCACGGAAATGCGGGTGAGGGATGGATTCTAGAATGCGGATAATATTTTTGTTTTAAGCATAGATTAATAGGTGTTCTACACAGTTATAAACTTGCGTTCCAACAGAGTGAACTTGATGGGAGCTTGGTTGCCATCCGCCTAGTTTGTATGAAATTTGTTTTACAACAGCCGGCTACACGGTTGGAATCCACCAAGGGCACCTCTGTGGAAGGCAAGTTTATAACCATGTAGCACGGCTTTTGTATAAACTGCGGTAAGTAGGTCTATGGTTTTAAGTGTGATCGCCTGAATTGCAAAATCGGTAATTTATGTTTACTAGACAAGATTTTAAGTTGATAGAACTTAAGTCCATCACATCTCAGTTTCAAAGTGAAAAAAATTTTTTTTCTTAAATCTGAGTGATACAATTGAACGATAAATTATACTTTATTTACGAGCGTGTTTCAACACATGTGTGGCCACGTGTCTGTTGTTGTTGTTATTGTTTGGCATCTATGACTTTGAGATAAGCTGTTACATTTCGTTCACAATAGACAGTTGTTTTGTTGGGTGAGAGTAATGTAGGTATGTGTGCTGTGTGCCTAGATGATGCAATGGTTTTAAAGGGTTACCAATGCACATGTGATTGGACGGGCCTGTTGGTCTAGTGGATGTGACTCTGACTGCTAAGCCGGAGGTCGTGCGTGCGTTGCGTGGTACCCAGGACAAATCTTTGTGTGAAGAGCATGAAGGTTTGTTCTGTGTCTGGGTGTAATTTATCTATATTATGTACGCATTTACAAAAAAAAATTGTATTTAAGTAGTGTATCAGTTGTTTAGTACCCATAATACAAGCAAATATAATTGCTTAATTTGGGACTGGATGGCGCTGTGTGAATGTGGTAGAATATTACTATATTATTAATATTAATATGTGATGCTTGTCCACGTGGATAGATATCCATAGGCTACGCCCTACGGTAAGAGCCAAAGCACACCCGCAAATTTCAGCATTTTGCTACAACATTGATGCTCGACAGCTCGACTATACTAAATTGCCAATTAATCAATTGAGTTGCCGATCGCCTATGCTAAGAGAATGAACTTATTCTTCCTATGGCCCTAACCGCTATCAGTCTGGCCGTAAGGTTGCTTGTCCTATGTGAATTATCCCTATAAATAAATACCCTTTCAATATAGTACATAAATTCACCAGTACATTTTCCTTAAGGCATAACAATTCCTCGAAAAGAAAAGTCACACTCACAAAATATTTACAAAGTAGTATATCACCCAAAACAACAACAATACATTTACTCAATGTCACTATTATCTGTCCGCAACGTGCGCATACGCAGGTCTACGTTCGTAAACATTGGGGGCGTGGTCTATGACTCACTTCCTATTTACCTTCTTATGTAACTGAAAACGTTTTTGAACGAAGTCTTAGTAAACATGCCCAAGGTTTATATCATCCGATCGAAGCTCGACCGGTTTTGACGCAAAAAGAAAACAAATGACGATGACGTAGTCATTTTAATTAATTAATTGTGTGTGTGTGCACGTGCGCTTAGATGATTGAATAAATTATATTGCATAAGATTGTTTGACAGATATTGCCAAAGTTCTGGCACAATTCCAATTAAAGCAGATATTTTTTCGCAGTCCTAATGTTTATTAGACTTTTCGATCTACCTCAAGAGCAGATTGTATGTATCGTCCACTGCGTAACCGAGGCAGGGTTTGCAAAATGACCACCTCAGTTTTATGTAGCGTAATAAAATTATCTTGAAATTTAAATCTTTAGGAGAACAATTTAGGGAACAAGACTCACGAATATTATTCTTTGTATTTCGTACAAATATTTTAATATAAAAGTTTTTTTTTTGTCTTTGTTTAAACAGTCGCATTACGCCCCCATCAATGAAGTAGACCATTTGAGGTTTATTCTATGTACGTACAATAGTATAATTTTGGTTGTTACATAATAATTATACAAAATATAATGATAAAACAGCTGCCTGCGTATATCGAAATTTACTACTTTCGAAAAATAAAAACGAATATAATTTCCAAGAACTCCAAAGTGTTTGAGTAATATTTCGCCCAATAACAATGTACCTATTCTAATTTCAAAGTCATTTATATTCTTGAGCCAAACCAGTTTCAAACTGGTAAACTTGTACCACAGTTTATACATACAATGTCATACAATATGTTAAATATATTATAGTGAATGCTAAAGGGTGTTGATTTTTATGGCATGTCTTTACTAGAGATGATTTTGGCCAATTAAGGCAAATTTTCGATCAAATTAGGCTGTTAATCTAGATATGACCTTTCACCCTACAAAAGAACATAATCAGTAATGCTGAAGAGCAGATTTGGCCAAATTTTTCGATAGGCCGTCTTTGTAAAGACAATCTTGCAACTGGCCGCAGTACCTACCTTAAAATGGTTAATTAAATTGGTAGTTATATGTGGCATCTGCATTTACCTGCTGTTTGCGGGCAAATGCTATGGCTATTGATTTTGGAGCAAGAGGAATGTCGAAAAATCTAGACAAACGAAGTCAAAGTTCCTACAGTTATTTATGGCTATTTTTAATATGCTTAAACATTATTGAAAATTTCATCCGTAATATATAAAATGATAATATCCCCACACCAAAAACATCACATCAAATTTCTTAAGAAAACGCATTCAATCAAAATTCAAATCAGGCCGTCACCCTTCGCGCGACGAATACCAAAACTCGATCTCTAGTGTTCAGAGAATCGGCTATTTATATGAAAATTAGGTGTTGTCGTATATACTGTATACCATTGGTGATGATCACGTGATCAGACGTATTGTTTTATTTTTAGTAATACCTATTAACTATAAGCTCTCACCCACAGCCCACTCGCGTGGAATTGACCACCTGGTGCGTACAACAATTTTTCGCTTTTAAGAAATTAATTGGCAAAATATTAAAAATTCTTAGGTACGACATTTTGTTGTTACGAAAAACCTTTCAAAGTGTTCATTTTAAATCATATAAGGAACCTTTTTGCCTAATTTCATGCTGCTGAATTCAGTAGTTTCGGCTTTAAACTAATCGTCCCATTAGAAGAATAAAAAAATTTGGTATTAAAAACCGTAAACTATCAATTGATCAAATTTGTATTTTGTAAAATACTGACTAAAGAATAAAATAAAAATTTGATCAATCGATAGTTTACGGTTTTTAATGCCGAATTTTTTAATAATTTCATTTTTGTTTTATCTGAAGATAAGACATTATTCTTCTAATGGGACGTAATAAGTCAGTCAAACAGAGTGACTCTTACCAACTCCTCCATTTACATCTGGGGCGGTAGTAATTAATTTCGTTGTGGATTCCAAGACAGTAGGTTAGGCATTCCCTGGGTCTCCTGAGTGTCATAACTCGTAAGGTTCATCGTTATTAATCCTGGCTTACAGGAGTTGCAGCTGTCGGCATGCGGGTGGTATTGTCCCGTAAATCTGTCAAACAGATAAATTGAGATTACTGCTGATTACAAACCGTGTCATTGGTTGTTTTGAATTTGAATAAGGCTATATAGTCGTGTCAATGAATACGTAAAACAGGCAATCTTTGGAAGTCTTCAGGAACAGCATCGATTTTGATGATTCTGATTTTAAAAGTTTAGTCTTTATAATGCTGCTAAATGAAGAAAAGAAAAGAAAAGAAAAGAAACATTTATTGGTACAGCACAGAGACAGAGTAAAAATACAAGGAAATGATGTAAAAGATACACAGAAAAAGTAAAAGAAAAAGTAAAATCAGAAACCTCTTAGAACGGGGAAAACATTATTCAAAATTATTTCGATGATATTTATACAAAAAACTTAGTTTTAACCTGATTTTTTTCAAAGGTGGTTTTCTAAATTAATAAAAATAAAAGAATCATTAAAATCGATGCTGTTTCTGACGACTTCCAAGGAAAAACTTCTATTACACTACTCAGTCTACAGCTAATATTTCCTTCTAGTTTGAAAACTACGTAAAAACCATAACAGAACTATAGTCGGGTACCTACTTGCCCAATAGCATGAACACAACTTCCGCAGCATGGCTATGATTAAAATAGTAAAAACAATAACACAACTATCGTAGAATTTGTTTGTCTGTTTGTTCAAGGACGAAAATATACTTGGCGTTATTTGAGTAGTAAACTTTGTATAATTGTATCATGTGGTTGTTATCATTGTATGTTATGACATAATTATATGGATTAAGTTGTGTAATTATATTGTCGTTTGGTTAATAACAATGAAAAATGATTTGTTACTTGTCTTACTATAGAAGTAATCAGGTTTAAATAAATAAAAATATAAAACAATGGTGTAGAATTAGAATGTAAGTAGTAAAACTTTTGAAATTATATGCTTTTGTTAAGTACCTATGCCTCGAGCGAGACAAGAGCACTACGAGAAATTGAAAATTCGAAACAAAACCTACCAAACCCGTTTGGCCAACGTGGTATAGTGGTTAAAATTCCCCCCAAATTCTTTGGATGAGACCCATTTGATGCCCATTAGTGGGACGTTTATTGGTTGAAATGATGATGATGCCTTTTTTTTTTTTTTTTTTTTTTACTCGAGCATCACACGGCTTTTTTTTAATTTTTGAATTTATTAACCACCAAACACGCAGGTGTCTATAAAAAATTTTAAACACTGTAAATAAACTTCTTGGTTTTAAATCATGTTTTTATGAACTTTTCGTTTGTGCAAACAAACGTACGGTAAGCCTTCAACAAATCACAATTATTTCGAAGTTTGCATAAAATATTAAAAAGCAGCCCTATAAAGTATTTATTTATTCCATTTTCCAGCAGGATTTTGGCAAGTCCTATACGCGGCTTGACGCCGGGTAACTTGTCATGAACGCCTGAAATGAACCCACATTATTATAAATACAAATATATACAACAGAAAACTTCTGTCTAGACAGTAATTATATATTCTTGATATTTTATTATTATGAACGATAATATTATACGAATGACAAAACAGTAATAAACACATTTGAATTCCAAATCAAATGTATTTAGTACATGAATTGAATAGCTAATGATTTATGAATGACTTTGTTGTAAAATTGGAAGGCAGATTGTCCTTATTGTTGCTTGAATAATACACGTGACTTGAGATAACCAGGCTTTGTAAGTCTACCATATATTTTGTAACTAGGTCGTTCGGTAACTTTGATAAATATTAATGTTTGTTCAATCAATTGTTATTATAGGTAGGTACTTTTTTTTTATTAAAAATTAAGTACCTATTCATCATCAGCTACCTATTAAGTCCCACTGCTGGGCTCGGGTCTCCTCTCCTCTGTTTAGAGAGCTGAGAGGGTTTAGGCCATAATCCACTCACGCTGGCCTAGTGCGGGTTGGTGGATCAGATATACACTTACAATTTTTTCTAGTGTTTGTGGGTTTCCTTCACCGTTAGCAGATGCACCAAGCGGGTGCTATTCCTAAAGGAATGTGAATGCCGTTTCACTTAAACGTGGCCTGAAAGACACTGTTTACCAAAGTTTTATTAAACTTAACTGCTATGAAAAACATTGCTATGAAACTATGCATGTGACTTCCTGAAACAAGCATTCGTGTACAGTAATTCAGTACAGATAAGAACGTATAAAATCAGAATGATAAAACGCAGTTCTTAGACTGGGCACGCCAGATGCGTAAACGTACATTCACGTACCACTGAGTTGTAATGTATGGAACTGTATGAGACATGACACGTGGTATGTGCACGTCTAGTCGTCTACGCTTACGCATTCGATGTGTCCGGGTCTTAAAAGTCTGTCTCCTCATCTACTACTGAACAGAAGTAACAATAGATTAATTTGCTTATTTTTTGGACTCATAGAATTTGTCCGGGGTCAAATTGAAAAAGGTTGGGACACACTGCTCTTCAGTCTCAGTAGTTAATCACATTAAGTCGGTTCCGTCGATGATTTGGTTATCTAGCTAGAGCGAGGTCACAAATTTGTATCGAGCGATGATTGCACTTGGAAATCTAGAACAGTGTTTGTGTTGCATTAACATTATGGTAACATAGTAATTTCATTTGTTTTATTGTTGCGATTACAAATAAGTAGAAAGGTTCTTATCTACGAAATGAATATCAAGAAAATAAATCGATGATTACCTACTGTTATTGGTTTGATCAAAAACAGTGTCCCCAAAATCCTTTTGTTTGATCATTCAGGTCAATGATATTGTATGTTAAAAAAGGTGTAGATAGGTTTTAAGCGCTCGAAAAGTGGCACACTAAAAATAGTCTTATTAGCAAACTTCATCTCAATGTCCCGTTGACGGCGAAGGTATTTTGACATTGTGCATTATTACGATATCTATGTGTGCGTTTGTGAGCCATTTCCAAAGATCGAACGCTATGTAGGTAACCTATCTACACCTTTTTACCCATAGATTTAGCGCGCGGATCCTAGGTCTATGTTTTTACCCGACTGACGGGACGGGTATTGTCACGCGTATCTTGTATGTTTGTAAATTTCTTTATTCCCACGTTTCTCCCAAACGGCTGGATCGACAATTAAGGCATCGATTGATTCTTCCCAAAAACCCAAGTGTCCTTAGATAGGTATTATAAAAAAGAAGACAAAACGGCGGACTTTTGGCTCCAAATTGTAGGAAGTTCGAATTTTTTTTTAACCTAATCCTACTTGATAAAGTAGGGTATCAAAATAAAGAGAATCAAATGGAGATTACAATTATGTTGTACTAGCTGACCCGGCGTACTTCGTACCGCCATAAATAAAAAAAATCGTTATAAAAAAAAAGCGCGCGGATCCTAGGTCTATGGTATTTGTATTCTACTACTATACTACCTTGATACTGCAATGTATTTACTTTTCTACGAAAAAATATTTTTCTTCATGTTTTACTTTATTTCATATTTTACAATATCCACAATTGTTTTATTTTTATTAGTTTATGACTTTAGCGACCATAAATACATACAATGATAATTCACTGTCAAATGTCAAATTTTAGACCGAAAATAAATGGCGCGAATACATAAAAATGGCGCGCGGATCCTAGGTCTATGGTATTTGTATTCTGCTACTATACTACCTTGATACTGCAATATATGTATTTACTTTTCTACAAAAAATATTTTATTTCATATTTTACTTTATTTGATAATTTTACTACACAATTGTCATAATATATTCTTTGAATTTACTGGTGAATAATTAGTAATATATTCAAGTAATGAGGTTGTATAGTAAGCAAAAAGAAAAAAGAGATCTTTGATTTCTTTTTAATCTGTCATACTGAATTGTCATTAGGACTGACGTTGATAAATATATTAATATACATACACAAAGTTGAAAGCATGAATGTTTGTTTGTATATTTGATAATTTTAACCAAAAAAACACGGGATGGATGTTTACAAAGATAAGTACTATTCTAATCAATCACGTAATATTGGTTATGTTTAATCTGAAGTAATTATCTGTGCTTAGAAAATATTGGCCGAAATTTCCCCTCTAAAAGTGAAAAGTTGCTGTGGTCACAGGAACAAAATAACAGGTAAGCGAAGTCACGGGTGACATACAGTATTATTATAAGATTTTTGGGATTACATACATTTCATTTAATATCGTAATAACTTTTAAACTATTTGTCGAAATAACTTAGTGTAAACGACAAAAATTATCTACATTAAATGACAAAAGTGATAAAGGTATTTACATTCCAAAGAATTAGTTTAATACCATGAAATTTTTCACTTTAAATGCAATATCCGATTTAAATGTATTTCTTGCTCACTATTCTCTCTATATCGACTTCCACATAAAAGATAGGCATATGCTGTCGCGGACTTTTTTTTATAACTATTTAAGAGTAACAATTCCTCCATACATTGTCCTTATGTAAAACTAACGGTTTACGTAGAGAAATCAGAAATAGCTATAAGATGGCAGATTTTTCTCCGACTTACTTTACATTTGTTCTCATGGTTTAGCCAATTTACGCGATATCTAGATAAAATATA
This sequence comes from Laspeyria flexula, assembly GCA_905147015.1. Classification (NCBI taxonomy): domain Eukaryota; kingdom Metazoa; phylum Arthropoda; class Insecta; order Lepidoptera; family Erebidae; genus Laspeyria; species Laspeyria flexula. The sequence continues at coordinate 3,012,437 of LR989964.1, read as the reverse complement.
GCCTATATGTTATTCTGATGTATAAGGTAAATTACTGCAAAGTTTCATTGAAATCTATTCAGTGGTTTTTTCGTTTACTGGTAACAAACATCCAAACATCCAAACATCTAAACATCCAAACATCCAAACATTCTTACAAACTTTCGCATTTATAATATTAGTAGGATATTTAAATTTAATCAGGAATAATAATGACAACAATTTTTCGGTCTTTTTAGTGCGTTGCTTATCTATTGATTTATTGCAGTCGGGTATTTTTAATTTTTTATTTATATTTACTTGTTTAACATACAATATCATTGATTCAGGTACAATAATTCTCATCCAGTCGGTATGATTTGTTGAGTTATGGGTATCCAACCCGTGGGTGTCGTAAAAGGTGACACCCACGAGACCACCACTTTGAGAAAAACCATTTCAACCCATAAACGTTCCATTGCTAGGCACGGGTCTCCTCCAAAGATTGTGGAGGGAATTTAGCCTACTACACCACGCTGCCCAGACGTGTTGGTATAGGGTTGGTTTCGAATTTGCCTTTTCCCGCAATGCTCTTGTCTGCATAAGGTTACTCCTACCTTAGTCGTCTTTTACGACACCCACGGATTAATATGGGGTAGTGACATTATGTATTAATAAATCCGTTACTACACGGATGTAGTTTATTGTACATAGGTTATATCTAATTAAAATAATACATAAATCTTTATTGCATAGAAAGGTTTACATAAATAGTTTGTAGGCTCTGAATCCCAAACAAGCGTGAGCTGTATATTGGGAGTCAGTTCAATTCAAAATTCAATTAAAAAGTTTGTAAGTCGACGAAACGTTTGGTTTTTCAGTGCTCTCACTGTCACTATCGAAAATCTGTGTATCTTATTATAGATAGAGTAGTACTTGTAACTCAGTGGAAATATTGCGTTGGTCGAAGTACAGAAATAAACGAAAGAACGTAAAAACGTTTATTTTGTAGACAAGAATGTTGGGTCATTACACGTTTTATTATTTCACCGATTCAGTTACGAAATACGTAATGATTATTTTTAATAGCTCTCAATGTTTTGGACTAAAATCTCTGTGTTGCTTGTTCGGTTACGCAAAAGACATCATCATCAGTAACCCATAAAGGCCCAACTGCTTGGCACGGGTCTCTTCTGCTCTATCTAGAGAGCTGAGAAGGTTTAGGCCATGATTCACTCAAGCTGGCCTAATGCGGGTTAATAATTAAAAAAAAAGTAAGAAAGAAAGAAAGAAAAACATTTTATTTATCTTGAAATAGACATGAACAGTTTAAAGTAAAAATTAAAATTAAAATTCCCGCCACCAGTAAACTAAAGTAATAACACACATAACACGTAATTAAACTAATAACCTAAAAATAAAAGCCAAACAGACTAAGTACTTAAATAATAAAAAGTACTTAAATCAATTTTTTTTTTTTTTTAATTGCATGTTAATACCTACTTATCTTGGTGTTGTATTTTAATTAAGTCTATGTTAATGTAATTGGTGTTAAAACCGTGTTAACATAATAATAATAAATAAATAATTAAAGTACCTAATTTTTCACAATTATAATTAATTAATTGTTGGATGTTTGGTGGTAATTAACAAGCAATTAATTGTTAATTTCAATTAAAATGTGCCCAACACTGCCTGTAATACAGGTGTTGTACTACCTACTGAAGGCACCAGTAATCCATAATCAGAAACTGTACACCTTAGCATAAGAACTATTGTTTTAAAACTCTGTAGTTCTGGTTGTTGGTGGAAAAATAAACAATTTATTATAGGTACCTACATTATTGATATTGAATAGATATTATTATAGTAATTTGATAAGGCTTAATACAGTATAAGCTCTTTGTTTTTTGTACATATTTAATGAAATATTAGGTGGAAGCAAAATTGTACTCTCTCAGTACAATTTTTTTTATAGCCTGAGGTGGCTGAAGAGCAGATGGCCCACCTGATGGTAAGTGGTTAACGCCGCTCATGGACGTTGGCAATGTTAGGGGCACAGCCAAGCCACTGCCTACTTTGAAAACTGGTGGTAGTGTCTCCGCCTACCCCTTCGGTATTCCATTTTTTTGCATTTTACATACATATTTTTACATAGGTAAGAATTTTGAAACTACTTATACGATAACCATTATGAAAATATAACAATTTATAAAATTACACGATATACTTACTTTTCTAAAATCTGTTTCTCTCTTTTATCTCAAGAACTACTGAACCGAATAAAAACATATTTTAGTGTTGAATAGCCCATTTATCGAAGAAGATTATAAGCTATTTATCACCACACAATGACCAATAGGAGCTGAGTAGCGGCCAAACAAAAATCCATTGGAGCGAAGCCCCAGAAACCAGCTAGTGTGATTTAACGAAAAATAAATATTAAGTATGTATTGAACAGGAAAAAAACAATATTTTAATAAGCAGGAAATCCTTCAATAATCCTTATTAATTAGCTGAAAACTGTTTACAAAAGCGACTAAGCAGAATAAATTGTAAAATAGGCAGATTAAACTATATCAGTCCTGTCACATGGAATCGTTATCTGTATCCTTGAGACATATGCGCCGTCAAAACATGTATTTATATATATTATCTGGTAACATTAAATAACTTTATTAAATAATATTTACAGTATAACCTCAAATACTTATTACAATGTCGTCTCTTTTAATTTAAGAACATCGCTCTTGTCGTTAGAGTAAATTCCAATCCTCTCTTCTGCTAATTCCTTCATCTCCTGGTACGACATCATCCGTACCTTCTCTTTGATCTATACAATAAAGTCCTCCGCAGTCTACCTCTCTTGCCTGCAATCGTTCCTTCTATGATGTTTTTTATAAAGGAATCGTATCGTATCAGATGGCCAGTCATTTTTCTTTTTCGATTTTCAATAGTTTCTAAGGAGGTTCTTTTCTTTTCGTTTCAGTACCTCTTCGTTTGTAATCATATCTGTCCAGCTTATAAGCATACATGTCTTAACTAAATGTTATCTAGTTTCCAGAACTACCAAAATTTTATATAGGTGTCATATAAATATTACTAGTAATCGTTGTTTGAAGCGAGCGGTTGCGAACGCGCCTAAACGGCCCGGGAACGCGTTGGCCTAAGAGCTAAGACTGTGCTGGAATTTTCGTGCGGCAACTGAGGGGTTAACTAATATTATAAATGCGAAAATTGGGATGTTTGTTACACAATCCCGCCTAAACGGCTGAAATAATCTGCAAGGAATTTGGAATTGATGTTTTTTTACCGATATATATATCACGGCGGAGCTGGCGGCAGCTATTAACATAAGTACGAAATCTTCTATTCACAAGATATCTATAGGATACAACTTCAGAGGACAGGTGCCGAAAATACTGGCCTCATTACCACACTTGTAAAGAAGTAAAGCGCACAGGTGTTGCACATTTAATTGTACATATTTATTGCAATTATATCTATTTGAAATGTGAGTATAAATAAAATTGAAAAGTTTATTAGTTTGTTAGCTAAAGTTTTTACGCAACTAATTTTGTATGATGTGTTGCGAAAGATTGACCGACCTTTTCACTTGCTATCTGGGTTTAGATTTTGCAAATATTCACACGTAATGTATTATTAGAAGAAGGATAATCGGGGCTATTCTAGGATAAAGGGTCAGTTAAGCTCATTTGTTCGATAGAGAGCTTAAATGCTCAAAATAAAACACAGAAAGAGTTCAATTGTGTGAACGTGAACGTGTGGTTTGAACGTCAAAAAGTTTTATTGCTTTAAAAGTAATGTTTTTTAAAACAATAAAAGCAAAACAATTGTTTTTAAAAATAAGACTAATTAAAAACACTATTCAAAAAACTATCCTAAAAATGTAATTTAATTTGACAACATATCGATGACAGTTTTATGCGTGTCTTTAGTAAGTACACGTTATTGTGCATATAGTGGGGGGGGGGGGAGACACCGAATTTTTGTATATCAATGTTTCCAGGTCACATATTCACTGGTTGTTTCAGCTATTTAGTCAATTCCTTCCACTAGTCATAATTAAATTCAAGCTAGGTTAGTTACGCGGATTCGCCTGGCCTATTGGTGTTCGTTAAGAGCACCAAATTGATCGTCGGCACTTTTATATTATAAACACCTCGACTGATTTTGTTCCCGTGTATATTGATTAAGTAAAACCACAGTTATGTTGTTGTGCGAGTATAGGATGGGATTTTAAATGGTTGTGGAGGCTAATCTCTAATTGTATAGTATATATATATATATTTATTTATGTTATATTGTTTCTGGTTGTATATGTGTACGTAACCGAACTTCTAAACCGCTAGGCCAATTATGGTGTATTCCAATTTGTTTCACTATTTTGTTTCAGTTGTAGGACGAACGGAGAAAAGACTAGAGAAAAAAACGGAGATGCTATTATTGCGTGCCGTGAAGTTAAAAAGTTATAGGAAAGCAGACAAAAGGCTGTTTTCTTCTGCAAACAAACTGCTAAGATGAGCGTGAACCAGCTCTACTTTGCTAGTTAGTTGCAAACTGCCAAGATTGGTTCGGACTTCGGACACTTTCCACCGAAGTTTTCCAACAGGTACAAACTTGGAAAGTTTCCCTAAGGAAATTATTGGAAGTCAATATACTCATGTGTAAGTTTCTGGAAACTTCTGCAGAATACAAAATGGATGTATGCCTACTTCGAAAATAGATTAAGGTATTTAAGTGCCTATGTCATAGGAGTTAATGGCGCATTAGATATACCCTTCTTCTTAGAGTTATTACAGTACAGTTATTAGTTACTACAGTATGGGGTTCTTCAAAAAAGGAGTGAATAGGCAACGCGCTCGAGATGCCCTTGGTGTTGCAGGCGCCCATAGGCTACGGTAACCGCTTACCATCAGGCGGACCGTACGACAGTTTTCCACCGTCGTGGTATAAAAAAAAAAAGGAAGAAGTCTTAATTACCTCTCTTAACCCTAAAAATGTGATGTACATAAAAGATTTTCATGCGTAATTTGGACTCAAATGGTTGTAAAGTATCAAAGTGGGTGATATTTTCCACAACAACAATTACAGCACATCGTTAATAGGGATTTCTATGACCTGCGATTTTTGTCGCATAGAGAATACATTTGTTGAGAAACAGTGAAAATCCATAATATTGTTCAAAGGCTCTAAGTTCAGGGATGTTAGGGTTCCGAGGCATTTTAGGATGAAGATCTAGGTAGTACAAGCTTGAGGAGTTTTAAACATGCATGATACTGAGAGGATGATTGATTTTGTCAAGTTTTTGCATCCCGGCGTCTAATAAGGCATTCTTTATTCTTGTTTCCCTTTCATATATCTTTGCTTCGTTGAAGGTATACTTTCTTCATGCTATATTCTCTCTTTTCTACTCTTGAACGGGCCCTTATTGGTAGGACTCAAATTTGACTCAATCTCGCCTATGTATACTATATTTTATTTGGATTGTTTTTTGTAAGTACGTACGGTACGCGTGATTTAAGTTGAACGGCCTGAACATCTCGCGAGTGGCTGCGCAGTAAACAAGTGTGGAACTTACTGGAGACAGGAGCGGGGGTTGTTTCATACTTTTAACACGGGAAAGCTATGTTCAAGCCAGCCAAGTTAGATCACGTGTATTGTATGTAATTTTGTGTACAATATAAAGTATTTACCTGACTAATAAATTTTCCGATATAAACTCAATGAAACTTTATGAATCAATCACGAGATCTGAGCATGACAGTCATAAGTCCTGCTACTGCGTCACTGTATCTTCAACTATCATATTTTATAGTTTTGACATGAGTAGGTACCTATATGTCTCGACACTATGTCTGACGATATCATTGAATCAATATTTGATTGTCTATTCTGTTATCAGTTTTCAAGATTAACTTCAAATCTTATTGGTTTCACTTTTAATTTTAAAATCAGCTTACCAACCTTTTTTAGGGTTCCGTAGTTCTGACTAGGAACCCTTATAGTTTCGTTATGTCCGTCTGTCTGTCTGTCTGTCTGTCCGAGGTTTTGCTAAGAGACCGTTAGTACTAGAAATGTGTAATTTTGTAGGAGTGTGTATATCAATTACATCGACAAAGTGGTAAAATAAAATTTTGAAAAATATTTTTTTTTAGGGTAGCTCCCATACATGTGAAGTGGCAATAAATATTTTTTTTGTTGTCTACCCCATTGTGTGGGGTATCGTTGAATAGGTCTTCTAAAATGACTTGGGGGTTACTAACATTATTTTTCGATTTAATGGTCCATTTACGAAATATTAAACTTATAAACTATTTTTAACAAAAAAATATTAAAACGACTTCAAATCAGTACTAAAAAGCGAAAAATAAACTGAATTAGATATTTAATTCCAAACTAAAAAATACCTACCTACCTGTTTAAAGTATAATACCCTATTACTAATCTGTTTGAAGTCGGTGCCAGCCTAATGAGTTTGTTAAGCTACGTACTACTTAGTACGTACATCTGTTACCGCTCGCTACTTCACACCACCTCGTACTTGCGTGTGATCGTACCTAGTGGACGGCTCAAACTGAGTGATACAACCTCATTAGGCTGGCACCGACTTCAAACAGATTAGTAATAGGGTATTATACTTTAAACAGGTAGGTAGGTATTTTTTAGTTTGGAATTAAATATCTAATTCAGTTTATTTTTCGCTTTTTAGTACTGATTTGAAGTCGTTTTAATATTTTTTTGTTAAAAATAGTTTATTTTTCCATTTTTAGTGTACTTTTTATCTAGCAGATTTAATAATACTGGCTGGCAAACTAAGACGGAAAACCGAAATAAAGAATCTTCGATAGAAGGGAACGTCTATTCAAATATTCTAACAACACAACCTGATTGTAGAATAGAGGAATCTCAAAACTCTCAGCTTTTTATGTCTTTCTTTTTTCCTATAAAATGCGACAGGTAACAAGTATAGGTATACAATGCAGGTTAGATACTATATCGAAAACTTAAAATGTCATCTAAGAATTCCTTTGAATTATACAACTTTATCTTCCATCAAGAGCTCTCACCTCAGACACTTGAAATAACACAACTTAAGGTTTATACATGGATGTGATATTTAAAGAAATCATCTTCTTACTCCTAAACATTAAGAAATTTCTCTTCTAGTGACAGCTCACCTAAATAACCTACAAGAATACAACTATAGGTTTATAAGTAGCTAGAATGTTGAAAGAATTATCCTCCAACTCCTAAAAGTTAAGGAGTTATACCTTCCAGTGACAGCTCACCTGAATAACCTACAAGAATACAACTATAGGTTTATAAGTACCTATAATGTAGAATGAATTATACTCCAACTCCTAAGAATCAAGGAGTTATACCTTCCACTGACAGCTCACCTGAATAACCTACAAGAATACAACTATAGGTTTATAAGTACCTATAATATTGAAAGAATTATCCTCCAACTCCTAATAGTTAAGGAGTTATACCTTCCAGTATCAGCTCACCTAAATAACCTTCAAGAATACAACTATTGGTTTATAAGAACCTATAATGTCGAAAGAATTATCCTCCAACTCCTAACAGTTAAGGAGTTATACCTTCCATCACCAGCTCATCAACATGAGATGTTGACTATCAGACGTAAATACTTGAATAACTTTAAAAAATATATGTAACACGTAACATGTGCCTATAAAATTTGAGGGTTGCCTTCGATTTCCCTGATATTCCATCATCAGAACTTGACGTGATGAATAGGGGACCAATTCGGAAGTATACCCTTTCAAACAAAAAAAGAATTTTTTAAATCGGTTCAGGCATCTCCGAGTAATCGATGAACATACATAAAAAAAAAAAAAAATACATACAGTCGAACATATAACCTCCTCCTTTTTTGAAGTCGTTTAAAAAGAGCAAATTTTTGTTCCAGTAGGGCGTCCCCCCCCCTCTAAAAGCTAAACTACTGGCTTGAAAAATCTGGAAAAATTCATGATGATAGTGCATTTTATGAACTTTAAATGAAAACTATAGCGGTGAAGATAACTTTATTAGTTTAGCAGTAATAGTCGTTGAACTTGGGTGTTGGATAATTTTGTACCAAATAAAAAATCCTTAGCTTTAATCCTTTATAGTGACTAAGATAAAGTAGTTGCTTGTTTATAACGGGTAAAGACTTGCATTTAAAAACAAAATATCAAGTAAATAATACATCCATACATATTATAAAAGGCTTTGTCCTGCCTGACTGACTGACAGACAACGCACAGCCTAAACCGCTGGTCGTAGCGACTTGGAATTTGGAGGGTGTATTTGTCCTAATGTCTAGAGGTGTACTCTAAGAAAGGGTTTTTTAAAATTCAACCCCTAAGGGGGTGAAAAGGGATAAAAACGATTGTATGAAACTTCTTTGTTTTTTAACTTAAAGATTTGAAAATTTGTTATGGAGTACTACTAACTATCAAAATAAAAAATACCCTCATCAATATTTTTGACAAGGGTGGCTTTGGAAGGGTGAAATTGGGGATGAAACGTTGTATGAAAAGATCTTTGTTTTGAAGTTAACGTTTTGCATATTAGTATTGGGATAGGAACTTAAAATGTTGTTTTTAATGTTTTTGATAGGGGGTGAAATGTTAAATAGACAGTTCTTTGTTTTTCAAGTTATATGTTTGGTAATACGCAATTAGAACTTCAGTTAAGATGTGAGTTAATGGGTTGTTTTTGGTGTTTGAAAAACTTACCCTAAGGGATGAAATAGGTGTGAAAATTATTAGAAATTAATATGGATGTCGTTTTCAAGGTTTTCAGGGACGCTGATTACGAAAATGTTATCTATATTGACGTAAAATGAAATTCAACTCCTGTAGTGGGGTGTTGTAGAATTCATGAATTGCACTTAAAACAAAGATCTATGTAATATCGAAATCTACGCGGACGAAGTCGCAGGCAAAAGCTAGTGATATAATATATAAATTTGCTTACTAAGCAATTGAAAAACTTACATATCTAAAATTTAAAAAAAATAACACCCTGTACTTTTATGGCATAGATCTATAGGTTCAACCATAAGTATTGAATTATCTAACAAATGTGTTAAAATAAATACCTAAGAATAAAACCAAAATTCCACTCTGTATGTGGTCGTTATCCTAGCAACAGCGCCACCTATCTCTCTCGAAATGATCCAATCTTTCAAGCTGAAACAATTTAACAGACTCATGAAATTTCATTAAAATCGGTTGGATTATTTTCAAATACTAGTGTATATAGGTATGATGAACATCGTAGCTCTTTTGCTGCGGAACCCTACATTGAGCATGATCCGACATGCTCTTAACCGGTTTTTTTATAGATAGCATTTATAAGAATGAAGTCTGTGGACATGAGGTGGAAGAGACGGCAGGAGACCCCACAACAGGCTTGTTCCTAAAGGATTCCACACTCCTCGGCCATTAGCCAATGTGGACTAATCTTTGGAGTACTATCTATTCCAACTCATCTCGCGATAATTTCCGAGGTTTGCTAACGCAGGGCATCACGAAGTTATAATTATATGCCACAGCTCGTCAATACATTTATAATTAGAATAATAATATTTATGTAATTTATCTCGTAAAAACGATATTTTTAATGTTATCACGAGGTATAAACATAATATTCAAGGACTTCGACTCTCTGTTTCCGAACTTGAAATAAAATATTTACGTACTGTTTTTTACCGTATAAATTTTAGAATAACTTGTATACGAAAGTATGTTCTATTTCCGGGGAATAAAGTAGTGTATTCTGTTGCTTAAAATTTATTGAAAATATTTGAATCCAAAATAGTACAAGGCGCGGGTTCATTCGTTTAATAGCTAATATAATATATAATAGCCATCAATTTAATAGCTAAGCTAATCAAAGTTTAGGATATACAGATTATATACTGTTTGTGCAGTTTTGTATTCAACATAGCCCAATAGAAGTACACATAAAACCCATTGTGGGCACGGGTTTCCTCGCCTCTCTAACTAGGAAATTGAAAAAGTATAGGCTGCTCTGCTGTTCATATTAGAACCATTATTTGATCACCCATAAATTTATTTTAGGAATTATAAATATTTGCATGACTTAAATGTCTGAAATATCTTTATAAACACAGTTGAAATTATCCTATTATTTTTCGCGTAGATACTTGTATTAAGTTGCATTTTCATTTGCTCTGGTGGGTTTTATGGTTAAAAAAGTTGGTATCTAATTGTTCAGATATACTTACTAACCTACATAACAATTATTCGTCATGCCTTGGTATCTGCTTACCTCTTGGTAAAAGGCAAAATATAGTAAAGGTATCTTCTTACACTTATTCGATGCGATTTACGATATTTTAAAATCTTAAAAATTAAAAGTACTAACATAGGCTTATACTGAGTTCATTATTTACATAAATATGTGCCTGACCTATATGTAATAATAGCCTAACAAGCGTGTGGCTGGTTTCTACCACGTGGTGATAAACCACGTGTATTTGTTAGGTTAGGTATGTAAGCGCCACCGCTGCGTTAGCGGCCGGGCGGCGATGTGCGCAACCTTGGCGAATGTAGGTATAGCAAGATTGTATACAAAAAAGTTTGTAAATAATTCATGAAGAGTACATTGTTTGAGAGAGTAGCTACTTACTTGTATTTGAGTAAAAATAGGTAAGTAGTTAAATCGTTATTGTTGTTTTATTGATTTGAAACTAGATGTTGGCTTCAAAGAACATAACATAGCATCACGCCTTTTTCCTCGAAGGGGTAGGCAGAGGTGTTTCACACCCACATTTCGCCAGTTATGTTTGGTCCCATGAAATAGGGGGCGAGCCTATTGTCATCAACCGGGAACATTTGTTTACCAAACTCCGGGAAAATCTCAATACTGGAATTTCATGTTAGAAAAGTCCAATACCATTTTCACCCGACCCGGGAATCGAACCCGGGACCTCTTACACAGCAGTCGTATACACTTCCCGCTGCGCCACCGAGGCAGTTCAAAGAAGAAGATCAATCAATATAGTTACTTATACTTTACTTTGACTGGCCTGTTGGTCTAGTGGTTAGTGACCGTGACTGCTAAGCCAAAGGTCGTGGGTTCGATCCCCACCCAGGACAAATCTTTGTGTGATGAGCATAAAGGTTTGTTCTGTATCTGGGTGTAATTTATATATAATATGTATGTATTTACAAAAAAAAAAAAATGTATTTAAGTAGTATATCAGTTGTTTAGTACCCATAACACAAGCAAATATAATTGCTTACTTTGGGACTAGATGGCGCTGTGTGAATGTGGTAGAATATTATTATATTATTATATTATATAATAATAAATAAATTGGAGATTTTTTTTGCTATTTTTAAGCATAGAGAGAGTTTTAACAGTGTGGTTTTGATGTGTAAGTAAGTAAGTAGGTACCTACATCAAGATATTGTGCCGTTTTCGAGTGATTTTGAGTGTAGCTCTTTATTTCAAATTTCTTTAAATCAAATTCTTTTCATAAATATAAGAACTTAGTTCTTTAAATAATTTTATATTTTTCCGTATAACTCTATTCTGATTAACATAGTTCCTTTTCTATCTAAAACTAAATAAAAATCCTCAATAATTGTATTTGCTTTTGAAATTTTAGTCATACCATCGTAAATCCTGGTGGCTGAATGGATAAGAGACCGGCGCGTGTTAAACACGCGGTCCGAGTTCGATTCCGACCAGCAGTACCAATGTGGATTTCACTTTGTGGAATTTAAATGTACTAGTCATGTGACTTACCATCTGCTAACGGTGAAGGAAAACATCGTGAGGAAACCCACATACTCTAGAAGAAATTCTATGGGTATGTCTGACCCACCAACCCGCACTAGGCCAGCGTGTGTGGATTATGGCCTAAACCCTCTCAGCTCTCTAGATAGAGGAGAGGAGACCCGAGCCCAGCCGTGGGACATTAATGGGTTGCTGATGATGAAGATCGTAAATCCAACTGTTTCAAACCAAAGCTAGTTAAGTATAAGTAAGTAGGTACCTACCTATTTAATCTGTTCAGCAATTATTTTTCTCTTCGATGAAGTTACAATCGGAAACAATGTTGTAATACTGGCCATAAGTAGGTGGCACCTGTTTTCAATACATTTAGCAACGTTGTTAAACTTGTAAAAGGAAGTGGAGAATACACAGATCAAGTTTCATATTACGATGTAGGTTTAAATGTATCATGTTACATTGTTTTGTTTGATAAGCACTAAAGCTTTATGTAATATGTTTGTAATCGCACGAATGATTAGTCTGAATCTGTAAAAAAAAGTGTGCTAGTTAGAAACATCGTTTTATATTTATTGTAAAACATAAATTGGAATTATTTTACATTTTTCTCATCACAATCATCTCGATAGCATAAGTAGATTCACACTGTGACAGACGGATAAAAAAATGGACGGACAGAGCGGGACCATAAGGGTTCCTTACCTTTTTGGTACGGAACTTTAAAAATGAACGTTATAGAAGCGAAAGATGTATGTCAGGGTCGTGTAGGGGGAACGATGTAGTCTCAATCTGCCCTACTGTTGGGAAAGAGGCGTGATTTAATATTAATATTAAAAATGTAAGTACTCTCGATATTACACGTCGTAAGGAGCATTATCTTTCTTTCTTTGTGCCAATCTTTCTTTTAAGAAGGCAATGACTACAGCTTATTTGCTTGTGTTTCTGCTTCTATACCGAGTTTGGTTGAATGAACAAAATCTCAAACATAATAGATGTCCCCCAGCAGAGTTTTTTATAAAACATTATGCTTTTAAAATGACCTAAGAGCTAGGCTATTATTATAAAGTTACGATAGTTTTTGGGCAAACAAAATTCGATAAAAAAATTTAAACGGCTCTACTAGATTAGTGGAGCTGTTTCAAAATTTTAATTGTTTTTTTAACAGGGTACAGGTTCATTTGTTTTTTTTTTTAATTTAAATTTCGAATGAACTTCATAAGTAACAAAATTGGAGTTAAAATAACAGAGAAAACATTACCAAATAAGTAGTTCTTATACCTACTGAATTAAAATTTCAAAGACAATTAAAATAATTCTTCCGTATTTCACTGGTCCTGTGATAGGATCGATTTTATACGAGATAAACATTTCACGAATACAAATGAGTCGCCATATCGACTACTACGCACAAAATGTTTACCGGCTGGTATGTGTGGGTAGCGAGTAAGATAACGTTTGTACATTTCAATGTGTGAGTGGCCAAAGATTATGTAGTGGGGACTGTTATCTATAGATGGTAGAATGAACTGATTCTGCTACTTATTTTATCTATGATAAAGATAATGTTTTATTAGTTGCTGTTAATTAGCTGACAACTGTATGACTTTAATGATGTTTCATCACTTCGGCAAAGAAAATTGTATTTACAGTATACATAATTTATATTACTTATTTAATGGAGTGTTAATAGGTTGCTGAAGATGATGATTTAATGGAGGTTTTCCTAAAGAATAGTAGAGCCATCTACTCTTCTTTGTTACTCTAATGTTCTTATAAGTCGATTCGTTGATCGAATCAAATTGCTTTATCAGACTTAAATACATTCTAAATAATACCTAATTACTTAAAAATTTAAATTTGTTTTTGATTAATCTACCTATTATTATTTGATATTACTGACTCTGTACAAATCATCATTAAAATTGATGAATGACTGATCCCCATCAACAGTAGATAGAGTAATTAAATTTTGAAAAAAATTGGCTGCTTCTTTGATTCAGTAAAAAAAATTTCAAGGTCAAATCGATAAAGTGTTATCTGAAAAACGTCGCGTCTAAATTATTAATCTATGCATGTTTTGATGTGGCGCGTCCATGTGTGACGAGTTTAGAATACAGAGTCTATGTCTGTGTGAGTTTAGCTGGTAATCGTATTTATTTTAGGCATCGGCTACACCCGGTTCAGTCCTCCTTGCCTTTTCGTACGACCAACAGTGTCAGTGTTTGTGATCAAGTAAAAAAAGTTTGGAATAAAATGTCCGCTTCACCAATTGCAAGGCAGGCTACTCACAGTCACAGCCAAGTCATTCCTTCAAGGAGGGTTCTAATCTCGGATCCCTCGCAGATGCCTGATGTTTACTCCAGCACACCTGGAGGCACTGTATATTCTACCACACCAGGAGGTAATTGAACTTCTTCCAATATATAGGTCAATTCAGATATTAAGTAATACAACCTAGATAATAATCTGATAACTTATCACACCTACTTGGTGTCAGTAAGATTTTATTATAAATCCAATCCAATTTCAAAAGGCAGAAGTTTTAAATGCACAGACTTAATAGTAGAACACTAGCGTTCGTGTTTTAAATGCAACAAAATTCAACAACTGTTGACAAACTAAGAGTTCTCAATTCAAAACGATATCAATTTATAACCATAGAGTTCCAACAAAACAATATTATTTTTATTGCATTCGTAGTCAACACATTGAATTATTATTCAGTCTCTACGTTCATTTAAAACGTTCCCTCTGTGCATTATGATGTGTACTTTTATATTTAGAAGCGACAACGACCTCATGAGGCTCTCCATGAAACCTTGAATAGAATTTAATCAGTACATCCATTAAAAGTAATTAGTTTTAATTACTTAAACAGTATTGAACTTCATTGTTTATAAAACAAATCAATTACGATTACTCATTATGTTAACGATACTCAATAGCTAGCAGTTGAACATAACACAGCTATTTAAGATCTAGTCGACACTTACAAACAGAATAGTTTGCATTAAGCGTTAAGTAGTATTTTATGCATCCTTCATACAAAATAAAATAAAGCAGTTTTTATTTCATACAGAAATATTATTAGGATTCAAGTCAACCTACGCCTTGGACCCGGAGATCTCATCAAAAAGAGTTATCTAGGTCAACAAACCTATTTTCGTCTCAATTCATTAGTAACCAGGGAATAAAGAGGTTCTCCAACTGGATTTTTTTTTCTTGTATGGTACCTATGCAAGTTTAAAATATTGTCTATTGTTTAAAAGATAAAAACCGGGACCGACACAGTCATAATGGCTTAATTCTACATAAAAATATAAAACTGATTTCAATTTCATCGCTATTATAGTTATCGATTACCTACAGAATGCGAAAATATTCAAAGAAAATAATGGCACAGAGCACGTGGCGATATAACGTGGGCTGTAAACAACAATTAAGTTTTAACATGGTTTTTTATTATACCTATATACCTAATATTAATATTATTATTATTCATTTCAATTAAAAATAGGGGGTACTTAATTATTAACACATCCTACACAGAGGTATATATTCTTTATCCTATTGACGCGTCTTTTCAAACGAAACCATTTTTTTTTTCATCTATTATTATATTAACTACTAAATTTAATAACTTTACAATTCAAAAATATTAAATTATTTTTAACACATTTACTCGCAAAAGGGTCTCTTATTTCACGTTATTGTACGTTATTATAATGTAAAACGCACGGTTTATCAAGATGCCCTGTCTAAAACGAACTATACTTTTTTAAATCTTAGCAAAGAGTTTTTATGTCAGAAAAGTGGTCAATATTTTATGAATAAAATTAACTTTGGGAGATAAAATATAATAAATAACTATTTAATTCTTTAATTTAATTAATTTTGACCATAAATTACAACCTTATCTGTAACAAAACACAAAAATATTAATTTACTTTATTAGTAATACCGGCAGTTTTTGTGCCTTTGCCTTAAAAAAAAAAGCGCTGATGCGCACGCATCGCTAATTTGTGACAAGTAAAAATTGTTCCGCGCGCTTTTTCCTTTCGCTGTATTTTTTTTTCTCAGAGTTTTATTTATTTCCTAGCAAATAGGTAACAAACAAATAGGTTCCTAGCAAACATAAAACGTCGTATGACATACGTGCGCTTTGATAATTATAGCCTCTGCTTTCTTGTAGGCCTCGCCTCGGCTGTAATTTTCAACATACCGCACTTATATCATTATGTACTATTACGTACAGTTTTATTAAACACCTACACTCTTGTACTTCAAAATTACAAAAAAAAACTGAAAAAAAAAACATCAAAATTATATTTGCCGTCGTTTCTACGCATTTTCATAGATAGCGCTTGGGAAAGATAATATCGTTATTCAACAACACTAGAAATAAAACAACTCAATTATTCAACATAAACATAATTTTATTGGCCACAGATTATGAAGAAAACGCGCGAGTCGTGCGGCAACAGCCGATTTGTTATCTTTACACAAACATAGTAGTATCGCCAAGGGTTATATAACCAGCTAAACATAATATTATTTACTTTGCTACGTAAATATAACAAAGTCAATACTACCACGTGTTTGTATGTAACTTTGTCACGTTTTAGATAAAATATAGGTTAGGTTAAGGGCCATTTTGAAGGTAAACGAGTTCTTTGTTAGTGTTTTGAGGTTATGTTGTTTTTTTATGAATCCACACAAGACAGAAGTCACGTTCAGCGTATGTTTATTATTTATGTAAATAAAGTTTGATTTATTACGATTCACTTACTTAGGTACCTACATAAGTTAATTAGACAAGCAGCGGCAGCCTATTGTTCTTTAAAAAAAAAGTACTAAAGGCAGAGCAGAAGTACCTACAAAAATTAATAATAATGAAAAAAAAACTGCATGGAAGAGAACGCTCTCGAAAACAAATCTGCTGTTTAGTGTTAAAACTATAATTAAATCATCATCATCACCATATCAGCCCAGCGACGTCCACTACTCCATAATTAAATGCCAATCAATTTCAAGAACTTTTAAAATCAAATAATAATTCTAATGCACGTACTCACACGTTAATTGGTTATTGTTGCCCGAACCTAATCGACGCGTGCTTATTGCTCATTATACTTAGGCGCCATTGAGGTCAATGACCTCACGCCATTAAGAACTAGCTAATCTTAGTAAAGTTATTAACAGTGTCAACTGCCACTGCTCCGTTCCCTAAAAAGGCACCGTGATGTTAGTGACTTAGGTACCTATTTATTTATTGCAATTTGGTAAACGTTACGTAAAATTTAGGCACAATTGCTTGTTAGTTTATTACAATTTTGTAGGTACTCGTCTAAATTTTAATGAAATCTGTTACAAATTGCACATCTCTCTGTTGGAATTAAGACTCTCTATATATTATGAAAAGCATATTTCTAAGTGTTACTTGCGGAGATCAGAAGCTTTTAACTCTTTTAAGTCCTTAGCTGTCAAAGGCAGCCCTTTTCATTCACGGACCAAGAGGCATAAAGTGCAAATGTCATTGCCACAACCCAACCCTTATAAAACCACAGATTACATAGAGCAAAATGTTACTTTTACAATGATTTATGTAGGTAAATATTTGATTTAATTTCTATTACTTACTAACTAGTTCTTGGATCTTTTTTTGGCCACTACTACTCAGCTCCTATTGTCGTAGCGTTATGTTATATATCATCCGTGTAGTGACGGATTAAGAACACATAATGTCCCTACCCCCATCTAAACCCGTGGGTCTCGTAAAAGGTGACTAAGGGAGTAAGTAACCTTAAGCAGTTAAGAAGGTATCGTAGGTTAAATTCCCTGCATATTCTTTGGAGCAATGGAACTTTTTTTAATATTTTTAATCCTAACTCAAAAAAATATTTTCTCAATTTTTAATCTTATTAGTGTTGGGTCAGCGGTGTTTACATACAGTTGGACAGAGCGAGACCATGAAGGTTCCATTTGTACCTTTCTGGTGCAGAACCCTGAAATGATAAACCCTTACAAACACCGAGCTAAGACACTCTTCTCCACTCTTGGTATAGCGATTGCTTAATACGAGTTGTGGATTTGTTCATAGATGATGATGATGTGTGTGTATTTTTTTTTCTTTAGTCCGTCAATAAAATCATAATGTTTGGCCAGTGCATGGTATTGAAATTCTCGGTACCAGCCCTAAGTGGTTAATGACAATAAGCTACATTTCTTTGGAACATTGGAAGAATACAATTTTCTTTCACAGAATGTGGATAGATAATTAATTATACTTGTAAGTGTACATGCTACTGTCAGGTTCAGTGGATACCATGTTTGTCACATTCTTTGGCTAGTACATTGTGGCAGTATATATGTTATCTTTTCTCTTTAATAATTCATGCGTTGTCTATTTAAAATAAATTAAAAGACGAAAGAGGTTTTATTTCAAACCTATGCTTTCTGGCCTTTATAGATAATAAAATTCTACCATAAACAAACAGGTATACGGCTTTGAACCTCATTGTTTATTTTATTATTTTAATTATAAATAAGGTCGTTGTTATTGCTCACATACATAGTCATCAAGGATACCTATAGTAAACATATACGAATACACTTAAGTAAATAGTTACTCGCATTCTTAACGAATGAGTTCATCGTTGAATGGTATCTATTCCGGTTTAAACGTTCTTTGCAAATAAAATCAATAATACAATGGGTTTAATCACTGTGTTTGTTGATATGAGTCTTTATTTTTGCTCTTCTTAGCCTTTTACTAAATTTATGTGGTGGAACACATTTGCAAAACATGTCGTAGTCGTAGGTCCTTCAAGGTTTTTTTCGTTTTATTATATGAAAACCAAAGAGTTCGACACTCATGTTTTGCCGTAGAGTATAAAAGATTACTGTTATCCTATGATTTTTTTTTATCTTGTACTGGCAGAAATAAAAATAACAAAGTAATTTTCGCACGCGGAAATTCTAAAATAGAACGAGGAAAATTATTTCTGTTATAACGAGTGGAAGCTACGCAACTGTCTATTCATAAATTCATTCGATACATACCTGCTTACATAGCTACTAGCTATATTTGTTAGTTTTTAGATACAGTAGATTTACGAGACTATTCAAAATAAGTATGTTTTATATTTTAATTTAAGATGCATTTTGTTTTTGTCACCATTATTAATTTAGTTCTTTTTGCTCTTTCCAGGCACTAGAATCGTTTACGAGAGGTCGTTCATGATGTCGTTAAGACAATCGCCGATCTCGCAAACCCCACCGAAGTGTGCGCTTCCAGCTTCTCTGCTGAAGAACCCAAGTTCCGTCCCGAATGTCATACAACCGTCCGCAGCTCAAAAAGCACGCTCCAACTCAATCTCATTCGACGAAACGCAGGAAACATTCAGTATGGATCTCTAATAGGTTAAGATTTTAGTCATTACAAGAAACCTTATAAGTACTACACTGTACGATTTTTGACTATAGTAAGTTTATTTATATAATGCTTGCTATAACTTTTTATAAAGTACATTGTTTGTAAAACTCCGGACAAGGATTGTTTCACTGTGCGTTGAATTTTCCATGCTCTTAGTTTTTAGATTTAATCTTAGTTTTAAAATGCGTGACTGAACATTATAATTGCGTTCAAAACGCGGTCATTTGCCACTCCCACCAAAAATTAAAACAGCAAAAATCAATAGGTACAAAAATAAATTTTAAATTAAATTTTTAATGGATTGGATGAAAAGTTTGTGAGACCAAAAATTTTATTAAAAATGTGGCAAAAGATTTATGTATTGTAAATAATTTAATAAAATTGTTAGTGTACATATGCGTTTGACGCATAAATTAGTTATGTAGTATTTTTATAATATTATTTTAAACAGCATGTGCCATTGAATGGAAGTTGATTGGTGAAGATAATTTTCTTCCGAGTGGAGTTGCTGACATTGTTGTGAAATCTCAGAATTGCATTATCGTCTGGATTTGGAATATTAAATTTGTATTTAAGAAAAACAGTCACAGATTATTGTAAAGTTTTTTTATTATGTCAAATTGTATTATTACGATAAGAATCTGAGACAAAAGATTAGGTTTTAAAAAATGATTTTAATTTAAAGTTTTTGTTTCCAAAATGATTTTAATTTGATTTTTATGAGGTATTTCTATGTCATTGAAAACGATTGAATATATTAGTTGACAGAAGTTTTCTAACGACTAGTTCTGACGTAGATCTATTGTTTTAGAACGACATCTTAACAGCGTCGCTGTATCAGTCTGAAACTTATTTTATACTTAGTATATGGGCCCCATGTTAAGGCGTTGCTTAATAAATTGTTGTTCCAAAGCATTTAATGGATGTCTGTAATGACGAAGTATATAATTATTGTTCATTATCTCTCTTGTTAAATGTAAGGTGATGTTCCAAAATGGATGCTTATCAGTATATCGTGTGCGTATACTGCGTTGATATTAAATATACGACTGCCAGTAATTATGGAAATAAACAAATATAAATTTTATTTGATGATTTTATTAATACCTAAGATGGACGTCGAATAAAGAATCATCTATGACTTATAGGGCGATTCTCATGCAATAGAGATAACATGTCTATTTTAATGTTTTCTCTAGAGTAGTATATTAAAGTTAACTTAACTTTACAGTTTATTTAGTAAAAACGTGTAATATTTAAGTCGATACCCCTAAAGACTATTCTAAAGATTATTTAATGAAAAAATTGTGTTAATGACAGATTACTGGTAATTGACGTTTCTGAGTGCGGCAGTGAGTCTTTTTAAGTTAAATCCTCTATGATTAATGTAAATTGAGAAGCGACTGATCAGAAGGAACTTATTAATACAAACATACTCGTATCTTATACTGGAGAGAAAGGTAGCTTGCATAACTAAACACAACACATTTTACAATACAAAGTAGCTATTACATTAAAAACGCAAAATCTCACATTAGGTACTTCCATATGGTGAACAATCGACATAATGATATTACGAGTGGTCGATCTCATATGTATAGTACGCATAGGCACCCAATCTATGTCATTCACTCTGTTTCATATTTCTGTTAAATGCATGGGTACATTTGTTTCACTATTTTTTTTTTTCGTTGCTTAGGTATCTGCAATCAGTAAACTATAAGCAGATGGTATGTGAGCTCTGTATCTTTGGCAAAGTGGGTTCTCCATCGAGGACAGCTACTTTCATTTCAATATAATAGAGCTAAACTAGATTTTAAGCATTATTAATTATTCACCATAAATTTAAAAACAAATGTCATTTTAACAGAGTACCCGGGATCCCACGGACTTATAAATATATTTCAAAGCATAAACGTCCCACTGCTGGGATCCATCCATCCATCCATCCTAAATTTCGCATCAATTCTAGATTAGTAAGACATGAAGGTATTGATAAATATAGTGAAAACGAAAGTTGTTTGAACCGATACAATTTGCGTTCTTTGATCTCTACTTACACCAATAAAAGGCAAGCGTGATGGGATGACGTGCACTCAATGTAGGTACTCATATGCATATAAAATTGTAAATGTTCGATTAAGTCGTCGACTGTACAAAGTACCAGTTATTATAATATAGCAAAATATAACGTATGTTATCAGACACAGAGAGTACATTGTCATGCATAATAACACACCCATGGCCTTATCACCACATGACCTACATTAATATATCAACTAACCTACGACCTGATTAAAATTGTTTTACATTTGCTCTAGTGAATAATACAAAACTCATTTTAATAGATTTTTATACGGATTGGCAGGAGAGATCTCTTACTTTGCTTTAGAACCGCCACGAATTGAATTTAATAAGAATAGTAGTATATTTATACAAATTGTTTATACCACTGGTAATGGCAGATTATTCATCTACGCGCTCTGTAATTGTTAAAGAAAATATTTTATGTGGTGAAATCGCCGCGCTTGCCATTTCATTGCAAAGGGTACGTACTATGATGTATACTGTAAACGCCATCTAGTGACTGAATTACAAACTAACACTTTTCTATCAACATCATAATAATGTCCACTATTAGACAAGACAGGTAGGTCTCCCCAAGAGATTTCCGATTTTTTAATACTCATTTTAAAGATAGAGCAATTACTATTGAGTTTTAAATTTGTAAATTGTTGTGGCCTCTACCTACACCTATACTGGCCGAATAGACGACTCGCGTCTCCGTATGTACAAATCATTATGCTAAAAGATCCTCGCTAGTGTACAATATTAGTATTGGAGATTACCGTATCCATGTCTACGAAGGGTCTAATAGATTCGTTCCCTATTAAATGAGACCAAACGAAGCTGGAGAAATGTGTTTTTGCTCGAAAAAAAATGGCGTTGACATTTTAAGTTTTCTTCAATTTACATTTATCTACTTGGTATATTTACCTCCGTGTAGTGACGGATTAAGAATACATAATGTCACTACCCCATCTTAACCCGTGGGTATCGTAAAAGGCGACTAAGGGAAGTGCTTTGCGAGAAAAAAAAAGTTCGAAACAAACCCTATACCAACCCGCTTTGCCAACCCGTCTAGCCAGCGTGGTATAATAGGCTAAATTATCTCCACATTTTGGACGACACCCATGCCCAGTTGTGGGACGTTTATTGGTTAAAATAATGATGATTATGACTTGCTAAATTAATTAAATACATAAATAGGTACTAAAGTATAGTAAAATGTATGCTACAAAGTGTAAGAAGATCGATTTCATAGTCACGATAAGCAATATTTAGGCATATCGGGCACAAGGCTGTGTTATGCATGCAATCATTTATTTTCCATGGTTTACGAGAAAACAGTCGGTTTGAGATAATATTTACATACGTAACATTATTCATGGTATATATGACATGGTAAATACCTATTATTTATATAGGTATACGTGTCTATATATACTTACTTACTAACGTGGCTTAATATAACCATATTTACCGATCTAGACAACATACATACATATTTCTAAATACATACGTAGAAAACACCCAAACTCCGAAACAAACATTTGCAGATTATACAAATGTTTGTTCCAACCCGCGAATCAAACCCGAGACCTTTGAAACCGCAACCGTTTACACTACCGCTGCGCTACCGCAGCTGGCAACATTTGGCAGTGATATCGAAATCGACCAATAAAATATCGAGATTGTCAAAAGGCCCTCTGCCCCCTGATTCAGAGCTGTCGGAAAATTTTCGGCTGGAAATGTCAGTTTATTTAAAGGTAGTGCGAGGCGAGGCGATCCACGAAACCGAAATGCGGCGCGCGTGGCTTGTATTGGTTTACCTGAGTTACATAATTGAGCGGTTAAAAAACGCTGCGATTTCACCCTAGTGCGTCCTCACACTTAAAAACATAATGTTAAAACAATAGAAGGATGTAGAAATGAAATCTTAAATTAATCAGTTTTAATTTTCTAAATTAAAACTGATTAATTTAAGATTTTATTCTAAAAGTAAGTAACTTGAGCTGTAAAATAGTTTACGATCCGGGAGCAATCCGCCGAGTCAGAATCAAGACCCTGAAGTAGATTAACATGTCGGGCCAAGTACAGTAATAGTATTTTTCTGATTAGACATTCTAGAAAGCAGCTCGAAATTTGGATACGAATATTTTTTGCCCTAATGTGAAAGAAGCCTTAGGCGTTATAAAGGAAAAATACGTGAAACAAAAGTGACTTATTATAAAAAAGACCTTGAAAATCACAAAAGTATGAGTAATAAATAAATAATATGCTATTTTAACGTTCGGTTGCGTGTAGCTCGGCTCTAATTCTACGCATTGTTCGCACGCAACTGCGTATGGAGCCTTGCTAATGAGTTTCCTAGTACTTTTTCTACCTTTTATAATATACTAGATTCCGCACACGGCTGCGCTTGCCTGATATACCTATCGGTAAAGTACTCATTTAGGTTTTATTATAAAGCAGTCCGTGTAGTATTATCCTTGTAGTGACGGATTAAGGATAGATACATAATGTCCATTGTCAAAAAGGCGACTAAGGGAGTAACCTTATGCAGACAAGAGCACTGCGAGAAAATGAAAATTAGAAACAAACCCTATACCAACGCGTCTGGCCATATATAGGGCTAAATTCCCTAAACATTTTTTTTGGAGATGACCCGTGCCCAGCAGTGGGACGTTTATGGGTTGAAATGATGATGAGTCAGCGGATATAAAAACAGAGAGATTAAAACGGAAAGCCACTTTTATTTTTTATTATGAATATTCCTGCAGCTTTATTCGATTAAAGTGGTTAGTGACCCGGACTGCTAAGCCAGAGGTCGTGGGTTCGATCCCCACCAGGACAAATCTTTGTGTGATGAGCATAAAGGTTTGTTCTGTGTCTGGGTGTAATTTATCTATAATATGTATGTATTTACAAAAAAAAAATGTATTTAAGTAGTATATCAGTTGTTTAGTACCCATAACACAAGCAAATATAATTGCTTACTATGGGACTAACTCAGGCCACTCTTTTCAATCGCCATAGTTGTTACAATTTTAATTGGTTACAGTTTGAAATATCACAGAAAGTACAGAACCAAAACACAATACTAAATTAAATTCAATAAAATTTGGATATGAGAAAATAATAATAGTAATAATGAGCAATCAAATTTTAATTTGTTTTCGTCAAGAAGTATGGTATGTGGGATCATCACTTGGTACCAACTATGTATTAGAAAACGGTAAAAACATTTTGTGAACACATTGTTTAGGGCAAAAAAAGAAAAATTAAATTGGTAATAAGTATAGCATTATCTCTGTTTCAAATAGTTCAGTTCCACAGTTGCATTGAGATGAAATCCTGAATAATCTCATTTTGTTCGTAAGTATGTGATTCCTGTCACAATTCAGGTTAGGGTCAGGTAGGTCAGGTAGTCAGGATCAGTGCGTTATAGTTCAATGTTCAACATTCCTCCATTTAAATCTGATTAATTTAGTTGCAGGTTCCAAGACAGTCGGTTAGGCATTCCCTGGGACTCCCGATTATCAAAAATCGATGTTCGCAGGGGGTCATCGCTGTTAATCTTGGTTACAGGTAATCCAGTGGTAGATGTGAGGGTGGGAGTGTCCCAAAAAGTGTGTTGAAGTGAATTAGCGCCTGCAATAAAATATTAGCAATGTTTTTAAGGAGATAACATTTCGTCTGTTTTGTCGAAATAACTGTATAATATTCTATAGTAAATGTAAAGAAACAACAAAAGCAGTAGATGCACTCAAATATGCTCAAAGACGAAGTTCAAGTGGCTATGATGTAGCATAACATAAAGATCATAGAAAGACGTCTGAAGTAACTACATGGGTCCTTTGGTAAATCGACGTGTTAGCCGATATATGCGCTGGGAAGATGACATTGGACAAGTCGCTGGATCAGACTCGATTGATGTGACAATAGACAAAGACAAATGGAAATCTTTAGAGGAAGTCCTAAGACAGCAGTCTCAGGTCTCATTTAAATAAAAAATAATATTAATATTTAATGTATCATAATAATTATTTATTTATTATTATGCGGAAGGCGGAGGACAGAGTGCTATGGCTCGTGTTAGGAGAGGACTACGTCCAGCAGTGGACTGCAATAGGCTGAAATGATGATGATAAATAATTAAAACCACTTAGAAACTAATATTGTGAAACTGTAATAAATCAAATAAATGGAATAAAAGGCTTTTTTATTTTATTTATTTTTCATTTTATTTTGGTATTCTATAGTAAGTAGGTATCTCATAATTAAATTACGTGCGCACTAATCATATTATTATAGGTATTAAAAAAAAAACGAAAAAGATTACATTGGTTTGGTGCACACACATGGTTTAACAAGTGTTTATTTAAAAAAACCAAAAACCCGACTGCCTTGCCTTGCCAAAAAGTAGCCTTTGTCAGCTCAATTCTTCAGCTTTATAATATTAGTTTAGTATAGATATAGAGATTCGGGGATGAATACCAATATTATAACACCTTGCACTTCAAAATCGGTCAAACTATTTAGGTTACAAGCCGCGGGCAATAATTAGTGCATATATAATTGAATTAGGCTATTAATTAGCTTTCATCGGATACCCATATTGCGATAGCACTAAAAATCGTCTGTTTTGACAGTTTACGTCCGCCATTTTGGCCGTTTAGGCTACAGAAGGTCACAATGGAAAAGAAATGGCCACATACATCATACGCGCGAAAAACATTACCCTATTTTTGTCCGACGGGTAAAAATAGAATAACTTTCTATATTTTTAATTAAAAATAATTATAATTATTTGCCAGTGCATCTGAGTTTCATAATTAAGAATTAGAAATCTCTTTAAAACCTTTATGGCGCATAAAAAAAACAAAGATTTTAATTAAAAATCTTTATACACTGTTATCCTTCACGCAAAGTTCATTGAACTCCTGTTTTGCGGTATGTGCGCGTAGCACAATCTATCGGTATACTACAATCAATATTGAACTTAAACTATTGTTGTTTAGAGTTGATTTTAGAGTTGGTATGGTATGATTACTAATACGATTCAGCCCCCATTTCACCCTCTCCCTATGACGTTATAATCTGTGTGGAACTAATCGGTTCTGATATTTGCTTCAAATGTACGCTTCAAAGCTTTAACACGATTGGAATTTTAAAGTGACATTTTGTGCTGGTATGAACTGATTTCTTTGATATAACATGAATTTATTTAACCCCTATTTAAAGGAGGTTGGGTCAATAATCTCTCTAACTTAGGTACAATTAAATCCTTTTGTATCCCTTTTAAAAAGATAACGCCCGTACTAGTAGAGAACAAGCCCTGTGTCACGGGGAACTTTACAAACATTCAATTTAACGGACACAAAGTACACCCAGACTACACACACAAATATGTCTCGTGTGGGAATCGAACCCACGTCACTCGGCAAGGCGATGTTTGTATATCAGGGATGATCTGTTCTGGAAATTTTGGAATCAAATTTTTTTTTTTTTTTTTTTATTTAGTTGACAACTTTAACTATTTATAAACGAGGCAGGAAGTAAAATTTAAGGAAGGGCAGGTACGAGTATGTCCCTCATGGAGGTATTTTCCCACAATAGTGATATCTTGAATATTATTATAATACGAAGCCGTGAGACAAAAGCAAATTAGTATTTTTTTTTAATAATTGCTAACAACTCATTATTTAAAAAATAATAATAAATAAAAAATGTTATTTATTATAATGATAGCCACGTGTGTCACGTACAGTGATGGTGGCTGAATTGATAAGGGACCGGCGTGCAAATCACGCGGTTACCGAGTTCGATCCCGACCGGCTGTACCAATGTGGATTCCACTTTGTGGAATTTATATGTACCTACTATAGTGAACTGACTTACCATCTGCTAACGGTGAAGGAAAACATCGTGAGGAAACCCACATACCCTAGAATTCAAAAGTTCTATGACAATGAGTATGTCTGATCCGAACCCGCACTAGGCCAGCGTGAGTGGATTATGGCCTAAAACATCTCAGTTTTCTAGTAAAAGAAGAGGAGACCCGAGCCCAGCAGTGGGACTTAATGGATTGCTGATGATGACGTGTGTGGCGAGGTTTATACTGCTATAATTATAATTAATTTTATTTTCTACGCGTTAACTTGAACTTCAAAGGTCTCTACGACATTGGATTAGGTTTAATAAATTAATATTTTTGGTATAACTTTTTTACGTCACTCTTACTTAATCGTGTTTGAAAGTAATAAATGAAGTTAAGTTAAATAAATTAATATATTTATGTAATGTTGGGACAATTTGATTGATTGGTTTCTAAAAGCTCGTAGATTTGTTTGATCGCTTAGATCAAATTTGTTTGTCAAACACGATGTCGATCAAGATTTCCAATCGAAATTGTTTTGACAAACTCGTCAAACAAAGCTGCGTACTAACAAATAATTTGAGAAACACGTAACATTTCACAAACGATTTGATCACTTTCCCGGTGCCTATTTTTGTATTAGTTATTTTTGCTTATGTATGAAATATTCACGTAAAAATGGTGCACCCATCTTTGTGTAACGTCAGTCTGGGATAAGTTCTTAACTTCTTAACTCTTACTGTATTTTTTTTTGGCTTATAGTTATATACTGTAATATACCTGTCCAAAATAGTACTAATATTCAATGACAATCAACACTTTAATAACGTCCAACTATAAATTTATAGAAAACTCAAGCAATTACAGCAGAAACAATAAAAAAGAAAATTTCATTTTAATCCTTATAGAATACGAATGCTTTAGCAAACAGAGTCTAATTGAATGACTTGCAATATGCACTTTGAGTATTTTGTTACTGTTTGTTAAAATTGTATTAACTTTATCAACTTAATAAATTAGTCCTTTGCAGCAAAATTACATTGATCCGTTGTTATTTTTTAAATTTTTTATCTTGTTACTTACGAGGTAAAAGATTTCACCAATGATTACACAGAAAATTTACATAGTTAAATTGGTCGAGCCGTTCTAGCGTTTTGCGCTTAGTAACATTATAATAATAAATAGATGATTAAAACCAAAAATAAGTATCAAGCGTTTAAAAAATTGAAGACATTATTTGGAGGATCTACCTTTTAACGTAATTTGATACATTTCAGAGATATTTAAGCTGTATTAATATTGACATGAGAATACTGAGTAAATAAACAATAGCTTAGTGAATGTCGCAGTGTTGTGGGGCTTCAGGCTTTAAACACATTATGAGCGGCCTCGGGAGCACGAATGTTGCTCGTGGTGACTTTGATTCCTTATAACCCTGCCAAGTATGGAAGGTCTAAACGTTGTACTGTTCACGCACTTTCAACGTGCATATTTTTATTTTAATAGGAATGTACACCACGTAGGTCCGGGTCTGTGTAAGGGCTATAGGGACTGCTGCCCGAGGCCCCCGGATATAAGGGGCCCCCAGTCCCAATAGAAAACATTGTAAATAAAAAAAAATCATACCTATGGTTATGTTTATAAAATATTTATTTAATTATATATTTTAATTCTTTTAATTATATACTTTACACTCAGCCGGTTTTTTTTAATGGCAGTTGATTGATAATATAGACATGTCCCCTAGGGGCCCCCGAGTAGTTTCAGTCCAGGGCCCCAACAAACTCACGTTCCGCCCCTGACACCACGCTCGCACTTGGTTACAGGCCGTATGTTGTGGCCAAAGTCCAGACTCAAAACAAACATTTAGTAATCTCGCAAATATTTGTCTCGCATCAAAATAATCCACGACATTCGAAACAGCATTATATACATGGCGTGACCACCACTTTACAGAAACAGGTCCTTCACGTTGTATGATATTTTTAATGATCTTACGGAAATTCACCCGATCATGAGATGAGGCGCTTGTAGCATTGTGGTACTGAGATGTTCGTTACGAAGCAACACTCGGCAAGGTCAGTCCATGATGGGTGACCGTTCGTGGCAATATCGTTCTCGAGCGTCTCCGTGTTTCGGAAGGCACGTAAAGTCGTTGGTACCAGTTACCACTTAATGTGGTAGTCGTTAAGTCAAGTTGGGAGCCTTCTGGGCGGCTTGATAAATTCCAACACCAGGGTCTACCTCAAGCCCACACGATAAGAAGAAGACCCGATCATGCATTAGGTACACTATTTGTCTTTATACCAGCCGTAAATCGTTTATGGAATTGAAGTCCTGATTCTAAAGAAAGAAAGAAAGAAAGAAAATACATTTATTCTTCACATTTATGTGACATGAGTAGGAACAATACTACTTAAGAATAGAAAAATAAAAATAACAGTAATACAAAGAAAAAAATAAAACAAAGCAAAAAATAAAAGAAATAAAAAATATAAAAAATAACTAATTCCACCTATTGCATGTCACACCTGCGGGAATGTGGACTTTGCTCAGCATAATGCTGTGGCGCCAGCAACTAACAGCTGCTGGACACTCAACAGCGCTGATTTTCAGCAGAGCCCCAGGGACAGGATGGCGAGTCAACGACCCGTGTGTCGTGTGTGTGTGTGTTAGTGTATACTATATAAATACAAATTAATAAACAATACACATATAAATAATGAGAATTAAAATGATACAAAAAAAATAAATAAATAAACAAATACGTAAACAAAATAAAAAGAAAAAAAAAGAAAGATGTGTAAATGTATTATTTTTTTTTTTTTTTTACTGTTGGTAACATTGTCAGGGCGCCGCCTACTAGCTCAATGGAAGTTTTTTTTTTAGGATAGACGTAATTATGTCATCACAGGATTTTCCTAAGACATGCGTCTTAGTTACTCTAAGGTGTTTGTAGAGTTCCTATGGTTTCTTTCATCTTAGCCTAAAATTGTTATGATCCCTAAACTATTGAGAGATCACCTGACTGTGCCAATCCAAGACAAGTCATCAATATCTTTGTAAAGTTTGATAGGAGGGTTTTGCCAATAACATACACGAGGAAAGACCAAGCAAGACGTGACATGAGAAAGTTAAATAAATATAATACGAAAAAAAGTAGAGTTAGCCAATTTGGCAACGTCCAGTTTTCAGTATAATTGGCTGGCCCTAAAAAAAAGTAGTGTATTTAACGACTGCATGTATCTATGAAAATTCTGCAGAAATTGTTCCAGACAAGTCTTCATAAAGTGCGCAACCTGTAAGTTATGTTCTGGGGGTAAAGGTACTTTTATATTCTGTCTGTCTGGCACGGTTTGTGTTGAGTTTAGAGACTCGTAAAATGCACATTTGCTGCAAGCTTTTTGAGTGCACAAGTGAGAAAATGCATTTTTGAAATGCTATCTCCGAAATATTTTCGGATGGTTTTCGGCAAGTGTACAAGACTTTTAATTGTGTTATATTCGATAGTGCATTAAACGCCTTTATCGACTGTTGAAAGAGCTGAGTTCTATTGAATGACGACAATAATTCTATAGGCTATAATATATGATTGCAGAATATAATGTACAAGGTTAGCTTCCCTGACGAAATAAGTTTACGAGGAAATAAATAAAAAATCTTTACATTTTATAATTGTAACGGGTCGATGTCTGTACATAATAGGTATACTTACCTAATAAAGACAAAACAACAATTTTCAAATTTATGTTTCGTCGCGCAAAAACAACTGCATATATGGAAGTAAATGCAGTTTTCACGGACCCCTTTGACCGCAGGAAAATATCTTATTACTACAGATTTCCGCAAACCGAATAAAGCACGGGCGAAGCCAGTGGCGACAGGCAGACCTATGTATCCCCAGTAAATTAGAATATTTACTGCCTTTTTCCTACATTCAATGATATTAATTAAACTCTTCTCATACGTTCAAAAATTAAAAATTAATTAAACTGTGGCAGAAATTAAGTGAGGCCTATGTTCAGCAGTGGACGTCATTGGGCTGATATGATGATGATGATACGTTCAACCGGTTCAATACTTCGCTTTAAAAACAATATGTAGTTAGAATATCAATTTAAATTGTTTTATAGAAAAGGTTATCTAAAATGAGGTTTTATGTACCAATTGCATTCAATATAATCCTGACAATAACTATTGGAAATGCCGCCGTTTTCAGTTAACTTCTGTCCCCTGAGAAGTTATTGAGCATAATAGATAGAAGAGCTCTTAGTAAACCCTTATTTATGTCTATTACTTTATTAAGTAATATTCTATCTGTCCGGCAGGTCATTTATCTTGCCGAGCTATAATAAAAGCCATAAAATACCTACGCCACAGAATGGCTTTAGTATTCCGTTAATGGCGCATTTTCTACGAATAGCCATTAGACGCCATGTCTCCGTATAAAATGCCTCGTTTTATAAAGAAAATTGTGACGCATCGTACTTGGAATTCACAAGCACAGCTTGATTAACATGTAGATGCAATTACTCTCCGTTGCAGTCTACGGCAGGTGAGCTTTAAAACTCGCTCACGTTGAAGCTCTTAATGGCGTGGCGGTTTTTTCATTTTGTTTTATTTGAAATATTGAGGTCAGGTCAAAATCAACCTACATTTGGCAGAGCCGCGACCAAAGGTACGAGCGGAGCGAAGTTGGGCCCGATTGGATTATGTCCCGGGAGCTCCGCCGCATTATTATGTAACATCCGCAATAATCCACCTACATCTTCCTGTCTTTTATCCTATCTACACGAACCATGATGCTGAATAACAACTTTCTTAGAAATGTACCTACAGAAAGCATACATTGTCCGCTACGCTAGTTATATCGTAGCCGTGTGTAAAAGTGAAAGATCAATGGTCGTCGTAACCCTCCACATCAAGATATAATGTAATAGAGCCACTATCAACTTATTACTTGTCGCCTAAGCCTGTAATCGTGACATCTTCAGTGAGGAGTCCAGACTTAATTAGAATTAATAACCGATAAGTAATTCCGTGGTAGAGCGACGGTGCGACGAGCCAGGGGTTTGTTTACCGGGGTGGCGGGGGGTGGCGGGGGTAGAGGGGATGGTGGCTGCGGTGCGGGCGCGGGTCAGCTGCTGCGCGCGCCGCGGTCGATAGGCGGGCGGCAGAGCGCACGCGCGGCCCTATTGAGCCCACACGGGCCGCCGCCGCCGCCGGCCGCGAACGTGATGCATGCGGGCACCTAGCGCCTGCACGCGCGCGGGCCTCATGGGCACCGTGCTGAGCTTCAGCCCGCGCGAGCGGCGCCCTCCGGCCGCCGCGCCCGTCTGCGACCGCGCCGCCCTCGCCTACTCCTACGAGCGCCTCAACAATGCCAAGAATCGCGAGAACCGCGAACTGACGCGCGACGAGCGCCGCGCCACCCTCGACGACGCCGCCAAGATTATATCGGAGAAGACGGCGCTCGAGAAGAACCTCAAGAAACATTCGCTGTTCATAAACGCGCTCTCGTGGAAGCGATTCTCGACGGCCAACAACAACAAAAAGAAGTTGGAATGCAAGAGCAAGAGTGTGACAACGTTCCGTGCACCGCTGACGGACAATGTTCCGCTGGACCGCAACAAGAACGCGCACGTGGGCGGCGGCTACGTGCGGGCGCTGCCGGCGCCGACGCCCGCGGCGCCCGCCGTCACCGACGTGGCGCGCGCCAACGCGCTCAACAACAACGTGTGCTACGACAAGCTGCCGCCCAGCGCCGCCGCGCCCGTGCTCGTGCCGCGCAAGACTGTCATCCAGGCTTCCACCTCCGAGCTGCTCAAGTGCCTCGGCGTGTTCCTGCACTCACGCTGTCACCGCCTGCGCGACTTCCAGGCCGGGGACGCCGTCATGTGGCTGCGGACAGTTGATAGATCGCTGCTCTTGCAGGGATGGCAGGTAAACAACCTTATCCATACATAAACATAGTTAACGTATTCGACAACAACACTCAGATGATGCGCTAGAAACAGTGGTCGACATTGTCACCTCCGATTAGGATTTGCATAACAATACAACGACAAATTTCTAGTTAGTCACTACAACTTTGTTAAAAGATACATTGTCTGAAATAGTCACTGCAGGTTATGAAAAATAGTGTAATACTGATTATATCATAACTGAGTACTGAAAAACAAATGCAGCGAGCACAGTCCATGACTAGTTTACGATGACCGTGAGCGGCTTCCCATATACATTTTGTTCTATTTAGTTAATATATTAGTCACTGTGAAATAGAACAATAATACGACTTGCTAATTTAGAGTCATTAGCTGCTATGAGTATAACTGCAGTCATGCATTATACGATTTATACCTTTTGTCCAAATAGATTACGAGTTTTTTTGTTGTGAGCCTGTACATAGATATCTATAAGTAGTAGCTATGAGTACATGTATTTAGAGTCCACTATGTCAACTATATGTGGCATTTTGTGTCATAAATAAAACCTACTCGTACATACATTGCGGGTCTAAGCTTAAAGAATAATAATCAAAGGCATTTCATAAGTTGAATATTTATCCCTATGTCAATCTGATGCACAAGGAAGTGAAGAAACCATTTAAATATAAAGAAAATTTACTCCCGTTGCCAAGGGAAAAAAACCTTCAGAAAGGTAGTTTACATACGCCAATACATTTATAATTTAAGCCCAAGAACAAAGCTTTCTTTTCAAGGTTCTCCTTAATAGCAGTCTTAAATTTTAAAGTCAATCGATCAACTTACGTCTAAAAAAAATATCAACACTATATTGCATAATGAAAACGTTTTGAAAGACATAAATAGATATTTTTTTTAAGATTTTTATTCATTTGCAAATTGCGAGACATACTTAGTTTGATTTTTTTATAATATTACTCAAAATAGGGGAAAAGTAAGAGAGATGAGGAAAATAGGCGTTTCTCCCCTTCATATAAAGTGGCTGTATATTTATATACACGCAATATGCTAAAAGCCCACATCTAAAATTCATCGCAGCACCCGCAAGGCTTATACCTACATCAGAATCTTAGTAACCGTCATCACGCAACCAGTACAACTTCATTCAATATAAATAGGGGGATTCGAAATGTACGTCAGGATCGATATGGCGATATACCATCAAGAACTTGCCTTTCTTTAACGATTTGGGCTTTGTTTAGAGCGAGAGGGCGATATCCATTGAGTGGCGCGATGTTTCTCCTGTGCTCTACGAATTGTTTTGTGCAATATTAAGAAGTCATGGTTACGACGTTCTTTTATTTCGAAATCTTTTGTTTTGTTTTCATTTTTTATAAGAAATTATTACGTAATTTGAACATGCCAGTATTTAAATAATTTGCAGTTAAAATTAACAAACTTATTTATATAAGTTAGGTGTTTTTATCGATTCATTTCAAAAAGAGTTTTACTCAAAATTAGTTAGAATTTTTCTGTGTTCCAATACACTATTTATTTTTCTTATACTTTAATATCATTCGACATCAATAGTGGTTTACATAAAGATATCGGATTCCGATATTTATTATTGTGCGGTTAAGCCTCTGATGCAAACAGGATCTTCGACTGACCTTTGTTGATGTTTTTATTTATGATAAATCTGTTTTCAACTAAAGAAAAACACAGCTATCATTTCGCCTGGCTTGTTGATGCAACTACGCATAGACGATAGAGCGCCCTTTTCTTTGACCCATTATTATTTATGAATACCGTTTCACTGTTGGATCAATATTGTTTATTATGGAATACCGATTAAAATCGCGTGCGGGCAATAAATTATTTTATTTGATGACGGGCAATCGTAAGTATAATGAAATGGGACAATAAAAGGAGCGAGTCCTTATTTTGAATCTGATATGGTCTGGTGGCTGAATGGATAAGGGACCGGCGTGGCGTGCAAATCACGCGGTCCGAGTTCGATCCCGACCGGCAGTACCAATGTGGATTCCACTTTGTGGAATTTATATGTACTAGTCAAGTGACTTACCATCCTGCGAACTGTGAAGGAAAATATCGTGAGGAAACCCACATACTCTAGAAGAAATTCTATGAGTAGGTATGTCTGATCCACCAACCCGCACTAGGCCAGCGTGAGTGAATTATGGCCTAAACTCTCTCAGCTCTCTAGTTAGAGGAGAGGAGACTCGAGCCCAGCAGTGGGACTTAATGGGTTGCTGATGATGATAGGTTGAACTTGTTGTTATTTGAAAATAATTCCCAAGACACGGATCTAGTACCCAAAAGTTGTTTTCTTAATAATAATAATAACTGCCTCGGTGGTGCAGCGGGAAGTATATACGACTGCTGTGCAAGAGGTCCCGGGTTCGATTCCCGGGTTGGGTAAAAATGGTATTGGGTTTTTCTATCAGGAAATTCCAGTATTTCGATTGTAGATTTTCCCGGAGTTTGGTAAACAAATGTTCCCAGTTGATGGGCTAGGGATAGGCTCGCCCCCTATTTCATGGGACCAAACATAGCTGGCGAAATGTGGGTGTGATACACCTCTGCCTACCCCTTCGGGGAAAAAGGCGTGATGCTATGTTTTTTGACGTATGTAATAATAATAGCAGATAAGTGTTTGATAACTTATCCAAAACTTAGTTGTCAGATTGGTGATAAATCTAATATTTTATAATTTTTTTCAGTAGCTGATGCCCGGGGCTTCGTTCCCGTGGGTCTTTGTTAAGCCACTACCCAGCTCCTATTTTTGTAGAGTGATGTTATATAGTCTGTAGCCTTCCTCAATAAATAGGCTATCGAACACTAAAAGATTTTTAAATTCGGTTCTGTAGTTCTTGAGATTACCGCGTGCAACCGAACAAACAAACTCTCCAGCTTTATAATATTAGTATAGACTAGAAGCCGCGTGGGGCTTCGCTCCCGTCGTTCTTTATTTGGTCACTGCTCAGCTCTTATTGGACATAGCGTGATGTTATATAGCCATTCTTAATAAATGGGCTATCCAACACTAAAATATTTTTTCAAATCGGCCCAGTAGTTCCTGAGATCCAAGCGTTCAACCAAACAAACAAATAAACTCTTCAGCTTTGTAATATTAGTATAGATATAAAATCTGTCACTTATGTCTCGGATAGTTTATCAGATACTTATCTGCTAGAGGTTAGATAGGTCCTGAATGTTATAAATAAGAAAAAGTCAAATATTATTTTCGTCTGACTCATAAAATCGAACTGAATATATATTTACACAGCGCCATCTACACCAATGTAAGCTAATATATGTACTTGTATTATGGGATCAAGACAACTGATAAACAAACATACAATACATATTGATATATAATACCTTTGGGTTCAATTGTCGTATACCTAAACCATTTTGGCCAAATTGAGTTATATATGTACATCATTTTGTTCAGATTTTTTTTCTTTATCGATCTGTATATTCGAAGTTTCCGAATTCGCAAAAAAAAGTGTTTATACGACCCAAAAAATTTGGGTCCTCATGTCTCAAAACAGATAAATGAACCGAATGTTTATTTTTTTAAGTTTTGTTAAGTACCAAAATTTTTACCAATCCAGGTCGTAAAATTTGCGTTAATTGGGGTGTAATAACCATAGTTATTAATTATAGGTAGTAATTATAGTATAAGTTGACTTTTTTCGTGACGTTAATCCCAACTAACTTTTAAATTAAAAAAGATAGATT
The DNA here is from genome assembly GCA_905147015.1 of Laspeyria flexula. Lineage (NCBI taxonomy): Eukaryota > Metazoa > Arthropoda > Insecta > Lepidoptera > Erebidae > Laspeyria > Laspeyria flexula. The sequence goes on along the minus strand of LR989964.1, from coordinate 2,975,605 downwards.
TGTTTTGATGATTTAGCCTTCTTCAAATTCTAAGAATCTTAGTTCTTGGTCATTATTATGTATCTTCTAAAATAAAAAAGTTATGATTTTTTTTTAAAACAAAATAGTTTTTTTGCTCTCCTGAAAAGTCGGGTTTTGGATTATACGACAAATGTACCCAAAGGTATCGATATATATATTTCTAAACACATCTAATATACATAGAAAAGCACGCATACTCCGAAACAAACATTTGTAGTTCATACAAATGTTTGTTCCGACGGTTTCCTCACGATGTTTTCCTTTACCGTGAGCAGATAGTAAGTCACTTGACTAGTACATAAAATTCCACAATTAGAAATCCACATTGGTTTTGGTCGAAATCGAACCCGGACCACATGATTTGCTTGCCGGTGCACTTATCCATTCGCCATTACAACCCATAAATTTCCCACTGCTGGGCACAGGTCTCCTCCAAATATTTTTTGGAGGGAATTTAGCCTACTATACCACTTATCCATTGACACCTACGAAATATAAAAATAAGGCCGATTGCCATCAACTGGGCATATCAATTTGTTTCCATCCTCTGATACTGAGCAATTCCAGCTGACATGCTCTTAAACGATTTTTTATTTATGTAAATTAATATTTATTAATTCTTTATCCATATTGTTTATAATTATATAATAAATAAGAATTTTATTTACATATATGTATTGATTTATTGTTATTGCTGTTATTAAAATATTTAAAACAAATACTTGAATTAGTAAATAAATAATAGTAAAATCCAATGAATGTAATATCTCATTATATTCTTTCTTGTTTATATCTAACTTAGGTTTAGCTGTTTAAAATAAAAATAATATCCAAATTACTTTTAAATTATTGTTCAAAACCCCCTTATTACAAAATATGAACTAAGTATTAAGTATTTTTTTAAATTGACATAAGTCATTGTTTTAGTGTCAAAGTTGTTAATTTAAACCTGGTTTAATGCTTAGTCTGTATTTTGTAATAAGGTGGAATAAAATTAATTTGTAATAGCGATAGACTGATTTATTGAACAGTTTTAAAACTTTCTGTTTTTTTTTCTCTCTTTATTTAAGTGAGTAAGGTGAAGTAATTTCCAATTCTCTCTTTTTCCTGCCATTTCTCTCACCTCCTGATACGACACCTACCGTACCTTCTCCTTGATCTGTTTAATAAATGTCCTCTTTGGTCTACCTCTTCCTCTCTTGCCTTCTATCTTTCCTTCTATGATGTTTTTTATAAACGGATCGTGTCAGGTGTATCAGGTGTCCAATCATTTTTCCACTTCTGTTCTCAATGGTTTCTATCATAGTTCTTCTCTCTTGTACTCGTTCCAGTACCTTTTCGTTGTTAATGTGTTTTTAGATGCTATTATTATACGGTATAATTTAATTTTTTATAAAAACTATACACAAATAAACAAAAAAAAAAGCTAGATATACTATATTATTATAAAGCTGAAGAGTTTGTTTGGATGAATGCTAGGATCTCAGAAAGTATTAGTCCTATTAGATTTTTTTTTTTTATGTTAGTTGGCTCAATTACCGAAGAAGGCTATAAGCTAATAACTTTAGGCTACCACCAATACGAGCTGAGTAGTGGTAAAATTATTATTTGTGTTAACTAGTGGTGTTTTGGGGGGATTGAGACTCCACCAAAACGGAGACGAGAAGAAAGAAAATTATCTTTAAACCCAATAGTCAGTAACACTTGACAGTTCCACTCTCACGTCCAACGAGTTTTGACACTTTAGAAATAAATGGAAGAGTTGGAAATAAGATATCCACTAAAAACTAATCTTTATTGGATCTTATAATCGGATAAAAAAAATAATCGGATAAAAAAAATTACGGGACCTATTGCGTCGGGAAATAGTCGGCGTGCGGACATTGAAATTCCATTGATTGTTTTCAAAAATATATCTTTTCTTTTCTTCTATTTTTCGTGACACCTACACTTTGAGTCCGGATCAAATGCAATGCCTAACAATGGAAATATTTCATTCATAGACCTAGAACCTGCGCTACCACTAATTTCATAAAATGAACCGCCGCTAGAGACAAGACATCCTTTCAAAGTCCAACATTCCATACCAAAAAGGTCCCAATAACATTTTTATTAAACGTGTAAGTAGCGACCTCTGCTGTCATATTTTATGTTAGGGTTAAAATTGGAATCGCGAACAAAATGGCGAGGGGATGCGTGTTATGTTGTCTGGAATCATATACCGTTGTATGTATGTATGTATTGCAACCCGTCACCCCTAGTTAAAAAGAAAGGATTATGTGTAATTATTACTGCAGACAGACGGTAGTCGCATATAAATTTTTCACGTTTCGTGACGTCATTTTATGATATTTTAACAGCTACATTTCTTTGAGGTTATTAAACAAAAGTTTATTAACCTCAAAGAAATGTAGCCGTTTGTATATGGTATCGTAAAATAGCTAATAAGCCAGTTACTATAACATTAAAATAATTTTTAATACAATCCTTTAAAACTGGTATTCATCATTATCATCATATCAGCCTAACGACGTCTGCTGAACATTGGCCTCAGCATATAGACGCCACAGCGAGCGATTCTGGGCCTCCCGCAACCAACTACGATAAAACTAGTGTTTCAATTGACAAATAATAGTTTTATGGATTTTGTTTAAGAAGTGTTTATTGATAAAGTCAATGTCGTAACAAATTCTCTATTCTTCTCTCTATCGTGAATTTTTTTAAGAATATTTCACAATGCTGCCAAAATGTCATGAAAATTGATAAAGCTCCCGTTTATTTTGCTTATACGTAACATTCACGAGAATGCGTATTACAAGCACCTTTACATTTGTCATTATTATTATTACTAGGCTATAATGCCCGCACTAATAATTTGGTTCATATCATAAATATACCATAAAATACCGCTCCTATATAATCATCTTTTATTTGTACCATAAATTCAAAGAAGAATACGAATAAAGAAGCTTCCCACATTACCATTTAAGTAGTTAACTTAACCTCAATACGTTCGTTAATCTAGGTCTTTTCGCATTTGACACACTTTGTTTTAGAATACTTCTAACGAATAGGGTCACTTTGTTTGTTTTGACGAATAAAGAAGTAACTCACAGACGCGTTATAGGCTTGTAGTTTTGTTCGTTTATGAAGGGCTAACTAATAAAGTGTCTATGTTTTAACGTTATCCGTGTCACACTATAACTCGTGGGTATCGTTAAAAGCGTCTAAGGGAGTAACCTAATGTAGACAAGAGAACTGCAAAAAAAAGGGGAAAATTCTAAACAAACCCTATACCAACCCGTCTGGCCAGCGTGGTGTAGTAGGTTAAATTTCCTCCACACTATATGAAGAAGATCCGTGCCTAGCTGTGGGACGTTTTGAAATGATGAACTAATAAAGTATATAATAATATATTAGTGACCTTACTGCCACTTACCGATTTTTTTTTATATTGACTTTTAAAAAAGAAAAAACCTAGTTCATTTGCCGAATGTTTGTACGCGCGTCACTTGAAAATGGGTTTACCGACGCGATGGAGGGGAGGGTCGCTTGACAAATTATATTTCTGTTTCGGTTAATTTCATGTTTGAAAATTTATACACAGCCTTAAGGTACAAAATTGTACACAGTCATAAAAGGTGCTGAAATTAGTGTAAATTCCGATATATGTATTTTAAACACTAATTGAATTAGGGAAATTTTTAGTTATATATATATATATATATAATTATAAACTGTTGAACTAGACGTCATTTTTAGTTGCTTTGAAAACATGTGGGTCTAACTATTTAACTGTAAGCTTTATAGGTATTGAGATTCTATATAAACACACCACCAATTTCAGACATCTTCAAGTCGAAGAAGCACCTGCCCCCTCTATTCTTAACGTTATGTCACTTCAATACATTTGATCACATTCCTGACAAGCTATTGACATGTCACGTGAACAATACCTATACTAATCTGACATGTGGTTAGAATGTAAAAATGGAATACATTGTCACTTGTCTAGCCCTTTTACAACTCGTAATTTCGTTTAAATTTTGATTTCACTGTCAAGCGTTTGAAATCAGACCACTATTTGACAGCAATATTGAAAACGTCAATCGAATTTCAAAATTGCGTGTGTGATTTCTGCATTTGTTATTTAATATTTCGCTAAACAGCACGAACAAAGTCATTAGACGAACAAACTGAAATAGGTACATGCTGATGTATTTCGAATGACTAAGTAAATAGCGAGTTTCAGGGCTATTCAAGGGTCCAGTCCATTATTAATTTGTCAACATAGCATTTAGGTAGCCTTGACACTGTTTGACAAGCTATATTGGCTAATATACTTATTAGTGTAGGTAATTACCAGTGATCGGAGTAGGTAGATTGAAATGGGGTCATTGATCCGAAACGTATATATTAATATGGACATTCCTCCGGAATTGGTGGATTATTAAAAAAAAACCGGAACTTATGTAGGAATTTTATTCTGCCAGAGTGGAAGGAGTCATTTGATGATTTGCCATCCTCAAAAAAAAGGTAGGAATTGTAATAAAATGAGCAATATTATTCTTTATTATTCTTCAAATTTTTTTAACGGCACACAGTCACGATTTGACAAAACCCAACGACCAATCAGAACAAAGGATTTATGTATATCTATAAAAGTTCTAGCCATAAAAGGCTAAAAATAAAAAAATAAAAATTAAAGCTTTGATCGGAATTCGATTGTTTTTATTATTCAACAGATAAATAATGAATTAATTTAGTTTTGATACCTTCCTTTAAATTTTGAATTGAGTAGGAATAATATCACTACCAACATTAACAATATTTAATTGAATCCGGAAATACCGGAATTACTTTCCGGGAAAATGGCTTATCCATGTTATTCTTTCTGTGTGCATTTATGATACTAGTACCAAAAATCAATCTACCTACTCCGATCACTGGTAATTACCGAACAAAAATAAAAACGGTTAGGAGCATGTCGGAGAATGCTCATTGCTTTTCGCTTAGATTATCTCAATGTCTTTGATGATGATTAGTTGATTAAAGCGAAACAAACAAAAACCTATACTTACATACTTTCTTACACTTCAGAGTCTAGGGGGCTAGACAAGCGGCAATTTTCGATTGATCTATCTATTCTATTATAACGATATGTCAGAACAGTACATTGACCACGTGACATGTCGATAGCTTATGTCAGGGATGTGTTAAAATGACATTTAAATAGGAATTTCGAATAGAATCAGCAAAGTCTAGGGGAGATGGGTGGTGGTTTTTAAAGTTCCGTGGACTCAGGGTAGTGAAAGTTACGACCTTAGACTGACCTTAGTAGTAATGACTCATGTTACTGACCAAAATTTGACCTCGTTGCCCTTTATTCATACACGTCACGATTTTCTACACTGTCCAACATTTTACTACCCACCATATAAGTTTATGGAAGCAGTATATCATAAAAATATACGTTTTGTATGGCAGCATATTTTCTTTAATTGCTGGGTATGAAGCCTTCTTGCTGCCTTAAACCTTCTTGGTAAATTAATCAAAGTAATTAATACGATTTATGAATGAAGTGGGAGCTCTTTAATTAATATTGAGTATATGGAAGTGGTGCTACGATTGGTCTACGTAAAATCGATAGTGCTACGAAGGTCTATCGTAGCGCTACGAAGATCTATCGTAGCGCTACGGAACTGTGACGTTTTGGGAACGTATTTTAAGCATATGTAATAGATTATAGAGACTTAACATAAGCTTCATGTCTTTTCTCCGAAGGGGTAGGCAGATGAGCCTCATATCTACATTTTGCCAGCTATGTTTGGTCACATGTAATGTAATGGGAATCGAACCTAAAACCTTTTACGCAGCGATCGTACACACCCCACAGAAGCAGTTATATTATCTTTATTATCATCATCACCATCATCAGCAACCCATTAAGTCCCACTTCTGGACTCGGGTCTCCTCGTCTCGTCGCCTCTAACTCTATCTTTATTATAAAAAAATAAAATTTTAAGTTACTCCCTACAAGAGCTGATGACCTTGAAACGACTGCACCAATTTCAATAAAACATGTTTAACAACCATCACCATCTCAAGCAAAAGCGCCGCATCAAAATAGGCCCATTCGTTTAAAAGCTACGTTGCCGCAGACAGGCACAAACACACAGATACACAAACTTATAACATCCCTCTTTTCGCATCGGGGTTTAAAACTTAATGTGATTACAATCTTAATATTTAGCTCAAAAACCGTGACATTGAAAACAACTTCAGATTTAAAAATAACTAAGCTAGTATTAACAGGTATTAAGAAGGAACCCTGAAACTTATAGGGTGTCGCGTCGGTCGATCGATATATTAGCTGAATGAGTCACACGAGTAATATCTCCACCCACCTTTATTAACAGTTAATAAATAACTGATGGGTGACCAAGTAAAAATAGATTGTTTTACCACTCCCTTTTCATTCATTGGATGTAATATGTGAATAGAAAGAAAGAAGAAAGAAAAATATTTTATTATGTACGATAAATACAAACGGCGCACAACATAATATAGATCTTAGAACCTAAAAACACAGATTTTATTTTATTTATTTTATTTTATTTTTATTTTAAAATATTTCGGATACTTACAGCTAGAAACAGGATCAAATCAAATCAAATCAAATATTTTATTTTGTAAACACAGGTCAGTTTAGGTGTTATTAATAATTGTACAATGCATTCTCTATGTCCCGCCACCAATAGGCATACAAAATTTATACATTAAAATCAAATTCAATTAAAAATGTCAAGAATTAAGATTTTAAATATGTAGGTAGATATTAATATTGTCATGTAAATACACCAAATAAAATGTCACAATCACATTAATAAATAATTTGTCAACCAAAGAGGAATAAATATAAATGTCAAAAGGAAATAATTGATGTCAACCAGTATACATACACTAACAAAATAGCAATAAGTATAATAAATTAGGCAGTCGTGTAATTATAAATGCGTATCTGCTAAACATTCTGTAATACTGTAGTACCCTTTGGTCAGTAATAAGTGTTTTACTTATAAACTTAACTATAAAATATAATGGCCATTTACAAGTTTCCACTTATAGATATTTCGGTATTAATGATTAAAGGTCGATAAAGAAAGAGTTAGCAAATTATGAAAAACTATACAAACTAAAGTTAATTGAAAAAGTTCTTAGCTAAAATATTTTTAAGTTTATAAACACTGGTATTAAATAAATCTAGGTTATGCTGAATTGAAAGTTCGTTGAACAGTCTACACGCACGTATAAAGAAGAGTTCTGCCTATATTATATACACATATAAACTATAATAATTTTTTCCACTTTTTTTTACAATCTGTGGTGGCTTTTCCCATTGAAACTGTCAGGCAGATTGACAGATTCCTAATTGTGACGTTTACAAGTCACTTGGACTTCTAAACGTCATTACGTCACAACCAGAAATACGTGGCAAAATAACGTGTCACCACGTGCAATACTTTGAGAAAAACCACCCCAGATTCCAGCCAAACGATTTATTACTCGTATGTACGCCGCTAGTCACCGTGCACAATAACAATAATATAATATAATAATATATAATATAATATTCTACCACATTCACACAGCGCCATCTAGTCCCAAAGTAAGCAATTATATTTGCTTGTGTTATGGGTACTAAACAACTGATATACTACTTAAATACATTTTTTTTTGTAAATACATACATATTATAGATAAATTAAACCCAGACACAGAACAAACCTATATGCTCATCACATAAAGATTTGTCCTGGGTGGAGATCGAACCCACGACCTCCGGCTTAGCAGTCAGGGTCACTAACCACTAGACCAACGGGCCAGTCATAATATTTTATTTATTTATTTATTTCAACTTACATCTCTCATTACAGGTTATAACCACACTATATAAACATAAACATTTTAAGCACACTATCGAATTACGTTATAATCTAATTCAATAGTCTGCTTAATAATAATAGTATTTTACCTAATTAACTATTTGTAACTAATTACAAATAATGCATTCCTTGTGAATTCACAGAGAACAAGATAAAAGATCTGTTTGACTGGCAATGAGGTTGAGCATGCGGAGTGCACGAATATAATGAGAATAGAGTAGAATCTCTATTTTGCAATTAACTTAGGTCATCATTTCAACCCATAAACGTCCTACTGCTGGGCACAGGTCCCCTCCAAAGATTGTGAAGGGAATTTGGCCTACTATAACCTATAACACGCTGGCCAGACGGGTTGGTATAGGGTTTTGTTTCGAGTTTTTTCTTTTCTTGCAGTGCTCTTGTCTGCATAAGGTTACTCCCTTAGTCACCTTTTACGGCACCCATGGGCTGAGATGGGGTAGTGATATTACGTATTCTTAATCCGTCACAACACGGATAATTATTTATTATGATAAATATTAACTTAGGTATAATAAATAATTAATGAATCATTAAGTAGTTAGAATTATTACCCGACTACCAAAAAGGTAGGTTCTTTTTTCGGAATAGCTCTGTTAATGTTGGCCTTATCAATTTATCATTATATTAACATGTATTTGAATATGGCTACAAAATAAAAATAAAACACGCGTGAGTGTATGTGTAGTAGAATTTTGCTACCCACGTCAATGTTTTTTTTAGGCAAATATAAAACCGTAGCCTCGGGTGATAAATCTTATATATACAAATAAGTAATACCTAATATAAATATTTGTCGTTGTTTTCAGGACGTGGCGTTCATAAACCCAGCCAACGTGGTGTTCGTGTACATGCTTGTCCGGGAGCTCGTGGACGGCGAGCGGATAGTGCGACCACAGGAGCTACAGGCCGTGGTCCTCACCTGCCTTTACCTGTCCTACTCGTATATGGGCAACGAGATCTCCTACCCGCTCAAACCCTTCCTCGTCGAAGACTCTAAAGACAAGTTTTGGGACCGCTGCCTTCTAATCGTCGACCGCTTGTCTTTCAACATGCTGCGGATTAACTCCGAGCCAGGATTCTTCACTGAAGTGTTCACGGAGCTGAAGGCTTGTGGCGTGGTGGAGAGCCCCCCTCCCGCGCCCCTGCACCCCGCGCCCGCACCCCCGCTCGCTATCACGGCTGCCTGACACACAGAGGTTGCCGTCCTCAGGTTGGCGCTCACTGACCGACCTAGTCGAGTTTGATGTCGGCTTTTGACAGTTGAAGTTCTTGGTCAATCGTCCTCGATTTAAAAGCACGTTCTATTTCAGTGTATTGTTTTGTAAACAGCCGTTGTACATTTCAAACCTGTACAATAAAGCTACGGCGTAGTCCTCTACGGCGTAGTCTTCTACGGCGTAGAGGTGATTCAGATTCGGCCGTAATGGAATTGTAAACGTGCCCAAATTTAGAGTTATTTTCTTAACTGCGTTATAACTTTCTAGTCATTATTGTTTAAAGTTAATTAGTCATCGATTTAAGACTCGTACTTTAGGTTAGAATAATACATTGTTTAGTTTTATTTTTATTCACGTTTTTGATGTACAGATGCAAGTGTGATTGCTCAATAAAAATTGCTTATAGATATGAAAACTTAAATGAAAATTGCCACGATTGACCAAGACTTAATATGTCATTGTAACATACTGGCGAGTGAGAGGTAACTATTAACATATACGAATTATGTCCGCGTACATAGTCGATAATATGACTTTGAATTAATCTTGAAGAAAGAATGTGATATATCTAAGGGACACCACTTATTTTCAAAACATGAATGGGATCGGAACATCTATTAAGACTTGGTAAGATTGCGACTGACAAAAAGGGGCCATTTATTGTCGAGCATGTTGGCTGACACGGCGGTCAACAAATCGGTCAATCAATCGCCGGTATCTATCTGTTTCGTGGGTCAATATTTAGTGAACCATGAGTATGTTCAAGTAGAGAAGCGCTGAGTAATCCTGGTGTTTTGGAGAGCTGATCACAATTCAAAGTCGGGGACAGCTTGAGGCTGAACAAAACGCTACCTCTCGCCGGTTGACTTTTAGTTGGAGGTTACTGATCGTGCAACATTACGTAGTGGCTCTGTGGTGTATCGATGTAACCACGTATATAGTTAATGCTGCACTTTCATTGTTTGTTCGTATTGTAGGTAATTGTCTGGTACGTTATTTTCTCTAGCCGTCAGACCAGCGGTGTCTTAGTCCAATAGAACAGCGGTTAGTTAGTTAAGAGTTTCGTAAACGTAGTAAATGAACGTATTGTCATATAGTTAGTTGATATTAGGGAAATGTCTGGCAGGCGGGAGGATGCAATAATGCGGATACTCCGTCAAATAATCTGGTAAACCCTTCTATGAAGTGTACGTATTAAAATTATTGGCCGGCTCAAAGCGCGGAACGACTCGATGGTTTTATTTAGGCGACGAAATGTATTAACAAATAGGTCAAATTTTGCGATGGATTAAGCGTTTTGTACAGTAAAAATCGAATAAAATAATACCACTAAGTCTTAACCGTTAGCATAGTTTAGACAAATGGAAGCATGGCGTATAGCCTGAGAGGCACTCGGTCCGTGTTCAAAGAAACGCTACTTTTACATTAATTTATGTCTTGGACCAAGTGATTAAGGGTACATTGTGAAAAATGTCCGGGCAGTTTGTACGCTGTTGGAATAATCGAAGGATACGAATGTATGGAGAACCATTCATACGTACGTATAGGTACGTATAGTCAAGTTATTTGCCTAGTTGCATTTTCAAAACGGCTATTAATATAGAAATATATTAAAAGCGTTAAGACAAATTAAGAACTGACAGCCCGATAAAGATTTAAATTATCACATTTTCATACTGTCTGGATTTTATTAAAAATGCCTAAAATCATATAGCCCACAACATAATACATTAATTACTCCATCATTCTCGTTAGACGGTGTTTTTTAGTCGCTGTAACGCCATGATTCTGAGCTTGATTTATAATTAAAGTTCTAATTATCCGGTATGAGTTACCTCTCAAGGGGAATTACATTTATAATTGGATAGCCTAATACCTGCTGCTAGGTTTCCTGGCCACAGAAAGTCGTGGCTTCACCGAGTGCCGTAGTTAAGTAAAATTGTTTAGTCGAGTGAATGTCTAAGAGTGATCAAACGTAAGTATTTAATGATATATAAGGTGTTATCTATTAACCAATTTTTGAACCGACAGGTTGGGTATAAAGGATTATTATCAAATTTTCTGTCGGACAACAAGTTGGTCAATGAATAGCTTTACAAGAAAATCTCATTGAACGTTCCAAGTCATTAACGATTAGGTAAAGATAGAGGTCTGTGATGTTTATTGAATCTTAGCTTATATGTTTGATGTTTGTGATATTTATTTGTTTTTGTTATTTATTTTTTTCACCATAATTGATTGTTGAATTTATTATTAATAATGATATGGCTAAAGGCAATAATAAAATTTATTTTCCGGATGTTTCCTTATTACGATATTGACGCCGTCTGTATATTAAATTAAACAAATAAAAAACATGAATAAGTACCTATATATAATATGAATAATGGATTGTGATTAGGTATGCTTTTCGAAAAATAAATTTATTTAAATTGACTATTTTAGTGTTGCGTTTTGTTAAATTATTTTAGATTTATGCATTGTAGACTATCGTTATCTTGATCTCGGTTTAAAACTTTACGAATTGGGATTATTTTCAGCACTAATAAGCCTATGTTATATATTCATAAGCTCGTAAATTACGGGCTTATAATATTGTAATAAATAGCTTGCCAGCTCATCACGTATGTAGAGCACACGAGCGTGAAAAATCGTGTTTCTGTGCTGTAAATAAGCCCAATTTTAGCATCCATTTAATTGATGACTAAGCATTTGAAATAGTAATGGCATGGTATTCCAATTACTAATAATTAAGTCAGGTAAGGCCAGATACAATTTAATGTCGGATTTCGATGATCTCTATTAAGATATTATAGCGTAAACTATGATATAATTTGAAGTGTGTGGATGTGCATAACATAACGAAAGGTATAGCTGGTCAAATACCTCTTCTAACATTATTCATGTAACTCACGTTTGTTAATTAATCTATTGTAAATATACCCAATTATTAAAAAAAAACTTTCGTATATATAATACTGTTGTTTTATTTATCCCGCTGCAGAATGAGTAATGAAAAAATGGGTAAATCCACTACTTCCAAGTTTCATAGATATACCTACCTAATGGAAATTGTGTGCCATAAATTTTTTCCCAATTAATTCCACTAGCTGTTGCCCGGGGAATCGTTCTCTTCGTTTTTTTTTGGCCACTGCTCAGCTCCTATTAGCCGTAGCGTATAGGATGTTACGTAGCGTATACCCTTCTTTTATCTATCTATCCAATAATAAAAGATTTTTTCAAATCGGACCAGTAGTTCCTGAGATTAGCACGTTCAACCAAATAAACAATAAACATAAACAAACAATCAAATAAGCAATAACAAATTGTTTATAACATTAATTTGACTGGCCCGTTGGTCTAGTTAGTGGTTGGTTAGGGACCCTGACTGCTAAGCCGGAGGTCGTGGGTTCAATCCCCACCCAGGACAAATCTTTGTGTGATGAGCATAAATGTTTGTTCTGTGTCTGGGTGTAATTTATCTATAATATGGATGAATTTACAAAAAAAAATGTATTTAAGTACCTAGTATATCAGTTGTTTAGTACCCGTAACACAAGCAAATATAATTCTTTAATTTGGGATTAGATGGCGTTGTGTTAATGTGGTAGAATATTATATTATATTATATTAATATTGATTATTTCCATGACGATAAGCCAAATTTACAACATTACCCAGTGCAGCGTGATCAAAACGTTTAATTCACGGAAACTTGAATTCCGTTGACAGTTTTTTATTTGTAAATAGGTTAGCAGTTTAAATTATTAGAGTTGTGTTGTAAATCTTTAATGAATAATTGTTAGGTAGGTACATTACTTTATAATAAATTGCATACATACAATTACGTTTAGTGCAACACAGAAGTTAGTAGGTACTAAGTATACTTATTATCCCGAAAACAAATTTAAATTAAATCTCAAGTAAAGTATTACCACGCTGCGCTGGCCAGACGGGTTGGTATAGGGTTTATTTTGAATTTGTCGCTGTGGTCGCGGACGAATGTTCCTGCGCTCCCGTGACCACAGCAGAGCGCGACGAGAGGAACACCTTGGGGTTTTAGTGGGTGCGAGCCCCACTTAAAAGTTATTCATTCTAAATACAATTTCCTTCTTCTTCATTAGGATGATTTACGGCAAGACTAACATTACATCATCATTAGTTAACAGTTTGTTTTAATTAGTTTATTACAAAGTATCACCAATACCAATCAAATAAATTAACTTTAGCGTTTTCTAGGCACACCTTTTAAACTTTCTCTTTCTACTATTAATAATGTATGTAACAAAAACCTTTAACAACATTCTTTTTGCATCGGAGGTTACAAATTAAAAGAATACAATTAAAAACCCATATCTCAGGGTAATAAATAAAAATCAAAATAAATTTTAATCCTGTTTTCAGTAAATTATGTATATGTATGGTAGAAATTTTGTGTCTAAAAGACTAATAGCTAAATTAAAAAATAAACTCTCTGTCAACCTCATTTCTCAAATGTCAAATGATTCAATTTGACATCAACATTGTTTTCAAAGTTTCAAAATACTGTCGAGTTTCTAATAATTCTAATTAAACCATCTCATTTTAATATATTAAAAGTAAAAGTTATTAACATCACATAATTTTACTACTAGCCTGTAATTACAAAAGCAGCAAAGCTTATCTTGTTAAAGTTTCCCACTTTTTTAATAATATTACCGGCAAAATGGGTGATTTTCCCGATCCTGATGAAGAATATGAGTTGATGTATGCTGATGAACTGGAAATGCTGAGAGATGAAGAAGACCATACAGGTAGATAATTTACATTACTTCTCGTTCTAGAAGTAAACTAGTGTTATATGCAGTTTTAGGTTAAAAAGTTGCACTTGTTTTTAACCTTCACTTCGATTGATTGGTAGTGACGGCCTGGTTGGTCTAGTCTAGTGGAATATGCGACTGCGAGTTTGTAGTTTTGGTATCTACGTACATAGGACAAATATTTAGGCAATTAATTGTATGTTTGGCCTCAAAACCCAGAAGCTCATTCTTCAGTCCAGCCATTGTCTATGATATAAACAAAAATATAACTGATATTCAAAGAATATTTATCAATGTTTCACAATAAAATGGTTCATAACTTTTATATAAAAGTCAGATAAGCCTTCATCATCATCAGATCCCATAAATATCCTACTGCTGGTTCTTACTACTGCTTCTACTGCATGGATCTCCTCCTAATATAGAGGAGAGAATGTAGCCTACTATACATTAATTAAAATTTAAGGGTTAAATAGAACAAATGCCGTTGCATTAAGTTCTTTATAATTCCTGTTAGAAACTTATCAGCGAGTCCTGTATATACATTCATTGCTAATTTACAATGACAATATCCTAGAAAATTACTTCATAATGACACAATAAAAGCAGTTATTGTTGTAAAGCATGCTATTATTCCAGATACAAATGTAACAAGAAAAAAAGCATTACCAGCTAAAAGAAGTCTTGATTTCTCAATTCCATTTACTAAGAAGGCCATAGCTGATACTGTCACCAGCATGCCGATGAGAACCAATATTCCAATTGATCCACCCGGTTCAGAAGAAATCACTCTAACACCCAGTATACCGATAGAAGATCTTACACCCTCAAATAAAAGAACCGCTGATGATCTCTTTGGTGATATCGGAGATATAGATTTTAATGAAATAGAGCTGCCAAGCAAGAGACAGAAGACTGAAGAAGAGAATGACTTGGAGTTAATAGAGAAGATCTTAGAGGGTAGGAGATTGAAGCAAATTCTTAATGAGCCAACCGGCCGGTTGCTTGGGAATCAGTCTAGTTATAAGGCTAAAGACAATTTATCTTTAAACATACCCAGGTACGTAGTATTTGAAGTAGTAGAAAACTCAAAAAAAATATGAGTTGTGTAAAAAAAAACAACTGCATTTTTATATGCAACTGAAGTCCTAGCGTCAAATGCTTGGGACAATTTGATAGAAGTTTATTGTGTATTTGAATGGGCCTGTGGATGGTTCATATTCATATCTACATACTGATGTAGTAGATGTTTGCTGCAATTGGTTTGTAATAGGCA
Organism: Laspeyria flexula; assembly: GCA_905147015.1. Lineage (NCBI taxonomy): Eukaryota > Metazoa > Arthropoda > Insecta > Lepidoptera > Erebidae > Laspeyria > Laspeyria flexula. The sequence continues at coordinate 2,960,325 of LR989964.1, read as the reverse complement.
AGCAAACATTTTGGCAAGACAATGTCAGGTACTAGATTAATCCAGCCGAAGTGTTATTAATGCATATTTGTTAACAAAGCAATTTGTGCCTAGTCACCTTAGTATAAATATTGTTTTACAATATTTCAGATGGCCATTTATGCCTCTCACAAACTCAGATGGCGAAAGAGTGTATGTAAGGTTAGAATCTGAAGAGTCATGGGAGAGTTCACTAGATACAACGGCAGAGAAGATGTCCTTGCAGTCTACTTATGCTAGTACTTGGGAGGAGGCTAGGAAAATTGTAAGTATAAGTTAGCGGTACAACTATATAGTCTGAGCCCTGTGGAAAATTTATAGAAGGCTAGTTTCATTTTAAAGAATCCTCTGACTTCTACTTTTTGTTTATCTTTTTTGACAACATTTTGTATGAAGTACCTATGTACTGTTTTAAGAATTTGTAAAATAAAATTGTAAATACTTATTAAAATTTTTATTTTATTTTTATATAAGTATTATTTTATACTACTATCTAGGGTATATCCATGTGAGTTTTCCTTCAGTGTCAGCAAATGGTAAGTCACTCGACTAGTACATAGAAATTCCACAAAGTGAAATCAAATTGGTCCTGGAGGTCAGAATCACACCTGGACCACCTGATTTGGATGCTGGTAAATGATCCATTTAGGCACCGTCACTTCTAATAATTGGTAGGCAACCTGAGTTTGTAGCCTCTAGTGTCTGTCTGGAGCCAAAAATAATATTGATAAATATAAAATGATATTTAGCCAACTACGATACATTTGGCCACTATCGTAGTCCGAGTATTTACTCGGCTTTACCGAGGCTTTACCTTTTACATATCTAATGTTTATTTATCAATTCCAGTTGGAAACCAAAAGACAACAAGCCACAGAAGAACAGTTATCTCAGCCACTACCAGATATTGACACAGATATCAATGGCAACATGTTATGGGTAGACAAGTATCGTCCTACATCGTACTTGGATCTGCTCTCCGAAGAGCCTGTCAATAGAGCACTGTTGCATTGGCTTCATTTGTGGGATAAGGTTCGTTGTTATTGTTTGATTGTGAGATGCTAGAGATGCTAAAAGGTCTGTAATCAGATCAGACAGTATCGGCAAGATAATGAACGCTGTTGGCACAGGATCCTGAAAAATGGCGCTGCAGAGAAGAGGTCTATACCCAGCAGTGGGTGGATGTGGACTGATAATGATGATGCTTGTCCTGACTATGTTATGAATATTGAAGTCCACCTCCATGGAATCATTATAGTAATATAACAATGGCGAACCTTTGAGAGATTTGGACGGGTTTTCACCAGATCGAGGATCACCTAGCAAAAGTTGCAGGTCTCCTGTTAGTTTTTTTTTTAAATATTTATTGAGGTAAACAAACAATGTCACAATATATAGTCTTAAAAGTAATAACTATTTTACATTATTGTGATACCAGTGACATTTACTGCCATTTTGATTACAGGAGGCACAGCATCAGATCTGTATGCTGTGGAGAAAATTATGTGCAGTCTTATGTCCAGACAGACAAAGGCATCCGTCCACAGGCTGAAATGATGATGATAGCAAAATACTTTAAAAAACTGCCTCGTTTCATTTCTGAGGTATCGGGTTCCATTCCCGGATCGAAACAAATATTTGTATGATCGGCAAATGTTTGATTCGGAGTTTAGATGTTTTCTATGTATAACATGATTGTATGTATCCCATAACACAAGTATATTACCTTACTTTGGGCTAGATGGCGCTGTGTTAAAAGTAAAAAAACATTATTTTACAGAGATGCTGGCAAAACGTGTAATATAACTAATATCAACACATTCATATCCTCTGACTATCTTTATTACAGATAGTTTTCAAAAAAGAAGTAAAGACAAAAGATCCCCAACAACGCACGACATTCAGCAAGCGAGCCGGTCAGTTCCAACTGACGAACAAATGGAAAGGCAAGCGGGACACTGAACCAGAGGTGGACGAAGATGGTCGCCCTCACCACAAGGTGGCGCTACTGTGCGGACCGCCCGGAGTTGGGAAGACCACACTTGCTCATTTACTTGCTAAGATTGCAGGTATGTAATTGTTTGAGTTTTAATTAAGAAAAATCTTTTTTGTATTAATATTATTAAGCTAAAGAGTTTGTTTGTTTGTATGGTTGAACACACTCATCATCATCATCATCATCATATCAGCCCATCGACGTCCACTGTTGAACATAGGCCTCACCTAATTTACGCCACTGCGAACGGTCCTGTGCTGCCTGCAATGAACGCACTAATTTCAGGAAATATTAAAAAAAACTTTTAGTGCTGGATAGCCCATTTATCTAGAAGGGCTTAGGCTATATAACACCATGCTAGGGCTAACAGGAGCTGCTCAGTCACCAAAAAAATAACTAATTCAAGATATGAATTTCATTTTTATTTGTAAAATAATAGTAAAAAATCTGCATCAAAATCCATTCCTTTAAGAGCTATTATGTCACAGACAGACAAACACACAGACACGTCAAACTTATAACACCCCTTTTTCTTCTTTTTTTTTCTTTTTGCATCGAAGGTTAAAAAATACTACAAAACAAAATTGACTGTAGTAGATGGCGCGCTGTCGAGAAAATTAGCAGAAGCCTATGTCCAGCTGTGGACAGAGAAAAGGCTGGCATGATGATTTAAAAACCTTTGTTATTTCCAGGTTACCGTCCCGTGGAACTGAATGCATCAGACGAGCGTAGTACCGAAGCGTTCCGGAACGCACTACAAAGTGCCACACTCATGCAATCTGTACTCGACGCCGACAGGAGACCTAACTGTTTGGTGCTTGGTGAGTTATTATAATACTTTTAAAACATAACTTATCATCACGTCTTTCTTCTAGAATGGTGTAGGCAGAAGCGCATTAAGACTTGTAAACGTTGTCTTTAATTACGCGTAATCTAAAGGTAAAAGAAGTGAATTGGTTTCTTAAGGCAACGCGATCGTGGGCATCCTGGTGTTGCAGGCATCCATAGGCAACGGTAAACGCTTAAGCTAAAAAACCGGTTAAGTGCGAGTCAGACTCGCGCGCCAAGGGTTCCGTATTATCAGGGATTTATTAAGGCGTATATTATTATGACAAAAAAAAAACATTTTTTTGAAAACAAATTTAGTTATGCGGTCGGGCTACTTCTTTCTTTCTATGTCACAGGCAATTTACTCGAAAACTACTCGATTTATATTGCTTAAATATGGAGAATAGGTGTCTTGTGTGGGCTACTAGGTTTAGTAGTTAGATAATATAAATAAATATTTTTAATGAGGGCACTCCAGTGTAGTAAACATGTTTTTAAAATATAGCTCCGATAAAATAACACACGAAATCGACACCACGAAATATGACACTTAATTGCGATGTTGCCATTCTGTTTGTAAATACGCTCTTAATTATAACTGTTTAACAATTACAGACGAAATAGACGGCGCACCACTACCGACGGTAGAACTGTTAGTGCGTTGGTGCACTGCTACCGGTACTGAAGGCAAGGGCAAGTCCAAGACCAAGACTCAGCCGCTCAAGAGACCCATCATCGCTATATGTAACGATCTGTATGCCACGTCTCTGAGGCCGCTCAGGTAAAGTTGACATTCAGCTCAATATTGTCAAAGGGTTACTAGTTGAAATGATATCTTCTGGTTTTCTTTAGAAATAATTGTCAAGCTTTAAAATTTAAACTGCCTCAGTGGCACAGCGGGAAGTGTATACGACTGCTGTGCAAGAGGTCCCGGGTTCGATTCCCGGGTCGGGTGAAAATGGTATTGGACTTTTCTAACATGAAATTCCAGTATTGAGATTTTCCCGGAGTTTGGTAAACAAATGATCCCGGTAGATGACAATAGACTCGCCCCCTATTTCATGGTACCAAACATAGCTGGCGAAATGTGGGTGTGAAACACCTCTGCCTACCCCTTCGGGGAAAAAGGCGTGAGCTATGTATGTATGTTAAAATGCAGGTCAAATTCATTTAAAGAGTTGTGCTTTTTTAGTATTTTTTCGTAACTTTACTAGCCTTCCTATTTAGTGTATTGTTACTCTACTGTTGCCGTAAACTCTTTCAAAAATTTTATAAAGTGAAGATTTTTCTAGCGGAGTCATTTTTCTGGCATCATCACCGAGCTTTTTAATAGATAGTAAAATCGGCAGCTAAGACGAGATTTTTCAGTAAATAAGCTAGAAATCTCACTCTCACTTACCTTTCTTAACACCTTTCTTAAATCTATACACTAATATTATAAAGCTGAAGATTTTTTGTTTGAATTGAACGGAATTAAAAAAATATTTTGGTGTTGGATAGCTCATTTGTCAAGGTCAAGGGTAGGCTATGGTATAGGGTATATATACATCAGGGTATGGCCTGATTTGAGTGATAGCCACGGGAGCGAATCGCCAAGCAAAGTTAGTAATTTGAACTTCTCCTTAAATTCTAAAATTGTCATTGTGTTTAAGATATACATTTTTTTATCGCGATTCGTATGTTTTTTTCAGGGCGGTATCTCTAATAGTGCAGGTGGGCGGCGTGTCGGCGGCGCGCCTGTCCCGTCGCCTGGCGCACGTGTGCTCGCGCGAGGGCGTGGCGGCGCACGCGCTCGTGACGTCAGCACTCGCGGCGCGCGTGCAAGGGGACGTGCGCGCCGCCATACTACTGCTTAGCTTTGTTAAAGCTAAGAATAAGGGACAGGTACGGGAAGGTTATATTATTAAATAATTACATATAGTACAATTTTATTATAATGTGATTTGAATTAGTAAATACTTTTATAATGGTTGGTCATACACTTTTATACTTGGTCATAAATTTTCATATATTGAAAAAGTTTTTCTACGGTCATGGGAATCAAATCCCAAAAAGCAAAGCAAAGTGTTGTAGACTGAAACTTTTTATCTTTTTAATTATAAAAATATTAGCCCCAATTCTGTGTGTCCAATGTCTGGACAAAAATTAGTATATTTTTGTACATTTTTGAACCCTCGGACTCCCCTCCCCCCTCTTATGAAATTTATAGCTAAGGCCGTGGGTTACGCTACTAAAACATTAAAATTTCCTATCTTACCTTAAACTCACACTACCATTACAGTTAAATATGGATGACGTAGAAAACGCAGCGATCGGCACAAAGGACTGTAACAAGAGTATGATGCAGGCGTTACAAGCTGTCTTCACTGTCAACGATAAGGAACCGGAGGCTATCATGAAGACTATACAGGCCGCTGGGGAATATGACAGGTTATCTACCAATAATTTTTACTAAATATAAATACGAAAATTAAGATTGATGGATATATGTATGGATGGACGTTAGTCAATCTTATATCAGTTTTTTTTTATTTTCCGCTACTCAATCACACGAGAACGACATGGAATTTGGGACGCAGATAGATTTTATTTTAGCTACTGATATATATTTATATATCAGTAGCTTATATAAATATATATCGTATATTGTGGTCATCATGTTGCATTTAATCGATAGGGCAAATATTATCTCTTTATTTTTAATGATTTGTCTGTGTAGTGACAGATTAAAAATACTTGGCACTACCCCATGTCAACCCGTGGTTGTCGTAAGTGGCACTAAGCGAGTAATATTAAAGTTTAAGGCTTAAAATGACAAGAGTACTGTGATAATAGGAAAATTCGATACAAACCAATACCAACCCGTCTAGCCAGCGTGGTATAGTAGGCTAAATTCCCTCCAAAATATTTGGAGCAGACCCGTGCCCAGCTGTAGAACGTTTATGATTTGTAGTGATGACTATGAATGCTCTTTATGGCAGTCTTTCTGCTGCACTCATTCAAAGAGCCGTCCATTTTAATTTGCAGACTAGCCGACGGTATATTCGAGCAGTACCTGACAGCGCGAGTGGACGGTCGGCTGCGCCTCGCGTGTGACACTCTGTCGTGGCTGACGCTACATGACGTCATCAGCAGCTGGACTTCGCGCACCCAGAACTACTCACTGTACGGCGCACTGCCGCTGTGTCTGGCGAGGTGTCACCAAGTGCTGGCTAGTAGGACTCCGCAGAGGATTAAGTTTCCTACACAAGCTCAGGAGGTGACTATTTTTTTTTATACCACGATGGTGGCAAACAGTTTTAGAGAACCCCATACTATATACTTGGGCCGAAATGGATGTAGAATTAACAATAACAACATTTGACTGTCTTTAATGTCTGTTTTTGTAAAACCAATTAAAATAATAAAAAACAACTTCTGGATTATTTTCAAATGCCAATAATATCGGCATACCTAATAAAATATCTTAAAATACGATATGACAGCATTTGGACAGTGATTTGTTTACAAATATTCTACATCCCACACCCGGCGTCACTTGCCTAAGATTGCATTCTGATTTCTGAACAAGATAAAAAACCAAATTATTATAATTATAATATATATTAGTAATGGAAAACAAAAAAATATAGCCGACTTGTATTATATTGTCCTATGAAAGAGGAGAGACTTTAACTTGATTTCATAAACAATTTTCTGCAATTGTACTATTATTTGTTTAATCAATAATACCAGTAGGATAAATCAGTCTCATTTGTAACATCAATCATGGGCAGTAGCCCTATGGTACAGGTTGTCCGGAGGTGAAAAGTCCCTTACACATCGCATACTTACCGGAATACTGACATCACATAACTAAAAATAAATATTTTTTGGGCAATTGCAAAAGAAGCACAATCTTCTTTTACGATTTTGCGCCAATGCCAATACTGACTCGACTCGACTTCGACTGGCCTGTTGGTCTAGTGGTTAGTGGCCCTGACTGCTAAACCGGAGGTCGTGGGTTCGATCCCCACCCAGGACAAATCTTTGTGTGATGAGCATAAAGGTTTGTTCTGTGTCTGGGTGTAATTTATCTATAATATGTATGTATTTACAAAAAAAAATGTATTTAAGTAGTATATCAGTTGTTTAGTACCCATAACACAAGCAAATATAATTGCTTAATTTGGGACTAGATGGCGCTGTGTAAATGTGGTAGAATATTCTTCTATTCTTATTCTTCAATAGGTATATTGGCGCATAAAATTAACACTTATAATTAATTTATTAAATGGATGCTTGTATTTTGAACGTATGGTACATATACGACGGTAGATGGCGCTAACGGAAGCTGTATGTAACTCAATTCTGATCTATATATAATAATAATAATATAATGGCCGGATCATTTTTGTATTAAGCATGCGACATATTTGTTATAGATGTACCGCAAGAGGGTGGAGCTAGACAGTATATTGTCGTCAGTGTGTCGCGGCAGTAATGCGTCAGTGTGCAACAGTAGGTGCGCGCTGTTGTTGGACGTGTTGCCGATGTTGCCGTACTTGTTGTCGCCGCAACTACGCTCCGCTAATGTACAGGTGAGACTATTTGGTATTATTGGTTTAAAGAACTTTATTTTCTTTCAACCAATTGTCACTAACATGAAAATATCAAAATTATCCCAGTAACTTTTTTAACTACTACCCAGTAGTTAAAAAAGTTAACAACAGAAAAGACTATTTCATTTAACAATACAAGAAGTGTTTGCTTCACATTCCTAAGTTTTGTTGTGGTCCAAGTTACAATCTTATTAAGTTTTTGAAGGCATAATTATATTATACAATAATTTGATATTATACTTCTTGATAGGTATGGTATGGTATGGTATGGTATGGTATGGCGGGCTGTTTTCCGCAACTCCACGTCAAGGCGCGGTTTTTGCGTGAGGGTGGATAGCTCACTCGATCCACCCTAGCTCGCCGAAGAACGCCAGCAGTCTATTGACGTTGCTGGCGATCTGTCGGAGTGTACCTGTGTTGTTGAAGTACTTAGCCCTGTATGTGACGGTTTCAGGGCAGTGTAGGAGCACATGAGCTGCTGTTTCCTCCTCACTCATGCAGGCTCTGCAGAGAGGGCTGTCTGTGATGCCTAGAACGAAAAGGTGTTTATTAAAGGAACCATGTCCTGTGATAACGGCTGTGGCTGTCCGCAATTGCCGTTTGGACAGCTGTCTTAGACGCCTAGTTAGTTTGTGGTCGAGCATAGGAAGGGCCTCCCTGGCCTGTCTACACTCTACTAGGTTTGTCCAGATTCTGCCGTGTAGATCACTTGTGCGTTTGTTCACGATCGTACGAAGGTATGTGAAAGGGATGGGTATAATGGGCTCAGGTCCCATCACACTCGTTTCTGATCCCCTTCTTGCGAGCTCATCCGCTGCATCATTACCTCTAGATCCGCTGTGTCCCTTGATCCATTGCAAGATTATGTTGTTGGTGTGGCTTATCAGATTTAGGTTCTGATGGCATTCCAGTATTAGTCCTGAGTTCACTGTGTGGCTGTTTAGAGCCTGAAGCACGGCCCTGCTGTCCGAGAGTATGCGAATCGAGTGACCTTCCACTCTTCTGGCCATGATCGCTGAGGCGGCCAGAGTTATACCCATACACTCGGCTTGGAAGACCGTGTTGTATATGCCCAAGGGTTTTGAAATGTTGATATTAAGATCCTCGGAGAAGATGCCAGCTCCAGTTCCCATATCTGTTTTTGAACCGTCTGTGAAAACCCGTAGTTCCGCTAGGTTTTGGGATTCGTAGCGGTGGTCTTCAAAGAGTTGGATTTTGTATTTTTTGTCGAAAACGTATTGTTTGGGTACACGGTCACACGCTGCTCCTATTATGGGCAGCTCCTCTACCAGTTCTTTTAGTAGGGATGTGTGTTTCGTGTTTCTATCGTGCCATAAGTCTAGTGATTTTAGGCGTATTGCCGCTGCTGTTGCTTCCTGGCGGATGAACAGATCCAGTGGTAGGAGTCCTAGCATGGCTTCCATTGCCGCAGTGGGGGTGGTTTTCATGCAGCCGGTGGTCGCCATGCACGCCAGTCTTTGTGTCCGTTGTAATTTAGCGGATGTTGTTGTCTGCACTGTTTTTGTCCACCAGACGATAGCACCGTATGCTATCATAGGGCGGATAACTGTTTCGTATAGCCATAGGATGATTTTCGGTGCCAGCCCCCACCTTTTCCCAATCATCCTTCTGCATTGCCAGAAGGTGATTCCGGCCTTGACTAATTTATTGTCTAGGTGGCTGTTCCAGGTTAACTTACTGTCAAGTATCACGCCGAGGTATTTTACCTCGTTTGACAGTTTCAGCTCAGTGTCAAAGAGTGTGGGTAGTCGGTATTGTCCTAGTACTCTTTTGTTTGTGAACATGACTAGTTCAGTTTTCGTCGGGTTCACCGACAGGTCGAAGTCCACGCACCATTTCTCAACGGTGCGAAGAGCTTGTTGGGTGAGGTTACATACGGTTCCCGCTACTTTCCCTGAGACAAGGATAGTGAGGTCATCTGCGTAGCCTATTGTGTAATCGCGGTTTCTATTCAGCTTTGTAATTAGGTCATCTATTACTAGATTCCAAAGGAGAGGGGAGATAACTCCTCCTTGTGGGCAGCCTCTGGCTATCAGCGCTGCCTGATCATCTCCACCAAGGCGAACCACTCTATTACTCAGCATGTTTGTTATCCAATCGGTAAGTATCGGTTCCACACCATGTTTGGACAGGGCGGCCCTGATACTGGTGAAGTTTGTTTTGTCAAAGGCTCCTTCGATGTCGATGAAGGTGCCTAGGCAGATTCCTTGTTGTTCGATAGCTTCCTCTATCCGATTAACTACCAGATGGAGTGCTGATTCCGTGGATTTTCCGGAGCTTGATAGGTAATAAATCATCATTTCAACTCGTGGGTGTCGTAAACGCGACTTATGGAGTAACCTTATGCAGATAAGAGCACTGCGAAACCCTATATCAACCCGTCTGGCTAACGTGGTATAGTAGGCTAAATTCCCTCCACATTCTTTGGAGGAGACCCGTGCCCAGCTGTGGGACGTTTATGGGTTGAAATCATCATTTTCGAAATTGCCTTTTCTTGCAGTGTTCTTGTCTGAATAAGTTTAGTCCCTTAGTCGTCTTGTACGACACCTACGGATTGAGATGGGGTAGTGAGATTCTACACGGATATTTAACTTGTTAATAACTAGTATTTAGTACCTATTGGAACTTGTAAGAATTCTAGCACGTAGTATGTGGGTAAGATGTATTGTGCTGTTCTTGACTGATTTATCTGTATGCCAAATTTCATATAGATCCATTGGGCCGTTCTGTGAACGAATAAGGTCCATTCATTTATTTCGACTTTCGTATTTATAATATTAATTGGATTATCATAATTTATGTACTGTTAAGCTATATATTCATTATATTCATTTCTATTCTATACTAATATTTGTTGTTGAATTTGTTTGTTTGTTAGGTTGAGCGCTAGGATCTCAGAAACCTGAGAATTCGCGCAAGCCTTCGCTCCCGTCGTTGTTTATTTTGCCACTGCTCAGCTCCTATTGCCAGTAGCGTGATGTGATATACACTATAACATTCCTCGATAAATGGGCTATACGTGGGCAAAAGTTAGTAAAATAAATTAAATGCTTGTTGGCAGCTATGCAGTGAGAGTGAGCGCAAATCTCTGCGAACTTGTGCGGGCGCTATGTGCGAGTATGGACTGCAGTACGTACAACAGCGGACACACGACGGGCTGTACAGCTTCGTGCTAGAGCCTGACGTCTACAGGGTAGCTTTCTTTGGTCAGTATATTTGTCAGTATTTTTTTATGCTGAACCACCTAATTTACGCAGCCGCGAGTTATCCTGTGCCGCCTGCAACCAACGGCCGCCCGCAACCAACGGCCGCCCGCAACGTTGACCAGGTCCATCTGGTGGGAAGCCGTCCTATGCTGCGCTTTCCAATACGTGGCCGCCACTTGAGAACCTTTTTCCCCCATCGGCCATCAGTTCTACGAGCTATGTGCCCTGTCCCCTGTCACTATAGCGATGCGATTCGGTGAGGCCTATGTTAGCAGTGGACGTCGTTGGGCTGATATGATGATAATGGTTTTTTTTTGTAAAATAGCTATGCCTGCGACTTCTTTCGCGTGGACATTGATTGTTTTCATGAAACCCTAATATTTTTTCCAAAATCAAAGTAGCCTAAGTTACCTTGTGACATAACTGTCCGCTAGTGAACCTTTTGTCGAATTCGGTTAAATATTTAAGTTATACAAATTGGCAGACAGACAAAACTTTACAGTGTGTATTGGTTATAAGTGACGTACCTACATATTGTAAACGTTATTTTGATATTACAATCATTCATCATATCAGCCCAATGACGTCCACTGTTGAACATAGGCCTCATTCACTTTTTAAATTATTTGCATATACCCACTAGATCGACCGACGCAGACGACCTGTTAAAGTTGCGGCTGGCCGTTGGTTGCAAGTGGCACAAAATCTCTCGCTAATTGACGGTAAATTAGGACTATGTACAGCAGTGGATGTGATTAGGCTGATATTATGATGATTACATAATCACTGCTTGCAAACTGCAAACATTTAAACAGATTGTTTTTACAAGACATTTAAAATTTAATGTTTATAGTATAAATCAGTTTCTAAGTATTATTTGTTAATTAGGTTCAGAAGAAAAATTACGACCTCCTCCAGCAATCAGACAAGCGATCGCTAGAGAACAACAACTTGAAATTATCAGGCGAAACGAAGAAATGGTAAATAACATTCTAATATTTTGGTAAAAAATTAAAAGACATTCTCCATCTTTACTTGAGTTTTGACCGTATGTAATGGGATCAGTGTAGTGTAGTATTATATAATATTACTAGTTTAATTAGTATTAAGTATATTAACATTGGGTAGCGGGTGGCCGTTGGTTGCAGGCGGCACAGGACCGTTCGGAGTGGCGTAGGTGAGGCCTATGTTCAGCAGTGGACGTCGTTGGGCTGATATGATAATGATGATATTAACATAATTACGAAAACTATGTTTGCTGAGCACAAAAAATTTAAGTTCCCAATTAAAATTATGCTTATCTCCTTTTCACGGCCACCGTGTAATTATCATTGAATAACTTAAATATTATTTATTTATTTAGGCTCACAATACACATTACAAGCAAAACAAAAATGTATAACTCCAATAATTGCATGTTCGAACTGGTCAACATAACATAGCATCACGCCTTCTTCCCCGAAGCGGTAGGCAGAGATTTATCACACCCACATTTCTAATAGGGGGCGAACCTATTGTCATCAACCGGGAACATTTGTTTACCAAACTTCGGGCAAATCTGAATATTGGAATTTCACGATAGAAAACCCAATACCATTTTCACCCGACCCGGGAATCGAACCCTGGACCTCTTGCACAGTATTCGTATACATCGTCGTCCAAGGCAGAACTGGTCAAACATGAAATTACTTTAGTTAAGTATACATTTTAATTGGGATTGGGATGTTATTGAAACTGGTGAATGATAACAGCAATTTAACTTATTCGAAGTTGTGTCTAATTGAATTAATATTATTCATACCTACTAAAAGTATTATAGTGTTTGCCCACTGACATTTATAACAGAATTTTATTAAAAAGAAAACAAAATAACTGTTTCATAAAGTAACCATGATTAAAAAAAATTAAAAATCTTATTCAGAATTTTTTATTAATAAATAAATAAATAAAATATTACACACACACACACACACATGACAACCAGAGGATAAAACAACTGCTTTATCTTTCATCATAATCAGTAACCCATTAATGTCCCACTGCTGGGCTCGGGTCTCCTCTCCTCTAACTAGAGAGCTGAGAGGGTTTAGGCCATAATCCACACACGCTGGCCTAGTGCGGGTTGGTGGATCAGACATACCCATAGAATTTCTGCTAGAGTATGTGGGTTTCCTCACGATGTTTTCCTTCACCGTTAGTAGATGGTAAGTCACATGACTAGTACATATAAATTCCACAAAGTGAAATCCACATTGGTACTGCTGGTCGGAATCGAACTCGGACCGCGTGTTTAAAACGCCGGTCTCTTATCCATTCAGCCACCATCGCTTTATCTTTATCTATTTATTAATATAAATAATTGTTTTTGAACTTGATTTATTTTACGTAGGCTAGCCGAGTACCGGCTAGAACTAAGACCGACGCGATAATCAAACCCAGCTCTTCCAAAGAAACCGCAGTTACTAAAGAAAAGGAGGCAGCTTTACCCAACCATTTACAACGACTAAAGCCTAAAGAGGTTGTCAAGACTGCACCACAGGTATGTACCTAAATGTAAACATACACAATAAAAAATAATAATAATAATATTCTACCACATTAACACAGCACCATCTAGTCCCAAATTAAGCAATTATATTTGCTTGTGTTATGGGTACTAAACAACTGATATAGGTACTACTTAAATACATTTTTTTTTTGTAAATACATACATATTATAGATAAATTACACCCAGACACAGAACAAACCTTTATGCTCATCACACAAAGATTTGTCCTGGGTGGGGATCGAACCCACGACCTTCGGCTTAGCAGTCAGGGTCACTAACCACAAGACCAACAGGCCAGTCAAAAAAAAATCGTCTTACAAACTTTGTCTAGGTCATAATCTTATAATCAAAATAATAAAATAAAAAAAAACTGCCCTGTGCGAGTCGGACTCGCGCACCGAGGGTTCCGTATGATTATGAATTCTTTTACTTAGAATGTTGCGTTTACTTAGAACTACACCGTACTGCATACCCGAGTATTTGATATTAATTTCAGCTTGATACGTCTACGCATTCTTGAGAAAATTATTCTTGACAGATGGACAGACAGACAGATGGACAACGGAGTGTTTCTATAAGGGTTCGGTTTTTTTCCTTTTTAGGTACGTACCCAAAATGTTCTTCTAGGGTAGAAATTCTATGAGTATGTCTGATCCACCAAACCGCACTAGGGCAGCGTGAGTGAATTATGGCCTAAACCCTGTCAGCTCTCTAGTTAGAGGAGAGGAGACTCAAGACCAGCAGTGGAACTTAATGGGTTGCTGATGATATATATTTTTGTATTTTTTAGTATTTTTATTTGTAGTAGTTTTATAGCATTAAGATAAAACACTGCACTATCGGATTAGGTTAGCCTGTAAGAATAGCTGTAAGTTTGTAATAAGAAATAAATGTTTGATTATATATAAATTCCACAAAGTGAAATCCACATCGGTACTGCTGGTCGGAATCGAATCGAACTCGGACCTTACACTGCACTATCGGATTAGGTTAGCCTGTAAGAATAGCTGTAAGTTTGTAATAATAAATAAATGTTTGATTATATATAAATTCCACAAAGTGAAATCCACATCGGTACTGCTGGTCGGAATCGAATCGAACTCGGACCTTACACTGCACTATCGGATTAGGTTAGCCTGTAAGAATAGCTGTAAGTTTGTAATAATAAATAAATGTTTGATTATATATAAATTCCACAAAGTGAAATCCACATCGGTACTGCTGGTCGGAATCGAATCGGACTCGGACCTTACAGAATTCTGCACACATACACACACACACACACACACAAACACACACTTACCCAGCCACCATCGCTCACAACTATACATAAAACTAAAACATTCATATCGTAAATCAGCATGGTAGTTCCCGCGTCACCTAACAGGGTTGCTTTGCAAAGAACTCATTACCCGTATGAATGGTGGCTCAGATGAAGTTTACACTTTTGATGGAATATATTAGCGCTTGTTTACTGAACACTTGTGGATTGCATCATACACTTTTTTAATTGCTGCGAAATTTTGTGTATGGTGTTTGATATTTTTGACTTTGTAGGGCGCTGGTTAAAGGTATTTGTTAGCTGTTGTTAGGTATAGCGAGTTGTTTGTTGTAATGGTCCTGTGTTTGTGATACTTAATTACCTTTTTACTTTTTTTTTATTGCCTGAAGAGGCAGACGAGCAAGCGGCCCACCTTCCTTGAGAGAATAGCTCTCTTTAAACCTCGTTTGAAGAAGGACATCTCATAGCGCTCAGGAAACACCGTTGTAGGAAGTTCACCCCAGAGCCTGCACGTACGTGGAAGGAATGATCGCTGTAACGCAACAAATAGAAAAGCATGAAAATCGTGGGCCTTTGCCCAGATGTATAGAAAATTATTAGTGGATTTCTGAGATACATTACATTCGTAATTTTGATCTTGTGTTTGCATTAAAAATGACCCCATTGATTGTTACAATAACACTAGGCAACAAAAAAAATCTTTGATTTTTTCCCAGATATCTTTTTGTGTGATTCGGAATCACCATGCTTTAGAGAACTTTGAACAGTAAATAAAACATCTCAGTCACGTATAGTTTTTAAGAGAAATTCGTTTTTAATTTTAACAATTTTTGATGGTTAGTTTAAAGTAAATATATTATTTAGACATAAAATATGAACTTGTTTTTGTTCTTTGGGCCTGCCTGTTGTGAGAAGAGGTTGAAGTCTCTCTAATCAAAAACCAACAGTAGTCTGCAAGCATTGCAGTGGTCCATTTTCCCTGATAACGCTTTTCTATTGAAGCAATTTCTTAATGAAAGCGCACATCGTGCTCATCACTCACTGCACCTAAATTTTATTTAAAAAAATGTAGGTGTGAGTGCAGAAAGTGCATCTTTAACGACATACTGCAACCCAATTCTTTGTAAGCATTTAACAATTGATTTATTAGGCTTTAATATAGAGGTGAAGGTTTATTTCCCAAAAAAAAATCCGTGACTTCAACAAATGTCAACCAAGCATTATTTTCTTTAGTGTTTAAGTAAGTGATGAACGACGGATCTTTCATTAACTTCCTAACGTCTTTGTCAATAAAATACCTTCTTTTAATGGTGATTTAGAAGTACTTGCCACTTGAAAGTCCTCACACTCATCATCAGAACCTGAAGTGGTACTTGATCTGGTACTATATATCTTCCGAATTGGTTTTGTTACGGAAGACACTTTTGCGTAATTGACTGTGTGCTTAGATTTCTTAGACAACCCTTTGACATCCGTAAGACAAAAATAACAGTCACACATGATCCTTAGGTTCTCGCAAAATCATAGGTTGGCCAAAAGGCATCTTTGTTGGTTTCCCATTGAACCAGTTCGTCAAATTCTTGTGGCATGAGTAACAACACATATCTGGCAACTAATATTTATCTTGGTTGCGAATGTCTAAACCAAAATATGCACGATAACCAAAACTTTGTAACCAAAGGCGTTATAGGTTTTTTTTGACTCTTTGGCGAATATAAAACCGCAAATGAAACAAAATAAATCCTTAGAATTAACACAAAAGCGAGAAATGGTAAAAGAACTAACTGTATATTGGTACTATGAAATATGAATGCGATCGTTTCTAAGAAAAATTTAGAGATATCCTCCTAAATTGATAAAAAAAGGGAGAATTTATAAAAAAAAAAAATCTCCTGTTCTATACGTGATTGAAAGAAATTATTATTTTTCTGGTATTGGGTGCATAATTATCTACGAAATATGATATGAATTTTCCCCGGGAAATTTTGAGTGTTGCTTAGTGTAATCACCGTTATGGATTCGATTCTGACACGAAACATAACTATATATAACATAACTGAGCTAGAAAGTGTTCCATACTAAAATTATACTCGTCTTTATAACTTCTTCCATTCACATTAACAACAGACGCCCGTTTATTTTTTAATAACTTCGTCCGTAACAAGAACAGAGTTAAACAGTCATTATTCTCCTAAACTAGTGCTCTAGCATATATTCAACACAACTCACAAGTAATAGGCTAGCACAAGACATAACGTTAGAAGCGAGCACTCGGTGAATCTCGCTAATTAAAACTGTGTTTGCTATATCCGCAGCGTATTGTGAAAGCGTGAAAGCTTCAGACCAACTTGTACTAGATTAGGTTGAGAATAGACAGGGTGTTCGTTTGGTTTTGGTTTATTACCTACGACATTTAAGGGTCATTATAAAAGAGGTTGGTAGTATAGAACATAAAAACATAAAACATAGCATCACGCCTTTTTCCCCGAAGGGGTAGGCAGAGGTATTTCACACCCACATTTCGCCAGCTCGCAGCATGTTTGGTCCCATGAAATAGGGGGCGAGCCTTTTGTCATCAACCGGGAATATTTGTTTACCAAACTCCGGGAAAATCTTAGAAAAATCTCAAAAACTTACTATATAAGACCACAGCCATCAGGTTATTTGTGGTTTTCGGTCGGGAGCTATGTTTTTGCTTGCGAGTCGTTTCCAACTCTTCTAAAACAAAAATCATATCTGATAATCGTGATAGCCAGTGGAACAAATAAGGAATTTGTTTTTAAGGGGGTTCATATCAACACAACCAGTTGGCACAGTACAGTCTTATTTATAAATATAAGAATCATGGCGATCGGCGACATGTTCACGCTCTCACAGCTAATTTGTGTTGCCTACAAATCTTATAGACTACCAGCATTGTTAATTCTTACTTAAGTAACATTAATGGGAGTGTGGATGAAAATGTCCGAAAACCATGCCAGCAAAATTATTAAATTTTGAGCTAGTACGCCTGTCCAGGAACAAGTAAAATTTTGCCTCACAGAGGCTTCAGCAATTCTGCACAAAAGCATCCATAAACGCTGTCGTATCTGAGATTGCCTGTTCATGTGTAAACACGTTGGTAGCGCGAAGTCACGTAATCACAGCAATCTCGGCGAGGGCCCGCACAAAAAGAAATAATTAACCCATCCGTCGCGTACTTGTCACTCTGTCGTGTCATTGCGTCATCGTGACGTGCGAATGGTACTGATCTAGGCTTATAAGCTTTAATTTATACTTGTCTGAAAGCGTAATGTTCCTATTTTTTTTTAATAGCTATGGTAGCAAATAGACTTGCGACCCGCCTGATTGTTAGCGGTATCTTAGTACGTTTTTACTGTCAATTCTTTGACGATATTAATTATATTATTAGAATCGATTTTATTAAGTTTTATTAGTTATTGGATTTGTGCGGAATTATTCGGGGCTTCATGTAAAGGAAACAACTGGACGTGTTGATTGTCTGACTGACAGGGTTATATTAAAAAATGATAGAATGTTACACATGAATTATGCAAATGAGCCTATTAAATGAAGTGCTAATTAGTCATCATCATCATTTGCTATTATAAAAGTGTAGGTGCTTGAACAGGATTCAATTCAAACTTCAAATTAGAATCAGATAATCGTTATGTAATTTTAATTACCTATAATTGGTTTCTATTGTAACTTTGAACCGAAGTTAAATGATCAAAAAAAAGAAGAGAATTAGTAGTGTGTTGTTCTTCGTATTAAACCATAACGATAAAAAAGTAAATGATTTATTTTATTATAATAATGAAAATAATTAAATTAAAAATCTAAAAACTATATATACAATTAAATACAAACAAAAAACGAAAACTTAAACAATAAAAAAAAAACAAATAACCCAAAGAACTTGTTTAGGCATCGTAATATTCGTCAGCATCACTGTCAACCGGAAACGTACCCAAAAGGCTGGCGGCATTGCCACGTTGAATGGCAATGCTAATTCTCTGAGCGAGAAACACACCAGCCCTCTGATCACGTGAAGCGTCGATAAGCCTTTTTGCCAGATCTTTAAACAAAGACCTAGCACTCGGACCCCACGTACCTAAAGTCTCGACCCCAAACGGCTCAAAAATATAATTTCCAATTAAATTATGGCATTTTCGCCGTTTGAGGGTATCTGCGGCTGCAGCAGCAGCGCCACCACAACCCGCTGAGCTTGGAACATGGGATGGCGCAAGGGTGTCGACACATGTTGCGTCCCACACCAAAGGCCTACCCATCTTCCAGGGTAATAATGTCAAACCATCAGGTCTCTTCCCATCGTCACGTGCCAAGCCATTCGGTTCAAGAATAGCTGGAACGCCAGCGGTGACAAGAGCTCGGCGGATAATGTCATTTAAATGGGCATGCCGTGGTATACGACCTGCGCTCCTGCTGCAGGATAGGCCATGGTGACCGAGGCTATCGACGGCCTCCCCACAGTGACAATGATGCGGAGAAACACACGGTGCACCTAAACGAAGACAAGTGGCAAGACGAAATGTTGTATCGTCCAACATTGTGCCTATGTTGGGCGACGGGAGTGCTTGAAGCCATTGACCAGATTCCCATTCGCCCACAGCAAGCAAGCGCGCACGTTCAGCAGCAGTAGAAGCTGAAGAAATAAGATTTTTTCTTCTCATACTGCTGAGTAAAGTAAAAAAGTAAATTACGTCGTATCGGTAACGCCAGTGTTATATTTCTCCTGATTAAGGCGGTAATTACCATTAAGTCTTTAAAAGCCATGTCAGACATCGTTGTCCGACAAACAATTAAATTTCCATTGTGTCTGCAGTCTGGCGTTCAATGTATTAAAACATACCTAAAGATATATTTGGCATAACAGGCAAAATAATATTTAATGAGATATTTCTCAAATATAATATTTATGAATCAATCTCATTATTAATTATGTAAAAAGTTACCACCAAAAAAGTTTGCCAAGACGAAAGATAGTCGTTTTTCTAATTATGAATCCTCCATTATTTAAAAAGGCCCGTCAAAAATAAGAGTAAATCAAAAATTTTCTTAAAGGCCTCAGTGTCAAACTGAAAAGTTTTTCTTTTTTAATGTTGGGCATTGAAACCAGCAGTTGTTTCGACTTCTAGAAAAGTTAATTTATATATCTTTACACCTTTTAATTAGTATCTAATGATAATTTGGGAGCTACCTTATTATACCTCAAACGTAAAGAAATGATTCGAACGTGAAAGTGTATTAAAAAGTAAGAACCCGTAATGTTTACATATATAAAAATTACGCCCTAAAAGTTTCCAATGTGTTATTTGCATATATGTATATAGAGCTGTAAAGGCAGTGATTTCTTACCTTTTACACACTTTACACCTAATTCAAAAAGTGTAGCAAAATGATTTTAAAAATATAGCTCCGATTAAATAATAAGAATTTAAAATCACGCAATATCACCCTAAATTGCGACGTTGTCACTCTGTCTGTAAATACGCTCTTAAGCTACTGGCACAAGAATTTGATTTTGTGCTAGATAGCGACTTGGCTGTATCTCTAGTATTGCTGATGACCAGGTAACATATACCGCTTACCATCTACAGTCCATCAAATGTAAGAAGTACCGTTTAACAGTTGTTATTATGGTTTTATTTAAAAATTCAAATTTAGTGATGATGAATTGAACATTTTGTGATTTATATATAACAACTATATAGTCATAATCTTTATTTTGAAATGAAATGAAATCTCGTTTATTCATCTAGGTTACAAGGTAACACTGTAATGTGATACTTATGAACGTCATCCCTCTCTCTCTCTTATTTAAGAACTTTGCTCTTATCGGTGAAGCAGTCGCCATTCTTTTCTATTTTCTTCTATTTTTTTCACTTCTTGATACGACACAACTCCCACTTTCTCCTTCACTTGCTGGATGAAACTACGAACATCATACAAAGCCAAAAAAGGTAGCAATCGAATTTGCCTAAGGCCAGTACACTGACCAGGTTAACTTTTATACGGAAAAGGTTATTGAAATTGAGTGATTTACACTTATATAATATATGCCAAACGTCAAACGGTACTTAGATTTGATGGACTATAATGTGCTACTGACACTGTAACCTCCCGCACTATAAAAATCGCTGATTTAATAGTCCCACAATAATTCCCATTAAGATCTCAGTCTGTTTCCGTCAATATTGGCCCCTCGGCCCCTCGTAAATACAATAACTAATCACAATAAAAGGGTTGTGCCCGTCTGATGTCTCTCTATTAAAAACTCGCTAAGAATTTACATCGAAGGGGAAGTAAAGCTTGACGCACATTTGACTTTATCTTCGATGTCAAATACTTGAGTCTACAAACTTTTAAATTGTCATAACTATGCTTGGGCTTACCGAATTGGTTGTAGAACAAACAATAACAACTTTCGACTATCTTGTAGTGTCTGTTTTTGTAAAACCAATTAAATTAATAAGCATTGAAACTTTTGGGTTATTTTGAAATGTTTATGTTACCTAGAAATCTAGGAATGGTATACAAATCCTAGGACATGTATTCAATTCCGAAGCTATTTAGGAAATGTTTAAATATTTTTTCTAATACATAGATATCCTGGGAAATGTGTTCATTTCCTAGGAATTGTATATAATTCCAATATCGTATTAGGAAATTTATAAAAATAATGCTTTCTGTAATAAAACACGTTGTTAAAATGAGAATAATATTTTTTATTAAAGCACTCGTTGAGACAATCAGATAACAATCATACAGTAAAATATAATATCTTCAAAATAACCCTAACCTAACCAGTCAGAGTCGACTTGCTCTGAATCGGGGGGTTAGTAAGTTTAATACCCTCCCCTCGCCCCGCTAACCCGCGTACTCATTGATATCTCAAATGTTTTACATTTCCGATTGCTATTTAGGAATTGTATAAATTTCCTAGAAAATGTGTCTAATATAATTATTTCACACACTGTGCGGTTTTAGGAATTACATCCTAGGAATTGTATACAATGACGGATTACATACATTTCCGTTAACATTTATAATAAGAAGTCACGGGTGCTATTCATAAAATAAAACTATTTAAAATCCCAACAAATATAGTCTCATAGTCTCAGAGATTCTATACAAACTCACACATAAAACATAATCTATACTTATATTATAAAGTTGAAGAGACAGTTGGTTAAAAATGCTAATCTGAAGAACTACTGATTCTAATTGTAGCTCATTTATCGATGAAAGATACAGGGCATTGGCTATATAATATCACGCTACGACCAATAAAGGCTGTGTAGTATCCAAATAGATCTAAGGAGAGAAAGCCGCGGGCAACAGCTAGTCATTATTATAAACCAAAACTAAGAGTATATATAATTATATTATTATTATCTAATAAAACATCCCCGTGTACGTCACCTATTACTAAAATAATTTTTCTTGACTTTTCCTACCGCTAATGGCGTTGCGGTATGCGGTTGCCGCGATTGGTTGCATGAGTTGCGTCATGCGCAAACTCTTTGTGCTATTATGACGTGTCATCGCCTTTATCATTAGGTCCAGTAGCATTATGGCACGTATGTAAAGCTAGGTATTGCACACGGCTACGTTCGTATGTTATTTCGATAAAAAGTAGCAAGTTCTTTTCTAGATTTTCACTATTTTATACATGTATACCTTATGGATATGAAGCAATTAAGTGATGTTTAGTGCGGAATCTTAACGCAAGTTCCTGAGGGCTGCATTTTAGCCTTGTATAAAAAAAAGTACGTTTATTATAGTATCTCAGTATTTTTAGGGTTCCGTACCTCAAAAGGAAAAAAACGGAACCCTTATAGGATCACTTCGTTGTCCTTCGTCAAGTTTTTTTTTTTTACCTATTCTAATGCGATATTTACAAAATTCTAGTGCATTTTTATTCACTTCTAATCGGAGTGGTTCAGATGGCTCGAGCTGAGGCTTGAGCTGTGAGATTAAGAAAGCTCTTTGATTGGTTTAACGCGTTAATCTCAGGAACTACGGGTCCGATTTGAAATAATCTTTTAGCGTTGGATAGCCTATTTATCGAAGAATGCTATTGGCTATATAACATCACGCTACGGCTAATAGGAGATCCGCGCGACAGCTAGTAGTGATATCCGAAGAACGACATCGGTTAATTTTCTCAGAAACACTTTGCGTACGGAGTCGCGTTCCGAAGCCATAATAAAACATTTTATATAAATGCTAAACAAGTAATGGAAAAATTCAAACCCGCGACGGACTTGAACCCGCGACCCTGCCATTCCGTGTGCAGTGCTCTTCCATCTGAGCTACGCGGGTGGACGTCCCTGAGATCGAATTTATCCATTACCTGTTAACATGATGACGTCATGACAACGTTTTTTTATCCATAATAAAACAATCCAACAAATGTACGCATACAAGAAAAACGTTTAGCTGAGCACTTAACAGAACAAATCCCTTTTGTACAGTTTATTAACATGTATTAGGTACCCTCGCCCAACCATTACACTGTCGAGAACAAAAATGTAACGCCCACCTAATAAATTTACCGGTAGTTAGATCGCACGCGACCCAAAGTGGATGTTTAGCTGAGTGCCTGTGCGGAGTTTATGTTCCACGATTAAGGGCTGATGTAATACACTGTATGCTGGGACAATTAAATGAATTTAAGTGTATATTTACTATTGTTATAGATCATGATTTCTGACGTCAGTAATCAGACTTAAAAATATTTTTTTAAGTCCGATTACTGACGTCAGAAATCATCCATCATTTGACTGGCCTGTTGGTCTAGTGGTTAGTGACCTTGACTGCTAAGCCGGAGGTCGTGGGTTCGATCCCCAACCAGGACAAATCTTTGTGTGATGAGCATAAGGGTTTGTTCAATGTCTGGGTGTAATTTATCTATAATATGTATGTTTTTACAAAAAAAAATTATTTAAGTAGTGTATCAGTTGTTTAGTACCCATAACACAAGCGAATATAATTGCTTAATTTGGGACTAGATGGCGCTGTGTGAATGTGATAGAATATTATATTTATGAATTTGTTATTACAATTAGCAACTGTCAGCATGATTAGACGAAAAAAAAGTAAACATCTGACAGACGTGGGGTGCTTAATTTCTTTGTCCTATGATTACCTCTTTCTATAAAACTATACTTTATACTACAATCCATGTTGCAGTAGAGTTCACCCACATTGGTTGCATCTTCAGCATTAGAAACCCTTAATGTCCCACTGCTGGGCTCGTCTCCTCTATCTAGAAAGCTGAGAGAGTTAAGGTCAGAATCCACACACGCTGGACTAGTGTAGGTTGGTGCATCAGACATACACTTTTTTCTACGGTATGTGGATTTTCTCACGAAATTTCATCTGCTAACGGTGAAGAAAAACACATTGGTTTAAATTAAGTATATTTGGAACTACCCGTACTACACGTAGTTACGCCCGCGTATTATTTCGATAAAAAATAGCTTTTGTCCTTTACTTGATAGCCTATTGCCTATTGGGTAAATAATGTCTAATCTATGTCAAATTTCACTAAGGTCTATCCAATAGTTTAGCTGCGAAAGCGTAACAAAAGTCACTCTCTCATTTATAATATAAGTTAGGATTATGAATCTAATTGCTAATAACATGTTCATGAAACACCACATTATATAAAAGCTCATATAGCAATAAAAGCAACGCAAACCGACCTCGGTAAAGCAGTTAAGGCTTTATTCAGACACGGTTATAACCGAGTAATAAATATCGTCGCACATACGGCTAGGCGCCGCTACGGCTAAGTGCTGCGTCTCACGGCTAATTGCCGCAACTGGCGGTTATAACGTGAACGACTACACTTATTGCTAATGTTTCTTTTTATTCGCTTTTTACTATTTTTTTTTGTCGTTATTTTGTTAACACAAACGTTCTCATTGAGATCATATTATGAAGCATGTAGACGTCGCCGTCGCCGACGCACTGCGAAGAAAGTGAGGAGAAAATTGATAACTTGGTTTTAAGAACAGTTTTAAATTTAATATTATGTTCTTCAAGTTCATGACCAAGTAGCTAAGGTCCATGATATATTATATACTTATTTCTAGCCTTCAGAACACTGACACACACAGCTATAGATACACAGAATCACATCGGCACCAAGCCAGTCAAATGACCCCTAAACTAACAAAAGAAACTATAACCCATAAAGTATACACCATCAGTTATCACCGAGTAAACCCACTCAAAGATGAGGCACGAACACTAAATCACCACAAATACGATTCTCCATCTCCTAACAGGCTGAAACAGAAAAAAATCGTGTTACATTACCTTCAGCGGTAACTTATGCCGGCCATTAAGTACTCGACTCGCTCGTAATAAAAGCAATAACACTAGAATAGGAAAGAGTGCTTCGGTAATGCTTCGGTTAAACGAATATGTGGGGAAATTGCTTCGGAGCAAGCTCAGATGCGATTGTGAGAAGCCGGAAACTGACAATCATCAATCTACTACCCCCCTATCTCGGGCCACTCGTAAATCACACGTACAATGGCCGAGGGAAGTTCTTAAGAAGAAAAACTATAGGTTTATATCCTTCCGGGGCAGCGGCCAATCGGAAGCCGGCGTGACGTGCGCGGGGGACGCCAGCGGGAAGGGTTAGTCCACGATTGTGTTAGGGGAGATACTACGTAATTGGTCAGGGATGGTCTCGCAAATACACTCTGATGACTTTTAGTTTTAATTTACTAGTCTGGATTTTCGATTTGCGTTTGCTTGTTAAGGCGCTGTCCAAACGGAAACACCGAAAAACTCTCAATTTTTCGTCGCGCAGTTTGCCGTATCGGTATATACTACAAACCAGAAAATTTACTTGGATAAAGTCGAGAATCTAAAGAAAAGACTTACCTAAAAATATTTCATGTAATTATAATAGTTTCGTAGAAAAAAGGTCACAAAGATGACCCTGAGAAAATGTTTTCGTCGCGCAGTTTGCTATATTTAGATCGTAAAGTAATATATTTTTTACTATGATAATAAAGGAAATTTAATAAGCTAGAGAATTACCTAAAAATTATTTCACTAAGACACGTAGTTTTTTTTTATTAAGAGAAATTCGCGAAAACACGTCTAATTCGACGCTTGATAGATTTGACTAAAGTCAAACATCTCAGCAATTTGAACCTTATGCGTTCACATGAGGTACTAGTGTAGGTTGTTTATTGTGCCCCCTCCCAGTCGGCGACGAGCCGTTAGGAAGGAAGGTCACGTCACTCTGATTAAATTTTTGGTTCACGCTATTTTCGTATTTTTTAAATAAACATTTTATTTATTTAGAAGAAAACTTCTTGGATACAAGAATCAATTATCATAACATTAATATCTTGCAACAATTCTCAATAACGGAGATAATATTTGCATTGGTTTTATTCTTATCACGTCACCGGCGGCTGGTGTTGCTAAGATGTCGCTGAGGCTAACAACCAGCGAGCGCTAAGACGGCGCTGTTACATACGTCACATGAACGTGGTGGCTACTTTATAATAACATACAAAATTTAGAGTATTGGAAATAAACAATAATGATACCAAAGTTGTTGTCATTTTTTATGGACTGGCTATTACCCGAAATTTACTCTCGTCAAGCTTGAGGCATGCCATTGAGAGAAAACAATTCATATCGGTAAGAACAATTTATTGGGGATTTTTCATAAATCAAAAAAATATACTGGGTCGTAAGAGAAGTTTCGATTCTGAAGGTTATCCAACTCTACCATATCGTAAGAGACAACAGTTAACTTTTGAAGGATCGCTACAATGCTTTTCTATTTTGGAAGATAATAAAGAAAATGTGCCCTGTTGTAGTAGACTTTTGATGAGATATAAGAATTTTGTTAAAGGCAAAGTCAAAAATTCTTCATTCATTTAAAACAATTGTGTATATACTTATGAACGTCAAAAACAGTTGTAACATATCAGCTAGTTTTTTTTTTTTTATGCTTTAGTACCTAATTATAAAATTACTTATTATATTTTATATTTACATAAATTATTTTTTATTTTTGTTTGGTTTTTACAAAAGGACTGTTCACGTTATCATCACCCTATCATTATCTCGGTTGAATCCTGCTTAGTTGACTAGTATCTGCTGTTCTCGGTGTACCTTGATTTAGCTAAATATTAGTTTTAAAAGTCGAAAGAAATATTCACTTAAGCTCTTTGAAAGTTATTAGATGTCATTGTCAATTTGATTGTAAAGAAAGTTTCCAAAGATTCAAAGACAAAAAAACGTTAGCTTATGCTATGTGTATTTTTTCATGAGAATAAACATAATTAATATATTTAGGAAAAATACTTGTTTTTCTTCCAAATGCTTTATTTTTTCCCACGTAAAAATAGGATCGTTCTCTTTTTAAAAAAGTTGACATCCGAAATTACATTATCCATATTATTCTACTCTTGTAACTATCTCAAGTAACATGGTCCATCTATCACTTAAATATAAAATGCATATTATTTTTATTTGTTTATATCGCACGTGTAATACATATATAATAATTTTATAAAGCTAAAGAGTTTGTTTGTTTAAACGCACTAATCTCAGGAACTACTGGTCGGATTTCAAAAATTATTTTAGTGTTGGATAGTCCATTTGTCGAGGAAGGTTTTAAGCTATATAACATTACGCTGAGACCAATAGGAGCGAAGCATCAGTGAAAAAGTTGGAAAAACGCGAAAAATCTATTCTAATATTATAAGGCTGAAGAGTTTGTTTGTTTGTTTGAACGCGCTAATATCAGGAACTACTGGTCGGATTTCAAAAAATATTTTTGTGTTGGATAGTCCATTTGTTGAGGAAGGTTTTAAGCTATATAACATTACGCTGAGACCAATAGGAGCGAAGCATCAGTGTAAAGTTGCAAAAACGCGAAAAATCTATACTAATATTATAAGGCTGGCTGGCCCATTTATCGAGGAAGGTTATAGGCTATATAAAATCACACTACAGCCAATAGGGGCTGAGCAGTGGCCAAATAAAGAACGACGGGAGCGAAGCCCTGCGCGACTTCTAGTGTTTAATACGATGCTAGACGATTATAACACTTGGTACAAACTATAATTCCTTGTATATCACTTCATTTAAAGTGCACGTTTTGCGTATGTTCAGTTCAGACATCGTCTATTAAACAAGAGTTAATTTAAAAAACCAAAAAACCCTAAAAGAGTTTTTGTTTGTAGGCTATATAACATCATGATACGGGTAATAGGAACTGAGCAGTGGCTTCATTTCATTTCATTTGATATCTATATTGCGATAGCACTAAAAAAATTCTGTTTAGACAGTTTCCGTCCGCCATATTAATTTTTTGTTGACGTCACATAGCCTATGACACTTGAGGAAAAAATACGAACCTAATGACACCTCACACTTTAAAATCAGCCAAGCCGTTTAGGCTACAGAAGGTCACAATGGAACAGACATGCCTAAAAACATACATATACGCGCGAAAAACATTACCCTCCCATTCCTTCTTGACAGTCGGGTAAAGAAAGAAACTAAGTACTTTTGGTTTAAAAATAGAAAACATTAGAAATATTTTACCGTACCTAATAGGTAATTATTTTGTTCGACCAGAATACGGACGGCGCGAGAATAAGGCCGCCTCTGGTTGACCTGAATGCGAGTTTGTTCTTTGGGATGAATTGTTGAAAGGCGCGGGGGGCTCGTGCTTCAGCTTCCCTGCTTCACCCCCTGGATTAGCTCAACATTGGCTTAGTACAGGGCCTTAAATGCAAATCGTCGCCCATGAAGTCGACTGAAATGTTTGGTCAATCGTCCGAAAATGCGTTAATTTACGCTGACATTCATGGACATGACATGACATGTGGACTTATTATTAATAGCATTGTTATCTTATCGTCAATCTATTACATCATGCTAGTGGTCTTTTCAGGTAATACCAAAATATAATAATATTAATATAAAAAACATGATTCACGCGTTAAATGAGACACGATCGCAATACCAGTGAGCCAGACACAATTAAAATTTGGTTGTATTAATGTCACTACCCCATCTCAACCCGTGGGTGTCGTAAAAGGCGACTATGGGAGTTACCTTAACTAGACAAGAGCACTGCAAGAAAAGCAAAATTCGAACAACCCGTCTGGCCAGCGTGGTATAGTAGGCTAAATACCCTCCATAAAATTTTTGGCGGAGACCCGTGACCAGTAGTGCGACGTTTGTGGGTTGAAATGATGATGAAGATGATGACAATATGTATAGACCATAATAATGTTTAAGATTATGCAAGTAGCAATGTAGGTTGTAATATTTTTACAAACATAAAAATACACACACTCAATGGTTCAGCTAGCAATTTTTTGGATTATTTATTAGTTTCAACCAAACAAAAACCCTTCCGTGCACTTTCATAACTAAGTTTTGTTAACTGGTTAAGGAAAACCCTTTTTTCCAATAACCCTTAATAATTTTCATTGACGAACTAAATGCCTAGATTTGTTCTACTTTCAATGTAAGTACCCTTTCCCCCTACCAAAGTTATTCGTTTAAGGGTGAGGTTTCTTGGCTCGTCCGTCATCCGCTAGGATTACTGGTAATCCTCCAGCGGCGATAGCGTAATGGATCCTGATGTGACGGCTCGGGAGAATTATTTATATTCATCTACCCGCAGTTACCCGCCAAATTGGTTTTTGTAACTTATTATTTGGTAATGTTGGAAGAATTGAGTTCTTTTACGATATTGTAAGTGCTTTGAGCAGATATACAGCCAATTTTGATATTATTTTTATATTGTTGTTTTTTGATCTTACAATAAATACTCAAGTAGCAACTCGAAAATTGATTTAAGAGCTTGTCTCTACACGATATTCAGGATCCCTTAAAGGCACCTTCTGAACACAACATAACATATAACATAGCATCACGCCTTTTTCTCCGAAGGGGTAGGCAGAGGTGTATCACACCCACATTTCGCCAGCTATGTTTGGTCCCATGAAATAGGGGGCGAGCCTATTGTCATCAACCGGGAACATTTGTTTACCAAACTCCGGGAAAATCTTAATACTGGAATTCTACTACTTCTGAACACCGTTTAGTGTAATATACAATTGAATACTATTGATCCATTGGTATTATTACACAACACGGTGTAACTTACTATTACTAGATAATAAAATATATTTATTCAATAAAATATTTACACATAACTTAAAAACATACACAGCTAACCAATTAAAAGAAAAAAGAACCAGATAGGTACTCTATTTACAGGAAATTCCTATAAATAGAATATCTGATTAAGATCAGATTCCTGAGGAAACGTACCCAAAAGGCTAGCCACATTACCGCGTTGGATAACAAGGCTAATGCGTTGCCCCAGGTAGAGGCCAGCCCTTGGATCATGTGATACCTCAGAAACACGCTTACAAATTTCACGATAAAATTTGTGAGCGTTTAGCCCCCAAGGTCCAAGAGTTTCAACCCCAAAAGGCTCAAAAATGTAAGTCTCACCAAGACTTTCATATTTACGCCTCTTGAGGCACTCTGCAGAATTGGCAGCAGAACCCGTTTTAATACCAGTCCGTGAAAGATGAGATGCCGCCAGTGTGTCAACGCAAGTAGCATCCCAAAAAATATCTACACACTATAATTATAATTCAAACTTTGTTATTAGTTAACGCACACTACGTTTTGTAAATTCCATAAATAAGTAAAACATTAAAATCATTTCTAAACTGTTACTAAATTACATCTATTTCAAAATTTACTTTTTCGAACGAATTCATTTGCGGCCGAAACACGTTGGTGAAATTTGAATTTAGAACGCGTTCGGGGAGCGCGGGCAAATTGTGAATTAGACCGCCGCGGGCGCACGGCGCTTGTTAGCTAGTTTTTACGCGGGAACCCCTTTGTGAGTGAAATTGCATCAATGTGCGGTATTGCACTGTATTCTATTCTGTATGCACGTTATTTAGACCTCAAAGATTGGTTCTTCTTTTTGTTGTGGAGTTATTTTTGTAGTAGATTGTCTCTTGCGCTATTCTTTTTGAATATAAAAAATGATAAATGCGTTGAACCTACATGAAATACGAAATATGTAAAAATGGAAAATTGAATGTAAAATTAGGACTTAGGACTTTAGATGCCTTTTTTCTTTATTTTGTGTAATGTAGACATCTGCGGCAGCTTACTATGAACTGATTAATTTTGTGTTAATTTTCAAACTATATGTATAACTGTGGCGGAAATTAGGTGAGGCCTATATTCAGCCGTGGACGTCATTGGGCTGATATGATGATGATGATTCAAATTCACTAGAAATCTAGAACCAGATATGCATAATCTGTAAACAGTAAACATTTTTCATAATTGGACCCCACCCAATTCTTTGTATTAGTACTAGTTGCTTTAAAGGTAAAACTTAGTAAACGTGTAGGTACCTATTCTAAAATAACTCAAGCTGTTATAATAATTATCATTTGTGATAATAATATACAATAGATTATATTAATGACCCAGGGGCTGTTATCAACTATGGGCTTTTCGTTTTCAAACTCGGCACAATAAAACGCCCTCTATAGTCGACGTCCTGTTGCGATGCAATCATTATTGCTAATGATTCCCCTAGCACTAATGCTGCAAAATACTGTTGTAAATGATTTGTTCTACTAAACTGTTCATATTCGTAATAAAAATAAATAATTAGTATATTACATTTATCTTAAAAATTAAAAAGTTAAATTAAAAGTATAAATCTATGGGAAATTTATGAAAAATTTAAGGGAAAAATGAAAAATATAATTTAAAAAAATTCTAACGCCGTATTTGCATTGGTAATGGCTCCTCCATTATAAAAGGAATCTTTGATCCTTTATCCATCTCTAAACAATACTAACCATTTCATGAAAATAAGGAAATAAACACATTTTCTGCTTTAATGAAAAATCATTGCTTAATAATACGCTAAAATAATAAAATTATCATTTCATTCCACATAATGAGGATTACAATCCCAATTTCCTTACCCTTCTCTATCGTAATTAATCTTGTCACTAAACCCTAGTCCGATTACCGAACGAACCAAATAAGCTCAAATAATGCGGTACCAAATTTAAACACGCGTATAATTTTCAAAATTGGAAGAGTGGATGCCATGTGCACTGCCCGAGGCTCTTACTTTTTTTTTGGCGCCATAAAGTCGCACCCGTTCGGATACACAGTTAAACGAGCATTAAGAACACAAATGTATTCAGTAGTGGGGTGGCGGATAATAAACGGTTTTATTGGCTTTATCCCGTTGTGTCTGAGCCTCAGCCAACAATGTTACCAGTTTTCTTTTTACATAAAGTAATTTGAATATTTATATTTGCTTCAGTTTTTGCTTTTGTAGTTAAATACTTATTATTTTTTTAGTGGAGTTCGTGCTTTTATTGTTATATTTTTTACATTTAAAATAAGTTTCACTAAACCAAGGTAGTATCATGCCCAGTTTGTGCCCTACTGGGCACGATTTGGCATTGATTGGGCATTTTGACGGCGTATCAGTGGACGTCATTAGACTGATTATGATGATGATAATGTCCAGCAGTGGACTAGTAAAGCCTGATGATGGAAACCAAGGTGATGAATAGATAAAGATTACTTTCATTATCTGTACAAAATGTAAAGCTTTAAATAAAACTCGTTTAGTTTCTACGTTTTATGGTTAATCAGCAATCCTTTAACATAGTTATCGGTAATATTGTCGCTTTTGAACACTAAAATAATTTTCCACCCTTCAGTTTTTGTATTAATTCCTGACAAGCGATGAAAGTAAAGATATAAAAATAACTTAAATTATTTAGGTACTGAAAAAATATATGAAATGAATACATAAAATGAAATGTAATTTTATTGACACAAGGACTTGACAAATAATTTCTTAATTTAGGTATATATAATATGTACAATGGTTTATAAGCAGGACCATAAGCTGAAATTCCATGTGTACTTTATAAAAATATGTTTTGCCAACATAAATGAAAAATTTCCTTTTGCACGTCAGTTAATTAGGTCGAAAGTTCAAGTTTTGGCTTTCCATTTGCTAGTAACATATCTAATTAAACAAAACAATTATAATTTTACTAAACGTGTAAGCCATAAAAACATGACCACAGCTAAACTAACATATTAAATACACTAACCCAAGGCTATTAATATAAAACCGCATTTTAAAAGCGCGACATTTGCAAAGCCGTGAGGTAATCATCTTTTGTACGTTATACAAACATGTGGCATATTGCGGATCCCTATCTGATTAAGCCGAACAATTTGTCGGGGCCCCGTGGAGCCCTATAGAGCACGTTTGACTAGGCTACTGTGCTCCAGGCTAAATGACTGCGAACAAAATGTAAGGGCTAATTGCGATTTGTTTGAGAATACGGACCCCTTTACATGAGGTTTTTTGTGTAAAGATTGGTGTGAGGTGTAGTTAAGTCTATAAAGGGGATTGAGTTGGATGACTTTTGTATTTTTTTTTATACACTTTTCACCTAATTCTAAAGGAGCTATTTTTGTGTAATCTTTTCACATTTCACAAATGTTGCTCCGATTGTATAATAAAAATCAAAAACCACGAAATCTAATAAATATAACACTAAATTGCGATGTTTCCATTCGTCTGTATGAAGTTATGAACCGTTTTAACCTTTTTCTTTTATTTATGACTTAAAATGGTGAGTATTGTTTAGAGATTCATTAATAATAATATAGACTAGTTCTAATTAAATTATAATGTCAGATTAAGTTAGCTTGGAGGTTGTAGATAAGTATTATATCGAATTGTCTGAAAAATTTGTTAGATGACGTCACCAGTTTTTCTAATATTTTTTTGTTAAAGGTTCCATTATTCCATGAAACAAAACTATACAGATAAATTTCTAAAAGATACATTTCTTTATAGATAAATGATAGATCCATTTCGGATACACCATCGTATAAATTTATTTTAAAGGCCACAAAGATTATTGCCATATACAAAATTGTTTTTAAGAAAATACTTTCACAACAAATTACCACAAAAATTACATCTTTCTCCGTTATTGACATTGATAGACGATCGACCGCGTTCTCTAAGGAGTATCAATACAATTTTAAGTTTAACAAATCGTTTGGCGGGAATGTAATTTACGTGAGAGCATCGCCTTGCCGTCGTTTATTATGTATTAAGAAGGAAAGAGGGCTTATTTGAATATCTTCACGGTTGTGTGGAAGGGTAGGCTGTTTTCGTAGTGTTGAATGATAGTAAGTTAATTTTGACGTTTTGTCATAGAGTGAAGTTATAATCAAAGGTTCCTTTACCAGGTTTTTAAACGCTGAATCTGAAGATTTTTTTGATATTATCATAAAATCCTTTTTCAAATTATACTCGGGCTGAAATTAATGTAAAATGTTTGATAACAAATAATTGTATTTTAAGAATTAATTAAAAATATAATTTTCTTATTCAGCAATCAGCGGCATTAAGCTTAGGTGCTTCTTCTCTTCTTCTTATAAACATTCCAAATAAAAGTGTTTTTATTAATTTAATTATTTTTGCGAAAACATGTCACAGGCGGCACAGTTAAGTGTGTTTAGTGTGCGTTAAGTGTATTTTAACGCTTGTCGCGAGATTTTGATGTAAATGTTTTATTCGAAATATGAAAACTATTTGACAATGACGTTTCGGGTTTGGGCCATTTTAAAACTAAATAATTGTCAAGCCTTTTTATTCACGAATCCAACCTCAATTTGAAGCACAACAAGATGATAAAACAACAAACTAAGTACAAAAGAAGCAGGTTATTATTCTCCCCTAGCGACAGGGACCTTTCTTGAATTGTTTATAGACTTAAATGCTATTTATTCAGTGACCTGCCGCTTTTATTGCCGTCCTCATTCTATACAGTATGAAATAAAACGGAGACCACTATCACTGTAACAATATCAATAAGGCTTTTCTTAGAACAAAGGATGGACAGTGATGTTGGATTTTATGTAGCGTTTGTTTTATTATTTTGATTAAATATTATTTGGAAATGTTGTTCGTGATATGAAAATTAGTTTTGTAATTAGTTTGTTTAATAGGGAAAAGGCTAAATTCCCTCGACATTCTTTGGAGGAGACCCGTGCCCAGCAGTGTGACATTTATGGGTTGAGATGATGATGATGAATAGGGAAATACGTGTTTAATTAGGTATATGAAAGACAATTTCCTATTTGGAAGTAGAGGATGACCAGCTAAAATTTCAGTCCACACATACATTTGTCATCGACAGGCATGCACTTAGGATTGAATACATTCTAAGTGGATGTCTGCTCCGCACTAGGTCAGCGCGTATGGATTATGGCCTAAACTCTTGTTGATATAAATGAAAATGAAAATAAATGTCCCACTTCTGAGCTCGGGTCTCCTCTCCTCTATCTAAAGAACTGAGAGCAGTTCTTTAGATAGAGTAGAGGAGACCCGAGCTCAGAAGTGGGCTGTGGGACATTTATTTTATCTGCATATATGTCAATATTAAAATATAGCTGTACTGTATTTTAAATATTGACTTAAATAATCGATTTTATTCAAGTTAACATTATATTATGACATCACTACGATTATAATCAGTAATTTTAACATCAGAGAATTATTTACCAGTCAATCTCCGTACATACATACATACGTACATAGCACGCCTTTTTCCCCGAGGGGGTAGGCAGAGGTGTTTCACACCCACATTACAATTATTACATTTATTCATTCAATCTCCGAATTATGCAAAAACAAAACCAGCTATGTACCAAACAGTAGATGAGAACTTAAGCCCTTTTTCACCTTAACTACAGATACATTATGATGCTATCCTACATAACATAATCTTACTTCCATGCTCGTTTATATGTAGACCATTAAATAAATATCGAATAGGTTAACGTTGGGCAGACGATGTATGGCCGGCACTGCGGTATAAATGGGCAATTTGTACCTAAATATATATCTGCCAACGTGATATATTGCAAGGGGTATTAGTAGATAATGTAACAAGAGATAAACGTTAATATTTGGTGAATGTACGGTGAAGTTTTCTGATATTGTATGTATAATATTAGTATGGTGAAATTGACTTTATATAACAAAATTTAAAGTATTAAAGGATCATACGTCTTTATTTTTATTAGGAAATTAATCTTGTGTTAATTAAAATAAGATTAAGATTTGCCGATTAATATTTTACTCTGTAGTGCTTTGTTTTTCTGAACTTTCATTTAACAATTATTTAAAGATATAGCGGCCGGTTGATTGTCAAATGGTTTCCATAGCCTTTAGTTGCTTACTGCCGTACTCAGAGACGTTACATAACTTTATAGTTTATTTAGTAAATATATGTAATACTTTAGTCTGTACCCCTAAAGACATATTCAATGAAAAAATTGTGTAAATGACAGATTACTGCTAATTGACGTCTCTCGAGTGCGGCCGTTATTATCTTTCGACTGGAGACATCAATTTAAAAATGTTTTAAAGCAGTTGATAGCAACAGTTTCACTTATCCAGGATTTTTTAAAAGTAATTCTCTTTTCGAAAGCAGTACATAATTTGCACAATACAAAACAAAAATATCAATTGCAAAACCAAGAAAATTGCCGCCATATTGTTCGCAATGATCCCGTATAACAAGACTATCATAAAATAAAGCCGCACAAACTCTTTTCTATCTCATATGTGTTGTATATGTCGTAAACACGAACTCTCAAGTATCGCAGTTATCCTTGCTCTATTTACGATACTGAACAAATAAGTATTGGAGGGCAGGAGGGGGGTGGAACAAGTCGGAACAATGAGAAATGACCGGCGGAAAATTGCGCGGATTCCGGACGGAATCCGACCGGGAGACGACGCGATCACTGCTTAAGAAAATACGCAGGCACGTATTTGAAATGTTTTGTATGTTTATTTTAGTCTGTTTTATTGCTAACTGTTGTGATATCAGATAGGGATTGATTTTTAAATGACAGCATGGCTTTTGATACGATGTTGATGAGGTTTTTTTTTGTTAGAAAACTGACATGATCGTGAAGTTTCTTGAACAGGTTTTATCAAAATTTGGAGCAGTTTTATGGTCATTAGCTCTTATCGGGGCTTACAATTACTTAAAATTAAATTTTTTTTGTCATATAAAATGTGATATGGGCAATGTATAATAAGATTGATGAACGTTGAAAATATATCTTTCGCTTTTAGGCTTTTGCGTAGCAGTGAAAGGAAATGATCTCTGTCTATACCGTTGTTGGCAAGAAGTGTGAACTGTATCTATGTATGAATGTTACGAGCACGTGTCATAACATGACAGACCTCACATCATCATATCAGCCTAATGATACCCACTGCTGGACATAGGCAACCAACGGCCAACCGCAACCTTTACCAGGTAGTCGGTTCATCTGGCGGGGGTATCCACTCATATATTGCACAAATAATTATTATTTGTAAATATCCATTCAAATGCATCGTCATTCGAACACTGAAAATCCCACACACATCAGAAGATTCCAATTACTGTAACCCTCTAAATTTATTCATAATTCACATTAACCAACACATAGAAGACTGTATCGCACCGTATGCCCAGTGCAAACCTGTGCTATGGCTCGAGTGCCTGAGGCGGCCCTGTGCCGGCGCGCACTCTATTTTCCTATTTGCGCGGCAGATTGGTTCTGATTGTATTGTTTGCGGCGGGGCGGGGCATTGATACCCACGACCCACCCCCCGCACCTCACTACACCCCCGCATACCCCACGGGGTGCAACCAAGCGGAAAAATGTTATCTACAACATGAAATATCGTATGTTTGTAATAAATATTTGATCGGGGAATGGATTTTTAAATTTGTTTCGTTTGGACATAAGTTTTGTTGTCTTGGGTGTAGAATTTAGTTGTTAGTGTTGTTGTGGACTGTTTATCTTGTTTTTTTTAAACTGTTACGATAAGAGTTCATCGTAACCTATGCACGCCTGAAACATCAAAGGAGTCACGTACTTTCGAGCGCGTTGCCGACCTTCAAAAACCTGCGTTGTTTCATGATGACAATAAGTCCAAATTTGTTCAAATTTAATTACTAAATTTTAATTTGAAATTATGTGAAGAGATTTAGAAAAAAATACCGTATTTATTAGTAAATAAACAGCAATCTATTTATTATGAAATCAGTTTCGATAACTAGTTTAGCTAATTTATTTGTAATTGTCAGGACGGGGCTTGCATGAAAGGATTTTTTTTATATGAAGAAATGATACCTATGCGAAGGCGGCTTGGCGTTAGTATAAATAAATTTATTGAACTTTGCCTCCAAATAATTTCTATCATACACACACAAATTCCACTTATTTACTAGTATCAGGCCACAAAACAACAATATAAAGTAATCAAAAGAATTCCAATAGTTGTCTCTGCAGTAATAGACAATATGTGTTGTGGTATACACCGCATCACCCGACGATAACTTTTATGAGTGCCAAATTGTGTTTATGCGGTCTCTCGGTGAGATTTACCGTCGCCGAGCTACTCCCGCGCCGCCTGCCGCCCGCTCGACACCCGCGTAATCGAAAATATTGCACGACAACTTAGTTAGGGTGTGGGACAAGTTATAAGCTGTGATTAACTTATATTCTTTTTTATTGTGCTGTTAGAGAAAGACATCTTCGTCGATCAGTCACACTATTCAAATCTTAGTTGAGTAAATTGTTTTATTCGCGTAAGCCAAGTATCTAAAATTGTTAATCAATGATCTATTTGAAATAAAATTGTTATATTTAATCAAACAAACGAAGTTTAAATTTGTACTATCATTGGGTGTTATACAAAAGCCTATGCAAATAAATCTTTATAATCTTGCAATTAACTCATCGTGTAACGTTTTATTGGCTACAAACTAGTTTAGTTCTATAGCATTTTCGCACTGGAATTTCTGAGATTCCAACGGCCTTATACGAGTACTTTGTTTCGACTGACCACCTATACTCTTGTCAAACACAAGCGTAGAAAAAACTTGTTTCAAAAACGTCCTTTATTAAGATTGTTAAAATTAAATAATAATTGTCTTGTGAAGTGAAACTGATTAGAACTTATAATATTAAAATATCCCGAGCACAAATGTAAGTCAATAGTGACATATTTATAAACGAAGCAACAGTAGTATTTCTCAATATTCAAATACCTACTGTATTTTAGGCGTAACAGCAAAACGCTTATCGCATATGAATTGGACCACACCCTTACACCCACAGTCCTCGCATCTCGTTTTATTCTCGATACAGTTTCACCGCGAGTCGTATGTAACAAACTAGTAATTGGTTTGTATGTGGGCAACATTACAACGTAAATATATTTCTCTATTGATCATTGCCATTTAGTAAATATAGAAATAGAGAGATATTCAATGATGGATCATTAGTAGTTTGTTAATATAAATACTAATATGTGATTGATATAAAATGTTATAAAGTTAATACGGTTCTTATTTAGAAGTGAAAATCAATATGTTGTAGATAAGTGCTACGAGATTCGTAGCGCTACGATGTGTGCTACAAAATGTAGCAACTGTTTTACATATATTTCTGCAATAACTAAATCACTTTGAAAACGGATGAGTGTAAAATTATAAATTATTGACATCCTTATTTAAAATAACGTAGGCGTCGCGTAGTTAAATAAATATTTCAATTCAAGAAAAGTAGCGGGTAAAAACTTGTTACGACGTAGAATCGTCCAATTCAAACAGCAAGTCTCGCAGTAGAGTGTCACCTAAGGAGCACGTCGCCGTCGTCACGTGGTTCATCTTAATGACGTATAGCCGCTAACGACGTCGTCACAAGCGTTCTAAGCTAACTACCACTCATAGTGCAGTTTAGCTTCTAAGACGAGCTTACACAACAACGCGGTTGTTTAATTTTCAGACCTTTGTCTTTCATGTTTAGATCGCTTATGACTTCTAAATGGCTTATAAGTGTCTGATAGTCTATCCGAAACTTAAATTGTCAGAAAGTCGACGCGTTTTTTTAAACGAAGATTTTTTGAACTCGACGCAACGTTTGCAAACAGGGCGGCACTAAAGTGGGCGACTATGGTAACCGTTCACTATTACCCAAATAACAAAGTTGTCTTATGAACGCCTCTAATACTTGGAGCATAACATGCGTTGGCATATTTTTACCCGACTGTCAGGACGGGTATTATTTTTCGCGTGTATCTTGTATGTTTGTAAATTTCTTTATTCCCACGAATCTTCCAAACGGCTGGATGGATTTTGATAATAAGGGTATCGTTAGATTCATCTAGAAAACCCAAGTGTCCTTAGATAGGTTTTAAGAATAAAAAGACTTAAACGGCGGGCTTTTGACGACAAATTGTAAAAAGTTCAATTTTTTTTCTACCCAAACCTATCGAGCTAGGTATCAAAATAAAGAGAATCAAAAGGAGATTACATATATTCAAAAAGAGATTATACATAATTGAATGGTTCCAAATTGTAAGTAGTTCTCTTATTTTTTTTACCAAACCTATCGAGTAGAGTATCAAAGTAAAGAGAATCAAATGGAGATTACAAATATATACATATGTTATGTATTTAAATTTAATCAGGTATAATAATATTACAATAATTTTACGGTCTTTTTAGTGCGTTGCTATCTGTTGATTTTTTGCAGTCGGGTTATTAAATTTTTTTAATTATATTTACTTGTTCTTCTTACTCTTACTAATAGTATAAATGCGAAAGTTACTCAATTTCGATATCGCTGTCAATTATCCGTGTAGTGACGGATTAAGAATACATAATGTCCCTACCCCATCTCAACCCGTGGGTCTCGTACAAGGTGACTAAGGGACTAACCTTATGCAGACAAGAGTACTACAAGAAAAGGAAAATTTGAAACAAACCCTTTACCAACCCGTCTGGCCAGCGTGGTATAGTAGGCTAAATTCCCTCCACAATCTTTGGAGGAGACCTGTGCCCAGCAGTGGGAAGTTTATGGGTTGAAATGGTGATGATGATGATATCAAATATCGCGAATATCCGTTGACACATTTCATAGAAGATAATATCTGATAACATTCAAATAAACTCCATATGTTCTACGATATAAAGATCACAATTGCTAAAATACAGCTGTATGTTTGCAAGTGTTGTATTTTAATTGGAGTTGGCGCCGCGAGAGGTTGACACGGCTTGACGAAATGCGGTTTTATTTTTTTAATTGTCGAGATGCCGCCAAGCACGTAACGATGGCTGTTAACTAGAGAACAAAGGTGTGCTGAAGACAGCTCAGGTTCTAGTATTACGCATGACTTCGCTTGCCTATTTATAAATAACATGGAATGATTTAACTTAGCATAAAATAATTTATTTGACAACCTTGAGCAGCAGTGTACGACTACTGTTTTCAAACCCGTGTCTGATCAAGCGCGTTTTCTATCATGGAATTCAATATCAGCATTAGTCGTAATCTTTATTTCATATAGATAAAATACATAATACTTATGAACGTCATACAAAGCCAAAAAAAAATGTGTCAGCAAATTTGCCTAAGGCATTAAGAGAGGAATTGCGTCTACCAAATGGTGATAAACTTGTACCTACCACCCATTGCATCATTATAACACCCATTTTTTTTTTAGAATTAAATTCAGTATTTCTGGACAGATACGAGCTTCAAGAAACGAGAATATGTCTTTTTAAAACGCCGTAACATATTTACGTTTTTAGATAGTACATATGATGTTAGTCAATATAATATAATAATAATAATAATAATAATATTCTACCACATTCACACAGCGCCATCTAGTCCCAAAGTAAGCAATTATATTTGCTTGTGTTATGGGTACTAAACAACTGATATACTACTTAAATGCTTTTTTTTTGTAAATACATACATATTATAGATAAATTACACCCAGACACAGAACAAACCTTTATGCTCATCACACAAAGATTTGTCCTGGGTGGGGATCGAACCCACGACCTCCGGCTTAGCAGTCAGGGTCACTAACCACTAGACCAACAGGCCAGTCCTATATTTATAAATTCACTTTGTTACAGGTACACAAAGATTTCTTCGGGAGAATAGTGCCAATGTCTCAAGTACAACGATCGGGTAAGATATTAATAAATAAACTTTTATTTATTGACACAAATTTATTTATTGATTATTTATTTATCAGGTAACATTGTATAATCAAATAACCAATCATAGGGCGTGTTACTTATTGTAATGCGAGCATTGTCTTTAAAAAATAATCTTTGTGATTTCAATTCAGAAGTTATAGACGTTACTGAGTTCTTATTACATGTCATCTTGACGTTTGATTTTGTCGATTTTGTTATCGTTGTCAAATATTTTAAACACCGAACGTTTTTAAATTTTCTAATATTTGACAGTGACATCGAAAGTCGAATGTTCAGATTCTGAGTAGGCCCTCTAGCACAGCCCTCTAGTGTCTATGTCGTAGGATGATTTAATTATTCGAATTCTCGCGAATTCCTAGGGATTAAAAAACACGGGGGTTTAAATTATACAATGTTTAAAAAACATGTCTTAATATTACTAGAAAAAGATAAGGCTTTTTTATAAAGCCGATCAGCCATGGATAACTTAGGTCAGAAGGGTGAGACTGAAGTGAAGCGGAGCACTCGCTTTTGTCTTAGTGGCTTCTTTTTATTAGACGTTTTCACCATTGTCTAATTGTGATTTCGGAAAATCCCTAGGAATTTCGTGAAAATTATAATTATCAAATCATACTATCTACATACTACAATAACATAAATATGATGATCAAGTATACCAAAGATACCCCTTCTATATTACAACTCGTCCCCCAATAACTTTATAACATAAAGTTAATCACATGTCTGCCTCCCGCTATTATTTTCAATTACACCCGTTCTAAAAGGTTGTTAATATTAATCAGCGAGCCTCGCCCGAGCATCGAACACCTGTACCCACTAGATGTAATAACCTAACCGATTGTCTAACATTCAGATATTAATCGCACTTAATTTCGTCACGGATGGGAAAATTTTAATAGATTGAGAATTGTGTTTTGTTTAAGATGGGTTTACATTGAATGATTTTCTTTAAACGGGATTAAGAGATCTTTATTTGAGGTAGGCAGCTGTCTAGCTATGACTTTAATGCTGGATAGGTATGGACTACTGAGCACAGGTTTCGCTTCACAAGAAAAATATAAAATACTAGAAGTCGCGTGGGGCTTCGTTCCCGCAGTTCTTTATTAAGCCACTGCTCAGCTCCTATTGGCCGTAGCGTGATGTTATATAGCCTATAAAATAAATCGGACCAGTGCACTGGTCCGATTTGAAAAATTATTTTTGAAACCTGAAGCCTGAAACCTGAGATCCTAGCGTTCAACCAACCAACCAAATAAACAAACTCTTCTTCTTAAATAAATTTCCTCCAAATTTGGAGGAGACTTTTGCCCAGCAGTGGGACATTTATAGGTTGTAATGACGATGATGAAACTTGTCCCTAACAACAAAAGGGTCTTTCATTATTTCTTACCACGAGCTTTTCGCCCCGCATAAGTCATACTGTACCTGTTTTATTATAGAATAAATAAAAATAATATAAAACTTATCTCAAACAGTCAATGATATTGTATGTTAAAAAAGGTGTAGATAGGTTATAGCGCTCAAAAAGTGGCACACTAAAAATATTCTTATTAGCAAACTTTATCTCAATGTCCCGTTGACGGCGAAGGTATTTTGACATCGCATTATTACGATATCTATGTGTGCGTTTGTGTGCCATTTCCAAAGATCGAACGCTATGTAGGTAACCTATCTACACATTTTTTAACATACAATATCATTGCAAACAGTAGAAGACAATGAAATACTTGAGTGTGCATTCATCCTAAGACACAATCGTCTGGGAGACTCCCATCTCCCATCTACCACCCACCCCTGCCCACCACCCTACCGTCACAATTCTCGTTAAGGTGACTGTTTAATAATCTCAACGCGATTTGTAATGGGATTGGGCAGAAATTCACTCGAGACGTCTATAAAGGGCCCAATACACAATACGATTTGTCTCCGTCATGGCGTCACTACGATGTCAAACTTTTCGACTTTCTGGTGCTTTAAAAATTCGTTCAATTTTACTGTTTGGCACTATGTCTATAATTTTATAAATCGTAGGTCATGATAAAAAAAATTATTTATTATATTAATAAGAATATATAAATTATCAATTATGTAATAACTGCACCTGTTACGCAGCAGGAGTGTATACATATAAGTACTTCTCACCTCTAAGATTCGATCCCTGGGCCAGGCAAAACAAAATATTAACTTTTCCTGTCACTGAATTCACAACCCAGAGTTTTGCATATGTTTTATTTCGAAGTTTGGCGTTTTCTATGTTTAATATGTATGTGTTTAGAAAAATATATTATATGTATGTTTATTAATTGTCTAGATCCCATAATACAAGCTTATATTAACTTACTTTTGGCTAAATAGCGTTGCGTAAAATGGTCCATAATATTCAAAAGAAAAATCCGCCATCAACGAGCCTGTTACGACGGATCGTAAAAACATCTCGTACAGTGTAAAAGGCCTCTAAAACAGTATTATTGTTTCTACAACTGAAACTGGAATCTGATTTTATATTATTCAAATTTACTTTAATATTAAAATGGATGGAGACGGTATTGAGTTTTATATGTTTGTACTACGAGTACGTATTGTAATATTTATGAATAAAAATTTTACAATTTTAACTTTACTCATAGCGTAATCCGGATTAAGAATACGTATTGCCAGTACCCCATTTCAACCCGTGGGTGTCGTAAAAGGCGACTAAGGGAGAAACCTTAAGTAGACAAGAGGACTGCAAAAAAAGAAAAATTCGAAACAAAACCCTATACCAACTTGTCTGCCAGCGTGGTATAGTAGGCTAAATTCCCTCCACAATGTTTGGAGGAGACTGATGCCCAGCATTGGGACGTTTATGGGTTGTAATGATGATATTCATAGCGTCACCTTGAATGGTTAACAGATGAATGTTCCTGCGCTCCCGTGACCTCAGCAGAGCGCGATGAGAGGAACACCTT
Organism: Laspeyria flexula; assembly: GCA_905147015.1. Lineage (NCBI taxonomy): Eukaryota > Metazoa > Arthropoda > Insecta > Lepidoptera > Erebidae > Laspeyria > Laspeyria flexula. The sequence goes on along the minus strand of LR989964.1, from coordinate 2,915,643 downwards.
GGGGTTTTAGTGGGTGCGAGCCCCACATAACCCCTCGGCTCTTTCCCCAAGACCGAGGGGTATGCGTCAGGCATTTCCCCAAGTAAAAAAAAAAAAAAGGGGCATCTCACACATTTCGGTCCTATAATAAGGAGTGGGCTTATTGCCTTTTTGGGCTTATTGCCGGATCCGGGGTTCAAATCCGGGACCTTCCTATTGGCGCAGCAGAAACAGAACTTATTTTTACAGTCGATACTTACATTTTTATAATAGATCAATTATTAAGTCGAAAGAGCGGGACGGGACTTCGCTCCCTTCGTTCTTTATTTGGCCATTGCTCAGCCTCTATTGGCCGTAGCGTGATGTTATATAGCCTATAGCCTTCTTCGATAAATGGGCAATTCAACAGTATAAGAATATTTTAAATCGGACCGGTAGTTCCTGAGATTATTGCTTTAAGCCAAACTAACAAACAAACTCATCTCTCAACTCAACTCTCTCTCAACGGCTTTATAATATTAGTAAAGATTTGTTCTCGTTAAACTATAAATAAAACAATTTTATAATCATACTATCTACTGCTGCTTCATTTGCATGGTATGTTGGTAAAAAGTAGACTATATATCCTACTCTAGGACTATTTCTTTGTGAAATTTCATCACAATCGATTAAGTGGTTAAGCCGTGAAAGTGTAAGAAACAAATTAATTCGCACTATAATATTAGTTAAGACAATTTTGTTCGAAAGCAAAAACAATATAAATATTAATGTTTATACACTTAAGTTTCTAAGGAAATAACAAAAGGAAAATTAATTAGGCTAACTCCTATTTAATTCATTGTAAGTGCTACGAAGTCTACGTGCATCCGTAGCACTACTACGGAATCTGCTACGGCTTGCTACGATTTATCTTTGTACGAACATTAAGTTTAAAGTGTTATTTCTTTGGTAAATGTGTAAAGAGATATTTCTGTTTAAATTTGGTATGTGTGTCGGTTTGTCCTTAAATAGCTTTTTAATGGAAGGTTCGGTTTCAATGCGATTTTGTAACGTATTGCAGCCGCTTACCCTCGGGATGGCCGTACGTCTAATTGCCACCATCGTGGTATAAAAAAAAAAATATGTTGCAGTCAAAACTCTTAACCAGGGAAAAGTAGTTTTGACTGGCTATATCAGTCAAAGCTCTTAAGAAAGTAAAGAGGTCGGTACTAAACGAGTTTTTAAAACTGGTTGTGTAAAATAGTTAGTCCCGACGTCCTTGCTTTCTTAAAAGTTTTGACTGATATAACCAGTCAAAACTACTTTTGACTGGTTACATACACATATATATCACACTAATAAATTTTAATTTCATGCTTGTTATAATAATAATAATAGCGAGCATGAAACAATATAGCTATATAGGTATATATGAATATAGCTTGGTCCCTGTACCCGATATCGTTGGGTCACCATATTTAAAAATTTAATTTTTGAGAACTTATTTAAATAAAAAGGAATAATAATAATATTTCACAACATTCACACAGCGCCATCTAGTCCCAAATTAAGCAATCATATTTGCTTGTGTTATGGGTACTAAACAACTGATAAACTACTTAATTATTTATTTTGTATTTAGATACATATTATAGATTAATTACACCCAGACACAGAACAAACAATCATGCTCATCACTCAAAAATTTGCCCTGGGTCGGGATCGAACCCGCAACCTCCGGCTTAGCAGTCAGAGTCACTAACCACTAGACCAACAGGCCACTCTACCGAACCTATCTATGCAATGAATAAGCTATGGATTATGGAATAGAATATTATGTTTAAAATAACATTCTAACAGTTGAACAGCCACTCCACAGCTGTATTCTAACAGCTCAAGTTATAATGAGTTACTGTATAAACTAATTGTTGTACGTATGGCCGGGAGCTGGGAGGGGGGAGAGGGGGGGGGCGCGCGAAATCGACTTAATGTTTGATTTAGTCCCGTTGTATTAGCATTGTTCTACCGATACAACGTTTCGCGTAACAGACTTAATATGTACTTTGTTTAAATGTTGCTTCTATTGAGATAGCTTTGTTGAAAGTTTATAGCGGTTATGCCAATGTCCCAGGTTCGATTCTAATTAACTCGATACTAGACTAATTTACCTTGTTTATTTTTCTTATTATCCGTGTAGTGAGGGATTAAGAATACATAATGTCACTACCTCATCTCAACCCGTGGGTGTCGTAAAAAGCGACTAAGGGATTAAGCATACGCAGACAAGAGCACTGCGATAAAAGGAAATTTAGGAACAAAAACTTATACCAACCCGTCTGGCCAACGTGGTATAGTAAGCTAAATTGAATCCATATTTGTTGGAGGAGACCTGTGCCCAGTAGTGGAACGTTTATAGGTTGAAATGATGATGCTAATGAATGTTCTTATTATTTAGATTATTGAATTGTGCTAAAAGTGCCTAGATAGTGTTGTGTTTGTTCCGAGATACCAGGATTCTATTCGAAATATTTAAATGTCTTCCATACATTAGAACACATTCCTGACATAATCTATCGACATGTCACGTGATCAATGTATTAATTTGACATGTCGATAGAATAGTTAGATCGAATCGATCGACACTTGTCTAGCTCCCCTAGACAAATGGCAATCGCTTCAATCTGTCTATTCTAAACGATATGCCAGTTCAATACATTTGAACACATCCCTGACATAAACTATCGACATGTCACGTGATCAGTGTACTTATTTTACATATCGTTAGAATAGATAATAGAAGACAGATTGAATCGACTGCCACTTGTCTAGGGCGCTGGTTCGATGGAAGAAAATCGGCGATGGCTTATAATCGACCAATCTACTATGTTTAGTGTTCCCCGCGATTTTAGAAGAAAAAAGATAGGAGACTCGCATAGGCTACTTTTAATCCACATACCGCACGACCAAACCCACATACAGTACCTAGTCTAACAAACTAAATAAGACATGGAATACATAGAGCAGTTAATACACAGCGACAGTTAGTACCTAAGTGAGTGGTTAACCGCGGGGAGTGTGGGACAATGGAGGTATTTGCAGCTCCTAATTACTTGCGCCGCCCCCTCGTGTTAGAGTAGGTGTCAGACGAATATTGTGTTATGTACTATCTTTATATGAATACTGTTGTTGTTAACCTTTATTAAAGTAGCTAATGAACTGTACAACTAGAATTAAATTATATTTTACTATTAAAAAACTGTTTGACTGCTAAGCCGGAGGTCGTGGGTTGGCCCACCCAGGACAAATCTTTGTGTGATGAGCATAAAGGTTTGTTCTGTGTCTGGGTGTAATTTATCTATAATATGTATGTATTTACAAAAAAAATGTATTTACCTAAGTAGTATATCAGTTGTTTAGTACCCATAACACAAACAAATATAATTGCTTAATTTGGGACTAGATGACGCTGTGTGAATGTGGTAGAATATTATTATTATTATAGTTTAGTGACGGATTAACAATAGGTACCTACTTTTAAACTTTCGCGTTGTATAATAATATTTTTTATTTTAAACGGGAATTCATACGACCACGGCTAGTGTAACCTGGTCAAAACGTCAAGCGTCATAAGGTATGTAAATAGCTAAAGCAAAATCGTGTCATTTCCCGTTTAAAATAAAAAAAAAGATTAAGAATATTTAATGTCACTACCCCATCTCAACTCGTGTAGTTAAAGTAATAATATTCTACCACATTCACACAGCGCCATCTAGTCCCAAAGTAAGCAATTATATTTGCTTGTGTTATGGGTACTAAACAACTGATATACTACTTAAATATTTTTTTTTTTGTAGGTAAATACATACATATTATAGATAAATTACACCCAGACACAGAACAAACCTTTATGCTCATCACACAAAGATTTGTCCTGGGTGGGGATCGAACCCACGACCTCCGGCTTAGCAGTCAGGGTCACTAACCACTAGACCAACAGGCCCGTCAAATGTTATTATTATTAGTGGTATAGTAGGCTAAATTCCCTCCACATTCTTTGAAAGAGACCCGTGCCTAGCAGTGGGATGTTTATGTGTTGAAATGCTCAAATAAAATTATTATATTGTACCAGATGCTGTTGCCGACGTGATATCATCGAGCAGCGTGTTCTACCAGTACCAAGAAGGTTTTAACAACGCGGTCAGAAGAAACGTACGGACAAAGGATTTATTGTGACGAATTATACAGCAGGAATAGTTCTGGCTAATTAAGCATGTCGTATCTTACAATAGAAGTACTTTCAAAAAACGTATCTCCTGTGAGTAATTTTAAGTGTTTTTTGCGTAGATTTTTAATGATACAACTGTGATGTTTTTGTTTTATAAAGGAGAAAAGTATTCCGTCATTATCAACGTTATAAATTATTAAATACTCCTTGTGTTGTATGTTTTGTATATTTGTTGCTTGAAAACCGCCTAACGACTGAAACGATTGAACAGTGACCTCGTAAGCGGCTTGAAAAAAGAGAATTTGTAGTAATTTAAAGTAGGTAAACATTTAAAGTGTTATTTTTATGTTCTAATATTCTACACATGAACGAGGATTTCTTGGTGCATTCGGTTTTGTACAGAGAATATTTTTTCTTTAAACATTGCTAGTAATGTAATCAGTTAGGTACGAAGACGAGTAAGGGAATTTTTTTAAATAAATCATTTTAAATTTTCCTGTGTAGAATAGTCTCATGCCCAATGCCTTTGTAATAACAAGTAGAATCACGTGCCTTAAAAATATTTATTTAATTTTAGTAGATCAAATCTAAAATTTTAATCAAGAGTTAACTGCGATGGCAAATAAATAATGAATGCCTAATCAAGTGTAGTAGGTACCTACAGTTATAAATAACGAACTTTATCTGCTTACCACCTGAGGTGTGAAGTTTGAACATAAATTTATCGTCCGTCGTCGGACTCACCGCGCTGTGTCTCACTGTACTGTAGTTGTTACTTACTTTATAAACTTGTATAGGTATACTTTGAGATTGTGTGAATATAATAAGAATAAGGAAAAATAAATAAAAAAATTGCGTGTTTGATGTTTTATTTTTAATACTTACATTGCTTTTTACAAATGTGAAATATTTTGAGATGAAAGTATAAAAATATATAATTATTGTTATTGTATATGAGATTAATAATTTCAAATAGGTTAGTCAAAAATATTTTATTCATATGAAAAATGTAAGTGTATTACATTACTCACAGAACTATTTTTTTTCTGATAGTGAATACATACCTAATTTCGAAATCCAAGAAAATATTTTCACCTATAGTCAATATTATTATGATTATAAAATAATTCTCAAAATAAACCAATACCATTACATCTCTTAAAATCCACATAAATTACAAAACCGACAAACCCATTTTAATCCATATCTTAATATTTAAAGCGCTGCTTAGACAATTGCCGTAAAAGCCATTTTATTACAAACTTGATTCATAAATAAATCGAGTGCGCAATTTACGATTGTGTGAGACAATACGTTGTCAAATGCAATGATTAACAGTTTTACTTTACTTGTAAAGTATGAAACGTTGTCAGCAGAGGAAATATGGGACAAACTTTATGTTGGGGAGTAACTTATGCGTTTGAGAAAACGTTTTGTGTAATTAATGCATTTTTAGAACTGTTTATTGAAGAATGTTTTAAGAAATTGTGGCATTTCTTTTACAGATATAGAACATATAGCATCACACCTTTTTCCCCGAAGGGATAGGCACAGTTGTTTCGCACTCACTTATGTTTGATCCCATGAAATAGGGGGCGAGCCTATTGTCATCTACCGCGAACATCTGTTTACCAAACTCCGGGAAAATCTCAATACTGGAATTTCATGATAGAAAAGCCCAATACCATTTTCACCCGACACGGGAATCGAACCCGGAACCTCTTGCACAGCAGTCGTATACTGCGACACCGAGGCAGTTATAGAACACTTTCGAGAAATCATTATTCAATATCAATTGGTAAATGCCGCTCCTAATCGACTCACGTCGTCACTCACGATGTCACTGTGGTGTAGCGGTTAGTCGCTTTGCCACTAACATCGCTGTGCGAGTGACAAGGGTTCGATTCCCACTCGAGACAAATATTTGTGTAGTACATGGATATTAGGTAAGAGAGTCGAGTCTTTGTACTTTGTGTCCATTACTTTTATGTTTGTAAAGTCCCTCGCGCTTGTTCTATAATGCGGGCATTGTTTAAAAAAATCTGAGCCTCCCGAGCCGCCATCTTGGAAAGTATCTGCGCTCTACAGAAGACCGTAACCATAACAACATGAGTGTTGTGTTCCTGCTGGTGAGTAGTGGTAGAGCTCATTGGAAAAGGAAGAGGTCTGAAGGGCGTGCAACGCGCTCGTGATGCCTCTGGTGTTGCAATCGTCTACGGTAACTCCTTACCATTAGGCGGGCAGTAAGCTTGTGTGCCACCGTCTTGGAGTTAAAAAAAAACATTATCATCATATCAGCCCAATGACGTCCACTGTTGGACATAGGCCTCACCTAATTCCCGCTGAAAAAAAGTTACTTTTAATAATAAGTTATCTTACAGATATTTAGATTTTTCGATATTTGTATGTACTGTATGTATGATTGAATGACTTAGTATCCCACCAAGTGTCTATGACTGATTGAATATTTGAACAGTATAACTAAGTACATAAGGTTATGTCGAAGAACCATAATCATGGCATGCTTTCATCAGCAACCCATTATTGTCCCACTGCTGGGCTCGGGTCACCTCTCCTCTATTCTGAGAGCTGAGAGGGTTTTAGGCCGTAATCCACACACGCTGGCCTAATGCGGGTTGGTGGATCAGACATACTCATAGAATTTCTTCTAGGGTATGTGGGTTTCCTCACGATGTTTTCCTTCACCGTTAGCAGATGGTAAGTCATATGAGTAGCGTGCTATGAAGAAAGCGTTTGCAAAGATATCTGAGTGACAATAGCCGATATTTTAGATTTTTGCAATGGTTAATAGGGGATATTATTATCATAAATTACTTCTTATATACCATAGGAAGGTTCCCTAGAATTTATATCCGAGTGTCATAAATTCATAACTCGATACTTGCAGAGGCAGTTGCAGTTGTGAGTGATCATAATTCAAATTTTCAACCCATGAACGTCTCTCAGCTCTCTAGATACAGGAGAGATACCCGAGCCCAGCAGTGGGATATTAATGGGTTGCTGATGATGATAAACCATTCCGCTGCTGGCCACGGGTCTCCTCCAAATATTGTGAAGGGAATTTAGCTTACTATACCACGCTGGCGAGACGGCAAAGTATAAGGTTTGTTTCGAATTTTCCTTTTCTCGCAGCACTCTTGTCTGCTTAACCCTTTGAACGCCGGAGACGTCTATACACGTAAAATGAAAATGTGCTCACCACGCGAATGACGGCATGGCACGTCAAAAATGTACTGTATTTTAAAAGCTTGTCGCTCAAAGCACTGCGATACCAATTTGACGTGGCGGTCAAAAGGTTAAGGTTATACGACACCTACGGGTAGAAATGGGATACTGACATCATGTATTCTTAATCCGTCACTATATGGATGGGTGGGACTACCTCGTGTTTTTATAGGGTGTTCCAAATAAAATGCACAAATTAATTACGTAATATTATATTTGATAATTAAAACAACTAATGTTACACTCTAATTAACGTCATTTACATACCCTTGCCACCAATTCCAGGTATCGTGCATAGTGCAGTTAGTATACCGTCTCTCTTTTTCTCTCTATGTACAAACTTGGCAAGGGTTTTATATCTAGTTATAGCTATAGTATGTTACAAATGATTTAAGGTAGAGTTAGACCCCACTAAGGTCCTTGTAGGTTGAAATTATCTATGTGTTAATAACAGGCGATCGAAGAAGTAATATTACGGATTAAAAGAAAATTTTTGTATCGATTTTGTTCAATAATGTCCATATTGTTACAACTCACAAAAAACGGTAACAATAGGTATATAAAATTATACCATTTTATATGTAGGTATTAATTTTTGGTACATACATAATAAACTTAGTCATTTAGAAACAGTATATTTAAAAATAATACAAAGCTATAGCAAAACGAATCGACTCTTGCTACGAGCAACGTCAAATGTTTGATTATTTCTTTTAATTTCTAATTAATTTGTTTTTGAAAATTGACTATTTTATTTTTCTTAAAATATGTTAGTACTAGGTCTGTGCGTCAGTGTACTAGCTTCCGCGGCTTCACTCGCGTGGTATGTAAGTAATAACATTCCTCATGAACCACTCTATCTATTGGTGAAAACCGCAACAAAATCCGTTGCGCAGTTTTAAGATCAAATACAATGTAATGATTTTCTTTTTCTCTCATTCACCTTTTCAGATATTCTAGAAAGAAAACGAATGGTGACTCATATACTATTAATACAATAATTCGCCATTCGTTTTACTTCATCACCTTACGAACCGCTTAGTGGAGTCTTAGCTACTTAAGATTACGAAGGTTTGATATAGGAATGTATGGGCAAATCATCACATAGATTTGTAGTTGAAAGCTTACTTAATAATATTGAGTTAATATTATTGAAAGTATTTTTTTTATAAAAAGGCCGGCGCCTATCAAAGCCGAGATAAACAACCAAAAGACGAAAGGTGAGTTGTTTACAACACATATATCCTGACACGTACGCTTTGGTGGGCTCCGGCCCTTATAATAACGCATACTTTTTTCCTGAATTAGGCTTTAGACTGCGGAGCGGAGAAACGCAGAAATATTGACCAATAGAAATAGAATTGCATAAAATGCTTTGATATTTATCTGTAATTAAATGAAAGAAACTAGATTCGTGATTCGTACACATAGTTACCAACAATATAATACTTCTGGAGTACTTGTTTGAGCCGGATTTTAATGTAAAAAACGATTTGCTTTACTTATAGTTCAATTTGAGACATTAATTTTATTTTGATTATACAATATGTAGTTGGTATAACTATCTTTGATTCGTTTTTAGATTTAAAACAGGCAATCCTTGATTCTATACCATAATACTTTGTGTTATGATTTATATTATCTAAGAATAATAATGTATATCAAATCAATCAGCGAATAAGCAGCCATATCTGTTGGCATGGCTTTATTTAGAAGAATGAGTGAGATATTCTACACATTATTATTCCGATACTTAAATTACTTACTCTAATTATTTAACAAAGTGGTTTTCATATATTTGTGTAGTTACTTATATCTAACTGATTTAAATCGTGGTTACTATATACAATCTGTACTACAGACAACATACGAACGTCGAACTTGTTATATCTAGATATTTACAATATTTTAACATTAAAATAAAACAAAACGAAATATTCACAACAATTTGGTCGAATACTGCGATGGTGATGTATTATTTACAAAATAAAACTTAAATAGCTATATTTGTTGTGACTACAATAAAATAACATAAAATAAAATCTTCAAAATATTGTTTAAAACCCACTCTTGAGTAGGTATATAATAGAAACAGGAATGTGGTTTGCACAAAAGAGACAATTGGCAGCAAATTTGCTGCCAACTTTCTACTTTCTGGGCAGCTAGAATGGGGAATACCAATTTTACGGATTGCGTTATTGTGTCAATTTTCAAAGTCAATGCTTTTCTATTATTATATGAATTGCATTTTATTTAAATTAACAAGACAAACTTATCTTGAAGAAATTCCACCTTTAATAAATATTAAATGGCACTAACTCTCAAAAATGCATTTAAAATACAAAATGTTTTTATACTTAACTATTGAAAGTAAATAAATATAAATTAAAACTATAAATAGATAATATTTACTATGGCACTTGACGAATTGAAATCTAATTAACAGTATCGCCTGATTGTACCGTTGAGTATTGAAAATACCATCTCTTCAAGAAATGTAGGTACGTAACAAAATATGCAGAAATAATTTATCTAGTATCTGAGAAAACCAGATTTAGCTAAGACCGATTTTTTGATAATTCGGAACTAAAACCACAAATATGTAAGAATTGAAGCGAACATAAAAATATAAACGATTAGGGACCTAATTTCACTCAAACCAAAAATGTTTATATTTTGGTTGGTTTTCAGCACATGTATTAAAAAGGCTTATTATAATTTAATATTTTTATCAAAAGAAATGTCGTAAAAATATTGTTTCCAGCGAATCTGGTTTTGACCAAATTCATTTTATTAGTCATTCGGTTTATTAGTCATTTAAATGCCCGATTGCTATATTTTATGGCACATGAGAATTCCCACGGTAATTTTACAACAATCTATTTTACAGTTTATAATTTTTTTGCTTTCCGAATTTTATCTTCACCTCATTTGATGACTAAATTTACCTTCATATAAGGTTCGACCTTTAAAATCACTACATGTCTTATTTACAAGAAGACATCCAACTTTAAGCAAGAAGTTAGCTGAGTATAGGTATAACTTTCGGATGTTTTAAGTTCATAATGTCAGTCAGAAACGAAAAAACTAGCATAACAATCCAGTGAGAATAAATGGTCGTACTTACTCTACTAATTTCGCTATTGTAAAAAAAATTTGAAAATGATTTAGAAATTTGCCTGCTGGTGTTTACTGGCATAAACGACAATTTAAAAAAAATATCCTTCACGAATCCGGGGGCGAACAGCTTGTTATATAAATCGACGAAAGACGCAGGCCAAATTAAAATTGGTATACATTTGTCAACGATTTTTAAATCGAACCTTGAGATTACGACTTACTGCTAAAAATAAATTGCTTAGATGTTTTCCTGTAAATCGATCTACAATATAGCAGTTACCACAAACTTAATCAAGATGTTTAGGTGGTTCGTGGCTAGATGTAGGTGGTGGCGGTGCTTCATGTTGCAGTAATGGTAGCGGGGGCAGGGGTAATGGCAGTGATAGCGGCAGTAGCGCCCGCGACTGGAAGCTCGCGAGGGAATGTAGCAGTGCCGCTGAATGTTCGTGAGCTTTCCGCCGAAGCTCTGCCACGCTTGAGGAACGAGCTTCTTCTTTAGGACAGCAGGGACAGGGTGCTCCCCAACCTATAGATAGTAAAAGTAGGTTATATTGGTATAAACAGAACGTCAACTTGTGATTTGTAACTTAGTCGAAAAGTCAAGCAAATTATGGTTATTATAACAAAATTTCTGTGCTGGACCTTTAGAAAACAAGTTGAACAGTACAGCAATATTATATATGTGATGATGATGGGATGCTGTGCTATAGTTTCAACCTAGTTCCCCCAATAAGCCCCGGAGAAAAATATAGAAACATTTAAATTAAAATTACCTAAATTGAACATTTTAAATCACCCCAACAAGAGCTGATGACTTTGAAATCGCTGTACGAATATTATCCAATATGTCTAAGAACGATCAGTGTCAACATTCAAACAAAAAAAAAAACCGCATCAAAGTCGATCCCCGTTTAAGAAGAGAGCCACACAGACACGTCTTACTTAGAACACACTCCTTTTACGTCGGTGTTTATAATTGATGGTACCCAAAACCAGCATTTCGGCATCTCGACATCAAACTACGTCGATTTCAAAATCCCCCTTTAATACGAGTAGACCCTCTTAACTGATATCACATTTCTTGTCCACAAATTATTGAATAAAGACAATAATTACTTACCATGCATTCCTTTGAGAGGGAAGAACGGCTGCGACAGATGGTTGAGATGCTGCGAGAGATGCGACAGGTGTGGCGGGAGAAACAACGGTGGTGGTGGCGCTGGAGGCGGCTCTGATCCTCCGCCAGGAGACGTGCGGAATGCACCACTGGTGGACAAAAGAAAATATTATTTTAGTTGTATTCTATTGTATAAAGAGTGTTAGAATGTGTTTTATTGTTTTTTATTGACTGGCCTGTTGGTCTAGTGGTTAATGACCCTGACTGCTAAGCCGGAGGTCGTGGGTTCGATCCCCACCCAGGACAAATCTTTGTGTGATGAGCATAAAGGTTTGTTCTGTGTCTGGTTGTAATTTATCTATAATATGTATGTATTTACAAAAAAAAATGTAGGTATTTAAGTAGTATATCAGTTGTTTAGTACCAATAACACAAGCAAATATAATTGCTTACTTTGGGACTAGATGGCGCTGTGTGAATGTGGTAGAATATTATTATTATTTACCACATGAGAACTCATAATTTTTTAAATTTTTTATGGCTTTTTTTTACGAATAAAGAGCATTGCCATCCAACGTGGCAAGCTGTCCGTTATGTAGGTATTTAAAAGGAATAACGGACAAAATTGGAATAGTATTACAAAAATATGGAGTATAGAGACTGTACATAGACCGTGCTCAAAAATAACTAGTCCACCGATCGTCACTATTACTCCAGAATAGGACGAGAAGCGGTTGAAATCAAGAAATATTCAAATTTCAACTGGGATTATCGATACCGCTTATCAACAACTTGGAATCCTGTTATCAGCTTGTCTAAACATCGCCGATCAGACAAAGTAGACCAGTGTGAAGACGTCATTAGTGTGTAGTATCGAAGTACCGACAGTTCTCATAAAAAAATTTACAAAAGTGAGGGTAGTCATAGACAAGGCTTAGGCATAGGCAAGGCATCATAGGGCGCACGCGACAACACTCGGCAGCCACCTCAGTCTACCCGTGACCACGATCGGTGCAATTAGACCGAAACGTCGGGCAAATAAATATGGTATTTACTATTCCTTATAATATTATACGTGACGTAGACCTGTTTTTTAATAGTTTATAAATCGCGAAAGTTTAAAACAAATATTAATATCTTTTTTGAAGAATCCCATACTATAGTCTCTGGGGAAAACCACGTTGGTAGTTCATTCCACATCCTGAGAAATCTCTAAACTCTCTGGCGATAACGAGTGGTGCGATAGGCGCGACAGTTAATATCATTAGTGTATAAAACGTGAAACAAATGAGATCAATAACAGTGTAGTGACAACACTAGCTGGGAGCGTGACGTCGCTCGCTGTTGGGACAGAGACAATGAAATGAACGTCGGGACGAGGTGTCGCGTCTCTCGCACATTCCCTCAGTGCATACTTGATGTACCGCGACGGAGCACCACACAAGGCATAGGAGGCAGCGAGAGCGATCAGCGGGTAAATATAGCTACACCACACCGTGCACCTTTAGTCGTCTTAGAAGCTTTGTCTCTTTGCTCATCGAAATCGGATACACAATATATCTAGCCATAAAAAAATCATAATTTATTGTACCAAGAATCTCAATAGAACCTTTTTTTGTTTTTTATGGCTAGATGTATTGTGTAAGTCTACACTGTACAGGTGTACATACTACTTATTGGTAAGTGATTTTGTAGAAATAGGAAAGACCTTCAAAGTGCTGATATTTTGGTTGCAGTTAGCTATCTGAGTATTGTATACATGTAGATATATTTATTTTCTAATATAATGTAGATCCCTGAACTTATTTATTTCTAATTAGTAATTAAAAATATAACTTCCAAATAAGTTTAGCAAGAAATAAAATACAAAAATAAAATAAAATACATTGGTAGGGTGTTTTATATATTATTATATAATTATTTATTATATAATAATACTATAGTGTATAGCCCAATGTCAATGATATAATTCTGGAATTGTGCTCGATGAATGGCAACAGGCTGACGCGAAACATGGGTGTATGTAATATACCTACCTCCTACTCTTTCAGAGAGTAGCGTAACGTTTACATAATTCTAGCTGTTAAATAATAAAAATATAGCACTCGCTATTCTCTTAAAACTCGCGACACAAATTCCCTCCGGCACTCATTCAATGGAATCAAAGGATTTGCGTTCATTACAGGCGCTAATAATTGATGGGACTCCCTGTCCCCGCACTAACATGCTTTTAGTGATGTACACTTGTTTCACACTAACACTACTGTATACCGTCCATCGGTATTTGGGTACGGTATAGAATGCTAAATGAAAATATGGATACTTTATTCTATTGAGCGTGTTTTAGATGTTTCTCTCTGTATAGGTACGTATTTTTCTATATATTAGTTCCTTCTTTTTGTTTAGGTGGCGAGATGAGTTGGAGTAAATGCTCCAAAGACTAGTCTGCATTGGCTAAATAAACCTCCGTGGCTCAGTGGTTAATGACCCTGACTACTGAGTCGTGGGTTCGATTGCCATCCAGGACAAATCTTTGTGTGCACAATTATTTGTTCTGTTTCTGGGTGTAATGTAATATTATGTATGTATTTACAAAAAAAAAAAGTAATTTAAGTATTACAGTTGTCTAATTTCCGTATTACAATACAGCTTAGTTTGGGACTAGATGGCGCTGTGTGTGAATGTCCAAACCGAAATGTATGGAGGTCAGAATAGGAATATAAAAATGTTATCACTTCTATTTTATACTAAAAATGTAGTACAGTTGACTAGAAGAAGAAATGAAAACATACCAGGTGTAAGAGAAGGAAAATGCGATACGAGAATCTGGTCTCACTGTCATAAGTGGTAACAGTTCGTTGTCTAATAGAGTCTTGTGATGAGAGATCTTTGAGAGACTTCGGTTCCCCTGAACATAGCAACTTTCAATCCCTTGCTAAAAAAAACAAATCAATTCTCTTCTACAGGAACCGTACATTCTGCTGAGAAAAACTATTCTAGTCTACCTGTGTGGCAAAATTCATATGTTACATATTCTTTCAGCCAGTGGTGGATATAGATGTATTTAACTCATTCACGTCACGTTTGCCTATAATACAAGTAGCTTTAGCATGAATAGTTATAATACAGCGAAAAACCATTGCAAATATTTATTGCATACCATAAAACAATATTAATATTCTACCACATTCACACAGCGCCATCTAGTCCCATATTAAACAATTATATTTGCTTGTGTTAGTAGTACTAAAGAACTGATAAAGTACGTCAATACATTTTTTTTGGAAATACATACATATTAGACAAATTACATTTTATTATATAATTTTTAACACTTAAACTTTATTAAATTATTTAATATGTTTCGTACACCATCATTCTGCAACCTAAAACTCCATTACACAACCAAGGGTCAAGTTTGGTGCGGCTAACAAACCGGGAATTTATTAATTGATTTTGGGGAGAACAGACGGGGACATTTGGAAAACGTCTCTTGCTTGTAGATAGACTAATATGAATATTCAACTAGCGAGCCTTGAACAAAGAGAATTAATATAACACTTAATAACATTAATGTTTTGATTAAGACACGCTCGACGATATTGAGTGCCATGTAATATTCATAAACAATATTAACTAGTTATGATGCTAGTGTTGTGCCGCGGCGTTGTCTGTGTCATGTTTGTATCAGGATTAGGTTAGTTAATATCTACATGGATTATGATGCGAGTGTCTTAATCAGAATTCAATCTGTACTTGTATTTGATAATTGTTTTTATCTATTCTACTACCTATTTAAAATTTATTTAATTAAATAATCAAGAATTTTCTATTATATCTAGTCATTATTTATTTTTGATAGTTGATACTGGGGTGGAAATATCGATTTTTGATAACGTTGTAAAATATTTGAAAGTGACAGCAGTTTAAATCAATTGACAGCGCTATCAATATCTCTACCAATCGAATGGCCCTCAGCGTTAAGATGTTGACAAAAAATACTTTATATGTCAGCTATAATGCAGTTTTCAGATTAAAACTGTGTTTTATACGATAAGAGAAACAAAGACAACACGTTTGCCTTATTAGTTAGTTCCAGCCTATTCTGCCTTGCTAAGAAGAAAAGTCGCAGTTGCATTACATTAGCTACGGGAAAAACGCATGTAAAGTTACTATATTAGATACAATTTCCCGTGCACTTGATATTCAGATAAGCCGTTCTTCTTTGGTAGGACAGTATTAACTCCAGACCTATAAACTAAGAGACATCCACCACCCCACATTTGGTCGTGTGTGGATGATAACCTAAAACTCTCTCAGCTCTCTAGATAAGACACCAGTGCGACAGTAATCGATTCCTTTTACCATTTTTAACCCCCGACACAAAAAGCGAGGTGTTATTAGTTTGACATGTCTGCATCTGTGTGTCTGTCTGTGGCATCGTAACTCCTAAACGAATCGGCTTACATTGATGCAGTTTTTTTTTTAAAGCTAACGTTATCGTGATGTAGATACTTTTTATCAAGATCAGTGCAGCCGTTTTTATTATCTACTAAATTTATTATTTACATCTACATTTTGCACTAAACCTAGCAACTAACCTAACATAATATAGAAACATCTTTAATTAGTCCAAACATAGTATTAGTGAATTCGTCGTTTAACCTATATTTAGTAGGGGTGTCGCGCAGAAGCGCGGTCTGCCCGCCCGACTAATGACAGCACTCAATTATTCATGCAATTAACTGATTATAGCGTCACTACCCACCCCCTGCACGCCCCTACACTATCTACCTTGTCTACTACCTATACATACTTGTAGGGTCTGGTTACCTATCGCTATTTCAACACAAGAAAGGCTTAAGATGAAATGACTTCGCAATTTTTAACTTTATGATATTGGGCATTAGGTTAATTTTACATAATAGATTAATTGTATCTTTTGTTTTAACACTATTGAAAGTATTTTGAGACTGTTATTTTTATTCAGCTCTTAAAAACATTAACATTTAATATTTAGAAACAAATATATGCATAGAAAACTCAATCCTATTACATTTGGAAAAATTTAATCTTTCGAACCTATGTTTCTTACTTCAAGAAAAAACAGTATCCAAAATCAAAATTTAATATTCAACCCAAAACACAAACACGATCAACTAACGATATTCAATTCCATAACAATACAGAAACACAAGCTAAGTCCCAACTAATCATCTACTAGAAAATGTATATACGGCGACACGGCTTAACAGGGCACACCACGGCATAAGACCAAGGCCACACGAATCGTTAACGGTGTGGAACGGCGCCGTACCGTATTGAATTCGAAGTGTAGGGAGCCACATTAATGGTACAGCACCGCAGCAGAGAAGATAGGGCACAGGGAGTAACCTTCACTCAAACTGAGCCTTGAGAAGTACCTGCACTCTATTATTCCTGCTGTTGTATTGTGATATCCAGAGGTCATTGGGTATTAAATAATATTGGGCTTATTTTTTGCTTCGATCATCGCTTATTTGTTGTAGTGTCCTTGCATATTTATAATTATCTGCTTAGTGCTGTAGAATCTAGGAACTTTTAGAGTTTCTGTGCAGAGAGATTATTTTTTCATTGGGTTGCAATTGGTCATTTATCATTAGTTATTCGGTAAGTAAGACGTTATAAAGGGTTGGCAACGTACATTTCATGCTTCTACTCTTACCTACAAGCATCTACGGTAATTGTTCTCATTAGGCGAACCGTGAGCTTGTTTTCTACTCTCGTTGTATAAAAAAGCGGTACAATGTCGAAACGTGCAAGTCTCGTCTCTCAATTCTCAAATCCTACACGCTTGAGTACGTATGGAAGCTCATCGCGTCGTGTGGTATAGTGTTTTTTTTTGTACGATGACGCAGTGTGCGCTCTGGCGCCGTACCGCACATTCAACGCATCATGTGGCCTTACTCTAAAGCTACGACAGCCCGGCATTACGGCACTCGTCGGCACATCACGTAATTACTGTCAATTTATCATGTTGCATAATTAATTTTCATTTGTGCAGCACCAAGTGTATATTCGGTTATAACCGTGTATATTTCGATCATTTATTCATGTGTACGTGTCAGGCATTTCATGATGCTGAATATCAAAGGAAGACAATTGAATAACGTTGCGATACATGAACGCTTTGTATCGTATTCGATGCTTTCTTTTGTGATCGGTTTGTAGTTTCAGATTTGTGTTGTGTAGATTTGATTGAGTAGGTTAGTTTTTGTAGCAAAAATTCTGGTGGCATTCGATTTTCTTTGATAGAGATACTATTAATTACTCAGATTTTTTTTTTCAAGAAAATGATTTTCTCTCTTGAAAACTCCATGTTCCGATAAGTTTTCATTTTGTATTTCCACTCTGTTTTTGTAATTTACGAGAACATCAAAATCTTTAAACAATTATTTTCGTAAAGGGGCCCACAGACTATCAATCCGCTGGACGTAAAAAATGTTTAAAATATCGGACAGCAAATATTTTTTTGGACTCCCAGAAACTTTGGTAGGGATGTCTATAGCACGATTACCTACTATATGCAGTCACAATTCGTATAAATAACCAAAACATAAAAATCCACTAACCCCGTGTAAACAGAGTAACCGCACAAACCTGTATATATTTAAATTAGCTAATTTACAGCGTTACGTGCAAAAGGAAAATATTAAAACGTCCTAACACTCAATTTGTGTATGTCTTTAAGGAGCAAATTAAATTTGTTCGCAAGGTGGGCGGCACGAGGTGCGGGGCGTGGGTGGCTCTAATTGCCAATTTTCTCTTTACGCCGTTTTTTCAGCTTTTAAGGAGAAAAATTCGTTAATGCATATTTAATAGCTGTAATCGTCTCCCCCTCTCAAGAAATAAGAACAAGCCACCAACTCCCGCATTTTTAAATGTAGCCATGTATATTGTAATAGATTTTGTTTAACAATCTGTTTTGTTAATAACGGCTTTATAAATAAAAATGTATCTGTTTGTCGGACTGACAGTCGCACACATCAATATGGTGTTAAAGGCTCTACTTACTTACTTAGTTACTTTTCCGGGATTTTTTTGCAAACTATCTCATGTTTTAATTTTTGACAAATCCATGAAGCGAGAAGCAAGTGGTAACATCTGCCCGTGCACATCGAAAACCCCAGGGATACGTCAAACCGCTACTGAAATAACTGTGTTCAAATTTATTAATTAAATCTAATTTATCAACTAGTTTTTATTTACTGATGCTATAGATTTTTTATTTATTTATCAACTACCTTACATTACATTACTTTAAAATTCATCATCATCATCACCTCACCCCATTAACGTCCCACTGCTGGGCACGGGTCTCCTCCAAAGATTGTGGAGGGAATTTAGTCTACTATACGACGCTGGCCAGACCGGTTGGTATAGCCCAAAGATTGTGGAGGGAATTTAGGAATATAGGAATTTTTACTTTAAAATTACTATTTATAATTTAACAACATATTATATCGATAGTTATCCTTATAAATTCAGCTAGATATATAGGAAAATAAACACTTTAGTAGTAATTTTCTATTGATTCTTAACTTTTGTAAAAAGATCATCGCGCTAAGTGGTATGCATTTAGAGAGAGCTATGTCCAGTAATGGTCTACGGTAGGCTGATACTGTAAAAAAGCTGATATATTCAAGTAAGAATCTTGCCTAGCAAAATATATACTAATGTTTTATCCAACACATATGTTTGTAGAACCTATCTGACCTACAAAACGTCTCAGAAACGCCTACCTAACCTATAAATAACTAGAAAGTCCATCATTAATTCCCTCCACGAACT
Source organism: Laspeyria flexula (assembly GCA_905147015.1). Taxonomy (NCBI): domain Eukaryota; kingdom Metazoa; phylum Arthropoda; class Insecta; order Lepidoptera; family Erebidae; genus Laspeyria; species Laspeyria flexula. The sequence continues at coordinate 2,896,147 of LR989964.1, read as the reverse complement.
ATCTCTCGTGGGTCTGTCACGGCTCTGCGATCATTTTCTTTGAGTTCGCTATAATCCACCTCATGTATAATGTGCGCATATAAATTTCAATTTTAAACCGGTCGGTTTCAAGTTACACCCATTTGTGGAATTACGCGTAGGGTACACTACGGGTTGGTGCGGGTATATAGTTAGAATGGGTACGACGGGTAATCTGGTAATGCGTTTGCGACGCGACCTTATAAATAAACAAGTTTCTTTGCACTCGTTTCGTCTTGAGTTTCTTTTTTTATTTGCTTATTTTGTGTTGTAATGTATTGAATCAGGTTTATTATAAAGTTGAAGAGTTGTGGCATATGACGATTCTTATATACATAGACGTAAAAGTAGGATATTTAGTTCAAGTTTTCAGCAGTTGACATACGCATCGTGTAGTCTTCAACGTGCTAAAAGCACAAAGGGACATTCCAATAATTTATAATTCATTTTAATAATTAACAGCACGATTAGTATATGTTATAGATAAGTATTTACATTTAATTATATATTATTCCAGTTTTATTATAATCATACCAATTAAATTATAATATTATCATCAAACACATATTTTTAATCAATTCACATTTCAATTCAAGTTTAAAGAGCAACTGAACGAAAACTTTTCGAGTTTTCATCAAATAACTAATCCATTTTTTCAATAATATAACGCCCACCATTAAAACAACAATCTACTTCAAATTGTGCAAACATTTTTAACTTCCACCAACTGTGGCTAATCGAACTCGACGAGGCAAGATCCCCACTTGATTGGAACAGTTGTTACAACCACAGTCAACCCTACACCGCTGCAGGTCATAGCACGAGTCGATAACACCCCTAATGTGGGAGGGTTAAGGAAAAATGCGCACAGGATTCAACTGTCAATTCATGATAAATACGGCGTGCGTTTTATTTTATGAATAGTGTTGGACATTTTGGCATTGTCTATTTGTTATTGAGTTTTACACGTGGATGCGTTCGATTCTTGTTGCATTCCCTTTGGAATTTTGGCAAATTCTTTCTAATAAGATATAATAAGGCAGATTCATTCTGACTGTATTCTCGGATATGCTTGTGACTTTCCTAGAACAGTGTAGGACACACGGCCCTAGAAAAGGTTTTGTAGTTATAACGCGTTAGATAATGTTAGTCTTAAGGTCGCTATTGACGCATATGGACCTGTTTTAAAAATAATAACAGAACCTATTTGCTTTTTTTTATTTATTAACACAGGCAAGTAATGAAAATTAGAAAAAAAAACCCATTGACACTTCTAAAGAATCGGTTGGTTGGAGAACTAAATTGAAACTGAATCAAAGATCCGCTATTTCCGTGCCTGTAGCTACAAAGGTAGGTATTACACTGAAGAAGCCATTAATTTGGTCCTGTAATTATATTGAATTTGTTATTATGACAGATGATTCTTTCGCCAATCAAAAATTTAATGACACGCTATTAAAATTCGTCAATAAAGTCGCAAAGAATTAGACATCATCAGCAGTCAGAAAAATACCTTAAGAAATACGGCTCTAATTCCATCTCGAAATCAGATTGAAACAAAATGAAATTATGTTTACTTCGGCATATTTTTAAAACAACCCGTGAGCCTTCGCTACGTTAGTCGATGGCTAATCCATAAGAAACAAATAATAACATTTGGCTGATCCACATCGGCGCACCGCTAATGCAGCCGTCTCCCCACGGAGTTTAAACTGCTTACCGGTGGTTTAAAAAACCCCGACCTTCCCTCAATAGAGCTTATAAACCGTACGGTAAGAGGTTTTACCAAAACAATAAGTATAATATGTGATTTAAAAATCGTTATTTTACTTATTGTATGAAGGGAGGTTTCAATCTATATTTTATTTAGGCCCGGTTTCACCACTGGCAAATAATTAATTATTATCGTATGGGCGAACCTTGGTGTTAAAATTTATAAAATCACCAAGAAGGTTTCCAACTTGACTTGACGGCTACCATATTAGTTAAATAGGCTCGCCCCCTATTTCATGGGACCAAACATAGCTGGCGAAATGTGGGTGTGAAACACGTCTGCCTACCCCTTCGGGGAAAAAGGCGTGATGCTATGTTATGTTATATAATTTTGAATACAAGAACCTAAAATTGAAAGTCCGAAAGTCCGATCATTGACGTTTATAAGGTTAACTATAACTAATAACCAAATAAAGCTCAATTCAAACGATATTAATCTAATAATGCTTATTCCAAATAGTATCGCGTCAAATAAATATAATCGGAACACATTCATTCGTATTACGCATATGAATTGAGACAGTCATTGTCCCTCACTCATCATAAATTTCAATGAGAACTTCGAATGATCAAATTAGAAAAATTAAAAGTGATAAATAAAGTCCAATTAAGCGTTATTGCGTAAAAAAGGCATAAATTAATGCGTTAGTTGGACGACGGCGGCGTGAAAACATTGTGATGGTTGGATGTGAGCGTATGAGAGACGAGACTGACAAGTGACATAGTGATGTACAACACATTGCGATTACGATGGATTTTTGCAAGTATGACGCCATGATGTCTCGGTGGATTATATATATAAGTGGAATATTAAGTGATAGCTTCGTATTCAATTGTTTTAGCTGACAAAATATTCATTATAAAATGTTTATGGTTTTTGACCACAATTATCAGAGACATAGAAGAAATTTCATGTATTTAATGCAGTGTTATTTTATACAATATAAGAATAAATATACATTTATTGATCTCTCCTTTTCACGTGTATTCAGAAATACCAAACCATTAATTCAGAATACGCATTTCAATTTTTAAATTAGAACAAGAAATACAAAATTAGTTCCGTAAATGCGTCAGACATACCTTCAAGCCTTAAGTGACATTACTCAGTACGCTCATAAAATTAGGTTTAATAAAATGCACATCTAGTCACTTAGTAGCAATGCATTACTATTCGCACTGTTACATCAACTATATATCGTTCAATCATGTCCTCGAGGTTCTTGCGTAATTTTAATTGAACGCTATTTTAAGGTATTACTAATTAACCATTAACTTTAACTATTTCTATGACGTAACACATTCTGCTCGCAAAGTCGTTGGTGTGGCCGACAGAAATACTAATAGGTACCTATCTTGAGTATTAATTCAAGACTATGCCAAGTTTAATTAGATTCCATTTTTGTGTTCACGTCAAAGAGTAAGTTTGAGAAGGTTTTTGGCCGTAAACGCCACGCTGGCCAGGCGGCTTGGCGTCTTTAAAGGAAGGGGATAAAAGGAACGGAGAAAAGGGGAGAGAAACTAGGGGTATAATTGAGAAATTGAAGGGACTATGTGGATAGGAAAAGGTAAAGGATACTACTATCTCGGAATGCATAGAATGAGTCAGTAGTAGCTCAGGGAGCCGGGGGCGCGTACCCGTTACTATGTCTAAAGTCACCGGACAGACGGCTTAGTATAGCAATCCTTGGCTTTTTTTTTTAAAGACTAAGTACCATCCTAAAAATTCTTCTTACCAATCCATAAGATTTATAAGAATATATACTGAATGTAATGTCCGCTCCCAGTGGCGTAAAGATGAGAATGTTAGATGAGGTCTATGTTCAGCAGTGGACGCCGTTTGGGCTGATATGATTGATGATGATGATGAAACCGAATGTTGGTAAAAAGTAGTCTATGGCTATTCCAATCTCCATTATTTCCATATTCTATCTGTTTGACTTCATACAGATTTTTTCAGCCGTTCTTGCGTGGTTGGTTAACAAACACACATCCATCTATCCATCTTAACTTTCGCATTTATATTAGTAAGATTTGGAACAATTATTGTAAAATAGGCAATTCTTACACAGACAAGCTAAGTTTAGTATTAGCCATCAATTATAGCCGTAATTAAGTCGTTATATAAAGAGCACTGTGACAAAGTTCAGATAGAACTAAATATAACAAACCAAATACCAATAGTGGTAAAAAAATTATGAATTCAATTTTAGTTCCGATTTTTTTTTTAATTTACGACTTAAACTATATACACACAAATGAAAAAAATAAAGACTGCTTAAAATTCCTGATAAAACACATTTGAAAAATGTTTTGAAATACTTTTTCCCTGTTTCTTCGATGTTAAAGTTGCCAGAATTTAGGTCTTAACAAAGGTATCGATACTTTCTTTCCCATCACTATCACATCACACGTGTACGCTCAAATTACGCGCTTAAATTGTATTAATTAGTGCGCGACTGAAAGGGTTCCGTCAAATTAAATGGCATGTTAGCTTGCTATGGAACTCTAACATTGTTCTGTCGTGCGGGTTATTAGCATAATTTTAATTTTGTTTGTTAATTATCATGAGTTATGATATCTTATTAATAACATTCATTCCCCGTATTGTCCGTGTAGTGACGGATTAAGAATACATAATGTCACTATCCCAACTCAACCCATGGGTGTCGTAAAAGGCGAGCACTGCAGAAAAGGAAAATTCGAAACAAACCCTATACCAACCAGTCTGACCAGCGTGGTATAGTAGGCTAAATTCCCTCCACAATCTTTGGAGGAGACACGTGCCCAGCAGTGGGACGTTTATGGGTTTATGGGTGGGACGTTAAATGATGATGATGATGACCATTCATTTATATAATAAGGCATGATGTGTACGTAACTTTTTGAGTAAAGACTCATAAATATAATTGATAATAATTTTAGGTCAAGTAAAATATTTGTATAAAGATTTAATCACATGTATGCTCATGTCCGGTATATGCAAGTCTATAGACACGCCGATAATACGTTAAATCTATCATAGAATATCATATAATATTCTACCACATTCATACAGCGCCATCTAGTCCTAAATTATGCAATTATATTTGCTTGTGTTATGGGTACTAAACAACTGATATACTACTTAAATACATTTTTTTTTGTAAATAGGTACATATTATAGATGAATTACACCCAGACACAGAACAAACAATCATGCTCATCACACAAAGATTTGTCCTGGATCATCGAACCCAAGACCTCCTTAAGGCTTAGCAGTCAGGGTCACTAACCACTAGACCAACAGGCCAGTCGAAGAGTATTATATAAGTACTTATATACGCCTAAAGTACCTCATAACAAATTCACAAACTATAATAATTCACGAAGCGATTTATTCAAAAAGGCGAATATAAAACTAAATTGCATAACATAAAACTTGAATTATACGGTGAAGAGGAAAGGCAGCGTTACTAACATCAAAAGGGGGCTATTATGAAAAATCGTAACACGTTTACTGGGCGGACTCCGTTCCATTATTCATAAGTGAAATTGCTCCTTCCCCATACCTGTGAACGGTAGCTGTTATTTACACTCGTTCCGGGTAATAACTGTTATTGGGGTGTAAGCCCCGCCCTATTCGATGTGCAAAAACTTATCTAGATAGATTTATTGTTGGTTTTTTATTTGATGGACGATAGTTAATGTTATAGGCTATTAGAGGGAGTGTAGCTTACTCGTATAAAGGCTGTATCATGAGTATTTATTTGGCGTAGATGATAGTTTTAGTTTATCTACAGGCAGAGGCGTATCTATAGGGTGGCAGGGCTGGCAAAATTTTACGGGCCCCCGACCCAAGAGGGCCCCGGCGCGGGCGTGAGAAGCCCCGAGCTCAGAAGTAATTTTTTAACAATGTACCTGAGTTATATAAAAATTATTTTACTTCACTACATAATACGTAGTGTGAGTAAGTCAAGTTAATTATTAAGGATTTTAACACAATTTAAACTAAGTATAACATGACGATTTTTACTGATAGGGCCCCATCAACGGACCCCAGATGGTATAGTTACTCTACTACCTCTGTCTACAGGAAAGGAATAGTTACTACATTATTGTTGTGTTTAAACAGAGCATTGGTGCTCTGTTGTCTCTGCTTACCCCGAATTGTTCTTAAGTGTCACAGTTTTTTTATACACACCAAGCAGAAGTATTACTGCTGAAATGGTTTCCTCGAAGTTGGAGCCAAGGATTGTGGCGAGAAGAAAAATGAATCAAGGAAGTATAATATTATATTGTACATTTGTAAGAACTTCTTAAACAGTAATTCATCTTCTTAGTCAGAAGAAAGAATACTCATTTTCACATAAAAGGTTTTTTTACATGGGAATTCTACATTCCACATAAAGTTTAAAAGTCCAAATTAATGAAGCAAATTGTATATTAATCCGCTAACAATTTACTAAACACTAAAGTAAAACAATTATCCTAACCAAGTAACAAACAACAAGAGAGAGGCATCAAGCTAGGGAACTTACAGACGCAAGTCACGCGCCTTGTCGCCAGCTAACCTCTTTACTTGACACTCGTGATTGCAAGCGATCAACGATACAAACAATGGAAATTTAATCTCAGTCTTTTTGTTACTACTGTTTGATTGTAAGGGAACGAACTGATCCAATTTGATATGTTTTTTGGGTAATTTTGATGTTGTTTATGGGATAAAGAATTTTATATTCATTATTTAATGTATGTTATATGTTAAAATGACGAACGATAGACTTAAATTGATATTATTTTACTAATTGACTACTATGCTCTTCTCTTCTTCTGCAATAGAGGCGTGTTTGGGTTGAGAAATTTGACCTTTGTCTGCACAAAAAAAAAAGATGTTCCAATCGAGCCAATGATGTTTTGTGGTTCCCTCGTCATCCCAAAGAAAGTACCGTTGGCATTAAGTCCAAAAAAGCGCAAAAATATTTTTTGAATATGGCTTTCAGAAAGCGGTAATTAATTAATTATATCGGCTATTTATCCGTGTAGTGACGGATTAAGAATACATAATGTCACTTCATCTCAACCCGTGGGTGTCGAAAAAACCGCCAAAGGATAAAAAACCTTATGCAGACAAAAGCACTACGAGAAAAGGGAAATTCAAAACAAATCTTATACCAACCCGTCGGACCAGCGTGTTATATAGTAGGCTAAATTCTCTCTAAACTCTTTTAAGGAGACCTCTTTTAAGTTTGATTGATGATGATTATTGGCTATTTCAACCAATGTCAAGACCATATTTAAAAAAATCGATATCGGCTACCTCGGAGGCGCAGTAAAAGTTACTATGAAAGCAGTGCAAGAGGTGCTGGGTTCAATTCCCGGGTCCCTAGAGTTGGATGATGATACTATTATTCTTGCTCAGAATGACAGAAGTGGCGTGATAGTGAAGTTTTAAGGATTAGGTACCAGCCCTACCGAATGAAAATGACCGCTGAAGCATAACATGATTCTAATATTATTATGACGTCTCCACATAAGAACAAATAATCGAAACATAAGCTACATAAACACAAATTAGTAGAATCATAAAGTTAAGCCCTTTGTTGCAGATGATCTAAGTTACACAAGTAACAGGCATACCCGTGCCACGCGACGAGTCTTCGCCATCTCGCTCACCGTAAGCAAAAACTCAATTATCATATTTTATACCTCATAATACTTACGAAAAGATATTCAATTATATAATTTTTCCTCTGAAAAGGGAATCCCTTTTCATTTCTCATTTGGATTTTTCTCTTAAGCAATTACGAGTGAGCCCCGGGGAGCGCGAGATTGGCTCGGCGAATACATTTCCACGCCGGACGCGCCCGCTCTAATTTATCTTTTAACAAGGAATGGAATGTTATGTTAACTTATGCGCCCACCGCGTTAGCTCTGTTTTCGTTTAATAAAAGTGTGTTTCGCGGATGATTTTATGAGTTTCGGCGAGTTATGAATTTGTTTGCGCACAGAATAGAAATGAGCTCATTTCATGCTCCGGGCCTTGTCTGATGTGCTGTGTTTATATCTTATTTATTCACAGGTTTATGTATAAACGTTATAATCAATAATGTAAAGCACAAATATAATCGAGATCGCAGGAGGCGAACGTTACGTTTGTAACAAACGAAGTTGTCGCTCGCCAGTTCGCTCAAGCGGCTCGGCGCAATTCGATTCCGACAAGCGGCGGATCGGATTCGGGTGAAACTCTCGTAATCGCATCGCGCGGCCGGGAACACAAATTATTCGTGCGCCGAAACTGGCTAACTTCATCAACCCTATAAAGGAGGTAAAGAACAAAGAACGGAACCACAATTGGCCGCGTCGATCCTCTACCTGAGTCGATGGAAGTTTTAAAAATGGCAGCTCTTTGAGAGCAAACTCGATAAGGGCGCGCCCGCGGGACGCGTAAATACAATTTGCAAGGAATCGCTCGTGCCTTTGACGTCGCTCGCGACTTGCCGTTTGAAGATTTGCTTGTTTGCCTCACTCCACAACCCAGCGGAGGGGAGGGGGGCACGGCGCTGGCGATACGTGGATCTGTCTACGTCTATGAGTGAAAAATCTAATCTAGCTCCGATGAATATTTAACAAGCTTCACTAAACTAATACGATAACAAACAATTCGTTTATAAACTGTCGAAAATTAAGAAAATATATTTTGAGAAATTCACGAATAATCTGATAATGTCAATGTTAGACAAGTAAAAGAAAAAGAACAGAACGAAAATTATATAAAAACCTAAGTATACGAAATTAATGGCTTGGTGTCTGATGGTGGGACTGACGCTTTTTTCGATATTTATTGATTAATAATAAATATTTCAAATTGTATACAATTGAAATTGTAAATATTTGGCGATTAGAAGAGTGGCTGATGTTTCTGACCAGCTCTTGTCCAGGCTCAACCTTGTCAGAGAACTGACCTTAGGAATCCTTGCTGACACCTTTATGTGATCTTAACGAAATAAAATAATAGAAATTGGACTTGTAATCTTATTGATAAAACAATAGTACGGTACTGGTGTCTGGAAAATTTGTCGAATTGAGTTTTAGACGACTGGATTTCGACCATATTCGAATGAATCATAATCATCAGCAACCCACTAATGTCACACTGTTGAGCTCGAGTCTCCTCTCCTCTATTTAGCGAGCTGGTAGGGTTAAGGCCACACACGATCAGACACAACCTTAGAATTTTTTCTAGAATATTGTTTTCCTTCACCGCTAGCAGATGAATAGCAGGTCACATGAGTAATAAATATAAATTCGAAAAGTGAGATCCACATTGGTACTGACCGGTTGGAATTGAACTCGGATTGCATGATTTGCTTGCCATTCGGCCACCATCGCTTATCGGATGAATATTCTCGTAATTCTATCGCTATTTATACATAAACATTTATGAAGATTTTGAAAACACTACGCTATTCAAAGTATCCACTTATTTACCTAATGAAAATCTATACCCCTTATTACAAAATATGGACTAAGTATTAAACCAGGTTTAAATTGACATAAGCCATTGTTTTAGTATCAAAGTTGTCAATTTAAAACTGATTTAATGCTTTGTCCGTATTTTGTAATAAGGGGGCTGAAGTTTTAAATAAATCTTTATAATATTCATTATCTGGCGCGGCGTCGCATCGCTGCGATATTCAGTAATAAAGAAATGAATAATAAATGTGTGTAATGTAATGACGAAACTTGTTTTATTAATAAAATTTTTATTGAGTAATTGATCGCAAGGGTAGCTTGTTTCAGCACTCAGTTTTGATGTGTTGAGGAGCTCAAACGTTGACTACAAATGCACCATAATTAGGTATTATTGATACAAGATTTTGAGATTTGAAGATCAAATAACAATAAATACAAAACTTGATTAGATTTTACATCTTTATATTCAACACTAGCGATCCACCAAGATTCACACCATCTAATGTCACAAGTAACTTAGGCTAGATAATTTATTATTCTTTGATTTTCGAAAAATATTAGTTTTCCGTGAAAAAATATTAAAGTTTAGTGATAAAAGCGGTATAAGTTATTTATAGCAGAGTGAACAATACATTTCCTACTTTTAATGAAAAATAATTATAATAGCGCTCAAGCTTTAAATCAAGAACTTTTACATATCCTCAAATCCACCCAAATACCTACACTTAACCCTTAGGTAACAGTCCGTTGTCATAGCAACCACTCACCCTAGCAACCCTTTTTTATTCCAATCTAAAATCAAATCTGTACTCCACAAATAAGGTGTACATTTGCTTAACGTTATTAGTTAAAAGAGTTGTCGGCGCCGTGTCGGTATCGTGGACGTTAACGAACCGGGTTCGGAGCGGAATTTAACGTTCACCAATACCTATTAGTTTAGTTTGTTAGTTTGATTGTAGTTCACTTAGCTGTTTGGGATAGTTGAAACTTTAGAAGTAAATAGATTCTAAATCAAAGTCAGGATCACTTAGGTTACTCAGTAGGCTTGTAAACTAACTGCCGCACTCAGAAGCGTCAATTGGCAGTAATCTGTCATTAACACAATTTTTTCATTGAATAATCGCCATTAGCCGTATAGACTTAAAGTATTAAACGTTTTTACTAAATAAACTTTAATGTTAAGTAACTTCTCTGAGTACGTACTAGAGACGTTACTTAAGTCTATACGCCTAAAGACGATTATTCAATTTTAAAAAAATGTTAATGACAGATTACTGCTAATTGTCGTTCTCTGAGTGTGGCAGTTAGACTAGAAGTTATTAATTAATTATGTTGTTATCAACCGATGGAATTTGTTAACAATCCTATGATATATAAAAAATGCAAAAGTTAAGATGGCCAGCGTGGTATAGTAGGCTAAATTCCCTCCAGATTCTTTTGAGGAGACCCGTGCCCATCAGTGGGACGTTTATGGGTAGAAAATTAAAAAAAAAAGAAAATAAATGTATGTTTGTTACTCAATCACGCCAGACCGGCTGAAAAAATCTGGATGAAATTTGACAGATGAATAGATTATGGTCTGGAATAGTACATAGGCTAGTTTATACTGACTAACCTTTCGGACGTTTTTTATTCATAGCAAATCTCAATTCTTGATTAGTCTACGTTTTGTTGAAGTCCATACAACTACATCGCTGGCGCAACAATTTACAGTATTCTCTCTGTCTCTCTTGTGACACAATTGCCTCTTCCTTTCCACACAAATTTCGTAAGAAACGACCGAAATAACAGACTTCTATTTAGGGTTCCGTTTTTGCCATTCAGGCTACGCTTCTTATAGTTTCGTCATGTCCGTATATGAAGTTTGGAGAACAGCTGTCTTGTATGTATGGGCCGGTACTAGGTTTAGTAATTAAATAATATAAATAAATATTTTAAGGGGGCACTCCAATAGAAGCTGAAAATTTTTTTGCTCGGAACCCTACATTGAGCTTGGTTCGACATGCTCTTAGCCGGTTTTTTTAACCAATAATATCGCTCAACTTTAAGTAAAAATGGTCCTTAAAAAAGAGCCGTACTAAAATAACAAGCATATCCACTCTTTGTCCCTCTGACATGATACGTCCAAACCGTTTCCCATATCAATATTCAAGTACACTACAACTAAAATCGTCACCAAAACCAATTGAACATTTTTAACACTACTAACGGTATCTAATTACCCATCTAATATTTTGCCCGCATACGTCCAGAGGGTTAGAGCATGGCCACTCAATCTCAACCCGTGCACAACCAGTGGGCATTTGATTTATTTTTTATGGCCACTTGAGTCGTTTCACGCGATGGCATGCCGGCGTAACTAATGTGAAAGGGGTTTTATGACCGATAGAAAATTATGGTCAATTTTGTATACGACTATGAAACAAATTTTATTATTCTAGCGAAAGAACACAATGCAATTTATTTATTATTTATAAAGAAGAGACGGCGATTTTTTAAATTATAAATACAACTAAAAACATAGAATAGCATTATTACAAATACATATCATCATTTCAACTCATAAACGTCCCACAGCTGGGCACGGGTCTCCTCCAAAGAATGTGGAGGGAATTTAGCCTACTATACCACGCTGGCCAGACGGGTTGGTATAGGGTTTGTTTCGAATTTTTCTTTTCTCGCAGTGCTCTTGCCTGCATAAGGTTACTCCCTTAGTCGCATTTTACGACACCCACGGGTTGAGAGGGGATAGTGACATTATGTATTCTTAATCCGTCACTACACGGTCTACAAAATTTATTTACTTACTTAGATCTTAAAATTTCCACCTAATCCAAATTATTAGTGTAGTGAGATCATTACAATTAATACAAGACAATTCTCTTTCTTGATTTTGACTAGGTATTAGTTTTATATTATATGTGTAACCAAATAAAGTACACTGTTATTGAAATCAATGTTTTTAAGCTCAAACGCAATAAATATAAAGGTGAATTCACACTGCGGGATAATAGCAGCGACACGCGCGTGCCGCGTGTTATCGCAAATATTGTCAATTGCCCGCAGCGCTCAGCGGGAGCTTATGCATTGTTAAAAACGATCGTAGTGGTTAGTGTAAAAATATAAATTAAATATCCATGCAGAATTAATAGTTCTTAAAGTATTGATTGTGGGTTGCTAAAATTGTTAGCGGGCAAAATTTAGTGTACAGTAGATTTTTGTCTGGTAATTATATAAACTAGAGATATCTTTGTTATTCTTAGCATGATGAGTGATGACTGGGCAATAAAATAAACAACATAAATTGTTCTCTAATTCATAAAGTTGAAGCATGATAGTTTCTTTTGGAATTGATTCCAAAGCGTATTCGTTTAACATATTTATTAAGTGATGATATTGCAATTTTGTAGTATTTTATATAACATTACTTCGGAAGATCTCATTAGGATAATTCTCAACAATAAAACAAAAAACAACTTTTCTTAACAACACTCAAACAGCAACATCACCAAATCCACATTAAATGAGTCATTAAATCGGTATAATAGCAACAAAATCAAGATCCAATTACGGTACATTTAGCTTGAATGGCTCCTCTTGAGATCACACGCTCCAGAGTCACGTGGCAACGACTCACGTTTTGTTTATCCACCAGATTCGACTCAATTTAGCGTTAAGTGATCGCCTATTGCAAAGGGCGACACACCCTCTTTACGCTTTTTTAATCGCGTCGCGACGGGTCGCCGCGATTTATCACGGGCAGTGTGCAAGGGCACTATTGTCCGAACGATTTTTGTTAGTTGATTGAGATCGGTTCCGCTATTAAGCGTTGTTGTGTGACAGTTTTATTTTCATAGTATCGTGTTTGAGCATGGCGACGTTGATTTATAAACGATATGATGATATATGGGCTATTAGTGTTAATAGTTTTTTAAAATACTAACAGATACTTTTATGTTGATTCGATACGTTGGTAAATGAATGATTTTGACGCGTTTCGTTTATGACTTATAAATGCTTTGGAGATTAAAATTTGCTGATTCGATGTTGGCTATACAGCAAATAATTTTAGCTCACTGATTTATTCTTCAATAATAATAAAGTTAATTTCCACATTAACTTTTACTAGTTTTTTTAATTTGTTTTCGTTTATATTTTTCCGTGTGATGATGAAGGAAGGATGTTTCACCATTGTTTTTTATCTCGAGGATGTTGTTAAAAGCAACAGAAATATATAACAAATTTATAACAATAGGTACTTCTGTAAAAAAATTATGCCATTCCGTCTTGTAAAAGTATGGGCTTTCCGTGAATCAGGAGTCTCTCAAGAGCGGGATGTAAGGTTTGTGATCATGATATTTTACAAAATGAAAGGCATTTTTCACTGTTCTAAAACGGTGAGTCTACGAGTACATACATCGCGTACCAATTATAATATTTTAAAAATTAGTAAATGGTTTGCTATCGGTGGAATTCAATCGAAACATCGGGCAAATTCAAATATACATAATACTTATATACTATTTAAATAATAATACGCGACAAGACTTGTTTAAAATAAAAAATATGTGACTAGAGGTAGAGAATATAGATTTTTTTAAATCCTTTCTGCTCAACAAAATCACAAACAACCATATAACAAAATGACTGTCCACCAAAAATAGCGTGAAATAAACGTAGAACAAAACAGTTAGCGTTGACTCAGAACAATAGAGCGGCTCAGTGTTCATTAATGGCATTAATTAATGCTTAATTGAGCTAAATAGAGTATCAATTTAGCGGACGGCAATTGGATCATGCATCCCGGAGTGAGTTGCGGCCATTATAACATATGCTGTTTGGTTCTGTTCAAGAGATTTTTATTGTCAATACGATTCAATCTACGCCAGGAATTTGTTAAATAACTTAATCAAAGTTGTTGTTGTAATTAATTAAAAATTAATTGTGACTGGCCTATTGGTCTAGTGGTTAGTGACCCTGACTGCTAAGCCGGAGGTCGTGGGTTCGATCCCCACCCAGGACAAATCTTTGTGTGATGAGCATGTGCAATTTATCTATAATATGAATGTATTTACAAAAAAAAATGTATTTAAGTAGTATATCAGTAGTTTAGTACCCATAACACAAGCAAATATAATTGCTTAATTTGGGACTAGATGGCGCTGTGTGAATGTGGTAAAATATTATTATTATATTATTATTATTTACGAATGAGAGTCTTTGGGATAATTGTGGCTGCTTATTGAACATTTAATCTGACTTTTATTTAGTTTTAACTCATATTTATTTTCATACAGTCGGTTACGTACGAGCATAAAAAACAGTTCATCAATGTTCCTGAAACTGCAAAATGTCTAATTATTACCTTAGTATGTTTATATTTTAAGCCAAATCAAATTGTCAAGATTCAACCAAAAAAGTAAGTATGACTACGAGTATCTAGACTTTTCCTCTGACAATTTTAGGCTGTGGGCGCGAACTTAACCAAAGCAAAAATGAGATGGTAAGACAGGAGAAACCAATAGACCTCCGTAATTTTTATTCTGTGGTATTATAATTGTACGTAACTAATAAAATATTAACAAAAATGTATTTGTAATAATGTATACAAAAATTCTATTGATTGTTTTCTACTCTTGCCTTCTTGACTCGTATCCACTTCAGTCTAATCCAAACAAGTACCTAAATCTATCTAAAAAAATTACTGAATTCCGACTGTATTGCTGTGCTTTAAAGATTAATTCAGACAAAACAAACTTATAACATATAACCTTATCATGTAATTGTACAGTTTACAGTACAATGAAACAGATCGCGTCTCGTCATTAATTAGTCCGTTAATTAACAGAGAATTGACTTAAATACGCACATACGATTAGTAGCAGGGCCATCAACTGATCGCGGTTACACGATTATTACGACACATAATAATAATATAATTATCATAATGGGTTTTTCAACATTGGCAATTTTTAAAAATTGTCAAAAATCTACTCATATTGGCATATAATTCCAATATTGTACAAGATGTGAAAAACAAAAAAAAATCGGCACTAAACTATAGAATACATATTTTGCAATTCGAAATTTGAAAACAAACCAACATGTTACAGTTACATGGCCCAATCGCTTTGGAGGATGTTCGAAAAATTACTTAAAATGTCGATGCATATTCGGAGAGGGACGCTAGTAAGCGATTTCGCCTTTATCGTACGAACTTGTATTGATTTTTTTTTAATAACAGTATTATTGGGTAATTATATTTTAAAAAAAATTGAGTACGAAGATAGCTAGCACAATCATCACGATCAGTAACAAATTAAGTCTTACTTCTGCGTTTCTCCTCACAAGAAGATTAGTCTACTGTTACCAAGGTAACCAGACAGCGTTGGAACACGGTTTAATTTCAAATTTCATTTCTCTACACAGATGTATTTCAATATTCCTATAGCTGCTTGGTGCTAAAAAGGCGTCAAGTAATTTTAATCTGTTACCACACGAAACAACATATCAAAACAAAATCGACAATAGTATATTAACCTAATTAACACAGTAAACCTCCCCAAAAACGTATGATTCATTCGTCAAGGGAAGGCGTGAAGCATACGCGCACACAAAGCGATTTGTCGCATGACACAGGATTAAACAAGCGGAATTAGCTAGCGTCGACAAATGGACGACTAACGAATTTATGTCGCACAATCGCAACGTGCGCGCTGTACGTAGTTTTGATATTTGGTTTATGAAAGTTTTTTTTAATTTGTTCGACATTTCCAGGATTCAGAAAAAAGATAATTTCTAAAAGATAATAAAAATTACTAGACAAAATAAATATGTCCATTTTAAATTATTGATACAATTAAATTAAAGTAAATATAATAAAAGATAAACACTTAAAATAGAGCCACTCATTTTAAGTGTTTTAGTAGATTGAGCACGTGAATATTACACGACTGCCTAAAAAAAGCAGTGTTTTGTTTTCAGGATTCATGTAGGTATGTGCGTTTCTTTATACCACCGTAAAAAAAATCATAAACCTTATCACTAAAAGGAACAATGTATGTAGGTACTAAACAAAAATAATTCGCCTGACTGCGATAAAATTTTAGTTTAGCTTACATACAGATAAATAAATACCTAAGTACCTACATCTTGTTATTGCCTTTTAGTTTTTTGTGTCATGGTAGGCTTGTTTTTTAATTTGATGATATTATTATCCTACGTACCAAAACGTAAATTGTAATTTTTAAATTTACTTAAGAGATCAGTATCAAAACCATGCGATGTATGCCACGCGCGGTACAACAGGCCGATGTAAATCTATTTGTCATATTAATGTGGACAATTAGAGCGGCATGCGGGCGTAACCCTTGCGCGTCGCGCGCGAAACCGCCACACAGCACAGTTCGTTACTCTAACCAATTGTACCACTGATGGCGTTTTAATCCCTCTTAATTACATTTTACGACTTATTACTTAAAAAATATAATATAATTACGTAATTCCGCCAATTTGGCCGCGTAATGACCTAATTTCGGAGTTTTTGCCGCTTATGTGTAGTGAGAGCAATTAATTAATTAAATGACATGGTAGTTTTTTGCTACTGATATGATTAGATCATTACCAATAATAATATAAAGCTTGGGGTTGACAAAGGCACCATTACTTCAACAGAAAAAAATGGCCAAGACATTCAAGACTGTCACAGTGGCGTAGCGGTTAAGGTTCGCAACTTACATCACCTTGACGAGTGGTAAAAAAAAATTTCAAGCCACAGTAAAACTAAAGTACTATAACTTAACTTCTTTTTAGATTTTGCAATACTTTGCAAAGATTGTCGCGTTTTGAGCCAACGTGCAGAAAAAATAAAACAAAATATGCAGCAATCTATCTAATAATTACGAAATATTTACTAAGTGTACAATTGGTTCAACGCAGCGTTGATACATTTATTATGATAATTCGTCGCGTGTGAATACTATTGTTGTGTGTAATTGAACGCTGTGTGGTACGTCCAAAGTGGAAATAAAGGATGCGGTATTTCAGACCTTGATGTAAGATTGGAAAGGTTTTTTTTTTTCGTTTTTTTACGCATTTAACTTATGGTATTGTTATTGATATTGTTTGGAAAATATTATTTTATTTATATAATTAAGTTGAGGTTGATAAAATAAACTTTGTACAGACAGTTACAAATAAAATTATAGAATCTGCCCTGTAGTCTATTACACTGATGTTTTTCAAGTGATTCCTTTAACAATAAGTAGCTAAAGGACAGCCAAGTCAGCAATAAAAAATTCAGCATTGAATAAAGTAAAATATCTTAAATTTTGTCGAAAGTGGTCTCAATAATAGAATCATTTCACAGTGATTTCGTCTCATCCTAACCAATTTATTATAACTCAATGTTTGGTCTCCACTAAATAATTGATAGCCCGGCGCACGCGCCGGTCGCGGCCGCCATACGCTCGATATTCAAATAATTGCCGTTAGACTGAGGCTCCAATGTATTGTTATTAGGGTTACACTTACAAAGGGCACTGTCTTCACTTTGATTACATACCAAATTGAGAAAAGGAATTTAAAGAATTATGTCTATTATAAATTTATGGGATTATTATATTACACAGCGAGGTTTAGCCTAAACTAAACTAATATAAACTTATGTTATGGGATCTAGACAACGAATAAACATACTTATATAATTCTAAATATGTACATATTATAGATAGTAAAATTTTCACACATAATTTGAATTAAAACACTTGGGCGAACACTATAATTATTATCAGAAAAGCAACTATTACCGCAAATTGAAGATATTAACAAATAAAAGCTAAGTTAAAGTAAATACCTATGTGCGAACATAAAGTGGAATGTGGGAACTTAGTTGTACGTCCGGACCGGGCCAGGCCGGACCGGACCGGACGCGGCGCTAATGCGATATGTCGACTCGAGCCAGGCTTATAGCACCCGCAGGGTTATCACACCCGCTCTAACCACCATTGTACGTGATTTTAGTAATAGAAGTATACATACATATTATAAATGCTTGTCTCACGTTGAGGTAAGCAGGAAATATAGTGAGTAATTTCTCACTTACGCTTAAACGTGTTCGATCATAATAACGTACAGATTTATGCATATAAAAATACACAATCCAACTCATTTGTCCTCCGAGATTTCGTTCTAAAATTTCACCATCAATAACCAAAGTCAAAAACAAACTCTCACAAAATTATGTTCCCATAATTAACTTAATCGATACTTAACAAATTAAGCCTCAACTTACAAGTTAATTCGTCAAGTGAAACCGAGTTAACCGGGATCATTATTATTGACAATTAAACTTAGAGTTATTCGATTAAAGTAAATCTTGAGTTTGACGGAAGTTCCTCTAACTTTTCAGTTATAGCACAAGTTAGTTAAGTGAGCCTTCTTGTTTGTAGGGTTACCAAGCGACAGGATTTGTCTTGACAAGTGTTACTTATATATTACTAAAGACCAACATCTGATCATAGTATTCACTCATTCACACACACACTCACACTCACCCACACTCCATATTCACTCACATTTCATATTTTATTTTATTTAAAGAAAAAAAAATGTATAACTAACTTTTTTTTTGGTTTTTGTTAATTTAAGTTTAATTCTGGGCTTAGATAAATCCAGTGTAGTGATATCCACGATACAGGCTGTGCCTAGTGTGGATGTCATTGTAAATGTAAACATGTCTGAGTTAAAACTGAATAAATTATTTCTTATTTTTTACTTCACTTGACAGGAACATGAGAAAAGATTCATTATATTTTGACCAGTGACATAATTACACCATCTGAGGCCTGTGGAAAAAAAAAAAAAAAAAAAAAAAATTATGGCACGGTGCCGCCTGCAACCAACGGCCGCCCGCCACCCTGACCAGGTCGTCGGTCCATCTGGTGGGGGGCCGTCCCACGCTGCGCCTTCCAATACGTGGCCGCCACTCGAGAACCTTTTTCCCCCATCGGCCATCAGTTCTACGAGCTATGTGCCCTGCCCACTGCCACTTTGCCGTTGGTTGCAGGCGGCACAGGACCGTTCGCAGTGGCGTAAATTAGGTGAGGCCTATGTTCAGCAGTGGACGTCGTTGGGCTCATATGATGATGATGATGATGATGGCACGGTAATCTTGTGTTCCTGTTTATTAGATGGTTATTGGCCTACTGTTACCACGCTGGCCAGACGGGTTGGTACAATGTTGTTACAGTGGTAAACTCAATTTTGTGAAAGAAAAACTCAATACCATTTTTCACCCGACCCGGGAATCGAACTCTTCTCTTGCACAGCAGTCGTATACACTTCCCGCTGCGCCACCGAGGCAGTTGTTTAAGTATACATTTGAGAATTTCACAACTTTAATATGTCCGAGACAATGCTCTTATACAGTTGTAGAGAGTTGTTGTTGTTGATTGTTGTTGTTGTTTAGTGTTATAAAGAAAAAAACATACAATTTTGACAGATTTTGATTATCAGTCAGAGAAACATCCAATAATCCAGTCAATAAATGAGTAGTTATCTTTATTCTATTGACCCATGTTTAATCTATAAATATTACCTATCTGACCTCTGAATAATCAAAAATCTCGATATGTGACGAATAACAGTTATCTGTGACTTCATTTGAGGATTAAAAATCAATTAAGTATAACTGTGTAAGTTGTGTAACAGCGAACCAAGTTATTATCTTTGGATAAACATCTTGGTTATGTTATAGAGCAAATTAGAGGTACAATTCATCTGCAACACGGGGTGTCGATCACCCTACCTACATCCTAAATAATCCTTCACATAATAATAATGTATGTATGATTCTCAATAAACTAGCAGCTCAGCTCTTGGAAAAGGCTGTGATAGTAAAAAACCTGCACTAGAAGGCGCTGTAGTCAATAGTAACGCTTGCAATATGACAAATATTATTTAACTCTTTCAACTAAATGAACTTTCTTAAAAATTTTATATGAAATTATGTGTATTCAAAATACGCAATTATATAGCTTACAAAAAGAATAAGTTGATATACAGGCACAAAGTTATTCAGTTAAGTTCTAACTCGCGCTAGTGAAGTTTTTTCTTCGCTTCGTAACAATACTTGGCGATTGGTGCTACAATTGGAAGTGTGTTCTTTAGTGTGATGTTACAACTGTGTATAGATCGCTAGCTTCTCGCTAGAAGGTCTACAGGCGGTGACGTCACGCGTTCGTTGCCAGGCTGAGCCTCTTGTAACGTGCGCTGCGGACGATCGCCCGCGCGGCTGCGACGGACCTGCGGCGCACCTTCCTTGGGCCTTCCTGAACCTCACGCGGTATTAGTTAACTCGTTAGCTTAGCTCCGGTTAAAAATTAAGCACTTCCATTCCATGGCGGCGAGAACTCTCGATTGCCAGTTTTTTGCCACCTGCAGCCTGATTCTGAGCTGTCGGAATATTTTCGGCCGGAAATGTCAGTTTAATTAGAGTTAAAAAACATTATGTTAAAGAAATAGATAGTTGTAGAAAATCTTATATTAATCAGTTTTTAATTTTCTATACGGTAGACTATTTTGTAACATTAAATAACTGAAGCCGAAAAAATACGTAGTACTAAGATTCGAAAAAGGTTACGATCCGGGAGCAATCCGACGAGTCAGAATCAGGGGGCTGAATTAAAATGGTCGCTTTTTTACGCGGATTCGTCCCAGAACGTGAACTGAAAACGAATGTTATTGACCTCCATAATTTAGACCGTTAATAAATTTAAAAATATCTAACAGGTACCTATTTAAGTTACTTTTGAATAAACATAGATATCTGATACATACATAGATATTTGACTGGCCTGTTGGTCTAGTGGTTAGTGACCCTGACTGCTAAACCGGAGGTCGTGGGTTCGATCCCCACCCAGGACAAATCTTTGTGTGATGAGCATAAAGGTTTTTTCTGTGTCTGGGTGCAATTTATCTATAATATGTATGTATTTACAAAAAAAATGTATTTAAGTAGTATATCAGTTGTATAGTACCCATAACACAAGCAAATATAATTGCTTAATGTGGAACTAGATGGCGCTGTGTGAATGTGGCAGAATATTATTATTATTAAAATATGGCAGAATATATCTAATAACAATATGTATAACACTTCCACATTCCAGCTCCAACAAAGTCGTAAACATAATAGAACCAATTAATAAATAACAAAATAAATTCGATCGACCTCCCGATTATTGACACATAATATTATTGTATCGTTTCAGTGCCTGTCCTAAATACCGCACACAATGCTACGGTATCGCATTGTTATGTATACGAATTAATATAAATTGGGCGACTTAATCAATGTCAATCATACGTTGAAGTGATACGTGTCGTGCTCTTAATTTTGGAATCAATGCACTTGATTTGGAACGTTATAAGTTTAAAGTTTAAAATGGATTTTAATTTGGCAGCATGTGTGGTGTGTGTGGTCTCTATGGCGATCACGGCTTAAAAACTTTGTTGAGTAGGCTGGATCTTCGCATGGGTTAAATGTTTTTGCGATCTACAGTGATTTCAGAAAAAAATAAATTTAATGTTTAGTGATTCTAAAACAACCTAAAATCAATTTTTAAATTCAGAATACAATTTTGAACAAGTATAACTGATGGCCGATGGGGCAAAAAAGTTCTCGAGTGGCAGCCACGTATTGGAAAGCGCAGCGTGGGGCGGCCCCTCGCCAGATGTACCGACGACCTAGTAAAGATTGCGGGTGGCCGTTGGATGCAGGCGGCACAACAACAAAAAAAAAACTTTATTTTAAAAACTGTCTTTATGGCATTAACTTTGTTTTCTGAAATTGTATATAAATGCATAAATGACGTAAGTAAATAGACTACTTACACAATTAAAAATTTTAGTGGATAATATAACTCTATTTGCCACTAAACTTTAAATTAATATACCTCTGTGTGCAGTCCATTTAATGGTCTTCTAAAAAACGCCACTAATTAATGTTCTCCATAGTTAAGACCACACGTACACACTCATATGTATAAGTACACCATAATTCGTTCAGACGTCCATTACTTTAAGAGCGTTTTCAAACGAACGCTTTTAACACATCGAATTTGGATTATTGTCTCACTCGGTGACGCATGGCGTAGCGAGAGTGTAGGACTGCGCAAGTGGTCCTTGTCCTGGCTTCGATTCTAGACGGGTAAAACCAGTGTAGGGTTTTTCTGTCATGAAATTCTCAGTATTAATCCCGAGAGTTTCGAAATATGCTCGTTTAAAGTCAATAGGTTTTCCTCCTATACCTATAATAGAACCTAAGATAGCTAGTAAAATGTAGATCGGATGCAGCTCTGTCTATCTCTTCGCGGATAAAAGGTATCTTTGTTTAGAATAAGGCGTTTATGATAAACAATATTTTTGAAACAAAATGAGTACTTATACTTAATTCAGGTAATGATGGATTTGTTACCTGAATTAGGTGAGGCCTATGTCTTGCAGAGGACGTCATTGAGCTGATATGATGATAATGATACCGTAAAAAGGAAACGTAGAAACGACTATATAAAAACGCTAATGTGAATACGCTGTGAGTGTACGGTATCTTAATACCGGGTAGTTGGTGCGCAATATAATTACGGTTGATTAGTGCGGGCTCGCTCTTAATCGAGTAATTGTCATGAAGTCAACTCGTCATCGCACACACAACACGCGACGCACTTGCCTTGTCTCTCATGTTAACTAGTGTTATGTGTGTACTGTTTTGTAAAAACATCTTTTGTACTTTGACTTTTATATGGACGCCACCAAAGTGCAACATTTCAATCTTTTCGAAATTTCAATCATCTTCAATGCGAAAGTTAGGGTTTTTGATGGGTGCATGTATGAATGAATGTATGTTATTCAATCCCGCCAGGATAGCTGAAAGGTTCTGGAAAACCTCTCAGTAACTGGTTTAAGGAGCTAAAAACTTGGAATATTCCCGTACCTGAAATACACGATAATGACTTTCATACATTTTAAAAGATATTTTTATTTCCTGGAGCGGAGCGGATAAATATCTAAATCAGTAAAATGACTCACTGGTCGAATGGTGAGAACATGTGGTGTGGAGGCCGCTGGTCCATTGTCGCGTCTCTCGAGCCAGCGCTGCCCACAGATGGCGCTGGGGATGGGCAGCTAGCCTCTGACCTACGAATGTAAATGATTTTATTTTTCATTACTTCAGACAATCTTTCAACCAACTGTTTTCATTGTTTTATTTTGACATACAATTGGCTATACTTAGTTGCAACAATGATGTCGTACCTCTCACGTCTAGGCGACCGGTTCGGTGATCTGTTAGGGGACCGAAGAGGTGATCGGCGAGGGGAGCCAGGAGTCACTGGAGACGAGGCACGAGGAGACGCCGCTGTGCCTGACACTGGAGACGCCTCTGCTGATCCACGGGACATGCCACATTCTGAAGAACCCTGTGAAAGATGGTTTAGGCTTACAACTCGGTCGAATAAAAATTATGGCTGTAATGCCACATAATATTACATTACATAATATAAATGCAATTTTTATGTTTGTATGGATGAATGGAGTTCTGAGACTCAATCACGCCAGAACGGCTGAAAGGATCTATATGAAATTTGGCTCACAGATAGACCAAAGTCTGGAACACAAAACACACACATAAGCTTCTTTTTACCGACATAGCACGCGGTCTAAGCCACGGATAGAAGCTAGTTATAAGATAGTGTTTGTTTATTTCAATTGAGCAAGAAGTCTTTCAAAGTTCTTTGTTTTAGAAGTCTGAATTTTGTATTAAGAAATAAAATCTCTTTAGTCGTAGTGACTGGCTGACTGGGATATTGATAAAATATAAATAGACAAAAAAGGACAACTACGATCGCTCGCCACGTTACAATTGTTTGTTTTAGCCATTTTTAGCGCACCAAACGCTAACTCTAATATATTCGAAACTCGAAAATTAGTAATTCGACGTTACTGCACAATTAGCACTGTTTTGTGCTCAAGTTGTTGTTGTCCAATAGGTGGTAAACATTATGTAACTAAAACACTGCATACATTCTTGCATCCATTTTGGCCACTGGCCTGTTGGTGTAGTGGTTAGTGTCGTGGGTGCGATCCCCACCCAGGACAAATCTTTGTGTGATGAGCATAAAGGTTTGTTCTGTGTCTGGGCGTAATTTATCAATAATATGTATGTATTTACAAAAAAAAAATTATTTAAGTAGTATATCAGTTGCTTAGTACCCATAACACAAGCAAATATAATTGCTTACTTTGGAACTAGATGGCACTGTGTGACTTAATGTTTAAAATATATAATATAATATTCTACCACATTAGAATATTATATTATATATTTTAAACATTAATTTAAAAAGCTATTTGCAAAATGTAGTAACAATCAGATAATTCACTTGTACGATGAACGACAATTTTCTCTACAGTAAATAACAAACAAGTTATCTCACCTTATCGTCTGACGGGTCCCTCTTGGTCAGCACTTCAGCACCCTCCCGCTTCCGTTGCTCCTCCTTTAGTCGCTCCGCCTTGCGCCACTTCGCACGACGATTTTGGAACCATACCTGACAATAAAATAGTAGTTACAATAATAAGTTAAGTTTTTTAGTTAATAATAAGTTTAAAACAAGATTTCAGAGACGGTATAATTATTCGATCATGTTCAAAATCATTTTCGTTGAAAGTATTTATCTTTGTGATTTTTTTCAGATTCTTGGGTTTTACGGTTTAAAAAATAGAGGGGAGGACACAATATATGCTACTTTGGGACCGATTATTTCCGGAAATATTCACATAATCAATAACACCTATCTAATAACCTTTCCCCAAGAGCCGCACACACTTTACAGAAAACCGCATCTAAATCGGTCAAACCGTTTCCGTGATATATGGCATTATGTTGGAACACACAAACACACAGCCTCTCACCCCAAACACATATACCGTCTCCATTCCGTCGTGGGTAAAACACTTTCTTAGAAACTAAGTATTTTTAAAAGATATGTCGAAGTATGCGCCATTTGTAAATATTTGCTGAAAAAAAATCAGTGTCTGTTACATGTAAGGAGTGCCACCCCTTAAAATATTTAGCTATAAGGGTTCCGTTTTTGCCATTCTGGCAACGGAACCCTAAAAAAGATGTCCTTTTAAAATTCAACACTTTTTCCTACAAAGCGGAGTTTATTTTCTTAAAAAAAAACACAAAAAATTATCGCTCTAAAATCATTACAAATATGGCTATATAACGACAATATCAAAAATGAACATGTTAATACATTTTTTTGGAGAACCTAATAAAATTTTATTCCCGTCATAAATATGGGTAAATAGAATTTATAGCTCATCGTAGGGGTAATCCTTAATAGGAGAGCTGTCAACACCGCAACCAGTAACATCCCATCATTACCACCCCACTTTATTCACATTATAACTCCAAGATTACAGATCATTCGTGTAAGGGAACCATGACCGAAAATCTTGAACTTCACAACCATACATTCTCTTAGCTACAAGGGGTCTCACAAACTTTGTTAGGTATAAAAATGGCTAATTTACAAAGACCTCCGCTTCTAAAGTAAGTGTAAGCCATTGTAGATCTTATTATGTTTGTGGGTATAAGCCGGTTAGCGAAATACGTCAGGGCCACATTTGCACTGCAATTTTCGCAATTTAGTTTTAATAAGCTTTGTTGGGAGAGTGCTATTAAATCTAAGAGTAGGAAACATTAAACAATATATTAAACAGTTGTGGCAATAGGTACAAATATTAAAATGAAATAATACTTGAAAAATTAACTTCGTGAAAATATCAAGAATGTGTCTTCTCTGGCAGTATTTCTGGGAGGTTTTATATGTATAACAGTATGTAATGTCTTTTCATATAACATTACCGTATAGTAGTTGTCTAGCGTCTCCACCGTCCCCTCCAGTGGGCGCTAGGCAAGAATAATATGGTAGTAGGATCCGGCTATATATGGGGAAGGGCGTGGGGCCCTCTCAATGAAACACAACTGATCTTATGAAGTTATAGTATTAATTTTAAATGTCAAGAAGTGCGTGCACTGCACAAGATATCAGAATAATAATGAGCCCTCTGTCTTCGACGGATGCTCCGACGAAGACTCGGTTCTCGGTTGAATTTTAAATTATTAAAAGTAAATTAAAAACAAATCAAAAGAGATCCAAAAGTTGGGCAAAAGAGGTACAGTTGTGCAGGACGTAGCCTGCAACGGGTGCAACCGTTACAGTTGTATCTCTATTGATAAATCATAGTCAGGCAAGATTTATAGATTTCGAATAAGATTATGTAGAAATTTTAAGGACTGCAAAATAACTCATTAATTGGCCACGTTGATTAATACTAAAAAGATAAAATTCCAGTTTCATAATTTTTTTGTTCCACAACTGATCACGCATTTCCTCTCTTTTATGAAGAGAGCTGCAGGGATGGAGAGTTTCATAATACCTTTCTACAATCTATTTAATCTTTGGCCTGTTGTTCCACAAAGTCCCTTAACGACAGTAAGCTAATTTCGTTAAAATAATAATCTGCCCATAATCCGGCCCGCCCTAATAGTTTTTATCTCAGAGGGTAGAATTAATATTAGAACGTGTCGAACCCCACACACCCCTTGTAATGTTGATTTTTACTTTATTGTTATTGAGGTTCGACTGTGAGTACTTTGTGGTGATATGTACTTGAATAATATTTTTTAAACATTTTTTTTTAATAGAGTTACATGTTTTTTCGATAAAGAAGTAAGTAGAGCATACGTACATCGTTATGCCTGATATAGTCTATACTTCATATTGTATAGCTGAATAGTTTGGTTGAATGCGGTAATCTCAGGAACTACTGAACCGAATTGAAAAATTATTTTAGTGTTGGATAGCCCATTAATGGAGGAAGGCTATGGTATATAACATTACGCTACAACAAATAGGAGCTGACTAGTGGCAAAGCGAAGATCCACGGGAGTAAAGCCTCGCTCGGAATCTAGTGGTTCGATAAAAACTTTAACCCACATCTCAAGGGGCGCGTTATTTTCTCAAACTTAGCTTAAAAATTATCATACTAAAAAGGCAGACAAAACTAAGTTGTCCTACGCATTAAATACTTGCTACAATAGTACAGGCTGAGTTTTGTTAATTATTTCCATGGCTTCAGCTTCTCAAGGAAATGGCCATATCTAAATTACGTAGTGCTTTTTTTAAATTCTTTAGTTATATTCATGGTTTTCAAATTATATAACCTTATTAACTTAATGCGAAACCTGAAAGTAGTTTGTTCAGAATCAGTCGCGGAATCAATTCCAGTAGTTTTTATAGCATATTCTAATATTAAATATATTAATATTCGAGTGGCGCGCGGCAAAAATAAGTATGAAAAATGCTTATAAGATAAGATAGATAAGATAATCGTTTATTTTTCTTTTCCAATTACATGGGTACCTAGCTTAATGAAATAAATTTACAAATAAGTTTAACAAAAGTTACAGAAGGTCCAGATACCTTAACATTTCTGGTAGCCCCTACACTGGGTCGAGCCTGTACTGTAGGGACTGACTTGCGATTACAAGATATAAATGATTCGTGAGAGTTACATAACTTCGTGCGGTTTAATTCTTTTTAAATTAACTTTTTTTATTCTGATTCTGCAAATAAAAAGACCTTTGGAAAGCTTTAGTATTAACAAACAATAACGTGGTTTATCAGTACTTTGTAACTCAAATAAACAAATGGGTTTGAAAACTTGACTAATATTGTCACTAAAATCATTACGCAAACATTTATCAATAACTTGAAACACTAGATATCACGATTTAAATTCACCCTACTCAGAAAAACACATGTCACTTCACACCGGCCAGCATAACAAGACCTAGCACAGCTGTCAAATATCGAACAAATATACTGCGAAAATTAAACTATAATGAATCGCGAGAGGTCTGCTAAGTTGGTCCGACGGTCTCATTAAGGGGTGTACACATAGGGGGTCGGTAATTACCTTCTGTTAGTGAATGTGGATTGTTTGTAGTCTTTACACGGTACATTGAGTGTTCCTGTGTTAAATAATAACAAATATTGTTCGTGTGAAGTGGTTAAGGGTGGCTAGTTAATTATTTCTTTTGTTAAACATAATGGGGTGGATATTTAAGCGTTTTTGTATTGATGTAGCTTTTTATCGGGATAAAATCATTAGACCTGATAGTGACGTCATGGTAAAGAAAAGCAAAGGCGTCGATAGTCCGATATACTTCCAGAACTTGTTCCTTTATAAGTACTTACTCGTATTTGAACTGTCGCTGTCTTCAAAAGTCGAATATACGTTATTTCTTTTATATAATAATAATATTCTAACACATTCACACAACGCCATCTAGTCCCAAGGTAAGCAATTATACCTATGTGCTTGTGTTATGGGTACTAAGCAACTGATATACTACTTAATACATTTTTTTTGTAAATACATACATATTATAGATAAATTACACCCAGACACAGAACAAACCTATATGATCATCACACAAAGGTTTGTCGGAGTCAGGAGAGGTGTCGCTAGTGGCACGGTAAACATCAACTCCGCAATAAATAATTACAAATATATGTAAAAAACGCGTTACCAAACATATTTTTGCGATAATTGTGTAAAATTAGTACTGATAAAGACCATATAGTGTTATCTCTGTTAAAACTGTGAGCAAAGTGACAAAATTAGCAAAAAAATTATGTGATGGACTGAAGTGCAAAGAAAATATAATTTTCTGGTAATTAAATCGATGCTGAACTATACTGTGAGTAAAATTTCTCTTAAATAGTGCTGAACTCGCAGACTACCACTACAGTAATTTTAAATGTGGAGTATTTCAATTATAAATTGTTTTTGCATTCCGTTAATTTTTTCAATTTTGAATATGACGCGCATTTAGACGCGCCGCCTAATGAAAACAGCGACATCTAGTCAATTAATATAAAACTACTACAAGGCTAACCATTGCAGCATTGCAAAGTATTGACGCGGCAAGTATACGTAAAACTTCCTGTTTTCGAAAGATAGATGGCACTATTTGAATGTTAATATAAATAAATTGAACTACAAAGTTGAGCTGTTAAAATGGAATCGCAAAATGTTACAATACGCAAATACAACAAATCCCGGCATGAATCTCTAAATTTGTCATTTATGTCACCTAGCTCAGATTATATGGCAAAAAGTTTACCTGACCTATCCACCGTACTTACATCTAAATCACGAAGAAATAATTGAACAATATGAAGAACAGATTAAAGAACTTAAAGGGAAGTTGTTTACAGCACAAAATGAGATTGAAAGTCTAAATACCAAAAATTGCGAACTTAAAATGGAAATTGATGAGCGAGATCGTCTAATCATGCAGTTAAAACACACAAACACCAGCTCACCGCGTACTTCTATTATATCCAACTCCAAATTAACGAAAAAGCCGCGAAGACTACACCAAGAATATGAAAAATTAACAAATATCGAAAATAATATCACACTTAAATCTGATGATAACAAAAGTTTTGAGATAGATGGCGTTATAAGTCAGGAAGTCGCACAGGACGAAACCGCATTATTTAGTACTACACAAATACCGGGATTACCACAAGATGGCGTTTTTAAAAATTCATCAAACATTTGTAGAAACGAAAAAGCTCGACCTGAAATATTTATAGCAGGTGGAAGACAATTGTCAGGATTAGCATCTAAGTTAATACTTTCTAGAGTAGATACTAAATATGAAATGTACCGTGTACAGTCTATTGTTAAACCAAATGCATGTACTACAGATATTTTGGAATCCTGTCAAAAATTGCAAGATTCTGAAAAAAATTATTTGATTATGTGTATTGGTGAGCATGACACCAATCCAAACAAGTTAATGTATGAACTGATAGGAACATTGAAAAGCCTGCAAAAAATTAATATTATTATTCTAAACGTAATTAAAAATGTATCTTTAAACGAAATTAAGCTAAACAGTTTGTTGAAGACTATTTGTCATAACTTCAATAACTGCACTTTTGTAAATATTAAAACAGATTTTCATTACAAGAACCAATACCTTGCTCATTTATGTAATGAAATTAATTTCATAGTAGACTCATATTATTATAATCAGCAGTTCCTTAGTCTTCGTATGGCTAATAAAACAGTTGTACAAAATATTAAGCCACAGACAGTTGTGTCAAAAAAAGGAACTATACCGTACTATTTCCCAACAGTACAAAAATATAAGTCGGTAACAGACAAGTTACCGGGATCAATGAGAACTGACACGTTTTTTCTGTGAACGGGAACAAGAATTGGATTTGCAACAAAATACTATCACGCTATTTCACCAAAATATTGCAGGGTTATTAAATAAATTAGAACATATAGAAATATGTATAGACGAATTTAAGGATAACAAAACCCGGGTACTCATATTATGTTTAACTGAAACATTTGTTAGGTCTGGTGACGAGCCAAACATTAGTATCCATAATTTTAATTTAGTTAGTTATTATTCGAGGAAAAATGAAAAACGTGGTGGCGTGTGTATTTTGGTGAACAAGTCTCTTGAATGCAAATCTCTTCAGATAAGTAGTAGTATAACTTGTGATAAAATTTTTGAATGTTGTGCTGTGGAGATACCTTCTCTACAATGTATAGTTATATGCGTGTACAGAATACCTACTTCAAACGTCACGACGTTTTTTGAAAAACTAGAGCTTCTTTTGCATAAGTTAACTTCAAAAAGTAATAAAAGAATAATTATTTCCGGGGACCTTAATATAAATACCTTAAAGTGCAATGAATCTTGCTCTAAACTTAATGATTTCCTACTAAACTACAATTTTAAATCACATATAACTGAACCAACACGACAACAAACATGCATAGATCATATACTCAGTAACATAAACAATGCAGTTGGTAAAGTTCACCATCTTTACTTGTCCGATCACAATACGGGTCAAACTCTAGACTTCCCTGTTAGATATGAAAAGCCAAAATCTTCTTATATAAACATTAAGAGACGTGATTACTGTGAAGAAAACATATTAAAATTTAAAAACTGCCTTTCAAGCTTGTCATGGGGTGAGGTTGTCTGTGAAACAGATTGCAATAAAGCCTTTCAGCTATTTCATGAAACCTTTATTATGTATTATAGGTTATGTTTTCCAATAAACATAGTCAAAATTAAAACCGACATTGTAACCCCAATATGGATAACAAAAGGAATTAAGGTGTCCACTAAAAAAAAAAGGAAGCTAAGATATCAATGCTATAAAGATAGAAAGGATAACTCCAAACTAATTTATCAAAAATATAATAAATTATTAAAAAAATGTATCATAAATTCAAGAAAGAATATAAATAACAGGTACATTCAAAATGCAACAAATAAGTGTAAAGCAGCATGGGATGTGATAGGAGACAAGGTTGAAAATGTAAATAGTAGCAATAAAGAGATTAAACAAATAAATTACAATGGAACTTCTATTATCGATCCTATCCATATTGCCAATATATTTAATGAATACTATATTTCAAAAACAAATAAACCAAACAAATGCACTCCAGATTACAATTTAGTAAAGAATGTTCACTCAACTATTTTCCTTTTACCTTGCTCTGAAAATGATATTGAAAAAATAATTAAATCACTAAATGATACCAGTGCCGTAGGGTATGACGAAATATCAACTAAAATTATTAAAAGAAGTTGCAATGAAATTACGGCTATACTTTGTTACCTTATTAACTCTTCATTCTGCCAAGGCATCTTTCCAGATACCCTAAAAATGTCTATTATCAAACCGTTGCATAAAAAAGAAAATAGGGAAGATATATGCAATTACAGACCGATCACACTCGTCCCTATTTTATCTAAAATATTTGAAAAAGCCATGCACTCGCGTCTAATTAGTTTTTTAAATAAACACGACATTCTAATTGAAGAACAAAATGGTTTTCAAAAAAATAAATCGACCACCCTTGCAGCCTTCTCTTTAATCAAAAATATAACTGAGTGTTTAAATAAAAGAATGCGTGTTTCAACAATATTCTTTGATATGTCGAGTGCTTTTGATTTTGTTGATCATCAAATTCTTTTGCATAAATGTGAACTTTATGGTATTAGAGGTACAGCTCTACAATGGATCGAAAGTTACCTGCGTGATCGCAAACAATGTGTGGAAATAAATAGCGTTGACACGAAACAATTTACTACCAAACATCAATCAGATTATAAATATAATAGATATGGCGTTCCCCAAGGAAGTGTTTTAGGTCCGCTTTTATTTTTAATCTACATTAATGATATACCAAAGATCACAGACTACAAGTGTACATTATTTGCGGATGATATCTCCGTGATGGTTCCTCATAAAAACGATGAAAATATATATAAACCAGCTATAAATTATACAATAGAAAACATATCAAAATGGCTAACTCAAAATAATCTAACAGTTAATATCTCCAAAACTAAAATAATACAGTTTAGAAATTACAATACCACCACCGTTGATTTAAATATAAGTTATGGTGGACAAGAAATAAATGAATTAAATGAAACAAAATTCCTCGGTATTACACTTGATCGCCACTGTAACTGGAAAGCCCACATAAAACAGGTATGTACACGTGTAAATCGGTTTGTATATGCTCTGAGAAAAATTCGAAAATTAGCGTGTGAAAAGACTGCTCTAGTAGCATACCACGGGTACGTTGGGTCAATCCTAAGATATGGGTTAGTGTTATGGGGGAACTCAACTGACATAAACAGAGCATTTCTGTCACAGAAGAAATGTGTCAGAGCCATATGTGGTGCCGGGCCACTAGACTCATGTAGGCCACTCTTTAGAAAATTAAAACTGCTAACTTTAACCTCCATGTATATATTAGAAATAAGTTTATTTGTCAAAAAGCACTCTAATTTATTTGAAAAGTCTTCGCAACAAATGAAATTTTCATCGAGAGATCCGGGTAAATTGTTTGTGCCGATCATGAATACCACTCTGTATAAAAGAAATAGCTACTGTACAGCAATCCAAATTTTTAATAAATTACCAAAATTAATAAGGGTACTACCACTTTCGAGATTCACAAAACACTTAAAAAAATGGCTAACTGAGAAATGTTTTTATACATTAAAAGAATTCTTGGCATGTAAAGAAAAATAATTTAAATTTAAATCCAATTTTATTATGTAAGTACATGCTTCAATTGCTTTAGTTCCTTACTTAGTTTGATATTATTATAGTACTTTACTATGTAATGGAGTTTATGTGCCATAAAACTGTAACTTTCTTTTCTTTTTTATTGTTAATATTTTTTTATTTTTAGTCTTATAAGTATAATTTTAATTTTGTCATATGTTGCAATCGTCAAGTACCTACACACTAGATAATAAAAACAATGATCTCTTTATTGATAATTATGGTATTTCTAAGGTTGATAGTTTTTCTATATTTTAGTGATAAATACAACTAAATGTTGTGTAATTTTGCATACCGTAATATAATGCGGTAAAACATGATGTACTATTTACAAATATATAAGAGCCTGTAACCATGTTTTTAGCAAAATAAATATTCTTTATTCTTTATTCTTTATTCTTCTTGGGTGGGGATCGAACCTAGGACCTCCGGCTTAGCAGTCAGGGTCACTAACCACTAGACCTACAGGCCAGTCGAAGTTTTTTATTTATATAAAGAACCTATCATCTACATTTTAAACAGTTATCAGAATTTGTCCGAATAGATACGTAAATTATAGCTTCTCTCATGATCTGCCGAAATGGACGATTGTAATATTTGAATTAGTTTAATAGGCTCACCGTTGTACTGGTGTCTCTCATAATATTATATACTTAGTATATATATTATAGCAAAAATAGTAATACATCATCATTATGAATTTTCATATTCACACATAATTGCAGTTCAGCAGAACTCATCAAAAAAAAAAAACTTTTAAACTTTCGCGACTTATACACATTTATACATATTTATTTGCCCGACGCCGCGACGTTTCGATCGAATTACACCGACCGTGTAATTCGATCGAAACAAATAAATAAGGTATTTACTATTCCTTATAATATAATACGTGACGTAAAGTAATTTAATATCATCCAAAAAATACTTTAAATATTAAAATACCGAATAAAAAACTAACATCAAATGAAACACAAAACAAATTATTAACATCTGCTGAAAACCCATTTCAAAAGCTTCCAAAGCGCACAGGTTAAAACGAAAATTAATTTCAAACATAAAAAGTTTAATTTCAACTCGCCACTTAAAGCAAGCGGGAGCACGCATCACCTACTTAAAAGTTACCGCCGCCTAATTACGTCACAACAAGTAATGTTTTAAAACACTTCATACGAGGAGTTAACGCAAAAGTTAACGTTAAAGTCTCATGGAAATATGTTAAGAAACCGCAACGAAACTGTTTAAGTATAGGGGAATTTTCGCGACTCGTTTTAAGTGACAGCCCGTGTAGAGGCTTTGCGTTAAGTGATTATACGGTACGGTGGTTTGTTTTTGGTTGATTTATCGAATATGGTTTTGAAGGAATTTTAAATCATGTGGGGAAATTTTAATGTACATATTTGCCTTTTTACCCGACTGTCAGGACGGGTATTGTTTTTTTACCCGACTGTCAGGACGGGTATTGTTTTTTTACCCGACTGTCAGGACGGGTATTGTTTTTCGCGCGTATCTTGTATGTTTGTAAAATTCTTTATTCCCACGAATCTTTCAAACGGCTTAATGGATTTTGACAATTAGGGTATCGTTAGATTCGTCTAGAAAACCCAAGTGTCCTTAGATAGGTTTAAATAATAAAAAGACTTAAACGGCGGGCTTTTGACGCCAAATTGTAAGATGTTCAACTTTTTTTTTAACCAAACCTATCGAGTTAGGTATCAAAATAAAGAGAATCAAAAGGAGATTACATATATTCAAAAATAGATTTTATTAATTGAATGGTTCCAAATTGTAAGTAGTTTTTTTTTTTTTTCCAAACCTAACGAGTAGAGTATCAAAATAAAAGGAATCAAATGGACATTACAAATATATATAATTTAATCAGATATACGAGATAATAATATTACAATAATTTTACGGTCGTTTTAGTGCGTTGCTCTATGTTGATTTTTTGCAGTCGGGTTATTAAATTTTTTAAATTATATTTACTTGTTTTAAATTATTTTCTTTTTTGAACTGTATTTTGTGGCGCTACTGGAGTATATCGAATCCAGAACCTAACCTATGCATAAGTCGTCTCCAGCATAAGAGGTTCTGGGTTCGATTCCTGGGTCGAACAAAAATGGTCTTAGGTTTTTCTGCATGAAACTCTCAATGTTGAAAGTCGGGAAAGTCGTTACATTCTTACCTCAGTTTTTATTATATTATAAATATTATTAGGTATATATACCTACATCCGTCCGGGCGTCACCTATAACGGTTTCCAACTGAATGTCAGTGCTGGGTATTCAATGCCCAGCCCGTGCTGAAATGGCAACTTTTTTCGTATTGGGCTTCCAAAGCAGCATACCATAATTAACTATTTGACATATATTTATTTAATTATTTAAAACTTTTTTAAATTTACTTGTTTTATTTTTTATGTTCTTATTTTTATATTTTGTGTTTTTTTTATTTTATTTTTCTTCTTTTTTCGTGTGGGCCTACAAGAACAACTTATTCTTGTAGGCCCTAAGCCGAAATTAACGAATTTTCTAATATTATTTAGTATTGGTCAATTATATATGATAAGGGACCGGCGTGCAAATCACGCGGTGTGACCGCGTGATTTGCAGTACCAATGTGGATTCTACTTTGTGGAATTTATATGTACTAGTCAAGTGACTTACCATCTGCTAACGGTGAAGGAAAACATCGTGAGGAAACCCACATACCCTAGAAGAAATTCTATGAGTATGTCTGATCCACCAACCCGCACTAGGCCAGCGTGAGTGGATAATGGCCTAAACTCTCTCAGCTCTCTAGATAGAGGAGAGGAGACCTGAGCCCAGCAGTGGGACTTAATGAGTTGCTGATGATGATGATGATGATTATTGGTCAATTTGACTCACATAACCGTTATTTTTACACTGAAACACTCCAAAATTATTTATTATGTTCTCAACAACCTCGGCTTATCAACACAACATTATTAATTAAGACATTATACCTACACGTCTTAAAACCAAGTCTAGCCTAAATAATTACATATAAACCAAGCAGCGTAATCAAAAGGCTCAAATATAAGACAACTCCGACCTAATTACAGCACACTAAAAACCCATCAAGCAAGTTAATCTCATATCCACATTAAAATTAACATATTAAATAAGACGCGAATTCCCAAAACGGATTATATACATCGTTCGGTTCTATAATCGCTTGACGTAAACGTGGCGTTAAGTTTTTCATCACATGATTAGGGGTAAATTGCGCCCCCCTACTACCCCTGGGAGAAGCAAATCTACCGTTATCCCTCGAAGACTCACGAGCTTTCTTAGTTACAGTCATGTCGGAAGATGAGATATGGTAAAAATTGGAAATAAGAATTTATTTATTTATTTATTAAAGTACTGCAACATGACTATTGTATTGCATGTCTGTAATTAGTGTAGCAGATGCCAGATGATGATGTGTCATAGAACCTAAAATGTATGCATGTTTTTTGACATTGTAAATATGCCTAACTAGAAGATGCGTGGAGCTTCGTTTCCATCGTTCTTTATTTGGCCACTGCTCAGCTCCTTTCGATCGTAGCGTGATATTATATAGCCTACAGCCTTCCTAATCAAAAAATCCTTCATAATGAATATACCACATCCATTTACTAACAGTTCGGTGACGCAACCGCTATGTAATTAGATTCGACGACGAGAGTGGTGTAATTCGCGCAAAATGGAAGTCGTATCGTAGCTAACATGTTTACGAGATAATTATCTTTGAGATCATATCGCCTGAGGCTTAGTGTTGCATCTAGACGATAGCCGAAAGTTTGTGTATTGCTTTCATTGATTAGAATGTTTGTAGTTTATTAGATTTTCTTTTTTATAAAAAAAAAACTACCTCAAGCACATAGCCTTGACTGGCCTGTTGGTCTAGTGGTTAGTGACCCTGACTGCTAAGCCGGAGGTCGTGGGTTCGATCCCCACCCAGGACAAATCTTTGTGTGATGAGCATAAAGGTTTGTTCTGTGACTGGGTGTAATTTATCTATAATATGTATGTATTTACAAAAATAAAAAATGTATTTAAGTAGTATATCAGTTGTTTAGTACCCATAACACAAGCAAATATAATTGCTTACTTTGGGACTAGATGGCGCTGTGTGAATGTAGTAGAATATTATTATTATATTATTATTATTATTATAACATCTCGTAATTTTGGCACAAAAGGCAATAACCTAATTGCCCAACCCCGGGATTTAACCAGTGACTTCTTGCACAACAGTCGTCAAAATTACTTCTAGGCCATCGAGGCATTTTGAGGTAACTATATAGTTCCATCCTGCGTCTTCTGACGACCACAAAGAATAGGCTGTCGGTCGGCCTCCGAGATGATCTGATCAAAGTCGCTGGATGCAAGTGGTTCAAGACTGACAGTTGTGGAAAGAAAAGAACGAGGCCTTCGTTCAGCAGTGGATGTCTGATTACGATGATCATCATCATTTCAACCCATAAACGTCCCACTGCTGGGCACGGGTTTCCTCCAATGAAAGTGGAGGGAATTTAGCCTACTATATCACGCTGGTCGGACGGGTTGGTATAGGGTTTGTTTCGAATTTTCCTTTTCTCACAGTGTTTTTATTTGTATAAGGTAACTCCCTTAGTCGCTTTTTACGACACTCATGGGTTGAGATGGGGTAGTGACATTATGCATTCTTAATCCATCACTACACGGAGAATAAATTACGATGAAAAAATTCTTATAAAGAAAAATGCTACGTCGTAGACTTGGCTACGGGCTACGACGTAGGCAGGTTACGTGTAAAAAACTGCCTTATAATAGTGACGAGCCCAATACCTATTTATTACCTATTCAATATTCAACCTTAGGTTATTCTTTTAGAATCTATTTTTGCTGATAACATATTCATAACTACCTCTTTTACTTATTCTAATAAACCTACCCCACGATTACAAACGTTATTCTACCTTACATCTTTATAATTGTAATTGGTACAAGTGTATAACAAATATTTGTCAATGATAATTTGCGTTGCATGACACGCGCGGGAACTGAAGGGGTTACCCTCAGGGGTTGCACCCACTTACCCGTCACACGAGTATAGTGTTGCGACAAATTGTATTAATCTATTGTGGTATTATGACACGTGGTAAAAGTGGGGTGGGGATAGGTAATTTTTTTATTTTTGACTTCTATTATGACAAGTGTATTCTATCGTCTAGCGGGTGCCAGTAGCCAATTTTATACCACCATGGTGGCAAACAGACGTAAGGGCCTGCCTGATGGTAAGCGATTATAGATTCTATTAAAACTGTACGAAAGACTAAAGCATATTAGCCTTAGGTCGAGATATCACCCGATATACTTTTATATGATTTCATATCATAATTTTTTTTAATGATATCGTAACTGGCGTCTAATTTCGCTATCCCTGAAAAATAAATGTTAGCAATAGGTTTAAAGTTGCCAATGAGACATAAATAGGTGTCGTTTGTATTTTTTATCTGTATATAAAGGAATGGAACATGGGAATTAAGAATGCCGCCAAACTCCATCCCCTAGATAAGTCTAAAAGAATTCAGAGTCTTCACTAGTTTTCGAAAGAAGAAGAGAAAATTGTCTGAAATATACGAATTGTGTACTACGGGAACTGTTCCTAAAAAGTAAACTGAAAAATAAACTAAATTTTAAAGAGTTAAACAGAAATAAATCTATCAACAACATTAAAAGAGATCTTCAAGATGCTATTGAACATTTTTCAATCCTAGCGTTACAAAGAAAACGTGCCTACGTGCGTTTTAAAAAGATGGCTTCTAATTGTAAAATAAAATAAAACAAAAGCGACGTGTTTCGTTTTCACCCTTGATTTGATTTGAGTACGAAAATGATTGATAAAGTACAACACTCGGTGTGAGAAGTGCGACGCCAACAGTCAAGTGACAAAAAACAATATGAAAATATACGGGAAATCATTTTGTGCCCAGGTAAAATATCCAAATAATGAGCATATAACTTTTCGTTACACATATTAAAATGTTCTATGTATGTATAGTTGACCACATAATTGCTTTATCAATTTTAACGAAA
Organism: Laspeyria flexula; assembly: GCA_905147015.1. Classification (NCBI taxonomy): domain Eukaryota; kingdom Metazoa; phylum Arthropoda; class Insecta; order Lepidoptera; family Erebidae; genus Laspeyria; species Laspeyria flexula. The sequence goes on along the minus strand of LR989964.1, from coordinate 2,856,537 downwards.
ACTTTCATCAAAATTAAAATTCAATAAGACTCGCATTGATGACAACTGTCACTGTACTGATGTCACTTGCAAGCAAAAATAGACATAATTGTTTTGTGATATGCAAACGACATTTACTCTAAGGGTGGTAAAGCAATTTTATTGTCGACTATACTTACGTGAATTATAATTATATTTTAAGAAATCGTTAATACCTTATTTATTTGCCTTAATAAATAAGTTATTTACGATTCCTTAAAACAGAGATTTTTCTTACCTACTCTTTCACTGTTGGGCATAGGTCTTCCCACGGATCCCTATTAAAAGCTTATTAGTTTTTATTTTCATTTTCATATTACATAAAATTGCAATGACGTTTCTGTGTGAATTACCATCCCGTATGTAATTCCCATTTTATGTAGACGCGAGTTCGATATGACGCGTCGTTAGGTTTTGTCACACGCCGGTAGGGTTGCGCCTCACGCCTCTGGGACCTAACTTAATTGGTTTCATTATAAAAACACACTGTTGTTTTTATTCAATATAATAATATATTCATTATTCAATATACTTATATGTAAAAGCCTACAAAGAGGCACATCTGTATTTCCAGGAAGTGCGCGTTTACTGAAGTCCAAACTATGGGTTGATATTGAAGATTTTATTACAGAAAGCTCAATATTGAATATGATGTCATATTTTCTTAACCCATTTAGACCGATAATTATTTTTGTGGAAAATTCGTGTTTTATTAACAAAATCTGATCCAAGAAGGTCTAAAAAGTAAGGGAAAAATATTAAAAAAAATATTTAATAATAGGGGGGGGATTGAGGGGGCGTACCACATATGGTACAGTAGGACTACGTGTATGCAAAAAAGACATGATTTTACTAATTAGCTTTTATTTACTTTTTGGTATGATACATAATAAAGCACTCCAAGAGGACACCGATATTGCACTTGACACACCTTGTTGGACATTGTTTATGGCATGGTGAACCAGGTGTGCACCTGGATCTCTTTTTCTGCTTGGTGGCATACTGGTTTTTGCCGTCGTATCGAGAGTCCAATGTAATTGAAGATAACTAGGACCTGGTTTTTCGCGTTGTTTATTACTGTCGACAATATAATTTGCTATTTAACGTCGAAAGTTTAGCAAGTCAATATTTCCACCATTATAACTGTACAGCACCCAAGTGTTTTGTACAGACATCTCATTAGATAAAGCTGAAGCAATCAAACTATTGCTCGAACCAGGTGTATTCTCCCAATACAAACTTCTTCAGTTCACTCACCAACCATTACATCCCTTCAATCCTGACGTCAGCAGGGAGAACCTTACGTGCTATGTATCTAATATTAGTTTCAATAGTCAGCATCTGAAATACTTCTTCTGAAAAAAATAAGTATGGGGTTTCTTTCAATAGGGGTATGATAAGGCCAAAGTAGTAGATCTTAGCTGCAAGTCTTGTTTTCTCCAATTGTACTTCATAATACATTTTTTAAGGTTCTTGAAAATCATGAGGCTTTTAGTCTTCAGTTTCTGGTTCATCCATTGAGGTTGAGTTGGCAAATTCCACCGGAGCTCTAAGCAAACTTCTAGGCAAATTATTTTCTCCACCCGAGTCCTCGTCAGTCAGGTCATCAATGGCGGTGTCAAATAGAAATAAAAAAAAATACAATTCTTGAGGAAGACGATAAAATTATCATCTTCATCAAGAATTGTAGCAATATCATGTAATATCAATGATCTAAACAATACAACACAAAATGATAAATAAAAGCTTATGTAAATTGACTTGGTACATTATGCTCATGCATAGGCCTACTGTACCATATATGATACGCCTAATCTAGGACAGCATATACCTTAGAAAAATAATCCAAGTAAAACTTATTTGTAGCTATAATATCTATTGTAGCCTAGTCTTCAAAATAATACCTATAAATAAAGGATTTACTATAAATAACATAAAACTTACCTTCTTGAAGATATTGTAGATTATTTTTATCCACCTTCGTCAAGAATTTTTTATTTAAACTCAAGATTATTTGTATAAAACGTGTAAGTTATATTGTAGACACAAAACTAATACTCTCAGTAATTGTCACAATTAACCAAAAAAAGTTAATAATTTATTTTTATATCGAAATATTTTTTCAAAGTTACTGTACCACATAGGGTACGGTAGGTCTATATGGGTTAACATTACTTAAACAAATATCAGCGTTAACTGAGGGCAGAAAATCTGTCCGCTAAATATGCTAGCTCAGTTAAATATTATCCCAAAAGACCTACACATTTTGTTAAATGTATTCATGGTCCAAGTAGAAAACTTGTTGATAATTCACAATCCTGAACAATATCATTAAAGATTGTCAACAATTTGGCAAACGTACTTGAAGTAGAAACAAACAATAATTAAGTACAGCCCTATTAAACGTTGAAGTGCCATTGTACACAGCTTTGTATTGCTGACAGCCCTATTGTTTCACACGAGTGCTTACACGTCATTGGAAAAATTACATCTTGAGTTTTTTTTTTATTTTGACACGTGACGTATATAAGGTATTTATTATATTTTTTCTTTTCAGATTTTAATTAACTTGGTGTTAATGTAAGAATCAACGAACACTGTGGTATCATGGTAAGTGCACTGTGGGTTAAAGGCTATATTTAAACACAATGAAGCTTTCTGCTGCAACCTATTAATATCCCACAGCTGGGCACGGGTCGATGAAGTGTGATTTAGGAATTATATTGAACTATCATTAACTGCAAATGGTTGTATACTCAACAAGAATATCGATGTACAGATTCCTTAAAATTGTGTTATTAAGTTGCAAAGACGTTCTACATACTAGGTACTAACACTACTTGACTAATACTACTACAGACTTTAAGACAAAATATTTTGTGAGATCACCTTAAATTCACTATTTTGATAATGTAGAATCTTGGGCAGTTGCCAGTTCGTCTGGTATGGTTTTACTCTGTGGGCGAACGGGTCGTAGACACATCGACATTGTATTTTTTTTTCAGATTGACTTACGACTTTCATAAGAATTACTTTGATCTAATGAGGATCTATCTTATAATGTAACAGCAAATTGGTACCATTTTTCTCTGGCAAATTAATTTCTTATTCTAAGTATTCTTCTTTGTAACAGAGAAGAACAACATTTGGTACTTACTCTCTGTTAAATTACTTTAAGTTATAGACCCCTAGTTAATTTGTTGCATTGAGTAAGTGAAAGTGAATCAATCAATATTTTATTATTAGGTATTATTTGGTACTTCCCATGAGTGGTTTCTTTGCTATATCAACCAGTCACTGACCTATTGTAGAGCCCACACATCATTTAGAATTTATTATAAGGTATGTGGGTTTCCTCACGATGTTTCTTCACCGTCAGCAGATGGTAAGACACTTGAGTAGTACATATAAATTCCACAAAGTGAAATCCACGTTGGCACTGCCGCGTCAGTTGGAATCGACAAATCAATCAATAAATAAATACTATAAAAACATTCACCCTAATCTGCAAAAGCTACATGAAATAGTGAATTAAAACCATCGTATATCCCAATCACTTATGGTTCGCGACAAAGGTATGTACGTTGCGTTCGCACCCACCTCTCGCTCGCAGTAATCCAATATGGCGGCCAGCTGCTCCCAAAAGCTTCCTTTTTATATTTTTCGGGCGAATTATCACCGACACTCTCCGGCCGGACGAGGATGCGAATCAAATTGAAAGCCGACTCAATTATATTACCAAGCTCTTTTAGGGTTGACTCTTTGTTACCTTTTAATCTATTGAGTGTGCTCTAAAACTATATAAAGATACGAAATATAACCAAATAGGTTAAGATGCTCATAATTTAATAGAAGAAAATGTTTTTTATTTTTTTTTGATTCGGATTTATGATAATCTTCCGCTGCTTTTTCTTTATCTATTTATTTAGCACATTCTTGGAGTGTGGAAAGAAAAAAAATAAAAAAAAATCAGTGGAGCAATAGACTGAGAAGAAGAAGCACATTCTATGCCTTATCTTTTTAAATCTACCAGTATTATCTTAATAGGTGTGCAGCTAAAATTTCATGATTACCTACACTTGTAATAAAAACTTTATTATAACTTACGAACGTAACTACTAAATAAAATATTTTTGCAATTTATAATCATCACACATTCAATTAAAAATACCAAATAGTACGATATCGTATATATACGACATCTAAATTAGAAATGATTTACATAATTGATAATACTCAATGTAAACTACCGGATTCCTCAACACAAACCCTTGGAAACTTAGTGACACCCCTTAATCCTGCTAGCACGTTCGCTAGGTGTCAGAGGAGGTGAGGTGCGCGCGGGCGGCGAGGTAACAGCCTCATACCGTAATACCATTCCGAGATGAGCGACTTAAACGCGTTATAGACCACCACTGTAACATGACCTCCCTCACCCCCCTCAAATCCTCCACACACGAACGATATTTAGACAATCCAACTAACTATCGAAGACCAATCTTATATGGACGAGTAACGTTCAATTCTCAACTGTTTTGGTGGTTTTGGCAACGAACTAGAGTGGAGTGGGTTTTGACAATGGCAGTTAACTAATGGAAGTGGATGTTCGACGCGACGGTTGAACAAAATTGGATATTGTCTTACGTGTCTTGTCGTACGTCGATTGGACGTGGTAAAGAGAAGGCCGGTCATAGCTGACGTATGATTGTAATTACGTTGAGAACTTAGTTCTCGAGTCTATTCTATTCTGGTGAAATTTATTGGGAAATTCATTTTCGAATGTCATTTAAGAGTTACGTTTTTAGTAGCGTTATACAGCCCACGTGTGTGACCAAACATAGGTCATGTTATGTGGCACAAGCATTAGATATAAAGCATTTTGAATGCTAGTGTTATAAAAATATAATAATAGAAATCGTAATGTCCCACATTTGAAATATGATAATATTAGGTCTTATATAATTGGGAATATTGGGATATAAGTACATAACTATTTTGGCTTTGATATATTATGTTAAAAATAGGTAAATACGCTGTCACATAAAGTACAATTTTAACTTCTCACACTCAACACTCAACTTTATCTCGATAAACTAGCGAAAAACAAAAAAAGACAGCAGTAAAAGTAAAAAAATGATGATATTATTTAGTAAAATAAATAAATAAAACCGTTGAACTAAACAGTGATTACAATTCAACAGATATGTGCAATAAACCCGGCTCCCGAGCGACAGCGTGCCACTAAATTGTGGCCGTGTGCAGCCGGTGGAATTGGCCAATTTTTATCTCAACATAAATAAAACACGCTCGGTTGCGCCGAGCAATTTGCCTAAAACCGGCGGAGTGGTGTTACCGACTCACGAACCAGGCATAACAGCTCCAGATAACTGGCAAACGTTTTAATACTTTAGAACCTTGCATTTTGTTATATTTGCCTTTCTCTATATTTTGTTATAATTTAAAATCTTACATTTTAAATATCAAAATACTGGTTCTGACTAAACTGATAATACCATTTTTATTAAATACTTATAAGTTTACAATAATATCAAGTTTAATTATAACCGACCTACTACCTACGTCTTAACTCATAAAATGATTTTTTGTTAATTTATTTTCAGTACTTCATCATTATCCTCATTTCAACCCATAAACGTCCCACTGCTGGGCACGGGTGTCCTCCAAACAATGTAGAAGGAATTTAGCTTACCATACCACGCTGGCCTGGTTGGTACTCGTATAGAGTTTATTATTATTATTATTATTATTATTTTATAATGCACTAGCAGATCATGGATCTGATGCGTGCATATCATTGCACTTGTGTTTAATTTGTTTTTAAGTGTTCATCGAGTTTGTTTCGAATTTTTCTTTTCTGCAGTACTGTTGTCTGCATTACTCTTTTAGTCGCTTTTCCACTATTTTTAACCATAAAACAATTTTATTTAACTCAACAATTTTACTATATACCGAAATCAAAATTAGTTTACAAAGAAGTTTCATTCTCGAGTTACTGTTCATTATACCTATCCATAGGTTCTGGCAATAAAGAGGCTTTGTGTGCTAGACAGCTGGAACAGCGATTGGTCTCTCTAACTGTACATCTAACGATAGTCTCAATTCGTTCTTAGGTGACCTATTTCTTTGTCCAGACACGATATCTATTTATGTAAGAATCAATTACCAAATATATTTTGGAGCATCACTAGAACAGCTTGACAAAAGATATTTATATATTTGTAATTGTTAAAAAAAAATTATACGAAAAAGACTGTTGGAAAATAAAAAAATATCAATAAATTACACTCGTGCAAAGCGAAAGCAAATTATTTTAATAAAATACTTTGCAATTTATCAAATTAAACAATATCCTCTACTATACCAACGTTTCAGAATAACGATCAATCTCCAAAAAAGCTTTTTGACCCAACACCCTCTACGGGTTATCCAACCACTCGCATTACATTCACCGGTATCTAGTTCAATATCATTCACTCGTTCACTCTATCCCCATTGCAATATCTAAAACGAATTCGATTTAAAATATATTGCATTCGAGTATCGATAGTGATGTAGTATATATACTGAATAAATAACTATAAAATACTTGTATTTTATTACTCTGATTTGGTTTTGTTTATTAATAACGGGTATTAACTGTTACTATTTAACTGAATATTATCTCAAATAAATAGTTTCTAATAATGCATCGTTCTGACATAGATCCAATTTCAATGTTAGTTAAAGTATTTCAGCAGTTTTCTTTGAAAATTTAGGGAGCACAGTCCCTGAAGTTAAAAGATCACAAGATTATTGGTAATATATTTAATGAAAAGTGCGCCTTTTAAAATAATTAATTGCAGTATATCATTATCCATTTATTGATTTATCCCCCTTTTTTTGATCGCGCTTTTCGTTAATATGTAAGTTTTAGCACTTTCTAATAAGGCTAGCATTTATAAGAATGCAAAAAAAAAACATTTACATATAATAAATATTGTTTATTTTTTAATAAATGTTAAGTAATTTTTAACTATCTAATAAAATCACACAAAAATTCCAAACCTAATTAATACTTTATACTCGTAAATAAAATCTGTTATCAATCAAATCAGTTCACCAAAGCCACTAAAAGTATCCTCCACTCAAATTTGAGTGACACATAACATTACGCAGTAAAGATATGTTTTATGTGATATGTCGTACCATATAAATGTTATTGAAGTAGACAGGTAACATGTCGCGAGCAGGCGCCCTTAAATTTTATATTTTATGTCCTACAAGGGAGAATATGATTTGGGTAGATGGGATTAGGTTTTAAATGATTTTGATTACATTTGTTTTGCATTGTGAATGTTTGCTTACTAAAAACATTACTCTCCTTTTTGGTAATCGGGTTAAAATTGTAATAATTTAAAAGAAATGTGTCAAACAAGCGTCTTTTCAACAGTGCCAGTGCAGTGAACTAATTGATATTTATAATAAAAAAATCCCCGTATTACGCTGATTTTTTGCTCTTAAATATTTTATTTTTTTTATATTATTGAGTCGTGATGTCAGCCAATAATTTCTTCCATCCACTAAGTATTAGATATATAAGGTATTTATATTTTTCTAAAACCAAATTTATCATCAAATCATGAAACATTTGAAATGAAAATAACACAATAAATTTACTTGATGCGCTAGTAATCTAATTTGTGTCTTTCTCTTTTGTTGGAGATTGTTTCACACTTAAGGTACGATATGAAATGTGAACGTAATGGTGTGACTAAAAAAAAACTTGTGTAATTACTGACCTGCACTCTCGCTTCAGTTAGGTTGATCTTAAGCGCTAGATCTTCTCTCGTGAACACGTCTGGGTAGTGAGTTTGTGCAAACGCCGTCTCCAGCTCCTCCAACTGCAAATAAATATCGTATAATAACACTAATTTAGAGCAAATACTAGTTACAAAGAATTAGATCCCAATAATAGGATACTCCTAACTCTTTTCAAACTTCCTCATCGTTACAACCCATAAATTAAACCACACTGCTGAGCTCCAAGCATTTTGCATTAGAGGAAATTTAACCTACTATACCACGCTGCCCAGGGTTGCCATAGGGTTTTGTTTCGAATTTTCCTTTTCTCGCAGTGCTCTTGTCTGCTTAAGGTTATTCTCCCTTAGTCGCCTTTTACGACACCCACGGGTTGAAATGGGGTAGTGACATTTTTCAATCATTCTTAATCCGTCACTACACGGACATTCTGTCGAGGCAATTTATAAATATATTTGTACCTATATTTCACAATATACAAATATATTTTCAAACTGCCTCGGTGCCTCAGCAAGAGTAGCCAATGGGTCATATTTTTTGATGAAGTCAAAACTTGGAGGTCCAACGGGTACGCAGCCGAGTTTACGAATGCTTAGCAAGAGGTCCCGGAATTTCTGGGTCGGGTGACAATGCTATTGGGTTTTTCTATCATGAAAATTTTCGTCCGGAGTTTGGAAAATGATGACAATAGGCTTGCTACCTATTTCATTGGACCAAACATAGCTGGCGAAATGTGGGTGTTTACACCTTTGCTTACCCCATCGGGGAAATAGGCGTGAATGGCGCGATGCTATGTTTTATAAACTTAGACATAAGTATAGAAATATTGTGAATAAAAATTTTGAAACTGAAAAGTATTCAAGATGACAAAAATTGCATTGTGTATAAAGTGTTACCTGTTGTAGTGTGAAGGTGGTCCGGTTGCGCCTTTGTTTCCGACGTACGAACGTGTCATCGTGTATCGCCGGGTGATACGAGTAGCTTGTATCTAAACAACAAAATAAACTTATATTAATTTTATTCTGTATCTTATGGGCTTCAACGTAAACAGCATTTAATATGAAATTTAATGAAAATTTCAAGTTATCTCCAACAAGAGCTGATGACCTCGAATCGGAAAAACATGTCTAAGAACCATCACGACCATATTAGCTAATCAAATGAAACTGTATCAAAATCGGCCTATTCGTTTAAGAGATACGATGCCACAAACACACAGACAGACACGGCAAACTTAAAACACCACATTTTCTGTGTCGTGGGTTTAAAAATAAATAAGTCGCTGTAATTTTCAAACATTACAATCAACTTACTATTCTTTCAAATAATTTTCTTAAATGTTTCTATAAGAACCTAACAAACAAAGTCATGGCATCAGGAAGTATCACGCCATTACACAGGGAGGGTCAACTGGCATCCCTACTTATTATAGCGAGCCGAACCTTGTGTCCGCGACAATTGGAGAGGTGGAGACACTAGCGAATAGGGTGACTATTAGTTTTGTTAAAAAAAAAAACAGGACAAAAATTGATGTTCATTTAAAATTATGTAATAGAAACGAAAAATGGCCTTCCTTATCCTAAAGTTAAATGTGTGTTTTAACATAAAATGTTCTAAGGATTCTAAAGAGGCTAACGCTACGACGACCGTAGCACTTCTACGAAAACAGTAGCGATGTTTTCAACAATTAATGTCACTGCCAGATTTCAAAAATAGACCATTAAAAAACAAAAGCCTTTTTCACATACCTATGAATATAATAATGCTTCCTATTCACTGAATGTGCATACAAAATGCAAATACGAGCAAAAAAAATACAGTTTTAAAACGCCTAAGATTATTGTGGCTATTTAAAAATAAAGAAGTATTTTTACCGTCTTTTTCGAAACATTAAATGAATGAAATTACACATCTGTTGCATTTTCATAAAAAATATTGCGTTCTAATATTATCTCTGGCTTAGCTTTGCTTTTGTTGTACGTCTGTTTTTTTAATAAAATGTTCTTGTCATTAAACATATTTGTCTGATAAACTCAACTTTGCAACACAATAATTACGTACAAAAACAATTAACATAAAATCTTTTCTATAACATAGTCACCCTACTGTGACGCAATGAGACAAATGTTAGGGCTGTCCCACCCTAACGATTCTATTATTCTTACGATAATGTCGTTCCATACATTACTTGACGAAAATTACCCCTAATAGCCAGTATTACTGGTCCAATGGAGTGACTTTAGCTTTATTTGTCAATCGTAATAGTTTTACTGACAGACAATTGAAATAAGGAGTGATTTGTTATTTGGATTAAGCTTTTTGGAAATGTATTATGTTTTGTATAGTAATGTGGAGGGAATTTAGCTTACTATACCACGCTGGCCAGACGGGTTGGTATAGGGTTTGTTTTGAATTTTCCTTTTCTCACAGTGCTCTTATCTGCATAAGGTTACTTCCCTTAGTCGCCTTGTACGACACCCACGGGCTGAGATGGGGTAGTGATATTATGTATTCTTAATCCGTCACTACACGGATTAATTCCCTCCAAATTCTTAGGAGGAGGTACCCGTACACAGCAGTGGGACGTTTATGGGTTGAAATTATGAAATCAAACAATACGTAAATAAATATTATTTAAAAAAATCTAAAAAACATGAGATTAGAACTTTACAAAAGAAAAATATTTATGCTTAAAGTATCTTCTTAAGTAGGTATCTTCTTCTACATTTCTATTCTTAAAAACATTTAAATGTGATTGTATGTCATTCACACTTTTTAATTGTTGCCTTATAAAATCTTAAAACGATTAAGTAGAACCAATTGTTAATTTGTTGCTAATTTAGATAAAGTAACGTTAACTTTCACAACTGTACGCCAACGCCCAAAAAGAACACTAAAATGTTCATTAAAACTGACTAAAATTTTCATTCATTTAGCCTTAACCCGTGTATCCACAAAATCAATTTTAATTTAAAAAAGCACACATTAAAGTCTAGCTGCGCATGCGACTTCAAAGTGGCCGACGTCCGGCCGTTCTAATGGACTGTATTAATTGGTCCAATTTGAACCGTTGCGATTCACTCGGCGAATTAATTTTGTTATTCGCTTAGATATAGACGTCGGGTGTGTGGTCAGCTTTATTTATAAATATTTGTTAAATAGATTGAGTTTTGCTCGTGAATTGAATAGAAATAATCAACATCAAAGATCTTTTAGAAATAGAGGACATGGTTGGATAAAAAGTATGCTGTGGTATTGTGAACTCTACCAGTATATTTCTTCAGAAAGTATCCTCTACTTATCTATACCTAGTATTATAAAGCTTAAGTCCCTTATTACAAAATAAGACTGGCCTGTTGGTATAGTGGTTAGTGACCCTGCTAAACCGGAGGTCGTGGGTTCGATCCCCACCCAGGATAAATCTTTGTGTGATGAGCATAAAGGTTTGTTCTGTGTCTGGGTGTAATTTATCTATAATATGTATGTATTTACAAAAAAAAAAATGCATTTAAGTAGTATATTATTATCAATTGTTTAGTACCCATAACACAAGCAAATATAATTGCTTAATTTGGGACTAGATGGCGCTGTGTAAATGTGGTAGAATATTATTGTATATTATTTATGGACTAAATATTAAACCAGGTTTAAATAATAAAAAATAAAAAAAACACTAAAACAATGGCTTATGTCAATTTAATGACATAAGCCATTGTTTTAGTGGCAAAGTTGTCAATTTAAACCTGGTTTAATACTTAGCCCGTAATTTGTAATAAAGGGAGGAAGAGTATGTTTTGTTTGGTCATGAAAGGGCCAATTTAGTTAAAATACACTTCTACCTAAAGGTAGGCAGAAGTGTATTTTAACCAAATTGGTAAAAAGGCGTACCATTATTTTTAATATATATTTAAGCGTAATAAAATATAGCTAATAATAAAATCAGGGTGCCGTCTACGTCCAGATTATACAGATTATAAATATTTTCATTAATTGAATGTTAATAATTGAGCGCCCATCAAGTTGCTGGTAGAAAAATCCCTCCGCAACGGAAATTAAAAAGTGTTTCACATCCGCCGGAAGTGGGTCCGGTCTGAGCTTGAGTGCAGCGGAAAAAGTTGGACGAAACCGGGTGGATTAACTAGCTTTCGCGGTTAATGGAAACGTTGTTGAAAAATAATTCGATATTTATAAGTTTGCTTTCATATATAACTTTGTGTAGTGGTTTTTATGATAAACACTTAGATTGTTTAAATTATATATCTGAATCTATAGCCGATGTCTAGTGTTGTTGGTAAAAAGCAACTGTATGGCAGTTGTTAAAAAGACAGGGCAAACATGCACTACCAATAAAAGACACAAAATACGCTCATATTTAAAAAAAACCAAATGCGAGTTGTATTCGCGCACAGGGTCCTGTACAATTATTTTTTTAAAGTAAGATATTATTAGGTAACGGGATAACTATAAGTTAAAAAATATTCACGTAAAGTTTACGGTTTTCGGAATTTTTCCTTTACTTGTGCAACTTGATACCTATTGTTTCTTGACAAATTTCATGATTCTAGATCAACGAGGAGTAATCTATAGGTTTTGACTATTTTGATCGTCAAAAAATGTTTTTTTTTTTTTTTATACCACGACGGTGGCAAACAGACGTACGGTCCGCCTGATGGTAAGCGGTTACCGTAGCCTATGGGCGCCTGCAACACCAGGGGCATCACGAGCGCGTTGCCGACCCCTAAGAAACCTATTCACTCCTTTTTTGAAGAACCCCATTCTGTATGATGTGACAAAAATGGTGCATAAACGGCTCTATCTTTTGAATGCGTTTACTTAGAACTCTGATTTTTTTATTCCGCCAAGAGATTGCAGATTAGAGTGTTTGATATTAATTTCAGCTTGATGCCACTATATGTTCTTTAGAAAAATATTCTTAACAGACGGACAACGGAGTGATCTTATAAATGTTCCTTTTTTATTTTTGCGGTATGGAACCCTAAAAATCAACAATATTTTTCCCTAATTCGACTTGTACCCACTCCCACTGCATTACTGAAGCAGTCAATTTATGTAGATATCAAATTATTCTAACTAAAGTGAATTTCTTGTTCATAATATTATGAAAGGTAATCTACATTCTACATGTTAAATAGTTTTAACTAAACAGCTCTAGTGTCAAACGAAATGAATGAGAATATAGCTGAAATATAACACCTGTTAATATATTCTAATTAGAGTTCTACTAACGTTACTAAGGCCGTGTTTCTATCAGGCAAAGTGTTTGTGGCTAACTGTCTGAATTAATTAATTTTGATAACGGTTGTTTCTGGTTTTTTAATTATGATAATACAGTTTAAAATGAACTAGGGAGATAGAGCTATGAGCTAGGGAGGATCTAGCCTAGGCAGAATCTCGACATTCCAATAAGTTGACTGCGATATCGCAGTCACATGATTGAAAATTTAAATATCGTCCCAGTTCAAATATTTGACAACAATGTCATGGCATCAAAGAATTGTCTAAGTCAAACTGGGCAAACGCCTTCCCCCTAACCGCTAAGCTTTTCTATCAGTTGCCAAAGTGGCAGCTTAGTGATATTAGTCCATCACGCCTTCTATTTTGTTGTCAGCCGCGGCACCGACTTGCTGTCACAGCACCAAGTGGCCCACAGCTCATCAGGCGTACGGCAAACGTAACCAGCCCAGTCCCACTTTCTTTCATCTTTGCGGCTTATTAACTTATTATTAAAAGTTGACCCTGCAGTCACCACAAGTCTTTAAAAAGCCCAAGGACTTTCGGACACAACAACATTGCAGAAACATTAATAAAGGCAAGGCTAGACCGCGGCGCAGTGTGATTGCGCGCTAATGAGCGCCCCGCATCGCGCTGGAAATTGCCTTATACATTTTTAATAGATTCGTTTAAGCCGCTTTTTTATCCACTAGCTTTTTTATCTCTCAGCGCTTTAAAACTTCCAACCCCTAACCCCCTCCACGGGACTCCTCCACCCACCCGCAATACGTTAATAGATTTTAAAAATTAATACATTTACGCAATTAAGCCAACGGGACGGACTGTCATTTTCGACGGCCCAAATGAAATAACGCTGGCATAACTTCATTAAGGCCTTTGATCCTTGTTGTAAGTAAAAAATGACGCACCGGGAATAATCAAAAGTGACATGATACTTATTAAGTTAGCAATATAACCGTGTTAAAGCGACCGGCGGCGCGACTCAAAAACTATTTTATGAATAATAGATGGCGCCGCCGGCGACCAATCCCCAGGGAGCACCGCCCATGCGCCCCTTCACCCCGCGTGATAACCCCCCCCCCTTCAACCCCTCCGCCAGCCTCGCGACACCCCCGCTACTCCCCTGGCCTGCCTTCTCTATTCATTAGCACATTACCACCCCTTGGGCACGCGACTCAGTTGGGGTAACGCCGTAACGCGAAAGAAACAGATTTCTGCCTTTTGAGGTTTTTTCTAACCCTTTTCGGTTATAATTTTCGGTACGTTAATTAAAGGGTTAACATTATGTTATTATAAAATGTTTTCTTTTTTAAGTCGCTTTGTATATTTGTTTTAATTATTTTAGAGGATGAGATATTCTTAGTACTTTATCCACCTTTTGTTTAATGGCTTATGGGTTTAACAAATACTTAGATTTTCATACCAAGATCAAAAGTAGAAATAACTTCAACAGCAATCAAATTTTAATTAAAATTAACTAACTACATTCTGGTTAGTGGTTAGTAACAAATTATGTTGAATTACGAGTAGGTATATGACTTAGGTTCTTTCCCATTTATATTTTTTTTTTTCATTTAAAGAGTAGTTTAAAACAAAAAAAAATATCAAATCTTTTACGAGAGTGATTAGGTGATTAAACGCCAATTTTTAAATTCAGTTCACAATAATCCATTTCGAAATTTTAAATAGAACTAAAAAGGAAACAAGAATCAAGGAACCACAGATTCAAAATTATTGGTAATCGTTATTGGATCGAGTTAGATAATCGAATTGTAAATCGGTAACAAGACAAGAGCTTTAACTAAGAATAACGCCATTAGTCTCGGAGCTCGGAGCCCGCCCGCTAACTTAGTTAGAGAAGTTTGTGCCGATAAGTGAAATCGACGCGACTCCTGGACTATGCGGTTATTTTGCCACTTGAAACTTTAAATTATAAGTCGATTTATACTGCAAACATTATGTCTCTTTGGAATTGGGTCCTGTAGAGTTGATTAAAGTTTTATCTATAAATCTGTTTATAAACTATACAACGATAATGTTTGGTAAAAGAATTTAATTATTTTATCCCGAACTAAGAATAATCTTTAAAAATATTTAAAACACATTACTTAGGTATAATAATTTATAGATAATGTTAGGATAGTGTTTGGACATTCACACACAGCGCCTTCTAATCTCAAACTAAGCTAATGCTTGTAATATGGATACTAGAAAACTAATATAATACTTAAATAACTTATAACTTTTTTTTCCTAAATGCATACATATTATAGTATGAATATATAGTATGAACCGGCTGATAGTATGAATCACGGGACATGACGAGCGAGTAGCCGATCTTTCAAAAACTTCTTCAATCCTATTTTGAAGAACCTATTTGGAAAACTTGTTAATATATGAATTAAGATGTGTAGGTATACTCACAAGGATGCGAGGCACTGAATGGGTACTCCAATGTGGGCAGGCGATGCTGATGCGGGGGCAAGCTCGGCGGGCAGTGGTAGCAGAACAGCCCACGTCCGCCGCCGCCACCGCTCGCCAGCTAACAACAAACAAACAAACATACATTCATCAACAGCATGCAGTAGACCACCACTGTTAAATTAGGCATTGCAAACATAGGAGGGTTCATCAGGAACTAACAGGAAAATCCCATCCTCACACCACCACTGCAACTCATGTAAGTCAAGATTAACAGCGAACTTCGAATTTTGACACTCAGGAGTTCCCGGGAATGCATAACATACTGTCTTGGAACGAGTTGAAAAACATTTTTTTTTTATTAAGCCTGTGTCATTCCACTGCTGGGCAAAGGCCTCCCCTTGAACCTTCCACTAAAAACATTATAAATGAATAAATATAAAAAATTAACCTTCGTTATAAATCATCATTACCTATTGGTAAAAAGCGCATAAAAATCCGTTTAGTAGTTTTTGAGTTTATTGAATACATAAGCGGGCTCCTCTCAGCTCTTTAGATAGAGGAGAGGAGACCCGAGCCCAGCAGTAGGACTTAATGGGTTGTTGGTGATGATGATGATAAGCGGCGGAAGACTACTCTGCTATGTAAGGATATAATTATTAAATCATCTTAACTTTCGGTATTTTTAAACGTAGCCACAAAATTTTGAAGATCAACTGTTTATGTAAGGAAATATTCTTCAAAATTTGAGTACCTGCTACCAACACTAAACTATTTAACTAAAGTACTCAATTCTTTATTAAATGGTTAATTTAGATACAGCAATTCAAATATAAACAATATTAATCTAAGTATGTTTGACTGGCCTGTTGGTCTAGTGGTTAGTGACCCTGACTGCTAAACCGGTGGTCGTGGGTTCGATCCCCACCCAGGACAATTCTTTGTGTGATGAGCATAAAGGTTTGTTCTGTCTGGGTGTAATTTATCTATAATAAGTATGTATTTACAAAAAAAAAAAAATGTATTTAAGTAGTATATCAGTTGTTTAGTACCCATAACACAAGCAAATATAATTGCTTAATTTGGGACTAGATGGCGCTGTGTAAATGTGGTAAGAAAAAAAAAAAGTATAAAAAGTAAGTAGTAAGGTATTAAAGTTTAAATAACGTCAACATAAGAATCTGATCCTTTTATGCATGTCATACAACGTTCACAATTTCACACGTCATGTTTTCAAAGAACAATAAACAATAGCGGTATCTTTATATACGAGTCAAAAGTTACTCAACCGTTCAATTTACAAGCTTTCTAATAACTCAAAAAGCGCCGGTACAATTCACAATCACTCGGATCTAATACTATCCTGAATTAACATAGGTATGGCACCGCGTAATGATATGGCGTCGATCAAGTCCTTGATTGCGTGAACGCAATGAATTTAAATCCTCATATCGGTGTCGTGTAATGACGGCATGCCCCATGCGGCATAAGTTTGTGATCATAGGGCATTACTTAACCCGCATTTGATTGTGTATTAACAATGAATTGTGTCAGCGAACAGGTGGAATGTTAATTGTGGGTATGTATTTGTGTGTATGTGTGTGTGTGTGAAGATTGATGATCTTCATAATATCATAAATTACCTATCACGCAAAAATTGGTCCAAATAAAGCTGATAAATCTTTGAAAAAATTGGTATTTTCCTTTTTTATTAAATATTATACATATTTTAATTACTTATTATTAATATTTTCCCCGTTTCAATTTCATTGTATTTTTAATTGTAAATTGCTTACTGTAATCTGTCACACATTACGTATATAAATAGAAAACAATTGTTGGGGTAGTGTGTGTCTTATTGTCAACATTCAAAATGCCTTTTATTGTTTTGTTGGGCCTAATTCGCTAACGAGAAAAATATAGTTTTTAACCATAGAAAGGTTGTCGTACGTCCTCACCTACCAAAATTTAAGTCCGCCAAATCCCTTATTAAAATATCTCAGACGTCACGTCTATATATACCTATTCCATTTGCCGTCTATAACAGATTTTACTGCCAAATAGTTAACAATCTGTTCCTTAAAACTAACTGAATATTAAGTCTTATAACCAACTACTTCAAAATAACTCCTGGTATATAACTATTTTACCTTTATTCATCGCATCCGTGTTTATACAAAGCACTAAACAGTTATATTAAAGAGTCCTTCCGAATGCGGTGCCGCACGCTGCGGTGGGCAAAGGACATACTGGCCATAAATCAATTAATTTCGATGAATAAATTGCTAGATTGCGTTGCAGACCGTGTGTGAAGTGCACTGAGATATCATACACAGGTCGAAGTCATGTGAATAATATAAATTATTTTAAAATTGCTTTAAATATTTATACAGCATTATTAAAATGGTTTCCTTTATCCGATTGCAAATCAGCGATAATAAACATTGACATACGGCCGAATTTTTATATGTATTTTTATATATTGTATGCAGGGTCTTACAAAACTCAATGACAACCGGCTACCAATCGCGATGGTATAGGCTGTACCTGTTCTGAAAAAATCTAAAAAAAATCCATGTGATTGGGTTCAGCCATATTTTTAAACAAAAAAGTAATCAGTCATTTATTAACTGCGCTGACAAGAAACTCAAATCACTCTTTTTAAAATCTCTGTCACGAATCTGTTAATCCACACACTGACATAACTTTATTTGCGGGAGGAAAATGGCAATGAAATTCAATTGCACATATAACTCGAGAGACCCACGTGTACACAGTACAGTCGTCTGTATAAATGACATTAATGGAGCAATGAATCGGCTAAACGATGCGCGGGCGCATTCGATGCTGCTAGTTACGTCAGCACTCTGTGCTACATAACTACACAGGTTGGACAAAATAGAGGAATTTATTTTATTACTTTGTTAATGAGAGTGTATAATTAAATAAAAAATGTAATTGGTAATAATTATTTCAGTTACGAACGTTTTATTTTTTCCCTACTTTTTTTACTTGCTCTTTAAAAAACCTAGCAGGATATATATCAGCTACCACGTCCATGACTAATGTTATCAAAATTGATCCAGCTGTTTGACCGTGAAAGGGAAACAAACATTCTATATTTTTAGGGTTCCGTAGTCAACTAGGAACCCTTATAGTTTCGCCATGTCTGTCTGTCTGTCTGTCTGTCTGTCCGTCTGTCCGTCCTCGCTTAATCTCTGTGACCGTTAGCACTAGAAAGCTGAAATTTGGGACCAATATGTGTATCAATCACGCCGACAAAGTGCTAAAATAAAAATTGGAAAAAAATGTTTTATTAGGGTAGCCCCCCTATATGTAAAGTGGGAAGTGTTTTTTTTTTTAATTTTAACCCTAATGTGTGATATATTGTTGGAAAGGTATTTAAAAATGAATAGGGGTTTACTAAAATCATTTTTTGATAATGTCAATAATTTCGGAAATAATCGCTCCAAAAGTAAAAAACAAAGCGTCCCCCCCCCCTCTAACTTTTGAACCATAAGTTTAGAAAATACGAAAAAAATCTGAAAAGTAGAACTTTATAAGGACTTTCTAGGAAAATTATTTTGAACTTGGATGGAAACAACAGATGGAAACTGCAGTTAACCAATATAATTTGGTCCCTGAATCGTATGAGCGCCTATACAATCCAGAGGTCAAGTTTCATTTGCCCGTATTTTTTTTTTAACTTCGTTTACATAATATTTTATTATCCTGAACGTATCTTTTTTCAAACAAAAAAATAATTATTAAAATAGGTTCTCGCAATTCAAAATTACCATCGAAAACTTCTGGCACGTCTAACGGACGGGAAACTACGGAACCCTACACTGAGCGTGGCCCGACACGCTCTTGGCCGGTTTTTTATATTACTTAAGTGTGATAAAACCCCCCTTCTATATCTCGAATTATAAAAATACTAATTTAATACTTTATTAATTTTACAACCATTCTGGTAGGAGCTAACCAACTACAACGAAAAAAAAATAGCTAGACGTCACGGACTTATATAATAGGTATATACTTCATCATCATCATCATATCAGCCCAACGACGTCCACTGCTGAACTTAGGCCTCACCTAATTTACGCCACTGCGAACGGTCCTGTGCCGCCTTGGTATATACTTATCGTTAGATAATAAACAAACATCTCAGACGTCCAGCTATCCTTCTAAAGTCAACCGCATAAAAGTTTCACACCAACACCATTAGCTTAACAAAGTTAAAATAACTAATTTTGTTACCACTAAAATTCATATTCCAGGGTTACTTATAATACATTAAATGAACTTTCTGTGATAATCTGGGTCGGATTATAAAACATCAGACGGCCAATCTACTTAACGGTTATACCTTTTCGTTAAGGGATAACGTTGTAAGTATGTCTACGGTTGGGACATACCTCGCTTAAAATTGTAGCATGTATGAGTTACTTTACACTAAAGAAGTTTTTGTGCTTTTGCTTGTGCTTTTTTGTTGAATTTCATCCTATTTCTATTCTTCTTTGAAGATTTTTTTTTAAATTTAAGTTAGTTAATAAATAAATAAATTGTGAAATTGATAATAAATAAATTAATATAACATATTAATTAAAATGAATTATTCAAATTCAAATTATTTATTTATTTTTATTTATTTATTATATCAACATAACACATTAATAACTAGATATTTCTAAGGGTACCTAAAATAGTATAGTAATATTTTTATTATATCACTTTTGTTGATAGCATATGTAATACCAATACTTCGAGGAAGGTATTGCGAAGTTCAGACTATTTTTGTCTCTTTAGTTGAAAGTAGATAAATTTCATTCTTGTTATTTTTTTTTTCTTTGCGAGAATAAAATGAATAATTAGTTCTTCTATCAAAATTTAGGGCATTTTTAATTGAAAAAAATTATCTAATAGGAATGGCTTATAAAATGAAAGGTGATTTCGTGCGAGACTTCGTGCGTAAAAGCGTTAGTACGCACGTTTGATTACCATCATCAACTAAAAAAAAATTTGCCTTAGAAATAAGCAAATACGTTTTTTGTCCAGTTTTCAGCCTGTATGCAGCACAGTGTCGGTGCGTGTATTGGCTCGTCCTGTCTGCGCGCGTGGGGTCCTGATACACTAATCCTATTTATATTGTGGAGTCATTACCGTATTACACCCACCGCCACACGGGGCACGGCGCGGCGCGGCGATGCGACGCATCCGCACTGCAATATCACAACCTTCACACTGTCGCGCAATAACTACTTACTTACCTATTTTATAATATCTATATTAAAAACTTTTTTTATATTGAGCAGTTTGATAGACGTTACCTTCACAGTACAAAAGATGGGAGCCATTATCAATCTTCTGTTAAAGAAGATAAAGCCGTAATGACATTATCTGCTGATGATTACTTAGTGTTCATTGAGAAGGGACTGTTTGCTCAGTTGTTAATTACACCCGTGGGCAGTAGCGGTCACCACATACCGTTAGGTGATCTAACATTCAGCGACTACTAGGCTTAAGAGTTTGCTCAAAAAATTTCACAAAATAAATCATTAAATTTAGTGAAAACATGCTACTGGTTTTATTGTCTTTGGCCCTTTTACGCAAAGGAATCACAATCAGCCACTTAAGTCATTAAAAGGCCAGCATTAAATAAAACCAGAGGAATTAGCATACGAATTTCAAAAGGTTGTTTTGATTTTTTTATGATGGTAAAGACACTTCATTTTGTATTCACGTCTTGTCGAGGTGAGATTATCGTCACTCGGATAACACGGGAGGAGGGAAGAGGGCCCTCGTGCTATTGTGAGGTGCCGCCAAATGTGGGAACTGATCATAATCTTGCAAACCTTTTCGTATTTATTCTATTATCAGCTTATTTAACAAAGATAATATTATAAAGAATTTCGTTTCCTACCTATTGAACTAGACAGCTTTTTATGCAAACTATTCTCTATTCAAACACATTACAAAAATAGAAAACAAATTCAAAGTTCTATATTTAAATCAGAAAAAAGAAAACCCTTTTATTAAGAGCTTATTTACACAAAATATTCGCAGACTCATTAATACATTAACAGATAAAGGTATACCGATACCTAATTAATCGATTTGGGTGAAATTAATTGATTAAATCGGAGTCGATACCAAATTAAACGGTACAAATACGATTTCGCTGTAAATTGTGTTTGCTCACGAAATCGAGTATCGATGTGTACTCTGCAAATACACCAGAGATGAAAGATGGAATTACTTTTTAAAAATGTTAAGCTCACATAAATTGTCAAAGTTGTACTCTTAGTATATTAATTTGGTATGTGAATGGTAATCATTAAAAGTAAATTTGTAATTTTTTTATAATACAGTTGCGTATTATAGATATGCTTAGTTGCTAATTTTAATTTATCATCACACTATGGATGTAATTATAGCCGCAGCTATAGTCTTCTATCTTAGGGTCGAAATTGAAGTTGATCGACATTCACGAACATTGAGTGACTCTTCTCTCTGCAACAAGAGTAACTTTTTTGTGATAGCTAGGGAAACGGACTTTTTTTGTTGTGGATCAGACATACACTAAAAATTTCTTCTAGAGTAGGTATGTGGGTTTCCTCACGATGTTTTCCTTCACCGTCAGCAGATGGTAAGTCACTTGACTAGTACATATAATTTCCACAAAGTGAAATCTACAGCCGGTCGGAATCGAACCACGAGTCACGACAGTATGATTTGCATGCCGGCCATTTACCCATTCGGGCACCAAATAATAAAATATAAAAGAATTTATTAGTTAATATGATTTACGTAATAAAATTATACTAATATAAATTCAATCAATACAATAATTGGATGCGGCGGTCGACAGTAATGAGTGGAATTTTAGTGAATTGGAATCGCGATACTCGTTGAAGTTACTTTATTGAATTTTACTGAAATTCATCTGGCTCTAGGGTTGTCACGGACTTCAAAATAATTTTCTTTTACAATAACACTACAATAGTTATACAATATAGAGTTCTACTACAATAGTGCAGACTGGCCTATTAGGCCTAGTGGTTAGTGACTCTAACTGCTAAGCCGGAGGTCCAATTCCCACCCAGGACAAATCTTTGTGTGATGAGCATGATTGTTCAATTGTTGTAGTTGTTGTTCAATTTCTATGTCGGAGCGATCACCCTGATCTTTCATGGTGGCACTTTCTTTTCCGTGCTTGCTACTTAATACGGCAGACGTAAAGCCAAGTTTTCAACTTTCTTCTTTCATATAAGAACTCAGCTCTTGTCACTAGAGTAATCACCACTTGTGTCAGTTCTCTTATCGGTATAAAAAATATTATAAAGCTGAAGACTTGGCTTTTTTGGTTGGAACGATCGGATCTTAAGAACTACTGGTCTGATTTGAAAAATTATTTTAGTGTTGGATAGCCTATTTATCGAAGAAGGATATAGGCTATATATCATCACAGCTAATGCAAATAAGAGCTGAGCAGTGCTCAAACAAAGAACGAAGGCAGCTTAGTCCCGCGCGATTTCTAGTATAAAATAAATGACAACTAATTTTCATTTAAATCGAATAAAAAAAGCACGTGACAGTAATCAATACTGATATAAACATAAAGTAAAATTTAAAATCAATTCAATTGAAACATATTATTTTACGATTCAAGCCCGCTTGTGTTACCAATCAATAATATTTAATCAGTGTTCGTCTCCGTTCATCTGTTATCGAACTTTTACAATGTGTAATGGAGATCAATTGAACATTTTCAATTAACTATTAATGGTGGGCAATGGTTCAATCGGGGCGACACAATCTGATCCATTATGTATAAAAAAATAATCAACTGCATTTAAAAGGGTTTGGATAATAATTGATAGCTTATTAAATAGTTTGATTCTCATTTTTTTTTAATATAATAATACATACCTACGTACGTGTCATCTATACCGCCCTACTAACGAAAAAGAGTTCAAATGCATGGCTGAGTTTAGATTAAAATGTGTCTAAAACCATCAATCTCAAATACCATTTTTTCATGAGTTGTTCAATGTGTTATTTCGTTCTTCGTTCTTGTTTAGCACGGCAGTATACTAATAGTATCAAGAGGTTAAGTTTGTGAGTTTGTGACGTTGTAGGGGGTTATCTCGGGATCTGCTGAACCGATTTGAAAAATTATTTTAATGTTAAATAGTTTATTTATCTAGGAAGGTTATAGCTATATAATATCACGCTACAGCCAATAGGAGCTGAGCAGTGGCCAAATAAAGAACGACGGGAGCGAAGTCTCGTGCGACTTCTAGTCTTTCATAAAATGGAGGAATGCAACGGGTCAACATGATTTGCATAGGAGTTGTAGAAGAGAATATCCGTGTAGCGACGGATTTAGAATACATGGTGTCACTACCCCATTTCTACCCGTGGATGTAGGGTAAGGAAGCTGAACTGTTTAGTTAGCTATTATTCCGAGTAAAATAATCGATATACTGGCTATATTTCGATTATAACAATTGAAATAAATATCAAAGTTATTCGCCTCGCAGCCCTACAATCACATGTCAGTCATCATTTGCGTAACCGGGTCTATCTGGCCTTTAATCGCTTTAAGCGACGATACATACTCGCTACAACATACTTTTGATTCAATTTGTTACTTTTATACGTAATTGTATACGTTTGCGATATTTTGTATTGGTTTTAAAATATTGGTATTGAATGCTACAGCAGATATCGAAGACATTTCTGTAAACCATTCTTGTCGTGTTAAAAAAATTTAATTTGTTTAAAAATTTAATTTGTTTAAAAAAAATATGAAAAAGGATGGAGTAAATACACATATTCATGTCGAACATCATTAAAAAAATCGAAATAGGTATCACATCTTTACAAATAAATAAAATTGGTTGTAATAATAAAATAATGCGGTTGTAATAATAAAATTGTTTCTAGTCTGGGTGTACTTTGTGTCCGTTAGTTTCATGTTTGTAAAGCTCCCCGCGACACAGGGCTTGTTCCCTAGTGCGGGCGTTGTCTTTTTTAAAAAAAAAAGAAAAAATTAAAAATAAACCGCTTTTTTCTACATGCATTTGAATGTGTATACGGTACATAATACCAAAATAACATTTTTTTCAATTTTTGTCTGTCTTTCTGTCTGTTTGTTCCAGCTAATCTTTGGAATGGCTGGACCGATTTCGATGGGACTTTCACTGGCAGATACCTAATGCCACAAGGAGTAACTTAGGCTTACTTTGGTTTTGAAAAAATATCTGGGTTCCGTAAAAAAAAATTAAAACTCCATGAATACGAGATAAGTTGTTCACGCGAACGAACTCGCAGGCACAGCTAATAATAAATAGAAAGAAAAAAGAAAATACATTTATTTTTCAGAAGGCATGGGTACACAAAAAATAAAACATATCACCATATATAAAAAAATAAATAAAAAAAGCGAAAACATTTATGTACTTCATCATCATCATCATCATATCAGCCCAACGACGTCCACTGCTGAACATAGGCCTCACCTAATTTACGCCACTGCAAACGGTCCTGTGCCGCCTGCAACCAACGGCCGCCCGCCACCCTGACCAGGTCGTCGGTCCATCTGGTGGGGGGCCGTCCCACGCTGCGCCTTCCAATACGTGGCCGCCACTCGAGAACCTTTTTCCCCCATCGGCCATCAGTTCTACGAGCTATGTGCCCTGCCCACTGCCACTTTAGCGATGCGAAAGGAAAAAGGACTCCAGTTCAGCTTAATGCGGGGCACAGCACAGGTGTCCCGCGCTGGTTTTCAACTGGAGCCTTATTTTTAAACACATATGTTAGTTAGATAAACCATAAAATTGGAATAATTCTGTGTTAGGTTTATTATCATTATCGTCATTACAACCCATAAACGTCGTACTGCTGGGCACGGGTCTCCTTCAAAAATTTTGGAGGGAATTAGGTTTACTGTAGAGCCCAAAATTTAATTCAAAAATTCGTAATTTGTCTCGTATGCCTACTAATTTATAGTTTGCGAGGATAGACGTGGACAATATTAAATTATTTATGTTTATAAATAAGCAGGGCCAACAGGTAACGCAACGTTCTCCTCAGACTTGTAATTTTGTTATCAGTTATACCATCTGCATATTTTCTTCTTCTTAATAGTGTAAAAAAGTCTAAATAAACATGCCTGAAGATAGGCATCGTCGCCGAGGCAGGCCTAAAAAACGCTGGTGTGACAACTTGGATACCTTCGACAGCGAATGGTGGAATAAGGCTGGAGATAGACAGCAGTGGAAAGTTCAGGGGGAGGCCCTTGCCCAGCAGAGGGATAACACAGGCTAAATAAAAAAAAAACAAATAACAAGAAATTTGCCGTACATACCCTTTGGTCGCAACAATTATGAACAATTATGTTGAGCACTGCGCCGGCGCAACCGACGCCACTCAATTGAACACCGCCATATCGAATAAAGTTCGCTTATTGCTAAGTGTTTGTTTTCTTTTTTGTTCGGTTATCGACCTTCGAGGGAATATAGTGTCAAGGTACTACATGGTTACTATGGTCAGCGTGTATGGTTAGGGTACAACAAAAACCTCTTTGTCATCTTCATCGATTATCGATAAAAAATTAACACTCAAATTTAGAAGTTAGTTAGAACTTCTTTCTAACTCCTCCATTTGATTAAATTTGTTATGAGTAATAATACAGAGGTTTAGTTCTTCCCTAGGACTCCCGAGTGTGATAGCTTAGTGTCAAATCACTGATCACTTGGTGTGACATCAGTGTGTAAATTGTAACATTGTTCTTTCGATTGTAATTAATTAAAATGTAAAATAATTATTTATGAAATAATTACTAGAGAAATTAATTAACTTTCCGATTTGTAACTTTAATTAATTACTTTATTTTCAAAAACTAAATAAGTAGAAAACTACAATGATCTGTTACATCATATTTTTTTATAAAATCACTAGAAGGCACGCGGGGCTTCGCTCCCGTCATTCTTTATTTGACTGCTCAACTCCTATTAGCCGTAGCATGATGTTATATAGCCTATAACCTTCCTGGATAAATGGGCTTTCCAACACTAAAAGAATTTTCTAATCGGACCAGTAGTTCCTGAGGTCCTAGCGTTCAACCAAACAAACTTTACAGCTTTATAATAATAGTATAGATATAGATTTATAGACTCAACATAGTTATTCGTATGTTATGAATAGATTTGCATCAAAGTGTTACTTATCTTTAACGACTAAAATCTAACTTTCAGACTAACAAATGGCTTTCACGAAAATTTGGTTTAACAAACTCCACTAACTGGTAGTAAATCTGAAAATTGAGTCGAATCTATTAATGGTTTGAATCTATCCAGCTCTCGCTTCGTCGGGCTATATCCAATTAGCTCTCATTATGTTCCATTAGGGAGAATCGCAATACGTTTGTACACCACATGATGTTGTACTAGTGTTATTGAAGTGCTTGTTGTATAGTTTAAGAGAATATTATCAATAACTGTTGAAATAAGATTAAAAACTCGCTTTAGTGACTCAGCCGCGGTTTCGGTTCATTTTTCACATTTTTTTAAATTATCTCTCCCACAGAATTTTAAAGTTACATCAAGATTTATTTTTCGAAATAATAAATGTATACCTACCCTCTAAATCATCATCATCATCATCATATCAGCCCAATGACGTCCACTGCTGAACATAGGCCTCACCTAATTTCCGCCACAACGAGCGATTTTGTGCCGCCCGCATCCAACGGCCACCCGCAACCCTTACCAGGTCGTCGGTCCATCTACCCTCTAAATACTATTAATATATTTGTAAGTTTGTGAATTTAGATTTAGGGGTTAAACTTCGAAAGTACTCAATCGATCTTTACGAATTTTACATATTTACATAGGTTTTTTTTACCGAGATACCATGTGGATGAGCCCAGCGACGGAAGCTAGTACTTATAAAATATCTAATACTATTCGTTGGGAAAACTTTCATATTGACAGACAAAAATTTATTAGAAAATAATGCGCCGGCAAAAACGGTGGCTACGGAGAAAATAAATTATTATCGTAGCCAATTCGTAGACCCTTTGTAACACATTAATTAGTAAGTTTAATAGCTCAAATAACACTGCTATTTTATCATATCTATATTATATAAAAATAAAATGACAAATATTAGATACAATTCAAAAACATACATAAATTTCTGTGGTCATGTGAACCGATTTCCATGCGAGTCAAGTGAGAGGTTTTTACTTAAATACAACAATAAAATCTATATTATTTATATTTTTTACAAATTTCACCGTCGCGTTGTATAAAAAAGAAAAGAAACGTATCCTTTACCGTCTCGTCCCCGTGTCATGTAGTTATAAATGCGGCGTTATACTTGGGGAGCCGTCCGCGATTGCATTATCATCATCATTTCAACCCATAAACGTCCCACTGCTGGGCACGGGTCTCCTCCAAAGAATGTGGAGGGAATTTAGCCTACTATACCACTTTGGCCAGACGGGTTTGTATAGGTTTTGTTTCAAATTTTCCTTTTCTCACAGTGCTCTTGTCAGGATAAGGTTACATTCCCTTAGTTGCCTTTTACGACACGACACCCGTGGGTTGAGATGTAGTGACATTGTGTATTCTTAATCCGTAAAATTTTATGCTGCAAATTTATACCTACTATAGAATCATCGTTTCTTTTTATTTTATATATAAAGAATAAGAGACATTTTAAGGATAAACAATTATTGTGACTCTACTTCGACACCAAGTGGGACTTTTACTGTAAAAATTAGGTAAATAAAATAGGTTGTGCAATTGACCTCAAATGTTAAATATTTTATTCACTACACGCGGTTGTATGATTTTTTTTTTGGTATTCAACTTATTGGACGAAATGAAACGGCTCCTGTACCGTGTCGTCCCCGCGTCTTCGCGTTATAAAGGCGATTCCCATCGCATAGCGCCACAATAATTGCTCGGGGCGCCGTCCGCGATTGCATATCAATACAGTGTTCATATTTGTTGGTAATTGAGCTTATTGGACGCTGCGTTATTGGCCTTTATTGTATTAGAGCCGGCTGATTGAGACGAGCCTTGCAACTGACGTCTTTGCCAATTTATATTATAGAATCATCGTTTCTTTTTATGTTATGTAAAGAATAAGAGATATGTTAAGGATAAACAATGTTTCGACTCCAAGTGGAACTTTCACTGTAAAAATTAGGTAAATAAGGTTGTGTAATTATTGACCTCAAATATTAAATATTTGAGGTCAATTGCACAACCTGTCTAAAAAGTTATAGTTTTATTAACGTACCTACAAATAATATAATACATATACACATCGCAGGTACTGTTGGTTCTAAACGTCGGGCGATCAAAATATATTAAATTATTGTTTTACGCTTACACAACGTAACCCGTTATCTAAGAATAAAATATAAGTATTTTGTTCTTAGATAACGGGTTACGTTGTGCGTAGTCGTCAAAGCTTGATAAACAAATTTTATGTGATAGTAAAACGATGGAACACTCAATGTTAAATACTAAATTGAATTAATCCTATTTAAATATTAAAACGACCAAAATCAACCATGGATAAGTAAGAGTGGTTAAATATTATTATTACCTATGGTTTTTTTTCTGTATTTTCTCGACTAAGTCGGAAAACTGATGGCACGGGTCTAAGCCAAGTGTACATCAGTATATTATCATGATATTATAATAATTTTTAAATGAGTTGCAACATATTGCAAATTCCCTTACAAAGTGGTTGGAAATACTTTCATTCTTACAGACGCCAGTAACGAACCAAGTCGCAGTGTTGCTGTTGCAGTTTAATTTATAACTTGGACCAAAGTTATTCGTAGTTATAATTTACAGTAAGTATAATTTAATTAAATATTCAACGAAAATTGTGTTCTCTTATAAATTTTCATAGATACCTAATCTTATATTTTAAATACTTACTAGGTACCTATTTTAAAGTTCTACCTGATTAACGTTGAATAGCATGATGATTATATTTTCTTGCTAAATAATATTTATTAAAAATGTAATGTAATTAAGAAATATAATCATTAGGTACTGAGATTTCAAGAAACTTAAGATTATCTTGCTATTGAAACATTCTGTCTGAACAGCTGTCTTCGGATCATTGTAGCGCTACGGAATTCAAGTTTGTGCAGAGGTAGCACTCACATTTTTTCCTCATTTTATTGTCAGATAAGTATATATGCGCATGGATCTAAACGTAGGCAATTAATATAAATAATAATATGTATTTACTTAAATTTCTTTTTACTTAGATGATAAGAAATAAACTTTTAAAATAATGATAACACAAACTTCTTAAACTATTAAATACCTTACTTTATAACCCTATATAAATCACTTGAATAACAACAAAAAGTTTTAATTACCTTATTGGCGTCCGAAAATATTTTGCCTATAGTGGGCGGGAACTTTTCCCGCCTAACTCCGCGAACGAAAAAGCGCGGTCACCGCGCTGACACTGACATATCCGTTCGGAAACACGTACGAGCACTCGCGAGTCGCGCTACTCCGCGACTGACACCGCACCCGCGCTCGTCGCGGTCACACAACTGCGAGTAATCGTTCTGAAACCGCCCTCGGCAAACAAAACCCCACCCGCTGTAAAGAGCATTTTAGCACGCGCGCCTCCCCGCTCCCGCGCCCTGATTTAATAGCGAGCGCGGGCACTGATTCACTTAACCGAACGCAACTACCGACTGCCTCTCTCTCGCTCCCGCTAAAACAGTAATCCACTATATGTGCTCGCTTTCCCTCGCACACGTACTTATATTCTACGGTGGAAAGAGATGGCGTCGCGGTCGCGGACACTTCTTTCTTTCAACTCGATTTGCATGCGAGCGGGGGTCGCTCCGCAAACTTTATGTCCTCGTTTCGTAAATTATTTATACGTTTGGAAATACTTTTAACGGCATACTCGGCCTGCTGAAAAAGATTGCTTTAAAACGAGCCGAATTAAGTGAGTGACCGGGTGTATTACCGCGCCAAACGCGACAAGAGTAATCATTTTAATCTTCTCTCAAACGTTTATGGCATTAGTTTCTGAACTGCTAATTTTTATGCGAAAAATCTCATAAATTCTTATATTTATTTTTCTCTTTCTTTCTGTAGGTTTATTTAAGAGATAAATAAGTGATCATTATTTTAATGTAGATAGAAAACAAACTGTGAAACTAGAATGTAAAGTTGGTAGTTATAGGTAAGGTAAGGTAGGTATAGTAAGGATATAGGTAAATAAAAATACCTCCCAGATTATTTTAACATCTTATTATTATTTCAAAATATTTTTTTTAATTCACAGATTAATGAAATAAACGCTGAGCTCTATTTAAATTAATCATTCATATACTTATTATGAATTTATCTAAAAAAAAACCTCAATAATAGATAGCTCTAGCCTAAAAGGCATTTGCATCCAACGGTAACTCCGTATTTAGATACAATAGTTATATCATTATTATTGGTCTAGAATATTATTAAATAAGTGTCACTAATTTATTTTGTAGGAAAAACTATTTTTTAATAAAACGTCTGCTTTATCAGTATTTCTTGGTTGCAAAACTACTTTTTCAGAAGATTATATGCCAAAGAACTGGGTACACGTAAAGAAAGAGGCTGGAGAACACTTTACAATAGGAATCGTTAATCTTCTTAGTTCTTTTAGTGAAAATTGACAATCGATATGGGTGATAGAATTTCAAAAGATAGATAGAACTGCTACTCTTTATTTTGGAAATGTAGACATGTTGTTTGTGTTTTAAACCTTGGGTATAGGCACAAGTTAATAAGCTTTTTATTATATATATTATAATTGTATTCTATGTAGGAGTTTAATAGGTAGGTACTAGAAAACAATGTAAAACTTTTCTTACCTTTATAGTCGACAGTGTAGTACGTCCGTCCGTCTCTCTGGTCTTAGCAGATTACCAGAATAGCAGATGCTGAGCTAAGACCATTTTTGTCTCGCGCATACATATTTTAATATAAAATTGTATATATTATGTAAGTAGTTTCAGTAAGTAATTGTTAAGATACAATAGCAATTTTTTTTTTTGGCATTCTAAATATGTATTGTGAGAACAAAATAAATATTTTTCTTTCCTTTTTTTACAGCCTTTTAGAGATAAGTTAATATTTAGGAAACCTATCCCCGTCCGGAAGATGGCTTATGCATTAGTCGGAACAGAACAGTAACTATGTTTATATTTTAATTCGTCTCATTCATGACAAAAAATCTCATTAGACTACATAACATTCTTAATACATTCTTATAGGTATAAATAACTTTCTCCAACAAGAATTTGAAATCAGCAAACACGTAAACTTTTCTCCGACAATATAACTCCTTATTTCAAATAAAACTCCACCAATGAGGCTAGTTAGAGAATTTCGAAGCACAATTTAGCTATCCAATTAGCTGTCATTGTGTTATCTGTGTGCTAAACTAACTTGTAATGCCGTTCGTGACCCCTTTGCTAATTCTCGAGGCGGTTGGTGCTCGGTTTCTGAAGTCCGTACTATGACTCCCTTTTGAAATACCCGTATTAATTATTTTGAAACTTATGTTGGATTAAAAACTAATAAGATTAATTAGGTAAACTAAACTTCTGTAAAACAGGCCTTTGCCTGTCAGTGAACAGTAAAATTATAGGTAATTATAATTAGTATATTCTTTTTGTTTTTGTGATTATGATACTGACTATATTTGTGATATTTATTGATTTCACTAAAATGGGTGGTTTGTTGACTAGTTTAAGTAATGGATGACCAACGCTTATGGACTTAATCAATGCCAACACACACCTTCACCATAATTATATGGTTAATACCAAAGACAAATTATGGCGTAGTGGCTAGCAAGATGAGGCAATGTCCACCCTAAAAATTTATTTACCGAAATGTAAAGGTACTCTACAAAAATCTACTTCATTCATCACTAGTCATACTTAATGATCTTTGATGGACGATTACCTAACTTTGGAATAATCACTTATAATAAGAAAAAAAATCACTAGAACTTGAAATCATAGTTTTTGAAAACACTACCACGTTACTACGATTTCACTTTCAGAAAAAAAAAATCGATACACTCCTATCCAGTTGTACCTTAGTTAGTTTAAAATATAATATAGATAACAGTCGCTTCTTCAAAGACATAATGAAATGCCTTCGATCAGAAGGCAGATGTTTAGTTCATTTTTCATTGGACAATCATAGTTGTGTCTAGATAAATTAATTGTACAGGCGCCAATAGTATTATGCAGAATGCGGATTCAATTGAGTGCCGAACCATTACATTACAGCGTGAACGATATTGACACAAAAATAATAATATATTTCTCTTATAAATCTTTTTCCTATTATTAGCTACTAGAAGTTCGCTCCTGCCGTTCTTTACTTTGCCACTGCTCAGCTCCTATTGCTAATAAATGGGCTATCCAACACTAAAATAATTATTCAAATCAGACCAGTAGTTCCTTAGATCCCAGAGTTCAACCAGATCGAAGTAAGAAGCAGGGACCCTCATTCAGATAAAACACCTATATACAGATAGAGAAGCGGAACTTATTCTTTTTATCGAATTGATTTAAGGCACACCATAATTTATGGGTTGAGATGATGATGATGATGATAATCATGAAGATTGTGTTAGAATTTCTCAAGTCGCCCAGAAGGCTTCCAACTTGACTTAATGATTAGCACGTCAAGTGATAACCGGGACCAACGACTTTACGTGCTTTCCGAAGCACGGAGACGATTGAGAATGAAATTGCCACAATCGGTCACCCATTATGGATTGACCTTGCCGAACGATGCTTAACCTCGATGTTGGTACTACAATGCTACGAGTGCCTTTAACGTTACGAGTAGCACTGTCTATCTCCTGAATCCTCGATACGAGGGATATGTTGCAGATTTTATAACCGAAAAATTTTAATTCATGGCACTAAATTCAGCATTATTAAATTTATTTAATAAGGAAAATAGAACCACGGTCAACTGCTGGCACAAGCCCGATATGCATTTTGAAAAAAACTGACACAATCTCGAGTTTAATTCGACTACCCTTAGTAGTGGCTGTTTTCCTGTAATTGGTATAACATCTAATTTACTCATTTACACCGATATTCGTTACGAGAAAATAAAATTATCTTCAGTTCTAATAAGAGCGAAAAACGTGAGCTTTTTTCTTAAGAAATAAGCAACTAGGTACTAAGATATTTAATGCTCTTTACGTAAACCGTCTAAAGTTTGCAACGAAACAATAATACAACAATGTTATTATCAAATATTCTCGGACGATCCCAAGTAAGCATCTTAATACTTTATAAGCAATCGTTTCTACGTCTGATTCTTTAATCAGAGCTCTGATTCAAAATTTACTTGTCTTGTATACTCGTGCGCAACGTTATATTTGCGGCCGGCGGTAAAACTTTCACTGGATTTTGTACCTTAAGTGGTGAGAAGAGTTAGCGTAAGATTGTGAGCGTGAAGATTGGAGCGGTAAACAAATCTTAGACGAGGTGTAAGTGACAATAAAACGGGAGCTTAGCTCTCGGGGCCGTCTTCAAGTTGAACGGTGGAGTGCGGGCGGCGGTGTAGAGGGAGGAGTCGGCACTCTCCGTCCCTGTCTACAGCGACTCGCCGACTCGCGTTCATCCGTTTTATTTCTTGTTTGTCCGCAGCGCCTTCCCAGTTCGCTACATAATTTATTTTGAGCGGGTACATTTAAAAAATTGGCTGAGCCGCTAGCCGCGTACGAGTTTAGGCGGTGAAATGGAGTTTGCGGGAGGTAGAGGGGCGGTGTTACCAAATGAAAATAATATGGTAAATGATTTCATTTGAATTGGCGTTTTGGCGTAATCGCCCGGGGCGAGTAATGGGCCGTGGCGAGTCCCGGCGCATTGTCCGCTCCGGCTTCATTTACCCGCTGAATTTATTTTGCTAGCTTTATTGCGCCACTTGACTTTTATCGCCCTTTACGTCGGCCCCATACATATTCAATGTCTCCCTGTATCCTGTCTGGTGGATGAAACTATGTTGCGTTGACACCCTAAGCTTTGTTAATGGTGTCTGAAGATCTGATATAAATTCTATAAAAGATAAAGCATAAATTAGAACTGATACTTAAAGATTGCGTGAGGCAATCTCATGAATAGATTAATACTGAACACCACCCACATTTTAACATTTATTTCATATCTTTTTTGTTATTTCAGAAATAAGTTCTTCTTATAGTTGTTAAAGACACTTTACCCATATTGTATTCTAAACCAGATACTGCCCAATTACCCATCAAATTGGACTTAACAATTTGAATTCTGGAACTAACGATTGTCTGCCAAGAACCCAAAATTTTTGGTGAATTTAGATAGCAGGTATATAAAAAGAATCGAGTTACTATTTAGTAAATTAAAATGAGTAGTCTGCTTGATCGTATCAGGACTTGCAGATTCGCAGAAGAACCAAAATTATTGACATTGCCCACCGGATTAGCAATTTGAATTGACAGAGGGCAGCTTAGGGCACATATCACGCAGAACTGACGGCCAATGGGGCCAAAAAGTTCTCAAATTGAGACCACGCACCGGCAAGCGCAGCGTAAGATCTACAACGTCGATGATCAGCAGGATCGCAATGGCTGCCATTATAATAGATCCTATTGGAAATTTCCTATACTATTAGAAGACATTTTCTAAATTTAAGCAGATAATCTCCTACTAAAATAAAAATTCTTTTCAGTTTCATTAGCAAAGCAACCCATTAAGTCCACCTGTTGGACTCGAGTCTCCTCTCCTCTAACTAGAGAGCTGAGCCCTCTTAGCTCCCTAGTTAGAGGAGAGGAGCGAGAGCGAGAGAGAGAAAAACCCTTTTTTAGGCCATAATCCACTCACGCTAGCCTAGTGCGGGTTGGTGGATCAGACATACTCATAGAATTTCTTCTAGGGTATGTAGGTTTCCTCACGATGTTTTCCTTCACCGTTAGCAGATGGTAAGTCACTTGACTAGTACATATAAATTCCACAAAGTGGCATCAACATTGGTACTGCCAGTCGGAATCGAACTCGAACCGCGTGATTTGCCCGCCGGTCCCTTATCCATTCAGCCACCATCGCTATTGTTATATTATCAGTTTACACCGTCCATTATAGACGTTATTTGATTGAAATAATTTGATGACTTACAGCCAGTAACTGACTATCGAAATGGTAAAAAATGCCTAGTTTATGTAACTAATACTAGACTCGCCGCTGTTGCTCCCATGGATCTTTGTTTGGAACAAAGAGCAATAAACGGTATGACCAATATGATCAAGCGATACTTAAACGGTCTCTACAAAACTAAAATATTCCACTATTGTAATACAAACCAAACACATAACCTGAAAAACATCACGCTACGCGTCTTCTGGTAAGTAAATTATAGTCAAAGGATTAAAGACCAAAAGTTCCATGAATGAAAAAGTTGATGAATGATGAAATAGTGGAATGAAGGAAAAGTGGTTAGTAAGTAGGTTTGAATTGGTGCAATGGCGTAATATATTCTCTACCCACGTCAGTAAGGTAGGCAGTTAAGTATAATATAATAGGACATATACCTACATATAGCTCGCAAAAGTGTATTTTTTTCATAAAAAATACAATAATAGTAATTGTAGGTACCAGGAATCGCAATAGAACTACTTAGGTACATACTTAATTTTCCTATACACGGCTCATGTGTAAAAGAAAAAATAATCTTATTGTATTACTTATATTTTTATTATTTCTTTATTTTTTTATTTAGGTATTGTAGGTATAAATCGAATTACTATGACACTGAAAAAGTTAGTAAGTCCACTAAAAGTGTACGGTGTATCATCTTTATCATCATTTCAACCCATAAACTCCAGTCTCCTCCAAATATTGTGAAGGGAATTTAGCACGCTGTCAATTTAGGAAAATTGGGTTTGTTTCGAATTTTCCTTTTCTCGCAGTGATCTTACGACACCCACGAGTTGAGATTGAGTAATAATAACATTAATATGTAGGTACTATTAATTTGTCATTACACAGATAAAGAATCGAAAGAAAATTAAAACTAAGAATAAAATGTTTAAAGCATAAAAATTACAATTAATTACAAACTAAATACTTATCTATAGATACAATTTGTATATTTATAGATACAAATAAATAAAATTGAAGTATCTGTTTGTATATTATCAAAATAACAGATTTTAAGAGTAAACATAAGAATGTATTTTCGTTACTTAAAATAAAAACACATTTTTTTAAAAGTAAACTCCGAAACCACTCAACCGATTTATATGGGACTTTTACTTTTACTTTGCTAATGTATACGTGAAAAAAAAATAGTGTTCAGTGATAAGAAGTCGCGAGCACAGCTAGTTAAGAATAAAATATTACAAATATCCATAAAACGTTACGTATACGTTTATAGAGCTACGGTTCCACAGACAGAAAGACAGTCACACACATACAGTTCAAACTTAGAATTCTTTTGGTCACTATTTTGCATCGGGGCTTAAAAACTAACCAACATGAAAGTACATACTCATCGTCATACGTCAAACATCCGGTCACATCACCATAATGTCATACTTCCATAATGTCATGGCAATAAGCTGACTTAGCACATCACTTAATAGTCCTATAATAACCGCAATAGTTACGTAATTGTATCTATCTTTTATTCTTTTGTCTAACCCCCTATCGCTAGGGGTTTTTTCTACCCCACGCCACCCTCCGTGATTTATCGAAGAAAGCTTTTAAACCCTTGCGATGTCCATTGTTATTTGTCTTTCTATTATGTTGCGGATCATTACTGGTTGGGTTTGCTCTATTAATTCAATGTTTTTGAGTAATAGATTATTTGGTTCGTGGCGAAGGTTTTAGGGTTAATTTTTTATATACTAACGACAACTACATATAGAATAAACTCTATTTTGCGGGAAAAACGCACATTTCACGGGCACAAATTTAAATTACTTCAGACATCTATTTCTGAGACGCACTAATATTTTGTCTTAAATAGGATTCGAAGTCGCAACCTCGAGAGAAGTAGTAGTACTTAATCATCATCATCATATCAGCCCAACGACGTCCAATCAAGAGAAAGTACGCACCTACATGTAAATTTTACCTACAGCCCTGCAGCCGCTGCCTGGCTAAGTAATATCCTTAAATATTTAAAACATAAAATTATAATTTTATTTATTACTAGAACCTGCTCTGGGCTGCGCCCCCGGCCGTAGGGTGATGTTATACCTATGCCTATAACCTTCCTCGATAAATGGGCTATCTAACACTCAAAGAATTTTGAAAATTGGTTCAGTAGATCCTGAGATTAGCCCCTATTAGTATTGAAAAAAAATTTAAAATTAATTATTGTAGTACCTAATCGCTAATTATTGTAGTGTCTCGCTCGCTGGCACGCTTGCATGCAGCACGAATGGGCTGTCACGTCTAGGCAAGTACTACCCTCCCTCAGTAAGTATATCAATGCCAACCAGCAGTATAATCTACTAGGTACTGTTGCGTTCTGTCTTGTGAGTTGGAGCGCTGGAAGCCCAATTTCTCATCCCAATCCCCTCCCGTTTTCATATTCCTCCCTCTTTCCCATTTATCCATTGGTTGTGTTTTCTTCGCAACAAATGCTAAAATGCAGCCATGTCCTTGGGCGGCGGTTACCACTTCAGTACCATCAGGAGGGCCACATACCTACTTGTCTGCCATGGCGGGCGGTCGCCAAATAATTCTTAAATAAGCGTCAAAGATGACCTTTTCTCACAGAATTGGGAGAAGCCAATTTAGATTATCTCTTCTGCCTTTCTACAAAAAAAAACACTAAAAAGGTAGGTATCTATTACTAAAATTGTTGCAATTCAGATAACTTCATATCGTGGTTGTTTTGAGCAATGTATTATAATCTGAAAACGATGCTAAACATGTGGTCCGAGTTCGATTCCGACCGGCAGTATATGTATATATATATATATATATATATATATATATATATACAGGGTGGAATTATGTAATGCCACCTGGAGGAAAAGTACTTTAAATACTAGAGATAGATAATTTTACTCAAAGGAAAGATTCCTTTATTTTTAAAAAGAAACAGAACTGCATTTAACTATTTCCGGAAATTCGTTTACCAAACCCAGGAATCGAACCAGCTAAAATAGATAGGATAGATAGGGTCACTTAAAAGGATCGAATCTCTCTAACAAACGTGGTAAATTAAAGAAATACATAACCATAAAATCTTAATTTATAAATTCCATGAGACTAGATAAAGCACTTTTACTTTGACGACATTTATTGACTAAAATAAGGAAGAACTATTTAGTTAAGAAGATTGCGATACGCACGTATGTTTGTTATGCAGGTCAAATGAAAAAGAAAAGATGCGACTTAACTGCATGAGGCACTAGAATTACCACGTAAACTTCAAATTTATTTATTGTAAGTAAAGTTAGATTTTTATGGTTTTATTCTTACTTAATTAACCATGTTTGTTAGTAAGATTCTATTCTTATGGTTCAATGCCATAAAATTCCAGGATGTTATTTTTTTGGATTTTAAATAGTTCAATTCCCGGGAGTGGCAAGCGAATTTCCGAAAAAAATTGAATGTAGTTTTGTTTCTTTTAGAAAATAAAGGAATGTTTCCTTTGAGTAAAATTATCTATCTCTAAGTAATAGGTACTTATTAAGAGTACTTTCCCTCCAGGTGGCATTACAAAATTCCACCCTGTATATATGTGGATTTTACTTTGTGGAATTTATATGTATTTATATGTATCTGACTTAAGTAGGTACTATTTGCTTACGTTGAAAGAAAGCATCGTGAGGATGCCCACATACCCTAGAAGAAATTCGAAGAGTACTTATGTCTGATTCACTAACCGGCATTAGGCGAGCGTGTGTGGATTATAACCTAAAAACCCTATCAGTTCGCTAAATAGGGGAGAGGAGACCTGAGCCCAGCAGTGGGACATTAATGGATTAATGGAGAGCCCCTTATGAAGTACCGCAGTCGTCTTTATCGGCAGCACGTGGATACCCTATAAAGACGAGGCAATGAGGGCAATCATAGACTTGAGGCAAATTGTCACAGAAACATTGTTAAATTATTGTCTCTTGACTCTTCTACCTACCAAGTATGTGAGTGCTCATCATCATCAGCAACCCATTAATGTCCCACTGCTGGGGGTTGTAGCAGAAAATAAATAAGAAGATTAGCGCCATCTAGTAAAAAAAAAATTAAACAGTTTTTCATTCACTCTTTACATCATTCATTCTATGATCCAAACACTTTTGTTTATTTTTTATCTGTATGTCATACAAATCAGCGCAAATTAATGTTAATCTTTTTTAACAACTTTGTTGTTTCATGGCTAACATTTTTGTTATTTCATGAATATGTTAAACATACAACAATCTATGAAACTGCTAGTGTATAGTGTTAATTACTAATAAAAACATTATAATGGTCAATAATTATAAATTTTTAATCTGCTTTACCGGTTTGCTTATAGCGCCATCTTGATATTTTTTCTGAGAACTACTTAGTGCGGATAATAAAACAGTACCCATTTTGTTAGTCATTTACAACCTATTTAACTAAATTGAAATATGTAAGGAATAAATCTCTAACTATAATTAGTAATCTTTTTTTTTATATCGATTACATGTAACATTGTGAATAATTACGATGTATTATCCGTTTTTAATGAAAATATTCGTAGTTACCGCCAATTGCAGTGGCGTTTCGGCCATTTTGTGAACCCCGCTACAGGAAGTGAGTGTTATAGGTGCTACGCAGGCGCAAATTGACCTTTCGGTTGAAGAACCCGTCGGTCACATGTGAGTGTCGATAAATATCTTAGTTTTATCGTGAATCCCTTATAAATAGTTATTATTCTTGTTTTCGTAAGTATTTTCTATAGTGAATATAAATTTGTGCATATACGGCGGTATCGCAGTGTGGAATTTGTGTAATTTGTAAAAATGTAATGTGCCGCGGCGCCGGCACGTTTGTCAAATCGCTATTTTTTTTCGCTATCTCCGGATTTGGCATAAAGATCAAGTTCACATTCTGTTAAGTTTTCTACGTGATTGTATCGGTGCATAGGTGATTTAAAACGGTTTGTGGTTTTGTATTTTTTGTGTTGGCCTTATAGAAGACATGGTCAAGATGTCTCTCGTGTACCACATGTTCGGGCACCACACCATCCACTCGGTGTCGTCACCACCACCTCGTGTAACGCTTGATTTAATTCATTAATTTTTATTTAACTTGAGTATCCCTGTATTTTTGATAACATTGGCCACCATAAGGTCGATGTCAAGTACTACTTACTCCCACAAAGGTTTTTCTTTTTCTTTGCACCTTGATAGGTGGGGTTAGGTCCGTGTCAAAATTTGGAAAAACATACGTTAGTCATTAGCATTTTAATTATTTACCACAATACGTGTTCGTATTTTCACTTTTATTATTATTCCAGATTGAACTACCTTTTAATTAATATTTCTAAATTTAGAACGAGTCATTAAATTAACCAGTAAATAGGGTTAACTGCACTAATAATACATGTAAAACATGTATTGAGATATAATTTCTTTGTTCTTTTAGTAAATTGTTTGTATTAAATGTCCTGATAATATTTATAATATACATACCTATGTAAATCTTTGACATTAGTTCTTACTTATTTAATTCATTATTTATTTTGAAATCAAAATTATCAAAAGAAATGTGTGAAAGCATGACAATGCTGTATTGAATCAACATGATATGTCATAAACACATTGCCAGAAATAACCTAGACACAACTTTCATTTTGTTGCCATTCCATATGTAAATAAATTTTACTGTTAAATTATATGCCTCTTCTGTGACACATCCCTAATTCATACTAAATTTAATTACCTAACTGTATGTTTTTCAACTTAATCATCAAATTAAATGTAACTAACTATTCCTGTATTATGCTTCCTTATATTCTAATAGGATTCTTGGAAACCAGTTATCGAGGGAACCATATGGTTACAATCTAGCAAAACCATGCAACTTAGAAGTGTTTATCACTATTATGTATAGATAGGTATTTTAATTTGTTGCCTTCATAAAGATGTCTAGTATTAATCTGAGTACATAACTCACGAACTTGGTTCTATATACCAATGTTCGTTCAGAAGTTACTCGGACAGTATATACCAGATCTGACAAAGCGTCTAATACCATTATTTCTGTGGCTTTAGATCGTAGTTCACGATCACATGTTTCTATAAATAGGTACTTAATACTTGTTGTTGCAACTTAGTGTCTTTTTTAAATTTAGAAAAAAGATGTATCTATCTGGTTGCAAATTAATATTTTATAGCCTAAAATTAGCATTGAATTACTCTTGAAAGTAAGAAGTTAAAGTGCTTGATCTAAGTTGCAATTGGACAGTTGGTGTTAGAATTTTTTCTTGATTTGTTTATGTCAATCTTTTTTGGAACTTCTGTGTTTTAGGTGATAACTACCACTTTTGGTATCCTTTGGTCTAGTCATCAAAATGTGGGCTTTGTAATTTTGACAGTATCCTGGGTCCATCATTTCATTTTAGCCTACTGTAATCCACTGCTGGATATAGGCGGAGAGAGACAACATGTGTCATAACACCCGGTCCTCCACCTTCCACATCACTTTAAAATTTTACCATAATGTTGTTTTCACTTTTCACCAGTAATGGAGTTCATTAACATGTGGGTCAGTGACCTGTGCCAATTTTTTCGTCACTTTAATGTGAATCATATTCAACAGTTATTGCCAAGGTTTCTTTAGTTAGCAGCTCTTTATGAATTGCCAAATACTATATCCAGTTGAATAGTAGTGTTGGTATTGGTTTTATCTATTTGTTAGTGCGAAGTTGAGAAGTTTTGGTTTTGATTTAGTGTTTTGATTGATTGGTGATTTTTGTGACCTTTGATTATTTTATCATTGAATTCAGAGATCTGTAGTGTCATTAAAAGTGAAAATGCTTTGTAAATAATATCACTTCACCATCATTATAGATTTACTTTCTAGTACGCTCTTTATACATGAGACTTGAGGATACAAATTTTGAAGGGTTTTATTGTAATTTAGGATAATTTGACTTCTAAGGGTTAGGTACCTTTTGATAATTTTGCAATTACCATGTAAGCACTATATTTTTTTTTATACATCCTTAGGTTTTATATTCATCAATTAGTTTTATAATCATTAATTTTACATTATCTCTAATTTACCAGATCACTCCTGACCGTAACTATAACTCAGCACAAACACAATGGCTGACATCGAGGACACACACTTCGAGACCGGGGACTCTGGTGCCTCGGCCACCTTCCCCATGCAGTGCTCTGCCCTGCGCAAGAACGGTTTCGTCATGCTGAAGGGTCGTCCCTGCAAAATCGTTGAAATGTCTACCTCTAAAACTGGAAAGCACGGACATGCTAAAGTTCACTTGGTTGGAATTGACATTTTTAACGGCAAGAAGTGAGTATAATATTTATTAACTGAATGCAGGAAAAGATGTAAGCAAAAAGGTGGCCTTAATGCCGGGGTTATTCTCTACCAGACAACTTTAGGGTGATGCAGAGACAAATAGCTAAAATATCTACTTTTTACTATTTCACAGTCACTGTGTCGAAGCGGTTATATCGGTCGCCGCGCCACTACCATCGCAAGGCCGAGCGACGTGGGTTCGATTCCCACACAAGACAAATATTTGTGTGATTCATAGATATTTCTTTTGAGTCTGGGTGTACTTTATATCCGTTAAATGTATGTTTGTAAAGGCTCTAGGCAACCAATCCTTGGGTATACATAGCCTTTAAAAAAAATAGTACCTATTCATGTGTTCTTGGCTCACAAATATCGGAACTGGGTGGTACTACAATTGTAAATAACTGGTTTATTGTATTA
Source organism: Laspeyria flexula (assembly GCA_905147015.1). Taxonomy (NCBI): domain Eukaryota; kingdom Metazoa; phylum Arthropoda; class Insecta; order Lepidoptera; family Erebidae; genus Laspeyria; species Laspeyria flexula. The sequence continues at coordinate 2,813,003 of LR989964.1, read as the reverse complement.
TTAATTTTATAAGCTGCATATAGTTGCTTGCAGACAGAATTAGATAGGTATGTCATAATTTATGTGAAATTATTATAATTTTATTTTTATTGTAGTATCTTATTGCAAAAATGCCATTAGAAGCAATTCATTTCAATTCATAGGTATAACTAATGAGTCAAATTACGTATTTCGTAATACTAACCTATACCTACATAGCATTTAAATGTTTTATTAAATATTTATTATTTAGCATAACAATGATTATATTAATGAATGTGGTTTTAAACAATAAAATGGATAATATTTTTCTTTTCATAGAGCAGATTTACATGGCCTATAAATAATAATCACAATAGCATTCTAAATAAAAACTTTTAAGATTATTATTTAAATTAATCAAATAATATGCTTGTCAGTGCAAGCTCTTTTATATTATTCATAAAATTTATATTGAGTGGTGAGTAAATATTGACAGACCACCTCTTTTAGTTTTTTGATTATTAGTTATTAGCAACTTATAAAGTTGTGCATTTTATTGTCATACAATTACTATCTCGGTATTTTAAAATTCTTAAGATTCCAAGGAGTTGCAATCCACAAAAAAGATTTTATTTTATTTGAATTTTTATTCTTCATACTATAACAACATTAAAAATTACACTAATTCCAATTTTAAATATATTTACTCCACTCCACTGGAACAATGCTACTAGCAACACACTTATGCATAAAACCTATGTGGATGTGTGCATCTACAGTACCTAGAAACCTCTATAGCATTTGTTAATTGCAATACAAAAACAACATGCATTTGAGTCAACATCTCTTTACATAACAATTATTAATTACATACATAAATCACGCCTTTTCCATAACAGAAGGGTAGGCAGAGACCAATTCTTGTTCGAATATTATTTCTTTCGCTTGTTCAACATCAATCTTGAATTATAAAAAAGAAAGGTAGATGAATGTTGAAGCAGTGAAAGAAATAACACTCGCCGGTTTATTATTTAGGGCTTAAACACTGCGAATCGGCGATTTCGTGCGGCAAGGCATCTTCCGTCCACGATTCCAGTGTCCGTTCCTTCGACGACTATCAACACGTAACATCACAGGAATGTGCGAAGCTAGTCAATTCGCAAGTTCTTGCGATGCGTAGTGCGTACTCGTAAATTTCGCATCACAGTTTTGTGTTCAAGTCCTTAAAGAAATAAAAGAATAACAATAACTAGAAGTCACGCGGAGTTCGCTCCCGTCGTTCTTTATTTGGCCTCTGCTCAGCTCCTATTGGTCTTAGCGTGATGTTGTATAGCCTATAACCTTCCTCGATATATGGGCTAACACTAAAATATTTTTTCAAATTGGACCAGTTGAAAAATTATTTTAGTTAAATCGGACCATTTCCTGAGATCCTAGCGTTCAACAAAACAAACTGCAGCTTTATAATATTAGTATATAGATAATAATCGATGTTTATAATGTTATCAACCACATTAGTTCCTGTAACAACCACAAACCGAGACCATAGAGTCGCGAACTCAGTCCCATACTGTGTTCGTGCTGAGGTTACTCGGACATTATATACCAGGCCCGACTATGCGTCTAATACCCACTACTGTGGCCTTAGATCACCGTCCAGGGGCACATTTTATTAACTACCTACATTTTTGTTTGGCAAGTTTCTTAAGAGTGTTTATACATAAGAACAGCAAACGTCACAACTTAGTGTCATATTTCGTGGTTTACAATGTGTATTATTTAATCGGAGCTATATTTTAAAAATATGTTCAATACGCTTTAAAGTGAGAAGACTTAAAAATTGTGAAAAAGGTAAGAAATCATTGCGTTTGCAAATAACAAATTGGAACTTGCAGGGCGTTGTTAGTGCTAAGCATTACAGATACGTACGTTATTCTAAAAACTGTATTGAACGTATTTTAAAAATATAGCTTCTATGAAATAATAAACTACCCGAAATAAATTTATTATAGGTTCTTTGAATAATAACAGGGCATTCAAAAGAAAATATAATCTACATCTACACTAATATTATAAAGAGGAAAACTTTGTTTTGTTGTAATGAAAAGACTCAAAAACTACTGGACCGTTTTTAAAAATTCTTTCACCATTCAAAAGCTACATTATCCACGAGTAACATAGGCTAAATTTTATTTTTTTTAAAATAGGGTTCCGTAAGATATTTGGTTTTTCGGACACAAGGTGTAAAAAATCAACCAGAAAAGTTACCTACTTATTTTGCGTACGCTGCCTAAACTATAAAAGATAGAACCATAAAATGTTCTAATTAATTGTAGATCTTATAAATATCTACAAAAAAGCCCGCGACACACTATACCTATCTATGCCGAGTGAGGCACAACAACCATTTTTTTATTTAAAAATTTTTGACCTGGGAATCATTTTGCTGACCGTGTCTTTTCTGGGTAGGCTTTTTGCAGCGGTAACCGACATCCACGCGGGCGGAGCCGCGGGCGACCGCTAGTTTATAATAATTTATAGTTTTTATCAAAGTAAATTACTTATATCATATAATATTTTGTAGAAGTGTGTAAGTCTTAAGTACCCACTTATTGACTTTTCATAAGCGTTGAAATATTTTAGTGGGTTAATCTTATCGATTTTACTTGAATAACATAGTAACAAGTATATTATTATGATACAAATGACCTTACATTATCGTTTATAAATAGATGACATTTTAGCAACAATAAAAAGCATAAATACCGTTTTTACATATTCGCCACTGCAGACGCCATGTCTCTTTACAAAATTGTTTCTTTTAACAATTCTATGAAGCAATTCTTGCAATATAATTTAATATACCCCGCGCTCACATAGGTAGCGTCTCTTATATGAAAACTTTATGTACTTACTGGCCTATATAAGTGACCCTGCTTTACGCTAGAATGAAATGATATAATTATAGAAGTACTAGCTGCTACCCGGAGCTTCGCTCACGTAGGTCTTTGTTTGGCTGTTACTTAGCTCCTATAGACCGTAGCGTGATGATATATAGCCTATAGCCTTCTTCGTTATATAGGCCATCCAACACTAAAATATTTAAAAACTTTTCAACTATATGATATTAGTATAGGTAGTACGTATAGATTTGGCTGAAACAAAAAGGTTTTAAGATACTTGTTTACCCTTTGAACGCCAGAGACGTCTATACACGTAAATTGAAAATGTGCTCACCACGCCAATCACGGCATGGCACGTCAAAATGTACTGTATTTTAAAAGCTTGGCGCTCAAGGCACGGCACCGTTAAGAAGTTTGACGTGTACTTGTTTAAAAATATACATAACAATTTTGTACCTACTACTATATATAATATACTTATGACTAATTTCTGTTTCTAACGTCATTAATCCCCGTGAGCCATGACGTATGTATTTACGTTTGCGGTTAACCTACAGCTTAAATAACGTACTTAGTAGTTAGTAGATGTCCCGGCTTAAAGTTCATTGTACGATGGAATTAAAATACGGTTACCTTACCTCCTAAAATATATTTTATTTGTTGTAACCCTTAGTTATCTTGGGTCGGTAACGCACCAGTGATTTTCCTGATGTTGCAGGCGTCCTTAGGCTTCGGTAATTGCTTACCACCAGGCGGGCCGTAAGCTTGTTTGCCAGTATCGTGATATAAAAATAAAATGCCAATTATGTCTTTCAATCTGCATTCTGTAACATGATTATATAATCTGTATACCTCAAACTTCAAGCAATTAGACGTGAGTAGTCAAGCGCACACTTTCCCCTCTGCCAAAGTACATGAACAAACGTTTCGTGTCCGTTAATTTGTGTGACGATTTCATTTAAGTATGCGTTTATATCTGGACATTTTTCTCATGAGTCTGCGGCAGTGTGTAGATGTTTGCTGTACTTATATGAAAATAAAGCAAGGCAGATAAAGCAAGTGCAAAGGCAGTTCCCGGCTAACTGTTACTGCCCTGACCTCAAATTATTATATCCAAATGTAAACACCTTGTAACATTTGTCACCCAGATACGAGGATATCTGTCCCTCCACCCACAATATGGACGTGCCGCACGTGAAGCGTGAGGACTACCAACTGACTGACATATCCGACGACGGCTACCTCACCCTGATGGCTGACAATGGTGATCTGCGCGAGGACCTCAAGATCCCCGACGGTGACCTCGGCACCCAGCTGCGCTCCGATTTTGATAGTGGCAAAGAGCTCCTTGTAAGTAATTTTGATCAATTAAGTAATTTTTTACTTCCTTTTTAGGCTTAGGCCGAACTAAGGTTAATTTCGCAGTTTAGCGCGAAATCGTCCGAGACGCACGCACTAAGATTGAAAAAATAGTTTTACTGTATCCCAAAATTATAATTCGCATAAGTACAGAATATTACGTGTATTTTCACAATTTGTTTATAACCACCAATATATATCTATAAGTATGCTAATTACACTACTCAAAAAATTCAAACTTAAAAATTATCTGAGGTCTAACTATGCGTTTCTTATTTCTTACACCAAATATGACAGGATTGCATAAATAAAAGTTTTCGGACACATCTCAGTTTTCAGATATAATGGCAGGTCAAAAATAACAATTTTTGTAGGGACTGAACTAATCTTATCAATATTTTGTATGGAAAGGCGAAGTTTTTTGGGACTGGCCGGCTTTTCTCTTGTAGTGCGATTCAGGGGTATCTCGGATGAGGCCCCAACAGTAATCTGCTAGCATTGCGGGCTCCCATCTTCCTTGGTAACGTTTTTCTATCACCGCAACATCTTGATGAAAACGTTCACCTTGTTCATCGCTAACTGAACCCATATTTTCAGGAAAAAAGCATAAATGTGAATGAAGGAAATGTATTTTGAGCGACATATTGCATCCCATTCTATGGTAACAGTCCAATATTAATTTTATTTTATCACGAAAGTCGGGAGATTTGTTGTTACCAAGAAAATTTTTGGCCACTTCTACAAAAGCTTTCCATGCTTCTTTTTCGACTGGAGTAAGTGTAGATATAATAGATGGATCTTCAATCATTTTCTTTATGTCCGGACCTACAAATATGCCTTCTTTAACTTTTGCCTCACTAAGCTTGGGAAACTTTTGCTTAAGAAACTGAAAAGCTACACTTTCGTGATTTAAACGTTTCACGAAGTTCTTAATGAGTCCTAATTTTATGTGTAGCGGCGGTAAAATTATTTTATTGGCTTACACTAAAGGGTCATTCTTAACATTTTTTGTCCAGCTACAAAAGAATGACGTAATGGCCAATGTTCTTTTACAAAATGTTCTGATCGCGCTCGACTATCCCACTCACAAAGAAAGCAGCAATATTTTGTATAACTCGACTGCAATCCAGTTAAGAATGAAACCACTTTAAGATCTGCACAAATTTATTACGCACCCACGATTTATTGATATTTATAACTTCCCGGTCGAAATAATCTTTGTAGCAATTTTTAATTAAGTCCGAAAGTGGTTTTTTCTGCTATTTTGGCGTAAACTCGCCGCAAATGTAACAGAAAAGATCCGGATTGTTTACACACACGCGTAAAATCATAAAGAATATCTATCAAACTAACAAATAGTAACGATTGTGTTAGCAAATCGGTCTAAATTCCAATTTTCCCTCAGTCTAAAAATAATAAACAGATGAAATCTAAAAATATTAAATTTCTCTTTTTTTAGATGTGACAAAAAGTTTTTATTAATGGTGATATTTTTTATTAGTCATCCTGATTATGAAATAGTACAAGCCGAACCAGATATTTTTTTATCGTTGAGTAGTGTTATTGTAAGCTTACCTATATAACCTCTTTCGTTTTAAAATTCAACAACAGAAAATAAAAAAATCTTTGTATATAACATTTCGCGTCTATATCTTGGTACTTCAGTTCAGTAATCTGAGATCCAATACTTGACATTTAAAGTCCTTGTACGTGCCATCCTTTGTGTACGCCAATTTATCTCCTTTGAAAAACATTTTACATTCAAGCCATTCAAGATTGACCTATTAATTATGTAAACCAATATTGAAACGTGAGACACTTTATCAATTTAATGAATCTAGTTATGAAACTTTGGAAATGAATGACTAGCTCCGCGATGTCACCCGCTTTACCCACGGATTCACATTTCGGGATAACCTATATATAGCACGTGCATTATTCAGATATAATCTTTGAATAAATATAAATAAATTCTATATTTAACCTCTCCTCTAACTAGAGAGCTGAGAGGGTTTGGGCCATAATCCACTCACGCTGGCCTAATGCGGGTTGGTGGATCAGACATACTCATAGAATTTCTTCTAGGGTATGTGGGTTTCCTCACGATGTTTTTCTTCACCGTTAGCAGATGATAAGTCATTTGACTAGTACATATAGATTCCACAAAGTGGAATCCACATTGGTACTGCCGGTCGGGATCCAACTTGGACCTCGTGATTTGTACGTCGATCCCTTATCCATTCAGCCTGTTATGATTATTTCACTTCTGCCTAATTCCGTTACAAAGGTTACCCATTGTTAGAAATTTTAGTAATAGGATGATCCAATTTATTTCTTTACTAGATATAAAGCTAAACAATTGCTGAGTAATGAGTAAAAACAAGATGTTTGTACCTAGGTACTGGTGTACCTAACTATACATGCCTTCGAGGCAATTTCGCATTTTATTTGTGGGCATTAAAATTCACGCCGTAATCTTGGGGCATCAATGAAAGATCTTGAATTGAGACTGAATTAATCGCGTCCTTAATTTTTTTTTCTACAATTCATTGCAACATTTAGCTAGGAGTTTAAAAAAAAATAGATAAATTTTTCGGAAATACACGTGCGAATCTAGTACATTTCAATTATCGTAAGCTTTAACATTAATGTTATTATTAAAATAAAATTAATTTTGATTAGTTAGGTAGGGCATTTAATCCTTCGCAGTCAATCACTGATTAAGATATTGAAACACTTAATTGTTGCTTTCGAGTATAGAGTCTCTGATGCATTTCTATAATGTGTTGGTGCTAAATCAACTCGTATATTATATCTCTGCCTCGTACCTGGACTAGTACTGTTACTATTCATATGGATATAGTGGGTTTGAGTACAGCTTTGTTATACTCGGACCGAAATTGATGCAGAGTAGCCAATAACAACATTCTTTATTCAGTTCGTAGCGATCAATTCTCTCTTTGAACCATACCCAATAATTATACTGTAAGGTATACGACGTTGAAGGCTTATATAAAATTTATATGTATCAACTCGCAGTCGACGAATAGGCTATCGATCGAACTATTATTCACAAATTTTAATTCAGTATTATGTCAAAATTGGCATCGAAAATCATCAGTTATCATAACAAAATGCGATAACTTCTTATTGATAAGACATTGTCCGATATGATATTTGTGGGGTTAATCCCTTGTAATCTTCTTTGTAAGAGTGATAGCTAAAATTCTTTATAGTTACTCTCATATCTATGCGTTTGATAACATTATTTCATAGTTAATCTAGTTTGTTTATTAGAAGGCAAAATATTTGATGTCCATAAATGTACATTTGTTTACAATTATCACATCTTTCTTGGATTGATAGCTTGAAAACTACTTATATCAAAGATAGTCTTGTGGTGCATATAGCTAGTCTAATCATATTCATATATTTGCAAAAACTTGCCCTCTTGTATCTTCTATTAAATTTGTAAAAAATATTTCTGAAATGCCGCCGACTGGGCATATTTTACAAATTACCTAATGCCGCCGTATTGCGGCTGTCCTAATGCGGTCATTACTAACATAAAACCTAAACGCTCGGCCAAACGCCCCAGCTCCACTAACGATGTTATATTGTACACAAAACCCTCCTTGCGACAATTTTATTAAACGACCTTACTAAAGTGGAGTCTAAACACTAACTTTTTTCGTGTAAACCTAAAATCCATTTCAAATTTAATTGTTTATTTTATATGTGATCTTGTAAAATGTTTGACATGTTTCAATTGTATTGTTCCAGTGCACCGTGCTGAAGTCGTGCGGTGAGGAGTGTGTAATCGCAGTCAAGGCAAACACAGCTCTCGACAAATAAACCAACTCAGCATTTATAGGGATATACATACATATAATTTTTTACAATCAACAGCTCTTACATAAATGTAAAACATAATACTATGTATAATTTAACATAAAATATTATGGTGTGGCGCGATGTTGGCGTGTTGCCTCCACACACAGCACGCGGGGGCATCTCATGGCTAACGGCGGTAATCTGACCCCGCCCGATTAATAATGCGGTCCAGTTGTTTTAAGGATAAGATGCTAGAGGCACGTGCTCGGTTCTGATCATGGCGCCTCTAGTCGCTGTACTGATACTCGCCGAGTGACACCGCGTCACAATGGCCTGTTGTGGTTCCCGCGCAGCGTCACCGGCTCAGTTCTCAGTAAAGCGAATTGTTGGCCGACCAGCATTGTTACATCAGCGAGCTGACGATTATAGCACATGATAAGATAAATGTAATTGAATAGCCCGAGTGCGGGACGCATATACATTAATTTATTTATACTTAAGCGTAATAGTGTGCCCCTCTTGCGTGTGTGCGGGGCGGGCGCGTGGCTCGCGCCGACCGGCCGGAACTTCACGTTTGTTTTTGTTTTGTTTGTTCTCTTTTCGCTTACAACGTCTCTAAACGTTTAAGTTATGTTGCGCTCCGCGAGCCGCCGAACGTTTGTTGATCGACATCGGTGTGATAAAATTCCCCGTGGTGGATATTATAATGTTTATAACGGTTCATAACCCGATAAAGAGATGGACGCAAACTTGAAGTTATTACCATATTTTAATGCTAAATTAATTAATACATATAAAAAATCAAGAAAATGCGCAAAAAAAAATAGAAATAAAGTAAAATTCTTGAATGTGGTGTGTGATTGATTAGTCCTCTAGTGGGCGCGCGTCAGTGGACGTGTCGCCTCCCTTCACGTGTAACACTTGCCATCTGTTCAAATATCGCCGAGTGCAGTGCTCTGCTCCTGTCGTTTTGACCGTGACGTGCTAAATCGATGAAGACTGACTTGAGAATGTCTCCTGGGAATGACTATCTTCAGGCAAGACTGACGATGCATTTTGTAGAAGAAATAGTTGTTGTGTTATTTGTAAATTTGTGCTCATTTAGGGCTTTCCTTGCTCTCTTTATTTGCTCATTTGAACACATGAGATGTATCACAGTATCGAGTGGCTTATGATTGCCTAAATTCCATGTTTTTAATGTAGTGTTTGGAACGGCCACTCCCTAGCAAGTGTTGCCTGCAAGGGCTGTATAGGGTACCATTCATATGTATCTTAGTGGACTTATCAATATTCTTTTAACATCAGATTGTCAAAGACGATATGATATACGAAAATTAATGTAAGAATGTAAGGTAAGGCCCTATAGGAGAGATATTTTTTTATGCATTCAAAATTAGTACATCGCAGGTTTTAGACTAAAAGTTTAGGCTGTTTATGATTAACAGTTTTGTTCTCTGTACATTTTTTTCGAAATTGCATAATCGTTATTGTTGGTAAAGTTTTTATACTTAGCAGCTTGTAATCAGGTTTTTATTTTATAAAAAACCTAAGGTATATGTAAAGACATCGGGAGGTGTAAAATAAAATACTTTAGTAAACAAAGTAACTTTTCTTTCTGTAAAGTTAAGCTGTTGTATCCCAATGGTACCTTGAATCGATGTATTCCTTCCTCGATGGATATATCTGTAATATCCGAAGCTTAGAATAGCGTTTGCGGACTAAATGTTAATTTATTCATACCATATACCTAGAATATAATTAATTGGTGCACCTATAAGTTATTGTTAGGAATTGATTCTCTTGCACACATGGTCAGTTCGCTTCCTTAGATCAGTACTCAGTAGTTTCTGTAAGACTAGCTATGCCACAGGAAAGGCCTCGCAAGGAGGAGGATCAAGACTGTGTGAACCTCTGTCGCTAAGACCTTAGGTATGTCTTTACATAGACGAACGTCAAGAAATGGATATATTATATAAATTGTCGAATGGAGTTTATTATATCGTTTAAGACTATTTTGCTATTCAAGCAAATGTAAAATTGTTTTAAGATATTGAAAGAACACCATCAACAAAAATGGCGGACAATACAAGAAATTATTGCGGCAATTGCTTACAAGAGGATTTGCGAATTAAGAGGCGTCTGACACAAGATCCAAAGAAAACTCAAGATGGGTAACGCCAAAGTTTCTGATAATCATGGTTATAGTAATGATCATGAGGCTACAGCGGCCCTGATGAGGAGAAGGATGATGAAGCTACACAGAAATACTTAACTGGATGGCAAGTTGCGGAGAGATGCTTAGCTAAATGGAGAGCAGATGGCTAATTCTATAAGGTTTTAATAGGATTTTGGAGAGACGAATTTAAAAATTAAATTTGGTGGCTACACAGGTAGTTGTTATTTAGGCACAGGTTGGTTGATTTCCAGGCGGCACAAACTCGCTCGCTGTGGCAGAAATTGGGTGAGGCTCCATGTCCTGTAGTTAGCATCACTGGGCTGATTTGAAAAGATCCCGTAGTGGTGACGAAATGGCAAAGGCAACAGCAGATGAAACCTCAAAAAGAATTAACAAATACTTAGCAAATTAATAACAAAGATCCAAACAAATTGAGGAAGAAATAAAATGAAATAAATATTGGGTTTCATTTTGCAAATGGAAACCTATATTTAATTCCCCTTTTTACTTCAGGGGTAAAGTGGGATAACATGGAAGTTAGACATACTTTCATTCTAAGTACCACTCTTGACCCATAAGACGCAGAACAGACAATGGTGCGGCGCGAGATGGTCATTTTCACCGCGAACTATACAGCAAAGGGAATTCATTACTGTTAACGCACACGGTGGCAAAAAGACCGCGCCACCAGTGCCCGCCGCGGCATGATCGTGGATGACAATCGACAAACCAATAGCACCAAGCCTGCACCAACGACGATGACGATAGACGATGCGGTTTTTATTGCCGTGCCGTCGCTTGTACAGTCAGCGTCGAATAATTAGTGACACTCAAGGCATTCAAATTTATAGATGCAACCAAAAAGTCAATAATATCGGTACAAGCAGTCTCCATATTGTTGTCAACAATTTACGCGCTCATAAATCGAGACGCTCAAAATGTCATATAGATAGGTTCAATCAAACCGCCATAAATATGGTTAGTCATACCGCCAATGGTATCCAAGCATCCAAGTGTTCAAAAATGTGGATTACATTAGAAACTTGTACCGATATTATTGACTTTTTGGTTGCGTCTATAAATTTGAATACCTTGAGTGCCACCAACTATTTGACGCTGACTGTACAACCCCTAACAATATTAACTTGTGCAAATTACTTATCTGTGTCAGTATGTAGAAAGTGTTGTTGTCATAAGTATTGGTTCCTATAAAATAAAGAAGCAATGTAAGCTCTGATCCTGTGGCATAGCTTGTAGTGTTGAATATATGCGTTGTACGGTCGACTGCTCGTTATCTTAAGACCTTGTGAAGAAGAGATGGTTAAAATTGTAATGATCCAAGTAATCTGCGGATTTTAATTTAGGAAACTTGAAATTATTTTTTATATTGGGGCGTAGGTCAGGTCGAATAACTAATGTGACGGTATTTAGTGCTAAAGTTCTGTATATACGTAAGATTGGATAGATCGATGGATAATGGACTATAGTTTACAAGTATCTTCAATACCCCACTCTTATACAATTGAATGTTTGTCGTGTTAAATGAACAAACACTACCGAATTAATAGCAACGGCCAATAATAAATGTAAAGCAGTAATAAGTACCTATTTAACAGTCTGTCGAATTAAATCTGTACAAAATGAATCGTGAGTTTGTGATTCATAGTTTAGCACCCTTTATGTAGAATTTTGTTTTTATGTAGTCTATTTTGATTTTATTTTACACCCTTTTTATTTTGATAAATATTTATATAATTTTGGCAAAAATATATGGCGTCTGAAAATATGGCCGGAGCAAAATTTATAATAGATCAAGCATGAAAAATGGATGCAGAAACATCACCATTAAACAATCTTAGTAGGTGGGTATAAATAAAGCAATAGGTATATAACCAAATCGCTCTTGCCCTGCAATTGATGGATGTATAAGGCGTTACACAGATGACAGCGCAGGGTGAGCCGGACAATTTCTCTCCGCGAACGATAAAAAAAATAGTTCACATCAAAAAGACACTGCCCTTCGTGTGCGCAGCGCCTAAACTATCCTATCTATACCCTAGTAATATTGTTTGTTTTTCTTACACTTAACGCCTAAACGGCTGGATTGTTTTAGACGAACATTTTTGAACTACAATGGGATCCTGGATGGTAAAGATTACAATTTGACCAAGTAGGTGGCACTGTAATTAACAAGAGATATCCACTTCCAAGTCATGTGAATAAGATCCTGGTTGGAGCAATGAGAGCAACAATCATTTAGTGGTACGACGAGGAATGACAATTCCTTCTCGTGCCACTGGTGGAACGAGATGGTGGCACGACGAGGAATAAGAGAAGGCAAGTAGGTACCATGTACAAAATTTTTCAAAACGCCTGCACATATAGGTAGCGTGTTTTCTTCTCAGAATAATTGCTAACAATGTTTTTGAAGGCGTTTAGTGCCCTATGAATGGAACAACATGTTTCATACTATAATATATAGTAAAGTTGCATTATAATATTTTATATACCTAATCATTTATTTCGCGTATGTAATTTAAATGATGAACACCCATTTTAAATGTTTGATTGAACGCTAGAATCTCAGGAAGTACTGGTCCAATTTGAACCATTTTTTGTTTTGGATAGCCCATTTATCGAAAAAGATTAGGCTATATAACATCACGCTATGGCCAATACCTGAACCGTAACCAAATAAAGAATGACGCGCCTGAATATCAGGATGACGGGTGTACGTTAATAAACAATGATTCAATACAGGTACATGAAAGCAATGTGAGGAATGTGCGTAAAATTTGAAACAATGTGCTTTTATAAAACCAGAGTTATTTCAGAAAGTTAGTGACCCGCCAGCCTGATGTCAGAATGACGGGTGAATTTTTAATACGAGCAAATTGCTTACTGTCTAAACTACACTATTTGTCGGGTTGCCTGTATGAAATCAGCAGGCGTTAAAATATATAATTTTTATTTTCAAAATTACTTTTAAGAGGGTTCATACATTTTCAAGTTGCTCGCAAATAGGTTTTTAAATCACGCACACAGAGCCGAAACATGCACACTTCTCTAATGCTGTGTGGTACAACAATATAGCGCGTACTAGTGAGTTTGGTATTTTTTAACCTCGTATTTTGTTAAAGGTGGATAAGATAAAATTTCAAATTAAATTAATCAATAATTAATTGTAATTAATCGTATTGTATTCTATAAACAATTAAAATACAATTTTATTAGAAAGAAAGAAAAATACAATTAATTTTATTTTAGACTAACAAATAATTTCTCAATAAACTGCGGCTGATATGATGATGATGATGAATATGACTATTTGAGGTCAAAGTGGTGAATATGTCCGCCATTTTGAACTTTGTTGTTTTTGGGCTGATCGACTCCAAAATCGATATCTGACAATCCCACTGATCACTGGGCATAGTTCTGAAGTCAAAATTGTAAAAATGCCCGCCATCTTGAACCTTGTTGTTTTTGGGCTGAGTGAAACCAAAATCGATATCTGACAATCCCATTGGTCACTGGGCATAGTTCTGAAATCAAAATTATAGAAATGCTCGCCATCTTGAACTTTGTTGTTTTTGGGTTGGGTGATACCAAAATCGATATCTGACAATCCCACTGATCACTGGGCATAGTTCTGAAGTCAAAATTGTAAAAATGCCCGCCATCTTGAACCTTGTTGTTTTTGGGCTTAGTATAATAGTAGTAAGCAATTTGCTCGTATTAAAAATTCACCCGTCATTCTGATATCAGGCTAACGGCTCACTAACTTTCTGAAATAACTGGTTTTCTAAAAGCACATTACTTCAAATTTTACGCACATTCCTCACATTGCTAGAAAATTGCTTTCATGTGTATAATAAATAAAATAAAAATCATCCTGATGTTCACCGACGCGCGACTTTTAGTGTAATGATGAAATAAAACTGAAGTGGCCTTAAATATGACTGGATACAAAATTAGAGAAAAAATATGAAAATAAGTGGGCTTTGCCTACCTTTGCCTTTCCCGAGTGAAGTATATTGGGAAGAATTAAAAAAAAATAGTGTAAATAATTCTTTCCATTGAGCCTTTTGAGCAGCATGCGGCATTGTTAAATTAATTAAGTTAAAATTGTCATATCAAATCAAAAGAATAAAATACATATATTTGTATAAAAATTATTATATTATATTTCATAATTCGTCATCGGAGCTATCCGATATTTCTATTACAACAAAAGGATCTTCGATATCAAATATTGTTGATATGTAGTTATCACCTAACTCGTTCAATAAACGTTGAATATCTAATGGCTGTGGTTCTTTTTTAATTTGGGTTTCTAAACTAGTATTTTTTTTATCTGAATGTTCAGAATTATTCATATGACTTCCTTTTTTATCTAGAGGTAAAACTTTAACACTATCCAAATCGGTATTAGATTCTCTGCTTTCCAGATCATTCGAGTCAGAAATATTCTGGTTACTTTTGCTTTCTATATCTGGAGGTTCAACTTTAACGCTAATATTTTCCAACTCGGTACTAGGTTCTCTATTTTCCAGAACATTGGATTCAGAAATGTTCTCAATACTTCCTTCTAATTCTGGAGGTTCAACTTCAAAAATAATACGTCCGAACTCTGTATTAGATTTTTTATTTTCCAGAACATTAGAGTTAGAAAAGTTCATACTTCCTTCTATATCTGGAGGTTCAACTTTAAAACTAATACGTTCAATCTCTGTACTAGGTTCTTTATTTTCCAGAACATTAGAATCACAAATGTTCATACTTCCTTCTATATCTGGAGGTTCAACTTTAAAACTAATACGTTCGAACTCTGTACTAGGTTCTTTATTTTCCAGAACATTAGAATCACAAATGTTCATACTTCCTTCTAATTCTGGAGGTTCAACTTTGAAACTAATACGTTCGAACTCTGTATTAGGTTCTTTATTTTCCAGAACATTAGAATCAGAAATGTTCATACTTCCTTCTATATCTGGAGGTTCAACTTTAACACTAATATGTTCCAACTCAGCACTAGCTTCTTTAATTTCCAGAACATTCGATTCAGAAATACTCTTATTACTTTCATTTCTTTCAATATCTTTGTCAGGAACATTTGTCTCCGACATATTAACTTCTATATTTACCAGTATATCTGAAGTATCTTGAATGTCCGAATTTATATCCATTACATATATATTAGAAGCGCCTATCTTTTTTAATGTACCCAAATCAGTATATATGTGTACATTTTGTCTGTTTGCTACAGGATTCCGACCTGTATTTGTTATATTCTGTATGGATGTTGAACCTAAGTTACTATGTACATTATGATTGTCAGTGCTTTGTGGTGATGTGTTAGGTATGCAGTCTATATTTTCTAAACTCTCTCGTGCATTCGGTACACAGTCTTTCGTTTTTGCTTTCTTTTGTGGTGTTAAATCTGAATCGCTTTCTGAGTCAGAACTAATAGCATCTTCTATAAGTTGCCTCGCTCTGGCTAAACGAGCTGTCAGTAACTTCGGTTTGCGCTGGTATTCCATTGTAGTATACCTATAAATAAAAATAATAATTTGGTATGTTTTATGGCACTGTGTTCTGGCCCAACCATGTTCGGGCCGGCGAGTCCAACATCACCGTCTCGTTTTCTCACGAGGCGGTATGCGCAAACGCATGTGTCCATTTATGTGCTTTGAGCATGCTCATTTAGGAGTTAGCATGAAAGTATGCCACTATTGAGCAGTTGCTAATTATTAGCATGTGTATCGAAACACTGCTAATAATGAGCATGCTCATTGCGAGTTTGCTCAAAAATCGACAGTCGTGCGATTTATGGGCATGCTATGCTGCAGTGCGGGTGAAAAGGGGCATGCTTTTAGAATGATCAATCGTTCGCAGCAGGTGCGCGTGACGATTTCACGCTAAATATGTCTCGCTGGGGCGATGTTAAAATGTGTTTGTTTTTTGTGATTTTTCACTACCTGCACTGGAACACTGGCAGGGAACATGCTAGAATGTCGATACCGAAGCTTCTAGCATGACATTTTATAAGCATGTGTAACTGTACCTTTACATATTTTAGCATGCTAATGTTGAGTATGCTTTTATATGAGCATGTGTGTCAGTAGCTTAAGTAGCAATTTTTGTCTTCTGCATATTAAGGTCTTTTTCCACCAGAGTGGCGAGACGAGACGAGGCGAGACGAGAATTTAAATCGCACTGACCCTTTTCCACAAAAAATAGCCATCGCGAGCTGGCGCGTGACCGCCGCGCCGCTCGTAAGTTTCATTAGATAAAGATATAGGTACAGTGAAAAATGTGGGTACTCCATGAAAACAAAAGAGCCGTGCAACCATCTACGTCACGCACAAATAATATTAAGCAAGTACCTATGATAAGGATAGTTGCAAGTGTGTACTTCGTGTTAACAGCGACCTCTAGTAGAAAAGGCTTGTACTATCATGACGGTATTCTCAGGTAATAACACGGTAGTAAGTAGCAACGAACAACAATAAGCATTTCGCGAGAAGCGTGTTTCTGTTGCAAAGTTCATTTCAATTCTCGCCTCGCATATTCTCGTCAATCCACATTGTTTCCACCAAAGATGCGCTGGGAGAGGATTGAAAATTTGCCATACAAATTTCTATTCTCTCCTCACCTAGCCACTCTGGTGGAAAATCACCTTTATTATAAAATTCAACCAATGGCATGCCTGTCGTGCTATCCACAACGTATCTGTCAAAATTTGCTTACCTATTTATAATTTCATTTTCATTTGCCTTAGCTATTAATTTATTTTCTTCCAGTCTTCGATGTAATAGCGGATCTTCGTTGGCAGGGTCGTAATCATCTACATCTTTATTTTTCACTAAACTCATTAAGTCCTTGTATTCTCTCTTTTGACGTTTTGTGCGTAAGGCCTGGCCGCAATGAGTGAACAATGCTATTGCTGTAAAAAGAAACATTTTTTTTAAAATGTGGATTATAATTATAACTTGTCCTATTGGAAATCTCTTGAGGAGGCCAATGTCCAGCAGTGGACTTCCTGCGGCTGGTTTGATAACAACATTTCACAAGTTGATGATAATTTATTTAATAATCTTTGTTGTTCAGGAAAAAAAAAAACAAATAAATCACTGGTCTCTACACTAGGATTCCCTGTGTCATGGAGGCTAGTCTCGTGGTACAGACATACAATAAAATAAATATGTATCACAAAAGTAAAGAAAGGCTACACAAAAATAAAAATGAAAGACATGGCATGGCATCTTGTAGTGTGTGTGTCTTATCTGTGAGTTCGTTTTAAAGTTGTTCAAAGTTTTGAATTAAGTAGTTTCTCTGTGTCGTCATAATCCAGATCTTTTAAATAGTCTTAAATTTTTTTTTTTTGCTTCTAATTATTTAATCTAAAAGCGATGGTGGCTGAATGGATACGGGACCGGCGTGCAAATCACGCGGTCCTAGTTCGATCCTTACCGGCAGTACCAATGTGGATTCCACTTTGTGGAATTTATTTGTACTAATCAAGTGACTTACCATCTGCTAATGGCGAAGGAACACATCGTGAGGAAACCCACATACCCTAGAAGAAATTCTATGAGTATGTCTGATTCACCAACTAGTTCGAGGAGAGGAGACCTGAGCCCAGCAGTGGGACATTAATGTTGTTACGAATTTAATCTAATACATTTTTATTGAGATACACTTATTATAATTATTTTGTTTTAAGAAGGTGAAGAGAGACAGAAGGTTCGTACCTTCTAATCTCTCTTCCTCGACCATTGACCATGTTTGTACCTTCTCATTTCTCGATTTCTATCTTAATTATTTTCTTGTTTCGTCCTTTTTAGACCCCTTTTGAAACTTAATTCTGTCATTATACCTAAGTATGTAACGTGTGAAGCCGACGCATAAATAGTAAAACACGTCTTTTTTTTTCGAAAATATTCATGAATAATCAAATATGGTGGTACAATGTCATTGAGATAGGTACTATGTACTTACTTACTATTTTGTCTCCTTTTTCTGTTAATATACATAAGTATCTAACGTGTCAAGCCGTGGCACGCCTTTTTTCAAAAATATTCATGAATAATAAACTCTGGTGATACGAAATTCTAGGCGAGCTAGTTTTAAATTAATAAACAAAAATATAATCACCTTCTCTCATGATTTCATTTTGACTCCAATTCAGTTTGTCGAGACTGTTGGACTGTGTGACGCATCGTACAACATCATGGAAGTCAGGCATTGGCACCATTCCTGTCTCATCAATTGTACTGTTCAGGAACTTCTCAAGCCTCTTCACAGGCCCGGGTGGATGCCCATCCAATACATGTAAACGTACTGTACGTCTTTTTGTTATATCAACGTCGTCACTGCCCGTTAATTTACATAACCTTCTATATAATGTTACTATGTTGGCTTTGTATCTGTGAATAAAAATAATAACATTTCACACATTTACACAGCGCCATCTAGTCCCAAATTAAGCAATATTTGCTTGTATATGGGTAATAAGCAACTGATATACTACATAAATACATATCACAAAGAGGAAAGATTTATATTTTTGTAAGTAACAAATAAACTTTTACAGTTAAACGTTAGATAGCTACATTATCACTGAGTAACATAGGCTATATAATACGACGCTACGGCCAATAGGAGCTAAGCAGAGTAAATAAAAAACGACGGGAGCGAAGCCCCGCGTGACTTCTAGTTATAGATTACTACTACGAAACTGATACTACGCCAACAGGCCAGGCCCCCTAGGCAAATGGCAATCGCTTCAATCTTTCTAATGACATGTCATTTCAATACATTTGAACACATCCTCTTGTCATAAGCTATCGACATGTCACGTGATCAATGTACTAATTTGACATGTAGATAGAATAGACAGATCGAATCGATTGCCACTTGTCTAGGGGGGCAGTATTATCTGATTACCATGACCCTGATAAAATTTGTAAAAGTGCACGGTGCATAAGTGCTACTTACTTATCACAGAGTATGTATGGTGATTCTTCATCGTCACTCGGTACTTCCTGCTCTTCTAACTCTAATATTTTTTTTTTGTTGTTTTTAATCATTTCTTCAATGGAACGGATTTCTTCGTTTCTAATCTCCTCATCAGTTACACAATTCCGTGGGACTAGAAGATCATCAACTGAATAATTTTCTGTTTTATTATTTTCTGTAACGGGAACTTGTTTAATTTCTTCACTGCTTTCTACTAATTCAATATCACTATTTTCTTTATCAGTCTCATTACTGCCGTTTATTTCATTCTCATTATTTTTATTTGTTTCACTGTTTTCTTTGTTAGACAGTTCGCTAGCATTGTCATTGTTAGTCTCTTCCACAAACATGATCTCATCTTTATCGCTATCATCATCATCAACTTCTAAAGTAGCAATAGCCTCATCTGACTCTTCAGATTGATCCAAATCTATAACATCTACCTGCTTACGTTGTTTATATTTACGACGTTTTACAGATTTCTTTACATGTTCTGTAAACAAAATGTTAAGATCAAAGTTATTAAAGTTTTGTTTTCAAGCCCATTAAAAAAGCTTTAGAGCTTCGGAAAATAAAACATAACAAACTAAGCCAGCTAGTCAGATAACTCATAGTTAGAACGCTAGAACAATATAAAACAAACGGAGCCAAGGCTTCCCAAATTGGCCCAGAATCTGGTATTGTGTATGATTAATGGCAATAAGCTCACAATAATGCACATAAAAATGCTAATGCTGACTTTTTTGAAATTATAGCCAAAGAGTAACAAAACTCTTATACAAACCTTTGATTTTCTTTCTTTGACTACAATGTCTTCGGTTTTTCTTAACATTTTGAGCTATTGTTATTAAAGGCACTTTTTTTCTTAATGTCCGAGCTTTCAGCTCTTCACATAATGTCTTTATATGCAAGAATTTGTGAAGAGGGTCATACTTTAAATTACTTAAAATTTTATTTAACACCTCTGTGATTGAATCGGACTCTTTTATTTTATTATCTAATTCTTCGTATAATGGCAGTAGTATTTTGTTAATCACTCGTAATACTCCGTGATTGTTTTCAACTTTTTGGCAACGATTAATGATTTTATTCATCAATGTGTTATTCTTGAGCAATTTTATGAATGAAGCTTCCTTGTCTGTGTCTGTAATAATTTCTGTATCTGTGTGCAAAGTTGGTGTCTTCCCTCTTTTCGAGTTAGAAGGTGATGGTGGTGTTAGCTCTTCATCTATAATAATTGTGTCCTCCGTTGTAGATTCTTGATTTTTATTATTGTTTATCATTTCAGTGGGCTCCACCTGTAAATTAATTATAGTTTAGTTAGTCATAAGTTTTCGATTTATAGCTATTAATATCTAAAAGTTTCTAATATTATTTAATATCTTCTCTTGTTTGTGGCCTGCTGATCTGATTTGACTAATTTATTGGTGTGTTTGGTGGCATCTAGACGATTTAAGAAAATCAAGTCCATAATTTTTTTTATATAATATTTTAGCTACTAATTTAATAACTCCTCTTTTATTATTTCATTATTACAGAGAAATTATTATCTCTCCAAAGCCATGATCATCCTGATCCTGATGTCTAATGACTGTTCAGCAGTCATTAGACATCCACAGCTGCATGTGGGCCTTTCTTTTTTTTACCTCACAATGGCAGAACTTGGGAAGTAAGTACGAGGGGTCCATAAGTAATGATAAATGGGCATATTAATAAACAATAATATTTTAAATATATTGTTTAGCCCTTTACAACTTTACTGATAAAAAATTGTATGAATCCGTTGGTATTTTGCAGAGCTACATGTATTTGAGTGTGGGTAGTGAGGGAGATGCGATGGTGGCTGAATGGATAAGGGACCGGCGTGCATATCACGCGGTCCGAGTTCAATCCCCACCGGCAGTACCAATGTGGATTCCACTTTGTGGAATTTGTATGTACTAGTCATGTGACTTACCATCTGCTAACGGTGAAGGAAAACATCGTGAGGAAACCCACATACCCTACAAGTAATTCTATGAGTATGTCTGATCCACCAACCCGCACTAGGCCAGCGTGAGTGGATTATGGCCTAAAACTCTCTCAGCTCTCTAGTTAGAGGAGAGGAGACCCGATCCCAGCAGTGGGACTTAATGGGTTGCTGATGATGAGTCAGGGAGAAATAAGAAACATGAAGTAAAAGCATCATTAAGCACCTCTGCCTGAAAAAATATGTGAAAGAAAGATATACATTGTTACATATCGTAAATATTGGGGGACAGTGCTCTTCCAAATTCCACACTTACATAGTATAACATCCACTGAAGATGAACAGGGGGCAGAACGCTCATCGACGATCCTTTGTGACAAAAAACCATGCGATGGA
Organism: Laspeyria flexula; assembly: GCA_905147015.1. Taxonomy (NCBI): domain Eukaryota; kingdom Metazoa; phylum Arthropoda; class Insecta; order Lepidoptera; family Erebidae; genus Laspeyria; species Laspeyria flexula. The sequence goes on along the minus strand of LR989964.1, from coordinate 2,791,384 downwards.
TGCTAAGAATGTTAACCGATGAGCAGACGTAGATGTGAATTTCGGAAACAATATTACTATTAAGCCTATGTTAAGAATACTACTGTGAGAATGTGTAAAAATATTTTAGAAGCTCCTCTGATATTTATATTTATATGTAATGTGTAATACCTAAAAGAAAAAGGATTACTATAATTATTATTATTACTTACCATAACAACATCATCATCATCTATAACGACAGCAGCTTCTTTCATTTTTAAAATAATAACATGTGTTATCAGGATACAGAAAAATCACTTGGAAACGAATCACTTTGCAGTATCAAGTGTACTTTATTGTTCTAATAGTTCCGAACATTTATATGTATTAAGAAATACTTTAGATAAGGCTGCACCATGGATCTCCCCAAATAAGTTATTTTAATAATATGGAAATGGAAACAAGGCATTCATCAAGAGCACAGAACAATCAAGAGGCACTATGTTTTTGACATTACAATGTTTGATTTGACAGTTTGCTGTTTGACACTTATGGAAATTTGACGTACAATAGGTAGATAGGTATTTTTAAAACTTACGTTCCGTTTCTAAACGTTTCTTTGACAAAAGTTATATTCTTCTTCTTTGTTAAGTTTAAAATTTAAATAATGTACACCATTATCTACAGAAGGACCGATGCACGATGTAATAAATGTGTCCTGGAGTGGAGACCGCAACTTGGCAAGCGTAGAGTAGGAAGGCAGCCAAAGAGGTGGACCGACGCGCGACGCGCGACGACGACGACGGCAACCGAGGCGATGAGCGATGTCCATAAAAAGGACGCTGGGCCGGACGGACTGGATGCGAAAGTGTAGCTGACACTCACTGGCTTGGTAACCATCAGGAATTTTAATTCACAAAGTTTATACCTAACTAGTCGGTTAATTGTTCAAGAGATAAAAGGGTAGGTGGCCGATCAGCCCTGATTCTGAGCTGTCGGAATATTTTCGGCCGGAAATATCAGTTTAATTAAAGTTAGAAAACATTATGTTAAAGAAATAGATAGTTGTAGGAAAAAATCTTATATTAATCAGTTTTTTATTTTCTATACGGTAGACTATTTTGTAACATTAAATAACTGAAGCCGTAAAAATACGTCGTACTAAGATTCGAAAAAGGTTACGATCCGGGAGCAATCATTTGCCACATTTAGGTATAACAAAATAATTGGGCACCTAGGGAAGATTTGTTTTCTACCAAATTTTTTGGTGATCTAAATAAAAATCGTCAATCACACGATGCGATAGGCGGATGACCGTGTGTTAAGGCGCATGTTAGGAGAGGCCTAAATTAGGGGTTGAGAAAATAAAACATGACGTCCGCGGACGTATCTGTCCAAATACTCACAAGAGTTATGATACCTAGGTGTATATTATTACACAGAGTACTTTAATATTATACAGGGTGTAATTAAGAAAGTTTATTGACATGATATCTAATTTTACAATAAATCCCATCCCATGTGTGGGACTAACCGGTTTGCGGTAAGCAGAAAAAAATAACTTTAATTTTTTACTCCAGCCAGCTAGCGCACTGCACAGGTTCAAAAATCTACTCATCTACGCTTCGGTTTTTTATTCCATAACCCAACTGGTTACCATAGGTATTTATTATCTTACATACAGAGTTTGGAAAGGAAAAAATAGGCTTGTTATATAATGACAATCCAGTTTATTTCAATAAAAAACTAAATGCAGATAAATATATATTTAGAGAGGCCAATTAAAATTTATTGTTATTATGTGAAATAAATTGCAACATTAAATTGGCTTGTTGCTGTTAATCTAAACATTACATAATAATGTATACCATATCTCTTATTATATTATAGAACCTTATGTTAAAAATACACTTTTATAAACTACAATAAAAGAAAATACTAAGCAATAAAATGCAACATTAAATGAGATGGATGATACTAGGGAGAATTTAATTCTGAATACTTTACGAGTCGATTTTTACAATTGTGTACATCACTATTTCCAATAATATCTCTATGAAGACAAAATATATAAATATAAGGACTATTTTGTTCAAAGCACCATAGTGGCCGCATTGATTTATTTCTAAATTCAATACACTATTTAATAATTAGATGAGAAATATACTTTTTTTATATTAAATTATCCTTCATAAGTTTTCACAATTTCGTTACATTCAAAGTTCTCTTCGTGACCGAGCTATAATTAACACAATTTTTACCCAATATCTCCACCTCATCTGAAACATAAATTATTAAATATTAATAAAGCAAATTGGAAGCTTTAGGTTCTGATTGACAGAACTAAGGGGACAACCTCTCTAGGTAGGCCGCGGCTCAGAGTTGCCCTACCAGTGCCAACTTCCATGAGTGGCGGTAACCGCTTACCATCAGGTGGGCCACCTGCTCGTCTGCCACTACAGGCAATAAAATCCCAGTAGGAATAAAGGGTCCCATCATAGTAGGCGCCATAATCAACCGAAACATTTTATTTTTTTATTTATTTATTTATCATACAACATACATCTACCATTACAGTTACCCAATTCGATAGTGTAGAATAATAATATAGTACATAATAAATATTTACAGGTACACAACTTACATACTAAATACATTTACTTCCTACTACATAATACCCTACAGGTCGTCTGAGTGAAGTCATTTAATGAACAATTAAACAGATCTAGTTCCTCAGCCACCGAGTTGAGCGTGCGCAGCGCGCGAGTTAACGGTGCGTTATATAGTAGTCCTGTGCGCGCACTCGGCACCACTAACAGGCACACACATAACTGCGACTATCATACTTGATTGCTTTGTGAAAATTACTATTCCTCGTCATCTGAATGGAAATAAATAATATACTTAGAGCATAATCACGAGTAAACAATAATATAAATATTTATTACTCATCACAAAGGTTTCTTACACTAGTTTTACACTAAGAAGGTCAGAACCAAATGTGTGAGAGTCTGGTGCCTGTGGTAGTTTGGTTTAAAATCATTTGTCTACGAATAAATCCTTTGACAAGTAATGACAGCACAGGGCGCAGGCCCCAAGTATATTATTCGAGAGATAGAAGAACCGTCGAGCGTATCATTATTGTATGAACTACGCACTAATGAATTAACGGTTAAGTGTGCACATAATGTTTTTGTATAGATTTGTCTGTTCTGACGGTTCAGTGGTGTGATATAAATCATATCTTTCCTTGATTTCACAGTCTCTCATTTTTGTCGCTCTGGACAGTTGCTGGCATTATAAGCTAAGGTTTTATGTGGTACTAACCGGTGAGCCCTTGCTCAGTCGTCGCGCGCCACGTGGCGGCGCTGCAGCGCCAGTGCTAGATCGTGCTGCAGCGCTGCCGTGCGCCGGACCACCTCCGCCGGCACCACCGACCGTAGACCATTCACTATGTCTTTTGTTTTACCTGCACATACATTCATAGAAATTCATGCATACACAAATTAATTTATTCCGACAATTCCTTGGGTCACGCATGTGGAAAATAACAAAAAAAAATAATCTTACCAAAGTAAATATCATTCAATGTATTTCTGATCTTATTTTCCATGTCTTCGACCATGCGTCCAATGTTGACGATATGCGGCGTCACGTCGCTTACTGCTGAATCTTGCTCCGCCTGTAATATACAACATATTACTAAAATTTAGTTCATTGATAAAGACGACAGACAGCTGCGGGCTCAGCTGATAGTAAGTGGATAACTGCTGCTCATCATTTAGAAGAATATGAGCACCTTAGAGATATTAAACAGAAATGAACACTATTATAAATTAGGTATTCACATACCTTATTTTGTAATCACTGGATTCCATGTCACCAAGAATTTCAAACTCACAGTGAAATGGAAAACAGTGATGCTTACTCTAGGAATTAATGGCCCCACATCTTTTATGAGCAAAAGTAAAATACAGAAAATGGTAAACCAAAATAGAAGTGGTGTAATCTGGTGCAAAATAGTCATTACAAAATTGGCCCCCCTGCCCAAAAGTTGGGCATGAGGAGAACACTTTAATTTCATACCGTGAAGTATATGAACAAAATCACATTTAGAAGATTTTAGGTTCCAAAGGTCTGCCACTTTTTTTTTTTTTTTTTGTTGAAGAGGTAAATTCAGAAAATACGGGCAAGATGATCTGGACTCATTTCACAAGAACTGGTAACAAAAGATAGTATAAAAAATGAAGTCTCACCTGTCTCGTAAGACTACCGCCAAGGTTCATAGTCCCACTGCTCTCTTTATTGGTCTGCAGCCACAACATAGCAGTAGACGTCAGCTTGTAGTGTGCATTACGTCCTGAGCTCTTTTCTATCACTTCTACCACATGGATCGAGTCCCAACATCCCTTGATTTTCTGGGAACCATCACCTGCTTTCTTTATCAAGATTACACCTGGAAGTTAGAAGATAAAAAAATTGTATCGAAAATATCAATCAAAAGTTAAGAAATAGATATACATTGTGGAAACTGTAACTATTTAGTCTTTTAAAAAGGTTTTTGTTAGTTCTACTCAAGTAAGCCTTGAGTTTATTTTACCTTGTGAGGGAACTGACATTCATCAGTTACATGTATGTGATCTAAATGAAAATAATGTATTGACTATTGAAATATAGATGAAGTAGGACCACACAGAAATTAATATCATAAGTACTTAATAATGTATAACAGGGATGGCAAGCCTTTAATAATGAATATGACATAATAAATTAAATTAATTTATCATGTAAATATTGACAAAAACTTTTTCGATGAAATACATAAATTTAATATCATTCTGATTCAATGTACCTTTTAAATGTATTACAATAATTTGGTCCAAACAAAGTAAAACATGCAGAGCTGAATGTAATACACTTCCTGTTTCTCAATTTTATTGAGATTATGAACAGGAAAGTATAGTTATATTATGAAATCATTACAATAGCATGCACACATAATTTTTAAAGTGTACATCTTGAAAAATTCTAGGTCATTATAATTAATATTTTAATGTATCACAGTTTAAATTTTTTATTGCAACATAGCTTGAACAGTATTCTATTTTAAGGATTAATAAATGACGAATGGAGCACCTCTTGACACTACCTGTTTACAATGTGACATATCAATAAAATTATGGTCTATATAATATTTGAAAATAAATTTCAAGAGGATTCATTTTTTCAAATAATATGCAATTTAAAAATAGTCTGTAATTCAAATGTCCTTAAGTTGTATTTTTAATACTATTATCATTTCCTCTACTCTCCAAGCCAGTCTATGCAAATGGACACATACAGTCCATCAATGTGTAAAGGAGTTGTCAGCACCTTATAAATTATATCAGTGGTATTGAAAGCATCTTATAATGAATCCTATAGCTGAGACTATAAGGCTGTATCTTTTATAGCCAGCCTATTAGCATACTGAAGTTGGTAAAATACTCATATGTTGATTAAAACATGGTTGGTACTAACAATAACAAAACCCTGTTTATAAATAACATAAATATGATCAACATACCCGCAAATCCATGATCCATGTCCCAGAGGTACACAGAGCTAACACCTCCTTCGAAATACATTTCTCTGTACTGGTCAAATGCGTGGTTAGCATCTATTTCTAACTTCCTCAACCTTTCTGAAGGCATAGAGCCATCTTCTAGGGGAGGATCGTATGTGTTTGACCATGGAGACCTGTACGAGTCACCGTCGCGATTGTAGTCGCATAGAAGGTAGTCTTTGCCAGTGCTACGGTCTTGGGCAATCTTTAACGGCTGATCTACTGACGATAGTAGGTCATCACACATCAGAGGCACCAAGTCTATCAAATCTGTTAAGTTTTTCTCAATCTGCTGCGGAGGCAGCCTCCGCATTAAGTCCAACGCACAATCCATTTGTTGGTCAGTCTGTAATCAATATAAAACATAGAACATTTACACGAATTCCGTTAATTTTTAGCGTATTAGTCATCATAACAAATAACATTTGAGAAAAACATAATAATTATTTGTTTGTATTCAGTTCACTTACCATGGTTAGGGAAGATTGCAGATATAACAAATAAATATGAGAAAATAACTAAATGTGTATTTTTATTCTAAAAACTGTAATCCTAGAAATTAAAGAAATCCCTGCCCCGAATTGATAACTTGACGTAATTTGACATCACCACTTCCGTTGTGAAACTTTAGTCCAAGAATATTAGTGTTGAAAACGCTAATAAAAAGATTTTGTTTAAGAACGAATAACTGCTATTCTCGTTTAGCTTACAGACTAAAAAAAATATATACGCTGCTCACGATTTGGCGGAAACGTAATCACACAGAACACTTATCATCACTTTGTATAGGAAATTGCGCTATAATTTTTCACATTTCCCATAGTTATATAAATCGATAGATATGCCGCTATCTGTGTAAAAAGCCTTAAAAGTTTTATGCTATTCTGAATCAGTTTTACAATTTATTTATCATATTATTAAATCGTCAAGCAGCTTTAAAAATGACCAAAAACGTTTAGAATGTCAATATATTTTACAAGGTTGAAAACGTTTCATAAAATGCCGGAAACAGCTGGCACGTCACTAAAAACATAATTAAAAAAGGTTGCCATGCTTGAGAGACGCCGGTATACCTGTCTCTTTTACTCCTGTGCAAATAGTAGTATCAAAAAAGGAACAGGAACTTCTACGAAACTATGTAACTGTTTCCTGTTATCTGACAGTTTGTGAATAATGTTGTGTGTGTCAAAGTTTTGTTGTTATTACTTATAATTTCAATAATTATTTTGTGTTACATAAAATAACACTTTATCAATGGGATTGTGTCTCCTTTAGTGCTAGCGCTGAAGTAATAGTGTTACGTGGAACTAAGATAATCTCAAAGGTTTGCATTGTGTACATAATTATACTCATTCAAATGATTCATATTATGGGAATGTTATCACGGTTATTATAATAAAGGGTCTATTATAGTGTTCTAAACGGGAAGTAAATGTAATGAGGCTGCGTTTAGCTTTGGTTAGATACTTATATAGCTGTAGAAGGATTGTGAATAAAGTAATCCTATTTACATTAGGTTATGACCAAGTTATGGCTTATAGAAGCCTTATAGCAGTTTCTTATGCATTTCTAATGCTTAACTGAGCAATATTGAGATGATTTAATGCAGAATATCATGACGAACATGTTACAAAAGTACATGATCTTTATCTACTCTGACAATTAGGAAAACAATAGTCTTTGTGAAGTAATGCATCATTGTATTCAAATTTGTGATAATATTGACAATGTTACTCTTCTTGAGTAGTTATGGTTGTGTAGTTATAAATTTAAATAGAAACTTAAAAGTTTGAATATGTATAGTTGATAGTAGTTTTACTAAAAAAGTATATTAATACTACTACTAATACTAAGTTATTAGTATTAGTACACCTGGGTATTATAACATAATTCTTTTTTTCTTCTTTTTTTAAAAGACAACGCCCGCACTAGGGAACAAGCCCTGTGTTGCGGGGAGCTTTACAAACATGAAACTAACGGACACAAAGTACACCCAGACTAGAAACAAATATCTATGAATCACACAAATATTTGTCTCGTGTGGGAATCAAACCCACGTCACCCAACACGGCGATGTAGTGGCGAGGGGACCACTTTAACCACTGCGCCACGGTGACAGTTATTATATTAAAGATCTATATCACCTCTGATCTTGTGGTCTATACTGTTTCTTTGTCATTTCAAACATGTTGAATTTTGATTCTATTGATAGATATCTTCACTAAGCGTGAGAGTAATTTTAATCTGCAAATGTTACCCTAAAACATTCCAATAATACTCAAATCAAATTTCAATTATAATATTGACCCATTAATGTCTGACTGCTGGTCACGGGTCTCCTTGCTTCTATCAAGAGAGCTCGAGAAAACAAAATTTAATCTAACAATAAGAATTGAAAATATAAATATTATATTTTCAATTCTTATTGTTAGATTAAATATATAATAAATATTTTTAAATAAAATAATAAATAACCTTTTTTAAGAACATTTTTGTATAGTAACATAGATAACAAGGAGGTTATAGTAAACCTTTGTCTAATATTTTAGATAAGAACCAATTTATTTTGGTTAATTTTATCTTGATAACATTTATGGCTATATATGTGGTAGTAAATAGTTTATATCACTGGATAATATATTGTATTTTATTATATTGTACTTATTGGTCTTAAACAAAATGCTTCCGCGGGCTTACTCACCTGTTGCTGCATTAGATTGTAACTTTTGTATTAGAACATCATTAGAAATACCAATACTTACAAAATTACTTGCTATTAGTTGTTTTTTCGGTGTAATTATAAAAAATGGTGTAACTATTAAATAGATAATAATTTGCTGCACTTGCCGGTGAGTGGTCTCCATTCGAGAACTTTTCGGCTCCATTGGTCATCAGCTCTTTTGCAGCCAGACACACAACAGGCCACAACCATCCCTATTGAAAATCTCTTGAGGAAGTCTATGTCCAGCTGTGGACCTGCGGCTGATATGATGATGATGATATTATTTGATCTACAATATGGAAGAATTATACCCACAAGTGTCAATCAAATTGTTACAAGTTGATTGAACTCAGAATACTTAGGATGTCTTTAAGATCACACAGCCACTAAATATGGGGGTTGCTTATGAAGACTTCATCTTATATAAATACTCTAGCTGTTGTCCGTGGCTTTGCACCCATTAACCTTAATTTGATCACTACTCAGCTTCCTCCATAAATAGCCATAAAATTCAAAACTAACTGAATTTTACAATTCATACAAGCAGTTCCTGAGCTTAGCCCATTTTACCAAACAAACTCTTCAGCTTTATAATATTAGTATAGATTATCTGCAGTTAAATAATTATAGTATTTCGTTTTCAGATTCCTGCTAGCCCATTCAACGTAACCGTGTCATGATGCCGACCCAACTGGTGGCCCAGGACAACCATGCAAATGACGTACGAGTCAAAACTGTATACAACGGAGATGTAATGATTACTTACATCAACCATAATATTAACTTTGAGGAGTTCACTCATGAAATGGTGGCTATATGCCGTTTTATGCCTGATCAGGTTTGTTCAACATATTTGCTTTCTATTTTATATAATACTGACTTAGTGGTGCAGAGGTAGTGTGCAAAAGGGTCTGGATCCCAAAATTAATAATTATTTGGGACATTTCATACAACCCAAAGTCAGGTATGCTACATACTAGAAGAAGCGCGGGGCTTCGCTCCCGTCGTTCTTTATTTAGCCACTGCTCAGGTCCTATTGGCCGTAGCTATGTTATATAGCCTATCTAAAAAAGCTTTCCTAGATAAATGGGCTATCCAGGAATAAAATAATTTTTCAAATCGGACCAGCAGTTCCTGAGATCCTAGCTTTCAACCAAACAAACAAACTCTACAGCGTTATAAGTATAGATCAGCCCCCTGATTCTGACTCGTCGGATTGCTCTCGGATCGTAAACTTTTTCGAATCTTAGTACGACTTAAGTATTTTTACGGCTTAAGTTATTTAATGTTAGAAAATAATCTACTGTATAGAAAATTAAAAACTGATTAATTTAAGATTTTTTCCTATAACCATTTATTTCTTTAACATTATGTTTTTTAACTTTAATTACACTGACATTTCTGGCCGAAAAGTTTCCGACAGCTCAGAATTAGGGCCCTGATCCAAATGAAATAAAGATTATGACTATGTCTACAGAGGGAAGCGAATTTATGTTATACTATGTAAGTAAAAAATATATTACAGTGAAAGCTTTATTGGCCATGGCCATATGTATCAAAATTACGTAATTTCACAATGTGTTACTAGTGCTGTATTTCTTTTAATTTACATAAAGGAACACATCCTTTATGTAAATTTAAAAAAATACACAGTATTTTTCACTCTATGATTTATTAATTTATAGTATAATATAATATATTCGACTGGCCTGTTGGTGTAGTGGTTAGTGACCCTGACTGCTAAGCCGGAGGTCGTGGGTTCGATCCCCACCCAGGGCAAATCTTTGTGTGGTGAGCATTAAGGTTTGTTCTGTGTCTGGGTGTAATTTATCTATGATATGTACGTATTTACAAAAAAAAATGTATTTAAGTAGTATATCAGTTGTTTAGTACCCATAACACAAGCAAATATAATTGCTTAATTTGGGACTTGATGACGCTGTGTAAATGTGGTAGAATATTATATTATTATATTATATAGTGTGAATCAAATACCTATTTACCCGACTGTGGAAAAGGAGTCATGTTTTTTATTATTGCTAATATTTTATTTTGTTGTTCAAGGTGTTCACTATGAAGTGGGTGGATGAAGAAGGCGACCCGTGTACAATATCTACGCAGTTAGAGTTGGACGAGGCGTTGAGGCTTTACGAGCTGAATAGGGACTCGGAGCTAACTGTTCACGGTGAGTCTTAGTTATAATATAATTATAAATAGTTATAAAATGAGAAAGGCCGTTAAACAATTTTGAGCCTCATAATTTAAGTTGAAGATGAAAATTGGCGCAACGACAAAACCGAATTTGTATCTGTTATCATTGGTAATGTGATATATTAGGATGGAAGGATAGACTTCTGGGTACCGTCAACTGGGAATGGTGTTCATCATTATCACCATTTCAAGGCCAAATTAAGAGAATCCGAAATCGTAATATTGGTCCTGCATGAAGAGATTGATGTAAGTAAACTGCGTGTCGCAGTATTTGGTGTTCTATGGTCTCTGCCTACCTCAATGGTCGGCAAGCGTGACGTTATTTACATATCTATTCGAAATGGAACTAGAATTAAGCCTGGGAAAGTCGTCCATCAGGGCTGCCCTATTTTAACAGGGATATTTATATAAGAATAACGGGAGTGAAACCCCGCGCGATGTCTAGTCTCATATAAAATGAACTATTGCATATAAACAAGACTATATTACTAACATGTTACCCATTAAAACTTATAACACAGTCGTAAACACCACTTTTTATGAACACTTAATACTTTAGATTGTCTTGTCTTATTAGTTTATAACACCATACATTCATATTATATGCATTCATATTCATATGCATATTTTATGCCTGCGTTATCGTGTTTAATGATAAATATATAAAAAGTTGCCAAAGTAGGACTGTTTTACTTTAATAAACATTTATATTCCTAAAAATGAATTTATTTTATGTGAGGAGCAATGCTAAAGCTCCGAATTAAAATCTATTAAAAAGGATATACTATTAAAAAAATAATGGCCTGAGTTTCTTGCCAAGTTCTTTTAAGAGGTCAAACTTGTCAGTAAACAGCCTTAGGCAAATTTGTTGACACCTTTATTGTGGCTTTGTATGACGTTCATAAGTATCATGTATTTGATCCAAATGAAATAAAGATTATGACTATAAAACTTAAATGACCTATGACCGAACATCTCACTATTCTGAAAAAACAGACAGCCACTATTCATCATTTCAATCCATAAACGTCCCACTGCTGGGCACGGGCCTCCTCCAAAGAATGTGGAGGGAATTTAGCCTACTATACCACGTTGGCCAGACGGGTTGGTATAGGTTTTGTTTCGAATTTTCCTTTTCTTGCACTGCTTTTGTCTGCATAAGGTTACTCCTTTAGTCGCCTTTTACGACACCCACGAGTTGAGATGGGGTAGTGACGTGATGTATTATTAATCCGGCACTAGAAGGGTATCAGACAGTCCTACTAATTTCTAAGTCAGTCACCATATCTATAGAGCTACCTACCATAAAGTCAGTCATATACTCATATGCTGTCTAATTTTATACCCTACACATCAACGTTTGTATTTCAACATGTCCGTAAATAATTTATGAACGAGGTCCGAGGGAAATGTGTCTCGTTCGTCGAATGTAAAACGTGCACAGCGGTTATGTCTGATAACCGTCAATGACGATTCAGTTCTGTGTTCACTTATCAGGCACATTTCGCACAATGTTTACCCGGCCGGGTGTACTTTTGCTATAAAATCCTTATCTGCCCGCATTGCGAATCCGGGTGGTGGCCATTTCCATATTCAGATTGGCGTTTCATTGCCGACGATATTTCTCATTTTTTCGCCGTTCCCCTCTGTGGTCAGACGTATCTAGTCACGTTCGCCGGATTTGGACATGATACTCGTAGCTTTGTCTCTGTATCTGTTATTGTTTTCTATTTCTTGGTAAAACGCTTTTGGACACAGAATGATATCGGCACATAAAATCTGATGATATTACATCAATTTGTTAAAGCGATACATGCAATACAATATAGGGAATACAAATAGTATTGTCCGTATTACGTATGATATTTTAGTGAATTTATTACATGGAACAGACACGTTAAACTTGTGCAGTATAGTATACCTGTTAGATAAACACGTTTCCTCGATCGGCTAAGTTAGTCCACATAATCGTGGGTAACGATTGGGAACGTGCGGCGCCCTGCAGGAGTCCTAGGTCCTAGGCGCACGTCCCGCGAGATTTAGTGAGGCGTCCGTATAACTTGGCGTACGCTCCAAACCGTGCGCAAATAAAACGGAAGCGGCCCAAACTTGTATGCAAACAGGGGCGGAGAAACTTGTTCTAATAAAGAACAAACATTGCGGGAAATGTCCGTTTGTTGTAGCTGTCGCTGCGCAATTAGGGATATTTTAATTAACTTTGTGAGCGTTATGAACGACAATTCAGAATCCTATTCTGTTAATTGAATACGTGGCCCGCCCGAATGGGTTCGTTGTTGTTTCCCAACGGCTATTCGTTTGCGTTGCCGCCGTGTTAATTGATATTGAAGTGTAAGGTGTCGCCCCCTTACATCCTTAGTTGCTCTTATATAATATTAGCTATAGTAATTACTATGTACAGCCTCGACGGTGTAATGGTAATATATATAACTGGGTTGTGGATGTAGGTTCGAAAAAGAAATAATTTCGGATGTCCGTGTACTGGGGTACGGGTCGGGTTTTTAAATGAATTAATAATATTCATATTCGTCTCTGGGCTAAAGTATGTAAATAGCAAATTGGATTTTCTCTAGATACAGGTGCGATAGAGACCACAAGGTGGTACTTACATCCTGTTAATATGCCCTGGTGTAATGCTTGGCTACCTTTATCTGACGCTGTATTAAATTCATAGTTTCGTTGTCTTGAGGAAGAATCCTTTATAAAGTTATCTTCATTCTTAAGATATTTGAACAACAATGTAATAATTTTATACTTATGTAGGTAAGTACATGTCAAATTAAGTTTTATGTTCTTTGCTGTTTTAATTATATATGCCAACATAATATAGTTAGTATTTTATTATATACATATTAGTCTAAGTGTCCGCTGGAAAGTTATTTATATATATATACACTATTTATTATTATTACATACATATAAAATAACATACCTCATAAATCTACTAGATGGCGCTGGCAGTGGCGTGTAGATATTTTTATTTTGTTCTAGAAAATTGCCCTCTTTCAGCAGATACCTGTAAGTAAGATGAACTTGAAAGAAAGCATTTTATAAAATTTATATCAAAATATAAATTTTTATTCATATCGTTACAGGCGTTTATTAATAAATGTAAAAACATAAACAACTACTCGTTTAATAGTATTAGATGATGCACTCAGTAGCCATACCCATTGGCCTGATTAAAACGCCTCAAAATGATATATAGTGTTGTTTTGACAACAAAGCTGTAACATAGGTATGTGTTGTTATATTATCGTGTGTTATTTATGCCACCAGTCTATTGTTTACCTACTCGTTATTACGGCCATGGTTATATTACTTGCTGTCATTTTGAGAGAAATACGGTGCGCATTGTCTTCAAAAGAGACCTCATTTTTTTTTCAACCCATAAACGTCCCACTGCTGGGCACGGGTCTCCTCCAAAGTCACCGTGTCTGTCACCGTGGCGCAGTGGTTAAGGTGGTCGCCTCGCCACTACATCGCCGTGCTGGGTGACGTGGGTTCGATTCCCACACGAGACAAATATTTGTGTGATTCATAGATATTTGTTTCTAGTCTGGGTGTACTTTGTGTCCGTTAGTTTCATGTTTGTAAAGCTCCCCGCGACACAGGGCTTGTTCCCTAGTGCAGGCGTTGTCTTTAAAAAAAAAAAAAAAAAAAAGAATGTGGAGGGAATTTAGCCTACTATACCACGTTAGCCAGACGGGTTGGTATAGGGTTTGTTTCGAATTTTCCTTTTCTCGCAGTGCTCTTATCTGCACAAGGTTACTCCCTGAGTCGCCTTGTACGACACCCACGTGCTGAGATGGGATAGTGACATTTTGTATTCTTAATCCGTCATTACACGGATTATAAACATCATCAGCAACCCATTAATGTCCCACAGCTGGGCTCGGAATTCATACCATATAAGTTCCCGAGCTAGTACAGATGACTACTTAAATTCATAGGATGCAGCAAATACGCAAAATGTTAAATGGGTAAATTATTATATATAAATATTAATTTAGTCTAAACTAGCTGATACCTGCGGCTCTGCCTGTGTGAAATTGGATTTGCGTCACAACAGAAACTTTTCCCGTGTACTTTTTAGTTATTTTTCCTAGTAGTTACCGTTATTAAAACAAGAAAATATAATTAAAAAAAAATAATAACCCGACTGCAAAAAATCAACAGAGAGCAACGCACTAAAAAGACCGTAAAATTATTGTAATATTATTATACCCGATTAAATTTAAATACATAACAGATGTATATATTTGTAATCTCCTTTTCATTCTCTTTATTTTCATACCAAACACGATAGGTTTGGTTAAATAAAAAAATTGAACTTCTTACAATTTGGCGTCAAAAGCCTGCCGTTTAAGTCTTTTTATTCTTAAAACCTATCTAAGGACAATTGGGTTTTCTAGACAAATCTAACGATACCCTAATTGTCTAAATCCATCCAACCGTTTAGAAGATTCCTGGGAATAAAGAAATTTACAAACATACAAGATACGCGCGAAAAACAATACCCGTCCTGACAGTTGGGTAATAATGTGGAGGGAATTTAGCCTACTATACCACGCTGGCCAGACGAGTCGGTATAGGGTTTGTTTCGAATTTTCGTTTTCTTTAAACAGAATAAGATACGTCATCGTAGACATTCAAAATCTCCAGAATACAAAGGAGTTGTCCTCAATTTGTTGAATATTTAACTTGACTATAAAAACGTTTATAGCCGGGACAGATTTATGCCCTTTGCTTTACAACATAGATCGCGGAAACAGTGGGTGTAATTGAGCCAATCGTAGCTCGCTTCTTGTTCGACGCACTTGATTCTTGTACGTCCCTATCTCGTTTAGAAAACACGTGGAGCATTCCTGACTAAATTGTACTGTAGGACGCTTCGGAAAGTTTCTAAACACTTAATTGGTTAAATGGATGTTGACTTTATTTACAATTAAATTGATCCATAAAGCAACATAATAAAAATGTAGCGTACATCTACCAGTTTTGACTTATTTAGGTTGGCATATTGTCGTGTTCCTAATTTTTAACGTCTAGAATAAACTCAATTTCATAAACATGTCAAGTTATTAATGTAAGTCGGGCAACGCCCGCAAGCGCGCGGGCGCACCAGTCCTGTGACGTCACGTCTACGCCCGCGCCAATTTGTGCTCATCATAAAAATTACGATCCGGTCTTTACTCGATACAATTCCGGTTCAAGTTATATTGCAAGCATAATACTTAATATGTACAAAATTTCATACATTGCATAACGTGTTATAAAGAGAGTGTTAAATTATGTAAATGTTGTATCGTTTGATCTCATTGTGGTTGATTTGTTGTGGCGACGGCAGTGTGGCGGCGACGACGTTGTTGTCGTTACAATCGGTGAGTGGTGCGGAGGTCGCCGCGGCTAATTGACTCCGCCAAGCGCCTCGAGTACCGAGCGGCGGCCGCTGGTCGCTCGCGGGAAACAGTGGCATTGTGAAAACCGGCGCGCGTACGCGTGTTTTTCGCGCGACGCAACGCGCCATCTGTGCGCGATCTCTCAGACGGATAATATAGCATGCGCGCGCGCCGCACCGGTGACAATTTCGCATTTCGAAATCTCCGTGCGATTGCAGCGAACGTTGTTCCGTTGCGCCGCCATCGCTGCCGGCTTAGTGTTTACGCGATTTAGTGTTAGTGGTTACGTTAAACTTGTGGCTAGAATGGAAGCGATGACCTCGCCGCTGATACCGTGCTCCGGCTGCAATGTTGACAGTTCAACTGATGAGGTGGTTTTGTGTTTGTTTTTCGTTCGCTCACGTTTCGATGCAATTTTTTGTGTGAAGTTCGGTGGGGCGTTCGCCTCAGTTTTTCCTGGAGCCAATACGTTCTTTGTTTATACGTCTGTGGCAGCCGGTGCGAGAGATAACGTCGCGTGCGGCTGACCCACATCAAGCCCGGGTTTGCACAAGGTGTGTGCGGATATTTCGAAATTTCACCCGTAGATGTAGTGCCGGGCGCCGGGTGTAGTTAAACACGCACCGATAACACCTATTGTGCATGTGTTTGTTTTGTGCCCGTGAAGTTTGTGATATGTTTCCGATTACAATCGTCCGCTTGCAAATTTAATCGATATCGAATTCCTTCGTGAACGGCTGTCTCGATGTTATTGTATTGCCTCAGTTACAACTGACAACAAACAAAGGATTTCTATATTATGTTATCTGGTTTACCGCTGTGGAGAAAACAGATACGTTGTGTACGCGACATGAATAAGCTAGATTCTTTGTCTGAAGCGCACCACTATAACAGTGATATAAGATGACCTTCTCGGAGTTAAGATAAAAGCACAAAAAATGTGAGTAGGTACACGCGCAGACCGCGAGGTTTGGATTAAATAAACATGCCGTGTGCCTATTAGAGGACAAGAACGAAGAATAAAAAAACAACACTTTAATATACATTTGTTTAAATATTGGAATTTGTGAGAGCTGTTGCATTTAAAACAGTCTGTTTAAACAAAAAGTGGAAATCAAAACAGTCGTGTTTTAGCGGTGATTTCATTGAACCAAAATGTTGTAAGTAATTTATTGAATGTTCAGCAAAAAAATCTCTAACAAGATTAGTATTAAAGATTTATCAAATTGATTTACTTACTTAAATATGTCCATAAGTAATACGATAGATAGGATATCGGTACCGGGTGTTAGCATAAGAGCTTTCTCACATAAAAACTCATGCAGACTGCCCACAAAGGATGTGTTACGTTAAATAATTTACGACTCTATTTACATAGATTTAAGGTTTATAATCTTGTGTGTGTTACTGTGATTTAACATATTGATAGGCCAATAGCCTCCCTTCTGAAGCCTTGATCTCACTACTCGGAATATTTCGGAGTGACTCACAAACTATGCTGTATTTACATACATAAGATACAAATACTAAGTTGTGTGCATTGTTAGTAGAATAATGAGCGTTGTTTACTAGAATTTAAGAGTGATAATGGTGTATTAGGTTTTGTATCTAGGATTCTGCAATACAGTAAGTTAGATTGCTTAACAAGTTCATGTTATGGTGACATTGTAATCATATTAGGTACTAGAATTTATTTGTATAACAATTTGGAGATAAGAATTAGTTTTTCCTTTTAAATGGAAGTACTATATATGCCTACATATGTTAATGTAACGTCATTGTGGTTTTTTACTTAAGCCTTCCAAAAGGATCGGGTATACTTCTCACCTTAGAGAGAAGTATAGCCGTGAAAAAAGAGACATAATAATAATATTCTACCACATTCACACAGCGCCATCTAGTCCTAAAGTAAGCAATTATTATTTGCTTGTGTTTTGGGTACTAAACAACTGATATACTACTTATATACTTATATACATGAACTCCCTAACGAGGTTTTCCCAAGGGACTACAGTATGGGGTTCTTCAAAAAAGGAGTGAACAGGTTTCTTAAGGGTCGGCAACGCGCTCGTGATGCCCCTGGTGTTGCAGGCGCCCATAGGCTACGGTAACCGCTTACCATCAGGCGGACCGTACGTCTGTTTGCCACCGTAGTGGTATAAAAAAAAAAATATACATTTTTTTTTGTAAATACATACATATTATAGATAAATTACACCCAGACACAGAACAAACCATGCTTATCACACAAAGATTTGTCCTGGGTAGGGATCGAACCCACGACCCCCGGCTGGCTGATAATGTGCCAGTTTAACGGGTTTCTTTCTAAATGTCTGGAACATTTGCCTAAACGTTCGAAACTTCGATATGGCGTGGCGATGTTAGCGGCGACCAACTAAATCGCCACAGTGACAGTTATAAACATCGTCATTTAATTACGCTAAACAATCTCATTATGAAACCCATGTAGTAATTTATAGAGAAAATTACTAATACTAGAGTTACGTGGTATTTAACGTGAATGGTTATCGACACAGTACATTATCAAGTCATGTTACAAATATCGGTTTCACGGCGAACGTTTGCTCGTTTCGCAACAAAAACTCTTGACTTTCACTCAAGGCCGAAAATAACTAATAACGTGTGTATGCACCACTGGATAGTGTAATTGCAGTAAATCAAAGGGAACCTGATTGACTGGCGTATCAATTTTAGTCGGATATTGGTCTGTAGAAATTGGGTAGCGTTTTTGAATTAAAATCAAGCGACATCAAGTAAATATAATTTAAAAAAAAAATTACGATTTGGTGCCAAAAGTCCGCCGTTTTGTCTTTTTTTTATAATACCTATCGAAGGATACTTGGGTTTTTGAGAAGAATCTAATTGTCGAAATCCATCCAGCTGTTTGGAAGAAACGTGGGAATAAAGAAATTTACAATCATACAAGATACGCGCGAAAAACAATACCCTTCCTATCAGTCGGGTAAAAATAAAAATAATCGCTGTAATACACAACATTAATAAAATTTACTTCATCAATTCAAATAAAAAAAATCCTAATAAGCTTTAGCTACTTGGAACAAGTTGGAAATAATAACAAGCTATGTTGAAAGTCTATTTACAAAATTATACATATGTACACTTACTTCTTTTTCAAACAATGTTATCAGTAGCAATCTAAAGTAGGTTAGTAACAATTCCAAACAGGCCCATATTTCGCCAGCTAAGTTAGGTTCCACGTTATAAGGGGCGATGGTGGCCGAATGGATAAGTGACCGGCATGCAAATCATGCGGTCTGAATTCGATTCCGACCGGCGCAGTACCAATGTGGATTTCACTTTGTGGAATTTATATGTACTACTCAAGTGACATCTGCTGACGGTGAAGGAAAACCCTACACCGTCAGCAGATCGTGAGGAATCCCACATA
Source organism: Laspeyria flexula (assembly GCA_905147015.1). Classification (NCBI taxonomy): domain Eukaryota; kingdom Metazoa; phylum Arthropoda; class Insecta; order Lepidoptera; family Erebidae; genus Laspeyria; species Laspeyria flexula. The sequence goes on along the minus strand of LR989964.1, from coordinate 2,772,035 downwards.
CACTAAATAGTCTAAGTAATAATAAATAATTCTAATTCTAATTAAAAATAATTCTCTTAGCATTTCTTAACAGAAAACCCTGTACTGTTTTCCTACGATCCGGTAATCGAATCCGGGACCTCGTACCACTGATGTAGTCTAATATCATTCCTTTATTTCCAATGACTAGTCACAGTTTACTTTCTGAATGCTACAGCCGCCTCAGTTCTGGCTCACTTACGATGCGTGCCATAACTTGTCACTTTCCCACTAATGTTAATACATCGATGAGTAAGCGAGACGGAATTAGCAGCCAGATTCTAGACTTGCATCCGATTGAGAGAAAGTATGTAGGCGTATATTGTACTAACAATTATGTAGGTAGATGTCTCGTGTTACTAACTTGAATTATTACTTATATAAAAGTTAACGACTTTTGTTATATAAGCTTTACGTTTAAGCTAAAATGGACCTAATATTATTATAGATTGAAGACCTTTTACGTTGACTATATTAAATATAGACGGTCTGTAGTGATATATCCTTGATACAAATTTAAGTACAAATACATATATGGAGATGACAACAGTGAAAATGTCAATCATAATAAATTACTTTTATGAATAGTTTTGTACTTTACAAATAGAATAACAAGTGTACATACAAGTGTGATGACATATCTACATAACAATAACTGACTTAAAAGAACTTCTTATATTTGTAAGAATGGATCGCAATAATGACTCGTTTTGGATACGGACAGAGTAATTTTAACTAAAGTCAGTATCAAATATTATTACAGAAAGTGTAATCACACTTTTAAGGTCAATATGACAAAATTCATTCAATCTAGAAGAAAAAAGTAAATTCAATAATCTTATTGCCCATTTTATCTGGTATTTAATTAATTGTTCATTCATTTCAATGTTATATAAGTTGCATAACATGTTTGTTTCTCCCTTTTTAGAAAATACTTTAAAAAGAAGCTTAGTAATAATAATTATATGAAACGTTTGTCAATATTATAAATCAATCTGAGGACTGATCTGTGTTTAGTAAAAAGAACCCATAATTTCATCGGACTTTAAAATATGTTTCACGTAAGTCACACAAGGCACAAAATCGCTCGCTGTGGCGGAAATTTGATGAGGTCAAGGTATGTCCAGCAGTGGACGTCATTAGGCTTATATGATGATGATGAAGTCCAACAGGGCGATTCAATACATTAAACCTTAGCTTCTGTCTGCGGCTTGCCCGTGTAGTACGTCCACAATAGATAATTTACCTACTGCTCCAAGTCCTAGACTATGTCAAATTTCATTAAAAACCGTTCAGTAGTTTTGTCTTGAAAGCGTAACAAATAAACCAACTCACTTTCGCATTTATAATATTACAGTTAAGTTAAATTTCAGCAAACGCTTCTATAAAAAAAAAAGATGATTTTGATGGAACTAATAATATAAAGGCGTTAATATAAAAAATATAATCGTTTCGGTCGCTCAGAGGGATTTTAAGGAAGGGAGATACACGGATCGTACAAAAACGGTTTTGGGTATTTTCGTTATGAAATGCTCATTATTAAGTCCATGGTTCGTAATTATGTGCCCGGTTGATGACAATAGGCTCGACCCTATTTCATGGGATCTTACATAGCTGACAAAATATTGGTATACATATATCTCTATAGGGGCTTACTTCATTTCCCATTCCATCATTCCACCATCCCATTGGCACTTCTTCAAGCTTATTATGGGCATTTGTGGAAGAAAAGTTCACAAATCCCCATTTTTTTTTGTTTAATATTTTAAATCAGTCCCCATTCATTGATTTAAAATATAACATAATAAGGGCTTGGAAAATTTGCAATGGGGGTTTGCGGAAGAAAAGTTCACATATCCCATTGATGGGGGATTGTCAATTAGTGAAATAACCCCCTTCAGGGATAAAAGACGCGAAACTATAATAATTATTCTGTTGAATTTAACCTACATACTCATAAGTACATATTCGTCAATAGACCATGCTCAACTTTCTAACCGTTATCTTAAATTATTTATTATTGTTCCAAGATCCGCATGAATGTTACGTTATGTTATTGTTACGATTATTAGTTACGGCTATTGCGTCATCGACATAGATCGATGCATTTCTCTCTTATATAAATGTGTTACACCGACCTTCGGAGTTTTGTTATTGGACCATGAGGTGTGTTTCTGGTCTCGTTATGCGGATGATTTGTTACGTGTGACTCTGAAACAAATGTATCTTGCCATGATAGGTGTAAAAGGATTGTATGATAAGTTGACTGTGAATCTTTAGGTTTTCTCTTAGGTCTTTGAAGCTTTAGGCTTGATGTTATCAGGCGTTTATATTTGCAAAGTTCCACGGTCTTGTAATGTAAATATTGTGTTTAAATAATGTTATTCCATAGAAGCGATTTTTATTCACGGAAATATAATCTTTCGATGAAAATATTTTGATAATTTAATATTTGATTGGTTTAAGCAACTCTAAATGAATAGCATTGTTTTAACTTTGTCTTTTACCGCTAGCTGTTCAGATATTTCGATATGCTTAAAATGTTTTCTTTAAATTTGAAACTTCACGGTTTTAAACCACCTTAATATCAAAAATGCCTTTGAAGTCTGTTCAACAGTAAGGCACAGTTGGGTAAATAATTTGCTGTACTAACTAGCAACAAACATATTTTATACAATATTGGCGTTACACGCGATTATTATACAAGTACTAATTAATATTTGCACAAAATTTTAATTGCCTTGAAGAATGTCTAAAGCAATTTTTTTCGGTGCATTGCCAATGCGTCAGTTATCCTCGCTTAACGGGATTAGACACATTTTAATTCAGTTTTGTACATTAGAAACTTTTTGTAACAATAAAAAGCGTTGTTTAATGTCACCCGTGTGAACGTTCACACAATTATGTCATTATTATATAAATCTTTTGTTCGATGTTAGGAGTCTGCGTGGGCGTATGGCACGTTGAACTCTACTACGTCACGAGTTTTTGGCACTTGTTATGATTTTTGAATAAATTATTATAATTAGGTATGCTAATACATAACCAACTAAAATATATTGTGGACTATATTTGGCCACTAGTTTCATTGTCCGTCTGTTTTTTGTCGCAGATTTTTTATATTTTGATTTGTAATGAACTGGTGGAAATATATTTCTTACTTGGTAGTGGCTTCACTTATGATTTTTACTGCCCCGATTCGTCTTCGAATATCAAGTGTGGATCTCTGGTAATTTCAGTAGTTGCTATATTTTCAGAAACTTTGTAGATACAGTGTCTGCCCAGATGCTAGTCATCATTACAAACGAAGAATTAAACAACCTGTGCCGCATCTGGCAAACAGCTGTATCGCTGTAATTTTATTCATAGCGCCGATCTTTAGTATTTCTAAATAAATATGATGTCTGTATATAATTTTTGACCAATAATGTCTTCCATTGTAAGTTCTTACAAATTGCATCTTCTGTATGAAGACTAATATCCCACGATTTGTCAGTAGTCGATGACGTCAGAGTTCCACATCATAACACTTGCAGCTAATACGACCATTTAACGCGACGACCAGTCTTTATTAGGGCGTCAGCATACTGGGCGGTCGTGACCGCGATTCCACGGGTTCCCGTTAAATAAGTGCGCAGAAACTCATGAGCGATTATTTTTTCTTTGAAGTTGTTAGCCGGCGGGTACGTGATAAAATAAATCGGTCAGTTTTACCGTTAGCTGCCACTTCATACCAATTAACCTAAGTATTTGTACAATTTTTTTTTAACATAAACATAGCATCACGCCTTTTTCCCCAAAGGGGTAGGCAGATGTGTTCACACCCACATTTCGCCAGCTATGTTTGGTCCCATGAAATAGGGGGCGAGCCTATTGTCATCTACCGGGATCATTTGTTTACCAAACTCCGGGAAAATCTCAATACTGGAATTTCATGTTAGAAAAGTCCAATACCATTTTCACCCGACCCGGGAATCGAATCCGGGACCTCTTGCAAAATACCCTTCCCGCTGCGGCACCGAGGCTGTTTTTTTTTAAACAATGGTCTATGGCATATTATGCAAAATTTAAAGCATTTTTGCAACTTCCATTCAGTGAAATAATTTCCAAGAAATCAATTGCAATTTAAACAGAAGTAGGCAAGAACAAAAGCTATTGAATTTGTAGCGTCTGGCAGTACATTCAAGTCCTTAGTGTGCGAACATAATTGGTCACAATTGAAGGGGACCGTTGCTGATTTAGAGTCAATAAGGCTACTTCACTTTAACTAACAATACGAGTATTTTAATAAGCAAACCCAGAACTATTGTGATACGAGATTCTCTTATCGTTTCTAAGGCGAGACTTCTGACTAATGAGAATTCAATTGATATTTATGTTTGTATAACTGCTCCTATGAGTTCGTGCAAGTCTGTTGTATAAACAATTTAGTTTCACAGAACATATCGTTCATGCTAGTTGTAATGAAATATCAATAACATACACAGGCGGAAACCTTTCGTATTATTTAAATACGCTGTATTCACTTCGATTTCTGTATGAAAATGAAATATTCGATCAAAGTATAATACATTTAGGGTGCGGTAGTTCATATTTTTGATAAATATGCTTGAAAAACTGCTTCTTTATAAGCCGCAATAGCTTCAAGTCTGAGGTCTTTTTGGCAATGGTTTATGTGTTCATGGTTATCTCTAAAATCTTATTGCGATTCGATGCCAATATTGATAAGTATTTACTTATCTGATCGTGAATGTACTGCAGTTCTTTTCGCTTACAGCAAACAAATTTTAATATATTTTTGTATTCTATCAAAACATCATCCACATAAAACAATAAATACACTCAAAATATGAAATGTGTTACGGTTGATGGCTGTAGTAAATTAGCTCACTCTCAGAATACAGCGTAAACAATACCATTTCACCTTGTAAACCAACAGTGTATAATTATATTGTTTGTTCAATCAATGTTAGTGGTTGACTAGTACCTGTCTGTCTTCTACAAGATCCATCGAGCGAGAGGGAGAATCTCGTACGCTTCCTTTAAACATTACGTAAGCTACTAATTGCGAAACGTGAACTTGTAATTAACGCTATTACCGCCGGTTCACCGACACTTCTTATTTAATATTCTAGAGGCTTTTGAGTGTCTGCAATTGTTTGGCTCAGAGTTTAGTGCGGGATGATTTTTATTATTATTTTCTGTTGTTTATGTATGGATTACATGGTATTTGGTCAGTCTTTTAAGTCCTTTTTGATACAAATTTTGACACATACTTTATTTTTTTTTTGATACTTTATGTTGATGTGAATTGGTACTGAAAAATCTCATAATTCTACGAAGGTAAATAGTAAGTGTAAAATTTAAATTGACATTCATTAATCTCGGATTATTGCCCGCAAAAACTATGTAATGCAGTTTTTAAGAACAAAAAAAACCTAGATTAAAATTAATTCACTTTGCTAATGTTCTATTTGTATATCAAATAACAAATCAGTGTATATTTCGATACAATCTTGAGCAAACCTCAGTCGACAGAATATAATTTACGTGCTAACCAACCCGTGAAGTTGTAAGCAAAACTCGTTGGAACGTCTCGCACGCAATACAATTCGGTACATCCTATAGCCTCACAAAAATGGAAAGAAAGAAAGAAATTGAGATCAAAGCTCTGTTTACGAGCGTGCGGATCGCGCAAATAACGCGTCGATTTATGAGATCCATTGTGTAAACACCCCTGCACTACGGATGTGACACATATTATGTACTTTTGCTTCCCATGTGCGAAAAAAACCTCTTTGAAATTGCGTTCGAAAGTCAATTTGAAGAAGATGTAAACATGATTCATGGTATCCCCAGTTTATTGATAAAAAGGCCTGAAACATATCTACTTTTTGAAAAAGGAATTATTTTTTTAACGTAATTTTGAGCAAACAGCCACATAGATAGTGCGCTGTAGGATGAAAATAGCTGTGCTAATGAAACAAAGAATCTCAAATGAGAAATCTCATCTAGTTCGACCTCTAAAATGTACCAATTTTTTAGAAATTATGCAAAAATTAGTGATGTGATCATTGTTTTGGGCTTAATTAGGCATTAATCACGGAGTCACGCTATATTGTTTTGCACATCAACCGCGGTTCACATTTCTTAGTATATAATCATAGATATACACACGTTTCGTTAGAATTGATTAGGACCTTGTCGGAATTCCAACTAATAATAGTACATACTTCTTGACATTGAACCTTTAATTGGTTACGACTCAGTTTAATAATCGAATTGTTTTCGATAAGTAAGTACACGATTATATTAAAGGAACCATAACCTTAGGTATGACAATATGTTGTACTAGCTTTTTTTGATTTAACGTTTTAGGTATTTGTTAGATTGTAAACTTTTTATAAATTTTCACTCATTTATTTTTCTTGTTTCATTAACAATTGTATCAGCACGTGACGAGACTTGATAGCAATGAGTAGGATTCTTCAATGTCGTCTAGGAAAGATATAATAAGCGAGAACATAATATTTAGTTAAAATGAGAAAACACATAGTTGACGTATAACTTAAGATATAACCAGTGTTCAGTCCTTTCAAGAAAACAAAGAGTTCTACAAATTATGTTAACTTCCACTTTATATTATTATTATATTAGAAGCACAATATTTCTACGTACTGAATATTTTATCGATTGTGTCATTTTGTTATCACCCCCAGGTTCGGGTAAAGTGATTTTTATGCCAAAAAATATTAATGCCTTAGTGTCAATAAGATGTCAAAAATTGTGTCCGGAATTTTGTAAATCTTTGTTTAGAAATCTGACAGGCTCTAAGGAAAACGCTTTGTTTAAAATTTGACTTTTTTATAATACCTATGTTTTGGATTATAAATAACAATGACTTAAAATTTAAGCAGCTTTGTATTTCTAAACGGAAACAGTTCTTAAACATTTACATTAAAGCATTTTTTCAAAACATGACGTATATACATTGTTTTGTATTGTACATATAAGTTCGCAGACAGATTAAAATAGGAACTGTAGTCGGGGTCCCGCGGTCCCCTTGGGAACTGGACAGGATAAGGAAATTGATAAACTCATGCATAACATCTATGTATATAAAACATGTAGTTGCGAACTAAGGATAGAGACGCCCTGTTGTTTGGGTAGGGAACTTACTTTTATTCTGAAACCAAATCCAAATTCACAACTCACAAAATTATACATTTTGTTAGTCCAGTTGAATCTACGACGTAATCTACGATACATTTGGTTTCATATAAAACTCATTTCGTGTAACACAAAATAAATTATTCAAGTCGGAACAGACTTTAAATTCAACAATTTGTGGCGAACTCGCCCCAATAATATTTTGTAGGTAGGTACATTGAAGAAGTGTATCTTTACAAGTTTGATAATAACGGTTTTCATATAATATTTCCCTGGGAAAACGCTAATATAAAACCCTGCTCCTTCAAAAATATTACTGATAAAATAAAACTTCGAAGTGCATTTTCCAGGGGCCAGTAAACGATACCTTTCTGGCCACATCTTTTTTCTCTTCTTTACTTCATATTTGCTTTATATTTCGTTATTGTTTTAGTTAGGATGTCCGGTTGTTAGTATTAAGGTCATGGAGTTCCCTCACATTAGTACAGACAATGCTTCTGTGAATTTATGCGTCATAATGCATGCTCCTGTAACCATACTTATTGAAGGTCGACTAAGTAGACTGTCATAAAGATTTGTGATGTGTAGCGATTCCTTTTAAATGTTTTATTTGTATATTTTTGATGTTTAAAATAAAAGATTGTGAGCTCAAATGCCTCGATTGATTTTTCTTGTTTTCTTATTTACACAATAGCCCAAAAAAATAGTGTTATGGTTTCAGGATTCATGTATGTCTGTATAAGGTATGTACCTATGTATGTGCGTTTCTTAATTCCACCATAACTCCTAAACGCCTGAACAGATTTTGATGTATGAGGTATCGTGACAATCCTTACGAGTAACATAAGCTAGTAAAAAAACATCCGCCATAACAAAAAGAACTAAAAGACAAAAAACACGAACTTTAAGTGCAACCTACATAGGCATAGCTACTGTTGTGCTTGACCTCCCTATTACATGCATTTAAATAAAACGAGAGGTCATATTATATTGGTAATTATAAACTTTTTGACGTAATCTTTTGCAAATCGGTCGAATACGTAACCTTTGAGATTGTAGGTGTAATACTACTTATAGGGTAATGCTATGATGTAATTCGACTTCACCTTGTTCGAGACCTTGAATTTTTTCATATACACTGATTGCTAAAACGATTAACAATGTATTTAGAACTGTGTGAACGTGTAATTCGTACTTATATTGTCTATAATTGTATAGACAACAATCTTCTTACCAATATAAGCTTTATAGGTTAGTGCTTAAAGTTTATTGTCGATTGACAAAATGTTAAATTTGCTAAAATAGAGTAGGTATGTAATTTTAATGAAAGTGTGAAGGTTTCCGATACCATTTTTCGATATATTGATAAGTTTAGAAGACATTAGGGTACGATTCTTCTATGATGGATGAATTACCGAATCTATTTATAACTGGCTGTGCCCGTGACTTCATTCGCGTGGACAACTTATCCCGCATTCATGGAGTTTTAATTTTTTTTACGGAACCGATACCGACTGATTATTTTTTCACAACCAAAGTAGCCTAAGTTACTCCTTGTGACATTAGCTATCCGCCAGTGAAAGTCCCGTCGAAATCGGTCCAGCCGTTCCAAAGATTAGCTGGAACAAACAGACAGACATAAAGACAGACAAAAATTGAAAAAAATGTTATTTTGTTATATGTACTGTATACACATTCAAATGCCTGTAGTAAAATGCGGTTATTTTATTACTACAAACAGACACCAATTTTATTTATTTGTATGTATAGATACGAGTAGCATTTCTATTGCGTTTACACTTTATCCGCGTAGTGACGGATTAAGAATACATAATGTCACTACCCCATCTCAACCCATTGGTATCGTCAAAGGCGACTAAGGGAGTAACCTTATGCAGACAAGAACACTGCGAGAAAAAAGTAAAATTCGAAACAAACCCTATACCAACCCATCAGGCCAGCGTGGCATTGTAAGCTAAATTCCCTCCACAATTTTTGGAGAAGGCCCGTGGCCAGCAGTGGTAAGTTTGTGGGTTGAAATGATGATTGCACTTATTGCACTAGCTGCATAGCTGCTATAGAAATAGTAGGTATTTCCACCGATCCTAAAGGAGCTTTCAAAACGATACACATGACCTCCTCTCCCTTCTTCTTTGTTTCGTCAACGCTCTGAATTAAAATAAAGAATTAATGAAGTCCTAGCCTATATTTCAAATTGAAATTCAAATAAATGCTGCTGTTTGACGTTTAAAAACGTCACCAGAGCCTATTATCGACTACTAGAAGTATAATAATTGATTTTATTCCATAAATTACGCAAATTTAAGTCTTGTTTTTCAAATTTGAACTGAATTACGTTTAAATATTATTGAAATCCGAAAAAAAAACTTATGTTGCGTAGTAGATTTTTTTCGTTATGGAAATAGCTGTATAAGTATGAAAATTTATAATATTTTATTTTTCACTCTGCATCAAAGTTTTTTAGATTATTTGCAAAGTATACCTAATATAGTAACTATAGACAAAACTCTCATTAATAATTACAGTTTAATAACATCCTAAACGGAGAACGACCCCTGTAAAGATTTCAGTAATAAAAACACTGAATCAATAGGCTTACCTTAACTTCAAAAGTTAAAACGCTGTCATCGCCATAATCCTGGGGCATGCGAAAAATAGTTGTTTAAAATTTTTGTAAGCGAAACACGTCCGTTAAACAAGATTAGGGCAAAAAGCCGGCCGCCGGCCGTAAGCCACTGCATAATGGAGGTGTGGGTACACCTTTACTCGACAAGCGGTAAACAGTACTATAGTACCAACTCACTCGATTCTCGGAAGTGATTTAGTTTTGAAAAGTATGAAGGCTGTTTGCACGTAACTTGAGTGAAGATTAAATAGAAAATAACTATTTTCCAAGACATATTTTAATTTATTTTTAACAACTTATACAATATAATTACCCTGGTAAAATTATATAAATTTGATGTCTTATTTCGATAGCAGAAACCAGTTCCATATTGATTTACAATATTAAAATTTTAAAAGCAGTTTTGGCACAAATATCTTGTTAGATAAGAGTTTTGCAAAACAATTATATATTGCTAAATAACAAGCGTTAAAGTGACTTCATACTATTCACATTCCAAATTGTCTATTGATACGTAATTATCTCATGATTGTTTCAATGTCGATTCATTTATTGCCACAAATTGGTTACCATATCGTCATATTTGAATACTAGTTCCTACTTGCGTCAAGGCTTTGCCGATCTCGTCGTGACTGTGAAAAATATCTGATTGTGTTGCTAACAAACATGATTTTAGTGCTTATAAATCTAACCGTTGAAGAAGGTGAATAAGACAGCCAACATCATATATAACGTCAGAAAGTAAATTTGATTTAGTAGAAGCCAAAGCCGCTCACGCTGATAACTTTTACGTGGCTAGAAATGTTATCACGTCGTCGCCGCCCGACCGTTGCTTTGTTCCTAGGTGACAGATGCGACTCTGCCACGAATCTCATAAAGAGAATCCTACCTCTGAAGATAAGCTAAGCTTCTACAGACTTAAGCGACTCACTAAATCTTTCCATGAAACAAATCGCACAGTGTTTGTGCAGTTGTAACTTCTATCATTTTAGATACTATTTCATGTATGCATTAAAAACACCATAAAAGTTTCACGAAGGTGGCAGATTGTTTCTCTGCTGATATATTATTTATTCAGTCCTATCGTGTCGTCCGGCGTCGCTCCAAGCGAAATATCACACAAACCCGGCCGTCCCAGAATATTCTATACGCTTGAATAATGTCTAGTTTACCATAAAGAATGCATTTGCATACATGTAGATTGTTGTTGTTGCAACAGGCTCTACGCGAATGTCACGAACAAACACAAAACCATTTTATTTTTCGTTTAGTGCAACACATCAGTGACGGCGAAATGAAAAAGGAATGCAGTGATGGAATATTTGACCAGTGTTGGTGCATTAAAAACAGTGAAAATGTTAGTGCTTTCGAATATATTTCGCGCAAGCCATCCGCAGAATCAGATAGTACAGAGAGATTTGAATTCCCTGTCTACAGACAACAGTGTGGGACAGATGGAAAAATCAAATATAGTGTCACAAAATTCGTTAAAGATAAAACAACGAACGAAAACGCGCGACAACATCAACGTCAGTCAAGAGATAGATGATGCTAAGGATGCAAAAACGACGAGACGTGACAAATGTCTCTCCAGCAGCGTCGATGCGATCCTTATGCATAACGATGCCAAAAGTAAAGTGATATGTAGTGCCAAAGGTTTATTAGAAACTAATCTAGACGATTTGTTTAACGATGTACAAAAACTAGACGGCTGGAACGTGGAACCAAAGAGTTTAGGTGCCAGTGAACCCACATTAAGTTTTAGTGAGAATAGTTCTAAAACTGCCAAGCGTGAATCTCTCGTGTCAGAGGATGACACCGATGATGATACAGCGAGTGATAGTGACTGCACGGATGAAGTGGTTCGAGAGCAGAGGATATGCATGGGAGCGCGCCGCTTCGGCCATTTGCTGCGGAGAGTCATATCCAGAAACGGTAAGAAACCAATAATGTTCAAGTGATACAGTTGTATAAAATTATAATGTCGAGGTCGGAAGCGCTGCGAATTGAGCTGTTGTCGGTCATTTATTTGTTTTCAATTGTAGCAAATTGCTTCTCCCGCTCTGATTGAGATGACCGTCGTAAAATCTTGTTACACGTTCGCAATTTTATCTTTGTCGTGTCCCCGCAGTCGCGTCGTTCCGATTGGAACTAATGACGTTTCTATGAAATTTTGCAGGCACTGCAACTTTGATTTTTAACTCGTTTTTTTTTTACATCAATACTTTCGTAATTACTGTGCGCTTGTGGTCAGATTTATGTAATACTTGGTGCACGTTTTGTTTTGCGCTATTAGTCGATTTTGCAATAGCGGATCTCACTATGTTTTAAACCTGATTTATGGTTAAAGTATTACGTTTTAAATCGATTACACGCGACAGGTACTTTACTTCGTTCGTTGTTATGCACTATGTAGCGTTTGGAATTGTCACTGAATCTAATATATTTTATTATTATTTTGGAAGTGAATCTATTTATTTACCAAAAACTCTTAGAGTATATTGTTATTCGCGAGACCACATTAGCAAACTATTTCAAAAATTTTAATAATGGGGACTAGACATATCTATGTTCTATATATTTCTCAGCTTTAATCAATATATATTCATCAAAACATCTAATATTCATAAAGCAACCCAAAATTTGTATTTTCCTTAAAATTTTCTTAAAAATTTACTCCTACAAGTTACCTCTAGTACTAGGTAGTTTAATTATTAAACACACATGCCCATCCAATCGGAACGTCGTAGGTAGCAATCAGAGGCACGGTATCATCAATCTGCTGCGTGGTTCGTTTGCTAATAGAGCCAAGTAGATAAGTTAAGGGGATATAGCTTAAGAGGAGCGATCCATCTTAACCTATTAATATTATAACTGCGAGAGTTTGGGTGGATGTTAGTTACTCAATCACACTAGAACGGTTGAAAGAATCTGAATGAAATTTGGTACAGATAGATATGGTCTGGAATAGTTCATAGGCTACTTATTACTTAGTCTCCGCTTGCGATTCGCGGGTTCGGGGAATCGTGTAACTAATAGGAAAGCAATTTTGCGATATATATTAGAGGTTTGACCTAGCTTGTCGTTCTCCCTCGATGCCGTAGTTCTGCAAAAATTATTACATATCTCCGTTGCACCGTAAGAGAAAGACGAAAAAAAACGCTTTTGCATTTAATATATTAATATGGATTTTTAATAAATAAACTAGCTAGCCGACTGCGGCTTCGCATACGGCATAATCTCAATAAAAAGAAGCCTTTATGCTATTCCAGGTTATATATGTGTGCTAATTTTTATATTTAAAGTAAATATATAAAGTCAAAAACATTATCCTCCTTTTTAGGAGTCGAGTAAAAACAAACATCCATCCATTTTAACTTACGTGAATAGTTAGATGAAACGTCTAATTTTAAGGTTTTCGTATCGCATCGGTAATAAGCCATGAACTGATGATATCAACTTCATCTGAATTCATGTAAGAAGTTTATAGACATAATATTGGAAGAATGATAAAGACACTATGAGTTAAGTAGCAAATAGAATTTCAATATTTATCCTTTTTTTTTCGCACACCTCTTCTATTAGTAGATTGTTGATGCGAAGAAGAGAAGAGAGATATATTTTAATATCTCTCTTCTCTTCTTCGCAATTCCGTCCTTTTAGTTCTAGGAGCTCTGTTTACTCTAGAAGCAACGAACGTTTATAAACAGTATTCTGCTTAAAACCTAGTTTGAATGTTGTTTCAGTTAAAAGGTGCCTCTCCATCTTGTGTTGTTTGTTTTGTCAAGTGGATGTTTGTTATTTGTAAGATATCGAGTTTGGTGGATGTGTTTTGAGTACCTCTATTGGTTTACGAACTATTCAGTGCGATGTTTGTTTATAGAAGGTTATGATATAATTCGAAATATATTTATTTAGGTTTGGTTATTACAGAGTTCTTGCCAAGACGAATAACACAATTTTTGACTCATATTCACACGCTGCAATATACATTCTAAAATTTATCTCTTTCAAAATTGTAATAAAACAAAGTCCTTGAGTATTCAGTTCTGTTTTGGACGGGACTGCGATGAACGTGTATGAGCTAACTAAATTTAATTCGCTGGATAGCTCCATTTGTGGAATTTCTCACTACATACTAATTTTTAAATCAACAATACGTTGTAATATTATTAAAACTGACATGTAGATATATTTAACTATTGAATACCGGATTACTCACGTGCGGAAGTCGGAATTGCCGACCAGGTTACAAGGGAATCATCTCAAGACGAATGCGCAAAGTTCGCCGCCTTGTCCGCCGCACAGTGCGATCTCGCTTTGAGATGATCCTTTCACTGGATGGAAACCCGGCCGGCAGTCCTGACTTCCATACGTGAGTTACCCGGTATTCAATAGTTAAAAACAATTCGTTGTATCATTACGAATGATTCAGACGTGGTCTCTTAAAGGATGTTTTTCAGATGTTTCTTGGAGCTCTCGTGTCATAGTTTTGTACTGAGTAATACAATTATTCTTTTAAATTGTAAAGATCACGTCATGTGTCAGGTGGCTGTTTAGTAACTAGGATGACTACTCTAGCTATTAATACTTCTTCTCCTTCGACCTAGGATTCATTTTTGACAAATTTAATTAGGACTGTTAATGCAGTCTTGAAAATGACTATTAGAATTAAAATCTTTTAATATCTTTAACAATAAAAGGTCAACGTCCTCACCACGGTACAAGCCCTGTGTTGCGGGGAATGCCACAAACATAAAATTAACGAACACAAAGTACACCCCAGACTTGAAACAAACATCTATCAATCACTCAAGTATTTGTCTCGTGTGAGAATCGAACCCAAATCACTCGGTGCGGTGAGTGACTACCTTAACCGCTACGCCACGGTGCCAGTCAATATTAACTATATATCCTACTCCACCCCACCCCACACACCCGTTATATCATATGTCGGTAACATGGGCTTTTCCAGACTAATATATCTGTCTGTGTGTTAAATTTCATATAGATTCTTTCGGCCGTTTTGGCGTTATTAAGTAACAAACAACCATCCTAACTTCGCATTTATAATATTAGTAGGATTCATGAGTTTAAATTATAAATTACAAATTATTAAAGGTATTTTACTTAAAAAGGAAAATACCTGGTAGAAAGTATTTTTTACCCGACTGTCAGGACGGGTAATTGTTTTTCGCGCGTATCTTGTATGTTTGTAAATTTCTTTATTCCCACGTTTCTTCCAAACGGCTCGATGGATTTAGACAATTAAGGTATCGTTAGATTCTGCTAATAAACCCAAGTGTCTTTAGATAGGTATTAATAAAAAAAAACAAAATGGCGGACTTTTGGTGCCAAATTGTAAGTAATTAACATCTTTTTTTTTTAAACAAACATATCGAGTAGGGTATAAAAATAAAGAGAATCAAATGGAGATTACAAATATATACATATGTTATGTATTTAAATTTAATCAGGAATAATAATTCGTTCATTTTCGCAATAACTATCCGACACCTAACGTTATTATGATTTAATTTCTAAATGGTTTTTTATGAACTAAAAATTATAAGAATTCGTGGTTTCACGGTCTACTGCGTGTCTTAACGTTAGCTGGTACTAGCCAAGTGGAACGTAGGTATAGGTATAGGTTTAACGTTCCTATCCTGTGCATGACCTTCATAATTTAGTTTATTTTATCTATAGGTACTTCTATAGTTCTATACTAATGTTGTAAAGGAAATATTTGTATTTTTTAACATAGGCTATATAACATCACGCTACGGCGAATAGGAGCTGAGCAGTGGCCAAATAAAAACCCAAATAAAGGCCAAAACCTTTGAACAGCTTTCGCAGTTATGTTCCAGCATTTTACCCCTTTGCCTTTTTTCGTCGGAAAATTTCTCAAGTAAAAGTGCATGTTAAAATATGTTAATTGCAAACCACCTTCATGCTACCATAATGTCATCTGTTTTATTTTTTACGTATCTGTCACGTAATAGTATTTATTATCTGTGATTTGTATTTATATACTGCAATACCCTTGTCTTTTGTTTTCGTGGTTCAACTGGTGTTTTATGAATATTATAAGGATCAATGTTATTTAGATTGTGTTTAAATGATTGGTATACAACTCGACTTGATGGTAGTAGAAAATCCAAATACCTCCTAGATATCTACGTTCACTTAAGTCTAAACGTAAAATAATATCTAACTACACACTTATAAGTTGAAAGCCAAATAACAGCTATAACAAAATAGCGGATGCTACTAAAATAGATATAACGTTATAACCAGCGAACGTTACTTGGTACAAAATAGTGATATCGGCACTTAAAAGTTTCCGGGGAATTACCCAACTCGCTCCTCTAGTACTTAAGATACCAGTAGCGGCGTTAATACTTGTGTTTTCTTTTATAAATAAAATGCTTTTAAAATAATATTAAATAGAAGGCAGTGTTAGTATTTTCTGGTAATCATCACAGATATATAGATAATAATAATAATATTCTACCACATTCACACAGCGCCATCTAGTCCCAAAGTAAGCAATTATATTTGCTTGTGTTATGGGTACTAAACAACTGATATACTACTTAAATACATTTTTTTTTGTAAATAAATACATAATATAGATAAATTACACCCAGAAACAGAACAAACACTCATGCTCATCACACAAAGATTTGTCCTGGGTGGGGATCGAACCCACGACCTCCGGCTTAGCAGTCAGGGTCACTAACCACTAGAACAATAGGCCAGTCATAGATAGGTACTTAGGAGTCCTGTTATCCTGATTATCGAAATTTGATCGCAATAGGACTGACATAATTAATTATACTTTTATTTAGTGCATGCTAACAAGCGATGGTGGTGAACGGATAAGTGACTTGCGTGCAAGTCATTCAGATCAAATTCGATTCCGACAGACAGTACCAATGTTGATTTCACTTTGTGGAATTTATAATATATATAGGAATTTTATTTATATGAAGGAAAACATCATGAGGAAACCCACATACTAGTAGAAGTAATTCTAAGTGTATGTGTGGGCGCTACAATAGATCAGTAACTGGGCGACACAGCAAACAAGCCTCAATGGCATTTAACCCAGAAATAGTAATAAATACTAGTGTATGCATACACAAATGTAAGTTTATCTTAAGAAACGAAAATATAATACAGTATAAATAATATTTAATCTCAATTTTACCTCAGACAGAGAGAAAATGCAGTCCAATATTATGACGACAGCTTGACGCCTCTCGTCATCTCCGAAATCTGGCGATATTTCTACGGAAATTCCTCTTACAATTTTGCTTTTAATGTCCGGATTATTTTAGACAAAAGATAAAATCTATTCACAGCTTATAAAATAAAACGTTTTCATTCATTAATATTGCAAATCAGAACATTTGAAATTTCGAAGGCTGTCTAATATTTGAAAATTTAAATATGGTCGCTGTCATTTTCAAACGTTTGAGATATCAAAATTGAATTAGGCGAATTAGCCATTCCGAGGACTCTGGAAACTTTTAAATATAATCGTTCATTGGAGGCAGAAGGAATCGTTGTGTGTGCTGTTCCTGGTGCCCGAACACTATTAAAGTTCCGTCGGCTATTTAGTATCGGTTGCTTACACATCTCACTTTTACTTCCGCGTCTAGCTAAAGTCCAGGCATTAAACATTACGCTACAAACAATAGGAACTGAGCAGTGGACGAACAAAGAAAGACGGGAGTGAAGCCCCGGGAACCAGCTAATATTAAATAAAATTAGGTCCCGCTATAAAACGAACAGTTTTACTCTATTCAAATGAGAACAACAATGCCTCTACGTATAACAGGATAATAATCGTAAAAGTTAAAAACTCGTTAGTTGCGTTGGACTCGAAATTTTCTGGCCAATATTTTTACACCGATGCTGTATCGCACATTTTACCTGCAGATAGCTCGGTTAGGGTAAGGTTAGAAGCGATACAGTTACAAAAATATTCATTTAGTTTATGAGACTTGTTTGCATTTTTAGACGAGGTTTTATAAAAGATCGAGTTGCCTTAAGGTGCATGTTTTGATATACCTCCTTCATACATTTTATTGACGTTATTGTCTCTGAACATAGACACTTTTACATAGAACAATTTATTTTATAACTTTACTACAATAAATAATTTGATTTCTTAAACGCCTATAGCAGTTACGTTCTGACTTTTGAAGTATTGGTTACCGTATTCTTTACTAGTGCGTACCGTAGTTTCACCTACGAATACAACCATCGATTTGTCTGAGTTATTGATGAAAACGTGGTTACTAATCTTCGTTAACATGACGTTTAATAGCCAAAACCCCTTATAAACAAGCTATCTAGCAAACAGTATTTTATTAAGGTCTAACTAAAATATTCTAAAACCGGCCTCTTTAAATAATTAAATAAACTATCCACTGATAAATGTAGATTTTATTACGTGATTGATTTATAAATGTTATTGATTTATATAACTATATGTAATTAAATAAAAAACCGACATCCTGATGTACACCTGTCAGGTGTTTCTAAACGGAATGCTGCTCATAATAGGTAATAATTGTATGATGTTTTTGTTTAATTAATGACTATATTTGGTATGTAAACGACGCATCACAGTTTTTCTCTTATTTATTATTATATTTTATTATCTTATTATCTATTTATAGTTTTACTAGTATATAACTTGCTTTATACACGTCGCCATCTTGCTTTAATATAGAAAATTCTAGACTCAATACTGAACTGTCTTTTCTGTTAAATACAGAAAATTAATAATAAATTTATACATCCCAGGTTAAACCTAAAACTGCATGTAATATCGTCACTATTCAGACAAAAAACTTCGGATATCATTTATTTGAAAATTGCCAAACTACACTCATTTAATAAAACCAGACTACAATAAAATAAATTACAAAAGTAAAGTAATTTAAATGTGTTACATTAAGGAAAAATTTGGATATATTTCAAGTTAATATATCACGCTTCCATCCTTACCTTAAATTATCATATAATTATCCCTAATTCACGTTTAAAAGCACCACAAATTGCCTCGTGGCCCACATTTCCATGCGTGTTTTGCTATAAATATCGTCGATAATTCGATTTTAGCAAGCATTATTGACTATAACAGCAAAATGTCTACAAAATATTGCCGTAATGGCTCGCTAAGGCCATTTATAGTTAACGACGTAATCCGTGCCGTGTCGCGCGACGATAATAGCAACAAAAACTACATAAGTGATGTGGTATAAATCATTTGTTTGGTATAAATTACAAGAAAATTGAAGTAGTTTCACTACACGGCTAATGTGCTTCGACTTTCCCAATATGTATATAATATTGCAATAGTTATGGACCAATGTTCGCAATATAACAGTTATGCTTTCGCGATGCATGATATTTGAATATGTACGACACAATAATGTGATAGATTAGCTTGTAAGCGAGCTCGATGTAACATTGGCGAAACATCATGTACCTACTACTTATTTATAAGTAAACTAAAATTACCGTGGGGCTTCGCATCCGTCATTCTTTATTTGGCCACTGCTCAGCTCCTATTGGCCGTAGCGTGATGTTATATAACCTATAACCTTACTCGATAAATGAGCTATTCAACACTAAACAATTTTACAATTTGGGTCAGATTTGAAAATTTTTTTAGTGTTTGGATGGATGTAGGATCGATGTTCTTCCGATCCTAGAGTTCAACCAACCAAACAAACAAATTCTTCAGCTTTATAATATTTGTATACTTACCTATATAATGTTAAGTATGCATCTTAGCGAAAAGAAAAACCCGTTGTAAATGGTTATCAATCGCGATAATATATCACTTAATACCAATATTGATCAATAAGGTTATTATATTCTCTTGGTTTTTGTAAGGCCTTGCCTAAGTTTTATCTATTTATTTAACTCAATTAAAGTTAGTTAACCTCCACTTGGTTAGCGTGTTACTATTGCTTACCTTGCTAATGAAAGGATATCCGTGTAGGATATGAGAACAAACTATGTAACTAGGTGCGTTCAGTTTTTACAACCATACATACATATAGATCACGCCTCTTTGCCAACAGAAGGGTAAGCAGAGACCATTTCCTTCCACTTGCTACGATTCTGACATACATCTTTGGCTTCTTCAACATTCATCAGTCTTTTCATGCATTCTCGCCGGTTGAGGGTACTCCTGATCTGTCCCTTCTCTAGAACGTCACCTATTTGGTCATGGTACGTTCTTCTAGGTCTTCCCCTTCCAACGTTTCCTTTCACATTCGCCTTATATATTTGTTTTGTCACTCTTCCTTCATTCATTCTCTTGACATGTCCAAACCAGCTTAACATTCCTTTCTCTATTCGTGTCACAACATCTATTTTTAAACCACAACGTTCCCTTATTACCTACATTATTTCTTATCCTATCACTCAGATTTACCCCAATCATACTTCTTAAAGCTCTCATTTCCACAGCATTTATTCTACTTTCAGGCTTCTTCTGCCATACCCAGGTTTCACTTCCGTACATCGGTGTTGGTACCAACACCCCATTTTGAACCGCCAGCTTTTACAACCATACGACTTAAAAAATCAAAAAACATCTAATGGGATGTATTAGAGTAGACCCGCGGTAATCCAACAAACGTTTTGCGTGGCGCCGTCGAATTATCCAATTTGTCGGATCACAGAGCTATTACTAACCTTTCAGTCAACATATTTTTGATAGGAGTAGGTACTTTGTAACCCGACAAATTATATATTAAAATCGTTACCACATCTGTACAGTATCGTTTATATTAAGTACTAAACATTAATAATTCGCTTCTACATGCCTATGTAGGACAAGTGGCATGTCGGATTACAAGGGCCTTGCATTAGACAGGGCGGGATTACAGCGACTCTATAGTCTGTTCACATGGTATCACTATAGGAAAATCTAAAAATGAACTTTAAGAACCAGACTTCTGTCCGCAACGAGTAGCGCTTTGTAGTTGTGGAAATATTGTTCTCTGTCAGAAAAACTATACTAATGACGTTTTACTGTCGCGGTCTTCTGGTCCTCCTTATAACGGGTGTTTCAATTGAACAAGAAATCTAACTGTCCTCCTTTGTACATTGACTTGTATTCGATAAGCCTTTCTGTACCGTACTAGAACGTTACGCTTCACCGAACTCGCGGTGTCTATCAATGTCCCTGCTTATACAAATCACGCGAGCGATACATGTAAATTTAAACTACTGTACTTTTTCTACAGTAGCCATGTTTTCACTAGTCCGATATGCGTGACCGCACTAAAGTGTAAGAGGTTCTTTGTGGACACGCCTTTTGCCACCGATTCGGTTCATCAGCCAAATTGACTGTGTCATTCGGGTGTGTCGCAATAATGAAACGCCTATACAGTTTAGTACGAAAGTGGAACCAAATGTTCGCTGCTTTTGGAAAACAGTGTCGCTTTTTTGTTTTTTTGAAAAACAAACGGTGCCGTTGATGGCTTTCTGTTGGCTATTATGTTGGTTATTGATAGTTGTAGATATAGTTGCTAAATAGTTTCTAACTTGGTGGTTTGAAAAATAAAAAAATATTCAGCCGAAAGTTTTGCGATGAATGGGATTTGTATTATTTTGTCCTATAATGAGAGAATTTAAGATTTACCTAATTACCAGATAGGTACTCTGTGTTTAAAAATAAGACTGGTTTTATAAATTCAGCTATGAAAAATCTGAATAAAGAATGCGTTTCGAGTTAGTACATTTTTAAAAAAAAACTCATCCAAAATTACAATATGGACGGTAAAAGTTGATAATTTTGAAACAATCCGGATGACAATGTTATTGAATAATGTCGGTAGAAATTCCGGATCAAATTTGTTGGGTAGCTTTCATAATTTTAACCTCAGAATAAATTAGCATACAGCGATGAGAAATTAATTTTTTACACTTTTTCAATTCGACGACGTAGATGATTTTAGCTTCGAAATAATTTATTGAACCGTGACATTTTTTATGAATCGGTTTTAATCTAAGGCAATTTGGCATTAAGTAACTTTATTTCTAGATTGTGAGCAACAGATATTCAGGTGCTATTCTATTTGTTTTAGTTGGTTATAATAATATTTCAGAAACTTGCAAATGCATGTCTCATCAATTTATTAAGGAACAAACAATTTCTGTAATGTTGGCCTGAACAGATTTCGTGTGCTTGTTGAATCCTTAAAGGAGTTGGTCTACTAATGTTTGTTGTTATTAAAGTCCAACTTATTTTTACAAGGAATAAATAATAGTTTTGTGTGCTTATGGTTAATATTTGGACATTTACGCTATGAAAATGTGATACATAAACATTGTACCTATAACTAAAAATGTGAAATAGCCTTTAAATAAAGAAATTAATGTAAATGATAAATACTGAGGCAAACAATCTAATATGTTGCTAGTATCTGTGATAAAGCAAGTAAACCCATCAATTAAAGCTGCCAAACAAAACGAACCCCCAACACTTTTACAGTCCGAATATTTAAGTGCAACTAAATGAAAAAGAAAACTCTCTTAATGAGACAGAGGTACAAAAGACCAATCGCGACATCCACCCATTAGTGTCCCTACTAATTACACATTAACTGTGCCTGCATTATCCCTTCACAAATAAGATAATAAACATGAGAATTAGAAGCGATTAATGTCCCCGTTAGAAAACGGGATGGCCGGTACACTTTCATTTAATGTACCTATCCTGTAAGACCTGTCTCGAGATATGTTTGTTATTGACGTTTAAGTAAATAAATGTAGCATTTTAATTAAAGTATAATTGGTTTAATTAACTCCGTAGTCGGAATTTATATACTTAGTAATATGTGAAGCAAAAACATCGAGACTCTTTTAAGAATATTGCACATACTAAGTGAGAGCGTAGTTAAAATTTATATTTGTTATTATTATTTATATTTACGGCAAAACGGCAAAGACAAATAGTTAATTTTGTATCTAAATTATTTGGTTTAATCTTAATAAACTACGTGCGGATATACTTATCCGCAATAGATAATATACCGTTCTGAAGGTACCAGTTCTAATAACGATCCCCCACCTCCATATTTGTCTTTCACGACTAAATTTATAGCGTATTGCGAAATATGATTTATAGTTATAACATTATATTATTGGATATATTACGTCAAGGCAAGTGTGAGAATCTGTACGAGATTATCGGTAACGGGTTTACAATTGAACGGGATAACGATTATCAAATAAATTTTCTCGATATTTTTTCTGCGCACAAGTTATGTTCAAATAGAACTTATTTTATAAAGATTTCGCTCGAAGGATTTTTAGGGCCAATATTTTCTAGATATCTTTATTATTTTCAGATAAATTTCGGCGTGTTATTGCTACCATATTCGAGTTATGTTGGGGCCTAACGGATAATTTCTTGGAATTGCTTTTTCAAAGCCAGATTAGTTGCTGTGGAGATCTAACGATTCTATTGGAGAATTACTTACTGCTACTAGCTTTAACGGAAATTTTACATAATTCTGTATAAACTGTATTGAGTATTGAATACCCATAATATTTCATACCAATGGTACAAATATAGATTATTTTGTACTATTGGTGTGAAATTTAACAATGTATGTTTATGAATACCTGGTTGGTGTGATTATACGAGTAAGAACTCTCGCTAAGACAGACAATTGTGAAACTTTTTCTTGTTCACTGAAACGTTCTCGTTCGCCATCTTGAATACGTATTCATTCAAACTTTAACTGAAATTGGACACAGTGACACAGAGTGATCGCCAATCTGGAAATTTTAAAAGAAAGTTTTTCTACTTTGCGATTTCTCCAGCAGAGTTTTTGATCACTAAAATATGGTGGGAATATGTCTCTAGAATTCATAAATGTCTAGTTTTAAGTAGTTAAAAAACTGTAAAATAGTAGTTTTATGTAATAAAAGGATTGTAAAAGAGTAGTACAATGAGAATTGGTTAACTGTGTGAATGGGCCATTGAAAACAATGTCAATTTATACCTAGTGGCTGAAAAAAATAATATTCACAAAAATTTCATGACTTCCGAATATCGGTCACGCTTGTTGTAATTTTGTCTCATGTCATTTACTATAAATAGCTTTTTCATTAACATTTCGCCACTAACATTTATAAAGAGGGCATTCGATTGCCGATTCAAAAGCCTAAATTCGGGAGTATATGTATATATAAACCTCTCTCTTTATACACCAAACTATTTGTAATCCATCTTCTGTGTATGATACTGGAAGCATCATTACCATTGTTCTATCTTCTTTCTATCTTCTGTCTTCTAAGGACCTACACGCTACCAATTCTAATCCAAAAACAATTATTTACCTCGTAGGTTATACGATAAAAAGACTCAATTTTTGTATTGTAAACAGCCCTAAGGTTTCTAATCTATGAACAGATAACTTATGTGATGAGACAGATTGTAATAAGATCTTGCGAGCTAAAACTCCCTAGGGCTCCTTCGCTTCAATAGGCTACTATCAGCGCGCTGTCTAGGAATGTATTAGGTGTAACTTAGTTACGGAGGCTAGATTCTAGAAGGTATTTATTAAACAAACTGTTGAATAGAATACTGTTGAATTTATGTTAGATATTATTAATTGACCTAGTGGATGGATTAAGATTAGTAAGTACGAGATCACAAAAACAATTGTTGAATATATTGTTATATAAAATAATGTACATACATTGTATGTAATAGAATTATAGTTTATATGATTAAGTTTTTACATAAAGTATACGTATTATCACGCCGCTTATTAGAGAAGTCAGAAGCCACAGTGCGCTAATTGCCAATTTCCAAAATATATATATCACTTCTTCTCATCTTGTCATACATTTATTTTGGGTAACTTCAAGTCCAATCAAAAGTATGTTTGTAAAAATATGTTGCTAAACGATTTGCTAATGTATCCAAAACATTGCAGTGTAAAATTGGTCCGATTTGTGAAATCGTAGTGACAATGGGACAATGTCTTGCGTAATTTCCATGGGCGGTTCATCTCTGGAGGCTTTTATACCTCCATTAAGGGACATTTGAATAGTTGGTAATCTTGCGAGTGCCAGTGGTCCAATCGGCGGACTTTCGGTCCATTGTGCGATATCTATGGAGTAGAAACCGGTGTTTCCCTTATTAGGGAAGGCTCGTTGAAGTTGTGTTTAAATATGCTTTAGTGTACAGATAGTATTTGATGTGTTGTGTGTGAAATGATGTATGAAGATGTCTGATGTACACCAATGTTATAGTGAGTTTGTTTAACTATTATGTTATTACAGCTTCACTTCTGAACGGATCTTAATGAAATTTTACAAACAGATTGTCTAGAACTGTGGTCGTCAAAATGTGGCTCATTGTGGTATTTTTGCGGCTTGCGGCTTAGCAAATAATTTTAATATACATTGACTATCAAAATTAATTATACATTATGAAGTTCGACAGCTAATAAAAGCATAGGCGTTGTACTCCCATGTCACGACATAGTAACGTGGAACCGCACTGTGCCGTGACACTGCTGCGTCTGATTGACGTGCAAATCCATGGCACGGCTAATACGCAAAACGATGCTTTGAAAACGGTGCGCGGCTTCATTTGATTCTGATTTATCACATGCTGCGGAACGTCCAGGATTCTGGGATAAATATTAGATGTTTTAAAGAGAAAATAACGAGTATAGAACCGGCATCGTGGCGTGAATTTTTCCGATACGGTAACGTTCATTTGCACGTCATGGCATCGCACTTTGCCACAGGATCGTGCCGTTGCACGTTACGACACCGACGTCGTGACGTAATATTAAAGTCGCCATAACGCAAGTTTATGCATGAAGGTTTTTACCTAACAGGCACAACCGTCATGCATACTCTAGCATGTATGGCGTAAAACTGTTCAGTTTCGGCTAGATAAAATACGCCCAGAAGGTCTTCGGGAAAAACAATTACTTACAAGTTACAAATCCCTTTATTATTTTAGATTCAATAATAGCAACAAATATTTTCAACAACACGATACCGTGCTTCACTTATTTCGAGTATATTCGAATAATCGAATGTCACTCAACACTATTTCCATAGTGGACATAACTGAAGGTTTTGCATGACGGTTTTGACTTTACAGGCATAGGCTTGTAAAGTCAAAACCGCCATGCAAAACCTTACGTGTATGCCCACCATTATGTACAAGCTCAATACTTTAGATCGACATACCTTGCGGGAGCAGTTTACACTTATCGATACTGTTATATACAATGCTGAGTTATTTAATATAATATTTTCATTTCTCTATCGATTGGTTAATGAACAATGATCGTGTTGTTATAAGTTCTTGTTCAGATCTAAATGTTATGCGTTACTGTGCTTAGTTTCAAATATTTTATAAAGATTTTTTTTCAAGTTGTAGGTACATAATTATTGCTTCTGTTATTGATAATGTGATAAAATTGATATTGGATTTTTCTGTCATGGATTTCTGAGTATCTGGGCTGGCTAGTTTGCATGTGTGCTTAGTTAATGGCAATACACTACTACATGAGACTCGACATAGCTCGCGTTTGGATGTGAAGCACCTCTGTCTTAGGAGATAACAGTGTGACGCTATGTTTTGTCTTCTTCTTCTTATCGAATGGGCTTGAGACACTGGCATTGATCAAGGCGCCTATAAAGCTTCCAACTTGACTTATAGACGACTACCACATTTAGTGATAACCGGGACCAACGTGTTTACGTGCCTTCCAAAGCACGCGAAACGCTCGAGAAAAAAATTGCCACAATCGCTCACCCATCATCGACTGATCTTTCCGAACGTTGCTTAACTTCGATGATCATAATGAACATCTCAGTACCACAATACTACGAGGACCTCGTGTGCAAGTGATGATACCATATCAATCGTAACGAATTTGAAATTGGAACCTTTTGGTGTGATGCCTGTGTTACCAGCCAGATCTTCTCAAGGCCCAACCTCGACAGTGAATTGGCGTAAGGAAAGTTTACTGATCTAGTTTTGGCTTTAAGTAACGTTCAGAAGTATTGTAGGTATGTGATCTCAATGAAATTATTTGCAAAATTTGAAAGTTACATAGGGAATTACATTACAAGTTAATAGAATAATTAATAGAAAGCTTGTAATAAAAGTATGAATTATTGACTAAGACTACGAGTTGGAAGCCCAAAATCCTCTTGTACTAGATTGGCTGTGTATTGAAGAAGGCTTTATTTTATTATTGTTGTGTTTTTGTGATCAGCATTTATTTTGTTTTCATTTTATAAACTGTTTACATTAAGAGATTTTAATCTTGTCTAGACTACTGTGGATAAATCGGCAAATTATTGATTTCTATATTCTTGAACTGATAAAATCAAATATTCCTAAGCATTCAATTAGAATGATACGTAATTTCCATTTGATTACGTAAGTAGGTAATAAGTGACCGGTTTTTAGAATTAAGAATAATACCTTGCGCTCGCGGAATCGCACGCGTACTATGTAGATAATATTAATACTTATTTAAACCTTAAATTCTTATAAATGACTCTATTTATTGGTGAAAACTATAAGAAAATCCGTTCAGTAATGTTTGAGTTTATCGAGTAAATACGCGGCGGTGGACTTTGTTTTCTACTTTGTTTTATTACCCACGAAAGGCTGTGTGTTTGTGTGATTATTAGATGTTTTCGTTGTGGGTTTTTTCAAAATTTTAAATTTATTTTTTTATAATTGTGGTAAAAAAACAAATACCTGCTATCATTTATTTCGTATATTACTCCACAAAACCTATAATAATAGTATAATTAATCGTATATTGCTCACAGCTGATGAGGTCGAAAAGTTGTCGAGTGGAGACCACTAGCAAGCGTAGCATATAGGAAGTCCACCCATAACGTAGACATATGATCTGATCCGAACTGCAGAATCGCGCTGTCAGTCCTATTGGATATCTCTTGGTGAGGCCTATGTCTCATAGTGTACATCCTACGGCTTTTAAGGATGATATGGTCATTGGTCTACCTTTTACGTGACCAGCTATTGATAGTTGCAGTATAACTAAAAGTAGCATCGCCGTTGTCACTGTTAAATATAAATCATATGCACCGTATATTTAACTATTATTTTTTTATTTTTCAGGTAAGTACGAGATCCTGACGTCATATGCCTGAGGCATTACTCTTCAAAGGTATAATTTTTTGGACATTTGTTAATCTATACGAATTTACTGTAGTCGTCCTGAACGTTTTGATATGACGAAAACACGAATTTGCCGATGTTGCCGCGAGCGTTTTCATATGAGCCAGAATACGTATTTGCTATAATGGATGTTTTACGGTGACCACAATGTTGTGAGATGAATTTTTTCGCTCAATGGCTCACGGCGCTCAAAATTTTCGGTTTTCATGCATAACATGTTTAGCTACTTGTCGTGCTTTCTATATATAGCTTGTTAGGTAATTAATATTTGGCCGACGTTCTTTATAACGTCGCAAGCTCCACACTGTTCCTGGTGCAAAAATATCTCTTTAAAGATCACGTTACTGGAAGTGCGATCAATCTATTTCAGTATGACATTATACATTTAGGGTTGTCTATTTTTTCTTTTGTTTAACTGCTTTGGTTGAGTTAATAGTTGTTTTACGTATATCAGATCATACACGGATATCGATTCTCCACTAAGTTGATGTCGAAATTCATAATCGCATAAATTCCCGTTTTATTATTCAAATATATTACTCAGTTCGTGATATAATATTAATTTATATCTTATGTTTGTTTTTAATTTAGGCAATGGATAGGTAAACGATCCACTAAATTATTAGTAGTAATTTCCGCCATTTCTTACCTTCTAGTAACTTTATACTATATAACTGGTATTATATAACTGGTAGACGTATATTTAAACGAATCATTTGTCTCAAACCATTAGTTAAATGAATAAATTGATATTAGCTTCAGAACATAGTATCACAATTGTCTTTACACACCGTTCCCAATGATAATTACCTGCTTTAGTAAACTGGCAACCCTATATTTAGCTAATATATAATCTGTATACGTGCACTCATTGTATTACATGGAACTTGAATTAAGAAGCAAGGGCTTAACGTGGGATATATATGGTACAGTTCGTTGTTATAATGTGAATTATAAACACTACTCTCTATTAGATACTTCGTCGCAAATCAGAATCTATAGTTACTCATAATCTATATATTTTTCTCCATTTACATTTATGTTTAAGAAAACTCTAAAATCAATAAGTGCTTTCTTTCTAATTGGTTTAGATCCTATACATATTGCTTTAGTGAAGACTATTTATTTACTACTATAGAGGGAAATGGATATTTTTTTCCAAATTCTTTATTTATTTCTGAATTATTTCGTTGCGGGTTTCAAAGCAGTAAGTTGGACATTCACGGGTGCCATAGTTTGGTGTTTGCATTGGTTCATCGTTGTTGATTATGGCTTAGCCTTCGTGCTTTATCCGTGAGTGAAGAATACATAATGTCACTACCCCATCTCAACCCGTGGGTGTCGTAAAAGGCGACTAAGGGAGTAATCTTATGCAGACAAGAGCACTGCAAGAAAAGGAAAATTCGAAACAAAACCTATACCAACCCGTCTGGCCAGCGAGCGTGGTCTAGTAGGCTAAATTCCCCCCACATTCTTTGAAGGAGACACGGGCCCAGCAGTGGGACGGGGTTGAAATGATAAATCATGGCTTACAGATGTTGCAGTGGTGGGTGTGAGGGTGGGATTATCCCATTCATCATCAGCAACCCATTAATATTTCGCTGTGGGCTCGGGTCTCCTCATCAATCCACACACTGGCCTAGTGCGGGTTGGTGGATCAGTCATACATTCTAGGGTATGTGGGTTTCCTCCCAAAGTATTCCTACACCGTTAGCAGATGGTAAGTTAGTTGACTAGTACATATAAATTCCACAAAATGAAATCCACATTGGTAATATCGGTTGGTATCAAACTGGGACCGTGTGTTTAGCATGCCAGTCACTCACCCATTCGGCCACCATCGCTTATTGGGACTGTCCCGTTAGCACAATGAAGTTTAGAGATCACTATCTTCTATTAAAGAAATGTTAGATATACTTCGTAAGATTCATAATAGAAGAAAGCGTTTATACGTTAAAATTAATTAACAAAATTATGTACGGAGCACCGTAGTTTACCAGTCGTAAAAACAGAATAACAAAGTATAAAATAAATGCATTTCAGTATAACGTTAATCTGTTAGATTGGAATTTGATTGTGTTTAACATTTTTGAATTTATTCCGACGATTGTTCTATTGTAGTTACATGCTTCTATTGTTTATGTCTAGTGTTTTACATTTAAATGTTTGTGTTAAAAACATTATATTTAAATGTTATGTACCTATGTTTTAAATAAGTATTTTTTTTATGTTTGTGTAATAGTGTTTGAATGATTGAATATCTGCCACGGTGGCTCAGTGAGAATGTAAACGACTTCTGTATAAAAATTGCGATTGTTCCCGGCTCGGACAAGAACGGTATTGGATATTATGACTTAATAATTTATTATTTTTTATCAAAAATAGTTAGAAATATAAATTCACTAATGCATTTGAAACAGAATTCGTTGCCAAAACAGTTAACAAACCTGTGTTTTAGATTTCGGCTTTTTCAGACCCGTCTAAAAAATTAAATACTTACTAAACAAGTTTTTTTATTGCGGAATACTTAAGGCTATCACGCTGTGAACCATAGGAGTGCAGCAGTAATGGCAATCAAACTCCGGGGCACAACTAAAAGTACTTACCCATAAACTGGCTTTAAAGTCTTAGAATAATACCATCTTACCCGCTGTGCAAAATCCCATAAATCTACTTTCAAAGAGCTGAAGTGTAAAAGTTTAACTTTGCTCAGTTTGAACGCATTACGTCCGCGCGATACGCCCTCTGCATTTTTCTACCGATCGTAGCTATTTATTATTGCCTATATCTATCGTGACCTCTCACAAGAAAAATATGACACTATCGAAGAAATGTTTTTGTCGTTTTTGTTATCTATTGAGTACTTAGTATGAAGTTACACACAAGCGATGGTGGTACGGATGAGTGACCGGCGCGGCGCGGCGTGTATGCAGTCATCATAATCAAAATTTGAAGATATGTCATAATCAAAAAGAAACAGTCGTAGAAGTATCAAAAGAATGAGCATGAGCCATAGATATTTTATTGTCTTTGAAACGAACTTGCGAACGAACGAAACATACATTACCATTACCATTAGATTTATAATATAAGAAAGTTGTATTACACTAAGAATATGGATGTTGTCCGAAATAAATGAATAATAGACAAAAATGTATAATAAAACGAATGTTGTCATTATTTCAAATTATTTATCAAAAATTCCAAATTCCAAATTATTCCAAAAAATATTTTTATTGCTTAAATTATAATTGATTTAAATAAAATTAATTTAAATTATCGATATTCGATATTTAATTTTTTTCCGATATGATAATATCATATCGGCAATGCTAATATCGATATTTCAAGATCCATATTATCGATATTATCGAAAATTCGATGTACCGTTGCATCGCTAGGCATAGTTTGTCGATTTTTTTTTCTTTTACACAATATGTCGCCTGGTGGCCGCCATATTGAATTACTGTCATGTCTTTAATGCCAATCGCATCACGGAGCGGAACTAAATAGAACGAAAAACAAAATTAGCCCATGCATTTAGAACATGCAAACATGATAATATATAGAATGATAAACACATTACCCTTCGTTGTTTCGCGTATAAAAAGGTCTGCAGAGCTCTGCAATCGGATATCCGATATAAAAATTTAGGTATCAGAATCCGTAACCGATTCCGATATAAAGGTTACTTTCTAATGGTTAATATGTCGTAAACGTTACTGAAACAGGTTAACAGGTGTTTCATATATTCGTATCCAGATCCGAGATCAACTATATATACCTATAACTGATAATAATAATAAATATAATAAATAATAATACTGATATAATATACTGATAATGAAAATCTACTTTAACCTTATTTGACTCTAGAGTTACAATTGATTGACACAAAAAGTCATTAATCACATTTTATTAATCCACACTTAATTTTTTTCACGTTTGTCAGACATGACTTGATGATTAATCTTCAAATAATCTAAAAAGTTTTATCGATATCTCTTTGGTTGCCTACTCAATATAAATGAAACCTTTATCTAAAAATTTCACACATTATTCTGAGATTGAAGTGAAAGGCAATTTGTGAAGTTGGAACAGCCGTCGTTCTGAAAGGAATTACTTTGTTGTGTGCAGTCTGACCCCTGGACATCGTCAGCAAGAGAATTCTTAACTACATTAATAAATTATACGATAAACATCGAACCTAAGTGACAATTCTTTGTGATTTTTGATGTAATGTATGCACATATCACAAAAATATGTCTTTTCAGGGACTGAACTTTCTAGAAAAATAATGCTTTTACGACCTTCTTTTGATATAGTATCTTTGATTTCCTTTTCTACCAAATGTAAGACGAATGTAGAAAAGTAATTATCTCTGTAATTAAAAAACATAACTATTATTATATTCTACCACATTCACACAGCGCCATCTAGTCCCAAAGTAAGCAATTATATTTGCTTGTATTATGGGTACTAAACAACTGATATACTACTTAAATACATTTTTTTTTGTAAATACATACATACTATAGATAAATTACACCCAGACACAGAACAAACCTTTATGCTCATCACACAAAGATTTGTCTTGGGTGAGGATCGAACCCACGACCTCCGGCTTAGCAATCAGGGTCACTAACCACTAGACCAACAGGCCAGTCAATGTGTGAAACGTATGTAATATTAATTTTTACAGTTTCATTAGTTTTTAAGTTTCTAATTTACGTACCGATTAAATGTTATTATGAAGTTGTTCTTAACTCACACATACTTATTTTGTATGTAATAAATAAATATTCACCACTCAGATTTACTGTTCCAACACAACAAACATATTTTCATCTCACATAAAATGTATTAACTTGATCTATTATTGGTTGAATCACGATAAATGGCTACTTAGTTGCTTTTGCGTCACAAAAAGTGAAATATCGTATTTCGAGGAAGGATTTGCATGGGTAAACGAGGACACATGGCGCCGCCGCCTCCGTATGCGTTGGACATAACAAAAGTTGAACAGATAAACCTCAATGTTAGCTGAAATCATTGTACAAAAGTGCCCGTTTTCAGTACCATAATTCAGTCTGTGTTGTCCCATTATTCAAGCGAATTGAATATTCTAAGCTTCGCGAATGCGAGCGAGTGGCGCGCCGGTATTATGTTTTGTAATGAAAATATCATAAAGATAAATTTTAAAACCGACTTTGTTATGTATTGTGTACGCCTCATTCTCTAGTAATATTTGTGTACTATTTGGATGAAATTTTGGAGATAACCTCTTCAATTGTTATAGCATAGTAACAAAGTTCGTGGTTATGATTTGGATATCTAGTTTTATTGTGAGTTATGATGTTTGTATTTGAACCGTATGTGTCTGTTATTAAATATTGTTTTCCT
Source organism: Laspeyria flexula (assembly GCA_905147015.1). Taxonomy (NCBI): domain Eukaryota; kingdom Metazoa; phylum Arthropoda; class Insecta; order Lepidoptera; family Erebidae; genus Laspeyria; species Laspeyria flexula. The sequence goes on along the minus strand of LR989964.1, from coordinate 2,738,553 downwards.
CTGAATCATAGTGTCGTTTTTGGTAGGCTTATTATGATAATCCTGATTTACCGGAGGACTGAAGTGTGTGTAGGCGGAATTGAGATGTTAAACTCTCAATTTCTATTGGAATGTCTAGTATCTCGGTACTAGGACAGGGTTGTTGACTGTTAATCAGCGTATTTAAAGTGCACTCTTGACATCTAATAAAGTCTAATTAACATTTGACTGATTAATGAGATTAGGTTTAATTCCTTCTTAAATTCCTTAAATGTTTGAGGCTACAAGATTTGGCAATATATGTTGCTTCAAAAATACATATACTTCACTTTTGATTTTACTGTCTTCGTCTTATAGAATACTCACTTTTAGTGAAAAATCTCATAATAAAAAGCATAAACTTGAAATTTCTAAACTGAAATATAATCTCCGTTTAGTAATTTCAAATTTATGAAAGACGAATGTAGAAAAGTTTTTACACCTTTTTACCACCTGAAAGCTCGTAAGTAGTTACAAAAAGACAGCAAGAACTTATTTCGACGCGGGCAAAGCCTTAATACAAGTATGTAATATTTTATGTTAAGGTTAATACATTAAAAGTTGATCTCAAAAGAATCTGTGTCTATGAAGTGTACACTATGAGTCGAGAGAGCTTTTCACTTATATAAAGGGTAATCCGAACACATTCTTAGAAAAGCCGATTAAAGATTCCACGCAGACGTTTTCTTTTCCAATATTTCTTCTGAAGGGTAAGTTTGTTTGGTAAACTTTATCTAAGTATTATTGGAGGGAATAGTTTTGTTTTTTTGACTTGTTTATATCGATTTTACGTTTAGTAGGTTGATGTTGAGATTAAGAAATAAAACTTGCTTGTATTTAGTTTTTAAGTAGGTATTTCCTAATAAGCTAAATTGATTTATTTGGACCGGACTGTTGGTCTAGTGGTTAGTGACCTTGACTGCTAAGCTGGAGGTCGTGGATTCGATTCTTACCCAGGACAAATATTTGTGTGTTGAGCATGATTGTTTGTTCTTTGTCTAGATGTATTTAGGTATCTATAATATGTATTTATTAACAAAAAAAGTACTTATGTAGTATATCAGTTATTTAGTACACATAACACAAGCAAATATAATTGCTTAATTTGGGACTAGATGGTGTTGTCTGAATGTGGTAAAATATTAAAATAATTTTTATTATTGATCTGGAACTGACTCAAATCATTAATAAGGAGTGTTTCTAACTACTATTTCAAAGTACGTTGTTTATTTTTGTGCGGAATATGTTGATGTTTTTATCTTTGGCAAAGGTCTTAAAACCGCCTCTCTTCCTATAGATACTAATAAATAAATAATTAATCTTTGTTGATTGCCAGGCAGTTATCAACTCAGCAATTTGACTTGACATTCAGCTTGTTTCGACATTTTGCACTAATAGTCGATTCTCTAAATGAATATAAAGTTAATTCATACTAACATTATGAATGCAAAAGTTTGTTATTTTGTTTGTATAGAAATTTCGGAGATTGACATATATTGCTGTATTAAACACATTCCCGTTCCAAAATATAATGTTTTAAAATCAGTTTATTACCAATCAAAGAACAAATCACTTGAATTATAATCTCAATGAGTAAATTCATATGATTATAGCAAAAAGGAGACACTTATTATTCTTACAGAGTCACATTAATTAGGGTCAAGGCATAGTTAGGGACGGCTCGCATAAATTTGTTGATTTACAACTGGACAGCATTGCGTAAGTACTCCTTTGTTACTGTACTTTGTTTGTAATGAGACTAAGTGTGACAAATAAATTAATTTGTTGCCTCTAGTTATTATAAAAGGTTGTATGTCTTCCACTATATCATCTACCTATCGTCCTTTAGGGTACAATTAATTCCACACACCCTTCACTGACTTCTATAAGACAAAACTGCGAATCGGTTGATCGCAGAAAATTGCTGTGATGCGATTTCGTGCGGCAATGCGTTTCCCTTTCCAGGTTCGGGTGATCATTCCTTCGACGACCGTCAACACGTAACATCGCATAGGATTTTTTTTTTGTTTTCAATCCCTTACTGTGATAAACTCTTGCGAACACTGACATACAGAAAATTTTAGAAAAAGCATAACCCAGTCTTGGAATCCGCTACGAATTTAATTTAAGTAAGATAAGAGTTAGAAGGCAACTGAACTTACCACTTCATCCATAGATTAAAAATCAAAATCGAATTATTCGGTACTCCTCATGTTTGTTGAAAATGTGATCCCATATAATTTTTTATTTATTGATGGACATAATACATTAGGGATGATGCTAATCATAATCTCATTAGATATTTGTTTTGTAAAAAAAAATATGAATAATGTTTGATAAAATGTATAATCTATATCCACTCAATCAGCAGCGTTTGTATACCTGATTTGACAGACCATAAAATGCAATATTTGTTGTTTTAATCAACTTCTATAACAGTGTTATTTTATTAAAGTACGCATTCATTTGAAATAACAACTTAGTAAATTAGATGAAGATATATTTAGACCGAGTGTTGCGTTTTAAAAAAGCTATACTTTATTTTGCTGCTCTCTGCCTCGGTGGCGCAGCGGGAAGTGTATACGACTGCTGTCCAAGAGGTCCCGGGTTCGATTCCCGGGTCGGGTGAAAATGTTATTGGGTTTTTCTATCATGAAATTCCAGTATTTAGATTTTCCCGTAGTTAGGTTAATAAATGTTCCCGGTTGATGACAATAGGCTCGCCCCCTATTTCATGGGACCTAACATAGCTGGCGAAATGTGGGTGTGAAACACCTCTGCCACCCCTTCGGGGAAAAAGGCGTGATGCTATGTTATGTTTTATACTTTATTTTGAGAAAACATTTGCAATGGAGTGTGACAGGTAACCGACAATGTTATTTAATGTTTAGTCAAGTTTACAACGTCAGAGGAAATGGTGTAGTTTCCCACAGTCGCTGTTTGCGTTCACTGAATCGAAACTTTTCGTTTCGAAATCGATTTGTTACATTCCAAACGTATTGCTGCTGCAAAATTGTATTGAAAAATATCCGTGGTGTAATCGAGTTTGATGTTTGTGTACATAAAATATTGTTTTTGTGTGTGAAAATAATTCATGTAACTAAAAGTAAATATTAAATTATTGTTATTTATTTATTAAATAAATCGTTTTCGAAGACCTTGATGGCCGCGGTCTTGCAACTCTTGTTGTGGGGTTCGATTAATATCCGTGGTGTAATCGAGTTTGATGTTTGTGTACATAAAATATTGTTTGTGTGTGTGAAAATGTTGCATGTTAAAAAAACTAAATATTAAACTTTTAAAATATTTCGTTGCATTACATTCTCTTGTTTAACTAAAAACCTAGGAATATTATGACGGGACCTTATGCAGACAAAAGCACTGCGAAAAAAGGAAAATGGTATAGTAGGCTAAATTCCCTCCACGTTCTTTGGAGGAGACCCGTGCCAAGCAATGGGACGTTTATGGATTGAAATGATGATAACCGTGATGATAATTCTGACTGGGAAGATCCAGAATGATCGGTGACGATTGATCGTGATCACAGTTGTTTTGATGCTGATGTCAATCATTGCCTATTCCGCAATCGACCAGCATCGGTACTTCAAATTCGGCCGTCGCGTCGCGTCGGTTTATTTATTTACTAGAGGTAGCGCGGTGCTTTTGTTCCCGTCGTTGTTTATTTGGCCACTGCTCGTCTCCTATAGGCCGTAACGTGATGTTATATATTAGTATTGTCTATATGCCACCTTAATCACTATAATTAATAATAATATTCTACCACATTCACACAGCGCCATCTAGTCCCAAATTAAGCAATTATATTTGCTTGTGTTATGGGTACTAAACAACTGATATACTACTTACATACATTTTTTTTTGTAAATACATCCATATTATAGATAAATTACACCCAGACACAGAACAAACCTTCATGCTCATCACACAAAGATTTGTCCTGGGTGGGGATCGAACCCACGACCTCCGGCTTAGCAGTCAGGGTCACTAACCACTAGACCAACAGGCCAGTCAAAATAAAAAACGAAAGCCCCAATATACCTCGGCTTACTAAAACAGGTACAAAGACATTTCCGTTGCTTAGTTAACCATGAATAAAGTACGGCATGTAACGAGCTGAACCTTTTTGTATGCATAACTACATGATACTCCAGGGAGTGTGACATGTGTTCAGTACTATGGAGCCCTGTTTCGATGTATGAGTGGATTTCAACGACGTTTTTCCGGTGAAATGGGAGGTAGACATCTGAATGGAATTTTTAAAAAAATTGTGTGGATTGTACTTCTCAATGACTTGCAGATATTTATACCACATCATAGTTATTTTTTAAAAGAGAATAAGTAGAAGTTATCCGTGTAGTGACAGGTTAAGAATACATAATGACACTACCCCATATCAACCCGTGGGTGTTATAAAAGGTGACTAAGGGTGCAAACTTAAGCTCACAAATACACTGCGTGAAAAAGAAAATTCGAAACAAAGCCCTATACCAACTCGTTTGGCCAGCGTCGTATAGTAGGCTAAATTCCCTCCACTCCCTTTAAAAGAGATCCGTGCCCAGCAATGGGACGTTTCTGCGTTGTATTGATGATGACGATGATTAAGCAGAAGTTTACCGTCTAGAAATAAGTTTGCTCAAAATACTATTTTGTGCTTCTCAATGTTGTATCTTCCAGAATTTTTACTTTATAATACAACGACCGCACTAGTCTTGTGTTACATACATACATACATATAGATCACGCCTCTTTCCCAACAGAGGGGTAGGCAGAGATCATTTATGTTACATTGTGTACATTTAACGGACACATAGTATCCAGAGTCAGGACAGCTATCTGTGGGTCGTAGAAATATTTGTTCTACGATCTGATTGAATCCACAACCAAAGTGTATATATACAACTTAGAAATCCCAGGTTCGTTTTCTGGGTAGGACAAAATGGATTTAGTTTTTTGTCACGAAATAAAATATCAACCCGGAGTTTGGAAAGAAATGTGAATACACGGGACCTAACATAGCTAGAGAAATGTGAGTTTGATGCATCACTGCCTATTCCTTCGCAGAAAAAGGCTTAATGCGATATTTATAGTTTAGTTTTTTTCCACCAAAAACCACACATTTAACACCTAATCGCTTTGCTACCAAAACAGCTGGACTCTTTATACAAACTGACAAAACCATTAATCTTTGAACAATTAAAGTGACTACAATATAAGGTTGTATTTTAGAGACCGGTCGCACCGCATCGTAGCTTTTCGCCTGCAGTGCTATAAATACTCCTTGTGTTAGCTGCCGACGCTTAAATCTAGGGTCAGCATATTAAAATTTACAATTTTAATGAAACACTAGCTTTTCGTAAAGATCGTTACTTGCCGCTTAACTGTCGAAAGGGTGTCTTGTTTAATTAAATTTCCTAAGGTATATGCGATACAAAGGTCTTATAAACCAGAAGCCTTTCTACGATCTCCTAATTTATAAACTGCTTTGAAAACTTATATTTATTATATTTTTAAGTAGTAAGTGACTCAGCAGCTGCCAGCAGTATACTTTTTTGAAATTTAGAAAAATTTGCAAAGAAGAATTTTAAGAACTCTCTTATTTAGGTACATGCTTATACCATTTAATCCAAATCATTAATTTCTTATTCAAACATACCTACATATAATTTCGTTTCCTGAGTGCTATGACATGTCCTTCTTCAAACGACGATTAAGGAAAGTTATCCTCTCAAGGTAGGCAGCGGCTTGGCTGTGTCCCTAACATTGCCAACATCCATGAGCGGCGGTGACCACTTACCATCAAGTGGGCCGCCTGCACGTCTGCCACTTCAGGCAATAAAAAATACCGTCAAATTAACCTTTCTAATAGAAATAATTACCTATATTATTCGCCTGATTAGTGAATGTCAGTGAGGCAGGAAACTGCCACAGATATAAATGTCAACATTATGAATGGGCTGTGATTTAATTTAGATCATTAAACCTGTGCCAGATCGTAAATATGCAAATGAATGTTAATCATAATGTTATCTACTGACATTGTCTGTTTCATTACAGTAATAAGATTAACATTATGTATATTGTAACTTATATTCGATACATTAATTCGAATTATTTACATTTGCGCCACTGCTCGGTGAGGAAGCGGGTCTTGGGTACGATTCTCGCAAAAATATCGAACACAAGCCTAATCCCTTCTTTCAATTCCCTTCTTTTCCTTTTCGGTAGGCAGCGGTAAAGAGGAGTAGGTCTCGCAGCAGTGAAACGTTTATGGGTTGAAATAATTATGAATGATGAAATAAGGATTAAATACAGAATTTCATCTCATTGTCAAAGTTTTTGGAATTACTAGAAAACATATCTAAGCCGTGTAGTGACGGATTAAGAATACATAATGTCACTACCCCATTTCAACCCTTGGGTGTCGTACAAGGCAACTAAGAGAGTAACCTTAAGCAGACAAGAGCACTGAGAGAAAAGGAAAACTCGAAATAAAACCCTATACCAACCCGTCTGGCCGGCGTGGTATAGTAGGCGAAATTTCCTCCAAAATGTTTGGAGGACCCGTGCCCAGCAGTGGGATATTTATGGGTTGTAATAATATCTAAGCCTACAAAAAAACAAAGTACTGCGTCAACGAAAGTTAATAATAATCAATTAATTACGTCACGTGGCTTCTCAATGGTGTTGTTAAGATCGGATTATTAAGGTCAGTAGATATTGTTGACAGTCACTAGATTATCGTTTGTCAATTATGTGTTACGAGACTATTTGGTTGATTGGCGTCGTCATATATTTTGCGATATTTGAGTAGTGAACTTGCGAACAAAATAAAGGACATGGGTATTTATTATATGCCGTTTGCATTAATATAGACCAATTAGTTATAACTGTAGAAAAACAGAGACAGATTCAAATTTTATATATTTATTTATTTTATTGACTTCAAATTCACCGCGGACTTTAAGGAAAGTTGGTGGAACTTGAAATAAAAAACGTTACCCTCCTTTTTGGCAGTCGGGTAAAAATAAAATTAAAAAATACAACAGCAAATTTTAGCCTATATTTAAAACGTAAACACTTTACATTCCCAGAAACAATTCTACTGAGAGCATTGCGACTTCCCTTCCTCTCATTACCATTATATAACAGCAGAAACATAACGCTCATAAATTTAAAAAATAAATGATTACTCATTTATTATACTTGATTGTGAAAGAGCTGCAAAGCCATAGAATTTCCCCGGGGTCGACTCGTTGCGTAGTCAACGGAAACAGGTGACAATGCGCGACGATGCCTTCTCTGAATGACTTTCTAATGAAGCCTGCCATTTGATTTCGTGTTCAACTTAACTCTCAACTTATTGAAGAAATATATTCTATTTAAATTTTGCTTTCATTTCCGCTAAGGAAATGAAAAAGCTGAGCTAATCTTTGTTGAAAGATTTGGTAATGCGATGTACTCGAATTTGGTTTAGTAAGATATTGATTCGGAATCAAAGAAAACTCTAAAAAGATCCATGAATGACGAGGTATAAATCAAATCAAAATCAAAATCAAAAATCATTTATTCGCCAAAAAAAACATGACGTAATATATGGTGAATTATTACGTCTGGAATAGTACATAGCTTAGTATTTACTGACATACCACGCGGGCGGAGCCGTGCTACTACATACCAACCCGTCTGGCTTGCGTGGTACAGGCTAAATTCCCTCCACATTCTTTGGAGGAGATCCATGCCCAGCTGTGGGATGTTTATGGGTTGAAATGATGATTAATAAATACTTGGTATCTGTTGATATATATTTGTTAAATCCTAAAACGAGGGTTGCCCGTAAAAAGAACATGTGGTGACATTTCCCGTCAACTGTAAAGTTATGAAAACGGTATCAGGCATATTACCTCTATTTATTTTGGGGCAATTTAGTGTGCTGGGGCTGTTTTAGAATATAGCCTTGAGACGTAATCGGAGCTAAAGTTAAAGACCTTAGTCGTTATCCCCTGCTCGAAACTCGTTAGATACTCAACAATGCTGATAGTATAAAATTAAATTACAACAGTAACGCTTAAAGAAATTAACCTCTATATAATATTAGCTTCCCTTCGCGGCTTCGCTTGCATGTAACTGAGATAGTTGAAGGTCTGGAGAATGACATAGGCATACACATTTTGTGAAATTTTATGACGATGAGTGATTGGGCAAAAAGATTCTCGAGTGGCGGCCATGTATTGGAAAGAGCAGTGTAGGATGATCCCACGAGATGGACCGACGACCTGGTAAAGGTTGCGGGTGGTCGTTGGAGGCAGGCGGCACAAAGTCGCTCGGAGTGGTGGAAGTTAGATAAGGCCTATGTTGAGCAGTGGACATCATTGGGCTGATATGATGATGATGATGAAGTTGAGTGATTAAGGCGTGAATGCATTACAAAGTTACTTTCGCAATAAAATTATGATTTTAAATATGATTGGTACTTACAGAATTGTTACACGGTTTGTACTTATTGAATATATCGATATGCGGAATTAAATTTTAACAACTCACAATATTGTAATTTTGTTTGGAAGGCATATGCTTGCATAGACAAACATTCGAAAATTAAAGCTTTTAAGGGTTTGAAAGCCATCAGCCTCAATTTTCTTAACAGTAGGTACTAATTTATTAAGAAGGTTAAATGTTTTAAAACAATCTGACTTGTAAAATCTCGAACCTGCAATACGGAGTACATACTGAAATTAAATTTAATATCCGCCCGTATTCTCGAAACCTGAATTTTCCTCGATTAAAATTTTACGAACCAAAATATTATAATGAAACGTCTACAGGGACCTCGAATGAATTGGGCAACCACACTTTTGTTGTAAAATCCCTTTATACGTACATAATTGTTTGAAGAATTAAGCTTATGTTACATTCAGACTTAATGACAAATATTGTAACAGTTAAAATGCACACAGATTTTTACTGCAATAATTTAATTAAAACCAATATAAGCACAAAATCATATTAACATATATTATTTTAAATTTTCGGTTCAATTTAATCAAGAATTTCAGTGCGTGCTATCTGTTGATTTTTGCTTGTTACATTAAAATTTTCTCGTTACAGACATTAGAAATATAAAACGGGTATTCACGAGATCATGCGTTAGGTATTTAGTACATAACTTATTTTACACAAACACACAAACTGATTTCTTAATCAAAACCTCTCCCATTTAGGGACTAATTCTATCTAAAACCACACCAAAATACCGTAAGCCATTGATTGCCATTGCTATTTCAAACTGTAACCAATTGAAATTGTAACTAATAATGATATAATCTTGCCAAGTTCTTCTGAGAGCTTAACCTTGTCAGTGAACTGGCCTTAGGCAAATTTGTTGACACCATTTTTTGGCTTTGTATGACGTTCATAAGTATCATGTATTTGATCTATATGAAATAAAGATTATGACTATGGATTTTTCAAACACTGGCCTGTTGGTCTACTGGTTAGTGACCCTGACTGCTAAGCCGGAGGTCGTGGGTTCGATCCCCACCCAGGACAAAACTTTGTGTGATGACCATAAAGGTTTTTTCAGTTGTTCATCAGTTGTTTAGTACCCATAACACAAGCAAATATAATTGCTTACATTGGGACCAGATGGCGCTGTGTGAATGTGGTAGAATATTATTATTATAAGCATTCATGGTCACAACGACGCAAAGCAACCATAAAGCTTTAAAAAGTCTTAAAACTAAACTAAAATTCAGTCCCCTAAGAGCATTGGTGATTCAGCCTTAATTTATGAGGTGCGAGCCTGTGCTACGTATATTTTTGAGGTTAGAGTGTGGATATAAATTCGATGCAACTAATGCATGGTCCCTGGCGTGCCAACTGCGGTCGAGTTACACCACCGCATTAAATAGCCAACCGTTTGGCCAAGTTTTGATTAACTCATGTTGGCTTTTAGCGGTTTACTTTTTTTGTAATTGCTTTCCTACAAGAGTGTTTAAATGATAATAGGACTTTTGTGAGTGCTTTTGGGAATTATTATATAATAATCTTTAGCTATAATTTTTTTTATTGATAATAACATGATGGACTTTCATAAAATACTTACCTTCCCCCCCCCCCCCCCAAAACCACACACTCACAAATCACACTCACACACAATCTAGTGTTAAGATGATACCTTTTATATTGTGTTCTGTTCTAGATGCATAAAAAAGTTAAAATAGCAAACTGTAAATCCTTAATTGGCTATAAGATTAGTTAATAAACAAAATTGTATAAATTAAGAGCTGTGGATTTTATGAATAAACAAATAAACAAAGATATATGGTATATGAAGATCCGTGTAGCGGATTAAAAATACATAATGTCACTACCCCATCTCAACCCCTGGGTGGCGTAAAAGGCGACTAAGGGCGTAAGTAACCGTAAGCAGACAAGAGCACTGTGAAATAAGAAAAAGTCGAAACAAACCCTATATCAACCGGTCTGGCCAGCGTGATATAGTAGGCTAAATTCCCTCCACAGTCTTTGGAGAAAACCCGTGCCCAGCAGTGGGACGTTTATGGGTTAAATGATGATGATAAAGATTCAGGATATTTTGAAATTTATATTAAGTACAGCGAAATATTTCGCTTTCGAGTTCAGTTGCTCGGCACCCTTCACCTTTCACCCTATCATCCTTCTATCTTGATATTGTGCAATTGCTGTTGAGTAATATTCTCAAGAGCAGATAGAAAATGTTCGTATTAAAAATTTTTTTCTGTCTACTGGCAGCGGTTTTGTTTCCCACGATTCTCACACGATGGCTCAATTCGGATACATGAAACGGAAATTCCTTAGAATTGCTCTTAGAAATGTCGTTTTCCTCAGGAATACTTCGTAATATATAGTAATCTAAGAAAATAACTAATTTATTTCCAATGCTAATACGAGTATATTGCCTGACATAATCAGCTAAACTAATCACATTACCAAAAGAAGAGCCGCCATCGTCCCTCAAATTACCAAATGCTTTTACTTTCTGTCATAACGATACACTTGTAGGCTCGTAAAATAAATATGAATTGGGGAGTTCTGAAGGGACGTTATTTAATAATTTGGCCGACGGTACAGTCATAATTGTATTGGTGTGTAATTTGGCCTTCTGCGTGATTGGAGCCTTCCGGTACCAACCTTTATGTGGGCCACTTTTTTTGTTAACAGTTTATTGGAAGTATCTATTAGGTTTAGAATATTGTCGTGCATTTACGATACGTGGGAGCGCGAGCGCAGGTAATCTGAATGTTATTTCAGGTGATATAAAAAAGCATTATAGTTTATTGAATCTAGCGTTCATCATCATCATTTCAACCCATAAACGTCCCACTGCTGGGCACGGATCTCCTCCAAAAAATGTGGAGGGAATTTAGCCTACTATACCACGCTGGCCAGACGAGTTGGCAGAGGGTTTGTTTCGAATTTGGCTTTTCTTGCAGTGCTCTTGTCTGCATAAGGTTAGTCCCTTAATCGCCTTATACGACACCCGCAGGGTGAGATGGGGTATTGTTATTATGTATTCTTAATCCGTCACTACACGGACAGAATTTAGCGTTACTTGGCAGAAATCCATTTTCACCCTTGACTGTAATAATGAACAGACAGATATAAGGGTGATCCTATAGGTGTGTGTTCTAAACGAATTGTTCGGTATAAGTAGCGCTTGTATTGGTCATAAGCCAAATACAAATATACCAGCGTGCTAAGGCTGTTAATCTGAATACAATTTTAATATACTCTAATAAGTTTTAAATTCGCTCAACTTCATCGGTAAAATTGCATTTTCACGTGTAGAATATTTTATAATGAACATGCTCTAATACAATATTTTATGAAGTAACGTTACACAACAAATAAGGTTTATAAGTACCTCGTATCGGAACTTATAATAAAAGGCTTGCGTCATAGGCGATCAATCAAAATACCGCTTTGTTCTGTACATTATAGATCATAAAGTGCTTTGACAAAGAACAGGATATTGGGATAAACAACCGTTTTAGTTTATTTGTTGGTAAATAATTATGATTGAGATGTAATTTATTACTGAAAGCATTTAGTATAAAGTTAAGCGAAAACAGAACTGTCCTGTAGGTCTAGCGGTCATAGTATGATGCGACTGGTCATTAGGAGGTCGTGACTTCGATCCCTACATATTATAAATTATATATTTCTTCGCTCATTGTGTTACGTATACGTTTATAAGTGCCATCGAAATGTATGGCTAGTGTTCAAGGGTGCGCGTAGTCTAAAATAAATAGGTGTATGGACATTTCGGAATTTCTTGAAGTCAAAAGAATAATTACATCAAAATTGGGTTTACAAAATTGTGAAAGTTTTGATACATTTTTTTTTAATGCAGCGTTCCCAAGTTCTATATTTTAACCCAGCTTATTGATTACTTGAACTATGTAAGTATACGTTTTTATAAACAACAATTTTGGCTACGAGGATATCGAATATCGATATTTCTAATATTATAAAGAGGAAAGATTTGTATTTATTGTATGTAACGAATTAACTTGAAAACTACTGGACCGAGTTCAAAAATAATTTTGCCGTTAGATAGCTACATTATCACTGAGTAACATAAGCTATATAACACCACGCTATGGCTAATATGAGCTGAGCAGTGGCCAAATAAAGAACGACGGGAGCGAAACCCCGCGCGACTTCTAGTTCTTATCATACAAAGCCTTAAAGAATCAGCCCCTACATTTATCTGGAACTTAATGGTCAGTTACTTCATAACTATAAAGTCTGGGATGTATTGTAAACATTCAAACAAGGCGGGTGCAGCCGCAGGCGAAATCTAGCCATAAATAATCTCGTAACTATGGCCCCGCGTGTCCTCGCTTCGATGCCCATTAAATTTAACGACGCGAATTAATGACAGCAGCGTACATGTGTCAATGATTTTAGAGTCGTTACGTAAGCGATGTTTTTGTATGCTTTAGGCCTGGACACTACCAAAACAGAAGAGAATTATAAAGTTTACAGCAAACAGTAGAATGGACTACAACTTAAATAATTCAATTATTTACAATATGCCTATATACTGCTCACATAGCTTGTCTGTTGTTATTGATGATATTTATCTTCTCGGGCCTCACTTTTGTTTTAGCGTAGTCCAAATTAGTCCAAACCAGTCAATTGGCTTATTAAAAATGATGATTAATATTTATTTATTTTTCCACTCTTCATCATCATCATCTCAGCCTATTGCTGTCCACTGCTGGACATAGACCTCTCCTAACACGCGCATTAACTATCAGTCCTCGGTTTCCACTCTTACATCTATTTATATAGGTACAATTTATATATTACTGTAATATATTTTATTTATATATTTTATTATTCATTAAGTCTACTACATATTTGTAATTCTTTTGTTAGGTCGTCTAGCTGGATGCCAACCCACTAAACAAATAAGGTGAATAATGAAACTTCGATGAGAGTTTAGAAGCGATTATATGCCGACAATACTCATATTTCTTGGTGAGGCGATGGGATATTCAACTGTCTCAAAAGGTCTTTCGATTCATACCACCAGTTGTTCGCACCACGACGTGAATCGGACAGGATCCTTATTGAAGTCGTCGTTTGATATCAGTGCATAAAAGAAAATGGTTCAAAACGACAGCTTTAAACAAGTAAATATAATTTAAAAAAATTAATAACCAGACTGCAAAAAATCAGCAGAGAGCAACGCACTAAAAAGGCCGTAAAATTATTGTAATATAATTATACCCGATTAAATTTAAATACATAACATATGTATATATTTATAATCTCCATTTGATTCCCTTTATTTTGATACTCTACTCGATAGGTTTGGTTAAAAAAATAAAAGAACTACTTACCATTTGGAACCATTTAATTGTATAATCTCTTTTTGAATATATGTAATATCCTTTTGATTCTCTTTATTTTGATACCCAACTCGATAGGTTTGGTTAAAAAAAAAATTGAACTTCTTACAATTTGGCGTCAAAAGCCCGCCGTTTAAGTGTTTTTATTCTTAAAACCTATCTAAGGACACTTGGGTTTTCTAGACGAATCTAATGATACCCTAATTGTCAAAATGCATCCAGCCGTTTGGAAGATTCGCGGGAATAAAGAAATTTACAAACATACAAGATACGCGCGAAAAACAATACCCGTCCTGACAGCCGGGTAAAAAGGACCCTTTCTGATTCACACCGGAGGCTAAACAGCTCGTACTCGTACTAATCGACGAAAGACCCGTCTCTAACTTTACAATACCATAAACTAGAAAGTCGGAACTCATCTAGTTTAGTCATTGTTAGTTCCTGTTTTTTGTTTGTAATGGTTTTCCCATACAACAACCCAACCAACAAACACCTAGCACGACATGTCGTGTTTGCGCGCTTCCTTTAAATTAACGTTCACACGTTAATCACTTATATTGACGTCGTAGATAGCACAGTCATTGTTTTATATCTCAAATTTGAACTTTCCACCGGGTCCATATAGAAATCATTTCGCCTTATAACGAATAGTTTTACTTATTACGAAAATTATGTCTAAATTTTACAGTTCGACAAAAAACGATCGCTATTTTATTTAAAGTTGGACTTTTTTTGCGTAAGTCAAAACAGCTATGTATACTAGACTATACAGTCATTGTCTACTAAGTTTAGGTACATCTTACTTCAATTGAAGATAAATACTTTTCAATTCTCAAACTTATGTTGATAAATGTCAAAACAGTCACATTTGTGAAATTGAAGTCCCAAAACGATTTCACTAGTCATATCACAGAATTTATGCAAAAAGTTTATCAATGTGTACGAATCGAGTCGAATGCTCGAGTAGGTCTGAGGGGTAAAACTATCATCTTAACCTTTAGGCTTTTGTTAGATTGTCAGCAAGTGATTGACGGTTGTTTCATAAAACATACATACATACAACTTTTAGGAGTATTGTATAAAACCTTTTTAACAATATCGGATTCGAAAATAAATTTTAACATCGGTGTGCCCAACTCTACTATGTGCCAGTGACAATAAAGTCTTGTGTAGTTCAAGATTCTACTAGATGGCGCTAGCAGCCTTTAGAGATTTTCCTATTTAACTTATGAAAGTTTTTCATTAAATACAACTAGGTACAGATTAACTTGAAATGCAACACTTTATCAAAGCACAAGAATATATTCAAATTGACAGAGCAGATTCAGCGATACTACTGTGTAAATTTATCTATATTTATGTAGATATAGATAATACAAACATCGTGTCAAATTACAAAACACGCAGTAGCCCACTATATATCATGTTATTTTTTGTACGCTGAAGTTTATTTTAACAAAGTTACCCATTCTCAAATTTAAACAACTATTTAAAGAAAACAAAATCACAACCAACCAGAGCTTTAAAAAAGTAGAACAAGAACAAAAACACAAGGAAATTGTAAAACTAGTAGTAACATAAACCTATATAGTTCGTATTGTAATATATGCTAGTGTAAAATGAACAAAATCACAACCAACCAGAGCTTTAAAAAAGTAGAACAAGAACAAAAACACAAGGAAATTGTAAAACTAGTAGTAACATAAACCTATATAGTTCGTATTGTAATATATGCTAGTGTAAAATGTTGTGCAAAGTTGTTCCCCACCAAGTATCGGGCCGTTCGGGCGACCGATACGCTTGCCAACTTGTACCAAGTTATTTGACTAACTTTCTGTCGTGTGTCGTAGTTTGCCTTGTCGTGTTGTAATTGTTGAATAATGTAATTAAAACTAAATGCTACAATATTTACGGTGCTTACGTTATTTGCCTTTGTATTTATGTTTGCGTATGTGATGTCATTGGGCTGATAAGAGGACGATGTGATGTAATTGGGGATGCACTCTATAAATATAGAATTATATACTTACATATTTAATTTTGTACATAATATGTATATGGTCTTAATAAAACTTCAGATCTAGATAGGTATGAATTTTAAAGGTTAAAGGGCATACGCAGTTGACTCGCAATTTAAAAAAAAATGGCCTGGTGTGGCAGACGATCTAGCGTCCCATCGGATGGTAAGCGGTTACTGCCGCTCATGAACGTTGGCAATTTTAGGGCCTAATAATAATCATGGCAAATTCAACCAGATGGCGCCACTAGTATTCATAGATTTTTTTTGACATGATTTTTCTGGAAAAATACATAGGTAAATTTGAAAGTGTTCCATTTATCTAAATAAAAACCTTTATCCAAATCGTCTGAGTCATTTCACAGAGTGCATAAATTTAAATAAACACAAGTTTTAATTTCGTTGTATTAGATATCTGTATCTTCATATACGCAAAGTTAGTAAGATCGCGATTCGTGGAATGGACGCTCGCCCCCAACAAAGGACTGATACGACCTATTTGGACTCCGACCAGAATTCCGATGGACTGAAAAAAAGAATGCCGTTAAAATGGTGCCTATTCTATACCGGTTTATTGGATGTTTTTTAAATGGCGTACGACAGACGATAGCCGATGCCGCATAGTGTTTTGAAATACAGAGCCGTTTGACTGATTGATTTCAGTTCCGTCAAAATGTTTTTTATATTACGACGATAGCAAATAGGCGTATGGCACGCCTTATGGAAAGCGTTTATCATATATCGGTTGGTTTTTCTGGCAATTGATTTGATTATCACAAGCATGGATGGCATCATGGTAATTACATACATACTTTCCACACGCCCATCACTATATACCGTATAAGCAAAAATTTGCAATGATGAGCTCTCTCTCTTAGCTCGGCGTGAAAGAGCTATGAGACAAGAATCTCAGGGAAAAGTTAACCTAGGAACTCGCAACGAGTTTAATCAGAAGTCAGATATAAGTAGTGATTGTCAAATATTATTATGTGGCGTTGTTGCCTGTATTCTTGTGACACATCTGCAGCAATATTAGAAAAATACTGCTGACAGTTTAACACATTAAAGTGAGTATAGGCTCGAGTAATTACTAGTTGTTGTTACTTGTACGTTAGCACAACATTACCCTGCTTTTTGGCAGTCGTGTAAAAACTAACTAAACATCGAGTCGCTTGACATTTTGTTAGAAGACAGGTAAATGTCCGTGAACATAGAAAACTGTTTTCAAATTGTGATTTTGCGTCAATTGTATGATTTTTATCGATAAATATAATGATGGAAATGCTTGAGAAAGTGCTCTGATGTACACTCATTTATACGTTTGCCTCTGTTAGTATGTATTTATAATTTTATGTACCTAAGTATAGTAGGTCCGTATTTAGTTAGGTAAGTAAATATCTAAAATTATATATTTAAACTAAATATACACTAATTCTCTACCTATTACAGCTAATGGCTGCCTAAATTAACTAATTAGTTGTACCATTTTCAACAAGTAACAAATTGTTTTCACAATATTAACAAATTACGATAATTTAAAACGATGTAAATGTCTATAACGGCTTCATAACGTTTCGATATATATTCCTGAAATACTGCTATACTGCTGTTTTCGACACCGTTGTGAAAAGGCTCTAGTTGAAAATCAGCACATGGCACTTTTGTGCCATGTATTTTAAGCTGAACTGAAGCCTATTTTGGTGACTTTATTATAAATATGTTAATCTGTGTTCTGTTTGTGTATTGTGTTTTTGGTCACCAAATAAAATGTTTTTCTTTCTTTCTTCTTTCTTTCAAATAGTTATTTTATTTATTTGGGAACAAACAGCCTTAAACTAATTAACATACAATCATTAATTTATGCTGAATAAACAATTTATTATTATTATTATTAATATAGGCTCGACCACAATAGTACCACTGCTTACATACTAATTAGGGTTTATTCCCGGGAATTCTCGAGCCGAGAATTCCCGGGAAATCGTTGGGCTTTGTTCCCGGGAAATCAAGCTCGAGAAAAGTCGAGAACTCGAGAAATCATGTACCCATACAGAAATTAAATCACCGTTTGTTGTGTTGCGTGGTGGCGCGGGCTAAAGCGCAGCAGCACCCTTTGATCTCGCTGCAAGCGCTCTGCGGCGTCGTTTTTACACGTTCTTTCGTGTTTCGACTCTAGCAGAGTATAGTTTACGTACCTAGTGAGTGTTTCACAGATTCGAGATAAATTGAAATCAAACAGGTAAGTCTTTTCACTTTTGTTGACACATCGTGGCTTTATTTTTCATATTATTTTTATCAATAATATAATCTAAATATGATCTTAAATTTTACTAGTACCTATCTGTTCTTTTCTATTATTTTTAGTCAAACTTTAATACCTACATAAAATAACTAACGATACATTAATTATACTACTTAGTCTAATTATATTTCCTATTTTTGTAAAACAACAACACACAAGCTTAGTTTTTAATTATTCTGATATGTTTTTCTTATGTAAGTAATTTGAAATTAATTAATGTGTCATTTTAAATTTGTGAGACTAATATTGCCAGTTGTGTAATGTGTGTGTGTGTGTGTATCACATATTACTCCAAGTTCTTATTACATATATTTGAATTGCGTTTGTTATAGATTTTACCCTGTCTCTGTCTAACCAGCCAAAAATAGTGCTGTCATTATAATTATGAGTCTAAATAATATTATTTCTGTATTTTGTTAAAAAAAGTTAATTAGCTTATTCATAAGATTAATGTTTTTGAATTTTGTTATGGCGCCTCAGTTTGAAGGAGTATCTCTCCCGTTGTCCGAAAGTATTGGGATCCTCGGCGTTAATATCTCGAGCAAAGTCCAGTTTGGGAGTCACTTGGAGGACAAAGCCAAATTGGCGAGCAAAAAATTGGGTGTCCTGAACAGAGCGAAGCAGTACTTCAAACCTAAGCAGTGGCTTGTGCTGTATAAAGCACAGGTTCGGCCGCATCTGGAGTACTGCTCTCACCTCTGGGCAGGAGCTCCCAAATACCAGCTCGACCCACTTGACTCCCTCCAAAGGCGGGCTGTTCGAATCGTCGATGATCCCAATCTGACGGACAACTTGGAATCGTTAGAGCAACGGAGAGACTTTGGGTCACTCTGCGTGCTCTATCGATTATTTCATGGGGAGTGCTCCGATGAACTTCTAGATTTGGTGCCATCGTCGCCTTTCTATCATCACACCACTCGACGCCGCTGTAGGCTTCACCCGCACTACCTGGAGCCCATACCGTCAAAAACGGTAAGGTTCCAGCGATCATTCCTCCCACGTACGTGCAGGCTCTGGGGTGAACTTCCCACAGCGGTGTTTCCTGAGCGCTATGACATGTCCTTCTTCAAACGAGGTTTAAAGAGAGCTATTCTGCAAAGGTAGGCAGCAGCTTGGCTGTGCCCCTAACATTGCCAACGTCCATGAGCGGCGGTAATCACTTACCATCAGGTGGGCCGCTAGCTCGTCTGCCACTTCAGGCAATAAAAAAAAATATATAATCAATAAAAGCTTTATAATTAATTTGATAGTTTTATTTGAGAGGAAAACCACTGAATTTTTTGACGTTATTGGAACCAAATAATATAAGAAAACGTACGTAAATGTAAATTTCTCGACAACCCGAGAAGACCCGAGAAATTAGCCTCGAGAATTCTCGAGACCCGAGAAATTGAAAAGCCCGAGAAATCATGAACCCTAATACTAATATATTGTTGAATGGAAACAAGATTGAAAATCTAACTATGTGTGAGAATAGAAAACAATTCCATGTGTCTGGATATTAAACTATGCTAGTTATATACCTATTATCGATATAAATAACTCATTTCATCATCATCAGCAACCCATTAATGTCCCACTCCTGGGCTCGGGTCTCCTCTCCTCTATCTAGAGAGCTGAGAGGGTTTAGGCCATAATCCACACACGCTGGCCTACTGCGGGTTGGTGGATCAGACATACTCATAGAATTTCTTCTAGAGTATGTGGGTTTCCTTACGATGTTTTCCTTCACCATTAGCAGATGGTAAGTCACATGACTAGTACATATAAATTCCACAAAGTGAAATCTACATTGGTACTGCTGGTCGGAATAGAACTCGGACCGCGTGTTTAACACGCCGGTCTCTTATCCACTCAGCCACCATCGCTTTTTTTTTTAAATAACTCACTTTACATTAATTATAATGTAATTTTATTAAAAACGCTTCTCCTATGTCTTTAAATCCTTTTCTATATAAAGACTTCATAATACTATCAACTTCGACGTTGCACACAATAATTAACCGTCTAGTGCTCCGTGAAACACCTATAAAGAACACTACATTGCAAATTAACCCTAAAAATCTCTGCATCAAGACTCATTTTGCATCAACACCACCACATAAACAAGAAAATGTAATCAGAACACGCTCAATTGATTTAAAAAGTAAGAAAATTCAAATAATCCAATACTGCAAGCAAAAGTAAACCGATGTTGGATACGGTATTCCTATCACGCCCTCGCTTACGAGTGGTCGCATCCCTGCCTGGAGTGGGTATTCCGTATTCACCTACATTTAGCTACCTAGTTGGTAGTCTAACGACGACGTCAGCTTATCGAGGAGAAATTTACAATGGATGCGGCATTCTGGGGTTTAAACTTTTGAGCTGGCTTACAGTTTCGACTAGAATATTGTTATAAACTTGATATATGGTACTTGTTGGTTTGCTTGTAAGAAGCGATAATGTCTGGTGTTCGTTTGAAGTTATGATTGGTTTTGTACGAAAATATATTTATGTAAGGATGGCTGATTAATTCTGAAAGTTGTATGTACGGCGTGATCATTTACACGGTTATAAACTTGCCTTCCAACAGAGGTGACCTTGGTGGATTCTAACCGTCTAGCCGGCTGTTGTAAACCAAATTTCATACAAACTACGCGGATGGCAACCAAGCTCCAACCTCTGTTAGAACGCAAGTTTACAACCGTGTGGCACGGCTATTAGAATCATATCAATGGTTGTGTTGATAAACACAGTTAGAATTAAGTATACTATAAAGTCAGATACAACAATAAAAATACTTTATTTCGGGAGTCAGTATATTTTAAATCTTATTTAAATTATTTTATATTATTCTTTGGATGCGGGCGGCACAAAATCGCTCGCTGTGGCGGAAATTAGGTGAGGCCTATGTTCAGCAGTGGATGTTATTGGGCTGATATGATGATGATGGTGATTCTTTCTGTACATCCAATCAAAAGACACAACAACGTGATATTACGTTAAGTGTTTTGTGTCGTTTAATTCTTTCCAAAAATAAACGAAGCACTAAATCAGCAATTCATCAAACTAATCTAACGAACACTTACAGATTTATTCTCTAGAAACAAACAAGAAAACGTCGTCCAATCAACGGTATCACTGACGTTAAGATAACGAAAGATTAGACAAAGCCTCAGTTAAACTCGGTTTTATTTCCACTGCCGCATTCACAAACAATTCCTAAATCAACCGGGTGCGCATATTTTCTCGTCCAAAAGAAAAATGTTACATTCGAGGGGAGCATTCGAACATATACTTTGGCTGGTTTGGTAATACACAGCTGAAGATATAACAGCTAGGATACGTAAACGGAACAGAAGGTCCATGTTCCAAGTTTGAAAATGACAGCGACCGACGACGCCCATATTTATATTTTCAAACACTTGACAACGATTTCAAAATCTACCAAACGAATATCTAGATTGCGACGAGGGTCCCTAGTAGTAACTAAAGCATAAAAAAAAGATGTCCACGTTAATGTCTATTAGATGTGCTATTTTAACGACTATCGAAGGAAGGAAGAGAATATATTTAGCCTCGTATATTGGTGATTACTGATCTTGTTAAGTGGTTGAAAATGAGTGAATTTCATTAATTCAATGTATAAGTTGGTCTTCTTGTGGTAACCTATTAAATATCAACGCGATAGTTAAGGCAAACAATTTATTTGTACGGAGTGAACTAGCTATGATATTCTTAGCTGTGAGCAAAACCTAGTTTGATATTCAAAAACCATTATTCTATATGCACACCTTCGTTGATATTAACCCTTACTGTAAAACATACGTTGCGTAATATTAAGATTTTAATGACTGGACCAACTACGAGAAGAGAGCGACATTCCCATATAATATTTTGTAAATACTAATGACTCGCCCCGGTTTCGCACGAGTATCATTTATTCAGAGTATGTCATACAAAAATATTATTTGAATTACTGCCACTTCCCGTGTATTTTACAATAAGTCTTACAAGTAATCTATACTAATACTATAAAGCTGAAGAGTTTATTTGTTTGGTTGAACACTGGATCTCAGGAACTACTGGTCCGATTTGATCGATCGAGGAAGGCTATATAACATCACGCTACGGCCTATACGAGCTAAGTAGTGGCCAAATAAAAACGATGGGAGGGAAGAGCCGCACGACTTTTAGTAAAACAATAAAAATAAATTAGCTAAGCCGGATTAGAAGAACCCTAGTCATGTGTAAAGTAGATTTTGTATCAAATTAGTCTAGCAAATATTTGGGGATATGATCACTATAAAAAGTGTAGCACTTATGTTAGATTACACGTGGCTGTCGCGATTCACATCACATTTTACTGTCCTGCTATGTCCCCATTTAATATAGGTACTGTTACTTTGTAAGTTTAACAGCTTTGTGCGACATAGTTGCATCTGTCACATAATACGAGTATGCTAATATAAGCTAAGCCGTAAATTTTTCTAATCAAGAACACACAAACAAGTTTGGTGATGTTTGTAAGCAGTTACCGCAGTTTATACACGCTCTTTAATACTCTCTTCATAAGCAATATATGATGCAAGTGCAATTTTATAATCAGAATTTTTTTGGACTAATTTAGGT
The DNA here is from genome assembly GCA_905147015.1 of Laspeyria flexula. NCBI lineage: Eukaryota > Metazoa > Arthropoda > Insecta > Lepidoptera > Erebidae > Laspeyria > Laspeyria flexula. The sequence continues at coordinate 2,715,680 of LR989964.1, read as the reverse complement.
GTACACGCACAGAAGAATTAAGTATGAAGATATATATATAAATATTTTTTAAACTCATAGTTTTACAATATCATGTACTTATACGTATGAATATATACACTTTTTATAAATTTTTTCTTCTTTTTATAAAGGCAAAACCTCGAAACTACACTTGTACTAGTTGTATCGAAGTTCTTCATGCTTCGGTGCTCGCAAGGGTCGCTACTGGGACCACATTTGTTTTACTCCGTCTGTGAACTTTGGAAATAACTGACGCGATTTACTGTAGTACAAGAAAGAACGGACATCTCTTAATTATTTCTTACATTATTTACTCTAGTCTCAAGACAGACTTATTTATCGCTGCACTTTTTTCGGTTATATTAATTTACTGTGTGTACTGCTACAGTAAAGGAAGTGGCTTTTTTTTGTGCATGGTTAAATGCCTTATAGACTGCGACATCTGTATCTTTACTAACTTGATACAAATGCAAGTTTGTCTTAATGTTGATTAACGGCCGATTTCAATAATCTATCTATCTATCGATTTGCCCACTAAAGTTAGAATTTTGGCATATTTCGTATGGAGCTTATGTCAAAATTCTAACTTTAGTAGCCAAATCCATAGATTGATAGATTATTGAAATCGGCCATAAGAGGGACTTTTGTTAGTTATTTGGGTGTCGGTGACTTATTTTATTCTCGGCCATCTCCATGCTTCGGCAATCACAACCTTTGGTTTGGGCTTGGACTTTGGTTCCAAATGCCACATAATGTCATTGGCGGTCTTATAGGCCGTTTGCCAAGTTACGACACCAGCGCTATATAACGCCTTGAAATCGCAACTGCAGCATTTCCGTCGACCGATGCGTCTCTAATGCCAAGTTTCTCACCATCAAATAAAAGTGACAAGCTAAAATTTCTATTGAAAATGACAGTTGTATGAATAAATAAACTAGTTCTATTGTTTTACTTTTATATTTAGTCAAGTTATACTTTATTCAATAAATAACGTTTATTAAATGGTTCAAAAACCGGGCGTAAAAGGGTTATTTAAAATATTCGGCGTTTGAATTACGTATCTGGATTCGTTGGATAGGGTGTATTTATTATTTCATACCGAATATGCTTACATGATTACATTTGTGAGCGTTCTAAACGCTAATGTTTAAGATCCACTTTCCTGATTAGCACCTGAAAGTACATTTTCTTATGCATTATACAGATTTATTAGCGGCAATTAGTCGGAGCTAGTATGCATTTAGATTAATAATTACCTTTGCGGTGATATATATCGTGGCGGGCGGGTGTTGCTGTGAAATTTTCTTGCCTTTTACGCAGATAATGGTGCTTGAGAGTTGTAAAATATAGGTCGACACTTGCAACTTATTATGACGATAGATCATACCAGTATGGGAACGTTTGGTGCAGTATATAGCCGTTGGCAACTTGACAATATTAACGTTCAGATTTTAACTGTAGCTCTTTATTCAAGTTTAATATTTGATCTTTATTTTGGCGAGTAGCGAACTGGTGCAATTGTAACGAAAAAAAGTACGTGTCTTGACAATACCCAATAATATCTTCTTCATCATCACTTTGAATTTAATGTCCAAACCACTTTCTTCAAGCACCTTTGAACTTATCCACGTGTGTCGTCTCCGTAACCCGATGATATTTTTGAATAAATTTGTTATTATCGCTGATCCTGATTTAATAATATTTTTCAATAATGATCTGGATCCGTAGGACCATGAAGAAGACTCCTTCAGGTGTATTTAAATGAAAATAGTTATAAACTTAAAAAAAACGTGTATTCCTAGTCCAGCTTTGGTCCGAGAGAGAAATTAAGTGAAGTGACATACATACAATTAAAAACGGGTCATTAACAAATGTGATAATTATGCTTAATTACTAATTGTTAAGACTAAAATTACAGGCGCTCGAACACAAATAATCACTTTAAAAAGATTTGCATTGATCAATTTTGAGCGTGAATTAATAACAAACTCATTAACTTTCGCCTATATACTATTAGTGTGATAAACTCTTGTTGCATCTATATTATATTATTTTTGCTTATTAGTTTATAAAAAATAACGATGTAAGTGAAGTTTTATAGACATTAAATAATATCTGGTTTTAACTAGTACTAAATGACGATGATGACAGAAATACGCGTATATCCCGCTGTCACATTGAACCAGACAGAATAAATAGGTCATATTCGTCACAGCCACATCTACAAGCATCATTCCGTTCCAGCCATAATTGATTAAATCTATTAGTCGTCAGCAGAACGGTCGCAGACTCCAACACTAATCTTACGTCGGAATGAAACCCTCCCTTTCAGTAGTCGTCATCTTTATCGATAGCTTCAGTTCTACGGACTGAAGAGCCTCTATTGAAATGAATTCATTAGTCAAAGAGTCGGCACGTAATATTTTAGCGAATGAATAGAAGAAATTATTTCGCATCGGAGCCGAGGGTATTCATCAAATCCGAATTGCCGCGCCTATTGGATATCATCACGAGCGAATCTCGACTTTATTGCGTCGTGATACGGACGTGGGAATATTTATTGAAGAGCGGTGTCGAATGTGTGATGCGTTGTTTGTGTTGAAAGCTGATAACGAATGAGGTTTCGGTACTAAGCCATATGTTTGTTTTCTACTCGGTTCGTGAAGCTGTGAGCAGTCCGTTTGTTTCGGTATCTGCGATATACGTATTGCGCACCAGAGCGTTAACAACAAAACGGCTTATTTACCTCAGCCCTCCATCGAGGGGTGTTGTCTTGAGAATACGAGATATTCTACGAGCTCTTTATCGAATAGTGTCTTGTAGTGGTTTGGCAATATTGATGTTTCTATTTTCCTTTCAGCGTTTGATCTTGTCAGCCTTTATCTGACTTTCAAAGTTAGTTATTTATAGGTTCGTGTTTACTATTGACGCGGCCCCATGAACCGTGAAGCCGTTTAATATAAAACGTATCAAGTTTTACAACTGTAACGGCTGGATATAAGGCTGTTTTGTCGCTTTTCTCCCTACAAATGTATTCGTACTTTATTACAGTACTGTGCGTAACTGCTGCCATTAAAATTACATCAACAAAATTACTGTTACCGAAATTGAACATACGTCTTCGGTTTTGCGTATCAATACAGCAATATTAATCTGGTTTTTGTACAAATTGAGTGTTGCATATTAGACACACGTATACCTATATACTAGCTTTTGGCTTTATATAACTTTAGTATAATTATAATCAAACAAAAGGTTGTAATAAAATATTAAATATAAAACATAATTGTTTCATATAGGAGTGAAGTATTTGGCACCGAAAATGAAAATAAATCCTAAAGGCGGCCAAAAAGGTCACATTTTTATTTTGCTGCAACCCTGCAGCATTTATTTGATAAAACCTTTTTGGTAATGTCAAGGAAAAAATGAAAGTTGTTAAGTTGTATTTGTTGTCTTATGTCTTATGTTCATTTTCATATATAATTATGTCGCCGCCATCCAATTAACTGCTTAGTCGTTTTGAACGTTTTTTTGTATAGTTGAACGCCGCCGTTTAGTTAAACGGCTAGGCAGTTAATTGAATGGCTGATTTAACCAGTTGGCTGTGACATATAGATCGTGCCTCTTTCCCAACAGAGGGGTAGGTATGCAGAGACTATTATATCAGACCAATGACGTCCACTATTGAACATCACCTAATTTCCGCCACAGCGTGTGATTTTTTGACGGGCCTGTTGGTCTAGTGGTTAGTGTGTCTGGGTGTAATTTATCTATAATATGTATGTATTTACAAAAAAAAAATGTATTTAAGTAGTATATCAGATGTTTCGTACCCATAACACAAGCAAATCTAATTGCTTAATTTGGAACTAGATGGCGCTGTGTGAATGTGGTAGAATATTATTATTATTTTTTACTGCCTGCAACCAACGACCACCCGCAACCTTGACTAGATCATCGCCCCATCTGGTGGGGTGCCATCCTACGCTGCCAAAGATTGTTTGACGAAAATGTGAGCCTACATATCAATGTTATTAAGACACCCATTAAATACCAAACACACGCAACTAGTAATAGTTACGTTTCTGAACGATTAACATGTAAATAGAGCGTCGTCCGTCGCGTGACAATCAATGCTCACTCACTGCCCACGTAAGGCGACCATACACTGTCATTGTAATTACTGTGCCGGCTTCTAATCATAGGGTGTCATATCACTTTTAATTCTACTATAGTAATCGTTTTACATGTAGTATTAGGTTATTATTAACAGTTATTATCAGGTGATTATATTGGCAGTGTGTACATCGCTATTTATTAACCGACAAAAAAGAAAATGGTTCTCATGTCGAGGGGTGGGTTTGTGTGATGTGTGTTTAATTTTATTCTACAAATAGATATGCATTTAGTATTAGGTTATTATTAACAGTTACATGAAGTGATTTTATTGACAATATAGATACGTCGCAATTTAATCCTTTCCTGTATGATGGGGAAAAAATGGTACCTACCTAATACTCGTGGTAGTTATATTATAAATGTATTTGTTTTATACGGAGCAAGGAATTTATGTAATTTTGTGAATATAAACGGTTAGAGAGCCGGAGAGTGACGTAATAAGGGAAACCCTGTGTCGGTGGACTTCACAAACGGACGAATACAAAGTGCACCCAAATTTATCACGATAACTTGTAATGTGTGGACACAAAATAGTTTTAACAACAATTCAGAGGTAAACTGAAAGTTCAAACTTAAAGGTCACAGCTTTAATTTTAACTAAGAACATTATATAAACAAAGTAATCGATATTATTGTGATTCGATACGCAAAACACATGGAATCGATACATATTAGAATAAAACAATTATTTATCATTGTATATTGTCGACATTCTATTTGTCGCGTGACACTTCCCTGTCCATCTTGGCTGACAGACGAAAGGCCCATTTACAATCATTTTAATTGCGTTAGCTAAGGGGTAAAAGGTTTTTATTTCTTACTTTAGTGTAAAGATAAACAACGTAAAGATACTGATACTATACCGTAGTTTTCTCTCGAATACTAAAGACGAGTACTTAAAGACTACTTAAAACGTACTTCTTGTATATTTGATAATCAAAATCTTTATATCTCACACATTTTACAACAGGTACTGAAGCTGTTTCCTTAACTAGCCTAGCGCCTGTATTGCGGGAAGCAGTATTCAGTCGTGGTGGAATGTGTCATGACAATTTGTGCGCTACTGTTTTTTTTTTGTACTGTTTTGTATTGGTGAATGCTACTGTGCAGTGGACTCAGAACCCAGAAACGTTTTTTAAGTTTTGCGTTGGATCGTAATTTTTCTGAATTGTATGATACTCATACAATACTTATAATATTTTTTTAATTACTCATATATCCTGCTAGAATTCAAATTACTGGGAAGTTACAAATAAATTTCATAAACGTAATCTTTTCTCTGGGATTGAACTAACTTGGGTACTAATCAATACAATTCGTTTACTTTTTCTCTCTACAACCATTACCATACAATCAATCATCATCATAAGCAACCCATTAATGTTCTACTGTTGGGCTCCGGTCTCCTCTCCTCTAACTAGACAGCTGAGAGGGTTTTAGGCGATAATCCAAAGCCAAAGCCAAAGGCCAGCGTGGCCTAATGCGGGTTGGTGGGTCAGACACACACTTAGAATTTCTTCTAGGGTATGTGGGTTTCCTTACGATGATTTCCTTCAACTTTAGCAGATGGTACGTATGACTAGTACATATAAATTCTACGAAGTAAAATCCATATTGTGTAGCATAGTGCTGGTTGGAATCGAACTTTATCCAACACTTATCCATTCAGCATCGCTTTTTTCATACTATCAATACAACAAAACAATTAATTTTCCGTTCTTATCAAGTCTGAATGCTCGCTTGCCAGTACTGTGTTCATTCAACTCGACTGGCATAAGGCGCCCATTCAAAATCATTTTAATTGCCGCATCGACGATTGTCAGTGCTGCATTAGGCGTTAGCCCCGCCTTTATTGCTGTGCAATATTTGAATTTTTTACTGCTCAATTTATAAAACATTTGATTAACGGTTGAAGTTTTGGCTGTAGGCCATTATACTAAACTGGCTTTGATGCGAGATGTAAGCGGTTACCCATAGATATATAACAATTCGGCGTCTCCCCCCTCATAGATGCATAATCACGTACTAAAGTCACGCTCAAAACTGACACTGTTAAACTGAGAAAATACAATAAAATTTTTGGAAAATATTTTTTGTAAAAGCAGTTTTTGTAAAATTTAATAAGTATTAAATACACATTACAATTTCTTTTAAAAAACATTACTTATAAAGCAATAAGACTTTTTTGACGTTCACACCTCACGACTGCCAAACAATTGACAGTTAAACTCTTTTCGAGCGCGGTTTTTTAATCACTGTGTGTGCATCTTGGATTTATTATAAGTCAATGCGGTTACCGTATCCTGCGATACTAGGAGCTGTTCTTGGTGCACATGGGTGCTGTGGACCATTTTAAACCCGTACCTTCCTCAATGAGCTTTGGATACTACTACTCACCTGCCAAAACACAGTACAATGTACATATACATATATTTGCGTTCGCATTATTATCATAGTGACAAGCAACATTGCTACACAAGAGCTAATTCTCTCAAACAGACTGAATATACTAATTGCAGATTGAGCAAAATTATTCAACAAGTTAGGATTTGAATTTACTGCGAAACGCTCTGTGTATTTTGTTGATGACTATTTCGTTCCATATGTTATAATATAATAATAATAATATTCTACCACATTTACACAGCGGCATCTAGTCCCAAATTAATCAATTATATTTGCTTGTGTTATGGGTACTAAACAACTTATATACTACTTAAATACATTTTTTTTGTAAATACATACACATTATAGATAAATTACACCCAGACACAGAACAAACAATTATGCTCATCACACAAAGATTTGTCCTGGGTGGGGGTCCAACCCACGACCTCCGGTTTAGTAATCAGGGTCACTAACCACTAGACCAACAGGCCAGTCAACTTGTTAGTTGTATAATACTAGCTTAAATGGCTAAACTTGAATTTATGTAATATACAAGTATGGACAAGTTTGCAAATAGCAAATTGCAACAACCTTCTTTCTATTAACTAAATAATTGCCATTAACACGTAAGCTTTCTTAAAAAAAGTACAAATTACGTCTAAACTATTAAATTATATTATTATAAAACGGCTCTACGTCACGTATTATATTATAAGGAATAGTAAATTTCTTCTTCTTTATTTGACCACGATCATTCGATCGAAACGTCGGGCAAATAAATAAGGTATTTACTATTCCTTATAATATAATATGTGACGTAGACACGTTTTATAATAATTTTATATGTGTACAAGTCGCGAAAGTTTAAAAATGCCTATATATTTCTCGAGGTCTTAGACTATATCTGTGTGTAATTACATAAAGATCGTTTGAGTTTTCCCTCCTACATACGAACTCACAAGCATTACCTCTTAGGTGGAACGTACGTCGTAGACATTAGCCTTATCAACAGGGTCTGTTGCGAGCTCCTGCGGTTCGGATCGGAACATACGTCTTTATGAATAACTTTCTGCCGCGCGACGCTTCGCTCCCGTCGTTCTTTATTTGATTACTGCTCAGCTCCTATTGGCCTAAACGTAATGCTATATAACCTATAGCCTTTCTCGATAAATGGGTCCAACACTCAAATAATTTTCCGAATCGCATCTGTTGTTCCTGAGATTATTGCGATCAACCAAATAAAGAAATAAAATATACTCTTCAGCTTTATAATATTACTATAGATAAAAAAATAAATTAACGTTTTTAGACAAGTTTTTCTGTTAATAACACCATTCTTACTAACACCATATAAGCTTATTGTATTAGAATAGATATACCCTCTATTTTATAAATAGTGGTTTACTAAGAACGTCTCTCTAATTTATAAACTTTATTTTTTTCAGGTAAGTATCTACTCACTCGTATTCTCGATCGTCCAACGATTTGTCAAACTAGTTCCAGTCCATTTGTGACTCAGGTAAGTCCTATACAATTATTAAGGTTGAAAAGATTTCTTTATTTATTATAAAGAAAATCAAATGATATTACGTGATTTAAATCAGACTATATTTTAGGTCGAACTATAAACGTTAACACGGGACAGTCCCACAGTCGCTCACAGCCACCACTGCGACTTTTGTAAGTGAAGATTAACAACAATGAACTTCTGTGAACACTGAGATTTGACACTCGGCAGTCCCAAAGAAAGCAAAACTTAACTGTTTATTCAGAATCGTAAATAATTGGATGTATTGGTAATGATGAAAGTTAAAATGGTGCTGTTCAGATGAGTAGGAAGATGACCCTGGGAACTCTGTAAATTTAAAAGAAGTAGCCCATTAAATTACACTGTTAAAAGTCGGTATCCCATCGAGTTTGGATAATTAATTAATTTTATGTAACTCGGCATGACGAGGAATTTAGTCTATAATAAATCCAAAACCGTGTTTTAATAAAAATAGCATATTTTTTTCAATAATATCTTGTTTTGCTGTTAATATTTCTCGTATCTCTATTCATATTACATAACATAAATTTATTGATAATATACACAATATTTTAAACAAAATTTAAACAATAATATTTACATCTAAAAACTGACTAAATGTATCATTAAAATAAAAAAGGGGGAAATTACAAATTAAATACAGCATCATAAAATTCCTCCACATCGCTGCCATTGTCTGTGGGAAAAGTGCCCAACACACTGGCAGCATTGCCACGCTGGATGGCAATGCTTATTCTTGGTGCAAGAAAATAGCCAGCCTGTCGGGCACGGGAAGCGTCGGACAATCGCTTTGAAAGCTCTTTAAATAGAGCGCGAGCACCTGAACCCCACGGCGCAAGTGTTTCGACTCCAAACGGCACAAATAGATAATCAGCGAGGTTGGTATATTTGCGCCTCTTGGAAGTTTCAGCAGATGTAGCAGCAGCGCCGGCGGAAACTGTTGTACTTGGAAGATGAGATGGCGTATTTTTCTCTGTTCATATACTGATAGTACCTACACACTACACACCTATAGCCCTGTAGGAGTATACACTTGTTACCTATGATTTGCGTCAGTCTATTATTAATCCGTCATAATGATTAGTTACGCTCGGCAAACCCACTTCACATCAAACTAATCAATCTAATACCTTAATATAGATTAACATTTATCGTTAAATGTGGGTAGATGAAAATTTACAGCCAATTTTGGTATCACACACAAAATTAAGACTTTGATTGAAGATTATTGTGCTGACTACTTTTTAACTTAAATTTTTTCGCAAAAAATGTTTATAAAGAGAAAGAGAGATAAAAAAGATATATATACCCTTTTTGATAGACGTAGCAGTTACAGTCCTTGGCATTTTCTGAAGAATAGCATGTGTCTTGTTATTTTGTTTAAATAATATAGTATTTTAAAGAGTTAGATGTGATACCATGAATACCTATTTAAAATGAAATAAAAACCCTCATGTAAAATATGAAAGACCTCTTGACAGAATAATTTCAAACATCGTTAACATTCTTTAAATAACTTTCTTATTTTACGAGTTGACCTGCAAATAACCTGGAATTGTAAAGTATGATCGCAATCGCTGGAAACCTGTCAAGTGTGAGTTAGACAAGCGGCAAAGGGGTTCTCTGGAAACGTTATGGTTGAAATGCGAATTCCAATACGTCTTATATATCCACAATAAAGGGAAAATACAGCTAAGTGAAAACTGAAATCCTTCTATGGAAAAAGTTTTTATATTACGAGTATATATTACGCAGTGACGATAACAATACGTGAAGCGCGCGAAACGAAGCGATATCCTGCGTCAAATGTAGGCCTACCAGGTTTCACATAAAATTACAAATCATTTTTCAATACCATCCCAGGCCATCTTTAAGATTTATTATGGCTCGAAAGTCACCTGAAAATTTCTCTATTTGTTTTTGTTCTTCACACAGAAATGTGAATTACTTGTTGAAAAAATTTCCAATTATTCAATTTTCTCATTTGGCACGGAACCCTGAACACTCTTAAACTGTCGAGCTGTGAAGGCCGGTGCACGGGATAAAATATGAAATTAAAGAAAATAAAAGCAAACGGCTCATCTCAGAGAGTTGGTGGAGTTAAACTTTCACAACTTTGCTTTCCGAAATGGATTTAGGACCCCGGAGAGAGCTTTAAAGTGTCCGGGAGTGATAACTGGTTCGTCGGCAAAAATATCATTCTCACCTGTACCGTTTTATGGCTGTGGTGTTTATTATGTAGAAATGAAGATGTACACTGCTTTATAACGAAGGGAGCACAGTCACTTTATGACCTAAGTCATGAATGAAAACGTTATAAATTGTATTCAGGGACTCTTCTCGCAATTTTGACAATTGATTTTGACGATTGTGGTAGGTGTACCGATTTTAGATCAATCTGACATAGATTATTATATTATAAAGCTAAAGAGTTGTTTCTTTGGTTGAACGTTAGGATTTTTAGGAACTACTGGTCATATTTGAAAAATTATTTTAGTGTTGGATAGCTCATTTATCGAGGAAGGTTATTGACTATATAACAGCACGCTACGGCCAAAAGAAGCTGAGCAGTGGCCAAATAAAAAACGACGGGAGCGAAGCCCCGCGCGTGTTCTAGTCTGACATAGAGACAATGGTTTTTATGGAATATTCTTATTTCGTCATTAATAAATTTGACCTCAACGTGCCTGCCAAAGAATCTTTACTTAGTGATGTAACGCACAGAATATCTTTTGAGCCATTGTACTATTTCATACCCATAGCAGTAGAGACCATGGGCAAAGACGCCAGGATTTTTATACAAGAATTAGGGCGCCGACTAAATAATATATGTGGTGACTCCCGCTCCGGGTCTTTCCTGGTGCAAAGGTTGGCCATTGCCGTACAGCGCGGGAACGTGGCAAGCGTTGTGGGCACCTTTGGGCCAGGAGCAACCAGAGGCGGGTTATTTGACTAACTGACGAATTGTATTTATTTAAGTTTTAATTTGATATGTATTCTTTAATTTAGTACATTAACAAGTACTTCTAATATTATTTGATCAAATAAAATAATTCAATGAAAATAATTTTCTTAAATGCTGTAGACAAAAATTAGTTGTCTATAATATCGATGTCAGTGCTTCTATTGAGTATAGTAGTCATGTAGTCGAGACTCGACTGCAGTAGTGTAAGCTACGATTCAGACCAACCGGCTCGCATCGGCCCGCGCCGGGCGGCATTTTACAATGCGTTAAAGAACATTGAAATGTATCAACAGTAATTACAGTTCATATTTGCATGCAACTTACGGTCGGAGCCGGTCGGCCGTCGCGACGCGTCGCGGGATGCCGACGGAGGTAACTATGCGTAAGTTGCATGCAAATATGAACTGTAATTACTGTTGATACATTTCAATGTTCTTTAACGCATTGTAAAATGCCGCCCGGCGCGGGCCGATGCGAGCCGGTTGGTCTGAATCGTAGCTAATGAAGAAGTTTTAACGATACGGCGACGCGACGTGCGCCTTTAATTGCAACTGAAACTTACTTTACGGCTTTTTACTACACTACAGTATGGTGAATACAGTCCTGGTTTATGACTGGTCGTCAGTTTATATTTAGTGCAGAAATATTTTAGCAAAAAATATTTTGAGAGAGTAACTGCGTAATAATTATGTCCTAGGATGATTTGATAATTCGAACTTTAGCAAAATTCCTATTTTGATAATGGTGAAAATGTCTCAAAAAGAAATAACCACAAAGGCGGGTAAATAACTTAACTTCTACCCTTACTTATCCATGTCGGATCCACTCTAAAACCAAAAACACTTTCTTTATCCAGTAAGAATGAGATATGGACAATGGTCTAATTTATCCGTGTTTTAGCATAATTCCTAAGGATTTTAAATAAGACATATACATACATTCTTCAGTATTTTCTTTGACTTTTAACTTTTTAAAATGTATTACAGAAGTCTCAGATAGTTTTTTTTTTCAATATTTATCTGCCGGCGGTTGAACAAGGAATAATTAATTACCATAACCTACTTAATCTGTTTGGTAACAGCAATCCATAAATATCCCACTGCTGGGTTTGGGTGTTTTCTACTCTATCTAGAGAGCCGAGAGGGTTTAGGCCCTAATCCACATACGCTGATCTAATGCGATTTGGTGAATCAGACATACCATTATAATATTCTTCTAATATATAATTTTTTGGGTTTCCTCACGATGTCTTTCTTCACCGTAAGCAGATGGTAAGTCACTTGTCTATTAGTTTATTTAATTTTTTTTTATTCATCATCATCATCAACATATCAGCCCAATGACGTCCACTGCTGAACATAGGCCACATACACCTTTGTTTATGTTTTTTTTTTCCCTCTCTTTTTCAATAATTACACATATTTGAATTACATGGTACTAAAATAAAATGGCGATGTAGAAGTATGGTTGTATTGTTGGCGATGTACAACATTGAATTTAAACACCACAATACTAACGTATGCCAAGCGACATTGCATCGAACAATGAGTACATTGTTGTCTATATTGCGCACATTCACGCGTTAAACTCTCCCATCAACACACGAGTCCGGCGCAACTTGACAATTGTTTCTGTTTGCGCCTCATTTAACTTGCTCCTATGTTCATGAGCTGTTTTTAAATGGGCTTCTATAGATGATTTGTGTTTTGTATGGAAGGAAGGGTACAGGGAGTCTGCTAACACAATTGTAACAAGCCGATGGTTTCATTTGACAGCTGTGATTGGCTTACTAAATCAATCGCGCCATATTGCTCGCCAGTGATTGGTCGATATTAGTCTGCTATAGACGTGTATCGGCCCCCTGATAACGCGTATTGATTAGAAATGTAGTTAAAGTATCCGTGAAAAAGTCAAGTGAGATTGTGTGACAAGGTTCAGCTTATATAGTAAGTAGAAGTCGCGCGGGTCTTCGCTCCTTTTGGCCACTGCTCAGATCCTATTAGCCATAGCGCGATATTACATACGATGATTAATAACAGTTTATAGTACCATAGTAAATTCACAAATCCACGCTCACTGTAATATATACACTGCATCATTCTCCTGACTGATCACTATCTTCCATATTACAGGCAACCGCCTAGTTTGGGATCCAGTTAAAAGTAATTATTGTGTCTCATGTATAAACATCTCTTAGTCTAAGCTCAATTTTGTAACTGATATTTATTGTGACAAATAAACCTTTATTATTATTATGTCTCTTTTCTCACGGCTATACTTTTCTCTAAGGTGAGAAGTATACCCGGTCCTTTTGGAAGGCTTACTCGGGGACACAGGTTACAGGTCCAACACGCAGAGGCCCTTAAAGAATTTTAATTTAGAATGGGATGAGACGCTTACCATTGCCATATCACAGCTGCACTATTGTAGTACAGCTATGATTTGTCACTGGTAAGTGTAAAGCTATTGTATGATATTATGGAGTCAAAGAAAATTGGGCTATGGGTTATTATTATTATTATTATATAGTCTATGGCCTTCCTCGATAAATAGGCTATACAACAATAAAATAATTTTACAAATCGGACCAATAGTTCCTAAGATTATTGCCTTCAACCAAACAAACTCACTCTTCAGCTTTATAAGTGAAGTTTGGCATAAGTATAATAATCTCAAGAAATACGGCAGACATATTTAGTAATAGTCTAAAGCAAACTACATAACGGCTATTTCTACACGAGATTGGCTTTAATGAACCGGCATTAATGAAAGCGGAGGTCCCATAATTATGAGGCTTCACACCTGGCTTAGCAATACAACAGTTAAATGAACAGACAATACCTACGTAACAGTATGTACCTTATAATTTGGTGACGTCATTCGTGTGAAATCTGTCATATTTTGTTTACGGATTTCACTGCGAATTAACATGGTTTAGGAACTTATTTGTAATTTACTTTTGTTTGTCTTCTACATTTATATCATAAAGAGGAAAGATTTGTGTATTTGTATGTAACGAATAAACTTAAAAACTACTGGACCGATTTCAAAAATTATTTTGCCGTTAGAAAGCAATATCATTGAGTAACATGGGCTATATAACACCACGCTACGGACCATAGGAACTGAGCAGTGGCCAAATAAAGAACAACGGGAGTGAAGCCCCGCGCTATTTCTGTAGTAGTACTTAATATATCAAAAACATATATCAATATATTAATTAAACAAGTAAATATAATTAAAAATTTCAAATAACCCGACTGCAAAAAATCAACAGAGAGCAACGCACTAAAAAGACCGGAAAATTATTGTTATATTATTAATACCTGATCAAACTTAAATACATAACATATGCATATATTTGTAATCTCCATTTGATTCCCTTTATTTTGATACTCTACTCGATAGGTTTGGTTAAAAAAATAAAATTAACTACTTACAATTTGACACCATTAAATTATGTATAAACTCTTTTTGAATATATGTAATCTCCTTTTGATTCCCTTTATTTTGATACCCAACTCGATACGTTTGGTTAAAAAAAATATTCTAACTTCTTACAATTTGGCGCCAAAAGTCCGTTGTTTTGTCTTTTTTTTTATAATACCTATCTAAGGACACTTGGGTTTTCTAGACGAATCTAACGATACCCTAATTGTCCAAATCCATACAGCTGACTGTATTATATACAATTATATATAATTATATACAATTACATAATTATATATACAATTATACCCGTCCTGTCAGTCGGGTAAAAAGCTAGTAGGTATTCGTCTACCGAACATTCAACATCATCCATAATAAAATCACGCCAAACAAACAAGATTAAACTGAAACGATTTAATTTAATAAAATGCTTCACACTCAAATCACAATAACCACTCACTCACAAATATCATTATGACATACGTAATCGCATCTGAATGACCGCTGCTCGACTAGTGATGTGCTCGAAATTGCTCGATATTGCCACAGTGTGAAATATCATGCAGTGATTTAATTTGAGGGTCATATAGTGTCAATAGTTTTACCAAACTTCTATAGCGTAATTTGGTAAAATTAAATTCAGGAGTATCGCTCGCACGACTCTCTTAGCCATATTTTATCTGATTTATACCTAAACTTAAGTCGATAGTTTGTATAAGTATTTGTCAGTGGCACATTTCGAATCCTGCGGACAGTTTTGTTAAGTACTTGTTTATACAAATTCCTCTAAATTCTATGAAAAGATGCAAAAACGGCATTTACATGACTAAAAGAACTATTTCTTTTTTAAATCATCAAAATCGTAATTGAATAAAATTTTATTATTCATAGAATTTTGTTTATACAAATTCCTCTAAATTCTATGAAAAGATGCAAAAATGGCATTTACATGACTAAAAGAACTATTTTTTTTTTAAATCATCAAAATCTTAATTGAATAAAATTTTATTATTCATACAATTCGTATTTCGTAAGTAACAGTCATAGGTATGGTCAAGATTTTTTACAGAAGTTTTCTGTAAAAATTGCGTGTTGCACAATGTCAAAGGAGTTGAACCACTGCTAGACACGTTTACACTGTGACACACAGCTCGGCTTTTGAAGTACCGCAATTCGAGCGATATGCTCAAACGAGCTTAACAATTTAAGCGCATAAGTGGTGCGCTCAAACCTCGCCTGCAACTGTACCGCGTGTACCGCTAACCGCGATTGTTTCATAATTATATTACAAACCAACACTAGCGCTATTTATTTCATACAAAACCGTGTTACAAATCTGAATTAACTGTTTATGCCACTTTCATGAGGTGAAAACTTTTTAATTTTATTGTAGTGATGTGCAGTCTCATTTGTCCGCATTAACAATTATTAATTTCCTATAAGCAAATAAAATTAAATTTAAGAATAGTGTAAGAACAACTTTGTCATTTAAAAATATGTTTAAGTAAAATATTTAATATTATGTTTGTGTATGTATTTACATTTGTATAAAGTAATTTGAGGAAACTGTCTTGGATTAAGTTAATTTTAAGTGTCATATTTAATAACCATTATTGTATCTGTTTGTTTCCCAAATAAAATAAAATGTCTTCTTAACATTTTTTCAGTGGCCGTTATGAAAGCATCAATTTTGCAGCTTAACTTCCAATATCGGACACCTGAACGATTTAATAGTTCATTGTTGCAGTCGAGTTTTCATTTCAGGTTATTGTTTGAAATAAAAGTTTGTAACCACGTGTATTACTGCGATATCTGATATTGTGTTATTTGTAGGCGCTGCTGTACTTAATAGCTAGGAGATATTAATCGTTATTTTTTGTAGTATACTCGTATAAATTCATTTTAAATAAGAAATGTTCATCATCATCATTTCAATCCATAAACGTTCCACTGCTGAGCAAGAGTCTCCTTCAAAGAATGTGGAGGGAATTTAGCCTACTATACCACGCTGGTCTGACGGGTTGGTGTAAGGTTTATTTCGAAATTACCTTTTCTTGCAGTGCTCTTGTCTGCTTATGGTTACTCCCTTAGTTGCCTTGTACGACACCCACGGGTTGAAATGAGGTAGTGACATTATGTATTCTTAATCCGTCACTACACAGATTAGGAAATAAGGAATGTTCACTTAAGAAAAAATCATTAAAGATTTAAATTGATATTTGATGATTGTTTAATAAAAAGGAAAAAGATTTGATTCTATTTTTGTTACCCAATCACGTCAGAACGGCTGAATGGTTTTGGATGAAATTTGGCATATTATTATAGATCGTCCCATTAGTAGAATAATGTTTTGTCGTCACATAAATCAAACATGATTATCGCTTGATCTAAATTGTATTTTGTTAAAAAAAAAAAACGATTATTTACGGTATTTAATGCCGAATTTATAATGTCATGTTTGATTTATGTGACGATAAAACATTATTCTACTACGAGTAATGGGACGAGATAGGGTTCATAGCACGAATAAATACAAAGGCTACTTTTTACCCACATAACACTACAAAGCTGTAATGTTGTTACAATTTATATTATTAAGGAGTAAATTCAAACTTGTAGTCTATCTGTATCACAAACGTAGAAGCAAAATATTAAACTCGTAGCAATGCTACGCCGTAGTAGATGCTCGTAGCATTCGTAGCACGTCTACGTTCGCTTAGTACGGACAATCGTTACTGAATTCACTTGTAATAGATATTACTTCAAAAGTTGTACAACCATTCTGTTTTTGATTTGTTATTAGAAATAAGAAATACATACATGAGTTATGTATTAATAGTTTATATAGAGTTGATAGAATTTGTATTGATAGATAATATTATACTAATATTATTGTTTCAATACAATCAAATATTATTTTTTTCATATTATTAGCAGCCAGTTTTAGTTAGTACTTCTTACCATTTTAGTAGGTTTTTTATTTCAAGATATCGTTTTTTACCGATCTGGGTATGGAACCTAAAACCTCTTGGGCAGCAGTGACGCTGCTCCACGAAGGTAATCGGTAGTTTAAATATACAACGTGATAATATACGAGTAAATACAAACAGGTCGGGTAAAAAGGACAATATATTGTCTAAACTTATATTTTATCACTGTAGCGCAAATTACCCCTTGCTCCTCGCGTCACTTTGTTTAAAGCAAAAAGGCCAATTCCTGCAAAAAGCAAGAAGGGCCGGAGCAACTACCCACACTTGGAACCGTCAAATCTTTATCAATATTCTATACAACAAAATGTATTACAGTGTAGACAAATGACGCAACAGGCTGTATATAATGACGTCGGCGTGACGGCGTCAGCTAAACAAACAAAA
The DNA here is from genome assembly GCA_905147015.1 of Laspeyria flexula. Classification (NCBI taxonomy): domain Eukaryota; kingdom Metazoa; phylum Arthropoda; class Insecta; order Lepidoptera; family Erebidae; genus Laspeyria; species Laspeyria flexula. The sequence goes on along the minus strand of LR989964.1, from coordinate 2,697,796 downwards.
AACTAATTCGCAAAGCCTCCCATAGCTAGCTGGTATTAAAGCTTCAGACGTCACAACTATTTTTTTTTGTATTTGTTTTGTTTTACTAGTTTCGTTAAATTGATAAAAGTATGATCATTAAATGTTTACTCTGATAAAAGAGCATTCATTGATGTTTTTTACCCGACCGACGGGATGGGTATTGTTTTTCGCGCGTATCTTGTATGTTTGTAAATTTCTTTATTCCCACGTTTCTCCCAAACGGCTGGATGGATTTGGACAATTAGGGTATCGTTAGATTCTTCTCAAAAACCCAAGTGTCCTTAGATAGGTATTATTAAAAAAAAAGACAAAACGGCGGACTTTTGGCGCTAAATTGTAAGAAGTTCGATTTTTTTTTTAACCAAACGTATCGAATGGGTTATCAAAATAAAGGGAATCAAAAGGAGATTACATATATTCAAAAAAAGATTATACATAATTGAATGGTGTCAAATTGTAAGTAGTTAATTTCATTTTTTAACCAAAACTATGGAGTAGGCTATCAAAATAAAGGGAATCAAATGGAGATTACAAATATATACATATTATGTCATATATTTAAATTTAATCCGGAATATTTATAATAACAACATTTTTTCGGTCTTTTTAGTGCGTTGCTTATCTGTTGATTTTTTGCATTCGGGTTATTTTAATTTTTTAATTATATTTACTTGTTAAATAAATGTGAAAAGGGGCAAATGTGATTTAAGTTTTGTTTTTAATTGAGTTTTAAAAAATGCCTCTTTGAGATTTTCTCAAAAAGTAATAGTAGTATTTAATTGTTGTTTCAATGTCATTTATATACTTTGACAATGTTTTTTTTTTACGTGATTATAGAAGAATCGAACTGGAGCTTTCACCCAAAATCTACTCATTAGATTTTAATGAAACTTTACAGTAATTTTTTTAATTTAATTTTATTTATTTGGACTACCAACAAGGTACACACTGTTACATTTCAACTTAACAGCTAGTTACAATAGACATTGTGTGGTGCTACCTTAATTACACATTAATTGGCTGGCCTGTTGGTCTAGTGGTTAGTGACCCTGACTGCTAAACCGGAGGTCGTGGGTTCGAACCCCACCCAGGACAAATCTTTGTGTGATGAGCATAAAGGTTTGTTCTGTGTCTGGGTGTAATTTATCTATAATATGTATGTATTTACAAAAAAAAAATGTATTTAAGTAGTATATTATCAGTTGTTTAGTACCCATAACACAAGCACATATAATTGCTTACTTTGGGACTAGATGGCGCTGTGTGAATGTGGTAGAATATTATTATTATATTATTATTATTAATATAGCCAATACAGGTGATACAATTACATAAGCGCTCTTTTTGTCGGTAAACCAGAGCTTTAATAACATAGACGTGACTGTTGGGGAGTACTAGTATCCAGAGCTCATTGGGAAGGAGTGGTTTTAAAAGGTTGACAACGCGCTTTTGATGCCCCTGGTATTACAGGCGTCAATAGGCTACGGTAACCGCTTACCCTCACGCGGGCTATAGGCCTGTTTACCACCAACGTGATATAAAAAGAAATTGACACAGGATGATCACGTTCTCAACACAAAGGCCCACAAAAAACTCAGTTCAAAATTAAACAGTCCATTTTAAATTTAAACTTTGTAATCCTCCCTTTGGGGCCCGGATGTTGTCTATGAAAGTTTACGCTATCGGCGTGGTTATAATCTATGGTGGGCAACTTTTTATGACTTGATACCGTCAACATAATTATGTTCGCACAAAACGGGGTTTTGATGATCCTAAGTTAAATTTGTTTTGATATCTGCGTTTAGTTATTTATAGTTGGGATATTGTTTTGTCGCTCGTTTAGTTGACTGCTCCTTTGAAGCATGTGATATCTATACTAATATTATAAAGCTGAAGAGTTTGTTTGTTCAGGGAACTACAATTCCCATTTGAAAAAAATCTTTTAGTGTAGCCCTTTATCGTGGAAGGTCATAGACTATATAACATCTCTCTGCGGCCAATAGGAGCTGAGCAGTGGGCAAATAAAGAACGACGGGAGCGAAGCCCCGTGCGACTTCTAGTAGTTAAATTTGTGTCTTATTTATATAAGAGTTTAGTTGTTTTTGATGGCTCTCATTTTGTTGTAATGTATATTATAGGTTTACCGCCATACTCAATAAATTAGTCTATCGCTAGCTTCCGTGTTTGATTGACGGCCGGACGTTGCACTGGCGACGAGGCGGATTTTCGTTTTCGTATACGCGTGTACCTATCGGTTTTAAATATTAAAAATGCCTATCGGGAAATTGGAACCATTTAATTTAACTTCTAAACAATGGCCGGCCTATGTTCGTCGAGTGGAACAGTTTTTTGTTTTAAATGAAATTAAACCGGAGTTGAAAGTGTCGTTATTAATCACGGTGGTCGGGGAAGCCACGTATGCGTTAATGTGCGACTTGTGTTCTCCTGATCTACCGGAATCGAAGACCTTTACTACGTTGGTACAACTGGTTACTAACCATTTGGAACCAAAAAGGTCGGAAATCGCCGAGCGGCACGTGTTTAGGTTGCGCCGGCAGCGTGCCGGCGAACCTCTTATGGAATATTTACAGTGTTTGAAGCACCTCGCATCGACCTGTAATTTTAGATCCACTTTAGAGGAAAACTTACGTGACCAGTTTGTATCTGGATTAGCAAGCGAGGCAATGCGGTCAAGAATTTTCGCGGAGAAGGACATACAATACAAACAAGCGGTGGAGCTGGCGTTGGCTCTGGAGGCAGCCGAAAGACACGCGGAGGTGAGCGGCAATTCGGTGCCGATATCGACCTCGGGTGTAGGCAGCGAAGCAAGTGAAGGCTTGCACCATGCGCGCGGCCCGGCGCGCTCGGCGCGTGCGCACGTGGCGGCGCGAGCGGGTCCGCGGGGTGGTCGCGCCAGCGGGGGCGGCGTCGGTGGTGCCAGTGACGCTTCACGTATCGGCGGCGCCAAGGGTGCTGATGGGCAACAGTGTTGGCGTTGTGGTCGGTCACATCGAGCGGATCGATGTCGGTTTGCAAATTATAATTGTGATCAGTGTAATCAAAGAGGGCATTTGAAGGTGATGTGTGAAGTTGTGCGCGGTAATGCTGATAAGGCACACGGTCGGCAAAATTTTGTGAGTGATGAATCGGATCAGGACATGTTTAACATCATGGTGGCTACACGAGGTAACAAACCTTATTTCATTAAACTTTCAATTGACGGTAAAGTACTGGAATGTGAAATTGATACGGGGAGCCGTATTTCGGCTATAAGCGAGGAACTTTATTTACAGATGTTTACAAAAAAATTGATAGTGCCTGACAACTTAATTTTCCGTAGTTACTCGGGTTCACGAATCGAGTCTCTCGGCTATATCTCAGTACAAGTTAGCTTAAACGATACATGCGTGGATAATCTGTCACTATACGTTATAAAGGGTGGAGGCCGTCCGTTAATGGGCCGTGAATGGATGCGTGCGCTGAAAGTGAATCAAATAAATTTTCATGAGATAGCCGAGGACGGATTCGTTGACCGATTGGTTGCGGAATTTCCGCAAGTCTTTACTGATAAGTTGGGCACTTGTAAGCAGACCATCCGATTACAGTTAGCAGATTCCGATCCGATATATGTACGAGCGCGACCCGTGCCACTGGCCTTGAAGGCGCGTGTGGAGCACGAGTTGATGCGGCTCCAAACCGATGGGACTATCTATCGTGTGGATCATTCGGACTATGGGACCCCTATAGTACCAGTGCTTAAGGAAAATGGGGAGGTTCGTCTGTGCGGGGATTATAAGATTACAATTAACCCGAAACTGAAACGTGACTACTATCCTCTGCCGCGTATAGAGGAGTTGTTTGCGAACCTCAGTGGAGGGGATAAGTATACAAAAATTGATCTTCGCCATGCGTACGAACAGTGTTTACTGTCCGAGGAGTCTCAAGCGTGTACGGCTATTACGACACACATAGGTACCTTTGTGTATAGGCGCACACCTTATGGCTTAGCATGTATTCCAGAAAAATTCCAGAAATTGATGGAAGAGACGTTACGTGGGGTGCCCGGCACGGTTGTGTTTTTGGACGATATTTGTTGCACTGGCGTGAATGACCAGGAGCACATGAGGAATCTGCGTGCTGTTCTCGGGAGGTTAAGCGATATGGGCCTCACGGTTAAGCTAGGTAAATGTAAGTTTTTACAACAGAGTGTGAAGTATTTAGGCTTCATCATTGACAGGGATGGCTTACGGCCCGATCCAGCGAAATTAGAGGCTATTTCCAGCACTCCAGAACCCAAAGACGTTTCCCAATTGAAAAGTTTTTTGGGTATGATAAATTACTATGGGAAATTTATTCCAAACTTAAGTTCATTATTACACCCATTATATAGTTTATTAAAAAAAGATATAAGCTGGAAATGGGACTCGGCTTGTAAAAAAGCGTTCTCGGAAGCTAGACGGACCTTACTGAGTGAACGTGTGCTCGCGCACTACGAGGAAGGGCGTGATTTAATATTATCGGTAGATAGCAGCGCGTATGGGCTCGGCGCTGTTCTAGCGCACCGGTACCCAGACGGCGGCGAGCGCCCTGTCAGTTATGTGTCACGAACGCTCAGCCCAGCTGAGAGAAACTATAGTCAACTCGATAAAGAGGCCCTTGCGATATATTTTGGCATCACTAAACACCACCAATTTTTATTTGGGCGGCGATTCAAACTTCGGACGGATCACCAGCCTTTAAGTTATATTTTCGGGGCGAAGGGCGGGATTCCACAGACTGCAGCGAGTCGGCTGCAGCGTTGGGCCGCGCGCTTGGCGGCATACGAGTTTTCTGTGGAGTTTGTTAAGTCTGTAGACAACGGGCCTGCGGATGCCTTGTCGCGGCTACCGTTACCTCAGGAAGGTCGAGACCGAAACGCTGTTAATTATGTTAATTTAGTGGAAGAATCTCTGCCAGTTAACTTTAAAGACTTAGCGAGGGCAACAGATCGTGACAAGTTGCTATGTAGAATACGTGGTTATATTTTGTTTGGTTGGCCTTCCGCTGCGAGCTGCGAGGCAGAAAAACCATATTTTTGTCGAAAGCAGGAATTGATTACAGAATTAGGGTGTATTGTATATAAGTACCGTGTAGTGATACCTCCGTTATTACGTAAGCAAATTTTAAGCGAGATACATGAAGGCCATTTAGGTACAAATAAAATGAAGAATGTTGCAAGGAGTTATGTATACTGGCCGAGTTTAGACCGAGACATAGAAGAAGTCTGTCGCACATGTGACGCGTGTCGGGCGGTCCGCGACGCGCCGCCCCGCGCCTCCCTGCATCCATGGGAGTTTCCTATCAATCCTTGGCAACGCGTACACGCAGATTTTGCCGATTGTGGCGGTAATAAATATTTAATTTTAGTAGATGCTCATTCCAAATGGATTGAGAGTATAATGATGCGAAATACAGATGCGGGTTCTACTATTACAGTTCTACGGTCAATTTTTGCAAGATTTGGTTTACCTTCGCAACTCGTTACGGATAATGGCCCTCCTTTTCTCTCTCATTTATTTAAAGAGTATTGTAGTAAAAATTGTATTAAACACGTGACTACGGCTCCTTATAGACCACAGGGTAACGGGGCCGCAGAAAATGCGGTAAAAACAGTCAAGAAAGCGATTAAGCGAGCTTTACACGAAGGTGAAAATGTGGCCACAGCTCTGTCCAGGTTTCTATTTCAATACCGGAACTGTGACCACGCGACAACGGGCGTATCCCCGGCTATGGCACTCATGGGGCGGCGTCTGCGTGGACGTTTAGACGCGCTGCGACCCGACATGGCGGCGGTGGCGCGCGCAGCGCAGGAGCGCCAAGTGGCGGCTGCAGGGGGGACGCGCCGCGACCTTCACGTCGGGGACGCGGTACTAGCACGTGATTATACTTTAAGGGGAGGTAAATGGGCGGAAGGCACGGTCGTCGAGAGAACAGGCCCAGTTTCGTACAAGGTCGACGTGGGTCGTGGGGTCGAGTGGCGTAGGCACGTAGACCAAATAATTCCCACCTCTAAGAAGAGCCGATATTCGTTGTCTCGAACGAGTTTGTCCCCGGTACCCAGTGCAGATATCCCGGGGGTGTGTAAGGAGACCGAAGACACGTTTGAGGATGCTTCCGAGGGCAGTGAGGAAGTGGCTGCGGCGGGGGAAGCTAGTCGCGAGCTTGAGACCGAGAGTAGTGGGACCGGGGTACCGTCGCAGGTAGCACCGTCCTCGCCGCCGCCGGATGCGTCCGCCCGTGCACTGCGTGCATTAAATCGGGCACATCGTAAAAATTAGGTTAGTTAGTTATATCGTACTGACTGGTTTAAAATAAGTTTATTTGTTTAGAGATGTTTGAGAGATTTGGTTACATTTCAACGTTGTTCTGTGACATAGAATAAATTAGTATAAGTACCTACATTTATGGAGGAGAAGATGTTGTAATGTATATTATAGGTTTACCGCCATACTCAATAAATTAGTCTATCGCTAGCTTCCGTGTTTGATTGACGGCCGGACGTTGCAATTTAAGGTACACACATTAAATTATCATCTGTTGCTAGGGCCTTCACTCCCCTGGATTATTTTTTGCCTTTATTCAGCTCCTGTGGGTCGTAGCGTGATATTATACAACCTAAAATCTTCGACGATAAATGGGCTATCCGATACTAAAAGAGTTGTTCAATTAGAAACAGTAATTAATGAGATCAGCGCGTCCAACCAAACAAACAAATAAATGCAAATATATAAAATGTTATCTGAGAAAAGATTTTCCGCAGTATTTAATTGGAACATAAGCCAACAATTTTCTTGGAAATAACGCCAGAAATATCCCAAATAAAACTAGTAAACTCCATGTCACAACAAACAGAACCACTTACGAACTCAAGCGAAACTACCGAGTATTTAACTTTTGAATATAAACTACAATCTTCGGAACCCACTTAAAATAAATACAAATAAGTCTACTAGCGTGTTTCAGTGTCGTAGTCATAAAGTTTTATGATCTGATACATAGATAGAGAACTTTGATATAGTACCAACAATTTGTTTAAGAATACTTTCGACTTCAAACTTTATTGCCAAGTTTTTAGAGACGTCATTTGTTAAACCATATCACGTAATGTAGAAAACAAAAATAGTCACGTAATTGAAAACTTGTATCTGCTCAATTGCATAGACACCCAACCCCTCGATGGCGATCGCTGTGTGCAAACTTGCCGCAACCAATTTCCAGCCAAACGTCCCGGCACCAAATCCAATAGGAAACGTCATAATCATATGATAGGTGCGGCGCATTGCGCCCACCTGTCGCCGCGCGTGCGTCCCGCGGTGACGTCACGCCGCCGCGAGCTCGCCCGAGCCTCGCCGGGCGCGCACGAGCGCGTCCGACCCGCGGACCGCAACGGATTGATCCGAGCGAGCCTCCGCGACCCGCTAATCAAATGAGCCAATCGCTGTTTCTACAAAAATACGTCGCCTTACACCCATCCGAACCATATGAAATCATTAAAAGCGATTCAGCAATGCAGCCCCCCAAAAATCATATTTTTCAATGAAGTCAAGCATGGGCAGGTGAGAGCGGTTTAGGAGCGCGTCTCGCCACGGCTCCTTATCTAGTTCTTAATCCAAGATAAATATTACATCAATCGGGGGAGGAGTTGGTAGGGCGCACGCAGGCGCGGCCGGCGTCGGCCCAGTCCCGCTCCGGCCGCGTTGCCCGCCGCACTTCGCTCTCGCGGGCGCTCGACCCGGCGGCGACTCGCCCGCTGCCTTTTCTACGACTTCCATAAATACGAGTGTTGTACACCTCGCAGTAACCACCGCTGGTCTCGCCGTGTCGAACCAGCCGAGTGTCCGCTGTCGAGCCACGGACGTCGTCCACGTGCCCATCCCGTTGCGTAAGTCGGGAAAGCGAAATCTCGCCGAAAACGAACCTCTTCTCCTATTGACACGCGAGAAAAACAAACGTACTTGAATATCGATCACACCGTGTTTATCATTGCCATGGCGTGCGAATACGGGGAGCACTCCATGTGTGTTTATACCGCGGTCGAAGTAAATAGTGTCGTATTGGATGCGTCGGCGAGGTTAGAAGTGGCTTTCTTTTTTAATGGGGTAATCCGGACCGCGCCCGCGGTCTTTTAACCCTATAGAACGCAAGTGCTGGTTGACCTTAAAACCGCTGCTCGGGGAGCAAACTTTCGACACGATAACTTGTTTGTTTATGAAGCCATAAAACTTGTATTAAATTTGTTTAATTAGTTCCTTAAAGGCACAGCTAACTGAACTGTGCCTTTAGTTCCTTTAGAAAGGTCCTAATTAAAACTTAAAACTGTTGTGTAGTTAAGAGTGTAAAAGCTTTTAACATTTTGCCCAACAACAAAACATAATTTATTCGGAAAACATTTTCACTAATAAACCGTACATATTTAAAGCGGCAACTTTACGTAGTACTGTACTTTTATATATTTCACAAGCCGGCTAATGTAGTATTTGCACTGTTGCTTCGTTTAGCCATATTTATATTCGCAGCAGGCTCACAACTTTTTTTAATCGCCTCTAATGACTTCTTCCCCTAATTAATGACGCTTGACAGTTCACAAATTAGAATTTTCCGGAAAATTTCGTTTAGGCTTTTACGAGTTTCGAAAAGATATTTATCACGAGTATTGTAAATACACCTACTTAGAGTTACAATAACATTTTACTTTGATGATCTATGTCAAAGATTATTTATTTATAAATATATTATCATTTCCCTCTTTTAAAACATTTGAAGATAGTTGATTGCGAGATAATTCCTCAGGCATTAAGTCTGCTTCTGTACTTGTTTTACGCAGAAATTTAATATTAAAAAAGATATCTTTAAAATTAAATAAAAAGCAAGTTGAAAATGTTTCTACACTCCAAATCCTTAAAGATCAGATAGATCTACAAATATTTCGTACAAACTATTGTACAAGTTAATCATCATTATCCCTCTCTCTATATTATACAATAAATATACTGAATGTAAATACCATAAAAGCACAAAAAGCATAGTCATCATACACTATCACGTTGCTTTTGAAAACTTTGAAATATATGTTTATACGAAAGAATTTTCTCACAGTTGTTTTACTTGTGTTCATTTTAATATTTCCGCTTTTGTAAAATTTAGCGAAAAAAATAATAGTTTTCCAAAGAACGTCCAGTTCGTCGTCATAACAATGTCTTCCCTCAAAATTGCAATTTCGTATGTCTCTATTTCTGCTAATTTCTTAAAAAAAAACAATGGAATTTTTCACTATCATTTAGAGATATCTTTTAAAAGGTTTTTTAGGTATAAAACATACATGTTATGATAGAGAAAAGATGAGAATTTCAGAGATTTACTATACTCTAAAGGAAATTTTTATATATAATCTAACTAGTACTTGATAGTCCAAAGTCTTCTTATCTTTATAATGTTTATTTGGTCTCGTGAACTTTCTTGTGCATTTTCCTGTGTGTGTTTTCAATAGAATATTGTAAGACCAGTAATAAATTCGAAAAACTTAGCAGAATTAAATAGGGCTCAATCGCTTTAGATTAATATGTACATTTATTCAAAGCTATTATTTTCTATTTTACCATTATATTTGAAAGTACTTTGTCATTCCAATTTGCTTAAAAGAAATCTTTTTGGACCCAAAATTAATTGGGCTCTTAACTTCTTCCACCATTTATAATTTCAATGATCCATTAATTATCATGAATGAGTATTAATTTGCGTTCAATTTCAAGATGGAAAATCTTTTATTTGGTGACTGTTTGAATACTTACTGGCTTTTTTATATATATTTAAATACATGGTTATCGAGCTATCGATATTGTTAATTTGAAACATGCCTGAAACATTGATTTTCAACGAAATTTCTACTTGATTTAAATTTATTATAAGTTTACAGTGTCTCTTCAAAAGCAAAACACAAGTAATTTTACCTGTGTGGGTCTCAAACACTGAAAATTTTCCTTTAGGGCACTGTAATTGTTAAGCTCTGAGTGCCCAAACTCATTCTATTTGAAGGTTCCTCCAATATTTATGTACCAAATGAACTAATAACTAAACGTGTCCATCCCGGCACGTCCTCCACAAGTCCTCTGTTGACCTAGAAAGCTAAAACTTAAGTTACTTGTTACTAGCCGAGGTAACAAAACTTAAAGGACCGAAACTGAAATTTACATAGGGTCATTTTGAATTAGTTTCATTCGCTCCTTGTTTGTGCAAATTATACCTAGAGTTTTTTGGGTTAAGTAATTTATTCAGGTTTCTATGTAATCACAAGGGATAATCGAGTATCGCAATTTAGCTGGTTTCTCTTTTATGATCTCCCAGAGATCGCTCGTTGTTCAAACAATTGCTTTTCACTTATAAAACGAACATTTGGACTTACGCTTCGTTCTTTGAACGAAGTAGTACTGTTGTTTGATGATTCTACATTATTCGATATATTGTCTGTTTTCGAGTATGATTCAAGAAGTTGTTTCTTTAATAGTTAGATTATAACACTGAAGAATTAAGACATGACTTTGGTTCATACTCATGTAACTATAGGACTGCGTGCCTCATATTATTTATCTGCCCAATCTCTGTTTGTATAATGTCTAAATAGCTCCAAAATAAAATCCAAGTCCAAGTCGTTCAACGTAAATAATATTCATGCCACCATTTTTGATTTTATTTGAACTAAGCGTAGCTTCATACATTTTAAACTAGACCGGTTCGCTTGTTTAGCGTACTCTAGACTAATTAATACTATAACAAGTAAATATAATTTAAAAAATGTAATAACCCGACTGCAAAAAATTAACAGAGAGCAACGCACTAAAAAGACCGTAAAATAATTGTAATATTATTATACCTGATTAAATTTAAATACATAACATATGTATATATTTGTAATCTCCATTTGATTCCCTTTATTTTGATACTTTACTCGATAGGTTTGGTTAAAAAATATAATAGAACTACTTACAATTTTGAACCATTCAATTATGTATAATCTCTTTTTAAATATATGTGATCTCCGTTTGATTCTCTTCATTTTGATACCCAATACAATAGGTTTGGTTAAAAAAAAATCTAACTTCCTACAATTTGGCGCCAAAAGTCCGCCGTTTTGTCTTTTTTTTTATAATACCTATCTAAGGACACTTGGGTTTTTTAGACGAATCTAACGATACCCTAATTGTCAAAATACATCCAGCCGTTTGGAAGATTCGTGGGAATAAAGAAATTTACAAACATACAATATACGCGCGAAAAACAATACCCGTCCTGACAGTCGGGTAAAAAACGTTGCCAACAATATTTAACTTAGCCTCCATAACCTTTAATTCGTCTAATGTACCGTTTCACCGTAAGCGTTACTCGTTTACCAGGTAGTTCCTTATCATTTTAATATTTCTTAAGTAGGGCGACTCGTAGACTGAAAACTAGGAAGTAAAACGGTTCACTTAATATGAGGTATAGTCACGACAAGTTTTAATAACGGAATAACGCAGATAGGTACTTTAGATTACCATGTAATCATTACTAAGAAATCTTTCGATGTAAGCATGGCTGTTATTTATTAGTTAATGTAACGTGAGCTTTATTTTTTTTTAACGGTTGTAGTGATTCATTAAATAGATAGTTTCGAGTCCAAAATCATTGCGTTCTAACCTCAAAGTGGATTAAAACAAAGAGGTACAAAGATTACGGCCGAACCGCAAGTCGCGTTCAGTTGTCGATGTGTGCCTACTTGTGGCCCATTCAAACGGATGGATTTAACCTCAAACAAAATTAAGCTCGCCACAGACTCGCAACGACACCAGAATAAATTGGACGAGAGACGTTGGTATTTAATTAAAAGACTTAAGGAGTCCCAAAAATTGCGAATTCGCGATGACTTTCGGAAACATTTAGCTAAGTGTGGACTATGAGGCTTAGTAGTTTCGCGGCTGCGTTATGTTTTCGTGGATTTCTCCAATTTAAACTAACCTTTTACGTCCAAAGTTGCGCGTGTTTTTCATCAAGAGTTGTAATGTCATTTAACGGTCTGGTTAGGGGTGTGTTCGGAGGCCTTTATTTTGAAATGTTTCTCATTTAGGGGAAATTTACTGTGAATGTTTTAATTGACTTTCTTTTATTCGTTCTTTGTACGTGTTTTTTTGTGAATTCTTTTAAGAAAGAAATGTAACTCGAGGGTTGAAATGTAACTTTTATTGCTGCATGGCAAATTCAGTTGATTTTAATAATAAAGGACGGTACTGGAATTCGAAATCGAAAATCGTTACGTAAAAAAATTACCATGATCCAATCCTCGTTCAAGAATTAAGTTTAGTGCGGGAATAATAAAACTAAGTTATGTGTACCACACAATTAGTCTAGAAATTGTAATTAATTTTTCTTTTGAAATAATACTTTGAACGTGAAATTAACATTGTTGTTATTATTTATTATGTATTTATCCTTAAAACAAAGCCTTCCATTACAAAACGTTAATAATAATTTCCATTGAATTATTGTTCGAGCAAATTTTACTGAAGCCGTTTTAAATAATAGGCGTTTTACGTTGAAAGGAATTATAATTTTAGTTTAACATTACTCGCGTACAGTCGGGCACAAAATAAAGTTCGGCTTTGTCATAAATCTTGCACATTGGTTGTCTTCACTCTATTATGTCATGCAAATTTATGTAACATAGTCTTTTATATTTTACTTTTATTATTTTTTTCTTCAGGAAATCTTTTTTTTTACTAGCAACCATGGTCAATTTGCGCCTATAGACCCAAATGATCCTTTATATTCAATAAAACCGTAGTTTAATATTGGTTTGGAATTTTATTTTACAACCAATTTTCAACCAACTCTCTGCTTTTAACTTTATAATTGCGTAAATTTTCAATAGGAAATAACTTTGATTACTCGAGTTTACGACTGATTGGTTCTGAATACTGTCTCCGTCTTTGTATTCATCATTGACAAAATTTGGCTGTTTTATGAAAAATCAAACATTTAATTTGCCTTTGACTTATGTACTCGATCCTACTCCAACAAATTAATTTCAGAATTACTTGTCATGTCAATTACCAATAACAAGTTATCGAGTGATGCTCCGTCGTACACGTTTGTAAAAATGCGACAAAAATACAACCCTTGCGAAAACAAAATTAAAATAAATCAAGCCACTCCAATGCTTTTGTGCTTCAATTTTTAAAAGGTCAAAGTTAAATGTATAATTCAATTTATTCCCCTAACATTTTCTATTTACAACTAGAAATAGGTTAGAAATTCAAACATACGCCAACTAATCGCGGCACGCGGTTGCTACGCTGTCAGTTAATGCGAAATGACATTCCGTGCGGCGAGCGAAATGGTGCCACTCTTTTTGACAGCCATTGTACCTCGCCCGAGATACCAACTGTTTGTATTAATCTATTATGTTAGAAACACTATATTTTCTATCTCCAATGTACGTATTTTCCAACTTATATGAGTTAGATATGCAAATCATTGTTTTGCGGCAACAGTGACAGTTCGTGCGTCATGATGCATGTTGGCATGTTAATATAAATTTTTGTAGTGACTGTACTTGGGACATGGTGTTGAAAGATATTGTCTATGATAATTAACGTTTTGTTTCTATCGGTCTTTTTAGAATTGAATTGTAATGACCAAAAATAAGGGTAAATTGGTGGTGTTGAAGTGAAGCTACACTTAGCTTCACTTCAACACTTTGTGAATTCGATTCGACTGATACGATACGAGAGTGGAACTTTAATTCGTGAATTGCTTGTATTTTGGTAAATGGGAATTATTTAAAGTGACTTGGCATTATAGTGACAATCTCTTGATATTTTAATATTAACAAAGGTACTACAACCTCATAATAGATAAATGATACACAAACTCCTTCTAAAGAAATACGTAGACATGACTTAAGTTTCCCAAAAATAGTCGAGAGATTCGTTGAAAACGTCCCAAACATTCGACAATGATTTACGCCAAGCCATAAAAACTCCCTTCAACTGACCTCTTGAGGAACAATTCAAGAACGTATAATTATTATTTCCCTTTTTCGTCGTCGCTTTCGTTCAAACCAAAAGAGACAGTGACAGACGTTTTGTTTTCTTAAATTACAACAAAGATTGAATGCCATATTTCCGTCTCTGATTATTTTGATAACTTTGCGAGACTTTTCTCTTTTAAATAACTCGTAGAATCGAATTACAATTAAAAAGTTTGCTGTTGACTCTAATTTCGTATTCTGTAAAGAATCGAATTATGAATAGTTAAGAAAAGAATCGAACTTTGATTAAGTTTTTGTAAAAAAAAAAATATGACAACTAAAATATTATTAGAAGTCGTTCGCTCCCGTCGTTCTTCATTTGGCCGCTGCTCCGCTCCTATTGGCCGTAGCGTGTTATTATGGCCTATCTACACAAAAAGATTTTTTCAAATTGGACCAGTGGTTCCTGAAATCCTAGCGTTCAACCAACCAAACAAACTCTTCAGCTTTATAATATTAGTAAAGAAGAAAAGAAAGAAAAGATCTTTATTTATATATATAAAAGATAATATATAATTTGTTTCAAGAAGCTTTCTGGCACAAACCAGATGTTTTAGTTATAATTTCTGAATAGCACATTTAAAGAATCCAAAAAATTATGATTGTTTATACATACGAGTATACCTAGGTCGAATACAGAATCTCCTTCAGTCGAAATCAAAGCAAGCTATGTTTGGTACCATGAAATAGGAGGCGAGCCTATTGTCATCAACCGGGAACATTTGTTTACTGGAATTTCATGATATAAAAGTCCAATACCATTTTCACCTGACCCCGGAATCGAACCCGGGACATCTTGCACAGCAGTCATATACACTTCCCGCTGCGCCACCGAGGCAGTATATATTTGTAATATACATTATATGACGCAATTTTCTTAAATTTCCATCGTATTATTAGCTGTAGTTAACTACGCGAATCGGCTTACCGTCTTGCCAGCAGGGGGTGTCGAGGACGGGCTGCCTACTTGCCGTTTTTTATATAGCCTTATACTACTCTGGGGACCCCTAGTGACAGTTATTGCCCAGATTCATTGATCTATGTTAAGTAATGTTAGCGGTCAAGGCTGTTTGGACGATCTCTCGCAGCTTGAGTGAGCACGGAGGAAATTATCTGACTTAAGTGTCGCCTAGTGGCTTGAGATGAACTGAAACTGGTTTTGGTTTCATATTGGTATTTGTGTTTGCGTATTTTGTATAGAAATGTAGAAGAAAATTTGCTGTTGACCAGCAAAGTAATGATACAGCTCTTTCTTTTACTAGTCTTGTCTTCTGCGGCCCCAAGCTCTATAAGATTCTTCTTGATTTTCTAAAATCTGGTTACTTCTGATTCTGTTATTGAACGAATATTCATTTGAAATGTCACTGAAAATATAAAATATTACTGTGACTATTAAGAAAAGTGAATTGTAATTAAATAATTAACCCGGTAAACGAGTAAAGCTGAGTTTATATTTACAGACATGTAACGTACCGTTTCAGACAAAATAATGTTTTTCTTTTGAGAATTTGACAGCTTTTGTCGGTCCCTGTGTATGCGGCCACACTACGATGAATGGGTTAATACAAACTCAAAGAATAATATTCTTGTCTGAAACGGCACGCGTCTGAAACGTTCTGTATCTGTATATTAAAAAGTAATCCTACCATTACATTGTTACTACATTAAGTATATAAATCTATTATTCATTAAAGTTATCCATTAAATTTATAACGCAGACTAACTCAAGCTATAGAAATAAAATGACGGAGCTCTTAGACTAGTTTATGAGGCGTATTAGTCGTAAAACTGTAGAATTATTTGCTTCGGGGTGGAGCAATATATGACAGTTATATTTCGTCAGGATTTGTTGTGTGCCTTCCATGTATAGAAGCCATAATAATATTAAGTCTATTGTGTAAAATTTTATCCTCTGAAACAATTTACAGATGAGTTATAAAATTTCATGACTAAAATTGTGTTATTCCGTCTTTGTAGAAATAATATTCCTTTTGACCTAAAACCCAAAGCAATTTTTAATTGGTAAAGGTAATAAATGCATAGAGTAATCGTTTAACTTTTAACTTTAATCGGAAAATTAACTAACTTTATTAAAAGTAACTCTCAGAAAAAAAAACACTGGTCGTATATTTGTAAAATATATAAAAGAAAAATATACCATTAAAAAGCCATTTGACATCAATAACGTCCTAGTATAAACACGCCTTATACTAATTGACCGAAAAGTATTCATAAGCATTGAATCGTTTGACTTTACCATCGGTTAAAAATCGAGTGTACGCGAGCTACGAATCGAATGATCCCAATACAATCACATTTACATTCTGAAACGTGGATAGTATCGGACGCTACCACCGGTCATGCAATTTAATTTAAAATTTATTTTGTTACTCTATATGAAACAGGAAAATATTTTTACTCGACGTGATGTTTTTAATAATGTATTTTGTATTCGATAACGAATGTGATTGTAGTATTCGCTGAGATATTTTATCATAAACAAAAATTTAAAACAAGCATGATGTTAAACATGAAAATTGGGTAATCGTTTTACATTAAAATCATCGTTACAACCCATAAACGTCCGACTACTGACCACGGGTCTCCTCCAAAGATTTTGGAGAGAATTAAGTCTACTTTACCACGCTGGCAAGACGTATACGGTTTTATTTCGAATTTTACTTTTCTTGCCGTGCTCTTTTCTGCTTTAAGGTTGCGTATACCAATTAACCATTTTGTGCAAAAATGCAATAAGAATCTGTTGGTTTGTTGGTGGAGATCCAATCTACAATACTAAGACTAGCGATGATTTATTTCTAAAATGAACACCCTATAAAATGTATAAACATTTGACAGCCAAATCTAAATTGACCAATCAAATATTGAGATTACCTTTTTAAGAGGCCTTTAAAACACAATTCTAACATATTATTATATTCCCATAAATACAGGACGTGATTATTTATTTCAGTGTTACCTTGCATGACGAATCGAAATTCATGCGTTACACCCTAATGTGTATTCACCTCAAGTTTACAGGGGTATAGATTACATTTGATTTATGCACGTGACTATAGCTAAAGTGCTTACACATTTGACTGCGGTTGCCAATTCGCCAGTGAACCGTGATGATTGTGCCAATATCCTTCTCGGCTCGATACAATCCGCGTTGAACCTTGTATCGGATATCTACAATTATATCGTAACGTGGAATCAAGTGGAAACGCAGATAGATTGAAGATTGGTATCGTATCTACGCTGTGACGTCAGTAAATTAAGAATGGTATTTCAATATACGCTCCTGTAAGGAGAAATTAAATCAGTTACGCTGTGTCTGATTCAAATATGCAGAGTAGGTAGGTACCTAGATATTTTTTTTGAACCAAATAAAAAGGGTACAAACAGTAACCTCTAACATCAGGCTGGTTGTAAGCTGATTTGCCATCATCAGCGTGTCGTTTGATTATTATTACCAACTTTTTTAATACAATTTTAAGCATAATCTCAGATATTAAGCATTTAAGCTTTTCTAAAAATAAACTGGTTAAATACATGTTTATAACTTTCTTATACAGTATGATAACGGTAATACTAGATAAAGACGTGTCCATTTGATGCTGAGTGGCTATAGTGCAATAAAATCCTATACAAATTGTAATTTTAAAGATACTTTTGGCTGCCAACTCTTTTCAAAGACTGTCACCGTGGCGCAGTGGTTAAGGTGGTCGCCTCGCCACTACATCGCCGTGCTGGGTGACGTGGGTTCGATTCCCATACGAGACAAATATTTGTGTGATTCATAGATACTTGTTTCTAGTCTGGGTGTACTTTATGTCCGTTAGTTTCATGTTTGTAAAGCTCCCCGCGACACAGGGCTTGTTCCCTAGTGCGGGCGTTGTCTTTTAAAAAAAATAAAAAGGACTACTAGAAAATCTGCAGTGTCCATGATCGCCAACTGTAGTTTTAAAAGCCTACACTCCTGCACCTTCCACGTTTCAGTCTTGTTAATAAAATCTATGCATCTATGTTATCTATGCATTGGACTAACTAACTGCTTACCACAAATTGCAATTTAAAGCTAACCAATTCGATATACTCACGTACAGCACACACTGTAACTTGCTAGTGAACCGTATTATGAACTTACTCGACCAACTAACATCGTTCCACACTTTGCAGACCTCAGAATACCTTGGCTCGAAGGCTGAACACGGCACACCACAAAAGGCTCAAAGCTACTCTAATAAATTCCCACAGCAACGGACTTTGTTCAGACCAAGTGTAAAATACATTTTGATTGTACACTGACCAGTTTTGTACTAGTTATTAAAATTCTAATGTATTAAAAGTTTATATCGTAGTGAGAAAGTATATTCTGTTACTTAGTTTTCTTCTATTGTTTCATACAATTTTCACAATTCGTTGTACTGATCTTGTTTGTCGGATAAATTCATTTTTATCAACGACTATATTGTCAATTTATATCATAAATAGAATTGTACTAAGATGCCATTAAAATCTCTCTCTACGCGCCCATTACCGTAACTCCTATAAGCCGGGATTAAATAATGAACCCTTGCTAACATCCTATATGCATCAAGCTATGAGACTCGGAAGTCCTCGCGAAAACCTAATCTACTGTCTTGGAACCCGCTAGGTAATTACTCAGAAGTAAGATTGAGGAGTTGTAAAGAAATTATTCATTAAGATGTCATTTTAGAAATATACAGTAAGATATAGATATATATACAAACTGTCTGACTGTCACCGTGCTGCAGTGGTTAAGGTGGTCGCCTCGCCACTACATCGCCGTGTTGGGTGACATGGGTTCGATTCCCACACGAGACAAATATTTGTGTGATTCATAGATATTTGTTTCTAGTCTGGTTGTACTTTGTGTCCGTTAGTTTCATGTTTGTAAAGCTCCCCGCGTCACAGGGCTTGATCCCTAGTGCGGGCGTTGTCTTTTAAAAAAAAAAAAATATAGACCATTTGCATTCATTATTTGTGATTCCTTAAAAATTCCGGAGCAACGGAATCATCTTCCAACCCTTTCAGAACCCGAAATAAAATGTGAAATACGTTAGAACTCTCCTTAGGGACTGGATACATAAAGCTACCGATCCGCACAGATCCGTAAGGTATCGCGACATACTTACAGAAACGCTTCGTTGGATAAGTGTCTCCGAATGCGTAGTTTTTGACTCGACTCTTTTGTTCAATTGACGGTCCGGTGAAGTATGCATAGAATGTTAAAGAAAGGCTACTGTATATTTGTTTATACAATTCAGCAATCCTTTTATTTGTAGAAGTCGTCGAATACGTAAACATGTCCAGTATATGTCAATATTTTTTACATTTGCGTTCGTTGTATCAAGTCGTCTTTGGTTTGTTCACTGTGTTTGTAACTCTATGTATATATTACTATCAATGTTTGAGCAGGTTTCATCAGTTTTCTTTTATCTTTTTGATTTCAGTAGATTCTAAGCTAAATTTAAATGTTTGTTTAATTAATTTTTTTATTCAAGATTCTATGAACGTCTCTACTTCTTTAGGAAATCTCCGAGAAACGTCATCGTGAGTTTGGCGCTAATAATTCATACTCATTTGCCAGTCATTCTGACTTTGGCAGAATCGTCATGGTGGTAAATCAGAGTCATTATGACATTGAATCTCGTACATTGCAAGTATTTACTTGGTCAAATTTGTAGGTCCATTCTAAGTAACAATATACTCAAGCTTCTCTAAATATACACACTGTGTACATTTGTAAGTACATAAAATTCGTTTGAAATAATAAATTAATCATCTTGCAAGCATCCGCTTCTGATATTTAATTAAAAACAGATCCTCGTATTAAAAAAAGTCGAAAAGCGTAGCAGACGATGTAAAAATACAAGGGAAGCAGAGTTTCTTAAGAAAATACGCGTTCAAAAGTTTAATCTCTTAAAAGCGAAGACTAACTCGAAGATTCAGCATTTAATTACCGAACACGTAAGATACGTATCTGTAATATATCTGGAGGCGTTAAAGTCTCTAAGAAACGAGCCGGGGAGCTGACGTCAAAGAGCTCATAATGAAATAAGTTCACATCGGTCGTAACGTGTGTTTTGTTCAGTTTTTGTGGGCTGTGTTACTTTCGCGCGCGTCTACAGATGCCTTAATACAAGTTTACTTGCTACGTGTTTCGCGTGTTGACTTAGCCCTACATGTGTTGCAACTTTGAAATTGTTTTGAAGCATCTTGTCTTTATTACTCAAGCAAAAATAAGTTTGTGCTCTTGTCTGATTTGGGAACATCAAAGACCGTAATTGGATGAACATTGAACATATTCTTTCTTGAATCATCTTTTGCTGTTTAATAAACTTAATATTCATTATGGTTATGAAATAAATTAAAACTAGCCAAGAATTCTGGCAACATAGTTTGTAAGAATTTTGCTGAAAAATATTTTAGTAAGAACAAATCTAGTATTACTAATGTATTACGAATCGTGCCATGACATTGTTACACCCAACTTCAAATTTCATTATTTATTATTCTAGAGAGTTAAGTCCAGATAGTTATTTCTAATACATGAACCGTATGCTACTATTATAATGTACATTTTCATTTGACCACGTTGATAGATTATGTGGCAAACTTGCAACACAGGCTTCCACACGTCTGTATTCACAACATGTCGTAATAATTATGCATCAACTCATGTTAAGAACAATGATACATTTACATTCCTAACGACCAAGCTTACAATATTTAATATTACTTTAAATTATACTAATATAACGGCCTACTACAATAAACGAAAGCGCCGCAACGATATTTTAACTTTTGTTCTCGTCGAAATAAACATAATCACATCGCGTTCTAATTATATAAATGTCACCACAAACAATGACAGTGTTTTATGGACACAAAGATAACAAGGAGTGAATTTATTGTTTACTGTGTGTATTATGTCGGCCATTGATCTGGGTTGTGCTTAATTTATAGCGTGTGTGGTGAGTTAAAAGTGGCGCAGCGCGTCGCGATGCGGTCGCTCCGTCGCCGCACAATCGCGCCGCGCCGCACCCCTTGTCTGCAAGGGGCTTACAATGTCAGCCTGTATCGCGATGGTTTCCGACTCATGGAGCAATACACGACTACACGTCGATGCCGCGCGCTTATTTCTCCAGCTATGACGTCATTAGCTTGCACTTTAAATGGGTTACAGTTTAATGAAGCGATATTAAGAACCACTTGAGGTTTATTTTAGAGTTGAGAATACTTCATTATTGTTATTTGCTAGGGTATAACTTGGGTAATTTCTTAGCGATTAGAATGTCATTAATCAAGCACACAAATTTATCCGCCTATCAGTTTACCATCCAGCTATGCATGTTCATCGCTTTAGGCGTCCGTTGTTTATCGTTGTATATCAGCGGAGTTTCCATCTCATTTAGTGGGCCTCGCCAAAACTGGTCCAAGTTGAATAAACCCGAATTAGTAGCACCCGCCGAGGCTCGTCACCGCGTCCGATCCTATCAGCGCAATGAGATATGAAATGAAACTCACTGGCCGCGATATAAACAGGATTACGCGATTACCGATCCGTCGGAGTTGACAGTCGACGTCCGCAACCGACTAGCTTGTCAAAATATTTTTGAACGTATCACGTGTGCGGCATTGTATGCGGTCACGGAACTTTGTCTCGGTCGGCCCGGGGCGCCGACGTCAAAGGAGATTAGGTTCGTTTACACAATTGTCGCGTCCCCTCGAGCGGGCGCCCACCGCTCGCACGCGACCTCGCCGGCCACACGCTCGGATTACTCGACCCCGACACACTAAACCCGACTCGAGTGCTCCCTCACTCTCTCGTTATCTGAACTTACATTCCAACAGGATTGACTACAGTCTTCCCGTGTTTATGGCTATTCGTTAACAATTCGTAACAGTGAATCGGTAAATAGTGAACAGAAATGGCGTGGGGATACTGGTCGGCTTCTTCGGTGATGCCCGACCGCGGCAGGAGTCCGCGGCGGGCAGGCACGTCGGCGGTGCACGTGCACCCGAACCCGCCGACGGCTAGAGAAGTAATGGAAACGCACGACGAAAGCATCATCCATACTGCGTCTACGTCACGCGACAGCCGCGAGCACTCCGCCTCGCCACACTCCTCGTCCAACGGAGGACACTCGCACCACCAGCACGAGGTGCGGCACGCGGTGCCCGCGAGTGCACTCTTCGGCGAGAGTTACGGTGAACTATCTCGACGGCCTTCCCTCGACCTGGGATCAGTGCGGAGTGCGTTAGCATCGTGTTCGGGTGGTGGAACATTAAGTGCTGGTTCGACATTGACTCGCGGCGGGACGTTGGCGGACTACTTGCCGCCGACGCCGTGTCCGCACCACCATCGCGTGTACGTGGACCATCACAAACATTACGAGCAGCCAATACAGCCGGTGCACGTGGGCGTGGCGCACCACTCGCACTCGCACGCCTCCAGCAGACACCACACCGACGACGAGGACGACCTCGAGCCGGCATACGCTACAGGTACGATACAACACCAACACCTTCACTATGTATATGTATACTGTTTGCTATACAGTACACAGAATGGTTGCGCTCGTAAAACAGTATCTATTACTGAAGCTACGCTTGGCAACACTGACAGTTTTATAGCCTTCAATATTTTATTCGCCTCTAGTGGATTGAAGAATGAACGTATAAAAGATCGTAAACTAAACGTTTTATTTTTTTTATCTGGCGAGCGCAATTAAATCTGTAGGTATGTTTATGATCTGTTTTAATATCACCTTACATTGGCTATCTTGTTAGAGGCAAGGCAAAAGAGGTGAAATTTTATCTCAATAGAAGTTAGTCATTATTTCCCCACAGCTATGGGATTATATTACATTAATTATAAAAGTTTTCCGTCTTATTTCGTTAATGTATTTGTAGGTCTGGTGGCGACCTACTTTTCTGTGAGCATTCATCGCGGCCGGTCAGTGTTGCCAACTTAGTAACATTACTTACACGTTTTTGCGGAAACAACTGTATTATATTATTTGTTATGATTGTATCATTTCGAGGAAGAACCCAACTGTGTGTGGCGATAACGGGATATTGGATTTAGAATGATGTCTGAATTGTCGCTTATTTCTAAGTGGCTTTGTATGATTTTTGTGGGTAAAAGTAAACAGGAAAGATATGCTTAATACAATTCGGTTAACAGTCACTACAGTGTGAAAGAATTATGTTGTGGAAACTAAAAGGTAATGTGACTTGTATAGCAATGTTTTATTGTATTAAGGGATCGTTTAGTTCGCGCATCTATTTGGCGGCTAACGTACCGTACATGGCTCGAATTCGGCGAACTTTGGCCCACCCCCTGCTCCAAGGGATTTTGAAGACGCTACAAAACAGTACAAAGTTTTGTATAACATATTTACCAGTCAAGATTCTGCTCGGGCTGGATGTTGAGGTCTTTTGGTTGAAATAAAAGTGTCCTGTAGAATTATATCGCTGGTTTATAAGTACAATAATTTCGAGCGTACAGCGGGAGGTCTTTGAGGCGATATGTATAGAAGTGAGTGACTGTAGGGAGCACTGCCGACATGCGCCCGCGCCGCCTCCTCCGCCGTGCACACGTTCCCCTTCGGTCGCCCGCGCAGTTCTAACAATGACTCAGCGCGCAAAGGGCACCGGAAAGCTGCGATGTCGAGGATCGAGGTTCGATTCCTGACACTGGATAATAAATATGTTGAATAAACAATAACAACATTTGAATATCTTATAATGTGATTGTTTTTGTCATCATCATCATATCAGCCCAACGACGTCCACTGCTGAACAAAGGCCTCATACAATTTACGCCACTGCGAACGGTCGTGTGTCGACTGCAACCAACGGCCGCCCGATTGTTTTTGTAAACCAATTAAATTAACAAAAACGACTCATATATTATCTTGAAACGTATAAAATAAGAACTTAATGCCACTGATATCGGCCTAAAAAACATGTTAAAAATTTAATCTTAGAATAAAATTTGACAGTGATTTGATTACAAACATTCTGCATTAATTTCGACCCGAATATGAATAGGATGTTATGTAGCAGAATTAGTTCTCAAGTCATAGTATGGTCGTATCACAGCTAAGTGATAGTATTTAATGCAAATCCACTGCAGCATTCCCATTCATCGTCGTCAAATCATTTAGCGCCTAATGTGCCGTGTGTTTCCTCGAAACTCAACGAACTTTGACCCGCCATTCCGTTGTTAATCTCGACGATATAGTAAGTACCTTGGAAAAGGCATGAAGTGATAAAAAGGCTATTTAGCAATTTTTATCTTGTAAAAATAGCAATAAGGTTGATATTTGTTTAGTGGAATACGGTCATCTAACAATGCTTTTCTACTAAGGTGCGATAAGGAAGATTAAATGCGTTCATATTCAATAAGGATGCATTAATGTAATACAGTTATAGAGATGCATATGTTTCCAACA
Source organism: Laspeyria flexula (assembly GCA_905147015.1). Classification (NCBI taxonomy): domain Eukaryota; kingdom Metazoa; phylum Arthropoda; class Insecta; order Lepidoptera; family Erebidae; genus Laspeyria; species Laspeyria flexula. The sequence continues at coordinate 2,673,187 of LR989964.1, read as the reverse complement.
ATAGACCTTTATTAATATTGACCTGATGAAATCAGCCATATTTTCTAGCATCGTAATGGTTTCTGTCCTTGCATATTGTATCCTCCACGGTTGCACCTTTTTTATTGCCTTTTTATCTCTTTGATTAATAATTTTTTTCGTATTTTCTTACATTCAATATTCCAAATTATTCATAATTACGAACCTTCGACGGATCACCCGAATTCATGGTCATTCTAATATAATTTCTTGCCCTGTACACACCTTCCTGTACTAACCTATTATATTTATATTTTTACCAATAATTAATTATTATAAATATACAAATATAAACAGTGAATTCTTATTCTTTGTTTTCATAAACGCACGCCTACACCCTTCTCATAAAAAAGTCTCTGCTTGCTCCTGAATCTTTACATAGCGGCTCGCCTGAGGGGAAGGCGGAGACCGCTAGAGCAGCGATTGCCAAAGTGGGTTCCGTAGAAAACTCACCAAAGTTCCGCCAAATTATTTAATACCACAGTTTAAGTACAAGTTTTCGTTCTTATTTAAATTACAGGGTCTTTGTTTTGTAATCATTTGATATTGGGTTCTATAAAATAAACGGTGTTTGATGGGTGTTCTGTTATCTTAAAAGTTTGGGAACCTCTGCGCTAGAGCATATTATATAACTAACATTTACTAACAAACTTCATAGCACACCTGTTTAAAATCAATAGGACAACAATGTGTACTAATGAATCACACACAGTAGGATTACTGCGGCCTTTCTCCGAAACTATTCCTTTGTCCTCTGACCATTGTGTAGAGACAATTTAACGAGAGTCTCCAAGGTCTAATTATATTGATGTCAGTTATTCACAGCTGCTGTATAATTGGGCAGTCTTTATAATAATGTCCCACTGAAATTTGGTCACAGTGACTAATGAATGAGGCCCATTTGGATAACAGCTCACGAATGTGTAAATACTGTCTTGTGCGGTTAGTGGTGGTCAGTTAGTTTGTGGGAGTTCGGGCCAATGATACTTCAGGGCCTATGTAATTTTTGTTACCTTGTCGTCTTGTTTAATTTTGTCAGATTGTGGGTGGCCGTTGTTTGCGGGCGGCACAAAATCGCTCGCTGTGGCGGAAGTTAGGTGAGGCCTATGTTCAACAGTAGAAGTCATTGAGCCGATGTGATGATAATGATGCCTCACTATTGGGCAAAAACCCCATGATTTCAATATTTTTCCTCAAAGAAGTAGACAGTCGTCCGCCAGCTATACAATGCTAACGAACTCGAGACCTCTAACGCAGCCGTACGCACTGAAATTTAGTCTAAATGTTTTGTGGAGTAGAGACCGAATCTGGAAACCCAGTGTAGAAAGCCTCCAGCTAGGTCTGCGTAAATAAAGATAAATACAAAACCGAATTATTTTTGCACAATGGTTATTGCCCAAAATAGCACCAACAACAAGCCTTATCAATAACACGCATCATTGGCATAAACGTCAAACAAAAATAATTGTTCGCATACATGCATATAGTCATAATAATATATTAATTCGGAGTCTGATGCACTCACTAACAGATATATGAACTCGCCAGTCAGTGAATGAAAACGTCGAGAATTCTTTGCAGCGAATGTAATTATACGTCCCATTCACCTGGCGACGAATGTAACTCGACAAACGAGACGGGTGCGACCTACATTCACTCACAGTTCATTCATTCGTTCAGCTACGCACAAATCACAGAATGTAAAGTGCGGTCTGGTGCGTACTTAAACGGAATACGTGCATTATTTTTTATGAAAAAAGAAATGTTTTTATCTGTTGTGAAGTTTTTCCTTTTAGATTTGCTTTTTTATACTATTGAAGTAACTGAGATGCTTTGTGTAGCAACGAAGTAAACATTCTTCAACACTTCTTTACTTTGAGGGAAAGATCGACTTTCAACCAATATGAAGTTTCATAATCTTGTCTAAACTATTACTTTACTTTCCAAAACCATCCTTTGCTGACTTAGTAAAGGCAAGGCACTGTCTGTGAAATTTAAAAAACAAACTTAAGCATTTAAGGTTTACTTTGGGTAGCATATTTTGCAAAGTAAAGTCACGCCTGTGAATGTAGCTCTAAGTGCGAGAGAAGGAAAATGCGAAATTAAACTTCTTGGTCAGGATAGGTACTAACAGTAAGTGATACGGGTTATCCTTGTCTCGAGAAGAGACTCGTCCCTACAGTTGGGTCTAATGGGTTATTGATGATAATAATGAATTGGGATGAGGCTGTTTGAGGTTAAGCTTTTTATTTTCGCATGCATAGCCACATACGACAGGTCTTATTGAAAATCTCTTAGGAGGCTTGTCTCCAATAGTGAACGTCATAAGGATAATATGTACCTTGCTTAAAAGAACAAAAAAAAAAAGAAAAAAATGTATCTGATTTGAATATGCAAATTATTATAGCAAGTCTTTATAAAGTGCCGCTAAGGAGAAAGTTGTTGAAAATACACTAGATTTCGTCGCGGAAAAAGGAAAAGGAACGGCACACTTACACGCCTAAGTATCTACGATTACACTAAAGTGCGACCTTGAACTGAAAAAGGGCTTTTGTGCCACCTCCTCATTAGTATAAAAATAGTTATTTTCACAAGACGCTTGTTACCATACACAAGTAATAACAATGGGTAGGCCTGCGTCGGCTATGGCGTGTTCGCGACCATTCCCCGCTGGCGATCTTTATGTTTTTAATTAACATAAACATTTATCGCCTAGTGTTGTAATGAAATACTGGTAATAGTTTCTGGTCATAGGCTTCGTTCCATGTGTCGTGACACATTTACAAGGACACTTTTATTGAGCTGACATTTAATTATTTTATTTTTTTAATATTGTTTTTATGACTTTTCGTTTTACATGAATATCTTCGTGTAAATGTAGTACTTAATGTATAAAATATTTTTGTTTTATTAAAATGCCATCCAAGTAGGTATTTATAGATCAAAACAAAAACAAAAGAATTAACTGCACTAGGTTTTACCATTTTTTGTGTTTTAAAATAGATTCTGAAATTATACAACATTGCATTTCTTCACATATAGTTTTTATGTGAATCTGCGATCATGACTCACGAGATATATAGTTATAGTTGGCAAAGCGAACTGTTGTAGGCAAGAAAAAGTAAGTTGAAAATGATAAATATGCGTAGTACTTAAATATATGTTTTTTTTCATTAGCGTCATTAGGTAAAGGTTCTCTGATTGAATTTATTTATTTATTTCATTTTAATATCAATAAAGTTGCGCCATCTTTGGCTTAGAGTCAACTAGTAACACGCGAAATATTCTATTCATAGTTAAATCGAAGCCGCCGACACGAAACATGTACGTGTACGTACCTTGTATCGTAATTGGTGCAATGTTGCCCCGAAGGCATTGCCAATTCCTATCAATCAATAATCGCAAATGTTGGCTGCATGTTCGGTGGGCACTAAATGATATGAGCGCAATCTAGGTTCTCGTGATAAATAACATTATAGAATGGGTTTTATTTTAGGTATAATTGTAAGTACGTTCGTAGCAATGTGGCTCGGGAGTCTTTGTTACGATCGTCGAGGTTAAGCAACGTTAGGCAAGGTCAGTCTACAGATGGGTGACCCTTCGTGCAATTTTTCACTCTCGCGCACTTAATATATTCTAAGTTTTAAAACTATATCTATGTGAAATTTAGTGAATATCGGATGACTATTTTCGAAGAATATCCCGTACGTCTAAACTTATAACCTCACATACGAGTAAGTTGACCCTTTTTAATATAGAATGGTCGAAATACGAGTATACGAGTATACTGTATAACAAGCTACGAGAAAACCTGAAAGTGTTATTACAACAAATTTGTTGAGTTTCAAAGTAATTACTATTTCCGACAAAATGTACGACTGATCGACCTGGATGTTTATACTTTTGCGTGCAATTTTCATTCTTGCGACTGCTAGTTAGAGTTGAAATTAAATTGTAATTCTATCCGAAAGACTAACTTTACAAAATCTAATTTGAAACTCATGGGGTTGGTTTGTGAGCTGCATTTTCCATTGGGCTTTTTAGTTTTTAACTTGTTTATTATTTGGACCGAATTGAGGAGTATTGAGTTCAAATTTTGAATATTTTCTGAGGGAATAATGTGTCTTAAAACAACGCCAGCTCAAGTAAATCAAAATTGTATCATGAGAGATTTAATAACGGATGCAAAATAATTATAATAATGAAAATAATTAAATTAAACATCTACTTACATAAAACTATATATACAGTTAAATACAAACAAAAAAAAGGAAACTAAAACGAAAACTTAAACAATAAAAAAAAAAAATCAAATAACCCAAAGAAAACTTGTTTAGGCATCGTAATATTCGTCAGCATCACGGTCAACTGGAAACGTACCCAAAAGGCTGGCGGCATTGCCACGTTGAATGGCAATGCTAATTCTCTGAGCGAGAAACACACCAGCCCTCTGATCACGTGAAGCGTCGATAAGCCTTTTTGCCAGATCTTTAAACAAAGACCTAGCACTCGGACCCCACGTACCTAAAGTCTCGACCCCAAACGGCTCAAAAATATAATTACCAATTAAATTATGGTATTTTCGCCGTTTGAGGGTCTCTGCGGCTGCAGCAGCAGCGCCAGCACAACCCGCTGAGCTTGAAACATGGGATGGCGCAAGGGTGTCGACACATGTTGCGTCCCACACCAAAGGCCTACCCATCTTCCAGGGTAATAATGTCAAACCATCAGGTCTCTTCCCATCGTCACGTGCCAAGCCATTCGGTTCAAGAATAGCTGGAACGCCAGCGGTGACAAGAGCTCGGCGGATAATGTCATTTAAATGGGCATGCCGTGGTATACGACCTGCGCTCCTGCTGCAGGATAGGCCATGGTGACCGAGGCTATCGACGGCCTCCCCACAGTGACAATGATGCGGAGAAACACACGGTGCACCTAAACGAAGACAAGTGGCAAGACGAAATGTATAAAAATACGGATGCAAAGTATAAAACAAACATATATTCACACTTACAATATATTCCCCCATTTGGATAGAACTCATAACCTCATCGCAGTAGATTGTATAATGCAATTGCGACCAAATTAAAGGGTGAGGAGGGAAGACAGTCCAGTTTAAAAATTATATAATTTTTCGTTTATAGACTTGATGGAAATATAATTCCCAAACTGCATGATAGATAAGGCTCTATATTACATAGAGCCTTATCTTTACACCCGTATGGTATGTAAAATGAGACTCGGAAAATGAGGACGGTCTCTTGACAAAATTATTTAGAACATGCTTTTGCCCGGGGTTTCACTCCCGTCAGTCGTTCTTTATTAAGCCACTGCACAGCTCTTATTGGCCGTAACGTAATGTTATATAATCTATAACCTTCCTCGATATGGGCTATCCAATACTAAAAGAATTTTGAAAATCGGTTCTGTAGATCCTGAGATATCCTATAACCGCAGAAACAACACACCGGTGCGAGAGAAGGAAAAGTCGAAATAAAACTCTGTATTAACCTGATTGGCTAGCAATATTAGGCTATGCTCCTCTGATGGAGTCATGTCTAGCATTGGAAAATAATCGCTTGTTGTTAGGCATGAATGTATCGTCTTTTCACAGAAAAATCTTCCTTACGCCGGTGAACTTTAGAGTCTGATCTCTAGCGCTATTTCTCTACAAAAAACACAGCAATTTAAATTCCTCTTGAAAATTATACCGCTGAAATATATAATTACTTTACTCGATTCCAGGTGCTATTAATTCATTTTATTCTAGAAACGACGTTCAGTTTAAACGAGTTAGTTACTAACTAGGAGATAAACCTGGAAGTTCTATTTCGTTTTCAGAGGATGGTCTTGAATTCGTTAGATCACTGCGATTTGGTATCCGTGAAAATAGCTAATTTCTGGTTTTCTTAGGCTTAAGAACTTTGACATTGAGGTTTAATTTGAGGAATATAACCTAACCACACATAGTTTCCAAAACTATGCTATCTTTCAAGCTGGAACTAAGACGAATCGATTCATTAAATTTAATTGAAATCGGTTGAGTGGTTTCACATGTTTGCGAGTGTTTATGTTCCTTAACATAATTTAATGATTTTTAATATATTAAGTCAATGTGACATAAAGCATATTATTGCTCACCACCTAAAGCCAAGTTCAAAACTTTTATTTCCACATTTATGACTCTGACATTGACAATATTATGCCAACTTTTATTTCTTCAATTTAGATTGCTCTGTATCTGTGCGCTCGTAAGTATATCTCGTATGTTATTTAACATGAGGTTTATTTCTACAATAACATTGACGGTTATAGTTTTGGAGCCGTTATAATAAAAGTTTATTTCTTTTCCGATAACCCTGTGAAGTCTAGCGATCGCTGAATTACAGTTACTCTTAGTGTCCGACCAATACTTTGGCGCTGGCCACTTTCGGCGAAATTTTCGGCCGAAGACGCTGCACGACTGAAAGTTTGGTAATATTTTGAAATGTTATTATTATTGACAAATTATTAAGGCAAGCCATTTATTATCATCTTAAGATAATAAAAATAAATTTCTGGAAAAGATTAAAGCTACTTCTATATCATAGTAATTGTAGCAAGTAAAACCAATCTCGAAAAAAAATCATAGAGAAATAAATATTCGGCTTCCGCTTCGACCAGAAATCGGCCTTGAGTCGGACACTAGTTATTCTAGATAAAGATTCTTCCTCACGTTGGATGACCGCTATAAAAGCTCCAAGTAATTATGGATAAGTAAACTTACTCGTACTAAAATGACCCAAAATTGCCCATTCTATGGGTAGATATCGTTTTACGATATTTCCCATACTTGGTTAGAATTGGTGATTTTTTTACTTACTTGCTTAGCACGGGTATTGAATACCGCAAAAAGACAATAATATTATTATTATATAACTCGTCGTAGTTAATTTTGAATGATTTTGCATATTAAAAAATTTAAAAAAAAGTTTTAATGCCGTTAACATCAGCGCGAAGAACGTATTTCGAAAGAATCTTCTTAAGAAGAACATTTCGCTAAAAATTACCTTGTAATATTGTGGATCAACGCTAACCCTAGCCGAACTTTTACTTTCCCCCTTTAGCTCTCTGGTGGGCGGGTTGTGATTTTTCACAATTAACGGATTATAATTAGAGGGGTAGCCACGTCGTGTCTTTATGAGCCAATCTCTCCGCCCCACTCCCACGGGGCTACGTGAACTGAATTCACGTGGAGCGTCTAATGCCGACCTCTACGTTTAACGTTTTTTTTCCCCTTTTAAATAACAGTCACTGCAGGGTTAAGGTGAAATATTTTTACCTTTGTGGCAAGTAAAGTGTGAAGACGCGTTGCTGGTATGCGGATTTTGAAATATACCTTAAGATATTCAACAGGGAACGGGTCGGGTTCATGTTTATGTTTGTCCTTAGTCGTATTTTGACTTTTTATTATTTTAAGAGGATTTTTATGTGAGAGGGCAATTCTTGGAAAGAAATATTAAGGCGAAGGACTGAACCTTATGTCGGTGAACTGCAAAAGGCTGTCTGATATGTTATGAATAAAATCACTATAGTACCAATCGTATATTAGGAAACAGGTCTCTTGCAGGTTTTTTGTGAATCTCGCTTTCTCACTTCCCCCCTCCCTCTCTTTCCCACCTTGTGTCTTAGGTATAAGCTTGCGGTTCTCTAATGACGTCTTTCATTCTCTGATGCCAATAGACCTGAAATTAAATTTAGATAAATTGTATCCACAATTTATAAATAAATTTTAACTTCAGATTAACAGGTAGAAAATATGTCGCAAAACGTTTATCATTGAAATATAACCGACATTCAAATTCCCACCTTTTACCAATAATCTTCATTCAACAAATAACTTGGTTTAAAAGAATTTCCAATGATAATATTTTCTCTAAAGATGCGAGTCCGCCATTCGAGTTGGAGGGTTGTGAGAGTGCCACCTTACAATTTGCATATTCAAAACCTCTCGATGGGAGGGCGCGTCTACGTGGCGACGAATTTTTATGTCGACATTGTTGAAGTGAACTCGCCGGAATAAGATTTACATGAGGTTTTTTTACGTGTGACGTGAGAAATGAAACGTCATTACATTCACGTCAAATCGCAAAGGAAATGTATATTAAAGATTGATGTGTAAATGCTGTTGGTTATAATTCAAATTGATGAGTCTCAGAGATTCTCTCTTCAGATGAGACGCGCCATTTTTGCTCGTTTACAACTTGATTTCTTGTTTTTGATGGTTGTGGGGTTTCTAAAATGTACATGATATATAATCCGAATCCGATCATTATTTTCTTATTAAACGACTTCATATTATCCGGAATTATATTTTTGATATATATTCATATCGTGTAGATTGATAAATACGATTGAGCTTGCGTCGTCTCTGATGACAAATGCTAACCGTAGTAGACACACCCAAACAGGTGCCTACCTTGAAATATAATTACTGTATAAACATGAAAGAGAAAAACTAATTTCTTTATATTCATGTAACTGAATGCTTCTACGTAGTTTTGTCTCTGCATCACCCTTAGGTTGACTGATTCATACTGCCTCAGACATTAAGTTCGCCTTTGTACTTGAATTGTGCAAAAAGTTTTTATAATGAACTAAAATCATCAAAATCCCATCCCGTTTATTTAGCGCAGTTCTATCCTCGCAATTTAACGATTTTCTTTCAAACTGAACCATCAACACTGTCTAAGTGGGTATAAGTATTAGATTGACTGGTAGGTATCGGCCGGCATCTCTAATATTGGGGTACAACAAATTATCCAGCTATTAGGCGCAGATTACGTCCGCAATATGTAAACAGACTGTCCTTGTTGCGTGTACCGAATTACGAGTTGTGGCGAACCATTCAACTAGGAGTAGCTGCGAATAACCCTTCGTATAGGTTGTATTTAACTGAATTAGCTTTACAATGACAATGCGCTTTCGTTATTTTGTATTGTGTGCATAAAAAAAGAATATTTGATTATTCCGGTGTCAGTAATTTACTTCTGAAATTTAGTTTTTGACACTAACATTGGCAAAGCTGAAGTTACGACCAAGCCAATAACTCTATACGAAGTTAAAAATGTCGTCGATGCTGTCGGAAACTGCTCTATTTTACAATAATAAAGTGTTCCGTATGTGAATCCCTGTAGTGATGGATTAAGAATACATAATGTATCTCAACCCGTGGGTATCGTCAAAGGCGACTAAGGACAATCTTAGGCTTAACCTTAGTCAGACAAGAGCATTGCAAGAAAAGAAAAATTCGAAACAAACTCTATACCAACCCGTCTGGCCAGTATGGTATAGTTCCACATTGTTTGAAGAAAACCCGTGCCCAGCTTGTTTATGGATTGAAATTATGATAATGATGAAATTGTTACTTTTGAAGTCAGTAATGTTCACTGTATTCAGAGCGCCGATATGAACTTCACGAGGCCAGGTGCACAGATCATTTGACTGGGTTATATATAGTAGGTATTTAACCTATGGTCCCCTAAAACCGCTTCCTCTTTTCACCGAGACTTCCCATACATCTCAACTAGCCGAGCGTTATTAATGATTGACGGATATGATGGTGCTTCAACAAGGGTTGTATAATCCAGGGCGTTATCGCGTCGTGGCGTACGGCTGCCGGCTGTATACGGCGGTATATTGGGATGGCTCGTCGCCTAGGGATCGCTGTTGGATTACACAGGTAATTCACGCACACCCGCTGTGTGGCCGTGTTTGATGGATAGAATCAGTAATGAGATGTGTTGAGATTCATTGTTAACCGACTTAAAAAATGGATGGGTTCTCAATTCATCATAATTTATTTTTAGCGTACCTATCGTGATGATGTTTAGTTATTTATTTATCAATTGGTTTCAGAAAATGTACGTAGTAAGGTTACCAGAATTTCAAATAACAGTGAAATCAGATTATTGACATAAATTTAATGAGTGCATAAACCAGAAATTAACGTATTTTTTTATACAATTTTAACGTAGTCATATGATATTTATAGCAGCAAACTTCATAATATTCAATATTTTTGTAATTTACTACCTTATCATTAAAAATGGCATAAATTAAAGTGAAACTCATCTCGTATGCTTCACTTACGTAGGCATGAACAAATTCAGCTACCTCGTCTGCAAATATTATTTATTAATCTTTGCAAATGTCAGTGTGTGTCCTTGACGCGACCTTGGGCGCGTTCCAGTTTGGCATTCACCTTCATAAGACATTAGCTTGAATATTGTAACTCGCGAAATTGTGTTCCTACCCTCTATTCTCCAAGACAATTTGGCGAACTATCTCAGGTGCGCGTTTTAAAAATAAATGCGTTACTGTGTACTCTGAATTGTTTGGTGAGGTATATCATTTTGTATTAAGTTCTTTGTAATAGACAAGCAAGCACAGACAAGGATTTAGGCCTTTTAAAAGCAAGGCCAATAGTAAAAAGAACCTAATAAGAAGATAGAAAAACCTTTTACTATTCATCGTTAATCGGCGTTAATTTCATAATATTTAATTTAAAAATGACGTTTTTTGATGAAAGCTGAAAATCCCCTTCTAGTTTTGTAAGTAATCAAAATATTTCTAGTTTTTTCTTTTCAAATATTTTATTCAATTGTATTTAACTAGGAATGCTTCCTTTGAACGAGTACTTAACCTACTTGTTCTCTTCGTCGGTCGTTTCATAATCAAAGATGCAACGATAAGTAGCTTAGTCTTAAGCTTACTGTTACAAATCCGGTACATTTAAATGTACTAAGTAAAAACCGATTACCCTCCTATTTAAATATTCACAGTGATCTGTATCGATGTTTAAGGATAGCAATCGGCTTGTACAATGCTGTCACGAACGCAGGATCATTATAATCGATTCTATGGGCTATTTTAAAGTTTTTCGCTTGTTATCTCATTGGCTCCGATTCTCATAGTGTGACATTCGGTTAGAAAAATATTGTACTGCTTCGGTGGCGCAGCGGGAAGTGTATACGACTGCTGTGCAAGAGGTCCTGGATTCGATTCCAGTATTGAAATTTTCCCGGAGTTTGGTAAACAAATGTTCTCGGTTGATGACAATAGGCTCGCCCCCTATGTCATGGGACCAAACATACATAGCTGGCGAAATGTGGGTGTGAAACACCTCTGCCTACCTCTTCGGGAAAAAAGGCGGGATGTTATGTTATGTTATATTGTATTTTTATACAAAAAAAAAAATATTGCAATCATTAAAATTTACTATTTGTATTAAATTTAAAATTTACGGCTCGGCTGATCGTAAGCAGTATCGTAACCTATTATATTATCGACTGCAACACCAAGTTCATCACATATGGGATACCGATTTCATAAAAACTTTTTAACCTTGTTTAAGAACCCGGCAATATAGGTATGTATATATATATGATACGTGACTCTATAAACTAAATTCTATTGGTCGAATTTGAAACCTCATTGTTTTTAAAGGGTCCTGTGAAAAGGGAGTGGGGAGGATTTCCCGTGCGAGCCTGTCCGAGTGATATGATATTGTTTTGCTAGTGGTTTATAACATGTCTGTGATTGTACAATTGCACATGTTAAATTATAAGCTTGATACATATATTATTCGAGGTTGGTGAGAAGACGTACTGTCCTGTTTCGTACCTGCGGTTACGTTTGTAGTTAATGCCGATAAAAAATGTTGGTGATCTCTGGTAGTGTTTTGTTTTGTATCTTTGGTCGGTTTTGTATCGTTGTTAACAAACTGCCTTTGTCCAGGTTTTTTTTTGCTTGTATATAAGAGTACAATATACTTACTCGAAGCTTAATACAAGTTTTATTTTTCTCTTGGTTTAATTTATATTTTTATTAGTCGTTTAAATCAAAACCAACTTGTAATTTTGTATAGTAGTCTTAAATTTCGAAACCCCTTTACTTTTAACGCCTATTGATGAAAAATTATTTAACAATGTCTTCAACAAATATTGCGGTTGACACTTCTATAAATAGATTCGAATCAGAGCGTTTTGCCTTTTCCGGAAAATGTCGCCGATAATGTTGAGTATTGAACAAAAGAAATTTAACAAACAATTACAATACTTTTAAGCTATAATGTGAATGAAGTTTTATGTATATTTAACGCTATTACATGATATATTATATAATAATAATATTAATGTTTGGACTTTCAAACACAGCGCCATCTAGTCCCAAACTAAGCTAGTGCTTGTAATATGGATACTAGACAACTGATATAATACTTAAATAACGTTTTTTCGTAAATACATACATATTATAAATAAATTACACCCAGAAACAGAACAAATAATTGTGCTCATCACACAAAGATTAGTCCTGGGTGGGAATCGAATCCACGACCTCAGTCACAGCAGTCAGGGTCACTAACAATTGAGCTACGAAGTCTTCAAGAAATTTATATCCACCAATACTTTCCCTCGCTATGTGCCTTTAAGTCTTACTAACATAAATCTATTAACTACAAGATACTTGTGCGATAAATCGTTATTTATCGATGTATCGTCTCGATTCCTACCAAACTCCTCACTTACTCCTCCAGGGTATAGTTAACTGTCAACCTAAGGAAGAGTTAATGCCGCACAAAGATAAGACGTATCGCATCTCGAATGTTATTTAAATAGGATATACTGTTGTTTAACTATATACGATGTATTTGGAAACATATTTGTTACAGCGATAAGGTTCAAAATTAAATGTCTAGCGTTCTTAAACTGATTGAAATTCGATAGCAATTGTTTTCAAATATATAATTAACTATGTTAACTATGCCAAATGTCATTCACCAACGTGCTCGCAATATTCATAAGTGGGATTAGAAAAGGGTTTATGTATACCTATAGAATTTTTAACCTTGACTGTGATAAGAAAATTCGATTTTTGTATTAATGACTAACAACATTTATGAATATAAAATTTGTCAAAAAATTCGGATTCTATCAAAGCAAAGACGAAACAAGAAGATAAGATATGTGCTGAAACAACCAATTGACGTTTTGACTTTCTTTCTTTCTGAAATATCTACAACTTTCGCCATTAACCGGGCACATTTTCGTGCAATTAATGACACAAAATAACCCAATACCGTTTTTGCCTATCCCGGCGATCGAACTGGGTACCTCATGGAAGCAGTCGCGCACATTCCTGTTACGCTCCACAATACATTGGCTCAGCTCCGCTCCTATTGGCCGTAGCATGATGTTACATAACCAATAGCCTTCCTCGATAAATGGGCTATCCAACACTAAAAGCTTCAATTTTTCAAATCGGATAAGTAGTTCCTAAGAATAACGCGTTCAAACAAACTCTTCAGCTTTATAATGTTAGCACAGATAGATTTGTTGACACGTCGTTTATACACGACAACATTTCATGTCCACAGAAATACCAGCCACGCAATTAGAGAACACAATATGCATTCGCATTGAAGCCAAACAATAATTTAGCTCGCTTTGATTAGTCAGCGAAATGGTCGGTTGTATATTAGACATGAAGGACTATTGTTGGTTCATTGTGCGTTACATTCCTGACATATTAAATACTAGAAGTTGCGCGGGGCTTCGCTCCCGTCGTTCTTTATTTGACCACAGCTCAGCTCCTATTGGCTGTAGCATGATGTTATATATGCCTATAATCCTCGATAAATGGACTATCCCAAGTTAAAAGTTAAAACTTGGACCAGTAGTTCCTGATATTGCTGATGTTGTATCAAGTTCCAGGGCCCACCCATTACTTCGAAGCGACGGTGCACAGAGGGGTTTTAGTGGGTATTCCGGTCCCTTTCGGACTGGAGAGTCCCACATAACCGTCCCGTGTCCCCGCACGGGGCGGTATGCGTAATGCATTTCCGCTCTTAAAAAAAAAAGTAGTTCCTGATATCCAAGCGTTCAACCAAACAAAGAAACTCTTCAACTTTATAATATTACCATAGATTCGCTACCGTGGCTACCTACTTTGCTACCGTCGTCACCGTCGTGGTATAAAAAAAAATAGGCTCGCCTAATAACATGAGATCCTATATCACAACATGCGATCTAGTATTGGTCGGTGGAGCAAGCGTGTCCTAGAGTGGAGACCGCGACTCGGCAAGCGTAGAGTAGGACGCCCTCCAGCTAGATGGTCCGACGACCTAAAAAGGTCGCTGGGTCTAACTGGATGCGGAAGGCGGAGGACAGAGTGCTATGGCGCGTGTTAGGAGAGGCCTACGTCCAGCAGTGGACTGCAATAGGCTGAAATGATGATGATGATCTAGTATTGCTAAGGAAAAATCTGTGTGATACTCCTCTGCTTACCCCTTAAGAGAAAAAAGCGTGATGCTCTGTTATGTTATGTCTAAATGTATAACGAAAGCAAAGGTAATATGCTTAATGTTTAATGTAGCTATATTTATATCTCTCATATATTTGGCACACAACCACGATACAACAAATCATATTGCCAATACAATGTGAAAGCATTATGTTAAATGATGATTATTTCACTAATGTCCGTTTTGCGGTTATCGTCGAATGTGTGCTGTTGAATCTCATATATAGTGATTGTATTATAGAACTTTTAGTATATGCCAGAACAAAATATTTGTTGGACGAGCATATCGTTTGTAAAGCTTGAAAGGACAGTGTTGTACCGCGTAGACGATTTACTAACTGCGTTAATCTTCACGAGACCAATCGAAAATCGAAAATTACGATAGATTCGATGTCAGATATACTAAACAGATATGCTTCTAGTGCGTCACAATACGCAACGACACGTAAATATGTTTCCGCCTTAAACAATCAGATATGTGGGTAGATACATTTTCCAATATTTGATAGCCTGTACGCAGGACTACTCTAATTAGCACATCGGTTTGCTAATCATTCGGATGACTGCACTTTCATCAGATAATTAGGCACTAAGCAATAATCTAGTGCTAGCTTATTACGGGTTTGTTAGAGTGGTATTTGATTTATATCTGACTAGCTTCCGCCCGCTGCTTCGCCCGCGTGGTATATATTTAATACCTATAAACCTTCTTCTTGAATCACTCTATCTATTAAAAAAAACCGCATCAAAATCCGTTGCCTAGTTTTAAAGATTTAAGCATACGTAGGGATATAGGGACAGAGAAAGCGACTTTGTTTTATACTATGTACTGATAATGTTTAGGAGCTTGGTTTAACAAGTTAACTTTTGTCAACAAGATAAGATTGTTACGATTAATAGATAATATCATATTTGTATGTTGTAATCTGGCTTCATAATACATTATGGCACTACCCAATCTCAACCCTTCATATCCATCGCACCGTAACTTTATGAAGACAAGACATAGCGAGATAATTCGAAACAAACCCTATGCCAACCCGTCTGGCCAGCGTGGTATATAGGCTAAATTCTCCTCATTGTTTGGAGGAGACCCGTGCCCAGCAGTGGGACGTTTATGGGATGATGATGATGATGATGAATACATAAAGTGGAGGTTTCAGGTTCACGGCGCCTCTCCTTACTTTCGGTGCGGTGACCCACAGTCTAGGAAGCCCTGTTGTTTAAGGTAGTCTATACTCGTACTAATATTATGAGAAGAAGAAGAAAGATTTGTTTTTTTTTTTGTATATAACGAACAAACTTATCAACTACTGGACCGATTCCAATAATTCTTTTGCCGTTAGAAAGCTATTATCACTGAGTAACATAGGTTGTATAACACCACGCTAAAGCCAATAGGAGCTGAGCAGTGGCCTAATAAAGAACGACGGGAGTGAAGCTCCATGTGACTTCTAGTGTTAAATATTTTTGGAAGAATTTCCCACGACCACTTTTATTCTTTATTCCCTCATTGAATCCCTATTCAACACGGTACCTTACTCCATATTCGAGCATATTGATTGTTGTTTCAAAGCTCTCAATAAATTCTAAAGTATATGTATGACAACTTCACCGTACTGTGTACACGTCGAAAGAAAAATTACACGAACTTTTGAAAGTTAATACAACTCGAGACATTTTTGCATAAGGATCTGCAAACAAGACTTTGATACAACTGAAGGAATTCTGTACGATTATTGTATGTGTATTTAGGTTCTTATGTTTGTAAACTTTTTTGTTTGGGATTTTAGATTTCATCATTTCATTTAAAAGTCACAAGTCTCCTCTAAAGAGTGCAGAGGGAATTTAGCCTACTATACCACGCTGGCTAGACGGGTTGGCAAAGGATTTCTTTAGAATTTTCCTTTTCTTGCCGTCGCCTTTTACGACAACCTCGGGTTGAGATGGGGTAGTGACATTATTAAATAAAAATTATTTATTACCAGAAAAAATTACAATGGTCTTTTCCGTTGGCTCCACACTAGGCAAGTCTGTCCTGTGGGTACCGAAATGATTATACTGTACAATGTATTCTAAATCCATCATTGTGTAAAGACGGATTTAGAATACAACGTATTACTTGAGACAATGTATACGAAGTAACAATAGCTAGCCAGTCCCAACAGTACGTAAAACTTTCCAGAGAATATTAAGAAATATAATTATGAATCAGTAACTCTTTAAGGCAACTTACATACAGTTAAAGTGGATCTATTGTACCCCCGAGAAAACTTCTCTACTCGAATTGTAGTACTGTTACACAGATTTTAAACATGCAAATTCATTCAGCTTCCTACTTAACACAATCTACCCTTAGTTGGGGCTCTTAATATTACCAAGACTCCCAGACAAGTATAATTTAATTATTAACTAAAACTTCTAATTTATTTTATGCTAATTCTGAAAATTGAAAAATCTCAATTTTGTATGGAGATTTTTGATGATAATGTCTGCGGTAGATTTGATTAATTCTTTTCGTGTATTTTTTGTTCTATTTCTGTAACAATATTTGAATAAAAATTCCGTCACCGGAATCTATAATATTATAAACCTGAAGAGTGTGTTTGTTTGCCTTGTTGAACGGCTAATCTCAAGAACTATTGAACCGAATTGTAAAAAATCTTTTTGTGTTGCAACAATTAAAACGTATCATTAGTCACTAGAAGTCGCTCGGGGCTTCGCTCCCGTCGTTCTTTATTTGGACACTGCTCAGCTATTTTGTCTCTATTGGCCTCAGCGTGATGTTATATAGCCTAGAACCTTCCTCGATAAATGGGCTATTTGACACTAAAATAATTTTTCAAATCGGATCAATAGTTCCTGAGATCCTAGCGTTCAAACAAACAAACTCTCTAGCCTTATAATATTAAATATAGATTACTTCTAGTCGTGAAACGCCGCATCAACACCGTATTATCACGATAATTATACATTACAGTAAAATATTGATTTTGTCCTGCGAAAAGCCCTCAGTTCACCACCTGTGAATACTCTACGACATAGAATGCTTTAATATTTCATCACTCAGTGTTGCATTCAACTGTAGAAATATTATTACATGAAGTTCGTCGTAGTTGTCATTATTTATGTAGTGTCGTAATGCGTCAGTTCTATATAAATAGGTATGGCGACCGCGGCTATATTTCCTTATATCAATAAATCATGTATAGATAGATACACATTTGAAAATACCTTAAAATAAACTTGGGGGGTCAAGTTTATTTTGAGGTATTTTCAAATGTGTATCTTGTGTAATACAAAATATGGACTAAGTATTAAAACAGGTTTAAATTGACATAAGCCATTGTTTTAGTGTCAAAGTTGTCAATTTAAACCTGGGTTAATGCTTAGACGGTTTTCGTAATAAGGGGGGACATGTTAGTAATATGTATTTAAATAACACAGCTAGTATTTTGTATCCAATTTTCTTTTGGCCCGACAAAAATAAAGATAGAAAAGCAAAGTATTTTTGAGTAATCGCTACATAAAGTCTAAGCACTACAAAAAATAAACGACCATTTCTACTCGCCATACAGAAGAAATCCTGACTTAAGCCAATTTATCTTCACAAAGACGGCATTTAACTTGAATTCAGCATTTAAATCTTAGAATTCCGTCTGGCTGGGAGACACTTCGCTACAAGAGTTGAATTTTACACCCCGCGCGAACACTCTTTGAAACGTTTAAAAAAAGTAGAATCTTTAATACTGGAGAGTGACGCTCGAATGGCTTGCCAAGGGAATGTCCTGGCGACATCGACTTCGAATGCTGAGGGTAATAAAGAAATAAGTCTTCCATTTCGCTGGCAAATTTGTAAAGAAACGTTTTCGCACTTTGATTTGTAAAATGTATAGAATGTCTCTTTTCTTGTTCGAATGGTTGGCGAATTGATTGTACCTTATTAAGAGTTGATGTTCTATTTGTACTTTATTTTTGGAATTAAAAATAGTCAAATAGTAGGGCATTTTCACAAATGTGTATTATACACCCACATTTGCCGGCTAGATTTGGTCCGGGCCCATTTGCAGTATCTGGGTTAATATACTGAGAATTTCAAGACTCCTGCGTCGCTAAGGCAGTCGATGTAGTCAAGACGGTGTTGATTGTTATGTTATATTCTCGTACCAAAAAGGCCGGCACGTTTAGCATAATATTTATACACAAACCAAATTCTATCAATTTTCAGCGCAGATTTTCATTGATATATTGGTCGTGAAACTCTGAATACTTGCCAAGTTTAATCTGGAAAGTTATCAATTCTATTTTACACATAGTATTTCGCGATATTCGAAACTTTGCGTATAATATTTCAGCTTTTAACTGGGTCCATTAAATTAACCTGTTTTACATTCCTTTTTAGATTGTTTAAATTATTTAAAGCACTTTTAATTCTTCAACAGTTTTGTTGTTTAACAAATTACTCGGCTCCGTAACTCTTTTTTGAATAAAAATAACAACGTCAGATTGCTAAATATTAGTGGCGTAACAAACCTCACAAATGTATTCAAAACATTTACACACAACAGGGAAATAACAAATATGCTTTGACAAATAACTCGAAAAACTTCAAAGTTACTTTTTGCAATGCTTGCAAAAGGAAGCATGAAGGAAGAATTTAGCATACCTCGCGAATGCTTCACGGGTTTACCCTAGTGAAAAAATAAACTGGGCCAAAAAAAGTTTGAAGTAATTTGATATTATGGAAAGTCGCGAAAGTGCATACGATAGTGGATAATTTGAGGGTAGTTTCGTAGAACAGGCACACGCCAACAATACTCGAGTGCTAGTTTTAACAGTAATTGCCGACTAAAGTATAACAAATTACGCTATAGTTGTAAACTTCACTTAATTTGTGGTACCGCACATAAATATTTGCTTTTAAGGATTATAGCGGAGTGACAAAATTAAATAAAATTTCAACACTCAGCATCTTCATAAGCGTAACATGTTTAATTTGTATTATTCCATTGTGAAATAAATCAGACAATACAGAATATTTTGAAAATTAAATCAGTAAATCTTGTAATTTTCTTACATATTAAGACAGATATTGGGACAGATTAATATACATGCGATTTCAACGAGTTTGTTTTTGTACTGGCGTTTATATCCGACGCGTGCGCGTTCAGTAGGTATATAACATAAGAGCTATACAACATAAGCTCTGAGACATACACACCGAGCGTCTCATATAAATACATATATTTTAACTATTTCTAACCGTATAATAGTTATAAATGTTAAGTCGAAAATAAAAAATAAGAATTAGCCTCCACAAAGTGGTAGAAATGTTACAAAAACAAGATTACTTTAACTAAAGAGCTCTTTGAGTGGAAGTAACACAAAATATGCAATGTCACAAAGTGAATGTTACACAGTGGAACGGCGGACGGCTAAAGATAACTGAACAACGTTTTATTTGTCTTATTATCACAGACCTTTTATCGTAGACTTTAACTCTAAGTGTACGGCCACATCGAGCTCAACCTGAATTCATAACGATACTTATACTCGTAATTTAACTTAAAATTTTCCCATAGTAAATAATGCCTAATTTAATTTTAAAATATTGTTTTATATACAAACAATATTTTTAAATAAAAAAAAAACAATAACGTAACAGATTCGTAATTTTTTTTATTATGATCAGGCCGTACCTGTGCCGAGATATGAAGGGTGGTCACCTCGAATATGATTCAAAAATTGTTGGTAACACACATTGCGAGTGACCATATCATTTACATATACTGTTTTATATATAGTCATATTACATATATAATGTTAGGTTTTCTGTGGTTCATCCAAGACAAATATATATTAGATAAGTAACTGGTTTTTTCCCAAACAATTATTATTACTGATGCATTTGCGTATTTCTCAATCTCAATATTGATTATGATGAAAGATGACTAAAATCAGTAACGTGTTCTTTAAATTGTTGAAGCGCTTAGTGTGGTTGTACCTTTATCCATTTTATAAGCTAGGAAAGTTTTATCTAGAACAACAAAGGAAATGCAAAATGGTTTTCTGTATTACATTATATTTTTCTGGGAGTTCGATAGTTTTGTATTCCTCTAAAGCTCTGTTTGAGATATAGATGAGCTGGTTTAAAAATGGAAGAGCAATATTATTAAAATACTAAATAGGATTAGACGCCATCAAAGAATGATTTAATATGTACGTGTAATTTATAAACATTTCGATGCAGAGTATAAAACTTTAAAAATCTAACTAACAATAAATATTATTATTTGTTCCAGGTAAGTCTACAAGAAATTTTTCTTTCGGAGAATGCGAATCTAAATATAGATAGACAGCAAAAAAGGTAAGTCATTTATCATCTAAAATGCTCTCGAAATAATGAAAATGTTGCCCCTTTTTTCAATGCGAAACCGTAAACGTGGTTCATCCATCATAGTGACGGAGATCTGAAGATCTGCATAATCGACTAATTCTATGTTGTAGTTTTCCTATATATGTTTCTGTTTCGAAACATTCCGAACGTGTAATGTGTGTGATTTTGTTATCGCTGTCAAAATGTTTGAAAATGGCAGCTAACAGATTTACATTATTAAACATTTTACAGCGATATCGAAGTCGACTGGTAGATGCTGAGTGTATTCAAAATTGGAACAGTAGAGCCAAATAATTTTTATTCAAATTTCAAATAAGAACAAAAACTGTTTCTAAAATACATATTATATTTTTTTAAATTATCACAACCAATTATTGCCCTTGTTTTGCGAACAAAAGACATCTCGCATTTGTGAAATTAGAGGTTCCATTTTCAAACACTGTTATGGTTTTTTGGAACGAAACTTTTCAAATTAAAACTTTAAATTACTAATTCTACTTTCAAAGTGAAACGTTATTCCAGGATTCACTAATGTTTAAATGGCAATAACAAAATGATGATGCAATGTCTGACTGCCACTGACCCTCGCCACTAACATCGCCGTGTCGAAAGTCGTGGGAACGATTCCTACAGGAGACAAATATTTGTTTGATTCATTGCTATTCGTTTTGAGTGTGGATGTACTTCGTGTACATAATTCTACGTTTGTAAATTGTAATGTCCCCCGCATCAACACAGAGCTTGTTCGGTTGTTGCCTAATGCGGGCGTTGTCTTTTATAATTATAATTAAGCAGATTAGAATGTTCCATTTTTGAATACATTTATTTTTTATATCTACAGTTTGGTTTCGGTGCCAGTAAGTCTTGGATGTGGCCAGTATCCGTTCGTTGGCAAAGTGCCCAAAGCTTCTCTGATTACATTCGAAGGGGGATTCGATTTCATTTCTCGAATATAACACTACGTCGATGCTGACGATATTATTCTACCAACGTACTTTCATAGAATAATATACATGTGAGGTATATTCACTCTGTTTATTGGTCAATCTCGCTAAACGAACGGTCGGACGATATTTGTGGTTCTACATAATATTAGTTGGTATTTTGTTGTCTGTTTGGCAATTGTTTGTGGTGTCGTACTATTCGGATGTGTCTGCTAGTTCTATATATAGAAGTGTGTTAGGATTAGGAAAATTTTCAAAGCATACGCGTCGGTTTAAATTATATCAATGATGGCGTTGTATCTATAACTATACTTACATATAACTACGCCGTTTGTATAGAAAGTTTTATGAAGTAATTTTAGCTTGAAAATATTTGTACTAAAGAGCTTAAGATATAAAAAAGTCTCCTATGAACACTATGAGAGATTCTATAAATAAAGTTGGTTAAGACACTATTCAAAATTTATTTCTATGTAATCATTCGCTATTTCACACGGCACTGCCCGCGTGGAATTGAACTCCCGAGACCACTAATTTTTTTTTAAGTTTTCCAATATACTACTCAAATTCCATATGAACCTTCCTCGGTCTTCTACGAATATTAAAAAAAAAGAATTACCTGTATTAGTTCAGCAGTTTTTGAGTTGTGAGCTTGGAAACATATTTCGTTATTTATTTTATTATAGCTACAGATAGAGTAAACAAATAAACTATGCATTCGAGTGGGCATACTTTACCCAAGGTACTATAAACAAAATATCTGACCCAATTTCGCTTGGCAAAACCAAGTTAATATGCAGAAAAAATAAAAGTAAAAAACACATGCACTCGGCTGCCAAACTGTTCAACAAGACTTGGCAAGTGGCATGCCATTGCCAAATTACAGCTACTTCGTAATATGCCAGTTGCAATTACAAGCAGAAGTACGGTTTTTCATCGTCAGTGTTCGGCATAAGTGGTCATGTCCAGTTCGTTTTATTTCTCGCTCTAGTTTTTTATCGTGACTTGGAACATATTTTTGTAATTCATACTTTAGATTATGTGAGAAATATTACGGATTTTATTACTCGATGGTATTAAATTAAATTCGAAACCAACCCTGTACCAATCTGTCTGGCCAGCGTGGTATAGTAGGCTAAATTCCCTCCACATTCGGGGGAGACCCGTGCGGCGTGCCCAGCAGTGGGACGTTTGTGGGTTGTAAATTGTAATGATGGTGATAATGGAATTAAAAAGAATAAGTTCCGCAGATGCAAATTATTAAATTTTAAAAAATAACGCTTGAATTCAAACCTAAATTGTAGTTTTGAAAATTTAGAATCACGCAGTAGTAGAAAAATGTAACATGCTTATGTTAAATTATCATTATTCATAATCAGCATCAGCAATCAAAAAGGCTCTAGTTGAAAATCAGCACATTTTAAGCTGAACTGGAGCCTATTTTGGTGACTTTAATATAAATATGTTAATCTGTGTTCTGTTTGTGTATTGTGTTTTTTGGTCACCAAATAAAATATTTTTCTTTCTTTCAATAATATATCCAAATAATTTCGTACTGCTGGACTCGGGTCTCCGCTCCTCTATATAGAGAGCTGAGAGGGTTTAGACCGTAATCCACACACGCTGGCCTATTGCGGATTGGTGGATCAGACATACTCATAGAATTTTTCTAGAGTATGTGGGTTTCTTCACGATGTTTTCCTTATTCGACTTTATAATTAGTTTACTAAAAGCGATAATCGGTGATATCTTTCTAAAAACGAAAAAATGTTTACCTATACTTTAAACAATTTGTCAAGTAAAACACCTCCTAAGTTCTCTCAGAAAGTCTACAACACGAACTGTGCTCATATCTAAAAGTAAATAAAGGTAGTAGTCGAGTCGAGATCTTCGCAACTCGATACACTAGAGCACTTGTATTGTGTACTTCGACACTCACACCTACATATCACCAGCTGCTCTAGACACGCCATCTTTACAATCTATATTTAGATGTAGTAGTGCTATGCAACTGCGGAATCTCTTCTTATAATATTATAAAGCTGAAGAGTTTGTTTGGTTGAACGCTACGATCTCAGGAACTGCTGGTCTGATTTGAAAGATTCCTTTAGTGTTGGATAGCCCTTTATCGAGAAAATCTATAGGCTATATAACATCACGCTACGATCAATAGGAACCAAATGAAGAACGACGGGAGCGAAGCCTCTATACTGGTTGTTTACAGCAAATTTCTTCTCGGTGTTTTTTTGTAGACCGCGTCTCAAGAAAAAGCTAGCTCAACTGTTTCCCTTCAAGCATTTTCCTCATCTATAAAATCATAGCAATTTCTATACAAAAATAAAAATTTCGCCTTTCTTCAGCGTTCAGCATTATTTCCGTTCGAGATATCTTTCCGACTAATTAAATGTTATTTTACATTCAATTGAACATTACATTTTTTCTATAAAGAATGAAAACAGGTGGATATATAATTAGTTTGAGGTTTTATAAGGTCGTATTGATGTTTCACCTCGTTCAAATGATGCTCACTGAACTTTTTGATGAAAATATTTCTCGTACATGAATGGATAAGTGACGAGTTCGATTCTGACCGGTAGTACCAATGCGGACTTCACTTTGTGGAATACATATAATCTGTACTAGTCAAAAGATTTACTATCAGCTAACGGTGAAGGAACATCGTGAAACCCCTATCAGAAATTTTAAGGGTATGATGTCTGATCCACCAACCTAGTCCGGCCAGCGTCTTTGGATTATGGTCTAAAACTCTAAACCCTCTCAGCTCTCTAGATAGAGGAGACCTGAGCCCAGCAGTGGAATATTTATTTATTTAATATACCAGACAGAATTAATAAATTTTGGATGGAATAAACCTCTGCCTACCCCTCCGGGGAAAAAGGCGTATTAATATTATTTAGTGTCTAGGTTATAACCTAAAATAACTGTTCTTAAAAGCAATATCGGTTAAAATAAGTAGACCTATAACTTCTTAAGGCAATACACTTTCTATTTCTTTAGTCCACGCATAAATATATTTACGAGGTCTCCTAAGGCGCCGGTCTAATCCATCAACGTGGTTCATAAATACATGGTTTATATATACGTTAAGAGTAATACGGTTCGTATGAATTGCCCGTAAACTGTTTAAGAAGTTTCTAGACCATCTCACTTGCCTCAGGTGTTTGGGTTAGTAGGTACTTGGAAATATTACTGCTAAATGTTTGCAATGAATATAATGTTTTGGGCAAGTAAATGTTTAAAGGTAATTAACCTCGGGCTCCGTTAAACTAGAGACAAAAGTAGAGGAGAAGATGTTGTGCATAAACTTAATTTCCATGTATAATACGCTCAAATTTGTTTTTTTTTAAAATTTGGCTTGAAAAAATTGCGTATATGTTTTTGGCTTTGTAGTATCATGTTTGTTATCTTAAATGAAATAAAATAATTGACTTTGACCGAACTGCACATGTTTATCGGTTGTTTATAACAAATATCTTCATCTTTTCTCGTCTCGTTTTTACTTTTGTGGAGTCGTAGTGTAAAGGTATTATCATCATTATTTTAGCCATAAACGTCCGACTGCTGGGCCCGTGTCTCCTCCAAATAATGTGGAATGAATTTAGCCTACTATACCACGCTGGCCAGACAGGTAGAATGCCATCTCATCGTAAAAGGCGACTAAGGGAACCTTATGCAGACAAGAGCACAGCTAGAAAAGGAAAATTCGAAACAAACCTATACCGGCCCGTAAAGTTCTGTATCGTATTTATCCATCTCTCCATAATTGGAAAAGAGTAAGGAAACCAGTTTCGGAGACGAACGCCTACCCGCTGGCCGCTCTAAAACATGCTGAAGAAACTGGTTTTGAAAAGGATAACATCAAAAGCCATTCAGACATGACCTTCAGTATTAAAGAGTGCGGGAGAGAGGGCGTTAAGTACATAAACTGTAACCAGACCCAAAACTACTATTTTCAGTATATCTAGCTGTCTAACAATGATAGTGACCTGTCCGACCCTTGACCCTTTAAGATCTTGCTTACAGGCTTAAGCAAGATCTTATAGGTCAATAAAATTGCCAAATACACAAAGCCTATACTCCTACCCATATGTTACACATTAAGAGATCTTCATAAACTGGTAATTCAAAACAAAGTACCAGAAGAGAGGCAGTTATCATATATTTGCGCGTTGCTACGATATTCTAAAAGTATATTTCTTATCTACTATCCTTATCTTGTATTCGTTTATCTACCTGTGTTTGCTATCTCTTTCTCCCCTTAGCTTTAAGACGCCAGCCTTTAGTCTAATAACATTTTATTGCGCATACAAATCATGATAGTGAAAGCAATTTTCGGGAAGCGTTTGTTGTAGCGGGTGACAAACAAGGCCCGTAAAAATGTGCTTTGCGATTATATGGCTTATTTCTTGCACGTTACGATATACATTCGAATATAACTGTTAGCAGTAATTCGATGTAAGGTAGGCACCATGAAATAGGCACGTAAAGTCGGTACCGGCTGCCATTAAGTCAAGTTTGAAGTTTTTTTGGACAGCTTTATAGATGTCAACAAACTAAATAAATAGAATGAACACAATCTAATACATAAGTCCACGTGCTGCCATGCTGACGAAAAAATAAGCTGTTGATTACTAATTACCAGAAGAACAAAATACTATGTAAAGCAAGTAATCGTGAAGTTTGATTGCTTTCGGCAAGCATGTATGAGAAGATTGATGAACATTGAAAAAGCCAAAGATGTTTGTCAGGTTTGTAGCAGATGGGAGAAAGTGCTCTCTGACTACAGGCAAAGAGGCGTGATCAATTATCAGCAACCCATTAATGTCCCACTTCTGGGCTCGGGTTTCCTCTTCTTTACTACAGAGCTGAGAGGCTTTAGTACATAATCTACACACGCTGGCCTATTGCGAGTTATTGGATCAGACATACACTTAGAATTTCTTCTAGGGTATGTGGATTTTCACGATGTTTTCCTTCACCGTCAGCACGTTTGACTACACATTTGTACATATTAATTCTATAAAATGAATTCCACATTGGTACTGCTGGTTAAAATCGAACTCGGACCACATACAAATTATGCCGGTTACTTATCTATTCGGCCACCACGGACATCGCTTTGATATAATATGTATGTATATGTCTTCTGAATCTTCTATAGATTGAAGTTCTAAAAGTCTTTCTCCCGCAGTATGGTTGTGAAATTTGAGTTCATAATTCACACTATGCCCGTCCCTTGTGGCTAGCAGACAACATTAAACTAACATTTGGTCTAAGACTTAAATCTTATCTTTATTACAAGTTCTCCCCTTAATTACAAACAAGTCTGCCCACTAATCTGTGTATATTACAGCCATTTTACAGACAATGACGTACTACAATGCCGGCCTAGCGCTCATTTACGATGTTTCTCTGTAGCTCTCGGTAATACCAAAAAGAAATATCATATAAATTATTTTTTATCACCGCGACTACGTCTAAATTGCAGCCAGAATACGTAACGTAAAGAAACGTAAGCATAAAGTGGAGATTTTCATTTAGTATTACGAAGTGTTGCCATATGTGTTGTGTTAACGTGTTTTGTCCCGATTTTCAATACAAATACAATACAATACAGGCAGACTTAGAGAAAAGGAAAATTTGAAAAAAACCCTATACCGACCTGTCTGGCCAGTGTGGTTTAGTAGGCTAATTTCTCTTCACAATCTTTGGAGGAGACCCGTGCCCAGCAGTTGGGACGTTTATGGGTCAAATGGTGATGATGATGATGAGATGAGAGTTCTAAGACCGTTGCGGTCTACAAAATAAGTGGCTCTATAGTAGTTTGAAAAGTGAGATTTTCTCCTTTTTTTCGAAGGAAAATATCATACCAGTTATATTACGGCGCTGGACACGATCCTGTCACCAAATCTATAATAATCTAATAGTACAAGCATCAGGTTTAGAGATACAAGACACAGTTTAGATACTTGTTGTAGAATGTAGTACCATGAAAGTCCATTTAAATATTACCATCGGTGATATTTTCAAAACTGAAATGTGAGTAAACTTTTAGTCTTGACGATATTTGGCTATTATCCCGACTTCTACTTATGAGCTAGCAACACTTATCTCAGACAAGGCAGGCACAGGTTTGAATTAACCATGAGACATCTGTCTCGAGACGTTACGCTTGCCTCTAGCTGTTGATTATTCAAACAAACGTGATATTACCTTTTATATTTTAAGTCATTTTTGTATCATTATAAATGAAAATATAGGACAAGATAATATAATTACAGACATAAATACAATTAGAAATGGTAATGACATATTTATTAATAATCCTTCTGATATAAGCGAAGCATTCAATAATTATTATATTAATTTGACACAAGGTACCAGTTTTGACTTTAAATCTAATGACATTAATAAAAATATGGACGAGATTAATTCGAATACAATATTTCTGAAACCAACTGACGCTATGGAAATATATAGAATTATTAACAATCTTAATAACACAATATCAGTGGGCATAGATGGCATTAACACAAAAATAATCAAAGCCTGTTCAAAGTACATTTGTCAACCGTTGAGTTACATAATTAACTTGTCTTTTGAAGAAGGTACCTTCCCGTATATTTTAAAACAATCTATTATTAAGCCACTATTTAAAAAAGGAGACGTAACAGATATAAACAATTACCGCCCAATTACACTGATACCGATACTCTCAAAAATATTCGAAAAGGCTATGTTAACAAGACTTAATGATTATGTCACAAACTTTGAAATTTTAAAGAAAGAACAATTTGGATTTCGACAAAATAGTACAACTACTCTAGCGTGTTTCGATCTTATTAAAGAAATTACTGAAGCAATCAATGGTAGCAAACCAGTAACGGCAATATTCCTAGATATGAGTAAGGCTTTTGACTTTGTTCACCATAAACTACTTCTACATAAATTAGACAGGTATGGAATAAGAGGTAAAGCAAATGACTGGCTTAAGAGCTATCTATCGAACAGAAATCAATGTGTAGAAATATCAAAAATACAAAATAATGACAAAGTCACCTATAGATCTAAATTTAGAATAAATAACTTCGGTGTGCCTCAAGGAAGCGTCTTGGGACCGTTTTTGTTTCTTATATATATAAACGATCTTCCTAATGTCACTAATCATAAAACTATATTATTTGCCGATGATACAACTATTATTATAAAATATGAAAACAAAAACACGTACGAACATGAAATAAACGTTGCGCTAAATAAAGTTATTGATTGGCTTAACACAAACAATCTTAAGATCAATATAAGCAAAACTAAATTGGTACAATTTCAAAGTTACAAACGACAACAAATTAGCCTCAACTTAGTACATAACAATACAAAAGTAGAAGAAGTAGACACAACTAAGTTTCTTGGTATGATTCTGGATAAGCATTGCAGTTGGAAGGCGCATATTGAATATGTCTGTGACAAACTCAACAAGTTTGTGTATGCCATTAAAAGACTTCGAATGACAGTATCCACAGAAGCAGCTCTAAGTGCGTACCACGGATACGTGTCATCTGCCCTTGCATATGGTCTTTTGTTGTGGGGAAATTCTGTCGAATTTGAAAAAGCGTTTCGTGTCCAAAAAAAATGTGTAAGAGCAATCACAGGAGCATGGTATATGGACACCTGCAAACCTATTTTTAAAAAATTTCGTATATTACCCCTAGCCTGTATGTACATCAAAGAAGTTTGTGTATTCGTCAAACAACATCCTGAGTACTTCAAGCTTCAGTCGGAAGTAACAAAAAGGAATGTAGTACCCAGAAACAAATATAAACTCTATCAACCTCAATGTAGATTAAATATATTTAAAAGAAATTCATATATTACTGCTATTAAGATTTACAATAAATTGCCCAATGTATTCAAGAGTCTGCCTTTAACAATATTTAAAAATAATTTGAACAAATGGCTGTTAGAAAAATGTTTTTATAGCGTAAATGATTTTATGGTTTATAAGGAGTAATACTTTTTCTAAATAATAATAAAATTGCTTTCATAACATGAATTAACACTAACATTATTAATTGGACATAATCTACATTATAATTAATTATTTGGACATTTATTATTCATATACACCAATTCAATAAACATTTACATAACTTTGACTTCTATAATTATTAAACTGTGACATAACCAATTACTATTTTCATATTCATTATTATTTTGAAATCTGACATGTATTACTCAATTATATCCACTGACATTTATAAATTTGGTTATCATATTCATAATTATGTACCTTTATACGAATAATTATTTATAATAGCATAAAACCTAAACTTAACAAATATTTGCACACCATATGTAATGGTAGAATGTAAATGGGTCATTTTAGAATTTAAGATCATACATTGTACACCTACATTCTTGCGAATAAATGAATTTGAATTTTGAATTTGAATATCTCAAATATGTATCCATATTTTTCCTTGTGAATGGGCGTTTTTAAAATATTCATACATCACATTTTCGTATTTCTAATATTAAATTAGAAATACGAAAATGTGATTGTTTACTCCTTCCTTCTACTCCAACTTATCATCAACAGCAACCGATTAATGTCCCACTGCTGGGCTCAGGTCTCCTCTCCTCTATCTAGAGAGCTGAATGGATTTAGGCCATAATCCACACACGCTGGCTTAATGCGGGTTGGTGGATCAGACATACACTTAGAATTTTTTTGTGTGTACCTGTTTCTTTCGTAAGAACTACTTTGTACCTACATGAATAAACGAGATTTCATATCATTTCATAAGCTGACCTCTTTAGATCCTATGCTATGTCTCAAAGTCACGAGCAGCAATATAATGGGAATATCTGCTATATTTCAGTTCTTTTTACGAATTTTATCTTAAAGATTCAAGTGAAAATTCGATAGTCCAAACTTATTAATAAGGATTTCTGTTTAATTATGAAACTTACGCATTTCGGGACGGTATAAAATTTCTAAATATCTCGTAAAGTTGATTTAAAGTAACCGTGCCATTTTATTAATTAAAGACCTCGGGGTATCTAATGAATAGTTTGAAGTAACGTGAGCGTTGGATATAGTTTTCATTTCGAGAAGATATTTTAGCTACTCGTAAACCTTGGGTCATGTTGCTTTTTAATTTATTTGGTATATTTATAAATATTATTTGTACAGGTACATTTAGATTTTTAAAGCATCGTTCTAAGATTATTAATGCATCTATTAATTACATTTCGTATATCTTCTTACCTCAAAGCCGTTAACTAGGAATCGAACTCGTCATTCCCAGGTCGTTTCAATTCATTGAAGTTCATGTTCGCCTTAACATGATTTTTTCGATATCAGCCCGAAAATGTAAAATGAGTCTGGGCAATAGGATCGCTCCCTATAATATGGCATCTAACATAGTGTGAACCTAACTAGTGACCGACTGCAAATCATGCGGTCCAAGTTTGATTCCGGTGGCATTACCAGTGACGTACCATCTGCTAACGGTGAAATCCCATAGAAAAATTTCTATTAATATTTCTGATCCACCAACCCGCATTACGCCAGCATGTGTGGATTATAGCTTAAACCAAGTCAGCTTTCTATATAGAGGAGAGAAAACATAAGCCCAGTAGTGGGATGCTGGTGAACAAAGCGGTTAATGTTATGCACCCTTGCCTATTCATACGATGAAAAAGGCGTTTGCTATGTCATTGTAAATCATCATCATCATCAGCAACCCATTAAGTCCCACTGCAGGGCTCGGGTCTCCTCTCCTCTAACTAGAGAGCTGAGAGGGTTTTAGGCCATAATCTACTCACGCTGGCCTAGTGCGGGTTGGTGGATCAGACATACTCATAGAATTTCTTCTAGGGTATGTGGGTTTCCTCACGATGTTTTCCTTCACCGTTTGCAGATGGTAAGTCACTTGACTAGTACAAATAAATTCCACAAAGTGGAATACACATTGGTACTGCCGGTGGCTATCGAATTCGGACCGCGTGATTTGCACACCGCACCAGCACCGAAACCGGCGCGCCGGTCTCTAATCCATTCAGCCACCATCGCTTCATTGTAAATATTGAACTATTATATATTAATTACTTCATTGTGTCCCTTAACATCGTGAAAACAAACACTAAATCCTACACATAACAAGAACGTAACAATAAATCGAATGTTAGCAAACAGTGCAGCATCGATGTCCCACTTCACCCTTCGATCGGGCAAAGTTAAAAACAGTTTTGTGAAACTCGTTCAATATAAAGGAAATAGAGCGGTGGAACTTGTCAGAGGTACACCGCTGCATCGTGCGGTACCACTCTAGTGCATATCGCAGTGGCAAAGTGTTATAACATGAGAAACGCCGTTGCAATTTTGAACTTTATTACTCATAGATAGAAGATGTAAATTTTCGTACAGACGAATCACAAATTATGTCTGTTTTACATAGGCACGTAAACTTTGGTGTTTGTACGTGCTAGTGTTTTTAACTGGGTTTCGTTATTTCTGTTGGTCTACTGTTTAGTTGGTTGTGGAGTTTGTTTTAAATATTGGCGCGATTAAAAAATATGAATGTAAAATGAGGACAGTGACGATTTAAGGACGTGACGTGACGCCACGATTTAAAAAAAAATTCGAAATGCTACAGCCGTTATTGATTATTGCACTTAGCAACACATGTCTTTCATTTTTATATACATAAAAATTAATGACTTTAAAATCTTTTAAACTTTCGCGATTTGTACACATATTAAATTATTATATAACGGGTCTACGTCACGTATTATATTTAAAGAATATGAAATACCTTATTTATTTGCCCGACGACGTTTCGATCGAATTACACAAACCGTAGTCACGGGCTGACTGGAACGACGGCCGAGTGTCGACCCTGATGCGTGCGAGTACCTGCTACTACCCTCAGTTTCGTCATTATTATTTAAAGTTTTAGAACTGTCGGTATTACTAAAATTTAAAAATAAAAAACATAACACACTATAGATATAATAATATATTATTACATATAACAGTGACATCAGATTTTTATTTCTTTTATGTTTTGCTTGTATACAAAACATAAAAGAAATAAAAATCTGATACAAAACTTGCAGTTTAAATAGCGTTATGCAGCCAATCGTTCGTGACTTCTCTAAGCCGAGGCGATCGCGCGAACTTGTTCAATAGAACGGAAATAGAGTCTGCAACTTGCTACCGACGAGACATGAATCTACCTACTACCTGGTTTTATAAATAAACTGGCTGTTGCCAACTGTGGGTGTAATTTATATATAATATGTATGTATGTATTTACAAAAAAAATTGTATTTAAGTAGTGTATCAGTTGTTTAGTGCCCATAATACAAGCAAATATAATTGCTTAGTTTGGAACTAGATGGCACTGTGTGAATGTTGTAGAATATTAAAAATAAACTGTTCTGCTTGCGACGAATTCGGTCTCCATGACGATAGAAATGTTTCCTCTGTACATTCATGTTTTTTTCTTAGTTCAAAATCTTCCTTGGATTTCAATGAATAATTTTTATAAGGTCCTGCCGTTCTCGAGTTTCCGCTTAGCAATACTTAACCTTTTGACCGCCACGTCAAATCGGTATCGCCGTGCCTTGAGCGCCAAGCTTTTGACGTGCCATGCCGTCATTGGCGTGGTGAGCAGTGTATAGACGTCTCTGGCGTTCAAAGGGTCAATCTTTTATATACGAACACTGTGGAATAATAGTTCAAGTGACATGTGATATAGGAGGTTTCATATCACTCTTAATTCCAAATAATAAAGCCCAGTTTTCTGTAACATAATTGTTACACAGCGTTCACTTTCTAACTAAAGTGAACGCTTTGTAAAAGCTACGGCGACCGCTACGTGATTGCGTAGCACCAGCTACGAGTGAACTGAACGCGTAGCTCTTTGTAGAACATTCTAGAATGCACGGTTCGATTAGAGAATTCGGAGCTATTATTAGAAATGGTAGTGCTATTATACTTGTAGTTGCGGTAAACTATTGAATGGATAATACTTTTACAGATTGTTCAAATTAAGTCAAAATTAATTTATAGATATTTGTTATTTTTCTGTGCCTGGTATTTGTATCAGTTGGTACTTTCACGGATCTCACTTTAAACGGAATCCGCTCTTAATTTTATTAATTTAATTAACTCATTTTTGCATGGTTAAGGCTGCGTTTCCACCAGAGATGTGCGAGGATGTGATGTTTATAATGAACTAATTGAATCGCTTCGTTTACCTGACGTCATGTTGGTTCATAATAAACATCCTCGCACATCTCTGGTGGAAACGCAGCTTAACAGGCATATCAAGGATTTAATTAATTTTAAGCTCTTACCTATACCTACTTTATACGAGTACCTACACTCTTAGTAAATAACGTTATTATATTTTCTCTTTTTAAGCGATGGTGGCTGTGTGGATAAGAGACCGGCGTGCTAAACACGCGGTCCGAGTTAGATTCCGACCAGCAATACTAATGTGGATTTCACTTTGTGGAATTTATATGTACTAGTCATATGACTTACCATCTGCTAACGGTGAAGGAAACATCGTGAGGAACCTCACATACCCTAGAAGAAATTCTTAGTGTGTGTCTGATCCACCAACCCGCATTAGGCCAGCGTGTGTAGGTTACGTCCTAAAACCGTCTCAGCTCTCAGAATAGAGGAGAGGAGACCCGAGACCAGCAGCGGGACAACAATGGGTTGCTGCTGATGATGATGATTTTCTCTTCTCGTATCATCTGGACATAACATAGTATTATATTAAATCGTTCCTATTCACCTTATAGAAAACATTACCCTCCTTTTTGGCAGTCGTGTAAAAAAACATTAATGAGCAAACCGACCTTGAGTATCAGTTTACATAACAACGGAAACGTTCCATTTACAAAAGGTACGCATTCAAGTCGCACTGTCGACATTATTCACCCGAGGAGCTCTGAGTCGCGAACAATACGATCATTTACCAAATATTAAGGACATTACACGGGAAAGCTTCTGAAGAGCGGCCTGTCTTGTTTGCCTTAAGAATTCTACAGAGGTTTTATCTTTGTCTTCACAATACCTCAATACTCGACTATACAAACTGTTATCAAAGCGACACCTGTTGGCGGTTCTTATCAGTGTTTGTAGATGATAGCGCAAATGAGAGACGTTTAGAGGGTCTTGAAACTCCACTTGACGATACAAAGCTTTATAATTGAATTTTTTGAATTCACTCTCACATTCTGATGTCAAAATTAAAATAGGTCGTTTTGATAATGGCGGCTGTGGATAAGATTTTAATTTTCTACCGGTTTTTTTACTGATAGCTGTATTGTGTTTGATTCCGTACTGGCAGAAAAGAAATCTGCTTTGTCAGTATTGTGTACGATTAGTTTTGTTTTGTACACAAATATTTTGAACGTCTATTTATTAAATAGACATATATTCACGCCTTTTTCCCCGAAGGGGTAGGCAGAGGTGTTTTACACCTACATTTCGCCGGCTATGTTTGGTCCCATGAAATAGGAGGCGAGCCTATTGTCATCTACCGGGAACATTTGTTTACCAAACTCCAGGTAAATCTCAATACTGGAATTTCAAGTTAGAAAAGTCCAATACCATTTTCACCCGACCCGGGAATCGAACCCGGGACCTCTTGCACAGCAGTCGTATACACTTCCCGCTGCGCCACCGACTATAATAAAATAGAACACGCGAAATATTCGGATCTCTTTTAAGATAACTGCCCGCACGAAGTACTGTGAGATTTGATATAATTATCTAATTCCAGTTCATCTGAAAATAAAGCAAAAATTATAAATATTTAACAATATATCAATAGCTGTGACGGAAATTAGGCGACACCTATGTCCAGAACGTGAACTACATTAGGTTGATATAATGAAAGAAAGAAAGAAAGAAAAAACATTTATTTTAAGAATCAGCTACAGGATAACAATGTAGGTACACAATAAGATATACGATAAACATACTGGACATCATGCTCCTGTAAATGACCAAAAAAATGGTACCTACCTCAGCTAATGTTGCCGCAATAAATTAATGATGATGATGTTTGAATTTCGAACATCTGAAAATTTATTAATATCACTATTGATTGAGATTTAGAAAACATAATATATGTTACCGAGTACAGACATTCATTCCTGTTAGTTAAAATTATTTGACCAGTTTAGGAACACATCCCGTTGTTTCTTTTTATTACCGTTCACGCTAATATAACGCTATCTCTTTCTAATACAAACAGCGCAGATAAAACAAATTACATTCCAAAAAAAACCCGTCCGTGTACAAATTAGAAAGGTGCTATTTGTTTTTGTTTGGTACATTCTAATAATACCGGGGCTATTCTGGTCCGATTCAAAAATAAACCGCTTCGCCCACCAACACGTCTCGCTATACAGAATTAATCTATGTGTACTGGTTCGGTCGTATAAAGCAGCGTTTTAAAACCG
This sequence comes from Laspeyria flexula, assembly GCA_905147015.1. Classification (NCBI taxonomy): domain Eukaryota; kingdom Metazoa; phylum Arthropoda; class Insecta; order Lepidoptera; family Erebidae; genus Laspeyria; species Laspeyria flexula. The sequence goes on along the minus strand of LR989964.1, from coordinate 2,636,968 downwards.
ACAAACATGGAGGTTTTTAAATTTTTTGAGAATGATTGGTCAGTTTTGCTGATGATTGCGTATGTAATTATTTCGTTATTTAATTACTATTGTATTCATATTTACCCGTGAGTTTTCTTTTTTTATTCATGGTGTTTGTTTCGAGTCTGCGTGTACTTTAAAGTCCCCCGAGACCCAAGGCTTGTTCCCAAGTGCGGACGTAATTTTGTTGATGTTTGCTAGAAAAATAACAAATCATGAAAAAGATAATACATTTTATTCATCTGAGTGCAACTGATTGTCACCAACCCAATATCTTCGCTCACCTAAGTACGTTAATATCGTGTGTGTTCACAGTTCGCTCGGACTTGTTCATAACACTTAAGTGTAAACGTAGCCTTACATATGACGTATACCGAATAAAGACTCCCTCGCTCTGTTAACGAACGAGAAAGGCTTTTGAAATGTTATAAAATATTGCAGTCGGCCCGGACACTTTTAATTTGAGTAAGGTCAGGCTCAGATCTACCTAGGTGATGACAGTAGAATGAGTTCAGTGTGTGTGTATGTGTAGAAAGTAATGATTTACTATAGTATAATAAATAATAATAATATATTCTACCACATTCACACAGCGCCATCTAGTTCCAAAGTAAGCAATTATATTTGCTTGTGTTATGAGAACTAAACAACTGATATACTACTTAAATATTTTTTTTTTTTTGTAAATACATACATATAGATAAATTACACCCAGACACAGAACAAACCTTTATGTTCATCACACAAAGATTTGTCGTGGATGGGGATCGAACCCACGACCTCCAGCTTAGCAGTCAGGGTCACTAACCACTAGATCAACAGGCCAGTCAAATAAAGCTAGCAGTAAAAAAAAGTATAAAGCTGTTTTGTATTCCACGACGGTGGCAAACAGACGCAAGGCCCGCCTGATGGTAAGCGGTTATCATAGACTATGGACACCTGCAATACCAGGGGCTTCACGAGCGCATTGCCGATATAAGAAACCTATTCACTCCTTTTTTTAAAGAACCTCATTGGGAAAACCTCGTTAGGGAGTTCATTCATTTGTATATAGTGGAGGTGGATACATTAATTACAGCAGCAAAAATGAATAGAAGAAATAAAACAGTTTTCTCTTTACCTCGAATTATTCTCACAGAAGGCGACGAAATGAAATCTCGTTTATTCATCTAGGTCACAAGGTAACACTTATGAAAGTCACAAGATAAGAATGTCAATCCGAAAACTGGTCAAGTGCGTGTCGAGCCACGCCCAGTGTAGGGATCCGTAGTAGCCGATCGCTGCCAAGTTATTATTTCAATTCACAAATTCGTTTGTGACTTCTATAGGTACTCGAATGAAAACTACCCTAAAAAAAATATTTTCCAAAATTTTATTTTACCACTTTGTCGACGTAATTGATATACTCACTCCTACAAAATTACAGCTTTCTAGTACTAACGGTCTCTTAGCAAAACCTCGGACAAACAGACAGACGGACATAACAAAACTATAAGGGTTCCTAGTCAGAACTACGGAACCCTAAAAAGTAGTGTCAGCAAATTTGCCTACGACCAGTTCGCTGAAGGGGTGGAGCTATGAGAGCTAAGAAACTGGCAAGAAAAGAATGTGCATATGTCACTCAGTAGTGCAATGAGTAAACTTCTTTTTCAAGCCCAACGCCTTATCCAATTGTGTAACACGTTATTAAACTGAAAGTCAAAATAGTTTATTAATTTAGATAATCTAGATTACACTTACAAGCGTCATCCAAAGCTTTTCCTAGCAAAACGATTTTAACTGATTGTTCTTAAACCAATTTTAACAATCGAATAAACAATATTTTAAACAGCACCCTTTGTAAATAACACAAACGCCGCAAAAAGCTTTTATATCGAGATCCAACACTAAAATGATGACAGCGTTAATTGATTCAAACCAATAAATAAGTATCGAAATAATTATTCGAAACTGTAGTACCCTTTATTGGGACCGTGCCTCGCCGACGGAGCATCGTTTAGCGCATTTATAATATCAATTTATTGTCCATAATAGAGCGATAAATCGCCTGCGGTCGGTACGACTCTCTATTATTAATTTCAACGGCTACCGCGAATTTATATTCCTTTGCCAAATAATGAAAAGCTATCTTGGAAAAAAAGGAATTAACGAGAAGGTCGGGAGACAAAGGCACGGCGGGAGAACCCGACAATTAGACCCCACCGAGACTGGATGCGGCCAATTTGCAAACTCATTTGTGCTATTAATAAGTCCCGTCCGAGTGGTCTTTTGACATCACCTGAAAAATGACACGAGTGTTTTACTCCGGGTGACCGGAGAGGTGCTCAAATTGTTTTTCGAGTGTCCCCGCTTCCTTTGTGTGCGAATGAAAAATAGAACATTAGGAATTGTCGGCGATGTCAATGGAATTTCCATTTGAATGTTTATTTTTGGATTCTATAAATGTTTTTTTATTATTTGCATGGGTCTATGAGGATGGCTATTCGAAATAAATTTATTGGTTTTTTAATGCATTCTATTGTATGCTATATTAAACTTATTCAAGATGATTTTCTTTTCAACCAACCAGCATTATGGCCTCCAGGGTTTCTAAATAATATACACAGTTCAAAATTGAATTTCGTTACGCTAATCAGTTCCCTGCCAAAAAAATAATTTAGATATTATATGAAGTCCATAAAAAATAATATAATGTTGTCCCTTGAGGGTGGAATTCCACTTTGAGTTGAAAATTACTAGCCACGGTAATCGTGCAACCGAAATATATATCCAATGTCTCTGAGGGAAAAATGTGATTATATTTTGAAAAGGTTACTCTATCCGGACCTGAAATAGCGGATTTCCTTGCTGTAGTATTTACGTACGAGTATACAAGGAACGATCCATCATTAGTATGGTACCTACGTGTCAATGATAAGATATATTTTTTGTTTTTCCGTTTAGAGTAGTGTGACAGTTGTGTAAGAGGTCCTGGATTGATTCTCCATACAAAAAACCAAATTGAATTTTTCAGTTATAAAATTATGAATCATTAAGTCCGGTAATGTGCTTGGTTACTAGCAGTAGGCTCGCCGGCTTCCCGAAATAAGCGTATGATCCACCTCTGCCTACCCCTTCGGCTAAGAGCATGAATTATCTTATTTTATATTCCCGTTCATATAGCTGTCCAATTTTAAACTCTGCTTTATCTATTAAAACAAATTCGACCGCCAACAAACATTCCTAACAAATTAGTAACATAGCTATCAATATAAAAATAACTCATGTTATCTGAAGACAGTTTGACTTAAGAGGGAACGCGGCGCACGATTCTTCATACAAACGTATTCCCCTGTTTTCTCCCTGAATAATGTCTAAAAGGCAATTTTTTTTAGCTCAAAAATTCAAGTTCAGCTATAGGCATGTCCCTATCATTTCCTTTTTTTCCAAAACTTATTAATAAAGAAAAAATGAGCCTCCAAATATTGCTAAAATTGCCGTATTTTTAATGTCGTAATTAGAGGACTACCAGAGGAATTCTATTAGTTATTTCCATAAAAAAAAATGATAGGAACCTAGTCATACTCTTCCTGGAATTTTTCATGTAAAAAAGGATTGAATCCGCTCAGTTTTCGAGGAGAAAACAGGGGAATACGAAACGTCCATTTCGTCAAAATTTTTGTCTTAAAATCTGTCTGAGCTGTAGCTGTCTTTATCGCACTCTTCGGGGGTGACTTGAGGTAAGTGGGGTCACTTACATGTATATGACTAGGGAAGTGGTATCTGTCGATATTTTTTTTATCGATACTGTAGTGATGTCCATCAATGTCGATGTTGACGATTTACTGTTTTTATTTATTAAATTGTGAAACTGTAAGGCTAATTTCCGACTTTTGTATTAAGTTAATAAGATTATCAGATCAGGTCGCAACGATTTGATTTAGCTGCTCTAAAAGTAAGACTAGTCTTATCAAGTATATTCATATACACGCATTATAATGGATGCAAGAGAGGTGTAGGTTGTGGGTATTTTATTTAAAATAGCTGGCAAAATGCGAGTTGGATTCGCGCACCGAGGGTTCCGTACAATTATATTTTTTTATTATTATTTGTGATTAAAATGTAAGATATTAGAAGGTAACGGGATAGCTATAAGTTACAATAAACATTCACGTAAAGTTCACATCAGTCCGGAGTGTATCATCTTATACCCGTTCCAATAAAGTTTTAATATATTCAGTGATAATAATAAACTACACGATTACGGTTTTTGGACTTTTTGCTTTACTTGTGCAAATTAATATTGCTTTTTGCCAAATTTCGTGATTCTAGGTCAAGGGGTCCAAACAACCCTATAGGTTTTGACTTTTTTGATCGTCAAGATATGTAGCAAAAATGGAGCATAAACGGCTGTATCTTTTCATATCTTGCATTTACTTAGAACTCTGATCTTTTATTATATTCCAAGGGATTGCAGACCCGAGTATTTTTAGGGTTGCGTCCCAAAATTGATTGATACCTCTACGCATTCTTGAGAAAATAATTCTTGACAGACAGACGGACAACGGAGCGATCCTATAATAATTCGTTTTTTTTTCCTTTTGAAGTATAGATTATGGAACCCTAAAAAGAATTTAAAACAATAAATAGGACATTTATTCTATCGTCATTTCCGTCTTTTCGCTTACGGGTAAATTGTGTGATCCCGTCAATTATTTCAAGCAAAGGCCATTCGTGAAAAGAAATATCTAGTTTAGATAAGTTCGATCATCATCAGCAACCCATTAAGTCCCACTGCTGGTCTCGGCTCGATATTTTGCCAAAATAAGACATATTTTTTTAGTTTCTATTCCATTTTCTGGAGTTTTTCAGAAATTTTATACCGATATTTTATTTGTATATTTATTGAGCCATAATATTTTACAAGTTCATCAAGACTAGCAGCTTATAAACTTTTATTGTTGTTGACGAATAACCAAGTTGACGGACAATCTAGTTTCATCTGAAAATTGTTTTTATGCACCTCTTCTTTTACCATAATTATTCTCTTGCTGTATTAGGAGTGCCTTTGATTTACGAATACAACAATGATCTTAATTACCATTACAATGATATTAATAAAAACTAAAATTATATTATAATTCGAACAGAACCCTCAGGACATTTTATTCATATGTAGGTTAGCGATAAAATATTTTATAAATCTTAAATAGAGGTAAGGTAAGTACTACGATTTTTTCCATTATTTACATACACGTAAAAGCAATAATAACAACGTGTAGGTAACTAAGTAACACGATGACATCAAATGGACCGATTTAAGCAAAAATGATCCAATCAAATAAACCTCATTTTGACAGCCAGAGAAATACTGCAATGAATTTTGAAGTCAAATATCTCAAAATGAGGTTTGTGTTGATTGGATCATTTTTGCTTAAATCGGTCCAAATTTCAAAAACCAAATAAATGCAAAATGTAGATTCGCCGACTCGCCGGTACACGGGCGCGGGGAAGATGCTAGTGGGGAGGAGGGGGGGGGGGAACTACTACGCATGTGGACCATCCACTCACACATTTAAATCTCAGGCTCAACGCGACAGCTATAGCTACTTCAAATACCTACTTTTCAAATTTCTCGCAGACCGCGTCCCCTCTTAACGTGTCAAACTTTTGTGCGTTATTGTGTTTATATGAAACAGTTTCCAATTTGTTTGATAACAAACTGACAAGGAAACGCTGTCATATTAAACGAAGGGAATTTAATTTAGGGCACACCAACACGAAATGTCTGCTGACTACTTAGACTTTGAATTAAACAGTTTACAATTAAAACGTAGATGATTTTGGCGTGATAATGTTTCTGTTAATAACAATTAAGGAATGCTCAAAGGCATTCCTTAATTGTTATTAACAGAAACTTTTTCTACCAGGTTTTCAAGAATTTGTAGACTGACCTTAAAATATGTACCCTTACTAGCAGTATTTTATATGTGATGGCAATTGAATACGATCGATAAAAAACTATAACATTGCCTATATCTAAAACTAGGAAAATAATTCCTAACAAGCAATTTTAGTTTGGTCTGTTACGGTAATACATGGGTTCACGTTAAAAATCGTTTAACAAATATTCGACTGGCCAGTTGGTCTAGTGGTTAGTGACACTGACTGCTAAGCCGGAGGTCGTGGGTTCGATCCCCACCCAGGACAAATCTTTGTGTGATGAGCATAAGGGTTTGTTCTGTGTCTGGGTGTAATTTATCTATAATATGTATGTATTTACAAAAAAAATGTATTTAAGTAGTATATTAGTTGTTTAGTACCCATAACATAAGCAAATATAATTTTAACTTTGGGACTAGATGGCGCTGTGTAAATGTGGTAGAATATTATTATTATTATTTATTATTAATATCACAAGACTCCAGTGGTCTAAACCGACACCATTAAAGTCGTTCTCTTAAACAATCCATTTCGCGAGAAAATTATAAAACGTTACTATCAAATAGGGACAACAATAAAATTGGAGAGGCGACCTCGTAAAATGCTATCTGAAATTGTACAAGAATTATTTCGTTTAGGAATTAATGAGTAGGTTTTCTGTCGGCTTCGGGCGATGGGTAGGGAGGGAGAGTAGGGACCGTCGCCTTATTGGAACGGAACGAGATACCTAATTAGTGGACGATAATCGACGTAATTATTACCGGGGAAGGGTTAATCGTTCCCTTTACCGTAAACAGTAAGATATAGCAATCACCTTGTTAAATTGAAATGTTGCAGACGTAAGCAATTACAACTAATTTCGTTGCGAATAAGCCAATTTGTTATATATTAATATTTACCTATATAATATAATATAAAATATAATAAAGATAAATGACCAAAATATGTTTTAAGCGCATAACTCAAAAAATAGCTAGACCAATTCCGAGGTAGGTTCTTACAAAGAGAAAAATGACTAAAAACACTGATTCCGAGTTTAGGTAATTCGTAATTGGTACGACTTCCGTACGTATGTACAGTTAAAATTTAGTATACACTTCACAACAGAAGGTACAATATATTCGCATAATAAAATCTCCTATGTCGTTCGCTAGCAATAATTAAAAACTCGATGTGTAGTGCGTTCAATCGACTATCGCACCCCTCCACAAAAAACTGGTGCTTGAAAACTCTTCACAGACACCCCTACATCGGGTACTCGCAGCGCACACTTTTAACCTTTACTGCTAAATCGATTACAAAAATTATCTATATCCCGATTTAACGATTCCCATCTCCTTTTGATGATTAAATTATTCAAATGTGCCAATATTCGATGCGGGTTATGTTATTGCATAGAGTAGTCATTTCCGATAATCGAGTTTTGGTATTTTGGTACCTCGGTTATGTTGGTGAGAACTTACTTTTTTCTTTCATATAAGTATATTATACTAAACGATAATTGTGTTGCTGATCTATGAAACTATTTGTACAGTTGGTTTACTCAGAAATGTTTGTAATAATGTTATGAACTAGTTTAATAAACACACTAATATAAAATTATAATAACCCGACTGCATAAAATCAACAGATAAGCAACGCACTAAAAAGACCTAAAAATGGTTGTAATTATTTCTGATTAAATTTAAATACATAACATGTATATATGTGTAATCTCCATTTGATTCTCTTTATTTTGATACCATACTAAATACGTTTGGTTATAAAAAAAATTTAACTACTTACAATTTGGCACCAAAAGTCCACTGTTTTGTTTTTTTACATAAATACCTAACGATACCTTAACTGTCGAAATCCATCCAGCCGTTTGGAAGAAACGTGGGAATAAAGAAATTTACAAACATACAAGATACGCGCGAAAAACAATACCATTCTGTCAGTCGGGTAAAAATCAACTGTCGTATGTGTTACATACACATCATTTACAAATGTCAGTTTGAAAGATTTATTTTGTAAAATATACTGGAACAGTAATCAATTGTAATAGTGTTTCACCTACACACCTAGTCCATGACGTACGAGTACCACTAGTTTCGAATGTAACAAAATTACTGTAATTCTAAAATTTAGTAACAGTTTATATCTAAGTTAAATACCTAATATTGGCAGATGCTTTTTATTTCTGAAAGCATTTATCTATTCCCTATACGCCCGACGATTTCTGAAGGAAATTATCCGAAGTTCCCTTGTAACGAGTGAGAGAAAGTTTTTGGGCACAACCTTTTAAGACATTGACATTCTATAGACGAGAAACAAGGTTGACCCAAATAGACAACACGAGGCGTATTTGTTGCGGGAAATGACGTAATCCCAGGGATCCGTCACAATCCCCCGGGAACCGCCAAATGGTTAGATGTTGTAATGATACTTATAGTTCTATAGCTTAACTGTCGATATTGTCATTTATCATCACTTGACAGTCTGTCGTTGACTACTTGTAACCCAAATATTTTCATTAATTTTGTGATCGAAAAGTATATTTTATTTATGCTTAACTTTTATGATTGATAACTGCGAATTATAGAACAAAATTTGATGTCAAAATAATATTGAAAAGCTAACTTTTTGGGACTAAAAGTTTATTTACAAACTGTCCTTTCATCGTAACCACAATTTAAAACTCACAATCAAAACAAGTAACTTAATATGGGCTTTGATTATAAATGTGGATATAAGAATACTTACCTATAAATTAGTATTTTACAAAACTACCACATTGAACGCCAGACCGCAGACACAATAGTAAATTGTATTGTTTGTCGGACAAGACTGTCCGACATGGCGGTTGGAAACTTAATTAATAGAAATAAAAAAGCGATGGTGGCCGAATGGATAAGGGACCGGCGTGCAAATCACGCGGTCCGAGTTCGATCCCAACCGGCAGTATCAATGTGGATTCCACTTTGTGGCATTTATATGTACTAGTCAAGTGACTTACCATCTGCTAACGGTGAAGGAAAACATCGTGAGAAAACCCACATACCCTAGAAGAAATTCGATGAAATGTCTGATCCACCAACCCGCACTAGACCAGCGTGAGTGCATTATGGTCTAAACCCTCTCAGCTCTCTAGTTAGAGGAGAGGAGACCCGAGCTCAGCAATGGGACATTAATGGGTTGTTGATGAGATGAATTAAAAAAGAAAATAAAATTCTTCGCGATGTTACTTGTAACAAATATTGTATATACAATGACACATAGTCCAATTTGTCATAGAGTATACATAAATATTTACGGAGACTATGGTCACTATTTACATTTGTTATATCCTCAATATATTATTTTTATTACACACTACTGACATCAACATCATTTTTCTCTCTAAACATAACATAACCATATATTAGGTACTATGTTACAAACATATTTTTGTCCACAAGGAAGTTTTTTAATCCCATCTGATCCTATCTGTAATGTTTATTAAGCTTAAGAATGTTTGTTTCGTGGTAATCTTGGGTATTACCGTTCCGATCTTTATATGTTTTTTTTAATCACAAAATCTACAGCTTTCAAGTTTAAACAATTTTGCTTAATGGCTAATCTTACAGCAATCTATGGATTAACAATTTACTATTATAAGATGGCAGCTGATTAAAAGGCTTAAGGTCATAAAACAAAGGTAAATAAGTTGTTATCCGTGTAATGATATATTAATAATACATAATTGCACAACGTTTCGGTCATTTTGTGAGCGTGCATGTGTACAACAGGGTCACCAAGTATTGTGATATCAAAAATAAGACTGTGTCTGAAGCCAAGAGTATTGTGAGTGAATGGCTAAAAACTATTGATTACAAAATGACAGAAGAGCTTCTTCAAATTGTGTCATAGATTTCTCTCTTTCTTTTTTTTTTATTTTATTTTTATGCAACTTATTATTGCATCATACGAAATTAAACATAAATAATTTAAACTTAAGCATACCTTTTAGAATAATAGGTACATTTATATGTCCGTTGAAGTGGGAGTAAGACAAAGCTAGATATAAGTACCTATCAGAGAAATATAAAACCCAGATTTCCTCGATACAGGCTTGCCTAGTGAGGAAATCAAAGGCAAAATTATTTTTATGCTCTTTTCTGCAAAATGTATTAACCTTATTTAAGTTAACTCTGTTGTTACTGTTATTCATACTTGTATATTTTGCAATAATAAATAAATTTGAATTTGAATGTCACTACCCCATCTCCACCAGTGGGTGTCGTTAAAGGTGACTAAGGGACCTAACTTTAAGCAGACAATGGCACGGCAAGAAAAATAAAATCATCATTCATCGAAACAAAACTCTGTACTAACCCGTTTGGCCAGCATGGTATAGTAGGCTAAATTCCGTCCACATTCTTTGGAGGAGATCCGTGCCCAGCACTGGGACGTTTATGGGTTGAAATGATGATGATGAAATCTACGAGGCAAACACATTTTTATTAAACAACCAATTTTGATTAGATCGTAAAACCGCGGGGCACAGCTCCCCTTTAATATAAGGTAGATAAACAATTTCAATATTGTCTCCTATCTGACCAACTGTTTGTTTATTCCCAACTTTATCTTTGTTCTATCTTAAATGCGACTTGGGTATAAGTTTTTTAATTTTCCCCCAAACGTTGTTCATAGATGGAACTCCATTGGGAGTTGGAGTAATAGTTCCAACATTTATGTGTGTGGAACTTTCTTGGTTTATGTCCCGTAATCATAACCTTACGTATGCTTCTTTATATCTTTCGTGTTGTTTGTAAGGATTTCTCTTATAATGTTTCTGCAATGAATTGTTGATAGTTGGGGTCATATAATGGTAGCATTTCGAGCCAATGTGTTAGTGGTTTGATCAAGGAATCTGGAGACACGTGTCACTGGGACGTTTATGGGTTGAAAAATATCTATGCGGGCTTAAACATATGCGTGCGTAATCAATATCAATGCTTCCTTTTATCCAAATGCTTATGCATCATACCATACATTCAACATCATTAAAATAACCATAAATCAATGTTATGCATGACCTTAAATAATTAGGCACTACAGTATTATTATCAAATTTGATTAGGACGTTTATCCACCAATGCAAAGAACATCCCATTTTGTTCATAAAACCATCTTGCAATAGAGTTTATCTTCTAAACAGTTATATACGAGTATTGTCCACTCCAAACGAACTCATCTAAAAACGAAACAAAAAACCATTCACACATTATTACTTTGTGTTGTTAATCCGAAGATATTAGTGGTCTCACTGGTCTCGCTTCCCGGGATCAGTCTCGACGAGTATAAGTTTCATGTTGCATTAGGGTACAGTGCCACTAGTGTGTAATGAATGAATCATCACCTACATTAGACGTGCACATTTTTGTCTACTAAAAAATGTAGTATAACGCTTTGAATATACTGGACAGAAAGAAAAAGCTGTATTGTAAATGAATGCTAAGGAAAATGTTTGTATTAGTGAATGTTTTTATTATTTTTTAACAAGCCTTAAACAATTTAAGAATTTTTATGGAAGATCGGAATACACATAGAGTAGGTACATTATTGAAATAAAGTTTTAAGAAAAAGCAAATATAATTAAGTGTATGCTGTATGGTATATTTTCGCACGATTTGAAGAAAGACAAGTTGAAGAAGAAGAAGTTGACAGCCAGACAGACTGTAACGAAGTGGTCCTTAATATTGCCGTTATTTCCTTGTGAAGCCGAAACCCTTAAAAAATGTGAAGCTATGTAACCTTTTCTACCTAAATACTTAAATTACCAAACTTTTACATATCCCAACATTTATTTTAGCAAGACTACTTTATTTTCCTTTAACATTAACGTGTATAGTAGCATTGACAACATAGAGTATAATATGCTCATGCCCTAACAATTCGCGGCCGAGAGGGAATATTAGACAAGTTTCATACACCGTTATATTGCGCACTTGTACCGACATCTGGCTTGCCAACTGCACAGCTATTCACTAGGTAATGTTGCCAGTGGTAATTATGTCAACTACGACAACAGCATTTACAGTTTAGATGCTAATTTGAACTTTATTTTACTAGTAGTTAGACAAATATTTAGTTGAGGAAAATTTAAAATGTTGCTTACTTTGAATGCGTATAAAATAATCTACAAAATAAAATGAAAATTACGTTCTGGGTTTATAATGTTAACCTTTTTTGAAAATAACATATATCAGCTGTAGGATGTCCACTACTCCAGATTTCTATTATATGCGCCTTGCATTCAGCTCGGTCGTGCGGTTCGGATCACATCTTCTATCCATCTAATGAGTGGACGTCTTATGAAAATGATTGGTCTTTATTAACGATCTCACAATCTCCTACCTATATCTCCTGTTAGTCAGCTATTCCGCCTCAAGGCAATTTAGCTGACATCACATTTGGCATTTTTTCAAACTTGCTTTAGCATTACTTTGTAATCGTCATGAATAAAAGATTGTGCATTTTGAACATTTTCAGTTTGAACGACATGACGATGCGATTAACATACAAACGTTCTTTAAGAATTCTCTTTTTGTTATGTTAAGAAACAGGATTTCCTTAGAAAAATGTAAATAATTATATGAACCTATTATTGTCCATCTGCTGGGCAAGGTTCTCTTCCCCTCTATCAATATAGCTGAATGGTTTTAGGCCAAAATCTACACAAGTCTGCCTAATGCTGATTGGTGATGGATTAGACAAGAATATCTTCTGTGCTATCTGTTTCCTCACGATATTTTCCTTCACCGATTAGTATATAAATTCCACAGAGTAAATCCACATTGGTACTACCAGCCGAAATCTAACTTGGATCGCATGGTTTGAATGCAATCGTTTTTCCACTGTACCACCGTCGTTTTTAGAATAATATGTAAGGCGATTTTCTTCTCTAACAAACAGCCATACAAAATCCACACACACACACCTCTATATAGATACATTTAGAGCCTTACGAACCTTCGCCAACATTATCATAACACCCTTTTTACCCATATGATTGAAAAGGTCGCAGATTATTTTATTCAGGTGCGTGTATAATTCATATATCAAAGAAAGGGCCATTCAAATACGAATCATTTAACCTTTTATAATAATCTGATCCTCGAATCTGTTTAAGGGGTATTGATCCATCGATCGTTGTGTCATCGTGTGGGCTTTTAGACCACGCCTCTTCGCGGTACCTCCCACAAAAAGTACGTCTGCAACGGGCAGAAATTGGCCAGTTTTTTGTTAAAGTTTTGCCGATAGTTGATGCGAGATCTATTAGTTTTATGTGAGCTGCTGACGGATGGTAACCTACTTTATGTTTTAGGATGTGAATTTGCGGTTTTATGTTAAAAGTACTTGTGGTACTATTGATATGTGCGGAGATAGGGTTACGCTCGCGTTTTACAAATACTGGGTTAATAAGTTGTTCACAATCGAAGTTTAAAACGCGCATATTTTGTCTAGGTGATAGTTTTCAGTTCTAGAATACATCTAGCTATAATAAACTAAAAAATAATATAAAAATTGTACCAAGAATTGCAATAGAAACACAAGCCGTGTGAAGGGAAACTTTTTAAAACAAATCATGTGCTCGCCATTGCAATCCAACCGACGTTCTTTTCTTTGTTTCTTTATTTTAAGATAACATCCACATTAAGGAATAAGCCATGTGTCGCGCAGAACTTTAATAAATGATTACAAAGCGCACCCAGACTCGAAACAAGTCACACAAATATTTGTCTTGTGTGAGAATTGAACCCACGACACTCAGCGCGGTAATATTAGAGGCGGCCAAGCCAGCAGGCAATGTGACAGTAATTCAAAACAGAAGCCTTTTACTTTGAGCAAAAATGCACAAAAAAAAACCATAATAATAATAAAAGATTTCTTACCGAGAGCAAAGTTTACAACGAGTTCTTAATTTAAGTGGTACTTGGTGAGTCTCGCAAGTCCCCTTAACGGTGAGTGTCTCTTAAACAGCTCCCGAGTACCGTTCAAAATATTAACTTTAAAGATTAGTTGAAAGTATATAGTCTCTCTACTTTACACATTTGGACGTTAACACTGTAGTTTTTAATGAACTTCGAGCTTAAATTGACCATTTTGTACGTAAAATTTAGACATGCATTGAGATGAATAATTACAATTACCTAAAATGTAGTGACTGAGTAAGAATACACTAGTAGTGCCACTACATGCAGGGACTATATCTAAACACTTCTCACGGAAAATTGGAAAATCGATAATGTCAAGTGTTTCTCCTCAGACAGACAGACAGACTCCTGATATAGATAAACATACAAAAAACAACACTTAATCAATGTAAATTAGTCAATTACTCACTAGGGCAAAAAAAATAATATTATCATTTAAAAGTATTTTATAATTTTGGGGTGGTTTATAAAACTAACACATATTAAAATTAAAATATCTTTTCAAAATCACCCCGAAATTGTCAAGAAAATTATTTAAAATCACGTACCTAATCCATCACTGTCGTTCCAATAAAACGAAGAAATACTTCGAACAAGGCATGCCCGCAATGTAGTGGTGATAATGCAGTGTTTTGCATCGGCATCCGCACTGCGCATTACATTGACGCCGCACACGGCTGCTACTGACGCCACTTGTATGCCAACGAGGCAATATGCTCGTAAATTACCCGATCACACTGAAAAACTGCTCTCAAACTAGATTGGATATCGTCTGGAGATTTAATACTGGAACGAAATGTATATGTAAAACTATATCTAGGTAGATTGACAGAAAGATTTGAGATTTTGTGTTTGTGTGCATAGATATTGATTTAAGAGATTCTGTTAAACGTCATAATAACATTTATCATTGGCATATTGTTGTTTAGATAAGCATTGTTACTTACAAAAATATACTTACATATAGATGACAAAACAATACTGGACTACCTGCTACATTATACAAAATAGGACGTAAAAATACTATTGCAAACCGCCGACGCCAATGGCCAATGGCAATTTTACAACTTGACTCGCAACAAAACTCATATGTCCGCGAAAAAAAGTAAAAATAAAACATTTTCTTCCCAAGATACAAAATGGAAATTCAATATCTAGGTGAAATATGCAGTACAGCTTAATAATGTGAGGAAAAGTTGGGAGGTATTGTAACAAGAACGCGGTTGTGTTGGCGACTGTACACATCACGTCGGGCCTGCTCATATACTCCCTAGGGCCGTCAAACTTACTCCACAACACGTTCAAACACAACCCTACACTCCTGCACCTTATATTACCTCTCAAATTAACAACCAAGAAACCCTTTCACTTTTAATTGCGACCCAAAATTAGGGATGCTGGAATCTTGACTCTTCTTCAGACAAAACATTGTCACCTTTGAACTCCTGCATTTCCAAAGGTGCTGTTTGACAACCCTACACACTTTCAATCGTAAAGCAACGAGTTACGGCCAACACTCGTAAAAACTCCAATCGCCTAAGGTTTTATGTTCGGAAATGTAGCGCTGGTGTATCGAAGAAAAACTGAAAATTTTCCATTTGGGGCCGTTTTATAAATCTACGTCGTTTTAGCGTGTTGTTAAAGAAACGAACTTTGAACCACGAAAAGGCAATAGTCGTAAGTATTACGACACTCTTTTTGCAATTACTTTAAGCTTTATTTATGAAATACTCGCGTTCAGAATATCATAAAATTATCGAGATCTAATTTTGAAGCCGTTTAAATTAGCTGTCACAGTTAAGACTAATTACATGTTCTGAGTAGATTGGTTCAAATAACTTTACTTTGGATACCATAAATCTAAAATTAAAAAAAAACTAAAACTCACCAAACCTTTGTGACGTCTGCTGAAAGAGTGACTTAGTTTTTTTTACGTTTTTCTCATAAATCTTGTCAGCTCTGGTAGATAGAAACATTGGGTTATTTTCATGTTTAAAGTAGTTTGCATAATTTAAATTTCACATATATAACAGCATTGAGCTTTTATATTAATATTATCTTTGATCAATATAATTATGTAAATACAGTTAACGTTGTAGGTAGGAAAACAATAATAAACTACTTGCATTTAAAAATAAACATAAGCGTGTAAAGTTTTATACAAAAACGGTTCATATTGTTAAATCACGAACGTTCTGATTGATGACACCCTACTATAATTACCAGTACCTTACAGCGACGTAATTACGTTACAAATCCTTCCAGTTCTTTTAATAAAATGCTCTCAGCAGTAGGAGGGGCTGAAAAAATTGAATTTTGTTCATCACTGCCGTGTTTTAGTGTCGTTATAAGACAACTCTGTGGCTATTAGTTATTTAATAGAAGCAGTCTATTTAGATGTTGTTAAACGACTGTTTTGGCTCGAGAATATACTTATGAGCAACTGATCTAGTTTTGCTAAATAACATTATATTTTTTTAATGGGAATTACTTTATTTTTTTCTCCGGTGTCAGGCCGTTAAAAATACGACCATTGATAAGTTTTTTTTTTTCATTGATGACGCTAAACCTCTCTAAAAGGTATTCAATAAAGAACCTTATAATATATATGGACAAACAAATAAAGAAAAGACTCTTCTGTTTTTTCTTTACCTATTTATACATAGATAAGATTTAATGGACTTGTTTTTCCTATCAAAAGAACTGAACGCAAATGCGCTTTTATGCAAAAATAATAAAGCAAACCCAAAACAACAAATGAATTGCCACTATCATAACTAATTAAACTTTTTCTTTTACAGGTAAGTCTTCAAACTAGTTAGCAAGTTAAGGTGAGCAGTAATTGCGTTGGAATCTGCGGAAATATTTGCGACTACATCAAAGTTTTATTAACCCAAAGTTCGCTTTTGGGGAGTTTCCGATAGCTTCCTATGAAACCGTAGTTCGAAAGTCCTCTTAATTTCTTCGACGGGACCTATCGCAGGTAAGTTTGTTAGGAACATTGCAATCTATGCACTGGGCGTGTTTCAAACTAAATTCCCTGATATTATCGCAAATATTCTCAGTTATTGGGTCTAATTTTCCAATATATGGCTTTGATCTTAACTGTCTGTTTAAGATAACTATGCCTGATTAGTGAACTGCAAACCAGATCACAATTGACTAGAATGGTTACATTGATCACTGTATAACCAACCATCCTGCTATAATGCTAGTCTTGTATAACTAAATTATTTAACTGTGTTTTTCTGTAGGGTGAAACGAAAATAAATTTTGAACAAGAAGTTCCAAGTATTCACCTCACGTGTAAAATATAAAACATCGATCAAGTGTTAGTTACCCACAAGTACCATACCTAATATTGACAAATATTTTGAGGTATCGAACCCTTAACACTACAATCATCATCATCTTTATGTCAGCCGTAGGACGTCCACTGTTGGACATATGCTTCCCAAAAGGATTTCTATTAAGACTGGTGGTGTGACGCTACTTAAATACTTTTAAATAAAATACATACATACATACATAGCCTTTTTCCCCGAGGGGGTAGGCAGAGGTGTATCCCACCCACATTTCGCCAGCTATGTTTGGTCCCATAAAATAGGGAGCGAGCCTATTGTCATCAACCGGGAGCATTTATTTACCAAACTCCGGGAAAATCTTAATACTGGAATTTCATGATAGAAAAACCCAATACCATTTTTACCCGACCCGGGAATCGAACCCAGGACCTCTTGCACAGCAGTCGTATACACTTCCCGCTGCGCCACCGAGGCAGGCAGTTTAAATAAAATTCCCGATGTAAACTCAAAATGAAGTACAGAAGACACTACATCACAAAACTTATGAATATTCTAATAAACTTCACCGTAAAACATACAAGTTAACATAAACAATGAATATCGTCAGTTAATATGATTACGGCGAAATGTTTTGCGCGTTAATTAATTTTGCGGTTGCCTGTACACAGTGCAACACGGGATAGATATAAGCTTCTCGTAATGATGGGTGGGAACTGTGACACGCGGCTACAGAGACCTTGTTAGGAATCACGGGAGTAAACAGTTCTATAGAAAACTTGCTAGTTAGACATCGTAATAGAATGACACTTTTTTTTCAATGAGTATAATGTTTTTGTACAGCTAGCAGCTTTAGCATACGATTCGCTTGACAGCTGCACAGTAGCATCATAATTTGCGCGTTGCTCCTATATTAAATCTTCCTCATCATCATCATTATAACTCATAAAAGTCCCACTGCTGGGAACGGGACTTCTCCAAAGAATGTGTGATTTGTTCTTACGTTCTTGTTTAATGTGTGTATGGTTTGTTTCTCGCAGTGCTCTTGTCTGTATATGGTTACTCCCTTAGTCGCCTTTTACGACACGGGTAGTGACATTTTGTATTCTTAATCACTACACGGATTGAAATTATTTTGATAAAATTAGTTCAAAGGTATACAGTTTTTTTATTATGGCAAACAAAATATAGGTAAATGCATGCATCAAAAGAATGTACCCTGCAAAGAATTCCATAGCTATACATTAAAAAAACTGAGAGATAAAAATGTCAGTACGTCTTTGTAGAAAGTACCGTGTAAATACGATCCAATTGCTAAAGCCTTTGCAGGTTCTACAAAAAAAACTGCCGCAAAATGTAAAAGTAAGGTTAAAGATAAAGATATTTCTTGCAGCGCGTTAGACAAATGACTCGGAAAAAGGCTACAATAACTTTGGTTAACTCGTAACAAGTGGAGACGCCATTTATCAAACACACTTTTATTAATGTTCAGATAAAAGTGCTTTTTAAATTAAAAACCAACTGTTCTGCTCGTTTCATTACTCGTTAGTTTTAATTAAATAGTAGTTATGATATTTGTGGAATGATTATCTTGTTCTTTTGGCAAGCTATCAAAAGGAAGTTTTTCCAGATATTTTGGTTTTCAAATCATCATATCAGCCCAATGACGTCCACTGCTGAACATAGGCTATACACAGCGAGCGATTTTGTGCCGCCCGCATCCAACGGCCACCCGCAATCTTTACCAGATCGTCGGTCCATCTACAGTACATAGCCCGCAGAACTGATAGCCGATGGGGCAATAAAGTTCTCGAGTGGCGGCCACGTACTGGAAAGCGCAGCGTGGGACGGCCCCCGCCAGATGGTTTTCAAATGCTGTATGGTAATTTTCAAGACAAGATGTCGCCCGGGGATTCGCTCACGTGTATCTTTGTTTGACCATTACTCAGCTCCTCTTGGTCTTAGCATGAAGTTATATAACCTATAGTCTTCCACGATAAATAGGCTATCCAACACAAAAATATTTTTTCAATTCTGTTCAGTAGTTCCTGAGATTTAGCGTGTTCAACCAAACAAAAAAACTCTTCAGCTTTATAATATCAGTAATATTAATACTGGTAGTATTGTTGAAGTTATGTAGACCAAGTTTTCTGTATCATGATGTCTAAAGAACAAAAAAGTATGGTAACTTCAAAGATCTTCACTTTTGCAGGGTGTAAATATCTCGTCTCTGTCTATCTTGGATAGAGACAGCAGCCTAGTATCTCTGTCATTCGCATCCATGGACAGCTGTTTTCATTTACCCTCATTTATTTAACTGCCTCAGCAGTGCTCATGGTTCATGTGTCCGATTACAGGGTTTTGCCAAAACGGTATTCGGTTTTTCTATCATGAATCTATCAATATCCGCTCGAAGTTTAGAAATGTGCTTGATTAATTGCAATAGGCTCCCCCCTATTAAGTATAAGGGAACTAACAAAGCTGATATAATACCTGGCTGTAATGCAAATGCACATCCCTTGGAGTTAAAAAATATGACGCTATATTATTCTTCGCCTGCTCGTGTACTTCTTCCAAAGTCTGTCTTCCAAAGAAAATGTCATCTGTCAAGGTAAAGAAATATTTACTGTATAATACATGGTTACAAAGATACTTACAGAACAATTGTGTACACGTGTTCATTTGATGGATGGCCCGCCACACTGGGCCGCAAACTTTCCTCGAATCAATCTTCCCAGAAAGGGTATCAAATAAGTTTATTACGATTACTTATATATTTGTTTTCCCCAAGTGTGTTACTTTATGAAAATATATATTTTTAGCTACGAACTATTTTTGAAAAGAGCGATGTTCTTTTTTGTAGCGTCCATCTATCTCTGTCATAAGTTATAAAATGAATCATGATTTCAGTCCTAGGACGTTCACTGTTCGACGTAGGCATCTCCAAGAGATTTTCAATAGGATCGGTAGATAAAATAATATTAATTTATATTAATTTAATTTTGTAATGAGAACAAAAATATATTCATATTTATTAACACTTCAATTAAAATAGCGTGATGTATAGTCATACACAACGGCGTAAAAAGCAAAAAGTGACGTAGTATTGTAGTGCACGCTAGCGTACATAAGTTTATCCCATATAATATAAAAATACTATTAAGCTACAAGCTGAGCTGGAAACCCTTTTTTTAGCACAGAGACATAATAATGCACTGCTAAATGTTTTTTTTTTTTTTTTTTTTCTGTACTTGTCTCGTGTGAAAAATAAAGCTTTTTTTCTTTCTTTCTATTACCTTTCATGTAGTTGTCGTCACCGTGACGTAGCGGTTAAATTAGCGGTGGCGTAAATTAGGTGAGGCTTATGTCCAGCAGTGGATGTCGTTAGGCTGATATGATATATGTAAATTACATTAACACAAAAACCAGTTATAAAACTACAAAAGATAAACGGCCTACGCAACAGTAGAAGAAAAGAAGCAAAGATACCATTCCCAAAGGACAACAATAAATATTCAACCAACAGCTAAACGGCATTGATGTTTTAAAACCTATTGGGAGATGATTGGAAAAGCTTTTAAGCTGTACAGTGAATATTTTAGATCAATTTGTCTATGCACTGGGTAGGAAAACTAGCGAATTGAATCGTAACTAAAGCTCCATTGTTTTGATTGAAAATAAATATAGATAGGGAAAACTTTCAAACGGTTGTTAAAATATCGATAACTGTTATTGCATTAATCTCTGTGATATTTTTTGTAATTGCCCTTCTTCAAACGAGGTTTTAAGAGAGCTATCCTATGAAGGTAGGCAGCGGCTTGGCTGTGCCCCTAACATTGCCAACGTCCATGAGCGGCGGTAACAACTTACATCAGGTGGGCCGCTAGCTCGTCTGCCACTTCACGTCAGGCAATAAAAAAATTGATATTATAGTCGCTTAGCCCGCGTTTCAGGCATAAGAGAATTCTTTTCTACGTACACTTAGCATACAAGATATAATTTCCTACATAAATATATAAGAAAAGACGATACATACATATATTATATTAACACTAGTATACACATTGCATAACAGAATTAGATGTGGCCCAAAAGTGTCGTTTCTCTGAGCATTTTTACCAGACGTTAGTTGTAACTTTGATTGATGTGGGGTCCCCAAGGCCGCTGCCCGGCCTCTCAGACCTACGGAGTACTACGGACCGACACGACGGGACTAATATATCTACATATTAATAAGGACAAAGGATAATGTATTTGATCATGAATAAAAGGATTGTGTCACTAATTTATTTTGAAAGTTATTGTGGGCTTAACATAGCACATGGAAGGTAGAACACATAGTTTTAAATATCTCTACGAACTTTAGATTTTTCTAAATTAAATATAAAATATACAAGTAATATTATTTTTAATTTAGTAGAACTTTAAACTAACAAAGCATTTTCAAGTAAATTTTGTTGTTGATAATAATAATAATACGTACTTGCACATTTTATTCTTTTGTAAAAATAGCCATTCTTACGTTTTCATATAACCCGTTTAATTTAACCAATAATCCAATTTTATCCAATAAACTGCAATCGATAATTCAATTATCGACTAAACCCTTGAACCAGACCTTCTAAACCTCTTACATGTAAAAACCCGTACTATCCACACGGAAACAGCTGACGATATTCACACGAAAGGAACATTGGGTATAAATCCTTATGAGACGTATGGGAGCTGCTTATCCCAATCGATAAAACGTGCCATGATTTACGATTAAACCGAGTGCGAACAAACTCTTATTTATCGCATCGAATGATGCTTGCGACCTCCTTGAAGAATATTTTATTTGCGTGTTTGGTCTATGTTATTAGGGGGCTCCTGACTCCTGTTTATGTGTTCCATCTATTGGATATAAATTGAGAAATAGCTCGATCCTATGCGATATTCTAGTTTTCATGTTTTTTTAATATTTTTTTCACCTTAATTTAATTATAGTTATTTTATTTTATTTTGTAACTTGGTAATTGGCAGCTGAAACTTCTTTATTATAGGTACTTTGTATATAGCTAAGCATTTTAAATAGAAGTGAAATTACCGTTTTCACTTTTCATATAAAATATTTTGTTTTTACACGCATAAGATGTAAATTAAATAAAACCAAGCGATTCATTTGACATAAATAGAATTTGATTATAAAACATCAATTGCAAAAATAATATTTCCGCTAGAACGTACCCTATTCCAACCACCAATACATTACTCTACCAAATAACACCAATTACGTAAGTACCTCGCTAAAACTCGCTATTAAATATATTAAATCATATATAGCCACATACGTAACAATGAGATATTTTACTATGAGATAAAAATATGATGGCAGTGTCAAAAGTTTCTTGGAATCTTTTGGTTTAATATTCGTTTTACTGTACGGTGGGGTGCTGTTAAGAAGGAATGAACGAAGCATGGATCGGAATATAAATGTAGACGCACACTTTACTACGTATCGTTTCTTCTGCGTATTATTTACGTTCGTGTCGTATTGTGCGAGATTCTGGTATTGTCTACGAGGCAAGAATATTGCGGTAGCCCAGTTTCCTTATGTTTATGTTGCGTGAAAATAATGAGATAGTGGACATTCGCGATTTGATCTATTTAATAAGATACCAGTTTTCTGTTGTGATTTTGTTTACGTGATTCTTTTTCTTATTTTCTATATTTATAGTCCTTTCTCATAGTTTACGATGACAGGGACCCAGACCATAATTATGTTTTAATAGTGTTAAAAAAAATTGTTGGCACAAAATCGCTCGCTGTGGCGGAAATTAGGTGAGGCCTATGTTCAACTTACAGTGGACGTCGTTGGGCTGATATGATGATGATGATGAATGTTGAAAAAAGAGAATATATAACGATTTAATTTCTAGCATGAGCCTATGGCTCGCTAGACCGAACTTAGTCCAAAATACCTTATTGTTTTTGGGTTTAAAAATTATACAAACTTTTCAATTTTTTCTCATTCATTCGGTATTGTACAAGAGACCGTTTTAGTTCAAGTTTATTTAATACATATCGTAATATTAAATGCAATCAAAACAGCAAAAAGCATCAACCGTTAGGAATATTCTATAAAGCGGTTTGTTAAATTGTGTTTTCGTTGAAACACAAAACAAAAACTCGTTAAAATTTACAGTTTTGAACATAACTAGTTTAACTACACGGCAGTAGTTACCTACTTCTATGAAGTCGTTAAAAGTTGCCTTATCTCGTTCACTGGAGCTTGTAGGTGGCGTCGAAATGACGTCGGCTATCAAAACAGCTCGGCGTCAATATGGCGGCGACGTCGACGTCGGCGTCAATGTGCAACAATGAGCAAATAGCCAGTGGCCAGACACGAACTGCAAACAAGTTGCTTCAGCGATGCGCTATCTTGCATACTTCGTGATAACTTTAAAGTTTTCGTGAAGATTTTAATGATATTTTGAATATTATTTAACTCTTTTTTTTGTCTTTAATTAGACATTTTCTCTTTTATAATAATTAAATTACGGTAGACATTGTTTTAGAACATGTTCTACAAGTCCTCTTACGTACTCCTATTTTTGTATATTTTATCATAATAAAGGCATTTACATTTAGTATTATTTTATTATTTCCAATCTTATATTCTTACTTGGCATCTGCCTGTTCTCATCTCTGCATCATCCAGAGGTTGGCTGGTAGAGAATGCTTTTAGCATTAAGTCCGCCTTTTGTACACAAATTTTGTGCAATAAAGTTTTATAAATAAATAAATAAAAAGTATTGTGTGGTATCAGTTCGGAAGGCAAGTAACGCAACATTGGTCAAACATCATGGATCACACGTCCAAATCCGGACAACCGGACGATCGACAGTCCAGACTTCGTCGGTTCTGATTCCTATATCCTTCTTTGTAATACATCACTTGTCATTTCCATATTTCACGGGAATTGATAATATATCAGTACACATATATTTATATGGATAGGTAGGTATATGTATTCACTTTGACCCGATTACCGATAAAAATGGGTAATGATTTTCAATTGCTTGTTATGTATGCAAATTGAATCATTTGTTTAAAATTTCTTAGCTACTTATTCCTCAATGCCTTAACAATAAAATAAAAAAATCCTACAGAGAAGTTACTTACAATTTAATTTTTAATTCTCTTGATTGGAATACCTAATATTAGAACATTTTTCTTCAATAGAATAGCTGATACGATATTAAATCGTAACTTGTTAACTGAAATAAGACATTCCAAATGTACAAAGTTTTAAAAATAAAATAAAATATGAAAATTATCTACGTTTGATTTAAACTGAAATCTCCCACTTTAATATTCTTAATCCAAGCATACTGATCGAAATGCTTCACAAAAGAATAAAATAGTGCAATGGAACTTGCAGTTGAAAGCATTCTACATAAATCAAGGGTCGCTACGTTACCAACCATAGTACGTACTAGCCTTGGCTCGGAAATACCTCGAACGAAATAAAAAATATCATGAACGTATTACCAGAACTACGGATCCAACACATTACTCGATATTCGTAATGGAAAACGAAGAATGCCAAAGCTATTTTCACGAACGATTTTCATATTCAAACATTGAAAATGGAATTTTTCTAATAAAAATTGTTTGCGACCTATCCGATGTGTTTCGATTTTAATTTACGGCGTTTCTGGAGTATAATGGAGCTTAACTTGTAACCCTTTGAGAAATCAGAGCGGGTCGATTGGACCCCGCGGGAAATGTTTCAATTAAGTCAATTACTTGTTGATTGTCTACTGATAACATAACATTCGAATGCCAAATTGATGCCAGCTCACATAGCTCGTTTATATAATATTTTTTTAATATCTAAGATGGAATCATTAGTGAAACAACCTGGTTAGCAACAGACTGTATAATCAAGTACAGGTCTACATTTACCCACTAAGACGATAATATATAAATATTATCGACGATAATATAAATACAAATTAGTTTATACAAGTTATACAAAATCGTTTCAAACACCACAAACAATCTGTATATTTATGTAATAGACGCCAACTTTTCAAATGTAGAAGTTAGTGCCAGTTAATTATATTTTTATGGCACGCCAATCTTATAGTTTCCTTTTGTTAATTAGATATACCATCATACGGGAATTTGACAATGATTGCGACATCTCAATATCATTCTTCATTAAATTTAAACTTGCCAAACTCCGTCATTCATTGTATAAACTTGTGTTTCACACAGTTCTCGGGTTATCAACACTGTAAAATTTAATTTAGCGATAAAATCTAATTACTACTGGCAATAAACAAATGGCACTAGGATGGAGTCTAATCAAAAAGTAATTTAATACCGCTCCAAAGTTTATTTCGAGTTTTTGGTGAAATTAACTGTAAATCATCTTGAGTTACCGGTGTTATTTGTAACACGAGAAGTAAAATATATTTTAACGACTGTGCGTTGCAAATAAAAAATAAATACATTCTGTACATACTTTCTTTTTTCTTTGTTTTAAAGTCAACAAAATCTTATTTGAGAATTACCTTGCAAAAAGTATTAAGTTATGAAAAACCAGACTTAATTAAAGCAGAAAATTAGATTAAATGGAAGATTCCCATCAATCAGGCCGAGCTCGGCGTTAATCCTCAAAAAAATGATAATCTCATCGAGGCTGGCCATTAATGTGGTAATTAAACTTTATTGTTTTTTGTTTACACACAGTTGGATGCGAAGTACCCTTTAATAATTAATATTGTGGAACAAAGAATGTGCGGGGTAATTACTGGCCGGGTATTACTGGTGAGCAGGTGTGGGGTAACACTGGCTAATGAGCTCGTAAATTGAGAGCGGGGTCTCTTAGACCCCGCCGCGACATTTGAAGGTTAAGTTTTGTGAAATATAAATACGCCTGTGTGCTAAATTTCATACAGATTTTTTCAGCCATTCTGCCGTGATTGAGTAACAAATCCAATCCATCCATCCAAACTTTCAAATTTATAATATTAGTTGAATTATAATTAAAAATAGTAACTTGAATCCCTTACTGATTCTTTTTGAAATACAACTGAATCAGTTCGCTTTAAAAATACATTCAAGTTAAAGTATCATGTCTTTGAACGCCAAGTGAATTACTTAACCAAGTTGATACAGCGGGGTTATTGTGAGTGGATAGTGTAGCGATTTTCATTAAAATAGCCGCCGCAGCAGTGTGCATTATTATGCAAATGCCGCGGCGTTGCTTGCCGCCGGCGTCGTGGCGCCGCCCTCAGATTGTGGGCGCTGACTCACTGTTAGCGGGCACAGGACTATCGAAGATAGATACTATAAATGTACATGTCAAATTCGCACATCATATTTTTGAGTTATTTAGTCAGTAAAGTATGCTTATTAAAATAAATGTAAAAATCGCTATAAATATTTAAAACAAGTTGTAAAATATTTGTTTAGATGTGATCGTTTGCGACATTCATAATTCTCATTTTTTTAACACCATTGTTTGCTACAAATAGCAGCTAAAACTTATCCTACGTATTTACGTATAGATCAAATTAATTAGTAAATGTTTACCAATTTCCCCAAACAAAGTCTTAAAAATCTGTTTACTTTTATGAATAAAACCCAGAACACTTGCTTACAAAATTGTTTAAAGCCGCTTATCGCTAACACTGGCACCACCGCACAACTCCGTCAGACCTCCGGTTTATAAATCCGCCAGGGCTCGCTTCGCTGAATTTCCTCTGGCTTTTTCACTGTTTGTTTTTGTGTCATATTTTATACGATTATTTTGACTTCTCAAATTTATTTTTGAAATGGAGCTGGGTTTAAAATTTTATATTTTACTTGGCTGACTTTTGATCGCATAACGATATACGCATATATTTAAGTTTAACCGTTTTCATGTTGACTGTAAGAGAGCCACGGGTTCAACTATTGGCAGATAAGTGTCTGGTAAACTATCTCCTCTCTCTTTTTCTGCAAGCAGCGCTAAAAAAATAAAACATATTAAGAAAAAAAACAATGTTATGTGCTGGTAGAAACGACAACCAAAATAGCAAAATAGCTTCATTCTCATATTACATTTGTGTATGAAATAAAAAAAAACCGGCCAAGAGCGTGTCGGGCCACGCTCAGTGTAGGGTTCCGTAGTTTCACGTCCGTCACAATAAGTGTTCCCACTTATGAGTTTAAAGGTGGGTATCCATACTATCCATTATGTTCGCGATCCAGCAGCGCTCCGCGCTCCTGCAACAGCTCCCGGTAGTGGGTACGTGCGCGAACACGGAGCGTGCAATATTGCACGCTCCGCGGCAGTCGTTCCGACTCGTGACGGTTTTTAGCGCGAACACAAAGGGGAGCGCAGTGTGTCAAAGGGGAGCGCATGTAAAGGGCGCGCGACAGATCCATTGGATCAGTTGCAGGAGCGCGGAGCGCTGCTGGAGCATGAACATAGTGGTAACCCAACTTAAAAAAGACAGACAGAGTTACTTTCGAATTTATAATATTAGTTAGGACTCCTAAGACTACGACTAGCTGTGCCCGCGACTTCGTTCGCGTGGTTATCGAAAACTAAAATGCGTCTAAAATAAGTCCTTTAGAACCTTTACTACCTCGTACGTGCTCGTACTTCAAAATTTTCAATCAAAGTTCGAATTGTTCGAAACCAAATCTTCCAACCAAACGATTAACGATCAAGACTTTTAACGACACTTTTAATACTTTCAATTTCAACACTCTATCTAACCCGCTTTGATTACAAACATGGGAGAGGGTCATTCAGTCACGGAGAATCTTAACACCGCGATTCAGGAAAATGACGTCAGATGCACAACGCCATCTATCGAAAGAGACAACAGACAGCCATTCCAAGAATGCTGAAAATGCGTCTGTTGGTCATTGTCTGTTGGTTATACTTTAAGTAGCACCCTTACAATTTCTTTTTAAATATTTTCGATTTACTAAAACCATTTCTACCTTTTGCTATCACAACTTTTAAAAGTTATCTTGTGAAGGCATTTATTAATAAGTACCAAGTACCATATTCCTTTGATAGATGTCGTTGCATGTCTCATTCTTGATCATAATGATAAAGTTCTTGAAAACTATAAATTCATGAATTGGGTTACTAATTAATACATAGACGTGCCAGAAGTTTTCGATGGTAATTTTGAATTGCGAGAACCTATTTTAATAATTATTTTTTTGTTTGAAAAAAGATACGTTCAGGATAATAAAATATTATGTAAACGAAGTTAAAAAAAAAATACGGGCAAATGAAACTTGACCTCTGGATTGTATAGGCGCTCATACGATTCAGGGACCAAATTATATTGGTTAACTGCAGTTTCCATCTGTTGTTTCCATCCAAGTTCAAAATAATTTTCCTAGAAAGTCCTTATAAAGTTCTACTTTTCAGATTTTTTTCGTATTTTCTAAACTTATGGTTCAAAAGTTAGAGGGGGGGGGACGCTTTGTTTTTTACTTTTGGAGCGATTATTTCCGAAATTATTGACATTATCAAAAAATGATTTTAGTAAACCCCTATTCATTTTTAAATACCTTTCCAACAATATATCACACATTAGGGTTAAAATTAAAAAAAAAAACACTTCCCACTTTACATATAGGGGGGCTACCCTAATAAAACATTTTTTTCCAATTTTTATTTTAGCACTTTGTCGGCGTGATTGATACACATATTGGTCCCAAATTTCAGCTTTCTAGTGCTAACGGTCACAGAGATTAAGCGAGGACGGACAGACAGACAGACAGACAGACAGACATGGCGAAACTATAAGGGTTCCTAGTTGACTACGGAACCCTAAAAAACTATATTTAATATTATAAAGCTGAAGAGTTTGTTTGTTTGGTTGAACGCTAGGATCTCAGGAACTGACGGTCCGATTTGAAAAATTCTTTGTGTTGAATAGTCCATTTATCGAGAAAGATAGCCTATAATATAACATCACGCTACGGCCAATAGAAACTGAGTAGTGGCCAAATAAAGACAGACTAGTATAGTAATAAACTTCATTTACGATGCAACAGAAAACTACGTAATTGTTTGCATAGAAACAATTAAAACTGATATAAGTTATGATTTTCCCTAATTATGTACTCACACAGGTTAGGCTGAGGAAAAATATCACTTGAAATTTTCAATAGCATTTGGAGACTCCAAATGCTACTGAAAATTTCAAGTGATTTTTTAAAAATGTGTCTCTTCAACGGCAACAGTCTCGCCCCCTATTACATGGGACCAAAGATAAGTCAAAGTCAAATCTTTTTATTTCATTTTGATCACATTCATGATACTTCCTACATTTGCTGTGCCCGACAGGGCCTATAATGAAGCCTGTAATTATTATACCATCTAATTGACATTGTGGAATGCAAATAAAGTATTGAGTACTTATGAACGTCATACAAAACCAAAAAAACAAGGTGTCAGCTAATTTGCCTACGGTCAATTCACTGACAAGGTTGAGTTCTGAGAAGAACTTGGCAAGAAACTCAGGCCACTCTTTTTAATCGCCATAGTAGTTACAATTTCAATTGGTTTTTTTTTATACCACGACGGTGGCAACCAGACGTACGGTCCGTCTGATGGTTACAGTTTGAAATAGAATAGATGCACGCGAAATGTATGTGATGCGATACACTTCTGCCTACACGTTCAAGAAAACAGCGTGATGCTATGTTATGTTGCTGGTACAGTCGAGTTCATTAATATATTGGCACCATCATTAGATATTTTTGCTGAAAAGGGTGACTACAACTTATTGCATAATGTACAGCATATTTTATTGAACCATTCATATGAGGACATATATATTTAATCCATAGGTTCTATAGTATTTATTGAGCTATTCAACGCTCATAATATTTTGAATTCTTGATGGTGCCAATATATTAATGAACTCTACTGTACCATAATTATATATAAAAGCTGTACGAGAAGTTGTCAGTAGTTGTGTCCGCTCCGTCACTCCTTGTACGTTCAATCCACAATTCGTTTTATTCGGTTTCCGCTCTTCTGATTACTGACGTTTTCTTAACGCCCTCTGTTTTCTCGACGGTATTTGTACACACACATTTTTTTACTCAACAATTCTTAAACAACAATGTTGTTGTTACCTACACTTAATGAAAATCTGAAATGTCGATATCATCTGTATAATATAATCTGAAGAATTTATAGATTAAGCTACGATTCAGACCAACCGGCTCGCATCGGCCCGCGCCGGGCGGCATTTTACAATGCGTTAAAGAACATTGAAATGTATCAACAGTAATTACAGTTCATATTTGCATGCAACTTACGGTCGGAGCCGGTCGGCCGTCGCCACGCGTCGCGGGATGCCGACGGAGGTAACTATGCGTAAGTTGCATGCAAATATGAACTGTAATTACTGTTGATACATTTCAATGTTCTTTAACGCATTGTAAAATGCCGCCCGGCGCGGGCCGATGCGAGCCGGTTGGTCTGAATCGTAGCTAAAGCTGTGCTACATGGCTGTAAACTTGGCTTCCACAGAGGTGCCCTTGGAGGATTCCAACCGTGTAGCCGGCTGTTGTAAACCAAATTTCATACAAACTACGCGGATGGCAACCAGCAACTCAAGTTTATAACAGTGTAGAACACCTATTAACGAGCCAAAGGTAAAGTAAACGGAGAAATTAAATGACTCAATTATTTTCTAATACGTAATTATTTCTCACTAACAGAAGTACCTCGCTATCCAAATGGCTGCACCTAACATGCATTCATTAGCGCAGTGTAATTAACAACCAAATATAATGAGATCCGATCGTTCCGTTCAGTTCCATTTGCTCTAAATTTAATATTAAATTCATAATTAACTTGAACATTGAGCAATAATGATAATATCTGTCTACTTACACTACACTACTACAATGGTTTTACTTGTTTTGTGCTTGAATTTATTTATTTAGTAATGCTCGGGGCATCGCTCCGATTGATCTTTGTTTGGCAACTACAATAAACTAAATGAAATCTCGTTTATTCATCTAGGTTACAAAGTAACACTTATGAAAGTCACAAGATAAGAATGTAACAGTTATCCGAAAAGTAGTGTCAGCAAATTTGCCTACGACCAGTTCGCTAACGTGATATTATATAGCCTACAACCTTCCCCGATAAATAGGCTATTCAACACAAAAATATTCTTTTAACTCGAACCAGTAGTTTCTGAGATTAGCGCGTTCAACTAACCAAGCAAACAAACTCTTCAGCTTTATAATATTAGTACTGATATTCGACTTTATGCACATTGGTACATGGGCTGTCTTAATATCGTATTTTGACCAGACTACCTCTTGTCAGGTAGAAGGACGATCTGTTATAATCTGTGGAGACATAGTCAAGCTGAAAACTCCCAATAATACTCATAAAAAAAAATTCAGCGGGGTGAAAAAAATATTTAATCTAGTTTTATTAAAACTGACGCAGTTGAAACCCTATTTTACGGGGGACTTAATTAAATCGGCGCTACATGGATCGGCCCTCTGTGCACAATTCGACCTGTAATATAATTTCATACGTTATATAAACTATTTTTAACAAAAAAATATTAAAACGACTTCAAATCAGTACTAAAAAGCGAAAAATAAACTGATATAGATATTTAATTCCAAGAAAAAAATATCTACCTACCTGTTTAAAGTATAATACCCTATTACCAATCTGTTTGAAGTCGGTGCCAAGCCTAAAGAGTTTGTTAAGCTACGTACTAGTACGTACATCTGTTACCGCTCGCTACTTCACATCACCTCGCACTTGCATGTGATCGTACCTAGTGGACGGTTCATACCGAGTGATACAACCTCATTAGGCTGGCACCGACTTCAAACAGATTAGTAATAGGGTATTATACTTTAAACAGGTAGGTAGATATTTTTTTCTTGGAATTAAATATCTATATCAGTTTATTTTTCGCTTTTTAGTACTGATTTGAAGTCGTTTTAATATTTTTTTGTTAAAAATAGTTTATTTTTCCATTTTTAGTGTACTTTTTATCTAGCTGATTTAGTAATACTGGCTGGCAAAATAAGACGGAAAACCGAAATAAAGAATCTTCGATAGAAAAAAACGCCTATTTAAATATTCTAACAACACAACCTGATAGTAGAATAGAGGAATCCAACTCTCAGCTTTTTATGTCTTTCTTTTTTCCTATAAAATGCGACAGGTAACAAGTATACGTATAGAATGCAGGTTAGATACTAAGTATATTGAAAACTTAAAATATCATCTAAGAAATCCTTTGAATTATACAACTTTATCTTCCATCAAGAGCTCTCACCTCAGTCACTTGAAAGAATACAACTTACAGTTTACACATGGATGTGATATTTAAAGAAATAATCTTATTACTCCTAACCGTTAAGGAGTTTACCTTCCAGTGACAGCTTACCTGAATATCCTACAAGAGTACAACTATCGGTTTATATGTACCTATAATGTTGAAAGAATTATCCTCCAACTCCTAACACTTAAGAAGTTATGCCTTCCATCATCAGCTCATCAACAGGAGATGATGACTATCAGACGTAAATACCTAAATAACTTCAGAAAATAGATGAAACAGGTAACATGTGCCTATAAAATTTGAGGGTTGCCCTCGATTTCCCTGAGATTCCATCATCAGAACTTAACGTGGTGAATAGGGGACCAATTCGGAAGTATACCCTTTCAAACAAAAAATGAATTTTTCAAATCGGTTCAGGCATCTCCGAGTAATCGCTGAACATACATAAAAAAAAAAAAAAATACATACAGTCGAACATATAACCTCCTCCTTTTTTGAAGTCGTTTAAAAAAGGACGATAATTAAGTTGAGGAGAAATTATTTGACCCATAACCTCCGACTGGCCTGTTGGTCCAGTGGTTAGTGACCCTGACTGCTAAACCGGAGGTCGTGGGTTCGATCCCCACCCAGGACAAATCTTTGTGTGATGAGCATAAGGGTTTGTTCTGTGTCTGGGTGTAATTTATCTATAATATGTATGTATTTACAAAAAAGTATTTAAGTAGTATATCAGTTGTTTAGTACCCACAACACAAGCAAATATAATTGCTTAATTTGGGACTAGATGGCGCTGTGTAAATGTGATAGAATATTATTATTATATATTATTATATAACCTACCGAACAGTCGCTTAAGTTGAATATTCGCAGTTGAAAATCACACTGTATATTTAACCTCTATCTGTATAATCTAAAAAATCTGTGGTAGAATATTATTAATCTAACTTTTCGTTGTACACAATATTCATTATTATTTAGATTACGAAACCTAGTCGTTAAGCGCACAAAAATCAATCTAAATTTGATTAATAACAGAACGCTATCAGTGCGACCGCAGCATTTGAAAAATAAACGTTGGCGATCTTATTTACAGAGTAACTAATTTAATTCGAATAAAACGCTGTATCGATTGCAGCGGGCTTGCTTTGCTACTGAACGCTTTGATTCCGAAATGAAAATAAATTAATAAGTCTTAGCGAGCCCGTACAGACCAGATCAACTTTTTGTAAATTATAAGTAGTAGAAAGTTAGCAAATAGTTACTTCGACTACCAATTAAATGTTTTACTATATAAGGGGCACTTACATTGACAATTATTTCAATTAACAATTTTGGGATTCCCCTTTTAAAAACCAGCAAAACTTATTTTAAAAAGAACGATGTAATTTTAAGCGGTTACATGCGCAATGCATTCGTTGGAAAGAAAACTCTCATACTGGATCGTCATCATCATCATATCAGCTGTAGGACGTCCACTGTTGGACATAGGCCTCACCAAGAGATTTCCAATAGGACCGGCCGTATGCGGTTTGCATCCAGCACGCTCCTATCAAAAGTATATAAGTCCTGTCTGTATGACTTTAATCGAATTCACATGCGTAATTACAAATACAAGCGTATTGAAACTCCTTATGTGTAACCGCCCTAAACCGCTTCTAAAGTCGTTCAAACCGCTCGTATATTTGTATAACTAAGTTGCGTCCGCCTTTAAGCACTGGACGTCGCAAACTCGAAGCGGAAACTTTTTAAATATCATCCAAGTACTCTGTAAGTCTTACAATGGAGGAGTGCTTGTCTCCAATACTGAAATGAGAGTCGACAAATATTTTTAGAAGTTAATATGTTTGGTTCAGTCGTTAGCCTTGTTTACTGACCGCGGCAAATATTTGCGTAACAAATTCTCTTTTTCCTTTGCTTCATTTACGATTTGAAAATATGTAATAATGTTGGTATTGCGAAAGATATTACGAATTTGCGCTCGAAATTGTTTGTTTTAGACTCGTGACTAGAGAAAATATGGAAATATTACTCTGATGTTGATTAATATTGAATTCTCGTAACATTTGGTACTGATGTAGATTTGAGTTGTCTGCAAATCTTTATTTAATATACAGTTTATGGTTTGCTGATATCTTATATATGAAATAAATAACTTTTTACCCGACTGTCAGGACGTGTATTGTTTTTCGCGCGTATCTTGTATGTTAGTAAATTTCTTTATTCGCACGAATCTTCCAAACGGCTGGATGGAATTTGACAATTAGGGTATCGTTAGATTCGTCTAGAAAATCCATGTGTCCATAGAAATGTTTTAAGAATAAAAATACTTAAACGGAAAACTA
Source organism: Laspeyria flexula (assembly GCA_905147015.1). Classification (NCBI taxonomy): domain Eukaryota; kingdom Metazoa; phylum Arthropoda; class Insecta; order Lepidoptera; family Erebidae; genus Laspeyria; species Laspeyria flexula. Next base: position 2,602,070 of record LR989964.1, on the reverse strand, counting down.
ACTAACTTAAAAACTAAACTTTTGAAGCCAAATTGTAAGAAGTTAAATAAATATTTATATATTTACAAAAAAAAAATATTTAAGTAGTATATCAGTAAGTTATTTACTACCCATAACACAAGAGAACATAATTGCTTACTTTGGGTCTAGATGGCGCTGTGTGAATGTGGTAGAATACTACTATACTATACTATATTTGACCTGCATTGTACACCTCTAGTGGGTCGGTAAGTAACCTAGGGAACTATGCCGATAGTAGGATTACTTGCCCCTAGTGTGTGCGGTGTGCCTCGGTAACTTAGTGCCGGCTTAGCTTGTGAACTTACTGCTTTCTGATAAAGAGTCTTGAGCTAAGCTTTATATGGGGTACATAGTTTTTTTTAAGTTTAGGATATTGTTGTGAATGAAGTAATTAGTTCATCCCCACACCTTGGAACCGAAATGGTCTCGTACCGCGCGGTTCCAGAGGAATTTCCTCCCAAGAACTATCAGGTTGTGGAATGAACTCCCTAACGAGGTTTTCCCAAGGGACTACAGTATGGGGTTCTTCAAAAAAGGAGTGAATAGGTTTCTTAAGGGTCGGCAACGCGCTCATGATGCCCCTGGTGTTGCAGGCGCCCATAGGCTACGGTAACCGCTTACCATCAGGCGGACCGTACGTCTGTTTGCCACCGTCGTGGTATAAAAAAAAAAAAAACCTGATTTGGATTGTAAAAAACTAAAGCTTACCAGGTTATTTAGGTAAGGCGGAATGCGTAACGCATTTTCTATCTAAAAAAAAATGGTCGGGTAGTTTAGTTTAGGTCTGTATACTGGAATTTTTTAATAAGAAAATGATAAAATTTGAATATTATCTTACAGAAATTGGTACATATATAAAAATCAGCAGTCAGAAAATAAGAAAAGTTTGTAACAATTTTAGGTACTGTTGTGTATGTGTATTTGTAAATAATACTTGAGCTTACTAATAACTGTATATTTACGGAGATTATAATTAAGTGTACATTAAAATATAACATTAGCAGTCGTAGTCAAAGTCTCTGTAGGAAGGAAGTGACAGCGAAGATACTAGAACTCTTTTGCAGAGTGTTCGGATACACACACCATTCGTATTCTATAGTGCATTCGGATATTAGTATATAACAGGTACCTACCTTTAGTACCGGATATCCAAAAATTGGCCGTCGGTACAAGTTAGCGAGTATGCGGTCGTTCATAGTTCATACTTATACTACCTTCTCGTCTACATTTTGTTTCTCAGAACATAAGTAAGGTCTGGGAGCTCTGGGATCTTGTTCCATTAAAATATATACTAATAACGCCACTGTTTGGTACAAAAAAGTATATAATAATAATAAATAATAATAATCTACCACATTTACACAGGGCCATCTAGTCCCAAATTATGCAATAAGCAATATTAGCAATATTTGCTTGTGTTATGTGTACTAAACAACTGATATACTACTTAAATACATTTTTTTTGTAAATACATACATATTATAGATAAATTACACCCAGACACAGAACAAACAATTATGCTCATCACACAAAGATTTGTCCTGGGTGGGGATCGAACCCAGGACTTCCGGTTTAGCAGTCAGAGTCACTGACCACTAGACCAACAGGCCAGTTAAATATAGAGGCACTCGTAGCACTGTGGTACCGAGATGTTCGTTACGATCTTCAAAGTTAAGCAACACTCAGTAAGGTCAGTCCATGATGGGTGACCGTTGGTGGCAAATTTCATTCTCGAGCGTCTCCGTGCTTCGGAAGTCACGCAAAACCGTTGGTATCACTTAATGTGGTAGTCGTTAAGTCAAGTTGGAAGCCTTCTGAGCGACTTGATAAATTCCAACACCAGGGTCTTTCCAAGCCCACACGATAAGAGAAAGTATATAAAAATTCAACGTACTAGGGTAGTATTGCGTAAACGTTCTAGATCCCGACACCCAAAATAAATAATAAACACGCGGCGAGTAATTTAGCCGCGCGCGTTTTTTTTTTAATTGACGCAATGACGCGCCGACATGAAAACAATTCCGCGTGTCCCCTGTATCGGCAAATTGACTGTGTTATTTATGTACATCGAACAAACCGTCGGGTTCAATGAAAGATGGTTCCTTTATAACGTATGGAGGGAAACGATAAAGCTTTACTTATTTCAGTGTTTTAAAGTAGCTTTGGAAATGAAATGCTATTTAATTGAATGCAGTTTTCATATCATCAGCCCATGCATGACAGTTATAACACATACCCAATCATGCATCGTAACTTACACTCACACTCATATACACGCATTCTCGCACTCACTCTCACACAACACACACCAGTTTAATTTAATTTGTTTAATTTCTTCACATTTTCATTTACTATTATAATTTCTTAGTGTTTTATTATTTTGGTGCTTTACATTCTTTATTATTTTTGGAAAATTTATTGTAACTCGGGAGAGGGCGTTGGTATCTGTAACAGTTTTATTACTTTCTCAGATATCATCGTTTCAATTGTTATTTGTAAAACTTGTTATTTATTCCAAATAAAGATTATTATTATTATATTATTATTATTAAGAGAAGTTACTACAATGACATTTCATAAGTATATAGGTATTAGGTACATTTCTTTAATTCAACAACTCTTCTTTTATGCACCACCTACTTTGACATCTCTGCATCACGCTATAGGTTGACTGCCTCTGGCATTAAGGCCGCCTTTGTACATGTCTCTGTATATAAAGTATCAATAAATAAATAAGTAAATTATGCAGCCTAATTGGAATAATAAAAAAATATAAAAAAAAAGATTTTTTAAGGACAAGCTTTCAATTAACAAAAACGTGAACTAAACGGCTTCATATTGGACAACCATAATGACACTATGCCGGTCGACACATTCTGAGAAGTAATCTAAGAAATTGGGTAGGTATTAAATTTATGACGCTATATTTGGCTTTAGTTAAATATACCTTTTTTTTTAAAAAGACAGCGCCCGCACTAGGGAACAAGCCCTGTGTCGCGGGGAGCTTTACAAACATGAAACTAACGGACACAAAGTACACCCAGACTAGAAACAAATATCTATGAATCACACAAATATTTGTCTCGTGTGGGAATCGAACCCACGTCACCCAGCACGGCGATGTAGTGGCGAGGCGACCACCTTAACCACTGCGCCACGGTGACAGTTAACCAGCTTTAGACAACAAGCTTTAGATGTCCGTCATCACCAAAGACCTAAAAAGTAGACCACATCGACCCAAATAGCTGCGTATGGAAATAGTAATGACGGATAGAGCCGACCCCAAATGACATGGGATAAGACTAGGCAAAGTGAAAGAGAGAGTGTCTAGCTACTTATAAAATACCGTTAAAAATAAATGGCATTATGTGGGAACACACAAACACACAGCCTCTCACCCCAAACGCATTAACCGTCTCCGTTCCGTCGTGAGTAAAAATACCATTTATCATCGTCATTACAAATTTACAACTCATACAAGCCCCACTGCTTGGATTTTCTTTAAGCATTTTGGAGGGAATTTAGCCTACCATACGACGCTGGCCAGACAGGTTGGTATAGGATTTGTTTCGAATTTTCCTTTTCTCGCAGTGCTTTTGTCATCTTAATATTACTCTTTAGTCGCCTTTTACGTCACACACGGGTAGAAATGGGGTAGTGACGTTATGTATTCATAATCCATTATCATCGCGAACGTAATAATTATACTCTTATTTAATTTTATTTTTCTTTTACAGGTAAGTCTTTAATATAAAGGACAAGATCAATAAACGTGGTAAGCACAAATAGTGTAGAACTTTAATAAAATCAATCAATGGATATCAATTTATGAGGAGCAATCGACATAGTTTAACGACATTTTCTCCAAAGAGGCAGGTGTTACGAAAATCCGCGTCGATACGTCATCCAAAACATAACCGCTTTAATATAAGATGTTTATCATTAAATGTACGTCCCATGGACACTCGAAGTTAAGTACTACATCCACCATATACAAGTAGAAAATTCACTGTTTCTATTCTCAATATTTAATACTTTTGAACACATCCCTGACTTAGTCACGTGATTAATGTCATAATTTGGCTCATTAAGATAGATAGATCGAATAGATGACCATTTGTCTTGCCCCACTGTACAGACACACCCATAATTTTAACCGACTGACCTTGCTATATCACAGGTCATACATATATCACGTCTGCACAATCGAGGTAGTAATAAAACTCGCTAAAAAATAAATTGAGACAATTATTTACAGCACAGCGTTTCATTGCTAATTATACGTAAGATAAATAATACGCATTAGATTAGGTCATTTGTAAAAAGTTTTTATGAGAAAATGAATATTACACTCGTATGTTGCGATGCTCCTGATATATGTATGAACATAGGCTCGGAGGGTTATTCTCTCTCAGACTAGTTGATAGTTGTCGTTATTAGCGGTTATTAGTCCAGTCGATCCAGGCAAGGCAAAGATACTCGTAGAAAGATAGTAAAAAAGATAAGTGTAGTATAATATGTATATAACGCGATGGTGGCTGAATGGATAGAAGAGAGAGAGGATAGAGGAATCGGCGTGCTAATCACGCGGTCCGAGTTCGATCCCGACCGGCAATACCAATGTGGATTCCACTTTGTTGAATTTATATGCACTAGTCAAGTGACTTACCATCTGCTAACGGTGAAGGAAAAACATCTTGAGGAAACCCACATACCCTAGAAGTAATTCTATGAGTATGTCTGATCCACCAACCCGCACTAGGCCAGCGTGAGTGGATTATAGTCTAAACCCTCTCAGCTCTCTAGTTAGAGGAGAGGAGACCCGAGCCCAGCAGTGGGACTTAATGCTGATGATGATGATGATGAATATAATATGTAGGTAATCATCAGCATATCAGAGGGGCTAGACGAGTGGCAATCTATTCGATATCTCTATCCTAACGATATGCCAAACTAGTACATTGATCACGTGACATGTCGATAGCTTATGTCAGGGACATGTTCTTATGTATTGAAGTGACATTCAAATATTTCGAATAGCGTCAGTGATTTCCTACTTGTAGGGGTTTGAACATTGACGTCCACTGTTCAACATAGGCCTCGCCTAATTTTCGCACCCGGCGAGCGATTTAGTTAGGTTGCAAAACTGTAAAATATTTTCGTCATTTTTTTGAGTTGGAACTAATTTTGTTTTGACAAAAGAAGAATGTTCGTCAAGAGTTATTGTTGTGTACAGTCATCATCGTTTGCTATTCGTTAATTTGGACGAGAAATATGGCGCAACTATGTATTTTAAATGAACAGGCCTTTGTTAAGTAGTTAATCTTTGTAGTTCAGACCTTACGCAAAAACTCATAAATGAAATCCTAACTGATTACCTATCTCATAGTTTCTAAAATACAATTTAGATACATATATTCAGGCTTGTCTCCTATTTGGATAGGCAGATCATGATACTCAAATAACAGCGATCCAAATAAGTATCTTTTGCTTTTTTATTCAATATTTTCATGTAAAAAAAAGCCGTTTGTCATGGCTTCGGGTACAATTTTTTTTTTGTACCTAAGCTGAATCCACGTCTCTCATGGACTACTAACCCCAACTGCTGCAATAGAAAAAAGTTGATACTACTGGTTTTGGATACTCTCAAACAAAATTTGACTTAAAATATTAATAGGTATAAACAGGTATTATATTTACTTTTCTAATGGAAACGAATTATTAGGTATCATACAATTAATTGGATTTTAAACAAATGCTTTGATCCCGTGGGAGTACCCGTATGAGTGCCTACCCTATTAAGTTTCATCCAATTAAAATATCCGTATTCAAAACTATTGGAATGTCAAGATTAGAAAATGCCATTTAGAGAAATGGACGTTTTGTTAATTCACTTATTTGTTTATATTTGATTCAGTCATTTTATTCAATTTAATATTATTACATCATACATATAAATAAAATATAGTGGTAGCTTAGAATTGGCTCTTAGGATGCAAATGTATGGTAGAAAAAAAAAACTCGAAACGCTGCCAGTGACGCCTCGTGGAAATTTGAACCAATAAGATTTGATCGCTTTTGTAGTGCATTGAGATAACCTCGGGCATGTAGTTTGACTTGCATACAATAGAATAGACTTGAACATTGGCCATTCACAAATCTTTATATTAGAAACATTCGTCATCATCATTTCAACCCATAAAAGTGCCCAGTGATGGACACGGGTCTCCTCCAAAAAAGAATGTGGAGGCAATTTAGCCTACTATACAACGCTAGCCAGACGGGTTGGTATAGGGTTTGTTTCGAATTTTCCTTTTCTCGTAGTGTTCTTGTTTGCATAAAGTTAAGGTTCCTTAATAGCCTTTACGACACCCATGATTTGATTTGGAGTAGTGACATTATGTATTCTTAATCCGTCACTAAACAGATATAGAAACTTTAATACCTGTGAATTCAGCCTACCTTTCTCGATTCAATAATTTATGTGTTTAGTTAGACGATAGTTCGCGTTCGGTTCAAGCAGGGAAGTAATCAATCATCGACTAAACATTAAGTTGGCGATGTTACAACCTTGTTATTTTGTTTATTTATGTTGACAATCTGTGAGGCTTTATTATTGACAGAGTCAGGGGCGGACCATGAGTTTGTGGGGCCCTGGGACTCACACTACTCGGAGACCCCTAGGGGGTCTGTCTATATTATCAATTAACTGCCATTAAATTGGATGCGGGCGGACAAAATCGCTCGCTGTGACGGAAATATTAGGTATGGCCTGTGTTCAACAGTGGACGTCATTGGGCTGATATGATGATGATGATGACAAAAAACCGGCCAAGTATAAAGTATTAAAAAAAGGAAAATATATAATTAAATAAATATTTTATAAACATAACCATAGGTATGATTTTTTTATTCACAATGTTTTCTATTGGGACTGGGGGCCCCTTATATCCGGGGGTCTCGGGCTGCAGCCCCTATAGCCCCTACGTAAATCCGCCCCTGGACAGAGTGATGTGTAGGTATTATTTCAGATACAATTTGGTAATACTAGTAAACCCCGGGCGACATCTAGTAATAACATACAATAATAATTTCTTCTTCTAATACCACCAATGATATTTCATTGCCTTCGTATTCGTGTCAGCCATCACTATAAAAAGTTATAATATTGCCTCATCATCATCATGGTACCCAAAACATTACACGGCATTAAGCTGATTCGGTTAAGATTTCAATAATGCATTATATAGTTACGATTTGTTTACCCCAAAGTGAAACTGTCGCGGCTAATGTCCCTACTTAACATTTACGATATACTAGTGACCCCTCCTCGATTTCATGCGATAGTAGATATTTTAATATTTTCTATAAATAATATATAATATGCATGTATGATTCCGATTTCGGCAGCACGCAGCAATGCTGCTACTGTGCTGCGCAGCAGTGCTGTCTGCTGAGCTGCTTCCCAGCAAGGTGGTGTCTTGGTAACACTGCTGCGCACAGTGCTGCCACGGCATTGCAGCGAAGCTTGGAATTAAATCTCATATAAACTTCTCATATAGACTTCGGAATCATACCTTTATACTTAATTAAAAAATATTCGCAATGACAGTAAAATCCGTATCAGTTCTCCAAATAATTAAAGAATTTTATAAACTTTATTTTAATTATTCGAAAATACATATTTTTTGTTCTTACCATTATAAATGTGGAAATGTGATTTGTGCATCTCACACGATAGAATAGTTGCAGAGACTATAATTTCTGCGCCTAATACTTTCCCTTGGTTCAATAGAGCGAAACTGCTTTGAAATCCTAGTTACTTTTCTAACTACATAACATCTAAATTTTGCAACCTTCATCTAAAGATAAATGATAGCATATTTTAAAAGGCCAGATATATCTTATTGGTCTTCATTTACAAAGAACTTAATCTACTCGAAAGCATTATCAGCATAAATGAAGCAAAAGGGCGTACATTTTGACTGGCCTGTTGGTCTAGTGGTTAGTGACCCTGACTGCTAAACCGGAGGTCGTGGGTTCGATCCCCACCCAGGACAAATCTTTGTGTGATGAGCATAAAGGTTTGTTCTGTGTCTGGGTGTAATTTATCTATAATATGTATGTATTTACAAAAAAAAAATGTATTTAAGTAGTATATAAGTTGATTAGTACCCATAACACAAGCAAATATAATTGCTTAATTTGGGACTAGATGGCGCTGTGTAATTGTGGTAGAATATATATACATTCTATATTCTGCCACCAAATTAGTTGTCGACAATTGAGAGGCCGTTTTGATACCGTCCACCATCCATCAGCCTCGGCTAATCACCCGGTTTGCTTTATTTGCTCATTAGCCGTGTGTTCTAGTTCGGGGATATTCGGCTTTGTTCGGCTATTTTCGGGTATGTTTGTTTAGTCTTTCGCTTTGGTGTGGACGTGCAATTGGTCTTGATTTCGTGTGTTTTTGTTGTCATTTGTTTTGATTGCTAATGTAGAATCTTCTTTGTGGTAGTATGTCAATTTTGTCATGAGTGAATTGGAAAACAAACCATTCAATCAAGGCAAACATGTAATAATAATAAATAATAATAATAATATTCTACCACATTCACACAGCGCCATCTAGTCCTAAAGTAAGCAATTATATTTGCTTGTGTTATGGGTACTAAACACCTGATATACTACTTATATACATTTTTTTTTTGTAAATACATACATATTATAGATAAAGTACACCCAGACACAGAACAAACCTTTATGCTCATCACACAAAGATTTGTCCTGGGTGGGGATCGAACCCACGACCTCCGGCTTAGCAGTCAGGGTCACTCACCACTAGACCAACAGGCCAGTCAGTAATAAAACCTTATAAGCACCAATCTTCAAATTAGCGTAGTAGACTACACTAAACATACGAGTCCTGTAGCCAATAATACGACAAAATACATTGTTATACCTAAAGATAATGAAAGTTTCACATAACAAACCATCACGTGGTATAACCCGAATAAATCAGAGATGCATCACTTCCACATTAGCATCATCATATCAGCCTAACGACGTCCACTGCTGGACATAGGTCTCACCTAATTTATGCAACTGTGAACGATTTTGTGCCGACTGTAACCAACAGCCATCCGCAACCTTGACTAGTGGCCGATTTCAATAATCTATCTATCTATGGATTTGGCTACTAAAGTTAGAATTTTGACATAAGCTCCATACAAAATGTCTCAAAATTCTAACTTTAGTAGCCAAATCCATAGATAGATAGATTATTGAAATCGACCGTAGGTCGTCGGTCCATCTGGTACGTGGCCGCCACTCGAGAACCTGCTACATTATTGTATATAGCATGTTTTGTATTGTATCCCGCATAATCAGCCACAAAACTAACAAAGAATGATTACAGGTTAATTTCAACTTAGCTTTTAACAAGCTCTCAACTCTTACGGTCGATACATTCGCACACACGAACATATACAGCAAGTTAAACGAAACGGTCACGCTCAAATAGGTTTCTCTAGCTAAACGCGCTCAGAGTGAACCATTAACTTGACGGGAAAGTTCCTCTACGCATCGCACACTCGGCACTTTAGCTTGTCCAACTAATTTGGACTTAGGCTTAGTTATATACTTGTCTACGACTGTGCGTTAGTTGCGAGTAAAAACATGGTGGCTAATTGTGAAAGTGAATATATCTTAAAGACTTATTAGTCTTTAAATATCCTTTTTTTTCACCGTTTACAAGGATAAACCACGTCAAATTGTGTAGCAAAAATGTACTTAATTATTATGTATTTTCTACGTGTAGTGACGGATTAAAAAAACATAATGTCACTACCACTAACATGGGTTGAGATGGGGTAGTGCTCAGCTCCTATTGGCCGTAGCGTGATGTTCCCCGATAAATAAGATAGCCCATCCAACACTAAAAATTTTTTTTAAATCGGACCATTTGTTCCTGAGATCCTAGAAGCAAAGATCCAAACAAACAAGCAAATAAACTCTTTAGCCTTATAATATCATCAAGTATATATTACTGTTTACGCGCGCTTTAAGCGCACGCAAACATTAGTCAAAAACGCGACTAAATGTTGTAATAATGTTTAATTTTGGGTTTTAAGTATAATTACATCACAATATGTGGAATGATGGCGTGTAGCTCCCCCACGACCCGAAGCGGAAGAGCTGTCAGCGCGGGCGCCGCGCCGCGCTGTTAATAATGTCAAACGTTTTGTTTATGCGTCAAGCGTAAACAATTACCTTTCGTGCTTCCATGTCAGCAATGGGAATTTTACAGACTAGTAGATTATTCAGGTCGAAAAATAGGCACTCAAAAGACAAAAACAAGTTTCCCTCATTTGTATAGTTACATATCGTTTTAACAGTCCATAAGAGTGTTATGTTAAAATCAATAAAGGGCAAAATTGAACCTTAGAATTATAAGTAGAAGATCGAAATTTCTAGATAGACAAATCTCATCTTATGCCAGTTTTTATTAACAGAGCGATATGTGTAATAAGTCAAGGAAACATTGATTTGTTTTCCAACCGCTTTACGACGATCATAAATCATTTTACGAGGGGTTATCGTCGTATACCATGTCGCCTGACATTCTCCAAGTTTTGCTAAATTGGACAATATTATCTATACTGGATGGTCACAATATTGGAGTGCTATCGCTCTAGCCGAGGTAAGACGTGATTAATAAGTTGAGATGTCGTAATAGTTGGATGTTTGATAAGCCCGTGTGTATTATAGAATGTATTTATTTTTAGAACTACTTGCGGAAATGTATGAGACTAGAAAAAAGTATTGAGCCATTTAGGCCATGAAAGAAAGAAATTGACTTGAAACAACCATTTCTCTTCTTCTAGATTCGAATTATTAGATAGGTTTCTTACATTGGTGAACTTCAAAAAGAAGTCTTATTGGTCCTTCCTATGAAAAATTATAAAACACCATGAAAATAAATAAATTAATAACAATTGACAGACAACCCTTTAAAATACGCAAACTGAGTTAAATATTATTTAATTTAAATATTCATCATCATGTCACCCATAAACGTCCCACTGCTGGACACGGGCCTCCTCCAAAGAATGTGGAGGGAATTAAACCTACTATACCACGCTGGCCAGACGGGTTGGTATAGGGATTGTTTCGAATTTTCCTTTTTCGTTACTCACTTAGTCGCCTTTTACAACACCCACGGGTTGAGATGGGGTAGTGACATTATGTTTTCTTAATCCACAAATTTAATGCTACCCTTAACTTAACATTTATAATAAAATTATCAAGATACATTTTCGAGTAGTGATTTACTACTACTTATCGCAAACTTTCGTAAGTTACTGTTAATTTTTTTAAATGGTTTCTGCAAATTAACTGCGGTTCAATGAAAATGTAGGCACGTGCAAATATTGAGATTATACAGTTCTATGTGCCTATAATTATTTACACGTGCCTACAAAAATACCAAAGGTAATAATAATTTTTATTGAAGTATATTGTAAGTTTAAAATTTAAATTTAAATTAATTTCCTAAACAACGACAGTCACATTGATTGAACTGGTTAAATGAGCAAGGGTCCCCGGGGCCCCAATTCATATTGGAGCCCCAGGGGCCCAATACATTATTATTATGAACCGGTAGGTATTCGCTGTTGCCCGTTCACAGCTCTGAGGTGAATAATAAACCACTGGTCGAGAAGCTTTTATTAGTTTCCAATCGAAATCAATTATGATGTTGCTATATTTAGGTCTATCCGTTATGTTGTTCTAGTCATTTATTTACTAACCATAGGCTAGTCTAGTCTAGTCATTTATATAACTGTTAGTGACCCTGACTGCTAAGCCGGAGGTCGTGGGTTCGATTCCCAACCAGAACAAATGTTTGTGTGATAAGCATAAAGGTTGGTTCTGTGTCTGGGTGTAATATATCTATAATACGTATGTATTTACAAAAAACAAAATTATTAAATAGTATATCAGTTGTTTAGTAGGTATCCATAACACAAGCAAATATAATTGCTTACTTTGGGACTAGATGGCGCTGGGTGAATGTGGTGCTCGTCATTCTAGAATAAAACATTGACAGGAAATTATCATCGATTTTATCGAAAAGTCGCAACTGCTCAGCTCCTATTACCTGCAGCGTGATGTTATATATCCTATAACATTCCTCGATAAATGGGCTATCCAACACTAAAAGAATTTTTCAAATCGGACCAGTAGTTCCTGAGATCCTAGCGTTCAAACAAACAAACTCCACAGCTTTATAATATTAGTATAGATCAGATTTACTACTTAGAATATTCTCTCAGTACAACATTTCAATTCTTTATTCTCTCGATTTCTTCAATTTCTGCTTTTAAATTTAGCTTTCAGTTCAGTGTTGACTCGAGGCAAATGTAGAATATCGTGCTTATTGAGTCGCAACAGTGCAGATGCGCTGCTCTAACAAGCTTCTATATTGTGTACCTACTGCATTATTATACCTGACTTAGACTTCGAATAAGTGATAAGTCCATTGAAATGGCACTAATACTTGAATAACATAGTTCACACACACTTTATTGTAAGTAATTGTTTGAATAAAGTTATGTTAGTATAAGATAATGGTACTATTTCATGTAAAATCAGGCATTTTTTTTTATTTTTTATTTTATGATTTTGTATGTATTTGGTTTATATCTATTGTGAGAGTAATGCCATAATTTATAATATTAACATTAATTCAAATGAAATTTAGTTAACACATAAATTAACAACAATTTGCATGCCACAAGTAATGTGGAAAAATGTGTCCTGGACTACATAACACTATGTACCCACTATGTCATGTAATTACCACTTTTTTTTTTGTAAATAAATGAACTTGAATTTGAACTTCATTTATTAACTGTGTAACTTAGTGGGCACATTTAGGTTGGACCTGTATTCCTGAAACTGCTAACGATTGAATTGAATGGAATTTTGACTATGACTGTGGCGTAACGATTAAGGTGGTCGCTTCACCACTACCATTGCCGCACCAAGTCACGTAGGTTCGATTCGCAAACGATACAAAGTTTTTTGATTGTTTATTGTTGTTGCTTGTACATTTAAGTTGGTGTCTAATTCAACATCATCATTGATTACCGATTACCATATCTACTTCAAATATTTGACAACGTTATCCAAACTGGCCAATTGAATGTCGAAATTACGAGTAGGCCATTTAAACATCGGCATTAATCGGGCATCTCATACATTTAAGACCAGCTTTTCTGTCGCAATGTATGCAAGCTATAAGATTCCCCGACAATATAACGAACTAATGAAAAGCTCGTATCGCGAGCAGTTTCCATCACATTTACATAACACCCCATGGGGGGGCGTAAATTAAAATCATAAAGCTGTATTAAATCACTATGGCGTTATACCATGACGTCTTCAATGGTAGCTATAAACATTTATTGGTGATGTTGTGCCTTATATTAAATCGTTTATTGTTCATGTAACTCGTAATCTTTGATTTAGAGAAGCGTGTAATCGATATTATTTTACGAGAACACTGTGTGGGGGAAGGGATAAAGTATAAATACATACGGCTTTACATCACCTATCCGCCTGCATAAGGCCAGCGTGTGTGGATTATGGCCTAAACCCGCTCAGCTCTCTAGATAGAGGAGAGGAGACCCGGGACCAGCAGTGGGATATTAATGAGTTGCTGAAGACGGCTTTACGCTAAAGGAGTATACATCACACCCACTACGCCTAATATGTCCTCTGTATATGGTCCCATATAATAAAAGGTTAGTCTATTGCCACTAACCAGGCACAAACTTTGGGCTGGTTCTGAGATTTTTCATTACAAAATAAATACATCGTGTTTTTCGATCCAGCTATCGCTGATAGTTGCGATGTCCAAGTGTAGCATTGGCTTATCTGTCAACTTCAGCTTCTGCAGGACTTATTAATCAAAGCTTTGAAGCGGTCTTGTAATTATCAAGATTAAACTAGAAGACGATTGGTTCACTGTGGGTGCTTTGCGAGCTTCAACTCGAAAGCGAAAATGCCACAAACGGTAATTCATTATATAGAGAACCATGTTTCGTATCATTGAGTCATTTTGACTCTTGTTTTGACAGTCGTTAAGACAACATGGAAACTTTCTGAGTGACTTGATAAATTTCGATACTAAAAAGTTACCCTCCGAACAAATTAATACTTTATTTTGACATAAAAAGTATACTCCAAGTAAAAATGGATAAATAATAACATAAAAAAGATACTCATTGTTCAATAAAAAATGTACGCTTCCATTCCGGCATATCGATTGGCACTAAACGTCGCGCGTTGTGAAGATACGCCGTCTAACAAATCGGCAAATAAAGAATCGGTAGCTCCTACCCGACGACAATAATCTGGGACATAGCCAGGGCTGTCAATAAAATTTCGAGGTGTATTTCCATACTAATTGCGTTAAAAACAAGTATTACTTAAAATTTTGGTTTTAGGATCAGCCATCTCTTAGATAATTATTATCAATAGCCTTATATAAAACTATCAAAAAAAAATAGTTAAGACTACTTCGGAAACAGCAGCGTTTATTTTTATGACTGCTGCGCATGAATTTAGTCAGGTAAAAGCAATATTGGGTTTTCTGTCATGAAACTCAAAGTAATTATTTGTAAACATAAGTAAAATTACATTAATTACATTCTTCTATGTTTTACTCAGAAAGCATACCATAATATGACAAATTTATATATCTAATATATATCCAAATGAAAGTCTTAGTAACAGCTTGGAGTCTGGAGATGTATCCGGTTACTAGTAATAGGTTCGCCCTTTATTATATGGGACGTAACAGCTAGCGAAATGTGGGTGCGAGAAATCAATGACTACTGCTTTGGGCGTGCGAAAGTTAGAATGGATGTCTGTTTTACTCAATCACGCCAGAACGGCTGAAACGATCTAAATGAAATTTGGCAGACAGATAGGATATAGTCTGTAACACAAGATAGTTTTTACAGAATTACCATGCGGCTGGAACTGCGGACGGAATCTATTATTATAAATACTTGACACGAGACCCATACTTATAAGGAGCAAATAAAAATCTATATGCAAATTTAAAAGTTTCAACCCTATTTAGCTCCCTTGTCCTCCTGTCGTCGTGACTCAGGTGAGATAAAGCTATAGTTCAATAGAGAGAGACTCTTAAACACTTTCTTATACGTAATAAATTACTAACAGATAAGAATTCGTATCCAACGGAATGGCGGCTTGACACTACAAAAGGAGTCAAGACAATAACCTTAAACAGAAAGTGCTTCGATTAAGGGAACTATGTTTTAAATTTGAGGAAAGTATATATAGTTCTTGGAAGATTGGGTGTACTTTATGTTTGTGAGCGATACACGAATCGTACCGTAGTTGCACACTAAAATACAATAAGTGATTCTCTATTATTTTTAACCTCCAATATCTGGTTCGTTCGGCGGACGAATTTAAAGGTACAAGTTTTAGTTAGTTGTCTCAAAGTACTACACAACAGTGCAACCAGTACTTAAAGGTTTTTTATTATTTATATATTATAATTTATATTGACTGGCCTGTTGGTCTAGTGGTTAGTGACCCTGACTGCTAAACCGGAGGTCGTAGGTTCGATCCCCACCCAGGACAAATCTTTGTGTGATGAGTATAAAGGTTTTTTCTGTGTCTGGGTGTAATTTATCTATATTATGTATGTATTTACAAAAAAATATGTATTTATGTAGTATTATCAGTTGTTTAGTACCCATAATACAAGCAAATATAATTGCTTACTTTGGGACTAGATGGCGCTGTGTGAATGTGGTAGAATATTTATTTATTATTATTATTTATTATTGAAGGTCAAGATTCTCCATGTTAACACCTAAACTGTTAATTCGAAAATATACACTTTATCAAAGATAAAAATATCCTTCTAAAGTTTATGAAATTCAGTTAATTAGAACAATTCCATTGATTGACACACTTACTATTGTTATAAATTAATTTCATTGTACATTCAATTCGAAATCAACGAACCTTTACGACCAAAAAACAATTGCATACACATTTGAACTGAACGGATGAATACAATAAACATCTATAAGACATATTAAACCATTATAATATACATGTTAAGTGCGTACCAAACAGTGTGTAACGTAGAACAATACGGTAGCGAGCGCAATGATGATTACACGGCCGATTTAACACCACACCTTATTGGTCCGACAGACCTCGTTGATCCTAACATTATGAACTTAGTATCATTACATTTGTCTTCTATAGAACCTTTTTTTTTCAGAGTGATTGTATCGATTTTATCTAATCTTGACAAAGAGATCTTAAGCATTTTATTTGTGGTATTGTAGTATCTAAACTGGTTCATCAATTTGAATCTTTCTCTTCGACAATGGCCGACTATTGAAAATATGAACATGGGATCCCGGTCTCCCAGATACGTATTATAGTTTCACCAAAATCCATTCTGTAGTTTTTGCTTAAATAAAGAGTAACAAAATTCAATACTCACAAATTTTCAATGACGTTTATAATAACAGAAAGATAAATGAAATTTATCAGTGATTTATTACTTTCAATTAACCGAGTCTGTTTTGTTTATTTACATAACAAACATTTGGCTGCATTACCACAACTTGTCATTTAATACTAACAAATACTGCCCATTTTCTTACCAAGGTAATAACCAGACGCTACCCAGAATGATTTACAGCCATCCAAACAAAAGCAATTAATTTTTTCAACACACAACTTTGCATACAAGGCGAACCCTTCCGGCCCATTGGGCCGACATACTGATATACGAGCCGTATTCGCGGAACCCCACAAATCAGATTGCAGGTGTCCGATCATTGATAAACACACGAACGAGACTAAGGACCCTCCCCTCTTTACCCCCCTCTGTGGCCTTGGCGAGATATCGTCGGAAAACTAGGGCATTGATAGCTTCGCCCCCAATATTTCGCGATCAACGTTCATTTCGCATTTTATTTCTGCACGACAGAGTACCTAGCGTATATATTTTTGGCGCGCCGTTTTTGTTTACACTGTGGTCCCAGTGTTTGTGTTGCGAATTGAGTTTGTGTGAAGTGTTATGTTGTGAACTATACTAGTGAGTTTTTATGTTAGGTTATTTTTGTTTGATAAATAGGCATGAGTTAGTGAAAATCGAACCTTAAGATCGTAAAAGTTGGGAACAATATACATATAGCTATGGTCTACTGATTAGAAATAAATAATATTATTTATTTGTTATTATTTATGATATAGGCAAGTAAGAATGATATATTTTAAATTCAAACCCTAATAGCATGGAATTAGGAAACACAATAAATTTTGAGGCTACGAAATCTCGACATTAATCCCTTTAATAAGTAAATAATACCTTCAGCGTTGCAAAAACTTACCAAAATATTTTATCACTTAAAAACTGTAAGTATGGATTTGATTAGTTCGAAGTATTCAGTATATATATTTTTTTTTAAGTTTTTATCATAACGTTTGTAATTATCTAATTGAAAATTACATTAATATTAGTTGTGGAATAGTTCGAATAGTTCTAACAATCATTCCAATGTCTAGTAATGATAATTATAATTTAACGATAATTACATTTTTATAACAATTTGACAATTTTTTTAATATTGCTACTGGTTCCTACTACAATATTTATGCATAAAAACTCTTTACGTACTTTAAATATTCATTCTGTTTTTATTACGTGGTTTTTCATGCGTACTGTCTAATAAATATATGGTATCAACTTTCCCTCCTAAACAACCCATTTATGTACATAATACACCTGACCATAAGCGCTTATCGTCAGGAAGTGACTAACCGGAATCGTGTCCCATCCGTACACTATTCAACACATATTCCTTTATATATCCTCTAGGCAAACTATACCCAGTGTAATTATGAAAGTGTCTTAATTTTAACTATTCAAAATGGTGCACAAAAAAGAACATGACTGTTTATTAGAACTTCTAAGTTTATTATGTGATCAAAAAGCTCCCGCCAAAAGACAAAAGAATAAAACAGGTAAGAAACGAATTTGATTTTAGAATTTCCATTTCGAAAACTTTCCGATTTACGATCATGCGCATTCATATTTATAGTTATGGTAGTTTTAAGTTCTCTTTTCCATATATCGGTGCACGAACGAAGGGTTGCGCAATCGACTATCGATATTATGCGATGTTGGAATCGATTTGACAGCGTGTCACAATTATCAGAGGGGTTCGCTAACGTTTGAACATCGCTGCGACAGCGCTGTACGTCATAACATTTGGATATTCGAGGCACAGGTTAATTAAACTCGTGCCCATGTCACTGGTTCTCAGTTGTCATGTTACATTCAAATTGGAACTGACAAGTCGTGTCGTGCCCGTCCCGTCAGGACTCATCTCACCAAACACTCTATATTATCACATATTTCACACGATTTCTTATCATCAACGCAAATTGGGATCGGGGATTCCGTTTTCTTTGCCTTTCTACCCCACTTTGTTCGTCGTAAATTGTATGATTGCGGCCAATATTCTTGCTATTATAACGTTGTTCTGGAATTTTCCTTTTCTATATACGTATATCAAAAGTTATTTATAACTGTTATGTAGTAAGCCACTCGATACGCTTGTTGGAAATCGGTTAGTAATCTGAACAGCTGTTATCTTGTCGCATGTTGCAGTGATTTAATCATTTAAATTATCTATGCACATCTTTGTTACAGAAAACTTGCAAGCATTAAAATTGATAATGTTATTATCGTTAAAAATATTAATTGTTACCGTATACAACGTTTAATTTATCTCTCACTAAAAGCGATGGTGGCTGAATGGATACGGCGAGGCGTGCAAATCACGCGGTCCGAGTTCGATCCCGACCGGCAGTACCAATGTGGATTCCACTTTGTGGAATTTATATGTACTAGTCAAGTGACTTACCATCTGCTAACGGTGAAGGAAAACATCGTGAGGAAACCCACATACCCTAGAAGAAATTCTATGAGTATGTCTGATCCACCAACCCGCACTAGGCCAGCGTGAGTGGATTATGGGCCTAAACCCTCTCAGCTCTCTAGTTAGAGGATAGGAGACCCGAGCCCAGCAGTGGGACTAAAATGGGTTGCTGATGGTGATGAAACGCGGCGTGTTAAAGTTAACTTGCACACAATAAATGTATTTAGCAATATATGTCTAACGGCGTTACTTACTACTTTAAAGTTTATTTAGTAAAAACGTCTAATACTTAAGTCGATATGCCTTAAGGCGATTATTCAATGACAAAATTGTGTTAATGACAGATTACTGCTAATTGATGTCTCTGAGTAAATATTTTAAATTTTCGATTTGTACACATATTTAATTACGGGCTGGCTACCCTGACCACGATCGATGCAATTCGATCGAAACGTCGGGCAAATTAATAAGGTATTTACTATTAAAAAAATTTTGGAGGAATAGTTCCATAGCACCTTTCCTTGTAAAAGAAAAATATAAACAAATAATAATAAATAAATAAATAATCTATCACATTCACACAGCGCCATCTAGTCCCAAATTAAGCAATTATATTTGCTAGTGTTAAGAGTACTAAACAACTGATATACTACTTAAATATTTTTTTTTTTTGTAAATACATACATATTATAAATAAATTACACCTAGACAGAACAAACCTTCATGCTCATCACACAAAGATTTGTCCTGGGTGGGGATCGAACCCACGACCTCTGGCTTAGCAGTCAGAGTCACTAACTACTAGACCAATAGGCCAGTCAACAGTTATATCTTTGTATTTAATAATCATAAGCTTCTAATGCAAGCGTAATTACAAACACTCAGAATGTGAAATGAACGCTATTAGACAATATGCGACGCGTGTACCAAATATCACATGTGACCTACTTATGTAAGTACGTTAATACCTTATCTCGCCGTGTATTTACGCATTAATTCATTATAATACTAGAAGTCGCGCGGGGTTTCGCTCCGCGTTCTTTATTTGACCACTGCTCAGCTCCTATAGGACGTAGCGTGATGTTGTATAGCATATAACCTTCCTCGATAAATGGGTTTTCCAACACTAAAATATTTTTTCAAATCGGACCAGTTCCTGAGATCGTAGCGTTCAACCAAACAAACTCTTTAGTTTTATAATATTAAGTATAGAAAGTATAGATTACCTTCAAAACTCAACGGCCGTTTGTACTACTTCTGTTCTTCTGATCGAGTGGGTTTGAGACAGACCCTAGTGTTGAAATGTATCAAGTTGCCCAGAAGACATTTGAATAATCGGGACCAACGGCTTTACGTGCTTAACGAAGCTCAAGAATGAAATTGCCACAAACGGTCACCCATCATTCGATAGGCGGTGGCAAACGTAGACGCCTGCAATACCACAGTCTTGAGCGCGTTGTCAATCCCCCCCCCCGAACTGTATGCTCCTTGTTACATGGACCTAACATAACTGGCTATATGTTGTGTGATCCACTTCAGCCTACCCCTTCGAAACATTAAGTCGTGATGTTTATAAATGTATGTGTCATAAATTTACTGAATCGTAACCATGTCTGAAAGCACAACGCTTGTACATTAATTATTAAATCCTTTCGAAGCAACTGACCACTTAATTCCGTTACGAAATTTTGTAACGTGCAACTTTTAATGATATATTCCTTTTTTAAATTGTTTTTGTTCTTTATTTTTAAAACGGTTGGCTTAATTAATTACAAATGTGCTTCTTATTTAATGATTTAAATTGAAAACGGTATTAAATGAATCAGAAGAAGTTTCATATGAAATTATGATAATTTTTATTAATTACATTACATGTCTATGCTCCGAATCGATTTTGGCACAAACTGTATTATAGTAGAAATGAAAGCATTTTTAATAACAAACGTATGAAATTTCAACAGTATCATTATCATCATACCAGCCTAACGATGGCCACAACTGAACATAGGCCTCACCTAATTTCCGAAACTGCGAGCAATTTTGTGCAACAAACGAAAATTGGCAGGCCAATTTCAACATAAACACAAATAAATTTAAATGTAAAATGCGTTACATAATTTAACCGTGTTAAGGAATCACGGGATTATGTCAACTAAAAATATTCCCGTACTAATCTGATAAAAACCTAATACTCATATTAAAAAAGTAGCACAAGTTCACATCAACCTAGATCTGAGAAAAGATCGATAACGCAAACGCGTGTAATGATATATTTTTTAATACTTGCCCAGCAAACAGGTGCACTATCAGCTGTTACACCTAATTGTTGTGGGTGAGGCTTATCAACGCGATAGGAGAGACGACGCTACGTTGATAACAGTGGAACAGTCGCCGGCCGCGCGTCCTCGAGTATATTTACCCGCCAGTGTCAAAAAAAACAAAGTTCTACCACAAAATAATATTTGCACTCTAAACATACGCTAATACGGTTAGTTTGCCGAACAATTTTTAAATATAGAACTACAATTTTAAATGTGGAATATTTTTCAAATTTAAACTTGGAATGATTTGAAATGATAGTGATGTGACCATGTACGTAATTTGTTATCGATGGCGTTACCGAATAAGATGAGTGCGTTTTGGACTGATTTTTTGAATGCGGCAGCTAATCACCCATTCACTTCGATGCCCATAGATTTGCTGTCGCCTTTTGATCTGGAGAGGAATGAATTCTGTTAGTATACTTTTATTTGTGTGTTATATTTTATAAGCCATCTTTATAATCTTTGTTTGATAAACATTGTGTATGTGACAAGTCAATATCATAAACGTTCTATACAAGAGTAATGGAGGTAGCACTCAGAGGCTAATTACAGAACATAAAATCATTTTATGTAGTGTGTTTAGGTGTCCAAAATCATTAATTATTGTTATCACAAATTACTGAAGGTGTGATTCAATAAACTATGTATAAGTACACATTCGATATCTTTCTGACGCATTACAAAACAACGCCAAAACAATACGAATATATAACATATATGTAAATGAAAAATTAAGTTAATACTATGAAGTTTATAAAACTATCTATGGAAACGTATATTTCAAATTTGCCACGTGGGAATTTAAATCTTATGTGAAGGGAATACGAAAAATGTTTCTAAACATCTATGTGGCCGTATAACACTTTTATATTATTTACCCAAACTGAACACAATGGATATTTTATTAAATTTGAAGGTAAATAAAACAAAAAGCTGCTATATATATCGGTACATTCCGATGGAAATAATATCGTTAAGTACGATAAACAAAAATCATTTCGTACTATTTAACCGTTATAACTGTATTAATGATAATTTAAATACATTATCGATATCATTAATGCTTATCACAATTACTTAGATTCCGTTATTGGTAATTAACTCATCAATATAAATATTAAATTTCATTTAAGCCTTGTCTAGACTTTATCTATAAAATATGCTAAAGATCACACAGCGCCATCTAGTCCCAAATTAAGTAATTATATTTGCTTGTGTTATGGGTACTAAACTACTAAACACACGAAGTTTTACTTCACTGTTAGTAACCGTGGAAGCCCACATACCCTAGAAGTTATTATAAGTTTATGTCTGATCCACCAACCCGACCTAGGCAAGCGTGTGTGGATTATGGCTTAAACCCTCTCACCACCACATTCACACAGCGCCATCTAGTCCCAAAGTAAGCAATTATATTTGCTTGTGTTATGGGTACTAAACAACTGATATACTACTTAAATACTTTTTTTTTTTTTTGTAAATACATACATATTATAGATAAATTACACCCAGACACAGAACAAACCTTTATGCTCATCACACAAAGATTTGTCCTGCGTGGGGATCGAACCCACGACCTCCGGCTTAGCAGTCAGGGTCACTAACCACTAGACCAACAGGCCAGTCATATATAATATGATGATATATGATATGGATGATGATGATGAATGAACTATTGCTCCAAAGTGTTCAATAATTTATAATCTACCCTTAAATCAAAATGTTTCTAAAAGTCACTAAGTCCATTATCAACATTAACTAAGCCCATCTATTTGTATATTTAACTACGTTTAAGCCAGAAAATACATGATTTAAAAGCGGTAGGCACAAGGTGAACGTACGATCGCAAATATTTAGCGTCATGAATCAAGTTCAAACACGAGTCCGGGCGAAAACAGACGAAAACAAACAAAACAATTGTAATTTGGAAATGCACCCGCATTTTAATAGGGACAAACAGAATGTGCCTAAGTAAAATATATGTTGGAACTTAATGTATTTGTAATGCGTGATATGGAATCGAATTAATAATAGAACTGTTTTACACAAAATAAAACAGTTATTATATGCCGAAAGAAACACACAGCGTTTATAATGAAGAAGCTGCTTATGAACCTGCCATTTCAAGAGCATTAACTACAACATACCTGTATTGTCTATGGTTTCTTATGTCGCTTGTTACCTTTCTGTCATGCAGCAGGGGCGCTGACAGCGCGCGATCTCTGAATTTTCATAGTGTCTTCATTCACCAGCAAGGTACTTGCTCTAACGCTGTGTGTTTCTTTCGGCATATAATAACTGTTTTATTTTGTGTAAAACAGTTCTATTATTTGCCTACTGGAAACACACAGCGTTTATAATGAAGACTTGTTTGGTTTCTGCTGGTGACATTATAACGACAAACGCTATGTGAAGAAAATTAAAAGTATGAATTATTATCAAAGATTGGTTAACAATAATTCAATGTACAATAAATAAGGACAATAAACTGTGATGATATTTCAATTCCTGTATCCTGAAGACATTTATTATTATGTATCTTTTTAATAAGGTAGTATCTAATCACTGTTACTGAGTATAGTAACTGTATAACATATATAATGCAGAAACTTAATAGATATGTTAAGTTTTAAGGACCCAGACCCTAGAGAGAAGGACAATTCTCAACAATTAAAGAGTACCTACTTATAGTACTTTATAAAAACTAAGTCTTGGTTATAGGCACTTGCACTGTCACCATCAAAATGCATGGACATCATGTAATTTCAAATGAGATGCAAAGAATTAGCAGCTCTTTTCTGCTGCTAATTTACATAATATTTTTTACCTAGTACTAGGAGCCATTGCCCCTTTTCCACTTACCTCAATTAAGTAGATATTCTATAGATTAATTTCACCCAACAACCAATGAGAGTCCTCAATACTGACTCATGAAACCTTTTAAGGCAAGGAATTAACCTTATGTTGGTATCCAAATGTCTACTTAAAGTAACCTGAACAAAAAAAAAATGTTTAATATCAGTATCAGGATGTTGTGGCAATGGCCTTTCGACTGCCTAGGGTATTTGAGCCTTTTTAGCCATTTTTTATTTAGTTGACTTCCTGAATATGCTAGTTTTCTGCATTTCCTCTGGAAATATAAAACATTAAATTCAATTTAATTTGTACATGACACTGTCTTTTGTATCTTCAACAGATTGATAAGAAGTTTCAGAACTTTCTCATTGTTAGTGCTATGAGTTTAGGTTTATAGCTATCCTTATATCCTATATTATAAGGGGTATATATTGTACCTATATTGTTATCGAATTTAGGTAGGTAAGATAGGTGTTTGGTTATTACTTGTCTGTGCATATTTTTATTAGGCGATTTTGTAATGGCAAAGTAATTTAACCAAGTTCCTGGTAAATAAATATTTGGTTCCTAAAATATAATTTTGTATTCTAACTTAAATTTTTTAAACAGCGAAAGTGTGCTGTATACACAATTCTATGAAGCTATGAAGGCTTCACAATCTAGCCATATGAATGCCATCATTACTTAATGGAGCAACAACATATTGGTAGTTACAATACTTGAAAGTTGATTACCAAATTTAAAATTGATATAAAAATCTTTATTGTATTAGTGCTCCTGGACACTAACAGTGCTCACCCCCCCCCCCGTTTGCTAGCCTCAAGAGACAGTTTGATCACTAGATCGAGGAAAGGGTTTTTGTGCATATTCGCCATTGGTATTGGCTTATTGGCTTGTCAGAGACATATTATTTCTAATGTGGGGCTATTAGGCTATAGTAGGTATGTATAAGCCCAAGCTGTTCAAATGAGGTAGGTAGCACATACAGAATTAGATTAGGTTGATTTATCTTAAGTCCCATATAAATTAGGACAAGTGCTTTAACTTTAAGTAGTACAGACTATGACTAACATAATAATCTTTAATTTGTGTAATTGTACTTAAGTGTAATTCGGATACTTGTCCAGTTATTGACAAGTCAGTGGTCTGTTATCCTGTTCAACCATCTGTTATTCTATCCAACCTCTCCGCGAGGTTGCCTGCCGAAAGCGTCATACTGAGTCAATCGGGTAGGAGGAGCTCATATATTTTTTTTTTTTTTTTTTTATTAGTGAACACACCTTAAGTGTGTCCCGCGTATGGATCCCCAAACATAATCTGGGTCCTTATTCGCAATTTAATAATTTTTTCCATTTTTTACTTTATGTTAGGAGGGGGGGGGGGTTGCTATTTTCTTTTCTTTTATATATTTCCAGTGATTTAGTTTACCATGTATTATTTACGATTTTATTTTTTTCTTTTTTTCTTTAATTATGTGGCCGAACTCTGCACCGGTGTGCAGGGCTAATACCAATGTACAAAAATTATTTTTGCCTTAATGGATCACCACTGCACTCCGGTGCAGAATTCGATCCGAAAACTCAGTACTTACATTTATTGTTAATATTTTACAACCACTACACAGACAATTTATTTTATAGATGACATTTGGGCTTTGAAGACGGAAAAGACAACAAACATAACAACAATGACTAGAGTAGGGTTTCAGGTTTGTCCGAGGGGGTATTCTGCCCGAGCCGACGCCATAAGCTGGTCGACCGCAGCGCGATGCCTCTTGTCTGACGTCACTTCTCTGGCTTATATTTCTTACAATATGGTCCAAGAGACAGTGGTACTGCACGCGTGTCGCGCTGCGGGACGAAGTCGAGCTATAAAGGACAGCCCGTGCAGAACACACCCTCTTCAGTTTCTTGTTACAGGTAGCAGCATTGTGTACCCTACTGGGCGACGAGGAATTGACTGCAGTGTGAAGTGAGACCACCTTAGCAGTAGGCCACCGCCGACCTCGCCAAGGAGTCCCACTTCTTTCTTATTGGACATTCATTGTCAAAGGCGTTATGAGCCTGGTCGCCCAGTTTTGCCCTACTGCAGTTGCAGCATGTGGGTGACCCCCCCGAAGACCTCTCCTCACACTTGTCCCTTCGGTGGGGTCCCCCACAGTGACTGCACACCTCTTCTTCTACTTCGCAAAATCTGCGGGTATGCCCGTATCCTAGGCACCGAGAGCACTGGACCAAGGGTGAGTGGTCTCCGACTCTGACCCGCTGGAGGTCGATATGTACGGAACCGGAGTCCGTCAGGCGGCCCCATATCTTTGGTGACACTTTCACCACTATGTGGGCCACCAGCGGACTCCGAGTTTTCTTCCGATACCGAACCTCCATCCGGTCATCGTCGCCGCTGATGTCCTTGAGGAGGTGCCTGTTCTGCGCTCTCAACGCCTCAAGCACCTCCCCATCTGAGTTATGAGCTCATATATTAAGGCCACAAGTCAGTGGTTACTTATTTTGTTCAACCTCTCCGCGAGGTTGCCTGCCGAAAGCTTCACACTAAGTCAGTCGGCTAGGAGGAGCTCATATGTTAAGGCCACAAGTCAGTGGTTACTTATTTTGTTCAACCTCTCCGCGAGGTTGCCTGCCGAAAGCTTCACACTAAGTCAGTCGGCTAGGAGGAGCTCATATGTTAAGGCCAGAAATCAGTGGTTACTTATTTGTTCAACCTCTCCGCGAGGTTGCCTGCCGAAAGCTTCACACTAAGTCAGTCGGCTAGGAGGAGCTCATATGTTAAGGTGACAAGTTAGTTGTTTGTTATCTTGTTCAACCGCTCCAAGAGATAGCCTGCCGAAAGCGTTACATTGAGTCAATCGGCTAGGAGGAGCTGATATATTAAGGTGACAAGTTAGTTGTTTGTTATCTTGTTCAACCGCTCCGAGAGATAGCCTGCCAAAGGCGTCACATTTAGTCGATCGGCTAGAAGGAGCTAATATATCAAGGTAAGAGGTTGTGCTGTTGAATTAGTGCACCCTTCGTTTCTTATGTATACCATTTAAGTCCTGGAGGGTTATTCTTATGCAGATCACAGATCTATAGGTTAGGCATTACCTCTAAGTAAAAGGTTTCCGCAACGATTTACTCATAAAGCTTTGATCAGTATGTATGTAATTTAATGAAAATAAATTTAAAATTTTGAAAATAAATAGTCTTGGATAAGTCATTAAAATCCATCATTATAATTATATTTATCATTTAAGTACCCATGGATAGAATATCAACGTTTTGTTTTGAACTAACATAATTAGTTCACATATTACTTCAAATACCTACTGATCTGGGCAAATAATTGAATTTTATGTATTCAAATAAGGGACACTTTTTTATTTAGTATCTAATGCTGTTCTATTTCTAGGTATACATAAGTACATACAAACACTGTGCATCTAGGAAACGATGCATCTTCAAATGTATAAAATGCAAATTAATTATACTAATAATACTATTAATTTTTTGCCAATGGGCAGTGACTATTCTGCTTGCTACTAGATTCATTTTAGGAATAAATATTCTAAATTTGACTTAAACTATGGAATTATGATTTTCAAGATGCTCCTGTAGTGACTGGCTATTACCGGTACTATGTAATAGGAATCTTGTTTCCATAATCCTGTTGACATTAAGGTGAAAATTACTGCGATGAAAGGACAACCAGTACTGCTACCCGTTACAAAAATTTCATTATCCTATTTTACATGCCTATTAGGTTAAGTGTGGAGGACTAGTCCAATTTATTGTAACGGCTTATAATGTACACATTTTAGTGAATTAATGATTTTATTAATTCATTGAACACATATAAAGCTAGCTCAATTATTTTATAATTCATTCATCAAGTCCCACTGCTGGGCTCGGGTCTCTTTTCCTCTAATTAAGGAGCTGAGAGTGCTTAGGCCATAATCTATTCCATAATTACCAAATGAATATAGATTTGTTGAAACTCCCTGAGAGGTAGTCTGCTGACAGCATCATATTGATGTGATCAGCTAGGCAAATGAGCAGTTATGAAAAGGTCTACTTCATTATCTGCTATCATATTCCATGTCTTTAGGGATCTCACAATCATTTCCTACACCATCTGAGTAGCACATAATATCATCTCAGCCCCCAATATTTATTTTTATATTTGTTATTTATATTCAGAGTACATATAAATTGAAATCCACTTTGCCCATGGGAATCAAATCCGACCACATGATTTGCATGTCTGAAATGTATTGCATGCTGTCGGCATCAATCAATCTTATTGGTATAGGTCCGCCCAAAACCAATGTCCTGCAGGCTTTATCATTAGGGATAATTTGCTTATTTTCAGGATCTTGATTGAATAAAGCTGCAAGTATTTATGTAATACCTTGCACTTAATCGCTTAACTGTCATGATTATATTATAGACTACGAAATTTCTGCTTAGAACGAAATATGATTTATTGTAGATATATATATTTTTATGTTTTCACACATGAAGTTAATAATTCACAGGTATTTGCATTTCATTGTACATTTATGAGTTTAAATAACTCTTATTTCAAACTATTTGTGCTTGATAAAGTTGGTGATAGGTACGTAGATACTTAATTAATATATTTTACTTCTTTAACTAGGTAGGTACCTATTATGCCAGTTTAATGGCATTTAGTTTTGAAACTTCACTGTTTCCGATTGTATTTATATTAATAAACAAATAAGTAAAGTACTTACCAGTTACGGAGTAAGCAGTCAGCAGTTGGATGTAAGTAAACGCGCTAATACGCAGGTTCTGACACGTGAACTCGTCTCGCTCGACATGTATTGTTACGTTCGGTGGCGGTGATGCGAAGCTTTTCTCATCTCCGAAGATGAGGAATTGTTACACGATTTGTATAATAAACGTACTTTTTGGCTTCAATCCTGATCTGAGCCGCAATAGGCAGGCACTCAGAATATTAGGTATTGAGTAGGTATAGGTAGAAACCATTACCGCCCTTACCACCAGACAAAATACTTACATCTTCATATTTTAACAATAATTTGTGAAAAAGAAACTTGTTTCAACTAGATTCTAAGTAGAATCATCACTTTTACACATAAATTAACTTCGAAGAACACACTTCGAAAATTTCGTTGCTCTTGCGGCGAAATTCACAAACGCTATGAAAATTCAGAGATCGCGCGCTGTCAGCGCCCCTGCTGCATGACAGAAAGGTAACAAGCGACATAAGAAACCATAGACAATACAGGTATGTTGTAGTTAATGCTCTTGAAATGGCAGGTTCATAAGCAGCTTCTTCATTATAAACGCTGTGTGTTTCCAGTAGGCAAATAATATAATATAATATTCTACCACATTCACACAGCGCCATCTAGTCCCAAAGTAAGCAATTATATTTGCTTGTGTTATGGGTACTAAACAACTGATATACTACTTAAATACTTTTTTTTTTTTTTTGTAAATACATACATATTATAGATAAATTACACCCAGACACAGAACAAACCTTTATGCTCATCACACAAAGATTTGTCCTGCGTGGGGATCGAACCCACGACCTCCGGCTTAGCAGTCAGGGTCACTAACCACTAGACCAACAGGCCAGTCATATATAATATGATGATATATGATATGGATGATGATGATGAATGAACTATTGCTCCAAAGTGTTCAATAATTTATAATCTACCCTTAAATCAAAATGTTTCTAAAAGTCACTAAGTCCATTATCAACATTAACTAAGCCCATCTATTTGTATATTTAACTACGTTTAAGCCAGAAAATACATGATTTAAAAGCGGTAGGCACAAGGTGAACGTACGATCGCAAATATTTAGCGTCATGAATCAAGTTCAAACACGAGTCCGGGCGAAAACAGACGAAAACAAACAAAACAATTGTAATTTGGAAATGCACCCGCATTTTAATAGGGACAAACAGAATGTGCCTAAGTAAAATATATGTTGGAACTTAATGTATTTGTAATGCGTGATATGGAATCGAATTAATAATATAATATAATATTCTACCACATTCACACAGCGCCATCTAGTCCCAAAGTAAGCAATTATATTTGCTTGTGTTATGGGTACTAAACAACTGATATACTACTTATATACTTTTTTTTTTGTAAATACATGTATATTATAGATAAATTACACCCAGACACAGAACAAACCGTTATGCTCATCACACAAAGATTTGTCCTGGGTGTGGATCGAACCCACGACCTCCGGCTTAGCAGTCAGGGTCACTAACCACTAGACCAACAAGCCAGTCAAATGTAAAATTCTACAACAATACAAAAATAAAAAAACTTTTGTTAGGTATAACATTGAGCCTATTAAATTATATTCATTAGTGTGCTTAAGGAAGAGTGACAAAACAAATATTATTATATAAGGCGAATGTGAAAGGAAACGTTGGAAAGGGAAGACCTAGAAGAACGTACTAAGACCAAATAGGTCACGTTCTAAAGAAGGGACAGATCTGGAATATTCCCAAACGGCGAGAATGTATGAAAAGACTGATGAGTATTGAAGAAGCCAAAGATCAAGAAGTCAGAATTGTAGCAAATGGAAGGAAATAGTCTCTGCCTACCCCTTTGTTGGAAAAGAGGCGTGATCTATATGTATGTATGTATGCTTGATTTGTCAATGAATGGTTAGGCAGAGACCATTTCCTTCCACTTGCTACGATTCTGACATATGACTATATATATATTTCATTTCAAATTTACATTATTAAACTCAAAATTGACCTTTGAAAGTCACTTCTAAATAAAAAAGAAACAATATCTAAAGTTTGATTCATTTGACGTCCGATATAAGTAGATTACAGCATGTTTGACGCAAATCTCAACAAACAACCGGTTATCAGATTTAGCTAGGGTAAATACATATGTGTGCGTATTTGTTTCAACATTGGGAAAAGGATACATGAAATGATATTAGGTGGTTTAAACTACAATACGAATTGGTCACCTTCGGAATAAGCCATTGGTCACCAATTGGCTTATTCCGAATCTCGACGCCGATTTTGTCGAATTCGGTATCGCTGTCAAATGTATCCAACATTTGACAGCGATACCGATGCGATATATATGAATCCAACTATGTCGATATCGAGATACAGAAAAGGCCGTTTTTCGTTCAAAATTTTAAGTAAGTTTCATAAAAAAAAAATTTGACTACCATTCAAAATCTCGAAGAAACAAAAAAAATAACTAATCATTAAAACTCTATGATGTTTGACTCGAGAAAACAAAGATTACAGAACAGTATGATGCTCTAATAGGTACATAAAAATTATGTATTATCCTACGGCATTAATTTGATTATTGTTTCCATAATGTTATAGCAACATAATAACAACAAAAAATTTACATGTAGGCGTGTGCTAATCAAATCTAATTAAGATTATAATTGATAAACAAAAGAATGTTTTAGTAAGTATTTAAAAAAATGTTCCATTGTAAAAATGCTGCCATGTTTTTTTTAAACGCAAATTAAAAACTATATAATTAATTTTTATAATCCTTTCCTTATAAAATAGAATCTGTATAAATTAAAATAGTTAACAAGACAAACGTCCGCTGAAGATAAACTGAGAGGACAGCGAGTTGACAAGATTCTCTTTGTGTTCTGACCAGAGTAGGAATAGAAACAACTATCCTAAACAAACAGTTGTGTTCACAACATGGAATGTTCTGGAACCCTAATTAAGGGACACAGTTCTACGTTGTGACAGTAATTTTTGCTTTTTATACAAACTTGGCTGATGAGAGGGGTTATGTTTGAGAAAGGGTGTTGTACTTATCATAGAGTTTCATGCGTAGTAATACCGTGTAATGCAAATTATGTTTTTTAAATTGTTATTAAAACCTTTTCAGAGATGTCGGATATTTAGTTTGCTTTTAATTTGAGAAAATAATTTAAAAAGTTATACCAATAGGTTAAGGAGATTTTATAGTTTGTGGCGGCGTCTTCATACATGGCCATCGAATCAGTAACTAAACACATTGGAAAATTCGAAAATGATCAATCTGAAAGCCATAGGTCACATTTTATGAAAATCCGCATGATGAAACCTACGTCAGAAGATTAAAAAATCTCTCCAACACACACTCTTCAAAGTACAAAAGGTTTAAATTCATAAAAGGCCATTCCAAATAAAAAATTCTCATTATTCATTAAAGACCTTGACAAACAGTTTTTGTCGAGCGAACGGTTTCGTTCTATTGTGTTTAAAATTAAGTCCTTAAATCTTTTCCCATTTTTTAGCAAACTAAAAACATCGTTTATACGACTTCCCCAATCAATATTTCTCTTTGATCGATCAACCTTTGAATTTCTTAATTAAATCAGTATTTTCGCCAAAACAAAGGCCCACTTCTATGTATTAAATAGACATGCACGAGCGATTTCATTGTTTTTTTAATGGCCCGACAAAGGGACCCGAGTACACGACCTTGCAAAGGACGAATAGAAATGTATTCCTTTTTATATTTTTCCATAGCGGGCCGGGCGTTAAATGTACTTATTGTTGCGCAAACTCAATGAGTTATCGTGAACGCTATCGCTTCGATTACCTTTATCTTTGAATGCGAGATAATAGGCGATGCGACGCCTACATACACCTGATCTTAATAAAAGAACAATCCCATCTATCAGTGCCGTTTTCCACACAGATGAACACTCTCGCCTCGCACCATCTGGTTTATCTTATCGATATAAGAAATATCGATACCTCAGTCAAATCACGCGCGTCAGTGCACATTTTCTATTGGATAGTGATGCACCTTATCTAATCTAAGCGTAGTTTAAGTGACGCTATAGGTGCGAATCGAACGTGTGTTAGTGTTGTTTGAATTTGTAAATAATTAATTATGTGAAAATGATTTGTGTTATTGTATCGTGTGATATACTGACATGCTTTTGGAATAGTGCTGTGTTGTAAGTTATCGATATGAGAGTGCCGTCGCCGGTGTTTTGGTCGCAGGCGGTTGAGTGTTTGCGTGAGTGCGCATGGCGGACGCTTTACTGCAGCCTCAGTGCGTGCGAGAGAATCGCCGTGGCCCATACGATGTTATCTCTACCGTACCCGAGTTTAGATGTTATAATAGCAGCCCCTACATATGCCTCACAACGTTAGTACCCTTTAAGTATGATCGAATCTCAAACCATTGCAATGATTCACAAATCAGTCGTTTTAATCAAATCATCCTTGAAATTGAATGGGATCGCCGATATCTGTTCGATCTATCGACAAAACGTTGATGAGTTGTAACAAATGAGTTCGTCTGCAAAATTGTGAATATTAACGTTCGCTTGTATTGACATGTACTGCAGTGTCGGTTAACACCGCTGCAATGCTTCAATAGTTTTATTTCAACGTTTACGAGACTGACGCTCGACTACAGTTTAGTAGAATCCTCTGATTTATATAATATAAATAAGAGGAGAATGAGGACACAGTAGACCCCTTCAAACTGACAACTGATAATAAACATTGTATTGTATTCCTGCTGGTGGGTGCTATCTAGAACTCATTGGGAAGGGGAGGGGTTCAAAGGGTCGGCAACGCATTGGGATGCTCCTGGTGTTTCAAGCGTTAATAGGCTAAGGTAACTGCTTAACATCAGGCGGCCCGGAAACTTCTTTACCACTAGTGGTATAAAAAAAGAATTAATAATGTAAAGCTGTTTTATTAATTAATGGCTTGAGAAACTCGTGACAAACAATCACCGAAGCAACAATCCAGGTGCTCAACATCTCACGAGCGTCACCGGCTGTAAACACTTAGACGAAGTTACACATACACATGCTAACTTCAGCAATTAATTCAAAACTTCACACCCGGACACATACACACACAATTTTTAGCTAAAATAAATATAGAATGTATTTGTACGTTATCAAAAGTTCTTTCTTTTATCGACAAAAGTTGTAATTGGTACATCACTATCCTGGCTGTTATGTTCGTAAATTAAAAATAAATTTTGGCCAGATTTTTGACAGTTCGGTTTAAAACTGTGTTATTTTTTTACTGCGCCGTCCTATTTGAACGGAATTTTTTAAATTCTTCACAAAAATATGTTTCATAAACAGATAGAATTAATTAAATTTTTAATAGGGAGTGCTTGTGTGCTAAAAATAAAACGCTCGCATTAATGTTTTCCTACGGTATTTATAATTTTAAATTATGAAAAATATTTTGTTATTTTAATTAAAACTGAGGCTGAGGAATCTAAACAACAAAACAGCATTTATAATAAACATATAATGAAATTCTATTACATTATTTTCCCAGCAGTGGCATGACGTAGGATAACTGTGAGTGAAATACTATTCGTGGATTCATCATCATCATCATATCAGCCTTTATTATAAAATACGATAAGATGGCACATTTCCAAATTTCCAAGCTAAGAAAGTATTCCACTGAACGGCATTCCCCTGACTGCGATGATATATTTTAGTTACTATACTAGTTTCCTATACTGTCCCACTGCTGGGCAAAGGTCTTCCCCAAGCTCTCTCATACTTTGCTATCCAATGCTTTGTTCCTCCAGTCCTTATCAAATGAATCCAGTTAGTAGTAATAAATTCAGTAAAATTTAAAATGTGTTAAAACCAATGTTTTTATATCAACGCTTCATTAACGACACTAAAAATATCATTGATTGTCTCGCAACAAATTGTCTGACGAATTATTTACAAATTAATTGCATATAAAATTACATTAAATCAGGATCGCTGGCGATATTCTGTCGCTTGTCCAATTTAAGGTGCTTATTCACTATTGCGTAATGTTTTTAAAGTTGACTGTTACTGTGGCACAGCGGTCGGTGCACCGAGTGTCTTAGGTATTTGTCTGATTGACATTGACTTATAAAAAACCAAAGACGAACACTCAGCAATCAAAAAACGGAGCTCAAAATAGAACTCAAAAAGAGTTCAAAGTGAAGTAATGTTTTTTAAAAGCAATTGTTATTACGTATATTCCATAAGACTGATTTTACAACCTTAAGTTTCCCTTGTGGAATTTATATGTACTAGTCAAGTGACTTACCATCTGCTGACGGTGAAGGAAATATCGTAAAGAAACCCACATACCGTTGAAGAAATTCGATGAGTATGTCTGATCCACCAACCCGCACTAGCCAGCGTGAGTGAATTATGGCCTAAAACCCTCTCACCTCTTTAGTTAGAGCAAAGGAGACTCGAGCCCAGCAGTGGGACTTAATGGGTTGCTGATGATGATGAAGTTTTCTAAGTGTCGCTGTTAAAATACTTTGACAGAAAAAAAGTGTATATTGATGTGTTCATGTTTTATTTATTTAAGGCCAACAATAACTCATTGGTTGAACTATGTGGCCCGCTCCAATGTATCCAGACCTTTATCAATGTAATGAGGGCACATATATATTAATGCACGGTCCATCATTTATTTGTCCGCTCATTTGAGCGCATTTTATTTGCGCTTAAATGTTGAAAGCGTTAATTGTATATCTTTATTGTTTCATTAAATTTTCATTTGGAATACCATTGTTTTTATTTTTAAAATGATTGTTATGTTAGACGCTTTAATACTTTTTATTTGATAGCTAGGAATTAACTTAACTTTTCTGGTATATTTTCCAAAAACAAATCTTTTATATTTGTCCGATTATTAAATGAAAATTCTGTGAAATCGATTAGGCGGTTATCAAGTGACAGATGATCTAATAAATAAACTTTCGTAGCGTTAATTCTCGTAGACATCTACGCTTGCTACGGCTACGGCGCTCGTAGCTGGAGCTACGAGTAATACAAATTGTAACTTCAGTTTAATTCATCCGTGCCAATGCTTAGCAGAAATTGTAGCGCGCCAATTACTAACTGCCAGGATAAAAAAAAAACTATTTTATGAAGTACCCGTTCAAATCTTTGTAAAAATCTTAGAATTACCCCTAGCGCATACTTCAAACATTTTATAATCGTCTGGAATTCCCAACTCCGGTGCGGAGTTTTTGCCAACTTTTTTCTAACTATTCAAAGTATTGGAGAGTTGGAAGCGAAGCCGGGGCTATACATCAGTGAGGGGTAGAGGGGAGGGGGGTGAATTGCTGACGACTCTGCCTCCTCGCCAACTTTCCTAATAACATGATTTCAGTTCTCTTGTTTATTTGTTGTGGACTTTTTTATTTACTGTTTCCTTTGTTTTGTCCAGTTTAAGTCTTTGCTTTTGGATTTTAAGTGTTTTTTTAATGTTTGATTTTTTAATTGTAGTCAATGTACACCCCCTTTTTAATAAACACTGCTCCGTTTATATTGTCTATGATGCGTTGAGAATTGTAGTACTTCACTATATTGAATAATGTCCGTAAAATCTCTACATGAAACAAATATTTTCGTCAGCAACTAATATACAGATATCTTGCATCTGATAAAAGGCGTTTAGTGAAAATATTCCAATCAGCAATATGGTTGATGATTTTGAAGTAGAATTGATCATATTATACTTGTTTTCTTCTGAAGGTGCGATATATTGGTGTACCTTATTTGTATCAGGTACTTATTCTAATCTTAGTTAAGTCACACCACGAAGCACTTATATAAATAATTGATTCTTATTTAATTTTGTCACCGTGGCGTAGCGGTTCAGCGTAGGTTCGATTCCGAGATAAATATTTGTGTGATTTATAGATATTTGTTTCGAGTCTGGGTGTACTTTGTGTCCGGTAATTGTATGTTTGTAAAGTCTCCCGTGACACAGGGTTAGTAAACTAGAGCGGCCGTTGTCTCTCAAAAATATCATCAAAATAAAACACGAAAACGTGTTTATATATGTATAAAACGTAACATAATATATCATATTTTATTCCGTCTTATTCAGCAAATGAACACAAAAAACAAGCGGTAACGAATGCAGAAAGGGCACGAAACAAACTTGAACCGAAACGTTCAATTGAAGCAATATCATTGAGTGAGCTCCGTACCTCCGTCCCTCCATCCCTCACAAACTAAGTCATGTTTCATTACGGAATTGCAAAGTTTCCTCAATGTTTGTACTAACGAAATAGTCCAATACAAACATACGTCGGCACAGTTTTGTAAGGGAACGCACGCCCCTACAGGAAAATGTGGGAAATGAATAATTTGCAAAAAGAACTGTTCATTTCTTCTCTGTTTTTGTTTTTTGAGGGAAATAAAAAAGAGTATTGCTTATGCTAGGGCGTCATATATCGTGATAGTTTATCGCGAAGATGTTGGTCATATTGTCGTGAAGTTTACGGTATTATGCTCGCTTCTTACGATGTCTATGAACCTGTTGTCGTGTAGCCGCACAAACGAAGTTCAACGTGATAAAATTTTTAAGTCTACGGCAGTTTATCAGCAGAGTGATGGCCTCACACTACCGAAGTAATTGCGAACATTTGTCTACAGATATTGCTACTCACATAATACGAAAATTCACGATAACGCGATGTATGCGGCTTAAGCATATTAATTGATTACCTACTTATTTCTCTCAGCAATTTCATCGGCGTTACTGGAATTGTTTACTACATAATATATTCTCTCTAGCGCATTATTCTTTTTCACGTAATACCTAAACCTACTAATACCTAAACTAACATTGATTGGCCAATATATGTACGCGGGGTGTCCACCAGACTGTGGCCCTCGCATCTTTCTCTTATTACGAACAAGAATAAAACCACCAAAACCATAATTCATAATTTGTTCATCATAATAACTACTTCAAGTAGGAATAAGAGGTGATTTGTTTAGGTGGTTCAAATCTTATATCCTGAACCGCTCTCAAACAGTAGTCCTAAATGGATATAGTTCTGCGACAGTTCAAATACCCTCAGGGGTTCCACAAGGCTCTTTGTTAGGACCCCTACTTTTCATAATATTCATAAATGATATCGGAACATGTTTCACTAATACTAAAACTATCCTTTACGCCGATGATATGAAGATTCTATGCCCTATTTCAGACACTAGTGATTGTATTCTTCTTCAGCAAGATCTAAATGAATTAGAGAAATATTGCCTCCTCAATAAACTTGAGCTTAATGTATCCAAATGTTTTGTTAGCAGTTATACACGTAAACCTTACCCAGTTATCTATCCGTATAAATTGCACAATACCATTTTGAACCGTACGAACGTTATTAGGGACCTAGGGGTTATGTTCGATGCTAAGCTGTTATTCGATGCCCATGTCGACAGCATCATAAATAAAGCCTCTAGATCACTAGGCTTTATCTTGAGACTCTCCAAGGATTTTAAAAATGTCAAAACATTAAAAATTCTTTACTGTGCCTTTGTCCGCAGCCACTTGGAATTCGCTACCCAGATTTGGAACCCTTGTTACAACATTTACAAGGACAGAATAGAACGCATACAAAAGCGGTTTCTTAGATTTTTACAATTTAAGACTAGATTTTACACTCCTCACTATAGAGAAAGGTGTAGGAGATTTCATATTCTACCTTTACATGAACGTAGGCAAATTGCAGACTTATCATACTTATTTAAAGTTGCCAATGGTTTAATCGATTGTCCTGAATTGCTCAATAAGTTAGGATTTGCAACGCACTCCACCTACATGCGTAATCCCCGCATACTCTTTGTTTCCAGCGCTAAGAGCACTTATAGGCAGAACTCTTACTTTATACGCGCGTGTAGACTGTTCAACGAACTTTCAAATCAGCATAACCTAGATTTATTCAATACCAGTGTTTATAAACTTAAAAATATTTTAGCTAAGAACTTTTTTAATTAACTTTAGTTTGTATAGTTTTTCATAATTTGTTAACTATTTCCTTATCGACCTTTAATCTGTAATACCGAAGTATCTATAAGTGGAAACTTGTAAATGGCCATTATATTTTATAGTTAAGTTTATCCTATTTCTAGCTGTAAGTATCCCAAATATATTAAAATAAAATAAAATAAAATAAATGTAAATAAATAATGTAAATACAATAGAATTTCTTGTGCCTAGATTAATAATAATATTCTACCACATTCACACAGCGACATCTAGTCCCAAAGTAAGCAATTATGTTTGCTTGTGTTATGGGTACTAAACAACTGATATACTACTTAAATACATTTTTTTTTGTAAGTACATACATATTATAGATAAATTACACCCAGACACAGAACAAACCTTTATGCTCATCACATAAAGATTTGTCCTGGGTGAAGATCGAACCCACGACCTCCGGCTTAGCAGTCAGGGTCACTAACCACTAGACCAACAGGCCAGTCAAAGTAAATAAATAAACAGCATACTATATATATCATATATATATATATATCATAGAATCCTCATAGAATCCTCAAACCTAGTAACCTTTTAACTTACAACAAGCCCACCACTCACGTCTCGTATTACTCTGATTGCATTCAAGTCAGGTGGTGGTTGGTGTAAACAAAGTAATAGAACGGTCTTCGATAACGTTACTTGCGGCGTTGGTAACTAAACTTGTTAAAACTATATCTATTAGTGAAGCGTCAGTATTTAGGGAGCCGTATCTAAGTGCACCCACACACGAACACTTGTATTTTACTAAACTTTATATTGGACTCCCCCCAAATGTTTATTGTTTTCGATAGGTGATAGATTCGGGGTTTTATTTTGAGTTGAGACACGAACATCCAATGAAAAATGTTGAAGGTATATTCATGCTATATTATTTTAAACTAAACATATATATGCTCTAACTAATCAAACTGAAAAAACGTTCCATAAACTACATTCATAGACATTACCAAGAATTTCATGACATAAAGCCCAATACTCAGTACGCCATTGAGCCATGTCTTTCTGACTACTTAAATAAGTCATATATTACAGTGTATACAGTGAGGCGCTTTTAGTTAAGCAACGTTCTGCAAGGTCAGTCCGTTGATGGGTGACCGCTTGTAGCAATTTTTTTTCTGAAGTGCCTCTGTGCTTCGGAAGGCACGTAAAGCTGTTGGTCCCGGTTACCACTTACAGTGGAAACGTGCCAGCGTCTGACTCAAGCTCATACGATTATAATAAATAAGTACAGTACAGTATCCAACTATACTCATATAGTTGGATAAAGGGCCTGATACAGAAGGCAGTGCACCTCGATACGGCACGTATTGTGAGGAGGTTTTTTTCTTTGGAGCCCTAACCGTTGGCACCTTGGACTCTGTTCCCGATGTCGGTGGGCCCCCACATTAATTTTTATTTTTAAATGTATTTTTTTTTATATTTATATAAAAATTCAATTTAATTTGTGAGAAAGTAATCTAATAAAGGAAAAAAGAACTTGTCGTAACGTTACTCACACAACAGGTCGCTGTAACCGAAGTACACTTGTTTATCTAACGAAAGATAACATGACCTTAGGAACAGAAAATAAACAAGTAGATAACGAGATTCGATAGCGAGATAAGAGATTTGTAGTCACAGGTTGGCTCACCGCACTATCTTTATATTCGATGTTTGGAACTAGGAAACACTTCCTTATCAGTGCTTACTAACTTAAGTCTGTCATGTAAATATGTATTACTCATTTGTATGACTGTTATTTATGTGAGACATATACACTTTTGGAATAAAAAGAAAAACGTAGGTATTGTAATCATCATCATCATCATATCAGCCCAACGACGTCCACTGCTGAACATAGGCCTCACCTAATTTACGCCACTGCGAACGGTCATTACGTCTGTATTGTAATGCTTTTGTAAAAATAATTGTTAGAAAATTCTAATAGCTTTCGTCAATAACTCCGCCCGCATTATATGTCGGTAGTATACCTTGCTATCGACATCATCAGCAACCCATTTAGTCCCACTGCTGGGCTCGGGTCTCCTCTCCTCTAACTAGAGAGCTGAGAGGATTTAGGCCATTGACATATACAACAATAAATCTGTCTATGTGCCAAATTTAATCCATCTATCTAAAACTTCGCATTCATATAAGACTGACTGGCCTGTTGGTCTAGTGGTTAGTGACTCTGACTGCTAAGCCGAAGGTTGTGGGTTCGATCCCCACCCAGGACAAATCTTTGTGTGATGAGCATGAAGGTTTGTTCTTTGTCTGGCTGTAATTTATCTATAATATGTATGTATTTACAAAAAAAAAATATACTTCTTAAAATATCAGTACCCATAACACAAGCAAATATAATTGCTTAATTTGGGTATAGATGGCGCTGTGTGAATGTGGTAGAATATTATATTATATATAAGGATAAAGAAATATGTCTAATAAATATAGTTAAAGTTCCCCTGTTGCAATATTTTGCATTTTCTTTTTATACAATAATTTCAAAAATTCTCATTTGGTTGTTTTAAGGTTCTGAACTAATGTACAAAAGATACCCTTATAACGCGAACTTTGTACACCCACCCGTCTGTCACGGCATCTTATTTTCAGATCAACATAGCTATTGTTTCATTAACTCACTCCACTCCCAAAGATAGAATGAACCATGATGAAGAATCGGTAAGAGATCTGCCACTTGTCTGCGGAGCGGCTAATCGATTTATTTACGAGCCTCCACGCATTACTCGAGATGTTATCGATACGCAATACGTTCACTCAAGTTGAGCCGAGCTTAAGCTTGTTTTGTACGATTGTACACATAAGCCTTACGTTCTATATCCTTACTTATCTTGTATTAGTAAAGATGTTCGGAAAGGAGACGTCTAGACTAGATTATCAGAAACATACATATATATAGATCACGCCTCTTTCCCAACAGAGGGGTAGGCAGAGACCATTTCCTTCCACTTGCTTCGATTCTAATATTCGAATAGAGAAAGGAATGTTAAGCTTGTTTGGACATGTCAGGAGAATGAATGAAGGAAGAGTGACAAAAGAAATATATGAGGCAAATGTGAAAGGAAACGTTGGAAGGGGAAACCTAGAAGAACGTACTATGACCAAATACGAGACGAAAAAAGCCAAAGATGTATTATCAGAAAGAATGAAAATAATCACAGGTTGTATTTCAAACTAAACATCGAGGCTTCGCTCCCGTTGTCTTTTATTTCGCCACTCCTCAGCTCCAATTGGGCGTAGCGTGATGTTATATAGCCTATAAACTTCCTGGATAAATGAGCTATACAACACTAAAAGAAAGAATTCTTCAAATCGGACCAGTAGTGCCTGAGATCCTAACGGTCAACCAAACAAATATTTTTTCTTTTTTTTTTTTTTTTTAAAACAACGCGTGCACTAGGGAACAAGCCCTGTGTCGCGGGGAGCTTTACAAACATGAAACTAACGGACACAAAGTACACCCAGACTAGAAACAAATATCTATGAATCACACAAATATTTGTCTCGTGTGGGAATCGAACCCACGTCACCCAGCACGGCGATGTAGTGGGGAGGCGACCACCTTAAGAGGGGACGCGGTCTGCGAGAAATTTGAAAAGTAGGTATTTGAAGTAGCTATTGCTGTTGCGTTGAGCCTGAGATTTAAATGTGTGAGTGGATGGTCCACATGCGTAGTAGCCCCCCCCCCTCCTCCCCACTAGCATCTTCCCCGCGCCCGTGTACCGGCGAGTCGGCGAATCTCTACATTTTGCATTTATTTGGTTTTTGAAATTTGGACCGATTTAAGCAAAAATGATCCAATCAACACAA
Organism: Laspeyria flexula; assembly: GCA_905147015.1. Classification (NCBI taxonomy): domain Eukaryota; kingdom Metazoa; phylum Arthropoda; class Insecta; order Lepidoptera; family Erebidae; genus Laspeyria; species Laspeyria flexula. Next base: position 2,559,193 of record LR989964.1, on the reverse strand, counting down.
ACCTCATTTTGAGATATTTGACTTTAAAATTCATTGCAGTATTTCTCTGGCTGTCAAAATGGGGTTTATGTTGATTGGATCATTTCTGCTTAAATCGGTCCATTTGATGTCATCGTGTTACTTAGTTACCTACACGTTGTTATTATTGTTTTTACGTGTATGTAAATAATGGAAAAAATCGTAGTACTTACCTTACCTCTATTTAAGATTTATAAAATATTTTATCGCTAACCTACATATGAATAAAATGTCCTGAGGGTTCTGTCCGAATTATAATATAATTTTAGTTTTTATTAATATCGTTGTAATGGTAATTAAGATCATTGTTGTATTCGTAAATCAAAGGCACTCCTAATACAGCAAGAGAATAATTATGGTAAAAGAAGAGGTAGCATGAAAACAATTTTCAGAAGAAACTAGATTGTCCGTCAACTTGGTCATTCGTCAACAACAATAAAAGTTTATAAGCTGCAAGTCTTGATGAACTTGTAAAATATTATGGCTCAATAAATATACAAATAAAATATCGGTACAAAATTTCTGAAAAACTCCAGAAAATGGAATAGAAACTAAAAAAATATGTCTTATTTTGGCAAAATATCGAGCCGAGACCAGCAGTGGGACTTAATGGGTTGCTGATGATGATCGAACTTATCTAAACTAGATATTTCTTTTCACGAATGGCCTTTGCTTGAAATAATTGACGGGATCACACAATTTACCCGTAAGCGAAAAGACGGAAATGACGATAGAATAAATGTCCTATTTATTGTTTTAAATTCTTTTTAGGGTTCCATAATCTATACTTCAAAAGGAAAAAAAACGAATCATTTTTTTCTCGCGAAACATTATAGGATCGCTCCGTTGTCCGTCTGTCTGTCAAGAATATTTTTCTCAAGAATGCGTAGAGGTATCAATCAATTTTGGGACGAAACCCTAAAAATACTCGGGTCTGCAATCCCTTGGAATATAATAAAAGATCAGAGTTGTAAGTAAATGCAAGATATGAAAAGATACAGCCGTTTATGCTCCATTTTTGCTGCATATCTTGACGATCAAAAAAGTCAAAACCTATAGGGTACTTCCCCTTGACCTCACGAAATTTGGCAAAAAGCAATATTAAGTTGCACAAGTAAAGCAAAAAGTCCGAAAACCGTAATCGTGTAGTTATATTATTATCACTGAATATATTAAAACTTTATTAGAACGGATATAAGATGATACTCGTAAAAAAAATTAATAAGAAAGAGAGTTTATTCCGGACTGATGTGAACTTTACGTGAATGTTTATTGTAACTTATAGCTATCCCGTTACCTTCTAATATCTTACATTTTAATCACAAATAATAATAAAAATGTATAATTGTACGGAACCCTCGGTGCGCAAATCCAACTCGCATTTTGCCAGCTATTTTAAATAAAATACCCACAACCTACACCTCTCTTGCATCCATTATAATGCGTGTATATGAATATACTTGATAAAACTAGTCTTACTTTTAGAGCAGCTAAATCAAATCGTTGCGACCTGATCTGATAATCTTATTAACTTAATACCTTACAGTTTCACAATTTAATAAATAAAAACAGTAAATCGTCAACATCGACATTGATGGACATCACTACAGTATCGATAAAAAAAATATCGACCGATACCACTTCCCCAGTCATATACATGTAAGTGACCCCCTTACCTCAAGTCACCCCCGAAGAGTGCGATAAAGACAGCTACAGCTCAGACAGATTTTAAGACAAAAATTTTGATGAAATGGACGTTTCGTATTCCCCTGTTTTCTCCTCGAAAACTGAGCGGATTCAATCCTTTTTTACATGAAAAATTCCAGAAAGAGTATGACTAGGTTCCTATCATTTTTTTTATGGAAATAACTAATAGAATTCCTCTGGTAGTCCTCTAATTACGACATTAAAAATACGGCAATTTTAGCAATATTTGGAGGCTCATATTTTGTTTATTAATAAGTTTTTGAAAAAAAGGAAATGATAGGGACATGTCTATAGCTGAACTTAAATTTTTGAGCTAAAAAAAAATGTCTTTTAGACATTATTCAGGGAGAAAACAGGGGAATACGTTTGTATGAAGAATCGTGCGCCGCGTTCCCTCTTAACCACTGCGCCACGGTGACAGTCAAAGTGTAGGTTTATCCCATTCCGGTAAGTCACGCGAGTAAAACTTATATTCAAAATTATTAGATGATTCTTATACACCAAAATTCTCGCCACTATTCTTTTAAAAAGAGTGGTGAGTTGCCAGTTCTTCTCATAGCTCAACCCCGTCAGCGAACTGGTCGTAGGCAAATTTGCTGACACCACTTTTCGGATAACCTGTTACATTCTTAACTTGTGACTTTCATAAGTGTTACTTTGTAACCTAGATGAATAAACGAGATTTAATTTCATTTAATTTCATCTCGTAAAATACATTACTACGAGTATTAACCATTAACGTAATCTTACACAATAGTCTGTAGACCAATTACTTAGTCATGTTCTGTAGTCCAAACAGGCTAGTTCTGTGCTTTGTACCATACTAATGGCTTTGTCCTGCCTATATATTGGTATAGAGCTAACACTCGTAAATCAGCGGGTTCTACCTCTAATAGAGGTAAAGTCTAAGCTATTGTTTAATACATTCGACGCGAGAATAGATATGTAGTAAGCGATTAATCGAATTTCAATATTTATAATCGTAATAACTTGCCTGACATAATTTTTGAATACGCTAACAAACATAGTATAAGGATGTTAGATTGGTTCCAGCTTGAAAAGTAGGATAGATTTACATCCGATAGGAGGCGTTGTTGTCTGCCGGGTCTACTGATCTATACTTCAGTTATTGTTACTTGCAGTTGTTTGAAAGCTTGTTTGTTATATTAAACGCTCTAATCTCTGAAACTTTTTTTTTTATTTGAAAAATTCTTTTAGTGTTGAATGACACATTTCTCGAGGAAGGCTGTACACTATATTTCATCACGCTAGAGCTAATCGGAGCTGAGCAGTGGCCAAATAAAAGCGACAGGAGCGAAGTCCCGCGCGACATCTAGTTCTCAATTTAATACACTATATCTCCTCCAAAGATTGGTGAGGGAATTTAGCTTACTATATCAAGCTGGCAAGACGGGTTGGTATAGTAGGTTTATTACGAATTTTCCTTTTCTCGCAGTACTCTTGTCTACTTAAAATTTGTATATGCTACACCTATATTTATATTTATACTATTATATTTTTGTTCATGTTACGCAGGTAAAATAATCAGTATAAAATAGAGAAGTTATGAAACAACACAACGTTGGCTCGTGTGCCTCGGAAACGTAAAAGAAGCCTACATACGTACAGCATTAATATTCAGAAGTAATGCCTAGCCGGACCGCAAACATACGCCAATACGACCACAGAACAAACTACCCATTCAACCTTATTTCTAAGTTGTTACGTGTTTTTCTTGTATCTGTAAATCTATAATAAACACTCCGAAGTTTTAAAGATCATAAAATTAAAGATCGTTTTTAAATAAGCTAGATATATCTATATTAATATTAGAACGCTGAAGCGTTTGTTTGTTTGTTTGAACGCTTGGATTTCAGGAACTGCTGGTCTGATTTAAAAAACATCTTTAGATGTTGGATAGTCCATGTATCGAGGAAGGTTATATTTACGGCCAATAGGAGCTGAGCAGTGGCCAAATAAAGTACGATTGAAGCCAAACCCCGCGTTTTAATATAATTATGTGTAATAAACAAAATATTTGCTTAATAATCACTCATATAAAAATAATTTAGTTGAAATGTTTGGGAATCCCCTGTGATGCAAATTTAAAAAAAGAATATTACAAAAAAATAATATAATATTAGTTAAAATATATTAATGTAGATAGTAGTTTTTCATCAGCAACCCATTAAGTCCCACTGTTGGGCTCGGGTCTCCTCTCCTCTAACTAGAGAACTGCTCAGAGGGTTTTGGCCATAATCCACTCACGCTGGCCTAGTGCGGGTTGGTGGATCAGACATACTAATAGAATTTCTTCTAGGGTATGTGGGTTTCCTCACGATGTTTTCCTTCACCGTTAGCAGATGGTAAGTCACTTGTCTAGTACATATAAATTCCACAAAGTGGAATCCACATTGGTACTGCCGGTCGGGATCGAACTCGGACCGCGTGATTTGCACGCCGGTCCCTTATCCATTCAGCCACCATAGCTTTTAGTAGTAGTAGTTTTTAGCATACCTATTTTTCGCAGATCATAAAACATCTTTACTGAATTGTCTATTTTGAAACTAATCTTGCGCTCATTAATTTTCCGTTGCAATTGTTGCCACTTCAGATCCTGAGGGGATTCGAGCAGCATCTTAAATAAATCACTAAACTATGATCCACTTAGGCTGTAGTTCACAACAACTACGTTAGCACAGTACCTACATACAGTCTAAATATTTGATCGCAGTTGTGTCTTGCGGATAACTTGTTTATTTATTCATCATTCGCATGCACGATAACTGGGGATGTTTCGCAAACATTACTAAACAAGTTTTACCAACGAACTAATGTGGATTATTTTGTCATCTACTTAATATTACTTAAATACATTTGAAATATCTTCGGAAGTGATTGGGTGATTTTCATTTAAATTTTGAGAAGATAAACTTGCTTCTAACTAAAAAAAAAGTATTTTTTCGTTTGCATTGGTTTTTTCTGCGCTATTGATTATAATGTTTATAAGTATATATTTTTTTCTGTGTAGTGACGGATTAAGAATACATAATGTCACTACCCCATTTCAACCCGTGGGTGTTGTACAAGGTGACTAAGGAAGTAACCATAAGCAACAAGAGCACTGCGAGAAAAGGAAAATTCGAAACAATCCTTATACCAACCCGTCTAGCCAGCATGGTATAGTAGGCTAAATTCTCTACACATTCTTTGGAGGAGACCTGTACCCAGCAGTGGGACATTTATGGGTTGAAATGATGATATATTTTTTTAATGACCCAAATTTATTGGATAAGTTGGAAAATATTTACCTACATAATATCTACAAGAAAATAATGCGATATTTCTGCGCTCTCTATGTAAGTACCACAGCTATTTTATGAAAAAGAGCGTTGTTACATTATATTATTGCGCGGTAGTAAAATGAAAGTTACAAAAAAGTAGATACAATTCGATTTTAAGTTATAAAAAAAAATCTCTTGCAAAGACAACTCTATAATAAAAATCCTGCACTATGTTTTCTCGGCACACCTCTATTTTGAACATCATTATATCGGGAAAATACCGAACATTCCCGCATCAAGGGCGGAACGCATCGGGGATATTAAAATAAAAAAAGTTCCGATACACTAACAGGAAATATAAATAAGAGTAGGTCGAAGGTCAGCAGTACAAAACAATCACGGTTTGTTCCCCTAAAGGAGAGTACACACTGTTTAAAACATTTTATATAACATTGTTATATAATGCACATGTTATACAATTTTGTTAAACAGTAACCTTGTTAAAACTCAACTGTGTGCTAATTCTTCGACTTCCACTGTTACTGATTTAATGTTATATAGATTGCAGTGGTTTCTTATTAACTTCCTCAAAAAACATGCTATGTATTGCTAAAATATATTCCCAGATAAGACTAACAAATAGTTCGTGATAATATTGTGTCCAAAATAACAAACTCTTCAGTTTTATAATATTTATAAGCACAGATAACATCGTTATATTGCATTGTTATTGAAGTGTTTACAGTTTGCTATAATATGTCACAATATAGTGAAATTTGTAACACATCAAGTAATGTAAAAGTCCTACGGTCTTACATATGAAATTGGTATAAAACTATAACATAGCATAGAATCACGCCCTATTCTCCGAAGGGGTTGGCAGAGCTGTATCACATCCATATTTCGCCAGCTATGTTGGATTCCATGTACCTAATAGATGCCGAACATTTTGCTATTAAACGGGCAGACTCTTGTTACGGAGAATTTCAAGACAGAAAAGTCCAATATTGTTTATGCCCAAAACTAGAGTCGAACCCGGGAAAGTCATACACACACCCACTGAACGACGTAGGTTTAGTTTTAAATTATACTTTGGAATAAACAACAAAAAGTAAGAAAATACTTTTAAAATTTCTTGTCTTTTGTTATATAGAGGACTACGTTTATAAGTTCCTTATTTAGTTTTTTTTTAGTTTCTATATAACAAAAGTTATATAATGTAAAAGTTAATCTGCACTCACCCTAATACCCGGCCCGACACTGGGTTATTCAGGGTTATTTTCAGTTATTCCGGGGTTATGTTTCCGTGTAAACAATCGCTTATTTTTCCCATAAAACAATGTATCGCAAGGTTTCCATGACGAGGGTTCTGCGCTAATATATTTATTTGATGAAAAACCAACACCTTTTAAATAAACCGACGGTTAAGATTGATGGATTCAATGAACAGGTCCGCCACATTCAGTATCATTTGATCATGTTTGATATTTATTTGCGTAATGGACAAGGGGTCTAAGGTTTAAAATCCAAAATATATCTGAAACCGGAGCGGAGATGTCTTTTATGTACATTTTTTACCCATTCACACCGAAAATATTAATTTTTTGGGTTAAACGACAAATTGTATGTTTTAGACAAGGGTATTATAAAAAGTTTGTAAAAAATTCCATCTTGATGTGGCAATCGAACTCGTGCTTCCAGGATGCCGCCGAAAAGCCTTGTACTGTGTGTCAATTTTATTTTTTTTATAATAAATCAAAGGTCCAATTTAAATGTGCTATTGTCAGCGCTATTGCACAATAAAATTGTACCAATATTCTGAGATAGAAGCCGTTTCTTAGCATTGTACAGGGTTTTTATCTAGGTTAATTATTTAGATACAAAAGAAAATCTTCGTGTATAAAACAGTAATAAATCATTCTGTATTTAATTAATTTCTAGAATAAAATAAGCCATTATGAAAGTATATTTACTTTTACTATGGTTACAACAAAGATTATTTGTATTATATCTCAAAGTTACACAAGTATTTTTAACAAAACAAAATTGCAAGTTAGAAGAAGACACTGTAATTGCTGTTCCGCAAAGATATCGACAACTCAAAATACCTCACAATAGTGGAGGTAGGGACCGCAACACGCCAACGTCAAGTTGTCCACTGTTTTCTTTCTATCCGTAAGATTGGATTTGACAGCGTCCCCTCTGCCTTTGTCTTTCAACTTTATTCAGTTTGCCGATAATATAATAGTATTATAGCGTAAAGATAACAATCATAAACGCTTTTTAAGAGCCATTTCTTAAAATAAATAAATAAAAACTAAATTGTTTTTATTTTAACTTAATATTTTTTTTTGACTGGCCTGTTGGTCTAGTGGTTAGTGACCCTGACTGCTAAACCGGAGGTCGTGGGTTCGATCCCCACCCAGGACAAATCATTGTGTGATGAGCATAAAGGTTTGTTCTGTGTCTGGGTGTAATTTATCTATAATATGTATGTATTTACAAAAAAAAAAAAAATGTATTTAAGTAGTATATCAGTTGTTTAGTACCCATAACACAAGCAAATATAATTGCTTAATTTGGGACTAGATGGCGCTGTGTAAATGTGGTAGAATATTATTATTATTATTAGTTTTAAACTAACTTACTTTAAGTTTCTTTGTGGTATCTGGAGATGTAAACGAATGAAGAAGGACTTATTAAATGCAGTCTTGCAGATTGTTTACTGTGTGTACAAGCCATATTTTATGTTAATTACTCTGTGCTCGGCGTCTTTAATTAAAAGACAATGCTCTGCTTCGCACTGAAGTGGTTTCTCTGTTTATTTACTTTCTTATTTACGCCAGTCTAAATAAATAAAGTTTTAATACGTTTCTTACAGTTGGGACATAAGACAGGTATCTCTGAAATATTATGTTATCTCTAGTTTAGTTACACGAGTGATTTTCGTTATTTAAAAAATAACTACACTCACTCTAGTCACTGGATTAATCAATGATAATTAAATTCTAAAGTGTATTGAAAACATTTAAAAATAATTGCTCCGAATAAATAATAAAAATTGAAAACCACGAAATATGACACTAAATTGCGTCGTTACCATTCCGCTGTATAAACCCTCTTATGGCCCAGCATCGCGCTCGTGCAACCCCTGTTATTGCAGGCGTCTATACGGTGTCGCTGTGGTCGCGGACGAATGTTCCTGCGCTCCCGTGACCACAGCAGAGCGCGACGAGAGGAACACCTTGGGGTTTTAGTGGGTGCGAGCCCCACATAACCCCTCGGTTCTTCCCCAAGACCGAGGAGTATGCGTCAGGCGTTTCCCCAAGTAAAAAAAAAAACAAAAAAAGGCGTCTATACGGTAGTATTACATTTTAGTAGAAGTAAAATGTACTCCTTTAACTACCTCCATATACGACACATACATTTCTATTATGAACCAGTACAAAGAACACTTGGCTGTAACTTAGCGTCTCTAAAATATAACACTTGTATCTTGAACCAGCGTGGACGAACAAATTATAATTTGACTCGGTAGCACAGCACTAAGCTGGACGGACAGCGCAAATAAAAAAACAAGGGTAGTGTTAAGTAATTGAGACCTAACTCACTTTGTCGTTGCTTTGTGTGTAGGTACTGTCTCTGCGTACATGTAAAGTGTAGGTTTTTTATTGTACAATAGATATGTTTACTATGAAATAAATTGTGTAGATTCACATTACATTATACATGTTTTTAAACTTTAGGAGGCCATTCGACGGTTGTTATGGCTGTTTTGGAACTAGTTTGGAGTTAAATCATAAATTGGATGCTTTAACGCCTGTTTCACCGCTGGAAAATAAGTGGACTTACGGGAAACTTACTGGACAGATTTTTGACGTATTTTTCATATTAAATCTGTCAAAAAAATCTCAGGTAGTTTATTACACTTAAACTTACTTGAAAGTGGTGAAACAGGCCCTATAAGTCAAAGGCAAACTAATTATTTCATTTAAATCATAAGCATTTAGGCACTAGGCATACTACTAGCCATTATTACTACCTATAAGTAACTAGCTTTTACCCGCGGCTTCGCTCGCGTGGATATAGTTTTATAGTTAGACGCTATTGGCAGGGAAGAGCTGTACACAGCACTTCTTTGTAAACGAAGTTTTTTTTGTTTTTTTATCTGGGGCAGCTAAAAAATCTCCATCTGAAAAAAGTTTAAATTTGACAGCAAAATCCCCATTAACAATATGATCCGCCATTTGTTGAATTCATTTGTTACAAAAAATGTGATAAATCAAGAACCGCTCGACCGATTTTGTGCAAACTTCACATAAACCATCTACTAAATAGTCCGAACAAAGCCTAAATATTTGGTTTGTATATAATCTATATGTTAAATAGAAAGGAAACTAAATTTCTCAACAAGGTGATTAACAATTTCGATAGCAACCCAGGCACCATATTTCATTTTTTCTGATACTTACTTACTTGAATGACAGAGGGTTGAAACTGCAACCAATTAAAAGGTGTTAGTAAATTTTCCTACGGCCCTTTTACTGACAAAGTTGAATCTCGCAAGAAACTCAAAGCATTCCTCATTTCTTGTAGATAGTCGTATTATAGTTTCATCAACCATCTATAATATTTTCCTTTCTCTATTAAAGCTTAGTGTGACGCACTTGTATGACGTCACATCCTGTCGCTCGTCCGTTCGGCGTCTGTCATAAGCGTAACCCGAGACGGATGACCATCGTAATATCCGGCATGCTCACTTATTGAACGTAATACATACACTCATACAGTTCTAACTACCATGTTCATCCGTGCTTAAGAAGTAACTAGTCCTTTAACGACCTCCATACACGACACATAAATTTCTAAAAGTCTTACCCGACTTACCTTTATGCATGTTAAGTACACATAGTGTTGGAATTTAGTTAAGACATAAAATTTGTAATATAACTATTTTCTGTTTTGTGTATTAAATAAATACCCATGTATAACTATTTTCTGTTTTGTGTATTAAATAAATAAATAAATAAACTAATTGAGACCTAACTCACTTTGTCGTTGCTTTGTCTGTACTGTCTCTGCGTACTTAAGAAGTAACAAGTAAATATAATTAAAAAATTAAAATAACCCGACTGCAAAAAATCAATAGATAAGCAACGCATTAAAAAGACCGAAAAATTGATAAATTTTAATGATAAATTTTTTTTTTTTAATGAAATTTTATATAACATGTATATATTTGTAATCTCCATTTGATTCCCTTTATTTTGATACTATACTCGATAGGTTTGGTTAAAAAATAAAATTAACTACTTACAATTTTACACCATTCAATTATGTATAAACTCTTTTTGAATATATGTAATCTCCTTTTGAATCCCTTTATTTTGATACCCTACGATATGTTTGGTTAAAAAAAAAATCTAACTTCCTACAATTTGGCGCCAAAAGTCCGCCGTTTTGTCTTTTTTTTTATAATACTTATCTAAGGACACTTGGGTTTTTGAGAAAAAGGTAAAAAACTCTGGCGTAGTATGTACCACTCGTAAATGTACGCAAAAAAAAAACTTATAAGTTTCTGTTACATGTATGGAATGCCCCTTTTGTTTTTTATTTTATTTTTATAATTTAACTGGGTACTAAATTAAGTAGCAGCTCACACAAGACACCTATTCTTCAAATTTCATCAATAAACATCGAGTAGTTATTGAATAAAAAGCGTGTGACATATGGATGCACGGACAGAACGAAACTATAACGGTTCCGTTTTTGCCCCCTTAGAATTTTATTGCAAGGTAGAAAATCAACCCGAGAATTGAACTCGGAAGCTCTTGCGTAGATACACACTCCCTGTGCCATTGAAGCAGTCATGTATAAATAGCAATACATTAAAGTCCCACTGCTGGACATAAGTTTCATCTCCCTATCAAAAAAGTTTAAGGGTTTATTATAAGAACATCTAAGAATATTCTTTTCTCATCTAAATTCAATCCAAGTTTTCTCCATAATTAATTATCGTTTGCAAAAATACATATATTTACAAGTACAAAATGATATAATATCTGAAAATAAAATGCGTCCTAAAAATCGTTATTTATAGATCCATACAAAATTTTATCTGATTTAAAATCGAATCTCTTACTTCATTCGCCATTCGATAAATGTCGCAAAACATATAATTATTCACTTAAATCAAATTCCTATTTAAAATGAATCTAACAGTACTACATGTCCATTATTGTCCATTCTGAATTTGTAACAGAAACTCGACCAATATGCTCACATCTCTTGAAATACAAAACAAGGCTCCACACTCAACTGTTCGTACAAACAAGCTTCAAATTCCCACCTAAACTCCCGAATAACCACTTTGATCGAGTGCCATCGAGTTGCATTCGGATAGAATTTTGTTTGGTCCTCCATACTTTTTCTAACTCTTGTTTGAATGAGAAACAAAGCTTCGATCTGTTGTACAACGGCTTGTAAAACTAGCCTCTTTTAGGTGTTAAATAAAGTTAGATTATCACTTTGACGAAATGATGGTCAGCTAATTGGGAAAAAAAATTGATGATCCTTGACAGAATGCGGTATGATATGACATATTACCACTAGGCATGCTGGCCTAGTGGTTAGTGACCTTGAATGCTAAGCCGAAGGTCATGGTTTCGATTCCCACCCAGGGCAAATCTTTGTGTGATGAGCATGATTGTTTGTTCTGTGTCTGGGTGTAATTTATCTATAATATGTATGTATTTACAAAATAAATGCATTTAAGTAGTATATCAGTTGTTTATTACCCATAACACAAGCATTATAATTAATATAACTACTTAATTTGGGACTAGATGGCGCTGTGGGAATGTGGTAAAAATATTAGTATATTATTATATTCACTACTGGAGATATAAATATAGTACATGCAATATGCTGCTGAAAGTACATACGTGCCTTTGGAGCTCGTACTGCATAAAAATTGATACGAGACTAAGAGATAGGTGTGTTGTAGGTAACAACCAAAAAAACTGCCTTCTTCACATAGCATTTAGTAGAATCCGCCAGTGACTCATTCTAGCTCATATAAAAAGAACAAAATAAAATACAGAACGTAATTTACTAAACAAGTAAATATAATTAAACATATTTAATAACCCGACTGCAAAAAATCAACAGAGAGCAACGCACTGAAAGACTGTAAAATTATTGTACTTAATATTATTATACCTGATTAAATTTAAATACATAATATATGTATATATTTGTAATCTTCATTTGATTCCCTTTATTTAGATACTCTACTCCATAGGTTTGGTTAAAAAAAAAATAGAACTACTTACAATTTGTAACCATTCAATTATGTATAATCTCTTTTTGAATATATGTAATCTCCTTTTGATTCTCTTTATTTTGATACCCAACTTGATAGGTTTGGTTAAAAAAAAAATTGAACTTCTTACAATTTGGCGTCAAAAGCCCTCCGTTTAAGTCTTTTTATTCTTAAAACCTATCTAAGGACACTTGGTTTTTTTAGACGAATCTAACGATACCCTAATTGTCAAAATCCATCCAGCCGTTAAGAAGATTCGTGGGAATAAAGAAATTTACAAACATACAAGATACGCGCGAAAAACAATACCCTTGCCAATGCCTGATAGTCGGGTAAAAAAAGCGTTCGAAAAAATTCCTAAAAGACCAATTGAAAATAATTGCGAGAAGATACATTAACAAATGACCGCATGCAATTGTATAGAGAGTATTGTATAAATGTAGTTAGCTAGCATTGCCCGTGGAGACTCAGACTGACTGTAGTGTTGTCAGCGGTGGCGGCGCCGTGGAGCGCCCGGCTCGCTCCAACCTTCAACGACCATTGCTTATTTTTCTCTTTTCCCCTAAAGCAATTTCGTTCCGACGAAAAATAAAGAAATAAACGGTCCTTTTTTGTATTTATTTTGTACACTAGGTTCTCTGTGGCGAAGTGTTCAGAACTAATGATATTGTTCTGTTGTTTCAGTATTCCCCAATGTACCGGCCGCGCCTGGCATGCCCTGCGCTGGAGAAGACAGTAAGTTTTACTATGCTATATGTAGCTATTTAGCTAATTATTATTACTAAGGTTTATTATATTACTTGCTGTAGTTTCTGTTAATTGTTTTAATACAATATGTGGTGATTTAGTTTGATTGATCAGTAGTCATCTAGTGAATCTAATTTTAAACATTCATCATCAGCCAACCATTAATGTCCCACTGTTGGGCTTGGATCTCCTCTCCTCTATCTAGAGAGCTGAGAGTGTTTTAGGCTAAGATCCACACACGCTGGTCTAGTGCGGGTTGGTGGATCAGATATATCCTTAGAATTTCTTCTAGAGTATGTGAGTCTCGTCATGATGTTTTCCTTCACCGTTAGCAGATGGTAAATCACATAACTAGTGCTTAAAAAATCACAAAGTGAAATCCTTTAATATTCCAACATTTCTGTTATAAAACTTGACTGTTAATCCTTAAAACGATCCAAAGATTTAGTCTAGAAATCTCACTTTTAAATTACCTTGCATTGCAAAGTATTTAGTGTCATCATTATCATCATTTCAACCAAACGTCCCACTGCTGGGCACGGGTCTCCTCCAATTGTTAAGAAAATTTAGCCTAGTATACCACGTTAGCCAGACGGCTTGGTCTATATTTGTTTCGAATTTTTCTTTTCTCGCAGTGTTCTTGTCTACTTAAGGTTAGTCCCTTAGTCGCCTTTTACTACACCCACGGTTAGAAATGGGGTAGTGACATTATGTGTTCTTAATCCGTCACTACACGGAGTATATACAGCTACTATTTAAGTAAGTCGTATATATAGCTATAAACAATGCACCGGGGCGGTACTCCTATGTAATGCAGCTAAAATGATGTACATTACCGATGTATCGAGTATCGACAAATAGCATCGAGAAATAGCTACAATTTCTCGACCTTTGTCGGCGTGTGACGATAATTCGATATGCTCTGAGTTTGCTGGTTCAGCAAACATAATTATTGCATTCGCCGCAGTTTGGGTACATGTTGCATTGAACGTAGTTCACTAATGCTTCGGATAGGGTTGTCAAGTGATAATAATTAGTTTGATTAAATTATTATTCCAACTATTTCTTAATGTAATATGTATTAATTACGAAGAAGGTGAAAATACATAAGCAAAAAATATAGCTATGTAAAATATAAGGCTACATATTAAAAAACACATTACTTTTGGCGAACGCTAATTATCTTCCTAATTTAATAGTGATAATATAATAGGTTCTGTCTGCGGCTTCGCTAGCGCCGTATGTCGATAAAATGAAGCCAAAGAATCACGTTACTTTATTATTTATAATACCGGCCACGTGAAAGTAAGATCTTCGCATTTATAAAAATATTCTTAATCAGAAACACGAGAGCATCAGTCCGTCTTCATAAATAGTGCAACGCATGCAATATTTTGCAACGTCACAATATTCCGGTGAAATCCCCGCGCCAATCTCCACACTTTGCATATGAATTCAACACTTGTACATTAGGAACACTGCACTAAAAGTTAGGGTTGTAAAAAAAGGCTGATGTGAAATATAAATAAATACCAAAAATTCAAAATTTAATCGATTCTTCTACGAATTTAGGAATTTTTTGTCAAGAGAATACAAAATTTTCTAAATATCAATTCATTATAATTTTTTTTAGTTTTTTAAGTAATACCTCATCATCAGCAATCCATTAATGTCCCACTGCTGGTCTCGGGTCTCCTCTCCTCTATCTAGAGAGCTAAGAGGATTAAGGGTTACCTAGGTAACCTACCTTACCCAAAGAAACATGAGTTCAATTTTTTTTTTATCATTTAAAAAAGTTCGAATATATCTAGTACCTAGCAGATAATAATGGCATCCGAGAAACCACAGGCAAACATAAGCAATTTTTTAATTAGTTTTTTTTGTAAACGAGCGAGTTAGATTTATAAATAACTTTTTTTAAATAATCTGTTTACACGTATTAATTGTAATTAAAATAGCGATTGAGTGACAGCCCTATGAGTGTATCCAGTTGGAAGCGCTCAATTTGAGTTGGTCCTCGTTTGTCGGCCACGGCACCACGGTGGCGCCGCGATGCCGCCGAGCCGCGCTGAATTTTCGCACATTGTTGAAATAGCTACGATATTCCCTACACTACCTACTGATAAAGTGGTTATCTAACAGGCACAAGTGTATTATTTGTAATGACCATTAACACATTGCGTTTGAATGTCTTTGCAGATGACATATTATTATAAGTCTACTAATAAATTTTTGTGAAGGTGGATGAAATTTGAAGATTGTTTCACTTTTACGTAAATGTAACTATAATAAATGGATTTCAACGAAACTTTACGTCAATATACAATTATAGATTACTAGCTGTTTCCCGGGGTTTCTACAGTTCTTTTACAGATTTTCTTTTATTGATGAAGCCATGTGTTTGCTGCCCAAAAAGTATTGGGTTCGGTTAGGGCACCAACGCTTCTGGGTTTTTTCTGTTTTTTAATATCAGCTCGCAAGCCTGATAGATCTGATAGCTCCTAACTACCTGAAGTGGTTGTGTGGCAAAAGACGTGATGCTAGTAAATGAATAAGTTTCTATACTATATAATTTTAAGTAGTTATAGAAGTCGCGCGAGGCTTCGCTCTTGTAATTTTTTATTTGGCCACTGCTCAGCCCCTATTGGTCGTAGCGTGATATTATATACCCCGATAAATGGGCTATCCAACACTAATAGATTTTTTCAAATCGGACCAGCAGTTCCTGAGATCCTAGCGTTTAACCGAACAAACAAACTACAGCTTTATAATATTAATATAGATAAGTATTCACAGTGCAATGAAGTGAGTGCAATATATACATTTAAATATAATTTTAGAACTATTAAATCTCATTTCCAGGCTATCGAATTTAGACCTTATCAACAAACGAATCGCCTTTTCCCCAAATTATAAGTAAATCGATTTTTAAATAAATACTACATTTCATTGGCAGTGGCGTGCCTAGGGTTTAAGGATAAGGCAAGCCCGTTATACCTACCTACCTATGCTTTTTAACCGACTACTCCAGAATAGGCAGAAGGCTATTTTTGTACTTAAATATAATAAAATGAAAAGTAAACAAACCTGACTGCGCTGGAAAGGCGATGGGTGTAATGTTTTTTTATGGATTTTGTTCAATTTCTCTTACATGTTGATAGAGGGTCGCGCCGCGCGCCGCGCCGCCCCGCCAAAGCTCAGTGAAGGTACCTATGCTAGTGCTTGATTGAATATACCTAATAAACAATCAGCATTGCATACATGCATACCTTCGGTGGCTTTGAAAAAAGCCCTTTGGTTTCCTTGAGTAAACGAAGATAGCTAAGTAAGTAGGTAGTTGACCCTTGCCTGACTATACGAAGACCTATAAGACTACCTATTATTTATATTCTAAATTGACTCGTCTGTCTTTCTTGAGAAATGACTTAATTACGTAAGAATAAAATGTTGGTAAACGTTTTAATTCTGCCAACAACTGCTTTTCAATAGCTATCATTGATATTATTTCTTAGATAAGTATGAATAGGTACGTTTAAAGAGATAAAAATGCGCGTTCAGCGAAGAACTACATAGCCGTAATAGTTACAACAAGATATGTTAACTTTATAAACTCGGGCAAGGCAACTTCGAGGTTATTCTCATTAATAAAATCAAATATAAACAAAGAACAAAGTTCAAAAATTTTACCTTTTCTTCGCCCATCAAAAGTTGAACACATTTTAATCCTCACAAGGAACAATAATTATTACTTGCATTGTTGTATGTCACTAAATACAAAAGAATCACTTTAAAATCTTACAATTAACAATTTTTAAAGTAAGTAAACATTAAAACCAAAACTTTTCGTCCTGTCAAACAAATGAACTGAGTGAAGTTAGTAGACGCGAGTACGCATGCGCGGCCGCGGCATTTCACTTCCATAGTCGACAACTTCATACATAAAGCCCGGCTTATAATTTCATACTGATTGATATATAAATTAACCTAGTTATATTTCAATAATCGACAGTTTCTCTATAGGTTAGAAAGAGAGATCCGACGGTGGTCAAAAGCCTCATAACAAGCCAGTGCGGGTGAGCGAGATAGAAAAAAAAGTTGTTGCGCTCAGCGCGCGCCTCTCTAACTCTCGTTCTCGCTTGATGCTTCATCAGTCACCGAGTCAAATGACATGTACTATGCGATTAGAATAAGTATGGGCCTGTCAAATCAAGACGCCATTTTGTTTTCCATTTGAAGACAACTTCATACCTAACAAGTAGAGTGTACAAAGAAAAAAGGAAAAAACGAAACACATTACAATTAGGTACATTCATACTTTTTCGGTTGTAAGATCTTTATTATCTGAAAGAACATTTAGGTACATAGTTCACTAAACTCATTTTACATGAACATAGTAGGTAACTGGCATAGCTAAATATGCATGTTTTTATTAATAGTATTTAAATAAATTATGTGTGAGTATTGAATATGAAATTAGTGTTTGTTGGTTGTTGTGTATTTTTTATCTAGAAGTCACGCGGTTTTTTATTTGGCTACTGCTCTGCTCCTATTGGCCGTAGCGTGATGTTATATAGCCTATAACACTAAAATATTTTTTACAATTGAACCAGTACCTAGTTCCTGGGATCCTAGCATTCAACCAAACAAAAAACAAACTTCAATTTTATAACAAATAGGCAAATATAATGCAAATCTAGTCAGGTCCTAATTCTTCCAACCTAATTCTTCCTAATTCGTCAAACGTGCAAGGAAAATGTACATAATCAAAATAGAATAGAATAGAACATAAATTAATTAAATTACAAGTTATAATTTTTTTGCCTATTTTGTTTCTCCTAGCTGTACAAAAATGTGCACATTCGACTGAAGTTAGCGGCAAATAGTACCACGTGCAATCCCATACTTATTCTAATCGCATAGTACTCTGTGCACCGAGTCACTGCTCTCGCTCGCGCTTGGAAATAAGCGCGCGAATTTTAAAATAGATAATGGTTTGAATTAGATATTTTTGATCGAGCATTTTAGTAGGGCAAGCCGGGCTTTTGGGCTTGTATGAACGTACCGCCACTGTTCATTGGAATCAGTTTGACTCAATAAATTCTTTTTGCAATTGATAAGATAGTAGTGATAAGTGGCAGTGTGGTATCGACCATCGACCGTACAATATCTATTCGATGCCATGTCCCCATACAAATGTCTTGCTCTATAGAAATCGCCAAGTATTTAACAGGTACTGGAGAAATTGTGAAAAACTGTTATAAACGATAACTGGGTCGTCCACCCTACTGTGATGTTAGGTACGGCATTTAAACACGCGGGCTATACAAAAATATAATTATTATTTATATAGGAAAAGTTTTGAGTGTGTTTCTGTGAGTGCACGTGTTTTGTGTGTGTATGCGTGTGTGTGATTTGAACGTGTGCATTTATTTTATCGCATCTGAATTATAACTGGCGCCGAAGTTAATCTCTTTCGTATCCGATTAGTAAGTTTAGTTTATATTAACGGAAGTAAAGATAAATTATGTTGTATGTGTTATGACTGACTTGTTGGTCTAGTGGTTAGTGACCCTGACTGCTAAGCCGGAGGTCGTGGGTTCGATCCCCACTCAGGACAAATCTTTGTGTGATGAGCATAAAGGTTTGTTCTGTGTCTGGGTGTAATTTATATATTATATGTATGTATTTACAAAAAAAAAATGTATTTAAGTAGTATATCAGTTGTTTAGTACCCATAACACAAGCAAATATAATTGCTTACTTTGGGACTAGATGGCGCTGTGTGAATGTGGTAGAATATTATATTATATTATATTATTATATGTGTAGGTATTAGTAATTATTTACTAGCTGTGCCCGCGACTTCCTCCGCGTGGAATATAACAAAAGCAGCATTACTTTTTTCAAAGTAGCCTAAGTTACTCCTTATTACATCAGCTATCTGCCAGTGAAAGTCTCGTCAAAATCCGTCCAGCCATTCCAGAGATAAGCCGGAACAAACAGACAGACAGACAGACAAAAATTGTAAAAAATAATATTTTGGTATTATGTACAGTATATTCACTCATATGCATGTAGTAAAAAGCGGTTATTTTAATATTACAAACAGACACTCCAAATTTATTTATTTGTATAGATTATATTGTATTTTAAAACAAATTTTTTATCCTTTTTCTTTGACTTTTTATGACTATTACTTTGCCATGAAGTTACTTCAGTTCACAAGTAAACGAATTGATTTTGACTATGACCAAAAAAAGCAATGGTGGCTGAATAGATAAGGGACTGGCGTACAAATCACGCGGTCCAAGTTCGATTCCAACCGGCAGTACCAATGTAGATTCCACTTTGTGGAATTTATATGTACTCAAGTGACTTACCATCTGCTAACAGTGAAGGAAAACATCGTGAGGAAACCCACATACCCTAGAAGAAATTCTATGAGTATGTCTGATCTACCAACCCGCATTAGGCTAGCGTGAGTGGATTATTGCCTAAAATCCCTCTCAGCTCTCTAGTTAGAGGAGAGGAGACCCGAGCCCAGCAGTGGGACCTAATGGGTTGCTGATGATGACCATAATAAAATGCCGATCATCCGGCTTGCTATGAGTGTTCGGGCAAATCTGTGTAATTTCGCTCAAGCCAGACATTCAATCCAAAACCTGAGTCGTATAGGTATAAAATTCACTGTACAACCATAAAATTTTCCACCTGGCTACTTATCCCACATGATGATGGTAGTCAGTCCACTTCTATTCTCAATATTATTATACATTTCACCCGAGAGAAAATTTTCAATACTATTTTTATCTTCTTATATTAAAGAACAAACTCTTATTGACGCAGCTCCTTGCTATCTGCATCATATGCGAGTGCCTTCATTTTCATGACAATTTTTATAGCTTTAGAAAATTAATAAGATTGTCATTATGGCATAGCGGTTAAGATGGCTGCCTTGCTTACATTGCATGTGTGCATCGTGTATGCCAATATGGAATCGATTTTCATCGATTTTTTTGCATAATTATTTTTTTCGAGTCTGGCTGTAATTTATGTCCGCTAATTGTATGTTAGTAAAGTCCACGTCACAGAACTTATTTCTTATTCGAGGGTCTTTAATTTTTAATAACTTTTTTTAAATACACTTACTTTATGATAAGAACAAACATTTATATTCGACGTATGTATCAGCTTGCATAGTAAAACAAAACAAGCGTAATGCGATTCGATCACCGCTCGCTTCGGGGCCTTGTCCCAAATCGCAATTAGATCGCGTGCTGCAAGATTAATGGCCTCTACAAGTGACATACGTGGGTTCTGTGCCTGTTCACGAAAACGTGCCACTATACCCACCTATCTTTTATTAACTCGCACTAGTGCCTTTAAGGAAATTGTATTGGAAAACACTTTGGCTAATACTTTGACTCTTTTATATTTGTCAACGCGTTTGTGTAGTTGTTACTTCCAAATAGATGCGTTGATTGTTTTTAAGTTTTTTCAATTGACTTTTTTATTAGGTTGATATAATATTTATATGTACTAGTGAAGTGGCTTATCGTCTGCTAAGGGTGAAGGAAAACATCGTGTGGAACCAACCCGCACTAGACCAGCGTGTGTGGATTATGGCCTAAACTCTCTCAGGTCTCTAGAAAGAAGAGAGGAGACCCAAGCCCAGCAGTAGGACCGTAATGGGTTGCTTATGATGATATAATAATAGATTGAGATTTTGATCAATACATATTTCCTTTCGCTTAGTGTCGTATCTGTACCGAGTGTACGCTTTGTTGTTTTTTCTGTTTAACTAAAACCCGGACTCTACTGGAGCAGAGACGAAAAGACAGCAGATGTTTTGTAGATATATTATTATATTCAATAGAATTACAATATTTAGGTACTTATCGATTGTTTTGTCTTATGTCTCTTCTCTGCTTTCATGGAGTCCGGGCCTTATATTGATAAACTGATTAGCATAGGTAGTTATTTAAGCGTAACATAATAATATATCTCTAGGATGTTTATAAATACATTATAATTTTAATTTTCAGGAAGCATATACAGAAGAGGAGCGCGACGGTGGCGAAAACTATATCGCGTCAATGGACATATTTTCCAAGCTAAACGATTCAATAGAGTAAGTATTGACTGTCTTTTAATAATATATGAAATCTCCATTAACGATATTTTTAAACGCTAATCCCCGAAACCACTACCAAAATAGTTTTGGACCAAATAAAGACCCCTTTTGGCATTATTTTCTGTGGTCCCGAGAATTGAATTTCACGCTTGTTGAGGCAATAATAATACTTGTGTATCGTGCTGCCGGTATACCATTTTACGTTTATTAACAAAAAAATGCTGACAACCTAACCAAATGTTCTCCATCTGTTGTCTGTCATTCTTGTCCAATGTTACAAAACGTTCAAACAAATTTTATTTATTTCTGTTTCCAGCGCGCCTTCTGTGCCTTCTGTCAAGACCGTATCTGGGGCCTTGGACGACAGGGCTTCAAGTGTATCCAGTGCAAGTTGCTGGTGCACAAGAAGTGTCACAAACTCGTCCAGAAACCTTGCTCCAACGAACATGTGGACCCCATCGAGGTCAAGGATGACGCGAATGGAGAGAGTACCCTTGGACGAGCGTCGTCTGTCAGGTAAGAACGATAAAAGGCATTTAGTGAAACATGAGGATAAGAAAAGAAAGAAGAAAGAAAGAAAATACATTTATTCTCCACATGACATGACATGAGTAGGAACAATAGTACATAGTCAAGAATAATAAAATAAAAATAAAAAAACTAATACAAAGAAAAAAAATAAAACAAAGCAAAAAATAAAAGAAATAAAAAATATAAAAAATAACTAATTCCACCTACTGCATGTCACACCTGCGGGAATGTGGACTTTGCTCAGCATAATGCTGTGGCGCCAGCAACTAACAGCTGCTGGACACTCAACAGCGCTGATTTTCAGCAAAGCCCCAGGGACAGGATGGCGAGTCAACGACCCGTGTGTCGTGTGTGTGTGTGTTAGTGTATACTATATAAATAATGAGAATTAAAATGATACAAAAAAATAAATAAATAAACAAATACGTGAACAAAATAAAAAGAAAAAAAAAAAAGAAAGATGTGTAAATGTATTATTTTTTTTTTACTGTTGGTAACATTGTCAGGGCGCCGCGCCGATGCAGCGATGCACGATGCAGCGATGACGCAACACGCCCATCCGTATATTTTATTATCTATGCAACGCTGTCGCCATTTTTATAATGTTGTATTGCGTTCATTGTAAAATTCTAAATCTATAGTATTTGTTATAATAATTAAGTATTTTAAACATTAAGTATATATATTTTGATTAAATAGAATGTAAATGTGAATTGTATTAATAGTTAAATTTTGTATATATTATTTTATAAATCAAGATACTACATATATATAGGATATATAGGATCTTCTTTTGGTTATAAAAAACTAAAAGCTTTGAAGAGTTTGAGAGTTGAATGATTCTTACCTAACTGACAAGGTTCAAAAATAAATTTAGACGTTTTTAATTTCAGTCCGCCGCGTTTAGAATATTTTTTTTTAATTTAGTTTTTTTTACCAATCATATTGTAAAACTATTTGTTTCTTCGATTACTACACTAAAGACTACGATACTGCATTGAAAGTTTATCTTACATAATAATTCTTCTTTGTTTGTTTCTTCGTTCACAATTGAAACGCTCTTCTATCATATTTTTATCCTATTTTCAATTTATCTAGCAGTTTGATGATTTATGTCCTTTTTGAACATTAGCTGACGTGTATGTTTATTCCTCAGATCTCGTGCAGAGGTGGAGCCCCCATTGCCGGAGACACCGCCGGCGCCCGCGCCCACCGCACCCGTGAGGCCTGACGACCTGGAGCCCGGCTCACAGAGACAGTACTCGCTCGAAGACTTCGAGTTAATCAGGGTCATTGGACGCGGCTCTTATGCTAAGGTGAGCTTAATTAACAAATCATTTCAATAAGACCAATAGCTTTAAACTAGCTTCCACTCGTATGGTCCTCGGGTATACATCTGGTGGATGGAATATAACTTGTTGTTACTGTGAATTGTTTTGTAATTAGAACAAAAGTATCGAGTTTCGATTCCTTTAGATTTAATAAATTTTTAGGTACAATTTCATCCTTAATATTGAAGCAGGTCTTTTTGAATCTGTGAGCACTCATAAAAATGAATTCAAATCTCTGGATTACACAATTTGGTCCCTTAATTTTGCTAACTATTGTTAACAAGTAATCAGCAAATATCTTCTTGGTTATTGTATGTATTCTTAGAACTTCTAATGAACATTTTCAGGTGTTGATGGTAGAATTGAAGCGCACAAAACGCGTGTACGCGATGAAGGTGATCAAGAAAGCACTGGTGACGGATGACGAGGATATCGACTGGGTACAGACAGAGAAGCACGTGTTCGAGACAGCTTCCAACCATCCCTTCTTAGTAGGCCTGCACTCTTGTTTCCAAACACCTAGCCGGCTGTTCTTCGTTATCGAGTTTGTTAGAGGAGGGGACCTTATGTAAGTCCTTCTAGATGTTGCTGATTTTTTTATAATTAATAGTAAGCCCTGATGTTAGATTTTGAATATTTTTGGCTTTGAATACTTTTCATAATATGGTCACACGGCAGAAAATGCTTTAAATAGTCACCCATCCTTGAAGCAACATTTCTGAACGTCGCTTAACCTAAAATATGCTATAGACGGATTTTGGTTAGCATTCGATACGACTTGTGAATGCTTCTAACTATGCTTGTGTTGTGTGTAGGTTCCACATGCAACGTCAGCGGCGGTTGCCGGAGGAGCACGCGCGCTTCTACGCGGCGGAGATATCTCTAGCGCTGCACTTCTTACACGAGCGCGGCGTCATCTATCGCGACCTCAAGCTCGACAACGTGCTCCTCGACCATGAGGGACACATCAAGCTCACCGACTACGGCATGTGCAAGGTACCGTACTGCACTGTCACGTGATATTTAGCTGTAATTTGGACTTTCATTTACCTTCTTGTACATGGTAGAAAAATAATATTATGACACCTATTTTCATTAATGTTTAACATGCTAAGTTGTGGTTCCACGTTTCCTTCACAAATAGTAATTATTAAAAATTAATGTGATTTTATGTGATGTCATCATGACATCTTTTAACTCCAAAACTGCTTGTTTCCCCAGGAGGGAGTACGTCCAGGTGACACCACGTCTACGTTCTGCGGCACTCCCAACTACATAGCGCCGGAGATCCTGCGCGGCGAAGAGTACGGCTTCTCCGTGGACTGGTGGGCGCTGGGGGTGCTCACGTATGAGATGTTGGCGGGACGATCGCCATTCGACATCGCGCAAGCCGCTGATAACCCTGATCAGAACACTGAGGACTATCTGTTCCAGGTCAGTTAATAAGTGTGTGTGGGTGAGTGAATCAGGACTTGGTTTAAGGAGGACTTACGTAATTAGTTTAAAAAAAAATACCAAAATATTGAAGTTTTGCGTTTTTTCAGGCAAACACATAGGTGGATACAATGCAAAAGTATTTAATTGCCATATATTTGCCATTTGGTAACGTGTGAGATATATAACATCAAGAAAACATCTAAACAAAAAAAAATTAAAACAAAAACCACTAAATAAAATGCAAATTTATATCCGCATCGTTAGAGCCGTTTACTACGAAAATTCTCATTTAGGGGTTCAATAGTTAGATAAAAATGTCAATGTACCTTCTGGAGGGTCCAAATCAGAATGTTTAAAAATCTAGAATGTTCAAAAACTGTCTAGTAAAAGGTAAAGGTGTTGTAAACAATGACCACTAATAAATCTATCCAAAAATTCCAGGTGATCTTAGAAAAAACTATTCGTATTCCCCGATCGTTGTCGGTGAAGGCGGCGTCGGTGCTAAAGGGATTCCTCAACAAGAATCCTGCTGAGCGGCTCGGCTGTGGCGAGAACGGCTTCTTAGATATCGTTAACCATCCCTTCTTCAAGAGCATCGAGTGGGAAATGGTATGTACACTGTTAATCTACTAAACACGGCATATGATTGTGAACCTTTTGACTCTGAATAGCTGAGAATTCGACGGTTGAAAATGTGGTCTTATTATTTAAACACTTGTTATTTTAACTAGTCATTTCAGTAGCGGTCGGAAATTTATTAAATAGAGTGTGTGTAGTACAATTATAGAAAAGCTATAAATTCTATATAATATAGGTTATATATATATATATAATATAGGTATATATAATATAGGTTCTATATAATTCTATATAGGTTAAATATAATATATTTTGTTACTAATGGTGACAGACCAGCTAGTGATTACGCCATCTTTAAACTTTTAAAGGCGATAAACGCAGCTAAACCACTCGCTCTTTTTTGGCTCACATCTAGAAGCATTGATTTCTAGAACCGCTATAAATTTCAAAGTGGGCATTAAGAAATCATCTGTATTTTTTTCCTTTCATGTGCTTTATATATTGATGGGCACATACAAACTGTAACTAACATTGTCCATGTGATGTTTCCAGTTGGAACAGAAGCAGGTGGTCCCGCCGTTCAAGCCGCGCCTGGAGGGAGAGCGCGACCTCGCCAACTTCCCGCCCGAGTTCACGGACGAGCCTGTACATCTGACGCCTGATAACGAGTTAGTATATATTATCTATTTGTTTATATTACATAATATTCTTCTAGGAGCCAAAATTCGATCATACATAATTACAAAAAAAGTCCTTTTTTGCCTGCTCTAAATTTGTCAAAAATGACAATAGGTACCTACAAAAAAAATAACATTTTTTTTTGTCTGTTTATATACCTACTTTACGGCAAACTTATTGTTACTTTTTACTGCGAATTAATACTGTAAAATGTAGTTATGTGAAAGTAACACTGTTTCTCAACCAGTTACGCTTTTACTAAAGATTTTCTGACAAAATTTTGTTATTGTTTTGGTAATTTGGCTGTATTGGGTATACTTTGTGGAATAGGTCTGGTGACGCCTACGTCTAGCAGTGAATAGAAAAGTGCTGAAATGATGATGATGAAGCTAGAACCGCAAGGAATCTAATTATTTGTTAAAAGTATAATAAGGCCAAGAATTATAATTATTTATATTATTAAAATATTTGCAGTACGGTGATCGCGGACATCGACCAGTCAGAGTTCGAGGGCTTCGAGTACGTGAACCCGCTCCTGATGTCGCTGGAGGACTGCGTGTGACAGCACGCCTGTCTCCTGCATCCTTACCACGACCCCATGCAGGTAATAACATATTTTAACCACAATTACTACTGATGTATAGTTGAATATATAAATTACCACCTTGACTTTTTGACACTATTGTTTGCGTTTATAAATGAAAATTTCACTCAATTCTCATTTCAACCAATACACGCATCTCACATATGCAGAGATTGTACAAAATTCACCTGAGTGCTGTAAGCTTAACACACCACCTTAACACATTGAAAAAGAACAGAAATGACTTTCAATTAGAATGTAAATCTGCCAATATTACCTTTAAATATCTTCTTGTTTCCCCAAACATTTAAAGCATTTTCATATTGTTGTTGTCCCCAGGCATATGGTTACGGCGCGGAGTCGTCGTCGTCAGACTACGACTCAGTATGTTCGGAGCTGCCGCCGCGCAAGCCCACTCTGCTGCAGCACATGTTCTGTTTGCCGCTCAACTGACACACAAACAAACATCGCCCACCAAAATAAACACACACACATACCCTCACACACACTCCGCGCATGTTCGAGCGTATATCATCTTGTAATAATTTTAATAAAAATGTACATCGCGGTCTCCTAGACTACTTACTAGTAAAGATAGCATTGTACTACATCTGATATGCTATTGCTCAAAAAAAGATAAGATATAGCGTACAATCACCAAATAATACTTAATTGCTGATTTTTAATTGAAAGATTAGTCTTTATTAATAGTATGCGCTGTTTCTATTTATATACGAGAAGTGATAGGATGCAGTGTAAGCGCTCTTAGACTGCAATATCAGATGATAAAATAAACGGGAGATAGAGTGCACCCAACATCGTGTGACTAAAAATTAAATACAAATTAAAAGTGAAATTGTATTTGGATTTATATTTCGTTATTTGATCACGTATTCGGTTCGCTCAATCTAACTTTTGTTTTTTATTATTTGAGGTCAGCTCAGATTACAATTTCAAGAAGATCATACGTAAATCTCATTTCAATAATGAGATCAAAATATAATTACTAATACTATGTAAATAACATAATTTTTATTTAAAATGGTTGCTAAAGTATAAAACCTATTTCAATTAATTTATAATTATGATAAAACGCTCGAACTGCCAAAGGAGTGAGAACAATGTTAAAATCACTTCATTTCATTAGACTTTTTCACCACAATTTTTAGAAAGAACCTAATAGAATATGATCAATCGAAAAAATATTAATAACCCTTTGACCGACGACGAAACCAATGCAAAAAAGGTTTTAATGAGTGAACAATTGAGTACTTTTCATAAATAAAATCGGCGGTCAAATGGTTAACTCTAAATTAAAAAAATATTCAGTTTTCTGTGGCACTTTTGTTTTGATGTATTTACTACTAAATTTTGTAACATATTAAAAAATAAACCTTCTGCACACAAGACAGCAGAATATCAAGCAAGCAGATATATTAATAGTTGACGGGTATTGAAAATATGATCTTATTACATAACAATAAAGCTCATTTTAATTTGCTGGTCATAATAACTTTTCGCGGCCAAAGGTAAAACTTAATTTATTTAATTTCCAATTTCATTATGTAACCAGATTAAATAAAAATGCCACAAAAATTATTTCACATGAATGCCCGATTTCTGAGCCGTTAACTATGAGTTATTGATAGGATAAAATATAACTTAAACAAATTAACAATGACAAATGTATGAAAAAAACTATTTCAATTGTTTGACTTTTATATTCAGTCTGGTTATAGTTTAATCGATAATAACTTTATTCTGACGGCTCGGAAACTGCGCATAAATAATCTAATCATAACCATTCCGAAATAGTTGTAACATTCCATAACGACAGATTGTATATAAAAATAGATCTGACATAGTCATCAAGGAATTGATACATGGCGATAAGTGGGTGTAACAAACGTAAACTTATCTGGGCAAATACAAATGTAAATTAGCCATAATGGTGCTGATAATACGAGTTATATTCGCGCAACACACAACTTCGCTTCAACATGTAGTTAGGAAGCAGCGACTCACTTTTCCTATTAATACTTTAGCATCACTGACCCCAGCTAGCGGGTATGCTTCGTGTACATAATACAAATCTATGTACTATACGAGAAAATATTATAAGACTTAATATTTTTGAAACTATTGTAGCTATTACCTTTCTTTAAGAAGGGAACGCGAGTGGACAACAGCTCAACTTCGTTCAGCTAAGGCCACTCGTGTTTATCAAATCATTGTTTTCGAGCAATAAAATATATAGTAGTATTATATTGTAATTATGCGAGACAGGTGAACTGCTCAATAAAAGGCACGTAAGGAATTAAAAGTAGATGACTTTGGATGACCGCGAGACGGTCCCAAGAACGTATTATAGTCCTTATCAAAATTTAGAGTATTCCCTAGACGCTTAGAGTTAAACTAGAGAGTAGACTATAGGTGTGGAGTGGGGTGCGGCATTTAAATCACATACACAATTGTTTCTTGAAGATTTTATATAAAAATATATAATTTTTAACTATCATTTTCACACAACGAATTCGTAAAAATGTAATAGATTTATATTATTAAGATGTAGTTTTCTGTCGATATATGCCGCGCGCCATTCCAATACTATATTAATGCATGTACTGCCACTGACAGTTAATGTTTTCGTTCTTAGGTTTATTCAATGTTCTCCAAATAAAGTAAGTGTACTGTCAGTGGCAGTGTGTGTGGTATATTCCATTCCCTAACGTAGATTCTGTTGTCCTTCATAGCTAAACACCACTCGTTTAGGTAGCCAA
This sequence comes from Laspeyria flexula, assembly GCA_905147015.1. Classification (NCBI taxonomy): domain Eukaryota; kingdom Metazoa; phylum Arthropoda; class Insecta; order Lepidoptera; family Erebidae; genus Laspeyria; species Laspeyria flexula. The sequence continues at coordinate 2,530,060 of LR989964.1, read as the reverse complement.
CGAATTTTATAAAAAATATATAATATTGAGCACTGAAAAAAATTTAAAATCGTGTACATTATAAAGAAATTAACAAAAACTCGTAAAATACATCGGTTATATTATAACAAATTATTGTTAATGTAGAAGAAAAGACTTATTATATAAAAGAATATTATCGTAACGGAATCGTACGGCGGTGCGGGGGTGGGGGGGGGGGCGCCGGCTGAGCTCAAGTGTCCACAAACTATTCTAAATAGTGCATAGTACCTATCTATTAGACATTTTGCACCGATATTATAGATATAATCACACGCGCGTCGTTCTCCGCTCGATATCTTCCGCGGCGTGGGTCACGCGCACCTCGTGGGTACCGCTGGTATCTCGCGAGTACCATATGTACTACGTATACCTGGTGCGTACCTCGTGTGTACCGCGTGAATTTCGTTAGTACCACGTGTACCTTCGTATGTACTATTTGTACCTCGCGAGTACCTGATGTGTGCCACGAGTACCGCGGCCAGTCGGTACCTCTGGCGACACGGCTGCCACGCTCTGTGTACATACACATCATCACAAGTATAGAGCGCCACCTACCGCGTCGCCGAGGTACCAACGTAACGGCCAGACTTATCGATATAATATATATAATTATATGTTGTCGTTGCCCTTAATATTGTATTTTATCAATGTGTTGCCGATATTAAATAATTATGAACATAGTGCTGTTGTGTGGCGAGGCCTGCATGGGTTTCTTTTGTATAATTTATATTGTTAAGTATTTAATTATTGTTAAGCGGCAGTATTGTGGTACTATTAACGCTTTAGATGTAATTAGTTAACATTCCGTGTGTGACGTCACACTTCACAGCGAATACGTGTTGCAATGTTATTTGTTCCCATATTTTGTCATTTTAAATATGATCTATTGTAACGGCACGTTGTAGGTCAAACGTTAAGTTTGAACTCTTTATAATTAACGTTTTATTACCAAAAACTTTTGTAATATGTATAAAATCTTACTAACTGCATGACAAGTGACATTTTAACAATTATAACTAGATGTAAGAAGAATTGTTAAACAGTTACATTTCGCAAATTAGAACAAAACTATGTATCTTAGTTTTTAAGTATTTTTAGTTATTCACATGAATATTCCCCGTTTACGGTAAGAATAGATTTTTACATAAGGTATGTTGATTTATTGTATTTAATTTTCGGCCGTATACTTGTATACCAATAAGTTGCGTTACTTAAAAGTTTTCTTTGTAAACCACTTGGTGCGTGATCGAGACATACTGTCAAATTAGACTGGAGAAATTGGATACTGTAACTATTCTATGCTTAACTGAAAATAAAGAAGATTAATCAATCATATTGAGTTTTTTTTTAATTATAAATATCAGGTTAACCCGCTGTCTCACATAGCAATGATGATAATGATGATAAAAAATATGTACAGTCAACCAATAAAATGCAATCTTAAAAAAAGGCTGCCCTCTCTCAAAGTGTGTAACATTATATTGTGTGTGAACAAAGTACTAGGCTAGCATAAGCTTGTAGGAGGTTGTTATAAAAGTATATAAATGTTTAGAAATCTCTGGCACGCTTCTGTTATCCTAGTACTATATTATATCGCGTATCGATGTTCATAAGCCCGCAATATAAAGCTAGCCTAGTACTTTGTTCACACACAATACAATGTTAAATACTTTGGGAGAGGGCAGCCTTTTTTTTTAAGTAGTACTAGGATAACAGAAGCGTGCAAGAGATTTCTAAAAATTTATAATATCGCGTATCGACTTTCAATGTCAATAAGGCCGCGATATAATATAGTACTAGGATAACAGAAGCGTACAAGAGATTTCTAAACATTTCAACCTCCTACAAGCTTATGCTAGCCTAGTACTTTGTTCACACACAATACAATGTTATTTGGGAGAGGGCAGCCTTTTTTTTAAGTAGTACTAAGATAACAGAAGCGTGCAAGAGATTTCTAAACATTTCAACCTCCTAGAAGCTTATGCGAGCCTAGTACTTTGTTAACACACAATACAATGTTAATTGGGAGAGGGTAACGTTTTTTTAAGTAGTACTAGAATAACAGAAACGTGCAAGAGATTTATAACATTATGTATATTCTTTTATAACAACCACCTACAAGCTTATGCTAGCCTAGTACTTTTTTTCACACACAATACAGTGTTGAACACTTTGGGATAGGGCAGCCTTTTTTAAAACTTATGAACTAACTTTATTGACCAGTTTGACTATGACGAATTACGTTTTCGAAGTTTGAATGCGCTCTGACTTTGCTCTAAAGGCGTCAAAGTTCGGCGTCACTGTCATTCGGCAATATGCTCAGAAGGCTCTGAACTTTAACGGGTCACAAAAAATAAAAAGATTTCAATAAAATAAAAACCCATTTGAATTAAAAATAATTTATTTCAACATAATACACACAGGTTACAATAAATCAATTTAAGTATTGAACGTTTTTCAAGATACACAATTATAATGAGAATAACATTACATGCTTTAGTGAAATAAATGTCTTAAATACCTATTGTGCTAACTCTGAATACTGAACAAAACAACTAAAGAAAAACTCTTACTGCCGCAATCAGAGACGCCAATTAGCAGTAATCTGTCATTAACACAATTTTTTCATTGAATAATCGTCTATAGGCATAGCGACTTAAGTATGTATATGTAACGCCTCTGAGTACGGCAGTTAATACTTAACGAATACTGAGATTGAAATTATAGTAAACAATAATACCGGTGCGAAATTATACAATAAGTCAACGCATCGAACACTATAATGCGAGAGATTCTATCTTGGAATGTGAATGTCATATAATACTGTCACAAGAATCAGTTGTAATACATTTCGCCTGTGGGTATTCCTAGACAAAAAGCTTACATAATCGAATAAACGAAAAGAGATGCATTAAAAGGGACGACGTTTATATTTATACAGAGATTCTACAAGAAATTGAAAGAAAATAAATCATCAGCAAACCATTAATGACCCACTGCTGGGTGCACTCTCCTCTATCTAGAGAGCTGAAAGGATTTTAGGCAATAATCTAGACACGCTGGCCTAATGCGGATTGGTGAAAAATAAATTTAACCATATTTAATTTCATTATTCTAAAAAGTTGATTTTATCTCGACAATTAAGACGGGAAACAGTGGTAGGTAGCATACCAATACAATTCATGCTCGCTTTAAAAGTTCCCATAGCAATATTCATATACACAAGAGTGCAAATTAATCTTGATACTTATAAAACGTCATCTCAAAGTAAATTTCCCAACAAAAGCGACCCGATTACTCTGATTCTTGTGGTTTAATACAATACACTGAATGACACAACATTGACAATTACAATCAAGTGTGGCGGATGGAACCGTCTACTCTAGTGCTTAGACGAACATTGTAAATATACTCCAAAGGATCTAATTTGATATCTGGGGCCCGAACCTGCTAAATTACACACGTCACGTCGATAATAGACTAATGGACTAATATCGACCAATCACAGGCCAGCAATATGGCGCGATAAACTTAGTAAGCCAATCACAGCCAATGAGACCATCGGTTTACCATTGTGTTAGCAGGATCGGGCCCCTGGACCTAATCTCACGTAATATTCTCAAAAATACTAGCCATTTATTGTTATTATATATTCCGTGTAGTAACGGACTGAGAATACATAATGTCACTACCCCATCTCAACCCGTGGGTGTAACAGGAAAAAACTATTTTCCCAAGGTCTGATCTAGTCTGTAATCATAAATTCTATCAACAATTTCGTTATTAATTTAAACGACAATAAGCGGCTAGCATGTTTGAACAAATTACATATACATAGTAAATATTCCAAAAACTCCTTGACGCAGTACATAGAGACACTATACTTCGTTTCAAAAATATTTAATGAAAGTGAAAACAAAAATGTAATTCGGCTAAGAACATGCGACATACGAATAAATATGTAACTTATGTTATGATAACGCAAAAACCACTAATGTCCCACTGCTGGGCAAAACCCTTAGAATTGATTCTAGTGTATATGTGTTTCATCGTAGCAGATGGTAAGTCACTTGACTAGTACATATAAATTCCACAAAGTGAAATCCACATTGGTACTGCCGGTCATAACTCGGAATCGAACCACATGATTTGCATGCCGGTCACTTATCCATTCGGCCATCATCGATTTCTCATGTATAATACGCGCGATCGAAATTGGCCGGCTTGAATTTTCGCTAGTGGCTGCGCAGAAGTCGTTTTTTGGAACTAAATTGTGACAGTACATGAGCAAATGTTTCGCAGCGGCAACTTCAGCCCGGCCAACTTAATTTTTACAAGGTGTGATTACACTTTCATTAAATATATTTGGTACCGTCTATAAGATATTAACCTATCATTGGTATTAGACGTATTAAATACATCTCAGATTAAGTCCCAGTAAGACAATAAATAAATTTTATCTAGGATAAGAATGTTTTAATCACACGAACGCTTATCACAGACCTGTAACAAAATACTTTCATGTGCAGTAATTACAACTAAATATATTTCTGTGACGCGATACAAGGTATATTGGGCTATGGCTATAGTAACCTGGCGCGGTATTTGTTTAAGTTTGAACCACATTATGGCCGCATAGAATCGGACTCCTAGGCTTCTATCCCTTTCTGCCATATAAGTCCCTCTCTGTACAGTTTAAGAGCGTTTATAGTTAAGAGTGGCAACGTCGCAATTTAGAGTCATATTTCGCGGTTTACAATTTTATTATTTAATTGGAGTTTAGTTGCACCGACAAGAGCAAAGCTCTTAAATAAGCAAGAGAGACAGAGAGAGAGAGAGAGAAATTGGAGTTACATTAGAATGGTTTTTTTCTTAAATTTCTTAAATTCTTCACTAAGTTTGAGTATGAACACTCTTTGCTAAGTTTCAATTCGTTTAATCCTATACCAACTTTATGCGATTATCATCATTATATAAGCCTCTCTAAGAGGTAGGACAAAGGCGACAGATAACTAAGAAACAAAACCGCACCCGACCATAGCCATAATTAAACATTTACAATAATAATATAATAAAAGCACCACACATGCTAACGATATACTTTGAGATAACCTATGATATAATCATATAACTAATATATTTTTAAATTACCCGAATACTGTTCGAAGGTGAATTAATATATCAAGAGAAGACACCAATAGTGCAGGCGTAGACAACTGACATAGCCAATGACGACCTTATTTTCAGACCATTTTTTAAATTCCAATATAGCCTCATTCAGTTGCGTGTGCGTGGATAAATGGTTATTTTTCTTGATTGGCAATTACATTTTTTTAGAGCGATGATAGTACTAACGCACTAAGTGTACCTAATACTTAGTACGTATAAGGTTATACGTATACGTTCCTACATATACGTTCGTACGTATACGTCCGTACGTACGTTATTAACCACGCACACTAAGTTAAATTTATCATAAACTTACGTATGGCGTATCTATATATTTTGCCAAAATAATGTGCTCGCTTTTATACAAAATGTCGAAATATTATTAAAAATTATCGAAACATATGTTCAAGTCAGGACCGAGAGCTGTAATTAGATCCATTCGCCGAGCTGTCTAAATATTACTTGAACTTAAAGAAGCCAAATCAATACAAAAGTTTATCATAAATCTAACATCATTCCTAATGTGGATAGCATTACTATACTAAATAATTTGGTCGTCATTTAAAAATAACATCTATAAATAGGGGCCTAAAATCTCTTATTTGTTGACACTACGCCAAAGGTCCAGGGTTCATTTTTGTGCCGTTAGTTTAAGGTAGTAGGTTGGTAGTCTCACTGGTCTCCGTTCTGAGCTAATTTCTGTTTCTTGTTGGGAGGAGAGTTGAACAGAGCGCCACTCTGCAGTTCCGACATCAGGAATGGAATCTGGAAATATTTGCGTATTTTAATTGTAACTGAATGCAGAATTAGTATTGACTTGGATATGAAAATGTGAAATTTTTTTGTATTAATAAGAGCGAGTTTTCTTGTCAAGCCGACAATAAAAATAACATTTTTTTAATACATAGTATTTTATTGATATCTGTGAAAATTGTAATTAGATACAACTTGTATCTAATTACAATTTTCACACTATGTTAGACAGTCAACGGGAACGTCAGATATCGATTTTGGAGTCAATCAGCCCAAAAACAGCAAAGTTCAAGATGGCGGCCATTTTTCCAACTTTTGACTTCAGTACTATGTTAGACATTCAAAGGGATCGTCAGATATCGATTTTGGAGTCAATCAGCCCAAAAACAACAAAGTTAAAAATGGCGGCTACTTTTGCCAATTTTGACATAAGCACTATGTCAAACAGTCAAAGGGATTGTTAGATATCGATTTTGGAATCAATCAGCCCAAAAACAACAAAGTTCAAAATGGCGGCTACTTTTGCCAATTTTGACATCAGCAGTATGTCAACCAGTCAAAAGGATCGTCAGATATCGATTTTGGAGTCAAACATCCCAAAAACAGCAAAGTTCAAGATGGCGGCCATTTTTCCAAATTCTGACCACAGCACTATGCCAAACAGTCAAAGGGATCGCTAGATATCGATTTTGGAGTCCTTGAGCCCAAAAACGGCAAAGTTCAAAATGGCGGCCATTTTTCCAAATTCTGATCACAGCACTATGTAAAACAGACAAAGGGATCGCCATATATCGATTTTGGAGTCAATAAGCCTAAAAACAGAAAGTTCAAGATGGCGGCCATTTTTGCAAGTACCAATACCTACACAATACATAATTTATTTTATTGCAAAATATAAGTTCTTAGAAATCAAAGTAATCAGCAATTATAACTACTTGATTGCAGTAATCATATTAACAAATGTAGTTAAACTACAAGTAATCATAACTACATGTAGTTAAACTACAAGTAATCATAACTACATGTAGTTAACTACATGTAGTTAACTACATGTAGTTAACTACTTTTCGATGTAGTTAGTAATCTGATTACACAAAAGTAGTTAACTGCGCCCAACTCTGGATACAAGTATAACTATGTTACAAAATTTAACCCTACTAATATGATGAATCTTTGTTACTAGAATCACGCCAGAACGGCTGAAAGGACCTGCATGAAATTTGGTACATACGGATGATAGATCGTTTTAGTCTGTTTTAGCACATAGGCTACTTGTATTCGACATATCACAATATAACAATATTAAAATTCTGTCTTATTATGTATGAACAAGAAACGTTATGTGTGTTTTTCTTTTTATAAATGGGAGATAGATAGGGGGAGAGTGGAAGAGAGAGAGAGCGAGGGAGAATGGAGGAAGAGGGAGGGTAAGTGGAGTAGAGAAGGGGGAGTGAGACAGAGATATGGAGAGTGGGGAGGAAGGCAGATAGGGGGAAAGAGAGCTGGTACCTTATGTTCAAGTTGCATGTGATGCAGCGGGTGCAGCGCGAGGGCGGCGCGCAGCAAGTTCTCGATGTTGGCTCTCTGCTTGAACAGCGCGTTGACGACGGGCGCGCCGGCCGGCACCAGCGGCGCCTTCAGCAAGTACGCCAGCGGGGACATCACCGCGTGCATCGGGCACCACGCTGCACAACCAACACTACTACTTTAGCTATCAGTTTAACTACGAGAAACGGTTCACAACAGATGTGTTATTAATAAACGTACGACGACTTATGAATGATTATAATACGATGATAAGAGTGCTGTGCCTTAAATACTGAGCTAAATCCCCTGCTACACATTTGTAATTTTGTCTGCTTTCTATGTTCGTGTATGTGTAAATGTATCTTAAATATTTTGTAAATGTTAATCTTTCTATCTTCTCTTTGTATTGCGTTTTACATGTGTGTGGTTTAAATGGTTTAAAAGAGTGTATGACTAATAATGAAAATTATTAAGCTAATAACCTTGATCATCATAATCATTCATAATCATAACCATCACAATCATTAATGACCGTGATCAACATTAATCAGATTCATTATAAATTGATCGTGATGATCATGATCGTCATCGTAAACATCAGAAACTTCGTCATCACAGTCATTCGTGATCATCATGATTACTAAAATAACAGTCTACCAGTCCCTGACCTTGATTCTCATTCTCCCTGAAGTTCATCCTGGCGAACAGATCGGCGAGCAGCACGAGGTCCAGTATGAGCGGCACGGCGAGCAGCGAGTCCTCGCACGTGTTGTGTACCACCAGAGTGTTGTTGCCGTGCAACAGGATCTCTGACGTGTACTCGTCCATCGCACGCTTCGAGTCGCCTTTATACAGTTTATAGGTAAAAATATATTTTATTAAACACAAAATCGCTCGCTGTGGCGGAAATTATGTGAGGCCTATGTTCAGCAGTGGACGTCATTGGGCTGATATGATGATGGTGATGGTGATGATGAAAAACAAAAGTTACAGTTTTAAATCAATATGTCATTTATTTAATACTGTGTAACTTTTTTTCTAATTAAATATTTTTTTTTTTTAATTTAATTTTTTTTTCTAATTAAATTATTAAAATAATCCAATTAAAAAAAATAAATGTATGACACAAGCTAAATAAAAAAAATTAAAATAATAAATAATTATGAATCATCATCCGTGTAAATCAAAAGTACTTTTGACTGGTTAAGAGTTTTGACTGTAACATGTGTTTGAAAAGCTCACTCACCGACATATGGTACGTATTTAATGACAACCACGTGGTCCGGTTTCTCCCCCGGCTTGTACAAGATAGGGTTGGATTCAACCATGTCGTCTACCACGTTACTCTTACTTATCTGAAAAAAAAATGAGTTTTGTTATAGTGACAGTAGTGACAGATTAAGAATACATAATGTCAGTACCCCATTTCAACCCGTGAGTGTCGTAAAAGGCGACTAAGAGAGTAAATCTAAAGCAGACAAGAGCATTGGAAGAAAATCAAAATTCGAAAGAAACCCTATCTATATATAATCCAACCCGTCTGGCCAGCGTGGTTAAATTAGTAGGTTAAATTCCCTGCACATTATTTGAAGGAGAACCGTACCCAGCAGTGGGACGTTTATGGGTTGAGATGATGATGATGAAGACGATTTTAGGCATAACGCCACTTTTTACCACTAGAGAGCTAGTGGCCAAACAAAGATCTATGGGAACGAAGCTTCAGTCCACAGCTAGTGAAATATTCCTACATTAATCTCTCTAATAGTGAAAACTGCATGAAAATCCGTTCAGAAGTTTTAAGTTCATCGGGCACAGACAGACAGACTTTGTTTTATAATATGTAGTGACATAAGCAATGTGACTAACCTCCTTGGACCTGAACTGTTTGGGCGCAGACAAGTTCTTGCCATCATTGTTGCCCAAGTGGTTGTAGCTCACGATGGACACTGGCTTCAATCCTGGTGTACAAACAAACATACACATCATATTTTATATAATAATAGTAACAGTACAGTTATATTTTAGCCACTAATCTTCTTCTTATCGTGTGGACTTGAGGCAGACCCTGGTGTTGGAATAGCCACTAATAGGAACACTACTAGGCTCTAGCTCTAGAAAAATGATGAAGGAAGCCTTTTTGTTTTGTTTATCATTTTTATAAATAGATTTAGTACTAACTCACTCACACACTAGGTTTTTAAGCTTTATAATTTGTCAAAATTTTACAACTCTATTTGGAACATTCTGTGCATTTTTGTTTTTTAAAAAAGACAACGCCCGCAATAGGGAACAAGCCCTGTGTCGCGGGGAGCTTTACAAACATGAAACTAACGGACACAAAGTACACCCAGACTAGAAACAAATATCTATGAATCACACAAATATTTGTCTCGTGTGGGAATCGAACCCACGTCACCCAGCACGGCGATGTAGTGGCGAGGCGACCACCTTAACCACTGCGCCACGGTGACAGTCAAATATTTAGAGTTACAATCTAGTTTTACATGATACCTATTGCTCTGTTAACCTTACTGCGATAATGTATTTTGTTTTGTGAGCCAAATAAATAAATAAAATAAAACTACACTACTGAGATGTGTTATAGTCTGGCCATCCGTTCTTTGCACAAGAAAAGAGCGGTAAATTCAAAAAAACAAGGGGTGACAACACCGACTATAGACTGAAAAAATGCGTTTGATACTATTATCCCAACTTAAGTAAATATCAACTTTCTAACTACGCCTTTGATAGCTTTCGGCATTATTTTTCAATAATTTCAAAAGAATATTGATTGAAAAACACTAAAAAGACAGTGACATGACAGTTCAAAAATATTGCCATGTATAGATTTTAAAAAACAGTCCAGTGCAGAGAACCGGTAGCCAGACTCTATTTTTGCTACGGTAATAAGAATGTCAAGGCGGAAACATATCGCCCTCTGGCAAAAAAAGAGAAATAACAATTGTTAAGTTCAAACATATTAATATGTTAACATATTATTATATATATAAGTTATGGACAAACTAGTATGTCGTACTCTCAAATATGTCCCTAACTCTCTCTATATTAAATGTATTAAGCCGATATGCGTCAGAGTCTCTGGCGCGACACGACTCGCCACACAAATCAAATATATTTTTTTTAAGAATTGTTAAAATATTTAATGACATTTATTTTGGGTATTCCCAGTCGTCACCACTGGCGTCCTTCCCGCTGGCGACAAATGAGAAAAATAATCCCATTTGTTGTCAGAGGCGACGGATGGACCATTAAATTCCTAGTTGTTGCCTCTGGCGACAGTTGGGTCTTTAAAATCCCAATTGTCGCCACTGTAACAGTTGGGATAAAAAAAATCCCAATTGTTGTCAGTATCCGATGGTTATGAAACTTTTGATTTCTTCATCTATTTCTGTTCCTGATACAGATAATTGAAGTTTTAGTAGATTAGTAGTAACTCACCAGCAGATACAAGAAAGTCGACGAGCACCGACTTGAGCTTGGTCTGTCCCGACTTGAAGTCGTCCCCCGCCACGAACACGCCGCGCAACTCGGCGCGCTGCACCACCCCCGCCACCAACGTGTTTTGTGGCGAACCGTTTATGTATATACACTGGGGAATAATTACGATTCTATTAACTATGTATAAGTTAAAAAAAAAGGATTTTACTTGACCCTATAAAAAAGCTGGTAACCTTCAAATTGCTGCCCCGATTTTGACGAAGCATATCTAAGACCCATCATGTACCGACGACCAAATTCCGGTACACTTTAGTTATTTATTTACTTATAGGATGTTTCGATTTAATTGAACAAGCTGACTGGACCGCACAGAACAAATGAAAGTACGAAAAACTTCTTTCTTTGTTCTGTGCTGGAGCGATAAAAGATATCTATTGTAAAAATATGATTATTCTTGACAATATGAAAATTAACTATATCGTAATTTTTTTCAACATCGATCTAAGTTCAATTTGTAAGACAGTTTGACTTATTTTTCTAACTAATAACTAATTAATAATATTATACGTACATTTTCATCGATGGCAGCTAAAGCGAATATAGTAGAGGGTGATATCTCCGAATCATTTTCACGTAAAGCGCGCTCCAAGTTCTCTGACGTATCGTGGACTCCCTCGCGCACTTCACAGAACCTGCACACAATATACCGCAACGTTAAGAACTAGAATAGAATAAACTTTATTGCATACCACAATATAGCTATAAGAAAAACAATTTAGGAAAAAGGTAAAGTTCGCTAAAAACCCCAACGGCTATTTTCCAGACAAACTTTGACTGGACTATTCTTTTAGTCCAGTCAAAGGTTGTCTAGAAAATAGGAAGAAATCAGTTGGAAGTTGATGGCGTACCTATTTCAGATTCCACATAATATGTATATGTATATAAATATCCTGAAAAAGTAACTATTATATATCGTTATCTTTTCCACAATTTCGTTTCACTAGAACACTACCTATTTGATGCAATAATAATAACTGGTTGGTGGACTGGTTTTCAGTTCTATAAGAGAACCATCTTTAACTGAATGAATGAATGTTTACTTGAAAAAACAAAAATAAAAGTGATACATTGCATGTTACATTTCTGCAGCTTTGCATAATATTTTAATTTTTTGTGCACAATTTTATGAAATATTGGCCCCGATACTAGGACAATCCTGTGTTATTGGGGCCAACTAAGTCTTAATAAAAGTATTCATACATTAACGTACGATAAAAATACGCGTCTAAAGTGAGCGCGGGCTAATGGGCCTTACCTCTCAGTGTTGGCTGTCCACAGCACGATAACTTTGTCCAACTTGTTCTTGTCGCGGAAGTTCTTAATGTCGGCACGCACTTGCAAGTACTGCTCATGTTTGGTGCCGCGAATCAGATTCGTTGCACGGTCCGCCTGCAATAAATAATACGAAAGTATTTAAATTACAGATGTCTGTAACCTTTAACAAACCTAAATACATAGAAGCATTGTAAGGTAAATATATAAATGCGTGTAATAATGTACGACTACCACTATTGTGCCGTACCCTTCAATATGACACGTGTTCAAAGAAAAGGGAGCGCCTATATCACTTTGTGTCACTATGGCCTATTTCTATTATGAAGAGTTATAATGCTTAGAATTATAACAAGCATCAGTTATGTAGGAACTCTTGTCGCGCGCTTCATGATACTTACCTTCTATCTGTGCAATAAAATCGATTTAGAATTAGCGCGAATGAGTAACAAACGTCAAAGCATACATCTCATATATATATACATCTTGTAGGTAATTTTTTGATGTTTTTTTTAGGTGCCGAATTGGCTGACGAAATGTGGGTATGGAGGGATGGGTGGGTAATTTGGGGTCGGGATAGAAGCGTGATGCTATAATGAATAAATATAATGTAATTAGACTACTCTCCAATAACAGCATCCAAACATTTTACCTACAATTTTGAATAAAAACGGGACGTTCAAAACGTTCTATTAATGAATTTGTCAAGTCGATATTGCAATAAAGTTACTGTAAATTACTTTTTTTATGTTATGTTAACTATATGGCGGCTTCGCTCGCTTGATGTTCGATAAAAATATTATTGGAAATGTCATATCTGTTTAATATAAATCGCCAATAGTATACCAAATATTATCGTTAGCTTATCAAATAATTTAATTTTCTAGCTCTCTGTTAAAATTTTTGTATCCTAAACATATTTTAGTATGGTAGTGCATGCGACACTGGCTCACTCTTTAAGCTGCGTTTAATTTTAGACGCGTAACGTTTTAGACAAAAAAATATTCTTCCATACAGTTTGTCTTAGTCCATTTATATCTATAATAACCTAGCCGCGTAGAGTAACCTAAAGCAGACAGCGCTGCGAGAAAAGGAATATTCGATACAAAACCCTATACCTACCTACACAGCGCCATCTAGTCCCAAATTAAGCAATTATATTTGCTTGTGTTATGGGTACTCAACAACTGATATACTACTTAAATACATTTTTTTGTAAATACATACATAATATTATAGATAAATTATACCCAGACACAGAACAAACCTTTATGCTCAGCACACAAAGATTTGTCCCGGGTGGGGATGGAACCCACGACCTCCGGTATAGCAGTCAGGGTCACTAACCATTAGACCAACAGGCCAGTCAAGTTGGCCAAATTCTCTCCAAAATGCCTAGTAGTGGGACATTTATAGGTTGAAATGATGATGATAATGATACGTCACTACTCGTAGCATACACGCAACCACAACTCATAGTATTACCTACAAATTAGACTTTGGACTCTTCATGGCTATAGTTACGTAACGTAGTAAATAGTAACATTTATGTAGTCGTAGAAATTTACTGGTTAATTTATTTATGCGATTGGAACGAGAAAATTCTATGGGCAGCACTGTATCTGCATCAGTCAAATTTACGAACTAGGTATTTTAGATACAATTGATTTTATAATTAAGGTGTTCATATCTTACGCTCCGGTTTTGATCTCCAAGTCGGGCAAAAAGGTACTGGGTTTTTCTATCGTAAAATTGTCAGTAGCAGCTTGGAGTTTGGAAATCGCAATGAGCCTTTCGTCTATTAGGTACATAAGACCAAACATAGCTAGTTATATGGGTGTATGTCAACTATGCCTGCCCTCTTGGAGATTAAAAACAACGTGACGTAGGTATTTAATGTGAAACTGCTTTAGAGGAAATGACGTTATTGAAACTAGCGAAAATATTGATCGAAAGCATATTTTGTTAGCGCCAAGTCTCTCGGAACTATTTTAGTATCACTTGCACTGAATTATTCCACTGCGATGGAATATTTGGCAATGCAATAGCGGCCTCGAGATAAATACGAAAATGAAAAACTATTTCTCTGTTTCATTACATATTTTAGATTAATTAATTAGTGTTTCTCATAGAAATAGAAAAATTTAAGGTAAAAGACTCGGTATCATATTTAACCAATATTGGAAAATTACTTAAATATTCCACGAGAATTTGCGCGCTTTACTGTGTTACTGTCGTATTTGAAAAACTCTTTATGATGGCTAAAAAAATATTTTAGTAATGTAAGTAGTGTGTAGTTGCGACCCGAAGCTTCAAAATTTAAAATTTAATCCTATCTATTTATTAGTTATTTTTTCTGTAGTAATTATTTTATGAAATTAATAATTTAAATTTAATACACTTTCAAAAGCTCGTTAAGAAACGCGCGTTGTTCAATGTTTGTTATCTTGTTCATATTTAATTAAATAAGACCACGCTCCATTATCGCCATGTTTCTGGCTTGGTAGGTAAAACAATTTCAAGTAAACAGATCGCATATTTTCAAATACGGAACAAAGAAAGCAAAAGGAATACAACATGACACTATGTTTTATAAACAGCCAGTAACGAAGGAAAAGCTTTTTTTTTTATTATGGCACAGTGAGCCCATTCATAGACAATCGTTCTTTATAAACATACTGCATGGTTATGATCAACAGCAGACACGTGTTGTGAAAAAAAAGTTAACACAATGGCGGGGCTCCAACACGTGTCTCAAATATGACTGGAGTATTCTAGATAATATCAACAATGAAAGACAAAGGAGGATAACAACTTAAAAGCGCTAGTTTACCACAAGGGCGGGAAGTGAACATTACCACATAAATCTAAAGGTATAAAATATTTTATCTACACTCAAATCGAAAAATTCGAATTACTAATTCAAAGAAGGTTCTGTACAGACGCACTTTATAAACGCATATACATAAAATTAAAACTCATTATAGTACCCGCCAACTGTATCATAAAACTCATTATAGTACCGCTATCTTTTTTTTTATTAATTCATTAAACTAGTCTATGGTTTTAGGCTGAATATGAAAGAAAGGCGCAAGCATGCGCAGTTCGAACTGTGAAAAAAATGGCGCACGCATGCGTAGTTTGAACTTAATTTCCCGCGCTACCCATAAATTTTTTTGCCGATCGTGTTTTTGTTTGTTTAATTTCAATTTTTCGTATGAGTGAAGATAAAGTAGTGTATGAAACTGCATATAACTTAGGTATTAAAACACTCGAGTCAACCTATTATCGCATTCGGCAAACAGACTTTCGTGTTTTAATACCCCTTCTTATATGACAGTTGCATAAACTACTATTGTTATGGAATGTAATATTTATCAAATTAATTAAAAGAGAGAACAATCGAGAAAAAAATTTATTAAGGAATTTGCAATGACTAACTACTTAACTGTCTAACTACTGCTAACTACTTAACAGCTGTATGTTTTGATTTTTTTATTTTTTATTTATAAAAGTCTTTATTTAAGCATAATATACAATAAAGTACTTACAAAAAGGTCTTATTCTAATTGCAGACAGTGTAAAATAGCTTGTTAGTTAGACTAATACACCCTTTTCAACATATAACATGGATCACTATAACTATTTAAAACATATTGGTAAGTCAAATCATGACTTTAACTAATGCGTGGTTTGATACACCATACATTTTAATGAACATGCTAAACAATATACACGAGTATAACATTTTATGTCAATACACATATTTTAACAAATATTTAAGAATATATCAGGACAGAGACAGGATCAGACAGGATCATGTATGTTTTGATTGCGATGCGATCTTGTTTGTTTTTTTTTATTTGTTTGAATTAACGCGCTTAATCTCTGGAAGTACTGGTTTGATTTCAAAATATTTTAGTGTTTAATAGCCCATTTATCGAGGAAAGCTATAGGCTAAAGAACATCACGCTACGAGCAAAGGGAGCCGAGTTGTAGCCAAATTGAGATCCACAGGAGCTAAGCTCTTGACAACAACTAGTAGGTACATAAAAATGCGTCGGTCAAAGTCCAGCATCACTTATAAAGGTGCCAAGTGCAGTTTGAAAACACACGACAAAGTATTGGCACTGATCCCATTACCGGTTATTAACCTGTGACAGATATGGCACTTTTAGTGAAAAAAAGAAATTAACCTTGAGTCTATGTCATGGTGTTCAAAGTTGCTAATTGGTGTTTGCTGCCTTGTGTCTCTTTAGAACTGAGGATAACCTTGTATATCATGTACTACCAATGTAAATTACTATCTTCTATCAATAAATTTAAGATTCAAACTTGCCAAGCTGCATATCTCATCTTATTACTCTTATTTAGCATGAGTGCGAATAGTAACCTTGTCAATTAACGTAAAATAGACGAATCTCAGGAAATGTTGCATTTGAATTTTGAACCCTATTAAAATACTATTGAAGTTTTTTTTTTAGTTGATGTATGGGTGCTTGTGAAAATTAATGAATGATGAAATGTGAAATTACTGCATGTATTTTGATTATACTCGGCATACTTTGATCTCGATAAGTTAAATACAATGTACTTATAAAATTTATATTTTATTGGAGTCGCGCAACGCTTCGCTCCCGTCTTCTTTATTTGGCGACTGCTCAGCTCCTATCCTATGGCCGTAGCGTAATGTTATATTATAGCCTATAGTCTTCCTACGCTAAAAGATTTTTAGTTGTAGTTCCTGAGATCCTAGCGCTCAACCAAACAAACAAACTCTTCAGCTTTATAATATCCATATTCATATCCAAAAAAATATTTTTGTGTTGGATAGCCCATTTATCGTGGAAAAAAGTGATATAACATCATACTACGACCAATAGGGACTGAGTAGAAGTCCTGCGATAAGTCTAGTATCTCTTTTAAGATGTATTGCGCGAGAATAGCACTAGTTCCAACTTCGAATGCATAATCGCGCCACAATGGTACGATAAATACTAATCACACCATACCTACTGTATACATGGTGTGCGTGCGTCATGACGTCAGCAACGTCACGCCATGACCACGTGACCGTACGCCGTTACCTTCTTGACGTAACACCATGAACTATTTCTGCGTATACCGGTCACTTGAGTATAAAAATGGTTAACATTATATATATAACCAGATGTTTTAAATATATTTCTCCGCTCGGTTAACGACAGATTCTGGTTGCGACAGATTCTAGGGACCCAATCTGGCTTCGCGCGAGTGTATATAAATAAAGTACTTCAATTTATCTTACATTCATCATCATCATAATCAGCCCAATGAAGTCCACTACTGGGCATAGGGCTCACTACCTAAATATCGACGACCAAATCTTACATTACCAGAAGTTTCTAAACAAATATTTCTGGTCCTGTCAATTTAATACAATAGTAAAAATATTATCAGGACATATCAGAGCGAAATCGATTTATTTTAAAATCCACATATATGTGATGAATCTCTTTTTTATTTATTTTTAACTCCTGAAGCAAAAAGAGGGGTGTTGTAAGTTTGACATGTCTGTCAGTCTGTGGCATCGTAGCTCCTAAACGAATGGGTCGATTTTGATACGGCTTTTTTTGTTTGTTTGAAAACAAGCAGGATCTTAACGGTTCTTGGATGTTTCAGCAAAATCGATGCAGACGTTTGAAGGTCAACGGCTCATATCGGACTTAAAATTTTAAATTTTGTTTTAAGACAATGTACTTTACAAACCCGCGGCTAACGAAAAAACCTTAAAAAAGAAACGAACAAAATATCCTTTCTTTACGACTTTGTGTATGACATCGGTCTTGAGCCAGAATAGAACGTCATTTTCGCAAAACGTGATCCTGAAACATTTGCGTCAACAACAAAACTAGCGGAGTTTTTCCATACATATATAGTTTATAGTCTTCAAGTAGTAAGTAAATACATTTTTAAAGGGTCAGCAAGAGGCATGTGCCCCAAGAGTAGCAGACGTCCGTAAGCTACGGAAACCGCTTACCATCAGGCAGGCCGTAAGCATATTTGCACCAATCGTGATACAAAAAAAATTAAAAGGTATCAACCCTGAAATTCGTCACAATAAATTTATGCAAATGAAAGAAGAAATTGGTAACGTTACAGTTTTATTGGCATAGTAACTAACATCTGTTTCTTTTGCAAGTTGTAGGACTTTAAACTGTTAATATGTACATATGGTGAGCTATTTAATTTATAATCATTTTTCCATGTTGCCATGTCGTATTGTCAACATTATGATAATTATACACTGTCAAAAATAATTTAAAAAATATTTAGCTGAATCGGTTCAGCATTTCTCGACCTTTCATCTTAGCAATAACATCATATTTAGTATAGACAGATAAGAACTATGATAGGTAAATTCTAATTTTATGCAACTTCGCGCCTCATCGCTTAGCAATAAAGAACAATTTTCTGCCAGATCATTGCACAAAACATACAAACAAGAATAAAAGAAAATAGTCGATCTTCTAAAAATAAATCGGTCTGCGATCACATCTTAGTTTATTTTGACATTGACCTCTAAATTCGATCGCGACCTCGTGCCAAGAGGTTAATGCCTTAGCTAACACGTTTAACATATCGAGTTATTACGAGTATCGAATATATTATGCCTATGTATTTTCGTAACGGTACGGAACAATAAAGTAAGTATTGTATTGTATTGTTCTCGCAATCTGTACCAGTTAGGGAAGATTTATATTAGACCGGGCCGTGTCCGGAGCGTGTCGTGTGCGTGGACGGCCCGGGGCATGGATTTGAAACGTTAAATACATTTTGAATGAAGCAGTTATATTACACAGAGCATGATCCGTGTCCCGTCCGGGCCCGTTTACTAACGTCCAACGCTCGTCTGCACCAAAGACACGGCGCGGTCTAATATAAATCATACCCTAATGGCAATAGAGTCACCCTCTATTACGTGAAAACAACCATTTCGTGCACTTTTTTTTCAAGAGAACGCCTGCGCTATTACGGAGATGAAGCCGTGATGAGGGTGAAAATGGTATTGGGCTTTTCTATCATGAATAGTATTAAGATTATCCCGAAGTTTGGTAAACAAATGTTCCCGGTTGATGACAATAGGCTCGCCCCCTATTTCATGGGACCAAACATAGCTGGCGAAATGTTGGCACGGCAATGTTACCTTACCTTTACCGCTATGCTACAGTGACAGAGAAACAACAACATGATTGCATGCTATCATTTATCATAGTAGCAAGGCCGAGGGCGCCCTGAATAATAGACAAATTATAAAATTATGGGTTGTAGTCTATCATGAATGACTACATAATTAGCATTCTGTACACGTATAGGCACTGTTCAAACACGCGTGTTTACACGTGTTTTACGGGAAAATGAGCGCGTTTAGAATTTGTTATTAGCTTCTGCACTCGGTGTAGTACAACACTCGTCAAATAACTTTGTGTCAACGAAGTTAGCTACAGTACGTTAGAGCACAAGCGTCGAGACTACGTAACACATCTGAGCGAGATGCATGACTGAGATAGCAGCGTTGCTATGCGACGATGGCCACGTGCCACCCTTTCCCTGCAAGCTGCACAAAGCTTACCCCACTGCATTTCTTGAAGCTAACTTCGTTGACGCTGACGTTAAGTTATTTGGCGAGTATTATACATGGATTGAAAAGGGTCGGTTGATAAATACTACTTTTCTCTTGTTTTTAGCTCCTAGACTATAATGGATGTACTTTTTTTTTAAACCGTTCAATGGTAGCCGTGATAGCAAAACTTGCACATAGAGGTAGTTACAATAGCAATCACATGGACAAAACTATTTTTTTAACCAATGAGGAGCAAATCAAATTCTTCTTCGTGAATCTTAAAATATGGTAACCAATATGTGGAAGCTGCCTTCCTGTCCTGTCTCCACTGTACTTTCAGTACACCCAAAAACATTAATAACATTAGGATAGATACGGTGTGATAAATTAGCTAACAATGTAACTACAATAAAAAAAACACCTAATTATTTATTACTGGAAAACGCGCGAGGCTTCGCTCCCGTCGTTATTTATTTGGCCACTGCTCAGCTCCTATTGGCTGTAGCGTGATGTTATATAGCCTATAACCTTCCTCGATAAATAGGCTATCCAACACTAAAATATTTTTTCAAATAGGACCATTAGTTCCTGAGATCCTAGCGTTCAACCAAACGAAATCTACAGCTTTATAATAATATTAGTATAGATTGTAAGGATCTACATTTAATAAATAAAGGAATACTCCATATCTTAATGGACTCACCTGATTAGCAGCAATAAAATCAGGATCGTAGATAGCCGGCCGCGGCTTCATGGCAGACATTTCTTTCTTCAGTTTCTGTTGTAGGTCGTAGTCAATTACTTTGGCGCGAACCATCGACTCCGCAAGATTTAACGGACTAATATCCCATCCGTCGATTACTGGTGGAAAATTACTTATTTTATTTACTTTTACTAACAAATGTAACATTAATACTGGCTTAACTAATTGGTATCTAGTACTATTACCCTTTTGGATAGCGGTGGGGTAAGAAACGGTTGATATTAAAACTTGTCTTGTAAAACGTCACTATACCTACTTACTTCCTCAACCAATGGAAACCTTACCATTTAAAATAGATGTAGTTTATATTTTATTTCAGGCTTGCTTGAATAGTGTATTATCAAAGTCAATAGGTTTCCAATTATATACATCACAAACATGATGCTTATGATCGTCATACGAAGCCAAAAAGCAAGTCAGAGAATATTGAGGCAAGGTTGAGCCTTGAGAAGAGGCAAGGCAAGAAAGTCAGGCCACTTTTTTTACATTGTACTGTAATAATTCATCAATTTAATAAAAAAGAAGCTCACCTAAATCATCAGGATGTATCATTGGAAGGAGATTGCACATTGGTATGTATACATCATTGCCTTTCTCGTCCATTCCCAGACGGACTGTGGATGCTTGTGTGATTGAACCAACCCTAAAATAATTTAATTACTATTGACATAGGAAACTGAATTTTACTTGTTGTTGACCGGTTTTTTTATATAAATACTACCGCATTAGGGTTAGACTACATCAAGCGCAACCAAATCGCACTTAACTATGCTTCTATCCGTATGTGCCACTTAAAACAATCATTTACTGGATCTAGATAGGGAGTGGGAGCTGAGGTTTGGTTGTCGATTCTGCCGCGTGCAGTCGCACATTCGCTCTCTTTCTCGCTCTAGTAAATGACTATAACAGAAAGGGTTAGAAACACAAGAATGTGCGATTCGATGCGGTCAAATGTAGTCCAACCCTTAGGCAGCTTGCCCGGTGTCGGAGGACTTTAAAAACATACATTAAATGGACACAAAGTACACCCACACTCGAAAAATATCTACGAATCAGATATTAGACGATATTTGTTCTGTGTGAAATCGAACCCACATCGACTTTATACAGGTTTCAGATAAAGGAAAACAGAATCGCCTCACAAAGACCTCTTTAATTTCCCAGTGCACACTTTGGGAACCTCTGTATACACCTGACTAATCGAATTAAACTGAAAAGCTATGGCTTCCTTAGTTGTTAATTAAAGGGCTTTAACTAGGGTTGTCAACAAAATATTAGACGCGTGCAATGTGCATGTTGCGCGGCTATTGTTAAGCACCACTGCGATTGGCGCTTATTACTGAGGTTACTCTAACCCGCGCATTCGAATAATGTTACTGTTAGCGGTTATTGATCTATTGATATCGAGCGCGATCCCTGTTAGTGCCCGAGAATCTTTTGTTAACTACTTTTACTAAACTACTTTACATTGCTTTTTTAACCCTTTGAACGCCAGAGACGTCTATACACGTAAAATGAAAATGTGCTCACCACGCCAATGACGGCATTAGCACGACAAAAATGTACTGTATTTTATAAGCTTGGCGCTCAAGGCACGGCGATACCGATTTGACGAGGCGGTCAAAATGTTAAATAATTTGATTGTACGCAACTTGGTTGTTGCTTGTTTGCCGCGTACCTTAAAAAATGGATGGTTTAACGCAAATGTCAATGATAGTCGGTGTCATTGAAAGTAATATTTATGGCCCATTCTGTAATCGACCCTCAAAGCCCATTGTATTGTACAAAACTTACCAATTAGAATCCAACTGTCCGTTCTTAGTGCTCCATGACAGTTGATGTCTGTTGGCCAAGACTGCTGCTGTGAAGGTGGAACCGTTGTTGCCTCCCCATCCTACCAGCATCACGCCCACTTTGCCCACTTTTCTCTCTGTCCGGATGCCCAGCGCTTTGCGGATTGGTCGTGCCTGAACAAGAATATTTTTTTGTTAATATTTACTTTTTTTTACAACACTCACAGAGATCATATTTATACACAGGTACTTTGTGTCACGGGGTCTTTACATACATAAGAATACCGGCACAAAGTACACTCAGACTCGAAACAAATATCTTTGAATAATACAAATATTTGTCTCGTGTGGATATCGAAGCCGGATTTTTGTGGCGAGGTGACCACCTTAACCACTCAGCCCCTGACTACCAGCAACCGTAATAGTAAAAATGAGACGAGAAGAGAGAAGTTATGTTGTATGCAATTTTTTTTATTTTTCCCAGATAGGACCAATTTTGATGCGATGAGCATTGTTCTGTGTCAGGGTGTAATTTACCTATAATATGTATGTATTTACAAAATATATATGCATATATTATAACGGTTAAGAAAAACATCGTGAGGAAACCCACATACCCGAGAAGAAATTCTATGAGTATGTCTGATCCACCAACCCGCACTAGGTCAGCGTGAGTGGATTTTGGCCTAAACCCTCTCAGCTCTCTAGTTAGAGGATAGGAGACCCGAGCCCAGCAGTGGGACTCAATGGGTTGCAGATGATATGTATATATACTTATAAATATTTAAGACTTAGTATATCAGTTGTTTCGTACTTATAACATAAGCAAATATAATTGCTTAATTTGGGAGGTGATGTGACTTGATGTGTGAATGTGATAAAAAAGAAACTTTGCATCATGCCTTTTCTCTGAAGGGATAGGTAGAGGTGTATAACACACACATGACGACTCTAGGCGGATACTAACAATTTTGGTGAATTCTCTTTAGTCCCACCACATGTTGTTTTTTTATTTAATTAAGAGGGTTCATACATTTTCAAGTTGCTCGCAAATAGGTTTTTAAATCACGCACACAGAGCCGAAACATGCACACTTCTCTAATGCTGTGTGGTACAACATTATAGCGCGTACTAATAAGTTTGGTATTTTCTAACCTCGTATTTTGTTAAAGTTGGATAGGACAAAATTTCAAATTAAATTAATCAATAATTAATTGTTATTAATCGTATTGTATTCTATAAACAATTAAAATACAATTTTATTAGAAAGAAAGAAAAATACAATTAATTTTATATAAGACTAACAATTAATTTCTCAATAATAACTGCGGCTGATATGATGATGATGATGAATGTGACTATTTGAGGTCAAAGTGGTGAAAATGTCCGCCATCTTGAACTTAGTTGTTTTTGGGCTGATCGCCTCCAAAATCGATATCTAACGATCCCATTGGTCACTGGGCATAGTTCTGAAATCAAAATTATAAAAATGCCCGCCATCTTGAACTTTGTTGTTTTTGGGCTGAGTGATACCAAAATCGATATCTGACTATCCCATTGGTCACTGGGCCTAGTTCTGAAGTCAAAATTGTAAAAATGCCCGCCATCTTGAACTTTGTTGTTTTTGGGCTGAGTGATACCAAAATCGATATTTGACGATCCCATTGGTCACTAGGCATAGTTCTGAAGTCAAAATTGTAAAAATGCCCGCCATCTTGAACTTTGTTGTTTTTGGGCTGAATGATACCAAAATCGATATTTGACGATCCCATTGGTCACTGGGCATAGTTCTGAAGTCAAAATTGTAAAAATGCCCGCAATCTTGAACTTTGTTGTTTTTGGGCTGAATGATACCAAAATCGATATTTGACGATCCCATTGGTCACTGGGCATAGTTCTGAAGTCAAAATTGTAAAAATGTCCGCCATCTTGAACTTTGTTGTTTTTGGGCTGAGAGATACCAAAATCGATATTTGACGATCCCATTGGTCACTGGCCCTAGTTCTAAAGTCAAAATTGTAAAAATGCCCGCCATCTTGAACTTTGTTGTTTTTGGGCTGAGTGATACCAAAATCGATATTTGACGATCCTATTTGTCACTGGGCATAGTTCTGAAGTCAAAATAGTAAAAACGCCCACCATCTTGAACTTTGTTGTTTTTGGCCTGATTGACACCAAAATCGATATCTGACGATCCCATTGGTCACTGGGCATAGTTCTGAAGTCAAAATTGAAAAAATGCCCGCCATCTTGAACTTTGTTGTTTTTGGGCTGAATGATACCAAAATCGATATTTGACGATCGATTTCGGTATCACTCAGCCCAAAAACAACAAAGTTCAAGGCGGTGGGCATTTTTACTATTTCGACTTCAGAACTATGCCTGGTGACCAATGGGATCGTCAAATATCGATTTTGGTATCACTCAGCCCAAAAAAAACATAGTTCAAGATGGCGGGCATTTTTACAATTTTGACTTCAGAACTATACCAAGTGACCAATGGGATCGTCAAATATCGATTGTGGTATCACTCAGCCCAAAAACAACAAAGTTCAAGATGGCGGCCATTTTTACAATTTTGGTTTCAGAATTATGCCCAGTGACCAATGGGATCGTCAGATATCGATTTTGGTATCACTCAGCCCGAAAACAACAAAGTTCAAGATGCCGGCATTTTTACAATTTTGACTTCAGAACTATTCCCAATGAGCTATGGGATAGTCAGATATCGATTTCGGTATCACTCAGCCCAAAAACAACAAAGTTCAAGACGGTGGGCATTTTTACTGTTTTGACTTCAGAACTATGCCAAGTGACCAATGGGATCGTCAAATATCGATTATGGTATCACTCAGCCCAAAAACAACAAAGTTCAAGATGGCGGCCATTTTTACAATTTTGGTGTCAGAATTATGCCCAGTGACCAATGGGATCGTCAGATATCGATTTTGGTATCACTCAGCCCGAAAACAACAAAGTTCAAGATGGCGGGCATTTTTACAATTTTGACTTCAGAACTATTCCCGGTGACCAATGAGACCGTCAAATATCGATTTTGGTATCACTCAGTCCGAAAACAACAAAGTTCAAGATGGCGGGCATTTTTACAAGTTTGACTTCAGAACTATGCCCAATAAGCAATGGGATAGTCAGATATCGATTTCGGTATGACTCAGCCCAAAAACAACAAAGTTCAAGACGGTGGGCATTTTTACTATTTCGACTACTTTGACTTCAGAACTATGCCCAGTGACAAATAGGATCGTCAAATATCGATTTTGGTATCACTCAGCCCAAAAACAACAAAGTTCAAGATGGCGGGCATTTTTACAATTTTGACTTTAGAACTAGGGCCAGTGACCAATGGGATCGTCAAATATCGATTTTGGTATCTCTCAGCCCAAAAACAACAAAGTTCAAGATGGCGGACATTTTTACAATTTTGACTTCAGAACTATGCCCAGTGACCAATGGGATCGTCAAATATCGATTTTGGTATCACTCAGCCCAAAAACAACAAAGTTCAAGATGGCGGACATTTTTAAAATTTTGGCTTCAGAATTATGCCCAGTGACCAATGGGATCGTCAGAAATCGATTTTGGTATCACTCAGCCCAAAAACAACAAAGTTCAGGATGGCGGGCATTTTTACAATTTTGACTTCAGAACTATGCCCGGTGACCAATGGGATCGTCAAATATCGATTTTGGTATCATTCAGCCAAAAAAAAACCAAGTTCAAGATGGCGGGCATTTTTAAAATTTTGACTTCAGAACTATGCCAAGTGACCAATGGGATCGTTAAATATCGATTATGGTATCACTCAGCCCAAAAGCAACAAAGTTCAAGATAAGGGCATTTTTACAATTTTGACTTCAAAACTATGCCCAGTGACCAATGGGATAGTCAGATATCGATTTTGGTGTCAATCAGGCCAAAAACAACAAAGTTCAAGATGGTGGGCGTTTTTACTATTTTGACTTCAGAACTATGCCCAGTGACAAATAGGATCGTCAAATATCGATTTTGGTATCACTCAGCCCAAAAACAACAAAGTTCAAGATGGCGGGCATTTTTACAATTTTGACTTCAGAACTAGGCCCAGTGACCAATGGGATCGTCAAATATCGATTTTGGTATCTCTCAACCCAAAAACAACAAAGTTCAAGATGGCGGTCATTTTTACAATTTTGACTTCAGAACTATGCCAAGTGACCAATGGGATCGTCAGATATCGATTTTAGAGTCCATCAGCCCAAAAACAGCAAAGTTAATAATTTGATCTTTAATAAAAAAAATATTCCATAACAAAGTATCAACTGGTATTGAACTCTCTTGAAATATACAAATATTACGTAAACATCGGACCGGGAGCGCGGGGAGCAAAGCGTTACGTCCTCTCTCTAGAAGGCCTCAGCCGGTACTGATTTCTCACGGCCTGTGCGCCGAAATATAAGGCGTTTTTAAGGCTATTTTCAAAAATAATTTTAAAATATTTCTAAAGGGATTTCGAAAATATTATGGACATTTATAAATGACAATATCTTGCTTAATAATTAAATGTAAAAAAATCGACTTTTTAAACACATATAGTGTACCAAAATTCTAATCAAACTTGATCAAAGTTCAACGTTTTTGAGAAATTTAGTTTTTAAGTTTTAGTTATAAAAAAAATAATATTTCTAATATTTTTTCAATACACTAACTAAAGGACTATATGTAGACCTTAAAACAAGCTTTTTTTTCTATGCTTTTCAATTACTTTAGTCCCTGGCGAATCTGAAAGTAGGCTTGTTTCGTAGAATTTCTTAAAACACTGTGCGAAAGAACTGTTCTAACTAAAATACTAATAATAAATAGTCTGTTTTTCTTAATACACTTTTTAGACAAGAAAACTGTTGTCTATGTATGCCAAAAATTACTTCGCTACATATAAAGACATATTCTGTAGCGAACGTGGAAATCTCGTGATTTCATGGATTTCTGTATGAACCCTCTTAACAATAATTTATTTATTGATGTCCAACAATTCCACAACAGAGGCAAACAGACAGAGTGGTAAGCGGTTACCGTAGCCTATGAGCGCCTGCAACACCAGGGGCATCACGAGCGCGTTGCCGACCCTTAAGCAACCTATTGACTCCTTTTTTGAAAAACCCCATACTGAATTCAATTCAACCAACAGTAGGACAAACGGGAATGAAAATCCAATATTGTTCTAGCCCTAGCTCAAACCACACACCAACCCAGGACCCTTTACTAAGCACAGAGGCAGCACCTTTAGTAATACCTATTTAAATATTATTAGAATCTAATTGCTTAAGAATTCCACCTTATGCCTATTGGTTACTCGTAATATATCTGCTCTCTTTTTATCTAGGTTTTGATATAAACCTTAGCCCGAGAGTAATCAGGAGAAATTAACCAAACAAAAAAAAACTTATTTAGACTAATTGGATTCTTCTTCATGTCTACATTAAAAGATACTTTATTACATCAGAATACTTTCAAATATATCAATGAGATTTCTTCTTAGGCATTAGGAAGTTATAATAGTAGTTTTGCTTATGTATTATACAGCAGTTACAAAGAATTAACATAATAATAACTATATGACATAGCATGGGAATGAGGAAGTTAGAATTAATAACATAGATCAGATGTACAATATAAAGGTAAAATAAAACCCTACCTAAGATTGTAGTAGGTAAAGTGTTTCTTTTACTTTGTTTCCTTTAATTAGGAAGGAGGGATGTATGTATGTTTGTTACTCAATCACTCCAAAACAGCATAAGAAATTTTCCTAATTTTGGCATTATTTGATTTGGGCATTTCAACTAATAGGTGCTTGTAGCTTTGTGGCTCTGAGATGTTTGTTATGATCATTGAGTTTAAGAAACATTCGGCAAGGTCAGTCCAATGTAGATTGGTGATGGTTTGAGACACTTTCATATTAGAGCATCACCGTGTTTCTGAAGGCACGTAATTTGACACATCATTAAACCCAGTTACCACTTCTTATGGTAGTCATTAAGTCAAGAAGTTGAAGTCCTTACTAGCAACTTGATAAATTCCAACACTAGGGTGTGTGCCTCAAGCTTATTTGATTAGAAGATAAGATTACAGTCTGGAATAGCGCAATAGGAATTTTTTTTTTTACATTTTAAAATACCCCGTAAGACCTGGCCAAATGAATACCCACCTGAGGAACAACTGGATTGTGTGTTTTAATCTAACACAAAATATAAAAATTTACATTCTATATTGCCCGGTTCACAGTCGACTGGAAGGACGGTCTATTTTTCATTCTAGCTAACTCATGCCAGCACCACTGGACATAATATGAACGGCCAATCCAGTGCTTGGTTGCATGTTGAACAGTGAACATGCATTTTAATTTTTTCTAACAGCTTTTCAATGACTGAATAAATAATGTGAATGATAAGATTGAGTCCAGCACTGGACTGGATTGATTCGCTGAATTACTGAACTGGAATATACCTGCTCATTAGCAGCATTTTATATTTTAAATTTATGGAAACAATTAATAGGGCTCATATTTTTTCTTAAATAAACTCTCTCGTTAATAAACCAAAGGTACAATTATTTCTGCTACCCTCCAATCTATTTTTTTTTATGGCCAAGCATTGTTTCTGATTTGGGAAGCCCTGGTCAATAGATATTTATAGAAATTCTGTATTTTCATCTAGGTCTAGGCCAGATACTATATATATATTAATAAAAGTTAATAATAATATAACTTTTATTAATAATAGTATCTGGCCCATATCTTAATTTTATACACATTGTTGAAGGTAATTTAAAAAAATTATATAATCTCATATTATATGAGAAATTACTAATAATTAGTTAGGCTAATTTCATAGCAGTTTCTAGTGCAGATACGAAATTTGTTAGTAAACAAAGATAATATTTGTTATCAGATACAACATTTTAAATCCATACACGCATTAAAAGACCGGTTATGATAAACGGGAATTCAATTTTAATTTACAATATAAAAATGTAAAAGGAATTTCTGAACCTCAGAATCATTTTGAAATGGACTATAATAGAACACCTGTTCGATCGTTCCAGACCGTTGACAACAAATCGATTTCGTTTTATGATAACAAATAGGTACCGGGAAAAAATAATATGAATAAATAATATTACATACCACAAAATCATCGCCGTTTTTAGTGACTAGTGTCTCCTCGTATTGGTAGTCTGAATAAATATATTCATCGGTGTATTTAACATTAGGGCTGGATATAACCAAAGACGGAGCCTTTTCCATGATTAGAAACGTAGATTTTCAACTTTTTACTTAGATGAAGATCTTAAGTTTTTAAGTCTTTATTTTTGATATTTTAAACAGTTATCGGAACACGTGGCGCAGATAATTTTCACAATTAACTATTTTCCTCCGGCACTAACAACCTCATATAATTATTTGCATCCAACGAATCGTAATACCGACAGACGACACAACGTGAAATGAAATGACAGGACAGACAGATGATTCAATTTCAAAACTCAATGAAAGGGAGCGGGCCAGAGGGTGAGGGAGCGGAAGAGAAAAATATAGTGTTGCTACTTGCAAAGTTGCAGCGCGGTTGCAAGTTTGCAACCTATACGTAAGAAAAATAAAAATTGTAAATCTTACTGGCAACATTCACTAATGTTACCATGGTTTTATTTCAGTCACCTTTAATATACTCTATCATTGAAATGATCTCACATGCATTTTCACTTGACTAAGCCATTCATTAACCAACTTGCTCAAAAGAAACTAGGTAATTTTGAAGGAATATCTTTTTTTTTTTGCATATGTATGTTGTTATGAATGATGTATTTAATATGAATCTAGAGATTTAACCCCATAGAGTATAGTTACCCCTTGAAAAAAAAATGTTAGCTTAAAAATTCACAAAAATACTCCATGGTGTTATTTTGTAGATATATCTCCTAACTAGCAACTAGGAGATATTAGTTCCTTGATTCAAACAGAAAAACACCATCTGTGATACATTATAAAGTTTATTAATTTTCCTCATGTTTTGTTGCACATTGTTAGCGACAACATGTTAGCGAACATTTAAGCTCTCATCTTAAATTGCTTTGCTTTTAATTAATTTGCTTTTAATTTATATTAAGTTTGAAGTTGAACTCAAAAAATTACATTACAACCATTAAACTCAATCTTTTTAACATATTAGACTCCTTTCACACTGTCCTTCACATCCGTTAGCAGGTGTAATCATTTAGTATAGGA
This sequence comes from Laspeyria flexula, assembly GCA_905147015.1. Taxonomy (NCBI): domain Eukaryota; kingdom Metazoa; phylum Arthropoda; class Insecta; order Lepidoptera; family Erebidae; genus Laspeyria; species Laspeyria flexula. Next base: position 2,499,362 of record LR989964.1, on the reverse strand, counting down.
GACGTGCTGACTAGATAATTATTTATTGGTCACGTGTTATAGGTCGAACGTTTTTGAATGCATTCGACTGTTCTTTCTTCACAGTAACGCAACTGATGAGGTGCGTGCGACGGATCTTCCGTCAGGTGTAAAAGGAGCCTTACTAACAATATTTACTTTTTATTAGTAAAATAAAGGTCAATGGATTAAATTTGCTGTAGTCTCCATCTCCATCTGCTACCTAATTATTATTTTTTTGCGCTTTGAAATGACACCCAACGGCTTTTAAGATTTTTTTATTTTACATCCAAAAAGTAAACATTAAGTTGGTAACTACCTATATTATAAAAAAAAATACTACCTAATAAAAGTAGATTATCATACATTTTTTAACGTTAAACTATTCATGACCAGCAAAATGCTTTTAATAATGTATCATTGTGACTGGATACCTACTTATAATATTATTTTATTATACAACGCCCACGCCCACACCAACCTAAATTGCTATATCTACCTACAAATATAGAGTACAAAAGGTACAGCAACCGTAATGTGATATACCAACTAACTACCTACAGACATTAGATTGATAAATTTAAAATGTATAAATAATTCATGCAACATTAACCTTCTCTCTCGTTTTACTTTTCATCTAAATAATAACACGCTAAATGATAAATGCATTACTCATTCCGACGTATAGACGGAAGGATGGAATCTAAATAAAAACAAAAACTATCCGAATCCGTCAGCCAGTCTATTCTCCCCTTTCCGTCTGTGTTTGTGCATTGTGCATGTGTTGTGTTGTATACCGACATGAAAGAGATTGAAGTACTTCACGCACACATTCGTACCTCTACTAACAATGTACTACCTATCTATCTAATTTATTTAAAGGAAGGGGCCCATAGTGGGTTGAAAATATTGAAAAATATGAAAATCAAGATACAAAAACATATCTTCTGCTTCTTATAATTAAAATAAAACGCAATCATAACTTATATACATTTGTGTATCAATGTTTATGTCAATAAAACACCACGGTACGTGCTAGTGTATTTCCGATTTATTCATGTAATGTTATTTAAATGTAATATCTTTGTAAGTGCGCGCCTATATAATTAATATTAAAGAGTGCCTATAAAATTATACACATTCCTATACAGAAGATATGCCGCTAGCCTATAATACAATTTATAAAGTTGTATATTAATTACGGTATAATAAAGCATGCGGGGGGCGAGGGGGCGCGCCGCGCTCTCATATTCCGTATATTGATTGTGTGCGAGGGGGCCGGGGCAAGGAGGGGGCCACGGCGTGCCCCACTCTGTTTTTTACGACACGGCTTTCTGTGTAACATAATTATTGTATTAATTTTGTGAAATGTTTCGGTGTTATTTGTGAAAAATCGAGAAGTCGGTAAAGCGATTTGCGAGGTAAGGAATTTTCGCCGGTATGATTTTTGACAGAAATTCCGTTTTGCCGAATAAAATATAAATAAAATTTTATAGCTCTAAATTCCGTCGGCGGCGCGTACCTACGGTATATTACACTGTCATACCGCGTACGTATAGTGTTTTTTACGGGCATCGTTCTAAAAATAAGTTGTAATAATTATAAATTTATGTAGCGGTCGCAGCAGAGTCGGTTTTCTGTCGATGATCCATCAGTGGTGAAGTAGTGTGATTTGTGATATAAAAGTGTATGTGGTGGTGCAGATGCAGGGGCTGGTGAGCGATAAGACGTTCCACTTGAAGTGGAACAACCACCTGCAGAACTTGAGCCAGCTGTTCACAACTATCTACTCGTCGTCGGCGCTCGCGGACGTAACGCTCTCCTGCCGCGACGGGACCCTCAAGGCGCACAAGCTCGTGCTCTCAGCATGCAGTCCGTATTTCGAACAAATATTCAAGTGAGTACATTTAATTTTCTTATGAAAATGCATTACGAATAGGTTTCCATTTACAAAATTTTATATTTATTACACATCAGTTTTAAATCTGTTCCATTTGGTCATTATGACATCATTATTTTTTCTAGTGAAGTTATTTATAATACTCAGTAATGTATACAGACAAGAGCAATGTATATTTTGTATTGAGCTTCAGTATCTGATGAGTATTTAAAAAAATATAATTTAATTTAATGTCTTTTTGCAAGTACATGAATAATAATGTTACATAAATGTCATAGAAGTCGAATTAAAATGTACCTATACTAGTAATAAATTTTATTATCTTATGATAACACAAAAAATATGTCTGGTTCACATACAAGATAATATTTAAATTACACTAAAAGTATGATATTACAAATGTTATGTATTTTTCATTAGGGACAACCCATGTCAACATCCAATAGTGATTCTGAAGGGGATCCCGTTCTCAGAGATCAACCTCCTTGTAGAATTCATGTACAAGGGATCGGTGGATGTTCAAGAACTGGATCTACAGTCTCTTATGCACACAGCATCAGAATTAGAAATCAGAGGCCTTGCATATGAAGCCAGAGATAATGCCGCTCAGTTGCTTAATGTCAATTTGGAATATCCATCATATCCATCGACGACAGCCGCTACTGCACAGCCTGCATCAGCATATTCACAAGCAAGAACTGATGTCGAAAGGCTGAAACAGGTGAGTCATTTAATACGTTTTTTTATTAACAGACACAATTAAATTATGTTCAGTACTGGAACTAAGAGTGCTCTATCAAAGCTGTCATATGTTTTATCTAATGCATTAACTTAAATTAGGCATTAAAACTGAATGTAGTAATATAGTAACTTTTAAATTAAGCAACTGTTCATGTTAAACCATTATATATAAAAAAATAAGAACATTTTAATGAAATTCTTCATTAATGTCATTTCTATTCAAATGTTTGTAATTAAAGTTTAGAGTAAAATATAATACTGCAAATTTTATTGCTTGTTATCAAAATAACAATTAGATAACATGGACTCTAGCTTAGAATAATTATTATATTTGTAGAGGTGAAAATTATGACCAACCAAAGATAAATCATTTCACACTGTTTCCATAAAAAAGTTATGTAATAAAAGATTCTTGCTACCTTTTTTAACTTATGTTTGTATTTTTTATTAGCTATAAAATTTTGCAGGCAGCCAGTATAATTGATTCAAAAATACTTAAAAAAAAATTAATTTAAACAAGAATTCAACAATAATTTTAAATTAGGAAGTAATAGAAAATGGAGAAAAATTCCATTACAAATAATAGTAACTTAAAAATTTTAAATTAGCTGTTTTCTCATGACTGTGTTAATGCTATAAGGTGCTAATTAGATAAAATAAAAATATTTTCCATATGTGATAATGTGCTGGTTTTGGTTATCATAACTGTTTCTTTATTTTGAAAGAAGTATGTTTGTTAATCAATGTATTTTAGTTCACATTTACATAATTATGGAAGTCGTTTAATTTAAGTCAGAATAAAAAAATGTGTTATTTAATAGGAATTTTATAAATGAGATGCTTATTTTCATTTATTTATGTCATATGTTGAGTAACCAAGTATTCTGCCTATCATTACACTACTCACTATCATTATAACTCTAAAAAATACTATTTGAACTTTGTTTTTTCAGGAACTAGTAATCTAATTTCAACATATCTTCTACTAATTGAAAGTTTTTAGGTTGTCTGGCTATTTCTGAACATATTTATAGTTATTGTCAATAAGAAGATAACAATAAAAACAAAGTCTTACATACCCAAAAATTTGATGGCATGGGTCTCCTCCAACAAAATTTGGAGGGTATATATAATTATATCAATGTTTTTCAAATAAATTTTTAAGTTCAGATATGATTTTGTTGTGTAAAAAAGAATGAATATTGTTTCTCTGTTTAAAGAACTATCTGCTTTTGTTACTTCAGCAAACCAATTGATAGCACTTAAACAAAATTGTCTTAATTAACTTCACCATGTATGTGTCTTATTTTTCTCATAACGGGTGCGGCCATTTCGAGTAGTCATTTATATTCATTTTTTTATTCATTTTAATAATATTCTAATGTATGCCTCATTTTTTATGGTTACATCCGGAATAAAATAGGCTTTTATGAGTTAAATATTTTTGATACATTAAATCATATTCAAAAGTCGAAGACAGAATATTATTTATTATTTACATTAAATATTAGCTGTAGGTTTACTAAATGCGTCACCGAAGCGACCATTGTTTATCGTTTAATTTTATCATTAAATAAATTTATGACGTAATCATATTTTTCGTGTAATACTGAGTCATGTTAAACATTTTTTATTTACCTAAGTGCTATACACTTGGGTATTTCCTTTGCCTATTAGGACTTAAATTCGATTTTTTACTTATATAAAAAAAACCTTTATTTCGATTGTCAATAGTAATTTTTTTTAATTTGTAATAATTGTTTATAAAAGGGTGTTCAATTAATAAATCCATTTATATGTGTAGGTACGACGTACTTTTTATGAGTGTATGACGTATTAAGGAAACAAATGAGTGTTTTTATATTATATGATTTTGTAAGATGAAGCATTATCCGACTTTTAAAGTCTTGATTATTATTATTAGATGTCGCGCGGGGCATCGGTCCCGTCGTTCTTTGTTTGGTAACTGCTCAGTTTCTATTGGTCGTAGCGTGATATTATATAGTCTTTCCCGATAAATGGGCTATCGAAGACAAAAAAAATATTTTTCAAATCGGACCAGTAATTCCTGAGATTAGCGCGTTCAACCAAACAAACAAACTCTTTAGCTGAATTGAACCAATAAATGCAATGCTACTCATGGCTAAGTGCCCCATATTACCTCATCATTGTTTCGTGACTTTAGTGAAATATGGCAAATTCCCAGGATGTATCTTTTAGTTTTGGATAGCCCATTTATCGAGGAAGGTTATAGGCTACATAACATTACGCTACTGCCAATAGGAGCTGAGCTGGCCAAATAAAGAACGATGGGAGCGACGTTCCGCTCGACTTCAGTATATGCAATATATAATCAAATTTCTTTGTTAAAATTTATGCAATTGAACATTTCAGTGTTTTTTTTAAAATTTAGAGACAAAAAAAATCGAGTCGTGTATATAAAGGAAAATATTTCACTGACAATCGAATGTCTCCTTTTGCGTCTAAGTATTTTATGAATTCGTGACTAATTTTTCGAAATGGGGCAAGTGAAAGGTATGTTTAGTTAAAGCGAGATTAGTCATTTTCCGTATAATGTAGAAGTGAACTTCTCATGAGTTTGGAGTAGCTTTCTATGAAAATGAATGGCTTGTGTACATTTTCGTAAAAGAGGCAGTTGCAGATGAATTTTAGTTGAAAAGGAAATTTTTACGCATTTTACGAACGTAGATTCTGCATGAACTGAAAGTTGTATATCCAAAACAAAATGGACTAACATTTTGAATGATTTTTATTAGAAAAAATAGTGAGGCTGGTTCTCATGGATCGGTGTCGCAATTTTTTTTTTAGGAAATGATTTTTTATAATAATAAATATTCGAAGAATTTTATAGAAAGTAAGCTTCCGCTTTATGCGAAAGTAGATTCCTCATAAACTTGGGTATATACTCGTATAATAATTCTGATTTTGTTATCGAGTTAATATGGGAATACTAGAGTGTTTTTTAATGGTCTTACCGTGAAACCGACTCATCCTTTTTGTTTTACGACGTACCGCCGATGGTACGCATTTTTTGAAGAACCTCATACTGTAATGCCTTTGGAAAACCTCGTTAGAAACTCATCATAATTTATACAAGCTTGTTGTACGCGCATAAAATTCATAAACAGTTTATAGTTTTTAAGCATGTTCACGATTTTGTGAATCCAGGGTCAGCAACGCGTTCGTGATGCCCTGGTATTGCAGGCGTCCATTGACTACGATAACCGTTTGACGCGGCGTCTTGGTATAAAAAAAATCTTCATCATTGATAAAATCACAAGGAAATTTTATCTGTGCGAAATCGTCAACTTTTATTCGTAAGGCCACTTTTATTAGTTTCAATGACAGTCGTATGCAGCACAACAAATTAAGCATTAGTCATAAAATTACGTTAAATTAAATGTAGTTCTGCGTAATATACAGGAAGATGTAGCAAAACTCGTGCTACCTTTGCATAGCTTGCATTTGTTCTCATATTTTATTATCTCTCGCTATTTCCATAAGCCGAAACCAAAACTGACTAATGAGGCCGAAACTGAGTCATTTTGTAAAGAATGTTTTATCTTTATTCTGAACATCCTAGTGTTTAAGGAATAGCCAATGTAAATAACCCAAAGTCGTTATTAATATCTGATTATTATAGTCGCATTTACTTCTACACCTTCCTCCTTATTTATTTCCATACGTGGTTGCCTTCCCCGGGAATGCGGTTATTGCAATAATTCACAGCTGTTTAAGCCTTTTTCTTGAACCCTACTCCTGGCACGAAATATTGATTTGCGAGGTGCTGTGACCTCTTAACTGGTTAAAAATATCTTATCCATAAAACTGCTGTTCTATAATTACTCTTTTAATGCACTTTAAAGTAATTAATAAAGTGTAGCAAATATATTTTTGCCCGACTGCTAGGGAGGGTATTGTTAAAATATAGCTCCGATTAAATAATACAAATTGAAAACCACCAATTATAAATTGCGACGTTGCCACTCTATTGGTAAATATGCTCTTAACACTAAAAAAAAGTATTTTTTTGTCAGCAATTGTTAATATTTAATTGCTTGTGAACCCAAAACATTAACATTCTCTTTTGACCCTCTTTACCCTAAAATCATGCGATTTTACAGCAAAATTATATACTTAAAAATACAATTATTTAAATCTATGATTACCATTTATTCTACATTAGCGTAAACATAACAATAACACCTGCTAGTTAATTGTTTCAAGACAAAAAAAACTACTCATTTTTTTTTTTGATTTAGTGCGTGTCATATTAGTTTATTCCTACTTGTTTAATATTATTTCTAGCAAAGTAGTGTTAGTGTAGATAATTATAATATATACTAGAAGCAAATCAATACAAAATTAAAGATCTTTTACTTATTTTATATTCTAATGGTGTTCTTTTATCAATGGCTGAAATGACATATGAAAAAAAACATCGTCGTTCCGAGTGACGTTAGTTCGATTTTCAAACGAGGCAAATGTTTGTGTGGTTCATAGATATTTGTTTGAGTCTAGGTGTACTGTGTGTCCGTTACTTGTATGTTTGTAAACTCCCACGCTACACAAGGCTACACACTAGTGCGAACGTTGCTTTAAAAATATATTCTATTATTGGTAAATCATTATATCATCATAAATTACAGTAACCAAAGCAAATTATCCCTCATTGTTAGATATAAATAAACTGACGCCAAAATTACACACTTTCGGTCACAGCACTCACAGCAACCTCGAATTAACAACAAACGATGAACAATAACCCATCTAACATAGACAACACATCAAAACCGGCTCAGGCGTTGCAAACATTAATTCAAACATAACGATTTACCATGTACTTACATTTACATTGTTTAATGTTTTGCACCAATTAGGTAAACCTCTATACTTACACGTGCCGATGATGAATTATTTACTATTTACATAAAAAGAAAAAATGTAATAGTGTTGACCCTAATGTAAAAAATGTTTTAGCGAAACTTGTTATTCATCTTTCGCCGAAACCGAATTTTATATTAATGCTGTTTTATGTTCGATTTAAATATCAATAAATAATATTTAATTAGAAAAAAATATTTTTTATACTCTCTAAAACCATTTTTTTTTACATTTTCATCGAAACCGAACTTTCTTATTGCCAGGACAGCGATTCTCTGTTGACTATCGGATACTCTACAGTCTTACGCACATCTTTCTGTACTTGCCAAGCTACTTAATTTTTGGTAAAATTCTCACCTTTAATGCCCTAACGCGCTAATATTTATTCAGTTCTAGTTTTAGGCCGAAACCGAGTATTTGGTTTCGGCAAAATTAGTCTCTAAGAAAATTTACATCCAAAAATAATAATTTTGAAATCTTACATCATACATTTTCTCGTCCGTTTCATTGTTGTTTACTGTTCGACGGTTATATGCTCCGAACATTCTTTAACTGTTATTTGTTATATTACATTTCACATTGTTAATATGTATATTATTATAATAATATTATGTAGATTTCGCCATGATAATGTCTGGGTTTTTTGGTGTTTTAATTTATTGTTGTAGGACACATGTAATTAAGTTTAATTATGAGTTAACTATTAGTGTGCTCAAGGTTTGTCACGGCGTGTATGCCTTGGTCTAGTTGTAAGAGTTATACGACTTTATACATAGTATCTGGCTATCATATCTAGCTTGTTCTACCTTGTACTCCGTTAAAAGTTGATTTTCGAAAGTTGTTTTCCCTTTAATCTTCTTTTCTTATGTCATAATGATAAGATGTCCAGTGTAGGGTTAGCCATTCAGTATTTTTTTATTATTATTATTATTAACATATTGCAAAACGAGAAGGTTCTCAATTCAACTGTCAATATTTATTTATTTTTAATAATATTTACGCATAACTTCTTGTTTTTGAATCGATTTATATGATTCTATTTTTGGCCAGGGTTAAATGTAGTTCTTTATTTAGGTATATTTTTGATTTTCTGAAGTTATTAGTAAGGATGATTTGAATCAAGAGTGAAATTGATAGATTTTCAAATGACATCTAGCCGCGGTGAAGGCGTCTCGCATTCATGTACATATGAGTGGATGAGAGAGAGAAAGAGAGTTGTCCAAACCACCGCCTTATATTTGTGGATAGGGTTTTTGAACAGCCCTTCATTATACTAAAAAAGAATTTGACTAACCTCCCGTTATGATACCTACCTACTTAGTTTTAGGATATTAATTAATTGGGTCCTACAGGTAAGTAATACATATTTTGATAATTTTTACAATTTATTTTAAATCAAATTTGCATTCGTCTATTAAATTATACCCACGTACTATGTAGCCATTATTATTTTAATCAATTTTATTATCAACTTTGAGTTATATTAAACAAAATACACATTGTGTTAAAATGAAAGATAAATACTGTTTTCAGATAACTTATGGAAATAAAAATATATAATAATTACGCGATAAACTCTGTTTTAATACCATATCTTTATATCTATATAATGGCGGACTTTTATATGTTTAAAAATACGTTAATTAATTATATCTTTTATTATTTCGTTATTATGACGTCATATTTTTGTAGATAAAATAATAATAAACTGAATCTAATACCTAATTAGCAGCTGATAAATGCAGATATAGGTAAAAAATCTTGAAAAACATGATTTTTAACATTCAATTAAAAAGAAAGTAACTAATAAGTTGTTGAAGCCGTTATTTATACGTATAAGGAGTCTACGCTAGCTACAAGATTTGATAACTAGGTACCTACTTACATGGATTATATCTATAGCGTCGCCCGGAGCGTCGCTTCCGTGTATCTTTGTTTGCGCACTGCTCAGCTCCTATTAGTCGTAGCGTGATGTTACGTAGCCTATAGCATTCCTCAATAAATGGGCTATCCAACAGTAAAATAATGTTTCAATTCGGTTCAGTAGTTTCTGAGATTAGCGTGTTCAACCAAACTGCAGCTTTATAATATTAGTATAGATTTTGCATAAATCATGCCTTTATACTGAAAACAATATAATCATCGCACCTTTTTTCCCATCACAGTTACATTTCGCCAGTAATTTTAGCTCCTATGTAATAGGGAACATTTCTAGACACCATGCTAATATCAAGACGAAAAACCTAATCGATATGTTCTTTAAATATCGATTCAAAAAGTCTTCTCCAATTTCTAATCGAGTCTGCTTATCGTGTGGGCTTGAGGCAGACCCTGGTGTTAGAATTTATAAAGTCGTTCAGAAGGCTTCCAACTTGACTTAACGACTACCACATTAAGTGGTAACCGGGACCAACGGCTTTACGCGCCTTCCGAAGCACGGAGATGCTCGAGAAATTGCCACAAACGGTCACCCATCATGGACTGACCTTGCTGAGTGTTGCTTAACCTCGATGATCGTAACGAACATCTGTATATAATACCACAGTGCTACGAGCGCCCTATGGTGATGAAACACAGTACTGAAAATGTATAGTTAATTATTATTAGTTATCTGATTGTGATGACGTAGCAGACAATTGATGAACGAAACACTTCACTTCGTTAGCGTTATTCTAAATTACTTTAATAATAATATGCTATTTCTAAACTATCTCTTTTTTTATGCACCTACTTCGACCCTTCTCTGCATCATCCTTTAGGTTGACTGGTAGAGAATGCCTCTGGCATTAAGTCCGCCTTTGTACATTTCTGTGTATATTAAGTGTTAATAAATAATGCCGCTTCCGCTGTATATAAGTGAATTTTATTATTAGCTCCGTTCTACGAAGGTTTATATAGCGTGTGGTTATGTAGAAGGGTCTGTTTCAATACATCGGGTTAGGTTGAAAAAAATAATTAAGTACTTATAAAATTTAATTTTTTTTTCAATTATTTAACATTTTAAAGGAATCTATTGAGGTCGAAATAGCATTAAAAAACCACCTACTAATTATTATTATTATTACCTACCTACGTATTACCGTTCTGTATTTTTATTTGTATCCTAGCTGTTGCCTGTGGCTCTGTCCTCGTGGAATTCGATTCTCGTGACCACAGAAAATCTCCTCTGTTCTGTTAGTGCTTTTACCTTTTTTAATGTAATTTTTGCTAATTATTCTGTTCAAAAAGACTCACTGTGAAGGGCTTCATAAAGAAGTGGTCTACTTCTAAAAAAATAGCAAAATTCGTCTAGCCATTCTCGAGTTATGCACTTTGCAATACGTTTAGGCATTCAATTAATTTTTTTAAATGATTTTTTGAGTAAGTATCTTATAATATCACTATAATACAAAAAATACGTTTTGAGACCGACTACAATCAACTACAAAATTTACTCAATATTTTGGTAGTATTTTAAATGAGGTTAGTTAAATTAGCATCCATTTTTTATTATCAAAATCTAATAATAATAATATATTTGTAATATAACCTAGTTCCTTTTTCTATTTTACTGTAATTGTAAATATAAAAAGATATTTTGAGAGGACTTAGGTGAAAATTTCATAAAGATTCCGTTGGTAAAATTGCAAAAAACAACTTGCTCTGTAAAGCCCCGAGCGCAAGGCCTTGATCGGTCATAAAGCTTGCAACCCCTCTAAGACACTGATTGGACGCAAACTCGACGAATACTTGAACTTAAACAAAGTCAAATTTAATGAACTTTTGCTAAGTCTTTTGTGAAATTGTCTGTATAGATTTATATATTGTGTTTAACATTGTTTCCTGAAAGCTTGGTACTGGGGATATATTCTTCCAGGATTTGATTTGAGTTATTACTTTATAATTATACATTGATTTCATATTAAGTATCTTTTTGCTGTCGGTCCATTCAGTAGGTAGTCGTCTTGTACTATGTTAGCGTCCAGTTTGTGGCTGTCGCTCGAGAAACTTTCCCCCCTTATTACAAAATCTGGACTAAGTATTAAACCAGGTTTAAATTGACATAAGCCATTGTTTTTGTGTCAAAGTTGTCAATTTAAACCTGATTTATTGCCATGGGTTGGAGTCCAATTATTTATATAATATATTTAATATTATAAAGCTGAAGAATTTGTTTCGTTGAACGCGCTAATCTCAGGAACTAGTGAGTCCGATTTGAAAAGTTATTTGTGTTGGATAGTCCGAGAGAGTTGGATTTATCGATGCAGGCTATAGGCTGTATAACATCACGCTACGGCCATAAGGAGCTGAACAGTGGCCAATCAAAGAACGATGGGAGCGAAGGCTCGGGCAACAGCTAGTATCTATTAATTCTAAAGATAAAAAGATTCAGACTGAATAATACGCTTACCTATGTCAACTGCATCCAAGTAGTTATAGATTAACTCTTAAGAGTATTAAATTACTTTAAAACGGGTCTACGTCACGTATTATATTATAAGGAATAGTAAATACCTTATTTATTGAGAGCAAATAAATAAGGTATTTACTATTCCTTATAATATAATACGTGACGTAGACCCGTTTTAAATTAATTTAATATGTGTACAAGTCGCGAAAGTTTAAAAACTCTTAAGAGTGTTTATACTTATGAACGGCAACGTTAGAATTAGGTGAAAATTGTGTAAAAGGTATGAAATCATTGCATTTACAGTTCTATTTATTTGCAAATAACTCTTTGGAACTTGCAGGGCGTTATTTTCATAGTAAAATAACTGAGCAAAAAATAATTTTAAAATATAGCTTTAAATAATAAAAACCACGGAATGTGTCACTAAATTGCGACATTGCCGTTCTTAAGCATAAACGCTCTGTCATGTCATTTTCCATCCATCCATTCGATGGATGGTCCGGAACACTCCCGAATGGTTATTTATTCATGTATTCTCCACCCCACGGTTATAATAATTCATATTAGAAAGATATACGTTTCAAGCAATGAATAAGTAATTACAGATGAGAACGATGCATTCATTAATAATGTTTACAATCATGATTAATAAATGTAGAGCTGTATAATAATATTTAAATAAAATATATAGGCAATGTGTATTCATGAGATGGCGAAAGATATGTATTTGACTAGCAATAATTGAAATATAAGCCATTTCTAGCTCAATAAAAGACATAAAATAAACGACTAACACCTATGTATACAGATTAATAAATATAATATCTTTATCGTAGCCTGGCCCGCGTGGTATGTAGGTAATATGTCGATGTATATGTACTAATTCGTCAACTCGGCTCTTGAAAACTTCGGGGGTCGCGTTTGCCCCCAATTTTTTAAAATTTATATTTTCATTGGTCTCCTCGGTCCATCATACGAATTATCTTATATAAGTACGTAGTATTTTTGTACAGTCGTCTCCCAAAAATATTGTTACATATTGTACATGCACACAAGTAAAACTGATGAAACAAAAAAATAATATTTTGTGTTTATTATTAGTATAATATGTGTTAAACGTTATTATAGCGTCTGTACTTTTATACCTGGAACGAGATAACGAATGAAAAAATAAATTAAAATGAATCGGGACAACTCGGCCCCAGGTGCCGAGTTTTCAAGAGCCGTGTTTATGAATAAGTGGAAATTTTATGAAGATCGATTGAATTGTTATTAAGGTTTGAACGTGGAAAAAACAAATAGATTTATTTACTCTTGCATCGATAATATTAGGAATTATGGTAATAATGTGACTCACATACGTTCCTAATAAATCTGTTCGTCAATTTTAAATTCTCAAGACTCATTTACACGATACAAGTTTTGCATGTCACTTTTCGTGTTCGCTTTGTCTTATTCGTAGAGAAATAGAGATGATATCTTTCCTCGTATTGCGCGAGAACAGCCCTCCAGGTCTTTAGTCTCCTACAATAGCGAGCTTATTCCCTTGTCAAGAGCGAATCCAGACACGGAATTAGGGTGGGAGTCATGACCTCTACGACCTCCCCTGAACCCTTCATTGCCCCCGCACAAGGGATAACGATAGCTTTTATGTATTAAATATATTAATAAACACATACAGATATCTCTAGCAATGATCATAAAAAAATTAAGTACAATTATTATAACTGTCAAATAATTCCAAACTATTGCATTGTTGTTAATGTAAAATTAGAAAGCTGCAATAAAGATGGTCACTCATTTTATGTTGAAGATAAGCAGTTGGGCCAATTTAACACTTATCTTTCTCTTTCATATTTATGGTTATTGTTTTAAACATACGGTTAAATTAAAAAAGTTATTAAAAAAACAAAAAGAAAAGTACATAAAACATTTCTACGATTAACGTCGCAATGCGATTATTTTATTTTGTATTTATTATCTTTTTTTTTAATATTTTATTTTGCCTGGCTTTAACGCTGTATTGTTAAATAATTCTTATTATAAATTCCATATTCTATTTGACTAATTCGTTTTTTTTTTTTAACTTTTTGGGCCTCGGACGATAGGACGTTATCGCAGGTAGCAATATTAAAATTATGACCTCTTAAGTTTTTTATTTAAAGACAACGCCCGCTCTAAATAACGTTCCCTGTATCGCGGGGGACTTTACGAACATAATAATGAACGAATATAAAGCACACCCAAACTCGAAACAAATATTTGTTTTTTGTGGGAATCAAACCCAGCACTCGTCACGGCAATGTTAGTTACCTTACGAGGCGACCACCTTAACCTAAATTATTATTCTAGTATTTAAACCTATCTCAGTTCTGTGGTTTTTAAGTATAATAATATTCTACCACATTCACACAGCGCCATCTAGTCCCAAAGTAAGCAATTATAATATATTTGCTTGTGTTATGGGTACTAAACAACTGATATAGTAGTATATCAGTTGTTTAAATACATTTTTTTTTTTGTAAATACATACATATTATAGATAAATTACACCCAGACACAGAACAAACCTTTATGCTCATCACACAAAGATTTGTCCTGGGTGGGGATCGAACCCACGACCTCCAGCTTAGCAGTCAGGGTCACTAACCACTAGACCAACAGGCCAGTCATGTCAGTATGGGACATTTAATCGCGAAATAAATGATTTATATTGATTAAATATTAATTAATATTATAATGTACTTACAACTTCTAATGAGTTTAAAAATACTTCACTGCAATGAGCTAAAAATGTCTGGTAAAACATTATTAGGAATCGTAATGTTCTAAAAACCAGACGAATGCTGTCAGAATATCGATTTTGTTTCCAATAGGGTTGACAATGCACAAGTCATTTCATATAAGTACGTAATTTTATATGGCGAGCTCGACAACCTATAATCAAAACCAATCACGTACACTCGTTTAAATCGATTCCTCCGTTTGGTAGCCATTTTATTTTTTTAAGAGGGTAAATGCTGTTTACGTATTTCGCCCCATTCGAGGAAATGGAACGTTATGTGGGGCAACTAAAGGCCAACAGGCCTTTAGTTACAGAAAGCCACTATACCCACTAAAACCCTTCTGTGCACCAATACTTCAGTTTGATGGGTGGACCCTGATATGATGATGGTTTGGAAGCTTAAGTTAACGAAGAATCAAATTAAATAATTAAGCACGACCAATCAGTTCAATCAGTGAGAAAACTATTTCTTCGTTATATCGTTTTTCTTTCGTAATTTAAAATTTTACGATATATTTCTATAATTGATGGAAGATTGTCCATACTAGATAAATTTATTTTTTATTAGTGTAGGTATAAGTCAAGGTGTTCACTTTGAGTGACGAGTTAATTAGTTAATATAGATCGAGATACAACTTGTTTCTATGTAATTTATTATGTAGATTTATTTTTTGCCCATTCCGAATCGTGTCAAATGTATATCAACTTTATAAACTACAATTTTTATAGTATTTGCAGATAAATTATATTTGGTGACATTATCAACTGTTGATGTTCGTAGATCTATCTATAAACGGCTAAGTCATTCATAAAAAGAACCTGATATTCTATTAATAGGATTTTAGGATTTTGCCATAAATAGAATATCTGATTGGGGTTTAACTCTTGAAGAATACTAGCTCCCAAAATACTAGCTACATTACCATCATCATCAACCCATTAATGTTCCACTGCTGGGCTCGGGTCTCCTCTGCCTCGGACATAATCCACACACGCTAGCCTAGTGCTGGTTGGTGGATCACATATGTTTCTTGTAGGATTCTTCACGAAGTTTTCCTTCACATTACCATACTAGATGGCAATGCTGATGCGTTACCCCAGGTAAAGGCCTGCCTTCAGATAATGCAAAAACATTTCATTTTATACAATTATTCATTAAGTATATAAAATAGATTGTAAGTTCAGAAGAATATAACATAAACAACGTTGCTTACATTACATGCGCCAATTAAGGAAATTTGCTGAGTAATTTTATAATATTAGGTGTGGAAATTGGCGGGGTAGGGGGGCAGACTTATAGTAGATAACCGCCTAGTATGTACGTTATCTTAATATCATAACATTATTCATTATTATTATCATTGACTGTCACCGTGGTTAAGGTGGTTGCCTCGCCACTACATCGCGGTGCTGGGTGACGTGGGTTCGATTCCCACACGAGACAAATATTTGTGTGATTCATAGATATTTGTTTCTAGTCTGGGTGTACTTTGTGTCCGTTAGTTTCATGTTTGTAAAGCTCCCCGCGACACAGGGCTTGTTCCCTAGTGCGGGCGTTGTCGTTAAAAAAAAAAAAAAATGTTCTTCCATAAGTTTTGATCATTTGATGAAATAATGGCGACGTCCAAAATTCATAAATCAGTCAATTATTAATTTAGATCAAATACTTAATTCTTATAACGTCATAGAAAGCCAAAAAGGTGACAGCTTATCGAAGGCTAGTTTTCAGTGTCTTGTGAAGAGCTGGCAAGAACTTGGACCATTGTATTTAAAAATAGAACCTAAAAAAATAATGCAGGAACGTCACTATACGCGAACTAAGCTTGTATCATCTCATTGGGAAAGGCCTAGCAATCAAACGCATTTGAAAGAAAGAAAAACTTTTTATTTGCTTACATTTAAATAATTTAAAAATTTCATAGACCTTCCATAATATGACGCACGAAGCGTAGGATAAAGAGAATGGTGTTCATAAGAAACTTATCTAAGCAAATTATAAACTTTCTGACGTTGAATATGAGTGGCGTAACTTTCTGGCCTGCTCTTTCTACCAAGGCTCCACATTGGCCTAAAAGCAAATTGGTTGACGTCATATTTTACGGCTTCACAAGCATAATGCATTAACAAATTATTTTTAAATTTGAACGTTGAGAGGATTACATCTTTTTTTTTTTTTTCTATTTTTTTTTACCATATTCACACAGCGCCATCTAGTCCCAAATTAAGCAATAATATTTGCTTGTGTTATGGGTATTAAACAACTGATATACAACTTAAATACATTTTTTTGTAAATACATACATATTATAGATAAATTACACCCAGACACAGAACAAACCTTTATGCTCATCACACAAAGATTTGTCCTGGATGGGGATCGAACCCAACAGGCCAGTCTTTGAAGTCATAGTGACTCATGATGAAACTTACTTAGCCTAAGAGCAATACTAAGGGGATTTCTGATCAATTCAACGGCTAGCCCGATGGTAAGCGGTTACCTACCTGTCTAAGAACGCCTGCAACATAAGCAGAATCAAATGCGCGTTGTCGACCTTTTAAAAAACTATAAAGTCACTTTTTGATGAATCACCTACGCTATTTCCTTGGGAAAACATTGGCAGGGAATTAATACTACAGAGTTACAAACGCAACGTTCGCGGGAGACAATTTGTCCGGAAGCGTGCTCTCCGCGACAAATTTATTCCCACTTTGGTTATTTTTACTACAATACAAGTTTTGTTCGTAGATCCACATGTACCAACAGTCAATGATGCGTGCGGAGGAGATCCGCAGGCGTCGTCGTGAAGACCCACCTGGCACTCACACTGCCGTCAACAACATATTAGCAGCCGCAGCTAGGGAGATGGAGGAGGCCATGCAGGCGTCCCGCGTTAGCGACCGCGTCGTCGCTAGTATACAGACTGAACATGAACAAGGTTGGTTCTAGTCTAAGGACATTATTGCTGTAAATTAAACCGAAAAACATAACAAGGCTAAATCTTACGAAATGGAGTTAAATTTATGTAGTGAAAGTTCCAAAGCGCCATTAAGGAAACCTGTTTTTTTTGCCAATTCTTCTTCATCATCATCATCGTCTAATCAGCCGTAGGACGGCCAATGCTGGATATAGGCCTCCTCAAGAGATTTCCAACAGGACCGGTTGTATACGACCTGCATCCAGCGCGATCATGTTGTTCGGATCAGAGCATCTATCCACCTTGCCATTTCTTATAAAGACAAAATTTCTCGTTCTTGAGTTAACGAATCTGCCACTACAAAAATGGATTCTACTGAAATTATTTAATCTGTAATTATTGCCAAAAAGTATTTTAGAGAGGATATCCGAATATTTTTATATATATTTAATATATTATATTATATACAGGTATATTTAATATAATGATATTTCATAACGTCCCTTAGATGTTCCCGTCAAGAATTCAATGAACTGTCGAAAAGATATCGTTTTAATTTCGAATCGTCTCTATAACAAAATATCTAATTACAAATTCCATTCCAGCTGCCGCGGCTGCCGCTGCGGCAGCGGCTGCAGCAGCATCATCCACATCAGACGTCAAACGTGAGAGTGAAGAAGAACGTCCTAAGAAGCGCACTTCGATTCTCTCCCCCGACGACGACAGAATGAGAGTTAAGAAGAAGCCGATGACTGTTCGCTTTCAAGAGGATAATAAGACTGACGAGCGCAATAAGGTCACATCACCAGGTGAGGTTTAGTTGTAAGAACAGGTCTGCAGACGGACGCGGTTCTTCAACATGATCAGGAATAGCTGCATCGATATATTTACTTTGATGATGAGGATTCTCCCGACCGATATCGACTACGGCGACTACTTCAACTCCGTAGTTGTTAACTTTCATGTGGTGGAAGTAGCCAATCTTCTTTGCGAAGATCCTAGCACATTCCGGGCATACTTTAGACCTACTAGAGATGGGAAGTCTTCTTGGACACAAGATGGACACGAGATGACCTATGATGGACTATGACACGCGTTTGATTATTTAAATTATTTTATTTTTATTTTCAGTAAAAATCTAAATCTAAACAATTCCGGCAAAACAGCTCTGGATCAGACTTTATTAGATTCGGATTTACGTAACGACTACGGAAATTGATATGTATGAACTTTCTGCCCCTTTCAACTCTTGCATCTTTAATGACAATTTTATCCCAGTTTTCCCAAGAAATTTCACGATTTCGACAACGCAATATTAGCGATAAATTGTCGCATGTTTTTGTCTGTGTCTGTCATTTATATTTTTTTTTATTTTTATAGTGAGTATTAATTTTATTACCAAATAAAGATGGTCTGTAATAAGGGCAAATTTAGATACATTTTTATAACATATCTTTATAAGGTACAGCGCCGGCTCCGCGTAAAATAACACACCGCTCGTTACGAGGGAGTAAAGAAAATTTAAATGTATTTATGTGGGTTTACGTTTTAGTTATATACAAAATTATGCGATTGCGCGCGCATCCTGCGGCAAACACCCGCATATATCAATGTTAAAACAACATAGTTACATTTTAATATCATGTTTTCGTGTAGCGCACAATTTCATCACGAAAATATATACACACGTAAATACTTTGTATATTTTTTCATACTATTATAAAATTTGTATATATCGTCTTAAGTTGACGACGGGTAAAATAAATGCTGTTTTCTTCAAACGTCAACTTTTTATTAAAATTACCACAAATATAACGAATGCCTAATTCTTAAATGAATTTCGTTGGGCGGTCCATTTGTAGCCTTTAGACATACAGAAATAAAACCAACCAAAACTCCAATTTAGGACGCAACTTTTATTTGTTTTACCTCTATTAAAGTTTTTTTTTAAACAGAGGTAGGTAATCATTAAATATTATGTAGTTAAACAACCTACGCTGTTACCATTAAAGTCTCATAAAGCCTTATAAAAAAGGTAGGTACAAATACATTAAACTTTTTTCTTGCGAAATATAATAATCTACCACATTTATGATATACAATGGTAATTTAGTATTCCGAGAAAATCGTCTATAGGGAAAATATTGAGTTTATAAACGAATTATAGATGATTTTTTTGTGCCTATATTTAGGGTATATTTTTTGTAAAATTCTTTGCATGGTGATATTCTACGTGAAAGCTCTAAACTTACAGCTTGTTACATACAGTGAGTGTTCTGATTTGCTTTCAGAGCTACTAATACTTTCCTCTTATAATTAAACTGATATTATCTCAACAAAATGTTTTGAATTTGGCAATTTCAAGTTCTGCGACTGGTATTTCGCTTAAGCCTTATATAGACATTAAATACGACTATTAAACACACAGATACAAACGACTTTAATATAAGTTATTATTATAAATTTAATAAACGAAAATATTTTTAGTTTTTATTGTATGACGTCTATAATATCTCGTTTCCATATCGTTATTTTTGAATGTCATGACCAAATATAATCTCAAACTCGACTGGCCGTACAATAAAAAATAAAAATATATTACCTTTTGTGGAAAAAAAGGTAAGGCCGATTCCCGGTATTATGGGCTCCTTTATTTTTTGCAACAGCGAGATCTCTTTTAATATTATTAAATTTCCTTTCGTAAAACGTTATATAAAAATATAATAAAAAACAATTTAGATATTTTATGTGTTGTTTTGTAGACTAATGAAGAAATTTGCAAAAATAGTAAATGCCTTGAGTTAATTAAAACATGTTATGCGTTTGACGTCAATTGGTAGCATACTGTTGAGTAATATGTGAAATTGATATTCTATAATATATTGTTAAATTATTAGTGACGTACATTGCTTGCCACATTGAATTTTTAATTAATTGCCAGCGGCACTTATATAATTATATTTTTTTATAATTAAGTAACGTGTAGAGATATATTTTTTACATTGCCGGTACATATATCTAATTAAAATTATTATAACAATAAAATTTATAAAACATTAAGGTATCTACAGCATAAAATAATAAATATTCATAAACGTTGAAGTTATTAAAAATCTCAACTTAAATTTCGATTCAAACTTTTTTTATTTTGTTCGGGTGTAATATATTATTATTTAAAGGTTTCCTTTTGTTTTATTCCGCTGGGTTTTAATTACGTATTTAAAACTTATGAAAATAAATTAATTATACTCAACGAAATAAATTTTAAAGTTTAATAGCTAAATTTAAGCACATGAGGGTATTTAAAATTCGAACCTAAAATTAAATTAAATTACTTATATGTACCCGGACACACACAAAATTAAAGTAACTAATTTAATCATGGAATTTAAGTACGATAGGTATAAAAAAGAATAAGATAGTACCTAATGAAATAGTTATTCTGATGAGTACTTTTCCTTAGCACTAAAGTATGTAAATGTTTTCAATTGGGTTAGTAAGTTATTTTTTATTTTCTTTCAATAACACTATAAGTCATCATAAAGTATGTTTGTATTCATTCGACGGCTACATAATGAAAACATTATAACATGAATGTTTCATGCACCTGCCTTATTTAAAGCAAAATGCAAGTTTTTATAAACATTCTTTAATTTAATAACGTCAATTTCGATTGTAAAATTATAATTATATTACATGTTTGAGTTTTTTTTTTAAATAGAGGTGGGTGGAGTTCGAAATGTTAATGTTCAAAAATTATTTCTCACCAAAACACG
Organism: Laspeyria flexula; assembly: GCA_905147015.1. NCBI lineage: Eukaryota > Metazoa > Arthropoda > Insecta > Lepidoptera > Erebidae > Laspeyria > Laspeyria flexula. The sequence continues at coordinate 2,477,953 of LR989964.1, read as the reverse complement.
TTTACGTAAATTATATAAAGGAGAATTCTGCCGCCCTTAGTCATCCGATTTCTTTTTTAAGTTGACTTTTTAGTGTCGTAAAAGCGTGTTTTTTAAATCAAGCCAACAGCTGAATAAAACCTAATAATTTAAAATATATCCGATTTAACCGGGCGAATTTAATTTTATATTAAAACTAAATGCCAATTTTTTATTTGACATTTTATAATATTATTTTTGATTTGCTCGGATTATTATGCAAATAATTCTCGTTTTATATTGTTTGCCGTTTGATTGATCTCGTTTGCTTATCGATATAATATATTTTAAAACATTTCATTAAAAAACCGGTCACCTGTATAGTACTTTAAAATTTATTGCCCTCTTTTATATCTTTTTTCAAATAAAGTTGGAAAAATCCAATCAGCGGCGTCCTTATTTCCTTGATTTTGTCATTACGAATTAATTGTCAGACTCAAATTACGTTCTAATTTCGACGAATTTTTATTTGTAGCGAGTTATAAATAACTAAATAATAGCGTGTGTTAGGTAATCAATATTTTATTCACAGGACATTAAAATTAAATGATTGAGGTGACGCATGACGTGTGAATTTCATTAATGTATAAGAAAAACACAATTAGTAAATCTGTCTCAATATTAATAAGGATATAATTTAAGAAGGATCTAAGCATTTAAAATAAATTAAGGTGAGGTTGCAACTTGCACCTGTCCTAGAGTGCCCCATTGACTTGTTTTATTCGATGTTTATTTATTACTCATTGTTGACGTATCCGGTAAACCAAACATTTTTTTACCCGACTGTTGTACAGCTCTAAAAGAGTATTGATATTTTTATAAAAAAGCACACCGTTCATCCTTTTCAACGGTGTGCTTTTTATAAAAATATCAATACTCTTCTTGGTACATCAACTGGTGCCCTAAGTATTTCAATATAAAGAAATATATATTTTGGCGTTATATCTCCGTCCCCTTTGCAGTTTATTTGATGAAGAACTAGTCTTAAAATATAAATTGTATTATTAAAATACCCTCGAGGCAACATAAAATGGTGTTACAGATATCGTCTGTTAACAAATTTGTTTTCGACCTTACACAGCGAAAGTAACACACAGAAAACATTGTGTGAATTTAAAATTGGAAATAGTAACACCAGAACAAAGGTTTTATATCAAAGAGAGCCATCATTCGATATTGTTGCAAGAAACTGTACAATAGATCGCGCGGCCAAGACAATAAATTACTATAATTTCCTTTCACAACAATTTTGCACAATCACGGGCCCACACAGTTATAAGCTAGTGTGCTATATGTTTATTTGTATAACTATACCATTGTTCGCATTTACATGCCGACAACAATTTTTAACTTTATTTAGCCGAATTTTTTTTTTCACGAGTTCAAAGACATAATTTTAGTATTTTTTTTTATTTATTTAGGTACCTTTTTGTCTTCATCATACTTCGACTTTTAATTAACTAAAATACAAGGAAATGCTGCTATTCGGTATATTCATTATGATGAATCATTATAATATTCACAATGTAAAACCCAACGTTCCAAATGTATTATTATAAAATATTTTGTTCGTATAAAATAAGAGTGTAAAAAACGTTCGCGCCGTGTGAACTGAGCGAGACAAACAAAGAAGTTTTTTATCTTATACTAAAATTATGATGACTATAAAGTTCTGTTTGATTAATTTTCTATGAAAATTACTTGTACGGTCTACTTAACATGAACAAAATTAATGTTAACACAAAATACAATGAGTAAACTGTTGCAGATTTATGTCCCTAAGGCGAATAAATGTTTCGCCAACCTTCGTTTTAAATTAGTATAATTTAAACGCTACTTTAATAGTGTAATTACAAGTTACATCATTAGAAACACGTTGTATGACTAGAGACAAAGACCCACGGTACAAGTCCGTGATAGATACATTTATTATCCGCGGGAAAATTGTCACTTGACATGTGTCATAATGTTTTTTTTTCGAGCAACGGAAACGTTGTAAAAACACATTTTATTAATGAGCATTACAAAAAAAAAAACGGACCAATACAAAAGCTCGGCGAGTTCAAAAGTTAGCAAAACAGTAATATTTAAAACAAAACGCAGACAAGAAAAAAACATCTTTGTCTATTTTTATTTTGTCTGCTGCGGAGTCTAGAATTTAATGATCCTTTATAACACAAAATGCATTTTTGAAGCGCATAATTAAATATACTCGTCGCTTCACTCATTTTCTTCAACTTTCCTTTTACCGGTTTTAATTTTCGAGTTCATTGAGACATTCTTAAAACTACTTCTTTTTAACATAAAATTATTAATAATGTTACATCTACCAGTATTTAGCCCGCGCGATGTGCTTATATAAATAGCTTTTGTCATTGTGCCGTCCTAACTAGAAAGTTACGTCTAGAAATATCCGTTTGATATAAACAAAGATATAAATTATATTAGCATTTTTAATATCAATTAATATATCAATATAAATGCCACCCAATGCCGCCCTCAGCTCATTATACCCTCGAGGTACACATAGTCGCGGCGTAATCTGGGCTCATGGTCACTCGGTCGAATGCCAGCGACTGGTCGAAGGCTCAGACCGCACGCGCCGGCCGCGTCCGTCGGCCCAACATCGTTCAACGAACCCGACGACGTCGGCGTCGCTAGGAGTATGCACAATCCCTTACATTGTCTTCACAATGTGTATCTCGTTATGTCTCGAACTTATTTATTCGTTGGAATTTAATTTATTCATCTAGCTATTGTATGCAAGGATAGGCATAGTGTACTAGATTGGAATGGTTCTCACATTTAATCTGTATATTTTTGTATTACAAACGACTTCATTTTTTGTAAATAGTGGTATAACGGGTCTGTAATATCAATATAATTACACGAAGTAGGATTAAATGCGTCCATGTTGTGGTATTACGAATTGTACTACTAGTACACACTTCTGAGAACAATCTATTACTTTTTTTAATTAGTTCTCATTTATTTATGATATTTTCTATCAGAAGTTACTTCCTGTTCTAATCAGACGCTAAAGGAACGTCTTACAGTTTGATGTTTGTCTTTGATCATTTTATAAAAAGAACTAGAGCTTTTGCGTAACAATTTTGATTTATTCGTTTAGGATTGCTTGATTCCCTGTTGCATTTATATGCATTTTTTTCCATGTTTGTTTAAAGTTTCCAGAAAATATAACTACAAATATGTTCTGTTAAGGATCGTAGGACACAAAAATTACGATAGATTAAGCTAATAAGAAGACTTGGATACTCGTTCCATGAAACAATAATCCATAGGTATCGTATATCTGTTCAAACATGGCATTCTTAACATCACTGTCCATGATAAAACATTGTCTGTGCACTTCACTGGTCTAAAACGAAGATAGCCGACTAAACAATCGTTTGCTAATCTATTAGAAGTTAAGGTATCTACTTGATATAATCGCATCGCAATAAGTTATAGAATCGCATCTTCTCATAATGAATGTGTAAACAAATTTATCGATATACAAAGAAAATAAGCTTGACAAAATTTTGTCTGAAAATGTTAACGCCTCTTTTCTTTAAAATACAATTAAATATATCGTTTTGTAAATGAGATTTGATAGTACGCAAGAGTCGAAAGTTGCATGCACCCAAACATCTTATATCTAACTGTTACCCATTCAAATGTAGCTTTAGATGCACGCGATTTACACATTAAACGTTCGACCAGCCAGTTGCCGCTTGTAACTACAATATTATATTTATCATTTACATTTGTAAAAAAATAAACATAATTAATATCTATTACGCGTATGACGTCCAAAAGCTATAGGTACTTGAACCGGACTCTGCTGCGCAAGGCCGATGGTTAAACCGGGTTGTAATATACATTTAATATATACACAGTGACAATGTGTCTTATATATACAAGTACATTATAAAAAGTATATTTTAAAACGGTGAAGGAAAACATCGTGAGGAATCTCACATATCTTAGTCATTCTCTAAGGGTATGTCTGATCCAAACTGCATCAGGTCAGCGTGTGTGGCTTATGGGCTTAATCCTTTCAGCTCTTAAATAGAAGAGAGGAGACTCTTGTCCAGCTGTGGGACATTAATGGATTACTTTTATTTATCTTGTATAAGTAACAGGTGGTAATTATGAAAGTTGATGAGTTTTTGTAAAATTGAGGCTTGTGTGATACAATGAACGAAGTCAACGACCGCTGACGCGAATACGTGGGTCATTAAATTGTCAATCAAAAATCAGCTATTTTTATATTACATCCGAAGAAAACATTTATATTATATAAATATATATATTATACTAGCTTCCACTTCCTCTTCTCCAGACTATCTCTATTCAGAATTCCATGAAGATTGGTTAAGATTTTAGGGCGTGCAAGCGTAACAGTCTTTCCCCGATTCATACCACGAGCTTTTTGTCTCACGGTTTAAATATCTGAATGCTCTTCATCATCTTTTCGTCGTTTCGATCGACGAAAAAAAGCTACTTTCGCATTTATTATTAGTAAAGTTTTTATTTATTTAACAAAATGACATACAATCTAATAAAACATAACAAGCAATATAAACTACGTAAGGTAAATACTGCATCATGCTACAATAATAACAGACGCGACCTTATAAAAATAAAACAAAATAGGGACATACAATTTTTTAAACAACGTACCAACAATGTTTCTGAACGTGCGATCACCATTAAATTGTGGCGGACATTTTATATTTTAGCATAATAGCGCAGTATAATTATTGCAAAGGATAATTTTAAATATCTCCATTTTCTTTGTTTTTTGTGTTACATTGTTATATTATATAACTGTCTCGGTGGCGCAGGAGTGCCTATGAATGCAAGTGTTCCCGGGTTCGATTCCTGGGTCGATTTAAAATTGTATTGAATATTTCTATATTAAAAAGTCCCAGATTAATGGCAATAGGTGAAATGTGGTGATGCATCTTAATCTACGCCTTCGAGCAATAAGTCTAGACGCTGTATTTTTCCCTAGTCGCCTATTGCAACAGCAGAGAAGCTCGTAGCATTGTGGTACTTAGACTTTACGAACATCTAGGTTAAGTAACGTTCCACAAGGCCAGACCAAAGAAAATTTGTGGCACTTTTATTTTCGAGCGTCTCCGTGCTTCGTATGACACGTAAAGCCGCAGTTCCCGCTTATCTCATTATGTGGTAGTCGTTAAGTTGGAAGTCTTCTGGGCGACTTGATAAATTCCAAAAGTCTGCTTAAGTCAACTCGATAAGAAGAATATACCCTTGAGATGGAAAATAGTGTTGATCATTGCACTTTTATACTAAAACTGGTTACCAAAATCTCATAATTAATATTGTACATGTATTGTCCAATAGGCGCTGCCAGCAATGAGTCTAACAAACACGACGACACCAAACCTGGAGGTATAAAGGTCGTACAGTTGGCTGTTCTACAGAAGCCCACAAATAACGACCAGGACGACTCGGACGGTGAGGGAACATTATACATAGAAGAAAGAGGTAGTCATTACATGATTATTATATCTGTCTTCTTCTTTCGGTCTTCTGTCTCTTTCTATCAATAATATTAATATATATATTTAATATTATTCTACCACATTCACACAGCTCCATCTAGTCCCAAAGTAAGCAATTATATTTGCTTGTGTTATGGGTACTAAACAACTGATATACTACTTAAATATATTTTTTTTTGTAAATACATACATATTATAGATAAATTACACCCAGACACAGAACAAACCTTTATGCTCATCACACAAAGATTTGTCCTGGGTGGGGATCGAACCCACGACCTCCGGCTTAGTAGTCAGGGTCACTAACCACTAGGCCAACAGATCCATGTTTCTATTGTTCTGTGATCGACTATATAATCACAAGACAACTATGCAATGGCCGATTTTTCAACCAAACGATGTCTTACCTACAAATGGTTAAATGACCAAAATGTTCATGTGTAATTACGTATATGTCAAAATGTAACCTTTAGTCAGCTAAAGATACCGTGGTCGTCAAATATTTTAATTGAGTACATTTTCTACTATTGTTTTCTTGGGTATTCAGTTCCGTGATGGTTAGTAAGTAACGCGATATATTTGAATACTATATGTACGTAGAAATAAGTTCTACTGAGTTAAAAGTAGGCTACAATCCTTATTGCAGTTGTCGTTATTAAATGTGAAAGAAAAGGCCCATTTATAGTTGTGAGTTGACGTGCAAAATGTTACGATACGTACACTTATAGATAATATTTTAATTGAATGCAAGAGTGTCGTAAACAAGAACTTTAATAGTTCTTTAGTAAAGATTTTTTCTCAATGCCAATTATTTTTAATATCGAATTGTAAAATGCATCCTAACTGTTACGTTTCCCAACAATTAGTACTAATTACATTCACAAACAATATACAGTATTACAAAGTAAATATTTGTATGAGAAAATCTTATTTTAATTACCAATTAAGACTAAAATTAGCATTCGTTAAATTTGAATACCAATTTCCAGATTCCAAAATGACTGTCTGCATAAAAAGGAAAAAAGTATTTAATTAAAAAAAGAAAAATAATAAAATTCTTCGCAAAATGTTTTAATAATTAATTAAACATTGCATTGAGGATAAATTTTAACAGAAAAGAAGAATACAAATTTTAATATTAAAATTTAACTTACAACAGAATAAAAATTGTTGAAACCAACAACGTTAACTAAAAATTGTAAGCCCGATTTTGGTATTTTTAAAAGCAAAATGCGGACTCTCTGTTAAGTCTCTGTGTTATATACATACAAGTTTAAAAAATAATCGAATTTGTGAAAATTATGTTACTAAAACTAAAAATTCAGGAACGAATTTAAAAATAGGATTATTATATTTACAGAATAAAAGCTTAAACTTAAGTCTTAAGGTTTTATTCTGTAAATATTATATCTTTAAAAATTGATTTTATTTTATACCTTCATATAAAATAAATGACACGAATCCAAATATCTGCAGTGCACACAGGTGCGCTTATTACATTAATTAATAATAATATAAGAATTTGAACTGGACATAATACTTTTCTTGAAATGCTTATAAAATATTCTTCAGACTATGAAAATAATAAAATAGTTTAGTTAATGTATTCCGTGTAATGTAATAATTTAATTATTATGGCTTGTGATTTTATATACCTACATAATATAATACTTAAATTCATAATTGTTATTAACGAGGGATTCTTTTGTTTTAATGATAATGATATTATTATTACAAAATTATTTAAATCCAAGCACATATCTTAAATAACGATAGGTAAAGAAATGTCGTTTTTCATATAATATGAAAGTTATAAATTTACAATGGTCAAAAATCAATTTCGGACATTTCTATAAAGAAATGTATTTCAAACTAATAAAATTAAATTCGAATTCGAAACAAACCCTATAATAATAATAATAATCATTTATTTCGAGAAACAAAGTCTCATAAAATACATACCTTACAGACTAACATACCGACCCGTCTGGCCAGTGGTAGTATAGTAGGCTAAATTCCCGCCACATTCTTTGCAGAAGACACGTGCCCATCAGTGGGACGTTTATGGGTGCAATGATGACTCATTTGGCCAAAAGAAAGCACTCGTATACATCCGCAGGCCAAATATAAGCGTCAGCCGCTTTAAAATACCTATATAATGCTGTATTTTATTGTTTCTTACTCGTTAAGCTCCTACAAACTGTTCTTCATTGACGTTATTGTACGTATACGTATTTCAGTGGCGTACGTACATATGTACGTATATATACCTTCACCTATTTAGCTATCGTCCAACAAATATTCAAATTTCCTTTAAAGAACCTTTCAAAGCAATCACTAAAATAAGCAGAATATTCAATACCTCTTGTAAATTGTTTACAGAGAAAGGCAACAAGCAAGGTATGGACGACGATGAAGAGACAGACTCCAGTGGTTCCGTATCAGACTCGGCTGCTAACGAAGCACAGGACGGGCGTCCACACGTCTGCGATGTGTGTGATCTCAGGTGAGGATAGTTATAAAATAATAATAATAATAAAAAAAAAGTCTTTATTTATCTCAAACATCATACAAAAATTGAGACAGCTCCATTAAGTTACCGAAGTGCTTGCGTCGAAGCTACCGCGCTAATGATGAGTTAATATTAAGTGACACGTTGAAAAAGTAATTAAATTATTTATTTATTTCATAAGAAACTTTACAGCTTGTTTATAAAACACATACATGAGAGATTAGGTACCACCAACAATTACGGTCATTGTATAAAACCTGAGTTAGGTTTTAATAAAAAGTTAATAATAATAAATATGAGTATGAATTACATTATATTATATTCTATTATATAAAATAAAATATGTTATGTACGAAAGTCTGTCACCATGGCGTATCGGTTAAAATGTTAGCCTTGCCACAAACATCACTGTGCCGAGTGATGTAGGTTCGATACACATACGAGACAAATATTTGTGTGATTTCTAGAAAATTTTTCGAGTCTGGGCGTACTTTGTGTCCGCTTTGATATAAAGTTATATTGTAATAGCTTGGAGGAAATAATTATAAAGCAGGATCCCTATATTAATGTGTCACCGAATCCACTTACCTGACGCCTAGGGGTCACGATATCACGATCGTCTAGTGCGGGTAAAACGAACCATTGTACGCGCTCCACAGATGACATGCCAAAATTAAAAGAATATTATATAAAATAATGTCAGTAAAGTTCATATGAAATGTGATTAGATTGGTTTATTCTAAAAAAAAATACAATTCCATCGTAAAAATGGGTCTAACACTAAGTCTTTGCAACAATTTCTAAGAAAAATAACAATTTCCATCAAGCAATGACGCCATTATTATGATAAACCCAATTTAATGATCTGAAATAATAAACAGAACAGTTAAAAATACATGGAAGATACACCTGACGACGTAGATAAAATAATTTAAGCAACCGTGCCGTTTGCCGGTAAATAATATTCAGTAATTTTTCTTTCACACTTCACCCTTTGGCGACTTGTGAAAAGGATATTTTAGAACTGTTAAGAAACGTAAAGGCAGGTTCGTATTTTAATAATACAATCTAGATCATGTATTTTGTAGACTAACTACTGGTCCGATTTAAAAAATTCTTTTAGTTTTGGATAGCCCATTTATCGAGGAAGGCTATAGGCTGAATAACATCACGCTACGGCCAATAGGAGCTGAGCATTGGCCAAATAAAGAACTACGGAACGGCATAATATGTTATGTCCAATTCAAGACAATCTCTATAGAGTCGCTTCTTACGACATCCTGGGTATGAAATAAATGGCGAGACGTTGCATTCCTATTCCGTTACTAAACGCATGTTTCAAATACTTATGAAGATATGAAACTTAAGAACGCTTCTGTAGTAAATACCCAACAATTCAAAATATGATTTCACCAGATTCCTGCCGTGGCTCCGCTCGCGTTGTATGCCGGTGAAAAGTAACCTATATCCATTTTCAGATTATAATGTATTTGATAAATTTCATACAGATCTCTTCAGGTGTTTTAGCATGATTGAATAAAAAAATTATCCATTTTAGTGATGTCCTGAATTTTCAACAATGCATATCCGGATCCGCGGATACGGATCTTAACTTTTTTTTACGATAGTCGTGCCACTTGTCGCTTTGTGTGACAGGATATGTTTCGACTCGCACTGCGCGGGTGTTTCTTTTGTTTTGTTTCATCATCATTATCATTGAATAAAATGTAATAGTTTTTCATTGCTACCTAATCACCAATATATAAAATTTCATCTATGGATTGAGAATTAATAGATCCGTAAAAAATCGGTCAAAAAAGTAACAGATACGGATCTTTCTTCTCCCTCTGTTATCCGCGGATACGGATAACCGGCGCATCACTAATCAATACATCCATCCTAACTCTCGCATTTATAATAGTAGGATTGCTGTGATGCATTTTTGGTTAATATATGAGAGGAATAATTAGACTAATTAATATTGTTTGTACACAGATTCCAGCGCTCATCCCACCTGAGCCGACACAAGCTTACGCACACCGGCGAGCGACCCTTCACGTGCGGCGGCTGCGGACGATCCTTCGCGCGATCTGACAAACTTAGAGTACACACCAAGATATGTGAGAGGGTAAGTTCCAGTCTTATAAACGGTCTTTAATAGTCTTATTTTATGTACAAATGTTACATAGTTCGCTTCAAAGCGTTATTTGTCTTGTCATTAATGGGTTACATTCCATCCCACTCCAGTAAAAGTACCTCCGGTACCTCTGTCGTGACGCTGACTATGTAAGGATCGAAGTAAACAAATCTCTGTCAAAATACTGTAAAATTGCATTTTTGGATTTTATCTGAATATTTATAAAAATTAATTGACTTTTTAGAGATTGGTTAATTTTGGTTTTTTTATATTTGTAGAAGAAGTTACAGAAAAACCCATTTTACAAAAACAAACATTAAAAGATAGTCAAATGTTGTTACTGTTTGTTCTATCTCTAATTCTGCCCGAGTATAGCCATTGAATGCAATAATACTGTTTTATCATCCTCGAATAGATGTTAAGTATAGGTGTGTTCTGTTGCAGGAGGACCCTACAGTGGACATGGCGGGGGAGGCTCCGGGCGGGCGGCGCGAGAACAACTCGGAGGTGATGTCGGGCATGGTGCGCACCACGCACCGGGAGTCCGGCCACCTGGTGTTCACGCCCAGCGGTGACGTCATGCTGCCGCCGCGCGCCGCGCTGGCCGCCGCCGGCACCGCCAGCTCCACCAGCCCCGTGGTACTTAACTCCACTCTGGAGCCGATCCGCAATGAGCTCAACCCTGACAGTCTGTTGGACCCGCCACGCAGGGGCCGCGGGAGGCCCCGCAAGACGCCGCTGCCACTCATACCTAAGATCAAGAAGAAGCGGGGACGTCCGCCCAAGACCTCGCTCGGTAACAACTTTTTTTTTTTAAATTGAATTATTTATGGTTAACTTTTCTGTAACTTAGACTGAAGTCTATAATTCACATTTCGGACTGTTTGTCACGACACATAAACCCATTGAAGTCCCACTGCTGGGCTCAAATCTCAAGAGTGCAAGAATTTAGGTCATATCCACACATGCTTGCCAACATGTTAGTGGATCGCCCAATCCTAGAATTATTCCTGCAATATGTGGATTTTCTTACGATATTTACCATAAGAAATAGAAATCAGATGCGCTCGTAGCATTGTGGTACTAAGATGTCCGTAACTATCTTCGAGGTTAAGCAACTTTCCGCAAGGTCAGTCCATAGATGGGTGACCGTTTACAGCAATATTTTTTTTCTGAAGTGCCTCAATGCTCTCTGTTATCACTAAATGTGGTAATCAATAAATAAAGTTGGAAGCCTTCTAGGCGACTTGATAAATTCTACATCAACGTCTACCTCAAGACTCGATAAGAAGAAGACCATAAATACAATATTTTTCTTTTTACAATACACTATATTTTCATAGATATGGAGGGTTGCGTACTAACGAGTGGGACCGTGATGGGCCCAAGCCCGGGACAAACGCCGCACATCACTCCGTCAGGACAACAGCTACTATTAAAGAGAAAGCGTGGACGACCACCTAAGAATTACTATCTCCCACGGCAAGGTATGTTTGCACTAAACCTATACATTTTTGCCTCATAGCTAGTTTTAGTTAGCAAAGTTTATAACCATAATATAACTATATTATGGTTGTAAACTTTTTTGCTGATATTTTTATATTTTGCAATTTATTTGTATTTAGATAAAAAAATTAAGTTGGGGATGGGATCTGGGATCTTTTTATGATTTTGCAGTGGATTTTTCTAGACGCATCTGTTATTTCGTAAAGCGATTTGTAGTTTGAATATCGTTGGTGAGATAACAGCGCGCAAGTCATAACATGCTATTTTACAAGAGAGCCGAAAAGGAGCTAACAGTTTAAGTTTAAGATTTTGTTTTCTCACTGACGATATAGAAATGCTTAAATAAAGAAAACATTCATTCACGTACTTTATCACGATAAAAACCTTTGCTTAATTTCTTATGGATTGATGGTTATTTCCAAATATTTATTATGCGATTACGTTGGGTGGTCTCGGTATTTATTTGCCTCTAAAATTAAAAAAAAATACGGTTAAGTTTACATGAACTTTAAACATATTTAAAATATAGGTATACAGGGTGTTTGGCGCATGGACCGACACAATTTTTCCCTGGATTTGGGGGGTTAATAGCTATGTTTTACAAATACATCCTATGTCTTAAATGATGCGTTTGGTTAAATATGTTTTTATTTACATTTTTTAAAAAAATACCCAAATTCTTACCTTTAATACGAAATAACTTTTTTTTTTGTGGGTGTAATGGTAAAAAAAATGTAAATAAAAACATATTTAACCAACCGCATCATTTAAGACATAGGATGTATTTGTAAAACATAGCTGTTAACCCCCCAAATCCAGGGAAAAATTGTGTCGGTCCATGCGCCAAACACCCTGTATATAAACTTTATACATATATAATTGCCAGCCGCTAATATAAATACCACCTTAATTATTTATGATGATATCCTCATTAAAAATAAAAAGAATTATACAGCTGGCTGGTAATAAATACAGAATCGGGCATTCAATATATAAAAAAACTTTTTGGAATATAAAATATTATTTGAGATGTTTGGGGCACGCTTCTTGATGAATGAAAAAAAAAATACACGTAGATTAGATGATTAAGTATCTCACGAAATTATTAAATGTGGAAATTATAGTTTACTTTTTTTTTAACCATTGATGATACTAGTTATTTCGCTTAAATAGGTATTATCTTCTCTCCGCAACCGAACAGTCATTCTCACAAATGTATCAACTTATAATAACACAATATAGTATAAACGTTTAAAAAAATTACAAAAAATATTTGGAACAATGTCCAAAACACACCCTAATATTTTTAGAAATAGTGTTTAAAATATGTTTATATGATAATATTTCGACTTTTATGTATTTTAGATAATAAAATTAGCATTTCTTTAACTTAGATATTTATGGCATTTTTTGTCTAGATTATAATTTATCTTATCACTTTTGAGAATCGCTATATTTTTATATAATCTAATTATGCTAAAATTATCCTACTCAATAACTCCTCAGATTAAAGTTAATATATCCCTAAATCAAACTAAATAAAATTGTGAGTACTAGAACGGTAGCAGTTATAACTTATAACTCTAACTGGTCCCAATGAATTGCTGAAGTCTGGTAAATTCACTACGGCGTACATCTAGAGCTATACATAATTTAGAGAGATAAATTAATTATTATATAACTTTTTATATTAAAATAAAATGGTTCATAGAAAACCACTCTTCTCAACCTCATACAATCACCGAATAGGTAAACCCTAAAAAAGTAAAATTCACAGCATCTCAAGATTCTAGATTAATCTAGATGATACATAAGAAAATTATACTAAGCAAAAAAAGTAGTAATTTTTCTACCGCACAATCGCTGATAACAAAGACTCTGGCAAGAAACTCAGGTCACTCTTTTTAATCGCCAATTATATTGCAATTTCATATAGAATAGAATAAAATGGTACAGAAACAAAATTTTTGTATAATTTCAAAAAACGCTCAATAACTAATAAACAGTTTCGTCTTGAATGCATATTATGCCTCAGAGAAAACCATCAAAAATATGTTAGACAACTACAGTGTGGGTTGCCTCAATTTAACATTAGTAGACCAGATTCACTTAAGTACTATAAATCATAAACTTTTTGCTTTCATTTCACATAAATAAGTAATTTTATGATTCATACCGTTGAATGTTTTTATGATGAATAATCTCCGCGTATTGTGTTCATCATTACACGTGTCTTTTATATACTTATTATGTTTGTGTGCGTGTGTGTATTTTATACAATTTTTGTGTTCACGTGTGTGTGTTGTTATGAATATGGACATTTCTAGATATTGGTCATAGATTGCTCGGCCATTGTTGTCAAGTGTTTTGAGAAATGAAGCGGTTGTTTAAAACATTTCCTTTTCGCAGAGTTGCGACCAAATTGTTTTTTCCTTTTCTTGTATGTTTGTTTGATTTTTATTGTTTTCTTAGTTCTTTCGTTTTCTTAATTCAACATTTTATTATAAATGGTTAATTTTATTCCTTTTAAAGTATGCATACGTATATTTAAATTTAATTGCTTTTAACAAAAATAATTTAGATTTAAAAGTTATTTCAAGGAAATAACATTAATGCATATTATAATTAATTACATGGCGTTAAGCTAAGATGACGTTAATAGTTCAATTAATTAGTCTTTTTTATTTAATATATACAGAATTAACTCGTAACCAGTAGCTTATCTTTCCTTCTCCAGGGCTTACGACTATCTTAATCTAAAGTATTATGAAGATTGGTTGTTGTTTAACCGTTAAAGCGTAACAAACAAACAAACAATAATAATACCATAACCAATGCTATCAATTACCTTTTCTTACATCCTAAAAAGTACATAATTATTTATATTTAATTCTAGAAATGTCCATACATTTTATGCCTCCATGCATTATGCTTTTTGTTGCGTTGCGTTGGACCTATTGTCTGCTTGGATCATTAGCGTTGCCGTTTTTTGGGGCTTGCGTCATTTCCGCCTTTTGTAAGATGCATGCTCATAAGGATATTACATCACAAATTTATTTATTCTAATTCTCGTACCAAGTAGGAAATAATATTTTAAATATTTTCAAATGTAGATATAGCTATTTTGAATGATAGTGCATTTATCAAGTGTACACATTTCTATAAATAATTTTCGGGGCCTCATACATGAAATAATTGTTTTGAAACTACGTCGTGTTTATATTTTATCTATTTAATACTAATAGTAATATTTTATTTATTTGGTCGACGTTCCGATCGGATTGTAATTTATAATACATATTATTCGGCAATTGTAATTAATTTTCTAAAACGTTAGGTACACTATTAACATCCTCAGTAGAGATTAGGCCCAACGCTCGCTACAACGCTGATCTTTCCTTAGGTATGGATTTGGATATGTCAATACCGATGCAGTACGGGCTAGCGGCCGAATTGAACAAGATTTGTTAGTATATCACACTTTATTAAATAGCATGAACTAAAAATTATTCTAAAATTTTAAATTTTGGGGAACATCGTCGGTACTAATCGGTATTACTAGTCTTTTGTTTTATTTTATTTATTTTATGTATTTTTTATTATTTAAATAATGTTTTTTTTTTCTTGGTGGAAGAAGGTTTGAACCGCTAAATAAAAATAAAAGTTAAGAAAAAAAAAATTAAACATACATTAATTAGAAAATATTTTAAGATGAGTGTTTTTTCAATCATGGAAAAACAACGCATCATTATATTAATTTAAAGTACCTATTACTACTTAATCAGTAATTTTGTGTGTATTGCGTCAGGATTCAGTCCGATTAACTCTGGGTTTCATTTGCGAGTTTTATTTCCAGCCAATATTAAGGTCATTCCTAACCTGTGGCATTAAAAAGTAGTAAATAAATAACTTCTTCGGGTCCAGCATCTGGCGTTTGTGGCATATTTAATTTTATCTACATTATAAGCAGTATTGACAATTATTAATCTGTAATAAAAATATAATTACTTAATAAGCTCCTAACATAAATGCATGCAGCATGTTTGCATGACAGATAATTAAACCTTTTACAAGTAATTAGTAGTTATTGTGTACGACTAAGCCAAGTCAGAAGAGTATTTTGTTTTTTAATTTTTTTTTTATTATGACTACATCATTGTGAAGTAGGTCACAATATATAGACTGCATTCCACCAAAGTGGACACGAAACGAAAAAATCGAGATATGACATAAACAACCAATAGAATTTCTATATATTAACATTACATAGTGTAACTATACAACAAAGATCTCCACTGCGTCTGTGCCCGATAAACTCAAAACTACTAAACGGATTTTCATTTGATTTTTGCTAATAGATAGTAATTAATGAGGAAGGTTTAGGTATACAATTTTATAAACATACGACGCGGGCGGTAGGTAGTTTAAAATAAAGTATAATTCTCACAGAGCTCACTGTATATTGGTTGTTTATTCTGTTTTCATCTCTGTTTCGTTGAATACGAACCTGATTCAGTAATCCCATTATCTTTGAATTCTGAATGAAGATGACTACCCTCAACTTTCTGAAACTAAACATCTCCATACGTCTGTGGGTATAAAAATCTGGTTAAAATTGATACCCACTACTTTATATTAATGTATCAAATAATGTTTGATATTACAAAACTTGCAGACGGACGACCCAACGAGAACTACAACGCAACAAACCTACCGTTCGGCGACTTCTCCTACCTGACTGAAATGATATACAACCCGCTTGCATACACCAACGCTTACGGCGTCACCAGCGTCGATCCAGACCGTAACGTCGACACCGACCAGAGCATTAACACTGAGACATCCCACGACCGGACCATTGACGTCTCTGACTCGTCTTCAGACGACGACGACTCCCGCGCCGATAACGACGATACCGTACCAACCGTAGCCATGGAAACGCAGATAATGACAGTGGGCGACTGCCAGATTGTCAAACTGCCTCCGAACAATGAAGATAAGGAAGAGAAGTTGGAACAAACAGTGGAGGCTACTGTGTCGTCTTCGACACCTAGCTCTGTCACCATCACGCCTATCACTACAGTCGGTGACTGCACCATAAGGCCTGTCGAGAACACATAAAGGTGTCCCATTTTACTCTACCCCATATATTAATATTAGGTTCTTGTGTAGCTATGAAGATGAAGGCTTTTGCTGTACCGTATGCGAGTAATAAGATGAATTTTACTGATTTATTTTTAAATCATTTGCAATCGTAAATCTTGGAATATTTTATTTATATCGCATCCAGTGGCCAGTCAAATCAAATGACGGTAAGTGGTACATTTTTGGGGTTCTAATATGGCCCGGGCCACTTACTGGTAAACACGCCACTGATGTCAAATTACATGTCAATGGTAAAATTGAAAAGGTTATCAAATGTGGGGTAGATTTTAAGATAATATTTATTGTGGTAGCATGATCTCGGAATTAGGAACAGTCAGTTAACATAGCGGTCATTTGAAGGTGTAATCCATTAAATAGTTGCATATTTTATTACGTCAGACTTTAAAACAAAATACGACGTAACTGAAATATATTGCGACTTGAAAAGTTTATAAATAAAAATAAAACAATTTAAATTCTATATATATTATACAGAAAGGTTATTTTTCTACTACAAAATAAAAATCGCAATAAATATACAAAGCATATACTTGAAATATATACGCCGTGACTGTAACAACATTAAGCTTGGTTCACACATAACGAAGTTATACATTGCTGTACAATAACTGTACAACGTACATGTAGTATGTGAATAAGAATGCAAACTGGCAATGTATCGCTACAATAATGTGAATCTAGCTTATAATATTTTTAAAACTTAACTTGCACGCATTTAAAACACTTCGTATAATTCAAGACTTGTTTTGATTTGCATAAGAATATGGTGGCTTTGGTTGTCAATGTCAGTAGTTAACGCTTGTTTTTGTATTTTTTTTTTTAAATAATAATCAGATGTATATGGAGGAATTGCAAAGACAAATATTCATTTTCTTTCATAACAAATTAAAGGCTTAAACTCTGTGTCTAAAATTATAATTAATCGATAAAATATAGTCAGTAAGTGCCTAATGCATGTTCACCTGAATTGCCGTTATAGGTATAGTTGAGATAAAAATGGAATACTTTTTTTTTTCATGTTTGCGGCTTCTATATTAGAGTATATGCATACAGTATTCTTCGAAAGATCGTTATGTGTAATATAAACTGTCCTAAATATTTCCAATTGTCTTCCCACGTACGGTTTTGCTATTACAATGAAACGCATCATCAATGAAATACTAAAAAATTCAAGTGACTGTTCAAAAATGCATTTAGAATTGATGGTAATGATATATTTATTTTATTGGTGAACTAATGTACCATAATGCCATAAGCTTTACATAATTTTAATCGTGATACTCAATTAGAGGACTTGTATACTTATCAGAACAAAATAATAATTGTCTCAATCGTGTTTTTTAGTGTACTGTGTGATAATGTATACACCTCTTAACAATACAATGTGTTCAGTAATAAGTGAATGTTCTAGAATGAAATAATGTTTAGCTTCGAGTAGTTACTTATATATTAACTTTACAATATTTCATATACTGTTTAAATGCAAGAATAATTTGACAAATAACTCATACAGTACATTATAGAACAAACATTTTTACGTATAGATGTGTATTTTGCGAATATCTACATAGAGGCGGCATATTTACTGAATATTGTAACGGTGACACTATTTAGATATGCGATGTTTATTATAATGTGCACTTAACGTTGCCTTCACTGTTCTTAGTAAGGACAAGTCACACGCCACCGCTGGATCACGAGTTCACGTCAGACATAAGGTTGGACCACATTGAGCGGCCCCGGAATCGCATTTTCCTATGTCTCTATCCTTTTCTGTCATTTACGTGAGAACGAATGCGGGAATGCGACCGAACGCGGCAGCGTCGACGATGCGTTCGGCTCTTTCTTTCTCGCTCTTATAAAAGGTGGTTCTAATTGATAGAAAAAGATATAAGCATAAGTGCGGTTCGGTGTTGCGGTAGTCGACGAATTGCTGTCTCGGATCGGTGCGGTAATGTGTGAATTGACTTTTTAAAATTGACACTCCCCAAAAATATTTCAAATTATTTTTACACACGAAATCTCTCGAGAATTGATCTGATTTGTATGTAACGAGAGACTGACTTCCATTATGTAATAAGAAATATTTTTGTGGATAATGTCGTAGCATTATTGGCTGTTTATTATATATTATTTTCTATTATAATTTGATAGTAAGTGTTGGGTAGCAGAGCACACGCTGTTTCGCCTTTTCCATATTTAACTGTATCAATCTCTGTGAATATTAGATTGTAGTATGTAGTGTCTTAGAATCAATGTAAACTTAATATTCTAAATATTAACTCGACAACACCACACGAACAAGTGATACGAATAAGCTACATATTTTTAGCAGACATATTGTACGGACATAACAATATATTTGTTTAATAGTTTTGCCTGTAAAAGCAATGGATAACGTAGAGTTATATATATACAGTAATACAAATATAATACAGTAACCGAGTATGAGGGCAGGCGCCGGCGGGCGGGCTGTCAGACAGGCGACCGAGGCGCCCTCACACAGAACAAAACGTTTAGTTCCTCGCCTTACGGTGCTGATTAACTTGAGCTTTACTTGTAACAGAACTAGAGCATTCGTATATAGTCCAATTCGCGGTTGTTCCAATTCTAGTTTACTCCGATCCGCTGTTTATCCAATTTGATTCATCATTATATCAGCCCAACGACGTCCACTGCTGGACTAATCTCTGCGACAGGATTTTGTGCCGTCTGTTATCAACAGCCACTTTTTTGCTTGGTTTAAATCGTATAATTGAGAATTTAATAGAGCGATCAAATTACACCAAACGCTAATTGGACCAACTGCAACTAAAGGCAATCATAAAACAAAACATCGCAACGAATAATTCGACCATCATTCCAGCGAACGCTTAATTGTTTTTGACTCTAATTTTTGACGAGCATCAAGTAGGGTTTTTCAAAAAATATGACGGGTGTAAGTAGTGTGAGCATAGGGGAAAGGCGGTAGAACAATGACAGATTTGTTCGGCTGGGCAAAAAGTAATGTAATATTCTCTCAAATGCTCATTACACGTAAATGTTCAAGTGTATCAGCACCTTTACATTTATACACTAAACTAGTGTCAGTCTGTACTGTACCCATATATACGTTTATATTGTCGATGTAATGAAAGTATTAAACTCACTATTATAAAAAAATCATAATCATTATTTTCTTTATAATCTGTGTACAGTAGTAGATATAGTTCCTAACTTGTAATCGATACGAAAACATAACCCTTGAAATAATGAAGTAGATGAGACGTAATTTTTCTTTAATCGTATTAGAATTAAGTTTATATTATGATCAAATTTTGAGTATATCTTTTTTAGTATTCACTATTAATGATTAGAATCGTTTAAGTATCAATTACGATATATTTTTACGTATTTAATGGAAGACTGCCCGGATTCGTTTTCTGTTGATGTGTGTATGTATGGCGTGTTTGGCGCGACAGATCTGCGAGTAATGGGCAATTATGAAACTAGAATTGTCGCGCCAACATGTCCAGTGTCTTAATATTAATAATTTGAACATTTTGACATATAATAAAGCCCAAAAGAGGCATGTAACCACGAGTCTCAGACGGCAAGCTAAGCTTATTGAGAATTATTTTAATATAGGAATCTGTATTTTTATAACGAAACTAAGATAAGTTACAGACACAGTAATCAGTTACTCTTTATGTCACATGTCGTAGTGTTGTAAGCTGGACGTTTAAGTTTTTATATCGCCTATTGGCTGCGTGTTCCCGTTGTGTTGTTTCCTAAGTGGACGGTCATGCGTCGGTCACTATCTACATATATTCGCATCTTAGTGGCTTATTGGACGTAGACAAGCAATAGTATGTTTACCTTAGGTGAAGATACATTTAATTATTAATAAATTTAATCATCTAGTGTAAACGTTTTTGATCGAATAGTTCTGAAAATCTGATTAGAATGAGGGCAGTTATGCCGAGGTAGAGTAATTTAGATACTTATGACGATATCTATGGATGGTCGGGTGAACTTTGTATACATTCTTAAACCATTTAATTGGACAGTCTATGGTACAGTCAACGAAAAAGTATTATTGTATTTTCAAACAATGCTAACTGAATTGAACCTATTGAGAAAAGTGCTTTATAATATAAGAACCTTAAGTCCCTATTCATGTGCGTTTTGAATAATATTCGACGTAATTAAAAAATGCAGCGGCTTTTCTGGTTGACTGTGCCAGTATTTACACTTCTAAATTATCGTAATTAAATAGTACTCTCAGTGAAAAAAGGTAGTAACAATATGAAATACACTCGTAATTAGGAATTCTTGTCTTATTTTGTTAAACATAAGATTTAAATTGAATAGACTTGTATTTGCCTTGTTTCACTGAGGTTACATAAACAAACTGGCTAATCAAAATGTGCTCTTATTGATTCACACTAGAGTTCAATTTTATTCGCCAGCTATGGCCTTTCTGGTATTCATAGCGATAGGCATTTATCGTAAGGAAACTTAAGTACCTGACAGTTTTCTAGAATATTCTCAATGATGTAAGTCTATTAATCATTTGATCGATAATGTCTGACTATGGTCTTTAAAATTACGATAAGATCTCTCGCAAACATACAATTGTAAGTTGGCCGACTAAATCGCAGAGTATACTAATAGACATAGTGAAATAAAAGCCCACACATGTTCTCCAACTAAATCGTTCAACTAATTAATTGGATACCGATCGTATCAAAATCGAAATTCACTCCGATTACGCATAGTTAAAAAAATTATCAACTAAATTATAAATATACGCAATTTAGTTGTTCGATAGTCGGCCGATTTTATTGTATTTCAGCAGGAGCTCTAACAGTGGCGAAAATTGATGTGATCCATTGCAAACACACTATGCTTATTAACTCATGGTTTAAGGGTATTTACACTATTATATTCGCCCATTATACTAGGAATGTTTTAAAATAACATCAACGACAGACACATTTATATATGTAGATACTGATTGGTACATTCTCGGCAGTATGGTATTTTACATTGTTGTAGTGTGAGCATTGATTGCATTTATATTTATTTTCGATATTGGTGCGATATGTTGCAAAATTTTTGTAATGATTTGTGCAAGAAATTTGTATTGTTTTAATTGTATACGCTACCGTATGTTTTGTTGTTTACAAATGCAAGTTATTCACAAAATAATTAGAGTACACTGATCATTGAAACGACATTATGCGGAGGCAATAAAGGTTTCTCATAAAGGGAGTAAATAGGTTTTAAAGGCGCTTGTACGTAGTCTCGTTGTACAAGATACAGTAACCGTTTACCGATAGACCGGCGGTAACATTGTTTGCAACTCCGGTAATATCTAAAAATTAAAAAATGCTACTGTTAATGTGTTCTATTTTTTAGATTCTGTTGAACCGTTATTTCTAGACAATTTTTCTCTTCCTTTGCACATCTGACACTGGCAGAATTGTCGACATCGACACGCTTGCCATAAAGAAAAATAGAAATAGAATAATAATAATTTTAACAGCATAATCACCTCCATTTCTACACACAATTTCGACAAACGTACCACGCGGCCATTTCTATGAATAAAATTTAACTATCGGTTTCTGAATATTAAATATCTAGATTTTAGAACATTAACACTATACCTTGTATCGAGACAATAAACTATGAACAAATTTAATAGTCTCATTGAGCAAGGAGTATCCATAAAATAATGTTCAACTTTTTAGAAGGGATTACTTGAAAATTATAACACATTCAAGCCAATGATGAACTATTGTGAAGACCGGACACTCAGTTCCAGGGAAAACCTAATCTACTGTCCCAAAAAAATCTGCAAAGAATTTGATTTACGGGAAACTTTATTGAGTTAAACAAAAGTACTGACAATAATTCCATATAATGTGGTTTCAGTGCCAGTGTTTAGTAATTTACTCTCGTAACTATATATAATAAAGTGTGTAATTCTAATGCTACAATATTTTTAATTGTAGTGCATTAGTATTGAGATTAATGATTTTGTAAGAACCGTATCCTTTGGCCTAATATTTTTGTAGAAATGCACTTTGTATTAGTTTATATGTAAGAATTTGTAAAGCCAGTTACATCAAGAAACATTGAGCAGCTAAAACCAGCTGTGTTTAATTTTCGAAAATTATGTACCATTTTAGCATTATAGTACTGCAACTGTAGACTGGTGCGACTTTATATAAAAATGAGGCTACTTTGATAATACAATTTCTGTAATAAAAGTAGCAGTGTGCTTTCTATATTAATTTCAATTTCATATTCAGAAAGAAAACTACAAAACTTTTTTTGAAATACTAAAAAAACTGCAAAAAGTAAAAGTCACCCTAGACCAGGGTGTCTCGACCTTTACTTCGTTGAGCCTCCCCGAACCCAAAATTGCCCCCTTAAGTTTCAACAAAATTAAGAAACACATTTTTTTTTATTAACTATTTTTTTATATGAATTTCAATTAGGTACAATTCTTACAGATACGATATATAACGTTTTCGGAAATGTAAACGTAACTATTAGCCCCCAGCCCCCCTGACATTTTTCTACGCCCCCCAAGGGGGTCGTGCCCCCCTGGTTGGGAAATCCTGCGCTAGACGATCAGTCACCCCAGTTCACCGTATGTATTTACTACGGAAACTCATGTAATAAGTATCTATAGAAATCAGATAAAAAAATATTAATTTAACGAGGTAGACTATTCAAAATTTGCAATAACAGCAAATAGTAATAATTGGAAAAGAAAACGTCAATGCTTTAAGGTCTTTTTATTACGTCACATCGGTATTGTAATCATGCGCTCTATAAAATCTAATCAACATTTTATTTGTAATTATAGCCTCCCTATATTCTGCCCGCAGCTGAGTTAGGTAAATTCAAACGATGTAACTGGCGAATGAACATCCACAAAACTGTGCACCCCCTATTCGATAATATTCAAATGTATCCGAACATTATATTTAGTTGTACGTTTCACGAAGCATTGCGGCCGGATAGTTGTTAGTATTTAGTTGATATATTTTAGTTATAATCTCGAACGTTTTATATTCCTGTATTGTGAAATGTTCATCATTTTACGTTGTGATCATGTGAGTGCAAAATTATTATATGTTTAACCAGTTTTATGTTGACGATTCGTCAATTAAGGGCAGCAGATATATACAATGCGTTTTATTTTCTGCATAGTCCAAGAGCAGTATTTTTTAGATGTAATCTTTATTATTAAAAACTTTTTTTATTTTAACATTATGAAATTCGATCGTTAGTTAATTTCTAACATGAAATATTTAATAAAGAAATCACAAAATTTATTTGTGTTTGATTTTACACTTATTCCGCCGGACCACTCGTACCTAAACAATATACTTACACTTGTACCTAAAGACAATACTTACCTGATTACCTCTTTTACTATTAATTATTCCTCGTGGTCAAACTTGTCTAACGACCCTCCCTGTATAAATGTTATGTGTTAAAAATGTGAACAATCAATAAATAAAGCGCATTGTTCATAAGCTTAAAAAAAAGCTGCCCTCCCAAAGTGTTAAACATTTTGTGTGTGAACAAAGTACTAGGCTAGCATAAGCTTGTAGGAGGTTGTTATAAAAGAATATGCATCATTTTATAAATGTTTAGAAATCTCTTACACGCTTCTGTTATCCTAGTACTATATTATATCGCGTTTCGACGTTCATATGTCAATAAGCCCGCCATCGAGCTAGAAATCTCTTGCACGCTGTTATCCTAGTACTATATTATATCGCGTATCGACGTTCATAATTATGTCAATAAGCCCGCGATCGAGCGATCTTTTTCACGCTTCTGTTATCCTAGTACTATATTATATCGCGTATCGACGAAGCCCGCGAAATAATATAGTACTAGGATAACAGAAGCGTGCAAGAGTTTTCTAAACATTTATAAAATTATGTAACTCCAACCTTATCTGCTGCTGCAGGCATGCTCTCAACATTTGTTTCGACGAATTTAACTTCTCGTATCTTTTAAACTAAGACCCGCCCAATTCTGATATTTAGTGACCAATTTCGACCAATTAGCGACTAATTCTGGGAGAAAACAGATCTTCGCTAGGTGTCCTAGTTTTTGAGATACAAATGTGGCCAAGCTGGGGTGACTCCCCAGATCGATAAATAAAAATGCTTATAACTTTTGAACCATTGACTGGTGACCAATTATCGACTATAATTTTTTGCATCATCCAAATCAAAATCCACGATGGTGGCCAAGCCAGTGTCAGCCACACACAAGCCACACCGCTGCCAGCTATCGGCCGAGCAAGCAAATTAGTTTATCACTGGTTTAAAAGCGAAAAACTATTTTTTCCTAATTTGTGTCGCTTATTAGTTTGAATCAGTCGCGCCAAATATCAGAATCCGTCGATTACTGGTTCAAAAATAATATGAAGTGTCCATACTGGCTTTTCGATGCGCCCAATAACTGAATTTAAACAGTATTGGACACAACTTGCACTCGCACTAGTCAAAGTTTAAACTAGGCTTTATCTGCTGTACTGAAAGACGTTAGTTAACTTAAGTTTATTTAGTAAAAACGTGTAATGCTTAAGTCTACACCTAAAGACGATTATTTAATGAAAAAATTGTGTTAATGACAGATTACTGCTAATTGACGTCTCTGAGTGTGGCAGTTATGTGTACTAACTGTAGAAATCTCACATTCTTTAGAGAGGTTTTCGTTCGTTTCGACCTTGTGTTATATGAAACAAAATAAATACTGAATAATCATCGTTTATTCCATATAAATATAAATTTATTTTTGGATAACCACACTTTAGTATTGTTAGACAAGTTACTGCTAACTATAGACTAATTATTATGAGATAGATCTTATAGTATAATTGAATTGTTGTGCGTTGATTAGGTGCCCGGGGGCGGCGGCGGTCCATTGTTTACCCACTGCGGGTGTGGACCGGACATTGTGCAGAAATTAGAGCCGAATATAGGCATATTATGTCTGAAAGGAGGTGGTACCCCCATGGGGGGCATGGGAGCTCCCTGCATTCTTGGGTTAATTCCGAACTGGTACATGTTGCCCATGAATGGAGGTGGTGTGCTAGGGTTGAACGCTGGTGGGAACATGGGTGGTCCTGTGAAGTTAGGTGGTGCGCTGAAGGGTGCATGGCCTCCAGGATCGCCGTTGGGGTGTGGTGGAGGGGTTCTGAGCCCCATGTTTGTGGGCCAAGGTCTCGATGTTCTGGGGAATGCATTAGGATTGTTTCTCCGTGAGCCTGCTGAGAAGGGGTTTCTGCCACGGCTAGGTCCACTTCCGAATCTACTGCTCGATTCTGAGGGTCTTTGGTTACGTCGTTCAGGGACCTTTCTGACATTTTTGGATGTTTCCCCATCTTCAGACTCTTCGTTTCTGTTTTGTCGTTGTTCCTTCCTGGCTCTATTGGCTCTCCTCTCTTCCTCGTCGTCGGAGTAGTCCACTTGGCTTGGCGGAGGTTCCACGTCATGCAACCATGATGCGTCGGAACCTTTAATTCTGGTAAACCAGAAAAGCATTAATTAAAAAAGAAATATTTCAGTGCAACACACTTTACGTATATATTACTATCATTCATAGATTGGCATGTATGTTATTCTCACACCTGTTTTCTACAGGATTAGACAGATTCTACAATGTACCTAATTTTGGTATCATCTATTTAATGTACAATCATTTAATGGCCCATTTCGTAATCCGCCATGATCATCATCATTTCAACCCATAAGTCCCACTGCTGGGCACGGCTCTTCTCCAAAGAATATGGAGGGAATTTTAACCTACTATAAAACTTTTAATTTGTCTTCAACGTTTTTTTATACATAAATAGATATGTGGCCATGACCAATAGATATTTGTCTTTTTTAAAAGAAGGTAACAAAAACCGACCCTTTCACGCAAGTAATAAGATTGAAAGAAAGAAAAAAAAGAATAAAGAAAAATAAGATTGCTTATAGCTTACTTCATGAGTTCAGAGAGGAAGACGTAGTTGGTGTGTTGAGACTGCGGCGCGATGTACACGTCCATGCCGGGCGCCGCGCCGCGCTCTCGGACGTGCTCCGCGGAGTTGAAGCGCACGCAGTAGTGCGGCTCTGTTACCTGACACGCACAACATATACATTCTTATTTATTTACTAGCTTATTCTTATAATCGATGTAATTTTTTTGTTTATGAACCGATTGCAATGATACAAAAACTAAATGTTATGCTCAATCGTTGTGTATAAAAGTTATCTACATTGCTTTCGTGCATTTTACGTGATGCCCGAATAAATAAACAGACAAAAATTCGAAAAATGCTGGAAATGGGTTCTATTCTATTGGTTGTTTTTTGGTTGTTTTAACACCCTGGCTATATTTTTTGGAATTTTTTTGATGTAAAAAAACGACTTTTCTACTAATAAAACTTATTATATGTATAGATAGATGTTACTGCCTGAAGTGGCAAGCGTGCAAGCTGCCCATCTTATAGTAAGTGGTTAAAGTGAGGTTAAAGAATATTTTTATCATTTTAAGCGAAGTAGAAAACGTCATTGTATCGTCTGAAGTAAATTTTATTTTCACACTGCTAGTCCCAATCTTCGCCCATTGATATTGGAATTTATAGAAAATAGTTATTACCAAGCCAAAAGGTGGTGATAAGGTTGAACTTGAAAATTGAGTTTTTAATCGTCAAAAAGTTAAAAATAGAAATAAAAAATGCTACAGAACCAAATATGAAATACCATACTAAAATAAATTAAACAAAAGTGAATGAAGTATGGTATGTGATATTTGATAAAGAGCTCGTCTGCAGACAATGTTATGACAATTTATTCACAAGTTTACGGGATTTTAACGCAGTACAGCCATCATTTGCAGTTATTATACGACATTAAAGCTATGTATAAGTGACAGAGCAAATGGAATAGTTGGATTATCTCCAAAAATATTTTATACTAGGTACTTTTCAGTGTTTTTTGTACTGGCGACCCTATTAATAAGGTTTTTGAACTGGAAGAGGGAAAAATGTGAGCTTTTACAGTCTGCTGAAGATCTGGCGCCAAGCCAAAAAAAAAATGGTGTCAAGATTAAAAGAGGTTCGATTGAAATATGAGGGATTGGTGCAGGTATTCAAGTGTCATCTTGTCGCAGGGTTTACAATATAACAAACAATATAATGAAATCGGCTCTTATAGTGACTTTTTCTAATATAATGTTATAGCATAACAACCAAAGAAAGGGCCTTATTATGAAGACATTGACATCGTTCGCAAACATGTGTAAAAATAGAATAGATATATCGTGATTTTGCTAAGAATGTAGGTATTACAATAAGGTCTTACAAACTAATAGCGAATCCTTGTACATTCTGCCTGTAATCCGAATATAATTGTTGTGAAGGTAACTCTGTTCGTTTTTAAAGATATGTCCAAACATGGGCCATTTCAAATAGTTTTATTGTACCGTATCCAACACATTGTTCCTTCTAAGTTTTTTGCGAATAATTATAACACATGTCAAACGCGACATGGAACGGCTGAAAAGGTCTCTATGACATTTGGCACACAGATAAATTATATTCTGGCATAGTACATAAGGCAGCCCCCGCCAGATGGACCGACGCGGCGACGACCTAGTATAGGTTGCGGGTGGCCGTTAGTTTAATTTTTCAAAATTTTAAATTGAGCTAATTTAACGAACTGAAAAATTACACGACTCATGTCATACGCTAACCAGGAAAATTATAAATGTCAGCGTACAAAAGTAATTACGCCCGACGGATCTTCCGCCAGTTGTGAAAGGAGCCTAAAGGATTGCCATTACTTTTAGAACGTAGACTATCTACGTTCTAAAAGTAAAATTAAATACTCACAGGTCCAAACACATCGAAGACTTTTCCCAGAGCTTTGGAGCCGTTGTCCAGAAACAGTATGCTGTCCAAATCTACGGCTGGAGTTTCTGGTAAGGCTCGTACTATCACTGAAATAACATATAGGTTTCTTTATTACATATTATTTAGGACGTGAGTTTTGTCGACTATAGCCGTCAGGGTACGCTTGCGCATGTCGATAGTCGACGTAGGCATTCAAAAGGTTAAAGGGGTAAGGAGAGGTGCATCACACATACATTTGCAAGCTATGACGGGTCGGTATAGGTTTTGCTTCGAATTTTCCTTTTCTCGCAGTGCTCGTCTGTATAAGGTTTCTCCTTTTGTCGCCTTTTACGACACCTGGGTTGAAATGGGGTAGTGACATTATGTATTCTTAATACATCACTACACGGATGACAGCAGTCGGATACACTTAAATAAATAGTTCATTTACATTTTGAAAGAGTTCACTATCGATAATATTTTAAGAAGCAATAAATTTTGTACCTACGTATTGTGAATCGCCCTGTCTCGTGACACGGTTCAATGATAAGTCACGGGCCATGTGCCAGCCTAAACTAATGCTAACGTATCTATGTCGTATAGTAGCTAACTAAATTAATCATCTATCTTCAGAGAAGAGAGGTAGGGCATAGCAAGCTGAAGAGTTCGTTTGTTTGGTTGAATGCGCTAATTTCAGAAACGACTGCACCGATTTTATAAATTATTTTAGTGTTGGATAGCACATTTATCGAGGAATGCTATATAACATCACGCTACGAACAATAGGAGCTGAGTAATAGCCAAACAAAGATCCACGGGAATGAAGCCCTGGAGACAGATCATCATCATCATCTCAGCTTATTGCAGTCCACTGCTAGATCCGTGTCCTAGAGTGGAGACCGCGACTCGGCAAACGTAGAGTAGGACTCCAGCTAGGTGGACCGACGATCTGAAAAAGGTCGCCGGGTCTGATCTGATTGGATGCGGAAGGCGAGGACAGAGTGCTATGGCGCGTGTTAGGAGAGGCCTACGTCCTGCAGTGGAGACAGTCAATACAAATAAATAAAATTGAAATGTCTGTTTGTAATATCAAAATAACAGATTTTTAGAGCAGGATATGAAAGTATGTAGGTTAATATAACAAAAACATATTTTTGTCTGTTTGTTTGAGGTAAACCCTGAAACTACTGAACCGATTTCGACGAGATTTTTACTGTGGGATAGCTATGTGGTGACATTAGCTATCCTACAAGGAGTAACTTAGGCTACTTTGATTTTGGGAAAATATCAGGATTCCGTTAAAAGAAATACTATGAAATCGCACGCGAAGGAAGACACAGCTAGTATTAAACAAATTCACAATATTAATGAAGTTTTAAACACATTTTTTTCCGTTGCTCAGTCTATCAGAAACAAAACAACGACCGTATAAAATAAACGACATAAAACAAAGAGGCAGCATTTGTATCGATTGCAAAAAGAATACGGAAATCAATGGAGGTCATGGGAAAGCTTGCGACAGTCAAGGGCGAACGCCGCGACTTGTACCAACCTGCTATAAATATATATAAATATACTAAAGGGAATGTTAGAAAAATTCATCAAGAAGAATAAATAATGACTAATGAATAGCCTAATGTCTTAATTGAACAGCATAACGGCATAGCGTCTCGCTTTTTATCCCTGACTAGCTGCTGTAAATAACTGGATGAATGGGAATGAACTCCCTAACGAGATTTTCCCAAGGGACTACAGTATGGGGTTCTTCAAAAAAGGAGTGAATAGGTTTCTTAAGGGTCGGCAACGCGCTCGTGATGCCCCTGGTGTTGCAGGCATCCATAGGCTACGGTAACCGCTTACCATCAGGCGGACCGTACGTCTGTTTGCCACCGTCGTGTGGTATAAAAAACTGTTATTTTCAGTCCAATTTACTGATAGAACTTTTTGACGTAAGCGTACCTGAGACAATAGTTATTGTAAAGTAAATATAGTGCAGTAGTGTCTTTTGCACTAAAAAAACAGAACAATAGATACATGACGGCGGCAAAGCTATCAGATTGATCTAAATAACTTGCCCCTTTGTGGGAAAAAAACCAGGTTTAACTTCTAAGCGTGAATTTTACGGTCCCAGAACTCCCAGATGATGGTGACCTTAAAATCAATAAAAGGTTCTCATTTGCTTAATTTATTTCACTGTATGACCCCCGAAATTATTTGGCTGCAACCACGTCTAATTCTGAGCTGGTAATATTTCCGATTGGCTCCCATTAAAACGGATTATATTTCTAAACTGCCTGAACCTACAGAAAACCATATTATATAGGTATACAAATAAAGTTGTCTTACCTAATCTATCAACTACGCTGGCAATGGTTCCGATTTTAGTTGTTTCTTGTGCAGGCAGGCTAATGGCAAGATCTTCTATGGGTGGCAGGTCGTCGAGGCCTAGTTCACCATTCACTTTGGGCGGCTCCGATTTCGCAGTCCGGCTGCTGGCTTCCAGCTCGTCTCTGTAAAGAGAATGGTATTTATTATGGTAGAAAATAAAGATAATAGTAGATTATTGAAACCAGGATACTCTCGTTCGCTATCGATTTCCCGGTCAAGTTTGAATAAAAAACAGCAACCATTAAACGCAGTTAAATCGAAAGTTACTAACTACATAATTATATCAAAATCGACTAATCAAATGTCGAATTTCCGAAAACGCTCAGAACATGACAGCCAATGGGCACCTAAGGCAAGGAGACAATGGGGATGATGAAACTATAAGGGTTCCGATTTTGCCATTTTGGCTACGATACCCTAATAAAGTATGTATTAACAATATCTTAAATTAAAGGCTCTCCCATACTGGCGCATTATTATCGGTCGATAATACCGGACGCGTTATTGCGATATTTGTTTTTAGTACATTATGTATTAGGAAAAAGTTACACAGTAGTGCGATAATAACAACGCCTGCCTTCCTCCATCCTGCGATATTTCGATATGAGTTCTTAGAACAATTTGTATTGGGACGCATGCGAATACAAAATAGAATTATGGGACGATTAAAAGGAATTTTTTGTGGACGCATCCGGTGTTATTGACCGATAATAACGCGCCTGTGTGGGAGAGCTTAATTTTAATTTTTCTGTTGTAACTGAAACCATGTAACTATTGGCATGAAAAGAAGAGTCCAAAATTTATCTCACATCAAAAATGTCTATATAAAATTCAGTTACGATTACTTTGATTATTATAAAACATTTTTATTTTTTATCCTAGTGACATTTATCATATATTTACAATAATCTTTTAAAATTACATCTGTGACGTGTGATGGAGATTTAAAATTACTCATTTGAACGCCTTTTTAGGTAAAACATGTTGGACTGTGAAAATTATTTAAACATCAAGAATGTAATTCTGTGACATTGTGACATGACACATGTTTAATGCAAATAAATTATTTGATTTGATTAGATAAATTTATAATCTAATAATATCCGTGTATTGACGGATTAAGAATACATAATGTCACTACCCTATCTCAACCCGTGGGTGTTGTAAAAGGCGACTAAGGTAGTAACCTTATACAGACAATGAGCACTGCGAGAAAAGGAAAATTTGAAACAAACCCTACCAAATCCGTCTGGCCAGCGTGGTATAGTAGGCTAAAATCCCTCCACATTCTTCGGACGCGACCCGAGTCCAGTAGTGGGACGTTTATGGGTTGAGATGATGATACGATAAATTTAACATGATACGTACATGATACGAATTGATATAGTCAATCAATTAAGTTGTTGTGTAATTGAGATAATACAATATCATCAATCAATTTGGCCGACAATGACGTCTGACTCAATTAGTAATAGGTAAAGAAGTGTTTGTTTTATAAATGCCTATAGAACAAAACTAGCTTCAGTCCGTGTGGTAAATATCGATAAAATCGGTGTGGTGCTCTGCTGCATCACTTTACACGCTACCCAAATTGTAAATTACAAAAGATTATAACTATCCATTTTCTTTTTAAAAAGAGTGGCGTGATTTTGTTGCCAGTTCTTCTCATAGCTCCACCCCGTCAGCAAACTGGTCATAGGCAAATTTGCTGACACTACTTTTCAGATAACCTGTTACATTCTTATCTTGTGACTTTCATAAGTGTTACCACAAAATCTCGTTTATTTATCTAGGTTACAAAACCTTGATGAATAAACGAGATTTCATTTCATTTCAAAAAGCCTTGATATAAATGATATGAAATTCCAGACTATCTATCTTCAATTATATTTGCTTGACAACTGATATACTACTTAAATATTTTTTTTTTGTAAATACATACATATTATAGATAAATTACACCCAGACACAGAACAAACTTTTATGCTCATCATATCATCGTCCTGGGTGGGGATCGAACCCACGACCTCCGGCTTAGCAGTCAGGGTCACTAACCACTAGACCAACAGGCCAGTCCAAAATAAATTGGAACAGGTAACTCCGTGTACATAATATATGTAAGAAAGAAAGAAAAAGAAAATTGTTTTATTTTCAGACCGTAGGCAGGTAATTTACATGGTACAGTACAAAAATAATCTATAAATAAGACCTATTAGTCTAAAAAACGGCCCTGTCTCAGCATAATGCTATAACATAAATGTTATAGCGCTGGTTTTCAGACAGAGCCGGGTGATATGCCACTAAATTACACTTAACAAAAAAAAAAAAACATACAAGTACAAATTACGAGAGATTAATAAAAAGTACATAAAATAATTATACATAAGAGGAATTAAATCATAAATAGGGTTTAACATAAAATATCATAAAAATAAAATAAAAAACAATATGTAACCTATCTATCTATACAAATACTATAAAGCTGAACATTTTGTTTATTTAGTTGAACACACTAATCTCAGGAACTACTGCCCCCTGATTCTGAGCTGTCGGAATATTTTCGGCCAGGACAAAAAAATAGATGGATGTAGAAAAAAATCCTATATTAATCAGTTTTTAGTTTTCTATAGGTACGGTAAACTAATTTCTAACACTTAATAACTTAAGCTGTAAAATTACGTCGTTCGAAAAAGTTTACGATCCGGGAGCAATCCGATGAGTCAGAATCAGGGCCCTGGTCCGATGTGATAAATTCTTTTAGTGTGGGAGAGCCCATTTATGGAGGAATATAACATCAGGCTACAGCCAATAGAAGATGAGCAATGGCCAAACAAAGAACGACGGTTGCGAAGCCCTAGGCATCAGCTATTAATAATAATTGTAAAAAGAACAAACATAGGTAATAGTACATTCATTTTTATTTATCACGCTAATATTATAAAAGCGAAAGTTTGTGAGTCACGCTCAATGGGCTGGACCAATGTTTTAATAAAATTTGGTATGGAAGTAGCTAGTTTTCTAATAAGTTAGACTTCTATGTTGGCAACCTTTAGGAGGGCATGGGAACTTCGTACGTGGCAATTTGTCCGTTGTGCCACCCTATAAGTTATACGACTGTTTGGAAAAATAAAACTCTGGTGCCTCTTTCAGACAAATAAGTGCTAGATAGCCTATATGAAACTTGGTTGACAGATTTTTGACGTATTTTTCTTAAAAAATCTGTCAAAAAAGTTTCAGATAGGTAGTTTATTAGACACTTATCTGCCAGTGGTGAAACAGAGCCTAACTGAGTCAAGGTCAGTCAGTTAATTTGCAATTATATTATTAATAAAAGTCGCGCGGGGCGTCGGGGCGGGGCGAGAAAAATATTTTTTATCGAAAATTGGCTATTTTATTATTCTATCGTATAATATAGCCTAAAATAAAAGGTTTTTGATCTTGGTACTTTTTGTCTTCCGCCAATAGTTGAGCTGCAAATGGCGATTAATTTTTCACGTTCAGATCGCTTTTGTTTGACCACTGCTCAGCTCCTATTGGCTGTAGCGTGATGTTATATAGCCTATAACCTTCCTCGATAAATGGACAAACAACACTAAAAGATTTTTTCAAATCGGACCAGTAGTTCCTGAGATTAGCACGTTCAAACAAACTCTTCAGCTTTATAATATTAGTATAGATTTAGATTAAAACTTTTATAGTATTATTGGACATTGAAGAAGTACAATATATAACAATGACATTCGTACAAGAGATAAACTTTAGGCTCTGAGAGTGACGTAAACATTAAATTAATCCTTATCACAGTTTCGAGTGTTGCAATGTCAATGCAAAAGAATAAACAAGTTTGTGAATTGTTTGATAACCCACCCATTAGTGATTTTAAACTGCCTCAATAGCACAGCGGGAAGTGTATAAGACTGTTGCGCCAGAGGTCCCGGATTCAATTCCCAGGTCAGACAAAATTATATTGGGTTTTTCTATTATTTAATTTTCGTTATCTACCCAATTTGGAAACAAATGTGCCCAGTTGATGGCAACAGGCTCGTCCCCTATTTTAAATGATCTACCATAGCTGGCGAAAAGAGATATTGTAATTATTTTGGTTTTTAAAAAGACTGGCCTGAGTTTCTTGCCAATTCTTCTCAATGCTCAACCTTCTCAGCGAACTGGCCTTAGGAAAATTTATTGACACGTTTTTTGGCTTTGTATTATGTTCATAAGTATCATCATCAACCCATAAGAGTCCCACTTCTGGGTACGGGGCTCCTTCAAAGAATGTTGAAAGAATTTAGCCTACTATCCCACGCTGGCCAGACGGGTTTTATTATTAAAATTAGAAAATTTGTTTCGAATTTTCCTTTTCTCGCAGTGCTCTTGTCTGCATAAGGTTCCCTTAGTCGCCTTTTACGACACGCATGAGTTGAGATGGGGTAGTGACATTATGTATTTTTAATCTGTCACTACACGGAGAATAGGAGCTTAGTGATGGTCCAAAAAAGATACACAAGAGTGAAACTCCAGGCAACAGTTAATGTAAAATAAAAGAAGAATAAATATAATATTAACCATTTACATTATATTATATAGCAGAG
Organism: Laspeyria flexula; assembly: GCA_905147015.1. Taxonomy (NCBI): domain Eukaryota; kingdom Metazoa; phylum Arthropoda; class Insecta; order Lepidoptera; family Erebidae; genus Laspeyria; species Laspeyria flexula. The sequence continues at coordinate 2,442,192 of LR989964.1, read as the reverse complement.
CACGGTATAGCGATGGTGGCTGAATGGATAAGAGACCGGCGTGCTAAACACGCGGTCCGAGTTCGATTCCGACCAGCAGTACCAATGTGGATTTCACTTTGTGGAATTTATATGTACTAGTCATATGACTTACCATCTGCTAACGGTGAAGGAAATCATCGTGAGAAAACCCACATACCCTAAGAGAAATTCTAAGTGTATGTCTAATCCACCAACCCGCATTAGGCCAGCGTGTATGGATTATGGCCTAAAAAAACCCTCTCAGCTCTCTAGATAGAGGAGAGGAGACCCGAGCCCAGCAGTGGGACTGTAATGGGTTGCTGATGACATTATATTAAAAATTTCAACTCTACTCTAGTTATAACATAAACGTCTATGACTGGCGGTTAGCACTTACCATTCAGGTGGGCCACCTGCTTGTCTGTTTTCTAGTCTTTTCGTCCACTTTTTAGTGAAGATCAGAGTTACACTCTTTGAATTTAAAAATTAAATCGACAGAAAAAGGTTTAAATATTTATGCGTTGATAAACCTAGACCTGCACTTTAGCTTGCCTCAAGTACTCACCCAAAAAGTTTACCTAATCTCTAAATATAAAAACTAGATATATCAATTTATTTCCAAGCCTTTACTATATAAAATAAGTATTCAATATATTGCAGTTTACAGTTAATCAATATTTAGCATTTTCAGTTTTTAAATTAACTTCAAAAATTAATACAATCAATCACTTATTTTACAATAGTATATACTTAATATTGCTCATAATATAAAAACAAATGGCTTAAGTAATATGTACAATACAATAGTACTGAAATTAAGTCTCAACTTTGAGTCATTCAACAACAATGACTGAGGCAATTATATGTTAAACTTTCACTGTGTTGTAATTTATATATTGCAGTAGTTATTTTATATTAAAGTTGAAATAACAATGTTTATTACAAATGGTGTCAAATGTACTTTGATAAGAACATTACAGCTTTTCTGCGACTTTTAAAAGATAAAACATGAATTATGTTCATTCTTAGAAGGGTTTTTCCCCTTTTTCCCCTCTAGAATTATTTTAATTTCAATCCATAGTGAAATTTATGGCAAGGCGCAGTTCGAATTATTTTTAAGAAAACGATTAAAGATCGTGTCATATATGGTACAAAATATACGTAAACGATTGCATTTAGTTTAAATTGCCTTTTAATCGTACAGTGCGTGGATTGTTATGTATTTGAATCACTAAAAAATTTGCGATATTTTGTCGTAGTGTGAGTTTGGCCTAATAACTGAGTTTTACCATCAGACATTTTTTTACACGAAAAATAGTTTTATAAATAATGGAGCTTTAAGAATGTTGTTTGTATTTATCGAACATTCCCATAATGGTATTTTACCATCATGCTTGCTCGGCTCCAATCTATTAACTTCTTTAAAATTTAGATAAAAATACTTTACCGATTTAGATATTTAGTTATTTTTTCAAAAAAATTCGAACAAGTACTTTTTTTTCGTAATTTCTATGGGCAATTAGCAACCACTAGGTGGATTGCTGGATTAAGCTGAAATGATGAAGATGAGTGGTTATTGTTGGAGATATACTAGGTACAGTTTCTTTATTCTGTTCTATGCTTCTTGATAAAATTATAAAGAAAAACAGTGGCCAAAAATGTAGGCTAATTAAATTACCACTTTATATCAATTTTTTTTTTACACTAAATCTACATAATACAATGTAAATAAAATAGTAGTAGGTATTACTTAATTAAATTTAATTATGAGTATGACCTGGATATCTGGCCCCTTCTTTTTATTTTATTTATAAAAAAATTAACAATAATTGATTATGTAATAAGCCCATGCTATTTATCTTTGTTCAAATAAAGAATAGTTTTAAAAAACATACATTCTTAAAAATAAATAGGCATGTTTGTCCCACAGAGGTCAATTATTGGCCATGTTTGGCAATTTGTTACTTTGTTAGACTACATGTATGTTTAATAAGAATTTTAATTACTTTATGTACTTAAATTATTACTGTAATAGTTATTGTGTGAAATAGCATATTGGTGTACTTATGTTATTATCACACAATTGTTTTAATGTTAATTACTTACAGCAAACCCATTTACGTACTGTTCTCCTGTGGTGAATCCAAGATAATCACGAAATGTAGTCTATATAAGTAGGTATTATCACATTATTATATATCAGAACTAGAAATTTGTTGTGTAATGTTTAAACATATTATTATGCAAATTAATTATTCACATTTGCGTCAAATGGTCGAAACGTAAGATTCGTAGAAACGTATTGTGTACTTACCCACTGGAGACTTCTTCGATATCCTTGACGGAGTCGACCTCGCTGTCGCTGGAGTCACTAGAGGAGCTTGTGTCTGTGTCCGAGTCCAGGTCGCGGTACTCCGTCACCTCGTACTCCACGACTCCACTCTCCACACTATCTATGATCATGTGTCTCGTTACGTCCGCATCGTCACGGACGGTCGTCCGCGACAGTGGACCATGAGCGCACGCGTTTATTATGTTATTTTTCAACACCATTTCACTAAGTTCTGCTGCGTCCGAATCATAGTTCCCTGTGTTATCGTTTGAACGAGTCTCCGTATCGTCCGATTCAGAATCTGAACCACCGTACTCCGCGATCAAACTCAAAGACACGTTTTTGTTATTGCTAAGATCAAGGTTCTCCATTGTTGTCGACGCACAATCATACGCAATATCCTAATTTGAAATGTTACTTTAGCTAATTGTGTATTATAGTCCCGCAACTATTTTTTTTACAAAAGTAATTGAACACGTGAACTTGGATTATTTTGAGACAAGAAACAAAAGTCGTGAAACGATTACCGCAGCAAAAATGACATATGACAATTTCGTTCGTCAAAGTTGGTCCACAGACTAAATAAAATTTGGTTCCGAATCCGAATCTTTAAATAATGTTTTGGATACAAGTATTTTTATCTTGTCAATCTGTACAATGCTCTTAACAATATTTTTCTCATGATATAGCTTCTCTGTGTATAACATACCGATGATAAGTATATATTTTTGTATCAAAACTTATTGAAGCCATTACTGATAGTAACAAAATATCTGTTGAGAATTTATACTTAGATGGAAGGCCAAGTGCTGTCCACGACCTAGTCTCAGCCCTGAGAGATAATGTTGTGCTATTGTTTCACCATTCTGCAACTTGTAACAACAACAACTTTTCTATACTTCTATTCCTTCTATCACTTAAAACCGTCATTTAAACCTACACTTGAGTGAGAATGAGAGCGCGAGTGCAACCGCGCGCGGCGGAAAAGGCTTTAAGCACAGGGAAGCGCGATGATAAAACTAAACAGGAATAGATAAAATAAAAATGGTAAATCTAATGTTTATGGTATATTTATTTCATAATATCTTATAATTAGCTCAGCACTTCATTAACAACTTTTGTTGCTTTGCTTTTTCTATTTCTAGGCGGTAGGGGTATCTTGTAATGAACGGAGCGTACGTGTAACTTCATACTTGATGAATATTTGAATCTTCTGCCACACATCGTGCATTCGAACGGAGTTGCGTCGCTATGAACCTGCAAACATTTTTAAATAATATTTCATTCCAAGAGTAGTAAGGTTGCGTTTATTTTTCACTAGCGGGGCTTCGTTCGCGTGGAAAACTTATCGCGCATTCTATACTGAACCCTAATATTTTTTCACAGGTCTCTAATTTTTTACAAATCTAAAGTAGCTTAAGTTGCTTATTGTTAGCTATCCGCCACTAAATCCGCCGTCAAAATCTGTTCAGTCGTTTCGTAGTTTACCTCAAACAGACAGACAAAATTTTTAATAAGTCGACGTTCAACCGTTAGCCCGACAACACATGGCGTATAACGAGCGGTATAAATAAAAAAAAATTTGCAAACTACAATAATTATACGTCTCACCGATTTACAATGCCTGTCGAGATTGGTGGGATGTCTGAACGCTTTCCCACAAGTACGACACACATGCGTCTTGTTGGCGGAGTGTGTGGTGGCGTGGCGAGCGACGGCGTACTTGTCGTAGAACAACCGCGGACACAACGGACAGCGGACCATAGGGGCGCCGTGACGGAGCTTGTGGAGTTCTAGCTTTGTAGTGTTCTGAAACAATAATTATATACAGCTGAAAATCATTGCTTGGCTTTTATGCACAACGTATACTGAGGCTACCCCGGCTACATTATGTGTTAATTGTCTACATTCTATGTACGTGTAAGTCTATCTTAATTTTCTGTGAAGTAACCGAATCGCATCGCTGAAGTGGTAGTGAGTGGGCAGGTCACATAGCTGGCAGAACTGATGGCCGATGTGGCAAAAAAGTTCTCGAGTGGCGGCCACGTATTGGAAAGTGCAGCGTGGTGCGGCCCCTCGCCAAATGGATCGACGACCTAGTAAAGGTTGCGGGTGGCCGTTGGTATCAGTCGGAAAAAAAACGCTCGCTATCGCGGAAATTAGGTGAGGCCTATGTTCAGCAGTGGACGTCCTTGGGCTGATGTGATGATTATTATAATGATGATGATGATGTACCTACCTTTCCTTCTTTTTCTTTTTAAGTGTATGGCAAAATAAATAGTTTAAATTTCACAAAGCATCACGCGTTTTCTCTGAAGAGATGAAATGGAATGAAATATCGTTTATTCATCTAGGTTATAAAGTAACTCTTATGAAAGTCACAAGCTCTGGTCAACAGGTTGTCCGGAAAATAGTAACTGGTCTTAGGCAAAGTTGTTAAGTTACATTTTTATAATTTTAGTTAGGATAATTACCTGAAAGCCTTGTCCGCAAATGTCACAGACACAAGTAACTGGAGTCACGGGACAATATAAGTCCATTTCCTTGGGATGTTTCCAACGAACGTGTTGCGCGTGTTGCTGACGTGTTGTCATTGTCTCTTCACACTGTGAACAATATGACTGAATTTCACAATGTATTATCATTAGAGATCGGATATTCCAGAGCATATTTACCTAAACTGCGCGAAAGTAAGTACATAGTATAACTGCGCGAAAGTAAGTATACAGTACATAGAGTGGATAATACCACCTCTGAAATACCGGATCGGTATTTTACCGGTATTCCCAGTATACCGGTTTTATTTTATTATTGGATTTTACAGAATTAATATATTGTTAGGTACAGTCGAGTTCATTAATATATTGGTACCATCAAGGAATCAAAATGTGAGCGTTGAAAAGCTCAATAAATACTATAGAGAACCTATGGATCAAATATATGTCCTCATGTGAATGGTCCAAATAAAATATGCTCAATATGCTGTACATTATGCAATAAGTTGTAGTCACCCTTTTCAACAAAAATATCTTATGATGGTGCCAATATATTAATGAACTCGACTGTACAAATATTGATTTGAAGAATGTGTCTTATTCCAATTGTTACTAAAATTGTGTCAAATTAAAATGTTTTGTTCTAATTACGTAATATAAAAATAAGTTGGTTTTATTTAAGCGAATATTAGCAGCACACTTAAAAATATTTTGGTGGATTTTGTATGGAAACTGGACTTTTCAAGGAAAATTATCAAAACATCAACTTTTTGCACTTTATAATTTTGTAATTGATGGTGAATTGGGTGTTTTGAATTGATAATTTAGCAGGCCCCCCAGTGGCCCCCGAGTAGAATCAGCCCAGGGCCCCACAAACTCACGGTCGTAATGATGATGATGAACGTTTTAGGTCCTATTGGAAATGTCTTGGGAAGACCTATATCCACAATTGGACGTCCCACGGCTGATATGATGTAATATGATACTGAACATTTTATAACTAGTGTAGCATCACCAAAAGACAAACTCACGAATTGGCACTTAGTAGGGTACTCGTCTCGTGGCCTACACTTCTGCTTAGGCCGCGGATGCTCGGCTCTCATGTGAGCGACCAGTTCACTGCGCGATGTGTGCTGGACACCACAACGTTTGCAAATGTTCTGCAAGTCTTTGTCCAAACGCATGACAACGCTGGAATTACAAGGTTAATTTTTATTTATTGATTTTGTTGATAATTCCATAATAAAATAAGTACCTCAATTTTTTTTATTTTCATTGAAACATACAACGTACCAATTGTTTTATACTATGTGATTTAGCTTTTTTATCTCATTTAATTTGTATGCCGACGGTACGGTGAGAAATGCTGTTCTTAAATTTGTGTCCCTACTATCTGTACATGTTACAGTCAAACTCTAAACTAGTCAAAAGTAGTTTTGACTGGCTACATCAGTCAAAACTCTTGCTGCACTTTACACGCTACCCAAATTGCAACTCACAAGAGATTGTAACTATCTATTTATTTATAAGAGTGACGTGAGTTTTTTGCCAGTTCTTCTCATAGCTCCACCCCGTCAGCGAACTGCTGACACTATTTTTCGGATAACCTGTTACATTCTTAACTTGTGACTTTCATAAGAGTTACTTTGTAACTTAGATAAATAAACGAGATTTCATTTCATCCGCGACATTATTAATGAGATTTATTGAATAAACATTTTAAATGGAACATCGTGAGACACCCATGCCAGCTACACTACTGCTAATTATGACACTCCATTGTAGTATTAGTCATAGATAGGCCTCTCCAATAGCACATCATTGAGGATGGCTTGTGGTTACTCTCATCCAGCACTTGCCAGCCACCCTAGAAAGATCATCACTGCACCTAGTTTGATGACATCCTAACTTGCTTGCCGATACGCAAAATCCACTTTAATCACAATAATCACGTTGTTGTGTTTTAATTATACTTACTCAGATGTTTTCTTATGTTGTTTTGAAGTAAGCAAGTGTACACGCCTGGCACCCTCTGAAGCGAAGTTGATATTGCATTCTTCACAAGGATACGTTTTTTTAAGGTCTGCCTCCTAGAATATAAATTGTTATATTTTTTTATTATATAATTTATTTCAATAGCAATTTGAATGCATAATTCTGAAAGTTTAAAAAACTATTATATACTATATACTATTATGTTATGTGTAGATGTAAGATGTATTCTGCATACGACCTGCACAAGTGTGTGTGCGGCGCGCACGTGGTGGTGCAGCGCGCGGCGCGAGGCGCACGCTCGGCCGCACGCGGCGCACGCCAGCTTGTGCGCATGCGCACGCCGCACGTGCACGCACAGCGCCGACTCGTGCGCGCTCTTGTATGGACACAACTTGCACGTGTATCTGTAGCCCAAGTGCCAACGTTGGTGTTGCTTCGCTATACGGCTGTAAATTAATCGTGAGCTGTGAGCTATAATTTTTTTTTTTTTTTTTTTTTTACCACATTCACACAGCGCTATCTAGTCCCACAGTAAGCAATTATATTTGCTTGTGTTATGGGTACTAAACAACTGATATACTACTTAAATACATTTTTTTTTTGTAAATACATACATATAATATATAAATTACACCCAGACACAGAACAAACCTTTATGCTCATCACACAAAGATTTGTCCTGGGTGGGGATCGAACCCACGACCTCCGGCTTAGCAGTCAGGGTCACTAACCACTAGACCAACAGGCCAGTCATTAATTTAACATAATAAATGGCGTTTCTATAGATATAGTTATGTATCGGTATGACGCATCGGTTCATCAAAATGGAATCTTTTTTTACGCTAAGATTTCTTAGCAATTTAATTTATGGCCCCTTACCCGTGATCCGATTTGGTGCCATAAATTTCATCTCACATACTTCATGACTTTTAAACTCTGTCTTTCGTCTTTGTCACAACTTATGAAGCCAGTGACAATAAAATTATTTTGTAACACTGACCTCTAATACAAGGTCAGTGTTTTGTCTTTCTCCCTAGGAGTGTAACGTCACTACTTTAGGTACTTACTTTTTTTTTGTATTTGACACTTTAAGAGCCCGGCATTTACTCTCGAACATAATTTAAACCTGAGAACCCTACAGATACCACTGATTTTTTCTCTTTGATTTTTTTTTTATTGTTTAAATAATTAATACTACAATATTGAACTTATTTTTCTATATCTAAATTAACTTACTCATTACTAAATGATTTGGGACAAGCCTTGCAGTAATACTTTTTGGAATGTACGTGGTTGACGTGCGACTTCACAAGCACAGCGGTTTTGAAACGTATCTTACATATTGGACATTCGAATTCGCCTCGACTCTGAAAAATGAAATTAAAATACATGTTGTATTGTATTTTTAGAAGTATTTAATCTTTTTTTTTTGTTCGTAACTGTCCCGAAAAGGTTGTTCAGTCTTCCACGCATCTCTGTTCAAGGCTAATTCATTAACATAAGGTTCAAAATCGCTTAGTAACTTACAGGATCATGACTACCGATGTGCGCTCGATAAGTATTGTGTTGCGGGAACAGCTTATAACATACTTCGCACTCAAATATACCCTCACTGTTCATTGGTATTTTAAGTGGAGCTTTCTTCCATTCCTCCATTTGTTCTTCCGGCTGTTGAATTAAAAAAATCATAATAATCAATGTTAAAAACGCAAAATTAACAGCAGACAAACAGATCGACATACTTGGATGTCTTTTGGAAGCTGTAACGAAACTATAATTTAAAAAATTACACTACTCACTACATTTCAAATTTTCGAAGAATTTTTTTTAAATTAATAAATATTTGTAACTTTTTATGTAAAGTCTATTACAATTAGGTATGTACATACCATAAAAAAAGCATATTTTTATAAAAACTTTTTTTATGCCGGCCTCGTTTAAAATTTACAAACTTGCGTTTTTTCTGGCTATGTATGATTAAAAGGCAGGATAGTAAATCTTACCGATAACTCAATAACACTGAAGAATGTCTCCAAATTCGCGTCATCTATTGGTACATCACTGATTGTTATCTCAACTAGTTTAGTTTCTTCCAATTGCTTCTTAGTTTTCAGCTTCTGAAAATATACACAATACGTGCAATACTGTAAATCTGGAACACTTGCACGACTAAACCACTGCTGAATGGATTTAAATTAAATTTTATTTACTTAAAACTTCATACAAAAAACCGGCCAAGTGCGAGTCGTGGAATTTTTTTACAATTTTTTTTTTGATTGAAATTTAAGATCTTAGTAGGATACGGAATAGCTATAAGTTAAAATAAATATTCACGTAAAAGTAGGTAGGTGCATCATCTTTATGTAACGTCAGTCCGGAATTTTTTTACTACTATTCAAATAATATATTTTAGGCTTATCACCTTATAAATAATGTAATGTAATAATATAATTAATACTTAACATATAAATTTAGTCAGTTTAAATTTAGTACAAAATTCTATTATAATTTAATCTATTTAATATCTAATTTTCATAATTGCACACCAATGCTATGGTGAGATACAGTGAAACTGCATATTTTATTACAATTAACTATCTCTGTAAATACCTGTATTTTAGCAAATAAATTGATTTGATTTAAATACCCCTTTCAATATCATACTAATATTCAGTGATGTAACTATACAAATACGGATTTAAGATTTATTCTTTTACTTGTGCAATTTGATATTTATTCTAGGTCAACGGGAAGGACCTAAACGGTTCAGCAAAAAAAGAATCAGCTTAGTCACTGATTGTTTTTTTTTTTGCTGAAACCTTTCCTTTTTGTCATTTTTGTCAGTACGTCACGTAATTTCGTTCTTCGTATGTACAGTCTTTCTTTCTGTCTTCTCTCTTCTTGGCACGCGATTTAAAGGCACCGTTTTGACCACCACGCTAATAATAATATTAATATTCTACCACATTTACACAGCGCCATCTAGTCCCAAATTAAGCAATTATATTTGCTTGTGTTATGGGTACTAAACAACTGATATACTACTTAAATACATTTTTTTTTTGTAAAAACATACATATTATAGATAAATTACACCCAGACACAGAACAAACCTTTATGCTCATCACACAAAGATTTGTCCTGGGTGGGGATCGAACCCACGACCTCCGGCTTAGCAGTCAGGGTCACTAACCACTAGACCAACAGGCCAGTCATGCTAATAACTAGTCACGCTAATAAATAAAAACTGTGTACAAGCAATAAAAATATATGAACAGTAATAAATGTTCTTAATTCTGAAAATCAACATTATCCAACTTTCGTCCGTCAGTAAAAGTTGAAGTGAGATGGACGCTTTAAGACGTCATTGGCGTCTCGATCAAGTTATTGAATGACGCTTTACATCGTCCTTGGCGGTCAAAGGGTTAAATCCCTGAGCTTTACAAAAATTCCCTCGAAGCTCAGAGATTTCAAAAGTGTCCATCCAAATGACGTACTGACCTGATACTGAAAAATTGACCAAAAAGTATATTGCCTTACAAATCAAACAGGATCTATATCTTTTATATATATCTTTTTAGATCAAGGGTATGATTTGTTGATCAGTTTACACTTGTTGATCCGGAGCTCTTTTGTTGATCCATTGCCTGTTACTATACTGGAATGACATGTTCCGTTTGGAGCCACAAGTGTCAACATGAGTAATAATAATAATTAAGGGTTTTTTATACAAATCCACTTTTTGTATTCAAGCACTTACGCAGAGCGCAGTACGTTTGCCTAATTAACTATTACCACCAATATTATTGATGTACGTATTTATTTATGAAAAACTACAACTCATTGACTTTCCAAAAATATTTACTTTTTATTGAAGTGTCGATTCGTAGAATATACAACACATTCTTGTTACTGCTCGTGTTACAGTTAAAATAGAATAGAAAATAGAAGAATTTGTGTTGCATTTTTTTATACGGTACTTAATCGAAATAATAATTGAAATCAAACACCAATATTGTTCTGTAGAGCTGGTTATCTTTTTTTAAATAAATAAAACAATACAGAGACATTATACAAATATTTTTTATTTATTAAAAAATCTTGTATCGTAAATGCTATAATATGACACACATTATTTATCAATATTGGTTCTACAAGTGGTTTCATACAAAAAGGGATTGTCTGTCGGGCAAGGTAGTTAAAATTATTAACGAAGATTTAGTCCTTGAGGTAGATCAATAAAAATATACACGTAATCACATACGTATACCTACACGCGTTTCCGAAATAAGAAAACATTAGGTCCTACTTAGAATCGAAAACAAAAAGTTAGTCGACAATATTTTTATAGATTTTTTCTTAACATAAACTGACTAAAATTGTTTTTATGTAAAGAAAAAATCCTGGTACATCTATATAATTATATAAAAATGAATTGGCGTTGTTAGTCCTACTAGAACTCGAGAATGGCTAAAGCGATTTGGCTAACTTTGGTTTTTAAATACTTATAGAAATTAATAGAAGGTTTAAAATGTGAGAAAATATAAAGAAATTGCAAGGAAAATTGTAAAAACAGCTTTTTTATTTTTCCATACAAACTGTTCGTACTCGTCGAACAGGATATGATCTCCATAATTATAAGAAATTCCAAAAAGTCAATAACATTTCAATATAAAATTAAAAAGAATAATAATATAAAATAGCTGTCATTCAAATCACTTTAAAAATATAGAAATATAAATTAAAATAGTTCTACATGGTAAAACTTTTCTTTTTCCAATACTCAGAAATTGAAGGTCAATAATTCAAATATTACTAGTACATATTTTGAGGCTCATTATCCTATTATTTTTTGTACATTACAAAGTATTACAATAGTTATGGTCGAATTATTTCATCGTTATTTTATTTCATTCATTGGCGTATTATAAACGGAAGATTTTGTCTTTTTTTGCTGTCATTATAAGTATTTGTAACGTGTGAAGCCAAGGCCCAAATAGTAAAACACGCCTTTGAAGTTCAAAAATATTCACCAAAAACAAAATATGGCGGTACAAAGTTCGTTGGGTCAGCTAGTAATTTATAAATAAACAGTCAACAATATTTACAAATTCTTTTTGTAAATATTATTGACATAAGTATTTATTTGCATCCATGTTCTTTTATGGAGAGCTGGCTCTTGGCTAAGCACTGCCTCACATTTTGCTTTGCCCGGGTTTTTCATTTTTGAAATATATGGTTCCAAATGTCTCATTACAGCATTTATCTCGGCCGTACTCCATTTCCTTCTTTTTAGCTTTATCGGTTTGTTCTCTTCTGTCTTCTTGTGTATTTCTTCAAATGATTCGTCATTAATTATTTCTTGTATACTCTTTGATTTCATATCACGTTTATTTATAGTATTTTCCCTTTTTTGTTTATTTTTTGGTTCTCCATCATCTGTTTCATTTTCGCTAATCATTACAATCCTTTGTCTTTTTTGTTTATCTTCAGATCCTTCTTTATCTATTTCCTCATCTGCGATATCTTCTTCGTTGGGTATTATTTGTGGTTTCATTACTAGATTATACTTTCTAGCTTTATCGGCATTTGAAGACATCTCCCATTGCCAATTAGTTTCAAGAAGAATTTTGAATTCGTTTAATTTATTTTTTACTTGTTTCTTTAGCGATGAAGAAATGGTATTATCCATAATTGTACTACTATATAGGATTTCAATACAACCCAATATTTCTGGGCGAATCCTTGTAGGCACACTTGCTACTTTAACGATTCCAGTTTGTTCATTAAAACCACTCATTGTTTTAACGGCTTCTATAAAATGCTCGTAGTGTTTTGGGTTAATCAGATCTTTTAATTGGACTATCTCAGGGTGTTTTTTTCGTACAGTCCTTAAAATATGTGCAAGATCCCTAATTTTAGAGCTTATTGTCTTCTTATTCGTTTTTTCTGTTTTCGACTCAAGAAGTCTACATCCATAAGCAACGATTAATGGATCTTGTTTCACAATAAGAGAAATGTTATCGTTACGCAGTCCTGGTAAAAATTTTTCTAGGAACTCTTTCGATATGTGTCTAAAATTCGGTATGATGCTTAATGCTTCCTGAGCGATTGTATAGTTTGAAGTAAAATCATTTTCGTTTTGTTGATTACACTTTTTCCTGTGCCTGTAAAATGTAGATCTTTCGTAAGTTCCTAGACATCTTTTACAGACCACAAAGCTGGATGGACTTTTAGTAAATTCTTCATCGGATTTCCGTCTATTAGGAATTAAATGTCCTTCATTGCATGAGACAACGTTAGAATTATGCAGGTAATTGCCACGATTTCTTAAATCATCAGTAAAAGTCTGTCTCTTCTTTTTCTGGATTTTGGGATCTTGATCGGTGATAGCCATAAGTTTAATTACTTCCTTTTCTTTAGAATGTTTTCTTTTCAGGTGACGCGTAAAATTTGTCACTAAGTTTTCACAATAAATGCAACAGTTGCGCTTGGTGCACCTTGGTCCAGTTTTAGAAGTTGTAGGGTCAAAGATCTAAAAAAATATTTTTGCAATTTAATTATAAGGTCCGCAATAGTATACAAGTCTCCGATTGTTGCATCAGTGGGATGATTTTAATAAATTATATTTTCTTGCTTCCCGCTTGTCGCACGTTTTAGTGTGACAAAGCATTATGAATTATCTATTTGTATAATTAAATTAATTTAATTCAAATAAAATTCAAATAATTAAAATAAAAAGAAAGAAAAGAAATTTTCAGCAGTGGACTGCAATAGGCTGAGCTGATGATGATGATGATAATTAAATGATTACTTATTTTTTATATAAAGATATCGCCGTGAGCACTTTGTTGACCAAGCATTCCGTATGAGTAGTATTTTGTTGATCCGTTTTCACTAGTTGATCCGAGGCTCTTTTTGATGAATCCATTGCTGTTGGAATTCAGTTCACCATACAACACCACAAGTGTCAATTTTTTATACATATCCACCTTTTATGCGTTCAATCATTCCTTGATCCGATTCAATTGAACCAATCAGAGCGCAGTACGTTTGTCGCAGTAATAAAGAATAAGTAACTATCGCCCCCAAAATTATTGATGTTTTATATCGAATGCTTATTTCATTATGAATAAGTGAAAAACACATTAACGCCAACAAAATATTTACTATTTATTGACGGATTTTCGATTCGTTGTTGTACAGTCAACGTTCAAAAGTCCGTTCGCATAATAATGTTTATAATGGCCTGTTCGGTTTAACGCGTATCTATGTGTGTGTCATGTTTCAATGCAAACATTCATACGTCATAAATAATCAATATGAGAAAGTGTAAATGTGTGGTCGATGCGAGACAAAGATAACATTATGCTCGCCTTTTCTTGCACTGCGCGGAACCTATAGTAATGCAAAAATTTGCGATGCTACGTAAGGCAGTGCGTAGCAAGCTCGGTAAAGGGGGCTACCAAGTTTAGTTGGAGCGTGAGTGTTATGGGTTCGAATCTTTAGTCTTGTCCACACTTTTTGTTTTGTTTAAAAAAAATTAAGGAACAAATTTACTGAATTATAAATAATTACTTACAAATAGGAAAATGTTATAGTTAATTTAAAATAGATTATAAATAAAACGAAAGTTTTGAAAAAAATGTTTATTTAAATTACGAAATTAAAAGAAACATCCAAAATTTCTAGTGATGTTATAATATTTTCATCCAATAAATATATTTCTCAGGGGATCTTGGTGGCCAAGGAATAACTTTAATGCCCGGATGGTCACTAAACCATTTGCGAACTATGGTGGCTCGGTGGATGGGACAATTATCGTGCACAAAACATTTCATTTATATCTGGATAGACATTTCGCACAGTGGGCAACATGACATCATCTAACACTTCCACATAAATTGCATTATTGGCTCGCGTAGATATAAATTCTAGTTCACCCGGCCCTTGCACACTAATCCACCCCCACATGTTTACGCTTATTCTACCAGATTCAATATTCGGTACTATGTTGTTTTCACAAAGAAAGAGTTTTCTTAAAGATAGCACCCGGTGGGGGTGCTATCTTTACGCCACAAATGTAATCTTCCTTTTTGAGATGATTTAAACGTTTTTTCATCAGAAAATATTGTTGTTTCCCAGTCAAAGTCTAAATACTCTCGTGCAAAACGTAACCGCTCCTATGCCTTTGGGTCAAAAACGGTTTTTTCGCTGGCGTTCGGTGATGTAAACCTTCGGCATGAAGTGCACGGCGAACGGTAAGTAGTGACGTATGAAACTCATCGGCATAACGTTTGGTCGGTATAAAACCATTTGTATCATACTCCGCTACCATATACCGTCGCAGAGCCTGATTAATAATATTAGGTCTTCCACTTCTCTTTCGACTCTGCAAGTCACCTTCTTCCTCAAATTGTTTTACCCAACGACTCACAGTATTCCTCTAAAAAAACAACAACCTTATTTATTACACAATTGCAACCAGTGAACAAAACTGCATCACAACAATATTAATTAATTAACTTACAGATAAGCCCGTCTCATTAGACATTTGAGATATATTCAGGCCATTCGAATATAGGGCAACAATATTAGCTTTTGCTTCAATACTTATATTTGACATATTGATATTTATAAGAGATCTAATCGCACCAGTAATAAGCACAAACAGTCGTAACTGAGTTCACCAACAAACAACGTCACTCATTTATTTTCTCCAAGCCAATAAATCCATTTTATTTCAAATCCGCCCTCATATTATTATTTTTTTTGGCTAAAGTTTAAATTATTCTACTAAAGAAACATTTTTCTATTCGTATTCATAAACAAGTAAATATAATTAAAAAAATTTAATAACCCGACTGCAAAAAATCAACAGAGAGCGACGCACTAAAAAGACAGTAAAATTATTGTAATATTGATTAAATTTCAATACATAACATATGTATATATTTGTAATCTCCATTTGATTTCCTTTATTTTGATACTCTACTCGATAGTTTTGGTTAAAAAAATAATAGAAATCCTTACAATTTGGAACCATTCAATTATGTATAATCTCTTTTTGAATATATGTAATCTCCTTTAGATTCTCTTTATTTTGATACCCAACTCGATAGGTTTGGTTAAAAAAAAAATGGAACTTCTTACAATTTGGCGTCAAAAGCCCGCCGTTTAAGTCTTTTTATTATTAAAACCTATAAAGGATACTTGGGTTTTCTAGACGAATCTAACGATACACTAATTGTCAAAATCCATCCAGCCGTTTGGAAGATTCGTGGGAATAAAGAAATTAACAAACATAAAAGATACGCGCGAAAAACAATACCCGTCCTGACAGTCGGGTAATCATATCATAAATTTTAATATACAAAAAGCCAAATAGTCACACTGTAGATTCGAACCGTCGCATTGTCTTATCATAAGCTTATGCCCAAACTACTACGCTACGGAGCTACTTACGAAAATTATTGAAATTAACCATATCAATCAACGAGTGAACAATGTATATATGTGTGTGTGTGTGAATTGTCTTCATAGAATAAGGTCATAAGTACGACTAGTGTTGACGCGCTAAAGTTTTGTAAGATTGCTACTGGACTTTTGAACGCTACTGTACATCTATTACTAACAAGGTCTGATTTGGCCAAAAATATTGCACTGATTGTTATTGTGAATATAAATGATACTACTGGATGTATGGAGAGACCTCTTGGTACCAAAAACGGTATAGTTGTCATTCTACAGAGTTATAAGCGCGTAAACTTCGTGTCAATAAACTTTTAACTCGCAAATCAGTTGATTTTCTCTAGACTTCTCAATGCTTATGTATTAGATATTTCTGCAATCATTTTGATTTTATTCTCATGTTTACGCATGATTTGAAAGCTTTTTTGGAAAATAATTTTAGACATGTACCTAAATTTATTTATTGCATTTTTTTAGTGCCATTGCATCAGGTGTCGGTAGTACAATCACCAATTTTCGGTACTGAGAGGTGTCTGCTTACGCCCAGTATGTTAATAATTGGATTACGGTGGATGCTCCGACAGGCCTCCTCCATATTTTTACATAATATAACAATTAATTTTATCACTTTTATTTATGTTAGAAAAGTATGACATTTTTCTTTTTTTTTATCTATAAATTTGGCAAGTTATTACCAAAAATGTCACAACTTAGGCTACTTTGATTTTTGAAGAAATATCAGGGTTCCGTGTAAAAATAAAAAACTATGAAATCTGACGCGAACAAAGTTGCGGGCACATCTAGTAATAATAATAAGCTAAATAATGAAACAGATCAACTAAAATGTAAAGTGCGACGAGCGGGAAGGATTAAATTTCATTAATATTTTTATGTATATGTATCGGATAGATCATCCCAAACAGAAACCAGCTGATACCAATAATTCTCTAACATATTTTCAATGAAATCTTACAAAAATAGATAATCCACATCAATGCACAACAACGTCATCTAAAATACTTCTACACAAAAAAAGGAGATAAACATAACATAAATAATTATAATATTATATTTAAGTAAGTGTAAGTGTTTCAGTCAATCGTCGAGCATCTACAAAATTTTCGCTAATAACAATAATAATAATAGTTTATTGCCACAAATAACAGTTACACAGTAATACATTTAAGATAATGAGTACAGTATAAAAGTGAGGCACAACAGATACTGATACTGCTTCCCATACTAAGCAAGGCTTGTATTATGGGCAGCAGTGTTCAGTCGTGGAGGTGAGTACAAAAAACTTGCGACATATTGTGAACGTTGCTGCTATCTTATCACTATACTGAATATAAACTAAAGCTTAAACGGGTTTTAGGAGCGGATATTCGACTTTAGACCACATACATGTCATCAAACAACTATTCGAAAAAGAATATAACATAGCTTTGACTGACTGACGTTTGGTGGATTACAGTAAAGCTTTTGATACGATAGATCATGAAAAAATATGGCAGGCACTTACACACCAAGACGTGGCAAATAAATACATCAGAATACAAAAAAAAATCCATGATAACACAGAGGCTAAAATAAAACTAGAGAAGGAAGATAAAGCGATTCAAATAGAAAAAGGCGCTTTGGCTGTTTTTGGCAATATTTTAATTTAAATTTTATGCACATTGGCACAAGGGCGGACTTAATGCTGTAAAGTGTAGCTAATGTTATACTTAGTGACAGATTGGTCAGTACCGCTGCTGAGTTCTGAGTCGATGACTGATCCAATGGCACCAATTTTTTTTAGAAAATGTAGGTATTTAGAATTACTTTTTAAAAGTGCTATAAAGTCATGGGTAAACAAATTTAAAAAAAAAAGATTAAATAAAAATGACTAACTATAAAAAAAAGCTTGCAAGCAACATTACACAGGGCTTTCTTTACATTAGCATTGAGTTTTCTTTTTGCATTAATATTGAGAAATCTGGACTAACTCAGCTGGTTTGTGGGTTGAAAGGACAATGATCCGAACTTTGCGCGCCTGTAGCTGCGTAGCTGGACTTTTGTCCCTATCCCCAGTTCTAAGTCGCGGGCAGAAGCAAGTTTGAAGTATTTCAACTATAAATAATATGTTTGTACACTGACCTTCTTTTTTAATTTATCAAGTGTTACCGGTTTCTTTTGTTTTATTTCTTCATCCAAATCTATTTCATCATCAGAAGTATCTGTGTCATTTAGCGATGCATTCATAGAGTCATCATCTTCATTAGTATTGTCGTCAGAAGTAATATCTTCTTTTAATGTATTACTTATATCCGTTACTTCAAGGTCTTGCGTTTCATTTTCTATCTTAATATTATCGCTTATATCTTCAATAAATAAGACGTCTACAGGTAAATCTATTTCTTCTTGTTTGATAATATCATTGTCTGTATTGATTAAAGGGTTTGTATTAGGTATTGTAATGTCGTCACCATCCTCGAAGTGGTAATAGTTCTCTGATCGAGAACATTTTAATGAAGATATTAGGTTTAATTTCTGTCTGTCTTCTTTTTTTATAAGGTCTGAAGTTATCTGAAATATATATACATAGATTATGTAAGGAAAGAAGCAAATAACTAAGAAAAACTGAGAGTACAGTACAGTGGCTTATGTAGTAATGGATTTTATTTCTTACCTCTCCATTTTTAGCAAATATATCAAGTAATGTAGCCTGAGCTATCATTCCCTTTTCAACAAATTTATAGAATTTTATAAGAATGGGTGCACATTGATAGCAGACATATTGTGGAAGACCCTCTATGTTGCAAGTTCTCTGAAAAATATAAGGCATTGTATGATTACCCACTTTAAGATAAAACAGTACCTTTTCAGAATTTGCATATGAACCACAGTAGTTTAATAAAAAGTCTCAAAAAGCTGAATAGAGTAATCAAAATAAAATACTGTTTTAAGCTTGACATACATTTCTTAATATGTATGGATAGCTTTTTTTAATATAAGTACATGAGTATATTATTTAAAAAAATATGTTATATATTATGTTATATTATATTATGTATTATATTCTGCGGCAGAAATTAGGTGAGGTCTAAGTTGTTTAGTATGGATGTTGTTGTTAAATTCAATTGAAATTAATTAAATGTTAGCTACTTTTAAAATTTCTGTATAACTAAATGGTTTGTTTAAAATATGTTAAATAATTTGTTTATAGCTTCATTATTTAATCTTGAATTTAGTCAATCTATGCATTAAAATGACAAAAATAAAATATTCTCACATTAAAACCAGTAATAGAATCCATACAGTTGCCTAAATGAGTGTCTTGTAAGCTATGCAGGTTGAGATCTGTTGCTAAGCAAATCCTGCAAGCTTCCACATTAGTAGCTTCAAAATTAGAGTTGAGCTGTAAACAAGCAATAGATAGAAACATTTTATTTTAGGTAAGGTCAATATGTACATTTATACATGTTGGGAAGAAGCTTAGTACTACAATAGTGGTGGCGGTAAGTGCCTCATCCCATTCTAAATTAAAACTCTTTAGGGCACACAGAGGGCATGCTGGACCTGTGTCCGCACATAAGCCTTCCGAAAGTACCAGATATTATTATACTCAACTTAGAGAGAAGTATAGCCGTGAAGAAAGAGACAGTTATATTAATAGTGTATTTATTTATAATTTAATCTTTAATTAAAAAACAGCACAGTAACACTTACGGGTAGGTTCATTGTAGGTATTGCATCTTCTTTAATTCTTATCCGACAACCTTCAAAATTAATGTGATCATTGCTAAAATGCATATTACATATCCTAGCATGCGCTGAGGGATTCCAGTTCGGACGGCCTATAGCTTTCGCCCATTTTGATTTTAGTTCTTCATTCCGAGGGAATCTATGAAATCAATGAAATCTTGGTTAGTTATTGTATAAAGGCAGGGAAAATCTTTTATGTTTATTTATACCTAGTACCTAATTTCTACAAGCCATACCATATGCCTTATATAGTTTGATCCTATGACTAAAATATGCAACTATTTAATAAGTAAGTATAAATTTGAAATTATATTTAGTGGATTCAGTGTACTTACGCATGAAACGATATCATAGAATTCGGATTTTTCTTCTTATCATTTCCATTACTATTGCAGCCTTTAACGCAACAATAGATCACCATATTGCCTGGTTTTTATTTCACTAAGTATAGCATAATGTACTCTGTGTTTCACTATTTGCTATTTTTCAACAAACAACAAAGTATTATTTTGGTTGTACAGTGATATTTATTACTGTAGTCTATGCATAGACCTAATACTAGAACACTAGAGTCTATGTCACTATTGTCAAATATTGTTAAATTGTCAAATATTGTTAAATTGTCAAAGATCATCAAAGACAATTTTAATTGAAAAATAATCGAAGAGAACTTTTTTGGTAGCAAGTAGCTGAAGTGTATTATATTGTCTATGGATAGCAAAGAGATTTTATAACTTAAGGTTGCCTTCACACCAGGCGGAAGATCCGTCGGCGGCGTCCAGGGGCAGCCCGTGTGTCGGGCCGGTCGGGCGTAAAGAATCACTTTTGGGAAATATCAAATGACAGTTATTAGGTATTACATTTGTCAAATTCCCGGTGTTCTGTGTAGAGATTAGTGATGTGCCGGATCTCTGTATCCGCGAATATCCGAGAGAAAAGAACAATCCACATCCCTATCCGTTACTTTTCGGCGGATCTTTACCTTAATAATTTTCATTAAATAGATAAAATTCTACTGGTTTATAAGACTAGGTAGCAAAAAAACTATTAAATTCCATTCAAATTATATTATTTATTATAATAACAGATACACAAAATTATGGCAGTAAGTAAGTAGTAGATGAAATGAAAACGGTTTTTAAGTTTTTATTCTTCAAACGGTATGGCCGGTAGCAGCTTGCCCTCACATTTCCCAAACCCTATTCTGATGCCGTTATTATCTACGCAGAACCCGCGAAGAGTCACCGTGTCTCCATCTTGAATGAATTTTCTTTCTTCACCTGACAATAGACGAATTGGCTTCGTACCTTTCCACGCGAGTTCTAACATGCTGCCGAAAGAATCGGACGCCTGTGAAATGACAAAAGTATAATTTTTATATTCTATAATATTAAGATGCGAAAATTTGTTTTATCTATTGATGTAAAGAAAGTCAAGGGTCATCATCATATCAGCCCAATGAAGTCCACTGCTGGACACAGGCCTCACCTAACCTCCACCACATAAATTGTGGGGAAAGCGTTTGCCCAACAGTGGCCTATAATGAGCAGACAGCAATATCACTACAAAACCATGACTTTTACTGTCTTGACTTAAACACACACAGAACACCAAACTCACTTCGCCACTAATAGTGCCAGATCCCAACAAATCTCCAGGTCTAATATTACAGCCCGTGACTGTCTGCTGAGCTAACTGCTGCTTCACCGTCCAGTACATATATCGGTAGTTAGATCTGCATACTGTTGTTGTCACTGGAGATTTTTCACCTGGAACAAATATTTATAAAGTTACTAGAGGTGAGGGGGGCTTCGCTCCCATCGGTCTTTATTTGCTCAGCTCCTATTAGGTGTAGCGTAATGCTATATAGCCTATAACCTTTCTCGATAAATATATGGCTATTCAACACTAAAATAATTTTTCAATTCGGTTCAATAGTTTCTCAGATTAGCACCATCAACCAAACAAATAAAAAACTCTTCAGTTTTATAATCTTTATATATATAATTCTTCTGTACGTGTCTTGTCTTGACAGAGAACTCCTCCTAAAGGGCTCAACCGATTTGAATGAATTTTTGTGTATGTGTTCAAGTGGATTCGAGGATGGTTAAGACAAAAAAAAAATCGATTGGTATATCATGCAGGACAACGTCTGTCGGGTCCGCTAGTATTAGTATAGATTTGTCATAAGCTCAAAGTAGCCATATCCATAGATCGATTATAATACCCACCGAAACCCATCTGTGCACTAACGGCCCTTTTCAATTATGACCTTCCATTATAGGCCAGTGATTTACCTTCTTAAAAATAGGCTATATATTGCCGAAATATCACGCGGACGAAAGCTTGTTATATAAAAAGTGTACTTACTCGTAATATCAACTTCCAACTTTATATCAAAGTTGAACTTATCGTCATGTCGGAGGTACGAGAACGGTGTCGGTTCCTGAGGGAAGTTGTCCACGAGGAACGGCTTCAGCGCTTCCACTGTTACTACCCAGGGAGAGATGGTGGTGCCCAAGTTCTTCGCTGTGAACGGACCCAAGGGGATGTACTCCCATTTCTGGATGTCTCGAGCTGGAATAGAGGTTATTATGTTAATTTTGCCTGTAGCCTTGGTTTTAGCCATATTATAAATGAAACTAACTGTGTTTATATGTTGTTCAGTGTTCCTCATATCAGATATCAGAAACCAGGGGCCAAGTGTGCTAACACTATCGTACGATGGTCTCTTTCGACAGCTGTGATTGGCTTATTAAGTCAATCGCGCCATATTGCCGGCCTGTGATTGGTCCAACGGTCTGCACGACGTGTGTAAATTATCAAAATCGACCACCTGGTAAGCTCTATTTTTACTAAATTTATTACCCTATCTATGGAATCTCAACTTTATGACATCAACTTAAAATTCAAAATGAACATTTTAGTACTCACCACTCCAATCATTCATAAGTACAAATCCAAAGATACGGTCCTCGGCTTCCTTAGCGGTGATTCTCTCTCCAAGTTTAGTGGGAGGTCCTCCTACGAATGTTGCCATTTCAAGCTCAAAGTCCATCAGACGAGAGGGACCGAAATGGGGGTCCGCACCTGTAATTTATAAGGTTATACTTATGGTAATAACATCACTGAATACCAGCCGTAAGAAAGGAATCGGAACCCGAAAATATAAAAATTAGCAACAGCCCGGGGCTTCGGTCTCGTGGATCTACTCCGCTTCTATTGGTCGCAGCATGATGTTTTATAGCCTATAGCCTTCTTCGATAAATGGGCTATCCAACACCAAAATATGTTTTCAATTCGAACCAGTACTTCCTGGGTTTTGCGCGTTTAACCCAAAAAAAAACCCTTGAACTTCATAATATATAGCCAAGTTAAAAATCTGTCAAATGAGTTACCTTGAGTTTGAGTTGAGAGATCTTAAGAAAATCTAGAGTGAGTATTTTTTTTCACTTTATAATAAAATTCATCTTACCTTCAACAGGTTGCGTCTGACCATAAGGTCTGTGGATGGGTGTGCCGGATATGACGACAGAACTAGACCGGCCGTGGTACCCAACTGGAAGTTGCTTCCTGTTGTCAACATAATTTCGTCACAATCTAATGTTTTTCTGAGGTTAATTTGATCCTGATTCTGACAATATAAGAGATTTACCAACCACGTATAACGTTCGTTTTTTTTGCGATCTGTTAGGCAGGTAAAGTTGTCGGCCACCCACAACCTTTACCTGCCGAACATATCGCTGGTTTTAAGCGGTTTAGTGAGGCCTCTGTCCAGCAGTGGACGTCATTTTGCCTATATTATGATGATAATATGAGGCAGGGCACAGCGAGTAACCTTATCCCATCAGTTTTATCATTAATTGTCGGATTGTTAAATATATACCTTCAAAAGGTTTCACAGTAGTGACTCACCAGTTAGGAAATAATGCGTTTTCTTTGCCCCTAAACATGATTCCAACATTAGTGGCGTGATGTAGCGACGAGTAGAAGTCTGTGTAGTCACCGATTTCCGCCGGTACGTACATTCGAACATCACTCTGCTTGATGAAAGCCCTGAAAAAAATAGTTCTTAGAAAACATACATAGTGTCACGCTTTTTCCCCCGAAGGGATAGGCAGAAGTGCATCACAACCACATTTCCCCAGCTGAGCTAGGTCCTATGTAATAAGTGCCTAGTGCCACTTACCGAGAAAATTTTATAACTCGGGGTTGATACTGAGAATTTCATGACTGAAAAACCTAATAAAGTTTTGTCCAACCCGGAAATCAAAGCTTAGACACTCCCTCTACGCTACCAACGCAGCCAAAAATTCTAAAAATTCTTTTCATTTTAAAGGAAGATAAGAAGGCTAAGGTGCAAGAAAAGACCTTACCTTTGCCTAAGGTCACTGTCATTTTGAAGTGTGGGGTTTGATACATCTAGCAGTTTCTGTATTGTCGATCTAGCTTCAATCCAGTGCGGTCTTGTAAGGCTCATAAAGTCATTCAGCTTATCTTGCTGCAAATATATTCAACAAATTTTATAACAAAAATATAGTAAAGGACCCATGGTTAACCCTTGCGGTACTCTCAATAATTTCGTAAGTGACGATTGACACGGTGTTTTAAATATTTAAGTTAAGAAATTCAACTATAAATCAAAGAGTAAGATTAAATTTTTTTATTTAATTTTGCTATGTTCAAAATTAGGTGTCCCGCAAGGGACAGTCCTGAGCCCAATAATAAAGGATTGTCTGAAATAAAACATGAAAATTCAACATGTAATACTCGAGAACATTAATTAATTAATTTACTTAAAACACATAAAATGTTTGGTATTTGATAAAATAATATAATATAATAATATACACGATATAAAACTGCTATATCACGCTATGTATAAATTATATTATTAGTAGCAAAACAACATGATACCAGTTTGTCACTAGTTTATATCGGTGTCATTAGTAGACGTTATATTCGAATTAATTAAGTGGATAAATAAATAATAATTACGATTAGTCCGGTTAGAGTTGAGTTCATACATGTATTACCGCCGCCGCATTGATTTTATAAATGAAACATTAAAAATTATAGCTAAACTAAAAATTAACTAGGCATTGTAGTGGTCTCAATGCAATTCATGATTTAGATTCTATCACGCTTGCCTTCTGTTAGGGTAGGCAATAAGATATTTCCAATAGGCCCGGTTGTATGTCGTACGTACGAATCATGTACAGGTACATTTATTTTTAACCCTGGACGCAAAAAGTTATTATAAAATTGACGTGTCTGTGTGTCTGTCTGTCATCGTAGCTCCTAAACGAATAGGTCAATTTTGATTGGATATTTTCTTTGAAAGCTGACATGATCGTGATGGTTCTTAAATATATTTTACGGTGCAGCCAGTTCAAAATCTCGAAGGTACGACATGTTACGAGTAAAATTTTTAATATTGCTTTTTTTACATACTTTCATTATTCTAAATCATAGTACCTATCTTCTACTTATCGTGTGGGCTTGAGGCAGTGTTAGAATTTATCAAGTCACTCAGAATACTTCCAACTTGACTTAACGACTACCGCATTAAGTGGTAACCGGGACCAACGGCTTTACGTGCCTTCCGAAGCACGGAGACGCTCGAGAATGAATTTGCCACAAACGATCACCCATCATGGACTGACCTTGCTGAGTGTTGCTTAACCACAATGCTACGAGTACCTATAGTAGGTGTGCCTTGTTTATAAGTTATAACTTATCGCTACATAATAGATAAATATGCATGAGTTGTTTGTTTCAATAAACTGGTTGTCTATGTCTATAAATACCTTGAAAACATCCTGTTTGTCCTTCAATAGGGGTCCGTCGAACAAATGTGCAACCACATGCAGGTCTAAGATCCATTCTCCGATAGCGACTCCAATGTGTTTCTCATTCTATAAAGTAATTCGGTATTAAGTTCACATGATAACGCTACCAAATTTAATAGCTTTGGTATTCTATGGTTGTTACTGAAACGTAGTGTCGTTTTAACTTGGTGCATTTTAATGAACCATGTCAAGTCAGTCAGAAGTCATTTTAACAGTCTTATTGCTTAGGAAATAAAGTTTAATTTTTACTTAACGTTTGATGTATATAAAAAGTTATATTACTTACGTTATTAGCTGATGTGAAGACTCCAAAAGGTAGATTTTCGATCGGAAAATCCGTTGCAGGCGAATATTCGATAAACGATTTCATATTTACGTGTTTGTTCGTTGAATGTCAATCGGAAAGTGTTTACTCCGACTAGTGTTGTAACCAGTTCTTATGGAAATAACTTGAGCCGGTTTCTGGACTAGATAATATATGTACCAGTAGATATCAATGCCAAGTTCATCTAATGACCTCACAATGACAAATGTTATGCAAGTGAAATTAAAATGAAAGCGAGAATGGTTCAATGCCCTGTCTACGACAGCAGTTAATCATTTTGTAGGTTAGGTAAGTAAAAAGTTTTTAGTTCCTATCTGTACATTATCATTGTTTATTTAATATATTCAGTAAATATGCGAGATAAGAATGAATTGAACTAATTCGTCTCAGATGTTTCAGCTGTTTTTAGGTACTACTCTACCAAAACAATTAGGCATATGACATAGTGCGGGTTGGTAGATCAGACATACATAGTTGTTTTCTACTTATTTATTTCTTAATCCTAACTTCTAATCTCTTTCTTATTTTTCTAGGGTATGTTTTCCTAACGATGTGTCTCTTCACCGTCACCAGATGATACATGTCACTTGAATAGTACAATCGAGTTAATTAATATATTGGCACCATCAAGGATTCAAAATATTGTGACCGTTGAAAAGCTCAATAAATACTATAGAACCTATGGATCAAATACATGTCATGTGTGAATGGTTCAATGAAAATATGCTGTACATTATGCAATAAGTTATAGTCACCCTTTTCAACAAAAATATCTAATGATGGTGCCAATATATTAATGAACTCGACTGTACATATAAGTAAATTCCACAAACTGAAATCCAATTGGTACTTACTGCCGCCGGTCGGAATCGAACGCTGACCGCATGATTTGCATGGCGGTCACCCATTCGGCTACGATCGGTCGAGTATAGGTAACTTATGTAAGGAGCCAGTAAGTATTTTTGTAAAAAAAATATTTATTTTCAATTGAACAGCAACAGAAAATATGCGTTTTCTTTTGCAATCTCGTCCAGTCAACGCCTTTATTTACCCCACTTGCATGGTGAATATAGCCTATATGTATGTAGGTAAAATCTTTATGAGACCTCCACCATAACAAGCAACTCAACTAGAAGCTTAGAACTAAAGCCTAAGGGACACTTGCCCCGGTCGGCGAAGATCGGCGGACTGACCCTCTCTATATAATAAAAGAAGACACGGTACCTACTGTTCCATCAATGGCAGATTAGTGACTGGTACTATCTGAGACTTGAGGTGACATAAAAATATTTTAACAAAATTTCGAATAGGCTAAACTGTCACGAATGTACCTGTACAGTGGATCTAAATGCTGTCCTATTGTTATAGGTAGGTATTTAACACACATAGAATCAGAGTAACGAAGATCATCCTTGTGACGTCATTATTGCACAAAAAGCCGTGTCAGATTACATTAGACACTTACCTGCCAGTGTGCTCAACTAACGAAACAAAACAACAAAGAAAAAAGATATAATATAGAAAACTATTTATTACATACAAGTAAGCAAGTGAATAATAATAATTATTTACACGTTGAAGTTAACTTTAGAGAGAACGCTGCTTTTGTACCGACGGATTGTACTGTAGATACTGGCCTTGTACTCCAGTAAACTGTGCGATGTACCCGTGACTGCCTAGAAACAATTTGTATGTAGTATACACTAATCATCATCTTCATTCCAGCATGTTATCGTCCACTGCTGCACATAAACCTCGCCTAACTTTCATAGTCATAATCTATATTTCATTTGGATCAAATACATGATGGCCGATGGGGGAAAAAGGTGCTCGAATGGCGGCTATGTATTGAAAGGCGCAGTGTGGGACGGGCCCCCATCAGACGGATCGGCGACCTGGTCAGGGTTGGCGGCATAGGACCATTCGCAGTGGCGTATATTAGGTGAGGTCAATATTCAGCGGTGGACGTCGTGGGGCTATGATGATGATATGATACATAAGAACATCATACAAAGCCATAAAAAAGGTGTCAGCAAATTTGCAAAAGGCCAGTTCACTGCCAGGGCAACTTTTTGGCGGATGCCGTTTTGCGGTGCGGATTCGGTTGACTGGTCGCCACTCGAGAATCCATTTCGTCCTTCTAGCTATGTGCCCTGCTCACTGTGACTTTCCAGTTGAGCTATGCCTATAGCTTAATTTTCCTACGGATCTCCTCATTTCTGATTCGATCTCGTACCGGGGTCGGTATAAAACTGTATTGGGTTTTCCTTTCATAAAATTCTCAGTCTCAACCCGGTGGAAACGAGCCCAGTATGAGGCAGTAGGCTCACACTGAGGACCTGACGTAGCGTCACGTTCGTTGTATGTATAAAAATTGAGAGTGTTGAGAAGCTGGAGATATTCAGATGGATAGATCAATGTTCTGAGGTGTATTAAAAAGTAAATAATAATATAATTATTCTAATCATACTGTGGACTACTCTATTTTTTACATATAGTCTACAGATACTCTTTACAAAATTACTCTCACTTTAAAATCAAAAGTTACTATAGCACACACTACTTTGCAAGATTTTATTTTATAAGAATCATTTAGGCCATCTAATATATATACTAATTAATGCTGAAGAAAATCTTCAGCTCTTCGTTTGTTTGTTTGAATGAACGTTAGGATCTCAGAAACTACTGGTCCGATTTGAAAAAATCTTTTAGTGTTGGATAGCCCATTTACCACGGACGGTTATACATATCTAACATCACGCTACGGTTAATAGGAGCTGAGCAGTGGCCAAATAAAGAAAGACGGGAGCGAAGCCCCGCGTAAGTTTTAGTATGATATAAGAATCAGTAAACAGCTCCTATCCTATCAAAGTCTGAATGGTCCGGAGGATAGGTTTTGGATGAAATTGAAATTTGGAAACAATACAAATAATTAACTAAAACATTTAATAAATTATTTATTCTGTGACAAAAATTACATAGATGTTTTAAATTAAGTGAAAAATAATATTAAGAAAATTCAGTGTTTTTCGCAAGCGGAAAACTCACTGTATATTCTAAAATGCGTTATGCGATTCAGTGTTCAATTCAGTGTTTCTTTTAATTGCGACGTTCAATTTGTATCAAACCACAGTGTTTAATCTCAGTAAGTACTTATCATAAAACTATATTAATATAATAATATTTTAACACATTCACACAGCGCCATCTAGTCCCAAATTAAGCAATTACATTTGCTTGTGTTATGGGTACTAAACAACTGATATACTACACATTTTTTTTGCCTCGGTGGCGCAGCGGGATTTGTATACGATTGCTGTGCAAGAGGTCCCGGGTTCGATTCCCGCGTCGGGTGAAAATGGTATTGGGTTTTTTTATCATGAAATTCCAGTATTGAAATTTTCCCGGAGTTTAGTAAACAAATGTTCCCGGTTGATGACAATAGGCTCGCCCCCTATTTCATGGGACCAAAAACATAGCTGGCGAAATGTGGGTGTGGAACATTCTGCCTACCCCTTCGGGGAAAAAGGCGTGATGCTATGTTTTTTTTTGAAAATACATACAAATTATTGATAAATTACATCCAGACACAGAACAAACCACCATGCTCAAAGATTTGTCCTGGGTGGGAATCGAACCCACGACCTCCGGTCAACCAACAGGCCAGTCATAATATTGACTTATAACAAATCCTTCTTATTCGTAATCTACATCTACACTAATATTATTTATTTATCCTAGAGGAAATATTTGTATTTTTGTATGTAACAAATGAGCTTAAAAACTACTGGACCGATTTCAAAAATTTTTTTGCCGTTGGAAAGTTACATTATCACTGTGTAACATAGGCTATTATAACGCCACACTACGGCGACTTATAGTAATATAATATAGTAAAAGATGTAACGATTTAACTTTCCCTAGGTATAATGATGAGTTATTTGAAAACTATATTTTGTGTTGTGTTTCTGCTGGTCAATAGTGGTATCCATAGCTCATTGGGGAGGGAAGGTGTTCTAATAGGTCGGCACGGTAATTCCCATTTGTTCTATGGAACATGACGTCATTGGACAAAATGTGACGTTTTCTTCCGTTTTTGTTCCATAGAACTACATACTAGCTCTTCGCCCGACTCTATTGCCATAGAACAAAATGGGAATCATTAGTTTGACACTATAATTAATTATTTTCTAGTGGCCAGTAGATAAGCAGTTAAAGACTCATTTTCCTTGTTCCATAGAACAATTTGAGAAATATAAGCAGACTGGCCTGTTGGTCTAGTGGTTACTGACCCGGACTGCTAAACCGGAGGTCGTGGGTTCGATCCCCACCTAGGACAAATCTTTATGTGATGAGCATAAAGGTTTGTTCTGTGTCTGGGTGTAATTTATCTATAACATGTATGTATTTACAAAAAAAAAAGTTATTTAAGTAGTATATCAGTTGTTTAGTACCCATAACACAAGCAAATATAATTGCTTAATTTGGGACTAGATGGCGCTGTGTAAATGTGGTAGAATATTATATTATATATTATAAGTATTAATAATAATAATAATAATAATAATAATCTTTATTGTACACACCATAACACAAAGGACATAATTACAGTAAAGTTCACTTATAAACTAAGCACATACAATGGGCGGTCTTATTGCTTGCAGCAATTTCTTCCAGACAACCGTGGTATGGATTTAATGGTCGAAGAAGTGTAAGTTGTTGGCGTGTTTTAATAAACTACAAATAGACATAAACACATATATATATATATATATATATATATGTAAAAACAGGTAAAAAATTAAATAATAAGTATATATATTTAAAAATACATATAATAAACATATAATAATTATAAAAATACATATAGTATACATACAATTAACAAGTAGGAGTAATATTAGTTACAACGATAGATAATAGTCTTTTACCATTATTTTAAAAGAAGAGAGAGATTGAGCACGCCTAATCTGTAATGGAAGTACATTCCACAGACGCGTAGCAAGAACTGTGAAGGAATTGTCATAGAAGACTGTGGAATGCGATGGCATTTTCAATCTAAGATTTTCCGATGATCGTAAGGACCTTGAATGTGTATCACGTAGGAACTCAAAACGTTCTTTAAGATAGGAAGGTGTAGAAGGGTTAAACAATATGTTATACAATAAAGACAGGACATGAGCATTCCGGCGAAGTCGTATGGGTAACCACTTGAGCTGTTTACGAAATTCAGAGACATGATCATACTTACGTAGACCAAATATAAATCTAATACAAACATTTTGAAGTCGCTCAAGTTTGTCTAGTTGGTTCTCGGTGAGGTCTGGATAGCTGGCATCCGCATAATCAAGGATAGGAAATAACAGGGAGTTAGCAAGCGCAGTTTTGGTGGCGATAGGTAGAAAATTTTGCAAGCGTCTTAATGACCCTGCTGAGGCAAAGATCTTACGACTTACCTCTTGCATTTGTGGAGACCAGGACAGTTCCGAATCAATAACTAAACCTAAGTTTTTGACCTTATTGCTATAAGGTACAGTGGTACCATCAAACACAATTGGGGATAGTTGCGTCCACTCAATTTTACAAACTTTCCTAGAGCTACCGACAATAATGGCCTGAGTCTTAATCGGATTTACTTGAAGTCCATGTGATCTACTCCAGAGGCTTATAGAATCAAGGTCTTTATTTATGGTGTCCACTGCTTGTTTTAATTTGTCTAGAGGAGCCTGATAATAAATTTGTAAATCATCTGCATAAAGGTGGTAGGACGAAACAAGTTGTTTTGATATGGAATTAATAAATATTGCGAAGAGTAAAGGAGAAAGAACGCCACCCTGAGGGACACCAGCATACGTATCACACCATGAAGAAAAAGTATCTTCGATGCGTACACGCTGTCGGCGGCCACACAGGTAACTACGAAACCAATCGATTACTGTTGGAGATATGTTAAGCGAGCGTAATATGTTGATCAATATGTCGAAATCAACCGTATTAAATGCATTGGAGAAATCTAAAAGAACGAGAATGGTTAGATTTCCACATTCCATGCCGTGTCGTATGTCATCCGTAATATTAACCAAGGAAGTGACGGTACTATGCCCAGGACGGAAACCAGACTGGAAAGGATTAAGGAGATTGTTTCTGCCTAGGAATGGACTAAGTTGATTATGAACTAATCGTTCAATAACCTTGGAAAGGAAAGGTAAAATGGATATGGGACGATAATCGGAGCATGATATGGGAATAGGTATTTTGGGTATAGGAGTGACTTGACCATTTTTCCATAATTTTGGAAAAACGCCATTGGATAGGGAATAGTTAAGGATATGCGTTATAATAGGAAGGATTAGGTCAAGGATAGGAAGAATCATATTACGGCTGACACAGTCACTTCCAACAGCATTAGATGTGATTGCCATAATGCCCTTCCTAACATCACAATCAGTAAATGGATCAATAACAAACGGTGGGTGACTAGGAGTTGGAAGAGATGAAAGATAATCTATTGTATTTAATTTAGTTGTCCTGTCAAAATTGGACGAAGCAGAGAAGTGCTGATTGAGTTGATCAATTTTAATATTTTTTGGCAAATTAGTATGACGTGTCTTGCCAACTCCTAATGTTCGAAGAAATTTCCAAACCTTAGCGGGGTCCCCGTTCTGGACTGAAGTGTGAATGTGTTGGCGTTGTGCGTCCCTACACACCCTGTTGCAGTGATTACGAATTTTGGTATATGTTTCTAATTTTGCGTCGGTAGGTCTTGTTTTATATCTAAATTTAGCTGCATCTTTCTTTGCCATAAGTTTTTTAATGTCGCTGGTCAGCCATGGTGCAGGAGCATGCCTAATTTTTACAGGTCGGACAGGAGCATGTTTATCATATAATGTAATCAATGAGACCGTAAAAATATCAACCTTTTCGTCTACTGACACGGATGACACGAGTGATGTCCAATCAATATTTGAAGCATCTTCACGCAGGTCGGATGTATTCATACCACCAAAATTACGTTGCATAAGGATTTTGGAACGAGCCTTCGGGGGGCGAATTTTATATGAGAGGTATATTAAATCGTGATAAGAGAACGCGTCAGCAGAGCATTGACCATGCTTTGCAACGTGTTCTCTAGATGACACCAATATAAGGTCAAGAAGCGAAGGAACAGAATTAGGGAAATGGTGCGTGGCACTAAGAGGAAGGACATGTAAATTAGAGGATTCCGCTATTGCAGAGAGGGATGAGGAACGGGAATCATTTTTCTGTAGACATGTGTTAAAATCACCCATAATAATGATGTGATCATAGGAGGGGACAAGGTCTTCTAATAGGTTTTCGAAGGAAGAAAAGAAGTTTATGCGTAAGGAAGGACAATAATACACACCGAGTAGGATTTTTGTGTGGTGAAGTTCCAGCTCAATAAAAAGATGCTCACCGGCATTTGATGGTGGCGGTTGGGAAGACATATTAATGATGTTGAAGGAAATATGCGACCGAATATATATGGCTACACCACCGCCGCCACCAGCCGTACGATCATTTCGTATGAGCTGGAAACCAGGGAGGGAGTACAGTGTGGATGGGAGACATGGTTTTAGCCAAGACTCAGAGATAAGGATCGCATGTAAGTTCTTACAGTCGAGGCCAGCCAGCATATCCGGGAAATGAGCCGGAATACTTTGTGCATTGATGTGTACAACATTAAAATTCTTAGATACATCGGAAAACTGAGATTCTAAAGTTTCAGACAAGGACGGTATACTAATGAAGCTATTGTCACTGCTGACAGAGGTGACTGAGATAAAACTATCATCACTGCTGTCAGTCATAAAAAACGGAATAAAAGAAGAACGTCGGAACTATAATAATAAATAAATAAATAAATATAAATAATAAATATCTTATAATATATTAATATGTTTGAGCTTAAAAAATTACGTTATCCACCTGCCAGTTGTGTGTGATAACTTTATAAAATAATTAATTTAAATTTGAAACAAGTGAAAATTTTAAAGAAACAATATAAAACACAAACAATACAAAAATATTAAACTAACATAGTTTGAAAACAATATTTAGATAAATGACATGAAAATAATAATAAAGAAATGATACATAGCTACCGTTTGGTAAAAGAAAAAAAAAGTAAAAATAAAAAAGTATTTCAAGATAAAAAACATAAATTATTTAAGAAATTTAAAACAAAGTAAGAATTGAAGTGAAACGGAACGGAATAAAAATTAGTACCAAGATGTCAAGAATGACTTTGACAGTTATGACAGATTTGACACAATAGTTTAGAAATAAAGTTGTTGAGTGTGAAAGTAAAGGTAGATAAATAATTAGTGATAGAAATGATATACTGCGAAAAAGAAGGTACAAACTAAAGATAATAAATAAAAATACCCGGTAGCTTTACAATGGAAACAGAAACAGTCCTACTTCTTGGATGAAGCCGCCCTTCTAGCCTTTGTTGGCGCTGGTTTCACTGGCTGCTTTGGAGTCTCAACAACATTAATCCCAGCTAGATCGCCGGACGAGACAATTCGATGCCGGGTACCATCCGCACCAAGGACATAGATGTAGCCCTCTCTGGTCCAACATTTGGAGATCCCGAACTTTTCGCGTGCCTCTAAAAAGGTTTTGTGGCGCGTCCGGGTCAGAAACTCCGAAATGGTTACTCCGGTACCTTTGAGTTCAGTCTTTGCAAACCACATCCTATCTCGCACTGCAACCGACTGAAACTTGACAAGAATTGGCCGCGGCTTATGTGGAGAACCTTGTCGCCCCATTCTGTGGCAACGTTGGATATCTGCAGGCGCAAAGGTATCGACCTTAAGTTGCTGTTTAACAGTGTCAGCAACAACCTGTGCAAGTTCTTCCCCTTTGGACTCCTCAATGCCATGGATTAGCAACATCTTCCGCCTGCTGCGTGTCTCCATGCTGTCAACTTCGCGGGAGAGGTTCTGCAGCTGCTTCGAGAACATCTGTAGTGTCTTCAGAGTGAACGCTTTAAACTCAGCGAAGTCCGCTGCTAAGGTCCCAACATCTGAAGGACACTTCTTTTGAAGATCGGCTTCAAACTTAGACATCCGTTCTTCATAGTATCCGTGAAAGTCATGAACTGAGACCTCCATTATATATGAGTTTGCCTAGGTTATTCTTCTAATGTGTTGTGTTGATGAAAAAGTGCTTGGAGTTGGTGGACCACACTTTACCAGCAGGTATTAAGTGTTAATAATTTATTTTTATCATTAAAAAGTTATGATTATTTAAAAATACTATTTATTTAAATTATTTTAAGAGCACATGTATTAAATATGACTTGTAGTTTTGACTACCCACCAACCCAATATTACATGTTCTATAGTACAAAATAGGAAAAAAATGTCTCATTTTGTCCAATGAAGTCATGTTCCATAGAACAAATGGGAACTACCGGGTCAGCAACGTACATTTTAATGCCCCTGGTATTATTTATTTTTGGGTTAGATGCCATTAGAGGGTCCTTTACTTCGTCGACCAATTACTGACCTATAGTAGCGCCCATACATACACTTAGAAGTACTTCTAGGGTATATGGGTTTCCTCACGATGTGTTCCTTCACCGTTAGCAGATGGTAAGTCACGTGACTAGTACATACTAGCAATACAACAGTACAAATAGCAATACTGCCGCCGGTCGGAATCGAACTCGGACCGCATGACTTGCGCGCCAGTCACTTATCCGTTGGGCCACCATCGGCTACGGTAACCACTTACTATCGGACGAATCGTAAACTTGTTCGCCATTTAAATATTTAAAAAAAAAACCAAAGCTGTTTACGTTTTACATCTGCTTGACTACAGTACTAAGATTTGGCTAATTTTGTTACTTCAGGCACTTAAATTTGTTTGCACTTTAATTTTATTAATTAAGTAGGTATAGCTTATCATGTAAACAACTAAAGCTTAATTTATTACCATTATTTTCTTAACCTTTTCACCGCCACGTCAAATCGGTATCGCCGTGTCTTGAGCGCCAAGCTTTTAAAATACAGTACATTTTTGACGTGCCACGCCGTCATGGTGAGCACATTTTCATTTTACGTGCATAGACGTCTCTGGCGTTAAAAGGGATAAAGGAGCTAAGCTGTTAGTATTCATCTTGTAAATATTATTGTTCTCTTTAAGTGCTAGGTTGAACTTGCGTTTCCCGCGAGCGGTAAAATCACTAAACCACGAAACCGCTCGAAATGCAGGCACTGCCACTAAAAACCGCTAGTGCAGCCGCTTGTATTGATTAAAATAAATTGAGTGGTTAAAATTATATAAATATAATATAAATGAACTGAAATGAAACTGCAGTGTTTTACCACTGATATATAAGTCAGTCTCACAAAATTATCATTCAGCTGAAATTATATATATTAGGAGAAAAATCAGTAGCAACAAATGACCAAATGATCATTTTATTAGAACTAATCCTATTATATTAATCCTACTGATCTGCTCACTGCTCTATTGCAAAGAAATATGTTCAAGAAAATACTGACCTTAAAATATCTTATAGACTTATAACTAAAATTATTTAAAAATGCCTTATTTTTGTGGTTCAGCGTACATTGACAACCAATATTCAGAGTGTGTACTATGATACTTAAGTATACAGTTTAAAAAAGAACAGCTACGTCAATGAAACAGGTAGCTGCAACACAGAGATATAAAGTAGCCGTTGTACGCACGTACGTACGTTTGCGTGTACGTGTACGTGCTGTATTTTATGTACGTAACTGTAATTTTTTTAAACTGCATTTACAATAACAACACTACAAACTAAGCTATTCTAAATACATTAAGTGCTATCTTACTTTCTTTTTCAATATCTACCTTTACCACCACGCAAAGTTGAGAAAAAAAACGTATTTTGCTATTATGACTCTTATCTTTTTCACAAAGAGTGTAATATTGCATAACTACTAGAATATATTTAAAACATTTCAAATGTTTTGTTAGTTCAAAACCAACCTTGCTACCCAGTCTTTATGTTGATATTTATATACAAGAACTCTCGTGGTGGCAATTAAATGTTGTATCATGGTGTCAGATAATAAATTCACGAAATATTACACTCACATTTCACCAGTAACGTTTCCAAATAGAGGGAGACTCTTGGCAAAGATCGAAGGCGCCGGTATAGCACCTACAAAATAAAATCGATATCACCAGCGGCCACGCGAATTTGAACTTTATTATTGAACAATTAGATGTCCTTATACTTACCGTTGCAAATGTAGCACAGGAATGGCATTTTATGAGTTATGATTATATTTAGCTGTATTACATTAGCCTTAGAGTTTATTGTCGCTTGAATTAATTGCAAAAGAATGCAAGATAATTTTAATCAGTCCACCACAACAAAAGAACATGTGAACCTGTATTGAACTGACAAACTTCAAACGAAATGAAATTTTAAACTAATTTTTATATGTAGACGTAGTAAAATTTTCATATTTTTTTAATTCTCATAATATTATAGTGTATTCGCGTTAAGAATATAGTGACTCATCGTTATCAAGCCGTGTACACATTGAACATTTAAAGTTAGCCCCTCAAATAGTACGGACGCGTCCTTTGTTTTAATTGGTGTAGGCTCAAACAAAAAATATATTGCTGCCCCTAACATTTATACAAATATATGAAGTAAAACTTTTATTTTGCAAAAACCTAACGCAATAATCTAAAATACTGTACATTTTCACCCCAGTATGAATACGTCTTTACTTTGCAGTTGCACTGGTGAGATACTATTTTCTTAACGCAAATAGACTAAGATATAACCTTTATTGACAACAGTAGGTAGAGACATAATCCAAGACAACCAACATTACCCGCTTAACTCGTATACGCATTCGAAACCGTGCACGTGCAAGCATTAACGTGCGAATTAGTACAAACACAATTTGACACCTATTTTTATAGCTACCCATACATTATACACAGCGTATATAGTAATTATTTATTTATTGTAATTCATAACACCATTATACAACACTATATCTACTATTCTATCTGTCTACTGAACAAAAAATGAAGTCTTATCTACACATGGTCGCGTCGATCTGTTGTAAGCCAGGTAATGTCAATTTCAGTTTCCTCCTGTAAGCTGGGTCGTCGGCCAACGGGTTCTTCTCCAAGTATATCGTAACAAGTTTCTTGTTATCTTTAAGATATTCCACTGATGCCCAGTCGGATATCTGGTTGTTGTTAAGCTGTAGAATATAGATTAAAGTTATCAGTTTACTTAAACGATTAGATAGAATTAGGATGATGAGCCTCTAACACAGTGTTTTTCAAAAATTTTTATTTGACGCCCCTTATTATTGCTATTACACTCCTGAATCTCGTTACTACCCCCAAGGGTTTTTTATCGCCGATTTTGAAAAATAATCTATGAGGTATTATGATTATGTATTGCCCTTTTGATAGAGTGTAAGTCTATTACGTTTGGAATAGCTCACTTCATCTCATGGCTCTCATTACACACCAATATAACATGTAACTAATTTATAATATAAATGAATTCACGTTGTTAGATGTACTAAAACTCGAGAACGCCTGAACCGATTTGGCTAATTTTGGTTTTTGATTTTAGAAGTTAATAGATTTAAATGGTTAGAAATTATAAAGAAATTGCAAGGAATGGAATGGAAAGGAATGTAGTAAAAACAACTATTTTATTTTCCCATATAAACTGTTCATACCTGTCAATCTCAATCTCTATAATTATGGAATAATAATAATAATATTCTACCACATTCACACACACGCCATCTAGTCTCACAGTAAGCAATTATATTTGCTTGTGTTATGGGTACTAAAAAACTGATATACTACTTAGATACAGTTTTTTTTTGTAAATACATACATATTATATATAAATTACACCCAGACACAGAACAAACCTTTATGCTTATCACACAAAGATTTGTCCTGGGTGGGGATCGAACCCACGACCTCCGGCTTAGCAGTCAGTCAGGGTCAGTAACCACTAGACCAACAGGCCAGTCGAAGTTCCAAAAAGGAACTGTCAATGACATTTCAATATTATAAAATTAAAAATTAGTTCACCG
Source organism: Laspeyria flexula (assembly GCA_905147015.1). NCBI lineage: Eukaryota > Metazoa > Arthropoda > Insecta > Lepidoptera > Erebidae > Laspeyria > Laspeyria flexula. The sequence goes on along the minus strand of LR989964.1, from coordinate 2,402,863 downwards.
GATCAGCTAGTAACAATTATAATCAGAATACTACTCACCCACAGCTCTTCTAAATCAGTCATATGTCTGATATTCTCGATTCTAGTAATTTGGTTAACAGCCAGATCCAATGTCTGCAGTTTAACTAGATCCTCCAAGTTTTCTATCGTTTTCATACCATTCTCGGATATGTACAACTGTTCCAACCTCGTCAGTTTATTCAGATTTTCTATCTTAGTGATCCGGTTACTCTGTAGCACTAAAATTTGTAAGTCTGTCATGGAATCGAGATTCTCAATGTTTGATATTTTGTTTTTGCCAAGGTATAGCTGTGTGAGTGTCATCAAACGATCTAGGTTTTCGATTTTCTGAAAATATATAACAACATGAATTTATATGTTGTAATCAAGTGAATTACCATCTGCTAACGGTGAAGAAAAACATCGTGAGGAAACCCACATACCCTAGAAGAAATTCTATGAGTATGTCTGATCCACCAACCTGCACTAGGCCAGCGTGAGTGGATTATGGCCTAAAACCTCTCCGCTCTCTAGTTAGAGGAGAGGAGACCCGAGCCCAGCAATGGGACTTAATGGGTTGCTGATGATGATGATGATGAGGATATAACATAATTTATATAATTATTGTTAAAATTCAAAGTGAATGGATCGTGATCAATGGTTAGCCGTAACGAAAAAGCATCTTCAATCGCTACAAAAATACTTAGCGCCTAATGTGCTAGATAACCTATATGAAACTTATTTGGCAGATTTTTTCGTTGTTTTTACATAAACTCTGTCAAAAAAGCCTCAGGTAGTTTATTAGACACTTATTTGAAGATTGTGAAACAGGCCCTTAGTGATTTTCTATTTTATAAAAGTACTAACTTCTGCCCGCGGCACTGTCTTTGTGTTATACCACTAAATAGAAGCCCATGTGTTATTCCAGAGTATAATCTATCTGTGTGTCAAATTTCATACAGATCCTTTCAGCCGTTCTGGCGTGATTAAGTAACTAACATCCACCCATCCATATCACAACTTTCACATGAATAATATTAAGTAGTAACATTTTAGACATACTTAACACATGAAGCCAGAGGCGTAACTATACCACCTGGTGCCCGTGGCAAATTCTTATGTTGGGGCCCTATCAGTAAGAATCATCATGTTGTACTTAGTTTAATTCAATTCATTTATTTGCGAATTATGGGTTACAATTGGTCTTATAATATAGAGGTATCACCATATTCTACTGTTCAGCATGCAAACAATAATATAATTGATTTTAATAGTAATAATTTCATAATAATATAATAATTTTGATTCTAAAATAATAACAAATGTCAAGAAATATAGAAAATACACAGATGTCAAGGATTAAAATAATGACGAATGTCAAGGAATAGGTTTAGAAAATATACAAATGTTATGGATTAATATTAAATTATCATTAAGATAGTCTGCTAAATTGTAATAACATTTATTTATTATATATTTAGTTTTAATAATCCACATAAGATGTGTTTTTTTAAAATCCATAATAATTAACTTGAATTTGTATTATGGTCTCTAGTTGTCTCACTTTAATAGATTTTAAGCAGATACTAAAAAAATATTTAAAAAAAAAAAATATTTTTGAATTAAAATAATTTTTATATGAGTCAGGTACATTGTTAAAAATTTACTTCTGAGCTCGGGGCTTCTTATACCGGGGGCCTCTTGGGTCGGGGGCCCGTGTCATTTTTCCAGCCCTGCCACCCTATAGTTACGCCACTGCATGAAGCAATTAATACTCAAGCGTGAAATGCGTGCGAACAAATAACCAATACCTAAACAACAGTAAATATGTATTAAGAATTATTTTCTGTTTTCAAACTTACCCGTATGCGATTATCACCCAATTCAAGCAGTTCCAAAATAGGCAAATGGTCAATATTTTTTATTTCGGTAATTTTATTGGAACTGAGATATAATTTCTTCAGTTTGAATAGTTGCCACAAGCCATTTATCTCCTTTATTCTATTGAAAGACAAGTCCAGTACCCTGTAACAGAGTTTACAATATTCTAAATGTCCTTTCACATAAAGAGCAGGTCCAAGTTGTATAGTATCCAAAATAAAACTTCTACCTATTATTCTAAGGTTTAAAATAGTTTAATAGTGTTTTTTAACTTAGAACTGTTTTCGACTGTTACTGCCATAACCCATATATGTTTAAACCACACTTACTCTAGATTTACAAGGTTCTCCAGGTTCTCTATAACAGTTAACTGATTGTCATAAAGCTCCAATTCCACTAGGTTAGTTAAGGTGTTCAAGCCTTCAATCTTCTTGATCAAATTCCATCTTAGGTATAATCTGAAAAGGGAAAATTACAACTGTCATAAATATCCAAGTGATTTAGAACTTATCATCGCACCACTCTATGCCGCTGTAGGCTTCACCCACACTACCTGGAAGAGATATAGACTAGCACGATAAGGTTCCAGCGATCATTTCTCCCACGTATGTGCAGGCTCTAGGGGTGAAATTACTGCAGCGGTGTTTCCTGAATGCTATGACATGTTCATCTTCAAACGAGGTTTAAAGAGAACTACTCTCTTTATGTAGACAGCGGCTTAGGGGTCCCTATTTAATTAGGTCCTAATTTTTTAATTCACGAATGATGTTATAATATATATTATGATATATACATTTATTTATTTGCTCAAAACATGTGTAATTTACAGGAGATACAATGTGGAAATAGTTCGTAACTTAATGTATAAACATGTTTTGCCATACTTATCTTGCAAATAATGTATGCACAAACGTCATAATAAATTTGAAGAGTGTGACACTAATTGAAATGTCAGAAAAACAACAAAATAATGATAATATTATTTGTTATATTATGATGTCATAATAATTAGGAATTAAATAAAAATGTATCATTTAGGTAGTTGTTAATGTGATAGTAACATTTTTTAACTCTTAAAACTATTTACATCTGAAAGTTTCGAGAAGATTCGGTAGCCTATTTTAAATTTTATGTGCCATTCAAAATATACTATTACCCAAATGAGCAGTTATGCAACAAAGAATTGCTGCCATATGCTTACCAACATGCAATATGTATGCCATTTTTAGGCATATGCATATAAATGGCATGCCTATCTGAAATGGACGTATATTTCAGAATAACAAAGTTCATGTACCCAACTCTGGTCACATTCTAAAAGTGGGATAATGAATTACAGATCTCATTATAATTAGAGTCCCTCCAACGAAATTTATCAAAATATTGATGAATTTAATGAAGTGTAAGACGTATGTTAGAATCGTAACAGGTAGAGGGAAATAGTCTCTGTTTCCCCCCTGTTGGGAAAGAGGTATGATGTTTAAGCATGTTCTAATTAACTATTACTCAATTCAGAAAACATATTCTACCATAACATTCATTAAACATTAAGGCAAGGCTTGGATATAGTGTTATTTTTAACAGAAATATCTTCCAGTAAGATATTAAAGCATCTCAACAAATGATAATAACACACAAAATTGATTAAATTTTGCACAAAGGAGCAAGTACTGACAATAATAGCTTTCATTGATTATCTCATGAAAGCAATAATTCATTTAATTAAGAATGAGATCATAGGACATAACAAGAATTATTATTGTTGAATTTATATCAAGTGTAGATGCAAATGCAACCATTTTGAATAGGCAAACCTAGCAACTTGGTCATTTTCAGTTTTTTTTCCGACCACCAACTTAGCTATCAGGTTCGTTCAAATAGGTTTCATTATAAAATTAATATACAGCCTTTTTTTTTTCAACAGTCAATAACTCACTATGTTAAGCTGGTTCCAAATCATCATTTTACTCAAAGATAAAGAAAATGTCATAAAGTCTATTCAGTTTACACTCCGTAAACCCTAAACTTTTGGGAGTTAGGTACTTTGATAAACTAAGTTTAACTTCTTTTTTGAGATTGAGTTACTTTTGCGTGATGGGAGAGGCCTATGTCTAGCAGTGGACTGCAATAGGCTGAGATGATCATGATGATGAAACCCTAAACTTTTTTAGTCAGTGACAAACTAATAAAATTTTCAAACAACTATAGCATAATTTTCATAAGTCCACTTGTGCAGCATGTAGGGCTTGTAAATATTCGAAATATTATGGTATTCGAATAATTCGATTTTATTCGGCTACTATTCGAATGATTCGAATATTATTCGAATAATTGAAAAATGTTGTAATAATCATGTAGATAATTGCAAATTGAGCTAAACTAAGACTATGTCGTCTTCGTCATCATCAGAGCACAAAAAAGACAGTTTTTACCCGACTGCGCAATGCAAAGGAGCGAAATGTGTTTAAAAAGCCTTCGATTAGAAGTGACGAAGAAAGACTTCCTAGTAGTATTGCCCATGTTTCCACCGAATCGAAGGCTTTCTATAGACCGAGGTGATGAAGTGTTTCAACAGAAACGCCACCATCTCTTTTCGTCTTCAGGAGAGAGCTTAGAGCTCGGAACCGATCAAACTGCAGCGAGGTGCGAGACAGGGAGACGTCATATCTCCGAAACTGTTCACAGCCATCCACATCAAATGATGACCACGATCCTCAACTATGAGGGACCGAGACAGAGTTCACAGCTGCGTTGAAAGACTTGAAAGATGTCTTCAAGCTTCTGGACTGGGAAAAATTCGGCATGAAAATTAATAGCGCGTACATCACCCAGCTTCGGTTTGCCGACGATATCGTGGTCATGGCAGAGTTACTGGAGGAGCTTAAACACAATGCTCGGTAGCCTCAATAGATCTTCTCAACAGATGGGGCTTAAAATGAACATGGACAAAACGAAAGCGGGGGCTACGTGTCGAATCGCCATGTAGCCCCCGCCCCTATTAATGTGGCTCTAATCTCGAAGTTGCTGACGAATAAGGTCAAACTTCGATGATGATGATGATGACTTACGGTACTGACACGTGGCCGCTACCTATGACCCTCATTAGTTAGTTACCCAATTATTAATTTAATACTCGAATGCAAGCCCTACTACTATCAGACTTTAATTATAAAAAACAAAATGTGTCTCTTTTAAAAAATCTGTTTTGAGTCTTTGAGCGCCATATAGATTTTCTATTGTGTCTGGAATCTCGGCGTTCAACGTGTTAATTAATATGTAACCTACTCATTTTTTAAGTTATACATATTATAACTATAAGTTTTATAAAGGTATGATAGTTTAATAAAGGTATGAGTCACTAGAAAGTATGACAACTGAGATGAGGAAAATAAGTTAATAATATAAACAAGTAACAGAGTATTTTTTAAACCAGTTTTTAAACGTAATAGATATGACTCACCGTTTCAAGTGCTTCATGGGTTCAAGTTTTTCAATTTTCCCAATCCGGCCATGGTTCAGATCTAATTCGGTCGTGTATTCATTTACAACAACAATCTCTTGAGCTTCTCCCTCCTCACCAGGGGTTCGACTCGGTGACGCAGTTTCGTATGTAGTACTGGCCGATGCGATGACAGTTTCCGCAAGTTTACTTACCATTCCAGCCTGTGCACTAGCTTTACTTGGCATCGCACCCTGTTTAATAGGTTTAACTGAAACGTCTGTCGAAATTTTACTAGGAGGCTCCTGCTTTTTCTCCTCCTTATCCTTATTATCCACGCTTGCGTTCTTTCCGTCTGAATAACAAAATGAAATACATAAATAACATGAACCATACTAGAAAAAATAATCATCCGGTTCTTCACATACCAGCCATGTTCAAGTACGAAAGTCGATATTATATCAAACACGTGAGTCGGTAATGGAAATTAAATACAACTATATTTAATTACAAAAATTAACTCCGGCACCTAACATGCACGAGAAATTCTCGAAAAATTCATGAAATGAAATATCAAAATCAAATCTATGATACTGTCAGATAGAAAGTCAAATGTCAACTCAGAATGTCAATCGAAATCACAGATAAAGTAAGAATACTTTACATTTAAAATAATATTTATAACAATATTATAATATTTACAACCTATTACAAGTTACAACCTAAAAAAACATGAATTAAAAAAAATGGCATTATAAAATTCTTCCGCAATGCTTATTCCTTGGTGCAAGAAAATAGCCAGGCTGCTGCTCACGGTCGGACAAACGCTATAATAGCTCTTTAAAGTTTGAAGTACCCAACTATTAGTGCAAAATTTGAGTAAAAACTGTTCCGTGAGAGTAGCCGATTTCAATCCGTGCAATGGGGCAATGAGTATTTCCAAAAATAAAATTATAAATTGGAATATAGCCGTGCCCTGCAGTGGGACGTTTATGGGTTAAAATGATGATGGTGATAATATTCTTGGGTATTTACGGTTTTTAATAGTCAGTGACAATTTCCTCCCCCCCGAGACTCCGACCGACGACGGATCTTCCGCCACCAGCCTTAAGCTAAGTCAATGAGCTAAATGTCAATAACTAAATTAGGTACTGACAATTGAACTGAACTGTCATTTGTCACAACTGAACTCAGCTGATGAATGTTTCGCGCCTATTTTATTTTAGTTTGTAACAAACTTAGTTCTTTGTTTATTGAGGTATTCAGATAAAACTAATATAATGGATGAAATTGACGAACTATCACAATTAGAGGAGTTGCTAAGTGCCGATTTAGATACTGCAAATGATGACAAAACCCCAGATGGTATCCGAGAAGTTGATATCTTCATTGGAGGCAGTAATATCACTGAAGATGAAGAAAAGCAGGCTGAGGGTGAACCTAGCACGAGCTCTGCTATCCACAATGGTGACACGGACTCTTCGGACGACGAAGAAAAAAGAAATTACACTGAACGTAAGTACAACGACTATGGTGCCCAAATAAAAAAAATGCTAGACAATCAGGAACACGAACTAACAAATAAGAGACTGGATTTTGAAATGAGACTACGCCAGACGAATATGGACACTAAAATAGCGCGTAGCAGTTTCAAAACTCCAAAACCTGCTGTTGAACAGGTTAGCAAAAATACTTTCTGTGCACCAGAGCAAAAGACAAAAACTACCTCAGACATTTATACTGATCCTATATTCGGTATAAGAATAACGAAGCCTCTAATATCGAGTTCAGCCTTGTTGGATCGCATGCAGGGAAGAGAAGCTATCAATATGCTTAGGGTGAAGCGCCATGTAGAAAATGAAGATTTGTCAAAAGACTGGGTGATTGGCGGTGTAATAGTCCGTAAAAGCACTGCCAAAAAGTCCCAAAAAGGTAACCAATTCCTAATTTGGACACTCAGTGATCTCAAAGATGATATGAAGACTGTTTCTATGTTCCTATTTCGTAAAGCTTATAATGATCTATGGAAAACTCCAGAGGGAACAGTTGTAGCAGTTCTAAATCCAAATGTTCTAGATAGATCCCAAAATAGTGCAGACCAAGCATGCCTCAGTGTTGAAAACCCTGATCGAGTGATGGTATTGGGACAGTCCAAGGATCTTGGTATTTGCAAGAGTAAGAAAAAGAATGGAGAGCCTTGTACAGCCTTTGTCAATTTAAGCCAGTGTGATCACTGCATCTACCATATCAAGCAGGAGTACCAAAAGTATTCTCGAAGACAAGAGTTGCAGTCTTCCACCATGGGCAAGGGTCTAGTCAACTTACAAAATAAAGTTCTGGGCAAAAATACTGTAATTTATGGTGGAAAGGCATATTCAGCTTTACCTTCTGGCAACACTGCCAAAGTTAAAGAGAGAGACAATAACAGGCTGATGTCTTTGAGTGACTATTATAAGTCTGAAAGTGACAAATTCATGGTGAACAAAGCACCTATTGGGGCCGGTCCTTTGAAAAACAACTCCATATTACATAGCCCTGCAAATCAAAGAAAAAGTGATGCAGAAAGATTAAATAATCTAACAAATGGAAGCCCACAAAGTTTACCAAATAAGTCACAGAACTTAAGTTTAGCAGAAAAAGTAGTTAGTTCACCAAAATTAGGCAAGTTTGGCTTGCAAGGCAGTGGCTTTGGCCTAAAGGGCAGTGGTACTATAAACCTAAATGTATCATATGGGCAAAAAGCTGCAGAGCGAGCCAAAGCTAATGCTGTTAGACTTATTCAACAGAATGGTGGATTACAAAAATCTGATCCTAATAATGTCAAAGGAACTGAAGCTGGTAAGAAAAGAGCTTTAAATAAGTTGAATACTTCTAGTAGTGATGAAAATGAATGTAAAAAGGCCAAACCTAATGAGGAACGAATGCCAGAACCAATCAAAACTAAAGGTGTTATGTCTGAGCGGTTCAAGAAGATTCTAGAAGCAACCTCAGCTCATCAGAACTTGATTGAACAACATGAGGATGATGAACAAGAGAAATACTTTAGTAAATTGGAGAAAAAAGAAAAAATGGAGGAAAAAATGTTGAATACATTTAAACTGGCCTGCAAAGCTGTTAGATGTGTAAAATGTAAATATACAGCTTTTTCTGCTGCACAATTGTGTAAAGATGAAAGGCACCCTCTTAAAGTTCTAGATTCTTTTAAGAGATTCTTCAAATGTGCTGATTGTAATAACAGGACTGTTTCTTTGGAGATAATACCTCTTCATTCTTGTGGTAATTGTGGTAGCTCTCGCTGGGAGAAAGCAGCTATGATGAGGGAAAAGAAAGTCACATCTCTTTCTGAAGGACTCTCTATTAGAGGTGAAGAAGAATCTTATATAGGTGGCCAAGTGACTGCTGGCAAGAATATAAATTTATTGGTGCCTGAATAATTAGTCTTTTTAAACCTATTTGCATGACAGAGAGAGAGAGAGTAAAATGGAGAGTAGTGAACTTTTTAATATGCATTGAAGATGTGGATTTTTTTGATACATTTTGTAACATTCATTTATGTATTGAAGCACTGAAGAAGGTGACATACAGCATTTGGCAAAGTAGAGCGCGTACACTATCTTTGCTCCGTAAATTAGAGTTAAAATATATATGGGCATCTGAGTGGCATGCAAACTATATTCGGGCCGAAATCAATGCAGAATTATTTTTTTATATATTTTCTTATGCAGATATCAGTGCATGGCTTGAACTTATATAATTATATTTACAAAAACAGACATTAGAAGACGTCAAATGTTGTTATTGTTAAGTCAGATTTCGGCCCAAGTATAAGTTCAACATTTCTTCTGGAATTTCACTACATATCACGTCAATGCTACTATAATTTTAATCTTGACTGAATACATTATTTTATTCTTTGTAATATTTATTGTGATAAAAGGTTTTAAATAAAATCCAATATGAAAATAAAGCATAATATAATTTTTATTATGAAACTTCCAGTCAATAACACTGAACCATTCCATAAAACACAGTGTCTTCGATTTAATACAAGATCCATTTATAACAATCTTGTCACGCGGAATAATAGTGGGCTTTTTATAAATTTTTACACAGCCTTCGACATTTATACAGCTTTTGACAATAAATTACTACATGTTACAAAACTGATTAGTGGAGCTAAGAATAACATGTGACACCAATGTATTTACAAAAACTTCATTGTAACGGGCAGTGGCGCGACTCACAAGTTGCAACGTTAAATTAAAACTCGGTCCAGCTAAAATACTAACAAAATAAAATCAACATTGATTACAACTCAAAACTCATACATATAAACGTTTTGTTTTAGTATATTGTATTGATAAACATTAGGAAAATCATAGCTGCGTTATTAGGCTCATTGTTTATCGAGTAATATTGTCGCCAAAGATATTGCTAGAGAAAAATAATAGATACATACATACATAATATATGAGCTAAGAAAATGATCTTTAAACATTTAGGTACTAATAATAACAACCAAAGCATATCACCAAAACTGTTTTATTTTTAATATTATGTCGCAGTAAATTCTTTCAACTCTTTATGGCTTACGTGAAAACCATAATTTCGTCAATGTCAGGTAAAAATAAAAGCACTCGAAATTGTTTAGTCATTGCCATGCTTCTAGAAATTACACTCAAATATAGCCAATTCCACATTCTTTGGAGGAGAGTGCCTAGCAGTGGGAAGTTTATGGGTTGAAATAATAATGATGTCCATGTCAGGCCAGCCATAATATTATAATATAGAGAGAGGTAGATATCGTTAATAGCGAGTCAAAACTCAAATTGGTATTACAAATACCAAGATTTGACATCTCCCTACGTTAACATATTCAACGGTGGATTTGAGTGTGTATAAAGTATTTTAAAATCATCACTTGAAAAAACGAATGTAAATATTGGTAAACCAGAACAAAACAGTACAAAAACATGTCATATTATTATACAATGTAACATTTTGGATAGGTATATCTTCATCTTTTTCTCTTACATAATCATTGGTTAAGTCCTCCTACAGCAGACTTATAACAATACAATCTCATAGCTAGCCATTCAGTAGATTATTTGTGATTATACTTTGTTTCAAAAGTATTTGCAGATAATTTGAACAAAAATATAATTCTGGCCTATTTAAATAAAATTAACTTTTTGAACACCGCTACATAACGACATATCCATGCCCTCTACGACAAGCCATAAAATTAAAATTTTGAGATTTATCATAAAACACATAATAATATCTTGTAATGGTCCTGTGTTTTGTCGACTATAGCCGTCATCGACGCACAGGGCATGCTTGCGCTTGTCGAGTCATAGCCGTCGTCGGCGGTCAAAAGGTTAAAACATTTGAATAACTTTAGATATCATACTCACAATGGAAGAAAATCATAAGATGAGAAAGGGCTTTGGGCAATTTTGTACCAACTTAATTGTAGACAGAAAATAGAAGTTGCCACATAGACAAATCTCAAGTTACTACTAATATATTACTTAAGTCATTTAGTGAGTCAATATTGCTTTATTGAATGACTTGTGGCCATATTGAACTTAAAGGCGTGTTTATACTTTCTGCAAATAGATTTGACAACTACGTAACTTTTATTTTGTAGCAGAAATGACCAACCACGAGATTAATATTGCAGTAATGTGAATAACAATTTGCAAAGCACAATGTATACAATTCTATCAGCTAACAACATAACCTTCCTTTAACAATCGGATAAAACTTCTACAACAGTTCCTACCAAATAACATTTTACAAATCCAAAATTTGTATATCTACAAATGACAATCGTGTTTCTGTCAGTCCATAAACAGTTTACTATCGTTACAATGAACACAATCTTACGTAATAATTATACCATAGAAGTATCCAATGCTGCTAAAACCAAGAAGATCTTGGCTGAAACTATATCTGTCTGTTAGACGTAGTACACACATGGACTTATTCGAGCGTAAGGCCGCGTCTCAACATGTAATCCTCATATAAATTCTTGCAATTTAAAACATACATAGAAAACGTCACGCCTTTTTTCCCGAAGGGGTAGGCAGAGGTGTGTTACACCCACATTTTGTCAACTATGTTAGGTCTTATGTAATTAGAAGGTGGAGCCTATTGGCCGGGAATATTTGTTGCCAAACGCCGGGTTGATACTTTGAACTTAGTATATATAACATAGTAATTACCCGACCTGGGAATTTAACCTGGGACCTTTTGTCCAGCAGTCGTACATTCTTTCCGCTGCGCCAACGAGGCAGGTATATATCTTGCAATATCAATCGTCATTTATATAGTTTATATAATATAAGAGAATACGGCCAATGTCATGTATGTGTATATAAACATTTTTATACAGACAAAGTATTTAGGTAAATGAAGTTGATTACATACATATCCGTCCGATGAGTCCTCCATCAAATAAAAATAACAGTCGCTACCACTGCCGTGGGGTGCGTTCGTTTAGTAAAAAAATATATAAAATGTTCGCATGGGGCCTACTCCCACTCCGTAGTCGCGGGCGGCTTCGGTGTGAGGTCGTACAACACGCGGGAGACGCCCGGCACGGTCAGCAGCTCCTTGCGCATTCTGTCTACCACCTGTATGACATTATCGAGTTTATTATTGTTATGTTAAAGTTGAATTTATCACAGCAAAACACGCAAATTTTTGGTTAAATTAACCACTTTAATTAGAATTGATCAATTTGCGAACTGGACCAATTGCGAATCGCGAATTGGACGTTGTGAGAAATGGATATTTTGAGTCCGCTGCACATTTTGCGAATTGGGCCTATCTGGTAATTTGACGAATAGTATATAGTGTGGTACTCACGTCCTGCGGCATGGCGTCGGAGCCGGGCAGTGCCGCGACGCCGGTCATGAAGTCTGACGTGAGGAAGGGGCGCAGCACCAGCGAGCGCTGGCACGAGGCGGCGCGCACCGCCACGTCGCGGTCGAAGTGCACGGGCACCAGCACCACCGGCATCTGCGCCACCAGCCCCCCGCACCCGCTCGACCCCAGCACCTGCCGCACAACACACGCGGAGATAACATACATTAGAGGACAAACGCGTTCGCCCAATTATTTGTTTGAAAAAAGAAAAACGCCATCTAGTGACTATTAAGATATCCATTTTTTCCATATAAAATACATAACGTTGTCAAGACGCACGCGTTTGTCCACTCACAAAATTAGAGGTGAACGTCAGCGCTACGACAACGTTATCCCATCGTTCTACATATAAAGCGGCGAACACACCACCCGCCGGTCAGCGTTCACACTTGCGTACATAACTGCGGTTTGACTCCTATTGATGTCTACAATTATTATTCTAAGCTATCGCATAGATTAAAGTGACCATACATACTAGGAAGAAAAGGCCTCATCTAATTTGAATATATAGTGATATATATTTATTACTTGATATTATTTCAGTTGCAAAATTCAAGTCGACATATCGCTCATTTGGAGCGACAGTGACACAATTGCGAAAAAATGCGAAACTGACCTAATTACATCAAAATGATCTCGATAATAAAAAACAAAAACTTTAGGAGTGAAAATGTCGCATTTATAAGTTCAAAAAACGCCCGCTAGAGGTTCACTATACGAAAAAATCTTATAAATCTGGCGTAGTGTATAATTGCAGTTATGTCACTGTCATTCCATATGAGCGATATGGAAACTAAAATGGTATTATATGTTAGTATTACAAATCCATATATAAGAAACAATACCTGCGTGGCGATGTCGTCCGCTTGACGTAAAGTAGAAATAACTTGCTGTGTGAGGAAGGTTGGTGTGATGTCTGTTACTTGTTCCTTAATTAAACCGCCGAATGCGTAACAAACCCTGTGCAAAACAAACGAATTAAAAGTTAGGGCCGGATCTATGTAGACTATAGGGGCTGCAGCCCGAGGACCCCGGACATAAGGGGCCCCCAGCCCCAATAAAAGACATTGTGAATTTAAAAAATCAGCAAAATCTCAATATTGCTTAGCGGCCTACATAAGACACCTATTTTTCAAATGTCATTGATATACATAGAGTAGTTTTCGAGTAAAATGCCTGTGAAAAACAGACGGACGGACATTACGAAACTATAGGGGTTCCGTTTAGCCATTTCCGCTACGGAACCCTAAAAAATGCATTATCGTACGGAACCCTCACTCTTAGCCGGTTTAAATTGCAGTTAATTGATAATTTAGACAGGCCCCCTAGCCGCCCCCGAGTATTATCAGCCCAGGGCCCCACAAACTCACGGTCCACCCCTGTTAAAAGTATACTATACTAAACGCAAAGACTCGTGGCAGGCGAAGCAATAAAACGTGCAAAAGAGACAGCGCACATCATTTTCTCTCTCGCACTTGCACTGTTTACGGATGACGTCACACAGACACAGAGATGCGCCTTGTTTGTGTACGTACGTTTATCGATAACAACAGGTCTGAAATGGTATCGATAGTCCAGTAATTTGCGCGTGCACATGTAACAAAAGTGTTTTATGGCACCGACTGCCACGAGTCTTTGCGTTTAGTATAATAAATATTTATAGCAAAGATATACGAAGATCGAACTTTCTCTGGTGCTCTACAAGTTTATATATTTAGTTAGATATGATACCTGTTAACATTGTGGCAAACACGCGGTATGAGTTTAGCGAGGTAGAGCATGTCCTTCCAGTCAGGCGGGTACCGCTCCGTCGAGAGTGCTACTGCGTAACTGTACGTCCGGCCGTCACCTGCAACACACACACATACACATCATGTATAGCTCTCGCCAAACTTCTAGTTCGCTCTGAAGTTGCACCCCGTTACTTTATAGTTGTATTTTTTTATATATTTTTTTTAATTTATTTATGTATGTTTGTAATGGTTGCACTCGTTGCACGAATGCAATGCTATTTTTACTGCGTTTTCAACCTCTTTCGATTTCTTTTTTACTTTTAATTATTCAAAATTGATATTTAAATTCCAAACAGAGTACTCGATAGGCCTACGACCAAAGTGTCGGCGCTCATTATTATATAATTTCTAGTGCCATTCACATAATGTCAATTCATCAAAGTGCAGTTTATCAGAGTGCTACGTTTATTTTATTTGTACGGGCCAAAGCATCGTAGCATTGTGGTACTGAGATATTCGATACGATCATCGAGGTTAAGTAACACTCAGCAATGTCGTTCTCGAGCGTCTCCGTGCTTCGGAAGGCACGTAAAGCCGTTGGTCCCGGTTACCACTTAATGTGGTAGTCGTTAAGTCAAGTTGGAAGCCTTCTAGGCGACTTGAGAAATTCCAACACCAGGATCTGCCTCAAGCCCATGCCCATATGTTTAACAGTAGAATGTTTACCTTGCACTCCGACAGTTCTGATGGGCAGCAGCGTGGCGGCGACGGGCGACTTGGAGGAGATGCGCTTGAGCTCGGCTTGCTCGGCGGGAGTGCTGGCGTTGGCCACGCGCCCCAGCAGCGCGTGAGACTTCACGCACATCGACGCGTACTCCACCATTATCTTCACTATTACCTGCAATATACAAACATCATCTGCTACAGGAATACAGGCTATACTTACAGTTACACAATGTTAAGAAAATTAAATTCGGTACATTTAAGGTACTCTAATGAAATGAAGTCTCGTTTATTCATCTAGGTTACAAAGTAACACTCATGAAAGTCACAAGTTAAGAATGTAACAGGTTATCTGAAAAGTAGTGTCAGCAAATTTGCTTACAACCAGTTCGATGACGGGGTGGAGCTATGAGAATAACGGGCAAGGTCACGCCACTCTTTTTAAATATATTTTTAATAATGGGCTACATAATATACCGCCACATTCTTGAAACCCATTTAGAACATGCATGTTTTGCCAGGCAATTTTTTTTCTGTGAGTAAGACAAAGCAACCATGAGAAGTGGCAAGCAAAACTTGTACTGTGTAAATCAAGTAGTTTAGAAGGAGTAAGTAGTATATCTATACTAATATTGATGAGTTTGTTTGGTTGAACGCTAGGATTTCAGGAACTAATGGTCTGATTTGAAAAATTCTTAGTGTTGGGTAGCCCATTTATCGAGAAAGATTATGGGTTATATAGCATCATGCTACAGTCAGCACATGAGTGAAGCCCCGCGCGGCATCTAGTAATAACATAATCATTGAGTGAGGGCCAGTACCTGTGTCTCGGCGAAGTCCCGCTCCATGAAGGGCTCCTCCTGGCACAGCACGCGCACGGCCAGGCCGGGCCCGGGGAAGGGCTGGCGCTCCACTAGCGGGCTCGGCAACCCCAGCTCCACGCCCAGCGCTCGCACCTGACACACACCACATATCACTTAAGGTGAATTCTAAAAAGTGCATTAAAATACTAGCTAGCTAGGCTAGTGCTAGTTATTCTTAACACAATACGCAATGTCATTGACCACAGTGTGCTGCATACCCACACAGCTACAGCCGCGAATGTTTGGATTTTTAACTCACGAACCTATATTTTATTTTATTGAAGTTACTCTTACGAAGGAATGACAGACAATGACTAATTCGCGGAATTACTACAGATTTTACAATGGTGCAATTGAAATGTAAAATTCCATAAATTACTGATTCTAAAAATGAGCAATTCTAAAATTCACTGACCGATTCTAGAAATGACAGATTTTTAAATTTAAGATTCTCTCATTATTTAGTATCTTCTTCCACCTAATATATGTAGTACATACCTCGTCCTTATGGAAGTCCTTGAGTGGTTCGACGACGCGCCCCCTCTGTCGCAGCAGGCGCACGAGCTCGGTGTCGTTGTGGTGTGTCTTGATGGTCGCCGCGTTCGACGAACACAGCGCCGACGCTGACTCGATCAGGTCTGGCCGCAGGGTACCCTGGCCTAGGAGCACCTGGTCTTCCCTGGGGAAGTACACATGAACTTAAATGAAGACGGACTTTAACAAAAACGGCAAGGCGTCTCGCTTCACAAATCGAAGGGAGACGCCGATGTGACCATTCCTTCGACGACTGTCAACACGTAATATCCCAGGAATGGGCGATGCGAATTAATTCGCAAGTTCTTGCGACGTCGCAGTTTTGTGATCAAGTCCATAGTCCTCGGAACTGTTCGGCCAAGGATAAGAAAAGTTTTATTTTAATTAGCTCGCCGCAACTGCTTTGGGCGCAGTTATCTATAGCCGACAATGCAACCAAAGGAAAAGTTTTCTTATTATATCAACAAAAAGGGGGTTAGATAAGTGGCTATCTATTCGATCTAACTATTCTAACGACATGTCAGATTAGTACATTAATCACATTGTCATGTCCATAGCTTAATATGTCATGGATGTGTTCAAATGTTTTGAAGTGACATTTAAATATTTCGAATAGAATAAGCGAATTTGCTACTTTTGTATGGGGGGCTCTGAGGGGGGGGGGGGCTGGTCATATTTTAGCCTGATTTGGGGGGTTAGAAGTTGGAATATAGATTGGACTTACTGCAAATTAAGATCGTGCGAGGCCTGTTCCGCGATGCGTATGAAGACGTCGCCGATGATCTTGCGCTTGTCCTCGGGCGCCGTGGTGTGGCACAGCAGCCCGGTGTGGCGCGAGCGTCCCCCCGCCTCGCGCACCACTGTACTGCCTTGTCTGAACTACAACAAACACAATCATTATTACACATGGGGGGCTAGACTAGAAGAAAAAACATTTTTTTTTCTTTGCATATATACATATGTTACAGTCAAAACTCTTAACCAGTCAAAAGTAGTTTTGGCTGGCTATATCAGTCAAAACTTATAAGAAAGTAAGGAGGTCGACTAAATATTTTTATATTACTGCTCAGTACAGGTCACCCACAGTGCCCTGCCTTAGTTAAAACTAAAAAAATTATATTTTACAATAAAAGAGTTACATACCTGATGAGCTGCATTAACTACGTGCAAACGTACACCTAATTCTCTCAGACATCTCTCTACTTTAGCGCTCTCGTTTTTGCGCATGTAACCTGCAAACAAAACATTTAAATTAACCTTTTCACGATCAAAGACACACTTGCCGACAAATGAAAGGTAATATAGTCTGTATATCACGGTTTTTTGTGCAGTAATGACGTCACAAGGAGGGCGTTACTGTGCTTCAAATGCTATCAAATATGACATTATAACAATAGGACAGCATTTTTATTAATATTCTACCACATTCACTAAGCGCCATCTAGTCCCAAATTAATCAATTATATTTGCTTGTGTTATGGGTACTAAACAACTACTTAATAACATTTTTTTTGTTTTTATACATACTTAATATAGATAAATAACACCCAGACAGAACAAACATTAATGCTCATCACACAAAGATTTGTCCTGGGGATGGAACCCACGACCTCCTGTTTAGCAGTCAGGGTCACTAACCACTAGACCAACAGGCCAGTCACTGCACAGCCATTCGTGTCAAACTATTATTATACAGTTTTGTATTTCAGCGTCAACAAAAGCTATTTAATGTGAGTAACAAAACATCAACCACATTTCCCCGAATATCTTTTTCATTCATAATTTATTCCAAAGATTTGTCATGCCACCGTTTATAAAGTACTCTAAATTACACTTTTAAATCTTATCGCGTTTCATTGAGGGTGTATAGTAAAAATACAGTAGTTTCGCAAGTAAACAAAACTTTGGAACGCTTCCAACTCAACCAATGTCAACACAAAAATACCGACGTAGGTTTGTGACGTAGAATTACAAATAATTAATGAAAACTATTATTATATAGTAGACAGTTTCATTTTATTTATTAGCTTTGCGATACGAATATTTCGTAGTAACATTTTCACAATAATCTATTCAAATAATTGAAGTTTCTGTTTGTAGTATTTAAATAATCGCTTTCTAGAGTAGGTAGTAAAGTACGTACAAAAACATTTAAAATTTTTGTCTGTCTGTTTGACGTAAACTCCGAAACTAATGAAGCGATTTTGCCGAGACTGACTGGCGGATAGCGAATGCCATAAGAAGTAACTTAGGCTACTTTCATTTTGGAAAAAATATCAGAATTCCGTGAATAAATAAAAACTATTAAATCGCACATGAACAAAGTCACGGGCACAACTAGTAAAGAAAATAAATAGTTTAACATTGAGAATGATTACGATATGTGGTATCTCATCCCAGCTTGAGCTACTAGGTAATTTGTAAATGTTTAAATGATGATAATTTGTTAATTGATGTAATGTTTTTTTTTTTGTTATTTCACCCCTTTTTCATATTTTATTTTTAGTTTTTTTGTGTTAGGTTGTAAATATTGTATTTTTTTTTAATTTAACTTAGTTAAGAGGGTTCATACATTTTCAAGTTGCTCGCAAATAGGTTTTTAAATCACGCACACATAGCCGAAACATGCACACTTCTCTAATGCTGTGTGGTACAACAATATAGCGCGTACTAGTGAGTTTGGTATTTTTAAACCTCGTATTTTGTTAAAGTTGGATAGGATAAAATTTCGAATTAAATTAATCAATAATTAATTGTAATTAATCGTATTGTATTCTATAAACAATTAAAATACAATTTTATTAGAAAGAAAGATAAATACAATTAATTTTATATTAGACTAACAATTAATTTCTCAATAATAACTGCGGCTGATATGATGAAGATGATGAATATGACTATTTGAGGTCAAAGTGGTGAATATGTCCGCCACCTTGAACTTTGTTGTTTTTGGGCTGATCGACTCAAAAATCGATATCTGACAATCCCACTGATCACTGGGCATAGTTCTGAAGTCAAAATTGTAAAAATGCCCGCCATCTTGAACCTTGTTGTTTTTGGGCTGAGTGATACCAAAATCGATATTTGACGATCCCATTGGTCACTGGGCATAGTTCTGAAATCAAAATTATAAAAATGCCCGCCATCTTCAACTTTGTTGTTTTTGGGCTGAGTGATACCGAAATCGATATCTGACTATCCCATTGCTCATTGGGCATAGTTCTGAAGTCAAAATTGTAAAAATGCCCGCCATCTTGAACTTTGTTGTTTTTGGGCTGAGTGATACCAAAATCGATATTTGACGATCCCATTGGTCACTAGGCATAGTTCTGATGTCAAAATTGTAAAAATGCCCGCCATCTTCAACTTTGTTCTTTTTGGGCTGAGTGATACTGAAATCGATATCTGACTATCCCATTGCTCATTGGGCATAGTTCTGAAGTCAAAATTGTAAAAATGCCCGCCATCTTGAACTTTGTTGTTTTTGGGCTGAGTGATACCAAAATCGATATTTGACGATCCCATTGGTCACTGGCCATAGTTCTGAAGTCAAAATAGTAAAAACGCCCACCATCTTGAACTTTGTTGTTTTTGGGCTGAGTGATACCGAAATCGATATCTGACTATCCCATTACTCATTGGGCATAGTTCTGAAGTCAAAATTGTAAAAATGCCCGCCATCTTGAACTTTGTTGTTTTTGGGCTGAGTGATACCAAAATCGATATTTGACGGTCCCATTGGTCACTGGCCATAGTGGTGGGCGTTTTAACTATTTTGACTTCAGAACTATGGCCAGTGACCAATGGGATAGTCTGATATCGATTTCGGTATCAACCAGCCCAAAAACAACAAAGTTCAAGATGGTGGGCGTTTTTACTATTTTGACTTCAGAACTATGGCCAGTGACCAATGGGATCGTCAAATATCGATTTTGGTATCACTCAGCCCAAAAACAACAAAGTTCAAGATGGCGGGCATTTTTACAATTTTGACTTCAGAACTATGCCCAATGAGTAATGGGATAGTCAGATATCGATTTCGGTATCACTCAGCCCAAAAACAACAAAGTTCAAGATGGTGGGCGTTTTTACTATTTTGACTTCAGAACTATGGCCAGTGACCAATGGGATCGTCAAATATCGATTTTGGTATCACTCAGCCCAAAAACAACAAAGTTCAAGATGACGGGCATTTTTACAATTTTGACTTCAGAACTATGCCCAATGAGTAATGGGATAGTCAGATATCGATTTCGGTATCACTCAGCCCAAAAACAACAAAGTTCATGATGGCGGGCATTTTTACAATTTTGACTTCAGAACTATGCCCAGTGACTAATGGGATCGTCAAATATCGATTTTGGTATCACTCAGCCCAAAAACAACAAAGTTCATGATGGCGGGCATTTTCACAATTTTGACTTCAGAACTATGCCTAGTGACCAATGGGATCGTCAAATATCGATTTTGGTATCATTCAGCCCAAAAACAACAAAGTTCAAGATGGCGGGCATTTTTACAATTTTGACTTCAGAACTATGCCCAGTGACCAATGGGATCGTCAAATATCGATTTTGGTATCACTCAGCTCAAAAACAACAAAGTTCAAGATAGCGGGCATTTTTACAATTTTGACTTCAGAACTATGCCCAATGAGTAATGGGATAGTCAGATATCGATTTCGGTATCACTCGGCCTAAAAACAACAAAGTTCAAGATGGTGGGCGTTTTTACTATTTTGACTTCAGAACTATGCCCAGTGACCAATGGGATCGTCAAATATCGATTTTGGTATCACTCAGCCCAAAAACAACAAAGTTAATAATTTGATCTTTAATAAAAAAAAAATTCCATAACAAAGTATCAACTGGTATTGAACTCTCTTGAAATATACAAATATTACGTAAACATCGGAGCGGGAGCGCGGGAAGCAAAGCGTTATGTCCTCTCTCTAGAAGGCCTCAGCCGGTACTGATTTCTCACGGCCTGTGCGCCGAAATATAAGGCGTTTTTAGGCTCTTTTCAAAAATCATTTAAAAATATTTCTAAAGGGATTTCGAAAATATTATGGACATTTATGAATGACAACATCTTGCTTAATAATTAAATGTAAAAAAATCTACTTTTTAAACACATATAGTATACCAAAATTCTCATCAAACTTGATCAAAGTTAAACGTTTTTGAGAATTTTAGTTTTTAAGTTTTAGTTATAAAAAAATGAAAATTTCTAATATTTTTTCAATACACTAACTAAAGGACTATATGTAGACCTTAGCACAAGCTTTTTTTTCTATGAATTTCAATTACTTTAGTCCCTGGCGAATCAGAAAGTAGGCTTGTTTCGTTGAATTTCTTAAAACGCTGTGCGAAAGAACTGTTCTAACTAAAATACTAATAATAAATAGTCTGTTTTTCTTAATACACTTTTTAGACAAGAAAACTGTTGTCTATGTATGCCAAAAATTACTTCGCTACATATAAAGACATATTCTGTAGCGAACGTGGAAATCTCTTGATTTCATCGATTTCTGTATGAACCCTCTTAATAATAATACTGTAAATTGCGCAATTGAAACAAAACTGAACTAATTTTTTAACAGGAAACAAAAAAAATAATTATATATGCATATATCATAGATCAACAACCAATTATTAATGTCCCACTGCTGGGCTCGGGTCTCCTTTCCTCTATCTAGGAGACGAGAGGGATTTTAGGCCATAATCCACACACGCTGGCCTAATGGGGGTTAGTATTTCCTAAAGGAGTAAACAAAAATACATCAAACTCACATTTCTCCAGCTATTTTAGCTTCCATGTTATATGGAGTGAGCGGTTTGTCATTTATCGAGCAAATTCCTAAACTGATAGTTTCATGACAGGAAAACATTTTTGAACGAACTGAGAAACGAACAAAGAAGCTTTTACGTAAGGGTCATATACATTTCCACAGCGCCACCGAAGCAGTTAAAGTTGTAAATGCAGTTCTATTATGCATGCACGTGCACGTATACATGCACGCATACGTATACGCACGTGTCACGTCACGCCCATGTACGTGCGTTACAATACTGTGATATTCTTATGGTAAAAGAATTGAAGTAGTATGATGCTTACCATTATCAATATGTAAGGCAATAACTTGGTCCTCACGCAGAGCAGTTCTGAGCAACGCCGCGCACACTGTCGAGTCTACGCCTCCACTTACTAACACCTACAGGAAAGGAGGTAGTCAAATTATGATATAGAAGGATAAAAAGTATACTTAAGGTTACCTAGCATTTTTAAAGTTGAAACAAAATAAACACCATTTAAGTCTTTGAGCGCCATGGGGGTCACCGATGACCCCCAAACAATAGATTTTCTATTGTGTCTGGAATCTCGGCGTTCAACGTGTTAACTTATATTTTCTTATGCTAAGTTAGTTAGTCAAGTAATATCTTCTTATTTTAAGCAATTCAATATAATACATATTTTATTTATATGAATTTAATTGATTTTACAAAAACAAACATTGGAAGACTGACTGTCTTATGTCAATGTTGATATTGTTTATTCTACATCAATTTCGGTCCGAGTGTCATATTATATTATTAATTTCTTTTAAGGTCTGAGATGCACTTTCTTGCTCTAACGGACTATAGTAGTTAGCGTGAGAAAGAGACAGAGTTATAAGAGACCAAACCTATATATTTTGTATAAAGATACTTACAAGAACTTTATTGTCTCCAACAGTATCTCTGATGTACTGTATGCATGCTTCGCGACGACACCGCAGGGTGAAGGAACGCGACAGCCCCGCGATGTCGAACAAGAAGTTTGATAGCATCTGCTTGCCTTTTGGGGTTAGGTCCACCTGCACACAACACATTTAAAAACAAAATAAGTAAGTTTATACTACAGCTACTAAAACTACTAGAAGTGTTACTCAATATATACCCGAAGTATTATGCACTGGTATGCATAGAAACAATTCCTATGCGTCGGAGAAAACAAATTGGCCGCGGTGCTTTCTTTTTAAATTAGATTCTATACAGATTACTTTTGTCTCCCGCTTTGCTATGGAGGGAAGTGCATATTCTCCTCCATTTACTTAATTTCGTTGCGGGTTCCAAGACAGTAGGTTAGGCATTCCCTAAGACTCCAGAGTGTCAAAACTTGGTGTTAGAAAGGGTCATCACTGTTAATCCTGGCCTACAAGAGTTGCAGTGGTGGATGTGAAGGTGGAATTGTCCCGTAGGTTCTGACAAAATTTTGAACAAAAAATAGGTACCTATATAGATTATAGATAGACCCTGTCTTGGATTAATATAAAAATTATAAAGAAGGGTTAAGGTTTCCGTATTTGAGAAAACCATAGACTTCTTATAGGTATTCTATATTATATATTTATAGGTAATAATAGTCTAAGTATTATTCATATATTTAAAAAAAAAAAATTAGTCCCAGTAGTTAAGGAGATAAGGGGTCGCCTATTTCTAAAAAAATATTAAAACCATATATCTAAAAATTATAATAAAAATATATTTTACTTCCTAACAACGAGCTCTATCATTTAATACATATTTCAGACAATATCGCTGAATGTACGTATGTAGCTTACCTCAGGATGAAACTGAACGCCATACAATCGCATCTGTTCGTTGTATATCGCGGCGATGAGATGGTTGGAAGACTGTGCACCGACTCGGAATCGCTCACCCACCTTCTGTACGCTGTCGCCGTGTGTCAGTAGTACTGGCTGCAGTTTTTCTAGACGACTGCACAACAACATCACGTTTTAAGCAATTTTATTTGACCTAATTCCTATTTTCACAGCACAAGGAGTTGCTTAGGCAGCGTTTCCACTAGAGATATTCGAGGAAGTACAGTTAGGGTTGTGGAAGTTAATAACCACTTTATAGGAACACTTCATTTATCTTAAATCGCTCAGATGAAGCATTCTATTGGTTATTCACAAACACATTTCTTAACGCACATCTTCAAATCAAATCATCAAATCAATCAGATCACGTATACCTGATATCACATTTAAAATCAAATAACTGAAAGATGCTTCACACCTACTACTATACTAGTACATTTTTGTCTCTTATGAACTGTGAAATTTTGTGGTTTAAATAAAGAAACACGTGCTTCAGCGTTTTTGAAAAATCGAACAAATATCAAACATGGCTAGTGGTAGATAGCCTTCAAGTCTACAGGTTAATTTAAAACCAAACTTACTTGAACAATGGGCATGTGGTTTCCACTTCGACTTCGTACTGGCCATCCTCACGCGCCTCCTTCCTCAACACTGAGCCACCAAACTCCTTGTTAAGCATCTGCATGCCGTAGCATATACCTGGAGGTCATTAAAATAATTTAGTAACAATTTGGGATACTACTCGTACGTAATCCTTTTATGTATGTGTCACTGACAAGAGTCCTCGTCAAAACTCGATCCCCCTTCTTACAATATACGGACTAAGCATTAAGCCAGGTTTAAATTGACAACTTTGACACTAAAACAATGGTTTATGTCAATTTAAACCTAGTTTAATACTTAGTCCACATTTTGTAATAAAGGGAATGGGTTACTGTAGTTTTTAAACAGAATTCCTAGGGCCACCTTCCAACTCCATGAACTATTTTGTGATTCAGATAAATAAATGCAAAATTTCAGCACTATCGGAAATCAATAATATCGGGGTGGCGGCGATAGTTGCCCACTCGTCATGTAGATGGTTCCTTTACCGAACCGAAAACCTGGTCGGCAGTACCACTCCCGACTTTCTTACATGAGTGACCCGTAATATAATATAACAATAAGATCTAAATCAGCTTCCAAGATTTGTCAAAACAAACATTACTACAACCCAGAAACGTCCTAATGCTGGGCACAGATCTCCTCCAAAGATTGTGGAGGGAATATAGCCTACTATACCACACTGGCCAGACGGATTGGTATAGGGTTTTGTTTCGAAATTTCCTTTTCTTGCATGTTCTTGTATGCATAAGGTACTTGTAAAAATTAAGAGCTCACCTAACACAGGCAGCCCAATCTTGAATATATCGGAGTCGTATCTAGGTGCGTCCTCAGCGTACACGGAGTTCGGGCCGCCTGATATGACGATCGCTCGGTACCCGACCTCTTTCAGATGGTAGGCCGGCGTGTCCAGCGGTAAGATGTCTGACTCCACGCATAGCTCGCGTATACGGCGGTCTATCACCTGGGTGAAAAGGTTAAGGTCATATCTTACTAATATTATAAATGCCAAAGTTTGGTGGACGGATGTTTGTAATTCAATCACGCCAACGCCACGGCGGAAAAGACCTGTATTAAAATTGGCTGTTTATAGTTTTGAATAGCACATAGACTACTTTTTATACCACGCAGTTAATTCCGAAAGCGGAAGCTAGTCTGTGTAATATCTTAAACGCCGTGTGTTGGTCGCTCATGCTTTTCATATTTATTAAAAGATAGTTATTAACTGCAAAAAATGGGTTAATAATATAACCGCGCAAAGAATTTTGAATGCATTCAGCTAATTAATGAATAGGTACCTACGTTCATTGTGTTTGTCGTAATAATTAGCCAATTACTATTATTGTACGAGTTTATAAACATGACAAAAGGACAATGTTTAATAGATGTCTATTGTGTTAAAAATATGACGAAAATAGTAGTTAGAAATATTTTAGTGCATATTTTTTGTTGAAATGAAATCTCATCTATTCATGTAGGTTACAAAGTTATAAATTAAAGTAAATATTATCATTATTCGTTTGAGCAATTTGCAAAATTTTTTATACACGTTTGGAGCTAACGATCTACTAAACTCGTGTCGTAGTGGCGTGACATAGCGCGCCATCCAACGTGCAATCAGAACCAGTACAAATTGTACTACTAGCAATAATCTATTGTATAACAAGTAAATTAGTTTGGGGTTTTTAATATTTCGTAACAGGAAAACAAACACACCATCTTATGAAAGGAGTACTGTCAAGGGCACCTTATCTTGTTCGAATTTTTAATTGATTAACTGGCTTTGAACTTAAGTTTTGATAAGAAATATGAATGAAATTCTTTATTTTCGTAACATTGTTTGCCATTAGGTATATTGATAGAAATTATTACGAAATATCGTTATTATTTACGAAAGAGCAGCCTATGCGACATAGGAGTAAAGGCCATCATCTTTGTAAGTTCAGTGTGTATTCCAGGTTACCTACCTATAAAGATTTCCTGACCAAATTAATTTTCTAGAGAAGTATTATTATATTCTCTGCAAGTGCAGAGAATAATACTTCTCTAGTGTAAGTGACACTTTTGTCAGGAGAAAAGAGAAGAGACACCAAAGCCGCACATATTGGTCGGCGGTCGGCGACCTATTTTCTTTCATATATAAGGCGTCTAGATTTTGTCGGTGCGCCGTTGTATCGGCAACATGTTTACAATACAGCTTTTCACAATTAAGAAATTAATAAAATAAAACCACTCGATGTAAGTTTGCATATTTGTCAGTGGCCCATCTCATAAAACGAAGCATTGTGCATAGAGGGGTTAATGTGGATATGCTGGCCTTCTGCCATTTTCGGGTTAGCAAGATCTACAGAGCCGTCCATTTTCATCCAACGGGCCGGTATGGTATGTATAAACTGTATTTTAATAAAAAAAAATGTTAACTGACAAAGTTAAAACGCCTTACCTTTCCATATTGGGATCCAGCATCTAATATGGCGACCTTGTCACGTCCATGGGCGGAGCCGTTGGTGCTCCGGAACTCTGGAAATCCATGGGCGGAACGGTTGGTGACCTCTGTGGCCGTGTGCATCTCGCCGACTCGCCAGCAGCACTGAACAATATACAACACACTATTATTACTATCACATCTATAATAATACACTAATGAAATTCTGTTAGTACCTATGTTACTTCATCTTGTCTAAACCACAAAATTTGTAATGAAATTTGACCAGATTAGATAGGTGTGTGCTTAGACAAGCCTGAAGGTGATATAATGTTACATATGAAATATATTATTTAAGTTTATGTCTTTGCAGAATGCAATAATCTTTTAATATTGTGAAAATCCAGTTAACCGCAACACTCCTATGGATGATTACATATTTCGTGGTAGAGTTAAGAATTAAATTTTCACAATAAGTATATTGAATAACTGTTAAGATTTGCTAAACAAATAAAGGAACAATACTAGAAAAGACCCATTGTAGAAACTATAGACAGAAAAAAAACTATAGAAGAGAAAAAATTAATTGAATTGGATGTTTTTTTTAATGAAATTGTGTTCATCAAAGAAGGAAAGATTGAAGATAAGAGAGGAAGAGGTAGATCAAGGAGGACTTTTATAGATCAGACTAGACGTTGCGCGGGGCCGTAGCGTGATGTTATATAGCCTATAACCTTCCTGGTTAAATGGGCTAATCAACACTAAAATAATTTTTCTAATCGGTCCAGTAGTTTTTGAGATTATAGCGTTCAAACAAACCAACAAACTCTTCAGCTATATAATATTAGTAAAGATTACTAGCAATAGGTTTATTAGATTAATAGCTAAAATGTCCGTATTCAGTAGAAATTGGATTTATTGTTTTATAACTTGTAAACCTTTCATTTACACAAACAGCCTCCACCAAGAGGGTAGGAATGTAATAATTTATAATAATACTATTCATCATCATTTCAGCCTATTGCAGTCCACTGCTGGACATAGGCCTATCCTAACACGCGCCATTATAGTATTATTATTAAATACAAATAATACTCAAAACAATGACAAATGTGCAAGTCATACAAGTTTTAAATTTATAAACCTCAGCAATGTGAACATCCCAACCACTACACATTTAGACAATAATTGTTAGAAATATACAATAGTTCTACATGAAATACTATTAATTTAGACTACTGACATGGAAAAATTAACAATAACTTTCACACAAATACATACAACCTTGGTACCTTGAAGAAAAAGTTCCTAAACACAAACATTACAATATGAAATACACAAGTCCATAGTACATACACACATATTTGGCACAAGCATCACTGAAATGCACTAGTCATGTTGTAAAAAATTATTAAAATGTTCTTTCTTTTCAACTATGGAACTGTCCAATCTATTTAACTTTTAAATATTTTAATGAAACAAAAACCTCCTTGGTACAAAACTCTGTACTGCTTCCATTAGAGTCTACTTTGTCAATAGTTATTTATAGAAAGCATCTCACATGAGTGCTAATAAATGTACATACAAGCATGTATATTCAAATTTAGTATCAACTATACATATCTACATAAAATGAAGGCACACCAGTCTGTTTGTTTGTGTACATAAAGCTTGTAACCATGGTGTATGTTTACTATTGGAACTTTGCCTGTCAGTCATTGTATCAATTTCTCATTAGACAATGAAATCAACATAATTAAATTCTTTTGTTTTATTTATATTGTAGATTTATTGCAGGCATTTATTACAATAAAATTTAATTATAGCAGTTTTTATTAAACAGCTGATTTAACTATTCAGGTAGGCATTTGTTATATTTAATTTTTACATATTAAAATACACATATAAATACATACCAGTGAATATTAAGCACACGTAATGAAAGATTCTAATATTTTACTATGTGTTACTTCATACAGTAAGGTTAAATAAATAGGTAAGGTTATCAAATATTTCTGATAAGAGTTGACCATTCATACACAATTAGCGAAAAACAAATTCTAATAGGCAGTATATACTGTAAGCTGCACGTGCTTCCGATTAATGAATAAGATTTAAACAAAGAACAGTAATTCTGTTCCTAGGTACTCACTTTTCTAAGAATGCAAAACATAGCAATAGTGAGGTTGAAAGATACCTACATTCTCTTGTGAGATATAGAGATGATCGTGATCCAATGATAACATTGTAGATAACACTAAGATAATAACTGAGAATTAAGTTGATGAAAAATAGATACGAGGTTGTATCACAGGCCGGAGAACATCACGTATTCATCAAATACATTTACCGCCTATGAGTCGAGCGAGCATTGTACTCTGTTAGACAAATATCTTTTGTATAACAACCACTTCTAATTGAATGTAATACTATGCGTAATACAATGAAATTGCTAAGTGAAACCGGGCTTTGACATTACGTTGTGGGTCATAACCGAAGGGACATATCACAGCAGCCATTTCTATTCGTGTAAACGCTATTCTAAAACATTCAAGCTTTATTAGATAGTTTTTCACACTTACCTAAAAGAAAAGATTCGCTAATTCAGAAGAATATGTTCATGGAAAACACGAAAAAATGTGATTCTCCATTCAGCACTACGAATACAAAATTCTAGTACTGATATTAGCTGTCAGATGGCGCAACTTACTTTAATAAGTCAACGCGTTCATTGAAAATGTGTCATTTTTCAATATAACCTTATTAGGTTTTTTGTTCTCTGAAATACAATAGGATAAAAGATAATTTATTCAATAAGTAATTTGGCTCCCTTTCATAGAATGTAACGATAAACTGAGATCAAAAAATAATTAAAAAATAGGATAAAAAATAATAAAAACTGATGGAGTTTTTAAATTTTGAACGCATTTTTTTATTTTGCTTGTCATCTACCAGAGCAATTCTTTATACGCAATATTTTTTATCAAGTTTAATATTTTGAAGTTACTAGTTGGACTGATTTGTTGCATTATGTATGTTGTTATTTGGTATGCTAACAAACAAATTAGAACTTAAGAGTGTAAACTTTTTTTGAAATATATAAAAGTTCAAGCCAACGTGTAAATAATAAAAATAATATTTAAAATTAGCACCCGCTGTTCTTTCCTCTGTGTAATATGCAAAAATCGTGTATGTAACGTAATTACATGCAGAATTTTCACCAAGTTAAAAATAATAATTTATTTTTGTTTGGCTAGGTTCTTATGTCTCTTGGATAGATGCTACGTGTAAAGAATCGTTAGATTTTAGATTTACACAGGTTGATGACGGGCGAACATTATTTGTTGGAAAGCATATTTTTCCAAAGTAGTTTCTAAATAATAAACCATTCAAAATGCCTGACCATTTAGGAGATGATATGCGCAAAGTAAAAGATGACAAAGAAGAACCCGAAAAAGAAATCAAATGTGAGTATTAACATAAATGTAAGCCATTGTTGTTTCCGCTCTAACCCAAATTAGATTTAGCTTTCCTACTTTAAACATAAAAATATCACTTGTTTTCAATTTTCAGCACTGGATGAAGGTGATATTGCACTTCTGAAATCATATGTGAGTGTTAAACCAAATATTATACCAATAGTCAATGGTGTTTAATGACTGGCATTTTTTCATATTTCTATTTTTTAATTTAGGGCCAGGGACAATACACAAAGATCATTAAGGAGGTTGAAGATGGTATACAGACTGTGATGAAGAGGGTAAATGAATTAACTGGAATTAAGGAGTCAGACACTGGGTTGGCACCACCAGCACTTTGGGATCTGGCTGCTGACAAACAAACACTGCAGAATGAGCAACCTTTACAGGTTAATACCATTTAGAATTTTATTAATAATCTTGTCATATTACCGTTGAAAATATTTTATTTTAATATTTTACCACCCTAAAAAATAACAATTATTGTGATGTATTATTAAAAGCCCTTTTATATTAGATGATAGGAGAGTAAAGAAAGAAAACTAGCATTGAGCTTTTCTAGTGTTCTGATACAACTCTCCAAGAGTAACACTGCTATGAACATCTCTGTCTAGATAAGTTTATAGACAGAGCTACATGTTGCAGTACAAATTATTTGTTTCTCTCAATATATTGACAAGTCCTTTGTCTTGAATGTTTATTAAAACAAATATCGTAAACTACCCCATCAATTATTTTTTTATTTTTTTTATACCACGACGGTGGCAAACAGACGTACGGTCCGCCTGATGGTAAGCAGTTACCGTAGCCTATGGGCGCCTGCAACATCAGGGGCATCATTTCAATTAAATCTGGAAATTTATGCTATCTATGTTGATGGTTTTAAAACAAAACTTTTAAGTCTGGAAATGGAATCAATTCCATTTCCAAACTTGATAGATAAGAGTTTTAAACAATGGATTTGTGTTGTTTATCCCCACATGTGGCAAATATTTGTGAGGCCATTTTACATGCATTAATTATTGCATGTTTGCAAAATCTGTTGAGACAAAGAGCTTGTTCCTAAGTGTATGTATTAAAAAAAGCTTCTAACAGGCATAGCAAGTTAAAGCACTCACATTTTTGTTGTTTTTAGGTGGCAAGATGCACAAAAATCATTAATGCCGATTCAAATGATCCCAAATACATAATCAATGTGAAACAGTTTGCTAAGTTTGTGGTGGACCTCGCTGACTCTGTCGCTCCAACTGATATTGAAGAAGGCATGAGAGTTGGGTAAGTTTTGTGTGAATTCTCTTCTTGTTTTCTTATTGAGCTAGGGGTCAACTTACCATGGAGTTTGGCCTACAGATAATCAACATACTTTAAAGAATATTGTTGTGTTGATGTCTCTAGAGTTTAGAGATAAAGTAATTACACCTTACCTAGTTGTCATTAATTTGATGTTTTCTTTAATCTAATAAATCTAGAGATAATTTGCTCTACTTGAAGGAGATGTGTGCTTTCCTTATATTTTTTTGTCTATTAATCAGTAACATATATTTATGACTTATAGTCTGCAGTATGAGTATAATGGTCAAACAAAATCTTTATTTCATATAGATCAAATACATGATACTTGTGAATGTCCGTTCATGTCGCAAGAAAGCAACATATCAATGCGATTTTTTAAAGTCTGAAATGAACCATTGATTCGTCTAGGTTATAAAATAACTCTTATGCAAGTCACAAGTTAAGAATGTAACAGGTAAACCAAAAAATAGTGTCAGCAAATTTGCCTATGACAAGACAATTTTGCTGACAGGATGGAGCTATGAGAAGAACTGGCAAGAAACTCACCACTCTTATAAATATCTATAAAGATAGTGACAGTCTTTTGCGAGTTTCAATTTGGGTAGCATGTAAAGTGATTATGTGACACAGCAGAATTTAAACCATACTGTGTAGATTAAAAAGAATTATATTTAAATTAAGGTATTGCCTTTTGCCAGTGAAACAATAAAAAAGGAAATTGAATTTGTGTTAACAAATATACAATGTGTTATGAGGCATGTAAGAAGAGGCCAACAGTGGACTGCTATAGGCTGAGATGATGTTGATGAAATACAATATCTCTGTAATCTGTTGCATACCAACTTATTTCCTCATATTTTTCAGTGTGGATCGCAATAAGTATCAGATTCACATTCCTCTCCCGCCCAAAATCGATCCTACGGTGACAATGATGCAGGTGGAAGAGAAACCAGATGTGACGTATAGTGACGTGGGAGGATGCAAGGAACAGATTGAGAAGCTTAGGGAAGTTGTAGAAACACCATTGTTGCATGTAAGTTTTATCTATTTTCTGCACATCTTGGCCTAATAATAGCGGATGCTGGCAATTGGAAATGGGCTCTTATTATCTTTAAGAATTTTCAAATGTAATGTCTTATTTTTAAATTATCATATTAATAGATGCTTCCATCACTAATAATCTATTGCCTAACTTTATACGGAGTTGCAACCTAAGAGATGTTTTTGAACTTTAACACCTCTCCAGATTGCTCCAAAATTATACTGTTCAGCAATAATCAGCTTCGCTTCGTAAGCTTGAAGCGAAGATATTAACCTGAACGACATTAATCAAGTAAACAACGACATATTAAACTTAAAGTTTCTTCTAAGACGCATACTATGCAAAATATTTTTCTGATTAAAACTTATTATTGAACATAACAGCCAGAGAAGTTTGTGAAGCTCGGTATTGAGCCGCCCAAAGGAGTACTATTGTTTGGACCTCCTGGTACCGGCAAGACCTTATGCGCCAGAGCTGTCGCTAACAGGACAGATGCCTGCTTCATCAGAGTTATTGGTAAGTATATACATAATAATATGTCTGTGTAGTGACGGATTAAGAATACATGATGTCACTGCCCCATTTCTACCCGTACGTTTCGTGAAAGGCGACTACCTTAGGCAAACAAGAGCACTGCGAGAAAGAGAAAATTCGAAACAAATCTTGTCCCAACCCATCTGGCCAGTGTGGTATAGTAGGCTTAATTCCTTCCACAATAGTTGTAGGAGACCCGTGCCCATCAGTCGGACATTGGAGGGTTGAAATGATAACGGTAATCATATAATTTCAAGACAAAGCCATAATTATGCTATTCTTTTCTTGCAAAGGAATATTGTAATTTACTCTTCTATTCTAGCCTTTTATAATATTTTAAGACAATCCCTCCCACACATCCACCACACGTGAACAAGCCTGAATTAACAGTGATGAACTCTTTCAAACCCCGAGAATAAAAACATCCAGGAATCCTAAATTCTAAGACTTACCTACTGTGTTGGAACACATAATGAATTAACTCATAAGTAATTAGTAATATGAAGGAGTTTGAAAGAACATTGTTGGTTTGTCAGTTAGTCAATCTAATGTTATTGTTGTTTACAGGGTCCGAGTTAGTACAAAAGTATGTAGGAGAGGGCGCCCGCATGGTACGTGAGCTGTTCGAGATGGCTCGTAGCAAGAAAGCCTGTCTTATCTTCTTTGACGAAATCGACGCTATTGGTGGTGCTAGGTATGTATACAAGAAGAATGTATACAATTGACTATGTAAATTTGATAATAATCAGATGGACCAATGACCTAATAAAAGTTCACTGTGGCGGATATTAGGCAAGGCCTATGTTCACAGTGGACGTCGTTGGACTGATATGATGATGATCATGATGTAAATATAATAACTAAAATATAAATTATTTTAATTTATATTTCGGACATCGGATCGTTTCTTTTTGGTGTATAACCAGACTCAAAACGAATTTATAATTATAATAGTGTAATTTCTTAGTGACTTTTATCATTACAAGGAATAAAAAATGTATTTAATTTTGCGCAGGTTCGATGATGGCGCGGGTGGTGACAACGAAGTTCAAAGAACTATGTTAGAGCTTATCAACCAACTCGACGGTTTCGATCCTAGAGGAAATATTAAGGTAAATAATTATTAATTAAATAGGTCTTTAAAAAGTATTATTAGTTTGCAAACAACATTTTTTGATTTAGGGATCCGTTTGCGTAATTTTAAACTCGAAAGGGGTTTTTTGCGAACTTTGAAGTGTCTGGCTGAAAAAACCGCCCCTTGGATATGTCTGGGAGTTTTGATTAACATTATTTTGTATAACATATAGAAATCAGCACTCAGAAAATAAGAAAAGTTAGCAACAATTTTACGTACGTTTAGTATCGGATACCTAAAAATTGGTCGTCGGCACAAGTTAGCGAGTATGCGTACGTTCAAAGTCCATACTAACACTACCTTCTACATTTTGTTTCTCAGAACATAAGTAAGGTCTGGGAGCTCTGGCATCTCAATCTAGTAAGACAGTGCGATACCGTGTGGCCATATCGCTTATTATATTTTTATGAATTCCCGCAGGTATTGATGGCGACTAACAGACCGGATACCCTAGACCCGGCCCTTATGCGTCCCGGCCGTCTGGACCGTAAAGTTGAGTTCGGTCTACCAGACCTGGAGGGTCGCGCGCATATCTTCCGTATTCACGCACGCTCTATGAGCGTAGAGAGAGATATTAGATTCGATCTTTTGGCGAGATTGTGTCCCAATTCTACTGGAGCTGAAATTAGGTAAGTAGATTTTGTCAGTAATGTAGATAACAGATTGTAGAGGTCTCCGCCTTCATCTCAGGCAGGCCGCTTAGCAAGATAGCCAGGAGCAAACAGGCAATGAGATCTCTTGATGAGGAATGGCGTGGCTGCAACGAGTGCAACCCTTAGAAGTTTACAGATGATTACCATATGGTAACCATAAGTAGAAATAGTAAATCCACCAAAATACCAACCTGTACAATATTATACAGGGTGGTATTTTGGTGGATTTACTATTTCTATTTCACTGCGGCGTATTCGCACACTAAAGCGGATACTAAGTAGAGGTGCATAGTAATGACTCGCGTTTTGACCGTTTGTATGAAGTTAAACTACTGTATGTAATCATATTTATACTGTGCCACTGGCCATGTATATACATTGGGGAATAAGAAAGAGCTCTGTTCAAAGACTTAGACAAGGTTCTGATACAATTCCCCTACAGTATTGTAAAGCTGCTGTTTCTACCTATTTATCAATATTAATATTATTATTGGTAAATTAGCTAATTAGCAGACATAAAATCATATATACCTTGTGTCAAGTTAGTATATCTTCTAAATAAATAATAAAAAAGAGTATTTATTATTTTGTTAAGGTTTATCCACAGCAAAAGTTATTTTTGTTACAGTCAAAACTCTTAACTGTATTATATATAATAGCTCCGATTCTCCCTTTCTCTTATTAAAGAGCTTTGCTCTT
The DNA here is from genome assembly GCA_905147015.1 of Laspeyria flexula. NCBI lineage: Eukaryota > Metazoa > Arthropoda > Insecta > Lepidoptera > Erebidae > Laspeyria > Laspeyria flexula. The sequence continues at coordinate 2,367,247 of LR989964.1, read as the reverse complement.
GTCGGTGAAGCAATCACCATTCTTCTCTATTTTAACTTTTTTTGAACTCCAATTGGACGGTGTTACACAAAAAGGATCCAACCCACATGATGGTCGAAAATGAGTTAAGTACGCCAAAGTGGTCTTTATGGTCTATATTTTCATATAGCAAAAACAACCAGATCAAAATACGAATATTAACGTTTTTATCGACATGGGGTACCAACCCACATCTATGACGGGTTTCGGTTTTGTTTTCACAAAAACGATTCAACCTCCTTGGATCGTTGAAGTGAAATTATCAAATTAAGAAACTAGTCTACAATGAAAATGTGAATAAGGATCCAATTTACTTGGATTGTATTTGATAAATTATATTTAAATGAAAAAGAATGCATTTGTAAAATCATAAAAAGGGTTCAAGCGGTTTGGATCGTTTTTGCTAAATGATTTTGTTATGATAAGGTTCTAATTAAAAAAACAAAAATAATCCTAACCACATGAGTAGGTTTTGATAAATTTAGAAGTTATTTTATGTCAACGTATTAAAATAATATTTTTTTTTATAAGTAACCTAAAATATTGTTTTAATGGATTTTTTTTTAAATTTCTATATATATATAGTTATATATTGATATTATTAATTAAATATATATATATATATATATATATACGTCATCATCATCATCATATCAGCCTTTCGACGTCCACTGCTGGACATATGCCTCACCCAACTTCCGCCACATTGAGCGGCTTTGCGCCGCCTGCATCCAACGACCCCCCGCAACCCTGACCAGATCGTCGGTCCATCTTATGGGGGGGGGGTCGATTGGCCGCCATTCGTGAACATTTTTCCCCCATCGGCCATCGGTTCTTCGAGCTATATGTCCTGCCCACTGCCACTTCAGCGATGCAATTCGTGTCGACAACTTTAGTTCTCCTGCGGATCTCCTCATTTCGGATTCGATCCCACAGGGAAACTCCGAGCACAACTCTTTCCATGGCTCGCTGGGTGACAGTGAGCTTTCTTGAGCCCCATAGTTAGCGGCCACGTCTCAGTGCCATAAGTCATCACTGGCAACACACATTGGTTGAAAACCTTCGTCTTCAAACACTGGGGTATTGTGGACGAGAATACAGTACGTAGTTTACCGAACGCTGCCCAACCGAGTTTTGGATTCGGCGATTAACCTCTTTTTCGAAGTTGGACCTACCTAACCGGACCGTTTGTCCTAGGTCCTATTCGTCAACAACTTTGAGATTAAAGCTGAGATATTGCTGCATGAATGCGATATGGGCGTGCACTACATGGCGATTAGACATAACTTTCGTCTTATCCATGGTCATTTTAAGGCCCACCCGTTGAGAAGCTCTATTGAGGCTATCAAGCATATTATGCTTAGGTCCTCCAGTGATTCTGCCATGACCACGATATCGTCAGCATACCGAAAGTGGGTGATGTACTAGCCATTTATGCATGCGCTATGGACGTGCACTACATAGCGATTAGACATAACTTTCGTCTTATCCATGTTCATTTTTTAAGGCCCATCCGTTGAGAAACTGTATTGAGGCTATCGAGCATATTGTGCTTAGGTCCTCCAGTGATTCTGCCATGACCACGATATCGTCAGCATACCGAAAATGGGTGATGTACTCGGCTTTATGTTGATGCCAAATCCGTCCCAGGCAAGAATCTTAAAAACATCTTCCAACGCAGCTGTATGCTATATATTATCATAATCATCATCATCATATGAGCCCAATGACGTCCACTGTTGAACATAGGCCTCACCTATGCTATATATATGTATATATAATTAATTAAATCAATTATCTCACATCAATATACCATATTGGATCGTTTTTGTGAAATTAAAAAATGAACATACATTAATTACAAATTACATTTAGCAAAAAGGATCCAATCCTCTGTTTATTGAAATATTTCAAAAAATATAAGCTTATACTAATTAATTTTTCAGACTATAAAATTAATATAAATATATACACATATTACCCAAAGAAACAAAGACGGTATAATAGTACATCAATGCGCAAATACAAATTAAACTTCAAACTTCAATATCTCAAAAGTCACATTTTGTGGGTTGGATCCTTTTTGTGTAACACCGTCCAATTATAAATAATAAAAATTGAAATATGACACTCAATCGCGACGTAGCCACATTGGATGTAAATACGCTCATAACACATTCGCTGTGACATAGAAACAGTTCAAATACACTAATACATAATTATTTCCCCAGGTCGGTGTGTACCGAGGCGGGTATGTTCGCCATCCGCGCGAGACGCAAGGTGGCTACCGAAAAAGACTTCCTCGAAGCTGTCAACAAGGTCATCAAGTCTTACGCCAAGTTCTCGGCCACGCCGCGTTACATGACTTACAACTAAATACCTTGTTTCTAACAACATTGGGTGTATTTTTCATTGTATAACATATCTTTTGACCGCCACGTCAAATCGGTATTTCCGTGCTCTGAGCGGCAAGTCATGAAATTAAGTTTTTAATTGTTAGCAATATAACACATGAATGTAATGATTTAATATCTTTATCTTGTATATCTATAGCCAACATCGGCGCTCAGAGCACGTTTGCGAAATTATACTTGGCGGTGTAGGAAAAATTTCGCTCATTTTTTTATAAAAATCCGCTGCGCTGACGCGTTTTTATTGGTTTGTTTATATAATGAAAAATATACTTAACTATAGGATTTCATTCACTAAATTTATCTGTGGATTTGTGTGCAGACGAATGAAGTGAGTTGGGATTCTTATAAATTACTTAGAATTTATTTGAATATCGATAATAAATTTATAAAAAAATATTAATGTATTTTATTCAATGAAGGATCATTTCCCAATAATCTAGTTTATTTTCGTAAGGATGGTATATGTTATTGTTAACAAAAAACTAAAATTATTATCTGAAATGCTAAATATAAATCAATTCTTGAATTGGGTTTTTATTTTAATGGTACTTATAATATCGATGGGTATTTACCGTCGGAAAAAAACTGCGCAGAAAATGATTTTTTTATTCAGGCAACATTCGATTTACAAGTCGGGAATATCCATGAACTACCCCGATTGCACGATTTCCACGAATGAAAACAATAGTAAGTAGGTAAGTACATTATTTTTAGTTCGTTTATAGTTAGGTACTTTAGCAAAAGATATTGTTACTTGCTTTATAAACGCAACATTGTTTCATGTTATTGTGGGTAGATGAATATTTTAAATCTATCGTGAATTCTTAAAATTATTTTGACATAACGTGGTGACGAAACCTAACTGCAACAAAATTGTGAAACATTTAATTTGCATGTTTTGTTAATTTATAAATACGATGTCGGAAACAGTAAGTCTTGGTTTTATATTGTTCCTGTTTGATTGACTGCATGTGTCGAAGTTAGGACTATCATGAACTTTGTACAGTATGATAACAATCCGAAATTGATAACAATTAATAAATAATTGAGCATGTTTATTACAATTAAATGTACATACTTATATCAATAGGGAAGCATATTTCGGGAATCTTAGGAATTATGTACAAGTTACATTTAGAAAAATCTTTGCACTAGATAGGTATGTTTCACTAAGCTCACATAGGTACTTTACCTACATAAATTTTAATTATTTGTTCGTAGTGCTTTCTGAATAAATATATTTTATTTAGGTATAAATTACTTTGAATATATTGGTATATATAGGTTCAACAGTGGACGTCATTGGGCTGATATGATGATGATGATGATATAGGTACCTACTTGGATTATTGTAAAGGGTTTCGTCTCCTTTGTTATTTATTTTATTTTAATACAAGTGGGACAAACTTATTTCCACAAATACTAGTAACTGTCCGTGGCTTCGCCTGCGGGATATGTCGGGCCTATGTGCTTTTCTAGATTATCTATCTATATGCCAAATTTCATATACATCCTTTCAGCCATTCTGTTGTATGAGTAACAAAAATCAATCTATCCCTAACTTTCTACGTAGATGTAGACTGTAGAGGGTGGAGGTAGGTAAATGGTGTTCCAGTGCACTATTTTATAGCGATCTAACTCTTACAGAATGCCTATACTGACGTGGTAGAGTTGTGTGCCTTGCTGCAATGTTTGGGGTTCAGTGTAAAGTCGTTGGACACCAGTGACGGAAACATCAGTCACGATGGCGGCTTACGTACTGTTGTTATTAACTGTCAGGTAAAGTGCCAGATTTAATAAATTAGAACTTGGCGTTGTATGGTATGAAGGGACTACTTGCCCAATTCACCTTCATTCCACTATAAAATCATCATCACCATATACAATTAGGGGATATATCGAGCCTTTTCAGGAAGAACATCGTAAGCGCCAAAAATCTCAAAATGGTTTTTTTGTCGCTACTACATGATCAGGCAAATGCGCATGTACTTGTCGCTGACGATCCATATTTTGGTATTCATTTTATTGTATGCTCCGTACTTGATGCTTACGTTAATAATTATCATAACGTAGTATTTATGAGAATGAGTCGAGGTCTGTGTTTTGTTATCTTTGGAATGAAAATGAAGCTAAAATAGGTTGTAACGAAATCTATTCGATTATTTTCAAGTAACAACCTTAAAATGGTCGATGAAAGAAAATATCACGATGAAATCGCGTTGTACTGTGACAGTTGGGCAGGGCAAAATAACAATAAAGCCATGCTAGTAATGCTCTATCATTTCATGCAGCATCAATCGAATTTTATTCAAAAGTTGTCAATAAACGACCATAATTCTGGGCATACATATATACCTACATCTTCAAAAATTGATGAAGACGATAAATAAATATCTACCTACACAATTTGTATCATTCATCCCTTAGCAATGTTGACTAAGTAATAACAGAAAGCAGTTTTCTTAACATTTTATTTATTTTTATGAATAGAAACCTATACTTATAAAGCCAAAGTTAGTGTAACAATAAGTAAATAGATTTAAAAACGCAACTGACATGCAGAAAACACCTCGTGGTAAGCATAGACGTTGATTTCAAAGTAACCGACAAAACTTTGTGAAATTGAAGCAGTTTGGTAATAAGTACTATTGGATTATATCAATAGTTGTACACATACAACAAATTATAAAAAATTCGGAAAACTATTATAATTACTTTTTAATTAGGGATGAAAAACCCTTCTCCTGTAAAAAACGCAAATTGTCGATTACGATGTTCTTCCTGAATAGGCTCGATATAGCCAAATTACGTAATTACTCCAGGAATCTCTCTCGGAAGCAAGTAGGTATTCTATTTAGTTGAGAATCGAGACAATTTCATGAGAAGAAAACTATAGATATACGAGTAGAACCCTAGTAGGTTAAAATCCTCGTCTTGTAGTAAGAGATTGTACCCGTCAGTCAGAGCCGGATTTAGAGGTGTGGAGTTCCTGGGGCAACAACGACGGAGTAGGAGACGGAGAACGAAGAAGGCCCCTAATTAATTTCCAAACAAAAACTAAAAAAAAAAAATCGTTTATGGCGAATGTAGTTGTTCCAACAATATTAAACGATCTTCTTTATTCTACCATTTGGCACAATATATATGCTTATGTATTTATCACTAAAAATGCGAAAAAATCTATTAAAAAACGCGTTATCTGCTGACCCGCCGAATATTTTTTTCTACTTTATGGAGGTCCCGGGGCCATCGCTCCGCCTGCCCTACATTAAATCCGGCCCTGCCGTCAGTAGAACATAATATTGGGTTGTTATAAATTATTAGTTATTTAGACTGTCACCGTGGCGCAGTGGTTAAGGTGTTCGCCTCGCCACTACATCGCCGTGCTGGGTGACGTGGGTTCGATTCCCACACGAGACAAATATTTGTGTGATTCATAGATATTTGTTTCTAGTCTGGGTGTACTTTGTGTCCGTTAGTTTCATGTTTGTAAAGCTCCCCGCGACACAGGGCCTGTTCCCTAGTGCGGGCGTTGTCTTTATAAAAAAAAAGGTATATAGGGTAACTGATCCAAATGCTAGCACTGCACCAAATAATCAGCACTCCGAATAAATAGTAAAATAATAAGGTTTTCACTAATTAATTTGGGTTACTACTTTAAAAAATAAATAAATGGATGTTTTTGGAATCCTACTACTGGAAACTCTATACTTTCCGACTTCACAATGGCGAAAATTTTGTAAACAAACGTTTGTGTCCTGCAGTTCGTCCTATTTTTGCCTGTTCTTAGTGATCGAAGGTAAGTTCACATGTTTACAATTTATACTATGTTAGATGTTTTAGATATTTTATACAGAAACTTTAGATTTTTCTGATCTCTTAGATAGTTTATGAGGATAGTTTGAAAAGAAAAAATTGAGATTATAGTGAAATATTGTTAAAAAATGTGGTGCTGATATATGGATCGAATATTTTGCAAATTCCAAATTATCAGCACTGGTGTTGATAAATGGAAAATAGTACGTAAATACTTATTCCATATTTTTAATTGTAAACCGTGTTTATTTGATTCATAGAATTCAATTTTTTTTCGTAAAAGTATAAGTTTATACCTTCAGAATCCAAATTTTAGTATGGTGCTGAAATTAAATTAGCCATTTGTCAGCATAGTGCTGATAATGCCATCCTCTCCTAAAAAAAACAAAATTCTTTCCGATATAAAATAAATTCAGAACTTTGCAAGTTGGTCAAAGAAATGACAACTAAAGTCTTCTCTTTATATCATTATCTTTATTAACTAGTTTTTTTATTAAATTTTCTTACTGCTAAATATTTTTTTAATTTTTCACAAATTCGCTCGTTGTGGCGGAAATTAGGTGAGGCCTATGTTCAACAGTGGACGTCATTGGGCTGATATGATGATGATGATGAAATGTTTGTACTTACCTATCTAGGTACTAGTAATACCTACCTACTATATTATTAAGTAAGACAGTTTCTAATGAGATTGAACTAAATTAGGTACCTACATAACTATAAAGATGAACTTTGTTAAGTTTATAAATACTATTAGATTATAAGTAAAATATTTTTTCTATCCTCAGTCACATATTACCTACCCCTAGTTAATAAAAGAGATAATAACCTAATAACAATTTTTTATTTCATATAATTTCAATACCACCCTCACAGTGCTGTTAATTGGCTCAGTCTATGCTACTAATTGGTGATCATGGTGCTAGTAAATGGTGAGATGGTCATTTTTTACTCTTGCCTATCTAAAAAAGAAATTGGATAAAGATAAACATGTTTTTTAAAATAATCATCTTACTGATTTAATATTGAAACTAGAAAACTCGTCATAACGGGTGGAACAGTATTTTTCAATGTGATAAACGGGCTTAAATTAGGACTTACTCTTAAAGTGCTGATAATTGGATCAGTGCCCCTAGTTTAAGACCAACTTCAAAACGATTGCTATTTTCAGTCGTCCGGTCTGCACGTGGTATTGGAGAACCCGAGCCTATCGTGTTCATGCCCAACCACTACTCATCAACAAAACAGTGGCATTTGGCAGGTATCCGGTGTAACTGGAGGGAAACAACTCGATAAAGTTTGTATACAATTATGTTGTTTGAGTAAACTTCCTCCCTGTTTTAGGAGTGTGCTCGCTTTAACTCATTGGTCGGGGAAGTCCCGCACGGTGTTAGCACTTCTTTTTTTACACGATTACGGCGAAGCCAAAAGGAAGGGTAATGATTTTGGCAGTCTATGTATCTATGTGAAATGTAGACATTTCAAAAAGTCTAGAAAAATTTGAAAAGAATTATTTCTCTTCGACTTTTCAAATAAATAAAGCATCAAAGATCGATTTATTTATTGTGTTTTATAGGAATTTGGGTGTTCTTTATTGGGTTCGTTACCAAAAACTCACCGAGAACGACTCACGAAGGAATTGCACGAGATAATTAAGTGTATCAAGCAGAACAACGAATCAGACGCTGAAACACCGAAGGAAGCAATAGTTAACAGATCCGCTAGCATGGTTGAAATGAAGACTCCAGATAGGTAAGTTCTACTTTGTGTTAGGTATACAAATATTTATAATAACTACAGCGGGGGCTTCTCTCCTGTCATTCTTTGTTTGGTCACTGCTCAGCTCCTATTTGCCATAGCATAATGTTAAATAGCCTATAACCTTCCTTGATATATGGGCTATCCAACATTACTATTTTTTTTAATTCGGACTAATATATATTTTGCAGCAGGTATTTTTTTTTTATATAATATTCTACCACATTTATACAGCGCCATCTAGTCCCAAATTAAGCAATTATATTTGCTTGTGTTATGGGTACTAAACAACTGATATACTACTTAAATACATTTTTTTTTGTAAATATTACATATTATAGATAAATTACACCCAGACACAGAACAAACCTTTATGCTCATCACACAAAGATTTGTCCTAGGTGGGGATCGAACCCACGACCTCCGGTTTAGCAGTCAAGGTCACTAACCACTAGACCAACAGGCCAGTCAGTATTACTTCACCCTATCCAAAATCCTGCGATTTTAAAGTGCCAAGGAAGGGGATCTGGACTCCTAAGACTCCCTCTGCCCATAGATACGGCCTTGCAAACAGGACCTGACAGCGAAAGAATTATAAACGTGAATGGTTTTCAGGATTTACCAAATAAAGGCTGATACACCAACACGTTATCGATCTCTGGATACCCTCACAGCAACAAACAAGGAGGCCGCACAACCGTTGCCGACCCCAGGACTCCTACAACGCGCAAACCACGACGCTTCAGCTGATAATGAGAAAGATAAAAAAGTATGACTATTTATTTTATATACACAGTGTCACGCTGACGCCTATTAACAGGACGGGGTAGGCAGATTTGTATCACGCGGCATAACGTCCACATTTGGCCAGCTATGCCAGGTCCCATGTAATAAGGGTAAGGGTACCTATTGCCATAATTAACATTTTGTTTCCAAACTCCGGGCTCATACTGAAAACCGACCGAAACTGTATGTATTTTTATGGACCTGAATTTTGATATTGATTGACTATGGCCGACTTCAGCGCTCAGGGCATGCTTGCACTTGCCGAGTATAGCCGACATTACCGCATTACCACCTAGATTGTCTTACGTCCTCACTCACTCACTCACTGCTTAGGTTTTTTTGCAGACCATGGTTGGCAGACAAAGCACTTACACGCTGTCTTCAACGACGGACAGTATGAGGCGACGAAACAAAACTTCGAGGTAATCTCATAACTCTTATTATATCGTAATTAGCTGTTGGCCGCAACTTCGATTCCGTGGATATTTGTCTGGCCCCTACTAAGGTCCTATTAGTCGTAGCGTGATGTTTGTTAAATATCCTTCCTTGATAAATAATATAGGTAATATGTATATAAATAAAAAATAATAATTAAAACCAGTAGTATTTCCCAGGATATCGTAAGAGCGCGATTAAGGGAAAATTGCGCCATAACGCAAGTGTTATGGCGCGATTTTCCCTTAAACACCTAGAGAAGGAAAACTCGAAACAAAACCCTGTATCAACCCGTCTGGCCAGTGTGGTAAGAGTAGGCTAACCTAACCTAACCAGCACCTATAGGTGAGGTCTATGTCCAGCAATGGATACAGGGCTGATATGATGATATTATATACATAACTATTTCATCTATTTGTGGAACAGAATGTTATCTGACTTAAATATTCTTGTACCACCTAATTTTGTTTGCTATTCCAGTCCGATTCAAGCTCCACCGCCGACAGGACTGCTGGACAACCTGATCGCTGCTGAGAAGGCAGCCGAAGACCTTCATTCCAAACTAACATACGTAATACGAGAATTTATGGAGGATGGAAGACATGATTCGTCCATATCGTCGCTGGCTCTCGACGTGTCCAAAATCTCAGTGTTGAAAGTACGAATAAAAACCTTAATTTTTACATTAAGATTATTTTCCCATAAAAATAACAGTAAGTTTATTGCTGAATAATGGTGGAAGTTAAAACTATTTTTATTTTTTCCACACTGCATTACAAGCAGTTTTTGTAACACTTTCAATGTAGGTACAGTTAGCAACAAAAGACTAGTGCCAGAACTGAATTTATTATTGTAAAATCAATTGTGGTACTAGTCTTGTTGAGTAATTTATGGATATGTTCAGCCATTTTTGTTGCTGACAATACCTAGTCTTAGTAAGTTTTTTTACATTACTGTAGGTAATTAAAGTTATACATCCATTTATTTCAGTGTGAGTCTTCAAAAGCCCAATTTGCGTCCAGTCCGAACTTATCAGGGATAGGACATACCAAGGAAGATCTTACCAAAAGTAGACTCAAACGTTTTGAAAGTGCATCGACTTCTAACTTAGCAACCAACTCAGCTGTTAAGGACAGTACCATTTCAAAACTGCGACGCATATCACCCAAACTATTTAAAATGAACAAAGATTCACTTGAAAGAAACACTCGAAAAGAGGCACTTGAAGTAAATGCCAAATCAACTCCGAAGTCACAAGATTGCAGAAGTAAACTTCACAGTAAGTATGTCTATTAACCGGGCGTTTAGTATTGCAGGTTAGAGATAAATATTTTTGTTTACCAAAAATGTAAGATGTAGATTACTTAAGTACCTACCTTAGCCAATGTGTTTCTTTTTCTCACAGCAACACGCCTTTTTTCACACTAACATTTCGGTAGCTGTTTGGCCCCTTGTAATAGAGGACGAGCCTGCTGGCGACGACGCTGATGCTGAGAATTTCATGCCAGGAAAACCCAATACCGTTTTTGGCCGACCTGCGAATCGAAAAATCTTGTGCAAGAGTTTCTAGGTCCACCTACCTTGACCGCCACGTTAAATGGCATCTCCGTGCCCTAACCGTCAAGCCATAATTCGTAATAAAAGTAAAACTAATAAGGTTGAGAACAAACGAACGGGGCTGCGCGGGTCGGCCATTTTCACTGCGAACTATAGAACAAAGGAAATTCTATTTGGTAACGCACACGGTGGCAAAAAGACACCGCACCGCCGCGCCCGCCCCAGTGACTGCCGTAAATCGAACAAACCACTTTGTATGCACCAACGCAGGCGGCCACCGCCTGCGTTGGTGCCTCTAAAAGTAATGCTATAATATCTTTATCGTGTACTAGCTTCCGCCCGCTGCTTCGCCCGCGTGGTATGTATTTTATACCTATAAACCTTTCTCTTGAATCACTCTATCCATAAAAAAAAAACCGCTTCAAAATCCGTTGCGTAGTTTTAAAGATTTAAGCATACATAAGGACGGACAGACAGCGAGAGCGACTTTGTTTTATACTATGTAGTGATTTTTATGGTCCCGAGATTTTTCGGCTATAGGCGACATCGGCGCACAGGGCACGCTTGCGTCTGTTGAGTATAGCCAACTTTGACGTTCAAAAGGTTATAGTCATAAGCACTGCACCTGGACGTCCTTCTAGCCACCGCACTCGTTCTAGCACCGAACGAATTTATTTCTTGAATACTCTACAATACTTACGTCTTTATTTTCAGGTCTTTTCAAACCGAAAACAGTAACTCCAGTACGTTCACCAAGAATAAACATAGAGGCAAGTCCAAACCTTAGTGCCTCCAAAAGGAAGTTTGGCCATGTAAAATCAACTATACCAAGACCATCCAAGAAAGAATAACAGAATAAATAAAACATACGTTTTAATGCGGATAATAACTAAAGTTGATAGTGAATAAACAACACATTATTTTAATACAAACATACCTATTTCTTGCTATTTTTTCTTCCTTTATATAAGGATATCCTATCCTTTACATAAGATAGGAAACATAAATTTGCTTATGTATCAGATATATCAGAATTATTGTATGCAGTCATTAGTTTCTCAATCTCCTTCTCTAAACTTTCATTTCTGTTGCTACATTTTCTACCTGTTTTTGATTTGGAACGTTTGTGGTCATCCTTATTTTTCGCATCTTTTGTATCACTCAGTTTCGCTTTCACATTGGTTTGAACAGTAGTAGGATATATAATACTATCAATTAATTCTTCTTTAGTTTCCTTCTTACAATAATCTCCTTTGTTTAACATTAACTCTTGGCTTTTTCTTTTAGGCTTCTTATGTTTGTCACTACATCCATCTGCCGCTTCTACATCACTGTGCACTTTTTGTTCCGTCAAGTTATCATGCTTTGACCTTCTAATAATTTCTTTCTCCTGGCTTCTAGTAGTGAGCTCTCTCAATGTGTACACATCATCTTTCATATGAAGTTTTTTATCATTCTTAGCTAATTTAAGACATATTGTTGCTTTTGGATAACCCGTGAATTGTTGATAACAATCTCCCTTTTCCAAAGAAACAAATGTGTTAAAAAATCTTCTTGGATGTATCTCGTCAGGAGTGTCATTCAATAATGAATAAGTTTTTTTTAAAAAGGTTTTCTTGTCAATAGGATTCTGCATGTGGAAAAAGTTTTCAAGTTGCTCCTGAGACTTCAGCCTTTTTATTGCAGTTCTTTGTACAATATTATATGAGACCACAGCCATAAGAATGAAAGCTGGTTCACTACTAAGTATATGGTCCCACAGTATTAACCATTCAGAGCATGTTAAGACTTCACTGAAAGCGGTTTCTAGTATTTTTAAAGCATAAGTTTGACTAGTAATGCCAACATCACAAAAATGTTTTAAAAGTTGTTGATCATGTTCAGCTAGAAGGTTTTCAATAATTGCTAAAACACTTATGGGTGGGAACGGGGCATACTCAAACCACAGCTGACAATAATTAAACAAAACGGTAGCTACAGACTCAAAGAGCAATAGAGGATCTTTTTGAAGTACTTTTACGAAGGGAAAAACAAAACCAGGCATGAACTTTAAAACACCGAATAAAGGGCACCAGTGAGCTAAACAGGATAATAAACGTTTTAGATTCTTCAATGTTACAGTACTATGTATGGTGAACTGTTTCTCTATATCTTTATACGCTATGTGAATGCCTTTCTCAACAAGAGCATTGTAAGCAATCTTGTTTCGTGGTGTATCTAGTAGTGACCTCCAAATCATTGATCGGAATTTGTCTGGATATTCTCCATACTGCATTAATATTCTTCTTAATCTAGCACTATCCATACAGATGCGCATTTTTTGTTCAACTTCAGCTTTAGTAATCTGGTGTTCCTGAAACAGACTCTTGTGTGTTGAAGTACATGGTATATCTTTATGTGGTGTAGCTGTTTCAATTTGCTGATTATATTGTTCCATTACATAAGAAGAATTATAAATATTAACTTCACCCATTTGCAAAATACACAAAAAGTATTTGCCTGTAGGGCTGACAGTAAACCTCCGAATGCCTGACGATTCTGGTCGGATAATATGTACCATTGCTAATGTTTCTAAATCTAATAAGTAAAGTATACAATCACTACTTAGTATAGCAAGAATTTTGTTTGCTCCTCCATCAAACAACTGCGGAATGAACGCCACTTGTGTAACACCATTAATGTTGAACTTGGACAAGTCTATACACTTCAGAGCTTTCCAAGTGTCCATACTGAACAGAATGATTGTTGGTGTTAACCCAGCCATTGCCATAGCACGTCCATTCATTGTAAAGGCTATATTTTTCATATGTTTTAATTCACTAGGTATAATTTGTTTAACAGACTTCATACTTTCATGTTTCCATATTTGTACTGTGTCATTTTGAAAACATGCAACTAGATGGTCACCAGCTGGCGTGAATAGAATTTGTTGAATTTGTGCTCCAAGGTATGTGTTTAATGTGAAATACTTGGTATAGTTCCGTAACTCCCATAAAATAGCTTCAACAAGACTTGCTGTTAAAAGGTTGTTTATTTTTACATTGTTTGAAAAGGAAATATGTTTCACCGGCGCTGTATGTCCAGACAGGGTTAGAGATACTTGACCAGTTTCAATATCTAAAAAATTCATGTCAAACTTTTTAGTGGTGGCCACAATAAGCGTATCCGACTTCATCGGTGAGAAATGTAAAGCAGAACATGCACCAATGCCAGCCAGTTTCCAAAATTTGAGGTCTGTAAAGTCAAGAATAAAGATATTGCCCGCACTATCAGCACAAGCAAGCTTTTCGTGTGTGTCGTCGAATGATGCGGAGGAGAATCGTATTCGTCGACATTCTCCATTGGGCCCCTTTATCGTATGATGAAGTTGCAGTATGACACCATCCTTTGGTTTTGATTTTAACTTGATATCAAATTTTTCTATATTTAGTTGCTCAACTTGCTTCTCTTGTTCCATTTATGTTAAATACAATACTTTTTAACGAATCGAGAAACATGATATTGTCAGACTTTAGACATTATTTATTTTTATTCTATTTATTATTTAAAATTTGGCGGAGTCAAGCAGTCAAAATAAAACAATGTGATCATAGACAAACAAGACTGTCAAGTCAACAATGTCAATGTCATCTCTTGGTTAATGGTCGCGAAGCAAGTTATCCTAAAATCTTTGCAATTTTTTTACTAAAATGTACAACCTTCTTGAACAAGACTATAAAACATATTAAATGGATAAATAAAATTGTATATCAAAAACTTTTTGAATTAGTTTATAACAATAGCTGTGTTAGTAAAGAACTGGTTAATTGGTTTAATGTATAGTTCGATTCAAACTTTATGGTTACGGCGCCTGCATAGCTGCACCCTGGCTTTTACCTCTTTACTCCCCCTAGTGACATGTTGCAGTAGTGTACTCACTCTAGACAGTGCTCACTTTAGTGCTTTAAAATGTTTGGTTTAGCTAGTTTTATAAAAATAAAAATGTCTAGTTATCTGTCATGCATGCGCCTAATTGTTTTGCTCGACTAGTAACTTGTTCATTCTCACACTGTCACGCGTGCGGGGAGCACAGACTAATAAGGGATACTAGCGGGGAGCTTGCGGGTGAAGGAAAGGGCACAGACTTAGAAGGGATACTGGAAAAGGCGCGCAGGAGTGTGCCCCACCCCCACGGCAAAGCGCCTTTGATGTTCCGCTGATACCCAATAGCTAGTACAGTCAATCTTCAGACACAATTTACAGACATCATACAGAGATCAGCCCCCTGATTCTGAGCTGTCGGAATATTTTCCGCCAGAACTGTCAGTTTATTTAAAGTTAAAAAAAAGAATGTTAAAAAAATAGATCGATGTAGAAAAAAATCCTATATTAATCAGTTTTTAATTTTCTATACGGTAATCTAACTTCTAACACTTAATAACTTAAGCTGTAAAAATACGTCGTTCTAAGATTCGAAAAAGTTTACGATCCGGGAGCAATCCGATGAGTCAGAATCAGGGCCCTGATATAAAATAGAAAGGTAAAGATCAAACTTTCCTACCTACTGACCTGGACCTTTACTTTATCTACAGATAGGAAGGAAATCTTCGGTAAAATATATTTAGCACTAAAATATATTTTCAACCAATTTTTCAATTGATTACAATTTACATAATATAAATTGATAAGACTTAGTAATGTTAAATTTGTTATTGAATAAAATATATGTACATTTTTTTTACGGTTTTACAAGAAGGGTGCCGTGTCTATGCGAAAATAAAAACCTCTAAAAAGAAATATAATAATTTGTCTATGGCACGGGAGTTTCAATTTAATTCACATCTTTGAACTGGTGTAATACAGTGTAATACTTCGTATGTTAGTAGTGACGTGGTCAAACTGGTTAATATGAGTCATTCGGATAAAGGATACGTATTTATATAAATGGCTGGCGTTCTATAAACTGCACTTGGTGTTTTACCGTAATAGCAGGCGCATCGAGTGCTACTGCTGCGTAAAACATGAATCTCATTGAATGTGTATGAGTGGTTTTGTGTACAAATCATTATTGTGACTGGATTATCGGAAGGTATGTGCGGCAGTTTATAATTTAGACCTAATTTTATTCAGATTTAATCGTGTCGAAGTGTAATTGGGTTAAAATCAGTAGTAAATAATTATAAGTTTTTATTTTATTATCAACATAATTCCGCAGAAACATGATTACATATTTGATTTGGAGAGAAATCTTAACTAGTTAACAAAAATCAATTATAAAGTAAATATGTTCGTAGATACTTTAAAACAAATTTAAAATAGTTCAATGTCGTAACTATGATAACGTTACCAAATAAATTAGATAAAATTAATAGGTCCCACTTCATATATGGCAGTTTTAAAACACAGAACAACAACTTGAGTGTAGGTACTTTAATTACATTGTTTAATGAAGTAGGTAATTTTCTATTTTAATATATACATATTCTTCACTACTTAGTATAAAACAAAGTCGCTTTCTCTGTCCATATATCCCTATGTATGCTTAAATCTTTAAAACTACGCAACGGATTTTGATGCGGTTTTTTTTAATAGATAGACTGATTCAAGAGGAAGGTTTATAGGTATAAAATACATAACACGCGGGCGAAGCAGCGGGTGGAAGCTAGTAAAATTATAAGATTTGCAGGAATTATTTCTTATGAATTCTTTAATTGAATAATAATATTATAGTAATTATATATCTATGTTTTATACACTTTTGCAGTGCAGTGCAAAATTTATTAGATTCGCTGCGATCGGCCGCTCGATTAGTTAATTTAATTATAATAAAAAATAATAAAATAAAAAGTTTAATTTTATTATTTTTTCTTTTGTTCCCCTTTTTTTGAATCTATGATTGAGGAGTGTTTATCTAATATATAAAATTCTCGTGTCACAGTTTTCGTTGCCATACTCCTCCGAAACGGCTTGACCGATTTTGATGAATTTTTTTGTGCTTATCCGGTATCTATGAGAATCGGCCAACATCTATTTTTCATCCCCCTAAATGTTAGGGGTAGTCCACCCCTAAATTTTTATTTTTTAGACAAAATTTTTAATTTCTTTTTTTATGATACAACATACAAAAATACATACAATCCTCATTCTACGATCAACCCTTATTTTTTAATAGCCATTTTAGTAATTTAATCATTTTTCCTCTCCGGTCGAAAACTGATCAATCGTCATTTAATTAGTTATCCCCGCCAGATGTCTACAGGTGTCACTTCTGACGCAGTAAACAGCACGGAGTAGGGATGAGAACGAAGCCGGTCTCCTTTCTTTCTCACTCCCTACACAGTTGTCGGCCATCCTAGGGTAGGATAGTATTTACCTACCTATATTTTACTTTAAAATATTGTTTCAACGTTTATTATCTATAATATAAAAATGAATCGCTAAATGTGTTGGTAAGCGCATAACTCAACAACGACGCCTGGACCAATTTGGCCAATTGTTTTTTTTTAAATGTTCGTTGAAGTTCAAGGATGGTTTTTAGGTTTTTTTTAGTTTTTATGTAGGTAGGTAGGGTAGGCAGGTATACAGAAGGTAGGTAGGTAGGTAGGGTGGGTAGGTAGGTAGAGTAGATAGGTAGGGTAGGTAGGTAGGTAGGTATGTAGGTAGGTAGGTATACTTTCATAAAACCATAAATTAAGTAGGTGGTACGAAGTTCGCCGGGACAGCTTGTTTATCTATATAAATTAGAAAATCCTTCTCTCAATCCACTTCGTTTTCCAAAAAAAAAGTTCTCTGCGGGGGCTTTCCGACGGTTCGGAATATGTAGAGAACCTGTTACGACTAGGTGTACATCTACTTTCCACTCAATGCAAAAGTTATAATTCTATTGATGAAAATTGTAACTATGTAAGGGCAGTGTAGAAACTATTTACAGCATATTTTCTTCTAAATATACTTACGTTATTGTTACGTTTCAGCTATACACAATGAAGTTCAAGGCTTTAAGGAGTTATATCAAGAGCAAGAATCTCCAGAAACAGTTTCTGTTACAAAAGCGCGATCTGGTCATCGATGCAGACTGCTATTTTAAGGATTCTTACAAAAATAGCGGGTGCCAGTTTCTTTTAGGAGCTGATTGCGATACGTATTCGGACTACCTAGTGAACCACCTAATATCTTTCATTGAGTGTGATATCAAATGTTATTTTATTTTTAAGGGTACAACGAATAGTAGTATAGACAGAACAAAAGATAAACATCAAAGAATTGTAAATGATAGAATAAATATAGATCTCACAAATTCGACGTATTTCGAGCCTCTTCTCGTAAAGGATGTGGAAAAGCAAGTATTAGAAGTATTGGGTTTAAAATATTTCTGTTGTGAATATGACTCAATGGATTCCATAATTGGGGTAGCGCGACAATTCAAGTGTCCTGTGTTAACTGATAAATTGGAATATTGCCTCTTTGGAGTGTCTTGCATTTTACCCAACCTAACATACAAGGAGGAGAGTAAAGAATTAGAATGCGTTATGTATGGATACCACACGTACAAAGCTGTCATCGGACTGTACAACAAAGTACCAATACTGTTGACTTTACTAAACGAGAATGTAGACTTTTTACATAAATTGCCTCCATTATCTCACTGCGCAGAAAACCTCAATGTGTTGTCAGTAATTCGTTGGATCAAACGTCAGCGTGATGAAAATGTTGTAGCAGAGAATTTTGTAGATGGCGATACAAAAAAAAGTTTTTTAAATATGCATGAAAAATTTAAGATCTTATATTTGTATCCGTCAAATAATCTAGGCGTGAAATATTTTCGGAGACGGAAACCGTATGGGTTATTTAAGGACGATAAAAAGTGGTTTGGCAAAGGGGTCTCTAATGGAAAAATAGCAGTTCCGCATATTGATATGAAACGATCGGGTTTCATAACAGGTTCTACAGTTATAAATGATGTACGTAAACCTGATGCTTTGTTAGCAGCTTCACAGATTATTGGGTACACCCATTGTCTGTTAATCAACTCTCAAAACTCCACCTTAAGTTTTATAGGGCGAAAAGATACGAACTGTTCCATTTGGAAAATCAATACGTGTTGGGGCAGTGATATACACAACAGACAACTATTTAGGAATCTTAAGAAAGATGTTCCTGTTGAACTTTTTAGTCTATTCTTTAAAGAAGCTCTTTCAGAATTTGATCTTACAATTGCAGTTGAAAACTGTGATATACCCGAAGATTGCCACATGCTCGTTATTACGTTGGTTTATTATATTCACAATATTAATAAGGCATTCACCGATGGAGCTTACTTTATCCTTCTATCTTATTTAATGTTAGGTCCTGTATCTAGAGCCTTATATAAGCTTAAGAAAAATGAGAAATCCTTATCAGAAACAGAGTCCATTGAATATAAAGAATGTCAAAAAATGTATGACGGTTTAAAATTTTTGTATAAAAAGGTTAATTCGCAACAAAGTTACAACGTCGATATACTTCATAGTTTAGCAGAATTCCAACATTGTCTGCAACATATGAATTATTTGAATACATTATGTGGTACTAGTGTCACTCGGACAATGTATCACGACACTTTGAATGCGACATTTATTTACAATACTTTTGTATTCATGAAGAACAAAGATTACCTAATTTCATATTTAGAGAGTAATTTTAAAGATTCTTGGCCTTTTAAACTGTTTACAAAAGTAACAGATGGATTTGAGAGTTGTTGCAAACCTTCTCAAGAATTAAAGTTACTGTGTGATTATTCTAAAAAGCCTTTACTTCTTTTGGGTGATAAAAATGACGTTTATAAAATATTATTGCAAAGAATATCTGGTAAAGTTAAGTAAAATCTAGATGGGAGTCCATACGGACTCCAATCTCATTCCACTATGCTGGAAGTCTCTCCAACAAAAAACTGCGCACGATGTTAATATTATATCCGGGCGCGATTTAACTAGGCAACCTATTTGCAATAAGTCAATGTGAATATTATCTATCATTTATTTCATATCACTAATAAATAACAGATGAGGGTATACATCTCTTAATGGGATCTTAGACTATAAATCCGTTCAGTAGTTTTTGAGACAACGCCCTAGTACTAGTGTTCATGCCCTGTGACGCGGAGGGCTTTAGAAACATACAATTAAAAGACACAAAGTAAACCCTGTCTTGCAACAAATAAAGCTATGAAGCACACAATTTATATTTGTCTCGTGTGGGAATCGAACCCACCACGTCACTCGGCGCGGCAAAGTAGCGGGCGTAGCGACGCCATGACAGTTAAGTTTATCGGCGGAGGACTTTGTTTTATAATAAGTAAATGGTAATGAGAATTATTCAAAAAAAAAATTAAAAACATTATGTACCTACCGAATGTAAGAAACAAAAATTGTATTATTTTTGTTAGCTTTAAGAAGAAAATAAATAGTAAGTAGGTATTATACAGCTTAGTGTACTGCATTACCTAAGTAAGGTATTTATTCTACTAATAAATATATTTTAGTACCTACTTAAAAAGTGTTTCTTATTATGCCAACTGTTAAAATACCCCACAGCCGATCTAGCTTGATTAGGTAACAAATATTCATACACAATGTACTACTATGTAATGATGGATTACGTAATATAACGTCAGGACGTTTGACAAACCTGGCGACTACTAAGGCGATTGTAGCCCCCAATAACCTAACTCACTAGATACTCTCAACGTCAAGGAAGTGTACAGTCAGCATCAAATCAAGTCAATTATCGAGTTGAAAATATCCATCAAATGCATACATAAATTACATAACAATGCTTGCGCCAGAATGGAATTATCATGGTAAATTCTATCTCGGCACTAGTCTTGTTATGTAAATAATTTACTGACTGTACCCATCACTTGCCTATGTAGTCTAGTCTATTCTAGTCTTCTAGTAGTATTCTAGTCTAGTCTAGTAGCCTAGTATTAAAAATAAATATAAGTAGTAACGAACTCTTCTTTGCAGCTGGTAGAGCGACATTCCCCAAAAAACAAAGACATCATTAGGTCGTCTTTTCTAAAAGTGTTAGTTACAAGTTAGTGTTTACGTAAACAATTGCGACAAACGTTCGTAGCCAATCGCAGCATGATTAGTCTTGGCGTCGCTACGGCTTATAACCCCAATTATTTTCAGTTGTGCTGTATTTTCTCCGTAAACTGTTCCGTTTTTTCACCTCTCGGGGAAATGCAAGTTAATTTGACGAAGCTATTACTACGGTTGCGCTGTCTGCACACGAGTAGTGCAAGCAGTGCTCCAGCAGACAACAGCCGCGCTCCCGTTCACTCGCTGACATTCAAACACGACGACGCGAACGTTTTGTTTACCGCGTCATTCAAAATGTAACTATCAATGATACCTTCATTATTAACTTTTGACATAAAAGTTTATTAAATGAATAATCGATTACAAATAAACAAAATATTACAAGTTGTCGTATTTAATATAAGCGAACGGGAATTTATTAAAATCACGCTTCAATTATTTCCTAACGATGTGTTAGCAATGCGGTCTAATAGCGACAGTAAAATCTGTTTTCTCTGAGATTCCGCGGGCGTTGTGTCCGTGCGTTTCTGGTAGTTGGGCATATGCCGACTTACCGGTTGGTGGAAAGCGCGGGTGTGCTCAGCCGGATCCTGCGCTGTGTTAAGATGTGTTTCCTCAACGTGTTGCGTCTTCATGTTTCGCAAAGTCAACGGCAGAAGAGATTATACAAGCAGTATATGGAGCAGCTGGCGGGAGCGTACGTGGAGAGATGTACCGACCATACTAATGTTAATTGGGAGCGGAGGTACAACTGCAGGGTCCCATCCCCGGAGTGGCGGTACTCGTTACCGTGTGAAGACCACTGGTGCAGTACTGATGGCTCTAGGTCTTGCTGCGGGTCTGAGTGCTCTGACAGTGGGAGATGTTCGTCTCCTTGCTGCTCTGAAGTGATTTTAAATGGTGGTTATCATTTTGGAGATAAAAGGATGCCGAATATGCATGTCTGTCATCGTCATCCTGTGTGCTATCCTGGGAATTTTGGGTAAGTGGTTACTGATAATTTGTATTTAAATCGAAATACATTTTTATTTTTAGCGTTTATTGACCAATAAAAACAAAAAATTACATTACTTCACATATAACATAACACTCAAACCATCTAGGTACATAATTACGGTTATTTAAGAACTTCAAAACATACTAACAAAGGTAATAAGTTAGTTTGTCTTATACAAACTGCAAAACTACAAACTGCTAATTTATGGAACTAAGTACTAAGCTCAACAAAAAAAATTGTTTTGTAGTTCAGGGGATCAATTTATTTCCATTATCGTTTAAAATTAAATAAAAACAATAACGACTTCAAAGAAATTCAATGAGTGAGTTAGTGCTGTTTTATTACAATATTGGAAAAACTAGCGATATTTAGCCACATCAGCAACTATTGGACAAAACATATATTATGTACTTATATATTATTATCTCGCAACATAATCAATAAAGCTAGACAACGGCAACATGTACCTACTCTGTAAAAAGTTAGTTCTGTGTTATCGTAACGTGTACTAACGTGTACATATCTGTGGGAAATTGACACGTAATTATTATTGTAACTTTTTATTCTTTTGATGGGAATGTGTAAGCTTTGAGTTACATGGTTACGCGTAGGCTCTTGTTTAGATGCTGACAGGCAAGTTAGCGGAATATAGTGCAGCGGTCTTTTACCTTTAATAGATGAGGGATTATTTACTTACTAGAAGTCGCGGGAGGCTTCGCTCCCGTCGTTCTTTATTTGCCCACTGCTCAGCCCCTATAAGCCGTAGCGTGATGTTATATAACCTTCCTCGATAAATGGGCTATCATAACATATAAAATTATTCAAGCAGTTTCTGAACGAATTTCCTTACCTCCTAGCCTGACAAGCAGTGGTAGTCATTTTTTATGTATATTGCAATAAAATTAATAGTTATTGCAATATATATAAAAATGGTGCCCCTTAAAATATATTTTCAAAGCATTTTTTACCCATGTTTTTAATCTATAGCTAGCTCAAAGAGGGCCTACTAGCTATGGTGGATTAGGTATATAACGAGATAATTCACGCGATCATACTTAGGTATCTTAGGCGGCCTCACCAGTAAGATTGTGAGAACAGCCCGAACCCGATGTAACTTAGTAGAAACAAAACGCTTAACAAAGTGTTACCACTCTCATCAGTATAGACGTAAATCTAAACATCTGTTGGATAGTACTTATCTATGTATGTCGAGCATTAACGGTAGGTAAACGTTTTCCAGTATCGTAAACAGAGCTTCTCACTCATTCATTGGTCATTATAAATCATTATACGTTCATTGGTCTTTCTATTAACATAGGATTGCCAATACTAATAACTAATAATGAATTCACACGACTGTACGTTGCATCTTATTGCATGCAGTTTATGGTAGATGTTGTTTTACGCGTAGGTATTTAAACATTTGCTTTGTAATAGACGTTATTGCATTAAAGATTTTATTAAACAACACTAACGTATTATAATGGCACACTTCCAGATATAAATCTCATTCATCATAATTCACATAAACAAAAATACAGTTCTTGACTACTTCCCATTGACCTAGAATCGTTAAATGTGGTAAGTCCTACAGCCCAAGTAAAGGAGATAATCGGAAAATTTTAAATTCGAGAGAGGATAGTCGCGTAAGAAGATCAATTCTATTTTACAATAATATTATCAACGGTAATTCCATTATTACAAGATACAAAATTTTCATTTTATTTTCCTTTATTGGGACAAAAAACAGTTACACGTTCCTTATTACTATACATCTAATTTAGTACCTTAAATTAGGTAAACGTATAACCCAGTACCCACACCATTGTCCACAGAACAAAATGATGAAAACTGATTGTCACTTACTTAATGCCTTCTTCCAACAGGGACACGATATAATGATCGCGCCGAACAAACTCAACCTTTATTGTTGAACAATAAACACTCACGCTCCGTTGCTCAGTCGATGGCATGCACAGCATGGTACATGCAAAAGGTTAATATCCTACATGTTATGAAATTGAGACGACAGTAGGGTATGACCTCAATACATACTTACACTTTAATTTGATCGACATATTATCACGAGTTTGTGACTAATTTTAAAATTATTTGAAGAACACTGTTAGGTACTAATTGTGTGACTAGGTGACTACCCCATGATATCTATATTCTTCGGTGTATGGCCAATGTGTACCAGAGTTTGCAGTAATTGCAGTACTTCTCTAACTCATATCGCCAACATATTCGAGGTGTTCTATGGCGCTTTGCTGAGGGTACCTGCGATTGTAATTTTGGGTCATAAAATTTAAAAAACTTAACCCTTACTGTGTTTTACCTCCTGCAAAGGTTACTTTAGTATCGCATTTTAATGTCTCCTATCAGTTAAGAAACATGTTCAAACCAGTAAACACTGGTGTTGGCTTTCTATCATTTTTATTTAATAGACATAATTTTTAGTATCATTTTCTTAGGCAACTAAACTTTCTAAGACAATTTTACTTCAATTACACGTTGGAAATAAACATTGCATTTGGACTTATACTTGACTACGGATCGTTTTGATAATAATAGGTTTGTTTACAGTTTGTAATTATTGTAGTAAAACTGTGTCAAAATTAGTTAGAGTTACAACATAGTTAATTTTGCGATTCTAACTTGTGTTCTTGAGACTGTTATTTATAGCTCAGTCATTTAATTAAAGGTCATTGTTTGTAAAAGATAGATGTTGTCGTAATTTTCGTTCGAATTTTGCTAACATAAGCAATTACCTCGAAATACTGCAAAAAGCGATTTTATGTCGCTTGCAACCAACGGCCACCCGCAACCTTGACCAGGTCGTGGCCCATCTGTTGGGGGACCGTCCTACGTTGCACTTTCCTATGCGTGACCGCCACTCGAGAACCGTTTTCCCCTTCCCTCCCTTGCCTTTAGGCCTATGTCCAGCAGTAGACGTTAGACGTCATGGGGCAAACAACAATAGAAAACATTTGAAAAACTCGTAATAATTTTCTCTTGGGCGTATGACAGCTGTCAATATAGCCGGTGAAGCGCCACTGGTGCGTTACTGCTACATATCTTTTAATCATAAGCTTTTCCGGAGAAAACAACACGTGTAATGTGCGTGAAATATATTGCTTTAATAGGAATGCTATTGTAAATGTTTAGTTTGTATTTAGCGAGGTCTTAATCTAATTGAACAGTTGAACTAGGATAGTAACACTGCACTGCGTTGTAATTATTTAGCTTGCATCTACGGCTCAGCCCTCGTGGTATGTCGCTAAAAAGTTGCCTATGTGTGTGCCAAACATTAATGTATCTGTGCGCCAAACTAGCCACTATAAAAAGAACGTCCTGCAAGTTCCAATGTGTTATTTGCATATAAATAGAACTGTAAACGCAATGATTTCGTACCTTTTACACACCTTTCACCTAATTCTAAAGTGTATTGAAAACATTTAAAACAAATAGCTCCAATTAAATATTAAAAATTGAAAACCATGAAATATAACACTAAATTGCGACGTTATCGCCGCTTTGGCGCGATTAAGTAACAAACATCCATCCATCGATTCTTCCTAATTTTCATATCGAGTTACATTATTTTAGCAGTGAATAGCCCATTTATCGAGGAAGGCTATAGGCTATATGATATTGAAATGAAATGAAATCTCGTTTATTCATCTAGGTTACAAGGTAACACTTATGAAAGTCACAAGAATGTAACAGGTTATCCGAAAAGTAGTGTCAGCAAATTTGCCTACGACCAGTTCGCTGACGGGGTGGAGTTATGAGAAGAACTGGCAAAATTCTCACGCCACTCTTTTAAAAAAAAATTATTACGCTTGGATCTGAGCAGTGGCCATACAAATAAACACGGGAGCGAAGTCTCGTGCCACTTCTAGTTAATAAATAAAAATTGGTTATCCTAAAGTTAGCCTGAGTTATACAGTGTAACAAGATTGAGCTGCCTCGTTGTACAAAATTAAAAAGAAAAGTTATTCGATTTAGCGTTGAGATCGAATCGATTATGTTCGATTATACAACGTTATAAACAGTGTCAATGGATTTATTTATTCGTGTCGTTCTTTATTGTTACTGTTGCCTACTTTTTGTGATCTGTCTTTGAAATAGACACATTATATTGTTGAAGTTTTATAAACAATTTAGCTTGTTTTATTGACAGTTTCAAACAACATAATACTAACATATCTATACATGGTTTAGGCAAGAAAAAACTTGATAAATCAGAGAGTAATGTTTCTGCATCTATCTATTTTTTACTTTATTAAGTATATATTGAGAGAGAGAGGCATTCATGTTGGTTAAATGTGGTTAACAAACTTGATAAACGGAACCTGATGATAAACTGATGTAGCAAACAAAACCACCAAGCTAAGGCACACGGGATGTAAGGAGATTCTTGTGGTTTAATACGTAATACGCTATGCTGGATGAGAGTAGCTGCAAATCGTACTCAGTGGCGTGCAATTGGACAGGCCTATTTCCAGCAGTGGACTAGTACATAACAGGCTGATGATGATGATGAATACGTAATGCTTCTGTGTGTGTGTACTCTACTCCTCCTAAACAACTGGAACGATATTTTGAAGAATTGCGTTGTAGAAGCCAACGGCAAAACAATATCTGTCGAGTCTACTCATTTAAATATAATTTCATGTACATCAAAACAATTTCCAAGTGCCATTGAATGGCTCATTAACTAGGGTAGAATATTCCTCACGGTGTGAATTTTTGGGGCAGCCGTGGTTAGCAGACCGTAAATTATCTTAGCACCTGTCGGTTATACAAAATGCCGGCAAATCATAAATTGAGCGCAAAAAATAATAACTATTTTGTACTTTATGCACTCGTAGCATTGTTACCGAGATATTAGTACGATCAACGTAGTTAAGCAATGTTCGGCAAGGTCAGTTCTTAGATGGGTGACCGTTTGTGGCGTGTTCGTGTTTCAGAAAGCATGTTAAGCTGTTGGTCCCGGTTATCATTTTATGTGGTAGTCGTTAAGTCAAGTCAGAAGCCTTCTGGGCTACTTGATAAAGTATACAATACAAAATACTTTTATTTGTACTCTCACACAGTACATGAAACATTTAAGATAACAAACATCGGGTCCATAACAGAAATCAGCGAATGTGTAGTCTGTGTGAGAGACTGGTCTCTGTACTGGGAGGTCCTGTATTACAGATTACCAGCCTCTACACACACGAAGAAGAATATTTATTGTTATTAAATTGTCTTGGGATATGAGACCGTCTTCCTATATACATCATCATCATCTCAACCCATTAACGTCCCATTGCTGGGGCGTGCCCAAAAATGTCGTGAGAATTTAGCCTACTATTCAATATATATAAATGTACTCTGTGCCTACTATACAACGATGGCCAGACGGGTTGGTATAGGGTTTGTTTCGAATTTCCTTTTCTCGTAGTGCTCTTGTCTGTATAAGGTCGCCTTTTACAAAAACCACGGGTCGGGACAAGAAAAGGAATCGTGGCTTATTGTTTGTGTGTCAACGAACATAATATTGCATTGCAACTGCAACACATGCGTGTAGCCCCAGTTTAAGTGCAAGAGTTTTGGCTAGCTGTGGGAGCCACAGGCAAGTCCGTAGCGGTATGCCCCGTGATTCTGAGCTGTCGGAATATTTTCGGCCAGAACTGTCAGTTTATTTAAAGTTAAAAAATAGAATGTTAAAAAATAGATGGATGTAGAAAAAAATACTATAGGTATTAATCAGTTTTTAATTTTCTATACGGTAAACTAATTTCTAACACTTAATAACTTAAGCTGTAAAAATACGTCGTTCTAAGATTCGAAAAAGTTGACGATCCGGGAGCAATCCGATGAGTCAGAATCAAGGCCATGGTGTGCTGTCCGTTATGTCGGTAATGTGATAATCTGCAGAAATACTGACCGTGGTCAGCCAGGCTAATGTTTAATATCACTAGGGTAATGGTCCATGATGTTAAGGGTATTTGCCAAAGAAAGCGCTAAGTTGTTTAACAACCTGTTAGAGCGAAACGAAAACAATTTTCATTTGATTTTCTATTACCTCCAACAGTCGATATGGAAAAGCGAGTTTTTAATGCATATTACGTTTTTTAATTTATTGTTCGTTTGATATTCAATAACTTTCCAGTTATTTATGACATCATAATACATTATATTAAAAATAAACTGCACTTGTTTTACAACCCTTGGGTATGCTGTGTTTAGCGACATCTGTGGTAGATTAGTAGAACTACATGCAACAGCTAAGCACGGATTTAATACCTGGTATCAACTACAGATGGCATTCATTGACGTCGGGACTTTCATTATTCTTTTTTTTTGTGTCTATATTTAGAATTTGAAACAAACAAGATAGCTAGAAACTATCAGAACATCCATAGAATAGGCAATATAAATAACAAAAGCATACAATATATTAAATTTACATTGAATTTTTTTAATAACATTTTCAACCTCTTTTAATTCGTATTAGGGTTTAAATTTACAAGAATATACAATCATCATTATTTCAAAGCGAGTGCTATTTATATCTGCAATATATTATTAGTTAGATATACATATAAAGGTAGTCACATACATACATGGTGTCCCGTTCATTGCTAACTGTATAACGGCTTACGCGGTAGCGTTCCAGAATCGTGCGTAATTTTGTTATAATTTGTTTATATTAACCACTGAGATAACGGCAGTATGCGAAATACAGTTTATGAGAGATTTTAATCTTTATTTCTGATAAATATTGGTCGTAAGTGCCATAATTTTGCGTCCGTCCATGTGTCGTTTAATTTACTGTCTGGACAAAGAAGTCTGCTGTCCCATATTCGGAACACCCACTTTTATTACACAAAGTAACGAGTAGGTACCTATACTTCATCATCATCATATGATTATCAGCCCAATACGTCCACTGCTGAATATAGGCCTCACCTAATTTCCGAGTATACTTACCTACTAAAGTAAAATTTTGAATAAGCTAAAGAAAATTAAGAAAAAAGGGGAAGGCAGCGGTGAATCCCACTGCACTCACCCACATTTCACCAGCTAGGTCTCATGCAATGGGGGACGAGTAATGCCATTAACCAGGCACATTGGCCAAATTTCAGGCTAGTTACTAAGAATTTAAAGACAAAAAAAACAATACAATTATTGACCGACTCGGGGTTAGAACCCAAGAACTCTGCTGCAACAAGCGGATACACTTCCTCACTTCCACTAAGCTACTGAAGCTGTTTATTACTATAGATAAAAATAAAAGATTAAAGCACTCAAATCAGTATTGTTTTAAGATAATCGAGTGCATTCAGATGGCGCCACTGGTTAAGGTAATTGTTATATAATGTTATATGTAATTATATACTTTCATTGTTATGTACAATGTTTCGTTATATTGTGCTTAGTTACGCTCCAAGGGGTATTGGGATGAATCTTAGATCAACAACCTATTACGTTTTACTGCTGGGCTGATTCTGTGCTGTCGGAAAGTTTCCCGCCGGAAACATCAGTTTATAATACTGTATAATATATTAATATTAATCAGTTTTTCAATACGGTTACCTGTTTTCTACAATTATATTAGAACTTATGCCGTCACTACACTTCGTTCTAAGATTCGAAAAACAATTGCCAAAATCGCCTCACGTAATGAATGGACACCCCCTGATCGCCCTGTTACCGACATACAAAAACGCATTCTATCTTTTTAACAAAGCAAAAAAGCGATTCTTTTTCATGTTTTCTATTGGATAGGGAAATAAATAAAAACGAGTTATAAATCATATTTAACATCTTTTAAGATGTAACAGAGATGAGACGTCATGAGACACCGCCGCAGTGGTCTAGATTATGTTAGGAATGTTTTTAAACTAGGTACTTAGAATGCAAAAATATTAAATGTTTGGAGTTACCGTGATTGTAAGAGATTTGTATTGCGAGACTATCATAAATTAGTTAAAAAATTTGCTTTCATTTCTAATTAGTTTCACGTAATGTGAAATATGAATATTTTATTCAGTTCGTTACATAATATTTGTATTTTGTGCTAAATGAGCATTCAATTGGGACATAATTATATATAGCATTGATATCATAGAAACCGTTACAATCTGGCTGTTGATCAAAGGTATTTTCCTAATAGAAAAGTATTTCCTAATAGAAATTAAATCACGCTTTTATGTAACAAGGGGTTTGTCACAGGGTTCTCTACAAATTAAATAGCTATACCTACAACCCAGATTCGGCAATTTTTTTGTAGATCATAATATTTTGTCAGCATAAAAGTTTATCAGCCCTCTGTGGCCTCTGCTAAACATAGCACAATTTACACTCACCGCCGGAATTCAAGCGACTTTTTATAATAAATTTAATTTTGTGTCAATTCTATAAAATAAACTAAATACGGGCCAAAAAAAGGTCGCACGTTGGCACGTCTTTCGGAGAATTCTCCCGCATTCTCTAGAAGAGAATAATGAACAGGGGAATGTTCATTATTCTCTGTTAAATTTCGTTCCAAATAGACGCATTCTTCAGAAAGAAATAAATCGTAAGTAGTTAAATTCCTAATTCATACATCAAAGTTGCCTTGTATCTCCTAGCTTTCTAGTGTCCATGGTAAGTAGGTATAGCATATAAAACAGTTAAAATAATAGCATTATTTGCTTCATACAGTGACTTTTATCATTTATATCAGTATTATAGCGGATTTTTTTATCTTTTTTCTCCACTCTTCAATCAATTAAATGCAAAAATTGTCATAACTTTGTATTCTATTCTGTGGATAACGTTGTGAGTGCACATTTAATCATAGTTTAATTAAGGCATTCATTGTAATTATCGTCCGTGTGTAACTGTTTGTTAATCCCTAATAAATAAATAAAAAAAAAATTGCAATTCTTCTTTGTAGTCATTGTCATTAGTTCAGGGGTGGCTCGCTCCAGTATTCATCGTTCAGTATTAAATTGTATTACGGTGTCAACTTAGATGAGCTATTTAAAAATACTACGGCAATAATTTCGACCACATTATTTTGAAACGTTTCTAATAAACATGTTAGTATGTACAAGTATGTAGTTAATCGGTAAGTAATGAAATGGCAGCGGATGATCCATTTAAAAGACAGCTGGCCGCTATTCGATAACTTAGTCACACCCCAGTATCCAATCTAACGATAGCTCTCAATAGATGAATGATGTTATTGCGTTTCTATTTAACATGTGATATTATTACTTTTGATACTAGGATCTATTCTTTTTTGCTAATAAGTGTCTCCGTGTAGTGACGGATTAAGAATACATAATTTCACTACCCCATTTCAACCCGTGGGTGTCGTAAAAGGCGACAAAAGCAGACAAGAGCACTGCAAGAAAAGGAAAATTCTAAACAAACCCTATACCAATCCGTCTTGCCAGCGTGGCATAGTAGGCTAAATTTCCTCCACATTCTTTGGAGGAGACCCGTGCCCAGCAGTAGGGCTTTTATGGGTATTATGGTATAAGTCCTTCATCATCAGCCTATCGCGGTCGACAGCTTAGGAACATACATTCGGGTCAGGTTATGAAGAGGGTTACGTTCGGAATAAATATTGCATATTTTTTTAAGTTCCTAACCTAACCCCCGACCGGGTTAGGATTTCAGGTTCGGAATAAACCGAATATTGTGTACGGGCTAAAGTGTCGCCCGTACAGGAAAAGTAGTTGTCGCCTTGCTTACTACTTACTACCCATACTGGTTTTCAGCGGCGAATCTAGAGATCAAGGCATCCTAACTGCAAACTGCTAACTTTACTTTTATTACAACTACTTTTCCTGTACGGGCGACACTTTAGCCCGTACATATTGGTTGAATATTTGTAAGGTAGATTAAGTGCTTTTTACAGCGTAGTTGATTTGTGTATGTTTGCAAGCCGTATTGTGTAGTTATACATAGTATAATATGAACTTTATTGGTATGTATCTGTATAGTGTATAGTATGTCTTCAGGTCAAGGGTTTCAGTGTTTTTGCTCGATTTTACAATTTGGTAGCTATTCATTACGATAAAATAAATATTAATTAAGTTTCGAATGAGACAAGTAGTAAGTAAAGTAATAATGAGTAATACATGCGTAGTCATGCATGGATAGTTGATGACAGTTCTTTACATGGATGGGTTGAGTGTCTGAATCCTTCTTTAACATAATACGTCCATTGGAAGTCCAGCAGAATTTGTATTGGTTCGACTTTGCGAAACTTCTAGCGAGGTAGGAACTACTAATAGTGTGTAGGAACTACTAACCTTTAGCGAGATATAACGACGGATAATTACATTACAGAGAATTACCAGTTGTGAAAGAAACAGACCATACAAATAAACAAGTAAAGCGGATGTATTCACACGCAACTTGGTGTGATACTAGTTAATACCGTAGCTTTACTTAACTATAGATAACGCGATGCGTTTACGACACTCACAGGTTGAAATGGGGTAGTGACATTACGTATTTGGACTGCCACGGTGGCGCAGTGGAAAGTGTATACGACTGCTGTGCAAGAGGTCCCGGGTTCGATGCCCGGGTCGGGTGAAAATTGTATTGGGCTTTTCTATCATGAAATTCTAGGATTGAGATTTTCCCGGAGTTTGGTAAACAAATGTTTCCGGTAGATGACAATAGGCTCGCCCCCTATTTCATGGGACAAAACATAGCTGGTGAAATGTGGGTGTGAAACACCTCTGCCTACCCTTTCGGGGAAAAAGGCGTGATGCTGTTATGTTCTGTATTCTTAATCTGTCATTTCACAGACAATAACAAAACAAATAAAATAGATACACGACATAAAAGAAAATCTCAGTACCACGAGTGCAATCAATGAAAATTTAAAGTCGAGTACGAGTCTATGTAATATAGCATCATCATCAACACGCCTTTTATCCCCAAAGGGGTAGGCAGAGAGCATCACACTCATATTTCACCAGTTATGCTTGGTTCTATGTAATAAGTAGCCTATATTGCCTGGCTGAGAATTTCACGACAGAATCTAATCCTGTTTTTTCTCTGGCGATTGGAACAGCCAAAGGTTTTTATCCTTTTCAATGGCAATGTCAGCTATATTTGACAAGAACAAGTGTGCCCTGTACGCCGACTACGGCTATTTATAGCCGACAAAACCAGGCATATAAAAAGATTACCCTTCTTTATGGCAGTCGGTTAAAAATAAAAAGTAGGTAATAAAGATATTAAATCATTACTTTCATTGTTTTATTGCTACATCTAAAAACTGAATTTCCTGGCCTCGACTCGCGACGTTCGAAAGCAAGCTCTAATCTCGTGATGCCCCTGGTGTTGCAGGCGCCCATAGGCTACGGTAACCGCTTACCATCAGGCGGACCGTACGTCTGTTTGCCACCGTCGTGGTATAAAAAAAAAATCTCTCTCTGTACAATAATATCGAATGGATAAAATTTAAAAAGTTTAGATGGCATCGTAAACCGTTTTACTATCTATCGAATATATATAAATATGCGACACTTTCTTTAATTTTCCATAGAAAACGCGAGAATTATGTTTACTGTGCGTATTAGGCGACGTATGCGCATCCCGTCTACGCAACTGGTTCTGTTGCGTTTGCGAGACAGCACAAGGTCGCTTTCATCGGTACATGCAAGCGCAAAACGGCTTGCGTCGCTTTTCCAATAGTACCAAGAGATTGTGTGTAATTGAGTTAAATGTAGCGTTGGCATCTGTATTAGTAGGCTAGTAACATGATGACTAGTAGTTCTTGGTACATGCTTCTTGTAATGTGCAGTGTGTAGTACAGTTTAAGTAGTTTAGAAATTTAAAATTATACTCTTGAAAATTACTTTTGTTGGCTACATATGATGTTCAGTGTTTTAGACATGAATTTAAAGCTATTCATGTATCATCAAACATCTGCTTGAAATATGCAATATCATCATTTCCTAATACAAGAAGTGAAGTGTCTACTGCGCAAACTATTCAGTTTAAAAAAAAATTAATTTAGAAACCTCAATATCATTTTTGAAGACCTATCCATAGATACCCCACACGTATGGGTTTGATGAAAAAAAATTTTTGGGTAAGTATGGGAACCCAGGGAAATTAAGAATAAATTATTATCCGGGCGCGATTTAACTAGGCAACCTATTTGCAATAAGACAATGTGAATATTATCTATCATTTATTTCATATCACTATCAAATAACAGATGAGGGTATATATTCTTTAATGGGATCTTAGACTATAACTATTGGTGACGAATGACGGGGACAGATATTAGCTTAAGTTTAAGTAAATGGGTAGGTACTAAGGTATTCGATTTTTCATCATTTGAACCTATAAATGTCCCATTGCTGGGCACGGGAGTTCTCCTAAGAATGTGGAGGAAATTTAGCCTATTATAACACGCTGGCCAGACGGGTTGGTATAGAGTTTTGTTTCGAAATTTCCTTTTCTCACAGTGCTCTTGTCTGTATAAGGTTACGTCGGTTACGGTTAGTCGCCTTTTACGACACCCACGGGTTGAAATGGGGTAGTGACATTTTATATCAGGTTTGACAATGCTAAAAATGGGTTGCTATTTCATCTTCTCTGACTTACTAGTCAATAGGGAGATAATATTATAGACCTGCTGCTTAATAGAGATAAAGTCCCATTGTACACCGTGCATTTACGTACGGAACCCCAAAAAGGGTTAATCAGATTATATTATTAATGAATAATAATCAACGACAACACTTATTATTTAACAGCTAGGCTTTTATATGTTTTCTACAATATATTAAACAGTTTCTAATTCAATCGAAAGCCATGTGCAT
Organism: Laspeyria flexula; assembly: GCA_905147015.1. Taxonomy (NCBI): domain Eukaryota; kingdom Metazoa; phylum Arthropoda; class Insecta; order Lepidoptera; family Erebidae; genus Laspeyria; species Laspeyria flexula. The sequence goes on along the minus strand of LR989964.1, from coordinate 2,332,560 downwards.
TAAATATTATAATATGAAAAGTGAAGAAAACTTTCGAGAGAATTCAAGGGACTTTTACTTTTATATCGACCAATGGATTACCTTATTTGTTTTAACGAAAGTGAACGTGAAACAAGTTTTCAAACTTGATTTGTTTATTATTTATATTAATAAAGTGACAAACTAGTATTACTACTCGATCTGTCTCTTATAAGGTGTTATTGCAGTCAATAAAAGCATAGGGATTTCTCCTAGGAACTTTATTATAGGCAGAGGCAGTGTTCAATAACATTTGTTTATAACACATTTGCTCGTAAAGGGTCTCTTATTTCACCAATTTCAGTGTCGTAACGTATCTCATTACGTACTTGTGCGGTAATGTAAAGTAAAATGCACAGTTTATCAAGACCACAGACTATTAATCAAGATGCTCCGTCTAAAAAGAACAGTACTTTTTTAAATCTTAGCAAAGAGTTTTTATGTCAGAAAATTGGTCAACATTTTATGAATAAAATTAACTTTGGGAGATAAAATAAAAATTATGTATATAAGTAAAATAAACATTTAATTCTTTAACTTAATTAATTTAGACCATAAATTACAACCATTTAATTTTATCTGTAGTAAAACACAAAAATATGAATTTACTTTATTAGTAATACAAGTTGTTTTTGTGCCTTTGCCTTAAAAAAAATGCGCTGATGCGCGCGCATCGATAATTTGTGACAAGTAAAAAGTATTCCGCGCGCTTTTTCTTTTCTCTGTATTGTTTTTTTCTAAGAAAGTCCGAGTTTTATTTATTTCCTCGCAAATATGTTATAAAACGTCGTACGTGCGCTTTGATAATTACAGCCTCTGCTGTCTTGTAGCAATATCGCCTCGGCTGTAATTATCAACTTACCGCACTTAGTTATATCATAATCTACTATTTGTTTTAAAAATAGCATCCCACGAAATACAAAACCTATATGTTTTTCTAACCATTTTTTTAATACAATGATGGTGGCCAACAACCATACGGCCAGCTACCAGCTACCGTAACCCAATGACGCCCGCAACACCACGTGAGTCACGAGCGCGTTGCCGATCCTAAAAAAACCTATTCACTACTTTTTTGACCAACTTCATACTACAGTCTCTTGAGAAAACCTCGTTAGGGAAAGAGTTCATTCAACATTTTGAGAGTTCTTGTTTATAATAATAATAATCTGTATATTTCGGCTTGTATAGATCCCAAAGCTAAATACATTACAGACTAATATACATAATAATAATAATACATTAATTACTAAAATAAGTAAAGCATTCCCTTTGGCGTCGTGCTACGCGGAACTGTGCTGTGGCCAGAACACTTCCTTGAGGAATGGCCCGAGAGAGTGTGTACCGACTCGGTGCCCAGTATTGGGACGTTTATGGGTTGAAATGATGAGCACCTAGTAATAAACAGAGGTATACTACCTTGTGACACACAGTAGTTAAGGCAGGCATAAGAACTGTAGTTATTACCTAAACTTATCATCTATATGCGATTATTGAGATAAGATTCTTACTGTCACGTTTAGAATCTTCTAAAGTCTTTTTCACATTCTCGTTTTTTAGATTCCTATAGTGTTTATGCCGCTGCTGGATTATGAAATTATTTTTATTATTTTATGGAAAGTTATTAATAGTTTAATTTGTTAATATTCATGTATCGACAAATGAATGTATACCATATTTGTAAATTCAACTACCATTTTACTAAATGGCGGCGTTCAACTAACTGCCCGAACGATATTCGCCATTCAATTAAACGACTAGGCAACTGACTTGAATCGACAATGTTTAACCACTTGCCTAGCCTAGTCATTAAAATGTTATTTAATTAATGTAAATGTAATGTAAATGTATATGTAAATAGAATCGTTCCCAAAATAGTAGGTCTATCACCAAAATGATAGATCTGTGACTAAACAATGTTTTGGGCGGATCCGAAATGGATAAGTTAGGTTAGAAGGCTGAAGCGGGAGCTTAGCTTCGCTTTGCTCCCGTCTCAGCCTTCTAGCCTCACTTATCCATTCTTCTCGGGGACTTCGGGGTTTTTCTTTAGCTTTGAAATACCTTTTAGGGCTAATCGGACATGCATTGGTTATATTGGAAGGCTACGGTAAACACTTTTTACTCTGTTAAATGTGGACTGAATATCACTTAGGCCGTTAGTTTGACGCCGCCATTAAGTTTACGGCTAGGCAGTTAATTGAATGGCTGACTTAACCAGTTGGCTGCGACAGGATTAACGCCAGAAGTTTCCAAGTTTAGCGTATTGTTATAAAAAAAAATTTTGCCTAGTGAAAATATGTCGGGTTTGTTTATTGTTCTAAACATTATTGATAAATATAGTATCCGATTGTTCATTGGTAGAATAATGTCTAATCATCACAATCCTGTAGTTTCGACTGTATGTATGAGTACGTAGCTGTGTCAAATGGAAATGATTGTTCTTAGGCTAAGCGCGCACTAGGATAAAAAAATTATTGCGAATAATGATCGCATACCTGTAAACAACAGAAATACACTACAAATCGCTCACTACGAAAAAAAAATTTTGCTATTTAAAATCATTCGAAATCTTATAACCCTTTGGAGCAATTTTTCGTCGAGTTAGTACAGACGTAGCTAGGCTTTAGATAATAAAATGGGTAATAAAATGTATTATGTCGTCCCATTAGAAGAATAATGTTTTATCTTCACATAAAACAAAAATGAAATTATTAAAAAATTTAGCATTAAAAACCGTAAACTATCGATAAATTGATAAATTTTTATTTTATTCTTTAGTCAGTATTTTACAAAATACAAATTTGATCAATTGATAGTTTACGGTTTTTAATGCCAAATTTATAATAATTTCATTTTTGTTTTATCTGAAGATAAGACATTATTCTTCTAATGGGACGATGTATTCGATCTTATATTTATACTTAATGGAAAAACCTCCAAAACCACCGGCTCGGTGCGGGCAGCCACGATCAGACGCGTCGTTTGTTTTGGGCCTAACCGCTACGCCATCGGTCAAAGTGACTATATTATTATCTATCAAGTTATTGTATTTTTAATCCCTTCGTAGTTCGTACTATAGAAATTTAAATGGAGCCTATCATCAGCCTACCCAATGGCTGTCATTATCGTAAGTTAGCTACGTAGCTTTATTACTGTGATTTTAAGAGAAAGCTTGTCTGTTTGTATCAATGTTGACGCTGGCGTGTTCTATTTTAGGCGTTATACATATACACCACTGATTATGTAAAACCGAGAACAAATTATCGGACGCATCCATAGCCTGCGGCTGACGGACGCGACTGAAAAATGTACACGGTTGGTCGGATGCGGACTTTTTTCCTTTTTGACTTACGTACGACCGATAGTGCTTATAGTTTAGTGTATTTTTAAAGTATTAGTAGGTATTATCCAGATAAACGCACCGGTCCAATAGTTTGTTCCCAGTTTTACAATTGATAGGAAAATTAAATAATTGAAAATGTAATTAAAATGTAATAATTTCTTCAGTGATACAACAATAATTGTTTTTATTCACCAAAATTTAGATGGAGTGAATGCTCGCTGTGGGGGAAATTAGGTGAGGCTTATGTTCAACAGTGAACGTCATTGGGCAGATATGATGATGATGATGATGATGAATGCTTAGGGCATTATATAACAGTCGATCGAAAAGGTGTATTAGAGAATATGCCCTTGTCAACATTCTAAACTGTTTTTATATTGTTGTTGACCAAGCTGGTTTTTATATTGTTTTTATTTTTATAAAAACAACATTCATGGAACGTGGTTGTAAAAATTTATAATAATCAGTGTTTGATTGTGATTTTGTAAGTCAACTGGAATTTGTGATCTGGGCTTTTTAATAATAATAATAAACTTAGGTAAAAATTTAGGTGGGTTCATAAACTAGTGGTTGAGGTCCCCTTATAAGCATAAATTATAATGAAAGTACCGGAAACCTGTTTGACTTTTAAACTTTCCTGTTACATTATATTTCAAGAATATAAATACAGTTTATTGATACCTTTTAAATAAGCATGTAAGGCAAGCTTCCACCGCAGCTTCGCTCTCGTTGTATGTAGGTAATTAAATTATATCTTTAAACCTTCTTCATGAGTCACTATCTATTGGTAAAAACCACATGAAAATACATTCAGTAGTTTTTGAGTTTATCGCGTACATACCTACGTGGCGGGGGGTTTGTTTTAATATTTTATCATAGGTACGTTCCTAAATTAAAATTGATACAGCTACCTAAACCTCTTTTTGATAGTATTTTTTAAATAAAATCTGAATTAATTAATAAAAACAAATCGGATCATGCTATTTTGTATAAAAAAAACTGATTGAAATTATTATTTTTTTATGTTAATGCTTTTGGATACTTTTCTCATGATGGTAGAAAAAAAGAAATGTGCCCAAAAGACTATATTTCAAAATGTAGAACACAAATACATTGCATTTTACCTTTTATTATAGCAGCTGCAGGACGTCCACTGTTGGACATAGCGCTTTACAAAAGATTTCCTTTATTATTAAAATATTTATTTTAAAATATTACTTATCATTATGACAAGTTGTGTTTCAGATGAAATATTTTCAATTAGTAACCCGTAGTTAGGTACCTAAAGATGTAGGCATAGCATCAAGACAGACCGCGAAGTTCCCACATGACCCGTAATGTAACAAAAATCAAATATTACCGTAATTGCATTTAGCAGAGCCATACTGTACTTGCGTACGTAATATGTAGTATGACAGAGAGATAATGCCGGCATGCATTCGAACGTCGTCGGCGTCCGAGAGCACGCGTCTCCCGCGCAAATTACACCCGCCATGTTTATCGTTCTTTAATCAAATTTGATTTTATAATAGTGTTGTGCTTGAACATCAGTGTGTGAAATCGATTTGACATTATTTTGGATTGCCTTTGGCACGGTAAGGTGTTCCTTTTTTTTGTTTTTTTTTGTTACAGTTTCTGCGTATCTTTTTGTTAATTAAATATTATTACGTAGAGTTAGTCATGTCTCGCATTATAATTAACGGTTTATAAACATTTACAAAATAATAAAGCTGTAGTAATTAATTGAACATATCCAAAATAGAACGAATTTATTAAACCTTGAGTTATTCTGTTATTAATTTTCTGTTTTTTTTTCTTTTTTCCAATTATAAGAATGTAGCACATTTCTGAAATATATTCGGAATTGATAACGACTTTAATCAGGTAGGTACCAATCCATCTTATGGCTCATACTTAATTATTTAGATCTTTTTTGAAATAAGGTCTTGAGCTTTAGTATAGTATGGCTTTAGTATATATACTTGAGTATGGATTGGGAAATTTTAGCTTTTGTAAAATTTCTTTTAGCTGTGGTAGCATTCTTATCGTTTTATCAAAACAAAAGAAGGCATGCATTTAAAATAAGCTCATTAGTCTTTATAGACTTTACGAATACCCCTTCTTTTTCAACAGAAATTAGGAATGTTCCTTTTTATTTTATGTAAAAACGGCTAACATAATAACTTCGGATGTTCGCGGTTAGTTTTCAACCAAACAAAGATGTTTTTTGAGAACAGGGATCTGGATTTTGCATTGTGGTTCCTCGAATCAAAATCATGATCGTCACCATCTTGAGCATATTATTAAGTTTTCTAAGCGATACTGATACTGTCTACTGTGGGACGTTTATGGGTTGCAATGATGATGATGATGAAGCGATACTGTCAGCCATTTGAAGGTGAATGACTTGCTATTGGTGATGATACTGGAATATAGTATCCCATACGGATTCTGCACTTACATAATATAAGAAGTCCTGTTGAATTGGTTACTAAGCTGGAGTACCAGAAGTTATAATGTGAGGGATGGAAAAATAACTACCTCCACAGCGCAAGAGGTTTGATTTTTAGTATCGAGTTTGGAAATTTGTTCGTTTTATAGCAAAAGGCTTAATTGCCCCTTATTGCGTGGGTTCAAGGATAGCTGGCAAATTAAGTGATATGGTCCTCTGCCTATCCCTTCGGTAGTAAAAGGCATGCCCCTATGACGCAATGTAAAAAAAATATATCACATCTTATTTATTTTTAAACGGTAGATAGCAAATCTTTTGCCAAAAAATGAGTTACTCTCTGTTTGGTTATTATCTATAGAAGGTTGTATTATTTTAGTCACACTATACATATTATGACGTCATTTGTCACGTACTGATTAAGCACAATGTATTTCACATGCACATAGTATTTATTTTCACGTAACACAGTACATAACAGTTCTTACTCGGTCAGTCAGAACTAGGAATGCTAAATAGGTACAGGAATTCTGGTTTGACTTGCTTCTAACTGTTCGCCAAAACTATACTCGTGAGGACAGAGAACAGTGTACTTGTTCGGTATAAATCACCTCATCTCAATAGGTGTAATGGGTTGATGGCAAGATTTCGGGAAACACTTTGGCTGAACTGCATTATAGCCACATTTCAGAAAAATATTCAATTTCTGCTTGACCTGAAAATTTACCTTCACCGCAGCACTCTTATAGATACATTCACGGTAATGGGCTGATGGCAAGATTTCGGGAAACACTTAGGCTGAACTGCATTATAGCCACATTTCAGAAAAATACTCAATTTCTGTTCGACCTGAAAATTTACCTTCACCGCAGCACTCATATAGATACATTCACGCTGACGCTATTTTCCAGTTGCAGCATGTCTTATTAATAGTTATAAAGTTACATTAATAAGACATGCTGCAACTGGAACAACTGGAACTGCAACTGTTTACAATTATTTGTTAAAAATTAATACTTATGTTGGCATTTTTACAAACACAAACAACTTTATTCGACAAATTAATTTCTAATCTAAAATGAATTTATTTCCTAAAAATTATCGTGTTAACTAATTCAATTATTTTTTTGTTACTCAAAACTAAAAAAGAATAACATGTCTTTGTGGTAAAAATATCAATATCAATCAAAAGCTCTGACATCATCATCATTACAGCCTATAAATGTCCCACTGCTGAGCAGAGGACATTGAGCCTCCAAAAATGTTGGAGGGAATTTAGCCTACCTTTCTCTGAAATACTGCAATATTCATAATCTCAGTTTGCCTGATTAACTTTTCAGAATCATGAATCATGTGTTCGGCAACTTTTCTTTTAATCACACGTTTTGTCCCAAGATTTAAAGTACGAGTATTACCCACTTTTCGCGGTCAGTTGGACAAGTGTACTGTGTTGGTTAGTGAGGAAATGTTAATTTATATTTTACATTTTTTTCGACTAGATTTGGGTTAAGCTTTTGATTTACACACTGTGGCGTCTGTAAAGACTGGTTACAATACATTACAATGTATTTATGTTTTTCTTACTAAGTAATCTAAGTATAAATAAGCATATACATATTGGTAAGCAGTGAATAACATCTATTTTTTACGCTTTGTTTTCCAATTGCTAAGAAGAGTCTTTTACAGGGTCTTATATTTTTTTTATTTGAGACTGACTGTACTGGGAAAATGCATACGAAATCTCTAACGTTATAAAATGTACTATTTATGTACTAGAGCTACCCAGTTAGTTATTTATAAACACGTTTCGTAAGCGCAAACCTAATTTATTAATCACACACATTATAGATACCTATAATTATTAAATAATATCTACCAGCGTAGACGAATGTTTCCACAGATGCATTAATTAAAACTGTGAAACAAAAAGTGCGCTTAAGTTAGCCGCGGTTGGTTTCTTGGCGACGAACTGGAGCGTGCTGCAGACTGTTTTAGCTCCGTGCCACTGTATGTAATTGCTTTAAAATTTTACCGACTAAAGCTGTTTTCTTAGTCAATACAAGTATAAGGAAGGCCATGTTTCTGTGATACAGTTTCCCAAACTAATACAGGAGACAGGTGATCTTATCCACTGATTATATTTAAATGGTCCTGACCTGGTTAAGGTTGCATGTGGCAGTTGTTAGGCGGCACAGAATCCCTCGCAGTGGTGGAAATTACGTGAGGCCTATGTCCAGTAGTGGGCGTCATTGGACTGATATGATTATACAAGTTTGATCTTAATTTGTTTGAGCCAATAGCAGCTGTCTTTAGTGTCTGGATTTAGTTCGTTGTGGTTTTTAAGACAGTATAGGTTGGGCTCCCTGGGACTCCTGAATTTCATAGCTTGCAAGGAATCATGAGTGTTAATCCTGGCTTACAGGAGTCACACTCATGGGTGTGGGAGAGGGATTCTCCGTACCGCGGGACATAATGGGAACGTAATACTGAAACTAGCGTTATGACTTGTCTTGACTTGACTTGTATGTCACTCTACTAGTCCTACAATAACTGTGCAAAACGAGGTACGTTGATTGGTTGCACTATTCAAACGTGATACTGAAAATAAATATTTAAAACGTATTTGTTATAAGTAACAAAAATAATATTTAAAGAATCTTAAACTAAAAGAAGTAGTTAATAAATAAATTTATTAAAATCATCCAAATCCCGTGTCCCCGAATCCTGTGTGGATTTAGTGACGGATTAAGAATACATAATGTCACTAACCCATCTCAACCCGTGGATGTCGTAAAAGGCGACTAAGGGAGAAATCTAATGCAGACAAGAGCACTACAAGAAAAGGAAAATTCGAAACAAACCTATTTCAACTTGTCTGACTAGCGTGTTAGAAGCTAAATTCCCTCCGCATTCTTTGGAGGAGACCCGAGCTCAGCAGTGGGACGTTTATAGATTGAAATGATTATGATGATACAAAATCTCGCTTAATCGTGGTCAGCACTGTATTCCAAATGTTAAACAGCACAAACAAAAAAATCGTAGGCGTAGTCATTGAAATTCAACTAACTGTTGCGAAAACAATGCGATTATATGCAAAAGCACCTCAAGATGTAGCAATGATGGGTAATCAACACCATTAATAATTAACACAAACAAAATTATAACGCACCTTGTAAATAACAGCGAATAAAGAACATTACTTAACTGCTGGTTGCACCATAATTTGTTTTTACTGTTAAAGAACGTATGAAATGGTTATAGGTACGTGCACCGTTAGGTTTGTAGACGAAACACTATGAAAATTAGATATGTACATGAAAGTGCTCAAGTCCAAGAGATACAAGAGAGGGAAAAGGGATAACCAAATAAATAAAAAGTCTAGAAACAGGCAAATTAAATAACTTAACGTCCAATTCGAAACAGGATAGTTATATCTATATAATTTATATTATAAAGCTAAACTCCCATATTACAGAATATGGACTAAGTATAAAACCAGGTTTAAATTGACATTAGCCATTGTTTTAGTTTCAATTGAAACCTGGTTTACTGCTTAGTCCGTGTTTTGTAATAAGGGGGACGAGTTTGTTTGTTTGTATGCGCAAATCTCAAGAACTACTGGTCTGATTTGAAAAATTCTTTTAGTGTTGGATAGCCCACTTATTGAGGAAGACACTGGGCTATAATTCCTAAACACCAAGTTTTATTTTAACACTAACATGCATAAAAAAGCATTCTTTGAATTGTTTTTTTGCGATAATACAATTAGACAATCATCAGAGATTTTTTTTATAATATTAATTCCGAGGTATTAATGGAATAAAGGCGGCATAGAGGCGTTTGCTGTGGCAGATCCAGCAATGAATGGCTACAGTCTAAAATGAAAGGAATAATGAGCTTTGGAAAGTGACAAATGATATGATATTTATTTATCCCAATAATGCTTTCATTACTTTTTAGAAGCCTCCGTGGCTCAGTGGTTTGTGACCCTAAATGCTGAGACAGAGGTCGTGGGTTCGATTCCCACCCAGGACAAATCTTTGTGTGATGGGCACAATTATTTGTTCTGTTTCTGGGTGTAATGGATCTATAATATGTATGTATTTACAAAAAAGTTATTGAAGTATTATATCAGTTGTCTAGTATCCATATTACAAGCATTAGCTTAGTTTGGGACTAGATGGCGCTGTGTGTGAATTTCCAAACATTATTATTACGTCATGCAAGCAAAGCAGCATGCTTAAGCTAGTAATATTATGATTATTCGGTAGATATGTGATCTAGAAAGGAATCTCGTATTCACAAGGCTCCTTGGTCATTACACGTAATGTTCAGAATGTGAGTGAATCTTGAACACATTCAATGTCAACGGTTTCAACGTTTCGTAATCGTTTATAGTTTGGTGGATTTTTTTTAGCTATAATATTGGGTGTCCAAATACTTGGAACACATTTTTCAATGGGGATAAGAACTTGATATTCTAACTGCCGCACTCAAGACGTCAATTAGCAGTAATCTGTCATTAACACAATTTTTTCATTGAAGAATTGTCTTTAAGTGTATAGAATTAAGTATTACACGTTTTTACTAAATGAACTTTAAATATAAGTAACGTCTTTGAGTACGGCAGTAAGACTACTGACTCAAAGTTTTTTTGAGTTCTCTCCGTTTATAAGTTATGACGAAAATTCCAAAATTTGAAAAAGAAAAGAAAGAAAGTATAATTTATTTGGTGCATCACTTATACAGACACGACAATGAGCAATTAAAATAATAATAATAATAATATTCTACCACATTCACACAGCGCCATCTAGTCCCAAAGTAAGCAATTATATTTGCTTGTGTTATGGGTACTAATATAACAACTGATATATAACAACTGATATACTACTTAAATACATTTTTTTTTGTAAATACATACATATTATAGATAAATTACACCCAGACACAGAACAAACCTTTATGCTCATCACACAAAGATTTGACCTGGGTGGGGATCGAACCCACGACCTCCGGCTTAGCAGTCAGGGTCACTAACCACTAGACCAACAGGCCAGTCAAAATAAAATAAAATAAAAAGTAAACAAGTAAACACTATACCTTTAAACTAATTCGCAAATCGCATCTTCGCTTTAATGTAATCTGTGTAAGCTTTAATTGTGTTTGTATCTTAATCATGTCATAGTTCACAATGATTCTAGTTCAATTAGTTTTCTCTTATCAACAAGAAATGTGCGGCTTTTTCATCTTTGTTTATGTGAACTCGTGTGTAGAGGTTATTAGCTCTTAATAAAGTTTATTGTGTGGTCGCGTGTCATGTCGACATGACTGTCACTTTTCGCATATTGAGATTAATCTGGGAGACTAGACCCTTTTTCACTACTGTCTGTCTGATAATCCTACTAATATTATAATGCGAAAGTTAGGATTTGAAAAAACCGGTCAAGTGCGAGTCGGTCTCGCGCACTGAGGGTTTCTTTTTTGTTTTATTACTTTATTACCTACCAGTATCTTAAATTTCTTAAGATAATGGTAGGTATCGGAATAGCTTAATAAATAAATAAATAACTAATATAAATAAATTAATTTATATCATCATCAGCAACCCATTAATGTCCCACTGCTGGGCTCGGGTCTCCTCTCCTCTATCTAGAGAGCTGAGAGGGTTTAGGCCATAATCCACACACGCTGGCCTAGTGCGGGGTGGTGGATCAGACATACTCATAGAATTTCTTCTAGAGTATGTGGGTTTCCTCACGATGTTTTCCTTCACCGTTAGCAGATGGTAAGTCACATGACTAGTACATATAAATTCCACAAAGTGAAATCCACATTGGTACTGCTGGACGGAATCGAACTCGGACCGCGTGTTTAACACGCCGGTCTCTTATCCATTCAGCCACCATCGCTTGTCAGTCAATTAATTTTCACGTATAGGTAAGTTGGGGCAAAATTTCTGTATAACGTCAGTCCAATATAAACTCTAGCTACGAGACCAGGCAAAGGCATATCATTAAATTACCCCTCAAATATATTTCAGTGATATGAACGACATGAGTACAAATAAAGGAGTAAAATCGAAAAGCGTACTCATCATGACTTAGAAGTCTGATTTTTTTAATGCAACAAGGAATTGCAGACCCGTGTATTTAATATTAATTTCACTATGATACCTCTACGCGTTCTTGAGAAAAATATTCTTGACTGAGGGACAGACAGACGGACAACGGTGATCCTATAAGGGTTCCATTTTTCTTTGTGAGGTACGGAATCCCAAAAACGGTTGAAATAATCTGTATTATGTTTTATGGTCGTAGGTTTGCCACAGCAGAAACAATTAAAGTTTGCTCACAGTGCTCTTCATACACATGTTACTGAAACTGATTGAACATTCTGAAATGATTAAACCGAAAATTATACGATTAACAATTATTGCCGCTATTTCCGATTATATACGGTAGTATTTTGCACAAATCTAATTCCATATGAATAACGAAATTGGTTCAAGTTACAAATCATTATAATTAATTACCCAGGGTTTATATGCCCGCCCCTGCTAATTTTATATACTTAGTACTCAGTAGGAAGAGCACTGGATACGGAATGCCAGGGTCGTGGATTCAAGTCCCGTTGTGGATTTGAATTTTTCCATTACTTGTTCAGCATTTATAATGCTAAACCATAGCAAAGGAAATTGCTTAATTGTAAAGCTAGGTGTTACAAAATCTTACTTTTATTTTCAACGTGTAATTACTTTATATTGTAAAGTAGGTCATAATTATTATAATAATTATTTATGATTAAAAAAATAAATATAAAAACTAACATTATGATTGCAAGCGTGAGTTTTTTTTTTTCACGGCTACACCACTGAACTGATTTTTATGAAATTTTACATAGAGATAGTTAAAGATGGAGAAGGACACAGGCTACTTTATACCGATATACCACGAATCAAGCCAGTCGTCGAACGGCGACGGACGACTGACGATCGGTGATGTTAATGTTCGTAATACAATTACAAGAAATTTTTATTTTAGTTTCATTAATGTACACGTTGGTTTTGTAACATAATAAGTTTTTATTTATATTTTAATACTTTTTATATATTTATATTACCTTATTCTTTGCCTTTCACCTTTACTTCGTTGTACACTTTGAGTTCAGCTTGCTTAAGTACATACTTATTTTGTTATTTTGTTTTATTTTACACAAAAATAAAATTACTATAAAAAGTTAACATTACACTTACCGTTGACAAAGGGCCTCTGTGTATTGGAATTGGACCTGTGTCCCCGCGTAAGCCTTCCAAAAAGACCGGATATACTAGAAGTATAGCTGTGAAGATAGAGACATAATAATAATTACATAACATAAAAATAACATCCCTGATCGATTTCCATTGATACTGGTTACCATACCATCAGATGGACCGCTAAAAAATCTGTCTCCTGCAATAAATAAAACTTTATATAAGAATTTCATCGGCTACAATTAATTAGCATATAAAAAGAAATTGCAATCCATCATATATTCCTGACTACGCCCAAATTTATATGTAATCAATCATTTAAAATGGATACTTGTTAACGAGTTGTTTTACCGCTTTTTAGTTATGTAACATTTTATAATATAACTACGAAGATTAGTTTATTTAATCAGATACGATTTTAAAGGACTCAATTTGTTTTTATATTATAAGCTCTTCTCTACAATCGGCAGTAATGGGTGATTAATCATGCCTGTCATCATGAGTGTGAATTTTAATGTGTCTATTTGAAATAAGAAGATTTTTTTCGAAAGTATTTTAGTTTTTATTAGGCATAGTACTATAATAAATTGTTTAAAGCATCTATTATATAAATCGCATTTATTCGTTATCTGCGGTTCCATGTTCAATGTTTTCATTAAAAAAAAATTGTTATACTTGGCAAGAAGGGTTCACTGACGGTGGACCAAGACAGAGAGTGATGGCCTATAGAAGCTATAAGGCCAGTGGGCAGACCACCGCATGGTCAGACGATACCGTCAAGATCATAGGATCTCTTTGGACCCGGCTGGCAAAGGACTGTAAGAAGTGTCGCTGTGGATAAGAGCCCTCAATCCAGCAGTGGGTGGATTTGGGCTGATGATGATGATTATGATGATGTTGAACGATTCCCCCTTCTCATATGATGGTCATCTCAAAATCAGGACATACAAGTAGTCATTCTAGTTCTTGGCTTTGCAAACGCGCCACGCGCGCCAATTTCACCATAACGGGTGTTAATGCATGTCTCACTCGAAGCATTCTGGGCCGCTTTAATGGTATAAACGTGGCTTCTATATAATAATGTTTAATGGGTATTAGCGGGGACATTTATTGTTTATAAAGCTTCGCTTGTAAGTTGTCACATTAGTGTCTTCTGTATAAACAATAGTTTATTTAGTAGCTTTTAATCGATGGTTGATGGGAGTGATTATGGGTGAAGGTAGAATTGCTGACTCTACTGGTTTTAACTTAGGAACCAGTTGATTTTCTTTTTTGGTTTAAAATTATCATATCAGCCGTAGGACGTCCACTGCTGGACATAGGCCTCCTCAAGAGATTTCCAATGGTAGTGTTTGTATGAGGCCTGCATCCATCTGTCCACCTTGTGGGTGGACGTCCTACGCTGCGCTTACCGGTGCGTGGTCTCCATTCAAGAACTTTTCAGCCCCATCGGCCATCAGTTCTGCGTGATATGTGCCCTGCCCACTGCCATTTCATCATCACCTTTCATCGTCATTTTGATTTAAAATAATTACCAAAAATATAATAAAAAAAAAATCTTCCATAATTTTCTTTTATTGTATAAAATTTTACAACGTCATCAAAGTGTTGGATAGCCCATTTATCGAGGAATGCTATAGGCTACATTACATCACGCTACGGCCAAGAGGAGCTGATTAGTGGCCAAACAAAGATCCACAGGAGTAAAGCCCCAGGCAACAGCTAGTATCTGAATTTTAAAGCGGAGATTGATCGGCATACTCCTTGTAACACCGGTAATATCGTTATAAATTGCTCCATTATCGACCGCAGTTTATCTCGGTCGATGTCGCGGTAACCGATGTAATTTGACTTCCTTGCATTTTTTGAAGGCCTTTCTCTTTATAGGCATTAGATTATAGATTTAAAATACGCCTATAGCGCTTTTTGCTTTTTTTATATCCAATTCAATCCTTTGAGCAGAGAATATATATAATACCCTATGCTTCATCATTTCAGCCTATTGCAGTCCACTGCTGGACGTAGGCCTATCCTAACACGCGCCATAGCACTCTGTCCTCCGCCTTCCGCATCCAGTCAGACCCAGTGATTTTTTTTAGGTCGTCGGACCATCTAGCTGGAGGGCTTCCTACTCTACGCTTGCCGAGTCGCGGTCTCCACTCTAGGACACGCTTGCTCCACCATCCATCGGTCCTTCTGCAGATATGACCAGCCCATACCCTATGCTTAGAAATGCCTAATTTGATTTCAAGTGTTATGTAAATGTTACTCCACGGTCTATATTCACTGAACTTAATATCACGAACAATCAGGTGAGCCGCAAATCATGTCGGGCATTAAAAAAAACTAGTCAAGTACTATTTAATAATAATATTCTACCATATTTACACAGCGCCATCTAGTCCCAAATTAAGCAATTATATTTGCTTGTGTTATGGGTACTAAACAACTGATATACTACTTAAATACATTTTTTTTTTGTAAATACATACATATTATAGATAAATTACACCCAGACACAGAACAAACAATTATGCTCATCACACAAAGATTTGTCCTGGGTGGGGATCGAACCCACGACCTCCGGTTTAGCAGTCAGGGTCACTAACCACTAGACCAACAGGCCAGTCGACTATTTACACTTAAACTATGAAACGAGCTTTTTTTTTTTTTTTTTTATTTATTAGGAACAAAAAACAGTTACATGCTATGATGGTACAAAATCAAAATTTTCTATAAGTATTAGCAAACATATAACCCACACTATTGTTCACAAATTTTCATAAGAAATATAAAGTTAATCAGACAGATTGAAGAATCAAAAATCCATACAATTACATTATTTCGAAAATAGCAACTCATTTGCGCGAACTTTAAATTGTTGATGTGAAAGAGCAAAAATATCGATATCGGTAAAGTGCGTGTTATATGTGTCCACAAGTCGGCGAAGAGGTGCGCGCACCCCAGCGTTGGTCCTACAGGCAGCTGTATGGAACAGTCGAGGCACGCGCACCCCCCGTCTATACACAGTTCTAGGTACCTTAATACATAGTTGGTTAGTAATTTGTGTACAGTCAAACCTATGGTTACACAAACCATGGAGCATCATGGTATTCAGGAGTAGACGTCGGGATTCAAGACTTAAGATGTTATATTGCTGCAACAATTGCATATAAGAAACTTCACTTCTATTAAATTTATAATTTATGTGTCGCAAAAACTTTTTCTGTACCATCTCAAGACAATGATTGTACTTTTCATAAAGGGGATTCCAAATTGCAACAGCGTACTCTAATTGTGATCGTATCAACGTTTTATACAGCATTAAGAATGTAGAGGGACGTACAAAGTCACGAGAGGATCTTATGACAAAACCATACATTTGATAAGCTTTGTTAACTATATTATCAATGTGTATATCAAAGTGCAAGGAAGAATCTAATGTTACGCCCAAATCACGAATCAAATTAACAGTTTTAAGATGTATATTGTTGATGGAGTAATTGAAATTAAATTTATTTTTGTTTTTGGTAAATGAAATTGAATGACATTTGGGGAGACTTAGGAAGAGTTTATTTTGTTTACAGTAGTTATAGAGATTATTGAGATCGTGCTGTAGGAGCAAACAATCATTAGTAGACTTACAGGGTCTGTAGATTTTTATGTCATCGGCATACATTAAAAAGTTTGTATTTGTGAAGCATTGTTTTATGTCGTTAATAAAGATAATAAAAAGAAGCGGACCTAATATGGATCCTTGCGGAACGCCAGATTTAACGACAATAAAGTCGGACTTAAAACCATTTAAAACAACTCTT
This sequence comes from Laspeyria flexula, assembly GCA_905147015.1. Taxonomy (NCBI): domain Eukaryota; kingdom Metazoa; phylum Arthropoda; class Insecta; order Lepidoptera; family Erebidae; genus Laspeyria; species Laspeyria flexula. The sequence goes on along the minus strand of LR989964.1, from coordinate 2,315,677 downwards.
TGAGTTCTATTGAAAATATAAGATATGAACCACCGAAGCAAATTACCCCGTATTCCATTGAAGGCGATTTTATTTAACAACAGCTCATGATCCACTTTGTCGAATGCCTTCTGGAAGTCAGTATACACCGCGTCAACTTGTATTTGTTTATCCATGTTTAAGAACAGGTAGTCAACAAATGTTATTAAGTTTGTACTAGTTGAACGCCTTTTGAGAAATCCGTGTTGTTCTGGAATTATGATTTTATGAATGAGAGGATATAGTGCGCTGTGTACTAGCTTATTTTGTCAATTACAATTTTATATATACAAACAGGTTACATTATTCAAAATTACGTGTGTACACGTAACTTAAAAGAATATTAATAAAAATACCAAATGTGAAATTAGAGGTTGATTATAATTATGCGTGCCGATTTGGATGTTACTCAACGCCAATGATAGATGGGCACGGAGAAACGTATGTAAGTGTCGTTCTCTTCTAACACCATAATTAATCCATCAGTGGATACCGCGGAAAGATATCCGTGAATTATTGATAATAATTTCTTATATAATTTTTTTTTATCTACTAATTTAATTGACTGTGTGTTGCGTAAGGATTATGTTGGTAATTTGCTGCCAACATCACGTTAAGTCAGTCAAAAGAAATTGAAGAGCCGCAAGTTCTCAGGTTTGAGATATTTCATATAATCTACCGTGAACTTTTAGTCCGTCTTGTCTAGTTCTACACCTAGCCATAGTAAACAAAGAAATATTAATAAAAAAAAACAAAATTGTACCAGTAATTGAAATATAAACACGCGAGCCATGTAAAAACTTTTTTTTTGTTTCATTTGGCCGATTTATTGTATGGCCCTGAAAAAGTTTATTAGTAGACTAAAAATATACAGTGTTTAAAAGAAATGAATGGCAAAATTCGAGAACAGCTAGGCCAATTTCGGATAATAGCAAATTTTTTGAAGGCTGATATATTTATTAGTAGAAGAAAAATTGGAAAACTTGCACTAAACATAAAATATTTAAGGTAAAAGTTTGTGGTCATGGGAATTGAATTAGTGGTCTATGGACTACCAAGATCATGTAACAAATAAATATTAAATTAGCTTACAGTTGTAAATATTAGTTTCTTATAGATATTATGTAAATATTTTATTGTATATTATGTGATTAATAAAGAGTATAAATAGGTACATAAACTAATTAAATTAGCTTTAGAATAATCTAAAACTAGAGAGTTAGCGTGTTTGAACTTTAATAGTAAATAGTCTTTTACTTTCATTCATTCAAAACAGCCGCAGGCTAACTCTACTGTTAAATAAGTTATATAAACTATTCGCGAATCTTAAGCTTATAATTCGTTGTGTCTAATAGGCCCTCCCCCTCGATAACTTAATAGCCACACAAACTACCACTTCACAAATAAATGATAAACATTATTATTTAAAGTGAAATTGTAATCATTGAAGCGTTTAAGAGGAGGGTGTTTCGTTTGACCTGCTCTTGCGCTGCACAACTCGCACGTCCGTTTGTACAATCATGCGCATGTGGTATGCTCATCTACTTATTACTATTGTGAACAATTTAGCTATCTTGTGCATGTATTGTTTATTTAATATATATTATTATTAATAAGAATAACGTACTAGTTGAACAACATAGTGCTTTATTATTTGTAAAAACCTTTTTAAGGTTTTGAAACTGTTAAATCTGTTATTAATTGATCTGTTAATTAATTAACTTGCGCAAGGTACAAGTTTTAGAATCTGCGAAGTTTGATTTAAAAAAGGCACCTTTTTGTAGGGTTTTTGATATAGTTAACATAAGATAGTATCACGCCTTTTTTACGAAAGGATATGCAGGGGTGTATCACACCTTCATTTCGCTAGCTGTGGTGATTAAATCCGTAAACTCTTCTTTAGCATAGAATACACAGTCTTTCGTAGATATCAAGCAATATTTAATCTCATTTGTAGATATAACTAGGCCACTACAAAGTGTCACAGTAATTGACTATGCGCTTTCAACTTGTGTACCGTGATTCTATTGTTTTATACACTAGTATGTACCAATAGTATCTAGGTCTAGCTTTAAAAGTGAAAACTTACTTTAACATTGTATACAGCGACGGTTTTTAGGTATGGGTGGATAGTGGTAGGAAAAAGTCTCAGGGGTAGGCGTAGATAATTCACTTCTTTATTTCGCTACCTATGGCTCCTAATATTAAGACCACTAGACAAATAATAGTTAGATTTGTTGTTCATTTGTATGTGTTAATAAAAAAAATACATTTTATTTCTCACTTATTCATTAAATTAATTTATCTCTCTTTTGTTTTTATTAATCTCTTTATCTGTGTAGGACGGAAAACATAATGTCACTATACCATTTCTACCCGAGGGTGTCGTAAAAGGCGACTAAGGCACTTATGCACACAAGAGCACTGCAAGAAAAGGAAAATTTGAAACAAACCTTATACCAACCCGTTTGTCCAGCGTGGTATATTAGGCTAAATTCCCTTCAAAATATCTGGAGGAGACCCGTGCGCAGCAGTGGGACGTTTATGGGTTGAAATGATGATTAAAATGATTAGGTCAATCTTAATTCCTTCTAAGTCCACCGAAATACTGCTGATAAAATTCGGTCCGGATATATAGTTAGTACGTTAGGCTTTTTTGGGACGAGTTTTATTTTATATCTTGATGTTTGCAAGAGTTCATCTGATCATCACTTCATCCTGGCTTATATGAATCACAGTGATGGATGTGTGGAATTTCTCTTGTTTTTCAATAAAATAGGCAAATATTTTTTAATAAGGTATTCTTTATCTAAATGAGTAATTCTTGTGCGAACCAGTGAATCCATAAACATCGTTTTCTAACAAGCATACATTGTATGTACTCGTAGTTGCTCACTATAAACTAGTAATAAATAACTTTTTAATATGAGAGCTGTGCCTTTCCAATGAAGACAGCTCATAACTTTTGTATTTGAAAGACTAGAGTGGATGTTGTCAATGTATTTGCTTGGTAAGTAAGTTGTGAAGTGTTTGAACACAAAAATAAAGAATTTGTTGGCCAGTTGGTTCCTCTAGCCTTTATTAAGGAGATTTAGGCTGTAATATTAGGGTTTGAATACACTGAATACCAAAAGATTAAAGAATTTTTTTTTAGTAAGAATTAAAACTGAAACTAAAAAACTGAAGACTGGCCTGTTGGTCTAGTGGTTACTGACCCTGACTGCTAAGCCGGAGGTCATGGGTTCGATCCCCACCCAGGACAAATCTTTGTGTGATGAGCATAAAGGTTTGTTCTGTGTCTGGGTGTAATTTATCTATAATATGTATGTATTTACAAAAAATAACACAAGCAAATATAATTGCTTACTTTGGGACTAGATGGTGCTGTGTGAATGTGGTAGAATATTATTATTATTATATAAAAACAATATTGAAAAACCAAGAAATGAAGTGAAACCTATTATTTCTACACATGTCAGCTTTCAGATTAAGACAAATTAAGTAATTCTTGCTTTTGAACGGTTATAATTTTTAGAGCACATATTATTACATATTTAGTTAAATAAAAAATCTTCTTGTTAAAGAATTAGGTAAGTATTATAGTCTTTTAACGCCGCGTCAAATCGGCATTTCCGAGCCCTGAGCGCCAAGCCATGAAATTCAGGTTTTAAGATTTAGTAATAAAAGACAATCTTATTATTTTTATAGACCTTAGTCGACTATAGCCGACATCGGCGCTCAAAGTCAAATCTTTTTATTTAATTTAGATCACATAGGTACATGATACTTATGAACGTCATAGAAAGCCAAATAAAAAGTGTCATTAAATTTGCCTACGGCCAGTTCACTGACAAGGTTGAGCTCAGAGAAGAACTTGGCAAGAAACTCAGGTCACTCTTTTTAATCACCATAGTTGTTACAATTTTAATTGGTTATAGTTTGAAATATCACAGAAAGGTACAGAACCAAAACAGATACTAAATCAAATTCAATAAAATCTGGATATGCGAAAATAATAATAAGCAATCAAACTTTAATTTGTTTTCGTCAAGAAGTATGATATGTGGGATCATCACTTGGTAAGAAAAGGTTCATTTTTGTACGCTTGACGGAAGCAGGAGAGTTTCTGCGTTGTAGATATAATTTTATGACATATATGACAGTGTAGTGCACACGATAAAGTGCAATCGTTATGTTAGTACTAATTAAAAGTGGAAAGTAAAGGATTACTTTCTACTACAACTTCAAGTATAGCTGCCTGTATAAGGAAGGTGCTGCATTAAAGAGGTGCATGTTTGCCGACTGTGGTCGTGGATAAAATGACATCTGTGTTATGTAATAAGGTTGTCATTCGAGAAGTACTTTTGCAATGTCCTTCTTTTTATATTCTGTATTGCATTAAAATTAATAGCTTTCAAAATTTTAGTAAGGTAAGCAAATAGATGAAGCGATAGTGGCTGAATGGATGTTGGCGGCGGCGTGTTAAACACGTGGTCCGAGTTTGATTCCGAACAGCAGTACCAATGTGGATTTCACTTTATAGAGTTTATACTTGTCATGTGACTTATCATCTGCTAATGGTGAAGGAAAACATCGTGTGGAAACCCACATACCCTAGAAGAAATTCAATCTTTATGTCTGATCCACCAACCCGCATTAGGTCAGCGTGTGTGGATTAGGGCCTAAAACCCTCTCAGCTATCTAGATAGAGGAGAGGAGACCCGAGCCCAGCATTTCGAATATTATATATTTTTTTAACTTTAATATATAATTTATGTCAAATTCGCAAATTGTCAGAATCTAACTGAGATTCTGACAATTTGCGAACTTGACATTTTGCGACGAAGTCTGCCGATCTGACAATATATTACATGCATCAATGCATTTCCGTCGTATTCTTTTAAATACTTGTTGTTTGTAGTTGCTTGAGTCGGATGTCTAGTGATCTTAAAGATAGTGACTCTGCTTAGGGTTGCCAGAATTAACAGCAATACCAATTTTTGCTTCTCAAAAGCGTTTTACTTTAACCGATCATTATAAGTTAGTTTATTGTATAATTAGTATTGCTACTTGTGCCCTGCATTTTTTAGATACTGCCCTTTTCTATGAATTTCATTCAGTGTGATGTTAAAGTCTAATATGCCTAAATAAAATTTTAGTTAAAAATCTGTAAAATATACCATTTGTTATTTTTTTATTTTATTTCATTTGGGAAACAAACAGATACATTAATGGTTATTAAATACGACACTTAAAATTACATAATCCAGGACAGTATTCTCTAATTACTATATACAAATATAAATACACACACAAACATAATAGTAACATTTTTTTTTAAACAATTTTTAAAATTATTATTCGTAAAATAATGTTATTTTCGCTCAGAGCTACCATCTATCGTAGCATGCTAACAATACGTGGTAATTTGCTATTGTTACGTACGTACGGTGTGCACGCACATGAAACGTACAATGTTTGTTCTAGTGAAAACAATGACTTTACTCTACTGTCCGCTTGGTGGCGCTAGTTTGTCGAAAGATATTTTATTCAAAAAAGTTATTAGTCTTTTAAAATATTATAATGAAATTTATTTTAACTATTATTTGGAGTATAAGAAAATTTTGTTCTAAGTCCGTTTCAAAATGAATGTGTAAGTATAATATATCGTAATAAATTTTGAGGGAATAAAATAACAATTATAATTTATTAAAGATAAAATGCTTATTAGAACATTTTGTAGGTAAAAACGTAAAATACATATTAATGTTTTGTAATTCTGTTTATTTATTAATTTTGAATGAAAGGGAACTTAAATGGTTGTAAAAAACTTTTTTTATTTAATGAGGCCGTGTCGTTACAAGCTTAATTCAATAAAATTTAATATTTTTTTAAGGTGTGCGGACCTTTTGAAATTTGCCATTATTGGAAAAGTAAAAGTTGCAGTGAAAGTGTAAATGTTGTGTCAAACGGACATAATCGATTAAATAAAAAAATATTGATATTATTAATAATAATATCTGACTAGGTATTCGTTATGCAATAAGCTGAAGTCAGTGTATATAAAAATAATACAAAGCAATATTTTTATAGATATAGGTACATAACTAATTTATTATTCATCTATAAGAAAAGATTATCTTAATTATCTTGCTGTCTTACATACATATAGCATCATGCCTTTTTTCCCCGAAGGGGTAAGCAGAGGTATAAAACACCCACATTTCGCCAGCTATGTTTGCTCCCATGAAATAGGGGCCACTTCAACTTCCTTATTCTACAAGCTTCTACGAAGTACGCGTTTCTGGGCGGTAATTCATTTCGAACACCGACGGCATCCAAATTAAAAAAGAGGAAAGGTTTTCGAAATCATCAAGTGTTTTCTATTGTAATTGTTGGGGTGGGTAATCTGAAATCATGTGGTACTTTTTCCTCTATTATATATTACTACTGGCTGTCACGCGGGGCTTCGCTCCCGTCGTTCTTTGTTTGGCCACTGCTTAGCTCCTATTGGCTGTAGCATGATGTTATATAGCCTAATAAATGGGCTATCCAACACTAAAAAAAATTACAAATTGGACCCGCAGTTCCTGAGATTATAGCTGAAGAATTAGTTGGTTGAACCAAACAAAAAAACAATTTCTGTATAGTAGTTTAGTTTGAAGTGCGCCTCTGTGATTTAGGCAGAGTAGTTTAGAATGTAGAGATTATTTATTATTTTTATGAAATTTAAATTTATCACATTTTATTAACTTGCTTTTTGTGTGTATTATTTCTGTCCAAAATAGTGTGTCTAGAAAATAGGTTTCGAACTTGAACTAGTAAGAGAAGTTGTAGGAAATTGAAGTAAAAATACACTACGACCGATCATGTTTCGCTTCATTTGTTAATCTTTCATACTGAAAGTCGATCCTATGCGCTTAATTTTGACATTGCAACAACAAATACACACATAAACAGTTAATATTAGATACATTTTGTTTTGGTCAGGTTAATAAAGAATAGTGAAACTGCCTCGGTGGCGCAGCGGGAAGTGTATAAGACTGCTGTACAAGAGGTCCCGGGTTCGATTCCCGGGTCGGGTGAAAATGTATTGGGCATTTCTATCATGAAATTCCAGTATAAAGATTTTCCGAAGTTTGGTAAAATGTTCCCGGACAATAGGCTCGCCCCCTATTTCATGGGACCAAAAATAGCTGGCGAAATGTGGGTGTGAAACACCTCTGCCTACCCCTTCAGGGAAAAAGGCTTGATGATGCTATGTATGAAATTGTCACTACTTTGTATGACAGAGCTTAATCCGATTTATATATTTTTTTTAGATTTATACTCATAGGTCGGAAATTATAAGTATCGATATTATAAAATAATCTTAGTTAGAATAGAAAGTTTTCCTTTAATGCATCTACCACGCTGAGAATAATGTCTTGTGTGGTAAAGCATTGTACATATATAAATGACAATGGCTAGGAATTTCCAGTGTTAAATCGAACATAACCACTCCTTCTCTGTGAGAATCGAACCCACAATGTAGGTGGTGTCGTCTAAACTAATTTTACGCTTAAATAGCTAACAAATAAGTAGTCTATTAGTAATCGTCTTTTGTTCAACGATGCGATCAACGTGAAATCTATAATATAGATCTCACATGAGACCAATTTCTTGTGAAATCTTTATTTCATTACACTATGATTTCTCGCGACAGTAGCGCCATCGTCGTGTCGTCGGATGTGGGGAACATCGTGTGTTGCGCACAATACTTGCATGTGTCGTGCTTTCACACGCATACTTGTTTACATCGATTCTATTATTGTAATGTTTAGTTACTGTTTAGAACTCAAGGCTATTAGATGCCAATAAATAGACTTAAAATCAAATAACGGACAAAATGTACAAATAGTGAACTCAAAATATGTAATCTCTATGTGTTAACTACTCTGTGATTTTTGAATTTTGAACTAAAACGTGTCAGTGATGTGGTTTATGTTAATGTTATTGTTCACAATATGGCTGATCGAGAACTTCCGGCGGAAGCACACGACTGCGGTGTCACACGCATGCGTAAAAATGTTCGTATATTTGATTAATTATAGTATTTGGAATTTATCATGAGCTGGTTTTTCGCTGTTACTTTGTCATTGAAATAAAAGTTATAGTAATTAAGTTACTTAGACTATCTTTATAGTTTTTTTAGAAAAGCAAAAGATGCGACGCGATGACAAATATTGCCAAGATACTCAAAACAACTAATTGTAGGTACATAAGGCCCGTTAGATTTCGACAATATGTTCAAAGAAAACTGTCAGTAAGGAAATTTACAAAAATTTCGCGCGTATCTTGTAAAAACAATACCTTATTACAAAACACAGACTGAACTGACAACTTTGACACCAAAACTACTGCTTTCCCAGGAAGTTTCAAGTATGCTGCAACTCACTGCTGGAACAACATCCCTCCGCAATTTAGATTCCTGAAATCAAAGAACAATTTCAGAATAAAACTAAAAAGACATTTACTGTTATTACAAAAATAAAAATTATAATCAAATTACCTTATGGTTTATGCCTAATGTCTTATGTCTGTGTCCGTGTTTGTGTGACTCCCATTTTTTCTTTCACCTACGTTATAAGCAAATATAAGTAATTTTAGCATCACGCTTTTATCCTCGAACGAATAGGCACAGGTGAATCGTGTATCATACATAACACATACACCAAAATTGTCATACATATCAGATGCAATATTATGTACTTATTATTACCTGTAAATGTTATAATATGTATGATGTGGTTGTGCTAATAAATATAAATAAATAAATAAACATCATTTCTCCAGCTTTTGTATAGGGGGCAAGTCTATTTCTTTCAACAGTATACTCTGTGACACCCCGGTCTGACATTGTAATGTATGAAAACTACTTACGTATAGCAATTATAATTAATTTTAAATATTGACAACATTGGGCCTAGATCACAGTCGTTTTAGAGTATTTAGGAAACTTGGCCTTTAAGTATATTCTTTATTTTTTTAAACATCCCTAAGTATTTATTTCAAACGTCTCTTGCAATGTACTTATTTGTAGTAAAACGCAATAATTAAACTTGAAGCAGAAGACGCGGTTTGTTTTTAGTTTTACTGCTAGCGACAATGGCGCCTCTAGTCGGAGAAAGTGGTATTTTTTTTCAGTTATATATACTTTGATATTTTGTCGTTATATTCGGAAGCTAAAACTAAAACGTTTGATTTTGGAAGTTGTATATCCTGGCAGCCTACCACGAAACAGATGTGTAAATTAGTGAACTGCGTCAGCAATACGAGCTAAGGCAAATTACACATACAATCATATAAATAAGAAATTAAACGTACGTAGACGACAATTAAATGAGAAAATTACTGTATGGCTCAAACAACTTGACTACGAAAAGACTGAAGACCTCCTTACATACATAGCATAAAAATAAATAATTAAAATTAATCACTCATACCGCATTTTAGATCACAAAACTCACAACATATACACACACACCACACCTCTCACCACATACTCACACACACACCTACTGATCACGTACACTCACACGCCCAAAAATTGTAATTTCAGTACAAGAAGTTAAACATGTAACACCGTCCAAAAGTGCCACTTTTTGTAAGACTGAACGCTGTCTCCCAAGATACAGGCCTTTGGCCTAGTTTGGGATCCAGTATTGGTCAATTTATTGTTATAATATATCTATAATTGTAAAGATCTGAATACTTTTGTATAAAACACTGTGTAACTCGGGTGTCAATAAACTATTATTATTATTATTAATTAGTTTACCTTAGCTCTTGGTCTGCAATCCTTAATATAGGTTATTTTTTTTTTGAAATTAGCTAAAAACTGTAACAATTATGTCTGTACTCTGTTACTCTAACAATATAGAAGTGTACTTAGTTCCTATGTTATTTGTTATGTCAACGTGTTAACCTGTTACTTCCTCGTATTTATAGTACTAGCATAAAAACTAAAATCCTCACATAAAGATAAACAGTGGCTCATAAATATTTCATTGATTGTATTTAGTTCTTGTTAGATTTTAATATAAGTGCATTGTCAGATGAGTAGTATGTAGATAGCGGAACTTCGCTCGGCTCGGTAGGTGGCAGTATTCAAAATGTAATGCACACTGTATTCGTCAATTGTTTTAAATAAAAATTCTTATTTCCTCTGCAAGATACCTTATTACATATATTGATAAACTAGAAAAGCAAATCTAATCTAATTGTTTTAAATAAATCATTAAAGATATATCAATGTGTAAATAAAATATAATGTATACAACATTGTTTCGTTATAGGTTATGTGAAATTAATATTTGAAAATTTAAAGATAGAAAAAGCTAAAACCATTTTTGACTGTACCTTTAGCACAGCAGTCCAAATAACGAATGTCTAACTTTTTTTTTAAATATTTTTGCGTGAAAGAATGACAAAGATCTGAACATCGATCCGCTGAAACTTTCTCATTAATAATAGTGGTAGGATTACTATTCAAAATAATAATACAATAGTTAGTGCTCCTGTCTCGTGTATATTAGCACTTAACATGAAAGTAGGTAGTCTTACTAAAAAAACTGGGTTGGTATCGTTTCTAATTCATTGTTCGCTTCATTGTTTGTTAATCGTCTCGTTCTGAGAATCAACGTCTGACATAATACGACGTAGGTAGCAAATTGTTGTGAACTTACTTCTTAATTATATTCATTAGTTTCTTATGATTTAATAACTTGTAAGTTTCACTTCTTTGTTACGTTAAATATAACATGGTATTACGTGTTAAGCCTGGCCGTACACAGACAATAATAAATTGTTAAGTCATAATTTATATCTCACGGATTTAAAGTGAGAATATAAGAATTTCGGCTCCTGGACTGGGGTAAGCATCATCATTATTAGCAGCCCATTAAGTCCCACTGCTGGGCTCAGGACTCCTCTCCTCTAACTAGAGAGCTGGGGTAATGGCACCTTTATATTTATAGAACTTCATGGTCATATTTTTTTTTCCTGATTGAACCAATGGTCACCCAACTCTTTTGGTTAGCTGGATGCTGAACAAAATAGGGTAATATTTTAGGATATATTAATGCTTTAGCATTCGAGGCGTCAAAAAGAGGTAAATTTTTGCTGTATTAAATTTAATTTGTTAATATAACAAACTATATTACTGCATGTCATTGAAGCTGTATTGTTTTAATTTTATTAATTGTCATATTCGAATTTTGACGGCCATATTAAAACATTGTTGGTGGAAAGTGAAGCAAGTGTAAGCACTAACGTGAACGGTGATTACAATCTAGATTAAACGTCTAGTTCTCTATTTATATAAGTCAGTACACAGCACACACGCGTGCATACCACAGGCAGAATTGATTGCTTAGCTGAATATTGCTCAGAAAAATATTTATCAATTTTTATAATCAACCTTTATTAGCTCACTGCTGATTAAAGGCCTGCCTCATAATTTTCGACTGCTGTTTGGCACTTGCCCTATTCCAATAGTCCTTCTCCTGAGAGTTTATGCCGACATACCGGTGTTAAGCGGAATTTACATTACGAAATTAATGACATAAAATTATTTTCACGACACTAGTTTTACCAACAATTTTACTAATATTACATGCTCGAGCTACTAGCTTTGACTCCACGACGATACCATGCTGAAGACGCCTTTCTGTACTCAGAGACGTTACTTAAATTTAAAATTTATTTAGTAAAAACGTGTAATACTTAAGTCTATACGCCTAAAGACGATTATTCAATGAAAAAATTGTGTTAATGACAGATTACTGCTAATTGACGTCTCTGAGTGCGGTCGTTTCTACAGCTGTCAAATTATCCCCTTTTAAACCAGATGCGGTCGCCTCGTGAAACAAGCAAGGAGTGGCCATTGTATAAAATAATCATTTTACTGAGGCCCCAATGTGCGGTCGGCCTAATCGAGTTAAATTGTAGGACGGTAATTATAATTATATTGTTTTCATATTATGGTTCAACTATTGCGTAAGCATCGCGGATGTCCGGATGCCTTTTCCTTTAATAAGCTCGTTTCAATATTTTACATTAATTTTAATATGTTATGCAGATTTTATAACATATAAATGACCTGGTCCGTATTGTAAACAATCTACATTATTTAATAGTACTAATTAAAATACATCGTAATAATAGTTACTGTTTTGACACTCTAAATAGTGTTTGCTATTTTATTCGAAGAGTGGACGTCAATTGACTAACGACAAAGTTATGATGTGATGAGATTGAGTTTTGGCTCGGCATTCGTTCTTGTACCGCTGTGTTGAATAGTCGTGCTTTGAATTACTGTAATTACAATAAATATATTATACAACATACTCGTATACTATTTACTTATTATTTGTGTAGTGAGAAATATAAGAGAATAAGTGTTTAGATGTGTTGAAATTGAAATATAATTTTGAAACGTTACGTTGTGGACTATTATTTCTACCGAGGTGTGGAGGAGTCTTATATCTCAGAAGCGGGATACGTCTACACATAAAGAGGTACGTAAAATTAATTAACATCCTTCAATTTTATTATTTTTTTTTTTTCTTGTTATTATCTTGTTGGGTTGACTGAATATTTTATTGTGTGTCGAGCTACTTATATACCTTATATACATACTAGGGTGTGTGTAATAACCAATTAACTTTTGTTTGTAATTATAATATGGGTCACATACCTATACAAATAGTGTACAAGATGAAAACCGATACTGGTTTATGCTACACCTGGACCTAAACGTTTTATTCTAAGAAGGTGCTTGTATTATTAATAAATAGATATTAAAATGTTAGCGGTCACAATACTAACGTAACTTAAACTATATTGCCTTTTTTTAAATTATAATTGATGCAGATTAGTGTTGTTTAATATTATTACAATGAAAATTAAGTGCGAAAAGTCGATGTTTTGTTCACCCTAACCTATATTGCCTTTTGATATTTTTATTTTTTTATTATAATTGATGCAGATTACTGTTATTTTATCTTTCAAAGAAATTCGTATAGCTTTTGGGCCTTAAAATAAAGTTTAAATCATTCTTAATTATTTTGTTCGAGGTAATAATTACGAAATGCCAAAGCGCAAGCGTCGTACCAGGACCCCCAGCGTGCCTCGAAGCCGAAGTAGTTCCCAGGGATCTGAACGGTCACATGGGACGCAGCGGCGAAGGCATCATGATCACTCAAGGCAGACGAAAAGTAAGAACGGCAGCAACCGCGACAGATCCAGACAACGATCCTCAAAGTACAGTCGGCGTCGCCGTCGTCACAGCTCATCATCTTCCAGGGAACGTTCACGTTCTCCGGTGCAGTTGAGGTATGAGTCGCCGCAAGTTAACTTTATTGAAAAATTTATTGATGCTATGAAAGATCTTAAGGATAGGAGTGGTCATGATCGTGAAAAATTTCCAGTGTTTAATAATGTAATACCTGAATTTGATCCACTATGTAAAGAGCAATCAATTGATTCTTGGTTGAATAAGGTAGAAGAATGTGCTCAGATATACAGTTGGGATGAAAAGCACATCATTCATTACGCGTTACCAAAGCTGACCGGTGTTGCTAAGACCTGGTACCAGGGCCTACCTACATTGCTCCACTCTTGGCCTGAGTGGAAAATGAAACTGAGAGAATCTTTTCCCTCTCGCCATAATTACGCAGAATTACTAACGGAAATGTTACACAAAAGAGTTCGGTTTGGTGAATCTCTCGAACTTTATTACTATGCGAAAATGAACCTTCTTAATAGATGTGAGATATCAGGCAAACGGGCGGTAGACTGCTTAGTGTTCGGAATTGATGATAGGGGCGTTAGATTAGGTGCGCAAGCAGCCGAGTTCAAAGAACCTGAACAAGTACTTAATTTTCTAAAAACTGTTAAAGTCGGCCAGGACAAGGTATCAACCGAAGCGGCTAATAATAAGGATAAACGCAATAAACCTGTCGTACCTAACTCTAGCTCAACTAGTACCAATGCTTCGCAAAGAGATAACAAGTTTGATAACGTAACCTGTTATAATTGTAAGGAAAAGGGGCATACGTTTTATCGTTGTAATAAGCCTAGGTTGCGGTGTAATAACTGTAGGCTAATTGGACATTCAGCAGCTGACTGTCCTAAGACTAATCAAGGTAACACTGAGAGTAGTTCTAGTAAGAACATCTTAAAGGTTGAAAGTCTTGGAGATACTAGCTCAAAATATAAAATGCCTATAAAAATTAATGATTCTATGCTGGATGGTTATGTAGATTTAGGAAGCGAAGGTACCTTGATTCGCCTTAGTGAGGCTCAGCAGCTGAAACTCCAATGGGATTCGGTAGAGGGACCTATGCTAAAGGGTTTCGGTGGAGATCCATATTGTCCAATTGGAAAGTCCTTGTGCACGCTCCGGATTCAGGGTGTCGAAGAAGAGGGCGTAGAGATACTTGTCGTAGATGATCATCTTTTAAATGCGCCGCTACTTATTGGACACACATTTACTGAACGGCCAAATATTAAAATTATAAAAACTGGTTCTGATGTCATATTTCAAAGGATTAAAACTACCAGCACTATAAAATGCCCACTTGTTTGTTCCTCTGATACTATTATTCATTCTAGTGAGATTAAAGCCGTTCCAGTTAAATGTGATTTAAATTACACTGGTCGAGTGTATGTACAAGGCACCTTGAGAGGTCGGGACAATAGAGAATATTATTTACTACCGGGTGAATATATCTTAACAAACGGTATAGGATATGTGCTTATTCAAAACGTCAGTCCAAATAATATTAAGTTTGATATGAATACACTTATAACACGTAGTTACGCCATTAATAAAAATTCATTTCTGGGAGTCAATAAAGTCGATTTAAATAGTTCCGGCAACTGTTTTGATGAATCAATATTAAAATGTGGTGACAATTTAACGCAACAACAAAGAGACATATTAAGAGCCGTGATTGACAGGTATCCTATGTGCTTCTCTACGGGACTTAAGGACCTAGGGTATACTAAGGAATTAGAGATGGTAATTCACTTAAATGATTCGGAACCGGTTGTATATCGACCGTACAGATTGTCACATAGCGAAAGACAGTTAGTTAAGGAGATGAACAATGAAATGTTAGATAGTAATATTATTAGAGAAAGTAACTCCCCCTATGCTAGCCCGATTGTCCTAGTAAATAAGAAATCAGGAGAGAAAAGATTATGTGTAGATTACCGTGCACTTAATCGTAAGACAGTACGGGAGCACTATCCGATGCCTCGAATTGAGGATCAACTTGACATGCTTGTTGGTAGCTCTATCTTTATAACTCTTGATTTAGCCTCAGGCTATTATCAGTTGCCTATAGCCGAAGCATCGCGAGCAAAGACAGCTTTTGTTACACCCGATGGCCAGTACGAATACTGTAGGATGCCATTTGGTCTTGTTAATGCACCATCAGTATTCCAACGAACTATGAATAGGATCGTACAAAATTCCCCCGTCCGCTCATATGTGCTTTTATATATGGATGACATCCTTATACCGGCTATCTCGTTTCCGCAATCTATGATGAGGTTAGAAGAAGTTTTAAGTCTATTGAAGGATAACGGTCTCACCCTGAAGTTAAGCAAATGTAATTTTTGTTTTGAGAAAATAGATTACCTTGGTTACGAAGTAAGCGCTGATGGTGTGAGACCAGGATCCTTAAAGACAGATGCGATCTCTAGATTTCCTGCCCCGAAAAACGTCCATGAAGTCAGGAGATTTTTAGGACTCGCCAGTTTCTTTAGAAGGTTTGTGAGGGATTTTGCATTAATTGCACGTCCTTTAACAAGCCTTTTGAGAAAGGATGCTTCTTGGAAGTGGGGAGTAGGGGAGTCTGAGGCGTTTAAAACGTTACAGTCATCCCTAATCGAACGTCCGGTTCTTGCTATTTATAATCCTGATGCAGAGACCCAGCTACATACAGACGCCAGTAAATCTGGGGTAGCGGGAATTCTCTTGCAAAGGGATCAGTCTGGTTTGTTTAAGCCCATTGCTTATTACAGCCGACAGACTACAATCGATGAACAAAAGTTGCATTCTTTCGAGCTAGAGACATTGGCTGTTATAGCTTCGCTGTGCAAATTTAGGGTTTATTTATTAGGAATTAAATTTAAAATTATAACTGATTGCAATGCATTGCGTACGACGTTAACTAAACGTGATCTTATCCCTCGAATTGCTCGTTGGTGGATTCAGTTCTTAGAATTTGACTGTGATATTGAATATAGAAGCGGGGAGAAAATGGCACATGTAGACGCTTTGAGTAGAAGTGCAATCGCAGATGACCAGAATGAAGATCATATACTTGACATCTTAAATATTAATACAGAAGATTGGCTTATTACAGTTCAACAATCAGACGATGAAATAAAAAGAATTGTAAATATTTTAAGTGACTCTAAAACTAAAGAAACGGCAGACATTTTCAAAAATTATAAGTTAAAGAACGGTCGCGTCTATCGAATAATTGACGATAAAACAGAACGCTGGGTAGTTCCAAAGGGTGCCCGGTGGCAAATATTAAAAAGCAACCACGACGACGTGGGCCATTTCGGATATGATAAAACGTTGTCCCGTATAAGATCTTCATATTGGTTTCCCAAAATGCGACGTTTTGTGAAAAAGTATGTCTCGGCGTGTTTAGGTTGCGCACATCATAAAATTCCCAGTGGCACAGTGGCCAGCGAACTCCATCCCATTCCTAAGGTAGATATACCCTTTCACACAATCCATGCCGACCACTTAGGGCCCTTCATAAGAACCAAACGCGGAAATACCTACATCTTGGTCATTGTCGATGCGTTTACAAAATTTGTCAATATTACAGCTGTGCGGAATACAAAATCCTCGACAAGTATTAGGGTCGTACGCGAACATATAAGCTATTTTGGCTCCCCAAGTAGACTGATTACTGACCAAGGCACAAGTTTTACTAGTGGCGCTTTTAAGTCGTTTATCCAGTCAATTGGGGTCAAACATGTGTATAACGCGGTGGCTACACCTCGTGCAAATGGCCAGGTTGAACGATATAATCGAACAATACTGGCCGCACTTGGGGCGATGAATCATAACAAATCAAATGGTGTTTGGGACGAACACTTACCCCAAATTCAGCTCGGCATAAACACCACTGTACATGCCACAACTAAGAAGACCCCAACCGAATTACTATTTGGCCGTACGGTGACGAATCCTTCTCAAGGCTTGTTCAATGATGTGGTCGATTTAGAACTTGACTCAAATCAAAATGATTTGACAGACATTAGGGCCGAGGCGTGTGAGCGTATTAGGCAACAACAAGATAAAGATAAAGAAAGGCTTAATAATCGCAAATTGAGAAAAACGCAGTTTTCTGAGGGTGATTTAGTAAGAGTCATAAAAGCTAGTGCAGGCATTGAGGGACAGTCTAAAAAGCTTGAACCTAAATGCCAAGGTCCCTATAAAATCAAAAAGGTTCTTCCTAATGATCGCTTCGTCATTGAGGATACACCAATCACTAGGAAAGGCAAACGCTACGAAGCCATAGTGGCTATTGATAAAATATTTCCCTGGCTGGTTTTTCAAAAACCATCGTCTTCCGAATCTGATATTTCTGAGGGTAATGATAGCGACGGAAACAATTGATTGCTTTACTGGTGAAACTTTAGATCTAATAATATAAGCATATATTATACCTATGTGAATTATAATATAAAATTGATGTAGTCATTTCAGTTAAATACATTAATTTACATGAGTCAAATTCCAGTCCAAGCTGTCTGATATACGTGCCAGGTCACACGTCTGGGGTTGGTTCTTGATGCACCTGCCGGAACTGGTGTGTCAGTCGAAGCACATTGGTTAGGTAACGTACAGGTGTATCTGGAGCCAGCTCAGGGACTGGGGCGAGTGCATCAGATTGTTGGAACAGATAGTAATGCCAGGTCACGGGCATAAAGCCAGGTCACGGGCTGTTGCTTTCCTAGTTATTGTTATGTGATGATTTGATGTCATTGTATTTTTGTGTGATTCCTGTTATCATTGTTATTATGAAGTATAAATTATTTATGTTTGAAATAATGTTTTGAGTTATTATAAATTAATAATTATTGAACAAACCATGTTCGTAACCAGCTATGTAATTAAATAACAACTTTTAGTCATTATGTATTATTTGGATCATCTGCTATCGAGAGGACTCGCTGTAAAACGGATGGCCGAGTTGTAAACAATCTACATTATTTAATAGTACTAATTAAAATACATCGTAATAATAGTTACTGTTTTGACACTCTAAATAGTGTTTGCTATTTTATTCGAAGAGTGGACGTCAATTGACTAACGACAAAGTTATGATGTGATGAGATTGAGTTTTGGCTCGGCATTCGTTCTTGTACCGCTGTGTTGAATAGTCGTGCTTTGAATTACTGTAATTACAATAAATATATTATACAACATACTCGTATACTATTTACTTATTATTTGTGTAGTGAGAAATATAAGAGAATAAGTGTTTAGATGTGTTGAAATTGAAATATAATTTTGAAACGTTACGTTGTGGACTATTATTTCTACCGAGGTGTGGAGGAGTCTTATAGTATAGTGACGATTAAGAATACGTAATGTCTCCCCATTTCAGCCCAAGTACTTTTTCACACACACACACACACACACACACACACACACACACACACACACACACACACACACACACACACACACACACACACACACACACACACACACACACACACACACACACACACACACACACACACACACTACACACACTAAACACACACTGTACAAATAACTGATTTCATTGAGCCCGGTTAATTGCAATAGGCTCAGCCCCCGTTACAGAGTTACTTAATGTTAGGTTGAAAACTATATGAAAATCGATTCTGCTACTAATCTATACTAATATTATAAAGCTGAAGAGTTTGTTTGTTTGAACGCGTTCATCTCAAGAACTACGTACGAATTGATATTTTTTTTTGTGCCAGATAGCCCATTTATCGAGGAAGGCTATAGGCTATATAACATCTAGCTACGGCCAATAGCAGCTGAGCAGTGGCTAAACAAAAGCGACAGGAGCGAGCCCCGCGCGACTTCTAGTTCTGAATAAACTACTTTCAGGATTCACATTAAATAGGAATAAAGGTGTATACTAGTCTTCATAGTGAAATATTTGCACGCGATTCCCACTCAGAATACCATATTCAAATATATGCAGTTAGGCATTTGCTAATATATTGTAATTAGATGTACCTACATTATCGTATTAATTAACTAACGCATGATGTTCACTTTCCTTAGTAGTAAAATAACAAGTGTCTTATCTACACTTTTTAATATTATTAAAGCTGAAGATTTTGTTTGTTTGTTTGGTTGAACGCTAGGATCTCAGGAACTACTGCCGCCTGATTCTGAGCTGTCGGAATATTTTCGGCCAGAACTGTCAGTTTATTTAAAGTTAAAAAACAGAATGTTAAAAAAATAGATTGATGTAGAAAAAAAATCCTATATTAATCAGTTTTTAATTTTCTATACGGTTAACTAATTTTTAACACTTAATAACTTAAGCTGTAAAAATACGTCGTTCTAAGATTCGAAAAAGTTTACGATCCGGGAGCAATCCGATGAGTCAGAATCAGGGCCCTGGTCCGATTTGAAAAATTCTTTTAGTGTTGGATAGCCCATTTATCGAGGAAGGTTATAGGTTATATAATATCACGCTACGGCTAATAGGAGCTGAGTAGTAGCCAAATAAATAAAGATGGGAGTGAAGCCCTGCGCGACTTCTATCTTCTTCTTCTTATCGTGTGGGTTTGAGGCAGACCCTGGTGTTGGAATTTCTCAAGTTGCCCAGAAGACTTCCAACTTGACTTAACGACTACCACATTAAGTGGTAACCGGGACCAACGGCTTTAAGTGCCTTCCGAAGCACGAAGACGATCGAGAATGAAATTGCCACAAACTGCCACCCATCATGAACTGACCTTGCTGAGTGTTGCTTAACTTCGATGATCGCACATCTCAGCCACCACATGCTACGAGCGCCTTCTATTCTATACTAATATTAAAAAGTTGACGATTTTGTTTCTACCGTTGCGAAACAGAAGCAGTCTGAATATATTGTTCACTAACAATGCTGTCCCCTTTTAAAATCATCAATATCAATCAGAACTCTGTTTGCAAGTAATTTTATCGTCATTGTAAATATCTTGTCTCATAAATTATCGTTATCAACTATCTATATCTAACACGAACTAATTGGTAACCACTATTATTAACGTGTCTACAAAAAAAAACAGATTGATTTTTGCTTAATACTGGCACACAACGATATAAGACTTGGTACACACTTGGCATATCAGAATAGACTCAACTTGCATCTACTTTGCTCCTCTTTGTAGTTAATAAAATATAAATAAAAAATAAAATAACTCTTCTTCTTTGGTCTCCTCTAACGAATGTGGACGGAATTAAACCTACTATACCACGGTGGCCAGACGGGTTTGTACTGGGTTTGTTTCGAATTTTTCTATTCTCGCAGTGTTCTAACATTTATGTTGTAGCATTATGCTGAGACAGGGCTATTTTTAAACGACTTCAAAAAAGGAGGAGGTTATATGTTCGACTGTATGTATTTTTTTTTTTTTTTATGTATGTTCATCGATTACTCGGAGATGCCTGAACCGATTTAAAAAATTCTTTTTTTGTTTGAAAGGGTATACTTCCGAATTGGTCCCCTATTCATCACGTCAAGTTCTGATGATGGAATCTCAGGGAAATCGAAGGCAACCCTCAAATTTTATAGGCACATGTTACGTGTTTCATATATTTTTTAAAGTTATTCAAGTATTTACGTCTGATAGTCAATATCTCATGTTGATGAGCTGGTGATGGAAGGTATAACTCCTTAACTGTTAGGAGTTTGAGGATAATTCTTTCGACATTATAGGTTCTTATAAACCAATAGTTGTATTCTTGTAGGTTATTTAGGTGAGCTGATACTGGAAGGTATAACTCCTTAACTATTAGGAGTTGGATGATAATTCTTTCAATATTATAGGTACTTATAAACCTATAGTTGTATTCTTGTAGGTTATTCAGGTGAGCTGTCACTGGAAGGTATAACTCCTTGACTCTTAGGAGTTGGAGGATAATTCTTTCAAAATTCAAATTCAAAATTCAAAATTCAAATTCAAAATTCAAATTCAAAAATTCAAAAAAAAAAAAAAAAAAATCTTTATTTACAACATTATAGGTACTTATAAACCTATAGTTGTATTCTTGTAGGTTATTTAGGTGAGCTGTCACTGGAAGGGAAACTTCTTAATGTTTAAGAGTAAGAAGATGATTTCTTTAAATATCACATCCATGTTTACACTTAAGTTGTGTTATTTCAAGTGTCTGAGGTGAGAGCTCTTGATGGAAGATAAAGTTGTATAATTCAAAGGAATTCTTAGATGATATTTTAAGTTTTCGTTATAGTATCTAACCTGCATTGTATACCTATACTTGTTACCTATCGCATTTTATAGGAAAAAAGAAAGACATAAAAAGCTGAGAGTTTTGAGATTTCTCTATTCTACAATCAGGTTGTGTTGTTAGAATATTTAAATAGACGTTCCCTTCTATCGAAGATTTTTTATTTCGGTTTTCCGTCTTAGTTTGCCAGCGAGTATTATTAAATCTGCTAGATAAAAAGTACACTAAAAATGGAAAAATAAACTATTTTTAACAAAAAAATATTAAAACGACTTCAAATCAGTACTAAAAAGCGAAAAATAAACTGAATTAGATATTTAATTCCAAGCTAAAAAATACCTACCTACCTGTTTAAAGTATAATACCCTATTACTAATCTGTTTGAAGTCGGTGCCAGCCTAATGAGGTTGTATCACTCAGTTTGAGCCGTCCACTAGGTACGATCACACGCAAGTGCGAGGTGGTTTGAAGTAGCGAGCGGTAACAGATGTACGAACTAAGTAGTACGTAGCTTAACAAACTCTTTAGGCTTGGCACCGACTTCAAACAGATTAGTAATAGGGTATTATACTTTAAACAGGTAGGTAGGTATTTTTTAGCTTGGAATTAAATATCTAATTCAGTTTATTTTTCGCTTTTTAGTACTGATTTGAAGTCGTTTTAATATTTTTTTGTTAAAAATAGTTTATTCAGGTCTTATAGTTTATGTTTGTAATATGTAAATTAAGTCTGGAAATAAATCGATTTTCTTTCTTCTTCTTTCTCTTGTCTGCATAAGGTTAACTCACTTTTTTGACACTCACGGGTTGAGATGGGGTATTGATATTATGTATTCTTAATCCGTCACTACACGGATAATACGCCCGGATAATATAATAAATAAGGTTTATAAATAGGGAATGCATAATCACGTGAATTCCTGTTATATTGTAAAAAACTTACACACTAGACTAGATTTTCCTTCTAACATAACACTGCAGTGTGCACCAAGCTTAACAATCGTACGACCATTTCTCGGAAAGAATAATAAAGCGTGATGTATTGTAAGAGACGAGACATTAGCATATTAGAGCTGAATTGTGTCTTGTTAATTAGGGAATATTGATGAATGATGTTACGGAGTTGTAAGTGGATCGAAGAAATTATGTATTGATCATGGTCGTGCGTTCATAGGTTTATAATTATATGTTATTTCACTAGCAAATAGACCCTATGAACAAAGTAAGTTACTACTTTTAAATTTGTTAGTCAACTAATTACTATTTAATTTATCGAATCGAATTAACTGAAATGTTTTATGCTGATGAATTACAAGTTTGATGAAACTTATTAATTATTTTACCAGTGAGAAGTTAAATATTTCAAAGTAAAATTTAAAAGTAAAATTCCTTTTGTATTTGCTCATTTGGTATGAATATTTTCTTTCCATTGAATCCGAATTTAAACACAAATACGGGCGTATTGAAATACCGGACATGAAACAACTCTTAATACGATTACAAACATTTAATTTAAACAATTTTAACTTATCCGTGTAGTGACGGGTTAAGAATAAATTATGTCACTACCCTATCTCAAACCATGGGTGTCATAAGAGGCGACTAAGGGAGTAAGTAAAAAGTTATGCAGACAAGAGCACTGAGGAAATGGGAAATTTGAAACAAACCCTATACCAACCCGTCTGGCCAGCGTGGTATAGTAGGCTAAATTCTCTCCACATTCTTTGGAGGAGACCGGTGCTCAGCAGTGGGATGTTTGTGGGTTGTGATGACGAAGATGAACTTATACAAAAATGTAAGTGTGTAAGTCTGCTTATTTGTTTTAAAAGTGCATATCTCGATAAAATCTTTGATAACGTAAGATTTACATAATTACATGTCAATTACTTAACGTGCCACGATAAACATCGGCTTAGGAAGTCACGGATTAAGCTGTGAGGAAACTGATGGGTGGGCGATTACATAACTTACACTACGGAGCGATTATAAATAATCTTCGTATTCAATCTGCTATAGGCTGCTGTCTGGGTAGTGACGGATTAAGAATACATTTTGCTACTACCCCATTTCAACCCGTGGGTGTTGTAAAAGGCGACTAAAGGAGAAATCTTAAAGAGACAAAGAGCATTGCGAGAAAAGGAAAATTCGAAACAAAACCCTATACCAACCCTCTGGCCAGCGTATACCACGCTGTATTTTATAATAATCTAATTACATTATATCTGTATCAACGCATATTAAAAAAAATCGTGTGTAACAACAAATAACAGCTTAGTAGGTAGACTCTATAGACAAGTTAATATATATTTATATATTTAGTTAATATAGCTAATATGGTATAGTAGGCTAAATTCCCTACAAAATCTTTGGAGGGGACCCATGCCCAGCACTGGGACGTTTATGGGTTGTAATAATGATGATGATAGGGTTTTTTGGAGTCTCTCTCTTATGTATGCCACTGTTAGAGAGCATTCAAACAATGGCGATAAACCTTATGAACTCTTCCAAATACCAAGTTGCAACGTTCGGCATGGTCAGTCCATGATGGGTGAAGGTTTTCGGCAATTTTATTCTCAAGCGTCTCCATGCTACGGAAAGCAAGTAAGGTCCCGGTTATTATTTATTGTCAAGTCTTCTGTGCGACTTCATATCCATACGAAGAATAAGACCGAGTTATAATATAATATAATATATATAATAATATTCTACCACATTCACACAGCGCCATCTAGTCCCATAGTAAGCAATTATATTTGCTTGTGTTATGGGTACTAAACAACTGATATACTACTTAAATACATTTTTTTAAATACATACATATTATAGATAAATTACACCCAGACACAGAACAAACCTTTATGCTCATTACACAAAGATTTGTCCTGGGTGGGGATCGAACCCACGACCTCTGGCTTAGCAGTCAGGGTCACTAACCGCTAGACCAACAGGCCAGTCAAGTTATGACACTCGGGAGTCTCAAAGAATGTCTTACCAATTGTCTTGGAACCTCCCACGAAAGGAATTAGAATAACTAATTACTTAAGATTGATTACGCTAAACAACACAACACTCACTGTAGGACTAGCCCACAAACTTAAAGTCGCTCAACGAGCTATGGAACGAGCTATGCTCGGCGTCTCTTTGAAGGACAAACTTCGTAACGAGGTAATCCGACAAAGGACCAAAGTTACCGACATAGCTCGTAGAATAATCAAGTTGAAGTGGCAGTGGGCTGGTCATATCTGCAGAAGGACCGATGGACGGTGGAGCAAACGTGTCCTAGAGTGGAGACCGCGACTCGGCAAGCGTAGAGTAGGACGCCCTCCAGCTAGATGGTCCGACGACCTAAAAAAGGTCGCTGGATCTGACTGGATGCGGAAGGCGGAGGACAAAGTGCTATGGCGCGTGTTAGGAGAGGCCTACGTCCAGCAGTGGACTGCAATAGGCTGAAATGATGACGCTAAACAATCAATTTACTCGGTTAAGCTCTCTGTTTTCTAACCACAACAGTATTTTTATAAAAAGTATCACCATTACAGTCTAAATTAAACCGTATCAGGTTTTTAAATTGGTCTCCTCATTATATTTTCAGTGATATCATTCTTACGCGAGTGTTATTATTGTATAGGTACTATATTATTCATAAAAGAAAGCTCTGTACTCTACAATATTGTAATTTAGATGATAAAGCCGTCGATCATGATGACTTTGAAAAGGTGATTGTAGTATAATAAACTCGTGTTTAGTGGAAATTTGGCATACATGTCAAACAGATCATAAAAATAATTGCATAGTTCGCATTATTATGCTAACTTTATTTTCGTTTAAATCAGAGCAGTTATTAAATGTTGCAACTGTAAAAAAGCGCGTTTTAGATACACCATTAACAAAACGCTTCGATGTTGCTCTTCACTACTAAAGTCGCTTTCTCTGTCCCTATATCCCTATGTATGCTTAAATTTTTAAAACTACGCAACGGATTTTGATGCGATTTTTTTTAATAGATAGACTGATTCAAGAAGAAGGTTTATAGGTATAAAATACATACCACGCGGGGTAAGCAGCGGGCGGAAGCTAGTTTAAAATTCAAATTAAGAAACAAAGTTTTGATTGTGAAATGTAAAAATGGCGGCAAAAAAACTAACTTAAATACTAGAATTAACTGAAAGATTTAAATAAAATTTTACATTAAAAATATTACGAGTGCGCTATTATTTATAATTTAATGAAATAACATTTTTAATATTACATACACTAGTAATTTCGTGGAAATTAATTAAGTTCACCACCACTTTCTCGCCTTTTTTAGGTTTGCAAAGTCAAAAATAAATGTGTAAGTTAACATATACTATATCTCAAAATGAACAGACATGTATGCCTGTAGTTTATTACAACAATAAAAAATTCATTCAAACTTTTAGTTCTCGAAATAACAGTGAATGTGAGTGCTTACCATGCATATTCATAGACAATTATTACATTTCACAATTTCTTAGTGTTACGTAATATATAACACCTTCGTCACAACTCACAGTAAAAGTGAAAAATCACTTTTTTTCTCAACAAATTATTTGCTTTGCAATGCCATCTCGTTACCGATAAAACGTCAACGGATTGTTGCACGTCAACTTGTAGCGTCAAATTGAAATATCGTGTCAAATTGAATTATCGTGTGTAGCATGTGTAGTTAGCGAAACATTTTGGGATATTATTAGCAAAATTTGTAACTTATTTTTCTTTAAATCAAATTTGTATTATTATTTTGCAATATTGTATTTTTAGATGGACCAGGTTAGTGGTAGTTAGTTGAAGGTGGCACAAAATTGCTCGCTGTGGCGGAAATTAGGATTGTATTTTTGTCCAAAATAATAATAATTTAACTTTAATCACAAAAAAATGGGTGCTGAAAGCGGAATAGTCCAAATAGAAATCTCAAAACCATCCTGATTGAAATGATTTTTGACCTATTTTGTCGAATAAAATTGTTTTGAGGATATAAAAGTGCTTAGAAACGAACTACGGACCGTTAGCTTTTAAGTTCCGTAAAACTTTTAAAACAACTTTTTATAACAACTTTTAAAAAAAAATAGTATATCTATTAGTACTACCTACTTAATATTATAAAGCTATAAAGTTTGTTCTTTGTTTGGTTGCATGATAGGACCTCAGGATTGGTCCAATTAGAAAAATTCTTTTAGTGTTGGATAGCTCAGTTATCCAGGAAAGTTATTGGTTATATATAATATCACACTTCGGCTAATAGAAGCTGAGCAGCGGCCAAATAAAGAACGACGGGAGCAAAGCTCCGCGCGACGATTCTAATCAGGCATTGAACTTTCCATTGGACTCATTCAATCAGTTTGTATAAAATATAATGATACTAAGGCTGAGATCTATAGAGCGTACTTGGACTTTGCTCTGACTAAACTTTCGAGATAAGACAAAATCGGTATTTATAGTGCAAACTTTGACTTTATCCAAGCCCAAGCTAAGCAAAGTCAAAGTTCTCAAAATCGACGACTTACGAAAATCTTTGGCTATTATACTGTAAAAAATAATGGTGTACAAATGTCATAATTTTAAAATGACTATTGAACTTTGTCGCATAACATTCATTGAACATTGAACAGCTGTCATTAGCGTTCCTTTACTCAATTTCTTTCATAACTTAATATTTATTACATTTAACCAATTTTAGACAACAAAATTTAAAAATAATCTAGTAATTTTAAGAAAACGGAGTTTTTGGACAATTATAAATTACAAAAAGTATCATTTGTTTTATCTTTTAGTTTCCAAAGAATTTGTTTTATCTTTTAGTTTACAAAGAATTCAGCAGAAGATGATGCTTGAAATGAAACATCTACTCGTACGCGGGCTAAGCAATGACATTGTCTATAGATTCCAAATCAATGCTTTGGCTGAGATTAGGCTGAGCAAAGTTTTGTTGGAGTGAAGTCTGAGCAAAGTCCAAGTACGCTCTATAGATCTCAGCCTTACTGTCTTATATTATTTGTACGCAATCTGTGGTCAGCTTGCTTATATTAACCCAGTATTTTAATAGCCATTTACTTTTGGTGATATGTAACACATTTTTGGAATTTTCCTACACTTGTATTTCCGCTCTAGAACGCATCTTTGCATAACGTTGGTAATTGTTCGGACCTCTTCTTACGACATAGTTGCGACACTAGCGCCACTACTATTATGCGAACTACTCTTGTTTATCATTATACTTTTAATGACCATTGTGAACGTGGTAATTATAAATTTGACGTAAATACGAGTGAATGGCTTCCGGATTTTTTCGGAAAAGTAGAACAAAATGGATCATGGTTGTAGAATTTTATTTATGAAAATATGAATTGACTACTTGCAGTAAAGCTATGAGCTTGCAGGCCCGTAGTACACCAAAGCGGAGACGAGAGATGTGTTTCAACAATCAATAGAATTGCAATATTGAAAATATAGCCAATATCATTTAATGCACAAACTGCTTATAGTTCGTCTATCTAATTGGTTGTAAGAAAACATCCCTCATGTCCGCTTTAGTGGAATCTGACCCTTATTTATGATAGAGATTATTATTTAAAATGCTTTTTTTTTTTTAAATTTAACGGCGCTTATGTTGATTACCTTGTAATTAAACTGCACTTTTTTTTGTTAAAAACAAAAAATCTTAATTGTTATAGAAATTAGCGAAATTTGTGAATAATAAAGATATGGAGTATTTTGGTAAATTTAATTATACAATCTAGGCGCTTTCTACAAGGATTAAGGTTTAAATTAACACAACAATACCCAATAAAATATGTAATTAGAGAAGTCTAGAAAGAAAGATGTCTCTCTGAATTATATAATATAATGTTCATCATAAATTCTACCAGAATTCATATAAATAGAACCTAATTATAACTGCATCTCTAATGTAGCGTGTAAACTATAAATTAGCATAATTACGCAACATACCAAGTTTCTATCCATTTTCTCATTTTCACAAGTTGTCAAACTTTTAAACCGGTTCAAAAATAACTTCGTTTAAAAACAGCTGTTAAGTGAACAATACATTGCATCGCTCGTTAATTATCATTGTGGATCATCATAGCAGTTATGTAGGAATGGGAGAAAGAGCGAGCCCACTGCCCGCGGCGCCAGTCGTTCCTCACGCGCAATTCAACATGGTCAACTCTTCATAATTACGCGCACTGACTGAATGTGAACAAAACGTAATCGCGTATACAAATGGGCCGTGTCAAAAAAATATAAACGTCAAATTTCGCGCGCTTTTTTGTTGATACCATAGATAAACAAAATGGTTTATCGGAACGTGTTTCTAATGAAAGTGAATTAACATTTTTTTTTTTACGTTGAGTTGAGTGAATGTGAAACTTATTGCGTAAGCGTAAATTCTTGTGTGTTGTCAATATGAATTATATCTGTGTTTGTTATGAGTTAATATTTAATTAATTCATAACGATTATACTTTTATCGATATATTATGGTTTATTTATTGGTTGTTTAACGACATGTTCTGTAACACTCGTCCATATTTAATGCTGAGTTCAATTCAATTATTTCTTTTCAACTATTTTTAAAGGAAATAAAGTGACTGCTATGTAGATGGTTAGAAAATTCTTGGAAAAAGTTAGGAACCCAATCTGACATGAATCGTAAACGCATGCGCATAATTGTTACCTTTCTACGATAATTACTTAATTTGTTGTCTGTGCTTTGCATACTGAACAGTTAGTGCTATTCTGCAAGTATTGTGGTGAAATTCAAAACGGTCACTCACCTTCAGGCGATCAAATATTAACACTATAAACTAGCAGCTGCCCGCGGCAATACTCGAATAGTATTCGATTCAAGAAAGAGAAAATAAAGTACCCTGTAGATTTTATTTTTAATTTGGTCAATTTTCTCCTCTAAATACCTTATTTGATTCGGACCTCACTGAATATTCAAAATAAAAATCAAATAGATTTTGTCTTTGTTAAATTTACGCTTATCAACACATTATGTCATATTCATCATCATTATGTCAACCCATAAACGTCCCACTGCTCGGCACGGGTCTCCTGACTCCTCCAAAGAATGTGGAGGTAATTAAGTCTACTATACCATAAGTTAAATGGAAACTTAACTTGAGTCTACCTACTAAGCACTCTTACAGAAGATTGTAACTATATAGGTATTTTTTTAAAAGAGTGCGTGAGTTTCTTGCCAGTTCTTCTCATAGCTCCACCCCGTCAGCGAACTGGTAGTAGGAAAAAAGCAGTTATTTGCTTTTAATTTCTTGCTAGTTCTTCTCGTATTCGGATAACCTGTTACATTCTTAACTTGTGGATTTCATAAGTGTTACTTTGTAACCTAGATGAATAAAGGAGATTTCATTTCATTTTGATACTCACTTTACTTTTTAAATGTGCGTTCCCAGGTACAGATATACCTAATGTAATTAGATTGTTATAAAATACATACAGTATGAAATGAGGTAGCTACACACCTAAGTACTTTATTTTATTTAGGTTTACTATGACGGTAAATCGAATGTAAAGGAACTGAACATAATATTAATAGTGCCTCTAATTCAGTTATAATTATGTTATATTTAGACAATTTGAATTAATGATAAATTTAAATCAGCAACTAATAAATGCTGGTATAGAGATAGCCTAACGGCCTAGTGCGTAGCGATGGTAAGCGACCCGACGGCATGACTCTCGTTCGGTGGAAGATGGGTAAGCCCTTGGTGTGGGATGCTACTTGCGTTGACAAACTGGCGGCATCTCATCTTTCACGGACTGGTATTAAAGCGGGTTCTGCTGCCAATTTTGCAGAGTGCCTCAAGAGGCGTAAATATGAAAGTCTTGGTGAGACTTACATTTTTGAGCCTTTTGGGGTTGAAACTCGTGGACCTTGGGGGCCAAACGCTCACAAATTTTATCGTGAAATTTGTAAGCGTGTTTCTGAGGTATCACATGATCCAAGGGCTGGCCTCTACCTGGGGCAACGCATTAGCCTTGCTATCCAACGCGGTAATGTGGCTAGCCTTTTGGGTACGTTTCCTCAGGAATCTGATCTTAATCAGATATTCTATTTATAGGAATTTCCTGTAAATAGAGTATCTGGTTCTTTTTTCTTGTCTTTTCAAAAAATATCACCAATGTTTTGATCTACATTAGTATCAATTTAATTAAACGCTTTTCATAACAAGTTTATCTTGGTTTTAAACTATTATAAATATATGCAAACATTATGATAATTAATTGATCAATAATCGATAGAATAATTTGAAAGATTTTTAATTTCGTGGGAAAATTTTATAATCAAATTTTTGGCACTAGAAGAAATCAACTATGATATTATGCAATCAAAAGGGTCTACTCTAAGTTAGCTTCAATCACAAAAGAATTTGGAACTAACTAAAACTTTTATCTAAATATTTTTGGGTTATTTGAGTGATAATTTATTTGCTATGCTGAAAGAAAAATCAATTTAAATGGTACACCAATATTTAATAATAATCTAAATTTAAATTAATTGCTGTCAAACAGCGTTATTATATGCCAAGTTACAGTCAAAACTCATAACCAGTCAAAAATAGTTTTGACAGTCAAAACTCTTAAAAAAGTAAAGAGGTCGGTACTAAACGAGTTTTCAAAACTGATTGTGTTAGCTTTAGTAACTATTAATTTATTAAAATAATGAAAATAATTAAATTAAACATCTACTTACATATTAAAACTATTATATACAATTAATTACAAACAAAAAAAAAGAAACTAAAACGAAAACTTAAACAATAAAAAAAAAAAAAACATAACCCAAAGAAAACTTGTTTAGGCATCGTAATAAATCGCATTTGTGTTAGCTCAGGTTAGTTTTATAATTATTATAAAAACTAACCTAAAATAAATAGTTAGTTCCGAATCCGACCTTCTTACTTTCTTAAGAGTTTTGACTGTAACAGCTATAAGCAATAAAAACGTAAATATACTTGCTACCATTGGCTCACATAAGTCATTTGCATTGTAACATGACAAAGAAAGCCTATTACACAGAGCGTAAACAAGGCATTAACGCATTGTAGGCAATATGCTATCGTAAATCATTGAAATAAACTAAATGAACAATAAACAGTGGTATCAAATTGGATCCAAAGTGAAATGGCACAGGGTAAAAAGACTTCAAATGGCACTTTTTGACAATAGTTAGTTTCTAACAGAAAACTAATAATATTTTACGGTAAAAATATTGTAACTCGAAAACCAAATGGCAACGTGTTCCTATTTAACATTAATCAAATTTATTACTTCTGTTGAAATGTCTTTTTAAGTTTTTTTTTTACTATGAAACTTCATAGTCTAGTTGACTTCAATTTTAACACATAAATTCGTGACATATTAGACAATTACACATCGTTCATTCACCGCCTACACGACACTGAAAACCGCTTCCTACTTTCTTAAAGGTGACGATACACTGGAGTATTACTTTTAACAAAACATCGAGCTGCTTGACGTTTTTTTATGAAGAAACGTGACAATAATAACTTCCAACACACTATATTGTAAATAGTGTAAGGTTAGACCTTTAGGTAACGAACACGCGATTATTTTAGTGATTTTACTAATGACAAAACTGCATACCTACTGAGGTACATGCCCGCAAAGTTGTGGTCAATGACCTTCCAACTCACAAATCAGCTGATTTTCTTCATATTTCTCCATGCTAATTCAAAGCTGAATATTAAGATATCTATCCAAGTAGTGACGGATTAAGAATACATAATGTCACTATCATCCCATGGGTGTTGTAGAAGGCACTGCAAGAAAAGGAAAATTCGATCAAATCCTATACCGTCTCGTCTGGCAAGCGTGGTATAGTAGGCTAAATTCCCTCCAAATTCTATATATAATTAACTTTTGCACGTATTGTAAAGGTTTGTTCTGTGTCTGGGTGTAATTTATCTGCAATATATGTATGTATTTACAAAAAAAAAAATTATTTAAGTAGTATATCAGTTGTTTAGTACCCATAACACAAGAAAATATAATTGCTTATTTGGGACTAGATGGCACTGTGTAAATGTGGTAGAATATTATTATTATATTATTCCTAAGAATGTTGCATTACATGGAAATACTCGAGAAAACGCTCTAGTCTATGCTCAACCTTATTTAATGCCAAAGTAACGTCTAATAACTAGGAAACTTAGTAGCGATGATATCTGTTGTTAATTTTTAATTTCCTATAAATTATTGAGGTGTTTAATTGACGTGCGATTAATCTATGGCTGCGAAACATAGTTAATTGTGACGTGTTTACTTCGCATGACCACTTACACTATATATAGGAAGCCATTATTATAACTTAACAATGGATGTATGTATACCACATTATAAACTAAACTTCAAGGCACACATCAACTCCATATCGAGTCGAATACGTAAAATCGCAACTATTGCCAAATAATATATGCTGCTAAAATATTTATTTGTTAATATTTAATCCGTGTAGCACTACCCCATCTCAACCCGTGGGTTTCGTAAAAGGCGACTAAGGGAGCAAATTTATACAGACAAGTGCACTGAGAGAAAAGGAAAATTCGAAACAAACCCTATACCAACCCGTCTGGCCAGCGTGGTATAGGAGGCTAAATTCCCTCCACATTCTTTGGAGGAGACCCGTGCCTAGCAGTGGGCCGTATATGGGTTGACATGATGATGAATTTAAATTACTATTTTGTATAACACATCAAGTCAGTCTTCTAAAATATAAAATATTTTTTTCTCTATCATAAAGATTTATCTGCCTTCACCAAGAATGTCATTGAAAACGAATCAGTTTATTAGCCATTTAATAAACCTTGATATTAAATCGAAATGATTAACGATAAATGGTAGGCTCCGTTGCGCGGATTTGTAATTCTACATAATATTGTTACTGTTTGTGGTCGCATTCAACTGTGTTGTCGTGTTTTAAGTTATAATAACTTAGTCTGATTTGTGTGTGCAGTTAATTAAATTGGATTTACTGTTTTTCAATAACTTTTGTGATGGTCAATCTGTGTTTGACAGTCTATGTATATTGGTTACTAGTTTTATTTTTTTGTAAATGGAGTGAAAAATTCATAAAGACATAATTTACATAGTCTGCATAATATTTGACATAAATATTCAAACAACTTGATTAATAAAAATAATATCTGTAGCCACTAGTGAAAATTACTAATTTAAATAACCATGCGTTCGTTAACGAGTTTCTTTAACCTACTTACATACTGTAAGTTTAAATACTGCGTAACCTTACGCACGTACAAGTAATCAATCAAATGGCAAACAGATATCCCTTTTCCGGCTATAATTCAGCATTACACACGTACCTAATAATACAGTTTTTTCGGCCCAGTTTTTGTTCGAGATTTTACGAATTGCGTAACAATAACAATGTGATGAGAATACGGAAGTGTTACAGAACAGTCGTGTAACCAAATTAACCCTTGACTAGGTAACAGTGATTTTCTGTGCTCTTTCTTAGTAGTGACAGTTAAATAACGAATCGCGATTGTTGAACCATGCCTAGGGAACGTTCGGTAGACGACAACTGTAACGCTATCGCGAGGCTCATCAAGGACTTCTGCAGCTGTTCTGAGAACGGCACCTGGTCTCCCGAGATGACGTCAGACAAAAGAAAAGGTCCTCTACTCAAAAGCGAGCTGACGAACATGTCAGCGATGCGACGGAGGATAATTTCGCTAGCGAAAAGAAAAACAAAAGAAGTCCCGGAGCCGCCAAAACTGACCTACGGCAATACCTTCCAAAAAAGTTCAGAAACTTTAACTTCTAACTTAGTGAATACTACCATTAGTTCTCAAAGCAGTACCCTCAGGCGGAACATCGACAACTTCTTACTATCTCGAAGGATGTTCGCATTAGAGGAGGATATTTACGAGAAGCCAATACAAGTGAAGAACTCCACTTGTGGCGACAACTGGTCTCTTAGTAAAGCTTGGCGGAACAACAACATAGAATTCTTTAACCAATCTCCTACCCTCGATTCCCATCAACTTGTTGAGCGTACCTACGCCCAACTCGAACGAATAGACGAGATCCCGCATAGGAAAAAACGCAACAAGAAAATGAAGGAGCAATTAAGATACGATAGGAATATAAAGAGGCATATAAGGATTCGGGTGATGTTGTCGTTGAGAATGCGAAGGTATATGAAGAGAAGAGTGAGGAAGCCGGGATTACAGGTGACACAGAATGTGAACGTGCCTCCGAGGACGTTTCCAAGAGGGGCTTCAGTGACGTCAAGCTTCGGGACTCGGTCGTACCGGAGTGTGATGACGGATAAGTTGGGAGACGGGGCGGTGTTGTTTGATATACATGAAGCGAGGAATTCTACTATGGAGCTGTGCCACGATTATGAGGAAGATCTCGACACGCTGGAGATAGCATTACGCGCCGGGAATTTTAGGTAAATATTGGAAATTTTTGTTCTAAAAAGCTGGTTAAAGGTCTTTAAGTTGGTCTATCTGTTAATTTGATTTGGGACTCCTGTCTTCCCAAGCGAATGCATTGGACGAATACCATAATAATAATACATAGGGTAAATTAATTGGAATAAGTAACTGCATCTTTTGTAGCCAACATTGACAGATCAGCAATGAATTATCGTTATCTTACTGACCCAGTAAATTGATCTAATTATATTTTTTTTATACCACGACGGTGGCAAACCTACGTACGACCCGCATTCCATAATGAATAAATTCATTGTCGAGTATGAATATGTGCTAAAATCCAATACCAAAGTTCTTCTTAAACAAAAATCGCGAAAGGGAAAGCAAAGATTCATGATTACCAGTGAGCATGATCGCGTATTTTATTTATAAACATAATATAACTATTTTTTATATAATTACTCTCGGTAATTAGAGATTTTACGCTGAGTCACTGTTGTGATTAATGAAACTGCATTCTGAGACTAACAACTGATATGTTATATGTATTATATATTTTATTAGCTCCAATTAACCTTTTGAACGTCACGCCATAACGGCATCTCCGTACCCTGTACGCCAGGCCACAGAATAGGTACAGAAGTCAAGCCTATATAGTACCTACACTCGGTCGCGCTAGCATCGCGACGGTGCTTATCTCCCTTCTACGTACACAGAACAGTAGGTAGGTAAGCGCCGCCACCAGACGACCCCATTCCGGAATTTGTGCAATTTAATTATTAACGTAGTATAAGCTACGATTCAGACCAACCGGCTCGCATCGGCCCGCGCCGGGCGGCATTCTACAATGCGTTAAAGAACATTGAAATGTATCAACAGTAATTACAGTTCATATTTGCATGCAACTTACGCATAGTTACCTCCGTCGGCATCCCACGACGCGTGGCGACGGCCGACCGGCTCCGACCGTAAGTTGCATGCAAATATGAACTCTAATTACTGTTGATACATTTCAATGTTCTTTAACGCATTGTAAAATGCCGCCCGGCGCGGGCCGATGCGAGCCGGTTGGTCTGAATCGTAGCTAAGGCTTTGTAAGTAATCCTTGTGTTCAATAAACATATTCTTATATATATTCTTATTCGATAATTCACACAGTCTCGAATCGCAAATACAAGTAAATACCTACTTATGTACGGTTGGCAACAAAATTAGCTGAACATATCCAAAATTTCAAAATTCATGTATACCGTAGCATAGGATATTGAAATATCATAGTAAATTCAATTTTGGTAATAGTCTATACAACGTAAATAAAATTTTTACTTTTAACATTAATATGGAACATGTTCCAATATGAGGTCATTAAAAGGTCACAATTTAGAAATTGTCTCGTACTCCGGATACGTGTGAAGCGTACCGAGACACTATTGTGTTACCCTATATATTATTAACTGATGACTAATGTCTGTCTATAGCCAACTATACTCATATGCGAAACAAAATAATATTGTTTGCGAATTGTGTCCAATTTTTGTGCCGAATTATTTTTTGTAGGAGATATTTTATGCTTTATTAGGACTTGCAATTTTAGACTTATCTTATCGTCTTAATCTTATAAAGAAAACGTGGTACTTACCAATATGGATTTCACTTTGCGGAATTTATATGTACTAGTCAAGTGACTTACCATCCGCTGAGGGTGAAGGAAAACATCGTGAGGAAACCCACATATCCTAGAAGAAATTCTATGAATATGTCTAATCCACCAACCCGCATAAGGCCAGCGTGTGTGGATTAAGGCCAAAAGTGGCCAAAACCCTATCAGTTCTTTAGATAGAGGAGAGGTGTCCCAAGCCCAGCAGTGGGATATGAATTATTCTAAGTATCAGCTCGATGTTTGGAAACAAATGTGGCAAAAGGCTCTCTGTCTGAATAAATTAGGCAAGTTATTACAAAAAAAAATATGCGTATTTATTGTAGAAAAGTGATAAAATGTTCAGAGACAATAGTAAAATGTATGGAGGAGGTGTAAAGGAGCCCCGAGACGGTCAAACGGTATCCTTCAAACCTTACGCGTTTGATGAAACCGTTTGACGTCGGTTTGAACGGTTCCGTTTGACAACCGTTCAAACCGACGTCAAACGGTTTCATCAAACGCGTAAGGCTGTGCAGTTTGTCTCGGTACACCGCTGTGATTAGATTTATAGAGTTCCTAAAGATGCTCACGCTTCAAAATCCACCCCAAAACTAAGCCAAGTTTGTTCAAATGCGTCGGAACCAGATCAAAACGGTCCAACAAAAACAATGAATTTTCATCAAACAAGCTCCAGACACGTTAACCTTTGTCAAACCCTTCAAACTAGCTTTGCAAACGATCAAAATGGTTTGAGTCAAACCAAAATTTACGTGTTTGCATCAAACCGTTTGACCGTCTCGGGGCGCAATCAATATCTCATCATAGAAATAAATAATTGCTAATTACCACTTGATACACATTACAAGATTAACCTACATAACTATTACATGATGTTATATAGTTATTAATACTAGTTATATAACAACTTGATGAATATAGTGATTAGTTTTTAATTAAAAATCTTCTAATCGATTATGATGTTAATCGTTCTGAATATGAATTGAATTAATTGGCTTGTGGCATACCTGTACGATACAGCATAACTATTAATATTATGTAAAAATGTAATTAATATTGGATTAAACCATATCGCATTGCGGAAAACAGTTATAAGAGGCAACACTACGGAGCTATTTTGAACCATATGTTAATAGATAGAAGATAAAAATTGCCGCACAGATTTATTTTAATATATTTTGGCATAACTAGGTAACGTTTTGGTGCAGCGTGCATGTGTACGACAACCGCAGGGTTCGATTCCCGGGTTGGATAAAACGGCTTTTTCTGTCTTAAATTCTCAGTTTCAGACCGAAGTCTGGTCTGGTCGCCTACAAGGACTATCATCATCATTTCAACCCATAAAGTCTCACTGCTGGGCACAGGTCTCCTCCAAAGTATGTGGAGGGAACTTAGCCTACTATACCACGCAGGCCAGATGGATTGGTATAGGCTAGGATCTCAAGAACTACTGGTCCGATTTTATAAATTATTTTCGTGTTAATAGCCCATCTATCGAGGAAGGTTATATACTATAATCATCAAGCTACGGCCAATAGGAGCTAAGCAGTGGCCATATAAAGAACGGCGGGAGCGAAGCCCCGGACGACTTCTAATATGTCATATAAATTAAATCTTAAAATACATTTTACAGAGTTAGTACCGAGTCGTCACTGTTCCGTTTCGTCATCAAAAATTTTGCCCATACCAAAAATCCCGACTTGTCACTGTTTAAAAATAAATACATTTTTAGTGGAGATAGAGATTTGCTTACAAACATTCTACATCCATTTCAGTCCGAGTGTATACAAATATGTCGTATCGTATAGAAACCTCTTTGTGAATGCGATACACATGAATACACCGACACTTGATGTCAATGGCACTGCATTGTATGAACGTGTGTGCTGTAATGGTTTAATTGCATTTCAACATTTATTCTATTTTTACTTGTATTTTTTATGTGAACTGGGCCTACCAGAATATCAGCGCTGCGGTTAACCCTTTGAACGCCAGAGACGTCTATACACGTACTCCAATTTTGGAGGGAATTTAGCTTACCTACTATATCAGGTTGGCTAGACGGGTTGGTATAGACTATAGGGACTAGAGACTAGAGAGTGTTTAGAATTTTCCTTTTCTTGCAGTGTTCTTGTCTGCATAAGGTTAAAAAAAGAAAGAAAAATATTTATTTAGTTTTCACTATACATAATTACATACCTATCTGGATAAAATGTTAATATCAATGCAGTGAAACTTAATTTATAATTTCCTTTAGTCGCCTTTTACGACACCCACGGGTTGAGATGGGGTGGTGACATCTCAACCCGTGGGTGTCTACTACTACTACTGTAGTATTATGTAAATACGTTCGATCGAGTTACATCTATTAATATCAAGAGACCTTAACAAGACTACCTATGACATTATGTTTTATAGCCAAAATTTATTGTTAATTTGTTTGTGTTGCGTTCTTCCGGCAGATTTAGATGATATAGATCATTTTCGAGCAATTATAGATCATTTTCGATAGATCAATCTGGTTTGGTAGATTTATAATTAGGTACGTATGCGAAGAGATCCGATTAAGGTCGAATTAAGTTCTAATAAAATATTTCGGAGGAAATTTAAAACTCGATCTATCAAAATTAATTGATTTTCGCAAAATGTCAAGATTCCTCTCTGTCACGCTTGTATTCATACATAATTTATTACGTATTATGCGTAAAAACGATATAAATAATGATTTATGATATTATGACATCCGTCACCATATTTGTTACTACTATTTTAAACATAAAATTATGCATTGTTTACATTTTTGATTAGAAAAAACTGACACAATAAAAAGTTGTAAAGCTAATTGTGTAAAACGCCATCTGTTGTCTAGTAGGTAAAGCTCATTAAACGTAACGGCTGCTGTGAAGTGCAACTCATGGCAGACAGCGACAGGTGCGTCTATGAATAAACTTGTTCCGCTAACATTCACTAGATGGCGGTGTTAACAGCGCGTTGTTGCGCACGCGTTGATGTTTTTTGTATAGCGCTTATTTCTTCTACAGAAATTTGGGGTTTTTTATATTAATCGGGTTATTAGAAAAAAAATACCCATGAATTATAGGATTATGTTTACGAGAAAAAGTAATAACATGACGCTTGTCCGAATTTGGGTAGATGTGTTTGGTAAAGACAAAAAGAAAAGATCCCCAATGGGATTCCTGGGGCATTATGATTTTCTCCATTAGTCGCCTTTTTCGACATCCACGGGTTGAAATGGGGTAATGACAATATGTATATTACACGGATGATATGTTGTAATACATACTCGTACATACATATACATATAGATCACGCCTCTTTCCCAACAGAGGGATAGGCAGAGACTATTTCCTTCCACGTGCTACGATTCTGACATACATATTTGGCTTCTTCAACATTTATCAGTCTTTTTTTTTTTTTTCCACATTGTCACAGCGCCATCTAGTCTTGTGTTTCGGTACTAAACAACTGATATATTACTCAAATACAGTCTTTATGCACTCTCGCCGGTGTCTCTCATGTTAAAATAGTACAAAGATAAATCAAGGTTTCCTTTATATTGTGCAGGAGCGGGCGACTAGCTGTCGAGGGCTGGTGGTGCGGGCGCGCGATGCCGGCGGCGGGCGGTCGCGCCAACAACGGCGCCCTGGCGCTGCATTACGCCGCCGCGAGGGGCTGCCTCGACTGTGTCAGGCTACTCACCAACACCACGCCTGATGTCTCGTAAGTTATATTAATATTTTACCACATTCACACAGCGCCATCTAGTCCTAAGTTACGTAATTATATTTGCTTGTGTTATGGGTACTAAATAACTGATACTGGTACTTAATTTTTTTTGTAAATACATACATATTGTAGATAAATTATACCCAGACACAGAATAAATAATCATGCTCATCACATAAAGATTTGTCGTGGGTGGGAATCGAACCCAGGACCCCCGGCTTAGCAGTCTATATTAAACTATATATAGACTGGCCTGTTGGTCTAGTGGTTAGTGAACCACTACACGAACAGGCCAGTCTATACTAAATGTAACGATAAATGAATATAAATAGTATAATTACATTAGTAAGGGAAATTAAATAAATTCATGTCATGCAAATCATTATTTAATTTTCTAATTTACACTGAAGAGCATATTTTTCATTTCATTCTCGACGTAACATAACGTAACATGTGTAAACGACATGGTTTTATATCACTTTTAAAATAATATATATAAAAAAAAATAACATACGAGAGGGAACTACTTACCTCTATATCTTATCAGTAGATACTTTTTAATTTTTAAGGAGATTTTCCACTACGAGCTTACCACGTCGTGTTTGTTTTTTTATATGAAATTGTGAATTGTTGTGTGTCTTTCGATGTGTCTTTAATATTCTTTTCAATTTAATTATATCAAGTTAAACATCATGCACTTTCAAACGATTAAAAAAAAAAGAGATTAGAGTTTGTGTAATGGATTAGAAAAATCTGCAACTGTTGTTAACTCATATCATTGAATTTCAAAAGAAGATTTATATAAGTCATATTTCGAATAGCGTATTGGTCACGCTAAACTAATTAACTCGTCATACGTCATCGCGTATAGAAACATGAGATATGATCAACTGAGCGAGAAGTGTGGACGTTTGAGTCTTAGGTCTAACACACACGTTACTGTAGACTTGTACAAACTCAGACTTGTCAGGACTACATTTATACGTGATCAATTCCAGTGAAATGAGTCAAGTCAAGTGAGGAAAGTTTGTGTAAAATTCGATTTTACTTTTTGTTTCTTTTTGCTGACTGCACCAGAAGGAGAGTTATGTATTTTATAGATAATTCTCGTTCTAGGGAACCAGCCTTGTGTCTTGGGGTGTTTATATACATACTATTAATTGACGCAAACTACACTTAGACTTGCAAACTTATCTCGACTAAAAGACTATCTATGTAGAAATGATATGTATAAATCGCACAAATATTTGTAAATCTAAGACACAGTAAGCTGAACAATTTAACCACTATACGAGTAGTTGTAGTAGACTTGATCGAGCTTCAGTAAGTGCAAGTCTACAGTAACGTGTGTGAGGGGCTTTAGAAGCCAGTATGGTATGCTAGTCTTTAGATACGGTACTTAAGTTTTTACTACAAGGAAATATCATGGTTTATCGCTATAGCATACCAGTGTTCGTTATTTTCCTGCAGTTTTTCTAGCCTTCTAATTCATTAATAACTGGGATAGCACGCGGTTTTAAATCGGTTTCCATAAATTGTCTATTGAGCCCCCAGTCTAGATGGAGTGACGATTTTCGCAGCGTGGCTGGCAAGCGCTGATGAGAGTAGCCGCAAATCGTGCTCAGTGGCATGCTATTGAAGCTGAAATGATGATGATCTATTGAGTGATGCATCATTTTGTAGACATATTTTTTTTTTTTCGAAAAAAAATACCAATTTCTTATTTTAGATAAAATAGTTTACGCCTGTCCGCGGCTATATGGATAGCCAGCCTATGTGCTATACCAGACTATAATCTAAAAATAAAAAATAAAAAAAAAACTTAAATTAATTGTTCCACTAACTACCTATACAGAACCTATCCATCAGTCCAACTAACCATCTCATATTAGCTTTTTGTTAGTTTGTAACTGTGTGGTCACGTGATCTAACGGCTTCTCGCTACTGTTACCGATGCAGTCTGAACGTCCAGCGGCGCATACTGCATAGATGCATTAGATGCTGCAAGATAACAGTAATTACAGCACAATTATTTGAGTATTTTCTATTGAAAACATTTAGGCCACGCATAATGTGTACAAATAGTTCAGTGAGCCATGGAAAGGGCTATGCTTGGAGTTTCTCTGCGTGATCGAATCAGAAATTAGGAGATCCGCAGGAGAACTAAAGTTGCCGACATAGCTCACCGAATCGCATCGCTGAAGTGGCAGTGGGCAGGCCACATAGCTAGTAGAACTGATGGCCGATGGGGCAAAAACGTTCTCGAGTGGCGGCCACATATTGGAAAGTGCAGCGTAGCCTACCTAGTAAAGGTTGCGGGTGGCCGTTGGACACGGGAACAAAATATCATACATAATCGCTTGCTGTGGCGGAAATTAGGTGAGGCCTATGTTCAACAGTGGTCGTCATTGGGGTGATATGATGATGAATAATAATGTAATTTATGCAATTAAGTATAATAAAAATATATTATAGATAGTTTAAGGGCCTGAAACAAAAACAGAAATATTTTATTAGTTAATGTAGGTAGGTTAAATTTACATAAAATCTTGAGTTATTAAATTAGCGAGCGCTACATTGTACCCATAGGCATACAAATATTATTTTAAACACTACAAATATTTTTTTTGTTCTTCTAGGTCTTCCCCTTCCAACGTTTCCTTTCACATTCACCTCATTACATATTTGTTTTATCACTCTTCCTTCATTCATTCCCTCGACATGTACAAACCAGCTCAACATTCCTTTTTCTAGGAATTAAGGATCCCTAGGTGGATCAAAAAGTTTAAAAATCTCAAATAAATCCACAAGGGAACTCAAACAGGGTTTCATTGGATATATATAATAATATAATATAATATATAATATTCTACCACATTCACACAGCACCATCTAGTCCACTGATATACTACTTAAACCCAGACACAGAACAAACCTTTATGCTCATCACACAAAGTTTTGTCCTGGGTGGGGATCGAACCCACGACCTCCAGCTTAGCAGTTAGGGTCACTAACCGGTAGACCAACAGACCAGTCAATATATAGAATCCTAAATTGTTCTCCATCAATAATAATGAGGCATTTCCTTGTTTTCTTATGAGAAGCTGATAATTGGCTTTTCCCAGCAGAATATTCAAACTAATTTAAACAAAATAACACCTCAAAATGCAATCGAACTGTCCGATATAAAAAATGATCCTATGATAGAATAACAACAACTTATCATGATAATAACAATGTTGCCAACCTATTATTATAGAAGCAAATTAAGTTGCCAACATCAAAATAAAGAAGCATACCAACATTGAGCTGCCGTAGAGAAAGCGTTACCGAATTAATTGCGCTTATCCACCATCTTGGATCTACGATCTTCACGGCTGCGCCGGCGCAGTGCATGCGTCCTGTGACACATTTACGT
Source organism: Laspeyria flexula (assembly GCA_905147015.1). Lineage (NCBI taxonomy): Eukaryota > Metazoa > Arthropoda > Insecta > Lepidoptera > Erebidae > Laspeyria > Laspeyria flexula. Next base: position 2,271,817 of record LR989964.1, on the reverse strand, counting down.
TGGCAATCAAATACCCTCACGCTATTTTAAATGGAGGTTAACGGTGTGTGATGTTTTTGGATAATTAGCTTCTGTTGACTTTGATATCTGATGGTCATTCTGTGGACTTGTTTTTAGTATTATTGGTTAAAGTCTCCCAAAGTTTTAGCAGCCCAAATTTAGTAGGGTCTTATATCAAATTATCATCTTTTTAGAATAAGCATATTATGAAACTTAATGTACGGTAAAAAAAAAACACTCTTTTCAAAATTTTGTCTATCTGCCTGTTTATTTGAGGAAAGGACTGAACCGATTTCGACGGGACTTTCACTGGCACATAGCTAATATCACAAGGAGTAATTGATTTTCTTATAAGAGAAATCAATTGGTTGAATATAAACCGCATACGTTTCTAATTGCAGAAATTATTGTAACAGAAACCACGGTTTAGCAATCTGTTGCTATTATCGTTATCTATATTCGATTGTAACTATTTTAGATGTAAGTCGATTATTTATAATTATTTGCAAAGTTTGTCCTATGACCAAACCGAAAATATGTTAGTTGTAATCAAATAAGCTGTTACATATTTATAATTGAATTGTAGTTTAATTGTTTGTTTAGTTTTATTATGATTTTTGATATAGTTGTTACACATTCTTGTTCTCTCTACATTGTAAGGAGAACAAGAGTGTTTAAGCTAAGACCGCCTGTAGCACAGGTTTTACTACCTAGTACAAGCTAATCATAAATTTTTGTTCCCTACATTAAGTTATTTTTAAGAGTTCTGTTTACTTATACATACCTTATTACTTGAATAAATTTTACTTTACTTTATTAAACCACTCGTACAACGAAACGTGCCGTATGTCCTGTTACCATTTAGTTCAAAAAAAGCGACATCTGTGCAGCCCCGTGTGACAATTCAGACCGGCCAACTTGGATCGCGAGTATTTTAATTCTATAATTGCAACCCTGTCAAAGAAAAACTGAGTAAATCGTTTTTAGGGGTCATCAACGTTTATATGATGCTTCTTGTGTTTTTTTTTTTTTTTTTTTTTTTTTTTTTTTTTTTTTTTTTTTTTTTTTTCTCTCAGAACCACCAACATTGTCGGTGCCTATTTATACACTACTCATTCATACCAGTTCTATCATTTATGCCTCTCGTACTTTCATGCTTCATACTAGATCTTTCTTTCATACATCCTCTCTTTTGCTCTATTGTGGGTGGGTTTCCCACCTAATCTCATCTATATCTACATTTTTATTTATTTATTTACATTTAGGGTCTATTTTAAAATAAAGGGTACAGCCAGGGCAGCGTGTTCTTTTTTCATATTCATTTACATTTTTCCTTAATTCTATTTACATTTTTAGATTCTTATATACTATACTTAATTACGCTTATCTACTATTTACAGTGTTTGTATGATGACCATCCCATACTTCAGTATGGGTGGCATCATACTTTGCTTAATCTTTATTTCTATTGTTAACAGTTTTTACTATTTTTGTACAAAATTCTAGAAACGTCTCTCGGTTTTTACTGCTCATAATATCTGGTAAGTTTCCTAATTCTATCTTGACGTCCAGACTCTGTTCCAGCTCGTATCGCTCCCGGGAGAATACAGGGCACTCCACCACTAAATGTGCGACGGTTTCGTCCACCTCTGGGTCACAGAGGCAGGATGAGCTCTCCTTGCACCTGAAACGTTTCAGGTACGAGGAGAACCCACCATGCCCCGTGAGGATCTGCGTTGTCTTCCCGTCCAGCTCCATCTTTCGGACCAATCTGTGGGCCGCTATCGCATCTGGGAAGAACAGCTTGGTACCGGAAGCTGTTTCTTCCGACCGATACCTCCTGTCCCATTCATCAACCGTCTCTCTCCGTATCCCCCGTTTGATGAATGAGACAGGACACCGGTCGTAGTCCGGTTTCTTCTTTGACCTCAGGGCCGCCTCTTTCGCCAGCTCGTCGGCCCTCTCATTCCCTGCCAGCCCAATGTGTGCTTTGATCCAAAACAAATCTACCGTTTTGTTTTGGATCTCGCAACTCCGCAGGTTGCACTTAGCTTTTACTGCCAGGGAATGAGATGAGCCGACGTTTGTCAGCGTCTCGAGAGCCGCCCTGGAGTCGCTGTATATTCCGATACTTACCATGCTGCTCTCCCGTGCGATCTCCGTCGCCTTGCACAGGGCTAGGAGCTCCGCCTGGTAGACTGTGCAGTAATCCGAGAGAGCAAGTTTGAGGGCCCTGGTCTCGGCGTCGCCGCTCCATATGGATAGCGCCGCTCCGACCTTGCCCTCAATCTTGCTCCCATCGGTGAATATGCGCACAGCGTAGTTACTGTGACGCATATACTGCTCTGCGTCCCCCAGGTCCCGGAACTCCAGCCCCGCGCAAGTCGCCGGGTGTGGGGCCTCCATCGCCGGTGTCACTCTCTCGATCTCTCTATCAACCAGCTCCGGTCTGGTCGCCCCCCTCTTGGCCTCGTATAGCGAGGCCGCCTCGCGGACTCGGAGGTCTAGGGGGAGCGTCCCCGTGAGCAAGAGTGCCGAGTTGAGTGACACCGTACGGTAGGCCCTGCACATTTTCTGTGCGAACCCCCTCTGGACCGCTGCCAGCTTTTTGCGGACTCCTAGCTTATCTGCGGCCGGAGCCCAGGCGGCCGCCGCGTACAATATCACCGGCTCTACGGCCGCGGTGTATATTGTACGGACGACGTCCGGGCTCAGGCCCCAGCTATGCTTCTTGTGTTGCAGGCGTTAGCTACGGTAACGGCTTACCTTCAGAGAGACCGTACAAGCGTTTGCCACCGCCAATGTATAAATATCTATAGGAAATGATTGCCTTATAGGTTTAGCAGGCGTAGTAAATAAGATGATTCTGGAATTTTTTTTTTAATTGTTCCATTGTTAACTTTTGACTTTCCTAAGAGTTTCTTTGTTACTTACTGCCGCACTCAGAGACGTCAATTAGCAGTAATCTGTCATTAACACAATTTTTTCATTGAATAATCGTCCTTAGACGTATAGACTTAACTATATAGTATATATAGGAAAACATCGTGAGGTCACCCACATACCCTAGAAGAAATTCTATGAGTATGTCTGACCCACCAACCCGCACTAGGCCAGCGTGAGTGGATTATGGCCGAAACCCTCTCTGCTCTCTAGATAGAGTAGAGGAGACCCGAGCTGAGCAGTGGGACTTAATGGGTTGCTGATGATGATATGAGTCTTATAGTCCATTGAAATGTACATGAGCTTTGCATTTGTTAGAGGACGCAATTTTATTTTTGGGACAAGTGTGGGGGTCAATAGAAGCTTAACCTCAAGTTTGTGGGGTCGCCACCCTTGTCCCCTGGCCGCCATCTTGGAAAAAGGGGGGTTCGTGATATCTCGGAAACTGCGTCTTACAAAAAATTTGTAAAGTCATAATTTGTAGCAAATTGTTTTGCCTACAAATATGTTCAATAAGTTTGTGCCCTAAATTAAAAATTAAAGAGGTTAAAAAGTGAGATTTTTTTTATAAAAATTTGGTTTTTTGCTCTATAACTTTTTTATACATTTTACAAAAAAATTACCTCTGCTTTATTTTTTTACGGAACCCTGATATTTTTTCAAAACCAAAGTAGCCTAAGTTACTCCTTGTAATATTAGCTATCCGCCAGTGAAAGTCCCGTCGAAATCGGTCCAGCCGTTCCAAAGATAACTTATTTTTAAAAGGTCTATATTTTTATTTTATTATGCAAGTATTATAAAAATTTGTATAATTTAAAAAGGTATATATATCGCAAGATATTTTTATTAAGTGACAATTGTGTGCAATTTGCCATTTAACAACAAATAACTTGCACACTGTCCTGTCCACCATAACGTGTGGATGTCGAAAGCTATCCATAATTAAGCGATTTGTACCACGCTGTATCGTTGTGTAAGTAAATACCTCGAAATATCCGGAGCATTACTTTGTTATGAAAGCCATTACACTTTATTATCTACTTATAAAGGTGGGGCTACACTAGCAGCATAGTATTTGGTTTTATTTCTTCAATTAGATATGCAGACTTGCATTACTTGTAATTACTGACAACATGGACGCAAGTATGGTCCGAAATAAAAGATTTTTTTTTTGTACTTATATGTTTATTACACCGACCTGCGTTAATTTACAGGCATATTTGAGGCTCTAAAAGTCCGAACTGATACCGAGAAGTTCACTATGGAAAGCTTTTGCACGATCCGGGGATCGAATCAATGAATTCTTGTATAGCAGTCGTATACAATTACTAATAATATACAATATAGATTTGATAATGTCGATATTAACAATATGTAAAATAAATTATTACCAATTCCAAATAAGAAACACGGGTATTATTGTTTGTCTGCATATTCTGTTTGCGAGCGGCTTCTATACTTAATATTCTTCTTCTGTTTGGTCCACATAGCATGATTAAAAATGTGCCTATGTGTTACTAGATTATAATCTATCTATGCGCCAAAATTCATACAGATTTATTCAGCTATTTTGGCGTTACTGACTAATAAACATATCCATCCATTCTAACTTACACATTTATAAATTAATTAGCTGCGCCCCGCGGTTATGTGTTTATCCAGACTGTTAGTTAAAAATTAAAGTTTAAATTTAAATTTTATACAAATTGGTACAGCCGTTAGTGCGTCAGGGAGTAACAAAAACACATTCACAAAATTTCACGTTTATAATATTAGTGAGATATTAGTAGTTACATTAGATGCAGCACATCTGTCGCATCAAAGCGAAAAGTTATAGATAGGCACTCCGTAACCTTTAATAACATAATGCCCATGTGTGGCTGCACCTTTAAACAAATTTGAGCTTCTGTTTGGTTCTTAGTGGGGTTAGTGGCAGTTTAAGTGGGATTAGTGGTGGTAAAGTTTGTTGTGTGGGATTTGGAAATGGTGGCATTCAATGTTTGTGTTTTTTAAATTGTGTAATTAGCGCTTAGTGTTTGTTTTAATTGTCTATGTTACTAATTTGTTGGTAATTAATTAGTAACATAGACAATAAATTACATTGTTAAAATGTTGCTAAATTAAAAAAATATATGTTAACAATTTTCGTAATAATATTTCTTTGCGACTGTTTGTAATTTAAAATAATTATACCTAAAAGTGAAGTTCTAAATTTAGCGATTAGATTTAGTTTTTGATATCGAAGACGTTTCATCCCCAGGATGTAGTTAAAGACAACTGGGAGATCATTCCTGATGTGGAAAAGAGAATTAAAACAAAATCTAGTACAGCTATCCGTTAGCGTGGTAAATATTCATCTCTTCCGAGAAGAAACCTGTGCCCAACAGTGGAAAGAACTGTTTAAAAATGATTGGATTTTAATATAATAAGAATAAAACATAAACATCTCTCTTCGTCATGCCTTAAAATTGGATTGATCTTAATATTTTAATTAATATTTAAAAAATACTAGAAGTCGCGCGGGGTTTCGCTCCCCTCGTCCTTTATTTGGTCACTGCTCAGCTTCTATAGGCCGTAGCGTGATGATATTTATAGCCTAACCTTCCTCGATAAATGGGGTATCCAACAGTAAAATAATTTTTCAAATCGGACTAGTAGTTCCTGAGATCCTAGCGTTCAATCAAACAAACAAACTAACTCTTCAGCTTTATAATATTTAGTATAGATTTACATACATATCTAGTACATCTTGTACAAGCATCATAATCAGCATTAATGACCCACTGCTGAGCTCGGGTCTCCTCTCCTCTATCTAGAGACCCAAGAGGGCATAATCAATACACGTTAGCCTAATACTAGGCACAATACCTATTATATTTATTGATTTTAAACGGGAATTTACGTGATTATGATTTAGGTATTTACATACCTTATGGTGCTTGACGTTTCGACCAGGTTACACTACTCAGTTAGCTTGTGTGTGTGTGTGTGAATAAATATTACCATAAAACGCGAAAGTTTAAAAGTAAATACCTATTATAGTTATCAAGATACCTATTACAAATTATAATTATTTTATAACAAAATCATACATAGCTCATTTATTAAGATTCAGTTAGCAATTAACCTGATCACTTCCTCGTGCGAATAACGGAGGTAAGGCACTGCACGAGTAAAAACATAATTGTATACCGCAAAGAAAGCTGCTATAAGTAAGTGGGCCTGTTGCACTTGTTAGGTGTATTACATAGTGACGAAGATATGCGAAGGATTCTCGCGAAATAGAATATGTTTAGTAAATTGAGAATGGAATTGTGTACTGTCCCTTGTACATACATACATACATAGCATCACGCCTTTTTCCCCGAAGGGGTAGGCAGAGGTGTTTCACACCCACATTTCGCCAGCTATGTTTGGTCCCATGAAATAGGGGGCGAGCCTGTTGTTATCAACCGGGAACATTTGTTTACCAAACTCCGGGAAAATCTTAATACTGGTATTACATGATAGAAAAACCCAATACAAATTTAACCCGACCCGGAAATCGAACCCGGGACCTCTTACACAGCAGTCGTATACACTTCCCGCTGCGCCACCGACGCAGTTCCATGTGCATGGTGAATTTACCTCTTTGATTCATATTCTCTTTATTTGGTAACATTAAAATCTTTTAATCTCTCGCGACTTATTATTAAATGATTATAAAACGGGTCTATCTCACGTAGAAACTCGCGCACATCGAGGACAACACTCGGCAGCCACCTCAGTCAACCCGTGACCACGATCGGTGCAATTCGATCGGAACGTCGGGCAAATACATTTTTTTATTATTTCATTATATATTCATTATTATTGCCATAATATTAAACAATTATTTTTGAACCAATAAAAAGAGTTCATCTATAAATTCACTCGGTATTTATTTTTTCATATTTCTCTAAAGTTAATATAAATCTAAAGAACTACTTATGCACTGTTTCTTCTTCTTGCTCAAATGTCGGTTTTTGATAGTATAAAAAATAACATAAACAAATTAAAAACGACAGTTGTATGAATAAACTAGTTCTATTGTTTTACTTTTATGTTCTGTCAGGTTATACTTTAATCGATGAGAACTTTAATTTCAGGGTTCAGATATCGAAAAAGAGCCGAAAGCGCTGCGACTACAAACAGTTTTATATGAATATCAATACATATTAATAAATACCTTATAATACTTAACTTACTGAAATATTTGTTATAAAAACCGCTATCGCGTATCAGCCCGCTTGTCGCTCCGCTCGTCACTAAGTACCTTCTCAATAATAAGTAGAGCTCCATATTACACATTAGTAGTAATTCACTCAGTCGAATGAGATGGTACTCCGCGGGTGCTCGCATCGAGTACATATGCGCAGGAGTTGGTTTGGCAACATTTTTCATACGTCACGTGGAAAAATGAAAACCTATTAGTGATTGGTTCGTGAATTATTCTGTGATGTTCTGTGAAAGTTTATGTAGTATTGTGATAAAAAGGCTTTGGTAAAGTTACTGTGTATATTTTGTATACAATATTGTTTATTAAATATCTGAAATAAGGTCCTAACTAGATCAGGAAGTACGGAACAACATTGTTATAATAACCTTATATAAACAATTCAAGTGGAGACACTTTAGTTTTAGATTCTAAATACCAATATACAAGTCAGGTTGTGGAATGAACTCCTTGAAGTTTTCCTAAGGGAATAGGTTTCTTAAGGGTTCAAGGGACTTTTTCCTTTAGAAAGTCTGTTTAAGCAAGCTCTATTTCGCGGGGGACTTAACAAACATATTAACGGACTCAAAGTACACCCAGACTTGAAAAAATATCAATAATTCACACAAACATTTGTTTCGTGTGGGAATCGAACCCACGTCATTCGCCACGGTGACAGTCAATTGCTTCCCATTCAGCCACCACTGCGTTACCACTCTTTTTCTGTTGATAACTTGAATCAGATCCAATATTCTTGCTGTCGCACTCAGATACGTTAATTAGCAGTAATCTGTCATTAACACATTTTTTTTATATTTTTTTTTTAATAATATTCTACCACATTCACACAGCGCCATCTAGTCCCAAAGTAAGCAATTATATTTGCTTGTGTTATGGGTACTAAACAACTGATATAATACTTAAATACATTTTTTTTGTAAATACATACATATTATAGATAAATTACACCCAGACACAGAACAAACCTATATGCTCATCACACAAAGATTTGTCCTGAGTGGGGTTCGAACCCACAACCTCCGGCCTAGCAGTCAGGGTCACTAACCACTAGACCAACAGGCCAGTCAGTCAATTTTTTTATTGAATAAACGTCTTTAGGTTTATAGACTTAAGTATTACACGTTTTTACTAAATAAATTTTAAAGTTAAGGAACATCTCTGAGTACGGCAGTAAGTTCCAATACTGACCTCTTAACAACTGAACCAAGCAGCTGACCTTCACCTGTCAATAACAATGCAATGTCATCAATTTAGGGTCAAATATTTCAAGTGATTCTTTACAAATGTGTGTCAGAGCGAACAATGATTACAGTATTGTTCATTGTGATGTATTGTTAATATGACCCAGTTTATGGTTTCTGAATTATATAATATTTTTGTTTATGTCATGGGTATATTATGGGTCAAGCTTGATTGGAGGCCTACCTATTGTTGTTGCTATCCGTTTTAGAATATATTTTGCAATGCACTACTGGTTTTGTCGAAGGTTAAGAGATAGATTAATTTGGAAACGTTTTTGGGTGTACTTCAAAATTAGGTGCTTCGAAATTGGGTGCAAGTATATTTTTTTAATTATGGCATTTTAGCGCTACGAATGCAGGGTTTGTTAAATAATAGTATGATACATGCGTTTTCCCCGCGTGACTTCTAATTATAAATATTATGTGTGTCTAAAATACATTCACATACACATAATTTCTGAAAAACAGAAAAGTTGGGTTGTAAATAGAGTAAATTTCTCCCCACTTTCTGGATGCAAAATCTCCGTGGTTTTATTGACTTCTTTTAACTATTCAATGAAGATTGTTGTTGAGATAAAATTAAGATAATTGATGTACTTAATAAGTTCAATTAACATCCATTATGCTTCTAAACAAAAAGGTGATGGTAGATAAGCCCATAATACGGATGTAGTCAGTGAAATTTAGCCAAAACACTTAATTGTGCTAGATACGATCGTATCGCACATTAACATATTCTTCGCGGCGCTCTCGAAAATTTACGAAAGCGAAACAATACGCGGTACTTATGCGCGTTTGTTAACGAATTCATTGAGCAGTTTTTGTCTAATTGCATTTCTTTAATGGCGTTATTGCTTCAGTGTATACGACTGCTAGAAGCTGACGACGTCAGTGTACACGACTGTTCCGCAGGAAGCTGACCAACGATACCTGGGATCTTTTAATATGACAGTTTATTGGTCAATTTGGATACTGTTATCAAACGTTCGGGAAGCGAACAATGTTGTAGAAATTTTTAACAGCGTTAGGAAAATCGAACAATTGAATGTCGAGATTCATCATCATCATATCAGCCCAATGCCTCACTTAATTTCCAGGGCCATTTTGTGCCACCTGCAACAAACGGCCACAGAAATTGCGATACAGCAAATATATCGATATTTTATCATGAAATCCTCAGTCAGGACGGAAAATTTGCCAGCTTAATGGAAAAAGGCTCGCCCCTTATTTGAAGGGACCTAATAAAGCTGTCGAAATAACAGAAACAAAAATATTTATTTGTCAATGTAGATAGGTTACATTTACAGATCAGATCAGATTATCAGAAATGTGGTTATGATACACTTTGAATAATTTCGTTGAGGGTTCCATGGATGTTAGTGAATCATTGGGATCCCAAATGTCATAACATGGTGTTTGCAAGGGTTTTATCTTGAGGGAAAAAAGTCTCTCGTCACGTCTGTGGCAAAAATATATGTTTCATCCCTACTAGAAATTATCTAATTGTGTTTTGTGTATTCATTTGTCAATCTTTTCTTTTTTCAAAAATGACACTAGAGTACAATATTTAAAGCGTGACAAATGCATTCCTGGTGTTGTTGTCTTAGTTGTCACTGATTTAATTTTGAATGTTACGAGTTCATCGTTATAAACCATAAATAAATTAATGTCCCACTGCTGGCACGAGTCTCCTCCAAAGAATGTGGAGAGAATTTAACTTACTATACCACGCTGGCCAAACGGGTTGGTATAGGGTTATGTTTCGAATTTTCCTTTTCTCGGAGAGCTCTTGTTGCTTAAGTTTAGACCCTTAATCACCTTTTACGACACAGGTTGAAATGGGGTAATGACATTATATATTCTTAATCCGTCGCTACACTGATGGTTATGGGTACGGTTTCAAAAATGTTTGGGTGATTTAATAGTGAATGTATGTATGTGTCTAGAGTCAAAAAATGTAGGCTAAGACCACGCCTTCTTGTAACTAGTTTCATTAATTATTTTAAAGTAAAAATACTTATTAAATAACGTATTATGTCATTGATCATAAATATTATTGACTATCCTTTGCTGTGTAATATAATTAATAATTATTAACTTTATTTATTCAAATGTCTTTTTACATCATACACTTTTATTGTCTTAGTCGAGTAGTAATATGTTGCTGACACTCTCAAAATGCCCAGCTAAGTTTGGTTTGATAGTTTTTTTTATACATAAAATACGCCTCTAGGGTAAGGGTTTGTTTCTAATATGGCGGATACATCCATCTGTGTTTTCAAACATATAATTATCAGACAAAACGAACGTCCAGACTCGAAATATATATCCATGAATCACACAAATATTTATCTCATTTGGGAATCAAACTCATGACTCTCGGGACGGCGATGTAAGTGGCAAGACGTCCACCTTAACCACTAAACCAGTGATAGTCATTTTGATTTATATTTCCTATTTTTATATAGATTTGTAAATTACGTAATTGCAATTACATGTAATCTAATTACATATATAAGCAATGAACCAAGTAAAAGTAGAATTGATTGCCGAATGACAATAACAATGATATAACATTTTGATTACGATGGCAGTGTCATAAATAAACAGAATGTATGAACATAAAAGGAAATCCAATTTAAAAAATAATGTTAAGTATTGTCTATGCTATAACGTCAACACTTTATAGCCGATGACGTCAAAGCGGTTATGTATTAATTTATGGAATAATTAAAATACAATTTTCAGGTCATATTATTAATCAAGTAGCTATTTGTTTGCATAGAGATTACTTCCGAAAAGCACATAGAATTAATATAATTATTTTATATTATTAATCAGACTGAATGATGTTAGTAATTAAAGTTAGCCTTCATCATCATCATCATATCAGTCCAGTGACATGTCATCCACTGCTGAACATAGGCCTCACCTAATTTCCTCCAATGGAAGCGATTTTGTTAGTAAGTTAAGTTAGCCTTATCGATATTTTTATTTCTTAGTCCCCGCACTATGAGAGTGATAATCGTAGATGTGCTTCGTGGCATAGAAAATTATTTTTATTTTTTTTGGTTTGCACACCCAAACCATTCGTTTGGATGTGTTTCATGGAATACTTCAATTTTTTTACCTACCAAGTTTTATATTACCTACCAAGTACATAATATAAAAATAAGTGTCACATAGTATTCTTACAAACACACAGAAATAATTATTTCCGTCCGCTTATATTGACGACTTATTTACGATCGCGTGAGGCAATGCGACGTTAGCAGAATGCATCACTTTACCAGTAAATGTCTGAACAAAAACACTCAGCAATTTTTCGAGAGCTGGTAATTTGACAGGGATAATTGACAGTTTCATGTTATAGGAGGTTTACTGTGGTGTTTATGAATTATACATTTAGCTATAATAATGATGTTTTGTGAGATAAAAAAAAGGTTTCACTAGTTGCTTCGTAGACTAACATAGGTTGCTTTTGGGTTCCACTTTGGTTTGGAGCGAACTAGATATAAATAGTACGAAGTAGATAAATACCAACCCGCACTAGGCCAGCGTGTGTGGATTATGGCCTAAACCATAGATAGAGGAAAAGAGACCTGAATCCAGCAGTGGGACAGCAATAGGTTGTTGACATAGACACATAGATAAAAATATTTCCTTTAAACTCCTTCAATTAAATTCGCGGTTTTCAAGAAGAAGGTTAGCTTTACCCATTTTTGACATTTCAATTAATGTGATTCTAAATCTTTATTTTTAGTATGATTTTCTAATTAATTATAATTATGATTTGATATTAAATATCAAATCATAATTATAATTAATTAGAAAGAACAACAAATTTTGTTTTTGTAAATTTTGTACACCTTAAATGGTAGGACATAGTGCTCTCTATATTCTTGTCTGTAATATCTTTTGTAAATTACCTATGTTCCCCAATAAATGATTAAACAATAAACCCTGGGTCTTTCGAGTGACAGAGCTCGTTGTTTGCAAGGATTAAAGCCGGTTTATAAGAGTAAGTGAAGAGAGTGTGGAAGGGACTTCTCAGTAGATTAGATTGGTTTTGAGGAACCTTGGGTGCTATTTAGTATTTAATTTAAAAAAATATATATACAGATAAGGACATCGTCTTTCGTTCAATTCTTACGATACAATAACCTTGTTACAGTTTAACTTGTTTAATTTTATTATTTTTAGGTAAAATGTTTGTAAACAACAATTTATATATTTCATTACTTTTATTTATTTATTTATTATTATGTTAACACGGTTTTAACATCAATTACATTAACATAGACTTAATTAAAATATAACACAAAGATAAGTATTACATGCAATTTAAAAAACAAAATTTAAATTGATTTGCTTTCGCAGAACTTAGGCAAACACATTATAATTTTTATAATGCATATATATTACATACCATATATTATCCTCAGGACTTGCTAAAAACAAGCCCTAAATATGTTTAATCTGATTAACAGCTTGAGGTTTTGACATTCAAACTTACAAACAAACTTTAACTTTTTATAGATAAAATATTAAGTAGCAAAGATATTTAACTTCTGTTATAAAATAATGAAGTCACCGTTATAAATATTTAACAATGTCTTTCTAAATGTATTTTATTTACGATATGTCAATGCTTTCTATTCTTTTATTGAAAGCTTTGTCAAAGCAGTTTGTGAGCACGTCTGTAATTAAGTTGCCTGTTATATTGGTAGTATTATATAAAACTTTCACAGATAGTGAATTATTCTAGAAGAAATACTGGTAGTGCCTGATTATTATTCTCAAATCCCACTGTTGGGCATAGATCTACCATTCTAAGAGTAGGTTACCATGTCTGTTAGAAGGTTCGTACAGGATTTATTTCGAGAATATATTAGGAAGAGAGTAATAATACAAATAATAAATACCGTAAACCAACGAACCCCTTTCAAAAAGCCATAAAAGTCCAGCTATTTTTAACATGTACTACATTAACTTAAAGCTTAAATTAGAGCAACAACAAAATATCAACTAAAAATAAACTTAAAAATCGAACTCACAGAACTTTTAAGAAAAAGTTTTAATATACGAACGATCGAATTATGAACGAAAGTGGAAAGTGACATTCTGGTGTGCATATTGTGACGTCATAGTGTGGTAAAATGGCGACGTGTCCTAGAAGGGAAAGGCCTGCGCGCTCAGCGTCTACCAGGCTCAAGTATTCCAAGACAATACCGGCCAGCACTATCAGGTAACTGATTACTTCTGTAATTTTGTTTCAGTTAATTTCGATATCGCTGTCAAATTAAAATTTCTGAAAAATTTAATATGGCCGCTATAATTTTTCAAGTCGAATTCTGCATAAACCCTCTGTACAGGAGATTTACAAAAGTAATATGATGTTTAGTTAGTAAAGAAGGAAGATTAAAAACTTGATAGGCATTTGTCAGATAAAGAAATTAAAATCCGAGCTATCAAAGTAACTGTTAATGAAGTTTTTCAAATAAAAAAGTAATTTAAAAACAAGTGCACTTTTTCTGTGCAATGATTAATAGTTATTATTTCTCTGGTAATGTTTTTTTCAGGTTTAACGTCTACATTAGATTAATAATAGGTGGTTGAAGTAATATCTTTGTACTAACGGTTCGTTCCGTTCTGAAAGCCGTTGCAACTGGACTATTTCATGATTTTCTATGTAAATATGTTTCGTGTGCAATTTGCATCGATTTGTTATTACACATACAATACTTGTCAGTGTTTGATTAATTGTTAGGTGTGATAGAAGCAATGATTGAGTACTTTGTGGTGTTGCAAATTTGCAATAAACTAGGTCCGGTGTATTTGAATGTGGCATTGAAACAGAAACAGAAATATTTATTTGTCAATGTAGGTAGATTAAATTTACAGATCTTGCGTTATTAAAAAAAGTGAGCGCTACATTGGAGGTATTCCATGAAGCACACCCAAACGAAGCACACCCAGACGAAGCACACCTAAAGTATTCTATTTAGCACACCCGTAGGTGGCTCGCATAGTCCGGGGACTAAGCGCGGGCGAGTGATATTCGTAGGTGTACTTCATGGAATAGGAAATTAATTATTTTAAATTTTTATTTGAAGCCCACCTACGGGTGTGCTAAGTGGAATACTTTAGGTGTGCTTCGTCTGGGTGTGCATCGTTTGGGTGTGCTTCATGGAATACTCTACATTGGAGGTACCTATAGGCATATAAATATTATATAAAGAAATTAATTTATTACAGTTAATACTACAAACTAGACTACAAACAAACAAATAACAAACGTAAGGTTTAACTACTTAAATCTAAATATTCAGAAATTGAATAAAAACATTTTTTTTATTAAAAACTTCCTTATGACTCTTTTAAAAATATTTAAATTTAAGCCCCTAATTTCATTTTCATTTTCATTGTAGATGTATTATATATATTAACATTAACTTTAAATATATTTATGGAATTATAGTATTTTCTTAGTTATGTATTTTGAATTAATAAAAACCGAGTCGTAACATAATAATAATAATCACACATTCATCCAGCGCCATCTAGCACCAAATTAAGCAATTATAATATTTGCTTGTGTTATGGGTACTAAACAAATGATATATACATTTTTTTTTATAAATACATACACATTATAGATAAATTACACGCAGACACAGCACAAACAATCATGGTCATCACACAAACATTTGTTCAAAAAAGAAAAAGAGGTTATTTTAATATTACAAACTGACACTCCAATTATATTTATTTGTATAGATAAACACAGCCCTTTTTCTCTGAAAAGGTAGTCAGAAGTACATTGCGCCCACACTTCGGCTTGGCTGTGTTCTTGGCATTGTTGATGTTCATGAACATGAAAAAAATTAATGCAAATATTTACATCGATTTTGTAAATGTTATCTATCATAAGAATTATAACAAAAATTACTATCAAGTGCCTCAACTCAAATAAGAGAAATCATCTCCTTACACAACCGACAATCATCATATTACTTATACTTTCTTTGTCAGTGTGACAATTAACTTGTCTTGACGATATTTTCCCTGTGGCGTTTGTCACAACAGACGAGATAATTTTCACGATTTCCTCAGTGAAAGTAATACCTATGTAGGAAATTACATATTATGTATGTTTGCTTATTGTTTACAAATATATATAGACCAGACTAGCTTACACTGCAGGCTTTGATAGGATAACCGATCGAAACTGACGGTGTAAATTTGGCCTAGGTATGTCTTACTGTGTCTTACTGTCTGTACTGTGTGTAGTCACGGATTAAGAATACATAATGTCACTACCCCATGGCAACTCGTGGGCCGTGGGAGTCGTAAAACGCAAATAAGCGAGTAATCTTTTGCAGACAAAAACATTGCGAGAAAAGGAAAATTCGAAACAAACCAAATAACTATACAAATGCGTCTGGCGTTTATAGTACGATAAATTCCCTCCACATTCCTTGGAGGAGTCCCGTGCCCAGCAGTGGGACTTTTATGGGTTGAGATGACAATGATGATGATGTCTTACTGTTCCCGTTACCATTAGCCCATTTCATCCCACTGTTGGTAAAGTCCTTCCACTATGATTTCTGTGCTTTTCGATTAGTGGCAAAAATGGTCTAGTTTTCGTGATATTCTACTATTTCATAACGCGAAGTTCTAAAGGCTCTTCGAATGTGCTTATTTCTCTTGATTATCACTGTCTTTTCAAAAGTATTCAACCTACTCTGACTTTAAGCTCAGCTAGGATCGATGTATTGGTGTAATCTGGTGTCTATGGTATAGTATGATGTCATTTTATACAGCGTGAATTCAGATTTCTATGTATCCTCACCATGACCAATATAATCTTAATAAAAGATTTTATTATACCAATTTGTATACACATTCACAGTCAAGGTACAGCGCTCACAAGCAATATAAGTTACAATACTTAATAGTAAGTACTGTATTTTGTTCGTTCATGGTTCATGACTATTATTGACCTAGTGAATGAATTTGAATGTTAATGAACGAGTGAATTATTAGAACGAAGACTAACCTGTTCTGTTGCGTTATCCAGTTTCTAGTTGCATTTTGCAACTGTGTTATTTTATGTAGTTTCTTAGTTTTAGTATATTAAAAAAAGTTTTATAAAATAACGCAACGCAACTTTTCTGTTTGCTTTTGTACCTACTTCATATTTAATTAGTATCATTCTGGTATTGGTACATCTGTGTAGTGAGGGATTAAGAATACATAATGTCACTATACCATCTTAACCCGTAAGTGTGGTAAAAGGCGACTAAGGGAGTAACCTTATGCAGACAAGAGCACTGCGAGAAAAGGAAAATTTGAAACAAACTCCATACCAATCCGTCGGACAAGCGTGTTATAGTAGGCTGAATTCCCTCCACATTCTTTGAAGGAGCCCCGTGCCCAGCAGGGGGACGTTTATGGGTTAAAATCAATCAATCATCATCATTCTCGTACTAGTACGGCGAAATTAGTGGCGACGTTAACCGCTACCGGTGACAGCTTAATTATAATTTGTTACTATACGACTACCAAAGTTATAAATATAATTTCTTACACTGCATTTCATTACCTTACAATAGCAAACTTCTTATTGCGCCATCTGTCGCCGAGTAGAAACAATAGCTGATAAAAACGTTGTTGTGCAAAGAATTTCTCCTGCAGTTGGATGACAATAGCTTGATCAAGTATACTTGACCTTGATAGGAATTTTCTATTAGACAAAGCGTCGTTTAATTGATGACAAAAAGTTAAAAACGGTGTTCACGCAAACGAGTGTTTAGTAAGACTAATAAAAA
Source organism: Laspeyria flexula (assembly GCA_905147015.1). Lineage (NCBI taxonomy): Eukaryota > Metazoa > Arthropoda > Insecta > Lepidoptera > Erebidae > Laspeyria > Laspeyria flexula. Next base: position 2,254,544 of record LR989964.1, on the reverse strand, counting down.
GTCGTCTAAGCTTTTATTTCTTTCAAGAGGAAGGTTATACTGTAGTGTCTGACTTTGAATTGGTTCTCGATTTTAAATGACAAGAATTTTATTGAAAATTGTAGCACTATTCGCTGTTCCCTTTTATAACCAAATGATGGCGGTAAGCCTCATAAAAATGTTACGATAAAATGTTTTTCAAGATTAGCCATCTAGTATGGCACATCTCTTGCTTGAATAAACGTATTTTTTTTAAATACGTCATTTTCGGAAGCGTATATACGACTTCTGCTCTGTCATGTTACAGGTCACTAGGGGAAGCCTAGGAGTAGAAACCAAGGTGCAGGCGCCGTAACCACATTTCTGTCATGTGCCTAATTGTTTTAGTCGAGTAATAGAGCTTTCTTTCAGTCATTTGTGTAAAATTTGTTTTCTCTTGAGGCGTGCTGATCAGTATCAATAGACTAGTTCAAATATAAAAAAATGAAAATAAAATAAAATAGTTTATTTCTCCCCAGCACAGCCACAAGGGTTACAGTAAAATTACAATCAATTTGTATACTTTAATTTGTTAACATGTGTGGTAGTAAAGAGAGGCTTACATCGGCTTTGACTCTATCTTTTGAAGTAGGCTAGGCCTGCATCTTAGAAGATAGCACTCAGCTGACAATCTCATTATTTTAACCTACTAATAATAAATTGTGTGTGCGTGTGTGTATGTGTGTGTGCGCGTGCAGTACAATACCAATTTGGTATAGTATTCAATTCTGCAAAAAGTTGCAAGCTTATCAGCTTACTTATTAAATACGTACATAGTAGCGGAAGCTAGTAGTGTTAATAAAATCGTGAAGCTATTCGCAAAAGCAGTGACATAATTATTAGACATTACGAGCGATCGCAGAAGTTATATGTTCGCGAGTTGGTGTCAAAAATACACTTCTAAGCGAAAGTGTCACGGTAAAAGTCTGTCAAGTTATATTAGTACTAGTTCCATGTTGGAGTGAAACGGTGTGTGGTACAAGTTGTGAGTTATTGAGGTGGAGTGTCATGCCGGTCATGCGTCATGCTTGTTTTACAAGCTTGATAATAGGTTATTTTCTTGTTGTAGTGCAAATTATTTGTTCATTGACAGAATTATAACAACGCTTATTTTTAGTACCATTATATTATATAGTATTGTAAAGCAAAGATGCTATTATTATTATTTTCATTAATATTTAAGTCGGAAATAGTAACACGTTACTTAAATGATACGATTTTAAATGCTTTAGTGTGACAGAAAATATATTTAAGTTGTTTTTATTTATGACCATAGACCTAGGATCCGCGCGCTACCGCAGTTTATGACAACAAAGGTTAACAACCTTAAAAAGTTATTCATTGTTGTCCATGTATTTAGTACCTTTTTGCACCCATTGATAGAGTTTAGTAATATGCACTTAGGTGCATAATCAGTTTCGTTAAAAGCTCTAATAAAAGTCAAACGTTATGATAATATAATGATTTGAATTATAAATTCGTAAATAGATAAAATAATGCTCAATTTATCAGTATAATAGATGTCATCTTAGAAGTAGCGCAAGTTCACACAAAATATTTTATTCATCTAAAACATGACTATATGACTAATTGTACTACTTTTTGTGTAACAACTTAAATAAAAAAAACTTATACCACAAGTTTTAATTTCATACGTTGCTCGTTAAAATGACTGATAAACTATTCCGCTGTCCGCTCATATCTTGCACCATCATTAACTAAATTGAATGACTCCACATAATTAGAAGCGATTGAAATAATTATAGCACCGACACCACTAGATGTACCATCTCGCATAAATTTACATCATTTTGACATGTACATGTAAGTATGATACTTTAGAAATTATGTCATTCATGAATGTAACTGATAGGTATCTGCTTACACTAATTTATCTGTAAATGACTATTAAACGAGCAATCATTTTATAAATATAAATTTAATTCTAATAACATTAAATTATTTATAATTATAACATTATTAACTATTTACTTACGTATCTACAACTTCTATTTACAATACTATAAATAAATAATAATACAATTGGTAATGTGGGCTATGCATCAAAGTATTCATCGGCATCACTGTCACAGGGGAAAGTGCCCAGAAGGCTAGCAGCATTGCCACGCTGGATGGCAATGCTGATTCTCTGTGCGAGATAAAAACCAGCCCTCTGGTCACGTGAAGTGTCGATTAACCGCGTCGTTAGTTCATTATAAACGCGGAGAGCACTCGGACCTCATGAGCCTAATGTTTCGACCCCAAACGGTTCAAATAAGTAATTATCAGCTAAATTACTGTATTTGCGCCGTTTAAGGGACTCTGCAGCTGCAGCAGTAGCACAACCCGCTGTACTCGGAAGGTGTGATGGCGCAAGGGTATCGACGCAGGTAGCGTCCCACACCAAAGGCCTGCCCATCTTCCAAGGCAGTAACGTCATATCATCAGGTCTCTTCCCATCGTCACGTGCCAAACCATGAGGTTCATTCTAATATGATTTATACATTACTACCTCGGAAACAACTTTAGCGATTTGGATAAAAATTCGTGCTGTTAAGCATCGGTAGCGCTTAGTTAGTAGTTTAGTATATAATATTACCACTGAAATTTGTTAAAATATTTAACTAACACCAAAAAATATATAATTAGGGACTCAGTGAGTATTACTTAGTACACATTAAAATTAATTAAAAAATTAGTTTAATAAAAATTTTAATAAAAAATACTTCAAAGACCCAGAAACATTTTAATGCCCGAAATTATTCAAAACCTGTAACTATAGCAAGATAAAAAGGACGAGATTTCAGAGAGTTGGTTTTAAAATTCCTTTTTGCCTCCTATTGATATCATACAAAAATAAATCTCTTAGAGATACATCAAACTGTTTCAATATGAATAATTCAGAACATCTACCATACTGTCTCATGACTCCCCATCGATCAACAAAGATAGGTAGCTAGTCAAACACATAACACTTTCTTTTGCGCATGCATTTACATTTATATGCAATTTTATATGCATAATAGATAAAATAAATGAGTTTTTAATGTAACTTCTGAAGTAAACGACTTCAGTATGGTAAACAGAGATTGTATCTCCATAATTAAAAATTGATTTTTATAAAATAAGTAGGCGACAATAATAAATTATAATTATCTGATGTTTAATTAATTTAGTAGTGGTATATTTTAACTTTTTCAACGACTATTTTAATTATTTAAATACTATTTTATTATTTAACTGCCTCGGTGGCGCAGCGGGAAGTGTATACGACTGCTGTGCAAGAGGTCCCGGAGTTTGGAAAACAAATGTTCCCGGTTGATGACAATAGGCTCGCCCCCTATTTCATGAGACCATAAATAGCTGGCGAAATGTGAGTGTGAAACACCTCTGCCTACCCCTTCGGGGAAAAAGGCGTGATGCTATCTTATGTTATGTTAATTATTAGAAGTGCGCGGGGCTGCTCCCGTTTTTCTTTATTTAGCCACTGCTCAGTTCCTACTGGCCGTAGCGTGGTGTTATATGTGGTGGCCTATGTTACTCAGTGATAATGTAGCTTTCTAACGGCAAGAGAATTTTTGAAATCGGTCCAGCTTTTAAGTTCATTCGTTACATACAAAAATATAAACATACAAATCCTTCCTCTTTATAATGTCAGTATAGATATTATAAAGAGTAAAGATCATAATTATAATCGTCTTCAATCTACAGACATCTGTACATCAATTTTCAGACACAATTTACAGACCTCATACAGAGATCAGCCCCCTGATTCTGAGCTGTCGGAATATTTTCGGCCAGAACTGTCAGTTTATTTAAAGTTAAAAAACAGAATGTTAAAATAATAAATGGATGTAGAAAAAAATCCTATATTAATCAGTTTTCAATTTTCTATACGGTAAACTAATTTCTGACACTTAATAACTTAAGCTGTAAAAATACGTCGTTCTAAGATTCGAAAAAGTTTACGATCCGGGAGCAATCCGATGAGTCAGAATCAGGGCCCTGTAGAAGGACTGAGAGCAAGTGTGTCCTAGAGTGGTGACCGCGCCTCGGAAATTTAGAGTAGGACGGCCCCCAGTAAGGTAGACTGACATGTTCGTTTTAAGGGATGTGCTTTACCTCAAAACCAATTCGTTATTAATAACGGTAGCAATATTATGTCTAATAATGGAGACCCGAGCCCAGCAGTGGGACTTAATGGGTTGCTGATGATGATGATGTCTGCAGTCGTTGCACCTTTAAACAATACTGCATTGTTTTTCAAACGTCACTTTTCTCTACACAACAAAATCTCAACTCGTAACATTGTAATAAATCCCAGTGAAACTCAATCAGCATAAACTACTATACGATCAAAACAATAAACTTGTATCGACCTATAAGCACACCATACAATACACCACTTTCGCTGTTTTCGCGTGGAAATAGCGAGCGACTTGTAAGCTCCAGTGAGGTCTAAGCGACGGCGAACGGCGCCCGCTTCTCAAATCTCGACGTCATAAAATCGAATATCACCTCGAGACGTGAAACTCGATACTCGACTCGGAATTACATGCAGTGGTTTGAAGTGTTTAAGTGTAATGAGGTGATTCATTTCTCCAAATAGTTTATTAGTTAAAAACTTTCGAGAATTTAAAATTTGTTTTTAAGTTTTTAGATAATCGAAAGCTTTGGGTAGTTGCTCGGGATTTTTGGAGGGTTGAAATGTTGGCGATGACACTAAACAATACCAACCCGCCTTACAGTCGGGTGACAAGCAAACTGTTTGGACGGAAGAGCAAGAAAAATAAACGAATGAAGAGTAAAGCCGGTACTTACGCTGGGCGGGAACGGTAAATATTATTGACATATTTTATGATGATCGAAGAATTGCATAAGCAAATAAAAAATATCATTCTAGTTGAATATGAATTGGAGTCATTTGCTCTTTAGTAAAAATTGGTGTACATTACGGACTTATTTTCAATATTACGCTATTTGGTATATAATAAAAATAATACTAAATTTCTAGGAATATCAAATTATTAGGGACCAAAATCCTAAAAGTTAGGTGTGACCGATATTCAGTAGTGGACGGTTACAGGCTATAATGATAATCTATTAGGTATTTATTAGTATTCATTAAATAAATGTTTATGAAATTGAGAAATGCCTAGTCTAAAAGGTATAAGATGTACAGGATTTTCCGTTGAATTTGTGCTAAGTAAAGGTTATCACAGGTATAATAAATAATTCCAGTCCAGTAATCAATTAATCCTTTTCAGTGCAATTGGAATAGTGTAAACGGCCAATATAGTTATTTAACAACAAACCTACCTATTTAACAACTAAGATCTAGTTGCATTCCTCCAATTACAATAATTGGAGGAATGCAACTAGAATAGTTAATAAAATAATCTTAGGTAACACTGGGAGCCAACTGGGAGTTGTTGGAATTAGGTGTTACTGGAATACTGCTAACAGTGTGTAATACGAGTACATTGTATAGTATCGAAGGCAATACCAACTCTGTATTTAATAAGGAAGTTATAAAACACTTTTTACAAATCAATTGTATTCTCTAAATCTCTTTTAAGAATTAATGAAATCGGCCATTCAGTAGGATAAAACGTAATCGCCGATATTACATAAACTAAGCCGCACGACATTACAATCAAATACCTAGCTGTTATACAACTCTTTATCTCAATAGCCACTGTTTCAGAAGAATATATTGCAACTGTCAGTATCTTTGATACTTCCATTTGTTATTGAGAAAGTTTAACATATTCACAATGATATGCTAATGATATAAGCTTTCTTTGATTTAATTGAAGCTTCGGTGTTCTATAGAATATATTTTGAATACTGATGTTAGCTGAAGCGATGGTGGCTGAATGGATAAGGAAGCGGCGTGCAAATCACGCGGTCCGAGTTCGATCCCGACCGCAGTACCAATGTGGATTCCACTTTGTGGAATTTATATGTACTAGTCAAGTGGCTTACCATCTGCTAACGGTGAAGGAAAACATCGTGAGGAAACCCACATATCCTAGAAGAAATTCTATGAGTATGTCTGATCCACCACCCCGCACTAGGCCAGCGTGAGTGGATTATGGTCTAAAAACCCTCTCAGCTCTCTAGATAGAGGAGAGGAGACCCGAACCCAGCAGTGGGATTTAATGAGTTGCTGATGATTGATGTTATTGCGTTTAGCGACATGTGTGCGCATCACAACAACCCCTGTATCCCGGGGGACCTTACAGTCATGCAATTAACCAGGACTCGAAACAAACAATTATATAAATATTTGCCTTGTGTGGGATTTCAACCCACGTCATGCGGCATAAACTGCAAAAAAACAACCACTTTTTAGCTTGCAGTCGCATAAACAACTGATTTTCAACCGTTGTGTTTAAGTTGTTATCGGCTATTTTAGATAAATATTCGTTTTTATCTATGTATATGTTTTACACATATACATAGATATATGTGTAAAACATATACAGAGATAAAAACGATAGATACCCAGCTATTCTTTGGCCGCGAGGGCCAAAGAAAAGGTGGGTCGACGACATCATTCAGATAGCTGGACATACCAGGACTCGCCAAGCTAGGGATAGGGAATATTAGAAAAGTTTGGAGGAGGCCTATGGCCAAAAATGGGCACCTCACGAGTAAATATAAAAATGAATTACAATATATTTTATGATAATATGATATGAATAAATAAATTGATAATACACTAAATGAAATCAAATTTAGATACATATTATTCTTATAAATTTTAATAATGTAAGAGATTACTACTACCTATAGTTAGAATTATGAAATAATTGATATAAATTATGTACCTACTGAAATGTGAGAAATAAAGGCTATATTATTATTATATGTTTTACATCAGTAAATTATGTATTTTCAATTTTATTTGATAGGGTATACTATTTTAATTCATAAACGTCCCACTGCTGGTCAGAGGTCTCCTCCAAAGAATGTGGAGGGAATTTAGCCTACTATACCACGTTGGCCAGACGGTTTGGGATAGGGTTTGTTTTGAATTTTCCTTTTCTCGCAGTGCTCTTGTCTACATAAGGTTAATTCTCTTAGTCGCCTTTTACGACACCCACGGGTTGAGATGGGGTAGTGACAGTATGTATTCTTAATCCGTCACTACACGGATAAGTTAGGGTATAACATATTTAAAAATGTCATTGAATTAGTGTATGTGTGTTCTAGTTAAATTTTTGTTTATTTGGCAAGACAGCATTTCAATTTCTAAAGATGGCGATATCGAATTTAAAATCAGCTTTCTATATAATTAATACATATTGAATATAATTAATGCCTATTTTTATGTTTATATCTTGGTTTAGTTTAATATACACGGGTTTAGGAGCTGATGCGCTTTTACTGACCACGGTGACCTTTCGGTGACCTTTTGACAATATATTTTATTACAATATTTAGTAAACACCTCAGAAAAATGGATAGATAGATTTTACAGCATTAGTTAAGATAGCTCCGTTTTGTTAATATGAATTTTCGTATTTTTTAATACCAACGCAAAAACAGAGGTGTTAAAAGTTTGAAGGGTCTGTGTTTGTCTGTGGCATTGTAGCTTTTAAACGAATGGGCCGATTTTGATACGGCATTTTTTGTTCGAAACCTGGTAATATGATCGTGATGGTTCTTAGACAAGATCTACGGGCGAAACTAAGGGCAAAAGCTAGTTTTGGATATTAGACCATCGAGATAAATTAAAAATTAAAAAAATATTTTGCAATATTTTAAAGACTATGACTGCTAGTTATAATAAAAAATAACTTCGCTTCCTGGATCTTTGTTTCGCCGCTACTAAGCACCTTTTGGTCGTAGCGTGATGTTATATTGCCTATAGCCTTCTTCGATAAATAAGCTCTCCAACATTAAAAGAATTTTCCAAATTGGACCTGCAGATCCTGAGTTTAGGGCGATCAAAAAAACAGACAAACTCCTTAGCTTTATAATATTGGTTTAGCTTAGTGTAGATGACTGTTTTTCTTTTGTTAAATACTATTTACCCTCTTCTTTCGACAGTAAAGCAAAGAAAAAAACCGCCTGCCCCCTGATTCTGACTCGTCGGATTGCTCCCAGACGTAAACTTTTTCGAATCTAAGTACGACGTATTTTTACGGCTTAAGTTATTAAATTTAATGTTAGAAAATAGTCTCCCGTATAGAAAATTAAAAACTGATTTATTTAAGATTTTTTCCTACAACTATCTATTTCTTTAACATATATATATGTATATAATAAGTATATGTTTTTTAACTAACTAATTTTCCGACAGCTCAGAATCAGGGGGCTGGTCGTCTTTTAACATCGAACTTTTAGAGAATTTATCACTAATCAAACTCATAACTCAGCATAGTATAATAATCTATGATATCATAAACTTCACACATTTTATTTTACATAATGCTACGCACAATATGAAACAGCCTGACCCTACGCGACCCGATGACGTCACAAACAACGGTTGCATAGCAACGCCTATGTGAAAAGAGAAAATAAAAGTGAAACGTGAGACACCACGATCGATGTATTGCCGTCATAACAATCACTTCTTCTTGCTACAGTCAGTTTATAGTTCGGAATACTATAGTTGTCGTGTTATTTGCTCGTTAAAAACGTAAATTTTCCTTTTAGTTGCAGTTTTTGCTTATAGAGATATTTTTCTTTTTTTTTTAGTTGCCTGAGTCGGATAATAAATAACAAAGATTTAACACGTAATAAATACTTTCAATAAAAATATATTTTCAACATGATCGGATATACCGTTTTTGTGTTATTGCCCAAAAACTGCGCTTCTAACCAAAGGACGTAAGCGCCAAGAAGATACGCTCTTTTGTTGCGGAATCCTACATTGAGTATGGTGCAATATACTCTTAACTGGGTTTTTTTATGTGAAGCTTTCAGCAGATCTTTGATAAGCTCAAATTTATGAGTAAATTTAAATACATCAAAATAAAATTGGGTTTTTTACATAATAAAATACATAGTTTAAAAAGAAAACAACACGCTGGGACTCATCAAAACTAATCATTCGACTGTAACTCTCGAGGTGTTTACTAGTAGCCATTGAAGATCTCCTAGCTCTATCATAAGATCAGCTTAAAATGTATGCAATAGACATAGGTAACACATTAGACTAGATTTATTCATGAATGTAATGAAGAATAGTGGGCTCAGATCGAACCTTGCGGAACACCGTTTCTGATTTGTATCATATTTTATCTATATTTCTCATCTCATTACTTAATGTTTTCGCCATTAAATTGTATCATTAATTTATTATAAGTGAAGTTAATACGCATTAAACGAGAGCGCGGTCTATACATTAAACATGTAAATATAAGGAGAGATGTGCCTCATAATCCTAAAGCAATTTCATCTCTTCAAACTCTTTTTCCGGCAACAACGACCTAGTTTCATGTTCTAACGATTCTTGTCTAATATCATTAGCCCTGCTATGACCGAAAATTATAACAACATTCTACGACTTCCGACCCTTCCACCATCTGTAAAACAAAACATTAAAATTGCAATTACTCTTTTATTAACACAATAACAATGTGGCTTAGGTAACCATGACAACGACAAGTAGGTACATAATTACAACTTTCAAACTAACGGCCTGTTTCCTAAAAGAACAATACTATTCGACGATAATGAAGCATATTAATTAAATTATTCCATTATAATTGTGTTTACAAAATGTAGGGCAAGAACCTCTTCTGTTAGGATGACGTAACGTAAGTATGGCAGTGAAAAATGTGTAAGAATTACTGTTTTGTAATGGCAGAGGTTACAAACTTTAGTGTCATAATACGTTTTTAAAAAGATGAGATAAGTATTAAGTTTAAGTGTTAACAATCCTAATTAATTAATTAATTCAAATCTAATCTCACTATAAAATTTATTATTAAATATCAAATATTGTCTATACCTAAATAAGATCACTTTAATTTATCTATGATATAATTAATTACCAAAAAGATTACCATAAAATATAAATTTTAAATTGAGATCATATCAAAGGTGCTCTACTAAAAGTGATGAGCCAATTATTTTTTTCATTATTAATAATGATAATATGAAATTTCATTTTAGAATAAATAAAGATGTTTACAAGACCTCTACAATTAATCTAACATGTTATCTAAATGGTTTTGAAACTTTTATGGTCAAAACCGCCTCCTACTTAATTTAATGTAGTTAAATTCTTGTTCAGTTCTAGCGTTAATCCAATTTTTAAGATCCTTATTTTAAGGCTTCTTTAAAGCTTCTTTTGTGACTATAAACGTAATCAAATTTAGGTTAATTTCAAACTTAGCATCTAGCCTGGATAGCAATACTGTAGTTAGATACTCTGAGGCTTCTCGAAATCACAACATTTGAGAGTCAATTTTGATATCGTATAGAAGATTTAAAAATGACAGCGACCTTATTAAAATTTTCATACATTTGATATGGAATTCCATCATTTGAATGTTGAGATTGCGAGGAAGCACTCAGAATAGAATAGAATAGTTAATGATTATTTGGTACACGAGACACACTGTACAACAAATAAATTTTAAAACAGACATAATACCAATAAATAACTACCAAATAGGCACCATTTCAGCATAAGAACTCTAATTTATATATTTCAAATAATACAAATAACACCGGCATCGGTCGCTGGACTACCTTGATCAAATGATTCGATTATTTTGATACGAATCTGCAAATCTATACGTTGCCTCTGGCCTTGTTTCATTTTTGACGCAATAGTCAAAAGAAAGATTACATGTTTGTACAAAACTATGTTGAATGCGTTCAAAAGCTTATAGCAAGTAGTATACTATAATATTTCGATTGGTTTGTGGATGATAGCTGACGTTATCAGAAAATGTTCTAGAAGGGCCTACTTAGAATTTCGATATTCGATTTAGTGGATTTTGAATACGCTGTTATATACAGTTTGAAAGTTCAAAGATATCTGTCATTTTCAAACATTTGACAATGCAATCAATACACATTATAACATCATAATTTGTTCACAAACGTTTTAGTAAACAAATAATTTGATTTGAGTTTGCATTTCCCGAAATTCTGAGTAGTGAGCTCTGCCGCTTTAAACAAGTGGCAATTAATTATAATTATTCTTCTTTCGAAAATTACAGCGGAGCCACACCTGTTGTCAAATTTAAGCAATCAACCAACTCCTCTAATTAATTATGATCAAATCTTTTCATAAAAATCTTTCTTAATAAACGATGTCTTTAAATCTAGTGCTAATAGTTTCGATAGCAGGCGTCTAGTGTTCACCAGTTTCGAAAGCACGTAGAGGTCAAGTGGGTCGTCTGCGGCTAGGTTTTTATGCCTCGTTTAGATGATTGGTGCCGATAGTGTTAAGATGTTTTTAGGCATTGTGTAATGAAGATGTTGCATGGATTTGCAATAGAAGTATAGTTTATTTTGTTATTTCTTTTGTGGAGTTAAATTTTTATCTTCTTTAATTCTTTAAGATGAGCTTTGTATTAAATACTAAGCAATTATTTCTTTACTTTGCATTTATATAAAAAGTGAGCTTTCATAATTCAACGTCTTAAAGCTTGGTTTTAAAATAATAACACTAAACAGTGTTAACACGCGAATAACTGGATGGAAAATTTTTCTTTTGATCTTTCTATTTTGTATCAGATTTTGCTAATTTAATATTCTATAACATGCAATACTGGTGAAAGGATTAAGGCGACTTTCGACACCTACACGCATGCATTCATTAAGAAAATAAAAAACTAATCATATCAGAAAAAGAAAGAAAGAAAATACATTTATTTACCACATTTGTGACACAAGTTGGGATAAGAATAAAAAGTAAAAATTAAATAATATAAAGAAAAAAAAATAGTACAAAGGAAAAATTATAAAAATAAAAATTAACCAGTTGCACCTACTGCATGTCACACCTGTGGGAATCTGGACTCTGCTCAGCATAATGCTGTGGCGCCAGCAACTAACAGCTGCTGGACACTCAACAGCGCTGATTTTCAGCAGAACTCCAGGGACAGGATGACGAGTCAACGAATATCAAACAGAAACAGGTTGACTCCTGCTATAAAGACAGGATAGTTTTGGACTTACGTATTTTTTATTTTTGTTGAACCTTTTTCATTTCATTTCATTTATTTCATTTATTTCGTCCAAGAACAATTTTTACATTGTGTGTGAACAATAATACATTATAAAAAATAAAAAATTAGATAAAATAAAAATTACATATTGTGATGTCTAGGTACTAAATAAAATAATAAATACATGAAAAATAAATTAATTTAAGATGTCAAAAATGCAATGTCAATGTATATCATAATAAATTTTAAAGGTACATGTCATATCACAAATTAACTAACAGCATATTAAATGTCATTGATGGAGTAATAACATTCTTTTAACAACAACTGCTTGAGTTTGTTTTGGAAATCTTTTTTATATAATTGTGATTTTACTACTATAGGCAATTTATTAAAAATCTTAACCGACCTGTAAAAAGCGCTATGTTTCACAACATCAAGACTTGGTAGAAAATTAGTTTGCAAATCCTGCCTTCTAGTGCTCTCCCTAAATTGTCTTTTCTGTTATTATGTGTGTGTGTTCTGTGATATTTGATTAGTTGAGTTTTTTTTTTTAAGAATTTCGACAGTCGTCTAAATCCTTCCACGAGTTGCATATTATATATAGAATAATTATTTACTTAATTATCAAAATTAGATACGCCATAGAAAGACCTAAAGAAAAAATTTCCATCCATTTATTCGCGTGAGAACACTGTTCACTGTTATTGTTTAAAACCAAGCTTTAAGACGTTAAATTATGATCTATTTTTACATGCCACAAGATTTATAAAAAATGTATAAAAATTAAAATTTTCGTTCCGTAATTGAAATGTATTATTGACTACAAACAGAAAAAATTATTATTATTTTTCTCTTTTTTTCGCAGTGCCAACACGGCTATGGACAATGATGTGACGCCAGTGTACCTAGCAGCCCAGGAAGGTCACCTGGCGGTGCTGAAGTACCTGGTGCTGGAGGCAGGTGGAAGGCTGGATGCTAGGGCACGTGATGGCATGTTGCCAATACATGCTGCAGCGCAAACTGGCTGTCTGGATTGCGTCAAGTGGATGGTGAGTATCACTATCCTAAGTAATCTTTTAAATTGACTGTCACCGTGGCGCAGTGGTTAAGGTGGTCGCCTCGCCACTACATTGCCGTGCTGGCTACATTTGTGTAATTCATAGATATTTGTTTCTAGTCTGGGTGTACTTTGTGTCCGTTAGTTGCATGTTTGTAAAGCTCCCCGCGAGACAGGGCTTGTTTCCTAGTGCGGGCGTTTTTTTAAAACAAAAAAAATAAAATAAAAAAATGTGAAAGATTTTTTTATTTTAATACAGAATGAATGTTAAAATCAAGGTGTTACAATCTTATGTTGAACTAGAAGATGCGCTGGACTTCGCCCCTGCGTTCTATATTTGGCAACTGATTTTTTTGGAATTAATTTGGAACCATTTTTGGTCGTAGCGCAGTGTTTTATAGCCTATAGCCTTCCTCAATAAATAGGCTATACAGCAGTAAAATATTTTTTCAAATCGGAATTTTGAGAATAGCTCGTTCAACCAACAAAACAAACAAACAAAGTCTACAGCTGCTGTTGATTGTTTACAATTCATCTAGTCCATTCTCAACTCGATTTGCATTCTTAGTCTTCTTTGTCATACAGTCTAACCACAGAGAAATATCCATCTTAAAAAATCGATCATGAGTGTTAATGATACATTTACTTTCCCTCAAATTCTAAACCAATGTGATACAAAAGAAAAATCATTGGACTATAAAGTACAATTACATACATACATCACGCCTTTTTCCCCTAAGGGGTAGGCAGAGATGTATCAGACCACATTTCGCCAGCTATGTTTGGTCCCATAAAATAGGGGGCGAGCCTATTGTCGTCAACTGGGAGCATTTGTTTACCAAACTCCGGGAAAATCTTAATACTGGAATTTCATGATATAAAAACTCAATACCATTTTTACCCGAACCGGGAATCGAACCTAAGACCTCTTGCACAGCAGTCATATACACTTCCCGCTGCGCCACCGAGGCAGTCGAGTAAAGTACAATTAACACAATATAATCATATTATAAGAATCGTGAGCGAATTTTACTCTTTCTTCGATACGATATAAAAAGCAAATCAATGTATAGACATACGTGAATGACTGACAAGTGAAAATCGCGAGGTGAATGACCTCGATAGATCGTTTAATCTAGAGGAAACGCGATGTGGTCACGCGTTCCGTTCGATTCGATCTTAGATGAATTCCTTGTTCCTCGTAATTTGTGCTCTAAATTATATGACGTTAAGTTTCTTTTTCTATGATTGATGGAGTTTTCTATATTAAAGAAAATCAGGAAAAGAATTGCGTTGTCATGTGATCGTAGTGTCTTGTAATAATATATAGAGATGTGAATATTGTGAATGATTGAACATTCTTAGAGTAAAAATTCACTTTCTATCTGTCTTCATTTTAAAATTTATATTTTTGAGGCTAATATATTAAATTCTTTGCAAATTAACGGTCTAAAGATATAACTTCTCGTTATTGGGAGATAATAAAAATAAAACGAAATTGCGTTTTTGAAAATTCGGTCTAAATTACTTGCATTTAGCTACTGAATTTGATTGAAAAAAAATTATGATGTTCGTAGTTGTTTATTTATGCTATGGGTATCTGAATGCTTTATTTATTTTGAATGTCATTTATATATGTGTGGTATAATAGAGCTGTCGTGCCTTATTTGGCAAAAACTTTATAATAAACTAGAAGTCGCGCGGGGCTTCGCTCAGCTCCTATTGGTTGTAGCGTGATGTTATATAGCATATAACCTTCCTCAATAAATGGGCTATCTGACACTAAAATAATTTTTCAAATCGGATCAGTAGTTCCTGAGATTCTAGCGTTCAAACAAACAAACTCTTTAGCTTTATAATATTAGTATAGATAAATAATTCATAAAAATAAAAATATATATTCAGGCAAATTAATGTAATGACCAGGGAAATTATGTTTTGTAGGCTCTAAAATGTATAATCTGTGTCAAAGTTGTTACGTAGATTATATAATAAATTAATTACAGATCAATTATGTCATCTACGAGGAATGTTTATATCTAACCCTAAAATGTTACGAAATCAACTAGAAATCAAGCATCGGCTTAATTCTGTATGACTGTCGCATTAAAATATTTTTATAAATGAATATTTTATGAAGAGAAAGTGATGTTAAGCTGTGGTATCCTCCTGGTAGTTTAGATATGGCAAAAAGTAAATCATAGCAGTATAGTAAGGATGTCGTAAATTTTTTAAGCGAATTTAGGAGATAGTGGCCGAATAGATAAGTGACTGGCATGCAATGCAAATCATGAGGTCTGAGTTCGATTCCAACCGGCCAGTACCAATGTGGATTTCGCTTTATGGAATTTATATGTACTACTCAGGGACTTACCATCTGCAGACGGTGAAGAAAAATTCTAAGTGTATATGTGGCGCTACAATAGATAAGTAACTGGTCGTCGTAGCATCTAACCTAACAAGTAAATATAATTAAAAAAAATTAATAACCCGACTGCAAAAAATCAACAGAGAGCAACGCACTAAAAAGACCGTAAAATTATTGTAATATTATTATACCTGTTTCAATTTAAATACATAACATATGTATATATTTGTAATCTCCATTTGATTCTCTTTATTTTGATACCGAAGTCGATAGGTTTGGTTAAAAAAAAAAATTGAACTTCTTATAATTTGGCGTCAAAAACCCGCCGTTTAAGTCTTTTTATTCTTAAAACCTATCTAAGGACACTTGGGTTTTCTAGACGAATCTAACGATACCCTAATTGTCAAAATCCATCCAGCCGTTTGGAAGATTCGTGGGAATAAAGAAATTTACAAACATACAAGATACGCGTGAAAAACAATACCCGTCCTGACAGTCGGGTAAAAATAATTAAATATAATAAGTTTTTTCTAATTTAAAAACTTAATACTGTGGACGATATTATGTATAGATTTTAAACGTAGGTTATTTTATGTATGTGTTTTAATTTTAGACATTTAAATACGTACCCGAAATCATAATTACAACCATTTTTCGGTATTTTTAGTGCATTGCTTATCTATTGATGTTTTTTGCAGTCGGGTTATTCTATTTTTTTAATTATTTACTTGTTATTAATAATAATATAATAATAATATTCTACCACATTCACACAGCGCCATCTAGTCCCAAAGTAAGCAATTATATTTGCTTGTGTTATGGGTACTAAACATCTGTATACTACTTAAATAAATTTTTTTTTTGTAAATACATACATATTATAGATAAATTACACCCAGACACAGAACAAACCTTCATGCTTATCACACAAATATTTGTCGTGGGTGGGGATCGAACCCACGACCTCCGGCTTAGCAGTCAGGGCCACTAACCACTAGACCAACAGGCCAATCAACTTGTTATTTAGATACATAATAATATTATAGTAGATAGAGAAAATACTTAACGATCGTAAACGATGTCGATGTCACACCGTGTAACTAAGATCTAAATGTCATTTATCTCAAGTATTTCGTATGCAATGTTTTGCAACCCTAATAGCAGGTCTCAAGGTTGCTTTTCTATTAAATAGATATTGATAGATCAAGTGGTATTAGTTGGTATATTACTTTCATATAATGGTGCTTATCCGACTAGCTAAGAAGCAAGAAATTACTGATTTATGTTTTATGATTACAGTGCATTAACTTGTGCAGGATTTGATTACTTTGGAAAACTCGTTGGTTATAAGTTAGCGAGTTAAATATATAATAGATATCTGTTGTCCACGGCTTCGCTCGTATGGAATAAGTTTCTCAATACTGAAATGTCATGATAGAAAAAGCCCAATACCATTTTCACCCGACCCGGGAATCGAACCCGGGACCTCTTGCAGTCGTATACACTTCCCGCTGCGCCACCGAGGCAGTTTATTTCAAATAAAAAGATTTATTACATTTTGTATTTCTTTTAAATACCATTAATAAATGATGGAATTCACACGATATGCAATAGGTACGTACTATCATTATAATATATAATGATAGTATAATATATTTTTTTTATATATAAGTAATTAAATTCGTAATAATGTAGTCACATACATTTGGCCATTGTGTAAATTAAGAGTTACGTAATGTATAGTGAAATTAAGTGAACTATACGTAAATATAAAATAATGGTCGAAAACAATGTTCTTGAAGGTGTGTTAACACTTTTTGACATTTTAAAAGGAATTTCTTACATCACATTAGGCATTTAATAATTAATATTAATCAAATAGCCCTATAAGTAAGACAATAGTTAGCAATTCATTTCCTAATGGCTAATTAAGGTTTGCTTTATGTATTGGTAACATTTTAATATTCATAATAGCCTTATAGGTAGTTTTGGGTTACCGGAAAATAATACTTTCTATTTATGATTATAAATGCGTGTTATTTATAGTTTGAGCATAAATTTGGATACCATTTTGAGATAGTCTTAGGCTCGCAAACGGGCTACCGACCACAACCACCGGTGGTGGCCAGCGACAGCCACTTGACAGATTTCTTATACTCTCGCGGCACTGTTGTGCGTGGCGGCGATTGACCACCCGTCTACTTCGTTTTATGTTTTTATTTTTTATTAAGTTTTAAGTTTTTACAAAATTACAACTGTATTTATTCACAGACTGCCCCTAACGGCTGAATAGCAATGTGTAAAGTGATGCAACCGCAGAGCCTGACTTTTTACTTTTGTTTATTATTTATTTTGTAAACATTCATTTTAACTCGGTGTGGTGCTCTGCTGCATCACTTTACACGCTACCGAAATTGTAAATAACAAAAGATTGTAACCATCCATTTTTTTTAAAAAAGCTCCACCCCGTCAGCGAACTGGTCGTAGGCAAATTTCCTGACACTACTTTTCGGATAACCTGTTACATTCTTGTCTTTCATAAGTGTTACCTTGTAACCTAGATGAATAAACGAGATTTCATTTCATTTCATTACTGCGAATCTGTACAAAGTGTATGAAAAAACCTGTAAAGGGGCCGTCGCTGGCCACTGGTGGTTGTGGTCGGTGGCCCGTTTGCGCCGACCTATAATTGCATAATAACGTTTTTATAAACATACCATTAACAGACGCAATATATTCGTACCTGCCTCAGTGGCTCAGCGGTAGTGATTACGGTTGCGATTTCTAAGGTCTCGGTTTCGATCCCCAGGTTGGAACAAATATTTGTATGATCTATATTTTTTTCGGAGTTTGATTTTGTCTATGTGTAAAATATATCATAATCGAATGAGGTGCTTGAATTCGAACCCATAACCTCTTTACTTGTAGTCCCATAGTACGACCCTTAGACAATCTAATATGGAATGTCAGCTTTCATTTAATTTTGAAATTTTCATCTAAAAATATTAAATCCTGACCTGGGCATTTTTTTCTATGGCTGTATATCCTTGGTGTCTATAATATAACATCCTGTAGTGGCAGTGCTGACGCATATTTCTGAGGACTATGTTACCGAGCGTCACATTGTACATAGCCTCGAACGCAGTTTAGTCTGAGCCGAGTCCATATGACTTTGTAATATCTGGAAATATAAACTTTATCCCTCGCTGTGGCGTAAATTAGGTATGTCCAGCAGTGGACGTTATTAGGCTGATATGATGATGATGATGATAAACTTTCTTGAAGTAACCTTCAGATATTATCCCGTAAACAATAACCTGAACACTTAGCTTGCTTTTCGTATATTGGAAGACATACCCTTACCACCAAAATCCTTAAGATTCACATATTACTTAACGGCTAACACGAAGTTGTTACAAAATTAACGACCATATCGAAATGTCTATCAACCGTCGCACTTCGCAAGTACTCGCAAATTTATTATATTTATCGTTTTATTGTAATCGCGTGAGGAACCCTAACGATGCGGTTTATTGCGTTCTATACTACGATAATAAAGGCGAAAGTGTTTGTCTGTTTGTCACTTATTTACGTTAAAACGCGTAAAGCGATTGCAAGAAAATTTGGTTTATTAAAAGTAAAGGAAAGGAAAATTTGGTATATAAAATTTTGTAATGTGGTGAAAGATATGAAATATTAAGTAGCTGAATTTTTGTGACGAATTATTTAAGTTAACTAAACAGTTTTTGACCTCTAATGATTTTTCGTGTACTTCAATTTTACTAGAGTTCATAATGTTTTACGTATGCTAATATATAAGTAGATATTATTAAATAATACAATAAACTTTTTAATTCTATGCTTATTAAATACTAGAAGTAGAGTGGAGCTTCGCATCCATCGTTTTTTATTTGGTCACTACTCAGCTCCTATTGGCCGTAGCGTGATGTTATATAGCCTATAACCTTCCTTGATAAATGAGCTATCCATCCCTAAAGATTTTATTTTAATTGGAGCAGTAGTTCTTGAGATCCTAGCGTTTAAAAAACAAATAAACTTTTCAGCTTTATAATATTAGTACAGATTTGTTATTGTTATTGAGCATTAAATATTTTAAGATAAAAAACTGTTGAAACAAAAGAAATATCATGCGATCGGAGCCACACACTAAGGCTAGTCTTTAATATAGTAGTTACATCGCATTGTGGTGAAATCTCAAAGCAGTATCGTTTTATTACAGTGGTTTTGAACATAAACTTGTAAATTTTGCGGTAACTTGGTGTGTTGAAAACGGTGACTATAGGCTCTGCATTATTAAATGGTTGGGAATAGCAATACTCGCATGTACAGCATGATTGACAAATTGTGTAACTTGCAAGTTATTATAAAGATGTCAACTTAGGAGGAATTCAAATCTAGACACTATTCTTAAATAAATAGTTACTACATTTAAATTGCTTCAATTATTATGAGTACAAAAATATATGTTGTATGTGACGTCATGATTAGTCTCAACCCTAATTTAATCACCGTACGCGACGGTGAAAATATTAACTCTACATCTGAATGCATGATTCTTCTAAGTGAAGTCCTCAGGAAAGGCCATGCAGGGCTATCTAGTGGGCCATACCGTAAAATATCTATTCTGTTTAAAAAAGACAACGCCCTCACTAAGGAACAGCTACTAGTAGATATTTCACAGACATAGAATACCAAATGTCTATGAATCACACCAATTTCATTTTGACCTAATACGCATAGCCGTCAAGCATAACCAAGTTCTATTGTTCATATATCATCGTCATCATCAGCAACCCATTAACTCCCACTGCTGGGCTCGGGTCTCCTCTCCTCTAACTAGAGAGCTGAGAGGGTTTAGGGCATAATCCACTCACGCTGGCCTAGTGCGGGTTGGTGGATCAGACATACTCATAGAATTTCTTCTAGGGTATGTGGGTTTCTTCACGATGTTTTCCTTCACCTCTAGCAGATGGTAAGTCACTTGACTAGTACATATAAATTCCACATTGGTACTGCCGGTCGGGATCGAACTCGGACCGCGTGATTTGCACGCTGGTCCTGGTTAATATATAACTAAACAGTTTTACGGCATGCACGCTAGGGCTTGCCTGTTAGGTCAAAACCGTCATGCATAACTCGAACCTTTAGTGGCGAGGAGAACACCGACAATTCAATCATCTGTTTTCAGTTTTGCTAGCGACACACACGTGGGTTATTGCCACATCAACGGTATAAAATTTGGTGTTATTCCTACAGTTGTACAAAGAACTTCATAGGTTTGGAAGTCCTCAATTTTTTTTTTAAAAGAGTGGCGTTAGGTTTTTGCCAGTTCTTCTCATAGCTCCACCCCATCAGCGAACAAATTTGCAGACACTACTTTTCGGATAACCTGTTACATTTTTAACTTATGACTTTTATAAGTGTTACCTAAACTAGATGAATAGGCTTAGGCGACATCTCGCCCTCTTGAAAACTGGACCGCAGGCGAGTTGTACCCTCTTGCCAGATGCTAAGACCATACTCGCCCAAATACAATTTTACAAGTGGGCCAGTTATACCTCTGAATATCTACTAGGAGTCAAGTGGCCCATTGAAGTAGTTGTCAAAAATTTCACTGTTCAAAATCGTCAAGGGAACTTAGTTTTTTATTCACAGATTTGAACAAAAACATATGTATGATATACTATTCCCAATATACTAGACATATCTAAGTAAATAAATTAATCTTTATCCATAGATCGTGGAACGCGGTGTGGACCCAAATGCGAGAGACGGTGACGGCGCCACTCCTCTTCACTTCGCAGCGTCCAGAGGACATCTCAGCACAGTGCGCTGGCTTCTACGACACGGAGCCAGGCTGCACCTGGACAGACACGGCAAGAGTCCCATCAATGATGCTGCTGAGAATCATCATTTGGAGGTTTGTAAATAGTGTTTTATCATTATATTATATATACCCAAACATTACAATACCTGCATCCTTCCGAGTGGAATAGTCTAGTAGCAAAAAACTTGCGTTTTGTTGAATTAGTACACAAAGTACAAACTACGGATTTTGTTTTATAATTATATTAGTCATATAATCCAAAACAAATTTAAGTTTTGAATTATGTGACTGCATTTATAAGTGCTATACGTACTTTACGGTATGTAATTGCTAATCTATTTATTTTTATTTACTATGTATTTATTTACCATGAAGTCGGCAAGATAACTTTTTTAAACATAAAATTTTACTTATTTATACAGGCGAAATACGTTTTATTTACGCTTTTATTCACGTAGATCATTCATTCATTCATTCATTTCATTCGAAAAATACCGTTTCATTCAATATTCCATAAATAAACAATCAACATTTTCTTAATTTTTTAAAACATTTAATTACAACTGTCAACATTCCCAGCATTTTTTTTTAATAAAAATATCTAATCTCAGCGAGTACTATCTTTAACAACACGAACTAAACAATACCGTCTAAATTTCTTTCTAAGACAAAAGACAACAAAGTATACAGATAATCTAGATGCTATCCAACATTATACAATACGAGGAAATGAGGAAAAGCTACTGAATACAACAAACAAAGAGAATAATGAATACCTCTTCAATTGCACCACATAATTGTACAGTAATCGTTAGATGTGATTAACTTACTTTCTATGGCTTGTGGTGAGACGTGGCCTAGTGGTGACGTGTGCTGCTTTGGAATTGTAGGTTTCTCGAGAATTTGTTGGAATTATATAGTGAAATAATACATATATATATATATAATTATATGGCTGGCCAGCTGGATTTGGAGGAGACCCGTGCCCAGCAGTGGGACGTTTATGGGCAGAAAATGAAAAATATATTTTTTTTTCTACCACATTCACACAGTGCCATCTAGTCCCAAAGTAAGCAATTATATTTGCTTGTGTCATGGGTACTAAACAACTGATATACTACTTAAATATTTTTTTTTTTGTAAATACATGCATGTTATAGATAAATTACACCCAGACACAGAACTATGCTCATCACACAAAGGTTTGCCCTGGGGATCGAACCCACGACCTCTGGCTTAGCAGTCAGTGTCACTAACCACTAGACCAACAGGCCAGTCAAAATATGGTGAAATAGAAGCCCCTTTTGGTAGTACCTTGATGTTATATAGCTTATAAGCTTCCTCGATAAACGGGCTATCCAACACTAAAAGAGTTTTCCAAATATGTTTATTTATATAATCATTACTTTTAACCAATAATTCAATTATACATACAACCCAATGCAATATTAAATATTTGCCACAGTGTTGCCATAGTGATAGTTTTCTGTTTTTTTAATGCAATGACTATTATGTCGGTGTATTTATAGAATTACGGGCGTTCTGACCTAATTGAACTGCACCAAAGAAGATATAAGACGAGAAAGAATCAGTCTCACCGTCATACATTGAGTCTTTAAACGCCATGTCGAACACTATTTTCCGACAAAAAATACAATTTTCTATTGTGTCTGCAGTCTGGCGTTCAAGGTGTTGAGCTTCTGAAATTGATTAATTCTTTACTTGATTTTATCATTAAATGGAATCAGCAGCAGAATCAGCTCGTGATAAAGTCGCAATGGTGCATATGCGCACGCAACCTACCCTCCTAGGTAATAATCGAATATATTAAACAGAACAATTTTATTCAACAGTATCATAGCAATTACTTTCTACATAACAGAGATCGAGTTATGAAAGTATCAATTTTCACTGGTCACACTTCGGTGGCTCGTTTTCGGCGTATGCGCATACCGTACATATTAATTGCCATCTTTTCTAACAGGTGCATTATTCACTATGACTAGGTACGTAAAATAGTTTGCTCTCCACAATAGGCCATAAAGGATAATATACCATAAGGCGGATAAGGACTGAACAATATCTAGTCGCATCGAATCCCACTTTAATATACTTCTATCCTTTTCTGTCACTTAGAAACGTCATTTTCTAAGTATCTCGCTTAGTAAAATACAGAGGATGAGAATTTCTTGACATAAAAAGTGATCTAGTTAATCTTCTATTTTTGCATAAATTAAAGATATAGAAATAGATAATATGACCAAAATAAACTATAACAACTATTGGCACTAGTATAATATAACGTTTATGTAACCACGTACTTAATAAATATTTATGGAAGTAATAAGTATAACCCACACTGGTTAATTCGGAAGTGTTGTGCAAGACTGAGGCTTTGAATGCTTGGAAAATGGCTTGCCCAAATACCAAACAACTAGTTGCCCACTAACCCATTTCCTCAGAAGCAGTGGGACGCGCCACTCTGCAGCATTATAAGAAATAATATAATTTCCACTGCTTCCAGTGCTGCAGAGTGAGCTAGCCTGCTTGCTGTGCGAAAATGGGAGTCTGGTTTGTGGCTGCATGTACTGCCGTCGCCCAACATAGGCACTATGTTGGACGACACCACATTCCGCCTTGCTTCTGCTTTACGTTTGGGTGCTCCGTGTATTTCTCCGCATCACTGTCACTGCGGTGAAGCCGTCGACAGCCTCGGACACCATGGCCTGTCCTGCAGCATGAGTGCCGGCCGTTTTTCGCGGCACGCCCAGCTTAATGACATTTATTAAGAGACCTGATGGTATGACGTTACTGCCTTGGAAGATGGGCAGGCCTTTGATGTGGGACGCTACCTGCGTCGATACCCTTGCGCCATCACACCTTCCGAGTACAGCGGGTTGTACTACTGCTGCAGCTGCAGAGTCCCTACAGTAATTTAACTGATAATTACTTATTTGAGCCGTTTGGGGTCGAAATACTAGGTTCATGGGGTCCGAGTGCTCTCGGCGTTTATAATGAACTAGCGACGCGGTTAATCGACACTTCACGTGACCAGAGGGCTGGTTTTTATCTCGCACAGAGAATCAGCATTGTCATCCAGCGTGGCAATGCTGCTAGCCTTCTGGGCACTTTCCCTTGTGACAGTGATGCCGACGAATACTTTGACGCCTAGCCCATATTACCTTTAGTATTATTTATATTATTTATAGTATTGGAAATAGTATTTGTAGATATGTAAGTAGATAGTTTTTATTTAGTTTTAAAATATGTAATAATTATCATTATAAAAATACATATTATATAAATAGATAATTACGTATATTTACAGCCTAACTGGTTGTTTCGCGACCTAATAGAAAATTAGTTATTTATGCAAAATTCGTCATGACGTCTGTAAAAATAAATTTAGACTTCCTTAGCTAGATCACCGATTCGCATTGCTCTCACTTGAAGTATAAACCAATTTTGTGTTTAATTAATTATCGTTATATCTAGTTTAGTTTCATGCAAAGATAATAATAGGTCGTTAGCACATCTGCTACAGTTAGAAAAATATATTTAGGTTTTTTTTTTACACAGTGCCATCTAGCCTATGAGGCAGGGCGCGGTCAAAAAGACCGATTGCGGTCTCCATAAGTGTTGGGACCTCGATTGCTAGTTGGTGTTAATTAAACTGCAGTGGACTGTATTATAAAATATATTACAACGATGCGATGTATCAACTGTACAAATATGGTAAAACTAAAAAAACTATTTTTAACAAAAAAATATTAAAACGACTTCAAATCAGTACTAAAAAGCGAAAAATAAACTGAATTAGATATTTAATTCCAAGCTAAAAAATACCTACCTACCTGTTTAAAGTATAATACCCTATTACTAATCTGTTTGAAGTCGGTGCCAAGCCTAAAGAGTTTGTTAAGCTACGTACTACTTAGTACGTACATCTGTTACCGCTCGCTACTTCACACCACCTCGCACTTGCGTGTACCTAGTGGACGGCTCAAACTGAGTGATACAACCTCATTAGGCTGGCACCGACTTCAAACAGATTAGTAATAGAGTATTATACTTTAAACAGGTAGGTAGGTATTTTTTAGCTTGGAATTAAATATCTAATTCAGTTTATTTTTCGCTTTTTAGTACTGATTTGAAGTCGTTTTAATATTTTTTTGTTAAAAATAGTTTATTTTTCCATTTTTAGTGTACTTTTTATCTAGTAGATTTAATAATACTGGCTAGCAACTTGGACGGAAAACCGAAATAAAGAATCTTCGATAGAAGGGAACGTCTATTTAAATATTTTAACAACACAACCTGATTGTAGAATAGAGGAATCTCAAAACTCTCAGCTTTTTATGTCTTTCTTTTTTCCTATAAAATGCGACAGGTAACAAGTATAGGTATACAATGCAGGTTAGATACTATATCGAAAACTTAAAATATCATCTAAGAATTCCTTTGAATTATACAACTTTATCTTCCATCAAGAGCTCTCACCTCAGACACTTGAAATAACACAACTTAAGGTTTATACATGGATGTGATATTTAAAGAAATCATCTTCTTACTCCTAAACATTAAGAAGTTTCCCTTCCAGTGACAGTTCACCTAAATAACCTACAAGAAAACAACTATAGGTTTATAAGTACCTATAATGTCGAAAGAATTATCCTCCAACTCCTAAGAGTCAAGGAGTTATACCTTCCACTGACAGCTCACCTGAATAACCTACAAGAATACAACTATAGGTTTATAAATACCTATAATATTGAAAGAATTATCCTCCAACTCCTAATAGTTAAGGAGTTATACCTTCCAGTATCAGCTCACCTAAATAACCTACAAGAATACAACTATTGGTTTATAAGAACCTATAATGTCGAAAGAATTATCCTTCAACTCCTAACAGTTAAGGAGTTATACCTTCCATCACCAGCTCATCAACATGAGATGTTGACTATCAGACGTAAATACTTGAATAACTTTAAAAAATATATGAAAAACGTAACATGTGCCTATAAAATTTGAGGGTTGCCTTCGATTTCCCTGAGATTCCATCATCAGAACTTGACGTGATGAATAGGGGACCAATTCGGAAGTATACCCTTTCAAACAAAAAAAGAATTTTTTAAATCGGTTCAGGCATCTCCGTGTAATCGTTGAACATACATAAAAAAAAAAAAAAATACATACAGTCGAACATATAACCTCCTCCTTTTTTGAAGTCGTTTAATGACGTGTGCTCGCTATGAAGTGACTATTGGAGTGGCTTGTCGCGGCGTGACGGCCGGCGCGGCGGCGGCGGGGCTTGCGCTAACATCGCACCCCGCGCGTCTCCCCCTCCGTCGTCATATGTCCATGCGTGGACAATAAGTGGTAGATAACCGTCGCCCATAAACATTTATTTATTTACAAATTACTTACAAATATTCTTACAGATACTTTAACCTAATGCAATAGTTGTAGAGACATGGCTGTGTTCTAAACATTGACTAAACAATAGAAAACAACACAAACAAGCCACTGCCTCACGAAAGGAAAATAGAAATATGGAGATTGAGGGGAGGAATTCTGCGTCAGCTTCCAAAAGTACATGTTTTCAAATCATGATGTCATCAGCTGGCTTGCCCAGACCGTCAAGGGTCACTGCGGTTGACAGTAGAGCGTGAATATGAAACAATGTATTTTCCTGAAATGATTTCATCATGGTGAACTGCATTTGTTATAGTTTAGCTAAGGTCAATGCCGTTACCACAAAACACGTTACATAAATTTTTATTTACTAGTATAACGTGTTTTGGGAAAGCTGTTGTTTTTGCAGTGCGTTGTTTGTTGTGGTTTTAACCGCTAAATTCATCATTCAGCATCATCATTTCAGCCTATTCCAGTCCACTGCTGAACGTAGGTCTCTCCTAACATGCGCCATAACACTTTGTCCTCTGCCTTCCGCATCCAGTCAGACTCAGCGTCCATTTTTAAGTCGTCGGTCCATCTAGTTGGAATCGCGCTAATTTAATAGAGAAATAATATGAGAGGCTGCAACACTTTTTGTAATAGGAATTTGCCATTTACATTTGAAAATACGATTTTTCAACCGCAAAGTCTCAAGTTCTTCAGTTTGACGTATCAAACATCTGCCCTAAGCCTTTAGCCTTTTAGCACGTGATTATTCCACCTGGCAATGGGCTGTTCTGCACTTAATATTAATTTATTAAACCATAATGATTATTTATTATGTCAACAGTGTCTGAACGTGCTGGTAGCCGCAGGAGCAGCCGGGGCTGACAACAAACAGCTCTCCGCCTACAAGGCGATCCATTCCTGTGCGTGTGCACCTGGTGAAGCAAGAGTAAGTCTTACGTGTGCTATAGTGCTATTAACTTTTTATAATTAACGTAGAATAATTACTGCCTCTTGAAGAAAACTTTTTGAGCCTATAGGTATTAGTATAGGTATATTAGTCAAATAGAAGTTTTTAATTCTTTATAATTTTTTTTTTCTAGGTTCTTTTTCTGTTTTTAAGTTTACGTTTTTATGTGTACAATAATTTTATGTGTACAACTGTGTGGCAATACTTAAAGCACGCCTCCACACTGGTAGTTATTCCAAAAATATTAGCGGTAGATGGAGAAGCCTGTCTCTGTGCGTAACTCAATTCTGATCTATCTACTAATGGGTCAATTTTCTATTAAGCACGCAAAATGTCTGTGAGAATGCTCTCAAACGACACTTCTTCGTCTCGTTTCTTCATCTCCCATTGATCACAGTTGACTACAATCGCCGCTCTAAATTGTATTTCAAACTCTATTCTCAGCAAATAAGGTACTAATTTCCATATCTCTGCATTCCAGTGCGCACTTCCAAATTGCATCAACGCGAACGGCACTCGTTCTCCCTTCTACCTTCATGCACCCGAAAGGGAGAAGCGCAACTCAGTCCAGGAACGCCGAGGGTCTCTCCCTTCCACCGTGGGGTCCATCAGCTCGGCACGGTCCGGACCAGCTGATGGATTGTACGTGAACCCTATGCAGAGGGGCAATTCTGCCAGCATTACGCATCATAGTTCTTCAGGGGAGGAGAGTTCAGGTAAATAGATGCTTGTATAAAAGCTAGTTTTACTCCTAGGTGGCGCAGTGAGGTGCATTTGCTGTGCAAGAGATTCCAGGTTTGATGCCAAGGTCGGGCGAAACAGGTAGCCTGTGTGCTTTCCCCATGCCACTATTCCCATACACTAAAAAGTACTTATATAATATCATTTCAAATATTTGTTTGTTTGCATCTTTGAGAAACACAAATACATCAAAATCGTGTCCCTAACTCATATAATTATAATGTATATCATTAACTCTATAACTTTAGATAGAAACTTAAAATCCTTTTACTATTTCTATTTCTTTTATCTCTAATGTAATTTGCATATGTAATGTCAACAAACCTCGATTTATTTTTTGTTTTTTTTTTCCCTCTTGTATTTACCTTTTTTTTTTTTGTATTCACAACACGTAGCATTCTCCTTTTTATATATAAATATTTTGTTATGGTAATAAGTGGATAATGCTGTTAGTAGTATAATTAGAACTACGTAAGTCTATAAACTATGTAACATTACTATAATTTATATTGTACTACTGTTTGTTATCCCAAATAAATAAATAAACTAAAACAACCAAAACTTCAACTCATTCGAAAATAAACTACGAACTACACGACCAATGAAATCGAAATTTCTCGTCATAAAGCACGGAATAGGCTTTTGCTTTCCAATAAGATGAGAGTGAACGAAAGTAAAAATAACCGGAACTCTTACATAGCACAAGGTCGCGGGTACCCGTTACTGACGTCAGAACAGGTTTGAGAAGCTCACCGTAGTTTGTGCGTTGATAATGATGATTGAAGATGACATATGACGTAGAGAAGTTAATGACGGTGTAAATATGTGCCTTATGTATTCTAGTCGTTATTGAGTATACGAAAATATTCATCATAGTGTAGTGGACTTACAAATATTATGTAATAATAAAATTTTGAACATCATACACAGCGCCATCTAGTCTCAAACTAAGCTAATGTTTGTTTTATGGATACTAGACAACTGATATAAATTATATAAATAACTTCTTTTTAGGGTTCCGTAGTTCTGACTAGGAACCCTTATAGTTTCGTTATGTCCGTCTGTCTGTCTGTCTGTCCGAGGTTTTGCTAAGAGACCGTTAGTAGAAGAAAGCTGTAATTTTTTAGGAGTGTGTATATCAATTACGTCGACAAAGTGGTAATATAAAATGTTGGAAAATATTTTTTTTTAGGGTAGCTCCCATACATGTGAAGTGGGGATGAATAATTTTTTTTGTCGTCTACCCCATCGTGTGGGGTATCGTTGAATAGGTCTTCTAAAATGACTGGGGGGTTACTAACATTATTTTTCGATTCAATGGTCCATTTACGAAATATGAAACTTAAAAGAGAAAATTTTTGTTTCAGTAGGGCGTCTCCCCCCCTCTAAAAGCTAAACTGCTGGCTTGAAAAACTGGAAAAATTCATGATGATAGTGCATTTTATGAACTTTAAATGAAAATTAGAGCGATTTAGATAACTTTATTAGTTTAGCAGTAATAGTCATTGAACTTGGGTATTGGATAATTTTGTACCAAATACAAAATCCTTTGCATTAATCCTTTATAGTGACGAAGATAAAGTAGTTGCTTGTTTTGTTTTCTATAAATACTGCGCTTCTCAACAAAAGGACATAAGCGGTGTGAAGATACGCTCTTTTGCTGCGAAACCCTACATTGAGCATGGTCCGACATGCTCTTAACCGGTTTTTGTAAATACATACTTATAAATGAATTACACCCAGAAACAGAACAAATAATTGTGATCATCACATAATTGAATGATCTGTCACATAATGATTTGTCCTGGGTGGGAATCGAACCTACGACCTCTGTCTCAGCAGTCAGGGTCACTAACCACGAAGCCACGGAGGCTTCAATAATGTTTTCAGAGTCATAGTAATCAGATAATATATCAGATACAATACATTTAGCCAGGGTCTGGGTCTTAGATGATAGGAGGGCCAGGAGACATCAAAACAGTGCATTATATTCTGGCGCAACTTTTACCTGCAGACTCTGCCAAAGACCTTGTTCCTTCCTTCTTCCCTTCGGGAAAAACGCGTGACACTTCTTTGTTTTTATTTTTGGGACGTAGGGAAGTTTAACGATATAAGTACTGGGTGGCGCAAAAGTAGTGGCACTAAAGAAAATGCTTTTTTTTTTTTTATTATACATTTTCTGTCATTCTGTTGTTGAAAATTGTGTAGTGAACAAATGTAAAATACACTGAAAATAAACATGGACCGTTTTACTTTTCAAGAACGTGGAATATCAGTGATAAGAACACAACGTGAATTTCGTCGACGATTTCCCCACCGTCCGGCACCGATTGGTCGCACAATTCGACGCTTTGCCACACACCCACTAAAAGTTACTGTATGGTGTGGCATCTGTGTTGACAGAGTGATCGGACCCTATTTTTTCGAAGACGCTGGAGGCAATGCGATAACTGTCACTGGAGAACGCTACAGAACCATGTTACGTGAGTTTTTGATACCCAGTTTGGACGAATTGGGGCTGGAGCACATCTGGTTTCAACAAGACGGCGCTACGGCACACACAGCGCGCGACACTATGGACTTAGTGAGGGACGCTTTTCCAGGCCGAGTTATCTCTCGTTTTGGCGATTTGCCTTGGCCTGCAAGATCACCCGATCTGACCAGTCCAGACTTTTTTCTTTGGGGTTTTTTGAAATCTCGGGTGTATGTGAACAAGCCACAGACTCTCGCAGCTCTAAAAGAAAACATTCGTCAAGAAATAACGAACATATCGCAGGAAGTGTTACGGCAAGTTATGCAAAATGTCATAAATAGGGCTCAAATGTGTATCAACTCTGGAGGTCACCATTTAAAAGACATCATCTTTAAATCCTAATGGTACGAAATTTAATGGCACAAATATACATTTAAAAAAATCTAAATCTAGTTTTCTAATTTAGAAAAAATGTTATAGCTGAACCAAATAGGGTCTTTACTTTTGCGCCACCCGTTACTTGTGCATATTTCTCGATATTAAACGAACGCAAATACTTATATTGTCAAAGGAGTCATCCCCGGGGTGGTCAGCCAACGTTGCATTTTTACTTTTCATATATTTAAATTCTTCATAATACTTATATATTTATATTTCATAACATTATTTTTGCACCTACCATTTTCTTCTCTGCGTCACCATAAGGTTGGCAGGTAGACAATGCCCTTGGCATTAAGCCCACCATTGCACCATTATTGTGTATAAAGATTTTAAATAAATAAAATAAAATATTATTATTATTTTTGTGTTAAATGTTTATTAGCGCAATAATAGAATTTTCTATGAGGAAAGCATTTGCTACGTAGCGACTGTTATAGCGGTGCAGGCCTGAGGAGTTAGAATAGCGAGCGCCGACTGTCAGTACGCCGAACGTCATGCTAGCGCCGGATGTGTGACATGTCCTATACATTCCAGTCCATTACAAATCATGCTCAGTTTTAGAGGACGCATAATCCTATTCTTATCCTTATTCAATCACTTTAATAACACAAGTTTATTAGGTAACGAAGGTACATCTATAACAATTCTCAGAACTTTTCCACACCATTTCACATTTTTTATTTAATTTCACGCCTATCAGTAGTTACAGATGTAATTGTCTACATAACATAATCCGATTACAACAATACACTGGTCATAGGCGTGAACGATAGAGCGCATCTAATAACTGTATGACGGAAATGACTAGCCAGGAAGCGCACGCGCAGCTTTAAGTAATGCTTCACCTCATTAAGCAGTTACTTTCCTGCCGCCGAAGCGGACGGACGTGTGAACGATTAGAGTTCTTCTAATTGTTTGTAATGGATGTGGCAAAGAGATCGGTGATAGAAGACTGGCTGGATGTTATTGATGTAGATTACGGTGTGTTTTATATTGTTTATGTTCAATTGTAGTGATATGGATTGCACTGTATAGGTAGTGTATTGCAATTTTAGAAAATATATTATCTACAGCTTTAACATACATATATTTTTTAATCTATCACACTATGTACCTACTCAAAAATACCTCGCATCCTCAATAGAAGAAGAAAAAAAAGAGTAAAAACTGTAAGAACTACTTCGATCAACAATTTCGACATTAAGCTAACATAGCCATTGTTCTTGAATATTGCATGAAAATAATAAAAGTGAATTATGAAAAATCATTCTTCAGAGTAACACCAAAGGTTCAGTATCAAAAATGTTTCAAAAGTTCTAATTATAAATAATACATATTTATGAAACCATCCATGCATTGAAATACATATCCACTAGTCCTAATTCCGTATTCGAAACAACATAATTATACTAATCTCCGATGGTAAAACATTACGTATTCCTGCTCAGGTAGCTTGAAATAACCAAGCGGTAAATCGGGTACTTAATAGAACTCTGTCGAAGAAAAACTTAAGGAAGTTACGTTGCAGGTAACATTATGTGCGAGTAAACAAGTATTTTGCAATAATCGCCCTTAATAATATAATGTTAGATCTACATAACGTAATTTTTTTAAGGCTATCCTTAAAAAAATATAGGTAATATTAAAATATAATATTTTATCACATTCTCACGGAGCCTAGTTCCAAATTAAGCAATTATTTTCGCCTGTGTTATGGATACCAAACAACTGATATACTATTTAAATTTTTTTTTTATATAATAACAAACATATTATACATAAATTACATCCAGACACAGAACAAACAATCATGTTCATCACACAAAGATTTGTCCTGGGTGGGAATCGGACCCACGACCTCCGGCTTAGCAGTCTGGATCACTAACCATTAGACGAACAGGCCATTCAAATATCCGTAACTACTTTATTTTGGTTCTTAGCTTGTTCCGCTTCGGACGCAGACGGCGCTGGTTCAGGAGGCTGGTTCTTACACAACAACGGCAATTCGGGCGCTCCAGCGGCTCTGTACCAGCGCGTCAGGGATCTGTTCCATACCCGCTCGCCTGGACCAAGAGTGCCTGCTGAAGGGCAAGAGGCTCCGGCAATGACTGGTAAGATTTATTCCAGCACTTCGCTCTTTTTTACCACTGCCAATTAAGTGTCATATAAACTATATATAAGAATTTCACTGACTTCATCGAATTTCATTGTAATAAGGTCGAAAATCATTTGTCCACGAAAAAAAACCTTTGCAATACAATGCAATGGTATGACAGCACCGGGCGCTGGCCTTAAGTTATAGATGTGATCATCAGACACTTCTCTTATTCTTAGAATTGGGTTTGTTATAATGTTTGTAGGAGAAAAATGAATATTATATTGGTGCTAGTGGTGAAACAGGGCCTTAAAATGCAAAATAGATTAAATTTTCTGGATTGATTTTCTAGAGAGAGAGACTGCTAAGTGGTAAGAAGTAGTAGACATTATAAAATAAATAAATCTCTAACTTTCCATGATAGCAGATGCAGTGATAGAGGAGTCTGTGATTCAGTTTGGATATAATAAACCACTTTACACATACAATATTGTCAATTTTGTTTCAAAGATGACGCAACTCTTGATTAGTTTCTTAGATTGAAGAAGCAACTTGAGGTAATAAAATCTGGTAGAATCAGATAGGACACTATTATGAGGAAGTTAACGTCCAAGAAAATGTTAAGAGTCTCTATCCTATTACTGTTCAGGATCAATGCAGTCAGAAGAACCGGAGCCGGACTCAATAGTCGAGACCGGTAAGGAGAGCTAAAGACAATACACTCCATATACAACTGCTTTATGTTATATAACAGTTGCCACAGCTTCCACAGCATTTCATTTACACGTGACGTTTTCAAGCTGCTGTAAAGCTCTTCAACGATGATTTAAGACCAATCCAATCCATCGGAATTCGGAGAAGTTCGTATGCTCAGTGAAAAAAAAGCATAAAGTAAAATCCGTTAGCAGTTTTCAATCTAATGTTAATTGGTACGAGATCAAAATTGTCCATGAAGTATTATAGGCTTTATTCACTGAATGTGCGAATTATTCACGAATAGTTTTTGAAGCGAGCTTACGCCTTGCATTACTGCTTCGCTTGTTTTTAATGATTACCTATATTGTAAATTTTGTCCAGTGAAAGCAGAAATTCATGGATCTGCAGAAGCTACGACTGCTCAAGAGCAATCTGATAGCGACAGTGGTGCAGAAGCCACAAGACGTGATCACCATTATGAAGATATTTACTTGCCTAGAGAGGAACATCCGAGGCGAAGGTTGGTAACCACAAGTAGTTTTAATTCTAAATGAACAATCAAGCAACATTACATTTTATATGATAGTATAGAAGACTAGGGACTTTGATAAAATTACGAATGTTCTCGTCAAAGTAGCAAATAAATAATTTGAAATTTCTTTTTTCAATAAACGGTTTGCCGATTTGTGGGCTATTTCCCATTGGTTGGGGATTCATCAACACTACATTTACATACGAAATTCCTGTTACCTGTTGTATTTCAATCCTTTTCAAAAACTTCTTCTCTCAAAATCTATTTGTCGTGGTAAACTTTACAAACACAAACGAGCAGCTCAGTATAAGCTAGTTTTCCTCACTGTGCCCTTATATTGAACGCCAGACCGCAGTCATTTTTACCACCAGACACCAGATTTTTATTGTTTGACATGGCGTTTAAGATTTCTTCTAAGTCGTTCCTTCAATGCTTAGGACTACTCACTCCGTCGGTCATGTAATTAACTGCCCTTCTCCATGTCTCGATCTTTGGTCATTCTAAGGGCTTCGATTCCTCCGCAGCCCACTGCCTCTATCCTTTTTAACATCGGCCCCATGACTTTTTTCATAGTAACTAGTTTATCAAGAAGAAGAAGAAAGCAAATTATAAATTTAAGAAGAAGGCGTTAGGGCTAACCCTAACGCCTTCTTGTAAGTTCAAATACAGTCATTACTCTAAACTAATGACTGTGTTTTGAACTAACAATCAAGAGTTCTGCATGTATGTTACGATTAATAAACAAGACAATCATCACAATACACAGTTCAATAAACAATAGTCTGTGTCGACTTTAAACAAAAGTGTTTCATTGCATTTTAGTGTTGGAACAACATGTAGAGTAGTCGTAGACGTTTGATACAATGATATATAATTACAAAAAGAAATGCTCTCTAGTGAACTATGTGATTAAAAAGATTATTTTTATCCTAAATTGGTTCCGAAGGAGCAGTTCTCGTGATTCTGGGAGTCACAGCCGTCCTGGAAGTGCTGCGCTTGTGGTGGACTATGACACCAGAGATAATAATGATACGTGAGTTGTATAAGTTTTTAAATAGGAGTAAAATATATTGTGTACCTATCGCTCGCTGTGGCGGAAATTAGGTGAGGCCTATGATCAACAGTGGACGTCATTGGGCTGATATGATGATGATGATTGTGTGATAGTTAAAATCAATATTTAATTAATTATTAATCTATTTAACGCCACGCCATAATGACATATCTATGCCCTGGGGGTTTACTCTTAATTTTGACATTCGATTAGTCGGTTTTGATGTTGCTGTCAAATATTTTAAAGTGACAGCGACCATATCTAAATTTCCTTACATTTCAAATGTTGAAATTCAGAGTAAGCTCCTTTACGCCAAGCCAATTCAAGGGTTTCAGGAAATTCAGTTTTTAAGCCGACACAGTGAATGTAACACATAAAAGTATTGATTTAATATCTTTACCTTGTTTTTTATGGACCTGTGTTTTGTCGGTGGCGTACAGGGCACGCCTGTCTTTCTTGAATATAGACGACATTGGCATTTAAAGGTTAAATACTAAATAACTCTTATGTTACACTAACATTAAATCTGCCTACAATTACAATATTTTTGCCTGTCCATTACATTCACTTTTGTCATTCTCATGCACAATTATTAACCAAACAGGTTAATAATTGTGCATGAGCCTTCATGAAATAATGAAACAATCTTAAGGATCTTAGGGACTTGAGTCTAATCTAATCTTGAGTTGAATCCACATTAGTCACATTTAATTAAATTTATATTAAGGCTACATTTAATTAAATGTGACTAATGTGGATTAAGGCCCCTAAAAGACTCAAGTCCGATTATTTCAAGACGATTCTCTGATGTTAGGTCTGTAAAACCTTGATGATAGTAGTCAATATTTTGCTGGTTATTCAAGAGAGCGATGGTGGCTGAATGGATAAGTGATCGGCATGCAAATCATGCGGTCCAAGTTCGATTCCGACCAGCAGCACCAATGTGGATTTCACTTTGTGGAATTTATATGTACTAGTCATATGACTTCATCTGCTAAAGGTGTAGGAAAACATCGTGAGAAAACCCACATACCCTAGAAGAAATTATAAGAGTATGTCTGATCCACTAGCCCGCAATTGGCCAACGTATTTGGATTATTGTTTAAATCCTCTCAGCTCTGTAGATAGGACAGAGGAGACCCGGAGCCCAGCAGTGAGACATTTACTGATGATGATGATTCAATAGTTCCAAAAGATTCTGAACCAGCAATTATCACAATAAAACTTATGTTCTATAATACATTATGCATTATTTTTTAATACAGCGCAAACAAGGAATATGATGAGGTTGCATCACCAGCACTGGAAGCTCAAACCAAGTCGACCATAGCCAACAAGCTAGCCGCACTGACACATAAGGCACACAACTTTGTAAGTTTCAGAATTATAAATAATAACGGCTTCTAGCCCATGTAAATAATAAATAATATATATCCATGTACCATGATGAGTGGAAACTGCAGATTTCATATATCATCATCTTCTCATATCACTGCAATCCGGAATACAGGCTTTTCTTCGCTCTTGGTAATTTATTTTAAGCTTACAAAACTGCAGTCTTTCGCAGAATATGTTCACTGCATATTTCATACCTTGTCTTCTTATCGTTAGGGCTTGAAGCAGACCCTGGTATTGAAATTTATTAAATTGCCCTAAAGGCTTCCGACTTGACTTAACGATGACCATATTAAATGGTAGATACTGACTTAGGCTTTAGTTCTTCTTTATATTATTGTGTACCAGCTGACCCGAGATGTTGTCTTGTCATTTTATTCAAATTGGAATAGTATACTAATAATTATTATTTCTATTGTTGTATATGTTTGTTATGTTTTATGATCTTTATAACATGTTGTTTATTGTAATGCTTATCGATACACAA
Source organism: Laspeyria flexula (assembly GCA_905147015.1). Classification (NCBI taxonomy): domain Eukaryota; kingdom Metazoa; phylum Arthropoda; class Insecta; order Lepidoptera; family Erebidae; genus Laspeyria; species Laspeyria flexula. Next base: position 2,216,814 of record LR989964.1, on the reverse strand, counting down.
CATTGTTAGGTTTATTGCCTATTGCCTGGCCCGTAAATAACTAATGCTAATAGCCTTCTACAAAGTATTAGAAGACATTATAAAAAAGAAAACCGGTTAAGAGCATGTCGGACCATCCTCAATGTAGGGTTCCGCAGCAAAAGAGCATATCTTCATGCCGCTTGCGTTACAACTAAATGAAAACGTAGCCCGTTTGTACAGCGCCATCTAGCGGCAGTATTGAAAAACTTATGATTTATTATATACTTGATATTTTTAAATTCAAGTCTTTACCCGTTATAAACAAGCAACTAACTACTTTATCATAGTCACTATAAAGGATTAATGCTAAGGATTTTGTATTTGGTACAAAATTATCCAACACCCAAGTTTAACGACTATTACTGTTAAACTAATAAAGTTATCTTAACCGCTATACTACTATTCATTTAAATGTTAATTAAATTCATGAAATGCACTATCATCATGAATTTTTTCAGATTTTTCAAGCCAGCAGTTTAGCTTTTTAGTTTTTGTACGTCATAGGGGTCACCACATTTCCCAAAGCTTGGTCCAATTCACGATTAGTCCAATGTTCAAAAAATTTTTTTGTTTATGACGTATATTTACATCTTTTAGGGTTATTATATTATTATACCTTTGATCACAAATACATACATCATAGTTCTTTTTCCCTTATCTTTGGACAATTTTTTGAACATTGGACTAATCGCGAATTGGACCAATCGCGCCTAAAGGTATTAACTTCGGTAAGCGTAACAAACATCATATCAGTATCACTATGTTTTCATCATCATCATTATATCAGCCCAACGTCGTCCACTGCTGGAAATAGGCCTCACCTGGTTTACGCTACTGCGAGCGGTCCAGTAACGCCTGCAGCTAACGGCCGCCAACCAAGACCGGTCGTCGGTCCATCTGGTGATCTGGTGCTTTACAATGTAAAAACTAATTAATGTAATCTTTCCTCCAGGCCAGCCGCATATCTTCAGCAGCAGGCAGTCGCCGTGCCTCAGTATCCGACGAAGCCATATTAGTGCAAACAGCTTCAGCTTCCTCAGGAGTTTCTTCTGGAGGTAGCTCTGGAGATGAAGCGCCTCCGCCGCCGCCGCCGCCCCCTGCTCTGCATGCAAATGGATTAGCACCCCCACCTCCACCACCACCCCCAGTTGTGTTGGAAGAACCAGCTTTAAAACCTTCGGAGCTGAGGAGCAGACTTGGTAAGTCTTTTCTATCATCTCATGATAAAGTGAAATATAAGTGTCTCTTGCAAACGATGTGCAAAATCGGTGGAAGTGATTATGACACTGGAAGATATGGTCAAAATTACCTTATCCTTAGATTTTAGATTAATAGGTTTCTATCAATCAATAATAATGTATCTATTAAAATATTTTCTTCCCAGCGTCAACAATCTTTGATATATCACAATTTATTTATTTATTTTCATAGTCATTTGTTATGATTCCAATACTCGTAGTTCTGTGAGACTTGTAACAATGAAAGTGTAAGCCTATAAGCCTGCCTCGATAAATAGACTATACAATACTATAAGAATTTTTCAAATTGGACCAGTAGTTCTTGAGATTAGTGTGTTCAACCAAACAAACAAACTCTTAGATTTTAGTATCAAGAAGCTAAGTCCTCAATATATAATATAATATAATAATATAATATTCTACCACATTCACACAGCGCCATCTAGTCCCAAAGTAAGCAATTATATTTGCTTGTGTTATGGGTACTAAACAACTGATATACTACATAATTATTTTTTTCTGTAATACCTACATATTATAGATAAAACACCCAGACACAGAACAAACCTTTATGCTCATCACACAAAGATTTGTCCTGGGTGGGGATCGAACCCACGACCTCCGGCTTAGCAGTCAGGGTCACTAACCACTAGACCAACAGGCCAGTCAAATGTCAAATGTCAATGTCTTCATACAATATCAGTTTTTTTTAGTTACTGTGAATGCTCATAGTATTTGGCTACTGAACAAGATCTTCTAAGCCTAGCCCTAGTATACTTTTTGTCCAATAGTTGTATTTTTGTATTCTCATTCATTCATTTCTTGTACAGAAACAGATGATTTCTTTAAAAACAAAAATTAGATTTACTCCTACCCTAATTTAAAAAAATCTCGTGTCACTGGGTTTGTGCTCGCACTCCTCCGAAATGACTCGACCAGTGTTAGTGTTTTGTTTTTTCATATATTTGGTTGCAAAGTATTTTTCATCGCGATGTCCACAAATACTTACGCAATGACAGACAGTTACAGCGTAGATCAGAGTTAAAAACCAAAATTCGCGAAATCACCACGCAGGAAACACAACAAATTTGCATTACATATAACTTTGTCTACCTAACTCTGTCTTAATTAGAAAACTTTGACACTGTCTATTTAATATTTATACGAAGAAATTAAATGTAACTGTAAGTAAATGAGTTAATTCACTTTCTACAAGTAATGGGTACTTAGTAACGTTCTAGTTGTATACAGTCGAAACAATAAAAGTAAATATAAGTCGGTGGGGAATAAACTGAGATTTACTTTCCATTTTAAAGAGCTTGTCTTAGCGAATGTCCGGCGTAGTGCCGACAATGAGCTGCATTTTAATTGTTTATATCATTTGTTGACAACGTTACGTTATCAAAGAATATTTTGTGACGAATTAATCATCATTAGCATCCTATTAAGTCCCACTGCTGGGCTCGGGTCTCCTCTCCTCTAACTAATGATTTATATAGTGACTATGATTTATTTAGTGATCAAATAGTCTATTTCTTGTGAACTTTTTCATACCTATGGATTTTATTCGGAATCACTGATTTTTCATCAAAAATATTGTTCCAAATTCCATTTCCAATTCCATTAACTAAATTTAAAAAAATTACATTGTTATAATATCTCATTGAATTAAAAAAAAACTAGTCTTTTTTTTTTACATACGGCTTACGGTTTCGTTTTTTATACGGCTTACGGTTTCATTTTTCAATGCGCTTAAATTAAATTACTTTCATTTTCTGTGAATACTCTTCTTATTTGCTATATGACTCGGTGTGTGTGTTTGTATTTATTTTAATTTTATAATAATACAAATACAATCATAATTAAATCATTTATCCTTCCTTATCCTGTCACGCGACATGCAAATAATAATATAAATAAAGAAACAATTTAAAAACATCTTAAACTCTTAAAATAAGCAAGTTATTATACTAGTGATATGCCTTTTTTATACCACGTTGATGATAAACAAACTTACGGCCTGCATGCTGGTATTACCGTAGCCTATAGTCGCCTGCAACAGTAGGTCATCATATGCACGTTGTCAACATTTCAAAAAGCTATTTACTATCGATACGTCGATGTCCCTGTCAAATGTTTGAACAAGTAAATATAATTAAAAAAATAAAATAACCCGACTGCAAAAACATCAACAGATAAGCAACGCACTAAAAAAACTGAAAAATTGTTGTAATTATTATTCCTGATTAAATTTAAATATATTACAATAATTATGTATATATTTGTAATCACCATTTGATTCCCTTTATTTTGATACTCTACTCGATAGGTTTGGTTAAAAAAATAAAATTAACTACTTGCAATTTGACACCATTAAATGATGTATAATCCCTTTTTGAATATATGTAATCTCCTTTTGATTCCCTTTATTTTGATACCCTACTCGATACGTTTGGTTAAAAAAAAATTCTAACTTCTTACAATTTCTTTTTATCTAAGGACACTTGGGTTTTTGAGAAGAATCTAATGATACCTTAATTGTCCAAATCCATCCAGCCGTTTGGAAGAAACGTGGGAATAAAGAAATTTACAAACATACAAGATACGTGCGAAAAACAATACTTGTCTGTCAGTCGGGTAAAAACTCAGAACAACCATATTTAAATTAACAAACATCTGACAGCAAGACAGCAGAAGTTCAAATAGAGTTCCCGAATCTTACAGTTATTCAAAACTTTCTGAGTGTCTCCTTAAATTAGTCATGTTACACACTCTTTATGTATATTAAGTACATATACTAGCACTTAATATACATATAAACAGTATGTACACATAATATGTAGCGTAGCCCAGATATCGAAAGCAGTGGAAATCCATTAATTATTGCGTGAAAGCAACACCGACGCAGCGACCCATTAAACTGAAAGTCGATGTCTAATAGCCATTGATCGAAATTAACATTATTATTAGACACCGTTTAGCTATATAGCAACATTTTAGTTAATCACTTAGGTACTACGTTTTAGGGTTCCGTGTATGGCAAAACAGAACTCTTATAATTTCGTTCTGTTCGTCAATAACAGTTTGAGTAAAACCGCTGTGACAGCGGTTTTACTCAAAAACTATTCAATAAGTATTTTGTTGATGAAATTTGGAGAATAGATGTCTTGTGTGGGCGATATTGTCGAATATCAATAGTTTATGTATTATTTAGTACTTATTTATTTATTGTTGCAAGTAGACGGTGCGGTGCAAGGCTTTAATGGTATGGAATAGATAATTAATTAATGAATAATGTATTTCTATATCTTTTGCATGCCTTAAGGTAAAATATGGCTGAACACTGTTTTCTTTTCGACACCATGTATATATGTATTGTACTGTACCTATATATGTACCCATATTTGCGAAATAAATTTATCTTTATCTTTTATGATCTCTTCAAACAACGGTGTCCAAGCTTCTAAAATTTTAATACATTTTTGACAAAAAAATAACTTTGTATAAAAACTATTGGAATCGATTCTGCTACTGATTCTGAATAGACTACTTTCAGGTTTCATATTAAGTAGAAATAAAGATATAAGTACATCAGGGGCTTATTCTGAATTTCAACATCCGATTGGTCGGTTTAGAGGTCGCTGTCAAATGTAAGGAAATTTAGGTATGTTCGTCATCGAGATCAAAACCGACTAGATTAAAGTCAAAATTCAGAGTAAACCCCAGGTCCGTACTTAAACGTTCTAATGTCAACTTACAGATAAATAAAACATCAAATAAAAATGATGCTGCCCATTACAAGTGCACACTTCACTTGGTAGAAAGTATTGACTGTTAGAGAAACATTTATGTTTATGAACGGAAAAGCTTGTTGCTTTATTTTATGACATAAAAGGCATAACATAACATAGCATAGCTTCAAGCGTATTCCACCGAAGGGTAGTTAATTGTGCATTTCATTTACATTATGACAGCTATTTTTGATCCCGTGTAATGGGAGATGAGAGCGAACCTGTTACTATTACACAATATCGTAAGGAAAACAAACTCCATACTCTATATCATCCGTAAAGCATTCAAGTGTCTCACACCACAAACATTTATCAAGCTATACAAGACTTATGTAAGACCTCTCCTTGAATGACAATAAACACCTACGAGGTCATCCACAAAAACTTTGGGAAAATACATCAAATAAAAAACCAATGAAACAGTTCCTGCCTAACAGAGGAAGGCATGGAACAGACTACCGGAAAGTGTTGTCATGGCTCCCACTTTAAACGCATTCAAGAACAGATTGGATAAAGAAAACATCTCCAAACTATTTGACACACACGCATCAGCTAACTAGCTGCTAGTGTGCTATACCAATAATAATAATAATCAGCACATTTATATCCTCCGATATGACACTGATAATTTCAAGACAGAAAAAATGTCTGTGTGTGCTCTTTGTGTACGTGAATTTCAAATGAGCACACGAACAAAGATGTGACCATGTAGTGACAGATTAAGAATACATAATGTCTCCATCCCATGTCAACCCGTGGTTGTCGTAAAATGCGACTAAGGGAGTAACCTTGCAGACAAGAGCACTGTGAGAAAAGGAAATTTCGAAACATAACCTATACCAACACGTCAGGCTAGCGTATTAAATTCCGTCCACATATTTTCCCGTGCCCAGCAGTGAGACGTTAACTGGTTGAAATGATAAGGATGACACAGAAAAAATACAAATTCATAGGTATCTAAATGCAGTTGTAAAAGCCACTATTAAAATAATAATAATTTGTACATTTCCTCATCGAGAATAAACACAAAAAAGTCTCAGTATAATTTATTATGACACTGTTTGATTAAAAAATGATCTGCTAGTTTCGACATACTCTTGTTATAAGGTAGGTGCGGCCTTCAAACATTAAGTTTCACAGAATGAGGCAATAAATGGACTTCCTTTCCCATGATGAGGTTACGTCACGGCATTTCTTTGTAGGTTACATTCAGTATGTACAAAAACATTTTAAGATGATATGAATGCACTAGCACCTACTGGTAAGATAGTGTTTATGTCTGTTAAGTTGCGAGTTCGTTACCCGCAACTTAACAGTCCAGTTCGAGGAATGTGTGATTAATATAATATGTATGTATAATATGTAATTTATCTATAATATGTATGTATTTACAAAAAAAAAATGTATTTAAGTAGTATATCAGTTGTTTAGTACCCATAACACAAGCAAATATAATTGCTTACTTTGGGACTAGATGGCGCTGTGTGAATGTGGTAGAATATTATTATTATTAATAATAATATTTTCACATATTCATACAGTGCCATCTAGCTCCAAATTAAACAATTATTCGTACACATATTATAGATAAATTACACCCAGACACATAACAAACAAAATGCTCATCACACAAAGATTTGTCCTGGGTGGAAATCGAACCCACGACCTCCGGCTTAGCAGTCAGGGTCACTAACCATTAGGCCAACAGGCAATTGTTTATCGGGCTGAAACGGAGCTACAGTTTCACTCGAAGTTCAAATGTGACCGATAATTTCTCGAAATCTTTTTTTTATTCGACTTTTGAATTTTATTCGTCTTACAAAGTAACTCTTATGTGATTCATAATAAGGTTCAGCATGTTTTAACGGGCAATCCGTAACTGATAAATTTCAATCCCATCATTAGCATCATAAATAGTAGCACACTAACGTGAAATATGACACATCCCTCTCCCAAAAACTAATCCATTATTATAAAATAACAAGTAAAATAAATGTACAACAGAAATTTAAACAGAAAAACTTTTAATTTTAACAGAATTACAATTAGAAAGCACACCAAATATTCCACTAGGCCATTAATAAAACAGCATATACAAAAGTAAAATTAACATTCAGGCGCTAACTGAAGCCGTCTCACTCTGTTAATTGAAACTCTTGAATTTATTAATTAAATGCACCCGTTTCTCTTGCAATACTTACTAGCTAAGATTATTTCTTGTCAACAGAGTAACTGAAAGAAAAATCACTGCCGGTATACTATGTTGATCTTTATTTCATAATACTTAAAAGAAGAACAGAAAGCCGTACTTTTCTATTCTTCTTGTCACTTACTTAGTATCAATTTACAAGAGCGAAATAGAGAGTGAGAATGGATTCCACCGCGTGCAGTCGCATTCCCGCTCTCGCTATAGTAAATGAGTGCTCTATGTGACAGAAGGGGATAGAATCCGTTCAAGGCCCTGATTCTGACTCGTCGGATTGCGCATCGTAAACTTTTTAGAATCTTAGAACGACGTATTTTTACGGCTTAAGTTAATATTTACTGTTGGAAAATAGTCAACCCTATAGACAATTATAAACAGATTCACTTCCGACCGAAAATTTTCCGACAGTTCAGAATCAGGGGGGCTGGTTTCAGGTTCAGTTCCTAGCGAAAATATCTGACAAGCTGTGAATGTGATTTATCCACGTACAAAAGGTGTACCTATATCACTTACATTTCAATCAATCAATCAACATTCGTTGTCTGTTAAATGTTTTCAAACATTTCGCCAGCTATGCTCGATCATACAAACACTGGCTGAATGCTAAAACGGAAAATTTTATGACAGAAAAATTCAATATCTATAGTTTTTGACCGAACCTAGGAACAACATGCAGCGGTCACCGAAAACGTCATCATCATCACAGAATTATATAAATTTCCTCCACATTCTTCGGAGAAGACACGTGCCCAGCAGTGGGACGTTTATGGGTTGAAATGATATGTATCTTATATTATTTCTTCTGACCGGATTTCAGTCGGAAAGTCTAGTAACTTACACAGGAGATAATGTTGTTAACCAGAAAGTATGTACACAGTATTTCATAACGAGTTTCAGCAGTTTAACAGAGTTTATAATCGGTCGATATTGACATCGATTTGACAAATATTTCGCCAAAACATTCATCATTATCATCATTACGAGCCATAAATTAATGTCCCATAGCTGGGCATGGGTCTTCTACAAAAATTTTGGAGGGAATTTAGCCTACTATACCACTCTGGCTAGACGGGTTGGTATAGGATTTTGTTACAAATTTTCCTTTTCTCGCAGTGCTCTTTATGGGGTAGTGACAAAGATGTGTTCTTAATCCTTCACTTCAATTCTTGAAACGAATACATGTTTAAATATGATTTAGTTCAATATAATATATAATATTCTACCACATTCACACAGCGCCATATAGTCCCAAATTAAGCAATTATAATTGCTTGTGTTATGGGTACTAAACAACTGATATACTACTTAAATACATTTTTTTTTTGGTAAATCCATACATATTATAGATAAATTACACCCAGACACAGAACAAACTTTCATGTTCATCACACAAAGATTTTTCCTGGGTGGGGATCGAACCCACGACTTTCGGCTTAGCAGTCAGGGTCACTAACCACTAGACCAATAGGCCAGTCTTTTAGTTCAATAATTTTAATCTATTAAGCAAATCAACACAGTTAATGATTACGATCAAAAACTGGAAGTGTAATCGGCGTGAAAAACGCGAGTCGCTTAGCCATACTTCTCTATAATTATACGTGGCATTAAGCTTGACACATGAGTAACTTTAAATGGCCGATGGCGTGTAATATTACAAGAATTTGTAACTATTAATTAACACTATAAAATGTAAGATGTTTAGACAGCATACATGCTATCACAGTGTATTATAGGTATTTTTGTAATTATACGATTCGCGAGATGCGGAAGGGTAAAACCCAGCCGCCAACCGTTGTTTTCTGCCTTTGCAGATGAAGTTAAAAATAAATTTAATTTCAAAAATTCATATGTGCAAGTAGGTTTTGTTTAAGAGGGGGATTTAAGTGATGTGTGCACTTGTATTGGGCAGCGTCACTTTTATTTGATGTTTTATTTATGTATAAATTGATGTAAGTATATTAGATAATTTACACGTTTAAGTACGGACCTGGGGGCTTACTCTGAATTTCGACATTAATCTAGTCGGTTTTGATGTCGATGACGATCATACCTAACTTTCCTTACGTTTGACAGCAACACCAAAACCGACCAATCGAATGTTGAAATTCAGAATAAGCCCCTGATGTACTTATATCTTTATTTCTACTTAATATGAAATCTGAAAGTAGTCTATTCAGCATCAGTAGCTGCTATCCGAATCGATTCCAATAGTAATATATATAATAATAATAATATTCTACCACATTCACACAGCGCCATCTAGTCCCAAATTAAGCAATTATATTTGCTTGTGTTATGGGTACTAAACAACTGATATACTACTTATATATATTTTTTTGTAAATACATATATATATATATACATACATATTATAGATAAATACACACAGAACAAACAATCATGCTAATCACACAAAGATTTGTCCTGGGTGGGGATCGAACCTACGACCTCCGGCTTAGCAGTCAGGATCATTAACCACTAGACCAACAGGCCCGTCAGACCAAAAGGCCCGTCGTAAACGTAACAGCCCAATTAATTATATGACATTACGATATAAACGGTTCATTTGAAAAAAGGACGCGGTCTGCGAGAAATTTGAAAAGTAGGTATTTGAAGTAGCTATAGCTGTCGCGTTGAGCCTGAGATTTAAATGTGTGAGTGGATGGTCCACATGCGTAGTAGCCTCCCCCCCTCCTCCCCACTAGCATCTTCCCCGCGCCCGTGTACCGGCGAGTCGGCGAATCTACATTTTGCATTTATTTGGTTTTTGAAATTTGGACCGATTTAAGCAAAAATGATCCAATCAACACAAACCTCATTTTGAGATATTTGACTTTAAAATTCATTGCAGTATTTCTCTGGCTGTCAAAATGAGGTTTATTTGATTGGATCATTTTTGCTTAAATCGGTCCATTTGATGTCATCGTGTTACTTAGTTACCTACACGTTGTTATTATTGCTTTTACGTGTATGTAAATAATGGAAAAAATCGTAGTACTTACCTTACCTCTATTTAAGATTTATAAAATATTTTATCGCTAACCTACATATGAATAAAATGTCCTGAGGGTTCTGTCCGAATTATAATATAATTTTAGTTTTTATTAATATCATTGTAATGGTAATTAAGATCATTGTTGTATTCGTAAATCAAAGGCACTCCTAATACAGCAAGAAAATAATTATGGTAAAAGAAGAGGTGCATAAAAACAATTTTCAGATGAAACTAGATTGTCCGTCAACTTGGTTATTCGTCAACAACAATAAAAGTTTATAAGCTGCAAGTCTTGATGAACTTGTAAAATATTATGGCTCAATAAATATACAAATAAAATATCGGTATAAAATTTCTGAAAAACTCCAGAAAATGGAATAGAAACTAAAAAAATATGTCTTATTTTGGCAAAATATCGAGCCGAGACCAGCAGTGGGACTTAATGGGTTGCTGATGATGATCGAACTTATCTAAACTAGATATTTCTTTTCACGAATGGCCTTTGCTTGAAATAATTGACGGGATCACACAATTAACCCGTAAGCGAAAAGACGGAAATGACGATAGAATAAATGTCCTATTTATTGTTTTAAATTCTTTTTAGGGTTCCATAATCTATACTTCAAAAGGAAAAAAAAAGGAATCATTATAGGATCGCTCCGTTGTCCGTCTGTCTGTCAAGAATTATTTTCTCAAGAATGCGTAGAGGTATCAATCAATTTTGGGACGAAACCCTAAAAATACTCGGGTCTGCAATCCCTTGGAATATAATAAAAGATCAGAGTTCTAAGTAAATGCAAGATATGAAAAGATACAGCCGTTTATGCTCCATTTTTGCTACATATCTTGACGATCAAAAAAGTCAAAACCTATAGGGTACTTCCCCTTGACCTAGAATCACGAAATTTGGCAAAAAGCAATATTAATTTGCACAAGTAAAGCAAAAAGTCCAAAAACCGTAATCGTGTAGTTATATTATTATCACTGAATATATTAAAACTTTATTGGAACGGGTATAAGATGATACACTCCGGACTGATGTGAACTTTACGTGAATGTTTATTGTAACTTATAGCTATCCCGTTACCTTCTAATATCTTACATTTTAATCACAAATAATAAAAAAAAATTATAATTGTATGGAACCCTCGGTGCGCGAATCCAACTCGCATTTTGCCAGCTATTTTAAATAAAATACCCACAACCTACACCTCTCTTGCATCCATTATAATGCTGTATATGAATATACTTGATAAGACTAGTCTTACTTTTAGAGCAGCTAAATCAAATCGTTGCGACCTGATCTGATAATCTTATTAACTTAATACAAAAGTCGGAAATTAACCTTACAGTTTCACAATTTAATAAATAAAAACAGTAAATCGTCAACATCGACATTGATGGACATCACTACAGTATCGATAAAAAAAATATCGACAGATACCACTTCCCTAGTCATATACATGTAAGTGACCCCACTTACCTCAAGTCACCCCCGAAGAGTGCGATAAAGACAGCTACAGCTCAGACAGATTTTAAGACAAAAATTTTGACGAAATGGACGTTTCGTATTCCCCTGTTTTCTCCTCGAAAACTGAGCGGATTCAATCCTTTTTTACATGAAAAATTCCAGGAAGAGTATGACTAGGTTCCTATCATTTTTTTTTATGGAAATAACTAATAGAATTCCTCTGGTAGTCCTCTAATTACGACATTAAAAATACGGCAATTTTAGCAATATTTGGAGGCTCATTTTTTCTTTATTAATAAGTTTTGGAAAAAAAGGAAATGATAGGGACATGCCTATAGCTGAACTTGAATTTTTGAGCTAAAAAAAATTGCCTTTTAGACATTATTCAGGGAGAAAACAGGGGAATACGTTTGTATGAAGAATCGTGCGCCGCGTTCCCTCTTAAGTAGGTACCTATCTAACAAGGTCTCATGCAAGCCATTGACCATTTACGGATCATAATGAGTTAATAACTAACTAGAATTACTTGCATACATGTGTAAACAGATGGACCGACGATCTGGTAAAGATTGCGGGTGGCCGTTGGATGCGGGCGGCACAAAATCGCTCGCTGTGGCGGAAATTAGGTGAGGCCTATGTTCAGCAGTGGACGTCATTGGGCTGATATGATGATGATGATGATGTGTAAACATACAGTACTTGATTTTTCATAACGAGTGAAAGTTAACTTTGTAGAAAACATAAGATCGATGTTGCATTTAAGACAACGTTTGAATTAGGGAACAGTGTACCTAGGATTTTTTATTTAAAGCCTTTAATTCCTTGCATTTCATTTAACAATGATTTAGATTTAGGTTTTCTAACTTATATCTAATCTACATATAATTCACAAAAGGTAACTAAGAATTTACTACGTACTAATTTGAAACTATTTAATTAATTAATTGTTAATTGCAAGAATCCCCCAGCTCCACGGGTAAAAGCCTCCTCCAATGAATGAATGAATAACCATGAATAATAATGAATGAATAATAATGAATACATACATGTGTAAACAGATGGACCGACGAGGAAAAAGGAAGGGAATTAAGGAAGGGTTAATAAGTAAGGGAGTAACCTTATGCAGACAGAAGCACTGCAAGAAAAGGAAAATTCGAAACAAACCCTATACCATATATAACCCGTTTGGCTAGCGTGGCATTGTTGGCTAAATCCCTTCACAATCTTTGGCGAAGACCCGTGCCCAGCAGTGGTGATGCTTCTATCTAAAATAAAATAAAATAAAAAATAAATAAGCCTTTTATTCAGACATTTCAAGGATTGTACATATTATATTTTTAAAACAATTTTAGACACTGGTTTCCTGTATATTATTTTTGTATATTGCTAGCGCTTTATAGTACCTATGTATTAGATGTCTGTGTGCCCCCTGGCATAGGCCTCCTCCAATTCCTTCTAACCCTGGGCCTATTCAAGCTGGTTATTGTTCTTTTACAATTTAATTTTGCGAAACTTCTAGGACAATTTTATGAATGCTCAGGGGTCCGTAGATTACAGATTGGGAAACACAATTTTATATGTATTGAGTGTATTGACCCCCCATTATTACAACAGTGGAATAAGAAGTTAATCGGATACAAATGTAGATTATGGAATGTGACACATTATAAATCAAAGTGGGGACAATAGGAGATAACATTATGATGACTAATTATTAGAATTTCAATATTAACAATTATTGCACTCGTTTATTGGTGTAAAAAAATGTGTTAAAATGTTTATAAAATGAGTACTTGTGTGCTTGAGAACCTTGTGTCGGTATAAGGGAATTATTTTTCTGACTGGCCTGTTGGTCTAGTGGTTAGTAGAGATGAAACGAATATACTCATATTAGGTATGTATATTATAATACGAGCGACCCGTATTCATATTAGGTTATAGGAATGTCATCTATTAGGTTACTCAATATTAGTCAAGTATTAGCCAGAGACTACGCGAACGAATACTAGATATAGAGCATAATACTAAAACGTTCACTCCTTACCCTATTATCTGACTAATATCGAGTAATAGGTATGGTATTAGAATATGACGAAACTAATATATCCTATATTAGGATTATGCGAAATTGACCCTAATATAACATCTCTAGTGGTTAGTGACCCTGACTGTTAAACCGGAGGTAGTGGGTTCGATCCCCACCCAGGACAAATCTTTGTGTGATGAGCATAAAGGTTTGTTCTGTGTCTGGGTGTAATTTATCTATAATATATATGTATTTACAAATAAAAATTTATTTAAGTAGTATATCAGTTGTTTAGTACCCATAACACAAGCAAATATAATTGCTTAATTTGGGACTAAATGGCGCTGTGTAAATGTGGTAGAATATTATTATTATTATTTTTGTGCGATTAAGGGTTTGATTTGCTAATTGATTAAGTCCTGGTGCTTTCTTTCTAATCTATACTTAACATATTTTCTATCTAAACTAATATTGAAAAGTTTGTTTGGTTGAACGAGATAATCTCAGGAATTACTGAGTTGATTTGAAAAATTCTTTTAGTGTTGGATAGCCCGTTTATTGAGGAAGGCTAAAAGGTTAACATCACGCTACTGCTAATGGGGAGGTGAGCAGTGGCCAAAAAAATAACGACGGGAGTTTACTTTTGCCCGCTAGGAAGGGAAGCGCACATTTTATTTTCAATTTAATTTCGTTGCGAGTTCCAAGACAAATGTCATGGCTCAGTGTTTGCAAAGATTCAATCTGTAGGTTGTTAATCCTGGCTAGCAGGAGTTCAAGTGTGGGTGAGGGTGGAACTGCCCCGTGCATGTTTATTGGTGAAACACATCTACTCTCGTCACTGCTATGGTGGCATTGTGTGTAAGCAGTGGCATAAGTATTACACGATTTAATTTATATAATGGAAATATTGTGTAATATTTAGATCTTGGAATTTGAATATTTAAGAGAGGATACGGCATGTGGGTTTTCATACAAAAATATTTCCCTGTTTTCTTCGTGACTAAAGCAACTATATCAATTTCTTTTCATAAAATCAAGGTCAGCTGAAGACACGTCCTTATCATTTCCTTTTTTTCCAAAAACCAATGAGTATAGAAAATATGACCTGCCAAATATTGCAAAAATTGCCTTATTCTTTACTGCCGTAATTAGAGGAGTACCTACCAGACAAATTCAAAGAGCTATTTTAATAAAATGAACCAAGCCATACTCTTTCTAAAAATGTTGATGTAAAAAAATAACTGAATCGGCTCAGTTTTCGAGGAGAAAAAAATGGGAAAAGAAACTTCAATCTCGACAATTTTTTATCTTATAATCTGTCTGAGCTACAGTTGTGTCTATCACAATCTACGGTTGCAGACTTGAGGTAAGGGCGAAGCGCGACGGGAGTTGTTTCTCCGAATACCTATCTTTCAGATTCCTCCCAGACCGCGTTCCCTTTTTATTGCTACAGTGTGCGTATGTACCTGATTTTATTACAAACCAAGTTTACAATTGATTGTAAGCAGATGGTACAAGTTGATTTCATATTGATGTGTGAAGAGATATTCTAATTATTTAGATTTAAAAATTGACGCAACGCGCGAAGCTAATTGATATTGAACGGCAATAATAATAATATATGTTATGCTGACAACATGGTGCTGCCATCGATCGGAGCATTGAGGAGACTAGTCAATCTGTGTGGCTCAAATATAATGCACTCAAAAGCAGCTGGCAATAAATGCTACTCCAGAGTACCGCCTGTTATGCTGTGCGGTACACCACTGGAAAGAGTTGCGAGATCCAAATATTTGGGTCATGGGGTCTTTGAGGATCTGAGGGATGACGTGGATCTGGAGCGGGAGCGCAGGTCGCTGGCTGTCCGATGTGGTATGGTGGCACGTAGGTTTGCACGTTGTACCACACAAGTAAAGATCACGCTTTTTAAAGCCTTCTGCCAATCCTTCTACACGTGCAGGCTATGGGTTAAGTTTACACTGAAGGCATATTATAGAGACCAGCGATTCCAGACAACACCTTTAGGATGCTGTTGGGCCTACCGTGCTTTTGTAGCGCATTCGGTATGTTTGCGGACGCGAATGTCGACAGCTTTTCAGCTATCATGTGGAAAAGATGTACCTCCCCATGGCACCGAGTGCCCACTAGTACCAACACCATCCTAATCCTCGCTTGTTACGACTTTATGCGGTTAAGTAGATAGTGTCCTAGGACCAGCGAGTTTCATTACACGTTATGTTGTCCTTTATAATCTAACAGTGTTTATGTATGTTACTAACAAAATATGGATAATAATCTGAAATAAAATGTATTTAATTTAATAAATCATAATGTGAATAGGATATTGTGTCGTCAACATATAGAACTTTACACACTTGCTTCTAATTCAAATAGTAATGCAAAATTTAAATGCGCAGGCAATGAAATCATTATTATAATTTAAACATATTATTAAAATTATTTTGTGCAATCCAAGTCGAGGATAACATTACAAAATAAATCTGCATCTTATTAATTTATGTTAAATTAAACATCATCGAAATATCATCGATAGGTATATCAAAGATTGTCGGCGCCGACTGTACACGCAGGCGCGCGCGCATCACTCAGTCGCGGGGTGCGTGCGCGCCGGAGCGCGGACTTTCTCTCCCCCCTAACGTCGGCCATCTTGCAGCGGGGCGGCACGGCTCAGCGGCGTCCGCAGACGACGAGCGACCACGCGGCCTCAACCTCGTCAACAAGCAGGCAGCGCTCCCGTTTGTGCCTCCCGCGTTCCCAAACAACGCGCCCGACCGGCTTATCAAACCCTCGGAGTATCTGAAAACAATCACGGCGCCGTGCAAGCGTGACGACGGCGCGACGGAGGCGCGACCTCCGCCGCCGCCTCCTGCGCCCGCGCCCGTGCCGGCCGACAATAACAATGTGCCTCCACCACCCCCACAACCCCCCACACAGTCCAGGTTCCAACCCCTAGCAGCCATTAGCAGTGCTGAACTGTCAGCAGTGAGACTCAAGACCCCTGCAAAAAAGACTATGTCAGCACCACCACCGGCTCGATCAGTCAGTTTGCAATGCTTGCCCAGCGCTGCGGAAATATACAAAAATGCAAAGACGGACCTGATAGAGGAACTGAAGATGTCCAAGGATATAACAGGAATAAAGAAAATGAAAGTGGAACGAGCGCGACGCGAGAGCCTTCAGGACAAGGAAACATTCACGGAGTTCACCAAGAGATTCACAGCTGAGAACTTTGTTGACCAGGTCAGTGAACTCTTTGTTTATATGCCATTAAGTTCTAGAACAACGTCTTATATATTGTTTTGAGAATTGCTTTACGGATCATAAATATTCGTGGCGGTGAAAGGGGTTCTCAAAATAATACTGAAAGTTTGCTCTAGTTGTCATAGGAGTGTTACTGAAATTAGTTTAAAATTAACCATAAGCAATTTCTCATATGAAAGTTTTACTGTTATACGCATTTGATAACATCATGTCATTATGAAGTACTTTATCGAATACTTTAAATTTATAACTTGCAAAGTAAAGTAAGAAAAGTTATTGCTAACAGGTTGCATTCTTAACATATATTACAGTAATAGATGACCACGATTCGCGGGTATATTGCAAGAAAATACGTATACCTAATGACGACGTATACGGTACGCATTTTCCAAGAATCGGTCGCATCTGCTGTAACCCAGTGAGCTACTTGTTCTCCCCCCCTACCCCTCCACTAACTATCTCTGTAAGTGCTATAATGTCTAACAGCCGTGAAAAGAGATGTTTCGCGGTTTTGATGAATGTACAGTCGATATAAAAATGTTATGAGCAAAACAATTACCAAGAATTTTAACTCAAGATATGAATGTAAAAATAATTTTCTAATTATTTTACTTGTATGATGGAATTAATTAGGTTTACTAGAGACAGATTTTTTGTATATCAATGGGTTTATTCTTAAAAGATGTTTGTTAATGTAAATTCTATTTCGAGTGACAGTAATGACAGTTGAATATTGAATATTTTTTAAAGAGTTACGTTAATGAGAATGAGTGATATCTACAATAGTCATAAATCTTTCTAGAATCAATGAAAACACGTTAGATAATTTATTTGTTTTATGCGTGAGTAGTGACACGCTTTTTTCGCGAAAGTGTAAAAAGAGGTGATTCAGCACTGTATTTTTAGACATCTATGATATACATACTCGACTCGTTGAAAAACATAAACCGTGGAAATCAGAAAACATTTTATAATCTTAAACATATTATTTATTATTAGGTAATTTATAATTGGGAAGAGTTTAAGGGAAATAATTATTTAAGTCATTATTCGTGTAGTGACGGATTTATAAATACATAATGTCATTACCCTATCTCAACCCGTGGGTGTCGTAAAAGGCGACTAAGTGAGTAACCATAAGCAGACAAGAGCAATGCAACAAAAGGAAAATTCGAAACAAACCCTATACCAATCCTTATTGCCAGCGTAGTAGTAGGCTAAATCGCTCCATATTGTTTGGAGGAGACCCGTGTCCAGCAGTGGGACGTTTATGGGTTCAAATGATGATGATCATAAATTTATAATCATCATCATTTCAACCCATAAAGTCATGGCAATAAAGAACACTAACTTCTCGATAGCGATTACCACGAATCAAGTCGAGAATATATATCTATAAACTCCGATGCCAAGTTTCAAACTGCAACGAAAGATAAAAAGCAACATCCTCTTATTGCTCTTGTAATTCACGAACATTTAAAAACAATTCAGTCCATGGAACAATTATCTCAAGACGATATACCGTTCAGTTGGGACACAATGCTACTATGTGGGCCGTGGATAAAACTAAATTTGTCGAACCGTAAAATTATTTGGCACCGATTTGTATGATGCAATTAATTGCAATACACTCATATACTTTGCGATTTATACTTTAGTAACTATCGCACAAGGATTTGTTTTTTTTCTTTCGGTAAATTTTAATAATGCTTATATCACTTTTTGGAGAAGAAATTGTGTTTTAAGATGAGATAGTTTATAACGTATCACAATATGTTATAAATAGTCGAAAGTGTCTTTGTTTTATAATACTATTTTAGTGAAAATAAGCAAAAGTCTTGAATAAACACGGGATTTAACTAGATCCAAGTGAACTGGGCTGCAACTATAGTCTGAAAGATAATACATTATATTGCCATTCAAACCGGAATAAAATTTTCGTCCCAGTTTTAATAGCTAGAAAAAAATTGACTATTACTTTTTCATTTCGTTTTTCTGTAAAATCTTATCTCTTATGAAGTTACAACACTTATAAATTATAGATTGCTATTGAAACCAACATCAGTAATTAATAAACCACACAATACCATTAATTCTCTGATACATATTTGTTAATTTAAGCGTGTGTATATCAAAAATCGCAGCGCATTGCAACCAAGAGCAAGAGTTTTCTATAAGCGTTTTTGGCAATCATTAGTAAAATTTAATGACGCAAAAATCGAAGCTTTATTATTCGATTATATAGTTATAAATAATCGTTAAAATATATTATATATTACAGCATTTGCGGCACACTTCGTAATAGTTTTAAACATATTGAAATACATACGTATATTTTCATAACAAAAAACGAGCTAATAATGAAAAATGTTAACTATTGTCCTAGTTCAATGAGCTGCCGTGAGAAATAAACTATTTGAGTTCGTTTACATAATATTAGTGATTATCATGGTTTTGTTCTCATAGAGTGTTGTGAAATTAACACAGCATAGTCTGAGTCTTGAATTTAAAAATATTCAGCTGGATTCATAGATATTATAACTACCTATTTTATATCGTTTCTATTTAAATTATTGTTATTTTAGGTTTATTTATTTTTTTGAACGCTTACTATTTGAAATTAGATCAACGTTTTCGTACTTTAATGTGTTCATACTGTGTCACCCATAATTTGATATTAAAAATAGGTAGATATTAGAATATTAAATAATAATAATATTCTACCACATTCACACAGCGCCATCTAGTCCCAAAGTAAGCAATTATATTTGCATGTGTTATGGGTACTAAACAACTGATATACTACTTAAATACATTTTTTTTTGTAAATACATACATATTATAGGTAAATTACACCCAGACACAAAACAAACCTTCATGCTCATCACACAAAGATTTGTCCTGGGTGGGGATCGAACCCACGACCTCCGGCTTAGCAGTCAGGGTCACTAACCACTAGACCAACAGGCCAAATATTTTATCTTTGGATCAACGAACACTTTTTATGACATTACAGCTCTGTTTCTACCAAAACCATAATTGACATAGTTCATACAAAATCTGTCACTTAAGTTTCAGGTAGTTTATCAGACACTTACCTATCTGTCAGTGATGAAACAAGGTCAAAAGCTACTTTTGTTGTATCTTATATTGATATAGGAGCACGCTCACGCGAAAATATAATGGGAATTATTTTTATTCATTTTTATATTATAACAAGACTGATTTTCCTATAGGTATATATAATATAATATAATTCGAAACAAACCCTATACCAACCCGTCTGGCCAGCATGGTATAGTAGGCTAAATTCCCTCCACTATCTTTGGAGGAGACCCGTGCCCATCAGTGGGACATTTATGGGTTGAAATGATGATGATGATGATGATGATATAATAATATAGGTAAACCACATTTTGTCATATGTACAGGTCGTGGTAGTATAAACTCTTTTCCACATCGGTTACATAAAAAGTATTTTGAAAGGAAAACAATATTATTACGAACAATAGCCTTCTCATCCGTTCACAGCAATCTTAAAACGATCACGATGGCAGTAATTAGCAGATCAGCTAGTGCATTGTGTTCAATATTTTAACGAAAGTGTTCAGGGCTGTGCTGAGTTTGTGTGTTTTAGTTCTGATGGACTAAAGCAGAAACGTAATTACTAGATATTTGCTCGATAAAAATAATCCAAAATATAGTATGTAGTATAAAAGAAATATTAGGCCTCACCTAATTTCTGTCATAGCGAGTGAATTTGTGCCGCTTGCAACCAACGGCCACCCTCAACTCTGACTAGGTCGTCGGTCCATTTGGTGGACGGATGAGCACCAAATGGACCGACGTGGCCGCATATATAGCTGCCATTTGAAATGGTTTTTACCCCAACGGCCATCAGTGAGCTATGTGGAGTGTCCACTGCCACTTAATAGCGATGCGATTCTGTGAGCTATGTCGACAACTTTAGTTCTCCTGCGAATCTCCTAATTACTGAGGCTGATGTTCAGCAGTGATATATGTATGATAATATTGTTGGACTTATTGTTGTTGTATAGCAGGAAGTTAATAATGTTTTTAATATACCCAAGTAACACATCAAAGCATTATAAGGGCCGAATACCAGCATTCTTGTATCTTTTTAGCATTTTGAGTTAGTTTTATAGTAGCATTATAAACGTTTATATGGCTACTGTAATGCTTATTTGGGCACAAATTATACAGCTTTAGGCCCTATATGGGTTCACAGTAGCTGGTTAATAGCATTACTGGCGCATTATATTAGCATTATTGTGGTCAAGAAAGATATCAATCGCATTAAAGAAGCATAATTTTGGTCAATAATATTGCCAATCGCATTAAGAAAGCATTATAATGGTCAATGAGATAGCCTATTGCATTACAGAAGCATTATAATAGCAATATTATTGATAGTGAAGATGCCAACGGCATTACAAAAGCATTAGACTAACATTTAAATGTGCTAAAAAAATTATTGGAGCACTGTAAGTGTTCACAGTTAGAACTTAAGTAAACTTTATATTATTGCGTTGTAAATTATTACAATAAAAAAAAGAATAAGTAGACGGTCAAAATAAAACAGTGAGTGACGCCATATTATTGTTTGCATCAAAACAAATTCATCGGGTAAGTTTTTGACTCTTTTGTTATTTCTTGCCTTCAAATATTACTGCGCAGTGTAGTTTACTGTACTTGTTTATATAAGTTTCATTGAAAATTTTCACGCGCCTTAGATATTTTGTGGTTTTGATATAAAATGGTTTATAAAAATAATGTGTGTAAAACCAAAACAAATGTGTATTCCTAGTACAGAACAAGTTTTGCATAAATACATTAATAGTATTGCTTGTACTGTATTAAATTAAGTTATATCATTATTTTAAATGACAATTCCTTTTATAAATAGGTCCGAAAGAAAATATTTTTAGGTTATAAAATATTTACAAAATGGTGTCAGCCTTAAGCAGCCCGGTGAGCCCAATTAATGCCGCCAGCATTATGAATACTCACATGTGAACAATTATTATGCCAAGGGCCAGAGAGAAGACTTTTGGTGAATCACTACAGTGCCTTTGCCTCTAAAGTGGTTATATATGGGTTCACCACTATGCCTGTAGACGTGAAGTAGACTGAAATATTGTCATTACTTGAAAGCAATTTTGGGGATGTTTGAACAAAACAATAAAACCCCTGTCAAAAGGACTGGAAGCGAATGTCCTGCGTAATTTATTTTGTTAATTGATTCGTTAAGTTTTATTTTAAATTGGTCAACACCTTAAAGAATTTTTTATTTACCTTTAAATCTAAGTACATAAATAAAAAAACTGTAGTACTTTAAATGACCTTTTTATTTATACGTATGCAATAGTGGTATGAAATATAAATATTCACGATGAGACAAACATACTAATTTACTTTTTAGGTGTTTAGGATCAAGGATAATATTACAATTTCTACTCTCCTCATTTTTTATCTGGTAAATGTTTAAATGTGAAGATTTGATGGGATACGTAAACACATCTTCTTTGTTACTTATTTTTAAGCCATAACTCGATACGAACCCATACGAATTCCATGGGGTTCCTACTATATTTTTGATTTCAACTATTTCGTTGATAGTTGTCAATACATAACTGTCCGCAGCTTTTGAGGAAACTTTGAATTCTTGAAAATAAAGTACACTAACATTATTTCTGCTTGCCTTTAGAAACGGATAATCCGGTTTTTCACTTAACTCAGGATTCGTAACAGTTAACTCTGTCGCGGCTTCAACTATTCTGTTTGCTAAACATTTTTCAAAACACGAGGATTTTGCAACGTGTTTATTCCCGGTGTTAATAGGTCCTACTTGATTTTCATGACATACGGAACCTTCTTTAATATCGCCACAACTCACTTCGCACGAATCATTTTGTGTTGCATAATTCGAAAACATCATAATTTTTGCATGTTTTACAAATAGTAAAATTAATTTTACAGCTTTAAGCATTACAACTACTCACGTGTGATTGTTTAAAGAGCTATTAGCTACATAACAGCACTCAGTTATTCCTTTAAAATGCAAGCATTATATTGATTCACATTTATGCTGTTCAGCAGCAGTAAGCTTTTACTTACCCCTTACAAGTGCTTTTACACAGTAAAAGGCACAAAAAACAGCTTAAAGCTGGATAGCGGATTTACATGGCATTATAGTGGTTCACGTTTGTGCTGTAAAACAGCTTTAAACACTATTAACTACTTTAAAATGCCGTTGTAGAACCAAATGCACTAAAAACAGCTGAACGCTGTACAACTGCATTGTGTTTTACTGCACTAAAACTAAAGGCTTTACAAAAGCATTCTGATATGCCATTATCCAACTGTTATACAGCTTAAAGCATTACAATGATTTTCAAATGCCAGTGTTCAGCCTCAAGACGCTCGGTGAACTTATTTATGAGTTTGTACGGGTCTTAAGCTCTATATAAGTTCACTTGTTGTTTGTTAAAATGCTTTCTGTGTTACTTGGGTATTTACTGTCATGTAACAAGCAATATCCTTGATATATAAATTATTATGAGAAAGTGTGAAGTGTGAGAAAGAAAGAAAGAAAAATAATTTATTTTGGTCTCACACACATAATGACATGACATACATGACATATTGCAAAAGGAAATTCATGTGACAATTTCCTTTTCCAATATTCGAATAAGTAAGCATGTTCAATCATTGAGCATATGGGCTTTTTCGATATAAGTAAGTACCCACTACGATTTGAATTAACAATAACAACTAAATAAATATTTATCATCACGCTTGTCTTTTTGTCTTAACTGCCTCGGTGGCGCAGCGGGAAGTGTAAACGACTACTGTGAAGAGGTCCCGGGTTCGATTCCCGAGTCGGGTGAAAATGGTATTGGGTTTTTCTATCATGAATTTCCATTATTAAGATTTGCCCGGAGTTTGGTAAACAAATGTTCCCGGTTGATGACAATAGGCTCGCCCCCTATTTCATGGGACCAAACATAGCTGGCGAAATGTGGGTGTCAAACACCTCTGCCTACCCCTTCGGGGGAAAAGGCGTGATGCCATGTATGTATGTTTGTCTTTTTGGGAGCAAATAGAGACAACAGAGCGGCTATAGGTCTTTTGCTTCCTCCACATTCATTATTCACTTATTTTCACGAAAATCAATCAATAATTATTTGCGTATATGTATTGAACTGCCTCGGTGACGCAGCAGATATGAGGAATGTATACGACTGCTGCGCAAGCGCCAGGTTTGATTCCTGGGCCAGGCAAAAATGGCATTTTTCTATCACGAAATTCCCAGTAGGTTTGATGGCAATAGGTGAAATGTGAGTTTGATGCACCCCTGCCTACCCGTTCGTGGGAAAAGGCGTGACGGTATATATGCATTTATGATATGGTAAGGATGAAATTATTATCATTATGGATGCAGGCGGCACAAAATCGCTCGCTGTGGCGGAAATTAGGTGAGGCCTATATTCAACAGTGGACGTCGTTGGGCTGATATGATGATGATGATGAAAGATGAAATTACAAATATTTAATAGTGTTGATTTTAGAAGAATTTTTGTACATAATTATATTTTGGGTATTTACCTTATTAAAATATTGTATAAACGTGTGTAAAAAATGTATGCATGTATCATTAAATAAATGTCATAGATTACTAAAAGAGGCCAATACAACATTACCAATTAATTAATTACCAAAATATTATGTTTTATATTTCAAATTTTACATAATAAATGTCATGGAATCTTTTAAATTTATACAATTAGATTACAAATATATGTGTAATCTAATTGTATAAATTAACAATACATAATATTATGATTAATAAATCATAAATATTTAATGATTCACCAATTTATTAATGACAAAGTAATGATAAAAACTGTCTGCCTTTTTATCGTCTTATGGCTCTATACTGTCTGGGACCTTGAAAAAAGTATAGATGTCGTTTTTTTAGGTTTTGTACGATTTACAATAAAGAAATAAAGAAATAACTAAACTGTTTAATAATAAAATAGGCTTGATTAACAATTACAAACTAAACATTAGTGCAATGATATGCACGCATCAGATTAATTAATGCACATGAATGAAATGAAATGCACGAGCAGATGTGCATTATAAATAAAATAATAAATAATAATAACACACATACATATATATAATATTAATTTGTATACAAATTTAAAAAATAGAATGTCCATTAAGTGTCACGTAAGAAAAAGAAGCAGCCACTCTTCAGATTAGCATAAAAATTTTACGTGTGTCTTAATATGAAAAAAAAAGCGCTTTCTGGATTTTTTTTAATATACTTAATTATTATTCTAAGAAGCACATCGCGATGCGTCCATTTTTCATTTCAATATCAGACATTTTGACCAGATTTTTAAAATGTCGTTATTGCCAACCCTGACAACCAATTAATGGAAGATTTGAATTTATAAAAAATGACTTTATTTTTATAGTGAGGTTGCGTACGTTTTCACGCTTTCACTACTAACTCTCGTGCTGTCACGATTTATGTTTCGTCTTTTCAAAATATTGTTAGTAATTAGCCGTGCTTTATGTAATTTCACTTGACGAAAATTAGATTTCGAATTAGTTGAGACGTACTCTCTTTGGTGTGACGCATAATGAACTAGGTGTTCGAATTCGGAGGATCTTGCTTTTCAATTGATGAATATAAGAACGAGTGAGAGTTGCTGCAAATTTTGTAAGTTAGGCGAGGATTGAGGATTCCGAATCTGAATGCCTGTTTAGGTGAATACACCAGGTCTTATAGTTGCTTACTGAACTTGCTCCTATCATTGAAAGCATCTGACTGCTTTGAGAAAACAAATGTCAAATCAAGATTTTTAAAATAGTTATCATCTCACAAACCTTATGGAGGGAATTTAGTCTACTATACCACGGGTTGGTATGGGGCGGGTCAATAATTCGATAGAAAACCCTATGGTTTTGTATCGAATTTTCCTTTTTTCGCAGTGGTCTTGTCTGCTTAAGGTCCTCCTTTAAGGTTCCTTAGTCGCCTTTTACGACACGCATGGTTTGAGATGGGGTAGTGACATTATGTATTCTTAATCCGTCACTAAACGGTTACTGCGACCAACATCACATCTAATAAATCTACTGCTCTATTACATAATTCTTTCAATCTAACCTTGAAAGTCTGAACCGTAAAAGGCCACAATTCGATGCAATCAATAGTCTACGACCTAGAGATAAATGTAGTGATTTATGAACGCCTAGACTTGTAAATGGGTGAATGAGCAATGATTTTACTAATCTCTTGATGAAACTTGATGAATGATCTTTCTAAAATATAACGCTATACATTTTATTTCTGTCATTTAATCAGGCAAGATGTTTCATATTCAAAACAGTCATAAGTCAAATTAAGTAATAAAAACCGGGCTACAATATTTAAAAACTATAGTTTTACAGAAAGTTATAAAAAATCTGTACATAAAGGCAGGCAACTCTATTGTGATGACAGGGTTGGATCAATTTATTAGATAACATCACATCATCGTGACTATTTTTAATAACAATAATATCTACAAGATCACTTTCAAGTATCAAGAACTTTTATGAACGCCGATAGACTACTTCAAACACCAAGACTTTCGAAAGAAATCTAAATCAAATAACTAAGAATACTTATAATTTTGTCCGTAATCATTTGTAGATTCTTTGGAAAGTTTGTTTTTTTTATTAAAAATGGCTTTTAATATTTTAAGTGTACCTACACTCATGTTTGACTAATGTACGCTCGTTCTTCTGGCAAGCGAAATTTCGCCCCGTGGATATCTGCAGTTGCTAGAAATAAAACCAAACCGTAGCCTACTTCAAAATTTAAATTCCTGTACGATAAGATTCTATCAAAAACTAGTCATATAATTTCATGCTAGAAAAACGCAAACACCAGAATACACCAGAACGGAGACGTAAATTAATTTGACTTTTGTTAAAATTACTACCATTTCTTTGAGACGTTAGTTAATAAGCGTCATCTTAAATCTAAACGATTTTGACTTATGCTTTGACTAGGTCAATCGACATCATAATAATTACGCAATATGCCTCTTATCTCGGGATATTCTGCAGAACAGTTGCGATATATCTCGCAAGCGGTTGGTTCCCGTTACAGTCACGGTCATCGCTCTGTATCGCGTGCCATATAACATAAACTTGTCTTCCTAGCTGTACATCTGTTATTTATATATACTTTACAAGATATAATTAGTTAGATTAATTATATAACAGTTCAAAAGGAGTGCCAATAATGCATTACTTACACAATAAAACGTGAAAAAAAACAAACAAGTTATGTGTGACTTGCTTTGTAAAAATGAGGTCTAAATAGGTCTTAAGTTTGAAGCAGTCTGCGATTCAATTCGAAACTTATTTTATTAAATAAATTTAAGATCTTGGGATACATTCTAAAAGTACTTTTGGAAAATTAAAAATAATTGGGCCATCGTACATGAATATGACTTAGTATTCTAGAAACATGAAGAGAAATCCTTGCCTTTTGTAGAACAGAACGTAGGTACAACAAATATAAATATTAAGCATTTATATATTTATAATAAGGTACACTAAGGGCAAGACATACAAATATTACAAATTTAAGCACCTAATTTATAATAAGTTGGTATATAATATGTTTGCCAATTAAAAGTATAGGTACACATCATTCATGAAGCATGAAACCAAACAACTGTTAGTATTTTTTAGATGCCTTATTTATTTTTAACCAGTTTCAATATTTTGCGTCGTCGTATGACACAATTATATTTTTTATATGAAACTGTATGCAGCGTCTTACGCGACACAAAATATACAATTCAAACTCTCTCCTTTGGTCTTATTGTCCATTTTACTACTTAAATAGCTAGTAGGTATATAAGATCTAAAGTATTTTTACATAACTATAGCAAGTAACACTCTTATGACGACAAATATTTACAATTCAATAGGTTTTTGAAATTGATGACTTGAAAAATAATTTGTACAACTTCACATGATGTTTACAACTGACGAAATATAGTTCCGACAATTCACGATGCTTTCGTTTGTAACACGTTGGCCGGTTTTCACTCCGCATAAAATTAATGATTTCATACCAAAGACATTTACCTACATTATTAATTGTAAGAACTATATTATCATAAATGTTGCAAATTGTGCTATCACACAGCTAAGTTAGATTGCAGACATTGCGTCAACGATTTTGTAAATGCATTGATATTTCGATTTCTTATGTCATTGAGTTTATTCTCGATATTAAAATCACGTATTATTGCCAGTGCACAGGGCTTAGGCTCGGCTCGCCCCGTGGATCTTGCCCCTGATTACTTTAATGTTGTAACTCGCCCCCTTGCATGTTAGATACCCCAAATCGCCCCCGATTGTTTAGTAAGTTAAAAGTACTGTCAGCAATAAAAACTTTTAAATATTTTTATTAAAACTTCAGTAGAGCATTCTATGGATTTGGATGGTGAAGATCGGAATAAAAGGACACATGAAGTTAAATTTCTTTTTTGTGGTATATGTGTCCAGCTCTCAGCAATATAGTACCTCCTCTTTGCGACTTAACAAAAGTCATGTTTGGACCACAACTTATTTATTGCTTTTAGTTATTAAAAAATATTATTTATTATCTTTGAAATAGCTATGCATGTGTTGTTAAATTTACAAAATTATTACCTTATGTTAAATTTATTAAAAGGCAATAATTTAATTATAATAAAACATAATCACTACTGAAGAAGTAGAAGAAGTATTGAATGGTCAGTAGTTACTAACAAGTAAAATGGAATGGCGGCGACATGAGTGTCATTATTTCTCTATTTATATTTTCAAAGGTTGTAATCCTATGACAGACTATGGTTTAGCTTATAATCCAATTAATCCATACATATTATAAAAGGCTTTGTCCTGACTGACTGACAGACAACACACAGCCTAAACCGCTGGTCGTAGCGACTTGAAATTTGTAGGGGGTGTTTGTCCTAATGTCTAGAGGTGTAAAAAAAAACCTCTAAGGGGTGAAAAGGGATAAAAACGATTGTATGAAACTTCTTTGTTTTTTAACTTATAGATTTAAAAAATTGTTTTAGGGTACTACTTACTATCAAAATAAAAAATACCCTCATCAATATTTTTGACAAAATTTGGGAGAGTGAAATTGGGGATGAAACGTTGTATGAAAAGATCTTTGTTTTGAAGTTAACGTTTTGCAAATTAGTATAGGGATAGGAACTTAAGATGTTGTTTTTAATATTTTTGATAGGGATGGGACCTCAGGGGGTGAAATTTTTAAGAAAGGGGAGGAAATTGTGATAAAGACGTTTGAAAACTAAGTACTAAGTCGTTATTTTTTAGGCTTTTATGGACGGATAATACGCGATTAGAACTTCAGTTAAGAAGTGAGTTGATGGGTTATTTTTGGTGTTTGAAAAACTTACACTAAGGGATGAAATAGGTGTGAAAATTTGTAGAAATTGATATGGATGTCGTTTTCAAGGTTTTCAGGGACACTGATTACGAAAATGTTATCTATATTGACGTATAAAGAAATTCAACTCCTGTAGTGGGGTGTTGTGGAATTCATGAATTGCACTTAAAACAAAGATCTATGTAATATCGAAATCTACGCGGACGAAGTCGCGGACAAAAGCTAGTAACAAGTAAAAGTCAAACAAAAAGTATAGACGTAATTAATAACTGTTTTGCAAATTTAATTTGAATAAAATATTAAAATACGATTGTAATACAAACTTATCTTGACTTTCTATCCAAAACTATACCTACACAATCTCAATGTCGTGCGTATTCCGTTGCACTTCGATGTCACTAGGCACTACTAAACCTATAAGCAAATATCGCAAAACACATCCCTTCCACATTATAATACGAACTTAGAAAGAGAAAGCATTATATATACGACTCTTCCGACGGTGACATATTTTAACAAAGCTTTTGTTTATTAGACCCTTTGAACGGTTCCTTTTGTTATAATAGGTGAACCAGGTAGCAAAAACTTAGTGTCACTAATTGGTGAGATTACAGACATCAAACATGGTAATTTTCATATGTGAACATTTTTCTGTCTAACTGTACCATTTCAGGTTAAATTTCAAAAGAAATACCTCAAGGGGCGATTCAATCCACCAAAATAATTATTTAAATGTAGATTTTTAACTCGCCCCGTGGCAAGGGATGAGTCACTACACCAAAATAATAAAAAAGGGGGCGAGTGGAGCATTTTATCACACGGGGCGAGATCCTGGGGGCGAGCCGAGCCTAAGCCGTGCACAGAGCTTCTGAAATGTCTGTGTAATGCCCGCAACACACCTTTCTTGACTAGAATTTCACAAATTAGACTTGGTTAAGTCCTTCTATAAAAAAAACCTATCTCTGTTCTGTGGTCCTTAATGTGTGTGCGAAGAGTTAACGCAATCTTCTATTGTTGAAAACTTCATAAAGTCTGAGTTCGTGCAAGTCTACAGTCAGGTGTGTGGCGGGATTAAAGTTCAGAAGTCTATTTGCATGTATTGTAGCTTTCAAAAATTAATAACAAAATCGTGGATCGTCGATGCTATTTACTTATCATAGTATCTGCTATGATTCTAAAGTTTCTAAATTGTGCGAGTCTCCTTATGACGTTTCAATTGAAGAAGACAAGGAATTGTTTACTGAGTCATGAAATATCACAAATGATTTGTAAAACTTACTAACTTTAATTTATTTATTTTCAGTTTATTTGTTCAGAAATTAATTAATTCAATCAAAATCGATTGGTTTGTTGAAATCTTATGATAAATTTCTGACTCGCATGATCTACGAAACCAAAAATTTGTGTGTCGTTAAAAATTGTCCCCTCTTCGAGTATCAAATGTGGTTAAAGCCAATTTAGATAGGGATGACTGTTCACACAGAACAGAGGAATGTTCAAATATATGCATCTTGATTAACATAAGATTTCTTACTCTTATAATTTATGACATTAAAAATTGAATATAAAATTTGACGAAAAATAACTACATTTTCGACAAATCTACAATTATAAGATTAGATAATCACTTACCATCAGGCGGACCGCAAGATTGTTTGCCAACATCGTGGTAAAACAAAATGATGATAGGTGACAATATATCGTTCCATTAGTAGAATAATGATTTGTCGTCAAATAAATCCAACATGATATTAATATATATCGGCATTGTCATCAGTAAGAGATGTGCTGGCAGAAGTAAAATGCCTTCGGCATTTTGATTTAAAAAGATAAATTCTGTCATTATTTATATACCTATGTATTGTTGTCGTTATCTTGGCTTTAACTACATTTACTCCTCGAAGACACCTCTCAAGTTCAAAAACCTCGCACTTAGTGCAGCCTAAAATATCGAAAATGGTTGGTCTGGATTGGCAGAGGTGTGTTCAGGTACCGGAGCGAGATGCCGCTGGAAACATAATACCAGCATGGAAGAGACAGATGCTGGCTCGCCGGGCTGCTGAGAAGGCTAGAAAAGACCTGGAGAAAGAGCTAGCGGGAGAAGCAGAGAGGAGAAGGGCAGCTGCCGTGCCTGCGTGGAAGAGGCAACTGCTCCAAAGGCGAGAAGAAGCCGAGAACAGGTTGAGGTTCGTTTTGTTTTTGGGTGAGCGTAGATAGGAGATTAGACTTTGAAAATTGGGATTGATTCAATACACAAATATTTTACAGTAAGAATGTTATTGGATTTAATACTTATCTACTATCCTGTAAGTATATATTAAAATATAGACATTAGCCATAGTTGATAACAGAATTTGGGGTCCAAAGATAGCTTAGTTATTAATAAAATCAGTCAGAAAGATTGGTTTCATAAGTTAGCATACTAACTATCGAACGAAGAACTTAATTTATAAAAAACAAAAAGCCTGAACGTTAGCTAAAGTATACCCAGAAAGCTAAAAAACCTTCATGTGATAACTTTAGCTACCACACTAATTTATAGTGCAGTTAAGATATTCTTCTTTTAAAAATGTATACATAATATCTTTAGTTGCGAGAGAATATTCCAACCCTCATTATTTAATTGAAATCCTTGGTTCAAATTTCCTCCAAAACTTTATCAGATCTTTAACAAATGCCTAACCAAAGTCACCTGGTTCCAGAAGTTCAATATACACACCAAAAGTTGAAGAAACGAACGGACATTCAAACGGAGAATGGCGGCAGTGTCAGCGAGCGGTGTCAATAGATAACATATCCATGTGCTATGACACGCCAGCCCAACCGATGCGGGCACCTTCAGAGGCTAAGCTTTCTACAGAACATTGTAATGGTAAGTCGTTTTATTTCAGTGAATTTTAGAGAACCAATTATGGTAAACCACCTTTCCCGTATTAGAGAGGAGAGCAGTATCACACAAATATCGTATTTAACGGAAACTGTGATTATTATTATTAGGCTTCGGGCTGCTTTTTTGAAGAATTTCACGATAAATATACTTACTACATGCTCCCTTTCTATTTGGCAAGCCCTTTGTTTCGACATGAGCTCTGAATACAGTTCTCCAGTCCAAAAAAATACGTTTAAATTTCAATACATATTTTATGTATTTGAAGGATAATTAAAACCATTCTTAAAAATTTTATAGATTTTTAATACCATATCTAATTCAACTTAATTTAAGAAATTTTACGAAAATATGCAAATGACATACATCATGACGGTTTATTATAATTAATTTTACAGTATTTTCCATATGATTACAGGTCATTCGACGTCTAACGGCAAGCACGAGACCGAGGAGGAAGATAACGCTAAAATAATCCCGTGGCGGGCACAGTTACGTAAAACTAACAGCAAACTTAACTTACTCGAGTAAACGAGTAGAAACACTAGCCTAAAACATTATTAAATAAAACAGCTGCGTCTGAACCGCGCGGCTGTGACCAGCCTTATATCCAGGGCTGTCAAACAATATATTAGTCAACTAGAATCAAATTCTTACATTAATTTAGTTTAAGTTAAAAATAAAAATTACTTATTTATTACTTTTTATATTTGAAATTGATTAAACAACATTAAGGATTAGATTCATGAATACGCCGCGCGGTAAAACTTGCAATTTATGCCAATATATTTGTTATTTTTATTAAAAATAACCTTGTAGCAACGCCATTACGAGTAACAGGTGCGTTCGTTGTGCGATAATTACGAGTCCAAAATATAAGTATAGAAATGATTTAAGCGAAGGTTTACTGTATTGAATGAAACTGGCGTCTTCTAAGACGCTCAGAGATATGTTTCTCCAAGTCGAATAATTAGATATAAGCAGAAGTAGCAATACTCCAAAATTAATATTTTATTAATAAATTTTTATTCGGTTTAACTTTTATATATTATTTTTCAACTAAATTTTCATATGTATCTGAGCGCTATAGATACATATTTTAAATTTAGTCAATAAAATTACGCTAACGATATTAAAATATTTTTATTTAGATACTTATTTTTACTATAATCGTGTAAAAATGTAAATCTATTGTTTTAACAGATTTTATATAATAATATTGATTATTACATAATGTATGCCTCTACGAATTCATAGCGTCAGTATGTCTCTAATGAATGTCTGTTTCCTAACGATACAATTGAGACTAAATACTAAAGTGTAAATTAACATGAAATTGCTCAAACTAATAAAAAAAAATCACAGTAATTATGGCTTTAAAAATATGCCTGAATAAAAAAAAAATAACGAAAAATATATTTAAACTTATTTAAGTTTTTAATGCAAGTGATACCATTGTTGCAATATTAGTGTGTAAGCTAGTAGTAGGCTTTTGCTATATGTATGAGCTACTTACTGTAGAATAACTTCGATGTGTGTGGATTCATTTAGTACTTCTGAATCTTAATGTAATGTTGTTAAATAAAATGCTGTTGCTTATTTTGTTTTTTTAACAACCCTATAAAAATAGCCTCTATAAAGTTACCATCA
Organism: Laspeyria flexula; assembly: GCA_905147015.1. NCBI lineage: Eukaryota > Metazoa > Arthropoda > Insecta > Lepidoptera > Erebidae > Laspeyria > Laspeyria flexula. The sequence continues at coordinate 2,182,739 of LR989964.1, read as the reverse complement.
TAAAATAAGTTTGAAGTGTGTTTATAATTTTAATCATAAATAAAGTTATAAAGAAAAATATCGTAAATAATAATATTTTGGGCAAATGTTGCGTCCTACAGGTAAGTACTATGTAGTATGTAGTGACTTCGGACAGAACTCCACCGAAGCAAATGATTCTTTTAATTTTGATACAGTATTGAGAGGGTATCTCAACCACCACCCAGGGTTTACTTCGCTGAGCGTCCCCGAACCCAAAATAATATTCTCGTGCCTCCTTAACTTTCAACAAAATTAAGAAACACATTTTTTATCAACTTAATTTCTTATTTGAATTTCAATAAGGTACAATACCTACAGATACGATATATAATGTTTTCGGAAATGTAAACGTACCTATTACGCCCCCTGGTTGGGAAGTCCTGCAGTATGGTATTAGCTGTTGCCCGGGCCTTGACTCCCGCCGTTCTTTTTTTGGTCACTACTCAGCACCTATTCGCCTTAGCGTGATGTTATAGAGCCTAAAGCCTTCCCCGATAAATGGACTATACAACACTAAAAGAATTTTTCAAATCGGACCGAATTTTTCAGTAGTTCCTGAGATTAGTTCGTTTAACCAAACAAACTCTTCAGCTTTATAATAATATTATTACTAGAAGTCGCGCGGGGCTTCGTTCCCGTCGTTCTTTATTTGGCCACTACTCAGCTCCTTTTGGGCGTAGCGTGATGTTATATAACCTTCCTTGATAAATGGGCTATTCAACACTAAAAGAAATTCGAAAATCGGTTCAGTAGATCCCGAGATTACCCCCTGCAACCTTACAAACTCACAAAATTTACCTCTTTATAATATTAGTATAACATAACACAGCATCACGCCTTTTTCCCCGAAGGAATAGGCAGAGATGTTTCACACCCACATTTCGCCAGCTATGTTTGGTCCCATGAAATAGGGGGCGAGCCTATTGTCATCTACCGGGAACATTTGTTTACCAAGCTCCGAGCAAATCTTAATAATGGAAATTCATGATAGAAAAACCCAATACCGTATATAATATTGTGTTTGTATTAGGATTGAAGTATAGATTACACAAACCCCCCTGGTTCTGGCGAAGCTGCTTGAGAAATTTCGATTAAATATATACTTAATCTGTTTGTTTATCTTCTTAGCTCAACTGTCATGTGGTATCCTACTCATCATGCTCCATTTGCCTGCACATATGCAAGTACACCTTCGGCAGGAAGACCTAAAGCCTCTCAAAGAGTTTTTAGACAAATTTATGGGACCTTACCTACCTTTTATACACCAAATGATCAATTCTAGGCCTAAAGGAAAGAATTCCTTGACAGCTGTTGACGAATACGATATTGAATCGTTCATTAAGAAAAAAGTTGATCGAGTCAAATCTGTTGCTAACAATAAAGTTTCTGTAGTAGAAATTATTAAACACAGGACGGAAGATGAAACGGATTTAACTGTATAGATTTTTGTATTAAGACTTGATGAAAGCGAGGCCCGAGTCTGCTAACACAATCGTAACCCGATGGCCTCATTCGACAGCTGTGATTGGTTTACTAGTCAATAGCGCCATATTGCCAGCATGTGATTGGTCCATCGATCTGCTATCGACGTTTGTAAATTAGCAGAATCGACCACCTGAATAGATAGAAATTACAATCAATAGAATTTTAATATTGAATCTTTGCTTAGGTTCATTGAAACAACTTCATTAATTTGGTCATTTTTATAATATGTATCCTGAGTATGAAGGAGAGACGTCTCGTACAGTAAAATTGGTATAATATTAGCATTTATTAATAAAATGACCTATTGACCTTACATATATTCTTTTTTTATTTATTTATCATTTTTACAAAAGCCTTTACAAATAGCTGTTGCCCGGGATTTCGCTCCCATCGTTCTTTATTTGACCACTGCTCAGCTCCTATTGGCCGTAGCGCGATGTTATATAGCCTATAACCTTCCTCGATAAATGGGCTATCCAACACTAAAACAAATTTTCAAATCGAACCACCTGAGATTATTCAACGTGCGTTCAACGAAATAAACTCTTTAGCTTTTTATTATTAGTATAGATGTAGTAAGTATAGATTTCATGACATAACATTACGCTACGGCCGTTATGAGTTGAGCAGCGGTCAAACAAAAAGCGAAGAAGCGAGCGAAGTTCCTGACAACGGCTATCTATGGAGGTCAATGACAATAGGCTCACTTCCTATTTTATGAAATCTAAAATAGCTAGTCGAGTGTGACGTTACTGTGAACCCATTTGGAGTTAAAGGCGTGATACTATGAAATGAAAAAGTATGAAATGAAACGCCAAAATTTGTTGTTTTTTTCTGCCACCATTTTTATATCAAAACGCTACATTATTTTGTGATAAATAATAAATATAAATAATAAATGTGTTTTTATAATATTCGTCTGTAGCAACATAATCCTATAGCACTGAAGTTCCGGCTTTGCATGATTACAATAAAATGTAGATGGAACCATAAAATAAATTGGCTAAACATAAATTTGTCGTATAAAGTTAAAAAACAAATTCAGTGATACCGTGAAAACGATATCGAAATTTTATTAAGAGTTAATCATGGAACATTTTGTTTGGATAATACGAGGTACGAAAACAATATTTAGAGTAGCATGTTAGTAAAAAAAATTACTGACTCCGCGGACAGTAGAATATTGATATCTTTTTTAAATTGATTACTTAACTTCGAGTCGAATACTTCGAATTCGAATTCCGAATGCGATGTGAAGAACTTAGTTCAATTCAACCCCTCGAAGACACAAGTATGCGCGTTCACTGCCAAGAAGGACGCATTTGTCATGGCGCCTCAGTTTGAAGGAGTATCTCTCCCGTTGTCCGAAACTATTGGGATCCTCGGCGTTAATATCTCGAGCAAGGTGCAGTTTGGGAGTCATTTAAAGGACAAAGCCAAATTGGCGAGCAAAAAATTGGGTGTCCTGAATAGAGCGAAGCAGTACTTCAAACCGAAGCAGCGGCTTGTGCTGTATAAAGCACAGGTTCGGCCGCATCTGGAGTACTGCTCTCACCTCTGGGCAGGAGCTCCCAAATACCAACTCGACCCACTTGACTCCCTCCAAAGGCGGGCTGTTCGAATCGTCGGTGATCCCAATCTGACGGACAACTTAGAATCGTTAGAGCAACGGAGAGACTTTGGGTCACTCTGCGTGCTCTATCGATTATTCCATGGGGAGTGCTCCGATGAACTTCTAAATTTGGTGCCACGTCGCCTTTCTATCATCGCACCACTCGACGCTGCTGTAGGCTTCACCCGCACTACCTGGAGCCCATACCGTCAAAAACGGTAAGGCTCCAGCGATCATTCCTCCCACGTACGTGCAGGCTGGTTTGATGGTTTGACTGGTTTGATTTTCAAAATCATCTGACATTTTAAATTATATACCTATAATTTGACATTGTAATATCTTGACATTGTAATTAATTTAACTTGACATTATAATGAGATAGAAATTGACATTGTAAACATAATAATTTTGAGCCTAAATTTAATTTAATGTAATAATTCTTCTTATTTTTCTTTAATAATTCTTATAATTTGCAAAATTTATAATTTTTTATATTTCTACACCAGCAATGGTAGTGTATGCGCTTCATTATTGTATTAATTTAAGACCTCATGTACCATATACTGAGAAATAAATGCCATTCATTCATTCATTCATTCAGGCTCTGGGGTGAACTTCCTACAGCGGTGTTTCCTGAGCGCTATGACATGTCCCTCTTCAAACGATAAAGACTTGGCTGTGCCCCTAACATTGCCAACGTCCATGAGCGGCGGTAACCACTTACCATCAGGTGGGCCGCTTGCTCGTCTGCCACTTCAGGCAATAAAAAAAAAAGCGTATGAACTTCTGAGTACAGCAGTGAGATACGTTACTTAATTTTAATGTTTATTTAGTAAAAACTGTAATATTTAAGTCTATAGGCATAAAGTAAATTATTCAATGAAAAATTGTGTTAATGACAGATTATAATAGACGTCTCTGAGTGCGGCAGTTAGACTCTGTAGAGAAAATAAATTATTAAAAGAACAACAACCTGCCTGCTACCCTCCATCAGTTTCTCTAGTTAGATACTATATTCTATACGGACTATAGTTTGATTAGCCAATAGATAAAAGAAACGAAATGTATAAACGATTATTCAAATAACTACTATTATGGTACTAAGATATTCGTTACGATCATCGAGGTTAAGCAACGTTCGGCAAGGTCAGTTCAAGATGGGTGACCATTTGTGGCAATTTCATTCTCGAGCGTCTCCGTGCTTCAGAAGGCACGTAAAGCCGCTTGTCCCGGTTATCACTTAGAGTAGTAGTCGTTAAGTCAAGTTGGAAGCCTTCCAGGCGAGTTGATAAATTCCAACCCTAGGGTCCTCAAACCCATACGATACGATAAGATAACAAGACTACTAAAATATCAAATTCTTTGTTTACAGTACAACTATTACTCTGCGCTGTAGTAACACCAATTAAATCACAAGGGAAACAAACATTAGACGGGACTATTATTACCAGTTTCTTCGAAACGTTCCTTAAACCTTTCTTTCGCAGCACGAACATTGATCCTCCTGTCATTAGCTCTGCAGTGAATCAAGTTAAAGAAACAAGTATCGAAAAACTTATAAGAACTAAGATTTACGAACTAAAACCTCTATTAGAAGACAATGAAAACGGTGTAATAGAAGTAGATGATAACTTAACTCTAACAGGTCATCATGATACGGTAGTGGAATTCCTTCCCACACCAAGTAAAAGAAGTCTGAATAGCTCAGGAGGAAGTAATGGACTCTTGGCGTCATTCAAAAATAATCCATTAAAAGATAGATTAAATAAGTACAAGATATTGCGAGAACAAATAAAAAAGGAGTTGAGTCAAGAAAATATTTCGGCGAAAACTAGAACTTTTATTGTTAACACATTAGATGATATACTTGCACAAATGATAGAAAGCCAGTGTACATGGAATCCCAACACGTTTAGAAAATTCTTTAAAAGTAATTCCACAAAAAGTTCACTATCAAGAGTCCAGAACATGTCTAAGATAGAATGGAAAGAATTGCGAGACCAATACGTCCAGTACCTCACTGCAAAGAGATCAAAGGAAAACTTATTCATGAATCAATTCCATGAGTTCTTTTCTACGGTTATTAATGAAACGGACAATTTGTCCGATCGATATAAGATTAAATGTCAACTAGTACAAACAAATCCTAATGAGAAATCGGAGAAACATGCTCTAAGAGGCCAATTAGAATCTAAAGTGCGTTGTCCAAACTTCAAACTATGTTCTGATGAGCTCAAAGATTTCTTAGCGGATTTCTATATGTATTTGAATGACACGGCCGTAAATACTTTTAGGAATTACGCCGCGATGTATGTTAGAGACTTTGGGGTCGATAGCCATACTGTAGTTAATATAATAAACAAACTAGGCGACTACGCCCAAGGCATCGTCAACAAAGTTTACCTAAACGAAGTAAAGAACTTAGACCTAGCTGGGAATAAAGATAAAAGAGAAAATGTCAGACTGATGACCAACTTTATAAACGTCGTAGTGAGTGAAATTAAATCTATTGTTAAAGCAAACTTATTGCAACAGTTAGAAACGCAGAGAACAAAACTATTTTTAACTATTAAAGAAGATTTGGTCGTCAATTTGGAAATGGATATGGAAAATTTGGCAAACTACTATATTGATAATTTTTGTTCGAAATTTATGTTGTGCAACGGAAGATATGAATCGAGAAAACAGGGGAGCAAGTGGACGTTCCTTCCAAAGACTAATGAAGAAGTATATGTAAAGGTACAGCTAAGTTTAGATGATCAAATGAAAAATAATATTATAAAAAGTGGACTGATCAAAAAAATGGTTAAAGATCGCGAGGACCATGCAAAATATACATTTAAAAAGAAAAGTGCAAAAGAATTGAGTCAATCGAATAAAAAGATCAGCTTGACAAGGACAACAAGAGCTACAACTGACTCCGTTGTTAGGACACGACAAACTAGAAAACGACATGTGAAAATAAATATTTAAGAATTTTCGCACTCTGTCATTAGAAAATTCTAGAGAAAAAAAAGAAATTAAAGAGACTTAACGTTTATTATACATAAATGTTTTTACAATTCGTTTTAAAATTACAAAAATATAAGCAGTCTTATTCATAATTTTATTTAACTTAAAATTACTTTATGAATGTTACATGACAACAGTTTGATTTTTTAATATATTCAATTATTTCTGTTATTTTCTAAACACGACTATTACACGCTTTTGGTCAAATGAGAGATTATGACGTACGAAATTTTGTTACATTCCACCACATAATGGCAATATTTTTACAAATCTATAAAATCAAAATAAAACCAACCTTATGCTGGAAGCTTACAGTTGATTTTCTTATCCACATTAACCCTACACGACTTACCAATATAAGTCAGTATGTATCTGTGTATATAATAGGAAAATGCTGTACTCTTCCACTAGACCATGCTATTGTTAAACAGGCGCCTTCTGTGAAGTTGTTCTGGAAGGCCATTGTAGTAGGCAACTCAGTTTCTATCCCGCATATGAAGCAACTGGAATAGGAATATATTTTAGTTGTCATCCTGCAGGTAAACAAATGAAGTAAATGTTGTCAGGGACTAGTTGGCAACAGTGCACCGTGTTTATTATGACCCAAAAGATTTCCCTCTGCTGTTTATGGTATTAATCGTTCAAGGGATGCATTTAAAATGCACGAGTAAAACACCAACGTGTCTAATTCTAATATAAAACTTTTTTATAAAAAATAATGAACTTTCCGTGACCTAGTGGTAAAAAAAAAAAATCTGAAAACGTAACTGTTCAAGATATTTATTTTAGATAAATATAGTCTGATAAAGCATCTTAGGGCGCATGTTTTCCAGTTTTAAGTTTTGGAAAATCTCCTCTGGATCCCGAGTAATTTTTTCGTTTTATTTCTTTTTCTCTCTAAAATCCCAAAAGTGTAATTTGTGACTAGCACAGAAATATTGCTCTTAATAAGGCTTATTACTGATAAAAAAACCACTATTACGGCCTTTAGCTTTAGTTTATACCCACGAGCTGTGTAGTGTACATAGCTCTGGCGCCAAGAAAAATCACTAGACACTGTAAAACCAACTGACCGCGAATTTCGATGGCTAAAACCGGCTAAATTCTTAGCGTGTACAAGTGCCCTAGGCTCGATTTGAGTTAAGGGACGAGTTGGCAGTGGCCGCAAGGTGTAGCTGCGATACTAAACGCGGTTTCCAATATCGCTTACCCGCACGACAATCGCAAAAGAGCTTAACGTACTATACTAAAACTGTATTATGTAATAATATTTGTCACACATTCACACAGCACCCAATTAAGCAATTATATTAGCTTGTGTAAATTTTTTCATTCTCGTGTATCTCCGTGCTTCGGAAGGCACGTAAAGCCGTTGGTCCTGGTTACCACTTAATATGGTAGTCGTTAAGTCAAGTTGGAAGTCATCTGGGCGATTTGATAAATTGCAACACAATAAGAAGAAGCCACTGCGAACGGTCCTGTGCCGCCTGCAACCAACGGCCGCCCGCCACCGCAGTGGCGTAAATTAGGTGAGGCCTATGTTCAGCAGTGGACGTCGCTGGGCTGATATGATGATGATGAGAATGAGATGAGAAGGAGAAGCAACAAAATTCTTACCACGGTGTTATCTTGAGCTGCATCATAAAATGTGTGGTACAAAACACAGCAATAAGGTTGGACTCCTCGAACATGATAGCTAAGTATCTGCCAGTGGGGTCCCAGCCCATGTCCAGTATAGGACCTCCTACAGAATCCCCTGTGGGCAGCTCCACTTTAGTCACGTCTAGCACTGGTAGTGCTTTGCTTGTTTGTGATCCTGAAATAGACAAAAACAACATAAAAACACAAACACTACTGCTGAAGCCATGGTGGCCGAATGGGTAAATGACCAGTAAAAGACCACGCGGTTTGAGTTCGATTATGACCGGCAGTTCTTGTGGAATTTATATGTAATAGTCAAGTGATTTACCATCTGTTAATGGTGAAGGAAAATGTTGTGAGGCAATCCACATACCCTAGAAGTAATTTTGAGTGTATGTACTAACTCACACTAGGCCAGTGTGTGGATTATGGCTTAATCCCTTTCAGCTCTCTAGAGAGAGGACATGGATCATGAATGGATGATGATAACAATATAGATCATAAAAGTACTCTTGTACTCACTACAAAGTAAAGACAAAAAAATTGTTTGATCTATAAGTATTTTTTTCAGAGTTTGGTTCTATCTATATTATATAATAATATACACATTCACACAGCGCCATCTAGTCCCAAAGTAAGCAATTATATTTGCTTGTTATGGGCACTAAACAACTGATATACTACTTAAATACATTTTTTTTTGTAAATACATACATATTATAGATAAATTACACCCAGACACAGAACAGACCTTTATGCTCATCACACAAAGATTTGTCCTGGGTGGGAATCGAACCCACAACCTCCAGCTTAGCAGTCAGGGTCACTAACCATTATACCAACAGGCCAGTCTACAATAAGTATGTATTTAAAAATATAATTATGTATGTTTCTCAGTTGTCTAGATCCTATAACAGCTTATATTAGCTGACTTTGGGCTAGATGGCGCTGTGCAAGAAAAAAATAACTGAAAAAATATGTAAGTATGTACAAAAGTAAACAAATTAATCCATAGTATTACTTTCATAGGGATCAAAATTGCTGAGATTCTAATCATCAAGAGATTAATCCTTATATATGCCAACTTTCATACAAATCGGTTCAGCTGCAGCAGGCATGATTGAGTAACAAAAATCTATCCATACTAATTATATTATAGTAAAAAAGTCTACCCACTCACCACTCATAAGGCCTGTGTTGGTGAGTGCAAAAACCATGGGTTCCCCTTTAGCAGCAAACAGCAGTATGTCCTTAGGTCCCCAGCAGGCAGATACCACGCGGTTACCGCGGGCGCACCAGCGTTCTGGCGTCCAGCACTTCGTCTCCCATACCCTGGAAATAGAAAGACAATTTATGAAATGAGTATAATGTTTATAGATGATAAAATAATGTGTATTCCAATAAAATATATTTCATTTCCAAATTATGTACGACCACAACACTGTTTTTGATGTACATAATTTATATCACGGATCCTCACTTTAAAAAAAATGATTAAATTGAAAATTTTGATATAAAAACAGACATTATATTCGTTTTTGGTACCTACAATTTACATTTTTCACTATTTTGAGGTGCCAAAAACATAATACATGTCATTTTTGCTAGAGCAGGAACTGTGAAATAGGAAATAAACACAACTCCTAGAAATAAGAAATGGTACATCATCAGGAACCCATTAATGTCCCACTGCTAGGCTCGGGTTCGGCCTTTAGCGGCCTTAGGACATAATCCACACATGCCGACCTAATGCAGGTTGGTGGATCAGATATACACATACCTGAATATAATAGACGAGGAAGCAGCAAAAACTTTGCTTGCATCGAAAGACCAGCGTGCAAACACAATCCCTCCACCAGCGACCCTTCGTAGTGGAACCGCTGTCTCCATTGACACATCCCATATGAGCATGGATGTATCAGCACCGGAACAACTGATTAGTAAGTCTCCATTCGGCGACCAGCTTACATCAGTGACCGGACTGTGGCCGGGTCTGGAAATGTTGGGAGAAAGTGCTTTTGAAAACAAATCTACATATAGACTGTGAAAAATCAGTATTGGATTTCTGAAGTAAGAAATTATTCATAGAATCGTCTATTTAAAAAAAAGGTTTGCAAAAGAAAAAGTAAAGAAGTGTTGTATTATATTATATTATTATATGGTAGAATATTACTTAATATTTTGGTTGCAGGCGGCTCAAAATCGCTCCCTGTGGTGGGAATTAGGTGAGGCCTATGTCCAGAAGTGGACATCACTGACCTAATACGTATAAATATTAATATATTAAACATATAATTTGTGAATTTTTAGTCTCAAATTAAATTTTTGCCACTTACCTATTTACACATATACTGATCACAAAGAATACTGATGCAAGATATCTTTAATTTTTATTTGCTTTTTATGGAAAACTTAGTAATCATCAAGACATACCTTTTCAATACAACAGCATTACTCGATGATGGCTTAGTAAACATTGAATTAGGGTCAACAGTCCACACAATAACTCCTTGTTCACAACCCACGGCTAATTCAGATGCCGAATGCGGTCTCCAGCTCAACGACGACACATGTCCTTGGGCTTTACACTTTAACGTAGATATAAATGAAACTTCTGAACAGTATATTCTGACATTATCATCTATCGTTGCTACAGCCATTTTCGTTGTATGCAGATGCCATGCCATACATTTGATCGGTCCGTTGCCCCAATTCCTTGTTCTTGAATAATTGGCTACGATTTTAGGGCCTATGTCTTTCAAATGAGGTTGTAAAAAGTATCTGAATGCAGAGAATGCATTTGCTACTTTTAACACGTAAGAGGCTGCTACAGCTAATACTTGACTCTCACGGTTTACTGAAGGGTCAGCAGCAACACTAAGAGCTTCTAAAAACCCCTGTTTATACCATACACTAGTGATTTTCTTCAACAAATTGTCCTCAACATCAACATACATAGAAATGTTTTCGTCAGACGTCCTGTGGTGGTGTATATCCCTTGTTACGTTTATAACTGGATGGCCTTTTGTCTAAAACAATAAGACTGCTATTAAAAAGGAGTTTATAATTCAATTTCAGTACCTACCAATAAGAAGATAACCTTACCGAATTAGTAAATGTTGTTATATTGCCATAGTGTGCGTTCCCACAACAATATATCTCGTTCAGTTTGCAGAATGGAATTTCAAGAGGTCCTGGGAGATCGGGAAAACCATGAAAGGCCGACATTTTTTATTTAATTTGTTTAAAAATACGTTATTTTTATCAAACCGGCGCGCGCGATTGTGTTATTTATTTAAACTTTGAAGTTTGACTTCTGTGTTCTGACAAGACTGACAAAGTGACAAGTGACAACTAAATTGAGTGAAATTTTAGTTTTTTTTTTCGTTCAGAGTTATTCCAGACAATCAAAACATTTAAATTTTTGATTCGAAGCTTTAATTTTATTTTAAACAATGATTCCACACAATTATATTGTATCTCAAGAATTCGTTTTTCAGAGGCAGAGAATAAGAAAAAGTAAAATCTGTCTATAAAACCAATCTCTGTTCTGTGGTCAGTAAAAAAAACTTTAATAGCTTACCGAAAGATGGCGTTACAATGTTCTTCTCAGTTTACTTGCAAGAAGTTTTCTAACTAGTAAAATTTATTAATATCTACTCAATTCTTACAGTTTTTTTAAACTAGGTACTCAATTAAATAATAAATAATAACTGTTGCATCCATAACTTATTATTATAAATACCTACATACATACATAGGTACATAGGCTGATAAACACATTACCACTCCATTGCGTCGCGCAGTCGGGTAATAAATAGGTAGATAGACTCCTACCCATGGCTAGGCCCTGATTTTGAGCTATCGAAAAATGTTCGGTCGGAAATGTCAGTTTATAGGTATAATTATGGTTAAAAATATAATAGCAAACATTAAATTATGTACCTAATTAAATACCTTCCTAAGTACTTACCAAGATTCTTCGCATAATTCAAGTTAAAACGAACTGGAACAAAGATAAAACATTTTCTGCTTACGTATTCAAAGTATATTAAGGGTACATTGAGAATTTAGTGCTCCGCATTAAGATTTATGTAAAGGCCGGGACAGTTTAGTAATTGATTCCTTACTTCTCGTTACTGCAAACGGTGAAGTTATCGCGATAGGTATTTCAAGTTCGATTTCGCCTATAATTCTTGTAGCATTGTACGAGATTTAACTTTTATTTAAAGAGTTACGTAAATCCTAAAGAATATAGATTTAGAGGCATATATTTAGACGCCTTGAATCGCTCTGGAATATGTTGGAAAATGTGTCAACCTAAGAGGAGCCTTGGGAGGGCTTTCTAATTTCAATGGATGCAGATCGTATACAAGCAATCCTATTGGAAATATCTTTGTTAAGCCTATGTCTTAGGTACCTATTTATACTTAGTGTGGACGACTAGTAGACGGACGTATAGTGGGTATATAATGACGATGATGATGATTAATTTAATATCTACTTAACAATTAATAACTTAAACCGACCTGGGCCCTGATTCTGACTCCACCGTCGGGAGGTGTCACATTGTTTCCGGATGGTAAACTTCTTCAAATCTTAGAACGACAATTTTTTGATTAATGTTATAAAATATTTTCTCTACAACTATTTAACTATTTTTCTTACATTAGGTAGGTATCTATTGTATTTTTAACGTCGGAATGCTCCCGCATCACATGTTACAAACTTGCCTTCCACAGAGGTGCCCTTGGTGGATTCCAACCGTGTAGCCGGCTGTTGTAAACCAAATTTCATATAAACAACGCCGATAGCAACCAAGCTCCCACCAAGGTCACTCTGTTGGAACGCAAGTTTATAACCGTGTAGAACATCTACTAGAGCCCAACATAGCATAGCAGTGGCAGTATTAATATTATATTAGTAGGTATAGTATGTATGGATAAGTATAGATGCATCGCAGTGGCATATAATTAAATTAGTCGTACCTACACACGAATGGATACCTACCAAATTGATTTCAATTATCATTGGAATTCGTTTGTTTCATACCTCCCCCCAAGTACCTACCTCACCAAAAATTTACGAACGATAGGAATTCGTCACTTTATCATAAAATTGCTGACCTAAATTAATGAGTAAATTAAATTGAAATGCTAAGCCCTTTGGTAACTTACACAATGAATAAATTAATTATGTTTGCAGTTAATATTAAAAAGGATAAGCTTTGCAATGAGTAAAAATTTTGTAACATAATTTTTTTTTAACAGTTACGTATTCCTGTGTACTACAGACAGATAAGTTACCCACTGCTCAGCTCCTAGTGCCCGTAGCGTATACTCTATAACCTTCTTCGATAAATGGGCTATCTAATAGTATAAGAATTTTTCAAATCGGACCTTTAGTTCCTGAGATCCTAGAGTTCTAAGTACCAAATAAACAAATAAAAATAAAAATAAAAACTACAGCTTTAGAATATAAGTATAGATAGCATGGATAAGTATGGATGCATTCAAAATACTTAAAATTGTATCTAATTCAAATGATAAAAATAATTCATGGTCATTTAGTAATAATATAATTATAACTTCATAAGTCGAAGATAGAAGTAGATAGGTACATTTCATTCACAAAGTCGATGCAATAAACCAAACTTTTCACAAGTTTCAAGAGTCCGTGTATCACGATCACTTGCTGATTAAAAATTCAGTTCAACATACTGTAATATTATGCAGAGGTGAGACGTAGGCAAAGCGAAACTTTTAGCATCCCTCCGGGTATCTTCGAAAGGTTTGCAATGCCGGGAAATTGGAACGTCCCGACCTGCTCGTAGGTACTAATCTTGCAGTTTCAATGGAAATTTTTTGATGAAACTTTTTTAAATTTGTGTAGTTAATTTATCCTAACAACTTTCTCTTAGTAATGACGATAAAATATGGTTGAAGAATTGGATAACTTTGTGGAATTCACTTGAAGTTGAGCTCAAAGGTAACCTTTACCTTGTTTTCTAGAGATTTCAAGAATTGAGTTCTATTATGATAATTACCCTGACATATCAATTTGATACGAATTTTTAGGTTCAAAGCACGCAGAAGTAGCTACAGAAAGATTTTTTTCGAATAGGTTTAATACTTAGGGTATTATTTCTGTTTATCTTTATAAGTTTATATTTTATGTTGCGTGAGTACTTACTTAAATGCTATAAAACTTTGGATTATATTGTTGGCTGAAATTATGTGATAGCCTATGGCCAGCAGTGGACGTCATTGGGCTAATATGATGATGATGGTAATATGTTGCATTTAGTTAAGAAAAAGCTGAGATCTAGTGACTTCAGCAAGAGATAAATGGTTTGGACTCAGTGTCAGTCATGTGTCTTCAGCCTTATACGAATTCAAGTTTGTGTTTTCTCGAAAATTCGATAGCTGTAGCAACACTTGTCCTTTTGGCCACTCTCAATCGAAAAGATAAACGAGCTTTCCATTAAATAAAATCAAATACGCAATCTCGTGAGTGCCCAAAGTAAAAGCACTTAGCGCAAAAGGTGTGCACAGCAACCAATTTCCAAGATTATAAGCTACGAGTCCTCAACGTATCCAATTTTGATATTAGTTTTGTCGCAATACATCTGTAGCTAAAACTTGAAACTCCGAAGGGATTCTACTTTCGTCAGACCGAAATGAGATTGGCTTTTGTTATCGCGATGTACCTACTTGTACAAAGTTTGCCTTTGGATAAAACATGTCAAATGTTCCGAGAAACTGTATTTGCAGTTTTGATGTGTTAGAGAATAGGTAACAATAACAACTTGTGTTTGATAAGCATCAGTGTCTATAAGTTTACAGAATCCTTGATACCTATTTACGTTTAGAGCCAAATTCGGTGAAACGGTTACAAGATTGTCGAAATAACTAAATCTTTTGATATTATGTTTGTTCCAAGAAGTAATTTGTGCCCTGAGTCGGTTGTTTACAAAATTGCTTTTTGTAATTGAATATCGTGCTTTTGTGTTCTGTATTTATTAATTTATTTGAATGTGGTGCTTAGAAATATTAATGAAATTGAATTAGATAATGTGGAATTAGATTTACCTACTTGAAAGAAGAACATATTTATGAGAGACAGTTGATACTACCGATCGTCTATATCTGAAATTGAATACCTCGATTGCGAAGCGGTAGTGGTGGGAACAAAATTAAATATTTGTACCTAAGGTCTGCAAATTTTTGTTTCGGAGATTGGGTGTTTTTCTATGTATATTTTAATATGTATGTATTTAGAAATATAATACAACTATTAAGTATGTTTATCAGCTGTCTAGATCCCATAACACAAGCTTAAATTAGATTACTTTGGGCCAGATGGCGCTGTGTTGAAAGAGAAATACCAAAAAAACTCCTTAATAATCAAGGTAAATTTGGAGTCGTTGTGGGTGATAATAAAATTATAATAATAATAGGTAATATAATATTCTACCACATTCACACAGCGCCATCTAGTCCCAAAGTAAGCAATTATATGTGCTTGTGTTATAGGTACTAAACAACTGATATACTACGTAAATACATTTTTTTTTTGTAAATACATACATATTATAGATAAATTACACCCAGACACAGAACAAACCTTTATGTTCATCACACAAAGATTTGTCCTGGGTGGGGATCGAACCCACGACCTCCGGCTTAGCAGTCAGGGTCACTAACCACTAGACCAACAGGCCAGTCAAGTATAGTTATTTTGAGATATTTTTTTTTCTCTATCAACCTGTATGTCTAACATATTTAACGTACAATGTTGTAATCGACTTGTCATCGAATTTTCACGCTGAAAGTATCAGCAAATTGAAAAATTGCAAAACTAATTTGCTGCAACCGACGCAGACATTGGCCACACAATTTGAACTTTAATTAAAAAGTAAAAACACTCGTTGTCCTGTTGATTAGTTTTGCTGTCCAATCTCTTAAATTCCACGAATTCATTCATTCAGTTTTAATTACTATTTCAAAACAGATATTGAGTTTTAATTTTATTTTTATTTTTGAAATGTTTATAATAAGTAAGTATATTTAAATATATTTTGGTGTTTAATAGACGTGTATAAATAAAATATATGTTAGGAGAGGAATATGTCCAGCAGTGGACTGCAATAGGCTGAAAGAATAATAATAATATTCTACCACATTCACACACATACTAAACAACTGATATACTACTTAAATACATTTTTTTTTGTAATTACATACATATTATAGATAAATTACACCTAGACACAGAACAAACCTTTATGCTCATCACACGAAGATTTGTCCTGGGTGGGAATCGAATTATTATTATTATATTAACATAGGCCAAGTTTGAGAGACATTTAAAAGTGTATAATAGCGTATAAAATTTAATAATCTTATATAATCTGTTGCAGAATTTATCTCATTGACCACATTAATTACTTTAGTATATAGCAAAAGCTCAGTGATACTCATAGTAGATATTGCAGAAGTTGTCAACGGCGTAATGAACTTAAAAAATGTCTTGACTAGTACTGTTGGGTCTTCACTATACAGTAATTCGGGAAACTTAGACAGTTCTGAAGAAGATAAAAATCTGGAGACACATGCAACTGTTAGTGAGAGTAATCATAGTTTAACAGACTTCAGTGGTGATATAAATTTTATAAAGGTGAATATTTTTATCAAATTCTAAATATTTTATTGTTCTCCGTGTGGTGATGGAGACAAAGAATACGTTTGTCACGACTTTATTTCGTTCCCGGGATGTCATCAGTGGGGATTAAAGGAAAATAAACTGTGCTAGAGAAGCTAAACTTGAAACAAAATCCTGTATCAACCAGATGGGTTGATAACGGCCAAAGTGGTATTAGTAGGCCAACCACCACCTATGAACAGCATAAACAAGCAACGATGCCCAGTTTCCGACAGCGCCGCCAGCCCAGGCCAAGGTAGAGGCGTGGGCAATGGCGGGGCAGGAGGTGCTAAGAATCCCCAGCAAGGTTACGGCTACTACCATCAACGACGACTGGCCCTAGCAACATACAACGTTAGAACGCTGCGGACCGATGAGCAAAATAGTGAAGCTAGAAGAAGCTAGAAGGAAGTTACACTGTGATTTTTATTTTTTATTTTTTTTTTATTGCCTAAAGTGGCAGACGAGCAGACGGCCCACCTGATGGTAAGTGGTTACCGCCGCTCATGGACGTTGGCAATGCTAGGGGCACAGCCAGGCCGCTGCCTACCTTGAGAGGATAGCTCTCTTTAAACCTCGTTTGAAGAAGGACATGTCATAGCGCTCAGGAAACACCGCTGTAGGAAGTTCACCCCAGAGCCGGCACGTACGTGGGAGGAATGATCGCTGGAACCTTACCGTTCTAGACGATATCGGCTCCAGGTAGTGCGGGTGAAGCCTACAGCGGCGTCGAGTGGTGCGATGGTAAAAAGGCGACGATGGCACCAAATCAAGGAGTTCGTCGGAGCACTCCCCATGGAACAATCGATAGAGCACGCAGAGTGACCCAAAGTCTCTCCGTTGCTCAAACGATTCCAAGTTGTCCGTCAGATTGGGATCATCGACGATTTAATATGTTTATCAGAGTTGTACCAAGAATGAGATCGACTTCAACATGTCGACGAGAAGGCAAGTGTTCGATGATGTCTCTGTGATCCACATGGTGAAAACCGGTAGTGCTCACCATATGATAAAAGGCACATCGCATTAGGTATACGAATGTGTAGTGACGGATTAAGAATACAAAATGTCACTACCCTATCTCATTCCGTGGGTGTCGCCTTTTACGATAAAAACACTGCGAGAAAAGGAAAATTCGAAACAAACCCTATACCAACCCGTCTGACCAGCGTGGTATAGTAGGCTTCCCACCACATTCTTTGGAGGAGACCCATGTCCAGCAGTGGGATGTTTATGGGTTGAAACGAATTATACGAATGCATTTGCATTTCTGGCCAGCGTGGTAATGTGGCCAGTCTTTGGGACACCTTTCTTCAGGAGTCATACCTCAATTACTCTATTAAAAGAATAATTCTATCAATATGAGATAAGCTATAGATTTAATTCTAACTTACTAAAAAACGAAAGCCAAATTAAAAAAAAAACAATATTGCAGGTCGGAATTTTAGAATTCAACAACTTACTCAACGCTTTGCAAGCATTAAGGCGGACAACTTTCTCACAAATGCATAAGCCATTGTCCAATTCAATTCTTGAGGAAATGATTGGGTCACAAGTGCCAGATGTACCAACCTCAAATATGGATAACACTTTGAAATCGCTCATTGAAGTAAACAAGAAGAGGAATGAGTTAATCAAAGAATTCAATGTACGAAATTTATACTTTTTTAACATTAACTGTTGCCCGGGACTTCACTCCTGTGAATCTTTGTTGGTCACTACTCAGCTCTTATTAGTCTTAGCGTGATGATAGCCTATAACCTTTTTCGTTAAATGAGCTATCCAATACTATAACATTTTTCCAATTCGGTTCAGTAGTTCTTGAGATTAATTAGCGTGTTCAAGAAAACTAATAAATTCTTTAGCTTTTCTTTATTATTAGTATAAACACGTTTTATGCCCAAAAATGCAGTTTTCGCCAGAATCAATATTTACGACCATTTACTCCAACTCATTTAATCTCTTTTTGTTAATTAATTACGCTATATTCTATTAAAATAATGTTAATAATTTTTTTTCCAAGAATGGTACATAATTATCATGTTTTTGATCAAAATCTTGTAAATTTGGAAATGAAAACATGAATATTTAGGATTGGTTAAGATCAGATATTGAGAATTGAAATCAGCAACCGTGCGAATTCTTATGCTATTGTTGAAATCAGCAGTTAGAGAGCTTTGCGTGTCCGGGTCATTCAGGTCTCCCAAACAACTTTGAAGCCAGTCTTAGCACCTTTTTAATTATTATATCAAAAGTCTCAATTGCTGAATTAAACGATATTTTTTCTAGGCTAAATTCCCAGGATTATTTGAGAAATCTAACCTCAGACGTGCTCAGGAGACCAGGCCTGCGGTGGAGTTAGGACCAGGGTTGGCTAAAACGGACCTACTTACGTATCCAAAGAACTACTT
The DNA here is from genome assembly GCA_905147015.1 of Laspeyria flexula. Lineage (NCBI taxonomy): Eukaryota > Metazoa > Arthropoda > Insecta > Lepidoptera > Erebidae > Laspeyria > Laspeyria flexula. The sequence continues at coordinate 2,163,854 of LR989964.1, read as the reverse complement.
TATTGGTCGACTGAAACGTCTGCTGAAGCAAAAGAAAAAAAATAATGCAAACACTAAAGTAAAGATACATCAATAAAGCCTTTTTTAATAATGATTAATTTGAATCTTTACATATAAAATTCAAAGTCCTGACTGACTGACCTAAATATCAACGGAGAACCTGAACTGCGAAACATGAAATTTTGAGGGTGTGTTTTTCGTGGTGTGTAAGTATCGACTATAAAAGGGTTTTTCGTAATTTGCGAAATTGAATTGAAAAGTCGTTTTACGAAATTTTGTACATATGCTCGAAAACACAAATTCACAAACACGTGTTTCTTCCTATTTGAAAATTCAACATCCACGGGGATAAAAATATTTAAATGTTATATTATAACTTTTTAACAAAATTATCGTACAAATAACATTTCAGTTAAGAAACGAGTAAATATGTACTTTTTGGTGTTTATGAAGCCAACCCTAAGGGACAAAATAGGGGTGAAAAATACTAATATCGATATAGATGTCTTTTTCGAGGTTTTCAGGGACATTGACTACTGAAACGTTATCTTTTTACAATGGACAGCGGATATGAAAAAGTCTTGACTCTATCACTGATCAAGAATTAAAAAAAGAAGAACCCTTTACTACATAAATGAAAGAATTTTTTCTTGCTTTTTGAAAATTCTGCCTCCAAGGGGATGAGATTTTGATAAAGAAGATTTGAAAACTAAGTGGTCGTTATTTCATAGCACTCCACTTAAGAAACGAATAAATAAGTAAGTAAGTAGTTGTAAACACTGTTGATTCAACTCTATTAAAATTTTTAAACTAGGAAAACTGCTTTTATTTTCTCTACAAATCGGCACCAATGTAAGGTTGAAATTTTAAATTGACACTATTACTGAAGTACGAGTTGGCTAACTAATTAAAGGGATATATTTTCACAATCCAAAACCATTTTTTATTTATTTTTATGCTCCACAGTTTTTGAATTAGGGTTAAAAACATCTAATAAAGTACCATTACCCCTTATCTCAGAAGTTTGTGAATAGAAAAGTGTGAAATCATTCCGTCGCAGTATGTCGTAAGTCGTATGACTAGTAGGTACATATAAATTCTACAAAGCGAAATCGGGATTGGTTCTGCCGGGCTGTAACCTAACTCTACAAGATTATATGGGTGAATTTCCCAAGCACGATTTTGGAGCGGCGTCGCTGAAAATCGATGTGTAAAATTTAACTAGCGTATAATAAATAATTCTATAATATAGTTCACATTGTTATCTACACGGTGCCAAAGCTTTTTAGCAATTAACTATTTATTTTCATATTTTAAAAAAATCTTAAAGGGCCAATTTCTAATTACGGTGGAGTGTCCCGATTCCATTTTTACGCACGAATTGCTTTATTTCGAGTTTTTGATAAACTTAATCTAAGAAATAGTGAATTATTCTTAAAATACATTAGATAACCACATTAAAAATATTTAGTTCGTTTAATTTATCTAATATTTTAGTATTTTAAACTGCCCTCCAAAAATGTCCCGAGTAAAAAAGCAATTACGCTGGCGCAATTTGAACACGCCATAACTTGTGGCAACATTACATATGAGTCATCGAACTATAGTCGCCCTCACCCCGCAGATGCCCTCTTGCGAGCGGGATAGATGGTTGTGTGTTGTGCTGTACGAGGGTCACATCAAACATGCAAGTACGTGTTACGCTGGCATTGGAATACATTTTTTTACAATTACTGTGGCATCATTATTGTTAAAACTATAAGGTAGATTAATACGAAATTTCTTATACAAATTAAGATTGAGGCACATTACCTTCATTATAGACTAAATTTTATGTAGGAACAATAGAATTTTTAATAATCTTAGTTTTGTCTCTTTATCTAAGTACGGTGGCGCAATTCCAGTGGCTCCAGTGGCGAAAAGTCGTGCCACCGTAATTGATCAGTACCACCGTAATTGATTTAATGGTGTTTTTATCGATTTTTATGGGTTTTATATAATTTTATTAACAAAATTATATCTTTTATCAGAGTCATTTTTATAGAGTTACAGACCATATCAGAGAATGTCACTATGCCTTTATAATAAAGGCAATGCCTAAAGGTAATGCCTAGGCATTACCTGTAGAACTAGCTTCTTTTCGTATTAGCCTAGAAAAGAAGCTAGTTCTGTACACACGAAGCCAGAGATACTAACTTACTAACACTAGCAAAGTAAGCTACTAACTCTGACTTCGTGTGTACGGAACTATTACTAGCTTATTGGGCTTGAATAGAAGCTAGTTCTTGTCACGTATACATTACTGCACTAGCTTGCCATCCTGTGTATCCCGGAAATGACACTAGCTTACTATTCTAGGTTGAGAAACTAGCTCAATGCCTAGGGTACACGAGGCTAGTTTTTCAAGCTAAGATAAGAAGCCAGTAACTTTGGCTTAGTGTATACAGAATAATCTTCTGTTCTAGGCTAGTAATAGTTCCTTGTGCACGAAGCCAGAATTATTAGCTTACTGGCACTGACTTGCTATCATAGCTTCGTGTGTCTCAGGCATTAGCATGCCTAGACTGTCTAGTCCCCGCGCAGCAACTGCAAAGTCAAGTCAGGTGTATATAAAATTATGTGTGGTGTAGATATAATTTTATATAAATTCACCCCTTTTTTTTTTTTTCTTGTATTAGCATTTATGGCCATCTAAATATCTATTGTTTTAGCATGGCGCCCCAAAAATAACAGATTAGAGAAGAAAGGTTGGAAAAAAGCGAATAGCAGAAAGAAGAAGAAAAGAGAAAATAACGAAAGATCCTTTATTATATGCTGCTTTGAAAGAAAAAGACAAACAAAGATACATTAGACTTAAGGAAGAAAAAAAAAATTATACCAATGGCAGAAATGACACCGCGCTCTCGTAGAAATCGCCAAAAGCGAAATCGGATTAATTTAAAAAGAAATGACGACCGTAAGAAATCACTAAACGTGATTTCTTATGTATTTCTTATATGGCTTAGTAGGCCATAGGTATAATTTTTTTTTCTTCCTTAAGTCTAATGTATCTTTGTTTGTCTTTTCCTTTCAAAGCAGCATATAATAAAGGATCGTTCTTTATTTTCTCTTTTCTTCTTCTCTCTGATAGTCGTTTTTTTTCCAACCTTTCTTCTCTAATCTGTTTTTTTTTGGGGCGCCATGCTAAAACAATAGATATTTAGATGGCCATAAATGCTAATACAAGAAAAGAAAAAAAATGGGTTGAATTTATATAAAATTATATGTACACCACATATAATTTTATATACACCTGACTTGACTTTGCAGTTGCTGCGCGGAGACTAGACAGTCTAGGCATGCTAATGCCTGAGACCCACGAAGCTATGATAGCAAGTCAGTGCCAGTAAGCTAATAATTCTGGCTTCGTGTACAAGGAACTATTACTAGCCTAGAAAAGAAGATAATTCTGTATACACAAAGCCAAAGTTACTAGCTTCTTATCCTAGCTTGAAAAACTAGCCTCGTGTACACTAGATGCAATGAGCTAGTTTCTCAACCTAGAATAGTAAGCTAGTGTCTTTCTTTGCTAATAAGTAGATATGTAGAAAAAACATGTGATAACAATATTATCTATATAAGAATTTGTTTGTTACCCAGTTTATTTCGATATAATAAAAAGATTTTTTAAATAAAGTTGATTTGAATACATTGTTTTTTAAATATTTCTAATTCCACTGTCATTATGCAATTTCGGTGGAACGGTTTTCAATTTCGGTGAGCCAAATCTAATTACGGTGGCGTTTGAAGATTTCAAATTCAAATATCTCAAAAACTAAACATATTTTTTTGATCTCTACCATAGTACTCAAAATGTTATTTATTCAGCTACCTGTTAACATAAAAAAATCTTTTGAAAACAAGCAAATAAAATTCGCCACCGGAATTAGGCAAAAATCGAAGTTGTTGAAATTCACCCATATACGAGTATAATAATAATTACAATAGTATGAAACATAAACATTCAATAATTGTAAAACTTAGTCCAGAGAGATAAAATAGCGGCAGAGGCTTTAGCATGTCATGTTAAAGAGACACTTTAATAAATTCTCTTTAAAAACTAGATAAGAAACTTAGCTGAAGTATGATTATTATTCAGTGCAAAATCTGCATTTTACCTTTCGCAAATTACAGCGTAACTATCTGTGCTGTAGGGTGGCCATGGCACTTGTCAGAATATAAATAAGTTGGATGAGTAATATAATAAGCAACATTCAAAGTTAGTTTATTTTTATTAATAATTATATATTCTACCACATTCACACAGCGCCATCTAGTCCCAAATTAAGCAATTATATTGCTTGTGCTTGTGTTAAGGGTACCAAACAACTGATATACTACTTAAATATGTTTTTTTTTGTAAATACATACGTATTATAGAAAAATGACACCCAGACACAGAACAAACTTGCTTATCACACAAAGATTTGTCCCGGGTGGGGATTGAACCCACGATCTCCCACTTAGCAGTCAGGGTAGTGACCCTGACTGCTAAGTGGGAGGAAACCACTAGACCAACAGGCCAGTCAAATACTTTAATAACACCAATATCTGTGATGCGCTTTGTTACCCATGATTTAAAAAAGTAGCTTCGCATCTGTTTTGGGAGAACTAATCCGAAGACTACTTTTTATAAATGCAAATACCTATTCAATGTTGTACTGCCTCCTAAGCATATGCTTGTACAATTCTCTTTGATAATAAAAGATAATTTATATAAGTAATCATTATTAAGTTATACATATATTATACATATACGAGTATATAATATAAACAAATAAAATTGAAGCTTTTTAGAGTAGGCGTACGTATAACAAAAACACACTGTACATTTTTGTCTGCCTGTGCCTGTTTGTTTGAAGTGAACTCCGACACTATAGAACCGATTTCTACGAGACTGAACTGAACTGACGGATAGCTAATATCACAAGGAGTAACTTTGGCTACTTTGATTTTGGAAAAAATATCAAGGTTCCGTGAAAAAAATCTAATAACTATGTGTATCTGGAAAATACTTTGTGTTTGTAATTTTCCCATGTAATTTTAATTTTACGTAGGATAATTGTCCCAAAATATATAATTCTTCTATGAGGTCAAATATACAGAACAAGTATACCACTGTCCACATATATTCCAAAACCATAGTGTACCTTCAGTGCAGGTGTCAGGCAGCTTCAGACACAGACAGTAATGTGATTAGTAGACACACCCGCTTAGCAGAGCTTACGTTGCGCCGTGAAAGGATCTGCCTTCATTAACTTGTATGCTTGTACTGGTAGCTCTGTTCATAGCTAAGTTATTTATACGTATTTTTGTGGTGTCTGTGGTAAGTTTTCTTGTAGAAAAGTTATTTTGTGTACGCTTAATGTAGCTGCTATTTAATTTATTAGAATAGGTAGCTTGTCCCACACATCACGGCACGGCAGCGTTGTCGTTTTGAAACGTTGTGTTGCAAGCGGTGCATGGTTCAATTTGATTCTGATTTATTAATACTACTGGCTAGCTTAAGGTTTAAAGAAGTCATCCCGATGAAACCCTCATACTCTAAAAGAAATTTTATGAGTATATCTCCACCAACCCGCATTATGCTACCGTGTGTTTTTATCCAGTCCAGTCTCCAAATGGAAAATGACTCTTACTCTGCAACCACCATTTATAACAAGGGGACATGATGCATTTGTGTCTGTCTGACAACTATAGAGTATCTACTATTACGCTGAAACATAGTTGCATATATAAAAGTTTACACGCCAAGAACATTACGAATGCTTGAAACTTTAAAGTTTTATTAAGAAAATTCTAGAAATTGTTTTGTTTCGGAAACTTGCAGTTTATTTTAGACAAAGGAAATTTTGCTGAAGTATTACATTGCTATTCATTTTACGATGAGTACCTAGTGGAAAAGAGACATCCTATGTAGATACCGGGAAACGTAAAATAATGGAGTATTTTACGTGATGTTTTAAAGACTTTTACATGTCTGAATCCCAACGTAATTTTAGTATAATAAATAGGACTACAGTCCAACACCTACACATAAGAACGCGTCGCACAGTGGAAAAGAGGTTTGTTAGACCCACCGAGTGTCCCATATACCTACTTATGTGAACGGCGCATGCGTCGCTAAATAGCATAAACAGAACTTAAACCCAGCGTATCAGTAGCGATCTGACCACCAGACGTTAATTCATTAATAAACTAAACTCATTTCAAAATGAAATACCGTATGAAATTATAATTCGCTTCACTAAACGGTCTTAATGTATAAGTTGTACAGTTAAGTCCTAGGGGCACTATTAAATTCAAGAGCTTGTGCTGTGAGGAAACTATTTCCGACCTCGGAAACCACAAAGCCGACTGCAAGTTAGTTGAAGCTGCTCTTTGCTATGATCTAAATAAACTTTGCTTATGATATGAATGGCTTTTGCTGCAATAATGAAGTGTAGTTTAAGCGCGTTTTTTTTAAAATAATAAAAAAGTATTATTTGGGAATTTTTGACACAGCGCCTTTTAGCCCAAAGTAAGCTAATTATAAGCTTATATTATGAGATGATGATGAAAATATTTCTAAATACATACTTACATTATACATAGAAAACACTAACCCCCTTATTACAAAATAGCAATAAAAAGCATTAAACCAGGTTTAAATTGACAACTTTGACACTAAACCAATGGCTAATACTTAGTCCGCATTTTGTAATAAGGGAGTGAAAGTCCGACATTTTTGAAGTTCATACAAATATTTGTTCCGATCCGGGGATCGAACCCGAGACCTATGGATCCACAACCGTACACCACCGCTGCGCCACCAAGGCAGTCATCGTAGTGTAGAGCGTATACTAGCGCATAAAACGTCAGTGTGAAAACGATTATGTGCTTAAACTCGGTTTATAAGTATAAGTAGTGGTCTATGTGTATTGTTGTAGTAAGTGTAGAAGTCGCGCGGGGTTTTCCACCCATCGTTCTTTATTTGATTAGCCTATAACCTTCCTCGAAAAATAGGCTATCCAACACTAAAATAAATTTTCAAATCGGACCAGTAGTTCCTGAGATTATTGCGTTTAACCAAACAAACTCTTCAGTTTTATAATATTAGTATACATAGATTTACCTCTCAATTACATATGAATTGCCACCATCATAAGTGGTGTATTGCTACTGATAACCAATACAAAGCGCCACGTATTCAAGTTACTTAGATAATGTTCGTAAAGTGGGATACAACGCAATATGATTACTAGTTCGCACCAGAGACCCACAGCAGACAAAGATTATGAGAGTAAAGATTGGTTGATAATGTAGTAGGTAGAAAAGTTTATTGAATTATTCTCAATTATTTTAAAGTCCAGACTTAAATAATTGAGAATAATTCATTTTTTTTTCCGTATAGTGACGGATTAAGAATACATATTGTCACTAACCCATTTCAACACGTGGGTGTCGTAAAAGGCGACTAAGGGAGAAACCTTAAACAGACAAGAGTACTGCGAGAAAAGGTAAATTCAAAACAAAACCCCATACCAAACCGTCTGGCCAGCTTGGTATAGTAAGCTAAATTCCCTCCAAACTCTTTGGAGGAGACTCGTTCCCAGGAGTGGCACGTTTCTGAGTTGTAGTGATGATGATGGTTTGAAAATCAGCTTCCATTTATAAAATAATAAGTCGATAGTAAAATGCTTCGTAAATTTAATTTTAATAGACGTTCGTACAGTTTCATCATTATGAAACAAATATTAGGTATTACAATAATTATAACGTACTTACCTTTATTTAAACTCAAAATAATAATATTGACATATTTAATAATCATTACTGATTATCTGCAACGTCAAATTTAATTTAACATTACCTACCTAATATAAAATACTTATGGTACTTCTTATAAGCAATAGGCAAAAAGGTTAAATACAAAACGATTCTGCACTTAATTTACTAATCTATACAGCGGTATATGACCCGGCCGTTATCGCAGACTATAATTTTATTCATACTTCAAGTGACAAGCACACATGTTTACCACAAGCTAAGATCTTATTTTTATTCATTTTTCTGTCTAACAGTTGTCCGGTATAAAACGAAATCCCTGGGTGATCGAAACTCTAGTCCCATTTAGTTCGCTTCTAAATTAAGAACGCCTTCGTCTGGCCTCGCAATGCGTTCCCGCAACACAAACGCTCACACAAAAATCAAACGTAGTACATATTATATTTTTCCCACGAATTCGAACACCGAAATCACTTAGATGTATAAGTAATCGCGTTAAAATTATATTCTGGACATTTTGATATAAAATGGTAAGTGGTGTTTCAAATTATTGCTCTTGCAACAGACGTTTTGCTAGTAAAAATTCGCGATTTGATAATTCAATAGTCCTAATTGGCTTTCATCTTTTCAGTACTTAAAGTGAGAATATAGTGAAATTATCGTGTGAAAGAAGATATCAAGATGAAGTTCACTATTGATGTTTTGGGGATTTTTCTCAAAGTCGTTGTTAGGGTAAGTTTTTTAAATAATTTTAATTGACAAATGAGAAACTCATAAAATAATATTAAAATAAAACTGAGTTATTAAAACTGCAACACTGGCCACAATTTAATAAAAAAGTGATATAATTTTAAATTTAGAAGCTGCGTGTTTTATGTGATGACGTATGTAGTTCAAACGTAATGAGTTTCAATGTCTCCGATAGTAGAACTCGCTGGTTCAAAAATTTGTAGTATTTGAGACTAGTCAAGAGCGCGATAGCAAGAATTTTTGATTCATTACGATGATGATGTTAAATAATTACCCAAGTTTGGTTATGGCGGGCTATCTAAAAAATATTTTTAGTTAAGTATTTTAGCAACAAAATAGGTAAATATTTATTTAGAAAAAACAATCGAACTCTTCCCATGACTTTAAAAATTTTGATTTAGGAATTAATAAACTATATATTTAATTGCAGCGATTGTTTTTTTTATTGATAAACCGCGGATAAATTGGTCTGCAGTAGTCTATGTTGGTACTACAACAGATAAAATTATAGTTGAATATACATAAAAATATAATTATTCATACTAAGTAAGCTTCTAAATAAATAATTAGATATTAGGTTGGCTGGCTTCGTTCTAATCTAACCTGTTATATCTCGATGAGCATCAAAGTAATATTGGTTTGGATTGACGCACAGTAACAACATAGGTTTATACCTATGTAGTATAATAAGTAGGTACCTACATACTACCTTCTGCCCATTGCTTAGCTTGAGAGGTATCTCGAATAAAAGTAGGTCCTAATCTGTACATATATGTTATTTGTACCGATTGGCTTTTGTCGTGAAAGCTTGAACGGGTTGTTGAAAACACTGTGCAAATTATATCAAGTTTACAGGAGAGTCAAATGAGTTGCTTGTTCACCAATACTGCAATAATAACACTACCTTACAACAATATTAAAACAAACAAACACACAATTTTATTGGTCACAATACTTTACGATTTGCGTATAATACCTTATCGAATGGAAATTAATTCTTACGCATTGTTTAGTTTTTCGATCAAACTATTTTATAAACGAATGTTTTCAGAAAAAAAACATAAAGTGGAAAATACAACAATATTGCTTTTTAGATACTTCAAAAAAAAAATTAGTTTTGTGAAATTGGAGAGTGATTTTTAAGGATGTTAGAAAGTTCAAATCTTACCATTGAAGATAACTGACCACAAATATGTATTTGTCTGTACCTATATAAAATGAAAATCTGCGTTTTAAAAAAAAAATTATGCAACATTTAAATTTAGCCAACGTTTTTCTAAGACAACTGCTGGGGTTAAAACGCCGGAAAAAATTGGTAGGTTTTTTATTTGTAAATGCAAATTTCCTAATGTTTTTAGTGACATTGAGGAATCAGATGTACTTTTTCTTTCTTTTTTATCTACTTTTTGTTTGTAAGTGCCTTTTCTTTCACTTAAGTAAGATAAATAATGATTTTCATGCGTATATTCAAGCTTTTGGTGCTTTTATATCCATTTAAAAGTTGTTAAAACAATTCATAATTATTATGATAAATTTTAACACTACTGAATGACGTTACGAAAAGTGTTCCAAAACAACTAATTTACCAACTTACTACTGTTTAGTAGATCACTAATATGTAAGACTAAATACTATTGCAAATAAAAAAGGATTGTAAGAGTAAAAATAACAGTGGACAATTTTCAACTTTACATAAATATTCATAAGACGGAAATTGCCTAGCACACCACATATCACCTTCTCACCATTTGACTTAAATATAGGTACATTGCATAACAATAGCCAGTAACTTTACGTAAATATTATTTACATAATGTTATCGGTATAAAACCTCAAGGTAGTCCACAAACTGAACGCACAATACTTAACAAACACTTTTGTTCAAACTAACAATCACTAGTCGCTTCTGGAATAACAAATAGATTAAGAGTGTTTTACATTCGATTTATATTGTAAATAGCTAACCTTTAATATAAATCGAATAAAATATTTTATTATTCGTGATAATGTTCCATTTTCAAATTTGTGAGTGTTTATCTGGAGATTTTAAAATCCAAAATTTTAATTTTTACACTCAATTTTGTGTACAATTCCTTACACACATGCCTTGCCTCAACAATAGCTAATACAATAAAAAAAAAACAACAAAAAAACAAATCGGTCGAGCCGTTTTCAAGTGAATCCATCACATACTTTTCGGCGATCCATATTTACCCGACTGCCAAAAAGGATGTCTATGTTTTTATTTATATAGACGGGCACAAATCCTACGACCATAACGCCCGCACTAGGCAACAAGCCTTGTATTTAACTCGAAATTTCGACTTTCGACAGTCAGTTCGACAGTTCGATAGTCGATTTAGATATAGTTGTCAAAAGTTTTAAAATATTACATTAACTAAATCAAACAATATGAAAGTCGACTAACATATTGTTTGAATGTTAAGAAGATCTAAAGTTATCAGTGAACTAGTGTAACAGGTCTCTTAACCACTCAATTGATCTAAGGGGAATACACAATGAGGATATATTCATTAAATAGAAGCGGCTCAGTGCGTCTACTACTTCTCCTGCCGTAGTTTGTGTAAGTTCAAGTGCTTAGTTCAAGTGCTGTGATAATAATAATGTTTAAAAAAATATTCAACAGTGTGTGTCTGGCTTTAGTTGTGGGACTTAGTGTATCATGATGATCATCTAGTCTGGCTTGCAACTTAATATAATACTAGGTCAAGACTCCCCGCAAGGCATTACCTAACCTAATATCAACAGCTGATGGACCACTCACCACTTCCAGAGCGGTATCGGCTTACACCGGCCATGCCTTCATGAAATCGGCTGAAGAAGATGTCACTTTAGGGCCATCTGCCATATGATCTATCTTCTCAAGATCATAGCGATCATTTGTTTTTACCTTAGTGACTCTGTATGGACCTAGATACTTAGGCTTCAATTTTAAACAAACTCCAAATTGTGTTCGCTTAATCGCCACAATATCGCCTATGGCATATTTCCTACTCTCTTTTCTCTTCCTATTGTAAGTCTTACAATTTTCATCCTGTATCTTTCTTATTTGTTCCTTAGCCTTCATCTTTAAGTGTTCTCTATCATATATAAAACTACTTCTATGCTCTTCCTGAAGCAAATCATAAACTTGTATGTCTTCCTTTGTTTTCATTTTAGTACCCAACATGAGTTCAAAGGGAGTGGTGTCGATACTTCTTTGGTAGGTACTATTCAATGCTCTCTGCACTATGCCAACATGCTTGTACCAATGCGATGGCTCTTCAACGCATAGTTTAGTCAACACTGCTATGATAGTCCGATGTATTCTTTCCACCTGGCCGTTCCCTCTGGGCACTCCAGTTGTTATAGTTATATGTTGAATACTTTCCATCGTGCAATACTCCTTAAAATCATTACTGGTAAATGCTGTACCACGATCTGAAATTAATCGAACAGGGTTACCAAAAGTCTGCTGATGAATCTTTAACTTATCTATGGTCTCTTTACTTGTAGTTCCTTTCACTGGAAATAACCACACAAACTTGGTGAAACCATCCACAATTGTTAATATATAATTATACAATTTTCTTGTCTCGGAAAGAGGTCCTATATGATCACAATGTATGGTATGCAAAGGAATACTTTCCTTTTCGATACAGTTCAGAAATCCTTCTTGTTTACCTTCTTTTTTGGTTGCTAGCAAACAGGGTATGCATGACAATAGAAAATCTTCTATCTTCTTACTGACGTCTTTTATATAATAATCTTGTTCTAAAAGGTGTATCATTTTTCTCTTACCAAAATGACCTTTTTGATGAATTCTTCTTAAAATCTCAACTTCTAAATTCTTAGGTATTACTAGCTTTTTTTCTTGTCCTTTGAATAGCAAACCATCACTGTAAATGTAGTCTTCATATGGCTGAAGTTTAAGAACTTCTACTATTGCTCTAATACCGTCATCCAACATCTGTGCTTGTTTAATCCGTTCATGTAAACTCAGCTCAATAACTCCAATAAATGGGTTTCTGCTTAAAGCATCAGCATGTTGCATTTTACCACCGGGGCGATGTTCAACAACATAGTCATATTCTTCAAGCAACAACACCCATCTGGCCACTCTAGTTGATAGATCTTTCTTGTTTAACGTCTTCTGAAAGGCTTGACAATCTGTTACAATTTTAAAAGGCTTACCAAACAAATAATGCCGAAACTTCTTTACTCCTTCAATAATCGCTAATGCCTCTAGTTCATAGCTGCTGTATTTACTCTCAGCATCACTGGTTTTCCTACTATAATAATGTACAGGGTGTAATTCACCTGTATGGTCTCGCTGCAGCAATATAGCACTGTATCCTACTGCTGACGCATCTGTGTGCAGTTCCGTTGACAGCTGATGATCATATATTCTTAACACAGGGCTACTAGCTAGTGCTCTCTTTAATATGTTAAATGCACATCTCTGAGTATCATCAAACACAAATGGTACATCTTTCTTTAAAAGGTCAGTTAACGGCTTGGCTATTAATGCAAAATCTTTAATATACTTTCTAAAGTATGAAGTTAAACCCACGAAACTATGAAGTTGTTTTAAAGTCTTTGGTTCAGGGTACCTGGTTACAGCATCAGTTTTTTCCGATGAGGGTTGAACCTTTCCGTCTTCTATAATATGGCCAAGGTATTCTATTCGTCTACAGAGTAATTGTGCTTTCTTCCAGTTAATCTGCAGGCCATATTGTGATGCAACACACAACACATCCTTCAATCGTTGCAAGGCTTGGTATTCATCTACGGCTGGAATCAATAAATCATCGATAAATATGATCAGGACTCCTTTAGCAATGAGATCCTGAAATATCATAGTTACAAATCTCATGAAATACTTTGGGCACACAGTTAACCCAAACGGAGCTTTTAAAAATTCATACTGTCCATTGTGTGTAACAAAAGAAGTATACTTTATACTTTCCTCACATACGCTTAAATGAAAAAACCCATTTTTCAAATCTAACACGCTAAACACATGAGCATCCTTAAGCTTATCTATCAAATCATCTATGATAGGCAATGGAAATTCATCCTTAACAATCTTTCTGTTAATTGGCCTATAGTCTACACAGACTCTAGTACTACCATCTTTTTTCTTTATTAGCACCAGGGGAGAAGAATATTCAGAATAACTTACTCGTATTATGCCATCCTTTAACCACTCTGATACCTGCTTATCCACTATCTGCTGTTCAGCCTGTGATATTCGTCTTGGCCTCTGAGCAACTGGTATGTCATCTTTTAACACAATGCGCAACTGTAGTGGGGCTTCCTTGGTCTGCACCGGTTTATAGCTTGTAACACAGTCAATAACTTCCTGTCGTATCTGTTGGTTTTTTACATTTCCTACTACCAAATCATCCTGAAACACAACACCAGCAAGCCTAGTCAACCAACTGTTGACATTAGGAGCAATCAACATTGACCCTTTTGACATGAATGTAAAAACATCTTTTAGGAAGTCCTGACCCAATATCACACTACAAGGCATAGCATGCCTAGGCACTACGCAAAATGTTACACTATATTCGTGTCCTGTTCGTGTCCATCTAAACACACGTTTGTGTCAAACTTCTTCGTCGATGTGACGCTTCCTCCCAAACCAATGAGATTAATCTTCGTGTTAACGCACTCTGGAGCACCGAGACGCGCGAATAATTTATTACAAATTAAGTTCAATTGACTTCCCGTATCAATTAAAGCATTAACTTCACATTGATTTATCAATATTTTCTTAAATGAGCTGTCATTGTTGTCAAATTGAACGTGCGTCGGCGCCAACTCGTCTTTGACATCATATTGCACCGGTACCGCCATCTTGTTGTCGCTATTCGCATTGCTATTCGTCGCCGGAACGCGAACCGATCCGCCTTGTTTACATTCAGTAGAAATATGGCCGAACTCGTTACACTTAAAGCATTTTAAGCCTTTTTCTTTATTGGGGCACTGTGATGACTTATGAGATTTTTCTCCACAGCTGTAACACCTCTTGATACTCGTACCCGCCATGTTCTCACCATTTTCCGGCTTCTTAGATTTATTAGACATCTTATAACTTGCATCCATCTTATCTTTTATCATGGTGTAAATTTTTATTTTTTCTTTCAGCTCCGGGTAGCTTGTAGCACCATATAAAACCATTTTATTGACTTCTAAGTCGATAATTCCATCGATAATGTACTTGATAGCGACATAGTCGGGCATCTTACCTCTTTTGCCCATCTCCTTCATAATTAACATGTAATCGATGCAACTTTCGTCCCTCTTTTTTTTTCTAGCCGCCATCATTTCGTGTATGGTCTTGCTGTCAATCGAATCGGGAAATTCTTTCAACAAAGCGGTCTTCAAGTCCTCCCAGCTCTTGAATGGCTTCTCAGACCTTAACCACAAGGCTGCGGTGCCAGTCAGAGATCTTCTGGCGACAATTAAAGTTTGTATTGGGGACCAATGGAAAATAGCCGCGTTGTCGTCTATGTCTTGCGCCCATTTGACCGCTGATGACGTCTTGTCTTGTCCACTAAACTTCGACACCAAGTTTTCCGCGTGGAATAACGCCTGATGGGATGGGGTTTCCGATGGAGATGCCGCGTGGTCGTCTTCATCAAAGTCGGCTTGGCGGCTTTGTCGGCGATCCCTACTACGTCCACCCATATTTCGTCTTTTCTTCGCCTCCTGTAGCTATTTCAACCGTCTTTAGAGATTTGGAGCAGTCTTCGGCCACGTTCCGTCTTCGCGCCGAACAACCAACACTCCCGTCTTCTTTTCTTTAAAATATTTCTTGATCCCGGACGAGCCCCCAAAATTATGTGGGATTCTAGGAAGATATTGTAAAGAAAACCTCGATGTGTGAAATAACTTAAGATTTTTAAATTTATTCTTCGTAGCATGAATTAAACTGTTATGCGTCCTTTTATTCCGTCGTTCGTCTTTAGTGTGTCCTTCCTCATCCTTCCTTCCTTCCGTCCTCCTTCATCTCTCACTCCACAGATAACATACTTCACTTCAGTCATTCCTCTTAACGTTTCATTCCACTCATCTGTCAATCATGTTTCATTCCTACATAAAAATATAATTATTCATACTAAGTAAGCTTCTAAATAAATAATTAGATATTAGGTTGGCTGGCTTCGTTCTAATCTAACCTGTTATATCTCGATGAGCATCAAAGTAATATTGGTTTGGATTGACGCACAGTAACAACATAGGTTTATACCTATGTAGTATAATAAGTAGGTACCTACATACTACCTTCTGCCCATTGCTTAGCTTGAGAGGTATCTCGAATAAAAGTAGGTCCTAATCTGTACATATATGTTATTTGTACCGATTGGCTTTTGTCGTGAAAGCTTGAACGGGTTGTTGAAAACACTGTGCAAATTATATCAAGTTTACAGGAGAGTCAAATGAGTTGCTTGTTCACCAATACTGCAATAATAACACTACCTTACAACAATATTAAAACAAACAAACACACAATTTTATTGGTCACAATACTTTACGATTTGCGTATAATACCTTATCGAATGGAAATTAATTCTTACGCATTGTTTAGTTTTTCGATCAAACTATTTTATAAACGAATGTTTTCAGAAAAAAAACATAAAGTGGAAAATACAACAATATTGCTTTTTAGATACTTCAAAAAAAAAATTAGTTTTGTGAAATTGGAGAGTGATTTTTAAGGATGTTAGAAAGTTCAAATCTTACCATTGAAGATAACTGACCACAAATATGTATTTGTCTGTACCTATATAAAATGAAAATCTGCGTTTTAAAAAAAAAATTATGCAACATTTAAATTTAGCCAACGTTTTTCTAAGACAACTGCTGGGGTTAAAACGCCGGAAAAAATTGGTAGGTTTTTTATTTGTAAATGCAAATTTCCTAATGTTTTTAGTGACATTGAGGAATCAGATGTACTTTTTCTTTCTTTTTTATCTACTTTTTGTTTGTAAGTGCCTTTTCTTTCACTTAAGTAAGATAAATAATGATTTTCATGCGTATATTCAAGCTTTTGGTGCTTTTATATCCATTTAAAAGTTGTTAAAACAATTCATAATTATTATGATAAATTTTAACACTACTGAATGACGTTACGAAAAGTGTTCCAAAACAACTAATTTACCAACTTACTACTGTTTAGTAGATCACTAATATGTAAGACTAAATACTATTGCAAATAAAAAAGGATTGTAAGAGTAAAAATAACAGTGGACAATTTTCAACTTTACATAAATATTCATAAGACGGAAATTGCCTAGCACACCACATATCACCTTCTCACCATTTGACTTAAATATAGGTACATTGCATAACAATAGCCAGTAACTTTACGTAAATATTATTTACATAATGTTATCGGTATAAAACCTCAAGGTAGTCCACAAACTGAACGCACAATACTTAACAAACACTTTTGTTCAAACTAACAATCACTAGTCGCTTCTGGAATAACAAATAGATTAAGAGTGTTTTACATTCGATTTATATTGTAAATAGCTAACCTTTAATATAAATCGAATAAAATATTTTATTATTCGTGATAATGTTCCATTTTCAAATTTGTGAGTGTTTATCTGGAGATTTTAAAATCCAAAATTTTAATTTTTACACTCAATTTTGTGTACAATTCCTTACACACATGCCTTGCCTCAACAATAGCTAATACAATAAAAAAAAAAACAACAAAAAAACAAATCGGTCGAGCCGTTTTCAAGTGAATCCATCACATACTTTTCGGCGATCCATATTTACCCGACTGCCAAAAAGGATGTCTATGTTTTTATTTATATAGACGGGCACAAATCCTACGACCATAACGCCCGCACTAGGCAACAAGCCTTGTATTTAACTCGAAATTTCGACTTTCGACAGTCAGTTCGACAGTTCGATAGTCGATTTAGATATAGTTGTCAAAAGTTTTAAAATATTACATTAACTAAATCAAACAATATGAAAGTCGACTAACATATTGTTTGAATGTTAAGAAGATCTAAAGTTATCAGTGAACTAGTGTAACAGGTCTCTTAACCACTCAATTGATCTAAGGGGAATACACAATGAGGATATATTCATTAAATAGAAGCGGCTCAGTGCGTCTACTACTTCTCCTGCCGTAGTTTGTGTAAGTTCAAGTGCTTAGTTCAAGTGCTGTGATAATAATAATGTTTAAAAAAATATTCAACAGTGTGTGTCTGGCTTTAGTTGTGGGACTTAGTGTATTTATGGTATGTTCTATATTAATGACTAGCTGTTGCCCTTTCTTTGGCCACTGCTCTGCTTCTATTGGCCGTAGCGTGATGTTATATCTGTTATATCTCGGACAGACAAATATCAATTTATATCAGATCTGTTTTACATTGGTAGAGCAATATCGTCTGCCACTACAGGCAATAAAAAAAAAATAGTCATGATTATGATCTTGACTTGACTGGCCTGTTGGTCTAGTGGTTAGTGACCCTGACTGCTAAACCGGAGGTCGTGGGTTCGATCCCCACCTAGGACAAATCTTTGTGTGATGAGCATAAAGGTTTGTTCTGTGTCTGGGTGTAATTTATCTATAATATGTATGTATTTACAAAAATGTATTTAAGTAGTATATCACTTGTTTAGTACCCATAACACAAGCATATATAATTGCTTACTTTGGGACTAGATGGCGCTTTGTAAATGTGGTAGAATATTATTATTATGATCAATTATGTGACATGTAGTGAATATTTAGACAAATACAAACACAAATAATTTATTTTGTAAATCTATATTTACGTACCTATATGTACCTATGTACATACAAGCAGATGGTATTCTTACATAAATAAGTCCTTAACGATGTTTTACCATTCTAAAAATTGAATACTTAAATACAGGTATAATAGAATATACCCAATGAAATAGATCCACGTCAAATTGCATTTACTATGATTTATTTTATAATTATTTTCTCTTTTATTCACATTTATGTAATATAATTTGGTCTTGTGTACGGTCTAGAGCGACGGTAGAAGTCGATAAGTTAGCGCCGCCCAGTACACTGCATCCAGCTCATTGTAGCGGTCACCGTTATATTCTGGCTCTGTGAGGTTTTGGACGAGAGAGTGCATCTCGTCCCATTAGAAGACAAAAATGAAATTATTATAAATTTGGCATTAAAAACCGTAAAATATCAATTGATCAAAGTTGTATGTTGTAAAATACTGACTAAAGAATAAAATAAACATTTGATCAATCGATAGTTTACGGTTTTTAATGCCGAATTTTTAAAAAATTTCATTTTTGTTTTATGTGAAGATAAAACATTATTCTTCTAATGGGACGATCTGTTTTAGCGCAATAGCCTATGTACTAAAATATATCACGGCATCTGATTGTTACTGCAGTATCACGCTCAATTCACTATACGCAGTAGCAGTCGCCGTAGCCGAAATCGGCATGGAAGACATCATTTAGACCCAGATCGAGAACCACTTTTCTAGAGTAAATCATGATAGGACTATCTTGAAGCCTCCGTGGCTCAGTGGTTAGTGACCCTGACTGCCCAGACACAGGTCGTGGGTTCGATTCCCACCAAGGACAAATCTTTGTGTGATGAGCATAATTATTTGTTCTGTTTCTAAGTGTAATGTATCTATTATATGTATGTATCTACGAAAAAAAAAGTTATTTAAGTATTATATAAGTTAATAGTAATTATATCAGCTTAGATTGGGACTAGATGGCACTGTGTGTAAATGTCCAAACAATATTATATTAAACAACATTATTAGCTCACTGTAAAAATAAGAACAAATTCTATTACAATCAGAAAAACCGCTATACTGTGTACCTGGTAATGTACCTATTTTTATAATAATGTGCAACAGTTTCATATAATTACGTGGTGTAAACTTTGACTCTCTCTCTAGCGAGTCTAGTGCCAAAATCTCAGTGTATAATGTAAATACTTCCTAATTTTAGTAACAAAAGCAGCTAACTGCCGAGTTATAGGTGCCAAAAACAATAACACTATTATAGTTGGATATTATCTTGAATTCAGTTAGCTGCATTAACTTTGTACTACAAAATGTGTTTTTTAACATAGCACAAGAGTGAGGGAATTAAGGATTAACCCTTATTTTTCCAAGAAAGTAAATAAATAAATAGTTATGGTGATTCTCTCGTATTGACCTGACACGATTCCAGAGTAAGTACTGATACGGAGAATGGAATTATTTGAATTCATTGATACCTTCTAAGAATGGAATTCTCAGTATCTCTCAAAATTCAATCCCGTTTTTTCCCGACCTGATAATCGTATCGAGGGCCTCTTAAGCAGCAGTCGTCGCTTTTTTACAAGCCTTTATAAA
Source organism: Laspeyria flexula (assembly GCA_905147015.1). Lineage (NCBI taxonomy): Eukaryota > Metazoa > Arthropoda > Insecta > Lepidoptera > Erebidae > Laspeyria > Laspeyria flexula. Next base: position 2,143,905 of record LR989964.1, on the reverse strand, counting down.
CATAGTTTCTTAGGTCCCGCTGTCTATCTATAATGGAATCTTGCTAGTTAAATTGACGAAGTCCGTCAATTTAACTAGCGGCTGTCGACTAAGAAGTATTGAATATTTAAGTTAATTCAATGACAATGCGATATTGATGCACCACTGATGCAGTGAAGCAGTTGGAATGGTTAAATTACTTTTTATTTGACTAAAGTCATAAGTTGTGTTAATTGTAATTGTTAGTGTAGAGCCATGGAAGCACTGGCAAGAAACTCAGGTCACACTATACAATTGCCAGACACGTCAGAGTTACAATCAAGTCACCATCTCAAGGTCAGATGCTTGAAGTTCCAAAGCATATTACATCAGTCCCGCATAGAGATTGATTACAGTTAACAGATTATCCAACAGCAACTTTGTCTGTTGCCAATCTGCATTTAGATATGCGTAGGAGTTGTTTGGCTTCCCATGTTTTGTTATTCTGTTCAACATTTAGAAATATGTTTAATATTTACCCATAATCTTTTTGGTGTAGCTTGGCATTAATGGAATATCGATTAAAAGTAGGTTATAGTCCTAGGTCTTTCTGAATTTTCATGAATGCGGTTGAGTTGTTTGCCGTGATAGTGTAATAAATCTAATTCCCTTTAACTATAGTATCCAGTTAGTATAGGTAGTAAATCGATAATTTAACATAACATAACATAGCATCACGCCTTTTTCCCCGAAGGGGTAGGCAGAGGTGTTTCACACCCACATTTCGCCAGCTATGTTTGGTCCCATGAAATAGGGAGCGAGCCTATTGTCATCACCCGGGAACATTTGTTTACCAAACTCTGGGAAAATCTTAATACTGGAATTTCATGATTGAAAAACCCAATACCATTTTCACCCGACCCGGGAATCGAACCCGGGACCTCTTGCACAGCAGTCGTATACACTTCCCGCTGCGCCACCGAGGTAGTTATTAGTAGTCGATAATTTAAATATATATTTATAGTTATAGTGTATTTAACTATTAAGATTCTGAAAAGAAGAAATCATCAATGAGCCAAACATAACCAGAAATCGAATTAAAAATCAATTAATTACTTAATTAAAAATCTATTTATTAATTAGTCCCACGGCTGATACGTAAATGATAGCAATTGCCGTGGACTAGCAATCTCGACATTTGATGGCTTGAGTTCAATTTCGTAGTTAAATGAAACAACATCGGCCGTTGCGATACCAAAATAACAATTTATGCAGTCGGCAATAACAATTTAAAAATTCCTAATAATTATAACTACTTAATTGGTTAATAAAATTATCATTCACTGTCATTTCTGAATAAAAAATACATGTTTATGGATGGTTGAGAAGATGGTAGACGAAACCAGAAAAGAAAATATTATGTTCACTTTTGTTTTTTTTTTTATTACTATTTTTAATATTAGTTATATTTGTTTTGTATTTTTGTCCCAGTTGGTGAAATAAGAGTTGTTTTCTTTCTTTCTTTCATACTGTAGTATTTAAATCGACTTTGTTACATCATTCATAATAATTGCATTCCCTCTATGCCCAAGCAGCATGTAAGCATTTTCAACGTTAATTAATCAGCTCATTTAGAACTTAAAGTTCTTTTAAAGACATACAAGAGTGTCGAAAGATACTTCTATCTTTATAAGAGGGCTTTTTTAGTTATTATACAGCTTGAGCTGTATTAAGTCTGTATTGAGGGATCATTATATGGTTAGGGAGTTAAAATAGAATATGAAAAGGCTACTATACAGCTTTAAGTGTTTTGTGACATTTTAATCTAGTTTTATCGTTATTGCTGTATAAAGGCTGTATTTTATATGTGGTCACTAACTTACTACAGCTCTAAGCGTTATTATAGTATCACTAGTTCCTTGTCTCTGTACAATGGTGTACGCAAACTCCATTTTAAAACTTAATATTATGACGTAATTGAACACTCTTTAAAATACTTTAGTTTTGTAACATCTATTTACAAGGGTGTTTTAAAACTATAAAAATAAATTATATCAATTGTACAGCTTTAGCCGGCTTTAATGATAAGAGTTGTCACGGTTAATAAACGTATGTGCGCGAAATTATAATAATATGAAAACAAAAAACAAAAGAAAAAGATCTGGTGTAGTCAAAAGGAGAATTGTAAAGGAATATTTAAATATAACAAATTACAAACTAAATGAAAGTAAAAATAGTGAACGTGTTAGTGTTGGAGAAGAAGTTGAAGTTGAAGAGCCATATCCTTCGACATCCGACGAAAGTTCCGTAGAAAAAACTTTAAATGATGTCGAATGTGAGGGTGTCAAATGTGTGGATTTAGTTAAACCTTTGAAACCTAATGATGACGAGTCTTCATGTAGCAGTACTTCAAGTACTTCAAATAATGACGATGACGAATTTTCAAAAAAATTATTGTTTCGTCATCGAATAAAGGAATGGGCTACAGAAAGAAATATATTTCAAATAGCTCTAAACGATTTAGCCGCAATTATAAATAGCAGATATCCCGGAATATTATCATGTGATGCTAGAACAATTTAGTCGAAAAAAATATCAAATGAAAGCTTATTTTATTCTTACCTAATAATTTTTTTTTTCCTTATTTTTTTTCTCTTTTTTAGTCTATCATTTATTTCTTATCACTAATAAATAACAGATGAGGGTATATATTTCTTAATCGGATCTTGGACTACTACGCTTCTATCGAAAACCACAGATTACTCATAGGCTCACGCATCTCTAAAATAAAATTATAAGCAATGAATTCAGAACTCATATACAGCTCAAATAATAAAAATATCCTCTTGTAACACTGATTAAAAATAATAAGGCCTAAAATAGAATCCATATCCTACGTAGTAAAACCAATAAGACTATATTACTCTCCAAATATCGTGTAAGCTGAATATCAAATTGTCGCCATTTTAGAACGAATGAAAAACATGTTATTAAATTATAATCAAACCAATATATGGTAATAGTTTGAGCCATTTAATGAATATTAGCTAATATTTTGATCACTTTTACCTTTATAAATATCAAATAATAATTTATAATTATTTGATATTTAATTTATATTATAACCTTGAAAACAAATACCTAGTACCCTACTCGTATTTGGTATATTTTCTTTAATTTGTTTGATATTTTACTGGCGCATGAAAATATTGCCAATAACCAACAACACATTGACAATAAAATTTGATTTGCACTTGGATTTTAACAACAGTACCATAAGCAGACTTTCAATATTTTTTTAATAATTTCACTTTAATTAATGTATATAGTCACTTGTTCAACATCCTAGCAAAATATTTCATCGTTTTCATTTTTATAATTTAATTATTCTATTCGAACTCCTATTTAATCATTTTTTCTTTATAATATATTTATAAAATATTATTTGGAGCGTAATGGTTTCTCCTTACACCGAAAAACAGCTCTTACACAGCTTCTATACAGGTTTTACGTTGCTTTTACAGCTATTATACAGCTCTACTAACGCACAGAGCTGTAAAATATGGGCCCTTTTTGCACTTACAAGGGTTGTATAAGCGCTTACACAGTATTTGTACAGCCTCAGTATGCAGCTTCAAGTATAAAAATGAAGTCATATACAGCTTTTGTACAGCTTGTTTGCTACTTGGGTGGTAGATACGAGTATGTACGCGTCACAAACACCATAATATCTTTGGCAAATTAAAGAATCTTTATTGTTTTCGAAATTGCGAATATATAGGCTCTCTGAAAGAAATGATGACGTCATTGAAACACGTGTTTTGTAAGAGATAAATTTCTCCGTGACGAACTTAACTCACAGAAATATAACAACATCTACTGGACGAAACAGAAATAGAAACACATTAAACTGATTGCAAACAAATATTATACGCTTGGTTCTGTGTAAGAATATAAAATATAGTCTGAAGAATTTTATTATGGAGTACAATGTCGTATACATTGTACTCCATAATAAAATTCAGCTTTGTGCTTTTATTTATTGGTTAAAACTGTTGTTATATAAAGTTCTAGAAGAAAAACTCAGTGGGACAAACAGTGATCCCGGGCTGGAAAAAATATTTGTATGAACTGCAAATGTTTGCTTCGGAGTGTTTTTGCATGAATCTATTTAGAAATTTATCATTTTTATCAGTTGTCTAGATATCCTATTACACAAGCTTATATTAAATTACTTTAGGCTAGATGGCGCTGTATAAAAAATTTCAAAAAATTTAATTTTTTAGAGTTCCGTACATCAATAGGAAACAAAGGAATCCATAATCACTCCGTTGTTATTTATTTAAAACCATATTTGTATACCAGTTTTGGTAAAACGTGTTGACTCTAATGAATATAACATCAATATATAATATAATAATATGATCAGAGATGTATTTATACATCCGTGTAAATACAATAACGTCACTACCCCATGTCAACCCGTGGGTGTCGTGAGGGAGTAATCTTATGCAGGCAAGAGCATTGCAAGAAAAGTAAAATTCGAAACAAACCCTATTCCAACCCGTCTGCCAGCGTAGCATAGTAGGCTAAATTCCCTCCACATTATTTGGAGCAGACCCGTGCAGCAGTGAGACGTTTATGGGTTGAAATAATTATCATGATGACGATGTATTTATACTAACTTACACATGTTTTAACAACTAAACGTATCTATTGCTTAATCGCATACTTAGACATACAAGTTAAACATATACTTAATTACAACAATTCAGCGAAACAAAAATGTATTTAAGTTAGTACTAACTATCTCGTATCAGTTCAAACAACAAGAGTTGGCTTAAAAGTGGGTCAAAGTTGCTGAATGTTGCTCAGAACGCATTAAAATAAGATCAAGTTGCAAACTCAGCGCAACTTATTGCTGCCTCAGTTAAATTTGAAACACAGTTTATGTAATGAAAGTTTAAACAACATTTTGAACTGAAACTGTTAGTTTGAATGCCACTTTGTTGCTATACAATGTTATATTAATAATCATTATTATCATATCAGCTCAATGACGTCCACTGCTATTTTTGATTTTGTGCCGGCTGCAACCAATGGCCATCTGCATCCTTGATCAGGTTATCTGTCTATATGGCGGGGGCCGTCATATGCTGCGCTTCCCAATACGTAGCCGCCACTCGAGAAACTTTTACTCCCATTGGCCATCAGTTGCTATTGCCATCAATCGAGCACAATTATTTCCAAACTCTGGGTTGATACTGAAAATTTCTTGATAGAAAAACCCAGTACACTCAGACCATGTCTGCCCCACCCGGGAATCGAAGCCGAGACCTCTTGTGCAGCAGTCGTTTACACTTCTGCTACGCCACCGAGGCAGTGGAGTTTTATTTTCAAAATCTCAAGTCATTACGAATCCATTCACGATAGCGGTATTGTTAGACCTAGACCCACCCAGTATCATACACTATAAACCCCCAGTATGCCATTAGCAATAAATTCTAAATTTAAACTGAATTTTTAATATTTTATAAATAATACATAAAGAATATTTTTAAGAAAGAGGTTGTTTAGTATGGCTATAAAAATTAAATTGAAGTACTGTCCATTGCAAGTGAAAAAAAAACCACTCACAGCCATTAATTATAATTAGAAAAAAAATATTAAAAAGAAAACTCTAATGGCGTTTTAGCAATTTTTTTTTGGGAAATATCGCCAGTTCCAAGTAATTTTAGTAATAAAAAGCAAACTTTTTTCTGTAACCTATTATTAATTTAATTAATTGTACCTACATACTACATACTCAACAAGCTTTATATTTATAATACGCACAGACTTATGATCATGTGCACCCAGTACGCTTAAACATTGTATTATATTATAAATAAACAATTTTAAATCGATATGAACAACCTATTAGTGCCAGTAACAGTATTCCCTTTTTAATTAACAAATACGGCAAAAATTAAACAGTATGTTAAACAGCCAAGCATTTATATAGTGGAAAGCGAATGTAGAGTAAATAGAATTACATTGTCTGTTCATTTTCAATGAAATTGCGGCTGAATTTAATTTAAAATGAAATTCACGACTGAGGCCCTATTCCGCAGATGAATTAATTAATTATATTAAATAATTTGGCTGAATTAAATTTCAGATTTTTATAATTATGACTCCTAATTTTTTGGACGTAAAAAATGCGAAGTCTGCTGTAGGAATTTAGTATATAATTGCCATTTTACGATATTTTTATACTAGACGGGAAAGAAAAGTGTTGTTGGAAACTGGTTCGTAATACGCTTATGATTTCTAATAGAGACCTATTAGGTACAATTTGATAAAAAAATAGATTGAATAAATCGTAGTATTACCTGTACGGTTTAATTCATAGTGTTCCAGCAAAATTGAATTGTCTTTGGTTATTTTATTCTAAATAAAATGAGCTCTTGTCCCAAAAACTTTATCATTTGACATTTAATTTCGAATTAAATTCTATGATTCGAAAAAGTATACGATGCGGGAGCAATCCGACGGCTCAGAATCAGTGTTCAGAATAAATGATTTATTATTATTATTTTGTTTCTTGGTTGGCTCTGTTTTCAAATTCAACAGTATTCTACCTTTCTCCCAAAATCTAACTGTAACTACGTCAATACATCGGCATCGTCCTCGTCATGTCTGTGAACAAATTGGGAGTCAGACAGGCGACCATCGGCTTTGCTTTACATAGTGAGTTGGTGTCGAACGCAGCTCCTGAAATGGGGTTATTTTGAAACATACAACATTATTTCTAGTACGGTTAAGCTTAATGGTTACTTAATGTATATATATTGACTGTCATCGTAGTGCAGTGGTTAAAGTGGTCGCCTCGCCACTAAATCGCCGTGTTGGGTGACGTGGGTTCGATTCCCACACGAGACAAATATTTGTGTGATTCATAGATATTTGTTTCTAGTCTGGGTGTACTTTGTGTCCGTTAGTTTCATGTTTGTAAAGCTCCCCGCGACACAGGGCTTGTTCCCTAGTGCGGGCGTAGTCTTTAAAAAAAAAAAGAAGAAAAAAAAAATGTCCTTTTTTGTAACTGCAGTTTTTTTTTATTTGTAGACGTCCGCTATTTATTTAGTTAAATAACAAGAAAAAATTACATTATAAGCTTACAGTTCACACCAAAGCGTTTACATGTTATGCTAAATTAATTAAACAAAAGTTGTTAACATTGTTAAAAATAGAAAAAATAATAAAATATAAAAATAAATAATAGATTATTGACATTGAATATTTTGGCTTGCATTACTTTGGAATAAAGTTGTGTTTTGATTGGTTTTGGTTGGTTTTCATCATTTCAACCCATAAACGTCCCACTAATGGATACGGGTCTCCAAAGAATGTGGAGGGACTTAGTCTACTATACCATGCTGGTCAGACAGTCAGACGGGTTGGTAATAGGGTTTGTTTCGAATTTTCCTTTTCTTGCAGTGCTCTTGTATGCATAAGGTTAATTACTCCCTTAGTCTCCTTTTACGACACCCACGGGTTGAGATGTGGTAATGACATTATGTATTCTTAATCCGTCACTACACGGAACTATAATTATAGAAGGTTTTATTTAGGTATATTGAATTGTAGATAAACCATAATTTCTAAATATCAACAAATTCACTTTTGAATTTTCATGTTTTGATATTTAAACATTACTTAAGAAGAATTAATACGTGTTTACAATAATTCTTATATTATAGCTTCTATACAAAAATATATAACTAAATACTTGGATAAATAATTAAGCATGCATATTATGGCGTCCTATCAAGTATATTGGCTTCATTGACTTGGGCCAACTTATATCACTAGGCAGAAAAGTTTAGTTGTAAAGTAGACCATGCCACGTCTGACGTTGATTGATTTGAGTAATTTCTGGTTCAGTATTATATCTTCACTTTGACTCAGGCGCCTATATCGAGGTCTCTAAAAACAAGGTTACATAAAAACATACGAGGCCCACTCGTCTTCTTTGTTTTATTGTACATAATAAAATTACCGACAGGCAGAATATAAGCATGAATTAATAACAAAAGGTTTGCCTCTCATACATAGCCGATAGAATAAAATAATAATATATAATATTCTACCAAATTCACACAACGCCATCTAGTCCCAAATTAAGCAATTATATTTTCTTGTGTTATGGGTACTAAACAACTGATTACTTAAATACATTTTTTTTGTAAATACATACTTACATATTATAGATAAATTACACCCAGACACAGAAAAAACCTTTATCCTGGGTGGGGATCGAACCCACGACCTCCGGCTTAGCAGTCAGGGTCACTAACCACTAGACCAACAGGCCAGTCTGGAATAGAACCCTTCTGGAAAAGGGTATCATGCAATTTAATATACAATCGTACAAAACGAGCATAACACATTAATTGATTTTTTTTTTTTTTTTTTTTATTGCCTAAAGTGGCAGACGAGCAGAGGGCCCACCTGATGGTAAGTGGTTACCGCCGCTCATGGACGTTGGCAATGCTAGGGGCACAGCCAGGCCGCTGCCTACCTTGATAGGATAGCTCTCTTTAAACCTCCTTTGAAGAAGGACATGTCATAGCGCTCAGAAACAACAAAGAATAATCTTACATCTAACCTTTGAGCAGTAGGCATTCTAGTGGAAAGATTTGTTATCTTTCATTCTTCTTTTATTATCTTCATCTTCATCTTCATTTTTCTTTTATTATGCCTCAGTCAGTCATATACCTACAATTATACAGGACAAATAAATAAACAAGTAAATGTAATTAAAAAAAATTAATAACCCGACTGCAAAAATCAGCAGAGAGCAACGCACTAAAAAGGCCGTAAAATTCTTGTAATATTATTATACCCGATTAAATTTAAATACATAACACATGTATATATTTGTAATCTGCATTTGATTCCCTTTATTTTGATACTCTACTCGATGGTTTGGTTAATAGTACATTATGATACAAGTGCGGTAAGTTGATAATTACAGCCGAGGCGATATTGCTAGCCCGAGCCGCAGGCGAGGGCTACAAGAAAGCAGAGGCTGTAATTATCAAACCGCACGTGTGTCATACGACGTTTTATAACATATTTGCGAGGAAATAAATAAAATTCGGACTTTCTTAGAAAAAAACAAATACAGCAAAAGAAATAGCGCGCGGAATTATTTTTACTTGTCACAAATTATCGATGCGCGCGCATCGGCGCTTTTTTTTAAGGCATAAACAAAAAACAGCCAGTATTACTAATAAAGTAAATTAATATTTTTGTGTTTTAGTACAGATAAATGGTTTTAATTTATGGTCTAAATTAATTAAATTAAAGAATTAAATGTTTATTTTATATAATTATATCATAATTATTTTATCTCCCAAAGTTAATTTTATTCATAAAATGTTGACCACTTTTCTGACATTAAAACTCTTTGCTAAGATTTAAAAAAATAGGTACCGTTCGTTACGTACGGAGTCCCTTGATTATTAGTATGTGAGCATGAGAAGCCGTGCAATTTACTTTACATTACCGCACTAGTGCGTAATGAGATACATTACAACACTGAAATTGGTGAAATAAGAGACCCTTTACTAGCAAATATGTTATAAAAAAAATAATAGAACTACTTACAATTAAGAACCATTTCATTATGTATCATCTCTTTTTGAATATATGTAATCTACTTTTGATTCTCTTTATTTTGATACCCAACTCGATAGGTTTGGTTAAAAAAAATAATTGAACTTCTTACAATTTGGCGTCAAAAGCCCGCCGTTTAAGTATTTTTATTCGTAAAACCTATCTAAGGACACTTGGGTTTTCTAGACGAATCTAACGATACCCTAATTGTCAAAATCCATCCAGCCGTTTGGAAGATTCGCGGGAATAAAGAAATTTAAAAACATACAAGATACGCGCGAAAAACAATACCCGTCCTGACAGCCGGGTAAAAATCTCATTACCACAACAAATTAGTTCTAAAGTAGTGCTATAACAGCTAGTACATACTTTGGTTCACCGTATGTTTTTGATCGTAAAACATAAGATTTTAATGGTGAACCATAGCATGTTATACGTCAACCGTAGACAAAGTCCGTAGAAAACATATTAGACATAGATAGCCGTAGAAAATCTGAATATGCGTAACGAAGTGTTTGTCGTGATGATATTAGTCACAGCTAATGGTTAAGTGATTACTGAAGCAAGTATTCAATAATAGGCCAGAAATATTCTTGGTGAAAAATAAAAACGTTATAAATATGGGTAAGAATAACATTTCCTTATATATTTTAATAAATTCGGATAATTCACTTGAATTTGAGTATGGGTGTGTAAATTGATCATGTCAAGATGTTCCTAGAAGAGAATAAATAGACCATTTTATGTGCGTAAGATCTTCTCTCAACTCGAAGGGAATAAAATCCTAAAATCGTAATATTTTATCGTATCGAAATCGAGGATTGAAGTAGGTACTTTGTTGTAGATATTTATTGGTTTCTTAAAACTTATTGTAATTTGACCGTAATCGAGAAGGGAACGTCTACCATCAGAAATATTTTCCGTTTATTTTGAGCGTTTTGTATAATATAACAACACGAATTAAATTAGTAGTAAAAAGTAATTAAATTTATTTGACAACAATATTATCGACCATATATCGAAGGTGAAGATTCTGAATACTTCTTTTGCTTGCCAGAAAACAAAGAAAAAAAAAAAATTAACGTCTCCGTCCACAATAAACCGCCGTGTATCGTTGTCCACATTTCGTCAATCATTCAACTGGCGAGTAAACATACTGAGTGCGCCTGAAACTAGATTTGTAAACTTGATGTAGCACGATAAATGGAGACACTCGCTACACAAACTTACCCACAGGAGCTTTAGTTGCGAGGCCAAAATACTGGCTTATGTAACCTGAGGATGTTTGTAGGGTAATTTTTTTGAATTACTCGACGAAAGGCAGATGGTTTTTTTTTTCCTGGAGTTTATTCTCTGGGGTCAAAAAAAATATTAAAATTTTAAATAGTTTTTTCATGATAACTGGGTCCTGAAAAGGCTTAGAATGATAAGCAGCAGTTTAAACAGTTAAGTATTGTCCCTGGTCTTATACAGGTAGTCTATTTGGCAACGGGTTGGCTGTAAATCTGCTATTATCAATTCGTTACGGTTAGTTACTATTTACTACAAAAAATGACTTTAGCTGCAACATTCAGCCCAAAAATTCAATTGTTCACTCATTTTGGTTTAGTGCAGCATAAAAAAAGTCTTTTCACAAACCTTAGCGTAACACAGGGGAACTTTGTTGAGCTTATTTTTCCATTTTGCGACAGTGAAGTGAAAAAGTGAGCTAAAGAGTTACTCTGACGATTCGAGTTTTCAGTCAACAAACCGTTGGCCTATATTTTATATTCACTTTAAAAAGATTTTGTGTGTTTATTTTCATTTAGTGATAGCTTTGCATCAATTTGATGCATTTTAGGAGAGCTGAAACTGTTCTTATTTTTAGAAATTTTGATTTAGAGGCAATGATAGTTGCAGTGTTCCAGTATTTTGAAATTGATCGCTAAAATATGTTAGTAAATACTGCTTTGAAAATATCCGTTCATGAATTTTCAGTGTAGGTATATTTTAAAATAGGAAGTAAGTATAAAGCGCTCGTAGCATTCCAGTACTCATATGTTTGTTACGATCATCGAGGTTAAGCAACATTCAGCAAGGTTAGTTTATAGATGGTGATCGTTTGTGGCACTTTCATTCGCAAGCGTCTCCGTGCTTTAGAGGACACTTAAAGCCGTTAGCTCCGGTTACTACATAATGTGGTAGTCGTTAAGTCAATTTGGAAACCTTCTGGGCGACTTGGTAAATTCCTACACCAGGGTCTGCCTCAAATCCAAGCCTTTACATAATGTAAATGCGGAAATATGTTGTTTGTGTGTTTCTCCTTCTTTCACGTTGCAACGGAGCTAAAAATTGAGGTGGTCTATTGAATAGCAATAGTTGAAATATGACGTCATTATATTGATTGCCCGTGGGTCACATTGACGGAAACTAGTTATGTCATCAAGATTTCTTTAGAAAGTATTTACCATTTACTTATGAATTATAATTGAGACTAATTTAAAAGCTTTCAGTGTCGCTAAAACTAATTTTGAAGTTGAATCTGGAACTTTGCGGCAGACAAAACAACTTGCGAAGTTATTAGGTCACAAAAACTTATTAGCTCGCAAGAACTTATTTGGGTCAAAATTCTTTATAAATTACAGTTGTTGGTAATCTAAAAACGATAGTAATTACGTTAAAGATCATAATGTAAAAGAAAATTATCCTACTTGGCTAAATGATAACTACTTATAGTCTGTCTGGCGTGACACAAAGTAATCCAACTTCTCCGACGATACCAAGGCTTCAATACGAAAAAGGTTGTAAGAGTCATATTGAGTGTAGCTAGCAATTTCTTCAGTAATGTGTTGTTAACTAGATTCAAACTGTACATATCCCTACGGAATAATTAGGCATGCGTTACAAAGCGAAGTAATCCCTCAGGGTCAGTTTTATTGTTTTAGGGTCGTTGCGTCAGCACTGAAACGGTGAACATATATGATACTTTGTATATTACAACTTGCTTAGCTAAAATAACAGGTTATATATTAGAGGCCACGTTCTATCTTATGATATTAAAAAATACTGCTATATAACGTAACTATTATCCAAAAAATAAACATTATTATCACCTAATAAGTGCAAATTCACGTTCATCTACAAAATGTTTACAAACTTATTATTAAAAGGGCTCAATACAATATAACTCTTTTGCACCGCACTTACAAAGTTGTAAACAATTTGAATACCACTTGGGAAATGGTTTCCGAACTCGTTTCTGTAATAAACTCGTTGAAATTCAACTTCACGTTAACAGTCTTGTCAGTTAATAACTTAACTGTCCTCAAGATTGTCTCGAAATTATTGCAGATATTATTATTGTACCCGCAGTTGTCGACTTTTCAAAGAGTTTAAATAAGGGTATTATAAGTTGGAAGTCTTCGCCTATCTGTTCTACAACTGCATAAATCAAGTCTCTTTTAATTCTGGAACTTGCCATGACTGCGGTCTGTGAAGAAAAATTCACTTCTTAGATTGCTTTTGACAATCTTTTTGGTAACAGCGTAGTTGCCGATAAAATTGTTTAAAGTGATTTTATAATAATAATAATATTTCACCATATTCACACAGCGCCAACTAGTCCCAAATTAAGCAATTATATTATTTACTTGTGTTATGGGTACTAAACAACTGATATTCTACTTATTTTTTTTTTGTAAATACATACTTAATAAGTATACATAAATTACCCGCAGACATAGAACAAACAACGTGCTCATCACACAAAGATATGTCCTGGATGGGGATCGAACCCACGACCTCCGGCTTAGTAGTCAGGGTCACTAACCACTAGAACAACAAGCCAGTCGAAATATAACTATATAACTGGTGCTTTTACAACTTTAGAACTGTCATCATATTAATATTATTTAATAATTGTCTTCTCTAAATTATGATCTTCATATTATTCAGAAAACCTATTAAATCAATTTTTGTTTTCTTCTTTCAGATAAACAAAGTAACCTTCGCACCTTTAGTGGTGTCCACACTCTTCATACTTCTGACGTCACTGCTCGCTCACTGCGCCAGGCGGTTTGTACAAAAAGCTGTCAAAGAGCCTTTCATAAGGCTATTACTTGAAGAGGCTATAGCTGCTGCTGAACTTTGTGGGTGCTGCTTTGAATTGATTATAAGTAAGTATGATATTAATAAAAAAATGCGATGGTAGCCGAAAATCATGTAGATTTAACTTTTGTGGAATTTATATGTACTATTCTAGTGACTTACCATCTGCTTACAGTGAAGGAAAACATCGTAAGGGAACCCATATCAGACACACACTTTCAGAATTTCTTCTGAAAGTGTATGTCTGATCCACCAACCCTCTTAGCTCTCTAGATAGAGGAGAAGAGTAGCATTGAGACATAAATGGGTTGCTGATGATGAAAATCTCTTGGGAGGTCTATGTGCAACAGGAAACACCCTACGGCTGGAATGATGAAGATGTTGTAAGGGTTGATGTTCTAATTCCAACTGTAGGATTGTGTTGGGCGTAAGCCGCATTCAGTCCGGAAATGTTTTGGTCTCTTCTTCGGTTGCTCTCATTTGCAAACATTAAAGATTGTATTGGTTAATGTGATGTCGATAATGATAATAGTACTTTGTTGATGTTATGTCTTGCATTTACTTATGTACCTAGTAGTACCTATTATGTTATAATGTCTTAAGTAAATAACTAGGTAATAGGTCAATTTCTCAATAAGATTTCCCATTCCTAACCTATACTGACTCTACGGAAAAGTCTAAAAAATTAAAATTATGTTAAAACTTCATTCCAGTTGCGGACAACTTTGGTGTGGCGACGTATGCAATCTTCTTGTTCGCTCTAACGATATGGTGGTCACTGAACTGGGGAGATGCTACTGCCTGTCCCTACACACATATCGAGGATGTTATTGAAGGTCGGGTACCTTATTTTACTTTTTTACTTACTTATGTACAGAAGATACGGAAATATATAAAAACCAATTTCGCGTTAAAGCCCTGACACCATATGAGCAATTTTCGTTCTTTACCGATTTTTCAATGGAATTTATAAATAGTAAAAGGAAATATACAGTCAAAAGTTTTTCAATATTTTATTTTTTTAATTTAAAAATCGATTCTAAAATATATTTTGATATAAGTCAAGTTTATCCAATTTACCAATATTCTTTTTTCAACCATCAAATATAGTCATTAACAAAAATTTTACAGTAATTTTGTCTTCGCTTTCAGGCAAGGGTGACATCCGTAAGGCTTTCCTAAAGACCTTGGCAGAAATGGGAGGTGGTATTCTAGTGTTCAAGTATGTACAGACGTATTGGGGCCTGGAGATCTCTGACACTCACAAAGATAAGGCTTTCGAAGACTGCAAGGCTGATTTACAGGTGAGGCAATCCGTAAAGCTAGCCTTTAAATGTAGGGTGTTGCATGTTTTATACATATATGCCTTAAGCGTTAAGCAGTTAAGTGTGCTTTTGTTTTATATTTGTAAGGATCAGAACGTAATTCACACTATGTAAGATATATCAAGAATTTGAAAGACTTCTTGGAAATTATATCATACGACTGATGTAACAAAAGTTGCTATCGTGTTTAGCGCAACCAAAAATTTTATTTTGTTTCTTGCTGTAGGTAATATTTAGAAATTGAATTATGATAAAAATGTCTATCATATATTTGTATAATTATTTTCTGCTAAAATGCCGCTTAAGTTCGTTTGTTATTGGGCTTCGTGATCAATTTAATTAATAGTATTTAAGTACATAATCCACATTATGCTTAATTAATTTACCGTCAATATTGCATGCACTCTAATGGAATGATTTACTTGGTGTTATTGTAAATATGTTTGTTTTTGTGGGTGGTAAAATTAATCAAGTTTCAGATACTAATGAGGTTTCATTAGTTTTTTAATAAATAAACACGGGATAAGCCTTATGGAAGGGAGTAAATTAGGCAGTTCGTTTAACTATGGGCTTATATTATTATTCGTAGACCAGTTGTTTAACTATATACAAGGTTTATGAATAGTCTAGACCACGAAAAATTTTCATTAAGAATTTTCTTTCTTAATTTCATATATCTCGTTTTTATATAATATATTGTTTTTATATACCATTTAATCACTCAAGCAGTCTAAATATTTATGAAAAGCACGTCTGACCAAAAAAATGTTCTCCCCTTTATTAAAAAGCTGTGTGAATTTTGTTATTTGCAACTCCTTTTCCTCCATTTGGCTTAATATATGATGTTTTTGTGTTTTTATTGCACTGAAACAAAAATGGCGTTATAATGACGTCCATTTTGGAAATTAAGTGCAAATATAATGTTCCTACCCAGACAGGTCTGCATTTTTTTAAATGTAAGTACTAGAGTCCGTTAGGGTACATGCAATACTTTAATGATATAAGAAGACTGACTGCCCTACTCAGAGACGTTACTTTACTTTTAAATTTATTTAGTAAAAGCGTATAATACTCAAGTCTATACGCCTAAAGATGATTATTCAATGAAAAAATTGTGTTAATGACAGATTACTGCTAATTGACGTCTCTGAGGGCGGCCGTAAGTATTTGCTTATTAATATAAGAAATTTGCAAAACACGCTGTTTGCGTCTATATTTATGGCTATGGTATTAGGAATATCAATTTGTGGCATATCTATACTAATAAATAATATCTTCATAATTTAACTTAAAAGTACTACTTAATTTAAGGTGTATGCACCTGCTTAGTAGATGCAGTACATTGTCTCACGCTTGTATGCGTGAGACGTCGGGTAATGACATGACAGATTCTGATGGCAGAGGCATTAGATGTCAGTGTCCATTCCTGGAGCTTGGTGTGAAGATAGCCAGTGATGGTAGCTAGTATAAATAAGGATCGGAAGATTTTTATATTGGACGTTTTTATGTGTCCTAGGCTCTAGGCTGGCTTTTTGGCGTAAGGATAGTGCATAGGATCTTAATAGTGCATAGGATAAACAGGTCCTAGGTTCAATTCCTAGGTCGGGAAAAAACTGAATTGGATTTAACTGCCTCGCGGCCTCGGCGGCCCAGTGGTTGTGGGTACAGTTGCGGTTTCTGATGTCTCAGGTTCGATCCCCGGGTCGGAACAAATATTTATCATCTGCAAATGTTTGTTTCGGAGTTAGGAGAGAAAAACATCCAGTTTTGCTATGTAGCTAAGGACTGTAGGAGCTGAGCAGTGGCCAAATAAAGTACGACGGGAGCGAAACACCGCGAGACTCTTAGTTGTGTTATAAAAAGCTACCTACTAATAGTAAAAATTTAATTTTCTAGGTCCCTGTCATATACGGTGCTGTAGTTGAAGGCATTGCTACCTGCCTCTGCCGACTTGCGTCCAAGTCTCTGGGTGACCTGAACCCTCGTTTCGCAACAGCCATCGATTCTTTCATCGGAACTTCCCTTGTCGTTGCCGGTAAGTGTGGAAATTAAATAAAAAATAACGTAATCATAGTTTAACAGAGCGCGTTCGAAAAACGATTTTGATTCAACCAAATATTTTCATCTCGAACGGTATATGAAAACAATACGAGCGCAAAGGATAGCAATGTACTATTGCATTGAGATCGTTTTTCAGTGTCGTGCCAATATCCACTTAAATACATTTACATAAGTCATACAACCTCTTAAACATAATACATCTCAACAGGACATGATGACGCAAAAAAACATATTTATTGGTTTGATCTTCCAATGATATTTTCATCTTTAGCAGATTCACTTCTAAATCAAGTTATACAAAATCCCTATTAATAAACATCACTGTCGATAGGCCAATATCTCAACAGAACACAGTAACCGTTAATATAATATCAATAATTACCATTCTTACATTTACAGAAATTGCCATACCTAAACACACAAAAACAATAAAATCTCATGTTGGCACTTGCATTGGTTTATTTGTTCCAATATTTGCATTACTAAACAAATAACTGTCAACTTTATTGCTTCATAATTATGGTAAAATTTCTGGTAACAAATCAAGTGGCTGCATGAGTCCAACATTACAATGCTTTACCCCGCTTCATTGGTGCATTCACTCACACATTCTCACGCACAGCTCAATGTTGCAGGGGTCCTCACTAGGCACACGGTATTCGTCTACCGGTATCAGGACAATAGTGCCAATGCGGACCTAAGCGTGTCCATCTTTTGCAAAGTCCATTTAGGAAAAGGTACATACTTGTAATAAGTGTCCACTAATTTTATAATCATCAGTCGCTTTAATAGGTGTGCATGCGTCATTTTCATCTACATTATCATTCTCATTGACATCATTATACTTACTGTACATATTCTCACTGATCATTTCATTCATATCCTCTTTCTTAATCTTAGTTTTTTTAGCTTTATCGTAGGTAGTTAATACTGTAGTACATATTAAATAATAATGTATATCGAATATAGTAGTTATTAGATTAAAAAAAACAATAAAAATATTTTAAAAAGTTTCTATTCTATTCTATTTAGATTGGATACATTTTAGACATTTCAGTTTGTATTTGCGTGTATATGCCTAATAAGATTTGCTGACGAACAAACCTTTCCGTCTTTACAGCGTTCGATTACTCCGGAGGATACTTCAATCCAGTGTTAGCGACATCTCTGAAGGCTGGTTGCGAAGGTCATACGCTCATAGAACACGCAGTAGTCTACTGGATCGGTGCTTGTGCCGGTTCGATTCTCTCTGTCTACCTTTATAAACTTCCCTTTATCCAAAAATATGTCAGAGGAGAAAGTGTCGCGAACGGTGACAGTATCTGGGCTGACAAAGAAGATTAACTTTTTTCTAAATAGTAGAACATCTATTTGGGGATATTTGCTGGTTTCTTCTGGATAACTTTAGGGTGCCAATGTTTCTAACTGTTTACTATCATCTATAATTCTATGGGATTATAATATATATTAACTAATTCCTTCTATAGGTCTGAACAAGGCCTGACTATTTTATAGATCCAATGATTTATTATATTATCGAAAACGATTTTTATTTGAAGTGAGTTTATTACTGCTTACTTTAATTAACATTCAGTCCAAGTGAAAATTCTAAAATTACTTTAGCAGCTAAACCAACAGTATTTTCAACATCAACTGTACTTGATAGGTCAACATTACTAAGAAATATAAGTTCAACGTTATTTACTTCAAGTTTTCCATTAGTTTTGCTTCGCTAAATTAAACTTCTATTAGAATTAAATCAGAAAAGCCAGCATTTGACTCCTTTTCCATTATTTAAGGCCCAAATATCTTCATAAGTTTTTACGCAATTTATGTTGACTGTTAAGGGCAGTCTGCGTAAAAGATTTTAAATCCTTCGAAGTGATACCCATGATTCTAGTCATTCTTCTGTAAGATCTTTTTATGGCGTTTCCATAGCGATTAATGTACTTAATTTTCAACTTCTGATAAATTTGATGCATTAAATTATACAATTTTTGTCTACTAGACTGGAGACTACAAAAATATGTGTGGACGATTAGATATGACAACTTAGATTTTCTTTTTATCTGAGATTGTTCCGTCACAACTTCATACATATTAATATTCAATGACGATGACAATAATTAGTGTGAAGGTGATCGTATGCGAGTCATGGAAAAATCAGAAGTTGATAAATTATATACCACTTGTAAAAAATATCGTTTAAACTATTAATTTCTTTTTTATATTTTTTCTATCCTGTGTGTAATGACGTATGTGTCCTAAAAATATAATAAGTGCTACGTGCTCCCGTTGTAAATAAATGTTTTATTTATTGAAAAGATTTGTTTTATTCTCCTTTTAGGTACGTTTTTTATTTTAGGAATGAAGGATTTTTAGACTCAAATGTATTCACATTTTTCAAACAAATTTCACTTATATGTTTGTCTAGATAAGATATTATAAATGTGAAAGTTATGATGGATGTATTTTTTTTTTTATGTTAAAGTAACAATAATTTACTTTAAATTTAATTACAATCTAGCCTGTAAGACTAATAAATAATTCAATGATGGATGTATGGATGGATAGAAATATAGAAGGATGTTTACTAGTCAATCACGCAAGAACGGCTGAAAGGACGTGTATGAAATTTTGCACGCAGATAGATTTTAGCTTGGAATAGCACGTAGGCGGTGCTGTGGACGCTAATAAAACATAACAAGCTTGCGATTTACAGTATACTAACTCTTTAGAGAGTTTAAAATAGTAAACAATGCAAAGGCAATACGTATTCCAGATATGTGCACATTACAAGTTCATACAAACACAGCTATCCCCGAGGGGCGATCGCATTGCCGAGACCGTCTACCGAGACTTCCCATCATAAATCATAGCAGCCGGCAGCAAACTGACGCGGAATATTAAACGCATG
The DNA here is from genome assembly GCA_905147015.1 of Laspeyria flexula. Classification (NCBI taxonomy): domain Eukaryota; kingdom Metazoa; phylum Arthropoda; class Insecta; order Lepidoptera; family Erebidae; genus Laspeyria; species Laspeyria flexula. Next base: position 2,123,895 of record LR989964.1, on the reverse strand, counting down.
TATTTCTTGCAAGATTTGACCCACTTATGCTGTTATGCTGTTGAGATTAACTAGAAACTTCTAAAAAAATTATCTATCTTTCTTTCAGCGGTGTTTGTTTGTTTGTGTATACAGGGTGTATACGACGATACGACATTAAATGACAAGGCAGCCAGTGTTAACCCTTATAAACATATTCTAATATAAATTATTAAAAAAAAAAGAAAACAAAACAAAAAAAAGCTACACATTATTTAAAGTCGAAAAATTTAAGAATATAAAACTACACATTATTTTTCTATCATGACGTTTTCGACATGACGACGACAACAGTGCGGAACAGAGTAAGAGATAAGATAATATGAAAGAGTCAGAGATATTTAAATTAATTGAATGACGTAATGACAACATACGATCAACGTAAATACCTACAGGTTGTTTAAAACTGTGAATAACTGTGACATAAAGAAAGTACATTTGCGTCTAAACTATTGCAAATTTCTGTTTAATTTTTTTGGTATAGCCTTCTAACATCACATGCTACACGTGGTTTCATTTAATGTCGTACCGTCGTATACACCCTGTATAATAATTTTATCTTATTGGATGAAAGTAAACCGAGTAAATAATAATAATAATAATAATAATAATAATAATAGCATTTTATTTCTCTCTCACACAGGGTAAATTAATACATAAAACTTATTTGCTAGGTGACACAATCATTGAGTGAGTCTGTGTGAGAGACTGGTATTCGTACTAGGTAAACCTGTATGACAGATTACCAGCCTCTCCCCAACTCTAGACAAATTTGGTGTTGTGATAGTAGTATAAGGTGGTTCTGAGAGAATGATAGTAATGATTGATAAATAAATAGATATTATATACACTCGTGTGTGTGTGTGTGTGTGTGTGTGTGTGTGTGTGTGTGTGTGTGTTAAATAATGTCAAGAAGTTGGCTTGGATGTTTCTACAATAATTATTGTGATAGCAAAAAGTTGTGGAAAACGAAATTCAATTTTCTGTGAAGAGAATGTTGAAGCTGGTAACTTTTTAATTAACCCTCAAGATCAGAGCGAAACTAAATGAAGTGAAATTTTCATTAAGATCTGAGATGAATTCAGATCGGCTTACATTTTTGTTCAATAAAGTTAATTATTCTGTTCCCTTTATTACCCATTTTATTCGCTGACTTTTATGATGGGATAGATATTTTCTAAAATCATAACGGGTACTATTTATTATTATTATTAGTTGGGTCGGAAGCCACTAGTGGCCTCCTTGCTACCTCGAGCAGAGTTGATCTATTGTAGTGCCACTTATTGTTTTATAGTTCTCTGCTTAATCCTATAGAGGCTAGGAACTTCCTTGTCTGAGCAGAGAGAGACTGTATCTCCTCTGGTTGCACCTGGTACTGTCCTAAAAGGATGCTCCTTTTGTGCACACACACATGAGAATAGGACATGCATTACTGTCTCATCTGACTCTTGGCAAAATCTGCACATTTTGGACGACTAAGGGTGAAAATCTAAACAGACAATAGCACTGCGAGTAAAGGAAAATTCAAAACAAAACCTTATACCAACCCGTCTGACCAGCATAGTATAGTAGGCTTTAATTTGGGACTAGATGGCGCTGTGTGAATGTGGTAGAATATTATTATTATTATTATAATCACTTTTAGTAGTCTTAAAAACTTTGTCTAGGTTCATCATCATCATCATCATCGTATCAGCCCAATGACGTCCACTGTTGAACATAGGCCTCACCTAATTTCCGCCAAATGTTCCCGGTTGATGACAATAGGCTCGCCCCTTATTTCATGGGACCAAACATAGCTGGCGAAATGTGGGTGTGAAAAACCTCTGCCTACCCCTTTGGGGAAAAAGGCGTGATGCTATGTTATAAGCCACACGTGGCACGAAATAATTCTATAACCAACTTCTATAAAGAGTAAGAGTAAGTAGTAAAACAACCATGTTATTTATATAAACATTTTATTGATGTATTTATTGTAATATTTATGCAACTACACATTATTTTATCAAGATTTCCAAACTGTTCTAAAATGAACGAAATTATTAACTCTCGAATACATAACTTACTGCAAATATCATTGACAGGTATGTTTAGTTCAATTACGTTGATGAATTATCGCTTTGACGACATGGATACAGAAGGCAGGCATATAGGTGTATGGTGATGAAATGATTTTTTATGTATTTTTTTTTTTGTAATTTTCTTCTATTTATGTTTTATTGCATTTTGTGTTAAATATTATTGTTTATGGCCTATACGTCGATTTGCACCTCTTTCCTTCGCATACTAACTGTCTTTTAACCGACTGCCAAAAAGACGGTAATCTTTTTCGCGCGTATGTACGGACAGAATAGAGATAGGTTTTTATGTATGTATGTATGTACATATACAGACATGTCCACATACGTGGGCATGTCTGTTCCATTGTGACATTCTGTAGCTTAAACTACTTGGCTGATTTTAAAGTGTGAGGTGTCATTAGATTTGTATTTTTCCCCCGAGTTTCATAGGCTATGTGACGTCAACAAAAAACCAATATGGCGGACGTAAAACGTCAAAACAGACGTTTTTTAGTGCTATCACAATATGGGTATCAGGTAAAACCTCTCAGCTGTCTAGTTAGAGGCGAGGAGACCCGAGCCCAGCAATAATAAGATGAGGATGAAGTATAGATAGTAGTTCATTAAGATAAGATATTTTACAAATACTTTTTCATCATCATCATCATTTCAACCCATAAACGTCCCACTGCTGGGCACGGGTCTCCTCCAAAAATTATGGAGGGAATTTATCCTACCATACCACACTGGCCAGATGGGTTGATATAGGTTTGTTTCGAATTTTCCTTTTCTCGCAGTGCTCTTGTCTGCATAAAAATCCCATTTACCTTTTACGGTACCCACGGGTTGAGATGGAGTAGTGACATTATGTATTCTTAATCCGTCACTACACGCAGTTTACGACGTTGCCGCTCTATTTGTAAATAATTCATATTTGAATGATTTAAAATTATCGTCGTGTTTCATTTCAGTGTATCTCCAAATCACCATGATAGATTCCTCAAAAGAAGCAACCTCTCAAAGTGAGGAGGTTTTACTTTCCATACCAGCCAACAACACACATTTGAAGCAACTAATAAAATCGTTTGGTTCTAAACATAATATTAAGATCGTAACAACCGGTGCTCCTTTAACAACACCCGCATTGGAAGAGGGCCGAAAATATTTTGGTTTGACTCCTCCGTATTTATTGGATGACAGTCACTATGTAATTGATGATCAGGCCCCAGCAGGAAACACAGTCAAATTCGATGAAAACGTGAACCCACTTATTTTTGGGACACAAGTTTTTGTACGTAATTTGTTGCCAATTAATAAGAATATATTCTTTGGTAGTAAAGACATGGCCAGAGAGAGGATGGTTATACAAGGAGGATCTGTTGTTACTAACTATCCTTATGGTCGTTAAATGTTTCATGTCTTGGTTAAAGATTGATGTGTGTGCTTTCACATAAGCTTAAAGAGAAAAGCAAACATTAATATTATCTGAAAATAAACCTCTAGACTTGTGAATTATGATTTATTTTTGAATTTCACTGTTTATCAGAGAGATAAATCCCAATATGCACAATACACTAAATACTGTCAGTAGTTTATTTGCACGCCTTTTCTCTTGAGAAATACAATTAATAATATGGTTTAATATATTATTTGAAATGGTTTAACCTTTGAAACCATAACCAACCATAACCATGGTAAAACCTTTTTTATTGTATCCAGTAAATATTATCGTGACTTGGAAAAAGTAAACTTGCTCCTAAAAAAAGTGGCTAGTGGTAGTTCATGCGTGGACGTGATTCTACTTTGTCATAAATAGTTAACTATTTGTTTAGGGTTAAATATATCTATTTTGCCAAGATTTTCGGCTTTCTGTTTCACCTGAGTACCGATAATTTTTTTAACAGGGCACTTAGTGTCGTTCGCTTTGAATGTATTCATGATAATAACATAACATAGCATCACGCCTTTTTCCCCGAAGGGTTAGGCAGAGGTGTTTCACACCCACATTTCACCAGGTATGTTTTTGGTCCCATGAAATAGGGGGCGAGCCTATTGTTATCAACATCTGTTTACCAAACTCCGGGAAAAACTTAATACTGGAATTTCATGATAGAAAAACCCAATACCATTTTTCGGGAATCGAACCCGGGACCTCTTGCACAGCAGTCGTATATGATGTCATGATAATTGATTAATAAGTACGCCAATACGGTTTTTGCTTTATGATATCTAGTGCTCTTTACTTGTCTAAATTTGTATGAAGAATCATAGGCATTTGTATCATCTGAATGATTAGCAAAAGTTGTATTTAAGAAATTATTTCTGTCAAAATATTCAAATATTGTGCAAACATTATGTCTTTTGGTAAGACATTGTCTATAATATGGTGTACATGACCGCTTGTGAGGCCTTTTCTCATTGCTTGCTGTTGCAATAATATTGTAATCATACATGGTAAGAACTGAAAAAAATCATTTTTGGAAACGTAAGACTACTATTAAAAAGGACACAATAAAAAGGAAAAGACTTAGGACACAATAAGATTTATTATTTATTCACTGAGGTAGATCTATTCGTTTGGAGAAGATTAGATGATTGGCTAAAAAATGGATGACTGTGGCAAAGTCTTAGCTTTATGTGTTTAACAATTTCTGACGAAGTTTAGTATAGTCTGTAATATTAGCTGATTTGTTAATAACTATTTCCTGCTCACAGCACCGCCAAGCCCGCCGTCTTGACCCTCGGGAAAGCATTGTTACATAAATAATAATAAAGTCAACATAGCCCTTGTTTACTTAATTCTAAAAAATATTTGCTGTTTAGATACCATTATTTATCTAAAAACTTTCGTGACTTGTACACATATTGTAAACATCGCCGAGGTGACAAAGTGGACCAGTGTGTAAAGACTTCATTAGTGTAGTGTGTCGAAATATATAATAATATAAATATTTATATTATAATAATAAATAAATAAAATAAAATTGACAAAAGTGAGGATAGTCGCAGAAACCCGCGTGCATCGAGGACAACGCTCGGCAGCCACCTCAGTCAGCCCGTGATCACGATCGGTGTAATTCGATCGAAACGTCGGGCAAATAAATAAGGTATTTACTATTCCTTATAATATAATACGTGATCTAGACCCGTTTCAGAATAATTTAATACATTATTTATCTTTTTATCTCTACATGCGAAAATAAAAACATCATGCTGCAGAAATACAAATTTTACGATGCTTTCATTTACTTTTAATTAACATATCTATATTTTTGACGTTTCGTAGATAATTCAATAACAAATACAATACAAGAGAACACGCACCCAGACAACCACACGTAAAACACTCCTGCTAACTGATAGAAAGTTATAGCACAGCCTGTTTGGCAACTGTAACTATTCGATAACAAATTTCTGTTAGCGTTATTGGCTTTGTCTATAGCTAGAATACCAATAGCTTCATTGAACAATCTCTGGGTAATACCAGCTTCAAACAATCTTTGTATAAGTGGACGGAATTTTGTTACTAATGGACTATCTTTTCTTATAAGCATCTCATTATAAACTGTCAGTATATTTTCAGCCGCTTTCAGTACTCTGGCTTCACCGTTTAAAGCTGTATCTACCTGAAAATGATAAAAGCTACCTTCTAATGCGACTGTCAAGCCATTGTAAGCAAAAGTTTTTTCACTACACTCTTGGAACGTAACGCAATCTTCTGATGTATTCGCAAATTCATTGTACTTTTTATCATTGACGAAATATTTACTTGTGGGCATTAGATACGGAGTTCTCCCTGAGTTCATGACGTCTTCTACAGTTTGAAATGTAGGCGGTGGTTCTGTTATTGTGAGAAATGAATATAATTGGATGCTGATGTATGCAGACAGGTGTATACTTAAGACTAAGTATCCAAGATTTAAAATTTTCTGCTTTATAGATCTCGCGTCTTGTAAAGAATTAGATGCTAAAAGGGATCCCCAGCCGTACAGTAAGGTATTCCACAAAGAAACTGCATGACCATCAAACAAACGAATAAAATACCAAATGAAAGAGTATGTAAAGTAAAATATTATGAATATGTAAAAACCATTAACATTTCGAACAAAAGTTTCCCAAGATCTTTCACCTCGTTCTGCATAATAAATCCATGAGACAGCTTGTCTTGCATATATACCAGAATACTCTGTAACATCCCCATAGACCCTATAAAATCCACCTGCACACATGTCAAGACTTCCATTTAACAGGAAGCCTATAAAGTCATGTTTCTCATAATTGCCCCCGTTTAAGCGTACGAAGTACATTTTGAGCGTAGCGTTAAAATAATTAGTAACAATCTTCATTATTTTCATATCACTGCCATTTGTTTTATTTATAGAATCGTAGGTGTGAAGTAGTTTATAGTTTTTTACTTGAGAAAAAGGATATACCGTCCCCATGCCAACTCGCAATGGACATTTATTTAAACTTTTGGGAGTTTTTGAAGGAAACACGTCTTTGATTTGCAGTTTCCCATCAGTACACGTGTTAATATTGGTAGGCTTATTAACAGTCTCTTTGCATGAATGTTCATCAATAGTCGGTATAAAAGTTACCATCTCAAATTTGTCTTCAGGAATATCAAGAAACATAAACGTGACGTCATAAATGAAAATGTCATATCTTATTGCCATTAATTTATCAAGACAGTCACCATTCAACAGGTTATTTATAACAAAAAGATTTCTGATTACTTTATTCATCATCTTAAAATCAAACGCCAAGACATCTTCGCACGTTTCAAAGAAAATAATGACTAGAATCCTTATAGAATATTTTTTTCTTGATTCGTTATCTTCAATGAATAAAATCTTTTCATAAAAACTGGTGTGATTTCCATTAAAAATAGTTCCTATAGGTATCTCATGTTCAAATAATTCACCAACAAGTTTTTCAACCAATATTATTCCATTGGATTTGTTGTTCACACTTTTAACATCTAATATAACTGTAGGTTTGTATTCTAATTCATCTGAACTTAAATTCACAATACATTGTGTTATATGATTAGCTGTTTTCATCTCATTTATATTTAAATTCAACAAACCCATAGCTTCACAGTTGACGTAATGAAAATATATAGCGAAGTATATTATAAATTTCATCATATAAGAGAGAGTATTTGTGTAGATTTTTCACTTGTTTTTTGTTACCGTAACTTTCCTACTGTGGTACTACTTTCCTACTGTAAATCTACAGACAATATATAGTTACTTATTGTCTAACTATTGATACTAAGATTTATTATACCTTAAAAGGTAACATTAACTCAGACAATAAACTTATTGTCTGAGTTAATGTTACCTTTTAAGGCATAACCCATGATTAAATTCTCATTATCCCTAATGTAACGTTAGAAAGTAAAATTATGTCAGTGAATCTTTTTTAAATATCACTTTATATCCAGAACAAATTTTATATTTAAATAACAAAACGAGAAACTCAATAATGCTTTTATCATAACACGTTTCTGTTTTTCAATTTCGTGTAATTATTTACATTTACACGTTCTTAGATACAAATTACCAATTTTCTGTTAAGGAAAGTTTACATCCATGTTTTGGCTCTGATTCAATCGCTTTAAATACTTTTAATGTGCGTTTAAAATGTTTTTGTTGTCATTACATTGTACTACTATGTATTGTTTATTACGTAGTACAATGTTAAACGAATACTGTTTCTTTATCTCAATATTATTACAAAAAACCGACCTAGTGCGAGTCGGACTCGCGCACCGAGGTGTCCCTATGATTATGCTATTTTTTTTGTGTTTGAAATGTAAGACATCTTGCCAAAGCAAGCAAAGACAAGCAAAGAGGTCGAATGGAGTCTTTTTTATTTGATTTAATATTGAAGGTCTAACAGGCACTGAAAAAGAGGTTGAATGGGCACATTGATTATTATATTTTGAAGAGGGTCCAACGGGACCTAAAACTGAGGTCGAAGGGGTAATTTTGTGATAGGGTCGAAACTTGGAGGTCCAACGGGTACGTAGCCAATTTTACGATTTTAGGTCAACGGGAAGTACCCTGTGGGTTTTGACTTTTTTGATTGTCAAGATATGCGACAAAAATGGCTCAGCATAAACGGCTGTATCTTTTGATTTCGTTTTTTTATTATTTTTTTATTGCGTCAAAGGATTGCAGACCCGAGTAAATATTTAATATTAATTTCAGCTTGATACCTGCGTTATTAAGAAAAATATTCTTAACAGACATAAAAACAGACAGACAGACAACGGAGTGATCCTATAAGGGTTCTGGTTTAGGTACGGAACTCTAAAAATTCAAAAAAAATGTGACATTGATAATTAAATAGGTACCGTACCGATATCTTGGCTAAATTAGTTTAGCCAATAGCAAGCTGTCATTTACCACAACCATATTTCTTTAGACTGATACACCAAGAAAGAAAAAAAGAAAATACATTTATTTACCACATTTGTGTGTCACAAGTAGGGATAAGAATAAAAAATAAATAAAACAAAGAAAAAAAAATAATACAACGCCAAAAATAAAAAAAAATAACCAATTGCACCTACTGCATGTCCCACCTGCGGGACTCTGGACTCTGCTCAGCATAATGCTGTGGCGCCAGCAACTAACAGCTGCTGGACACTCAACAGCGCTGATTTTCCGCAGAGCCCCAGGGACAGGATGTCGTGTGTGTGTGTTAGTGTATGCTATATAAATACAAATTAATAAGCAATACACATATAAATAATGAAAATTACAATGATGCAAGGGAGATTAAAGTTTTTGTTTAAAAACGTAATTACGTAGTGTGTATAATAAGTAAAATAATTCTAGCATCTCGCTAATACTATATAAGGTTTCTTTCAGTTTTCCATCTAAAAATAGAAGAATGAATACCAATATTGACGGTTAAATTAATTCTTAGACAGCCTTTAAAGAAAGTTTTGTTTAAAGATCTAAATTGAAAAATCGACTAAAACATTTTAGCCTTACGCAAATACATTTATGAAAGTTTTCGTTCAGTTTTCTATCTAAAAATAGAGGAAGGAATTCCAATATTGACAGATGAATTAATTGATTAACCGCAGATCCCTCAGTTGATGAATATTGAATATTGTTTGGTATTAATAGTAATAATAATAATAATCATTTATTTTCAGACATGTAGTCATGTATTGGTACTATTATATTATTATTACTTCTGCACCAAATTATGAGGTAGGTATAGCGTAGGTACTTGTAACATAGTCGTAAGATCTGTTACTCACCTATGATGCAATAATAAAATATTTAATATGATTACGATTGAATCTGTTTATAAAATATAAACCGTACTTATTTTATCTGAGGCAAAAATATATGAAGATAAATTTTTACTTCAGTAAATTTAATGCTTCAAAGTACAACGTTTCCAACTTTGTAAGTACTTCGATTCATAATAAAATATGTTGATTGAAATTCGTTTTATTCTTCTTGTGCCTTTTGCGATTGGTAATGTGAAATAATGTAGTTTATATTGGTACAAAAAATTATATAGATTTTTTTATATACCGGGTGGAACTAAAAAATAGGAATGGCAACAGATTTTTTTGTTTTTAATAAACAATTTATGTTAAAATAATCCCGTGGTTTGCCTTTTTGAGCCACCCGCATTTAACGGCCACCCGCAACCTTTACTAGGTCATCGCTGTGGCGGAAATTAGGTGAGGCCTATGTTCAACAGTGGACGTCATTGGGCTGATATGATGATGATTGCCTTTTTGGTCATAACTTACTAATTTATAAAAAAAAGAGAAATATTTGACTCTGTCATTGCGCGGGTCTATTTATATTTATTTTACTTATAACTTAAGAGATATCTATGTATTGTAACATTGTGAAGAGAAAAATAATTAATTATCATTTATCGTGAGTACAGAGGAATCGCAACGTCGCAATAGTGTCATATTTCGTGGTTCTCTATTTTTTTTATTTAATCAAAACAATTTTTTTGAAATGTTGTTAATACACTTTTTCAAATTTTATTATTTTTCCACTCTCGTGTCTTTGTTATGTATTAGAGCGGCATTAATAGCCTGTCAACCTGTCAAAGCCTTAATTTGATCCAATCAGTGGGCAAGCGTTCGTCCGTGATACCGTTCCTACCCCTTTGCCAAATATAAGAAGCTTTTCGAGGTTATCCGGAGCTCGATTCCACCCGGCACATATTTCTTAGTATTAAAATATTTTATGATTTATATTGAGAACCTAGTAAACGTGATGTTGATATGAACTTCGTACGTAAGCATTCAATTCGAGTAATTGAAAAATATATTTTATACGATTTGCGTGAGAAGGAATGAAATGTTATTTTTGACTACGATATTTCATAAGTGGCGTAATGCTGTTTTCGTATTATTTTGTAAGTTTTTAAATAGCATTTATGTCAAATATTTTAACATAATAAGTAATATCATAAAATCTATAAGTATAAATAAAAATACTTATGGATTCACGTGGGAACGGCTCGACCGATTTGGCTAATTCTTTTTTGTTTTATTTGCTATATTGTCGAGGCAAGGCATTTTATAATACAAGAAATTATATAAAAAAATGAGTCTAAAATTTAAAAGTTAGAGTTTTAAAATCTCCATATAAACACTTGAAAATGGAACATTAAGTACGAATAATAAAGTATGGTGGTACAAAGTTCGCCGGGTCAGCTAGAAATAAATACAAAATTACAAAATTGTTGGCATTGATATTTCCAACAATTTTTAACATTTCATGACATTTTAACATTATATTGATTACATAATTTACTGTCATTTTTACATGTTAACTTTTTTGATTTGATAGCATATTATTTACAGAAAATTATAATAATAAACTAAATTTAAAAATAATATTTACAAATAAAAACTAACTAAATGTATTAATAAAAAAAAAAAGTGCCCAACAGACTGGCAGCATTGCCACGCTGGATGGCAATGCTTATTCTTTGTGGACTTTTCCCACAGACAATGGCAGCGATGCGGAGGAATTTTATGATGCCGTATTTTAATTTGTAATTTCCACCCCCTTTTTTATTTTAATGATACATTTAGTTAGTTTTTATTTGTAAATATTATTTTTACATTTCATTATGTATAGAATTCGTTTATTTATATCATTTTTAATTATTAAATCCCCTAAGCCTGAACCAGCCAAGGTTCCTTCTTTCACAACATTTATATTTCATTATACTATTTCATTAGCCAGAGTAAGTTAGCTAATTTTATATTTATATATATTTTTTTTTTAACTTTATGCACATAAAACCGTATATGGCCATAGGCATTCTCTATCAGTCAAGCCTTATGCGACGCAGGAATCCCTAGTAGGCGTAAAAATATGGAAAACATAATAAACAAATGGGTCCACTAATTTATAATAAAATTCCTAGTGAAATCAGGGGTTTAAACTTAATATTTTTTAAAGAAGTAGTATTAACTGTAATTAATTATTTTTTTTTTTTTTAATCTTAAAATAATATTTGTAAGTATGCCTATGGGACATGGGTAGAATGAAGCGCTCACTTTTTTAATAACGCAAGATCTGTAAATTTAACCTACCTACATTGACAAATAAATATTACTGTTTCTGTTTCAAATGTTTATTGTACTTTAATAAAAGAAAAATATTTTCCAGTCTACCTTCAACTAGAGCCTATAGGAGCAGTAGTTCCAATAGAAATTATTGTACAAAAAGGTAAGACACTTCCGACCTTTAAGCATCATGTGCTGGTACCAGGTAAAGGGCCTATCATTGGAAGAAAATCTCAAGATTCTTTAGCAAATATATTTGAAACTGTTCTTTTGAAAAAAACATATGCAATGTCAAATGGAAACCTGATTGAAATATATGAGACTAGTCGTAAACCCCGAAAGGAGCGGTACGTGACAGACGACTTCAATTTGATACTTCCGATATTACAGAGGTTGTTTGGTAAAGACATACATATTGTAAAAGCACTTAATAAATAGTATAATAGAATAATGTTTTTTTCTTACGGAATAAAATTTCTTCTTTATTCAGGAAGTGTGAGGTGCTCGTAGAATTATTATTAATATTATATGATTGATGACATAATTTAGACTGTCACCGTGGCGCAGTGGTTAAAGTGGTCGCCTCGCCACTACATCGCCGTGTTGGGTGATGTGGGTTCGATTCCCACACGAGACAAATATTTGTGTGATTCATAGATATTTGTTTCTAGTCTGGGTGTACTTTGTGTCCGTTAGTTTCATGTTTGTAAAGCTCCCCGCGACACAGGGCTTGTTCCCTAGTGCGAGAGTTGTCTTTTTAAGAGAAAAAAAAAAAAGAATTCTGGTACTGGGACTACTAATTATCTTTCTTACACTCATTGAAGTTAAGTAATATTCAGCAAGGTCAGTCCCTAGATGGGTGACCGTTTGCGACATTTTCATTCTTAAGCGTCTCTGTGCTTCAAAAGCTTCGTAAAGCCGTTGATCCTGGTGACCATTTAATGTAGTAGTTACTTAGGCAAATTGGAAGCCTTCTGAGCGACGAGTTAAACAGCAACACCAGTGTCTGCCTCGAGCCTATTCGAAGAAAAGATATTGTAGGAGTTGACTTATACGTGTAGTGACGGATTGATTGATGACTGTCACCGTGGCGCAGTGGTTCAGGTGGTCGCCTCGCCACTACATCGCCGTGCTGGGTGACGTGGGTTCGATTCCCACACGAGACAAATATTTGTGTGATTCATAGATATTTGTTTCTAGTCTGGGTGTACTTTGTGTCCGTTAGTTTCATGTTTGTAAAGCTCCCCGCGACACAGGGCTTGTTCCCTAGTGCGGGCGTTGTCTTTTTTAAAAAAGAAAGAAAAGAAAAGATTACATACATACATACATATAGATCACCTCTTTCCCAACAGAGGGGTAGGCAGAGACCATTTCCTTCCACTTGCTACGATTCTGACATACATCTTTGGCTTATTCAACATTCATCAGTCTTTTCATGACGGATTAAGAATACATAATGGCACAATCCCATTTCGATCTGTGGGTGTCGTAAAAGGCTACTAAGGGAGTACCTTATGCAGAGAAAAGCACTGTGAGAAAAGAAAAATTCGAAACAATACCCTTTACCAACCCATCTGGCCAGCGTAGTATAGTAGGTTAAATTCCCTCCACATTCTTTGGAGGAGACCCGTGCCCAGAAGTGGGACATTAAATCTGGATTGGGATGATGATGACGGATAGACAGAACGAAACTACAAGGGTTACGTTCTTGCTATTTTGGCTACGGAACCCTAAAAAGTGACCTCTATTATAATAACTAGGTAATATGGCTACAAACTTGGTGCTTTGTCCGTAGTTTTCCAATCAGCCAGGCCATTTATATCAACAGCTGTATGCCAACATTGAATTTAATTAAAATCAGACACTCAGTACGAACGAATAGTTACAAATATGGGGCAGGCTTTTGTTTGTGTTAATCTGTAATTTTGATGATTGGAAATAACATGGAATTCGGAGAATAGGTGTTTTTGTGTGGGCCGCTTTTGATACTTTAGTTAGGTATAAATGACAAAGACACCGTATTTTCCGCCTTTATGAAGCCACACACGAAGCATACGTTTGTGTACAGGGGACACTGAATTTACAGCGACCATATCCAAATTTCCTTACATTTGACTATACCGAACATTAGAATGCCGCAATTCAGAGTAAGCCCCCAGTTTGCTATACAAAAAGTAAAGGCGTTTGCATGACGATAACTAAAAGAACAGTCACCGTATGTGTACTTTTTAAAATAATCCTCTTTTGAGTTTGATTGAGTTCATAATTAGGCTGGTAACATATCTATCTGTGACTCCTGGTGCCGCGGGTGTCCTAGGGTAGCATAGAACAGGTGATCCGCTTTCTCGTTTGTTCTAGTATAATAAGGAATAAATCCTACATCTCGGTGGTTTTTGAGGGGGTCTTGGGCCTATTGGCCTAGTTATTAATGACCCTGCTAAGCCGGAGGCCGTGGGTTCATTCCCAGGACAAATCTTTCTGATGAGCATGATTGTTTGTTCTGTATCTGGGTGTAATTTATCTTTAATATGTATGTATTCACAAAAAAAAAGTACTAATGTAAGTAATATATCAGTTGTATAATAGCCATAATACAAGAAAATATAATTGCTTAATTTGGGACTAGATGGCGCTGTGTGAAAGTGTGAAAAATAGTATTAATTAAAACACACAGCCATCAGTAGGCTCACCATGTACACACACATAAGCGACAACTGACTCCTAAGTCACAGGGAATGCCCTAGTTTAAGATTCAAGGTTCACGATTTATTTTGTTCACCTTTCAAATTCATATAATACCAATGTGTGATGCTTTATGTAAAGGTTGTTAAACTGAATTAAGATTTATCATAAATATCATCACGCCTTTTTCTCCGAAGGGGTAGGCAGAGGTGTATCACACCCACATGCGAAATGTGGGTGTGATACACCTCTGCCTACCCCAGCTATGATTGGTCCCATGAAATAGGGGGCAAGCCTATTGTCATCAACCGGCAACATTTGTTCATCAATACCATTTTTACCCGACCCAGGAATCGAACCCAGGACCTCTTGCACAGCAGTCGTATACACTTCCCGCTGCGCCACCGAGGCAGTCCAGCAGGCAGATTTATCATTATTATTATTAAAAGATTATTTAATGATCCTGAGTAGATCTTGATGCCTATGCAGCTACAAGCGTCTATAAGGCTCGAGGTAGCATAAATTAATTAAAACATTATGCAAAACTCATCTGGCTACAGAAAGATCTCAGTAAGATAAAAAGCACAAACTTTATAACAATTTCCTCATACAAAAGAACTACTACCACTTGATTAAAAAGAGTAAGCGATATTTTACTTTATTATATCTATAAATAAAGTTTATTTAAGGAGGGAAGTGTAAGAGTTGTTAGAGTATTCAGAAGATGCAAGGCATGTGGAGCGCGCAAGGCAATTACTGGGGCCTTGGGAAGTATTGCACGCCACGCCGTTTGAGATTATTAAAAAAGAAAATTTCATGTTTATTCTGTGCATTTTGAAAAACGACGTAAATGCTAATCATTTTCAGGATTCTATATTGTAGTGGTCCGTGTAGTGACGGAGTAAGAATACATAATGTCACTACCCCATCTCAACCTGTGGGTGTAGTAAAACTCGACTAAGTGAACAAGTAACCTTATGCAGACAAGACGAGTGCTGCGAGAAAAGTAAAATTCGAAACAAACCCTATACCCGTCTGACCAGCGTAGTATTGTAGGCTAAATTCTCTCCACATTCTTTGGAGGAGACCCCTGCCCAGCAGTGGGACGTTTATGGGTTTAAATGGAGTGATTTATTGTGTAGGTGAGGTAGCGCCTGCGCTCAGTATTGTTACTACAAGTTAGCATTTAGCATACATCATTTCGACTTATAAACGTATCACTGGCACGGGTATCCTCCAACGAATGTGGAGGGAATTTACCCTACTATACCACGCTGGCCAGACGGGTTGGTATAGGGAATTGTTTCGAATCAATGCTCTTGTCTGTTTACTCTCTTAGTCACCTTTTAGGACACCCACGGTTTGAGATGTGGTAGTGACATTATGTATTATAGGGATAGCATTTTAAACAATCTTTCCTGACAAACAACAAAAAAAGACAAAATTTATTTACGTACCGAACCCCCAGTGCGCAAGGACTAAATATTTTCAATATGTAATATATAAAAGTATTAGAAACTCAAGAGAAAAATATAGATGTGAAAATTTGCATAGATTTATGTTCCCGAACGGCTAAATTTCTGAAAAGAAATTTGAGTTAGCACACAGATAAACTTCAGTCTAGCGTAGCACCTTTTCTTCTTTACATTGAGAAATGAGTTATAAAATTAAAAGTTGTCATGACATTTTTATAATACAAACCCTATTCCTTCAAATATCAAATCTGATTCGATACAATGATGTGCAATTTTATACTTGATTACAAGTATCACAACCGACTACCTAGGTATGTAATTGAAACTCTAACCGGTTATCTTAAAAAAATTCGTTGATTGTCATACCTAAGTACTGATTTATTTAATACCGTTTTGAAGCTTTAAGTGACATTCCTCGTTAAACACTACAATTAACTTTAAAAAAACAACAATGCAGAGAAAACGGGAGTTCCATTTTCGTGAAACATTTTAACGAAGCTGCCGTTTTCTTTATCCCCTAAAAACACAAAGATATGTGTTTAATTCAACCAAAAGGCTAATTTAACAAAATTAAAGAATTCTCTACCTTTAATTGTAGTTGGTGGATAAAACAATGTCCCTGGACATAGTTTAAAAATATGTGGCTGCATCACAATCACAATCACACACCCACACACTCTTATAAACACACAAACGGAAACTAACAGACTGTCACCGTGGCGCAGTGGTTAAGATGGTTGCCTCGCCACTACATCGCTGTGCTGGGTGACGTGGGTTCGATTCCCACACGAGACAAATATTTGTGTGATTCATAGATATTTGTTTCGAGTCTGGGTGTACTTTGTGTCCGTTATTTGCATGTTTGTAAAGCTCCCCGCGACACAGGGCTTGTTCCCTAGTGCGGGTGTTGTTTTTTTAACCAAGAAAAAAAAAAATAACCAAGAACTCCACTCAATCTTTCACACTGAACCCAGTTAAACCTCTCCTCATCTTAACACCATAGTCAGTCCTCAGTCCTTCCACCATACCTCCACCTACCAAAAGTCTGGAGAGGTCTCCTAGCACAGACACCACTCTCCTCAGATTATACAGTGGTTTGTAATATGGACTAAATATTGTATTTTCTGATATTTATTTATTTATTATTACAAACTTACAACTATCCTTACAGGCTAACCTAATGCGATAGTGCAGCGTTTAATCTTAATGCTATGAAACTATACTACAAATATAAATATTAGAATAATATAAAATTATATACTTATACCTATACAATATCCTTATGTACTATTAATTGCACACCTGATACGCGACTTGAGTGAAGTCCGTGGGGAGGCACCCAAACAAGTCAACTTTCTCAGCCACTATTTTGAGCGTGCGAAGCGCGCGCGTTAGTGGCGCTCGCTGCAGCAAGTTGGTGCGCGCGGACGGTACCACTAAGAGTGGTGGTCGTCGCCGCCGATCCACGTTTTCATCCGGTACGCAAAAATTTAATTCCAAGAGAATCTCCGGATTGTGCGTTTTACCACGCAGTTTTTGAAATAAATACGTAACCAGTGCCACTACTCGTCTAGTTTCCAGCTTATGGTATCCCACCATGCCCATCACAAATAGTGTTGGGTATAGTAATGGATAGCTGGGATAAACTTTATAAATTTTTTAATAAAGAAAACGTAAAAACTTATATATATTATG
Source organism: Laspeyria flexula (assembly GCA_905147015.1). Taxonomy (NCBI): domain Eukaryota; kingdom Metazoa; phylum Arthropoda; class Insecta; order Lepidoptera; family Erebidae; genus Laspeyria; species Laspeyria flexula. The sequence goes on along the minus strand of LR989964.1, from coordinate 2,106,382 downwards.
TACAGGTAAATTGCCTCGGTGGCGCAGCGGTAAGGGTATACGACTGTTGTGCATGAGGTCCCGGATTCGACTCCCGGGTCGGGTGAAAATGGTATTGGGTTTTTCTATCATAAAATTCCAATATTGAGATTTTCCTGGAGGTTTGGTAAACAAATGTTCCCGGTAGATGAATTTATGCTCGCTCCCTATTGCATAGGACCAAACATAGCTGGCGAAATGTGGGTGTGAAACACCTCTGCCTACTACTTCGGGGAAAAATGCGTGATACTATGTTATGTTATGTTATAATATCAGTAAATACAATATTTAGTCCATATCTAATACAAATCACTATGATTTGAATGAGTGAGAAATAAATTGATTTTGTATTTGAAACAAGTAGGTGTTCTACTATAAATACTTATTTTTTCTTTGTGTTAAAGTGACAACATAATAAATAATTTTCTTTCTTTCTCTCCATACCTTCTCCCCTGAGCTCCTGAACCGGCTGTTTTTCTTTTAGCCATGTAGTTACCGGCGTTTGGTCCAGGTATTTCAATTAGGCCCTTTAGTCGGCAGGTTTTGCTTCCAGTTATGCAACCTTTTGATGTGGTTAAAAGTTCTACACTTAACACTAATTTTCGTGTTTAATTAAACAAGTTCTGGGTTTATCTTATAGCGAATTTTAATTTTTATGAGTTATTCAACTAGCTAGCTACTAGCTTTTGCCCGCGACTTCGTTCTCTTAGATTTCTATATTTACACAGAGCTTTATAAGTACTTTGTTTTAAGTGTAAAACTTGAAATACTTGGTGTCACCCCACTACAGGAGTTTCTTGAATTTCAAAATAGATTTCATTTTTAAATGGACGTCTCTGAAAACCCCGAAACTGACATCCATATCCGTTTTGTAGTATTTTTCACTCCTACCACTTCCCTCAGGGTTGGCTTTTTTAAACACCACAAAGTACATTAAAGCCTATATGAAATAACGACCACTTAGTTATCAAAGTTCTATAATACAATTTTTTATAAAAACTAAACACTTTTCTGTTTATTTGTTTTTGAGCACATGTACAAAGTTTCGAAGTAAAAAGACACTTCAATAGAATTCTTCCATAGATACTTTTATCTCCCGTTTCACCCCTTTAGAGGTTGAGTTTTGAACATGTCGCAAAGAACACAGCTGTTCGATATTAGAAATCTTTTTCTGAAATCCTCTCCTACTTAAATCTTTTTTTTTTTTATTTGCTATAATAGTTGGGATGTAATATGAAATGTAGTGGGTTTTTTTTTCACTATTTATAAAGATTCTCCGTGTAAAAACAACATTCACATTTTCTTATTTTTTATGCTATGGATTGTTCCGTAAATACTTCTGTCATACCGCGCAATAACCTCAATGAGTATAATTGAAACAATTTGTCAAATGGCCCACACACTTCAAAGTCTAAGATTAGTTCGGATGATAAAATTGTTGCTCATCAAAATTCTTGTGAGTACAAAAATATATGCGACAATTGTTTGAGGTCATTTGAGGTCGACTAGTATTATGCGGGCCATAGACGTTCAAGTAATTTGGACAAACTTTGATAAAACTGTTTAATTTTCATAAATCTCAACGGGAGAAACTGGAAAAAAATTGATTAGATGTTAAATGACTGAAGAAATGTGAATTTTCTTATTTCTATTTCATGAAATTACTAAGTAAGTTCATTGTTAGGAAACACATCTTCAAGATTGCAGGCTGTAAATAGCTGCCTAATCATGCCAATTTGATAAAACTGTTTGATCAAATTACTTGAACGACTATGTCTGGTATAATCCTAACTATTAGTTATTATAAATAAATACGAAAGACAGTTTGCTTGTTTTACGTCTGAAACTTTTCACTAATCGAACCGCAGACCCACAATTTGTGAGTTGGTTGACTAAATCCCAGAGTATACTAAAATAGGTGTAGTATGTGAAAGCCCGCACATCTTTTTCAACTAAATCGTACAACTAATTAGTTGGACACCGTTCTTATCAGAATCGAAATAAATTTCAAATGACGTACAATTAAAAAGTTGGCCAACAGTTGTTAGATAGTTGGACAACTTACAATTGTATATGTGCAGGCGCTTTAAATGACATAGGAATGTTGCTCTCTGGGGACAATATTTTAAAAAACGCTTTGTCCTTATTAAAAGCGTAACGTTACCGTTGTCACCTTCATGTCATGATCGAAAACGTTTCACCACTAGACAATTAAGTTCAAACGTCCACAGTACAGCGGCTAACCCCAATAACAGAGGTGTTGGTGAGTCGCGTTTCCTCGAACGAGGTGACCGACGACGCGTGAATTGCGTTTTACCTCTTTAAAAAGAGTTTTTCTACATTTACACTGGACAGGTGTCCTATGGTCTGTTCCTCTGTCATCTCTTACGACATTCGGGAAATGGAAACAAGTGTGCACACATTGTACTATCTATTCTAATTCTATGTTCACAGAGTATGTAAGTACCTTAAAAAATAAATTATAATTTGTGATTGACTTCCATCAGACTTATAGCTTATTTTATTAAAAGTAACTATAATAAAAGTCAAGTTAAGAATGTAACAGGTTATATAGTGGCAGTTAATTTGCCTACCTGTTCGCTGCCAGGGTGGAGCTATGGAAAGAGCTACGAGGCTACTTCTCGTGTTAAACTAATTTACAAATATTTACATTAAATATTAAGCAATTTCCTTTGATTTGGGTTAGCATTTATACCTATAAAATAATTTAAAAATGTTATTTGATTTTTTTTTTAGTTTAAATTGAAATACTTACATCTTCACCATTACTACAACCTACACAAAAATATTCCACTGCTTGGCATGGAAAATAAAATAATAAAATATCCAATGCGATAATTTAAAAGTAAATTTAAAATTAATTACTATTCACATTCACAAATACGAATGATCGCCCTTCGCAAAGCTATTAAACTCAAAACCGTCATCCGTTTTTTTTCAATAATTCTGAGATGTACCTCAGCAGGCATACTAGCAGGTACATCGCACCCTTAGTAGAAAAACGTCTTAACTTCAGTAACCTCTATTTGCCAATTTTCATCTTAAATCTTAACGTGCATACGGTTCAAAATTGTTTAAGTAAGATTCTTCTTTACTGTTTTTTCTCCGAGAGTGTGATGTATTCAATATTGTTCAACTAATTCTTAGGAGCCTAAAAAAATCCAAGCATCGTATTAAGGGTGGTAATTGTGGGAACCGAAGAAACTCATGGGTTTATTTTGGACAAGTAGGGACATGTTGAGGTTTTTTTGTTGGTGATATGAAGTTTCACGTTGGAACAGTGTAACGGGTCTGTATGCTTTTTTAAATAGTTCTCTAGCGGTCTCCACTGTCCCCTCCAGTGGGCGTTAGGCAAGAGTAGGATATTTACAGTACTCCGGCTATATGGGGAAGGGCATGGGGCCCCTAAAATAAAACACAGAACTCTTGGTAGTATTAATTGAGTCACTAGTATCTATTATTATTGAATTTTAGATATAAATAAATAGCCAGAATAGCGTGCACTGCACTAGAAATTACAATTATAATGAGCCCCAAACCTTCGGCGGATGCTTCGACGAAGACTCGGTTAGAGTTTAGGAATTTGTATTTTAAATTATTAAAAGTAAATTAAAAAGAAATCAAAAGAGATCCAAAAGGTGGTAAAAAGAGGTGCATTCGTGAAGGACGTAGCCTGCAACGGGTGCAACCGTTACAGTTCTAGGACTAGAGCGTGGAGTCAGCATTTATGGTTTGAGCACTTAAGCTATTTCTTTGACAGCACCAATAGTTACGTATATATCTGACTGTCACCATGGCGCAGTGGTTAAGGTGGTCGCCTCGCCACTACATCGCCGTGTTGGGTGACGTGGGTTCGATTCCCACACGAGACAAATATTTGTGTGATTCATAGATATTTGTTTCTAGTCTGGGTGTACTTTGTGTCCGTTAGTTTCATATTTGTAAAGCTCCCCGACACAGGGCTTGTTCCCTAGTGCGGACGTTGTCTTTTAAAAAAAAAAAAATATTAGGATTATTATATTCACATTGAGCACTAACCTAATATATCTAGTATAAGTAACCATTAATAAAAAAAATTAAGCTAATGTTATCACATTTACAGCATCAATAGGTAGGCCTATTGGTGCTGTAAATGGCGTAGCTAGTGCTCAATCCATAGGTGCTGAAGAAATAGCTACCGAAATAGAAATACTCCTGGAGAGTGACGTAAGAAATGACAAAAAAAATCTTTTTCTGAAGGGAAATAGGTGTCACATCTACACTTCAGTATAGTTCACTAGTTTTCGTTCACGAGCTCGCATGTAATTGTCTGCGGTTATGAGCTGCCAACAAGCGGGACTTTGATTCTCAGGTTTTTAGCTCAAAATGGTTTAAAGTTAGACAGAGGCTCGGATTATAATAGCGACAGCCAAGGGTCACCAACTAATCTGCATACGCTTAAAAACTCTAACCTTTAAGATGATTTAACGCTTATTTTGCAGCTACGAGTACATCATGGTTTGTTATAAGAAAGATTATGAGTTATGCATGACGCATGACTGTAGTAAGTATATGAAGTCTAATTTACCATTTAGTACGTCCATGTTATTCTTAGATGGTGTCACTGGGACGTGATACAATGGCTGTTATTGTTACAATGACATTGTAATTATTCTGCGCTACGTAAATGTTTAGTAATCCATTATGACTTCAACTTACGCAAGATATTATTGTATGGTTGGGATTGTTCGCCTAAATAAAAAATGGTGATATTGTCACTAATCGTAATAATATTATAAGTGCGAAAGTTAGGATGAATGGATGGACGGATGGACAGGATCAGAAGGTGAAAGGATCTGTATGAAATTTGATGCATCTCTGCCTATCCTTTAAAAAACCGGTTAAGAGCATGTCGGACCATGCTCAATGTACGGTTCCTCAGCAAATGAGCAAAATAGAGGGTGGAACACAATTTATGCAACTTTCGGGGCGTTTATTTCTGAAAATATTAATATAATTAAAATAAATCTTAAAAATTCCATACTATTTTTAAAAGATATGTTAAAGTATGTTGGTACCACGCGTAAATGTTTGCTGAAAAAAAAGGCTTATGCCTGTGACATAAGGACAGACAGACGGACGGACATTTTGGCTACGAAACTTTAAAAAAGTGACTCCCATTTTAATAACTAGGTAATAATTATGACTACAAACTTGCTGCTTATCAGTAGTGTTGAGCTATGTAAGTACTTTGTATATAAAAAGTGGCTGTAAAATCATTGTAACTAAAATTCACAACAATAACAAAAACTCCATTCTAATCGGATCAGTCGCTTTTAACAAAATAAAATCACAGATAAACAAAACACATACATACTCGTAGATACGGGTCGATTACATAACCTCCTTTTTTAAACTCTGTTAAATATAAATTAATCATGATAGAGTTTCTTTCTCTTCTCAATACCTGACAAATGTAACTACTTAGTTCTGAAGCTACAAAATGAAGTGAAATATTAAACTTCAGCAGCTTCTAAGTTATCTCGAGCAAAGTAATGGTAGTGCTTACTACGTTTCAATTAAATTAATTAATTTAAATATATGTACTTTAGCGACAGTCAGGGCTTCTTGTAAAAGATTTTCTTTGAATAAATTAACTTTTACTTACTAAAAGGTTGGAAGGGGGTTGAAATAGGGTAATGAACTAGTGACCTAATGTATTCATAGTCCGTCACTACACAGACATGTTTGGTTTATTATTAAACAACTTGAGAAAAGGAGAATGTTAGAAAGAAGAAGAAGAAAGAAGAAAAAAGCATTTATTTAGAGTTTTTTTTTTAATTTACATAATTGTTTAATCGTCTGCCAAACTGCACAGCAGTTTGTTGGCAGATGAAAGCTCCTATAAAATTTTTGTCTTACATATAATTATAATTATGATTTTACATTTTGTTATGCAACATTAAACATTATATATATATATATACCTAGTTTAAATGTTGTTGTTTAAATGTTAATGTATAACTAATTTCAAACATATATATACCCAATAAATAAAAACTAGTTATACATTTGAAGAATTATTGAAATTAATCGTTATATAATTAGAAAATTACTCTAACAATAAGATTTTCACAATTTTATTAAACAACTGTCTGTCATCACGCGGTCCGAGTTCGATCCCGACCGGCAGTACCAATGTGAATTCCACTTTGTGGAATTTATATGTACTAGTCAAGTGACTTACCATCTGCTAATGGTGAAGGAAAACATCGTGAGGAAACTCACATACCCTAGAAGAAATTCTATGAGTATGTCTGATCCACCAACCCACACTAGGCCAGCGTGAGTGGATTATGGCCTAAACCCTCTCAGCTCTCTAATTAGAGCAGAGGAGACCCGAGCCCAGCAGTGGGACTTAATGGGTTGCTGATATACACTACAGAATTTCTGTGTTGTTGCGGACTTAGGTATATATTATTTGGTCGTAAATCTGATTAACTAGATCATTGAGATATAGTAGATATATGAGTAAATTAAGTGCTTTTTTTACCTTATCATTTCCACCCACGAACGTCCCACTGTTGGGCACTAGTCTCCTCCAGAGAATGTAAAGGGAGTTCAACTTACTATACCACGCTGGCCAGCCAGACAGGTTGGTATAGGGTTTGTTTCGAATTTTCTTATTTTGCATTAACTTTGTCTGCATAATGTTACTATTCCTTTAGTCACCTTTTTTACCAATTTGAAACATATAAGTAATTTCCTCCATAAAAAGAAGAATGTTGAAATCGTCTTTATTAGAAGTTCATAAATATGAGACATAAAAAAAATTAAGCCGTTATTTTTTTTTTGGTATCGATTTGTTTGTGATAAATAAACCTTGTCAATATAATTATTTAATTTGTTTTCGAATAGTATGAACTCGTTCTAAACTTATTTAATTTTACACCTATAATTTACTGAGCATTTCAATAAATTGGCAACATTGTGTACCTGAACCTTTATATTCCCTTTTAGAAACATTGGTAGGTGCCAGCAAGACGTTATATCTAACGAGTATTTTCAATTTCACTCCTCAGGGAATGACAGTAACAAATACCGCCAAACTGAACATGAACACTGAAAAGCCGCTTTGAAACATTGAATGATGCTATCTCTTTCCACCCCTTAATAATCTATGAGACAAAGCAACCATGCAGTCTTTAATACCCACTATTGTTCTGATGCTGCGCTTTTGCTGCAAACTGAATATAAAAATTTCACGCTCCAATCATCTTAATGTCGAAATATATCTCTCCTTGTCACACTTTACCAGTTTCTATAGCCCTGCTCGCCCGGTTTGGAATCCTAGACGCAGCTCTGATATCGACGCAGCCTTATCAATGCCACGCCTCCGAATCAATTGTACCTTTATTTTCAAGACAGTATAGTTGATTTTCGATTGGAATGATTGCATCTCGGAGGTTGTTCACATACCTGAATGGCCGTATCGTAGTATTCGAGAATGGGTCCGCTCACATTCACAACAGCCGAGCCAGTGTCGACCGAGACGTAGTGGCGAGAGGCTGCATGCTAGACGTTACGCCGAAAGCCGGCGACCGCGTTTACGATTTAATCAAAACGAAAGTGACTATCAACAGTAACTCACATATTTAATCTTTGTTTGTGAAGTTTAAAAACATGTGTGAATGAATGTTTGTGTTGTGTTTGGTGTTTCAGTTATTGGATATCTTTATCGAAGGTATGTCAACCAGTTTTCTATAGTTTTTAATAATTACTAGTAAGGAACGTTCAAGAGTGATTTCCTTTCTGTATGCAACGACCGGTTTTTCGTCCGGTCAACCGTGAGAAGGTATTTGGTTTGCAATTTCATGTTTGATTGCTTGTATAGTTTTAACCACTTTTTCATTACTGATACCATTTTAGTTAATATGATTGTAATCTTATTTACCAAAGTATTCTTTCAACTAAATTGATTTATATATGTCATCATTTTCCTTTTCATTCGCTATTAAGTTTGCACTTGTTTTGTTGGGATTGCAAGTTGTTGTTTCACTAGTTTATGATTCATTGTTTTGTTTATTGGGTAACCTAGTTTGCTCGTAGCTTCAGTTTTGTTTTTGTTTAATTTCTCACTGTCTAGTTGTTTCATTTCTGGAAGATTCTCTATAGCTATACTACCTATATCATTTACTGAAATTATGATTGCTATTTTCAGATTGTACTTATTTGTCTAAATTAGATGCTTATTAAGATATTGTCCAGTTACTAAGAAGTTAATTACTGTGGTAGTGTAGTAATACGCAGTGATGTAGCTAATCCAACATCACAATACCGGCTCATCAACTTGACGTGACGACACAATAAATAAACAAATAAATAAATATATTCTACCACATTCACACAGCGCCATCTAGTCCCAAATTAAGCAATTTGCTTGTCTAATGGGTACTAAATAACTGATATACTACTTAAATACTTTTTTTTTTGTAAATACATACATATGATAATTAAATTACACCCAGACACAGAAAAAACCTTCATGCTCTTCACACAAAGATTTCTGCTGGGTGGGGATAGAACCCACGACCTCCGGCTTAGCAGTCAGGGTCACTAACCACCAAACCAATAAGCCAGTCAAACAATAGCTGATGCAGATGAGATGCAGTTTTCGTTCACGCAAGAGACCCATAACAGTAACACATTTTTAGAAGTACCCTCAAAAAGACGAAACAAATTGATAATCTGGTCCTACTGCAGTTGTTGTATTTGGTATTTCTAGTAGTTTTGCGAAATTTGACCATAGATCTGTGATGTAAGAAATGTTACTATGCGTATGTAGGTACTGCTTTGGTAGGTACTACGGTGAACAGCCGAAATTTAAAATACGATTTTCCACTCTTGTTTACATACTCATAGCTTTTCTACTTATTTATAGCTACACTATTATATAATAATTATTATATAACAGTTCAACAATTATGTTCAACATGTCATTGGGCTGATAATTATGATGATGATGATATTATTATATTTACATGTTCTCACTGTTCTACTGAATAACTATGTTCTTTTATCGTTACAGCTTCTTATCTCCGCCAAGCTATAACCCTTACCTATTTAGTATACTTATCTATGGTTCTGTCGGCACCAAGGTACACACTGGTACCTGTTCTTTAATCTCCTTTTACATTGATACCAATATGTATTTTCATTTTAGATTTGTTATATATTATAATATATCAACTATTAATTTAAGGAATTTTAAAATCTAGAGCAAGGGCATAGAAGTGTTTCTTGTTTGTATTTTGGCCGCAGGATTTGTTAAATTTATTTGATGGCTTGTTGCCACAGTTTCGGTTCCTTCGGTAAAGTTCGGATATCTACTTATGCCTTAATTACTAAACTTTGTTAAGGGATTAAAGGGAACTTACTTTGGATTCAGTTAGTTGAGGAATTTTTGGCGCAATCTGCTTTTTATGAGTCTGACTTGATTACAGCTTTAATGTATTTACAGAATTTTTGGAACTTTTCTTCTGTAGCAATGAGGTTCGTTACATAATTTGCTTTAATCAGAAAACCTGGCAAATTTATCAAAACATTCCATTCTTATTATGCTTTAACGCGCCAGTTGTTATGTCTAATTGGTTTTACCCATACCTATACTTCTTTGCGTGATTATGACTGCAAATGTAAAATGCGGTCGCCATTGGTGCATCACCTAAGTACATATTGTGGATTGGCCAAAAAATCCGTATATAGATAATAATATACGATAAACAGCAAGCGCTGCGTAGGACGTCCATCCACAAGGTGGACGGACGATCTGATTCGAACAACGGGATCGCGCTGGATGCAGACATACAACCAGCCCTATTGTAAATCTCTTGAGGAAGCCTATGTTCAGTAGTGGACTTCCAGTAGCTGATAGAATGATGATAATGATGAATTTACGATATTATTCGCCGGGCGCTTGTCAGTAGGTCCGCGTATACCAGCCGTTTTGGATCCAAAAGGCCCTTTGTGTGATGCTACTTGCGTTGACACACTGGCGGCATCTCATCTTTCACTGACTGGTATTAAACCAGGTTCTGCTGCCAATTCTGCAGAGTGCCTCAAGTGGCGTAAGACCAAATGCTCAGAAAATTTATCGTGATTTGTAAGGGTGTTTCTGAGGTATGACGTGACCCAAAAGCTGGCCTCTACCTGTGGGAGGGGGCCTTGGCACCCAACGCGGTAATGTGGCTAGCCTTTTTTTTACGTTTCCTAAGGAATCTGACCTCAATCAGATTTATTCTATTTATCGGAAATTGATGTGAATAGAGTATCTGGCTTTTTTTTTAAATACGATAGTTATGTATATTAAAATATAAAAATTATATAACAAAATCGTTAGACATAATATTTATGTCTAATCATATCTCCTATTCATTATTTTTAAAAAACTTATTAATAGCTCCGGTCTCACATTGGATATTACTTGATACCATTCAATATTATACCGCAGCCTAAGAGTACATTTCTTGCCAGGAACATGATCTGTGTCGTTAACTACTCTATGCATTAATATTTAATGATATCGTTAATTTCAATCATAACACAGCCTTTTTCGCCGAAGGGGTAGGCAGAGGTGTTTCACACCCACATTTCGCGAGCTATGTTTGGTCCCATGCAAAGGGGGCGAGCCTATTGTCATCAACCGGGGACATTTCAAGCTCAAGCATAACACGCTAATTACTTTATGAAAATTAAAAGATTCTGACGAATTCAGAACCTCCTCCTTTTTTGAAGTCGGTTAAAAAACAAAGTTTCCCCTGCAGCAGCATAGTGATTCTCTAAGTATCTCTTCAACTATTACTAAAAACATGTTTTCCGGCGACAACAGTATTGTTATCAAAATAGATAATTATATCTTTAATTATCTACAATAACATTTATCAAATAATTATCTACATACATATTTACAGTTTGATAACAAAATAATTGTGTTCATGTTAAAATTGATAATGTCTTGTAACGAGTCGAAAAGTGTGTCAGTCGCCATTTCTCTCTATCTTTTTAAATTAATGTCGGTATTGTTTAGTACATTTTGTAATTTAACAACATGATAATATTTTCACACAACCACACAGCGCCATCTAGTCCTAAATTAAGCAATTATAATTGCTTGTGTTATGGGTACTAAACAACTGATGTACTACTTAATTCTTTGTTTTTGTAAATACATACTTATTATAGATAAATTACACCCAGACACAGAACAAATTTATTTATTTAATTAGTAGGTAAGTATAAGGGTTGTTTATTACCCATAACACAAACAATTTTAATTGCTTAATTAAGGAATAGATGGCGTTGTGTGAATGTGTGAAAATATTATTATAGAAAAAATATACAAACTCACATTCCAACACTAAAAGATTTTTTTAAATTGGACCAGCAGTTCCTGAGACCAAATCGTATCGTTCAAACAAACACACTCTTCAGCTTTATAATATTATATATTATAGCACGTATAAATAGATTTAGGTACCTACCTTATTATCTATAGTATAGATAGGAAAAATAATACCGCTAAGCGTAGTGAAATAATAGTGTACGCTATTTATATCTCTTTGAATTGATGCACTAGAACATTCTTATAGTAAACAAATTATCATACATTTGTGTTATAAATACATCAATACTGACAAGACACGCTGCGGGAGCATTTCATTTAGAAATAAACATAAATATATTTGTTCGTACCGTGACCTATTTAAATGTGTATAATTTTTGCCACATGTGTTAGTAAAATATAGTAGGCGAAATTACCTCCACATTCTTAAAATGATGTCCGTTCCGTTTTTGCCATTTTGGCTTCGGAAACCTAAAAATCAGTTTGCAAAATTAGTTTGACATAATATAATAATATTCTACCATATTTACACAGCGCCATCTAGTCCCAAATTAAGCAATTATATTTGCTTGTGTTATGGGTACTAAACAACTGATATACTACTTAAATAAATTTTTTTTTGTAAATGCATACATATTATAGATAAATTACACCCAGACACAGAACAAACCTTTATGCTCATGACACAAAGATTTGTTCTGGGTGCGGATCGAACCCACGACCTCCGGTATAGCTGTCAGGGTCACTAACCACTAGACCAACAGGTAAGTATTATTTGTATTTAGTTATTGTAATCCGTGAAGTGACGGATTAAGAAAACATAATGTCACTACCCCATTTCAACCCGTGGGTGTCGTAAAAGGCGACTAAGGGAGTAAACCTTATAGACTAGAGCATTTCGAGAAAAGGAAAATTCTAAACAAACCATATACCAATCCATCTGGCCAGCGTGGTATAGTAGGCTAAATTCTCTTCATAGCCTTTGGAAGAGACCCGTTCCCAGCAGTGGGATGATTATAGGTAGTAATAATGATGATGATTATTTTTATTAAACATAAAATAATCCCCTTAGTACCCCTTATTTAAGAATCCCAATAACTATATACATACAAGAGACAGACTAGAGTAGGAAGAGAATAGGTGGGAGTCCCACCCACATAAGTAAGAAAGATGATGGATAAAAGAAAGAACAAGTATGCGGTATAAAAGTGCGAGAGGAATACAAACAAGAAATGGAATGAAAGAGAAGAACGAATAAAGACGCCGACATTGTTCACCGTCGGTGGCGTCAGCTTTCAATAAAAAAAAAACAAAATAATAATGCATAAAAAACGTTTGTAGGCTATAGATATATTAAATAAGTTTTTATTTGTGCATATATTTATTATATATATTTTATGTATTTATCCCATAGGTACTTTATGTATTGTATAGTTTTAATGTATATATGTAAGTATGTATTTATAATGTATTTTAATAGTATAAGTTCATAATAATATCATTTCTTTTTATTAGGTAAATTACTTAGCACCTACCAGTTTTTATTTCTGCATCACCCAAACTTTTAGCAGTAAGCCCGCTTTTTGTATCATATTTTGTGCAAGAAGTTTTTTAAATAAAAAAAAAAATGCATGGGTCCTCTTTGAGTAAAAGCCTCCTTCAAGAAATACCACGTTTTACTCAATATTATGGTATTTATAGTTATTTATAAGTGTTTATTCAATCTCGAGCATACTCCTGCTGCAATAGTTATTTCCTGCCTGAATGGATATACTATTCATTATTGTATCAACATAAATACTATATTTGTATTATTACTGTATCAAAACAAACATCATTTATATTACTATAAAGTATAAACAATACTTTACTATAAAGAGTTCACAATTCCTGTAGCTTTATTAAATAATTCATTATAATTGATATGTATTTATCGTTTTGTTTATCAAAACATCTGCGAGATGACACTGTGATTCATCTGTTTGTAACGACGAGAAATATTGTAAACAAAACGGTTGTTGCTTCTGTGTGCATGTTATGCAACTTTAATAGTGTATAGAATATCTTTATATAGTACTACGATTCAATACTAACATTATAAAGCTGAACCTCTTATTACAATATAGGGACTAAGCATTAAACCAGGTTTAAATTGACAATTTTGACCCTAAAACAATGGTTTATGTCAATTTAAACCTGGTTCAATACTTAATCCATATCCATACATATTATAAAAGGCTTTGTCCTGCCTGACTGACTGACTGACTGACTGACAACGCACAGCCTAAACCGCTGGTCGTAGCGTCTTGAAATTTGGAGGGTGTGTTTGTCCTAATGTTTAGAGATGTACTAAGAAAGGGTTTTTTTTAAATTCAAGCCCTAAGGGGGTGAAAAGGGATAAAAATGATTGTATGAAACTCCTTTGTTTTATAACTTATAGATTTGAAAATTTGTTTTGGGGTACTACTATCAAAATAAAAAATACCCTCATCAATATTTTTGACAAGGGTGGCTTTGAAAGGGTGAAATTGGGGATGAAACGTTGTATGAAAAGATCTTTGTTTAGATGTTAACGTTTTGCAAATTAGTATTGGATATAGGAACTTAAAATGTTGTTTTTAATAATTTTGATAGGGATGGGTTCAAGGCGTGAAATATTAAATAGACAGTTCTTTGTTTTTCAAGGGCAAACTTTAAAATACGCTTGTGTGGACTTAAGAGAGAATTGTTTCTCGCACGGTCAATTATATGTTGCTTGCTCCCGAGTAAGTACACCATCTTCATTATTTTAGCTGCCCCAGATAAAAAAACAAAAAACATCGTTTACAAAGAAGTGCTATGAACAGCTCTGCCCTGCCAATAGCGTCTAACTATAAAACTATATCCACGCGAGCGACAAAAGCTAGTTTTGTATTAAGGGGGAATGAGTCTGTTTGTTTTTTGGTTGAAAGCACTAATCTAGGAAACTAAACTAAATGGGCAATCCAACAATAAAATAATTTTTCAATTCACTCCTGAGATTGCGTGTTCATCAGCTACCGATTATTGTCCCACAGCTGGGCTTGGGTCTCCTCTCCTCTATTCTGAGAGCTGAGAGGGTTTTAGGCCGTAATCCATACACGCTGGCCTAGTGCGGGTTGGTGGATCAGACATACTCATAGAATTTCTTCTAGTGTATGTGGGTTTCCTCACGATGTTTTCCTTCACCGTTAGCAGATGGTAAGTCATATGACTAGTACATATAAATTCCACAAAGTGAAATCCACATTGGTACTGCTGGTCGGAATCGAACTCGGATAGCGTGTTTAGCACGCCGGTTCTTATCCATTCAGCTACCATCGCTTTTTTGCGTGTTCAACCAAACAAAAAACTCGCTAAAAGCATGTCGAACTTACAATATTTAATATTAGCGATTTTGCGATTATCCTGTTCTTAGGACCGTTAAAGTTTTCCTTATATTGTATGATTTTTAAATGACCAATCTATATACTAATGTCGTGAGACAATGAATCATTCTCATCAAGGTCAGATACAAATTATTCCTTATGAGGCAGTATTGTAACAAACTTTGTTATCGTGAGAATGAATGACTAATGATTTGTTTCGTCATTAAGATATCTCAATCGTAGTATATAATACTCCTATCAGTTTAATTTATACGCTATTTATGTATGACAAGTTAAAACTATTTTTTTAATTTATTTATACCTAGGTAATAAATCAAGTTTTTCTATGCCTGCACCTATAAATGGAATCGATAGGAATGTGGACAATGAACAACAACAAAATTAAATAATCTATTTAAATTAAAAATAGATAGACGAGAATTTTAATCCAAAACAAATCTATTTACAAAAAAAAACAAATAAAATTAAAACGACATTTAACACGGCTTCCAATATGTAATAACTATATGTCGCCCGCGGCTCCGCCCGCGCGTAATTCGGTTCGCATAAAACAGTAGGAATAAGATATTTAACATTCACAGATATTTTACCACAGGCCTGTATTGCGTACATGCCGTACATACATACGTACAGACAGATAGGTAGACAGACAACATTTCTAAATATGTTGTTTTGGCTCCTGTTGCCTTAAAAAGACATAAGCCTGTTACAATATATTAAGATAATTTCTAAATTTTATTACGTTTCATCCCCAATTTCACCCTTCCAAAGCCACCCTTGTCAAATATAATATGAGGGTATTTTTCATTTTGATAGTAGTACCCCAAAACAAATTTTCAAATCTATAAGTTAAAAACCAAAGAAGTTTCATACTATAGTTTTTAACCCTTTTCACCCCCTTAGGTGTAAAATTTTAAAAAAACTACACCTCTAGACATTAGGACAAACACACCCTCCAAATTTCAAGACGCTACGACCAGCGGTTTAGGCTGTGCGTTGTCTGTCAGTCAGTCAGTCAGGACCAAGCCTTTTACAATATGTATGGAAGATTAGATCTACGTTCTTCTTTTTTAAACTATGTAGTTTAAAAAAGAAGAACTTTATAAAAATGGGCTATCTAACACTGAAATAATGTTTGAAATCGAACTGGTAGCACCTGGGATTAGTGCATTCCACCACATAAACTCTTCAGCTTTATAAAAATAACTAGAAGTCGCGCGGGGCTTCGCTCCCACCGTTCTTTATTTGACCACTGCTCAGCTCCTATTGTCCGTAGCGTGGTGTTATATAGTCTATGTTACTTAGTGATAATGTAGCTTTCTAACGGCACAAGTATTTTTAAATCGGTTTATAAGTTTATTAGAAGTCGCGTGGGGCTTCGCTCCCACCGTTCTTTATTTGGCCACTGCTCAGCTCCTATTTGCCGTAGCGTGATGTTATATAGCCTATAACCTTCCTCGGTAAATGGGGTATCCAACACATAAAGAATTTTTCAAATCGGACGAGTAATTCCTTATTTATTATAGAATAGATAACTATGTCGTCATACTAAAATCTAAATAACTTTCTAATTTATAGTGAATAACATTCAGAAGTTAATAAATCTATCTTACTCACACATAATGCGAGAGAAGAGGATGCAAACATTGACTACGGTCAAAAAAGTTGTTGATTTAACACTATCGGTGAGGCTGTTGTGATATAAGTGCTTGTTTGTGGCGAAAGATGGAGAATGTAAAGAAAAAAAATTATGGGAATTTTGTTTTTTATGCCACGGAGATAGCAAATATAGCGATATGATTGATGTAAGCAGTTACCGTGATAGACGCTCGCTATTTCAGAGGAAGACTTTTTGTGAGAGTATCTAACGTAACATGCAACACGCTTTCAAATTTTGGAAGTGTAAACAGATATATCACATTTTGTCAAATATTTAAAGTCTTAAATTAAACTGGCTGTTGCCCTAAGCTCCCGTAAGTCTTATTTGGCTACAACTCAGCTCTAATTTGTCGTACCGCGATGTTATACAGCGTATAGCCTTCCTTGATAATGGCTATCCAACACTTAAATAATTTTTCAATTCCGTTCAGTAGTTCTAGAGATAAGCGCGTTTCACCAACTCTTCAGCTTTATAAATACTATGTATAATATTTATAGTGACAGTCCGTGTAATGACGGATTAAGAATACTAATGTCATACCCCATCTCAACCCGTGGGTGTCGTAAAAGGCGGCTAATGGAGTAACCTTATGCAGACAAGAACACTGCGAGAAAAGGAAACTTCGAAACAACCCGCCTGGCTAGCGTAGGCTAAACTCCTTCCAAAAATAGCATTTTTTCAAAAAGACCATTTGCTATGTGGGAGTTCAAGTCCCAATTTATAACAGCCGTTGGCGTCCAAAAGCTTGAAAAACTATGACAACTGAAATTGTAGGCTGGCTGGTGTTATTTATAGAATAATTTAGTGTATAAAACTACAGAATTGGTCGAGACAATGCAGACATTTCCTCAATAATATGACGAAACACCAAAACGCATTGTGTTACGAATAAGAATATGATGACATGATGAGTCAATGCTTCATATCAACATATTAGGTATAAAATGCACTGGTATCTTGGCAACTGCTCTAAGAAAGAATCTTTAGAATTATTTCGATTGAGTGCTATGTAATATAATCACTACAACATCCCACTGCTGGGCACGGGTCTACTCCAAAGAATGTGGAGGAAATGAAGACTATACCACGCTGGCCAGACGGGTTGGTTGGCTCTTGTCTGCGAGAGTGGTGAGTCTGGTGACTAAGAGAGTAAATCTCTTAGTCACCTTTCACGGGTTGAGATGGGGCAGTGACATTATTATTCTTAATCCGTCACTACACGGAATAGTATACAGAATTACTTCAAAATTGTTTCTGTATAAAATTATATTATCTGTTCACGTAAACCAGAATTCTAAAACTTCAAAATCTTCATCTTTGCTGTCGCCTTCTTTTAGAATTGTAACATATTTGATCAATATAATATATCACCTATAGAGCCCATTTTGTCTCAGTCATCTCAATACAGGTACAGTTAACCTTTATCATCCCACTGCTGGGCAAAGGTCTCTCCTCATGACTTTCATACACTTACATAAAATATAAACTCTGATAAAGCTGGGATCATCATCATCATCATCATTACAGCCTATTGCATTCCACTGTTGGTCGTAGGCCTCTCCTAACACGCGCCTCTCCTCTCTCCTCCTAAAGCTGGGGTATTAAACTGTATTTTAAAGGTATCAAATATGTTCACTAGTTTCAATTACAGTTTGACACAGTAACAGAAATAATTAAACCTTTTAGTCATCATCATCATCTTCATTATATCAGCCCGATTACGTCCACTGTTGTACATAGGCGTCCCCTAATTTTCACCACAGAGAGCGCTATAGGCACCGTCTCGTAAAAGGCTTACTTTATTCACCTTATATTCTTTGTATCGAAACTGTACATATTTACCTTTCAATCGAAAACATGTCAATAATAAGTGACATAATAAATATACGTCACATATCATCTTTTGTTGTCATCCCTGGATATCCCTGATCGAAAACCTAGACAACAAAATTATTTATAAGGCAAAGCGATATTGGATACGTCATGATATACAAAATATTTATAAAAAGGTTTCTTACAAAAATATTGTTCATAAAAATACAGATAATTAAATGCTAGGTACCACTAGTAACTGCCTCGGTTTTACACGGGTGCAATCTAATAATAAATGTATCGCCGAACAGGCTTAGTTCTTTCTCTGTTCTGTGGGACAGTTTCACTCCATAGTCCCACCGCTGCAATTCCAGTAAACCTCATTAACAATCATGAACCCTGGCAAATACCTATTTATAGCACTCGGTAGTCCCAGGAAGAGGCTTATCTACCAGCAACTAAAATAATCAGAAGACATAATGAGACGAGTTGAAATATAATATCTACTTACCTCAATAACAAAACAAAAGACAAAAGAAATCTATATTGGAATAAATATTAAGAAA
This sequence comes from Laspeyria flexula, assembly GCA_905147015.1. Classification (NCBI taxonomy): domain Eukaryota; kingdom Metazoa; phylum Arthropoda; class Insecta; order Lepidoptera; family Erebidae; genus Laspeyria; species Laspeyria flexula. The sequence continues at coordinate 2,087,518 of LR989964.1, read as the reverse complement.
GAAAGTATAGAAGCAAGAAGAAGAAGCTTTTCAACGCAGCTTAAAGACTACCAGATATAGTGGAAGGCTAAGAAGCGAAAGACAAATTTGTGGGACTTCGCGACTCTGTCTTTGAAGAAGGAAGGTCTTTAAGGTTTTACGTACAAAAATGTTATCAAAATTACCGATGTTTTTCTTTATGTAAAACTTTTCTGACAATTAATAACCCGGCAAAAATTCTGTTGTGCGTATGTTTGTTGTACAGTAATAAGGATAAATTATAATAAAACTGTTTTGTGGTCATGTCAGTAACTAAATAGATATCGTTAATTGCACCACTAAACTCAATTATAGCAAGTATTATGAAAATAGCACACAATAAAACAATAAACTGTTTGTTATAAATTTTTTTTAGAAAACAGTGTAATTTAATCATATTTTCCTTTTTTTTACTTGCAATTTTATTTTAGAATTGTTCTTATTTCTAAAATGTTTGATTCACTAAAAATTTTGTTCTCACAATCATTGTTGGCCAAATTTTAAAACAAGTTATTGTTTAAAATCTGATCAGCATTTGCAGACTCATTTCAGATTTTTATACTAAAATAAATGTCGTTTACAAGAAACATATCAGGTATTTTACTCAAACAACAGGAAAAAAACAATCTGCCACAATTTGTTTAGTTAGGCAGCCGTTAAATATTTTTTCTACGTACTTTTGCAAGTTGTTTTGTGCGTCGCAACGACAGCCCTGATCGATTGACTCCAAGATATTATGGTAATATATCAGAGCGAGGCCTTAGTTGACGTTCGGCGGCAATCAGTTCGGTAAAATTGCTTTTAAGTACATGTGTACTAGGTTCTATGAAGCTTTTTCTATTGAACAGGTCACGTTCAGTCAGAGAATTTCAAACAGAATATAACATCATCATCAGATCAGCCCAATGACGTCGACTGCTGGACGTGAGCCTCACCTAATTTCCGCCACAGCGAGAGATTCCGCCTGCAACCAACAAATAATAATATCTTCTTCTTCGTCGCTCCCTCAATATCGAGCCCTAGACCATCATCATCATCAGCCCAATGACGTCCACTGTTGAACATAGGCCTCACCTTAATTCCGCCCTAGACCATACACGACACGTTTCCAAGTTGTGCGGTCTTCACGGACTGCGTGATGCATGTTTCCTCTGACAGCCATCTTTATAGCAGTAGTCCATCTAGCTGGCTCCTTACCATGAAGGTAATAAATATAACCCGCCAATATAAGAATATAATCCGTCTGTCGGTGAATCAGTGACGTAGTCATTTGAGTAGGAATGCGAGAGTAGGCGATGCTCGTAAACCCACTCTAGATGCTAACTAAAGGTGTGCTCATACATTAACAGGTCTCTGAATAGTTGGTGTATGTTTAATTTGTTTTATTGTTGATAAGAACAGACAGCTTGTCTGAGATGATTGTTACTACTGCTGTTGAATTAGCAATGTTATGGAATTAGTGTTTTACGGAATGTATGTAGCTTGCAATAAATAACTAAAACAGGGTGGAAATATGGGATTTATTTCCACCCAGTATTAGTTATTTATATCTCGGTAACGAAAACTGGTGTTAATTCTGCCGACACTTAATACATTGCAACTAAAAAAGAAATATAAAATAAAGGTATTTGTAAAACTTACTTCTTTAAAACAATAATTGAAGAAAAAATAGAAGGAAGGAGAAATAGAGAAACAAACAAATTCTTCAGTTTTATAAATATGTATAAGTATAGATGATAGTGATCACAAATAGTTTTGAGATATTTTTGTGTGCATTCTCATTCTTTAAGGGTAATTATAATACATGTGGCAAATGAAATCCTGATTTTCATGAACACTTCTTCGTTTTATTTTTCAAAAGTTTACAACGTATGTACATTTATGCAACCTTCACCGGCAGCCACTACACCCAGAGAGAGCGAGATTCTATATTGCATCTCGCTCGCACACCGATATCCGTTTTGATACACATAACAAATAAAATAGTCATCAATCGTTCGGATATAAATTCCTACATAATTTATACTTGATAGATAAAAAATTACATAATTTAACAGTTTAAACGTGTCTTTACCTTGGTCATGCTGCCACAGACCGGTATTAAATTTGATCTGACATTCCAGTATTTATTTATGTATATTTGTTGCTGATATGCATGTAAATATATATGCAGTTACACTATTTTATTGTGAGCTAACGTATTGAACAGTTAATAGCTAAATTTAAAGATCAATCTTTTTAAAGGTGGTGTTCGTTCGATGGTCTATTTGCGCACTCACACTTTATTCGTTTTAACCTTTTAACCCTATTCTTAAATTAATGAAGAGACCTTTAAATATCTTTCAATATGTATGCATGCCACAGATTACTTTTGGCTTTGCTATGGAGGGAAGTGGATATTTTCTTTCCAACTCCTCCATTTCATCATCATCATCATTGCAACCCATAAACGTGCCACTGCTGGGCGCGGGTCTCCTCCAAAGAATGTGGTAGGAATTTAGCCTACTATACCACGCTGGCCAGAAGGGGTTCGAATTTTCCTTTTCTTGCAGTGTTCTTGTCTGCATAATGTCCCTGAGTCGCCTTTTACGAGTACGACACCCACGAGTTGAGATGGAGTAGTGACATTTCATCAGCAACAAATTAAGTCTTACTGCTGGACTCGGGTCTCCTCTCCTCTATCTAGAGAGCTGAGAGGGTTTTAGGCCATAATCCACTCATGCTGGCCTAGTGCGGGTTGGTGGATCAGACATACTCATAGAATTTCTTCTAGGGTATGTGGGTTTCCTAACGATGTTTTCCTTCACCGTTAGCAGATGGTAAGTCACTTGACTAGTGCATAATATATATAATTACTGACTTGATTACTGTTGGTTTAGTGGTTAGTGACCCTGACTGCTAAGCCGGAGGTCGTGGATTCGATCCCCACCCAGGACAAACTTTGTGTGATGAACATAAAGGTTTGTTCTGTGTCTGGGTGTAATTTATCTATAATATGTATGTATTTCCAAAAAAAAAATTTATTTAAGTAGTATATCAGTTGTTTAGTACCCATAACACAAGCAAGTATAATTGCTTAATTTGGAACTAGATGGCGCTGTGTGAATGTGGTAGAATATTATTATTATTAATTACAATAATGTTTTGATAAGAAGTTCTTACTTCGGAATATGTAATGGATCATGTTGATTACCTATGTGTTTATTTATAGTGAGTTTATTACACTTATAATAAGGTGGTATCTGTTTCTGTAAACACGCTCTTGGGTTCGTAAGTAGGTGGACATACGAGGACCCTATTCACGAATGAAAAGGGTCCCAACCGACATGTGTCGTTTCATTAATCCCGACCTAGTTTGTTTTCTAATTGATTTTATGGCATTATTGTAAGTATGGTTCATTTACTTCGGTTGGTACGTTAGTACCGTCGTCACCTAGGAAGAACAATATTTCTTCTTTTTATTCTTATTACATTTTCATTAAAAGTCTACCTATTTTTATATTCTATTCCATATACATAAGACTAGAATGGCGAATCATGACAAGAGGGCCCATATTTTTAGCACAAAGGAATATTGTTATAGAGTACAAGTATCGCGATGCGTGAGAGAGAATGACAGTCACACCGAAACGAGCAATGTGCTGAATTCGTATAACACCATTTTAGAGAGGTATTTTGCTCTATGTTATCTAATGGTAACATAATTTTTTTATTCGTTTTTTTTGTATGTGAACTTCCTATAGCGACGTTTTTTGAGCACTATGATATTAATATTATGTCCTTCTTAAAACGAGATATAGAGAGAGCTATCCTCTCAAGGAAAGCAGCACACATGCCCTTAAAATTTAACTAACGCTATGTGAGTTTATTCATTCACTGCCACCGTGGCATAGCACTTAAGAAGTCGCCTCGCCACCGACATCGCTGTCCCGAGTAACGTGGCTTCGATTCCCCCACAAGACAAATATTTGTGCTATTTATAAATTTTATTTCGAGTCTGTGTCGGGTGCACTTTGTGTCAATTATTCTTATTAAGTTCCTTTCGATACTGGCCAATAGGACATTCCCTTGTGCCGAAAATTTTGACTTTATCAGAACTGAGTTGAGCAAATTTATCTTTAAAATGTTACTTTATCTAGTAAATAATTACAGATCGGTGTGTTTAAGCCCCTGTGGGACGAAGACACAGCTTCACGTCCTATTTTGAAGCGTGTGGGCAGAGTTTATTTGTTATTTATTTTTATCTGAGGTCTACCCCCACGTGTTTAGAATTAGAAGTACCTAAGCTGTACTGTGACAAAAACATCGCTTATACTAAGCTTTTTGAGATATTTATAGATTTATGTCTGTGCTGATTGATAGTAGTAAAGATCAAGTTATACTTACTCAAGTTCATAAGACATTCAAGTTCTGGTGACCCTATTTCTCAAAAGGAACGTATTACCTAAGAATTTTTATTAACTCTAAACTTCTGTATAGTACCTCTCCAACAATGTTGGCTTACTTACACGATAACTAAGTAAATTAATTTTAATATTGCGTACAGGCAAAAGACTCAGATTTTTCAGAGTTAAAAGTTATATAAATATCATTAAGTAAAAGAAGTATCTACAAAATAGAGGGCCTAATCTCAATATTAGAGTAGATTTTAATATCAATGGCAAATTTTTGAAATGTTAGCAACAATATTTAAATTTTCAAACATTTAACAGCGATATCGAAAGTCGATTGTCAAGATTCCGAAAAGGCCCCTTGAATAGCCAATGTTCAATGTCGGTGTAACATGCAGCCACAAACTCCAGAAAGGAGTTGTCATGTTTATTTCATGTGTCGTCCGCGACGCTAGTAGTCGCACAGTCTCACCCACTGCACAACAGATTGATTTATAATATCCAACTTGTAATGTGGGCGGGCCAAGTTGTTTTATGATAATTATGGAATATGATTGAATACGCTCGTATTTAATATCTATAGAATATTAGTTTCTGTCCGATGATGACTTTACTGGTACTGCTATGCATTTACCTCTGGATCAATTAAATTTTCTGTACATAATGTCACTACCCCATTTCAACTCGTGGGTGAAGTAAGTAAAAGGCGACTAAGGCAACTAACCTTATGCAGAACAAGAGCGCTGCAAGAAAAGGAAAATTGGAAACAAACCCTATACCAACCCGTCTGGCCAACGTGGTATAGTAGGCTAAATTCCTTCCACAATCTTTGAAGGAGACCCGTGCCTAGCAGTGGGACGTTTAAGGGTTGAAATGATGACAATGATGATGATGACATGGGCGTAAACGGAAGATTTTATCTCATTAGAAGTTTATAAGTTCGTTAGAGAAAAACTCTCATTAAAAATAGTTACGTGTGAAGCCAAGTAAAATACGACGTTCAAGTTTTTGAAAATATTCACAAAAAATAATATATGGCAGAACGAAGTTCACTGGGTCAGCTAGTTTTTGAATATATATAATAATATAATATTCTACCACATTCACACAGCGCCATCTAGTCCCAAAGTAAGCAATTATATTTGCTTGTGTTATGGGTACAAATCAACTGATATACTACTTAAATACATTTTTTTTTGTAAATACATACATATTATAGATAAATTACACCCAGACATCGAACAAACCTTTATGCTCATCATACAAAGATTTGTCCTGGGTGGGGATCGAACCCACGACCTCCGGCTTAGTAGTCAGGGTCACTAACCACTAGACCAACAGGCCAGTCAAATAAAATACAGTCAAACAGAATAAAAGTTAGAAAACGTTTTTAATCAAGTATTTTTTTGTTAAAAAGTATTTTTGGCCAGCATTTCGTAATCGGATTAGGTTAGGATTAAGTTTTCAGTAGTAAAAAAGTTTAATTTAAGATACAATTAATTTTGAATTTAGAATTATCGTAGTGATTTTATGTTAATTAAGTTGCGGCATGGAATGTTTACCTATTAAAATCTGGGTACTTATAACAAATAAATGATTAGATTTACAATCTAGATTTAGCTTACAGGCTAGAATTTAGATTCATAGCCTGAGAATAATCAGCATATTTTAATTTGTTTTTAATGTTTTCATAATGTAAAGCAGAATCTATAATAATATATTATAAAGCTGGAAATTTTGTTTGTTTGAACGCGCTTATCTCGGGAACTAATTTAAAACCATTTATCGAGAAAGACTATGGCTATACCAATTATAACGCTACTGCAAATAGGAGAAAAACAAAGAACCAAGGGAGCTAAGCCCCGCGCGACAGCTGGTATTTTAGTAAAGACGAAAACAATAAGTTAGGAACAGTTTCATATTCTGATTTAGACAGTTCTGAAATAAATCCATTTTTAGTGTGGTCTATAATAAATCATTGTTTGATGTCATTTCCTTTGAATAAATCAGAAGGGTTCTGTCAGTTGAGAATTAAACTTAGTAGAAAAGACGTTAATTATCATGTCACGTTTCTTTAAGAAGACCACCCTGTTTTCTTACGGAGGTGATAAATGTGGTTTTTTTTCTCTAGTAAGTACGTTTTAACCACAAAACGTTTACTTACACTTACTAAATATTTTTAATTAATAGAAACGTGTTATATCTGCAAATTATAACTTTAAGGGCAAGCAGCAAGGTACAGTGTTCTTTTTTTATTGCCTAAAGTGGCAGACGTGCAGGCGGCCCACCTGATGGTAAGTGGTTACCGCCGCTCATGGACGTTGGCAATGTTAGAGGCACAGCTAAGCCGCTTCCTACCTTGAGATGATAGCTCGCTATACCTAAACCTTGTTTGCAGAAGGACATGTCATAGCGCTTAGGAAACACCGCTGTAAGAAGTTCACCCCAGTGTGCATAAAGGAGCTAAAATGACTTGACCATCTTTATTACCGTATCGTGTGAATATTCTTGCATTTGTTTACAAAATCAAACGCATAAAGGTATTGAATTTAACTCAATGCAGTGTATTTGTGTATCAAAGCGACAATACTCTTGTTAGCTTATTGAACAGAATGTCCAGTCGGATACAGCAACGAGGTACCTTTGTGTTGACTGTTAGAGAACCGCAGTCCTGCTAGAGGTCAAATATTGTACTAATATCGTGTGATAAATGAATAACAACCTATAAGTTTTATAGGACGTTTTTGTAAATTTTTTTTACAAAATTTGCCTAACAAAGTTTTATAATGTGTCTCCATACATCATTATTTTAGTACATATTATTTCATTATCTAATGTTTATTACACAAAAGTGTTCTCGTCCAAACATTAAAACATTACATTTAATTTAAAGAATTTAGAAATATTCTGTTTTTTATAGTTAAAAATTAAAAAGTTGTTAAAAAAATATTTTTTCTTTTAAATAAATCCACACCAAATGCATGCTGTGGCAACCTATAATTAAGTCCACACTAAGTTTATATCCTTCTTTGCATGTAAGATATTGCTTGTTGGTATAAGATTTGTTGAGTTGTCCTAAAAAAATAAATAAAATAAAATAATCATCATCAGCAACCCATTTAGTCCCACTGTTGGGCTCGGGTCTCCTCTCCTCTAAGTAGAGAGCTGAGAGGGCATACTCATAGAGTTTCTTCTAGGGTATATGGGTTTCCTCACGATGTTTTCCTTCAGATGGTAAGTCACTTGACTAGTACATATAAATTCCACAAAGTGAAATTCACATTGGTAATGCCGGTCGGGATCGAACTCGGACCGCGTGATTTGCACGCCGCCGGTCCTTTATCCATTCAGCCACCATCGCTGCAAATAAAATAATATAATACTTACTTAACCAATATTGCCGAGGACGACTCGATTTAAAATCGTCCTTACAAAATTCTTCTGTCAATAAAGCTAGCCAACCCTGATCTACATTAATAAGGTTGTGTTTGAATTTAATAAATTAATTAAGTATATAAATAGCTATGATAGCTTAATAAAACTACAAGTATATACCTTTCATCTTCAAAAGTACCTTAGCATTAAACCTACTAACACCTACTAAAATATATACTAAATTGTAAGATCGATGTTACCATATAAGAATCAAGTAGGCTTGCTGATTCAGAGATAAATCGACGCAAACATTGGGCCCGCATACCAACGCATACGCCAACGTATTGGCCGCATATATTACAGCAAGGACATTCGAGTTTTATGTTCTATTTGATCAGTGAAGAATGTTAAGTACTTGCGTAATAGATAGGAGATATTTATACTAACTGGTTTTTGTATTGGTAGGCGAGAGGCGTCGCTTCCGATACAATAAATGAATATTCTTTTAGATATACTAGGCCCTCTTGCGGATATTCTGAAGTGGTACATATATATTATTATATATACCTATACTAATATTATACAGCTGAAGAGTTTGTTTGTTTGAACGCTAGGATCTCAGGAACAGGACAGGAACTGGTCCATTATCGAGGAAGTTATGACATCACGCTACGGCTTACAGGAGCTGAGCAGTGGGCAATTAAAGAACGACGGGAGCGAAGACCTATTCGACTTTTAGTATATAATTAGTAGAGAACCTCCGTAGGTCTTTTTATTATTTATTAATCTAATAACTGTTTTAAAAATGTAAATACGAATCCTAAAAATAAATCTCTATAATTAATATTATGAAGCTGTAGAGTTTGTTTGGTTGGTTGAACGCTAGGATCTCAGGAACTACTGGTCTGATTTAAAAAATATTTTTGTATTGGATAGCCCATTTATCGAGGAAGGTTATGGTGTATATAACATCACGCTACGGGCAATAGGAGCTGAGCAGTGGCAAAATAAAAACGACGGGAGTGAAACTCCGCGCAACTTCTATTAATATTTATGATGGTTGTTGTTTGTAACACATTTACTCTCTTTCTCTCGTCTCATTTTAGTCACGGCTATTGCTTTTCTATTATATAATATATATTCTGTTCTAAGTCAGCGACCGGTCTTATTGGAAATCTTTTGAACAGGTCTTTGTCTAAAAGTGTACGTCCTATAGGTGATATGATGATGCCATGCACTTACTCCATCGACCAACACATGTCTTGCCAACTTTATTGTAACTACACTTGACGACTTGAATTTCCCTCCGCACCTATTTAAAGACAAGTCACCATAATTTTAACAACCAAAAAAAAGACAGAAACGCTAATAAAAACATCACCTTTTGTTTTTATTTAACGAACACTCCGTAGACAAAGGCTATTGTTTCGTAGTGGCATGATTAAGTAATAGTTCAACAAATAACTTTCACCTACACAATTAACGTGAGTACTATTTTAGATTGGTGTATAATATATCTCTAACTCTAACTGCCTCAGTGGCGGGAAGTGTATACGACTGCTGTGCAAGAGGTCCCGGGTCGGGTGAAAATGGTACATACATATAAGAGAAATACTTTCACACAAGAGAAAGAGTAACCACGTTTTCCTAGCCAAACTCCTAGAGAATTGACCATGAAAAAAAATGGTCACCGTGTCCTTACGCTAACAACACGGGAAAAACAAATAAAAATGATTTTGTTTTAATATTGCTATATTCTAAAGCTGACTTGTATTTCTTGCATATTTTTACTTGCCCAATATCCGCAAACATCTCGTTCAGTGCAATGTAGTAGAACGGGCACGGCTTCCGATCCGGAAGAAAGAAACGTCAACCCCTCCTAGATATTTCCTTTACGTTCGCTGCAAAAAGGTTTGATATAACTATTTTTGCTAGACATTTTGTGTCTATATTTTTTATTAAAAGTTATTAATCTGATAGGTACTCTGATACTTATGATAAATAAGAAACTTACCCCCAATAATCAATTGAAAAACGTTGCCAAGAAAATGAATAAAACAAGAATAAAAATATCCAATCACACAAGTTACCTACTAAAAATACCTATATTTAAATAATTGTGATATCTGTTCTATTCACAATCTGAATATTCGATTGGTCGCTGTAAATATCGTTGTCCAACGTTTGAAAATGACATAGGTAGATAACTAAATTACAAATTTTCAAACATCTGCCAACTATATCGAAGTCGAACAATCAGATATCGAGTTTGCTAGGTCGCTGATTCTAGGTGAATTCAGTGTTCGTTAAATAAGTGATTAACGCACACAGAATTAAATGTTAGTTGTTGTGATTATTAATTCCATTTAGCCGCATGAATTTGTAACAGTTCCTTCGTGCGTGCGTGTCTTTTTATGCAAAAAGGTGTAAGATCTCGTGACCTGCCGTGCTGACGTATTTCTCTTTAATTTGAATACTGACCGCATTATTGCTTTTTAAAATACTTTTTTACTTATTATGACCTTATAATTAACCCTGTTTACGCCACTATTTCTCCATTACACAACACGGTATTTGTAAATGACATTTAGTGCAGGTGCGTCGTAACCACTGTTATAACCAGAAAAAACGTTACGTAGTTTTTGCACTTAGAAAGGTTAATGAAGGGCTTATATAGGGGAACTAATTACGTGGTTTTGTGTTGTTAAGGGTAATTTGCGTGCGGGGTAAAAATTACCCGAGTTTTTGTTTGTGTTTCGCCCTTTTAAAAGTTTTTGTGGAAGTGTTATTACTATGGTTTTAAAAGCTTTATAAGTATAAGGATTATTACTAGACAGCTTGTGCCTTTGTGTGCAAGCAACAGTCACTGTGTCAGCAGAAATATCGTGAAATACAACAGCAGCTAGTCTTTTGGATGAAATATCAGGCCTAATAATGCAGATCTAAAAATACATTGTGAAGCTTTGCATAAACCAAAAATAGAACTCCAATGTTTAGGATTAAAATTTCAAACTATTCTTAAGGAATAATAATGTGTATATTCATACCAAAATCGATCTTAGAGGCAGCCATCCATATAAAAATAATCATGTCTTTCATGCAAAAGCAAAATGCAAATTTTTGTTTAAAGGAAGACCTATCTAGCTAATGCAATGGAAAAGAGGAAAAGGAAAGGAACTAGCTAGCTACGAGAATATATCTCAGCCTTCTCCTTCTTGGAAATTATTACATGTCTGATGTTACATATAACTCTAGCAATATGAAGACGATGGGAAGAGACCTGATGGTATGACGCGATACTGCCTTGGAAGATGGGAAGGTCTTTGGTGTGGGAAGCTACTTGCGTCGATACCCTTACACCATCACATTTTCCGAGTACAGCGGGTTGTGCTAGTGCTGCTGCTGTAGCTGCAGAGTCCCTCAAACGGCTCAAATACAGTTATTTAACTGATAATTACTTATTTGAGCCGTTTGGGGTCGAAACACTAGGTTCATGGGGTCCGAGTGCCCTCCACGTTTATAGTAAATTAGAGACGCGGTTCATCGACACTTCACGTGACCAGAGGGCTGGTTTTTATCTCGCACAGAGAATCAGCATTGCCATCCAGCGTGGCAATGCTGCTAGCGTTCTGGGCACTTTCCCTCGTGACAGTGATGCCGACGAATACTTTGACGCCTAGCCCATATTATTATTATTTATTCATTTGTATTATTTCATTCTTTATTTATAGTATTGTAAATAGTAGTTGTAGTATGTAAGTAAATAGTTTTTATTTAGTTTTAAAAATATGTAATAACATTATTATTTAAATATTTTTTTTATTATAAATAAAGGTACTCTAGCAACTGTTTATATAAATTAAAAACCCTCCATCAAAAACAGAGGCACTTCTATTCAAAGCAATATCTTCGTCTGAAAAATATTTAAAGCTGCTTTTAATGTAACTGCTCTGAGCTAGGGACACTTCATTTTTTTGTCTTTTTTTCCTTTTTCTTTCTCTCTTTGTATGCAATTATTACTGCCTCTCGGCGTTGGCATGTGTTTGTGGAGTCTCACTCGCTACTAAAATGTTTTGAGTTAGGAAAATGTAGGACTTTAAAACTCTGCGCTTTTTACTTTCCTTCCATATACCGGGGCATTGAAGTTCGTTTATATTTTTCTCTTGATTCAAACGTTTTAGTGAATTCTATTTTCTGAGGCGATAGTTTTAGGAATCAATTTGGTTTGGACAATTTTGTTTCTATCTTTAACTTGCATATACCTACTTACGTATACCTACATCGGGTATGAGCATATCGAATGCACCATCTTAGATTCATACATTTTTATCTCTTCCTGTAGGTAAATAGGTCAAATTTATCAACGTGTGTCTTATATTATTTATTACGTTATTATATGTGTGTTCAACAGTGGACGTCATTGGGCTGATATGATGATGATGATGATGATGATATGTATATGGCTTAATATGCAATTTTATACGAGTCAAGCACCAGCTTTTATAAGTTTTAATTTATACATAGAAAGTTAATCAAATCTTTGTCTCGAGCGATGGATACAACAAAGAACCAATCGTCTCTAAAAATATAATACAATGTCAGACTTAATTATCTTATAATCGTATTAAGACTACAAAATTTTACAGCTACCCAGACTGGTCTTATCATAAATCAACTATACAAAGTTTAAATGCCCATAAAAATAAAAGCTATTAAGCTGGCTGGGCGCAGAAGTGGATTAAACATAAATGAAACAGTCCTCAGAGTTGGATTTCAATAATTCAGTTATTGGAAAGCTAGGGAAACTACTAAGCTGTACAAAATGATTTCGCTGTATAAGTCTAAGGGCTCGTTCACACCGAGCTCGGAGAGCATCAGCCAGCACTCTTCTTTTCACACAGACCGGCGCGAGTGATACGCTTGGAACTGGCCGGAGCTGGTCAGCTGCGTGTATGCAGAAAAGTACGTCGTCAAATCCGGTCGGCTCCACTTATTATTTCACACTAAACGCGTTAGGTTTGTTCTCAAGCATTCTCAATAATAAAATAAGTGACATGTAAATATAAACCTTATTACAATGAATCAAAACTCTATTTCAATCGTAATAAAAATCTGCTCTCCTCTCCGAGCCGGTCTGTGACCGGACCCTAGTGTCTAGGTTTCAATTATTAGTAGTTTATTGTTAAATACAGGCGGCCTTCTATAGTTTGTAATTCTGCGGATTATTAGGCACGCCTAACTTCTAAAGAGAGCAACACACCACATCTCTCCACTTCTCTCTCTCCACTCATCACTATGGACGGTTGGTACTTCCATTAGTGATCCTCTTTCCATACCATCGTTGATAGAATCTTTTAAAGTTTCGGGACTTGTACATCTATTAAATTATTATGCAACGGGTCTACGTCATATATATAATATTTAAGGAGTATGAAATACCTTTTTTATTTGCCCGACGTTTCGATCGAATTACAGTCAGCCCGCGACCACGGTCGGTGTAATTCGATCGAAATGTCGGGCAAATAAAGATATTTCGTACTCCTTATAAACATATAATAAGAGACGTAGACCCATCATCATCATCATCATATCAGCCGTAGGACGTCCACTGCTGGACATAGATGGCTAGACATGCCTCCTCAAGAGACTTCCAATAGGACCGGTTGTGTGCGACCTGCATCCAGCGCGATCCTAGATGACGTAGACCCGTTGTATCGTTGATAGAGATGCAAGACTATTTATTAGAAAATACATAGACACACGATAGACAGTTTTCGTGTGATAAATTAAATTATTATAATTATGATGATTTTAGTGGTCTTTTGAGCTGTTTTAGCAATTACGTCATTGACAGCAGCAAACATTCTGTCTCTTAGGCGCTCAGCATAAGGTTCCATTTACATAAGTTCACGGAAAAATGCTTCTTAACTACGTTTACAGAAATGTCATTTTGCCGAAGCTTATATCTGTATAATTTTTCTTACGCTAGTGACGAAAGTTTTAAGAGGTTCGGCTTTCAGAATTACTTACCGTGGACTCCCTTCTTCCCATTTCCGTAATAGTAAGCGTCTAAATAGAATTCGAAATATAAGACAGTAGACATGGCAGAAAACATAATGGTATCAGACGATAGATAGCGCTAATTTGCACTTAGACTCAGTATGAAACTGTGATGGTTCAATCCTATATTACAATGTATTGTTACTATCTGGCAAATAAGAACAGTATTATGAGATTCTTTAGCCTTTATGGATAAAAGGAAAACCAACAATGTAAAATATGTTTATTTCTCAAAACTACCCAAAATATAAAAAAAAATATTGGATCAACGTTGACAAAAGAAAAGTCTTAGAGTAAGTAATTAAGATTATTTTCTGGGATGTCTAACTTTCTTTGGACAAACGATTTAGTTTTAAACTTAATTCAGTTTATAAATCGTTCACAGGGCAATTAAATCTTATACGTTTGCGGGTGTTTGAGACATATAGATATAAAAGCATCAGCAAGTGGAAGGTTGACTGGTAGACAAAGTCTGTGGCATTAAACCCACCTTTGTATCTTTATGGATACATTTTAAAAAGAAAAAGAAAAATATAAGAACAAATTTATATAAGCACAACTCTATCGTGTTTATTGCGATGTCTATTAACAGCCCTCCCTCTTTTTGACTATTCCACAATGTTTTTTCCTGCTTCGCGTTCATGGCTACTTAGTAAAAATAACCATACAAATGTTTTCCTCTCAGCTTCTCAATCTTTCACGGCAAGATAAGTACCTGATACATTTTCCTTCATTCCCAAATCACCAAGGAAATGCAGATATTACCTTCTTGTTTCAAACATAATTTTTATTCTAGAAACCTTCTTTTGTCTAACATTTCTCCGCAATTTTAGACCTTTAGAGTAAAATTTTAGGTGTATATTCCTTTGTTAAGTTGTGCTATCTTAACTCTAGTCTAGAACAAAAGCGGCTGTAAACAAAATTGAATAGAATTATAGAGATATAACTTAGTTGTGTACAGTTTATAATTAAATTAATTTATCATCGAGATGTTCAAAGATTTCATTAATTTATATCTTTTCATTAGAACTTTCAAATAATTATCCCCTTCTTGTTGTAGAAAGACTATTAGTTAGAAATTTAGTTTCATCTAATTTATTTTGGCCTCCCTCTAGACTTATGTAATGCTGGGCTAGATTAAGTTTTAGAAATTCAATAGAAAATAGTAACTGTGAAACATTCTATAAGTTTATTATGTTAGACTTTTTGTTGATCAAGAGGCCAAAAATAAAGTTTCTCTGTAACTAATTGAAATTGATTCAGATTTCATTATCATAAGTTTGAATTTAAAACGAAATTCACTGTTATTGATGAATATCAATTCTTGTGATAGTGGAAAACAGTCTCTTGCTATTGGAAATTGTTACTTATTTTCATATATTATGTACTTTGTACCCTAGAAGAAATTCTATGAGTATATCTGATCCATCAACCCGCACTAAGCCAGCGTGAGTGGATGGCCTAAATCCTCTCAGTTCTCTAGTTAGAGGAGAGGAGACCCGAGCCCAGCAGTGGGACTTAAGGGTTTGCTGTTGATGTACTTTGTGTGTCTGTTATATATGTATATATTTTCTGTCTTCCCCTAGTAGACAGTTAAGTTGAAAAGGGTGGGGGAGGGATTTTTTTTATACCGGCGGTGGCAAACAGACGTACAGCCCGCCTGATGGTAAGCGGTTACCGTAGCCTATGGGCGTCTGCAACGCCAGGGACATCACAAGCGCATTGCGAAACCTTAAGAAACCTATTCACTCCTTCTTTGAAGTAACCCATACTGTAGTCCCTTGGGAAAACTTTGTTAGGGAGTTCATTCCACAACCTGATAGTTTTTGGGAGAAAATTCCTTCTGGATTACCCACTGTACTATACTTCTATGAATAAAAAGTATCGATTAAAATCTTAACAAACTTCATTGATACAATCGAGCTCAATCACTTAAAACAGCAATCGTATAATATCGAATACATGACATCGATTGCCCACCCATTTAATCACGTTAATGCAGTACAGTCACATACAACAGTATAACGCAGTTTAATTGAAAGCAGCACCGTTTTCAACTCGTAATTACCAACTGCATACCGATGACAGAGTACTGGTGAACGCAAAAGTGCTTCCACAATCTTTTTTGCAGGTTTTTCGCCTGCAATGAAAATAGACTAACGAGTACTCGGCGCTGATTTGTGCAGATGTTTTGAAAAAATAAATGTGTTTTTTATTTCACTGCATCGTTCCTACTGGGTGTTTTTTGGGGGTGTTTCCTGGTAAATTTCGTATTCATAACATGATAATGGCAGAACACAATACAATCAATGGAATTATTTTTAAAGCAAAAATATATTCATAACGCATTTATTTACAGTAAAATCGCATATTTGTATCGCATATTGTAAAACCGCCACATCAAATCTAATCTCCATGCCCTGAGTGGCAAGCTATCTATACTAATATTATAAATCTGAAGAGTTTGTTTGTTTGGTTGAACGCTAGTATCTCAGGAGCTAGTGGTCCGATTTGAAAATTTCATTGTAGTGTTGGCTAACCCATTTATCGAGTAAAGTTATAGGCTATATAATATCACGCTATGGCCAATAAGAGCTGAGCTGTGTTCAAATAAAGAACGCCGGCAGCGAAGCCACGCGCGACTTCCAAAAGCCTGATCACATTACCACGCTAGATAGGCTAATTCATTGTCCTAGGTAAAAGCCAGGCTTCGGCTCATGATAAGTCTCAGAAATAATAAATATAATATAAATGAAATACTTAAATATCAAAGGATTCTGTGAACCAAGAGTTTTGTTTTAGTAGCATGAATATAACAAAATGTTAATTAAATTAATCACAAACACAATCAAGAGTTACAGTAAATATGTAGATTTGTTTTGATTACATTTTGTTGCCGACTGGAGAATAATTCATGGCTCCTATTGTATTTTCTTTGTAAGTCAATTGTTGAGGCTGACGAACTCATTATTTTGTTTATGAAACATTCATTTAATTTGGGCTCAGTTTTGATTGACACAGGCCAGATAATTTCCTTTTGTTTTTATTATTTGTTACTCTTAGTTCCTTTGTTTGGATTTCGTTCTTATTTTTTGAGAATTCATAATGACGTTATTTTTGGATTTCAGGAAATCTATATTCATTCTAATTAAAGCTAAAATCTTAATATAGTACCTACGCTTACAACAGCAACGCTTTTTTCCTAAAGGGGTAGGCACAGATGTACCTAATGATACTCTGAAATTTTAAGGCAAAATACCAAAGCCAGTTAATTAATTGATGTTAATAAAATACGATTCTCTGTAATGATGCTTTCATCATCATCGTGATATCAGCCTAGTCCTCACCTAATTCTTCAAAATACAATATGTGACGTAGACCCGTTTTAACTATTTACTAAGTCACGCAAAATAATAAATCTTACTTTTGAACATTTATTGCAAAAACCCTTTTGTACTCGCTTGTACTAGTCCTACCAGCACTTTCAATTTGCTCATTGTCTTTGAAAACAATATACGAACGAGAGACTTATATACTGTTTTTTTATTTTAGTGCCCACAAAGTAAAGCTTCATAAAATAAACTAGATACAATTATTTATATTTGTATGAACAACCTTCGCAGTAGTTTATGGGGGATTTTGGGGGAGTGACGTGTTGGATTAGTGGATGTTGTGATTGTTGTCGTTTGATTTATTTCCTTGTTTCCGTGTACTTCGAGAATTTATTACGAGTACAGGAATGAAATTCTTGTACCTATCTTGTTGTTGATTTTGATTACGTCACGTATTCTATCATTAATGAGGTAGGTAGACTAGATTGGCTTACTACACCGATTTGTGGCACTTATCGAAGGAAAAAAAATTATTTGGAATAAACTCTATGGGATCTTGTCACACACAAAGTTTTAATGCTTTCGCGTTCTAAGTTCGGTGTTTTGTATTACGTATTTACGTGGTACTGCTTAACCGATGCGGTTAGAACGTTTCCTGTATGTGTATGTAACGTTATACAACACAGCGAACGCAGAATGCGAACGCAGAATGCGAACGCAGAATGCGAACGCAGGATGCGAATGCAAAACGCATGAACGCGTTCTGCGAGACAGATCCCTAACGCGGTTTTCGCAAGAGACTGCAGTACCGAGTTCTTAAGAAGAGAGTGATCATAGTTTTGAAGGTGTCCATAAGGTACGGTAGCCGTTTATCATTGGGTGTGACGCCAGACGCCATTGTCTTGATATAAAAAGTAGAGGACAATAGATGTTTATGATATTCGTGTGTTATATTAATTGAAATTCTATTGACCGTTTACTATACATTTCATCTCTTCGCTATCACAGACTGGTAGAAGCCATGCTTTGTTATAACGGCGCCGCTATGAATTGCAGGCCATAATTTCACTATCAATATTTGATTTACGAGACAGTAACATCAGTGCTATTTGAACCCGTCTCTTTTTTAATTCAGTTCTATAACTGCTAGCTAGAATAATGAACTCCCCTTATTGGCTTGGTAGTTATCACATCAAACAACTAAGAGCAAGTGCATTGGTAAGTACAGAAAGTTTTTAATACGTCTGGAATTACGGCTTCGTCTATAAACGAGGTTATGTTGAAAACCTGTAGGGAAAGTTCGACTATGGCGTCGTATGGAACTAGACAGGGTTGTCAGACAGTCTACGCAGATTGGTAAACTTTAAGAGGTGTATCTTAATCTATACATAAAGAATGTTAAAATATAAAATAAAATATTATTAATATAAAATTTAACAAATCTTCAAACAATTTGTGGGTATAGGTATAATAGGTAAGGGATGTTATTTTTTATTTTTATTTATTTATTTATTTATTAAGCATACATTGTTATTACAGGTAAGACCCAATACAGCAATGCAGCAACAGAGAACAAAACTAGAAATTAAACTTATAACTAAGACAATCTAGTGTCACCTTCTCAAATTCCGCCATGGAACAGACATGAATGTCCATGAGTTGGCCAACCTCATTAATAATATTTAAAGCCCTGCTTATTAGTGCAAGTTAGTGCGCGATGACGTTATATCAAACACCCTAGTTCTTGGCGCCTGCCGCAGTCTTGTGTTTAGTTATTTAGTAAAAACAAAAAGAAAATATTGTTAGGTATACAATATTTTCTTTTTATAAGAAAAATGTCTAGATATTGTGACAACCCTACAGCTAAGGGTATCTTGACACTGAGTGTAATAATACTTCACAAGTTTATATTCTAGTAAAGTACTTAGTTCGGAATTTATTAAGATTCACAAGCGATTTCGGTTATGAATAGACTCGACACTCACATGTTCCCGAAAGTTTCAGTTGCACAAGGGACTTGCATTAATGTTAGCTGGCATAGTGTCGTTGTGATATACCTTTGCTTACTCGTAAGGGAAAATTGGTTATTACACTTATCATTAACAATACCGTCATCGGGGATTATCACCTCTTTAAAAAAAAAGATAAAAAAGAAATTTATTTGCGAGAAAAATGGTACAAAGTTGCTGTTACAAAATTAGATTCTCATATTTCACCAATTTTGGCGCAAATATTTCATAGATGTTATTATAAGTACCTATCGTTAATAATTTAATTTAATTTAAACTAAAGTTATTTCTTTCCATTTTATTGCATATTTCATAATAATCTCTTAAGCTCATTATGATAGAAAACCCTGGTACAATTTTTAACCGACCCGAGGATCGAACCCTGGATCAGACATTGTAAACACTACCGATGCACTTCAACAGAACTGTGAACATCTAACGGTCAATGAAGTTTCCCACACTGTTATATGAAATCGTTTAAGTTCAGTTGCGGTTTACGCAACGGCATTTTATATCTAAATTATTATGTCACATACCATTCACTCGTCTCGCACTGAGACAATCAGACATACACTGTTTACTATAGATATATTTGCTTTGTTTTATTTTTTTTCTTTGTATTAGTTTTTTTTATTTTTTATTCTTGACTATGTACTATTGTTCCTACTCATGTCACTTAAATGTGGAGAATAAATGTATTTTCTTTCTTCTTCTATATAAATAACCCAAAAATCCTAGGAATCCGGATTGTGAGTACATAACAATCCGTTTCATCATCATCATCATCATCATATCAGCCCAACGACGTCCACTGCTGAACATAGGCCTCACCTAATTTACGCCACTGCGAACGGTCCTGTGCCGCCTGCAACCAACGGCCGCCCGCCACCCTGACCAGGTCGTCGGTCCATCTGGTGGGGGGCCATCCCACGCGGCCGCCACTCGAGATCCTTTTTCCCCCATCGGCCATCAGTTCTACGAGCTATGTGCCCTGCCCACTGCCACTTTAGCGATGCGATTCGGTGAGCTATGTCGACAACTTTAGTTCTCCTGCGGATCTACTCATTTCTGATTCGATCACGCAGGGAAACTCCGAGCATAGCTCTTTCCATCGCTCGCTGGGCGACAATCCGTTTAGTGATGAATTAATAATACATAATGTCACTACCCCAGTCCCTATCTCAATCCGTGGGTGTCGTAAAAGGCAACTAAGGGAGTAACCGCACTGCAAGAAAAGGAAAATTCGAAACAAAAATTATACCAATCCGTTTGGCCAGCGTGGTATAGTAGGCTAAATTTTCTTCAAATCATTCAGATGAGACCCGTGCCCAGCAGTGGGACGTTTATCGGTTGTAGTGATGATGATGATGAACCCATAAAATATTGTTTGACACACACATGGAGTATCATCTCATGTCATCTATATGTGCCTCGAAACTACAATATAAGCACAATCGTATTGTCTCCGTCTAAAATCAAGTCAATTCATGAGATTATAATGACCATCAATGACTTTATGGTAATCTGCTGCATGACATGTCGACTGGTAGCCTAGCATCAGCTGTTATTCAGGTTTAAATGTATATATCTTACCATCATCATCATCATCATATCAGCCGCAGGAAGTCCACTGCTGGACATAGGCCTTCTCAAGAGACTTCCAATAAGGCCGTCTGTACGCGGCCTGCATCTAGCGCGATCCTCCTGTATATATCTGCTGTAATAATTAAAAATCTCTCATTAATTCTTTTTCTTTCATTTATATATTGAAAGACAATGACATTAGGGAGCAAGCCCTTTGTCGCGAGGAACTTAACAAAAATATATAAATACAAGGTATTTTGAAACTCATAATAAAACAATTTGTGGACTGCATAAATAATTAATTTGTTCAATAAAGACATAATCCACTACCTTACGATTAACAGTCACATATTAACAGTAAACAAACTAGCAATCATAGTTACGTATTTAATTATACAAAAATGGTTGTTTGTTTAGTGAAATGTAATCGAATTTCATGGCATACTGCATGCGATGTAGGTATTTATAATAATTAATAGTGTATGGTTGTTTTGCATGGTATATGCGTAATAGACGCCAGCGAAATGTTTCTGTAAACCCGTGATTACGGTTTAGGATTTTTTGGGAGCTATTATTTTACTTATTTTGGATAATAAATATTTGTACAATAATAAAGTAATGTAATGTAAAATTTATTAAAGTAATAAGGTAAATATGTATAGGTAAACAGAACTCTTAAAAATAACTTAATGTTGGGAACAAAATTGATTATGAGCGTACCTACTTACTAACTTTAAAATGCATAATTTAACTAACACTAACTTAGAAGAATAGTTTATATAAATGTACAACCAATTTCAGTATCCGATAAATTAATATATACTTATATTATAGAGCTGAAAAGTTTTTTTGGTTGAACACTATGATCTCAGGAACTATTAGTCCGTTTTACAAAAAATCTTTTAGTGTTGGATAGGCCATTTATCGAGGAAGGTTATAGGCTATATAAAATCGCGCTGCGGCTAATAAGAGCTGAGCAGTGGGCAAATATAGAACGACGTGAGTGAAGCCCCGCGCGACTTGATGTTATATAGCCTACCTATAACATTTCTCAGTGAATGGGCCATCCAACACTAAACAATTTCAAATCGAACCGGTAGTTCCTGAGATTAGCGTGTGTTTCCCCTTATTACAAAATATGGACTAAGTATTAAAGCAGGTTAAAATTGACATAAGCCGTTGTTTTAGTTTCAAATTTAAACCTGGTTTAATGCTTAGTCCGTATTTTTTAATAAGGGGGTTCAGCTTAATAATATTAGTATAGAATTTTATTCAACAAATATAACTAAAATGCTACAGAATAATGTTAAAAGCGTGCAAATGTGGACGCAGCTTATGCATTGCTCACGGTGAATTCAATTCATTATTTAATCAAACCTTGGCATTGCAATTACTGTGCTATGTAAATGAAATTGTAAAATCTTTCACAGCTGTTTCTATATAGCTTTATTTATTGTTGCATCTATGAAATCAAAATTTATTTTATACACAGAGTATTGAAAAAAGACAAAAGAAAGACCGAAAAAACAGCACTTGTTTTTAATTTTAAGAGTAATATAACCCTACAGAAGAATATGTATCCATGTAGTGATGGATTAAGAATACATAATGGGACTACCCTATCTCAATCCATGGGTGTCGTAAAAGGCGACTAAGGGACCTTATGCAAACAAGAGCACTGCGAGAAAAGGAAAATTAGAAACAAACCCTATACCAACCCGTCTGGCCAGCGTAAATTCCCTCCACATTCTGGAGTTGACCCATACCCAGCAGTGGGATCTTTGTAAAGAAAAGAATAGGTATGACAAATTCATTATATTAAAAAAAATATTCAGACGGAGACTCAATGGTTGTACCATTCAGTCTAAAAATCGTATCAAAGATTTTCTGATGGTGGCATTGTAGTGGTAGCTATAAGCTGCAATGGTAAAGCCCTTCGTAATAGCATTATGCCTTAGTAGAACGGAACTTAGTACAATGAACTTTGTTGAGGCAATTTAGAGAAAGTGTTCGCTATTGTGTTGCTATTGGTTGCGCAAGATCTAGCAGTCGATATGATGAATCAATTTGTCGATTATGACGGTCTATTATGTGGGTGGTGGGAAATATTACAAGTTCAAACCACTGTCTTGTCACTTGTGTTTAACAATCAAGTTAGAACTATTATAATAGTTTTTTGTTTTATTATTTTTTTATTTAAAATATATTTAGATACAAGCCCTGATTTGCGACTTAACAAATAACTAGGTATGTGGGAGTGAGGCCTACTCTTTAACCCTATTAATAGTAATATCGATAGATATGTAACTAATAATAAATAATTACTAAAGAAAATTTTATTTGTGCGTGTAGTGACGGAATAAGAATGTTACCACCCCAAGTCAACCCGTGGGTGTCGTAAAAGGCGACTAAGGCCTACAGCAGACAAGCAAAAGCATTGCAAGAAAAGGAAAATTCGAAACAAAACCATATACCTATCCGTCTAGCTAGCGTGGTATAGTAGGCTAAATTCCCTCTACATTCTTTGGAGCAGACTTGTGCCCAGAGGACTTTTATGATTGAAATGATGAATTAGATTTCTTTACTAAAATAACAATCCAAGAGTGACACCTATCTCTGCTCTGTGACAAAACCATATCAAATTGTCTTAACTATTAATTTTAATAGCAATAGCTTCGGATATTTCATAACAAACCCATTATCCCTGTCTACCCTGTAGCTATAAGGATACTAATACCTTTGTGTTATGGACATAGAAAATTGGTTGATTTATGAAGGTACCGTGGTGGGATAAGTATTGAGGTGAAAGGGTGATATATGTGAGGGAGTCAGTAGGTCAGACGTTATTTAGATGGTTATACTTTGTATTTTAGGATATGAATGTACTGATTGGGGTTAAGATGTTTAGATATTATTCCTGTACTCAATTTATGCTAGTTTCGGAGCATTTATTTCCAAAATTATTCTATTAATTAAAAGACCTAGTGGCTTAGATACCTTAAAGATTTTTTGAGAGATCTGTCTAAATATGTGTCACTGGTAGATAAAAAAAATAAACTTTTTCAGCTTCTGTTACATGTATAGAGAGCCGAGAGCTCCCCTAGAGCCCCTAGAGAGCTAAATATATATTTATTTTTATTATTTAACAAATTTTCTCCATATAAATCGAGTAGTTTTTGAGTAAAATGGCTGTGACATACGGACGGATGAGCGGACATAACAAACCATAAGGGTTCCGTTATTGCCATTTTGGCTACGAAACCCCAAAAAAAGCTTTGATAAGATTAACCAACAGAAACTTTGTACAGAGGTAGGACAAAGTGGTTTACCCAAAGAACAGAGATAGGTTTTTTGAAGTGGAGAAACCGGCTCAGTTTGACTTCCGCTCAAACTGAGCCGCTAGCCTGGTAAAGTACCTCTACCTTACAAAATACCGCAGGCATATTATTTTGTGTCTAGTGAGCTTTTTCAACCAAAAAAACTAATACTCGAAATGTATATCACAATTCCTGCGATACCAATATTCAAATTAAAATAATAATAATCTTCGAGGTTTAATCTTCGATACTCTGTCAATCAACTTGAACAAATAGCCGAGACCTTCCTATCTTGAGTGAACAGGCACATCGTTTATTGAAAAAAACTCTGTTCAACCGTAAAATTGGTTGTCTGCTATAACTTGTAGTGAGTTAGTAAATAGACTATAAATTGGTTAGTCAATTGATTGGGTGACCTTTTTGTCTGGCTACAGGGTGTTTATTAAATAACAAGCTTTTTAAATAGGTATTCGGATGATAACTTCGTTTATAGCGGTCCAAAGTGATCGTATATGTTATGCAAGCCTGAATTTTAAGAAAATGTTATACACTGGTACATTGAAAACGGCTTTATCGCTTTGGATGTAAAATATTTGTTCCTATTGCACCCAGGACAAATCTTTGTGTGATGAGCATAAAGGTTTCTTCTGTGTCTGGGTGTAATTTATTTATAACTAGCTGTATGTATTTACAAAAAAAAATGTATTTAAGTAGTTTATCAGTTGTTTAGTACCCATAACACAAGCAAATATAATTGCTTACTTTGGGAATAGATGGCGCTGTGGGAATGTGGTAGAATATTATATTATTATTATATTATTCAGGTTTATACGTGGTTGTTGATGTTTTACCTGAAAATAACCCTTACGTTAGCCTATTTGATCCCACTACTGGGCAAAAGCTTTCCCCCATAATTTAAACTATTAAAACAACAACGACTTTTACAAAAAGCAAATATTCTTTAAACGTGAGATAACATTAGGATAATAATAGAGCACGCATATAGGGACAGTTATAAAGATAAATTGAAATAATGATTATAGAATATACTCGAAACCAAAATGCTTGTAAATTATGGTTATAGAAAGAGATGCCTTTATGATGGGCTATAATATAAACTTACCCTGAGCACCTTCTTCGATCTCTAAGGCCCCCGTCTCGAAGAACCTCGAATGAAAAACTATGAAATGTAATGTAAGTACCGTATTTGGGGTTCTTCGGTATGGGAGCCTCAGGGATCGGGGTACTCAGGGCTTAACCCTTTACGATTACAAGTGAAAGAGTTAAAAAGTTATGTTAAAGCATGTAGAAGATATAGATAACTACGATAATTGACACAAACATGGCGCGCCTCCAAAATTTCAAAATGTTTGAAAGTGTTTGTGAATAATAATAATAATATTCTACCACATTTACACAGCGCCATCTTGTCCCAAATTAAGCAATTATGCTTGTGTTATGGGTACTAAACAACTGATATACCTACTACTTATATTATTTTTTTTTGTAAATACATACCTACATATTATAGATAAATTACACCCAGACACAGAACAAACCTTTATGCTCAACACACAAAGATTTGTCCTGAGTGGGGATCGAACCCACGACCTCCGGTTTAGCAGTCAGTGTCACTAACCACTAGACCAACAGGCCAGTCATATCAGTCATACCAGTTTGTAAGGTATTTATCTATGGGAAATTGTTATCCTGATAATAAAATTATTATTATTATATCATATTTCATTCAGAATGTATTTACAAAGCACCACCAAAACTCACAACACATGTGTGCGTGCTCAGTTCCGTCAAACAAAAACAAATCTAAGTTTTTTTTTTCGCAATGATAGTGATTACACAAATTCAAACGGTAATTTGGAGGGGCCCCCCATGTCATCGTAGTTTGTCTATATGTATATTTTGCGGCCGAAAATCGCGTGTACCCATTGCATGTCTAGCTGTGGTCTCACTAGATGGTTAATTAGTTGCAAGCAATTTCCGCCGTCATCATCGACCGGCAACATTGCCAACTAAAATATTTCATGCACATACTCGTAAATGGTTAGGTACATTATACTTTATGAGTTCTAAAATGTTTCTAAGCAATCATCTGGAGGATTTGGTAGCTAATATCTAGGAAATTTTATGATCCAATATTATTTTATTGAGTAGCTTTTTGCTAAGTGGTTGGGGATTGTTGGTTGAAAGTTTTTTATTGAAAGTCATGATTACATTGAGTTTATGAATTTAACATTAGTTATTTAGAAGATTAATAAACTTTACGGGACAAATCTATTCAACACGGAACACTGGTATAAGCTACAAACACCGAGCTAAGATATTCGGAAGTCCCAGAAATTGTCTAAAATAAAGAGTACATATGGCGACATTTTTAAATGAAAATAGTAATAATCCGGTACAGCGATAAAAATCATTTGGAAGCCTTCACTTTAATAATATTTATACAAATTGTATCATTTCATTTTGTAATAAAATGCCTGCCTATATGAAAAGCTCTCTGAACGAAGGAACAAAATGCCCTAAGCAACATTGTAATATCCTAGAAGTAATTTAGATAATTAGCCTTAGAAACAAAGTAAATATATATACTTATACCTGTATCTTGTTCACAAGGACAGATAAATAATAATCTTTCTTGATTCATAACAAGATCGTTAAGGCGAAGGGCAAGTGACAGAAGTATTTTTTATTAAAAAGGAGATCTCGAAACCATGTTATGCAATGTATAATAGTTATCTATACTTCTATTATAAATTGGTATCTTTTTAAGCTAAACCACACTGCGGCCAATAGGAGCTGAGCAGTGGTCAAATAAAGAACTAAGGGAGTGAAGCCCCGCCCCATTTTTTTGTAAATATTTTCATTTTCAACTTTCTCTGTCACCGGCGATGTGGTAATTTGATTTGATTTTGATTGGTTGTTAACTCAATTTTTTTCAAGTCTTGTAGTGTAAAGGTTATAAGGGTCGGCATCCATGTCCATTGGCCATCAGGCGAGCCATATGCCTGTTTGCTAAGATCATTAGTATAAAAAATTCCTCTCCATTTTGTCAGAGACCGGTACTTACTCGTATTATGCCAGATAATAAGAACTCTTAATTGATGATTATCCCAGTCGGATCAACAAGATCAAATTCTCCGAATGATATAGGTATCTTTCCTATTAAGCTCGTGTCAATAACCCTCAAATTGTAAGGGTGCGTTCTTACAACGAAAATTATTCGCACGTTCGTAACAACGCGGGTCAGTCACGAGCCTTTTTCATAATTTATCTTCCTTATGAAACATTCTATTTATTGGTGGAAACCGCATCAAAATTCGTTGTGTAAATTAGAAGATCTAAGGGTATAGAGAGATACTATGTATAAGGATTTATTGATGGACCGACGACCTAGTAAAGGTTGCGGGTGGCCGTTGGATGCGGGCGGCACAAAATCGCTCGCTGTGGCGGAAATTAGGTGAGGCCTATGTTCAACAGTGGACATCATTGGGCTGAAATGATGATAAAGATTTATTTAAACACTTTCATGCACTTTAAAGTACAGAGGTGTGTTTGTAAAGGCATTATCTACTAGCCAAGTCGTAGGTACAAGTAGAGTAACCAAAGAAATGAAGAAAGAAGAAATTGTTGGATGTTCAGTGACACCGTGAGGTTTGTGTGAACGCTCCCTTCGACCAAATAGCTTGTCATACTTTTATTTTATATATATTTATTTGGTACATTCTGAAGGTAAGTATATTTTCTATGAATTATTTCTGTAGCCTTGTTCAGGTGAATCGTAAATGTGTTTACAAAATGGTGGACATTTCTGGGAAAAATGTAGATACCCAAATATCGACTTGTATCTTGAGATAGGCTATAAGTACTTCTTTGAATTAATTTGGAATTAAGAGTTGTTAAATTAGAAGGTCCAATTTAATATTAGATATTGCTTTGATGAGGAAAATTGGACGTTAAATTATTTTTATTCCTTCGATTTAGGATTAAACAAACATTGAACTTTTTCACGAAATATTTTTCGTGAAACGTTTAAACATTGAAAGTGTGTACTGAATTTAAAATATTGCTTATAAAAACGAAATATTCTCCTTTAGTGGCTCAACAACTGTCGTACAAGAGTCCTAGGTTTGACTCCCAAGTCGCCTTTTTACGGTTCAGCTCAGATGCAAAGCGAAACCGCTCTTTAAAGTTAATTTATTAGAATGTAATTCTAGACTAAATAAAAGCTGCCTCAATTTATATTCAAGACTATTCTGTACTTTAAACTCACACTAATATAATTTTAATTGTTACAGGTAATGAGCTGTTTTGAACTAATTTACTCCAGCACACTTCGTGTGAATACGGTAAAATTAATTTTAAATCCTATTCCCTAGAGATAAGCTCGGCTTTCATTTGCCTGTGAAATTGTTTTTACTCTGCTAGAATTTCTAACAGACAGTGTACCTTAGTGCATTTTCTTTTAATAAAGGTTTCACATTAAGAAGAGGTCTATGGTCCATGTGAGGGTAAATTATACGTTGAACTATCACTCTTCTTCATTTTCAGACAGTTGTAAGAAGCGACTGGCTGAACAAATCGCAATACACTTATGCAATAAAAATCTGTACATGTAGTACAGATTTTTATGCCGAGTTATCCTCTCTGCCTGATAGAAGTAGAAGAAAATCCAGCTCTTGTGAGGATAGAGTCGAGTCTAGCAGTAGAATATCAGTCGTAGAACTCTCATTGTTGGATAAAAGAATCCTCAAAATATTTCTAGTCACACGGGGTTCAGCTCCCGTCGTTCTTTATTTGACCACTGCTCTGTTCCTATTGGCCAAAGCGTTATGTTATATACTCGTATATAATAACCTTCCTTAATAAATGGGCTATCCAACACTAAAATAATTTTTCAAATCGGACCAGTAGTTTTTGAGATCCTAGCATTTAACCAAACAAACCAACTTTACAGCTTTATAATTAATATTATCTGTAATTAGATTAGTACCTATATTAGTATTAGAAGATATGATGTAGATTTGTTGGCTCCTTGATCTATAAATGTATTCCAAAACAATTGCTTGAATTGCAACAAAGTAGTTCTCTAGCAATTTCAAAGACATACTATTACAAAGAAACGTTCTGTTAAAATGAATGTAATTAATTCGTAAAGCTTTAACTCATAAACTGGTTAATTGTGGCAAGTAGGTTTATACATAGATAATAAAATTTATACTCTGAAACTTAATTCTGCCTTCGTTAGGTAATGAAATTAGAACAGTTTCGTCTCACTTTTTTATACCGAGGATATCATAAATAGTAGAAAACAGACTTCGGTTATCGTCTTTTTCCTCTGTCTCACTTTATCATATCTTATTAAAGCCATATTCATCATACATTATCATTGTTGTCACATTCAAAAATGAAACAATATTATAGCCATGTCGAAAACATCATCTAAAATTTTTATTCCTTCTTCCCTTCAAATGAATCAAATATTTTGTTCATAATACACACGGTAACCCTGCTCACAAACAAACAAAAAGAACTATATCACTCATCATCAATGACATAACTTCTAACCGAAAACCAATAAAACAATCTACAGATGACACAGAAACGCTCCAATCACATCTGAAACTCGGAAAGTTTTCTTAGAAACTTGTCACATAATGATAAAGCGCCCACTTCTCATAAAATCAACAGATTTTATACGAAAAACATTACTTACAGAACTTTATTTACTGCTGAAGATGCACACGAACCTATTATTATTTTAGAAGTATTGCAGGGCTTCGCTCCTGTCATTCTTTGTTTGGCGACTGCTCAGCTCCTATTGCTGGCAGCGTAATATTATACAACTTATAGCCTTCCTCGTTAAACGGGCTATGAAAACACTGTACGATTTTTTAAATCGGACCAGTAGTTCCTGAGATCGCGTCAAACAAACAAACTCTTCAGCTCAATAATATTAAAGTATTGATTAACGGTATGTGCTAACTACTGCCCATGGCTATGAGTTATCTCCAACTATATAATCATCACGCGCTTTTGTCTAAGGGGTAGGCAGAAATGCATCTATCCCACATTTGGCCAGCTGTTAGTTCCCATCTCATAGGAGGCGAGCCTATTCCTATTACCCGGATACATTTCCAACTTAGGGCTGATGTTCAGAATTTCAGGGCTGAAAAACTCAATATCGTTTTGGTCCGACCCGGGAATCGAAGTGCTGTGCTCTTGTCGGCTTAAGGTTACTTACTCCCTTAGTCGCTTTTTACGACATCCACGGGTTCAAATGGGGTAGTAACATTACGTACTCTTAATTCGTCACTACTCAAACATTCTGCTTAAAATAAAACAGAAAACCGCTGCGTCCAACATTACTAGCAACTTACGTTATCTTGAAAAAATAATTTTCCAAAGAAAGCAATCTAAGGGAAAAGTTTTTCCGTTAACGAAAACAGATATATGTCAAGTCCGGGATTTGGAAGGTCGCATTCGTCATTGAGGAAATCCAGTGAACCTTGATAAGGATGTAACTGGAGGCTTCGACAATAAATCGTTCAGTGACTAAATGCTGGATTACGGGAAGGTACTTCTACTGATATTATTGAAAAACAGTTTTGTTTGAACTAAATTCGGGGTGTCTTAAAATAGACGATGCGTAGGCTTGATTCACAGGGAAATTCCATTACTCTTATCTGTTTATATTAGGAATGATCTTTTACTGTATACGTGCATAAATTTCCAGAGGCTTTTTTGTAAAGCACCTTTTATTAGAGTGTGATTGATGTCAAAAATATAACCTACTCAATATACTTATGTGATACGTTTCTGTCAATTAATTTAGAGTACAGCGCCATGCCATATTAGGTTATTTTTAGCTATAAACAGGGTTGAACGCATATAAACTTATAATGAGCATGAGTTTTTAACTATAAAGGAACACTTGAGAGAATTTTTGGAAATTTCTCCAAGGGGAAAATTGCTGCTGTGTCGATTACCCAATTCGATGAGGAAGTAGCCGCGGGCTTCAGCTAGTACTTTAGCTTTTTCAGCTTGTAGTTTATTTGCTAGTATTTTCAGCTTTTAGCTTGTACTTTATTACTTGTTAGCATCTGCCCACACCTTTGCCAGCCTGGTATAATCCACCTGTATCCCAGCTTTCGTATAGATCTTTCTGTTCAGATTCTCCAGGTAGGCAGCGGATTGGCTGTGCCCCTAGCATCTCATCGTCTGCCAATTTAGGCAAAAAAAAAAAGTATATAGATTCTTTCAGCTGTACGCGATTCAGTAACCAACATCCCTAAATCCTAATTTTAACATTTATAATAATATTTTTTTTTTAGTTTTTTAAAAATATCAACTAATCCAAATTTAATATTTTTCTTTGACTAGTAGCACAGTGATATAATCAAATAAATAAGTATTAAGCTTTTTTCTACTGAAGCTCTGTTCACGGTTTTTCCTTTGTAATCTGAATGCAATTTCCAATTTAAATTCACAATAAGAAAATGTCTGAGCAAGTAAATTATTAACTTCTCGGTTCGGTTTATCTTTGCAGATTTCATGCTTGCTTTTCGTTTCAGATACCAATGAATAAACAAATAAATTATGTAGATACTATTTATTAATTAAAATTTTTACTTGTACTCTTTGATGCACTAAATTTGTAATTAACTAATGGGAGCTTAACCCCAGCGTGATTTCTAGAGTATAGTCTATCTATGTGCCAAATTTTATACAGATCTTTTCAGCCATTTTCGCAGGATTGATAAACAAACTTTCATTTATAATATTATTAGGATTTCCTTTTTTAAATCATTTAGGCCAATTAGGTACCTAAAGGCGTATGTGAAGAGATTTTAGGTCCGATCCCTGGGTCAGGCAAATCGATTTTGGATTAGTGGAGTTATGAAATTTTCAATATTAGCCCCGAATTAGAAAATGTGACTGAGAATATGTTTTTTATAACATGGGATCTAACTTAGCTAGTGAAATATGGGTGTAACGCACCTCTGCTCATCCCTTCGGGGTATAAGGCATGGTGTTATGTTAATAGATGGCTTCAACAGAATATCTTAGTTAACATTATACGTGACACGTTTGTAGGCAGGAAATATAACATAATTCGATTAAAGTTATTGAATTTCTACGGATTTGTCAACAAGATTATTGAAATAGTCTAGTCAAGGTCTCGACCTTCATTTGACCGCTATTCTGTGACTACAACCTGACAGCATTTTCAGTCGAAAATTCCACTTTTTAGTTTTCAACCTTATAACATACAATCTAAGATTCAAATTGCATCAGACAAATATTATCTAAAGGCATTTAGCGACTGAAGATACGATAGGTATGCTTGAATCCCTGGTCGGTCTATACGACCACAGCCTTCAGTGTCACAGAAGGTTGAGATACGTAATTGTATAGTATTACTTGTGGTAGTGTAACTTGTTTATAGCCGGAATTATAATAAGCCAATGAAATATGAAGGGATCAGATGAATTTATCGAGTTTTGGCTACCATTATTGGAAAATATTGGACGTTTTTCGATTTATTTTTACTTTAAACGTAGTTCTTTGTGTACATAAAAAGCTCTTGTCATAGAATTTTACACTTTTTAGTTCAATAATGTTTTGATTAAGATTGATAAAAGGG
Source organism: Laspeyria flexula (assembly GCA_905147015.1). Lineage (NCBI taxonomy): Eukaryota > Metazoa > Arthropoda > Insecta > Lepidoptera > Erebidae > Laspeyria > Laspeyria flexula. The sequence continues at coordinate 2,054,767 of LR989964.1, read as the reverse complement.
TGTAGGTCAGTCTGGGCAGTTTTTCTTGTTGTTTGTTGTAAGTAAATTGTCTTCAGAACTAAAAATAGGGGGAATCATTTTGCTGGTTGTAAGAAGACTTTGTCTGCAGTACAGAGCTTACATTTTAAGATAGTTAGCTTAATGTCTATTTGGCATTACCAATGTATTCATTAAGTCTTAAGTATTAAGATTCATTGTCAGCTTCCTTTGAACTTGAATTAAAAGTATCCATTGCATACCACGGTCCACGAACGACAGCCTCCATGTTTTGTTTTTTTAAATAAAACTGTTTCTGCTAGTATTTCCATTGGTTAGTTCAATAAATTTTCATCGGGTATTTCACCCTGAGACATTACTTTTTCTAAAGGACGCACAATCATTTTTTGTCCAATACTGAATCGTCAACAGCGCGGCAGCGCTTCAGTTCGCTAATTGGTTGAAAAAGCTTCGGACTGTCGGAAACTGGAATTGTTACATTGACATGTGTCTGTGTGTCACAGACTTTGGAACACAAACGTGTCGATTTTGTTGTAGTTGAATAATATATTGGTATCTGAATTCATTATTCATTATTCCGTTGGATGCGAGCGGCACAAAATCGCTCGCTGTGGCGGAAATTAGGTGAGGCCTATGTTCAGCAGTGGACGTCGTTGGGCTGATATGATGATGATGATGATCTGAATTCTGGACTCAGTCTGTTTAGGTTTAAAGAACGCTATTACTCAAAAGAACATTACAGTCCACTTAATGAGCACTTTCATGTACATTTTACTTAATTTATTATAATTTTATATAATTATTAGTAACATGCAATCTTATAAATATTATATATGTTATGTACTATATTTAATTTATTTAGGTAATCATCATTTATAATCACTTCAATGACTCGAAAAAGCCGATGGTAATCACTGCATATTATAAAACGTCTGTACCTATGTATGTTTAGATCTTTAGAACTACGCAACGGATTTTAATGCGGTTTTCACAAATAGACAGAATGATTTGTGAGAAAGGCTTATAGGTATATTAAATTGAGTGATATCTAGGTGGATTATTTTATATTATGAAAATAAAGTCTAATATCATCATCATTATTATTTCGTAATATTAATGTATTTATTTATTATTTTATTAATTTGTTGGTTTTAGTATATATTATTACTGATATACTTACTAAGTTTTCTTTTAAAGACAGTTTCTCTCTATCTTTCAAATCGGAAAACTTAAAAATACTAAAAATAACTAATCAATCAATCACTACAACCCATAAAGGCCCCACTGCTCGGCACGGGTCTCCTCCAAACTGTTTGGAGGGAATTTGACTGACCTGTTGGCACAGTGGTTAGTGACTCTGACTGTTAAGCCGGAGGTCGTGTATTCGATTCCCACCTAGGACAAATCTTTGTGTGATAAGTATGATTGTTTGTTCTGTGTCTGGGTGTAATATATCCATAATGTACTTAAAAAAAAATACATTCATGTAGCATATCAGTTGTTTAGTCAAATTGTCTATGTACTTTTTTCTTACACAGACTTTTTGTTATGTATAAAAATATGTCTCATATTTGTATAAACTATCTGTTATTTCTGGTGAATAAATTAACATTAATAATATTATTGGTAGTACCTTTTCTCAATATAAATAAATGAACAGATTTTTCCATTTCTTACATTCATATAAATTCACTTCACCGTAATAAATTCCACCGTCTGCAAACGTTTCCAGTATTCATACCACTATTTTTCTTTCAAACATCTTCAATAATCGTAACTAGCGAACCCTTTTGCTCCTTCTACTACTACGAGTTGCCTGACTATTATAATATATCTAGAACGTAATTATTGGAGCAAATGTAATCTTCTTAAAGCTGCATCCATATAAAGTTGAATTTATGATGCAACGTTTACCAACTGACACAATTCATAAGCTTGTTAAATGAAATGGTGGCATTATGTTTAGTTCGCATTTTACTTGTGTACAGTTTTGACTGCACCTGTCCTATGTTGTAGTTACTAGGTTTACGCTTAACATGGTATAATTGTTATAGATAACAATTTATCTTTGCCAATTATGCTTATTATTATATAAATCCGTGTAGTGATGGATTAAGAATACATAATGTCACTACCCCATCTCAACCCGTGGGTGTCGTAAAAAGCGATTAAGGGAGTAACCAGCAGATAAGAGCACTCAGCAAGAAAAGAAAAATTCGATATAAACCCTGTACCAACCCGTCTGGCCAGCGTGGTATAGTAGGCTAAGTTCCCTCCACATTCTTTGGAGGAGAGCCTTGCCCAGCAGTTTGACGTTTATGGGTTAAAAAAAAAAGAGATAATTGGAAGTTACTCCGCCGGCAAGAGCGCAGCTCAAGCTTAAATCAAGCATAATTCATCATCATCAATTAATTATGTTTGACTTAAAATCTTTGTAATTTTAGCCCAAATCTCTCTGTCTCTCTCTCTCTTCATCTAAGAGCTGCGCTCTTGCCGGTGGAGTAACTTCCAATCATCTCTTTTTTCGATACGAGAGCACCCAAATTTCTATTTTTCTTTAATTTAAATGGTACATAATTCTTAGCTTTGCTCTCTTTCTTATATTTATAATTCTTTTATAACCTGAGTTATTTTTGGTTTGGTTAAACTAAAATTCTGGTTCAACGAGTGTAAAACACAAGGATAACTGAAATCAGCTGTCATATTTGCCTTTGTAAACAATGATGTTACAATAACATCATTGTTTGTAAACGCATTTTGAATGCATGTCAGCGTATGTGGACGCAGCTTTAATATGTTTGCTAATACTTTAGATAACTTGTTATGAAGGTCTAAATTATTTGAAGAGCAGTCGTTATCTGTTGAACACTTCCTCCATGATGTAATTAATCTCACTTGTTATTGAGATTCCATTGTTATCTAACGGTAGGTCATTGTCAGATATAGACGTCAGTATACAGGGGGCTTACTCTGAATTTCGACATTCGAATGTTCGGTTTTGATGTGGCTGTCAAATGCAAGGCAATTTAGATGTAGTCGCTATCACTTTCGAATATTTGACAGTGACATCAAAAACGACTAATCGAATGTCGAAATTTAGAGTAAGCCCCCTGGAGCATTAACTTTAAACGAAATAGAGCGGCCCCATGTTTAGTTACGAAGGAATACTCGTATTACAGATAAAATCTCACTTCCGGGAATATTGGTGACTGGGAAGACTGGCCTGTTGGTCTAGTGGTTAGTGACCCTGACTGCTAAGCCGGAGGTCGTGGGTTCGATCCTCACCCAGGACAAATCTTTGTGTGATGAGCATGCAGGTTTGTTCTGTGTCTGGGTGTAATTTATCTATAATATGTATGTATTTACAAAAAAAAAATGTATTTAAGTAGTATATCAGTTGTTTAGTACCCATAACACAAGCAAATATAATTGATTAATTTGGGACTAGATGGCGCTGTTTGAATGTGGTAGAATATTATTAAATCCTATATCTGTCACTATATTAACCATTGCATGTTTGAATGTAGGGGTAAACTTCGAAATTATTAATTAAATTTTATTGAAATTTTACATGGAAATAGTGTAAGACATGAAGAAAAATCATCATTACAACGCAAGAATTAATATCCCACTGCTGGGCACGGGTCTCGTCCAAACACAAATCCCATTATTACCCTCCATATTTTTTAAAGCATCGTTACCTTTTCTTAGAAATTTCGCATTTTATTAATAGGTACTGTCAGCAACAAAAAGAGCTGAACATAATAATATCCAAAATTTACTTATTTTACTTATTCTGTGCCGTACCTAGCACACATAAATTATTTAATAAAACTAGTGCAAAAATTGAATTTACGATGATAATAATTCAATTCTGCCACTAATCTTGTTAAGAATTTTATTTATGCCTAACGCATGCAAGCTAAACGCACGTTACTGTATACATACGTTTAGAAATTATGGACAGCTAGAAGTCGCGCTGGGTTTCGCTGCCGTCACTTTTGTTTGTCCACTGCTCAGCTCCTATTGGCCGTAGCGTGATGTTATATAGGCTATAACCTTCCTCGATAAATGGGCTATCTGACACTAAAATAATTTAGCAAATCGGATCAGTAGTTCCTGAGATCCTAGCGTTCAAACAAACAAACTCTTTAGCTTTATAATATTAGTATAGAATATGCTTAACTGCCTCAGTGGCGCAGCGGGAAGTGTATACGACTGCTGTGCAAGAGGTCCCGGGTTCGATTCCCGGGTCGGGTGAAAATGGTATTGGACTTTTCTAACATGAAATGCCAGTATTGAGATTTTCCCAGAGTTTGGTAAACAAATGATCTCGGTAGATGACAATAGGCTCGCCCCCTATTTCATGGGACCAAACATAGCTGGCGAAATGTGGGTGTGAAACACCTCTGCCTACCCCTTCGGGGAAAAAGGCGTGAGCTATGTATATGTATAGATTATGGACAGTTACTTCTGTTGCTGACTGTACCCACTATTGAATTTTTTTAGCAATAAATATTTCTCCTCGTTATGTTTTCAAAGAATCGCTTTTTTACCCACGACGGAACGGAAACGGTATATGTGTTTGGGGTGAGAGGCTGTGTGTTTGTGTGTTTGTGTGTTTGTGTGTTCCAACATAATGCCTTATATCACGGAAACGGTTTGACCGATTTAGATGCGGTTTTCTGTAAAGTGTGTGCGGCTCTGGGGGACAGGTTATTAGATAGGTGTTATGTTAATAGCTCGCCAGGGGGCGCTACAATACACTGATTTCGTTGAATCCTTTGTGCCCTCCTATCTTTAAAACGATTAGACTGATTTCGATACGGTTTTCTGTAATGTATTTGTGATTTATCGAGGATTGTTTTTGGATTCAAGATTTTGTATTTTTTCGCCAGGGGGCGCTGCAATAGACTAGGCAAACCTATGTTGATTTCGTTGAAACATTTGTGCCCTCCTATCTTTAAAACGATTAAAGCGATTTCGACACGGTTTTCTGTAATGTATTTGTGATTTATCGAGAATGATTTTTGGATACACGATATTGTATTTTTTTGCCAGGGGGCGCTGCAATAGACTAAGCAAACTTATGTTTACAGTTATCTGTAAAATAATTAGACCTGTTACTGTATAAGGACTCGTAGCACTGTAGTACTGAATATTGATTACACTCATGAGGTTAAGCAACTTCGGATAAGGTCAGTTCATAGATGGGTGACCGTTTATGCAATTTTAGGGTTCTGTACCTCAAAAGAAAAAAACGGAACCCTTATAGGATCACTCCGTTGTATGTCTGTCTGTCTGTCCGTCTGTCTAGAATATTTTTCTCAAGAACGCATAGAGGTATAAAGCTGAAATTAATATCATTTACTTGGGTCTGCAAACCCTCGGCGTAAAATAAAAAACAAAATTCTAAGTTAACGCAATCAAAAGATACAGCCGTTTATGCTCCATTTTTGACGATTTATCTTGACGATCATAATCTATAGGGTAGTTACCGTTGACCTAGAATCATGAAATTTGGCCAGAAGCAATAACAAGTTGCACAAGTAAAGGAAAAAATCCGAAAACCGATCTCGTGTTGTTATATCACTGAATATTAGTACTGAGGTATACAATGATAAGCCTAAAAAAAATTAGTAAGAGTGAAAGTTTATTGACTGACGTTATATAAACACCTACCTACCTTATTTATTCTAACTTATAGGTATCCCGTGCTCGGGGTGTAACCAAATTTTCATCGTTTTTGCGATAGGACGCACCGTTTTCGAGATACAAGCTATTATAGGTGGAAATCTGCGCTAACGCCGAAGGCAGTCCGGCTACGGCAATCAATGTGCGATAGCTAAACTTAACACCCCCCGATTCAGAGTAATCCGAATCGGACTGGTTAGGTTAGGGTTATTTTTTTTTTCAAACCACCCAGAAGTAGGAGCCCCGCTAAGCGGGGCTCCGGCGACCTTTGTGCGACGGATGAGCACACAAGTCAACAAAAAATAAAATATATATAATATAGTCGAAGCTCCATGCAAATTCCATTCATTCTAGAGCTTAGGTACATGGAAAGATAAGGCGCTCATTAAAAAGTTTAAAATAAGAAAATTAAAATGATAATTTCAAGTTATAAGACTTACTGCAACAGTAAATTAAAAAAAAATGTGTTTGTGCTATAACTTAGTATAAAACTTTTATTTATCTGTCAAGGTTCTTAAAATTTTATACGAGTTACTTACAGTTAGTAAGATAGGGCGCTCTTTGAAAATATTTAAAATAAAAAACAAAATTAAAAATTTTGAAAAAACCCACGACGATAACATCTATACAAAATAAGAAACGTAACATATAAAAAGGTTTAAATAACTTTATTTTAAATCCCCGACGAAAAGATAATAGCGTAAAAACAATCCCAAGAAAATTCGTCGGGGGCAGCCAATATCATTACTGTTTCTAGTATTAAATATATATTGTAAACTAAATATTGTTAATAATTAGGTAGGTATCAAATACATAAAACGGCAATACTTTTGTTCATTTCAAGTCAGGGTAAGGCAGCCCCCGACGGATTTTCTTGGGATTGTTTTTACGCTATTATCTTTTCGTCGGGGATTTAAAATAAAGTTATTTAAACCTTTTTATATGTTACGTTTCTTATTTTGTATAGATGTTATCGTCGTGGGTTTTTTCAAAATTTTTAATTTTGTTTTTTATCAATAAGGTTTTATTGAGATAAAAGCATTTGATTTATAATTCGTACAAAATTTTCTGTCATAGCCACATTGCGCATAATATAGACAGGCAAAGGCCCTTAGTAACAGGCTCAAGATACATTAGGTAATATTGAACTAATGTTTGTTCTATTTGAGAGTAGTATCTCTAGAATACTAATCGGGTAGTGTTATTTAAAAGTTCCATAACATAACTTTTACCGTCAGCCTGTTCAATTTTAATGATTAATGCCCTCTCTCTACAATGTCTCCTGTCTAAACAAACTTATTTATTCTGCAAACACCCAGACTAAGGCTTATTGTTTGCATAACATTACAAACATGGTTACATATTAATCAAATTACTACTTAATGAAGCCACTATTTGAATAAGCTTCATAATATATTAGCTGCTAATTGAATGCTATTTACAATAGTTATTATTTAAATTAATATCCAATAACTATGTTTATTGTCGTAACTAAAATTATATTATTCTTGCCATAGTGATTTTGTTTGTTTATGGTTAGATAGGCCTAAATGGATGCTCTTTTCTCAATTTATAATCTTTAAACTTCAGATTAGGGGAATAGTCATAATCTTTATTTCATATAGATTAAATACATGATAAAATCTGCCTAAGGCCAGTTCACTGAAAAGGATGAGTTCTAAAAAGAACTTAGTCGGAGCGAATAGCTGCTAGTAGTCCGTGTATGGCGAATATCAATTTTGTACATATTAACCGGACAAAACTCCATTTTTTATTATTAAAGTGGCAGACGAGCAGACGACTATTTCATTTGGAAATACTGTGTGTGCGTATATAAAAAAACATTGTCACTGTGGAATGCGTCACTTGCAGAAATTCAGAATCAGCCCAAATCACTACAATCACCGGTTAAGGCATAGACATTTCTTTAAAGAGATCTCTTATTGTAACTTGATTGAGTAATTTCCAACGTGAAGACGCAACTGAATACTACGTATAAAGAAAACTTCTTAAACTTCCAAAAGAAAAAAACGTCTAATATTATAGCACTTAAACGTAAGTGGTCTCAATCTATTCTACGTTCGAAATATATGAAACCGTAACATATTTTACGGATGATCCCCTGCAAAAAGGCGGTGAAATGACTTACGTTAAATAGAAGGCAAAAACCAAATAACGTTCACTTTCAAAGCACCGGTCGTACTGTAGAACCTATTTATATTTAGGCCTTGACATCAGCGGAAAATCACCCCAAGTACATTGGTATGACGACACATTTTCCTAAATGTGTTGGAAATAAAATTGACACGATAATTTTTAAGCAATTTTCCTTAAAAGTATGAACATGTAACCGCACTTTTAAAACAGAGCCTAAATCTATACTAATACTCGTATGCTATAAGAAGAGTTTGATTGTTTGATTGAACGCCAGGCCGATTTAAAAAAATATTTTAGTGTTGAATAGACCATTTATCGAGAAAAGTTATAGGCTATACAACATCACGCTAAGGCCAATTAGAGCTGCTCAAGGTTTAGGTAAATTTATTTATTACTGATGTAATGTATAGGAATAAATAGAAACGAACACCGCGTACGACGTACGGTGGTGGGAGCGTGGCGAGTGAGAGCTCGCCGCGCACTTACTAGCTTTACTTACTAGCCGGCCGCCGCGGTGGGCGGTAGTCTCTCTGAACAAACTACTGTTTTATTTAATACCTTAAACTCTTAGAGTACCTATATCTGATTGTGGCCTTAAGTACCTACATAGTAGCAGACGTCACAACTACCATCAGAAATAAATCGGAGCAAAAATAATAGATACTCTGAAAATTTTAACCTAAATGGACTTTCTACATAAAGTAACTATTTGTTTTTCATCTACAAAAAGAATAAAATAAACATTGCTTTAATAGCTTTTGAATTTGTAATCAGAAATATGAATTGTTTATATTTTTTTATTGAATATGGATTCTCAAATATTGTTTAAAACAATGTTTGTCTGTTGATTGAGATTGAATGTCACAACGTATTTGTATAATAGAATTGGTATAACTATTACCAGTATTAGAAAATCCATCCACCAACGACCATCTGCTAACGGTGAAGGAAAACATCGTGAGGAAACCCGCATACCCTAGAAGTAATTCTATGAGTATGTCTGATCCACCAACCCGCACTAGGCAAGCGTGAGTGGATTAGGGCCTAAACCCTCGCAGCTCTCTTGTTAGAGGGGAGGAGACCCGAGCCCAACAGTGGGACTTAATGGGTTGCTGATGTAGTTAGCTTACGTTTAGTAATATCTAATTGCAGCAAAATTGCGTGTAGCCAAACCAGCAAAATCATTGCTTCAAACCATTTGCTACAAATCCAGCCGCAAAATAAATTTATGATTGCATGCGACCGCTTATCTACTTAGCATACAAGTAACAATCAAGACAAATTTCATGCAATTTCACTTACAAATACATTGCAATTTTGAGCCTAATTTAATAGCATATTTCCAGCTGCTACTAAATTATGACAAGTAAGAATAATCGCAACGTTAGTGGCCACTCTGTAAAGCTGAGTAGATAATAGTTACATTTGTATGCGGTGCGAGAGCGCCGGTTTCCGAGGAGCCCGGGAAATGACCGATGTCCCGGGATAGATAACTTAGCTACCTCACATCGTAAACTTTAGGTATGTCTCATTCTCTCACATATTCATTGTCACAATTGTACGACTTATCTGAGTTTTGACGAATCATATTTTTGGTTTAATGCGGTGATTAGGGTGTTGTTTGGCGAAATTACATTTGTATGCAAATGTTTTAGTGTTATGAATAATATGTTTTATGATTTTTATTGTGTTATGTTGGGCTATGTGTCATCACATCGGCATCGTCAAAAAAAAGCACGTTCCAGTGTGAAATTAGGCAAAAAGCACAAACGTTGCATTTTTTAAATGTTTTCCTCGCTGGTCAGAAAACCAGAGACAGCAGTTTTTGGTTATAAATTCGAGATATTAACCATGTTTTTCTACCTCCATGTTGAGTATCTACAATTATTATACATTTAATTTTACTCTCATGAAGCTAACAACGAAATATTTTTAATTGTATAAAAAATCTGAGCCAAAATGTAAATCCCTTTGTTGAAAAAGTTTAGTTAAAAAAACATCGTAACATGTGTAGGTCCTTTAAAATTAATTTCCTTTTGGCGTTTTGTAATGTAAAAAAGGACTTTTCACACTAACACAGAATGCGCATTATATTATATTTAAACTAAGGCGGTGGTAGCAGGCTCGTTATTGTAACTGTATAATAAAGCTAGCTAATTAAACGACTTCAAAAAAGGAGGAGGTTATATGTTCGACTGTATGTATTTTTTTTTTTTTTTATGTATGTTCATCGATTACTCGGAGATGCCTGAACCGATTTAAAAAAATCTTTTTTTGTTTTAAAGGGTATACTTCCGAATTGGTCCCCTATTCATCACGTCAAGTTCTGATGATGGAATCTCAGGGAAATCGAAGGCAACCCTCAAATTTTATAGGCACATGTTACGTATTTCATATATTTTTTAAAGTTATTCAAGTATTTACGTCTGATAGTCAACATCTCATGTTGATGAGCTGGTGATGGAAGGTATAACTCCTTAACTGTTAGGAGTTGGAGGATAATTCTTTCGACATTATAGGTTCTTATAAACCAATAGTTGTATTCTTGTAGGTTATTTAGGTGAGCTGATACTGGACGGTATAACTCCTTAACTATTAGGAGTTGGTGGATAATTCTTTCAATATTATAGTTACTTATAAACCTATAGTTGTATTCTTGTAGGTTATTCAGGTGAGCTGTCAGTGGAAGGTATAACTCCTTGACTCTTAGGAGTTGGGGGATAATTCTTTCGACATTATAGGTACTTATAAACCTATAGTTGTATTCTTGTAGGTTATTTAGGTGAGCTGTCACTGGAAGGGAAACTTCTTAATGTTTAGGAGTAAGAAGATGATTTCTTTAAATATCACATCCATGTATAAACCTTAAGTTGCTAGTGTTATTTCAAGTGTCTGAGGTAAGAGCTCTTGATTGAAGATAAAGTTGTATAATTCAAAGGAATTCTTAGATGATATTTTAAGTTTTCGATATAGTATCTAACCTGCATTGTATACCTATACTTGTTACCTGTCGAATTTTATAGGAAAGAAGAAAGACATAAAAAGCTGAGAGTTTTGAGATTCCTCTATTCTACAATCAGGTTGTGTTGTTAGAATATTTAAATAGACGTTCCCTTCTATCGAAGATTCTTTATTTCGGTTTTCCGTCTTAGTTTGCCAGCCAGTATTATTAAATCTGCTAGATAAAAAGTACACTAAAAATGGAAAAATAAACTATTTTTAACAAAAAAATATTATAACGACTTCAAATCAGTACTAAAAAGCGAAAAATAAACTGAATTAGATATTTAATTCCAAGCTAAAAAATACCTACCTACCTTTTTAAAGTATAATACCCTATTACTAATCTGTTTGAAGTCGGTGCCAGCCTAATGAGGTTGTATCACTCAGTTTGAGCCGTCCACTAGGTACACGCAAGTGCAAGGTGGTGTGAAGTAGCGAGCGGTAACAGATGTACGTACTAAGTAGTACGTAGCTTAACAAACTCTTTAGGCTTGGCACCGACTTCAAACAGATTAGTAATAGGGTATTATACTTTAAAAAGGTAGGTAGGTATTTTTTAGCTTGGAATTAAATATCTAATTCAGTTTATTTTTCGCTTTTTAGTACTGATTTGAAGTCGTTATAATATTTTTTTGTTAAAAATAGTTTATTTAATAAAATAGAGTTCGCATAATTAAATCACTTTTCTATACTAATATTGTAAAGCTAAGGAGTATGTTTGTTTGAACGCTAGTATCTCAAGAACTACTTATTAGATTTGAAAAATTATTTTAGTGTCAGATAGCTCATTTAGCGAGGAAGGTTATAGACTATATAACATCACGCTACGGCCAAAAGGAGCTGAGCATTGGCCAAACAAAACCGACGGGAGCGGAGCCCCGCGTGGCTTCTAGTAATTAATATACTGAATTGTGATAAAATTTATAACCTTATGTATTATGTACTTGTATTATGCTAGTAATAGTCGGGCAAATTTTATGTTCTTTATTTATTAATTAATATTCTTGTCACAGTATCGAATTAGTCAGGGGCGAGTCTATGTAGGGGCTATAGGGGCTGCAACCCCAGGCCCCCGGATATAAGGGGCCCCCAGTCCCAATAGAAAATGAATAAAAAAAATCATACCTATTATGGCTAAGTTCATCAAATATTTATTTAATTATATATTTTACTTTTTATAATTATATAGGTAGATACATTACACTTGGCCGGTTTCTTTAGTGGCATTTAATTGATAATATAGACAGGCCCCCTAACCCCTAGGGGGCGAGTAGTTGATATTACTCGCCTTGTGAGTTGACTTCTGACACAGTTCGCCCCTGGAATTAGTGAAAGCCACAAAGCCGCTACTCCAATTCGTTCAATCTAAAGGCTCTCTTATGTTGTTACCGAGTGTGCCTCAGTAAAAAACATTTTTGCCTGACACAATTTGCATTGGGCATTTAATTTGGGCCGTTTACGAGGACTTTAGGTGAGCCGGCCGTAACCGGTATCATTTGTTACTGTTACTGCTAATCTTAATAAGGGTTGTGTATGTGTGATTTTTATCCACATCCCCTGTATAGGGTGCATAGATACCCTTATCAACGTCAGGCAGTAATTACGTACATAAGTAGTGTATTTTTGATGTGATAGATATATATATATACTCGTAGCATCACGCCTTTTTCCCGAAGGGGTAGGCAGAGGTGTTTCACACCCACATTTCGCCAGCTATGTTTGGTCCCATGAAATAGAGGGCAAGCCTATTGTCATCATCCGGGAACATTTATTTACCAAACTCTGGGAAAATCTCAGTACTTGAATTTCATATTAGAAAAGCCCAATACCATTTTCACCCGACCCGGGAATCGAACTCGGGACCTCTTGCACAGCAGTCGTATACACTTCCCGCTGCGCCACCGAGGCAGTTGTGATAGATGATGCTGAGAAAGAGAAGCAATCTCTAGTGTGTGGAGAGAACGACAAGTCAAGGTTACACGTAAAGGTAAGGTGCAAGTTTTATCAGACAATTCTCATGTGTGCTTGTTAAATATGTCCAAAAAAAGGAGTGTGTGAACCATAACTTCCAAACGCCTGAACCGATTTTGATGTAGAGGTATCATAATGTCATCTAATTGTTGTTGATTTTTGTCTTTCAATTACATCACGTAAAATTGAACACAGTCCTATTTGAATTGGTCATCAAACCTTCAATTCTCCATAAAACCTTTACTTATCCACACACGTCATTCAATAATAATATGTCAGTCATTTAACGAAAACCCAGAATAAACAGCCCCAGTATTTTTCAATAAATAAAACGGAATTTCAGCGCCCTTCCCTCCCTTTAGAACCTACGACACGTTACCGATACGACACTGATATCGTATACACTATACTTAAACGTCTTACGTGGAAATCTTAATCGTAAAAAATCGTTGTATGAATAACAATATCTGAATTCTTATCTATTACAATTAAAATATAATAATCTAATTATAAGCTAACCTCCTCATAATTATGATTTATTCAAAGAAGATTGATAAGACACAATATTGAAACGCCCAAAGCTGATCATAGCATACTCGCTAAACATGAAAGTTGTAGTAGGTAATACATAATTATTATGGAGATAGAACATTAAATAAACGCCTACCATATTTACTTAATACTCTGCCTGAAGACATTCGAATAGAAACAAATAAAAATATATTTAGCAAAAAACTTAAAAAATATTATTTAAATACTTTAAATTAAGAAATGTGATCTCAATTTGTATTAAGTTATATAAGATATTATTGAGTTAAGTATATAAGGTTACTTGTACAGAGACTCCATCCCACAGTCAAACCACTAAATGGTTTTGTGGGGGAAAATGAATAGGTACTGTATTTTATGTATGCAATAAATAAATAAATAAAAAATAAAAAAAACCTGGTTTAGCTATATAAAGTGAATCTGTTTTATAAATTAATTACGGCGCGGGCGTATGATTCAGAAAGATTTAAAAAAGAACACTACATGTTGTCTCTAAACGTGGAACATTAAACGTGGCCTTTCTAGTTATGTTCACAAAGAAGATTTCATTCAACAACTAATTACAAAAAAAGATTACAAGTTTGCCAATTATAATAATAATAATAATAATAACTTTATTTAGAAATGAGATTGTAGGTTTACAGTTTAGGTGTTACATAAAATTATAACTTAAGAGTTACAACAGTGGTATGCAATCTACAATAATTGAGGGTAGAGTATTGTTCTCCTAAATAGGCTACTAGGTAGCCTGTGTTAAGGAGTTACAGTGCCGATCCCCTATTTCAATTTTTAATTTTAGTTCCACTTTCGTATTTTGACAGTAAGTATTCTATCTATATCAAAATTTAAAGTTAGTGAACAATAACATTTCTTAATTTAAACTCGTAATAATGATAACAATTATTATTAGTAACTAACGTAATAATATATGATCTGTGTGTGTGTTGTGTGTGTGTTGTGTGTGTGTTGTGTGCGTGTCTGTGTGTGTGTGTGTTGTGTGTTTGTGTGAGACAGAGAGAGAGAGAGAGCAAGTATGTCAGACATTTATTTTAATAAGAACAATTCAGTTTCATCATAATTCAGGTTTATTAGATATTGTGTAACAGTTTTTTTGCAATTAAAGTGAGACATTCCAAATATTGGACACACTGCGTTGATTTTATTATAGATAGATGGACCTAGGAACACAGCGAATCTCTTAAAGAATGTGGTGCGTGCGGAGGGCAGTGAGCATATTCTATCTTTCCTGCGTTTCGTAATCTCCTTAAAGGGTGTACGGTGATGCTGTAGCAGGATTAGGAAGAGAATATATAGTTGCCTAATGTTCAGTACGTTCCACGCTTTGTAGAGTTCGTCTGTTGGAAATAACATAGGTCGAAAAGTCGCTACCTTGAGTACAGCCCGGTGAGCTATCTCTAGAGGTTTCAGGATGGTTTTTGCAGCACCTCCCCAGCAAGAGATACAGTAGATGATAATTGACTGACACAATGCATAATATACATTTCTGATGACAAATTGATTAGCTACATGACGTAAGGTTTTGAAGGTGTATATCAGCTTTCGTATACGTCCTGAAAGAATATTAATGTGATCTCTAAAATTCAAATTTTTATCGAGGACTATGCCAAGATATTTTATATTATTTACTTGATTCAGGGCTGGGCATTTACAAAAAGTTGAAGGCTGTGAGAAACAAGAGTGTGCTATCAACTTAGGAGGAGTCTTTGGTTGGGATATTGTGTTAAGTGAGTAGGATAGAAAGTTTGTTTTGGTTGTATTTAGGGTCAATCTGTGTGCGCAAAGCCAATTTAATGCAGAGTTGAGACCATTTTGAGCGATTTCTTCAAGTTCTGACCACGATTTAGCGTAGAAAGTGATAGCGGTGTCGTCTGCGAAAGATATTATTTTTGCATTTGGAATAGTGAGATCACAAAGGTCGTTAATAAACACTAGGAACAGTGTTGGACCCAAAATACTCCCCTGCGGAACTCCGTATTCGATCGAGAGAGGGTCACTGCTGTAAGTGTCTATGGTAACAACCTGTGAGCGATCTGTGAGGTAACTTTTCAACAACTCAAGAGGACGATCCCTGATTCCGATGGCTTCTAACTTTCTTAGGAGGGCTGGTAAAGGCACTGTATCAAACGCCTTCGTTAGATCTAAGAATATCGTCAAAACTTTATTGCTTGCGTTTAAGTTTGTTACCACATAATCCAGCAACTCTTGAATAGCGCTAGTTGTAGAGTTGCCTTTACGGAAGCCAAATTGCCGGGGGGAAAGCAGTTTAAAATGTTCCAAATATCTCACTAATCTCTTGCTAATAAGTCGCTCGAGTATCTTTGAGAGAGCACTCAGTACAGCAATAGGACGATAGTTATTTGGCAGGTTTCTGTCACCACCCTTGAAGATAGGGTGGATGATGGCTTTTTTGAAAGACGTAGGAAAGGTAGCTGTTTCAAAGCAGAGGTTAAAAATGTAGCTTAAGATGGGTGCAAGAATCTGGGCATAGCGTTTTAAGAATGTAGGTGAGATCCCATCCCAACCTGTAGCTGCGTTTACCTTCAGCGAGTTTATAATAGAGTAAATTTCCTCAGGGTCTGTGTGTTCTAGAACAAACGAGCTTACTGATTTACTGTTGTAAAGAGGTGTCATGGGTGCTGTAGTGGTATTATTTGTAATTTTATCGGCTAGTGTCTTTCCAATATTAACAAAATAGTGATTCACATTATTGCAGGACTGATATGGGGTAGAAGAGTGGGTTAACAATTGGGTAGAGGGTTGTATAGGTTTTGATGTGTTTGTTATAGATTTAATAGTATTCCAGAGTCTTTTTGGATTTTGACTAGCCTTGTTTAGTTCATTTGTGTCATACTGTCTCTTTGCTTTCTTTAAAAGCTTTGAACAGAAATTTCGGTAACGCTTATATGTAATGGCGAGAGTAAAGTTTTCCGGTGATTTTTTCACTTTTCTATAGAGCGAATCTCGGTTTCTTATACAACGAAGAAGACCAGGCGTTATCCATGGTTTGAGGGCTTTTTTCTTGGCGGGGACCTTGGTAACTGTTGTACAACAATCTATTGCTGATTTAGAGATGTTTATAAAGGTGTCTGTTGCGGTGTTTGGGTCAGACATGAATAAAAGTGGGGAAAAGTCCACGGTTTGCATACATCTGTCAAGAGCTTCATAGTCTACTTTGTGAATAACTTTGGAGGGTGTGGATTGTGTTCTATGTTTGGCGATACAAAGCAGGGATGGGCAGTGGTCCGTTACGGCTGAGTCGTATATCAATGTGATTGTTCTAGATTTTGTACGTAGCATTATGTGATCTAAGCAGTTGTTATACCTAGTAGGTTGAGTATGAGCAGGTAGGAAGCCGTGATAGGCCATGCTAGTAAGGTATAATTGGGATCGTGTATCTAAGGACTCAGATTTAATATCGATGTTGATATCTCCTATTAGTATTACGGACTTGTAGTTGGAGAGGGACATAAATGTGTTGTTGAGTGCGTTTAAATATGAAGTGATGTTGTCAATTGAGGGTGATCGGTATATACAAACTATTGCTAGATCGGAGTTTAACTTGATAATCAAGCCTGAAGCTGTTCCACATAAGTCGGGCTCCTCACACGCCGGTGTTAAGTAAGATTTGACGTAAACAACAACTCCGTCGCTTTGATTGATATGCTTGGTAGTCTTAAAAGAAGTGTAGTTTTGAAGCAAGGGAATTCGATCATTGCTTTTGCATGGTAACCAGCATTCTGTCAGAACCAAGAGGTCACAGTCTACTTCAATGCGGTGTAGTAAAGTCTGTAAGTCTAAGTAATTACGATTTATAGAACGAATGTTTTGTGTGAGGATTTTAATGTAAGCGTTTGGTATATTTATGTACGTGTTAGTTTCTTCCGGGGTGCAAGTATGGGTTTCCGAGATAGAAAATTGGTCAATTGTATTAATTAAATCATTAATATTAGCCATTTTTATTTAATTTAAGTACTTAATATATTTATGTAATAAGACTCGCTAACATATGGGTGTATTCTAATAACATTATTGGAAAAAATTAAGCGTGTAAGATGTTTTTGAATTAATAAATCATGCATCTGAGACAAAATTATTTTTGTGTGTGACGTATGTATGTTTGTGTTTGATGTGTGAATTCTATGGAAAATGTTTTTGGTTTTGTGTGTAATGTTTGTGTTAAAATGTAAGTATATAGTATAATATAATTGTTCAAGTAAAATATAACAAAAAAAGCATGCATTAGTAATAAGTTTTAAAAACAATCTGTAGGTAAGCTGAACAGATACTAGTCATGCATTGTCCATTGGAGATAGGTCTTTCAGCTGTGATTCGGTTTTGACAATGATAATTTGACTCTCTGAGTTCTTCTTCAACATGACGCGTCCATTATTAGTCCAGCAGAAGTTAAACTTATTCGCCTTGGCCCATCCTCGTGCCAGGTAGAAGAGGCGTTTGGTGTTGGTCGTTAGAAGTTCCGCGACGTAGATAGGTGAAGTAGAGGCATCTATTTTTAGGTGGGATGAGTTGAGCTTACTTTGCGGGTTACGTTTGTTGTACTCTTTAACAGCAGACAAGAAGTTACTTTTAGATAAACTGTTTACAAATTCGACTGTTAATGCTGAGCGCGAGTTTTCTCTCTTTGATGGTTGTCTGGATATGTCTCGTATATCGGTTTTTTGCAAGTTTGCTTCTATATGCTTAGATAAGTCCATCAGGGTATCATATAGCATCTTCTTGGTTTCATTTGATCTTTTTGGTACATTTCGAAGTTCAACGCTAGTCTTCACAATCGAGCGGTCAATGTTTTCCAAACGCTCGTCTAGTGCCGTTAATTTAGTTTCCATGGAGTTACGTTGTTTTTCTAAGTTTGAAATTTTTGATTCTAGAGAAGTAAGTTGATCAGTTACATATGTCATGGATTTTTCAATCTCAGTGTTTGTTTCTTCTATCTTGTTGTTAGTAGTTTTTATTTCCAATAAATGTGTTTCTAATTTATCCAAGCGCGAGTTCTGTAGGCACATCATACTGTGAATCATTTCTTTAATTTCGTCTTTGAAGTCGACTAAGTTGTCTTTCATAGGTTCATATTCGCTCGATGTGCGAGGCCGCTTCGGTCTTTGTATGTTGTCATTATTCTTTGTAGGTAACAACTCTTCTACACACAGTTTTTGTATATCCGATTCGGAACGTGAGGGAATATTATTATTTGGAGGTGTGCGCTTTGGATTAAACATTTTATTTGTTGTTTTTATTTATAATATTGAAATAAGCCTATAACATTCACAAAAAGAGCAGACAGTATTGCTCGGGTTTGAACCCCGACCTCGACGTTGCGTCCTTAGTATCAGTGCGCTTAGCCACTCGGCCACGACAACTGTTATATGAAGATGCGAATTTGATGTTCTCTTTATACATTAGTTTTAGCCTGGTTCTATGACTTTTTGTGTGTTGACGGTAGACTCGATTTGATCACTGCACGGTAGCACGACACTTATAACTTTTAACGTTTTACAATAATTGATTACTTGTTGTATCTTCACTTGTTCGGAGTTTATTTGGAATTTAAACTGCGACTATTGTCTTTGGAGTAGTAATTAACAGGTGGGCACAGTATTATCGCTAGAAAGTCACTGTTCACTATCTTATACGATTTGTAAACACGGAGTACACACGAACACGTCCTTTCGCTAGCGCGGTCCGGGGGGGGATGTCATGTCATATTTTATTTATCCGGTCCAATTTTTATGAGGCAATTGTCTTGCTGCCTTGTTTTCCTCAGCTTGTAAGGTCTTATATATTTACCTAACAAATGCGCACTACAAACCAGCCTTCAGATCGAATCGTAGATTGTAAAAGTCTTATTCAAACAAAGAATTTGTTTCAGTAGCGTGCGTTCGATCGTTTTACGGTTCATTTTCTTTGTTGAGACGAATTGAGAAAATGTTTGAAGCTATTAAAATAATGTTTGCGCTATCATTCGCTTATCTCTATGCTCCATTTGGTGGGGTAGGTAGAGATCGGAGACGTGTGAAAAGATTGTGTTTTATTTCCTTACACTTAGTTCCTTTTTGTTCGAATTTTTGGATATTACTCGATAGACCAAGAAGGAGGGTAAAATTTTTTATTCATACTCTGTGTGTACCCTATACCAACCCGTCTGGCCAGCGTGGTATAGTAGGCTAAATTCCCTCCACATTCATTGGAGGAGACCCGTGCCCAGCAGTGGGATGTTTATGGGTTGAAATGATGATGATAATGACTCTGTGTGTATGTGACCTGCTGATGCCTAAACGGCTCGGAATGGGATGTGTCATTTAGATTTGTTTTAATAACTGGCTTTATCCTTCCCAATATTGGCCCTAACTTTTATGAATACTTTGTAGTACCTTTACTTATATTTTAAATCTGTAGAGTTTGATTGTTTAGTTGAACGCTAGGGTCTAAGAAACTACTGGTCCAATTTGAAATATCTTTAATGATTGGATAGCCTGTTTATCGAGGAAGATAATAAGCTATATAACAACACGCTACAACCAATAAGAGATCAGTGATAGCCTAAAGATTTTCTTGATAAATGGGCTATCTAACACTAAAGTACTTTTTACTTACAAATCGGACCAGTAGTTCCTGAGATCATATTAATAACAATATTCAATAATTGTTATTAATTTATCAATAAAGATGTTTTAAAAACAAATCATTCAGTGAGCTTATTTTAAATCGTCAGAAATTTTGAATGAATTAAATGTAAGTCACGGTGACACAATGTTTGTATTAAAAAAGAATTAACTTATACGCTCTGTTTGATATAGAACGGTAAAGAACATAAACTATTTTTAACAAAAAAATATTAAAACGACTTCAAATCAGTACTAAAAAGCGAAAAATAAACTGAATTAGATATTTAATTCCAAGAATAAAATACCTACCTACCTGTTTAAAGTATAATAGTCTAATACTAATCAGTTTGAAGTCGGTGCCAAGCCTAAGGAGTTTGTTAAGCTACGTACTACTTAGTACGTACATCTGTTGCCGCTCGCTACTTCACACCACCTCGCACTTGCATGTGATCGTACCAAGTGGACGGCTCGTACTTAGTGATATGACGCATTAGGCTGGCACCGACTTCAAACAGATTAGTAATAGAGTATTATACTTTAAACAGGTAGGTAGGTATTTTATTCTTGGAATTAAATATCTAATTCAGTTTATTTTTCGCTTTTTAGTACTGATTTGAAGTCGTTTTAATATTTTTTTGTTAAAAATAGTTTATTTTTCCATTTTTAGTGTACTTGGCTGGCAAACTAAGACGGAAAATCGAAATAAAGAATCTCCGATAGAAGGGAACGTCTATTTAAATATTCTAACAACACAACCTGATTATAGAATAGAGGAATCTAACTCTTAGCTTTGTATGTCTTTCTTTTTTCCTATAAAATTCGACAGGTAACAAGTATACATGTATAGAATGCAGGTTAGATATAGATACTATATCGAAAACTTAAAATATCATCTAACAATTCCTTTGAATTATACAACTTTATCTTCCATAAAGAGTTTCCACCTCAGACACTTGAAATAATACATTTTAAGGTTTATACATGGATGTGATATTTAAAGAAATCATCTTCTTACTCCTAAACGCTAAGAAGTTTACCTTCCAGTGACAGCTCATCTGAATAACTTACAAGAATACAACTATTGGTTTATAAGAACCTATAATGTTGAAAGAGTTATCCTCCAACTCCTAACAGTTAAGCAGTTATACCTTCCAG
This sequence comes from Laspeyria flexula, assembly GCA_905147015.1. Lineage (NCBI taxonomy): Eukaryota > Metazoa > Arthropoda > Insecta > Lepidoptera > Erebidae > Laspeyria > Laspeyria flexula. Next base: position 2,033,600 of record LR989964.1, on the reverse strand, counting down.
TGACAGCTCACCTGAATAACTTACAAGAATACAACTATTGGTTTATAAGAACCTATAATGTTGAAAGAGTTATCCTCCAACTCCTAACAGTTAAGGAGTTATACCTTCCAGTGACAGCTCACCTGAATAACTTACAAGAATACAACTATTGGTTTATAAGAACCTATAATGTTGAAAGAGTTATCCTCCAACTCCTAACAGATAAGGAGTTATACCTTCCAGTGACAGCTCACCTGAATAACTTACAAGAATACAACTATTGGTTTATAAGAACCTATAATGTTGAAAGAATTATCCTCCAACTCCTAACAGTTAAGGAGTTATACCTTCCAGTGACAGCTCACCTGAATAACCTACAAGAATACAACTATTGGTTTATAAGAACCTATAATGTTGAAAAAATTTTCCTCCAACTCCTAATAGTTAAGGAGTTATACCTTCCATCACCAGCTCATCAACATGAGATGATGACTATCAGACGTAAATACTTGAATAACTTTAAAAAATATATGAAACACGTAACATGTGCCTATAAAATTTGAGGGTTGCCTTCGATTTCCCTAAGATTCCATCATCAGAACTTAACGTGGTGAATAGGGGACCAATTCGGAAGTATACCCTTTCAAACAAAAAAAGAATTTTTTAAATCGGCTCAGGCATCTCCGAGAAATCGGTGAACATACATAAAAAAAAAAAAAAATACATACAGTCGAACATATAACCTCCTCCTTTTTCGAAGTCGTTTAAAAAAGGGAGAGTATTTGTTACTTTTTAGTTTCTTTATATCAAGAACTCGAATCAGTCGCGCGAGGCTTCGCTCCCGTCGCATCGTTCTTTATATGGCCACTGCTTAAGTACATGTTAAGACATTTTCCACAGTAAAGGTATGACAATACAAACCAGCACACGTTGTTCTCCCACGGAAAAGGTGAGGGTGGAATGAGTTCGAACAGCTCTTCAGAGGACTAGTCAATAAGTGGTAAAAGACACTTAGGGAACTGTACAGGTTTTAGAATCTTCGTAACCTTATCCTCACCAATAATGATGTCTTAGGTTCCATGTAGTAACACAAGCCGCTGTTTAGGTTTGAAATACTGCTTCGCCCTGTTCAGGACACCCAGTTTTTTGATCGCCAATTTGGCTTTGTCCTCCAAATGACTCCCATACTGGACTTTGCTCGAGATATTAACGCCGAGGATCCCAATACTTTCGGACAACGGGAGAGATACTACTTCAAACTGAGGCGACATAACAAATGCGTCCTTCTTCGCAGTGAACGCATTTTTATCATTATATTGCTATTAACCCAATTTGATTATGAAACGTACGTCAAGGTCTTCCTATTGTAGTAAAACTTCATCTTCTTCTTATCGTATGGGCTTGACGCAGGGCCTAGTGTTGGAATTTATCAAGTCACCTAGAAGACTTTCAACTTGACTTAACGACTACCACATTAAGTGATAACCGGGACCAACGGCTTTACCTGCCTTCCGAAGCACGGAGACGCTTGAGAATACAATTGCCACAAACGGTCACCCATCATCGCCTGACCTACCGAACGTTGCTTAACCTCGATCGTAACGAACATCTCAAACCACAATGCTACGAGCACCTCAGTAAAACTTCATGTAACTTGCATAGTAAACAAATACATTATGAATTCCGATAATTCGTTCTTGTAGGTAACGCAGACGAATTCTCATTAAAACTAGTGCAGTTTAATTTAATTTGATAAATCTTAATCGATTCACACACAATTATAGAAGCAGTTTATCTCAAACAAGTTATTATAAATAACAGTGTTATCGAGTCAATAAATTGAGAGTAACTTTCTCTTAAGACGGACGACGATCGGTTCACGAAGGAAGTGAAATTAAGATCGGAGAACACAGGATATTGGTTGTAACCGCCTTATAGTTAGCTAGCGTACTTTAAACGAAGTGGGGCTAAGTTAGTGTTGGACTTGCGGAATAATATTGATGCTAGTTCTAGAATAATGTTTTAGAAACTTATGGAATCAATTGTTTTAGTGGAGGGTTTGAATAAATAGTGATTTTTATTCCTCTTGAAAGTATGTAGTAGCTGCACTTGTGCTAGGACTGCACTAAAGAGGAGATAAGACTAGAAGAGAGGAGATGTTTATTAAACAAGGAATTAAATAGAATTTTAATATTTTCATAATATAAATCACTCGCTATGACGGCAATTATGCGACAATTATGTCCTATGTATGTAGGGTTGGTGAAATATCGTCACAGTGTTGAATTGATAACACTTTTCAAGATCTATATTTAGTCCAGTGGATGTCATTGGGCTGATATAATGATGATAATACGCATGGAGCTCACCGCATGACTATTAGTAAATTAAAGCAGATCTTTAATTTAGTTTGTAGCACACAAAAAATACATAAAATAATTTTATAATATACTTACATCAAAAGCACGTTCAATGGCGATCTTTCTCTCTATAATAAGATTTTTATGTAACATACTAATAACAGTGAACATATATTTATATGAATTTTGCATAGTCATCCTTAGTCTTGACGTTAAATTTAAGACAATTTTCATAGAAAATTAAAAATAGGATTGCCTCGGAAAGACATGAATTATAATTGCAAATATATTTTAAGAAACCAGGTTTCCTCAATTCAGGTTTTGCCTAGTGAGGAAATCAACAGAAAACCTAGTTCGCCGTTATAAACGCTATCTATATAATATTTTTTTGTTAACCTTACCATATAAAGTTTTGCAGAAATAAATTATTTTAATAAAAAAAATCAGAGTGACAGATACAAACATCTATCGGTTACAGAAAAGGTGACGCAGACTCGATAACAAGCTGTCTACCTTCAAACTGGTAATGACAGTGCACATTTCCAAAACCACCAAAACAAGATATTATCGTCGTTTAATCGAAGTCGACGAAGCGAAAGATATCAGCAGTCCATTCTTCATCAACAGTTACCGTGACTATTAATCACTATTACGAAAACGAAAACTGGTACCGTTAGCCGCCAAGTGCCGTACAGCCTTTATTTCAGGACATTTGGCAAATAGCCAGGGAGAAATACGGACAGCAATTATAGCTCTTCAAGTTTTAAATACTTGTGATATTTTTATTTACAATGCCGATAGTCTGTGCAATTTGATGAAGCTTCGGATAAAACTATAGTTGATGAATGGATTAAAAAAAAATCTTTTAGACTTTCGCAACTTGTATGTACACATCATCATCAAAATCATCATCATAACAGCGCAGGAAGTTCACTGCTGGACATAGGCCTCCTTAAGAATATTATTTTTTATTTTTTTTAGATTTTATGTACACATATGAGTGTAATTCGATCGGTACGTCGGCGTCGGGCAAATAAATAAGGTATTTCATATTCCTTAAATATAATACGTGACGTAGACCCGTTGCATAATAATTTAATTAAAAAAAATATCTTACCTAGGTATTTTAAGAAAATTGTAAAAAAAAAATATGAATCAAAAATTTTGTCGTAATATAAACTTCGACGAAAACAAGAACTAGGGATTTCGGATGCATAAATTCACTAAGAAAATATACTATTTATAATGTCGTTACAACATATCGTATTTAGTTTAAACATAATCACTTGACACAAAAAAATCGATTTAACAAAACTCTGTACATCTCTATTAGCATAATGCTAGCTTAGTTAACCCATTGCGAAGCTCTAAAGCTATTTTCGAATAAACACTAGAAGCTGGAACAATAGCGCTTTTGTAACTCCCTCCGTAGTTTGTTCGTAATTAAAAGTTGTTTAGTTCTTCGCCGGGTCGCTGCAAGAGTGGCATCTCCTCATTTCCTAGCCGACAGCTGAACAACACCAAGCTCTGTGTTACGCGATATTAAGATGTTGAGTTAGATTAGTTTTGGCTTATAACTCTGATAGAAATAGTTGTGAAGACGTTCAGTGAAGGTAATGCAAGAAAACATGGGGTCGTAGCTGGCAACAGCATTTGCTATTTCAGTTTTTTACAATTAACTTTTAAGAATAGAAGTACGTTTATATTTACAGACACGTAAAGTTTCAGACGCGTCCCGTTTCAGACAAAATGTATTTTTCTATTAACCGTTATTATTATTATACCGTTTGTATTAACCCATTTAAACCTATCGTAATGCGCAAGAGTTATTCTATAGAAAAATAAATATTTTGTCTGAAACGGTACGTTTCATGTACAGACACGATATCTATACTTACAGAGATATAAATGCAGCGTAGTCAACATAATTATAACACATTATTCATGTACAGTTGTCATTTTTGTCCACTTTCTTTTCATTTTGGTAACTCGGTAGAAATTCAAAAATAAAAAATAAGGAAAACTTGTTCAGCATTCAATTTACACAATGGCAGCAATCGACTAAATTCATGTCAAACACGTCTTAAGCCCCGCTTTCTCCTTTGGGAGCGAATTTTTTGTAATCTATGTATTTTCCTTTCCACGGTTATTGCGAAAATAAAATTTCCTTAATTTTTTATATTCTCCAACGACCCTTAAAAATAGACCCATCAATCCTTAGACGACGCGTCATACATTTGAGATACTACACAATTTTAAATTTCAATATTTTTTCCACGATTTTTGGCACCGCTCCACTGTGCACCGGGTGTAAGCTACACTCAGTTATTAATGGAGGTGTTGCAATTTTTCTTGTTTTCAATTCGATGCCCGGGTCGTGAATTTAGTTAATGGTTTATTCAGCCTTTCCGACTGAACAGACAAAGAAATGATTTTAATATCTAGACATAAAGGTGTTATATATAGATTGCTGTAAAAACTTTGAATTTTATATGAACAGTAATGTTTTTGTACGTCATAATAACTATAAAAAACCTCTTATATCTACGCGACTTGGATAAAATAAGTGCTTCTTTAAAAAAAAAACAATTCTGCTCAACTAGTGAAAAGCCGAAAAATATATTGATATCCTAATTACAGCTATATTTCTAATTAAAGTAATAGTTTAAAATAATTACAGACAGGTAAAATATAAACATCTAAGAAATACCTAATTCAAAAATCATAAGTAACAAAAACATACCCAACGAAAAGTAACGCCAGTAGTAATTAATTTCAAATTGGAACCTATTAACCCTATATCCCACTTCACCGTTTTATTACGATCGCCATTTAACCAAATAAAATACGTTAGGCTAGGCTTTAAATTCAAATTCTCATTACATCTAATATAGCCGCATCAATTCTGAACAAGCGTCATTCATAAATTCAAGCGTGCGGTCATAATTTCTACAGCCATATATTGAGTGCGTTGATCGTTAATTTCGTTGTCCGCTTGGCTGGCTATCTGTGCCACTGTGCACTTGTACATTTTGCCCATTGACATGGCGAGTGATACACAGTGTGATTATTGTGGATTCAAGCTTTTGGTGCCTATCTATTATCATTTTTCAATATTTTTCACATCAAATATTATTACTAAAATATGTACTGTGAGTAGACACTCACAGTACATAATTTAGAATAATATTATTTTGTATTTACATTCACACACAGCGCCATCTAGTTCCAAACGAAGCTAATGCTTGCAATATGGGTACTAGACAACTGATATAATTATACGACACTTTGGGACTATGGTGTCAATCGCGGAACGGCCTTTTTTGAATTGGCTGTTTCACACCAAAGTGTCGTGGTCCCAAAAGGGAAAGACCCAAATAATAGGTGCTTAAATATTTTTTTTTCAATTGGGGACAATATTATTTGTTATTCTTGAAAGGGAAACCATAGAAATCTAGTTGTTGGGAGTCTTTGTCTTTCTTTATAGAAGTTTATCAAGCATTTCAATCGATTTTAGGACTTTAGTCCATGTAATCATGAACTTGTGTCCGCAATAAGTATAGGTAGATATAGTAACTATAGGTTAACAAATTGAATGCTAGCTACATAATTATATATTTAATAAAAAAATACACGCAGTTAAAACAAGAAGAAAGCAGTGCTACGATTACGTCACTTTGAAAGGTATCTACAGTAGTAGGCATTTACTGACATTGCCATATATTTTATACCAGTTTTGTTTTTAATTTTTTTTCTGTTACCAAATAACTATAATTTAAGTAGCTAAATCTATGGTAGCCACCCATTTCGATCAAAAAGTCAAATTCAGCATTCAATCGGTTAAGTAAAAACCTGTTAAGAGCATGTCGGACCATGCTCAATGTAGGGTTCCGCATCAAAAGAGCGTATCTTCACACCGCTTATGTCCTTTTGTTGAGAAGCGCAGTATTTATAGAAAACAAAACAAGCAACTACTTTATCTTAGTCACTATAAAGGATTAATGCTAAGGATTTTGTATTTGTACAAAATTATCCAACACCCAAGTTCAACGACTATTACTGCTAAACTAATAAAGTTATCTTAACCGCTATAATTTTCATTTAAAGTTCATAAAAGGCACTATCATCATGAATTTTTCCAGTTTTTCAAGCCAACAGTTTAGCTTTTCGAGGGGGCGGACGCCCTACTGGAACAAAAATTTGCTCTTTAAAGTTTAATATTTCGTAAATGGACCATTAAATCGAAAAATAATGTTAGTAACCCCCAAGTCATTTTAGAAGACCTATTTAACGATACCCCACACGTTGGGGTAGACGTCAAAAAAAAAATTCATCCCCACTTCACATGTATGGGAGCAACCCTAAAAAAAAATATTTAAAAAAAAATTATTTTACCACGTCGACGTAATTGATATACACACTCCTACAAAATTACAGCTTTCTAGTACTAACGGTCTCTTAGCAAAACCTCGGACAGACAGACAGACAGACGGACATAACGAAACTATAGGCCAGAACTACGGAACCCTAAAAAACAAGTTAGGACAACTGTTCGCTATCAATTTGATCGTACAAGTTTATTTATATAATAAATAGTTAAGAATGTTCCAATAACATGTTGGTTTCATATTGCGGTCCTGTGTTGAACGTAAGAATCCTTATTATTTTCCTATTTTATTTACTGTGATCCTTTGGGTCTGGATTCTAAAGAATTTTATTTACGAGGCTATACGAACAAAAGAGTTTTGCAGAATATCTGATATTTTCACACTGAACTATTTTACGAGTATTTTATTTTATATAGAATAAATAACTAAATACGTATATTTATCTTACAGCCTTGACTGTTGTCAAACCTTTTTATGTTTCTTCAATGTGAAATAGTAATATTTTATAATTTTCATTACAACTTAAACCGACTCAAGATCAAAACAACATTTTGTATGTATTCGATGAAACTAAGTTTCATTTTTAATGCATAATATTTATCGTATACAATTATAATACAAGACAATACATTTTCAAATATCTAGAACTCCCCGAGTATTGTGGTGTTTTATTCAAGAATTTCGTCTAAAACTTTGTTTCCTGTACATAGATCATCAACGTATAATATAGATAATATTATCATTAACTAAGTACAAACATGTTGGTCAATAAACAAAAAGTGACCGAGTTTCATTCACAGCGATCCCTCTTCACCGCGCACAGTGGGCGGTTTGCTGAACTCTGGACAAAATAGGTTGATATTAATGATGCTTCTACTGCCAAGACACGTCACTGTATTGTTACTTGAACAAGATTTTAGTTGACATTAATTGTTTAGTTGAAGCATAAGAAAGACGCTTTTTCGCTTGGATAAGATAGCGAAACGAGTTGGACAAAATTACTCTAAATACCTGTCCGCATTAGCTATGGACTGTTAAGTATGGAAGATTTTGCCCGACAGATGTATAGCGCTGGTAAACTATCTATAACTAAAGAATAAAAGTTAAAAAGTTAATAAAATGACTGGCCTGTTGGTCTAGTGGTTAGTGACCGCTAAGGAGGTCGTGGGTTCGATCCCCACCCCGGACAAATCTTTGTGAGATGAGCATAAAGGTTTGTTCTGTGTCTGGGTGTAATTTATCTATAATGTGTATGTATTTACAAAAAAAATATATTTAAGTAGTATATCAGTTGTTTAGTACCCATAACTCAAGCAAATATAATTGCTTAATTTGGGACTAGATGGCGCTGTGTATAATGTGGTAGAATATTATTATTATTATAAAATCTTGAGAAATGAAAATACATAAACAAAAAATAGTATCTAGCCCGGTGACGTCGCGTTACATACGATTGCTATGAAAGAAGGAGAAGTCCTAAGTTGCATTGTAAAGTTGGATAAGACATTATTGTAGTTCACTGTTGTTAACTTTTCAGTATTAATTCAGATTCCATTATACATAGGATCTAATTTGATGTGATTCTTCAGCCGATATACACATGCATATAATATAGTACCCACATACCAAAACTTATTAACGCGATTCACAAAAATTTGTCCAATGTGAGGGGTCATATCCACATCTTTGTGCAGCAATCACATTCTGAAGTTATTGAACTAACAATTTAGTAGAAAAAAATTATAGACCTAAGCACTTATTTCTGTAAGGCAACACAAGATCTTTTGATAAACCACAAATAAATCCGCAAAATATCTGAGCCTCAAAAACCGTATTCTTATATAGTAGTCGGTGGAGTATCAAAAACACAAAGTAGTCAATCTGTTCAATATTCTGCTCAAGTTGTGCGAATCGACTTACGAGGTACGTGTTGTTATGTACTTACTTTTCTTGTGGCTTTTGTGACGTCACAGTTTTGTGTTGAAGGTACTAACGACTTGACGATTGGTCTCAAATGCTCATCATTGTACAAAGTAGCCTACTAATATTAAAAATACGAAAATTTGGTTGTTACTCAAAAACACTAGAAACCCGACTGCCAAAAAGGAGAGTAATGTTTTAATAATTACGCTATGTATCTTTGCTATGAATATAACACACATATTTTTATTTTAAATAAATGGTTGTACGTTAGTGGAGGTGTGAAATAAGGATTTATTTGTTATCCGGTTGTTGGTTCACCGTCCAACCGCGCGGTTACACATATATTCAGTTTTTTTAGTCTGGTTTTATTAGTAAAATGATTTTGTACAAAAGTGAAAATGTGCTAAAAATTTCTTATTTTCATATATTACATAAGTCGCGTGGGCCACTGCTCAGCTTCTATTGGCCGTAGCGTGATGTTACAAAGCCTATGTTACTCAGTGATAATGTAGCTTTCTAATGGCAAAAGAATTTATGAAATCGGTTCAGTTGTTTTTAAGTTTATTCGGTTCATACAAAACCACAATCTTCCCTCTTCATTATTTTAGTATAGATTATGTTAAACAGTTTATTTTTCATCGTTATAACTTTTAGGAGGAATATAAATTTAAGAAGATTTTTTTGTAAGTGCGTGAGCTGGAAACCATCAATAGCTAAATTATGTGGCCTACTCGGAATTTCGCTATGCGACATAATCAATTTCGATATCACTGTCAAATTTTAGAAAATGTATAGGTATAATATGTTCGATGTCATTTTCAAACATTTGACAACAATATCAAATCAAAGTCAAATGTCGTATAGAACAATGCAATCACGTGCCCAGCCTCCATTGATAATTTCTGTACAAACTTATTTTTCCAATATAAATGAATACCTTCATTAACTCAGAATCCATTATAGACTCATCTATAATATATGAACATATAAATACGCAAATGCTACACTAATACTATAACAATACTGCACTTCTGCCTAACCTATCAGTGAAAACAGCGCTATACTAAGTTATATTACAATCTAATAGGCACTCGATGTCGTCCGGCACTCTCAAGTTTATGAAAGTTAAGTTCTTTTAAAATACGATGTAATAAATAAAGCTTGTAGCTAATGCCTGTGAAGAGTACAGTCGACGACAAAATCTGTTCTGATATAAAAATATAAATACGAAAGAATTTATAAGTACAGCAATTTTCTTTTTAATATTGGGCAGCAACACAGATTCTGAAGATGTCCTGGATTTGGTAATACGATATATGAATGGATTACAGTACAGGCTTTGGACTACGGGAACTGCCTATAATGTCTTTAGGAAAATTAGCTGATGTCTGATAAATTTTATCTCTAAAATAAATGATTTTGACTATCCAGCAGATCAGTCGTAAGCTTGTTTATCAGCACTGGAAGATATACGAAAATAACAAATTGAAATGAATCGGCAATATCAAAACAATTTTAAAATCTTAAACTTTTTATTACACTAGATTTACTTAAATTGCTTTTCAAATGTATGAAAATGGTCTCAATATGGTAATAAGTCGTCATAAAATATTCAATATGAATATAAATTCATAAAGGACTTACTTTAATGAAATAGCTATTTATTTTCTAGATATTACATTTTGAGAGTGAATTGCTGCTTCAATAATATTTAGAAGAACAAATATTTGTTAAAGATGTTTGTGCAGTTACAATGTTGTTGCGATGAATTTTGAAATATTTGAGATTGTTGTTAATTGTATTCTAAAATTTATTTCTATATCGTAATAGCTGTATTGCCCGTGGTCCTACCCGCGTGAATGACGTTATGTTACCAAGAAAATAACTAACAGTAAATATCTTTTAATTTTAATCAAGTCACTTTTGTAATGACCAGTACATGGGGTGTAGATTTCATTAGCCGTCGCGATCGAGTCGCGTCCCTCGGGAAAATTGTCAATAAAATGTAATTGGATCATGGTGGCAGCTGCGACGATCAATTAATGAGACACTGTCGCTGGTTATCTAGAAATTCTCTCAGATTTTTTCGGGGCTTACACGAAAGAAAGTTATAATCAGTGGAAATTGGGTTTTTTGTGTGTTTAATATTTATGAAGGAAATATAATATAGATACGAAGGATAATATTTATGATCGATTAGGAATTTTGTTACTGTATTCATAGAAATATTATTTTTTGTTTTCAAGCTATTTTTTTTTATTCTGTATCAGTCTTGGAATAAGCCTAAGAGTAACTACAACCACTTATAGGTACCTACAAAGTCTTTTCGAAAATAAAGGTTAGTCGATTTTCATATCATTTTTCAAAATGACAGGGCCATATTTAATATTTAAATTTCGATAGCTAAATTTCGACTACAAGCAGCGACTAAAATGTTTTTCCATAATTTCCAGTGCCTTGTCCTCAACTTTTCAGAAATATACTTTATTTGACTTTATTTTTAAACATACCCAAAGCAAAATCTACTAAACTAAAAGAACACGTAAAAAAATATTCGTACAGAAATCTCGAAAATGTAATTTGGATTTTCCGCCATATTTTATGAATTTTACGTTTAGGAACATGGAGTTCCCGCAGTAAGCCGTGTTCTTTTTTTAAATATTTAGGTAATTTGCATTATCGTCGAGACTCAGTCTCATTTTTATATTATAGCCTCTTTCGTGAAGTATCGGTGAGGAACTTTTAAATATTTCTTTTTTTAATAATAATGCTCATCATTTTTTTATCTATAAAGTTCAAACAAGGAAGCATTATAAAATTTGAATGATGAGATAATAATATTTGATTTGACAATGTAAAATGGGACCTTTGTATTTTGTTTGTTTGAGGATTCATAGCTTCTAAATTGCTAAACCTATTTTTTTTTTCAAGATACATAATTAGCTCGCAAATCTATGTTCATATCTAACTAAATAACACTTTTTGAAACTCATTCGGTAGAAAAACCTACAAAATAATATACAAAGTCAAACGAACTGCTGTGACTATTACGTAGCAGTTTTCCCTACATATAAACAGAAACTAAGACTTTTACGAGAAAGAGGCAAGAATACACAGACGGACAAGTTAGGCGTTTTGGTGGAACTTGCTTGAACTGTTTGGAAGAATATTGTGTACATAACGCTCAATTAATTAATCTCAATACCACGATATACATTAGACACACTACACTACTGAAAATTTTAGTTTATTTTGATAACATATTTACTCGTATCACATAATTAACCTGTAGACTTTCAAAGCTCAACATTGTTTAGTTACTCGCGTTGTGAAAAACATTCTAAATAAAAAAATAAAAAACAATGAGCAACGACTCTCTTTATTCAATAAAAAAATTTACTTTGAAAAGTATAACTATGTAATTTCTTACTTATCCGTATAGTTAGCTTCCTAAGAAAAAAAAATCACAAAAAAGAGTTTTTATCCTTAGTACGCTATTTCATAAAATTTAAAATTCGAATTATGTTACCATAATATTAAAAACTTCTTACAGCTATAATTATTCCGTATTTACTTACATCTGTAGAGTTAATCAAGCCATCTAACGTGCTCAATCGATCCATAGTTCACACAAATCACTACATTATATCAAGTTTCGGTCCAACCCTCCATACTCCAAGTTAGTAAACTTAGTCGTAGCGACTCCATACTTAATTATACCATAGTTTAATTCAATATGAAGTTCGATCAGTTTGCTCTCCAAATAGCGAGTTTAATAGTGATGGAGTAAACGTTACATGGAATACAATCACAGTGTTAAATAACTGTTATTTAACACTGTGATTATAGCTGGTAAGTACACTATAATATTTTACAAAAAATTGGTGTTTATCCAATATATAGAATGAATAATTTATTTGTAACTTATCTATTTCTGGGGGTGACTTTTGATTGCTCGCTGTGGTGTAAATTAGGTAAGACATATGTCCAGCAGTGGACGTCGTTGGGCTGATAATTATTATGATGATGATGGTTATTAACTACAGGAACAAAAATTTAACAAAGTAGTATTTTTATTTCCTGACTGCCAAGAAAGAGGTTAATTGTAAAAATTAACCTAAAATTTAATTGACTTTTAAAAGATAACTCTTGCACTAAAGAATTAGCTGTCTGGTGGGATTACGGACAACGGTAATATAGAACAAATAGCCATAAAAATTTGTCCTAATTGATATATAAATTTAACCCAAACCTCATTGACAAATAATACTACTAAACTAACAAGGCACTCAATTTCACCGTACTCTACTATATTCCGAGTACCTGAAATAATACTAATACTCACAGTGACCGATACGGTTACCTACAAATAGGTAATGTTATTGTGTTTCAAAGTAGTGCTTTAGTGGCAGCGAGAAGTTTTCGATTGTATTTGACTTTCATTACAGTTTGGTACTGTGATCGATAGGGATTTAATTACGTTATATATTGTGGCAGATACGAGTATTTATAGTATTAGTTTGCATTATGAATTATTCATGAGTGTTTGTTTTGTTTGTCCAGCGACAGTGACATGAGGTCTTGAGGGTTGGAGCCCTAAGTTGGGCGAAAATGTTTTTGTTTTTCTTTCATTTTGTAATTCCGATGTATACGGATACTAGTTTCCGTCCACGTGGTATGTCTGTAATTAGTAGCCTATTTGCTATTCCAGACTATAATATATCTGTGTGCCAAATTCCATACAGATCGTTTCAGCCGTTTGCGTGTGATTGAATAACAAACATCCCGCCATACATTCTAACTTTCAAATTTAGTAACATGTATAGCAATTAAAAAAAATACAAATATTATATTATGAACTAATCCATGTAGTGACGGATTAAGAATACATAATGTCAATACCCCATAGACAAGAGCACTGCATGAAAAGGAAAATTTAAAACTTACACGTCTGGCTAGCGTGGTATAGTAGGCTATATTCCCTCTCTAGGTTACATTCTTTGGAAGAGACCCATGCCGAGCAGTGGGAAGTTTATGGGTTGAAATGATGATGAATATAGTATTCACAATGTTGAAATTAACACAAAATTGGGTTATCTAACAGCAAACCTTTGACTGGTAGAGAAAAGAACTGTAAATAATCTATACTAATATTATAAAGCTGAAACATTTCTTTGTTTGTTTGTTAGGAACTACTGGTCCGATTTGAAAAATTCTTTTAGTATTGAATAGCTCATTTATTGAGGAAGGTTATAAGCTATATAACATCACGCTACAACTAATAGAAGCTGAGCAGTGACCAAACAAAAGCGACGGGAGTGAAGCTCCGCGCGATTTCTAGTCATTTATATATTGTCTCGCTTCATATTTATAACTAAAATCATTATTATATTCACGACAAACTGGAAGCAGTTTGCTTAACTTATTGCAAACGAAACTTACAACTAACATACCTACGTACCCATACACACATACATACATATGTATATGACGTACCGTGTCATCCAGAAGGCGTACTACTAAAGCAATTACAGCGCATAAAACCGAGGTTCCTTTGAAGCTGAGAGGAACGAAGCGAGGTATTTCTGACCTGTCGGATGTCGTATAATCTTGTTTCATGATGTGATATGCGTGAAATGAAACGAGGAACTACACTTCTGTTAATGTCGTATGTGTTTATTGTTGAAGTAATAATCTGTCAGTAAGAAGTGCTAACTGATATAATGTAGGTATAGGTATGATTGCTGTGCAAGATTTTCATTATCTAAGTATACCACTTAAAAGCCCTTCCTTCCCCAATGAGCTCTGTATACCACTTTTCTGCAGCAGGAAAATTTCACTATCGAGGCAGTGCAATCTTCTGTAGTGCTGAGATATTGGGAGGGGGGGTCAGATTGACTGGTGCTTACCCGTTGTGCTCTATTTTAGCATAATTCCAACTCTTCCATTTACTTTTGATTAATTTCGTTGCATGTTCCAAGTAAGTTATGCATTCCCTGGAACTTCAAAACTCAGTATTTGCGAGATTATTCGCTGTTAATTATTATGGCATATAGGAGTTACAGGTGGGCGTGAGGGTGGGAATGTCAAAACTGTGTACAACAAACAACAAACTGTGTAAAATTGATTTTCTGAACAGCTCAGCTCCGTTCGACTAAAGCATTGGCCCAAACCGCACGTTCCCATATAGACAATTTCGTAACTATTAAGCTAATTGGTTATTCTGTAGATGCTCAAGTTTAGGAACTACATTGGATTAGATAGTGTAAACAAACCTATGTTGAATTTAATAAATATACTTACCTGCTGCTAAGGTATTTTATAATTGTTTGACAATTTGTTCTAAAGGCTCTTTTGTCACTAAAAATCTCTATCTGCAATCTTGACATTTTTGAAAAAGACAGAGATCGATGTCGACTATGCTTAATTTTTTCTTATTTTTTTTGAATTTATCCATCTAGTGGGTCCTGAGATAAGCGCGTTCAAATAAACTCTTTAAATTACGATTTTGTTATAGGTAGACAATGTTAATATAGATTGGATCCCAGGTAAAAAAGTTCTATTTAATATTTGGTGAAAACTTAAAATAATCTGATCATAACAAAAACCCATACCTCAATTACATAAGTTTTAATTTATCCTAAACTAATTTAAAATAAAATTATTTTGCTGTCATCAAAAAAAAATCCCAAAAAGGCTCCACAGTTTTATCTGCTTTAAAGAAAAATCCAAAATAATTATACAACTTGATTTTTTAAAACAAAACTTACAAAAAAAAATTCTCAACGAAGCAAAACATTTTGCTACAAGATTTTTACATAATTAAGTTCATTTCACATTAATTAACGTCAACGTCAACATTACCTTACACGACAACAGCAAAAAGCATGTCTTTATGCCACATACTCAACTGCGAAGGAATTCTTCAACGAACACTGAACTGATGAGAACTGGAAGCTATTCCCTAGTCTATGATTAATTTCATTGTAAACCTTATTGGTATAATACCAAGTGTATATTTTCTTTGTGATGGGAAAGGTATACAATAATGAGATAATTCTGTCAGGAAACAATGACATATTAATTTTCGCTTGAATGACTAGGTAATGTAATTGTATAATGCTACACCTAAGACCTTTGTTCGAATCCTAAGTTGTATATTTTTATCAAGAAATAATAATGAAGAATGCGCCGCATTAGCTACGATTCAGACCAACCGGCTCGCATCGGCCCGCGCCGGGCGGCATTTTACAATGCGTTAAAGAACATTGAAATGTATCAACAGTGATTACAGTTCATATTTGCATGCAACTTACGCATAGTTACCTCCGTTGGCATCCCGCGACGCGTCGCGACGGCCGACCGGCTCCGACCGTAAGTTGCATGCAAATATGAACTGTAATTACTGTTGATACATTTCAATGTTCTTTAACGCATTGTAAAATGCCGCCCGGCGCGGGCCGATGCGAGCCGGTTGGTCTGAATCGTAGCTTACACTGCTATCGGCTTGAAATTAGTCGACGCCTCTCTTCCGATGGTGCGTCAAAGTGGGCTGGTCTGCATTATAATAAGAATTCCCTTTAACATGAATTCCTAATACGCATCTCAGGAGACACGTAGGAACAACACATATTAAGAAACAAAAGCGTGATACTAAAATTATTTCCTATGGAAAATGCTATGTTTTTTTAAAATAAAATAAAATCAAAATTCGAACGTCAGCCTGGCAAATACATTATTACTTAGCTATTCTGCCTTGCCAATGAAAAATGGAACAACTACATCTGAAGTTCAGAGAACAATACAGCTTAATTGATTTGCCTAACGTGCTTTTTTCTGTGACCAGATTAGTGTAAATGCGTTGTTCTTTCTTAGCAAGGCAGTATTATAGTGCCATGATGCGCCAAAGAGGCATTATAAAAGTATTTTTCAGCCGTCTTTGTCACAAAAAGTATGTTCATACTGAGGGAGCAAAGTGGCAAGTCATAAAAAAGCAATTTCTCTCCTCCAGACGAAGTTTAGTTGTTACAAAACACCACACATGTTGTATACGTCAGCTGGTGCACAAGAATGATACTTGTTATAACTTGTGTTGACGTATGTACATTTCACACACACACACATGTATAAAGTAAGTAAAAACATTTGTTTACTGTATTCTAAGTTCAGAGAGTTCATCACTTTAGAACCTAAATGGCTTGTGAAAACACGTAGTGTGACTACGCGTTTTCACAAGAATTTCTTGGGCCTTTTAGGACGTGGAATAAACTCCATAACGAGGATATTCCCGGTAGCGTATGTCTTCCACTCAGCTTATGTAAGGCAAGTTTAGGTACTCTTTAAGGGAAAAAAAATCCAGTAGTAGTTTTTATAAGAATGGAGGCGAGGCAAAAATAGTTACACATACGTCTGTGACCCGACTATATAATATATATTTTTACTTAGGGTTGACACTTACAAGCATCCAAACTATACATATTTTTAATATTTTTTTAATACCAAACAGTACATACCCTATCATACCCTTAACTTGTAAACTAACATTGTTAGACTACAATATTAACAGGATTTAAGAGAGCACAAATGCTCCATAAGCATTTTATAACTTTGGTGTAAGTATATTAATTACTTCAAGTTCAAGATCAACATTTTTAATTTAAATTTACTGCAGATATAATGCCTATTTAACAGCATTGCTCAGCTATAAAGTAACATTTTAATTGAAAATACCTGAAATGAAATTACAAAGACAACGGTAATGTAAAATTTAATTAAGACAGTTTAACCCTCACAATGGTGAACGGTAGGGTGTCAACATTGGCATATTTACGGGTTAGATCAGGATTTACGCGTCAGCTAAGTAATGAAAGACATTGCTTTCCACCTATTTAACGGATGAAAAGATTTATATTATGGCAGAATAACCTTGGTGATACAGCAAGGATTAAGGATATAATATACATCTGATAGCATTGGACTGCGTTCACCATTTACCATTACGCGAACCTCATTTGTTTACATTATAATTTACAATAATTATCGCTCCTTCCAATTAGAAGGAACCCAGATGAGTTATACAGACATTATGGTACTCCTATTGCCCGCAGTGCTAATTTAAAAGGTTTTTTTTGTATAATCCCTTAAACTCATTAATTTTATTTTTTATTTAGCAGCATGCAGCATTTTACATGTCCAGTTGTTCTCTGTAACTAAATTTAAGAAACCACACGATATTTAAATTTCGACACTCTTCAAAACATCAATTGATTTTCCATCTTCTAAGCTAAAATCTAAAACAAACCCATACATTTAATGCAAGAAGATTTATTAAACTTTTCGACAACCCTAGTATAGGATGAATGAAAAAACTTGAGCTACCCGCATGATTTATGATAGTTACCGTGACTTATATTTTCTCACAACTGATTTTCCCGAACTATTTTCTTAACGTTTTGAATTATCTGTCTATTAAGCTATTTGTTTTCTTCGTAGACATAGAATAATAGCAATGGAAATCGACTACTATATACTATATATTTACTTATTGATAGACTGGAGTTGGTTGCGAAAATTTGTCCACTTATACCATTAGATCCGGACCCCATAGACGGGACTAGAAGAGAGGAAACGTATTATGAACAACCAATAGAATTTCTATACTTATGATCTTATCTTACGCACACATCATTTGTCTTTATAAGAAGATAGAGGTGAATGACACCTCTATCTTCTTATAAAGACAAAAGATATGTATTTTTGTATGTAACGAATAAACTTAAAAACTACTGGACCGATTTCAAAAATTATTTTGCCGTTAGAAAGCTACATTATCACTGAGTAACATAGGCTATATAACACCACGCTACAGCCAATAGGAGTTGAGCAGTGGCCAAATAAAGAACGACGGGAGCGCCCGGCGCGACTTCTATTGGTTATATTTTGGATATTTTTTCTGTGTTTCGTCAGATCTCTGATTTGATGGACGCCGGGGCTTATGTTAAGTCTGGGGATTTTTCTGTTTCGGGAAAAATAACTGCCTTTGTAGTCTAGAAGTTCAACAGTATCTTTATCACCTTAATGGTTACAAAGTAAGCTTTGAATTTATGGATTTGATTCAGTCTTAGTAACTTAAATTGCTAATAACAAGCCAAATAAATGTATATCTTCTGCAAAATTCGATTCAATAAATTGTATTAAACGAATTTCTTTTATATGTGCTCAGAACGTTACAATTTTGTTATTATATTTGAACGCTTATTGAGAATAGATTGCTGAAGCCCACTCCATCACAAATCACTTCAGCTTTATGTTTTATATTGTGTCGTTTTCTGATAAAACGAAGATAGATTTTTCTTGAACAAATTCGACGAATCTATAGGATTTTGACTTTTATAAAGAAGATTATAAGTATTTGCAAGTGATGAGGGTTTTCTGGTGTCTAAATAACGAACCCTTACCTTCCTGATGAGGTCTATAGACCCATTAGTGTAGCTAGCGTGCTAGGTAAGCCTAGTACCACAAATCATTGAGGATCATTTTGCAGCGAAGCCCAAGAAGAGGATAAGGTATCCTTAACTATATGATCTTGTATTCTCAGTATTTTTTCCCAGCTTAAGCCTTTAAGCGAGATGTATTTACTGATTTTTTGTTACACACGTGAATGGGGTATCACACTAAACAATACAAGGGTCCTTTACTCTAAATCAGGGTGGTGTAATAGGGCAAAGTGGGGAAGGTCACCGGACCAGTCCGGTCTTTGTAATTAGGGAATTACAAAGACCGGACTGGTCCGGTGACCTTGCTACCTAATATAAACGCACTTAAAATCAGGAAGTGTAATAATATAATAAGAGTTTTTGTTGAGTGTTTTTGAGTTAGGACTCTCTTAATGGATGCTACTGCTTAAGTCACGGCGAACACTGGTTTTTTTTATTTAAAAAATATAGGTGCCGTGGTACAACTCTCTCCGCCTTCAAGTTTAAAAATCTGACCAATTTTCAGTGCACACTGCACTGAAAATTGGTCGCTTACTACAGTAGTAAGCGATGATATTGTAATGCATCCGAATACTTAGCCTTGAATACTGTCTAGTGTGATACCCCCTTCAGAACTCTTGTAGCCAGGGTGCCAAGTATCATTAATACTGCTGATATGACGGTAGCTCCTGTATGGCCACTACTATGTATTTACCAACTAAAACAACACAAGTTCAAAAATGGGTGTCATAGATGTCTGCCTACTTTTTCGGAGGAAAAGCTTACAATAAATTTGATGAAAAAATGATATTTCTCTACCTTTTGGAGAAGAAAAATACGGACATTAAAAACTCAATTTTAAGCCTCTCAGAGTTCATTTTCAAATATTTTAGATACAAATAAAAATTCTCGTATATTACCTTTACACGTTTACCTTGTTAAGTGTTGCTCCATCAAGATTCACTTCCATTTTATATTATATCAATCTCGCCGTTTTTTCATCTAATGACACTCGCTTCGCTTGAAAACGATTTTTACACGAAAATACATACTCATATACATGCTCCACAGTGAGATGAGTAGCATTATTTCGTAGAAAAAATCAGTTCATTTCTTTTTAAACTTATTCTAGCAGAAATCTTATTTAAATTCTAATTTAGACGACTTATTCCAGGTATTACTGGGCTTTCAAGAATTATATTATATTGCTTTTTATCCGTAGTTTATCAAAAAAAGCTCTTATGTGATTCAGTGAATAATTCAAGCTGAGAACGATTGATACGTTTGACTTGGATTTTATTAACTTAGATATTATAATAATATAGATGTTATTTATTTCATTTCTTTGAAAAGAATATTATTATTATAAGAATATTTAAGCCAATATAAAGCTAACCTTTTCTTAGCTGCTGGGTTCTTTTCTATCTAGAGAGCTGAAAGTGTTTGGCCAATAATCCACACAAGCTGGCCTAGTGGGGGTTGGTGGATCAGACATACGCTTAGAATTTTTTCTTGAATATGTTGGTTTCCTTAAGAAATTTTCTTTCACCTTTCTTATATATAATATATCCTTATTAATAAATAATCATTCAATATCTTGCAATACTCTTTAAAGTCGGCTCATAGAAATCTCTTCTGTAATTTTCATTTGTATGAACTAAGCTAACTAAGCACAAATTTATCGGCGTATAGTCCTTCAGTTTGACACCTAGGTATTTAATAAATCAACGTTTTAGTCAATTCATTAAGAGGTCGGCTCGTTATTTAAGCTCGACTATTGTCTTGCAAATGGTAAATAAACCGCGTAATGATGTCTATATATTTTAACTAAGGACCATTAACGAACGTTCGTCTTCTCTTGAATAGTGCCATTGTACGTCCAGAGTTCGCGTTAATTTTTTTTTATTTGGCTGTCATTAAGAGCACATACATTAGGGAACTAGGGATCATTGTGTGCCTCTTATATCGAAGTAAATTGGACTACATTTGGTATAATTGCAGAAATATTGACGTTTTCTTACGTAGTTAACAGACATTTGATGAAAATTTGGTCTTCATGGACTCATTTGGTAGTTTATTACTATGATTGATATTTGATTATGATTGAGTCAAACTTACAGATATACATATATATGTACCTACTTGTTATTAACTATTATAATGTCATGACATGGATCTTATCTCCTCTATCTAGAGAGAGTCTAACATGGTTTATGCCATAATCCACACACACTGGCCAAATGCAGATTGGTGGATCAGATATACCCTTACAATTAATTCTAGGGTATGTGGGTTTTCTCATGATGTTTTCGTTTACCTTTAGCAGATAGTAAGACGTAGGTACATATAAACCAGTACGAAGTGAAATCCACATTGGTATTGCTGGATGAATTCGAAATTGGACCATATGTTTACAACGCCCATCCCTTAATATGATACTATGATAGAATATATTGTAATACTACTAATGTGGAAAAAGATGAGATTATACTAATTTTTTTAAAGAACGCAATCCACAAGTATCATAAAATTAATTCTCCCAGATTAATTGTACTCCGTTATCAGCTCTAATATTAACATTAAATACAAATACAAATACAAATCATTTTATTTGCAATATAGGTAGTACAAATATGTTAGTAGAATGGGGTTAGTAGGTATCTCTATATTTCGCCAAATCAAGGCATGCAAATATTGAATACAATGTCATAATTATTTATATAAAATTCAATGGAAAATGTCAATAAAATTACTCATGTCAATATTATCTGTAAGGAAATCATTAATTGTATAATAACATTTGTCAACCAAAAATTTGTTCATATATTTTTTAAATTGAGTTATATTTAATATTTTAATGTCATCTGGTAATTTATTAAAGATTTTTTGTGCCATGCAAAGAAAACTTTTACTCAGCAGTGCTGTCCCGGCACCATACGCAATCTCAAGCTCCAGTTTATTTTTGTCACGTAGTTTTCTGTAATGACTTTTATAAGCATTATTGTATAAATAGATGTTCGTCCTAACGAAGATACTCACTTCATAAATATACAATGAAGGCAAAGTTAATAATTTTAAATATTTAAAGTAAGGTTGGCAGCTTTTTTAACGAATGGTATTTTCTTTTGTTGCAGGTAAAACCATAGCGTAACCATAGAGAAGCTCGGGTACGGAACAAATCTGGTCCCAAACATCTGTTATAGGACTTATACAAAATACGAGCGTTAATTCTATTCGGGGTGCCATTCATTATGTCTGGACTCGTTGGCATTTTGCCCACTGTGCGTCGCAGTTAATAAAAAGATGTGGATCCCGTCACTCCGGTGGTTCTGTGTTTTTAAGGATTTAACCGAAAATCTGGCTTTATATCTGATTGTTAGAGGAAAGTAGATTAAAACGGTTACTCAAAAATATTTGAAATTATAAAATGAGAAAGGATTTTAGAGCTTTGTTTTCAATTGTCGTCAAATATGCCTCTTACAAAAAAACCATATACCAACTCGTCTTGCCAGCGAGCGTGGTATAGTATTCTAAATTCACTTCACAATTTTTTGAGAAGACCCGAGCCCAGTAGTGAGACGTTTATAGGTTGAAATGATGATGCCTCTTCAGCCGTTACACTTCAAGTGCTATAGACATACTTTTATTTATAAATTGTAACTATATTAACTTTCACCCGCGTGATGTGTTGGTAAAACATAGCCTATTTGCTATTATTCCTGGCTACAAATTGCCTGTGTGCCTACAGATCCCTTAAGATTTTCTGCCGTAATTGAGTAAAAACATTCATCTATCCATCCAAACTTTCGTATTTATCATATTAGTGAGAGTGTTGATATAATAATTGCTTAAATGGATTCCGAAGAACGACAACTTGCGAAGCTTAGGATTTTTCTCATAGCAAACTTTTAACAGGTTAAAATATTTGAAAATATTATGTTACAATAATACCGCATACACTTAATCCAGTAAAACATAAACCAAAAAGGTTTTTCAATTTAAAATGAAATTGAAATCTGACAAACATAACAAACGTTTTACATAGCTTTTACTGAACCCAAACAAAATGGCGGATACATCATTTGAAATTGAGAGGCAACAGTATAAATTGTGAATGTAATAAACAGATATGTACTGAATTTATTATAATGGAAAATTGGTAAAAACATAAGTTACATGAATAATGCCCAGTGGCTATATAAGTATCTAGACACCGGGCATTATTGTGTAGCGAGGATGTATATTATCGGGTTGGTGGATCAGACATACACTTAGAATTTCTTCTAGGGTATGTGGGTCTCCATGTTTTCCTACACCTTTAGCAGATGGTAAGTCACATGACTAGTACATATAAACTCTACAAAGTGAAATCCACATTGGTACTGCTGGTTGGAATCGAACTCGAACCGCGTGTTAAGCACGCCGGTCACTTATCTATTCAGCCACCATCGCTTGTGAGTAGAGTTGCATAGTCTTCACTTACTCTTAAAAAACCGACAGTGTCAGTAGGCCTCTTTTTTACCCCTAGTTAGTTCAGCTAGACAGACGCCCTCCCTAGAAAAACATCAGCTACACCTATGACAGTGTAATCACAAATTTTCCCTCTTACAAATTGGTATGCTTTATAGAATAACAAGAAGTCTAAAATTGCTAAACAGCTTCCCAAATCGCTTCTAGATTTAAAATTCAAAAGTGTTTTTAAGAATAAAATTATATTATCCGTCTAGGTCTCTAAGCAACAATATAGTATGCAAATTGGAATCTTCCTAAATCTCATTATTGACATTTTTCTACTTAAGTAACATGCATTATTCATCACAAATGGTAATTCTCTAAAATACTTTACGCTATTAAATTGTATTGATTTTGTAATTTTCTAAATGTTGGTACGGTTCAAGGGCAATTTGTTTATTAGATGGAAATAACTTCGAGTTATTTCTAACATTGATATTAATGTAACAAATTTTACACATCGCACATAATTATTATTATATTATCACGCCTGTCTTACATTTGAGTAAGCAGAAGACCGACTCGGAATCTCAACATTTCAACATTGAGTTAAATGTATTGAAATGTTGAGATTTCGTACATTATTCATCAGCATCATCAGCAGCAACCCATTAATGTCCCACTGCTGGGATCGGGTCTCCTCTCCTCTAACTAGAGAGCTGAGAGGGTTTAGGCCATAATCCACTCATGCTGGCCTAGTGCGGGTTGGTGGATCAGACATACTCATGGAATTTCTTCTTGGGTATGTGGGTTACCTCACGATGTGTTCCTTCACCGTTAGCAGATGGTAAGTCACTTGACTAGTACATATAAATTCCACAAAGTGGAATCCACATTGGTACTGCTGGTCGGGATCGAACTCGGACCGCGTGATTTGCACGCCGGTCCCATCCAGCCACCATCGCTTCATTTAATGTATATACATGTACATTATTACCTCAATGCATTTCAATGAGATTTTTCTATCTTTGTCAAATGTTTAAAAATCATAACAACCCTAATTAAATTTTGAAACATTTGTCAGCAATATTGGAGTCGACTTGTCAAGTTTTGGAGTTAGTTTGTAGTGACTATACCACTATAGTATAGTATTGTAGAGACTATAGAATGCCACACGCAGGCCACTACGCTCGTCATGTTTGAGTCTGGGTTTTCTATTACAAGAAAAAGGTTCTATTGATTATAATTATCAAATAAATTGTATTATTAAAATGTTCAATTCAGTCTCTGTAGCTTCACAAAGTAATCTACAATCCAAGGTACTTTACCTTTAAGTCACAGTTGAGCAGACAGACCGACGGTAATATATAGTCCTAATTTCGAGAAGGGGCGGTTGTAAATATATTTTGTTGAACGCCCACCGTTTTTTATGTTCAATAATAGCAACACACCTGATCTAGCAGTCATTGTTATTTACTTGTTGAGAAATCGCTCGACATTATTAGATGTTCAGTCTTTTCCGTGTAGTGACGGATTAAGAATACAAATAATGTCACTACCCCATCTCAACCCGTGGGTGTCGTAATAGGGGACTTAGGGAGTAACCTTAAGCAGATAAGAACACTACGAGAAAAGGAAAATTCGAAACAAACCCTATACCAACCCGTTTAGCCAGCGTGGTATTATATAGTAGGCTAAATTCCCTCCACAATCTTTGGGGAGAACTGTGCCCAGCAGTGGGACGTTTATGGGTTGAAATAATGATTCTTTGTATCACTGTGGCTACTTAACAGTCAAAAAATTATTACGTTTTATATATCCTTCGGTTAATTTTATACCACGTTGGTTGCAAATAAGCATTCGGCCTGCTTGATGGAAAGCGGTTACCGTAGCCTACGGAGACTTGCAACTACAAGAGAATGCAAGTGCTATATACCTATGGCGTTACTACCCCTAAAATGCTGATCTCAACAAGAATCGCTTAACCTAGCTGATCGTGCCAGACTGAATGCTATTGGCTCTGAACGCACCCTGAAAGCAAAGATATATGCTACGATAAAAGCTATTGATGACGGTATCTTTTGCGAAATTTGTTAAGTTTGGCTGGCAACTTATCGTGATTCGATTATATGAGGTATTCTGTGTGACCCTGTGTTCTAAAGATGCAAGAACACGATGACTGTCACTGCGGCGAAACGATTAAGAGACCTATCACACAGAACGCATTCACGCGTTCATGAATTCTGTTTTTCTGATTTTGTTTCATTTAACCTACTTAATTCACATTAAGGTTAAATAAAAATAGTACCTATTCACATTCACAATTCTGTAAAAATATAAGCACACTCAGTACCTTCAAACAGAATAAGTAAAAAGCCAAATATACTGCGGCAAATGAAATCTAAAACGTTACGACAACGATTATACACAAACAAACAAATAAAGTTGGCAACAAATTGTCGTGACGTAACAGGTATGGCGGACGATATTACTTTGTAGATAACAGTTGCTAGGACATAGCGTTACTGCTAAAAGGGTAGGTAGAGATGGAACCCTTCTGGATATTTGAGACTGATTTTTTTATTTAAGACGAGAAAGTGTCTATATGTTAGTGCTTTATATAAACTAGACTACTTCTACTATAATAATATATATGTATATAATTCTAGATCTGTAAATTTAACGTACCTATACCCCTGACAAATAAATATTTCTGTTTCTGTTTAAAACGTTGCACCAGCTTGGCTGACAACAGAACAGCTGATACTAAAGAAAACCAATCAACAAACAAGGTTCTTTAAAAGAATATTGGCCTCGATTCAAAAAAGTTCCACTTAGAGAAACCGAGTGATAAAACACGATAGATTTAGGTCAATCGTAGGCATTAGAGCTTGAGTAGAGGGGAGATAGGGGGTAAAATAGGCCGACGTTCAGCCAAGACTGACGGACGTCGATGAATTTTGTATGTGAATTTATTTATTTCAAAAGAAACTTTACAGCTTGTTTATAATACACATACATAAGAGATTAGGTACCACCAACAAATGCGGTCATTGTATAAAACCTGAGTTAGGTTTTAATAAAAAGTTAATAATAATAGATATGAGAATAACTTTGTTGGTAGTGCCAATAACAAAAGTGTCTTAAGCCAACTAATAAGAAGCTTAAATTATTAAGTTTTTTGTTTAATTAGAAACGAAAACGAGAAACGAAAATATAATACTAAAAAAAAATCCTTTTAGAAAAATTTATGAACGAAATAAAAGAATAAATAAAGTAAATACATATACTTAATATATGGGGAGTGAATGCGAATTCCAATATATATATATTATGTATGTAACGGTTCCAATTATCTCTAAGTGGGTAGTTATAAAAATAACATTAATAAGCTTCTGCAAAATAAAAAACAGATTTCATTCTTTAGTCAGACTACAAAATGTCTCTTTACCCCATCTCTTTTCATTTCACGTTAACCTATATTAACCTGAAAAATGTTGCAGAAAAGTTGAACAATATTTTAACTTAACGTATAAAAGACAGTTATTACAGTCTTTGTACGTACAAGCACGTGAATATGAAACGGTAGAAGCATCATTTTCCTTGCACGTTGCACACTGGGCGCTATGCCAAAAACTTAGACAAAATCCGTAGCGAGAATGCGTCAAATACTTCAAGCTACCCTCATGGGAACAAATGACGCAAGTTTCTGTATTGTTTTGTTTGGATCTGTCCGTTATTTTCTGGTTGATGTGGTTTTTGTAATGGGGCATGAAATAATTTATGTATGTTGTTACTGTCAAAGGAAAACTGTGACCGGAGAACATTGATTTGGTTTTAAAAGAAAATACGTCAATAAAAATACATTAGGTATACAATTTCACATAATCTGATGAATCAAAAAGCTAGGTTCAATCAATAAATTCTTTATTCAATAACAATTATTACATTGTGTTTGAATTCAATTGCATTTGAATAAAACAAAAGACAATTATAACAGCATTCTGCAACTATCATAAAGTCATTATTCTTAATTCTTTAAAGGCCTGCTACATGGTTGGAAACTTGCCTTCCACAGAGATGCCCTTGGTGGATTCCAACCGTATAGCCGGCTGTTGTAAACCATATTTCATACAAACTACGCGGATGGCAACCAAGCTCACCAAGGTCACTCTGTTGGAACGCAAGTTTATAACCGTGTAGAACACCTATTTTTATACACAAAAATTACAAACAATTAAACAACACAAAAGAAAAAACATGTAGGTACACATAGGTGAACTTAACTCAAATTTAAGTTTTCTATCAGTAAACTCAAACCCATCAAATATTACAAAATACGGACTAAGCATTTAACCAGGTTTAAATTGACAACTTTGACACTGAAACAATGGGTTATGTCAATTTAAACCTGGTTTAATGCTTACTCTATATTTTGTAATAAGGGGGAAAGAGTAGAGGAAAGAAAATATAGCGAGAAAGCAAGTGTACAACGAAGTAAAAGTGAAAAGAAAACAAGAAAAGCATAGATAAGTTATACCGTAATATATACCTTCGAAAAAAGTACATAAAAAAAAAATTAACATATTACTTTAAATTTAAATTGTTATTTAGGTCGTAGGTCCACAGAGAATCGGTTATACAGTAGTTTTATCTGCAAAGGTTAGCAGAAAACAACTCCCTAGATCCCAAATAACAGTTTATGTACTCCCTGGTCGAATCTCAGTATTATTACATCTGTAAATACACACTAGGGATGGAAATTACATACCAATACTATTCCCTTTCCTATAAAGGTTCATATAAGTGCACCATTTACATAATTATACGATTGTTTTGTTACGAGATTCAGCTAAACAGACAGCCCTATTATTTTTGCGAAGAAAAGTGGCGTTTACTGCTAAAAGATAGGGTAGTAAATCAATTTTACTGGCTAAGTGAATGAGCTGGGACATTATCCTCAACGACAACATAAAATATTACGTTATTGTAACGTTCGGAAATGACATTTTCGTATAAACTTTATTCCTTGTAACTATATGATGATAATTGAAACTACAAACCGTTTTTTACACAGCCTCTTTTTCTGTTATATTATTATACACGCCGCTGAGCTGAGTTATTATGGCTGCGGTCTTTTGTAGGGCAGAGATAGGTCCAATAACTATCCCAGGTGGAGATAGGTCACGAGAGGGGTTACTCCCTCTGCCACAACTCTCTTGAAATGAGCATAAAGTTCAAAATAGTCAAAAAATATTTCTCATTTAATATCTTTTTATCTCGAGGACGGTATCTTAGTACGCATATCTCACGTATTTAAGTTAAATCAACGTTATTAGTTCGTTTCATTTCCTCTATTCAGATTAATGTTGTTCATTCGTTTTGAATGTTTAAGTATAGGGTAGGGTATGTAAACCAGATGTCGGCCTATATAGCTTAGATACACATTATAGTGACACTCGGTGTCGCAACTGGAGTGTATACGACTGGTGTGCAAAAACTCCCGGTTTTGATCCCGGATCGGACAAAAATGGTATTAAGATTTTCTGCTTAAAAATTCGCAGTATCAGCCCGGCATCTGAAAATGTGCCCGGTTAATGTCCCAAGAATATTTACAGACGCTCTGGGCTGGCTAGCGGAATTTTCACGGCAGAAAAACCCAATAATATTTAACTAATCTAGAAATATAACCCAGGCACAGCAGATAAACTCTCTTTCATTCCACCAAGAATCATCATCATCATCAGCAACCCAGTAATGTCCCACTGCTGGATTCGAGCCTCCTCTCTTCTATCAAGAGAGGGTTTCAGTTAATATTTTTTTTCTACCAATTGAGATTCATTGTAGTGGTACAGATACAAAAAACAATAGAAATATTTTTTTTTTATACCTTTATAAATTACAAACTACTGTAATGATAGTTTAATGTCATAAAGTATCAAAAATAAGGTGAGTTAACCAGTTGTTACTGCTATGCGGTTCATTAAAAAGTTTAAGCTCTTTTCAAATGTAACTGGCGGTCTCGTTTTATACAGTTTTGAAACAATTATACGTAGTAATAAGTTCGGTGAGGTATTAGTTGGTACTTTTTAGTTTTGGAAAACTAGTTACAGTTCTTTTGCACTTGTTTTGAGAGTTAATAAACTTGCTGCTTAAGTTTTGGATTGTTGGTTAGGTAAAATATAAGTCTATTTTATTTTATGAATTCATAATAGCATTGCAAATTACAAATTCATATTTGAAACTTACTTATGAAGCTATGTATAAAATTAGTAATGTACACCAGTGTGAAAACAAACGATAAAAATAACATGCCCCTTTTTAGACGTTAACAAGATGCAAAAATATTATAAAAATTGTCACATTGGATGGTAACTGCCTGTTTCGCCCTACAAAATCTCCCTCATAACAGTATTCTTGCACAGACACAACGTATTAATATTCTTTCGTCGTTCCTTACGTTTATATATCCATTAGAAATATATTATAGTTCAAAGCTCTGGGGTGAAATAGTAACAATGTTTATTTCATAGAAATTATGAGAGTCCCTTTGGGTGGCGCAACGGTGGGTAAAACAAAAAAAAAGGGCGTGATACACCTCTACCTATCCATTCGGAGGATAAAAGGGAGTGTTGTTATGTGAGTGATACTATATACTTTAGAAGCAAGCAAATTATTACAGTTAAGTCTCTGTACTTCAAGAACTAAGCATCTATAGGTTTGCGGTAGAGCAAACTACTTCTACTTCAGAGGGCTTAGTAGGCATTTCGGCCGCTGATGTCCGTTCGATCCGGTCGAAACAAGAAATTCATTATTAATAATATTTTTGAGTAGTGTTTCGGACGAAATCAATATCATTGATTAATAATTATGATGCATTAGGATTTTATCAATGATATTGATTTAGCACAAACTTGAGTACCGTACAAGCTTTCAAATGCTTATTCTAATTAGCTGTTATTTAATAGTACAAACAGAGACTTTAATTTTATTTATTTATTGTTTATTTGGACAATTAATAGTTGTTACATTAATATTTACATCTAAAAATATAGGTAACATAATTATTGTTTAGCTGTATTATAAATAAATACGTTCAAAATACTATATTTAATATGTTAAACAACTCAATGCAGAGGCACTCCCACTGAGAAGCTCCGCGTCGACTGCATCTAGATAGACCGTTCAGTAAACATCTTAGATGTGCATGATTACTGCGTCAACCAAGCATCTACCAACTAAGCTTTGGATACGACTTATTTTCAAACAAGTTAAAATATAAAATTTAATGGTTACTAAGTATAACATGAAATCGCTATCGCTTGCTGTGGCGGAAAGGATGCAGAAGGTGGAGGACCGGATATTATAGCACGTGTTAGGAGAGGCATAGGACCAGTTGTGGACTGTAATAGGCTGAGATGAAATAATGAAAACAACTATTTATATTTCAAATTTATCGTAGATAGCAATCACATACGATCAAGGAGACAAATTCTGAGTTTCAAAACATGTCAAATCTTTAGGTAAAGTGTTAAATTTTGCCGCATCTACCCGTTATGAGTTTGTGATGTGATGCGGCTCTTATGCAGCTCAATATAAGGTAGCTTAGTCCGGCTTAGCGCTCATACACAGATGTGAACGTGCAGCATGAATGTGCTGCATGCCACATTATGAACGGACTACAACTGGAGAGTTAACCCTACATGTGTTCAGTATTTTAATATAAATCATGAACTAATATTCAACTGCCTTGTTAGTGGGAATTATATACGACTGTTGAGCAATAGGACCCATCTTCGATTCCCGGGTCGAGTAAAATAGGTATTGAGTTTTTCTAATATTTATCGTTATGTCGTTAGACCAGTGGGATGAGGATGCGACTGCTAAATACGAGGTCACGGTTCTATTCGTACGTAGGACATATTATTACAAATTAATTTGTGTCATTCATGATTATTTAACTTGTTAATAACTTATAAATTTAACAGATAATTAATAAACACCCGTAGCGTTAAATAATTACAAATAATATATAATATATATAAAATCGCTCGCTGTGGCGGAAATTAGGTGAGGCCTATGTTCAACAGTGGACATCATTGGGCTGATGTGATGATGATGATGAATATATATTTGAAAATATGTTTATTTTTTTGAATTTTCTGCGATGCTTTGTATGTGTGTTGGTAGATCAATCAAGACTAACATTATTACAGTTTTTTTCAGATTAGTAAAGTAAAATAAACCTTATTTCTTTCACATTAAAGATAACTATATAGAAAACTAGCAAACTAATAAAAACACTAGATATTTACATGCACTAAGAAATCCCAATACATTTCAAATTGCCATTATAACCGTAAAAAACAGGGTCTCGAAGAGCCTTTGAAGGTGGTTTCTCTCATAATCCGATGCTCAAGAAAAAGGCACGTATTACGTATAATATTTAAGGCTACACGCATGTAATCTGACCGAATATGACATGAGTCGGGCTCTCAAGCTGAAAGATTGCGAACAAGGAACTCCACTTAACTGCGCACCGAAGTAGAGCTTCGTGTTATTTTATATTTCGTACATATTATGTACGAAGTTCTTTTTCTTTTCAAATACTTTTGTTGTACATTGTTTTTTATTGCTAGAAGTGATATATGAGGCATCTACTTTATTATCCATCTACTTTCTAACTCCTCTGTCTTACTTCGGTCCCGTAAATTTTAATTCGTCATATGAATTAAAATTTACGGGACGTTGTGTTTTCTTTGTAATAAGTTAATAATAATAATAAGGAAAATTAGGAGGAGGTTCCTCTCTCTGGAGCCCTAATCACCGGTAGCTTGGTCCCTGTACCCGATACCGGTGGGCCTCCAATTTTTATATTTTTAAATGTATTTTTATATATAGCGGACCCGACAGACGTTGTCCTGCACAATATACCAATCGATTGCATTTTTTTTATTTGTGAATCCAAACCATCCTCGAATCCACTTAAACACATACACAAAAATTCATTCAAATCGGTTCAGCCGTTTAGGAGGAGTTCACTGTCAACCCACGTACAGAAGAATAAAGATAAATATTTAAAAATGTAATATTTTGAGAACTTGTTTAAATAAAGAGGAATAATAATAAAATTTATTTATTTGACGACAAAGGCCATTTCCTAAATGTTAGTAATAATTTAAAAATTAGCAAAATATTGTATTATTTGTTAAAACCTATACATATTAATTTTGTCTCCCGCTTTGAAAGAAAGAAAAAGAACGAAAAATATTTTATTTGGTGACCAAAAAATACAATACACAAACAGAACACAGATTAACATATTTATATTACAGTCACCAAAATAGGCTCCAGTTCAGCTTAAAACACATGGCTCAAAAGTGCCATGTGCTGATTTTCAACTAGAGCCTTTTTGACAACGGTGTCGAAAACTTTCCTTTGGGGGGAAGTGCAAAATTTCTTTCTTACTCCTTTATATTACTTCTGATTCGTTTCAAGCTCCAACACAGTAGGTTAGCCTTCCCTGGGACTCCAAAGTGTCATCGCACTGTTTTCGCAAGGGGTTTATCATTGTTAAGATAATCAGAGTGTTGGGTATCTGGTAGGTAATCATATTTCAGCTGGTACATATGTGATAGTTCCAGTTCAAGATTACAACCTGCCACCAAAATTTAGCATTATCACCGTCCCGTCTAATGTATGCTAAAACGGTATTGAATTTTTCTTATTATCAGGCCGAAGTTTTGAAAGGACCCGGTTAATGTCAGCTTCTATGGATTAGTCTACACCTCCTAAGCCTTCTAGATAGATAAAAAGAGACTCTTGTCCAGCATTGGGAGATTAATGCATTACTATAGCTTCTTTTTTACATAGATGGTGAAATGTGGAGTAGAAGGTGATGGTATGCTATGTGATGTTAATATTATAGGTGGTTATTGAGAACTTGATTTTAGGTATTAATTTTCCACGAATCTCAGGCGACTTACTCTGAATTTTGATATTCAATTGGTCGGTTTTGATGGCGCTGACAAATGTAAGGAAATTTAGATATGGTTGCTGTATTGAAATATTTGACAGCGACAGCAAAACAAATGGAATGTCGAAATTCAGAGTAAGTCCTCAGAATAGTTTTCAATCAAACAAAAAATTGTATTTTTAATACTTAGTTTATTGAAATATACAATATTCCAAAAGAAATGATATAAAAACAGTTTCCTTTTGTTGAATGGTTAGGACAGAGCTTACGTATGATAACCGACCGCGGCCTTTTTATGTTCATTTCATTCTCTCAAATTGAATAAAACGGAGATCATTGTTAGCACAAAAAACGTGTTATCGTGCTCTTAAAACTTTATTTTCTGTGTTTGAAATTTAAAATTGCGTCTCATCTCGCTGGAGTTTTGAAACTTTACGAAATAAAGCTTTGAGATTTGTTGAAAATATGAGTGTTATAAGATTTATACTTATTATTTAAGTTATTGTTATTTACGTCTAGTATTTTTGTACTCGACTAGCTATTGCCCGGGGCTTCGCTCCCGTCATTCTTTATTTGGCCACTGTTCAGCTCCTTGGCCACAGCGTGATATTATATACCCTATAGCCTTCTTCGATAAACAGGTTATCCAATACTAAAAGATTTTTTCTGGCAACAGCTCAGCTAAATGCTACTTCATGCAGAACTGATTTTCTGCTGTCGCTTCAGCTATTTTGATTTTTTTTACACGTTCACAACGCGCCGTCTTGTACCAAATTCAACAATTCATTCAATTATATTTGCTTGTGTTATGGGTAAACTACTGTTTTTTTATTATTATATTTGTTTTAGTAAATAGGTACATCATATTAGAGATAATTTGAGAAAAGGAAAATTCGAAAAATAGTCCTATACCAACCTGTCTGGCCAGCCTGGCAAAGTAGGCTAAATTTCTTATGGGTTCCACCTAATGATCATGATGATGATGATGATAAATAAATTACACCCAGACACAGAACAACCAATCACGCTCATCACACACCTCCGGCTGAACAGTCAGGGTCACAAACCACTGCGCCAACAGGCCATCGTATAATTGTTTTATTATATCAAGTACCTAAAACATCGCCAATAAACTTGGTCTAACAGATAAAACATTAGTCCTAAACATTAGAAAGTTTCATGTGAACGCAATTTGTCTTGTTATTTGTGTTCTTCTAACGAAGCTAACTTTATAAACTTATCTGTCTAAGTTTGCAGACGCCATGTTGATACGGTTCATGTGAATCACTGCCTATTTTTGTTGTTAGACACAAAGTTTTTTTTAATATTTCGTCTTAAATTATTTTGATCTTCAAAAACCGTTTATCTAAAATTTGTTTTTAAGCTTATGTAACTATATTAAATAATTTAGTATTAAGAAAATTCACGCGTGTATCGCCGCTCAAGCCTCAGCCCCTATTGGCCGTAGCGTGTAAAAGAGAGCAACGAAGTAGTAATGTTCTCTATATTGTAGACTCATTATTTTCAAACGTCATATAATATATACTTTAATGAAGGTTTATCAACTTCAAGCGAGCCGTACCTCTGTTTGTCACGTCCATGGTAAACTTGAAACCAAAAAAGCTTGTGGATGTTTCCGAAAGTAATATAAAATAAAAGAAGCGAGTCCACAAACCCATTACTTTTTAATATTTTTAATTTTAATCACATGTCTAAACAACTTTGCCACAATATTAAATAAGATAAAACAATAACTAAAACCTATGTATACTTATATACAAACAATTAATAAATCTACAAAAAACGTAAGCACTCCACCTCACTCGTTCAGATAAAGCAATTGCTTCAGTGCAAGCTGTAAATACGTAACTGACGACGAAAACATCAAAAGTCCATATTGAATCCGATTCCGAACCGTACTCTTCTCTGTCTATCAATGAGAGTACTACCAGTGAGGCGCAATACACGTACCTCATTGTGAATCTCGTGGAACAGAATATCTTTCTGGTAAGTAAAACCACCGCATCGCTGAGAATCCACAAACATCTTTAACTCCGACCCGTTCGTGTAAATTTTATGAAGCGCCAAGCTTAGTATCATTTGCCCATTTCGCGGGCCCTCGCTCACTACAGTTCCCAGTTTCAAATCAGGCGAGAACTGCTTATACAAGCATACCTGAAATCCGATTTTGCTTATCGTCGAGGACACTGTGAAGGTTGGCCTTTCATACCTTGCGCTAAACGAAAAATCAGGAGTCGGGGGGTATGACAACGGCTTGAAGCCAATTTCCGTACCGACATAGAAATCAGGTACAACTTTATACATCCACTGTGTGACTAATTTCAGAGTATTTGGGTCAACGTCTTTTAAAGAACATGCCACGGAACCCACAGCTTGAAGGTTTTCCCTTTCAAAGACTATTTCAGTCTCCGACGACACGAGATCCTTTATCCTTGAGGTCAGTCTCATTTCGTAAGCGCCATCGAGAATTTCTTTGTATGTTGCAGTAGCTGATCCAGAGGAGTCAATAAACAATCCTTCGTTTGTGTTAGTTGGCTCCATTTCTTTGTGAATCAATTGAGAAAAGCACTTATAGACTTCCTTTGATTTACCAAAGTTATACTGTTGAACTAGTTTTACCTTTTCCTTGATATCCCTGAGGACGACAATCTTGGCACCGATGAAACACCTCGGGAAGGAGTTTTTAGCCTCAGAGTGTATATCACATAGTTTCGTCAACTTTATTTTTTCTGGCAAAATGTGGATCAAGTCCTTTTTCTTGGGGAGTAACCTTTGCAGTGAGGTGACAAAGCTGCTGACTTCCTCTTTAATCTTTTCTTCGTTCAGGTCCATTTTAGTTAATGTAAAATTAATTTATTTGTCGGATTACAGGTCAAACGTCATTGACCTGTCCGGTTTTATTTTAGACGCAGCGCGTTGACGGCGTCTCCGGCCAGTCACAGACTGCAAGGAGCTTGTATATTTTTAGTTGTAGGTGCGTTATCTTCGATCTATTTTTAACATTTTCGTTAACAAAAATAGTGACTGGTGTCTACCAGTATTTAGTCTATACAAATTAGACCGGTATACTCATAATTTCAATGTTGAAAATAAATATGATGCCAAGAAATGTAGAATAAAAAACATGAAAGATTCTGTTGTTTAAAAATATATATTCTCTTGTGAATCTATGGATCCGGATCCGTCAATTTTGGCGCACATTCTTTGAACTTGTGTACCTATGAAATGGGTATAAATTCGCTATGGACTCCAGGCACTTTACTCAATATCTCCACAAATAATGCTCGTATTCAAAATACATTACATGCTTCACATACGTATAGCTTTTCACAATAATTATACGTGCAAAAACTGAACGGAACACCAATAAAACGCATCAGAACTGAATTAAAACTTATTTAATTGCATTACAATAAACCGGACACGGTATGAAGACGTGAAGAGAACTGTTCGCGAATGAGTGAATTGAGAACTCAGTCCGCAAACTGACCGCATTCTCACCGGGCTCTATACCGGTTTATCAACAACAATTCGTTCTACACTTTACATAATACAATAGCTGGTGTATGGCACACCACCTATTGTATATGTAATAAGGCATATGTAATACATTCAGTTCTAAAAGTTATCCAAAAGACTTGAATAGAATTATATTTTTACTCGATTGCCGAAGGAAGGGAAGTCAAAAAGTAGAAAAGATGACAGGATTATTAGAAACATTTTAGATATAATTTAGTTTTATTTTTATTTAATTTTATTAAGAAAAACAAACGTTATTGCATTGTGTAAGTTAAACTTTTTTTTCTTAGCTAATAAATGCAATATCCACGATTATTTCCACAGATTATTGAATAATTATTGTTCTCGCCCTCGCCTGACACTCTGACACAACTTTCTTCTTTTTCAGCGGATCCAAATTTTTTGGTCCCTGCGTTTGTTTACAATTCGACACAAAAAGAGGTCTGATATAAGTTGACGTGTCTGTGAGTCTGTCTGTGGCATCGTAGCTCTTAAACGAATGGACCGATTTTGATACGGTTTTTTTGTTTAAAAACTGACTGATAATTGATGGTTCTTAAACATGTTTATTTATTGGTTTAGCTCTACAAAATTTTCAATTTTCTTTTAAGGTATAACCTAGGTATCTAAATAATATATATCTCGGTTAACAGAGGTGTTTGTATTGTTTACAGTTTAGACTATCGTTGTTGTGACCGTGGACGACATTTTCAAAATAAAACCAGTCCTGAAACCTCAATATCGTAATACGTACCCTTCAAATATTCAGTGTTCAAAGCAATTTGTTAAAAGGTTTCTGTCCCTAGCGAATCGGACACAGGTGCCGAGAACGAGTCAAATCAATTCCAAGCTTTTATTAACTGATGGATTACACAACTGCGTATTAGAATATAGCTAGCTTTCACCCGCAGCGTTACCCGAAAGTTATGGTACGTCTATAAAAAAAATATTTATTTTTTATTTCAGTCGATTTAGCTCCTAGACTATCAATTTATCTATACTAATATTATAAAGAGTTAAAGTTTGTGAGTTTGTAGGGGGTAATCTCGGGATCTACTGAACCGATTTGAAAAATTCTTTCAGTGTTGGATAGCCCATTTATCGAAAAATGTTATATGCTATATAACATCATGCTACTGCCAGTAGAAGCTGAGCAGTGGCCAAATAAACGAAACCCCGAGCAACAGCTAGTGTTAAGTATTCTAGAACTCCACAAACGCTACCAAATTCAATTGCTACCAAAGGGCAAAGTCATACAAAATTAAACTTTAATACCAAAGCATTTAATCACATTATTCTTTACTATAGATAAGCTTTACGGGAGCATCTAATATTTTTAACAAACTATGTTTAAAGTAAACAATGGTGCAAATAAAACATAACAACTGCTTCCCAGTTCAATGTTCGGTATGTTAAATAATTAGTTGTTTGTAGAAACTGTTTATTGCCTTATTTTTAACCGACGAAAATCAAAAGGAGGAGCATCTCAAGTCAACCCGTATATTTTATCATAACTTATGTATGATCACGCACAACTTTTTACGGAATTGTCCGATTTTAATAATTATTTTTTTATTAGATAGGGTTTACTCTGAAATAGGTCCTAATAACAGTAATTTTACCTGCAAGGGTAAAAAAGTAGGTCATGATTGATTATTTCCTTTTCAGTTCGATACTTCTTTCGTTGGTTTAATTAATTTGTCGTTAAAAAGTTTTTATTTTGTTTTTTTGTTTACACCGAGCATCAACAAAATTTTACATACTCCTTTCTGTACCTTTCAATATAAACAATTTATAACACTCTATAAAATATTGGATCCTGCATATTGTTAGTATGTTTTAACAGGAACGGTAGCGGTTCCGGGTTCGACACCCAGTTCAAACAATGTTTACAGGAACACCGTGTTCTAGTTTGTTCTATATTGAACATATGCTATGTTTAACCGATTGCGGTGAAAGTGGTTAGTGTTTTTTTTCACAGTTATTAGATACTCGTATCTCTGGCGCAGCTCTATTGTATACGGGACCTGTGTTAAAGGTTCGATTCCTGGGCCAAACTTTGTGTTAGGGATTTTTCCGTTGTGGATTTCGCATTTGTAGATATTATAAAAGTATAAACTGCATTATTTGTTTCTGAATGCAGATTTCTGTAATAAATGTTAAATAATAATGGGTTGGTATAACCAACCCATTATTCATATATCATTTCGAAATGACTGTTGGGACCTCGATTGCTCGTTGGTAGTACACCGCACCCCGCGCATCTCCCCCTCCGTCGTCATAGACATGACCATTCATCTTGACATCTAAAACTGCTAAAATCTATTTCAATAACTTGGATATAGATCGTTTATCGTTGAACGTTTATAGGCTGTTAATGGCAACTGGAGATTTGACTCGTCAATTAATGGTTGAATAAAACTGAATAAAGACATTAAATGCTAAAATATTTGTTAATTCGATTTGCGCAGTAACGATTTCACTTGAACATACTTACATATGATGATTTTTGATCGTTCCGTCAAACCAAAAAACACTATCTCTGTTAAGTGCATAAAACCCTATTTAGTTATGTATCTCTTTACAAAAGTGGAAGCCTTCCTTAAAAATACAAAAAAAAACCCTATAAAAAAGGACTTGCGTATTTCTTATTAGATATCAAAGATAAAAGCCCCAATTTAGCTTATAATTTGATCACTATCCTGGTTAAGCTGCAGCTTCATTCCCCAATTTCGCTCCACAATAAACTAAACGACTTATAGTAACTATAAATTCCAGTATCATGGACAAAATTTTACTAAAATTCCGACCTCGACGGTTCATCAACAAGCGGTAATTAATATAAGCTGTATAAGGGCCAGACTACACCAAAGGAGAGACGAAAGAAAACTTGTTTAAAACCCTATAGATGTGTGATTAGCGGTCTGTGCATTCAATGATATATAATACGTGATAATCCCACCCACACAGCTATCACTGTTGACCCCTGTTAAACAGGATTAACAATGATGAACTACAATCACCGAGCTATGATACTCGGAACTCGCAAATAGGTAAGCCTACGGTTTTAGAAGCCGCAACTAATTTTAATCAGAAGTAAAATGGAGGAGTTCAAAAAAAGTTTTCACTTCCCTCCATAACAGAGCGGGAGACGAAATTAATCTGTATGGGATAGGCAGAAGGATATCGTAGCCCAAAAACCTGCGACAACGGTTTGAAAATAGTACGGGTTCCCTGTTTAGAGCAGCGTGTCCAAGGTGGAAATTGCTATAATTATTGCCAACCTTCGCAAGGAAAGAAGAAGAAGGATTTATAGCTTTATAATAATATAATAATATTCTACCACATTCACACAGAGCCATCTAGTCCCTAAGTAAGCAATTATATTTGCTTGTGTTATGAGTACTTAACAACTGATATACTACTTAAATATTTTTTTTGTAAATACATACATATTATAGTGTATATATATATATATAGATAAATGACACCCAGACACAGAACAAACCTTTATGCTCATCACAAAAAGATTTGTCCTGGGTGGGGATCGTACCCATGACCTCCGGCTTAGCAGTCAGGGTCACTAACCACTAGACCAACAGGCCAGTCAAACTCTGTTTGAAATTTGGCACACGTATAGATCATAGTCTGAAATAGCAATATAAGCTATATCACGCGGACGGAGCCGCAGGTGTGTGCTAGTGAGTTAATATTTACGGAATCTATTCAAACTAAGTCTGACTCTAGGATTATCGCTAATAAGATTACACCCTGGAGCAAATAGGGCTATGTTCACTTATAACAATTAAAATAGAGGTGTTCGATATTATCAACTGTTTTCCATTGTGATGGTTGAGGTGGATAATTCGAGGGTGAGTGGTGAATTTTTCTCTCACTATATGTAACACTTTTACTCTCGTTTCGATTTTGGTGAATTCTAGATCCTATTATCATTTTAATCCAGTATAATGATGCGTCTGATAAAGGACTTTATTCACGTTACAATTTAAATTTAAATTACCCTCGGTTGGCACCCAAGTTCATACTATTAATAGATTGTTTAAAAACGTGCAGCTGCATTCTTGATATAACCTCCATGCTCCTTTTCTAATGTTATTTGGACCAGAGAATGACTGTTATTTGTTGAAAATACGTTACACATATACATGCATCTTACAAGTTATATATTTTATCGATACAAACACGAATGTACACACTTTTTGTTTAAATACAAACCTTCTTATTACAAAATACGGACTAAGCATTAAACCAGGTTTAAATTGACAACTTTGACACTAAAACAATGGCTTATGTCAATTTAAACCTGGTTTAATAATTAGTCCACATTTTGTAATAAGGGGGAACATGTTTTATTTCCTTAACATAGAATTTATATTATCCGTGTTGTGAAGGATTAAGAATACATAATGTCACTACCCCATTTCAACCCGTGGGTACGTACGACGTGGTACTTGTACGACACAAGGCGACTAAGGGAGAAAGCATACGTAAATTTGTCCAGCAGGTTTTAAGAGGCTGGTTTCACTTACCACTTACTCAATATCGCTAGTGTAGAGATAGAGCACAGAACAAAGTAAAAAAACCTATCTCTGTTCTGTGAGACCAACTTTCCTTTATAAAGCAGCTGCGAAACTTATTCATTTGTTGTCACCCGATTGTTTATGATAATGTTCTGCGTAAGCCGACTAATTGTTGCTAAATGTCTGCTGATTAACATAGAGCTTCATTTCTATGTAAAATGTTTGTCAAAAAACTCCTTTTTTTAAATTAAGTCATGAGCGCTTCAACAACTTTAGACTTAAAAATAAAATTACTAGAATCTACTTCGTTTATAAGTATAGAAAAATTAACAAGTGTAGGGGAGAGATATAATTTTTATATATTAATGATAGTAGGTTGAAAAAATGACAAAAAGTTTATGTCTTATAGTTATTATCTTATACTCTTATATGTCGATTTACCGATTTGGCAAAATGCATATGCCTGATACAATTTTACTATGACTGGTGAATAATAGTTCAGACCGGAAAAAAGTGGAAAGGTTTGCAGCAAATCATCAGCTTCGCACAAATAAATTGCTACAAATTTTATACCAGATAAACACCAATCTTAAGTCCCTATATTGCCGCAGCCTAGTGTAATCTATTGGCTGTCCCTTTGACAATGTATAGAGCGTTTTGTACAAGAAAAGGCTCTTGTTCAAGAATTGTTAATTTATTAGATGATATCAACCTTATCTTCTAATGAAAAAGCCCAGACTTACACATCCAGTAGATACTTAAATATAGGGTACAATAAAAAGTTGTGTAGTGACAGATTAAGAATACATATTGTCACCACCCCATTTCAACCCGTGGGTCTCGTAAAAGGTGACTAAGGGAGTAACCTTATGCAGTAAAGAGAACAGTGAGAAAAGGAAAATTCGAAACAAACCCCATACCAGGCCGTCTAGCCAGCGTATCGATAATCTAAATTTTCTTCACATTCTTTAGACGAGACTCGTGCCCAGTAGTGGGATGTTTATGGCTTGAAATGATGAGATCACACTATAATTTTTACATCTCTCTACCCCAACAGAATGATTTGATGATATGAAATTACACTTGATTAAGGAAAACCTAATTATGACTAAATATGCGCGTTTCTTACAAGAACATATCATAAAACCAATTTCCTTATTCATAAGAATGACTAACAACTGCTAATTACATTATACACCTTTA
This sequence comes from Laspeyria flexula, assembly GCA_905147015.1. Taxonomy (NCBI): domain Eukaryota; kingdom Metazoa; phylum Arthropoda; class Insecta; order Lepidoptera; family Erebidae; genus Laspeyria; species Laspeyria flexula. Next base: position 1,990,763 of record LR989964.1, on the reverse strand, counting down.
AGCAATCGGATAAGAGTAACAGTGTTACCCGCATACAATTAGCAACGTGGAGTACATACGCAAATTGACGACCGCAGAAAAGTTTCCAATGAGGATAACGTAAACTCGCAAAATAGATAAAAGGCTTAAAATGAGATACGACTCCAAGGAATTTTAGATCTTGTTTTAATCAGAATAATGTATAATTTGCCAAATGAAGGTATGAAGTTCTACTTCTTCACAAGCAACAAAGGAATATCTATAGTAGAATCAGTCGTTCTTTATTTGGCCACTGCTGAGCTCCTATTAGCCACAGCGTGATGTTATATAGCCTATAACCTTCCTCGATAAATGGGCTATCCAACGCTAAAGAATTTTTCAAATTAGATCAGTAGTTTCTAGCGTTTACCCAAACATGTTGGTATAGATTGTGTAAAATTTGCTCTTTTGGGAATCGATGCGGTGAGAAAAAAACTAGTAGGAACTGTAATTGATTTTTCAAGAGACTAATGATAGTTCTGGTACTAGAGGAATCTGACAGCGGAATCTAAATTCTGAAAAAGCTATAACAGCTTGTAATTCATGTGAGAACCATATTATAACAATATGTTGATTTGCCACTTGACGATTAAAATTATATACTATATACTGGCCTTCTGTGAGTCTGCTGATCGCATATTATCATGTGTACTTAGCAGATATCTTGGTCGTTATAGAGCGAAAAGTGGCTAATTTGAATTTAATGTTATATTGTCAATATACCATAAACGAATCTGAAACCTCCGAAACACCTAGTCGAGTTAGATTTTGTGGTCTATTAAGAACGTTTATACAAACAGAGTGGCAACTTTTCAATTTAGTGTTATATTTCGTGTATTTAATTTTTTTTAGTTAAATTTGTTTAATAAAACTTTTAGAATAAGGTTCGCTGAATTTCGATAACATCGCGCATGTTAAAAATACGCAGTATGCCTCGATCGATTTGCTTTTCAAACAATTCTCACTTGAAATTCATCGGATTTTTCACACCATTTTGTACCTATAAATATTCACGATCTGCTTTAAAACCTTTATTAATATAGCGAGAGGGTAACTAGATTTTTTTCATCGTGAAATAAAAGGGAACGATTTCCATTGCTTGCTTCAAAAGTTGAAACATTATCGTTATACGGTAATATGCAGTAATGGTTTATATCTCGTATTATATTCTTTTTGTGAACATTTTTACCCGTATTTGTAAGCAATATTTGGTAAAACGCTCGTTTAATGTTATGTTTACCGGCACGAGGCACGGATTTTGTTACGACGTGGATAGCATATGTATGTATTTTGATTTGTTTTAAGGTTAGCTTTTAGGTGTTGTTTTAAATCTAATATTATTTTATTTTTGACTGCATGAAAGTATCTCTTTACACATTATATACGGGGTAATATTAAATGCTTTTGTAAAAAAACATGGTGGTATTCAGTGTTGACTCTTGATAAATTATCGCGTGAATTAGCAAATTTGGGTATTTAAAATTAGGTATGTTTACAAATAAGCTAATAATGCCATCGTGATAGTTCATATACCTCGCAGTCCAGATTCAAATTCTACTTAGTTCTTTACTTTCCTACGTAAAAATAAACGCTCAAACACTATTTTTTCATTATTTATTATCTTATCATTATTCAATAATCTTTGGGAAAAGTCCAAGGGTTGACTGGTAGCGAATGCCTCTGGCATTAAGTCTGCCCATGTATAAAAAAAAAGGATAGAGCTGTGAAAAAAATACGAATCAGACCATAGTCGGCAACGTGCATGCGACGGTACAGGTGCTACTGCTTACGAGTACCTTTAGGCGGGCTGTAGGTACTCCTTTTTGTAACCATCTATACAAAAAAGCCATAAACATAATTTACATTTCAACAGTAAGATAACACCACAGTGCTACGACCCAAATAATAACTTACGATTGTTCTTGTTACAGATAACAATGTGGCCGAGTAAGAAAGGCTCGGACAGCAACAACGCCAGCACGCCCACATCTGAGGAAGAGATCAAGGTAGTGCTGGTGGGAGACACGCAGTGCGGGAAGACTTCCCTTGTACAGAGATTTGTCTCTGATACCTTTATTGAGGTAAGTCTTCTTAGATCAATAACTGGTCGATGTAGCAACTTAGAAGCTCATTGCATCTAACCAATAATAATGATAATCCGATTTTTTTTTAATGTGTTCGCTCCGGGCTCAGTGGTGTAGAAATATAACTAGCGTGGACTGTATAATATAATGCTGGTGTATATTAGAAGAACTTGAGTATAATATTGTGTTGTAACTCAACCGTTGGCGCCGATGGATCGATTTGAATGATCGAATTCTGTCAACGGCCGCCATCGCTTGTCCTCTCCCCTCCTTGTCTCCTTGCCGTGCAGTCCCCGCAGTTTGGTTCGTGCGCGAACAAAATGTATTTTTTATATATTATATTTAAAAATAAAATGGAACATGCAATCTATTGCATTATTCTATTTTTTTAGCATCTCTTTAAACCTTTATCTAAAATAGGCTAAACAAAGTTATCCGATACCCATTATATTTTAATCTACATAATTGGTAATACCAGGGCCTCCACAGATTAAATTTCACATATGAGAAGCAAATTCCTGACAGTTTTGACTGACAGCTTGACGGTGCCGCCTGTGGAAATTATATTGTTACGTGTGTAAACATGTTTTGATAAAATGTGATGGGAGGAATGTTCGGAGAGTTTCTTATTTTACTAATGTTTCGTTTATAATGAAGATAATGTTTTTAATCCATGTAGTGACGTATTCTGTCCTACTAATGAAGAACAGGTCAACTGCATGTCCAACTTTAGAGGAAAATGTGTTTTAAATCTTCAATCGTAGATACCATTCGCAAGACATTGTATTTGTAATTGTATTGCAACAATTATGTCGTTCTTGTATAGCACGGCAGTATTACGAATACAATAGGTACATAATATCCCCACCCCATTTCAACCTGCGGTTGTCATAAGAGGCGACTAAGGGAGTAACTTTATGCAGACAAGAGCACTGCAAGAAAATGAAAATTTGAAAGAAACCCTATACCAATCCATCAGCGTAGTATAACAGGCTAAATTCCATCCACATTTTTTTGGAGGAGACTAGTGCCCAGCAATGGGACGTTTGTGGGTTGAAATGATAATTTTTTTTACATAGTTTTTTGTAATTATTTTTGTTTTATTTTTTATTTTTCATTATCAAAGCCACGGGACAAAAATAAACCCTAACATTTTTGTACTGCGTCTGCTACAATGCCATAAAAATAAATTGAACTAACAGTTTTTTTTCGAATAAAATGTACTGTCTTAAAAACGCATTAAGTAAATCTAGATATAACATTCAAGACATTCCACCTAAATAATCACACCCTTAATCGAAAAAAAAAACATTACATAAATCATGCCTGCGAGGCAATTTTCTTCCTATCTAATTACACTTAAGATTAAAAGTTGCTTAATCGAAATTCCAAGTATAAGACCTTTTCGCACTGAGATTAAGACGTATTCTCCTTAACAGATGGTCATAAAGTAGCCCTTAGCGAGTTATTACAAGCCTACATGATGTTCTATTTTATGACTTACGGCTCAGCCATAAAGTTTAACGTACTATTTTAATAGTTTTCATCCCTACACTATTCTACTAGTCATTGTAATATTGATGTAATCTATCTAATCTCATATACGATTAAACAAGAAATCCTTGTACTTTAGAAATGGCAAACGATTTCGATAATATATTTTAGTTCGCAGTCCGCTAGATGGAAATAAGCTTGCTCTGAACGGTGGTAACATAGTTGTCAAAATATGGGTGTGTTACACTTCTGTCTACCCCTCAGGAAAACGGCTTGAAGCTATGTTATATGTTCGCCACTTAGGAACACAAAAAACAACAAAACTTCACACACCACTCGTCACAATTCCAATAAAAACATGTAGCTTAGTCGAAGTATTTACCTCTCATTCTTCATCACACGAGTGTGTGAAACAAAAAAAGGATTACTGTTCATGTTGACTTGGTCCTAAAACAACATCCTGTACCGACTTTGCGTTTTGTGAATGACGAGACACGATCTTAAGGGTTCTAATGTTAAAAGGTACTTAGAACAGCTATGGAGATGCAGATTTTAAGGTCTTTTGTGATCCCGTAGTTTTAATAATACTCCACAGATACAGGTTTTCTCGGTGATGATGACACACACGTTTCGTCAACTAAGGTCCCATTTACTAGAATGATAATTATATATGATAGATGCTTAAAAGTGACAGTGACCATATCTAAATTTCCTTATATTTGACAGCGTCATCAATACCGACTAATCAAATGTCGAAATTCAGAGTAAGCCCTCAGATTCCAGGTGGGCAAAAAGTATGAGGTTTTCTGTTATGTGTGTAATACGTTTGATGCCTGCTCTTTTGGGATAAAAAGCGTAAGTTCGTGTTATGGTATATTTTCCGACAAAAAACTTCAAAAATATCTCCGTATTCATCCAAGAAAATCTTATCAGGTTATGCTCAATATTTCTTTCAAATATTAACTTGAGGATAAAGTAAAATAATCTGTTATATCGCTACTCGGTTGTTATACAAAATACGTTGTTATATAGCCGGGTGACAAAAACAAATGACTGAATTACAATGCAATCTAACAAATTGGCTTACAATGGATTGCTGTCCTATCGATATTAGGAACTATATAGACTAGCGAATTTCCATAAATATTGAAATATATACCTATCTTTTCAAATATCAAATACATTTCAGATATATGAGTTCGTTAGCCTTTTGAGTGATGAAATTTTTATGGGACAACATTTACAGTACTTATATCCTACTTAGTAATTATAATTAATTACTTACTGGTCTATGTCAATCAATGCAGTTAGTCTTCTATTAGATGATAATTATAAATTTAATTACAAAAAAATAACACCACCTGACAATGAGTTAACATAAAAATAAAATATTATATTTTGTCACAAAACCAATCTGCAACCCCCTTAACTTTACTAACTAAACTTTTTCCGAATGCCGATAACACTTTGTTTGATGGCTGACAAATTTATGCAGAATGAAATAGCGATACAATATTGATCTGACTTTTAGTACGTATATGTTGAACGAGAGAGTCTCGTCGAAGCCGGCGCTCTCCGAAATTGAAAAAGCCACAAATAGGCACTGGAATAACCAAAAGCTAGTCCTAAATGGGTTTTTCGTACTATCCATCTCTGTTTTTACAAATGTTTGGATAGATCCATCTGTCAATGTAGGATTGTAATCTTTTGTTTTGTCTGAAATATGTTTTAGTTTCAAAACAGAACCATTGCGCTTTACAATTACAGGTATAGTTGACAGTAAAATTGCTTTGTACTGCCACACTCAGACACGTCAATTAGCAGTAATCTAATCATAATCATAATCTTTATTGGTTTAAATAGGGTACATATAGGTGTTACATTAAAGGTAAGAATATAAGTTCTAGCCCGCAAGGAAGCGTTCTAGGGCCATTTCTTTTCTTGATGTATATCTATGATCTCCCAAATATCACACATCATAAAACAATTCATAATCATCAGATGTGAAAAAATAGAAACGTACGAAAATGACATAAACATGACTCTTAATAATACAATTAATTGGTTAGAAATGCACAACTTAAAAGTAAATGTTAATAAAACTCAGATGGTACAATTTCAAAATTATAGAAGACAAAACATTAAATTAGACATAAATATTAATAATAATAATGTAGTAGAAGTAGACAAAACAAAATTTCTGGGAGTCGTATTTGATAAGCACTGTAACTGGAAAGCACATGTGGAATCAGTCTGTAATAAACTGGAACGTTTCGTATTTGCTATAAGACGGCTACGACAAACCGTATCAATAGATGCAGCACTAAGTGCATATCACGGATACGTGTCCTCGGTTCTATCGTACGGCCTAATCGTGTGGGGAGGTTCTGTAGAGGTTGAGAGAGCATTTCTCGTCCAAAAAAAGTGTGTGAGAGCAATTTGTGGGGCCTGGTTTACGGACAGTTGTAAGCCACTATTCAAGAGGCTTGGTATACTCCCGCTAGCTTGCATATATATTAGGGACCTCTGTGTATTTGTCAAAAGTCATCCGCAATATTTCAAACTGCATTCAAATGTCACAATTAGAAATACCAGACACAAATACAAACTCTATCGCCCCAGGTGTCGACTAGATATATTTGAGAAGAATGTCTATGTGAGAGCAATAGATGTATACAATAAGCTACCTAACACATTCAAAGACCTACCGCTTACATTATTTAAAAGGAAAATGACACTGTGGCTGCAAGATAAATGTTTTTATAGTTTAAGCGAATACATGAAATATAAAGGAGATGATGTATAGTAATTAATTAATGTTGAAATTCAAAAATTAAATGATATACTTTTCATTACTAATCTTTATACCAGTTCTGACATTAACTATTATTGACATTGTAAAAAATTCTGACATTTATTATTTTAACATTTTTAAAATTCTGACATTTATTATTTTGACATTTTACAATTGCTATAAATTCTTGACATTATTTAATTATCATCATTTCAGTATATTTCATTCATAATTTATTAATTACAACATTTTATTATTTTTTTGTACTATACTAACAATATTCACGCACCATTGTTATGGTAGAATGTGCTGGACTGTCTACTTCAATTAAACCATCTCTATGTACCATAATTCTTGTGAATAAATGAATTTGTATTTGTATTTGTATTTGCCCATCCAGCCATCTTAGATAGCATGCAAATATAATAAAATAAAATAAATTGAAATAAGTTAAATTAAATTATCAATCATGTTATTCGCTACATTGAACATTTTAAATTCATACATTTAATTCAAATTTCATCTTCAGGTACATTTCAAAATAAATAGATAACAGACATTCCAAATCCCAAGCAAGCATCATTATACATATAAATATAAATAAATTAACATTACTCTACTTACCCACGCTATTCTAAGAATTCCTTAATAGAATAAAATGTATTCCCTAATAACCAAAGGCTTAAGGCAATTTTTTTTCATTGAATAATCGTCTTTATTCGTACAAGTTAAGTAACGTCTCTGAGTACGGCAGTTAGAGTAAAATGTCGTTTGCATATAAAAAACAATAATGTCTACTTTTGCTTGCAAGTGACATTAGTACGGAACAGTTTTCAATGTGACTTTTGTAAGAGTTAGGTACTTTTTAAGCTTCATAAATAAACTTAACTAACAAACTTAACTATCCTATTTATTTTAAAAAGTAGCCAGTTCTTATCTAGCATAAGTGCTATGAGAGCTGCACCCCGTCAGCGAACTGGTCGTAGGCAAATTGCTGACACTATTTTTCGGATAACCTGTTACATTTTTAACTTGTGACTTTCATAAGAGTTACTTTGTAACATAGATGAATAGACGAGATTTCTTACTTATGAAAACTGCTGGCTGTGCAAAAGGCCCCGGGTTCGAGTCTCGGGTCGGGTGAAAATTAGATTGGGCTTTTCCAACATGAAAATCCGGTATTGAGATTTTCCCGGAGTTTGGTAAACAAATGTCCCCGGTTGATGACAATAGGCCTGTTTCATGGAACCAACCATAGCTGGCGAAACGTGATGCTATGTATGTATGTATGTTAGTAAATAGATTACATCAGGAAGTAACCAACACAACTTTTGTTTTCGAGAACATTCTTTATCCAATAGGAATAAGTACACATATCATTTCAGAAGGTAAAATAAAAGGGCAGCTATTGTGAAGGGCACGTACAAAGGGCACGCATCTGAACATAGTATAAGTGAGATTTATGAAGGGAATGAGTAGAGGGTACTACGATCCAATTGGAGAGGCCTTACTACCCTTAAATACGGTAGGGTCACTACCTTTAGAAGCCATTTTTACCTGAAGAAAGTGACTTATAACTATGAATTGCTGAAACGTCTTTTTCTCAACATAATATAGCGTCACGCTTTTATAATATGAAGAGGTAGGCAGAGATGTATTATAGCTACAATTCGGCAGCTATATCATGTCCCATATAATTGCGGAAGAACCTATTGCATTTATCTAGAGACAAATCAAAGCTCTAAGCAGATTTTGAATAAGAAAAAAACTCAATAGTTTTTTTTTCTGGACACTAGCTTCAAACACAAGGTCTATTCAACAGTTGACACTTCTGCACACTCCACATGAAATCATTGCCTTCTTGGCATAGCAAGGGGCTATGCCAAGAAGGCAATGATTTCATTTCTTTTTATTAATATATTTCACCACCTTATAAATCCATCTAACAGTTTTCAATATCGATCGCAGAGAGAACATTGAAACTGCCGCCCTGGTTGGAATCGAACTTATATAATATACTATGCTATAACTTTCATGTACTCTTCAAAAAAATGAATAGGTTTCTTAAGGGTCGGCAACACGCTCATGATGTGCCTGGTGTTGCAGGTGCCCAAAGGCTATGGTAAATGCTTACCATCAGGCGGGCCGTATACGTCTGTTTGCTACCGTGTCGTGGTATAAAAAAAAGAACAAGAATTCAGACCGAATGTTTTACACCCTGGTCATTTTCGCATTAGACTAAACAGTAATTTATTTCAAGTAACTGGATTAACTGTCTACACGATTCCAGTAACTTAATTACAGGACTGAAATAATACTAATATGACCACAAAAAGATCACAGAGACTTACTTTTATAAAAATATCTCCGACATTAGCTGATAAATGTCTGACAGCAATTTCAAGTTGGTAACCCTACCCTTTTGGTGAAATATCTTTTATATAAAAATAAGTAGACACGGGTTATAACTAAGGATATTATATATCTATATTACATATTAACCCAAAGATAATAATATCTTGTAACAGAGGAAAATTTGTATATTATTTGTGTCGAGAGATAATCTAATCTAAGGTGAAGACGATCCTCTTAATAAATACATCGTATACTGTTATAGTTCTAACAGTTGAATAGAACAGTAGCATGCTCTCATCTTACTGTCCTATTCAACTGTTAGAACTGACAGTAGACCAATGGACGCCACTGGACACTTTTGATTCTATAATTATAGATAGAAATTGTCAAAAATAAATTAAACAATGTTTTCCCAGATTTTTTGGCATCTTGCATTTAAGGTAACTCGATCAAAAGGGGTTTTAAGTACTCTGACAAAGCGATGTTATAAATGCGAAAGTATTATTCTTTGTTTCTTACGCGGGTTCTTTAACAACTTTCAAGCAATTTTAAACTTTAATCCAATAATAATAAGATTTAAAGTTTCGAAATTAATTCCTATATTCAACCATGCTTTGCGGGTAACGCCGTGTTTGTTATAATTAGACCAAAGGAAATTCTCATTTCCGCTCACAACTCATTCAGAAAACAATAACGATTCAATAACTTCATTCTAAATTTGGATGTTTCAGGAGAGAAAGGGACAACAAATGATTTTAGGGTACAAGAAAGAGATAAAAGAGTAAAATGTTTGAAAATGTTTAATTCGTTTTAGGAAGAAATGTAGTGTTTGTTTACTTCTGGATAAACAGAATTAGTTCAAGCTTTTTATATTTATATCTACAGATATTAAACACAGTGGAAAGAAACTGTCTAACATTCCATCCAAACATATCTGTAGCGACCTTTACCTTACAGTTCTTACCAGATTGCCTTGACAACGTTAAGAAAATGTTTTTCTTTTTTTTTGGGAAGATCGCGTTTTTTTCAGAGAATACTTACAGATAAACTCGATAACGAGCACTTTATTAGACTATAAATACTCATACAAATCGGTATATATATAATAAGCCTTTATAAAATTATATGCATACAAACCTTCCTCGTTTCTTATTATAAACTAGCGAGCCACCTAGGGGTTCAGATCATCATCATCATCATCATCATTTTAGCCTATTGCAGTCCACTGCTGGACGTAGGCCTCTCCTAACACGCGCCATAGCACTCTGTTCTCCACCTTCCGCATCCAGTCAGACCCAGCGACCTTTTTTAGGTCGTCGGACCATCTAGCTGGAGGATACCAGATATTGAAATTAGTACCGTTACAAAAATTTTGAATAATAATTTTGACCGTCGCCGTCGTTTTTCCAAAAAAATGTTTTATCCTGAACATGCGTACACATTTGGCGATTGATAAACAATATACGTACCCATAAAAACAGCACTCATTTGTGCAATTTTTTCTTTAAATAATAATATACAATAAATAATATGAAAGTTAAGTACCTATGAATTAAGTAGAATTTATTTAAACTGGTTAGTTGATCCAGACGCACTACATATCATTAGTCCTTAAGATGGTAGTAAGTCGTGGCTGGAATTCGCGGTCTGACAGTGTAATTTATACTGAGAAACTTGCTTTTTGTACATAATTATAGACCGGTAAAAAAAAATTTAAACATGAAAAGATTAGGCAATTATTTGAGCCAATTTTATTTTTATTTCTTGTAAATTTTAAACCACTAATTGATAGTGTAATCAAAATTATATATACTACGGACAAATAAGCAAGCGTGAAAGACCAAAGCGTTAAATAAAAAAACACAACTCTCCTTCTAGTGCAGTCGGGTATAAAACCTATATCATTCCTAAATAACACTTCAATATCTCCTTAACCATCTATTATTACCCAAACGCTCCATATATCACACCCAACGCCTTTATCTAAACCGAAAAGTTCATAACAACCAAATTTTTTGTAACGACACACATTAATCTTGTAACTATCTATTCGTGAAGTAATAAATACGGAACGGCATAGCGAGGCCGCACTTTAAAAAAAAATATGGCGCCGCCGCCGTCCGTCGGCATTCTAAGAATTACTTTTGTAGTATTTATGAAGTGTAAACGGGTCGTGAGACAATTTTTTTATTATTAAACTAACTATAATTAACTATTATTTGATACTATAGCATCTTATTGATGCTCGTTTTGACAACAACAGCGAACAAAGGATATTATGACAGATTAACGTAGGTAAGAAAGAAGTGTAGGTACCTACTCCTAATGTAAAAACTGACTAAATCCCCCGATAATAATTATCATTTTAAGAGCTTCTGTCTTATGTTTCCGACAAATCGACACATGAAATTGCTTTTGTCATTTCAGGTTCATTTTTTGGGAATCGTTTTTTGGTGGTTAAAAATTAAAATAATTAGGTATGCACAATTTCTCACAATGTCTACTTGGATTCCTTGGCACCCGTCACTGGTGTTGCAGGCGCCCATAGGCTATGGAAACCGTTTACCATCAGGCAGGCCGTACTGCAGAAGGACCGATGGACGATGGAGCAAACGTGTCCTAGAGTGGAGACCGCGACTCGGCAAACGTAGAGTAAGACGCCCTCCAGCTAGGTGGACCGATGACCTGAAAAAGGTCGCCGGGTCTGACTGGATGCGGAAGGCGGAGGATCGAGTGTTATGGCGCGTGTTGGGAGAGGCCTATGTCCAGCAGTGGACTGCAATAGGCTGAGAAGATGATGAAGGCCGAACTGAATGAAGGTCGACTGTCACCGTGGCGCAGTGGTTAAGGTGGTCGCCTCGCCACTACATCACCGTGCTGGGTGACGTGGGTTCGATTCCCACACGAGACAAATATTTGTGTGATTCATAGATATTTGTTTCTAGTCTGGGTGTACTTTGTGTCCGTTAGTTTCATGTTTGTAAAGCTCCCCGCGACACAGGGCTCGTTCCCTAGTGCGGGCGTTGCAAAAAAAAAAAAAAAAATTCAAAAAAAAAAGGCCGTACTAGTGACGTACTAGACACCGTCGTAGTAAAAAAAAAGCCAAACCCTACTATAATAATACCTCTTCCTTATAAAATGGTAGTTAAATAATACGCAAATCTTCTCCCACTCAAATTTCATTCCTACTCGTATTCTGCATTCATTAAACTCTTTATACATAGACCTACAGTAAGCCAAAAATGAAGCGAATCCGATAAATTGAACGGAGATATTTTACTCGAAAAATCGGCTCAATTAAAACTGTCAACTATTTTAAAGTTGTTACAAAAGCAAGCAGTATATTTCAGTAAATATTTCATGTTGAATTGAATGAAAACAAAACAGAAATGTAGCAAATTATAGAGGAACGTTTCGCGTGCACGAGTTCGTACAACAAGGAGCCTCATACATAATGAGGGTGATTTATTTTCACATGACATGCTTTAAAACATGTAGTACAAAGAAATACTTCAGTTTATAACATTTAATTTCATTTAAAATATGAGCGGTAATATTTTGCTACCTTTTAAAGTTCTATTCAAGGTTCTATTCAATGAAAATAGTAAATCATTTAATTTGTTGAATTTTATTAATAGATTTAAAAAGTTAATATGTAGGAAAACAACGTGAGGAAACCGACATAAATCTAGAAGAAATTTTAATGATCTAAGGATTATGGCCTCAAACCTCTCAGTTCTCTAGATAGAGGAGAAGGGTCCTTGCCCAAGAGAACATTGACGAATTGCTTTTACCTATAATAATACAACACATAGGGAGAGAGGGAAATTGTACTGATGGCAGAAAACCGCTTCAACACAGTGATTTCAATATTATCTGACATAATCAATGCTATGTGAGGCAGTAACTACTTACGCTTATGTTCAGACTTTGATTACCCCTTCTTCGGGGAAATCGTAATGCGTAAAGCTATAGGTGCTACTAACGTTAGAAACTGTCCAATATATGCTACCTAATGGAAATGATATATCCTAACAAGCGAAGCTTCGGCGAAAATTTCAGCGACTCTATTCATATATATTCGCCGAAATGTGTCCAAGTGTCAAATTCGGGTCTAAATTATATTGCTTCCCGGTAGGGTAGTGGTGAATTCATTGAAGTAAAAACAATATAATTGTTACGTTCAATAGTAACAATGTTTCTAAAATTATAAGCATAAAATCGATTAATTAGGTACCTTAAATGTGGACAGTGTTATCATTTATGATCCTTGCTTGGTTATTATTTGATACCTGTCCATAATAAAAGGGATCCTTAGTAGCGCTGTAAATGCTTAAAAATTTTAGCAATGTCGGGATCAAAGTCTTGCTATTTCAGTGTGTTTATCAACTATTCAATCTGCCTGTATTTGAAAGAAAAATCATTTATTTGGTACAGACACACACACAAGAGGAAAACATATAAAGTATAACAAAAGGTGAACAAGGTGAAGTTTACTAATTAGGCTAAATTTATACCCTCCCGTGTGTCCTATCGCACCAAAAGGGTGTCCAGCTCAGCATGTGCTAGGTTGATGAAACCTAGCGCGGGTTTTCAGCTGGATCCCAGACATAGGGATGTCAAGCAAGCAAAATGTATGTGTAGTGTGGTAGTATAGTGTGCCGATGATGGGTGTGGTGCAGGATAAAATCATAAATAATATAACAAGATTAAAATTAAAATTAAATGTATACATGTATTATAATTTATTGCATAGATATTACGATATGAATTGTATTATAAATTACTTAATAGAAATTAGAATTATTTCACAGCAGACGTTCTACAGGCTCGTAGTGAATCGTTTTGTATTGTTAAAAACTATGTAACTGAAACCAAAAATACTAATTACATTTTACATAAAATCGCCTTTTAAAACTTTCGCAATACAATGTAAGTATCTATTCCGTGCTGATTGGCGCTGCAAACACTCCAACGTTTCCGAACTAAAGTCAACGTTGTAGAGAGCTTACCAATTTATTGTATTACATTCGACAAGCAAAATGCACCTTTAATGTGTATTTAAGAAGGTTATAAAACGTGAACAAGTTAGCCGTCGCTTACCTGTTTTGTTCTCATTGCTGTATGCAGTGGTGATTAGCCTTTTTGCTCGTTCGTCGTTCAGGAACGAAGCCGCAACGGGTAACAGAAAACAGACTGATTTTGTAGCGAAAAAACAGCGCGTAACTTTGTGTCAGTTTTCTCTTTGTTTTTTTTTTTCGAAAAGATCGCATGAATATGTATTGATAATATTGATTGTATGTGTTTAGCTCTGATTTAATTCAGTTTTTATTACAGTTTTTGTTTGCTTATTCAAATTAAAGCGGCTATTAATAAAACTCATTCAATCTCCAGACAGAGTTACATTAATTTGATTAACGTTAATATCAAAACTATTCAAACACCTACATTTTTAATGTAGGTATAACGATTGCAAAATTTCTAATAGGTACTACGTTTGAAATGTTTCCTCTACGTTTAACTAAGTATACAGAGCACGTAATATTGTGGAGTGCGTAGTGAAAACCTGTAAATCATAAACGCTTTGGTATCGGATCCATAAATAACATAGAACAACGCACAGGTCAAAAATATAACAGCCTAGTTGGCTTATCTAATGATAGACGAACTATTTTATGTGTATTCTACTTTTATTATGTCGTTATTTGGTTAAAAATTGCAAATTATTTTTTATTTTTTTTACTTAATAAACTACCAATTTTTCATACATTTATAGGTAGATACTATCTGAACGCCATGAGGCTGGGCATAAATATCAGCACATGTATATTTTATCTCATGTGTTCATGATCCACTTGTAACAATAAAAATATGTCCAGTCAAAGACATTTAGTTGAATCAAAACTGCTACCACCAAAAGTAAACTAATTTGGGAAGCTACTTACTTAGGAATAATAATTATATATTATCATATTTTATAAATAAGTATGTATTATGAAGTATATAAATGTAAGATTAATGTTAAACAAAATTTTGATCCCACGCGGGACTTGACTTGGACTGAGTAACTGAGTTAGTTGTTGAAAGAATGCTGAAACATAATGCTCGGCGTCACATCTAAATTTTCCAATAATCTTTCTTAAAAAAAAACCAAATGAATTTTCCAATGATGTTTAACATTTATCTAAAATATTAAACTAAAGCATATAAAATTGCTGAATATTAAAAACTTAATATAAACGAAATAAATTTCCATAAAAATCACTTCGAGGTCCGTTTCCCCCACTTATTACTTCCATTTCATTCCGTTTCATTTAACATGAACAGTCCCACGCCACCCATTCACTCTAGTGCATTCATTATTACTTGCATTAAGCTACGACAAATTTGCGATGACCCATGATAACACTACTTTAGTACAAGTCGAGAGCTCTTCCTAAATAAGCTGCCTTCGACCGCCAACGGCGTTCGGAAACCAACTGACGTTTTGTCGATATATTTTTTGCTGTTGAAAGAAAGTGTCCCTTGTAAGGAGTTTCAATGTGAATGGAACGAGGTCAATATTTTTTACCCATTTCCGAGAAAAATTGATGTGAATTGGATTTTAGGCTCACGCTCAGTCATACTTATGTAAATTTTAATTTTCAAAACATTACACGTTGGTTATCCAAGGCATCAGGCATTCCCTGGGACTCACGAGTATCAAAACCCCTATATATCACTATCCGATATATAACTTAAAAAGAGAGAGATTTAACGAAAAATATTTATTTTTTTTAGTTTTTAGCACTCCTAAAAACCAATATTTTGTGCTATACGCTCTTTAAGTACCAAGTTATCGATATTTTTCAAAAAAATTAAACTAGTCAAGCCACATATCCTTTGATATGTGTCTTGACTAGTTAAATGCCACACTTTCTACATTTAATCCGAAATAAATCAAACAAAACATAACTAGGTAAAATTAAAACAGCAACACGTAAGTACGACAGCGCAATTTTATTCCGACATTAATTATCTTCATAATGTATGCTAGATAGATAGATGTAGTACCTCCTAAATTGAACAAGTTGCGCACTTCGGAGCTTTGCGCTTACAAACTTGAGATTATTTCAGCACAGAACGTACAAATTAATGTACTTAGGTATACATTTATTATTATGTAAATAAATACAGACACGTTAAAGCCGACGAAATTTACGGCGTTTCTGGATAATTAGACGTCAGAATTTAATGAATAGCGAATGAATAATAAGATAAGTAGCTTTCTTAAAATGGACGACTTAGTTATGGAATTTTTGAGGCTAGCAATAATTTTAATGATGTTTTTTTTTTAATTTTTGTGTTTTAATTTTAATATCGTTTTAATATTTATATAATATTTTTAAATCTAAGTAAAACTAAGTAAACTCAAATGAATGCAACAGTTACGATATAATAAAACTATTTAATTGACACATAAAAGTTTAAAAAAGTCATAGAGGGTAACATCCATGAGAGTTTCTCTCGCTCTTTTTTGTGAGAAACGTGAGAACGTGATTGTTTAAAATGTTTACATAAATAAATCGAATTGATGAAACAAAAATTTTTTATCAAAATTTAAATTAAAAATCAAAAATAATTTCCCGTACCAGGAATAGAACCCGAGCCTCCTGGGTGAAAGCCAGGTATCCTAGCCACTAGACCATACGGGATTATACACATAGCGTAATAATTACTAACTACATATATGTAGTTATCAAGTTATATCAGAGATGACAAAATACTTTTTGGAATATTTTGAGCAGATAACTATGTATCAAAAGATATAATAATTTTGAATTTATTGAATTTTCATACTGTTTTATCATCGTCCTTCATGACTTTCTGGAAACTGTAAACCGCTGATCTCAATTTGTTTAAAAACAAAGTACCTAAAACACTTATAACTGACCAAAGGGTACTACATTATTAAAGAATGTTTAGCAGATACGCATGTATAATTACACGACTGCCTAATTTATTATATTGCTATTTTGTTAGACATTAATTATTTACTTTTGACATTTAAATTTATTTCTCTCTTTGGTTGACAAATTATTTATTAATGTAATTGTGACATTTCATTTGGTGTATTTACATGACATTAATATTATTAATACGTATTTAAAATCTTAATTTTTGTCATTTTTAATTGAATGTATTTTATTGTATAAATTTTGTATGCCTATTGGTGGCGGGACATAGAGAATCCATTGTACAATTATTAATAACACCTAAACTGACCTGTGTTTACAAAATAAAATATTTGAATGATTGATTGATTTATTGACTTTCACAGCGACCGACTCTAGACATGCCCAGACGATCTATTCGTAATCTGGACATTCGATTTTTAATATCATTGTAAGTTAAGGGCCCTGTTAGAGGGCCAAACAAATGAAATGGTTCTTATTTCTATCGCGTAAGTAACGTATCTATTAAATTGCTCGATGTTCGTGACACAATTCAAACTAGAACAACGTGAATTACGGCCAATATACCAAGACCTTGGATGGACATTGTCCCAATTAAATAATATTTACCAGCCAGTTAAAAAAAATAAAAAACTGCTAATAAAAATATATAAATTAATATGAAGAAAACTAAAAGAACCGTAGGTATTATAGAAAAGTACAATCATTATTTACGAATTTATTTTTTATTTAAATGTCTAAATGACTTTTCACTTAATTCTAAAATTATCTTATCTTAAAAAAAAAAAAACTTGAAAACATTTGGAAAATAGCTCCGAATAAATAAAAATCGGAAACCACGAAATATTATACTAAATTGCGACCTTGCCATTCCTCTGTATAAACCCTCTTAATTATATAAGTGAACCCTCTTAACTACAAAAGTGTTTTCAAGTACAAATACCTAAATTTAAATTAAAAACTATTTTTCATGTTTGCTTACAAATCTCTGAATTCCCTAGTATTTTTATCAAGATCTAGTTTTCTTAAAGATTGGTTCGCCATTAAATCGACGTCGCTCTTGTTAGAACTACGTGTTACGAGTGTTGCCAACATAACGAGTTGGAATTCACCCTGTAACAAGTTTTAAGAGGTCATTGCTGCCAACACGGATGTATAAACCGGAGACTACGATGTATAAAATGATCTTAAATGATTTGAATCTTGACAATAAATGATTTGATTTGATTTGATTAAAGTATATTTTATATTTAATTAACCCGAGAAAGATGGTGTACGGGATTTTTGATAAGAAAAACATAAAATAACATCACTCCTTTATCTCTGAAGGGGTAGGCAGAGTTGCATCACATCCACATTTCACCAGTTATGTTATCCCATGTCATAGAGGGTAAGCCTATTACCATTAACCGGACATATTTCCAGAGTCCGGGCTGATACTTAGAATTTCATAACAGAAAACCCAATAAATACCATGTTTGCTCAACTCGGGGATCGAACCTAGAATCTCATGTGCAGCAGTAGTATACACTGCTACTTCGATTTTACGGCGAAAGCCGAACCCACGACGCTAGTATTCTGTTCCAATTCTTCTAACACTTCCAACGTTCCAACTGAGCTAAGAAGTAAGGACCCAAATCAAAAATCAAAACAAAAAAAATCTATAAAAAATGCACAATAATATATACGGATAAAAATCTAATTTGTCCATAGCTTGTTTACGTGCTGACGAATAGAAGTTTTGAATAAAAAAAATTAGCTGTGGTCGTCTGTAGGGTGAAGGTTTTCGAAATAGACTGTAATTACATTTATCAAATAATTTCGTTATACCCTAAGTACTTGCGAACAAATAAGTTTAAGGCAACCCATCCCAAAACTCAATCATTATTAGATCTTTAAGCACTTATAGTACTTAGCAACGATAGTTAGGTATGCCCTTATTAGCTTGCCCAGTGCCCTAGACATGGAATATAAACGAGAGAATTATGTTAAGAGCTGTAAAGACCCTTCTTGGTAAAAAAACGTTTGAAATATGGAAGACCAAGCTTGAGTGAAGCAATTACCCCGAAATTCTTAGAGATGATGTCATTTTTTTTTTTTGACTGATTGACTGGCCTGTTGGTCTAGTGGTTAGTGACCCTGACTGCTAAGCCGGAGGTCGTGGGTTCGATCCCCACCCAGGACAAATCTTTGTGTGATGAACATAAAGGTTTGTTCTGTGTCTGGGTGTAATTTATCTATAATATGTATGTATTTACAAAAAAAAAATGTATTTAAGTAGTATATCAGTTGTTTAGTACCCATAACACAAGCAAATATAATTGCTTACTGTGGGACTAGATGGCGCTGTGTGAATGTGGTAGAATATTATTATTATTATTTCTTTTGTGTGGAAATACGTGATTATTCTCGAAAAATACTTAAGTATATTATTATTTTCACATATGACTGACACCGCGGCGGCGGCGGCGGCGTAGCGTAAGGTAGGCGCCTCTCCGGTAACCTCAACCCCGGAGCCGTGACGTGTGTTCGATTCCCAAATTTTGATAAAAAACAAATAACATTTATGTCTGGATGTACTTCTGTGCGTTAATTGTATGTTTATTAAGTCCCCCGCGACACAGGGGTTGTTCCTAGCGCGTAGCGTTGGAGCCAGGAGTCCAAGACACGGTGAGCGTGACTAAATTCCTCTAGCGTCATAGATATGATTCGTTTTACTACATTTAAAACCTTTTTTTCATTTTACTTTTACCTTTTTTTTAATAATAAAATTGTCCTTAATTCTAATCTCATAGCTCTGCCTTGTCAGCGAACTGGTTATAGGCAAATTGGCTGATACTATTTTTCGAATTACCCATTACACTCTAAACTTATGATTTTCATAAGATATAATTTGTAATCTACACGACTAAATGAGATTTAATTTAATTTCACTAAACGAACAAGATCACTATTCACATTAGGTACCTCTAGCTATGTACATTTTCTGGATAGAGCTTTGCACCTTCCATCATTCCTAGATATCTTATATCTTTGTGTACAAAGGTCAATGATTGCTCTCAGAACCCTAGGGACAATGTATCGGTAGAACACTAACTTGTAACAGGCAACAGTATTGCTATCACATACCACATTTTCTTGAAATGTTACACTTTTCGAATATTACTTTCAATAATTTTCAATTGCGACGATTAATGACACTTATTTTAATATTATTTTATATTATTATTAACAATTTAAGTTATTTATACTCATGTATCCTATTAGTCTGTGAACTTTCTGAATAAAAATAATAAAATATACTTTTTTGCAAACCTATTTATCAACAGTTTAAAATGCACTCTTATTTATTTAGCGTTTGCCTTTAACGGTCTAAAGGTTATTCAATCAACATATAAAGTGATGACAGAGCCCATACTATAGGTAGCTTTCGAGCCGCAATGATTTACGTTATGTTTTGTTCTAAAATATGAAATTGCAATATACCACAGCTCATGCAAACAAGGCCCTGCAATACATACATGGATGAGACTATACCATATTATATAATATTGGTACAACTGAATTGTGTACTCATAGTCCAGTGACGTCACGGTACCATGCACTTGTAGTGACGATCGTCTATAAACTGAACAGTGCTTTGTTCGAAATGCTGCTTTGTTTGCCGAGGGGTAGAGTATGAAATTGAACTAATTGTCGCATGGCCGGACGTTGGCCTACCAGTAGCGACTACTATATAAAACTATCCACCTTATTACAAAATATGGACTAAGTGTTAAACCAGGTTTAAATTGACATAAGCCATTGTTTTAGTGTCAACGTTGTCAATTTAAACCTGGTTTAATGCTTAGTCCGTATTTTGTAATAAGGGGGTATAGGTCAAAACATAATTATACAAATTGTACAAGCAGTGGGACCGGTAGACCTTACTTAGGAACAGTGCCACCAATCGTATACAAACTATCCTATCATCATGTCCAAAATATGTACAAACATAAACTAAATGACGGAGATTCATTTATAAAAATTATATAAATTTGGCGGAGATTTATTTATAACATAACATAGCATCACGCCTTTATCCCGTAGGGGTAGGCAGACGTGTTTCACATCCACATTTCGCCAGCTGTTTTTTTTTTGGTCCCATGAAATAGGGGGCGAACCTATTGTCATCAACCTGAAGCATTTGTTTACCAAACTCCGGGAAAATCTCAATACTGGAATTTCATAATACAAAAGTCCAATACAATTTTCACCCGACCCGGGAATCGAAGCCTGGACCTGTTGCACAGCAGTCGTATACACTTCCCGCTGCGCCACCGAGGCTCTTTTTTTATAAAGGTATGTAAATGGTGACAAAAATATACTCCAATGCAATTTTATTGTTTTGTACACTAATCTGTGGCAAGTGCATGAGTTTGACTGCTCTACATAGCTACATTTGCATGCTCTAAATTAAATTTTCCTGGTTAGAAATTCTTATATTTCATCCCAAAGTTCAAATGCGCGCGTTGACTTCCAGCGTGTCCTAGTGCCGTCGCATTGACATCCCTTATAGCTTGCATGTGTGACGTAATAGTTCCCGGCAGGGACTATATATTTTGTATTATATTTACTCCTAACAGACACAAAGAATACAAATCACGACTTGTTTCAACTAAACTCTCACCTAATTTGCAACTATAAGTTAACTCAAAAGGTTCTAACCCTTTCTTGTTGACGTCACTTACCCACAAGGGGAAGGGGAGGGGGAGGGTTGACGTTAGACTATGATTAATTGCTGTGAATATAATTCGGAGAGTGTCAACCCAGGGCACAAATTGTAATCCCGACTACAGTACCCTGGTCTTTATAACTACATATTTTATATATATATTTACTTTGGGACTAGATGGCGCTGTGTAAATGTGGTAGAATATTATTATATTGTTATTATTGTGTATATGAATATGTGATCCTCAATTAAATTGTAAGGTGGTATTGAATTTCTCTGGGAAGAAAAAAAATAAAGATATTTTTACATAAAACATAAACATAGCATCACGCCTTTTTCCCCGATGGGGTAGGCAGAGGTGTTTCACACACACATTTCGCCAGCTATGTTTGGTCCCATGAAATAGGGGGCGAGCCTATTGTCATCAACCAGGAGCGTTTGTTTACCAAACTCCGGGAAAATCTTAATACTAGAATTTCAGTGTGCGTTCCCATTGAGGGACCATACCCTATTTTTGAACTTTTAAATGTATCAACCTTTAGTAAAAGTTCTCAAACAATTGTAAATTCAGCCAAAAATTTGTAAAAGCTGGCACTCAAAAGTTACAGTCAGTTAAAGGTGGTCCCTCAGTCGTGCATGGCAGGAATCCATATCTCAGAATCTAGATAAAATTTAAAGCTGCTGTAAATGAAGACTTTTAGTAAAAGATTTGTTGAACTAATTTACAAAATATTAACTCTTCTTGTTCACTCAGTAAAAAGAAATAGCATGCAGAAGGTGGTCCCTCAATTGAACACCACTAGTTCACCGTTGGTGGAGACCAAAGTAAAATTCAGATATTTTGAATATGTCTAGCGTTAGTAAAAGTTCTAGAACAATTGTAAATTCAATGTCGAGTTTCTAAAAGAAGCCATTAAAAAGTTACAATCAGTTAAAGATGGTCCCTCAATTGAAACGCTTCTCAAAAGAAAAAGTCAATTTACGTAGCAGTCGCTAGTTATTTTGATGAAAAGTAAAGCTTAACCTTTAGTAAAAATTTTTACTAAAGACTACTTCAGAAAAAACTAAAAAAAAATGTTGGGTTTTGTTGTTATTAGTAATCGAATTACTGCGAAAAAAACTAAGAGCGAGGTGACCACACGTCTACAAGTTAAATGGATTAATCCTGTAATCTGTAAATCGGCGCTTATATTCGGGTGAAAATAAACATTATTACTATGATTATAGTGTAGTGACGGATTAAGAATACATAATGTCACTACCCCATCTCAACCCGTGGGTGTAAGGGTGTAAACCTTAAGCAGACAAGAGCACTGCACTATGAGAAAAGGGAGGAGGAGACCCGTGCCCAGCAGTAGGATATTTATGGGTTGTAATGATGATGATGACCATGATTATATATAAAAATTGGTAAGTTTGATTGTTGACATTAATTAAAAAAAAAAAGTTTTATTAATGCCACATAAGCAACTTAACATAAAATAGAAATTATAATAATTCTTATGATACAATAACATTTTCCACTTTTAAGCAGCGCTCAAGAGCGTATGTTTATAGCACTTACGTCCTTTTGTTGAGAAGCGCAGTTTTTTGGATACAATTTAATGGGCCTCTTGGGCTTCTATTATTATTTTTTTCTTATAATTAGCGCTGCTTAAAAGTGGAAAATGTTATTGTATCATAAGAATTATTATAATTTTTATTTTATGTTAAGTTGCTTATGTGGCATTAATAAAACTTTTTTTTTTTTAATTAATGTCAACATTCAAACTTACCAATTTTTATATATAATCATGGTCATCATCATCATTACAACCCATAAATATCCTACTGCTGGGCACGGGTCTCCTCCTCCCTTTTCTCATAGTGCAGTGCTCTTGTCTGCTTAAGGTTTACACCCTTACACCCACGGGTTGAGATGGGGTAGTGACATTATGTATTCTTAATCCGTCACTACACTATAATCATAGTAATAATGTTTATTTTCACCCGAATATAAGCGCCGATTTACAGATTACAGGATTAATCCATTTAACTTGTAGACGTGTGGTCACCTCGCTCTTAGTTTTTTTCGCAGTAATTCGATTACTAATAACAACAAAACCCAACATTTTTTTTTAGTTTTTTCTGAAGTAGTCTTTAGTAAAAATTTTTACTAAAGGTTAAGCTTTACTTTTCATCAAAATAACTAGCGACTGCTACGTAAATTGACTTTTTCTTTTGAGAAGCGTTTCAATTGAGGGACCATCTTTAACTGATTGTAACTTTTTAATGGCTTCTTTTAGAAACTCGACATTGAATTTACAATTGTTCTAGAACTTTTACTAACGCTAGACATATTCAAAATATCTGAATTTTACTTTGTTCTCCACCAACGGTGAACTAGTGGTGTTCAATTGAGGGACCACCTTCTGCATGCTATTTCTTTTTACTGAGTGAACAAGAAGAGTTAATATTTTGTAAATTAGTTCAACAAATCTTTTACTAAAAGTCTTCATTTACAGCAGCTTTAAATTTTATCTAGATTCTGAGATATGGATTCCTGCCATGCACGACTGAGGGACCACCTTTAACTGACTGTAACTTTTGAGTGCCAGCTTTTACAAATTTTTGGCTGAATTTACAATTGTTTGAGAACTTTTACTAAAGGTTGATACATTTAAAAGTTCAAAAATAGGGTATGGTCCCTCAATGGGAACGCACATGAATTTCATGATAGAAAAACCCAATACCATTTTCACCCCACCCGGGAATCGAACCCGGGACCTCTTGCATAGCAGTCGTATACACTTCCCGCTGCGCCATATATATTTTTAACCTAGAAAAAAACAAACCAATAACAGGTCGACCTGTGGCCATTTAACCAGAATTCTTAAAGTTTTGCAGATCACCTTATTTTTCTTTCTTTTCTTCTGCACTTTTCTCCTCTCCTCATATCCACCCTAATTCATCATTAAGTACTATCACCAACTATACCAATCCACAATTTTAAGATGCAAATTGCTGCATCGACCCATCCATAAACATCGTGAGTGTACACAACAAACACAATCCAACCCAAGCAGCAGAATCCATATCGAGTAGTTCAACTCATTTGGCATTCAGAAAGCGAGCACTCATTATTATAACCCTGCCGAGTTAGGTATACACTTGTGGAGACGGTACTCTTGTGTAAGCATTTGCTGTAAGCTCCTCGCTAAAAACCCTTTACACATAGCCGGGATGCCAGCCAATAACTGCAGATCGTTGCACTTTATAGTATGGGCCAAGTATTAAGAGATAAGTTTATTTAAATCTTATAGTGTTCGTAAAATGATCGAAATTCAATCATAATTAGAAGAAAAAAAACTGATTTAATTTTATTGATAACAGCAAAAAGAAATCAACTGACAAACTGCAAAGAAAAAATTGTTGTTGTTTTATATTTGCCAATTCATACCATTTAATTCATAATATTATCTCTAATATTCACAAACGCTTATCTCAGCAAGAACTAGTACTAAATTAATATATTTAAAAAAAAAAAATTCACTGGTACTTTGTGTGTTACTATAAAATTATTAACAAAACAATAACTTACAGATATAAATGTGTACCTAATTGCATCGTTTTCATATAATATAATATATATAATGACAAAACATTATCTTGCCGATAAAACTACACCTACTCAGAATGAAGATAAAAACGCTCGCATCTTTTAAATTACACTGCATATAACGGTCGCTTTAAAAGCCACTATAGAGCAGAAAACTCGTAATCAGTAGCCTTATATATTTTTAAATCTGTTCGACCAATAGCAAACTCTTTCATTGAATACAAATATGCGTTATTTATTATTTAATATCATTTAGATGACGCAAATGAGAAAACGGTCAAAAATGGTGTTTGGAGAACCGTTGACACGAATGATACGTCATCGATGACTAAATAATTCAAAGAAAATTTAAGAAAGGCCAAATTGAGCGGCCTGACTAGGCAAGTATTTTTTTACCTTTCAGAAAATTGCAATATCTTTAATACCTTTTGACAATCACGAATAATTTGAAATCCGTAATTTTAGAGGACATCGAATTTGTAACTGTCGTCTTTTCTACTGCCTGTAATGAACTAACAAATCACATAAATTTCATAATAAATAAAATAATAATAATAATACTCTACCACATTCACACAGCACCATCTAGTCCCAAATTAAGCATTATTTGCTTGTGTTATGGGTACTAAACTACTACTACTTAAATACATTTTTTTTTTGTAAATACATACATATTATAGATAAATTACACCCAGACACAGAACAAAATGTTGCTAATAACAATAGTCCGGGATCCACAGTCTATTTTTTTACTTGATTACTATCGAGCTAATTTTCCGGGATATAGTAGTAGTCAAGATAGATAGTCATCATCAGCAACCTATTAAGTCCCACTGCTGGGCTCGGGTCTCCTCTCCTCTAACTAGAGAGCTGAAAGGGTTTAGGCCATAATCCACTCACGCTGGCCTAGTGCTGGTTGGGGGATCGGTATTCTCATAGAATTTCTTCTAGGGTATGTGGGTTTCCTCACGATGTTTTCCTTCACCGTTAGCAGATGGTAAGTCACTTGACTAGTACATATAAATTCCACAAAGTGGAATCCACATTGGTACTGCCGGTCGGGGTCGAACTCGGACCGCGTGATTTGCACGCCAGTCCCTTATCCATTCAGCCACCATCGCTTCGCTAAAATAGATAGTAATCAAGTGAAAAGATAGACCGTGGCTCCCGGACTACAACCAATACTTGTACTAAACTATACAGAAAATAGATTTATACAAATATTATAAAGCTTAAGAATTTGTTCGTTTGCTTGCCTAAACGCGTTGATCTTAGAAACAAACAGGTTCAAATTAAAAAAAATATTTTAGCTTTAGATTACCCATTTATCGAGGAAGGCTGTATAAAATATGAGAGTCAAAGTGGCAGGTGTACCATTACGAATCATGTTGTACCACTTACCAAAAAAATGTACCTAAAATGTAGTAAAAAGTAGTTAACTACTACTTTTCGTTGTAGTTAGTAATCTGATTACACAAAATTAGTTAACTGCGCCCAACACTGGTACCTAGATAATTATTTCATTATAATAATAAGTAAAGTAAACTAGACACGGTTGTTTTATTTCTCAGAAACTATCCAACGGATCAAGTGGTTTTTTTTTTCCTTGAGGTACTTTTAGGTACATTTTTTTGGTGTAATTTTATTTTATGAATAATGGTTAAGTAATAAAATGTTAAAGTACAACCGCGATATTGACGTCAATATGGCGGGTGTATTTTAATTCCAAAATAATTTCGTTCTGAATCAGGTACACATTTTTTAGACCTAGGTACAATTTAGTACATTTTAGGTACATTTTTTTGGTAAGTGGTACAACATGATTGGCAAAGGTACACCCGCCACTTTGACTCTCATGTATAAAATCACTCTACGACTAATAACGCTGAACAGTGGTCAAATATATACCCAGAGGAGCAAAGCTCTATTTAACAGCTAGTTCTTACATCATCATCATCATCATATCAGCCCAACGACGTCCACTGTTGAACACAGGCCTCACTTAATTTCCGCCACAACGAGTGATTTCTGCCGCCCGCATCCAACGGCCACTTTCTTACATAAACCGGAGATATTTCAAAAGTAATATCTCAGAACTTGTGGAAGTAAAGTATCAGTGAATTGCGAGAGAAAATATAAATCGGCTTAAAACCTGAAGATGTAGGTGCCGACGTGAAAGTTCACAAAGATTAATACCCTTAAAGGGTGAAATGTGGCGCCGATATTCGACACACTTGTAAAACTAGAAAGGTTCAACTTTAATACGTTTCTCAGTTATATATTACTTGAGTTCTCTTATCTGGTCGACATATTTCCTTTTTGAAATGAAGAGAAGAACGAACTAACTGCCTCGGTGGCGCAGCGGGAAGTGTATACTACTGCTGTGCAAGAGGTCCCGGGTTCGATTCCCGGGTCGGGTGAAAATGGTATTGAACTTTTCTAACAAGAAATTCCAGTATTGAAATTTTCTCGGAGTTTGGTAAACAAATGTTCCGGTTGATGACAATAGGCTCGCCCCCTATTTCATGGGACCAAACATAGCTGGCGAAATGTGAGTGTGAAACACCTCTGCCTACCCCTTCGGGGAAAAAGGTGTGATGCTATGTTATGTTATGTTAATGAGAAGAACGAATCCTTAATCCTTAGTCGATATTAAAACTGCGATTTGTGTGTTTGTCGGGTGAAACCTCAATTACTTATTAAAATTTCTTATCGATTTATTAAATCATAACTCTGTTCCCTAATTGGCAACTAGTTATAGTATTACACCATATGGTCGACCATGACTGTTTCATTTAGATCCATCAAAAACAGTGTTGATATATCCGACAGGGTTAGTTCTAGTTACCGTATAAGGTGAAGAGCTTGATACCTAATACAGATAGTCGGCCAAATCCGGGTGATTCATACTCGTAACTCAGTACTTGATAAATGTAGTCGCGTCAATGAATATGTAAAATAGACAATCTTTGGAAATCCACAGGAACAGCATCGATTTTGAGAATTCTGGTAAAAAAAGAAATAAATAAATAATTAAATAAATAAATAAAAGTTTCGTTTTTATTTTCGTTTATAATGTTATTTAAAATCAGAAACTTCTTGGAATAAATATATACAGAAAAAAGAATGGTAAATCAAATATCTAAAATTCAAAAAGGTTTTATTTATTAACTCTTTATAAAGGAAACTTGATATTCACTTATATATCCAATACATACGTCTTTTATTTATATTTATTTATTATAACACATAATATGTAAACATGGCCTCACAAAACCGTTTTTATCTGTGACAACACTTCGTACAAAAAAAGCTTTATGACAAAAGACTACCAAGCCTATAAGCCAAGCTATAAGCCATTTTGAACTTTATACTAATAGACGATAATAATAAAAATTATCGCACAAGCAACTATCTTAAGCCTGTTTTGCACTAATAGTGCGGATATGTAGTTAATATTTAATGTTAAAAGTATTACCCATATATTTATTTCATACAATATAAAAACTAAAATTCCACTTATATTTGTTACAGGCCTATACTCCGACGGGTTTCGAGAAATATGGCTACACATGCACCGTCGCTGATTATAGAGTTAATTTCACCGTTTGGGATACATCAGGTAAGTTATCATCATTATCAGCTTATTGAAGTCCACTGTTGGCTAGGAGCCTTATTTAATTTGCGCCATGAGGCTGTCTCCGTCAAAGATGTCCCAATATACGTAACGAGGGACGTGTTTGTTAAGAACCAATAGAATCGCTTCATTTGAGCGATGTTAGATAATTGAAACGATTCTATTGATTCGCCCAATACGTACGTCTTCGGCATTTTAAATGTCAGCACTTAAGTGTAAAACAAATTTGACAATGAATACGTTATTCAAAAGAGAATGTTGTGGAAAATATCGTCAAAGCGTCCGTTGGCGATTCAAAGTGCATAGTGACCAGCTTGTCTTGATCAGCGTTTTTCATCGAACTGCATAGTAGAAGAAGTAGAAACTGAACTATATACGAAACTTGAATATATCTATAAATTTTAAGTATAACATTAGGAAGATTCTCCAAGACCAGATACAGATATCAACAATTTCATTGAATTTTGTTTCCATGTCAGCGGAAAACAAATTCTAATACTATTGTTTGAATATTAAAGTTTCTTCACAAAATTATAATTAGCCAGCACTCAACATAAACTGAATACAAATCCAAATAGATTACACGAGTACAAGCCCTAAGTCATCATAGTGATATGACGTAACTTGCGAAATATGACTTGAAAGTGGTAAATTCAGACATTAGAGATACTTAGGTATCCCTCTTTCGAACTTTTGTTGGCACGACTTTATCGTTATTTATTACTTCTCCCAACGATATTGAGTTAAGTAACCTTACAAGCGATAACAAAAACAGACATGAAGAGAAAATAAAAGAGGTTGTCTAAAGTCTTGGCCTTTAAAGTGGATGAGACAAGACTAGATTTAAACTAATTCTTAGCAAAGCTTTTACTGCACTCTTTTGCGATACTATTACTTAAACACATACACTTAACTATGAAGAAACGTTTCCTACATTTCGTCTAGAAGCACGTACGTTTTACTGTTTCTTTTTAACTTTAAATTTTTATTTCAAAGTCGATTCGGTTTTGTATGTTTGCTAATGCAAAAACTACACTTTTTACTAATCTACTTCTTAGTAGCAAGTGTAGTGAATTTCAAATTTGTCTATAGGTTTCTATTTAAAAATGCCACATTTAGTTAAATTTTACCATTTTTTGATAAATGCGAAGGGAGTTTAGCCTATTATACTACGCTGGCCAAACGGGTTGGTATAGGGTTTGTTTCGAATTTTCCTTTTCTTGCAGTACTCTTGTCTGCATAAGGTTACTCCTTTAGTCGTCTTTTACGACACTCACGAGTTGAGATGAGATGGTACATTACGAGTATGTATTCTTAATCCGTCACTACACGGATTGCTCGCTTAATTAGTAGCCCTATTTCCTAATACGCAGGAATTTATATAGATTAGTGAAAAATACTCATCTACTTTAAATTTCTTTGGATGACTCGGAGTTTTCCTAGGTCTTCGATTTCGACACGTACATTTGCCAACCATCTCGATTGATGTGGGAAAAATACGAATGTAATGACTAAAGCGAAATAGCTTTTTAGAATCGCACCACTGTGCACTGTAATAATACTATACTAAGTTTTTTTAGTGTTTCTTTCACGCCTTTAGGTAATAAAATTCTTCTTTACGACTCACAAAGTTTTGCTAGCTGTTCTTTGCTATCGTGGTACATTCAAAACTCAATATACGCTTGTTTTTATGCAGTGCGTAAACGGAGGATAAAATGTTACGGTCGTATGGACTCGCAACGTGTTGTGTACAAAATCAAATTTGCAACCGCGTTCACGTTTATCATGTAAATACGTTTGCGACTGGTCGTTTCGCAATTGCTGCCCTATTTTGAGGTTAAGCTGGATTTTCAAACGGTTTTGGAATTTCAATTTTCTATAGCATACTTAATTTTCCTGACAGTTTCAGTATATTCAAAATGTAACCATTCAGTCTGCATGTTTCAAACTGTTTATTCGTAAGCCGCCAATGTTTGTACGTCAATCAATCAGTTGTTTGTAACCCATTTTAACAATCCTTATACAATAAAAGATTTTCAAAACTCTTGACTTTTGGTGCGTTATATTTACTACGTCTCTTAGTCACCTCGCCTATATTTACGTCTGTCATTCAGTGTGTGTCTGTGTCTTTTATTTCCAAAAAAAATGTTTCATACCACTATGCACTGATACGTTACTCAGCCGTCTTCTCTTCAATCATACACATACTTCGACTAACATACATAGAAAATCTTAGTAATATTATAAATGCGAAAGTTAGGTTGAATGGATGTTTGGATGTTTGTTAATATTCGCGCAAGAATAGCTGAAAGGGTCTGTATGAAATTTGCGCAGATAGGTATTTAGTCTGGAATAGCACATAATTACGTATCTTTTACAGACATACCACGTGGTTACAGCCGTGGCCGGAAGTTAGTTTTAATATACATATTTAAATCCCGTTCACACTATATATGTGTAGCCTCCGTAGCTATTAAAAAAATCTCTTGAATTGTTCTCAATGGCTTTACCACCCCTTTCGGGTTAGGTACATCTGACTGATCACCAACTTAGCTCAGCGTGGCGACATCGACAACTGGCTTCCCTTGGGGTGACTGACCCCCCTAGAATATTAAATATTAGATTATATATATATATATATATATATATAAAAATCCTAGTTCTCCTAAAAATAATTTAAGATATTCTTAAAATTGTTGATAGGGTAGAACATAATATATAATGGTTACTGTTACTTAGATAAATTCTCTAGTTAAAGTCCGGAAATTACACTGTAGCCGTCAGATAGCAGTTTACTCGCCCCTTATAACGTTTATCTAAATAATAACAGCGCTTTTCTAACTGCCACTCAACGTTATAATAATTACTAAAATGGCAAGCTAATGTTTAAAGTATGAAGTTGGTGAACAAATCGTTACATAACTTTTAAGAGGCCTATCTCACAATATCTTGATTACAGGTGGTTTTGTTTACGTAAATGGAGTTGCTCCGTTGGTCTTATTACCGAAAACGGATACCGAAAACGAAGAATAGTGTTAGCGATTGTCATCACATCATTCCTCATTGATCAGTGTCCAGTTTAGTCTTTTCACATTTCCTAAATTAATGGCTCAAAAGAATCGCGTTATGAACTATATCTCCATTATCATAATCAATCTTTATTTGCACAAATATGGGTAACACATAGGTTCTTTAGTGAAATTATTTCAAAGGTATTACCACATTTTTCTTGAAAACATGCAAAGTATACAAATTCATGAGCATTAATTCATATTTAAAAGGTTATTACCTAATGGTTAAAAGTAGCACGTGTCATTTACCCATTGTTAATAAACCATCATCATCATATCAGCCCAATGACGTCCACTGTTGAACATAGGCCTCACCTTTCCGACACAGCGAGCGATTTAGTGCCGCTAAAAATCAAAATAATACAAATGTATCGTCCCAACATTGTTAACAGCAATTATCGCACAATAATTGCTCGACCACAAGCAACTGTAAATTGTACAATAAGCCACCTATGTCAGGGGTTTACAACATCGTAAAAGGCAGCTAAACTTAACTTATGTTTATTTATTTAGAATGATAATATTTTATTCATGGGCCGAATGTTTTTCTTCTCTGTTCTATACAAGTTACGAGCGACCTTGGTTTCTTATTACGGGTTAGGAGTATTACCTCTTTTAAATAAAATTAGCCCATATTAGCATTTAAGCTATTTATAGTCGAAATAAAAAAACCTGTTTCCATTTATTATACCAACAAGGGAGTTTAGTATATTTACGAATATTATGCTTAGCATTTATAATGTAAAATAGACAATACTTGTGCTCATTTTTAATGACAATTTCTGTAGATATGTACCAAAAAAAAAACAACTTCCCTACTTAACATAAATTGGTTAATAAGTTCAAAAAATATTACGCCTCTTTATATGACAGTCGGGTAAAAGCATAAAAAAGCGCATACGACGTATTTTCTACTAAAAATATAACTTGTTTTTAGCAAAATAATTTGAATATGCAATATTTTCTCAATTAAGAAGTGGAATATGTACAAAGCGATAACATTACTTCGGTTTTTTACCCGACTTCCTAAAAGGAGGGTTATGTTTTTTCCTGACTTTTCTTCTTTAATGATGTCAAAACACTAAATAAAGGTTAATCCTACTAATATTATAAATGCGAAAGTTGAGATGGATGGATGGACTAACTATAGATACCTAGATGTTTGATACATATTTACACCAGAACGTCGTAGGCAAATTTGCTGACACTACTTTTCGGATAACCTGTTACATTCTTGTGACTTTCATAAGTGTTACCTTGTAAACTAGATGAATAAACGAGATTTCATTTCATTTCGAACGTTTCAAAAGGTTTATATTTTATAAATTTGATAAATTGACTATAATATACGATACTGCTGCCTCGGTGGCGTGGCGGGAAGTGTATACGACTGCTGTGCAAGAGGTCCCAGGTTCAATACCCGGGTCGGGTGAAAACGGTTTTGGGTTATTGAGATTTTCCCGGAGTTTAGTAAACAAATGTTCCCGGTAGAAGACAATAGGCACGCCCTGTATTTCATGGGACCAAACATAGCTGGCGAAATGTGGGTGTGAAACACCTCTGCCTACCCCTTCAGGGAAAAAGGCGTGATGCTATGTTTTTATACGATACGATATATCTCACACGCGGAGCCATGGGCGGAAATTAGTATTTCAAATAAAAATGGACACGTTTACATACGATCTCGTATGTGAGTATGTGACCATTTGTCACGCGCGTAGGTACCAGCAAGTGCGTGTTCAGCAAAGATAACCGCAGTGTGTAGTGGGCATTATGCGGTTTTGTATGAGTTTGCGCTCAAATCTCGACCTAATGGTATGGACATGCGAATTGAGATAGCTAACGTCACGCTATTGCGGGGATATGTCGGTTGCCTATTGTGCGGTACTATTTCATTGTGTATATCTAGCTTTATTTATTTTTTTATGATTTATTGTGATGTCACGGCGTGGTAGATTTTAAATCCCAAATACCTACTTCATGTTTTAATCTTCCGCAACTGATTCTATTAATTTGAATATCAGTTTAAAAGGAGCAAATGTCTTTCCTAAGTCCTAAGTTATTTAATTTTCTTAGTAAGTATGTCAAATTATGCTGGGCCTACCAGAATATCAGCGTTGCGCGGCTAATTTATTGCGGCAACATTAGCTGAGGTAGGTACCATTTTTTTGGTCATCTACAGGAGCATGATGTCCAGTATGCTTCTTTTAATAAAATAATTTAAATCTTATTGTGTACCTACATGTTATCCTGTAGCTGATTTTAAAATAAAAGTTTTTTCTTTCTTTCTTTCAAAATTTAATAAAAATTGGTTCTTTGGTTTCGTCGTGAAACATCATAAATAACATACTAATACATGGACCTAACTTTAAACAGAGCATTGCGAGAAAATCCTATACCAACCCGTCTGGCCAGCGTGGTATAGTAGGCCAAATTACCTCCAAAATCTTTGGAGGTGACTCGTACCCAGCTGTGGAACTTTAATGATGATGATGATGATGATGATAATGATGATAATGATGATGATGATAATGATGATGATGACTCATGTAGATCAGTCGTAGCAACGTGTCACGTCAACCGATTCATTCTTTCATCTGTCAATTATAAATTTAATTCTTGTGATCAAATAATTAACTGTATATATATTACTAAACTAAGCTCGTAGCAATTGTCACTCGTCTAGGAAACTGCGTAACCAGTGATACAATGACACAGCGATGCAGTGAATGGTGAAGGATCGCACATTGAATGTGGTGGTCCGTACGTCCGGGCGAAACAAGCATCGCACTACAGCCGTCACTAACTAGAATATTGCGGGCCCTGATAATTGTACCAACGAATTAAATTATATTTAGAATCCTTAGCTTCAATTCTGAGATGATACATACATACAGCATTGTGGTGTAAAGTAGCATTACTAGGAGAACCAATTGACGCTGTCTTGTCCTTTCCTAGAAACCAATTTCAGTGCTATCTATAACTTAAACCATTTAAGAACACTCAAACACAAAAATCTTATCAAAAATAGGTATCTAAAACTACGAGAAGCCCAGTAAGCATTGTCTAGTTTTGGGCACATTTAATTGCAATTAATTATTAAAAATAACTAACAATTAATTAATTGTTAATTGCAATTAAAACATGCCCAACACGGGTATTGTACTACCGCTTCATACTCATAGACTATCAAAAGAAATTTGATTTAGATTTGACTATCCAATTTGAATCTAAACTGACCAATAACCCAACCACAGAACAGAGATAGGTTTTTTAGAGGAACTACTTTCATTGTTCTGTGAACCCAACACACAATATCAAGTTAGGTAGTAGATTGAAACATGATAATATAACGTGTAAGTTTATTGAGATCAAACCCCGAATTCGCACTTTAAACTCCATTTGCACTTAGGTGCACAAATTTTAATACAAGTAGTTCAAGGAACAGCCCGGGTAGCGTAGGCCAGAACACTAACAACTTTATAAGTAGGCATAAATACTTTCTCAATAAAAGCCACTATATGCCGCTTTTATTACACCAAACTCTCGCAGCAAAAATAAATAGTACTCCCAATCCCTTTACTATAAAACAATTTATATATGAAAGCTTAATGTGTACTAGTTAATTGTCCTCAAGTGTACAATCGTAGCTGCCAGTGTAAACATACGGGTCACTGATTTCAACTGGCCATAGTCCCAAAATGTACGTATAACCCAAAATCCAATGGAGGATTTATTTACCGATGTAGATTCTGCGTAATGTCATATGCACTGTTAAATTTTAACGTCACTTTTATTTGTGGGTAAATAAAAATGGAAACTGAAATAGTGCAAACTGCCTCGGTGCAGTGGGAATGGGTCTGACTTCTGTGCAAGAGGTCTCGGATTGGATCCTCAGGTCGGCAAAAACGGTTTTAGGTTTTTTCTGTCTTGAATTTTTCAGTATCAGCCGAGAGTTTGCAAATGTATTCTTCTCTCCTATTATATAGCAGCGAACTTTTACTTGCGGAAAGAAAAAAATGAGATGCTATATATTTAACTGGAATAGATATTGAATCTTTTTGCAATCATCCTATCTTATTATTGCCACTATTAGCAACGAGCATAACAGAGTTGTCAAAGATGTGAATCAGACTAGAGAATTATATTATATTATATATATGTAATTAACTGGTTGTTAATGACATATTATCTCGACGATGCCAGTGACACGTGGTGTAAACAATACGCAGTTATCATCATTTCAACCCATAACGTCCCACAACTGGACACAGATATCCTCCAAAGAATGTTAAAGGGGCCTATTGTACCACGCTGGCCAGACGGGTTGGTATCGGATTTGTTTCGAATTTTCCTTTTCTTGTAGTGCTCTAGTCTGTATAAGGTCCCTGAGTCGCCTTTTACGACACCTTGGGTTGAGAGGGGGTAGTGACATAATGTATTCTTAATCCGTCACTACACAGATATCAGTCATCGGTCAGTATACAGTATAATTAATATTATGTATATTACCCAAATATAACTCTATTACGTTTATCATATAAGTTAACATGATGAGTAATAATTACAATAATGAAAATAAATAAATTAAACATCTACTTACATATTAAAACTATAAATACAATTAATTACAAAAAAAAAGAAACTAAAACGAAAACTTAAACAAAAAAAAATATTGAAAATGTTCAGCATGTATTTCTTATTTTCTTTTCTTCACGTCTTCTCTTCTCTCTTTTGAGCTCGAGTCCTGATTTTAGTTTGCAACGATTTAAATATTTTCCCAATTGACTACCACAGCTTTAGTTAACTATAATTAATTAAATTCCAACAATTACCTTTATAGGACTGTTCATGTTTGTAACATAATAGAGACATAAATCTACGCACATTAGCACATTAAACCATTGCGGTCGACTATAGTAACAATATCTACTGAGAATTTCACAATACACAACTGATACTGAATACCTCTAAGTCTTGTAATTGCGTTCCCACGCCTACCTTTTGGTCAAAATGTCTAGAACCTTATAGAAATAATATAAAGCATTTAGAATTCTAAATGCCATGTGGTCACGGAGTAAGAATACAATGAGTCACAGCTCCCTTTAATTATATTAATATCTCAACTAGGGTACATATTAGAATACATCTACCTGCAAAAGAGAAAAAACCTCATGATATAAACTGTAGGTACATTTTTAGGGTTACGGAACCCTTACCCCCTTATTACAAAATATAGACTAAGTATTAAACCAGGTTTATATTGACATAAACCATTGTTTTAGTGTCAAAATTGTCAATTTAAACCTTGTTTAATGCTTCGTCCGTATCTTGTAATAACGGGTTATAATTTCGTCATGTTTGTCCGTACGTCACAGACATTTTGCTCAAAAACTACTCGATGTATATTGATGAAATTTGGAGAATGGGTGTCTTAAGTGCGCTGCTACTAGGTTTGGTAGTTATATTTTAAAAATAAATATTTTTGAAGAGGTAGTTACATGCATTTTACACATACCTCTCTATTGGGGAAATGGGACGGTTAGTTGGCTTGCTGGCAACAAGATGGAAGAAGCCCAGTATACTAACTAAAACCCCTCAGTCTGTGTACCAGTAATAGTTCACTTTATGAGGTGGGTCGCTGAAACTTGATATGACACCAGAGTCCCGACATAAAACACTAATAACCCATATGATAATCGTGGTAACAGTAGACGAAGCGATAAAAGTGCCTGAAGACGAGAACTGGCGAAGTTGGAAAGATAACGTGATACAGAGGTACTGTTGTACTGGCAGTCTATAGACAAATTATAGATAATAATAATATTCTACCACATTCACACAGCGCCATCTAGTCCCAAATTAAGCAATTATATTTGCTTGTGTTATGGGTACTAAACAACTGATATACTACTTAAATACTTTTTTTTTTGTAAATATATACATATTATAGATAAATTACACCCAGACACAGAACAAACCTTTATGCTCATCACACAAAGATTTGTCCCGGGTGGGGATCGAACCCACAACCTCCGGCTTAACAGTCAGGGTCACCAACCACTAGACCAACAGGCCAGTCTATCCATCAGCAAAACTGATTTCTCTTCCCCTTCAGAAACTAAACACACTACAACTACAAATACCACAAAACGATAGTGCTATTATAACTGTAGTCTTATAGTGGAGTGCTTTCTCTTTCCTGATGCTCAATTTTAACGAGTGATATCACTGCATTTCTGCCTCTGACACCAGTTTTATGGTGTACTCTGAGTACAATATTCTCCTGTTTATTTAAGTTGCCGAACAATTATTCTTATATAACCTGTATGACACAGTATTGTCAGTCATTATTGATAAGCACTGCGTCAATTACATATTACTCTTTTCATTATACTTCTTATCAATCAAGGTAAACGTGTTGTGAGCTTGCGATAAAAATTATTCAAGTAGGTGACCTTGCACGTTAACGTAGCTAGTTGATAAGCTGAAGTATTACGACAAGAAGTACATCGCCGAAATAGCTCAGTTGGGAGAGCGTTAGACTGAAGATCTAAAGGTCCCCGGTTCAATCCCGGGTTTCGGCAGTTCTTTTTTAACTTTATTTTATATTTTAGGAACTAATGTCACGAAATACATATAATTAAATTAATTCTGAAAAAAAAGTTTCACTTTTTTAAGGCCCAGATTTATAGACCGCACTTTGACTTTACTTTGAAGGGAAGATCAACTTTCAACCAAAATTAAGTTTCTATGAATTTGGGCCTTAGTCTTTAAACACCATGTCAGACATCGTTGTCCGACATACAATACAATTTTCTGTTGTCTCTGCGGTCTGGCGTTCAATATGTTGGTTGAACCATGAATACATTTCTGATGTATTCATAGACTGACTTCTTGAACAGCCACTCACGTAAACAAATAATTCATACAATTCATCGTAAAAAATAATTCGTGCCGAACGACATCGGCCACATTTTAAAAACACTCCGTATTTTAACAGAAACTTTCGCATGTTTCATGATAGAACAGATACCTTATACATATAAAAACAATTTTGTTGAATTTCATTATCTTTTGGCCAAATGGTTTCTGTAAATCGGGCGGTCAAACTAGGCTATTGACCGGTAAATGACCGCTTTACCTACGTAAACGTTATCTGGTTCTTATCAAGCTACCGTTTCAGCGGTTTTGTTTATTTTCCCGATATTCTTAATAGTGAGAGTGTTAGAATTGGGTTTGTTTTTGAGTGTTTACAGATAGAGGTTTTTAGATAGAACTTCGGCGTGTAGTTAGTGTTTTGGTTTAAATGGTCACTTTGACATCAAAATAAATTACAGAATTCGATTACCATAAATGATCTCAATTTGTGTGACCCATAGTAGTTACTTTGGTGTCAGTTGTATCATAATAATAATTTGAATCCATATAATAAATTTTTAATTCCAACGACCGACACAGGAGTTATTTTCTTAACATGGAAATTGACCAAAATATTTTAGAAATATCTGTTCATAATTATGTTTATTAATGAAGCTGTACATGTAATATTCAATTATAATAAAATCTAATGTTTTTGTTCGCAGGAACATCAGCCTATGACACAGTAAGACCACTGGCTTACCAAGATGCGAGAATTTTCATGCTGTGCTTCAATATTGCTGAACCAGAGTCTTTACACAACGCTGCTGCTAAGGTTTGCAAATTCTGAATAACGTTATAAGTTCGACATTATTGGTGTCGATGATTCTATCCTCATTACAATAGAAAGAAAAAATATTTATTTTGAAATTGGCTTTAATAAGTGATGATATTTTTACACAACTACAATAATTTTGATGAAAAGAATTCTCGTTTGGCGCCGTGTATAAAAACTATTAAACTAATCGATACTTTTTGATTTCCAGTGGTACAGAGAAGTTCGAACTCACGGTGGTTCTGCGCCAGTCCTCCTTTGCGGTTGCAAGGCTGACCTCAGACATGACAAAGAAATACTCACCATGCTGTCTAAGCTTAAAACACACCCAGTCACTAGTGAAGAGGTAATTATAGATCTTATGGATGTGGTAACAATGACGACATTAAAGCCAAGTCGAATGTTCTAACCGATACTAACCACAATAACTACTATATAAAGCCTATGCGGAATTGGAGAGATACTTTAAAGAATCCTAAATTAATACAAATTCAAATTCGAACCGAGTCTTCGTCGGAGCATCCGTCGAAGACTTGAGGCTCATTACAATTTTAATTTCTAGTGCAGTGCACGCTATTCTTGTCATTTAAATTAATACTATAAGTTTATTAGATCAGTTCTGTGTTTTATTTTGAGGGCCCCACGCCCTTCCCCATATAGCCGAATCTACTACCATACTCTTGCCTAGCGCCCACTGGAGGGGACAGTGGAGACGCTAGAAATCGATCAGTTTTAGAATCGATTTTCATACTTAAAGAAGGAAAAGAACCTTTAAAGTACTACAACGAATTACTCCTTTTAGGTTTATATCTATCATTACTCAGATGAACCGCGTCATTTTATGTAATCATCCATTTCAAAACTTACCTATCCTTACACAAACTTAATTTAATACCACTTCAAACGCTTTTAGCTCGTTCCGAACATCGTTTCAAATGTGATCGAAAATTTCGTCCATTCAATTTCAAATAACTACACAATTTTCTCAAATTGAAAGGCTACCACACCAAGACTTTGACCAAAAGCGATTTAACTTCATTCATCAAAATTGTAATCTAAATTGAAACATCCAGGATGTAAAGTTTGCACGTATTGTATAATGGGCAATTGCAAAACTCGGTCGCCAATTCAGGCCTGAACGAGTCAATTAATTCGAGATCTTATTCAACTAGTTACCATTTAGTGAATGGGAACACTCTAATTGGCTAGCTTCATGAATGGATCCAATGGACTCTACGAATCAGTGCGACATTGAAATTCTTTGGAGCGTCTATCTTTGCGCTCAATCGGCCTTGTAATTGAAAAGTTTCCTCTGTTTTAAGTCCTCGTCTATATGAAGTTGGTAAACTTCTTTCAACCTAGCTTTGAAAACGCTGATTGCTTTCCTAGTTTTATTACAAACTCTTACTTCTGAACAATTTTCTTGAAAGAACAAAAACAGTTGGCTATTTTCTAGGACTCGCGCCTGTCAGTTCAGTGGCTTGGATAATAGTTTCATCGCTGTTAATCTAAGACTTATAGTAATGGGAGTATAAAAAGGAATGGGATCGCACTACTCCCTTTTAAATTAAAGTATCACGTACTATCACATCTACTTGTTATTTATGGAATGGTTTAAACGAACGCTTCTGAATACTAATTGGACTTTTGCAGGCTCTAGCAGTAGCTAGACAGCTGGGAGCAATGACTTACGTGGAAACATCAGCCAGGGCTTCAGCTAAAGGAGTGAAGGATGCTTTCGAAGTAGCCGCATTAGCTGCACTGGGGAAACTAAACAAACAACAAGTAAAACAACAGGTA
Source organism: Laspeyria flexula (assembly GCA_905147015.1). Classification (NCBI taxonomy): domain Eukaryota; kingdom Metazoa; phylum Arthropoda; class Insecta; order Lepidoptera; family Erebidae; genus Laspeyria; species Laspeyria flexula. The sequence goes on along the minus strand of LR989964.1, from coordinate 1,949,547 downwards.
AATATAAAACAATATTCTTACAAAACTTAAAATAAAAGTCATAGGTACTAAATAATTTTTAAAATTTACTTTAATAATCATGATATTTTTTACAGCAGAAACAAGTTGGCCGCAGCAAAAGCAAGCGTGATCTGAAGGCTGAGCTGAAAGGGCGAGCGAAGAGTTGCTGTGTCATGTGATCCGTGGCCGGCCACCCTTCACGGTGGCCGCATGATTGCTAGGCGACCACCGCCCTACCTTCCTTGAACCCTATCGTTCCTTAGTGGAACACCGCCGGGCCTAAGATAACGCCTTGTGAAACACCCTATGCAAATTTTCACTGACGTGTTACACTCTAAACAGGAGTTAACAAATACGGCACGTCTTTTAGTGTCTCTATTTATTATATAAAGTGAAAAGACGACGTGAAGAGTGATTATAATAATATATAATATAGGTGTGATTCGTTAACAAAATCCTAATAGAAAACTAGTTAAAATATAAAACAAGTGTAAATTTTAAAGGGAAGTGGAACGAAGTTCTTTTGATTGAGGTGAAGGTATCAGTAAAAAAAGGTGCAATGTAATTTTAACCCTCAGGGTTTGAGCGTGAGCCTGTGATAATGTTAAAATAGAAATTTGCGAGGAAACTAGAATTGTTAGATTGGATATAGAAAGGCGAAACGACGCTCATTTTGGCTAAAATATCATCACTAAACATGTAACGTAAATTGTAAAAAATTGTAATAGAAGATTTAAGTGTTTTCATATACATTGAATAACGGTCTAAGTATAACTTGATGTTTTCTATAAGATAGCATTTCCATGTATAGAATGTTGTTATTATGAATGCTCCGTTATTTTCTGTAGGACCAATGTTGCTATTAGTTTTAATGCTGTAGCTGAAAAATTGTTTTTAAAAGCTACAAGCTGAAAATTTTGTTTGTGATATACATACGTAAATGTAATTATATGAAATGAAATGCACAATGATGGACAATACATAATTACGGAGGTCCATTTGCTAGTTAGTTTCACGTCCATGTTTGCTATAGGTGTTAGATTTTTGTACGTTTACAGTATAAACATAAATGTTGCTTGCCCTGAAGATTCGAACATCTTAGATCGATCATTTTAATTATTAACAATTATACTGTTTTTATTCTATTGTATCTTACCTATTAGTTTACAAAAATACAAGTCTGATTTCACCAAATATGAATTTTCTTTAAAGATATAGTGTTGTGAAATACGCAGAATATTAATTATTATAGTCCCTTTATTCTGGTAGTAAACGTCGAATATAGGTAGGCTTTATTCAATAATTAGGTTTCTGGTCACGTCTAGCCCAGCCTCACCCAAGTCACGATTACTTTCATAATGCCAAACGAAAAATAAAACTAAAAGAAAGAAAATATTCATAGCAGCCAACACTGGGATCTCATGAAATTCATTGAATTTTAATATTACGAAGTATTCGAGGAAATATATTATTCTCAACGCTTTGATTTATTGGAATTATATTGGAGTCGTAAATCTTTTTAATATGATCGTAATATGATTTGCTATTGGGCATTTATACAGCACTCAAAATAATTGAGCTGAGCCTGATTAATTATATAAAAATTACTTATCGACTTTTCCTTTTTTAATGATTTATAATATTTGAAAGAAAGAAAACGTGTTTATTTCTATTTACAATTTTTTTAAATTACATTATTTAAAAATGCTTGTCAGATGCGCCCAGAATTTGGCCAATTTTTTGGCCCAATTTGGCACAAAATTTTTAATGCTGACGTACCAATAGCAGCAGAAATAGCATTTCTGTATAATATAGATTAATTCTATAATATTCAGTGATGTACCAGATAACCATGTTTTAACTCTTTGAACGCCAGACAACAGATACAATAGAAAATTGTATTGTCTGTCGGACTACGCTGTCCGACATGGCGTTAGACAATCAAATTAACTGGTGAACAAAAAATATGATTAGTATTATAATAATGAAAATATTGGTGAAATCAGGTGATTGTTTTAAGAAGTTAAGTAAATTCTATTTTTCTTTTTTTAATTATGAATAATAATTATTTTTAAATATGATTTTCATATTATTTTCAATTATTTAAAGTATTGTAAGTCGATATCAAGCTTTAAATTCAATGTTAGCTTTAATTATCGTTATATTTAAATATGTAGGGGTAACAGTTTTCATTGTTGTTAGCAACAAACTGACGAAATAATTAATTATCATGTTTCTTTTATTTATTAACAAATGTACATATCATGTAAGATTCGTTAAACTGAACTCTGGCGATTATTAAAAAATACAAAGTTATAAAAAACAAAGGGCAAAATAGAATGGGCTCTAAGTGGGACCCTTGTGGGTAATCTATATTTTTAAGATTAAAAACGCTATTTACTGCGTGACCAGTTTTAGAATTAAAGATTTTAAAAGATTTTAGTCATCTAGATTCTGAATTATACGAGATGATTTCATCAGAGATTACATTTTGAATATTATTAATGTTATTCTTGCTTTAAATACATACAAAATACCTAAAAAAAGTTCGATTATAAATTTAGATTTTCTACTAACTTGTAAACTTCGCTATTTATTATGGATCCAGTCACAGTGTGCTATGATGAGTATGATGACCGATAACTGCCCCCTGATTCTGATCCGTCGAAATGTTCCCGCATCGTAAACCTTTTCGATTCATAGAACGAAGTTTATTTATATTTTAAGTTATTTATTGGTACAAAAAAGGTTATTGTGTAGAAAATTAAAAACTTATTAATATTAGACTTTCTTCTACAACTATCTTTTTTACCATTTTATATTTTTAACTTTAAATTAGCTGAAAACTTTCCGATAGGTATATGACAGGAATCAGGGCACAGAAATTCAATCATGTCTATAATTGATCAGCCTGTAATTGACCACCATGGTGATGATCTAACGCGATAAACTTATATTGGTGAAGGTGGTGCCACTATGGCCCGTTTCGCAAACGGTCATAAAAAAACCGATTGTAAAGCTAGTTATATAACCTACATGCATGTGGGTTAGGCTTGGCAATATTGTAAGGTTATAATTATTATGCATGGCCTCATCATGCATAGCGTATATAGCTAGCTTTACTAGAGCATGATTCAATTAATTATGCATGTAAGGTTTTAATCACCGTGTATGACTTTAACCTTTTCTATAGGTATACATAATCGTGAAATATATATTGTATTTACTAAAATTTTAACCCTAAAATAACGCCAGAGTTCTACAAAATGCCTTATATGTTATTCTTTAGTTTTGTATGAATGTAAAACATGTTTTTAATATTAGACGAGTTAACTTGACGTTAGGCCACTTTGAATGTTGTTTCTAGGTATCAAATATAGCGTTCAGTGTTTTTGAGATACGTCTTTTATTTATATTTTAAGGGTTTCCATCTTTCTTCCGGGCCTCCAACAATAACAATTTAGTCAACATGCAAGAAAATTATGTGCTATATTTTTTATTTTATGATTTTGTTGTCGCTACATAATAACCCTGCTGATTAATCCGTAATTGGCAAATATATCAGTCAAGTAACCTTATTAATCAGATTTTTTTCTAAAACGTAGCAATGATTAACAAAATTATATTATCTATATTTAGAACTGAATACAATGAATGGACTCTATACAAAGAATCTTTAAGACTTGACCTTCAACTAAGAAAAACACTATTGTATGGACAAATTCTAAGAAGAAAAACTCTCCACTTGAAACAGGACACCGAAAACAACCACGAAACGTATTATTACCCAACAATTTAGCACTAAAATTAAATACATTGCGTGATTTTTATTACATTCACTCCATAAGCTTGTTGTCAAGCCAGCAATGTATGACGAAGAAGAGGAAATTATCCATTATCAATGGAGCTTTGTCGTTTATCGCCAACGTTTGGTTGAAGCCGTGTATTGTCAAACCATAACGCCCATTATAATTTCTGAACAAAACAACTTTACGTTAACTCAAGAAAGTACGCATAGGTTCACATTGGAAAATAAAAACAGAAGTTCAAGTTGGTTAATTTTTTTTTTCTGTTCATCAGTATTAGTACCCTATCCTGATAATTATAAAGTTGAAATTTAAGTGAGAATGGAAGTTAAATGTTACTTTCTCGCAAACAAAAAACATTTACCTAGAGATATCAACACAATCATAGAATGTTTTCGTGGGTGACAAAGGCTAAGCTGCGGTCCCGGTTTGGATCACTGTAATAGTACGAGTGTATCGTAATCATATTGTGTCAAAAAATACATAACAAAGGATGTCGACTCGTCCCTTCTTTTTATGAAATAAGATATCATCATCATCATTTCAACCCATAAACGTCCCACTGCTAGGCATGGGTCTCCTCCAAAGAATGTGGAGGCAATTTTGCCTACGCTGGCCAGACGGGTCGGTATATGGTTTGTTTGGATTTTCCTTTTCTCGCAGTGCTCTTGTCTGCATAAGGTTACTTCCCTTAGTCGACTTTTACGACACCCACGGGTTGAGGTGGGGTAGTGATATTATGAATTCTCAATCCGTCACCAGACAGATGAAAATAAGAAACACACACGGAAATAAGACATAGCTGGCAATTTTTCAATCTCCACAAGAGTTCGTCCGCAGCGTAATTTATCAATTACCTACAGCATAACATTTCTTACCACCTTCTCAAGGAGAAACCACAGATACTATGCTAACTTTAAATAACAATCCAAGTTTTCCTTTATCAACTCTGTGTCCTTGTAGTACATTAAGATTTGAGTTTAAATCTAGACCACAAATTAAACGAGAAACTTTGAGATCTAAATATATGTAAATTGGTAGACAGGCCAAATGAAAACTAATTGTAAATGTATTTCTACAAGTAAACGTATTAAACAGATTTGAGTTTCGAGTGAAACCATTAAAGTTAGAATTAACGTACATTACTTAGCAGTTCTTAGTTTAGTAAAGAATTAGCACACAATGGCTTATTAAATAATAATACGTTGTTTTATTTATAACTAGAAATCGCGCGGGGCTTCGCTCCCGTCGTTCTTTATTTGGCCACTGCTCGACTCCTATTGGCAGTAGCATGGTGTTATATAGCCTATGTTACTCAGTGATAATGTAGCTTTCTCACGGAAGGAATTTTTAAATTGGTCCAGTAGTTTTTAAGTTTATTTGTAACATACAAAAATACCTCTTTATAATATTAGTATAGCGACTCACTCATAGAACAAAGTCCGAACTGCAAGATTGATAGTTTTCAGTAGGGCTTAGCGAAGTTGTTGTCCAATGTAACTCTTAAATGGCGAGACTTGACGTTTAGAATTTTTGGTATAATGTTACAACGTCCAGGCCAAGTTAAATGCTCTGCAGTGTAAATTTCTTATACTTTGATTTCAAAAGATATTGAAAAAAATAATGAGTTCTGTATCAACACAGAATGTTATATAGAAAATCACGCAAATCTCAAGAAATACTGCTCCGATTTGAAAAATTCTTTTATTTGGATAGCCCATTTATCGAGAAATCCTACAGGCTATAACGGCCAATAAGGGCTAAGCAGTGTTCAAACACACTACGACGGGAGCGTAGGTCTACGCGACTTCTAGTAAAGAATATAGAGAAACGAAAATTCCAAATTCTCAAATTTATTATAACAAAACAAATTTTTTACACCCTACAATACACTTTTATTTAACACTTTTCCACCAAAACTGAACTTCTCAATTACATCTTGGCAACGCACGACCTCCTACAGCCAGTTCGTTTTATTACAGCTAAGGGAACGAACACGTATCCCCTAAGTGCCAATTCGGTCCTTATAACCTATATACTATAACGCCTTACAAGGCGAATATCGGCAGCGGATTTTTTCTGAGATCGCGTTTTTACTTACTGCTCTATGAATGGTTCAACACTAGTGGTTTTCGATGGAGCTTATATGCTGGGAAAAAGGTAATATCTGTGGAACTCAAAGTAAGGACAGCCATAATGTTTTCGCTATAGCCTATCGGATCATATGCCCTAACCCTGAAGGACTACTTAGGTAATCATTTGGAGGAAGTACACGCACCTTTTTGGCGCATCGTTGACATCGTGGATCCGAGCCCTGATTCTGACTCGTAGGAATGATCCCGGATTGGAAACTTTCGAATCTTAGAAATATCAATTTTTACGGCTTATGTTATTTAATGCTAGAAAATAGTTTAGATAAAAGATTGAATTATTAAGTTTTTTAACTTCAATTAAACTGACATTTACAGACGAAAATTTTCCGACAGCTTAGAATTAGAAGGCAGGCTTTCTGGATTGTAAGAAAAGGAAATTAAATTGCCAACTATGGTTAGGTCTCATGCAAAGCTAATGCTCAAGGTTATTGGCGTTAACCACTTTTCTAGACTCCGAAATAATACAGAGAATTTTGTGACAAAAATACACAATATCGTTTTTCTCGAACAGGGAATTGATCCCAGAATGCATTCATATACAAAAGTTACCATTGTCTTTTACATAGTTTAAATGTCAATTGAATTAAAATATAAATAAGTACCCTCGAAAAATTTACCTTATGTGCCTAAATCCAACCCAAGGCTCTTTGCTATATCAACAAAAAGCCTTACGTCATAATCAAGAACTTAATTTGTTTGATAGAAATTTATAATTACGTTAAAGGTTATTTTAAAGTTTTTGGGTTCAATAGATGCATTAAATTAAGTGAGGTTGAGATCATCTATTAATTAGATAAGTTCGGGATAAGGATAGATTCAATTATTTGATTAATAGAATTTTAGGCAATGAGATATATTAAATTTAAATATCATTAGATAAAGAGAGATACAGAATTAATATATTTAGATGATTGACGATTTTAGATTTAGATTTTTTGAAGATACATTTTTAAGTAAACATTTGAAAGAAGAGAATTATTAGTCTGCCGTACTCAGAGATGTTACTTAACTTTAAAATTTATTTAGTAAAAACGTGTAATATTTAAGTCTATACGCCTAAAGACGATTATTCAATGAAAATATTGTGTTAATGACAGATTACTGCTAATTGACTTTGAGTGCGGCAGTAAGGCACTTCTGTAGTTTTCAAAAAGAAGAGTATCATCAGACAACTTTCATCATCATACCAGCTCAACGACGCACGTGTACTGCTGGACATCCATCATGGATCCTGGTTGCTGGCGGCACAGACCGCGACCCAAATTTTAGTTTAACAAGACACGTGTAATTAACTGAAAAACTCTAATCCACCTCAAACTCAAATAGCTAATGACAGATTCAATTTTAGTTTGCTCAATTTTACCTAAACACTTCGTTTTTCCGCAAACATCTTTCATATTTCTATTAAATATAAAACCATATACCAAACATAAACAAAATCCACCCAAATCGTCCATAAATGTTCATAATTGAACACGGGAATGCGAAATGGTAAATAGCCCATAAAGATATGCCATAACTATCAATGGCAGATGGCAATTACCGTTTCTTGAACGTGGCAAGTTGGCAAAACAAAATGATCTCTTTTATATTGACAATAAAGTGAACGTGTTTGGATGTAGGATGGAAATAATGGAACTAGTGGTGTATTATTAAATTGCTATGACTCTGAGCGGGAAGTTTGCTAACTGTTGAAAGAACGAAAGAAAGGAGTTATTCCTTTGCATATTATGGAGATAAGAATAGAATATTGTAAGTTTTCATAATATTTATATGCAATTATATGCAAAAACAAAAACTGACTAGCCTGTTGGTCTAGTGGTTAGTGACCCAGACTGCTAAGCCGGAGGTCGTGGGTTCGATCCCCACTCAGGACAAATCTTTGTGTGACGAGCATAAAGGTTTGTTCTGTGTCTGGGTGTAATTTATCTATAATATGTATGTATTTACAAAAAAAAGGTATTTAAGTTATACATTAGTTGTTTAGTACCCATTACAAGAAAATATAATTGCTTAATTTGGGACTAGATGGCGCTGTGTGTATGTGATGAAATAAATAAAAAAATATTGGGTATCTGTGTATTTATTTTATGTATTTTGTTAGAATAAAGCGTCAAGTGGGTGTCCAGGTATGTTATTACAAAGATAAAAAGTTTAATTACAATAACATTTGAACAATGGATGACTTGAATGAAAGCAAATGGTTTTTGTAGCTAAACTTTTTTTATTTATTTAAAGATTTTTTAAAGAATTACAGTATACATACCAACACTAATTAACACCTATAACAGTAAGTCCAAAATACACTCGTTTACCACTAAAACACAAGTACATATTTACTTACGAAGAAGCAAATAAATTAACCATAAGTTATACCACAAAAAAAACTTGGCAAAAGTAAGTGCAGTGACAACCAATTGGCGGTATACAATTAAAATTCCTTACCTTTCGTGCTAGTCAAAAGACTGTGTTACGGCAAGGTGATGATTCTCGCTTAGAACTACAACTATAAGTTCATTGACATAAGGTCTCTTTTCTATTGAAGATCATAATAAAGTACAGATTTAAGGAGGTACACATGAAATAATTCTGGAATAAACAAATTGGTATATGTAGTAACGGATAAAACAAACTACTGAAATGAAATAAAATCTCGTTTATTCATCTAGGTTACAAAGTAACACTTATGAAAGTCACAAGTTAAGAATGTAACAGGTTTTCCGAAAAGTAGTCTCAGCAAATTTGCCTACGACCAGCTCTCTGACGGGGTGGATCTATAAGAAGAACTGGCAAAAACTCACGCCACTCTTTTAAAAAAATGGATAGTTACAATTATTTGTAATTTACTATTTGGGTAGCGTGTAAAGTGACGCAGCAGAGCAATGTTTACAAACAAAATAATAAAAAACAAACTGTCAGGCTTTGAGCTTTTGGCTTTTTACTGAGTACCAATGCCATTCCAAAGTATGGTTATCCAAATATAAATCTTTATATTAGTATAATAACATAACATAGCATCACGCCTTTTTCCCCGAAGGGGTAGGCAGAGGTATTTCCCATTTCACATCACATCACACACATTCACATATTAGTATAATAAGTGTAAATTTTGGATAAATTCTACAAAATCTCCTGGAGGATGCTGGGGTGGGTCACTAGTTTATAATAAGAATAGTAAGCGTGACGTAACAACACAAAAAAGTCCTACGCAATTCATAAAAACTTTTTTATTAAAAATATAGGCACTGGCCATTCCTCAAACAGCCAACAATATTAGGGTCTTAGTACGTGACAGTATTTCGCTAGTCCTTCATGTTATTAAAAAAGTCCCTAAGGACGGTATTGCTATCAAAAAAATTGCCGCGTACCGAGCCAGAACAGTAAGTAGGCGCTTGAATTTTTTATTTTTTTATTTTTATACATCATGGTCTCCAACTTCTGATGGACGACTGCAACACCAGGGGCATCAAAAGTGCATTACCAACCCATCAAAAACCTGTTTACTCTCTTTTTGAAGACCCCTGTACCGTATCAAATCCTCATAAGGGAGTTCATTCCATATTTTGAGAGTTCTCAGTTTTTGGTATCACAATGGTATACCATATAATTAAACTACAAACGCAGAAACTTTAACGTGGTTTGTTGTGAAAACATCCTCCCGATTGAATTGTCTTCGTATATTATGGGTTTAGTGATTTGTTTGCAAAGGTTTTTTGGATAGGTACTCTTAGGTATACAAAGGGCAGAGCAGTTAGATACCTTTTGACTCTTCAAATTGCCAACGCATTATGTGTTTTGCATGAAATTACCGATTAAACATGCATACTTAACTATCTTTATTACATAGGGCCTACAATATAATAGCAATAGTGGATTAACCGTGGGTCACATTTCCAAATAAAGGGCTGATACTAAGAATTTAGTGACAGAACAACCTGTAGTAACTGTAATTTTGTACGACCTGGAAATCGAACTTAGCACAGTAATACACTACCAACAATAAACACTACCTGTTGCCCGGGACTTCGCTCCAGTCGTCAGCTCCTATGAGCCTTTAGAGTTATGTTATAGAACCTATAGCCTTCTTGATAAATGGGTTATCCAACAATAAAAGAATTTTTCAAATCAGACCGGTAGGTTTTAAGATTACGTTCAACCAAAGAAATAAACTCTTCAGTTTTATAATCATATTCATATACTTACCTATTACCTAAATAAATAAATGCTGTTATAAATACGAATTTAGTCTACAAAAAACGTTGTGAAATTATTGTACCTACACTATTTGAAAAAATTGTACTTATACTTCCAAAATCAAGACTACCACTGCGCTACCGAGGTAGGCAGAGGATTATAATATTATATTATTGATTTTAAAATTATACATTGTTAGTCGTCTTTGTATTTTATAGGAAATTTTCAATACATATGAATTTTTGTAGTTTGTTCCGTGATAAGTCTATAGTTATAATAATTTTATTTAAGTACCCCTCGTATTCGGGCATAGATTTATTCTTACGTAGCTAATTGAGAATCATCATATTTTCAACCAAAGCATTAGAGTGAAAAATATAATTATATTAGGTATGTATAAAGAATGATGATATAGAGAGAAGAGAGAGAGTTCTAAAAGATTTTAAATCACGCACAATGTAATATTCCTTTAGCTATAAATTAAACAAAATTTGAAAAATCCTAATAACTGCCTCGGTGGCGCAGCGGGAAGTGTATACGACTGCTGTGCAAGAGGTCCCGGGTTCGATTCCCGGGTCGGGTGTAAATGGTATTGGGCTTTTCTATCATGAAATTCCAGTATTGAGATTTTCCCGGAGTTTGGTAAACGATGTTCCGGGTAGATGACAATAGGCTCTCCCCCTATTTCATGGGACCAAACATAGCTGGCGAAATGTGGGTGTGGAACACCTCTGCCTATCCCTTCGGGGAAAAAGGCGTGATGCTATGTATGTATGATGTTATAACTCTTAATTCACACCTTTTGCACCAACTTCATTGTATGTTCTATTAGTTAATTTGGTTTAGCTAAATCCTTTGTCGAATATTTAGCCTTTATTAACCCACATACATAATAATTACAGATTTAATTCCCTCCCGGCGCCTCTAACCACCTCATTAATGATTATAATATGTTATAACTAACGCATTTGCTCCGCGCCACACGTTGTTATCTGGGTAACTGCTATTAGGTAGGTACCTAATAGTCAAATATTCTATTATATTTTACTAAATCTATACTCCAGCAGTGGACTGCAATAGGCTGAGATGATGATGATGAAATCTATACTTATTATTTTATTTAATATTATAAAACGTAAGTTTGTTTGTTTTTTTTTTTTATTGCCTAATGTGGCAGACGAGCAGACGGCCCACCTGATGGTAAGTGCTTACCGCCGCTCATGGACGTTGGCAATGCTAGGGGCACAGCCAGGCCGCTGCCTACCTTGATAGGATAGCTCTCTTTAAACCTCCTTTGAAAAGGACATGTCATAGCGCTCAGGAAACACCGCTGTAGGAAGTTCACCCCAGAGCCGGCACGTAGGTGGGATGAATGACCGCTGAAACCTTACCGTTCTAGACGATATCGGCTCCAGGTAGTGCGGGTGAAGCCTACAGCGGCGAGTGGTGCGATGATAAAAAGGCGACGATGGCACCAAATCAAGGAGTTCGTCGGAGCACTCCCCATGGAACAATCGATAGAGCACGCAGAGTGTTTGGTTGAACGCTAGGATCTCAGAAACTATTAAACTATTTATTGGTCCGATTTGAAAAAATCTTGTGTTGGATAGCCCATTTATCGAGGAAGGTTATAGGCTATATAATATCACGCTACGTCCAATAGGAGCTGAGCAGTGTTCAAATAAAAAACGACTGGAATGAAGCCCCGCGTGACTTCTAGTTATAGATAAAGCTATAACTATATAAATAAAAGTGAAATGTGCTACACAACAATTGATAAACGCTGGACCATATCGTTTGTTTTTCAAAGTTTTTAATAAAATATGTAAGTAATATATTGAATTATTATCTATAAGACGAGTCTACGTCACGTATTGTATTATAAAGAATAGTAAATACTTTATTTATTTGCCCGATGTTTCGATCGAATTGCACCGATCGTGGTCACGTATATTTTAAGTCCATAGTATAGTGTGAATTTTTGTACTTACTTAAATGGCAAAAATCAACAGTTAATTTTTTTTTTTCTTTTTTTTTTACCACATTCACACAGCGCCATCTAGTCCCAAAGTAAGCAATTATATTTGCTTGTGTTATGGGTACTAAACAACTGATATACTACTTATATACATTTTTTTTTTGTATATACATACATATTATAGATAAATTACACCCAGACACAGAACAAACCATTATGCTCATCACACAAAGATTTGTGGGTGGGGATCGAACCCACGACCTCCGGCTTAGCAGTCAGGGTCACTAACCACTAGACCAACAGGCCAGTCAAATTGGTTTCAAGTGTCTCAACCACCACCCTAATTTTGAGTCCATTTAAACTCCGTACAAATAAGACCCTTTAACTTTGCTCATAAAATAAAACTTTACTTACTTGGGAACAGTAAAAACGAACAATAAAGAAACGTCAACTAAATAGTATTACACTTTGTAACATTACCATAATGGCGCCTTGCTCTTATTACGTCATCACCCGCCATTTTCTTAACGTTTCGTTCCACTCATTCACTCAAATTTGCACAGAATAGTTAGTTAATTTAATTACCGCGCTTTTAACAACGAACTGAGTGGACTTTGAATACCTTTGCCACTGAATTATATTTTTGTGTAACTTTTGAAAATTTGTCTAGAATTAAAACAAGATAAAATGTAAATACTTAGGTATAGTGATGTGCAAACTAAATCATCTATCAGATCAGTGATTTATAAATATTTTCTTTCGAAAGATACATATCACTCTTTTAAATCTTTAACTCTTCTAAATCTTTGGATTTGAATGACACGATTATTTCAAGTGATCAAATAATGCAAATATCTATTGATTCTTTTATTGATTCACACTTGATAAAGCCATAAATATAGTAATTTAAAGAAGATTTATTCAAGTAAACGTGAAAAATTTCACAATATTCTGTATCTATGGCGACTGGCCTGTTGGTCTAGTGGTTAGTGACCCTGACTGCTAAGCCGGAGGTCGTGGGTTCGATCCCCACCCAGGACAAATCTTTGTGTGATGAGCATAAAGGTTTGATTATTTAAGAAGTATATCAGTTGTTGTCATGTGTACCCATAACACAAGCAAATATAATTGCTTACTTTGGGACTAGATGGCGCTGTGTGAATGTAGTAGAATATTATTATTATTATTGTCCCCCCTTACATCTACATATTTGTTCGTTTCCATCAGGCATCATTCCATCTGAATCTATTTTCAAAACCAAAGATTTAAAGAGTGATTACGTATTTTGAAAGATTATACATTAAAAACAGAACACAGCGAGTAGTCATCAACGGTTTCACATCTGAAATGATAATTAAAGTGATCTCAGGAGTGGCCCAGGGCTCAATATTAGGTCCTCTTCTTTTCGTCCTATTTGTTAATGACATCAAAGAATGTTTCAGACATTCTCACTTTTTATTGTACGCCGATGACCTTAAAATTTACCGTGACATTACCTGCCTAGATGACTGTCGTAAACTTCAAGAAGATCTAAACCGTGTGTCAACCTACTGTACGGCCAATAAACTCCAATTAAGCTTACCTAAATGTAAATCTATAAGTTTCACAAAAAAAATTAACAAATTTAATTATACCTACTTTCTCCTAGGCATTGCATTAGAAAAGGTTTCTGTGATAAAAGATTTGGGCGTGTATTTGGACAGTAAGCTACATTTTGAAATCCATATTAATCATATTGTTAACAAAGCGTTCCAGATGTACGGCTTCGTAATGCGAACATGTAAACCTTTTAAGCGCCAATCCTCTTACCTCTTATTGTATAAATCTTTGGTTCGATCTCAGTTGGAATATGCTACTTCCGTTTGGAACCCCCATTATAATAAATACAACGTTCAGATCGAGTCGGTGCAACGTAAATTTTTACGTTCAATGAACTATCGTTGTTTTCGCTCTAAGTCCTCCTATGATGATCTCTTACACAAGTTCTCTTTGCCTAAGTTAGAGATGAGAAGAGTGTTTTTAGACATTATGATACTATATAATATTTTACATAGCAAATTTGATTGTATTCAGCTTGTGAATCAAATATATATTCATATACCCTATCGTTCAACTTCAATTCGAAGTACACGTATAATGCGTCTGTTTGCACCTAAAATTAATAGAACGAATGCAGGTGAACGTCGTCCTTTATGTAGAATTATGCATAGGTATAACTTAAGCTTTGCTGATATTGAGTTTTTCGCTTCTTCACCGTCTAGCTTTAAATTAAAATTAATTAAACACATTTCATCTTTATAATAAATTCACGTTTATCTTTCTTCTATGTAAATCGTACTCTGTAGGTACATAATACTATATTGTCTACTTGTGGACAACGGAGCTGGTTATGCTATAAGTAATATTTTAGCTCATAAGTTATTTATTAAGTCCACAGTGTAACTGTTTGTTGTCCTAAATAAATTTAAAAAAAAAAAAAAAATACATCTTTTGTATCAATCACTCCTGAGTTACACATCTCTACTTAGGTATAAATAGGCTGTACAACACTATAGATCTAGATCACAGAATAGAGATAGGGTTAAAATATTTAAAGATGTTTAGCCTATTCTGTGGTCTAGATTCACCAAACAGTCAATATCTTTCATGACAACGTTAACATGGAATAATTACATCAGACAGGATATTAATTAAGCGGAGACAAATGGCGTTATTTGACACTCCCGCTCCCGGAATACCGACGTGACGTCAACTAAATTATTACGTAGCCATTCAGAAGCCAGGAAATACGATATGTTTACTTATCCGTTAATATGCTCATGTTAGCAGAATATCCTTATATTTTTATAATACATACATACATACGCATCACGCCTTTTTCCCAAAGGGGTAGGCAAAGGTGTTTCACACCCATATTTCGCCAGCTATGTTTGATCCCATGAAATAGGGGGCGAGCCTATTGTCATCAACCGGGAACATTTGTTTACCAAACTCCGGTTATAATCCAAATTTTTATAATGGTTACTAAAAAGGTTGTTTAGGAACCTTCCATCCACCACCATCTTCTTCTAATCGAATAGGATTAAGACAGATCCGGGAACAATGGTTTTACGTATATTCCGAACTACGGAGACGCTAAAAAAATGCCTTAAACGGTCACCCATCTATGAAATGGCTTTGCTAAACGTTGCTTAACTTCGATGAGTGTAACAAGCATCTATGTACCACAATGTTACGAGAGATTAAGAACAAAGATTATAGTTAGTATAAAAAAACCCACAAAGATAACTTTTGACTTGACAAGACAAACAAAAGTAAAGAAGCTGCACTATTTTACACTTTATTTCTCCGAAGTGGTAGAAGGGTGTAAATAGGTCAGGCCTATGTCCAGCAGTGGACGTTATTCGGCTGATATCCGTCTAATTGACTAAATCAACAAATATCAGCATACCTCAGCCATTTTGCAAGATATACTTAAACATAAACCTTTCTCTGCCTCGGTGGCGCAGCGGTAAGTGTATATGACTGCTGTGCAAGAGGCCCCGGGTTCGATTCCCGGGTCGGGTTAAAATAGTATTGGGTTTTTCTATCATGAAATTTTTTCCCAGAGTTTAGTAAACAAATGTTCCCGGTTGATGACAATAGGCTCGCCCCCTATTTCATGGGACCTAACATAGCTAACGAAATGTGGGTGTGAAACAACTCTGCCTACCCCTTCGGGGAAAAAGGCGTGTTGCTATGTTATATGTTTAAAGCTTTCTCATGCATCACTGTATGAAAATCCGTATAGTAGTTTATTAGTTTATTGCATTAAACAGACAAACGCGTCTATTGTTATAATATTATATTGTTATATATTATTATTGTTTATTGTTTTATAATATGTAGTGATAACAACAGAAACATGAACCGACGAATACTTACCTAGATTCTTTAGACTTTAATTCAATAAAATATTTAATATATGTTAGTTATGTTACACAAGTACACTTAATTATTTAACTTGTTGATGTAGGCTGCATTTATATTATAAATTACAAACCTCTGTGGTTTCCGTATTCTAATATAGAGTGAAATATTGTATTTTCTGTTTATATTATTGAATAAATGAGAACAAAATAAAAAGATACGCGAAAATAATCCTTTTGCTGTTTCTATCATTACATCATCAGACCAGTTTATTGTAGCACATTCTCTTTCTATCAATAGAGAAAGGTATTTAGATAATTAAATTATTTTAACTATATCTAACTCATCATCATCATCAGCAACCCATTAAGTCCCACTGCTGGGCTCGGATCTCCCCTCCTCTAACTAGAGAGTTGAGGATTTAACTCATAATCAAATCACGCTAATCCAATCGCCTAGTGCGGGTTGGTGGATATTCTATAAAACGATACAGTACTTAGTACAAAACTTTTTGTTAAAAAAAGCCCACCAACAAAAGTGTTTAACGACATTCATAAACCCTGATCATTAGTGTAGTATCTTATTACAAAATCAGCTGTAACAGACTGCCAATACTGCTTAACCCTAAACAAAATAAACTTTTATGTCTACGAAACATGCAAAATCGTGTTAGCCCAATTTTCGTAACAGCCTAACGACTACCCGTTGTATGCTATTTGTAACCAATTTGCATGCAGAAGCACTCTTTATTAAAATACAATATCAATAGAAGCGAAACGTGAAATTATCAATGCAATATCATTTAACGATGGCGGGAAATATGGGCGCCATTTTGTATCTGTTATGCACAGGAAATGGCGTCGATTCTAAACGGCAAATAGTTTCCTCTCGACGTGTCCGACGGCAATGGCAAACATTTAAATAAATCTGTTAGTTGAAATGTACCTACTATTTTCAAGACTCGTAAACTTTAAAAAGAAACTTTTACAGAACAGGCCCACCGCACCGTCACAGGTCACCCGTACACCGTACACCGTCGAGTTATGACAATCAGTTACAGGGTATACCTGACCTCTTGAGCCCTCAATGCAATTAATCAAAAGTTGATGAAGGAATACACCTAGAGTAACTATTAAAATAAGTTATATGTAAATAATTATTCAAATATATACCTCTATTAGTATCCGTGTAGTGACGGATTAAGAATACATAATATCACTACCCCATCTCAACCCGTGGGTGTCGTACTAGGCGACTAAGGGAGTAACCTTATGCAGACAAGAACACTGCAAGAAAAGGAAAATTCGAAACAAACCCTATATCAATACCAACCCGTTTGGCCAGCGTGGTATAGTAGGCTAAATTCCCTGCACATTCTTTAGAGGAGACCCGTGCCCAGCAGTGTGACATTTATGGGTTGAAATGATGATGATGAATTATTTAAATAAATAAACTAAGATGCTTAGAAGTATTATAGTATTCTCCATATTAACACTAGCATTTCAACGTTCTTCTTAAAAGGTTTCTAATAAAAACCCCTCTAAAAGCTACACAAATATCTGAAAATCGATCTCTCGCATCTAGTTGAATTTAAATATAAAGTAATTTTAAATAAATTATTTGTCACCAAAATTTCTATTAATAAAAAATTTGAAAACGTAGATTAATTTCTGCAGTAAGACATTTTATTCAGAGATGAAATAATTAATTTAGTTTCTCGTCGAGTCATCATGTTGCAACGTTTAACAAGCACAGCATCAGTGAGGCCCACTGACCTAATTCTCTTACACTTTGATTGTATTCCCACTGGCATAACTTTGTTATCAAATAAATCCTACTAGCAACATTTCTTTCACAGCTTTATATTCGCGGGAATAATGTTCTATTGTTTGGATGTCGTGTTATTCTTACAGAAAAAGGTCTTACTTATATTAGTTCGTACTTGAACAGGTTGTTTATGGATTATAATACCCAATAGGTACAACAGTCAACACCAACATTCTGCCATGTAGTAAGTATTATTCTAAAGGTATTGAAATATGAAATAAAATATCTTCGTAGTGTTCATTCATAACTGATCTGTTATGTATTTTATTACCTAAATATCAATTTTATAAAAAATATACTACTTAATAAATAACATAGCAGTTTATTTTTAAACGACTTCAAAAAAGGAGGAGGTTATATGTTCGACTGTATGTATTTTTTTTTTTTTTTATGTATGTTCATCGATTACTCGGAGATGCCTGAACCGATTTAAAAAATTCTTTTTTTGTTTGAAAGGGTATACTTCCGAATTGGTCCCCTATTTATCACGTCAAGTTCTGATGATGGAATCTCAGGGAAATCGAAGGCAACCCTCAAATTTTATAGGCACATGTTACGCTTTTCATATATTTTTTAAAGTTATTCAAGTATTTACGTCTGATAGTCAACATCTCATGTTGATGAGCTGGTGATGGAAGGTATAACTCCTTAACTGTTAGGAGTTGGAGGATAATTCTTTCGACATTATAGGTTCTTATAAACCAATAGTTGTATTCTTGTAGGTTATTTAGGTGAGCTGATACTGGAAGGTATAACTCCTTAACTATTAGGAGTTGGAGGATAATTCTTTCAATATTATAGGTACTTATAAACCTATAGTTGTATTCTTGTAGGTTATTAAGGTGAGCTGTCAGTGGAAGGTATAACTCCTTGACTCTTAGGAGTTGGAGGATAATTCTTTCGACATTATAGGTACTTATAAACCTATAGTTGTATTCTTGTAGGTTATTCAGGTGAGCTGTCACTGGAAGGTATAACTCCTTAACTTTTAGGAGTTGGAGGATAATTCTTTCAACATTATAGGTACTTATAAACCTATAGTTGTATTCTTGTAGGTTATTTAGGTGAGCTATCACTGGAAGGGAAACTTCTTAATGTTTAGGAGTAAGAAGATAATTTCTTTAAATATCACATCCATGTATAAACCTTAATTTGTGTTATTTCAAGTGTCTGAGGTGAAAGCTCTTGATGGAAGATAAAGTTGTATAATTCAAATGAATTCTTAGATGATATTTTAAGTTTTCGATATAACTAGTATCTAACCTGCATGGAATACCTATACTTGTTACCTGTCGCATTTTATAGGAAAAAAGAAAGACAAAAAAAGCTGAGAGTTTTGAGATTCCTCTATTCTACAATCAGGTTGTGTTGTTAAAATATTTAAATAGACGTTCCCTTCTATCGAAGATTCTTTATTTCGGTTTTCCGTCTTAGTTTGCCAACCAGTATTATTAAATCTGCTAGATAAAAAGTACACTAAAAATGGAAAAATAAACTATTTTTAACAAAAAAATATTAAAACGACTTCAAATCAGTACTAAAAAGCGAAAAATAAAATGAATTAGATATTTAATTCCAAGCTAAAAAATACCTACCTACCTGTTTAAAGTATAATACCCTATTACTAAACTGTTTGAAGTCGGTGCCAGCGTAATGTATCACTCAGTTTGAGTCGTCCACTGGGTACGATCACACGCAAGTGCGAGGTGGTGTGAAGTAGCGAGCGGTAACAGATGTACGTACTAAGTAGTACGTAGCTTAACAAACTCTTTAGGCTTGGCACCGACTTCAAACAGTTTAGTAATAGGGTATTATACTTTAAACAGGTAGGTAGGTATTTTTTAGCTTGGAATTAAATATCTAATTCATTTTATTTTTCGCTTTTTAGTACTGATTTGAAGTCGTTTTAATATTTTTTTGTTAAAAATAGTTTATTATGCGTATACTTATCAACATTACTGAGTTTTGATAAAACAAAATAATAAGAACCTTCCACAAACTTCTAAACAGAAGAATTAAGTTCTCGAGGTTATCGCTTAGCAACACATTTAGGGATTCATTTTTATTTAAACAAGATGAAAATGTAAAAAGTTTATTACCATCTCAATGAAAATGAAACTTGAAAAATAAAACACTTTTGCATGGCCAGTATTATCTGTGGCAAGCCAAAGATCTCTAGGTATATAGGTCGTAAAATTCATACAAAGAGTTAAACTTTGTCGTGAATCGTGATCCATAAGTCTTATTACCGTTATAAAATTCCTCTTTCATCTTTTATAGCGAAAACTGTAATACAATTTCAAATTTCAGTCGCTTAAAAATGTTGTTAAGTAAAAATAAAATAAGTTCGTTTTATTTTCAGCTCTTCGAACCGGAGCTTTGCACAAGGAGAAGTGTTATATATACACCGCTACGACTACTGGTTGGCCCTGGACTCGCATTGAAAAAGCCAAAAGAAACTGGATCTCAACTAAGCCTCATACCTATACTTAGCTGTGAGTCCACAGAATATTACATTATCAATATAATTAAACTATAAACGTCCCACTGCTGGGCACGGGTCTCCTCCAAAGAATGTTGAGAGAATTTAGCCTGCTATACCACGCTGGCCAGACGGGTTGGTATAGGGTTTGTTTCGAATTTGCCTTTTCTCACATGCTGCTGCTCTGTTTGCATAAGTTTACTCCCTTAGTCACCTTTTACGACGCCTTTTATTTAAGATAGGGTAGTGACATTATGTATTCTGGGGGTTAGTGTGAATTTCGACATTCGAGCTAGTCGGTTTTGATGACGCTGTCAAATGTAAGGAACTTTAGATATGGTGGCTTTCACTTTCAAACATTTGACAGCGACATCAAAACCGACTAAGACAAATGTCGAAATTCAGAGTAAACCCCCTTAATCCGTATATACGGATCATTTACTTTGTATATCAATGCTATAAATACCGAAACAAATACACAAAATACTCGTGATATAATATCGGTGCACCACATTCTGGTAAATCGTCACGTACAGCGCTGAATCTAACACATAGCATGATTATTAAATCGATCCGCAAACACCAGCGCACCTGCCGGTTCAGCCCCCAGGAGTAAGTACATAACATGATTGAATTCTCGCTTGTTTGATCTTTAGGTTATCACGATATTGAGCTGTTCTGTGTAAGCTATAGGTACGTTAGACAGAGATGGTTTTATTTTTGTGTCATTTCTTCATTGTCCATCACGCCTGAGGTTTTTATTGCCTGACTGGTAGACGAGCAAGCGCCCATCTTGGGCCCGATCCTTCTAACACAGTCGTAATACATTGGTAAGCCGATGGTCATATTCGACAGCTATGATTGGCTACTTATTCAATCGCGCCATATTGTTGGTCTATGATTGGTCGAAATTAGTCCATTGGTCTGCTATGGACGTATAATTTAGCAGGATCAGGCCCTTGATGATAAGTGGTTACCGCAGACATATAAATAGAAATTCAAAACATATCTCAAAACATCATCATCATCAACCCTTAAACGTCCCACTCACTGCACGGCACGGGTCTCCTCCAAAGATTGTAGAGGAAATTTAGCCTACTATAACGCCGGCTAGACGGGTTGGTAAAAGGTCTTTGTCGCCTTTTATGACACCTACGCGTCACAACCATATCACAATAGAGTAGTGACATAATGTATTCTTAATCCGTCTCTATACAGATAATTGACTAAATACTGCTAAGAAAATACAAGCAAGCCGCTGTCTACCGACAAGGGAAATAGAGAGGAAAAGGAATCAATGAGATTGAGAGGAGGAATAGGGCGGTGCTTCACAATCACCCGATGTAACGAAACAGCATTATATTAGGTTTATCCTCACAAATAGTTCCACGAAACAATCTTTCATGTATATCTTTCTCTCTTTACTACCTATGAACTGAAACCTTTTTTATTGGTCCACAAAATCACTCTAAACCCAAGAATATGAGCTCAACTCACAAATATGAACCTTACGGCTATCTCTTCAAGGATGTAGTTTTTGGCGATGGCTGTAAAGACGTTTTGTAAATGGACTCATTATTTTTTGTGGTTCTCGCATTCTTACTAATGAGATTTTGCGATATTCGCTAAGGGTATCTACACACTCGGCCCGTTAATGAAATATGACTAAAATGTCAGTTTTCATATTCCTAATATTTTTTCCATAGACTAAATAGTCTTTGAAAAATAGAGTCTAAATATGGTGAATTCCTTTTGTTCCCGTTGACTATGTTCCCGTAAAAGGGACAAAAGGAATTTAATAAAATAATTTAATTTTTAATACTTAGCGTGGTTGTCTCGGCACTAACCTCGCCTTGCCAAGTGTCGTGGGTTCGATTCCAACAGGAGACAATATTTGTGTCATTCATAGATATTTGTTTCGAATTTAGTGTATTTTTATACATTATTTGTATGTTTATAAAGTCACTCGCGACACAAGGCTTATTGCCTAATGCGGAATTCTTTTGAAAGGAAAACGAAGAAAAGACATGTCTTTTTACCAGCCCATCCCGTAACGTATATATTTTGTTTGATTAAAGTGACACAAAATCACTCGCAGTGGCGGAAATTAGGTGAGGCCTATGTGCAGCAGTAGGCGTCATTGGGCTGATATAATGATGATGATGAAGTGGCAATGAGCACCAATAGGCAAGCAACATCGCAAAATACATGTAGAGACGAGTTCCGTCTAGTGCATAAGCTTCTTTACAACGTAACCAATGAAAAGTCTCTTCTATTTTTACTAATTACCACAAACTGTTTTTGTTCATCGTTTTATTGTTTGCCTCGTCGCATTTTCCTAATTCTGTTTTTAACTTTATTAACAGTGACAATTGCTTAGATATGGCTCACGTTTAAAAACCAAAAACTTTGGGAGCAAATTGAAAATGTTAGTTAAAGAAGGACTTAAATTAAAAATCGTTTTTAAATACATCTGAACACGGACGATTTCAATTAAATTTTCATCTGAAATATTGTGATAATAGTCTGTGATTGGTTTAGTGCAGGACAAACATTTTTAGATATGATAAATCTATTCATAGTATATATATGTAGTTACCTTTTCTGTGGTATAGTATTATGAAGATCCGCCTTTGTTATAAGAGATTAACTAGATAGGTACTTGCTTGATTCTAACACGTGTTACACTTGAGATCGAGACAGAATTGAATATATAATTAGATCATTTCCACCCATATATATCCCACTGCTGGTCACTGATCTCCTCCAAAGAATGTGGAGAAAATTAAGCCTACTATACCACGCTGGCCAGACGAGATGGTATAATTATTGTTTCGAATTTTCCTTTTCTTATAGTGCTATTGTCTGCATAAGGTTACTCCCTTAGTCGCCTCTTACGACACCCATGGGTTGGAATGGGGTAGTGACATTATGTATTCTTAATCCGTCACTACACGGATAAATAGATATTCTTTTGATATTTTTCTGATTACACACACCACTGAAGCTTTTTTAGCAGCCCAGCTATGTAGCTAATAAATTGGAAAATTAGTATCTGAAACAATAATACAATACGAGTATGTAATTTAAGACAACGGGATATCACACCAAATGACGATCATAATCTCTCCGCAATCATAATTTTCTGCTCACAATTATTTTTCACCTAAGAATGACAAATACCCAAGACGTGAAACTTATTACCCAGCAATTTACAATACACTAAAAATACCGCAAAAAGGGTGTACAGAAATTACGTTCCCAAAATTACCGGATTATCTATATAAATGACCATGTAAGAGGTATTTGAGCACATTAAAATGTCTAAAGTAACCACAACTCAAAATTTATCGTAATGCTAAGAGGCTCTGTATAATGATATACAACCTTCTTCATTTAGTAAGTGGTTGCTTTCATTGTTATTTAATTCTATAAGGGTGCGGGTTTTTGCGGTATTTTTCTTCCTTTTTACTTTGATGGACTTTGCTTTGTATCTTGTAGTGGTTAAGACAGAATTGGATGCAAAGATAGAAAGAATAAATTTATATTTATTAGACATTTTGGCGCTAGTAGTATTGTGGTACTAGGATGTACGTTACGAGCATCTAGGTTAAGCAGCATTCGGCAAGGTCAGTTCGCGATGGGTGACCGTTTGTGGCATTTCATTCACGAGCATCTCCGTGCTTCGGAAGGCAGGTAAAGCCTTTGGTCCAGGTTATCACTTATTGTGGTAGTCGTTAAAACAAGTTGGAAGTCTTCTGGGTGACTTGATAAATTCCAACACTAGTAAAGGGTTTTGCCTCAAGCCCATACGATAAGAAGAAGAAGAAGACATTTTAATTAATAAAATAATTTACAATGCTAGCAAGTCGATGCCTTTGACAAGAGCAAGGTAGATAGAATAGTTTGGAAAAGCATGGAGAAGTACTTTTCCCAGCAGTAACCATCGAATCGAGTACAGACCATGACGGCGCGGCTGCACTTATTAGGGGAGGCCTATCGAGCAGTGGAGCATTGCCAGTGATGATATTTCTTAATAAAAATAGACTTTGATAATGATGATGACGTATCATTACAAGCCATAATCGTGTGATAAAGATATAAATGGTCATTATGAGAACCGAATGATATTTCTTCTTCCTACGGATCCCTAAAAACAAAAAAGGTATAATAACATTAAGTTTCGAACGAACGCTGAATTGAAGATGTCTGTTTAATTCTCCACGTAATTACTTAATGTATTTAGATTTCCTGGCCATTTTGCATAATGGCCGAGGTTAGTTCAGAGAATGGCCGATGTACTCGTATCATTGTGTAATACCGAAAGGTTGGGTTATTGTAACTAATTTTAGAGATTAACACTATGTTGGCTACTTTTGATATAAAATTAAGTGGCATCTCAACGAATTCATACAAATATTAAACGTGATCTTTTTATTTAAACCCTATAATATTAAAGGGATGTTCCCATTAGAACTTCTTTAGTTATTTTCGCAGAAATATCTCTATTCAATGATATTGTATGTTAAAAAAGTTGTAGATAGGTTATAAGCGCTCGAAAAGTGGCACACTAAAAATAATCTTATTAGCAAACTTCATCTCAATGTCCCGTTGACGGCGAAGTTATTTTGACATTGCATTATTACGATATCTATGTGTGCGTTTGTGTGCTATTTCCAAAGATCGAACGCTATGTAGGTAACCTATCTACACCTTTTTTAACATACAATATCATTGTCTCTATTAGATTAAATTACAACTTTTACTTTATTAAAGTCGAACACTTTACACACACACGAATACTGGTTTCAGCTGAAAGATGGTTTCCTAGAAAAATGACGTTACACAGCAAAATAAAAAAATAAATAATAGCAATAATAATATATAATAGCATTTATATAAAAAATAAAGCGAATTTCAGACATCCACAAATAAATATTATTGACATGACATAGCATCACGCCTTTTTCCCCGAAGGGGTAGGCAGAGGTGTTTCACACCCACATTCGCCAGCTATGTTTTTGGTCCCATGAAATAGGGGGCGAGCCTATTATCATCAACCGGGAACATTTGTTTACCAAACACCGGGAAAATCTCAATGCTGGAATTTCATGATAGAAAAGTCCGATACAATTATAACCCGACCCGGGAATCGAACCCGGGACCTTTTTCACAGCAGTCGTATACACTTCCCGCTGCGCCACCGAGGCAGTTCCACATATTATTGAATAACATTGAATAACAAATTAAAAATTTAAGCATCAATAAAATTCAATACGGAATTTAAATTTTATGTTTACTACGCAAACCTGCTATAAAGCGTCGCCATTTTAAATGCATCTTGTAAATAAAGAACAATCCGGTTATAGATGAATGATTATGGTTATTAATGTAAGAGAATGTGAATGAACAGGAATTAATAATAATATAATAATATTCTACCACATTCACACAGCGCCATCTAGTCCCAAAGTAAGCAATTATTTTTGCTTGTGTTATGGTTACTAAACAACTGATATACTACCTACTTAAATATTTTAAATATTTTTTTTTTTGTAAATACATACATAATTATAGATAAATTACACCCAGACACAGAACAAACCTTTATGCTCATCACACAAAGATTTGTCCTGGGTGGGGATCGAACCCACGACCTCCGGCTGGTTAGTGACCCTGACTGCCAGTCAGGGTCACTAACCACTAGACCAACAGGCCAGTCGAACACGGCTTTCTGTGCAGTAATAACGTCACAAGAAGGGCGTTGCAAATTTTGACATTATAATATTAGGACAGCGCAGAGCTATTTGTATCAGACCAAGTTACTGAACGCATCGGCATTGTCATACCGTAGGTATTTCATAAATATGATATCGATGTACCGTAGAGATGGTCCTGAGGCGCTCGTATTATTGTCGTAGTAAGATGTTCGTTATGATCATCGAGGTTAAGCAATTTTCGGTAAGGTTACTCTATGATGGGTGACCGTTTGTGGTAATTTCATTCTCGAGCGTCTGCGTGCTTCGGAAATTACGTAAAGCCGTGGGTATTATCCACTGCTGGGCTCGGGTCTCCTCTCCTCTAACTAGAGAGCTGAGGGGTTTTAGACCATAATCCACTCACGCTGGTCTAGTGCGGGTTGGTGGATCAGACATACTCATAGAATTTCTTCTAGGGTATGTGGGTTTCCTCACGATGTTTTCCTTCACTGTTAGCAGATGGTAAGTCACTTGACTAGTACATATAAATTCCACAAAGTGGAATCCACATTGGTACTGCCGGTCGGGATCGAACTCGGGCCGCGTGATTTGCACGCCGCCCGCCCGGTCCCTTATCCATTCAGCCACCATCACGCAACGTTCTGGGCGATTTGATAAATTCCATTACTAGGGTGCGCTTGAGGCCATTCGATAAGAATTAAGAAAGAGATGTTCCTTCGCCTCGTAAGGCTAATCTGATGTAATGACTTACCATCAGCAGTTACCACAAACCGGTGTTATAATTTAATACATGCATCGGTACTATCAGACAGAGTGAAGCCCGTCATATCCAGTAAATATATCTACAGACTTACTCAATAAAACCAAAACACTACCTACTTTTATAGATGCAGTTTAAATACCAACGTAATATTAATTACCTATTGGTACATAGTAGATAAACCATTAGCTAATTCCAATTTTGAAAATAAGAGAACATGATCAAAATCATAAACTAAAAAAATTTTTTGTTTTATTTTTTATTAAATTTCGAATTAATTTCTCACGGGTTCTATAATTTATATAACCTGTTTTGTTTATATTGTTATGTTGATTTCCCACCTACTTTACAATTTGCATAACAAACTTACTGCCATTCTACTACCGAACTAAAATATTATCATCTTCTAGCTAGAGCGACAAGATAGGCCATTTATAGAAAAACCTGATCCCGACATAATATCTACATAAATATAATAATATACTTACAATACGCTGCATAGCAGTTTATACTTTATACTACACAGTAAACTTCTTACTCATGTAGTAAACAGTTGTAATCAACCTGTTACGAAGGTCGGACATTTTGTGATCGGGATATTTAAATTTAGAACGTTTAAAATTTTTATTTTTAATTGAAGTGAAACTGGCTGTTCTATTGTATGTAGACCAAAAGTGTTTATGATTAACTTTTTAAAGTGACTATTATGTGAATGTTTTGTTTTTGCATGAGAAAGGTCAGTATATAAGGTGAAGGTCCTTATTATGGCAATGTTTATAAAATAATTGTAAATGTTACACGGAAACTATATAACTACTCAAATCAAGGATTGCGACTATATAGAAAGTTATTCCCTCCATTCATAATATAATAAAATATAATACATGTATCTACAATAATTCAAAACGAAAAAAATCACAAAAAGTTGAAATTCATTATTTTTCATATCAAAATCAATTAGGTTAAAGAAAAGATTCTTCCTACAGACCCACAGTTTTCATTTCTTGTTTTTGACTAGCCCAACGGATAAAAGTGTCTGCGTATTGAATAGTTCAATATTAAAAAATAATAATAACAATTTATCAAGTATCTATATTTTTTGAACGCGTTATACATTAGTTTACCCTGCAGTGAAGATGGTAGGTGTTCTAAAAATATCCACTTGAACCTATAAAAACGTATGTTTGAAACAGGCTTTACTGGTAGAACAGGGTGTAGGGACTCAACTGACTCAAGCGTAAATAAAAGACTAAATAAAAAACGCACGTGATGTTAACAGCCAAGTTCAATAGAATCAGATATATTTTTATGGAGAATAATCCCCTAGTATTAGTAGTCCGATGAGGTTTCATTATTAAACCCTATGTCTAAGCGATTGGCATAGTAACACCTTTAATTTATCTAGAGAAACGACTGTCCATGCCTAGCTATGCAGTCTGTTTTACCATAATGCAGACTATAAATTCATTTGAAAGTAATCTAAAAATGCAATGTCGAAATAACAGAACCACAGAACAGAGATAGGATTTTTTAAGTTTTATTGTTCTGTGAACAGACCCATCGCGAACTGTCGTCCAGAATTAGATAAAAGAATACAACAAAAAGAACCAAAAGAAAAGGTGCTAAATAACAGCACCTTTTCTTCGATATGTCTGACTTTTCTAACCGGTTTAATTTGATAATGCCCGGCTTCTGAACCGTCAGATTAAAGTTATACATCAATTAAAGTATATCTTGACTGAATATAAAAGTAAAACAATAAAACAAACTGGTTTATTCATACAACTGTCATTTTTTATTTGTTTATGTAATATTTTATCCTATCAATACGGAGGTATTGATAGCTAAGTAGTTTGACAGCTCAGAAACCGGTCGTAAGTCATCATCGGCAACCCATTAATGTCCCACTGCTGGGCTCGGATCTCCTCTCCTCTATCTAGATTACGGCCTAAACCACACACAGGGTTTAGGTCATAATCCATACACGCTAGCCTAGTGCGGGTTAGTCGATAAGACATACCCATAGAATTTCTTCTAGGATACCCTGAGGAAAATATTGAAAATCCATGTTTTCGTCACAATATTTTCCTTCACCGTAAGCAGATAGTAAGTCACTTGACTAGTACAATAAATTCAACAAAGTGAAATCCACCTTGGTATTGCCCAGTTGGAATCGAACTCGGACCGTATGATTTGCATGCTGGTTACTTATCCATTCGGCCACCATCACCATATTGTTGAAGAATGATGTAAACAGTAACAAAGATGCGTAAAAACAAAAATAATATTTCCATTAAATAACAATACCCACAGACGGTAAGGAAAATTTATTTCAATTATTACTTATGGATGTAAATATTGTGTTGAATTTTCCTCATGTTTCTTTATGCAATTTTAACACAACAGATTGTCTTCTACATAAAATGTTTTTTTTATAAATATTAATAAAAGAGTTTCATTCAATCAAAAATTATTATTATCTTTCAAACTGAATCAGAGCCAAAATTCTGAAACACTGGAAAGTTTTTTCGTTTTTTAAGAAACGTAGAAAATTTAAAACTTAAATGACTTTTTTTCTACAACCATCTATTTTCAACCAGTATGTTTAAGTATGTAAAGAAACTGAGGCACCGACTGAGATTTCCGAACCGAACCTTTCAGTTCAAAATCATGACCTGATTCATCAATATGTTTGAAAGATTAGTGCACACGAACATGTTGACAGGAGATTTTTAAATATTAAATTGTATTCAAATGTTTTATTAACCGAATAGACTAGTGAATGGAATTTATCAAGTCGCCCAGAAGGCTTTCATCTTGACTTAACCACATTAAGTGATAATCGGGACTACTAATAACGGCTTGACGAGCTATCCGAAGCACGGAGACGCTCGAGAGTGAAATTGTCACGACGGTCACCCATCATAGAATGACCCAGCCGTTCTTGCTTAACCTCGATGATCGTAGCCAACATCTTAGTACCACAATGTTACGAACGCCTCAATGTTTTAACTAACATTGGCTCTTACTGGACCATCCCACCGATTAGGAGCTAATGATAAACTTTTGCGATGAAGCTCATTTCCCAGCCAGAGGCAGTGAGGCTCTTTGCCAAATGCAGATTTGGCACAAAATATCGCCCTAGGTGGAAAGTCCCTCGTTAAATCCTTAATGGTGTCACAAGTATGAAATGAGCATTTGAAAGTTCAAGCCAGTATTTATATAAATACCTAAATTAAAAAAAAATACTCATAGGTACTTATACTGCCTAAGAGAAAATAAAAAAAATTACTAGCTAAAAATTTATCAATTATTTTCTTGCTAATGATAGTTGATAGATAAATAATTAGGTAGACAGATGAATTACAGTGTTGAAAGTACGAAAAATTATAATTATCAAATAATTTTCATTATATACATTAGGTACGAGTAGATACATTTTTTGATGGGCCTATTACTAAATAAATTATAATTATGCAAACAAACCTTGTACTAAATTAGGTAAGTAATTTACCTACCAAGTAGCAGTTTTTCTTAATAAAACGTGTGGGTAAACATCTCAAAATAATTAAATAACAAAGTGCCTATCTTATTAGCTGAGCAAGTACAGAACTACACTATTTCATTCTACTTATACGTTACCAGGTAGCTCAATGCTCAGAAACCCATAACCATAATCTATATCGCTGAAGAATTTGTTAGTTTAGTTTAACGTGCTAATCTCAGGAACAACTGAACCGAAATGAAAAATTATTCTAATGTTGGATAGTCCATTTATCGAGGAAGGCTGGCATTGTTGATGATGTTCGAGCCGATTCGAGCTGAGTTGTGGTCAAACAATGATGGTTTAGATGATATAACGGAATTAGATATAACGGGGCGATGCCTTGGGCTAAAGTTCTTACCTATAACACACATTAACATAATTAACCATTAATAAAATCATATTTTTTACAGATAACCAAAACTGAGACAAAAACTTATCATGAAACCAACTCTGGCGATACCTGTTTGTTTGTTTGGTGTTTTTGCTCTATGGATAACTAGCTCCTCAGGTAAGGAACTATTATAAAATATTCTTTAATAATTAATTATTATTGGAGTATTATATGCTTGATAAAACCAGTACTTAAATCTAGTTTATTGTGATAAAAAACTGGTAGTTACTTAGTTAAATGTTTCGTTCAAGTGCCTATCTTGTTTCTTATTACTTATTACTCGCTTAAACTCGTTCATACAACTTGTATGAATGATCGACATCGTGTTATTTTAAATTACCTACTCGCAATACATAACACGTGATTAACGTGACCACTATAATTCACTGTGGCGTAGCGGTTAAGACGTCTGTCACTAAATCGCCGTGCGCGATATTCAATTCCTACCCCAGACAAATTGTACATATGTTTCGAGTCTGAGAGTACTTTGTAGATGTCTGTAAAGTCCTCGGCAGAGGTGTTGTTCCATATAGCTAAACTTGTCTTTTTTTTTACTTTGTTGAAAAGCAGACCTGTCGAACGAAGAGAACTTCGTAAAATACACCTACCATTTTTTCGGAATTTAGTTATCATATTGTATTAGGACTAATAAGATCCTACCTATTACCTACTTTATCCTAATCAAACCTACAATGCACTGTGATATAAGTAAAGTAACAATCTAATATTGACTGGCTGTTGGTCTAGTGGTTAGTGACCCTGACTGCTAAGCCGGAGGTCGTGGGTTCGATCCCCACCCAGGACAATTGTGTGATGAGCATAAAGGTTTGTTCTGTGTCTGGGTGTAATTTATCTATAATATGTAGGTATGTACAAAAAAAAAAGTAGTATATCAGTTGTTTAGTACCTATAACACAAGCAATTGCTTACTTTAGGACTAGATGGCGCTGTGTGAATGTTGTAGAATATTATATTATTATTATAATATCTTTTTTTTTTTTTTATTGCCTAAAGTGGCAGACGAGCAGACGGCCCACGTGATGGTAAGTGGTTACCGCCGCTCATGGACGTTGGCAATGCTAGGGGCACAGCCAGGCCGCTGCCTACCTTGATAGGATAGCTCTCTTTAAACCTCGTTTGAAGAAGGACATGTCATAGCGCTCAGGAAACACCGCTGTAGGAAGTTCACCCCAGAGCCTGCACGTACGTATGTTTACGTGGGATGAATGACCGCTGAAACCTTATCGTTCTAGACGATAACGGCTCCAGGTAGTGCGGGTGAAGCCTACAGCGGCGACGAGTGGTGCGATGATAAAAAGGTGACGATGGCACCAAATCAAGAAGTTCGTTGGAGCACTCCCCATGGAACAATCGATAGAGCACGCAGAGTGACCCAAAGTCTCTCCGTTGCCCTAACGATTCCAAGTTGTCCGTCAGATTGGGATCATCTTACTTATAAACACAAAAATAAAATAACATAAACAAAAAGGAAGTAAATCCTAAGTTGGCTACGTGTACTATATACTTACTTATAGGAATGTTTAACAACAGTTGTATCCACACAATGCAGAAAGTTTCGGTACCATCGCACGACAGTTCTTAGAGATCGCTCCACGAACTAGCACGGAGAAGTCACTTTATGAGATTATTACTTAGCTACTCTTGTGCAGCTTTAATACTTAGCTTACTTCGAGTTCACTGGACTGCAGATTTCTGTAATATCCATAGATGATCCTACGTTATTTGAAAGACTAACATTAATATTCTCTTTTATTAGATTATAATTTTATTCATTTACTTATATAAATATTTGTTTGGCGCTCAATTAAGTTAAATTTATTAGTGGAAACAATCTTTGGTTTATGTATAGCTTATTAAATTTATTATTAAGTATTTATTGTAACTGTGTGTTTCCCAAATGAAAATAAAATAATAATAATATTCTACCACATTCACACAGCGCCATCTAGCCCAAAGTGAGCAATTATATTTGCTTGTGTTATGGGTACTAAACAACTGATACATTTTTTTTTGTAAATACATACATATTATAGATAAATAACACCTAGACACAGAACAAACCTTTATGCTCATCACACAAAGATTTGTCCTGGGTGGGGATCGAACCCACGACCTCCGGCTTAACAGTCAGGGTCACTAACCATTAGACCAACAGGCCAGTCAAAAAAATTGTAAAATAGGATAAACTACTCAATGCATATTAATGTAACTTAACACACAGATAGATAACACTAACACATAGGTTCTGTCCGTGTAGTGACGGATTAAGAATATAAAATGTCACTACCCCATCTCAACCCGTGGGTGTCGTAAAAAGCGACTACGTAAACTGATGCAGACAAGAGCACTGCAAAAAAAGGAACATTCGAAACATATCCTATACCAACCCGTCTGGCCAGCGTGGTATAGTAGGCTAAATTCCCTTCATATTCTTTGGAGGATAGCCGTGTCTAGCAGTGTGACGCTTTTGTCATGGAATTCTCATTACCCGATTATGGAAATCTGCCTCTCTAGATATATAGGCTCGCCTCTTCTAATGGAATGGGCTTCAGACGCGTTTTTGCCACACAGATGAAAAATCGCGTCTGAGATCTATCTGTCGATAGATTAGAATCTGATATAATATAACAATAATAATAATATTCTACCACATTCACACAGCGCCATCTAGTCCCAAAGTAAGCATTATATTTTGCTTGTGTTATGGGAACATACATAATATATTATAAATAAATTACACCCAGACACAGAACAAACCTTTATGCTCATCACACAAAGATTTGTCCTGGGTGGGGATCGAACCCACGACCTCCGGCTTAGCAGTCAGGGTCACTAATCACTAGACCAACAGGCCAGTTTAAAAAAATAGCATATTGACTACATTTTATCGACATACCAGGCAGGCGGAGACGCAGACGGAAGCTAATATAAAATAGTTATGACGTCAAAATCGTTTGAGGATAACTTTTCAAGTATCTTGTCAGTATTTTTAATAAGGTTAAATATACCGATTGGTCTTGTTTTGGATATAAAAACTACGAACATAAAATGGTAGCTATTTAAATGACCAAGAAATATTCTATAACTTATACTCCATTAGTATAAAGAAGACTTCTTTATGCAGCAATTAAATACTCGTTTTCATTTTACTGTCTGTAATATTAATTTTAGCATATTTTCCTTAGAATAAATTTGTTAAAAATGTAACGGCAAGCCGGTTCGATTCGATTCGATCATTCGACATTGAAACCAACGAATAGTCTCCTAATGACCCCCCATCCTAGGCGGTCAAAATCATAACGACCAAACCGTATCTACGGGTAGCCAAACTCCTGTTTTAATTTAAACAACTAACGCTCTCAGTATTAGAAGAACAGATTACAACGCCATCTGTTCTAATAATAATCTCGTCTCCAACATAGACATGGAAAACTAATAATATAATATAATATTCTACTACATTCACACAGCGCCATCTAGTCCCAAAGTAAGCAATTATACTTGCTTGTGTTATGGGTACTAATTTAAACAACTGATATACTACTTAAATACATTTTTTGTAAATACATACATATTATAGATAAATTAAACTATGTATTTAAGAGTAACAACTACATCAAACCAAACTAAAAACTACAGGATCGCACAAAAAACAAACATTTGAAAGTCTAATCTGCCTTCATGTCAAAAACATCATTGAGATTGTAAAGTACACTAGCTCCAGCCCGTGGCTCCACCCGCATGGTAAATCGGTGAAAAAGTAGTCTATGTTCTTTTACAGATTTTTTTTTTGTACCACGACTCTTGCAAACAGACGTACGGTCCGCCTGATGGTAAGCGGTTACCGTAGCCTATTATCTATCTATTGTGTTAAATTTTATACAGATCCTTTCAGCCGCAGTATTCCGTGTAGTAACGGATTAAGAATATATAATGTCACTACCCTATCTCAACCCGTGGGTGTCGTAAAAGGCGACTAAGGGATTAACCTTAAGCAGACAAGAGCACTGTGAGTTAAGGAAAATTCTAAACAAACCCTATACCAACCCGTTTGGCCAGCGTGGTGTAGTTGGCTTAATCCTTCAACAATCTTTGGAGGAGACCCATGCCCAGCAGTGGGACGTTTATGGGTTGTATTGATACCCTTCAGCTGTTCTGGCGTGATTGAGTAAGAAAAATATTCTTCATAACTTGCGCATTTATAATATTAGTAAGAAGTAAGGCTTATTTTTATATAAATGCTAAACAAGTAATGAAAAAATTCAAACCCACGACGGGACTTGAACCCGTGACCCAGGAATTCCGTGTGCAGTGCTCAATGGCAGGGTAAATAAATAAAAAGCAAATAAATGTAAGTAAGGCATATTATTCAACTTCCAGGAGTGTACATATCGAACCTCTCAGAAGCATGCTATAGGTGCCTATGCTACGTGTCGACGGAATGTGACATGAGACACGGCTGCACTGGAGGCTACTGCGGGCCCTTCAACATCTCCAAGATCTACTGGAAGGAGGCTGGCCAGGTGGTGTTGCCTGATGATGACCCGGAGAGGAATCATGGTAAAAACTCTCTCTCTCGCTCTCTTATACATACCTATAGCGTCACGCCTTTTCTCCGAAAGCATAGGCACTAGGCATAGGTGCGTCATACCAGCCAACAAATGTCATTTCGCTGAGACCTCTTCCGCAGTAGTCGTACGCAATGAGGCAATCATTCTATTTTTCTTTTTCTGATTCTTTAGATAATACAATATTATTAATATTTTATATATTAGTTTAAATTTAGGATTGTCTGGACCTAGTTCTAGCCGGAATGATATCGGATAGACCTAGTTTTATCCAACAGGGAATGGCTGGACCTAGTTGTAGCCGGCATGATGAAGGATAGACCTAGTTTTACCCGAAATCAATCGGCTCGTACTAGATTTAACCAAGAGTAAGTGACTACACCTAGTTCTATCCGGGTAAAACTAGGTGTAGCCGCACTTCGGGTTTTACCCGTAACATATATATACACTACTGACTTACCACGGCTTTGCACGAATGCATTTTATTGAAATTTCCATACCAAAATATCATTAGAATAACATCATTTCAGGTGGATGTTCCATAGAATTAACTTTGTACTGACAAATAATACTATAATTTAGTATTTTAAAACCTGTAAGAATAGTTAATTTATAGATAGTAATATATTTTTATCTTTGATTTTAGCATGGGAGGACTGTGCAAGGAGCTACCACTGCGCCAAAAGAATTATTGAGAATTATCTGGTGCTATTTGCCAAGGTATTATATTTAATTTATGTTTTTATTTATATGAGGTATAAGTTATTCTATTTAAAATGAAAATATATCACATTACATAAAATTGTAGGCCACAAAACATCCATGCATGAGAAGTAAAACTTGATATAAAACCATTTCCCAACATTGGTCAGCGTGTTAGCAGAAATCAGTCAAAAAAGAGGATGTGACCCTTCCTTTGGGAAGAAACCCATACCCAGCCATAGGACATAATGTTAATTGATTTATTAATTTATAGGATTAGTATAAACTAGCCGTTCATGTACCTGTAATTCGGTGTGCGTAAAACAGTGGGCATAAGATATTTGCTTGCGGTAAAATGCGGCCTATATTTTAAGTTACACATTTAACAACATTGCTGAAAACTTAATTCAATTCCATGCAGAAGATTTTGTATGATGCGCATACAAAAATACAGACAAACAAAAATTCTGAAAATTGTGGTATTGGCTTCTATGGCTCTAAAAAAGACACCATATTATTTTTTCTTCAATATCTAACGTACAGACATCGACCCGTTACAATTTTATTATATGTATAAATAATGCTTTTAATTCCAGGACTGCAACTCAGATGGCGTGACAAACTGCTACGATTACATGATGATAAATGGTAATGGTGGTTATGGTTGTACAGCTCCACTGAACCGATCAGTTAACGGTAGACGCTGGTTGAAGAGGTACGAAGAATGTAGACTGGACTGACAGCTCAACTAGTGACACCTGTTGACGCGCACACTGACTAGTTTAGTTATTATTTGTCGTAAATAGATGGCGCCAGTTTATCGTTAGATTATTCCTAATGTAGCCATCATTATTTTTATTTAGCAATTAGATTATATTTAGTACAACTATTCAATAAAATAGTATAGTAACACAAAGTAATACATCAATCAAAATTATTATTAATACAAAAATCTGATGGTACTCTCTTAATTCGTAAGATTTTCCTATTAATTAATGAAAATCGGATTGAGGTTTGTCTTCAGGCTTAAAATGCCCGAAATACTGACCACAATGCCACACTATGCAAATATGTAGTCCCAGGTAAAGGCCAGCCTTCGGATCGTATAATGTTTCAGTAATACGATCTCACAATATCTAGGTAGAGCTGCTGTTTGTAGGCAGAATAAAATTATACTTAACAAAAAACTTCGAGATAAAAATATAATCCTTAATATGAAATTTTCGTGTTTTATTTTCATATTGTTAATCTTATGTCGTTTAATTTGAACAGCGCTTTATATGAAAATGAGGTTCTTAGCGTCGAGTCCCAAAACGTTTAATTTATAAAAGAGGCTAATGACTTTACTGTTATTGGTCCGAATATGTATAAAATGCCTTTAGGTAGCTCTGAAGTAATTGGGTACATTTTAATATCTGTATAATCCTAGGATATCTAAGTGACTCACATACCTACGTGTGATTGCAAACCTTTTATTCTTCTTAGAGTGGGTAGCTGTCCAGCTGAACTTGCCACAGACGAATGACACATTCCATTATTTTACCTAATGTTGTCCATCAATTTTTTTTATTCATCATTTTGACCCAAAAACGTCCCACTGTTGAGCACGGATCTCCTCCAAAGAATGTGAAAGGAATTTAGCCTACTATACCACGCTGGCCAGACGGGTGTATTACGGGAGAGTTTGTTTCCAATTTTCCATTACTTGCAGTGCTCTTGTCTGCATAAGGTTATTCCCTTAGTCGCCTTTTACGACACCCACGGGCTGAGATGGGCTAGTGACATTAAGTATTCTTAATCCGTCACTACACGGTTGGCCATTAATTTTTCTCATTTGCTTACCTTTGCATAGCTGATCATTGAATGGAAATTCTATCCAACTCCTTCATTTGCTACTGATTTGTGGGTTCCAAGATAGTAAATAAGGCGTTCTTTAATACACTGTCATAACTCGATCTTGGCAAGGATTCATTACTGTTAATCCAGGCTTACATGAGTTGTGAGTGAGGCTGAGACAGGCCCGTAAAATCTGAACGGATCTTAATAACATTTGACGATAAAGAAAGAAGTAAAAAGCAGAATAAATAAGAACATTACTCTTTTATATAGAAAGAAAGAAAGAAAAACATTTTATTTATCTTGAATAGACATGAACAGTTTAAAGTAAAAATTAAAATTAAAATTCCCGCCACCAGTAAACTAAACTAATAACACACATAACACGTAATTAAACTAATAACCTAAAAATAAAAGCCAAACAGACTAAAGAAAACAAGAAGAAGAGAGAACAAAAGGGATTAAAAGTAGTAGACACTAGTGGACAGAGAGAACAAACAAAACAGAAATTGACCAATGCTAGTCTGTGGTCTATGTGAAACGTAAAGTATATACATAAAGCAAGCAAGATTTAGGAAGAAATATAATCAAGAAAAGTCTGATGCCTTGATAATAGTGACAATGGATACAAATTTAAATTAAGAGCTAAGGCTAAAATTCCAAATCAAAATTCTACCACAAAAATATATTCAGGTGTTGAACTTAACGAACTATTACAATACCTACTGTTAGAGACGTGAACAATTTTAATGTTCAAGGAATTTGCTTTACATTGCTGGCTAGGGTACAAACGATCAAGCGATACAATATAAGTGCTAGGTGATGCCTTGAAGTGATATTATTAACTACAGAGAAACGTTTGATTACAAAACAATGCAGGTATAACGCACTAAACACCTAAGACAAGTAAAAAATCAAAAGTAAACATTGCTGTTCTGCCAACCTGTTGACTGGCCTGTTGGTCTAGTGGTTAGTGACCCTGACTGTTAAGCCGGAGGTCGTGGGTTCGATCCCCACCCACGACTACTTTGTGTGATGAGCATGATTGTTTGTTCTGTGTCTGGGTGTATTTATCTATAATATGTGTATTTACAAAAAAAAAAGTATTTAAGTAGTATATCAGTTGTTTAGTACCCATAACACAAGCAAATATAATTGCTTAATTTGGGACTAGATGGCGCTGTGTGAATGTGGTAAAAAAAAACATGAATAAATTCCCACACCTTGTGCAGAGGTTCTCCACTCCCCATTGAGCTTTAAAAACTACTACTTGCCCACTAAAACATAACATAAAAACGCTACTATTGAAGTCCACTTCTAGATTCCGGCTACTTAAATTAAACAAGCCTTATACTCTCTTCTTTGTCGTGATCACGCATATCTGGTATCATCTCACTACCACTCGCCATCTCTCTCTTGCCGAAGATAAGGCAAGAGTGAGAGAGAGATAAAGAAGTTTGCTAAGTAATATTACTTCTACTAAAATCATCCATCAATGTACATCAAACACGTAGCTTTTCACATTTCCCATCATATTCCTGCGGAAACAAGGTACACAAGCGGCTTAGATGAATATTCAGCCGCGACGTGGTGGAAATTTAATGAGGAACCACTTGAAAAACATACAGGAACTTCTTCACACGCCGCTGAAAATTTCTTTACCTTCAAGTAAGTAGATAAAAAAGTTTTACAAAAAAAAGCGTTTACAAAGTTAAAGTATTTTCGACATAATAAGACAGAATTATGTCACAACTATATGTAAAACTACTCACAGTGAACAGAGGGCGTAAGGTAATATGTATCTTTATGTTATGTTCATAATAATGTCATTTACATTCGCATTCTCTTGGAAAATCTTCCCTATTTGTACTTTTGGATAACAACACACGCATAGTTTAATTATAAAAATAAATCGCAATTTCCCTTGGTCATGGCATAACTTTTGAATTGTTTTTGTTTAATATTCATAAGTCGAAGGAAGATCCTGAGGAACAAAAAAAAAACAATATTAACTTCTGACGTAGGTACCTAACCAAAAATAACAAATAACTGCCAATATTCTCTACCTCAATAATTCACGGCCAAGCCAAAACTTTGGCACATACAACTGACAACTAACACATTAGAAACAGTAAACTACACTCTGGATAACATTTACTTGGAAGATATACAATCTCCTTGGTGTAGTTTAACCAAAGACAAAACAAGTGGGCACATAAATTTAGCGCGCCAACAATTTTGGCGCCAAAATCAACCGTGAAACATGGCCGTGGCGTCGCACTTAGTTAGTTACTATTCAGTACTCTTGTTTAATGTTCTATTAAATTGATTAATTATCATCACAAGGGACGATCTTTAGTTAATCCTTGAATCACAGAATTTCTCACTTTCATGCCTGTGGTGCCCCTTTTCTCGATGTTATTTTATGAAATTGGTTATTTTGACACCTTGATTATTTGCACAGAAGAATGTGATGAATAAAAAATGCGTTGACAGTTTGACATTTTTCTGTACAAATAATAATCATCATCATAAAATTGTGTGTTTTATGTAACGTGGCCGATGCTAGTCGGATTGCAATCTCAAGCTCTCTCTTTCCCTTTACCTTGCAAAATTGGAAAATATCTTCTTGGACTTCTCCAAACTTATGTTCAACAGAAAAGTCCACCGGCTGTTAATGATGACGATTTTTTGTTGGTCTGAGATGACGATGAAATAAGGTGCAATTTTTTGTAGCTGCCTAACTTTAAATGATTTCGCTCTATGTTTGGTAGACAATGCTTCAGTAGCGGAATAGTGTGCTTACCTTACGCGCTTATAAACTTTATTTAAACAAACAGAAAACAAGACAGTATCTGTCGCCGCCATTTTTGTGCGAGAATCTCATTAATTTTAACAAAATAGGCAAACGTATTTGCACACGCATCCTTTCTGCCTCTCGAGGTTCCACAGAAATAACCTGTCACATAAATTAACAACGCATGGTAAACACAACGCATGCATGAAAATTACAGAAAACCATGGTGAAGAGGGGTGGATATAGCTAAGCTTTTAGGCTGTAGCCCTGATCCCCTGGCCAAGAGACTTTTGACAAAATGATGCAAGGTTTTGATTAAATAAACGTGGTAAAAGAAGTACTAATCATCATTACAACCCATAAATATCCCACTGTTGGGTACGGGTCTCCTCCAAACATTTAGGAGGGAATATAGCCGATTATACCACGCTGGCCAGACGGGTTGGTATAGGGTTTTGTATTGAATTTTCCTTTTATCGCAGAAACTATAGCAATTTATAGTATTAGCTCATAATACTTCAAAAATAATACACAAGAAGAAAGGTAGAAGGTGTTATGATATTTTTTTTTACTTTTTCCTTACTGCACCTACTTTGCTCAACTCTACATCACGCAAGGTTGACTGGTAGCCTACGGTATTCAGTCCTCCCATGTACTATGCTTACTTATAATAAACATAAAGTTTAAATAAATAAAATAACGACTCATAGTGAGCAAGCTAACTTGGGAAGTACCTCCACCATAGAAGGTATTTTTCTGGTGAATAGTATAAGTAATCAAAAGCTCTCATGGTTATGATAGCAGAAGCGCTCTAGTGCTTTATTTCTAAAGTGATCAGCACAACTAATGACCCCCATTTT
Organism: Laspeyria flexula; assembly: GCA_905147015.1. Taxonomy (NCBI): domain Eukaryota; kingdom Metazoa; phylum Arthropoda; class Insecta; order Lepidoptera; family Erebidae; genus Laspeyria; species Laspeyria flexula. Next base: position 1,907,996 of record LR989964.1, on the reverse strand, counting down.
GCCCGCCGTACCTCTATCTTCGTGCTTGTGTTTAGAATCACTAAGTTTTCAGTACAGAGAGGTTTAACCATCCACCCAATATAACTACTTAATAGAAGGACGTGTGCACAGAAAAGTCATTAAATTATAACCACCACATTCATCTGTCCTTGTCAGATGATATAACCCTATCATTTTGTGGAGAACGTTTTATTTCATGGCACATCACACAGAAGCAAGACACTGTGAAATTATACATGTACACGTCATAATGAGAGACGTGGTGAAAAATGGAGGAGTTATAATCACGCGTACCAATGTAAAAATGGAAAACACGATAGTATTATCAGAGCATCATACTCGTACGTCTAAGTCATATATTAAATGCTAGAAGTAGGTACCTTATTCTGACGACTATTTTACCGTCTTCAAAAAGGATATAAATGTACCTGTTGTTTTCTGTTTTGGCACCAGCTTCACCAGATCTATAGGTTTTTGGTATTTTTTCGTTTATTTCAAATACAAATTTTGAAACTGTCTATTTTGGCTGTGCAAAAGGTTTAATTTAATAACAATTTAAGGCCATATACACCTCAAAATAATTTTTAAAGACCGCGAACAGAAATTCAATACTCAAAAACTTAATAATAAAAAAATACTTACCAATAATATCTCTACAATTATTTACAGTCCCGAAAAGTGCTGATATTACCTCGGTCAAACCTTCATACAAATGCTGTTTTAAATAAGTAAACATAGAGACCTTGGCAAGTCCCGATTTGAGTATGCGCAGCAAGAAAAACAAACATAAAATCAGGAGAAAATACCAGGTTATCACACAAACGAGTCCTGTAGGGCCCATCCGGGTCCGCACAAATAAGCATTCAATGGTACTGACCCCATATATTTGAAATTATTTGGGACTTCACAAAATTAAATATTACTTGAGGTCGAGGATCAAAATTTGAACCGATTTTATTTTCTATTTTTTTTTATTTTGCAATCGGTCTGGATGACTGTAACCAAATGTGTTATATGAACCATAATTAATTATTTTGAAATTCAAATTAATGTGACACTAATATTTTTATAAGAAATCTTTTAGAACTACTAAAGGATTTCTAAGAAAATATTGTGTCGTTCACTCATTCTTAAATAAATTTTCTATGCCTAGTTATAGTTCGATTTTACATCACATATCAATATTATAGATTACTCGTACTAATTTTTGTACAGATATTAATATTAAAATAATTGTCAATATGACTACTATTATGAAATTAGTTAGTTACCAAAGTATGGTATAAATACACAAGACCAAGTATTTGCATTTCACCCCTGTTTTTATCAATTCTATGTTATTTTTCTCTTCGAAATTTCAAAAATACTTATAGTATTTTATACATAATATATTAAAGTTAGGATGTGCAATGGATTCATGCCAGAACCATTATATTATATATCCTCAAAATTTTACACATATATGTATGAAATTTGGCATACATATATAGAAATTGCTAGGCATTTTTTTCCAACATGACACGCTGGCTGAATCGCGGGTGGAATAAAAGTAAATAAAGATAGCATTGTATATACACATTAGTCACATATTATTTATAACATTATTGAGTAATTCCTGTTCCGTGCAATTTTTTGAAAAGCCATTTAGTACGACAGTCTTTATTTGTACACTGGATACCATTTTATTTCTTTAAAAAATATAAACTAACATTTTTCTGTTTTATAAGAAACCTCTTAATAAGCAGTCTAGATCAAAAAATAATTTTCCTTAAGACAATGTAGTACAAAGCTTTGAAATGCAGTTTTTCATTTAGTTGCAAGCTTGGCTAATTAATTATTTAATTATGTAGTATTTTAACTTCAGCTTTTCCACATTTTCAACACAAAGGATTTTTTTATCTTTGGGATGACGTTCTTAGAATAAATATACATAGACCTAATTAATATCTGATTAAAATTCTTAATGATATTTTAAAATTTTTTTTTATTATTATAGTTTGTTAGTATTGCCATTAGTTTACGCTTGTGTAGTGAAAGCTTTCGATACAACTTAGCAATCTCCACAAGTAGGGAAATATTTGTGAATATTATTTAATAAAAATGTCTGAAAAGGTGATGTAAGACAGCGATGTAAGCATAATATGCAAGAAGATACTTGAGTGCGATCACTGTTTTAATACTAAATTAATGTTTATGCACAAACTTTAATAATATTTATAAAACTTTGGTTATTAAAAAATATTTAAGTTTTAAAAACTTAAATATTTTTTTATAAAATTTAAATTATTATTGAAGTTTGTGTCTGTAATTTATCCGAACCACTAGCGTATATCAGTATTATCGATCCCGCAATTTATAGTAAGTTCAGGTCAGTGTCCAAAAACACCCAAAATCATATCCACCCTAACTTTAGGTGGCACCGAGATTAAAGGAGAGCATATTATAGAATATCACAACTGTGTTGGCGACCGCTAATAATACGCAGCTCAGTCGGGATTTCACACCAAACTACCAAAAATGGCGCCACAGAAATTCAAATTACAAACAAAAATAATACAACGAAATGCTGAGAATACCCAAAAGTGACGTTTAATTAAAAGGAAAAAGAGAATGCACTGCCCGGGAATCGAACCCGGGTCGCAAGAATGGGAATCTTGCATGATACCACTACACCAGCAGTGCGGCGACATTGCGAAGCGAAATAGGGGTTGTTATTCGTTAGTGTTTTAATTTTTGTCTATGTTTAGTGGAGCGTTTGAATTATGTGCTATGGCCTATGGGTACCAACATATCGCACTTTCAATGTAAAACAGATGTAAGTTGAGATTACTCTGTCCGACAATTTCCATCGTATGTCTACAGGCGTAAAATTCAAAATTCAAAATCACCCACCGTCGTTTCTCATTTTAAAACTCTTTTTATCTGTAAATGCGATATTCTCGTGTACCCGACTCTTTGCAACACAGCGATGATTAATGTAGGAATTTATTATTGATTGGTATTTTAGTTTTACGATTTAGCCAGTACATGGTAGCCTGCGATGATGGCCGAATGGATAAGTGACCGGTATGCAAATCATGCGGTCTGATTTCGATTCCGACCGGTAGTACCAATGTGGATTTTACTTTGTGGAATTTATATGTAAGTAGGTACTAGTCATGTGACATACCATCTGTTGACGGTGAAAAGAGTTTTTAAATCGGTCCAGTAATTCCGGAGATTAGGGCGTCCAACCAAACAAACAAACTCTTCAGTTTTATAACACTAGTTTCGATTTTGGGGATCGATCCCGCAGTTACTAGGGTTGTACTACTATTACTTATTCTGTGTTACTAGCTCAAAATATAATAATGATTTACAATACTAAACTTTTGCTTTAAATCATATTTCATCAGTTGTGTAAATCAACTGAAAATATATACAGATATTCATATTTCATTTTAGCCATTAAAGTTGGAGATTGTAAAGGCGCTTATACTTGTTTCGTCGTCGTATGAACTGAGATGGAACTAAATCACTTAGATATGTGTACTATGATGAACTAGCGGTTTATAAATTACTAACTTCCAACCGCGGCTTCACCCGCGTGGTATGTAAATACTTACTTACATAATAGATTGACTGATTGACTGTCACCGTGGCGCAGTGGTTAAGGTGGTCGCCTCGCCACTACATCGCCGTGCTGGGTGACGTGGGTTCGATTCCCACACGAGACAAATATTTGTGTGATTCATAGATATTTGTTTCTAGTCTGGGTGTACTTTGTGTCCGTTAGTTTCATGTTTGTAAAAAAAAATTAAAAAAAAATTACACTCAGACAGAACAAACAATCATGCCCATCACACAAAGATTTGTCCTGGGTGGACATCGAACCCACGACCTCCGGCTTAGCAGTCAGGATCACTAACCACTAGGCCAATGGGCCAATCAACGCCAATGTAAATAAATATATTTAAATTGGTTGTCGTCACAGGCACGGAATAACATGAGGAGTATGAGGACAGAGCCGCGGGTAATACCTAGTAAGTACTCGTTTTTCTCCCAATAGAGATGGTTGCATCTGCCATACACGCCCTTGCTGCACACTATAGATAACTGACTGATTCATCGTTCTCGCAATTAGTTCTGAAAATCGATCAACGAGGACTACTATGGCGGGTTGAGGGACCTGACTGCTATGGAATGAGCTGTCAACGCGTAGCGTCTCGCTCACAGACAGAACAGATTTGGATTCAACTTTCTTGTATTCGTTCTCACCTAAGTAAGTAGGCACGTACGTCTCGTTCACGTCGTGACCATGTCCCATCGCCGTCTCACTGTCATTTGTGCTATGCTTGAAATTTAAAAATGTCACATTCAATGAATTTATTTCAGAAATGCGTAGATCCCATAGAAAATAAATATCTTAGAGATTAACTGTCACTGTGTACACATTTCGACAGGCGTATATTGTAAATATCCTACTTCACAGTCTTTTACCGATTAAACTTATAACTCAGTTGACAATCGCACCTCAACTGAACCGCCCACCTAGTCTCATCGTTCAAAGTTCACAAACTGCATAGTTCGCAAGTTATTTGTGTTTCTTAAAACGCGATACGGAGCACAAGTCCTAACTTCAACAGTTTGTCCGCTTACTTTTGCATAACAAAAATGCACGTAGTAAAAAGTTAGCAGTTTTAAAACTTCTGGGACATGTAAAATGACACGTACGTCGATGTAAAGTGAAAAACTTAAAGTTTTAAAGTTGAATATAAGCTTATGTTAGAATAAAGGATGTCTGCTGAGTTTGTGAAAGGATTACTATATTTTTCAAGTTGGTTCTTAGTGAATTATTTGCCTCGGGTAGCTCGCTCAACGTGCTTGTGTGATTACATGAGTGAACCACAGCAGTTTTCATTCATCATTCATCAAGGACATAGTCATGTAAAGGAATTGCATTCATCATCATCATCATCATTTCAGCCTATTGCAAGGAATTGCATTGCACACACAGGATTCAATATATTCAAAAATATTAAAAATATTTTATTTTATAATAAAAAAAAAATGTGTATAATTCCCATTAACTAGGCCCATTTCTAAACTCTGGGCTGATTCTGAGTATTTATAGACTGAAAGCCTAACCCAAGAATCGATTCCTGGACCTCTTTCACAGCAAGCGTATAGACGGTATAGACTCCTGCCCCCTGATTCTGACTCGTCGGATTGCTCCCGGAACGTAATTTTTTACGAATCTTAGTACGACGTATTTTTACGGCTTATGTTATTTAATGTTAGAAAATAGTCTAACGTATAGAAAATTAAAAACTGATTCATTTAAGGTTTTTAACTACAACCATTTATTTCTTTAACAATATGCTATTTAACTTATTACACTGACATTTCAGGCCGAAAATTTTCCGACAGCTCAGAATCAGGGGGCAGCTGCGCCATTGAAGCAGTTATCTGTCAAAAATTACCGTGAAAAAGATGTTACACGCTATGAACACAAAGAAAAAATATTTTTGTTATGAGAAGCGACGACTTGTGAGTCCCCAAAGAATACAGTAAATAATGCTGCCTAATGCTTTTAACTTGATGATGTGACCGCTTATATACAATAGTAGAAGTCGCGCGGGGCTTCGCTCCCGTCCTTCTTTATTTGGCCACTGCTCAGTTCCTATTGGCCGCAGCGTGATGTTATATACCCTATAAACTTCTTAGATTTATGGGCTAAAAACTATGAAATCGCACGCGCTCTAAGTCGCGGGCACAGCTAGTTTGCCCTTAAATAAGCCACTAACTAATTGCAGTTATAAAAAAAAAATTAATAATTATAAAAATAATGTTAGTTAGATCAAATCTTCCATATATACACTTATCTGCAATAATCAAGCTAATTAAATCACTGCCAGTAACTCGTACTTGCTTCCTATAAAAAAACTTGTATGTAGCTATACTAGTTACCTAAATAGTAATAGATACAGTAGTTATTAAATAACAACTAATATAATACCCAAGCTTAACATTAAATTCTGAAAATCCAATATAACGTGGCTTCCCATTAAGGGTAGCCAACAAGTCATCAATTCAAATTAAGTGAAATACTCAAAACCCCAGTTTAACGGTAATGGGGGGACCTTTGAAAATAATTCGGTGAATATTAAGCGCTGTAACGGGTACAACTTGGGACCCCACTTTGTATATGTGATTATAACTAAATGCTTTTACTGAGAAAAGCTATTATACGATGGTACGACATTAAATAAAACCACGTGTAGCATGTGATATTAGAAGGCTATACCAAAAAAATTTAACAGAAATTTGCAATAGTTTAGACGCAAATGTACTTTCTTTATGTCACAGTTGTTCACAGTTTTAAACAACCTGTAGGTATTTACGTTGATCGTATGTTGTCATTACGTAATTCAATTCATTTAAATATCTCTAACTCTTTCATATTATCTTATCTTTTACTCTGTTCCGCACTTTTGTCTTCGTCAAGTCGAAAACGTCATGATAGAAAAATAATGTGTAGTTTTATATTCTTAAATTTTTCAACTTTAAATAATTTGTAGCTTTTTTGTTTTTTGTTTTTTTTTTTTCTTTCTTATTTTTAATATTTTTTATTGGAATATTTTTATAAGGGTTAACACTGGCTGCCTTATCATTTAATGTCGTATCGTCGTATACACCCTGTATAGGTGTACCTAGATATATATTATGTTACCTACGCTCAAAGTCTGAAAACGCTCGTAGAGCACAAAAATAGCACACGAAATTTTTGTTAAAACTTTTGAGAACACTGACAACAATATTGGTTTATATAGGTACAACAATATTGTGGTAATAATCACAGAAAGAGCTCAATAACTATATATAATTATATATATATATAGTGCTAAAAAGTCATATATTATATAGTGCTGAAAAGTCATTAATGAGTGACACAATCATGACTGTGTCACTCACTAAATTACTTTTCTTCATTTCTAACGCGTTGTGGTCGTATAGACCGAGAGATAATAATGAGATGTTTGTATGGTCATTTTGACCGTAAAGGTGTGTTTTTCACTTTCAACAAATAGATTTGGCTACTCCCGTCTAATTGTTCTAAGGGCTACCCCCTTAGAGCAGTGTTCCCAACAATTAATTTTAAAGTGATTCAAAAATTATACATAAATAAAACTGACCTCCTTTTAATTAATTCCTCTTACGTTAAACATAACGTCGCTGTACTAAACACAATGGAAATTTCAGCCTCAAATTCACCCCTTTTCCTCCAAAACATATATAAACATTCAACACCGAGGAAAACATAAATCGTACTATTTCTACAAGGCCATCTGCATTTAAAAACCTTCCATCGGGACAAGAGCGTCTCGCCGAGATGAAAATGCAACAATATTTTATTTTATTTGACTGACAAGAGGTTTTTAGCATAAAAGTCCACTATGTATGCAATGGCGCGGAACGCTTTCCCGTCATCTCCGAGTTTTTCTTTTACATTATTTTCTTTTTTGTAAATGAATTTAATACGTAATCGTGTTGGGGGAGCTGGAGAGCTCGGTAAACGACACTACACACAGAATATTACTTTTATCCCGGCGAGTCCAACGGTTCATTATCATTGGACGTAATATCTTTGCTCTTATTTCCCGTCGGTTTAAAATTACGAAGTTGTGTGGTTTTATCTAGTTAAGGACTACGAATATTTAAATCTCGTGATGAAAAATCTTTTATTGTTGTGTGGCTCTGAGAGTTATAGGGTTATATTTACAGCTTGATTTTTGAGAAGCAAAATATTGTGTTATACTTCTTTAAAATACCTACCCACAAATATTTTATTTTTATTTTATTTTATTTATTAGGTAGAGACACAGGATACAGATTAATACTTATAAATAGTAAAATGTGTTAAGATATACAATTTTAAATCTGAAGCCCAATTACGACTGTACACAACATCCTAAAAACTACATAGCTTCAGTGAGAATTTATAAGTAGTATAGGTTTTTAATATAAGCTAGCTAAGAATATATAAAAACAGAAATTAACAATACTAAACTTACTTACTAAGGCAAATATATAGATACAGAATTATTTATGTATTTGTGACATGATCTTATTTATTCTGTAAGTAGGTACACTCATCTTCATTTATTATTACTTTCTTGAAGGCATTGAAATTATCGTAAAAGATGTCAACTTTGTGGCAAATTGTATTGTATTTATATATACATATAAAAGTGAAAAAGTATATTACATTGATGATTAAATTATAATATTATTCAACAAGTAGCTACCAGTTTTCGTAGGTACCTATGTGAACTTAAAATTATTTATAATCAAACTAGCTCAAAGTCTACGAAAATTTTAATCTGGCTACAGACTATAGGCTCAATCTCATCGTCATCATTCATCATCATCATTTCAACCCATAAGCACCCCACTGCTGGACACGGGTCTCCTCCAAATATTGTGAATAGAATTTAGCCTACCACGTTGGCCAAACGGGTTGGTATAGGGTTTGTTTCGAATTTTTCTTTTCTCGCAGAGCTCTTGTCTACATAAGGTTACCAGAAGTTGGCGAAGACGGTGCAGCGGTGGAGCGCATTGTCACAATGTAGGTATATCATTTGTAAAAAACTCTACAAATTACTACATCTATATTTAATAGCAAACACTAACATCAAAATTAACTTGTTACTTATCACGTTTCCACGCTGTGAAAATTTGCTTTCGAGCTTTCCAATATAAGAAACATTTCATAAACTAAAACACAGATGGCGTAACGCTCACCTTAATCACAACAAAAGAATAATAATATTAAAACGTAAAAATACATTTCTACAACCCTTTTTGTAATAAGGTACATGTTTTTGTTATAGTTAAAATTAAAATATTCGTTATAAACAGTAGACATGCTGTTAGCGTGTTTAATCAAAAATTCCGCTGGAGGCATTAGTGTCGAACACATGAACACATGTACGCATGCGTGATTGTCATCCTTATTTTTCAATGTCCAAAAATTCATGAATGATGGACAATCACAACCTATCGCCAGTAGTATTAATATAATTTGTAATTTTAATGTTAGAAAATGCTAGACACAATTGCATTTAACAAAAATATCGTACCAATTAGATAGTGTTCAGTTAAAAAAATACAGTGAACTTGGATATTCTATGACAATAAAATACCAACTTAATCGGTAAGTATATCCTTCTTATTTTGATGTTTTTATTACGTTATAAAGATTGTTACGCAATGGTATTCGATTTATTCTGCCTGGCATAACATTAGAATTGCGAAGAGGTTTAATTTGTAGTGTTAATAAAACCGCTTTTCATTCGCGATTTCCTTGAAAACAAAACTGCGGTAATTTTATCGATTTGACACTTTCACCCTAATATAGTTATTGTAAATGGTTTCTATGTGAACCCATCATTATAATAAATCAATTTTTATGACATTAGCTGTTGTACTTGTCTAAGGTCATATAGAAACAAGGTCTGATGAATATAACGTAATTGATTTTCATTATTTATATTGAGATTGAAGTTTTGATAAAATCGAACGACCTATGAAATGTTTATAAAATATTCTGCTTTTGATTATTTATTATAACATAGTTTAAAAATCCCTAAGTCATGTATTATTTAAATTTTTTTTATGGCTTTTTATCTATTTTTGTTAATACTTTATTTTAATGAATTTATATACACCTATGTAGTTTAAAAGTGACTAAGACTAATTTGTTGACCTTATAAATACGTAACGATAATAATTATCATAAGGGTAGGTCACTGATTTGTAATCTAGGGTTTTGATTGCAATCTGAATGAGTTGTTATACTTAGGTAATGAGTAAACGCACACACCATCATCGTGTCTTATCTACATATTATTATAGTTATTCATTGACAGACATATGCCTTCCTAAATGAGCGCCAAGCCAATGGGACATTCCAGAATAACCTTTCGTGAACCATGTGGGGTTTAATAGACCCCCGTGATACAAAAATCGTTGTAACTGTTTCAAAATTTTCGCGGCTTTTTCGGTGGTTTGAGTAGCTGGAGATGCGACGTTGCCAAACCACTTGGTGACAGTCTTTTAGTATTTGCGTCGCCAACGCAGCCGATACACGTGCACAAAGTGCGTTCGGGTCCCACAAACCCCACGTAGTTCGGATCGTCGTATAAAAAACCGGCCAAGAGCGTGTCGGGCCACGCTCAGTGTAGGGTTCCGTAGTTTCCCGTCCGTCACAATAAGTGTTCCCACTTATGAGTTTAAAGGTGGGTATCCATACTATCCATTATGTTCGCGATCGCGATTATAAGGGTTCCTAGTTGACTACGGAACCCTAAAAAAAGATACGTTCAGGATAATAAAATATTATGTAAACGAAGTTAAAAAAAAAATACGGGCAAATGAAACTTGACCTCTGGATTGTATAGGCGCTCATACGATTCAGGGACCAAATTATATTGGTTAACTGCAGTTTCCATCTGTTGTTTCCATCCAAGTTCAAAATAATTTTCCTAGAAAGTCCTTATAAAGTTCTACTTTTCAGATTTTTTTCGTATTTTCTAAACTTATGGTTCAAAAGTTAGAGGGGGGGGGACGCTTTGTTTTTTACTTTTGGAGCGATTATTTCCGAAATTATTGACATTATCAAAAAATGATTTTAGTAAACCCCTATTCATTTTTAAATACCTTTCCAACAATATATCACACATTAGGGTTAAAATTAAAAAAAAAAACACTTCCCACTTTACATATAGGGGGGCTACCCTAATAAAACATTTTTTTCCAATTTTTATTTTAGCACTTTGTCGGCGTGATTGATACACATATTGGTCCCAAATTTCAGCTTTCTAGTGCTAACGGTCACAGAGATTAAGCGAGGACGGACAGACAGACAGACAGACATGGCGAAACTATAAGGGTTCCTAGTTGACTACGGAACCCTAAAAAGTAAGTAATGCTTCTTTATAAAATACTATTTTTCTTAATTATTTGTGTGTATTGTTTTATTCATTTGTTTGTTATTATTATAATAACCGGTATAAAAACTGAAATGGGTCGCCGAATGAATGAAAGTGAAATATCATCAGCTCTTTTGGATAAAATTGATAGCGATCTAGATGAACCGTTTTTACCTGGAAGTGAAGCCACGCAAGCACGTATATGTTATGTCGTCTCTACATCATGACCAAGAAATAGATGAAGATACAGAAACCAAACAAAAACCTTCTATGACCTTTACAATAAGACGAAGAGTGGAGTCGATGTTGTGGACAAACTCGCTAGAACATATATATTGTAAGCGCTGGCCACTTACTATTTTTTTTTTTTCAATATTTAACCATGCAGGCATCAATGCTATGATTTTAAAATGTTAAATAATGGAATAGAATTAGGAAAGACTGATCATAGAAGAAACTTCATTCGAAAATTGGGAATGGCTTTGATAGACGACCATTTGAGAAATCGGGAACATAATCCACGTATGCCGAAGGATACTCGTAAGCGCTTACATGAATTGCTCAGTGAAATACCTCCTGAACCACCAGCAAAGATACCGAGATCTAAAACATTATATTCAGATTGTGACAGAAAGAAAGATAGGAAAACTAAATACAGTTGTGAGCGATGCAGAGTACCCAAATGCTTAGAACATGCTCACTTTTACTGTAAAAGTTGCACTGACTATAACGAACCTGGATCTCATGAAGACTGATTATATTAGGTTTTCTTATTATGTTTATATGTGCCTTATAATCTTATTTATAAGAATATAATATATATGTTATTGTTTTTCATAATATTTAAAGTGGAAGTTACGCCAAAGAAAAGTTAAAATTTTTGTTATAAAAGATTACTATGTTTGGTTTATTTTTTATAAGATATTAAAATATTTTTTATTTCTAACTCTTTTATTTTATTATTACCTAAAAATAAATAACAAAGAATATGTTAACATGAAATTATCAAATAATGTCAAATTACACATTCCCTGTCCATATAAATATATGGGTCCGAGAGACCCCACGTGGTTTGGCATGTACTTTTTATGCACGTGGTTCACGAAAGGTAAAAAGACCTAATTTATCCCTAAAAGTTTGAAAAACTAGGCAAAAACAACAGGATCCATCCATGCTTATCCATATACTATATTAAATGTGTAGAAGATAGGAAATTCGGAAACAATTTTGGAAGTTGTTGCTGTTCGTGGCTTCGTATGGCATCTGCGGCTCAACAAAATGTATGTCTGGAAAGTAGCCTGCATGCTATTTCAGACTCAATCTGTCAAATTTCATATAGATCTTTTCAGTCGTTTTGGCCTGATTGAATAACAAAAGAAGAGCAAGATTAGCAGGATTTGTAAGGATAGTAATAGCTAATAAGTAGGTACAAATGTGTTGTGGATAAGGAATAAGTAGATAAACTCCTTTTCAGGTAAAATGTCCACGAGTCCATTTCCATACACGTGTGAACTATGCGGAGCCGAAGGTCTGACAGACGAAGGTATGAGGACCCACACGCTGGAAGCCCATGTGAATGGTAGACCGGAGTGTCCGTTCTGCGATTGTGCTGTGCCACAGCCGCAACTGGTCGGCCATGTGCAGAAGGCGCATCTACATTACCTCACTCCTGAGAGGGAGCTCATGGCATTTATCGATGATCAGAGTCCGAGGTATTTTAGAAGCTTTTGTTTTTTAAGCACTTTTTAATTTTATGAAAAAAAGCGAACCATTATCTAGTATTTGATTTTGGAATGTTTATAATTGGAAAAAGTGTTTTTTTACGTACTTGACAATTTTTAATAATAGATAGGTACCTACTTAAAGTATCGACTCCTAAGGCTACCGAATTATCTAGGCCGCCATTCTAGTCTAGACATTGTGGAGCGGCAATTTTTTGCCTATTTACGCACTTTGCTTGGTGGATTAGTGCCAACCGGCCTAAAACTCTTGACCGTTATAATCCCTCGTACCTACCTTTAAAATCTGATTAAGACTAACCAGCAATCAACCCTAAATCTACCTTACTAAGTTACTACACACTAGGTAACTTTAACCTTATCTACAACTTTTACTTACGAGTTTGTTTTTTAATGGTTCACTATATACCTATACCGAGGTTTTCCCAAGGAAAAAATGTGAACAAGATTCAAAAGGTTCGGCAACGCGGTCAGTAGCCTCTGACATCAGGTTACAGTTACCGCTTACCATCAGGCGGGGCATTGGTCTGTTTGCCACCGTCGTGGTATAAAAAATATACCTAGTATATAATTAAACTAATTCTTTCTTTCTTGCAAAGTTTCGACGAGGACTCAAAGATGACAACAACAGACAGTTGCAGTTACAACACGCCAGGCTCAATAAACGGATGGCACAGTCCTGACAACTCCTCACAGTACCACAATGGTGCAATATCAAAAAACATCAATTATTACAACGGGTACCAAGAAAAAGAAAATTACAGTCGAAGTGAAAAAGATGAGGAAAAGTGCTCGCGTTCACCTAAAAATATAAATCTTGTCAATGGAATAAAAAATATTAATATTAGTAATGGTGTGGTTCCTAAAAAGGCTCAAAGCAGACAAAATTCTCATGATGAAGTAAATGGTATAGATAAAAAAGGTAAACAGCCCACTACCTATACAAGATTATAATTAGTAATTTCAAATATTATCTGAACGATATTAATTAACCTGACCTGTTACGTTTTTCAGGTGCGATTTCTAGTCCAAGTCATAATAGTTCTGGTAGTTATGAGGGTTCACCAAATAAAAATAAGGCAAGTTATAATTTAAAATAAAATCATCCAAAGTAAAACACAAAATATGCATTATTTTATCAAGATTTTTATATATTTCAGTTGTCCATGGCTAGTGCCGGACAAGGATCACCTCTTAGGTCTCAATTAGCTTTAAAATTAAAACCTAACACACCTAAGAAAAGTGCTCCTACACCTAGTCCTTCTGTGCAGGTAATATTTTTATTTAATTTTTTTTCAAAGTAGAATGATTCATATTTTCTTAACATTTTTTTATTTTTTTATCTGTTTATATAACCCAAATGTCAAAATTGTCAATGTCAAATCATGAAATCACCTGACCTGAATAATGTTTACCTTTTTTTACCCGCCAAAGTATTATTTCAAATTATCAGTGAAAAATCGAGTGATATTCAGATAAGATTAAGCCAGAAATTTCTTGCGCGTAAAGTTAAACAACAGAAATATAATTTCAGTGTTTACTGTGCGATTTCAAGTCAACATGTCCGCGGAAATTAGAGGAACATATAAACCGTGCTCATTTTGATCTTACAAGTCCATCTGTGAATGCTAATGCTAACTCGGAGAACCCGACTTTGGGGTTGACGAATCCCACGTTGACACTGGACAACCCCACGCTAGCGCTGAGCGCAATGGCAATGTCTCCAGGACCCCACAGCTCGTCGTACCAGTGCCCTATTTGTGAAAGAGAATTCGCTCATGCCAACGAAATTGAAGTTCATGTGAATGTAGAACATCGAGATATTTTGAGTCCACAGAAAGCTGTGAGTATTATAATTTAAATACCATTGGACACATTTAAATTCATAAATTTGCACTATAAATAAAATATTAATTGGTTGAGCATCATTTGATTTTGTAAATTTGCCTTAAAAACTCTTCATTGTTAGCAAAAGACACTTAATAGAGAAGTGTTTTGATTATACGAGATAGTTATTATCATCATGCTATAAAGTACTTTCTAATTCATTGATACCTTTATAGACTGTTTATCCTTTTTGATAGTCATTCTGCAGAGCCAAAATTTCAAGCAATATTAATCCTACAACCAGTACATACATAATTAATAAAATCAGTATCACTGCAGGTAATGCATGAGCATATGCTTAAAAGTACAGAAAGGCAAAGAATAATAAAACAAACTTATTATTTTCCAAGGACCAAGTGGACAATGCATCATGTGATGATGTGGTGATGATGGAGGAGAGTCCTGTCAGCAACTGTCCCGTCTGCTGCCAGCCACTGCCTCTGTCACAACATGAACTAGTATGATAATAAAAATTTAAGCAACCCATTAATGGCCCACTGCTGGACACGGGTCTCCCCTATCTAGAGAGCTAGTATGTAGATGGTGGATCAGATGTACCCTTAGAATTTCTTCTTGGCTATGTGGACTTCCAACCCGCACTATGCCAGCGTGTGGGGATTTTGGTCTAAACCCTCTCAATAGATAGAGCAGAGGAGACCCGGAGCCCAACAATGTGACATTAATGTGTTGCTGATGATATTAAGGAGTTCTCACAATGTTTTCCTTCACCATTTAATGGTTAATATTTATTTTTATCAGTACATATATATGTACATTTTTCTCAAGGATGTCAACTTTTATCAACAGTAATTCAAACAATAGTTAACATTTTGACTAACATGATAGCCGACACAATAAATATCTATTGTTTGGGAGTTATCAATAACAAGCCAAAAGCTTTCATTGTTTCTTTAAATTGTATTATTATTATTATATGTAGTAGAAATGGCAGGCAAATTTAAACCTTTTAAGGTTCAAGTTAAAGTTCAAATTTTATTACCATAGAATGCTTTTCTTTTTTTTTTACCACATTTACACAACGCCATCTAGTCCCAAATTAAGCAATTATATTTGCTTGTGTTATGGCAACTAAACAACTGATATACTACTTAAATATATTTTTTTTTTTGTAAATACATACATATTATAGATAAATTACACCCAGACACAGAACAAATCTTTATGCTTATCACACAAAGTTTTGTCCTGGGTGGGGATCGAACCCACGACCTTCGGTTTAGCAGTCAGGGTCACTAACCACTAGACCAACAGGCCAGTCTGCTGATTATAAACTTATTGTTTCAGATACAACACATAGAGGAACACTTTGAGAGAGGCGAGGAGTATGGTGCCACATCAGGTCTGAGTGCAGCAGAGAGAGAAGCTCAGAGGAACAGGGAAGAACATGAATTTCAATTGTTGAGAGTAAGAATATTTTGTTTATGACGTTCATAAGTATCATTCAGATGGTTTTAACCACATACAATATCAGTGGTTTTAGCGAAATGAAGTACTTATTTAACTTTCATTAAATATTGCACCCGTAACACTGACTTCCAAGGGACCTACCACACAGAACGCGTTCTGATTCACTGTTTTGTATAACCAGGACAAAGCAATATATCACAAGGATTACAGAATGCCAACGCTTGAACACATTCTGTGTGACAGATCTCTGCTTCACAGATTTCCACCTATACTCGAACAGGAATGTATTTAGAATAAACAACAACAACATTTGGGTATTTTTTTAATATCTATTTTTCTAAAGCAAATTTCCTCAGGAATCTGATCTTAATCAGATGTGTTTCTGGGATGATGATGGGAGTTTCCTGTTAATGGAGTATCTGGTTCTTTTTTCTTTTAATAGGTTAGCTGTGTATGTTTTTAAGTTATGTGTAAATATTTTATTGAATAAATAAAATTTATAGTAAAAGTCAATTAAAATAAAAATTCAAAACTAACAATTTGACAGTGATTTGCTTACAAATATTCTCCTTTTATTTGGGACTGAGTATAGGAAAAGATTCAGGGTTTACCCTACTTGTAATTATCATTTATACTCTATACAAATAAATATAATTGGAATGTCTGTTTGTAATATTAAAATAACCACTTTTTACTACATGCATATAAATGTACATACGGTACATATACCAAAATAATATTTTAAATTTTTTGTCTGTCTGTTTGTTCCGGCTAATCTCTGGAACGGTTGGACCAATTTGACGGGACTTTCACTGGCAGATAGCTGATGAAATAAGGAGTAACTTAGGCTAATTTTTTGTTAAAAAAATTCTAAAATGATTATAAAAAAGTAATGTTGCTTTTGTTAAATTCTACGCAGACAAAGTCGCGGGCACAGTTAGTTTACAATATATTAGAAACACTACGCAGTGACTGTGGTCCATAATACATTGTAGATTTTAATTTCTGTATGAATAAACTTTATCATCCTAATAACTCAAAAATAATCGCAGGCGCAGTACGGTATGGAAGAAGATGACGACGAAGGCTACACGCACAGAGCGACCAACAGTCTGAAGCGTGCCGTGTACAGTGGCGCCTTGTCAGTGGCGGGGTACTACGAGCGCAGTCTGGGACTGAGGCGAGCGGCCGCCTCCGGGACTGACACTGGCTCTTCTAGGACTAGTGGTGGGTAGAAAATAAAAATCATTCCACTAGCTTTGTCTTCTTCTTCTTATCGTATGGGCTTGAGGCAAGACCCGAGAAGAAGAGAGTGTTGGAATTTATCAAGTCGCCTAGAAGGCTTCCAATTTGACTTAACGACTACCACAATAAGTGATAACCGGGACCAACTGCTTTACGTGCCTTCCGAAACATGGAGACGCTCGAAAATGAAATTGCCTCAAACGGTCACCCATCATGGCCATGACCTTGCCGAACGTTGCTTAACCTCGATGATCTTAACGTACATCTCAGTACCACAATGCTACGAGCGTTAAGTGCAAGTATTTTTAGATTTTTTTTATTACAATAGAACATTAGTTCATTTTTTGTTTCTCCATTTTCAACAAGTAACTCGCCTCGTTTTTCACACAATACAAGTTTTTCTCCTTTCATCTTAGAATGGAAAAACAGATACAAAATTAATTTTTACACAGAAACAGACTCAAGTAACATCCATATAATTATAGTATACAATAAAGTAGCTTCCCCTGTATATATGCTTAGATCTTCTAAACTATGCAACTGATTTAGATCTGTTTTCACCAATAGATAGAGTGATTCTTAAGGAAGGAGTATGTAAATAATTTTATGAAATATATTGTTTATTTATTGCAGGTCTTCTAGAGAGGATAGCTCAACTAAATGCTCAGAACCCGAGTATAGTGAAGACTTACCTGTGTAGCGCAGTGGATCATTATGCGAGCACGTACGGCGATAGGGGGTGGGGTTGTGGTTATAGGTGACTACCATTTGTTTATTAATTCATTAGTTTTTATAAGGTTACAAAAAGCATGTATTTCCACCGATAAGGGACGGCCTTAAATTACGTCACAAATTTTATGATTGTTATCGATGATTTGTGGAGGAACCCTAAAGAGTAGTTGCTGCTGCATTACAAACTGCTACCAATGCTTCCATCAAATTCTGCATTGTCCACTCAAATACGCATGAAAAAAAAAAATATGTATATCAGTATGGGGTTCTTTAAAAAAGGAGTGAATAGGTTTCTTAAGGGTCGGCAACGCGCTCGTGATGCCCCTGGTGTTGCAGGCGCCCATAAGCTACGGTAACCGCTTACCATCAGGCGGACCGTACGTCTGTTTGCCACCGTCGTGGTATAAAAAAAAAAAAAACATATTATAAAACTGTATTATCTTCTGAATATTATAATTTTTGACATGCCGGAAATATTAAGAGCGTATTTTAAATATTGACTATTGACGTCCTTGGCCTAGGTAATAAGAAATTTACTCAATTGAAATTAAAAAGAAACATAATTCATGTGGGTTAAATGAAGGTTATGATCAATTTCTAACCTTATTATAGCTAAAATACGGTTCAAAATTACTAGATATAAATTCATTAAAGTCCTCCAACAATTTGAACCGTTGACAGAAACATGCAGATGGTGCTATCATCCCTGATGCGACACCCGCAGTACATGTCGCTGCTCAGTTGTACGACGGAGCGCGAGCCCGAGCGCGACTTCGACTGCGTGCCCTCCATACCCAGGCTCCAGTTGCTGGTCGAGCGAGCCTGGCAGATGGGGTTTGATACACAGGTATTTATTATACAGGTAATATACAGGTACAATATACAGGTATCCGAAAGACTGTATCCTGCACTTTTCTTGGACCCAATCTTGAATATAGTCCGTCTAGGAATTCGTTTAAAATAGTTAAGAATTGTCCGTACAGTGAAGGTCCGTACAGTGGAGGTCCGTACAGTGGAGGTCCGTACAGTGGAGGTCACTACCCCATTTCAACCCGTGGGTGTCGTGCAAGGTGACTAAGGGGTAACCTTAAACAATAAGAAGACTGCGAGAAAAGGAAAATTTCGAAACAAAACCTTATACTAACCCGTCTAGCCAGTATAGTAGGCTAAATTCTCTCAAAAATGTTTGGGCCGAGTTGTACTGAAATTAAATCTTGTTTATTCATATAGGTTTCAAAGTAACTATTATGAAAGTCACAAGTTAAGAATGTAACAGGATATCCGAAAATTAGTATCAGCAAATTTGTCTATGACCAGTCCGCTGACGGGGTGGAGCTATGAGAAGGACTGACAAGAAACTCAGGCCAGTCTTCTTAAAAGCCAGATTATTTATTATTAAAATTAGATATAATATGTTATAATAATACTCTTTAATATTCACAGGGCTCAGAACAGCTCGGTTCAAAGTTATACAACACACGAAAATGGATAGGTGCTTGTGAAGTTGTGACTGTTCTATCGTCGTTAAGGATAAGGTAAGCTTACTATAGCCTATGTTTATGTATGGTGCAACTAAAGGCCTCTATAGACAACTGCTTAGAGCAGTCGGCGCAGTGGTCGGTGTATGAAGAATTTTATATTGAAACTGCAGCGAACGCTTGAATCTGTCGGCACTAGCTAGGTACTCTAAGCTGTCCATCTATTGAGGCTTTAAATTATTTTAACTGCACAGTTAGCCAATTGGTTTAAATGGTGCAACACGTCATTAGAACCGTATTGAGTTTTGGAAGTTAGATATTTGTCTCAAGTGGAGGACTCGGGACAAATATTTGTGTGAACCACATAATTAAGTTTTGAGTTAAAAATGCAAAATTTAATTCTAATTCAATTTCTAATACTTTCTTGATGTCTACTAACCAGTTAAAACAGAAATAACTGAAACTACACATAAAACACTTTTTTTTAAATTATTATGCAACAGGTCTACGACACGTATTATATTTAAGGAATATGAAATACCTTATTTATTTGCCCGACGTTTCGATCGAATTACACCGACCGTGGTTCCTTACATGTGTACAGTCGAGTCTATTAATATATTGGCACCATCATTAGATATTTTTGTTGAAAACTTATTGCATAATACATACAGCATATTTTATTGAACCATTCACATGAGGACATTATTTGATCCATAGGTTCTATAGTATTTATTGAGCTTTTCAACGCTCACAATATTTTGAATCCTTGATGGTGCCAATATATTAATGAACTCGACTGTACAAGTCGCGAAAGTTTAAAAGATTTTACTTTTTTTAATTTAATTTTTGTATTTTTTTTTAT
Source organism: Laspeyria flexula (assembly GCA_905147015.1). Classification (NCBI taxonomy): domain Eukaryota; kingdom Metazoa; phylum Arthropoda; class Insecta; order Lepidoptera; family Erebidae; genus Laspeyria; species Laspeyria flexula. Next base: position 1,887,649 of record LR989964.1, on the reverse strand, counting down.
CTTGTTTTACATTTGCACCGGCTGGTTTCATATCTGCATCGCCCAAGGGTTGAATGATTGGCATTAAGCCTTTGGAATGCCTTTGGCATTAAATCATGAAAACACAAAATGTTTGTATGGTCCAGATGTCAGTTGATAGACTTCCACAAGCCGACGAGCGCGGACGGCAGTCACCCCGCGCTGTTCGACTGGGTGCTGCGATACTTCCAGGACGACCCCAACGGGTTCAAGGCGCCCCTCTACTTACAACATCAAGGTAAAGTTATTATTATATCATATTATTAATATTATTCGATTCCCGGGTCGGGTGAATATGTATTGGGCTTTTCTATCATGAAATTCCAGTATTGAGATTTTCCCGGAGTTTGGTAAACAAATGTTCCCGGTTGATGACAATAGGCTCGCCCCCTATTTCATGATACCAAACATAGCTGGCGAAATGTGGGTGTGAAACACCTCTGCCTACCCCTTCGGGGAAAAAGGCGTGATGCTATGTTATGTTTATCAGCCCAATGATATCCACTGCTGGACATAACCATCTCCTAACATGCGCCATAACACTCGGTCCTTCACCTTCCGGATACAGTCCGACCCAGCGACCTTTTTCAGATCGTCGGCCCACCTAGTTGGAGGGCGTCCTATATTTGCTGAGTCGTGGTTTAAACGTGACTTAACAGACGTTTCGGAAGACTGTCTTTTTGAACATAACATAACATAGCATCACGCCTTTTTCCCCGAAGGGGTAGGCAGAGGTGATTCACACCCACATTTCGCCAGCTATGTTTGGTCCCATGAAATAGGGGGCGAGTCTATTGTCATCAACCGGGAACATTTGTTTACCAAGCTCCGGGAAAATCTCAATACTGGAATTTCATGTTAGAGAAGCCCAATACCATTTTCACCCGTCCCGGAAATCGAATCCGGGACCTCTTGCACAGCAGTCGTATATACTTCCCGCTGCGCCACCGAGGCAGTTTTTTTGATCATAACAATCTTCTAATTCGTCATCATCATTATCATTTCAACCCATAAACATCCCACTGCTGGGCACGGGGCTCTTCCAAATATTTTGAAGGGAATTTAGCCTACTATATACTCACGCTGGCCAGATGGGTTGGTATAGGGTTTGTTTCGAATTTTCTTTTTCTCACAGTACTTTTGTTTGCTTAAGGCTCCCTTATGTAATTACAATGTATTTTTCAGGTCATTCTAGAACAATAATAGGCTATGAGAAACATAAAGATGGTAAAGCGACGCTACTCGTGTTGGATCCATCGCATTCGCCTGCTCAAGTGAGTGTGAAAATAACTTTTTATGTATATACTTATGTGTGCACATTCGACGTATACCAAATGCGTATACTGAACTTGGCTTATTTAGAACTACGGTAGGGGTTCTTAAAAAAATTGTGAATAGATTTTTTAAGAGTCGGCAACGCGCTCGTGATACTCTTGGTGTTGTAGAAGCCTATAGGCTACGGTAACCGCTTACCACTAGACGGGTCGTACCGTCTGTTTGCCACCGTCCTGGTATAAAAGAAAACCTATACAACTAAATGAGATAAATTGTAATTCAAAATAAGATGCCGGCTATTAAATTGCTCAATATTTCAGGTGATGTCAGATTACATCGATACTTATTATCATTACAAGATTACTGTTACTGATATCTAACTGCTGGGCTAAGGCTTCTCCCATAATTTCCATGTTTTTCTATTAGGATATTTGTCTTTTTCATCACGTCATCCTTTTCGTGGTCTGCCCCGCCGACGACTTGCTCTCTCGGCACTATGTGATGATAATTTTGGCCCACAAATCATCAGGCATACGTAGACGGGGTCATCCAAATCATAATTTATTTTAAAATTTAAAAAATAAAAGTAATTGTGTAGGTACGTGCGGTAGTATGCGGGGGCGCGGCGGGGAACGTGGCTGGCGGGGTGGCGGGGGGCGCGGCCGGTGCGTGCGCGGCGGCGCTGCGGCTCCTGCGGCGCGGGGCCTCCGCCCTGCGCGCCAAGCAGTACCAGCTGCTCTGTGTCAACGGGGTCATGCAGACTGACCAGGAGTATGAGGTACGGTACACCATTGATAGCTTATTCCTCATAATTTATAAAAACAGAAATTTCCTAAAATAGTCGAGCCATCCTCAAGCCATACATAGATTTAAATACTAACTATTACATTTTGCAATTAAAAAAAAAGTTTTGAATAAACTTTTTTGTTAAACTCAATCTTTTTTATATTCCAGGCTAGCAAAGTTCTCCAATCGGTGCGCATTCCATAGGACAGGTGAACGGGGCCGGCCCCCTACTATATATATCTGCTTCAAACTATATATTCTATATATTCACGACTAACGCAACACGGGACTGCAGACATCGTGGTGTATAGCTCAATTCATTTGCGTGTCTTTAGTCAAATATCCTTTTCCATTTATAAATATGATTTAATACAAAATGGTTAGTAAAAATATTTTGACAGATATCTGACGAGCAAGTGGCGCCATCTATGTTACTTGAATTTATGTTGCCACAGTAAAAAAATCTGTTTAAAATAAGTATAAGAAACAAACTTAGTTTTTTGTTAAATAAGTTTTGTAAAATAATGATTGTAATTATAACTTAAAAGTTTAACAATGATTAAACCGTCTGCAATGTGAAGTAGTGCTGAATTTAAAATATATGTATTATTTAAAGGAATAAAAACCACTACTATAAGCATAAAATTGCATTTAAAATAATAATTATAAATGATATCCACCCTTGGCTGGAAAGGAATGTGTATTGAAAAACCATTTATTCAATTTTAAACCTTAACCAAAACAACAAAAGAAACATTTGCTTTAACCTACGAATATCATACAACTTTTTTTTGTATTAAAAGCGATTGACATTCCTTTGACAGAGTAAAATTTATGTGTTGTTATAATTGCAATCATTAATGTTCATTTATTAAATTACTTTCATAATATTTCAGCTTATACTAGTGCCTGATCTGATATTATTTAAATAATTACTAGCTTGCACCTCTGCCTACCCTCTTGGGAAAATAATCTGCTATGCTGTTATTTTTCAATCTAGTAATCTTTCTAAATTTTTCATTGAGAATTAAACACATATAAAGGCACTGACCTAATATTGTTTTAGGAGAAAAAATCGATTAAAAGTATGAATCAACAAAATTATAATATTTTCACTTAAATTTTATTGAAACCATAACGTCTTCACAAAATATTAGTACCTATACAAAAGTTAAAATTTAAATATTTAATTTATATTTCAAACGTGAATAAAAGTTAAAAATCATTTTAAACAATGAATATTTGCTTCAATATTTAATAAAGCTTTAAAAGCCAATTATAACTACGAGTTATTATTATTTCAACCTAATAACCGGCGGACAATTAAGCACAATGTTAGTATCGGTTTATTTCTCATTCCCACTTAATAATAATAATATTCTAATATAATAATATTAATAATATTCTACCACATTCACACAGCACCATCTAGTCCCAAAGTAAGCAATTATATTTGCTTGTGTTATGGGTACTAAACAACTGATATATTACTTAAATACTTTTTTTTTTTGTAAATACATACATATTATAGATAAATTACACCCAGACACAGAACAAACCTTTATGCTCATCATACAAAGATTTGTCCTGGGTGGGGATCGAACCCACGACCTCCGGCTTAGCAGTCAGTGTCACTAACCAGTAGACCAACAGGCCAGTCAAATCAAAAGAAGAAAAAAAAAAAGTCAAAAGTCAAAAATTATACTTATTGGTATAATTAATAGTATGAGTGAGAGAGATGTATCATGTAACGAACACCCAAAAAGCTCGAGACTTAAAAAAAATCTATTAGCTCTGAAGTTTAATTTATCTTAGCAATATTACTTGCTTATCAAATAAATAATAGTCAAAAAAAAAATCATGAAAAAAAGGATAATCATTAAAAATTATTGTCTAGAAACTTTTGAGCCCAGCAATGATAAATTTACATAGATACAATTATTAATATTATTAAAAGTTGTTTATGGTATTGTGTATCAGCTGTGTAAAAAATATAAAACATCACAGCTTTTCTGACAATTATGGAATATCAGTTAATTAACAAAAAAAATAAAAAATATGTCTATAGTCGCCTTATTATGACCATAAACCGATACTAAATTGTACCTATAATAGATCCAAACCTTATTATAATATATTAGGAACCATAAAAGATAGTTTTGTACCAAATTAGCCATCATGAAACATCTAGACATAGTTGTAAACAGTTAATTATAGAAAACCATCCGCTATCGCCTTTTAATATTAAGGCCTCCGCTTAGAATTAGCAAACAACCCTAGATTTTTGACATTTCCAATTTCTTTCTACGATCACATAAAGACTACTTCTCACGGTGCATGATATTCAGAATGGTCTGTAAAAACGGCAATTTTTTTGCCATATACTGCGATGCATATTACACGCACCGTAGAAAGCCAGTAGGTGATTAGGTCGCTCATTTAACAAATGTTTTCGATCACTCTGAGTGTCATAACCTCAATAGAAAGGAGTTGTAACGTTTAGCTCACTGAAATCCAGTATAAATTGAGGCTTGCGCAGTATGGTTTAAATTTTTGGTCGATTTTTGAATCGAAATTGAGTAACGTTTGAAATTAGGTGTCGTCCTCTCTTATGACTCTTCTCCATCTTCCTCTGTCTGTGATCTACGTACAGTGAGTACAATCTTAACATTAATGACCTTGTTGTTTTCAAACCGCTTGATATATCGCACTTGAAAAATGTGTAAGTTGAGAAATGTTATTAGGCAATTTTAAAACTTAAGGTACTAGATAGAAGAAGGAAATTGCCAGACCGTGCGATATATATTCGGTATAATCTAGATTAATCATTCAGTGGCTTTTTAATACACGTTATATTAGTTTTTGCACACACGATAGTTCCTAAAGGGATTGAATAGTATATAGACGTTTGAAACGAAGAAGGTGCTCGATTTATTTTTATTGTATTAAGCACAGCTTGTACACGCTAAATCCGATGTTAAAAATTAAAATTTTAAATCATGTGTTATCGTGTTTATATTGTGATAGTGTGTTATATAATGTTATATAACATCACGATGATGCTGATGATAAAAAACAGCTTGAAAACTATTACAGAAAAAAGAATACTAAGATATTTAATTGTATTCCTGTCAATATAACAGTTTATCACAATGTTACATTCATCACACTAAAAATAAATGGTCATTCTTAATCAGTTAACTGAGTCAGTATAATTAGCTCAATGTATAGCCGAATTATGTGTAAAATCAATAATTAAATGACTAAACTTGTTTAGAATGACCGATCTAAGATTGGCTTATATACTTCTCCTTTACATAATAACGTTTAAATATCTTGTTAATTATGTCAATTATAAATCTTACAAATTTTCTTCATGTAAAATGTCTTTTTTGTTGTTTATATCGTCTTATAAGTGTTGTTTGACCAAATTGTTGTTTAAGTGGTTGAATTGTTGTATATTATTTCTAGTTCTATTTAATATTGTGCAATCGATTTGTTTAAGTCTGTGATGTTTTAAAATCAATATTTTTTAAATTAAATTTGTCTCAATATACTCTTTCTTAATTTGAGATATAATATTAACAAATTATACCTTCACTTGAGTAATGCAGCTGCCTTGGTCATAAGTTAAATCTCCACACGGACACATTAATAAATTGTATGATCTCCAAATAAGACTATGTTTCCTGTGACAGTGCTTGTTACTTATCGAAAAAGTCAAATCGCACTATGAACTTATTTATCTGACAGAAGGTTATATTTTGTTGACCTTCTATCTCAAATTTCACTGTAAAAGGTATAGTAGTTGATGCACGTGCATATCTTTCGTTGTCAATTTAAATATAACAGTTTATCACAATGTTACAAAATTATGTTACATTTTATCACAAAGTTATATAACAAACTAAAATTATCACAAAACATCACCGACTTAAACAAATCTTTTAACATTGTACGAATTATTATCGTAAATTGTAAAAGTTTAAATGTGACCTGATTAGGTATTTTCTTTATTAATTGGTGTTATTGAATGTTGGGAACAAAAAAAGAAGGGTTTACGGTTGAGAACATAATGTGATGATAACGGCTTGATAATTATCTAATGATTATTAAAAACAAAAACAATAATATGATTAAATAAGTCCCACTATTTGAAAATCCAACAAATACACTTCTAGCACCTTTCACTGCTTAATTCAATTAATAATTTAATAATAACTCATAAACATTTATTTTCAAATAACTTTAACCAATCCTAGTCAGATCAATTACAAAATATTTTTAATAAAACAGTTTTTTGCGTCGTCATAGTTAACTAATCACATAGCTATAGTCGAATAGTTGGTCTACTATAGCCTAATAGTCGATCAACTCGTCTAATAGTCTATTAATAATAGTCGATCGACTATATCAATCGTCACAGTTCTCTAGTTTGATGACTATAGTCAGACAACTTATTAAATCGATCTTATAGTCGACTAGTTGATTAATTTAATAAGTTATTCGACTATAGTCTTAATTAGTTGATGGTGGTCAAATAGTCTATCTACTTTAGTCGATTTGTATGTACATTCGACTACAGTCTATTTAATCGTTAAACTGCAGTTTACTATTTGAAGGACTAGCTATAGTCAGACAATAAACTTGATCAATTAGTCGATAGTCAACTAGTTGATCAATTACGACTCGACTAAAGTCATATAGTCGATCAATTATTCGATAGTCAACAAGTTGATCAATTACGACTCGACTAAAGTGTTATAGTCGGTCAACTATAGATAACAATAGTAAGTAATAATGAAATAGTCGATTAAACCGTTTGTTATTGGCGTGCAGCTAGCGGTGGTGATATATGCTTTAGTACAAAAAGCTAAGATTAAGTCAGTTTGTGCTGTTGGTATATTTAGTTAGTTATTGTAATATTAGTTTTATTAGTACAGACAGACAGTTTTACGAAGACTTTGTTATGATTATGATGGGGATACTGCATACTGACTGGGTGAAGTCAATGTTTATTTATTTAAACGTATTATACATATGTTTTAAGGCAGACTTAATGCCAAAGGCTTTTTGTATAATTCGATCTAAAGTGTAAATTATAAGGAAGTGGTCTCGCCATTTTAATAAAGCTAGAAAAATAGTGTTTTTTGCTTTTAGTGAGGTAGTTTTGAATGGCTTCTGTTTACGACTTAGGGTTTGGCGTTCTTTTATTTTGAAACAGGATAATTAAAGCTATACCAAATTTGAAGTAGTTCCAAAGATATGACGCTAGATTAAACGGACGTCAAAGTCACATCATGAGGGTACCTTTTTATTACGGAACATAAAAAAGCTTAATTGACCAAGGTCAGTTTCAGTTGATAACCCAGTCCAGGTTACGAAAAACGTAACAACTGCATTGTAAGTACAGAGAAAAATAAATCTAAATATGCAATTTTGGATACGTATTCTGCGTAGGTATTTTGGTCTAATAAAAGACGTTGTATATTTGTTAATATGGACTTATGCCCAAGAAATCTGATTTTTTTTTTCTTGTTTCGTAATAAAGTCTTCGATAAACTGTCTTCTATTAATTAATAAACCCTAGTCATAATTGTATTCGAAATTTTATTTAAACAACTGAGAGTTTTAATAATATTATTATTTATTAACTCATATAATCTCAACTTTTTAAAGTCAAAATCATCATTAGCTACCCATTTAATGTCCCACTGTTGGGCTCGGATCTCCTCTCTTCTAGAGAGCTGATCTTTTTGATTTTTTAAAGTAAAATATTTAAAATGATTGACACTTCTCGATAATGTTTTAAAAATATGCTCACTAATGGCGCTTAGAAACAAGCGACGCTTTCTTTTCAAAGGGCATTTTCTTTAAAATTAAAAACCTATACACGAAGCGGTTTTAGAATAATTAGATTTCCAAAATCGCAAATAATGAAATATAAGTTATTCAATATTCTTATCGAAAATGTTTATAGATAAACTAACATAATTAGGCCGCTTAATAATAAATAATATTATTTTACTCGCAGTTGTTTAAATAATGTTTCATTTTTAATTCAATTAATATTAAAATGCACTCATTCATGTGATATTTACTGAATATTAAATCACACTAATAATTCATGTTTTATTCATAATTATTGTGCGGGAAAATATCGACATTTTTACAATAAAAGTTATTCCAGCGTAAATATATGTCGGTATTTTTAGCATTACTAAGTATATTATTAAATGTAAAAATGCTTACGTTTCACTTATGTATTGATAGATAAAAACCTGTGATAAGACGTACGTCTGTTCACTACACACACTGTAAGGTCTACTCGCAAGGAAAATTACGGGAAATTACGCTATTTCAGTACTTTAACAACATCCGAAATGTCTTCAAGTCCTTTTAAAATAAAGAAACAACTGTAAGTATATTAAACGTTTGCCACCTTATTACAAAATGCGGACTAAGCATTAAACCAAGTTTAAATTGACAACTTTGACACTAAAACAAAGGCTTATGTCAATTTAAACCTGGTTTAATAGTTATTACTTATTGTAATAAGGGGGGCGATCTTTAAAAAAGATAATTTGACTGAAACCAAATCAAGATGGAGGATACAAAATTACGTTTCGCTATCAATCGAGCGATTAAATGCTTATTTAAAGGTATCAAATTTAATAATATGTACCTAGCAAATCATCAAATGTATCTATTGGTCCAAGGGTTCTGACGCTTACTATCAGTTAGTTAAAGTAAGAAGTAACTTAAGTAAGAACACCTATTCATGCTAAAGCACTAACTACTTAGTTATTTTAAGTATAAATAGTTACCTATAACGTAACGTTTTTTTAGTCGTATAGAAAAATCGTTTCTTTTTTAAATGTTACAAATAGTTTAGAGTTAAATTAGTATTGCGATTAGTTTAGTTAAGATTTATTAGTTTGAGATAATGTTAACAAGAGCCTTGCACGACCATTGGCGAATAAACTAATCGTAATCGTACTAATTTAACTCTAAACTATTAGTAACATATGCGAGTTACCGGAAAATATTTTTATATCAGTTTCTACATAGCTGTTTTTTTAATTTTTTTAGTTCGATAGATACGAGCCTGCTAATAAAGCGAAGAGCTGTAATTTTCCATGTGATTAGAAATCGGAGCTGTAATCAGTCACCATGCCTTGTATCGGTAGTGAGGGAGCGAGAGCTTCGTAGGAACAGCTAGGCTGTGCTAACATGTAATGTTTCTTCAATAAACATATTGTAAGTTACCCATTTGTGTGTTTTATTTATTACTTGATTTTGAGTATCACAGTGACGTAGCAGTTAAAAGTGACGTAGATTCGATTCCTACACGAGACAAATATTTGTATTTCAAAGGTATTTGTTTCGAGTCTGAGTGTAGATAGTTTGTATCCGTTAATAAAATTGTAAGTTTGTAAAGTCACATACTGGGCTTTTTCCAGTCCGGGCTTTGTTATAAAAAAAAATGTAAAATTTACTCGATGCCTCAAGCAATAAAGTACATTTTAGGGCTTCAGTGGTCTTAAAACTAAGAAAAAGGATTTTATTTTGGTAAAATCTTTATTTTCAAAAAAGAAAATGGTTCACAAAAATTACAGAGCTGTCATAAGACATAACAAATTGTTATCTTTTCACATGCATTAATATAATTATGTTCATACATAAATATTGCCTTAACAATGAACACTCATTCTTGTATGAAATCGTCATACTTTATATATCTCAAGTGCACTTTTGAACAGAAAAGCATTTTCAAACTGACATTTTTATACATTATGTATTTTGATTACGGTGCAAAGGAAATCCGCCTGTTAGGTACTAGCAAACAAAATCGCCAGTATGAAAATGCTGTAAATTGAATTACATATTTATCGTAACAAAGTAAAGAATTAAAGACATAATTATAAACAAGGACACAGACACCAAACAATCCTTTTTCCATGGTATTAGAAACAGTGATAGCATGAAAATTGCTTTTAATTATGTTTATAGACTTAATAATCGGGCTGAAATGGATATAGACCAAAATTTGACAATCTTAGAAGTCTGTTTTTGAAAAACCAAATAAATAATAAAAAGAATTGGATTATTTTGAAATGTTTATATAATATATTGCCACTGTCATTGACACAAGAAAATATTTTGGCCCGGGTTTAGTTTATTACAATTCAATTGATACAAATTACTCCAAAAGCGCATCTCTTGATATATGATTCATATCATCTTTGTCTTATATATTTATTGCCGTACATACGAAGCATAAGATTACTTGCAAAATTGGTTAAAATTATAATACAATTGTCTTCCATACAAAAACATCTTAATTCATTATATTAAAATAAGCACTTTGCTAATAGCTTGCAAAGCATATGATATAAATAAAATACCAATCAAATAACGAAATAGGGTCTTTGCACACATATTACTTAAGCTTTCATTCCGTAACGTGTAGGAAGAGGTTGCAGAATATCTTTTACAGTAACTTTATAATTCATGAAGTCACAAATACATGAATGGAGGGCTTTATGGGCAACAGTTCTACAAAATGAATTGAAGTCAAAGTCGTGAAAATCTATACAAAAGCAGCATGTCTACAAAAACCCCTGTCGTATCCAACAAAAATATTTCTGAAATGTTCAGATTTCATATTTTGTTCCATTACAACCTTATTTAGCGTGAATTCATTTACTTAAAATAAAACTACTTCAAAAGACATTTTTCTAATCAAAAATCTATTTTGAAAGCAGTTACTTAAATTAAAATACTATATTTTAAGATTAATAAAAGATGTTTTAATGTCACTTCTCTTAAATCAAATCGAAAAGGACTAGTTAAAGTACCAATGTTTGACTTTGGCCCAAATTAATAACAAAAGAAATTCATTTTGACTAATGATTATGAATAGTGGGCTTTTTTAATACAATACGACTTGCATACCGCATAGGATTCGATTCTTTGATACGTCTAGAGAAAATCCACCCACCCTAAGATTAACGCTAAGGCAGTGCCGGATTTATATTTTTATGAGTGTAGGCTACTTTATTTCCGCCGCCCCATGTAGGTAGATACCTTTCTAAAATAATATTTTTCCATTTGTAGTACTAACTAACTGAGCCCTTTGGTTAATGTGTACCTATTAATACCTCATAGTAGAAAAACGTCGTTAGACAAGGCGTGTTCCTTGAAATTTTTGAAAATTCGTTATCTTCTGAAATCAAGTGACCGTCCTCTGAAATCTGCCGCCCCTAGGCCGCGGCATATACGGCCTATTTATAAATCCAGGACTGCGCTAAGGGTATGTCCGATCCACTAACTAGCATTGGATCAGCGTGTGTGGATTATGGCCTGAACCCTCTAATATTGAAAGAAGGCCCGCACTAATGCAATATTACTGGGTGTTGATGCTTTTTCATTTTTAATTTTTTATTTGCAAATATTCATAGAATGCGGTACGCAAACGGTAATGGCCGATGTTATAATCACCAAAGAAATACTTAAGCTAAAATGTCCTATCAAAATACCTGCTCAGATTTTTTAAGTATCACAACGCAAGGTCTATTTGTAAATTCTTCTCTGCATCACCCAAATGGTTGACTGGTAGAGAATGCCGGCGGCAGGCGGACTTAATGCCATTGCATTAAGTCTGCCTGTACATATTTTGTATGAAGTATTAAATAAATAAATAAATTGAACTATAATGACACGCAAAATACGCTCTTAAGTTTATTACTTTAGGTATATTTTTCTAGCAAATGACATATCATCGTTTGACCTAATCCGATTTTTTTTAACAAAGTCAGTAAATGCACATTAATTAGCTCTCTACTGATTTGGTTGTTAATGTCTGTTACTGTTGTTAGCCTACGTAATCCCACGGATGGGCAAACGTGACCGTGGTAACGCTATTGTATTAACATGGTCACAATTTGTTTGAAAAAAATAATTTACTAGATTTACTAACTTTTAGAACTTATTTTCAGTATGCCTTAAATTAGAGCAGATATTTTGCCAGTACTTTTAAATACATAAACATAATAATGTATAATACTAGAAGATATAATGTGTAGGTATATATCCACAGACAAGCTTAACTAACGTAATTATTATTTCGTTTATAAAATGTACTCTATGGACTTAGTTACCCTGCAATCGTTGGAAGGATATTGTGTTTTCTGTGGATTATACGGCGATGGTTAGAATAGACGGACCGTGAGGAAGAAATAATATCTAATAATTTAACTACGAAAAAAAAACTGACAAAAGTGTGATATGATGAATGAAAGATTGTCGCTTGCGAATGGCAGACATTAGACATAATATATATACTGGTCTATCCAGGCTAAGGTTGGCGGTAAACACGTCGTTATTAAAGGCATTTGGCATCGTTGGCCATACAAGCGTAATTATACAAGTATTTTGTAAATTTGTGATGAAAACTTTTTAGCGAAAATAAAATTTACTATAATTGTAAAACAAGAAATTCTTACAAATTAACAATTAAAATGTTTATGAATGTTATTTGGTCATGATATAAATAAAATCCGTCTATTCCAACAATAAATAAACAAAATGGACAAAAACAAAACGTTTACGAAATACTGATCGTAATTTAGGAACTAATATTAGCCGTAACGAATTCGAACATGTTTATAATCAGTACATTATAATTTTGAGAGCGTACGTGCCGGTACTGCGCTTAAGTATTTATACAAACATTCGTTTTAAACTATCATAAAATTAACCTTAAGTTGTTTATTTATTTAATTAATGCAGGCCATTCAAAAGACGTATAAAAAGCAATGAAGACACGAACTAATTTCGATGAACGATGTAAACAAATAAATTAATTATTATTATTGTAATAGTAAAATTGTTATTGGGCAAATTTCAACCTTACGATAATTAGGTAAGGTGAATTTTCCAGATGAAAATTTGTTCAACTTTTTACTTATTCATACGTCATTTAGATTTTAGTACCCACGACGCGAATGTTTAAATAAATAGCCTAAGTGCATCACCGTCTTAAAATAAAGAATAATAGCGAAAAACGCCATAGACAAACCTCTTTATCACAGCTGTTGAAATGCATACAGTACAATGCATTGTCCCTTGTAATAAAGCTAAGTGCGATCATGGCTTAGCGGTCAGTCCCATTACAAATGGCTTGCATAGAATTATATCTAGAAAGATAAACTTTAAACTGCAAATTGAAGCGACAATTGAAAATATGCTCTATTTTAGAAGTAATTAGAGCACATTTCAATTGGTTATTATGCCCACTGTTTAAAAGATTACACAAAGATTGTCAGATGGTCTTTAACAAGATTTCGTATCGAATGCAGTTCAAAGTATTGATTGGTTGATAGATAGCATAATTATACAACTGCATCTAATTCTTGTCAACACTTCAGCGTTTGCAAAACTGCAACTGGGCTATCGGTCAAATTTGCACAATAATTGAATAAGTCCAAATACAATATTATACAAACCATAGCTTAATAGGACCAACCTAATAATCTTAATATCTATGTCTTACGGTAAAAAAAAAACAAAGTAACGAGACTTGCCTATGGTCGGTAGCGAGCGGTATCCTCGCCGCTCTGGTATGCTATAATGGCCCTGATTTTTCCTAAACTCTCGACGTAAAAAAATAAATAAGATACTTATAAATACTTAATAAAATTATAATATACATCAAGAAGTTTTTTGTGTCTGTAATTGAGAGCATGAGAAGAAACCGCGGAACTGTAGAAAAGGCGTAGTGGATAGCCTGCCGTTAACATAGAAAAAATACATTCATTTCATTACAAGTTCATAACATTTTTTATATAATATAGCTCAGCATAGTGACTCCTCTTAGTCTGATTGAAAGCTAAAACAGGTGCCCAGATTGCACTACCAGGCAATGCCATACTGGCCCACACGGTTCTTCTTTACGCTTCGCTTGAAGGATCCCAATTTGTAGGAAAACTTACAGATTCCGAAGCAAAGGTTACACTATGGAACAGCAGTTAGTTAGGTTCGAAAAGTAATGTTGTCAAAAAGTAATTTGACAATATTACTTTTCGAGCTTTGCGTAACTGCCTATTCTGACATCTTCTATATTTTCAATGATCAAAATGGCGGCGACAAAGTTAAAATTTTTCCGTAAAGTTTACTTCCGAGGTCTGATATAAGATGTTGCAAACTCATTAGGTACACGTCGACGACTTGTAAGCTACGTAAAGATGTTATCTCAACTACAGACACACGTGTAGTCCTCAAGATTGGTCCCCGGATACATCCACCTTACATCTATCAGTACAATTTGGTAAGCGACCTACTTTTTACTAACACTGGTATTAGTTTTAATGTACATAATATTTACTAATTATCTCAGAAAAGGATGTATTTAAAGTTTTAAATAGCTTTGCAATTAATTTTGATTTTAATAAATTAACTGATTGAATTAACTGATTTAATAATTTAACTTTTTTATGAAATATAATTAATATTTATTGTATTTTATCGATTAAAAGTATTCAAGTCCATTACATTTTGCCCAATTGTATTCACATTGAAAAGTTCACATTGAAAAGTTGATTATAACGGTTTGTAAGGGAGACAATTACAAATATTATGAACACTATACACCATCTCACAAACGGCTCATATGTGCGCTTACCAAAGGGTTGGAGGACACACAAACTAACGTATATATTTAACGCAATACCGATCACATTAAGACGAATAAGTTCGTTATTACTGAAGATTTTTTACGCTAATAGATACATATTTATATTGCGCGTACGCATTCCGTTGAAAGATCATCGTATACGGTCGTTTGATACTACTAGCGCATAAAAAAGTCAGTGTGAAAACGTTGTAAATCTATAAAATGTGTTAATCAAGTTGATTTTACTTAGAAAATATTTTAACCAATAAACATCAAGAAATACGTGAAACAACAGTTTCTTTACTAAAGTTTACCAGTCCTAGATGTGGTCGGTATTACCGCATTGAACTTAACTAAAACTCATCGAAAATCACTGTGAAATTTTTTAGGTATATAAATTTGTAAATTACTTCAGAAATAGCATGCTATTGCCGATAAAATGACAAATGAAAATTCATCTTATGTCTTCATAAATTGAAGAGATTTTCATTTGTTGTTTCGTTGACTTGGGCTTTCTTAGAATGGGAATCAATTGACATAATGAGTGGCGCACAGTAATTTCCGATGGTGTATAACTCCATGATATTAAATACTAATAGATAATGAGTCGGGTTTCTTACGAACCGAACGAATCAGAGTCCGATGGCGTGCCGATAAACGTTATTTATAAATAAATCACATTAAAATTACACTAAACAGCCTTTTTTTGAGTTTTTTTTAGCTTTTTCATTTTTTAACAATACATTAGGAATCATTATCTCAGTGAGAGGTACACTCAAAATGGGATAATTATTACTTATGCTTTAATAAATAGGGAGGGGGATAGTAGTTTTCATTGTAACTTTAATGTAATTCTGCAAAAAGCCCTAAATAAGCATGTTATTAATAGAAATTTAAGATTACACTTTTTTCCATAAGGAAATCATTCTTTCTTTTTTTTGTTTTAGTAATAATTCCGAAAAAAAAAAACAATTTGAAGACAAAACCGATGAAAAGAATGCACTTTTAACAATTGCAACAAGGAACAGTGTTACCATAATAGAAAACTAAAGGCTATGTGGTAGAAAAAAAACTACTATCCTCCTAATCAACAACAATTTTATACAATGTAACTAATATGACTCAGTGTTTGAACACGAATCAATCTCTGCGCATTTGTGATAATACGTTTTTTTTAGTTAATAGTAAATTTAAAGTCAGACATGTTGGTTTTTTATATTTCGTTAAAAGCATTATAATAACGTTATGTCGTATTTAATTGTACCTATATAGTGAAGTTTTTGCTAAAAGAAACAGTTCTATCGAATTAACGTTATTACGTTAATTCGATAGAATTTATATCATGATAATTTATAGAATGAATTTATTTCTGAAACTTTTGGATTACTTCGATATTGGTAGGTGGTAGGGTCAATACGTTTGAAGTCGACGCTTATTCGTGGTCGAGGGCTATTCTCTTGCAACAGAGATATCTCTTTAAGAGATTATCTTGATTTTCAAACGTTTTGTAATGAAAATTGTCAGTCAAAAATTTATTCAGAACTAGATTGATCGTAGTGTGATGTTATATAGCCTTACTGGATAAATGGACTATCTAATAATAAAAGAATTTTCAATTCGAACCAGTGGTTTCTGAGATTAGCTTATTATATTAGTACAGTTAAATCTATATAGATCATATCTCTACTGCAAGAGAATCTCTTCAGATCTTGAGTACCACGTTACTCACTAACATGTCTGACGCTTGTAACTCTTCACGCCTTCTCCTCATTGAGGGGTTGTTCCTCATTTTTCTCTTCGGTGGGGGGGCTCTTGGGGGAACTCCAGGGCTGCAGCTCGCCGGAGCCGAAGGTCACGAAGCAGAGGGCACCGACTATGTATGTACCAGCCAAGATGTAGAACACGTACTTCCATTGTTCAGGGGTGTTCTGGAAAGGAATTTGGGATTTTAGTTTTAATTGATAGCTACTATGATTGTAATGATTTTGTCATCATCATCATATCAGCCCAATGACGTCCACTGCTGAACATAGGCCTCACCTAATTTAGGCCACCGCGAGCGGTTCTGTGCCGCCTGCAAGGAATGTGCATACTATAATATCAAATGCTGAATAGTTTAATTTTCAAATCAGTCCAAAAACAGTGAGTTTATATATCGAGGAATATATCATCAGGTAGACAGTCGCTGTTTATCATCCTTTGAAATTAACTATACAATATCTTTGGCATTAAGCCAGGTCATAAACATTATTGTGTATGTGAATTATGACACTTTTTTTAGTGTTTTAAGTAATGTAGGCTACTTTATTTCCTGCCATTTTAAAACATAAAAAACATAATTTTAATATATAATATATTTATGAAAACTTACGTTTTCCTTAGTGAGTTCTCCGACCATGAAGGTAGACAACCAGCCTCCGAAGGACGACAGAGTGTTCGCCATGCCGAAGATAGTACCTGTAATTATTTGTCATTAATTATAAAACTGCCTGAGTTGACATAACCAGTGGGAGTGTGTAACTGCTGGACAAGAGGTCACGGGTTATATAAAACAAAATAATATTTCAGAAATCCATATCGTGTTTTAAATATAATAGTTACCGCTGAAGTTAGGTGCGATATCCAGCCCGTTGCCAAGATACCCAGCGGTGACGGCACCGTTGATGGTGAGAGCTGATGTGAAGATAGCTATGGACCACACACGGTCGCCTCCCAGGCTGGCCTGTGCTATCATCAGAAGTCCTGCGAACGTTTAAGTTTTGTTAAAGACATGAGGTTTTCCCAAGGGACAGTATGTCGTTCTTCAAACCAACAATGTATAGATTTTTAAGTGTTGCATATGGTGCCCCTGCAGGCGTCTATATGCTACGATAACAGCTGCACGCCTTGTCTTTATTGGCCATCGTCGTGATAAATTAAAATATTGTGATATAAATGGTTGAAGTAATTGTACAGAATAAGTCATAATATAATGCCGAAAATTACTGATCAGCTTGCGGTCTACGAGACGATCCAAGATTTATAGTGAATATCAAAAGTATTATTCGGTGTAAATTAACTTTTTTTGTTGTGTCGTTGTTTTATATAAAGTCACCATATTCATATAATCGGAGTGCTTCTTCTTCTCTTAGTTCCACTCCTATCGAAGGTTGGACAAGAACAGCATAGGCCTAGACAATATTAATTTGGAGGCCACTGCTCAGAAAAGCGTGGAGATCTAGCTTAACCATTTCCCTCGATTTTATATATTAAGTTCTAAAGTTTAAATTTTCATCATCTAAGATTACCTGGAAGTCCAACAGCGAAACCGGTGAAGAGTTTTCTAGCAGCAGTAGTGGAGAGCTTCCCGCTTCGTCTGAGTCCATCGGCAAGTACTGAGGACGCGAGCGCGCACAGATACTTGCCCAAATACGGCAATGATGACAGGAGACCGTTCTGTGAACAACAACACAAGATATTAGTACTGTGATATTAGTGCTAGTTGAAGGTACATGCGATTTATAGACTATAAATAATTTTATGTCTTGTGAAAATGAAAATAGGTTTCAATATTGTGAAATAAAACATACAGTCACTTAAAATGCCTGAAACATTCATTCATACATCTGATAATTTTATTATGATACCTTAGTAAACAAAATAAGTCGCCTATTTTAAAGGCTAATTGAATAAACAGGTTTTAATGATGAACGAAGGTTTCCTTTTTATTCCATTTTTTGTTTTTAACAATATGGCTACGCGGAAATCACATGTCAAGATAATTATAAATATCAATCACGAACTCACGACAACTTACATATTGTCATTATATACGTAAAACATTCCCATGAATACCATAAACATAAATTTCGCAATCAGAATTACGTAAACAACTTAATTTGAACGTTATGGCAGGTACTTGTCTATAAAGTTATTAATATTACACAATGCAGGATTGTCGTCAATTGTATACAAGTAGTGACTTTCTAAGCGATTGTGTTGAGTTATGGAACCCTGAAATTATGTAAGCGTTAGTGCTTTACTGGACCTTATTTTAGACCCTGAACAGTAGAAGCGGCAAACCAAACAGCCAACTGATAATGATACTATCATAGAAATAAAATAGGATTGAAGTTCTGTCGGCTAAAAACACAGTCGATTCAGGAGAGATGTCATGATATCTCTAATCTCTTCTTCATGTTCTTGACCTTCCTTCCTGACATCGTCGTTTGAACACTTACATTCAGCGATTGGATGATATCCGCTTTAAAGACTAACGCTCCATAGGACTATTCTACTAGAAAAGCTAACGTGACAGTCATACGATTGTTATACCAAGCACATAACAATCGTGTGGTCGATCGCCAAGCTTGTCAGACGCAGTCTAGTCTACACTACTCCATAGACATTTTGAAGTATTTTAATCGGCGTGATCATCAATCAACATAGCTACCGCTATATTGGAATCTTGGTGCTTCCACGACTCAATATCATTACCCTCTTTACTTAGCAACAATAAATATATGTGGGTATATACTTGTCCTATATAATCGTAATTGGATTTGATTCTCATTATTAACAAGGGAGGGTCGGGATTATAATATGTTACAGCAGCGATGCGTCGCGGATACAAATCTGACTCAGTCCGAACACCCAATGTGTACAGACGAGTAGACAAGTTGTATAGATATTTATTTACATACTTTACAATGCAAAGCTGGTCCAGGATTATCGCCGTCGCGGTGATTTTTAACAACTACTTTGTGTAGAACAAAAAATCGTAAAATGTCGTCTTATGTACTAGGTACGATGTATAATTATGTAGTAAAAGCATAATGGATAATATTTTAACATAATGGATGAAATTCTTATGTTTGGAAGTTTTGAAAACGTGTCAATTTTTTTTTCATGAACCATGTAGGTATATTTTTCTAATGCAGTGACGTGACATCGACCTAGTCAATATGTGTCGGAATAATATAATTTTACTAAAGTGGACTCTAACTTAAAAAATAATGAATGGATTGATGGATGTTTGTAACTCAATCACGCGAGAACGGCTGAATATTTGTGTATGAAATTTTGCATGCAGATAGATTGAATCGCATAAAGGCTATTCCAGATTATAATCTATATATTATGCCACTCATCAGACATGCCACTCTATGTAGTTAGTCTTTTATAAATGTAAAAAAGGACGATTATTGCCCAGCAATTGGACATTGATTAATGGAAGTCATTAGTAGTAAGTAACCACATAATTGTTGGACAAATTTAATATTTACGCTTCCCACAATAGTTTGCGAGTCTGAGGGTAGTTTTTACTTTTACGTGTATATCTGGAAAATACATTGTTAGTTTTATAATTTGAACTAGCCATACTCATTTTTGTGAATAATTATAAAATTTACTATTTCCTAAAAATATTTTTTAGTAACACTTGTGTATTCTACTGTCCGTTTGTCTGTGCGTTCACCTTGCGATGAGTCAACCGTCTAGCCAGTATATTCTCTGAATTTGATTATGGTTTTATGGACCTTTAAGTACACGCAAACTGTTAACGCTTTAGTTATGTTGATGTTGTTAATTTCATAAGCATGTATATGCTTGCATAATTTATGCAAGGGAGCGAGCCTATCACCATACTTTGAATTTCAAGACAAAAAAAAACCAATACCGTTTTTGCCCAGTCCGGGTATCAAACCTAATATAATAAATACCTCTTGTGCAGGACTGCGCTACCTGCATCACCGCGAGACATAAATAAAAATATTATTGTTACCGCAACCTTTACTAGGTCGTTGGTCCATCTGGTCGCACCACGCTGCGGTTTCCAATACGTGTGAAATCGTTCGTTGTGGCGGAAATTAGGTGAGGTACATGGCCAGCAGTTGACGTCATTGATGATATGATGATGAGCATTGCGAGACCTACCAATCCTACTAATATTATATATATGAGCGTTAGGATTGATGAATGGATGTATGTTTGTAATGCCGGCTCGATACGCTGGCCAAACATGTGCCAATATCATCCACAGTATAACCACATTACCCTAAATAAGCTTATACAAATTGACAGTAGTACAATGTTTTAAAGAAAATTTTAGTATACTATGGCTTACATTGGCTTAAGTTGGCCCAACGTGTGGAGCCGGCTTTACACAATCACGCTAGAACGGCTGGAAGGAAATCTATACTAATATTATAAAGCTGAAGAATTTGTTTGTTTGAACTCGCTAATCTCAGGAAGTACTGGTCCGATTTGTAAAATTCTTTTAGTGTTGGATAGCGCATTTATCGATGAAGGTTATAGGCTATATAACATCACGCTACGACCAATAGTAGCTAAGCAGTGGCCAAATAAAGAACGACGGGAGCAATGCCCCCCGCGACTTCTAGTGTATGATATTTGACACACAGATAGATCGGGCTGGAATAGTACATAGGCTAGACAATAGAGATGTGTAACTCAGGAGTGATTGACACAAAAGATGTATAATTTTTCAAAATACGTAATCACTCTTTAAATATTTGGTTTTCAAAATACATCTTTAACTCATTACATTATGATTAATTTTAGTCAGATGGAATGATGCCTGATGGAAACGAACAAATATGATACAGAATATTGTGAAATTTTTCACGTTTACTTGAATAAATCTTCTTTAAATTACTATATTTATGGTTTTATCAAGTGTGAATCAATAAAAGAATCAATAGATATTTGCAATATTTGATCACTTGAAATAATCGTGTCATTCAAATACAAAGATTTAAAAGAGTGATAATATATGTATCTTTCGAAGGAAAAGATTTATAAATCACTGATCTGATAGATGATTTAGTTTGTACATCACTACTAGACTATAGACATAGGCGGAAGCTAGTAATGTCATAGATTTATCACAACTATAAACGATTAATTAGTTTAAGTACTTCATTAGACTTTATAAATACCACATGTAACATGTACAAGAAGGCCTTGATAATGAAAAGCCTTGGTAATCGTACCAAGGTGATATGTGTCATAAAACCTATGTCTGTTCTGTGGTGTCATATGTATGTGTGTGTGTGCTTGTGAAATACTCGCGAACCAATAAACCTTGAGTGGTAAATTGTATTATCATTTATGATTACAGTTCTAATGTCATTGAGATGGGAAGGTAGATTAGGCGGCTTAGATTTTGATGGATGACTTCGTACAGTATTGCGTAGTTGAAACTTTGTGTAGGGATAGAGAAAAATTTGCAAAAAAAATACTCATTAAAAGTAGGTCAATATTCGTATCAAGTGAAAGTAAATGGCAAGTTATCTAAAATAAATATCATTCTAGTAACAGTTTAGATGGAAAAAAGCGATGGTGGCTGAATGGATAAGGGACCAGCGTGCAAATCACGCGGTTCGAGTTCGATCTCAACCGGCAGTACCAATGTGGTTCCATTTTGTGGAATTTACATGTACTAGTCAAGTGACTTACCATCTGCTAACGGTGAAAACATCGTGAGGAAACCCACATACCCTAGAAGAAATTCTATGAGTATGTCTGATCCACCAACCCGCATTAGGCCAGCGTGAGTGGATTATGGCCTAAACCCTCTCAGCTCTCTAGTTAGAGGAGAGGAGACCCGAGCTCAGCAGTGGGACTTAATGGGTTGCTGATGATGATGATGAGTTTAGATGGATGGATAAATGAATGTCTAGTGGCTACTCAATCATGCGTAAACAGCTGAAATTTAGCACACATCTGTGTCATATCTGTCTGTGGGATTACAGTCTCGAATACACATATGCTACTTGACATACCACGCGGGCGAAGCCGGGGACGACAACTATATAGGAAATATTTAATGAAAAAAGCTTAAAAGTAGGAACAGTTCCTTTAGTAAAAGAGTACCTATCTCCTCCCATGGTACCTAAGTTATCGCATGCTCGATGGAAAATTAATAAATAAGTCAGAATTAAATTACGTACATATACGTACCAAAACTTCAGAAACAAGCATCCACATGATTCATTAAATTTATAAATCTTAATAGGTGTTCTACACGGTTATAAACTTGCGTTCCAACAGAGTGAACTTGGTGGGAGCTTCGTTGCCATCCGCGTAGTTTGTATGAAATTTGGTTTACAACAGTCGGCTACACGGTTGGAATCCACCAAGGGCACCTCTGTGGAAGGCTAGTTTATAACCAGCTAATGTTGCACGGCTTTAATTTTATGCGGCAACAGATCGTCCCATTAGAAGAATAATGTCTTATCTTCAGATAAAACAAAAATGAAATTATTATAAATTTGGCATTAAAAACCGTAAACTATCAATTGATCAAATTTGTATTTTGTAAAATACTGACTAAAGAATAAAATAAAAATTTTATCAATCGATAGTTTACTTTAGGTTTTAATGCCGAATTTTTTAATAATTTCATTTTTGTTTTATCTGAAGATAAATCTAATGGGACGAGATGAGTCCTCAAAGCAAGATCTGCTTTTGCAATGTCCAAAATTTGTTTTTTTTTAGTAAAGTCAATATTCCATTAAGCATGCGTTAAGTGAAGCTTTAAGTATGACATATTGAAATCTCGGTATTTAAATAAAGATAAAATATTACTCCGCCTAGTAACATATAGCTCCGTAGCCACGTACTGGGCTACTGAGTACTAACTGTTCATAATGCAGCCTGACTGCATTCTCCAGCTAAAGATAGATCAAAAGCTAACATTAGCAAGAAAAAATACCGGTTTTACCACAGACCAGTATCACAGGACTTCAGGAATTTTGTTTTTCTTGTAAAATTGTATAGGGTTATATAAGATATGGTAGCGAAGTTTTGTAATAAGGAGAGCTGGCGCCATATAAATGGGGTTCTTGGACTGTTGGAATGAGAAGTGCTTACTTTGTATTTACATTTTGTTTTATTATAAAATATACTGCGGATTTAATCACTGTTCGCTTTTTTTTTTCAATCTAAACTAATCGCTGCACTATATGTAAAATGACTCGAAAAACGGACATGCCCTTTTTGTTGTTCTATTAACTACTTACTTGAAATTATGTCAAATGCAAGAGTAGAAATCCGATTTTTAAACCACCATAAAAATGGAGTTATAGCTATTTTAAATATTTTTAGATATTTCCATAAATGTCCTAATAATAAGTTTATATGTGAAGTGGTATTATAAATGAATAAAAAATAAGAACCATCCGTAACTGTAACATAGACAGCAAACGTTTCGGTTAAGTGTTTATTAGATTTTATTTATATAATCGTTGAATATTATTCTTATTTTTACAAATTTCAACATTAATATCGATAATTTAATATATTAATTTAATATAACACGATAAAATAGATGTGATCCTGATTGATAAATGTAAGTTTTTGTGTGTAAATAAATAAATAATAATTTTAAATGAGAACTTTTCTTCAACCTATAACTAAGGTTGACCGGTAGAAATGCCTTACGGCCACATTATTTTGACCACGGTATTTTGACACATTTTGTATGGAGTTTATGTCAAAATTCTAACTTTAGTAGTCAAATCCATAGATAGATAGATTATTGAAATCGGCCGTTAGGCTTTAAGTCATTGTGTACAGTAACTAAATATATAAATAATCACTAGGTTTTATACCTAAGCATTGTAAGCCATAGTTATTTATAGACTCGTAAGTCATTCCGCGGCAAGTGCCATGATGACAAGTTGCGTGCTTCAACTAAGTCACACAAAGTGGTTTCTGAGAACTCATTACTTGTGTCGTAATTTAGGACTCGAATAGTACTCGAGATGATTGCACTGAGATCATTAGCCATTTGTAATTACGCTGAACTTATGAATAATCATGCGAAAATGACTATGATAGCCTTTGCCCAAACGGAGATTGATACCATTACTATTATATTTAAATAGTAAAGATAATGAATATTTTTTCGACAATCCTATCATCACACCCACCACTTCAACCTAGACCAGGGGCCCGAGTCTGCTAACACGATCGTAACAAAATGGTAAGCCGATGGTCTCATTCGACAGCTGTGATTGGCTAACTAAGTTAATCGCGCTATATTACCGACCTGTGATTGGTCGATATTAGTCCATTGGTCTGCTATCGATGTGTGTAATTTAGCAGAATCGGCCAGATAAGACATATGGCAATCCCAAGGAATAGCTAACTTACTGTCTAGTAACAACCAAATACAGGAGTTTGAAGAAGTTAGAATGAAGAATTGGTGGAGTTTGAAGCACGAATGTTTGCAATTTTTCTACAGAGCCTGGATATCTTGGCCTTTGAATTGAATAACGCATGCACATTTTAAAGAAACGCAGCATTTGTATACAGCGTACAAATTCTTATATATACGTATTACGTGCATATAAAACGCCAATACGAAAACGCTATAATTCAAGGCCGATAAATAAAATAAGTTACAATTATAGATATAAGTACCTACCAATAATTTTGAAAATACATATATAATAATTAAAACCAGTGACATCTGTCGAGCTCGCGTTGATAAACAGATCAATTATTGATGAATGCCCTTGCAAGGAGCAGTTATATGCCGGAACAAGACGTTTGGAACATTTGCAGGAAACGTTTACTTACAAGTAACAAGGTGATATTAAACTGCGACGTAGTTAATGTTAATACACATGTTTCCATCATTATATAATTACTATAATAATAATATAATAATATTCTACCACATTCACACAGCGCCATCTAGTCCCAAATTAAGCAATTATATTTGCTTGTGTTATGGGTACTAAACAACTGATATACTACTTAAATACATTTTTTTTTGTAAATACATACATATTATAGATAAATTACACCCAGACACAGAACAATCCTTTATGCTCATCACACAAAGATTTGTCCTGTGTGGGGATCGAACCCACGACCTCCGGTTTAGCAGTCAGGGTCACTAACCACTAGACCAACAGGCCAGTCAAACTATCTTTATAATATGTACTGGGCACCGGTCTCCTCTCTTCTATCTGAAAAGTTGAGAGGGTTTTTAGGCCATAATCGACTCACGCTAGCCTTATGCGTGTTGGTGTTTAAGACATACCCTTAGAAATATCTTCTAGACTCATATCGATTGATTGATTTTTTTTATATCATTGTATAAGATGTAACTAGGAGACTAGGAGTAGGTACCTACGATCAGTTTACGGTACAGAGTACCTAGACGCCCGCCCATTGTATTCGCTTTAACTTTCGTTATTCATCATTCGTCATATTGCACAATTGACAACAATTTCTAAACACACAATAAGCCCTTTAGGTTTAAATTGGTGTCAATTTCTACCAATCACGAGACATGATGCATCCTGCAATAACTAACTTCCTTTAAAGCCGGTGCCGAGCAGATTGCAGTAATTTGTTAATTTAATGTTAGAAATTGTGTGTAAAGTAGCGGTGATAGGTATTTGGAGCAATAGAGGCACTGTATTATACTGATTCTTCTATCAGAGGCATAATATTTATCTAATATATTTCTAAAGTTTCTAGTATTGCAGAAACCATGTTTTCTATTTGCGAAGGATATTCCAAATAATTTTCCAAAATAAAAATGTTTGAGAAAAATATTTTATTCATATTTAGATGATAATTAAACAATTACAAAATTCTAAACCGTGTAAGATTTTTTTATGCGAGCAGGAGTTAAGCATTATAATATAAAAATGAGTGATGCACAATTGCCACCTACATCGTAATATAGTATGGATCCTGCTCCCTTATTCCTCCTATCAAATTAAATTAAATAATCGTTTATTTCAGACAGATTTATCCATTCACCACACACATATTTTTTTATATTTATTTAATGTAATTTAAAAATTCTCGGTGCGCCATCATCCACATAGAATAATATGGCTAAGTGTCTACTCTGTTTGCCACAGGGCTTACAAGGCTGTGGAACAAGTATGAACAGCTAAAACCATAGCCATATAAAGTTAAGAGTTTCTAATTAATAATAATAATACAATACTTGTATTATTAGTTATTACATACATAGATAAACTATGTCCAGATAGTAGCAGTAGCACTTATTATATGAAACACGTAATAGTCTAGCCATTACGTCAAACTATTGGCAATATGACATGTTCTAGCGGACTTTTGGCACACATTATCTATCAGATAAAATATATTAATTTCGCGACTTTTTATAATGAAATACGCTGGAGTGGTGCTTAACAGAATGAATGAAATATTATCTAATATTCACTTATTGAGTTTTATTATTGTTCATATAGAAATATGTTTTATTAAGAATTTTATTAAAAATAAGAGAACGTTTTTTAATATGGATGTGATAAAAAACATATATCTATTTAATAATAATAAAATTTGCAATATATGAAAGGTCACCCAAGGATATGCGAGGTAGTTATTTAATATCGTCTTATTGTAATGTTCTTGCACAAACTTTAATATGTTCGAGAATATTTAATATGTAGATAATAAAATTAGTTTTTTTTCTGTGCTGTGTTTTTTTATTATCATTTAAGGTTTTTGTATTCTCTTCAATTTAAATTTATATAAAAACAGTATATTTTTACTACTTAGTACAGTTATCTTTCATATATGCATTTGCTTTCCGTTTCCTTCCTAAATTCTTCCGTGCTTATGCGTAAGATCAGTAACCCCATTGGTAAATTCATTGTTGCAGAAATCACTAACACCTTAAGTTTCGTTTACAAGAACGTCTCAATTTTAACCAATTCGTGTACGCGTATAGTAAAATAAATTAAAAAGAAATACGCAAATTACATATTTATATTTAAAGTCCGATAACCCTCAAGTTGTGACACTAGTATAAAAAATTAACAGCGACACTTAAATAATCCGACATATACGTAGAGAAAAAAATCTGCAAGCCTTAATAAGGTTGACCACGTTTACATAAGTTTATTCGGACAGTCCTTCGAAAGGAATGAGTCATTTTAATGAGCACGTGATTAAAATTACAATTTAAAAAAAAACAATATTATATGAGACGGATAAAGTGGTTGTACAAATAACTGGTTTAATACAGATATAATCTTTTATACTAGTACGTATTTTTCTTTTAACTTTGCTAAGTATGGGAAGCAGTATCAGTATCTGTTGTGTCTCACTTTTATACACTTTTGTACTCTTTATCTCAAACGTATTACTGTGTAAATGTTCTTTGTGGCAATCAACTTATTATTATTATTATTTTCTTTTAACAAATATATAAGATAAATCATGTTTGCTTGCGTTGAGGTTTAAGGTTTGCACTAAATATACTAAAATTATTTTATCCTGCAAAACACTTTGCATGATCAAATAAACAGAGAATGAATTTTTTGTACAATACTTTAATACATAATTAGTATACAGATTTCACTATAACGTCATTGAGGCAATTAGGTGCCTAAAAAAATCACATGAGACATCTGATTTTATAGTTAGTATAAATACTCTGATAAAATAGTTAAAGAAACAGGATAATATAGATAGAAATCGGAGAAAGAAAGTGAACAGGGCAGGTTTGTGGTAATTCCTTGTATCACAATTTTCACCGGTTCTTGATTTGGCGCCGCCCGCCGCCGCCACCGTACGAACCAGACACTTAAACTGTATTTTTAAATAATTGCTCTCTCAATAACTATAGCATATAGCTATATAATTAATTTCAAGACCTTTTTCTGTGTAGACGTGAAATATTTGTCTACGATAATAAGCCTTAATTCAAACTATGAGAGGAATAATAATCTTTCAAAGTATCCTTTTACGCTTTTATAATATTATGTCCTTAAAAGTTGCTTTAGTGAAAGTTACTTCTACCTTTTGTTTTTATTATAACTAAAGGCCATGAATTTATACATAACATAGTTCACAAAGTGATATTTAGCTAGAAGTTATTAAAGGCAGATTTGCTTAGTTGATAAATCAATTTATCATACTATGCACTTAAAGAAACTATTATAACAATGAAATATCAACAATATTTTCTGTGTAATAGAATCTAAAATTGTATAAGTTTTGTAAGTATTTTTATTCTTTTAGCTTTTGGCCATCAAAATAAACAAAAAATATTAATAAATAACTATATGACAAAAATCGTTTAAAAGACCAATATCATGCACTCGTTTGCACAGACATTTAAATATAATAATTAGCAAATAAACAATTTTACATAGATACCTATAGCTACTCTAGCTGCAGGCAGCTTGCCACATCGCATCGGTAAAGATGTGGTAACCTTCCTTTACCGCTATAAAATCGACCTGAGGTTGTCAACTTTTTGGCTGATGCAATAGGGTAGCTGACTTGCGTGTGCTTGTTTATTCCTTTGTGAGTTAGTCGTATCAAGCGAGAAAATATCACAACAGCTTTGATAAAGAGGTGAAAATTGCATATCCAAGCATGCTTTGGGCAGGTCTACCGGATTACCAGTTTGTGTTTTACTTGACCACACATGTACAGTAGCCTGATCTCAATCTTGCGCAGTAATAATATAAGTTGTTTATAATAATATAAGTATTCTTATTTAATTTATAAATATACAGAGTCTTGGGCAACTGTTGCTGTTGTTAAAATAATGTAAATATACTGCAAGAGAGTTCAGATTCTTGTAGTTAATACTATTGAATAAATCTTCAACTTTCTGAACAATTTGGAAATAAATATATGTTGTATTTATCAATATTATGTTTTAAGTAAAGATCTCTTAAAAAAATCTCTCTTGATTGGTATAGGTATATCTATTGGTACGTACGTACCTAGCTTGTATGTTGTACACTAAGGATACTTCATTCTCATTTAAATCATACAAAAATGGAAATCCGAAGTAAGTTAGTTGGTCACTCTATTAATATTCAAAATAGATTATGTTACTAATATATTCACAAGGATGCTATGAAAACTAGATCAAACTAGTAGCACTTTGACAAAACATATTCAAATTAGATTTATAGTTCACGTGGGATAAGCGTGACGATTTGTTATTCGATTTTAATATCAATTTGCTTAAATTTATATTGATGACCCAGTAGTCTTTTCCAAACCTATTTAAAATGTAAATTTAATACGATATTATGCGGATGCGTAGACAGAATGTCTCCGTAGAATCATAAAATATTGTTTTTTGCAAAATATAGGCTAATATAACGGTAACTTGTGATAAATTAAATACAAGCTCTGCCACATCGAAAATTCCAATGCACAAAAAATTCTTGAAGTTCTAATCTCTACTCTGTTCGTCCGCACCCACATTTTTAACTACGAATATAAACTAATACAGGATTGCTACTAACTTCGAGTAGGTGCTATTAAATTTAAAAAACAATAAATGGTTTGATTTATATTTAAAACAATTCATTACTAGAGTACTGTAAGAAGAATTCAATTAGTCGTTAATTCTTCAAACTTAATACACTTATGTATGAAGTAGGTTATACATTTTAAAAGAAATCTTGTACAATGCATGATCATAAACAATTTGTAACAATAGGTACGTAATTAAATGGCGGAACGTATGCGGCGACACGTGTAGCAATAAATATTAATAACTAACTCTGTCTTAGTTCATTAGTTGATTACTAATGAATGCGAACTTGAACTTCAATAAAGAGTCCCGAGCAGTTGACCTGAACATTTGACTACAATTATTACTTTTAAGTTCTTAGCAGTCTTCCTATCAAATCATCTGTGAAAAACCGTTTCATAACTGACCTATCTAAATCTTAGCTGACATATTTCTTAATTAAAATGTATCACTAACTTTCAGATCATTTCAGAAACTTAATATCGCGCGCTATATTCATTGGATTGTACAAAACTTAACGATATCTACAGCTGCAGAACTTCGTTAAACCGGTTTTACAATGCAACTTGAGTAATAAGTGGTTTACAAATTATTCTCAACCAAACAACTCAATAAAACCGTTAAAAAGTAACCATATTATGTGTACACGTCTTGAAGACCTTGCAATCACTAAAATACATAAATGTCATTTACAATTTATTGTATAAACTAAAAGTGTCACTAATACACAATAAAATGGATTCACTATCTTTATTCTGTACTATGTTTGAATAAAAATGAAAAAAAATCTCCCTTCTAATGTAACATACTAATCCAATTGATTCATTGCTCTAGAAAAACGTCATAAAAATGGTGCTATACCAAGTGTAAACAGATAAAGAAAAAATTACGACACATGAAACGCAATCAAGTGTAAGTAGTTTAAAACTTAAGTTGCACAACAAATGTTTTTCAACGCAATCGCCCGCAGAACATAAATATAATTTTATAAGACTGCAGATCTTAGGACTGTCCGCCTTCCGCTAATACTCAGTATGGTCACCCTACTAAATAAAAAGTACGATGTGGCTGTATCTCTTACAGTTATTTTAATAATAACCTTATGTCTTTCAAAATAGGGTTTAAAATAAAATGAAGTTTGTGTGGTTTTATAAGACGACATAACATGAAGGTCTTTAGTGATTATGGACGATGAACTCTACGATTTTTTCTACTTATTCACTTATCTTTTCCGTTTGTAATCAATTAATTAAATGCAATTTGAATTGTGTTAATATATGCGCATAGTAAATACGTGTGGAGCCTTTATTATTTTAAATTAAGTATTTTAAAACAATCCATTAGTTAAATAGACGCTCGTAGCATTGTGTTAATAAGATGTTCGATACGATCATCGAGGTTAAGCAACACTCGTCAAGGTCAGTCCATGATGGGTGACCGTTTGTGGCAATTTCATTCTCAAGCGTCACCGTGCTTCGGAAGGCGCGTAAAGTCGTTGGTCCTAGTTACCACTTAAAGTGGTAGTTGGAAGCCTTCTGGGCGACTTGAAAAATTCCACTACCAGGGTCTGCCTCAAGCCCACACGATAAGATAAGAAGAATAGGCCCTAATAAATGTATGTGAACAGTTTGGGTGTTTGTCTATATAATAATATGTAAGTACGTATCTAGAAATAAATGTATGTTTGTCATTTACTCGGTGTCATAACACAAGCTTATATTAGCTTACTATGGATAGATGGCAAAAAAAACATTTCCCAAATGATGACAATTACTCACGTGCTTGATATCGAAGTGCAGGATGCTCTCAATGTAGCTGGGCAGTTGGTTGACAACGGTGAAGTAACCGAAGACTGAGGCTCCATGGGTGATGATGATGGCCCACACAGGAGGGGACAGCAGCATGCTTCGCCACGGTACTTGCATGTTCTGAGGATATTAAATTGTGTTAGATAGTTATTAAGAAACAACATAACGTCATATCCGAGCAAGCTAACATAACATAACATAGCATCAGGCTTTTTTCCCCGAATGGGGTAGGCAGAGGTGTTTCACACCCACATTTCGCCAGCTATGTTTGGTCCCATGAAATATAGGGCGAGCCTATTGTCATCAACCGGGAACATTTGTTTACCAAACTCCAGGAAAATCTCAATACTGGAATTTCATGATAGAAAAGCCCAATACATTTTCACCCGACCCGGGAATCGAACCCGGGACCTCTTGCACAGCAGTCGTATACACTTCCCGCTGCGCCACCGAGGCAGTTCTAAAGTTTAGTAAAGAATACGTCTGTTACGATTTACATCCGAAATGTTTTAAAGACGAATCAATTTAATCACACTAATATTATAAAGGCGAAAGTTTGTGAGTGTGAAAATGTTTGTGCTTTCCGCTCAAACGGCTGGCCCAATTTTAATAAAATTTGGTATGGAGGTATCTGACACCTAAATTCCTAAACAATAATCACGACACAGAAACGAGCAGGTATTAGTGTAACCCACAAATAGTTATACGGGTCCCCACAGAAATATATAATGTAAAATTTAAATTAAGTAGGTACAAAATATAATATGCGGGCTTTTGCAGTTAAAGCCGTGGTACATGGTTCTAAACTTGCCTTTAACAGAGGTGCCCTTGGTGGATTCCAACCGTGTAGCCGGCTGTTGTAAACCAAATTTCATACAAACTACGCGGATGGCAACCAAGCTCCCACCAAGATCACTCTGTTGGAACGAAAGTTTACAACCGTGTGGCGCGGCTATTAATGAACGAAGAATGTGTAGGTAAGTAATGTGTTTAGTGTGTTTTGTTTACCTAAATATCGATGTTATATATATATATGTTTGTGGTTTAATATTGTAGGTGCATTTGGTAATACGAAAAATAAATAAATTGACGTTATTTAGTATTTCTAGATAACCGAAGTGTGCGCAGTTGCGGTTTTCTTTTGTTATTATTTTATTTACAAATGATTATATTATAAGTAACTGCTGTACTTAGAAATAGGAACTATGCTATAAGACTTATGATATTTGTTTCCTTTTATCAATAATTTTAATTTTTTTCTTTCATATATTTTATGCATGTGGTGTTTACCTACACGAGTTGTGCACTTAGATCTTAATATTATGTCCTGTTTTGTAATGAATGTATTAGTGTAATAACTACTGGTAAACCAATAAATAAATAAATAAATTATATTCTTTTGTTTGCATAAAAAAAAAATTTATCGATTATGAAAAGTTACTGCTATACGTCGATTCGCACAACTTTTGTTAGCACCAAGTGTGCGAAATTAAAAATAAATATATTTTTATACGTGGTTTCGCACGACCACAGAACTGCAGAAAGGAAAAATTACGAATTAATTGTATACAGTCAAGGGTTTTTTGGCAATACAAGGCAACGAATTAAAATTCGTTTTACATAACGAAAAGTAGAATACAAATCAGTTACAAACTTTATAGGCTCAAGGCTTGTTCATTTGAATATAATCGGTAGAGTGTAGACGAATGAATATGTAGACATATGTATATTTAAATAGCCGTGCTAGACATTATGCGAATGGATTTTGAACTCAAAGTTTTAACCTAAATGTTTAAATCATGTTTGTATAAGAGAATACCAAACAACTAAATATCTTTGCATTCTTATTATAAGGCTCCAATTCTGCCAATTTACGAATTGATTAATTGAGAGCAGTTTTAAACATTTTTGGTTAATTTAAGACCAATATATGAATGAAATTTGAAAAATAATGAATGA
Organism: Laspeyria flexula; assembly: GCA_905147015.1. NCBI lineage: Eukaryota > Metazoa > Arthropoda > Insecta > Lepidoptera > Erebidae > Laspeyria > Laspeyria flexula. The sequence continues at coordinate 1,853,838 of LR989964.1, read as the reverse complement.
ATGAAAACTGCTATTGAGATCCAATTACGATTCAATTGACATGGGGCCCAGGTGTTTCGCTTCCATCGTGAAAATTATAATTTTAGTTTTGACATTCATTTTACATAATGCTATATTTTATAACATCATTAAATACATTAATTTTATATGCACCCATATATAGGGTTACCATATCTCTGGATTTGTCCTGAGATTTCAACAATTGTCGACTTTTCTCAGGATTGCGGCCGGATTTTGCAAATCTCGTGATATCTCAGACTTTTCAATAAAACACAGGTTACATTTTAAAGATTAAAAGTTAAACCAACAAAAAATGTTTTGAGTAACAATTGAACGGTTAAAATCTATACTTATTTATCTAAGTGAAACAAACTAAAAATAATATTCTTTTGCTAACAATTGCAGTTAAAATCAATACTTATTTATCTAAGTATATTCGTGCAAGTTGCAACGCGTGAGCTAGAGCCGCAGTGTATAAAACGATAATAATACGTTTTTGAGATAAAATTCTCAAACTGTATAAAATCTCAGGACTTTTCCATGGAAATCAGGCCTTTTCTCCGTCTTTTGATTTTTACATCTGGTAAAAATCAAAAGACGGAGTCCCTACCCATATATCAAAGAAACTTTATCATACACGTTTTCATGGCAAACTACTTTACAGATCGGAAAAAACATTACCAATTTGACTTAGAGATAATCCTGTCCCATGATATGGTTCACATTTTGTAATTATACAATAGGTTGGCAAACTGTTGGCAATCATTATAGCAAACGGGGAAAGAGCACATTTGCTAAACGATTGTGGCAGAATTTTGAGCCACGTTATCCTGCTGAAGCCAGAATTAAATACTGGCAAAATAATTTATCTCAGCTCAGTTAATAAACAAAATTTATGTACCAAGTTTCCAGAACATTCCACAATACATCCATACGCAAATAATCCCACGTGTATAAACCCCACACGGAAACGCGTCACTCAAGCATTGTATAAACGTGACAGGTAATTGACAACCCTAGCCTATAGTTGTTAACAAGCTGTACAAATAAATGTACGTAGATCGTTAAATCTCAGGGTTGACAAAGCGCACAAATTGTACATTTTCGCGAACATTTGAACAAATGGCGCACCAGTAATTGTATTGTGTAGTCTGACGTTATAGTATTAGTACATGTGTTACTATGTAATCAATTACTTTTATACGTTATATTTCGTGGTTTTAGTTATTACTCTCGTGATAAAAGGGTTTTTATTAAGTGTTACTTGCTATTAAATTCGAATGGATTCGTAATGGCTGATAAAATATTCACCCGGCTCTTTGGACATTGGTTATGATAAATCTTATGGAAATTCTCAACGCGAAATAACACAATAAATTAATCATACCATCCTGCCTATTATCAACTGGGGTCAGCAGAGGTGGGCAAACTCGCAGATATCACCCCCATATTTAGCTAGTTATGAAGCACATTTCCAGATTCTGAGGTGTTACTTTGAATTTTAGACAGAAAAATCGACCCGGGGGTCGTAAATATCTAATATAATATGAGATGACCACTGCTGGACCTAGGCCTCACCTAACTTCCGCCACAGCGAGCAACAATAAATAAACGAAACGCTATCGAAGTTGTGTTGTTAAGGCAGCAGTCTTCCATAGGATAGAAGTACTAGATACTATTCACCCAGAGATAGGTTTCATTGTATAGGTACTTATCCAATCGGACTGTAAACTTCGAGCAGGGGATCTGGCTATCCCATCATCAGTCTGATGGCCGCATGTAACTTACTCGTTTGCTTTCACTGTCTAGCGGCAGAGCCTTCAGCAGGTAGTTTCGCTCAGTCTCCGAGATGCGAGGGTGTTGGGCTGGCGTGTCGTACACCACTGCGAACCATGCTACTGACCACATCACACCTATTATACCTGTGAACATATGAATGATGTTACATATATCATATTGATTTTTATAAATGTAAAAAAACCGGTTAAGAGCATGTCGGACCATGCACAATGTAGGGTTCCGTAGCAAAAGAGCGTATCTTCATAGCGCTTATGTCCTTTTGTTGAACGCAGTTTTTCGGCAAGTACTCAAAAACGGTATATTCGATCATCAAATCAAATAATTTTCGTTGAAAGTATTCATATTAAGCTTTGTCTTTATTATTTTTTCAGATTTATAGGCACGGTAGGGTAAACACAATTTATGCTACTTTCGGAGCGTTTATTTCCGAAAATATAAGGGTTCCATTTTTACCATTTTGGCTACGCAACCCTAAAAAACGATACTGAATGGCGGCGATTGGCGATTTTGCTGCATAGATACTGTATTGCATTATGGCGAGTAATGGCGACTCTCTACGTTCAAAACGCGTTTAATACATTTTGTCGCTGCATTTAGCTTCTAAAAAGCTACTAAATCGCTGATCGCTGATTTTTAAAGTAGCGTGTGTTATCAATTTTACTGTTTCTATTCATTGGCCTTTTTTACTTCCATGTTACCAAATACAACAGACAAACACCACCTTTAGGGGCAAAGAGCATGACGCTATATTATTTTACTATCGTAAACATATAGTAACAATAGCAGCGGTAAACATATAACAGTACTGTCATTTTATGTATCTTCTAATAAAATGCTGCATAAACAGAATCTGTGAGTGCACTTAAGTCCTTTATGACTCGTAAATATTCACTACATCTATAAAACATTATGACAACTATGAGAAAGTCTGCTCAGAGGTTAAATCCCAGTTAAGTAGGGTTGACAATCTGTAGACGTCTACCGCGAAACAGATACCGAAGTTTCGGATGAAATTACATATCGTTTTACATACATTATGAGGCCGCCGGGATCGTTTCGACTAAAGGAATCACCGAATACCTTTATCATCATCATCATTATTTCAACCCATAAACGTCCCACTGCTGGCCGCGGGTCTCCTCCATATTACTATACCACGCTGGCCAGATGGTGTGGCATATTGCCTTAATTCATTATTTACTACTACATTTTATATCTAACAGTAACATAAACGAATAATGCTGACGAACGGAATTGGTTAATAGTTATAAAAGACAATGTAATTAGTATTTAGCTCTCTTTTAACTACTATAAAAAATGGAAACAACTTAAATATACGTATTTTACTTCATACTGGGTTTCTCTACATCATCACCAAACATTTTAACAATACAATGGATTATATAGGGTTTGTTTCGAATTTTCCTTTTCTGGCAGTCCTCTTGTCTTTAAATCGGATTGGAACTGTTTCTAACTCCAGACGCAAAAAACGATTGACGTGTATGTATGTGGTGGCGTAGCTCCTAAATAAATAGGCCAATTTGATGCGGTTTTTTTTGTTTGAAAGCTGACATGATCATGATCACACGATGTAAAATCGATGCCCTTACAAGGTCAACGGCTCTTGCCGGCGATTACTCAAACATTTCAATTTTGCTTTTTCGCTTGTATTGTGAGCAGAAGTCTCTCCTCAAAATATACGCTTGTAAAAATCATGTAAACCGAAGGGTATATTACCAGTGAAGTAGAAAGCAGACTCCCATCCGAAGTGTGCTATGAGGAACCCGCAGATAGGCATTGTGATTGCCGCACCCAGGGACGACGCTGCAACAATCACAAATCATATAAAGAAATAGGTAGGTACTAGGTACATAAAACAATTTATTTCAGCTACTAATGATAAACAAATACTTCCAATTTTCTTTCTAAATCCTGTCTTAATAAATGGGTTATCATATTGCAAAAAGATTCTTCTAAAATGATATTTTTAGTTAGTTAGATAAGCGCTTTCAAAAACGATTTAGCTTTTTAATATAGTATATTTATCCCTCCACAATTTAAGTGCTAGGCACTTTCGTGTAATAATTTCTATTTACTTGACTCGATAGACTTCCATTTCCATTGATTTTAAACAACAACAAGGGCTTTGTTTTTGATCAACTAAAAGAGGCAGACGTCAAAACAACGAAGTACAGGAAATGGGTATACAACCTAACTACCGGTAATGAAATGAATGCATGTCGTTATGAAATTCACAAATGTTTTGATACAATGTTCCAAAAGCGTCGTGAGTACGTATTACTCGTAATTCATTCAATAGCGATCAATGTTTGGTATTTGGTTTTATACTATGTAATATGTATTAGTATTGTCTTATGATTCTTGCGACTAGGGCCATAAAGAACTTCTCAATGCACTTGCGTGCAGATCTTAATTACATAATTGCATGGACACATTTAAAAGGCATTGCCTGTTCGGTGGTTCCTAAATTTGAAATAATATGTTGATATTGTTGGCATTACAAATTTTGTGGCACGCGAATTGCATTTTATGGAAATTGCTATACATGGGTCTTTCCCCTTTGGGACCACGACACTTTGGGACTACGGTGTCAATCGCGGAACGGCCTTTTTTGAATTGGCTGTTTCACACCAAGACCAAACCGTGGTCCGTTTGGTTAGTAGCCGTAGTCCCAAAGTGTCGTGGTCCCAAAGGGGAAAGACCCACATTTGTCACAATAAAACAATGTACTGGCGGCTTGACTAATTGTCTGCTCTCTCCCATTCATCTACGTGCGTATCTGAAGTTAGCAATGTCTACGGTTTTTTTATCATTTAATAACAAGTTAAGCTGCGAAAACCAATGTAGTTAAGAGGGTTCATACATTTTCAAGTTGCTCGCAAATAGGTTTTTAAATCATGCACACAGAGCCGAAACATGCACACTTCTCTAATGCTGTGTGGTACAACAATATAGCGCGTACTAATGAGTTTGGTATTTTCTAACCTCGTATTTTGTTAAAGTTGGATAGGACAAAATTTCAAATTAAATTAATCAATAATTAATTGTTATTAATCGTATTGTATTCTATAAACAATTAAAATACAATTTTATTAGAAAGAAAGAAAAATACAATTAATTTTATTTAAGACTAACAATTAATTTCTCAATAATAACTGCGGCTGATATGATGATGATGATGAATGTGACTATTTGAGGTCAAAGTGGTGAAAATGTCCGCCATCTTGAACTTAGTTGTTTTTGGGCTGATCGCCTCCAAAATCGATATCTGACAATCCTACTGATCACTGGGCATAGTTCTGAAGTCAAAATTGTAAAAATGCCCTCCATCTTGAACTTTGTTGTTTTTGGGCTGATTCATACCAAAATCGATATCTAACGATCCCATTGGTCACTGGGCATAGTTCTGAAATCAAAATTATAAAAATGCCCGCCATCTTGAACTTTGTTGTTTTTGGGCTGAGTGATACCAAAATCGATATCTGACGATCCCATTGGTCACTGGGCATAGTTCTGAAATCAAAATTATAAAAATGCCCGCCATATTGAATTTTGTTGTTTTACGGCTGAGTGATACCAAAATCGATATTTGACGATCCCATTGGTCACTGGGCATAGTTCTGAAGTCAAAATTGTAAAAATGCCCGCCATCTTGAACTTTGTTGTTTTTGGGCTGAATGATACCAAAATCGGTATTTGACGATCCCATTGGTCACTGGGCATAGTTCTGAAGTCAAAATTGTAAAAATGCCCGCAATCTTGAACTTTGTTGTTTTTGGGCTGAATGATACCAAAATCGATATTTGACGATCCCATTGGTCACTGGGCATAGTTCTGAAGTCAAAATTGTAAAAATGTCCGCCATCTTGAACTTTGTTGTTTTTGGTCTGATTGACACCAAAATCGATATCTGACTATCCCATTGGTCACTGGGCATAGTTTTGAAGTCAAAATTGTAAAAATGCCCTCTATCTTGAACTTTGTTGTTTTTGGCTGAGTGGTACCAAAATCGATATCTGACGATCCCATTGGTCACTGGGCATAGTTCTGAAATCAAAATTATAAAAATGCCCGCCATTTTGAATTTTGTTGTTTTACGGCTGAGTGATACCAAAATCGATATTTGACGATCCCATTGGTCACTGGGCATAGTTCTGAAGTCAAAATTGTAAAAATGTCCGCCATCTTGAAGTTTGCTGTTTTTGGGCTGATTGACTCCAAAATGGATATATGACAATACCATTGGTCACTGGGCATAATTCTGAAGTCAAAATTGTAAAAATACCTGCCATCTTGAACTTTGTTGTTTTTGGGCTGAGTGATACCAAAATCGATATTTGACGATCCCATTGGTCACTGGGCATAGTTCTGTAGTCAAAATTTGTAAATGACCAATGGGACCGTCAAATATTGATTTTGGTATCACTCAGCCCGAAAACAACAAAGTTCAAGATGGCGGTCATTTTTACAATTTTGACTTCAGAACTATGCCCAATGAGCAATGGGATAGTCAGATATCGATTTCGGTATCACTCAGCCCAAAAACAACAAAGTTCAAGACGGTGGGCATTTTTACTATTTCGACTTCAGAACTATGCCCGGTGACCAATGAGATCGTCAAATATCGATTTTGGTATCACTCAGCCCAAAAAAAAAAAGTTCAAGATGGCGGGCATTTTTACAATTTTGACTTCAGAACTATGCCCGGTGACCAATGGGATCGTCAAATATCGATTTTGGTATCACTCAGCCCAAAAAAAAACAAAGTTCAAGATGGCGGGCATTTTTACAATTTTGACTTCAGAACTATGCCAAGTGACCAATGGGATCGTCAAATATCGATTATGGTATCACTCAGCCCAAAAACAACAAAGTTCAAGATGGCGGGCATTTTTAAAATTTTGGCTTCAGAATTATGTCCAGTGACCAATGGGATCGTCAGATATCGATTTTGGTATCACTCAGCCCAAAAAAAACAAAGTTCAAGATGGCGGGCATTTTTACAATTTTGACTTCAGAACTATGCCAAGTGACCAATGGAATCGTCAGATATCGATTTTGGTATCACTCAGTCCAAAAACAACAAAGTTCAAGATGGCGGGCATTTTTACAATTTTGACTTCAGAACTATGCCCAGTGACCAATGGGATCGTCAAATACCGATTTTGGTATCATTCAGCCCAAAAACAACAAAGTTCAAGATGGCGGGCATTTTTACAATTTTGACTTCAGAACTATGCCCAGTGACCAATGGGATCGTCAGATATCGATTTTGGTATCACTCAGCCCAAAAACAACAAAGTTCAAGATGGCGGGCATTTTTATAATTTTGATTTCAGAACTATGCCCAGTGACGAATGGGATCGTCAGATATCAATTTTGGTATCACTCAGCCGTAAAACAACAAAGTTCAAGATGGCGGGCATTTTTATAATTTTGATTTCAGAACTATGCCCAATGAGTAATGGGATAGTCAGATATCGATTTTGGAGGCGATCAGCCCAAAAACAACAAAGTTCAAGATGGTGGGCGTTTTTACTATTTTGACTTCAGAACTATGCCCAGTGACCAATGGGATCGTCAAATATCGATTTTGGTATCACTCAGCCCAAAAACAACAAAGTTCAAGATGGCGGGCATTTTTACAATTTTGACTTTAGAACTATGCCCAGTGACCAATGGGATCGTCAAATATCGATTTAGGTATCACTCAGCCCAAAAACAACAAAGTTCAAGATGGTGGGCGTTTTTACAATTTTGACTTCAGAACTATGCCCAGTGACCAATGGGATCGTCAAATATCGATTTAGGTATTACTCAGCCCGAAAACAACAAAATTCAAGATGGCGGGCATTTTTACAATTTTGACTTCAGAACTATGCCCAGTGACCAATGGGATAGTCAGATATCGATTTTGGTGTCAATCAGGCCAAAAACAACAAAGTTCAAGATGGCGGGCATTTTTACAATTTTGACTTCAGAACTATGCCCAGTGACCAATGGGATCGTCAAATATCGATTTTGGTATCATTCAGCCCAAAAACAACAAAGTTCAAGATGGCGAGCATTTTTACAATTTTGACTTCAGAGCTATGCGCAGTGACCAATGGGATCGTCAAATATCGATTTTGGTATCATTCAGCCCAAAAACAACAAAGTTCAAGATGGCGGGCATTTTTATAATTTTGATTTCAGAATTATGCCCAGTGACCAATGGGATCGTCAGATATCGATTTTGGTATCATTCAGCCCAAAAACAACAAAGTTCAAGATGGAGGGCATTTTTACAATTTTGACTTCAGAACTATGCGCAGTGACCAATGGGATCGTCAGATATCGATTTTGGTATCATTCAGCCCAAAAACAACAAAGTTCAAGATGGCGGGCATTTTTACAATTTTGACTTCAGAACTATGCCCAGTGATCAGTGGGATTGTCAGATATCGATTTTGGAGGCGATCAGCCCAAAAACAACTAAGTTCAAGATGGCGGACATTTTCACCACTTTGACCTCAAATAGTCACATTCATCATCATATCAGCCGCAGTTATTATTGAGAAATTAATTGTTAGTCTTATATAAAATTAATTATATTTTTCTTTCTTTCTAATAAAATTGTATTTTAATTGTTTATAGAATACAATACGATTAATAACAATTAATTATTGATTAATTTAATTTGAAATTTTGTCCTATCCAACTTTAACAAAATACGAGGTTAGAAAATACCAAACTCACTAGTACGCGCTATATTGTTGTACCACACAGCATTAGAGAAGTGTGCATGTTTCGGCTCTGTGTGCGTAATTTAAAAACCTATTTGCGAGCAACTTGAAAATGTATGAACCCTCTTAACAATTAAAATTGACCATCACGAAATCTATAAAATAAATTGGCCTTACGTTCAACTAACAATACAAATATTTTAAACAAAGTTACTATTATACATTCAAGTTAATATATATCTATCTAGAATTCTACCGATACCAAAGCTTAAAGGATAAGTTTAATCTCACAAATCTTAACAAATACTAGGCTTGCACCTAATCCTATTTGCACAATTTATAGTTACAATAGATAAGCATAGTATCAACTACATTGAATTAATAACAAATACAATATGGTCGGAGTTATCGTGAACTTGGCATTGGCGTGAGTAGGTCACGTTTCGTTGCCAGACTGACAGACACACCCATTTGTTGCTTTGTAGGTGTGCTATGATATATTATTAGTATTACGTACTAGGAAAATACTGGAAAATTCTAGATAGGAATAGACGAGACAATATAAGTTTTTGTTACTATCATGTGGAAGATGATAAAACTTTCGAGTTTATTTATCCATCTACGTTGACTTTTTGTTCGGAGGTCGTGTAAAAATAGTAGTAATTGGTGAAAATCGGAAAAAGACGTTAGATCTTGCGATTAGTGAAACAGTATACTTCTTCAAATAGACACTTTAATTCTTATGTTATTTTCCCAATACTTATATGCTTGCCCATTTGTGTCTTTAGATTTACTCATTGATAAACTGCAATTTAGTGTGAGGCCGCACTACAGTGAAACCGCAGCGTTTTTTAACCGCTCATTTTTGTTACTCAGGTAAAACAATATAAGCGGCCCCACTTGCGGTTTTTATTAGAGACAACAGTGCCTGCATTTCGCGGTTTAGCGATTTTAACGCTCGCGGGAAAAACGCAAGTGCGGCCTATATCATTTCTTTAAAGTTTATTTTTAGAGACGAACTCTTTACTCTTCAGTGATATTATAAATATATCACTAAAGAGTTTCTTTAAATAAAAAAGTTTGCAATTTCATTCATACATTTACATAAATAACGCGCAACGGCACAGGGCAGTAGTTAGGTTGTACCAGTTCTAGCTCACTATCCAGAATCCGTCTGGCTCACTAGCTCACTATTCTCGAGTCGACAAAAACTAAAAAAAAAAAAAAAAAAAAAAAAAAAAAAAAAAAAAAAAAAAAGGGTTTTGCCATGCTCTGATCACGAATCTGCGGTCCGTTTTTGTCTAGGATGTGTGGTTTCAGAGATGTGGAAATCAATTAAGAAGAGTATCTAATCGATATCTAATCCCGCACCCTCATTAACGTTTCTTTTGTTCTCCTATTTCCTATTATCTATTGTTTCTGGTAGACCCTCATTAGCTCTTATTATCACTGCTATTGTTTAAGAACTTCCATGCTATTCTGAATCATCAATAAAACACATTCCTTCATTTCTACATTTTTTTTGCTTATTAAAATATGAATGAAACATCTGATTCACTAAAATATCATTGTATACTGTGTTCTCTGTAAATATGTTCGTAAAACTACGCATTGAACACCCCTGAAACTTATATAGCAAATACATTAAGCAATATTCGCCGCAAACTGATGTCCACTCATTCTGAATTCTATCCACATTCCAGTCCCATCTTTTACAATTCCTTCTTAAAAAGTCGAGATGATATCGTGTAGGTGCACGCCCATATGAATCAAAATATTGACCAATACCATTCGTATCGACATGTAAAGCTATCCAATGTGAGCCTGGTTTATCATCCGTATCCAAATTGCATATTGTGTACATAGGTACATGAGTGTAAATGGGTAGTCTATTAGCAGCATACACATTATATTCTAGACTGGGGTGAATCTTTTTCAGATGTTGTTGTACATCTAGTGTATCCATGATATTACCAATCTATTCAATGGCTAACATAGGAATGATCAATTATAGTCACTTGTTACGACTTGTATTAAATGTCATTCGCTTGTGGAGATTTTGTATGATTTATCTGTGCAATGCACTACGCATTACGAAAGAATGCGAGATAAGTTTGTTAGTTCAAATTTACTATCGGTTGCACTGAGGAAATGCTTTAGATAAGATAGAACTATATAAGACCGAGTGGAGGCAGAGCCATCAGTCATTCTATGGTCTCGTTTGACCGCAGTGAATCGATATATCAATACTAAGTGTGTGCTACTTCAACGCAACAATAGTCATGGACGTAAGTGTTATAATATTTTATTGAAAAACTTACTTTTCTTTATGTTGTTGATTCCTTACGTGTGTGTGATTAAGTGTAATTATGTGATTGATATTAACATGATAACTGTGTTGTTGCAGAAAACATTCAGCTTCATAGACAATGAAGAAAATACCTATAAACAGTATTACTACCCGCCACTCTCCCCTAATCGCGAAGAAGAGAGTGATGACATCGTTATTAATAACACAGGCGATGGGGGAAAAAGGAAATCGCAGTCGATTGACCATTTTTTTGAAGTGGAACCTAAAATAAAGAGGAAGAAGTGGTTGTCGTCAACCGTGGCACGAGCCGCTAGAGGTGGTGTATCATACATTTCTACTAATTCTGACGACGGAGACCAAGCGACGCATCTCATAAAAATAGAAGTGTACGATGTGAAAAAGCTATGCAAGGTTCCAACTACTGATCATTGGAAACATGCTACCACGAGGATTAAATATTATGTTGGGAATAATAGGGATAGCATCTACGACAACACAAACGCCCTCGTATACAATATTACAAAGACAATAGCAGAAAGTGAAAAAGTGAAAAAATACTTTTTCAACAATGACAGTCATTAGCTGATCATTACTGAATGTGATTCTGATAACATAAATTACTTTTGTGTACTCATTAGATTCAAGGATTGCGTCTTGCGATACTGGGAGAAACACGAGAGCAGAAGGAAGAGATGAGTGTGGTATACGTGAACAGAACTTGTCATTGAATAGCAAAACTACAACACTGAGTGGAGAAGAAAAAGAGAAGAATATGCAGTATCCAAGAGCTGAATATCCATTCTTCAGTTCAAAAGCTAGACGGTTGCTCAGTTTCGAACACTGGCCTCTCCTTTTGCGACAGAAGCCTGAAGATCTCGCAGAAGCTGGTTTCTTTTATACCGGCCATGGAGACAGGACCAAATGTTTCCATTGTGGTGGTGGTTTAAAAAATTGGGAAGATGATGATGATCCTTGGCAGCAACATATTCAGTGGTTTAGTCAGTGCGCTTATGTAAAGTTTAAATTTCAACAGCGTTTTGTGTAAGATGAAAGGTGTATAAAGAAATAAAAAATAGTATATTTGATACAATTTGTTTTATTTAATTTAATAATGTTTTCCCATAGTTACATAGGTACACATTTAAACATGCATTACACATAAATCTAATACACAACACACATTATAACCTTAACTACTGTAATCTACAGTAATATTTCTGTTTTTATCTATTTCAAATTTTGCTCGAAGAAATGTTGTGATGAAAGATATAGATGATCTCTGGCAAGCAGATTTAATTGACATGCAGTCTGTTTCTCAAGAAAATAAGAAAATGGTAATATATTCTTACAATTATTGACACATTTTCAAAATATGGATGGGCTTTTCCTATCAAGAATAAAAGTCAAGATTTTATATGTGACACTTTCAAAACCTTGTTTGTTAAGGGACGTATACCTAAAAATTTACAAACTGATAATGGTACAGAGTTTTACAACAATAAATTCAAAAAGCTAATGAAATTTTATAATATCAACCATTATTCGACATTTTCGATAAAAAAAGCTTCAATAGTTGAACGATTTATCAGAACATTAAAATCAAATTTATATAAAACATTTAGTTTAAAAGGCAACTACAAGTGGATAGATAATACCCTCAATGATATTATTAATAAATATAATCATACACACCACCGAGCCATTAATGAAATGCCAGCAAAAGTAAATAATAACAATAAAACAAACATATTAGAAAGATATAATAATATTAAATCAGAAAATAAGGGTACTCTTACAAGAAAGTTTAATGTTGGTGATTTTGTCCGTATTAGTAAATATAAAGGAACATTTGAAAAAGGATACACCCCTAACTGGTCAACCGAAATATTCAAAATCAGTAAAATACAAAATACAATACCTGTAACTTATTTAATACAAGATACAATCAGAGGCCAGCCTATTTTAGGAGCATTTTATGTGCAAGAACTTCAAAAGACTAAACATCCTAACGTTTATCTTTACCTTATTCATACTGAATGTTAAAAAAAAAATTAAAAAAATTTGTGTCAATACGCAGCGCAGACATAAAACTCAAAAAGAGTAATAAAAATAATCAACATGAGTAAAGCGGATGTGGTAAATGAAATTCATAAAAATGTTAGAGTCAATTTTCCTCGAAGAAGTGTTGTGATGAAAGATATAGATGATCTCTGGCAAGCAGATTTAATTGACATGCAGTCTGTTTCTCAAGAAAATAAGAAAATGGTAATATATTCTTACAATTATTGACACATTTTCAAAATATGGATGGGCTTTTCCTATCAAGAATAAAAGTCAAGATTTTATATGTGACACTTTCAAAACCTTCTTTGTTAAGGGACGTATACCTAAAAATTTACAAACTGATAATGGTACAGAGTTTTACAACAATAAATTCAAAAAGCTAATGAAATTTTATAATATCAACCATTATTCGACATTTTCGATAAAAAAAGCTTCAATAGTTGAACGATTTATCAGAACATTAAAATCAAATTTATATAAAACATTTAGTTTAAAAGGCAACTACAAGTGGATAGATAATACCCTCAATGATATTATTAATAAATATAATCATACACACCACCGAGCCATTAATGAAATGCCAGCAAAAGTAAATAATAACAATAAAACAAACATATTAGAAAGATATAATAATATTAAATCAGAAAATAAGGGTACTCTTACAAGAAAGTTTAATGTTGGTGATTTTGTCCGTATTAGTAAATATAAAGGAACATTTGAAAAAGGATACACCCCTAACTGGTCAACCGAAATATTCAAAATCAGTAAAATACAAAATACAATACCTGTAACTTATTTAATACAAGATACAATCAGAGGCCAGCCTATTTTAGGAGCATTTTATGTGCAAGAACTTCAAAAGACTAAACATCCTAACGTTTATCTCGTTGAAAAGATCCTAAGAAGAAAAGGAAATATGATTTTAGTAAAATGGTTAGGTTTACCTTCCAATGAAAACAGCTGGATACATAAATCAAATATATTATAAGAAACAAACTATTTGTCACTGTTTTACATATATGCATATTAGAACAATGTTTATCGAGACCCTTGTTGTCTGGAAGAAATCACTATTAGCGATACGACCGCTCATTGACACTGTTCTTGTAGTTTGTAAGAAATCTATGTTACTATGGAGCACACAAAATAATATTCTATCTATCATAAAATACCTTGGTTCTAAAGTACACTATAATTATGATAATATACAACTATCTGTGCAATGCACTACGCATTACGAAAGAATGTGAGATAAGTTTGTTAGTTCAAATTTACTATCGGTTGCACTGAGGAAATGCTTTAGATAAGATAGAACTATATAAGACCGAGTGGAGGCAGAGCCATCAGTCATGTATTAGTTTTCAAGTGCACTCGTTATTGCTTTATAATTAATGATCGACTTGTGGAATATAAACCTTTGAGTAATATAGTACGAAGATTATCATGACTTCCATCGTAGATGTCCAAGGATTTAAAACAGAAGAAAATGAGTTCATAGTAAAAGAAATAGCTATCCTATATGAAAATAAATTGCAGATATTTTTGATAAAACCACCATTTCCATTTCATGAATTGACTGAACGGGAAAAGAAACAGGTGAACTGGATTGAACGTAATAGAAAGATATATTGGAGTGAAGGATTTATAACATATTCAAAGTGTCAGTGTTTGATAACAGATATATTAAAAGATAAATGTATATATGCTAAAGGTTTAGAAAAAGTGTCGTGGATGAAATGTATTTTGAAAAATAATAATATAATTAATATAGAAGACAAAGGTTGTCCAAGTTTGTTAAGTCTGTATAATGAGTATAAATATTCTAAAGATGTGTATAATTGTATTTATCATGATTCTGTTTGTGCTTTGAAAAATATTTTATGTTTAAATAAATGGTTCTTAAATTACAATAAACAATTTTATCAGTATAAGTTGTTTTATTCTTAACAAAATAAAAATATTATTTCCCCTCCCAAACACCTACTATTCTACTAAACGTTTATATGTAACTAACAACACTTATTACTCTTCATTACACTTTCATAAATATTTGCATCTAGTACCTTGGAAACAAGCTTCAAACATTGAAAATGCATCAAAACAAATACGAACCTCATTATGAAATGTATCATACCAATAAGATGCGTTTATTTTCATTTAACTTTTATTGGGTTACCGCTAATTCACATAAAATATTAATAACAGAAATGGCTGACGCTGGATTTTTTTATTGTGGAAATGGAATAAATGATGAAACTGCATGTTTTTCTTGTGGAGGAATTATTAAAGATTGGGAGGCGCCTGCATCACTCACCTCGCTTCGCTCGGTTCGCAATGCAGGCGCCCCAATACTGCTAGGATCTGTTTAAGCGGGGTGATTCTGTCTAACACAAATAACACTGGTTAGACTACAGCTGTCAACAGATTTTTAAATTTTTAGTTTTCATAGAGACATTCAACACGTAATTCGTTCCTTTTACGGCATTCAAAAAAATACATTTGGGATAATGAATAGCATGTTGCATCCAAGGATCGTTATAAATCTCCCAATCTTTAATAATTCCTCCACAAGAAAAACATGCAGTTTCATCATTTATTCCATTTCCACAATAAAAAAATCCAGCGTCAGCCATTTCTGTTATTAATATTTTATGTGAATTAGCGGTAACCCAATAAAAGTTAAATGAAAATAAACGCATCTTATTGGTATGATACATTTCATAATGAGGTTCGTATTTGTTTTGATGCATTTTCAATGTTTGAAGCTTGTTTCCAAGGTACTAGATGCAAATATTTATGAAAGTGTAATGAAGAGTAATAAGTGTTGTTAGTTACATATAAACGTTTAGTAGAATAGTAGGTGTTTGGGAGGGGAAATAATATTTTTATTTTGTTAAGAATAAAACAACTTATACTGATAAAATTGTTTATTGTAATTTAAGAACCATTTATTTAAACATAAAATATTTTTCAAAGCACAAACAGAATCATGATAAATACAATTATACACATCTTTAGAATATTTATACTCATTATACAGACTTAACAAACTTGGACAACCTTTGTCTTCTATATTAATTATATTATTATTTTTCAAAATACATTTCATCCACGACACTTTTTCTAAACCTTTAGCATATATACATTTATCTTTTAATATATCTGTTATCAAACACTGACACTTTGAATATGTTATAAATCCTTCACTCCAATATATCTTTCTATTACGTTCAATCCAGTTCACCTGTTTCTTTTCCCGTTCAGTCAATTCATGAAATGGAAATGGTGGTTTTATCAAAAATATCTGCAATTTATTTTCATATAGGATAGCTATTTCTTTTACTATGAACTCATTTTCTTCTGTTTTAAATCCTTGGACATCTACGATGGAAGTCATGATAATCTTCGTACTATATTACTCAAAGGTTTATATTCCACAAGTCGATCATTAATTATAAAGCAATAACGAGTGCACTTGAAAACTAATACATGACTGATGGCTCTGCCTCCACTCGGTCTTATATAGTTCTATCTTATCTAAAGCATTTCCTCAGTGCAACCGATAGTAAATTTGAACTAACAAACTTATCTCACATTCTTTCGTAATGCGTAGTGCATTGCACAGATAGTTGTATATTATCATAATTATAGTGTACTTTAGAACCAAGGTATTTTATGATAGATAGAATATTATTTTGTGTGCTCCATAGTAACATAGATTTCTTACAAAATACAAGAACAGTGTCAATGAGCGGTCGTATCGCTAATAGTGATTTCTTCCAGACAACAAGGGTCTCGATAAACATTGTTCTAATATGCATATATGTAAAACAGTGACAAATAGTTTGTTTCTTATAATATATTTGATTTATGTATCCAGCTGTTTTCATTGGAAGGTAAACCTAACCATTTTACTAAAATCATATTTCCTTTTCTTCTTAGGATCTTTTCAACGAGATAAACGTTAGGATGTTTAGTCTTTTGAAGTTCTTGCACATAAAATGCTCCTAAAATAGGCTGGCCTCTGATTGTATCTTGTATTAAATAAGTTACAGGTATTGTATTTTGTATTTTACTGATTTTGAATATTTTGGTTGACCAGTTAGGGGTGTATCCTTTTTCAAATGTTCCTTTATATTTACTAATACGGACAAAATCACCAACATTAAACTTTCTTGTAAGAGTACCCTTATTTTCTGATTTAATATTATTATATCTTTCTAATATGTTTGTTTTATTGTTATTATTTACTTTTGCTGGCATTTCATTAATGGCTCGGTGGTGTGTATGATTATATTTATTAATAATATCATTGAGGGTATTATCTATCCACTTGTAGTTGCCTTTTAAACTAAATGTTTTATATAAATTTGATTTTAATGTTCTGATAAATCGTTCAACTATTGAAGCTTTTTTTATCGAAAATGTCGAATAATGGTTGATATTATAAAATTTCATTAGCTTTTTGAATTTATTGTTGTAAAACTCTGTACCATTATCAGTTTGTAAATTTTTAGGTATACGTCCCTTAACAAAGAAGGTTTTGAAAGTGTCACATATAAAATCTTGACTTTTATTCTTGATAGGAAAAGCCCATCCATATTTTGAAAATGTGTCAATAATTGTAAGAATATATTACCATTTTCTTATTTTCTTGAGAAACAGACTGCATGTCAATTAAATCTGCTTGCCAGAGATCATCTATATCTTTCATCACAACACTTCTTCGAGGAAAATTGACTCTAACATTTTTATGAATTTCATTTACCACATCCGCTTTACTCATGTTGATTATTTTTATTACTCTTTTTGAGTTTTATGTCTGCGCTGCGTATTGACACAAATTTTTTTAATTTTTTTTTTAACATTCAGTATGAATAAGGTAAAGATAAACGTTAGGATGTTTAGTCTTTTGAAGTTCTTGCACATAAAATGCTCCTAAAATAGGCTGGCCTCTGATTGTATCTTGTATTAAATAAGTTACAGGTATTGTATTTTGTATTTTACTGATTTTGAATATTTCGGTTGACCAGTTAGGGGTGTATCCTTTTTCAAATGTTCCTTTATATTTACTAATACGGACAAAATCACCAACATTAAACTTTCTTGTAAGAGTACCCTTATTTTCTGATTTAATATTATTATATCTTTCTAATATGTTTGTTTTATTGTTATTATTTACTTTTGCTGGCATTTCATTAATGGCTCGGTGGTGTGTATGATTATATTTATTAATAATATCATTGAGGGTATTATCTATCCACTTGTAGTTGCCTTTTAAACTAAATGTTTTATATAAATTTGATTTTAATGTTCTGATAAATCGTTCAACTATTGAAGCTTTTTTTATCGAAAATGTCGAATAATGGTTGATATTATAAAATTTCATTAGCTTTTTGAATTTATTGTTGTAAAACTCTGTACCATTATCAGTTTGTAAATTTTTAGGTATACGTCCCTTAACAAACAAGGTTTTGAAAGTGTCACATATAAAATCTTGACTTTTATTCTTGATAGGAAAAGCCCATCCATATTTTGAAAATGTGTCAATAATTGTAAGAATATATTACCATTTTCTTATTTTCTTGAGAAACAGACTGCATGTCAATTAAATCTGCTTGCCAGAGATCATCTATATCTTTCATCACAACATTTCTTCGAGCAAAATTTGAAATAGATAAAAACAGAAATATTACTGTAGATTACAGTAGTTAAGGTTATAATGTGTGTTGTGTATTAGATTTATGTGTAATGCATGTTTAAATGTGTACCTATGTAACTATGGGAAAACATTATTAAATTAAATAAAACAAATTGTATCAAATATACTATTTTTTATTTCTTTATACACCTTTCATCTTACACAAAACGCTGTTGAAATTTAAACTTTACATAAGCGCACTGACTAAACCACTGAATATGTTGCTGCCAAGGATCATCATCATCTTCCCAATTTTTTAAACCACCACCACAATGGAAACATTTGGTCCTGTCTCCATGGCCGGTATAAAAGAAACCAGCTTCTGCGAGATCTTCAGGCTTCTGTCGCAAAAGGAGAGGCCAGTGTTCGAAACTGAGCAACCGTCTAGCTTTTGAACTGAAGAATGGATATTCAGCTCTTGGATACTGCATATTCTTCTCTTTTTCTTCTCCACTCAGTGTTGTAGTTTTGCTATTCAATGACAAGTTCTGTTCACGTATACCACACTCATCTCTTCCTTCTGCTCTCGTGTTTCTCCCAGTATCGCAAGACGCAATCCTTGAATCTAATGAGTACACAAAAGTAATTTATGTTATCAGAATCACATTCAGTAATGATCAGCTAATGACTGTCATTGTTGAAAAAGTATTTTTTCACTTTTTCACTTTCTGCTATTGTCTTTGTAATATTGTATACGAGGGCGTTTGTGTTGTCGTAGATGCTATCCCTATTATTCCCAACATAATATTTAATCCTCGTGGTAGCATGTTTCCAATGATCAGTAGTTGGAACCTTGCATAGCTTTTTCACATCGTACACTTCTATTTTTATGAGATGCGTCGCTTGGTCTCCGTCGTCAGAATTAGTAGAAATGTATGATACACCACCTCTAGCGGCTCGTGCCACGGTTGACGACAACCACTTCTTCCTCTTTATTTTAGGTTCCACTTCAAAAAAATGGTCAATCGACTGCGATTTCCTTTTTCCCCCATCGCCTGTGTTATTAATAACGATGTCATCACTCTCTTCTTCGCGATTAGGGGAGAGTGGCGGGTAGTAATACTGTTTATAGGTATTTTCTTCATTGTCTATGAAGCTGAATGTTTTCTGCAACAACACAGTTATCATGTTAATATCAATCACATAATTACACTTAATCACACACACGTAAGGAATCAACAACATAAAGAAAAGTAAGTTTTTCAATAAAATATTATAACACTTACGTCCATGACTATTGTTGCGTTGAAGTAGCACACACTTAGTATTGATATATCGATTCACTGCGGTCAAACGAGACCATAGAATGACTGATGGCTCTGCCTCCACTCGGTCTTATATAGTTCTATCTTATCTAAAGCATTTCCTCAGTGCAACCGATAGTAAATTTGAACTAACAAACTTATCTCGCATTCTTTCGTAATGCGTAGTGCATTGCACAGATAAATCATACAAAATCTCCACAAGCGAATGACATTTAATACAAGTCGTAACAAGTGACTATAATTGATCATTCCTATGTTAGCCATTGAATAGATTGGTAATATCATGGATACACTAGATGTACAACAACATCTGAAAAAGATTCACCCCAGTCTAGAATATAATGTGTATGCTGCTAATAGACTACCCATTTACACTCATGTACCTATGTACACAATATGCAATTTGGATACGGATGATAAACCAGGCTCACATTGGATAGCTTTACATGTCGATACGAATGGTATTGGTCAATATTTTGATTCATATGGGCGTGCACCTACACGATATCATCTCGACTTTTTAAGAAGGAATTGTAAAAGATGGGACTGGAATGTGGATAGAATTCAGAATGAGTGGACATCAGTTTGCGGCGAATATTGCTTAATGTATTTGCTATATAAGTTTCAGGGGTGTTCAATGCGTAGTTTTACGAACATATTTACAGAGAACACAGTATACAATGATATTTTAGTGAATCAGATGTTTCATTCATATTTTAATAAGCAAAAAAAATGTAGAAATGAAGGAATGTGTTTTATTGATGATTCAGAATAGCATGGAAGTTCTTAAACAATAGCAGTGATAATAAGAGCTAATGAGGGTCTACCAGAAACAATAGATAATAGGAAATAGGAGAACAAAAGAAACGTTAATGAGGGTGCGGGATTAGATATCGATTAGATACTCTTCTTAATTGATTTCCACATCTCTGAAACCACACATCCTAGACAAAAACGGACCGCAGATTCGTGATCAGAGCATGGCAAAACCCTTTTTTTTTTTTTTTTTTTTTTTTTTTTTTTTTTTTTTTTTTTTTAGTTTTTGTCGACTCGAGAATAGTGAGCTAGTGAGCCAGACGGATTCTGGATAGTGAGCTAGAACTGGTACAACCTAACTACTCAGGGCCGAACATGATACAACAAAAATAGTCTACATAATAATATTATAACCTGAAAACAGTAAGTATCAAGTGTTTCATTACGTTAATGGAAAGTAATACAAGTTAGAAACACAATTAATAAAATATTCCCCCAGACACGCCAGCTCGCCAGCTCGTAGGAAAGTTCCTTAGCACTCAGTACTCAGTTATATGAGGTCAACGAGTGACGTACGATCGATCTACATATTAGGTACTGGACTGGTTAGAACTCACCACTGCTGTTGTGATTTGCTTAACACCCGAACCGTTAATTAATTATCTTTTCATTGTGGAGTTTGCATAGAATAGGTAGGTAATAGGTATATTATTTTGATGCGGTCAGGGAAATTTAAGACGAACTTCGCAGGGTGTCTGGCAAGTTCTTGATGAGAGTAGCCATAAATCGTGTTCAATATCATGCAATTAGAGAGATCTATGTTCAGGGCCCCAAGTCTGTTACATAATAAACGAATGGATCAATTGAATTGTAATTGGATACCTTTGCTGTGGATAAACCCTAATAAATAAACAATAAACCAGATTCCAATGAATATTAGAAACTTGTGGAATGGTTTAATGTCTATTTAACATAACGAAATACTTCTAAACTGAATTTTGAGCTACGTGAACTAATTCAAAGATACGAAACAGGTACGATAACATGCAAAAATAAATGTAAATTACAGTAATGTTAAATAGATTAAAAGCCACGCGTTTATAGGTGGTCTTGAAAGTTTAGAAAGGGCTTTGTAAATACCTATTAATTAATATTAATTTCATAGAATTTCTTATACACTTTACGATCGAATCAACGGCGCGGCAGGTGAAGTACCAATTTACTTAATTAATTATGGTCCTTTTTCTAATGAATTGAATAGAACCATTAATTATATTGAAAGCCACTTTGACACTTATGAGTGTCGTTTAGAGTATAAATTATATTATATTATAAGTTAATAACTTCTTCTAATGTAATTAAGGATATAATTTACAACCGCAGTGCTTGCTCAATAATGACTCAGCTTTACACGGTGGTGACTTAAGCTAACGTAGGCCACAGCGTAGATAAAATAACTTTACTGAATAATACCACTGTCAATTTGTATAAACTTAACATTGGAATTTAGATACTCTGTAACACATACCCTAGAAGAAATTCTATGAGTATGTCTGATCCACCAACCCGCACTAGGCCAGCGTGAGTATAGATAGAGGAGAGGAGACCCGAGCCCAGCAGTGGGACTTAATGGGTTACTAATGCTGATGCTATGAACTGTATTGGCTCATATTAGACCAAACATACAGAGGGGTCATAAAGGCCCATTGCTCTAAGGACACATACTTCAACGAGATAGTTTTGCCACTTACACAGTAGCTGTCTCAATGCCGTAGCGGTAGTGTATTCTACCACTACTGCGCAATAGTCTGAGTTTGATATCCGCGTCGGACAAAAATAGTGTTGTACTTTTTATGTCATAAACTCCGAGTACTAGATTGGAATTGGGAAATCATCATCATCATCAGCAACCCATTAATGTCCCACTGCAAGGCTCGGGTCTCCTCTCCTTTATCTAGAGAGTTGAGAGGGTCTTAGGCCATACCTAATACAACAATGCGGCTTGGTGGATCAGACATACACATAGAATTTCATATATTCGAATTTGGAAATGTGGCTGGTTAAGGATTTCCCTCTCAGCTCTCTAGTTAGAGGAGAGGAGACCCGAGCCCAGAAGTGGGACATTAATGGGGTGCTGATGATGATGATGAGGGATTTCACTACATCTAGACGCACCGAACAGCACCGAAAGCGAGATAAAGAGTAAGAACCGAGGGCATAGTATTGCTGCCGTGTCGATTCTGTCGATGACATTACTATGAAGAAGGCACTATAAATTGCATTTTATAAACCTTCGTATCAGCAGAAGGTATAAATACCTATATAAAAGAACGATTAATGACTAAAGTTCAAGGTACAAAAGGTGCTAAATATATAATTATTCGTTAAGGCTAAGGCTTTTCCTCGAAAATACCTAGACCCAATTGATAAAGGACGCGGACGTGGCGAAGGGCGAAGTGTCGTGACTTGATTTGTGATCGTTTACAAGTTGTGACAGGCGCCACCCACTTAACACTATGTTAAAGGCAAATAATAATTCATGATTTAAAATAAGTGTTATACTTTCCTCTAACTATTTAATCTGCGGTCTACGGGCACTTTCTGTCCTGCACTATAATAGGCCATTTATTAAGATTAACCTGAAGTCAGAAATTTGCCTTGCGGCCTGAGGCGAAGCCACGTATCTGAGACGTCTTTTACAAATACTTAAATTATTAGTAAGTAGCTTAAAAACGAGCTTTTCTGACCTATCTACTTTTGTTACTTTAGCAATTTTTGGCATGATAACCCTAAAAAAATCTAAAATTTCGAATAAGTATACGCTACAATTCCACACGAAAAAAATGTCATATCATTGTCCTAAATACCAACTACCTAGTTCTTCTCAGAGTTGATGAATAAATTCAAGAAAACTATTTCTTAAAAATTCTGGAATTTTATCTCAAGTTAGCACAAAAACAAAGGAATCAATCAGTGTGCGAGTTTCGAGCGTGATGAATAAAAAACAATTGATTTTTAAAACGGATCACGTTCCATTTTCACTTTTATTTTTACAGTTACGAGCATATCTTTTTTGTTGACAGTTATTTTGTGTACAGTGACCATGAGTTCGAGAGTAATTTTAGGAACTAGGTAAAGATCGCTTAAAAATAGGTTATTGTTTTTATTTTCATCTATTTCTAAATACTTAGCGTATACTATTTGGTAGCTACATTTGATAGTACTGTTATCATTTTAATTGACAATAACAAAT
This sequence comes from Laspeyria flexula, assembly GCA_905147015.1. Classification (NCBI taxonomy): domain Eukaryota; kingdom Metazoa; phylum Arthropoda; class Insecta; order Lepidoptera; family Erebidae; genus Laspeyria; species Laspeyria flexula. The sequence goes on along the minus strand of LR989964.1, from coordinate 1,829,942 downwards.
TATAAAGATCACTTAAAATTCCATTAGGTCTCCCCTGCCAGTTTCTCAGTAAGAATCATTGAGAATATGAACTCAATAAATAATAACGTAACAAATTTATTAATATCATATCATTATATTCGAACTTTACCCTCATAGTAATAAAACTAAATCACTATAATAAAAAAAGATATTTTTGATTGCATTAACCTCAACTCGTCACACTACGTAATAAGTGCATCATTGACTGTTCATAATGATACTCATGAGGACAACGTTGTGTAATTATTAAGTAAACATGATAAAGACAATTTTATCATTGATTTATACGACCTATATGTTGAAAGGTCCTGTTTTAGTTTTGATTGAACTGTGGAAATTTTTGTATAGTATTACGTCGTAATCGTGTACAATGCACTAAGTAAAGATGAGTTCTTTTGGCAATTTCCTTCCAGTATTTAGCTTTAAGGTTGATAATTGTGAAATGATATCTTAACAAAGCTTTATTTCTGATGGAACGACGACGTTTAGTTTGAGTTTGTTGTGCTTGATTAGGTTTACTGTTCCTTGAACGATCGCGGTGGGAATCCTGGGTAGTAAGATTTTTTGTAAGTATAATTATAAGTAGTTAGGGTATGTAAATTTATAGGTTTGGTAATTCAATGATATCTCATTCACAACAGGAAACAAGGTCACGGCTACAGTGTCTCTATGAACTAAAGACGAACAGATGTTTATTTAAAAACAAAATATAACCGCTTGTATGGACCTAAACGTAATAAGGTAACATAATTGTTTTTTTTTTCGTGCATAAGTTGTTTTTTGTCGCAGTCGTTATGACATTGTTTGTAATTCGATAGCTTCACAGAATTTCACGGATGCATGCATATAACTAGTTCATCATCATAATCATATCAGCCCAACGACGTCCACTGCTAGACAGAGGTCTCACCTAATTTACGCCACCGCGAGCGGTCCTGTGCCGCTTGCCACTAAACTAACAGGTGTTTTGATATATTTATCTGAAGAAAGAATGCTTTTGTTCAGACCTTAAAATAATACATTACAAAAAAATACTAGTACCTATCTATAATAAATAAATAATAATATGATTGTTGATATTATGAAATTGTCTCATGAGAATATACTATAAACAGTATCTTCTACTACAACAGATTGGCTTACAAGAATCACAAGGAAAAACAATAATACTAACATTTTCCATTAGTCCACGTGTGTATTAGTAAACAGATCACTGTTTTTATCCTAACATTGCATTTTCTTTTTCCATGTAATAATTGTATATGAGTAATACTTATGTTATTTTTATGTGCACGAGGAAATGCATTACTCGGTAATGACACCAAGGCTGACTTAGACACATTATAAATCAGATAAAAATAATAGCGTTTCAGATGAAATCTAAATCACGTAGGAATTATGTTCTTGCATTGTTATAATTTTATTCACATGCGTATTGTAAAGAATAGTAATACAAAATAAAAAATTGCTTTAATAAACAAAATTAGTATTCATTATATAATTAAGCCATCACTTGTGTACACCACATGTGGATACCAAGCTAAGACAATGTGAACGAAACTAGAGACAGGAATAGAATCCGTACATATCCCTAACCTTGTCTACAATCATAGTCGCCGTAACGACCACGTGATCACGGTCCACACGTCCCGTACTAAAATACGAGTCGCCGTTCTCGGAACTGGTTAACTGCAGCATGGCAACGGTTGCGCAAGGTTAAACCGCGCGGTCAACTAATAACGGCCAATCAGAATGCACGGATGCCGTGACGTCAACGACCACGCCTGCGCGCGCCTCCGACGCCATGTTGTCGCTTTCAAATGCACGCAGCCGGTGCGAAATGTTTGCGCGCCGAGCACCGCCACCGAGCGATAACAATGCGAGCCCTCCGTACGTGTAGATATAGTGTGACATCAATGTTTCGGAAACGGCGGATGACGATTGTTATGAACTCACTGAAAACGGTCAAGGCGACAACGTGGTTTAGAGTCTTGCTCCCTATTTGAACTTAGAATTTCGAATATACGTCATCAGCTGTTTCAATAAATGTCAATTTTTACTATTATCAATCACACTTACCCATCATGTTGGACATGAATTTGGACCTGTCCATGGGTGGAATCCATTTTGATGCCATAGGGAGGATAGCTGGCCAGGTTGCTCCTAGGCAGAACCCTAGGAAGACCCTCGCAGCCACGACCCATCCGAAACCGAGGGCGGCAGAGCCAGGGGTGAGAAGAGTTAAGAAACTGGCTATTAGGGTGCTGTAGCCAAATACTCGCCTGTAGGAAAACACGTGTATTATTAGTTTATTTTTAAAAGTAATGTATGGGAATATTTTGGGAAATGCCGGGTCATTTCAGTTTACATATGCATCTACTATATCTCTAGCGTCTAGAAACAACAAACTCCATTAATCATACGTTTGTCAACAAGGTTGATTCCACAATCCTGGATATATTGTCGCTAAAAATACAATGATCGTACTCTATCCTCATGATAAGAGACTAAAGTACCTAGTCCAAACATACCTAAATACCAATAAAATATTTTCCCTTATTTTTCAACTGAAACATATCGGTATTGGTGGCCAGTTAATAACCGCAGGTATGTGCGTGATAATACAAGCTATTGAATCCACATCAAAAACCCACCCGCACCGTGTTCTGTCTCAGAGACACGCAAACATTATTCACGAATGTTCTTACAATGGCTACCAACGTAGAACGCACATCGGGCATGAAATACAACATTATTTCGAGAACGTTCCGCGTGATTCATTCGCTGACATCTTTTAATTAGTTATCTATATTATGCTGTCAGTCTGTTTGTGATTTATTAATGAACCTGAATTCATATTTCATGCTCTTTACAGTCACAATAGTGCGGTGTGTTATCATAAATAGTTACTATATTAAGATTTATAGAAACGGTTTTAAGCTGTTATATTAATTATTCGCATTTATGAGTTTCACAACACAAATAAGTAGATACCTATTTAAATTTAAGATAAGCAAGTATACTGTAACGGCATTTATCCAATCCAATAGTTTAGTTAAATTACACACCGGCTCAATGTGTCTGAGGTAATTTAACCTGTATTTTAACTATATGTATAGTATCATTATCAAATATGGACAAGCCATGAAAGCCGTCCTAAGGCTACAGCTTTGCATGTGTCAATCCTCTTATGATGGGCGTTATTTCAGATTTTACTATTTTATTCAAGTATTATTATAATATAGTCACTATTTGGGTCAGAATTAATTAAGTATATAAATGTTATTAGTCGAAAGTTTCAGTGACCGTATAAAACAAAACCACGTTGGGATAATGACACCAATCAAAATCAAATAGATTAAAAACTTGTTCAACTTGATTTCAGTGTCCTCAATACAGTGTTATTCACACAATTAGTCATTAACCGGTTCTTTAGTTCAGCGATAAAGCCCACAGTGGCGGCGCCGCACGCGCTTGCTAGCGCCATCGCGCCACCGGGCTCGGCAAAAGCGAAGAACGGCATTTTAATTCAATAACCTTTGATATTAATCGCATCAATCAATTGTTTTATTCGAAGTGTTAAATAAATTGATGGTACCTAAGATACTATTATTGCAAATTGGATTGACATTAACTTCGTCAATGATAATAATAATAGCTGTACCTATGCTAAGTATTGTCATGAAGATGGTTATTGTGGCGCGCAAATTAATATTTTACTGTATTTACGATTGTAATGTGTTTTGTGCATCTTAATAAATAAATAAATGAAAACACGACATAATTTCGCACATGGTGTGTTACGTATACGATCCTGCTATCCTGATTGTAACTAATATATGGCCAACTGTTCTATTACAATTAATTACCGCAGTTCAAATCGATGGCAAGGACCAAAAGTATCAGGCCAATCAACTTCGTTGACTCTAACTGACCCTTCTATTAATGGCATCTAGAAAGTTCCACGCTAAATTATTCGGGCGTACAAATTATCAGACGTGTATAATTTGAACAGTAATAACGTTTGATTGCATCTTGCAAAAAATATATCGTATCCAAAAATTATGGAAGAAAAAGATATGTTGGGACCGGTTCCGATAAATGAGAATTGTGTGGTCACTAATATTTGGAATCCGGAATTTAAAAATGAATAACGATATCCGATGAGTCGTCGTTCGGTCACCGCCCTCTGCGAATGCAGGTTTTGATTTTGAACCGATTGTACAGAAGTGATAACGGATACTGCATTTCTTGGGGGGGCGTGGCATGTATGGTAAAAATTAAAATGCTTGAGACAGATTGATATAATCTGTTATTCGGAACCTTGTTAACGAACCTTGTGATTCCCCTCGTTAGACTTCGAAAGAATAACACGATGGTGCAATGGGCAATGCCTTTTGATCTTCGAGAAGTTCGAGTCAGTTTACCCTCTTGCACCCAATGAATGAAAAACCAAAAATGTTGTTTACTATTCAATGGCCAAGTTTTTGTAGGGAACACACAATAGCTTGTATAATTTGCAAGATGAGCGGCATTCCTTCTGCTTGGATACGGGATTAGCCGTGCCGTTGCATAGAATGAGGTGCCAAATACTACAAATAATATAATCCAGACGCTTCGCCGTTGGCAAGTCGTGTGAGAAAAACGTGACTTTCTCACGAAACACGAGATTGTATTTTTAGGTATCATGTTATTGCCATCAAAGCGTAATGTTTTCAAAACATATCATGTTGAATTGTTTCTTTATTCCTTGAAAATAATAACTAAAACATCCTAGCCAATTGTTTTGACTTCTTGCTTACACGACAAACTACACTTAAACGAACTTCACAGTAATCATATCATGCTGAAAATCAGCGCTGTTGAGTGTCCAGCAGCTGTTAGTTGCTGGCGCCACAGCATTATGCTGAGCAGAGTCCAGATTCCCACAGGTGTGACATGCAGTAGGTGCAATTGGTTTTTTAATTTTTCCTTTTTTGCGTCGTATTATTATTTTCTTCTTTGTATTATTTAATTTTTATTTTTTACTCTTACCCCTACTTCTTAATACCTTTCTTTCTTTTCGTTCTTTAATCACAGTTCACATAAACCTTAAATAACTGTTATAACTTCTCGTTTAAATATAAGTACTTTACCACGGGAATCATCCCGTGATTTAAGCTCAGATTCATAGATCGCACTTTGACTTTACTTTGAGGGAAAGATCAACTTTCAACCAATACGAAGTTTTATAATCCTGTTAAACTCTTAAAACACAAAATGTGTGCACACTACAAGAATAATCTAGGAATGAAACGAATCAGCTGACTTCATCATATAGGTGTTCTACACGGTTATAAACTTTCGTTCCAACAGAGTGACCTTGATGGGAGCTTCGTTGCCATCTGCGTAGTTTGTATGAAATTTGGTTTACAACAGCCGGCTACACGGTTGAAATCCACCAAGGGCACTTCTGTGGAAGGCAAGTTTATAACCATGTGGCACGGCTTTAAACAACACGGGCCAGGCCAGCGCTAGCGCCATGTAAACCATACTTTACTATACTTCCCAAAACAATTATTTAGCTTCCCCATCAGCAAAATAAAATATTAAGTAGAATAGTTACCTAGCTCCAATGACTTCAGCGAGTCGACCGCCCGGTAGTTCTGTCAGCACATATCCCCAGAAGAAGCAGCCAAGCAGGTGATTCTTCTGTTTCGTGTCCCAGTGGTAGCGGGTTTGTTCTATGTGGAATGGATGCTATAAATAATATTAAACTATTAATACAAACGTACTAATGATATCAATGTCTCCCATTACTGAGGACAGAGATTATCTAATCTTAGCTATGTAGTTAATACATGAAGCGAAAAAAAGCGAAAGCGAAGGAAGATGTCTCTTTTGCTTCCCTTTTGTTCGCTTCAATAAAAATTCAGTTTTCATAATATTTATTTATTTATGATAGTAGGTATAATAAATTTCGTATTTAAATTTGTTTAATTTATTACTCTATTAGTTGCACAAATTGTAAAATTTTATTTAAATAAAAATATATAATAGAAATTATTTTTCTCAGTCGCTTTAAAACTTACAATCATAGAAATAAAAACTGTTTTTCTCTACCATTACCTAATAGAAACACAGATCCAATTATTTTTGAAAAAATCTCCAATTAACTTACTGATTAGTAGTAAATATAACAGTTACCAGTTAATAATTATAATAGCAAACAAAGGAAGTGGCTATCTATTTTGTGGTTAGAGCAGGGATTGCCCCAACTGTAGGCATATAACATGTTACACGAATGAGAATCAATACAATAAAATAAATACTTCGATGAGGAAACAAGAAAGTAGTTTTGGCCTGGTGAAGAAATAGAATAAGGAAAATTCTAGTACATACCGTGTTGATAATTTGTGGTGACATTCTGGTCATTTATAGTTTAATTAATCATTAATGATCAAAATGACACTATATCAACAGCTAAAATATTTGTTTTGACATAATAGTTATAATTTATAACATGTAAGTACCAATTAATCATATTTTTAGGGTTAACTCAATTATATTGTGTTTGAATTGTGTCAAAAAAAATACATAAAATCAATGTTAAAAAATAAATTCATGTCTGTAAAACTTTAAATGTTTTTTTTTTGTTTGTAACTCAATTCTTTTACACCTTACCTACCTTGTCTTTTTATTGTTTGACTGGCCTGTTGGTCTAGTGGTTAGTGACCCTGACTGCTAAGCCGGAGGTCGTGGGTTCGATCCCCACCCAGGACAAATCTTTGTGTGATGAGCATAAAGGTTTGTTCTGTGTCTGGGTGTAATTTATCTATAATATGTATGTATTTACAAAAAAAAAATGTATTTAAGTAGTATATCAGTTGTTTAGTACCCATAACACAAGCAAATATAATTGCTTACTTTGGGACTAGATGTCGCTGTGTGAATGTGGTAAAAAAAAAAAAAAAAAAAAAAAAAAAAAAAAAAAAAAAAAAAAAAAAAAATTGTATGATTTCAAAATTACAATCATGAGTAAAATTCATTATATAAATTGATCACATTATACAAATCCCAGCCCAGTGTCAAACACGAAATTAAAAGTGGATTAGAATACTTATTATTAAAACATTAAGTTATATTTAGTAACTGCTAAAAATAGTCTATGTCCAGCAGTGGACGTCATTGAGCTGATATGATGATGATGATAATGATGATGATGATGATGATAAAGACTTACCTCAGTAACATTATTATGAGTGATATTTGCAACAACGGTCTGGTTGTCGTTGGCGTCGTAGATCATTTCTACTATGGCAATGGTAAGGTTCACTCGTAAAGCGTAGTTTAACATGAAGCCGAGAAGCACCATGATATTCAGCACTTGAACGCATGTTAAACAACCTGTAACAATAGAAAAATATATTAATATTAAGGTTATTATAATATAGTAGTGGAGACCTATTTGTAACGGTTGCACCCGTTGCAGGCTACGTCCTGCACGACTGCACCTCTTTTGACCAACTTTTGGATCTTTTTTGATTTCTTTTTAATTTACTTTTAATAATGTAAAATTCAAAATCCTAAATTAATTCAAATTCGAACCGAGAGAGAGAAGACAGAGAGTCCATTATTATTCTAATTTCTTGTGCAGTGCACGCTCTTCTTGGCATTTAAAATTAATACTATAACTTTACATCAGTTGTGTTTTATTTTGAGGGCCCCACGCCCTTCCCCATATATAGCCGGATCTACCTACTACCATATTCTTGCCTAGCGCCCACCGGAGGGGACGGTGGAGACGCTAGATATTATTGGCTTCAAGTTTCTGTAAGTCCATCACAATTAAAGTGTTAACAGTTGTTGATCTTTCGAATAACGGCCAACGTATTACTTCATGTAAAATATTCATGAATATTGTTGTAGGGCTAAATCTTTATACCAAATTGCGACTACACAGCATTGATTGATTAAACAATTTGATACACGAGAATTAGGTGCCTTAAAATAAATTAGATCACCATTTCATTAACTTATTATTATAAATACATAATAACATATTTTTTTGAATGAATAAAAGTACCTAATCAATAACTTTAAGGATGCAACTATAGTGCTACCAATTTTATACATTTTTTTTGCCAAGATTAACAGCTAACGTATTCGTATGCATGAACCTTTGCGAGTTATAATGACACTCGGATCGGAAGTCAAGCAACAAAATTGACATAATTAGTACAGCAGGCTTATATTGTTTCATTGATATGGTATTTTAATAGTAAACATTCTGTGTTATCAGCGATTTAATAAGAATTATTCGTGACTAACTCTGACCCAGATAAAATCGTAAATCATCGAAGCGCCAGCAGTTTTACATGTGTGGTGTCAATTTGCGGTTTAGATTTTAATAATACCAGCATATTATTATTATTGGACCATTAAATTGTTACTATGGTTGACTTTTTCAATGATATACTTATTGGATTAATTAGATAATGACGTCTCATGGAAGATCGACAGGTTTTTGTTTCTACACAAGTAGGAGATGAATAAATTTGGAGACAGGAACACGAAACGAAATGTTTTACATATTTCTTATTTCCCAATTGCTCTGAATCCTATATTAACGGGAAAGTGTGTTTGTTTGTATGTCTGTTTTGCTTTCACGGCTAAACCATCAAAGGGATCTGAATAATACTTGTCATAGAAGATACTCTAGGACAAGTTGAAAGATTTACTTTTTTATTGGCGATGGCGACGTTCGTCAAGAAGAAGAAGAAGTCGTTTTTACTAGAAGTCGCGCGGGGCTTCTCTCCCGTCGTTTTTTATTTGGTCACTGCTCAGCTCCTATAAGCAATAGCGTGATGTCATATAGCCTATAACCTTCCTCGAGAAATGGGCTATACAAAACTAAATTAATTTTTCAAATCGGTTCAGTAAATCCTGAGAGACTTTACCTCTTTATAATATTAGTAGAGATAATAAAAAGGAGTAGTCATTACATACATAAAGATAATCTCTCTTTCCCTGTTACGATTTTGACATACTCGTACATGTTACTCTTCTTTAACATTTATCAACATTTACACACAAACTTGCCGGTTTAGGATACTCCTTCAATGACCTTCCTTTAGAACGTCAATATTATTGTAACACGATAATCAGGCTTGATTAAATCAAATCATATCGGTACCGGCATCGGATAATTACACAAATCACGTGATATCCGTGGGAAATACTAATTAATGAACGATAATTTTGTTTCTAAAGCTTTTTTTTTAACTTGTAAATGTTTGTTAAGTACAAATATTCGAAGCTCAATATGACTCCTTTTCTATGACATCCACTTTTGGACATAGGCCTCACTTAATTTCCGCCACAGCGAGCGATTTGTCCCGCCTACGGCCACCCGTAACCTTTACTAGGTCATCGGTCCATTTAGTGGGGGGCCGTCCCACGCTGCGCTTTCCAATACGTGGCCGCCACTTGAGACCCCATCTCACCTATGAGCCATCAGTTCTACGAGCTATGTGGCCTGTCCACTGCCACTTCAGCGATTCCATTCGGTGAGCTATGTCGACAACTTTAAGTTTCCTACAAATCTCCACATTTCTGATTCGATAACGCAGAGAAACCCTGAGCATGCATCTGCATTCATGTGTATATTTGGCTACAAGCTATTGATATTTTAATAGAGTAGAAAACGGTATGCCATGAGGGGATTTCTTGTGATAATAAACAGCTAATTTATAAATTAATAGGGAATTACCTGCAGATTGCTACAATTATTGAATAGATATCAATTTATGATGTAGTCGATATGCTATCAGAGGATTTATCAATGAATGACACACTCATCAAAACAATAAAGTCGTAAGGCTTAAAGTGGTGATTACTTTAGAATAGCATCATACTTTTGTCTCCAAAAGGGTAGGTAGGGTGCTTCACAACCACATTCTGGCAGCCGACGTATATTAACAGTTCTTTTTCAACTAGCATTCAAATTAACATCTATCACGAACAAGATTAGTTCATCAGAACTGAGCAACTAGGCACAGTTCATTTTCCACAAGCCTTCAAATTAACATCTGTGTCGGACGAGGTTAGTGCTTCAGAACTGAGCAACTCAATGAGGGACCGGTTATTAACATTATAATATTCATGAACTTTGGTGATATTATGCAATGTGTGCGGATAGATCGAATTTAAATATGTGATACAAGGTCGATTTCCAGTTATCATATTTGATATGCATTTAGGGCATAGGTATCGAATTAAATTTATGAATCATAGAGGTCAAAGATCTTTTACACCTGTATTCTTTAAAATAAGTTTTTTTTTGTAATTTGAAAGTAGTCGGGGTCCTTAAAGTAGGGCCCCATATCTTCAGCTAACATGGCTGGTGTTAAGCTACGCATGCTTCACTTAACTAGGATTTAAAAATGAGTTTCGTTTTTGCAAATTTACTGAAAATTTGATATAAGTTAGACGCATGATAATTAATATCTGTTTCATCAACAGTTACAAATAGAATGGTAATACATAGGTACATTGTACACGTGTTATTAAATAACACGAGTCCGAACTGCTCGTGCGACTTATTTTCACACAGGGTTTTATCTGGTAGATATCGGTGTTTATTTTCAAGAGTATTTTTGGTTCGGTACAATAGCATTATTATATCTGTGTAAGTACCTTTCAGTCTTATAAAATTTGAGCTACAGATTAAATACTACTACAATGCAAATTACTCAGAAAAAATATACAATAGTCCATTGTACGCCAGTTTGCGGTCATAATTGGCTTTGAAACTACAACAATAAACATGTTTTTTGTGGCCAGATAACCTTCAAAATTTAAACTGAAACGCTTCAAAACAAATTTCATGACGCCATGTTTTTAATGTTTTCAGCATACTTCAATGGAGGATACACGTCTGTTCACATCGACTTTGGAAAACCAATTAAAAAATTGAATGACGTCACGAGCTCATTTCATTCGAGTTTTCTTCGGTCAAGGCGAACATGAAAACGTGGAAAAATTGGCACATGTAAAAACCATGTGCGCGTGTTACTAAAATAGCAAATACTTATTTATTACAGACAGCTTTTATGCCAGCTTTCGATCGTAATTTAATTGACTTGAAGATTATTCGAATGTTCTTCCACATTCTATTGAAATATGAGATAGTGCACGTAAAACTACAAACTTCCTACAACAGCATTTTACAGAATTCGTAAAAAAAGGTAGGTATGTGATAGATGAGATATTAGAAAACTCCTTACAACTCGATTCCTACCGGCTTCCCTTTGAAGAATGTCAACTAATACTGTCCCCTCTTACTAAATGATGTACTCACAGTCGCCATAATATAAATATATTAAATTACTGAACAAGTTTTTAAAACATTAATAAAAATTCCATTTAACTGCCCATTAGTTTCTCAAATGGCCATATCTGCAGAGGAACCGATGCACGGTGGAGCAAGCGTGTCCCAGAGTGGAGACCGCGACTCGGCAAGCGTAGAGTAGGACGCCCTCCAGCTAGATGGTCCGACGACTTAAAAAAGGTCGCTGGGTCTGACTGGATGCGGAAGGCGGAGGACAGAGTGCTATGACGCGAGTTACGAGAGGCCTACGTCCAGCAGTGGACTGCAATAGGCTGAAATGATGAATGATGACTTTCTCAAATACGCCGCTGAACAACCCAGGCGCTGTCATTCAGAATCAGACAGCAAATCCATGTGACGTTACGTAACTTGACTACATGGGAATAGATAATTGGGATAATTTTGGTATTGGAATTTTTACCGTGTATTTAAGTTGGCTGCTATGTTAACAATAGAAAATACAAAATATTTCTAATTTCAGACAAAATAAGATATATTCCAAATCTTTTACCATAAAAGTTCGCATCACTTCGCGATTTTTCTAAGTACCTTTTTTATGAATAAAAACAGAACAGACATACTTATAACGTATTCAAAAAAGTCAGTACACCAAATGGCCGTCACTTTTTTACAATGACCTAATTCAAGTCATGTCCATTTCACGAGTAGCTTTCATCCTCTTGTGGCTGTGACGGTGACGTAAATAGCCAATAATTACTTTCACTAATTCGCAACCAACCTCCTACTACTAATAGGTAAGCGTGATTGTGCGTATATAACTAGATTCGTTTCGATATTGAATATATTTTTAAAATACAAGTAATTGTACTATGGTGGCCAATTGGCCATACACCATACTGCCCATCGTCCAATCGGCAATCGGTGATCGTAGTCACATCAATGATATCCCAACCCTAGTCAGGTGTGGCTATACTTACAGCATTATTTGAATTTATATGTGACGTCACTACCATCGACGTACCACAAATCGTGACTCGCGTTCGGGCAGTGACATTGTCCTCGATATACGTATCAATTAAGCTAACTGATAGCTAAAGTTATGTTCCATTTCTGGGCACAAAATCGCTCGCTGTGGCGGAAAGCCTATGTCCAACAGTGGACGTCATTGGGCTGATGATTATGTCCAGGGATAAAAAAAAAAGTAAAGGTTGACTAATAAAACGTAATGATGATGACCACAAAACAATTGCCGGTCCAGAAAGTATCAGGATTGCTGTCAACTAAGATAAGTGGAATTTTTGGGGGTTGCCTTTGCCTTGTCGAAAAATCTCAGAACTTCTTTTAGGATATTTAAGCTCCTACAGGATGTTCATTAACTATAAGCAAATAGCAAATCATTACACTTGTAGAAACACCTACATACTGAATTCTATAAAGTGGCATTGTATCAGCATACCCAATCGTAAATAAATCTGAGCCAGTTAATAGATGAAACAAGGCCTAAAAGTAGGCGGGCTAGAAATAGCCGAGTCTAGCCGTGCCCTCCGAATAGCATCACGTTCTAATGACGTCAGCAGACCGCGCGGCCGCCTGAAAGCTTACACACTAAGCTTTGGAGGATTCCATTCAAATAATATTGAACATGATGAATGAACGTACAATCTTTACTATACGTTATCAAGCAAACTGATAAGAGAACAACTTCCGAAAATAGGTAGATTGCATGCTTTTAGTGAAACAGATAACTCGGGTATAAAATAATTTAGCTTCTGTAACAACTTCACAGCTAAACCATTAAAAATGGATCTAAATGAAAGGTGCAGATGGCCTAGAACGAGTTCAAGTTGAAAAGGATCAAAGATCACTTTTATCGATTTATTACACGAGCGGGACTGCAAGCTGGAGCAAGTGTATGGTGAAAAATCGAGTAGATTTGTACCTATATTCTTCCAATTATACAATATGAAAGTGCTCAAACACCAGAAAATTTACACAGGCAAAACTCAGCATGGTTGTAATTGACCGGGTGACGAATCAAATAATTTTGGACACTAATCAAAAAACTGATTGGTCCAGTTTATAACATTCTTATATTGATAATATAATGGTCCATAGCCTACAGTAAACGCTTACCATCAAACGGGCAGAAGGTAAGCTAGTTTGCTAGTGTCGCATCGTCGTATTTATTAAAAAACACTAATCCTGACTGACATACGCTACTTTTTATTAATACAACGCAAGAAAAACTACGGTAATGGTTCACATACACGTTAGGCTATGCATGATAAGAGGCAGAACCTTCATGCAAGCCCTATAGCGTGTATGCCCTAAAACTGTTCAGTTACATGAACAATGGAACTAGGTTATGCCTGTTTGGTCAAAAACGTCATGCATAACCCGACGTGTGTGTGGACCATAAGAAGTTAGTTTATTGATACACTTTTCCATGGTAACAGCTATCTATTCAACTTTGTAGTAAGGCAAAAAAAGTATGTCAACTTGTTGTATTCTTATCGCGAAAGGAAGCAGGAAACTTGAATGCGAAACGTGGGGTTTTTATCGTATTATAAAATTGCGATACATTATCGTAAATATACGACACAAATATTCTGTTTTATGGTATATGATTCAATACGCGGAACAGATATTAGCCAAACAACAAGGTGAAGGTTTAGTTAAGGAAATTTAGGTTATTAAAGTAGAGTTCCTTATTATGACATAAGGTACTTTGTCGCCTAGTAAGTACCTATACAATCAGCTTCAGCACTTTAACAAAAGACAAGAAAGAAGAAGAAAATTTCTTGCTTTTGTCACAATTTTTTGTCTTCCAAGCGGCTAGAGAATTTTGCGAAAACCAATTAATGGATATAGGTAGATCAATGAATCGTCTCTGATAATATATTATCATAACATTGAGCGTTCTCCGTCAACGCTTCTAACCATATTGTATGGTAGAATCGTAGCCCTCTAGCTAGCTACGAGAAATGAACAAGTAAGCATGGTTGTTATTTTCCTGTCAGTATATCAAGGTATCAGCCAACGGATCGGCAAAATAAACAATTTTAGACGAATATTAATACAGACACGTGCAAGTAGCAACGGAAACACAAAATCGTCTCAATAAACAAACGTACGAGGACATCGTTTTCATAACACCGTTATGCGTTACTTGTTCGAGCTTCGTACATTTTATTTGACTACATAAGTGTGCCACGGTCAGTACGCGAAAAAAATCAATGTTATCCATATATTATTAGTGACAGTTTCTAGAATAGACTAACTTTACGGTATCTACGCCCACTGAGTTGTAAAATATTTGTACTGATAGTTTGTCAATAGTGCAACGGAACTACCTATTCATAATTTACTACAGTCGAAATGCGACCGAGTCTGGCTAGTCTGTGACCTATTTATGAGAAATAAAGGTTATCTTATTTTTCAAACAGACTGCTTCGGTGGGGCACCGGATAAGTGTACGACTACTATGCAAGACGTCTAGGGTTTGATCCACAAGTCGAGCAGAAACAATATTAGGTTTTTCTTAGCCTATTGTGTTGATACTGAGAATTTCAAGTTATTCTCAGTATCAACACAATAGGCTAACGCCCTTTTACAGGGAATACCAAAACGTGCGAAATTAGTAAAGAGGGACGCCGCGCCGTAAAGTGATCTTCTTTTTATTTGTTTCAGAAAGCGCCGTCACTTTAAAAAAATATTTTTTTTTTCTTTCTTTCTTTCTCTAAGCACAAGTAAAACTTGGACAAGTACCCTGTCTATTCCAACTTGCTAGCTACTTGCTACGCGCCCTATTTAATTACGTCATCATCTTACAATCGGTAGGTATATAAAAGATAAATAATTACTATAAGAAACCTGATTGGCTATTATCTTGAAAATAAACCTCGTTAGGTCATAGAAGACATTTTACGCAGAGGTAACAGTGAAGAGTAGATAGGTTGGTAGATGGGAGTCATCATATCAGCCCAAATGATGATGATGATCAGATGGGAGTAAATCGATATAATTTTGGTACTAAGGATGTCTAGGGCTAAGATGTAATAGGTTAACAAAACCCTCTCAGCTCTCTAGAGCAGAGAGAGAAAAGGAGAACCGGAGAGAATAATAATATACCTAATAATAATAATATGTATGACTAGAAGCAGAAGTCGCGCGGGGCTTCCCTCCCGTTATTCTTTATTTGGCCACTGCTCAGCTCCTATTGGTCCTAGCTTGTTATTATATAGCCCATGTTACTCAGTGATAATGTAGCTTTCTAACGGCAAAAGAATTTTTGAAATCGGTCCAGTAGTTTTAAAGTTTATACGTTACATACAAAAAAAAAATTGGCCAGTGGTCAGCTCCTATTTAACCTATTTTTTTAATTCAGGCCAATATTTTCTTAGATTAGCGCGTTCAACCATACCTACAAAAAAAAACTTTTCAGCTACATAATAATTATTATATGTATTAAGTACAGTTAATAATTGTTTTTATAATTATACAATTAGAAATTGTATCCCGCTATGTAGATGTAAATTTTGAAATAGTATTTAATTATTGATGATGAACAAAAACGGCTATAGCAACTCTCTGTCAAATTTAATATTGGTATATATTATAGCAGTACCTATTACCATGTACCTATAGGTACTAATATATGAATACATTCAAACATTCGATTCCCTAAATCTTGTATTAATGTACTTACAAAATTGTATTTAGATATGGTATTAGTTACATTAAACCATGCATATCCGTGTTAAATTCTAATGTAACGCTAATCGTAAATAAACATGGTACCTATTGGCTACGTCATAATTATGGTGAACAATGTAAATTACATGGCGTTGCTAATTTTTTATATACAGTTTTCAATAGAAGCCAGTTATTGCTTACGGCTTGCGAGTTAGACACGGGATTATAAGTTTATTATATAAGATATTGACAAAGGCATTCGATTTTAGTTTTCCCTTATTTACCCTTTCAAAAAGAAAGGGTAAATACAAGCTTTAGTGAACCCGAATAGATTTACTCCTCGTTATAGCATTTACCAATTGGCTTAGTCATCAACTACACAAATATCTGATTTCTTAACTTCGGTCTACAAAAACAATACAGATATTTGCATCGTATTGAATATAAGATTGTTGCTTGTTGCTAACCGATCACATGATGTCAGCAAGCAAGTCTTACTCATTTAATATCTTTAATTTACATAAAACAGAACCTTCAATGCACTTTACATAATCGAAATATTAATGACTCACAACACAATAGGTACTGACGTACGACTGATCAAATTAATGTTATGTTTTACGACTTTTTGAGAAATAAGGAATCCCCGAATTTGGAATATAAGAATATGAAACAAAAACTACGTACGCAGAGCTTTTTCTAAGCTGTATCCGCTTTAATTTTTTTTTATTATTTACTTGCCGTCCTACTTATAACAATAGAAAAAGTATATTATGTGACATTGTTTCAGCTTCTATCAAAGTGAAGACTGAAGGCATTGAGTATGTTTTTTAGATCTAAACAACCGAATCATCGAAAGACTTTGGCTAAGTTAGTGTTTTCGCAATTATTTATTATAAGAACCTTGCTGACAAAAACAAATATTATAAAAATTCATAGCTTTAAACGCATATTTTCCGTAATAAGAAAGTGCGTATACTTTTAATATCAGAAAAAAACAGTATTTGGATCCATGCAAACGATTGCACTGTAAAAAAAAATAAACAACAGATTAATTGGTTTATTAGTCAAAGAATTTGTCATTACAAAAGATTAGAGTCGGTCAGGATATGCATCTAGCCGTAACAATTATTCAATAAAATATTTACACATAACTTAAAAACATACACAGCTAACCTATTAAAAGAAAAAAGAACCAGATACTATATTTACAGGCAATTCCTATAAAAAGAATATCTGATTAAGATCAGATTCCTGAGGAAATGTACCCAAAAGGCTAGCCACATTACCGCGTTGGATAGCAAGGCTAATGCGTTGCCCCAGGTAGCGGCCAACCCTTGGATCATGTGAAACATATACATACGTGCCGTAACATATTCTTAATAGTGGAAACCTGTTGACTTATCCTTATGCAAGTTTAATCCGGTTAGTTTATAATTGGATGCTAAATAAGGCCCTTTCATATATCTCAAGTTCTATGGAATTACCACACATGAAGGACAGGAAATTTTAACCTAATGCCCAATAACCTAAGATGCAATTTTCTTTACAATGTGAATGAAGCTGATTCATATCAAATCCCTAGAATATAAAGATAAGTATTAGTTATTTTTTATCATCATCAGCCAGACACGATTTTTCATGCACAGAGTCGTGACAGACGATATAATGGCAGTTTCTAATTTGCGATTCTACGTCAGAGCCAACATTGAGATCGTATCTTTAGTTGGTTTTCCCTACATAATCATCATTATTTTACTTGTAACACTAAATCAGATTGCGAGTAAAATACAATCATTAAGAATTAGTATTATTCCGTTGATGTTTTGTAAATGGCAATAATCCAGCAACCCTACGAACAAAAACTATCGCAGGTTGCGTTGGTAACAATTCAATAGAAAGAGGTTTAAACAAACAGAATCAACTAGAATCACAGGATAGAGAGAAATAGAGGTCAATGTTAATTTTTATCGTCTGCATGCTGATGAAATATATGCTAATAAAATTTATCCATCAAATCATCGTTTTATCATTTTTATTAGCTTGGGGCGAATCGCGGAGGTTTCTTTTTGAATTCCTGATTAGGACCACGGTTTGGTCTTGGGGTGAAACAGCCAATTCAAAAAAGGCCGCGATTGACACCGTAGTCCCAAAGTTTCGTGGTACTAAAGAGGAAAGACCCCTAATATTAGAAAGCTGAGTTAGTTTGTTTGTTTGTTTGAACGCTAGTATCCAAATAACTGCTGGACTGATTTGAAAAAATATTATAGTATTGGATAGCCCATTTGTCGAGGAAGGCTAAAGGCTATATAACATCACGCTACAGCCAATAGGAGCTGAACAGTCGCCAAATAAAAAACGACGGGAACGAAACACCGACTTCAAGTTTTCAAATAAATCGTATAGAAATAATTATGCTTAGATAGGTTTTCAAGTTTCTAAGGAAAGTAGCTGGGATTTCCGATGTGATTTACTACTGAATCGGAAAGTCAGTGACCGATTCGCGGTGGTCGTGGATATGGATGTTAAGCGTGTAATCAATAGTTCGACATATAAAAGGCTCTAAATCTATACTAATATTATAAAGAGGTAAAATTTGTGACTTTGTAGGGGTAATCTCAGGATCTACTAAACCGATTTAAAAAAATCATTTAGTGTTGGATAGCCCATTTATCGAGGAAGGTTATATGCTATATAACATCACGCTACGGTCAATAGGAGCTGAGCAGTGGCCAAATAAAAACGACGGGAGTGAAGCCCCACGTGACTTCTAATAGGAAATAAGATGAAGAAGTTAAGCCGGCTATACACGGCTTTGTCATGCTGGTACCGTTAACCACTTCACATGAGCAGTGCAATCTGTGCAATTAGCTCCCCGCTCTTAGCATGCACTCCGCTTACCGTTTATTGTAAGTGCCGTGTACAACGTTTTATGGACATTCTTCAAGAAATACCTTGTTGACCATTATTTAAAATAAAGGATTTTATTCTCCCTGTTTTAAACACTACCGGGGCAGATGAAACTCGAATTGTGCCAGCCGTCCCGTTAAACGGAGGGGTCGGCAGTACCGGGTTCGATGAAAATATTTTTCCTAACTGTCCCGTTCCCAGAGGACGACCGGAACCGTTGGAACTTACTCGAAATTTTCATTAATAGGTCGTGTGTGGCTTGCATCCAGCGCATGAAAAAACATAAAAGAAACTAATTTTTAACACGCTTCACAGTGGTAAACACCGATTTTGATACAATTGTAACAATTTGCATATGAAATAAAAAAATATGAGAAACAATTTGTTTACAGGATTTCTTTACTAAGTTAAATTATACTTTTAACTGCCGGAACAAAATACCCGTAACAACTGCGTAATAAAATTAATTAAGATTTTAAGACAAGTGACGAAAAGTACTTATTCGTTGTAAATAAAAAAAATACGGCAAAAAGTTTAATGTTTATAATTACAAAAATAAACATTGTGTGATGGTCACGAGTAGGATTTGATATAATATATAAGACATTGATAGAAAAATAGTAAAATTAATATTTTATAAAATATTTAGATCGTTACTTTATAAATAACTTGAAACTATTTACAGACAAAAAAAATTATATTGATTTTGTCCCAAATAAAATATCTGATTGAGGTCAGACTCCTGCTTGACTAAGGTATTCCCGTCTATAATTATTATCTACTAAATTATAAAGCTTCAGTCTGATCGGTTGAACTGATCTTAGGAACTACAGGATCGATAGAAAAATTTTAATTCTTTCAGTCTTGAATAGCCCATTTATCGAGAAGGGTTAAAGGCTATATAACATCACGATATGGTCAAAAGGTTAACCTACTAAACCATATTAAATTATTATATAACGGGTCTACGTCACGTACTATATTTAAGGAATATGAAATACCTTATTTGTTTGCACGACGTTTCGGTCGAATTACACCGACCGTGGTCACGGGCTGACTGGAGCATTTGGTATTTCATATTCCTTAAATATAGTACGTGACGTAGACCCGTTATATAATAATTTAATATGTGTACAAGTCGCGAAAGTTTAAAAGATTTTACTACTAAACCATGTTGCAGAGACACTATTTGTTGAAATTTTATGTATTTTTACTGTTAAAGCGCTAATTTTGAATTGTTAATATTATTTATAGCACACAGGAGAAATAGTATGTCATAGTAAAAAAAAATGCAACAAATTTAAAACGATTATTAATTACGTCTCTTTATTTACAGCTATACTTCTCTGTATGGTGAGAAGGTAATAATACCCTGTACTTTTGGAAGGCTTACGCGGGGGACACAGGTCCAACACGCAGAGGCCCTTATAGAATTTTAATTTAGAATGGGGATGAGACACTTCCTTACTTATTATTATTATTATTATAATTGCTTTGTATCCCGGCCCTAATACGACCAACAATATTTCAATATTGCTGTCAAATGTAAAATTTTAAAATATAGTCGCTGCCATTTTTTATTTTTAGGTAGGTAAGACAAATGGCGATTTAAGAACATAACCCTATTTCTAGGACACTCGAATATAAATAAATAAACGACCTAGGTACCTAGTGTACCTACATTATAACTGTTTAGAGGGAACTGCTTTGATTTGACAGACACTTTCATTTGTATGATGGACTCTTCCACGTTACACAATGTCAAGGTGAAACGATCTCGACCGGTTCTAAGGCAGCCCAATTAACTTTTGACAGTTCTAAATTTAAAAATACTAAGCATAATAACCGTTATTAATTTTAAAGCGTTGTCCGCCATTTTTTTGCAACAAATTATAATGTTATACTTACTTGCTAAATCATGCGTTAGTGACCTAGTGACATTATCTAGATCAATGCTAGTGAAATTATTAATTTGAAGAGCTTACTATATTGTATGATTTGTATGAATAATGTATAAGTACTAGGTAATTAATAATTAGGGTCTTTAATACGGGTATCGAGTCCAAAATAGTTATAGTTATAAACTTTTTTACTCGAATTCAGACCTTAATTGCAGTAACATAGGGTCATATCATTTCGCAACGTGGAACAAGTCAAAATATGACTTTGATATATCTTATTCACATTGATGTCTATAGATAAATAAAATATGTAGGTAAGTATGTAACTACGTAAGTATTAGAATTTGAAATCTATAATTAGTTTATAGAATTCAAAATTTAATACGCACTGCTGTAAAAAATCATCTAAATAAGTAATAATAAAATCAAGGTTTACGAACAATAGTGGATTTAAAATTGTATTTTTTATTACTTTAGAAAAACTTTACCAAGACCACGCCCACACTAGGGAACAAAGTTGTGTTGTGTCAAGTCCTTGTCTGAGGACTTAACAAACATACAATTACCGGACACAAAGTACACCCAGGCTCGAAACAAATATCTATGAATAACATGAATATTTGTCTCGTGTGGGAATCAAACCGTCCGTCGTGACACGGGCCGGTGATGTCAGTGACAAGGCCACTGTCAAGGAATGGGAATACAATCATGGGTTACCTACATATTAAGTAGGTACCTACTTACTTTTTTTTATCTATCTAACAAGTTTGACAACCCTAAACAAGTCTTGCCAGACATTTTTATGACTGGTAATAATGCACAAAAATATTACAATGGGCTATCGTTATAATTTATACAACTTCGTTACATTACTAAATAGTTAACAAATAACACAAATATTTATTGTTGTAGAAATTATTTCCACTTAGTTGTTAGTCCATCAGTCGAATGTTACGATAACAGGGTTGGCGCAACTACGCTGCAGAGACACGTGTCTATAGAAATTTTTGTCTGTTTGTTTGGGGTGAACTCCGAAACTAGTGAACCGGACTTTTACTAGCTAATAGCTAATGTGCCAAGGAGTACTGACTTTGATCTATCAAAATCAATCAAAAAAATAAGTACTTTGAAATAGCACACGAAGTCGCGGCATAGCCACCTAGTTATTAACATCAGTAAGAAGGAAGCATGAACCGTAAATTTGGATGATAAATTTTATATATTTGTACCAATGTCAATAAAAAATGTAGGTAGATAAATACTTATCGAAAAATAATAATATTAATAAATCGACTGAGGTTAATAGAATTTAGTTATTAATTACAAAGCGATTTAATGACGTCATTGAATAATGAATGCACTTTTAAATTACATAACGACAATTATCGACCTTGCTAAAAGCATTTACATAATTAGATTCGCGTGTCGCATTACATTTCGCTAATAACGGCTCTGTTTTCTTGAAAGTGATATTTATTTAGTTCGTGAATTTATAGATAACCTGTCTTTAGGCTCGGCGTAAATGGGCCACCGACCACAACGACCGTTGGCCAACGACAGCCACTTCACACGTTTCTTCATGCACTACAGATTCGCAGTAGACGTGTACCCAGTCGCCGCCACGCACTACAGTCACGAAATAAAGATATCTTGGCTACAGTGCCACAAGTCTATGAGATATCTGTCAAGTGGCTGTCGCTGGCCACCACCGGTGGTTGTGGTCAATGGCCCGTTTGCGCCGAGCCTTAATCAGATTAAAATTCAGAAGTTAATTGTTTTATCTTAATTTAGTTTTTATCAAAATTTGACCATTGTTTTATGGTCGACAAGTGTAAGATTACACAGTTTCTAAAATTATATACTTAGATGAAAATTAACTACATATTTACTTTTGAGCTGTTAAGGCTTGACTCTCTGTGGCCGTTTTCTCGATACAGATAGGTACTAAGTAGGTATATGTATAGATTTTTTTTAAAAAGAATAGGTAAATAAATAGGTATTCTTCGAGATTTCTTTCTTGTATACTTTGAGAAAACATGTCAATACCATGCCAGGAAGCTTTTGTAGTGTTGCCAGTTTTCACACTATTTATTTTGTTGAAATCACCCCTATTCTATTGTACTATAGAACCCCTAAGCCGACACTATCGATCTTCACTTAGTGGTCAGAGCAAGCAAAGGGAACGATGTCCGCTTGCAGTACCTACCCACTGTTTTGTATGAATAAAAAATAGCATTGTTCATCTGATCTATTCTGCTTAATTCTGTGCCACTTTACAATAGAACGCTCAACGCGCTAACAGCATAGCAGCTGGCGTTTGTCTAATCTTGTCTCAATAATAGTAACGTAATAAATATTTAAAATCAAAGACTGAATAGGTACCTAATAACTTACAAACTGTTTTTCTTTTAAAACGTTAAAGTAGATTATATATATTGAATTAGGTATGTGTACCATCTGAACGTACGTAGGTCAGCCGTAAGCACCCATAAGGTAGGTATGTGAAGTTTATCGATTCCAGCTAATTCCATTCGAGATATTGTATTGATTTCACGTCTGTACTCGTGTGTCGCGACTCGCGCAAATGTATGCAACCGGAAATACGATTATGCGCCGACATCATGGGGCAGATTCGCGCGTTTATTTTCAAGATGGCGGTGTGCCAAGATGCAGGGTGAGATACGTCATACGTCACCACGGGCCCGCCATAAAGTGTTGCCAACTCTATTGTCCCTCACTCGTTTTAGTTTGGCTGGAATATTTTATATTTGCGTGATAGGAATATCTACCTACCTACTTAGTTGAATTTTTAAACGTAAGTATTCACCTAAGTTACAATTTGTTTTTTTTTACACAATTCTACTAAAACTGTCTAATAAGAATGAGGTAAAAACCAAAAAATCACTAAAAACCGCAAAAATTCTTTTAAGAAATTTCAAGATGCCACTAATGTACGTTTTAAAATATTCCTGCCTACCTAAGCTACGGGCACAGCCTACGGGTATACATTAAGAGTCTAGGTCACAACGCTTACCTGTAAAATTTCTTGGAAACGACTTCTCTGTTTTGGCCATGGTGCGCGCCTTTGGAATGACTTTAGGATCTGAAAAAAAGAAGCAATAGCTAAAAATTGTGACTTATTTTCGCCAATGAGCTTTCGGATCCGAAGCAAATCTTAAATAGGTATTGCAGGGTACACTGCATAAATTATAATTTTATGATAGAATGAGCGTTAACCGATTTACAGTCATATATTAAAAAAGTAATGTATAAAAATAGGTCTACATCACCGTGTCAACAGAAAATAGGTACTTCAGTAACCTTGATTGAAACAACGCAGCATTCCATTGGCAATATTGCCCAAATCATCAGAAATAACACACTAATATGACACACTGACTAGCCAATAGATTAGCATTTTTTTGCCACTACGAGATTAAGATAGTATAGTGTAGCGATATAACTTGTTTATATTTCACACTTCAATAAATTGACAAACTCGACATTCAGGCGAGTCGAGTGAAGCGAGAAAGTTAATAAGTGACGCTCAAGTAATTCGCAATAATACTTACAAGTTACTGTGCAGGAACGAACGTTTATTTGCATACGAGATTTTTCACATACATCTTGAAACATGTTAATACTGCTAATGAACAGATGACGTTGAGTTTCTAAGAAAGTACTTGAGAATTATCGTGAAGTGTCTCTCAAGGACTGTTAAGTTAACGTTTCCAACATAATGTACCTTAGAACTTACGAAAGATACCTACGTAATATTTTTAGAAGGGTATTTTGTCAAACTTCTTCTTAGTAACTTAAAAGAAAAATCTGTAATACAGATCAATTTATTTGTGACACAGTGTGGAAACAAATTGGATTGGCAGTAATCTTCCAAAATTAACTAGCACAATCTTGAAAAAAAATCCAGAACTTCATTCCAAACAACACTAAATTCCAAAGATCTATCTCATTACCTACATTGACTACATTACTTCCAATTAAATTATCTTCCAAATTAAAACTAATCAACAAAGTCAAAGTCGCTCGTTGTGGCGGAAGTTAGGTGAGACCTATGTCCAGCAGTGGACGTCATTAGGCTGATATGATGATGATGATGATGAATTAACAAGGATCTAAATAAGAACTTCCAATGTAAAAAATCTATACTGATTTTATAAAGCTGAAGAGTTTGTTGGTTGAACACGATAATCTAAGGGAGTACTGATCCGATTTGAAAAATTCGTTAAGTGTTGGATAGCCCATTTATCCAGGAAGACTATAGAAGTATAGAGTATATAATATCACGTTACGGCCAAAAGGAGCTGAGCAGTGACCAAACAAAGAATGACGGGAGCGAAGCCTCGCGCGTTTTGTTTAGCTTTACTTTACTCTTTAGTAAAAAGTTAATAACATAGCAGTCGTCAACCATTTAAATTAACTGCATCACTTACATTACAATTCAACACAAATAAAATTTAAATTAATTTTATTGATTGCATTCATTTACGGATTAGCAACAACACGGTTAGCAACTCATTAACTGAATAAGTGTGGAATAAATTACGAATAAAGAAAATAAATATTCCAACCCTCATTGACTTCAAATTAAAACATGTACTAGTAATAAAATGCACCGTTATACATCAATGTTGAAACGATCAGATGGCGCCAGCCACTAACGGGTAGTGCCATCACCTTTTACGGTCCACACGCAAAAAATCTTACTTTTAATCGCCGTGAGCTGAACTAATTGGCATGCGCCAAGACCAACATTCTTTTCTCGTTCAGGAACGAAGAAGGGATTAATTAATTTGTGTTTATTGCAAGGTTTCTGAAATGTGTATTTATGAAATTTTCATATCATAGAAATTGTGTGCGCGTTTTATTGGTATCGTGATCTCCGTTTAGTGGTTAAGTATGTCATAAAACGATACTTGTTTTTATTGCATTTCTGTGAAACTTTATAGATACCTGGTTTAGCATCAAGGTTTTATTTTGTGAAGGCACTTAACTCTCCTTTAGTCTGTGGTTACACACAATCTGAAATTGTTTGATAGCTGTCTAATTTTAGAATTATTCTACTATATTAATAGATCAATGTAATATTTAGATACACACCTAATCTTCAGTCACTAAGTCATATGTTCTAAAATTTTCTAGATGACTGTCTGAACTAGGATTAGCAAAATTCAGCTGTGTCGTCTGTATCTAACTCGCAACTAATTTTGACCGATTTAATTTGGTATGCGTCGATCAAGGCCAATTACATGAACTTGCTTTTACCCCGATTATTATGTCCTATTCGTAAATTTTTTTTCTCTGAAATATCGAGTTTAATCAGTAAATTATAGTCAAATAAGAGTCATAACATCGTAAATTTTTATGTTTATTGACACTAGATCTACTTTCAATTTATTTTCAGTAAGTAGGTTCACCTGAATTCAGTAATGTCTACTATAGTAATTTTTAAAAAAATATGTTATTATTTTCAAACACAATGTAAAAATTGTTATTGAATTGAATGAATATGAATATGAAATATAAAAAAAGAACATCGTAGGTGCCAATAGAATAGGATATTTGTATAGATATTTATGTTTACCTATACACGGAAGACTTAACATTAGCTTTGACGTGTCCCGAATTCCCGATTAGGTCGGCGCGACAATCACGTGACACCGGTTTATTTTTGCTGTCCCAAATAAAAACTCTTTATTTTTTACAAATCGCATCTACCATTACCACTACCTGTTAGATCATCTGAAACTTTGATCTGCAAACCATATTATACTGTTACAAAGATGTTGATAAAAATAACTAGTAACCCACAAAAGTACTTTAACAATAGCATTCAATTCAAATAAGAGGTTCAAGAATATCTTATGTACTCTTTCCACCTATCGCCTAATATCAGTAGGTCAGGTAGGTTACCTACCTACATAAAAAATAAAACATTTCGGTAACAAACAAAACTTCATTAACAAGAAAAAGTTAGATCAAGTCAAGACAGATTGAAGCGCACTGATATTTTTTACGATAGTTAGCTCATTGTTTGCCTTCAGACAGCACTGTGGACTAACAAAACAAAATACCCTCTTTATTTATCTAAGCCACTTCCTCATATTCTTCCGCAAATTGTTTTCTTTTCCGTGTACAGAACAACATTTTAATTCGATTTAGACTTGACATTGAATCTAGGTAGGTGTCATCATATAACACATGAAGGTAAAACTATAGGCGTGAACTACGATCATGAATAAAATTCTCAGTACCAAAGTCGGTTTATTTAATTTAATCACGACTATGACAACACAAGTTAATACAACCCATAATCTTCTCACTGCTGGACATGAGTCACCTCCAAGCATTGTGGAGGGAATTTAGCCTACTATACCACGCTGGCCAGATGGGTTGATATAAAGAGTTTGTTTCAAATTGGTTGGTTGTTTGTTGGTTGGTTGAAATGGGGTTGTGACATTACGTACTCTTAATCCGTCACTAGTGTGACTAGACGGATCTCGACGACAACACTAACTAACGATCTATGCTACAGTAAACTTGAGTAAGTAATTTACTTACCTAGTAAAATTTTGATATGACACTGGCAACATTACAATAAACTTTAACGTCATAAATGAAGGGTCTTTCAAAGTCAATGAAGATTGAAGCGAGCGACTCGAGCGATTTCAAGCCAGGGTTTTAATTATACACCTTTTTAAAAGGTGTCACATTTTTTTCTATTTACCTACCTACCTAACCTACTTACATATAACTTTTTAGTAGCGCATTACATTGATTAATGTAGTAAGTGTAAAAGGTACTATAGCTTCTAATATTGTCTCTACGTAAGTAATAGTAAGTACTAAACTTGTGTTGACAACAAACGATAAGCAAGTCGAATGCAAATTTATTCTGACATGTCATCCACCTGTAGGTACCTACCTACTAAATTTCCCTGAATATTTAAATAGACGTAACTCGTTAGTAGTGATACTAGTGATGACTGAAAACTGAAATGAATTTATTATTATTATTCAAGACTAGTTCAGCCATACTAGATTTTTTTTATAATGAAATATTGACAAGGATGTAACGCACATTGACCCGATTTTATTATGAGTGAAGTTTAAATAAGTATGTAAAACCTTCAACAGCTATAACTAATTTACTTTTTACAGTCAACGCAGCGGTTAAATAAAATATTAAAAAAATTTTTAGTTTCTACATTTAAATACCAATCTCATCGATAGTAGTAGGATACTTAATAAATTCTTAATCCAAATTCAAAAAACTTTACCCTTCTGCCCTCCGACAGCCGAGTAAATATAATTACTCGACAATATTTACTTTACATAATTAAAAACTATAGAAAGAGTATTATTTGTGTATGTACCATAATTTTATTGTGTTTAGATAGATAGGCACGCATTCTGTTACATTTTTGCGATCACTTCGATTGAACAGACTAGAAAAAGTAAACCAATCAAAATATTAAGTTAAACATATAAATGGTTAACTTAATATTTTGATTGGTTTTGAGCTTTCACTAAATTTGAAACTACCTTTGATAAAGTATGGATAATAAAAAATATAATGGAGTAATAATGTTGCAAACGAGTCTACACAATTTTGTAACACTATGCCGCGGCTGTCGTGTTGTTAGGTCGTTCGCTTCACAAACAGCTGTTCGTTTGAGAGGGCGACAATTTTATTATTACTAGGTATTATAAATTAATTTCATTTCTAAAATTAACTACCTATCATTTACTTATAAACTTAATAAGGTTTAAATCTACATACTTAAATATTACTGTTCGATACTCACCGTCTTATTTTTATACACTAAATTATTAGACGTAAATACACACTTGAAGTAAAATAAACACACTTGTAAAACTATTCACTTAACTCTTAAATAAATTAAATTACAGTTAACGCTATTTTAATTAATAAATATCAGATTTAAAAGTAACTATGACACGAAATTTCGAGTCGAGGAGGACGCACACCCACTACCAGCAAGCGCAGAAACCCGACTGACGCGAATGACGCGACCTCACGCGGAGTACGTTTAAAATAATATTTTAAGCAACGTTCCGTTTCATAATGACTTCATTCATAACTAGCCACATAGGGTACTGATAAAATTAATTCGTGTTTAATTTTCCATAGGTATCATATTTGAACCTAGACCATGTATATTATATATAGTTATTGTGCTATTTTCTATTTTAAACAAAAAAACTATGAAATAAAACTACTTGCAAACTTATAAAGTAGGTGCATCTTTGTAGGTACAGCAAAAATAATTAAATAAGTTATTATGTATTACCTGCCTTGCAATTTTTATCCACGGCAGCGACGTCGGTCGTACAAAAATAAAAGTCCAGAGAAATTAACGAGCTGGCGCCGCCGCCTGTCTTGACGCCCGACAATGCCGCGCGCCGCGCCCGGCAGCAGCCCGCGCGTGTTGCAACTTGCAAGAATTCATAATGGATGTTTCAAGACGGGGCCTTCGTTCCAATAGGAATAACGTTTAGTTAATTAGCAGTTTTATCACACTGTAGTTAAAAAATATTCAGTTCTATTTTCAATAATTAACTTTTTTTTTATTATTGAAAGTAGGTAGAGATTAAAAAATAAAACAAGTTAAAATTTTGAATTGGATCTTTTGGGGGTAGTTACAGATTAAGGAAAACCATTTCATTGAATCTGTCACCTACTTGAATTATGTTCATACCCACTATTTTTAACTATTCAAGGCGCTTACCACGTATTGGACATAATTTTTACTCGGTTTCGGTCAGGCAATACGTGAAGTTGTCCCGGTATAGGTACAAATAGATAAATTTAGTAGAATTGTAATAATTATGTACACTCAAAGATTTATTTAATTTATTTATAATACAATACTACGAACAGAAAAAATAAAAAACTGCGTACCTGAATAATCATGGCATCCACCAACTTCTTAACCGTTAAAACGCATTTATCAGAATTCAAACATAATTCAGACAAAGATACACTCAGCGAAGTAAGTTTTTTTTATTGACTTATATAATTTTGCAACAGCTCATAATTAAAATTTTGAAAAAATAAAATTGACTTCCGCCATTTTAAAAATTTAGCAGAAATAGTTTTATTTAATTCCATTACACTAATGGAGCTACTTTGTTGGTTTACTTTACTACTAAATAAAAGACAATAAGGGTAAAATCTTACTGTTCTCCTTGCGTGAACTGCTTTACCAATGATCGTTATTATTACCTACAGGCGTCCGAAAGTGGCACAAGTACTTCAGTGACGTCAGCAGAAGACTTACAGAAATTAGCCGTGATTCTTGGGCTAAATAGTGCTGAAGATGTATACCAGGAAAGGTTCCGTGTTGACAGACGTCGTCTGGAAGCAATGCTGGCTGGTAAATATAATGATTGAACATTTTACATTTCGTCATCATCTTTATATTGTAGGTAGCAAGGTAGAAGGTAGACATCACCTAGTTACCTTACCCTATGATGCGCAGGGTGCACTGTCCTATTTCAAACCCATAAGTGTAACAAAAGCAACCCATTATAGAGATACACAATATCCAAAGAGTTGAGAGGGTTTAGGCAATTTATTTACACACGCGTTGGCCTGATGCAGATTGGTGGATCAGACATAACCTTAGATTTTTTTTTAGATTCTGGTAGTTTCCTCACGATGTTTTACTTCATTGCTAGGAGATGATAAGTCGTTTGACTAATACATAAATTTTATTTCACAAAGTGAAATCCACATGCCTGTCGGAATCGAACTCGGAACTCATGATTCGGCCACTTATCCATTCAACCACCATGCATCGCCATCGCTTCGTAAAACAAAATAAATATAATTTTTAATTTACAGATAATTTGGAGGAATCACAAACAGCTCAAGCATTCTTCCACCGAGTAAGCAATAAATTCAATTGTATTATTATTTTGTATGTAAAAAAACCTTATTTATTTTTAAAAACATTTTTTTTAATTCAGGTAATGACTGATACAAATACATTAATAAATTGGCCTGCTCGTCTGAAAATTGGTGCTCGATCTAAAAAAGGTAAAACTCGTTAAAAAAATTATATTGAATTTTTGAACGCTATTTTTTTTTAAATTTAAAAAATAAACGGAACACCTGCATCGGACTACTTTTGGCGGGCAGGCGCCAATTAGACTAGTCCTATGGCGCCTTTCTGGCGCTCTTTCCAAAATTTTGTTCGCATTACTTATTTGCTCGTGAATCCGTTACATGAAATGACTTATTTTAATCAATTTAAATTAATTAAATATAATAATAATGCATTTTAGTACTGATATGAATGATTTAGTTTACAATGTTATTAGAAAAATACGTGATAATAAATTTATAGATCTTTTAGATAATGGTAGGTTATTAAAGTGCTTTGACGAATGTGGAATCATTTTGCTATTGATTTTAGTGCGATTTTAAGTGAGTATTTATTTTGTTTAGACCCACATGTGAGAGTCGCTGGACGACCTGATGATGTGAAGCTGGCTCGTGAGAAAATAATTCAGTTATTGGATACAAGGGTATGTAATAGAATCCTGTTTTGATTTGACTGTTTATACTAAATATACATTTTTTTGTGTTTAATTTTCTTGGTATAATTTAATTAATATATACCGATGACATATAGACATTATACATTTATAGATATATAAACCCAATTAATTTGTGCCTAGATTTCAATAATAAAAGTTTTAAATTTATTTCTTGAACAAAAGCGTACGCTGAATCTGTGATCTGTCTATAGATGACTAGTTTTCGTTAATATAATTACGTTTCCGTGGATCCCGTCCCGTAATTAATAATAAATAATAAATTAATTTGCGTGATTGTATTTACGTATTTGAGGATATGAGGCGATCGATCTTATTCCACTCCACAATGCCCCACATATTGGTAGCTAATTCATAAAGTCAACTTAAAAATTATATTTTATTAATATAAAGAAATACACAAAATTAAAACATTACAAAATTTCAACCTTATAGTCAACCTAGGAACCGAACTCGCCACCTCACAATATTATTATGTCGCAGTCGAAACGTCACGGCTCTCGCCCGCCGGCCGCCCCTTTTCTACGCGCCGATCCATTCAATTATATAAAATTGAAGTGTCTATTTGTAATATTAAAATAACAGCTTTTTAGAGTAGGCCATATATATATATATATATATATATATATATATATATATATATATACTTTTAATGTCACAATCAGTAACTTAGGCGACTTTGATTTTGGAAACAACAGGAAGGGGATAAGGTTTGATCCAAACAAAAATCAATCAGGGCGAGCTAAATAACACAGCTTTATAAAGATCAGGTCTCCGTGAAAAAAAAAAATCGCACGCGAACAAAGTTGCGGGCACAGCTAGTAGGAAATAAAATTGTAAAATATGAAACAAATATATCTCCCTACTAGTCTTCTTTTGCCGTTAGAAAGCTACACTATCACTGAGTAACATAGGTTATATAACACCACGCTATGACCAATCGGAGCTGAGCAGTGACCAAATAAATAAGGACGGGAGCGAAGCCCCGTCACGACTTCTACTTAGTATTAATTAAAGTTAATCTATTAATTGACTGTCACCGTGGCGCAGTGGTTAAGGTGGTCGCCTCGCCACTACATCGCCGTGCTGGGTGACGTGGGTTCGATTCCCACACGAGACAAATATTTGTGTGATTCATAGATATTTGTTTCTAGTCTGGGTGTACTTTGTGTCCGTTAGTTTCATGTTTGTAAAGCTCCCCGCGACACAGGGCTTGTTCCCTAGTGCGGGCGTTGTCAAAAAAAAAAAAAAAAAAAAAAAAAAAAAAAAAAAAAAAAAAAAAAAAAAAAAAATTAAATTTCAGAATAACCGTGTTACAATGAAGATCGACGTCAGCTACACTGACCACTCGCACATCATTGGAAAGGTGAGTTCTTTTTTTATCCTAAATCTGCCTGTCAAAAGTGTCATTAGCTAATTTCTTATTATTTATTTTCTAATTAATTAATTGCGCCTTGTTTGAAATTATCTTAATTCGGTTTATATGCCTGTATGGTCAATAAGAGCAGTGGCCCAGTGGCCGTAATTCGGCAGATTCTGAACCGGTGGAATGCTCCCGCATCGAAAACAAATATGAGAACGAGTTGTATTGTATTTAATTTAAAAAATACTACGACTAAAGATGAACGTATTTTCCGACTTTTTACAAAGCAATTTCATCTGTACGTAATTTACCAATTTTTTACTAGATCTTTGTTTTTGTTCTTTTGATTATTAAAACAGAAATAAGAAGTGCGGTAAAGAGAGCAAAAATCATATTTGGTTCTTCAGTCTTGAAATTTTCTATATAGCCCAAAGTATGAAAATATCCCTGCTTAGTGGCAATAGATTCGCCTCCTAAAGGTACCATGCATGGGACCAATTAACTGGTGAAATAATGGGTGTAATAAAAATTTGGGTACTTACCTCTGAGCTATCAGCTAAGTGTTGGTTAAATTGCACAATATTTCAGTCTGACAGCGAAACTCGAAGTATTAGCGTTCCGGACAACTAAACTGGATCTATTCTAGAACTAAATGACTTGGTATCAATTAGTGTCAGAGAGAAATATGGCGGGGTAAGCACTAGGTACGGCATAAAGTACTAAGTAATGCGTGGGAAGGAGTTCTGTAGAAAGTTTATATTGTTATTTTGATTAGGAGCACCTAATCAAAGCTTACATAACGAAGTATCGTCATGTGAGCTTTATTATTTAGCTTGTTAATTCTATTCTATACATATATGAGAATATAATAGGTACTATATTATGTAGGATCGGTTTTCTTAGAAATATCATTATTTCCATCAAACAGATGTATACTTAGATTAGGGATGGCATACTTTTAATGATGAACAAGCCATATTATTATATCATTATACAAATAATTACGTGGTCACAATGTGCTGTCAATTACTATGAGTGGTCTAATGAAAAAAAAAAACTAAAAATAAAATGAACAGTATTATTAGGTACTTACTTACTTACCTTCCTTAATTAATAGGTGTGAAAAAAAATCTGCTTCTTGCTAATCGCCATACCTGCTATTCATTCTCATTATATTAGCCGTAGAATATCTAACGACTCGACTCTAAGAGATTTCTAGTAAGACCAGTTATATGCGGCTTGCATCCAGCGCGATCCTAGATCATGATTATAACTTAGAAACGTCCCACTGTTGGGCACGGGTCTCCTCCAAAGAATTATTACAGGTTCAGTATCATCTCGAGTTCTGGAAATTTGTCCGGCTAGAATCAACTCGCACCTCAAACATAGCTGGCGAAATGTGGGTAGAATGTATCTTTGATTCTCTGCCGGCTCCTTCGGTGGGAAAGGTGTGAATAATTATATATTTAAATGCATTTAGGAAGTAGTTTATTAGATAAAGAATGACTAGATATTCTTTTTCTACATACATACATATCATATACAGTCTCCCATCTACGAGCTAACCTTGATGAACATTGTTTAACCACGATGACGTCATGGCCACTTAGGTACCTTTTGAATACTAAGTACATTTATTATTTATAATAATAATAATAATATTCTACCACATTCACACAGCGCCATCTAGTCCCAAAGTAAGCAATTATATTTGCTTGTGTTATGGGTACTAAACAACTGATATACTACTTAAATACATTTTTTTTTTGTAAATACATGCATATTATAGATAAATTACACCCAGACACAGAACAAACCTTTATGCTCATCACACAAAGATTTGTCCTGGGTGGGGATGGAACCCACGACCTCCGGCTTAGCAATCAGGGTCACTAACCACTAGACCAACAGGCCAGTCGATAGATTATTTATTATATAAATAAGCACATAATAGGTTCCGCAAAACATCTAAACATTCTAAACCTCCCATGAGTATTACGGAAACAATGTCTATGTTGTCGCAAGTGATAACTTCCCTATTGGATATAATTCTACTATATCAATTATCGTCCCATACTACTTACTTAGACTTCGTGACTATTGCATTACTGTGCACGTCATTACCTGGGTGTATTTGCTATTATAATGTACAATTGAATAGAAAAACAAGGGATTTCTTATAAAATAGCATTTATAGGGTACGAAAAAATTGTCACTAAAAATAGAAAACTTGTATAGTTAGATATAATAGATATAATAAAAATCGATTGCCCCAGGTTAAATGACTCATTAATAATTGTGAATGTGACCGACATTTGACCGATGGAATTGATGAAAATATTTTTATTGTGTTCGAAATTGTCAGGACTAGAATCACTGATCTCTATTACGTCTGGATAGGCGTCTTCGAGACTGATTTTGTCGCTGTTTGATTTGCGCCATTGTGCGCTGTAAGCAGTGGCGGAGAAGATATAAACTAAAATTAGTGATGTGACAAACTTTGTAGATTTAACACGTACCTATCGATAGATTTCATTTTAAGATAATATATAAACATATTTTGAAAAAGGGAAAATAATTTTTAATAATCCATTACGAAATAAATTAGTGACGTGAATTTATTTTGAAGGCCCTAATTTTAATAGCATAAATAAAATTGAAGTGTCTGTTTCTAATATCAAAACAACAGATTTGTAGAGGATTTATTCGGCACCTGGTGTCGTTGCCCTGAATTATTTTTTATTTTTCATTCGTCAACTCGGGACACAATATAAGTAGGTACCGTAGTATTTAACAATACCACAATTTTTAAATAGTTAACAGTTATCAACACGAAATTTATACAATAAAAATCACAATTCACTTTAGTTTTAATAAAATTTAATAGGTATTTCATAAATCACAGATGCAGTTTTACATGAGTCAAAGATTATGTAGAAAAACTTCTACATAACCTGTGGAGGCGAACAACACACGATTTTGGCGCTAAAAGTTTGTAAATATTTTTATTGCTTGCATTGCATAAAATATTGTACTATATCTATTTCATGAGATTAGATAAAGTAGTGTATGAAACTGCACATAATTTAGTCTTAAAACACTCATGTGATTCTATAAAAAAAAATTGTTTTGCAACCATACGTCACATCAGACCCCGAACAAGTTTATCGATATGACGATATGGACATCACTAACACTTTG
The DNA here is from genome assembly GCA_905147015.1 of Laspeyria flexula. NCBI lineage: Eukaryota > Metazoa > Arthropoda > Insecta > Lepidoptera > Erebidae > Laspeyria > Laspeyria flexula. The sequence continues at coordinate 1,793,915 of LR989964.1, read as the reverse complement.
TTTACAAAAATTAAGAACCTAATTTAGAATTAAAAACAAAACAATGTCCTTTATAGATTAACGATATGCATATTTAGCAACATAATCTACACATAATCCAATGTTTTACAGACAGTTGACACTGATTTTAGGGTAAAATTAACATACTACGTACCTGTGTAATGAAAAATTGCACCCTTTTCTATGTTGAACTTTACAAAACACACACATACCCATGTTCTACGTTATTAAATCACTCCTTATTTTCACTTAAATCACCACAAAGTAGCTTTTACGCTCAGAAAATTAAGATTGCTAAACGAGGTATTTGGCGCGATACGAAAATCAACGTCAATATTACGTCAAAAATAGTTTAACTCTTCTCCGCTAGTTGGTCAAATAGACAAAGAAAATTAGCTATCATTTGTATAGGACAACCAGTCCAGATAAATATTCAGGTCAGTGACTAGAATACATTAAGAGTTTATTTGGAAAAAAATAGCGAAAGCGGCGTTGGAGGCGACTACCTTAATCGCTACACCAGTGACAGTCAATTTGACTTCCCTGTCTACTTAAATTTTTATGAAAATATGCTTTGTGATGTTATTTGTATACAGGGTGGATTAACAATCAAGCGTGTGATGGAGGAGACAGGTTGCCACATTCATTTCCCGGATTCCAATCGCACAAGCACGGTTGAGAAGAGTAACCAAGTGTCTATTGCTGGCGATATGGAGCGTGTCGAGAGGGCGAGGGCTAGGGTCAGGGTAAGTTAACAAATAGAAAAATTGTTTTACTATTTTTACGCAAAAAGAGAGGTGCTAGTAGATTGTCGTATCTGTATGTCTCTGTAGCATTATAGCTCCTAAACGAATGCGTCTATTTTGATACGATTTTGTTGTTTGAAAGATATCATGATCGTGATGATTCTTAGACATGTTTTATAAAAATTGGCACTAATTTCAAAGTCATCAACTCTTGTTAGGGTTACTAAATAATTTATATGCTTATATGGGTAATTAATGGGTGGAGTCCTTTTGGAAACAAAATATGGTAATAGTATTCGACACTATGCCAAATAAAATAAAAAATAAATTTTAAAATGTATTTTTTTAAAGCAAATATGAGTAAAATGTAATAAGAAAGAATATAAATAGAAATCTGAAATGACTTAGTTTATTGATCCGCAGTTTTAGCGTTTGAAATTCTAAATGCATAAATAAATATTGCGACTAATATTCCAACAGGAGTTTCGCAGAACTTTCTACTTTACGAAGATAGACCTGTGTCCTGTTTGCTTTTCACATAATTTTGACAAACTTTGTGATTAGTTAATAGTAGAATTATTTTGTATTTTGTTAATACTAAAATCGTGGCAGTTCCTCAAACAGCACCAACCAATTTGGTTTATTTCTTACGAACAACACCTTGCAAAAATATTGGTAAGTGGTCTTCGAGAAATATGTTAGGTGAGACTCGCGCAGGTGCTATTCGACTGGGTGTTGTTCGACGAATGCATTGTTAGTTAATTTTACTCAGGCCCTGACTCCGTTAGTGTTCTGCTTCGAGCTGCCCATAGTACCGACCTCGCAGCCTCTGCCCGACATCACTTCGCCGTACGTGCAGAAAGTGCAGGAACAGTATAATGTACAAGTGAGTATTTACTATTAGAAGAAGAAGAAGAAGAATATTTACTCTCAGTGTTACGGCTCTGTGATGATGAGGAATTCATTTAACTTTGGACCTTTCACAAAATTTGATCTGATAAATTTTTTATTCAGCCTATTCGTCCCACTGTTGAGCAAAGGCCTTCCGTAACTTTCCAATTCTGACTAGCTTTAGTCATAAAGCGAAGAAACATTAACTATTTCACCAGTCCTTCTGTCGTCACACCAATGTTTCTTATGACTTGGAGGCAGAATTATTGATAAAAAAATAAATTACTTGCCTAAATTTTTTTAACTAAAGCTCAAAGACAATTGCATATCCTGAACATTTTCTTAACGTAAGTATTTAATTGTCTATTATGAACCTGACCCGTTATCTTAGAAACGTATAGAATTTCAAATATCATTCACTAGAAGGTGTGACTGTGGGTGTTTCGCTCCCGTCGTTTATTTGGCCACTGCTCAGCTGTTATTGACCGTAGCGTGATGGTATATAACCTAACCTTCCTTAATAAATAAATGGGCCAACACAATTTTACAAATTGGACCAGTAGTTCCTGAGATCCGAGGCTTCAAACAAACAAACTCTTTAGCTTAAATACTTACAGGTGTGCAAATCATTATACCTATACTCTTAAATACAGGTGATGCTGCGAAACCGTCCGAAGTTGCACGCGAACTTGCTAGTGGTGAAGGGCGTGCAGTGGGAGGTGCAGGCCACTATGGAAGCTACGAACTTGCTGATGAAATATATGTGTGGTCCGCTTGCTGTAAGTATGCCCACTACACTATTAGGCATTTACTGGAAACTGTGACTGTCATAATTCGGTGTTTGCAAGATTCATCGCTATTAATCCTAGTTTAAAAATCTAAGCGATGGTGGCTGAATGGATAAGAGACCGGCGTATTAAACACGCGGTCCGAGTTCGATTCCGACCAGCAGTACCAATGTGGATTTCACTTTGTGGAATTTATAATGTACTAGTCATGTGATTTACCATCTGCTAACGGTGAAGGAAAACATCGTGAGGTAACCCACATACCCTAGAAGAAATTCTATGGGTATGTCTGTCTGATCCACCAACTCGCACTAGGCCAGCGTGTGTGGATTATGGCCTAAACCCTCTCAGCTCTCTAGATAGAGGAGAGGAGACCCGAGCCCAGCAGTGGGACATTAATGGGTTGCTGATGAATCCTAGTTTACAGGAGTTACTTACATACTTAGATCATAATGTCACTCACTACCCCATCTCAACCCGTGGGTGTCGTAAAAGAGCACTGCGAGAAAAGGAAAATTCGATAGAAACCCTACAAAATATTATTTGTATTATATTGAGACCCGCGCCCAGCAGTGGGACGTTTATGGGTTGAAATGATGACTTACATACTGAACAATAGGTTCTGCAATCAACCTCTCCGTTTACACCTCCACCCCTCCTCTGTTATGTTAAAAGTACCTGTACACAAAGATCGAATATATAATTTATTTATTTATTTAGTTTATTGTCCAACCAACAGTAGTGTACACTAAAAAAGTACATTATTCATTTACAATTAATTTATATAAATGTAACTACCTTTTACAGGAAAGCACCGCATGCACTATTGTTACTAGCAGTAAAATATTAAGAATTTAACATAAATAAGTAATAGTAAATAATTGATTATTGACAATATACATAATAAGAAATAAATAATTAAACGCTATTAATAACAAATGACAAATAAGATAAGTAAATTCATTTACGAATTTTTTTTTTTCATTTACGAAATTTTGTAGTTATTTCCCTATTTCCTTAACCTCCCACCCTCCCTTCCCGAAATTAAAACCTGGCTAAGCCCATGAAACATAGTCCAAAAACACTTAAACATGGACATGAAATCACATCTAAAATAACTTTCAGAGTCAAACCCAAGTGCAGATGTCCTTAGAGATATCTCCGATGCACCACAGCGTGGTAGTTGGCAGGGCAGCGGAACAACTCAAGATGATAATGAAAGGCACCAACACCCAGATCATGTTCCCTGATGCCGATGACCCCAACATACCCGTCATTAAGAAGAGCTGCGTCACTATCACTGGAAATATGAAAGATGTTTATGCGGCAAGGCAACAGTTGGTGGTAAGCATATCTTTTTTGTTAACAAGTAAATATAATTAAAAAAATTTAATAACCCGACTGCAAAAAATCAGCAGAGAGCAACGCACTAAAAAGGCCGTAAAATTATTGTAATATAATTATACCCGATTAAATTTAAATACATAACATATACCTATATATATATTTGTAATCTCCATTTGATTCCCTTTATTTTGATACTCTACTCGATAGGTTTGGTTAAAAAAAAAATAGAACTACTTACCATTTGGAACCATTTAATTATGTATAATCTCTTTTTGAATATATGTAATCTCCTTTTGATTCTCTTTATTTTGATACCCAACTCGACAGGTTTGGTTAAAAAAAAAATTGAACTTCTTACAATTTGGCGTCAAAAGCCCGCCGTTTAAGCCTTTTTATTCTTAAAACCTATCTAAGGACACTTGGGTTTTCTAGACGAATCTAACGATACCCTAATTGTCAAAATCCATCCAGCCGTTTGGAAGATTCGTGGGAATAAATAAATTTACAAACATACAAGATACGCGCGAAAAACAATACCCGTCCTGACAGCCGGGTAATAAAAAGTATTTACTGAATAGAATCCTTCATTAATTACTTTGTAATCCATTATGAGGTTCATAGGAATGGCAACGTACTAATTTAGTGTCATATTTCGCGGTTTTCGATTGTTACTATATAATCGGAGGTATTTTTTTAATGTTGTCAATACAATTTTTGGATTACGTGAACGTGTATTAAAAAGTGAGTATCCGTAATGCTTACAGATATTTTATCATGAAAATAACGCCTTGCAGTTCCAATGTGTTATTTGCATATAAATAGAACTGTAGACGCAATGATTTCGTAACTTTTACACACTATTTTATATTCACCTAATTCTAAAAAGTGTAATGAAAACATTAAAAAAAAACCTCCAATAAGTATAATAAAAATCGAAAACCACGAAATACGACACTAAATTGCTATGTTTCCATTCCTACATATGAACACGTAGCTGATCCAAGATTTCGGCACGGAATTTGTTAGGGTAGGGTGTTAGTAGTGTTTGAGTACCTATCCCTTACTCCTCCATTTTTACCTATTCACTTCTATTAAATATTGTATCGTCAGCAATTATTATTAGGTATCTACCAAATCAATGAGCACATGTAACCACGTAAACAAAGATTAAAACAATAGATATCATTACTGACCAAATTCAATGAAGAATGTTTAATAATAAACTTCGTAGCTACGGCTAATTTAATTGGTGTATCAAAAAAAAAACCGGCCAAGTGCGACTTGGACTCGCGCACCGAGGGTTCCGTATGGTTATGTAATTTTTTAATATATTTTTTTGTGTTTTTTAAATATCTTACATAATAGGTAACAGGATAGCTATAAGTTAGAAAAAAATATTCACGTAAAGGTAGGTTGGTGCACCATCTCTATGTAACATCAGTTCGGTCCGGAATAAACTACCTTACTCTAATTTTTTTAGTTAATATTATTATATACCGATTCTAATATAGTACTAATATTCAGTGATATAATTACACGATAACGGTTTTCGGATTTTTTCCTTTACTTGTGCAACTTGATATTGTTTGATGCCAAATTTCATGATTCTACTCAACGGCTATAGAATTTGACCAATGATATTGGACATAATGTTAAAAAATACAATATCATTCATCTTTTGATTGCCTTTACTTAGAACTCTGATTTTTATTGCACCAAGGAATTGTAGATTCAAGTATTCGATATTAATTTCAGTTTGATAACTTTACGCGTTCTTGAGAAAAATATTCTTGACAGATGGACAGACAGACGGACAACGGAGTGATCCTATAAGGGTTCCATTTTTCCTTTTGTGGTACGGAACCCTAAAAATTATATTTCAGCAATAATCTAAAACTAAATTATTGTTGCTAATAAGGTAGCGAACATATTAAGCTGAACGAACTTAAAATTTATATATAATATATCATATAGCAGACCACCAGCCCGATGGTCAGATGATATCGCCAAGATCATAGGATCTCATTGGACGCGGCTAGCACAGGACCGTGAGAAGTGGCGCTGTAGAGAAAGTGGCCTATACTCAGCAGTGGGTGGATGTGGGCTGATGATGATATCATATAAGTATATAATAATGACGTGGCGTCTAACGATAGGTTAACAAACAATGTATATAGGCAACTTTAGGCTTCCACATAAAAATAACTTGGGCTGAGCATGTTGCAGTTGTAAAAATTAAAAAGTTTAATAAGCTAAGTATTAGGAGTTACATTTTTTGTTTTGTAGAATCACAATAGGCGAGCTCGTTGCATTTTGCAAAAAAACGTTGGAAAACTGAACTACCTACATAGGGCAAAATTGAAGAAAGGCACATGCAGCTATCCTTAATGCTTTAAAATATATATTTGTAAACATAATACACTACTACTATTATAAATTATACCCGCATTTTACGTAGATGCCATCAGCAAAGTATTCACTAATATTGTGAAGAATCTGCTACATACCTTCTTGATAAAACTATATATACAATTAATTACAAACAAAAAAAAAGAAAGTAAAACGTAATACTATATTATACTATATTATATTGGGTGTTACCATATGGTTGAAACTAACCACTCCACTATCAGGGAAAAAAAATCCGATTGGACGTAAAAGAAAACGTGCGCGCCTAACAAATCTAAAATGCAACAATCGTATTTAGGTAAATTCTTATAATAATTGTAAAGTTTTAGTATCCACTATACTTCGGTATCTAACTATTGTTTCTAATTAATAAAGAAAGACAATAACCTATTCTACTTTTATTTTTCAAGAAATGACGTAGGTACCTACCATTACGTTTTAAATGCCTCTTCTCCACCGAATGAAATAAATCGTGATTCCAAACAGCGGACCCTTCATATTACTTTACCTTAATATTGGTACACAGGGCAGCCTCCCCCTGGTGGTGATATTCGACGTGTCTGACGAGTCGTCCCGCGTGGACAGTGAGCTGGCCAACAAGCTGATGCACAAGTACAGCGTGTACATCAACGTGCGACGCAAGCCCAAGCAGGGGATCACCTCTGTCGTCATCAAGGGGATCGAGCGATGTGCCGGTATGTATCTAAACTACCAACGTGCGACGAAAATCAGCTGGTTTAGGAATTGGAAGGTCATTGACCTGGACTTTCCGTGCTTGTAGCTCTGTAGGTATACATTTTTGGGGTCGGTTACCTTGACCTTGTGTTATGTATGAATCGCTAACCTTAAACCTGTGCTACATGGTTATAAACTTGCCTTGCCTTGGTGGATTCCAACCGTGTGGCTGTCGTAAATTTAACCAAATTTCATACAAACTACCAAGGCAACCAAGCTTCCACCAAGGTCAATCTGTTGGAACGCAAGTTTGTAACCGTGTAGAACACCTATTAGCTTTCGTTTTTGGCACATATAATGATACTCAGCCCAGTGCTTTTTTTTTTTTTTTTTTTTTTTTTTAAGAGGGGAAATGCATTACGCATACCGCCCCGTGCGGGGACACGGGACGGTTATGTGGGACTCGCCGGTCTGAAAAGGACCGGAATACCCACTAAAACCCCTCTGTGCACCGTCGCTTCGCCGTAATGGGTGGGCCCTGGAACTTGATACAACATCAGCAGCCCACCCAGCGACAGCCCCTTACGGGGCACCGACACCGGGCCCTTTCGGGCCCTAACACCGAACGACAGCGTCCGGGTGCACCGGGGACGCTGTCGACCTTCGCGGAAAGGAGCGGGTGAGGGAGTAAACCCCGATCCCCCACCCGCAGCCTTTACTATGGCGGCATCAGGCGCATATGCGCTCGCTGACGCCGCCCAGTTCGCCGGCGGCGGATCGGCTCCGCAAGGGCAGATTCCTCCCGGAGCCGCTCCGCCGCCTCCTTCTGCGAGATGACTTCCTCGCAGAAGGATGCGACCGCTTCCCAACTCCTGTCGCTGCCGGCCATCGAGCTCATGACGGCCGGCAGCGAGAGGTCCTCTCCAACGACTGCGACGAGGCCACGGCGCAGCCCTTCCCACGCCGGACAAGACTCCAGCGTGTGCTGCGCCGTGTCGTCGTCGCAGTCGCAGTGGTGGCAGACGGGACTCGATTCCCTCCTAGCGACCCTGTACAGGTAATACTCAGCCCAGTGCCTATGCTAAGATTTACTAATGTTTTTTTCTTCCAGGTGACATCTACGAAGCTCGCCGCGAACTCTTGATGGATAAAGAACCAGTGATCACAGCGGAAATACCCGAATCGTACAACATCCCCGCGATTTCAGCGAACAACATGCCCAACTTTGGCCTCTTCAACCCATTCTCGCCAAGTCACGCGACCAACATGGCCAACTCGCCTTGCTCTCCATACAATTTGCAGCAGTTGACGGAACTGGCCAACTTCGCCAGTATTGGCAGTCCAATGTTTGGTCATAACCCTCCGACGCCGGGTGGGTACCCGAGTCCTTTGTCGCCCGTCGCTCTCACACCTCCCGTGTATCCTAGTACGTGGATGGTGCCTTCTCCTCAGCCCAGGAGTGGACAGTTCCATTATCCCAATTTGATGCCGAATCCCAACTCTATGATGTACAAGAACCAGGGTGGATCGTGGAATCGTGAGTATTTTTTTTCATAATACATAGACTAAAAAAAAAATAATTAGTTTACAAAATAATGCATACCAAACTGTAGTCAGTACCAGGAATTAACTTTGTACTTAGGTGTGTGTGACTGTAACTGTGACGAGTTTATGTCTAATGGCATAAGATCCCTAGTTCGAATCCCGTGTAAGACTATATAATTCGAGCCATTCCCGCCAATTCATCGTAAGCGACACTTTAAATTGGGGCTTATTTATTTGTTTATCAACAGAATCCACAGCTCTTTAATTTTACAATTTTGGTTATTATTATCTAAAAGCCAAATAAGTAATAAATAATATACATAATACTTTTATCGTAAATTTTAATTGTTGATGTTTCGCCCCAAAATACATAAATTTATTCATAAATTAAAAACTAACAGCAAGTTAAGTAAATTAGATGTACCTACCGTAGCATATTTCAGTACTTATAATTTTTTTTTTTAATAAAAAAAAAGCTTTCTCCCGTAAAATGCCAACAGGCTCGTTACAGTTAGGCCATATAGCCTTAATTTTACCTAACAAAGCTCTCGAAATGTTGGTGTGATTGCATGTCTGTCAACTCGTTGAGGAAAATGACGTGACGCTATGTTAGGGTAATGTTGACTGATGCTATTGAATTATTGTAGCGATGTCGAACGGCGCGGACATGGGCATACAGCCGATGATGATGCAGCCGCAGTACCAGCAGATGTCGAACGATGGAAGACCTGTAAGTATCACCTTATCATTTCATATGTCGCGACTTCACTGTCGTTCTTTATTTAGCCACTGCACAGCTGCTATTGGCCGTAGCGTGATGTTATAGCCTATAACCGTCCCCGATAAATGGGCTATCCATCACTAAAAGAATTTTTCAAATTGGACCAGTGCTTCCTGATATCCTAGCGCTCATATTAGTATTGATAGCTAGCGAAATGTAGTTGTTGCGATCCATCTGTGCCTACCCCTTCGGGAAAAGGCGTGATATATCTTAGCTATAGTCATCATTTCAACCAATAAACGTCACTGCTGCGCACGGGGGTCCTCGAAATATTGTGTTATTAGCCTACTATACCACGCTGGCCAGACGGGTTGGTATAGGGAAACTTAGCTATAGTAAAATTAAATGTATTTTGTTGATTGTTGCAGACGATCCTGAGTCAGATCCTGAACTCCAGCTCGCAAGCTAGCAGCGGCTACCAGAGCAACTTCACCGGCAGCTCCGTGTCGCTTGACACACAGAACATCTCCGGTAAGTAGGGTTATAATAATAATAATATTCTACCACATTCACACAGCGCCATCTAGTCCCAAATTAAGCAATTATATTTGCTTGCGTTATGGGTACTAAACAACTGATATAGTACTTAAATACATTTTTTTTTGTAAATACATACATATTATAGATAAATTACACCCAGACACAGAACAAACCTTTATGCTCATCACACAAAGATTTGTCCTGGGTGGGGATCGAACCCACGACCTCCGGTTTAGCAGTCAAGGTCACTAACCACTAGACCAATATTATAGGCCAGTCAAAATTTAATATAAAACTTTGACTGGCAGTTAAATTATTGAAATACATGTCTTGATAGATCTTTGCGTCGTTGGATGCTCGTGACACAAAATCGCTCGCTGTGACTTAAATTAGATGAGGCCTATGTCCAGCTGTGGACCTCATTGGGCTGATATGACGATGATGACACATCTTCTTGTCTTCTTCATGTTTAAAAATATTAAAAAAATACAATATATTTGGTAATTTTGTGACGCATGTGCTTTGTTTGTAGGTGGTGATGGCAGCAACGTGGAATCGCCCTCCGTGTCTCCTATCAGTAAGACTCACAGCCCCGCGCCTTCTACTGACGCTGAACGCTCACAAACCGGTAAATATTTACTATAGAGTCCGTCTAGGCTTAGGAAAACTTTTAAATATTATGATTATTGGTGTGTTATTTCTCCCGATGCATAGACGCAAGCAAAGACGGGCAGACTTTGGGGAGAGTATGGCCACAGCATAAATATAATTACATATATTTAAAAAAAAAATTACATATATTATTTTTATACTGTGGTTTTTATTTTAAGCAGGTTTATATTTTCTTGGTATTTAATAGATTTGCATTGTGTAATGCAATATCCCAATGACGGACAGATTGGACGTCATTGGGCTGATATGATGATGATGAATGCAATATCCACAATGTACACACATGAAATGGTTACAATCGTGTTGCTATCCGTAACTACAGCGCTCGATTTTTTTTTTAAATTATTTTATATTTAGGATCGAAGACTGCCAGTGCCTACATAAGTTGCAAACACAGATAATTATAATCTGTGGTTGCAAAATAAAAAAATACTCCCAGGAACAGCTTTATCATCTGTTTTGTTTTTAGAAAACTGCGTAAATTACTTACGTGTTTTCGTCTCTCGTAGCAATATATTTTGTGTACAGACTTAGCGAACATAATATCGGAGTTGCCGATATCTGACCGGCGCGCGGTCGGCTGTGAGAAGAAGACTTTGGAGACGCTCAACAAGCTGTCGCCGCTCTCCGAGTACAGGAAGATGAAGCTCGAAGCTAACAAGGTAATATAATATAATACTATACCAAATTGCCTGTGTGTGTGTGTGTGTGTAAAAATAATCGAAATTAAGGTGGATGTACCGATACGCCTCCTCTGTCCTCTCTTGCTTTTTTACAATAGATAGTTTTTTTTTTCTAAATAAATTAGGCAAATTATGACCAAAAAGTCAATACGTGAGATTATTTAATGTAAAATAGTGATAAAATTAACAGTTCTATGCAAAACAGTGTCTAGGTTCAGAGACAATAGCACCAGTAAAATTGATGGAGGAGGCGTATCGGAATATGCACCTTATGGTAACAAATTTAAATCTCTAATCAATCACGTTCCGCAAAACCTTAAAGTAACTCAGATATGCAAATACAAAAAATCAGGTTAGGGCCGGACAACAATACTACCTTAAAACCACTATTAGGTCAACGTCAAGAAAGTAATGAATAAAAAATGCCTCAAAAGAACGACACGAATACACAATGTATACCGCACCTAAGGAAAAACATTGTAGGATGGTCAATTTCATTCACAATTATCAACCTTAACTTTTTGTGCACAAGAACGAAATTACCAAATGAATTCAAATGTACTTCAATCTTTTTTCCAACAGGGTGCGATATATTTGAATCAATTGATTTATTTGCTGTCAGTACCAAGGTACTGAACTGTCAATATAGATGCGTGGAATAAATGTATAAGGGAGTATTGGCTACCAAGTAGCATTGGTTTTTATAAGGAAGATTCCAAGTCAAATTTCAAGACAGTGTGCTTAAACACTGTCTTGAAATTTGACTTGGAATCTGGAACTGCTTAAGCAGTCAAAATTTAATAAATATTAATAATAATATAATACACCACCTATAGACGCTATAATAATTCTCACTTCACGTCACTTTACAGACTACCTTAATTGTAACTCATAGAGTCATTAATAGATTGAATCATCAATTTTTTTTTAAAAGAGTTGCGTGATTTTCTTTCCAGTTATTTTCATAGCTCCACCCCGTCAGCGAACTGGTCGTAGGTAAATTTGCTGACACTGTTTTTCGGATAACATGTTACATTCTTAACTTGTGACTTTCATAAGAGTTACTTTGTAAAATAGACGAATAAACGAGATTTCATTAGCTATGTTTGAATAATAAAGTCCTAAACATGTTCACCACAGAATAAGGAAAGAGGTTTTAAACTCAATATCTAAGCTAATTAAATGCTTATAATAAACTGACTAATAGTAGTCCTATAACTTATTCAGTGCAATCACTAGCACTTAAACCACTTAATTATAGGGTGTTTTAATGGATTTCATTGTAGGGTGTTTTATTAGCACCATAATGAATCTGTGACCAATTAACTATTTGTTGTTCAGGCGATGCGCGAGAACGTCGGTAGCGGGTACCGCGTGCCCACAACTCGCTGGTCGGGCTACTACTTCAGCCACACGTCCCCCGGACCTATGAACCTGAACGATAACAACGAAGCGGTAACCGTGAGTATTACAGCTATTACATACGTCTGAAAATATCATTTTTTTCATCATTACAACTCATTTATTGTCCCACTGCTGGCCACGGGTCTCTTCCAATGATTTCGATAGATCAATACGTTGCTAAAACTTTAACAAAGTTGTAAATATTTTATGTGTAAGTACTACGTAAGTACTATTTACCTAGTAAGAACTTGAATTTCCACTAAGTAAGGATATGTAACTACTACATATCTATTCAAATTCTTACTTAGTCTTCTTCTTCTCGTGTGGGCTTGAGGCAGACCGACCGACCGAGGGTAGGGCGTGTTGGAATTTATCAAGTCGCCCAGAAGGCTTCCAACTTGACTTAACGACTACCACATTAAATAGTAACCGAGACCGTCGGCTTTACGTGCCTTCCGAAGTACGGAGACGATCGAGAATGAAATTGCCACAAACGGTCACCCATCATGGACTGACCTTGCCGAATATTGCTTGACTTCGATAATCGTAACGAACATCTCAGTGCACGAGCTACGAGCGCTTCATTCTTACTTAGTGGAAAGCATAATTAAACATTAATAATCTGTTTCAGCCTGAGAAAGCTTGGAACAGGTCTGAGTTGGTACGTCCGAACATCGCCGAGACAGTGTGTTCGCCGCCACAAGCGCAGAGTCCCAACACGTGTCGCTACCAACAGTTGTACACATTGCTCAGAGACATTGGACTGCACAAGTATATTGGTTAGTACATCTTATTTATTATGCCAAGAAAATGGCGTTGCAGCAGCCTTGTACATTTTACACGAAGCATTAGGAGCCACATTTGACTTCTTAATAACTCAAAATCCTGATTGGTTTATAATGTGATTGTACAGATATATTCAAGAAGCACGAGTTGGACATGTCGACGTTCACTTCGCTGAACGACGCGGACCTCATCGAAATAGGCATCAGCGCGTTCGGAGCTCGCAGGAAACTGCTGCTAGTGATAGCAGGTATGATACCATATATCATCATCATATTATTAACTGAATGATATCAGCTGTAGAATGCAAGACGTTTACAATCGTCCTATTGGAAATCTCTTGAAGAGGTCTATGTTGATAATGTCCTACAGCTGATATATTATTGATGCTGAATAAAAATAGAATAATGTAAATTCTATTTTTTTATGATCACAAAACAAACGTAGGTTTCTCGACCACGGTGGTGTGTAAGCAGCAATACAGTTTTCGCCAGCTGACGCGAGCGTTGACCTCGCGTGTCAGGTGATTTGTTATAAAAATTACCGGCCATGTTTCCTTTCCTGTCTTCATTTATTAACCTCATAAGTACATAGTTAAGCGTCAATTCTAAGGACTTAATTAATATTGTTACAGAGCTGAAAGCCCAAAAGAGCAATTTCCAGAACTCTGGTGCCGGTGAAAGGAAGATGGTAGGTTCTCCGTCGCAGTTCGCGAAACTAACTCCAGACAAATGGTAGAGAGAGACTGTAGGTAAAACATAGCCACGTATGTTGACAGTCAAAAATATATAATAAAGAAAAATACATATATAAAAAGTAAGTTTATACAATATTTTTGGACAGACATTTTTATTACAAGCAAAACTTAATGAAGTTCCTCGATATACGTGGCTTTTTAAGGCTGAAGGCTATTAAGACTGATTAGTAAAAGCGCCTCTTAGTACAAAATAATGATCTCTGGATTCCTTCAAGTAATATTACGGTACAATTTTTAAGTTAAAAAATTATGTCATCTTTATTAAATGAATGTATTTTTGCCTCACGATGAAATTTGTGAAAATTAAGTGAGAAGGTATTGGTGTTACCAAACTTATCGTCGCTTCTCCTAACAAAAATGTATTTATTTGACGCTGATGTCTAATGTATTCTCATATGCACTTTCTAGAGGGAAAAAAATAGACTGATATTAGTATTTTATATACCTATTACCTCAATGAGTTCCTTTACGATATTTTTAGATAACTGTTAAAATGATTGCTATCTTGCCTATCTCTTTGATTTTTTAAGATTTTTCATGAGATTTTAGTATGTAAGTTGTTTTTTTTTTATATATATTTTTACGATAGCTAAAAGCGTACGACGATTTGATCTCCACATAGACAATTGTTGAAGTAAACGGGCCAAGAGCCAATAAATAAGTTAAGTTTTCGTTTTATAGAATTTTAATCGTACCATATGAGCATGTTTTATTTTTTTAACTCATTATTTTACTTAGGTTTAGTACAGAATATACCGACTATGTATTTCAAATTATCATTTGGCTTTTAACGTTTGATTAATTAGTGGCTTAGGAAAATGTCTAAAATCAAGTGTTCCTTTAATTGCATATTTCACGAAATATGATTTTCAAGGAAACTGTTTAGTCTGGAATTGAAAAATCGCACTTAATTCTTCATGCTTTTTCTTATACCAGATTTATACGGTCTTAGGCCGTTACAGAAGTGACATTTTTCAGTTTAGATAAAACAAAAATCTATTTTATTACTATCATTTTCCGCACAATCGGCATAAACATTGGACAGCAAAAATTGACTTGATTTTAAATACGACTAATTATTACATTTCGCGTAAACGACGTGACCATTATTATTATCTGTATCAAGCGACACGTCACCGCTACATTTTAATCAATAACATTTTAATATCTATCACCCAATCGTTATGTTTTAATAATTTAAATTTAAGTTTTTTTTACTGCATTTTTGATTTTAACCATATTAACATGCTAATTTATGTGAATGCTTTTGTGTTGTAGATTATAATTAACATAGTATTGTAACGTTTTGGTACATAACTATTGCGTTCTGCTAGAAATAATAAGGTACATAATGAGTGCGACTCATTTTTGATTATGTACTCAAATTTATTATCTGCACTCTGCCTTAATTTTTATTTTATTATCTTTTTTACCAAACAGTTATGTACCTCTCCGTTTACTCTATGAGGCTTCTTTTTTATCAAGATCATAATGTACTGAATTGTTTTAATCATGAACTTTTGATTGCGATCTATCTGTTTTAAAGTATGATTATGAGATGTTAGTAGACTTTTGTTTTTAGATTATGGAATATGATAAATTAATTTTCAATGTGTATGTATTCAAGTTGCTTTTTTATTTTTAGTTATGTAAGGTTTTTTGGTGCCATGCATTAACCATTTTAGTTTTATATTTGCAAAGAATTAAGGAAGTGTTTGCACCATAATTTTAAGTTTTGCTTGTCTGATTAAAGTTTGAATCTAGTTCGTTGTTTTATTTTACTTCTATTGTTGTTAGTATCTAAGCTACTGTAATATTTGAATTGAAAAAGTAGTCAATTGTAATAGTAGCGTAGTTACCTGATAAACATTGTTCTGCCATCCGAAGTGGCAACGTCGTTGCCACTCTTAGGCTCAAATCACACCGAAATGGCAGTGCAGCGGCGAGCATTTTCAGTCACATATGATTTTAAACTTTATCTTCGTTATTGTAATACATAGTATCGCCTGAGAAACTTGGAAAGTCTCTCTCAGTCGCGGGCGTACGCTGGCAGTGTTTTGCCCACCGCGCCCGCCCAAAATTTATTTTTCTTCAAGTTTTTCCCGCCTTTCCTCTTCCTCTTCTTCTTCAAGTATACGTGCAATATAATAATTAAATCCAAAACACTCATGTATGTGAACTGCGCATGAATAGAGCACGAGGCAAGTCGCCGTCGGGTGCGAACAGTCGCGGGCGGCTGCGAGCAGTCGTGGGCGGCCGCGAGCAGTCGCGCCGCTGCCCTGCGCTGCCATTTCGGTGTGATTTGAGCCTTATGGTATAAACGCTCTTAACCGCAGTGAAAAATAAACTTTCCGGCCTGTTCTCATACCTACCATATGGTACATACACAATAACATCATTTATCAAACATACACAAATAAAAATCATTAAAATCGGCTGAGCCGTTGTAGAGGATCGACCACAAACCGCGACGTGAGATTTTTTATTATTATCGGCTTAGTGAAAAAAATTTCATACGAAAAAAATGTTGCCTCAGGGTTCTATTTAGTTTAATAATATTCCTTGAATATTAATTTATAAATTAAAAAAAATATTTTATTTATCTGTTTTCAATATTAATATTGCTCTCTCAGCTCTCTTGATTAGCTTTATAAACGAAAATGATAATGTCAAAGTCGTGATACTGACAGGACAGCAACGAGCAACGACTCAATTTATTTGACAACTGTAATTTGTCAGACAAGGTCGTTCGGCGAATAATCAAATTGCATCACATTTTTGACCAATTTTCACTAGATTTCCCTAAATAAATATGGGTAACGCAAGTGCAAAGGCTGTGGAAGCGAAAGTAGCTGATGCGCCAGTCCCGGTGGAAGGTGAAAAGCCGAAGTTGAAGCCTTGCTGCGCCTGTCCGGAAACTAAGCGAGCGCGAGATGCATGGTAAGGTTAAAAGGTGTTATTAAATTACGCAACAGACGATTTTCTAGAAATACCAGAGATAGTTAAATCTCTTGTAACTTTATCACTGAAGAAATCTCATAAGGCTTGGATACGGCAAACAATTTCCTATTGAAAGAATCGAAAATTTGAGAACCTGTCTGTTTTGTTATTGTGAGCGCGCTTTGTATTCATAATTTTTCACATTGATCATGTACCTATATGTAACTTGTACGTGATTAGTAAATTTTTGTTAAGACTAGTTAAATCGAAATGTGGCTCCATTTTTATATAAGCATCTCAATGTTTATTAACAGGTGCTTAGTACATTAATTAGGTACTTATTATAACTTGATGCTAAGCCATTGGTTTCTTCTCTATTTTGAGGAGTAACACTTCAGTACAATATTCTAAGATTTAATATTATAAATTGAAATGCCTAAAAACAGACTATCTAGCATTTTATCTTTATATTTTAACCTATTCCAATAAGGTTATCAAAGATTTGAATAACTTTGCAAATTAAATAAGTATCTTGAGAGATAAACAATAATTTGCTTGTTCTTTTGTTTTAAAGTGTTAGGTCCAATATGGAATATCACAACTATAAACAATTTATCTGTTTTGTTTGAACCCGTCAAAAGGTTATCAAAAATTTGAGTTACTTCACAGATGTAATTTTATTTCACAAGAATTCACAGATTTATCTAATATAAATTACAGTTTGCCTGTCTTTTTAAGTCCAAAGCTTAAACATCTATTGCATTAAGCAAGGAGACTAAACAACTTTCTTTTTTTTTTCAGCATAATAGAAAATGGTGAAGAGAATTGTGGACCACTGATAGAGGAACATAAAGCATGCATGAGGAAAATGGGCTTCAAGATTTAAATAACTATAGGAATGGGTTTAGGTATAGAACTGCCTCCTCCACACCACAGCTCTGCATTCTGTAAAACTGTTGATTTGAATTGGATTAGTTACTCCAGCTCACATTGTCTATGTTGATAGATAGTGATGCCTTATGTCTATGGTTTAGTTAGTTCAGTTTACCTGGCTAACAACTTGTTAATTGGCACTGTTAGCAGATGACCATGACATTGGCATAGTAATGCCAGACATCTGGATAAAGCCAAAAAGATTTAGGCTTTACAGAGTGCATCTAGAAAAATTTGACCGTGTCTGGCTTGTTCCGATTATTATGATAGGGTTTTTTAAATTTGCCCAGTCAAAGTCATTAGATGTTTAAAATTCTTTTATACTTATTTAACAAAAAAAAAATGCTATTTGGTTTTAAGACCATGTGTATAATACCTATGTAAATTATATTCAGATTATGCTTTGGAGTAAGTCAGACACTAAGGGCACCTGTGTGGTGGAGGCACTAGATTATTCTATTTAAATATTTTCTTGTACTTAAAATACAATTATATTATCATGTTTGGGAGACAATTACCTGCATCATGTTTCTCTAATATTAAGACTGCGACAGACTTACTGGCTAAGAGTTCATTATCAACTATAGGTTTTATCTGATATAATTTCTTTCTTAGTGCCTTGCTTTGTATCTTGTATTGTATCTTTAGTGCCATATTAAGTACAATACGTGAAAATAAAACGTAATTGCTCATAAAACACCATATTTCTGTATCCATAATTAAAAAACCTGTAAGAGAATATCTTAAATAGAATGATGAAAGAAATGTAGTTAATTGTTTAATTATTTATATTTTATATTAAAAGTGAGATCATTTAATCTGCCTTGCTAATGTAGAACAGGACAGCATAACAATATATACGGCAATAATCACTTTACCATATGAAATGCAGTTATTTCACATTAGCAGGGCAGTATTGTAGTCAGTAATAAATTATTTTAAGGTAACATTGCTGTCAGCATATCGCACTTACAGCACAAAAGAGTTATAAAATGAGTAATGCTACTGGGGAATTTTGAACCTTATGATTATTTGAACAATGACAGAATGGCCAGACAGGCAAATTTCATCTTATAACTTTTGCAATGAAAGTGCTATATATTTTGTTGTATAAATCTGATTAAAATAGTATGTATGTGGAATGCTGCATTTGTTAATTTATTAAGATTTGAGTCTGTACTAGAAGTTAAAATATACTATTTAACGAACGCCAAAGACCGCTACTTTATTTACTCGTAATTTAAATTGGAAATGCAAAACAGAAAATTATATACTTACATGATATTTGATTAATAAGCATTCCTCTTGAGTGATCTATTAACTAATAAATTGTTGGAAATTATGGCGCATTGTTTTAGTTCTAATAAACGGTTGAATAGAGGTATAATTAAACTATTTTTATCTTATTTGATTAAAGATCCTGGTGGCCACATAGCATAATACTAACACATATTACACTAACGATACAGATAGCTTTGGTGTTTGTCGCAATTGTTGTAAAAAGAGGTATAATATGGCTTTGTTATGTTAGCAATAAGGTTGGCTTTCACCTCTCAACGTCTCAATACGGGGTTAATGCCAGATAAATTTAACCAAAACAAAAATTGGTTCTCCATTACCCTAGAATTTTACTCCGATACTGCTGCTTTAACAATAACATTAAACTTCAAATATTTATTTGCAACTGGTACAAGGTCATAGTTAATAAGTTAGTTCATGACTTAGCGCCATTGATTGATGATATGTAGGTACACTAGGTAGTCCTAGTTTCGGTTTTATACCTAGCAGAAAAATAGATCTCTGCATCCACTAAGAGCCGTAGCGCAATGATAGAAAGATAGTAAGCTAAATTTTAAAATAACAAAAGATACTGTCATACAGTACATACTTCTGAACTTACCTCTAAGCTCCTATTTAAATTAAATAGCAATTTCATGACATGCAAAATAGTATAAAAAAAACAAGGCATTTTTCTAAATTTAAAATGGAAGTTATTTTAAAGCCTACAACGTAGATATAAAATTCTGAATTTCATTTAATTTAAAATTAATTACCTAATTAGGAAAAGTTAGCCACACACCCCTCACTGGGACTCCTGTCAGGATTAACAATGATAAACTCCTGCATACACGAGCATATTAATAACACTCGCAAGTTATATAATGTCTTGAATTATTTTTTATTGCCTGAAGTGGCATACGAACAGGCGACCCACCTCGCATACCGCCGCTCATGGACGTTCGCAATGTTAGGGTCACAGCCAACCGCTGCCTTCCTTGAAAGGATAGCTCTCTTTAAACTTCGTTTTAAGAAAGGACATATCATAGCGTTCAGGAATAATCTGCAATTAAGTAATTAACTAGAGGTAAGATGGACGAATTGAAAAGAGATGAATAAGTAATTAAGGAAAGTTCATTTTGTGAAGATGTCAGCTACTACTACAATTTACTATATCCAATTTTTAATTGTTGGAAATAATAAGTTATTTATTGTTGTTGCTAAATCAATTGTTGTTACCCATACTTGTTTATGCTACAATCAATTTGTTCCGAGTCTGAGCCTAGGTAATTTTTGTCCGTAAATTACGATTACGACACACGAATTTATTCAGGGCTGATGATGTTTAATAATAGTTTTGTTATTGTCAGATCGTATCGGAAAATAAAAGGAGCAACAATCGTATCTAATGTCATTATAATATCGATACATATCTATGTGAATATTTATTTAATGTTTATTTTGAATAACTTCATTACAAATTTATTCCGATTGACTTTTTCTTGTGTTTGCACGTTCACATTTAAAATGCGTCTATTTTATTTTAATATTTTTTATATCTTTTTTATCTATGATCAGTTTCTAACGAGTGGCGCTGGAGGTGTTGTAAGTACCCATAATCTTTTAACTTTGTATTCAGAGCCATACATACGTATAGCATACCATCACACTGTTTCCATAAAGGGGAAGACAGAGGAGCATCACTCCCACATTTATAGAGAGCGCGACTCTATTACCTTTTACCGAGCATAATATTCATTAGTGTCATATCTGACAATAATCATTAGTATCATAAATCATTACAAATAAATGTAGATATAACTACATCATAGCATGTATAACTAGTTAATTTATATTGCTATTTTTACATGGGAAAATAAACTTTTAATAATTAGGTATATCTCATTAGTTCATTACATAACCCATCCCCACTAAAGTACCTACCTATACCAATTTTAATAATTTGTTTTGCTGATGCTAATCTAATTTAATAGTGGAATTAAATGGATGAGGAGTAATGATCTCATTATAGCTATAGCTAGGTATTTATTTTGCATTGAAAATAACAACTTTTATGGTAATGACGACTGTAATAGTAGGTAGGTACCAGCGGCGGGTTTTTTATTGTTCTGCTTATTATAAGCGATGCAACAAGTAATTATAAACGAGGACAATGTTCTGGATCTGCATCTTAATTCTATTTTGATTATTGATTATCCTTTGAAAAGTTGAAAATTTTCGATTGTGTGACACCTCCCCTTGTCCAGCAAATAACTCGACGGCCGGTTCACCTTATTTTAAATACTTCTTCAAAACACTTCTTTTGTAGAATTGCAATCCCGACTGCGCTCGCAGTAACTTAGGTAGGTACCTAGATAATACCTACCGAAAATTATTTCATTTGCTCGTAAAGGGTCTCTTATTTCACCAATTTCAGTGTCGTAATGTATCTCATTACGCACGTAATGTAATGTAAAATGCACGGTTTATCAAGACTACAGACTAAATGAAATGACTAAATAAAATCAAGATGCTCAGTCTAAAACGAGTACTTTTTTAAATCTTAGCAAAGAGTTTTTATGTCAGAAAAGTGGTCAACATTTTATGAATAAAATTAACTTTGGGAGATAAAATAATTGTTATGTACCTTTCTATATAAAATAAACATTTCTTTAACTTAATTAATTTAGACTATAGATCTGTAATAAAACAAAAATATGAATTTACTTTATTAGTAATACTGGCTGTTTTTGTGCCTTAGCCTTAAAAAAAAATGCGCTGATGCACGCGCATCTATAATTTGTGACAAGTAAGTAAAAATTAATCCGCGCGCTTTTTATTTTTGCTGTATTGTTTTTCTAAGATAGTCCGAGTTTTATTTATTTCCTCGCAAATTATGTTATAAAACGTCGTATGACATACGTGCGCTTTGATAATTACAGCCTCTGCTTTCTTGTAGCAATATCGCCTCGGCTGTAATTATCAACTTACCGCACTTATATCATAATGTAGGTACTATTACATCACCGAAGCACAGATTAAGTAGGTAATATTACTAACCGAAGTCAACACCAGGATCTGGTGCAACTATTTATTATGTAGGTACCTACTTAGTCGGTTCGGGCAAAAAATATATTTCCAGCACTTTACATTATAAGTATGAAATTCATGAGAATTATTTTAGAGATAGGAAGACACCTACCAAATTTAACTTAAGACCGTATGTTCTGGAAAGAAAAACACAATTTGTAAAATGGATTTATGTTAAAGTTAACTGCCTCACGGAACGAGGGTAGGTTTTCTTGGCTAGGTGTACAATCAGCAAAGTTCCCACTCGACTAGTTTCAAACACGTTCTTGTATAGGTACCTAGGCCTTCTATTATTCGGAATATTGAACGCTTTACTTTTGACTCATGCATGATACATGGACTTAAACTTTCATCATCAAGAACAAAAACATTAAAATGTTTGGAAAATGGTCGAGTAGGGAACTTAGAACTGACTGTACAAAAGTTAGTGTATAAAAATTTTAATTATGATTCTGTAGGAACTTAACTGGGTCATAACATAACATGGTTATTGCAAATTTTTACCAGTCTTCTGTGTATTTACAGACAAATTTCTTAAGTACAGAGCGTCCTGTCATCACATATTACAACGTGAAGTATGTGAGTAATGCCACGATGAGAAGTCACCGGATCTCTCGACAGGATCCCCGCTACTACGTAGACTTCTTCTTTGATGTTCTTGTACCTCTCGATAATAATATTAGGGTAAGTAAATGTTTGATAATTATATTTATACTTACTTAAATAAAGATGACTCAGAGTAATGCGAAACATGAACAGAAAACATAATAACAGTTGGACATTTTCAACATTTTTTTAAACATTATTTATCAACGTAATGAGAACAAATATTGTAAAACCTTAAAATATACCTAAATAATAACAATAATAATATTCTACCACATTCATACAGCGCCATCTAGTCCCAAATTAAGCAATTATATTTGCTAGTGTTATGGGTACTAAACAACTGATAGGAGGACCCAGGACATATCTTTTGGATGAAAAAGAGTAGTAAGATATTTTATTCTTACTCCGCTACTATGTTGAGAGAGTCATTTTGGGCAAGTTTCCCTCTTCTTAAGCGTTTAGGATTCGTCTTTCGATTTCTGTTCGTATCGGTTTCTGTTCGTTTTTGCCATCTGTTCCGGTCCGTTCTAAATTGGAGGGCGATGCCTACAGATAACTCCAGGTTTTATAAGACGTCCGACCATCTGCGAGCGACTTCTAGGTCTTATGCCTTTGAGTAGCACTTTTTTCTACCTAGCAGTAGCTACTAATACATTAAAAGTGTTCTCTATATTGCAGATGGATTACTATTTTTACGAATTCATATCCCCGGGCAGATACCGGCGTACCTTCATTGAGTTCCACCACAAAATGTGCGACTTGGTCGAAAAAGATCCGTTGATTGGTCCGCCGGTTAAAAAAAACTTCGACGCGCTGAACCTGACGTGTCCTTACCCAGCGGTTAGTATTAAAGCATCATGTATCGCACGGTCGCAACTATATTTCGCCTGTTATCTGTTATTCAATATATATTCAATATATATTATAAGGTTCTAATTTGCAAATAATGTATTACATATTATAATTTATCTAATTGTAATTCTAATAATTGAGTGTAATCTATATGTATAATTAGAGTCAGTTGATCTTGTAAGCATTTTGGATGGCACATCTGTTAGCTTGTAAGATTATGAATAAGTGAATTATGTTGACTAATGTACCTACGCAATGTGCAGTGCAGTCTTAATATTCAACCTTATTCTATTTTCAGAGGGAGTATCATTTAGCTAACATGACATTACCTACTGTACCCCAATGGGTATCTTTTTCAAGAGGACGTATGCTTTGTAACTTCACTATGGTTAGCCCGGATGTTTTACTAATAGCTGGTTACCTCGATTTAGAGTTAAAATCTGTTAAATCGAAGAAACAATAGTACTTACTTATTGTTATTTGGTTAATCTATTAAACTATGAAATATGCCGTCTGATGTAGTTTCATTAAAAAAATTGAAGTATTCGTTTTTTTTTGTATTATCTTTTTTGTTCGGCTTATAACTTCAGCTATTAGGCTCATTGCATTGGCACACATCAGGTTGATTCTAAAAAAATCACAACTGAAGAACCTATTATCGCTTCTGTACGAGCGGGATCAAATCCTTTTCCGCCAGTCGTCACACACCCCTTACGCCACAGAGAACAATTCAAGAGACGATCAAACAAGTTACGGTGATGTTTTTTGGCATTAACTGAAAACCTTCCTGACGTCAAAGACTTGCGCTGAAAGTAGAACTAGCAATCTCATTATTCATACGGAGTCAGAGCTGGTATTGGCTTCTGCAGCCTTCTGCCTAGACATATTATTATGTGTACTGTGAGACAAACGTAACGCTTTGGTTAATCCACAGGGAAAGTTTGAAACTTCAATGGTATTTTTAGTGTAGCCGACCAGCAGTGCCTTTGTGGATTTCACTTTGTGGAATTTATATGTACTAGTCAAGTAACTTACCACCTGCTAACGGTGAAGGAAAACATCGTAAGGAAACCCACATACCCTAGAAGAAATTCTATGAGTATGTCTGATCCACCAACTCGCACTAGGCCAGCGTGAATGGATTATGGCCTAAACTTTCTCAGCTCTCTAGATAGGGGAGAGGAGACCCAAGCCCAGCAGTGGGACTTAATGGGTTGCTGATGATGATGATGATTTTCTATATTAAAAACATCATCAACCTTTCGAAGTCGCAGCGGGTCGCTGGATCCAATAATAATATGAAATGAAGTAATTTAATATAATGAGGCAATCTACTCGTAGGCGATTTTTATTATAGGTACTTATTTATTCTAGCGATGGGTTCATTTCATTCTAATTTGTTCAGTGTTTTGTACGTGTATCAGATTAAAATGCGTATACTTTTTCATAATTTGTGTTATTACATAATTTTTTATTTTTCATATTTTTACATGCACAGGGCAACCTGTGGTGCAGAAAGAGTAAGAAAACATTTTTTTTATTTGTTGATTGTGTCAGAGTCACAGAACGCAATTAAATACTAAATTATTACTAAATACCTAGCAACACACAACTGACACTACTGGGGCAATATTGAAATATTTCATTTCAATGCTCAGGCTTCTTCCATTAATAATATTTAATTGTTCTAAAGCGGGTCTAGGTTTTTTTATATCTCAATGGTGGCACACATAGATCTGTTGGTAAACGCTTACTACACTAAAACACGTTGCCGACCTTTATAAAACCAATAAGAATTTAGAATAATATTTGATTATTAAATCTAGTATGTCGTCCCATTAGAAGAATAATGTCTTATCTTCAGATAAAACAAAAATGAAATTATTATAAATTTGGCATTAAAAACCATAAACTATCAATTGATCAAATTTGTATTTTGTAAAATACTGACTAAGGAATAAAATAAAAATTTGATCAATCGATATATAGATATATAGATAAAACATTATTCTTTTAATGGGACGATGTATGTACATAACTAAGATAGAAGGGGGGTTTACTTAGTGGTGAAATTGTCCCGGCCCTAATCGGAAATTAGTACTCTTGTTTTCAGATTCGTGATTAATTATATTCAATGAAACTAGAGTAACAATAAATATCGGTAAGCGGCTGCTTCCAGATCATTCTTCATCGCAGTCAGGCCTTACGGATCTGAGAACATTTACTGTACCTACCGTAAAATATGCTAGGACTACAGACAGTGCCCAAATATGTGTTAGTTTCAACTTTCACTATTTCGCTCTTCAGTATCCGAGTAGGTACCTCTTGCTCTCCGCAGCTATCTCTCTCCGTCAAATATAATAATGAAACGTGGACCCGTTTTAAAACATTTTAAATATGTATAGTATATAGGTACTCGTATCTATAAAGTGTATTTTTTATATACTTCTTCCTGTATTGACTAATTCATTTATATCCACAGATATCTTATATAAGTGCGGAACGTCCGGTCGTCTCGCATTATAACAAGATGTACATAAATAATATAACATTTAAAAGTCAACGACTCTTCCGTCAAGATCCTCGCTATTATATAGATCTATTTATAAGTACTCGTGTAACATTGGGTAATAAATTAAAGGTAAGTAAATATTATTATTATTATTAGTTGGGCCAGAAACCACTAGTGGCCTCCTTACTACCTCGACCAGAGTAGATCTATTGTAGCGTCCCTTGTTGTTTTATATTGTCTGAGCAGAGAGACCTAAAAGGATGCTTCTTTTGTGCATAAGTGGCCCACATGAGCATAGGATATGCATTGCAGTCTCATCTGACTCTTGGCAAAATCTGCACATTTTGGACCGGTTTAGGTTGAGTTTAAACATGTGGTAGTTTAATTTACAGTGACCGGTGAGTATTCTTGTCACTGCCGACGTTTTGTACCTACTGAGTTGCAGCAGCTCTTTGGTACTTTATTTTAAGTAAATAAGTAGGTAATGTTAGCTTTAAGGTTTAGAAGTCGTCGACTGTACACGAAGGCTATGTTGTGAGTGTCACGCCAGAAACGCGTTTTTACGCCTCGTAAAATCCCGCGAAACAGAGCTTCTTCCATAGTGTGAGAGTTGTCTAATTAAAAAACACTAAATAAATTAGTGAACATCAGCGACCTAGCATTATCATGTCTGTGATCAGTTATCAGGTTTCGATACCAATTAACGTTTCGTTCCGTACGGAGACGATACAAGAGGTGGGTACTGTCTTATAAACAACTAATATTTTTAATTTCCAACATGTCCACTCCCCAGTCTCCTCGTCTTGTCTCCTATTTAAAGGAGCCTTCAATCTTTACCTTATCATTGCATCTGTTGCAGATAGATTACTATTTGTATGAGTTTATACAAACTAACAAATACCGGCGCAGTTTCATCGAATTCCATTATAGATTATGTGATTTGATTGAGAAGGATAATTTCATGGGTCAGCCGTTAAAAAAACGTTTAGATACCATAAACGCGACGTGTCCTTATCCACCGGTGAGTTTCTATTATAATAATATTATATAATAATAATAATATTCTACCACATTTACACAGCGCCATCTAGTCCCAAATTAAGCAATTACATTTGCTTGTGTTAGGGGTTCTAAACAACTGATATACTACTTAAATACATTTCTTTTTTTTTTTTGTAAATTTATACATATTATAGATAAATTACACCCAGACACAGAACAAACCTTTATGCTCATCACACAAAGATTTGTCCTGGGTGGGGATCGAACCTACGACCTCCGGTTTAGCAGTCAGGGTCACTAACCACTAGACCAACAGGCCAGTCTTATGTATCACTGCAGGAAATACTTCTCCTCTGCTCTACCACGAGAGTTCATAGAGTTTGATGAGGTCTTGATTCTTGTACCTATGTAACACCAAAACCAACTAAAACTTATATGCATAGGCTGATCTAAAAGACCTCCTATTGATCTAAAAGAATCACACCACACAAACTTATATTTGCAGTTGGTTGCAGTGCACCTTGTGCAGGTTTTTTTTTTGGGAGAGCTTGGCATGGGAGTTTATTTATTCTTGAACTGATTATTATTTTCGTTTAGTAAGTTTGATTTTATATAGTTGCATGTGAATGATCTGAAATGATCTACGATGTGACATTTTCAGGGTGACTATCATTTTCCCAACTATACATTCCCATTCGTTGCAAAATGGATGACGTTTACAAAAGGACGTATCTACACCAACGTAAGTATTGACAATAATAATATGGGAACGGTTAAAGTTGGATCCGGCTACATTGATATAGAAGTTAAAACGTGGAAAATCAACAAGAACACATAATATGTACATACTTCTGTTTTTTATAATAAAATAATTATGTGTACCTAATTAATGGTTTTATTATAATGAGTAACCCCGCTCAAACTGAGCCGCTCGCTTGGGGAAAAACGGGTGTTCTTCACCAAGAATATTGGTATCCAGAGGCATGGGTTTGAAACAACATCAAGGGCAAAATAACCTGTTAACTCCTTTTTTGAAGAATCTCATGCTGTAGTTCCTTGGGAAGATTGTGTAGCGTTATATGGGCAGTGGAGCTCACTTGCCCGAACACCCACTAGAACCGCTTTGTGCACCGACATCGACACCTCGCATTCGGGTGGGCCGCACTCTACAGCTAACCTACATTCTCGATAACCCACATAGGTTATCCAACACTAAAATAGTTTTTCAATTCGGTTCAGAAGTTCCTGGGATTAGCGTGTATACTATTAGTATTGATACTATTTGATATTTATTTAATTATTAATCTAATACCTGACATAACTAGTTTCAATACAGCTTTCTGTATGATAAAGATAATAATTAACAATTCACAGTTTCAAACTTTACCTTACACCGTTGAATGATGTCAAAGTGTATCTGTGCTTTTATCAACGAGGCCCAATGTCGTCAAATTTATTTTATTTAATATAATTACATAGTTACTAATTACTTCATGTTCTTATTCTCTTTAATGGTCATTGCTCTTAGTTGCCAGCTTCGACGATTATACAAAATTCTAACTTTTATCATATTAATGCTAAATTAGGTAACTGATTGCTTGATACTCTGATTTGGATCTTTGTTTAGTCACTACTAAGCTGCTATTGGTCAATGCGTGGTAATATGTAGCTTATGGCTTTTCTTGATAAATGGGCTATCACTTAAATCATTTTTCAATTCGGACCTGTAGGTCCAAACAAAAAAAAACAAACAAACAAACTCTTCAACTTTTTAATATTTAGTAACTATAGATTACCTAAGTACCTATCTGGAAAAATCTGTTAGTCCATTATCACCAAGCAGTACGTTACTATAACTGCATTATCGCTTCAAGTTTTAAGTGAAATTAAATGACGTACCTAAGATAATAACATAAGAATATGATGATTATCTGTCAATCGTTGTTTGAACTCAGTGGCCGACGCCGGTGTTATAACCTAAAAAGTGTTGATAAGTGATGAAGTTTGTTGAGAAAAACATGGCGAAGCGGGAAGATGACTCAGCTGCCAGCTCCGTGCAGTCTGCCGACAGTTACGAGTGAGTTTTCTAATTTGCTTATTGCAATAAGCTGAGCCTATGCGGTCTGCATCCTTTGGCTTCCTGGTAGAAGTAATCGAGTGGGTAATACTGTATGATAAAAAGTAAATGCATTGTAGAATCTAAATTATATAAAATGGTCATGAGATATTTTACCAACTAGTTCTTGATACCTGATGCGTCGCAAGCCACAAGTATAATTTACCCTACTTTTGCTTTACTTAGTAAATAAGACAGTGGTGACTTTCACAATGTATTAAGGATATATAATAAATAGCTGATTATTATCAGCTGTCGTCTAGACGTCCACTGCTGAGAGAGACTTCCAATAGGGTCTGTTGTATGCGGCCTGCATCTAGCACGATCTTGACACTTCTTGACGAAAACAAATTAAAGTTTGATTGCTCATTATTACTATTATTATTTTCTCATATCCAAATTTTATTGAATTTGATTTAGTATGGTGTTTTGGTTCTGTACTATCTGTGATATTTCAAACTGTAACCAATTAAAATTGTAACAACTATGGCGATTGAAAAGAGTGGCCTGAGTTTCTTGCCAAGTTCTTCTCAGAGCTCAACCTTGTCAGTGAACCGGCCGTAGGCAAATTTACTGACACTTTTTCTGGCTTTGTATGACGTTCATAAGTATCATGTATGTGATCCAAATGAAATAAAAAGATTTGACTTTGACTTTGACTTTGATCCTGTTGTTCGGATCAGATCATGCATCGTTCGGCCATATTATTGCAAATACTGAAGGACCTTGAACGCATGATAACGAAAAAAATATAAAAATGGAACAGACATGTAGGTATCTAAAACAACAAACACCAATAACACAAAAACAAATAGGTACTCAATAAGTATATAGACACAATTGCAGCAGTCATCATTTCAACTCATGAATGTCCCATTGCTTGACACGGGTCAAGAACAAGAAAAAATAAATATAAAGAAAATTATTTTCTTTTTGTTCTCATAGGTATCTACGTATTTATGGTGCATCCACACTGCAGTTACTTTTTGTGGAGCAACTTTACCAAGTGTTACTGGGTAATATTCAATAACAAAAAGTCATATATTGTATACTACGAGTATGTTGCCGTGTTAGTTAAAGTTGCGTAAACATATTATTGTGGTAGCTCGATAACATTGTGCAACTGGCTGGTTACTATTTGTTACTTTATGTTATTGTACAGTAATGATGCGATCATTCAACAAAGAGTAACAAGTAGTCGCAAAACTTGAAGAATGTTACTGAATGTTTTCGTGTTGCATTCTGTTGCTCCACAAAAAGTTACTTCAGTGTGGATGCACCATTATCTCATAATTTTATTAAGTACAAAACTATAAAATAGTACAGCAGAAAAATTACATTTGGCTAAATATAAATAAATAGACTTACTGACTTAGAGAATATAGATAGACTTACTTTTGTCCTTTTTTCAAGTGAAAAGCCTCAACTAACTGCCTCGGTGGCGCAGCGGGAAGTGTATACGACTGCTGTGCAAGAGGTCCCGGGTTCGATTCCCGGGTCGGGTGAAAATGGTATTGGGTTTTTCTATCATGAAATTCTAGTATTTAGATTTTCCCGGAGTTTGGTATACAAATGTTCCCGGTTGATGGCAATAGGCTCGCCCCCTATTTCATCATTCATGGGCCCAAACATAGCTTTCGAAATGTGGGTGTGAAACACCTCTGCCTACCCATTCGGGGAAAAAGGCGTGATGCTTTGTATGTATGAAAAGCCTCAAGCATAATTATTGTCCAGTATAGTGGGACGTAGGTCACGTAGGTGATGAGGATGATGATGCATTGAAGATTCTGAAATTGGTAATAACCAGATAGTACCTACTGGAACAGTCCATCCGGCATTTCGTATAAATACCTACGCCAATAGCTCTACCGCAGTCAAAAAAACTTCTACCGATAAAATTACGTCAAATCGTATCTTATTAGTAATAACCCAGAGACCAGTTTCCCTAATTAATGATAACTGTGAGTTTACAGGACTGATAAGTAACTGACGTTAGTTATCGTAAGTCTCTGCAAAGTTGAAGGTCTTGACGGCAATATTATCGCCTATTTACGTTACGTATATGTACTCGTATGTAACTAATGCGCACTTCCAACTGATTAATCTGATACTTAAAATTGTAAAAAATATAGGTAGAATGTTCTATCAGTCATTTCGTTTGTTTCTGGCTTATTTTAGGTATATAATATTGTCTTTGTTACGGTTCCCCTAATTTTACGTATGTATAGTCAAGTACTTAATTCGTTTTTTTTCTTCTATGGCAAAGTAAGTATTTAAAAATCAAGACAACCCTGTGTGCGTCGCGCGTCGTAGCGTAGCCATACGTAGCCAAACACAGATATATAAATATTTAACCAAAGACACTTCGATTTAAAAATTTCTTCAGCTTTCGATCGATACCAGAAAAATAGTAGACTCGTGGAAAAAAACCTGAATAAAGAAACAACTACGAACAGTAATTACAAATTTGCCTATTGCAAGTAAGTAGTTATTTAATACTTAGGTGAGTTAGGAACGTTGTTTCTTATATACTATTTATAAAGTAAATTGTAGTTACCCTTTTATCGAGAATAAGAGAGAAAATGTACTGTAACTTTATGAAAATAACGAGTAGGTACTGTAAGGGGTTGCGTATCCCAGTATGGGATAGTAGAGGTTTTCTTGTAATATGTGGAATTAAACACTTTTCTAACTTTTAATATTTATATTTATTTGGTTTTATTTATCGCGGGTTGACTTTTACGAACGGTAGTAAAAATACACACAGCTATTATCATGGGCCTCCTGCCCACACCCAAGTTCACATTCCACTCTTTTCTTCGAGAATCTCCTCGAAGCTCTTACTTTTACTTCCGATCAAAATTCAAAAGGTGACAGCGCGAGCGTAAAGTGGTTTGCCATATTAACAGAAAAGGTTATATGCATGGCAAAACTCCACTGTACCTATGTGAATTCTAAAAAAATTGTTGTAATTCCGTAGCAGCCTCTATGAGCGTATTTACAAACAGAATGACAACGTCGCTATTTAGTGTCTTGTTTCGTGTTTTTCAATTTTTATTATTAAATCGGAGCTATATTTAAAAAATATGTTTGCTTACACTTTTTAGAATTACGTGAAAGTGATCAAGTAAGTCGTCCCATTAGAACAATAATGTTTTATCTTCACATAAAACAAAAATGAAATTATTAAAAAAAATTGCATTAAAAACCGTAAACTATCGATTGATAAATTTTTATTTTATTCTTTAGTCAGTATTTTACAAAATACAAATTTGATCAATTGATAGTTTACGGTTTTTAATGCCAAATTTAGGTATAATAAGTTCATTTTTGTTTTATCTGAAGATAAGACATTATTCTTCTAATGGGACGAAGTATCCGTAATGCTTACAGTTATTTTTTATTATAAGGTGGGCGACGGTAACAGTCTCTCTCATCATCATCATATCAGCAGTAGGACGTCAACTGTTGGCCATAGGCCTCCCCAAGATATTTCCCATGGGACCTGCTAGCGTCGTGCTATAAAAAAAACTCTCAACAAAGACTTGATACTTAGATGATACATTGAAGGACTTGGTACATATCTAAATTAAGATTCACAGTACTTCTGTATTTCAAGCAAATGAAAGAAAGAAAAATAAACGATACCTATGCTTATTTAAACTCGTATAGGCAATGTTTATTTAATTTCTGTGTCTTTAAATAAATCATAAATTATGTTTTACCATACACTATGTTTACCCTAGGAGCCTTGTCAACATTGTATCGTTATCGGCAAGTAAATATTGAATACTAATAGTCATATTTACAATAAATGATGAAATACTGATAAAAATTTCGTCAGCCGTGACCCCGGACAAATAAGACGCTATATTTATTTGTTCATAAATCAAGATGAAAGGATTTATCGCAATGCGTCAAATCTGTCAATAATACCAACTTAAATGTGTAATTGATTTATGTAGGTACCTAGTTATAGTATCATGCAAAATATTTTGTTGTGGGGTTGACACTTTTTTATAAATTAAATACATCTTTTTACGTTAAAAAAAGATAGAATAAGAAGTTTCTTTTAATAAATTTTATGTTCATAAAAAATGTACCTAGCTGAAATAGACCAAAAAAAAATAATTCTGTAGCCATTACTGTACAAAAGAAAATAATTAAAAACAAACTTTTATGGCTTTTCTAATTTTTTTCATGATAAATGGCCAAGTATTTCATTAATTAAAAAGTTTTATTTACTTATAATAATTTATGGTCAGCCCAAATTACTATCGAAATTATATTTAATCCATGTATTTTTTTTATTATTTATCTAATAGGAACAAAGGCCTAGTAAAAAAGAAAATAATTGAAAATTACGTCACGGTTAGACCTACGACGAGATATGAACACCGTAGCGCTTTATCTACGACGTTATTCGTAGCTTATTATCGAAACTTTATATCTGACTGTCACCTGAATTAAAATCTAAGTAAACTTTCTTTAATTTCCATCAGTGAAATTTATAAACCGGTCCAAGTATCAATAGATAGCTAATACCAGCTGGTTTTAGTTACCTATTGATACTAACTCTTAAATTTTGGTAGTGTGGGTTATCACTAATACGCGACCTACTTGTATTGATAAATTGGACCAAACTATTTCTGAATTGGTTAAACACGGTATACATCTTTGTTTAATAAAACTAACGAGGAAGTTCAACTTAAATTAGGAAATATTCGTGAATAGAAACGTGCCTGTAGTGGTTACACATACGTTTAAACCTTAGGTACAGTAACAGAGAGTCAAACTATTCTTTAAACGCCTTATTATTATGTTTCTTCTTATTAAGTAAGTAACATAATTATTTTATTGCACATGAAAAGTTTGATTAACGACTACAGGCTGAAATCGAAGAATAAAATGAGTGTTCAGAAGAAAATAATTAAAAATAAACTTTAATGGCTTTACTTATTTTTTTCACGATGAATGGCCACTATTTAAGTAAGTACATTTCATTACCTAAAAGGTTTTGTTTAAATTTTTGGGGACCTCAAATTTACTGTTGAAATCTTAAAAGAGTGTTTCTTTTCTAAAAATTATAAATTCTGTAAACTATTTGCCTGAATATATAAATGTAATTTATGTACTTGTGTCATGCCTGATTTAGGCTTTATTTAGGTATTTGTAATATTATTAACAATTAATTATTTAGAGACAGCTCATGCATCTGTTATCAGGGGCCTTATTCTCCCGCAATAGAGATAAAATCTCTATAGAGATATTTAAAATATGAACACAAAATCTGACAGATGTCGTGAGAAACTTAAAATCGGTATTCTCGTGATCTCACTCTCGACATCATGTCGACACCCAGCTCTCGACATGCAACGAGTGGTCGGTAGCAGTAGACATACGAAATGTCACAAGAACTATGGAAAATCAAACATGACAAAACTCGGTAAACTTGATTGTCAAAAAATGTTAGGCGGCAAATTACAATAAAAATAACCTAAATATTAGTGTGTATGTACGTTTTTAGCTAATTTCAAAACCACCGTATAACTGTAAGGTATATATTTGCAGTATTTGTATGTGGTTACTGTATTGTATTTTCGGGTTCAGTAAAACGTAATTTCGAAATAATCTTTCGCCTTGAAGGAGCTCGTCTACAAATTGATGAATGATGTGGTTGAGCAACGCATCCAAAAGACAAAAGGAAAAGACATCATTATAGATTATACACATGGATATCATCTTAAATCAAAGGTATGTATGTGGATACCTTATCATTCAAATACTTATAATAGACATGTTAGTAATCCTAACTATCCACTCAACTTGAGAGTTGGTTAGAATTAGTTGTACCTAGGTATAAATTGCATGCCTCTCCAATTTAATATTAAAACTAGTGCTTCAAATTTAAAGTAGAAATTCTAAAACAAGATTTGCCTAATATAATTATTGATTGTTTATGAATACCTAGTAAGTTTCAATTAAGTCATATATATCTCAGGTAAGTACTAAGTACCTACACATATATTGCCACCTGCCTTTACTTCACATTGTTCATCAAGTTATGTGAACAGAATAAAAAATACCCACTAACATTACTTATATCTAAATGAATGTTAAATATTTATGTAAGTATATATTAAGTACCTATTCTTCTTCTATTTGATGATGAATTCAAAAAATATTAAATCCAGTTCATTAATTCTGGCAGTTCAAGGAATAGCCATATTTGGAACAATTTTCCTTTAAATAGGTACCTTCCTTAAAATAATTTGAAGCTTATCTTAATATAACCCAATACACATTTTAAACTGATTACTTTTGTTTCGAATGAAATGTATATATATACTTGCACAACATAACTATTATTCTTTTCAGAAGATATAGGATGTGCAATCAGGCAATGACTTTCTACAGCTGCAGTATGAATAGGGGTTTGGACACCGGCATGCAATAAGAAAACAGACTTTTAAAATATACTGGAGGCTTAAAAGATTATTGTACATTGTACACCAAAGAAGACTGACTGCAATTTAGATGTATAATAATAAAATTAATAATGTAATTTCATTTTCTTTTTGTTTTCTTTGGTACCAACTATAATATTCCTGCAAACATATTACTTTCTATGTCAAAAATAAAAAGTTTATGTAACTTTTTACTAATTTCACAACTTTCTTTTATTCACAACTTTCTTCCCTACAGTTAAAAGCACAATACTTACCACATATATGTAACTATTTATATATGAGATGGAGTACATTTATATAATAGCTTAGGTATAAATAAACTTTTTAACTTTTTGTGTAGAAT
The DNA here is from genome assembly GCA_905147015.1 of Laspeyria flexula. Taxonomy (NCBI): domain Eukaryota; kingdom Metazoa; phylum Arthropoda; class Insecta; order Lepidoptera; family Erebidae; genus Laspeyria; species Laspeyria flexula. The sequence continues at coordinate 1,757,809 of LR989964.1, read as the reverse complement.
TTAATATATAATATAGGTTCTATAAACAATGTTAATTTCACTATGTAATTGTAATTAATCATACAAAGTTCCACATATATTTTCCAAAGTTAGAGATACATTGTTGGCAATAAAATCCCATCCTATTCCTTTATGATCATGTACATTTTGTAACTAGAGGCATAAAACACTCCACTTCATTATAACTAAGTAAATGCTTGATTGACTTCACCCGCCACATCATTATTACAAGCTAAATTCGGTATTTTACAGTCAATTCAACGTTGTTGTAAGCAATGCTTGTAAGATAGATATGTTCAGCTTTTGAGAGATCTTCGCTCAACGAGTTCCAGTAAACTTTTATAGAAAGTCGACAAAAATCTATTGTGAAATTCATAGTTGGCTTTCACTCCTTTCTTCAAAGCAGTCCCTTCAGTTAACTCACTTATCTATTACTCGTAGAACGTAACTTTTCATTAATTTCTTGAAATAATATCAGTTTTTGAAAGAAGAGAAATATGTAATTTAAATAATAATTTTATACCGCGAACGTCAAGTTAGTTTGATAATTTTGACCACAGATAAATAATTTGACAAGTAATAACGTTACGTTTAACGCTACCACGTAATTAGCTTTGTTAAATGTAAAAATTAAATAACTGCTCCAGGTACCGAATATTGTTATTAATTTTAACAGTTTTATGAATAAACTTGCAAATAATAACTATTTATGAAATTATAAATAAAATTTGGTGGAAAATGTTCAAAAGTCTGTTAGGTTTTTATGTACGCATGATGAACTGAACGTATAGGCATATTTTGGTCTTTATTTAATCTGTGCAGGCTTATGAGATTTTGATCACCTTCGACATGAATGTCTAAAGTGCGCGAGAATACGGTTTTGGTGTACTTTCGACATTTTCTAGACATTTTTCTTTAGACATTCATGTTTCGACATAATCTCTAAACTAGAGATAATCTCTAATCAGGGAGAATAAGGCCCCAGATCATTCACCAACCAAGGCTGTCTGCGTCATGCGTCATGACACGAACCGCCTTGATCTCGTCATAACACGTCTTAACAGGGACAAACATCCATTAATCATTGTTTATTTATACACTTATGCCACTAAACTCTCAAATTTACATAAATGCCATTGCCAAGTCAATAAACAGTACAACTGCGAGGCAAATTGATAACATTGCTAAGATAGTGCAACTAATTGAAGTCACGAAAACACTAATAAACTTTTTTCTATACCATGACGGTGACGAATAGGCATACAGTCCCGCCTGATGGTAAGCAGTGACCGCAGTCTATGCATGCCTGCAACACCTGGGTCCATAGCATCACGAGCGAGTTGCCAAAACTTTCTCTTCCCAATGGACTCTAAGACCAGCAGGAGCACAACAATGCTGCAATGTTATTATGGCTGCGATTTCTGTCAGCTACTTCTACAGGCGCGTAACCACCTGTAACCTCTCTTAAAAACTTTAGTAACTCCCATTAACATCATGGTAGCACAATGAAAATGCACTCAGCTAATTGTTAAAAATAAAAATACGCTACCCCAACCGGCTACCAAGTCCCTCTGCCCCAACCAGGGGACATAGGATATTAAGCTAACCGGCCACCATTGCAGCGGTGTGGTACCAAGCTATTGACGGCACAGCGTGCACAGTTTATAAAGGTTATAAAAATAACTGATAGCTAATAAATAACTTATTTTTAGCAAATTGATGAGGAAATCAAATCAAAAGCGCTAAAAAACAGACATAAACTGAATTGATAGTCCTTGCCATAGTCCATTGAGATAACTGTCCGAAGCTGTAATCTGCGGCCTCAAGTTGGTTTATAAAGTTGTAATCTTATTGTTACTAACGTAAACATTGTTAGATAAATTAAAAGATTTGTTATATAAGTGCTGTGTGACGTCATTTTCATTTATATACCGGATGGATTTTATCTATCGCCTCTACTGGCGTGTATACTCAATTACAGATTAGCGTAAAAGCTCAAATCTGAGAATTACTTACTCGTAAACGGTAAATAGCTATTAAGTAACCTTATGCAGACAAGAGCACTGCAAGAAAAGGAAAATTCGAAACAAACTCTATACCAACCCGTCTGGCCAGCGTTGTATAAATGGCTAATTTCCCTCCACATTCTTTGGAGGAGGCCTGTTTTTATCTGTGGGACTTCATGGGTTGAGATGATGATGATGATGAGAGTCAGTTGTGTACTGTGAACATAAAAACATTCTATACAAACAAACTCTTCGGCTCTATAGGATTAGTATCTACATTATGATTTTAATAAATAGGTTTAAGTTTTAGCAAAAGATGTGAGTCAACTTTATGCAACGAAGATAATTATTGAATAGCTTAAAATCAATTTTGTGCCTACTTAAAACTCAATTACTTACTGATAACTTCATAAACTGCTCTCGGAAAGAATAAATTAATCAGCTGACCACGGCGCCGCGAGTGATGCCAACGTCACACCACAGATGCTACAGATAAAAACAAAAACGTGTAGTAATAATACTATTGGCGAATATTCACACACTTGATGACAAGTAACGGACTAGTGCGGATATATATCACACCCATTATTTTATAGTTATTTTATTATTTTAACACCTAAATCAATCAATTGCCTAAATAGGATTTAGGAGAAGTGTGTAAATTTCAAACAATTTTGATAAATAAAAATAAAATTTAAATTGTGCGGAAATTGTGGCTGCTAATGCAGTAACAAAAATTATTTGCAAAAGTTATGAAATTATCGGATTTTTGAACAAATTTTATTTAGGTATGCATTGGTGTAGTCTATTCATTATTTTCATAAGGTTGTATTGTATTGTTTATGGATTTTGATAATTGTGTGTTTATAGGATATTCGGGACTGCGTGCTCAGATTTCACCGATTGTGAATATTGTGATGAGAGGAGAAAACGTTACAAAAAACACAAGTGAGTATTTTAAAGCTATTACGAGATTTTGCTTATTATTAATTATAATAATTGACCAGTTGTTTGAGTTAGATAATTATAACAAAAAAAAAATAATAAAGATCGTATTTCCGAGGAAGTAGTCGCTTTACTCATGGTTATGGGCACAGAGTATAATATATAACCACTATGTTTTAGTTGTGGGTTCGATTCCTAAACCTGTATAGAATATTGTTAAATAAAAACCGTGGGAACTCTATGCATATATTGTTATTTAAACTTAGTTATTCATAATACCCATTTATTTATTCTTACATATTAAATAATTCCGCATTGCTGTAATGTAGAACGCGTAAACACTATTAAAATAATGTTATACTTACCATAGGAGAAAGAGGACAGGGGGCTCTATATCTACCTTTTGGTTTATAATTACTTTTCCCTAAGTATTTACTTAATTAGCGAGTTATTTGTTAATTAAATTATTTATGCATGTTTGATATTTATGTCTTACTTTTTTTATTTTAGTATAAACTCGAGATACTACTCTCCGAGTATAAGCACAAGCCATAGTTACTACAGCGCCTGCGCCATGACTCGCGCGGAGACTTCGCCCCTGCTCGGAATAGCGCCCACCAACACTTACAAAACGGTCAGCAGAGACAGCATGGATTCATTGGTAAGTACCTACCTAACCAGTGTCATAACTGTTCCAATGACTATCGCCAAATTTGTCAAAGCTCACGCCGTTTTTATTTGGCCACTGCTCAGCTCTTATTGGCCATAGCGTGGTGTTATATAGCCTATGTTACGGAGTGATAATGTAGCTTTCTAACGGCAAAAGAATTTTTGAAATATGTCCAGTAGTTTTTAGATTTATTCGTAACATACAAAGATACAAATTCATTGTGTTTCATGCAATAAGCGATAGGTACCTAATATTGCCATTTTAGCTATTGAGAATTTTACGATTAAAAAGCCGGTTCAGAAGCGCTCTAAATTAAACAATCGAAGCCAGGATATAAAAGTAATCATATACTTAAGGATCTAAAGATAACGAAATATATAATTAGCATAACTTTGCATTGCACAATAAAAATTCAACACGTTTTCGTTTAAGTTCCCACCAATTTCTTACATTTGTTACCACGGGACCGACGCATGCTTGCTCTAGGAATCGTAGACAATCTGTTAAAAGTTGAATTTGCATACAAAAACGAGTTCGATTATAACCTGTGTGTAAGGCTATATTTTTTATACTCGTAATATAATATTCGAGGTCAACCCCATTCACAATTTAATAACAATATACCTACATAGAATTATCTGGGAGTCAAGTACCTATCCATTTTTCTTTTCTTTCTCCCATAAAATTGCGAAAATTCAAGTTTTTCTTAGGGAAGACAAATAGGTAGGTACCTACATACAGAAAAACATCTCTATCAATGTACAAATTGTCATCTAAGTTGTAACCATTGCACCTCCAGTAATATATAAACTTCAGTTACCTATCTACAAGTTTTTCCTTGTAGCATTATAATACCTACGAGTAGGTACCTGCAATTTGTATTGCGGGAATATTACTATCAGTTAGTAAATTGTTTCTTATCTCGCAAGTAGTAAGCAATTAATAAATTGAACTTATTACTTACACAGCAAGATAAACAATAACCTTATGCATTTTTATTAAGTATTTATTGATTCAAACGACAATTTATTATTGATTTTTTATAGAAAATTTTATTTATTGGAAATAACTAACTAAAAATAAAAAACTTAGCCGGCGAAATGGTGTGATGCCTCTTACTGCCTAATACCCCTTTGAGGAAATATAAAGAAAAATTTAGGATATCGAAGGCTTCAAATTACCTATCGATATTTTATGTGTTGCATCGCTCTCTAGGCTATATGATCGCCTATCATAATAATAAACCCCACAAAAGATGAATTAAGCCATAGTTTCTCGTTGTTTGATTTTCAATCATATATGATAATGCAGATAGTGACCTTGTGGGAGGTCAAATATTGAGATATTACATAATATATATTATTTATGTACCTAATTCAAATTATGATAAAAAGGCAGCGTGCAAAAAGTTGGAAACCTCGTGCGGTGCGGAGTCGACGGTTACGAAACATCAATAGTATCTCTCAAATACCTACCTAATTTATATAATCAAAGAAAACAATACCACTATCGATTGTTACATATCTACATGTATAAATACCTACATGGTAATTTATATGTTAGATGCTGCCGAGTAAGTGACTCCTTGATATATCTTGATGGTTTGTGTTAGTGAATTGGCGTTAAAGAAATTGGCTGCTGAGAGCTTCCAACTAGTAGTAAAGCTGTAGCTTTTAGAATTCTGCAGATCGTCACTCTAATCGCAGTATTCATATTCTGGACTATCTTGAATCTATGTTCTATATACCTAAGTATCATCTAATATTAGCGGTAGCTTTGAACAAGTTCAGACTTCATCAAGCCTCTTGTTATTCAAATGCTTAGTAGACCTACTTAGGATTCTAATATTTCTAGTGGACGGAGGACGGAAATGGTATTGGGTTTGTTACGTCGGCGTCGATGCATTTGATTCTAGATTCCTTTGTGTTGACACTTTAAATCATTAATAAAGATCCTCAAATAATTAGAAATATACATAACTAGACGTCGCGCGTTTATTTGGCCACTGTTCAGCTCCTATTGGGTGTAGCGTGATGTTATATAGCCTATCACCTTCCTCGGTAAATGGGCTATCTAACACTAAAAGAATTTTGAAAATCGGTTCCGTAGATCTCAAGATAAAAAAGAATAAAAGTTCACATTTTGTTTTTACAACGTCTCAAACTTTTCCTCTTTATAATACTACTTTACTTTATAATATATAATACTGCCATATCGCTATCGAAAGAAGCTAAAATAAGACGAATGGCATAATTTAATCATAATAACTGGACCATCTATTTTAGTCAAGGATACGCTATCTGTTTAAGCATCACTGCGTGTTTGTTGTGTCCAGTGTTAATTATTTATTAGCTGACGTAACGTTACTAGTGTTTTGTCTAGGTGGCCTTTTTGCCGCCAAGCGGGTTTGTAACCGGTCTTGTCTTTGGTCTATCAAGTCGACTAGGCTTTAGTTTATCGACTATTACAATGACATCAAATATGTTAAAGAGCTTTCGTGTGAGAGGTTTGAGGTCTTATTAAAGTAAACAAACGAGATTGGTCGAGCGAGACTAAATTTGTCTGTATATTTTAGTCTCGGTAACCCATTTCAACCCGTAGGTGTCGTAAAAGGTGACTAAAGAAGTAAACCTTAAGCAGACAAGAGCACTGCGATAAAAGAAAAATTCGATACAAAACCCTATACTAGCCCGTCTGGCCAGCGTAGTATAGTATTTTTTTTTTTTCTTTTAAAGGACAACGCCCGCACTAGGGAACAAGCCCTGTGTCGCGGGGAGCTTTACAAACATAGAACTAACGGACACAAAGTACACCCAGACTAGAAACAAATATCTATGAATCACACAAATATTTGTCTCGTGTGGGAATCGAACCCACGTCACCCAGCACGGCGATGTAGTGGCGAGGCGACCACCTTAACCACTGCGCCACGGTGACAGTCAATTTCAGTCAAAAAATTTATTTATTTAATGAGACTTACCAACATTTATTGCTAATACATTGATCTTTTACATTATAAAGAACATAGTAGTGTCAGCTATTTACAGGCAAGTACAGCATGCATAAAATATCGACTTAAGTACATACAAAAAAAATCTGCTAAACTAAATATTATAAAAAATAAATAACTGCCGTACTCTGAGTACTTAACTTTAAACGTTATTTAGTAAAAACGTGTAATACTTAAGTCTATACACCTAAAAACGATTATTCAATGAAAAAATTGTGTTATTGACAGATTACTGCTAATTGACGTCTTTGCTGAGTGCGGCAGTACCAAAGTGCCGTACTCAGAGACGTTACTAAACGTTAAAGTTTATTTAGTAAAAACGTGTAGGTAATAACTACTTAAGTTCATACACCTAAAGACGATTATTCAATTAAAAAAATTGTGTTAATGACAGATTACTGCTAATTGATGTGTCTGCTGAGTGCAACGTCTCTGAGTGCGGTAGTAAGTGTATTAATATTAAACTACAAAGATATATCAATGTAGGTACATAAAATTATGTAAATAAAAGTGTAAGTATGTAGGTAATATAAATAAAATTAGGCCAAAAATTTAATTTAATTTATAGATCATTTTAATATTAGTAGGACGAATTACCTCCAAAATGTTTGGAGGACACCCATGCCCACCAGTGGGGCATTTATGTGTTGTAATGTATGGTTGTATAAAATCCCTCGCACTGGCGTAAATTAGGTGAGGCCTATGTTCTGCAATGGACGTCATTGGGCTGATATGATGATGAATTGTAAAGTGTTTTTAATCACGTTATCCGCATGCGAAGATACAACGCATCATTACGCATCGACTTATTTTAAACAATACTACTGATAAATGACAAAAGAACGCCTTTGACCATCGCGCGTGCGTACACAATTAATGATGAAATTAATTATTAATTTAACGACTTGTTACTGAGCTATTTACGGTTATATTGTGATAAATCTGTTGCTAAGTTTATAAAAAATTATGTTATGTTACTTCTAGTAATGACGTAATCAACGTCGACAATATATAAAGATAATGCGTATATGTAGATGTAGGGTATCTAACTATCTACAAAGTAATTACACGTCCATTTAACAGACTGAGGAAAATCTTGAGAAATGACTAACAAAAGGAATATAATAACACTAGCGTCTTTATGAAAAAATTCTAGCTACGAAAATGTTAGGCAATATAGTTAAGTCAGGAAATCAAGCTGTTTTGTCGTTAAGAAGAGCTATTGTTGTCTAGTTTTGGATAGCAACATACTGTCTGATTTTATCACCACCACAATGCTGCACACTAACTTTACCTACTAAATTCCTTTCTCTTCGTAATTGAATGTCACCGTGGTTAAGATGGTCACTTCTGATAACCGTGCTGATTGATGTGGGTTCGATTCCGACACGAGAGGAATGTTTGTGTCAATCATAGATATATTTTTTTCAAGTACTTTGTATCCGTTAACTATTATGTTTGTAAAGTCTCAAAAAAGTCAGTGTAAGGAAGGCCAAGTAATGAACAAGCCCTTTCTTACACTGACTTTAAATATAGTGAAGAACTGCAACAGGTACTTACCCTCAGGTGGTTGAAGTAAATAATCGACAAATTTAAAGTGAGTGTAAACTGTTTCAGGGTCCAGCAGATTTTTCAGCAAGCGCAATATTATCAACTTACACAAAATTCGAGAAGTCATTGAAACCAGAAAGACCAAAACAAAGCTCCTTAGTTACTATGTAAGTAATTATTCAGTTTTATATATTATCGACTGCGATTAAGGGCATTGCTCTCGCTAACAATAATGGAATTGGTAATTTGGTAGCGTTAGTGCTTTTTTTAAAGTAGGCTAAAATTAACATAGGTCTAAGCGTAGAAAGTTTGCACGGACTTTAAAATTTTTGATTGACGAGTTTTGTCTTCGTTCTATTCGAGCCATTTGATTAAACGTAATATTTAATTCATAATTATTTAATTTTATAGATCTTATCTTATTTAGAAGGTAAAGAGGTAGGTACTGTCATGGGAGAGAGGGTAATCTTGTCACATCCTGTTACTATAATTGTCAATAATTGTAAAAATATTATTCTTTATTTTCTTACCAGTATAGACTTTAAAACTAGTTCACATATTCCAGATTCTCAGTATGGAACACAATAATGGGCTCGTCACTCCTCACCATGGCGTGGGGTGTGGAGCGCGCTGGTCTCCCGGCTGCCCTGATCCTGGTCGCGTTCATGGCTGCCTTGTGTCTCTACACCGCTTACATACTGCTCAGAGTTAACAAGCATCATGGTAAGAAACCACTTCTGTCTAGTAAAATTTGTGTATAGTGTTATTTGGCTTGCCTGATTTAGGAGTCTTCGGTTTCGGGTTGGAAGGCGGGAAGTGTCATCTCCGTCATATGCAATGGAGTCACAGGAGGTAGCATACTTGGATTACGATTACGATTATACTTGACACACATAATATAATAAGAGCCCTACATATCCCTGCCACGGTCCATCTGTAGCTAGGCTAGGCCTTTCATGTTCGCAATATTAAAGGGGTTCTGCATTTTAATTGAAGTGTACATCATATTTTTCTGAAACACCTATGATATTTATAGAGTTTACACATACGCAGCACGTAAGCCGTTGGTTCTGTGTCTGGCCTTCTCCCCTCATGTTTATGAATGCTAAAGTTAGAATAATATTTGCAGGTAGCGTATCATGCGAGGTGCCGGCGCTGTGCCGGACGCTGCTGGGGCGGTGGGCCGAGGTGTTGGCGCATATGTTCAGCTTGTTGGTGTTGCTCGGCGCCAACATCGTCTACTGGATACTCATCACCAATTTCCTTTACTTCACCGTCAACTATTTTGTTGGTAAGTAAGTTACTATATCAGGATATTACTATATATAACTTGAAGCTTCGTATTAGGTACGCAAGGAGTAGTATTAGAATGCCTCGGAACCTAGTCGCTTTCGCGATACTCGATTGAATATTTCAAAAGGGTAGCGACATTATTTAAATTTTAAAACACACCGAAATAAAATTGACCTTTCAAAACTAGGTAGATTTATATTTGTATTATTTTAGGTATTATTTTATATTTTTTTAGGTTTTTAATTAAAGTAAATCAATTTAAGAACCATTGGCAAATTCAGCAAGATTTTTGAAAATTAAACATAACAGGCGACGAATCAATTTTTTGGGTTAAGTTGTTAATAGATAAAAAAGGAAGAGTTAAGAGTTATTAAATACACAATGTTGCGACACTCGCTACGTAAACATCTTAAAATTCTCAATTCTCTTCCAGACTTAAACACATCGAACATAACAGAGTACGACACGAGCCTGCTGTGCCCGCGACACATAAACTCTTCGCTAATGATAGCGGAGGCCGAGGAGGACTCTCCGTACTGGGGGCTGCACTCCACCGTGCCGCTGTACGTCGCGCTCATCGTGTTCCCGCTGCTCAACTTCAGAAATGTTTCCTTCTTCACCAAGTTTAATTCTTTAGGTAAATTTACTTACTGGTTGAAAATGACCATTTAAACTTTTTTTTAATTTTTTCAACAACACAAATAACAGAGAGGCAACTGGGCCTAGATACCAAGCTCTAGTCTTAGATGATGGGGCAAGCGCCCTATCCTGCTTGATTCTGATCTGAGTGGTACACTCATCAGCGCCTGATAGGTACATTATTTACCATGATGGCCTCAAATAAATGATGCTAGGTAATTTGACCGAAAATCAGAGAATCGTGAGCAATAACATTATGAAACAGGTTTTATATCAAACGTGAATTTGGAATCCTTTAAATGACCAACCTTGGCGAATAAGGTACGATTCAGACCAACCGGCTCGCATCGGCCCGCGCCGGGCGGCATTTTACAATACGTTAAAGAACATTGAAATGTATCAACAGTAATTACAGTTCATATTTGCATGCAACTTACGCATAGTTACCTCCGTCGGCATCCCGCGACGCGTCGCGACGGCCGACCGGCTCCGACCGGCTCCGACCGGCTGCCGTCGGGTCCGCTCGGAGCCGGTCGGCCGTGTGTCGTACGGAGATTACGGTGCAGCAACAGCTAGCGAATCATTCAAGTTGTGTTCTTCAAGCGATATTTTAAATAATATTTCACTTTACGTATACGCGGCGCAAAGAGAGCGGCACTTCAGGGCGCTTGCAGTGCGTACGGATTCCAGCGGACGCTGTCGGCTGCCGCGGCACGTGTACGGCTCCGTTCCGATGCGGCGCGACGCGAGCCGGTTGGTCTGAATCGTACCTAAGCTTGCTCTGTATAACAGTGTAATTATAAATGTAACACAGTTTATTTTCTTTCTACATCGCAACGGAATAAACGCATGATGATAGCGATTTATTTTATTAATTACTTCACTCTGGAGAAAGGCATCACTTTTTTTTTTTTTCAACTGAGGTCTCCGCTACGCATGGAAATCCGGAACACCAGCCTCCTGATTCTGAGCTCTCAGAAAATTTTCGGCCGGAAATGTCAGTTTAATTAAAGTTAAAAAACATGTTATAAAATTAGATAATTATAGGGAAAAATCTTAAACTAATCAGTTTTTAATTTTCGATACGGTAGACTATTTTCTAACATTAAATAACTTAAGCGGTAAAAATATGTCGTACTAAGATTCTAAAAAGTTTACGATCCGGGAGCAATCCGACTAGTCAGAATCAGGGGGCAGATGCGTTATCGGCCTTATAAAGAGAGATATGCTCGTTTCATACCTAATTTTTTGCCGCCTGCAACTAACTAACGGCCTCCCGCAACCTTCCTACTAGATCGTCGATCCATCTGGTAGGAGGCCGCACCACGCTACGCTTTCCAACTCTGACGTCATTGATCCGATGTTTCCTCAACAATTTTTTTTTAAGCGAAATAAATTCAGCATCCCCTTGTTTCCTTCCAGGCACATTATCAGTAGTTTACCTACTTATATTCGTGATAGTGAAGGGGTACGCGTGGGGCATCAACATCGGCACCTCGTTCTCGGAGACTCACGCCGTCAAGAACGCCGCCGTGCTCAGTGGCATGCTCGCTCTCTCTTTCTATATACACAATATTATTATTACTATCATGAGTAATAACGCCAGGCAGGATAAAAATGTAAGTTTTTTTTATATTATATTTTACGTGGATAGTTTGAATGTATATATTTATGTGTGCTGAACGCATTGTAATTAGAATGACTGGAGTGGGGATGGTTCATAGATTCAGTCAGTCTGCGTTCGACCGCCTGAGTGAGAGCACGTATAAGTTGGGAACAATTCATGTAATTTTTCTAGGTTTAGGGTTGTACCTAGCCTGGAATAACAGCCAAAAAAAATATTTTAATTATTCAAGGTTTTTTTATTAAAATTTTGTACAAATTTTTACTTATTTAATTATTTTTTTGTTAACAATGTCTATTACATATACATTTACATTGCAGGGCAGGGATCTGACGATAGCCTTCTTATTGGTGACTATAACGTACACGTTGGTAGGGGCAGTGTTTTACATTTGCTTCCCCCTCGCTAAGTCCTGTATTGAAGACGTAAGTACTAATAGACACTTGAAGATAACACATTAGTTTATGGACATACATAACTTTAATAAGAGATCAATAACAATTTTATCATTTGTTTTCAGAATATTTTGAACAACTTCGAAATGCACGATGTCATGACTGCAGTCGCAAGAATATTGTTGTTGTTTCAAGTGAGTTTGTCTTCTCTATATTATTATTTTATTGGTAGTAAAATTAAAGATAAAAGTTAAAAAAAATTAAAGTTAAAGGTTATACTTAACTTTAAAATATAGTATCCAACAAACTGAGTCCGTAGTCTGCGTATTTTTCCGGTTTCTTCTTCTAGGCCACGCAATAAACTGTGTTTAAGATGTCTTTCAGAAGATTTAAATGTATTTCTACAATTTTTTTTGTTTTCAACAATAAAAATTCAACACAAAAATCTTACAATTAATTTTTATTCAAAATAATCAAGATATTTCTATATATAGGTAGTGACAGTATACCCACTAGTGGCATACATGCTCCGAACCGAGGCGATCCTGCTGATGCCGTTCAAGGAGACGCGACTCCTGACTATCACCATTAACCTCAGCATCATGATTGTGTGCATACTGGTGGCGTGCTTCTGTCCTAACATCGGGACTATTATTAGGTAAGGATTACTTACAGTATTTAATTTCTATGTAAAGAAAAAAAGAAAAGATTTTTATTAAATTACACAATCATAAAATTGTACTTATGTCAATATTTATCTACAATTTTAATAAAGATACAAATCAAAGAGTATAATTATATAGGGGAAATAAAAATTGAAATAATGTCAAAAGAGGTCAAAGGATAAAAAATTACACAATACGTCAATAAAAATTCATTTAATTTTGTTTTTGAAAAATAATAATTTAAGAATTAGAGGTTAAAATGAATAAAATATACAGGGTGTCCAAACAAAAGGGACACTTTGAAAAGGGTACAAGTTTCCAATGTTATAAGACTGTGAAAAGATTTTTTGAAATTGAAATAACAGAAACCAAAAGTAAACGGCCCATGTGATGATAACCGGTTACCGTACTTATGGACTCCTGCGCATACCCGTTGCCGAACCTTTAAAAGATTTGACACTTCACAAGCTAAATATTAATTTAAAATGTCCCAAACCCAAAGCTAATTATTCATAGTCTAAGCGTCAGCCTATCTAATACAGGAGTTGCCTTCCTAAAGAAATAAACTTGTATTTTCAGATATACAGGCGCAGTGAGCGGTTTAGTGCACGTGTTCGCTCTCCCCTCTCTACTACAAATACGTTCGCTACAGCTACGAGACAAGCTCACATGGTGGCAGGTTACTTTCTACGGCGCCATAATGCTCTTCGGCGCTACCAACTTACTCATGCAGTTCTTTATTAGCGAATAATAATCGAATGTGATAATCTTCTGTATTGAAAGCTGATGGATTTGACTGCCTGATGATTCGATTTTGATAATATAAAAACGCTGGTTTTAATTAATCGAGTCGTTGCGAGTGGGACCACATACACAATAGGACCATGGCGGCTCTTTTTAATAATAAAGATTCTGAGACGAGTAGTCTATATTTGCCATAAAGTTAATCTAAATACCAAAGTTAAAATCTAGTCATAATTTAAAATAAGGTAAATTAATTTAAATATAAGTAAATGAAACACTAAATTTATTAAAAACATTTATTAATAAACATATATCTAAATATTTTCCAATTATATATCTTTTTATTTATCTTTGGCCGATTTGTAAACATAATTAGAAAAAAACAGTACAATAAGGTATTATTTTCATTAAAATATTATAATAAAATTCTTCTTTTATTTTCCTTTAATCTAGTCAAGTCTCCTAAAACACTATTACCGACAAACAAAAATGCGATTAATTAACCTTTTTAACGCCATAGTCACAAATATGTGACAAACGAAAGCTGATACACGCCAACGTACACAATGTGACCGAAATATACATTATGACGCGAAATAGACAATAAAATCATTATTTTTGTGAGTTATATACCCTAAAAATTAAACTCCCGTCCGTATTTAATTGCATGAAACTAATTGAATTGTACTTAATTTATCGATAGTTTTGGAGTCCCTATTATTTTTCAAGGATATATAATTGTATCTGTGGCTTGACGTGGAAGGTACATCGATTTGCTTTGACGTTCAAAAGGGTAAAATAATAAGACCGCATTTTCAACTATTGGTTTGTCAATTATCAAGTTTTAAAAGGTTTAGACTATTCCAGTTATTGTGTATATTTTAGACTAACAAGTTTATTTTATAAAAACTGTTTCTTAAAATTTTGTGTTTGTAAAAAGCTATACCTGCATATGTTTATTGTAGTTATATCTTGCCATAATATAATTTCATTCTGTGATGTTTTATAACCCTTAAATTAATTACACCCTCAGCTCTCTTATCTCAACAATAGCTCATTAACGGGTTGATATTATTATTTATACTTAAATAAAATAATTATCATATTCATAAAGAATATGTAATTATGGCAACAATTATTTTATTATTATGATAACAACTATAATTATTATTTATTTCGAAATAACTCTCCAAATAAGGAACCAAAACAAAACAAAAATAAATGTGACAATAATGCATTAAAAATAGTGCGTGGAAGGGGACGCTGCCGATAACAGAAACTGGAGCAAGTGCTTACCTGATCCTGCTTATCGATACTGGTTTTGTACACATAACCAACCAAATGTATCTATTATTTAATTTAGTAACTTTAACTTTGTTATTATAGCTTTCTTAATTTTTAACCACTAAAGCTGCAATGGCCGAAATTTGATCGGTATTTTTGAATACTAAATTTTTATACACATTTATGTAGGTAACATAAAAGTTGTTAATTTTTTACATAAAACGAAAATTAAAAGTGTTCAAATTCAAATATTGTTATCTGTCTCAACAATAATGAAATTTGATTATATTAAAATTTTCACCAGTATCGATTACCAAGGTCATTCACCTTTCACCCAGTATAATTGTACAAAACCAGCTGTTTACATAATATTTTAAATAAGTTATTTGTTTACGTGATGACGGTAGGTGCGTCACGTCCGGTGTACTTCTTGAGCTGAGATATTTGTAGCGCGACATCGATTAATGGCTTGAGCATCACCTGCGCATCGCCCAACACGTCCTTAGCCTCATAAGAGTCTATGTACAATCTGTAATAACAAAAATCATATAGTACGCTTTTTCCTAAAAAGGGTAGGCAGCTACATTACACCCACATATCACCGCAAGGTTAATAATATGAACTCTTTTTACCCGACTACGGCGAAGCCAAAAGGAAGGGTAATGATTTTGGAAGTCTATGGGGCTAGGAACACTTCCATTAAACAAACATGGTAGGTATACAGTGGGTGCGACCACGGCTCTATCTTGACCATTTTTGTACTTATGCATTTCTGGATTTCTACCTAAATTACACATTTCCTTGTTTCGTTCGTTTTAGACCGCTTTTTTACGTAGTCGGGTTATAGTATTTTAAACTTTATTTTTGGTTTCTGAAATTGTGTTTCAAAGTAAATATGTAGTTACCTGACGGTAGCACCAGAACTGCCAGTACCACTCAGTCGCAGCACGATACGGGAGCCGTCCTCAAATATAATGCGAAGACCCTGTAATGGTGAATATAAATGATAATATTATTAAATGGACATATTGGAATAAATAGCTACCTATGTATAATTTGAATTAATATTTATAATTATATCTAGACCAGAGTTGCCGAACCTTTACTTCGCTGAGCCTCCCCAAACCCATAATATTTTCATGCACATATCACATATTTTTTATCAACTAAATTTTTTATTTGAATTTCAATAAGGTACAATACCTACAGATACGGTATATAACGTTTTAGGAAATTTAAACGTACCTATTACTTCCCCTCTGACATTTTTCTACCCCCCCGAAGGGAGGCGTGCCCCCCTGGTTGGGAAGTTTTGATCTAGACTAATTTAAATTATATAATAATTTTTCTAATTTTACAGAGTAATATTTAAATAAGTTGTTATAATTTTACATGCTGCGTCTTGTACGACACCCACGGGTTGAGATGGGGTAGTGACATTATGTATTCTTAATCCGATATTACATGGACAAGGCAAGGTACTTTGTTGTGTTGAATAATTATCATATACTAGCTTTTGCCCGCAACTTCGCCCGCGTAGATTTCTACCTACCTACCCTCTACATACCTACCTACCCTACCTACATAAAAACTAAAAAAAAAGAAAAAAAACGTAAAAAGCATCCTTGAACTTCAACGAACATTTAAAAAAAAGAATTGGCCTTGTTGAGTTATGCGCTTACCAACACATTTTGCGATTTATTTTTATATTATAGATTATATTACCTGTTTCATAGCAACGGTCTGATCAATGGGGTCTATATAAGAGAAGTTGTCAGCCAACTTGACGACGTAAGTCTTGCCACCACTGCTGTGGGAGGAGCCCACGAACCCTGGGGAGGTGATATTCTTCTCTAACGTTTGCATCATCTCGTTGCAGGGGTTACTCGCGCACTCTTCGTAGTCGTATCTGAGAAGGTAAAATAGTGATTTTCACCAAAAGGTGGATAAAGGATTGATTTATGAAGAAAGTTTAATTATATGTTTTTATTACCTGCTTAACACACGGTTGGCTAAATAATAATAATAATAAATAATACTCTACTCCATTCACACAGCGCCATCTAGTCCCAAAGTAAGCAATTATATTTGCTTGTGTTATGAGTACTAAACAATTGATATAATACTACTTAAATATTTTTTTTTTTTTGTAAATACATATTAGAGATAAATTACACCCAGACACAGAACAAACCTTTATGCTCATGACACAAAGATTTGTCCTGGGTGGGGATCGAACTCACGACCTCCGGCTTAGCAGTCAGGGTCACTAACCACTAGACCAACAGGCCAGTCATAAATCGCTGTTATATTAAAAATTGTTAAACAGATTATGAGTTATCAGTGTGTCAATGCAGAAGAAAATGCGTTCAGAAATGAATGAGTTTATCGCGAACAGACAGATAAGTTTAATACTGTGTAACGATTTCCCTCACCTAGTGAAGTAATTCCTGCCAAACTTCGCCCAGTGTGCCTTCAGGATCTCTTCGACTGAGGAGTTGGTGGCAGCGAGCACGGACAGCCAGGCCAGCGCGGCCCACAGCCCGTCCTTCTCCCGCACGTGGTCCGAGCCTGTGCCGAAGCTCTCCTCGCCGCACAGAGATAAGCGACCCGCGTCCATCAAGTTACCGAAGTATTTCCAACCTGTTCACAACGGATATGATTACTGGTAAAGACAAATTTCTCTTTCTTCAACGTTAAGAGGGTTCATACGTAGGAATGGATATGGATTTCGATTTCTATTATTTATTTATTTATTTATTAATAGGACAACTACAACAACAACAAAACATACACTTTGGAAAGGATCACACAATGTTTCGAGTGGCTCAAGCAATAGTGCTGTTTCAATTACAAGTTGCCACGACATGCATTAAAGTTAACAAGGTATATGAGCAAACAATGTTATTGAAATATTTTTTAAGAAACAACTAATTTTATATTATCACTTAAAACTAAGTTGGTATTTGATCGGAGCTGTTTCTTTTTTAATGTTTCCAATACACTTCTTAGAACTATACTATATATATATAACTTAATTGCGACGTGGTAATTCCTATGTATGAACACTTTTAAAATATTATTAGAGTTATAAAATCGACTGCCCTGTTGGTCTAGTGGTTAGTGACCCTGACTGCTAAGACGGAGGTCGTGGGTTCGATCCCCACCCAGGAGAAATCTTTGTGTGATAAGCATAATGGTTTGTTCTGTGTCTGGGTGTAATTTATCTATAATATGTATTTATTTACAAAAAAAAATGTATTTAAGTAGTATATCAGTTGTTTAGTAACCATAACACAAGCAAATATAATTGCTTAATTTGGGACTAGATGGCGCTGTGTGAATGAGGTACAATATTATATTATTATTATTATATAACTTAATTGCGACGTTGTAATTCCTACGTATGAACACTTTTAAAATATTATTTGAGTTTTAAAAACGATGTAAGTCACCGGTAGGCACTTCGAACATCTCCTTGCGTGTGGCGGCGGCGACCCTGTCGACGGCGGCGGCGGTGGGCATGCTGCGCGCGTACCCTCGCACTCCCGAGCGCTGGAAGTACGGGATGTGCTGCAAGTTGTTAGCTAGCACGGCCAGCGAGTCCGACGGAGTCACGAAGAACGCGTCACGACCTATTATCATGTTGCGATCACCTGAGATAAAGAAAAATAACAGCTAAATTTAAATTTTAAGTAACTCCCGACAAGAACTGATGACTTTTGAACAGCTGAACAAATTAAGGTAAAACATTTCAAACAGCCGCACTCAGAGACGTCATATATCTGTCACCAATACAATTTATTCATTGAATAATCATCTTTAGGCATATAGACTTAAGTATTATTGCATGTACTAAGTCTGTCTAAGTCATGTACTACCGTACATGACTGGCCTGTTGGTCTAGTGGTTAGTGACCCTGACTGCTATGCCGGAGGTCGTGGGTTCGATCCCCACCCAGGACAAATCTTTGTGTGATGAGCATAAAGGTTTGTTCTGTGTCTGGGTGTAATTTATCTATAATATGTATATATTTACAAAAAAAAAATGTATATAAGTAGTATATCAGTCGTTTAGTACCCATAACACAAGCAAATATAATTGCTTACTTTGGGACTAGATGGCGCTGTGTGAATGTGGTAGAATATTATTATTATTATTATTATTACACGCTTTTACTAAATAAACTTTAAAGTTGAGTTACGTAACTAAACTAACTCCCCTATTTTTACGTCAGGGTTTAAAAATAACGCAGGGTCCTCTTACCATCGCCATCAAACGCAGCACCAAGATCATAATCTCCTCCTTTAACGGCATTGACGAGGTCAGCAGCGTAGGTGAGGTTGGGATCTGGATGGGCACCCCCGAAGTCTTCCAACGGTACTATGCGACGGACGTTGGTCTCTTTAGCTCCAAGCTCGTCGATGAATATACGCTTTACGTACGGACCAGTCACTATAATTGAAATTTATATTGATAAGAACTGCCTCGGTGGCGCAGCGGGAAGTGTATACGACTGCTGTGTAAGTGTGCCCCGGGTTCGATTCCCGGGTCGGATGAAAATGGTATTGGGTTTTTCTATCATGATATTCCAGTATTAAGATTTTCCCGGAGTTTGGTAAACAAATGTTCCCGGTTGATGACAATAGACTCGCCCCCTATTTCATGGGACCAAACATAGCTGGCGAAATGGGGGTGTGAAACACCTCTGCCTACCCCTTCGGGGAAAAAGGCGTGATGCTATGTTATGTTATGTTTATGTTATAAGAACAAACACATCATCGGTGTTCTCCGTTTCCGGGATCAAACTTCACGATTTAAGCTTCATGTTTTTTGTCAACAGAAACAAAATCGCTTCGTCATGTTAAATTGAATATCTAACTTTGTAAATAACAAGGACGCTGCAAAAGATCCATGCTGCTCAAAGTCCAGTTCCAGTAAAGAAGCCGCTTGGCTTCTAGCTCAATGAATAATAATAATATATTGAATATCGGTAAAAATCAAGCGATTTATGATTAAAATATTAAATTTAACATGACGTAGCATTATTATTATTTTGTACTATCGCTAATGATCAGATGCTAATCTTACGAGATAAACCCTGCTGTTTACAGTATGAGACTTGTAAGTATTTGCCTCAAATTCTTCGTGTGTGTCAGGATCGCGGGTGTACTTTTTTAATTTTGGTGAAAACTATCTTAAATAAATGTACCTAAAATGTACTATTTAGTACTTATATTGAATTTAATTGAAGTTCGTTCAATACCTTGTAATCACAATACAAAAGTGAGCCGCCATTCTGATATTAGGATAACGGGAATGGCGGCTCACTTTAGTATTGTGATTTCTAGGTATTGAACGAACTTCAATTAAATTCAGTATATAATAAAATTTGAATAGTACATTTTAGGTACATTTATTTATGATAGTTTTCACCCAAATTAAAAAAGTACACCCGCGGTCCTGACACACACAAATTCTTCCAATGTGGGCACAGGAAGAGAATAGACGAAATGTAAATTAAAAAAAAAATAAAACTAATAACACAACCCCGGTTTCGCATGGGTAATAATTAGGTAATTGAGAACAAAAATACTATTCGGATTACTAAATTTTACCGCGGATTTTGCAAACTGTCCTATGAATATAAGAACCGTTGTACATAGGTTTGCAAAAGTTAGCATTCATATAGAAGTGAATAAATTGTTTACAAAACTCAATACGCTTCAGACTTATCAATAACATAACGTAATAGCAAGGCATTGAGGCAAGATGGCGTACTGATAAGCTTGCTGCACTATGAAAGTGGAATCCTATATTTTATCTAATATTTGAGTAAGTAGTCACTTTGTAACAATATAATTTAACTTTTTATTTTATTTTGTCAATACATAAATTTAAAAATGTCCTCCTTTTTTATTATGGTTTTCTAACATGAAAATATGTCCTAGAATTAAGGGCAATAGCATAGTCTCAACCTATTGGACCTAACATGGCTGACGAAATATGGTTGTGACGCTCCAGTACCTACCTCTTCAGAGAAAACAAAATTATATAAGATAAGAGCGGATGACTTTGAAACGGCTGCGCCGATTTTAATAAAACATGTCTCAGAACCATCACGGCCCATTCATTTAAGAGCTACGATGCCCCAGACAGACGCACAGACACGCGTAAAACTTATAATACCCCTCTTTTTGCGTCGGGGGTTAAAAAGTGCGTGTCGTTACGTTTTCTATAACTCACCTCCGTTCATAGAATCGATGAGCACGTTGAAAGGTTTCCTCTGAGCGCCGCCCTGTATGAGAGACTTGATCTGATTGAAGTCGAATATCTCCTTCATGTAGGCTACGTAGTCGTTCACTGAATCTATCACTTCCACTGTGAATTTGTTGCCTTCAACCTATAGGAGAGAGATTTGTTTTATTGTTAACAAAAACCCTTCCCTAGAGCGAGTGTTTCTTACACTCGCACTAGGGAACAAGTGCCGTTTCGCGTGGGACTTTACTAAAGTACAATGAATAAACACTAGGAACAGCCAGACTCGAAACAATTACTTATGTATATGTACCAAATATTTGTCTCCTGTGGGAATCAAACGGTACTCGGCACGGCGCACTCTTGAACGCCCATACTAACTGTTGGACATGTAGTGAAAGTACTGAATGTCGATAAACCTGCATCTACTATGTATTTCACAAAGAAGACACTCCAAACTTTTGGGTTATTATAGTTTTAACCTGTTTTAAATTAAGTGTGTATAGTATATACAATATACATAGCTCGTAAGATTAAATTTTAAACTCTTATCAAAATGACCTCAGTCTTTGTGAATAATATTTGTAATGTTTGCGTTAATTTGAAAAAATAGTTTTTACAAAAACTGATTCATTAGAGTGTATTTATGTTTACGTGACAATTATTTTTTGAAAATTTATTATATTTTACAATTACAGCCAAGTGATATACGATGACGTTACGTCATCGTAATTCATGGATATTTGGCGATCTTTTTATCAGGCTATTTTTGATTGTTTTACAGTTTAAAACATGAGAATGTTGAGTTGTTTTGTATTTATTTTAGGAAATCAAATGAAACTAGTATGAAAATATTGGTATATTTCAGTATTTTTTTTAGGTTGTTTTACATAAGAAATTAGAAGGAGGAATCTTTAATATTATACAGTAAAAATTTAAAGTCAAGTTACGTTGACTCCATCTGGAGTTAACTTTAAATAATTGAAAGAGGTAACGATGTCCGAATGTTTGTATGGCGGCGTTCCACAGTGTGGCGATGGTAGTGGCCAAACGACCACGTTATTAATTATTCTGTGCTGGTATACCATGGTGACAGTCAAAGTCAAAATACCCACCTTATAAGAAAAACAAGAAGCGATGATAGCTGAATGGTTAAATGATCGGCATGCAAATGGTCACAGAGACGTCAATTCAGACCGGCGCGGCGCGGCGGCAGTACCAATGTGGATTTCAATTTGTGAAATTTATATGTTCTAGTCAAGTGACTTACCATCTGCTAATGGTGAAGGAAAACATCGTGTGGAAACCCACATACCCTAATAGAAATTCTACGTGTATGTCTGATCCAACAACCCATACTACACCAGCGCGTGTGGATTTTTGATTCCAGAACCAGAACCCTCATAGTTCTCTAGATAAAGAGGAGAACCGAGCCTAGCAGTGGGACATTAATGGTTGCTGTTGATGATAAGACATAACAACTCACATCAAAATTGGTGACTGCAATCTTGCTAATATCACAATTAATTTCTGGTACAATTTTGTACTGTTGTATGGAAGTAGTGAGTGCGTAGATCTGATTGGTGTTCGCGTCGGGGGCGGGACCTCCGTTGGAACAGTTGAACTTGATGCCGAAGTCGTTGTCGATACCGCCAGGGTTGTGGGAAGCAGTGAGGACAATGCCTCCTGTGGCCAAAGAAGGAAATTGAGAAACTAGTTCCGTACGACTTTACAATAATCTCTCATAGTCATAGTATTTATTTTGAAATATCATTCAAGTAAATAAGCAAAAAATTTGCATCAATAAAAACATGTTATGATGAAAATTTTATATCTTATGCTCTTAAAACACAAAGTTCAAATTAATACAATGATTAGATCATGTTCTGGCTCAGGTTTTTTAAGACAAAATTTAATTTAGTACCTACTTGTGTAAAATTATAATACCATTTGTTAGGAATATGAATATGGTAGGCCTATATTTTTATTTAATAGTTAACAACATTGGCCAATTATAAATTAGTAGTTACAATAATTTGGTTAAGAACTAGCTACATCTGTTCATAACACAGAAAGAAATATTGTCATTTGACTCTAACTCTTGTACTTAATGACCTCGTTAATTAAAGATTAACCTACACGGCATTTGACATATCATTATTAACACTTGACATTATATCCATTTTTGACATCTCTATAAATAAATATTTTTAATTATTACAGTAACAGTTACTTATTATGAAATAAATTGTAATAGATAAATAATTAACAAATAATGTATTTCTATATCTTTTGCATGCCTGAACACTGTTTTCTTTTCGACACCATGTATATGTATTGTACTGTACCTATATATGTACCCATGTATGCAAAATAAATTTATCTTTAATACAAATAAAGTACTATTTTCCGATTTAACACGGTTCTATTAAAGAATTATTTATTAGTCCCAATATATTTATACTAATATAAAGCTGAAGAGTTTTGTTGACTGCCCTAATCTAGAACTATCAGGTTGTGGAATGAACTCCCTAACGAGGTTTCCCAAGGGACTACAGTATGGGGTTCAACAAAAAAGGAGTGAATAGGTTTCTTAAGGGTCGGCAACACGCTCGTGATGCCCCTGGTGTTGCAGGCGCCCATAGGCTACGGTAACCGCTTACCATCAGGCCGACCGTACGTCTGTTTGTCACCATCGTGGTATAAAATAATAAAAAAAAAATTTGAAGAACTAGGGATAGCCCATTTATCAAAGAAGACTATAGTGACCAAACAAAAATCCATCAGAAAGAATCTGTGTATTGATGTACTTACCGAGAGTTTTATATTTTCTGATGAGGCATGATACAGCAGGGGTAGAGAGTATGCCATTTTGTCCCACCAACAGTCTTGCTACCTAAACATATCCATGAAATAACAATTGAATAATAAACTTAATGTCTGAAATGATGATGATGATGTAATGTTGGCCTATAACCATTCTAATTGAGTTTGATGAGAGCCTAACTGAAAAGGTATATATCCTTCATTAACACATTAAACACCAAACTGCAGACACAATAGAAAATTGTATTGTTTGTCGGACATTGCTGTCCGACTTTGCGTTTAAAGACTTAACTAATATTAAGAAGAGGAGAAGTGAGTTTGTAGGTCACTTCTGCTCTTCTTAATATTAGTTAACTAGTGAGTAGTTTCAAAGATTGCCCACTGGCAGTCTTTGAAACTACTCATCTGATTAAAAAGACTCTTTAACTTTCACTCTTTCTGGGTGAAGCCGTGGGCAGAAGTTAGTTTACAATAAATGTGGTAAACTGATAGATAAATAAGCTATCTATGAAATTGGGAATTGTGAAGATATCAAATATGTAATGAAAGTGGAATTTGTTGTTTTATGAGATTATCACACTCAGACAACATACAAAGTATCTTGGGAAATTTAGAACTAGGAGGAAAAAATTAGAACTAGGTAGTTAAGAAGTCAATTAAAACAGTTATTTAAATTTAGATAATATTTTGAATAAAATTTTACTCACTCCATTCGCAGCTGATATTTTTATAATTTTATCTACAACCTCCTTCACGAGATATCTACCATCGCCACCGACCACCAACGTGCACCCGACCAAAGAGTCTTTATTCGCATCCAATATACTTTGAATAAAATTTTCTGTGTAATGTTCTTGAACAAAAACTTTTACTTTTTTACGTAAACCGCTAGTACCCGGCTTTTGCCCCTCAAAAGGGGTAGTGTTCACGGTAACCACACTAGGCATTTTTTATTAATTAAGGAACGATCTAATTCACAAGACAAGCTATCTCAGTTCTTCGTTCTAATAAAATAACATTTATTATCAGAGTTTTTAAGGTCAAGAAGATCGCGCGAACTTATTACAAAACTATTGTCAAAAGTGTCAAATCAAAGTCACTGCAAGGTCACCTTACTGATGCGTTCCAAAAATTACTTTAAATTTACAACTTTTTAAAATATAAAATGTTTAGAATGTTGGTCATTGTTGGTTTTAAAAATGACTAAAATGATCCTAGTTATTTAGGGGACTTAAACCAATCGATACAAAAGTCAGGACCTACTGCTATGAAAAATTTCCAACTGAATGAACGCCGAATTACATTCTTATCAAATCATTATCTTCGATAAATATAATTATTACCTACATTAATAAAACAATAAGGGAAGAGCTTATATAATTACTTCAATAATAACAATTCTTTATTCAGTGATAACATTGATTTATTTAGGTGCAAGCGATGGTACCGAATGTTGAAATATTAAGTCACTGATATAATATAAATCATGGGATCTGAGTTCGATTACGAACGGCGCGGCGGCGCGGCGCTGTGACATTACCAATTTTGTTGATTAATTTCACTTGGTAGAATTTCAAGTTTAGTGATCCATCTGCTACCGGTGAAGTACCTAGTGTGGATTATGGCCTATCTAGATTGATGAGAGGAGACCCTTGCGCAGTAGTGGGACATTACCTACACAGAGTACCTACCAACTCATCTACTTAGGGTCGTAGATTATTTAACATGCCTGCTGCACCCGCATGCATCATCATCATCATCATCATCTCAGCCTATTGCAGTCCACTGCTGGACATAGGCCTCTACTAACACGAGCCAAAACACTTGGTTCTCCGCCTTCTGCATCAAGTCAGACCCGGCAACCTTTTTCCACCTAGCTGCAGAGCGTCCTACTCTACGTTTGCCGCATGCATATAACTTAGATAAAATTCATTACTAATAGTAGGTTGATGCTTAGGATATGATGCAGAGGAATATATCAATCAAACAAAAATGTGGTATAAAATAATTTAATTTAATAAGATCCCTCATACAAACAAGCATACATACTAAAATACATAAATCAACAATATTACTACATAAAAACATTAAGTCTAAAAAACATTACCCTCCTTTTTGGCAGTCGGGTAAAAACTACCTTAATAATTATGCGGGTAGCTTTGGCCTAGAGTACCCTGACGATCAAAGATATCTAGAAGTTCTAAATAAATAGTTTAATCTTTAAGTTCGCAAGCTCTTGTGACTCCGTGGAATTCCTTCTCCAGGTATTTGGCAACGGCCAAACATAGGGCGTCATTATAAGGTGCCGCGATAACCTGGATGCCCAGAGGTAGACCTTTAGCGTTCACTCCAAGAGGTACCTGTACAAAAATATGATTACAAGTATTTAAAGTGCGGAATTACATGGAATCAAGAATAAGTAGATATATATTTATAGCCTATTAGAGTCATTTTTTCCTACCACTACTGGTTATCACAGTAAGAACTTTCTTCTTTTAAATTTAGTTCTCTTCTTCTAAAGCAGGATCTGTGTCTTAAAAATTACTATGTAAAACACAGTAAGTAATTATAAGTATTTGATGTGGGTTTAAATGCAAAACCAGGTTTAAACTTTCTTAAACAATAGTTTGATGTATTAAACCTGGTTTTGCATTAGTCCTTCTTTTGTTATTATATGTAAGTCATTAGCCATCGTCTGTCTTCTTTATAATGTTATGCGCAATAATCAGATTCAAATTCTAACTTAAAGGTAATTATTTAATTACCTGAATAGCAGGGCATTTGAGTGCATTGACAATGGCCCAATAGGCGAAGTTGTAAGGTCTCAGCAGACATGAGAAGTGATAGGGGGCCGGTTGCGGTGCACTTGGCATTAGCAGGACGCCATTGTCGCCAAGTTTACTCTGAAACGGAAATTCTATTAAAGCCAAAACACTACAGTACTTAGGTTGATATAATTTGGAGTGCGTAGTAAAAAAGAAATACAAAAGACATATGTGAAGTAGGTATAGTACTAGCTTTTTTATACTGAAGCTATGACGCAAAGTTTATGGTCACTTTGATGGTCAGTGGTAGCAGCTGTTAAAAGACATCAGCCATGCTGAAGTTAGTAAGAACACTTTTCACCAACAGAAACAAAAGTACCAAGATAGTGTCTCGTAAGTTGTGGTCTTCTCCAAAGGGTGGAAATGTTTCCCTAGCTAAACTGCTTTAATGCATGTGCCTAATTTGAGCAAACAATATCAATGTGCAGTATGTTTTCCAAAGATATTATGAATAATAAGCTGCAGTCTTGTTCACGCTAAAACTTCTCCAGTTTGTGCAGTCATTGATGAGCTAACTAAACTATCGTGCACCAAAAATATAGGTATGTAGATACTTACAAACAAATCGTCTTTCAAGTCTTTAGTGAGTTTCTCAGCCCATTCAGCGTCGATATTCGGCAGGTACTGCTCCTCGATCAGACGCACGACGCTGAAGAAACAGTAGTGGCTCATACCTAGCAACTACGGAATGTTGAACAAGCAATGATGAGTACACATTTTTTATAATTAGTAAACTAAACCGGAGGTCGTGGGTTCGATCCCCACCCTTGACAAATCTTTGTGTGATGAGCATAAAGGTTTGTTCTGTGTATGGGTGTAATTTATCTATAATATGTATGTACTTATTTACAAAAAAAAAAAATTTAAGTAGTATATCAGTTATTTAGTACCCATAACACAATCAAATATAATTGCTTAATTTGGGACTAGATGGCGCTGAGTAAATGTGGTAGAATATTATTATTATTATTAATTAATAATAGGACGTAGGTATTTAAGGACTTAAGAGTCCAAAATTCTTTGAGGTACCTTTTACCTGCTTTTTCTTGATGCTATATCAAGAAAAACCTCTTATTATTTTTCAATCTATGACAATGAAACAGTAGATAGGTAGTTAGATACGCAACTCAGTCACATTCTATTAATTAGAAAATATAATGGGCAAATGGCAATGTATGTTTTTAGACGACCTTAATTAATTTATTGATTTAATTTTTTTCTAACATTACTAACATTACGTGAAGTCAGTTTATACAACAGAGACAGCAGAGACAACATGTATAAAATAGACACAACACGGCGAAATTGTGAAAAGTTACAATAACCCTGACTCACCTTCTTGCATAGCTCAATAAGCCCATTAGCCTTCCCTTTCCCATTGGTGAAGAGACTGGCCAAGTCTTCGGGCTCTTTAGTCATCCAGTACTTCCAGAGGTTGTACATGTGGTTGAAACCTTTATGGTAATAAGGCTGAGGGGCGCTGGAGCTCGACGGAGCCTCCTGAGTGAGGCGGGTTACTACCCTGGAGAAAAAACATTAGTAGTCAGACAGTTTTATATAATGTTAAAACTTGGAAACGGCAAAAATAGCGGTATTATGAACCAATAAATATGCTGTTACCGTTAACGCATTTCAAAACCGTTAAAATCCCGCTATTTACGTGAATCTGGTACCGAAATATTTTAAATGCAGATCGAGTTAAGATATCGAATTTAATATTTTATTACATTTTTTCTTTTAAAATTGAAATGAGTTGTCAATTATTATTTAACGTCGTTAAAATATACCTTTTCATAGCTCCTCTTAGATCCGCATTGATGCTGCTGACCATTCTGTCTCTGCTGGTCTCCATGTAATAAAACTTGATATCCTAAAAAAATAGTTTCTTGGTAGAGACGGCATTATATATCGTTATAGTATAGTTACGGTGTTGTGTGATATGAACAGAATATTTATCTACTTCTTAAAATATTTTGAAGAATTTGAGCAAGAAAAAAGCAATTCCTTACGAAATTAGAGCATAAAAAAACATTTATTTAGAACCCATATAACCCCAACCCATTTCGAGTTGTCCCTCTTTATAGTGGTATACATAATTACCTTAAAGTCGATATCTCTGTCCAACTTAAGCAGAGGAGCCTTGTCTCCAGAAACAATCTTGGTGAGAGGTCCAAAATCCTCAACATGTTTGGAAATGAATCCAAGACTGAACATTGTCTCTCCCTCGTCGCCCTTGCGGAAGAATACCCCTAAAATCACACAAGAAAATGCTAATTTAGCCCAGAAAACATATTATTTATGAATTTAAGTTTTGCATTATTAAAACTTAATCACCTACCTTTGAGATTGGTATTTCCAGGAGTGGGGTGATAGCCATAACTGCCACAGTAGAAGGCTGGCATACGAGTCGATCCACCAAGATCAGAACCTGAATAACAATAAAAGCAAAATGTTTAATAAGTAGTCCTAATGAATAAACGAAGGAGTGATATTGTGTTACTTTGTCTTTGTAAATCAGCAAAATTTACAACAGAAATAAATGGGCTCAATTGGTGATAACATTTATAACAGGCATACCTATCATCATCATCATTTCAGCCTATTGCAGTCCACTGCTCACACTGCTGCTTTTTAATCTGATCCTTATATTTGCCGATAATTACAGCTTGGTTTCAATGAACAATAGCAACCAACTTTTCAGGCTTATCTCCCGTATCTAGGTAGGCAAAGGAAGGGGTGTGCTAGTAGCGTACATATACCAGAAAGAACCGTAGTAAATTTCTGGATGACCTTAAAAATAAGACTTCGCGTTGTACCTACCTACTTTAGATCTAGTTCCAGGTCCAGGATCGTCTGGGCCGGAGGCCCATGACATTTTGCCGATCTATATTATGTAACTGGTTTGTGCAAAATTCAATTTGCCGGAATATAGTTTAAAAAAGACTTACACAAACTGATGACTGTAGCACAGGTAGCTGTGAGCGAAGCTTCTGCACCGCTAGACCCGCCGGGAGACCTGCCTGTGTGGTGAGGGTTACGAGTCATTCCATACACTGGGTTGCGAGTTTCTTGCCTGGAAATATACAATACATTTACATTTAATTTTTAAATAAAAGATCGAAATTGTTTAAGGTGGGCCATCATCTATTTTCACTGATTTACACCGTGTCTGTTACTTAGGAGCACAGTGCTCTGCGGTATTACTTATATGTCTTTGTTTCTTTGTCTTTCATTTTTATTGACCATAAGAATGAGGACATCTTTTTGTAACTGTTCCATCTGATAAATTTATTGTGGGTTCTACGATACCTACTAGTAGTTTCCTCTTTTTCAGATGAATATACTCGATTGTCTCACCAAACAAGTAGCTCAGGTAAATTAGTTGCAGCTACAACAATGGCGCCGGCATTTTTCATCCTGGCAACTGCTTCGCTGTCTTCAGTGGCGATCTCCCTGCGTCGGCACCATTGGCCCATGGTCAAAGGTAGGTCTTTCACAGCTTGACTTTCCTTTGTCGTGAATGGAACGCCTGTGGACAAATTCTTGGATAAGTTGGCTAATTTTTTCATCAGTGACTCTCCAACTAGTTCGCCATTACTTCTAAATTCTTATTTTATTGATTAACTAAGTTCAATCACGTGTTTTCATAGGCGTATGTAAGTTTTGCAGGAAATTGTATTGGGAAATTTATATACTCATTTGTAAAAAAAATATGATAATAATTTTTACTAAGTATATTTTGCTTATTTTATTGGTGTTGTGGTTGTTAGTGGTGGGTGGTTATTATTAAGCCTTAGATTTGAATCTACTGGGAGCCAAATAGACAAAATCCCCCACTACCAGAGTTATCTATTCACTCTCCAATGTGCTGTGGAGACCACTTACCCAAAAATGGTTTCTTAGCAGCCTCTTCCTCCGATAGCCCGTTAGAGATGAGAGTGTCCACTTCCTTCGCTTCAGCCAGTGCAGCTTCATATCTTTCACGAGCGATTGCGTTTATTACTGGATTTACCTAAAAATAGAATTAAATCACAATGGATTACACATTAGGTTGCATGCATATACCAATACGTTTAGTGTATAATTGGGCGAACTAAAGTGTCATAAACTTACCTCTTTAATTCTCGCAATAATAGCCTTGACCAAATCTTCTGACTTCAATTCCTTCTGCTTTATCTTCTGAGCAAGAGTAACAGCGCTTAAGGTGAGCATCTGGTGGCTCTTGTCTAGAGCAGGAATGGGCTTCTTCTTCTTTTCCCAGTACAGTGAGAAAAAGAAGTCAATAAACATGTCTAAGATCAGCCGCCCGTATAAAATCATTGATTTCCAGAGTCCCGCCATTTTGGTTTCTTTGTGTTATAGTCCTGTAAAAAAATAAAATATTATGTAAATACTACAATAATATTAGTAGGTTATTCTGCCCGTGTGGCCCGGCGGTAGTGTATCTATATGAGA
Organism: Laspeyria flexula; assembly: GCA_905147015.1. Taxonomy (NCBI): domain Eukaryota; kingdom Metazoa; phylum Arthropoda; class Insecta; order Lepidoptera; family Erebidae; genus Laspeyria; species Laspeyria flexula. The sequence continues at coordinate 1,726,619 of LR989964.1, read as the reverse complement.
AACTTTAAGAAGTCGTGGGTTCCATTTACGGGTCAAAAACGTCATGAAATTCTCAGTTCGGAGTTTGAGGTAATGGCAATAGAATCGTCGTTCTTGTGTTGTTATTGACTAAAAACTATACTTTTCTATCAATGCATTCAATAGTCAATACACGAAGACAACATTATTGAGAGAAACAACAAGTACCTACCTACCTATTGCAAATAATTTGCAGCGCTAAAGAGCTTATTACACTAACGATATTCCACCTCCTGAACACCATGTAGGTAGGTACCTAGTGTATTAAACTATTGATCTTTTAGTTCAATACACTTGATCAGTTCAGGTTCAGGAGGTGATTTAAAGGGACCCTGAATATCGTATAGTCTAATAACCCCTTACAGGGTATTATTAACCAGTAAACTACGTACCTACGAGCACATTTAACGCATACTCAATTTATTGTTGTATTGCCAAATATCGGACAAACATGCCGAGTCACTGGACCTACGTAAGCATTAAAATATAAAGCATAATACTCTCGAAGTCGGATGACTACATTACGTAGTTTTATTGTACTTTGAACTCCTCCCAGACTTACGTGAAATCACGCAATTATCCATGTATTATCCGGAATTGCGGACACGTAATCGTTAGACAATAATGTAATGGTAGGTATAAACAGTAAACAGCAGCGACATCTATACCTACTTACTGAGACTTTGAGACCCGTGGAAAATTTACGGATAGGTATACGGGGCCGGCGTCGCGTCGCCATAATTTATTTTTAAGTTATACCTATATATATTATATACCTAGCTACCTACCTACATTTTATGTATTAAATTAATGATAGTTTATTATATGTAGATAGGTAGTTTTTACTAGTATCCCTATTTGATTTTAAGTTCCAACAATTTAGGTATAATATTAAATTAAAATTAGTAAGTACCTACCTAATAAATGTTAACTCCTGTGCTCACAGCCTCACGAGACTGACATCTATTCGACACGGGGGCTCATAGCATACATTAATTAATTATTTTAACCAAGAACGTCGATAGAAATAAACTAATCCCGGTAATTACAGGGATATAGGGACCAATTCCTGTATAGGGGTTGCGGAGTTACCCTATAAGGGTTATGTAATTGCATCACAGACTTTCTTCCGTGGTCTTAAAATACTTTTACAGTCCCAAAAGAAAGGCCCCACTAGATGCGGTGGCGTGTGCCGTGAAGCTCCGATGCGTGCGTTTGCGCAACACGGCAGTTATAACGGCAGGTAGGTGGTTCAACGACCAGCTTAGGTAATTTAGTTCGACTGGTAACTTGTTACTTACGACACACTATCTATATTTAGGTGAAATAATCGAATCGAAAATCGAATCGCGAATCAACAAAAATAACAAGTTGACAGTTTTTTTTTTAACCAAAGTAAAGGAAATTGCGTAATATAATGTAAAGGTGGCAGTTTCTTGTGTTTTTATAAATATGCTTTCGGATGTTATTGTATTATAAATTATAATATATTTAACACATTCACATTTGCTTGTGTTATGGGTACTAAACAACTGATATACTTACTACTTTTTTGTAAACAGGTACATACATATTATAGATAAATTACACCCCAGCTACAGAACAACCAATGATGGTCATCACACAAAGATTTGTCCTGGGTTGGAATCAAACTCACGACCTCCGGCTTAGCAGTCAGAGTCACTAACCACTAGGCCAACAGGCCAGTTATTATCTAAGTTATATATTACACTATCTTCCGCCCGCTTGGAATATAGGTAAAAAGTACCATAAGTGATATACCAGAGACTTTATATAATCTGTTAAATTTTACATTAATACCAAAGGATGAACGGCAGAAACCTGTTCTGGCGTGATTGAGTATCAAGCATCCATCCATACTTCCATCCTATGATTCGCATTTTTAATATTAGTAAGCAGTAGGCTGATGATGCTGAAATCCCTCCACATTCTTTGGAGGAGAACGTGCCCGGCAGTGGGACGTTTGTGGGTTGAAATGATGATGAAGCAGTAGATTGTGTTTATTAAAATCGATATAATTCCAGGCCGATTAATTGTGTGATGCATTGATATTTATCGAGTATGTGTGTAATTGATTTCCGTTAATTGTATGAATTTGTATGTTTGTAAACTCTCCCACGAAACATTAAAAATACGGAACCGTAAAAAGATGGATATGAGGTGGTCATATTCCAGGTGACCTAGATCCTCTGTAAACAGATGAGAGGCCCGTAGACATTTAGTTATTGTTTTCTGCTATAGAGAAGTTGTGTTCGGAAAAACAAACAAACTCGTTTGACGGGATGGTAACAACCAAAACTTGTGTTATTTTTAGCTGCAAAATGTTCCACAGATCAACTTGCCTTTGCTGACCGTTGCAATAAAATAAGTAGAATAGCCTCGTCGTGAAACAATGATAATTATGTCGCAACAATCACACAGGTACAGTGGGGTCAAGTGCGCTCGTATCTTTTGTGTTTTGGGGCAATACACGAATATAAATAAAATATACCTATATATTATTCAATTACTATGTACTAATTCTAACGAGATTTTCTCCAGGGATTACACTTCGGGGTTCTTTAGTGTATCGGGTTTTAAGTGTGGTATAAAAAAAAACTTAGTATATGCCTAAAGGGCGAAAAGGATTTATGGATTTATTATTATGTTTTACTAGCTGTTGACCGGGACTTCGCTCCCGTCGTTCTTTGTTTGCCCACTGCTCAGCTCCTATTGGCCGGGGCGTAATGCCATATAGTTTTTAGCCTTCCTTGATAAATAAGCTATCCAACTCTAAAATAATTTTTAAAATCGGACCAGTAGTTCCTGAGATTAGCTCGTTCAAACAAACAAACAAAAATTAATTACTAGCAACCGCCTGCAGTGCCGCCCGCGAATTGCCTCGGTAAAAGAAGCCTATGTTCTATTCCAGACTAACATAACTTATCTGTGTGCTAAATTTCATAAAGATCCGTTCAGCCATTCTGGTGTGAATATGTGATTGATTAACAAACATCTGTCCATACACAGTGGCGGATTTGTCCTAAGGCCCAGTAGACCCGGGCCTAGGGCGGCCAGATATTAGGGGCGGCCAATCGTGTCAAAAACTTGAGAAAAAGGGCGACTGGTACATACTACATGGCCTGGGGCCTAGGGCGGCCAAGAATCCGCTACTATCCATACATACATCTATCATCCTAACTTTCATATTAATTTAATATTAGTAAGATTTATGTAAAACTAAAATGTATGTGGTTACCTACAAAAATATGCAGTTCTTTATTTTTAAATATCAGGTTTAAAAGTAAGATAAATTGTGAAAGTAATATCGGTTAAAACGGACTGAATTAAATTTAAACGTAGTGGTGAAAGATTTTAAGAAAATATAAGTACCTAAATATTTTATATGGGCTTTGATTGTATCCTGATATAAAAATTGTTTTCGAAGACTGGTGATTCATAAAGTCCGAATGATTGGAGATTCTTGAATCCTGAATTCTTGACACGTACGGTAGGTAAGTGGCATGCGCACACGTCTATTAAAAATAGATTAGTTTTCTGCGCGTTAGCAAATTGTGCAGTTATTAACTGTCTAGAAGAGTGTTCAACTTTGTGTTAAGTACCGATTATTTATATTCCTACGCAGCAAAAGATAATTATAGATATGTCTATCTTCTATTGGGTTAGTTGAATCCGGTACGAAATATTGGAGAATAATTAAGTAAGTAAGTACATTAAGTACAAAATTAAACGCAAGTAATGGACTTACAACGACTTATCTGCCATCACTTTTTCACTCCCCAAGGCCTTATTTCTAAACAACAATATTTTTCTCTTATTTCCTCGAATGGTAGCTTTCTCAATATCAAATTAGTCGGTGATCTAGCGTTTTTACCCGACTTGCATCTTAGTCATTTTGAGAAAGTCTCTTTTTGAGAAAGTCTCATTTTGCGAGTTTAAATTTTTTGTGAAACTGGTTATTATAATGTAGTTACAAAAGTATGGTTGGCAGCACTTCGTCACGTTTTATATTTAAATTGGTCAGTTTTTTTAGAAATTAGACAAAAAATGAATGATTCGTGGAGCATGAACGAAGTAATTTGATGATTCAAATTAACTTTTGCAAGTTACATACAAAACTTAAGTACTTTCTCTTCTTTCTTTCATTTTTAATAAAAAATAATGACTACCAACTCACTCATATCTGGATTTTTAACAACAAATTAATTATATTTATTTTAAGTAAGTGTACCTACTAAGGGCATGCAACTTGTTCGCTGACATTCCACCATAAGTAGTGAAAGCAATAAATTGGGGCTATTCCACTTGCCCCACTAGCCTCTCACTTTCATATCCAGAATATCTTTTACAGTAGGTGCAATGTGCAATCTCTTTTTAGTGTAAATATTATTAAATGAAGCTTTCTACAACCATGAAAGTTTGGATGTCTCTCTGTAAGATCATTTTATTAATATTATTGATCCGATTAAATGCTTTTTGAAATTGTATTTATTATCTGTTGCCGACGCTTCGCTTCCGTGAATCTTTGTTTGGCACAGCTCCTATTTTGGAGCAGTAGTTCCTAAGATTAGCGCGTTCAACTAAATAAACAGACTCTTCAGCTTCATAATAATTGACTGTCACCGTGGCGCAGTGGTTAAGGTGGTCGCCTCGCCACCATCGCCGTGCTGGGTGACGTGGGTTCGATTCCCACACGAGACAAATATTTGTGTGATTCATAGATATTTGTTTACACACAGATAGATAATATATAGACATATCTATAATTATCTTATTTGTTTACACAAAGTACACCCAGACTAGAAAGTCTGGGTGTACTTTGTGTCCGTTAGTTTCATGTTTGTAAAGCTCCCCGCGACACAGGGCTTGTTCCCTAGTGCGGGAGTTGTTTTTAAAAGAAAAAAAAAATAATATTAATTAAGTATATAGATTCTTGATGATAGAACCATCATCTTCAGGCCACTGTTCTCCACAATTGACTGTTTTAGTCGGCTGATGAACCTTTCCATATGTGTGTCCGTTATTTGCATAGATTTATTATTTGTTCCAGTTTGTTCCTATTTGTAAATTTGTACTTAAATGCTCCCACAACACAGGACTTGTTCTGTTCAGCTTCCATAGAGAGGGAATTGTTCCATTCGTGCGTTCGAATTAAAATTCGATTTCGTTATTTGTATAGGTATTTGTAAAGTTCAATGTTTGTCCCCTGTTAATGGGGGCATTGTTTTTTTTAAACAAACAAACAACAATTCCTCTTGACTACCAAGAATATTAAATATCAACTCCTGAAGTATTTATATATATATGTATTTATATATATATATATATAAATATATATATGCTAAGTACCTATAAATACTTCAGGAGTTGACTTAATAATACAATTATAAAATCAACTCCGTAAGAAAAAGAGAACGATTTTACAAATCACACAAGTAAAAGTGTGGTCAGTCATTTCTCTCAGAAAACCTTCTTTTTCTTTATAGAGCTTACCTAACAGATAATATTATATTGTGGTCTAGTATTTTGACAAATAACAGACACCCAAGGAACTTATAAGTTCTCTTTATAAGTTCCTTGCAGACACCTTGATACATTTTTTTTTAAACTTTCCATGGGATACAAAATTCAGCTATTTGTGAATGAAAGCTAGTTGTAGCTACGTACCTTTTTAGTTCTATAATCTATTTATTTTTAATTCCAATTACAAATTTGTATTTTTCTGTCACCAAAATACATGGTGACACTGTAACTGTCAGGCAATCTTCGTATTTATAATGCAAAGATACAAAGATAAATTAATATTAAAGTACTACATACAAAACAGTGGCATGGTGTAAAATGTAGGGATAGGTTATTCTCTTTGGTCTGGTGTTTAAATGGATACGATCGCTATAGTAGCGTGAGTCAGTTTTTTTTTGTCAAAGACTATACCTATTGGTAAGTGGCGCATTGGTTGAGTGTACGACTGCTGCTCAAGAAGTCCTGGGTTTGATCCCCGGTTGAAAATATTGTTGGGCATTTCTCTCTTGTTAATCTTTGGTGTAGCATAGGATGGCCCCCCACCAGTTGAACCGACTACATGATGTCAAGGTTGCGGGTGGCCGTTGGTTGAAGGCGGCACAGGATCGCTCGCGGTGGCGTAAATTAGGTGAAGCCTACCTATGTCCAGCAGTGGTCGTCGTTGGGCTGATATGATGATGGTTTCTTTGCCCAGATTTTGGAAATGTTAATAGCAATAGGTTCGCCCCTGTTACTTGGCAACCATAGCTGTCGAAATGTACCTAAGTGTAATACCTACACCTCTGCCCACCCCTTCGGGCATATAAGGCGTGATGATGCTAGGCAGCTACGTATTATAATAATTATGAATTTATTACAGTAGCTTATTTATCCGAGGTCGAAAACCCAGTTTAAGGTTTGAAAAGCAAAAATATATATTTAATACATACGCTACTAGTTTGAAGAATCCATATATTAAATATAACAACCATATTTTTTATAAAATGTCTGAAGAACTCGAAAATAATCTGACGCCAAGTGCGATTCGACAACCGAATACAATTTTAAATTCTAATGAACAAACTTTTATTGAGAACAAGAGTGATGATGAACACGAAAATGTATTAGTTGCTGACTGTACTTCTACAATGTATACATCGGAAACTGGAGTGAGTGAAGATTCTTTTTCAACCTCGTCCATTAAAATAGTAACCAGCTATTAATGTCAAGCAGTGCTGGCAAGGTTCTCCTCTCCTCTATAAAACCAAACTTTTCTGGGGTGAACTTCCTACAGCGGTGTTTTCTGAGCGCTACAACATGTCCTTCTTCAAACGAGGTTTAAAGAGAGCTATTCTCTCAAGGTAGGCAGAGGCTCGGCTGTGCCCCTAGCATTGCCAACGTCCATGAGCGGCGGTAACCACTTACCATCAGTTGGGCCGCTTGCTAGCCTGCCACTTTAGGCAATAAAAAAAACCAGTTTATCCATAGTTTCTTACCCGGCATTAATTAGAATGATGATCGCCGATGCATGGCAAAGAACGTAATTAGACATCCAAATATTACTTAAGTCAGCTCATTTTAAAAAAGCAAAGAGCATGTACGCCGTTTTAAATTATTTTAAGCTTAGGTAATAAGCTAGGGCTGTCAGACTTTCTGAATATCTGGGAATGTTCCAGTGTTTTATTTATACCTTTGCATTGTTCAGGTTGGTTTATTTGTTTGGTTGGTTGAACGCTAGGATCTCAGAAACCATTAAACTGATTTTCAAAGTTCTTTTAGTGTTGGATAGTCCATTTATCGAGGAAGGTATTTATAACATCACGCTACGACCAATAAAGCTGAGCAGTGGCCAAATAAAGAACGTCGGGAACGAAGCCCCGCGCGACTTCTATAGTAAATAAACCGGCATCGGCTGGCGGCAACCCTAGTGGCCCTCGAGAATAATTCTACCACAGATACATAATTTATAAGGTGTACCTATCTTAGACACAAGATGGACTTCTATCTACCTACGTGTTTACAATGCTGAAATATTTAATCATTATGAAACTTGAATTATAGAAAAATATTTTTTTGTAGTCAGTTCGGTTCTCACATAATAACAAAATAATATATATTTCCGTGTAATAAAAACACGGACATTGTTTGTACAGTTAAAGAATAAACTATCTACTAGAGCAAAAAAAAATTGTGGGAATTGCCGTAGGTATAATAAACTTAATAAACTCGTAAATATCATGTGAAATAAAATTCTGAACACAATAAGTTTTTTTTTACCACATTCACATAGCGCCATCTAGTCCCAAATTAAGCTATTATTTAAGCTTGTGTTATGGGTACTAAACAACTGATGTACCTATTACTTAAATACATTTTTTTGTACTTAAATACATACATATTGTAGATAAATTACACCCAGACACAGAACAAACAATCATGCTCATCACACAACGATTTGGCCTGTGAGGGAATCGAACCCGCGACCTTCCAGCTCAGCAGTCAGCGTAACTAGCCACTAGGCAAACAGGTCAGATTAATTTTAAACAAAACAAAAAACAAGCGCTTTTAACAATAATCAAAATGTTCACAGATACGTTCATTATTTTGCTGACTGTGTATTTATTAATTAAATAAAGAGTCTCGCGTCGTGGGTCAGGTCAAAACCAATTAAATACCTATACAAACAATTCATTGATTACATACATACATAATAATTATAAGTAAGTATATACCTTATATATATGATAATTTCAATAATTACAAAAGTAAGAAACGAAATACGAAAAACTTGTGTACAAAAAGGCAATACATAAATATTTAGAATAACTCACCAGTCACCTATCAAAACCGCTCCTTCGCCGCGGACAGATAAAAAATCCGATAGAAAAACACAAACTTTTTAATTAATTGTTGTATCACAGACTGTTATCACACGTGTATTCCGCCGCGGGCTGCTCTACACACTGAGAGGAAGGTGGGTTGCGACTTGCGAGAGCGGACTCCGCTCGATTATTACCTTCCACTTCTGTACCTACAGTACGAAACAGGTAATTCGGTATACAGGCATTGAAATTTACTTTACATAGTACCTATTATAAATATTAGGCTCACATACTTACTGTTTTAACTAACTTACTGGTTCAAGGTTTCAAGCAGTCTCCGTATTCGTTGATCCATTGGGCGTTAAGTGCAACTTAAGCGCGGTTGGGTCAACCGTAAAAACATAACAGTAAAGTTCTACAGCTAAAAAACCTCTTTTGTGCTAAAAATAATCTTGAATTAGGGTAGCCCACAGCAGATTCTTTAGCGACTGTAATAAGCATAAATTTAATTAAATAATTAGATATAGATACAGCACAGAACTGAAACTGCACCTATTTAGTAACCGCCTGACGGTATGGCAAAAGCAATGACCCGTCGAAGTTAATTGTTTTTTATATCGCACCTTCTGCATCTACATTGTAACTCAAGATTGTAACTATGTGTCGAATAAAAAAGTGTTTTTTTTTAGTTTCTTGTCAGTTTTGTTCAAGACTTTATCCTGCTAGGGCAAAATACATTTAGGTACTGACACAATTTTCCAGATAACCAGTTACCTACATTCATAATTTGACTTTCATCAGAGTTAGGTACTTTGTAACTTATATGAATAAATGGGACTTCATTTTACTTCATTTCAGGCTCATCACACTTAGGTAACATTTCTGGTCTAGTTTCAGGGACAATGTAGGAACATTTTAGTGCGGAATATTTCTCTCTAAACTTTGGGGAAAACAGCGTAATGTTAAATGCAGACGTAGACTTCTATGTAATTTGCCATGAGTATGTAATCATACTCATGGAAAATTATCTAGAAGTCGATTAACTGAATTTGAACGTAATTTTAATGCATTCATGTTCAGATGGTTACTTTTTAGAAAGTAACTAGAATGTAATACACCTACTCGTAGGTAAACGACCGCTCAGAAAGCATCGCAGTAGCATAGTTCTGTTAGCCAGATAATGTAGATAGCAGAACAATTTCTAACATGTTAATTAATTAGTACTTTCATGAAACAGTGTTTATGTCCAATTTTTAGGGATCCATAGCCAAATGGCAAAAAACGGAGCCCTTCTGTTTCGTCAGGTCCGTCCGTATGTCACAGGCAAACCGTCGCGATTCTATTTGATCAGGTTATAGATTCGGGACTTAAAGTGGATTTTATTTGTCTTTTCAATGGAAATGCATAAAAAGAATAGATGAAACACAAAATACCACATATTAACAAAATTTGTATAAAAAGAAAGGACATAAATCCAACTTCAATTTTGTCTTTTGAAACTTCAAGTTTTTGAACTAAACTAATTTGTTTGACCCATTGACAGTTTGACTTGACAAGTTGACACATCACATTGGTCATTAACACTTTGACAGACACTTTTGGAAAGTTTCAAACTATAAAAAGTTTTAATGTATATCAAAAAAAACTACTTGAGATTCAGTTGATTGAAATAATAATAATTTTGAATCACCTTGAACTTTGTGCAGTTTTTGTTGACCATATAAAAAACTATGATTGGAAGTACTCGGAATACCTATTCCAATTGCTTTAATGCAATAACAAGTTTGATATAAAACGACGACGACGCAAACAGAGGCCTAGCCTGCCTATCAAAATAAAGTTAGAAAGTTTGATTAAGTGCAAACTGGTGCCGAGCTCCTTTCACATTATTTCTCCTAGTGCATACTATAACGTCAACAAACTATGTAAAAGATCAGTTAAAATTTATTGACTACATCGGGATACACATCAAAATAAAAATAGTGTTCGAATTTGGTGTGTTTGTGCGTAATCCAATGAACTGGTTGCATTTATCTAGAGATGAGCGAGACAGACGATAAAAAAGCAAACATTGAGGTTAGTGCTATGTTTTTTTCCTGTAAAATATTATGAGAGGCACATAAGTTAAACTACGTATTACGAAGTCGCCAATAACCAGTTACAACAAACTTAAGCATTTATAAAATTAAATAATATTATGTACGTTATGGTTCTTATTATTAGTGGTATTTTGTGCTAATGATTTAATTCGTTTTATTAATATTCTTTAAAAATAAGCCAGAATTTATAAATTACTTTAGTTTCAAGGCGAAGGTCAGAACACGCGGCTCTTATTTTGGTGGTTAATTAATTCAATTTGACCTGTACTATGTGGGAAAGTTAGTCTTTTGTGTGTTAATTCTCATTATCAGTTGAAGATGCTATGTCATGTTCACACAATAGATTTAATTTGATATCAAGTGTCTCTATATATAGTTCAAGTGGTGTGTAGATATAATTTTATTTATGTGCATCAGGATGATGATATAAAAAGAAGGCTGTTTAAAGAATTTTAGTAACTGGTTTGTGGTCGAGAAGAAGAGAATAATTCAATTTTGGCTGTTTTTATTATAAAACAATTGAGTGTTTTAATCCTAGAATAGGGACTATATTTACCAAAGGTATTGCATTTGATAACAGTAAAAAGAAAATAAGACTTATCAGTGTTTGAATGTGTGGAGTGTTTATATTAATAAGGTATAGGTAATTTCACTTAAATAACTTACTAAGATATACTATATATACCTATATGTTTTGATCATGATTTTCCATTCAGTCATCGGTTATGGCCTGTTTGGTCAGGGGCGGACCGTGAGTTTGTGGAGCCCTGGGCTGATACTATTCTGGGACCCCTAGTCTGTACTAAAACTGCCATTTAAAAAAAAACTGGCCCAGTGTAAAGTAAAAGTAAATAAACATTTCTTAAACATAACTATAGGCATGATTTGTTTTATTCACTATGTTTTCTATTGGGACTGGGGGCCCCTTATATCCGGGGGCCTTGGGCTGCACCCCCTATAGCCTCTACATAGATCCGCCCCTGAGTTTGGCCAATTAATATATTTTCATCACTGATTAACGGTCAAATTTGTAATTTGGATGTGGAAACTGATTTAATTGAAATATATAATGGGAAATCTAGTAAAATAATAACATTTCAAGTAAAATTTGTTTTGCTCTCTTCATAGAGAAAAGGTGATCCTTGCCTAGCAGGAGAACATTAACGGGTTACTATTATCTCTTAACTAAGTATTTATAAAAATTTTCAGAGCAATAAACCGAGTAAAATATTCTACGGGATCATGGTCAACATGTTGAAACACTTCTTCTTCATCTTCCGGGCATACTTGGACATGTTCATTGATTTTATCTTTGGACTACTGTTCGAGGGCCAGCGGAAGAAATTGCCCAATTTGGAAAAAAAGCACAGCATTCTGCTGGAGAGTGCTGTGTCACTTGCAGAAAAGATTAGAAAAAAAGAATTGAAGTCTGAAGAGTTGGTTATGGTTTGCATTGAAAGGATTCGAGCTGTAAGTGTAATCAAAAATTCAAATTCTTTATTCATTTAAATTAAATCATGAGGTAAAACAAACAGCCAAAAAAGATGTCAGTAAATTTTACAAAAGCTAATTCGGTAACCAGCTTGAGCCATAAGAAAAGCTCAAAAGAAAGTCTTTCTAGTAGGTACAGAACTACAGAACTAAAAGACTATACTAGCTGAAATGATTAACTAATTAAATAATATAAAAAAAATCTAACATTAAGTTTTTGCGTCTAACAAAACCGGCGTTCTATGGCCACTCCCAATCCATAAACGTAAGTTTTATTTATTATCACAGGTAAATCCACTGTTGAATGCAGTAACCGATGAGAGATACGAAGCAGCAATAAAAGAAGCTCGTGAAGTGGACCGTATGATTGAGAATGGCTTGTCCAAAGATGACTTCAAGAAGAAACCATTTTTAGGTAAATTATAGTATAGTGTTTATATAAAAAGTAGTGGTAGCTGAATTAGAAAGTTGTTGAATTGAGGTTTGAGTTTACTGTCGAACAACAATACCAATGTATGTTGTTCATCACTCGCTGTGGTGGGAATTAGGTGCGGCCTATGTTCAACAGTGGACCTCATTGGGCTGATATGATGATGATGATTTCATGTTGTTAAATTTTTATGTAGTCAAATTACTCATCTGCTTATGGTGCAGAAATACATTTTTAGGAAACCCAATGATCTCCTAGGTGTAATTATAAATACTAAGAGTACGTCTGATCAATCAAGGGATGCTGCTACTGCTATGGACTTCTCAAAGCTTATCAGGTTCCTTAGAAATGAAAAGTTCAATCTTTTCTTGTTACTCAGCAGCTAAATGACATTAATATTTTGTATCATATCTACTCCTTTTTCGTGGTCATTGGATGCAGATACAAAATCGCTCGCTGCGGCTCGCTGTGGCGGAGGTTACTCGAGGCTGATGATGATGAGTCCTTTTTCGTAAGGATAACTAGGGTTAATGTAGGTGATTTCAAATATAACGCGCAGGGTCACTAACCCCAGTGGCGCACCTTTCCATTGACTGCAAGTGCACGCCATTTTCCGAGTTAAAGTGGCTGTAGTCAGATATAATTATGGAAATATTTTTCTTTGAAAGTGACCGCTCTAGTTGTGAGGCGAGCTGTGAAATAGAAAGTTACAATTATATAATTTAATATCTCTAATTAAGAAATTGTAAAGGTGAATGTACGTTAACAATACCTTCCGTACTGTTTGAGTTGTTTTATTATTTACAAATTTGTTCTAAAAAACTTCAAACTAGTTTTATGAATGTAAACATATAAAAATATTTCATTATTATTATATTGGATAAGAACGGAATATTCTAGAAAATTAATAACAAAACGTTACATTATTATACCAAATGTTACGTAGGGATGCCCCGAATACAAACAGTTCTAGCCTTCCCTCTGATTCAGCGACTGATCTGCCCCTTATGACCCCGTGTACTGTTTGCAGGCGTCCCATTCACAGCCAAGGAGTCTCACGCCGTGTGCGGTATGTATCACACCCTAGGGCTGGTGGCGCGGCGTCACTTGCGCGCCTCAGAAGACGCCGAGTGTGTGCGCTTGTTGAGAGAGGCGGGCGCCATACCTGTAGCTGTTACTAACGTGCCCGAGGTCAATAAGTGGTTTGTAATTGTGTTTTAATAATTTAATTATCTGAAATTCCTAATATAATGTGCCATTAGCTACAGGTGACAAAGAGACGCACGCTGTGGGCTATATTAGGTGAGGACTACGTCCAATATTGATTATAAAGGTTGATATGATGACGATGATAATTTTTGACATTGCATCCATTTTTAAAGATAATTCTCGCTGTATAGTAGAGGGTCCGTTTATGAGAAATCTTTGAATTGTTCCCTTTATGTCGAGCCGGATACCTTGTCTTGCTGCCCTATCAATTATCATCAGTAGACAACCCACTCGCAACATAATTTTTAAACGTACAAAATTTGATATAAAATATATTTTGACCAATAAACAGATGGGTGCAGAGCACTAGGTAAGGCCCTGTGTACTAACTTATTAGTTATTATTATCGTTCGTACATTTAATCAGGACGGAGACCCGGAACATGGTGTTTGGGCAGACACGCAACCCCCACCACACGGGACGTACGACGGGCGGCTCCAGCGGGGGCGAGGGCGCGCTACAAGCTGCTATCTCTGTACCTATATCATTATGTAAGCATATTTTTGTACCAACACTAAACTTATTAACTAACAAAACATAATTGTATAGAACTAGTGAATGTATGACAGATCTTAAAATCTATATCTATACTAATATTATAAACTTACTTACTAATTGACTGGCCTGTTGGTCTAGTGGTTAGTGACCCTGACTGCTAAGCCGGAGGTCGTGGGTTCGATCCCCACCCAGGACAAATCTTTGTGTGATGAGCATAAAGGTTTGTTCTGCGTCTGGGTGTAATTTATCTATAATATGTATGTATTCACAAAAAAAAAAAATGTATTTAAGTAGTATATCAGTTGTTTAGTACCCATAACACAAGCAAATATAATTGCTTAATTTGGGACTAGATGGCGCTGTGTGAATGTGGTAGAATATTATTATATTATTATTATTATAAAGCTTTACCCCTTATTACAAAATACGGACTAAGCATTAAACCAGGTTTAAATTGACAACTTTGACACTAAAACAATGGCTTATGTCAATTTAAACCTGCTTTAACCAACATTTGTAATAAGGGGGGGGGGGGGGTAGTTTGTTTGTTTGAACGCTAGGATCTCAGGAACTACTGGTTCGATTCGATTTGAGCCTATTTGTCAAGGAAGGCTATAGGCTATATAACATCACGCTACGGCCAATAGGAGCTGAGCAGTGGCCAAATAAAGAACGACAGGAGCGAAGAATAATAAAAGAAAGTGTATAATGTACAGTCAGCAACAAAAATAGCTGAACATATTATCCATAATTTCAAAACGCAACGCTATACATGCGTTTAGAAATTAAGAGCTACAAATGACACAAACAGACACACAGATACGTCAAACTTATAAAACCCCTCTTTTTGCGTCCGAGCTTTAACACTAATCCCCAGTTTTGAAACCGAGACGTCTCAACCCACCCCTTATATTAGTACAATTTTTTTGTTGTCTCAGGTTCTGATATCGGCGGCTCGACCCGTATGCCCGCCTTCTTCTGCGGACTCTACGCACTCAACCCTACAGCCGGATACACGAGCTTAAAAGGTAACGTATTTTAAACGATAGATATCTTCTATATAAGAGAATGTAAATACCAGACAAATCTCTGCTCCACTACTCTAGTCTACCTCAGTCATGATGTGTTCAGTATTCAATAATTTTACATTTTATTATTTTTGTGCCTATTTATAATTATTGTGACATACACTGATATTTGACACTATATACTAAATCAACCTTTTATTAAAATGCTTGTAATATAATATTCACTATCAAATTTTAAATATTGTATGCCCAAAGGGCGGGACATAGCTGTTCTTATAATTATCATTAAACTGTAACATCTGTATTTTGTACCTACCTATGATCCACAATAAAGAATACTATAAATAAATGTATGTGTGTATGTTCACCTCAAGCTCGAGAACTTATTCAATTCACCACCTTTGTTAGAGATATAAGATTCTTACCATTCAATTGATCGATGCCATAAAAGTACAGCTTGTTATTTTTTAGATTTTAGCTAGCTGGTACAGCTACATAGTCAGCACACACACACACACACACACATGCTCACACACACTACTAATGGCGACTGTAACACAGTTTATACTAGCACAGTCGTCAACGGTGACTTCTTTTACTTATTTAATAAATAAATAAAAAAAAATATTTATCATAAATAGTACACAATTAATTACATAATTGTTAAGATTAATTAGATAAGGTACAATAATGTTTGGTAATGGTTGATGATGTGACTTGCAGGCTCAACACTTCGCTCTGGACTCGACCCGACGATAGCGTCGATAGGTTTCGTCTCCCGACACTGTGAGGACCTCTTACCTCTCACCAAGATCGTGGCGGCGGACAAGGCACAGGAACTGAACCTTGACCGAGTCGTTGATGTTAAGGTTAGTACTACCCTGTTATGGAAAAATATTGAATAATAATAAGTATATTGTTTATAAACCAACCTAAACACCTACAATAATTAATAATTTTCAACCACATTCACACAGCGCCATCTAGTACCAAATTATGCAATTATATTTGCTTGTGTTATGGGTACTAAACAACTGATATACTACTTAAATATATTTTTTTGTAAATTAATATATATTATAGATAAATTACACCCAGACACAGAACAAACCTTCATGCTCATCACACAAAGATTTGTCCTGGGTGGGGATCGAACCCACGACCTCCGGCTTAGCAGTCAGGGTCACTAACCACTAGACCAACTGTCCAGTCAAAAATTACTACTAATTATATTATACACTAATTGCTATTTTAATTTATCAGGCACTCGTAATGTGGCTATTTAGTTGTAACAATACCTACATAATATTTTTTTAATAATGTCATTGTACTAATTTGTAAGGGACACTAATGGAATACACGTAACCTTACTGATCCAGTTTTAGAATTTTATATTTCCTGCCTATATCAGTATCTATCCATAATATGAAGTCATTGTAACGTAATTTGTTAGGAAAAAAAAATCTTATTATGAATCGACTAAATTTAGGTCTCTAGTCACCTATAAGTGACTATATAGACCAAAGTTTAACCGATTCGTTGTGATGCCCATTTTGAAAGAAAGAAAGAAAGAAAAAACGTTTATTTGAACACGCAAGACCCAAAACACAGTACACAAATTCAAACACAAAAATTAGAAAAACATTACATAGAAATACATACAAATAACAATAAAATTACGCATATTATCTCACGGTTCAAAAAGGTGTCCAGATCAGCTGCATTTGTCAAACACATAATATATAATGTGCTTGACGCTGATTTTCATCTGGAACCGTCGTTCCGTGCCGATTAGATGAAATGCAAAGAAAATAATAATTAAAATAAAGAATCATTTTCACAAACTTCTATGGTGGTTAACAAATATTTCGCGACACGACTGTCATATCTAGCGCTAAAGAAGTTGATGGCACGTCTATTATGATATCAGTCATGTAAAAGAAGCCAGTTTATATGATTTTTTTGGCTTATTTATTTCAAAACTTTAACAACGAACTTATAATAATATAACATTTAATTCAGAAAAGTATTCCATAATTTTAATAGACAATAATAGATATTAAAATAAATACAATAAATTAAAAATTAAATTAAATTAAAATGTGTTAGTATACAATGCCTTACATCTGTTGGTATATGCAACTACATATATAAAGGAAAATAATTAATGGCACCTCCCTGTTGTGCCGTCTGCAATGAATCGGTTCAGAATGTACTTGTAAACAAAACATCGGGTCGCTCTACGTACGTAGGCAAGTACGTATATATAATATTTACGTACCATTGTTATGGTAGAATGTGTTGGAACTATTAATATGTAACACCATTGTAACCACATTTCTAGTAAATAAATGTATTTCTATTTCTATTTCTATACGACCAAAAAAATTACTTATAAATGATATTTTATTTTTATTTTATACTTTATTGCACACAAAGAAAAGAAAACATACAAATAGTCTTAAAATCTAAATAAGTATGTACAAAGGCGAGCTTAACTTATATTTGAGTTCTCTAACAGCAAACCTTAGAGTGGTAGAGGAAAGAAGTAAGAATTTGAGAGTAGGTATAAAGAGGTGTACAACTGAAAAGAGAAAAAAAAATGTAAAAATAGAATAGAGAATGTTGAGATGTTTTGTTAAGTTATAATAAATATTTCAGAAACTGCGCTACTTTTACGTGGAGAAGTCAGAAGATCTTCGAGTGAGCCCAATATGTCAGGAACTCAGAGATGCCATGACCAAGTACGTATCAAACACGAACAGATTCCATGTACGGCTGTCTAAGTTAGGCTGTTTAGGCAGCACCGAACTGTTCTTTCGTATGCTTCTGTCCTTTACTGTCACGTAGAAACGTTATTTATTAAAGCGAGATAGAGTAATTGTCTATGCCCTTGATCTCAAGATAAGACGGTCCCAAGTGATATGAAGTAATAGAACAAGAAAGCAGTACAAAAGAATGGAAAATTTTAATAAGTACATATCGCACTCACAGTTCAAAAGTGTTATAAGATGAGAAATGCCGCTGGACAATTTTGGACCTTACTGTTATACACACAAGATGGAAGTTGCAGAGTAGACATTTCTCAACTTATATCTGTTTTACATTGGTAGTGCAATATAAAATGTGCTGTCATTATGGCTGTTCGAGTTCAATTCCGTTCTGCAGTACTATTGTGCATTTGAAAGAAAGAAAAAACATGTCATGTATTTTGGTAACACAAGGCACAAACAGAACACAGATAGATTATTCATAATTTCAACCCATAAACGTCCCACTGTAGGGCACGGGTCTCCTCCAAAGAAAGTGGTGGGAATTTAGCCTATTATACCATGCTGGCCAGACGGCTTGGTATTGTTTCCAATTTTCCTTTTCTCGCAGTGCTATTGTCTGCATAAGGTACTATATACTCCCTTAGTCGTGTTCTACGACCCACGGGTTGAGATGGGGTAATGATATTATGTATTCTTAATCCGTCACTACACGGAGATAGACATTATAGTCACAATGATCGATGATGATGATGTTGATCACGTCCACTGCTGAACATAGGCCTCACCTAATTTACGCCACTGCGAAATGTCCTGTCGATGTCGATGTTGATCAGTAAATTATTATTTACAGAGTAATAACCCTGCTAACAGATGAGGCACCATCGACCGACCGAGCTCCCAAGGCCTTCTACCACCCCGGGTTCAACTACATGCTGTCATTATGGCGCTACTGGATATCGAAGGAGTCAGAATCGTTTGCCAAAGCACTCACTAATAATATGGGTGAAGCTAAATTTATCTACGAGTTTCCAAAGAAGGTATGTGTCGTATAATCCTAATTTGGTCTTATATAATAGCATGCACCGCATGCAATGCGATGGTGGCTGAATGGATAGGGGACCGGCGTGCAAATCACGCGGTCCGAGTTCGATCCCGACCGCCAGTACCAATGTGGATTCCACTTTGTGGAATTTACATGTACTAGTCAAGTGACTTACCATCTGCTAACGGTGAAGGAAAACATCGTGAGGAAACCTACATATCCTAGAAGTAATTCTATGAGTATGTCTGATCCACCAACCCGCACTAGGCCAGTGTGAGTGGATTATGGCCTAAACCCTCTCAACTCTCTAGTTAGAGGAGAGGAGACCCGATCCCAGCAGTGGGTCTAAATGGGTTGCTGTTGATGATGATGATGATGATGAATAGATGCACCATAAATTGAAATGTTATTGGATTTGTATTTCCTTTTGGTCGCACTACTAAGGAATGAAAAAAAAGAAATTACATTTCAGGTAGTAATTAATGAAATTTTATAAGCAGGGGCTCAATCCTGCCGGGGTTCTCTTATTGTAATTCATTATTATTGTTTCAGCTACTAGGCATGTCAGACTACACAATAGGAGCCATCTTGAAACTAGCCGATGACCAGATCATGCCCGCTGTCAACAAGGAGTGGGCTGAGAAACTTACTTGCGAACTTAAAGAAGAATTAATTGTAAGTTGATGATTTCATAGTTTTTTGTATTTTCATAGAACTGATGTTATTTTCCAAAATCAAGGTAGTCTAAGGGAGAGATTCACAGTCGTGACTCTACAACAAAGGCGTCTTTCCAAAGTATACTTTGAACGGCGAAGTTTACTTTACGTTTATTGAAATTCATAGACAGTTTCTTGACTTTTTGAGTTGAGTTTTCTTGACTAAATTATGCAATGGGTAATTCGAAAGTAGGATAATGAGAATTAATTACTATGCTATTATAAATAATTCACCATCTCTACTACAGTAATGTTGTGCCCGACAGGGTCCATAATTGATTCTATGTATATACTTGTAACACCTTACAAAACATTGTGGAAAGCAATAATGAATTGAGAATTGACTTTTCTAAGCAAGGTATGAACCCAAAGTGAAGCACGTGCAGAGACAGAGATTGTTACGTACGTTTACATGTCCATAGATAAAACAACAACGTCATACGTCAAATCAGTATATGAAAGTGACGTAAAACCCGACTAAAATAAAATGTCGTTTGATTTGTAGAAAACATTGATAAGGTAAAGGTCTACAGTAATCGTCCGTATTTTAATGCAAAGCATACTTTGCGGCCAAAGTCGCCAATATCGTCAACTTCGCCTACACTAAGCAAAGTATGGTTTCGGAAAGTATAGTAAGGGTTTGACAGGACTGTGAAACATAATTTTGGTTGAAAGTTGAACTTTCCCTCAAAGTAAAGTCAAAATACGGTTTGTGAATCTCGCCTTTTGGTACTCCTTGTGACACTAGCTATCCGGTAGTGAAAGTCACGTTGAAATCGTTTCAGAGTTTATCTCAAACAAAGACAGATATAGACAAATTGCGTTTTTGTTATAAGTAACGTACCATCGACAAAGTTTAAGCATGATCAGTTTTGAACACAATTCGTTTGCAAGCCGTAAGCGTAGTACCTCGCTCGCCCGTTACGTTGTTCTCCAATGAGACAATACCATATTTTAAGACAAAGCCCTTTTTTCTTGTAAAACTCTTTGTTTTAATTTTAATTGTTTTATGACTTTTATGTGGTGTGGTGGTCATGCGTGAACTTTTTCGACTGTACATGTCTATACTTATTATTTAATATTATAAAGATGTAGAGTTTGTTTGTTTGGGTGCACACTATCTCAGGAACTACTGGTCCGATTTGAAAAATTCTTTTAGTGTTGGATAGCCCATTTATCGAGAAAGGTTATAGGGTATATATATCACGCTAGGAGCTGAGCAGTGGCAAAATTAGGAACGACGGGAGCAAGGCCCCACGCCACTTCTAGTTACATATATGGCCTGTTGGTCTAGTGGTTAGTGACCCTGACTGCTAAGCCGGACGTCGTGGGTTCGATCCCCACCCAGGACAAATCTTTGTGTGATGAGCATGAAGGTTTGTTCTGTGTCTGGGTGTAATTTATCTATAATTTGTATGCATTTACAAAAAAAATGTATTTAAATAGTATATCAGTTGTTTAGTACCCCTATAACTGCTTACTTTGGGACTAGATAGCGCTGTGTAAATGTCTACCACATTTACACAGCGCTATCTATATTGATATTATATTATTATTATTATATATTTTTTATTTGTTGCCAGAAATTACTAGGTGACGACGGTGTGCTGCTGTTTCCGTCGGCCCCAGCGCCGGCTCCGTACCATTTCACCCCAGTGCTACGCCCCTACAACTTCGGCTACTGGGGCATCTTCAACGCGCTCCAGTTCCCTGCCGCACAGGTACATACTGTTTAAACTTCATACACAATACAAATTACAAATACATTTATTCACAAGAATTATGGTACATAGATGGTTATGTTGAAGTAGATAGTCCAGCACATTCTACCATAAAAATGGTGCGTGAATATTGTTGTACAATACAAAAATAAAAAATGATGTAATTAATAAATTATGAATTAAATATATAGTCCGGGATCCCTGGTCCAATTTTTTTTTTATTACTATCAAGCAAATTTTTCGTGATTAGCTTCATTTCGACGAGACGCCCAATAATTTCGTATTCCAAAAGTTTGATTGTTGTAGCTAGCAGACATATCAAGGGTATACCGGACCGGGAAGGAAATACTGGGATAACGTACCACGTAATTTGTAGGACAATATGACTGTTCACTTACATAAATATCCTCCTGGGATCCTGTACTAATACTGAATAGATGATAATTAAGTAATGTCAAGAATTAATATTGTGTCATCATTACAACCTATAAATATCTCACTGCACATTGTGGAGCGAATTCAACCTATTAGACCACGCTGGCCAGACGGGTTGGTATAGGGTTTTTTTTCGGATTTTCCTTGTCTCGCAGTGCTCTTGTTTGCTTTAAGATCGCCTTTTACGACACCCACTGGTTGAAATGGGGTAGTGAAATTATGTATTCATAATCCATCACTACGCTGACAATAATGTATCATCATCATCATCATCATGATCATAATCATATCAGCTCAAAGACGTCCACTTTTGAACATAGGCCTCACCTAATTTCCGCCACAGCGAGCGATTTTGTGTCGCCCGCAACACGAAACGACGACCCAAAAAGTAATCAATATTGAAATCACGAAATATGACAATACTAAATTGCGACGTTGTCACTCATATTGCATAAACTCTCTTCATTACATAGTATAAAACAAAGTCGCTGTCGCTGTCTGTCCGACCCTATGTATGCTTAAATCTTTAAAACTACGCAACGGATTTTGAAGCGGTTTTTTTTAATAGATAGAGTGATTCAAGAGGAAGCTTTATAGGTATAAAATACATACCACGCGGGCGAAGCAGCGGGCGGAAGCTAGTTTAATTATATAAAGCTAAAGAGTCTGGATGCAGGCCGCATACAACCGGCCCTATTGGAAATCTCTTGAGGAGGCCTATGTCCAGCAGTGGACTTCCTGATCCCGGCTGATACGATGATGATGATGAAAGAATTTGTTTGTATGTTTGTTTGGTTTTGGTGACTGGTCCAGTAGTTCCTGAGATAAACGCGTTCAACAAGAGTCTAAAGCGCTTCTCTTCTATCGAATATTATTATGATGTACCTATTTAAATAAACACGTCTGTTCCAGATCCCTCTAGGTGTAACAGCGGATGGTCTGCCCCTCGGCATACAAGCGGTGGCGGCTCCGAAACACGACGCGCTGTGTGTGGCCGTCGCACAACACGTGGGCAAAACCTTCGACGGAGTTGTACCGCCCTGTAAAATACCGTGTTAGATATACTGTGTGACACTAGGTTTTATACAGGGTGGAATTTTGTTATGTCACCTGGAGGGAAAGTACTTTGAATACTGAAGATAGATCATTATATTCAAAAGAAACATTCCTTTATTTTTAAAAAGAAACAGAACTACATTTAACGATTTCCGGAAATTTGCTTGCGTATAGCAAGCAAATTTCCGGAAATCGAACCAGCTAAAATTCCAAAAAGTAACATCCTGTGATTGTTTGGCGTTCACCGATAGGGTCAATCATAAGGATCGAATCTCTCTAACAAACGTGGTAAATTAAATACAAACAAAACCATAAAATCTTAACTTCTAAATTCAATTTTTCTAAATTAAAAATAATTCAATTTTTTTTTTAAAAGAGTGGCGTGAGTTTCTTGCCGGTTCTTCTCATAGCTCCACCCCGTCAGCGAACTGGTCGTAGGCAAATTTGCTGACACTACTTTTCGGATAACCTGTTACATTCTTGTGACTTTCATAAGTGTTATAAGTGTTAAAAATTTTGAATGCTGTTGTGTTTATTTAAAAAAATAAAGAAATGTTTCCTTTGAGTAAACATGTCTATCTCTAGTATTAAGAGTACTTTCCCTCCAGGTGGCATTATAAAATTCCACCCTGTATACGGTAGATGATTTATTTCGAACTGTTAGTCGTCGCATTTAAATAAAAAAACCACATAAATATAAACTTAATAATGTTTGCAAATATAGAAAAACTGAAAAACTGTCAAATGAAATCTTTTAATATAATATTTAAATTTAAGATATTGAAATATGCAATAGAATGAAAAGAAATAACTTAAGTTTAAATTATATTGTGAACTGGTGGAATATGAGAATCTGGTTTATAATGTAACAGTTTTTTTTAACCTTTTGACCGCCACGTCAAATCGGTATCGCCGTGTCTTGAGCGCCAAGCTTTTAAAATACAGTACATTTTTGACGTGCCATGCCGTCATGGGTGTGGTGAGCACATTTTCATTATACGTGTATAGACGTCTCTGGCGTTCAAAGGGTTAATTGGTGTCATATTTCGTGGTTTACGATTTTTATTATTTAAACGCAGCTATTTTTTTTAAATATTTTCAATTCACTTTTAATAAGATAGTAAAAAAAAATTCAAAATATTTTTTATATGTTGTATATTCGTTTATAAGCGACAATCTCAAAAACTAAAGTCCGATTGGATCTGTTGTGGATGTGTTAATACTATATGTGGCAACTTCTGCTTTTGCATTTAGAACTCTATGGAAGAAGGGATTTGAATGAAAAAAAAAGGGAAAGAAAAAAAAAAAAGTAAAGATTAACAACATAATATTTTGTGATGTTTGTGTTAAATATAAGTACATATTATACTTCTAAATGTAATCTAGTGTAGATATAAATATTGTTATTCTTTAATTTTCTAGAAATGTTACTCTATAGGTCAGATTTGATACAAATTCTAAAGTTACAAAAGAAAAGAACATGCAATTCGTCTTGCAGTAGACCCGCCGTAATCTGACAAACATTTTGCATTATACAGGGTGTATACGACGATACGACATTAAATGACAAGGCAGCCAGTGTTAACCCTTATAAACATATTCTAATATAAATTATTTAAAAAATAAGAAAAAAAAAAAGCTACACATTATTTAAAGTCGAAAAATTTAAGAATTTAAAACTACACATTATTTTTCTATCATGACGTTTTCGACATAACGACTACAACAGTGCGGAACAGAGTAAGAGATAAGATAATATGAAAGAGTCAGAGATATTTAAATGAATTGAATGACGTAATGACAACATACGATCAACGTAAATACCTACAGGTTGTTTAAAACTGTGAACAACTATGAAATAAAGAAAGTACATTTGTGTCTAAACTATTGCAATTTTCTGTTTAATTTTTTTGGTATAGCCTTCTAACATCACATGCTACACGTGGTTTCATTTAATGTCGTACCGTCGTATACATCCTGTATAGTGGCATGTTGGATCACTACATAAGATATATAGTTTGTCGGATTACAAGGGGTTGTTGGATTGCCGCTCATCTACCATATTAGCTACGAAATCAACAGTATTTAAAAAGAAACTTGGTACCTAATTTGTTTCATGGTTGTCCTGAAGGTTCCTAGTTTGCGGCTAATGTTGATGAAACAAATTTAAATGTTATAGGTTTTTCAGCCTTTGGTTTAAACCAGCACCTTTACCGCCTGATGATTATAACAGGGTATTTTATACCCCGGTTTGACACTATAATTATTGCAGTGTATCTTTGAATCGAAATAATAAAATCATATAATCATGGAATAGATTGGTCCTGGGTTTAGTCTCTTAATAGCATTATATACAGAGCATTTTATCATAATATCGGAAATAGTAAAATTGCGCGTCGAAGAGGATTCACTCAGACTCAGTTGTATTTAAATTTAAAAGTGGACTGTTATACTAAAGTTTTACTGCCGCAAATTACAATATTATAGTTCCGAGCAAACATGGTCAACCGTTTTGGATGAAGAGAGAAGCTGGAGTGTCGTTCCGAAGCTTGGTGATGTCATCGCCGCCGCCGACCTCATTGGCCGCCGGCTCGAAGACGTAATCGCTCCGTTGTTGGGTTCGATTCCCAACACGCGGTAAATAATAATAACGCTTATTAGATGCTGGAAAAATGTGGGTGTAAAACACCTTTGCCTTCTCCTTTGAGGAAAAAAGCATGATCTGTTGTATGAACTTGTATGCAAAGTGCTAATAATACCTATATTCGAATTAGACACCAACATAAAATGAAGTCGTTAATAATTAAAAAGACTGATTTATTTGAAATGTATAAAAATATTATATTTGTTGGTGAAGGCTTACAGAAACTGTTAAATAAATGTAAATCTTTATATATGTGTTTTATTTAAATAAAATACAAGACGTTTGGATAGAAGTAGAAGGATGGAAACACGTGAAAGAGATTCGCTTGTCACAGTATAAATATAATTACATACAGTATTATAACTTCGGACCTCTCCTTGAAACAATAAAACGTAAATTATGAATAATACCTACAGCCGCACGGTACGTTAAGATGCGATAGGGCTGGCCGCCTAGAAGAATATTTTAATTTCATCTATCTACTTGAGTTTCTTTCTATATAGAATATATTTTTTTTTATTAAAAAAATGGAATACGTTGTGAATGAAATAGGACTATGATCATATAGAATATGTTCAATAAAATCTCATGTTTTTTTTTATAAGTAGGTAATGACTACGAGACTTCTATCACCTGTACGAGACTTCTACCTATAACAAACGTCTTCTGGAATCTTTGTAGAGGTCTCGTAGACGTCTGTAGAAGTTTCATAGAGGTCTCATACAGGTCTCGTAGTGTAGAAGTCTTGTAGAGGTGATGTTTATAGATATATAAACATCGCGCCAGACAATTCTAAAGTCCGAAACGGTTTTTTTTAGTTTTAATTTTTAGGTTGACCTTTATTTTTTTTATTGTTGATTATTTTGTAAAGCATGCTTCGTAAACTTTTTCTAATATTCTGTTTCTTTGACTGTCAAATTAGATGCCAATATTAAGGTTTCTAATTTGACACCTGTCGCCTGACTTACTTATTTATAAATTGACTCAGCTGCTAGCGGAATGTAAATTATGTTCGGCACAAGGATGTAAATTTTGAAATGTATATTGAAGCAGTATTTTGAAAGTAATAACATAATTATGCACCTTGTTGTTCACCGTACATTTGTATTATATTCCGTACATAATTAAGTAGATACTAACTTTGAACTGAGGTGTAGTGCTTGGAAGCAAGTCTTGGGAGACATGCCTTGCTTTTAATCAGTCGCTATCGTACTTCATTAGGCAGGTCTATGTTTAAAGTCAAATCAAACTCATTTAATTTGACGATTTACTTAATAATTTAGATCAGCTGATGATACTTATGTTGAACATTGTTTCTTTTTAATATGCCTGTATCATCGGACTGCTGAGCAAATAGCTGCCCCAGATCTTTGCCCTACTGTCTCTGTCCAGCCGTATTCCACCAGTCCTTCCCATAGGAATCTTTGTCGCCACATCAACGTTTCTTAGGCGTGCCCCGGTGACGACGCCTATGAACATTATTTATAGAACGATGCAAAATTATAGTAAATTTTTCGATCGTTATAGCTTTAAGGTTAACTTGAGCCATGAACAGAGCTGGCAAGAAACTCAGTAATTGCCAGATCATTATAATTTCAATATTCAACTAGAATTACTCATTTAAAGGTCTTAACTTATAAAAATAATATTTTTTTAGTTAAGATGTGATCTAAATTAAATTGCCGTCCCTGCAAACCATGTGTGTTGACATCCGGATATGTTTCGATAATATAATAGACTGTATTTTTGGAATATTCTTTTGTTGGCGGAATGAAGAAATACCAGAATTGGAATTTAAGCACGGTATCTTAATGGAAAGCGCCGTGACTCTAGCCACCATGATAAAGAAGAAAGAACTCAAGTCTGAAGAATTAGTGACAGCTTGTATCGAGAGAATTAGACAAGTACGTGTTGATGACGTAACGTAAATGTAACTGCCAACAAATATCTTGACCATATTGCAATCAGTGTCTATTATCATCTCAGAATTGGTGAATATTGGTTAAGCACATTTTAAGATGTTTATTGAGTATTTTACTCCATTTCAGAAAAAACATCGAAATTTGCCATTCGATTTGCAATTCGTCGCGTTAGCGAAATATTCATACATCCAGGGTAGATCAATATCTCCTGAAATCATTGAGTGGGACGGGATTTATTGTGCTTACGTAAAACGAAAACTCATTTTACGTTGATGTTTATCAAATTAGTTGTGTCATACTAATATTCAAGGGCGGTAGTTAAAATTTTTTTAAGCGGCGATGGTGGTAAACAAGATTACGACCCGCCTGACAGTAAGCTGTTACGAACGCCTGCAATATCAGGTGCATCACATACGCATTGTCGGTCCTTTAAAACACTATCTAATTTACTTACCATCAATAGGCCGTTCTCGCATAGGTACTACGTTCAGCAATATAACAAAACGTTTGCCAGGTGAATCCGGTAATAAACGCAGTGACAGACGAGAGGTTCAACGCAGCGTTACGGGAGGCTCAAGTCATAGACCAAGCGATACAGAGTGGACAGGCACAGGACAAACCATTTTTAGGTAAATTTTCTTTAAATTACGGTTAGAATTTTAGATTAATAAATACTTGTAGATAAAATTTGCTCTTCTGCGTTCTTGAAACCCGAAAAAGCTTTAAAGTCTGGCACGAAGGTCTTAGATACGAACTTTTACATTCTGTTAAAATCTTGCCTCACAGATAGAATATTTCAAGTAAGTGAATCTGATGAAACCATAAAATTCTTCATAAAAAAACAGGTGTAGGTACCTCAAGGCTCAGTTTAGGTCCAGTTATGTATGATGCGTGCATGATTGCGGATTGATATGCGGCCACAAGTAACTAAGTTCAGAGACTAAATGCTGTTACGAACGTGCTTCAAATATGAATGATTCAAGCTAGTACAACAAAATAATTAAAGTAAAATAGTACCTAATTAAAGAAATAGAAATAATAAATGCCTAGGTAGGGTCTACTAGACATACAAGTGGATACCTACATATTTGTTACTGTTTCACGCAGTAACTATAGAATGGATTTCGACAAAACTTTTCGGTAGCAAATAGCTTATTTAATTAAGTATTGTTATGTCGGCATAGCATGAGGTACAATAATTTATCCTGGTGATGGATTCGTAGGTCAGACAGGTGAAAGCTTGTAATTAAATATAAGACAGAAAATGAAAAGTATTGTATGACATAACTAGTAGTAAAAAAATAAATTACCAAACCTTACCACCGGTAGCCAAGTTTCATGGGCATTTGGAACTGAATTGATTTTGCAGGTAAAGCGAATTGGACATTTAATTTAGTGAAACGTTTCATTAAGCGTCTATTTCAGGCGTTCCATTCACTGCTAAGGAGAGCTACGCAGTAAATGGTATGTTGAACACGTTGGGGATCAAAGCGAGAGAGAATATACGGGCCACTGATGATGCAGATTGTGTACGTCTTCTTAAAGAAGCAGGCGCCATACCTGTCGCTGTTACCAATATACCGGAGCTTTGTAGATGGTGACAATTTTATATGTATAGTATAAAATATTTGAATATTTAGTAAAAAAAAGCCTACTGCCCTGGGCCAGGGTAGACTAAATTACATTCAAATTTAATTTACAGCGTTTACTCGTTACCTATTGATAATACTGTCTCGAATACGGTGTTTGCTACTTTCCCTTTCATGAAATACAGTTGTAAATTTATATAGATGAGTTTATCATGCGTACCATTTAAAATTTAGATTTTATACATATTTCTTTTAGGATAGAAACTCGCAACATGGTATTTGGTCAGACTAAGAACCCGTACCACATTGGACGTACGAGCGGCGGGTCCAGCGGAGGGGAAGCGGCGCTCCATGCATGTATCGCCACTCCAATCTCACTGTGTAAGTGAAAACTTGACGCTTAATTTGACATTCATAGTTTACGGCTGGGAACGCGGAATAAAAAAATAGATATTTTTATTATTGTACCTGCAATCTTTATTATTTAATTATATAAAGCTAAAGAGTTTGTTTGTCTAAAGCGCTTCTCTTCTATCGAATATTATTATTATGTACCTATTTAAATCAGTTCCATATTCAGGTGGTGACACAGGTGGCTCAACTCGCATGCCTGCTTTCTTCTGTGGACTTTACGCTTTAAATCCCACTGGTGGGCATACCAGTAATAAAGGTGCAACAATTAACATTTTCATTATTGAAGTAGGAATAATTTAGTTATGAGAAATGTATTTAGTGTAATACTAGTGTAATTTTAATGACTGATTATTTTATTTCTAATTAAATTGGTTAATGCGGACGTCAAGAAAGTAAGTTAAGCTATCCTTGAGATTGTCGAGTGTCATTGGTCAGTGTAGCAAGGATTCATTATTCCCAGTCATGGCTTGCACAGGAGTCACAGCAAAGGTGGTCAGGGAGGGATTGTACTATTGAAAATATGGTTTCTACCTACGTGAGGTGAGGTGAGTGTAAAATGTTGGTGTAACTCCAGCGACATCTGATTCTGTTGATTTTCTGTATGACGACATTTATTCTCGTCTATACTTTATTGTGGTACATCTACCGGGTATCTAAACAACTGGGACATGTATTTTGAATATAACGTAGTTCAACTGTAATACAGTATTTCTTTTTTTAGGGTTCCGTATTTTTTCTGTTTAGTTGTTTAGTTCTAAATAAACGTTTAGATAAAAAAAAACAAATTTATAGGGTAATTCCCGTTGACCTAGAATTATGACATTTGGCAAGAAACAATATCAAATTTGCACAAGTAAAGGAATAAATTCAAAAACCGTACTCGTGTAGTTATACCTATCACTGGATATTGTTTGGACGGTATAGACCAGATTAGACAGATACTATAATTAATAGTCCCTACTTACTTTAAAGTCAGAAAATAAGAAAGACGGGATATTATTTTTCCAGGTTCACTTCTGTACGAAACCAATAAGCGTACAATGGGTTCGGTCTCATTTTTATCACGGCACTGCAGCGACCTGATACCTCTGGTCAAGATTGTAATGGAGGAAAAGGCGCAAAGTCTCAATCTCGACAGGCAGGTTGATATCAAAGTGAGTACTTAGGTACTATAACTTTACGCCTCACTATATACCTAACTCAACAACGTACTCCTCACTTAATTAGCGCTTACCATCAGGCGGTCACCGTACGTCTGTTTGCCATCGTCGTGGTATAAAAAAAAGACAGTTACCTCCACAGCGAGCGGCTATTTTCGCTCGACTCGTGTATTGAAACAAAAACCATTCCTAAGAACACTAATCTTCTTTGAAGAATTTTTCATAGTTTTAACACAGAATAAGTAACAGTACTAACAGTTTTAGAAAAAACTAGGGAAATTATATTAGTTAGTATTTATTGTTACAGTTAACCTGTATCATCCCACTCTGGCAAAGGCCTCGCATGACTTCCATACTGTTTGGTCCATACCTAGCCATTGTTAACAGTCTTTAGGTATTATTAGTATTAATCGGTATTTATTGGCTGTCACGTGTCGTAAATATTTGTATAATTTGTGTCCGCTAATTGTATGCTTGTAAAGTCCCATACGATGCAGGGCTTGTGCACTAGAGTAAGGGCGCGTGGTCTTTAAGAAAAAAAATGTATGTTACAGAAATTAAAATATTACTACGTGGAGTCGATAGGGGATGGGAGAATCAGTCCCATCTGCAAAGATCTTAGAAACGCTATGAACAGGTAAATAAATATAATATAAATTTTACAATAGTTTTTAATTTGAAAATTGAGGATTTTATAGAATGTAAAAAGTGCGTATACTTAACTACTTATCGCTAAAAAAAGTGTTTTTATAATATTACAAGGTTGAGGACCTTACTATTTTTATATATTACAGGGTAGTTAAGAAACTAAAAAAAGAATTACCGCCGGAGTTGGCACCGAAGCCTTACTACAACAGAGGGTTCGACCACTCTTTCAAATTATGGAAATATCGGATGTCAAAGGAAACACTAGACTTGCCAATGATGCTCACAAATAACAAAAAATCCGCCAAGTTCCTACCTGAACTAATTAAAAAGGTATGGCACTATTTCTGCTTGTATCAGCTTGAAGCAGACACTCTGGTGTTGAAAGTTATCAACTCGCCTTGAAGGCTTGCAACTTTGCTTAACGACTATTAACAACCATTATTTGACCGTACGTCTGTTTGCCACCGTCGTGGTATAAAAAAAATAAAATATATTTTTAACAGTTCTTAATAGCTTATGGACTTGTGAAATGACAGGGCAGCAAATGCGTGTTGTCGACCCTTTAGAAAGAAAGAAAACAGATTTATTGGAAGCAAAAACGACATCACACAGAAACTGAGCACACAAAAATCACACAGAAAATGACATTAAAAACAATATGAGGAAATTTAAAACAGTAGGTACCTAAATATGAACAGACACAAGATAAGACCACAAGAAATATAGGTATATAATAAAAAGAAAAGTAAAATACAGACACAAAGTAGACTTTAGAAACACTTCACACAATAAGCTCTTAATATCACTAGGTACTCACCAGCAGAAACACAACACTAGTTTTGTTATGCCTGTGGTTTCTTTATTCCAGATAATCTGCATGTCAGACTATAGTATTGGCGCAATCTTTAGCCTACTAGACGCGCAAGTTATGCCCAAAGTTAAAAAGGAATGGGCTAAACCTATACTTGCAAATCTAAAGCGAGATCTAACCGTGAGTATCAATATGCTAGCTTTATGAGTCCGTGAGAAGAAACAATACATGCTCACCTTGTGTGTTTCCAGGAACTGTTAGGCACAGACGGTGTGCTGCTGTTCCCAAGCGCTCCGTACCCTGCGCCGTACCACTACGTGTCTTTTTTTAGACCCTTCAACTTCGGCTACTGGGCCATCTTCAATGCTCTGAAGTTTCCAGCTGTACAGGTACCTACTTGATTCACTGATAGGTATGCAATAAAATATATGCAATCAGCCGAGTTCCCGCTCGACCAGTTTTCAAATACTTTCTGTGTATTACTGGACTGCTGAATCTTCTAGTATAAACCTTTGCAGTATGACACTAAAGTGCGAGGTTGTCACTATGTTGGTTATACCATACGCTAGGATCTCAGGAACTACTGGTCTGATTTGAAAAGTTCTTTTAGTGTTGGATAGCCTATTTATCGAGGAAGGCTATATGCTATATAATGTCACGCTGCGACCAATAGGAGCCGAGCAATGACCAAACAAAGATCACGGGAACGGAGCAACGGGTATTGATTAATAAAATGTTTGCAGGTACCTTTAGGGTTGAACAAGTCAGGGCTCCCCTTGGGTATACAAGTGGTGGCCGCACCGCGCTGTGAGGCGCTGTGTGTGGCTGTCGCGGCATATGTCGGATACCGCCCTATGACGTTTCTGACCCCCAATGACTAATTATTGTAACCACAAATATTATTGAACTATAAACTAACTAATATCTAAAAACTTTTGAAAATATGTGAAAAGATGGATGAATGTTGAAGAAACGAAAGATGTAAGTATGTCAGAATCGTAGCAGGTGGAAGGAAATAGTCTCTGCCTACCCCTCTGTTGGGAAAGTGGCGTGATCTGTTTGTACAAGCATGTATGTACCATGTTTTTATAAAGTTATATATTAACCTTTTAAACGCCAACGTCGGCTATACTCGAGAAGAACAAGCGTGCCCTATGTGCCTGTGTTTGTTTTGACTAAAAAAACTAATAGACTAGAAAGTCTGTTGACTTAGGTGATACACGTGCCACATACACAACAACTTAAAAATAAAATAAGACAGTGTTATTATAATTTATAATCAGCCCTTAATTAACGATGTAAGACAAAGCACTTGTCATCAGCAACCCATCAAGTCCCACTGGTGGGCTCGGGTCGCCTCTCCTCTATCTAAAGAGCTGAGAGGGTTTAGGCCATAATCCACTCACGCTGGCCTAGTGCGGGTTGGTGGATCAGACATACTCATAGAATTACTTCTATAGTAGGTATGTGGGTTTCCTCACGATGTTTTTCTTCACCGACAATGCACTACAGATGGTATATCCTTATCTCCCTTTAGCAGCGTAAACAAACAATCATTATTATAATCAGCTATTTGTGAACATCGTTCATTGTGTAGCTAGATATCTGTTATAATAACCTCACTAGTTGTACTACTAACATTGTAATATATGTAACTGCCTCGGTGGCGCAGCGGGAATTGTATACGACTGCTGTACAAGAGGTCCCGGGTTCGATTGCCGGGTCCTGTGAAATTGGTATTAGGCTTTTCTATCATTAAGTTCCAGTATTAAGATTTTCCTGGAGTTTGGTAAACAAATGTTCCCTGTTGATGACAATAGGCTCGCCCTCTATTTCATATATGGGACCAAACAGCTGGCGAAATGTGGGTGTGAAACACCTCTGCCTACTCCTTTGGGGTAAAAGGTGTGATGCTATGTATGTAAGTATGTTGTTTGATTATAACATTCAGTTAATCTAATGGTCATTAACTTGCGTTCATTTTAAATATACTTTTCAGTTTTGTAATCAGTAAAACTCTTAAAAAATGTAAAATAGATATATTGAATATTCGAAACGTGGCTCCAATAATGTAAAAATAATGAGTTGAAGAGTGATGATGTACTTTATGATGTCTTTGGTCGCTAGTTCTATTAATTTTTTGTCTCTTTTTTATGATCTTTTGTATGATTTTTTTACTGTCACTAAATTTGTAATAGTTACCTAGTTTAATGTTATTTTGCTGGAAATATTTTTTTTCTTTCTTTATTTAATCCGACGTCCCCTTGTAAAATATTTGTCGGATAACTGCGGTTCTACTGTATATTTATTGGTGAAGACTATTTATACAATAAATCTATATAGTTTAATTTTTTGTTTTATTTAGTACCTACCTAAGATGCTGGGCCTGGTAAGTACATGCTGTTTATTTTGTGGATTATCTTATTCGGTCTGCATAGTGAGGGAGTACGAAATGTCTACGAGACATTTCGTATTCGTATCACCTTTACAAGACTTCTATCACCTCTACGAGCCTTCCATCGACTCTATGAGACGTTCATCACCTCTACGAGACGTCTATCATCCCTACGAGACGTCTATCACCTCTACGAGACGTCTATCATATCTAGGAGACTTCTATCACCTCTACGACACGTCTATCATATCTAGGAGACTTCTATCACCTCTACGAGACTTCTATCACCTCCACGAGACTTCTATGACCTCCACGAAACTTCCATCACCTCTACCAGACTTCTATCATAATATATCAAAAGAGAAGATTCAAGTCTTGTAGACGTGATATAGATATCTAAACATGGCACCATTAGATTCTAAAGATCGAGACGGTTATTTTTTAATTTTAATTTTTTAGGTTGACCTTTTTTTTATTGTTGATTATTTTGTAAAGTATGCTTTGTAAACTTTACTTTTACCTGTACTGTTTCTTTGACTGTCATATTGGCATCTAATTTGACGCCTGTCGCCTGACTCAATACTGTAGTCTTTGTCACTTACACAGAATTCATTTATATAATATATTGAGTCACTTATTTACAAATTGACGCAGCTGCTGCTATTCCCTATTTATGTAATTATTTTAACGGTTTGTAAATTATGACCGGTACAAGGATGTAAATTTTGAAAATGTATATTGAAGCAGAATTTTGAAAGTAATAACATAAATATACCTAGTTGCTCACCGTACATGTGTATTATAATTCGTACATGACGTAACTGTTAAACTAAGGTGTAGTGCTTGGAGGCAAGGCAAGTCTTCCAAGATCAGTTCCCATGATACTCACTAGGCAAGTTTATGTTAAAGTCTAATCACACTCATTTAATTTGACGATTTAATAATTTAGATCATGTGAATGATACATATCATACCTATGTATGAACTGTTTCTTTTTCTTTTTTCTAAGCCTGTAAAAAAAAAGTAAATGAAGAAAGAAAAGCAAAAAGCCTAGTAAAGGTTGTGGGTGGCCGTTGGATGCGGGCGGCACAAAATCGCTCGCTGTGGCGGAAATTAGGTGAGGCCTATGTTCAACAGTGGACGTCGTTGGGCTGATATGATGATGATGATGACTAAGCCTGTGTCATCATGCTGAGCAAATCTCTGCTCCTCAACTTTGCCCTGCTGTCTCTCTCCAGCCCTATTCCACCAGTTCTTCTCATAGGAATCTTTGTCGCCACACCAACGTTTCTTAGGTGTGCCCCGGTGACAATGCCTATGAACATTATAGAAAGATGAAAAATTATAGTAAATTTTCCTACCGTCATATCGCTTTAAGGTTGATTTGAGCCATGAACACAGCTGGCAAGAAAGTCAAACTGTAATTGTAATTGCCAGATCATTAGAATTTCTATATCAACTAGAATTACCTACTCATTTGAAAGTCATGTCTGATAAATAATATATTTTTTAGTTTAAATGTGATCTAAATTAAATTACCGTTGCTGCAAACCATGTGTATTCCCTTACGGAGATGTTGCGACTCTCTAATAGCCTGTATTTTTGGAATGATCTTTTGTTGGCGGAAGAAAAAAATACCAGACTTGGATCGAAAACACCGTATCTTATTGGAAAGCGCCGTAACTCTAGCCGCCATGATAAAAAAGAAAGAACTCAAGAGTAAAGAATTAGTCACAGTTTGTATCGAGAGAATTACGCAAGTATGTGTTGATTATGTAATGTACCTAAATGTAACTGCCGACAAACATCTTGACCATATTGTGATCTCCTTGGTGTTGTGTGCGGAGCGCGCGGAAATGAACTTAAAAATAAAATAATAAATAAAATCCGTTAATCAGTGACTAATAACTTAAACTTAATTGATTGGTTAAGCGTAGTTCAAGATGTTTGTTGAGTAGGTACTATACTGCAAAAAAATTTTACATCCAGGGTGGACACAACTATTTCGGTAATCCTGAAATCATTGAGTCAGAGGGGATTTATTGCGCTGACGTTTTCATTTACGTTGATGCCTATCAAATTAGCTATGTCGTACTCATATTGCTGCCGTAGTACTATGTAGGTTACGGCCCGCCTGACAGTAAGCTGTTATCGTAGCCAAGGAACACTTGCGATATTAGGTGCATCCTGCATCCCATACGTGTTGTTGACCCTTTAAAACACTATTTACTTACCATCAATAGGCCGTTAGCTCTTATACTAAGTTCAACAATATAACAAAACGTTTGTCAGGTGAATCCGATAATAAACGCAGTGACAGACGAGAGGTTCGACGCAGCGTTACGGGAGGCTCAAGACATAGACCAAGCGATACAGAGTGGCCAGGCACAGGATAAACCATTTTTAGGTAAATATCTTTAAATCACGGTATAGAATTTTAGATCAATCGAAACAGGTGCACCGTGTGATCGAGAAAGTCCGGAAATGGCTGGAAGATAAAATTTTTTGCTCGTCTGCTTTCTTAGATACCCAAAAAAGCTTTCGATAGAGTCAGGCACGAAGGTCTCTGTAATATAAGCAGATACCTCTAGCACAGTTAAAATCTTACCTCACAGATCGAATATTTCAAGTAAGAGAATCAGATGAAACGATAAAAAAAAAAAAAAACAAGTGTACCTCAAGGCTCAGTTTGGGTCCGCTTATGTACACTTCGGACTAAGCCATGATTGCGGATTGATAGGTAAATCGAATTGGACATTTAATTTAGAGGAACGTTTCATCAAGCGTTTATTTCAGGAGTTCCATTCACTTCTAAGGAGAGCTTCGCAGTAAATGGTTTATTGAACACGTTGGGGCTTAAAGCGAGAAAGAATATACGGGCCACTGATGACGCAGATTGTGTACGTCTCATGAAAGAAGCAGGCGCCATACCTCTCGCTGTTACCAATGTACCGGAGCTTTGTAGATGGTGACAATTTTATATTACATATTTGAATCTTTAGTAAAAAAAAGCCTACTGCCCTGGGCTAGGGTACACTTAAAAATATAATTATTCAATTTTAATTACATCGTTCACTCATTACCTATTGATAAGCACAGACCTAAAATTTACCCATTCGTTTTATTTTACTTTAATTTTTCGTACCTTTCCTTTCCGTGAAATACATTTGCACTTGTAGACGGATAGGCATAGGGGCGAGCTTTAGTCACTTTTCTAGTAAAAAACTGTCTAAATTGAATTTCTTTTAAAAAATTCAACACATGTCTGCACTAGGGAACAAGTCGTGGACTTTACAAACATGCTCTGGTCTGTCATCACCTTTTACGACGGTTGAGATGGGGGATAGTACAGTAGTGATAGTCATAATTCGCTTTTTATTCTGTTTCTGTTCATTATTCTGTGTTCGCACCATTTAAAATGTAGATACATATTTCTTTTAGGATAGAAACTCGCAACATGGTGTTTGGTCAGACTAAGAACCCGTACCACATTGGACGTACGTCCGGCGGGTCCAGCGGAGGGGAAGCGGCGCTCCATGCATGTATCGCCACTCCAATCTCACTGTGTAAGTGAAAACTTGACGCATAATTTGACATTCATAGTTTACGGCTGGGAACGCGGAATAGAAAAATAGATATTTTATTATTGTACCTGCAATCTTTATTATTTAATAAATACATAGCATCACGCCTTTTTCCCCGAAGGGGTAGGCAGAGGTGTATCACACCCACATTTCGCCAGCTATGTTTGGTCCCATGAAATAGGTGGCGAGCCTATTGTCATCAACCGGGAACATTTTTTTACCAAACGTCGGGAAAATCTAAATACTGAAATTTCCTGATAGAAAAACCCATTTTTACCCGACCCGGGACCTCTTGCACAGCAGTCGTACACACTTCTCGCTGTTCCACCGAGGCAGTTTATTATCACAACATAGTATAAAACAAAGTCGCTTTCTCTGTCCCTATATCCCTATGTATGCTTAAATCTTTAAAACTACGCAACGGATTTTGATGCGGTTTTTTAATAGATAGAGTGATTCAAGAGGAAGGTTTCTAGGTATAAAATACATACCACGCGGGCGAAGCAGCGGGCGGAAGCTAGTTTAATTATATAAAGCTAAAGAGTCTGGATGCAGGCCGCATACAACCGGCCCTATTGGAAATCTCTTGAGGAGGCCTATGTCCAGCAGTGGACTTCCTACGGCTGATATGATGATGAAAGAGTTTGTTTGTATGTTTGTTTGGTTTTGGTGACTGGTCCATTAGTTCCTGAGATAAACGCGTTCAACAAGAGTCTAAAGCGCTTCTCGAAAATAGATAATGGTTTGAATTAGATATTTTTGATCGAGCATTTTAGTAGGGCAAGCCGGGCTTTTGGGCTTGTATGAACGTACCGCCACTGCTAAAGAGTTTGTTTGTCTAAAGCGCTTCTCTTCTATCGAATATTATTATTATGTACCTATTTAAATCTGTTCCATATTCAGGTGGTGACACAGGTGGCTCAACTCGCATGCCTGCTTTCTACTGTGGACTTTACGCTTTTAATCCCACTGGTGGGCATACCAGTAATAAAGGTGCAACAATTAACATTTTCATTATTAAAGTAGGAATAATTTAGTAATGAGAAATGTATTTAGTGTAATACTAGTGTAATTTTAATGACTGATTATTTTATTTCTAATTAAACTGGTTTAATGCGGACGTCAAGAAAGTAAGCTATTCTTGAGATTGTCGAGTGTCATGGATCAGTGTAAGAAGGGTTCGTTATTGTCAATCATGGCTTACACAGGAGTCATAGCAACGGGTGTCAGGGAGAGATTGTACTCTTACTATTTAAAATGTGGTTTACGTGAGATGAGTGTGAAATTTTGTTAGTTTTTTTCAAATTTGCAACAATTTGGGTAGGTATAATAATGCATTTACAATGTGGTCCATTTGTTTGGACGGTATAGATCTGATAGATCATATAATTAATTAATATAGTTCATACTTCACAGACTTAAGTCGGAGAAACCCGAGAACCCATTTTGTTTCCAGGTTCACTTCTGAACAAGACCAATACACCTACAATGGGATCGATCTCATTCTTATCACGGCACTGCAGCGACTTGATACCTCTTGTCAAGATTGTAACGGATAAAAAGGCGCAAGAACTCAACCTCGACAGGCAGGTCGATATCAAAGTGAGTAGGAACCTACTTACTAGGTATAATGTTACGCCTCACTATATAACTCAACAACGTACACCTCACTTATATAAACAGAGGCTCACTTAATGAAACACAAACCATTGCTACTAAATTGTTCTTCT
This sequence comes from Laspeyria flexula, assembly GCA_905147015.1. Lineage (NCBI taxonomy): Eukaryota > Metazoa > Arthropoda > Insecta > Lepidoptera > Erebidae > Laspeyria > Laspeyria flexula. The sequence goes on along the minus strand of LR989964.1, from coordinate 1,686,800 downwards.
TTTCATAGTTTTATCACAGAATAAGTAACACTACTACTTGACTGGCCTGTTGGTCTAGTGGTTAGTGACCCTGACTGCTAAACCGGAGGTCGTGGGTTCGATCCCCACCCAGGACAAATCTTTGTGTGATGAGCATAAAGGTTTGTTCTGTGTCTGGTTGTAATTTATCTATAATATGTATGTATTTACAAAAAAAAATGTATTTAAGTAGTATATCAGTTGTTTAGTACCCATAACACAAGCAAATATAATTGCTTACTTTGGGACTAGATGGCGCTGTGTAAATGTGGTAGAATATTATTATTATTATTATATTATTATTACTACTAAAGGTTTTAGAGGAAACTACGGAAATTATATTAGTACCTAAGTATTTATTGTTACAGTTAGCCTGTATCATCCCACTCTGGCAAAGGACTCGCATAACTTCCATACTGTTCGGTCCGTACCTAGCCATTGTCACCAGTCTTTATTTATTGGTATTTATTGACTGTCACGTGGCGTAGCCCACACGAGAATGTTTGTGTGAGGCTTAGATATTTGTTTCTATGAGTGGACTTTGTGTCCGTTAACTGTATGCTTGTAAAGTCCCATACGATGCAGGTGCAGGGCTTGTTCACTAGTAGGTAACGGCGCGTGGTCTTTAAGAAAAAAATTGTATGTTACAGAAATTAAAATATTACTACGTGGAGATGGTAGGGGATGGGAGAATCAGTCCCATCTGCGAAGATCTTAATAACGCTTTGTACAGGTAAATAAATATATTATTAATTTTGCAATAGTTTTTAATTTGAAAATTTAGGACTTTCGAATGTAAAAAGTGCGTATTTTGACTACTGAACCCTAAAAAAAGTATTTTATAATTTTACAAGGGGACCTTACTATTTTTATATATTACCTACAGGGCTGTAAATTTCCTAAGACGTGAATTACCGCCGGACTTGGAACCGCAACCTTACTACCACACCGGGTTCGACCACTCTTTCAAATTATGGAAATATCGGATGTCAAAGGAAGCACTAGACTTGTCAATGATGCTCACAAATAACGTAAGACCCGTCAAGTTCCTACCTGAACTAATTAAAAAGGTATGGCACTACTTCTGATTGTATCGACCCTTTAGAAACACTTCACACAATGAGCTCTTAATATCACTCACTACTAACCAGCAGAAACACAACACTAATTTTGTTATGCCTGCGGTTTCTTTATTTCAGATAATCTGCATATCAGACTTTACTATTGGCTCCATCTTAGGCCTACTAGACACCCAAGTTATGCCTAAAGTAAAAGAGAAATGGGCTGAGCCAATACTTGCAAATCTAAAGCAGGATCTAACTGTGAGTATCAAATGCTAGCTTTATGAGTCCATGAGCAGAAACAACGAATACTCACCTTGTGTGTTTCCAGGAGCTGTTAGGCACAGACGGTGTGCTGCTGTTCCCAAGCGCTCCGTACCCTGCGCCGTACCACTTCGTGTCTTTATTTAGACCCTTCAACTTCGCCTACTGGGCCATCTTCAATGCTTTGGAGTTTCCAAGTGTACAGGTACCTACTTGATTCTCTGATAGGCATAATTATAATAAAATATGTACAATCAGCCAAGTTCCCGCTTGGCCAGTTTCCACAAACAGACGTACGGCCCGCCTGATGGCATGGCGGTATGGTAGCCTCGGTAACCTCTTAAGGTTACCGTAGCCTATGGGCGCTTGCAACACCAGGGGCTTCAGAAGCGCGTTGCCGACCCTCAAGAAACATATTCACTCCTTTTGTTAGATTTATTAAGAAAAGCTGTAGGCTATGATAATATTATTTTATTTATTTATTTAAAAAACTTTATTGCACAAAATACAAAGTAAATGTGCAAAAGGAGGGCTTAATGCTAAAAGTATTCTCTACCAGCCAACCTTTGGGTGATGCAGAGATGAGAACAGGTAGGTGCAATATTATAACGTCACGCTACGGCCACTAGAAGCTGAGAAATGGTCAGATAACGACGGGAGTAGTGATGTGCCGGCCAGGAATATTCCCACTCCCGGGAATATTCCCAATATTACCGGGAGTGCAAACTTTCCAATATTCCCGGCAACATTGGCAATATTGCCAGATATATCGTCTAACGCAATTTAAAAAAATATTGTTTTATGAATGTTTTTCTAATAATATATGGTAGGAATTAGACAGTCTAATTTCAAGGGACTCCTTGAACGTGTAAAAATACATAAATACTTATACAAGATTATTTTAACTTGTAAAAAAATTATTTGGAGTTTTGAAATAAAATGCTTAATGAAGTTAAAACGAACTCAACATAATTATAAATATTATATTCAAAATAAAACAAACAACAACAACACAATGAATGTTCACTAGGTGTCTCCTAGTGAACATTCATTGTGTTGAAGACAGTCTTAAAGGTCGTAAGTACCTAATCTTTTGTTAACGATAAGTATTTTTTGCAAACTAGTAAAAATTCCATAAAAAAGATTAAGATTGGTTGGTCAGAATGGTCAGTCTCTAACTTTTCTTGAATATAAACAGATAGTTTCTGCGGCGCAAAGGTTATCTTTCTGCCCAGCACCTAAAAGTCTTAGCGTGATGTTATATGACCTATAAGTAGTGATTGGATATTCCAGTGCATATTTACCTAAACTACGAGGCAGTAAGTAACATAGAGTGGATAATACCACCTCACAGTTTAAAAAAATTGGTTGATTAAAGGAAAATCATCAAAACATCGACTTTTACACTTTTTACTTTACTGTACCATGTTCTTGGCGAATAAATATCTTTATCTTTAGTAATTGGTGGTGAATGGGTGTTTAGAGGTGTCAGAGGGGGACAAAAAATCGTTATTTTTACATATATTAACAACAATCGTTATATTGTTGTTAATACCATATTGTGTAAAACTGATATTTAAATACCTTACATCAATTATTTTTTTCATTCGAAGTTTATTTAAACACTAGCGGGCAGCGAGTGGACAAGCGGGAGTGGGGTTATGACTCTAGGTCGGACTCTATGTCAACTTAAAACGCGCGAATTTTCAAATTAGAAACTTTTTTTGGTGTATGCACGGATTTTTTTTGTGCTTCTTCTGGTGCCCCCCTCTGACGTGATGCCCTAGGTAATTATTTAATTTGATTAAGGGTTAATCCGTCACTGACCCTATCTCTCTGTTCAATGTTTACAGGTACCCCTAGGACTGAACAAGGCAGGGCTCCCGCTGGGTATCCAAGTGGTAGCGGGCCCGCGGTGTGACGCGGTCTGTATGGCCGTCGCTTCATATGTGGGACGCGAGCTTGATGGTCTAAAAGCTCCCTGTAACATACCTGAACAAATACAGGTCGAGCCACAAGCGGCTTAGATGCTATAAAGTTTTAAAATTCTGAATTGTTTAAATTTTTCTATTATTAAAGATTTTTTTACAGACATCTATTTTCTTCCACTTTGTATCATAACAGATTCGGGTTATTCCTCTTACCTCCCAGAACTTCGGGCCCACTGGCGGCTTATGGGTTTTTTTCCTGTTTTCCGCCAGTGGAGACAATGGGAAGGATTCCTTTTGTTCCCTACTAGTCTTAGAAGCCAATGGGATGATGAAGATAAAAAATTAAATGATAAGACAAATGACAATGATACTTACGGGACAATCTTTACCAGGATTAACAGCTCTTTGCAATCAAAGCTTCAGGTGCGGATAAAATTTGTAATAGAATGATTAAAGCATGACAACCATATGATACTAAGGTGCTATTTAAAATAATATTTTTTTGATGGCTCTAACTGTAGTGGAGGAGAAACAGTACAAAAATGTGTAGGTACACCCAGCGGGGCCGAAGAGCTGGGGAGAAAAGGCATAAACCAAATTAATTGTGACGCACATTTTTGAAAACTTCGTATTTGTAACGGCTAACAAATTAATATTTCGCGAAAAGAAATGCCGTTTTTTTTTTCAAAATTGCAAATTATTACGATTTTAAAAAATGACACATCTCTCGTGTCATAGTCACAGGAAAATTATAAATGGCACGCTTGTCGTGCGGATGGATGATGAAAACTATATATTTTCATATTTGCACATGATTGTCACACAAATAAAATCATCAGATCACAAATTCAAAATTTTTGCAGAAATATACTTTAGTTATATTTAATTTTATTATTCTGCTATACATACTGCATTGAGAAAACGCCTAAACCCTAACCCCTGTAGTCCATTAGCGAGTCGGTTGCCATAATGAGAATTAGCCCTAATGCGCCTAAACCAATCTGAAGAAAATCAGCTGGTTTGGGAATTGTAAGGTAATTGACCGAACTTTACGCGCTTGTAACTATTTTGGAGTCAGTGACCTTGACCATTGTGTAGAATGACATTAAACATATCCAGTTCTCGGTACCAAGAACTTTTTTTTAAATTATTTCGATGAGACAATACGATGAAGTATTCTATTAATAATTATATATTTTTAAATACAAATAAAATTTATGTTTGAAATAAAAAACATAATACTGAGATGAAATCTTTATTTGATTTTGAAACCTCTGACAATGAAAACACTGTGCGGTGTCGTGCCGCGTGCGGTGTGAGCTCGCCCGGGCCGCGTGGCCGGCGGAGTGCCGGGGCTGTGCCGGGCCGGGCCGGACTGCACCGGGCCGGGCCGGGCTGCACCGGGCCGGGCCGGGCCGTGCCGGCGCCGTGCCGCACGGGACACGAGAGTGTCGCTAAGTACTAAGTCGCGGCTAGTAGTCGGGCGCGGAGCAGCGCAGCAGCCGCGCCAGGCACAGGCAGCAGCCGGCGACGCGGGCGGGGCCGGGGCGGGGCGCGCGCGGCTCGTTGGCGGGGGCGGGGCGGGGCGCGGCCAGCACGGCGGCGAGGCGGCGGCGGGGCGCGCGCGGGGCGCCCACGCTCGGCAGCGCCCGCGGCCCCCGCGCGCCGCGCTCTCAGCTCGGGAACTTGCAGTACAGCGCGTACTGCAGCGAGTACCCGGCGAAGCGGCAGTGCTGCGCCTCCAGCACCGAGTACGTGCCCAGCACGGGGAACTTCTTCAGCTGACGAGCCGCCTCCGCGCCCGGAGAGTCCTGCGACACGCACCACATTAAATACAAATTAATACAAAAATGGTTTATTTCATTTTTACAAAGGTGTTTGAACAGTTCTCTTTTTAAGTAAACAAATGCCTGTATCATGCGTGTAGAATGAAATTATACAAATATAGGTTATATTTAGTTTAAATGATGTTGTGTTGTGTCCACTAGCCCTGCGACCTCGCTAAATGTTGCTTAACTTCGATGATCGAACATCTCAGTAATACAATTCTAAAAGCGCCTACACACACATAAACTTATGTACTAAAAACTGCTAGACAATATTGAGCTCTATGTGAATAGAAATATAGTATATTATTATATCTCACCGGAGTAGCGAAGACGGTGAGCACGAACTTGTTGGGTCGGAAGGCCTGCAGGACGCGCGCGATGACCTCGTCGTAGCTGGACACGGGCACGTTGGACTCGAACGACACGTACGAGCACGACGGCTCCGGCGTTATGTGGATGGTCATGTAGCAACCCTGCAACATACACAATACTCCATCATCATCACTTCTACCCATAATGCTACTACCACTGTCGGGCACGGGTCACCTCCCAAGAGTGTGGAGGAAATTTAGTCTATGGGTTAGTAAAGGGTTTTGTTTCGAATTTACTGTCTGCTTTAACGAACCTATTAGTCGCATTTTACGACAGCTATGGGTTCAGATTGGGTAGTACATTATGTATTTGTATACAACCGTAAACAAGTATTGTCACCGAAAATACAATGCAGTAAAACCACTATTATAAAAATAACCACAAAGGGTCATAACACAGACGCGGCCATTTTGCGACACTCTGCGTTCCATAAGACTATTAAAATCGTGTAGCAGAGATTCCGTCACTGCTTTTAGCTGCTAAAATGTAACTGAATCGCCGATACTAAATAGCTAGTCTGCGAGGACCCTTAATCATCATCATCATCATCATATCAGCCCAACGACGTCCACTGCTGAACATAGGCCTCACCTAATTTACGCCACTGCGAACGGTCCTTAATACCAACATCTATTTAAAAATAGAGTAACATACCTACATAATATTAAATATAATTATAATCAGCTCATTAATAAGTTAAAAAGTAAGACAAAGCACTTACAGATGGTATATCCTTATCTCCCTTTAGCAGCGTAAACAAACAATTATTATAATCAGCTATTTGTGAACATCGTTCATTGTGTAGCTAGATATCTGTTATAATAACCTCACTAATTGTACTACTAACATTGTGTTAAATCATTTGTTTGAATACGACAGAAGATAGCCACGGCTAACTTCCGTTAAGTTTGAATGGATTAATGAATTCATTCATTTTTTTTTGTTATAAATAACTTTTAATTTTTGATTAAATTACATTTTTCCACTGTTGGGTGAACCCGTTGGCCTACCATGCTTTCCTATTTGAGGCTTTCGAGCTGTCACAAGGGACCCATCGGCCTGGTTATATTGTTCAAATGACCCTATTTATTCTACAATTTGTTTAACAAACATTATTGTAAAGATATACGAGTATACTCGTAAGACAATTTAAATGCTCTCGGTGGCTGTCCTATGTATATTCACTTTATTTGCCACAAAGTTTAACGACAAACACTTCCAAAAGATGAAAAATATATCGCACTCAGCACCGTCAATATAAAACAGGCATAAAATGAGATCTATGTATATGTCTACTTGGAAATTTCGGTTTTCTGCTTATTATTCTAAGGTTCAAATTTGCCCTCTAGTAATTTTTAACATACAACTCTTTTCGACTTTTAGTGCGATATGCTGTTTGGTAACAGTGGAAGAATAACGTAAGGCATTAGACATACTCCATATCCATGTTTGTGAATACCAAACGCAATTTACATTTACTACTTTGTATTTGTTTTAACAAGATAATAACGAGATTGAGATAATATCCAACTTGAACCGGATCAATCTAGTATATATCATGCCTATTGCCAAGTTATTATTATCAAACTTTACTATTCATGTTAAGAAATCTGCATGTAAAATTATTTAAGACATTTGGAGAGATCTTCATCATTGTATGACTGGCCTGTTGGTCTAGTGGTTAGTGACCCTAACTGCTAAGCCGGAGGTCGTGGGTTCGATCCCCCCCCAGGACAAATCTTTGTGTTATGAGCACAAAGGTTTGTTCTGTGTCTGGGTGTAATTTATCTATAATATGTATGTATTTACAAAAAAAAAAGTATTTAAGTAGTATATCTGTTGTTTAGTACCCATAACACAAGCAAATATAATTGCTTACTGCGGACTAGATAGCGCTGTGTGAATGTGGTAGAATATTATATTATTGTTGTTTTGGATTTGGCATATCTTATAAGTGATGACTTATCCAGTATATTGAATCCTAAATCTGAGGGATAGAGATCACATCCTATGACAAGCAATCAGACATAATATGTTTAGTGGCCACCTTGAAAGTTATAACAGATTTCGATTTCTTTTAAATTTTCGCTGTCGAAGTAATTCATTCATATTTTAAATTTAACTAACCTATCATGACTATCTTTATCATAACCACCAGCCTAACAAATGCTTGCCTTATATATTATATATAGATAGATATATTATATTAATAGATTGTGTAATATACTCACATCTTTAGCAACTCCGTTCATGGAGTATCCACACGGATCAAACAGGAAATCGTCTATGACCATCCCTGGAATTATCTTGTCTATGCCGGACTCCTGTGAACATAGCAAATGTAATTTTTATCTATACTATAATTATATATCTAAAGAGTTTGTTTGTTTGTTTAGTTGAACGCCAGGATCTCAGGAACTAGTCAGATTTGAAAAATTCTTTAAGTGTTAGATAGCCCATTTATCGAGGTAGGCTATTAGGCTATACATCAAGCTACGGCCAATAGGTGCTGAGCAGTGGCCAAATAAAGAACGACGGAAGCGAAGCCCCGCGCAACTTCTAGTTATATACGTAACTCAAGATGACTCGAGGCAGGCAAAAACGCAAGCGTGACTAGAGATGTGGAATAGCTGTGTTAGTAGGGAGACTGTTTTAGGCTGCTAGTAAAATGTCACGTTATGATAGGCAGCTTGCCTCTATCCTAGGGCGACACGGCAATTTCCACCAACTACCAATTACACGCGTCAATAGTAGGCCGATAGACTAATATCGACCAATCACAGGCCGACAATATGGTGCGTTTGACTTAGGAAGCCAATCGAATGAGATCATCGGCTTACCATTGTGTTAGGTTTCTTTAGTAGGATCGGGGCCCAGGTTTGTTAGCTCACACACTCATAAATATAAGAGTCTTACCCGTGTGGCTTGTGCTGCATCAGCGGAATACTGTCGTGTGAATATATCCATGACAGCTGGATCGAGGTCCGACATGAGGATCTCGATGGTCTGGTCTGGCTCCGAAGCGCCGCGGCCCTCGTTGGCGTCGCAGTGCTCCTTCTCCAGAGCGTCCACGGTCCCCTCCAGGGGGAGCAACGTGTACAGGTACCAGCAGTCCTTCTCAGGACCCATTATGTAGGCGCGCCCGTCGCCGAAGAATGAGTCCAGAAGTTTTACCTGAAATAAGTAAAAAAAACCTTGAGTATAGAGATTCAATACTATTTCAATGGTTTGTAATTGAAGTTTTCCGGTACTCATATCTCTGCCGATCCCAACGAAAACAGGTATAAATGTGTAAATGCATACAACATCAATTGTTTCCAAATTAGTAACTAAAGAAAAAGATAAATCTATACTATCTATTATTATAAAGCTGAAGAGTTTGTTTGTTTGATGGTACGCTAGGATCTCAGGAACTACTGAATCGAATTCGAAAATTATTTTTGTGTTGGTTAGCCCATTTATCGAGGAAGGCTATAGGCTATTTAACATAACACTACAACCAATAGGAGATGAGTAGAGACCAAACAAAGATCCACGGCAGCGAAAGCTATAAACCATCAATAAAATTTAAATATTATATAATCTAAAAACTCAGTGCATGTCTATTGGAGTACCAGGTCTAAGTCCTCAACTTTTTAATGAAAAAAAAAGAGACCTATATTAGTAACGCGTTAATTGTTATCACAAGTCTATGAAAGGCCCTCTTATATACCTAGCTAGTAGCTAGGCTAATAAAAATATTTGCACACCTGTTTAGGTAAGATATGGTTAAATGGATATACGCAATAATGCTAACTATGATCATCTTTTGTATGTAACCCATATTCAGGCAAATAAATGATTTGACTTTGACTAATAGGTCCAACTTTCGCTTCATTCAACAATTGTCCAACTTTGTCATAGCAACAAACAATAAAAAGTGATGTGCTTACGTTGAATGTAAGTGTCGGTGTGTGTGTAACTGAGTCGTGTTTCCTGCAAAACGTCGAGCCTTCCACGGTTATGTCAATTGATATACTGGTTAATGGTTCTCCAAGAGATTTGAATTATTGATTCGCACATGAATATTAATTGTTTGAGCTAATCGTCTAAAAAAATAATAAGTATTAAGAATCTATGTATATATTGTCTTTGTTATTTTTTTTTTCAGAACTATGATATGTTTTTTCTTCTAAAAGTTATCTATGTTATAAGTACAGAGCTAGAGATTACGATAGTAATGATAAATATTCCTCGTAAAATATATGTAATGTCCAGCAGTGGGACTCCTGCGGCTAATATGATGAAGTAAAAGAATTTTTAGAAATTCAATCCATAACACTTATTTTAAATTTGGAATACTATTATAAGTATAATATAATTTTAAACTAAAAGTTCGTGATATTTTACTCGATAAAGTCGCAAAATCCCAGTAGTGTACTTATATGTTTTTATCCTCGTATATATTATATTATTTATGTATATTATGTACAGTATTATTTATATATATTATAATATTTAGTATGTATGAATATTGAATAGGTAGTATGTTTGTATAAATATATTTCCGTTGTTTCTCAGAATGCACCTACTACAGCTTATCTCTGAATCACCCTAGGTTGGCTGTTAGAAAATGCTATATAGCATTAAGTTTAACCTGTACAGTATTTGTGCTAAATAAATAAATATATCTTTGAGAAGTAACGATCTTAGAACCATTTTTGTATTTCAAAATCTAATAATTAGGAGATGGCGCTGAAGAATTTACATAATTTATATATTTAAACTTGCAAGTTTTTAAAGATAGAAGATAAGAAACTCAAAAAGAAAGCTTTATAAAACTCAGATCATACGTTTAGACTAAAAAAGAACAGAACACTGCACGATGCAGTCTTAGATGCATAATTATTCGCCTTGCATCACTCATTAATTAGTAATTTCAAGAAGTGTTTAAATCGAGCAATAAATTATCTTGTAGATAAAAGTGATGTTCCACTATGTACAATCAATTAATTACTCGGTGAGACGATTCAGTGACTTGTGAGATAACACTATCACACGACCTTAGCGTCTCAGTTCGCACGGGTTCGGTTTATCTCTCACTTAGATACTCTTAATACTTATCTGTTCAAAGAACTGGACAGTCAACAAAAAAAGTGATTCATTATAATCGTAATTATGTTTCCTAGAACATTATCAAATAGGAAAAATAGGCTCCTCAATTTGATCAAGAATCGTTACGTCAACATCGTGGTATAAAAAAATACTAACCTCTGAATCAAAATTGTCATGCGGCTGCAACTGGGCGGCAGGTCGCGCGAACTCTCTGCGCGAATAAAATACGTTGTGGACGCGCGAGTGGCCAGCCACGTCGCGCGCCAAGCTCAGCACGGCTCGCACACAGCGCAGGGGCGTGGTCGTGCCGCAGGTCTTCAAGATCCAACGGCGACGGGACACGAACATGCTGCTCTCGCTATCGACAAAGAATACAGATGCTTATTTTCGAGTGCTTTAATTTTTTTTTAATAACATTACGCTATAGCCAATAGGAGCTGAGTAAAATAAAGAACGACGGGACCGAGGCCTTGGGCAATAACTAGTATTATGTAAATTATAGTATGTATCTCGCTGTGGCGGAAATTAGGTGAGGCCTATGTTCAACAGTGGACGTCATTGGGCTGATATGATGATGATGTAGTAGTATGAGTAGTATCCCAAATACATGAATTGTCAATTACATAAAGGGCACCAATTTCACACACTAAAAGATCTCTCTCTCTCTCTCTCTCTCTCTCTCTCACACTATAGGGTTAAAATGTCAAATTTGATAAATAATAATGTTAATCCCTTAATAATGACATCATCAAACTTTTGATAACGAACACACCAATTTAGTTGAATCATTAGCTTTGTGTCAATAGCTAAGATTGTTAATTGAGACACAGATTATTTAAATAATTAACTTATGCGGACAATAATTAACATCTATACCTACTAATATTATAAAGCTGAAGAGTTTGGTTGAGCTGTCGGAATATTTCCGGACAGAACTGTCAGTTTATTTAAAGTTAAAAAATAGAATGTTAAACAAATAGATGGATGTAGAAAAAAATCCTATATTAATCAGTTTTTAATTTTCTATACGGTAAACGAATTTCTAACACTTAATAACTTAAGCTGTAAAAATACGTCGTTCTAAGATTCGAAAAAGTTTACGATCCGGGAGCAATCAGATGACCAGAGCCCTGGTCCGATAACACATAATGTAACTTAGTATCAAGAGCATTGAATAAATTACGATTCAATAATAAAACCAAGGTCTCAACGACGTATTTTACAAGTATCTGTTTCTTACCTTCAAATTGGAAGAATGCAGTTCTATTTTTACTTCATTTTAAAAGTATTCAAAGGGTTAACATAAAGTCATTCACTTGTACATACATTATATCAAGTTAAACAATCAAAATACCAGTTACATGTTACAAAAAGTCATTTAGTGAAATACTTCAACCTTTATTTCTGGCGTGACTGAATAACAAACATTCATTCATGCACCCATCTACACTTAGAGGCACAATTAACCGCCCATAATTCTCTGTACTTCTTTTTAAACAAATTTTCCAAGAAAATCTTTCATCCACTGTTTTTATCCCCTTTAGGGTAAATTTTTTACAAACTTTGAATGTCGTACCTATTTATTTATATCTAATCAAAAGCCTAAAAAATAAGTTTTAAACTTAAAGTTTTAAAAATGACGTAATTTCCATACAAACTTTCATCCCCTATTTCAAACACTTATAACCCTTTTTTCGCATTAAAACCAATTTATTAAAAATCCTTTCTCAGGCACTAGACTATCTCTGTACCAAATTTGATTTAAATTGGTTCAGTAGTTTAGGTGTGATTGTCTAACACACAGACAGAAAAAGTTACTATCGCATTTACAATGTTTTAAAAATATATCTATAGTAAGTTGACGTAGGAACCTATTTTATCATCGTAGAATCACTTAGTGACGACAAGATCTTTAATTATTACGTTTCATTCAAATTCTACTTTGTTAAATTTAAAAGAAAATTATTCAGAACCACTTATCGAGAGGGGCAGATGTCACCCGGTTACGGTCATGTGATATTTAAGCAAGATATCGAGCTATTTATAGTATTAATAATATTAATATAATTATAATTAACGGAATTGACAAAGCGGTTGACTGCTTTGACTTCTGATAAAATCTATCTTCTATATATAATACCTACTACATTTATTGCTAAGCTAAAAACTCGAGAACGGCTGGACCATTTAGCAACTTTTTTAAAATGTCTGCTGAACTTCGAAGTAGGTTCTTATGAGGAGAAAGACGTAAAGACACGTAATGTGCAGGAGAAAAGCTTCTCTGAGTTTCTGTGGATTCCACGCCGAGCGCAGAGCAACGGGCAATAACTAGTTTTATTTAATAATAATAAGTTGCCAAGCGAAGTGATAATAATTAGTATGAATGGATGGACACAATGGGTAATGTAGAGGAAGTTAAAGATCAACATTGCATTGGCTGTAGTATTATGTCGATTACGTTTTTAACATGCATTATTTATCGTCGGTCCTGCTGACAGTAATTTCTAACTTGCTGGCAGCAGTTAAAAATAAAAAAAAGCAAAATTGAAAATTTTAAGTCACCGTCGACAAGAGCTAAAATGGCTGCACCAATTTTAATAAAACATCACGATCATATCAGCTTTTAAACAAAAATAAACTGCAAAATCAAAAAGGTCCTTTCGTTTAAGAGCTACGATTCCACAGACACGTCACACTTATAACACCTCCTCTTTTAGTCCTCCTCTGTTAGAAAAGGGGTAAGACACAGAAAGAACTCTCGCCCAAATCGAGAAGCCAAATCTTCCATCTAACAGAAGATCACAGCTATCATAATACTAATTCCAGTTTAAGTTTCTGCAGGTGACTACTCAGTAGTGGTTTTCAAATGCTATTAGGGTAAGATAGACTCGCTATATAATGCAGGTACTACCCACCGTATAGTGTACTCTAAGCGTCAAACTTCTAGTCCGCGCTGAAGTTGCACCCGACTGCTTTATATCATAGTAAATGAATTCGTTGGGGTAGGAGCGGTGCTTCGTGTTCGGAAACGCTCGGGTCGCCGTGCCGCGATACGAACGGACCCGAACACACCCCAACGAAGTTCATTTATTATGTTAAACAACAGTGAGGTGCAACTTCAGAGCGGACTAGAAATTTGACGAGACCTATACTAATCCCAAGCCATTTAATTTGTTCAACTAATAATACTAATGTGAACTAACGAACTTAAACTATTATTATCTAAGCCCATAGTCCAATGAAAGATAATGTTGGTAAGTACACACATACAATGTGGACAGTTATCAGTTCGTCTAGCACACAAGACGCTTACAATAAATGCAATGATAAATTATAAATGCATATAATACGCAGCGTCGGCTACAAGTAGATAAACTTATAAAATAATAGTAAACAATCATTAACACGCGCTTTACGTGTGTCTAAGGCCTCTACACGTAATCTACACAGAATAACAACATTACAAAAATAAATTTATAAACATTGTCAGTAGTATAATCTTTTAAAGGTAATTTATGTATACTGTGACTTAAACCTCTCGGTTCTTTCCCCAAGACCGAGGGGTATGCGCCAGGCATTTCCCCAAGTATAAAAAAAAGTCTTTGTCCAGCAGTGGACGTCATTGGACTGTTATGATGCCTTATAGGACACACGCTTCTTTTAGCTACCGCGATCGGCGATTTTGATGCTTTTTAGCAGCGACAGAAAATCTGAAACGTGCGATTTTAATACTGCGTTGAAACGCAGAGTCGCCAAATCGCGATGCAACATCAATACATTGGCTAAATCGCCGAAGGTAAAAGTGGCGATGTGTGCTATGCTATGGCATTTAATTTCCCAGATCTCTTACGTAGGGAGCGATAACCTTTCACATGCACAATTATGATGAAACAGATGAGTATCTGTCATAATGACGACGAGAGGGAAGCAAATCGATGCAATGTTGCATCTCACTTGAACGGCATTACGGAACAGATTCAAGCTATCAAGTATTGATTTATTGCCGTCAGTGTTACCTAGTCTTGTGTGGGTGCGAAATACGAGCTTGCATCTGATAGTTTACAACGTAATTTAAGATCTAGAGTTCTAGAGAGAAATGTAATAAGTTTTTAAATGTAGTTATAAGCTTACCTCCTCTGAAAAGTCCTTTTGTTGAAAATATACGTAATACTTTGCAATGAGCAATTCTTGTATAATTTTAGTACTTTTGTAAAACTTTCCTTGAAATATGGTCTATTCTACAGCATGAAAATTCCTCTACAAATTATTTTTTTTTAATTATTGAGTTTGTCTCAATAATTATAAATGCAATGGCACTCACATCACGGCGACTGTTGACCGACATTCCATAACGACTATTTTGTAACGACACGTATTTCACTAGACTTTTAGATTGAGCACGTATTTGATTACAATAAATAGAGTTAAAAATATCTAATAATGGTTTACCCAATACTACAAGTACCTACCTAATGTTATCGCACTCTGAATATCGTAGAGCCTATTGCACAGTTCTAAATAGCCTAATATCTCCAGTCTACTAAGCATCATCATCATAGAGAACTATAGGTAGAACTGCTCGCCTTAGAAGATGATCCATTAAGCTGTTAAGGCACTAACCATACCCATTCACGTGTAGGATTCCTTTAAAATGCCTTCAAAATCAGAGCCATTTAGCTAGTAAGTAAGTAAGGGCGCTAAGACAAAATAGTAACTTCTAAGTGCGCCGTATGCTAAAAAGATTGAGGTGATGATCTATGTGATAATGTTTCAGTCTGAAATTATCGATTCCGATGCATAGGGTTTTTTCTTAGCTCAGTAAAAATATTGTCACCTATTGTGGCACAATTATTCTATTGACAATATTTATGGTAAAAGACATTTAACCTTTGTCAGAGAACCATAAAACATTTGGAAAATCCCCCTTACAAACCAACACCAGTAGCACTATTATCGAATTGGCTCTGATTGACTAATTGATCAATCCAACCCAATATAGTAGCCACGTGTATTAGAGGAGTTTATCTTGTTAACAGGGCACGAATAACGGCGGCTATTTTTGTTACATGCAGTTGCCCAGACGACGGAACAACAACATTGTTTTGATATAAGGTACATAAACAGATATCTGTTCTCTATATCTGTAACAGACACCATTAGGCCTATTATTCTCAGAATTTCTTAAACCTCTCGTTAATTATTTTATTATCTTATAAAAATAGATCCTTGTGGGAATCGTGACTGTTTCTAGACCATAGTTATTTGAAACTGCTGGTTTAAAAGTATGCTGCTGTCAATAATTTTCATAGCAGTGGACGTCATGGGGCTGATATGATGATGATGATGAATATATTCATAACATTACTGAACATAAAACCAAATATGGCATCATTTTTCCTGAAGAGCTAGGAACAAGTACATCACACCACATTTAGGCAGCCATGTTAGGACTCATAAATATACAGGGCGAATCTTTTGCCACTAACCGGGCATAATTGAAGTTCTATTATTTTTATACGTTCGAATCCTAAGTAATGTTGACCAACCGACTTATACAGGTAGCTTCTTAAAAAGACTTCTTCTCTTCTTCTTCTTAAATATCCGTGCCTATCAATTGGATACAAATAGGTAAGTTGTGTCTCTTTATGTTATGTTTTACATCTTAAAATTATCTTGACTATCAAATTTAACAACAAATTAAACACGTTATGCTACAAAATTTGTCCATTCATCTGTAAGGAGGTTGTCATTCCACCTCACTAGCCACATGTATAAATAGAAGCAGACAGGTCACCTTCAACCCTGCTCGACCTCACATAACAGTCTATATGCTCGTTAGTATGATGCCTACCTCCATCTAATACGTTTTTATTGACGCCAGGTACCCCTTATTACGTGGGACGATTCAATTATTTAGGGACTAGGTATATCCATGTGGTGAGGATATTCGCATTTTTTTTTAAGAATTTGACAATATTGATTGAATTTGACAGTAGGTAAGCAGATATTTTAACTTATACTTTGGTTCTGTACTTTCTGTGATATTTCAAACTGTGACCAATTAAAATTGTAATAACTATGGTGATTAAAAAGAGTAGCCTGCGTTTTTTGCCAAGTTCTTCTCACAGCTCAACCTTGACAGTGAACTGGCCGTAGGCAAATTTACTGGCACCTTTTTTGGCTTTGTATGACGTTCATAAGTATCATGTATGTGATCCAAATGAAATAAAAAGATTTGACTTTGACTTTGACTATACTCTAATTCTTGTCTCCAAATTAATAGTATTAAGGACCGACTTTTCCATCGTCAGATAACTTTTACCTGAAGAATAAAATAGACGTTTGACTGATTTTGTATAGAAAATCTGTCAAAATTTCAGATTTATTCCTTGGATAAAGTTATCTGGAGATGGAATAATTATAGAACTAATTCGCTATACGAGTCGGGCTAATTGTATAATTATCTTCTAATGGTTTTCAACAAGTGGTAGATCTTTTTTCATGGAATGTTTATTCCTTTTACTGGAGCGGAAGCTAGAATAAATAAATAAATACAAGAATGGCTCGGAAATGAATCTAACGACTTTGATAAAAATATTTATATTGAATAAGTTTTAACTATTCAAGTTTATTTAAATAGGTAGGTATTAGGAAGGCGAGTAAGTAACTCCATCTGCCGATTTTAACTTGGTCTCCCAGATAATAACGAAAAAGCAACGCTTGCAGTTATAATCACAGCATTATTATTATTTATATTCGATAGCACAATACTTTTATGACCATGGTCAAATCAAGTTTCTGCACGTTAGACAAATGTTTCTACTAGCCCAATTTGAAGGTTACCGGGCAAGGTGATCAAGTCAAGGTAGTTGAACAAGTATTAGCAAATTAAAAATTACTTAGATTCACAACCATAAACATTTAATTTATTTTTGCAATGTAGGAGACCCGAGCCCAGCAGTGGGACTTAATGGGTTGCTGATGATGAAAGTATTATTTTAAAATAATGACATTATTTGACAGGCCCATCCTTACATCAACCATTTCAACTCCTGTAAGACTGTAAGCTAGGATTATCTAACAGCAATATATAGTTGTTATGTCATCCAAAATGCCAACTATTCCAACATTCTCTCCTGACAACAAATCTGGACATCATGTTTGCAATTTAAGCAAAAAGTTTGGCTCCCGAATACAAGTTTTCTTTTTAATTATCAAGCCGTTCCTGTCTGGTCCGGTTTTGAGACGGAGACATAATAACAGGGCTGAAGTTTTTCGTCGTATCGCAGAATTATATATTTAGCCAGATACGGGTTGTTATATGGTTTCGGTTTTAAATGGTACAAAAATGATTTAACTGGCTTTTATGTTAACCAAACTGAGTGAAAGATTGTATATTTACTTTTCACTACTAACTGCATCGGCAGTTAATATAATTTATAATACCTGTGATAAAACTAAGTATGGATCAATGTCCAGCAGTGGGACATACAGGTTATCTGTGACGATAATGATGACGTATATCTGCATAAAATGTTGATAAATAAACAGTGATATAACATAATGAATGAGTATGCATGCATGTTGGCATGCAGCCAAGTTCCTAACACAAAATATGCTCTTAAATGAATAACGTAATGTGTTAACACAATGGTTGAAATTAGTAAACATAACAGATGGGAGATAGTACTACTGTTACTGCTTGCCTACGTCATCCCACTGTTGGACAAAGACCTTTCCCAACGATTTGTATACCTACTATTTAGTCGGTAGCTAGTGTGGTCAAGACTGTTTGATATGTTTCTATCTCGTCACGCTATTTTATTTATATTTTATTATATTCTTGGTTTTTTTGATGGGAGATGTAGTAAGCAACTAAACATCTAAGTATACTATATTATGTATCTATTTATAGGAAAATATCTGGACAGGACAGGACACTTTGTTTTTTTATTGCCTGAAGTGGCAGACGAACTGGCGACTTGATGGTAAGTGGTTACTGCCGCTCATGTAAGTGGGCATGGCAATGTTAGGGTTCCAGCCAACCAGCTGCCTACCTAGAAAGGATAGCTCTCTTTAAATCTCGTTTGAAGAAGGACATGTTATAGTGCTCAGGAAACAGCACTGCAGGAAGTTCACCCCTTACGACTTAGCTACGATTCAGACCAACCGGCTCGCATCGGCCCGCGCCGGGCGGCATTTTACAATGCGTTAAAGAACATTGAAATGTATCAACAGTAATTACAGTTCATATTTGCATGCAACTTACGGTCGGAGGCGGTCGGCCGTCGCGACGCGTCGCGGGATGCCGACGGAGGTAACTATGCGTAAGTTGCATGCAAATATGAACTGTAATTACTGTTGATACATTTCAATGTTCTTTAACGCATTGTAAAATGCCGCCCGGCGCGGGCCGATGCGAGCCGGTTGGTCTGAATCGTAGCTTATACCTAATAAGCTAAACCAATGAACGGACTTATAGTAAGTCATACATCACGAAATTTAAACAGACATAGTCAAAGAGTTGTAAAAAGACATCGGCTATTTTAATCAACATAATCATCAAAAAGGACTAAAATACTTTTTAGTCAATATTAACAACTAACTAACGATTCCGCCAACTACTCAAGAATTTGGCAATGGCTGCTTTGTTACCTACACCATGCATGTTGGATAATAATTAAGAAGACTGAAGATTTTAAAACTCTCCGGTTAAAAAACATTTTGGTAATTATTTTTGGTAAGTCGTTAGGCAGACTGTGATTAACACATCTAACTTTGTATATCGTCACGTGCGTCTGTTTCACACTTGGTTGACACCTTTGTTGTCAACGACACGTCGCGCCAAGGTCACATGATCCAGATCCCGTCTCGTGTGGAAGATACTAAGTATTTCGTTCAAATATTTTGCTAAGCAATTATGCCTGCAGGAAACCGCACCAAGGCACCCTAAAGAATTTTACAAAGAAAATTAAATAACTTGTTATGTCTAGCTTATAAATAGGTGTGTATATGTAGAATGTAAACGTATCTGCAATTAGTCCACTATCACCACCTATTCCATTGATGACATTATATTTAACTTGACTGGCCTGTTGGTCTAGTGGTTAGTGACCCTGACTGCTAAGCCGAAGGTCGTGGGTTCGATCCCCACCCAGGACAAATCTTTGTGTGATGAACATAAAGGTTTGTTCTGTGTCTGGGTGTAATTTATCTATAATATGTATGTATTTACAAAAAAAAAATATTTATTTAAGTAGTATATCAGTTGTTTAGTACCCATAACACAAGCAAATATAATTGCTTACTGTGGGACTAGATGGCGCTGAGTGAATGTGGTAAAAAAAAAAAAAAAACTATCTATAAAATACTATTATAATTCACTGCACATTCTTAAGTGCATCTATGATCACTATTTCAGACAAAACAAAAACGTGGAAATATTTTATTTAATTATCTAAATGTCTGCCTTGTTTGGTAAAAAAGTGTGAAAAAGAGACTGGTTGTCTGACTGATAAACGCGCAGCCAAATCCACTGTCTCAAAAAGTATGAATATAGGAGAGAAAGGCGGCAAAAAATCTGTGGTCTTGAAAACCGACCACACGAATGGAATCGCGGGCTACAGCTAGTTAAGCATACCGTCAATACTGTGTGAACCAGACAGCTGAAGTAATTTACTGGCACTTGTCTCTATCAACGATAAACATTATCGGAAAGCAACGTCACGCAGTCTACAATGTTTTATCAAGTCATATCTGAAGTGTGTGGTAAGTTGACCGATATTGAAATTTTCTCTTTACATTTATTTTTAGACTGTATATGCTCTTCTATAATTATTTACCTTTTTGCATACCAAACGATAATGGTAACAATTAAAGCATACGGGCCGTGTGATGGTGTTACCGTGGCCTATAGACGCCTCACATGCACGTTGCGGTACCTAAATTCGAATCTCAGTTTTATCGCAGACGAAATAGTGCCGTATTACCACATACTATCAGTTAATTGTAACCGCTGCTCTTGGACATCAGCAAAGAGATCCACACAAGAAATGCCAAGCCGTTACCTAGGTACCTTACAAAAAAGTCTGTATGCTACCAGCTAAAGAGTCAAACTTTTTTTTCGGCCAGTCGTTTTGTAAAATGAGACATTCCCACAATGAGATAATTCCACTTCCTGACTCCGCAAGCTTGACTTCAAACTTCAAACTCACTGTAGTGAACTAAGTACTTAATTACTTCCCAAGGAACTTAACAAAGCTACTAACACGCTTTTGTCGTCTAAAGCAAGTTCTTACAGAACAAAATCAAGGCGATGTAGTAAGGGCATTGGGGACAAATTACATAGTACGATATGACTTGACCCAAAAACTAAGCGACGCTGACGTTTATCGCTAGTGCAAACATGCTCATGAATGTGGTTATTAACATCAGGCACGCTCTTATCCTAAAGGAGGGTAAATAACCTCGGTATAAAGTATTTTCTCGACGTAATTAATGGAGGAAAGCACTTAGGTTGCGGTTTAGGAGGGCTTCGTAAATGGTATCGACCAAAGGACCTACACGGAATCTCAACAATCGACTAAGTCGGTTTTGTTGTCGTTGTCAAAAGACACAGCGACAATATTTAAATATACCTAGTCAAAGTATTTTGGGGTCACTATTTAGAAATCGAAGATTCCTGCAGTTCGCCATCCAGTTAAGTTTAAAGCAAAAAAAAAATGTTGAGTAGGATCAAAACTAGATCACAGCAAGTATATTTATCGCTAGGTATGTGATGTCGATGAAGACACACCAATTAGCACTTTAAGCAGAGGTGTTAATAGTGAAAGTTGTTGAAAGGATCGATCAAGAATTTAATTTTAAAACATTATTACCTACAAGAATATCGGTTAAAAAAAATTTTTAAAATCTTAATAGATATAAAAACACTGCTCTGTTAAATTCTCATTAACAACATAATTATGTAATTTCATCTCACATCATTGCGAACTCATAAAATAATCGTAAATATACATCGAGTCGAGACGGGTTGCTCACTGTATTAGTCACTACTTGCGTGACCTTGCCAAAACTTGGCCTGATTTGTTGTAATTGGACGAATACGTTAACAAATAACAGTTCATTCTTTATTTAATTTCTTTTTATTACAATTATTTAAAAGCTATTTATAAATATTGAAGTTAAACACTTCCAAGTTGATTTTCAAAATGTCATTCATCAGTTACAATGGCCGTAAATTTTTAAATATTGACGAATGTCATGATATAGGTAGGTACTCGTAACAAAATGTCTTTATACTCGTAATACAAAAGATAAGCTCTTATATCACAAATAGGTCAAAAGATCGCCAACAACACGATCATAATATGTGTTATTGAACTTTGAGAATTGACTTAAAAATCATTTTAACAAAGACTCAAAATGTTTTGTGGGAAATATGACAAAAGAGACACATTTTTTAATTAGTTGTTAATTTCCTTCAGTTAAACTTGCCCCAGTGGTCTTTCACATCCGCACACATTCTCTAGTAGTCTAGTCTACTATGTCTATGTTACGTCTTCCGCCTTTTCAAATACTTTATAATACTGTAAAAGAGTTCAAAGTATAAAAACCTGTTTTGTTATGACTATCAGGATTATTTTATTTTTATCATAAAATTTGAGTACACTAGTCTTTTATGTAATAAAGGTAAAAATATGACCGATATGATAGCTCACATGTAATAATAATATGTATAATCAATCAAATAGAATGTAAACATATCCATTCATCAACTTAGCTCAAAGATATGACAAATATATAGTTAATAATATACTTGGAGGATTAGATAATTTATATAATATCAATGTTAATTTGCCAATGATTCGAATCGAAACCATTGAGTAAAATAGTTTTGTAGGTTAATGATAAATTGTATTCAAATTACATTCACATCAATTTTCTTGTTACCTACTTCATCTGCTAAAAATTTATAGAGCGAAAATAATCCAAATAATGAAATAATCTTGTTTCTAGGCGTCATGTCTGTCCAATGTGTTGGGCTCGGGTCTCCTCTCCTCTAACTAGAGAGCTGGGAGGGTTACATGTTTAGCCAGCTATAATGTGTCCTATGTAATAGAAAGAGGTGTAATTTTTCCAAGACATCTACACATCACACAACACAAATCACAACTCTAGACTTTGGGTTGATAAACAAAAGCAATACCCAGTAACCTAGAACCTAGAACATATCGCACTGCTTCGTACACATTAACTGCGCAATCGACATAAGGTCGAAATTATTATAAGTCCTTACTAAATCATTACGAGTTTTTAAAAGTCTCCTAATCCATTCATGACAACACTCAAAAGGTTTTTAACCTCACTCATGCCCATGCAAACATCTTTAAAAAGCTATTTTAGAGTTAACTATCATTTCTATACAGCTTCGCATCTTCCCAATTCCCCAACCAACATTCTTGAATGGAAAAATGGTTGAATCCAAGTTTAAAGTATGAGTGAGATGATTCGTAAAGACAGTGCCAATGTATTGAATTATTTTGTGAAATTCATCATCCTAATAGTTCGTCCCTAGGTACTAAATAAACACTAAACATGCGTTCGTGTAACTGCGTCATAGCCTGTTGCTTGTAGAGAAACGCGCAGGTCCCGATCGATACCTGGCTCCGGGATACAACACTACATCAATTATATGCACCTAGCGAATTCTAGAATGTACGTGAGAGAAATACGGCGTAGTTACCTGACTGGGAGATTTAAAGGGTTGGGCACATGGAAATACTTTTGATGTAACACCTAATTGTGTTACGTGGATTAAACGATTAGGACATATATTCCCGGATTATGTACATTTAATTCATGATAACTTAAGCTTAAGAACAGTTTTATGAACTTTAAGGTATAGTAGGCAAGACAATGTTCACAGGTCTAACACTTGTTGATAGCTAAACAGATTAGTGGAATAGAGACAGAAATATCGATATACGAAATTAAATCGAGATGCAACAGGGTTGAATGATTTCTTAAAGTTATAAATAGATGTTTATAATAGAAATAACACCTGGACGATAAATGTAAGCGTAAGTTAGTTATACAATGACATTATGGGTTATATTAAATTTCATTCAGATATAACTGTGGCTTAAAATGTTGCATTAGAAGATATAATGAAGATTATACAGTAAATCTTCGTAAATTTACGGTTGATAATACAACCAACATAGGAGAAGACTTATTTTTTTACGATCAATTCATTTATGAAGAATAAAGAGCTTTAATGCAACAGCAAAATCAACTAAAATTGGCAATCGCCCACAAAACCTATATAAACTGTCGACACTGGCTTAATTTCGTATATATGGACTAATATTAGTTTCACAAATATCATAAACGTGTTAGCTATAAATTTACAATTTCCATCATGTCGAAATTCGCCAAGTTGACCATGAGATCGATAAAAATTATGAGCCAATCACATGGCGCAAAAACAATGTTTAGTTCAACATGTTAAAGTTACGACTTCAAGGTAACAAGGTAAAAAATTATCGCTATAAATAGTTCTATGAATCATCATGTTACTTAACTACTGATTATATAACCTAAGAACTATTGAAGCCTAGAGTTCAGAGTTCAGAGTTCCCAGACGGGTTGGTATAGGGTTAAAACCGCTCGCTGTGGTGGAAATTAGGTGAGGCCTATGTTCAACAGTGGACGTCATTGGGCCGATATGATGATTATGATGAAATAATATGCTGAATTTTTAAAATTTAAATAATATAAGTCGTGTTGCTTAAAAATCTATATAAGTAGCATTAAAAACCCGGAGATCTTTTTAAATGCTATTTATTAACAACGACGGAACGGAGACGGTTTATGGGTTTGGAGTGAGGGGTTGTGTGTTCCCACATAATGCCAACAAGAGGTCAACCAAAGATACGCTCCGAACATGACCAGAAGGCTAAAACAACAAGTGCGTCTAAGTTCACATCTAAATCTAATTGAAGTAACTGTTGGAAGATATGTTGCCTTGAAGATCATTAGAAACTGGTCTTCAATAGAACCTAAGAATACTTATTTCTCTCTACATTAATCAAGTCCAATTTTTTGCAAACTCAATAACAATGTTTTTGTTACATAATTTGGTCAGTGAACCGTAGTCGTGATATCATCTGTAAAGAATATTTAATGTAGGCCACGAAACTCATGAACAAGTAGGAGCTAATGAATGACGTCGCAAAAATATACCGAGTTCTAGAAAGTTCTACAGTTAAAGGCAAAAGTAGAATTGCCACCTCCATCAAGAGGCACTTCAGTAAAGGATGGTTTCGATGACAAAGCGAAACACAAGAGGGCGCGCTTGCATGCTCCAATAGAAGAGCTGCATCAGCGTCTTGAAGTGCACTGCGCACGCGTGCCGTACACTACCTTGACCTTACCCTCTCCCAACCCTCACCACCCCACCCCCACCACAGACCTGTGGGAGTGTGGTTGGTAAGTAGAGGGTATTTTGCTTTGGGGCAGTGACACATACCAAGTCGATAAAAGCTTTGTTCTACTTTTTTTACATAAATTACTATTAGCTTTAACCTATAGATAAATTAAACCTGTGTTAAACACTAAGTCAGTAGATTTAATTGAAATATTATATTACGCGTAGGTATAACAAAAACTAGGAGTTAAGATTTTTTTTGAGGGAGTCAACTCAACATTAGGGAATTGTCAAAAAATCCCAAACTCTGACGACACGCCGGCAGTCTTAAAATAAATATTATCACGCCTACCCGTTCCGATGTTACGTTTTTACCGACGAGGTAAACAAATCGATGGCTAGGGACATTCGCAAGGACGTCTGTCAGAAGCATTGGGGCAAACATTGGCCGATTGGCGAATACATAAATTTTGGCACAAAGATTCTGGACGCGAGGGGATTCTTCTGTAATAAAATTTTTACGAGTTTCCTTGTAAGGGTATTTTTTGGTGTCCTTGATAAAAAGTTTATTAGATTCAATAGCCAAGGGTTCCATAGTATTTGTAGAATCTACGGAAGTGAATAGACGAGCGAATTTGCATTATTTTGCTACGTGAGCGTGACCCAGATTTAACCATAGTTAGTTTATAGATTTATATTTGTTCTGTTCATATGTAGTTACGGATACAACTATGTGCAATGTAATTGGAAATAAATTCGTCATTGTCGAAATTTTAATTTTAGTTGAATAGATGTTGGCACAAATATTGGCGGCAAATAATTCCAAATTTAGCACACATTTATCTGTATTTCTGTGACTTTATCGGGTTCTAGTGGTTTTATTATAAAATGTTGAACCATTAATTTTACGATTGCGGCAGTCATAACTTTGTAACTTGCTTGTAAGTATGAACACTGAAATCGTGATTTTGTTTTCTCAGCTAATAGAGCAAGGCCATGTTTTCACTATAATAATACATTCAACTATTTCCACCGTTCAATAACAAGAAAAAAATATATTTATTGCTTTGAATTGAGCGTGGAATAGTAATTTTAATTTGATATAAGTCTAATTTGAAAGAACTGTGGGACCAGGTTCGAGGTTGACAGTTCTAACAAAAATACAGGGGATATTGAACCCGATCTATAAATAATTAGGAATTTATAACACACGGTACGAGAAAAAGCAACAACTGGCTATTTTAGAATTAACATAAGATGTGAGGAACAAATTAATTGTATAGTTTCAAGTATAAATATAATGTTATTACTTATTATACAGTGCATTATTCTTGATTGCCTCCTGCATTGTGAAATTAAAAACGCTAGCAAACGCAAACAATATTCACTTAGTGGTTAAGTGAGAATGTAATAAATCGTCCAAGTAAATTAGAAAATTATATCGCGGTTTGCAAGTTAATGACTTTGGAATGGGTTATTTATCAACTTTAATTATACTGTTATCGTTGTTATGCACTAAGATTATAATATTGCATTTGAGTGATACGGGGTCATAAGTGAAATGGTTTCATTAATCAGTTATTGCCAAGTAGACGCTTTAGCAAACAACCAAAGTTTTCCCAAATCTCATGTCCGTATTCAGGGCGAGGATTACCCTATGACCCAGACGAGTGTACATACTTCCACATAGAACCACGGAAGTTTCCCTGTTCATATACAACAAAATGTAGTTTACTGTGTTCAAACACATGGGCACGTTACGCTCGCACAGTCAAAGAAAAATGCTTTGGCTGGCGAAATAACAGGAAAGCTTTTGAAACTGCAATACGCCCCGCTGCAGATTGAAGTCTGTATAACGTTCAAATGAAATTCTGTTCGTTTGTAATAATTTTATATGATTTAGTCTCAACGTATTAACACAGGATCCAGCGTATCTAAGCGTCAATAGAAAATGAAACTGCGTATTTCTAAGATTAGGTTCTTCCTATTTTGTATTCTTTCTAAAGTTGATAGAAAGATCAGCACCTAGCATATTATTAAACAACTTATATGTTGCCAAAACAGTTGCTGTTTACCGGTGATGAGTTGATGACGCAAACATAATGTGACTCCAGATAATATACGTCACCCGTCTATCCCGCATAGAGTTTACACGAAAATAAAGTAGCGTCTGTCGGTGTAATGATATTTTGAATTAAAGCCAATTTTAATGATGCTCAGATTTACTGGCCGTCATGTAACAGTGAGTAGGTAGCACTTGATTGTAACCGATGTTATGATTGAGATATTTATTGTTTCTAAATACGATCTGCTAAATCAGAAAACAAATTGTATGCTGCAATTTTTTTTACGGCAAGGCTATCTTGATCCGAAATTTAAGAGAGCATTCAGAGGCTAGACGGGTATAGTTGTACAGATTACCAATTGTGATGACAGGCGGTAAATGATAAGCATGGTCCGGAGGGAGTTGTAGCACTATTAACAAAAAATCGTAATTTATTCATGTTTAGAAAGTTTACTCATTATTCTTTGAAAGGCAGGTAAGTAGCAGCGTTATTTTAAAAATGTACCTAATTAAACCGCCTTAGTGAATGTACTTAGAATCAAGTCACCAAGAAAAAAAAAACAGGAAAATTGGTACATGATATTAGTCATTTTAAACATGTTTTAAACAAACAAACGTTACTGACATTACACATTACAAAACAATACTAATAAGAAGAGTATGATTGATTGCAATGAATTCGTGATATCCATGCACATTTTACGTGACGTAACAACGTACGTAGACAATCATTAGGAAAGAAAAGAAGAAAGAAAAGAATTTCCGGAGTGAAGCCCTCCTCGTAACTCCAGACGCAATATCGGACCTTCGACAGTTGATTACGTCATAGTCGTTGGGAACTGCTTGTTGCAAATGTTCCAAGACCAGCTATTGTGGAACCAAAAGGGAAAGGCCTAGGTTCGGCAGTGGATGTCTAATGATTGAAACAATGAGACACACTTAAAAAAGCATATAATTGCTTATGTGCGTAATATTGTTATCCATCTGCAGTAGGATCTCCAGTAGCTTTTACTTGACCACACTTGTATAAAGAACGGTTAAACATTAAGCGTTCAAAACTACTCGCCATCAGTAAGAATGCATATGCACTATGCGTATGTTTGATCCACCAACCCGCATTACGTGTATGGATTATGGCCTACACCTTCTCTACTCTCTAGATAGAGGAGACCCCTGTCCAGCAGCGGGACATTATTAGCCTACTATTTTTTACGGTGCAAAGACATTATTCACAGCGACTGCTCAATTACGAATACGAGCTAAACGCTAATGTGAAAGCGTAATAATTCCTGTACTAAATATATACACGGCGTTCGCGCACGTGTTGGAGGTGGCAATGATTATTTAACAATTAATATTGTTTTCTGTCGCGAAACTACAATATTTATTTTATTCTTTTACATAAGTCATGTAAAGATCATCATCATCATTACAACCCATAAAGTGGGACGTTTATGGGTTGAAATGATATCCCTAATTTTGAAGGTCTAAATATTTTTTCCCTGCTTGTGCAACTACTTTTCTAATGCATGAATAAATACTTAAAAGCCACAATTGCGTAATGTAATGAAGGTTAGTAGGTATGTCCTATCTGTGTGCTAAATTTCAATCAATTCCGAAAAGTAAACGAAAATGCTGATCTATGCTGGTTCTTGGCTGTAATACTAAATATTGGATAAACCTCTGTTAATAGAAGATACTGAATCTCTAGTATTCTATACACATTTATATACATCTAATAATTATTCATTGGGTACCAACTAATTAAGTATCTCTAGTCACGTACCAAACAAAAGACTATTGACAAAACAATAGTTAATTTGAACTAGCCGGACAAACACTTTCGAATAGATAGTATTATGTACATAAAACTATAACAGTGTAGCTCAAAGTTTAAAGGGCATGGGACCCGTATTTACGAAACTTTGGTTTATGACCGATCCTGGATTCCGAACAAGCGTTTTTAAATGTGGGGCAGGGCAAGCCGGTCATTTTCACAGCGAGCGATAGAACAGAGGGAATCGTACACTGCTACGGCGGACAAGACTAGCCCGCCCCGGCCCGCTCCAGCCCGCCGGGTACGCATTGTTCTATCGCTCGCGGTGAAAATGACCGGACCGTCTTACCCCAACGTTTATTAGCCTAGGCCTTATTGTACGCTTTCTTAGATTATGTATGCACATTCTGTAGAAAGAAAAACAAGATAAATACTGCTGTTTAAAAACGCCAGTGCTAAATCGCTGAAAATATACATTTCTTTACTTAATTCAAATATACAAATACTTATGTTTCTACTAGCATCCATCCTGCGGCTTTGACCACTTTGTATGACGGTAAAATATATACAGAAATATTCCATGCTAAATTATCTAACTGATGGTGGAAACCGCATCAAGATCCGTCGAGTGGTTTAGAGCAGTACTTAATAGATAGATATACAGTCAGACGCGGAAAACGACTCCGTTTTATACTATTTAGAAGCCGTAGTGTCTTTTATAATTTTTACATAACTGTATGTAAATAATACAATGTTATAATATTACGCACAAGGCTAGCCACATCTAGTGATTATATCGCAGTGGTGCTTTCACTCTCATACAGTTGGCCATGTGCCTGGTCGCGGCGACACACACACGCTAACGTCCGCATACGGCCACACTACCACAAAGGTAGTACTATTACTTATTCTGTGCTATCACGCAATATTGACTTCGATACTAATATTATAAAGAGGTAACGTTTGCGAGTTTGTATGTATATCTTCAAAACTATCCAACCAATCTTCATGAAAATTCACACAAAGATAGTCTAAGACCTGAAGAAGGACATGGATTACATTTCAGCGACGCCACCACGACCACGTCGGCGAAGGCGTGGGCAGAAATTAGTTTTCATTGTAAAAGGTCACTGCGTAAATTTTAGAAAAGATTTCAGTTACTAACCACCTAGTGGTGTAACAGTCGGTGTTCGGTGCTGTTCGATTGAATCGTCTTCGATTGAAATTCTAACTTTTTAATTTCAAGAATGTCCATTATCTTATTTAATACATAACCAAATAATATGTGTCTATCTTATATCTTTTGTTTGTCTGAGTCGCTTCTACAACCCCCGTTATTATATTTAATTTTTTCAATTGATATCTTATAGTCCAGGAGCCTGAATGCCTGAAGAATGAAATAATAATTATATAAGCTTATGTTGACGGCCACAACTGTTACAGCCAATCACTGTCATTAAAACGAGTACTATAGCAAGAATAATGTCTTGACACCAATATATCGTGCAAAGTGAATCATTTGATGCATTTTAATCTACTAATATTGCGTCTATTGAAGCCTATTGACATGTGTTAAAGTTCAATACAATGCGTCAAACATGTCACTGAAGCGGACAAAAAGGGAACTACAAATATAAGGAACATTTAAACGGTTAAATGCTTAGACAGTGGCGCCGCTCCAGACTACATTTGATTCCTAGTTAGTGCCAATATTTATGTTTTTCATCTTACAATCAATTGAAGGGCGTAAAATAAAATCACTAGCACATACAGGATCATTCTGGAAGCTATTAAAATATGTAATAGCCAATTTAGTCCAGCCTTTGAGGTTTTATTCAATTACCACCAAATAACATTTAATTTTTGTGTAGATTTAAAAACGAATGTTAACATTATTTTAAAAATTCAGTATGATAAAGTTAGTATTCTATTTTTGATAGGACAGGCGTAGTTGCATGGAAAAAAAATCTTCTTCAATCGATAGACTTCTTGATAGGTTTCCCGTTTCCCCCTAACCACAACGTTAGGCGAAGGAAATTGCCAAGACATGAACGTCGGACAGGCAATCCGTCCGTCATTAACTTTAAATTAGGTAGGTACAGACAATACATGTCGCACTCATCCAACAGATAAAATCTATCAATTGCGCAGAAATTGTAATATAACCCTTCACCTTACAGACAAAGAACAATCAGGAACTTGTGGCAAAAAATCGTAAGCCATTAGACGATATCAAAAGACCTCAATACTAATTAAAATATCATTATCATTGTCACTCTTAAAGTGATAACCTTACGAAAATGTTCGCGATAACCTGCCGGTCCGTAATGACGCACCCGGGGCAGAAGTACAACTTGAATGCGATGGGCACGTGCTATTATCGTCACTATGGAGACTAGATAAAGCACAATAATAAACCAGGATATGTCCAATTTAAAACGATTTTTAAAGATTTATCTTAAGGCTTAACGAATTCAATTGGGCACGCGCGTGACACGAATACAGATTAGGTGCAGACGGTACAGATCTATTTACTGATAGCACGAATTTAGACCCCTTGGTTCCTTTGCATGTAGCAATTTAGGACACAATAAAGTTCTGAGTAACGTAATGTCTTGTATTTCGAGTTAGCAGCTAAAGTACTAAAAAAAGAGTTTACATATTAAGGAGGTTGTAAGATGCTGCTAACTGATAGTCTAAAAAAGTAATATTTAGTTTTTTATATCTGTTGACGATTTGAAGCTGGTCTCAGACAAGAACTACAAACAAGTTACACATTTTTGGTAAGTAATAGTAATATTACTACTGATCAATGATTAATTTAGAGGCAAAATTCAAATATTTTTTTTTTGTAAATCAAGTCTCGACTTTCTGTAGCAGTATTTACAAACACAAGCACAAGTAAGTTTTCCCAGGATTACCAGGAGGCTATGAATGGACAGAAGGTCGAATCGACACGTGTCGAGTGTCGCATAAATCATTTCCATGAATGACATAACTAATGCAATGCTTTGTAAACAATTTGTGTTGATGTGTTACGTAATAAAGTAATACGAAGACGAAAGCAATAAAACATTTAGTGACTGTCATATGATATACAACAATAAGGTAATCTTAGATGCCATTTAAAGCAAAACTAGCTTTTAGATCACATAGGTATAAGAGCAAGCCTCTTCTTTCTCTCAAGACCGAACTAACTAACTTTTAAAAATCTATGGGATGGCGCCACTTGTATTTTGAGATTTTTCTCTTTAAAGTTCAAGTTTTTTAGCCTGGTGGTCACATATACATAAACTTGAACGAACGCACTTTATTAAAATACGTTGTTTTTTTAAAATGTAAGCACCATTTCCGATATAGTATATTTATTAGCCGTTCTCGAGTGATCCTATATGAACGATGAAAAATGAAGGTCGAAAACCTTCCAGTTAATTCTTTGACCTCTAACACGATATTTATCGGAAAGTTTTTGAAACTAAACAGATTAAGGGTATAAAAGTTACAGTACGTGTTACGTATGTAAGTATACGATAAGTGTTATGTAATTATGATCGAGTGCGATAACGTATCAGTGACACTGACCTGATGTGCCGCGGTCGAGTGTGACTAACCGTTTATTTTCCTATAAAGAAGTCTCATAAATTTTTTGTGTTACGAGTTTCATTCAGAAAAATATTAATAGTATCTATAATACAATAAAATTCCTAAATGATGATAATAATTATAATTTTTTGCATCTGTTTATCAGTTTTATATTAAACATCCAACTCTGGATTGTTTTTATCTAGATCTTAGTAAATAGAATCCTTATACGACTACGAGTACTGAACTACTGACTCGACTTCTTTCTTCCGATCAAAACTACCAAGGTATTATAGCTACGCGTGGGATTTTTTTGATTGGCTTTGTTTACTTCGTGTTTGTTTTCGATCATTCGTTCCGGAATATTGTTTTCAATTAGGTATTCCGTTTTGCAAGCAGTCTTATATGCTCCCGACTTGATTATACTTACTATACTGTATCTACACCATTGTGCACTTATTGTTGTACTTTTTATTTGATTTTTACTACTGCAAACATTTTTATATGCGCTAAATTTTAGTCTGATAAGGGTGATTTCATATTTTTTAATGCTAAATGTAGTCTGAGTTTCGTATGGAGTTTAAGTGATCTCCTTAACACATAATACCTAAATAAAATTAAAAATTCGAGCGCAACGCTCGAATGCGAAGTACCTAATCCCATCCCAGCAACATTTTTTTGGTGTTTTCGCCTAATGATAGTCGAGGGCGACGGAATCTGTTGCTGATTATACCATAGATAGTTTGACTTACCTGAGGACATAGGCGTCGACTAGCTCGCTCTGCGTGAAAGAGATGATCTCACATCTCACTATTTTCAGAACATTCTCCCATTGTTGACTGAAACAAAAAAAAATTTTAACGTCATTCTTAGATAGAATGGTCTATAAATGCTATTATTAGTACCTAGGTAGGTATATTTTTGTTAGATTCTGGCTCAGTAGTATTATAAAGCAGTTTTTCAGAATTTAGTAGTATTGGTTTGTTGTTAAATAATTTATTTTATTTTTCATTTTATACCTACTTACAATAATTAATTAATTACAATGAATAAAGAACAATGCACAAATTTGTTACATAAGTAAGTACATAATATTATAATTTTGTATATTTTATATCTGGTCTCAACAAAGAACTATTTAAGATTCAGGTTTTTTTTTAATGTATGTTATGTTTTGTTTTATTTAGGTAGGTCCATAACATCATTAAATTTTTAAGGACCTATGGTAGATTTTTGCATTGTTGGGTTGAGTGGGTACCTGCTACCTGCCCGGTTCAAGTTAAAAATACACTAAACATGTGAAGTTCAAAAGTTTATAGTATGTCCGTATTTTGTACCTAGGTACAATAACATAACAGCCAAATTTGGAAAATACTTTAACTGGACAAATTTGGAACTCTCCAAGAAGTTGCAGACTAACAGTTTTATTTTTATGAAATATACCATGTGAGCCGAAAGTAACGGGTAGAATCGTGAATGTTATAAAATCAACGATCATCATCGATTTCAAATCACCCGCGTAAAGCGTGACCCAGCCCTGACAGTGGAGACAGGCCAACCACGAGCGCCCACCCAGAGCGCCGGTACCCAATTGCCGTTTCAATACTAAAACAGCTGATTCCAGAACTTTCCTTACTAACAAGTCTACCAATATCATTAGAAATATTTTTTTTAATAGTCGATAGTAAATTTATGTAAGTATCAAATTTTAAACAACAAAGGCAGTAGCTACCTACATACTGTAAGTAAACAATTATTCAGTATCGCCGCTTTACCAGGGGAAATTTGCATTCTGCCGGTAACTTACCAGCTAAGAGAATAATTACGTAATATAAAGCAAGACTGCACAAGTGAGTAATAAGAGTTATACATAAAAAATACTCACCGAGTAATTTTTCTCAAATCCGCATTTTTTGCCGGTGTAAACCATATTTCGATGAGCTTTTCGACTCCTTCAAAAAATTGCTCATTATTCTCACTATTAGATATTATTTCCTTTTCAGCCATAGCTGTTCTTGTTTATTTAGTTTTATTAGAGCAAAAGTGTTTAAATTGGAATAATTCTCACTTAGAACTTGACACACAACCGTAACGTTCTGAAGTCGGAAGTTGACTGACGGTGACGGAATGAAATGAAACAAAATTATTGGCAAAATGCGGGTGAAAGAAGAGAAGGACAGTATAATAATATCTCTTTCTTTCAGAGCGAGCGAGTCGGCGCGCGTTACGTTCGGAAGCACAGACCAAGATTCAAACTGTCAATTTATGAAATTAAAATTACGTTTAGTTTTATTTGGCTGTGTATTGCCAATGTTTAAAATGTATGTTACAGTTATATTTAATTAAATGATTAACAAATACATTAAAATATTTGTTATTTTATATCTGGTACATGCATAGAGGGTACATGTTTACATCTTAATTGAAAAGCATCAGAGCTTTCATTATAAATGCGACACAAGTTCCTCACATTAATTAAATCTTAATATGAACCTTCCTCAATATATGGACTATCCAACACTTAAAGAATTTTTCAAATTGGACCAGTAGTTCCTGAGATCCTACCCTTCAACCAACCAAACAGACAAACCTCAGTTCAATATTAAGTATAGTTCAACTTAATTAATTGGACTAAATTTATGGATCAGATAGGATAGGACATTATCATTTTGCCTAAATAAAAACCTAAGTTTAATATAATTCTCTAATTTCATATAAGTCTAATAAAGTAAGTAAATAGGTATTGAATGAAATAAACAAAATTTATTTAAAATACATTACATATTCAAAAACTAAATTACTACTAACAATAGGAAAAAAAATATTTGTCATAAATCTTCAAAGGCTGAAACTAATTTGTGTAGCTGGCCTTTTTCAACTTTTTTAATTTGCTTTAATTTGGGTTTTAAAATAGGAATAGTTGGTGGAGAGTCTATTTCTTTCTCATCTTCATAGAAATCTTCAATATTGGGCTCTACATCCTTCTTACTTGGCAATGTGGCACTCAATGGCCGACGTTCCTTTTTATTCCTTATTTCACTAACACTAGCATTCAGTTCTATAAGGTTTTTGTAAATTTTGTCATTGAAGTGGAAATTTAATTTCTTTGTAACCTGGAACAAGGCATTTGGAACATTTATAGATAAATATCAATACAAAGAAAAAAAATACTATTTAAGGATTTACACTAAAAAAGAAATTAAATCTTTGCTGGATAAACATTTTAGATAAATGAATGACTCCATGACGTGACTTGAACCTGCATCCCAATTACATGTCCAGCGCTCTTCCGTCTAAGCTATGCATATGGGGATTGCGGGTTCCTGTCCCGTCGAGCAATTTGTTTTTTCATAGTATTTAGGATTATTGTTCTATATTTTAATTATTGGTAACTAGTATTAAGATTACTTATAGTTGCTCTGTGTGTATTTTGTGTCCATTCATTTTATGTTGTCTGATGTCCAGAGACATCCAACTGGCAACAGTACTTAATTCTTTATTAGGTAAGTACAATGTCTAACTTTTAGGTGATCAATCCCTTAATCCCAATAGTTTTATTTTAGTAAAGTGGAAGGAATGGCTGTAGGGGACCTTAGAAATAAGTTAAAATTTTAATATTATATTTACTTTGGAACTTTCAAAGTTTAAATAGAATAACTATGTTATGTAGGTATATATTTGCTAATTATTTTTTAGGAAAACTTACTTTCACATTTCGTGAACTTTTGTGAGCATATAAATCTTCGACCGACGGCGGAGGAGGACATGATTTCTTTGCATCGGCTAAATAGTTGGCTAATGTACCGCTAGAACATAACGATGGTTGACTCAATACATTCTCTTTCTCAAAAGATTCGGCAGACTTCTGTGTTGTATTGGAAGAACAAGGCACAACTTGCGGTCTCGTCAATGACCTCACTTTCAATTCACAATTCCTAACAAGTGTTTTCTTTACTTTTGAATCGGAAGTTGCTTTTTTCATGGTCAAGATAAATGTTTCTAATTTAAATTATTTCTATTCTATTCTAATTTGCTTACAAGTTCAAGATTTTAAAAACTACGCGACTTTGTTTTGACAATCTTGACATGTTACTTTTCATTTTTTAAACGGACACAAGCATGGATGCACAGACTAATAAGGGATACTTGGATGATGATGATGGATGTACTTGGACACAAGGGCAATAAAGCTAAACGAACTTGGGTCACTGGGCGACTATCTATCGACTAAGGGCTAAGCATCATACTGAGGGATTGAATAAAATATACAATGGATTAAACATACATTATCAAATTAAGGCAGTTTTATGTCGTATATTAATGACATTTTAATTGTCTTAATATTCCATAAATTTAGTAACTAATATTCATAATTTAAAATATTCATTTTTCTTTATTTCAGAAATTTTAACATCCGATTTTAAACGATCACAAAGCAATCAAAGTCGTTGAAACGTCAAAAACGTCAAATCGAAAGTAGTCTCGTCGACAATTCCAGTTCCTACAGAATTTCAGCAATATTTAATTACGCTTAAAATAATCATTAAGAAATCCACCATACAGTTTAGTAATATTGAAAAGCTTCGTAATTCCAAACACTTTAACCTTTAAATGATGTCCTCGGATAGTAGTGTTACATTTTCTGTAAGTACCTATTTAGTTTTAGTAGTACGAGTTAGTGTACAATGTGCATTCTTTAATTAAAATGTGTTTATAGAATCCTGAGAACTTGCCGGTGGAGAAGTTATCGTTATCGGTGACGAACGCGGGCGTCGTTCAACAAATCAAAGCGTTGGTGAGTAATAACTTTGGCACATAAACAACGTTGTGCAATAGGATGCACATAGAAATAGTTTTGCAGGGAAATACCAGTTTCTATTAGTCTATGCGTGTCTGTGGCGGGTAATTACCCTATCTAGCTATGGTTCACAATATATCGGACAATAACGCCCTTCTTGTGTCGTCATTATTGCATAGAAACCTTGCAAGTTTAGAATGACCAATTCTCAAAATGTCCAATTCCCAAAATGTCCTATTGCGTACTATTTTATTATTAGCAGTGTCAGACTATAAATGTCAAGAGCATTGTCGTACGGACGGGTTTTACACCATTGTACGTAAAAAGACAGCCTCATTACTGCGTAGAGTGAGAGACAGTCGCAACAGCATTCTGAGAACTGTGGCGGTGAGCTACTCCGGCTCTCCTATTATAATAAAGTTTGTTCATAGGTTAATAAATACTAACACTAGCATGTAAGCCTAAATTTTACACACTACTACGTTTAGTACGCTACACTTAATTATACTATTGATGGAATTATTTTTATTCAATAATAAATTCATTTATTTATTTATTGTTCCAGGACCCGTATTGGGTGGAGAAGAGAACATTGACTTTATACGAGCGGCCACCATCAGGAAGCACACTAGTATTGGGTGCTGTTGACACATGGAAGGTTAGGATGGAGGGGTACTTAGAAGATATGAAGTGGTTACTGAGTTTAGAACATTATAGGTATGAATCTGTTGGATGTAAAATTGGTTAGGGTGTCGCAAATAGGGTCTTCGCGGGGCTCCGTCGACCATGCGTAAAACAATTTTTTTTTATTTTTCATGGGACCCTCTTTGCGACTCCCCAACCGTAAAATTAAATAATGCTAGCGTGGTATGTTGGTAATAAAATTATATACCTAAATCTTCCTTATGAGTTACTCTATCTATTGGCGAAAACCGCATCAAAATCCGTTGCGTAGTTTATAAAGTATAACATACAGCAGAAAGTGACTGTAAAAATTTGCCGTAATTTGGTTAATATCATCAGCACCATACTTGAAGAACTATGTTCTTTTTCGAAATGAAATGATAAAAGAAATTAACCATAATGTTAAAATGGAGATTTCTTTTCATTCTATTAGGTTTTTCCCCCAAATCATATATTCTATTCACAATAAAAAATACTAATACTGTAGGGAATTACCTCGTTCACTGTGAGTTTTACTTGACCTTTAGCTATCAAGAAGGTAAATACCCATACACCTAATTGGGACTTAATCGTTAGCCTTTATTTATATGCTGTTCTAAAATATTTACTAGTGGAAGACTCTTTCAGTCTCCTATTGCAATTTGCACTCAGCTTAATTATGCTTCCATTTATTCACTATAACAAATTATTTTCTTAACATTTCAAACATTGTAATTAATTAATATGTAAATAATAAAAATTATGACAACTTTAATGATATTTACAAACAAGTATTACCTACTAATTATATTAAAATTATCATTTTTTTGTTTTTGTTACCCTGTCTAGTCTAGTTACTGCGGACCAAAGGCTTCAAACTCAAATCTTTATTTGCTGAACATAATTATGTAGGTACATTTAAATATACATTGCTGGGTGTCGTATCAATGTTGTAGTTCATTATTTCCCACCAGCTATTGCATGCAAATTAATTAACATCAAAAACAGTATTAATCTATACTGACATTATAAAACTGAACCCCCTTATTACAAAATACGGACTAAGCATTAAACCAGGTTTAAATTGACAACTTTGACACAAACAATGGCTTATGTCAATTTAAACCAAGAGGGAAAGAGTTTGTTTGGTTGAACATGCTTATCTCTCAGGAACTACTGGTCCAATTTGTAAAATTCTTTAAATGTTGGATAGCCCATTTATTAAGGAAGACTATAGATTATCATCATCACGCTACGGTTAATAGGAGCTGAGCAGTGGTCAACCAAAGAACGACGTGAGTGAAGCCCCAGGCAACAGCTAATCTAACAACAAAATTCATATTGATCATTACAACATATTATTTATTTATCCTTCATAACCTTAAACTCGTAAACTTGAACAGAAACAACTATATTTTATTGTAACTTGAGTATAATTCCTCTAGGTTTTGGAGCACAATAGTCCACTATCCACAATGTATGGACTGTCTAGTGTCTTTCCTACAAGAGGCAAGCCCACCGTACTTACAGCCGCACGAAAGCAGAGATGTCCAGAGAATATACGAGGAGATCAGGAGACACGTGCTCATTGTGTTCAGCAGACTTGTTACTAACAAAGAGAGTAAGGTGAGACAGAGATAGTCCATATCAGTATTTTTTTTTTAATTTTTTTTAATTTTTTTTTTTTAAATGTGTTATTTTGCAACCAGTCTGGTTGACTATGAGCAAATGTGTTGTATGGTTCCAAGTTAGTGAGTGTATGTGCCTCATCTGGTTACACAACTCTTATATTAAAGGCAAAAAATAATGGCAGTCTAGGTGTAGGATTTTACTCCTTTTAAGGTGATTTGTGCAGTTGTCTATTTGTTTTTTAAATATAATGTTGCAACTTCTCCAACTTTAAAAACATGCAACATGTAATGATACAACTTATACTCAGACTCGAAAAAATAAATATTTGTCTCGCGTGGGAATTGAACCCACATCACTTGGCACATATAACATCATCCATCATGATCAATTCAGCTAGCTTATTTAACGCATTATACTTATTAGTTATATCATAATATTGTTTCAGACACAATGGATGAGTAAGGAATACATGGCGGATTTGTTATACAATAAGTTCATATTCACTGTGCCTATAATATGGGATTTGTGTTTGACGTACGGAGTAGATAATGGGCGACATGTGGGTCGAGTGTTACAGTGTGTATTTGGCTTACAGCCGCAGTATGAACGGGATGTTATTGCCGCACTTGCGTTTGTTAAAGAGGTATGTTATGTAGAACACAGATTACACATCGGTAGATGCGTTCGCGGATGTCGACAAACACATCAGCAAACTAAGCACCCCGACCCCGAGCCGGCCACATGTCTGTAGATCGTTTAGTGTGTGTAGAATCTACAGTTCTTAACCTTTGGTCCGCAGACCACTGGTGGCCCCTGAGAGTAACAAAAGTGGCCAGAGAAACGAACGCGCATTCTGTGCCACTAAGATTATACTAGGAAGATTTTTGAAGCCATAATCACCCATTGAACTTTAGTGGTCTGAGACAAGATAGTATATTAGTCAAATGGTCCCTCACTGCTAAAAGGTTAAGACCCACTGGTGTAGATGCTCGACAGAACAACTCAAACGCACAATGGATGTCGAGATCTCAACATCCATTTATTAAATGACGTTCGCGGACGCATCTGCCGATGTGTAGAGCAGGCGTTACAACTGTATCTTGACAGTGACTTAGGCGTTATTTCTTCTATTCATACATCCGTGTTACATCCATGTAATGTTAATTATTACTCATCGATTAGTTTAACCTCAAGCATCATGCCGCCCTGATGTCGGAGCTTTTATACGATTAATTATAATAAAATAAAATTAATTTAATTTAATTTGATAAATTATGATAAAATGTGTAATGTGGTGATACCTACAAACTTGGCACAAGATTATTGAATTAAATATTAAGCAATTTCCTTTATAGCAATACACATTAATTAGTTTAGTACCATGTAATTTTTACATATTTTAATAACAGGGTAGTTCAAGGTACTAAAATAAAATAGCAACGAATAAATGTGAGTTTCTTTCATAAGTATATATAAAAAGTGTATAATGCTGAATAATTTCTAGCAACAAATCCAAATTTCGATCGAAATTGTGTCTTTAACATTTACTGTACAGTCAACAATAGTTCTGTGCAACCAACAACGAAATACCTAAAGCATTAACCACATAATATTTCAGGCTTTCAAATATATAATCCTGCAAGTAAACAAAGATTACGACAGTGAGGAGCCACCAAACTTGCCGGAGACCTTCAAGGGCTTCAGTGAGATCAGACGTCCGTCGTCCACGAAGACGCCCGACAGTTTGACCTTCGATGCGCTAAGAGACTTGGTCATACACCTGTTAGACACGGCTATGACTATGAGAGTTTTTGTGGAAGTGTATCCTAAAGGAGTCCAATTATTTAGGAAAACGAATTTTATTATTAGGTGAGTTTATTTGACTTTTTTTAAACAAGATTATTGCACTAGCAGAGTGGGCGCTGTTGGATGAAGTTGAGTGTGCAAAATATGGGGACCGCCTTTTGTAAATTTTGGTTTTGGTCTCAGAAAAGATTGCAGAGTGTGATTCTGGAACAGATTTTTTGACTGGCCTGTTGGTCTAGTGGTTAGTGACCCTGACTGCTAAACTGGAGGTCGTGGGCTCGATCCCCACCCAGGACAAATCTTTGTGTGATGAGCATAAAGGTTTGTTCTGTGTCTGGATGTAATTTATCTATAATATGTATGTATTTACAAAAAAAAATGTATTTAAGTAGTATATCAGTTGTTTAGTACCCATAACACAAGCAAATATAATTGCTTACTTTGGGACTAGATGGCGCTGTGTGAATGTGGTAGAATATTATTATTATAGATGTGTTTGGTCCTTTCTGGGTTCAAGAGGGTTAATATCAAGTAAATCCATTGAATACATGGTTTGGAGCCATATTAATTATTGTTTTAATAACAATATCCATTTTATCCTTAAAGTTTCTACTACCTACACATCAACATATTCATCAATAGATCTCATCTATAGATCCATCCGCGGACATGTT
The DNA here is from genome assembly GCA_905147015.1 of Laspeyria flexula. Lineage (NCBI taxonomy): Eukaryota > Metazoa > Arthropoda > Insecta > Lepidoptera > Erebidae > Laspeyria > Laspeyria flexula. The sequence goes on along the minus strand of LR989964.1, from coordinate 1,644,803 downwards.
GAGGCCAAAATTAGCTTGTATGTGGTAGGTATTTAGCGTTTGTGGATTATTCTGCCATAAGTCACTTATCTATACAAATAAATAAAATTGGAGTGTCTGTTTGTAATATTAAAATAACCACTTTTTACTACATGCATATGAATGTATATACGGTACAGATAACAAAATAAAATTTTTAAATTTTTTGTCTGTCTTTCTATCTGTTCCGGCTAATCTCTGGAACGGCTGGACCAATTTTGACGGGACTTTCACTGGCAGATAGCTGATGAAATAAGGAGTGACTTAGGCTACTTATATTTAAAAAAAATCGAAAATTTTTAGAAAAAAGTAATGTTCCATTATTAAATTCCAGATACAAGCCTATTTGACAATTTCCGACATTATAGGTTGTACATATACAACATGTTGTTCCAGTATAGTTCAGCTCTACGAGCACGGCGTCCCGCTACTGTACGAGAAACTAGAAGAGACGGGAGACCAGAGCAGCGCGCGGTACACAGAGGTCGAGGGGCACATCGACACGGCGAGGGCCGAGCTCATCGACGTGTTCAGAGAAGTGCTCGCCGTCTACAAGAATGCTATCTTTAGTGGCGAGTGAGTCACACCAGATACCTTAATATCGTCATTATTTATACACGGGCCGAAATGGGTGTAGAATAAACAATAATAATACAACATTTGACTATCCTTTATTGTCTGTTTTTGTAAAACCAATTAACCTTTTGACCGCCACGTCAAATCGGTATCGCCGTGCCTTGAGCGCCAAGCTTTTTAAATACAGTACATTTTTGACGTGTCATACCGTCATTGGCGTGGTGAGCACATTTTCATTTTACGTGTATAGACGTCTCTGGCGTTCAAAGGGTTAAGTTAATAAAAACAACTTGTGGATTATTTTGAAATAGTTATAATACGAAGTACTCAATGCTACTGATATCGAAACATAAGAAAATATATTTAAAACTAAATTTTAAAATACATTTTGATAGTGATTTGTTCGCAAATATTCTACACTTATTTATTTATTTTAAAACTTTATGCACAGTGGTACGTACGGTAAGTTAGGATGAAGCAGAGAAGAACATGGTAGGTGCAAAAAGAAAAGAAAAACTGTGGCTTAATTAAACTATAATAATATAGGTATTATATACAATATAAATATGTACATTTATAAAAGGGAAATACATTTATTTCGGCCTGAGTATAAGACGTTGTTTTTTACAGAGGAAGCATAGCGAATCACGTGGAAGACTATCTGGCTGTGATGATGGATGGTCTCTCGGAGCGACTGCTCATCAAGGACTATCACATGTGCTACCCCGTGCACGAGGATCTAGAGATATTGCGGCAGGCCTACCCTGAAATGTATCCTTTCTAATATACTTGTAAAGGTGAAGATGTCTCCGATAGGGCTTAGATATTGAACTTTTCATAGTTGGTAATGGAAAATGTGCTTTATTGCTAAAGCAGTTTATTCTATGTTTGATTGTTGGTAATTCGTGTGTAAATGTCTTACAGAATTTTTCCTCAAAATGTATCTAATAAGCAAATCTGTTTGTAGTGAACTTAACTATGTTATCTTAAAATACAATGATTGTCTGAGTGACTACCTGACCATGGTATAGCCCAACATCATTAGGTTTAGAAGCATTAAATTTTGTACTAATATTACCTAAATAAGGTAGGTAAGTGAGCAGTAAGAAATAATTATAGTATCAAGTTGTCCCGGCGAACTTCGTACCACCTACTTAATTTATGATTTTATGAAAGTATACCTACCTACCCTACCTACTTACCTACCTACCCTACCTACCTACCTACATAAAAAAAAAAATTAAAAAAAACGTAAAAACCATCCTTGAACTTCAACGAACATTTAAAAAAAATAATTGGCCAAATTGGTCCAAGCGTTGTTGAGTTATGCGCTTACCAACACATTTAGCGATTCATTTTTATATTATAGATTCAGTTCCAAGAGGGGAAAAATTGTCAGGGTGACAGCAAGTAGTTTTAAACTATAATATTCCTAAACACTTCCCAGAGACACAGTAAAGACTGATTTTATACTACAAGCAATATATTCTAATTTAGATGAAGTAGTACCAAACATAAATAACCCAAACCCACCGACTGCAGAGCTAACGAACGGCCATTTTGAAACGTTAGCCACGCCCTCTCACGACACGGAAATACCCGACAATGTCCGAGAAGAATCGTTAATAAGTAAAGTGAAGGATATTCTCCCACATTTAGGGGACGGATTTATTTTGAAATGCTTGCAACACTATGAGTTTAATGCTGAGAGAGTTATTAATACCATATTGGAGGGTAATTTGGCAGAACCTTTGACAGGTAAGATTTTATTTCGATACTTGTAGTAGAGAGTGTTACTTTGTACGTTAAAATTGACCTTGTCTGTTGAATGAAACGACTTCAAAAACGATCCTTCCCAATTCATACCGCGAAGCGAACAGCTGGTGGTATAAATAGACGGAGGACCCGATCGCCATACCAGGCAACTAAAGCCTTGTAAAGAAACTGTTTGATAAAATCACTCCAAAACGGCTGAAAGTATCGGTATGAAATTTGGTGCACAGGTAGATTATAGGAGCCGCAGTAAAAAGAGCACGGTTAAGTACCAACAATGTTCTAACTTAGGACTGCCCAACCAAAGGGGCGTAGGGAAATGTCAGGGGGGAGGGGGGGGGGGCGTAACAGGTATTAACATTTAAATAAATATATCGGTTCTGTATAATATAGTACCTAATTGAAATTCAAAATGTGTGTTTCTTATTTTATATCGAATTTTGTTCGGGAAGGCTCAACGAAATAAAGGTTGGGTAAAACTGTCCAACTCATGACATGATACACCTTACTATTCTTCTTCCAGCGATAGACCAGTCTCTCCCAATAATACCAGAAGACATCCTAGACAAGAAGTTCCTAGAGACAGGCATACAAAGACTGAACGTGTTTGACGGCGACCAGTTCGACATCATGACGCGAGATGACGTCGACGTCTCCAAGATACATGTTGGCAAGAAGAAGTCGAAGTATAAGGACCTGAAGGATATGCTGGATGACAAGAGTGCGGTCAAGCAGAGGGTCGACATTTATAGTAAATATAAGTAAGTGGATATTGTTCTAAATACCTTTTTAAGAAGCCAATTTGCACCCTTATTAATAACGTTTTAAGCGCCACGTCATACGCTTCGCCGTGCCGTAGAAAATTCAGTTTTTAGATGTGGCAATAAAAGCTAGATTCCGTGTAGTTACTAATTTAAAATATTTAACGTCACTACTCTGTCGTAAAAGGCGACTAAGGGATTAACCTTATGCAGACGAGCACTGCGAGAAAATTGTTGAAAATTGACTGTCACCGTGGCGCAGTGGTTAAGGTGGTCGCCTCCCCACTACATCGCCGTGCTGGGTGACGTGGGTTCGATTCCCACACGAGACAAATATTTGTGTGATTCATAGATATTTGTTTCTAGTCTGGGTGTACTTTGTGTCCGTTAGTTTCATGTTTGTAAAGCTCCCCGCGACCCAGGGCTTGTTCCCTAGTACGGGCGTTGTAAAAAAAAAAAAACTAAAAAATAGAAAAATAGAAATTGTGGGACGAATCTCAGGCTGTATGTCTGTAGCGACGTCCTTCATTAAGGACAAATATATGTTGGCAATTTCCTCCATGCAATCAGCTCTTGGATACCAAGTTTTCATTTTTAATTCGGAGTCAGTAGCTTTGGTAGTCAAAAGATTAAAATAAATCTATATATTTATATATTTTGTGTCACAGTCTGGTATGCGACGAGGTAGATATGTACTCGGACGAGTACGACGACACGTACGACTCGGACGGTGTCGCGCCCAGCGCCGACGCGCCCGACGACTCGCGACGACCCTTCGTCACTCCGCGGGCGCTAAGGACTAACGACAGGAAAGATCACGAGGTGAATTATACTTTAGATTCTAAGGCTTAGAGTTTATTTTGATAGCCCTACAGTAAACAATATGGTTAAATTGCCATATTGTAATATGTAAGTTGTAACATTTTCGAGCGTTGCGTATACACGAAACGAACAGGAGGTATGATAAAACTATACCTTATGCCTTAAGGCTTAGAGTCAATTTAAATTTACTTCTTAGTACATACATACGCCCGTGTAACGTCTTTATCACTCCGTGAACGTTATGTACACACAAAAGGAAATCATCATTAATCTCCGATTGGGCAAAAATCTTCCATTATGCTATATCTATTGATATGTAGCCTCTGCTTAGAGAAAATAATCGATACCTATATATTAAGACTAGGTCGCGCGGGGCTTCGCTCTCGTCGCTTTTATTTGGCCTCTGCTCAGCTCCTGTTGGCCGTAGCGTGATGTTATATAGCCTATTACCTTCCTCGATAAATGGGCTATCTGACACTAAAAGAATTTTTCAAATCGGTCCAGTAGTTCCTGAGATTAGCACGTTCAAACAAACAAACTCTTTAGCTTTATAGTATAGATTTACGACTTAACAAGTTGGGTTTGAAGTGTTGGCAATGCGCTTGTATTGCCTCTGGTGTTGCAAGCGCCTATAGGCTACGGTAACCGTTTACCACCAGGCGGGCCTTTATGTGCCACTGTCCTGGTATAAAAAAACGAGCTTCCTGTGAATAAATAAATAAATCTGGCAAATTATTCTTCCATTTCTTTGTAGGAGGAATCAGAAGAAGAATCCGAGGGTAACGAGGAAGACAAAGCAGGCAGTAGTAATGTTAAGACTAGAATGGACTTTTGTACGAACCCTGAAGAGATGCGCGCGCGAAGAGAAGCGAACATGCAAGCCAGGAGAGGCAGGGGGGGATATCGACCACCACCACCAACTAGGTAAGTGTTTACTTTTATCTATTGCTTAAGTTTCAAGTACAAATTTACTACTTTTTAACCAAATGTTTTTGAGATTCAGATTTATTATTTACATACGAATAAATTTAATTACAATTACACACAGTAGAATAATGTCATTTCTTAAATAAATAACAATAGAATAAAAACAATTAGTATAATGTCAACAGTAATGTTATATAGTTCACATTTAATTAATGATTAATGTATTAATATTTCATAGTTCATAAACAAACGTAGGTCAAAGTAACGAGTCTGCGGCGCTTTGGGATTGTAGTCGACACACAGATTTATCATTCTTACATCTGTCACATTGGTCAGTTAGCTTCGCACAATATGTCAAAGCAATGATTTGAGATGAAGTTTAGGCAGATAAATATCTGATAGCTCTTCAAAACTTAAATGACAGAATTATAACATATTTTTCATAACATCTGTCAGTTAAGTCTTAGATAGTTTATCAGACACTTATTTGTCAGAGACGAAATGGGGTCTAAAAAATTTTTTTTTAGGATTTTAACATAATGTCCGGCTGGGCTAATTCTGGGTACGCTCATGGCATCATGTATACATCCTTCTAATAAACTAATGAAAATATTCACTTATTTACAGAAACATGGATGTCACCGGCAAACCAAAAGGTCAAGGTCAAGAGAAGGACGTATTACACAACAGAGAACGCAAGGAGAAGCACAAATCTACCAGAGCCAACCACAACAGGAGACAGGGTGCATCGTGGAAACGGAGTCAGGGGATGATGCCCTCCTAGGGACCACCCCGCCGGTATGTACTTCGACGGTGGCAAACGGGCGTAAGGTTACCGTAGACTATTATATGGACGCTTGCAAAACCAGTGGCATCATGAACGCGTTGTCGACCCCTAAGAAACCTTTTAACTCCCTTTTTGAAAAATCCAAATTATAAATATTATATTATTCTCGCTATATAAACTTATTTATGTAAATACTATAAACATTAGATCAATGAGGTAGACATATCGCACATAACACTAGAAAAGAATGAAAGATGAGAAAATAAATGACACCAAATTCTGAGCCTTATAATAATGAGCAGAAAACTAAATTTTCTAGACAGATAAATCTTATTTTGTATCTTTTTTTTACCGGCAGTGTGTATATATAGGGAGTAGGTACTTGTCATCAGGTGGACCGTTAGTTCGTTCTATTACCACAAGCAATAATAACTTGTTTCCGAGGATTTTCCTCTTTTACCCAGTATATGAAATGGAATTATATTGAAAATCATTTCGTTTCAAAATTCGTACCTGGTTTAAATTTACATCATGATTAATTTATATATTGTTTGTTAATTTTTTCTTGAGGCGTTTGCAAATCAGAACCAGTAAGACGTGGATTTTTAATATGCCAATATAAATTCAGACGTATTTAGTGGTGATAAGATATAAATTCAATAGTTTTGAAATTAACAAAACGAGAAAGAGACGTTACTTAACTTGAAGTTTATTTAGTAAAAACGTGTAATACTTAAGTCTATACGCCTAAAGACGATTATTCAATGAAAATTTTGTACTAATGACAGATTACTGCTAATTGACGTCTCTGTGTGCGGCAGTTAAATAATTTAACAGAAAGATATTCTGTTTTAGGACTTTTTAATTTGTCTCTCTTTAATAGATAGATGTGAATTTACATTGCCATATTGTATGTCACTTGTAACAAATAGTTGTTTAATATACTTGTATGTAACATAACAATGAACTTTAATAGAAACCCATCCATATAATGTACCTAGATTATGTACTACTGTTATTTATTTAGCATTTAGGTTCTATTCACACCTAACAACGCGACCTTTGACGAAGAATGGAAAATTTTAAACGCATTTTGTTAACATTAGTGGCTTTAGTATACAAAGTCCTGACAATACCGCTATCTATCGAATCTGAGGCTAAAAATTTATATATTTTTATATATTAATATAACGATTTTGCAATGTTTGTGCAAAATATGGACTAATAGCCTACAATAATTCTACACGGTTATAAACTTGCGTTCCAACAGAGTGACCTTGGTGGGAGCTTCGTTGCCATCTGCGTTGTATGAAATTTGGTTTACAACAGCCGGCTACACGGTTGGAATCCACCAATGGCACCTCTGTGGAAGGCAAGTTTGTAACCATGTAGCACGGCTTTAATTCAAAAGTTGGTTCGTCTACCGTCTGTGTCTGTACCGGTGTGAATAGAGCTTAATTGTTAATATATAATATATAGCGCGTGTGATATACAAACAGACGTAATTAGTTTAACTAATGCACTTGTATGATATTGTAACTTTTTCATATTATAGGTAAAAAGCTGTTTTGTAAATTATATTCATCTGAAGTAAAGATATATTTATTAATTTTGTTGTATTATTTTACTGTGACTGACAAAAAAATTGTAAGTCAACCTAGCTGATGACCTTGAAATGGCTGCACCGATTTTAATAAAACATGTCTAAGAACCATCATGATCATTTCAGCTTTCAAAATCAAAATCGTCACATTCGTTTGTGAGCTACGATGTCACAAATACACAGAGTCACGTCAAACTAATAACACCCCTATTTGCGTCGGGGGTTAAACACAAAAGACGATTGGCAAAAAATGCTCTTGGAGTATTTGGTTTTTAGTCAAACTTCATTATTTTTGTCTAACTAATAGTACCGTAAATCGGCGAGAATGCATGAAAAGACTGATGAATGTTGAAGAAGCCAAAGATGTATGTCAGAATCGTAGCAAGTGGAAGGAAATAGTCTCTGCCTACCCCTCTGTTGAGAAAGAGGACGTGATCTATATGTGTGTATGTAATAATAATAATAATAGGTAATTGTTTATTGAGACAAAAAACGAATTACATCCAGTTACATTTATCTCACTATTAATTCAAATATACATAGTTTCAAAAATGGAGTAGTACTTATTAAATAATGAATCATATACTAATATTAAGTTAATTTAGCAAATGTCATAAAATTATAATTATTTATACATGTCAAGGTCATTTAGCGAGTTATCATTGTTACAATTACCCCATTGGTCAGTTCGATTCGATTAATTTAATAAAAAAGTAAGGACTGACCTGTGAAGGACTTGTTACTCAATCACAATAGAACGATTGAAAGGACGGGTCGGGTTATCACTCGTCAGTTTCCTCAATTAGCCAGTTCCGTTAACTCGCCATTTTCCTTAGGTACGATTCAGACCAACCGGCTCGCATCGGGCCGGGCCGGGCGGCGTTTTACAATGCGGTAAAGAACATTGAAATGTATCAACAGTAATTACAGTTCATATTTGCACGCAACTTACGCATAGTTACCTCCGTCGGCATCCCGCGACGCGTCGCGACGGCCGACCGGCTCCGAAGACGCCGTCGGCATCCAATCGGCTGCCGTCGGGTCCGTTCGGAGCCGGTCAACTTTCGTCAATTGTACAGTTACGATCTGTATGAAATTGGCACCCAGTTATAACATAGTTTGGAATAGTACATAGGGTACTTTTTACCGACATAATATGCGTGTGAAGATGCAAGTAAAAGCTAGTTTTACAATACGATGACAAACACACGTCCTTGTAATAAAGGCTGATGATTGCCGAACCGCATAATTGGCGTAGTGCAGCTTTCTTAACCTATTCTAAACACGACTACTAGAAAAAACAGTTTATACTGTTATGTGTCTATCTAGATAAGAACAAACTTACCCGTCTAACAAAACACGTCTTAACTGCATCTAAAGTTTAGGCAAAATGCACCTAAATCTAAACATTTTGTGTACTTTTTTCCATAGCAAAAGGAGGGGAACAAACGGCTTTATAACTCTAAGGTATTCGTGTAAGACCAGTTGCTTATCTAAGGATATTCCAATAGTTTAGTTAATGTGACATTTTTATAGTAGCCTAAAAAAACTATGATTAATAGAATGAAGATCGTGTTTATGTTCCCACATAACAAATACTTAGGTACTAAAAATAAATTCACGACTTCTGTTTTTGTACATTTATTCTCTGCACATAGATATCTCTAACGGGGCTATTAGATTATATTAGTATTTTTATAGTCGAAGAAAACAATCACTATGGGGGAGCCTGCTCTAAATAAACCATAGGTATTTAATCATCCATTGATTACAAATGTTACAGTTAAAGTTTTTCTCTAAATGCGCTCTGAAAAATAAATCTAAGCGTAGTTGTTTTCACTCCTCTAAGCTAATGGCCATCATGTTCCTAAGATTCTGGCGTATCTTGATTTTTTTTAGTGTGAGTAGCCGTTCAGTTGTACTAGCTAGTCATACATGACTCATCTTGGCTCTGGAAAATATCTACTGAAGCTGAACATTAGAATGTATGCAACGTAATGCAAAAACAATGCGTATTAGTTATGTATCTGTTCCTTCCTTTTAGCTGCGCCTTTGAACTTAAATTATTGATTGTGTTGATTTAAGTGCGATTGTTACTCATTGCTATTATATTTTGTCAGGAAAAGAATATAAAAACTATTAATTTTGAAAGTGAGTTATATTAATTTGTTTATTTGTTAAGCTTTCACGGTGGAATGACTTTTTTTGACTGCCTCGGTGGCGCAGCGGGAAGTGTATACGACTGCTGTGCAAGAGGTCTCGGGTTCGATTCCCAGGTCGGGTGAAAATGGCATTGGGCTTTTCTATCATGAACCGAATGGTAACCGCTTACCATCAGGCGGACCGTACGTCTGTTTGCCACCGTCGTGGTATAAAAAAAAAAAAATCCAGTATTGAGATTTTCCCGGATTGGTAAAACAAATGTTCCAGGTTGATGACAATAGGCTCGCCCCCTATTTCATGGGACCAAACATAGCTGGCGAAATACTATAAATAATACGCAGAGGTGTTACACACCCAGTAACACCTCTGCGTACTCCTTCGAGGAAAAAGGCGTAATATATGTATGACTTTTAACCTTTTTTAAGTACCTAATGCAAAAATAGACAATAAATATTTGGATTTACTAACTTTAATAGAGAACCCTATAATCCGCGGTAGGTAGATAACCTAAAGATAAATGAAAGGAGAGGCGATTATAAAATGTCGGCTGTGAATAGTGGAACTGGCTGAATCGCGCGCGTGGCCTGAATAGTAATATCTCATCTTTGCAAAATGCTCGCGGCGCCGCGCCTTGAGGCTAGTGGCAATGTGATGAGCGGGGCGGGTTCACTAGCGGAGCTGGGGGCTTACCTACTCTGAATTTCGACATTCGACTAGGCTGTTTTGATGTCGCTGTCAAATATAAGGAAAATGTTAGGATATATACTCGTAAGTTCTTTGGGAAAATTAGATATGGTCGTTATCACTTTCATACATTTGACAGCGACATCAAAACCGACTAATCGAATGTCAAAATTCAGAGTACGATTTCACGTTATTGCTATTTTAAGTAATATACAGTAAGTATGAAGGAAATAGATCAACACAGACAACCAAAATGATAGAAATAAAGCTAATTAGCTACAATTGTGAAGAAAAATTTGTATATCCTGCTTCCATTCTCTTCTACCTATCAGCGATCATGACGTGTAATTGTTCGCTCCTTTCCTTCTTTAATATCATATCCACAGCCTGTCTATCTTTCTATTTTTATTCCTATTTCTTCCATCGTCGTACAGTGCTTCAACATGAGATTGTCAGTATCTCAACTTGCATTCAATTTACTGACGTATAATTTGTTCTGTTTCTTGGTGTAATGTATCTATAATATGTATGTACTTACGTAATAAATCAGTTATCAAGTAGGTATCCATATTACAAGCTTTAGCTTAGTTTGGGACTAGATGGCGCTGTGTGTCCAAACATTAAAATTATATACATAATATATAAATACAAATTTGTACCTACTTACCTACTTAAATATAATCGTCACTAAGGTAGTGGTGTTACAACAAAGTCTCGCCGCGCTCGTAAACGTATCGCAAGCGTGGCCAAGCTCCGATGTCTTCATGCTGCCACATAAACACGATGTGTTGTGCCTCGGGAGACACTTGCGGACCATACACACACGACGGGACTCGGTAGCACGGCCCGGTGGAAGCACTACCGGTCACGGAATATGACTGGACTTCATCTAGTCACCTTATGTTAGTACTAATTGTTTATTCTGTGACCTAAATAAGTTCTACATAATAAACTACTTCTCAGTTCTCACAAACAAATACATTTGATACCACAATTTGAATAACTAACTTAACTAGGTAAAGGTATGCTTTTTTTTAAATAACTTCGTACCTATCTGAACTAATAAAAGTAAGTAATTTAGTGCAGTTCCAATCCCCAAAATGTGTAAAAATGCCTCGCGCTAAAGAAACAATATTGACGCACCCACTGCAAAAACTTTTTTGTCCTCGAATTTTCAAATGCGACGCCCTACGTAATTCAGCTAGTGTCTATCACCTTTAGCTATAAAAAATCATTTACTACCAGTCTACCAATATTGTGTAGAATCTTACGAAACTACAGTGTGAAGTCTCCCTAAAGTACAGCTAGAAACCTAGGTAATAAGGAATTACCTAGAAGTTATTGAGGCTAAGCTAAAGATATGTGAAATTGTGAGCATTCATTGTGCCGCGTACTATTGGATATTAGGCTCGTTAACATTCCTAAGTTGAACTGTGGTGTTTACGACGACGCCGACGATGTAGTTAACGTGAACAAAGGAGACGGAACAGCTTAAAAGCTAGAATATAACGTGATCCGTGTCACGTTTGTCTGAATACTCTCATCATCATCAGCAACCCATTAATGTCCCACTGCTGGGCTCGGGTCTCCTCTCCTCTATCTAGAGAGCTGAGAGGGTTTAGGCCATAATACACACACGCTGGTCTAGTGCGGGGTAGTGGATCAGACATACCTATAAAATTTCTTCTAGAGTATGTGGGTTTCCTCACGATATTTTCCTTCACCGTTAGCAGATGGTAAGTCACATAACTAGTACATATAAATTCCACAAAGTGAAATCCACATTGGTACTGCTGGTCGGAATCGAACTCGGACCGCGTGTTTAACACGCGCCGGTCTCTTATCCATTCAGCCACCATCGCTGAATACTCTAAGTATCACCAATTAGTTATAAACATACATAATGTAAATTGTATACTGAGTGAAAGGAGAAAAGATTACTACACTTGGGGTTCTATTTTCATAATACATCACTGACTATGTATTTATTTCTCTGCTTACTGCCCAGCAGTTGTAACTGTTTGTAGAAAATGTAGCAGACAATAAAATTATTCCGTTTGTGCAAAGATTATAATTACACTTATAAACTATATTCCTATGTGCTGTTATTTCTTTAAAACATCGGTGATTGGTCATCTAAAGAATTGGAGTGAGCAAGATGTTCTAAAACACACTGTATTTAACTGAATTTCACAACTTGTAACTGTATCACTAATTAGTTTAGCATAGTTAGCATTATTTTGTTAGGAGTCTACTTGTCGCTAATTATGATGACCAATTTAAGTTATGCTAATACAAACTATCTAATTCTGAGAAGTGAAGTACGACACGGCGAAATCTTATGTAGGTACCAGTTATGCAGCCCAGTTGGGAAACCACTCTAATTACCCACCCTCCCTACATATAATAGTCTACATATAGAACGTATAACTTTAAACATATTTAGTATTTATTTATTCTCGACATAACTAATCTTAGCGTCACCCCTTTTATCCAGGAGGGTAAGTAGAGGTGCATCACATCCACATTTCACAAGCTATCCTATACATCTACTATGAGGCGAATCCTATGGCTGTTAACTGGGCATATTTTCAAACTCCAAGCCGATACTGGGATTTTTATGACAGAAAAACAAAATACTATTTTTACACGACCCGGAAAACGAACCCAGGACCTCTTACGCAACACTTCCACTGCACTAACGAGGAAATAGGTATGGATCTCGTCGAACTTCTAGTTCGTTCTGAAGTTGCACCCACTGCTGTTTAACATAGTAAATGAACTTCTTGGGGTGTGTACGGGGTTTGGGAGCGGTGCTTATGTTCGGAAACACTCGGGCGGCCATCCCTGGACCCCAACACACCCAAACGAGACCTCTGCCTCGTATCGAGACCTCAACAAATTCTTAGCAATCTATTTATAGAGTTATTTACATATTAGAATATTAAGAGACCTCTATTCAAAACTAAAACAAAATGCAATACAAGACAAATGCTTGAATAATTTTATGAAACAATAACATTGTAAAGGGACATATTGTTACAGTGTTATATTATTCTGCGCTCGCGCAGGTTTCGTGGAACAATAATAATAATCGACGCAAGTACACTGAATGGGAAATAAATTACACACGACGCCCATAGAGATGTAAAGCGGCAAACATTTTAGTTATCGATAGAAAATTATTTAATAACACCACTTCATTGGTTGCTATTGAAACTTAACAAAACTATAAGGAACACAGCTTTTACCCGAGTACGTGACGCAAAGGAGGTAGTGTGTTTATCGACCCATATTTTGCATAATTATGTATGTTTTGGGCCGATCAATCTGCAAAATGAAAACTCGTAGTTCTTGTTTTTACTTACCGTGTTTTTAACCGACTTAAAAAGAAAAGGGTTTATTAAGTCGACTGTATGTTTTTTTATTGCTTTAAATATAATCTATTACTTACCTTTGCAAGGTCTCTCCTCAGAAGAATTGATGAGGGCTATTGTTTTAAATATAGGTAAACCTTTATCTCTATCTTAATTTCATGTTTTTACTGTGACTCATTACAGATTGTTTCCAGCCTCTAGGGATTGACATAGACAATGTTAAATATTATCAGTTATTATATATATATGTTATATATAATATTTCACCAAATATACGGATAAGCGCATCGATATCGATAATATTCCAGCCTTATGATCGCCTGGAGGGACGCGCGTACGCACCGAACATCGCAATTTTGCTGTGTGCTCGCGCCGCGCCGCTCTCTTATTAAATCCTTCCGCCCCGCCCTAATGCCCCCTATTACAGGTAATATAATAAAACGGAGAGATCGATGCGGCTGCGCCGCCGACCCGTCGCGAGTCGTCGTCATTAAACTGACATTAATGTATTTTATTTATTTATTTTATTATTACATACGGCTATAGTACATACCAAGTAGGTACTTGAATTACATTTAAAGATGGCGCTTCAGTAATTATTGTAGTGGCTTTATTAGAGGATAATTGCGATTTATTGAGAATTAATCTTGCTTCGTTGGTGGTTTTATATTATGGTCACAAAGTATACACTCCCTACCACCTACCTCCCTATCCACTGCACTACCGAGCAAGTATCGAGACCTCAATTCTTACACAATCATCATCATTCATCATCAGCAACCCATAACCCATTAATGTCCCACTGCTGGGCTCGTGTCTTCTCTCTTCTATCTAGTGAGCTGAAGCCTGTGAGGGTTTTTAGGCCATAATCCACACACGCTGGCCAAATGCGTGTTGGTAGATCAGACATACACATCAAATTTCTTCTAGGGTATGTGGGTTTCCTCACGATGTTTTCCTACACCGTTAGCAGATGGTATGGTATGGTCACATGACTAATTTAAATAATTTCCACAAAGTGAAATCCACATTGGTACTCATGGTCGGAATCAAACTCGGACCGCGTGTTTAGCACGCTGCCCGGTCTCTTACTTATCCGTTCAGCCACCATCGCTTCGTACACGATACGTACATAAAAAGTTACTATACATATAGGGATACCGCACACCTAGATATAGAGTAGGTAGCACAACTCAAAATATCTCTTTTTTCAAGAATAGAAACAATGTTTTACTCTAATTGTATTTGATGTGTTAAAAATATTCTTTATGTTTTTGTTTATTATTTTATTAGTAGATATTTTTTAACGGGTGTCTTTGGGGTAGGGTTGCCACCCGTACTATATGATATAGTATCGTGCTATATTTCAGTCCATTGCACTATATGTTATAGAAAAATAATATAGTACGAATAATACTATATTTCCATCTGTAATTCAGTTTTCGCGCTTATATATCTATTAGTTAACTATGACGGGAACGCATCCGCAACGAAGCATTGGGAATTTCAGAACGAAACGCATTCAATTGCTCAGATTCCTATAATTAATTTAAAAATAATAAGAGTTAACCAAAGCTTAGACTAGAAACAAAATATACACTTGGGAAATAAATAATTATCAAAAATGTATGAGTAGGTAAGTACTAATATGAATTATTTGGAGTTGTGCTACTCTTTATCTAGGTGTGCAAATTGTGCAATATATAAAAATACTTATAAGAGACCTAAGGGTGTGTGGGTTCTAGTAGTAGGTAAATAAAGCACTTAAAACGTATAAAAAGAGAGACATGGGGAAAAATTTATTGCGGTCTACAATAAAATATGCTGTGAAAAATTCTGTGTTTGAGTTTGAATTTATGTTTTTTTTCTACAGTAGATTTTTATTTTCGTTAATACTTTAAATATAAAACTGTAATCCTTCCTAATTAACTTACAATTTTTCTAAATTTAAAAACGGAATTCGTCCAATCATTCCGTCTAATCTTGTGTGGCGGTTCTATTTCACGGACTATTTGGATGAATGAGACGGCAATACAAAGCTTATAGGTTAGAAAAGGTCAGAGATACAAAGTTATCTGCACTGGCAGGAAATGAGACATCAAAGCGGGCTGTAGTGTAGTGACCGCGCCAATTAGACAGGGCTCAGCGATATGCAGGATGTCGCTACGTATACAAAGAGCTGATGATGTAATTGTTAGCTAACATGTTTGGACACGCCAGTTTCTTGGAGCCTCTCTGTCTCGGGGTCAGGTTTAGTTAAATTGTAGATCATTTGGTCTGTTATTTTTGGGTTCTGCGTCTCAAGAAAGAAAAACGGAACTCTTAAAGATTTTTATCGCCGCCGAAGTTCCGAATCTAAAACGAGGTGCTTACAATGAGCAAAAAAAATTTATAGAAAACACACAAAACACTTTCCAACAGTAGAGTTTAAGGGTCCATATCGTGGCTAGATACATACAAATAGTTTCTTTTCGTGGTGAAATTTGTTTTCTGAAGAAACGGTTGTCATAGAATGCGACTACTGAACACTTTCTTTCTTTCTTCTTTCTTTCTAATCTTCAAGAACAGGCTGGAGTTGGCTTTAACCGTCAACATTTCAGATTACAAAAAAATCTGGTAATTTGTTAATTGTGATTTAGTGTAGTTACTTTACATTCTCAGCGCTTGTTCAATATTGGAGGCATTGTCTTATATAAAAAAGAAATATTTCCTCACATAGTACAAATGGTGACCCAACTCATTTCATAACCTCAGGATCAAATGTTAATTGTCGTCTGGCCAGTCGACCAGTCGACCACGGACTACGCTCAAGTAATTATGCAATCAACTGTTATGGCTATTTGCCCAATAGACAAGAACAATACGTAGATATATTATGTTTTATTGAGGCATGAATCAATTGAGACAGACACTTGTGAGAACTTTGTAACAAGACGAGATAACGGACGTTGTTGCATGCAATACATATTACGTTCAGGGTTGCCAAATATTCAGGACGAGCAACCCGTACATCGCTAGTGGCAGTGGGCAGGGCCATAGCTTGTAGAACTGATGGCCGATGGGGGAAAAAAGTTTTCGAGTGCCGGCCACGTATTGCAAGGTGCAGCGTGTGACAGCCCCCCACCAGGTGGACCGACGACAAGGTTTCGGGCGGCTGTTGGTTGCAGGCGGCACAGGACCCGTACTAGAGAATAAGCCCTGTGACGCGGCGAACATAGAATTAATGTCCATTAATTTAATTCCACAAAATACACTCAATCGAAGCACGCGGGGCTTCACTCCCGTCGTTCTTTATTTGGCCACTGTTCAGCTCCTATTACATTACAGCGTACTATACTATTACAGCGGCCATAGCGTGGATTTTTAATAGCCTTCTCGAAAGGCTATCTAACACTAAACGATTTTTTCAAATCGGACCAGTAATTCCTGAGAGTCTAGCGTTCAACCAAACAAGCAAACACTTCAGCTTTATAATAATAGTATAGATAACATACAATGTTTGTTTCGTGCCGGAATCGAACCCACGTCACTTGGCACGGCTCAAAATAACAATGAATGAAAAAGCAAGCATGTTTCCAATCAACAATATATTATTTCCAGTTGAATGTTTCCCCACACGGAGTGTAATGTAATAGGTACAGATGGCGCTGACCCCGGCACTCAGCTAACACGTTTGTAGTCTGTACAATACCGTCGCCATTAGTCGCTACGGCTATACAATCATTTAGGACGATTATTCTAACTGCGTGAGGTAGGGTTGACCCGAGGAATAACAACTAATATACCTACTACCCTTTATTAAAATAAAATAGACAAGGCCTATATACGAGTACATATGTTTTGTTGCAGACGGATGGGGTGTCGCATGTCGAGGGGTAGAGTAGACAACTATGATAAAATTTCTTATTTCATCAGTGGCGTAGACCCCTCTCTACTGTTGTACAATTGTCTATGTCCAGGGAAAAAATCAAAATAAATTTTCAGTTTAAAAAATTAAACTTTAAATGAAATAAAATTACAAATTATGTAATTTATTAGGATTGTTTGCTGTTTATATTTTCGTATTGTGAATTTGTGATCAGAGTATAGATTTTCATCAATCGCTTGATCAATCAGATTATGCGAATATGTCGATTACACAATAGCAACAGCAACTGGCAAATTTGCTGATATATTTTTCGGATAACCTGTAACATTCTTAACTTGTGACTTTCATAAGAGTTACTTTGTAACCTGGATGAATTAATGAGATTTAATTTCATTTTATATCACAGATTCTTTCCCGTAAATGTGGCAAAACCCATCATGGTGTGAGTACTTTGCGAATGTATGGACAAGGCTACTGGGTTGCTAGTTGCACACAGCTTAACGCCATTTTTCCGAAGGAGTTGGCTCGTACACAGTAGAGATAGTTCCATAGGTGGTGAGCCTATCGCCAATAACCAAACACATTTCTATGATAATTTAAAAAACTAGACTCACAACCCTAGAAAAGACGTTGGCTACTAGAGGTCGGTGAAGATTCGCCAAGCACTCGACCAGCCATTACAATGCATTAGTATAATAATATAATTACGTCGAACAGATCACTAATCGTAACTCAACGTAACAGTTCGCAGACCGTTATGTTACATTATAATGTTTTCTACTAATCTTGTTAGCAATAGAACTAATTACGAGTATCAATAATTTGAACATGATGTATGAATACTAGGTTTAAAGATAGGCGATCAAGTATTTTAGCTTCGGTCTTTCTATAAGGATAAACTAGACTCGGATATCCGAGAGCGAATACATAGGAAACAGGAGTCTAACTACGGGCGAAAGTTTATAAGGCCGAAGTTCATTGCTATAAAAGGACTTTTTTTAATAAAGGTGTAAAAAGAGGGCGCTACTATCGAGTTTCTACTCATTGACACTACTCGATTGATTTCATTTATATGGCCTATTTCAATAATCTATCTATGGATTTGGCTACTAAAGTTATAATTTTGACATAAGCTCCATACAAAATATGTCAAAATTCTAACTTTAGTAGCCAAATCCATAGATAGATAAATTATTGAAATCGGCAGTTAATGGTTGATTTAGATATCGTTGTCAATTTAAAAGTCTTTGAAATGCGGCATTTGAATAAAGGAAAAATCGAAACGGCTTGAAGTACGGGATGGGATTAAGCCCGTTTCTTGAAGTTCCCAAATTTACTGTCTGTAATATTCAAGTATCCTTACAAAGGATACTGTACCTACTAACATTTCTAATTTATTTTGCTTAGGTTAAAGTACGAGTTATTATACTAAAGTATATCCACTAAGTGATCAATGTTCTTATCCATTGCAAAGTATTGCAAAACAACAAAGGAACGAGTTAAGTATCGAATACTATGTAATTATACGTAGCTGTGGGCAGCCGACTCCGTACTAAAACTATTACGAGTGTCTCATAAATTGTGCGACTCGACATGGGGCCTGACCACGGCCTGACCGTCTGATGTATTGGTACTGTATCGTATAAAACGGACTTTAGATACTTGATATTAAAGCTTTTATTTGATTTGAGTAATTCGCCATATTTGGAGGTCTCAAATTCAGTTATCTTTTTAATTGTTTTGCATAGTTTGGTCACGAAAAAATGATTTGTTTTAATAAGAAATTCTGAGTATCAGATCAAAGTTTGAGAATGGCAATAGACTCGCCACCTATTGTACCTGTACCTTTGCCTTCGAAAAAAGGCGTAACGTCATGTTATGTCATAAGTAATAACATACCATAATCACGAAAATTGTGAGTGCATTAGCAAAATCTTTAGATTGTTTAGACATTCACATTTTAATGAATATATAATCTCTATGACGCAAAAGTCAATAAGTCGCATTCCTTACCAAAAACATAAATATGAAAGTCCCTTTGTTACCCTTTTACCGGTTCCACCGATATTCATGAAATTTTTGAAACACATACCTAGATGAATGAATGAATGAAATCTCGTTTATTCATCTAGGTTACAAGGTAACACTTATGAAAGTCATAAGAATGTAACAGGTTATATATAGATATATTCTATCATTCATCTCAGACTCTTGGACCTGAAGACGAATATAGGCTTATTATTGAAATACCAGGCGAGCAAAGTCACTGGCGGAAGCTAGTCTAATATAAAACATGCTAATAGTTGCATTACAAGTAGGTAGTGGCCGGTGTGTCGCCGGACGACGATAAATCGTCAGCTTTATCTCATTGACATTTATCGGTATTTAATTATGCTATACGCTTCGTGAACCCTGTATTTACTTGCATTTTTTGCTGTTTACAAAAGCGATAATAGTTTATAAAATACGTATGGTTGTAATCTTTTTACCATATGAATAACGAAATTACAATAAATTAGATAGACTGCAATGTCAGTTAAGTCAGACCTTTCAATAAAATTAATAATATTGACAATTTTGTTCTATGTAGTTATGTAGTCCTCACTTGTCCTCATTCATTCCTTCATTCATTCCTCACATATCAGGACAAGTGGGCACGAGTCGTCACACAGTGGGTGCCTGGTGTGATGACTTGGATACCTTCGACAGGGAATGGTGGAATAAGGCTGGAGATAGACAGCAGTAGAAGGTACAGGGGGAGGCCTTTGCCCAGCAGTGGGATGACACAGGCTTATAAAAAATAAAGTTATGTAGTTCTATAAATTGTACATTTTCATTGCCAAGGTGTTACAAGCGCTAGCAGCTAAGCAGCTATCCGGTTGGTTTGCCACGTACAGATGCGTTGCTCCTGTTCTGTGTAGTTTGTAGAAAAAGTAGTAGGTAAACTACCAAATGATTGCATAAAAACATTGAAAATTCTACTCTGTGTCTATTTATAAAGATTCAGTATTAGCTAATGTTCAATAATATAATATTCCAAAAGATTGTAGCAGTAAAGCAGCATCATCTCTTTGCCAACCCAAAACTAGATAGGTGTGTGTGATAAATTAATGTAAATAGAAGTGTATTAATATTAGCGAATGTTTCTAAGCTATGTGGGTATGTTTCGCATTTATATCTGCATTTCCCGTCATGACGTTAGATTGCATATCGCGTAGTGTCGGCAAACTTCTATCGCGGCGACACACCTGCACATCCTGTCTCTAATAATTATAATAATATACTAAATAATTAATAACAATTTCCTAATATAGACTTTATTACTACTTACATAAAGTATATAATTTAGAAAACGGTTGTGAAGTAGATTTTTACACAAGAAAAATATGTACTTAGTTCTAATATTTCTTTTAAAAATAATACGATTGTAACTATTATGTTTGTAAATTTCCTGCGACACATCGCTTATTGCATAGTGCAAATTAAAATTGCTGCAATTTAGATTAGGGTCATAGTAAAAACTGTAGAAGAACATTAAATAGAGCAATCGATAGAGGGCAGCTAAGTCCAGTCTATCCGGCACATCTGGATGATAGACGAATACCTTGTTTAGGGAAGAGTTGGGATGAGAACGAGATATTGCCCAACATGCGTGCCAACTTATGGCTTACACCGGCAGTTGAAATAATTTTAAAATTGATTGAATTTTGATAGGATATTTTTGACTATATTTATAAAAACTAGCGTAGGGCACTCGAACACGCACTAGTCTACTAGCCAACGAACCAAAGGAGATACTTTCTATACAGAGCCCTGAACCAAGGAAGTATCAGGGTTATCAAACCGTTTTTTGCCTCTCTTTAAGGTTGTCACATTGATCGGCACGGAGGATTGAGCCGAGACAAGAATATAAGACAGGATCAGTTTGTATAGACTTCGTCAGGGTTGCCACTAAACAGATTCATCTGTATTTTTTTGATATTGAATTCAGCATACATGTCATACCTATTATGTAACTATTTACATAATAAGCATTGCCATACAACGTGGCAATGCTGCCAGTCTGCTGGGCACTTTTCAGGTAGACAGTGGCAGCGATGTGGAAGTATTTTATGGTGCCATTTTTTAATTATTTCACCATTTTTTAATATTTTGTTTTTCGATTGTGTTAGGTTGAAAATATTGTTTATTAATCTTTTTAATTTTAAGTTAGTTATACGATTAATTACGAATGATATTGGTAAATAAATATGTTAGACTATTTACTATATTAATACAAATATAATTATTATATTTCTCAATTATGACTTTAGGGCGAGCTACCTCTCTTAAAAATTATAATAGAGTCATATTAGGGTTACCTACCGAGAATTTTTGGCTGCGTTTATATCGTAAACGACTTTTGAGATAATAATGAAAAAAAAAACAGGTGAAGCGCTGGGTGCACTTTGTGTCTGTTAATTGTATGTTTGTTACGTCCCCGGTGACATGGAGCTGGTTCCCTAGGACGGGAGCATTTTTTTAAACATGGTTACACCTTGAACTGAATTTCAATAAACGTTGTGAACAAACCACCGCCTTGCGTTAATCGGAAGTGTACTCGATGATAACTTATTTTTTATTTCATTCCACTGCTGGGTTGTCATATCGATAGTCACGGGGGAATGAGCACACTAAATGATTTAAAGACTGCTGCGGGTTAACTAGGGTTGGCACAAATAAAAATTGTGATTAGTAAATTTATAAAAATAAAATTACAATTTGTAGAGGCATTGTATATTTTAATAATTAAATTTTACGTTGAAGATAATTAAACAGAGAACTATAAAAAATGACTATCGTCTAGAACTCGATCATAGCAAATATTATAAACATCAAATCAAAACATTATTTATTTGCGAATATACCTACATTATAGAATAGATCTTAATTCAATTTTTTTTTTTTTTTTTTTTTTTTTATATAATGTAATGCGTGGGCGATGCACTAAAAAAATGTAATAAACATAAGAATTAATGGCTCTGATTAAATTTAACACACATTGAAAAAGTATGGTAACTGCATTTAGCCATATAAAGAAAATGAACAGCAAAAGTAGCCTTTCAAACCAAATTCCTCAGCTTACACAATACAACGATATTAATTTCGTCAACATTAAAACTGAATTTTATTAAGTTCATAAGACATTAAAATATGTTATTTGTGTCATTACTATTAACGGAGTGTATAAAACAAAAATTTGCATAATAATCCGAGGTAAAGTTAATTAAGTAATTAAAGATAATACGCAAGTTTTATAGTTGTGTGTGACGGCCCTAGGGACGTGACGTCACAAAGCTTGCCGCGGCCCTGCGCGTGGGCAACTCGCCGTGGCCGAGACTCCGCAATGTCTTCATGACTTGTGGAAGTTTTGTTAATGTTTTATATTATTTTTATTAATGTTTAATTTACTTTTATTGAATGTTGAGATCCATTCTTTTTGTACTTCGTGGAAATTGAAAATTTGCGAACAATTTTATGAAATACAAGGGTATTAATTTCGTGACCTGATGTTTTTTTTTGTATGTAATCGGTTTATAAATTTTCAGTCCCGCAGAAATATGGGATGCACCTCTATTTGAGCTCTTACTTGTATAGGTCTCCTACTACTCGAAGATATGCCTCAGATAAAGGTATTCATAAATGTTTTGACTAATACCCTGTTTCAAAGTTTTAAAGCGGATAAAGGGCGAGAAGAGAGAAACTGTTCTCGCCCTTTTAACTGAAAATGATAATGTGCCAAAATAGGGTGGAAGACGCTGGCTGCTGTGACACAGTTTTAACTAGTACAGCAGTCAACGACGACCTCTTAATTTGGTACTACTATATAAATTAAGAGAAATTGTGAAACTACATTATTGAATAAATAAAATATTATAAATATTATTATATTACTGTATTCAAAATAACTACTAGGTAATTAGATATTAAAGGGAGCGGTGTGTTTTAATTTAATATTAGAATTCTATTTGGTAGCCTTTACACAATTAGGTAACATCTCTTTTTTGCTTCAGTCCGTAAGTATAGGCCTAACAGTATTTATTGAGTTTTCAAGAATCAGGCTGAATTTCCTTTTCTTAAATTCAAACCATGTTCATAACAATATCAAGAATATTCAAAAACCTGGAGGCACAAATTAAAGTTTTTGTATGTTGACCGCACATAACATTGAATGGCCCAATTTCAACATAATCGAACCGTCAGCCCGTCATTAAGGGTACTCAAAAATGTCATCTATCTACAAAAACGGTGCGTTTATCTATTTAGCTTGAAATCCCGTCGGAATGACAATGTTTCCTCACAAAAAACTCGCGTCCTTCGTCGACTAAATTACACCTATAATCAATATTTGTTTACAGCTTATGTGACGACAACGAGACGACTTTATCGCTGAAGTACTTAGTATTATTATACGTATAATAACTCTCATAAAAAGATAAGATGATGATCTGAAAACCTATGATGATCAATAGAGTCTATAGAGTACCAGAAACATAATAGGTAGGTGCCATGTCAGGCTAAAAGCTCGGCATGGTGTCTCTGACGCTTTCTGTGATGATATGTGGTGAGTAAAACAAGATACTACGAAATACTATTTTGACTTTTGTGGTTCGTTGATTAAACAGATAGATATAGTAATGTATTTTCGTACCTATTTGGCTCGCATCTCTGTTTCGAGAGGGATGCCAAATGCCAACTCACACCAGTTGTAAAAATTTTAGATTAGATTATGGCCTCCCGCTAAATAGATTATTTATTAAAGGTGTTATCATAAAAAAGATATTTGCGTAATTTCCCTTTAGTGTATAAATTAATGAACTTGAAATATACTCTCACAATTTTAATCAAATCATTTGGAATAGAATTTTTATAATGGTAAATTAGATTTGTTTCGTAGCTAAAAGAGGAAATAACTAAGTGAGAAAGCCCCCCCGTCTTTTTTATAGGTAATAACAAATCAATGACAAACAATATCATAATGTCTATCACTGTTAGTCAATAGCCAAATTGTGCTACACGATCGTAGCGACATGACTACGATTTGTAGCTGTACGTTACGATTTTACGAGTCGTAACATACAGCTACGAGTCGTATCTCGCGACACGACTGCGATTTATTAGTGAAGTATTATAGTCGTATCTTACGACTAGTTAACCAATAATCGCAGTCGTGTCGGGTGTTATAAATTGTAGTCGTCAGGGAAGCAGGGACGCAGAGCTAATTATTTTTTTAGTGACGCCAAAGTTTGGCTTATTTTGATGACACATAATAACAATTCAATGTATGTTGCCTTCGCGTGGGATGTTTCGTAGGGAATTACAAAGCGTTTTTGTTCAACTACTACGTTATTTTGTTTTTATATTGCACCGTTTTAATGGCAATTATTGCATTGTTAAAACTTCAAAGAGCTACAGCGCCAATTCATCAAACCGTTTAAAATATTAATTGAAAAACGTGTTTAAAAGTTTTGTAGTATCGATTTTATTGCCGAGCATATTGTTACTGTTTATTGGATTATTTTTAACACAACCAGTTACTTTTATTCCCACAGGGGTCAGCAGAGGTGCATCACATCCACATTTTGCCAACTACATTCGGTCCCAAGTTTATTTTGAAGTTTTCACTAGAAGAATATTTTTCTTATACTAAGACACGGTGAGCTGATGGTAAGCGGTGCAGTAGCCGGTAACCGCTCATCTGGCGCCTAGCACCAGATCCCATTATGGAATATCATCAACACTAATAATACCAGTTTTTGGTCAATCGTCAATAGAGGTATTCTTCCACCCAGTATACATTCACATGATGGGAGGGCAAACTTTCGTTTTTAGAGGATACTATTTAACTTATCTACAGTGCGTCTAACTTCTTGATTTATACAAAACTTAGATCATAATCGCATTTTGGACAACAATCAAACGGATCTCCCGTTAGCGGAGGATGCCAATGCGGAGATATTAAAAGGCAATATCTTGTCGGTCGTAATGGTTGGTCGCGGGAGCAGGCCCGCCTATAATGACTCGTAATTACGACCGGCGTAATGGACTCGGTAATGGCGGCCCGCCACAAAGCGCTCCCTCCATCTTGATTTTATTTCTTTTTTTTACATCCGATGATGTCTCGCATCGCTACGATTCAGCCAGTTTTTGATTTTATAAAATGTGTGAAGTTTTTTTTTCTATTTCGGGTCCATTTTTGATAGATTTTGTTCGTCTATTGTTGTATTTATTGTGTTCGTTGGAGGTTTTGGTGACTCAGCTACCTATTAGAGACGACTCAATACATGCCAATTTTCGATACTTTCAATGAATTTGCACCTTTTGAAGTTTTAATATATTGAGTAGAACTAATTTGGACTTGTGAATGATATTGCGTGACATCATTCAAAGTCCAAATTAGGACATTCATCTACAATATTGGTATGAATGAATCTCGACATTCAAATGTGCCGTTTGAAAGTGACAGCGACCATATCTAAATTTCCTTCGAACATTCGAATGTCGAAATTCATATTAAGCCCCAGGTTGCTAATAAAATGTAGTCGCAATTCTATTGCTTATTACGCCAGGTGCTATCTCTACACAAGACCTTTTAATACTAATATACCACACAATAAATACCTACTATTCTATCAGACGTCTTAATAAAACAGACACGTAGATTGCAGCTGATGATTTAATGTTTTTGTGTGCCGATTTGATTATGGTGTGCGGTTGATTGCGAAGGCGCTGATGGAAGATGTTATTTGTGTTTGTAGGTTGATGTTTCGTTGTAATTTAGCTTGCGAACTTTCGGTGTAGCGTATACGAAGACTAGAGTTAGCTCATAGTTTTGTAAGGTAAATCGTCATCATCATTTTAACTTATAAATGTCCCACTGCTGTGCACAGGTCTCCTCCAAATATTATGGAGGGAATTTAACCTACTATACCAAGTTGGCCAGACGGGTTGGTAAAGGATTGGTTCGAATTTTCCTTTTCTCGCAGTGCTGTTGTCTGCATTAGGTTACTCCTTTAGTGGCCTTTTACGACATCCACGGGTTGAAATGGGGTAGTTAGATTATGTATTCTTAATCTGTTCTGTCAGTTTTTTTTTATTTTGTATAAGTATCTTTTAGTAACATCGAAGTCGAACTTTTTAAGTATCGTTTTAAAGTTCTTACGTGAACTTAAAGTTAGATGATAATTTTATTAAAATTACATTATCAATTACAATTATTACTATATCAACATAATCATAAGCATTAGAAGATTCTTCTTGTTTTATCGATGATACAAATTAATAGAGTAATAGATATAAGTAAAAAAGTTTTAAAACTTTAGTTTTTTTTACCAAATATATAGTTCCAAAAAAACAATTGAAGAACTTCAATGACAAAAAATTAAGACAGAACCTATTAATATATTTTCTCGTACAAAATACGCAGTCATTGTAGAGATATCTATGGATTCATTACGAAATAATACATTACATGTACCTAACAAAAATATCTAAGCCTTTTGTGTATGGAACATCGATTAGTTCTCAGTCGTGCACAGCAAAGGCTTTCAAAACCTCAAATTATTTAACTCGATATCGATATTAAACCTATCGAGAGATGTTTTTTATCGATAACAAAAAATATTGCTCGTCACTCTCTTGACCAACGAATTTCGGGATTGGGTATGGATTGGATAAGGAATTAGTTTAAATAAAAGTAATAGTATGAAAATATAGTTTATAACGAAATAATAGTATCATTGTATGTAGTTTTCATTTAGTGACGAATTAAGAAAAGATACATAATGTCACTACCCCATCTCAACCCGTGAGTGTTGTAAAAGGCGACTAAGGATGTTAACCTTATATAGATAAGAGCACTGCGAGTAAAGTCAAATTCGAAACAAACCCTTTACCAACCCGTCTGGCAAGCGAGGTATACCTAGAAGGCTAAATTCCCTCCACTTTCTATGGAGGAGATCCGTGCCCAGCAGTGGGACGTTTGGTTTGAAATGTAGATGAAAATTTAATCCATCGATCATCCGCCATATCCAATGCCTTACAATCTTAGCAAAGTGATAATAAAAAAAAAGATCCCATGGCATTCATTAGCCGTCATTGAAAGCTCACTCGGTCGGCTTTAATACATTCGATATAGCATAGTTTTGTTTTAAAAATCCTCTAATTACTTCACTCCTTTTATGTCCGGCACTATTCAAGATGGCCGCCATTGTAAAGATACTATTTAATTAAGTTTATTAACGTTAGATGGCGCGCTATTGTGATGGACAATGGCATCGGTTGATTATTAGTTATTAATAGTCAATTATTAAAATGTGATGTAAGAGATTCGTGATGTGAAGAAAAATCGTTAGCTTGTTTTTGATTTTGGTTTTTTATATGCATCGATTGCAGGCCAAGACCCATTTTGGAATGATAAGCCACTGGAGTTGTCAATAACTACATGTGTGAGAAAAATACGAAGTTCCTATCAGCAATTTTTTTTTCATATAACAAACGAACTAGTGAACCAGCCCACAATTAAAGCTTTAATAATTACATAAATATTATTTGATCTCGTGTGGGAATCGAACCCACGTTACTCGGCACATGTTATTGGCGAAGCACCTTTACCGCTATGCTACAGTGATAGTCAGAGCAATCCTTTTGTGATAGTCAAAGCGAAAGAGGTAATTGTGGGGACAAATCATAATACTGAATACACATGAACAACAGAAGGAAAGGAAGGAAAATCTAATAGAAATATTTCCTTTTTTTTGGATAATCAATTTACGCATAATGCCCCGTTTGAGGAAAAGGGGCAGTTTTGTTGGACTCGCGGTCCTGAACAGGGCAGAAGGTCAGTATACCCACTAAAACTCCTCTGTCCAACAACCGCTTGGGGTAGGTCGCTGGAACTTGAAGACATCCGCAGCTAATCTAAATAATACCTGTACAAATCTGTCTCTTCGGAATGTTATCTAATATTATTGAAGAGCTATACTACCTCTTGAGAGACCTGCACTTTTTTTATTCATAAATAAAATACAGGTTTTATTTCCGTTAACTCGCTTCAAGGAGCAGTTACGTAGATTAATCTTTTACATGTCTATATTCTTGTTATTAAACATTAGCAATAAATTAACTATTACGTGGAACTAAATAGAGATGCAAGCAGTACTTACACAAAGTGTATAATTTCCTTTAATAGTGTAATCACCATGTTTTCGCGCTATTCAGTTTAATTAAGCTCGACTTGATTATACCACTAACTACTACTTATATGAAGTGGGTGTGTCCTACGCAACACGTTTGAATTACTACTCCGGCTCACAAAAAACTATTTTACACCATAATTTAAAATTTATGACGATACAATGCAGACGGAGCCGCGGGCATACATCGCTTTGAATTAATTAAGGGCATATAAATCAAACTTCGATCTATTTTATTTTAATCACAGTAATTCAATTATGATTAAATCTCGTTTGAATAAAGCAAAAAATGTAAGTAATTATAGAAACTTTGGTCAAGCCTCTTTAAAGGCAATTACATACAAAGTTTCCAAAAAAAAATATGAAAATAAAGATAAAATCGTAAATATTTTAATATATCCTACATTGGGCAATAAAAACGAAAATTGTACATATACTTTATCGGCCATAGGAGCCAATTAAATCGAGATAACATTACTATTAAGTCCGGTAACTTGATGTGTGCGCTCTTATCTTACATTATTTGACGGCGGGGTTTTTAATTAACGTTAAATACTGACCCAGAAAAAGGTTTGATTGCTCATTTAAAAGTATTTATGACATAAAAAGTTTGCATCGTATAATATTTTATTAATGTTGGGGCAAATCGGCAAAATCGTTTCTGTAAGATAAAATACCGGCCGGTCAGATAGCCATAAATACTCCGTGCATGGACCTCCTTGAACTTTTGAATTTGGAATTTTGGACGACATTTTGAAAAAGTCTTCCTTGTTTTGTCCTTAATATTTCGATTTATTATATACTTAAAATATTTACCTAAAATTATAGACAAAAACATGGGTTAATAATTACAATTTTAAGCAAAATCATACGCATTTATATTTTATACCTTCCATTGAGTAAATCAAAATTTTTACAAAATACAGGACAAAACTTCCCATGAGATCGACGCGACGAAAGCACAGATAAAATTATTGACAAATCTTTTTTTTTATAATGGGGAGATATGAATTGAACAAAATGAATTATCTCCACACGGCCTATTCTTGGAAGTATATTTTTTTCATTGATGGCCGAGGGCAATTTGCTTTCTGTGCGCGGTGAGGTGTGACCAATCGATTCTGTTGAAACTTCGCGGTGCGGGTTCGATTCTCCGCTAACCGACTATTATGTTGTAAAATTCATGTTGTAGTTTCTGAAAACACGCTTAATTCCTTGTTTATGGTAGGCTAGGGTAATTTGAGGTAAGATTAGTAAGATTTTTTAAATTGCTTCAAAATGTCTTCAGAAAGATGACTTCTACTAACCTCTAGTGTATGAAAATCATTAACAGTCATCTAAATTGTATTTTAAACCTCGTTTATGAAAAAGGCAGAAGGTATCTATATATAAATATTTTTACTTACAAATTTTAAAAATCTAGACGATTTTTTATTCACTAAGATAGACTGTTAAGAAAAGATTCGGAACAAAGTTTTCAAATATAACCCTGAAGTAAAATGCAGCAATCGGATATCATGGCCCATAGTCCAGTAGACAGACACTTTTAAATGAAGGACGTACTTTTCACCTCAAAGTCATAGTCATAGTCATAATCTTTACTTCATTTGGGTCAAATACATGATACTTATGAACGTCATACAAAGCCACAATAAAGGTGTCAGCAAATTTGCCTAAGGCTAGTTCACTGACAAGGTTGAGCTCTGAAAAGAACTTGGCAAGAAACTCAGGCCACTCTTTTTAATCACCATAGTAGTTAGTTTAGTTACAATTCAATTGGTTACAGTTTGATTGGTTCATTTAGCGGATACCATATTACCGGCCATATTATTTATATTAGAGTCACCATTTTGAACAGTCTGTACTTACATTGATAGACTTGTGAAAGTTCTGTAATTAAAAGTAAATACCTAGCCGGCTTTTTATGACTGCTTGCAAAATGTTAATTTGATTTTTAATTTGACAGATGAAATTTCAAAAGTATTTTTATATAAATGATCGTGTAACTGCAATTACTTCTTGTATAAGCGTTATTATGAAATACCTTGCTGTTCGTTCTCATTTATTGGCTGAATAGTAATTTTAATTATCATGTTAAGTCAAAAAAATAAGTAATTTAAAAAAAAATGTACAGAATTGACTTAGCCGGTAGCGTTCTAAGGAATATTCAGCTTAGCACAGAGTGTCAGTTTTTCTGAAAGTGTTAAAAACGCCATAACACGGGCCCTATATTACGAAGAATTGAGCCATTGAATTAAAATTTTGATTAGTGTCGCTGTCGCCTGTTATGTCGCTATGGATTAGTTCATTTCTTACTTTTCAGTCTTAAATATGTCGGATTTTTTTTGCTGTTATGAATAGGTCTGTGGGTAATTTTGAAACATATTTTCAAAGCTCCACTTTGTAGCAAGTGATGGGAAGGAAATATCCTACGCTAAGTTGAATCTACTACACGCGATTATAGTACTCCCTATTCACGATTAACGAAATAAACTTAGCGTTTGTTAGCATCTTCAACAGAATAAAAGCTAGATCACACCATGAACTAAAAACAATACCACAATACATTAATTACCCCGACACAACAGCATTAACGTGGAACATAATGATAATTATAACAAAAAAGGTTCAAGGAACAAAGTTATATTTCGTAGAGCTGTGTTAATAACACGTGAGGTATTATAATAATAAAAAGTAATTTGTTGTTGTGCGGGGCTTGAGCGGCGCCGGGGGGCGGGGCTAGCCGCTAATGCACCACGATTGTGAGCCTGATCATAGGGTACGGTGTGCTACAATACAACTGAACAACCACGGTGCGTGAGCGCATCACTAGTCTGCGGTTTAGAGATGCGATTACTCATTGATATATCGATATATCGTGAGCGGTCACCTACAAAGTGGACAGATGATAGGATCTGAACAGTAGGATCGCGCTGGTCGAAAGCCACATACAACCGGTCCTGTTGGAAATATCCTGGGGAAGCCTATGTCCAACAGTGGACGACCTACTGCTGATATGAAGATATCAATAACTACTCAACCAATTAATGAGAACGAGCGCCAACGTATTTCGTAATAATACTTATACAAGAATTAATTGCATTAAAAATACTTTCGAAATTTCATCTGTCAAATTATAAACCAAATGATCATTGTGCAAAAAAATATCGTTAAAATATGTTTCTGTTTTTGATACCTACTTACTTTCAATAGCTGTTTATATAATGTATATATAAGTATGTTTGCCAGCAGTGGACTTCGTTGGGCTACCGGCTCATATGATGATGATAGCTGTTTACAAGGTACTGTTGCAGATTCTACTTCTCATAATTGCATGCTGTCCTCAGCATTGTATCCTTAAAAAAAAGGATACTTTGCCTTAAATTTAATAGCTTGTACGTTAACCCTTTTAAGACTTTATGAACCGATATAAATTTGCAATTAAACATTATAAAACATCAGAAGAATCACAATAATCAAATGACAAGCAAATGCGAACTTATAAAAGATTTAAATCTCGCATAAGTTCATTTTGACTGTCACCGTGGCGCAGTGGTTAAGGTGGTCGCCTCGCCACTACATCGCCGTGCTGGGTGACGTGGGTTCGATTCCCACACGAGACAAATATTTGTGTGATTCATAGATATTTGTTTCTAGTCTAGGTGTACTTTGTGTCCGTTAGTATCATGTTTGTAAAGCTCCCCGCGACACAGGGCTTGATCCCTAGTGCGGGCGTTGTCTTTTTAAAAAAAAAAACAAATTTATATCACTCTTTGTACAATATTATTAGACTGTTTAGTATAGAATATTTTTATCGACATCGATATCAGAACCCGAGTTAACATCCCCACATACCTATAGCCCGAAGGCGTGTTCGTCCCTTACACTTTTAAATTCGGAATCACGACACGACACGACGGCAGCTACCATTCGACAATGAACAAAAGACAACCTTTCCTCTACAATTCTGTAGAAAGAACAAAGTATTTTTAGGGTTTCGTACCTCAAAAGGAAATAACGGAACCCTTATAGGATCAGTCTGTTGTCCGTCTGTCAAGTATATTTTTCTCAAGAACGAGAAAAGTATAAAGTCGAAATTAATATCATATACTCGGGTCCGCAAACAATGGAGCGACGCGCCGGCGTAAAAAAAAATATCAGGGAATCGAACTCGAAACGAACTAAGGTTACCGATATAGAATAAGCAAGCTATAGTGGCAGTAGGCTGTTCATATCTGCAGGAGTACCAATACACGTATTGTAGGATGGCCCCCAGTTAGGTGAACTGACGACTTAAATAAGGTCACTTGGTCGGACTGGATGCGGAAGTTGGAGTAAGTGTTATGGCGTGTGTTGGTAGAGGCCTAGATATGTCTGCAATAGGCTAACAGGATGAGGGACTAGAAACCCGTACACACTCCCGAAACTGTATCGAACAAGTTTTCTAATCATACAAAGTTTTTATAAATATCAATGGTTTTCTATCATAACAGGCAGTTCATTCATCCGCGAACAACCGTACCACAAAAATACTTATAAATAACGCCTACACACTTGATGAAGAGTTATTGATTCTAAAGTTATTACTAAAGCACCAATGGGTGTTATGAAATTAATGAGGATTTGGACTATGTTTGTATTGTGTTCGAGTCGTAATATGTGACTACTGTTATTAGGTTCCAAGGTTTGATCGCCTACACAATAAGGCATTGGGATTTGACGGGGAACGCAATGTTATTATCTACCTACCACTTCAGAAAAGGCCTTATATACTAATATATGGGGAACGAACACAGCGTTGCCATTTATTAAGTACTTGTTTATACATTCCTAATGAAGGCCACACGACTCGATATTATAGACTTACAATAAACAGATTGGAACACCTAAACCCATCGTTCTAACTTTTAATAATCTCAGGGAAGACCCAAACATTCTTGATATAACTAAACTTTTAATCTTACAAAACGTTTTAAATATTTATAAGAGTATACATTAATTAATCGCAAAACATTAATCTTATCTAGAGGCATATAAAGAAGGAATTTGTTACAAAAACGGGCAAAATGTCAATAAGCATTAAGTCGAAGATATCTCGAAGCTCGGATTTAAGTTTTATTGCTTTTTCGGCAGTAAAATGAGCGAGCTGAGTATTTGTGGCCGAGGAGCTGGTGTTCCGAATCTACCTCGAGAAAACACACACAATATCATTTAATTAAATTATTAATTTCTGTTGTAATAAAATAAACAAAAATAATGTAGTGGTAGTATTGTTTACAGCAATTAATAACTATTGCAAATAATATTTTTCCATAAGTAACTATGCAACCATATTTTCTGTTAAAACATTAAATCATCTCTAAATTGAGTTGATATGTAGTTTGTGGTCTTCAGAACTGTGATATGGAAACTCCATTCTCTGTGTTAGCAGTAGGGGTGCTTTTTTCTTTGAAACTACCAACTAAGCAATTTCTTTTTAATGAAGGCAGCAGCTTGCTTGTATGTCTGTTTCTATCGAAGTCAATATGCAGCAGTTAGGACTTCGCCTACCACCTTTAGAAAAACAAATAGGAATCATCTTACAGCTTGCTTCCAAGATCTACAAGACAATATTAACTCTTGAACACATTGGTCACGTAGTAGATCCCGTTCAAGTATATTAGTATTCTGATCTGACAATGACATTTACAAAGAAATACGCAAAAAATATGGTTATGCGTAACCATAACCTAACGTGGTAATAATTGTTTAATAATTGTCTTCTCATTGTGACACGATGACTCATTGTATAATGTATAAGTTCATGAAATTGCTCAAGATGTACTTATTTTTAGCTCATTGCGGTGATATCTAAAACAATGACTCTGTTTAAAAAGAGAAGGTTTTCCTGTAACGGGTTCTGGCGTGTTCTATCAATTTAGATTTAAATTTCTTTTTATACCATTGAAATTGCGCTAACCTTAATCGATTCTTCATTCGATTACAATATGGTGGACTTATTTTAACCTCTTTAGGAGCTCTAGTTGACACGTTTTTATGCTAATTAATATTCATTTTATATGCAAACAATTCTGTAGCATAAAACTCCATCTGTCACCAACTCACCACCGTTGTTCATAAAAAAACAGTGTCAAAACTTCATGAATGCCATATATGATCTCATTACATCAATTAGTTGGTATAAAACGTATGTTTGATCGTTTTAGTCTAATTACCGGTTCTAATTGCAACAATTAAGTATAGTGAGTCCATCGTCACGTCTGTCTCATTACGAGAATGCTCCTCGGAAACAATTAAATGTATTAAAGAACTTTGTGTTTCGTAATTACAACTGTTCTAATAGCATTCTTATGTGTTACGTGCAAATATGTGGTGCATTTTGCAATTACTAATAATGCTTCTGTAATTTTTGTGGTATTTGATATTTGTAACATTTGTCTTATGTGGTTCTTTTTTATTTCTAAAGGTGGCAGATGAGTTAGGGGTCCTAATGGTGAATAGTTATCGCTACTCATAGACGTCGTCAAAGTAGATATGTGATGGCATTATCAGAAAAAAAATTTAAATAAGATATAACTATTAATAAATAAGAATTATTTATATATGTCTAAAATAGTCTAAATCTAAATCATCATCGTCATATTAGTTGTAGGACATCTACTATTAGACATAATTATGCCTCTTCTAGCGATATCCAACAATTCTGGTTAACTAATTAATATAACAATTAAATTCAAACACTTTATCAATTCTAATGATTACATTTTATTTCATTTTTTATATCTAAAACTATTCTAACAAGAAGAAGTTAACACACATTGTAAACTGACGTTGAAAATCTGGTGTCAGTCTCCTAGCCTACTCGGTAAGCACAAAGCGATCGGACGTAATCGAATTGATTCGTTAATTACTTGCTTTTATCTGTGGTCACCATTAGCGGGCCGAGCCGGGGCCCACGCACTATATATAATTGATAGTTGGGTCGAAACCACGGTCCGAATACCACCGCACAGCGACTTTGGACCACAGAGATCTTATGAGAGATAGGGAGGGATCGCGATAAGCTTGTTGATAGCTTCATTTACGTAGGTACCGGTATTGAGTTGACGTTATGAAACTTAAGTAGGTTTGTTATTATAAATAAGAAGAGTTTAACTATCTTTAAATAACGATAATATCTGTGGTTAATGAAGTTATTCTTGGGAACCGTTATAATTATGCAGTAAGCTTTGCATTTTCAATTTATTTCATAAAACTATTCTAATTATAAAAGTAAATGTTTGCGTAATATTTCAATTAAAAAAAATACGTACCTACTTAATAAAACCGGTGCTAATAAAATCTGTAGTTTTCCGCTTGCTAAATTGTAGAAGGTAATTTTTAATTTTCAAGCCGATAACAGAGACTAATTTACCAAATAAATATGCAAGTTGGCAACCGATATTGACTGACTGATTGACTGATTTGACTGGCCTGTTGGTCTAGTGGTTAGTGACCCTGACTGCTAAACCGGAGGTCGTGGGTTCGATCCCCACCCAGGACAAATCTTTGTGTGATGAGCATAAAGGTTTGTTCTGTGTCTGGTTGTAATTTATCTATAATATATTTACAAAAAAAAATGTATTTAAGTAGTATATCAGTTGTTTAGTACCCATAACACAAGCAAATATAATTGCTTACTTTGGGACTAGATGGCGCTGTGTAAATGTGGTAGAATATTATTATTATTATATTGAGAAAGCGAATAGCTTGAGGTATACCTATGTTCAGCTTTGGATTGCAGTTGGTTAAATAATGGTGGTGAAGTTTGACATTGTCTTGAAAGCTCTCACCGCTAATCGCTATCACTGAGACCACATCCTCACCTATCAAATATGATTCGAAACACGAAATTAGATTAAATTCGACAGTATTATCTGTAGAGACGTAACTGTTTTTAATCTAATCCCCAAATAACATTGGACTTCTCGTAGTTGTTCGGCACAAGAATTATATGCGTCTAATGTAATAATTTGTACTAGATTGAAGTTAATTGAACTATTATGTATATTAATGGGATAAAAGCTCAACTTTCAATCTATTTTCGAAAAGATTTAAAGTCGATTGATTGTGAAAAGTATTTTATCTACATATATATATATTGTATAGCTTCCGCCCGCTGCTTCGCCCGCGTGGTATGTATTTGATACCTATAAACCTACCTCTTGAATCAGTCTATCTATTAAAAAAACCGCATCAAAATCCGTTGCGTAGTTTTAAAGATTTAAGCATACATAGGGATATAGGGACAGAGAAAGCGACTTTGTTTTATACTATGTAGTGATTTAGTGATTATGACTAGCGTCGACGCTTAATCTATGCTAAGCTTATCTAAAAATGCTTTGCATAGGTAAAATAAGTTACGGATTAGCGCATTTTTGCTTCTTATTTTAATATTCACAATACCTATTTGAATTGAAATAATATACAAAACTAGAAGACGCGCGGGGCTTCGCTCCTGTCATTCTTTATTTGGCTACTGCTCAGCTTCTATTGGGCGTAGCGTGATGTTATAAAGGCTATAACCTTCCTCAATAAATGGGCTATCCAACGTTTAAATAATTTTGAAAATCGGTTCAGTAAATCCCGAGATTACCCCTACAACGTCACAAACTTTACCTCTTTATAATATGGCTTAGTATAGTTAGATAAGATATTAATGTACACTTCAATATTGATGGAAAATATTTACAAAATTAAATAAAACCTAGCTAGGCAAAACAAAGACAATAAAATATATTCAAACATATAAGTAACGTAGGTACCTATCTAACATTAATCAACTTGCATGTAAAAGCGTAAGTATTGTTTAAGTTATAACAGTTAGAGCTTGCGTACTTAATGCCATAGATAAATTTTGAGTCTTTGGTCAACTCATCTCGCTCGATCTCATCCCGCGGGATGAGTTGTCCTAGTGCAATTTTTGAATCGGACAACTCATACCGCTGATACATGAAAAAAGTATTTAACTGTGTTTTACATTTCCACAAGTGGAAATTTAAATAAACTATGTTTAGTTTTGAGAATTTGAAACAGAAAACCAGTGATATAGAAATAACTTTTGCACAGCAATCGTTCCCATTTACAGTTTATTAATTACTTTGACAAGTCTTAGGTACATAATATACTTAATTTTATTATCCAAACAACTTCGAGTAGAGAAAGTATAAAGTATAAATGTGTCAAGTCGTTAAACAATTGCCAAGGGGTGACAAAGGTAAATGTTACTTTGTCCTTTAATAAATTCTACACCTTGCGCAAATTGTGGGCAGCTGGAATACCTACGTTTTTCCAATAATTTCTATTATAATATAATAAATTGGTCGACTTCAAAAAGGGATCCGTGTAATGCGATATATTGGTCTATATTTTTATTTTTTAAATTATATTAAGTAGTTTTTTTTAGTATTTCTGCCAATTCTTCGTGCGGAATAAAAAATTCGTAACTGAAGACTACGAAAAAAACATTACCCTCCTTTTTTGCAGTCGGGTAAAAAGAGTGTTAACTACATTTGTTTTGTACATAAAAGTTAAATTTCTCTAGGCAGTAAGTGATGCGTCATGCCTTAGGAAGACAGAATTATGGCAATAAGTATAACGCATTACTAAGTACCTCACTGAGAAGATTGTTATGTCTTAGTTCTTTGTAGGGTTTCGTACCTCAAAAGGAAAAAAACGGAACCCTTAAACCATCACTCCGTTGTCCGTCTGTCTGTCTGTCCAACTGCAAAAAACTATTAATCAGGAATACCTTGAAAAGCTTGGCGGAAATTAATTGACAAATCAATGAAATAACTGGCCATGTGACATAAATAAAACAAACCACACATGATAATTTCTATCTCAGCGCTTTTTGAATCAATCGACCACACAGACCTACCCATACGCGAGCTCTCTGATTAATTATTTCTTACAACCAAAGCTCATTTGTTCACACAAAAACTTCCCATTGATTACATACAATTTTAAATAAACGTAATTAAAATAAACAGAAAAACTACGACCGGACTCCTTGGTCGAGGCCGCATTTCTTCGTGTCTCTGGCCATTTTAAATCGATCTCTCGATCACAGAAGGCTGAGGTTTTTCTGGATATTATTTTGTATGTGTGGGAGGGGGTGGAGAGGTCTATTCACACTGGTCAAAGTACTATCAGGTCACAATTACGTGCAATTAAGCTATCGTTAAGAGTTGTTTTCTTGGAGCTGCAATTTGTCACGCATGCCGCTGGTTTGTGCACCCATCAGTCTAAGTAGCGGGAAGGGGGTATGAAGGGCTAATTTATAGGTCTTCGGATAGGCATTAAG
The DNA here is from genome assembly GCA_905147015.1 of Laspeyria flexula. Lineage (NCBI taxonomy): Eukaryota > Metazoa > Arthropoda > Insecta > Lepidoptera > Erebidae > Laspeyria > Laspeyria flexula. The sequence goes on along the minus strand of LR989964.1, from coordinate 1,605,865 downwards.
TACATTAAGACGCTGCTTGGAATATTCCAACATTCCTGTTTTTAAAGATGAATTAAGGCTCTTCCATACAGATTAGTTGTACGTGCTTGTATGTGCTAGCTAGCAAACTGCCTCTTACTGTTGAATGGGCAGGTAATAATGATGATTATTATCTACGTAATTATTATCTAATTATGAAAATGCCAGATAAAATTGCTGTTCCTTGGATGGTTAGATATTTGTAGTTAAATAACCTAGCTGTTAATGCTAACAATTAACGTATTGTATATGAAATAAGTAAATAAACTAGCGATTCACGATGTAATTTACTCATGAAGAAAAGTTATTTCGTTAATTTCTCTTAAAAGAAACAGTAATTTTTAAACAATTATTACGAACAGCCAAATCGGTCTAGTCTCTATCATTAACGCTATATAGTTGTTACTAGCAACACCCATTTATAGGTAGTTATTACTCATACAGGCTGTCTTCATTAAAAGGATATAATATAACAAATTCTGTGTAGTGACGAATTAAGAATCATCATCATCATCATCATCATCAGCAACCTATTAAAGTCCCACTGCTGGGCTCGGGTCTCCTCTTCTCTATCTAGAGAGCTGAGAGGGTTTTTGGCCATAATCCACACACGCTGGCCTAATGCGGGTTGGTGGATCAGACATACTCTTAGAATTTCTCCTAGGGTATGTGGGTTTCCTCACGATGTTTTCCTTCACCGTTAGCAGATGGTAAGTCATATGACTAGTACATATAAATTCCACAAAGTGAAATCCACATTGGTACTGCTGGTCGGAATCGAACTCGGACCGCGTGTTTAGCACGCCGGTCTCTTATCCATTCAGCCACCATCGCTTTATTAAGAATACATAATCTCAATCCTACGATTTCACTCATAAGAGACTCGAGATCGACTTAGGGCGTAAACTAATGCAGACAAGAATACTGCGGGAACAAGAAAATTCGAAACAAACCCTATCTATATCTATACCAACCCGTCTGGCTAGTGTGGTATAGTAGCTTAAATTCCCTCCACATTCTTTGGAGGAGACCCGTGCCTAGTAGTGGGACGCTTATGAGTTCAAATGATGAATAACAAATGAATTGAGAACCGACATTGTTCAATAGCAAACTCAAATCTTTATAAGTAGTAGTAACCATAACAAATTCTTTACCTTTCTTTTACCATGAATTGTAACAATACGTTCCTTATTATTAGAAAAAACTTACAAAAGATTATTTTGAAAGCAATTAGCAAACAATCATTCGGTTTATGTTTTATGTAACAATGGCTCAATGTTTCAATATAGTTTATGTGTAACAATAAAGAATTTAAATGAGAGCCTCAAGCCCACATGATAAGAAGAATGAGAATGGTGTATTTTATTAGGTTACAATATCGGCGTTTATGTGATTGTTTGAAAATTGATGAAACAGTTAAAAAAAAAATTAATTTACGCCTTTTAAATAGTTTCTGTTATTTCATTATTGCCTCAAAAATAAACAATATTTTTTTATTAGAACATTAAACCATAAACTAACGTTATAAGTAACGAAATTACGATATTAAGAATACATAATAATATTTAATTATCATAATATTTGTTAACTTTAATATTTTATATATTAATATTTGTTGTTAACCACTTAGAAATTAATTTTGTGAAACTATGTAATCCATTTGGAATAAAAGGTTTTTTTATTTTTACTTTTTTATATAACTAACGATTAACTGGTATTAAATGCGTATCACGCTATAAACCTCACATATTTACTGCCTGTCTCCGTTTTATATAGCGTGAAGATAGAACAAAGGCCTATTAAGCGATAATAGTAATTAAAATGCACTTACCAAAGAAGTTCGCGGTCTAGTGGGCAGGGGGCAGGCGAGTGTGCTTTCACGGTTTAAAGTCGCCATCTTTTATTTTTTGTATAGAATACTATGCAACGTAAAATATTACAACTTTGAATTACAAATGAAACCACTTACGCCGAGAAAGTGAAAATAGCCACAGTATAAGAACACAAATGTATCATGTCAAGATTAAAATTGACTCGGTTACATTTTTATCAAAAACAAGCATTATTTTAACCAATCAATATTAAATAAATAATAATGTTATAAACTTAGATTTTAACGATTTAGATTCTAACTAGATATACATTCTAACTAGTTAGTTTACATAAAACATTAATTTTCATTCTCCTAAATTAGAATTTAGGAGAATTTATAATACAAATCTAATTTATAATATATTAATACAAATTGTATAAAGAATCTTACATCGCGTTTTGGCTATTATAGTTATTTTACACTGTGCAAGGTTTCCATGCCACTTTTCGTGCAAGGCATCATGAGAATTGTCTGGAAAAACTTAGTTAATCTAAATGGGCTTTAGTATCCATATACTCGTAATATATACTAAATACATACAAATAAATGTTAACTTATGGGTTTTCTTCTTGTTCTAATGCCAACTCTTTTGCTTTTGATTAGAGTAGGTACCACAAAGATAGCGAACACATAGTACCTAATTATTATCCTAGCTCTCTCATGTCATCAATAGATAATTGATAAAAACTGACTGCCTTCTTAAATTAGTGATTATAGGACGTGACTGCTCACAAGGTTGTGGTAATTATTATGTGATCTATGGTCGTGGGTCAGATCTCCATGTAGATACAAATATTTATGCAATGCTCAAATATTTGTTCTAAATCTCTCCTAGATAATTTTTTTTTCCGTTACTTATATGTTGAAGTAAAAACGTACGCTCTTCAAATGATAATGATAATCAATTCTCATTAAAATTTAACAACTCCACAAACAATCCAATATGTTTTTTTGAATTGCCTCTATAGTACTTCATTAGTATTTCAAAAACAACTTTAAAAGCATTAAGTTTGTATTAAATAAACCCGTTTAGTGAGAACCAACACTTTCATCATTATCAGCATAATTCTAAGATCACGAAACAATAGACTACAGAGAAGTGAAGACTCTTTACAAAATATAAGAATAGCTTTATTACTTTATAACTTTGAAAGGGTGCACAATAGTCGGTTGTACAAGTTGCGCGGTGCGGTGCGTAGCGGTGCGGTGCGGCCCGTGTGGGCACCGGCCGGTGTAAAATTAACGTCCGAGCGCCGACATCAAAGGCGCCGCCACCCTTTATACTCGCCGCCCATTGTCTCACACATGTTGTTTTAATACTCTTAATTTCGTGTTGTCATGTTAAAAGTTTATTACACGTTACCTTTTGTATTGCTAGAGTAATTTCAACCTTATTTTTTACGAAATAAATTAAGAATTGGATCAAGGCTAGAAATTATCACTTTAGGATTGTAACTGGTGCATATTCATCCTGATTTGAATGTTATAGTAAGGTGTTGGAGTACATTTTTCTTTGTGAATGTTTTGTATTTTTTTGTCGCGCTTTTTCAGTGTTTATTGCGCAGCTTAATAGCGGAAGTGTTAAAAGGGTTCCAGTGATTGAAACTCGAGAGGGGTGTCTTTGACGAGTGCTCTATTAATATTGTATTTATTAATATAGTGTGCGTGTGGCGGCTGGGAAGTGTGCGACAAAGAAGTTGTGTCGCATTTAATATTATAACTGAAGAACTAATAGAATGTAGATTTAAGACTAGTTCCTGCTTACTTAAGCTATATACCCTTAGATTATAAGAATAGGTAAATGTATTTTAATTTCGATATCCACGTATAAATACAATTATGATCACTTTAGTACAAAATAAATGTAATTAGTTGAGTATTTCTATAAAATATTATTATCTTGATAAAAACTGTCGGCATTTAAAATTATGTTCTAGCTAGCCAATCCTTTCCCCAAAACATTCACCTGTCAATAATCAATAATCAATCTTTATTTGCCTAAATATGGGTAATACATAGGATCTTTAATAAATTAAACAGTATCACCACATTTTGCTGAAAAGCATGCAAAGTTCATATACGTTCATTAACATTAATTTCACATTACATATTCACAGTAGTTAATAATAATAAAAATGTTTGTACATGTCATTAATCCATTGTTATGTTCATTTATGATCATCATCATCATTTCAACACATAAACGTCCTACTGCTGGGCACTGTCTACTTCTACATTCTAATTGAAGGTTTTTTAACATGAACCCGCAAACTGTTCTGTTACTACAATAACATTTATAGTTTGAAACGTTTAACTGCCTTGACGAATTTCACACCCAAGAACACTGTCCGTTCCCAACAGTCCTTTGTTATTACATGTGGTATTTAGCATCATAATAACTTATATATCCCTTGCATTCTTGCTATTGTATTTTAAGCTGTAGGTTTAGATATATAAGGTTGATTTTTGGATAAATATTCAGTGAGGCTTTCGTACAAAATCTTAAGTTCGGTGTAATGGCTTCACTTGGTTTTGGGAAATGTGAATATTACGTTAGCAGTGTTCAATACCGCTAACTTAACAGTGTAGCGGTAAACATAATAATAATAAATAATAATAATAATATTCTACCACATTCACACAGCGCCATCTAGTCCCAAAGTAAGCAATTATATTTGCTTGTGTTATGGGTACTAAACAACTGATATACTACTTAAATACATTTATTTTTTTTGTAAATACATACATATTATACATAAATTACACCCAGACACAGAACAAACCTTTATGCTCATCACACAAAGATTTGTCCTGGGTGGGGATCGAACCCACGACCTTCGGTATAGCAGTCAGGGTCACTAACCACTAGACCAACAGGCCAGTCACATCATCAAACATTATCTAGTAAACCTATAAACTGTACAAAATGTTGAATGATGATTAGAAATCAACCTTCAATATTAATATCGCGTATTGTAGCTAGCCAAACAACACTATTATTATTATAATAAGTGTCTTTTATAAGCAGGGGGCCTGGAGATTTGTAATACAGGTCTTTGAACCTAGTACAGACTCCAGCTCTCATTAAGGTAAAACACTATAATAATTTAATTTGTATTATCGGCTGTGCACTTCTTGTACCTTATGAGAGAGAAAAAAAATTGTACCTCGTTTAGCTATCATATTTTCTTTTTATTATACAGGATGTATACGACGGTACGACATTAAATGAAACCACGTGTAGCATGTGATGTTAGAAGACTATACCAAAAAAATTTAACAGAAATTTGCAATAGTTTAGACGCAAGTGTACTTTCTTTATGTCACAGTTGTTCACAGTTTTAAACAACCTGTAGGTATTTACGTTGATTGTATGTTGTCATTACGTCATTCAATTCATTTAAATATCTCTGACTCTTTCATATTATCTTATCTCTTACTCTGTTCCGCACTGTTGTCATCGTCATGTCGAAAACGTCATGATAGAAAAATAATGTGTAGTTGTATATTCTTAAATTTTTCAACTTTAAATAATGTGTAAGTAGCATTTTCTTTTATTTCTTTTTTTTTTTTAATAATTTATATTAGAATATGTTTATAAGGGTTAACACTGGCTGCCTTGTCATTTAATGTCGTATCGTCGTATACACCCTGTATAAGTATTCTAAAGATTCTCGCCACAGAGTGTCTTTGGTTAGCACGTGTGTCTAGAATTTTGTGTTTATATTTGGTGTTTTAAAGACTTTTGTGACTTGTTTTTTCTGTGTGTGTTTTCCCTTGTGTGTGTTTAACAGGTTTGTATCCTGTTTGTGACGTTTGAACCTTATATTTCAAAATATGGATCTAAGTAGGCCTCCCGATCCCGACCCTCCGGACATTACTATGCCTGCGTCCGTGGATCTTTTCCCAACTACTAACCCTTTAACGCAACTTGCCGAAGTGGCGTGTAATATATCCGAGGTTCCGGCTTCGGCTTCCCAACCACGCAAACGCCCCGTTACGGAATCGAATATTTTGCCTAGCCCCCCGGTTAAACAACAAAAAAATCAGGTAGGTCGAATAAGATACTCTGCAACTGATAGATCGCCATTCATTGTACACGTTTCTCGTGTTGAGACACAGCTAAATTCAGGTTCGGTTTTACATCCCGTGTCATTCGGCCTTTTCCTCCTCAAAAATAAAATCGCTAACATAGCTCGTGACGGCATCAAAAAGGTCGGCAGGAATCGTGTTTCCGTCGAATTTACCTCTCCGCAAGATGCAAATGCATTCTTAATTAACTCTCTTCTAACTAAATACGGATATTCTGCAACTATTCCCACATTTAATATTACTCGCATGGGTGTAGTCACTGGTGTCCCCAGTGACCTCACGGATGAGGAGGCCCTTGAGTGTTTGTCCGTTCCTTCTGGGTGTGGACAGATACTCAAGATTAGAAGATTAAATAGAAAAGTGTACAATGATGGCAATACAGAATGGAAGCCCACCGAGACTTGTGTCCTTACTTTTGATGGTCAAGTTCTGCCGAGGAGAGTGTATTGTTGTTACACATCCCTTCCAGTGGAGCAGTATGTGTACCCAACCATTCAATGCCGCAAATGTTGCAGATTTGGACATGTAGAATCCTTATGTAGGTCAAAACCACGCTGCAGTAAATGTGGCCACGATCACCCTGGTGATGGTTGCAGCATTTCTGAAAGCGAGGCATTCTGTGTACTGTGCTCTGGGAATCACTTTGCTAATAGCAGGTCATGCCCGGAGTTTGGTAGACAGAAAGCCATTAAGACACAAATGGCTGAAAAATCTATATCTTATGTTGAAGCCAGCAAAAACGTGCCTGTTGTCTCTCAGAGTTACTCAAACGTGGCTAAATCCACCCCACAATCCTATAGGAAGACCGTCTTCCTGAAACCCAAGACCCATGCTCCTTTGTCCCCATCCTTTGATAAATTTGCTCACCAACACATTATTAGTACTCCCCAAACCTCACAGTCCAATGGCTGTGCACTCAATAACGCTCCCTCTCCTAATATTTCCTCTATCATAGAACTCATTATCAAAATCTTACCCTCCATAATCTTGTCATCCTCTAATACTCCCCAATCACCGTCCAACGTTGCAGACCAACTTATAACCCTACTTCTAGACTTTAAAAATGGCGTCTCGCCAAACATTCCTGCAGTGGAACGTGAGGAGCGTGTGGCATAAAAAGCACGACCTCACATTCCTTTTAAATAAGTACAAGCCTCTGGCTTGCTCTATTGCTGAGACTTGGCTTACCCCAAGTCTTAGCTTCCGTGTCCCACACTACAATATCCTTAGGTGTGACAGATCCGACGGATACGGAGGATCTGCACTCCTAATTAATAACCTTACCCCATTCCTCCCTTATCCCCTCCCTTCATTCCGGGGTGATATTAGTGTTACTGCTGGAAGGGTTGATGGTGTCACGGTGTTCTCAATCTACATCGCACATACCCATCAGGACTTCTTAGTTTCCCTTAGGAACATTTTAACTAATGTTACAGGTCCGTTACTGGTTATGGGTGACTTTAATTGCCACCATTTCAGGTGGGGTTCAGAGCGCTGTGATGCCTTTGGCATTGGCTTGGTTGATGTCTTGGATGACCTAAATCTTTGTATTTTAAATAACGGATGTCCAACCCGTCGGTCTCCCCCAGGACAACATAAAAGCTGTGTCGACCTTACATTCTGTTCGGTAGACTTGGCTGCGTCTATGCATTGGGAATGCACAACTCTGACACATGGCAGTGATCATTACCCTATTGTTATATCCTTGGCCAATCCCATTATTTTAGTTAAGCCCTTCCCTCCACTGCTGAAGTATAATCTGTCCAAGCCTGATTGGTCTGGGTTTGCTTTAACATTGGAGGCTAAAATTAAAGACCTTCCAAATTTAAATTCTGTTTCTTTGAATACTCATGATCACAACCATGTTAAGAGCTGCTACGAGGGTTTTGTTAATTCTGTCATGTCTAGTGCTGATTCCTGCTTCCCCTTAAAAAACACTGCTCGAGGTAAGATTCCTTCCCCGCCATGGTGGGATCACGAATGCTCAGCGGCCATTAGGGAACGGAAAGAGGCGGAAAGACTTTACAACTCGGATATGAACCTACAAAACCTTCTAGCATATAGACAAGTCTATGCTAGGTCCAAACGGCTTCTCCGTAAGAAGAAACGTCAAGGTTGGCTTTCATTCTGTACTTCTCTATCCCCCTCTACTCCGGTATCTACGGTGTGGAGACATATTAACAGATTTAGACGAGGTTGTTCCCCTTCAATCTCCTCTCCTCTAACTAAGGAAATATCTGAACGGTTTTTTGACAAATTAGCCCCTCCCTATGCGCCATTTCAGTCAGAACTTCCGGTCTTCCCTCTGGTCACATCAGAGGATCCCTTTGATGTGCCATTCTCTCTCGAGGAACTGAATGTGGTACTCAATCATGTCCGGGATTCAGCCCCTGGTATTGATGGCCTACCATATTCTTTTATTACCCATTCTGGTGAAATGGCTCATAAATACTTCCTAAAAATTGTAAATCACTGTTTCCTTTTTGGATGGATTCCGGATCAGTGGAAAACCCAAATTATTATCCCCTTGTTGAAGCCAGGCAAACTTGCAGATGACCCGAATGGGCTTAGACCTATTGCTTTGTCGTCAGTCCTGGCCAAACTCCTGGAACACCTAATTAAAAATCGACTAGAGTACATAGTGGAATCGAGAGAAATACTGCCGAACTCTCAATTTGGTTTTAGGAAAGGTTACAGTACCATGGATAGTGTTGGGGTTTTAATTGCGGACATTCGCGTAGCCTTCACTAAAAACGAGTCCATCGTCGCCGCCTTCCTGGATATCTCGTCCGCATATGACAGCGTTCTTCTTCCCCTTCTCAAGCAAAAGCTGCATCAGTTGAGAATTCCGGTGAGGTTGATTCAATGCATATGCGGACTTCTCATGTCCCGTTCATTACTACTGCGCGTCCAGGGTGAGGAATTTGATGGGCGGCGGACGTGGAGGGGTCTGCCACAGGGCTCGGTTCTGAGTCCTCTGCTATACAATTTGTACACAGCTGATATCAGCTCCTGTCTCAACACAGATTGCCGCATCCTACAATATGCAGATGACCTAGTCTTATATGTGTCAGACCTTTCCATATCCGACGCGGCTTCTTCTCTGTGCCTCTCCCTGGACTCGCTGTATGACTGGTTACAGAGTCACGGTCTATCTCTGTCTGCTCCAAAGAGTTCGACAGTGATTTTCTCGCGTAGAAGGCTTATTCCACGAGTCACAGTAGGCTTCCTTGGTCACAATTTTCCACTCGTGAACAAAGTTAAATTTTTAGGCGTTTTTTTGGATTCCAAATTAACCGGTGTGCACCACATAAACCATTTAGTTAAAAAATGTGAAAGAACAATTTCTATACTTAAAGTCCTTTCTGGTTGCTGGTGGGGTGCCCATCCCTACACTATGAAATTAGTTTACAATGCATTGGTGCGCAGTGTGCTGGACTATGGCACATACCACCTGATCCCTTGCAACAAAGGTGCCCTGGCTGGGCTGGATAGAGTGCAGTCGAAGTGTCTTCGGATCATCCTGGGTTGTATGAAGTCGTCCCCTATCAACGCCTTGCAGGTCGAATGTGCCGAAGCTCCCTTGGCTCTTAGGAGACAGTATCTTGCTTCCCGATTTATGTCTAAAGTCCTACCAAAATCCTCACATCCCCTCTTAACATTACTGCATACCTTAGATGCAAATTTCACGCACTCTAAATATTGGCAAAATAAAGAATCTCCGTTAATACTAAACACATTCCGTGAACTACAAAATTTAGATTACCCTATTGTCCAATACTCCAAATTACCTATCTTTTGTTTTCCCTATGAAGTCCTTTGTTTCATCCCAAATATCTCCTTCAATATTGGCATAACCAAAAATTCCCCTTCGGCAAATTCCGCCTTCAATGCGGTGGTGGAGGAACGATGGAATGGGTTTCACAAGTTCTTTACTGATGCTTCTAAATTATCTGACTGCAACCACACTGGTGCTGCAGTGTATTATCAAAACTCTCAGATTATACTCCAGTATAAAGGTCCTAAGGAGTCATCAGTATACACAGGTGAATGTGTGGCTGTACTTGAAGCTTGCCTTTTTGTACAGTCACATCACAACATAACCAACGCTGTAATATTCTCCGACTCTCTTAGCTGCCTCCAAGCCCTATCCCAAAACTCCCTTAAACGTAAGCTTCACAGTCCTCTCATTCTCCAAATAAAACAGTCCCTTCTCTCCTGTTCTAATTACCAAAAGTCTGTTCAGCTAGTTTGGATACCTTCTCATTGCGGTATTGTTGGCAATGAATTCGTTGATGCCCAGGCCAAGGCGGCCAGCACATCTGCGGTTTCTGATATGTCACACTGTAGATACCAGGGTTATGACCTGCTCTCTATACCAAAATCCAAATTGCAGTCATCTTGGCAGGAATTTTATGACACCACTAGTAGGAAGAAAGGCAGTTTTTACTACGCAGTTCAACCTATCGTAAAGCCTAAACCCTGGTTTTTCAACTTCAAAAAAGTGTCGAAAACTGTGATTTCTGTCATCTGTAGAATACGTTTGGGGCATTGCTGCTGCCCTTTCTTTCTACACAAGATCCGGGTGCGTGATTCCTCCCTCTGCGAATGTGGGTATGATGAAGGCACCTTGGATCATATATTCTTTGAATGCACTAATAACGATCCATCCCTTGATTTTTATCGTCATCTCCCCAAATTAAAGATCCCGGTCCCAATTAACATGGCTTCCCTCTTAACATATACCTCTCCAAAACTCCTAATAGCCTTGATGTCTTTTATTCGCCATAATGAAATCAAGTTATGAGTCCCATATATGTTGTATGTTGGTGTGGTTCACGTTTTATTGTATGTATTAACAATTTTAATATTATATTTATTTATTATGTCTGTTTCAGTCCCTTACTAACTCAACAAGGTCTACATTAAGTCCAAGCATTTCAACGAAAAATTTACCAGCTTCAATTGACACGTTACGTACACTTGCTTTTCCTTTGCACATCTGACATTGGCAGAATTGTCGTCATCGGCACGCTTGCCATAAAGAAGAATAGAATAGAATAGAAGTATTCTAAAAAGACAAAGTCCTCTATCGTTGACGTTATTCAATAGGTCGGAGGCAGTTACATAAAGACGTTTTCAAGTAATAATTAAATGTGTACTAAAAACCAATCGATCTAAGTTGATGAAATCAATGTTATAGCTAAACCTTATTATACTTACCAATTCGATTCATCAGAAAACCTTACAAAAGGTTTTCTGAAGAGCCAAGTAATTATGTATATTCTTATGTCCTAACACAAGCTAACTATTTGATTAAAAGGACATGCCCAATGCAGTTTTTGTAATAATACATAGAACATATAAAACATAGCATCATATAGAAGGGGTAGGCAGAGGTGTTCCACACCCACATTTCGCCAGCTATGTTTGGTCCCATGAAATAGGGGGCGAGTCTATTGTCATCTACCGGGAACATTTATTTACTACTCCGGGAAAATCTCAATACTGGAATTTCATGATAGAAAAGCCCAATATCATTTTCACACGACCCAGGAATCGAACCCGGGACCTCTTGCATAGCAGTCGTATACACTTCCCGCTGCGCCACCGAGGCAGTTTTTTGTAATAAGAAACTCATTATTGAAATAAACTATTTTCTATTATAGTCTGAAGTCTTACATTAATTCCCTGAGCCTAGAAGATCCTGTGGCAGTACAAAAGACATGTGTCGGAAACAAATCAGTGTGCTTGTATTATGTAACAGAACGGGGCAGTTGTCAAACAAGATGGCACATGAATTATTCAGTGCAGCATAGTACCAGCCACACATTGTAGGTGGCGCCACTAACTACTGCCACCAACTTGGAATATAAGGAATGGAAATTCTTTAAAACGCACGGCTTTTAGGTTTATCATATTAAAGAATCCGAAATTTTATCGATTCGATCGATTTTAATAGATTACTTTTACATAGGTACCTATTTTTTAGGGTTTATATTATATAGTAGGTACTTATTACTATAATTATATATATATATATATATATATATATGTTATAGGTTTGAGCAATAATTATGATTTTTAAGGTATGATGTTAAAATATTATTTAAGTTATTTATAATTTTCCGTCGCTTTGGATAGGAAGATTCACGGGTTAGGTAAATTAATAAATATTAATTATTAATAGAATGTTATTAATCTTCCGCCATCTAATCATTCCTAGGTAAAAAAATAGCAAAAAAAAATGTTTAATTTAAATTTTCATACAAGTATACAATTTAATTTATTAATTTTTCCGGTAGATTTATCAAAAACGTCACCCATACAAACCCTGTCCCGTCAATTACGGTTACAATAAAAAGAAATGAGAATCTCACGCAATTATAAATAAACCCGACTCAGAACGGTTATAATGTCTGCAACAAAGTATAATAAATGAGCCTCAACTTTGAATTAAACAGTAAACGTTGAACTACGCCATAAACCTGCCATTATTGCACAACTGTTGCAGTCTACTGAGTATGTGAAATCATTTAACCGTCAGTTATATTACTAGCTACTAGCTAGCAGATGGTAGTCGTTCAAAATAGTCGTCCAAGTGAAGAAGTAAATTTAAAAAAAATAGTCGGTCTACAAGACTATCATGAAAATTTTCCTTAATAATAGAGCCAATTTAATTCTTATTTTATTGTATTAATTTAATTCTTACTTCGTTGTATTAATTTAATTCTTATTTCATTGTATTAATTTAATTCTTATTTCATTGTATTAATTTAATTCTTATTTCATTGTATTAATTTAATTCTTATTCTATTGTAACTAATTTAATATTATATTGACATAGCATATAAGTGATTTGGTGTTAATCTGTGAACTTATATTGCTGCTGAATAAATGAATAAAAAATAACCTATCGAGAAACTCAGTGAGCTATTTTGAATCGAATGGTACAGTTAACACTACAGTGGGCAGTGTCATCTTATTATAAGTAATAATTTTATATTTATTCATAATTTAAAAATTATTCTAGTACTTTTATTACAACTAGTACAGTAGTATTAAATTATCGAAGAATCGATACATAGAAATGATTCATAACAAATGTATTATTATTTATAGCTCGAAAACTGCTCGAACGATTTAAAAAGGATGATTCGAAACAAACCCTATACCAACTCGTCTGGCCAGTGTGGTATATATAGTAGGCTAAATTCCCTCCACATTCTTGGGAGGAGACCCGTGCCCAACAGTGGGACGTTTATGGGTTGAAATGATGATACATTTCTACGTAATTGTTTTAAAACTATTCTATGATACAAATAATATTTTAAGGCTTAATAAAATGCATTATTTATTTGCCTGACGTTCCGACTTGCACCAAACAATACACAGAAGTGAAATAAAACACAAAAAAAACTAATAAATTTAAAACATAAACTCCTCTAATTAGTTATTCATGTCGAAAAAGTCGAGACACTCACAAACATATTGTTGCCACCAACTTCTTTGTGTTTTGACGACACGGGAACGCTCCGGGAGGTATCGTTTACACCTACTTGTGCGCAGTGGGACACCACAACCGTAGAGTCACAGCTTAGAAATAAACAGCTATTAAAGACGATTCCAATGTCAGTCTTCAAGCTAGTCGATAAGGATAGACGTAATTATGCGAAAATGCGTTTGTTCTGTATGAGCTTCTTTCACGTTGCAACGCAGGAATAAGTCAAGTATACGTTATTGTGATTCTGCGGGTGAAACGGCAGAGTGCTAAATTTAATAAAATAGTCGTATTTATACTAGTTTTTGCCCAAGACTTTGCTACCGTCGGTCTTTGTTTGGCCACAGCCGAGCTCCTGCTGGCCGTAGCGTGATATTATAACCATTCTCGATAATTCGGCTATCCAACACTAAAATAATTTTTCAAATAGGACCAGTACTTCCTGAAATTAAAGCGCTCAACCATACAAACAAACTCTTCAGCTTCTATTTCTATCAATTGGATGGTCATAGAAATCTTTGACATTCGAAATAAATAATTAAATTTTATAACAAGCAATAGATCGCATTCACGATAAGGAGGGGGATGAAAGGACCCACTGCTGTCGACCCACTGCTATACAAAAGGTGACGTGGCATCTCGCTGTTCGTTGGTAAGCTGTGTCGATGCTTTGTCAGCTGTGTCGATGACGTAGGCAGATCGTGGTGTTGTTACTTTAGTGGACATTTGGACAGTGCAACACCTGTCAATCGATGTAGGACATTCTTAATCACAGTTATAGGTATAATACATATATGAAAAGACGTAGATAGATAATTATAATTAAAGGTACTTACAGGTACATTTTATAAAAATATATTGTAATATCAGCATACTGATGATTAGGATACTAACTTCTTTATTCTTTTTTACAGACAGTTCGGATACCTTGTAGAAAAACACCTGCAGAATCAGATGTTATGTCGAGCTCAGCAGAATTTTAAAATACCTATTATTTAAAAAGAAACTGTCGTTTTGAAATAAAATTAGGTATGTATATATTTTACACCTTTTACACCAATTTTGTAATCCGAACTGACCAACATAGTAGTTATTCATATCTTAAACTTAAGTGATGACAGATGTTGTTTAATAACACTAATTATCTCCGTTTTGTACAATTAAATGCACATGTTGCACTTGTTACACGTACGTGTCGCACTTTGCACGTAATTGTCACACTGTGCTTATTTAAATTACTTATCGCAAATACAACAAAAACTACAACGAAGTGACTGGTGTGCAGGGGGCTTACTCTGAATTTCGACATTCGATTTATCGGTTTTGATGTCACTGTTATATGGAAGGAAATTTAGATATTATTATGGTCGCTGCCACTTTTAAAACTTTGACAGCGACATCAAAACCGAATCAAATGTCGAAATTCAGAGTAAGCTCCCAGCATCCAGCGTTGTCCAAATGATGTACCTATTTGTTATTGCTGATGGATATGGATTATTGATGTCTAACTAGAATCATTGATATTCATTTAATATTAAAATATATAGAACACAACTGGTAACCCTCGCTCAAACTGAGCCGCCAGCCTGGAGTAGTACCTACCTCCGCACTACAGAGGAACGCAGCAATGATGATACTGTCTCGATAGTGTTGTGTGCCTGCTATTGTGTAGTGGTATACAGAGCTCATATAGGAGAGAAGGAATTTTAAAGGGTCGGCAACGACCATGTGATATTTCTGGCGTTGCAGGCGTTCTAGACTTCTTTAAGCATAAAAATAAAACTTAGAAAATAAAGTCTATCAAGAATAATTTGAAGTTAATTATCACACACATGAGCCTGATCAAATTTTGTGTGTGTGTAGTGCAGAGTAAAGTTTTTCTGTCGGCTGGTCAGGGCTGGTCGAGCTGCGGCCGCGGCGCGCGTTCGTCATAGTTTTTACGTCACAGAGCGCTCTGCCGACATTCCGCTCAAATTATACTCACGGTGTGCACTCACCACAACTTATGGGAATCGAGGATCTATTTTTGATAACTGAATTATTCTATTGCTTCGTTTAAAAGGAGTAAGATAGAACATTGCAACTAATTTCAAGTAGAATTTCTCATTTTACGTCTGTTTGTATTTTCATTCAAAGTTTGTAACTGCTAGCAGTGATCCAGTGGATTATAGTCACAAACATGATCGTCCATGTAATGCTTCGCATCACTTAATATTTCTTATATTTCCATAGATTTAAAATAAAGTAGTTCTATCAACTTATTATTAAACATAATTTAGATTTTGTAAAAAAATCGAAACAAACCAAATATCAACCCGTCTGGCCAGCGTGTTATAGTAGGCTTCTCTCCACATTATTTGGAGGAGACCCGTGCCCAGCAGTGGGGCGTTTATGGGTAGTAGTGATGATGATGGTGATGATGAAAAAATAAATCAATATTCCAATAATTTTGTCTTTAAGACCAAAAAAAAACCCATACACTGGAGCCATAAACTGGAGATGATATTATACCATAAAACCCACACTGATTTATCAACCAATAGAAAGTTTGCAGTTCTTCTAAATCTCCGACCACTTTTGTGCCGTCTCCTAGTTTCCTACAATATACAACAGAATGGTCACCATACATTCCCAGCCGTCCTCACTTTTTGCTAGTGACTGGCAAATTCATTTAATTGTGTCTGCGAACCCTGTGTCGCGCGAGACACGCGGTAATTGCACAACCTTCGCAAATAGGCTTTTTGGCCGGCCCTGTCTCATCACACACAGACTGTAAGTGCCAGGAATGGAGCACGTAATCTGAGAGGATTACGACCCAAATTGTTTCAGTTTAATTATTTTGTTTAATGTTTCAGCTGCCATCATCATAATTTCAACCCATAAACGTCCCACTACTGGGCACGGCTCTCCTCCAGAGAATAAGGAGGGAATTTAGTCCATCATACCACGCTGGCCAGACGGGTTGGTATTTGGTATAGAGTTTTGTTTCAACTTTTCCTTTTCTCGCAGTGCTCTTGTCTGCATAAGATTTATTCGTTACATACAAAGATTAAGAAGTGATGGTGGCTGAATGGATAAGGGATCGGCGTGCAAATCACGCGGTCCGAGTTCGATCCTGACCGGCAGTACCAATGTGGATTCCACTTTGTGGAATTTATATGTACTAGTCAAGTGACTTACCATCTGCTAACGGTGAAGGAAAACATCGTGAGGAAACCCACATACCTTAGAAGAAGTTCTATGAGTATGTCTGATCCACCAACCCGCACTAGGCCAGCGTGAGTGGATTATGGCCTAAACCCTCTCAGCTCTCTAGTTAGAGGAGAGGAGACTCGAGCCCAGCAGTGGGACTTTAATGGGTTGCTGATGATACAAAGATTAGTATAGAGTACCTATCGAATCTATTTTACCCACAAATTTCAACTGCCAAACTCTTTCAACTAAAACAGTTGCATCGATTATAATTTAAACAATCGATGCTCGAGCCCGGTGCTTGCAGTCAGTCAGTCACGGTAGGTGGCACATAGCGTGACGTAGCAATCATTACAATGTTACTATATAATAGCAAAAACAAACCCACACCATTATGTGGCATGCCACGCATACTGGCACCGCCATCAGCTGCTCGTTAACGTATCTTAGTGTTAAAAATATGTAATAATGTTCTGGGATCGTTTTTGTAAAGAACTTTTCTAAAAAAGTACATACAAACATAGTCTCACGTCATATACCGAAGGTGTAGACAAAAGTGATTAAAATATATTCCTATATTTCGTTAGCTATGTTTAGTGTTTGGCCCATGTTCTAAGGGCCAAGTCTGTTGCCACTAACCGAGCACAATTCCAAATTCCGGGCTATATAGTACTGAGAACTTCATGACAGTTAATCCAAATATCGTTTTTTCCTAGGCCTCTCCTCTCAACTCTAAAGAAGAGAGGGGAGGCTTAGCATTTTGTAAGCATTTTTCTGAGGTATCACCTGACCAGCTAGTCTTTACCTGGGGCAACGAATTAGCCTTTTGGTTACGTTTCCTTAGGAATCTGAACTCAATCAGATTTTCCATATTATATAGGATTTTTTTTTACCGCGCCCATAGGCTACGGTAACCGCTTACCATCAGGCGGACCGTACGTCTGTTTGCCATCGTCGTGGTATAAAAAGAAAAAAATCCTGTGATTAGAATATTTGGTTTTTTTTTTAAATTCTATAACTATTTAAGAGATATGATGTAAAATTTACTTTTAATTAACGGATTAAGAACAAACAACAACAAACAACCTTATGTAGACAAGAACACTACAAGAAAAGGAAAATTCTAAACAAACCCTATACCAACCCGTCTGGCCAGCGTGGTATAGTAGGCTAAATTCCTTCCACATTCTTTGGAGGAGACCCGTGCCCAGCAGTGGGACATTCGTGGTTTGAAATGATGATGTAAAATATACAGCAATTGAAGAATAATTTACTGAAATTATATCATTTGATAAAGAATATTATTATTACAACTAGAGCCTGAAGCGCGTTGAAGTCTTTTATACGAACTGTTTGTTATACATGGTGTTCCAATTAAATACATCGGTTATTCTATACGTTCGCTTACTATTACTATTGTAGTTAAGTGTTAGTTACAAAGAATCGTGTAGTAAATTATAAAGACGTAGTTCTTACTTTGCACTCTCTGTGGGCTATGATCTTCTTAAACTGAATTTACTAAAGTTGAAGGTAAGAGTTCTCATAAACAGAGGCCTATTAGAAACAACATTATGTTCATCTGAATATTTGATATTAATTTCATCAAGAGTTTTTTAGAAATGTATCTTGACAGACAGATATACACAACAGAATAATCCTATTAAGGTTCAGTTTTTACTTTTAACCCTAAAAACCATAAATGTTGTCCCTATTCAAACGTACGACATTAATAAACTTCCTGCTAACAAGCACAGCACGTATAATGACGCAATTGTCAGTAGTCACACTTTGGTGATCAAATGCGGCGCCAGTAATGTATGTCGTGCTATATGATGTCCAAGCAAACATTTGTAACACTTTTGGGCCGATCAGGGGCGAATCTATCCTACTAGTCCTTAGACAGGAACACCCAAAAACTCCGAAATATTTTATTCCGAATTTCAATGTTCCGATTTTCAAAAGTCCGAATTTCATAATACCTAAAAGTTATAATGTCTATATATAATATATGTCTATGTATAATGTATATATAAAAGCGATGGTGGCTGAATGGATAAGAGACCGGCGCACAAATCACGCGGTCTGAGTTCGATCCCGACCGGCAGTACCAATGTGGATTCCACTTTGTGGAATTTATATGTACTAGTCAAGTGAGTTACCATCTGCTAACGGTGAAGGAAAACATCGTGAGGAAACCCACATACCCTAGAAGTAATTCTATGAGTATGTCTGATCCACCAAGCCGCACTAGGCCAGCGTGAGTGGATTATAGCCTAAACCCTCTCAGCTCTCTAGTTAGAGGAGAGGAGACCCGAGCCCAGCAGGGGGACCTAATGGGTTGCTGATGATAATGTCTATTATTAAAAATCACGACTTTTTGTTATTCGATCTAATGAACTTCGGTATTTTGAGAATAGTAATTATAAACGTTAGATTGAAATTTAGGAATTATAAAAATAGGAGTAATGATAAATCGGAATTGTTATATTCGGAATTTTGAACCATTCGGAATTATGAAAATAGGTATTTTGAAATTCGTATTTGTGACTTTCGGAATAAAGTTTTTCGTATTTATGTAGTGTACCTGTCCTTAGACACATGCTTAAAAAATCTTAATCTTTGATGATTACGATTTTAGGAAGGTGTAAAATTAAAGCAGCCGCTACACCTCACCGTTCCGTTATTTAGTATGTGATCTACTTAGTTAATAATAAAAACTCATTTTAAACTAGTGTTGTATTCTGCTGCGTCACTTTGGACACTACCCTTATCTAATTCTATAGCGATTATAAACATTGGTAAGAATTTCTTACAAGTTCTTCTCATGGCTCTACCCTATTAGCAACTTGCTGTCAGTATCTTAGCTAAATTGCGTGGCACTTATTTTAAAATGATTACATTCTTAACTCATGACTAAGACGTAAGAGCTGTAAATTTAAATGTGTTCATCGACATTCTATTTTTCAAACATTTCAAAACAGTATCCACGTCAACGTTGATAGCGAGTAACGTCCTTGTATGATACAATAAATAACAATAGTGCTAAGTCTACAATGAAGTTATGACTCGAGGAGAGGGGAACGTTATCATATTTAGATGTTAGTAGGATTTTTTCATGTCTATGTGAGTCTGAGAAGTACCACAAAGACAAGACCACATTGGCTATGAACTTTGACTCCTTTCAAGGTATGGGGAAATCGAAACCCTTAAGAAGGATGACATGACGCAGGTTTACTCTAAATAGAATTGTATAAAAGCACTTACTTCCAACTGTATGACCAACGGGAAGTCTACAACACCGGAAAAATAAATACAGCCTAGACCAGAAATCCAATGTCAGCCAATGTCTGTCATCATTTTAGATACAAAGACTATCAGACATATCAGTACGTGTAAACTGTATAGTCGACAATAATATTGCTTTACCACCCTTAGAGTAAATGTCGTTTGCATATCACAAAACAATAATGCCTATTTTTGCTTGCAAGTGACATCAGTACAGTGACAGTTGTCATCAATGGGTCTTATTGAATTTCAATTTTGATAGAATTTTTTGTTAACAAGTAATTAAAAAAATAAAATAACCCGACTGTAAAAAAATTAGCAGATAAGCAACGCACAAAAAAGACCGAAAACTGGTTGTAATTATTATTCGTGATTCAATTTAAATACATAACATATGTAAATCGTCCCATTAGAAGAATAATGTTTTATCTTCACATAAAACAAACATGAAATTATTAAAAAATTCGGCATTAAAAACCGTAAACTATCGATTGATAAATTTTTATTTTATTCTTTAGTCAGTATTTTACAAAACACAAATTTATAATAATTTCATTTTTGTTTTATCTGAAGATAAGACATTATTGTTCTAATGGGACGAAATATTTGATTCTCTTTATTTTGATACGATACGTTTGGTAAAAAAAATAATTAACTAAGTACTTACAATTTGGA
The DNA here is from genome assembly GCA_905147015.1 of Laspeyria flexula. NCBI lineage: Eukaryota > Metazoa > Arthropoda > Insecta > Lepidoptera > Erebidae > Laspeyria > Laspeyria flexula. Next base: position 1,585,229 of record LR989964.1, on the reverse strand, counting down.
GCCAAAAGTCCGCGTTATGTTATTTTTTTTATTAATACCTATCTAAGGACACTTGGGTTTTTGAGAAGAATCTAACGATACCTTAATTGTTGAAATCCATCCAGCTGTTTGGAAGAAACGTAGGAATAAAGAAATTTACAAATTTTAAAACAATACCCTTCCTGACAGCCGGGTAAAAATGGTAAAGCAATTATGTGGTCGACTATACTTAAACACTTGACACGTCCAACAATTGAGTGACAATGACAAACAAATCAATGACGGTACATGTTTGGTGATCAATGGCGGCGCTATATAAACGTTGTTAATATTCGTACAACGACGCTACAGCGAGCTCTCTTCCTGTCGAACAATTGGGTGATATTTGCATTTGGCGTGGATCGCCATGCGCAGTGCGCAATCAAACCCGCCATATCTGACGTTTTAATTACGATTCCCGACTGTGTACGGGTGAGGTGTGTCCTCAGTGTAAGCGGATTGTCAAAAATCGCACGTAAAATTTATATGTCTCAGAGGGTTACGATTACTTATAATGTTGTGAGTTTGTCCCCAAATTTTAACAGTACCCATTGAAAGAGACGAGACGAAAAGTATAATTATACTATAAGAGGGATACTCTTTCAGTAACATTCAAAACACGTTTTCACTTTTCTGATCTTGTCTGCGTTTTGATACAATTCTAGCAACTTTATGGCTATAGTCTACTTTTCTATTGGCAATTCAATAATCAGTATGAAAAGAAAAAAAAATCAATATAAATTCAAGGCAGATAAGAAATACCAGTTTATCCTGTTTGTGAAAGACAAAAAACAAAAATGAAAGGGCTGGGGGCTTACTTTGAATTTCGACATTCAACTTAGTCGGTTTTGAAGTCACTGTCACTTTCAAACGTTTGACAGTGAAATCAAACGACTAAGTCGAATGTCGAAAATCAGAGTAAGCCTCCAGTGAACGACGTTATTCTTAAGATTCATCTAAGATGAGACTACCTGATATATATTGTAATTCCGCTTGACGCGCACAGTGGGACCACACAGCTCACCCCGCAGTCCACGCATGCGTCCTTAATTAGGCATTCCGGCGGCGTCCGGCCGGCGTACGCGCACCGTGCAGGCGGCGCCTTTGACACCGCCTCGCCGCCTCGCGCCGTCTCGCTCGCACAATGCAACTATTCATACCAACCAACCCACATACACAGACCTCTGCCACTCTTTCAATATCAAACATTGTCTCTTACCACCAAGGACCAACTTATACTAGCCATGATATCTTAGACAGATACCAAATTCACTATTGGAGTTTCAACTTTGGGTGGTGAAATTAGGGTTGTTTATTGTTCATTTAGTTTATAAATATCAAAGGTGTTATTGGAGTGATGTAATGAAGGGACCTAATTGTGTATTCTGCTTGGGACGACGGACTGAAAGATAAAAGAGCGAGTGGAACGAGCTTGCTATCTCGCTCTATATTTCAGTTACGGGAAAGGACATAAAATAATAGCCGACACAAAGAACAAGAATCGTCAAGATATAGATTTAGTCAATATTTGCATTACCTATTTCTATAGCTTATTAAAGCTGTTTGTATGACTGGCCTGTTGGTCTAGTGGTTAATGACCCTGACTGCTAAGCCGGAGTTCGTGGGTTCGATCCCCACCCAGGACAAATCTTTGTGTGATGAGTATGATTGTTTGTTCTGTGTCTGGGTGTAATTAATCTATAATATGTAATGTATTTACAAAATAAAATGTACTTAAGTAGTATATCAGTTGTTTAGTATCCTAACACAAGCAAATATAATAGCTTAATTTGGGACTAGATGGCGCTGTGTGAACGTGGTACAATATTATTATATAATAAGTGCAAAAGTGTATTGATGGATATTGTTACTTAATAACACCAGGGCAGGGCCCTGATTCTGACTCATCGGATTGGTCCCGGATCGTAAACTTTTTCGAATCTTAAAACGACGTATTTTTACAGCTTATGTTATTAATAGTTAGAAATTCGTTTACGGTATAGAAAATTAAAAACTGATTAATATAGGATTTCTTTCTACATCCATCAATTTTTTTAACATTCTGTTTTTTAACTTTAAATAAACTGACAGTTCTGGCCGAAAGTATTCCGACAGCTCAGAATCAGGGGGCAGAACAGCTGAAAGGATCTAGGTATATGAAACTTGGCGCACAGGTCATAATTATAACCTACATAATCAACTTTTTTCGGCTTATCAAGCGAGCTGAATCACGGGCGGAAGCTAGTCATCATTTCAACCCATAAACGTCTCATTGCTAGACACGGGTCTCCTCCAAACAATGTGAAGGAAATGGGAAAAACCAGATGGGTTGGTATAGGGTTTGTTTCGAATTTTCTTTTTCTCGCAGTGCTCTTGTTTGCACAAGTTTACTCCCTAGTCGCCTTTTACTACTCCCACGGGTTGAGATGGGGTAGAGACATAATGTATTCTTAATCCGTCACTACACGGAGGCTTACGTAGAAACTGATTTAGCAAAACTTCTCTAACGTTAAACAGTACATAAATTGTCTTATGAATCTAACGCTGTCATGAAAAATCCAGCAATAATTTTGTATCGCGTATCGCTCCCAAGTATAAAGCTATACCTACGTGCTTATCCCTATTCCCTTCGGTAACTCATTAACTTCTACTAAAGGAAGTATTATCAGTTAAACTGTTAAACAAAGAAATACTATAAACGGTGTGTTGTATAAAGAATGTTTATGAAAGTGGCTTTCAATGTTTACTGATAAAGTTACGTTTGCTATCGAAACTTGATTACGAGGGGTCCTGTTTCAGAGCCGCTGGCGGCGGTTTGCGAGACGATTGAACTAATATACTTTGTTATTTTCATTATTACTGGATGTTTACTTTTTTGTTTAAATAACTAGAAGTCGCGCAGGGCTTCGCCTCCGTCGTTCTTTATTTGGTCACTGCTCAGCTCCTATTGATCGTAGCGTGATGTTATGTAGCCTATATCCTCGATAAATAGGCTATACAAATTAATTTTTCATATCGGACCAGTAGTTCCTGAACGGAGATCCTAGCTTTTAACCAACCAAACAAACTCTTCAGCAATAAAATCTCGAGTATTGACTCTACCTTGCTTCAGTTGCCTATTAATTTTGAAATTTGTACAACAAATAGACAGGGGTTGAAGTTATTTCTATTCATGTAGTAGCAGTGGATAAAACACCTTTTTTTTTTGTTTTTTTCAGACATAACATCACACACACACACACACATACATACACACAGGCTTAGCGTGGCAATTGTGTGTTACAAAAAATTAATTTACTTTGATACGAAAATTCAAAACATCATAGTTATAATTTCAAAATATATTTTTTTAATGAACTCAAAATGAAACACGAAATTTATTTTGTTGTTGTTTAGAGCTTGATTAATATACAAAAGCATAATTAAATAAATTTGTACACGAGGCATGAGAATCATTTGTTAATTTCACGGTATTTGCAAATTGATTAGTCTGTTCTGTACAAACTCTACACAGCTCTACACGACTGTACTAGGACGATATCGCAGCGGGTGCCAACTAATAGCTTGTCATCAATGAATAATTTTATTTAATAAATTGTTTTAAGACTCTACATCGTGTATTTATGTGTATTGAAGCTTATGTTATGGTAGTATTATTTAGTAAAAAAATTATATTTAATAGTAATCGCTAGCAAAAATGGTAGAGACATTGGTCATTCCAGAGATTGCGATCGAAACTTGTTTTTCTCATAATTTTATTCGACTAGATCGAAAAATATAACACTACAAAGGTAGAGCTAGCTAGCTAGGTTCAATTTAAGTAAAGTCCAACTGGTTTCAGATAATTACTGTGTTTTCAGGATAGAGTTACATAGTATTATGAGCATGTGATGGTACCGTTCGTTCTCTACATAACATGGAGCACCTACTCTACATCGTAGAAACTTTCAAGCGTCTTAATAAAATGTTCGAACCTCTCAATTACCCAACACTTTTATTGCAGCAATTTCGTAAAATAAAATCCAACCTCATGGGCAGATACACTTAATTTTATACGTTCTTCATTGTTCTCTCTGTCTCTCTCAATCGCTAACTGAAGACAGAGACAGCTAAAATTACTCCCACTGATTGCAGTGAGCCGTACACGAATTAGGCCCTTTTCGTTTTTTTCTTTTCATCTTAATGCCCTGTTCATGCGTTCAGACCTTTTATCGGAACATATGCATGTTTCTGAACGCACCGGCCACGGCCGTGCCGACCGGTTTCGTTCCTTTGCCTTTGAATTGAAACGCCGCGCCGCGTTCGAAATTTGAATCAGTCTGCGTCGAACTATAGACGAGTGAGGACGCGCGCTCTCTAATAAAAAAATTAAATAATGTTTACGATTCTCCAGTGTTTACTAACAGTGATTTTGTGACTGACTTATTTGAATATGACCTGATACACTTACTTGTGATATTTGTTATTTGTGAATAACACACGATGGCTCGGATTTTATGTATTCTACTGTCTGTGTGGCTGGTGTCTGCTGACCATGAAGAGGTGGAAGGTGGCAAGTGCGAGAGGATCAAGCTGCCACTATGTCAGGATTTAGGATACAATTGGACTGCCATGCCCAACCTGATGGGCCACAAAGATCAGAAAGAAGCCGAGGAAGCGGTAAGAAAAACTTCTAATTAACTAGACCTTAATGTTTTTAATTACAAATAGTAATCTGAATAGAATATTAATGATACTGATGTTAATGAAGTTTTATGAGACGATGCAGATGTCGATGCAATACTAGAATAAATTACTTTTGAAGACGATAGTAATTTAAAACATGAATCAAAAACATAAAGTTGAAGAGGTAATAACACAACTTCCTGGCGTCTTTGAAGTCATTAATTCTATACTTAATTATGGTAGCAAAAAGTAAATTGCAAAACCTGATGATAAAATATTAGTTGGAAACGTTAGCGCTCGAGTTAGACAAGTAGGGGTATAGTATAATACATTACTTTGTGTCATATGATAGGCCGCCCTATTGTTGTCACTTGATTTACGATTGATAGCTGAATAGGTTTTATGGTTTGTAACAGATATCGTCCGTGTAGTTCCTTGTTCAGTAGAGCTGTGTTTATTGTTGACTTTTGCTACTATATCATGTGTTGAACTGAGGGTGTGTGTGTAAGCAGCCCTTGTTTCACACGGGAATATTTCTTTCATTGAATTTGTATCTGCTTTTGTAAAAATAATTTAATTAAAGTGTACATTTTTAACAATCGTAATTTTGATAATTATTCCGTTTGATGTAAATCTAACTAAAGTTTAGGAAGTTAGTAGAAGAACTAAAGACTTTCTTTAGATCAGTCATAAACGTGACTTAAATCAAGTTTCCAATTTAGGATGTCATCCAGATAAAGCTATCGCAGTACCAAATTTGGCTATTAAAGCATAAACTAAAAAGTATAATGTTGTAAAAAACGCGTAAATGTAAGTTGATAATCTAATTCTTGTTCCTTATAAAGTGTTTGGCATTGTTTACGTGATAAATATAAAAGTGTGGGCGACGAACGACAGACGTGAGCGATAACGACCGGCAAATAGCAGCTGTTATCACGCGGCACATCAAAGCCACGATCTTGTTGCCGACACTAGTCGCGCCGCGTGATATCGCTCGTGCACACCTGCTCTTGACTGCACAAACAAGCACTAAATTGCTGAGAACGATAAATTAAGGCTTTGCCAAATTGATGCAATTGAGAGAACAGATAAAGTAATCCTACCATATTACCCCCTATGCTAAATAAGCCCGCTCTCAATGTTATAAATATAGGTATATGATATTGCAAATGACACTGGATTAATATCGTTAGTATTAAATCAATAACAGGGCACCGGCACTTCATAGTGGTTATACTATCGCGTGTGTGGATATTGGTATCTTTACAACATAACGCAAGAGCAACCATTTATTTTTATTTATATCCCTTATCGAATCGCTGCTATCTTAGCCTTAAGTGCCGATGTGTATCGGTTAATGCCACCTTATCGGCGGCATCGCTTTAAAACTCAATATATCTGATATCCTTAGTTATATATGAAATTTGCTAAGCCTGATAGTGCAACACATAATGTTTTGTCAATACATAGTTTTATTGAGTTGTTGATTTTTTGTCACGATACCTCTCTTATGCCTCAAATAACTACCAACTGTGCTATGTCCTGAGTTAGTAATTTACATGAATAAACAATTCATGTAAGAGTCAAGTCTCCTAATCCAAGATCGAGGCTCCAAACATAAAGCATTTTACGAAAAATGATTCATACGAATTTTTTCAGGAACTCGTTTTTTTATTTTTTTCTTCTACCACATTCACACACCGCCATCTAGTCCCAAAGTAAGCAATTATATTTGCTTGTGTTATGAGTACTAAACAACTGATATATACTTACTTACTTCAATACATTTTTTTTGAAAATACATACATATTATAGATAAATTACACCCAGACACAGAACAAACCTCTATGCTCATCACACAAAGATTTGTCCTGGGTGGAGATCGAACCGTTAAAAACCGAAAGCCGGAGGTCGTCTCCGGCTTTGCAGTCAGGGTCACTAACCACTAGACCAACAGGCCAGTCAAGATCAAGTCAGAAGTTTCAATTAAGAAATCTTCATTATCAGGGCAGTTTAGTAGAATAGGTACCCGGTAAACAACAGCTAAAGCAACAGGTTTAAATACCCTTCTTTGTGGGACGAAGAACGTGGGTGTTATGTACCTCAACTCACTCTACTATACTGATTTCCTACAACCTGTTGAATGCGAAAACATAAACGCGTTTGTATTCATTATATCAAGTCGTTTCGATACCATTAAGAGCAACTTTTCACTTGTTGGTCCGACCAAAGCGTTGCGAGGAGGGTTAAATCCATGATTTATTTTTGATTTGAATTTTATCTGGGTTTAATTAAGTGGTCCTTAAGGGCACCGATTATCTCAAACCGATAATTTGTCACTAATGTTTAGTCATGAGGATTGCGATCAACATCGTTATCGGTCGAGCAATATTCGGGACCTATTAAATAGTGTTATTTTATCGTTTCGAACAAGCTACTATCTTAATTGAAAAATTCCTTTGATCAGTGCGTTAGTAACGTTATTCGCCATATTAGTTCTCGCGATCAGATAACATTATTTATATTTTAAATAGTCACGTTTTATCTTAGCTCATATTCCATTTTCTCTAAAAACCACGACACGCAACAGTTATAATCGGTCACGGAATCTCCGTTCCGCGTGTTTTTATCACTCGAGTAACGATCTCGGTTTCAGACGATGTCGTCACTCAACATAAAAACAGTAACGTGTCTCCAGAATTCAGTGAGATCTATCTTGAGTTCATCCGTATCGTACATCTGAGCAGAAGTGGGCCGGTCCATTCACGAGGAGATCCGCCGATGTGGTCGCCGCCGCCGCTCGACGGCCGTTCACCTTTAGATTGGGCAATTAAAGTCACATTTTTGGACCGATGATTTGTTTCACGTACTATCTTGGCAACATAATTTCCCGGCGCCGTACTGCACCTACATCGTTTCGACACAACATCCTCTAGTAAATAGGTTTTACAAACAATTTCACGTTTACATCTACAAATACGATTCCCTCTACATTTTTTATATACAAATTCTAAATCCCGTACAAACAGTCGTCCAAGGCCAACAAAGACCGGCTTTTAGCTCTCTGGAAGGTGGTAATGAGGCAATTTTAAGGCACCCACACCTTTGCCTCACGCTATTAACACCGCGCTGAACTAACAAACGTTCAGACTCAAACGTTATTTGTAGAGTTTATGATGGACTGGCTCGCGATTTGTTACCTACGTGAAAGATTGGGTTGAGGCCACCGAGAATAGCTTCTACAACATGGTTACGGAATGTTCAACGTCTCACAACGCAATTCGGACAAAGGGTTCCGAACAGAACAACTAAAACAATAAGTCACTTTTTTAAATATTCATAAACCTCTTTGAATAACAATGCGTTGTTTTGAACGGAGTATCTCGATCGCAATAAAACAATAAAGCATTTCTGAAGAAAGATAAACGTGTTGCGTATTGTTTGATAACCCATTTCCCTATATTTGGTGGAACGTTTTTGTGTCGTGTAATAATGGCGGCGCGGCGCGGCGGTGGCGTTGTGTTGTCAACCTCCAGTGACGGGCGAGGGCCAGGTACAGCTGTGAGGTGTTATTGAGAAGTCCCCAGTATGATGCTCTGAGCCGGCACCCTATCATTAGCGCAGGTATGCGCGTATTATGCACCGACATAAAAGGAGCGGTGTCTCACACGGATGAAAGAAAGTTTTTAATGTTGTTAAATCCGCTTTCGTTATTGTTACGTTCGATATTTTCGTCGGACACTTCTCCGATATTAGTTTTGATTGATATCTCATCTGTTTTTTAATTACAATTGTCAGATTTCGAGTTTTTGTACTGTACGTTAATTATATGTTTGTTCACTATTACGAAGTTTCCTGGTTAATAAATGTCAGCAGACAAAGAGTTGCGAGACTTATAGTTAATTAATTCGGCAAAAACTTGATCGATCTCAGTTATTTTTTAGATGTAAATTCTTAATTTATACGAGTGATGGAGCTTGGAATCATATTTATTGCTGCGCCGGACCTGTTTTTGAATAACTTAGCACTTTTTATAGTAAAAAAGGAACACTTTGTGCGGCCGCCTACCTGAGGTAATTAGGGGCGGCAATTTGTGAGTTCTTCGATTCGTTTTTGCTGTTTTAAGTGCGGGCGCCGCCGCGGGGCTTGTCTTCTAGTACCTGGCCTCGCCTCGCCTCGCCTTGGACTATCACACACTAGTGTTACTATAATTGTAGGCCTTATGTGTCATGCAAAAACTAATGATGGATGATGTCAAGGTGTTACTTAGAAAATGTTTTTAAGGAAAACAGCGTTAAGTACTAGTTGTAAACATATTTACCTGTATCTATTTTTTCATTCATCATTAATTGAATATTGAAATGTCAATGTGTTTAAATTGATTAATGGATTTCTTAATTAGCTCATTCATACAAAAGGTAGATGTAGTCTTCAATAACAAGAATTCGATATTGGTCACGCACAATTTCCCACTCAAAGGGCGAATTTTTCTCAGATTCGTTTGGAACGAAAGGTTATTTTAATTACGGAGTAATTGCACCGTTAACAATCACAAATTGCTCGTAATAAAGTCGTAGTTAAGTGCGTCGGGGCGGGAGAATGAGGGGGGGACGAGGCACAGGCGGCACGATCAAAGGCTCGCGATTACCGCACGATGCGCAAGCGCTTTATTTCGTCTCGTTTTATTGCGCGCTCCGGCCGGTGCGGTGCGTCGACCCGATGCGATCGAGATGCGTTCCGTGCTCGATACATACTACTCGATGTGATCTTGATGTCCAATACTGCTTCAGTTATGGTTTATTTTTAATTAAATATTACTTTGGTCTTTAATTTATTTACTGACATTGCAGGTGCAATTGATTTATTAATTAAGTAGGTACCGTACAGACATGAATTACATCTATTATGGTTTTATAAATTTGAATTGTTTAATGCAAAAACATTCCTACTATTTTAATTCTATTTTATAACTCAATAAACCTGCCAAGAATTGCGATTCTTTTATAAGAATGACTAGAGAATGTGTCCCGAAAATGGCATAGTCATCGTAAGAAAGGGACCCATTGTCCCTACGGCTCGTCGGCTGAGAGGAATGTTGCCCAATTAGTTAGAATCCCGGTTGTATCGTAACGGATCCGACACACTCACACTCATTGTACAATCACTAGAGATATGATACGCTATTATAGTCTTTATTTTCTAATGAATAAGTATGATGCGATGCATTATATTGCAGATTATAGTTTCAAGTTCATTATTTCGCGCAACGAAAACATCATCTTACCATTTTTAACCATAAGGAAAAGAAAATAGAATCTAAATTGACGAATAGTCGTGAACAATGTTATGACTGTTTTGAACTGTTTTTTTTAGAAACAGCAACAATTGTGATGATAAGTATGATATGGATTACTGATGGATGCAGATTTAACGATACTTTATAAGTAGTGTACGGTTATAGTGTCTAAAAACGGATTGTGAAATAGTATTACGCAGATATTTATGTTTGCAGTACCTACCTAGTTAAAATTATACAATAAGTATATTTTTATTTGTAAATTGACAGCCTGGCCAGTGACCAATGCAAAGCTAAAACTACTGTAGCCAAAAGCACGGAATTAACACAAACGTGCATTACTTAACTAAATGCTGTAATTCGATATGCAGAGGTTACTGGATCCGAATTCCATACAGATGGAGCTGCGGGTAACCAAACCAACTAAACCCTAAACAAAACCTTAAAAAGATTAAAAAATAATCTTATGGAAGACGACATGAACCCTCTTATAATAATTAATATTATAAAGAGGCCAGCTGCAATACGACAGTCATAATTATTCACAATGTGATCTCTACCTCTGCCTACTTACCTATCTAAGGCGATGTAATGTTAGTTAATGATCTGAGATATATAGTAAGATATTATACAATGACGTCGATCGACACAAAATACGCACAAACCTACATATTATCTCGAGATAAAGCAAGTCACTTTGACTGAGAAATGTTTTATTTTCCGTCGATCAAACCTGATGGGAGATTTTATTCAGATTATTTTAGATTACACGATAACATCAACATATCAGCCCAATGACGTCCACTGCTGGACATAGGCCTCACCTAATTCCCGCCACAGCTAGCGATTTTCGATTACTCGGTATACCTATGAGTAATTCTATATCTGTAGATTGATAACGATTATCTTTGCAAATCAATTCGATTTACATTAATTACCTACCTACGCAGATAATTTTAAATCATTGATGTTCGGCTCGCTTTGATTACAGGTTATAAAGCTATCTCTGCTCTTTTGCCATTCATTAAGCATTCACCAGACCGCCTACATGCCTACAGCCATGATATCAAATGCTGCCTGATACATATCGATATGATATAAAAATCGAACGTTATTACAAGAATCGAATCATGGAACACTAAACACAGGTCAGTGATCGAGCGCTTCCTCACAATGTAATCGATTAAAACATTTAAAAAGGTTGGCGGTATTGGCGAGTATTTAATTCAAGCCATGCCTTTTAGAGGACGGTCGTAGCGAGCGGCGCACGCGCATAAATAACCATTAAAAACTGTTTATCTCTGCTCACGACAACGCCGCCTCGTTCTCTTGTCAATTACACTTCCACCACGGACGCATACGTTAACTGCCATACCAGTTGAATGGCTTAAACCTTTTTGTTCGGCCGCCATCGAGTTTTACATGTGTTTAAAAATAAATTAACTATCAAATGAATACTAGAAATGCTGCGACACGCACACAGCGCTTAATTTATTCGCCATACTTGTCAATTAACGAGCACTGTCCGACTAAATTAACATGCATATCTCTTGGTATAAATATCAAGTCCGATACGAGATACGGAATAACTAAAACTTCTCATTTATTTTGTCGTATAATATTTTATGAGTTTTATTACCATATATGATGGTCATAAAAGGCATGAAATAAATGTAAAGCGCGAATATAAACACAAAGGTAAGTCGTCGATGTCTCCGTTTTATTGAATATGCAACGATACAGCGATATTTAATCGAGATTGCAGTTTTATTTTACACTTATCGAGAATATTGTATGAAGAGTTTTTCTGCCTATTTTCATACAGCTAACGGTTAAAGTTTCCCCTTACAATACTATTAATTATGTGTGGCGGCTGAATGCGATATGCCAGTGACCGCTAGCTATGAAGTAATGACTAGAAAGCAATAGAAAGTCATTAGAAGGCCGGTAATGGCCGCCGCCGCTAATCGCAGCAGATGCAATAAATCGAGATTTTTATCTCGTATTTATGGGATCGTGAGATTTTTTTATTGTGACGAATGAAATTGCCTGTGAATGTTTATATATTGTTGCTTTTAACCAGAACCAGAAGCAACCTGAGTTTGCGATTATAATTTAAATGTTACTTGCATCGTAATGGTGGGATTATGCAAACATGCTCTTAATAGAGTCATTAGCCATTTGTTAATGGCGTCCATTTATTTTATTAGTTTCAATATTTTATTTTAATTAATATGTGACATAAAATGGATGATCCTCGGACTATCACTACTGTTTCCTCCATGTCCATGTCTTTTGAGTCATAATAAATAACAGATAATGTTATTGGACTCAATTGTACCCAATTTAATTTGTTTTTCAAATTAGATTAACGTCTTGTGCGTCATTCGACAGATGATTTATATTATGGAAATGTCAAAATCATGACAATTAGAGGTCATTCTGTAAAATTATAGTTTATTTGTAAGATTTCGAAGTATTGGCAGAGGTTGGTATTTGGCAAGCTGTTTGGGACGATGTTTGAAAACAAATAAAACGGTGTTAGGACGTTCGTAATGTTGACATAGACGATTTTATTTGCGGTTATAAAATGTGCCATGTTTTTGCGCAATGCTAAAGTTTTGTATTTTATTTCTCGCATTGTGTGTCATAGAAATGAGCTATTCTCGGATATAGTTTCTACGAAATGAAGGCCGTTAGTAAACCAGTATTTTTGATTAAATCGCAGTACTGATTAAGAATACAAAATATCACTACCCCATTTCAGCCTGTGGGTGTCGTAAAAAGCGACCAAGAGAGTAAGACCTTAAGCAGACAAAAGCACTGCAAGAAAATGAAAATTCGAAACAAAATCCTTTACCAACCCTTTTGGCGAGCGTGGTATAGTAGGCTAAAAGGAGGAGACCTGTGCCCAGCAGTGGGATGTTTATGGGTTCTAATGATGAATGTGGCAATAATTTTGCTCTCTATTATACGGGATAACGGGACTCGATGATTATGTAGCACACGAAACCTTCTCTGCCTCTTTTCAAAGATACTAAACGCATGCAGCTGTTGCATGTCAGTATATCTATATATATATTAGTTATAAAACAATAAAGAAGCTCAAATATAACACGACTACCAAGTTAAGAAGATAAATATTTACTGAAAAGTCACAAGAATGTAAGAGTATAATACGCGTCTACGTCTTGTCTGAAAGCTTTTGTCATCTGTGTCTGTCCCAATTAGCTTTATCAGCTGATAATGTCTGGCGCCCGACGTCTGTCGTGCCACTACCACGAACTATCAACTGCACGACTTGTCGTAGGAAATAAACATAATTTAGCGTCACAATTTTTTTCTCCTAATGAATAGGGTATCACTACCACTTTTCGCCAGCTGTTTGGTCCCATGTAATAGGAGGTGAGCCCATTGCCATTAATAGGGTAGATTTCCCAACTCCCGGTCGATACAGATAATGCGAAAACAGGACAGAAGTTAAATGTTTAATTGGCGCACCCGGGAAACGATTTCAAGAACTCTTTCGCAGCAGTTATATAGGTACTCATGCAGAGCGTTTTATATTTTAAAGATTAATAAATAAAATGGAAAATGTATTTATCAGAAGTTTAGATTTAATTTTACCGATCGTGAAAATATACCCGACAAATATACCTACGTACTAGTGCTGTTCCTTTGAGTCTTTGAAGGAACCAGAACATAGAAAAAATCTAAAAAATCCCTTATGTATTTATTTTATCCTATTAATATGCGAATGTTTAAATGGAGGGAAGGATGAATTTATTACTTAATTACGGCCAGAATGGCTAAATGGATATATATGAAATTTGGCCCGCAGATAGGTTATAGTCTGGAATATCACATAGACTTCTTTTTACCGACATACCAGGATACCTCAAAAGCCCCAGCTCCAGAAACTTGTTTACAATATAGATCTTAAATTTTATATGACATAGAGTGCTCTATATATTGCCACGAAGACATTCGTGAAAGTTGAAAAGCTTTTCAAGCAAACTCATTATAACAGTTAAGTAGAAATTGTCGTCCCTTTCATGGTAAGCTTTATTTGTCGAGATACGCTAACTATCTTCATATGTGGCTGTAAAAGTAGCACTGTTGTATAATATTTGTTTAGATGTAATTATTCATTACGTAATTAAAATTTAACTATGACTTTTGATTCATTCAACTGCAACTAACTAGACTTTACATTAGACTACAGTAATTAATAAATGTAATTCCAAAATCTATACATATTTCACTACTTAGTATAAAACAAAGTCGCTTTCTCTGTCCCTATATCCCTATGTATGCTTAAATCTTTAAAACTACGCAACGGATTTTGATGCGGTTTTTTTAATAGATAGACTGATTCAAGAGGAAGGTTTATAGGTATAAAATACATACCACGCGGGCGAAGCAGCAGGCGGAAGCTAGTAATATTATAAACCTGAAGAGTTTGTTTGGTTAAACGTGTTAAGCTCAGGAACTACTGACTCGATTTGAAATATATTTTAGTGTTGGATAGCCCATTTATAGAGTAACGTTATATGTTATATAATATCACGCTGTAACCAACAGAAGCAGAGCAGTGGCCAAACTTCAGGCAACAACTATATAAGATTGAGCAATACAGAAGGTGGTGTCCTAATTTAATATATTTTATGTTAAATTTTATATCACACTAAAAACTTCAACACGGCACTCAAATATTTTATCTTTAGAAACATAACTGTATTTCACATGTTATACCTAAAAATACTCATTCCGCAAGTATAGTTAAATTAACAGAAATATCTTCTGGGTGATATTGGCATAGGGTAAAACCGGTAGAGATGGCCGTACGGGAGAGATGGCCAGTCGAAATATTTTCTAGTAATATTCCCTAGATGGTGTTGTTTTGCGATTAGTTGGCGGGGCGCATTGCTTGGGAGCAGCAGCTAATCGAAACTTCGCACAAATAAAAAACTAAAAGTAAGTAAAATTGGATTTAATATAAATAGTACTGCTAAAATTTTATACAAGGTTCATATTTTTACTTGAAATTGTATTTTTTCAATAAGTTACTTGTATTTTTATACGTTTTTTGTAGTTTGCATAAACATGTGTTCCTTCTAACCTCAAAATGGCGGTCAATTAGTTTCTTGTTACTTTAATATTCGGTATGGCCATCTCTCCCATACAAAAAGGAGAGATGGCCGTATGCACTTTGGCTTAGATGGCCACATTAGTTCGTGGTATTTTTTTTTATATTTAATTGTATTTTTTTTTGTTACAGATGCCAAATAAGTATCAAAGAAAAGCTATTGCCTCTCAACTGGAGTGAGGATTCGTTGAAAGCCGCTATTAACAGCGTAAAAAATGGAGAATTGTCTGTATACAAAGCTTCTATCATCTATAACAAACCTCGAAAAACACTTGAAATACTGTACAAGAAATGTGGGTACACGAAAATTGTACAGAATTTGACTATATGTGTTCAAAATGTGGACAGAAGAAAAAAACTGATATCAAACAAGAAAGAATTAGTGGAAAAGGAGAGGGAAAAGGGAAATCTAGCAATGGCCATCTATCCCGTACACCTAAGGCCAACTCCGCCTGATGTGCTGGGTGAGATGGCCAACTACGTTTTTTTTTTAAATATTTTTTATATGTTATTTTTATTGTAAAACTTTTATGTCATGTTGATTTTTCGAAGACTAATTATTGTTAATTATTTTAAAAATAAAGATTTGATTATAACATAATTATTTTTCATTTTATGATGCTTCAAAAAAACTATGGCCATCTCTAACGAACTTACCCTATTATAAGAAATTTATATTTAAAAATTGATAGCTACATAAGAATACTTTTTAATAGTGGCGTAGTTATCAAAATCGACAAATCAAATGTCGAAATAGAAATTCCGGGGTCTACCTGGAATTTCGATATTCCATGCGTTCGCGTTCGAACGCGGCAACGCGCAACGCAACGTAAACTAAAACTATTGGAATGAGAATGACACCGTCTTGTAACATCATCTTGAAATATACTTTGTTTGAAACAAACGTAACGTTGACCATGATCGAACACATGTGGCAACTCGCACTAGGCACTCATTTTATCGGCTCTTCACTCTCTTCGCAAACACATAAATATTATATTGAACCTAATTAGCATAATTGTGGCATCCTAGCAGTTATTATATGCGTGATTTTGACAACGCAATTTTTTGTTGACAAAGCAATTCTCACGAGAGTTATAAGGTGCCAAGTGCGCAATATACAGGATAGTGGACAGTCGTTCGCTTCGAACTGCCTTCAAACAAATAGAGACGATATAAAGGCATAGGCAAATACTTTTAAAACGACAACTGTTATGTAGGTAACCATTACTCGCGGTGAAATCTTGTACTTGAAAGAAATGGACTGGAAAATTATATGAAAAAACAAAAGCGTTTCGGGTTATAATTTATTGTTCCCAGAATTAAAATAAGGTGTGAATCTTTTTTGTTACACACTGTTAATTGATTTTGAATTTTTAGAAGTGAGTTAGACATGGCGATGTAATCTACGAGTAGAACTGGATGTGTCTACCTGCAGCTTAATAAAACCTTTCGCAAAAAACCTAAAAAGCTTCAAATAATATTGCTCATATTTTGTAACTTGAAGGATATGTAAAAAAGCAACCAACACAGCCAAATTGTATCTATGATTAATCAAAGTGAAAAGTTTATAGAGCAACATAAAACGATAGGTACTTCGAATTTAATCGATTTTTCATATACAAGTATCGATACATACGATGTAACATTTTCTGACGAATATTATAATCTAAAACATTACCACCATCGTCGAGAGGTCATCACTCTGTTCAGAATTTCCTTTAATATCTTCATGAATTAACACGCATCAGAGCGCAGCCGCAATCACGGTACGATTGTCTTCTCTCAAGAAGCCGCCACAACGAATCTGACCATCTACAAAATTACCGACACTTGGCCAAGCTGAAATAATCTGTAACACTCAGAAATAAGGTGGTCGACAGGTGAAATACGTGGGCAACTCTAACCAACTTTTCGGCCAGTCTTGTTTAGCTATTTTGAACCTTGATACGTTGAGATAATACGGTTGAAGATGCTGAAGATAAACTGGTTATTGGATGCCATCAGCGATAGTCACGAGCGTCGTACGATTATTATGAATTAGCCACGCTTCAACGGGGAACCGAACGGCGGTTATTCTCCACTGGATTTTGGAATATAACTCGTCGGAATATGTTTCGGAAATTATAAAATGTTTTTGATTTAAGTTTTTATGTGGCGGTGAGGTGAAGTAGCAATCATGATATGCGCTTTATGCCTTTTAGCGTGTATCATGGCGAACTACACAGCTAACTATATATTCCATAATAATATATAAGTGCATACTATATGGTAAAAAATGTTTACCTACTGTCAACAACTTTGCCATTCTTAAATCATCGCCATAACAGCTATTGGCAGGCATGATGTCCTCTTAGGCTCTTTGTTTTCTAGTCATGTAGACGTTTCAGTCTTCCACTCTGAAACTTCCAGCAGCGATTATTCCTGAGCGCTATGACATGTCATGCTGTAAAAAAAGTTTGAAGAGAGCTATCCTCTCTATGCGGAAGCGGCTATAATCGCTTGCTTACCATCAGGTGGATCACCTGCTCATCTGCGACTTCAGGCAATAAAAAAAAATCAAGCAAGAACTCTTACATAATTATGTACTCATTTTAGCTTCAATATAAGTGTAGTTATATATGCAATGTAACAACTAGCAGCTTTTAACTGTTGATATTCTCAAAGCTAGGCACTAACATTTCCTTTAAGTGTCTGTTTATAGCATGCGCAATGACGGCGTGTCCTAGAACGTGTTGAAGTGTTCTCTTAATGACTATGTTGGTAACGGTGAAACTAAATGTCAATGTACAGAGCCGGAGTTATGGTTAGAACGATCGTCAAATACTTGCCAAATACATAGCTTTGATGTGAAATTACTAATAAAGTTTAATATTACAGTATTTCTTGGATAACGGTGCCAATTCTATACTTCAATACTAAATAGTCTTACCCATCGAATATTCGTTATTCTCTTCAAAATTATGCCAAGTTCTGAAATTTTATTGCGTTGATTATTCAGATTCAGTTGCAGAAGGTTCTATTATAGGTAATGAGTTATCCGACACCCATGAAAGATAGCACAAGTGGCTTAATGGTGTTTGAAATAGTCAAGATTCTAAAGTTCAAAATCAAAAGGTCAACATTTTGAAACATTTATGTTTTAACCACCTATGTTGTTCCCTTCTGCTAAAGAAGAACAGGTTTTGGTGCTTATTTCTGCAAAGTTACGAATGATCTTTAAAATACATACAACTCAATATGCAATATTTTGTGAATAAATTATTTTAAACTTAAAAAGCTTAAGTCTATAAGCTCACATTCCCAGTAATGAAGAGTAATGAACAATTTTATGAATATTTAAATGAAGTGAACACAAACGTGGCCGTCGCGCGGTATCTCTCCATGTTGTTGACCTCATATATATCACCAAGCGGGTACTGATTAACACTAAAACAATACTTTATCAAAAACATTCTTACCGCGTTGATTAGTTGGAAACCAAAACAATAAAAAAACCGTTCGGCCGTAAATCGACGCACGCGCAGCCCCGGCCATAAACCGCCAATTAAACCGTGATGGGGAACAGAGGGCGCTTTCACATCAATCCTAAAGCTGTCTATATTACACGACACGACGCGACCACGACACGATTTATTTTTAAGGAAAAATAATAATAACCTGTTTCAGACTTAAAAATAAATGACGTATAAAGTTATACTCGAGATCAACTAAGAATTTTCTTTCTTATTTTTAGTATATTCTTCAGTGATAGGTTCAGGTGTCTCTGTGCTATTACTATATTGTACCTGTGTACAAAATTTCATATTGATTGCTTCAGCCGTTCTGTTGTGATTGAGTAAAAAATCCATCCTTACTTTGGCATTTATGTAGTTATACCGTTTATTTGTAAGGCTGGTGCGTTATCTTGTCGCATCGTGTAAGGTGAGACAGCTTTTATGAATTTGGTCGGTCTATCGAGTAAGGCGGAAGTTTTGTGAAGTAACTCAGCTGCAGTAAGTGGGTCGAGCGGGGAAGACTTACATACGAACAAACACGGTCAGCAGAACTGATCTCTTTGATTTTGTTGTTTCTATCTACATAAATTATAGGCGCATCTCAAAAATTGTTGCTTAAAGGAATAGGGTATGTGAGATACAACAACATAGTTGTGGATCTAAAAATAACTTTTTTAAAAAATATTTATTTCTACTCATTTTTTGGCTATCTGTGGCAAGTTTATTCTGAAATAGCTTTTAAAAAAACGGAGTAGTAGTTCCTGAAAAAGTATTCATGCGATTACATATACGAACTCTTTAGCTTATTTTTTTTTATTCAAACGAAGTCATAAAAATACTTTTATTGTTGCAAACAAAGTGCCTTTAGGACAATTGGTGTCTTTATTTTTTTTATATTTTCTTAATCTGTACCTATCTAACTGATTTTTCTTTATCTTCATAATTATATCTGTAACTGTTATAATTACTGATCTTAGGTTTAACATATTTAAACGAGTATTTTATTGTTGCATCACAGCGGGCTCTACAAACTTTTATTGTCATTAAACTGTTGTAAAAATATATTATTTAAATTGCTTTTCGAATCGTTATAAATTAGAAACTTCCAAGTCATTTATGGTTATTTTTTTACTAATTGATCTTCAGATATTGTGGATTAATTAACGCATAAATACTCATTTGGCTGTATGTTTATAACTGGAGGCTACCGTTTAATAAAAAGCGGCGACTATGTGATACCCTGTATAAAATCAATTAATGTTGAAACCAATAAACCAATTAGGGTCAATAAAGAACAGTCAATGACCGCAGTGTAATATTTCCAAGTTGATTGCTTTTTTGTAGGAATGTTGAGAATGTAAAGATGCTGGGAACTAACGTTAAGTGCGGACTTTAGTTGGGTATTTAGCGGCACCAGTATCCTGTAGTTTTTAGATAACATCTATGTCTTCAAATTCGTCTCGTAATTTCGCTATTAAAAGAAACATAAACCTTATCTTCATCTTCAAATCTTAAGAATAAGGTGCATATTTATTTTGGTTACCAATAATATTTTTATCAATGCAAAACCACCAAATTAAAATGGAAATTGTTTTATTAAATCGAACAACAGTGTTCGTATTGTTTTTGTTTCACATAAACCTGTGTCTGTTACACCGTATGAATATGTCTAGATCTTGATCCAACTTTGAGATTGACGCCCGAAAATATCGCGAAAGTAGATCTTGTTCGTCGACCTATCTTCATTCTTAATAGAGCTTTTTCATACACATAGTTACATACATAGGTACAATATACTGTTAATGGATGAATTCGCAGTTGTGCCGGCGCGGGAGCACGTGGTTTACTAAATAGGGGAGATGGGGGAGTGAGTATAAAGAGGGTGGTGAGGGAGGGGAAGGAGGGTTTACAATCAAAATAAACACATTTGTAGTGCGCGCGTGTTTTTATGACGCTCGTCACTCGGCGGCCTCTCTGTTTGCCGCCGACTAAACGCTTTGATGTTGCCGTTATATAGGGCTGCTACACAATTGTTCATCAACTTATTTTCTTTTAATTAATCCTTAATTGAACGGTTTAATCGGACGTTCAGTGAGTGAAGTTAATTAATGTTCTATTCGTGTCGATTCTGACAGTTATAGATATAGTAGTTATTTAAATTATGTAATGAGTTACGATTGAAAGTGAAAGTCCCAAGTTATTGCGTGATTGATACTTTTTAATAGCTTATAACCAACGGATACGATTTGAGAAATAAAATAATTAAGAACATTTCCTTAGAGAAGCGCCGCCACTCACTGCAGTTTTATAAACAAGAAGACGATACAAGTAGAATTTTCTAATATTTTTTTATAAAGCAATCCAACCACAGAAAAAATAAGATATAGTGGCTAGCTACTTTAAGAAATGTAAAGCTGTTTGAACCTTACACTGACCACAGAGTTAATTGCCTAACTACACCACGGCATCCATCTTTAAAAAAATTAATTAACTTTGATCCACTGCTAATTTAGTTGCGTGACAACCCTGCGGCGGTTTTATCCACACAACGTTACATCAAAGGGTTGGGCCGTAGCTAATGAAGTGATAAATAGCATTGCAGCAACCATTACACTATATAAATAGATAAATAGCGTCGATAAAGTCGGCCCAGTACTACATACTCGTGGTCGGTAGCTGTACTACTAGTACTACATAAGTGCTCGACTTGTACACGAATAATCACTTAGCTATTGCGCTGATATTATTTTGACATGCTACCGCTATTTAGTTCTGGATAGCGGTTCATAAAAAGGGCTATTATTTTTATTTAGTTTCCCCGTTCACTTGGATCCACCAAAATAATCCACAATAGGGCGCAGAGGAGGTATTTTTATTCTTTGATTCATTAATTCTGGGATTCTGGGCTTACATTTTTCATATCAGTAAGTTTTCTAGAGCAATGAGCATATTACTAAGTAGCCTAGGAATACTTACTTGTCAAAATTGTATCGCTCTTATTCCGCAATTCAAGTTATTAAATAAAAGTTTCGAAAAAAACAAACTTACCAATTAGCACTAAAATCCAAAACAACAAAACATTTTAGTTAGACAATACGGTCCATGGTCCTTGAATATTTTTACTGAAAGATCATTTGCAAAAAGATGGTCAAACGGAAGAGCATTATCACGAATCATGCTCAACCGATCGTAGGTTGAGCATCATCATTTCAACCTCCAACCCGTACCCAGCAGTGGGAGACTGCTGGGGACGGGTCTCCTCTAAAGAATGTGGAGGGAACCTTACTATACCACGCTGACCAGACGGGTTGGTATAGGATTTGTATCGAATTTTCCTTTTCTCGCAGTGCTCTGATCTGTTTAAAAGTCTTTTTACGACACCCACGGGTAGAAATGGCGTAGTGACATTATGTATTTTTAATCCGTCACTACACGGTCGTTGAGCATAAAAGCAATTTAATGACATAATAAATGTATCTGCTAACCATATTTTAAACCTAAACTATATTTATATCTCTAAGATAGGACAGCACTTAGTGAAACATCACCACAAACGATCTAATAGCAAGCAGGTCTACATAGATAACCCACTGTTATTTGTACAAGCTAAATGGATTACCATGAGCGAAGTTCTTTGATCAACTCTCGCTGTACTAGTCTAAAGATACCGAGCCGTGGCTTTGAAGTTTCATCTCGTATTAAGATAGGAGTACACTGAGCATTGGTATTTTTTATTGCCGAATAATGTAGACCTAACTATTCACCTGATTTAGTGAGCTGCTTGACATGGAATCAATCACTGTTAAGGTATCAGTTTGAGAAACAAAGTTTGTACAATATTAATTAAATGCACTTCGACACAACGAAGAAAATAAGATAGAATCTCTCTTCTGTTTCTTCTGATTTCTCTTTTGTGTTTTATTACACGTTATAAATATTATAAACAATTATTCGTCGTTCCCCAAAAAAGCTCCAGGTACATTTATTTTTGGTATATACCTTAGATCGTGTAGATCGTAGGCCATTGTGAAAAGACTACAATTATCTTGTTTAAAAGAATAAAATAGAAACAAAATATACACCAATGAATTTCAGTAACGTGTGAGAGTAACACTACTCTGTATATATTAACTAAAAACGTTAATACGGCTCATCACAAACAGCCGGGTCGTCGGTCGCCGGTCGGTACTCCCATCAACTGTTACTGTCCCGTGAAGACATCAAAGCTGCGCAAGTCCAGGGCACGTCAGTCGGGAACACTCGCCTATTTTCGGAACATGTCGGTAATTAATTTTTTGTCGCGGCCTTCCTTTGTTGTTCGTAGACGAATATCTGTCGCTACAAACAAGAATATAAAGCTTGAGAGAAATTTACGATATATACAGAAATAGACAAGTGTTTACTTGCCCTGGGAGCCCTTTATTTAAAATTTAAAATTGAAGTTTTGAGAAGTTGATTAAAATCATTAAAAAAATAGTGGTTCGTCATCCTCCCATATTCGGTGCGCACATCATAACTATTTATTTAAATTACCTACTTAACCAAAATAAATAACAAATGAACAATATTTTGAATAATAAACATACATAGAGCAATAATTTAGCAAATATTTAACCAGCCTGCAATTCTGGTAATAAATTGAAAAGTTTATGATGCAAATTGGTTAAGGCTATTGATTAGGATGAAGTCGTATAATCATTGCTATGATCACAATCTTAACCTGATAATAATAAACAAAAACTTTCTAATATCTCATTTGTAAGTGATCAGTACAAAACCAGCTCTTATTAAATTCAGTTTATTTGAACAGTTAAATGGTGCGGTCCGCCTTTGTGCTGAGTACATGACGTCATCTATCAATCCGCTACCACTGCACTACCCAATGTTTATCCAAGCAAATAAATAATACGACTCCCGAGAACTAACTCAATGGATCAGCTAAAGTAAACAATTTCAACAAACATCTATAGTCTTTATTCCGATAAGATAAGGCCTAAACTCGTTTGTGAATAATCTCGGTATTTATATCAATGGAAACCCTTGTATGTGATCCAAAAACATCCGATGGCACTTATGTGAACAAATGTTTGTTAAGGGGATGTTTACATACCACTTTTAATCCATAAAGGCATCGTTTATTATTTTTAGGTTTAGTGTTGGTTATCTTGAACATTCGAATGTTGGTCTAAGGAAAATTAATTAGGCATATAATGTACATATATGTAAAACTCTTCTAGCGTTCTTCGTCCAGTGATTCTTCTATGCTTTAATGCTTATTTTTTTGAATATCTTTACTCGAAGACGCCTTTGTTGCAGCGAACTCAAACTAGTTTTTATTTTTTGAACAAAAGGCTGAAATAAAATTTAAGTGCTCACGCTCATAAATTTACAAAAAAATGGAAGGGACTAAAAAATAAGGGCTGTGTTTTCTAGGGCTTTTCAGATTTCTTTCCGACTTGGATTATTAGGTTCGTGTGAATTCGCCTTTACAAGTATTTAAGTTTTAAACGATGCTTAGACAAATAGAAACCTATTTACTAAGTTTCGAGGCTAAATTTTAAAATGATCACGTCATTTCCTAAAAGTGTAATTATCCATGACATATTTGGATCTTTGAATAAATATTAAAATAACGTTAAGCCAACATGGCCTTAAAGAATATCTTAGTGAAGTCGCCGACAACGGTTCAACCTTTTCCGAACGCAAACAATCACGTTTGCCTACAATTGTTGGCTTATAACGAAACGTTTTTGAACGAAAGAAAAAAAAATAGTTCGAGTGCGATCTACCGTTCTAATAGGATATGGTCAGGTAAAATTATCTTGGTACTCCAGTTAATCCTTAAAAAACGAGATTAAGCTCTACAATAACTCCTTTTGTAAAGTGAAGTTTGTTTTTGATACAGTTTGGTCAAAAGATTTATTTGTTACGATTGCACTATTATGTCAGATCATTCATACTTGAGCACTCGAATAAAAGGAATATCAAAACATAGTTTTATTACCTATTTTTTTAAATAATTTAAAAAAATGGGATCTGTTGCAAAACGTTTGCGTATTCGGAGTTTCTTTTATTTAGACTAAAATCTATAAATCAGGAAGGTATCTATAACAGTTTAATAAATAGGTACCTACTTAGGTACTTTTTTAATTGCTTCAACTTGGCCAGGTGTCACCAGGTGGTCACGAATTACTGAAGAGGCTATCATGGCTCCGTTTGTGAAATGCATTCCTACATTTCAATTAATGTGTTTCTATTTCTAATTGTCATAAACCGAGTTGTATTTAAAGCTGTGCTACATGGTTATAAACTTGTCTTCCACAGAGGTGCCCTTGGTGGATTCCAACCGTGTAGCCCGCTGTTGTAAACCAAATTTCATACAAACTATGCGGATGGCAACCTAGCTCCCACCAAGGTCGCTCTGTTGGAACGCAAGTTTATAACCGTGTGGAACACCTATTAGTAATTATGGATTATATTATCAGGTACCTGATACTGTACCTACCTATCAGTTATCAAAGTGCAATGAACTTAAAAAAAAAAGAGTAGATAGGTACAATTAAACTGCAAAGCTTAGAATTAACTAACCAGGTTCAGACTCACACGTATCGAATGTAGAATCCAATCTACTAGGAATATGCATCAAAGGGAATTGGAAACGATTCCCATTACCGATTACACCGACACTAATCGATCTTTGGAAGCGATTTAAGACATTATCGAATGTATCTGCATTCTACACATTTCGTTTAAAAGATTCGATAAAAAGCAAATTCGAATAGGTGTGTCAATTCATGCAGGTAGACCAAGTCCGATAGCATTACCTTTAACAACATTATAATTATGTTAAATTCACACATATATCGCTTCCAAAGATCGATTAGTGTCGGTGTAATCGGTAATAGGAATCGTTTCCAATTCTCTTTGATGCACACTCCTAGTAGGTTGCATTCTAGACATTCGATACGTGTGAGTGTGAACCTAGTTAGTTAATTCTAAGGCACATACCTACGTAAATTATGGTTACAAAAAATAACAACACACATTTCGCAAAAAAAAATAGGTACATAATTGATGTAAATATTTTTTCTAAATGAAGATTTTCCTGCGATTTACTTATTTTCATAAAGTCTTTCTTTCCTGTTCGTATAAGAATTAATTAATAGACCGAAACTGTAGCTTGTCATCACTGTTATATCTAAGAATACTTACAAACTTTATATTAATGTAAATTATTTAAAGGGAAAACTTGCGCTCAGTTTCGTTTAATTTAACTTTACCATAATTAGAGTTACTAAGATGTTTACGATTGAACGAGTCCATTTCAAATTAGTCGAGACGAAATTGGTCCCCGGCTCGGCTCGTGTAATCCGTCCCAAGGCCGGTTGTTCTGTGAAATAACGTTTTTTGCGCAGCTTGCTCACCAGAAGGCAATTATCCTACAACAATGCCGCAGAGGCACAGACATCCATTGAAAAAAGCTTTGGAAACGAAATAAACGACTGTTTTTAACAGCGAAATAAAGAATATCGGTTGCTTTAAATTTTTGAGTTTGTGGTTATTATAGCAGCGGTTATTATTGCTAATGAAACTAAAAAAACGTCCGTAATATGATTATATGAAGCCAGGTGTTGGGTTTTATAGATATACCGCAGTATGTATCAACTTAAATTTATATCTTTTTGGTCCCTCTGAACTTCGTTGACATCTAATGCCTAGATAAGGAGTTGATTTGCTTTACAAGAAATACGAAACTTAAGCCGTACCCATAAACTAGATACCTCATATCCGTTACCAAGTACAAAGAATTCAAAACTTGTGTACCTATCTGCTGTGTAATTACCGCTCTGGTATACGGTTACCTGTATGTGTTAATAAGATCCGAGCTTATTATTTGTGCTAAGTATTTTACATAGAATTATGTGAATACTTTTACATATTTTCATTTAGTCAGGTGTGGTTGATGAAAGTTTTAAAAGCAATGTTCTTTACCTACTTCACACTAAAGTAAGATGCTTCGATAAACTATTAAGTGTAGGACAACTAATTTATTTTATGAGCAAGACAATATGCCAAGATTTTATTGCCAGAAATTATTACCTGCACCATAAAAATTTCTCTGAAAGCAATTTTAATTTGAGTGAAGCCCTTGGAACGGCACTCGGACACAATCCTTCACCCTCTCTGATG
Organism: Laspeyria flexula; assembly: GCA_905147015.1. Classification (NCBI taxonomy): domain Eukaryota; kingdom Metazoa; phylum Arthropoda; class Insecta; order Lepidoptera; family Erebidae; genus Laspeyria; species Laspeyria flexula. The sequence continues at coordinate 1,558,414 of LR989964.1, read as the reverse complement.
ATTGCGTGACATCCGTTCTCGTCGGACAAAAACGAGTCTCAGCGGCGACCTTGCCATTGTCTCTCAACCTGTCATTTACTGCGTTTTTGTTGTTCCGTGCTTGGGATCGGGAATACTGCCCTTTGTTAACGTTTAACGATACCTAAATATAGATAACTTTCAAACTCTCTTTCAAGCGATAGAAAATAACAATTTACTTACCTAGTTTATTCCTGTGTAATCATGAAGCCGTACGTGTGTTATAAATTCTCGTTTTTTTGTTCCAGATGGTATCGTTCGCGGGTATCCTGTCTAGCGGGTGTTCTGTCCACGCTCGCTTCCTGCTGTGCTCGGCGTTCGCGCCACTCTGCTCCGAGGAAGTGTCGGGGTCAGTGAGCGCGTGCAGGGCGCTCTGCGAGACCGTCGTAGATGACTGCAAGGAACAGCTCAAACAGATGCTGCCGACCGTCATGCTCGACTGTTCGGCTTTTCCTCTCAGAGCTGATCGTCGCCTGTGCATGAGACCACCCAACGCTAGTGAACTGGAGCCCGAACCCCCACCGCCCTCTCGCTGGCCGTTCCACGAACATGAAATAAGAGAGCACGGTTGTCCGCCGGCGCACACCAGAGCACCGACGGGCGAGTGCTGGCCGGCTTGCGGACAACACGCCCGGTACAGCCAGAGCGATAAGAGAAAAGCAGAGATTTGGATGAATACGCTAGCGTGGTTCTCCCTTCTGTCGACGTCCTTTGCCCTGCTGACATTCTGTGCGGAACCTTCGAGATATAGGTACCCGGAGAGACCAGTCGTGTGGATGGCGGCGTGCCACGCTATCGTTGCACTGGCTCACGTCACCAGGGGGTGGTTGGGACCCAAAATAGTGTCTTGCGCCGGCAGCACGCTGGCTATCGACGGATTAGCCTCGCCTACGTGCGTGGCGTTCTTCTCTCTCACATACTACTTCACCCTGGCGGCGGATGCGTGGTTCGCGAACGCATGCGTCGCGTGGTACTTGACTGCGGCGAGCGAGTGGTCCACGGAGGCGCTGGAGCGCGCGGCCGCGTACCTGCACGCCGTGTCGTGGGGCTGGGCCGGCGCCTGGACGGCGGCGGCGCTGGCGCTGCGCCGCGTCACCGCCGACGAGCTCACGGGCACGTGCGGCGTGTCGGACGCCGCCGCCGCCGCGCTCGTGGGCGTGCCGCGGGGAGCCCTGCTGGTGACGTCGGTGGCGCTGGCTATAGGCGCGTGCCCCGGAATCATGCGCGTGCGGCGCGCACTGGACTCGCGAGGAGCGAAGAGGGTGGGAAGGTTGGCGGCCCGCGCCGCCGCCGCCGGCCTGTTGTACCTAGTGCTGGCGGCGCTGGCCACAGGCGCGAGAGTGGTCGAGGCGCGGTTGAGAGAGAGCTCGGCGGTGTCGGGGCTGGCGCTGCTGGTGGCGCTGGACGCGGGCGGGGAGGGGACGCAGACGAGCGCGGGGTGGGGCGGGGTGGCCCTGTGCCTGTGGGTGTCGTGCGGGGTGGGGGCGGGGGCGTGGGCGTGGTCCCGCAAGTCGGCGGCGGTGTGGCGGCGCGCGCTGTGTCCGCCGCGCAAGGCGCAGTGCTGCGCGCCGCCGCTGCTGCGGGCGCACCACCCGTACTACAAGCGCCCGCTGCACGTGTCCCGCGTGTGACACGTATGACATGTGACACGTGCTATGAGACTGACTCGTATTTATGATAGACTTGTGTAAAGTGCCTACTTATGCCTTCTGTGAAGGCGCTCTCGATATATTTGTACAAATCTGTAAATAATGTAAATTTTATTATTACAATATACTGTTGTTTTTACATATAAACTTGACCTTGTTTTATTAATCCTGCATGTCTGAGAACTGGAGATGCTACTTAAAATTATCTAAGTGTTCGATTCCCGATACAGACATAAATACCCACACACATAAATAATACTCGTTTCCTTCATCATCGGTTTTAATACCGATTAATAGATGTAGGTATGGAACAGTCCCACTCTCACACCTATTACTGCAACTCTTATAATGGTGGGCATACACGTAAGGTTACACACAAAGGTTTTGACCTAACAGGCACACAACCGCCATGCAAACCCTAGCGTGTAGGTATGCCGTAAAAGAACAGATACACATTCTCTCTAGATCTCCGCCGGAACCGTTAAGTTTTATTTATCAAGTTATACAGCATCAATGCGTGTGGCTCTGACTCCGTCTTGGCCACCATTAGCGAAAAACAAAAAAATTGTCGCTAATTAGTTGAAATTAATACATTTTTAAGTAATAATCCTAAGCTAGATCGAAGAGCTTACGAAAAATTGCTATGCTCCAATTCTAGTAGCTCTTGTACCTTACAAAAAGTCGCTATATCTTCTAAACTAAAACCCGACTAAAACTGACTTGGCGACAAATTTCGCGACTAAATTTGGAAGAAAACATCATCGCTAGGTGCCCTAGTTTTTGAAATATAAATGTGGACAAACTAGGTAGACTTTTCACATATCTTTTTAACTTTTGAACCTTTGACCGACTAATAAAGCAAGTAATTGTTTGTGTTATCTAAATTAAAATCTCTGATGCTGGCCAAACCAAGCCAGTGTCAGCCACAATCAATCACATCAAAATCGTTGATCGCCAATGCAAAAGCAGCGTGCATACCATAGCCCTGAAAAGACAAGCATTTACCAAAAATAAAAACACAAACAATTAATTTGTTAAACACATTTTATTAATAAATTGTTAAACATTATATTACACTGATTCAAGTAGTTATATATGACTCTCTATACAAACGAAACATCGATAATTACACAATTTACACGTCCCTTCGTCATCGGAAGATCACCCTGAACTTTATATACTACAAACAACGAGGCAGGAACCAAATATAACTTATTTAACTTAAATAAATATACTGGGTGTTGGGTGAGGCCCCCTAAGAAACGAAAACTGGTGAAAGTGCTAGAATATTAACTGGTTAAATCAGCCATATATTTATTTATTGACTGCCTAGCCATTTTACTAAACGGCGGCGTTCAACTAACTGCCTAAGCAATATTTGCCATTCAATTAAACGGCTAGGCAACCGACTTGAATCGACAACGTTTAACCACTTGCCTAGCCTAGTCATTAAAATGTTATTAAATAAATGTAAATGTGTATGTAATTATATATATTCGTACCCAAAATAGTATATCTATCACCAAAATGATAGATCTGTCACCAAACAATGTTTTGGGCGGATCCGAAATGGATAAGTTAGATTAGAGAACTGAGGTGGGAGCAAAGCGAAGCGAAGCTTTAGCCTCAGTCTTCGGGGTATTTTTTTTAGCCTGGAAATACCTTTTAGTGATAATCGGCCATGGATTGGTTATGTTGGAAGGCTAGGGTAAACACTCTTCACTCTGTTAAATTAATGGCCGAAGCATCAACCAGCCAGTTCATTAAATGTTGCATTTAACGATCCGGCTGAATTTCATTTAGGCCGTTTAGTTAAACGGCTAGGCAGTTAATTGAATGGCTGATTTAACCAGTTGGCTGCTACATATATTATATAATACCTAGAACAATGGCACTCAAAATATGCAATTTAAAATTTTAATGTTTATTATTTCAAAAGTGCCATCAAATCTATCCTACTATTATAAAGCTGAAGAATTTTTTTGTTTGTTTGTTTGGTTGGACGCGCTACTCTCAAGAACTACTGAACCGATTTCAAATTATTTAGTCTTGGAGAGCCCATTTATCGAGGCAGGCTATAGGTTATATAATCACCGACTTCGGGGTGAACTTCTTGCAGCGGTGTTTCCTGAGCGCTATGATACGTAATTTTTAAAGAGAGCTATCTTCTTTATTTAACGCCCATGAGCGGCGGTAAACGCTTACCATCGAGTCGGTTGCCTGCTCGTCTGTGACTTAAGGCAATAAACAAAAACTGTTGAAAAAACTTGTTTTATTTTATATTCAGTCAGGTTATATTTTAAACGATGAATACTTTTATTTGATAGTTCAGAAACCGGGCATTAAACCGTCTCCAATTTTCGGTAAATAGAGGTCTCTCCTTACACCCTTTATAAATATAACGACCTGGAATGTCAAATACATAAATAAAAACAATCTAAAACAAATACCCTTCTGTAAACATTAGACCAATAGTACAACTTAAATTTGATTAAAATGAAAACTTATGTTATAACAAACAAAACGAGTAATAAGTAAATATATACTTTGAGCTATAAATAGTGAAAATGGTCTTTATAATTAAAGTGTCAAAGTTCATAATAAAGTACTAGGACATTTTATATGAGCGGAATTTTTCTAACTATATTGGGTAGTTAGACCAGAAAATTCCTTAGAAAGTGTAGCATTAATTTATACACTGAACACAATTCTTTGATACCATTTGTATGTGATTAGTTTATTTATATATTTAAAACTTCTACACACAAATATAAGTAGATTGTAATGCCTAAAGCAGTATAACAGACATCCATAAAATTATGCAGAGATATAATTTAATAGGTTCTATATACATATATTTTTATTTATAATTTGTAACACCGATTTGTGACGTCAAGATTCAGTATATCATGACGTGTCATTTGATAGATTTATTTGAAGCAATTTATATAATTTCATTTGGTTACAATGCTACTTGTAGACTGAATTCCCTCCAAATTTTTTGGAGGAGACCCGTGCCCAGCAGTTGGACGTTTATGGGTTGAAATTATAATGATGATAAAATTTCATTTATTTGTTTAACCCGTCTGTAATTTGAATACAAATTATAGCTCATATCTTATTCTAATGTATAAGATAAGAATTTAATAGTTATTTCGTATCAAACATCTAATTCAGCAACTTTAGCGTTTATAATATTAGTGAGATATACAATTACTTAACCAAAGTGATGAATATTTTAGAATAACATTGAACACAAACAAAACCTCCTTTTCTAGAAGTTAGTTAAATAAATAATATATAAAACGAAATAACAACACGTATAAACCATTTTACTTTTCGTCGCTAGTTCAGACTAAATTCGTGTCGTGTACATATACAGTTAATTGATCTTATCTGCCACAAAAACTGTGAAATTTCTCAGCGTATACAAGGGCTCTGTTTCTGGTCTAACTACCCTCAAAAACTACAGCCACGTACCGACATCTAGTTCATTTAGCTATCCTTCTTGAGTAGACATCAACGTATCAAACACTTCCGATCCTTGCGGGATACTCCCACTCACCGACCCAAAATAGCTTGAAAAGTTAAAAATCCCCGACTCCTGTCTCACATTATCGCTCGAACCAAACTGAGCTTTATTCACAGTATGCATAGGTGTCGCATTCGCACTGTATGACTTTTTATCTAAGACGGAAAGTAAAGGATTTTGGTCTGGTTTCGGGTCTTCTGGATCGTATAGAGTGGCTTCTTTAGAGATATCTTTAACATCGGTATACGGGTTCGTAATATATTCGGCGTATAGTTCGCTCTGTTCAACTTTTGTCTCAGGTAAAACATCGTCATAAGAGATTAATACTGTGTTTGTGTCTGGATATGTCTGGTCTATGATTCGTGGGTGTTCGATGTCTGGTCGCGATGGTTCCTGTCTGGCGGGCGGAGTGTTGGGACTCTGCTCAGCGCTCTGAGGGTATAGGATCGGGATTTGTGACTGTATCGACATGCCTATTGGTGTAGATATCATCTGAAACAAAGTGACAATGTTATTGAATGTTAACATAGTGTTAGATAGGTCCTAAGTTTCATTCACGGGTTGATGTACTGGAAATGGATATTTCGTTTTTAAATTTGCCTACAATTTAAATACCTATGTAGTCACTTTCGCTCTGCTGCGTCACAAAGAGTGGCGTGAGTTTTTTGCCAGATCTTCTCATAGCTCCACCCCGTCAGCGAACTGGTCGTAGGCAAATTTGCTGACACTACTTTTCGGATAACCTGTTACATTCTAACTTGTGACTTTCATAAGTGTTACTTTGTATGCTAGATGAATAAACGAGATTTCATTTCATTAGTGCTATATAGCTATGTAGTGACATAGTACAATTAAAACTAATATTATGTACCTATTTGTAGCTTACAATATCACTTTGGGGTTTTCTGTAAAGGTATTGTAAATGTGTTTGAATAATAAATAAAAATACATACACATATACCTATAGATCACGCCTCTTTCACAACAGAGGGATAGGCAGAGACTGTTTCCTTCCACCTACAACGGCTCTGACATACATCTTTGGTTTCTTCAACATTCATCAATCTTTTCATACATTCTCGCCGATTTAGGGTTCTCCTGATCTGTCCTTTCTTTAGAACGTCTTATTTGGTCATGGTACGTTCTTCTAGGTCTTCCCCTTCCAACGTTTCCTAAATTTTAGTTTTTTAAATTTGAATCCTATATCTTATATAAACAATATCTTAAAGAACCAGTCTTATATAACATTGAACTAATAATAAACTACTGATGAACTGTAATTCGATTTTCGGACAGCTATTTCAGTTACACCTACGTCCTACAGTAATAAAAAAATATAAGTGTAGAAATGTGTTTGCCATTTTAAGAATTCATAATACTTTGATTGGACGTGTCTATAAATAAAAAGTCATTTATAACTTACACAAAGTGTAGCTTTGTAAGGACTGGCGATATTTTTAGTGTAGTCACGGATTAAGAATACATAATGTCACTACCCCATCTCAACCCGTGGGTGTCGTACAAGGTGACTAAGAGAGTAACCTTATGCAGACACGCGCACTGCGAGAAAAGGAAAATTCAAAACAAACCCTATACCAACCCGTCTGACTAGCGTGGTATAGTAGGCTAAATTTCCTCCACATTCTTTGGAGGAGACCCTTGCCCAGCAGTGGGACGGTCATAGGTTGAAATGATTTTTTTGGCTTTTGTACTTCTATCTATTTATCTCTACTTTTTTAAATTATTTTTTACAAAACCATATTTAAATTTACAAATAGTAATCCATGTATTAGTTTTTGTAAGTGGTACAAATGTTCTAAGTCTGGTTAAGTCACCTACCTCATTCAAAGGTTGAAGTAAAACTGAGGAAGTCAGCCCCGCTTGGTCGTATAAAGGATTCCTTATCGGCACCATACCGCTGATTGGTGTCGGTGCCACCAACGTTGGCGAGTTGGCGACCAAAGGCGGCGTCTGAACAATGTTGACCGGCGAATGTGCCAATGTTTGTGATAATATTGGCGACTGTGTTTGTAATTGGATGGGTATTGGGTTGGTGGGTGATTGGTGATGTGGCGAAACAGGTACAATGGTTGGCGTACTGTTGGCTCCAACGGGTATGAGGGTGGGGAGAGATGGCGGGATTGGTTGCTGCATGTGGCTCGGTAAGTTCGCTGGCGGCTTGCTTGTGTTGTCTCGAACTGAAAATTAAATAAATGTTAAAAATATAGCTTTCATTTATCAAAATAACATTATGATATTTGGTAACATAATTATTTATGTATTCATTCTTCATTTAGTATTCTTTTATCATTTTCAATCTTATATTCTTACTTGGAATCTGCCTGTTCTCATCTCTGCATCACCCAAAGGTTGGCTGGTAGAGAATGCTTTTAGCATTAAGCCCGCTTTTGTACACAAATTTTGTGCAATAAATAAATAAATATTAAAAAAAAAGGTTTTTTATTTTTTTAGTATCCCCCGGTTTTATGATTTTGTTGTCTAAAAGTAGTTGTACCTTGTGGAAACAGTTCTTCCTTCAAGTTAGGCAGGAACTCGTTGATTTTGTCCCACGTGTTGTACCAGAGGTCGTTGTAACCTTCACCGTTGCTGAATATCTAGATAAAACATTATTGTAAGTAGTTGTTATTTTAAATGGATAAATTATGTTATGTGGCGTATAATTGGAGAGGCCTAGGCCAGCAGTGGACTAGTAGAATGATGACAATGATGACTGTTTTGTTTGGTTTATGTTAAGACGAAAGCCATTGAAATTGTAACACAATTGGCAATTGAAAACAGTAGTCTTAGGGTTTCTTTTTTGGCTAGTATGTTGTTCTTAGTATGACTTTGAGATCTTCATGAATTTATAATAATATTTAAAAAATGTAAAGTTTGTGAGTTTGTGACGTAGGGGGTATGTAGGGGGTAATCTCAGGATCTACAATTCTTTTAGTGTTGGATAGCCCATTTATCGAGGTATGCCACAGGCTATACACATATTTAACATCACGCTATGGTCAAATAATGTTGTAAATAACTGGCTTAATCAAAACCTACTAACACTTAATGCTGATAAAACTAATTTTTTGAACTTTAGCATGCGTAAGCGATATAATCTCCCTTTAAACTATAATTTATTTGCACATAGCTGTATTATATCTGATCAAATTTTATGCAGTTGTCCTAAGATAAAAAATGTAAGCAGCATCAAATATTTGGGCGTCGTAATCGATGACACTCTCATTTAAAGATCATATTACCTACGTAGTCAAACGACTACAAAAATTTTTGTGTTCAAAAAATTACGTTATATTGCAGACGAAAATCTTATTAAACAAGTTTATCAAGCCCTATGTCAGTCTATTATTCAATATTGCATCACCTCTTGGGGAGGTGCTCCAAAAACTGTAATGATAACTATTGAGAGAGCCCAGAGGGCTATTCTCAAAGTAGCTACGTTTCGCCCTTTCCTCTTTCCAACATGCCAACTCTATGAACTTTGATAAGTTTTAACAGTCCGTCAAATCTTTATCATGTCCATAGTACTCAAACAGCACTCAGCCCTCATGTACAACCCAGAAATTTCTAACACCAAAAGAAGGAAAGATATTGTCTGCACCTCAATCACAGAATCGAGATTTGCTTTCATAAACAAATTCTATCCATTTCTTGGTCGCTTTCTTTATAATAAATTAAATAAGGCCTTGTCTATATTCCACCTTAATCACTATATTGTAAGTTACTTTTATTTAGTTATTTACAGTCTTTTACCTACGAGCAAACAGAAAATATGTTACTTATTCTAAAATAGGCCTTATATTATTTTTCTTACTTTAAATGTAGTAAAATTAGTATAATTATTAGTTTAGTCACCTAATGTATTTAATTGTGTATGTATTACCTAAACTCATCATGGGTGGGTAAATATAGATACATCTAGCACTATAACCGCCTGTAGCACAGGTTTTACCACCTAGTATAGGCACCCAGACATTATGTATACCCTAAATTATTGTTAAGAACTATATTGTTTCATTTGTATGTACTTATTATTATTGAATAAATTTATTATTATTATTATTATATTATTAATAGGAGTTGAGCAGTGGTCAAATAAAGAACGACGAGAACGACGCCCCGCGCGACTTCCAAGTGAAATATAAGAATGATGTGAGAGTTACCCGGACGGAGTCCATGACGAGTATCATGTTCTTGAGCGACTCGAGCGCGGCCTCGGTGAGCGGGTCGTCGGGCGGCGCGGCCAGCAGCGCGCGCTGCACGTCCAGCACGCGCCGCCACACGCCGCCGAACGTCGCGCGGCACGACAGCGCCGCCAGGTGCTGCAGGAACACCTGCGCAACACACAACGAATACGTTCGTCATCACTCCCTCTGGGAAGAATCACGCCGTTACAACTACGCTAGAGAACGAAAACTCGAAACAAAACCCTGTACCAACCATACATAACGAATTTTCACCAATATACAGTGATCACGAAGGTTTAGATGGAAAACAAAATATTTACGCGAAAACCACTTACAAGGATTTTCCTTTTACTAATAATACAAATGTGAAAGTTAGGATGGATAGATGGATGGATGCATGTTTGTTTCTCAATCACGCCGGAACAGCTGCAAAAAGCTGTACGAAATTTGACACACAGATAGATTATAATTTGGAATAGCACATAAACGACAAACCACGCGGGCAGAGGCTAGTTTCATTATTCTCTAAAAATATTTTAATCTACTCAAACAAACCTAATACCACTATACCTTGCACATAATAGTGTTCGCCCTGGCTGTGGTGTCAGCTCTCCTCGGCAGCTGTTCCAATAGGGGGAACAGAACACTCTGGAAGCACGCCTCCCACCCCCCTCCACCCATGGCTGACAGTCCTGGCACTAGCAAAGCTCGCTGTAGGTATGCTATTGCGCTGTTTGCCACCTGTTCAGGGATTTTAATCATTTATAACATTGGGTGTACTTTGTGTCGGTTATTTGAATGTTTGTAAACGGTTAACCATTTTTCTTGTATCACGGGCTCGCGGAGGGACTTGTCTTTTACAAGAAAAAGAAAAATAATATCCAAAAAATGAGGCAAGTACCATTATTTTTTAACTAAGAAACAATAGAGAAAATTACCATACTAAGATAATTATTTTGTAATTACTAAATAAAAACAATATCAATACGGTATGCAAACGAATGGATAGTCAGTAGACTATCAGACGGAAAAATGATATCATCATCATCATATCAGCCCAATAACGTCCACTGTTGAACATAGGCCTCACCTAATTTTCACCACAGCGAGCGACTTTGTGCCGCCCGCATAAAAAAAAAAGTTATATGTCAATATAATTTTTTTTTTTTTTCAAATTCTATTACACACCTGTTTCCGTCTATCAGTACAAAACTGTGCGATGCCCTGCAGTAGTGGCTTCCACGCCACTTCCCATAAGTCGTATTCTTCTGCATCTGAAACATTCACATTTTATAATATAGAAAACTGTATGAAATACGTTTTTCCGTAACTTTATAGAACATCGCAATTGATAGAATGCCCAGCAATAATTTATTGTCCTAAATATGACTGCTCAGACAGACCAAAATGCATTTAAAATTATTGTAATACGTTTTATATTTATATTACTTGGTAATGGTATTTATATAGTTATACTAACTCTGTCCCTGGTCGGCCTCGTCCCGCCACCACTTGAAGATCTGCGCTGTGCGACTGTGGAGTGTATGCATCAAGTCCAGGAGCTAAGGACAATAGGTAATCATTACATGACTGTCAGAAGGGCAGTGAAACGTAGAAAAATGTTCCCTCAACCCCCTAACTTAACATTTGTCAAAGGGTTAAAAAAAAATCATTTTGCCAGGTATCTTAGGCTTCTTATAATAAGCATTTACCGGACACAATACCAAACTCTTTTTTACTTAAATTTTGTTATTCAGTTGTCTGTCTAATGTTTTTTCAAAACAAACTTTTTCTATTTCTAAAGAGCATTGTAACAAGTTTTCATTTGGAAACAATGACTGATAAAATATTTTCACACTTTATCAAATTATAAAGAGGAAATATTTGTATTATTGTATGTAACGAATACACTTAAAAACTACTGGACCGATTTCAAAAATTCTTTTGCCAGTAGAAAGCTACAATATCACTGAGTAACATAGGCTATATAACAACACGCTACGGCCAATAAGAGCTGAGCAGTGGCCAAATAAAGAACGACGGGAGCGAACCCTGCGATACTTCTAGTTTCATATATTAAGAAAGCGGAGTGGTTCGTTCAGCGTCGCCATATTTTACATAGTAAATAAACATATAGTTTAGTACCTGTATGCTGACCATATGGTACTGGTCGAGGGTATCCACCTCCTCGTCGCTGGAGTCGTCGTACCTTCGTCGTCCGGAGCTCGGTCGTGACTTGCGACCAGAACGGGACTTGCTTGATCTTTTGCCTATGTTATATACAATATTTAACTATCATTTATTAGGCGCTTATATACTACAGAAGTTAACAGAAAAATAAGTAGTTTTGAATATGTTTTAACATTAATATAATATGTGGGGTTTTTAGTTGCAAACAAATAAAGGATACAAATACATTCACACTCAAAACAACTATTTATAGAGAGCAGAATAATTTCTATGCGCGTCCAAATCTTCACACACTTCACTGACTAGAATACATACCATATAATATGTAGGCATAACGGAAATTGGGGTATTTTAAGTCGGAATGAGAAAAACACATACACAAATTCAGCATTACTGCTTAACGAATATGAAATAACAAAGTAATGACTTAGTATAGGTACAACAATCAAAATACACATGTAAACACACTGTGTACTTTTAGTCATCTAACAAACATTTAGGACTACAGTAATCAGATACACAATCTAGATTTAGTTTGTTTTGTATCTTACAGAATTGACATAGAGTTGTAGTGAAAACTACGATTGCGTGTTCAGAATCGTCTATATTGAATTGTTTGATCGTAGATCATTATAGATCCCTAGATGGCGTTGTACGCCAATCATAGATCGCGATGTTAAGATTCTCCGGCCGTAGTATATAAGGTCCGAGTGATTTCTATTAAAAAATTTTTGATCAACTGTTGTTTCATTCTACGGTAGTTTATAGGAAAGCTTCTGGTACCATCCCAAACATTTCTGGTCCTTCGAACCGGATAGGCTGACTGGAATCAGCAGCTAAATGAGAGAGTATTTATAATAACTATTTACATCTGTGTGAGTATGTATATATATATGTTAAAATGCTGAGAAGGTAAAACACTACTTAGATATTAAAATGATTGTAAAGCAATATAATTGTACTAACTAATTGAGGTTGTAGGCAAACGTAAACAATGCTATGTAATGTAATGCCTACAGAGTCCTTCGTTTCCATTTCATTCCGCGTCAGTGTAAATTGAACCTTAAATGCACGGTACATAAAGTATACAGACCGTGATGTGTGGTGGCGCTAGCGAAGAGTCGCACAGCGCGCACGGCGGCGCGACAGTTGTAGGGCGTGACGTGCGCCACGTCCCGCACCACCAGCGCCAGCGCCTCGCAGCAGCGCGCCAGCGCGCTCGCGCGGTGCGCCCGCAGCGACACCGCGCCCGTCAGCGCGCCCGCCGCGCCCGACCGCTCACATGATTCGTTCTTTACCTATAATATAAACATGTGAGCTTTTTAGATAAACTTTACGCCTTTTTAAGGCCTTTCCTCATAGTGGTAAGCAGAGGGAATTACCAGCTCAAAAATACGATATTTTCGGAAAGATATGACTTAGTGACCTTTAAAAAACCACTATACCAAATACTTCTAAAGCCTGTAACGCATAACATTTATTTAATTTATAAAGATAAACAAGTCCATAACATTGATATCCAATATAAAAATATTTTAGTGACTTTAACTCAATTAAATTTATGAAATAATTATAAAATTTAAATCTAATCTAAATCGGAATCGGAATAATTTATAATTAATTCTAATATTTCATTAATGAAAATATAGTTTTATGAAAATTTATAAACATCGCCTCTTCCTAAATATTTAATCTGATACTAATAGAATAGCTCTACAATCTAATTTAATGTAATTCCGCGGAAGAGGAGGCGCCGGTACATATGGGTAGCAACTGCCTCTCCGACACAAAAATAACGTGTTGGGTATGTCTTGATAACCATACCCCACGCGCCGTGAAGCGCGCGTGCCATACAAGCGACAAACACCCTTTTGGTCTGCGAGGAGAGCGCCGCGCCTTATATACTGCGCCGCGGAACGAAACCATAGCGCGATTCAGACATTAGGCACAACGCCATCTATCGAACACCACTCTAAACTTTTGGAATCGTATGTACTTTGTTTTTTAGAAAACTTGTAGAATTGGATAATATCGATCGAGGATCGATCGATAAATATTATATTTTAAGTAAGTATGTAAAGTGTAGTTTTAATTACAGTCATTGTCTGCAGTTTGATTTTTTGGTTGATTAACTGTTAGTTGTAGAAGTAACAATTAATCAATTGTTAATTGTGATTTGCTACAATTAACAACTAATTAATCGTTTTATGTATTTAAATAACAACTAACAATCATAAAAGACTACTCTACTGTCTGTAGTTTTGCTATTTTTGGACGGATTGTTTCCAAAATAAATATGCCGTACTTATGACAACAACTTACCAGTATCCACCCCTGTGTCTGAGGAGAATGGGACAGTTCGCTCTCGGACGAGACGCTGGTCGGACGTCTGTCGCTCTCGTCCTCTGAACCTTCCGAGCGACTTGAAGCGGCGGGACCTTGTGGGAAAAATAGCTATTAAATATAATATATTAAATATAATAAAATACTAATATTATATTAGTGTAATACATACTTTCTCTAATATAAATGTAGGCTATAATTACTTATTTCTTCATACTTTGTATCCACCTCGGACTTTATTTAGACTGGGAAATTCGCTACAAGTCACCCTATAAGTGCAATGATATGAGTCGAAATTATGTGTTTTTTTCGAATGAAATGGTAAGTTTATATGTTTTGTTTACAGAATTATTAATATTACACAATATCGTATAAGCTATTATATTTTGAAGCTATATTGAGGTAACTCTCATCAAAAAGCATGTACTGACTAGCTTGTCTTGCGTCGCTGGGCCAGGCGCCGGCGCCGGCGGCGCACAGCAGCGCCAGCAGCACGTCCCACTCCGCCGCGCTGTGCACGTTCTGCGCAGACGTCTTCACTATCTCGTACACGCCGCACGAGATCTGTACAACACAACATGCACGTGTTACTTCAATGTTATTGAACACTAGCTGTTGCCACTGCTCAGCCTTTATTAGCCGTAGCGTGATGTTATATATCCACGATAAATGGGCTATCCAACGCAAAAAATTTTTTTTCTTGTCGGACCAATAGTTCCTGTGATCCTGACTTTATATTATTAGTATAGATACGCTATAAGTTGTAGTAAGAGCACAGAGGATAGCCCCTGTTTAAACTGAGCCGCCCATTTGGGGAAGTCCTATGGAAGAGCTCCACCATAATAACAGTGCTCTGATTGTGTTGTGTACCTGCTGGTGAGTGAACTCATTGGGGACGGAAGGAGTTCTAAAGGATCGGCATGACTGCTCCTGTTGCAGGCGTTTTTAAGCTCGGTAACCATTTGAAGAGATGGTAGTTTGTCACTGTCCTGGTATATAAAAAAGTGCTATTTAGCTAAGCTACTCACAACGTCGGCCTGCTGGTAGAACAGCCTGTAGGGCAGCTGGAACAGTATGGTGAGGTGCTGCAGCACGCTGGGCGCGCAGGCGTCGCAGCGCATGAGTCTGGCCGCCGTGCGCAGCAGCGCCGTGACGCAGCGCCGCAGCGCGCCGCCGCCCCCCGCGCCCCCGCCGCCCCCCGCGCCCCCCCCGCCCCCCGCGCCCGACCACGCCACCACCCGCACTATGTGCGCCCGCGCCTCCTCCCACACCGACAGCAAGCGGTCCCTGAAATATACAATATCATATTTAAAAAAAAAACAAAAGAATATTGGTCGAAATCGCCTTTTTCCTAACTTCATGTTTGTCGTTACCTACAGTCGCGCTTCACCATAGCGCACCTCGGGCTGGACCCGCGAATGTACAGTCAGCAACAAGTAATAGATACGCGTGAAACCGTGAATTCGAGACTGTTCCGTCTCAAAAAAAAATCTATCGTAAGTAATATGAAACAGATTTCGAGACACAATATAAATTTCTGAAAAAATGATGACACTCGAGAATGAAATTGCCACAAACGGTCACCCATCGTTGCTTAACGTCGATGATCGTAACGAACATCTCATTACCACAAAGCTACGAGCCCCTACTATTACGAATGACCTGACCTGTTCTGTATAAGTGTCTGTCCGAGCAACTCCAGGAAGAATATAGTGATGTCTTCTAGGTGCGGGTTCAGTTGTAGACTGTCGGTGTCTGGCGGTGTGCCTGCTGTCACCATCGCGCGGACTAACTCCTGTGAAAATAATATAACACCATTTGTATTTACTAATATTTAAATGAGGTCTCAAGAAGAGTATTGTTATAGTCAAAGTTGACCGAATGAGTTATGGCATTATTCACCAGGAACCATTTACAAGAGGCCTATTACTAAATAATGTTGAATTGTTTAACAATATATCTGTAGATACGTCCTCAATATAGCTATACCGTTCGAGATCAGGTCAAAATCAAAATCAATCAAATGTCTTTTATTGCAATAATGGGTAATACATCAGCTGTTTACATTTAGAATAATAAGTTCGCCACTATCTACCGTACGGCATGCAATACATACAATATAATAATAATAAAATAATTCCAATCCACAATATAGCCATTACAGTTAACTATAAATAAAAATAAAGTATCTGTGATGTCATTACAGTACAATGTCAAACACAGGTCAAAATTATATTTTCTTTTTTGACAAATTCCTTCAACAAGATAATTTATAGAGCTTATATACTGTATACTGGCGGCATAGGACCGTTTGCAGTGGTAAATTAGGTGAGGCCTATGTTCAGCAGTGGACGTCGTTGGGCTGATATGATGATGATGATGATGATATACTGTATTACCTGTAAACTGTCGAGCTGTAAGAACTTGGTCTCAGTGATCAGTAGTCCGGGTAGGTTACATTTAGCGACGCATTCTGTCGCCTCGTCTATCAAGGCCTTCTCGTGCGGTGTTGGAGCACGCATACCTGCAATAAATAATTAACATTATAGTGATTTATTTTTTTAAATATTTAACCAGCTGATGCCCGGGGCTTCGCTCCTGCGGATCTTTGTATGGCCACTACTGAACTCATATTGGTCGTAGCGTGATATTATATAGCATTCCTCGATAAATATGCTATCCAAAGACTTTTTCAATTCAATTCAGCAGTTCCTGAGTTTAGCGCGTTATACCAAACAAACCTTTCCGCTATATAATATTAGTATAGATTAAAAAATATTGATAAATTGAATATATAAAGCTTTAATACACTATATTTTTTATAATAAGCGATGGTGGCTGAATGGATATGGAACCGGCGTGCAAATCATGCAGTTCGAGTTCGATCCCGCCGGCAGTACCAATGTGGATTCCACTTTGTGGAATTTATATGTACTAGTCAAGTGACTTACCATCTGCTAACGGTGAAGGAGAACATCGTGAGGAAACCCACATACCGTAGAAGAAATTCTATGAGTATGTCTGATCCACCAACCCGCACTAGGCCAGCGTGAGTGGATTTTGGCCTAAACCCTCTCAGCTCTCTGGTTAGAGGAGAGGAGACCCGAGCCCTGCAGTGGGACTTAATGGGTTGCTGATGATGATATTTTTTATAAAAATTAATATTTTTTTATAAAAAAAAATTAAAAATAGTCATACAAAAAAAAACGATATTGCGTCAAATCTGATTTAGTTACATCTCTAGTTATGACGTATCTTTTACGCGAATCTAAAAGTATGTTTGAAAATTACCTGTTTCTCCTAGAGCTATGTAAGAATACAAACTGGACAGTAGACCAGCTTCCGAGCCTCTCGTCGCTTCTCTGATGAGAGACACCGTACCGTTCGGTGCCAAGTAATCTTCAGCTTCAACTAGGCACTGGAAAGGATAATATCAGCTTTATACAGTATGAAATAAAGTCGATGTTGCCGTTTCAGGTCGAGGCGCTTACGATACATACTGGTGTGTGCTACCAATACCTGATAGAAGGGCACTACACAAAATGCAACAGAAAATGTAGATATTTGAGATGAAAAAAACACAGACTTTTTTAAAATTTTCTTCTTTACATTGGTCTTTGAAAATATGAAGTAAATCAGCTGGTTTGCAAATTGGAAGGTCATTGACCCGAACTATCTGCGCTTGTAGTTGTAGTTGCTGTAGGTATACTCGTACACTCCCGAGGTGGGTTACCTTGTTCATTATATTGAGAATTCATCCGATCATTTGGCGGTATATAATCAACACATACGCATCTCATAAGTTTTTTTTTTCGAGTTTAAGAATATTCTAGTAGTAATTACCTTGGGCAGTAATCGTCCTATGTACAAAGTTTTGACGATCTCGAGCAGATGTCGCCACGAGTCCCGCACACAGTCGGCGTGTCGGGCGGCCACTGCGCATGCGCGGCGCAGGGCCAGCTGCGCCTTCGTCGACTGACCTAAACTTACACCTGTAGACAATAATGGTGGTTTAATATTTACCAAAAATAAAACTCGAACCGGATTTGTTTGTTAAAACTTGCACTTTTTTGTAACTTTGGAATACCAATCAAAATTTATTTAAATTTGATAGCCTCTTTAGAGATAATGTCTATTCCAATTTCATGAGCCTTTTCTAAAAGCAGTTAAATCGTCACACCAGTGTTTTATTTTTAGCCAAGAAAAACGGGGGTGGAACGAAGGGTGGGGCGGGCGATTAATTTACCGATACTGCACTTGTTACGTCGTTGGTGCAGTACCAGTACGGGGTAAACCGTCTTCTAGTTGATATATATCGTACACACATACCTATAGCGATGTAGTTGGCATGCTGCGGCGCCAACAAGCCAGTAAACTTGCAGAGTGTGAGTATGATGGTGTCGAGCGTGATACAGTCGGGCGGCAGCCGCGCCACCAGCGCCGCGCACCGCTCCAGCCCTGCCCGCGCCTGCGCCGCGCCGCTCGTACTGCTGCGGGATAGACTGCTGTCCTCTAGTTCTTCTGCCGTCGGCGGGGCTGCGCGCTCGAATGCTGCTGACAGTGCTGTCACCTGTATCATGTAATGTAATATTTAATTACCTACTAATTTATGTCTGACGAGTGGGCCAAAATTACAACGTCGTGGCGCCCCGCGATAGCAAATGGAAATCACGGCAGTCCTTGCAAAAGATAGCGAGCTGAGTTGGACCAATACTGCAAAAACTGGTTCACAATAGCTACGGACCAAACAACATGGAAGTCATGTGGAGAGGCCTTTATCCTGCAGCACGCGCCACAAGTACATATAAAGTAGAGTGTACGTACAGTGGGCGGGCAGCACACGGCGAAGAGCCTGGCGTGCAGCGCGTGTGCGGGCGGCACGGCGCAGTAGCGCGCGGCGGGGCCGGCGCCGCGGCGCTGCAGCACGCGCCACAAGTACATATAAAGTAGAGTGTACGTACAGTGGGCGGGCAGCACACGGCGAAGAGCCTGGCGTGCAGCGCGTGTGCGGGCGGCACGGCGCAGTAGCGCGCGGCGGGGCCGGCGCCGCGGCGCTGCAGCACGCGCCACAAGTACATATAAAGTAGAGTGTACGTACAGTGGGCGGGCAGCACACGGCGAAGAGCCTGGCGTGCAGCGCGTGTGCGGGCGGCACGGCGCAGTAGCGCGCGGCGGGGCCGGCGCCGCGGCGCTGCAGCACGCGCCACAAGTACATATAAAGTAGAGTGTACGTACAGTGGGCGGGCAGCACACGGCGAAGAGCCTGGCGTGCAGCGCGTGTGCGGGCGGCACGGCGCAGTAGCGCGCGGCGGGGCCGGCGCCGCGGCGCTGCAGCACGCGCCACAAGTACATATAAAGTAGAGTGTACGTACAGTGGGCGGGCAGCACACGGCGAAGAGCCTGGCGTGCAGCGCGTGTGCGGGCGGCACGGCGCAGTAGCGCGCGGCGGGGCCGGCGCCGCGGCGCTGCAGCACGCGCCACAAGTACATATAAAGTAGAGTGTACGTACAGTGGGCGGGCAGCACACGGCGAAGAGCCTGGCGTGCAGCGCGTGTGCGGGCGGCACGGCGCAGTAGCGCGCGGCGGGGCCGGCGCCGCGGCGCTGCAGCACGCGCCACAAGTACATATAAAGTAGAGTGTACGTACAGTGGGCGGGCAGCACACGGCGAAGAGCCTGGCGTGCAGCGCGTGTGCGGGCGGCACGGCGCAGTAGCGCGCGGCGGGGCCGGCGCCGCGGCGCTGCAGCACGCGCCACAAGTACATATAAAGTAGAGTGTACGTACAGTGGGCGGGCAGCACACGGCGAAGAGCCTGGCGTGCAGCGCGTGTGCGGGCGGCACGGCGCAGTAGCGCGCGGCGGGGCCGGCGCCGCGGCGCTGCAGCACGCGCCACAAGTACATATAAAGTAGAGTGTACGTACAGTGGGCGGGCAGCACACGGCGAAGAGCCTGGCGTGCAGCGCGTGTGCGGGCGGCACGGCGCAGTAGCGCGCGGCGGGGCCGGCGCCGCGGCGCTGCAGCACGCGCCACAAGTACATATAAAGTAGAGTGTACGTACAGTGGGCGGGCAGCACACGGCGAAGAGCCTGGCGTGCAGCGCGTGTGCGGGCGGCACGGCGCAGTAGCGCGCGGCGGGGCCGGCGCCGCGGCGCTGCAGCACGCGCCACAAGTACATATAAAGTAGAGTGTACGTACAGTGGGCGGGCAGCACACGGCGAAGAGCCTGGCGTGCAGCGCGTGTGCGGGCGGCACGGCGCAGTAGCGCGCGGCGGGGCCGGCGCCGCGGCGCTGCAGCACGCGCCACAAGTACATATAAAGTAGAGTGTACGTACAGTGGGCGGGCAGCACACGGCGAAGAGCCTGGCGTGCAGCGCGTGTGCGGGCGGCACGGCGCAGTAGCGCGCGGCGGGGCCGGCGCCGCGGCGCTGCAGCACGCGCCACAAGTACATATAAAGTAGAGTGTACGTACAGTGGGCGGGCAGCACACGGCGAAGAGCCTGGCGTGCAGCGCGTGTGCGGGCGGCACGGCGCAGTAGCGCGCGGCGGGGCCGGCGCCGCGGCGCTGCAGCACGCGCCACAAGTACATATAAAGTAGAGTGTACGTACAGTGGGCGGGCAGCACACGGCGAAGAGCCTGGCGTGCAGCGCGTGTGCGGGCGGCACGGCGCAGTAGCGCGCGGCGGGGCCGGCGCCGCGGCGCTGCAGCACGCGCCACAAGTACATATAAAGTAGAGTGTACGTACAGTGGGCGGGCAGCACACGGCGAAGAGCCTGGCGTGCAGCGCGTGTGCGGGCGGCACGGCGCAGTAGCGCGCGGCGGGGCCGGCGCCGCGGCGCTGCAGCACGCGCCACAAGTACATATAAAGTAGAGTGTACGTACAGTGGGCGGGCAGCACACGGCGAAGAGCCTGGCGTGCAGCGCGTGTGCGGGCGGCACGGCGCAGTAGCGCGCGGCGGGGCCGGCGCCGCGGCGCTGCAGCACGCGCCACAAGTACATATAAAGTAGAGTGTACGTACAGTGGGCGGGCAGCACACGGCGAAGAGCCTGGCGTGCAGCGCGTGTGCGGGCGGCACGGCGCAGTAGCGCGCGGCGGGGCCGGCGCCGCGGCGCTGCAGCACGCGCCACAAGTACATATAAAGTAGAGTGTACGTACAGTGGGCGGGCAGCACACGGCGAAGAGCCTGGCGTGCAGCGCGTGTGCGGGCGGCACGGCGCAGTAGCGCGCGGCGGGGCCGGCGCCGCGGCGCTGCAGCACGCGCCACAAGTACATATAAAGTAGAGTGTACGTACAGTGGGCGGGCAGCACACGGCGAAGAGCCTGGCGTGCAGCGCGTGTGCGGGCGGCACGGCGCAGTAGCGCGCGGCGGGGCCGGCGCCGCGGCGCTGCAGCACGCGCCACAAGTACGCGTCGCGCACCGCTCCCACGCGCTCCGCCGGCATCACCATCTCCTCGCCTCTACAACACACGTACACCTTATAATACAGAAACACCGAAATCGGACTTTGAAAAAAATGGCCACAACTCATCGTGGTCACTATAAAATATTCAATATATGAAATTCGGGTCTTGGCCCTTATAAAAACCTTCACAACACTTTCTGCCAATCACAGAATACAACATTGACTTTGGTGACGATAGACTATTAAAATTGACAAAGTTCGAAATGGCGTATCTTTTTTAATTTCTCTGTTCCATTTTTTCAAACCCATGCAAAGTGGTCTGTCGTACTAACTTGATAGAATGAAACACCGCCTCCAACATGGCCTGATCGAAGTCCCCGGAGCCATTACATCCACGCAGGTTCTTCACAAAGTCCTCGACAGTCATGGGCACGTTCAGTTTCTTAGCGTTGTGATTGTGCTGGTCCATGTTCAACATGATCACGGAGTACGCGAGCCGGAACGCCGCGTCTGTGTTCGCGAACGGTTCGCCGTTCGTACTCTGTAATAGCGAAAAATTTATAAATGACTGTTGATATTAGATCTTTAATAAATAAGATAAAAATATCATTTCGTCTCATTAATAGAATAATGTTTTATCGTCAAATAAATCAAACATGACATTATTATAAATCCGACATTTAAAACCGTAAACTATCGATTCTTCTTCTTATCGTGTGGGCTTGAGACAGACCCTGGTGTTGAAATTTATCAACTCGCCTAGAAGCCTTCCAACTTGACTTAACGAATATCATATTAAGCGATAACCTGGACCAACGGCTTTACGTGCCTTCCGAAGCACGGTCGAACTATCGATTGATCTAATTTGTATTCTTTTCTTTTTTGTCTATTGCGCAAGAATACGTCTCCTGGGTGTGCAAGTAAGCTGTGCGCGTGGTACATACATGCCACCGCTCGGCGAACCTCTCCATGACGAGGAAGATGAGCGGCGCCTCGCCGGGCAGGCGGAAGGTCTCCAGGTACAGGCGCAGCGCCTGGTCGATGCGCAGCCCCTGGTAGTCGAAGCTGTCGGCGAACGCGCCCAGCACACTGGAGCCTGCCTCGCCTTCATCTCCTCGAGACGAACGCTTGCAGATGTAGTCGCCTGATAACAACAGTATACCTTTGAAGGTTCCCCACTATATTAAGGTGTATCCAAACAGCGCGACAAACATGTTTGAAGGACTACCGCATGTAGCTGCCACACCATTAAGTTGTGCCAAGCTGTATGAAACTGAGAATTTTGTGTTCGTTACGATTGAGCAGCAAACTGAATATTGCTATGAAACTTGACTATTTAGCGTCTTGAACTGTCACGATGATTCCGTTAATGTAACAAAAGTACGGTTAGCAACAAAAGTAGATGAACAAATCCAAAATTTCAAAACGCATGCATAGCGTAGCATACATAAATAACTTAACAAAACTAACGTCTATTTTTTTTGCATCAGCAACCCATTAAGTCCCACTGCTGGGCTCGGATCTCCTCTCCTCTAACTAGAGAGCTGGGAAGGTTTAGCCCATAATCCACTCACCCTGGCCTAGTGCGGGATGGTGGATCAGACATACTCATAGAATTTCTTCTAGGGTATGTGGGTTTCCTCACGATTTAAATTACGGACGTTTGTTTTGTTTGTTTAGCGACTTTTGTTGCTGACTGTACCGCATGGGCGTTGCTGATTTCAATGATGCTGCGCTGTTGCTCTGTCAATGTACATAATTATAAATCTGAACTGTATACAACACGCACGTTACCGGTGCATTTCGTCGACACAACGCATGCGTAATGGACAAGACCCTGGTAGACGAAGCGGAGAGCGAGTACTGCGCTGCTCCTTGCAGTATTTTCAATAATATCTAATGAAATTGTTAGCGGTTTAAATCATTTGGATTGTTTTGAATGAAAAAATGTATCTTCTCCTTATATCGCTTGTCCCGTCTTTCTCTTCACTACTGACGACAAATGTATGAAAATATACACATAGTATATATAATATACTAACCAATCATCTTCTTGTCGAGATCAGGGTTCTCTCTAAGGAAGATGGCGACTTGGTGCGGGTCGAGCGGAGTGCTCAACACGCCGTGCTCTTGTAAGAACTCGATGCCTCGCTCCGGCTTCTGATTGAACAGCTCTGTGCCTTGCGTCACCCACTGCGACACATCATATCTTTTATTGATTTATTTGTATATACCAGGGGTGGTCAACCGGTCGATCGCGACAATGCAAATTAAAGTGTAAAGCTATAAAAAAAATACAATCGAATTGAGAACCTCCTCCTTTTTTGAAGTCGGTTAATAAACAACATACTTGTATACGAACAGTATACTAAACAGTATACAGAACAGTGCATATACAGTATGTATATTTTTTATTTAAAATTTCAACATATATAGTACCTAAAGGTGAAGTTCCTGTAATCACGGTAATGGAACTCCGCGTGGGCGGACCCGCAGCCAACAGCTAGTTTATGATAAAATTTATAATATAGAACGATATCCGCTAAGGTCACTTATAAACACAAGACAAACTTATTTTAAGCATACTTGTCAGTCTGGATTTGTATGAAATTTGGCTAACAGATAGATTATAGTCTGGCATAGAACTATTTATCGGGCGGACCCACGGGCGGAGGCTAGTAAAAAAATAAATAACTTACCTTCTTCATATTTTTTATATTATCCAACTCCGCTTCCGAAGGTAAATCCGTCGTCGGTTTATGTCTGCCCGTTCTTCCTCCACCAAAGTACTGACTGATATCATGCGTCACATGATCAGACACAACAGACACGTCATCCAGTCCACCCAACTCCAGCGACACGTGACCTCCTCTAAAGTCCCTCTCTTTCTCCTCCTCCCCATTCGGTATCTCTATCTCACTCTTAACTTCCTTCGTTTGACAACCCATTTCTATAGCTTCTATAATCGTCATCAACGCTTCTAATGATAATGAATGTATGTTATAAGCTGTTGAAGACACTACGTTTTTAGATAATAATTTAGTTAATTCTTCGAATATATTTAGACAATACACATCACAGTCATAATTTAGGTACAGTTCAGCACATAGGCCTGGTATTCTAAACATTTGAGCTAGACTTTCGAGAGCTAAATGGTGTATTTCCTTCAGTTCATAAATAGCTTTACTAGTGTCTGCCGATATGATTTCTATTATTTTCTTGAAGAACGCTTCCATTTGGAACTTGAGGTGTGGACGTAGAGCTTCGAATAGTAGGAACGAGACTTGTAAGTCGAGAGCGAATATTGATATTCTCTCTGTACTTAGTAGCTGTAACAATAAATAAATACATATTTGGTATGTTTTTAAACAGCGCCATCTAGCTCAAAGTAAGTATATATTTCTAAATCTATACAAATAAATAAATTTGGAGTGTCTGTTTGTAATATTAAAATAACCGTTTTTTACTACATGCATATGAATGTATATATACGGTACATATACCAAAATAACATTTTTTTAAATTTTTGTCTGTCTGTCTGTATGTTTGTTCCGGCTTATCTCTGGAATGGCTGGACGAATTTTGACGGGACTTTCACTGGCAGATAGCTGATGTAATAAGGAGTAACTTAGGAGTAACTACTTTTATTTTAGAATTCCACGCGGACGAAGTCGCAGGCTGTGCCTACTAGTACACAATTTTATCAGTCAATAAAAGAATTTGTTTTTATCGCTCGCTGTGGCGAAAATTAGGTGAGGAGGCCAATGTCCAGCAGTGGACGTCATTTTGCTGATATGATGATGGTGATGAATACACAATAGAAACAGTTTATTTTTCCATATTTTGCTTTGTGGTGTGAAGAATGTCTTACATAGTCAAATTTAAAAAAAAACATTTACATAAATAAACCATATAGAATACATATGTGGTAGAATATTATTATTATAATATAGTCAACTTTAACATAACCACATATCAATACGGTCAATGAAATACTAGAAAAACTACAATAATGTCAATGAAATACTAGAAAAACACCCAAACTCCGAAACAAACATTTGCAAATCATACAATTATTAGTTCCCGATCGAACCCGAGACCTCATAGTTAATTTATAGTTAGTTTATCTATCACCAGCAACTGCACACTGCTGGACTCGGGTCTCCTCTCCTCTAACTAGAGAGCTGAGAGGGTTTAGGTCATAATCCACTCACGCTGGCCTAGTGCGGGTTGGTGGATGAAACATACTCATAGAATTTCTTCTAGGCAATGTCGGTTTCCTCACGATGTTTTCCTTCACTGTTAGCAGATGATAAGTCACTTGACTAGTACTTATAAATTCCACAAAGTGGAATCCACATTGGTACTGCCCATCGGGACCAAACTCAGACCGCGTGATTTGCACGCCGGTCCCATATCTATTCGGCCACCATCGCTTCAGTTAGTTTATCTATACTAATATTATATAGAGAAAAGATTTGTATTTTTGTATGTAACAAATAAACTCAAAAACTACTGGACCGATTTCAAAAATTCTTTTGCCATTAGATAGCTACATTATCACTGAGGAACATAGGCTATATAACACCACGCTACGGCTAATAGGAGCTGAGCAGTGGCCAAATAAAGAACAACGGAAGAGAGGCTCCGCGCGACTTTTACCCCAATATTACAAAATACGGACTAAGCATTAAACCCGGTTTAAATTCACAACTTTGACACTAAAACAATGGCTTATGTCAATTTAAACCTGGTTTAATACTTAGTCCATATTTTTTGATAAGGGGGCTTGTGTTTAAATAATTTCAAATAATTGAAATATGACTGAAAGATTTGTTCAAAAAGCAGTTTAGAATATGATGAAAAGTACTTACACTCAACAAATTCCTACACAGCGGGTCTTTGACGAGGTACAGTAGCGAGGGGTACTTGGCTAACTGATCAGCCGACACCTCCAGAGCCGTGCTGACCAGCGATAGGCCCAGGTGCACCATACCTGACGTGTTCTGACTGTCCAGCGGGTTGCATAGAGATATTAGGAACCTGTCGGCATAATAATTATATAGGATGTTACAAAATTCACTCAAGATTTAAAGTTAGAAAAAACACACCTTTTCTTGTAGTTTTTTTATTAAATCATCATAGATACTTGAATAAATGATTTTATTATTATGTCTCTTTTTTCACGGCTATACTTCTCTCTAAGGGCAGAAGTATACCCGGTCTTTTTGGAAGGCTTACGCGGGGACACAGGTCCAACACGCAGAGGCCCTTAAAGTATTTTAATTTAGAATGGGATTAGACACTTACCGCCGCCATATCACAGCTATGATATATATCCGCCATAGCACTATTGTACTACAGCTATGATATTATTATTATTATTATAAGTATACAAGACAGGTGATGGAAAATACAGCACGGCATACTGTATATTTTCTCCTATGCATTTTATTAAATCTATACTAATATTATGAAGCTAAAGAGTATGTTTGTTTGAACACTAAGATCTCAGGAACTACTGATCCGATTTGAAAAATTCTATTATTGTCAGATAGACCATTTATCGAGGAAGGTTATAGGCTATGTAACATCAAGCTACGGCCAATAGGAGCTACGCAGTGGCCAAACAAAAGCGACGGGATCGAAGCCCCGCGCGACTTCTAATCGACATATAGCATATCATTCGATATTAAGTCATAATTAGTCATTCTGTATCTCTTTAATATGACAGTCACGCTTAAATTGACCACTTTATGGTACTTTCCATAAGGAATCATAAAATCATTCCGAATGGGAAGTTTGTTTTTATTCATTCCCACTCACTTTTATTAATTCTGATTTTTGCTACAGCATTTCAGGTTCAGGAGTCATAACGATGATGATGATGATGGCTTGAGTTTGAGCACATACCTGAACAGTTCCCTGACACACACAAGTCCGTAGGGCTGCAAGTTGGCGTCCTCCTGCGGCGTGAACCTAATCCCGCGGTGGTTCACGTACTCCAGGGGCTTCGGTTCGTTGTCACCGCTGTCTGGGGCCGGCTCTGACGGCGGCTCCACTGTCTCCAACATGTCTGGGTCTGGAACTTCCTCTGGAAATAAAGAAGACTATAATTGCTTAACAGGAATCTTAATAGCCAATAAAGTGAGAGATGAAAATGTCTAAATAGATGTAAATGGTATCATATTATTATATCGTATATTCATTTAATCAAAAACATATATAAAATCGTATTACCAATAAAAATAATAATCTACTACATTCACACAGCGCCATCTAGTACCAAATTAAGCAATTATATCTGCTTGTGTTATGGGTACTAAACAACTGATATACTACTTAAATTATTTTTTTTTTGGTAAATTTATATTATAGATAAATTACACCCAGACACAGAACAAACCTTTATGCTCATCACACACAGATTTGTCCTGGGTGGGGATCGAACCTACGACCTCCGGCATCAGGGTCACTAACCACTAGACCAACAGGCCATGTTTTGATAGTCAAATGCATAAGACTTAATATTAGAGGAGTGGGGAGAGGCAGCCAACCACCCGCCTTTAGTGCGTAAACGCAGCAAAAATATGCATAAAACAATTATTTAATGACACATAGGTAAGTGTGTATAATAATTTAATTACACTAATTTTGTAAAGACGAAAGTTTGTGAGTGTGTAAATTTGTTACTCCTCCACGCTCAAACGGCTGAACCAATTTTGATAATTGAAAATAATAAAAATGTGTTTTTGTCCCATTTGAAACTTAACTCTAAGCAATCATTACTACATATTGGGATCTTTTATATATAAAAAATTCATATAGTCCTGAATATACTAGACCTAAATAAACACGACCTTAACACTAAAGTTAAAAAATGGCTTTTACAAAAAGACTATGCAAGTACGGAATCACTACTGAAATACATCCTCTAAATTCTTATGAAAACACGCACCCAAACACACGCACATACACAAATACACACTCTACACACAATCGCCCTTCAAACACTCATACACTGACACCCACACTATAAACACAAAGAGTCAACACTACTCCTAATTTAACTTTATTTGTTCTAATGGCAGAACCCTGTCTCTTATGTTACAGGTTTTTACCTAGTTTAAGAGGCAGAGTCAATATTTGAATGTACATAGATACTAAGCCCACATTGTACTGAAGAAACAAGTTACACAGGTTTTTATATACGATATACGCGGGTAGACGTCCCTGAGATCCGAGACCTGAGATGGAAGAGCACTGCACACGGAATGGCAGGGTCGCGGGTTCAAGTCCCGTCGTGGGTTTGAATTTTTCCATTACTTGTTTAGCATTTATATAAAAATGTTAAACCAAAGCGATGGAAATTGCTTAATATTTAATGTAAATATTGAGTTTCTACTTTCATTACGATATTAACCTACCTACAATGGAGGAATATCGTCCGTAGGTTTCTGTAACGAGCCACGGTGATAAGTAGAAAAACGTTGTCATGACGTCATCATGCTAACAGGTAATGGATAAATTCGATCTCAGGGACGTCCACCCGCGTAGCTCAGATGGAAGAGCACTGCACACGGAATGGCAGGGTCGCGGGATCAACTCCCGTCGTGAGTTTAAAATTGCTTAATATTTAATGTACACAGGTATCTTGTTTCTTCATCAAACTGAAGCTGTACAAGTTTATCTTATTATTATTATATTATCTGTTGTCCCTCACCTTCTTTAGTCTCGACATTCCCATCAGTAACATTGTCCACGACCTCCTCAGTGCCGTCTGAACTGACGCACTTCTCAAGCAGCTGCGTGATGGAAGTGTTGCCGTTCGCAGCCAGGTCCATGGACGAGTGGCGGCCATGCTTCTTCACAGGACTCTTCAGTTCCACCGGCTCGATAGTTATCTCCGCTTCGTTTATTAAGTTTTTGTCTTGACTGGAGATTTGAAAAACAATGAGTTTTTATTTTAATAAGTTATTTTAAAGTGCCTAAGCCTCGGGCCGCGTAGAGGTTTCTAAGGGTTCGATCCCCGGATAGAAACAAATATTTGTATTTGTTAATATGAAGGAAAACTCTGTCAGTAATTCGAAATATGTAGATTCGCTAAGTTAACGATGTAAATAATTAATTCAATTAAGCTCTTATCGAACAAAAGTTGGCAAAAAAAACGCTTTTTATAAACTAAATGCTAAACGCTTGTTTTATTTAAGAAATAATTCACACTTTAGCATCACTAACTCTAAATTATATTAAAAAGCTGTATAGCTTAACTAGAAGTCGCGTCGGGCTTCACTCCCGTCGTTCTTTATTTGGCCACTGCTCAGCTCTTATTGGCCATAGCGTGATGTTATATAGCCTTCCTCGATAAATCGGCTATACAACACTAATAGAATTTTTCAATTTGGACCAGTAGTTCCTGAGATCCTAGCGTTCAATCAAACAAATAAATTAAATCTACAGCTTTATAATATTAAAGATAGAAGGTTTATGCAATGATGGTGAACTAAACGTACCTCAGTCCAATATCAGTTTTAACATCACTGTCAGGTTCTGTCACTTCTGTGCTGATGGTGCTCGGCTGTTCGTTTACAGGTGACTTTCTCTCTAAGGAATTAGTTCCTGGAACAATTTATTATAATTTATAATCAAATAGTAAAATTTATATTAGACCTACGTCCAGCAGTGGACTGCAATAGGCTGAAATGATGATGAAGATTTTAGATTTAAGCATAGATTTATTATTTATACCTTAGATTTAAGTATTGTATTGTGGCATTAGGTTTCCTGTCAGGATAATATGTATTAAGATTAAATAAATATTTTTTATTGGCTCTTCCCCTTTCCCCTAAATGTTAATTACGTGCTTGTGATTTCCCTTCCATAGGCTATGGTAACCGCTTACCATAAGACGGGGAGTATGCCTGTTTGAAATATAAAAAAAAGATATTCTAAAGAACTTGGTACATGATTATAGTAAATTATAGATTATAGTAATAGGAAGTGTATACGACTGCTGTGCAGGAGGTCCCAAGTTCGATTCCCGGGTCGGGTGAAAATGGTATTGGGTTTTTCTATCATGAAATTCCAGTATTAAGATTTTCCCGGAGTTTGGTAAACAATGTTCCCGGTTGATGACAATAGGCTCGCCCCCTATTTCATGGGACCAAACATAGTTGGTGAAATGTAGATGTGACACACCTCTGCCTATCCCTTTTGGGAAAAAGGTGTGATGCTATGTTATGTTTATTATTATTTTATCTTATATACACCTAAAAATTACTCTAGAAACCAATTTTACTTCGTTTTGTTACTAGAAACAAAACCCTAAAATAAATACCCGTCCTGTCAGTCAGTAAAAATACCACTTCAAACAAACACAAGAGCGAAGAGTTTAGAGTGGTGTTCGATAGATGGCGTTGTGCCTAATGTCTGAATCGCGCTATGGTTTCGTTCCGCGGCGCAGTATATAAGGCGCGGCGCTCTCCTCGCAGACCAAAAGGGTGTTTGTCGCTTGTATGGCACGCGCGCTTCACGGCGCGTGGGGTATGGTTATCAAGACATACCCAACACGTTATTTTTGTGTCGGAGAGGCAGTTGCTACCCATATGTACCGGCGCCTCCTCTTCCGCGGAATTACATTATATATCCAGTTTATTCAAATTAAAAATATGAGCTAGTATTTTAGTTTTTCTGTTAAACATAAAAGCCATTTATTTAATCTAACGCAATAGTTTTCACACATAATATCACCCTACTATTATCACATCGTAATATTAACCCAAAATTCAAAACAAACATACCTCTTATTGCCCCGAAATACCTCGGAGCAGTTCTTTAATACTTATTTTTGGATTTGTATTTTTCATGTGAATAGTATACTTGTACGATTGGATGAGTAATTAACATTTTAATAATACAATACCATTTCAAAGAAGCCATTACGAATATAATAACAAAATTATTCGCCTCTGCTAGTTTGTAAATATATTACTTAAATATTTTTTAAACAACTCACTGTTAAGAGTAGCGGCACTCTTCTTCTTGCCGGTCTTCTCTCTCTTCTTGAGCGAGAGACCGACAGAAGCGAAACTGGCTGCGTTGTCTTCTGGAGGGAACTGCGGCAGGCGCATGAAAATCAGCTGCGTCATGTCACGGAGACATTGTTCTGCGTTGCGTCTTAACAACTCTATAATTAAAGACACAGTATTAATAACTAGTTTTCGCCCGGGTGGAGTAGTGTTTCGAAGACCCCCTTTTTTAACTTTTCCATTCTTTTCTCCTCACAAGAACCTTCCTTGTAGTTCAAAAAATATTTTAAATATATTGCCATTTTCGGGTTTTGCTTTTAACAACACAGTTAGTGATTCATTTTTATGAGTATATTATTTTTAAAAACAATACACAAATGTGTATTGGAAAGTGATATACCACTTTAAAAATATTGAATTTTAAATTTATTTGTTAATAACACATTGATGGCAATTAGAAAACATGCTTATACCCCAGCCAAATGTAAGTGGATACTATAGCATATGACCGCCTGCAACACTAGAAGAGAATCTTGGCTTATTATTATTTTTGGAGATAACTTATTTTAATAATGCACTGATAATATAAAAGATAAAGCTACAAGTTTGATTACATACCTGTAAGTCTTGTCTCGAAACATATTCTAAAACAGCTGAGCATTATCTCACAAACACTCTCGTCTGTCAACATGGCACCCTCGGGACTCAACATCAGTGTTCTAAGTACCTGAAAAAAGAATTAAATAACATTACAATTAATTTAAAAATTCCATCCTAATTTTCGCTAACAAATAGAATAGCTACAATATAGATTATCATTCTTTATGTATAAAGGAATATATTTAGTGTTCAGGGAAGGACATCAAATCCATCATTGATCTGAATCTGAATGATGGATTTTGCTAAGGTAAAATAGAAGCGATGACAGATGGTGGATTCGATTCTGACTAGCACAACCAGAGTAGCTTATTTTTATTCTTATTGGTGGAATTTATTTTTGGGAAGTGACTTACCATCTAGAAAAAATTCTAAGAATGTGTAAGCACTACAATAGGTAATAACTAGCAAAAGATAACATACCTGTAGAATCTTCATAAGAACAACTCCATCGGACGAGTGGTCTGTGCCGACGAACCTGGCATGTGTGACTGCATCAGCTATGTCCTCAACTGTAGCAGGCACGCTCGGGTGTGTCGGGTCTGGGAGTATAAATTATACATTATTTTTTACTTGCTTTCAACTGCAGGTTCTATTTTATGGTCTATGAATTAACTGAGTATCATGGTTTTAACCTTTTTTTTTTTACCTCTTTACCATATCCCAAATCATAATCATTTGAATTTTTTTTTAAATATTGATTAAAATAGTGACCTGAGTTTCTTGCCAGCTTTACTCAATGCTCCATCTTGCCAGAGACCAGGTCTTAGGTAAATTGTTGACACCTTTTTGAAGATCATAAGTATCATATACGTGATCTATATCTATAAACAACTTTTGATTATTTGAGAAAGAATTCTCAGTTCTAATCAGTGTTTTGATAAATAAATTCACGGACAATACTTCTAGTTATTCTATAAAAATCAAATCAAAGTAAACCACAATAATTCAATTTGATAAAAAGAAAAATTAATATTATTAATATGCCAAAGTTATCTATCACCTTGACTGTTATCATAATAAAATTATAATATTGTTACATCAAGTTCAACTCTGGCTTCCTGTGTGCATACATAATCAACATGCCACATTCACATTGAATGCATACTAGTATGCCAGTAGCAGTGGTGTAACTATAGGATGGAAAACCAGCCAAAATGCTATGGGGCTCTAGACCCGAAAGGGCCTCAAGAACACCTACACTACCATTTTTTATTAAATTTTGTAAAAATGTAGATTTACTAAAAATTACATTATCTTTGTCATATCTCTTGGGAAGGCCTATGTCCAGCAATGGAAATCCTAAAGCTGATAGCATGACGATCAGGAATAATTTGTGTTGTATTTATACAGCTAAAATGTCACTCTCTTGCGAAGGACTACCTCCACAGGAAATGATGATGTGAATGTCACTAAAAATTACCAAACAGTTTAACAGACTCACCAATTAATCCATAAGATAAAAACTTGTGTATAGCAGAAAGTGCCAGGCTAGTAACTGGACCAGTGGTCTCCTTGCTTCTGATTACTTCTAGGAAGGGGCTTAAGTACGTAGCGGGGTCCAGCAGACGCAGATCTTCCACTTGATTCAAGATCGTCTTCAGGTCTTGGAATGTACGCATAAGTACGTCGTATTCCTCGTTTGGAAACGAATGTGAGCCCCAACGGGTACTTCGTCGCATAGCAGTGACGAGCATAGCCATCTCGCCCTGCACGACAAAGATTCCATTTCCCGGTAAAGACATTTTTCTGATTTATCTGACTAAAACTGGTCAACATCAACAACTTGTTAAACTTTATTTTTCTAAGCTTGTATTGTAAACTACATATTTAAAAGCGAAACTAATATGGTACCACACTTCACAATATAAATTTTATTTTCAAATTCACAAATTCTGCCGTAAAATTAACGAAAATCAATGAAAATTCACAATTTGATTAACAGATTCCATCACGATCATGTTGACGTTTCAGAATTTTAGTTTGTCTACTTGCCACTAGATGACGATAGGGGAAATAGAGGTGAGATGACATACTATTTGGATCAGACAGCTGTTTAATCGAATGACAAAAGATAGTTTAGTCGATTTTAATTTTTTCTCCAATGAATCATTGCCAGTTCAAGGAACTGGGCCATTATGAACTTTTTATTTTGTTTTATTATATTGGTAATATTGTTGAGAAAGATGGTTGACTGTCGTACATTTTTCTGACAAAATTTTGGAAAACTAACTCTTTTTGTTATTTTGGTCGTTCTAAACTTAGTGTTTTGCCATCGTATGTAATTGTAAGTTCCTTAGATTTTTCTTTACAGCCTTTTGGCACCGTTGCACGTCTCCTGTAAAGCAAACGTGATGAATGTGCGTTGTCACGCGTGCAATGGCTCTCGACACAGATTGACATTTTATTCTTTTTGTGTTAGTGCGGTTATTCTTACCACATGTATCTTGTTACGTATTGCAGGCGGTTACATTGAGTCGTGAAGATGGTGAAGAAAAAGAGACAAAGTGATCCTGGTGAGAATGGCGATGAATCAACGGAATCTTGCGACGAGAATGTCAAGTCCGCATGTCCTCACGTCGCCAAAGCAGTTGACCTCACTCGGCTCAAGAAGGCACTTAAAACTGGAGGCTTCGAGAAAGAATGTTCTGAGTGCAAGAAATCCTCTAAAAACGAGGTGTCAGACCCCGACTATGAGGAGGATCTATCTTTGTGGATGTGTTTGCGTTGTGGCTCGCAGTTGTGCGGTCGAACACGCAACAAACACGCACTGAACCACTTCAACACTCCTCACTCAGACTGCCATGCACTCACTGCTAACACCACCACATGGGATGTGTACTGTTACAACTGCAACAATGAAGTTACAGCTTCCAGTGCTAAAAAGCTCCATGAATGTGTGGAATGGCTGAAGAAGCAAGCTGTGGCAGGTGGGAATGCTAAATCCCTGCCTCCAATAGAATTACCATTTAATTCAGATCCTAAAATTGACATACCTACTATAGAAACTATAATTAAAATAGATCCTTTGTCTAAAACAAAGGATAAATCAATGCTGAATTTGCCAAGAGTAAGAGGGCTCACAAACTTAGGAAACACTTGCTTTTTTAACTCTGTCATGCAATGTTTGGTGCAGACACCTTATTTATTACAAGTGCTTCAAGAAATGGCTAATCCTGGAGAGAGATTTACTCTCCCTGGTGGTAAACTGAAGCTGAAGCCTGATGGAGATGATGGAAAGGAAGTAGAACTGCCTCCTATTACTGGACAACTAGCTGAATGGGGCCCCTTGACTCGTACACTGGCTGAAACTTTAAGTGAATTGCAAGCAGGTATGTAACTTTATTATTTTAAAATTTAGGAACAAACATTTCTAATAATAATTGTGACTTTTGCATGTCTTTACAATAACAAAGAATGACAAACAATTCAATTACTCCATGATAAATAATTTACAATGGCGATAACTATTGTCATATAAATTTGCATCAGTGCTACTTATAATGACAAAGAAGTGCTTAATATTTGAACTAAACAGTACATTGTTAAATTATGTTATCTGTATGGTATAAAGTATCATGTTAAAATTAAATAATAGATACTGTATTGAATAATCAGTAATTTGAAGTAGTTCATGCTTCATTTTATCTACTTCATATTTAAATATACAATAAATAGTACATAAAATTATATTTATATGGCCAGTATTCTTCTTTACCTATTAACAATAAAAATCATATAGTTTAGAATAATATGCATACAAAACAATAAAGAAATCAAAACATAAAACTGAGACAACATAGTGCATAATGCAATTGTTGCAAGAACAACATCAAGGTTACACTGTTAATTTGTGCAACTGTAATGTACAAAGATTGCCAAACATATTTGGTTATTTAAACAAGTTTTGCAATATGGTATGCCTGTTTTAATTTAGCAACATGTCTATTTACAAGAAAAGGATAAAGGAACCCATTAATAGTGCTCTATAATTAACAAAGTAAAGTAATAAAATCTTTAAAAACACAACATAGTTCGTAAAATTAAGGCACAAAATATATGCAGTGCATTGTTAGTGGACTGACAAACATTTTCAGGGTTATAATAATAAGATACACAATTATCTAGCCATGTAGTTCATTTACATGGCTCATCATTGAGATTCTTTGTACAATTTTGAGGTTTGAGGTTTCTTTATTACTATTGTTTAATACCAACGACAAAATTTGTAAGTCCGCTAAAAGTATATTTTCGATTCTGTATTTTATTTGAATCTTTGTAAGTAAAGTTAAAAAGTTGGACTAATTTCCCTCTTTTTTATATTTAATTAATATTGGGACCTAAGTTTATGAGCTATCACCCTGTACGAAGGCGCAATAACCTGTCTTAATACAGGTTAATCTTTTAATGTCTATCTGTCAGGAAACACACATCCATAACCACTTCCATGTTTACAACAGTTTGTTTGAACTGTAGTACATTGAGCATGATTGGCACTACTCATTTGTTTATTATTAGCAATAACAATGCTTATTGTACTCTACTAGTCTAAGATAGAAATATTTAAAAAATGTGTAAATAGCCAAGTTATTTCAAGATTGTGTTGACATAAAGAGTTTATTGCTAAGATTATTAGGATAAATAATTAGGGAATATATATTTTCAGAAGTAGACTTTTAGAAGGGACAGTACCTCCATTTTACAGAAGATGGTAGCCATAGCAACACTACTTGTGTGTTAGGTTTCTGAGTAGTGATCTGTAGTTGAATGAGGGAAGGAATTTTGGCTGGAGTTTGTTTGTTAAGTTGTCAACACTACACTATTTTGGTTTAAATTAAACAAGGTTGTGTTTCCTGCATCCTTGTCACTGGCTGATGTCCATGTTTTTTTTCTTGTATATTTTATATTTTGCAATCAGTCTGGCTGGTTGACTATGATCATATTAAAGCTGTTAATATAATGATGAACATGCTAAAGTTTTAGCTAAAATAAGCTTTGTGGTATCCTCCATGTTAAAATGTTATGTTGTCTCCATGTAACCAGTTGCCAACCAACTATTATAGGTTGCCTATATTTAGCCAGTGACCTGAATTCACACATGTACTGCCCACATACAGCTCAAGTCTGGAGATTTAAAATTATTTTTGAAGCATTTTTAATGCGAGTTATCAAGAAGACAGTGATTGATCTGCACTGATTATCTGTTGTTTATGATGTTTAATAGTCTTCTACTTTTTTTTTAAAAAATTTAGTCTATTTTAGTCTTAGTCTTTAGCTTGTTATGGCAAATGATAATTTACAAAACAATGTTAATATAATTTGATCTTTTGTAAGTGTTTATAAGTCTACACAACAGTATATTCTAATCATATTGTGCTAAATATGGTACAATATGTGTGTTATCTTTGTATGCTACTTACTTAACTATCAAGTATTTTGACAGTGCTACAGATAGCAATAGAGCTGTGTGAACTTGATTTTATCTTGTGTGAAGGTAATTCTAATGTAATTATTACCAGTGAGAGACTGGTAATAACTACATTAGAATTTATATTGTAATTATTACCAGTGAGAGACTGGTAATAATTACATTAGAATTTATATTTTTCAATACAGTAAAATTCCACACCCTAGATACAATCGAAATTTTACAAAAGTAGTAACAACATGGGTCTTTATGTAAAGTTATGCTGTTTTAGATGTGTAACTGTCCCATCATATTTAAATAAATAGCTCACACAGTAACAGTACTTATCCTTTGATAATAAATTTTAAGTTGTTTACTATGTATGAGTAGGTTTCCTCTTCTAGTAAACAATAAATAATTCAATTTTGTATTAATATTTATTCTATAAACACTGTTAGGTTAGACTTAGACTAGAAATCTACGCACAGTAAATCTGCACCACCTTAGGTTGACTGGTAGAGAATGCCTCTGGCATTAAGTCAGCCTTAATATGTTTAATTTTTGTATTTTAAGTAAAAATAAATATAGGCACTTGATGCAAGGTTTCTAGCATTTAACATTAACTGGGCATAATACCAGGCAGATATAAATCAAAGTATCAAGAGTTTTAACACTGCAGTCCACAGCCCTGCGCCACTAAGACACCAATAAGAGGGGCCTGGATTTCTTGTCAGCTCTCCTCAAGGCTCAACCTTGTCAGCTAACTGACCTTTGCTAATGAGCTGATCGTGTCCGTTTAATTGGGTGACGAT
Source organism: Laspeyria flexula (assembly GCA_905147015.1). Classification (NCBI taxonomy): domain Eukaryota; kingdom Metazoa; phylum Arthropoda; class Insecta; order Lepidoptera; family Erebidae; genus Laspeyria; species Laspeyria flexula. The sequence continues at coordinate 1,520,172 of LR989964.1, read as the reverse complement.
TTTATTTTGGTGTGAATTTATAGAAACGTGGATTTTTAGGGTTCCGTACTTCAAAAGAAAAAATGGAACCCTTATAGAATCATTCCATGGTCCGGCTATCCAGCCAGCCAACAGACAGATGTCTGTGATGTCTGTCACACTGAAATTAATATTAAATACTTTGATTTGCAATCCCTTGGAGCAGTAAAAAAACAGTTCTAAGTAATTGCAATAAAAAATACAGCCGTTTATGCTCAATTTTTGATGCATATTTGGACGATCGCAAAAGTAAAAACCTATAGGAAACTTTCCGTTGATCTAGAATCATGAAATTTGGCAAGAAGCCACATCAAGTTGCAGAAATAAAGGAAAAAACCGAAAACCGTTATATCACTGAAATATATATGAGGTGTTATCTTATGGTACGATGTCTACTCTCGTAGCATAGTTTTTTCCCAACTGACATTACATAAAAATGTAGAGTGCCCCTACATGACATGACATGAGGACTTATTCTTACTTTCCAAGCTGGCGCAAACGTTATCCCTGACATAACCGTTGTACAGCAATACGTATTAAGAATTTTTTTTTTTTTGCGAACTTTATTGCACAAAATACAATGTAAGTGTACAAAAGGAGGGCTTAATGCTAAAAGCTTTCTCTACCAGCCAACCTTTGGGTGATGCAGAGATGAGAACAAGTAGGTGCAGAGTTAGAAAACATGTAAGAATGAAAATAATAAAAGGAATTATAATAGTCATAATATTAAGTACTTAAACAAATACATTATTATATAAGATTACATGCACTGAACATTATTACAAGTATAAGATTACATGCACTGAACATTATTACAAGTATAAGATGCAGCCCTGAGTTTGGCGTTTCTATACTTCTTGTATACACGTAATGTTTCTGAATAACACGATAATTATACCCTTCGTTTGCATGCATGTTTCCTGCTGCTTACATAAGGCACAGGAAACGTGTATGCTAAAATAAACTGCTAAATAATGGTCACACATTAGCTTTACCCGTGTGAATTGTTAATGCTTTTCTCGTATATATGTTTTTTTTTATTTAAAATTGGTATGCCTATGGGTACAATGTAGCGCTCGCTAATTCAAAAAATGTAAATTTAACCTACATACATTGACTACTAAATATTTCAGTTTCTTAATTAACCATCCTGTTTAATAAGTATTACACATAACAACACGGCTATAAACGACTAGAAGTCGCGCGGGGATTCGCTCCTGTCGTTCTTTATTAGGCCACAGCTCAGCTCAGGCCGTAGCGTTATGTTATATAGCCTATTTGTTACCTTCCTCGATAAATGGGCTATCCAACACTCAAAGAATTTTGACAATCGGTTCAGTATATCCCGAGATTACCCTTACAACGTTACAAACTTTACATCTTTATATTAGTGTATATATTGTACTAGCTTCCACCCCACACATAAAGATTTAAGCATACATAGGGATATAGGGACAGAGAAAGCGACTTTGTTTTATACTAAGTAGTGATTAGTTATCTATGAACTAATACAAATATTGACGTAACAAAAACATTGTTACATTGACTCACACTCGCTCAGTAACACTATCTTTTATTGTATAACGGCCAACAAAGATTATGTAGCATTCGGTTCGTGAATTGTTGTCTTCATATCTGTACAATATGAACCTGGGTGTATTTTCTTGAATTTGGGCCTGATTCTGAGCCGTCTCGCATCGGAATTCTCCTGGAACTTGCAACTATTTGAAATCTTCGAACGGAGTTAATTTACGGCTTAAGTTATATATGATAATAATATAATATAATAATATTCTACCACATTCACACAGCGCCATCTAGTCCCAAAGTAAGCAATTATATTTGCTCTGTTATGGGTACTTAACAACTGATATACTACTTAAATACATTTTTTTTTGTAAATACATACATATTATAGATAAATTACACCCAGACACAGAACAAACCTTTATGCTCATCACACAAAGATTTGTCCTGGGTGGGGATCGAACCCACGACCTCCGACTTAGCAGTCAGGGTCACTAACCACTAGACCAACAGGCCCGTCATTTATTGGTAGAAAATAGGGTATAGAAATATAATATGTACAATACCTATTTTTAACTTTAAAATATACTGACATAAATTTTCGACCTAAAACATTAAAACTTTACATCTTTATACTGTTGCTTGACTGTCCTGTTGCTCTGAACGTGGTGGCGAACATAAATTACATTTCCCCTCTAAAAAAAAACTGTATTATTAAACCTAAAATTTACAATATACGTAAGTATATTATCTTATAATTATATTCTATTCACTGCATGTCAGGCTAGGCTGAGGCCAAGGACTTCCACAACAACAGATCTTATAAATAATGCATTAATTAATATTTAAGCAAATAACATCACCATCTACGTTTATCTAGTCTAATACATAACCACTTATTGTATTCTAGGAGACGGCGGCGTGTATACTCCTCGAAAGCTGCTGTCAGCGTTAGTGAATAAGCTGCCCCAGTTCGGAGGAGGAGATCAGCACGATGCTCACGAACTGCTGCGACATTTCCTTGAAGCTGTCAGGTAATAGCTCTTCATAACAAATTCTTTATTTTATTGTATAACGTAGGGTTGACACACAGATAAAAATCTATATATTATCTGTGTGGCAACCCTACGTTATACTTTTGTAATAGCATATACCTACCCTACTTTTTCCCGACATCTCAGGGGCGGAAGATAATCCAGAAATAGATGTATCTTTTAGAGATGCGAGTTTTTGGCGTTCTGTTTTACAGAATTAGCAAAATAGAGATTGTCACTTTTGCTTGTATATTATATTTGCATTGTATAATACCAATATGTAATAGTGTTATCAGCGGAAACTAGAACAATAACCGACATTAAAATAGGCCCATTGTGGACAGGTCAGAGGACTTGCGCCGTTATCAGTCGGTGATACTGAGCAGTCTTGGCATGAACTCCAAGGTAGACCCCGCCAAGGTCGACGGAGAGGTCAAGCAGAAAGTCAAGTTTTACGGGCAACAGGCCTCCGATACCATGCTTAGGCCTGAACAGGTGAGTTATTATTGTAATTATATTTTGGATTGTTATTGTTGTGCTACAATTATGTCTTAGAAACAATATACATATGTTTGTAATAAAATAAATCGAAATTGGACCGCATGATTTGCATGCCGGTCGCTTATCCATTCGGCTTTTTTATTTAACAGGTGAGTTACTGTGACGGTTGAATCTGTTAAATGAAAGGTTTATGTGGGGATTTTTTTTTATTGCTTGAAGCATGCCGAGACCCTGTTGGTAAATAGTAAGCCTACCTTGAAAGGATCTCTTCTTTAGGTGTTATTATAAAACAGATCTACGTCAGTTTAACGATGAATAAATCCTTATTTAGCGTTTTGCCTAATTTAGGTAGATGTTTTTATCTATTATGTGGTCTATAAAAGGATGGAATTGAAATCCAATGTAATGGTTTGTGGTCGATATTTAATTATTAGAGAATTCAATAATGTAATAAGCAATTAGAAATTATATTTTTTTCTATTTTTTTTTTTTTGTAAAAGTATTTGTGCAATGGAACCTAGCAGTGATTGAATTACAATTATATATAATAATATATTTTTGTGATTCGTAAATATTTGTTTCCAGTCTGGTGTTCTTTATTTGTGTCTGTAGTGTCCGCCGCGACACAGCTTGTTGTACACTACGGGCGTTGTCGTTTTCAAAGACATCCAAAAAAAGATATTTGAGAAACCATTTTCGCATTATTTATAATGTTTTCCTACGCCATCCTCAGGTATTCCGTGGCTTCTTAGTGTCAACCCTGGAGTGCCAAGAGTGTCTGCACCAATCTGATCGTGCGGAGTACTTCCTGGATCTGTCCCTGCCGGTGGCAGCGAGCCGGCCGCAGCCCCCCGCTGTCGTGCGACGAAAAACGCCTAATGGTTCGTATTCCTATGTAGTTAGTGTGTTTCACTTTAAACATTCAATATAAACTCGTACCTATATCTATATATCCAACACTAAAAGAATTTTTCAATTCGGTTCTGTAGTTCCTGAGTTAAGCGCATTTAACCAAACGAACAAACTATTTAGCTTTATAATATTTGTATAGATTTGTGTGTCATGAGAATACGCCAAAATGTTATACGACTGCCCGTATTGAATTCAGAAGGTCATAATGTACCCAATTATTGCTTTAGTAGAACTCATAATGTTAATTTGAAACGTCATTAGTTATCGGATACGTTTGCCTACGTTAATATAATCTTAACGGGAAGTAACTGACCTCGGTCAGATTATTATTTGTTGTCTTTGTTAATGATGCTCACTATGCATATGCGATGAAAAATAAATGACTAGTGTTTGAGCTCTAATTAATTTACCATTAGCTTCGCGGTGCATATTCGCTCGCGTGACCTACGGACACTATTAATAGTGAATTAAATTAAAACATACAAGCTTCCGCCAGCGGCTCCTCCCGCATGGTATGCTGGTAAAAAGTAGCCTATGTGCTATTCCAAATTATAACCTATATGTATGCTAAATTTTATAAAGATCCCTTCAGCCGTTATGGCGACATTGAATTACAAACGTTCATCAATACCTCCATCTATCTACCTATCGTAACTTTCGCGTTTATAATATTAGTAAGACTGGCTGCCGCCCGCTTGGTGTGTCGGTAAAAAGTAGCGAGATCTTAAACTATCTCTATGAGAAATTTCATTAATATTGGTTGAGTAGTTTCAAAGATTATCCCCTATATCTAAACTCACAAACATTCGACTCTCAAACGATAGCTCTGTGTTTGGTTGCGCTCGCTTGGTATTATGATTAAAGTAACCTATTCTCCAGTTCTCACACTATCTCTGTGTCAAAATTTGTTCCCGTAAAAGAAACAGTTCCCGTGAAAGAATTACAAACGATCATACTGTCTAATGCAAAAATATAGAAGAAATATTTACGAGTTTATTTTGAATTTTGAAGTGAAAACACACATTATGTACTCGCCTTAGTGTGTCTCTGTGTTGTGTGTATTAGAACAGAATTGGTGTCTATTTTATAGTATTTTCTATCTGTAGACAAGTCCTATAGATAAATATAAATGTAATTTTTATTTGGCTGGCATCTAGTCGCATCGAACCGCGCTTTCATATGATTCTTTCCTTTTTTGTCACTACCCTCATTTACTTGAGAGTGATAAAGAGTGAAAGCCAAGCGCATCTTCTATTCCGCCGCGTGCGGTCGCTCCCGCTCGTTCTCTTTGTAAATGACGGTTCTAAGTTCTAGAAAGGCATAGAAACATAGGAAAGTGCTATTCTGTGCGGTTAAATCATGTATTCTAACCCCAAAAGGTTGAACAATGCCCTGGGTCTGGGTCTGACTAGGTGGATAGGTATTTAATAGTAGTAAGAGTAGCAAGCACTCTTGAAACAGAAGATTTTGTTGTATGGTGTTAATGCTTATTATAAGAAGAGACAGATTATATGAAAGAAGAATGACTTAATATCTCTTCACTACTTCTTTTCAATATCTAAGTAATTATAGATTGTTTTTTAAAATAAATGTTAAGTTAGGAACTCCTTGGATGGAAAAGACCGGCTCCCTTGCATGCTTGTGTCCAGCTTGTCTCAGTAACGTGTCTGTGTAGTAACTAAGGCATGTATTGACGTGAGAACATATTTTCAGAAGAAGATATATACAATACACAAGAGGAGAACAAACCGTCTAAACATCAACTGAAGAAGAGGCGGGCACCTGTTCGCAAGTTCGCTACGAAAAATAAAGGTGGTACCTTGTCGCATGTACTGTCTCTGTTCGACATATCGCACTTAGAAGAGTTATAAGATGATAAACGTCACTGGGCAATTTTAAACCTTATGATTATAGAAGGAAAATGCAAATTGCCGAATCGACAAATCTCAATTTATTTCTGTTTTAATTTGGCAGTGCGATATGTAGATTGCTTGTTCATTATGTCGTCTTTGTCTTATCGACTTTGCTGTTTGTATGTAGTATGCTTATGAAGCTAAGAGTTACTGCATCATTGGTCATGTTTCGTAGATACATTTTGTAGTGGAAATGTGCGACAAGATCACCAAGAAATTATAACTAAAAAAGTGATTGATGAATACAAAATTTGTTCCAAGAACAGTATGGAAATGAAATAAACAATGCCATTTTTGGGACAGCGTTCGTGTATCTATGGAAGTATATATGATCAGTGTTGGAGTGATAAAATAGATAATAAGGCAGTTGTTTTAACTTTTGAACTCGTTCTAAACACATTTCGTTCATTCCAGGTAATTCGACCTCAAAGGACGAGACTCCGGCGAGCGAGACGAACGGTACGTCGAAGACGGACGGTAAGTCGTCGTCGGAACAGTCGGACGCAGATGTGGAGGACAACTTGGAGGACATGCCGCGGCCCGCCGACACACACTCCGTGTCCGTGGGCACGCAGGCCATCGCCCACACCGCCGCCAACTTCGCCGCATACCACATGGAGTCCGGCTACAACTCCGAGAAGGTCATCAGCTCCGACTCCATCCGCACCAGCCCCGTCGACATGGACAAGGAGAAGACCGACAACACACCGGAACATACCGACAAGGATAAGATCGAGTTTGCTGACGTGTCAACCTCCACCACCGCTATAGCGCTCGATTATAAACCCTTGATATCGCTAGAGAACCTCTCTAACCCTGACTCGGGCGTCGCCAGCCCGGAGGCCACTAAACACAACTCGACGGAGACGGTCGATAACGTCGACTCGCCCACCAACGGCAAAGAGCTCGGCAGCCATAGTTCTCTCTCCAGCGAAATCAACCTCGACCTGTCCAGTCCGCAACATAATAAGCTTTCACCTAAAACTGAGTTCGAAAGGCCCGTGTCTAGAATATCGTTTGCACCCGAGTACACCAATGAGGTCGTCTCCCGGGGCATTAGTGTACAGGGATGTCGCAGTCTTCTCGAACATAGCGGGGAGAGCAGCTACGAGTCTCTGCCGGAGAGCAAGACTCTTAACGACTTGAACAATCATTTGGACAAACTAAAGCTGTATATGGACGACCCTAAAACTAAGAAACCTGCTCTGCCATCTCCCGTCGCGACTGAGAGCCCGGTAAACCCGCCGCCGCCCGCACCTAAACCCAAAGTCAATAACATCGAGGCTGAAAAGAATCAAAGAGATTTCCTGCCGTACTCCCGCCAAAGTCCTCTGTCCCCGCGATACGTGTGCGACGAAGACGAGTGCAGCATACAGTCTTGTCTGAGCCAGTTCACCGCGCTCGAGCTGTTAACTGGCAATAACAAAGTGGGTTGCGAGACTTGCACCGAACGAATCAGCGGCAAGGACGGCAAGACCGTGTACACCAACGCCACCAAACGGTTCCTAGTGTCGAGTCCGCCGGCGATCCTCATCTTACACCTCAAGAGGTTCCAGATCGGACCGCGATGTATGTTCCGAAAGATGTCGAAGCACGTGGACTTCCCCACCGTGCTGGACCTGGCGCCGTTCTGCGCCATGGACAAGGTGCGCAAGCTGCCCAACGTGCTGAAGGGACAGAACGAGCTGCTGTACTCTCTGTACGGCGTGGTGGAGCACTCGGGGGGCATGCACGGGGGTCACTACGTGGCGTACGTGAAGGTGCGGGGTCCGGTGCGGGCGGGCGACCCCAAGTGGTGGTTCCTGCCCAAGAGCGGCAACAGCTCGTCGGCGGCGCCCAGCGGCGACGGCGACAACGACTCGGAGTCGGAGCTGTCGGGCTACGAGTCGGGCGAGGGGCCCGCGCCCGCCGCCGAGCCGCCGCCCGGCAAGTGGTACTACGTGTCCGACAGCATGGTCTCCGAAGTGAGTGAGGACAAAGTGCTCAGGGCGCAGGCCTACCTCTTGTTCTACGAGAGGATCTTATAAGCGCGTACTCCGCGTCGGCCTAACGTATCGGATTGGCATTTAAGTGGAAGACTGGTAGGATCACTTATACATAGGGTTTGCATGAAGTTACGTTTTTAATGGCGCTGTAAATAGCTTTCGAATTATGTACTGGCTTTTCGTTTTATAGTAGCGGTCGGCTGCAGCCGGTCGCCATGTGACTAGTTTATTATTACTGATGAATTGTTTATGTATTATATCGTCTCTTCTGGCGCTGGTTGTGGCGTGTCCGTGGTGTCAGTAGCACGTGCTCGTGTCTCGTACTCTGTCCCATACGTAGTGTAGTTACCATAGGTGCTATGTAGTGCGGCCGTGTACTGTTGTACACCGACACTCGTATACAACCAGACACCAGTGGTGTCGCGACACATACTAAACTCGTTATAAACATAATTGCATAACGAACTTGAAATGAATACTATTAGACATACTGTTTGCAGATTAAACTTTGCTACAATTATATATATTATACATTTTATTAAATTGAAGTAGCATTGGTTAATCTGTGATGTCACACACCCAATGACGCAAATATTTTGTAAGAGACATTTTTCATGACTTAGAGGCCCGGTTACAGTAATTTTAAAGTTTTTGAAGCTATTTATCTCTTATATATGTAGACATAGCTCAAAACAAAAGAGACAGTAAAAAAGTCGAACATATCCTCTAGCGCTGGCTATACCAGAAACGTAATAACTAGATATTTGCTTGATAAAAAAAAGCATAATCATAGCAATGATCGTTATTTCATAGTTATTTTTTTATTAAAGTTTCTATGGTGAGACCATACAAGTTATATACCAAAAGATAGGTTTTCAAAACATCTAGCGCTGACTAAAGTTGTTTTTTAATCTGATTAATATTAGCCTTTCTAGAAGTGCAAGCCAAAACACACCTTACTATAACCGGGCCTTAACACGTTACATCAAGTATGCAAGTATTGTGTAGTCAATGCCGAAGACCAACGTGCACGTACGAACGTGCAATGTTGGGCATTGACTGGGAAAGACCAATTGGAAGTGGAACAACGGCTTGTCAATATTCAATGGAGCGGTACGTACCGTTTGTTAAGACAATGTAATTGATATAAATATGTTACGTATATAAAGAATATTTGATTCGTCCTCAATAAGATTAAATGATTTGAGTAATTGACGTAATTTACCGATTGTTTCCGTGTTGTATTTATTGCATAGATATTATATTTGTACAGTTTCGTGTCTCGAGTGACGTGTACTGATACTCGTTGAGGTAGGACGGTTCAGTAGTCGTGCCGACGACGGCGTAGTCTTCCATTGAGGTGTCAAGTGAAATGTAACTTTACATTGCATAAAATTTGATCGCTAACGATAGCTGCTTCTAACGAACTAGTTAAGTTATTTATTAAAGTGTGTTGTCAAATTTTCGGACTGCGTCACTTAGTTTTTAAATTGTTTTCTCTTCATCAAATTATATGGATAATCTCATGCGATGTATATTTTAATATTTTCTTTTGCCGCTGTATTTGTTATCCATAATATTCGAATCAATGTACTGGTTTAGTGTTGGCAAGTAGATAGTAGTATGTCCTCATACATCGTTGCTATTATCAACTACTTATAATCACTTATCAAATCGCTACGTTTGTGTTGTTAAAGCGACGGAAAATGTAATCTTAGATCTCCGAATGATCTCGCGTTGTTGGTATAGTATAACATTATTTATGACAATTAACATGGTGCCATTTTTCATAAAAAATGGCTACTTATAACCCAACAGAACGCGTTATACAAATATTAATTGAACATTGAAATGAGGGGTGTAGAAGCAAAAGTGACTTCACTTTTGACAACAATGTGGTTAATAATTTAGTTCAAACTTTCTTTATACCTTCATCCAGCTCTACTGAACTCAAAACTACATTATATCATCATCAGCAACCCATTAATGTCCCACTGCTGGGCTAGGGTCTCCTCTCCTCTATCTAGAAAGCTGAGAGGGTTTAGGCCATAATCCACACACGCTGGCGTAGTGCGGGCTGGTGGATCAGACATACACTTAGAATATCTTCTAGGGTATGTGGATTTCCTCTTGATGTTTTGGTTCACTGTTAGCAGTTGGTCACTTGACTACTACATATTATTATAAATTCCACGAAGTGAAATCCACATTGGTACTCTCACCGGAAACGAACTAGAACCACACTACATTACATAAATACGTTTATCTTTAGAGATACAGGTTTTTTTGTAATTTCCTTTACAAAATTATAGAAAATAGAGATTTTCACCTATGCTTCTACACCTCGCAAATGTAATCATTAAACAAATTGGACGCAAGTTAGTTTATTTCATATATTATAACATATTATGTAGTTCATTGTACATACACTTTTTATAAAGTTAGGCTACTAGGAGGGTGTCGCCGTAGACCTATTGTTTTATTGTCATGTATATTAAGTTTTAACGCATTATGTATCATTGAGTGCTCAATTTAGTTGTTGCTTTTACCGTGTGCAACTAATTATGTTTTTAGGAACTTGTTGCATTGTTTATTAATGTTTCAGGGGAAAATACTTGTTAACTATCTTGTTTTATGTTCCTTTTTTTATAAACTTGTTATACAGAGACCGATACTAACAATCAGATATATCATGGATAATAGTTTTTACTTCAGCACCTATTTCACCTTATTTCTGCCACAGCGAGCGATTGTGCCGTCTGCTACCAACGACGTATGTCCAGCATTGGACTTCATTGGGCTTATATGATAATAACCCTATTTCACTGGCAGATAATTGTCTGATAGCGTATCTGAAACTTAGTTAACAGATTTCTCGCGGTTTGTTCAATTCGCTTTTGGTACATAATGAGACTAAAGATGAAAAAGCTGTAAGTTTTAGTCTTTATCAGACAATCTGTCAAACTGAAACAGAGCTTTATAGCCGCAAAACTATACGCATTAATCACTGTTTTGTTTACTTACCAAGTTAAGACAATAAATTTAAAAATAAATGTGATATTCCCAAATGCGCCTTTATTTGAGGGCCTAGGGGAGTTCTTATGAGACGGAACGCGTTCGATCTTGACAACGCGGCAACGTAAACTACAATAAAATTTGTATAAAATAAGAATGACGCCATCTAGTGACAATATTTAGATATTGAATTTCTCTATAAAAACAGGCGGGTAACCTCCTTTTTGGCAGTCGGGTAAAAACACATAACGTTGTCAAAATCGAACGCATTTAGCCACTCGCACTAGGCTCTCAGGTTTATACGATTCTCGGTTTATTTATTGTCAGAAACTATTGCAGCTGTACATTAACTAAGCGGAAAATTGTGTGTACAAGTATTTTCACTTGAAACATTTGAAACGGTACTCGTTCAAGTTTCATGTTTCGACAGACGATATTTATGATTGCATTTGACAACATTATGTTAGACTTGTACCGTTACTTTTTAGCTTGTGTTAATTATTTGATATTTTTTGTATAATATTGATTTCATAATTGAGTTACGAAAAGTGTATTAAAATATAGTTGTAAAATGTCTGTTGTTTTTTATTGTTTAGTCCTTCGGTCAAATTAAACTTTTAAACGCCAACGTCGGCTATACTCGACAAGCGCAAGCGTGCCCTGAGCGCCGATGTCGGCTATAGACGACAAAACTCAAAGATAAAGATAATTATATTATTACTTTTGTGTTACCAAATCTTAAAAAGCTGAATTTAATGGCTTACAAAAGGTTAACAAGCTGGCAGATGTGCATACGACTAGCAAGCTAGAAGATATAGCTATTATCCAAACAGTCGAGACTATAAATACAAATATGGAAGATTTGAATATATAAAGTGAGGGTATTACAACGAAACTAAATAAAAAATATCAAATAATAAATATATATTGCTATGTAGGTACTACTATTTACAAAATATGACAGTTCCTTACAAAATCTAATATACCTATAAAGTGCTATAATAATTCTCTTTGTTTTAATCGTTCAACATGCATACAATCAAATGGCTTGTAATCAGTGATCTTGGGCACTTCTAGTATTGTTATTTCTATGATACAATACAACACTTGCAGCTTATCACGAGCTTTCTTTATTGCCTGAAAACAGATAAAAAAAAACAAAATTAAAAATTTTGTAAAAGCTTACGACGAAAATATCTGTACAAAAGAAGAAACGAAACATAAAAAGGTTTAAATAATGTTATTTTAAATCCCCGACGAAAAGAAAATAAGTAGCGTAAAAAACAATCCCAGGGACGGCTAATGTATAATCCCAGCGGCCCAGGCTGTGCTTTCGCTTCGCGGATCATTTTTGTTACCCCCACATTAAGACCCGACTAAATTTGTGACTTGGCGACAAACATCGACGACGTTGTAACAAATTTCTAACGTAATTGGTAATCAACTTACTGAGAATGCCTTCTCCTTCAATTCCGGTTTCGTCGCCATCTGCTTTTTCATCAAATTCATTTCTTGAGGCGTTATCCCGACCAATTTAGAGAGTACATCACTTGTAAACTCGACATCTAGCCGCCCAGTACCATCTACAATTGTACACTTAAGACTCCACTCTTCTTTACTCACTGACAATTTCGACAACAATGTCATGATTTGACCTTTAACTTTAAATACTTTACCAGCCTTTTCCTTATCACTCATGTCTTGTATCTGCTTGATGTACACAAATGGTTCAGCTGATATTCGTACAAGACTTTCTTGTACACATGGTGCAGTATTAGACTCTAGTTCAGCCTCTAACTCTTTCAAATAATCTTCATCTTCTAAAAATAAATCATTTTCATCTGGGTAATCATCCGGATTGTTCACTGTATCTATTTTAATTTTTTTCTCTGGATTTGAAAGGTTACTATCTAATGATCTCTTAGTTTTGTTGTCAGTAAGCTGTGCTTCTAATACTGCTATTTGGTCTATGTCTATATCATCGTCTGCAAAGGTGGTTGGTTGATGTATGGTTACTGGCTGTGTTGGGTTACATCTATGGTTAGTTGTGGGTTCAATTCTGTGGTTGGTTGTAGGTGCTTCTGTTCTGTGGTTGCTTGTAAGTACTTCAGTTCTGTGGTTGACAGCGGCCGGTATTTCTATATGTGTAGCTGATATATTTGTATTCTGTGGATGGTTTATTGTTGCATTAGATTCAGTACCTGGAAAATGAAATGTTATTAAATCTATTTATGCTATAAAACCAAACCTCGACCAAGAAACAAATTTTAGTCATACATTATCATAACTGACTGGCTCGGTGGCACAGCTGGGATGTAATACAATTTTTGCTGTGATTTTTTTTTATGATAATTATTTTACTTACCTGGTGGAATAGTGACACCTAGCTTCCTCGATAAGAGTCCAGCTAGAGAGTTGGTGTAAGCTAGTTCCTGCACTTCTCCTCCTAACAACTCTATTGAACTCTCTGTCAAGAGAAGCACTCCCCTGCGGCATTCTACTGGACCTGTGCATTTACATACTGTTTACACTACAAAATTCTTCTGTATTGTGTGTATTTGTCACTAATCTCTTAAATATCTGCACTAATTTAGATGAAATAATGATATATATATATATATCTGACTGGATGCGGAAGGCGGAGGATCGAGTGTTATGGCGCGTGTTGGGAGAGGCCTATGTCCAGCAGTGGACTGCAATAGGCTGAGATGATGATGATGAATAAGTGTATTTGAGTTGTGTAATGGTATGATGAGTGTGTATTTCCCTGAAATGTTTAGATGCACTAATATTTAAAGCTAAGTGATTGTTAATATAAACTGAGTGGAATAGAATAGAGGACTGCCACTGTGATACATGGGAGAAAGTGTGTTGGTCTGTCCTCCCAATAATAATTCTTAACTTTAAAGTTAAAGTGTAACACAATAAATACCTACCTTTTATCAAAACTTTACAGCCAGGTGGGATGTCACATGTTAAATTTCTCATAGGCTTGTATTCTACAGCAGAAATCTCTTGGGCACCATCGGTTAAGTGCAACTTTGTCATTCTGGAAATATTAAGTACAATTATTTTTCAGACCCATGCCCAGTAGTTAGACGGACGTTTATGGGTTGAAATTGAGTATTTTCAAACTGTCATTTTTTGAGAAAATAGGTTTTAAATTGTATGAAGAGGCCATAGATTGGGATATGTACTGAAAATGGAATTTCAAGACAATAACTCTGTTTTTGCTAAACCTGGGCATTGAATCCAGGACATCTAGTGCAACAGTTCAACAGTTCTGCCATTCCTGAGCCATAATTATATTTCATAATATAATTATGGCTCCTGAGGATCACAGAGCCTTAATTATATATACATACCTGTGACTAGGTATCTTTTCTTCGAAGTTTGTAGTGGCTTCTACATTTTCCATGTTCACTTTCTGCAATTTTAAGTACTGCTGATAAGCTGGAGTGCCTGCACACAATTAATTTAAATCTGTATGATATGAAATCACTTGGTTTACTTCTAAAGAATTTAAGTAAGCACCCTTTAAACTACCATTAAAGGATGCAGACAGAGATTGAACACCAATTCAATAAAATGTAATACTTGCACTGAAATCAATGTGGTTAGAATGATTGTAAACAAATCACTGTCAAATTGGAATTTAAGATTTAATTTAATATATATTTTCATATGCACAGTAGCATTAAGCTTCTTCATATAAACATTTCAAAATAATAGCTAAGTATATTTTAATTTAATTGTTTTTACAAAAACACATTAAAAGATGGTCAAATGTTGTTATTGTTTATTCTATGTAGATTTCGGGCAATATTTAATTAGGTCCTAGTCTGGTCATAATATGCACCTTTCTAGGATCTGCACCCTGTGCCCAGGCACCGCCCACACCAGTTTGCAATTGGGGACAGTGCCATAACTACAAAGTAATGATTGATTATACAAACCAATGTCAACGGCAGCATTTATCTGCAACACGAATCTTCCATTTAGAACAGTCCTCTGTTGGTTCTTAAGATTGGGCGGCAAGCAGCCGGGGCAAACCGTATTCAAATCGTTTAATAACCATTGTTCTTTTGCCAAGTTTTTTATTTCTGTTTCACTGAGATTACTTCCGCTATCTTCTGATAAATACTCTACACAGCTGAAATGATAAATATTAAATCTGTAGTAGACTCTATATCACTATATAAGGAATTTAATTCAATTTTAGATCGTACCCGTCTAGCCATTCTTCATCGACAAACATGTAATGCGATGCCAAATATTGGCGAACCGCATTTTTAAGAGCTTCTGAAGACATATTGTTGTATTATGTCCGTGTAATCCAAGTTTATTACTAAACATTTCATACAATCTCTAATCTTAGCAACTATGAGATGAAACTTATTGAAAGATAAGTAATTTCTCCATTTTCCCACTATTTTTATTTACATACAAGGCAATGTGTCATGTGTCACTGTCAGTTCCGGATAATTGACAATTTATTGACACACTTATTTTTCACAGGCGGTTATTGCCAGATAAAATAAATAGAAGTCTGACCTCAAACACCAACAGTATTTAAAGATTATGTTTTCTTTGAGCAAAGCAATAAATTAGACGGGATGGGAGTAGCATTTGCGCTAGCTTTACGAAATAATTTTTCTGTAATTTTTTGAGGATAGGTGAAGTAGATACGTAAATTCCCTCCAAAATGTTTGGAGGAAAGTTATAGGAGACCCGTACCACAGTGGGACATTAATTTATGAATTGTAATGATGAGGTAGAGAAAACGCGAGTTTGGAATGTAGAACAGCCCCCTGATTCTGACTCGTCGGGTTGCTCCCAGATCGTAAACTTTTTCAAATCTTAGTACGACGTATTTTTATGGCTTAAGTTATTTAATCTTAGAAAATAGTCCGTACCGTATGGAAAATTAAAAACTGATTAATTTAAGATTTTTTCCTACAACCATTTATTTCTTTAATATTATATTTTTTTGCCATAAAACAAGTCAAATATTATGTCATCATGAGTGAGAGCACAGATTCTATGTCTATGTATAACGATCACGTCTTCTCATCATGACGGGTACATAATACTTGTTGCGAGAACACGAAAACAGTGCTTGGTAGAATAAAGTTTTATTATGGCAACATCGTGTGTGTGAGTGGTGAACGCAAAAAAAGCTTGCCGATAAATTCATCCATCTCCCTCGTAAATTTTGGACATAGGTTGATTGGTTGATTGACAACAAAAGGCACTATTTTGGTGATCATTGTTGTTTTAAATGTTTCCTTGTAAATAAGTGTTGTGGAACGAGAGCCTGTAATCGTGATTTACACCGTGGATGAAAAAATATGAAGCGGCGAAATGCCGAAACTGGGAAGATGCGGCGCCCCTTGAAGCGCACAAAAATCACCGAAGGAATGTACGGAAAGTGAGTGTATACTGTTTATGTTGTTAATTTTATATCTGGAAATAGTCCTGCCTATCAAACGTCTAACAATTCTGTGAGAAAGTTAATATAAATATTGGGCAATATTTGGCGTATGTGGGTAGAAAGTACCATCTGGAGAGCTTAGACCTCCCTCTGTCTCATGCGCGATCACAAAAAGTGTTAAATACACCTGCCATTTTTGTGAACATTCAGGAGAGCAATATGAGACAAGACTGGTCATCACCAATGCTATATTGCTTAGCATTGACATACACAAACATCAATAATGTAGGCAACTAATTTGTGGTCTTATTTACCACAATATAACAATATCCTGATAATCTAATAGATACAAATCTAATACAACTTATTTTTATTAATTTAAGAGTATACTGCTACAAGCATTTTGTGTCATGCAAATGCATAATTTAGTCTATGTTTGTTACATGTTGTAAACTAATAGACAACATTTAATAACACTGAGGATGCATTACATGTCCTGACAGGTTGGCAACAAAGGTTTTTGAATTAGTGATGTGCAAACTAAATCATCTATCAGATCAGTGATTTATAAATCATTTCCTTCGAAAGATACATATCACTCTTTTAAATCTTTAACTCTTCTAAATCTTTGGATTTAAATGACACAATTATTTCAAGTGATCAAATAATGCAAATATCTATTGATTCTTTTATTGATTCACACTTAATAAAGCCATAAATATAGTAATTTAAAGATTAATTTAAGTAAACGTGAAATTGTCACAATATTCTGTATCTATTGTCCCTCCTTACATTTACATATTTGTTTGTTTCCATCAGGCATCATTCCATCTGACTAAAATCAATCACAATGTAATGAGTTAAAGATGTATTTTCAAAACCAATGATTTATTACATATTTTGAAAGATTATACATCTTTTGTATCAATCACTCCTGAGTTACATATCTCTATTTTGAATAAAAACTATTTTATTATGAAGCCAATATGTTTTATAAATTTTAAAATGTATAGGCACTTTTATTGCTGCCATATACAAACACAATAATAGAAACTACCATTCACTATCTATAATTATTTAAATTTGACATAATCATATGCTACGTGATAATTATGTTAGAAAAAAAGAAAACAATATAGATAGAAATATGAATAATATTTTACTTAGAAAATCTTACAACACAGTGAATACATAAACTTAACATAGCTACACTTCTTTACCTGAAGGGGTAGGCAATGTTGCATCACACCTGTATTTGCCAGTTATGTAGACTGAATTAGATGCAGAATGTTTGTAAACAAATCACTGTCAAAATGCAGTTAAATTTTATTGTATTTTAAGATCATTTTCCTATGCCAATATCAGTGGCCTTATAAATATTTTAAAATAATAAAAATTTGTTTTTATTAATCCAATTCAGCTCAAGTACCAGGGAGACTATCTCCCTGGTACTGAGAATTTCAAGATAGAAAAGCCCAATATATCGTGCACAACAGTCACCCACACACAAACATACACATCTTTGCCACCAACCTTCTTAATACAAAGGATTCATGTTAATTTGACTGTATTTATTTCAGTTCAATGCTGTACCTGAAGTTTGTAATGATTTGGGCAACAGTTGTAATGGCCGACTACATGTTGGAGTTCAGATTTGAGTTCCTCTGGCCCTTCTGGATGATGCTGAGATCAGTCTATGATTCATTTAAATATCAAGGACTTGTGAGTTGCATTTTATTACTTAATGGGAACAAATACTTTGTTCACCAAAATAATGTTTTGTCTACCAATTATTGTTACCCAAAAAAAAAAACTCAAACAAACTACTGGGTCACTAACCACTGGGCCAACAGGACAGTCAAATTGGGTGGAATAAGAATATTAAAATATACCATACTAGAAGTCGTGCAGGCTTCGGTCCTGTCTAGGGTTCATGATTTCTCGAGCTTTTCAATTTCTCGGGTCTCGAGAATTCTCGAGGCTAATTTCTCGGGTCTTCTCGGGTTGTCGAGAAATTTACATTTACGTACGTTTTCTCATATTATTTGGTTCCAATAACGTCAACAAATTCAGTGGTTTTCCTCTCAAATAAAAATATCAAATTAATTATAAAGCTTTTATTGATTATATTCAAAAACATTAGTCTTATAATTAAAAGTATTTATTTTATTACAGTAAAAATAAGGATATTGATATATTTAGTCTAAGTTTACCTACTTTTAAAAAGAAACTAATCTCACTAAACTGATTTATACCTTTTATTGTTACTTTGTATTCGTAAGTACATATCACGCACGATGTTAAAATTTGATTAAGTTTTTAAGTTAGGGGAAGCCTTATGCTCCCAACTACCTCTTTTTGTTTTGCTTTCTGTGGCAACCTGTAATTAAGGCAGCACCATCATATGTTTCCATCGTCTGAATATTTCTTAGCTTTTAAGGTGTATGTTCTTGTTGGTTGTTCTAATAAATAAAATAAAATAAAAAAATAATAATTTTTATAACAAAATACAGAAATAATATTATTCAGACTCATAATTATAATGACAGCACCATTTTTGGCTGGTTAGAGTGCAAGAGACAGGGTAAAATCTATAACAAACGCAATTCAAATTAATAATAAGCACTTGGAGTAGTATGTGATACACACACACATTACACAACTGGCAATATTCGTTTCACAAATTTAAAATGACACATTAATTTTAAATTTTTTTTACAAATTACTTACATAAGAAAAACATATCAGAATAATTAAAAACTAAGCTTGTGTGTTGTTGTTTTCCAAAATAGGAAATATACTTATAAGACAAAGTAGTATAGGTAATTAATGATTCGTTAGTTATTTTATGTATTAAAGTTTGAGTAAAAAATAATAAAAAGAAAAGAACAGATAGGTACTGGTAAAAAATTTAAGATCATATTTAGATTATATTATTGATAAAAATAATATGAATAATAAAGCCATGATGTGTCAATAAAAGTGAAAAGACTTACCTGTTTGATTTAAATTTATCTCGTAATCTGTGAAACACTCACTACGTAAACTATACACTGCTACCCCCTTATTACAGAATATGGACTAAGTATTAAACCAGGTTTAAGTTGACATAAGCCATTGTTTTAGTGTCAAAGTTGTCAATTTAAACCTAGTTTAATGCTTAGTCCGTATTTTGTAATAAGGTGGCTAGAGTCGAAACACGAAAGAACGTGTAAAAACGACGTCGCAGAGCGCTTGCAGCAAGATCAAAGCGTGCCGCTGCGCTTTGGCCCGCGCCGCCACGCAACACATAAACGGCGATTTAATTTTTATAATGATAAAATAATACATGATTTCTCGAGTTCTCGACTTTTCTCGAGCTTGATTTCCCGGGAACAAAGCCCTGTAAAGTTAAAAGTTCTTTATTTGGCCACTGCTCGGCTCCTATTGGCCGTAGCCTGATATTATATAGCATATATTTCTAACGGCAAAATAATTTTTGAAATCAGCCAGTTGTTTTTAAATTTACTCGTTACATACAAAAATAATAATCTTTCGTCTTTATAGTATTAGTATAGAGCAGGACTTCCAAACTAGGGGGCATGCCCCCCTTGGGGGTCATAGTAAAATGCCAGGGGTTGTGTAATAGGTATGTTTACATGTCTGAAAACGTTATATGTCGTATCTGTAGGTATTGTACCTAATTGGAATTCAAATGAAAAATATAGTAGACAAAAAAATATGTGTTTCTTAATTTGGTTGAAACTTATGGGCATGAAGGTATTTTTTTGGTATAGAGTATAGATTGGCCTGACCTGAAGATAGAACTTGAAACTAGTTCTTTACATAATGCTAACAATTTATCTTTTCAGGCATTCTCAGTATTCTTCATTTGCATAGCACTCACATCCGACATGATATGTTTCTTCTTCATACCACTGCAGTATATATTTTTTGCTGCAAGTACCTATGTATGGGTACAATATGTGTGGTACACTTGTAAGTATTTTATCCTATTTATTATCATAACATCGTCCATGTAGTGTCTGATTAAGAATACATAATGTCACTAACCCATTTCAACCCATGGCACAACATTCGTTCATAGTCCCCCTTTCATATGAATCGATATGATCTAAGCATGAGTAAATGTCTTTACTGAAAGACACATACAATTTTGAATATCTCAAAACACACCTGTTTTAGCCAAGGCTGATAAGAGATGACAAAAAAAAAAAATGTCCTGCTGCAGAGTCAAAAATTGTCCCCACAGAGGCAGTCTTAATTGATTCACTCTCTCTAAATTGATCTCCGAAATTGTATTTGTATCTTGTGTGCCGTAAGCACATCGTTATATGACCATCTTAGCTGCTCTGATTGACAAAGAAAAAATAAATCTATTCTGGAAATAATAGAGCACACTTCCAACTGTCGCATGTCGGTTAGTTCACTTTTGACTCGTGTGAAGTTCAGAAGCTTAATAATGAAGGCATAACTGTATGTACATTTTTTTGATGAAATTTAAAGAAAGATATTTTTTAGATCGTTTTATTCTAATAAAAAACAATCAACATTGTTGTAAAAGTTTAAAATGTAATATAATCTCCGTGGGAATGAGTACTTTCCGTTTCTTACCAAAATAGTGATGTGAATTACAGCCGCTGTTTCACTTAGCACTCATATTATTTTACGAGTCCCGAAATAAACACAAAGTACATCTTATATGTGTATGTTCTGCCAACTTACAATATTACGTTACATGGTCAAACGCGCGTGACTAATGCGTTTTACTATGTTACGTGAAAAACATTCTATGATATCCAAAAAGCGAAAAATGTTCTTTTATACTTTTTTTTTGTATAATATGCTTACAAAATGCCAATGTATTCCAAATTCCACCGCCTAATATGCGTTAATTATGAATGCTATTATATTGTAAATTCTCCCACAACACAAGAATTGTTTCTTAGCAGTTTAAAATTATATGATATACTTTTTTTTTTGCATTTTATTCCTCAGCGGGTTGCTTATTAAGTCCCACTGCTGGGCTCGGGTCTCCTCTCCTTTAACTAGAGAGCTGAGAGGGTTATGGTTAGAGGGTATAATATACTTATGAAAATATATATATTTTTGTGTGTTCGTATCTCACAGGTATTTTACTCAAAAACTTCTTGATTTATGTTGATGAGATTTGGAGAATAGGTGTCTTGTGTGAGCCATTACTTAGTCTAGTAATCTTAACCGGTTTTTTTAATAGTGTATGTTTGTACAGTTGCAGACAAAGGCATATGCGTGCCGACAGTAGCAATCTGTTGTCTGTTAGTGTACGTAGAGGGTTTGTGGCGGGGGTCGCGGGGCGGCGGGGAGCTGTGTAGGCCGTTAGCAGCGCACTGCGTTGGTTACCCCGTCGTCACCCTCGGCTTTGGCGCGAAAGCCTCGCTCGCACACCGGCTACGGCAGCGGCGGCAGAGGAACGTCAGAGCTTTGAATGAGTTCTACTTTCAACTCATGAGGGAAGCGTTGCCTGAGGAGGCTGCGCTTGACCAGGTTTGTGTTCTATGCACATGTTTACTGACCCTTATTATATACAGGATGTCCCGAAAATCAACCTCAAGCGGCTACCGGGCGATGGTAGGCTGTACCTGTTCTGAAAAAAAAAATAAAAAAAAATCCATGTCACTCTGTTGTCATATTCTTTTTTAATGACGAAATCGAATCGAATCACATTTTTAGATACTGCTATAGCATAGTGCCTGATTTTGCCGAGGTTTTTTTTTACCTAATTAATTATACTATGTAGCTTGCTGTCACAAATCCATAAGTTATTAGTGTACATTTTGAAAAATCAATCCAATCATATCAATCTGCAAAATAACGTAGTCGCAGACTCAGCAAGCGTCTACAAAGGAGGCGAGTAGCGCAGCCGAGTGCGGTACGCAGACGGCGAGCGCGGGGCCGGGGCAGGGCGGGGGGGCGACGTCCCCGGCCGCCGCAGCGGCTGACGTCAGACATATGAACGGGTCGGTGAAGCGTCGCTGTTTCAAGGCGCACGAACACAACGGACATTGTGTCCAGGAACACGTCCAGTTACAAGCTAAGGTAACTCATATACTTATTTAAACCGATCTAATTTATAAAGCAATTGTTAGCAATTAAATTCCAGTTTTTAGATGTTTGTTATGTATAAATATATATTTTTTATGAAAGACTACGCCCTCACTGGGGAATAATCCCAGTGCGCTGAGGACTTTACAAACATACACAACAACAACGGACACAAAGTACACCCAAACTCGAAACAAACATTTATGAATCACACAAATATTAGTCTCGTGTGGGAATCGAATCCACGTAATAATTGAAAACAAATGAATAACTATAGCTTGTATTTATGAGAGATGTCTTGAAATTTGAATGATTACGAGTGATACTACCAACTAATTTTGATAACTGTGTTGATCTTGTTAATGTTTGTCGTCGTGTTTCTTCAATCTTAAATAAATTGTTACAGTTAGAAAGATTAGAGAAACATTTAGCTGCGCAGACAGCAGCGCGCGAGCGAGAGAAGGCGCACGCGCAGGCGAACAGCGCGCACCTCACCGGTGCGAGCGCCAGCACGAGCACGAGCACGAACACGAGCGCGAACACGAGCACGAGCGCGAGCACCAACACGAGCACGAGCGCCGCCTCGCACGCGCTCAGCAACGGGACTGCGTGCCACGCGCACGACGACGACGACAAGCACGACCACAGTAGAGGTTTACATTATATTAAATTGGAATATTAAGCACATTATTATTTTATTTACAATAAAAAATAAAATAATTATGTTGTAACTTGAATGTTTGACCGATTTGGCTATTTTCATTATCATTAAAAAATCAAACTCAGCTGGTTCGTGAGTTAAAAGGTCAATGACCTGTAATTTGAGCATCTGTACTTTTGGGGTCAGTGACCTTGCATTACGTCTGAACTGTATTTTCAGTATCATATATACATCAATATCATGTAGCATGAAACAAACACTATATTTGCAGGTGGTGCCAAAAATGCAAAGTTGGAAAAGAAAGAGGCTAATACATTAAAAGAAGAAAAAAAAAAGAATAAAAATAGGGATAAAGATAAGGAAAATTATGATAGTTCTAAGAGTACAGAACATAGTAAGTACATCAATATTATTTTTTTACTATTTTACAATTTTTTTATTGTTCCATGAAGTTTCTGTAGTATCAATCTACAATATAACTTTTTAATTTCACAGCAAAAGAACAAATAGTTAAAGATAAAGAAATAGAAAGTACAAAAGAATGTGTTAAAGTTAAGGAAAGCAACAGTTATAAAGACAAAGAAAAGGAGAAAGAAAGAGAGAGGGAACGAGAAACTAGAGAAAAGGAGAAGGAAAGAGAACGGGATCGAGAGCGGGAGCGTGAGCAGGTAAATTTATTGTACTAGGGTTGCCCAACTTGTTGGCTGTAGACTTATTTTAAAGGTCCAGCAAACTTATTTCTGGAGGTTATAAAATGTTTAGCGTAAATTTGATTTTTCGTTTCCGCTTGGTGTATTTATAGAGCTGCTAATCCTTGTGAGACTATTGTACAACGAAAAAAAAAGAAGAAAAAAAAGCAGCTCTGTATATGAGTAACTTAGTGTTGCCAACCTCCATTTCCACCTACAAAAATTGTTAAAATTGACGTCCCTTCTTATTATCTACGACATGCAGTGTCCATAAAATATTGTATATAATATTTGCAGCGAGAAGTCCGCGAGTGTATGGAGGAGCTAAAGCGTGTCCGCGCGGAGCTGGCGGCGGCCAAGTCGGGCGAGGCGGAGGCCAAGCGCGCCCTCGCCGCCGCCGCCGCCGCCGACCGACAGCGCCGCGCAGACCACCACCAGCTCAAGCAGGCGCACGCCACGCTGCAGCAGAGGTGAGTCGCGCCGCACCACTACCTACTTGTTATTACATTTTTAAGTGACGTAATTGGAACTAAAGTGTCGATATGTGCAGGGTGTCGGCGTGGCGCAGCGGCGAGCGAGCCACGCTGGAGCGGCGCCTCGCCGACGAGCGGCGCGCGCGCTCCCACGCCGAGCACCAGCTGCTGCGGGCACGACACGCCGCGCGACCCGCCAGGTACTACTACTACAGACTATTGGAATTATTAACTAAGTTCACATGTATATTTACTAATCTCAGTACCAAGTTTTTCAACATTCTGTGAGTGTTTAATTTTGGTCGCTGCCGTCTATTTTGAACAGTCGTCGATCGAAAGAAGTAAATTCGCTAACGTATTTCCTCGTTGGTATTGTAGTGGTGAATGCGAGAACGAGACGTGTAGATCCCGACGGTCGGGCCTGGAGACGGAGACGGCGGCGCTGCGCCGCGAGCTGGCGCGGGCGCGGGAGCGCGGCGCGCAGCTGCAGCGCGAGCTGACGCTGGCGGCCGAGCAGGCGCGGGCGCTGGAGGCGCGCGCCGAGGCGGCGCAGCAGGACGCGGCGCCGCGGCTCAACTCGTGGCACTCGCTGCAGGAGCGCGCGGCGCACCTGGAGCGCGCGCTGTCGGCCGAGACGCGCGTCAAGCTCGACCTGCTGTCCGCGCTCGGCGACGCCAAGCGCAACATGCACATACAAGAAAGTACGTATACGTCGCACGCAAGATCGCCCCCAATTCTCAGCCAAGTTTTTATTCGACTTTATCGCTGGTCCCCACACCGAACGATACCTTTATGTTTGAACGCTCTAGTCGTTTACTAAAATCTAAAATGAATCCGTAGGTTTAATATCGAGGCAAGACAAAGAAATAGAGGAACTCAAAGCTCAAATGCTGGCCGTGATGCCGACGGAGTTCGTGTCGCCGGTGAACAACACGGTGTCGAAGCTGCGGCTGTCGGACGGGTCGCCGCTCGACCCCAATGCCTCGGTGTACACGCCCAAGCAGCTGGCGCAGTGCTTGGATGCCTGAGCGCCGCGCCGCCCCCGCCCCGCCCCCGCGCCGCACACGCGCCGCACACGCCCCGCACACGCACGGGACCCGCGCCAACACGCTGCGTGCATCTCATCTCTGTTGTGCGGTAACTAGTGAGAGGGAACGAGATGACGAACGCACTTTCACTGCGATAACTCTCGCTATCTTTCATTTTTACTAATGAACAAATACTGTACGCAAACATCCTTAAGGCAAGTGGATCGGTGACCTAATTTCTGTAGAGGGTGACAGTGTAATATCACTATCGTATCCCGGCATCTTGCTTGCACGAAGACTTCTAGTCTGTGGTGCTGTCCCGTGCGAACGCGGTAACAACGCTGTATGATATTGTCTAAATTGTTTCGTTAAAACAACTTTACATAAATTTGAACATTGTCCTAGCTCACGCTAAGACACGAGATTATATATCAGTTGTCCATGCCACTTATGGTGATATTGAACCAGCCACTTATAAGTCCTGAATAAAGTACAGTTAAGTACATGAATACGTTGAATGAAGACATTTTGTGTACTTGAGTGTATGCACTGAATTAAATATATTATTTTCGGGGACACAGTAGTGTGACAACTTGGCACTACAGTGCGTCTTTTCATATTACAATAATAATTGTGACAAAATAAATAAGCTTTAGTTTTTTATAAAAGTAGTAAAATATTTTTGTATTATACATTCAAAGATATTTATTAGAGATATGACGCCAAATTATATTTTAGACGCTAAACTTTGTTCATAAAAGCGTAAAATAAACTGCTTACTAAGAGGTGGTCCATAAGGCTCTTTAATACTGCGGTGGTAAAAAAAAATTTCGTGTTCGAGTGCAATGTTTGACGAAATGATTTAGACAATAGTAAAAGATCTGAGGAGAATAAACCCAGATGTCCTTGTGTTTAAAGAGCTACGTGCGTGTACCTGTTGGTGAATAACCGAGCTTTGAACATAACCATTGGAGCCAATGCTGGTCTTTGTATGGGCGTTTTCTGATCTCAATTTGTTTTTTTTTGTTTACTAATTGATACGCAAGCTGACAAGATGTTTTTTCGTTAATTTATTGTTCTAGTTAAATTTAAAAAGTTTTTTTTTGTGAGTCTGGAACTTGGCTGGTGTGTTTTTGTTGATTAAGAGTGATTTTAGGTCTCAGTATTGGAGAAATTATTCTTTAAATATTTAATTCATTATGTGATTAATTTTAATTATTTTTAACAAGATCGTTAATCAAATAATTAGGATTGATATTTAAATATTGGTTTTG
This sequence comes from Laspeyria flexula, assembly GCA_905147015.1. Lineage (NCBI taxonomy): Eukaryota > Metazoa > Arthropoda > Insecta > Lepidoptera > Erebidae > Laspeyria > Laspeyria flexula. The sequence goes on along the minus strand of LR989964.1, from coordinate 1,493,624 downwards.
TATCCGCCATTTTTGTTATAAGTTTAAAAAATCAGTCTTAACTTCAATGCCAGGTGTGGCCGCCAAATGTCCATACAAATATCGGTACCTACTTAATAACATAAAAATACAAGTGTGTTAGTTTTATAACAGTGTACGTACATTACGTCGAGACAGAGCGTTTATTTTTTCATATATTGAAACATTTGAATTTCACACATTCGTTGTAAACTCTTTATCATAACGTCCCGAAAAATTATTACAAAGTAACATTCGCTGTTTTGCGCGCACTAGTTCGTTTATTGAGCTATTGGCGTGGACAAAACAGCGAATGTAAAATTCGTCTTGCGTTTCATCGAAAAGCAACATTATTGCGTTGTTACAAGGTGCAGTTTTCAATGGAACGCAAGGTGCATTGGTGCATTTGTATAGAGCGGGGTTGTATAATGATCTCTTGACGCAGATTTAGATACGACAGCCCTATGTGATCGCTGCTGCAGTCTAATAAATACGTGTTCTTTTTAAATTTTATGTGATAAAGTGTACAAATTAAGATCTGAGATCGAGTCTTCTTCCTTGTATTATAAATTTGTAGTTTTATTCGACGTTTTAGTCCAAATTTGTCTGTATTTACGTGGGAAGCTTCGCTGTCGTGTCGAGTCGTGACGTCAGCGTGGCAGAACACATTCTTGTTGAATATTTGAAAATGCTGAACATTGTTTGACGCGTGTGGGCATTATGACTGTATGTATGTACCTTCACAGGTGAGTTTTGACCGATCACGTGTTACTTGAATGCAATGAAAAAGCCCTCGTGGTGTTTGTCATACTTTATTGTTTAGGTGTCGAAGTCTATAGTTTAAGAAATATACAGTTTTATTTTTATAAAAAGGCAATGTTGGCCTAATAGATATGTCACTGGCATGCAAACCCTGCAGTCAGAGTTCGAATCCAACCTAGCCCCTTTAGACAAGTGGCATTCGATTCGATTGATCTATTCTATCGGCATTTCAAGTTAGTACATTGATCACGTGACATGTCGATAGCTTATGTCAGTCATTAAAAAAAAAAAATTGAATAGAATCATTGATTTGACATTTGTCTATGGGGACTGGGCAGTAACATTTTTTTTAAACTCCTATCAAAATAGACAGGTATCATTTAAATGTTTACAAATATACAATTAATAAATGGCAAACATCTCAGGATTCTGGAAAAAGAAGGAAAATCTTCAACGCGAGTATTCGTCTATCATTTATTTGTTTCTAAGTGCCACCGCAAACATGTTATCTCACCAACAAACGAAGAAAATGTGAGAAAGTTGAAAATAAATTTCATTTAGGGTTGGATCGCACAGTTGAATGCATCGAATCGCACTTTTCTGTTTATATCCCTTTCTGCCACTGATAACCTTCATTTACTAGAGCGAGAAAGAGAGCAGGTTCGCGGCTTAAACGACAGAATATGATAGAAGCATATGAAAATGCGATTCGTTGCGACTAGATGCGGTTCAACCCTTAGGTTGAAAATTCATTGATTCGGGTTTTGGTTTTTTTTCTATTCAAAAATATCTTTGTATTCAAACTTCTTTAGCAGCGATATAATGAATCTGTGAATTTATATCATAGCCGCGCAGTAATATTATTTATCATTCATGTGCGAATGGAGCTTTGTAGAGACTACAAATGCGGCCATATCAGTTGTTGTCGAGTTGCAGTCACTTCAGAACTGTACTAAAACTAATTTAATTCCCTCAATGGAATATCAACCTAAAGTGCAATTTATATTATTCATATTTAGATAACACGTATTATTTCGCTAAGACGTATTGTTTTGTGTGCTGTCTATCAATGAAAGGCTACTGACAAATGAATACTCGCGCTGAAAACGACTATTATTGAGTTGGTTAAATTATATGATCAACAATGCATTTTTAAAATAATGACACTAATGCGCATAATACTGTCTTTAGTTGCAGTTATAACGTCAAATAGAAATTGTTATCTGAAATATTTTTTTGTATATGTTACACATACAATACGATAACTAGGAATAATATCTCTTTTTGATATTGGTAACTATTCAATTTTGAGTACGAGTTTTGCATATGAAGGAAAACATGGAAAATATATTATTTTTTGACGATATTTAAATGCGTGTGGTTAACTTTGACGTTTCATGCAATAAGAAAGAATTGTCTAGATTGGTACAAGTACTTTAGTAAAATATAATTGATATTTTACAGATATGATGTAGGGTTTTTACAGTTCTCTAGCGAAGAACATATTGTAGTCTGTGTAATTTTTGAATTAAAGAAGGATAATGGAGGAACCGAGAAGTTATATAACTTAAGAGGGTTCATACATTTTCAAGTTGCTCGCAAATAGGTTTTTAAATTATGCACACAGAGCCGAAACATGCACACTTCTCTAATGCTGTGTGGTACAACAATATAGCGCGTACTAATGAGTTTGGTATTTTCTAACCTCGTATTTTGTTAAAGTTGGATAAGACAAAATTTCAAATTAAATTAATAAATAATTAATTGTTATTAATCGTATTGTATTCTATAAACAATTAAAATACAATTTTATTAGAAAGAAAGAAATAACAATTAATTTTATATAAGACTAACAATTAATTTATCAATAATAACTGCGGCTGATATGATGATGAATGTGACTATTTGAGGTCAAAGTGGTGAAAATGTCCGCCATCTTGAACTTAGTTGTTTTTGGGCTGATCGCCTCCAAAATCGATATCTGACAATCCCACTGATCACTGGGCATAGTTCTGAAGTCAAAAATGTAAAAATGCCCTCCATCTTGAACTTTGTTGTTTTTGGGCTGATTGATACCAAAATCGATATCTGACGATCCCATTGGTCACTGGGCATAGTTCTGAAATCAGAATTATAAAAATGCCCGCCATCTTGAACTTTTTTGTTTTTTGGCTGAGTGATACCAAAATTGATATCTGACGATCCCATTCGTCACTGGGCATAGTTCTGAAGTCAAAATTGAGAAAATGTCAACCATCTTGAACTTTGTTGTTTTTGGGCTGATTGATACCAAAATCGATATCTGACTATCCCATTGGTCACTGGGCCTAGTTCTGAAGTCAAAATTGTAAAAATGCCCTCCATCTTGAACTTTGTTGTTTTTGGGCTGATTGATACCAAAATCGATATCTGACGATCCCATTGGTCACTGGGCATAGTTCTGAAATCAAAATTATAAAAATGGCCGCCATCTTGAACTTTGTTGTTTTTGGGCTGAGTGATACCAAAATTGATATCTGATAATCCCATTGGTCACTGGGCATAGTTATGAAGTCAAAATTGTAAAAATGCCCGCCATCTTGTACTTTGTTGTTTTTGGGCTGAGTGATACCAAAATCGATATTTGACGATCCCATTGGTCACTGGGCATAGTTCTGAAATCAAAATTATAAAAATGCCCGCCATCTTGAACTTTGTTGTTTTTGGGCTGATTGACTCCAAAATGGATATCTGACAATCCCATTGGTATCTGGGCATAGTTATGAAGTCAAAATTGTAAAAATGCTCGCCATCTTGAACTTTGTTGTTTCCGGGCTGAGTAATACCAAAATCGATATTTGACGATCCCATTGGTCACTGGGCATAGTTCTGAAGTCAAAATTGTAAAAACGCCCACCATCTTGAACTTTGTTGTTTTTGGGCTGAGTGATACCGAAATCGATATCTGACTATCCCATTACTCATTGGGCATAGTTCTGAAGTCAAAATTGTAAAAATGCCCGCCATCTTGAACTTTGTTGTTTTCGGGCTGAGTAATACCAAAATCGATATTTGACGATCCCATTGGTCACTTGGCATAGTTCTGAAGTCAAAATTGTAAAAATGCCCAGTGACCAATGGGATTGTCAAATATCGATTTTGGTATCACTCAGCCCAAAAACAACAAAGTTCAAGATGGCGGGCATTTTTACAATTTTGACTTCATAACTATGCCCAGTGACCAATGGGATCGTCAAATATCGATTATGGTATCACTCAGCCCAAAAACAACAAAGTTCAAGATGGCGAGCATTTTTACAATTTTGACTTCAGAATTATGCCCAATGAGTAATGGGATAGTCAGATATCGATTTCGGTATCACTCAACCCAAAAACAACAAAGTTCAACATGGTGGGCGTTTTTACTATTTTGACTTCAGAACTATGCCCGGTGACCAATGGGATCGTCAAATATCGATTTTGGTATCACTCAGCCCAAAAAAAACAAAGTTCAAGATGGTGGGCATTTTTACAATTTTGACTTCAGAACTATGCCAAGTGACCAATGGGATCGTCAAATATCGATTTTGGTATCACTCAGCCCAAAAACAACAAAGTTCAAGATGGCGGGCATTTTTACAATTTTGACTTCAGAACTATGCCCAGTGACCAATGGGATCGTCAGATATCGATTTTGGTATCACTCAGCCCAAAAACAACAAAGTTCAAGATGGCGGGCATTTTTACAATTTTGACTTCATAACTATGCCCAGTGAGCAATGGGATCATCAAATATCGATTATGGTATCACTCAGTCCAAAAACAACAAAGTCCAAGATGGCGAGCATTTTTACAATTTTGACTTCAGAACTATGCCCAATGAGTAATGGGATAGTCAGATATCGATTTTGGTATCACCCAGCCCAAAAACAACAAAGTTCAAGATGGTGGGCGTTTTTACTATTTTGACTTCAGAACTATGCCCAGTGACCAATGGGATCGTCAAATATCGATTTTGGTATCACTCAGCCCAAAAACAACAAAGTTCAAGATGGCGGGCATTTTTACAATTTTGACTTTAGAACTATGCCCAGTGACCAATGGGATCGTCAAATATCGATTTTGGTATCACTCAGCCCAAAAACAACAAAGTTCAAGATGGCGGTCATTTTTACAATTTTGACTTCAGAACCATGCCAAGTGACCAATGGGATCGTCAGATATCGATTTTAGAATTCATCAGCCCAAAAACAGCAAAGTTAATAATTTGATCTTTAATAAAAAAAAAATCCATAACAAAGTATCAACTGGTATTGAACTCTCTTGAAATATACAAATATTACGTAAACATCGGACCGGGAGCGCGGGAAGCAAAGCGTTACGTCCTCTCTCTAGAAGGCCTCAGCCGGTACTGATTTCTCACGGCCTGTGCGCCGAAATATAAGGCGTTTTTAGGCTCTTTTCAAAAATCATTTTAAAATATTTCTAAAGGGATTTCGAAAAAATTATGGACATTTATAAATGACAACATCTTGCTTAATAATTAAATGTAAAAAAATCGACTTTTTAAACACATATAGTGTACCAAAATTCTAATCAAACTTGATCAAAGTTCAACGTTTTTAAAAATTTTAGTTCTTAAGTTTTAGTTATAAAAAAATGAATATTTCTAATATTTTTTCAATACACTAACTAAAGGACTATATGTAGACCTTAAAACAAGCTTTTTTTTCTATGCATTTCAATTACTTTAGTCCCTGGCGAATCTGAAAGTAGGCTTGTTTCGTTGAATTTCTTAAAACGCTGTGCAAAAGAACTGTTCTAACTAAAATACTAATAATAAATAGTCTGTTTTTCTTAATACACTTTTTAGACAAGAAAACTGTTGTCTATGTATGCCAAAAATTACTTCGCTACATATAAAGACATATTCTGTAGCGAACGTGGAAATCTCGTGATTTCATGGATTTCTGTATGAACCCTCTTAAATCAGCTTGAGATATTATTCCTCAAAAAATACTAACTATTACTTTCGATCATCGCATCGTAAGATGATAATAGCGGACACACTGTCTAAATGCGTAGCTGTCTGGTGGACGCCAGGTGTACGCCAGATGTACGCTATTCTCTTCTTATGAGTGTCAAAACTCGCATTCTCAATGGAAAAACGCGTAAAATGATCAATGCCACTTTGAACGATTTTGAACCTTATGCAATTAACTTTGGGCGAAACGCAGTACCTAAAAATTTGAGCATTTTTCCACTGTATTTAAGAAGCATTCATCTTAAATAATTTGATTCCATCCATTCTACTACCTATATGGTACAACTTAACCTAACTTTCCGTTCTTCCAACATTTGACTTCCAATATAAATCTGTTGCATTTACAAATAGTACAATTAATTTTATATGAAAGGTCAAGGTGTGTACTCATAAGCATCGGAATTGTAAGTTTGCGTAGGTATAAAGAGGTTCGTTGTCGGTTCGTTTAGTGCATAGTTGTTGTCGCTGACTGTACGCGATACTCTGAGTAGTTCTACGGTATTGGTACCGTAAATAACGCTTGTAAGTGCCAATACATCCTGTATTGTGATACAGAAAACTTTTGTGACGGACTATACAAGAACAATAATAAATTACGTTCTTGACATAGAACAAAAATATTACCCTTTTTTCTTCCTTGTGGGTCGTCCATTAATCAGGTGAGGCTCGAAGGGGGGGGGATAGGGTTTCGAAAAAAAAAACACGAAATATCGCTGGAGGAGAGGGGGGTGTAGTAAGATATCACGTGTATTAATTATTTCTATGAACGCGCGATTTATAAACCCTATTACATCTGTATGGTAATTTTTTTCACTTTGCGTCATTTTCCAGTACTTAATTATGTTTACTTGTATTGAAAGGTAATTTTCTGAAAATATTTTAGGATATTCTGAAAAAAAATAAAAATACACGTGATGTTGCCTAGGGGGAAAGGGTTTGGTCTAAAATCTCTCCACGTATTAGTTGGGGGAGGCGGGAGTCTAAGAAGCTGCTAAAAACATCACGTGATTAATGGACGTCCCCTGGTGTAAAATTTGCACTAGATTGAATTTAGTATGTTTGTCACAGAGTATTCTGTAAACTAAAACGACATTCACACATAGTGACAAGCGATGAAACGCACACATTCGGCATAAACAAAATGTGACTATTCTGTATTATTTTTGAGATTGTAACATTCACTCTAGTCTTATCTCAGGTCGATTTAATATTGTCGGACGACGAACACTAGTCACGTTGTTGCAGAGCAAGGAGTCTACTGCGGGCTTAACATGTGATATGTATTTTATTTAAGAATTATAAACGTTCAACTTATTTGAATTCCGAACTTTCTGTGGTTCTTAAACATTACATCATGTATTTTGTTGTTTATGAGTGAGATTACAAGTTCCGGGCGAGTCCGTACAAATGTAAATCGACCTTTAAATTAATTTGTAAATCATAAGTTATTAGACGTTTAATTTTTTTTTAATTAACAGACTGCGCACTGCCCTCGAAGTTAAACTTCTGTTTAATAGTTTGAAACTACGTAAAATGATTGTGAAAAAGTACTTAATTTTTAGCTTTAGACTTGATGTGACTTTTTTTTATGAAATTTGTCTGAAATGCAGACACCAAAATATATTTTTTCATAAGCAGGATTAACACGAGAGCGTTATCGTAGGAACAAACGTACAATCGGAACGATCTGAATTTTCACTAGTGACATGTACCTAAGTGATAATGTTTATTTGTATTATAAACAGATGCTGTAACAGCAATAAAAAAATCAGACTTGCCATTTTGTTTTGTTCATCCTAATACTGGGTTGAAGATCTCTCTCGATACCGAAACTGCCCCCTGATTCTGAGCTGTCGGAAAATTTTCGACCCGAAATGTCAGTGTAATTAGAGTTAAAAAACATATTGTTAAGGAAATAAATGGTTGTAGGAAAAAACCTTAAATTAATCAGTTTTTAATTTTCTATACGTTAGACTATTTTCCAACATTAAATAACATAAGCCGTAAAAATACGTCTTACTAAGATTCGTAAAAGTTTACGATCTGGGAGCATTTCGACGTCTCAGAATCAGGGCTCTGGTGAATGTGCGGTGATATCTGATTCAATGCTATTAACAAATATGCGACTGAACAGTGCAGCAGAGTCGAAGCGTATCAAAGCGTCAAAAAACATGCGTCTGAGCACGACCAACGCTGATTGGGGCGCGCACGTTCGCACGCACCCACTCGTCAGTCGGTAGGTATCGGTAATTGGACTAACCTGTATGACCATCACCACTTAAATGTAATTCGCGCACGCGAATTCACGCGAAAACATGCGCATTCGTCGAACTGCGCTTTAATTACTACTGCTTCTTTTGACTGCGCTTCGACTCTGCGCTAGTGTGAATTGACCAATAGGTAAACAAAATTATTTTTTTTTAATTACTGGCAAATCATGTTTAGCCTACACTCGACGATAAAATTAATGAAAATTATGAATGAAGGTCACATCACAATGGGTTATGAACTAACACTATCCCCAGTTTTTTTCAGTACATTGAGGTTTCATCGCCACCCAGTATAATCCAGTGAGAATTCCTGTATTCATGGTATGCAGAGCATTGAGCAGTTTTGTTTCTTTTTAAATATAAAGGAATGTTTCCTTTGACTAAAATAACCTATCTCCAATATTTATAGTACTTTCCCTTCAGGTGGCATTACAAAATTCCACCCTGTATTTTTTAAAGGGAATATGAATAGTAAAACAAATAACTTCATCAACTTAAATATTTTTATTTACACTATTTACACATGTCATACTTTTTGTATAACAGCTGAGATCTTGTTCACTACTTGCCATGTAAATCTGACATCCTAGCTTCACTCACTAAGCTTTGTATTTCTAATTGTACTTTCAAAGCCTTTTGCAAGTCCATTTTTCTCAACTGAGAAGCAATATATTTGCCATAAATATCAAATTCATCCTCTTTTGCAACAGAATCATTGTTGGAATCAATGCTCCCTCTGAATGTTGAACAGTCTGTGCTTGGACTTCTATGTTTAATTTTTTTCTTTTTTCCTTCATATCTACTCTTACTGTCTGTCTGTTGAAAGGACCGGCCAGTATTTATATGAGCTATATCTCGTGGTTCCGATTTTAAAATTAAGTTGTACTCATCATCAGTTTCAGGGAATGTGGCTAGTGTTTCTTCTATGTTATCATCATTTTGTGAGAGCCAATTTTTTTGGCATGGGTCTTCTGTTATGTCTTGCTGCTGAAAAATATTTGGAAGTTTATTTATAAAACATATCTATACAACACCATACATGAGAAAATTTTCAAGCAAATACAGAATTCATTATTAATTGTGTTATTTGGCAATAACAGCTAATGTGCTGCAATGTAGATGGATATAAAGCTGTTTTCTGACTAAAATCATTATGTGAATAAGGCACATGAATAATTTCACCAAATACATATCTAGTTTTGTTATTACTTACATCATCAAAAGATGAATCTTCAACATGTTTTAAATTATTCTTATTTACATTAAAACATTTGTGCCATTCACCAAACCATTTCATGTTGGGTTTGTACGTCCAATTCGGACCCGATCGCTGCTTTATTTTGGCTAATTCTTGGAAGTATGTCGACCGAAGGTTCTTTATCTTAATCTTTACCTCCGGTTCGTTAAGTAATATGCCTGTTGCTTCGTGCATTGCAGCTATTATTTCTTTGTATGCTTTAAACCTTCTACTTTTCAATCTGTAATTTGGATGTTCGGAATTCCATAGGTATTCGTGGCTAAGATATATTTTAACAAACTTGCAAGTCTCATTTTCACTCCACCTCATCTTTTTTTTGGTGTTATTTGAGTATTTAAGCGGAGTATTCAGTTAATATTTAATACACAACAAATTAATTTATACACTAAATGTATACAAACAGAGGCGTGAAGCGTCACGTCAATCATTTGACATTTTAATCTTTGATTAATCTTGATGTTGCCAGAAAAAGAAACAAACGTCATGTAATGTTGCCAATGAATTATAATCTATGACAATTTGAACGAAATTTTATTGATCCAAAAATGTAGTTTGGCAAAAAAGTGAAGGAAAAAAAGCCGTTTCACGAGGGACTTTACAAACATACAATTAACGGACACAATGTACACCCAACTTGAAAGAAATATTTATAAATCACGCAAATATTTGCCGCGTATGGGAATCGAACCCACGACACTTGGCACGGCGATGTGAGGCGGCCACCTTAACCGATAAGCTGGGGTGACACTTAAATTATTACTAAGATGTATTCTTGACATTATACTTTGTTTATGAAAAAATAGGACAAAGTATTGCTTTGCTTCACTTTAAACATTATCTTACTATGTAGCCATTATGAAAAGAAAACAAAATACATATATCTCACTATAACTAAAACTTTAATCTTTGGCTATTTTGCACTATAGAGAATAAATAATAACATTTACTTATTTAAAAATACTAAAATTGCACAGTCACATCAAATAGACCACTAAATTATGGTTTAGTCACTTGATACTATATCTGAGATCCTGGCTTCACTAACAAGGTTTTGTATCTCTAGTTGAAGCCTTAAAGCCCTATGTAAGTCCATCTTTCTCAGTTGTGCAGCAATATATTTCCCATAAATATCAAATTCATCATCTTTTGCACAGTCTGTAACTGATTCAGTGGAATAATTTCTAATTGGACCTCTGTGCTTCATTTTTTTCTTTTTAAGTTTTTTATAATACACTGGTGTAGACTGCCTTTCAGTTTTAACTTTGGAAATTTGTTCATCTTGTTTGTTTGAGTCATACTCGTCATCAGTTTGGGAAATAAGAGGATCAGGATTTGTTTCATCTGTGTTCGAGTTGTGTAGATCTTGGTCCACCCATATATGGCAAGAAGAGTCCACCTCTTGTGCTTCGGAAACCTAAAAAAAGTTAATTGTTAGTTGAATGTTAAATAACTTGTTTAAATTACAAATCTCTTACTCAACTCACAACAGCTGTGCAATTGTCTAAAGACAAAATATATCCCGTTAAAGGATTTTTCATTTTAAAAAACCTTTAAGATGATATAACCAATCTTTACCAATATATAGATTTTTTAATTAAAACCATGGGAAAATAAGTTTTAACTATTTCTATTTTCCTGTGGATCATGATTATTTTGTGAGGAAAAGTTCTCATTAAAAAAAAATATTTGACAGGCTCTTTTCAGGACACACCCATATCTTAATATAAAATATAATATTCTACCACATTCACACAGCGTCATCTAGTCCCAAAGTAAGCAATTATATTTGCTTGTGTTATGGGTACTACACAACTGATATACTACTTAAATATATTTTTTTTTTGTAAATACATAGGTACATATTATAGATAAATTACACCCAGACACAGAACAAACCTCTATGCTCATCACACAAAGATTTGTCCTGGGTGGGGATCGAACCCACTACCTTCCGGCTTTACAGTCAGGGTCACTAACCACTAGACCAACAGGCCAGTCATAATGATGATAGAAGTATAAAAACGGTTGGAGTGTATCCTTGGGGGCGCTATAGAGTTAGGACTTATAAAAACTGTAAATAAAACATAACTTAAAAATACAACCATACTTACCATATTATAGGCTGAATGCCGGTTACTGGATATATATTTCAAACAACGATCCATTTCATGAAACCAAACCAGAGACGGTTCATAAATCGCATCGGGACTTGATTTCATCAATATTTTGTGAACTTGTTGTACATACGTTGTCCTTAAGTTCTTAATTTTCATCTTTACTTCAGGAATAGAAAGAGTTTTCATTGTAGCAGCCTTAAATTCTGAACTTATATCAGTGTATGCTTTTTCTCTTTGATAACGTAGTTTATATCCAGGATGTGCGGGGCTCCACAGACATTCATGTTTAAGATATATTCTCACAAATTCAAGCGTCACTGCTTCGCTCCACCGCATCTTTTATGTGATATAATTTTGAGAAACTAAACTAGTTCCTGTGCCGCCTGCAACAGGACCGTTCGCTGTGGCGTAAATTAGGTGAGGCCTATGTTCAGCAGTGGACGTCGTTGGGCTGAAATGATGATGATGATGAAACTAGTTCGTTTTTTAGGAATTCTGTCAGAGGTAACCCATTACCTATCAAAGAGAATATACAAGAGAATACTGAATATAATCTCACTTTGGTTTAGAAAATTTAACCATTTGTTTTGAACTTATGACTATTGACATATTGTTGTTTTGGTTTTAACAATTTGGCACTTCATATAAGTATTACCAGTGATAAAATTATAAAATATCTTGAATGTTGTTAGTAGTATTCACGGAACAGAAAAATCTGATTATATTATATATCTGATTTCTAGTGCAAGTGGGTATAATATACGGTTGTTAAGTTAATGTTTGACTGCCTCATTTGTCTAATGGTCGTCGTATGCAACTGTTGAGCATTCAATCCGCAGATAAATAACTATATATCACCCACAAGTAGTTGTTTCGTTTCCAGGTATACTTTTTCTCAGTTAAAAATTATAACCACGGAACGTAATAATATCGATATCGAGAAAAAGAAAATAGATTACTTCGTATTTAATTTTAATATTATATTGACTGCAATGAAAAACATAAAATGTAAGGTAAATAATCGTGGCCGATTCAAATTTCTTATAAAATTGCGGTCTGTGACTTTGATGTTTCTAAAATGTAAGGAATATGGCCTGTATGTGATAGGTATAGCTTAGCGCTATTCGGCGCTAAAAAAAACAAATTTTAAAAGAAACAGAAGCGCTTTTTCTTTTGAATAGTTTAAAAGACGACACGTTCCATTTAATTAAGTACCTATATATTTTTTAAACATGTATTTAATTTTATCTTAATTGTAGATCATGCTAATAAGCATAACCATTGCATTTACCTACTCAGTTTAGTCAAAGAATAATCTTACAGTGCAAACATCAAGCTATATGATCTCATGGACTGCTCTTCACCATCGTTAAAATAAGGTCCTTTAAATAATTTCCACGTCGCCAATCTGGAGCCCGGCACCGCCTACATTCATAACTGCATTTTTATCTTATGCAGGGATACCTTCACCTTGGTTCGATTTTGTAAGTCATTTATGTTAATTTTAGATTGTTTAGCAAATGATAAAGCATTCCAAAAGCAAGTGGCTGGCAATTTACATCAGAATCTATTTGAATTTACAGTGTTATCGCGTTCCACGTACCTAAATTTAAATATTTGCCCTTCTACCACTTCATTTAAAACGACGACGCTAGTACTTGGTAAGGGAACTTACCCATACTATTTACCCATTTTTTTATGATTTTCGGTGACACTCCGCCGAATCCCCTTTAGTTTTCACGTTCGAAGCAGTGGCGTACCTAACTATAGGGTGGCAGGGCTGGCAAAATAACACGGGCCCCCGACCCAAGAGGGCCCCGGCCTAAGAAACCCCGAGCTCAGAAGTAAATTTTTAACTATGTATGTACTTGAGTTATATAAAAATTATTTTACCTCAAAAAATATTTTTTTAAGCATCTGCTTAAAATCTATTAAAGTGATACAACTAGAGACTATAATATAAATTCATGTTAATTATTAAGGATTTTAACACATCTCAAGTGGATTATTAAACTAAGTACAACGTGACGACTCTTAATGAAGGGCCCCATGATAAGAATTTGCCACATGCCCAGATGGTTTAGTTACGCCCTATATCTGTGGTTACGCCTCTGGTCGAAATGTTAAGCAATCGTTTTATTATAGCGTTCCAATCGTTTTTGATTGCTCATTAATAACACCTGTTAATGTTAATAAAACTGTCTCCAACCATCAGGAATCTTGGTTTACTTATGGACTCCACTTTATACTGGTAAGCCCCCAGTTACTCATGTAAGCCAAAAAGTCACCGGTGCCCTACGTGCTCATTATCGTTTTAAAAGCTTCTTTCCCTACAATACCAAGGTGATGCTTGTGCAGACTTTGATTTTACCTCAAATCGACTATGGTTATGTGTGTTATTTTGATCTGAATGCAGTGTTCTCAACAAACTACACTATCTTCAAATTTACTGCATACGATTTATGTTCAATCATCGCGAATATGACCCATGTATCTATCACTCTCAATTAAAATGGTTGCTATTGCTCAACGTCGTAAGATGCATGCTCTTACCACACTCTAGTCTCCCCCTTATCTAACGTAGTATGGGTGCGCTGCCCAACATTAGAAATTGTAATTTTAGCAAACTAGTGCATTTACTAAAGAGCTTTACTTACGAAATGCATTTTCTTGCTTTTATATATTTTCTAATGGTACTTGTAACAACATGGTGCACTTATTTTAGCTAAGCCAGGGCTGTGTAAATAGTTTTGAAAGATTTTACTAAGTAAACCGAAATGTGTGTGTGTAGGTATCTATTTATTTATCTAGTATACTTAAACATGCTTCTTTATTTTTTTATGGAAATAAAATAAAATTGTGTTTATGGTATACACTTCTTCCATTTAATAAGACCTTTTTTTTATACACCTTCGACCCATCTCTGCATCACCCTAAAGGTTTACTGGTAGAGAATGCCTCTCGCATTAAAAAGCTTGCCACACGGTTATAATCCTAAGATGTAATCATGAGATTCCATCCATCTAGCCAGCAGATGTAATCCAAATTTCATATAAAATACGCGGATGGCATCCAAGCTTCGACCAAGCTCAACTCTGTTGGCACGCAAGATTATAACCGTGTAGCACTTGCTTAGGTCTCCAATTATAATGTGCTTGACTGGCCCTTTGGTCTAGTGGTTAGTGACCCTGACTGCTAAGCTGAAGGTCGTGGTTTCGATTCCCACCCGAAATATTTATGATGAGACCTTCTTTTTCCTATCTTTTATGACAGTTATTTTCTACTAACATGATCCTGATATTTCGCAAAGTAGGTGCTTCTAAGTGGAATACAACAATATATAGGTTACAGAAAAATAGATTTACAATGGCTTGTTATTGTAATCGATAAATTATAATTCAGACTACCTATGAAAAATATAGGTTTAGATACATTACGTATTTACTACAGAAATATTATTGTAAACAAAGTTCGTAATTTTGTAGGTATCTAGGTACATGGCAACAGCCAAATAACAGTTTATTTAGGCATCTGTTGTTATCCCGAAAGAGGGTGGTAAAGCCATTGAGAACAATTCAAGAGATGATCTTTATAATCTCAATGTGCCCGGAGGCTGCTGATTTAATTGCTCCATTTACTTCGTATGTCATGTTTATGTAGCACCGTCCATGTTGGAATTGTATTAAGTCAGGTAAAAATGCTATCGTAATGTTCTCGATACTGTACTTGCCCTGAAACAATTTAAAACCGGTTAAGAGCATGCTGGACCATGCTCAATGTAGGGTTCCGTAGCAAAACAGCGAAACTTCATAGCGTTTACGAACGAACGTTTACGAACTGACATAGAATGTAACAACATAAGTAGGTACATAGGCATAGACTCATAGTGGGGTACCTAGTGATTAAAGTTGTTGCCTCACATCGCCGTGCCAAGTGAAGTGGGTTTGAGCCCCACACGAGACAAATATTTGTGTGATTCACAGATATTTTTTTCAAGTCTGGGTGTACATTGCTGAGTCTTTCATTGAGCGCGCGTTGTCTAAAAATAAATGAGGAATATTGTCCATACAATCCGGGTAGTGACGGTTTAAGAATAGTAAGACTTAACGTCACTACCCCATCACAACCCGTCCAACGAGTTGTTGATCGTGCATGTTTTAAATTACGAAATTTTTGAAAAGGGGCTCACCGGTTGAAGAGGGCACTTTCGATATTGTAGTGCTCGTTGAAGCGAATCGCCGAATAATGGGTGTTTAAAGAATTCACATAGTTTTATATGTAAGTCAATGTAAGTTCGGTGATATTTATTGTTACTGAATTCGTATAAAAACAAATCTACCTGTAACAAAATAAAATTACACTGTAATACTTATTTATTTTGTAAAGCTAAGAAAACCAGCCCGTGCGTGACCACGATCGGTGCAATTCGATCGTAACGTCGGGTAAATAATGGTGTAGTTAGAAGAACATTCGAATGGCGTGAATTTACGTTTTTTTTTTGTTCAATTACCTGAGCGGTACTATCAGCAACCGCAATTGTTTCCACGTAAGCGTTGGTGTAATATTGAGGATCTTTCCGACTGTACCGTCTGCTCGTCAAACGAAATGATTTAAAAACCTTCGTGTCAAAATACGTAACCACAGGACGTTGCAATGTTATCAAACTGTTCTGTAAAATAATATAGTGCATTATAAATTATTATATATATCAGTATCAGTATCTTGGAAACGCCTGCTTTTCAAGATTCTCTTTCCTGTAAAATCTAGCTCGGCGCTGTTTGCCGAGTGAAAAAAAAAACAATTTAGGTATATATCACTGAATCCATAATTAGTAATTATTATGATAAGTTAATATTTGGGTGCAATATTTTCACTTTATGTAATTGAAATAATTGTTATTCTCGGCAAACTCAGACACTATCTATATTTTTCTACTGAATGGCAATTTCAATACCTGCCTCTAGATACAAGTGTAATCAGATCTACCAATATGTTAATGATATAACTTCACATAACGTACCTTATCGCAGACATATAAATTAAAATTACATTTTAATAACAATATAAACAGAATGCCAAGTGCGGAATATTTTAACAACATATTTGTTTTGTGTCAATGGTCACTACTATTAATAACCCGATGCAATTTAAAAATAACCTATATAATTAAATGTGCTTATCAATTTTACCCGTCTAGTCAAATACAGACGTACTTAGGTATAGGCAGGTACATTTAGATCGTCTGTCTGATAGTAATTTTAATGATCAAGCTGATAGGACTTTATAAAAACATAAGTAGAACTGTAATCATCATCAATTGAGCTCATTCTTTGAAAACTTATGGATTTTCCAAAAAATCTGAATCGTCCTTTCTACCGACAATTCACCGACTGATTCGATCATGAGAGGAACAGTAACTGACAAGAAACTCAGGTTTCACTTTTTTTTTAATACATCTATACTTTATACAAATTTTTGAACGCGTCAATCTCAGGATCCGATTTGAAAAATTATTTTAGTGTTGGATAACTTATTAATCGAGGAAGGCGATAGGTTATATACCATTATGCTACGGCTAATAGGAGCTGAGCAGTGGCCCAACAAAGAAAGACAGGAGCGAAGCCCCGCGCGACATCTATTTATTCAATATTTGTCATGTCACAATAAATTGTTTTTAAAGTAAATAACATTCATCATTTCA
The DNA here is from genome assembly GCA_905147015.1 of Laspeyria flexula. NCBI lineage: Eukaryota > Metazoa > Arthropoda > Insecta > Lepidoptera > Erebidae > Laspeyria > Laspeyria flexula. The sequence continues at coordinate 1,476,496 of LR989964.1, read as the reverse complement.
ACCCATTAATAATAATATTAAATATTAATCTGTCTTAATTTTATTACAATCCTTTGAATGCATATGAACGAAGTGAACGATACAAATACATTTAACCGCTAACTATCTCGGACAATAGATTTGCATTAGCAAACAATTCCGTGAAAATTGAGATTAGCCCTTTTAATGAACAGGATTATGTGGATATGCTAGCACAATATATCTTATTTGTATCCGTTGGGCTGGGATCAGTGGGGTGCTAATTTATCGTCGGGGTCTGTACCGTGATTATCTTCATTTTATACCGTGATAGTTGGCAATTTTATCTTGAGCTTGTTACGTCGTACGGTTGGTTGCAATTTGCAATATCTTAGTTTTCTAATCTTGCCTCTTTTTAACCCCCGACGCAAAAACGACGTATACACGTATGTTTGACGTGTCTGTGTGTGTGGCATCGTAGCTCCCGAACGGATGAACCGATTTTGATTTTGTTTTTTTTTTTAACAGTTCTAGGCTTGTTTATACCTGAAAAACTAAACCCATTGGCCGTTATTTCAAATAGACCATAAAGATTATTAGACTGTTCTGTAGTGCGAGTATATATACATATAATAATTGTCATTGATGCTTGTAATTTCCGGTGGTTACAATAAAAATGATATTTATGTAAATTACAGCAAAATATAATGGTTTTATCAAAATGTACTCAGTTGGAAGTTATTAATTTTTGAGAGAGGGATGTTTAGTACCAAACTAATCTAAATGGCTCTCGAAAAATCAAAATAATCATCAAATCAATCAAAATCAAAAATGGCCGCTCTCAATTGACAATGGTGACTGACGCAAGCGATACCATTGTGTTGAATACATAGACCTAGGATCAACTCGCAAATGGTTGAATGTCTGTAATTGGCAATCATTGGTGGTGATGAAACATGATCACAGCTGAGTCGGATGGTTATAAATGAGCCATTCCGTAATCGGTCATTATTAATACACATATAAAGGAAGACGGTCGTGTTTATCGGATTATCATCATCACTTCAACCCATAAACGTCCCACTGCTGGGCACGGGTTTCTTCCAAAGAGCGTGGAAGAAATTTTGCCTACCATACCATGCTGACCAGACGGCGATCCGTCTATACCAAATACATAGGATTTGTTTCGAATTTTCCTTTTCTTGCAGTGCTCTTGTTTGCATAAGATTATTCCCTTAGACGCCCTTTACTAAACCCACGGGTTGAAATTGGGTAGTGACATTATGTATTCTTAATCCGTCACTACACGGATTATCGGATCATCGTCATCATCATCATATCAGCCCAACGACGTCCACTGCTGAACATAGGCCTCACCTAATTTACATAAACGATCGAACGAATTTATCGAACGTTTTGATTATCGGATGAAATAAAAAAATATATTTTGTAATGTCTTCAATACAAAAGATTAAGAGAAGATAATCTCATTATTTTGATTTATCTGAATGCTATTATTTTTGTTATATTATGTAACTTTTAAAAAGGGAAATAAATGATAAATAAAATTCAGATTTTTTAAACTGTTACAGTTGTCGTTACCAATTGGTTTAAAAATAAAACATAAACTAGTCCTGTTCTGTCTAGCACCAAATGTAAAAGGCTGTTGATTGAAGCCTGCTAAGTTTTTTAACGTTTTTTTAGCAATTTTCACACTGCAACGACACCGCGGTCGAACGGTGCTAAACGAATAAAAAATCTGGACTGCTAGTTGATGCTCTCACTTTGTTGGAACAAAATAGTGCACCTGTGTTTTACGGGACGTCATTCACTTGATTCACTGTTTTGAAAAATATAGAGATAAGGTATTTGTTAAATATAAGACATCTTGTTAATACTTTCTAGTTAAAAATTATTATTTTCCATGATACGAATTGGTAGTTGTAAAAGAGATTTGATTTGAGATTAATTTGGAAAAAAATGACAGTTTTATGTAGGGTCATAATCTAATAGAAGTTTTTTATCTAATTTTTCTTTCCAAAAGTCACTAAATATGTAGATAATGTTTATCCATAAGGATTTTATGTATAAAGGTAGCTTGTTAAGAAGCACTCTAAACATGCCTCAAGTTATGCTTCCATTAAATTAATTGCCTCCATTGTTTACGACGTTCCATAATCTTTTCAATTATTTTTTGTCGTTATAAAACTTATAATTACTCGGGAGCTTACATATTTAGACATTTTGACAAATTTGCTTGTTTAGAATTTTCTTTTCATTTATTTTATACTAAAGAGATCACGGAGTGAAGCTAATGAATAAATTTGAATTGACCATAGAGTTTATTTGAAATAAGCAAAAGGCAGGCTTATTAGAAAAGGAATTTTCTACCAGCCCATCTTTGAGTGATGTAAAGAAGAAACTGGATAGATAAGTATAATTTATAGAGCAACCACTTTAAGGTCATTATAGACAATATTATTAATATTTTTTTTTTTTAAAAAGACAACACCCGCACTAGGGAACAAGCCCTGTGTCGCGGGGAGCTTTACAAACATGAAACTAACGGACACAAAGTACACCCAGACTAGAAACAAATATCTATGAATCACACAAATATTTGTCTCGTGTGGGAATCGAACCCACGTCACCCAGCACGGCGATGTAGTGGCGAGGGGACCACCTTAACCACTGCGCCACGGTGACAGTCAAACATATATGCTGTTATATGCTTTTTTTCTTCCAAGTTGCTTCAGTCTAAAGTTCATCATCATCATCATAGTTACTTTTGAGGTACCTAAGTGAGTCACTAGCTTGCCTCCTCAGGCAGGTAATAATACAGTACAAATAAATTTATTAAATTAATATATAATAATTTATTAATTTTTCTCTCACACGGTTAGACTTATAAATACAAATATTTAGTCACAATTACAAACCACTGTATAATCGGTATAATCTGTGTTGGAGACTGGTGTCTGTATGTTTATATACCCTTCATATTCTGTGGTACTAGTCTGTACGGAGACTTGTATGATAGATTACCAGTCTCTTCAGACTCTAGGTTGATGGAGTTATGGTGGACGTACTGGTCAGTTAAGATGAAGACACACAAAACTAATAATAATAATACAATATCTAAAATAAGCTTTTGTATACTTGGAGATATAAAAATATATTATTATTTACTTTTCATATTTGTTTGAGTTCAAAGCTTACTTCGATATGACGACAGCAAAATAAGCACCAACAAAGAATCAATCTTCTAAAATAATTCAATTTCGTTCATTCTTCGCGACTCAACGATCACTGAAATTCTATTTGTGTTAACAACGTCAAAACAGACGACGCTTTTAAAAAGTTAATTTTCGTTGGAAACATTTCTAAATATCAAGGAAATATTTATTATTAGATTGCACAAAAATAAATACTTAGAGTTACAAATACAAAAGTAGATTTATAATAATTTAATTGTAGTTAGAGCACTGAATATCTATAAACAGGGTCATAGGCATATAGTAAGATTCGAATCCCGGCGCAGAATATTTTTTTTCCATAATTGCATAATATTTATCTAAGATTTTTCATCACAACAAATTAATGCAATTTGATTACGAGTAAATTAATGAAAATTTAGTTCTTTTCGAACAAATTAAAACATAAATATTTGCTTGCTCATAGTTTAATTTTAGATGTAACATATGCAATGTGTGTAATGATGTAGATAATGTGATACGGAGAGTACAGGCCGAGCTAGATTTAATTTCAATTTATAGGTACTTATTTATTTATTTTCAATTTGTTTTACTACTGATCCAATGGACTCTTGTCGGCTTCTATAACCATTTTATAGTCTTTCATTGCTATAATCATGGCAATAAAAATACATGCAACTCGGGAAATGGTGTTTATTTGATCACATGTATTGAGTTTGTGTATTTGTTTTTGTTTTGTGTGTCTAGTGAATTTCCCCTGGGGATATGTTACATGCTATTCACCTTGTTTTGATATGGCCGGCTTGTGTAAACTTTATTTCGGTGTTCCGATCGAATTAATGAAGTATTTTAAATTCATGTTCAATGAGTCTTTAAATTACTTTTATTGTTAATGCTCTCTCGTATTTTTTTATTATTGCATGTGATGAGATGTTGGTTTTATGTTATAGGTTTTTTTCATAGTAGTTTAGATAATATATCAATACTAATATGTATTAAAAAGCTGAAGGTTTTGTTTGTTTGTTTGGTTGAAAGCGCTATTCTCAACCGAATCGAAAAAAATATTTATTTGTTGGATAGCCCCTTTATGGAGGAAGACTATAACATCACGCAATGGCCAATAGGAGCTCAGCAGTAGCCAAACAAAGATCCACGGAGTGAAGCCGCGGGCAATAACAAGAAGTTATTATCATTTATCATCATCATTTCAACCCATAAACGATCCACTGCTGGGCACAGGTCTCCTCCAAAGAATTTGGAGGGAATTTAGTCTATTATTCCGCGCTGGCCAAACGGGTTGGTATCGAGTTTGATTCGAATTTTCCTTTTCTCGCAGTACTCTACTACTCTCTACTACTCTATTCTCTACTCTCTCTACTACTACTCTCTCTGCATAAGGTAGATCTCCCTTAGATGCCTTTATAAAACTAAAGTTGCGATGAGACTTACAAACATCTTCAATCACATTCGACACTATTAATGGTCTACTAAAGCAACATGAGGTAAGTATAACGTTAGTCTAATAAGCTACGTATCCATCTTGTTCGTAGGAGAACAAACAAAAACTACTTATTAGTTGAGAATTTCGCCATTTCAGTGTTGTTATAAGGTAAACAATGAAGCGGCTTAGTGGGATTTGGGGCCGGGAGCACGATTAGTTTGTTAGTTAACGTGGAGCTAGAGATGTTTGGTAGAAGACAAATTGCCTTTTAAAACTATATTTTCTTAGAGGCTAGGTACCCAGCTATGTTTTAAAACTGTAATTTACCAACTTTATTAAATTAGATACATAATGGAAACATAATTCTTACAATCTTTTCATATCATTATCATCATCCATAAATCACTACAATCCATAAATGACCCACTGCTGGGCACGGGTTTTCTCCAAACATTTTGAAGGCAATTTAGCCTAATAAACCACGCTGGCCAGACGGGTTGGGTTTTGTTTAGAATTTTCGTTTGCTTGTTAAAAAAAGTCCTTACCCCGCCCCCCACCCCCCAAGCCGAGAGGGGGGCTCTTAGCACAAAGGGGTAAGGTATTTTAGTATGTTTATCTCCTACTTAGTCCAAACAAAGTTCCTAAGTCAAAGTTTCTGCTTTCGACATTTCCCTCCACAATCACACAATCATTCATTGACTGGCGAACTGCTCCAACTCTGTCGTTTCCAGTCTTCATACAGCCTCTCATATAATAGGTACTATTTGTTGAGGACAGCACAAGTTTTTGACTGCTTCCATATTACATTAAAAGCTTGTTAAACTCAGTTTGTGACCTGTGTACCTGACAATTCGGACCTCTGAACTGATTTTATTATAACAACAAACAGCGGCCATAGCTGATGAGCTGACAAGACTGGAGATGACGGACCATCAAACTTGGAAAATAAAATTTAGGTTCTTTTAAACTTATGTTTCATTTAATTTTGATTGTTTTTTTTTATTGAAGAATATTGCTTTTCTACTAACTACTAAGTAATTTATCTGTGTTTATTTAATCTCAGCCCGTACAAACTGATTGTTTTATTTCTTTCTGTGAGAAGATACCTTTTTTATTGTGTTATTTTTAATACACATAATAAATACTGATTTTTGGTATCAAGAGTAGACAAGTCTCGGCATAGTTATGTGACGTTATAACTTATTCGACCCTTGCTTATAGAGTTGCCGATTGTATTAAGTATTGTTAAGTGTTGCCTGCTTCGTGCATCTCACATGTTATGCACATGTTCTTGTATCATGCTGTACTTAATAGTTTGACTTTGCATAACAATATAGTGTAAAAAAAGTAGCGCTAACGCTGTTGTCCTGTTACTAACCATCTGTCTCTCATATCAGCCGCAGGAAGTCCACTGCTGGACATAGGCCTCTTCAAGAGATTTCCAATAGGGCCGGTTGTATGCGGCCTGCATCCAGCGCGATCGTGCTATTTGGATCAGATCTTCTGTCCACCTTGTGAGTCGGCGTCCTACGCTGCGCTTCTATCAACCATCTATCTAAGATTCTAAGACAATAATTGTGTAGTAAATGTACTTGTTTGCCATTTGCGTAGAATGAAAAAAGGTTTTATCTAAAATGGTTTTCACAATAAATAATACTCAGCAACACAATGCGACAGGCAAGTTACTTTCATAAGTTTTCCTCAATATATCACGGTGTATTCCTGTGAGGGCGGATAGGTGTGAGACCTTGTGAGGCTGTGTCACTAATGGCACCAATACTTGGGCAATTTGTTTCTATTGTGAACCCCGCGGACAAGCGAGCACTGATATTGCGCTACCTCCGCATAGATTTCATTGCTTTGTACCTTTCTTTTCATATTTGTTACAATCGTATTTGGTGAAATTTTTGGCATTTTTTTTTTTCAATAAACTAATAATTTATTTCTCTCATAATGGTACACAAACAAAGAATAATTAAGAAAACAATTCGAAAGGGTACTAGGTTCAAGACTCGTGACACAAATCTCCAAGACCTCTACAACAAATATCTTGAATTGTAATATAAATCCTCGTAATAAAATTAATCAAAGTACAAATTAAAAAAAATTAAAATACATTCAATACAAATACTTAGTATATTTCGATTCCTATTCAATACAATAATAATATAATTTTTATCACGTTTTCATACTATCACCGTGGCGTAGCGGTTATTTCTACACTAGCATCGCCGAGCCAAGTGTTACGAGTATGGGATCAAGACAAATATTGGCATGATTCATAGATATCTATTTTGAGTTTGGGTGTTCTTTGTGTCCATAAATGTTTGTAAAATCCTCCGTGACAGTAGTCTTATTCCAATCTGCAAGCGCCGTTGTCTTTTTCGTACCCATATAGATAGTAGAGATAGTAGATAGATATTTTTGTCTATGAATACATGCTAAGTTATAAATAAAATAAAAACTTTATAATCCCACTGTTTTCGTTCCTGTAATTCAAGATTAACAATGACAAACTCTTGCAAATGCTAAGCTCCTACTAGAAACTACTTTATAGAATATTACATCTGATTGAGGTCATATTCCTGAGCAAACGTACCTACCTAAAAGGCTAGCGACATTACTGCGTTGCATGACAAGGCTAAAGCGTTGCGCCGCCAGGTAGAGGCTAGCCTTTGGGTCACGTGATACCTCAGAAACACGCTTACAAATTTCAGGATAAATTTTGTGAGCATTTGGTCCCTAAGAAGTCTAAGAACCAAGAGTTTTAACCCCAAAAGGCTCAAAGATGTAAGTCTCAAAGACTCATTTGGTACTGCAAATTTAGCATTTCCATTGTCGTAATAAATTCCCTGAAATCCCAAGACACCATTTTCTTAGTAAATAAGCATACACATATTTAACATTCTCGTTAAATCCAAGTGCGGAGGTCATAATAATGAAAATTTAAAACGATGTAACACGCTTGAAGGGATGTTATGACACGCCGTGAATTTTAACTAGCGTTTACTGGACTTCTCATTTGAATATCACATAAAAATAATGTATGTTTGTCTGTTGGGCCACGGTTAATGCGTGTTTTGGATTAGAAATGGAACTCAAGTGAGGGAACCTCATTTGGACGGATGTTATAGGATGATTACGGCCTTTAAGCTTTCACGCGGGGTTTCACTTTCGTCTTTCTTTGTTTGACCACTAATCATCTTCTATTGACCGTAGCGTGATGTTTTATAATCTATAGCCTTTCTCCTGTCAATCCCGGAAACGAACTGTTTAAAAATGGGCGGAGCACGGGCGGAGCAATGGCGGGTGATGTCATAATACTACCTTCTACAAAAAAAAATATTACTCTACAACCAAACCATATTTTACCAGTCTGTAAACGGCTATAGGTTTATTGATATATTTTACTGTACAGTAAAAAATAACAATACTTTTCACTGTATTCACTGATAAACATCGTAAAAATCACTCGGAAAACGGGTAGTATTCTAACGGACAGTAACGGGCTTTATATTCTAGTTGTTATGATGTATTTCTTACAAACAATGACCTAAATATAATCATTATACCATACTCCAATTATGAAAACATTACTTAGCTGAATAAATCCTTAAAACACAACAAAACAAAACACAATCACAAAGCACCTGTCTTACTTGACGCACTCCACAAAAACTGTCACCTGTCAATGCCGCGAAAAAAAATTTCGTGGCATAGATAAAACAAAATTATGCTTCAAATGTCAAGAAAATGTTCTATATATATATATATACATTATTAAAATTAAGTTCAAAGTCGAATATGGGGAGGTGCGGCGACCGGTCGCCGCTTGGGGTTTGACGGAGCGGCGCGGTAACATGCTCGCGGCGACCGGTCACCGCTTGGGGATTAACAGGTAATAAACGGGCTATCCAACACCAAAATAATTTTCAAATCGGACCAAGTAGATCCTGAGATGAGCACGTTCAACTAAACAAACAAACTCTTCAGCTTTATATAGAAAATGGGTTATCGTATAGAAAATTAAAAACAAATGTTCTACAAGTACCTATCTATTTTTTGAACATAGGCTTCACCTAATTTCCGCCACAGCGAGCGATTTTGTGCCGCCCGCATTCAACGGCCACCCGCAACCTTTACTAGGTCGTCGGTCGCCCCACGCTGCACTTTCCAACGCGTGGCCAATTTTCCAATAGGTTAAGGCCTATGTTCAGCAGTGGATGTCATTGGGCGATATGATGATGATGATGATGATGATGATCTAATTTTTAACATTATATATATATATATATTTTAAACTTTAAATATACCGACATTTACTTCTAATCTCAGAATTACAGGTTAGGCTTGATTTTTCATGAAAATCTTTATTTCATTAAGTTCACAAGATATGTTTGAAAGCGTAGATAACAAACAAACAGAGTTATGTACTTTCGCAATTACAATATTAATAAAAATTACTCGTACACATTGCTTTAGTAAAGTAGTCCGGTGTGCCTACGTCAGTACTTACAATTGGAGTTGTGTAGACTGTGTTTGTCTTTCATACGATTAGTATAACTAAGGTAAGTCTAATTGTAAAGATAAACTCGTAGCCAACATGTAGGCACCCATTGTTCTAACATACTATATTTATTAAAGTAAACAAGCAAAAGTTTAACCAATCTAGTTTCACGTACAAGCCGGAGATTAACTCAGTTTAAACTATGATAATCACCGATTAAGACAAGCCAACGTCGGCAACAAAGTTTCGCAACTAGAACATTATTATTAGAAAACTTTGGTGAAAAGGTGAAACGTAAAAGATTTGGAGTTACTAGAAGTGAAGCTATGCCGTGATATGATCACAACTTAGTTTGTATGTAAGGCCTCGAACGTGGAGGCAGCGGTGAGTTGCTAATCTTTGTGAGAAGTAAGTACAATGGAAAATAAAGTAATAGCAGCTCTATAAATATACCACCTAGTCAGCAATAGGAAGTTACCCGATTGTAGTAGCACCGCGTCGCTGCCGCCACCGTACCGCTCACCGCTCATCGCTGCAACCGTGGCCGATGCCTAACGAAAACACTTATTGAAAAAACGCGTTATGTACAGTGTAATATATTTATATGGCGAAATTTGTCTTAGGGCCTAACATTCATTGACATTTATAAATATTATATAGGTATAATGAACATGTTTATTTTTGATTTACTTGTAAAATCTTATTAAGATAGACAGAATTAAAAGACTGCCACATCTAGTTCCTTGTGTTATAAACTGTCGCTCCTTAAATATTTAATAAGTACTTTAGATGTCCTAAAATTAAATACAGATTGTACTATGACTTCTAGGTAATGTATTTTAAAATTGATATTATTATCAATATTATAGCGATGGTGGCCGAATGTTAAAGTGCCGTGCCCAACAGTGGGACAATAATTTAATTGGCGTGCTATTATTCTGCTTTTTCAATCATATATTAACAAGGTAAGGGTTAGTGATGAGAACTAACTTTTCAATGATAAGTGAAAAATAAAGTTGATGCCCAGGGTTTTGAAATAAGTATTAAAAAATATTACAATTAATTATTTATTATTCTTACATATCTACATTAAAGGTACTTATAGCTTATTTGTTTTTGCAGAATTATCATCAACCTTGGTTTAGGTTATGTTAGGTTAGTTAGTTCATAGAATACATATTCAATTTCAGTTATATGTTAACAGAAACAAATAAATTGATTTTATTTCAATGTACTAACTAATTAGACTCAACTCGGAAACACGCACGTAACATTCATGTTTATCACGTTTAAATGAAAGTCACAAAATTGAATGTATATTTACGTGGCAAATAATTTATTGGCTTTTTTGCCAAGAAAATTATTATTAGTTTGGTTGGATGGATGTTTTGCTGCTCAATCATCCTATAACGATTCAAAAGGTCTATATGAAATTGGACACACAGATTATAAGTCTGGAGTATTTTTACCGACGCACCCTGAAGCTGGTAACTAATATGATAATTATATTGATCTGCCAGTTTAAAGATGAATGAAAACTCCCAGTGTTAAATTAGGATAGATTTTTAAAATACTTTATAGTTAGTACATATTAATATAATGATTTTAAGGTCACTCATTTAAAATATGTTTTTGGCATCATTACTTTAAATAAAGAATAATAATTTCAAAACATTCATGTTAAATTCACAAATCACCAGATCTAAGACTGACTGCTCAAGCAAATTAGCTAAGACATTAATTAGTGGATTTAACATTCCATCGTTATAATTATCTATACCCTCTTCCTCCCACAAGGTGGGTGGTGGGGAGGTATCCGGACTTCGTATTTTATAGCCCAAGTTTTGACAAAATTACTAATTAATGCTGATTTTCGTTAGTATTCAATTAGCATCGGACCATCGATTGCAACATCTGGTTTGAGGTGAAAATGGTAAAATGGAATTCAAAGTATATAATTTTACGTGATGCTTTTTGTTTCTTTGAGGACCAGAGACTATATTTTAGCTACATATTTATCTTTATATGTGTTACAGTCAAAACTCTTAACGAGTTAAAAGTAGTTTTGACTGGCTATATCAGTCAAAACTCTTAAGAAAGTAGGTAAGGAGGTCGGACCTAACACAATCAGTTTTGAAAACTCGTTTAGTACGGTCTTTACTTTTTTAAGAGTTTTGACTGATTTCTTATTTAGTTAAAACTACTTTTGACTGTAACATATGCAATATTGTATTATAACTATTAGTGGCACTGGTTTTTAAATTCCTTCAGTAGGTTTTAACCACTAAAATTTATCTTTCTCTTCTTATCAACTTCCGATATCCTCATATCAACATATCCATCGGCTACCCACATTTTTGCTTTACCTACAGTGAAGTTGGCTTGAATTCTACCTTTTGTAAACGGAAAGCCTCTAGGGATAAACGCTGGGTTTATAGTCATGTTGTATAGGTGGTAATCGCCCTGTAAATAAATTAAATCATAATATTTAATATTAATCAAAATTAATATATAAGAACATAATAAACAGATGATGTATTTCCATCATCATTTCAACCCATAAACAGCCCACTGCTAGGCACGGGTCTCCTCTAAATAATGTGAAGGGAATTTACCCTACTATATCAGCTGGCTAGACTGGTTGGTATAGGGCTTGTTTCAAAATTTTCCTTTTCTCGCAGTGCTCTTGACTGCATAAAATTACTCCATTAGTCGCCTTTTACGACACCCACAATTTGGGGTAAAATGAGGTAATGTCACTACCCCAAAAGTGGGGTTTTGTGACATTATGTATTCTTAATCCGTCACACACGAATACATGTATTGGCAGCAATCTCCTTAATTTGCTGTTTAAATTAATTTCTGAAAAATAACAATTATTAAATAGAATATGTACCGGTAAATGTGGACAAGGCTTTAGGAGCTTTCCTTGTCTCATGGCTGATCCAAAGAACATGTCCTTCTCGACAAGATGACACCAGTTAAAATGAAACTCTACGAAACTTCTCTTGAAAACGTTTGTCAAGAGTTCGTAGAAATAAATGTCTACCTGGAACAAAGTAATGAAACATTCAATGTGTAAATTCAGTAGGTAATCAAAGTGCAAAAGACAATAACTCTATAGTGTCATACACTGCTCTCGTGATATTGTGAATCTAGCATTGAGACAATACAGGAATTATTTGAAGTTGCTAATAATAATAATATTCTACCACATTCACACAGCGCCATCTAGTCCCAAAGTAAGCAATTATATTTGCTTGTGTTATGGGTACTAAACAACTGATATACTACCTACTTAAATACATTTCTTTTTTGTAAATTCATACATATTATAGATAAATTACACCCAGACACAGAACAAACCTCTGTGCTCATCACACAAAGGGTCACTAACTACTAGACCAACAGGCCAGTTGTAATAACTTGCAGAATAATATTTATTATGTGTTTAAAAGGTAATTGTAGATATTTTAATAATGCCACTGGGTGGATTATTTATATTAACCGATAGAAAGTAGTCGTAACGTTTTAAAAATGAAAATGTCACTATGTTTACATAGTCACATTTTCAGATCACAGACTTTCTATTGAAAAGAAGAGAAAGAAATATATTAATTTCAGACTCAGAACAAAAAAACATAACAAAATAAACATACAATTGATTGTATAAATATGTGTTTTTTTTGTTTTTTTTTTATTTTGTGTGTATTCGGTTAATGACATTCGGCTCGCCCTCTATTACATGGGAGCTGGTGAAATGAGGATATGATGCAACTCTGCATACTTCTTCAGGGATAACGGCATGATGCTATGTTTTCACCCGACGGCAAGAAAGAGGGCAATGTTTTTAACTCAGATAGTAGAAGTGCAGTTACCTATATGAAGTATGATGTATTCCTCGAACATCATCCAGTCGATAGCACCTGTGCGAATCGCACCTACCATATTCCTTGAAGAGCACCTACCAATATTTTTGCAAGGTGCTGTTCGTAACAAATAAACCAAATTTCTTTCCAAATTTTTTATGTTAGGTGCGATTCACGTAGGTGCTATTCGACTGGGTGCTGTTCAGGGAATTCATTTGAAGTATACATACATGGACTTTATGGTCGAATGGTATTAAAGTATCGAAATGCAAGCCCACGTAGTAAACAGGATTGTTTCGGCCGTATCTCATAGCGGTCAGGTTTGCGTAATTTAAATATTGTGGGTTAAAGTATGTGACTCGCGGGTGCTCCACGTTGATAAATACCACCTGAAATTACATAACATATATTATATTTAATTATTAGCTTCCGCCTGCGGCTTCACATGGGATATCGGTAAAAAGTGCTATTCCAGACTGCAATCTATCTGCGTGCAAAATTTCAAACAAATCCGTTCAGCCGTTCTGGCGGGATTGAGTAACAAATATCCATTGAAGAGTGATAGATCTGTCACCAAACAATGTTTTAGGGCGGATCCGAAATGGATAAGTTAGGTTAGAAGGCTAGCGTAAACTAATTTAATCGATATTATTTACCAGTGATAAAAAAAATTCTTTAACTAAATTATTTAGTGATCCAATTTTGGTGACACTTCTATTATTTCGGAACCCTATACAAATATTTGATGACTGATATTATATTTCAAATTTATTCTAAATTAATATTTCGGTTACCGTCTTGATATTATTTGGTGATACAATTTTGGTAACAGATCTACTATTTTAGGCACAGATACTATTTATTAGATCGTTGAAACACAATTATTCGGTGATCGATAAAATCTACTCATAAATAAATAATTTGGAATAGCACATGTGCTACTTTTTACCGAAGTATCACGCGGGCCGCTGGTGATTGATGGAAAGTATGTGACCACCAAGGACGCTTTAAAGCGTCATTAAATAACTTGATCGAGACGCCAATGACGTCTTAAAGCGTCCATCTCACTTCAACTTTTACTGACGGATAAAAGTTGGGTAATGTTGATTTTCAGAATTAGGAACATTTATTTTATATTACTGTTCATATATTTTTATCGCTTGGCGTCGGAAACACAGTTTTTATTTATTAGCGTGGCGGTCAAAGGGTTAATAGATGATATAAATAATAGACGTAGGTAAACACAGATAAAACTCACCTTCTCCGAAACACAAACAAGAAAACATATTGAGATTAAATAAATGGAAGTGAATGGAAAGTTCAACATTTTGTTTGTTTTATACACCCTATTGGGCCCAGTATGTCACAAGTAAAATCGGTGTAAAAAAGGCCTTACTGTATATATATGTCTGAAATTGATGAAAATTACCAACCCATTCAGGGTTATTAACATAGTCCAAACAAAATCAAAAGATAAAATCTATGTTAAAGAGTAACATAAGGTTCGGTTTACACTGTAATGTTGGTAGAGGTATAGTAGGTACCTACTCGGGTTAGTAAAACTGAGGAGCTCGTAGCATTGTGGCACTGGTTTCATAACGCTCACGCTGGTCAAGCAACGGTCTGCAAGATCGGTAAACGTTTGTGGCATTTTCATTGTCGAGCGTTTCCGTGCTTCGGAAGGAATGTGGCGACGTTGATCCCGATTACCACTTCATATAGTAGTCAATATATGCTCGGAGTTTCCCTGCGTGATCGAATCAGAAATGAGGAGATACGCAGGAGAACTAAAGTTGCCGCAATAGCTTACCGAATCGCATCGCTGAAGTGGCAGTGGGCAGGCCACATAGCCGGCAGAACTGATGGCCGATGGAGCAAAAAATTTCTCGAGTGGCGGCCACGTATTGGAAAGCGCAGCGTGGGACGGCCCCCCGCCAGATGGACCGACGACCTAGAAAAGGTTGCGGGTGGGCGTTGGATGCGGGCGGCACAAAATCGCTCGCTATGGCGGAAATTAGGTGAGGCATATGTTCGACAGTGGACATCATTGGGCTGATATGATGATAGTAGTCAATAGTCATTAGGTGAAGTTGGAAGGCTTGATAAATTCCAATAAGAAGAAGAAAAGCACATAATATACCACCACAACAAAAATACTAACGTCAAATCCCTTAAATTTAACATTTATATACATCGACACCAGAAGTATCAATTAACGTAAGGGACATTTTGGCCAAAATGAGTTATATATATCATTGGATTCAGAATTTCGTGCTCTATCGTTTGGTATCATTGAAATTTCTCTATCGTTAAAAAAATGTCTCTTACAGTACACGTTTTTGAAGGTCTAGACAGATTTTTTAATAAAAAAAATGATTTAACGGACGTAAATATTTTTACGTGTTAAAAAAAATAACGTAAATAGTTCTGAAATACAATTCAGTCCCTTACGTTAAACTTCAGTTTAGTACAATTCTCACAACATGTCTTTTACGTTGAGACACAATTATAGCTTTACTATAATTTTTCCCTTACCTTAATATCCCTTACCTTACATTAATATAATATACAACATAATTTTTCAAGTAACGTGTTTCTTACGTTAATGTTTCTATTACACATCTCAATAAACATTGTCACTTAAACTAAACTACATAGCAACAAGCTCGCCCCTGTTACATGGGACCTAACATAGCTGGCGAAACGTGGATGTTATACACCTCTGTCTACCCGGTTTAGGAGAAGCCTTGCGTCGCGTGTGGCAATACAAGTCTCGAGATCCAGTAAGAGAACGATTGCCAGAGCTAAACTCGATTTCGTCAGCAGAATTCGTGAGCGGCTGGTGGCCTACCTCTCTGGGAGTCGTGCCTTTTGGTTGCTTGCCAAAGCTGCCGAAGCCTGTGCTTTTGTCAGTCGTCCTTGCCACCACTGCGTATAGCCGACGGTAACTTGGCCCATAGTGCTAAAGAGAAAGCCGACCTACTTGGCACACTTTTTGCCTCAAACTCGACCTTGGACGATGATGGTAGCACCGTACCACCTAACATCCAACATGGAAATCAAAATCTCACAACGAGAAGACCGGCGAGAGTTACTCTGTCTCGATGTCCATAAGTCGAGTATTCCAGACGACAAACCAGCAGTGTGCCCCCGAGGTGTGTCCCGTGTTGACACGACTTTTCGCGCTTTCTTACCACAAATTTCGTCCGGACGACAGTACGGGTGACGCGTCTTATACGGGCCGTGCAAACATCCCTCGTTCCATTGTGGAAGAAAGTCGCGAACAACTTGTGTCTGAAATCGAGAGTACTCTATCTAGAGTCTCCGATTGGGGCCGAGACAATTTAGTCCGATTTAACCCCACTAAGACACAAGTTTATGCGTTCACCGCTAAGAAAACCCCATTCACTGTGGCCCCATAGTTCCACGGTACAACCCTTACCATCTCACCTAGTATATGGATCCTAGGTGTTGACATCTCCAGCGACGTTCAGTTCCGACGTCATTTAGAGGATAAGGCCAAGTTGGCGTCCAAAAAGCTCGGTGTGCAGACAGACAACAGTCAACAGAGCAAGGCAGTACTTCACACCTGGGCAACGGCTGCTTTTGTATAAATCGCAAATCCGGCCCCATATGGAGTACTGCTGTCACCTGTGGGCGGGAGCACCTGGATACCAGCTTGGGCCTTTTGACTCGGTTCAGAATCGCGCTGTGAGAATCGTCGACGATCCTATACTAACAGGCGGTATCGAACCATTAAGTGCGAGGAGAGACTTTGCCTCCCTATGTGTGTTCTACCGCCTGTATAATGGGTTGTGCTCTGAAGAACTGTTTGAGATGATGCCCACGGCCATCTTCTACCATCGCACCGCTCGCCATCGGCAGGGCGTTCATCCCCACACCTTGGAACTGAAATGGTCTCGTACCGCGCGATTCCAGAGGAATTTCCTCCCAAGAACTATCAGGTTGTGGAATGAACTTCCTGGCAAGGTTTTCCCTAGGGACTACAGTATGGGGTTCTTCAAAAAAGGAGTGAATAGGTTTCTTAAGGGTTGGCAACGCGCTCGTGATGCCCCTGGTGTTACAGGCGCCCATAGGCTACGGTAACCGCTTACCCTCAGGCGGATCGTACGTCTGTTTGCGACCGTCGTGGTATAAAAAAAAAAGACATTCACAGTCAGCCTAGATATCGCGAAGGCGTTCAATCGGGTCTGGCACCGTGGTCTTCTATCAAAGCTGCCATCTTACGGACTGCCCGAGGGATTGTGCAAATGGGTCACCAGCTTTCTGTCCAGCAGACGCATAACAACCTTAGACGACGGGAGCTGCTCCGATATCATGGATATTAACGCCAGCGTCCCACAAGGCTGCGTACTGTCCCCTACACTGTTTTTGCTGCATATCAATAACATGCTGTCTATTGGCGGTATTCATTGCTATGCAGACGATAGTACGGGTGACGCGTCTTATACGGGCAGTGAAAACATCCCTCATTCCATTATGGAAGAAAGTCGCTAAAAACTTGTGTCTGAAATCGAGAGTACTCTATCAATAGTCTCCGATTGGGGCCTGGACAATTTAGTCCAACTTAACCCCACCAAGACACAAGTTTGTGCGTTAACCCGCTAATTAAACCCCATTCACCGTGGCCCCATAGTTCCAGGGCACAACCCTTGCCATCTCACCTAGTATATGGATCCTTGGTGTCGACATCTCCAGTGACGTTTAGTTCCGAGGTCTTTTAGAAGATAAGGCCAAGTTGGCGTCCAAAAAGCTCGGTGTGCTCAACAGAGCAACACCTGGGCAACGGCTGCTTTTGTATAAATTCACACCTTCACACCTGGGCAACGGCTGCTTTTGTATAAATCGTAAGTCCGGCCCCATATGGAGTACTGCTGTCACCTGTGGGTGGGAGCACCTGGATACCAGCTTGGGCCTTTTGACTCGGTTCAGAAAGGCGCTTTGAGAATCGTCATCGATCCTATACTAACAGGCAGTATCGAACCAAGTGTGAGGAGAGACTTTGCTTCCCTATGTGTGTTCTACCGCCAGTATAATGGGTTGTTCTCTGAAGAACTGTTTGAGATGATGCCCATGGCTACCTTCTACCATCGCACCACTCGCCATCAGCAGAGAGTTCATCCCCACACCTTGGAACCAAAATGGTCTCCCAAGAACTATCAGGTTGAGGAATGAACTCCCTAACGAGGTTTTCCCAAGGGACTACAGTATGGAGTTCTTCAAAAAAGGAGTGAATAGGGTTCTTAAGGGTCGGCAACGCGCTCATGATGCCCCTGGTGTTGCAGGCACCCATAGGCTACGGCAACCACTTACCATCAGGCGGGCCGTAGGTCCGTTGGCCACCGTCGTGGTATAAAAAAAAAATAAAAAATATTTTTCACTCATGGACTTAATATTAAAGACATAAGGTCCAAAATTACATGATACTTGTTCTTAATAGTTTATCCTACATCATTATTTCGTCCAATTCATAGTTGTTTATGTCCTTTACAGTAGATTAGTATTGTAGTTTCCTATTAAACTTGGTGCTTACTTTAATATGGAATAGTTTACATTGAAAAATTCAGTGCCGTAAAGGACAATTAAGCAACTTTTTTAATGTAAGGGACATGCTACTTTCTAAACGCGTAAGTTTACGTAAATCTTTTGTTTATAGTTATAAAGAAGAGAAAATTCTAAGAAACTTTGTCTTAGACACCTTTGAGAACAGGATAAATGACAAAAAGTTACAGACGAAATTGTAAAAAAAAAATGGTTTTTTGGCTCTCCTGAAAAGTCGTGTTTTGTCCCTTACGTTAATTGATACTTCTGGTGTCGACATATATAATTGTCGAGTTGACCCGTCGCATCACTGTGGTGTGTAACAGGTCTTAACAAAACACTGACTTTAGGATATGTTGAATTATTTCAATTATAGAGATTGTATCAATGTTGCCGTTAATATGCGTGGTTATTACAATATTAAAATATTACATAAGGATAATTGTACTGTAATCTATACGGAACAATGTTTCTAGAAAAGTACTCAGTAAACTTTAGTATCCATGTGTCGGTATTTACTCTCATGATCACATTTGACGTGTGATTATTTTTATAAAATTAGTAGCACTATATTCTATCCCTTTTTTACATATTCTTATGATATAACTCCTTCTTGCTTACTTTTACAGAGTTCTTGAGACGGTGCTTTTCCTTATGTCGCGTCGACGTCTCAGGGCTGGCACTCGTAAGTATTTTAACTAGCTTACTTATGACTGTCGTTGTTGAAATTTTAATATATTATCAAGTTATTTTTTTGCATTGAGAGCTTTTACGCCAATACGGTATATAATTATATGTATTATTTTTATTTTACGGTAATATGTAGAGAAGATGTTGTACATAAAAACTTTCATTAATAGATCCTTTCTTTTATAAATATTTAGAAGTAAGTGAAAATATGGCGAGGGCATTTTGCAAACCAGAAGGACGAGCAAGAAGCAAGAGGGTGCCCTATTAAAATAAATTGATAGAAAAGTGAAGATATAATTAAAATCTACTAAAATATATGAAAGTTTAGCTTAGAATATTATTCTAAGCTGCCTATTCTAAGCTAAACTCTTATCATATAATAAAGCAGCACCATTTTAAATTTTCATCTAATTAATATTTGTAATCACGGCACTCTAAACTTTATTTACGTTACATGTGTAGATACAGTATGTGATTGATGATAGAGTTAGTGTATTACATATGTTCCTTATAAAGAGTTAATATCTTATAGAAAATAAAAACTTGTAAAAAGTGAGTATTTTGCTTTTTCTCTTCGCTTATTATCTTGACAGTGTACCTACGCGTGTACCACGATTACCGTAACACGCTGACAGATGCTAATAAAACTAAAACCAATTTCGACAACCCTGTTTAGAGGGTGGAGGGCAAATTTACGGAACTTTTAACGAGTTCACCCCTTTGTCCGCGTAGCAATTAGTTATTCTTTTCAAGGGTGCAATTAACGTTTAATATCACGAGTTGCAAGTTGTGGCGTTCAATACAATTTTGTTT
This sequence comes from Laspeyria flexula, assembly GCA_905147015.1. Taxonomy (NCBI): domain Eukaryota; kingdom Metazoa; phylum Arthropoda; class Insecta; order Lepidoptera; family Erebidae; genus Laspeyria; species Laspeyria flexula. Next base: position 1,456,441 of record LR989964.1, on the reverse strand, counting down.
GTATACATGTTGCATTATTATTTATTAGGTTCAAGTTTTTTTTTTTTTTTTTCTTTTTATATCCTGCATCTTGGCAATCTGTTAGGGCAACAATAGTCCAAGCGGCTGTCTGAGTGTCCTCTGTTTAAATTGTCACTACTATGGGAGACTTGTCCAGTGAGTCGTCTCTCATTCTTTGTTCGCGTATCTTGCCGCGAGTTCTGGGATACTATAGCGTTTCAGTCGAGAGAATAAGAAGCTTCCGGGGCCCTGCAGTTGGACAGCCAGAACGTTCCTGTGTGTGTTGAGTCTGCTATGGTAGTTTTTGCTACATGGTTCAATTTCCTGTTTGACCGTTTTTAGGTTGATGTCCGAGTACATGAACACATTGTTGACGTGCCGAGGTATGTTCAGCATGTTTCTGATTGTTTTACTTTGGAATCTTTCTAGTATCTCTATGTTACTATTGCTTGCCGAGCCCCACAACTGAATCCCGTAAGTCCAGATAGGTTTGATGATAGTTTTATAGATGGCTATTTTGCTCTCATTCGTGAGTTGGGATTTTCGTCCAACCAACCAGTGTAGATTTCGGATCTTGGTGTCGAGTTGCTTACGTTTGGTCCAGATATGCTTCTGCCAAGTAAGTCTTCTGTCCAGGTGCATACCCAGGTATTTAGCAACGTCAGCCTGGGGGATCGGATCGTTGTACAATAGCACAGGTGGGCATGTTTCGCGCCTGAGTGTGTAGGTGACGTGAACCGATTTGTCCTTGTTTACTTTAATGCGCCATTTACCAAACCATTCTTCAACCAAACTGAGGTGTTTTTGGAGGTTTATTGAGGCTGATTGTGCACTTTCGTGTACCGATAGGAGGGCTGTGTCATCTGCATATGTGGCTGTGGTGGTAATTTCATCCATGGTTGGTAAGTCAGCTGTAAAGATCAGGTACAGCACAGGACCCAGGATACTGCCTTGTGGTACTCCTGACCTAATCTCGTGCATTTTAGATAGGTTTTCGTTGTATTTGGCTTCGAAACATCTTTTTTCCAGGTATGATTTTATCATTTGAAAGAAGGTGTGTGGCAGATTTTTCTTGATTTTGAACAGTAAACCCTCGTGCCATACTCTATCAAAGGCTTGACTGACATCCAGGAATATTGCAGAGCAATATTGCTTGTCATCTAATGCTCTGTTTATTGTATCGACCAGTCGATGAATTTGTTCTATTGTGCCGTGTCCTTCTCTGAAACCAAATTGGTGTTCAGGTATTATGTCCTCGAGGTGAGTACGCAATCTGGCAAGTATGATTTTTTCAAAGAGTTTCCCAACGATCGGTAGCAAGCTAATGGGCCTATATGAGGACAGTTCCTGGGCCGGTTTACCTGGTTTTAGGATCATTATAACCTGAGCTATCTTCCATTGGCTTGGAAAGGTTAGTCGCCTGAGGCAAGCATTATATATTTGATTGAGGAAGAGCACTCCTTTCCGTGGTAGCATTTTGATGAGGGTTGCGTCGATTTGATCGTAGCCAGGTGCTTTTTTGTCATCAAGTTTGCAGATTTCTCTGAGAAGTTCTTTTGGTGATACGCATTGAAGGGGAGGGCACATTTGGTTGGTTGATTTTATGTAGCTGTATATCTCTTGGTCATGGGCTTTATTTGTACTGGGTAAGGGTTGGAATACCTCATGTAGGTGCCTAGCGAATGCATCGGCTTTTTCCTGGTCGGATCTGGCCCATGTTCCGTTTTGCGACCTTATTGGAGCTATCTGCATTTTTGGTCTTTTTAGTTTTGAGGTCGCCTTCCATAAGGAGTAGTTGGTGTCATTGGTTGGACTAAGATTTCTCAAATATTCCTGTAGGTTGTCATTGTTCAGTTCTCTGATTAAGCTTTTCAGTTCTTTAGATGCTCTGTTGAAAGCAGTTTTGTCCCTTGGATGTTTGGATATATGCCACACTTTCCTCAGTCGTCGTCGTTCTGCAATTTTGTTTTTGATGAAGGTTGGGTATATGTGTTCCTTCGGCACATATGATTTGTGTTTGGGCGTTGACTCGAATGTTGCTACATGTATTGCTCTGTTAAAAATTTCTATGGCTTCCTCTATGTCTTCGGTGTTCTTTAGCGGTATTTTTAGTTCCAGTGAATTTGAGATGATATTTTGGTATTTTTCCCAGTCCGTGTTGCGACTATGTATTTTGGGAATAGCTTCTTTGAGTATTACCTTACAGTGGACATTCAATACAACTGGTGTGTGGTCAGAGGAAAGATCAATTATTTGCTCTGTGGCCATGTTGTTGAGGGAAAGATTTTTGGTTATAAAGAAATCCATCAGATCTGGCTGTCTATTTCTGTCTGTGGGCCAGTAAGTGGGTTTACCGGTGGATAGGTAGTCAAGATTCAGATCACCTATGGCACGATGGAGTGGTCTTCCTTTAGGGTTAATCAGTCTAGAGCCCCATTGTGTATGTTTCGCGTTCCAGTCTCCACCACAGATGAAACGGTTGCCCAGTGAGTTGAGGTAATCTTTGTATTCATTCGTTGTTATGGTGTGCCTTGGAGGACTGTATATTGCTGATATGGTGACTTCGGAAACGTTGTCGTTAATTCTAATTGCCGGTGCTTGGATTTTGTCAGAGCAGAAAGGTTCTATGGGGTAGTGTTTTATGTGTGATTTGATAATTATGGCTGCTCCTGCGTGTGCCTTTCCTGAGGGATGGTGTGTGGTGTAAATTTTGTAGTTTATAAATTCTATGTGGCTCTTTGACGTGAGTCTTGTCTCGGATATTAGGGCAATGTCAATTTTTTCAGTTGTAAGGAATGCTTCTAATTCTTGTTTTCGTTCGGTTAGCCCATTGGCGTTCCAAGTCAGTATTCTCATGGGCTTTATCATTTTAACTGCAGGCTGCTGATAAGTTGGAATACTCGATCCATCATTTTGTCCATCATTTCTGTGATAATAATTTGAAATTTGTTAAACATTTTGTCCATTATTACTTCCAGGTCCATTAGTCCTGGTGAGCTGTTGGCTGAGGCGGAATGCCTGTTGGTGTCTTTGTTTTTTGTTGCTTCGGCGTAGGATTTGCCTTGTCTATCTGTCGTTGTTACACGTCTGAACGTTTGGGGATTAGTCATGTTATTTTGGTCTTGATGAGGGTAGTTGTCCTCGTAAGGTCTGGTGCTTTTGCCACCTGGGTTCCATTTTTTGAGATGGGATATTTCTGCTCTTTGGGTAGGTGTCTTAGCTTCATTTGTGTTAGATTGTGTTTCTTGTTTTGCTTTGGAGGTATAAGGCTGCCTAGGTTTTTGGGTAATCTTTAGTATCTGTTCCTTGTACTGCTTATATTTTGTGCAGCCTCTGTAGCTAGCCGGGTGTTTTTCCTGGCAGTTAGCGCAGGTGGCGTCTATTTCAGGTTTCTTTTTACAGGAAGCTGTAGAGTGTTCTTCACCACATTTAACGCAGCGAAATGGTCTGAAGCATTGGTTCTTCGCGTGTCCAAATCTTTGGCATCTTTTGCATTGTATAATTTCTTTTTTCTTGTATGGCGCTTCAAAGGTAACTTTCATGTGATTCAGGTATGTTAATTTGTATATGTCTTTGTTGTTAGGTTTCGGTTCTAGGTCCACATAGAATAGTGGAAGTGGTTCTTTCGTTACCCTGTGTAAGGCATTGACAATTTGCCTGACTTCATGACCAAATTTTTCTATTTCTATTGAAATGTTTGCGATGTCTTCTGATGGGTGTAATCCTCGTAGTACTACTCTGTATGCCTTTTCACTCTTAAGCTGATAGGTGTAATGGCTGACATTTTCAGCTATGAAGTGATTTCTGATTGCTTTGTAGATATCGACGCTTGAAGGCATTAATTTGACAATATGGCCTGATCTGAGAGTAGTCATTTTGTAGTCTTCAGTCTTGATAATTGAATTCAGTATCTCTCTTAATTTGGTTATATTATTGACTCCAGTTACAAAGATTGGTTCAGGTTTTGGTTTGACTGTTACTTCTTTTACGTTGTCAATATCTTTAGCTAGTGCTAGTATGTCGAACTGGTTTTGTATTGGCACAGTATAGGTTGTTCCATTATTCTGTGGTTTTTTATTCGGGTTCTCTTGTTGTTGAGTTGTGGGACTTGTTTCGCTTATTTTTCTTTTGCTGGGTGGTACTCTGTCTTGCTGCCATTCTTTGTTGGCGTTGTTTGTCTTTGGCGTTTGTGGTTTTGTTGTTTGAGTTTCATTTGTGTTGGTTGAAGTTGATCCCGGTGAATTTGGGCGTATTGTGTTGAAGAACATTGCTTTGTGAAAAGTCTGTTGAACTAGTGTGGTTTTTGGAGTTGATTTTTGAGTGTTATCCCGTTGCAAATCTTTGCCCTCCCCAGAATACGAAGGGCTGCCTGAGCTTTGCTCAGGGAGGGATTCTCCAGCGCTGTTGCAACTGGTACCCTCCTGGGGTAATTTCTCTTTAAGCTTTGCATCCATTTTGGGTTGTTTGTTTGCCAGGTTTGTTCGGTTTTAAGGCGCCGAAGACTCGCCTTTCGCTCTCCATAACTTTGCTGCTGCGGTCACGAGGTAAGTTGGTAAATGTGCAGAGCCTCGTATTGTAATATAATGTATATGTATATATATGTTAATGAGGTCATATTATATTATATATATTTATATAAGTAAATAATATATAAATAAATAAGTAAATAAAATTAAAATAAAAGTACTTAAATAAGTAAAATATGACCGCAGCATTGCCCGGGGAGGACGACCCACTCAGATGGAGTTAAGTGGGCCCACCAGTAGAAGGTGTTGTGTGGGCGCTACTGGTGGCGTGGACGTGTATGGAAAACTTGTCAGTGTGCGCCGATAGCCTAGCTCTGCACTACTAGGCGTACGCTCCGGTATACTTAGCATTTTATAGAGGCGCGTTCCCTGGCCGGAGAAACACGCCCCACTAAGACCTGCACTGACCCCCCCCGAGGTTCAAGTAGCGCGTTGTTTTTCATAATGTAATTAAAAATGTTCTGTTTAGCAAAGTACCTTTTTGATATATTTTATTGTCATTTTGTGAAATATATGTTGTTGTAAACCTATACATTTTTATATGAAACATTTTTTTTTGGAAATGTATGTATTTCCAAAAAAAAATGTGTTATAGATAAATTACACCCAGACACAGAACAAACCTTCATGCTCATCACACAAAGATTTGTCCTGGGTGGGGATCGATACCCACGACCTTCGGCTTAGCAGTCAGGGTCACTAACCACTAGGCCAACAGGCCCGTCGTCGATATTTATTGAAGCAAGGACTTTTATTAAGTTGGATTCAAAATACAAAGCAAAAGAAAGCTATATTCTATAATCCAACAATAAATAGGGAATGAAAGAAAACATTTACTTTATTGAGGCTATCAATCCTGTAGCGACGAGAGCACATACGTGGATTTATATTAGAATTCTCGTGACAAAATACGTTCCCTGCTCTCGTCAATACAGTCATGTCAACTATTCTGTCCTATAACTATTTAATCTAGAACTTTATATTTAATTTATTATATTGGGAACTTTATTTTCGATTAAATTTTTATTGTAATTATTAAGAATAGTTACAGTGTAATTATTATCATTATTGTAAATAATTATAATTTTTATACTTTTCTTATAAAATATAACAATTTAAATATTTTTGTATGCAAATAGTATTGTCAGTTATTTACGAAAAGAAATAAAAGAATTTTTTATTTTTACTGTTTTGGTAAGTTTATCTACGTACCAAAATAGTAAAAAACTAACTTCCATTTTTATTAAACAATATTAGAAGGAGCCTTCAAAGACTTTCAGGAAAAATGAAGTTAAAATAAAACAGTGGCATCAAGCCGTACAAAGGTTGAAAAAAATTAAAAACGAAAATGTACCTATATTTTTATTATGAATAAAAATTGTTTGTTTCCCGTAGCCCATTGTCCCCCTCAGAACTCTTAAGTATAAATTAAAGGGGCGCCCGAGCCATTTCGACTTTTAATTACGTTCTTAATGAAATATTTTAAGGTAGCAGAAGTTCTTCAGTATATATTTCTTGTGTGACTTGTTTATCAAATGTTCTTGTTATATTCATTTCTCATTCGATCAGTCAGAGATTGGGTTAGATCAGAATTGTCTTGAAGTGAAGTTCGCGACTCGGCAAACTGAGTTATCGGTCGTTTTGCCCGGGCAGGCAAAACGACCAAGTCCAAATTTTTAAAAAATTTGATTGATGGAACTTTTATTGCTTTTCATGCACTGACAGCATAAAAAAAAGATTGTGTATTAATACGTAAATAAAACAAAAACTCAAATGTTTCATATTATTTCTAACTTGACTTTCTAATTTGCTGTCGTTACTTGGTGTCTAAATTGTAATAAAAATTCCATCGGGCGAAACGCCTGATCAAATATTATAAAAATATGGACTTGGTCGTTTCGCCCGCTCGGGCGAAAAACTGGCGGGCGAAATGACCGATAACTCGGCCAGGTAGCCAGGGCGGAGGACCGATCGTTATGGTGCGTGTCAGGAGAAGCCTATGTCCAGCAGTGGACTGCAATAGGGTAAAATGATGATGATGAAGAGAATTACAAATTCAGAAATTCAATTGATTGTATTTCAGATACCTTTAAAATACAAACGCTTCAGCTTTATAATATTCGTATAGATTTGTTAAATTCGTCTGGAAACGGCATAAGGTCTTTTAAAATATTTTTTGATACATAACTTATGATTGTTTAAATAATACGAAATTACATATAAAATACAATGTGAAATCAAAGGATTAAGTGTAAACATTTAAGGCTAGATTTAATAAAGAGAAGGCAAAGTTGTAGGTACCTACTATGTGTTGACTTTAATCATCGTTAACATCTGTAGAAAAACTGTACTGAGAGTAAAATTTATATTAAGATCTTTGTTGCAGTGAATCTGAAATACAATCAATTGAAGACATTAAAGATAGTCTCAAAGCAATATTACAGAAATTAAGACTCTGAACTAGTATTTAGTACTAAAATCATTCAAGCTTTTGACTAATCATAACACAAACAAGTGAAGTATGTAAATTGTCCTTAGGTTAGGATGAACTTTTGTTAGATACATACTGTAGGTACCTATTTCGGGACAAATGATTACCTTTAGAAAAAAAAATCTATGACTTTTACCTACGACTTCACTTGCATATAACAGATCACATAACAAACTTAAATTTAAAAAAAAACCGAAACCATAACATTAAAAATATCTATTAAAAATCGTAAAAAAGTTGTTCAGGCATCGAGGTATTCATCGTATTCGTATTTCGTTAAAAGTAAGGATAGTTTGAACTCATAGTAGAAGTCCAGGCTCGCCCGCCCCGCACGACGGGAACTTTGCACACTAAACTCGGCCCTTTCCGTGTCCAACTTAATTAAACCCAAGTTAGGATTAAATTAGTTTTTGGAAAACAATCACCAGGTAATTATGTTGCAGTTGAATTTGTGTTTAATGGGAAAATAGTAAATAAAACTATTTGATGTAGGTTTAAGTTTATTTAGAGCAATAATAATAATCAAATGATGAATTGACAATATCTTGGGGAGACTGCAGGCTGTCCAATGGTTAGACGACGATGTCATTTTTCCCAAATAGGCACAAAACAATATGTTTAGCAGTGGACATCAGTGGGCTGATAATGATTATGGTGATGATGATAGTTTAAACAGCGTGTGTGATAATGATAATGTCTTTCAAGGAAGATTTAATTCAAACCAAGCTTTTAACGTGAACCAGTGAGTTTGAGCATTAGATTGATAAACTTGATGTTAGGTCATCGTATTTATTTGAGGTTTGCTGTGTAAATTTTGAAAATTTTGTGATAACAAAACACACGGGTCACTGCAAAATTTAACTGGAGCAAGAGGATAATTATAGTTTTTGTAGCCTCTAGCAATCAAAAGTAAAGGTTTCCTCCGTTTCCGTTTTCATTAGTAGCAAAATGGAGAGATTATACTGTTTAGATACGGTCCGTTAACCTATATACAACATAATCTAGTTTGCTTGCATCAAAATAAAATTATATGATAGCAAAATCAAAAATTACTTGACTTCAAATCAAAGGTGCCTACGGTAGCCTAATACAATTTGACGTGTCTATTTATACATAGAAACATGTGGATAGATTAAAACTTTAGCAGTGCTTATCTTTTTAGACTACGCACGATGGCAATTAGATGCCACCTGATGGTAAGCGGTTACCGTAGCCTATGGTCCTGCAACACCAAATTTACAAGCGCGTTCCCTTATGAAACCTATTGACTTAGAAGAATTCTTTTTGAAAAACCCCATACTGTATTGCAATAAAAGCAATTATTATAGATGTAGAAAAATACATGCAAAGTTATGTATATTCACATTAACGACGCCAACGCCACTATCAACCAGAATGTTAGCCTGAAACAACAACAAAATATAATGTTATGAAATTGTACCCAAATATAAGCCGCATTAAAGTTATTATCACTTGAAACAGACATTTACGTTCAACATTTAATCTACCCTCATATTCATATTGAGGACCCTGTTTTATTACATCCAAGTTTGAGTTTGTCTGATTGAAAAAACCCTCAAACGATGTCGATATCGGGGCGGAGCAAATTTTATGAGAGCCGGTCGAAAAGGCCCGCATTTCGATGTAAATGGTATTCCACCTCGGGCATCAGTAGACGGGATTGAAACAACTGCTCTCCGCAGACGACAGATTAGATTTTTTGTTTGAGAAAATTTCGCTTGAAAATAAAGTGACTATGTAGATCATTCTATATTCGCTTTACTTTTGCGTCGAGTGTATTCATATTCATTGTTAGATTAGAATTGTGAATGTACTTTCTATAAAGAAAATTAAATATAAATATATAATACTTTGTGCCGCCCGCATCCAACGGCCACCCGCAATCTTTACCAGATCGTCGGTCCATCTGGCGGGGGGCCGCCCCACGCTACGCTTTCCAATACGTGGCCGCCACTCGAGAACTTTTTTGCCTCATCGGCCATCAGGTCTGCGAGCTATGTGGCCACAATGAGCCCGTTGTGGCGGAAATTAGGTGAGGCCTATGTTCAACAGTGGACGTCATTGGGCTGATATGATGATGATGATATAATACTTTTAAATACATATTATGAAGTATTACATAATCTCTACAAAAAAATAATATTTACAAATAAAACTAAGTACTAAACAAAACAAAAACAAAAATACCTTAAATTAAAATGCGTCAAAAAATTCCTCAGCATCAATGCCGCTGTCCGTCAGAAATGTGCCCAGCAGACTGGCAGCATTGCCACGTTGGATGGCAATGCTTATTCTTTGCGCCAAGAAATAGCCAGCCCGCTGGTCACGTGACGTTTCTGTCAAGCGTTTCTTTGTATATATACAGAGATCTTTGTTTGGCCACTATTTTTATTTGGAGAATATACGAAAATATTGATGAATGTTGAAGAAGCGAAATATGTATATATTATATTTCGCTTCTCATAATAACGATCAGCAATTATTTAATCATTGTAAAATATTACCTATCCAACACAATTTAAATATGTATTGTTAAAAGAACAATTTTTAAATGATAATTTTAAGGAAAAAATTCAACACCCTGTATACACGCGAGCCATCGCACAAAACCGGCTTCGCACAGTCCGCGCTTACAATACATACGGTGAACGCACATCTACGTACTTAGTTCCTCGACTTATTAATGACTTACCCTCACATCTGCGTGATAAAATTACTATAACCAACATTAAAGGAATACTTAAGTCTCACTTCTTAGAACACGTGAACAACAGTAATTGATCAGATATGATTTGTGACATAAATTATGTATGTATTACCAAACTCCTGCCAAATATTATAATGATTGTATCGGCGTAGATTTCCTGTAGCAGTAAGTACAAACCTTTGTGGTTTAAATATGCTATGTCGACTAAATAATTTGCCTGTATTTTATATGTTAAATAAATAAAAAAAAAAATGTATGTCAGAATAGTAGCAGGTAGTAAGGAAGTAATCTCTGCCTACCCCTCTGGTAAAGTTCCCCTCTGTTATGAAAGAGGCGTGATCTATATGTATTGTATATATTATTATGTATGTATTCAGCTTCTATTAGTCGTAGCTTGATATATAGCCTACCTTGATAAATGAGTTATCGAACACTAAAAGATTTTTTTAATTCGATCCAGTAGTGCCTGAGATAAGTGCGTTCTACCAAACAAACAAACTTTTCAACTTTATAATATTTGTATAGATCATTATCTAAAATCTGACTCGAATTCAAATAACACTTGACAATAATAACAATTGATGCACGTAAAATCTTTGACTCACTGAACCATCATGAAAATCGCGATACAAAAAACTCAAGAGACCTTCTGTCGCAGATTTCAATAGAGGCTTCGAAGGGCTATAAGGTTGTATTTTAGTCGGCGCCATTCCACAAGACAAGTGGCCGAGTGTCCTCGCTGTGGAATTGGATGTGTCCATTGTTATTTATGGGGGCACGATCTGTTCTATTCAATTGCGTATTGTATGGCCACACGAAAAATAACACCTGTGATGTTTTTACACTGGAAGTGGTGCTTGAATTTATTTGGGTTTTGTGTACAGACAATTAAATATAGGTAATAGAAACTTAGTGGGTGAAGACTTAATTTCCGCCACAGCGAGCGACTTTTAAATCAGGGAGGCCTATGTCCATTAGTGGCCGTCATTGTGCTGACATGCAAAATCCCTAGGAATTTCGTGAAAATTCGTATTCTCAAATCATCCTACGACACAATTATACAAAGATAATCTGACGTAATAATATAAAATAGCGATGGTGGCTGAATGGATAAGTGACTGGCGTGCTAAACACGCGGTCTGAGTTCGATTCCGACCAGCATTACCAATGTGGATTTCACTTTGTGGAATTTATTTGTACTAGTCATGTGACTTACCATCTGCTAACGGTGAAGGAAAACATCGTGAGGAAATCCACATACGCTAGAAGAAATTCTAAGTGTATGTCTGATCCACCAACCCGCATTAGGCCAGCGTGTGTGGATTATGAACTAAACCTTCTCAGCTGTCTAGATAGAGGAGAGGAGACCCAAGTGCAGCAGTGGGACAGTAATGGGTTGCTGCTGATGATGTAGACGCGATAGGTGACAATAATAATAATTGTGTATGATTATGACCTGACATGAACATCACAACAATATCAGCAGGTACTATTTATTATATATATATATAGACTGGCCTATTGGTCTAGTGGTTAGTGACCCTGACTGCTAAGCCGGAGGTCTTGGGTTCGATTCCCACCCAGGACAAATCTTTGTGTGATGAGCATAAAGGTTTGTTCTGTGTCTGGGTGTAATTTATCTATAATATGTATGTATTTACAAAAAAAAACATGTATTTAAGTAGTATATCAGTTGTTTAGTACCCATAACACAAGCAAGTATAATTGCTTACTTTGGGAGTAGATGGCGCTGTGTGAATGTAGTAGAATATTATTATTATTATTATATTATTATTATAACTCTTATTGAGTCCTTTCTAGAGCTCACATTTGGTTATATATAACTCATACATCTATGTTCAGATAAGACTCATTCAGCAGAATGGATTTTGATTAGGTCTATAGAACCTCTTTTGGTACAAACAGTAACTTGACTTGGCCTAATTAAAGCTAAGTATTTAATCTTCTTCTTTTCTTAGTTTGGAGGGATATTTTAGGTGTTTCTGGAACGTATATCACATTGTTTGATAGCACAATAGTATAGGATCATCGAGATAAGTTAAATGTATGGTACAGACAGTGTTTACGTGTATTATTTCATTTGTATCACTCCAATATTGAATTTTTTATCACTAGAGTGAGAGCTACGAGCCCATTCGATCCTAAAAATTTGACCCTACATTGAAAGTTATAGATTCGACCCGTTTTTTAGAGCCCATTCGTATCTATTTTAGGTAAGAATCCAGAAAAAATTTAATTAAGTAATTTTTTTTTTTGGTTGATTGCTTTTTATAATCCTATTAATTATCTATCTTATTATTTTTATTTTTTGTTACTTTCACGAATACCGTACTAATTAAAATTATACAAGCTTTTAGTTAACTGTTTTAAATTGTATTTAGATTTATTATTCCTGAAAATGGCAGAAATGTTAATGTCTGTGCTTAAAATAAACTTACACCTATATCTAGGTGTATAGTATCCGTATACCATACGAAACAAAAAGTAAATAAAATGTTCTAATATTCCAATTCGAAAGCTTTCAATAAAACCGTAAGTAAACAATGGATGAAAACAATCGCTTAAAATAATTACAAAGTGAGACCACGTGTCGGAGTCCCGGTTACTGCGCAATAAACAGGATTGGAGCGCTCTTCGCTAAGTTTTATACACATTTTTGGAGTACCGTACGAAAGACGAAAAATATAATTTATTTGAAAGTTATATTTCTCTTTGCTGTCTTATAGACCTTATATTTCTCATTTCTGTATTTAAATTTTGTTGGTGTACTTCACATACCTATTCAGAATTATTTTGTAAATTTGGATGATAGTTGGTTGTTTAAAATATTATTTGGTGCCCCTGTCTCAAAGATTAAATATTTTACTGTAGACAAAACCGTGACTGATACAATTACTTAGTAACTAATTGTAACTTTGAGAACTGTTTTATGCGATACCCCAATTAACTTCGTCACAAATAGACTCGACCCAAAATATTGACACATAATGGTTGGCCCCTTATTTCATTATATTAAGGATATCCTTAACTAATTTAATAGTAAACTCTATAGTGCCTATTGATATAGTAATATCAATAATAAGTATGTTGTTCTAATTTTTGTAAACAATTATAATATAATATTCTACCACATTCACACAGCGCCATCCAGTCCCAAATTAAGGAATTATATTTGCTTGTGTTATGGGTACTAAACAACTTACATACGTTTGTTTTTTGTAAATACATACATATTATAGATAAATTACACCCAGACACAGAACAAACCTTCATGCTCATCACACAAAGATTTGTTCTGGGTGGGGATAGAATCCACGACCTCTGGCGTAGCAGTCAGGGTCACTAACCACTAGACCAACAGGCCAGTCGAAATTACAAGAATTTACAAGAGGTTTTATATGTATTTGTGATATTAACATCTATTGGAAATCAAATATATGCATATACATATACATGTTTAGTCACAAAGATATTTGAAGAGACGGAACCCTGGCATTATTCAAACTTTTCTTGTCCAGTTTTGTGATCCGCCACCGTTTTTACTGGCGCTTTTATTTAAATCCATAATTTAAATGCAGATGAGCAGTAGTCGGAGACGGTTGCGCTCGTCGAAACTCAACGAATTAGGATAATTTCTGTATAAATTGTTTTAGACGGTTTAAAGATAAGATATTATCGTCTCCTATGCTCTTATACCATTTCTTCTCACAAAATATAATACACCTTAGTAAAGGTATATTCATAATGTTGGTGTGGTCGGTTGATCACGATAGATGTAAGTCCAGAAGTACTAAAGTTCCTTTTATCTTCATGATAGCATTTCCTTGAGCTGAGCATCACTTTGTTATGCATCGTTGTACTATTGTTTTGTACCGTATTGTTGAGTAATGTAGGTGAGTAGGTCTTGAGAACGGTGTAGATGCTTACTCTTTTTGCCACTTGCAGCCTATAGCTGCTGCTCGGGTGCATTGCTCATTGGAGTATCGCAAAGTATAAGTAACAATTCAATTGTGGACAGACAGAGACCTTTTTTGTGAAGAGACTACGTCGTCGGATCACCAAGACGCTATCACTTGGTGTTGGTGTTTTGCCGGGGCCTGTCCCTGAGTACTTGTAGGCCACTGAAGTCGTAATAGGCAGTTTCCTGCGGCCTAGGCCAAAACAAGGTGCACAAAGGATTTCATTGGATATTCTGACATCTTTCTTCATCAGCTTCACATAACTTTCCCGTTTACCAGAATGGGCGACAAGCAGAATAGCCATTTTCCCTCTTTAAAAAAAAAAGGTTGATAGGCGCCTCAAGGTGAGCACAATGCCGTATATTTTAGGCACTAAATGCTGAAACTGCGAATAGAAAAGCCACCGCCCTTCTATAACAGTACCCGCACCGTAACCTCATATACGTCTAGTTAATTAGTGTTGACAAGTTAATATCACTTGTAAACGCCATAACTTCTCAAACTTACTGAATTGGTATACAATGGTTATGGTATGTCATAAGTTGTTTGTATTCTGAATGTAGTGCTAATGGGGAAACTTTAGACTGTCAATAATTGACTGTGCCTCTAATATTGGCGATGTCCAGGAGAATTTTGTGTAGATAAATATTATTGTTGAAATAAATGATATGCAATTTATTTTTGCTTCGACTTAACAATTTGGACTGACACAGTCAAATCTACTTTAGGCGCCTTTTTGAATGAGAGCAACAAAATGACCGCCAGCAGAAAGAGATGGCGAGAAATCGAAGCGTTCATAATGTAGGTACTAGGTATGACAAATACACTTAACGTCTCAGAAGACCAGACTAGTGTTGTTAAACAATAATGGCCACAATTTCCCACTTACAATCTCTTGGATATTTTCACAGCATTTAAAACTTACTACAAATTCTGTTAAACAAAAGAGAGCTATGGTAACTCCCGTTTAATCTGAGCCACCCGCCTGGGGAAATACCGTCGCCCTATAGAAAATAGCCATAATAACATTAGTGTTGTGTTCCTGCTGGTAGGTAGTAATGTCCCGAGTTTAAAAACACGGTTGGCAACACGTCCGTAATATTTCTGGTGTTGCTGGCGTCCACAGACTAGTGTAACAGCTTACGGTCAGGCGGGTCATATAGGCATGTTTGCCATCGTTGTCTTATAATGAAAACATAGTACTATTTTCAAATAAAATCTTTTAAACTTTCGCGACTTGTACACATATTTAATTATTATATAACGGTTCTACGTCACGTATTATATTTAAGGAATATGAAAATACCTTATTTGTTTGCCCGACGTTTCGGTCGAATTATTATATTAATTATTAAATAATATTAATTATATTAATTATTCATATTCCTTAAATATAATACGTGACGTAGACCCGTTATATAATAATTTAATATATTTTCAAATACTCATATACTATTGTTTTGCTGTCCGTGCACAAGAGGCTTACTCTGAATTTAGACATTTGATTGGTCGGTATTGATGTCGCTGTCGAGCCACCTGTAAAAGCAAATACTTCAATAGAACTTAACAAGCAGACTGCTCTATATGTTTAATCTAGTACACATATAAACAACGAACATTGCTTTGTTCAGAGCCCTCAAACGGTTAATATCCTGATCCAGCACGCCATAGTATCCTGTTTCATTGCTAAACCAACTTAATTGGCTCACGACGGATATTGCACCCGTAAAAAAACCGTTTTAAAGAGCTTCTGACTGCAGTCTCTGAAAAAAAAGGGTTCGCAAAGTGAACTGTGGCGTAATGAGATTTCTAAGAATTGTTATCTATATAATACTTCTATATTAATATTATAGAGAGGTAAGGTTTTGTGAAGTTGTAGGTTGATATCTCGGGATCTACTGAACTGATTTGAAAAATTATTTTAATGTTGGATGGCCCATTTATCGAGGGAGGTTATAGGCTATATAACATCACGCTACGGCCAATAGGAGCTGAGCAGTGGCCAATTAAAAAACGATGGATGCGAAGTTCCGCGTGACTTCTAGTATTATAATAAAATACGAGTTATCTACGAAGCTTTCACCTGAAACTTCGAACAGACGCTACGGCTGGATACTTTTTTATACTGATAACTTCAAATTTGATTACTAAAGTCATAATGTAGACACCAACTTACATTATTTTTATAATAAATCGATTATCGTAAAATTTAAAATACTTAGATACATCTTAATGAATGATAGGCATAACGGACAAAGAGCACTTCTTAAAGTTGGCTGGCAGTTACCTTACCAGTTCCCCACCACTGATCTTTATAGAATTTGTGATGTTCTCTCCGTTCGTAAGTTGTTCCTTCTGAGATTAATTTTGACTACACATGCGCAAACTCCTTACGATCCCACAATTTCGGATTCCATGCGCCGCAAACACGCTGTTTGTCACGTAAAAGCGATGAAAACAAGTCACGCCCAATGTTTTTCCCTTTCCTAGGCAGCTACGTATACAATAAGGTAAATAAAATTATAAATATTCATTCACAGTCTAAATACTACTGCAAAAAAACTGTAACGAATTGGTTACAGAGTCTGGACTACTCAGAAACAGAAAACATTTAAAAAATATTAAAATAAATAATTTTCTTTCTGCACATGTAATCGAAAATACATACCTACACACACACACACACACACACACACCACACATACACACACACATGCATGCAATTTCATATATATATAAATTTATTTATTTCACTTGCCTCAAATTCATGTTCTCAAAGATTACTTCTAAAAATTCCATCTCTAGGGAGAGAGCCTGGAGATCTGTCACACAGGTCCTGAACCTACTACAGACTCCAGCTCTCAGAAGGATTTAGTATAAGCTATGTAATTCTATAATAATTCTTGTGTAATTCCTTTTGAGAGAAATAAATAAATTATTATTATTATTAAATTATTATTATAACTAACTTTGTTTATCTACCCATAGAGCTATGTATCATGATGCTGTATATCAGTTATATATTTTTTAAATTTATAATCAAATCCCGTAAAAAATAAAAATAAAATATTACACATATATTATCTTAATAATTATACACAAGTAACCCTATTTAAAATATTTGTTATAATAACAATTTATCTTATAATTGTTACTGGGATATCGATAACCAAACCTTTAATTTTACTAACTTATGATTGACTAATGTAAAAATATATAATTTTATGACTCTGTTTTATTTATAGCATTTATTATATATATATATATACAACTATAACTTCAAACCGCGGCTTCACCTGCCTAGTATGTTAGTAAAAAGTAGCCTATGATCTTTTCCAAGTCTTACTCGTAGACTGTCTCTATGAAAAATCTCATGAAGATCCGATACCGTTTTCAAGATTCATAACAAGCATTCATACTCAAACCATTACCACTTTTTAATATTACAATAGATGATACTATTTTCCTTGTTAAACAATGTCACCCTGCAAAAAGCACGTAAATTCTCTTTATAAAAGCCTGGAGGAATTTAAATTGTATTTAATCTGGTAGGTGATTCGTAGGCATTAAACTAGCGGTGTAATAAAATAAGGTCCTTAGGGTCCAAGAGCGAAGGCCGGCAAGTCTCGAGCTCTATATAAATTTTCACACTGCATTACGGTGGGGTGATAAAAATTCCGTACCACGGGACCGATACCTATCCTTTTGTTACGTAGATCATGGTTGGAATTCAGAGAATTCTTATTTTATAAGAAAATATTGAATGTTGCTCGCTAATAAAAGTTCACTGAAGCTTAATATAATATTATATAATGTAGACTCCAGTGCAAAATTATCTCGTGAAACTTAAATTATTCCATATGGACGAGAGGCTTGTTTATGTTTGAATAAATTACACTCTCCGGAATTCTATGTATTTTTAGGTTTAGATATACCCTTAAACGGGCACAGGGAACTATTTTCCCACCACACCAAACCAGGTAAATGTGGAAATTAATTTAAAATGGCAACTCCTTGAACTACAATTCAGACAAAAAAAAATAATGTAAAATACTTTTTTTCAGGTTCAGTGAGTTTAATTTAATTTTCCGTAAAGTAGTTTCTCATATTACACCAGGCCCACACTACTACGTAAAATTTTTAATTTTTTTCGTCGGCCCGTAAATATGGAATATTTAAGTGGTTTTTGAAAATTTTGTTAATAATGATTGTAATACAATTACTTTATGTTGGTTTCACTTTATTTAATTAGCTGGCTACATCGGAACGTTAGAAAATCAATTACAAAATATCGCAAGCATAGTATATAATTATTTATTAACGTTATAGAGGTAGTCCTGTGATAAGTGTTTTAAAAATAACTGGAAGATTTAAAAGATAATTATTCTCTTAAACATCTACGACTGGAGAATTGTTGGAAGAGGAGGAGAATATTTATGTAACATCATAGTAAAATAAATATATAATTTTCATAACCAAACAAGGAGACAGGTGCACTGGAAATCTTGTTTGAGAATGACAGCGACCATATTTGAATTTACAAACATTAGACAGTCGAATGTCGAGATTCCAAGGCCTCTGTTGTCTCTGCTGTGAAGTAACCTGTGAAAATAGTCAATTCAATATAAATATTTACGGTACCGTAACCGTTTTATAGGTGTAATAAAATCAGTTGGTACCGCACTAAATTGGCGGGGAATTACCCTTTTTCGCGGGACTCCGTGGTGAGGCTAATGTTTGTCGCACTGATAACCCACTACTACACTTTATGGGTGCTTCAATTGAAACATGTACTGTTAGAATGGATAAATTGTTGTTAAAAGATCACGTTTTGGGTCACTTTATAATGATTTAAATTGTTTCACGCATTTTATTATTTGTGGCGGAAATTAGGTTAGGCCTATGTGGTGTTGTGTGTCATTCTGCTGTTAACATGATGATAATGATGTCATTGTTTTGCTTGGGCATAAATGTAACTAATAAATCAATACAATTTTTTTTTCTTAACTTTATCTATTAACAATGAAAAAATTATTTTTAATTGACAATGATTTGATTGAAAATTGTTTACATGATTTAAAAAAAATTATATAAGTATCACCGTATTGATTCATCACTGTATTGGATAATCACTAAGAGTAACGTGTTGACATTTTCAGCTTTTGTAGTACTAACTACAAATAAGATTTTATATTCAGACTATCTGTACTATAAAATCTTGCAACTTGTAATACACAGATGGCTTAAATGATAAACTTTTATTCCAATAGTTTAAAAACAAAAACTGTTGTTTAAAACGGTGCTAACTTCAACATTGTTAAAGTTCCAATCCAGGGTATAAAAAACTTTTTCATTTTCATTTAAATCTACTCTAATGGTAACAAAAAATATTGTAAATAATAAAGACACGTAATTCTTGTATACCTAGTCTAGTATTTTGTAAACTTTTTATTTACTTTCACTTGTACTGTTGTCTGTCTGTTTACGAGAGCGACAAGGTTTTTTTGCAAGCTTTGATGTCTCCTGACCCTCCTATCATCCAAAACACGGAACCAGGCCTCATCATGAAACAGACTTTACTATACGTATTATGATATTTTCGAGTAAAGTCTATATTTGTACATCATGTCGCAAATATTATGTATGAAATGTCTCAACAAAGGAAAATATACGAAATATAATATAGTAAATAGAGTACCTTAGTGAGGCTTGTGGGATAACATCGTGCGGACTCGTTGGCGAAATTTGCAGACACTTTGTTATTCAGATTTGTAATAGCGGTATCAAAGGGCGAGTGTTTGCACTCATCTTTGATGCAGGGTTGTCCGAATATATTATTTTATCTATTTTATATATAACGCGGACATTATTAATATTCTGAACTAGCTGTTTCTCGAAGAGTATAATGAGCCTAACAAGTTAGAGGGTGTCAGTTTGCCGTATCATTACATTTTTTGCACCACATACACACAGTATTACTTAATTATTGTAAAATATTACCTACAAACTAGCTATGAAATTCGATATAAATCTACGTTCAATTTTAATTAATTCCATATTACCTCAGGGACAACCCTGCGACTGCAGACCGTCTGTCGCTTGAGGACTGCCTCAATTTCGTATTGGAACTATCTAGTTCAGACGACTGAATATTACTTTTAAATTTATTGAGTGTTATATTTATACACCTATAAATCACTAAGAATCCTGGCCATATTCAAAGAAATCGCGTCAATGTTT
Source organism: Laspeyria flexula (assembly GCA_905147015.1). Taxonomy (NCBI): domain Eukaryota; kingdom Metazoa; phylum Arthropoda; class Insecta; order Lepidoptera; family Erebidae; genus Laspeyria; species Laspeyria flexula. The sequence goes on along the minus strand of LR989964.1, from coordinate 1,436,476 downwards.
ATATTATTTTTGACTTTTATCGTTGTGATACTTGAATCAAGTAACTTTCTTATTATAAAATAGTTTACGTTCTATACTTTAAAGTGCATATAGCATATAATTATCTTATACTGTTATAATTTTATCATTTTGCTGTTATTAAAACATATATTATGTATTTTATTTCTTAATTAAATAATCAATATAATATTATTATTATAATGATTTAGTTGATGGAGCAGCGCGTGGCGTCTTTTTCACTGGCATCTTAGAAGGAGACACCAATATATTTTAATCTGTGTAATAATGCAATAAATATTTTTGAACGATTTTTTTGATTCGTTTATTAACCGTGTAGTTACTTGAAAAGCAATTTCAAATAGAAACGCATAGACGCATAATTTGCAGTGTTCGGCAGTATGAATGCTAAGCTTAGGCCTTTGTCTCGCAAGCTCTCGGGGTGTGGCAGAGATACGTTCTATGTCGCGTTTATATCCAACATACATACACCCTGCTCATTATTTGTACCCATCGTGGCGTGAAGAGCGCTGTGTCGCGCCCTGTGTTCACAACCTTCGGCTGTGGTTTACACTGTTTGTTTTATTTACATTAAATATTAAGCAATTATAGCTTTGCTTTAGATAAACATTTTAGAGAGAATTGCTGCTTTTATTTTAATATTTTTAATGTCAAATGGAAAATATCATCCATGGGTATTTTGCAATGAGCCATGGTTTTATGCAGCACACGTCACTATGACGTCGACAAGTTAATAAGCAATAGAGAAATTCGCTTATAAGAGCACTGAAATTCGGACTCAATTGTTTTCTGTCTTCAATACCATTACTGTCGTATTCGTGAAACTATCAAAAGCATATACCTTGTCGCTACTAGCTAAATACTCATAATCATTGATACAGTATTTTGAACATTAAATTTGTTTCTTTAAAATGATGATAGAAAAATGTTTGTCACATGTGGATACGTTGTCATTTCGACTCGTGACTTTGCCGTGTTTGAGTTGTTCTAATCTCTGACCTGCTTATTCATACTTAACGTGATGTCTTTAAGTTCTCTGTGGAACATATATTATGCAGTTTTAATAAATGTCATGAAACTTGTAATCGGAGCTTCGAATAATAAATACAACGTGAGGATGAATCACGCCAGACCGGCTTTTGTTTTTGTCTTTAGTATGAAATAGCAAATACTTTTTTTAACACCCAAACTCCGAAACAAATATTTGCAGATCATACATTTGACTGGCCTGTTGGTCTAGTGGTTAGTGACCCTGACTGCTAAGCCGGAGGTCGTGGGTTCGATCCCCACCCAGGACAAATCTTTGTGTGATGAGCATAAAGATTTGTTCTGTGTCTGGGTGTAATTTATCTATAATATGTATGTATTTACAAAAAAAAAAAAAAGTATTTAAGTAGTATATCAGTTGTTTAGTACCCATAACACAAGCAAATATAATTGCTTACTTTGGGACTAGATGGCGCTGTGTGAATGTGGTAGAATATTATTATTATTATTATTAAATATAATTGCTTAATTTGGGACTAGATGGCGCTGTGGCGAATTAATATTAGCCTATATAAGCATAATATAGCTCTACATAATTTAGTAAGACCATCTGTATCACAACAGTCTTTGTTTTATGGTGTTTGGTTATGGGGGTGTCGATTAATAACAGTCAAGTCGAATTTTGTCACTAAGGCTTTGGGTGTCACAAAACATAGATACCTAAATGGATCGGGAATGGTTTTGTGGATTGTTTTGTTTAGTAATCTGTTGTCTCAAAGTTAGGCGATAGTATATCAGAGTATTTTACTATTCTGTGTAAATAGGAAACATTATTACACAGAAGATTGCTTGTACATAATGAATTCACGTGACCAGAGGGCTGGTTTTTATCTCGCACAGAGCATCGAGAAAGCTAGCAGCATTGCCACGCTGGATGGCAATGCTGCTAGCCTTCTGGGCACTTTCCCTTGTGACAGTGATGCCGATGAATACTTTGACGCCTAGCCCACATTACCATTTGTATTATTATTTATTTATATTACTTATTATAAATAGAAGTTGTAGATATGTAAATAAATAGTTAATAATGTTATAATTATAAATAAATAATTATACATAAAATTATTTAAAACCTATTAATATACAGGATGTGCATTTTCTAGATTTCGGTTAACATTGATTTGGAGGTATATATTGTCCGCTTCACAGATAATACAATGCCAGACTCAGAAAATACACAGCGAATACTGGCAGCGTATTCAAATTTAGGCAAAGTAAGTTTCGAGATCACGAGTAGTAAGTATGTTTTTGTTGGCACAGCGAGGAGTTGTTGACAGTTGAAACGTTAGCTCCAGTACTTAATACTTAGGTACTGCAGTAAATAACTGAACAAACTCTTGTATTTATATAAAATTAGGTACTAGTTGTATCCCAGGGTTTCACTTCTGTGGTTTTTTTTTGACTACTGAAGAATATGAAGAAGTATTATAATAATAATATTCTACCACATTTACACAGCGCCATCTAGTCCCAAAGTAAGCAATTATATTTGCTAGTGTTATGGGTACTAAACAACTGATAAACGACTTAAATATTTTTTTCATAATATAGATAAATTACACTCAGACACAGAACAAACTTTTATGCTCATCACACAAAAATTTGTCCTAGGTGGGGATCGAACCCACGACCTCCGGTTTAGCAGTCAGGGTCTCTAACCACTGGACCAAGAGGCCAGTCGACAAAATAAAGAATGTATTTCTATTGGTCACTCAATAGTGTGGCCAGACTCTACTCTCAGTACCTCAAAGCCTCAAATTCGAGCGCCTGCGCGGCACACAACCGCAATCTTCATGAAAAATGCGGATAGTGGGACCAAAAGTTTTATTGTATTTGTTCCGTAAGTTGGGGCGGTGATAGATTGTGCGAAGCCCACTCACAGATAAATTATAAGATTAGGCTTACTTTATCTATTATTCTATTAATTTGTTGTTGGGTAGAATTCCTTGGAGGTTCTCTTATGTTTGTTGTCGGATTGACCAAACGACCAGTTTGGATTAACTAATTAATGTAGTTGTGAACTTGAAGTCGTTATACGTTGAAATTAAACCTACTTTTTTATTGAGCAGTCTCCGGTATTGTCATGTATGTGCAGTGGTTAATTTTTATAACTTGTAATGTTTAAATCACCACTAAAAGTCCCCTGCGAAACAGGACTTGTTCTTTAGTACACCCTGTATTACTACAGGTATATACAGTCGATTAAGTACCTATCGTTTAAATAAAGTAAATTAAAAAGATATTAGTATATAAATAAGTATATGTTTTATTTAAATTATATGTTTTCTATGATCGCATATACATAGATATATCAGTCGTTACTGAAAATTCTATACAATGTATAGAAAAATAATAGCGTTGTGTTTATTATTTTATCTAAATGATCTATTTCCACAGTGTTATGCTGAACCTGTAAGTAATTTCTTTTAATTGTTAAGACAAAGAGAACTTCATTATAGCTAGTACACAGAATAATGTCAATGAAAGACCAATATATAAAACTTTGAATGAGGCTTTTATTCACTAGGGATCCATTCAGGTAACAAAATAAAGAATGTATTTCTAAAACAATTTTATATGCTTATGAAACATTAAATAATAATTTAATACTTAACCTATATATAATATATATATAATACTTATTACCTTTATAAAAAATTGTAAACGATAAAACATAGCGTACTTCTGTTAAAGATCTTTAAACTGTGAACCTATGTTTATCAAAATAAACGATTCTGATTCTAAATTAATTATGTGTACCGTTATCCATGTAGTCACGGATTAAGAAAACACATTGTCACTACCTCATTTCAACCCGTGAGTGTCATAAAAAGCGACTAAGGGACTGACATTAAGCTGAGAAAAGCACATTGAGAAAAGGAAAATATGCACCAAACCACCAACCCGTCTTGGCAGCGTGTTGTAGGCTAAATTCCCTTCACAATCTTAGGAAGAGACCAACCCAGCACCTGTGGGACGGGAAAGTAAGGGTTGAAATGATGATGAATGATGATGATGATGTAATCCTAGGATTCGTTTCTCATTTCAGACATACTACATGAACGTGGAGCGACCTACAGTGGTGTATTTTAACCCGTTATATGTCAAGAGCGTGAAACTAACCAGTCGTCGGATCAGTCATAAAGATCCGCGGCATTATTTCAATATGTACTTAGAAACATTGATTCCTTTGGATAATAATGTGAGGGTGAGTTACACTATTAAATTTTACATTAGTGCAGCTATCAGTTGCATGCTGATCGCCAATTATACGGCCCGAGTTTGATTCCGACTGACGGGACAAAGGGGATTTAACTTTGTAGAATTTATATGTACTAGTCAAGTGACTTACTATATCGGCTGGCGGTGTAGGAAAACATAGCGAACAAACCCACATACCCTAGAAGAAATTCTTAGTGTATGTGTGGGCGCTACAAGGCGCACGAAGGCTAAGTTACTTAGCCTTCTAACCTAACCTATCCGAGTCGGGGTACTCTGAGTCGGGGTGTTAACCATAATGACGTTTTTTATACATATTAAACGCTAGACTTAATAATTCGAAGTATTGTTGTTGTTGAATAATTATATTTCGGAGTATTTGGGTGTTCCCCGCTACAATAAATAGTAACTGGTCGATACAGCAAAGAAGCCGCTCATTGCATCTAGTCCAAAATTATAATAATAACACCACTACCACTGTTAGGCAAAGTGATATCCAATAGGTTGTGTGTGGTTGATTATCACTGTATTTCGAAACGGAAAAAAGTGGTGGTCGAGTGGATACGTGACAGCCACTTGGTCTAAGTTCGATTCCGATCAGCAGTCATCATTTCAACCCATAAACGTTCCACTGCTGGGCACGGGTCTCCTCCAAAGAATGTGGAGGGAATTTAGCCTACTCTAACAGCTGGCCAGACGGCTTGGTATAGGGTTTGTTTCGAATTTTCCTTTTCTCGCAGTGCTCTAGTCTGCATAAGGTAATCCCTTAGTCGCCTTTTACGACACCCACGGGTTGAGAAGGGGTAGTGACATTATGTATTCTTAATCCGTCACTACACGGGTAGTAACAATGTGGATTTCTCTTTGTGGTATTAATATGAACCCACATACCCTAGAAGAAATTTTAAGGGTATGTCGGATCCCCTAACCTGCATTAGGCCAGCGTGTATGGATTATGGCCTTAGTCTTAGACCTTGCCCAGCAGTGAGACATTAAAGGGTTACTATTCTTATTATTTATTTCAAACTAATACTATCATCATCATATTAATAATAATTTAATGTCTTTTAAATATTTACTGCCGCACTCAGAGACATGAATTAGCAGTAATCTGTCATTAACACAATTTTTTCATTGAATAATCGTCTTTAGGCGTATAGACTTAAGTATAACACGTTTTTACTAAATAAATTAAAGTTAAGTAACGTCTCTGAATACAGCAGTTAGTTTATGTTTCATCAATGTTTTATTGTTACAGATGGATTTTTATTTTCACCAATTCCTAACAAACAGATATCAACCAAGTTTTGTAGAACTACACTTTGGACTTTGTGATATGATAGATAAAGATCCCTTCTTCGGTGCGGAGCTTAAACGGCATGCGAATTTACTAAATGTCAAGTGTCCTTACCCACCTGTAAGTGGACTTAGTTTTAGAATGAAACTGCTGCGAAAGAGGTCCCTAGTTTGATTCCCGGAACGGGCAAAAATAATACTGGGATTTTAAGTCAAAAACGGTACTGGGTTTTTATGTCTAAAACGGTACTGGGTTTTTATATCAAAAACGGTACTGGAATTTTATGACAAATACGGTACTGGGTGTTTATGTCAAAACGGGACTGGGTTTTAATGTCAAAAACGGTACTGGGTTTTTATATCAAAAACGGTACTGGAATTTTATGACAAAAACGGTACTGGGTGTTTATGTCAAAAACGGTACTGGGTTTTAATGTCAAAAACGGTACTGGGTTTTTATGTCAAAAACGGTACTGGTTTTTATGTCAAAAACAGTACATAACAGCTTCTTTAGGTTTGGGTCGAGTCTCTTTGTTATTTTACTATCTAAGCCATAAACAGTCACGACTATCGATAGAGTAATTGTCCAGTCCACATCCCACATATCGATAATCTCGTGAGCTAAGTTAAAATAATAATTTATATTATTATTACAGGCGCAGTACAACTTAACAGAAATGGTAATACCGTTTATACCTAAGAACTTTCCATTCAACCGCGGACGCATAATTGCTAATGTGACTATGAATGTAAATCGTGTCTCTCACTATATTGGGCAAGGTTATATAGACATGGAAATAAAACAGAAGATTGTAAACAAAAATAAACAATAAAATCTTATTCAGCTTGTTATTTCTCAAACTACCCACACTAGCCAGTCCTTATTTACATTCAATCGGATTCTAATTTTTCATTTTCATTGGCCTGTTGGTCTAGTCATCTAGTCATCTAGTGGTTAGTGACCCTAACTGCTAAGCCGGAGGTCGTGGGTTCGATCCCCACCCAGGACAAATCTTTGTGTGATGAGCATAAAGGTTTGTTCTGTGTCTGGGTGTAATTTATCTATATTATGAAAAAAATATTTAAGTAGTTTATCTATAATATGTATGTATTTACAAAAAAAAATGTATTTAAGTAGTATATCAGTTACTGCTGTTTAGTAGTACACAAGCAAATATAATTGCTTAATTTAGGACTAGATGGCGCTGTGTGCATGTGGTAGAATATTTCATTTCATCATTTCCACCCATACCCCCCCACCCGTCTCATTGCTAAATACGGGTCTTCTCCAAAGAATTTGGAGGGAATTTAGCCCACTATACCACGCTGGCGCTGACCAGACAGGTTGGTATAGGGTTTGTTTCGAACTTAATTTCTTTTATTTCATAACAATTAAACCAATTCAATTACAAATTACAATTTATAAAATACACGTCTCTATGTTCATAAACATAGTAACAGTTATTTATTATGTGTATGTTTGTGAAATCTTTACAACACAAAGTTTGTTTCGTTGTCTTTAAAAACAGAATTAATTTATATTTTATTGCTTGTTTCAAATCAAATCAAAATCATTTATTTGCGTTATACGGGTTACATAGATATTATACAATAATTAGAATTAGATTCACTGTATACTACCATTTCTGGTGTGCAAATTTTTAGGTAAGTCACTACTCTACTCATACATATACAACTCATACTCATACATGTTCAACAACATTTCCTGCTATCTCCGCTTTTGTAGTGTCGTCCGTCTCACTTAGAGAAGGCGTTGATACAATTATAATACGACACACAATATGTAGCTATTGTATTTATTAGACGACAGCACTGAATTTTTATCTAAGTTGTGATGTCCAGAGCTCATGGGAGAAAAAGAAGGAAGGAAGAATTTAAAGGATAATATTGCGATGTTTTTTAGATTAAGCATCAAACAGAAGGTCACTCTATTGCTGGGAAATTTGGGCCATTATTATTATAATGTAGTTAGTTACATTTAATGTGAATTGTGATTATACTCGTGCGTAACTAACTGTTACAAATAGCATTTGATTTATTTTCAGATGAAGTGATATGATAAGTTTGTATCCATTTCCCTAATGATGTTGTTTTCGTATTGGAAAAAAATCACTTGATATGACACTTATGTATTAGAATTTTTGGTCAGAGAGATAGATCCGATATCAACGTATTATATTTGCTTGTTATGGGTACTAAACAACTGATATACTACATTTTATTTTCTTTTTGTAAATACATACATATTTATCGATAATTAACTCACAGACAGAGAACAAACAATCATCCTCATCATACAAAGATTTGTCCTGGGTCAACCCGGGGAATCGAACACACGACCGGTTTAGCAGTCAGGGTCACTAACCACTACGCCAACAGGCCAACGATATCACGTCGATAATTATATATATATTTCTTTTTTTTTTTTTTTTTCTTTCTTTTATATCTAAATTCATAGTAGAATGAAAAGCCTACTTGGATTCTGAAAATATGGTCTTTGTATTAAAGTTAGGAAAAGGTTCCTCCAATAATATATTTAGAGTATTGCACTCAATGGAAATGAAACCTGGTCTATGACACAAAGAGACAAAGAAAGTTTGGAAGCTTTTGAAATATGGCGAAGAATAGAGCGTATAAGCTCGTCAGACATGATTACAAATGAAAAGGTACTATAACTAGTACAAGAGAAAAGAACTGTCATAGAAACCATTGAGAACAGAAGAGGAAAAATGATTGGACACCGGATACGACACGATTCGTTTTTAAAAAATATCATAGAAGAAAAGATAGAAGGCAAGAGAGGAAGAGGAAGACTAAGGAGGACTTTTAAACTTTCGCGACTTGTACACATATTAAACCAACGACAAGAGCGCAGAGAGAGACGGCAATTGGCCGGTTTTGTAATCACAATAACACGTTTGAAAAAATGAAACGAACTTTTGTATTTTAGTTTTTATTTTTGCGAATAATCATTTGTTTTATTTCCAAATCAGAATAAACTAGGAGCATAGGTCTAGTGACATGGTTAAGGTTCAAACTTATATTAAAGTATATGCGTCCTCGTGTAAATGGAAAGTTCTTGGGAACAAACGGTATTGCCATTCTTGTTAAATTATACGGCCCCTGAAATATAATTGCATAGTAACATTATAATTCTGCCAAACATTGACTGGCCTGTTGGTCTAGTGGTTAGTGACCCTGACTGCTAATCCGGAGGTCGTGGGTTCGATCCCCACCCAAGACAAATCTTTGTGTGATGAGCATAAAGGTTGGTTCTGTGTCTGGGACTCTGGGTGTAATTTATCTATAATATGTACGTATTTACAAAAAAAAAAAAAATGTATTTAAGTAGTATATCAGTTGTTTAGTACCCATGACACAAGCAAATATAATTGCTTACTTTGGGACTAGATGGCCCTGTGTGAATGTGGTAGAATATTATTATTATTATTAACATTTTATATATGCAGTCTGTGGACCAGTTATAGTCTGCGCGTATACAGCGACCTACGGGTCCAGTACCTACAATAATGCGCTCAGGGTGTTGTTGGGGCTGCCGTGGCGCTGCAGTGCGTCAAGCATGTTTGCCGAAAGGCGTATTGATAGTTTTTCAGCAATAATGCGTAAAAGGTGCGCCTCCTTCATTGTACGCGTACGCGGCAGTACAAATGGTACCCTGAGTGTGTTTGTTGACAAATGGGAGTCTCCAATGATGCAACATTGGATGGAGCTCTACACTAACTTTAATAAATAATGTTTTTTACTAACACTAGTTTATAATCATTGTTACTAACACTATATGGGCTTACCCGAAATAAACGTTTATTATTATGATTATTATAATATATGATTTCAACCCATAAACGGCGTCCCACTGCTGCGCACGAGTCTTCTCCTAAGAATGTGGAGGGAAGCCTACTATACCACGGCCAGACGGGTTTGTACAGAATTTGTTTCGAATTTTCCATTTCGCAGTGCTCTTGTCTGCATAAGGTTTCTCCCTTAGTCGCCTTTTGCGACACCCACGGGTTGGGATGGGGTAGTGAAATTATGTATTCTTAAAATGTCTAGTCGAGTTAAAATTATATGGAGTGGTCGGAAATATACATAAGTTATATTTCTATTATATTCAGAATAAGGAATAATTAAGTTTATTACAGTATGGAGTTCTTCAAAAAAGGAGTGATTAGGTTTCTTAGGGGTCGGCAACGCGCTCGTGATGTCCCTGGTGTTGCAGGCGCCCATAGGCTACGGTAACCACTTACCATCAGGCGGACCGTACGTCTGTTTGCCACCGTCGTGGTATAAAAAAAAAGTATTATTAAATTTAGAACATTTATAAGGTTTCTCTGATTTCCATGTTAAAAATACCTATATAACACACTGTAACTCTAGACTATAATAAATAAAATAAAAATAAAAATAATTTATTATCAAACTGAATCCATAGTTTGTTAGTAACAATATTTACTTAAAAACTATGTTAGCACCTAAAAAACTAATACCTAACACTAATACTAATAGGGACAGAAAAATCCTCCTCCCCCTACGCAGACTCACTGAGATCCCAACACATGGAGTTCAGTGAATCTGCGCATGAGAAAGGTATCATATCTGTCCCCAATCATTTTCAGCACACTATTCGTACTCCCTTGGACCCGACGCACTGTAGACGCCACTTTCTTCCGCATCATTGCATAAAAGTCATCGACCTTTGCATCTGCTAACATACCTGAGGCACTACAATACCTAGGGAGCCCGAACAATGCCCTGAACACATTATTGTACTGGATACGCAAGGCATTGTAGGCTTTTTGTGTATAGTTTGCCCACAGGCTCCCAGTGTAAAACGTCTGACAGAATGCTTTAAACAGCGTTATTTTTACTGGTGCTGTACATCTAGCAAACCTGTGTGCCAACATGTTCCCACGTACCGACAATGCCCTGCGTTCCCTTTCAATGTCCATCTCATCATTCATGTTTTCTGTCACAATATGACCCAAATATTTAAACTGAGTGACACGATTTAAAGGTACTCCGTTAAGAAGCAGCGGTGGTATGGTTATATTAGAATTACTACATTTGAATAGCATGAACTCACTCTTCTTTTCATTGTACTTCAAACCGTGACTCACAGCATAACACTCACACACATGTAAAAGTCGCCTTAATCCCCCGATCGAAGGACTCAATAACGCCATGTCATCAGCATAGCTCAAGTTATTATATACCATATATCATCCACATGGCATCCGACATGCATGCTACTGAGTTCCTCAACCAAGTGATTGACATACAAATTAAACAGGCGTGGCGATGTAAGACCACCCTGTCTCACTCCACACTCCAACGAATATTCATCAGAGAACACATTACCCCAGCGAACCACATTCTTCTGATTACTGTACCAATAGTCTAATATGTCAACTAAATCGGCGGGAGCCCCTGCATTTCTTAGCTTTGTCCAAAGCTTATCATATCTCACCAGATCGAAAGCTTTGGACAAATCCAAGAAGCATGCATATACTGCAGTCTGCCTCTCAACATAATAGCGTACAGTATGTTTCAAAGCTAGTATTGCACTCTCAGTTGACAACCCTGCCCGAAAACCAAACTGATTATCTGACAAAACTATGTTGATTTGAAAATCGGAATTCTACTCTTATATTTGGCATAATTTGAAGAAGCTAATATGGAAATAAAAAGGGCATGTCCATTTAAGTCCAAGTTATTTAAGATCGAAATAATATTAAGTATTATGATACAGCTTACATGTTTCAGAAATAAAACATAATTATCATTCATGGTAATAATAATAAGATATTATATTATTATTTTTATTATTTTTCAACGCTGGAGGAGGCAAGCAGGCGACGTTGTTCCCGTATGCCAGATATCACCATTCCACTGAGCACCCAAACCCATAGGCCAACTTTATTTGACTCCATAACATCATACAAGCTTTACACTTACCAGTGACAAATCATAGCTGTACTACAATAGTGCAGCTGTGATATGGCAGCGGTAAGTGTCTCATCCCATTCTAAATTAAAATTCTTTAAAGGCCTCTGCGTGTTGGACCTGTGTCCCCACGTAAGTCTCCAAAAGGACCGGGTATACTTCTCACCTTAGCAGAGAGAAGTATAGCCGTGAAAAAAGAGACATAAGATATTTTATCAAGAAATTTAGTATACTTACAGGTGGGTAAGGACACTTCACATTTATCAAAGACTTATGCCGTTTAAGCTGTGAGCCGAAGATTGGATCCTTTTCTATCATATCACAATATTGGAAATGAAACTCAACAAAACTTGGGCGATAACGATTTGTTAATAACTGGTAAATGTAAATATCAAACTGCAACAAATTAAAATTAAAATCATTATAACATCAAATAAATCAGTGGAGTAATCTCTTCTTTAAAAGTTATTAGGAACCCCACGTTCATTCTTTACTGGTACCTATTGGCCGAATGGGAATTAGTATAGTAACGAGTACGAAGCATGCGGCTGAGTTCAATTCTGACCGTCAGCACCACGGGACAGTCTCATCCCCACCCCCACCACTCCCGCTTCTGATTACTAACTTTGTGAGCTATGATAATCACAAGTCTCAGCGAATGCCTAACCTATTGTCTTAGATCCCACAACGAAATTAATACTAATTCCCATTCGGCCAATAGGTACCAGTACGGAATGAACCCCACGTTCATTCTTTACTGGTACCTATTGGCCGAATGGGAATTAGTATAGTAACGGGTATCTATTGGCCGAATGGGAATTAGTATAGTAACGGGTACGAAGCATGCGGCTAAGTTCAATTCTGACCGTCAGCATCACGGGACAGTCCCGTCCCCACCCCCACCACACCCGCTTCTGAGTACTAACTTTGTGAGCTATAATACTCGCAAGTCTCTGCGAATGTCTAACCTAATGTCTTAGATCCCACAACTAAATTAATCAGAAATAAATGGAGAAATTGGAAAGAAAGCACAGACCGTAAACAGCGTTGCTATTATTATTCTAATGAAACGTATTTATTTGTAACTCCTGATAAACATCTAGTTTTGGTGTTTTAAGATGTTCATCATCTTCATCATATTAGCCGCAGGGCATCCATTGTTGGACAAAGGCCCCTTCAAGAGATTTTCATTAGCACCGATAATTTGTGGCCTGCACCTGGTTCGGATCAGATACGCGGGTGTGTGGTTTTCATGCGAGAACTTTTCGGCCCCATCAGCTATCAGTTCTGCGTGATTTGTGGCATACCCACTGCCAATTTAGCTTGCTAATTCGATGGACAATGTCGGTAACTTTGGTTCTTCTGCGAATCTCCTCATTCATGATTCCATCACGCATAGAGACTCCGAGATGATATTTTGTTTATTATTTTTCATTCTAGATACTCAAAACATCTTACCTTTACATTGTTATCAATTGTAATTATATTGTCAACGTAAACATTGACATAATGCCTCGGATCCTTACGATCTATACGACGACTGGTAATTGTAAAGCTTTTTATCAGCAAAGGGTTGACGTATGTTACTACAACACGCTCAATATCCATATAATATATCTACAAATAGATAATATAATAAATCAGTAAACCGCCGTTATTTTTTATGTATTTATTTATTACTAGCTGCTGCCTGAGGCTTCGCTGTTTCGAGTTGCCGACAGCGGTAGCGTGAAGGTGTATTTTTAGAGCTGCTAATACACATTGTTTTGCTGTTCGAAAGAGTCTCACAATGATTAGCAGCTCTATAAATACACCACTTTTACGCAGTCGGCATTACGAAGTTATTCGATTGGAGTGGCACCACGCCGCTGTCGCTGCCGCGCCGCTTACGTCGCTACGGTAGACGAGGATTATTCGAATCATCATCAGCCGAATTACTAAAACGTTACGATCGATTCAATCACTCAATATTCGATATTCGATTGATCGATTTTGATATCGCTGTTAAAAGTTTGAAAGTAAATTAATTTACAGATTTATTTAATATTACGTGTTAAAATCAACTAATAAGTTCCAAGATTTCGAGAGCCCTAGAGGGTAATTTATTGCTACTTACAGATTCCGTATAACATTGTCCAAACAGATAATTCAAGTAATAAAATAGATGCAACAGTGAAATTATATTACGGCACATTGTAAACTTAACTCCTGGCCCAAAGGAAAACACTGAATGGTAGGTACTACTGTGATCTGTACTATAGGTACTTTTTAATGCTTATTCGTATATAATTGACTTAGTACCTATTTAGTATTGTGATACGATGACCGTGTCTAAGTGACTGTAACTAAATTTAATATCATTTGATAATCTGGGAGTACGGCAGTACCCTTGCCAAGTCGGACATATTAAGTGACCTTTTAAAAAGCACCTTTTTACCTTAAAAGGAAAAAACAGAACCCTTATAGGATCACTCTATTGTCCGTCTGTTAAGACCCATTTTCTCAGGAACATGTGAAGGTGAATTTAATATCAAATACCAGGTTCTGTAATCCCTTGGAGCAGTTAAAAAATCACAGTTCTAAGTACACGTAATCAAAAGATGAGACAACCGTTTATGCTCCACTTTTATCGAACATTTTGACGATCGCAAGATAATCAAAACCTATAGGGTATTTCCTGTTGACCTAGAATGTTGAATGTTCCAAAAGTTATGATTAAGATCATGTTGTTATCTACCCAATTGTGTTATCGATAAAATAGTTATTAGTTTTGTTTAAAATATTTATTATAACAAATTTGTTAATATAAGCATATCAAAACAGATGAACTACTGGAGGAACGGGCTTTCCAAACACAAGCATGTTATTGCTTAAATGGAAATCCCTAAAACTGAAAAATTTATGCAACCACTATTACAGAAATAAACATTATTTATTTATTATTATTTTGATAAATATGATATTACTGCACATTGCTGACGAATTACGATTCTGCAGATACAAATTTAAGAGCGTATTTACAAACAATTGCTTTTCAGGCTTCCTCACGTTGTCGGCCCTTTAAAACCTCTGCAATGAGCTCTGGATGCCACTAGGTACTCACCAGTATGAACACACCACTTTGTTACAATGGCTGTGGTCTCCGTTTAACGGGGATTACCCGCTATGCCTCTCCTAATCCTAATAAACCCTTTATTGTTTGAACGTTACTTTTTTAAAGCAACTCAGAGCACTTTCTCGATAACGTAACATATAAATATAACAAAATTTGATCTTATATGTACGTTTAAAGTTTATTAATTTTACTCACTCACTGGTCATTAAAATTATAAGTTACTTGTACCGGTGTTAGGCTGCGTTTACACCAGAGATGAGCGAGGATGCGATGTTTATAATGAACCAATAGAATCGCCTTCATTTATCTGACGTCAGGTAAACGTCTGGTAGATGGAGCGATTCTATTGGTCTCGCACATCTCTGGTGGAAACGCAGCCTTACTTTGTTTAATTGAATTTTTAAATTATGAGGAACGACAGAAAAAACTAAACGAAACTTATTTTAAATATTAATTTTTGCGAATAATCATTTGTTTTATTTCCAGATCAGCATAAGTTAGGAGCACAGGTGTAATAACATGGTTTATATTCAATGTAAAATTAACATATATGCGTCCTCGTGTAAATGGAAAGTTCTTGGGAACAAACGGTATTGCCATTTTGGTTAGATTATACTGCCCCTGAAATAGTATAAGTACATTAAGTATAATTTGATTACTATAAACGGTTAATTTCTGTCCACATGCAAGCGATGCCTTGAAAAATCAATGCAACGTTTTCGGTACTAAACCTGGGGCTTAGTTAAAGCAAGTTTAAAATAGTACAATGCCTAATGAGTGTGTGATGTAAGTTTAGTTATTATATATTTCGTTACTAATTGAACTTATTGTAAAATTCGCATGCCTTAAAAAGGTGAATATGTTGGATTCTAAGTCACACAAGTAACAACCACTGTACCATGTTCTTGGCGAATAAATATTTTTATCTTATCTTTATCTAATCCCGGGTTTTCTGGGTTCAATTTCTGGTTTAATATTTTTTTTATACTACGCCGTTGGCATACCCACGTACTTATGGCCTGTCTGATGGCAAGTGGTTACCGTAGCCTATAGACGCCTTCAACACCAGGAAATTGAGAGCGCGTTGCCAATTCTTCAAATCACTTCCCTCCTCAATGAGCTCTAGATACACCAGAAGGAACATAACACTAGCGTTATTATGGCAGAAGTCTTCTGTCGAGCGGTGGCTCAGTTTAAGCGGAAGTCATACGCTGTACCTTACCTCTCTTAAAATAATGTACATATATACATTCATATAGATCACGCCTTTTTCCCAACAGAGGGGTAGGCAGAGACCATTTACTTCCACTTGCTACGATTCTGACATAAATCTTTGGCTTCTTAAACATTCATCAGTCTTTTCATGCATTCTCGCCGGTTGTGGGTACTCCTCATCTGTCCCTTTTTTTAGAACGTCTCCTATTTGGTCATGGTACGTTCTTCTAGGTCTTCCCTTTTCAACGTTTCCTTTCACATTCGCCTCATATATGTGTTTTGTCACTTTTCCTTCATTCATTCTCTCGACATGTCTAAACCAGCTTTACATTCCTTTCTCTATTTGTGTCACAACATCTATTTTTAAGCCACAACGTTCCCTTATTACACTATTTCTTATCCTATCACTCAAATTTACTCCAATCATACTTCTAAAAGCTCTCATTTCCAAATTATGTACAATAATTATGTTAAGATTTAGGTATTTTCTCAAGAAATTTATTATACTTACAGGCGGATAAGGGCACCTCAAATTCAGAACATTGGCATGCCGTTTAATCTGTGAGCCGAATAATGGATCTTTGTCTAGCATTTCACAAAATTGAAAATGAAGCTCAACAAAACTTGGGAGATATCTATTTGATAATAACTGGTGAATGTAAATATCAACCTGTAACATATTAGAATTTATTGTCATATTTATATCATTTTAAAGTGATGATATTATGGCTGCGTTTTCATCAGAGATGTGCGAGGTGGTTGGCAGTGAGGATGTTAAGCGGAGCTTAAAAGCGATCTAAGCGTTTTTCATATGCTTAGCCGGTAAGTGGCGCGAGGATGCGATGCGATGCTGTAAAACGGTGTGCAGAATACAGATATACGTCTAACAAAAACCCTCTAGTAACTGTTCACGTCTAACCCTAGCACACATTCTTCTCACATATCCCTATTTCACATCTCTCGCTTGCTTTGTACGTACAAAAACCTCGTTCTATTCAGCCGTTTCCACAGGAGCTGCGCTGAGCGATGCGAGATAAATAAAGCGATTCTATTGGTTCTCAATAAACATGTCCCTCTTCGCTACACATCCGCGTAGATCTCTGGTGTAAACGCAGCCTAAAGAGGAGCTAGCGATTTATAATTCGTCACCATAACTAGCTTTATAGTAGTACCATCTAATTTTAATTGGATTTAGTAGCAGCAAATTGTTTAACCAACTTAATAAAACTATTGACCAATTAGAAAAAAAAAAGACAAAAATAAATTTATAAGTAATAATACAATAACATACAATGTATAATATGGAATCTTATAGTTACAATAACATAAAACATAGCATCACGCCTTTTTCCCCGAAGAGGTAGGCAGTGGTGTATCCCACCCACATTTCGCCAGCTATGTTTGGTCCCATGAAATAGGTGGCGAGCCTATTGTTCTTTTGACCGCCACGTTAAATCGGTATCGCCGTGCCTTGAGCGCCAAGCTTTTAAAATACAGTACATTTTTAACGTGCCATGCCGTCATTGGCGTGGTGAGCACATTTTCATTTTACGTGTATAGACGTAGGACGTCTCTGGCGTTCAAGTGGCGCAGCGGCAAGTGTATACGACTGCTGTGCAAGAGGTCCTGGGTTCGATTCCCGGGTCGGGTGAAAATGGTATTGGGCTTTTCTAACATGAAATTCCAGTATTGAGATTTTCCCGGAGTTTGGTAAAAAAAATGTTCGCAGTTGATGACAATAGGCTCGCCCCCTATTTCATGGGACCAAACATAGCTGGCGAAATGTGGGTTTGAAATACCTCTGCCTACCAAAAAGGCGTGATGCTATGTTATGTTATGTTTATATCCTAATTTTTTTCTAGATACTTACATAAAATATCTTACCTTTATATTATTATTCCATGCAATCAAATTGTCAATGTAAACATTGATATAATGCCTCGGATCCTTACGATCTATACGCCGACTGGTAATTGTACAGCTTTTTATCAACAAAGGGTTGACGTATGTTACTACAGCTCGCTCAGTATCCATATAATATATCTACAAATAGAAAGCAAATTACCGT
The DNA here is from genome assembly GCA_905147015.1 of Laspeyria flexula. Lineage (NCBI taxonomy): Eukaryota > Metazoa > Arthropoda > Insecta > Lepidoptera > Erebidae > Laspeyria > Laspeyria flexula. Next base: position 1,418,516 of record LR989964.1, on the reverse strand, counting down.
TTTTGATAGTACCTAAGTTAAATATATATAAGAAATATAGGATCTCCTCCTAGCCTATTATACAACGCTGGCCAGACGGGATGGTTTTGTTTGTTTCGAATTTTCCTTTTCTTGCAGTGCTTTCGTCTGCTTAAAGTTACTCCCTTAGTCACTTTATTCGACACCCACGGGTTAAAATGGGGTAGTGACATTATGTATTCTTAATACGTCACTACACGGAAACTTAAAATAATAATAAACTTATAATAATAGTATCTATGGATTTCTTGTTTGCCAATATATACATAACTAGAAGTCGCGTCCCCGTCGCTTTTGTTTGGCCACTGCTCAGCTCCTATAGGCTGTAGCGTAATGTTATATAGTAAATGTTGTCAATGTTGACCACTTTTCTGACATAAAAACTCTTTGCTAAGATTTAAAAAAGTAGGTACCGTTCGTTTTGGACGGAGCCCCTTGATGATATTATTAGTATGTGAGAATGAGAAGAAAAAAAAAGAAGGAACTTTACATTACCGATATGAAATTGGTGAAATAAGAGACCCTTTACGAGCAAATATGTTATAAAGTTCATATTAACATTATTTACTGCAAAATTCGCTGATAATATATTGTTACTTACAGATTCAGTATAACATCGTCCAAAAAGATAATTCAAGTAATATAATAGAGGCAATAGTGAAATTATATTCATGTACATTCTGAACTGTTCTAGCACGAAATGAATTTATGCTAGTTATTTTATACTTATGTATACTTAAAATGCACTTAGGTATTGTGAATATATATAATTCTAATTCATCATCAGCCGGACGTCTGTTGAGCAAATTGACTATAACAGATTACATTATTTTGATCATCATTTCAAAACGTCCCAATGCTGGGCACGTGTGAGAAAAAAAATCTAAGCAATGGTATTATATTTATAAGTTATTTTAGGAAAAAGTAATAATAATAATCTTTTTATATCTCACAAATATATTTCCTAATAAATTTATATTTGACTAAATAATTGTTTATTAGTTTACTATAAAATCATACGAAGCTAAAATTCGAAGTAACTACTCACAAACAAAATAATTCAGAAGAAAAGCGCTTTTCGCTACTAAAATACACGCTACTTTCGAAGCAATAAATTGCCTATTGTCCCCCAATATGAGATCAGGGCGACGCCGGGTAGGGTATCCATCTACTTGATCTGATACATTTAATTTTATTATTTTTTATATAAATAATACGTTTGAATGGTTTTGGTAAATTAAGAATTTTATATTATACAAATTTTGTTGCTTGGTTAAAAAACCGGCCAAGTGCGAGTCGGACTCGGGCACCGAGGGCTCCGACAATTATTATTAATTTTTTAAATATATTTTTTTATGATTGTAATGTAATAAATTGGTAGGTGGATAGCTATAAGTCAGAATAAATATTTGTATTAAGTAATAGTAGATAGGTAAGAAAAAAAATCCACAGACGTTTTGCTGTATTGGATGGAAAAAACAAATGAATAATACAAGCCGGACAATAGTCAATGTACTACTAATGTGTTACAGGAATATCCTCAAATCCTCTAGTTCATGGTGTTAGTAAAGTCGATCGCTCACATCGGTGGAACGGCTCGGAAATGAGCTATTCGGTGGCAGAGCCCTGTAGGAAATTGTAGGCTTTACTGGCCACCCCTCAATCGATGCGGTCAGACCTGCACTCTGATTACAATGAGGTCCCCATCAGAGCCCGGCTAGCAGTTTTATTGTAAATCTCCAGACTGGAAATGGATTGATCCTTTTTAATTTAGATTTTTTATCTTGTGTGTAACGTTACGTCTTTGTAACGTTACCATGATTCGAAATACCTTCATAATATTTATTATGAGACATGAAAACGTTGTGATTGTTACATTGTCGTTTGTTTTTCCTAAGGTCACCATTGTAATGGCGTAAAATACATGTAATTTTTATATATATGTTACAAGTTTTTTTTTATGAATTTGCTTGATTGCAATGTTTGAATGTTCGGGTCAAACATTCCAACAGAATTTTAAAGCAATGCAATATTTTTATGAAATGGAGCTGATCTGATGATTGGAGTTGGAAGGTGGCTATTGGAACTCAGTTATTCTATTTATTTATTTAAAAACTTTATGCACAATAACAAGTATAAAGGTGGGCTTAATCACAAAGGCATTGTCTATCAGCCAACTTTAGGGTGATGCAGAAAAGAGCATACTAATAATAATACACCTAATAATTTTTTGTTTGTAGTGACGGATTAAGAATAACATAACATAGCATCACGCCTTTTTCCCCGAAGGGGTAGGCAGAGGTGTTTCACACCCACATTTCGCCAGCTATGTTTGGTCCCATAAAATAGGGGGCGAGCCTATTGTCATCTACCGGGAACATTTGTTTACCAAACTCCGGGAAAGTCTCAATACTGGAATTTCATGATAGAAAAGCCCAATACAATTTTCACCCGACCCGGGAATCGAACCCGGGACCTCTTGCACAGCAGTCGTATATACTTTCCACTGCACTACCGAGGCAGTTAAGAATAGGTACATAATGTCACTACCCTATTTTAACCCGTGGATGTCGTACAAGGCGACTAAGGGAGTAAACCTTAAGCAAACAAGAGCTCTGTGAGAAAAGAAAAAATCGAAACAAAACCCTATATCAACCCGTCTGACCAGCGTGGTATAGTAGGCTAAATTCCCTCCACTATCTTTGGAGGAGACCCGTGCCCAATAGTGGGACATTTCTACTGTGGAAATATAGACGATCACCCACAATTCAAAACAAACAATTGCTAACACAATACTCAAAACGATTAAAAAAGATTATATATTTAACGCAAAAATCACAAAACAATTACCATATAAATAATGCACAAAATAAAACCAAAGCTACATGGAAATTGATTAATCAATGTAAAACTAATTTTCCTTCTGAATCTATAAAACATATATTTATTAGTGGTAAAAAAATAAATGATCCCAAAGACATTGCTACAACATTTAATGATTATTACATTGACTCGATTTGTTCTACAGTTAATCAAAGCAATAGTAATTCTACATCGAGTATTAATCATTATACTAAAACCCTCTTCATGTCACCAACAAACCCATTAGATATATTTAACATTATTAATTCTCTTAAAAACACAAACAGTACAGGCTACGATGAAATCACAACTACAATAATTAAATTAGTATCACATATAATTGCGCCAATATTGAGTTATATTATCAACCTTTGTATAGAACATGGACACTTTCCAGAGCCACTAAAAATAACTATAATCAAGCCTCTGCATAAAAAAGGAGACACAACGACAGTTTCAAATTACCGTCCTATAGCACTTATCCCAATATTATCAAAAGTCTTTGAAAAAGTTATTTATAACTCACTAAATTCATTTTTTGAAACTAACAATATATTTGCCAGAGAACAATATGGTTTTCGGAAAAATAAGAATATTAATAAGGCTATCTATGAAATGCTTTCAGAAATATTGTGTAATGTCGATATAAAAAACCCCATTACAGCGGTACTGATGGATATGTCTAAGGCGTTCGATCACGTTGACCATATAATATTATTAGACAAACTAGAACGATACGGCATAAGAGGAAACACATTAAACTTAATCAAATCTTATTTAAGCGATAGAAAACAAATGACAGTTATTAATAAAATCTGTTCTTCATCCAAAATAGAAGTTTCCCACAGATCATCCATTCGATATACTACGAGGGGGATACCGCAAGGAAGTGTTCTTGGACCATTACTCTTCCTCATATATATTAATGATTTACCCAAATCCGTAAATTGTAAAACTGTTTTGTTCGCTGATGACCTCACACTCATTATTCCTTGTGAAAACATAAATAGATACGAAAACGACATAAATAATTATATACATTGCGTAATAAACTGGCTACTAGCGAATAATTTAAAAATCAATTTGGAAAAAACACAAGTTATGCCATTCTTCCAGAGAACAAAAACTATCAGTCTTGATATTATATATGCCGACCAAAAAATATTAGAAACCAATAGTGCAAGATTTCTAGGACTCCAACTTGATAGTCAGCTTAATTGGAAAAATCATATAGAATCTACTTGCAAGAAATTAAATCAATACGCATATGCACTACATAATTTAACAAAAATAGTCAATGAAACAGTAGTCCTTACCGCATACAAGGCTTATGTTACATCAATTCTTCGATTTGGCATTATACATTGGGGTAACTCTTCTGACAGAGAAACAGTTTTCAAAGCTCAAAAAAAATGTTTACGTGCTGTGTTTAAACTAAAATCAACAGACAGTTGTGTTCCATTTTTTAAAAAATTTAACCTCCTTACTTTCCCTTGTTTATACATATTTGAAATTGCAATATTTGTAAAGTCGAACTTACATATGTTTCAAACATTGAAGTCTCTAAGACATAATAAAGAGATATGTGCAAGGCAACATAACACTGCACTATACTCAAAAAATTTTATAGGCATGGCCCCTAGGGTCTATAATAAGATACCAGAATGTATACGGGACAAAGAAAATATAATTGATTTTAAAAAAGAATTATTAACATTATTATGCACAAAAACGTACTATACAGTGAATGAATATTTAACTGATAAAATATAGCTATCTATTCTACATTTAAATTTTAATATGGTTTACTACCTACTAATAATGTTCTTACCAATGATATTGTAAGGTTATTTAACATACAATATCATTGGTTCTTACTATATAATATGTTTTATTTGTACGCCAATGATGGCTAGACATAGCGATCAATATGTTAAAATTAATTAAGAGAACATCTATATACTTGTACCTATGATCTACAAATAAATGATTTTGATTTTGATTTTGATTTTTCTGGATCGTAATGATGATACTTCATAGCAGTTCACAATTTTACACCACCACTACTAAAGTCGAGCAATATCAGTTATTTCAGTGAATGTAAGGCACACACGAATGTAAAAATAAAATGGAGCAAGACTTCCAAGGTTTTATTAGAGCTTAGTGAGAATTTGCTGATTTGATTTGATTTATGATTGAAGTAATAAAAGGTACTTGCGATCAATCAGCCAGCTCTCGTTGTTCTAATCTTAAATAAATGGGATGTTATAGAATGGTGCTTTATTATTTTAGAAGATTATTATTTTACTATTCGTTTGTTTTTGTTGGGTGAGCTTGTATTTGACTGGCCTGTTGGTCTAGTGGTTAGTGACCCTGACTGCTAAGCCGGAGGTCGTGGGTTCGATCCCCACCCAGGACAAATCTTTGTGTGATGAGCATAAAGATTTGTTCTGTGTCTGGGTGTAATTTATCTATAATATGTATATATTTACAAAAAAATGTATTTAAGTAGTATATCAGTTGTTTAGTACCCATAACACAAGCAAATATAATTGCTTACTTTGGGACTAGATGGCGCTGTGTGAATGTGGTAGAATATTATTATTATTATATAATACTAGTAGTGGTGCGGGGCTTCACTCCGGTCGTTCTCAAGAACGACCGGAGTGAAGCCCCGCACCACTCATTACACTAGCTCAGCAGTGGTCAAATAAATTTGACCACTGCTGAGCTTCTATTGGCCGTAAGTCAAAGTCAAAGTCAAATCTTTTTATTTCATTTGGATCACATACATGATACTTATGAACGTCATACAAAGCCAGAAAAAGTGTCAGTAAATTTGCCTACGGCCAGTTCACTGACAAGGTTGAGCTCTGAGAAGAACTTGGCACGAAACTCAGGCTACTCTTTTCAATCGCCATAGTTGTTACAATTTTAATTGGTTACAAATTGAAATATCACAGAAAGTACAGAACCAAAATACCATACTAAATCAAATTCAATAAAATTTGGATATGAGAAAATAATAATAGTAATAATGAGCAATCAAACTTTAATTTGTTTTCGTCAAGAAGTATGGTATGTGGGATCATCACTTGGTACCAACTATGTATTAGAAAACGGTAAAAACATTTTGTGAACACATTGTTTAGCAATATTAGCTACATTAGTAGCATGATGTTATATAGCTTATAACCTTTCTCATATAAATGGGCTATACATACAAAATGTCTGGACTGGCCTGTTGGTCTAGTGGTTAGTGACCCTGACTGCTAAGTGGTGGGTTCGATCCCCACCCAGGACAAATATTTGTGTGATGAGCATAAAGGTTTGTTCTGTGTTTGGGTGTAATTTATCTATAATATGTATGTATTTACAAAAAAAAAAAAAGTATTTAAGTAGTATATCAGTTGTTTAGTACCCATAACACAAGCAAATATAATTGCTTACTTTGGGACTAGATGGCGCTGTGTGAATGTGGTAGAATATTATTATTTTTATTATTATTAAAAATATTTTTTCAGGACCAGTAATTCAATATATTCAATCAACCAAACAAACTCTACAGCTTTGTAATAGTATTTGGCCACTGCTCAGCTAAAAGTTGTATTCCCAGTCTTTTGAATAGACTCATCTTATTCCAAGATCTTCAAAGCTTGAAATTTTTAACGAGATGTAACAACAACGCCTGCCCTTATACTATTCCACTCAGTAAGTTTTCTTTTGTGTTGAAACACATTTGGAGAAATTCAAAAGATATTTACGTATAAAAAACTCATATTAAAGTCCGTAACGGCATCCTTAGGTCACATAAAACATTAAGGCTGAGTATGGAGTTACGACTTGTCGCATCTATTATACTGTGCGGGAAAAACTGCGACATTCGGAAATGAAAATAAATGTACATAATATGGCGTAAGTACAAATAAATGTCTTAAATAAAATATATTTTATAGCCAGGTTCAGGTAAAATGAAACATTAGTCAAAAAATATTTAAAGTAGACTTAAGTACTTTATTTTGCATACGTAGCATTATAAAAGTAATAGAAGTTCTCCCATCGTTCTTTATTTTGCCACTGCTCAGTTCTCATCAGCCAGTAGCGTGAATTTATATACCCTATTACCTTCCTCGATAAATGAGCTATCCAACACTAAAATATTTTTTTAAATAGGACCAAGTAGTTCCAGAGATTTTGGCGTTTTAGTTAAAATTTTTTTTTAGCTTTGGGTAGCCTATTTATCTAGGTAGGCTATATAACATCACGCTATAACTAATAGGGGCTGTGTAGTAAATAAAAGATCCACGGGAGCGAAGACCCAGGCAACAGCTGGTATTATAATCGTTCAGCTACACAAATCCTTTGAACCGCTGTCGGGGTAACCTTTTTGCATGAGTTATGGAAGGTACAAACAGAGTTGGAGATCAGCCCATATTGTGCACATTACACGGCCCGATTGATGCCCACAATACACTGTCGGGATAATCTTTGGACAAATATTAAGATTTGGTGGAGCGGTTTTTCTAAAAATAATTTATATACAGTTTATACAGTTCATGTAATATGATTTATGGATTTAGGGTTCAACTCGATACCTTTTACAAGATTCTTTTTATAAGCTTTAAGCATATTTCTCAGTGAAATCAAGCTTAGATTTTCAATCAGGTGCTCTGCCTCGATTTTGTAGCGCCTCTGGCATGTTTGCGGAAGCAAGAATTGACGGGTTTCATTCAAGCCATTACACGTAAGAGACTGACGTTAACGAATAACCGTATGCGAGACAGCACTAATAGCATCCTCAAGGTCATTGTCGATAAACAGGAGTTAATATCCTGAGGGGCATATCTTCGTACTCAAATACGATAGTATCCTGTACATATTCTATTTTTTATGTATTTTGTTATTGTAAGTATTATTTCATGTTAAAGTTTGTGTGTGTACAGTTTGTTATTTTTTATGGATTTCTGTATGAAGTAATGTTTTATTATTTTAATAAGATTTAAAAGAAAAATTGTGTCGGAATTGTGGCATTATTATTTATATTTATGAAGTACTTGTCTTACGCCCACTCACAAGGTGGACAGACGATCTGATCCGAATAGCAGGATCGCGCTGGATGCAAGCCGCAAACAACCGGCCCTATTGGAAATCTCTTGAGAAGGCCTATGTTCAGCAGTGGACTTCCTGCGGCTGATATGATGATGATGATGATGATGTCTTTCAATAATCTGTCTATCGATGGATTTGGCTACTAGAGGAAGATTATGTTAAATATATCTAATCTGATATGAAAAAATCAGCAAAGGATTGCTGCGGGTACTTACTGCTGGACAATGACGGTTTCATAACGTTGAAAGCAATTTATAACGTTGACTTAATATTTTAGTAGGATTTATGTAAAATAAAGCTATGTAGGTATCTGCAAATGTGGTAATTTTAGATGAAAATGTTATCTCAGAGAACAATTTTGTACTTATCATTATTCGAAGTAGATTGTTACAATAAATGACATTATTTTGTAACGTTATCTTAGACAAGGATGACATTGTAATTATCTACTTTTGATGAATGATTTTGATATAAAATTGTACTGTTTATACTAAACAATATCGAATCACGTCCGCTGTCGGTGATATCTTTATGAGAAACGTCCAAACGTTGACAAAGGTTTAAATAAAGTGAGCTTGTTCCTAAATGATTGATGATGTTATCTCATTCATAAGTTTTACTGTCTTTATACAATCTTCGATGTCTTGTTACTTTTATCTATATATAAAAGGAGAAGCTGATGCTGAGAAGCAGACCAAACCTTAGGTCATCAAGAAAAATTTACCAAGTAATTGTATAACACAGATAAGTCTAAATTTTATTACAGTTAGAGCTACAATCCCGAGGCAGACCTTTCAAGTACATTTTACAAATGTCAGCAACGGCGAAATAGTATAATATTCAAAAAGAAAACTCCAAATACTTAAACATTACACTTTCCAGGACCGAGATCGTTCGACGCAACGAACAAACCGAATACGAGCGAGTCCGGACATCCGCCGCTTTTAACAATAAAGATTTACGCCAAGATACAAGTTAATAGAAGTAAGACAAATAGAAGAATAACAATTCATGACGTAAGATTAGTGTTGTTCTAAATTTATCTTCAGTTGCCAGAAATGAAGCTGTGATGGCACTCTTCATCTTCAATAAGATGTTATTGTTTATTAAATTCATCATCATCATCATCATACCTGCCCAATTACGTCCACTGCTATGGTTAGGCCCAGTGTGATGCAAATAAAATAGCAAATAATTAATTAATTGCTTGTTAATTGCCACCAAACAACTAACGATTAATTAATTTTAATTGAGGAAAATTAAAATTAATCATATTATAGGTAATTTTGAAAATTCAAAAAATTTCAATTATTAATTATTTTGCCCCATATATCTGGATTCAGCAAGCATTACGCTCAATCGGTTGACCCACTATAACCCAAATTATATCAGGTTTTTTTCACCTTTCAGTTTAAATAATTTATTTAAATATGTTTATTGCCAAGTTGTCCTTCTGTAGATTTTCTACAAGCCCATTAGTGCGTCCCTCCAGCCTAAGGGGAAAATTTGAGATCAAACGTATCCTCACCGCGTGTTATAAAAAATGACAAATAAATTGTTCCCGTGACACGTTACGTGAGCTTTCAAAATAAAAGCGAAAATGTTTTGTAGTTTTTCACACTCAACATGCGGATACTTAGAAACTCAACTTGGTTGGCAGTTCATGTTATATTTATCAGTTCTATTAGTGCACTTTTCGTCAAAATGTGATAGCAATACCTACGGTTGGGTCGTTGACCGGCAGGCGCAGCGTAGGACCTCCACCCACAAGGTAGACAGTTGATCTGATACAACTGCAGGATCGCGCTGGATGCAGGCGCAAACATTTATATTATTCCAGAGATTTTGAACGGGGTATGGTATACTTTGCATATTTTAACCAATACTTATTAGAGTCCAGGAATTCAAGTACAACTAGAATTGTATAGACGACAATCCAATGTTGGAATATGTCCATAAACCTTATTCCAGAAATTTTGAACGGGGCTTAAATAGGTCGCAATATTTTGCATTAATTCACAAATCTCTATTGTTAGACTTCTTGTGTCGATTATTGAGCAAAGATACAGCATTGTGTTTTGATAATGTTGCGGGCGACAAATGTCAGGCGCTCTAAGAATTTTGTTTGCGATTCTGAGTTAATTTGAATAAATTGCCGTGAAACTTTTATAAGGTGTTGTAATAAAAATATAAGATAGCTAATAAGCACATGAGCGGGAGGTAATATAAATTATATAGTCGGTTTTATTGATAGTATACGGCGGTTTATTCCCTGTTGATCCGCAGCACGATTCGGACGTGTTGCATTGCTTATTAATGGGCTTGTCACGTAATCTGAACCACGCTGCAATAATCTACAGGATTATTACCACTGTACATACTGTAGTTTAAGTTGCGCGTTTATACGAATGAAATAATTAATTTTTACATTTGTTATTTATTTATATTTTTAATTAACTGTTGCCTGGAAGATCGCTTCTTTGTTTGATTAGCAATTTAGCTTGTATTGGTCATAGCATGATATTATATAGCCTACAGGCTTCTTCGATAAATGGGTTATCTAACTCTAAAATTATTTTGATTTCTAATAGTTCCTGAGATTAAAGAAGAGCAGAGAGAGAGGAGAGGCTTTTCGTTAGCTACCATCCAGCTGAACTAACTATACATATCTATTAGTCTCTTGTTCCAATTCTAACGCACCAGCTGACACACAATACAACAGAGGCAGCATGATTGTTAAGTGATCTGATTATTTTAAATCTTAAATCCGACTAGACCAGTCGCTCCATCCGTAGAGTTTCAGTCAGCTTGTAACAAATAAAATAAAATTTAATCGTCAGAATTTACTTATACTAAATACCTACTAGGTTTCGCCGGCGGCTTCGCTCGTGTGGTATATTTCAGACTGTCTATCTATGTGCGAAATGTCATACAGATTATGCCAGCCGTTCTGGCGTGTTTAGAGTACTGTACATGCACATCCACCCAAAAGTCCCTCCAACCTAACTTTACCATTTATAATTTAGTAGTTATCCGTGTAGTGACGGATTAAGAATAGGTACATAATGTCACAACCCCATCTCGACCCGTGGGCGTCGTCTTATGCAGATAAGAGCATGGCGAGAAAAGGAAAATTCGAAACAAACCCTATCCCAACCCGTCTGACCAGCGTGGTATAGCAGGCTAAATTTCCTTCACATTCTTTGGAGGAGACCCGTGCCCAGCAGTGGGACGTTTATGGGTTGAAATGATGATGATTAACGAAGTTTTGTAGGCTATCAGACGCTTATCAACATAAAACAGGGCCTTACAATATAATTTTCTTCGTGACACGCAGTCATGTTGCCGCGGATAACTAGCCACCTCATTGTTTACGGGTTGGTTGCTATTGACCACTGACCTAATGCAGTGTTTTCTTTGCCCCAGTTTATGATGGAATAATCCATAACCTACTTACGGATTATGGTACCAAAGTATGTTCTGAGAAATGTTGGTTAAATGTATAGCTTACAAAATTGGTCAAATATGTTTGTTTTTCAGGTTGTTTTTGGTGAAGCAATACTTGTCGATTGTGTGATAGGTCACTATTTTGTAAATGGCTTAACCTATTTGACTTATTTTTATGTCATGTTTATAATTATCAGGCCAAGGTTGTATGTAATACTTCTATGGAAAATCTGTTGAAAAGGCAACAATACAGATTCAATGTATTTAATTTATTAATGTACCATTCTATTAGTGAACGTATTTTTATAATAGGTCAAGTTGTTTTTGAGTTTATTCATTTCAAACAAAAATACAACATCTACTATGAGCTCATTATACTATGAGTTTAGACTATTCATTGTGTATCAATTTATTAGTATGGCTGGGGCTATCCGGCAACATAAAATTTCCGGTATTTATATAAATATCGAAAAACATAAGGACAAACGCTTGACGTGCAAAGTCACCATGGGGGCTAGGGCTAGACAAGTGGCAATCTCATAGATTTAGATGCTAGGTCTATGAGCAATCTATTCGAACGATATTATGTCAGATTAGTACATTGATCACGTGACATGTCGATAGCTTATGTCATGGATGAGTCGTGAGACGTGAAGTGACATTTAAATATTTCGAATAGAATCAAAGATTTGCCAATAGCAAAGGTGTTGGAGTCAACACACAATTTGTAATAAATATATTCTCTAAGTTATAATTATAATATAATAGTGTGTAAAATGGTATGTTTTATTTTTTTGTTAATAAACATTATTATTATTATTATTAATTGTCGAGGGGGCTCCCTCTAGAAGTGGAAATCAATTCGATTTATCTATTCTATCGACATGTCACATAGTACATTGATCACGTGACATATCGATAGCTTTTGTCAGGGATGAGTTTAAATGTAGTGAAGTGACATTTCATCATCATCATATCAGCCCAATGACGTCCACTGTTGAACATTGAAATTATTAGTGACATTAAGGTATTTATTCCCTCTTGTTGAGTGGGGAAGGGGGGTAGAAAAATGCATGCCACGATGCTTTAACTATACTCCTTATCTTGTCTTGAAATCATCTAATATCTATTTCAGAGCCTTGAACTTTTCTCAGCAAGTGATATTAATAAATCTGAATCAAACCCAGCTTCGCATCGTTTCGCACTGACTTTACCGTGCCGTGAATTTGCACGTCACGCCACCACACCGTTACTCGTTATGACTTCATGACGAAAACAAGGCCGGTACCACTTTGAGCGCCAAGATTCCAGACACAATAGAAAATCTATTGTTTGGGGGGCCACTGGTGACCCCCCTGGCGCTCAAAGACTTAAATAACAATCAGTACACCGCGCCCTCAAGTAGTTAGATATTTAATATAGTATTATAAGAGTATGTTAATTTTGATGTTCGTTCATAGGTCAGAATAGTTCTGTGATGTCAGGGCTAACAATTATCATGAATTATGCAATGTTGGATCACGTATCGCGTGCATCTGCGTTCTAAGATATATAGCGGTACTATCGGTGAATTAAGATTGTTTATACCAACACAGGCAGTAGGTAATTATATACATTCGTTTTTGCTTTATAATAATAATAATAATATCCTACCACATTCACACAGCGTCATCTAGTCCCAATGTAAGCAATTATATTTGCTTGTGTTATGGGTACTAAACAACTGATACACTACTTAAATATTATATTTTTGTAAATACATACATATTATAGATAAATTACACCCAGACACAGAACAAACCTTCATGCTCATCACACAAAGATTTGTCCTGCGTGGGGATCGAACCCACGACCTCCAGCTTAGCAGTCAGGGTCACTAACCAACAGGCCAGTCATACATTTTTATAGATACTCTGGCCACTGTTCAGCTCCTATTGGCCGTAGCGTCATGTTTATTTAGCCTTCCTCGATAAATGGGCTATCCAACACTAAAATAATTTTCAAATCGGGCCAGGGGGCTTACTCTGAATTTTGACATTCGACTTAGTCGGTTTTGATGTCGCTGTCAAATGTTTGAAAGTGACAGCGATCATATAAAAATTTCCTTACATTTGACAGCGATATCAAAACCGACATGTCCGCGGCCAAAATTATAATAGGCCTATTAGTTAATTTGCATTGTTGTTAGTAATTATAAGCAATTATAATTGACCAAAGACGAATCGCAGATAATGCTGTTTTCCGTTCTCAAGTTAGTACCGACACAGTTTTTTTAAAGTCACGAATTGCGTTCAGAACAAGGCCTATTATAAATGTTCGGTCGTGGCTTATTATTATTATTTTAGTTAATGTTTACCTTTGGTTTTACCTGTGTACGAAATATGTATCATTACATACCACGTAGTAGTAAAAAGAAGAAAAGGAAAATTCGTAACCAACCCTACACCAAACCCTCTGGACCAGCGTGGTATAGTAGGCTAAATTCCCTCCACATTCTTTGTAGGACACCCGTGCCCAGCAGTGGGACGTTTATGGGTTAAAATGATAATGATGATACAAATATAGTTTGTGACTTTTTTCATGCGTTTCAGCATGTGATTAAGGAAAACATCGTGAGGAAACCCACACACCCTAGAAGTAATTCTAAGGTTAGGTCTGATCTACCTACATTAGGCCACTTCATTAGGCAAGCGTGTGTGGATTAGGGCCTTATCCGTCTCAGCTCTCTAGATAGAGGAGAGGGGGACCCGAGCCGAGCAGTGGGGCATTAAAGAGTTTCCTGATGATACATAGGTAATATGTGATACTAGCTACAAGTGTTTTGTCGGAAAAAAGTAGTCTTCGCTTTATTCTAGATTAAAATCTATCGGTGTGCCGAAATTCATACGTGCCCCTTCAGCCGTTCTGGCATTATGGAGTTAAATCCAACCAATGAAATAGGATTACATAATCTTTATATATTTTTTTTTATTTAGTTTATTTTAATGCATTGTAATTGTATTTAGCTGAATTTGAATTCTCACGTACAGTATCATCATTTCAACCCATAAACGTCCCACTGCTGGGCACGGGTCTCCTCCAAAGAATTTGGTAGCTTATGTACTACACCACGCTTGCCAGACGGGTTACTCTAGGGTTTGGTTTAAAATTTTCCTTTTCTCGCAGTGCTCTTGTGTGCTTAAAGGTCCTTTAGTCGCCTTTTACGACACCCACAGGTTGAAATGGGGTAGTGACATTATGTATTCTAAATCCGTCACTACACTGATCGACACGGACATTACAAAAGTCATAAATTGGAATTAACTTCAACCAAAGTCATAAATTACCTCCTCTAATATCAAATTTAAATAATATTTCTTTTTTACATTGATATTGTCATAACATTAGGCAAAACTGACAATTAGCTTTCATAATAATGCAGCGGAATACTAGGTAAAGCTAGGCACTGTCTACTAAATATTTTTAATACAGTATTGTTTGGTTTACCGCGCGTGCCTGCATCGCCTATTGTTCGGCGGACAGACAAATGTGTCTGTATTAATGTAGTCCAAACGGTTATCGCGCACGATATTTCACTACCTTCGTATTTTGGTTTAAGTATCACTTTAACAATGATTCTTGTTACTTAATACCTATTTAATTGTACCTTCTTTAACTGCTTTATATTGATATAGTCTGTCGATTCGATTCGCTTTGATAAAGGCCTCATACACGGATAGTTTTCTCTTCAGTTCTAACTGATCGGATGCAATACCCTATCGTGTGTGCGGAATATGACCATTAAGGTAAGTCGGTTGGTGCGACTGAAACAGCTTGATCTTGATTGAAAGTTGGAAATAGGTTCAATAGTTTATTCATTTTAACCCAAATCATCACTATCATCATTTCAACCCATAAATGCCCCAAAGCAAAGGTTTCCTCCAAAGAATATGGAGTGAATTCAGCCTACTATACCATGCTGGCCAGACGGGTTGATATTGAGTTTTTACAAATTTTCTTTTTGTCGCAGTGTTTTTGTTTGCATAAGGTTACTCCCTTAGTCGCCTTTTACAACACCCACGGGTTGAGATAAGGACTGGACTACACTGAATTAACCCAAATAGTTATTAATATTATTAAACTAATGTAAACATACTGATGTTTCCAAACATAAGTATATTTGTATATTAACTATTCCAACACAGAACTGGTTTGAAATTACATTAAGAAATGTGGTTACAAGGCCATTGATGCATCTTGCGCTGTTCCGTTTGGTATAAAATTCTTTGTTGTGATAGTTATACTTTATTCAATAGTGTCTTGAGATTTTAAAGTGAATGATTAATGGGTCGGAAATACTTTTTATGTAGTACGTAGTCATAATTAAATACGGGAATAGACTCACACCAGGCGACATAGGTAAAACAGAAAAACTGATTGCTATGAGAAAATTATGTGGAGCGCAAATATCAAAAGGCCTCTTTGATAACATTGTTATAAACAAAGTCATCGTTTTAAAGATTTTAGTAAGTATTTAATAGTAGAATTACCAACAACCATAGTGCGTACGTACATTTCAGTAAATAACAATACCCTTCCTTAGCAGTCGAGTAAAAACAATGACGTTTAGTTTTTCCATAAGAATTGATAAGGCAACAGTTTATAAGACACAGATAAGTATATGCACAACTGTATAAGACTGTCCCATGAGTTGCTCATCACCCGCGTTGATATAACTTATCTTCTTAATTTATTATGAATTTTATTTATAAAATTTTAACTCTAACTTTGTAATTATAAAGTTGAAAATAGTGGCTAGTTTATTGTAAATACTGTTAGAACGTTTTGTTCTTGAGGAGCGGCGCGGCGTTTGCTTCGTGATCGGGCTGCATTGCATAGTTTGAGTTGACCTTCAAACACTCACGCGCATGTCGTACTGTCACTTACAAAAGTTTTACTTTAAATAAAACATTAATAATACGAACCTATTATTGTTCCACTGCTGCGCAAAAATCTACTTTCTCCTATCTAAAGAGCTGAGAGGGCTCAGCGGGATTACTATGAATATTGTCGGAGTCGGAGTCGATTTCGCTGTCAAATATTTGAAAATGGTAGCATCGAAATTTATAGTAGACTCTTTCACAATCCACTCACGCTGCTGGCCTAATGCGAGTTGTTGGATCAGATATTCACATAACTTGTTTATTATCAAAATAAAAATGCAAAAAAATCTCAAAACACGCCAGCACGGCTGCAAAGATCAGTAAGATATTTGGCTCAGAGATAGATTATAGTATGGAATAGCACATAGGCTATTTTTTACAACATACTACGCGCACCTAATCTAGGTACAAGTAAAAAGGAATAAGAAGAATAAGAATAGAAATAGACGAAGATATTTTCAAGTCCGTGAAATCTCTGCATATCCAACTAGCGTCATTTTGAGGCCATAATATATGTATTACATCAAAGTAACTTTTAGCTTAATCAAAACTTTTCTCAAATCTAACGAGTTGTCAATTAAAGTATCTACGTTAGAATATTCCATTAAAGTTTCAGTTTTGATTCAGTTTAATAGTGAGTGTAACTTAACTGGTGTAAGTTTAGGAGCTCCATCGGAACGCTCAAGTTGCCTAGTTAATACGAATATGAGTAAAGGTGTTGTTCTACTATCGCATAGGCGATAATAGTTATAGCATCAGTTTTTTAGTACATTATTTGGGAAATTGCTCTTTGATGACACCAGCAAAAATGACATCTAGTCCTTGATTTAATAGAAAGATACCTGCGCAAATTTCTTGACTTCTGGTTTTTTATATATCATCATTATATCAGACAAATGACGTCCACTTCTGGATATAGGCCGCAACTAATTTCCACCACATCGAGTGATTTGTGTGGAAAATATAATTATATAGTTTTAATATAGTTTCTAATCATTCAAAAACCAAAGCCTAAACAACTGTTCACCTAAAGGTAACAACACAAGATGCTAATGCTCAAATCAGCAATGTAACCAGCTAAACGTATGGCATACAGGAATTCAATTCATATCCTTTTCGCACTGAAGAGCTTTCTACAACGAGTCTCCATAATAAAGAGCTTACTCGGAAGATCGACATACGACTTTTGTCGTCTTTTGTTAAAATGGCTGCCATATTTTTATTTTCAAACATACGACAATCAACCAATCAAATTCCGATATATGTCAAGTCGGCTTTCAGGCACGTCTGCTGCATAGGCCGTTTGGTATTTCACTAAACATGATTATTACATCGCTCAGTGTAAGTATATCCTTTAATGGAGTACAATTTTGATAGCGAAATTGATCTCGCTTTAAATTTACAGAAACATCACTTGAAGTCGACTATGTGTTGTGTACGTAGAGCATTCATATTATAAGTATAATGGCTATTGGCTAGACAGCCAGACAGCCAACATACTTAATAACTTCAATCAATGATTCGACAAAGTCATATTATCTTAGCATTCTGAAGTAAATGTCATAAACAGATAAATAATAAAAATTAAAATTTAACGTAAAATTAAAATGTTTGATAGTAAGTTTATTAGAGTACCTACAATAAACTATTGTGTTGCATGTCTGTGAATGTTGTGAATATTTGTAATATGCATAAAGGATAACATTATAGTGAAGAAAGAATACATTTTGAGGGTAGATCTGATCCACCGAATAGCATTAAGCTAGCATGTGTGGTAAGGTCTAAACAGTGACGGATTAAGACTACTTGATGCCCTAAGCAATCCATGCCTGTGGGCCCCCCTATCCGTATGTCAACTAGAATCGGTCTTTAAACCTTTACCGCCTAAAAACATTAGTTTTTTTGTAAAATAAGATGATGAGATGTAACGTACTTTAGAAGTGGAGTAGCTGCGAAAACAATAAAAACCAAAGCATAATTTATTTATTTATTTATTGAAATGCGCCTTGCGGCTTTTCCGAGTATTGAAGTCACATAAGATAGTATTAACAGTTTCATTTAAATTTCACAAAAATTGTATTACTTACGCATAGAAGCCGGCCGGCACAATTACTCAAAAAACAAAACATTTGATTAAAACAGATTTGCGGAGGCGCCAGGCTTGGGGCCCGCGAGGAAGGAGTGGTTTGTGATTGGCTGATCGCAATTCCGGGGCATTCGAATTGTCGAATGCCACTGATCTGTATATACCTCTGGATAGGCGTCTTTGAAACTGATTTTGTCGCTGTTTGATTTGCGCCATTGTGCACTGTAAGCAGTGGCGGAGAAGATATGAACTAAAATTAGTGATGTGACAAACTTTGTAGATTTAACACGTACCTATCGATAGATTTCATTTTAAGATTTGATATACTTAAACATATTCTGAAAAAGGAAAAATATTTTTTAATAATCCATTACGAAATTAATTAGTGACATGAATTGATTTTGAAGGCCCTAATTTTAATAGCAGTATCTGTTCAAATAAATAAAATTGAAATGTCTGTTTGTAATATCAAATCAACAGCTTTTAGATGACTTATTCGTCAAATGTTACGAACAAAGACGACTGTTTGCATTTGGAGTCCTATTAAGGGACGCTTTCATGTTGCCTAGCCATGATTTTTGAAACGCTGGATCAGGTTGAAATCTACAATGAAATAAAAATTATAAAAACCTAGATAATGTCAGAAAAAAATGGGCAGTCAGCTTTTATTTCATTTACTTCTATGAACAAATTTTGTTAAAATTTTTTGTTAAATTAAAATTTTGTTTGCAGCCATAGATCACATCAGACCATGATCATATTTATCGATATGACGATATGGACATCACCAACACTTTGTTTACAAAGCATATTATATACGTCAATATTACGTCAAATATAGTTTCAATCTTCTCCGCTAGTTGGTCAAATAGACAAAGAAAATTAGCTGTCATTTGTATAGGACAGCCAGTCCAGAGGTATATACAAGTCAGTGTCGAATGCACTAGCGGGCAGCGAGTGGACAAGCGGGAGTGGGGTTATGACTCTAGGTCGGACTCTATTATGTCAACTTAAAACGCGCGAATTTTCAAATTAATTCTAGAAACTTTTTTTGGTGTGGTTTTTGGTGACGTGAAAGTAAGACAGGATGCCCTAAGGATGAATTTTTTTTGTGCTTCTTCTGGTGCCCCCTAAGACGTGATGCCCTAGGCAATAATTTGATTAAGGGTTAATCCGTCACTGGGTCTAAATCCCTTCAGCTCTTTAGATAGAGAAGAGGAGACCCGTGCCTAGCAGTGGGGCATTAATGGGTATATTATATTAAACTAACTGATGCACCGTGCTCCCGAGGTTCTTTGTTTGGACACTAGACAGCTCCTATTAATCGTAGCGTGATGTTAAATATAGCCTATCCAACACAAGAATGTTTCAATTCGGTCCAGTACTTCCTGAGATGAGCGCATTCAACCAATCAAATAAACTCTTAGCTTTATAATATAATAATAATATAATATTCTACCACATTCTCACAGCGCCATCTAGCCCCAAATTAAGCAATTATATTTGCTTGTGCTATGGGTACTAAACAACTGATATACTACTTAAATACATTTTTTTTTGTAAATACATACATATTATAGATAAATTACACCCACATACTTTATAATAATCGTATAGAAGTATAGATACGGTCTAGTCTAGCTAAAGGTCTTTTGTATTCACAGTTTGAAATTATTGTTCAATGCGGATGTGAGTGGATGTTATTCAAAATGCAACGGAAATTAAAGACGTTTTAAAATATTAGGTAGTTATGTAATAAATACAACTGTACTGTTTAATTGTTATAATAATTACTTACCAACGTATGAGAAAATATAAATAGCTTAGAACAATGATTGTTATTGGTTTCAATTCAAATGCATTGTGCGGACTCAAGAAAAGAAAATCTTTATTATGAATAGAAATATATACCTACGTTTAGAAACAATACTACGAGTATGAGCTCATTCTTACAAAAACATCCTTTGTGAATTTTTTAAACAAACAAATAAACAATATTGAGAATTGAGTTGGAACTACAACGGAATAGTCTCATTATCATTTCGACGGTAGACTTGTTTTTCTTTTTTTGTCCGACCTGACTGAGGTGCATGTGGGCCTCCTGATGGTAAATGGGAACTAGTCCCTAAGAACACGGCCCTTTTCTTTCAGTAGGCAGCAGCTAGGCTAAAAAGATAAATATGGAATTAAAGGAAAATGATGGGTATCGGGAAGACGTTAGAGAGGAGAAATTAGGCTTGAGGCAATGAATATCACTTCATCATTTCAACCATTAAACATCCCACTGCTGGGCATGGGTATCCTCCAAAGAATGTGGAGGGAATTTAGCCTACTTTACCACGCTGGCCAGACAGGTACATATGGATCAATTGAATCATAATTGGATCTTAATAGCAGATTTAAACATTAAAATTTTGGTAGGTATTCTGCTTCTAATTTAAGACCCATATAAGAATAAAATAAGTTAATATAAAAAAGATATATGAATGAATAAAAGCTGCTATTGATAGTGGTTCGCTCCTGTCGCTTTTGTTTGGCCAATGCTCAGTTCCTATTGGCTGTAGTGTGATGTTATATAGCCTATAACCTTCCTCGATAAATGGGCTATCCAACAATAAAATAATTTTTCAAATCAGACCAGTAGTTCCTGAGATTAGCACGTTCAAACAAACAAACTCTTCAGCTTTATAATATTAGTTATAATATGAAATTTTATTTAGTCTTTCGCCATATCGTAGTGTAGTATAGACTTATGTTTACGAGTGTACCGGTCTGTCGGCTATGTAAGTTAGAAGTCAAGTACAGTTCCCCACTTATGTAAGTGCTAACTAAACTTTGTTTATGTTTTCAATCAGATGGGTGCCGGGTGTTATGATTTTGTCGTATATTAGACCTATCAATTTTTAATTGGTCAGTAGTGAATGAGATTCGTGATTCAGTTAATGATAGGCGTTTAAGAGATGTTAGAGACCTAAACGAGCACACAGATCTATGCGACACGAATAACTAATTAGTAACATGATGCAGCTCTGCGTTGTTTAAATAAGTGATTGTTTAACATACAAATAAACAGTATTGTTTTTATTGCATTCACTTATTTTCCAAACAAAAAGTGCTAAACGCGATCGATCGTGACAACTAAACTACAATTTGCATGAAATTAGAATGACGCCATCTAGTGACAATATTAAGATATGCAATTTCTCCAAAAAAAAACATGACGTTGTCACGATCGAATGCATTTGGACACTCACAAAAACTCGCACTAGGCACTATACTCTGTAAACGAAAATGATGTAATTTGAATGACATAAGTTCTGTTAATGCCGTTGTTATTTGCCTTATTTATTCATAAAATTGACAAGAACCAACTGACTCTGAACGTTAAAAATTGAAGTTGACGTCATTGTCTAAAAAAGTTAAAAATCATCTAAAATTTTTACTTACATTTTTTTAAAGAAATCCAACAACAGAATTCTAGTAATGAATTTGATGACAGTTATTAAAACAATAATAAATATAAGACTATACTGCTATTGTTTTTTTTACAAATAATAACACGTATATAACAATTCAAGTGCAAATTACGAGAGATTTTTTTTAAATTACTCAATTGTTCGCTGGATAATTAAAACAACAGTCTTGACAAGCAAAAGTAATCGCTATGACATTGAAAATAAGGTGGATAAAGAATATTATTTTTCTTATTTCAGGTACAGTGGTTTACAGCGTCATTGTCATAGTAAAATGATCGACAGTAAGACAATAACATTAACATTTGTTAAGCATTTGACACTTCTAACAAGAATTCAGAAGAACAAATTGTTCATTTTTAATCTATACTTATCTATATAGTATATTATAGTATAGTAATAATATAAAGTTGAAAAGTTGATTTGTTTGTTTATTAGAACTAACAGTCTCCTGCAAATATTGTGTAGCGAATTTAGCCTACTATAACGCGCTGGCCAGACGTTGGTATTGGGTTTGTTCCGAATTTTCCTTTTCTCCCAATGCTCTTGTTTGCATATATGGTTACTCCCTTAGCTGCCTCTTATGACACCCACGGGTGGAAAGGGCCATAGAACCCTTTATTTTTAGCATTGGCGATTTAGTCGCTTTTTAAAATGCGCGATTGTAACATTGGTTAATAAGCATTTGACACTTCTAACAAGAATTCAGAAGAACAAATTGTTATTTTTTATAACTTATCTATATACTAATAGTAAAGTTGAAGAGTTTATTTGTTTGTTTGGTAGAACACATTAAGTTCAGGAATCGGACAGGTGTCGTCCGATTTTAACAATTCTCTAAATGTTGATTAGCCCATTTATCGAGAAAGGCTGACTATTATACCATCACGTAAGGCCAATAGGAGTTGAATAGTGGCCAAAGTGTTTTAAGATTGTTATGACGCATCGCATTTTTTACGCTCTATAGTTCATATTAATCCGTCTCACCAGACAAGTAGGATTTTTTCCTTAGGGTGATGCAGTGAGTGATGCACAGATTGATAGGTTTATGAAGAAAGAAGAAACTCTACTGACTATAATAAAAATACCGCAGAATTTCCCACACAAGACAAATATTTGTGTTTTTATTTTGAGTATGAGGTACTTTGTGTCTGTATTTATGTTTGTAAAGTCCCCCGCGACACCGTGTTTGCACCCTAATGCGAGATTTTTTCAGTTTTCAGTAACAAACTTTAGAATGTTGCATTATAGTTACAACTAAAATAATTGAAACGTGTATTGAAGTAAGATGCGTGACTGAACAAGGCGTTGTGTTGCAACGTTTGAAGTTAAATCATTCAACGTTATCTATGGTAACATGAATATTCTAAAAGGTTGTATTGTACGCGTAACTTGTTCAAGCATAACTTAATACACGTTTAACATTATAATTGAGAATGTTATAATCTTCTTTGTTATTTTGTTTTAATAGTTTAATTGATTTTGTTTTTGAAGGTTGTGAATTAGCGGAATGATTATTATAATGTCTTGAACTAGATATCATCTGCAAAATAAGTATCCATTCCTCTCACTGTTGTTTTTTTTTTTGTGTAGTCTAGACCTTTTTTACCACTTATCTTTTTATTTTGTCAATGGTTCCCCATAATCCACATAAGGTTCTTGGGGTCACGACATATTTTGAAAAATACTGGACTAGTGGTTCCACTACTTATTCTCGACATATACAATCTCAAGCTCTCCACAATGTGCAACAATGGTTGAGTGCGGTATAGACTAGATTGGTAATCTAGTATCTATCATCGCCATATATTTATTGAGGTAAACCAACAATGCCACAATACAATATATACCTTATAAGTGATAACTTAACTATTTTAAATATTTGGGACACCAGCGACATTTACCATATATTAACAATAAATACTTATATTTAAAGGATTTTAAGTGAGAAACAGTAAGCAAGTTCATTTCCTACAACTGTCAAGAAGTTAATTTTAGATTACTTTTACATTAGGGCTAAATTATCAATTAAGAGTTTTTTTAAATACACTAGGGGGTGTTGCCATTAAATATATAGAATTAAAATTATTGTTAAATAATTCAACTAATCGGTGCATAGGTGATCGTTTGCCAGCATTAGTACTACAACGAGTAAGGGCAAAAATTTTACACATATCCCGGCTGTGGGTTCTAGTAGGTATTCTATAACATATCCTATTTGTGAGTGGAATACAGTTAATCCGTTTGTGACAAATATCGTACAGCAACATTGCTGCGTCTGTTTTAATGTTATAAATCTAATATATATAATATGTATATCTTCATAACAATAATGTATTGGATAATGAAATTTCTCTAATCTGACTGATCTGACTTGACCTACTGTAATGTTTGTACACTGTGACTAGTACCGAGGTAAGATAAAAACAAAAGGTGTAATGACGTCAGAGGTTTTTGCTGACTGCGTGCCTGGTGGTGCCATCGCACACCAACAAACATCCTCAAACAGCTATTAAGTGTCTATAAATTGTCGGATCTTCCCTATATTTAGCACTGATGCTAGCTTTACAAGGGGTTAGAATTTTTAAAATTTACGATGATCTTGATGCAAATCATGCGGTTCAAGTTTGATTGTGGATGTCACTTTGTGAAATTTATATTAGTCAAGTAACTTATCATCTCCTCTCTCTCCATCTCCTTCTTAACTAACAAGGAAAACATGTTGGGGTAACTTACATAATTTAGAAGACATTCTAAGTGTACCTATGTATATCTAATCCACTAACCCACATTAAGTCAGCGGGTGTCTAGTCTCCAGTCTCTAGATAGAGAAGATAAGACCTTTGACCAACGGTGGGACATTACTGAGTTGCTGTTATTGTCGTAACAATACATAATATTATGATTTTATATTATATTACTCTTCCGTGCTCGTTCTGGGAAAGGAGGTTCATCATCTATTCTATTTTATTTATAAATATATATATATGCTTGTGTTATAGGTACTAAACAACTGATAAACTACTTAATACATTTTTTTTTGTAAATACATAATTATTATAGATAAATTACACCCAGACCCAGAACAAACCTTTATGCTCATCACACAAAGATTTGTCCTGGATGGGGATCGAACCCACGACCTCCGGCTTAGCAGTCAGGGTCACTAACCACTAGACCAACAGGCCAGTCAATAAATACCTTATTGACTGAATAAGTTTAACATAATTATTGTCATGCAATGATGACAAATCCAATAAGTTAACTTTTGTAAGGACAGTTCACTATTGGACTTCCTGGTCCAGTCTCTAATAGCAAGAAGTAGTCACTATGCTAGCAAATAGCATGAGTTTGCTAGCGTAGTGTTTACACTTTGTTTTCAAGAATCATACATTTACTGCTAAGATTGCCAGTGCTTCCGCAAATATGGCTCAACTGCCACTTCAATTTACGGTTTGTTTCTCCATAAATAGTCCCTTTAATATAATAATAACAATAACAATGTTGCAATGCAAAAAATTGTCATAGGCTCCTTGGAAATTTTTGAAGTGTGGTGATTTTTTAATTTTCATGACCTTACAAGAAGATTCTATCGTTATAATACAAAAATAAAGAAGACATACAAAACTAGTAACCCACACTAGTAGATAACGCAAAAAATATAGCATCTGTGTTTCCTGCACCTCTACTTACATACAAATAAGGTTCATTTTAGAGTGAACTTTATATATAGTCTAAGAGTCAGCGACCCACCAGCTAGAAAAAATACTTCAATATCTTATTATGAGTAAACTTTTCGTCTCACGAATTAGTTACAGGTAATATGTGAAATTCGACATTTAACAAATTCACTAGATTCGCGAATCTTCACTTAAATGTGAAGTTAAAGATCTTACATCATTTTAATCTTAATTGTTTGTTGATAAAATAATTAATTTCAAGGTCCAGAGAACTGATGTTTAAATTTAAAGGTACTTAGAGGAAGTGAAAGAGATGCTGGAATCGAAACAAAAACAAGAAAAATACACCGAATACTTTTAATATTTTTGTGTTATTATTTGTTTGATGATGATTAGATGTCATAGGCGGTTTCTTTTCTACGTCAAACAGTTATTGATCTATTGTAGCTCCTACAAATCCATTTAGAATTTTCTTCACCGTCAGCAGATGGTAAGACACCTGACTAACTCACACATTGGTACTGCCGGTTGGAATCGAACTCGGACCGCATAATTTGCATGCTGGTAGCTTATCTATTCAGCCACCATGGCACTATCACTTCTATTGCTGTGTTAGGAAATCTTGGTGTGTTTTGGTCACACAGAACAGTCATTCAAATTTTAAGGTGTGGATAGGCTTGGCTCTCTTTATTACCACAGACGGCAACAGCACACTATTAGATGAGGAAATACAAAGAGTTTAAAGTTACACCTAACCTTTTTACCAATTTAGATGCTAGTGTAAGTAAAACAAGTGAAAGCTGTGTATAATAGGATAAGCAGGTTCTGTCACACATACATAATAGCACGGTTCTGATGGCGAATATGATAACTAACAATAATGTTGGGCAAATATTCATGTCACGTTTTTGATGACAAAACAAGACACTGTTACAATATTATTATGGTAACGGTAGAAACGTTTTAAAATAGGTAAGGCGCATCGAGATTATTAGGAAACTAGCGTTTGCCGTGGTTCTTGGTTTGGCCTCTACTCAGTTCCTATTAGTTATATATATATATAGTGTGATATATAGCCTACGGTCTTCTACAATAAATGAACTATCCAACACTAAAATGATTTTTTAAATCGGACCAGTAATTCCTAAGATTGGCGGGTTCAACCAAACAAACAAACTTAATCAGAAGTAAATGGAGGAGTTGGAAAGAAATTATCCACTTCTCTCCATAGCAAGACAGGAGACAGAAGTAATGGGGCCGATCGCGTTTCTCTTCAACCTTAAATAAAGATGAACTTAAATTTGTAAAATAAGGACACATTCTTAAATTTATGCGATCGCGTTAGTACTTAATTAAGGATACGTTCTTAAAAAACTACCAAATGCTACTAACCTTATTTAAGGACACTACCATAGATTATAATCGGATATCATAAACGTCAGAAAAAGCGTCAGTTTTTATCACAGGTTTTTATTTGTTGTTGTTGTGGTGATTTTTTTGTTAAAAATGGACAAAAAAGCAAGAATGAGGAAAGAACAGCAAACATGTCTTCTTGATTTTATTTTGAGTAATCCAGAAATGGTTAACGGTAAGTTATAAATTAATAATTAATATTATATTTAAAACTTTGTAAAGATAAATGATAACAAAGCATCAGGATGCTTAGAGATTCTCCTTAACAACATAAACTTGTAGATTCACAAGTTACAAATAGATATCCACAAATTTTACTTGAAATGAATGAAGTAATTGAAATAACGAATGAATTTTTCCCTTGTAGGAAATATTCAAGCTCCAGCCACAAAAAGTTTGTGGTGTGAGCTAACAGAAACTTTAAACAAGATGGGAGTTAAAAAATCCCAAAAGGAGTGGCTTGAAGTGTGTTTGAAGTGTTTCACATATTTTAAAATTATTTTTCCTTTTATATTTGCAATTTTAGTAGGTAGCTTTTTATTTGACTGGTCAGTTGGTTAGTGACCCTGACTGCTAAGCCGGAGGTCGTGGGTTCGATCCCCACCCAGGACAAATTTTTGTGTGATGAGCATAAAGGTTTGTTCTGTGTCTGGGTGTAATTTATCTATAAAATGTATATATTTACAAAAAAAAAATGTATTTAAGTAGTATATCAGGGACTAAATGGCGCTGTGTGAATGTGGTAGAAGTTTATTATTATTTTATTAAGTACTAATCATCTCTATTTTGTATATTAACGGTTTACTGTAAAATACTTTATCCTTACAGACATACAAATTATTAGCGAGAAAAACTAAGGCCAAAATGAGACTGTACAAGAGAAGTTTTAATGGCACTGGTGGTGGACCACCTCCAAAAGACAAGCTATCTGACCTTGAATCAAAGGTGTTATCCATAGAAGGCATAACCACAGTCATAGGCCTGTCAGGAGCTATTGAAACTGTAAGTTATTTACATGATTGATTTATTCAAACATAAATGGAATAGGTATTTGTTTGTTAAGATAAGATAAGTACAACTACAAGTACAACTGAAGCATTAACCTTTTAAATGCCAACATGAGCTAAACATGACAAGCACAAGTATGCCCTGAGCACATAAGTCATCTATAGTTGACAAAACTCAGGTCCTTATAAATACAAGATAAAGATATTATTTTCATTCATATTATCATTAGTTTTATGTTTTATTACTAAATCTTAAAAACTGAATTCTGATTTGATGTGGCGGTAAAAGGTGAATCTGCTTATATGCTTTAAATAAAAGACAAATTACTGAGCTGTTTATTTGTTACAGGCCATACAGCCAAATAATACGCAAGTTAGAGACATAATTTCTAGTCAACAGAAGAGTGTGGTACGATAGTTCTATGGGTTTTGTAATTATACAATAATGATATGCATAATAAATATGTCATACTTTGATTTGTGAACAGATTGAATTTATAACGGAGACCAAGCCTACACAGGATGAAAACCAGTATCCTGACAATATTGTAATTGATACAGGGGGTTAGTAGTACTGAATACAAACTTAATTGGAAATATTAGGGAGATTCCAATAGTAGTGTCAACTGTGAGGAATACTATAGGCACTTTACTGTTTGAAATGGTATATTAATGTTACCCATTGAATGTTTACCCAGGGTTTATTGTTAAACTGAATCTTATTAAAATCTGTGAATTAAACTGTTTTTTGTACTTTGCAGATGTTACAAAGGATATATTATCAGCAGATGTGAGCCAAGAGTCTGAGAATCTTATTTTTGATACATGTAAGTATAATATTACATGTAGGATCACTTAACTGCTTCTATCTCTGGTTACACCTTTATACCGGTGATCCTTTATACAGCCAATGTATAAATCTTATTTTATTTTTTGCAGATGTAAATACGCCAGTTATGACTAGTCCTCCACCTAGTGTACCAGTAGTGTCCAAAAGGGTAAATCTGTCTGCCTCGACACGACGACTTCGTCGACCGACAACTGCGGATCCAATGTTGGAGATGTTGCAGCATAATGCACAAGCACAGATAGATGCCGCACAAATTATTGCTCATGCACAAACAGAAGCAGCTGAAGTGCTGGGTAGATACTTGTTGCAAGCAGCTTCTACTATTGCAGAAGCATTTATGAACCGGCCATAGTTTTGTGTCACACATGAATATAAAATAAATAAAAATACAATTAACAAGTTGATATGAATTTTTATTAATTAAATGAAATGAAATCTCGTTTATTCATCTAAGTTACAAGGTAACACTTATGAAAGTCACAAGAATGTAACAGGTTATCCGAAATGTTGTGTCAGCAAATTTGCCTACGACCAGTTCGCTGACGGGGTGGAGCTATGAGAAGAACTGGCAAGACAAAAATGGATAGTTACAATCTTTTGTAATTTACAATTTGGGTAGCGTATAAAGTGATGCAGCAGAGCACAACACCGTTAGATTAACGAATTATAATGAATGTTTACAAACTAAATATTAAACAGAAAGTAAAAAGTAAGGCTCTGTGGTTGCATCACTTTAAATAAAATAACGCCTCACTATTTCTTCCCTCAACCTTCTAGCTGCAAGTGCGAATGGGGCATTTTGATCTGCTGCAATTGGATCATGCCTTTCTTCATGTATCTCTGCAACATAAAATAAGAATATTAATGTTTTTTAAATGACTAATTAATATATATCATGACTAGTACATGAAATGATTATGTACCTAATTCATTTGGCAATGGATCATTCCTCTGCAGTGCCAAGTTATGCAATGTAGCCACAGCAGCAATTATTTTGGAAGCTTTTACTGGCTCATAATGTAGAGTTCTATGTTTATGAAGGCATCTAAATCTTGCTTTCATGAGTCCAAAACATCTTTCGATTAGAACTCTAGTATTAGCATGGGCAATATTGTAGCGAGCTTCTGGAGTATTGTCTTCTACATTTGCATAAGGTGTCATGAGCCATGGCAATTGCGCATAACCTGAATCTCCTAAAATACAAATAATTATTAATTATGCTATGTCATACACATACAAATGATAATCATTTATAAAAATTTAACAAGTTTTCATTAATAATGAAATGTGGTGCCGACCTAAAAGCCACTCTCCAGTAGTCCCTTGTATATAACTTTCTTCTAGTGCAACACTTAAATTAGATCCTTGCCAAACTGCAGCGTCATGTGTGGATCCAGGAAACTTGGCATTAAATTGTATCACCTCCATTTTTGAATTACATACCTGAAATATAAAATTTAATTTAATGTTTAATCTCAGCCAAGTTGTAATAAGTATTAACATATGTATAGTCTTTTTAGGAAAAAGGTACTCACAAATTGGCAATTTAGACTATAAAAACCTTTACGGTTAAAAAATAGCCGCGCAGGAGTTTCCGCCGTGTCTTTCGGCCGAATAATAGAAATGTGTGTGCAATCAATTGAACCAATAACTCCAGGAAAGCCTGCTATCTCTTGAAATCTAAAAAAAATAGGCAGGAATAAGTCAAGAGGTACACACCGACCTATTTCTTTTCTAGTATTAGTAACTTTGGCAGTTTTGAGCACCTTCGTTTTTGGATATCCTTATCCATTGCAGTCACAGGAAAAACTATTGCCATGGGCAGAATTACTGCTATAATTGCTTCGGTCACTTCATCCAGACATTTACTCACTGAGGGCTGACTTAGCCCTAAGTAAACTCCGTGGCCCACAGTTGTTTGGTAGCCACCATGCCCGAGAAAGTGAAGTGTAGCCAAAACCTAAAATTTAATATTTGAATAGTAGGTATTAAACTAGCGGTTCTTTTATCGTCCAATATTTTCTAATATAATGCTCTGACTTTTATATGACTCGGTATTCCATGTTGTCGTTGTCCTGATATTTCGTTGTGCAATGTTTGTATTAGATAATGCGCTGTATCTTTCGATAGTCTGTACAATTTCACAAACGTAGCATCAGGGACATCGAACGGATCAGACATATCTCTAATATGCCGATTCATAAGCCTTCTTTTTAATCTGAAAAAAAAGGACCAAAGTCAGAACTCAGCAAAAGTGAGGTTAGAAACAGTAAAACAATAATAAAACATGTTAAAACAAAATAATACTAACCGTTGACGATCTTCATTATACCTTCTTTGTAAAATAACTGCATGAAAAGGGAACATTTTAAATAAGAAGTGTTTAATTGAGCCGAGAAATATGAGTGAAATAATTTAGTGCACGCAAATTAGGTGCGACTTAAATTAAGGATGCACTTGGATGCATTAAGATCACAAAACTGTCAAATAAGTCGAAAGGCAATACCAATTAAAAAACTACCATCTCTAATTAAGTCAAACCATACTTATTTAAGGTCACGTCCTTAAATAACACAAACGCAAATACCAATAAGGGCTTAAAATTTTAGATCAAGTTTTACACTTATTTAAGTGCACTTTTTGCACTTATTTAAGATCGGATAAGAAACGCAATCGGCCCCAATGTGTATAGGATCTACACCTATTAGAGAGAAAACACCGCGGTCAAAAAAACTGACTAATACTGCAAGAGGTCTCTTTAATTCATCGACGGAAGTGGTTATCAGTAAAAATTAAAATACAAATACTGACAAATAGATACTAAAACAAAAGTAGATCTAGTTCATTATTATTATTATCTATTGGGCCTGGAGCTGTTAGCCTCTTTTACTACCTACTGGAGGACTGATCTTTTATAGCGCCCTTGTTATTTATAGTTTTCTGTATAGTCCTGTAGAAACTAGGACCTAGAAATCTAGTTCATTAAGTTTTATTACGTATTTTTGTCACTCATTCAACGCATTTCAAAACAGATAGAAATACGGCGCGCCCTAAATCTCAACTTAACCGTGGCATTACGAGTGATTTGAAGAAAAAACCAGGCGTCCTCGGCCGGCAACCAACATCGATTTTTTACTAGCACTTATAATATTATTATCTATATGTTGTACACCTGTACTTGATCGGCATGAAGGTAAATACACGCAGATATCATTGACATACAGGAAAATAAAGGGCCTTATGTCCTAGGTTATAAGAATAAAGGTTGCATATCAATCCTAATTAAATGTTAGGAAAAAACACGTTGGCTTGAATAGAATTAATCTAAAGAAAAATAAGATCGTGTTTCTTTTTTTGTTCCATTTATGAATTTTTAAATTCTTCTTCTACTATGTATATACGGCAGTAACAAGACTTGAAAATAAATCTAAGTATATTTATATTATAAAGTTGAAGCGTTTTGTTGTTCGTTTGGTTGAACGCTAGGTTCTCAGGAACTGCTGGTCCGATTTGAACAATTATTTTAGTGTTAGGGTTATCTGAGATTTATCGAGGAAATTTATAGGCTATTTAACATCACGCTATGGCCAATAGGAGCTGAGCAGTGACCAAATAAAGAGCGACGGGAGCGAAGATCCGCGTAACTTCTCATCAATCAATTAATGTATGTATGATGTAACCTAAAATATTTTACACTTTTAACTAATTATAGTTAAGTGTAAAATATTTTAGGTACTTACTATTTTTGTAAAATTGACATAAAGTTTATTATGCTATGTAAATTTTAGTTCTACATACATCGCATACATACACATAGTATCACGTCTTTTTCGCCGAAGGGGTAGGCTGAGGTGTTTCACAACCACATTTCGCCTGCTATGTTTAGTCCCATGAAATAGGGAGCGAGCCTATTGTCATCCACCGGGAACATTTGTTTACCAAACTCCGGGAAAATCCTAATACTGGAATTTCATGATAGAAAAGACCAATACTATTTTTCACCCTCCCGGGAATCGAACCCGGGACCTCTTGCACAGCAGTCGTATACACTTCCCGCTGCGCCACCGAGGCAGTTTTAGTTCTAAGTTGCAAAAAGTCGGTTCTATTACATTCCGCGGCGATGTAAATTGAGCCTAAAATGCCACCACCAAACCTTCGGATTTATAATGTTAGTAGGATAGTAGGATACGTCGTTCCTTTACAGATTACACCGTGCTTCTTCTAACTATAAATACTTCCACAGCCGTAGCAAATAACTTCTTAATTAACTTGAACATAGTTAATCGCTTACTTAACGCACTTCCCGCGATTGAATAACCCACCTATACCTACTAACATTACCTACTGACACTGATCACTCCTTCTTATTGTCTCTTTGAGAAGATACTGGCCCTTACAATAGTTGTCGTAAGGTCTCTTTTCACACATTTTTTTACGTCAACACTTACGGGCATTGAAAGAATAACGTGACCTTGGACTTTGAGTGGCAAAAAAGTTAGTAGAATCAAGTTGAATAGAATTTATCCGATGTTCTGACATAAGTATGTTATCGGTATGATATGTGATATTGATATCAATTAATTATGTTATGAAATGAAATCGGAATGAGCATTGATACACGATAAATAGGCGTATCCCCTCTTGATGCAAAATCACGTACTAAAGGCATATTTTCAGACTTTGGATTGATACTGAGAATATCAAAATGGAAAAACTTAAAACCTAATATAAATAAAATTACCCTACCTACCTACCTCTTGCGCAGCAGTAGTACACAATACCGCTGCGCCATCAAGGTGTTTAAAAAAGTAAGTAAATTAGCTTCCGCTCACGTCTCCGTTCGAGTAGTATATCGATATAATAGCCTATGTGCTTCATCTTTATCATCATCAGCAACCCAAGTCCCACAGCTGGGCTCGGCTCTCCTCTCCTCTATCTAGAGAGCTGAGAGGATGTGTTTTTGTACTATGTGCTTATCCAGACTACAATAATGTCTGTGTGCTAATTTTATACAAATACTTAAAGCTGTTCGTGTGTGATTAAGGAACAAGCATTCATCCATACATCTTTCTATCCATCCATCCATCTGGGTGTAATTTATCTATAATATGTATGTATTAACAAAAAAAAATTATTAAAGTAGTATATCAGTTGTTTAGTACCCATAACACAAGCAAATATAATTGCTAAATTTGGGACTAGATGGCACTGTGTTAATGTGGTAGAAAATTAAATTAAAATTATCCATCCTAACCTATATGATAATACATACATATAGATCACGCCTCTTTCCCAACAGAGGGGTAGGCAGAGACCATTTCCTTCCACTTGCTACGATTCTGACATACATCTTTGGCTTCTTCAACATTCATCAGTCTTTTCATGCATTCTCGCCGGTTGAGATCAGGATATGATAATAGTGGTTTATAATTACATAAATAGAAATCAGAAAAAAAGTTCAACGAATCCCTCTAGACAAGTGGCAATCGATTCGATCTATCTTTTCTATCGACATGTCATATTAGTACATTGATCACGTGCATGTCAATAGCTTATGTCAGAATATGTTCCAAATGTATTGTTAAACATTTAAATATTTCAAATAGAATCTGCGATTTACCACTTATCTAGGACTGATCTCAAAAAGGCAGATAACAAGATAAATTTAACGTAGAAACTCGTTTCCACTTTTCATTTTCAAATATTATGATCTCTTTGATATGACTAAGTCGTTTTATATGAAACTAAAGCTATTCCGCGAGTTTACTCCGCACAACTTTTCTGTTTGCTCTTGTTTGAACACTGTTCACAGTTAGTCAGAGTAGATTTTCAAAAGAACTCGTATTACTTCAATGTAAATGGTAGTGACAGAAACTGGCGTTTAAAACGTTTAATAAAAATGAAACCTCCAAGTGTTTGATGTCTGAATCAAAATATTTTTAACTTTATGTAGTATTGTTTAGAAAGTATAATTATTAAGAGCGTATTTACAATCAGAATGGCAACGTCGCAGTTAAGTGTCTTATTTCGTGTTTTTCAATTTTTATTATTTAATCGAAGCTATATTTTAAAAATATGTTTGCTGCACTGAACATTGTGTATTGTATGTTGGTAAAGTCATGTTCCTTAGTGGTGGCGTTGTCTTCTTAATCCATTACCAGTAGGCACTCCATTTGGAAAAACATAACATAACATAGCATCACGCCTTTTTCCCCGAAGGGTTAGGCAGAGGTGTTTCACGCCCACATTTCGCCAGCTATGTTTAGTCCCATGAAATAGGGGGCGAGCCTATTGTCATCAACCGGGAACATTTGTTTTACCAAACTCCGGGAAAATCTCAGTACTGGAATTTCATGTTAGAAAAGACCAATAGCTTTTTCACCCGACCCGGGAATCGAACCCAGGGCCTCTTGCACAGCAGTCGTATACACTTCACGCTGCGTCACCGAGGCAGCTATTAAATAGAAATCAACAAACTTTTCATATTTCATACAAGTATATTCGATTATTCGACTACATTCAGTTTCCCGTCTGAATACTAATGCGATATCACTAAAGCACTCGATTTCAAACTATCAATGATACGCGACGCGAATTCGTAATTACGTACAACTTTATAGCTAAATAATGAAAGTATTACGATATAGGAATACATTTATTTAAATTTCATACATCGATTTAGGATCGATATTTCAATCCTCAGATAGCTATTATTCGACAAATAGCGATATTTTGAATTTTTCAGTGTCATGCACTGTATAAGTGCATGTCGCTCGTATGTTTACAGTGTATAACTATCACTCCATTCGCTATCATTAAAATTTAATTGTACCAAACAAAGCCTTCCGCCGAGTATAAGCGAGATTATCTCAAAAACTGCTAAACGGATTTTCATGTGGTTTTCACCAATAGACAGAGTTTTACGAGAAAGACATGAATGACATACATGTATGCTGCGTTCGGAAGCTAGTTTGGCGATAAGAAGCAGAGTGGTTTGCACGTAAATTATTAAAAATACAAGCTATTCCTGTTTTTGTGAGAATAAAAGAAGAACTAAAAATTGATCTTTAATATGTTTTTTATTCTAATTAGCACAAGAACATAAGCAGGTTTGTGAGTTAAAAGGTCAATGACTGTCTGCCTATATATTATTCTGCCTATTTTTTTTAAATATTCTTGGATATATTTATTAAAACATTAATTTAATTTATTTAAGATACTAAGATTTTTCGCTGTGGCCGAAATTAGGTGAAGTATGGACTGGCTGGTTATATCCAGCAGTGGCATATCATTGGGCTGATATAATGATAATGATATCCAAGAACCATTACGATCATGACATGTTAGCTTTCAAACAAAAAAACAAGTCACAATCGGCTCATTCGTAAGAGCTAAGATGTCGTAGACAGACATACGAGGATATACCCAGAGACACTTCAAACTATAACACGTGCGTGCGTGGGGGGCAGTAGAGGGTTAAAAAGAAATAGTTTGAGAACCGCTGAACGAACGTAGGCGCTGAGTAAATTAAATACGGTACCCGTTGACTATCAGCCGGTCAGTATGCTGCGACCTTTATTGAAATTACAAAAAAACTCACGGTGATTGAAGGCATACAATTTATCTTCAAAATGACGTAATGATCGATTATTTTGGACATTCATTGTAGTAATTGATTAGGTTGCTATTTAGACTTAGTTACATGGAGAGAATTAATGAATAGGTGATTACGAATAGGTGATTACGATTGCAGGAGTCGAATAATCGTTAATCGGAAAAAATAGTACTATTGTTACCAACATTGTTTTTATTAGATTACTGCGAAACAAAGAGGGTATGTAATGCGATTCAGCTCTTGATTCTTTGTATGTGTGTGATATCATAGAAAAAGCAATTTAAACTAAGATAGATGAACTATTTAGGTTATTTCATGATTATCAACTTAGATTATTTATTTTACTTCAAATAATAACGGTATCAACAGTCCGTGTAGTGACGGATTAAATATAAATAATGTCACTATCCCATTTCAATCTGTGGGTATCGTACAAGGCGACTGAGAGTAACCTTGAGCAGACAAGAGCACTGAAAGAAAAGGAAAATTCAATACAAAACCCTATACTAACTCGTCTGGCCAGCGTGGTATAATAGGCTAAATTCCCTCCAATTTGTTTGGAGGAAACCCGCGCCCGTATCCGTGGAGTAGTAAATAAAAGAGTGGCGAGAGTTTCTTGCCAGTTCTTCTCATAGCTCCACCCCGTCAGCGAACTGGTCGTAAGCAAATTTGCTGACACTACTTTTCGGATAACCTGTTACATTCTTGTGACTTTCATAAGTGTTACCTTGTAACCTAGATGAATATACGAGATTTCATTTCAGTAAAAATCATTTATACCAAATAATAATTAATTTGAAACATAATGTAATTCGTAATAAACGCATTAATCTATCAATCACTTATAATTGCATCCGTTAATGATAATGTATAACCTATAAATTGATCTGCTAATTTATAACCCTGACCGATGATTGATTTAATAAGTGCAATCACGCACTAAAATATGAGATAATACTGAAGTAACGTAGGGTCAAGGAACACAGGACAATCATAGTAAATGGAATATTATTTTTACTAAACATTAAGCCTTGGTTCTTCATAGAGGTAGACAGAAGTACTTATATCATAGTCATGTATATTTTGCAGGAAGTATATCATAGTCATTTACATTTTGACTGAAGTATATTATATTCATGTACATTTTGACAGAAGTATATTATACTCATATACATTTTGACAGAAGTATATCATAGTCATTGACATTTTGACAGAAGTATATCATTGTCATTTAAATTTTGACAGAATTATGATATAATTCTGACAAAATTATATAATAATTACTATGAAGTCTTTTACGTTTTGACATTTTGACAGAAGTATATCATATCCATGTACATTTTGACAGAAGTATATCATTGACTGGCTTGTTGGTGTAGTGGTTAGTGACACCGACTGCTAAGCTGGAGGTCGGGTTCGATTCCCACCCATTACTCCGTGTAGAGACGGATAAAATACATAATGTCACTAACCAATCTCATCCCGTGGGTGTCATAAAAAGTGACTAAGGGAGTAACCTTATGCAGACAAGAGCACTGCAAGAAAAGGAACATTCGCACCAAACCCTATACCAATCCGTCTGGCCAGCGTGATATAATAATAATAATAATATTCTACCACATTTACACAGCGCCATCTAGTCCCAAAGTAAGCAATTATATTTGCTTGTGTTATGGGTACTAACCTACTAACTACTTATATACATATTTTTTTGTAAATACATACATATTATGGATAAATTACACCCAGACACCGTACAAACCTTTATGCTCATCACACAAAGATTTGTCCTGGGTGGGGATCGAACCCACGACCTCCGGCTTAGCAGTCAGGGACATACATATAGTAGGCTAAATTTCCTCCACATTCTTTGATGGGACCCATGCCCAGCAGTGGGACATTTGTAGGTTGAAATGACGATGATGATGATGATGAAATATTTTATTGAAAAAATGTTAGTGACTTCTGTTATAGAATTTAACTTAATATTCCATTGTTATTCAGTCAAACTGGACCAACAAGACAATAATATTATGGCATAATACCTAAATATACGTTTGAATTCCTCGCTAGAAAAGCAGTAATGCGTTTAGAAATATCATTCAGTTGTCATAATAATCGTAAGTAAAGAATAGACTGTTTTATTAGTGAGGTTTAAATAAAAAACCGGCTAAGTGCGAGTCGGACTAGCGCACCAAGGGTTCCGTATCATTATCTATAAAAACGGCAATAAAATCATGACTTCATAAAACAGACATGACTTTTTTTGCCGTTTTTAGAGATATAGCCGCCTTAAATATTAATTTTATTTTAATTTAATTATTATTTTTTAAAGTAAATATACCTATAACCAAATATTCTGTGATTTCAAGCGTCTACCTGTTGCCGTTATCAATATCGAGCAAAAACGCAAAACAAAATTAAAATAAATCACGTTTATTGTATGGGAGCCCCCTTAAATATTTATTTTATTCTGTTCTTTAGCATTTGTTGTTATAGCGGTAACAGAAATAAATCATCTGTGAAAATTTTAGCTGTCTAACTATCACGGTTAATGAGATACAGCCTGGTGACAGACAGATAAACAGAGGGACGGACAGCAGAGTCTTAGTAATATGGTCCTGGTCCTGTTTTACCCTTTGGAAACGGAACCCTAAAAAAGCAAGCAATAACTGGTGGTATTAAAACCCATTCATTATTGTAAATCGAAACCTATTGTGTTATATTCGTTATGAATAGAGGAATGTTTGTAAATTAGTTCTAGCTGCATTATGCACATTAAGTGGCCGACAAAGAAGAATTAATGATGAATATTGAGTACCTACCTTTGTTATTTTCATTGCTGGCAATCATAGCATTATGCTATTGTGGTGTTTGTTACTAACATCGAAGTTAAATCTTTCATAATAATCTATACTAAAAGCTAAAGAGTTTGTTTGTTTTAACGCTAGGATCTCAGGAACTACTGATCCGATTTGAGAAATTCTTTTAGCGTCAGATAACCCATTTATTGTGGAAGGTTATAGATTATATAACAATATCACGCTACGGTCAATAAGAGCTGAGCAGTGGCCAAACAAAAGCGACGGGAGCGAAGCCCCACCCAACTTCTAGTTATTTATATAAATCATTATCATCATTTCAACCCTTAATTGTCCAACTGCTGGCCACGGGTCTCCTCCAATAATTGTGTAGCGAATTTAGCCTACTATACTGACTGTGTGAAAATATTATTATTTACTTTTCCTTCGTCGCTGAGACTGTTAATTTTACTTGACCTAATATTGTCAACTTAAATCTCATCAGTATCAACCTTGTTCTATTGATTTATGAGCTCTTAAAGAGGAAAATCGTCATTATAAAACATTGTAAACAACGAAAGTACTTTTGTAATAAGGCTAGCCACAAAACTGGCACAGAGATCAAAGTGTTAATGAGCTCAATTAACGTTGCCTTCATATTCTGAATTAGTTCAAGATAAACATACATAAACAACAACACATCTCAGACAAGCCTTACCAATTGGAAGAAAAAAGTTGTATTAAAAATATATTACGACAGAATTACAGCATCTGGAACAAATTTTGGAGATTATTTAGCCGTCCCGTTCGAAAAAAAAACGGCAATATAATAGAAGACTAGAATACGTACTAAAATCTCACTGTGCACAAGTACTTGCTTTGGGAAGGGTTGAAGAATCCTGTGTGCGACCGGTGACGTCGTAATACATAATGTCCGAAGGTGATGGTACAGGGATTTGTATATCTATAATATGGGAAAAATATTCTCTACTCGCCCCATTAAGCTCTTGGAGTTGAAAAAGAGTCACCTTGTATTTTTATTTTTTATATTTACTAGGCAAATTTGCTGATACTATTTTTCGGATAACTCTCTCTCTGTGCTGTACCAATAAATGTTTATTTTCTTTTCTTTCTTTTTCATTTATAACTTGTGACTTTCATAAGAATTGCTTTGTAACATAAATGAGTAAACGAGATATCATTTCATTTAATCCATTACCTCATGTAGAGTACAAATTAGATAAATAATACGTACTTATATTGAATATTTTCATCGGAGATTTGTTTATTCAAACATTTGTCTTGCATAATTCTTACACAGTTCTGTAAAGTAGACCACGTACTCTACTATTGATTAGCATCGCCTTTTGAACTGGCAATGAACGAGTGAAATCGAGTTCGCTGTGATTACCGATCATCTCGATTCAGTTCAATGGCACATCAGTTTTTTTTCAGTTGAATAATCGTAGGTACTCTATATTAATTTAAACTATACATAGATATATAATTAAAAAAATTGCCATCAGGTTTTCTATTTTATTGATAATATTGTTTGTATGTAGAGTAGAAATTAGATAAATAATACGTACTTATATTGAATATTTTCGTCGGAGATTTGTTTATTCAAACATTTGTCTTGCATAATTCTGTAAAGGATCTTGTCTTTTCTGTATTGTTCGCAGTGGCGTAAATTAGGTGAGGCCTATGTTCGGCAGTGGACGTCGTTGGGCTGATATGATGATGATGATGATGATTGTTTGTTGTTTTGATTTTTTTATCAGTAACAATATTGAATAATTTATTTCTATAAAATCATTTTGGGTAGGTGCATTTATACTTTTTACAGTCGGTAGATAATGATTTTGAACACTTATCATTAAATTAGGAGAACCTTGGATTTTTTTGCAACTGTAACAACATACCTATTATAATGGTAGTCATCATCAGCAACCTATTAAGTCCCACTGCTGGGCTCGGATCTCCTCTCCTCTATCTAAAGAGCTGATAGAGCTTAGGCCATAATCCGCACACGCTGGCCTAGTGCGGGTTAATGGATTACACTTAGAATAACAGACCAACCAGAACAAATCTTTGTGTGATGAGCATGATTGTTTGTTCTGTGTTTGGGTGTAATTTATCTATAATATGTATGTATTTACAAAAAAAAAAATATTTAAGTAGCATATACCCATAATACAAGCAAATATAATTACCTAATTCGGAACTAGATGGTGCTGTGTGAATGTGGTAAAATATTATTATATTATCATTTCCTCTTTATTTAAATATTTAAGTTACATTTTTAAATATATACCTTATAAAAAATACGTTTAAAAATATAAAAATTTGAAGACCAAGCTATTATTTAGCAACACCAATAAAACACTACAAGAAACTAAACGCTCAACTAAACTAAGCTCGTTGTTACACAACACAATACCAAACAACTTGGTTGGAAACATTGACTAAGGCTTAGACTTTTTGTACTTTGTTAATAAGTAGGTACTTCGTCATTGGTCCTTGACACCGCTCGTGGTCACTCGGACTAGGTTACTGATCAGTAAGCCTAAGAAACG
The DNA here is from genome assembly GCA_905147015.1 of Laspeyria flexula. Classification (NCBI taxonomy): domain Eukaryota; kingdom Metazoa; phylum Arthropoda; class Insecta; order Lepidoptera; family Erebidae; genus Laspeyria; species Laspeyria flexula. The sequence goes on along the minus strand of LR989964.1, from coordinate 1,376,657 downwards.
ATGTATTTTATTCTATTGTTACCTTTTGTTGTTGTGTCTGCTAAGTGAGAATGCCTTAGTGGTGCAGCGGGAAGTGTATACGACTGCTGTGCAAGAGGACCTGGGTTCAATTCCCGGGTCGGGTGAAAATGGTATTGGGTTTTTTTATCATTAAATTCCAGTTTGAGATTTTCCCGGAGTTTGGTAAATAAATGTTCCTGGTTGATGACAATAGGCTCGCCCCCTATTTCATGGGCCCAAACATAGATGAAATGTGGGTGTGTTATACCTCTGCCAACCCCTTCGGGGAAACAGGCGTGATGCTATGTTGCTATTCTGTATTAGAGAAATATACACTGTCACTATTAATAAGATGCTTTAGTCGCGCAGCGGCAGAGTATGCAAAAGATGAGTTCGATTCCCGGGCTCGACAAAAATAAAATCATGTACTAATATTAAGTATAAAGAGTATTATTTACAGAAAATTATAATATTAAACTAAATTTAAAAATAATATTTACAAATAAAAACTAACTAAATGTATCATTAAAATAAAAAAGGAAATCATGTTAATTAATTGTGAGTCTGGACCTAGTCAAGGTTGCACAAAATCGCTCGCTGTGGCAGAAATAATGCAATAAAATGAAATCTCGTTTATTCATCTAGGTTACAAGGTAACACTTATGAAAGTCACAAGAATGTAACAGGTTATCCGAAAAGTAGTGTCAGCAAATTTGCCTACGACCAGTTCGCTGACGGGATGGCAATAAAGTTATGGACGCTAATTAAAACGAACAATTAAAAGTTTAAAATATAATTATTATTTTCACTTAATATCCACTAGGAAGGTTATACGTCCGATCACTAACAATGCAAGAGCACAACTGACACCTTCAAGTTAACATTAAAATGGAGTTCAATTCGTAGATTATGTGGATACTAAGTGAAAATAATATACAATAAACAAGTGAAAAATAAATTATAGAAATTAGGTGAGACTTGTGTCTAGCAGTGGACGTCATTGAGCTGATATGGTACTGATAATAAGTCTCAGTATCACCGAGGGGTCTGGAAATGTGTTAATGACAATAGGCTATTATATCCTTCGAGCAAAATTATATATCTCCAATATTTAAAGTACTTTCAAAATTTAATATTTATAATTATGTATTAATTTACATAAATATTATTCTCTTCTTTTATCTCTTTTGTTCACCCTTTTTCTATTCTACTCTCACCCTTTTCTTTGTATGGTTGTACACTTCAGTCTTGCTCTCTTACTTCAACTTATTTCCTCTACACTTCTGGGTTTGCTGTCAGATAACTCAATACTGAGTAAAGCTCACTTTTGTATTTTTTTATGTATATTGTAAAAAAAAAAATATTTTCTTTGTGTGCAATAAACCAAAAAATAATTTTCCCTCAAGGTGCCGTCACAAAATTCCATCCTGTATAATTGTTATAATATTCTGAATATCACCAATTATGACATAAAAACCTTGTGGTGTATAACTTAAATGTGTTAAAAAAGTACAGTTTAACATTTTCAACCTTAGCTCATTAGTAAGGTCATTATCAATAAGTATTGTTGACAGTAACGTGTCAATACTGACAATTATTATGTCAACCGTTCTAAGGCTCTCCTTCTTAAAATAGACTGTTGATAATTGTTAAACCTTGTGTATATTTTCGTGAACGATCATTGAATACATAATTTTTTTTTTTTTAATATTCTACCACATTCACACTGCGCCATCTAGTCCCAAATTAAGCAATTATATTTGCTTGTGTTATGGGTACTAAACAACTGATATACTACTTAAATACATTTTTTTTTGTAAATACATACATATTATAGATAAATTACACCCAGACACAGAACAAACCTTTATGCTCATCACACAAAGATTTATCCTGGGTGGATACATAATTAAGTTCGTATTACAGTTTTCAGGGTACAAAATCGGGGTTAATGGTGATTCTCCCGTTCCTGTTTCCCCCCGAAGTGATTTTATTTGAAAAAAAAAATGTAATTATTGAATAAAAAAAAATCGGGGGGAACAAAAACGGGGGTAAACATCGCTAACCCACACATCGTGGTATTTTGACGACAAAAAAAGCAAGAATGTTGGAAATTGATCGCTATTGTGGAAGATAGGAATTTTCCTAATAAGTTATGAATATCACAGCGTATTATTATTTTCGAATTCTATTTCGAAACAAAACAAAAATTGTTATAAATTTGTCCAATGGAAAAGCAAATATTCATAATAATATTTTTGAAATTAATAATAAATATTTAGAATATTTTTAAACAGCGGCATCTAGTCCAAAGTACGCTAACATAATTAAGCTTGTGTTATTAGATCTAGACAATTGATAAATATACATATATATGTCTAAATACAAACATATAAAAATCGAAAACAAAAGTTCCTATAATAATAATAAATAATAAAATTCTATCATATTCACACAGCGCCATCTAGTCCCAAATTAAGCAATTATATTTGCTTGTGTTATGGGTACTAAACAACTGATATACTACTTAACACCCAGACACAGCACAAACCTTCATGCTCATCACACAAAGATTTGTTCTGGGTGGGGATCGAACCCACGACCTCCGGTTTAGCAGTCAGGGTCACTAACCACTAGACCAGCAGGCCAGTCAAATTATATTAAATAAAAGTAACAAAGTATATTAAATATATTTTCCAATTTAAATATATTTATTTGAAATAAATATTTTAACATGTTTTATATTGACGATTATGCAACATAACCTCCAAAATATTCAAATTCAAATGTACCTATGTATAGCTTTGGAGTAACATTTTGTGACCGCAATAGAAAGGTTTTAAATTAGATGTAAATCGGAAACAAAATAATATTAAGCTTTAGTGTTAGTAGAATGCGAGATTTGTTACTTATCTACATTTATCTACAGTAATAAAATATATGTATGCTTTGCCAATATTACATAAGATATTATGCTCTTGATATCTTAGCTTTTATGTTTATATTTTGCCCCTCATTTATGTAATTTAAATTTAAGTTAACATACTGTCAATTCTTGCACTTTATAAACTATTGTTACTAAGTTAAAGCAAATGTTATGTACGCCGTTATTGTGATGCATATCAGAACATGTATTTAGATATAATTTAACTGTTGTACTTTTAATATGTATCATGTGGCAGTACTTTAATAAATAAATAAATAAATCTACGGTACAGCTAGTTGCATTGAAGCGTTTGTGAAAGGAAATAAAGAATTATTTATTATTATTATTATATAAAATTCATATCACATAAGCCTGAACTTAAATTTATGATAAACTTTCTGTGACAGTTTTAAAATGAAAGCTATGTCAAAATCTCTCAGCTAAGCTACGAATCAATTAATACACATTTTCCATTGGTGAAACAAAAACCTATCTCTGTTCTGTGGGTGAAACGGGGTTTTATTCGACACCATGCATTTTTAGTCGTCCTATTAACTTTTTCAGGGTCATAATAATTCAGATATAGATGACATCTTCCATCCATGACCAAACCAAATTTTGTAAGATGACTATTCCATAGAGGCTTCTGTGTTACCAAAAAATACATGCAGTAACTAAACATTCTTATCCCTAATTAATGGCTATTAGGCAAGTTTCTATCACGTTCTGATTGTACATGAGAATGATCTTAAAGACAAACATGAAACACACATCTCTGATACAGTGCAACCTCCAAACCCTCGTTGGATAACCGAGTTCCCTCAGTTCCCGGAGATTATGTTAAGCCGTCAATTTCGGCCGTCATTCGTTCCTCTGCCGTTACACCCCAATTAGGAGACTGACAAACCTGACATTTAGGATAGCCTTAGATTTGGACTGTGTTTGTAAAAATGCTGTGGTCAATTGAAAGTGTGGATATTTCACGTTTATCTTTATAATTAAATTAGTTTTAGCCTGCGGCTGCACTTGCGTGTTATTTCGGTTAAAATTAGATTATGCTATCCAGACTATAAGCTATCCGTTTGCCAAATTTCATACAGGTCCTTTCAGCCGTTTTGACGTGATTAACAAACAAATACCCATCCATTCATTCATCAATATTATGTAAGATTTATAAGAATCGTGTTAATTTGGTCCTGTTGGTCTAGTGGTTAGTGACCCTGACTGCTAAGCCAGAGGTCGTGGGTTCGATCCCCACCCAGGACAAACCTTTGTGTGATAAGCATAAAGGTTTGTTCTCTGTCTGGGTGTAATTTATCTATAATATGTATGTATTTACAAAAAAACAAAATTTATTTTAGTAGTATATCAGTTGTTTAGTACCCATAATACAAGCAAATATAATTGCTTACTTTGGGACTAGATGGCGCTGTGTAAATGTGGTAGAATATTATTATATTATATATTATTTACTAACAAAAATATATTTTCTAACATAAGAATGGAATTGCAGTCCCTAATATTTGTATCAATTGAAATACCTAATTATTATTGTAGTAACGCCAAACAATTTCAATAGATGTAGTAACCTTACCAACAGCGGGCACAGTACGCAACTTGTATATATTATTAGGTATTTGCCACATAATAAATAGTAGTCAATAGTCAACCTAACTATTGCAACGAAAGGAAAAATACATATATCAATTTTAAATAAAAAATTATTAAATATTTTCAGTCCATTGTTTTAATGTAGCAATTTAAAATTACATCAATTTTGTTTATATAACTTAGATAATTATAATCTACGAATACCTGCACTCAAGTATTTCATTTCATTTATTTCATTCATAAACAATGTATATTGTATTTGAACATGTTATTCACATAGGAAGTTATATAATAATAATAATTGCATACAATAAGAACAAGAATATTATTGGAATTTCATAATAAAAAGGTTTTATTTCTTATACCTTAGTTCTAATAACCCGACTGTCAGGACGGATATTGTTTTTCGCGCGTATCTTGTATGTTTGTAAATTTCTTTATTCCCACGTTTCTTCCAAACGGCTGGATGGATTTGGACAATCAGGGTATCGTTAGATTCTTCTCAAAAACCCAAGTGTCCTTAGATAAGTATTATAAAAAAAAAAGACAAAACGACGGACTATTGGCGCCAAATTGTAAGAAGTTAGAATTTTTTTTTAACCAAACAAATATATTACATATATTTAAAAAGAGATTATACATAATTTAATGGTGTCAAATTGTATGTAGTTAATTTTATTTTTTTAACCAAACCTATCGAGTAGAGTATCAAAATAAAGGGAATCAAATGGAGATTACAAATATATACATATGTTATATTATATTTAAATTTAATCAGGAATAATAATTACAACAACTTTTCGGGCTTTTTAGTACGTTGCTTATCTGTTGATTTTTTGCAGTCGGGTTATTTTAATTTTTTAATTATATTTACTTGTTTTAACAACAGTAATTCGTTATCTATAGTGTCAAAAGCGGAACTCAGGTCAATAAATAGTTTATTTTTATACTTATCACGACGATGGCAAACTGACGTACGGTCCATCTGATGGTAAGCGGTTACCGTAGCCTATGGGCGCCTGCAACACCAGGGGCATCACGAGCGCGTTGCCGATCCTTAAGAAACCTATTCACTCCTTTTTTGAAGAACCCCATACTGTAGTCCCCTGGGAAAACCTCCTTAGGGAGTTCATTCCACAACCTGCATTCGTCATTTACCAAATTATATACCGCATTTAAAGAACCTACCCCTCTGTACCCAAATTGTCCTAAATTTATAATTTTATTTCTATTTAAATGCGTCATTAACCTGTCTTTAATAATTTTCTTAAGAATTTTTTACATTAAATTACCAAACAGATCCAGTTTAATCAAGCATTTCCAGTGAAAACTATTTTTATTCGTTTCTATCTGCCGTAGCAGTAAACCAACATTAATGCATCTATCAATGCTTTAAGTAAACAGATAACTCACTGACAAATCCACATTTAGAACACTTTTTTGATTCATGAAGCAACAAGAAACGCGCAGTGTATTTTTCATTTCCCCTCACCGCTAAGAATCATTTACCCCCATTAGGATGTAAGTAGAGTGCAATGTTCCAAGTGAGCCGCCCCAATCTATTACTTATAGTTAGTGTTGCCAGGTCTTTAAACCTAATATCCGGACAAATCAACCAGTTTGTCCGGATATTTTTGTTTGTCCAATTTGAATAAAAAGGCATTATCATTATCCATGTAGTGAGGGATTAAGAATACATAATGTCACTACCCCATCTCAACCCGTGGGTCTCGTAAAAGGTGACTAAGGAAGTTACCTAATGCAGATAAGATCATTGCGAGAAAAGGATAATTTGTGACAAACCCTATACCAACCTATACTAACCTATGACTGTCACCGTGGCGCAGTGGTTAAAGTGGTCGCCTCGCCACTACATCGCCGTGTTGGGTGACGTGGGTTCGATTCCCACACGAGACAAATATTTGTGTGATTCATAGATATTTGTTTCTAGTCTGGGTGTACTTTGTGTCTGTTAGTTTCATGTTTGTAAAACTCCCCGCGACACAGGGCTTGTTCCCTAGTGCGGGCGTTGTCTTTTTAAACAAAAACACAACCTGGCCGGCGTGGTATAGGAGGCTAAATCCCTCCATATTCTTCGGAAGAGACTCGTGTCCAGTAGTGGGACGTTTATTCATAGGTTGTAATGATGATCCTCATCATATCAGCCACAGGAAGTCAACTGCTAGACATAGACCTCCTCAAGAGATTTCCAATAGAGCCAGTATGCGGCCTGCATTTAGCAGTAAAAAAGCTGGACACCCTAAGTGATTAAGGTTTTAGTGTCAGCATTAATAGTGCAAAAATTCTCATTCGAACGACCACTTGATTGGTCAAATGTAAAAAGCCTAGCAAAAGCCGGATAAGCCGGATACTATTTATTCTGCCGGACACGCAGATAAAAATTCTAGCTGTGTCCAGCTTTATCCGGACGCCTGGCAATGCTACTTATACGTTCAAGTTTTACTTAAGGGGTTAGGGGGCCGTTAACCCCTTCTAGCGAGGGGTGAGGAATAAATCCTATATCTTTAGTTGAATGTTCCTCAAGAAAGGGTGTTGTTTTGTTTATTTACAATGCGATTTTATTTAGATGAGCTTGAAGGCTTGTAATCATTAGATATGAAGTCGTTTCTGAATCAAAGTTGAACAAAGTTATGGCAATAGGCTCCCCCATTACCTGAGACACATCAAAATGTGGGTGTCATACACCTCTGCCTACCCCTTTGGAGAAAAAAAATATGTATGTCTCATATCTGCCAAGCATGGGAGCTTGGCAGATATATTATGAGAAGTCAACATCCTTGTTCTATATTGTTGTTTTTATGTAGGTATTGATAAACCTACCTACTACTCTCTGTTTCTAATTCAAAACAGTTTAAAATCAAAACATGTTAAATAAACATTTTCAAGATCCTTTATTTTTCTTGTTATTTGCATCAATAATGCCGCTCTCGGCTGACATTGAAATAATACTAGACCAGGAATGCAATTAAAAGGAAAAAAGCATACCAAATCAAAGCGTCAAAGCATTCAGTGACCTCGACTCTTCTTGTACAATAACGCACCTGTACTGCAATCGAAGTACCTTTGTTAATTATGACATAAACAAATTATTGTTTATTGTATTTATCGGGTGTTGTAAGTACTAGTCGCGTAAGCCATCAGTCGTTTCGCAGCGCTCAACGCGCGCAGACGTTATCGTACCGACTGTTACACCTCCGTCGGGTATCGTCGCGAGTGTTCGTTTTTCGAATCTGTGTTTTTAATTTTTTTATTTTATCTGTGATTGTGTGAGGATTTTTACTTGCTAAAAAGGTTGGTAGTTTTTCTTACGTTATTTTTATTATTTTGTTGATATATATCGATAGATAACCATGACAAATGACTGCAAAAACTGTGTTACGTGTGAGGCGAACAAAAGCCTATATTATATTGCTATAATAAGAGTTATTTATTGGCACCGCCTTTTATTATTTTATTGTCATTAATTTTTTATACGAATATTTGGTGCTTGACATTGAAATAAACGAGTAAAAAATAATTGGTGACATACAAATATCAAATTCTGATAAACGTTATTACATTTTCTTTCATAACACTAACAACTGGTCAAAAAAAATAGGCACGTGTCTGCATTACGTATCCAACTACCCTACTTGATTTTATTATATATAATAATATGATGCATCTTAGTGGGTAGGTAGGTACATTACAATAAAAAAGCATCTTCCTACTTCACAATAACATAACTGTTGTTGTTAAAACAAAACAGCTCGGAAAACTTTTAGTATCTGTGGATATATCAACCGATATTCTTTTTTTTGCTGTTTTTTTTTTATTAATGAATTAAAGTCGAATGTTGACCACCACACGGACACTATTATTTTTAAACAGTTAGGTACTCATATTTTTTTATAGCTAGTTCTTTTGTTTGCTGTTTTAACTTTGCAAAAATAATAATCAAAATATTTGTGGAGATGATCTTGTCTTTGTTGTTTCTTGAAAGGTCAATATATGCGTTACAGTAACCAGTTATGAAGATAAGTTTTTATATAGCATTTGACATTTGATTCGTAAACAAAATAATATAAAATTATTATTAAAATGTAAATTATCCGATTCAAATTTAAATACTACCTGACACTAAAATAGAAGTAATATTTTGAAAATCGAATATTCTCTACCACACATTGATTGCGATGGTTACTGCTTCGTATTTTTTTGTAATGTAACTTATTCGATTCTCCACAATGCCGTCTACTGACAATCATGAAAGTAATAATGATATTTCAATATAATAGGGTTTGACAAAATTATTAACCGCATCAATAATGCGTTTGATCATGATCTACAGAACTAACTATAGAAAGAGGTGCTGACAGTAAAGGATGTTATTTAAGCTAGACAAAGACTTGAGGTATGGCTTTGCCAATGTCAATGGGCGAAGATACCACAGCAGTTGTGATCATATCTTTATTAAAGTACTGTGTTGTAATCAGGCTTTCAAAATAAAATATCGGATTTTTTTAATCACAGTTAGACGAAATATTGTTAGAATGCTTAAATTTTTCATTGAATTTGAATCATCTCACATTACTAAATAAATACCTACATTACTTTTTTTCCTTATTTCTTTAACGGAATATAATTTAACGAATTTGAATAGCTGTTTTCCTTACAATGAATGAATGAAAATGAAAGATAGGTTACCCTATCTACTTGATTGAAGGCTAGGGTTGTCACCTTGGATGTTACCGTAATAATTGTAACCTAATCAGAGATTGAACCTAAATTGGTTGTCAGTTTTTCTTATAGATCTAGGTAATTGTCAACTAGTTGTAGAAAGATAAATGACATCATTAGAAAAAAGAACAACGTATTGTGAGCATTGAGATGCATTTTATGAGTTGGTACTTAAATAGATAATAGTGTCGTCCTGGCATGACCTCATAAGTCGTAACTGATCTTTGAGACAATTGTGTGACGCAGTTGACCATACAACTAGTTCGTTTCAATAACAATGAAATATTTCAACACTAACATAAAAATAGTGTGGTCGAATAACCCACAGAGAATGAAAATACACGTAAAACAGGTATCTATTTGCTTCACAACTCAATTTACATTTATAATGCGAAAAGTTACTTTCAAGTCGAGATTTACAATGCAATAAATGGCAAAATTATCAACCTCACAAGACTAAATCACCATAAAAACGTGAGAAATAAATCTAGTAACATGTTGGCATATAAATTGCTATTTAATTTAACCCAAAATCCTTTACAAGTGAAAAATATAATCAAAAGAAATACCGACTCCTCTTTACGTTGTCCTCTGTCCGTTTCCGTGACATGGGACCTTTTCAAAGTCACTTTTAAGTTGAACATGAGCTAATACTCTTTATCCTTGATGTCAGCTTTAAAGACTTGGATATTATAGAGAAAGATAGTACACTGTTCTGTAACTTTGTTCATTATTTACTTTGAATTTCAACTTTGTTAAACAAAGTCATTAATTTTAGTCACTCTATTCAGTCAACGGCCAACTTAGCAGCAATAACTCATATCTTTTGGAGAACACTTGTCATGTCAGAATCTTAAAGCATAATACACATTTTTCTCATACTTCAACTTACTCTAACTAAACGAATATAAAAAAGCAATTTTCAAAGGATATATTGGACAAAATGGATGTTACTAAAACAAATTTTGTTTATTTAGCTATCCAATACGAGTATCTGTTACAAATTGAAGTAAACAGTATATAAAGGTTCAAAGCAAATACAGTAGGAGGAAATTACAGATGATAGAAAGTATACACAAAAATGGAAATAACCTTCATTACTTATCTCGTGGTACACCCACAAGATAACCTAAAAGAGGCTCTATATTCTGAAGAAAGGTTTCGCACTCATTAACATAAAGTATCCACAAATTTTCTTGTTTAACGTGTGTAATAAATACTAAAACTCATTACCTTAAGATATTTTCTTAGTTGTTGAATATGCGTTGAAATATTTTCTTAGCAGCAGAAAATAGGTCTTTAAATAAATTATGAACAAAATATTTTAATTTTATTTTATAGGCAAGATATTTAACAAAAAAAGGTACTAAGTAACATAAGATACCAATTTATACTCGGTACTAACTCATAACAATACATTGACTCACTTTTGAAAATAATGTTAAAAATGTTTTTTATTTCATTGATGATATACTTTTTAATACACAAATTGAGTTTTATTGCGTTTGTCGTCATCTACCTCTGATCCGTCTTATGATGAAATAATCAGATTCTTATTTTCGTTATGTATTTATTCTTCAATTTTATTGTGTCTTTGTGTAAAATATATTTCACAACAATAAATAAATAAATATTTCGGACATTTTTTTCCAAAATGAATGAAGGTAGAAATTAAAAATTACTAAATTCTCGAGATTCAAAATTTCTAAGAAAAGACACAGTTTCAGTAGTTGGTCATTCTACAGATAGAAGTGAAAATATATAGTGTGAGTAAACAAATCATCCCGTAACTCTTCATAAGAGTTATAAGATAAATAGGGTGATACAAGACGTAGATGATAAATTTGGTATATCCTCTAATCATTACTTATATTATGCAAAAGGAAGTGATCCATTCGTGGTCGAGACGTAGCTACTATGGGAACTACCTATGTTTAGTTAGATAGTAAACTGTGTCAAACGCTTTACTAACGTCTAAAACAATTTTCTTATGATGTTGTGATGACAAGAACACTGTTTCGCAAGTCTTACTAAAAGTTTTATAAATTCAATTATATTTTTTGTCTTACGTTGAAATTCCCTAAGTTAATTTTTTTCTGAGATTTCCGTTCCTAAAATACGTGTAATGTTTTGAGATTGAATTTGTTATATAATTGTAGTTTTATGATTCCATTCTCACGGAAGATACGTTTGGTTTTCCTTGAAGTTATTTTTAAGAATAACATTAAGAAAACTATCAAATTCTTTTATATCTATTGTATGTTAATTAACAAGTTTTTAATTCTGTATAATGATTTTAATTCCTCCATAGTTGGCGGACGTAACGTTACTATTTGTATCTCATATTTTAATAGAATTTATTAATATAATAGAGAAGTTATCTCATCAGATTTTTATTACGACCTTTTACCATTTGCCAGACGTTATTGTTTCGTGTTGCGCTTTTGCAAAATATTATATAGAAGTACAATGACTATATAACCCAAGTTTGAACTCGGAACCTTTTGATCGCCAGTCAAAGCCTTGAGCTATACACCAATTGCAACTTGGTTTTAAACCATTAGCCAGTTCTGATTTGCTTTTGAATGACATTTGAAGGGAGTGCCGTAATATAAGAAAAATTAATAACTTTTGCAACCGTATCTATTGTCTCAAATATTCTCGATACCTATATTATTTGTTCTGTTATATCTAAGGCTCATGTGTGGGTACTTTTTGATACTGTAGTAAGGTATTTTACTAGTTTGTAGTTATGATTTTGCGTACCTTTGTACGCGTCTGTCCAATAATATGAAATAACTAGCTGAAATCCGGGGCTTCGCTTCCGTCGTTCTTTGTTTGGTTTCTGCTTCGCTCCAATTGGCCGTAGCGTGAATTTATTCTTCCTCAATAAATGGGCTATTTAACACTAAATTATTTATTCTAATCGGACCTGTGGTTCCTGAGATTACCACGTACAATCAAACAAATCCGTGTAGTGACGGATTAAGAATACATAATGTCACTACCCCATCTCAACCCATGGGTGTCGTACAAGGCGACTAAGGGAGTAAACTTCTGCAGACAAGAGTACTGCGGGAAAAGGAAAATTTGAAACAAACCCTATACCAACCCGTCTAGCCAGCGTGGTATAGTAGGCTAAATACCCTCCTTTGGAGGAGACCCGCACCCAGCAGTGGGACGTTTATGGGTTGAAATGATGAATCAAACAAACAAAATCTTCAGCTTAATGATATTAATATATAGATAGGATAATATTAAATACTTTGATATGTAGAGCTTTTTAACAATAGGGTTAAAAAGCTCTACATATCAATTATCCTACATTTGCATTATGAGCCACTTATTTGTGATTACTAAAAACAAATTGATGCAATTTCTATGTGAATATCTGTGTGATAGTTGTAGCGGATACCAATGTTAACCCATCTTCTTTATATATATAATTCTTCTGTACGTGTGTTGTCAGTGAACTCCTCCTAAACGGCTGAACCGATTTGAATGAATTTTTGTGTATGTGTTCAAGTGGATTCTAGGATGGTTTAGATTCACAGATAAACCCAACAGATGGCGCTGCAATCGATTGGTATATCATGCAGGACAACGTCTGTCGGGTCCGCTAGTGACTATATAAAATTTTCAACCTTCCTAGCGTAGTGCGTCTGTCTGTGATGATGATGAACTCTTGTTTAATACATTCTGAAATACAAACCTTTTTAGTCTTCGGTACTTATTCGAACATATCTAAATAAACAGATTCGATTGTTTCTATAATAAACTCGTCAAAATGTCTACGCACACAATACACGACAATGTCCTAAAATAACTGACCCAGAATTTGCGGCTGTATTGATATTGCATTATTGTAATATAAATACGACCTTCCTTAAACAGATGCTATCTTGGTTCGTAACTCAAATCGTAACTGACTAATTTCTTGGTTAAATAGAGAAGGCCTTATGAGTATTTATTTATAAAATAAACTTTCTTTAAATGTTTTACTTCATTTAGCTTAGTATGCTGTTTTAATTCTGTACCATTCTGTGATATTTCAAATTGTAGCCAATTGAAATTATAAGTTTTTGGCAATTAAAACTAGTGGGCTGGGTTTCTTGCCAACTTCTTCAAGGCTCAATCTTGTTAGAGAACTGCCCTTAGGAAAATTTGCCGACACCTTTCTTAACTTTGTATGATGTTTATAAGTATTATTGATATTGGCTTTTTATGATTGACTTGTTATTGGCTTTCTGTTAAGCATTCATTTTATTTATCAAGTCAAATATAGCTGAAAGTATCTGGTCTAAATAAAATAAAATAATTCATTATTAACTATTGAAGTAACCCAAGTTGTTCTCAAGGCATCGATTTGAATTCCATGCAAGAAAATGCTTGAAATCTGATGGTATGTAATTTTTAATAAAAACAATATCAAAATCTAAGTGACTAGAAGTCGGTGGGGCTTCGCTTCCGTCGTTTTTTGTTTGGCCACTGCTCAACCTCTATTGATCGTAGCGTGATGAGATATAGCTTAAAGATTTTTTCAAATCGGACCAGTTTCTGAGATATTAGCAAACCAAACAAACATACAACAAATTCTTCAGCTCTATGATATTATTATAGTATAGATTTATCGTTTGTAAACATTTTTCTAAAATCTATATGATGGTATTGTTGGTATAGTCAGACAGATATATCAATGGACTATTGTTTGTTAGCATTGTTTTCGTTCGGCACAGTGAAATTTTTCGTAATGACGTAGACACTTTTGATCTACGATGACACGATGAGTTTATTTAATGAATAGACAATTGTTTCAGTTGGGCGTTCATTAAAAGTTGGGAAAAAAATAAACAATTTTTTTTTGTTACTTTTTCTGGGAATTACAACCACGCAATGTTAGTTGGGTATTAGATTTTTTTTCTTTAAATGTTAATTAAAATACATTGGTTTTCTTTTTGCAGCCTTTATGCTTAGTTTTAAAATAGTGTCAGCAGTAGTTCGTTCTTAAGAAAAGTTATGCTGCGGCGTTGTCGAGCGTTAAGTTTTTTAAAAGTAATTAGTATTCAAGAAAATTCTTTCATTTTTACTTCTTATTTATCCCTCATTCTTAATAAAACATTTTTAATAATGTTTTTGTATACAGCCGCCTTTATTTCATTATTTGAACAATATTTGATTTGTATAATTACTAAACGAAATCCTTCAAATGAACATTTGTTATTCTATACGATTAAATTATGAATAAAAAAGCAGTAAAATCAACAAATTGCGAGAACCTTCTTTCCGTTAACTGGCCTTTTTGTTAGCATCTCTTGACCTTACAGATAAAAACTAAAAGTCTATATTTTTTTTGCTATGACTGTACTTTTTATTGTTTCTCATTAGCCTGGCATTGAAACTTTGGCAATGAATGTTGGTCTAAACGATTTTTAAGTAGGTAGCCACTGTTTCTACAATAAATAATTATTATTTATACATAAGTAAATATTAATATTTACTGTTGTCAATGAGATTATTGAAATAACTTAATTCAATGTTAACTGAACTTCGAAAATTTCCAAACATAGCCCCTTACCAATCTGTCTGGCCAGCGTGGTATAGTAGGCTAAATTCCCTCTACTATCTTTGGACGCGTGCCCAGCAGTGGGACATTTATAGGTTTTAATGATGATGATGAGTGCCTACCACAAATACAGGCTCATAATATGTAAGTATATTATACATACACACACGCAATTCAGTATACTACGCCTTTCTTTAACTGTAGGTGAGAATAAGTAGCTTACCAAACCGTACAACACAAAGCCTATTTATTTATTTAAAAAAATATTCCTGTGTATCGCAGCGGAAATTGTTTAGCTTCAAAATTTCGTCCGGGGGAGGCTTCAAAACTTTTTACTGAGGCCTTTATACCACCTTTGTAGGGAAAATGGTTGCGTGTGGCATTCTGTCAAAAACAAAAATCAACCGAGTTACAACGTAGTGTTTTCCTTTGACGTTGTTGGACGGGTTTAGATGAACTTCGCGTATTTATATGTAACAAAAAGCTGGTCGAAATAATTAGTGTATTAGTTACACTTACATTATGTAATATTTGCATCAATTTGCATGATACAGTTTGATTTAGGCACACTGTAGTGTAATAAAATCTGTAATTCAACTTTAAATCAAACATTTGCGTGTTTTTTTTGCAGTTTCGCAATACTTTTTCTATTTGTATTTTAATTTATACTTTTCATATTTCTGATTTTATCATCTCTCACAATTATTTACAAATTACAATGCATAGAATCTTATCATCATCATGTCAACCCATTAACGTCCCACTGCTGGGCACAGGTCTCCTCCAAAGATTTTTGAGGGAATTTAGCCCACGATACCACGCTTGCCAGACGGGTTGGTAAAGGGTTTGTTTTGAATTTTCCTTTTCTCGCAGTGCTCTTGTCTGCTTAATGTTACTCTCTTAGTCGCCTTTTACGACACCCACGGGTTGAGATGGGGTAGTGACATTATGTATTCTTAATCCGTCACTACATGGATATAGAATTTTTTTCTGACTTGTTTGACTGGCCTGTTGGTCTAGCGGTTAGTGACCCTGACTGCTAAGCCGGAAGTCGTGGGTTCGATCCCCACCCAGGACAAATCTTTGTGTGATGAGCATAAAGGTTTGTTCTGTGTCTGGGTGTAATTTATCTATAATTTGTATGTATTTACAAAAAAAATGTATTTAAGTAGTATATCAGTTGTTTAGTACCCATAACACAAGCAAATATAATTGCTTACTTTGGGACTAGATGGCGCTGTGTGAATGTGGTAGAATATTATTATATTATTATTATAGAATCTTATATTTAATATTAATTATACTCTTTTTACTGATATAATACTTAAATAACTTTTTTTTTTTCGTAAATACATACATATTATAGATACATTACACCCAGAAACAGAACAAATAAATTTTCGAATTCTTCTCGCTGTGGCGGAAATTAGGTGAGGCCTATGTTCAGCAGTGGGCGTCATTGGGCTGATATGATGATGATGATACTCTTTTTAAAATTATTAATAAGCCTTTTAGCAATTTATCAAGACAAATACAGTGTCAGAAAGCATAGCGTTGCGTTACCTAAGTTAAAATATTCATGTAGCTCGTTAACCTAAATGTATTTACCTCCGGTAGTGCTGAGGTGCGCAGCTGTCCGTCATCAACTAATTACACCTCATTACCTAATCTTAAACACGTATGGTAATGTAACAAGGGACACCTTATGGCTCTTCAAATAATATTACCTACCTTTATTACGTTTTTTAGAGCCTTCGTCGCTCAGTGGTTAGTAACCTTGATTGCTGAGACAGAGGTCGTGGGTTCGATTCCCACCCAGTACAAATCTTTGTGTGATGAGCACAATTATTTGTTCTGTTTCTGGGTGTAATGTATCTATAATATGTATGTATTTACGAAAAAAAAAAAGTTATTTAAGTATTATATCAGTTGTTTAGTACCCATAACACAAGCAAATATAATTGCTTACTTTGGGACTAGATGGCGCTGTGTGAATGTGGTAGAATATTATTATTATAAAGAAGTATCCATTGTCTTTGCTATCTTTACTGTGACACACTTTCGAAACTTAAAATTGATACAGCTTGGTAGATATATAAACAGAGTGTGGTACCATGTTTTAAAAATATCGATTACTGAGATATTATTATATATTTTATAAGATTTAGACTTTTTAAACTATATGAGCAATGGGTTATTCCAAGTTTAATTATCCTAATAAACAAGCCATGAATTCTTAATTGAATTATAACCAATGAAATACTACCTACTATCCAAATAGAGTAGACTAATTCAATTGGACCAGGTCCCTGGATATTTCGTCGCGTGTTTTCTAGACCGGCTGCAGAATATAACGAACTAAAAGAATAGGAGGCTGTGCACGTTATGCTATTCTCGTTAGCCTAAATACATGTTCGCGTCCGTCATTGCCTAATTGCGACTCCATGTAATCTTGCTAACACCTTGTGTGACGAGTTTCATTTGTGTTCAAAGTGAGAACTGCATTTTTTGTTTACTTTTTGTATCACAACTCGACTGAGAGTAAACTGACAGTTTACTCGAAATCTTGACTTATTCGATTTTCGAATTGTTGATCATTTTATTTGTTAAATGAAGATTTGGAGTAGTCTTTTCGATACTAACCGATAGACGTTTGGAAAGCCCCTCTAGACAAGTAGCAATCGATTCGATCCAATGATATTGTATGTTAAAAAAGGTGTAGATAGGTTACCTACATAGCGTTCGATCTTTGGAAATGGCACACAAACGCACACATAGATATCGTAATAATGCAATGTCAAAATACCTTCGCCGTCAACGGGACATTGAGATGAAGTTTGCTAATAAGACTATTTTTAGTGTGCCACTTTTCGAGCGCTTATAACCTATCTACACCTTTTTTAACATTCAATATCATTGATTCAATGTCAAATTAGTACATTGATCACGTGACATGTCAATAGGTTATGTCAGAGATGTGTTCAAATATATTGAAGTGACTGAAGCGATTGCCACTTGTCTAGGGGGGCTGAGAGATTACAAACACGTATACTTGCAAAATCGTTTTACAGTTTAATATGAGTATGTTTTTTTTTATATTGTATTACGTATTTTAATCATATTTATTTTTAATTAGCATCATTATTGCGTAAGTACAAGGACATAAAATGGACTCAAACTAGAAACAGTCTCTAGAGTAATAATCATTAAATGTTTGCTGAGCCAGGTTGCGGCCATTTCTATTTGTTTTAGTAATGGCTCTACACTCAGACAAAGGGTTCGCTTGTTCAGCCTATGCCTCGTTTACTATTATGTTTCAGACTAGTGATTTCACTGACTTACTGTCCGTCAAGTTTTGAATAGTGGTTGTTCAGAAGTCTGGGGCTAAATTTATCTAATTGAAAATGTCAACAGTAACTTATTATTTCTTGCGTATGTATCTTAATGGTTTTCGTGTTCATTTAATAACTAGGTAGTCATTTACGATTAAAAATTCATATTATCTTTATTATAATTCCATTTTAATCATTGGCTATTATCTTTTGATACAAGTTCTTGTTAGTAGCAAAAAAAACGGTTATTCGCAAATATCTATTTTGAGCGTTTAGATCAAATAATTTAGTGTTTTGTTTTTGATGTAGACCGTAAATGGTTGAGAATAGGAGTAAGTAATAATATTTATATGTTAAATCACCCGAAGACACCCAAAAAATTGATTAACCCATCTGGAAAAGTATCATCAATCCGGAGAAGTTTCTAGTCCTAATAATATTCTCTCGATCTTGTTATGTTTCTGCTGGTGAGAGAGAATAGAAGACCACAGTGGTGCTTAGTGATTAATAGGATCGGCGTTATATTGGTCTAATATATTGGTATTCATATGTAAACATTATGGTTTCATTACCTTTGCTTGGTAACGCCTATTGACATATAAAAAATCCAAGACATACTCTCAGCGAACAAATAACGGCTCTCAAAATAGAGCTCAAAAAGACTTCAATTATCACACAATAATTGTTTCGCACTCGTGAGATGTGAACGTCAAAAAGTTTTATTGGTATATAATTAATGTCTTTAAAAGCAATTGTAATGTGTAATAAATGTAAAATAATAAATAAGACTGATTTTAGAAAAACTATGACTTTAGTACATGCATCAATGGGGGAGAATGTTGTATATAAATGGGAACCTCTAAAAAAATTTCTTTGTAATTTTAGCAACATATATGTAGTAACTTGTATACAAATAGGTCTGGTTCAAGTTATATTTGAACGCAGCATAATCCCACATAATTGTCCTTCTATAATAAAGCTAAGGGCACAACAATACTACGCTTATTTACATAAATTGCTGGATTCTTTGCTAATAGTATTCGTATCCCAATCGCTTAAAGATTAGGTAGATATTTAAAGAAAATAACAATGCTTAACCTAACGTTTATTGTTATTAAAACGAACAAGATTGCGATGGTAAAAGAAATAGTCTAACTTGGGATTCTTATAAAAACTGACACTTTTTACTTGAAGTTTGCATTGCTCACAGTACCTACTGTGGTTTTCCAATGAGTTCTTATAAATCTCTCTTCTCTATAATAACTTCTTACTATTATTTTATCCAAGTAGTGACAGATTTATCCGTGTAGTGACGGATTAAGAATACATAATGTCACTACCCCATGTCAACGCGTGGTTGTCGTAAAAGGCGACTAAGGGAGGAACCTTTTGCAGACAAGAGTACAGCAAGAAAAGGAAAATTCGAAACAAACCTTAGACCATCCCTTTTGGCCAGCGTGGTATAGTAGGCTAAGTTCCCTCCGCATTCTTTAGAGGAGACCCGTGCCCAGCAGAGCGACGTTTGTGGGTTGAGATAGTGATCATTTAATCTGGTTTATATTATTGAATCAAATCATCGGGTTGTACTTTCTTAGGTAGCTTGATTGCTACTGCTCTAATAGGCAAGACAAATGGATAAAGGTAATTCAATTAAATAGTCATGAAACAGGGATTAGACAGAAAACATCACCGAAATTTCCAGCAAATTGCGATCAGACTACAAAATTGGTCCTGTTTTAGTTCGCAAACAAATGTTAAGCTATTACCGTCACCGGCTGAAAAACGGACAAGGTTGGACGAATTACGCGATTGCAAATGTACGTGTCGCTCGCATTGGTTTCGTAAAATGATTGCGGAGAAGTTACTGTCTATATATCACGCTATCCAGTGTAAGCGAGTTCTTGGGAAAATTATTGTAGGTCCACTTTAGATTGCTTTGGCATTGACTGATTTAGTAGACTGTCTCTAGTTTGAGTCTATTTTTAAACTGGTTGAATGTTGCCCCTGTTTTTGTTCTTAAAAGTTAGCCAAACAATAAAATAACGACTAAAAATAACTTTCTTGTGCCGCAATGTTTGCGTAACTTGCGATTTCACTTGATTTATTTATAAAATGGCATCGCAGTGCTGGCAGCTTATGAAATTCAATTTCCCCTGCTTTCATCACAGCGATCCCTCTCATTGCCCAGGCCTACGAGGGGAATCACTGAATGAGTTGTGGTCTTCAGTGATTCTTAGCTGCAGAGAAGTCTGCAATATTTTCTAATTTGGAAGTTAATTTTCAGTGTGATCTTTGCTATAGTCAACCTTTGCTAAGAATTTAGCATATGATTTTAAATAATTTATGTAAAATTGTAGGTATTTTAAAATCTTATGCAGCTAAATGTAATTTTCGTTTACACCATCCATTTTTTGAATAAAATATTTATTAATTTTTATGTCCAATATTTTAAATAAAATTTTTAAAAACCCTTGGTGAAATCGTGCTTGGTAAATCCTCCATATAAATAGTAACAGAGTATAAATTATGCACAAAATTTGTAAATGTTAGTAGTATCGCTTACACTATCCAACTAGTACATAATTGCTCCACGCCCAACTAGAGCACGTTACGACAGAAGTCACATTACGGCTGCAGTTACTTGTTACCTACATACGCGTACTTAGCGCGTATTGTTCGATCACACGTGTACTGTGATTCTCTATAACCTTATACTCTAATATAATATAGCTGCATATTTTTGTCCCTAAATTATGGATCGAATGACCCACGATTTGCCACCTAAAGTTTTCGTGGAAAAAACCAAAATCCCACTTATTCTTGACCTAAGATTCTCCAAACCGAGAGCCTTAGCAATTTAGTCGTATCCATTGTTATTGTGTTTGGCTGATGCTAAACTAATTCTATAGTCAATATTTATGCTCTGCAATGTTGTTTCTAGACCCACTCACACAAGACAATATTTTGTATGATTCATTTTACGTTGTACATACCTTGAGAGTATAAATTAAAATTGAGACCTAATTGTTTACAATTCAATTCGTTTTGTCTCTAAAAACGTTATATATATGCGTAAGAAGATTATGTTTTTTCTTAGGGTTCAAATTTACCCCGTATTAATTGTAACTTTTACATCAAAGCTACTTTTGGTCGCATTCTGATATGAATTTGGATTAGAAAGAAAAATTGCATATGCAGCATGTCCTAGACAATCAGAACCTGGTTACTTTCGGTTGTCCACACGATAATAATGCAATACCAAATTTTATCAGAATATAATTATGATGAAGTAATCGTTAAAAGCACCCTGGCCCTGTGAGCCGTCTGAACCTAGTGATTACGTTAATTACAAACATCCTATACTCGAATGCATCGTAATAACCTACTTCTATTGGTTTTTGTAAGAGGAAGTCGTTGCAACTGCCGACAGTTGTTTGTTCATTCATTCAATACTATCAAGGTTTTACTTAAACGTAGGTTTAGTAAACCGATCCTTAATAACCGTAGTTTATTTAGAATTACTTCTAATTGAATTCAATTAAAGACCATTTTAATCATCATTTTGCACGAGTAAATACAAAGTGCAAGCGATTGCCACAATATAATCGTTAAATAATTAATAAATTATTGACGCCTCAAGCTATTCATTATATTATTCTTCTCAAACAAAATTGACGACATCAAAGACCGGACAATGAACAAGATCTCGTCTTAAGATCAACTGAGAACAGCCAGCCATTGCTAAAGTCCAACCCCAATATTGCCTTCGGGCAACGCTAAATTAATAATGATTCTGACAAAACAACTTGTTATATAGCCATTCTTCTGGTCCGATGAGCGCTATTAAATGGAAACCATATTATTTGTTGGAGTCGTCGCTTCTTCGTGCAACGGTGCGGACATTTTTCATTTTGTATTGTTGAGAGCGCGTACGGAGAGACTACATAGTAATGTTACGGGATGAGGTTCAAGTAATAAAAGATACGTCTCGGTTCTTTACCAACTTAATATTTACTGCTACGCAAAAAGAAATATAACTGCAGTACGCTGTTACGTAATATTAGGTAATGCCTTCATATAGAAAATACGTTGATGTCTTTGTTTGTTTTTGGACTGCTATTGTAAAGTTGTTTTTATATCAGAACAAAAAGATTCAGTCACGACCTATTCTGTAATGATTATTATTTATACAGTCATATATAAACACAAAAAATGGATGATGGTAAATGGAGGGCTTGAATGTAGTGTAGGCGCACAAAAAATGCAATATAGAGAAACTTTGGAGAAGAGCATGGTTAACATTAAGTAAAATATCAAATAAAACGATACAGTGCTAAATCTAGACTAAAAAACAACTTAATTCTTGAAGAATTTTCCTATAAATAGGTTATCCGATTGCGGTCTCACTCTTGAAAGAAAGATGCCTAAAAGGCTATAGGCATGATAGCTAGGATTATTTGCTCCGAAAAAGATCAGTCTTCCGAAACTATTAACTTTTTCAAATTCGTAACATCACCTACCCATAAACGTCCCACTGCTGGGCACGGATCTCGTCTATGTAGAGAGCTGAGAGGATTTAGGCCATAATCCACACACGCTGGCCCAATGCAGGTTGGTGGATTAGAGATTCACTTTCTTCTAAAGCATGTTTTCAAATTTCCTCACGAAGTTTTACTTACTTCACCGGTTACAGATGGTAAGTCACTTGACTAGTACTTACATTAAATTCCACAACATGAAATCCACATTGGTACTGCCCTGAATCGAACTGGGACAACCTGATTTGTATGCAGACCACTTATCCATTCGACCCCACCGCAATTCATAATTGTATTTAATTATTTTAGAACTGTTGTGACTCGGGCCACACATCAAAGATATAAAAAAACGTATTCATTTTAATTTATCCTCTTGAGGATTTGTCGTGAAACCGCTGTGCGTTGTACTTAGTTGATTTATGTCCTGCTTCAGATGTCTAGACCTTCTGTGACATTTACATTCTGTCAGCCGCCTTAATTTGACTAACAGTCGCGATGAGGGTTACATGATTACTATTTATAAAATCTCTCTATAAACACTGTTATTTTGAGTAGAAGTTGATCCCTCACTGTAACAAAAAACCGATCAAGTGGGAGTCGGACTCGCGCACCGAGGGTTCCGCACCATTATGCAATTCTTTTTATAATTATATTTTTGCTTGGGATTAATAAGGTAAGGTAAATTAACGGGATAGATCAAGGTGTACCAAAGGGGGTGCACTAAAAATGACACATATTTTTTTTTCTAAATAACGAAAAATAGCTCTCAAAATAATAATAGCTCAGCTGTCGCACATAGGTCGGCGGAGCCCGACTGACCTCGCCGTTAGCGCAGTTTTCCTCTTATAATAGCTCGTATCTCGAAAATCTTAATTTATTTATCGTCAGAGAAAGCTGAGAAAATCAGCTGATTTGTGAGTTGGAAGGTCATTGCCCCGAACTTCCAAGGTCACGGAAAGTTCTGTGTTAAGAATAAACCCAAAGTAAATAGGTATTGTTTTCTAATCTCAGGAACAGCTAGATTGAATTTAAAAATCTTTCAGTGTTGGATAGCCTATTTATCGAAGAAGGCTATGTGTTATAGAACATCACGCTACGACTAACAGGAGTTGATTAGTGGCGAAACAAAGATCCACGGTAAGAAAGAGTCGCGCAACAACTAGTAACATAACATAACATCACGCCTTTTTGCCCGAAGGGGTAGGCAGAGGTGTTTCACACCCAGATTTCGCCAGCTATGTTTGGTCCCATGAAATAAGGGCGAGCCTTTTGTCATCAACCAGGAACATTTGTTTACCAAACTCCGGGAAAATCTTAATACTGAAATTTCATGATAGAAAAATCCAATACCATTTTCAACCAACCCGGGAATCGAACCCGGGACCTCTTGCACAGCAGTTGTATACACTTCCCGCTGCGCCACCGAGTCAGTTAGTATCTTTTATAATATAGAATGTAGTATATAGAAAAGCAGACTTCAAAAGACGTTTCAAACTTGAGTTTTGAGAGTCTATTGTTTTGATTTAGAATCAGTCTTGAGGTTCGGTACTTCTTACTTGGTATGAATTACTCTTGAAGTATAACAATGAACACCTAAATCAAATACCTTTGTTAGAAAACATCGACAGAGGGTTTCATTTTTCGTTTTCTCGTACCTCCATGTACCTAGTTAAATTTAAGTTTTTAACTAATGAATACAATTTCATGTTCTTCGGTTTTTGACCGTTCTGCGTTCCCAAGTCCTACAAGGTCGTTAGTCTAGTACAATGCACTGAAATTTATTTTAAAGCTAAATTACAACTTCTTTTCAAAGTATTTGATTTATAACATGAACTTCTTCAAATAAAAAGTGATTTGTCACATCTATGTGTGTTTACTTTCATATAAATAACTTTTATTCCGAGAAGAATAGATATCAGATTCATGCGTCGAACTTAGGACATACATTTTCATTATAAATATCTACCACGTCTAGAGAATTGCGTTTTATTATTGGCGAATGAGTAAGTGAAAGGTATTTGTCAATGGATTTAATTTAATTTTTCTATAGTGGGACAAAAACTGTTTCAAGTTACAATTTTATCAAAGGTACATTAATCTAGAATTAATGAACAACCCATACCCTTGTCCTAAAAGACAGAAAATCAAAAGAGCGCGTCAAAGATAAAAGATATTCAATAAAATTTAATTTCTACCAATGTTTTGTTAGTAGGAATGAAGTTATAGAGATTAGAGTAGGGAAAGCCTTAATTAACTATTTAGAATATGAACTCCTCTATACTGTTAGAACAGTTACTCATCAAATCATTAACATCAATCAAGATATTTTATAACTGACCATCTCTTACTAGTTTTGAATACATCAGATTGGAGCAATCTGTATTTCAAGTACATTTAGCTTCAAGGTATTTACTTATAACTGAAGTCTGCTCTATTTCGTAACTGACTGATGACAACAACCAAAATTTTAATAACTCATAACACTAACAATATCTCCCGAAACTGCTTACATCCGAGATCATTTACTCATAGCGCCATAGCACTTCATTATGAGCATAAATTGGCATGTTAGGCCGCTCAATTTGCGAGGGCCGTTACATTGATGGCCCGATCATCTTGCACCTTATCTTAAAGGCCAGGCCTTTGTGTCGGCACTGCGCATAAATTTGCAAGATGATCGATTTGAGGCCACGTTTTTGTTAGAGCCGACGGGTTAATAGATGAGTTCTTTTATTCTGCTTTAAAAGGTTTGATTTATTGGGAGGGTTGCAGTGGGGGGTTTAATGATCTACTTAGTGGTTTTATATTTGAAAACTTCTTTCTTTATGTCGGAAGTAGCTGATTTGTTAATTTTGGTTTAAAAAGCAGTAATATTCAGACGTTGATACCGTTGGTCATAGCTGCCCTTAAAAAACTTATAGGTATTAGTGTCAATACTCTTTCAGAGCTCAACCTTGTCAGTGAACTGGCTGTAGGCAAATTTGCTGACACCTTATTTTTGGCTTTGTATGACGTTTATAAGTCTCGTGTATGTGATCTATATGAAATAAAAGATTTGCTTACTACAAAACCAGGTTTAAATTAATATAAGGCATTGTTTTATTGTCAAAGTTTTCAATTTAAACCTGGTTTAATACTTAACCCGTTGTAATAAGGGGGTATAAGTTTGAGAAAATATTTACTTTTTAATAATTTGCCGTCATTTTAAGTGCTGTACTTAGAGACGTTAATTATCTTTAAAGTTTATTTAGTAAAAACGTGTGATTCTTAAGTCGATACGCTTAAAGAAGATTATTCAATAAAAAAAATTGTGTTAAAGACAGATTACTGCTAATTGATGTCTTTGAGTGCGGCCGTTAGAGATATGCATTGAAGCTCTTAACCTATTTAGAGAGGATATAGTATCTACGTGGCTATTGTCACGTCTTATAATAATCCATTGTACTATAAACGACAAAGAACTATTAAATTTAATTATGATAGCATTATAGCTGGACCTTTGTTCTATCTATGTAAGGACTGCCTTATGTTATTTTGAGAGAAAGGAAGTTATATCTTCGGCTCACTGCTTTGCCTGTGTGATCCACAGGAACATATTATTCAGATCAATTATTTTATATAAATGCTAAAGAAGCCTTTGTATATTATGAGTTTCATTTAAAAAAAAGACTGGAAAGAAATATCTATGAAACACACAAATATTTTTCTGGTGTTGGAATCGAACCCACGAAACTCCGTACGAAGCAACCATATTAACAGATACGCCACGTTAACAGTTTATTAAAAAAATACTATTGACCAAGTTATCAAATATCGATCAATCGATTTATCGGAAGTAGGTCGAAGGGGGCCTACTCTGAATTTCGACATTCGTTTGGACGATTTTGATATCTCTGTCAAATGTAAGAAAATGTAATATGGCCTTTGTCACTTTCAAACATTTGACAGCACATCAAACCATACATAATTGAATGTCGAAATTCAGAGTAAGCCCCCAGGATTATGATCTGTCTATGGCTCTATTCTGTGGGTTTTATATGGTAATCGTATCATACATGCATCATAACTATCGCGTTTTAACTGTAGTAAAATAATATTAGAACTTCAATACTATTTAAAATTTATTAGCATTTGGACATATATCAGTATCTACTACTAGAAATGGAAATGGACTGGGCATATTGTACGAGGAATTGAGAAATGGAGCCAAACAGTCATGATTTGGTATCCTAGGGATAGGAAAAGAAAACGGGGAAGGCAGTTTAGGAGATGGGAAGACGAAATCAAAACAGTAGCAGGCTCAAAATGGTCGCGGTCTGCCAAGACGAGAGATTGGAAGAAATTGGAAGAGGCCTTTGTCAATACAGACAAACAGATACAGTTGTCGATGTAAAATTAAACTAAAAATGTTTGTAACCAAAGTTATCTGAATTAAAGGCTATTATTATTATTATCTCGCTTTTCTCACGGCTATACTTCTCTCTAAGGTGAGAAGTATACCCGGTCCTTTTGGAAGGCTTACGCGGGGACATAGGTCCAACACGCAGAGGCCCTTAAAGAATTTTAATTTAGAATGGGATAAGACACTTACCGCTGCCATATCACAGCTGCACTATTGTAGTACAATATTATTATTATTATTACTGTATCTACTAAAGTATGTTCATATATCTCTTGAAAAATAGAATTGTAATTTTATACGTCATCAACTCATCTCTTCCCTACACCTCTCTGTACTGCAATACCTCTAAAATATCATTCAACTTCATTTACCTCCCCTGATTGATCTTCGACATTCGATTCGAGCCCTTACCCTACACACAAAAGGTACACAAACCGTTATACTGTCATCAGCGTGCACAAGATAATATAGAAGCTCTCTACCTACCCCGCAGTGATTACAAGGTAATGTTTACTTGAGTGAACAAGGAGGGCGGTGATTTATCCTCACTCCTAATGCAGGTGTCGTTTTAATACTCAATACTCAATACTCAATACGTTTATTGCACACCATAAAGTATTATAGATGTTATTTGTAATTAAGAAACATATTATGGACCCTGTCGGGTAAGGCAAACGTAGGAGAGAGGAGAGCTATCATGCATTAAAATTGTTTAATAAGTAGGTACATAAAATTGAAATGTAATATTCTTATATAAAATTAAATTAAATGTAATATAATTATAATTTTTTTATTTTATCGTATTATTATTTATTTATGATTCTTCATTTTAGGTTTTTATCATTTACATATTCTTTTATACTGTAATATGTTTTATTTATCAATATATTTTTTAGTTTTTGTATAAATTTTGGATTACTTTTTTCGTTTTTGATATATTCTGGAAGTTTATTATATATTTTAATTGACATAGCATGTGGGCCTGTAGAATGCATGGCTAATTTAGATGTTGGGAGGTTAAGTCTATTTTTGTGACGTAGGGAATATTTCGTTTGTTTGTCTTCTCTTTTACTGTATAATTCTGGGTGATTGCGGACAAATTTGCAAATTTCCAAAATGTAAATGCAGGGCAGGGTTAGTATTTTATATTTCTTAAAATGGGGTTTACAGCTTTCAGTTTCATCTATATTTACTAATATTCTAATCAATTTTTTTTGAAGAGTGAGTAGGTTAGGTGCATCTGTACTATTTCCCCAAAGAATAATTTAGGTTCAGATGATATGATTAGCCATCTGTACTTGGAGATATCACGTTGGGTGTTTGGTTGGCTACCAATTCGAGGACTTAACTGTCGCATATTCAATTCAATTCTTTATTCAGTAACAATTTTTACATTGTGTCTGAAGTAAATACTTAATAAATAATAATATTTACAATTAATTAATCATTATTCTAAATTGCAACAAAACCAAAGATGACAATTTAATTTAAGCACCACACACATATCCGGTTATCTTATCTATATCCGTGTAATGACGGATTAAGAATACAAAATGTCACTACCCCATCTCAACCCGTGGGGGTCGTAAAAGGTGACTAAGGGAGTAACCTAAGCAGACCATGGCACTGCGAGAAAAGGAAAATTCGAAATAAAACCCTATACCAACTTGTAAAAAAAAATTTAAAAATAATATATTCTTAATATGACTAATAAAAAACGACTGACTTTATAAATAACTATGCACTTAAAAATATTAGTAGTCATATTATATTGTAAATCAAATAAAATAAAATTTACAAATCACAGAGACGAATTCGCATTAAAATAAAATTTACAAAATAGAAGTATTGTAAGTATTTGTACTTGAATACAAACTACAATTTCATGGGCAATAAATATAACATACACAATAAAAATCAACAATCGTAAGAAAATCTCAAATCTCCATAAATAACTCGAGATCGTTTCACAAAAGAGTGGGATGATCACAGATATCGAGCTGAACGCCCTCTATTTAATCCCATTATCCGCCCGCGTTAAGGACATTACAAGAAAATACGTTTTAATACCGAATTCACATCTATTTAACCTGTCAGCCTTAAATGTAAGGCTTTGCAGGGTTATAAGCGTAGCGGGCGTTTAATAATATAATACAAACTAACTGTTGGCTGGCGCTTTGCTCCCGTCGATCTTTTTTTAGCCACGCTCAGCTCGTATTGGTTATCATCATTTCAACCCGTTGCCCCAGTTGCAGTTGCCCCACAGGAAAGGCTGTCCAGTTATTAAATAATGTTTTAAATTCTAATCTAGGTGCAGACGTATTTATTGATAGCGTAAGGGTAATGGCCAGGAAAGGATACTGTGCCTTAAGTTTTGAATTTATTGTTGTCATTGTTTTATTTTATTTTATGTATCTTTTGAATTTCATTAATGTTGCTAGCAATAATTTAAATATTATTTTTGTTAATTAATTAAGATAGTATAGCATATAAGCGATTTGGAGTAGGTATACTGTAAGCTTATACTGCTCTATGTATAAATAAATAAATAAACCCATAAACGTCCCACTGCTGGGCATGGGTCTCCTCCAAAAAATGTGGAAGGAACTGCGAAAAGCTGGCCTGACGGGTTGGTATAGGGTTTGTTTCCAATTTTCCTTCTCTCGCAGTGCTCATGTCTAAAATGTCTGCATAAGGTTACTTCCCTTTGTCGCTTTTTACGACACCCACGGGTTGAGATAGGGTAGTGGCATTATGTACCTATTAATCCGTCACTACACGGAGTATGTTTATAACGTGATGTGCCTTCATTAAAATAATTTTTCAATTCGGCTCAGTAGTTTCTGAGACCGCCTTGAACCAAACAAACATTTCGCCTTTTTAATATTAGTATAAATATAGATAAACAATAGCCAATGTCGGAACACTTGTGTCGCAACTATCGTGGTAACTTGTTTGCGTGATTAATGACGATAAAGTTTACATACGTTAATATAGCGTTACAAGATAAATTTAAGACTCGCGACATGCAATCAATAGCTATTCAACTGTAGTTGCGCATTTTTAAACACTTTATTTAATAAAGTTATAATCAAGGTATAATAAAAAATCTTACCAGGTCCAACACTTGAATTGCAGAAATTGAAGGCTGCTTTTTGATGCATTCCTCGAACAGCACCCAGTCGAATAGCACCTGCGCGAATCGCACCTAACATATTCCTCGAAGAGCACCTACTAATATGTGTGTGTGCGATTCGCGTAGGTGCTTTTCGACTGGGTGTTGCTCGAGGAATGGATCTGCTTTTTAAGGGTAGGTTGGACTGGGGTTTTTATACAGTGGAGGCACTTTTCTGTGGTCAAGATATCCTACTACCTACTGTTATCCTATTGAACACGTAAGTCTATAGTCATATAAAACCGACAATTTAAATGCATTCTTAATTTTAAGCAAATAGCTTGCATTTTCATTTACCTGTGGCAGTAGCTTTGGCAGTGATAAGGTTAAATCGTTACTCCATTAACATCTTGAACACGTTTCTTCTTCAAACTGACACTATAAATGGGGTCTTATTTTTAAAAAATATATACGTTGTATTTTTATTTACTAGTAATAGTTGCTTAAATAGCATATTGTAATTGCTTTACGTTACTGACAGTAAATACATAATAATATATAATGTTGCTAGCTTCTGCCAGCGGCTCCACACGCATGTTATTATATCAGTTAAAAAATAGCCTATGCGCTATTCTAAACTACAATCTATTTGCAATATTTCCTACAGATCCTTTCACCAGTTATACCGTGATTGTATAGCAAACATCCATGTATCCATGTATTATTTAAGTAATATATCAGTTGTTTAGTACCCATAACACAAGCAAATATAATTGCTTACTTTTTACTTTGCTGTGTAAATGTGGTAGAATATTATTATATTATTCATCCTTCTAAACTTTTCCATGTATAATATTAGTAGGACTGAGGTACAAACGCGATTCCTATATATCTTTCCGCAACCTAATCCCGCGTTGGTGTGACGCGTATTAACAATACCGTCACGAGCTGAGCCCTTAAGTGGCGGGTAACGTAAATACGTAAGGTTAAACACGACTTGTGCACTCGCAAATATATGAGGACTCAAATTTACTTGTTTAGGAACGTTCCGCGCGTTTTAATTAAGATTCCGAATGATATCTGCCAGAAATTGTTCAGTGGATATGAGTTGAGCTCTCTACCAACTGATATTCGTTTTTAGACGAGTTGAAACGTTGCTGGAATTTAACACAGATTTCCGTATTGAAGTTGAAATGTATACTGTTTGGAATTCTACATCTCTAGAATTTAGATTGCTATGAAATTCAAATGTGGTGGAATATCTTAATTTACTTTAATATCGTTTTGGTATAAACGGAATCTAAACAGTGTGCTTGTAAATTAAACATTACCTACGCAAGAGGTTAACTAAAGAAAATAAAGACATTTCTTCGAATAAAAATCTTACTAGTTCTACGACTGTTTTGAAAGGAAAGCTAAAATAATTGAAATCGTTCATAACCCAAGGGAGTAAGTTGAATAAAAATGAGAGAAGATTAAGACTTCGTTGAAATTGAAATGTATTCTATGTTACTTTTAATAACATACATTTACAAGTAATAAGTATATTAAGTATGCATACTACGATAATTCAATTCAATTCAATTCAATTTATTTAAAATTGCGAAATATGGGTAACAAATGGTCTTATATTAATATAAAGGCATCTCCACATTCTACTTTTCAGCATGCAATAAAAATTAGTTACAAATCAATAAAAATGTAAATTAAATAATTAAATAAAATAATTAAACCACATAATGTCAAGGAATATTAATTGTCAATATATTAATAATTACCAAATATAAAAGCAAGCTTATGTCAAAGTCATTAGTACAATACAGTAGTCAACAAAATATAAATTTAACAAAATCATAGATAGTTTTACTCTATTATTTTATCTTCTAGATATTCCTTGACAGAGTAGTACGCTTTTTTCAATAATAACATTTTTACAATTTTCTTAAATTCATCAAAATTTACAATTTTTAGGACTGTATTTGGTAAATGATTATATAAACGAGGAGCCATACAAATGATGCTCTTATTCACTAAAGCTGTATTATTGTTTGGACAACGAATTTTCTTGCTATGTCTACCACTATTATACATTTCAAATAAATTTAGATTTTTCTTTACAAATAACACTACTTCAAAAATATAAATACAGGGTAGGGTAAGTAAGTTTAGCTCTAGGAAAAATGGCTTACAGCTATCAGTCTGCTTTAATTTACATATGGCTCTAATGCATTTCTTTTGCGCTTTAAATGCCGCTTCCTTGTCAGTAGAGTTGCCCCAGAACATAACACCGTATCGTAGGAGAGGTGTAACATGGCCATGATACGCCATTAGGACAGTTGGTTTATCCAGAGTTTTTGACAAATTAAACAGAGCATAAGAAAATTTATGTAGTTTTGAACATAGCTGTTCCACATGAGATACCCAATTCAAACCAGCGTCAATATTTAATCCTAGGAATTTGGTCTGGTTTACTTCTTCAATTTTATGTCCTAAATACGTTATGTCAATGTCTGTTAAATAATTAATTCTATTTCTAAATGTCATAATATTCGTTTTACCAAGATTAATTTTTAAATTATTTGATGTCAACCAATTAATAATGTCTGATAAAGTTTTATTAATGTCATGCTGTAATGATATATTATTGTTTCCTGAGAAAATAACAGTACTATCATCAGCGAATAAAATAGACCTATGTTTTATTGTTTGTGGTAGGTCATTTATATAAATTATAAATAAAAGGGGGCCTAACACACTGCCTTGGGGTACAGAAAACACTGTCTTCTTATATTCTGATGAATAAACAGTGAGTTTCTTAGTGTTCGGACATAATCTGAAAATTTGGGTCTGTTGCATTCTATTAGTGAGGTAAGACTTTATAAGTTCCAGAACGTTGCCGCGAATACCATATGCATATAATTTATTAACTAATATCTCGTGATCTACATAGTCAAATGCTCTTGTTAGGTCCATATACAGAGCACATGACTGATAGCCCTTACTCATATTATTATAAATTGTGGAGAGAAAGCTGTAGATTGCCATATTTATGCATTTATTTTTCCTGAAGCCGACTTGTTCCTCACAAAATAGGTTGTTGGCTTCAAAAAAATTGTATAAACTATCATGTATGGCCTTTTCAAATATCTTTGAAAGTACAGGTACCAGTGCTATGGGACGGTAACAACTCATATTTTGACTGTCATTTTTTTTAAATAATGGTTTTATTATAGTATATTTTAGTTTGTCCGGGAATGCTCCATGCGATATACACGAATTTATTATATGGCTTAATATATAAGACAATTTGTGTGCCACATGTTTTATAATTTCTGTGGTAATATCGTCGTAGCCAGTACTATATGTATTTTTTAGATTTTTTATAATTTTGTTAATGTCATGTGGTGTTGTCGGTTGCATAAATATTGATTTATGGTAGTTGGGAATATTAATTGGGGAGTGATTGGGAGTAAGCTTTGTTACTTGCTCAATGTAAAAATTATTAAAACAGTTTGCTATCAGTTGTGGTTCCGTAATTAGATCACCATCGACACATATTTTTTGAATTTCATCTTTCGGTATCAATAGTTTATTATTATTGATGATATTCCATGTAGCCTTACACTTATTTCTAGCAGTATTTATATAGTGCATATTGTGCGACTTTTGCGTTAATTTAATTATTTTATTGAGTCTAGTTGCATGTTTCTTGTAACGTGACCTATTAGATGCAGTTCGGTTTTTCCTATACTCCCATAGTAGCTGTCTTTTACGTTTACAGCATACTTTGATTCCTTTGGTAATCCATTTTGGTTTTGTTCTGGTAAATACTTTTATAAGAATCTTAGGAAAACATAAGTCATAAAATAAACGAAATTGCTCATAAAATACATCAAAAGATATGTTAGGATCTTCGCTCTCAAAAACATCTATGAAGCTAAGGGCGTTTATACAGTTTGAGAATTTATTTATGTTATCCACACTATAGTGTCGCTTTTCGGTGTACCAGTATTTAAGTCTGCAATTTTGTTTTACGGGACATGTCAATAATTGAGCTGTATGGTCTGATAAATTTAATTCAATTACTTCAGCTTTGCACCCTATTATATTATATGCAAAATTATCAATACAGGTGCCGCTTAGTATACGTGTAGGTTTTTTAATACCAAGTTTAAGATGATAACCCTGCATTAGATGGACAAAATCATTAGATACATTACTCTTAGTTAAAATATTAATGTTAAAATCTCCACACAGAATTATTTTTTTTTTAGAGTAGCAAAATGCCATCAGTAACTGATTAAGCTTAAAAAAGAACTTATTAAATGCTTCAGTTGACTGTTTGGGCGGTCTGTATATACACACTATGTATATTTGGTAATCTACCAACTCTATTCCTGAACACTCTATTAGGTTTTCGATAGAATATTTGTACATATTATGGATAGGCACAAAATTTATTGAGTTATGTACCATAATACAAGATCCACCGTGACGGGTATTCCTCGTAAAAGCAAAACCCAGTCTATAATTTGGTAATCTTAGGAGACTTACGTCACTACTTATCAAATTATGCTCTGTAATGCATAATATGTCTATATTCTTTTGTTCAGTATTTAGATTTTCAAGACTTATTGTTAACAGATCGGATTTGGACATAAGGCCGTTTATATTTTGATGGAGCACATTAATTTGTTGATAGCAGAAAAAACTTATTAGACTGAAATGAGTTGGGTATTTCATTAGTATTTTCTATGATTTGGGGATCTTCATTAACAACACTTAGAGACTGATCCTTTTCAGTCTGAGTCTCCCTGTCTACAAATTTCGGTAATTCATGTTCTAGGTTGTCAGTTTTGTATCTACAAAAATAGTCAAATGTATGTAATTTATAGTCAATGTGTAGAATTTCTTTAAGCAGAATGCGACATTTGTGAAGAGCAAAGTAAATACGTCCGGGTACAAATCTGGAGTAGTCCATATCAACAAACGTAACATAATCAAATTTCATACAAATAAGTTTTATCTCATAATTCAGTTTACGCTCATTCAAAAACCTATTATATGGTACCTCAGAGACAATAATATTTGTATTGTTACAATAAGCTAAAAATTGACGGAGAGAAAATAATAGTTTATCCGGGCATTTATCATGAATACCACCTAGAATGATAATGGCATCTTCTTTAGTTAGTTCTTTTATTTCTGAATATAGTAACTGTAACACTTCACATAACGGTGCTCCAGGTTTTCGGTAAGACACAACAAGAAACTTGTCTCCTAATAGTTTTTGCAGTATGGTTTGTATTTGGCGTCCGTGGTAATCTCCCAAAATAATTATTTTCCTTTTATTTTGTACTTTATCTTCACTCGCAGATACTGCAGTAGTGGTAACCTTGTAATTCAGTGAAGGGGCAAGGGATGGTTCAGTTTCTTGTTCATATTGTACTTGTTTAGAACTATGTTTTTGTTTAATGTGGCTGTTAGTAGCCGGTGAGATGAAATTTACTTTGTCAATTGTTTTTTGCTCATGTAGTGGTGTTTTGTTTATTAAATTCTGTCCGCTTATTCTTTTAGGCGTACTATCACAATTGTCGATATCAGATCCTTCTCCATTAGATATAGTAGTCATAGTTATTGTACGCAGTTGCTCTTTTGTTGTCGTGGGCGTGAAATTTCTATCCAAACATTTCTTTTTACGTTTGCGTCCCGAAATCGGAGTCATTTTTATAATATCTGTGGTGTTAATTTTTTTATATGTTTCTATTAGATTTATGCATTTTTGGAGTTCAGTTTTTAGTTTATAATTTTCAGCATGCAAGTTGTCTATTTCGGCGTGAGCGCTTTCGATTGTATTTGACATTTCTTGTATTTTCTCCTGGAAGTCTGTTACAGTTTGGCTGATATTATGTGGTGAATCTTGTAGACTCAGCATGGTTGTGTCAAATAGTGTCGTATTATCATTGTTAGACAAGTTATTAAGTGAACTTGATCTATGCTTTCGAAAAGTAACGTTGTCATCCATGATTTGGAAAAGCGCCACCTGTTGTTGAACCCAGGAAATCACTAGCGAGATCGATTTCTAAAGTACCTCGCTTTGTAATGTAGCTATTCGGCGCTAGGTGGCAGTGTCCTCATTTTATATTATTCTGGTAACTTCGCTACTCCCCGCAGATGCGCTGATCAATATGTAATGTCATAAATTCAAACAAGTTTTTTCCATAACGGTTGTTTTTATTAAATATTTAGTAACTTTATCTAAATTTTTGTTATTATGTTAATTAGTCAGGTGAAAATATAGCGTACCTTTGTTATCTATGTCTGAGTTCCAATATAAGTGCATTTAACAGTTGTTTCGTTGTTTTAATTCCAATAAATGTACTTCACAGTTGTTCCATTGTTTTTGTAGCTATTTGCACAAAGTTCTTAGAGATAACACTTTCACATAGAAATTGTACGGTTATTAAATTAATATGATGTTCGTATGCACAAATACTTCACAATAAATATTTTTAAAACAAATAAATAATCACTCCGACATAGAATCCGTGTTTACGAGATGACAGCGCCATCTAGTACAAAACAATAATACAATATGGTACTAACTTATTTATACAAATCATATTTTTTCTTTTATTCTCCTATTGTTGGGCATCCTCTCCTATATCCACATGTGTGAATGATCGTCATATACTTAAAGATAATAAAAATTTGACTTTAAATTACATACATATACATATAGATCACGCCTCTTTCCCAACAGAGGGGTAGGCAAATTACAACAATTTTACAAATCTTTACTTATCTATACAAATATTATAAAACTAGTTTGTTTGTTTAGTTGAACGCTAGGATCTCAAGAACGATTTGAAAAAATCTTTTAGTGTTGTATAGCCTGTTTATTGAAGAAGGTTAATAAGTTATATAACGTTACGCTGGGGCTAATAGAAGTTGAGCAGTGGCCAAATAAACGATGGGAATCAAGCCCCGCGGGTCTTCTAGTAATATTATAAAGCTAAAAATTTTTTTGTTTGCAATGTAGCATTTACATATTTATTTATATATTCTTTATTGTACACCACGTAAACATTAAATACAGATCTATATCTGTATTTAATGTTTACGTGGTGAAAAAGGGTACAAAATGTAGGCACATAATAATAAATTGAAAACTGAATAGAATCTAGCATTAAAGGTTTGAATGTAGTGTTATTGGTTGTTTAAATAAATATTTCCATCAAAATAAATGGGCAGTGGTAGCCCTGAGCACTTTAAACTCACTGACATCAGAAGATCTCTGACCTCAGTAACCTGTCAGGAGTGTTGTATGTACACAGAGGGTTACAGCACAACTGACATGAAAAATGTACGTCTGAAAAAGAAAAGCGAACGAGTTCAACTCACTCACACTCGGTCAGGATATCGTATTATATAATATAATATTATGGATACGAAAGAGGATGAATTTATGTTTGTAACACGACTGAAAGGATCTGTCAAACAAACAAATTCTTCAGCTTTATAATATTAATATAGACTATTATATATAGATAAATCTTCACTAAGATTTCAAAATACTAAAGTAATAGGTTCGTTTGTAACGCTTTCACACTTAATCTACTTAATTTGTTTATTTATTAATAGGATAACTTACAAAACATACACTTTGGAAAGGATCACACAATGTTCTGAGTGGCTCAAGCAATAGTGCTGTTTCAATTACAAGTTGCCACGACATGCATTAAAGTTAACAAGGTATATGAGCAAACAATGTTATTGAAATATTTTTTAAGAAACAACTAATTTTATGTTGGTACCAAATAACTTATTAATTGGAGTAAAAACAATATATATTCTATGTCAAATCTATTACATCGGCTGTTTAGACAATTAAGTATTCATAGCGGAAACAAAATAAGGAACAGAGTAGTAGATTGTAAACAATAATAATTTTAGACCAACAGACTTTCATGAAATTTCACAAAGAGATAATTTAAAACTTGACGCTACTTTTTACCAACAACCGATACCACGCAAGCGAAGCCGCGGGCGAAAGCGAAAGCTGCTATAAATGTTAAAAAATAATGTGAAAGATACAAATAAGATGTAATAGTTTGTCAAGAACTACTTTACTTTTGTAAGTTTCCACCTTTTTGTTCTGCAAATAGGTAACCCAGAAAAACGTCTAATTTATACTAATATTATTAAGCTAAAGAGTTTGTTTGTTTGAACGCTAGTATCTCTGGAACTACTGATCCGATTTGAAAAATTATTTTAGTATCAGATAGCCCATTTATCGAGGAAGGTTATAACATCACGCTACGGGTAATAGGAGCTGAGCAGTAGCCAAGCAAAAGCGACGGGAGCGAAACCCCGCGCTACTTCTAGTTTATTATATTTTCGAAATAGAATTCATTATAAATTTTAATTCACCCGTTTATAAGAATCCTCAACTGAAAATTTAAATAAGTTATCATGAAATACCCCACCTTAGAATGTCACCTAAACTTCTCCGCTCTCTGAAGTCAAACAGAGCTCAAGTAAACACCACATGTTTATACATGATGTTCATATTCAAATTCGTTATTGTAAAATGCAAATTGTGCCCCGGCAATATTAGTTGCGCGCATGGTTAGGGCAAATTGAGGCTGAGACTAACCGCCTTGTAGGTAATGGAATCTGATCATGTTATGCGAATATGATTTCCGATGCGAGTAGAATCGATGTTTGGCAGTTGATATAATTACTTGATGCCTTAGCAGCAATTATATAGAAAATTTAATCAAGTAGTTAAGTTTATGTTCAATATTCCAGAAAAATGGCGTGAACAAAGTTTAATAGTACAGACATTGTAACAAAATAAATAAAATTCGGTCGGTAAAGGTCTCCTCCAAAGAATGTGAAAGGTATTTAGCCTACTATACTACGCTGGCCAGACGGGTTGGTTTAGGGTTGACCCGCGCCCAGCAGTGGGATGTTGATGAGTTGAAATGATTATGAAATATTACAAGTGAAATATCTAAAAAAAGTTAGTAATAAACAACGTACTATAAGTTGTAATATAGTGAAATTCATTCATCAAAACATATTTAAAATAAGCCTATGTTCAAATGAAGCTTTCTCGTTACCTACAACTTACCTAACAAGGAACAACAAAAGATATTTAAAAGATCCCCATGGCCTTTTTCACAGGGTAATGTGAATTCTTTCACCGACACGTTGGTTACGAGTCGAATAGAATGAAAACATTCCAACAAACAAAAGCGACGAGTGTCCTCTTAAAACTATAAAAATACAACATCAAAGGGAAACACCACATACATTTGTTTAATTTTTGTTTCGGAGCTTTTCTCGTGTTTCTTTTGAATTTAAAAAGAGTTTTTATTATTTGATTTTACCATAGCACGGCATTAGCATTTATATATATTATAAATATTTAATATAGCAATACTTATGAATTGTAGGCACTTGATATTATTATCTTTTTGTGTCTTAATTTGTAATCAGTGAATTTTCAATTTAATCAGATTATATTATTATTACGTATATTATGTACCATTTTTTTTCTTACCTAAACTTATAATTATAGAGTATGTTTTTCCTCTTACGGCAATTACGAAGCGCTATACGTGTTATGAATTCTCGTCTTCATTTATTATATAAAAATTACTCGCAATCTGAACCTCGAAAAAAATGGTCGATGAAAAGCATTCTCGTGGTAGAACATCCAATCGATAGTCAGAGATAAAGCAATTTACGGTCTATCCGTGCCCACTGTCCTCGAATATCCGAAGACAGAACCGCGTGGAATACCCTGAGGACCTCCCAAAATGGACGCGACCTTCAGAAATGAAGGAAATCAACTGTGTAGAGTCCACAATGTGATCAACAATGAATATGCGAAAAACTTTATAATTTCCCTTTACATAATGTAGCGATCAGCTGACTGATTACGGAACGAACTAAACTTTTTCTAATACAAATTAACTTTTTATTCCACTTATTTCCTTCCATTTTTTACCAAACGCTACCATTGTTGTTTTTTACGTCTTAGTTTTTGTCGCTAAACAACATCGTTTTGCTAACAAGTTATATAAGGTGTTATTTTAATATGAAGCTTGCAAAACAATGCATACTATATTTTTAACCTCAACAAAAATTCGACGTCTTCTTCTTAGATGCACAATCACAATATCTTCCATAAATCGGTAATCCTTTAGTACCCTCTCATAGGCTAAGGTAACCGCTTACCATCAGGCGGACCGTATGTCTGTTTGCCACCGTCTGTAGGATCAAGGATCTCGTTACTCCCGAGCCAGGGCTGCAGATTTTTGTTAGGGTATTATAGCGTCAGAACGAATTCAGCGTGCCTCAAATACCTACTCAACCACCTCCTGATTACAGAAAGTAGCGTCAATAATGCGCAAAGTAAGGGGAAGCACCAACAGCATCTTGAGGGTATTTGCAGAGAGGTGGGATGGGCCTGCCATGGGTAGGTTCATCAAGCTCCACGTCTTACAGGGGGCTTGGTGAGGCTGCTTATGGTAGGGTTTTGTATTAGGTTAGGTACTTACTAACACAGTTTTCAGAAATGTAACTAACAAACTAAGAACCACCTAAGCTTTTAGATTACCCGTCGTTCTAATATCATATATCACCGTTTGCATATCAATATACTCTCAGAGCTAATATATATTAACACAGCTACTGTCAGTTAGCGCGGTAATTGAGCACATGCCTGACATTTATCGATTCTGCTATAATATGTGGCATCCCTTAATGTTATTGGATTAAGTTATGTATTTCAAATATCTAATACCTATGTGTATACCTATAGGTATCCCTAATTCGCCACTACACGGACGAGTATATACCTACTCATATATAACTTTCTCTGCTGACCCCCGGCGCCGGTGTCCCGGATAGTTTCATACATCAGGGGCCATTCATCATTTATCATCAAGCCATTAAGTCCCACTGCTGGGATCGGGTCTCCTCTCCTCTATCTAGAGAGCTGAGAGGGTTTAGGCCATAATCCACTCATGCTGGCCTAGTGCGGGTTGGTGGATCAGAGATACTCATAGAATTACTTCTAGTGTATGTGTGTTTCCTCACGATGTTTTCCTTCACCGTTAGCAGATGATAAGTCACTTGACTAGTACATATAAATTCCACAAAGTGGAATCCAAAGGTACTGCCGGTGGGGATCGAACTTGGACCACGTGATTTGCTCGCCGGTCCCTTATCCATTCAGCCACCATCGCCTTACACCAGGGGTATTCCGTACGAATCAATTGAACCAAAATCGTGCAAATCGCACTATATTTGGACACTACGGATACTGAAACAAATTTACTTAATACATTCCCAATATAAGAGAGAATATACATCAGTTTTTGAAAATATGGTTCCTGTTGTGGTAATTCTACACTCAAATATGTCACTGTTGGTGCTTACACTATAACTTTACGTTTATAAACTACGAATACAAATGATTGGCCTGTTGGTCTAGTGGTTACTGACCCTGACTGCTAAGCCGGAATTCGTGGGTTCGATTCCCACCCAAGACAAATCTTTGTGTGATGAGCAAGATTGTTTGTCCGGTGTCTGTGTTTAATTAATCTATAATACTCGTACGAAGGTATGGTTTACAAAAAAAATATGTATTTAAGTAGTATATATAACAGTTGTGTAGTACCCATAACACAAGCAAATATAATTGCTTAATTTGGGACTAGATGGCGCTGTGTGAATGTGTAATTTTATTGAATTTGATTTAGTAGGTATGGTGTTTTGGTTCTGTACCTTTCTGTGATATTTAAAACTGTAACCAATTAAAATTGTAACAACTATGGCGATTATAAAGAGTGGCCTGAGTTTCTTGCCAAGTTCTTCTCAGAGCTCAACCTTGTCAGTGAACTGGCCGTAGGCAAATTTACTGACACCTTTTTTTGGCTTTGTATGACGTTCATAAGTATCATGTATGTTATCTAAATGAAATAAAAAGATTTGTCTTTGACTTTGAATGTTGTAAAATATTATTATTATGATAACTTTACGTTTCTCCTAATAAGTACACTACAAGCAAAAATATACAACTTCAATAATATCTTTTGTTCCCTCTCCATCATACACTTGCGACATCGAGCCTCGTGTTTCTCTATATAATATTGAACACAACTGTCCCACAGGATGTTCCCATTGCCACATATTTGTTCCTTTATGATCTCCAATACAGTAGAAATCCCTCAGCTATTGTTAACTAATCCTATCTCTTCCATATCACGGCATATGTCATACGTGTGACAGAGACAGAAAGGGTGAAATTGGTACGCGTAATATGATATTATTAAGAGGCTGGATAACCTGAGATATATTGATTTATTGTGTAGATTCGTTGTAATGCCGTATAATGAAATATGTCATGAACAGAACAGATTGTGTTACTGTGTCGTAATGGATAAGTTACGTTGTGAAATTATTGTTACATTCGCTTTTGTTGTTAAGGATTGAGTTGTGATTAAGTTTTCGTAAGATAATATGCTTCATTTGTATGTTAAATGATTTCACTAGATATACATAATATACGCTTTTGTTTAGAAGCGATGCCTTTCATGATATCATCATCATCATAATATGTATGTATTTACAAAAAAAAAGTATTTAAGTAGTATATCAGTTGTTTAGTACCCATAACATAAGCAAATATAATTGCTTACTGTGGGACTAGATGGCGCTGTGTGAATGTGGTAGAATATTATTATTATTATTATTATTATTATCATCATATCAGCCCAATGACGTCCACTGTTGAACATAGGCCTCACCTAATTTCCGATATAAATGATAATATATAAATATATTAATGATTTTTCATGATGTAATTGGGTATAAATTGTAGTACGTCGCATAAATGTTGACGGACAACGGAGTGGTCCTATAAGAGTTCCTTTTTTTCCTTTTGAGGTACGGAACCCTAAATTATAAAAAAAAAATGCATAATCGTACGGAATCCTTGGTGCGCGAGTCCAACTCGCATTTGGTTGGTTTTTTTTAAAGACAACGCCTGCGCAACTAACCCTGTGTCACGGGAGACTTTACAAACATACAATTAACAGATATACACCCAGACACGAAACAAAAATCTATGAATCTCACAAATATTTTCCTCTTGTGGGGTTCGAACCCACATCAATGTTAGTAGCAAAGTGATCATCTTAACCCCTGCGCCACGGAACAGACATTTAGTTGTTGGACATGAGATTTCTGAATACAGCGTTTTGTGTGTAGAACCTATTCTATAAATAGTGTAATTTAAAAAGTCCTATAGGTCCTTATGTAACAAATATAGTTTAAATTGATGATGATTAAATTAATTTATTTGACAAGTTATTTCAAGAGGCATACCTTATTAGAATAGTTCGTTTAGTAACAATTTTCATTTATTTATTTAATGGCAAGTGAAAATTTTAATTGGTATGTAAATTCTAGGCTTTGAGCTTGACTTAATTAGTGAAAATTTTGCCCTGTGTTGATATTTTTCGCTTTAGAAAATTTAAAGTTTTAATTAAGTTTTTAATTGACACAGTAGTCAGCGTATTATTTAGATATAATTATGTGATCTCTCATTTAGCAATTTTATATAAATTTGTATATCTTTTTTAGATATTTATTTAGAAAACCAACAGCATATACGAGATAGGATAGATAGGTAATATACTGACATTAACAAACATGGCTACATAAAATTTTAATTGTCATCTTGAATCATTTGACAGCACTATCGTATCCAACTAAGCCCATGTTAGTAGTCATTTCAATCACTTATTGTTAAATATCAATTTGCAATGTTAGAAACACATCCTTTGAAGACATATTAAAATGTTGATATGACTAACTACTCATTAATTAAGCAGTCCTACTGCCCAGTGATGTGAATTTAAATCGGACGAAACATTTTTACAGACACCAAGAAAATGGCGAGATATTTTATAAATTTACCTCGTCTTATTTATAAAAAAATCTTTATTCTCACAAATTACACGCTTCTTAGGATAGAATTTCCTTTCTTAATTAAACCGCAACCACCAAAATTGCTAAAACAATTTTCCAAAATGAATATCAACCAATATTCGTTATAGCTTTACAGATCATTTAGTCTAATCTACACGGAGTCGGAGGCATTCATAATATTCGTGTTTCAAAATAATTATCGTCCGAACTCCAATGTCTATTAAAACAGTCTGAAATAATGTTTCATTCGAAAACTTTGGGGGCTTATAAAACTTTCCTTTTAAACATTTTCCAGTAAGTCTTCTAAGTTCGCATAACTGAATCGATTGTCGCTTATATTTCATTTATAAAGTTGTTGTTAAATTTTAATGTTTCGCTACGTTCCAAGACTTGCAAGTGTAGGTCTCACTTCAAAGGTTATGTTACAACTTAGCTATTAAAGTTCGATTGATTTAGAATAAAATGTTTTAGTTGATCTTTTAAAAGGTACTTGAATGTGATAGGGTACTTCGAACTATTTCAGTTATATTTGTCCGGTTCTGGGATTATAAAAGTAGTACTTATTTCTTGTGACAGTATGTGGGTATGTT
The DNA here is from genome assembly GCA_905147015.1 of Laspeyria flexula. Taxonomy (NCBI): domain Eukaryota; kingdom Metazoa; phylum Arthropoda; class Insecta; order Lepidoptera; family Erebidae; genus Laspeyria; species Laspeyria flexula. Next base: position 1,331,827 of record LR989964.1, on the reverse strand, counting down.
TGCCATGTTTGGGTTACTGTTTCTAATAAGAAGTGTTTCAAGTTCTGCTTAGCGTGGTTCTGGTAGCTGGTGGGTTTTACCTCGTAACTTTTCATCACAGCTATCTCACTTTCCATAGTCTACCTACGATAGCCGTCTACCATCAGGCCGCAAGTCTGTTTGATACCGTCCATGCGTCGTGTTATAAAAAAATATCACTTAGTTCGAGGTAACGACATTGGACTGGCCTGTTGGTCTAGTGGTTAGTGACCCTGACTGCTAAGCCGGCGGTCGTGGGTTCGATCCCCACCCAGGACAAATCTTTGTGTGATGAGCATGAAGGTTTGTTCTGTCTGGGTGTAATTTATCTATAATATGTATGTATTTACAAAAAAAATGTATTTAAGTAGTATATCGTTGTTCAGTACCCATAACACAAGCAAATATAATTGCTTACTTTGGGACTAGATGGCGCTGTGTGAGTGTGGTAGAAAAAAATATAAAATAAAAAGAAATGCACTTTTAATATAATAATCAAAATTGGTCAATCCCGCTTTGGTAATAAATAAATTCTAATGATTTCGTGGTTATAATTTTTCTAATCCTACGCAGAATAATGATATAGCTATCCATACAAGTTGTCTGTGTTATGTAAAAGAAGGTAAGATACTGAAATGACCAGAAAACCGACATCCTTATGGCCTTTAAGAGTATATACCTGAGAGACTTCGTGTATCAAACAGCATGTTCTAAAGAAAATCGATCGCTGTTATCGTAAAGATTCCGAGCTCCTAAGTTATGCATGTGTGCGATATCTTCGTATTATCGCCCGAGTTATTCCTTATATAGTTTGTGAAAGATTAAATATTATGAGATTGGATACATTGGTTGGTTTATTACACATTTGATGCAGTGGAAAATTGTTGTTTCAACTTCGATCACGCTTCACATGTTGTTCGTTTCGTAGTTTTCCTCGTGTTAAAGTGAGAACAAAATATTTTGTTTTTTCTTTTTTTCGTTCGTAAGGATAGATGGATGTTTGTAACTCAATCACGCCAGAATAGCTGAAACTATCTGTATGAAATTTGGCACATAGATTGATTATACTATGGAATAGCATATAGGCTGTCTTTTGACCGAGATTCGAAGCCGCGGGGGTAAGCAGTACAAATCAAAGTAAAGCTAGATACAAATTTCTAATAAATAAACTCTCTATACATCAAATATTAATTAATAATACACCTTACAAACATAATTATATAACCTCGATTTACACTCACAATAGGGCTACAGATTATATTGGAGGACCGAATAATCCAATGTGTACAGACAATATTCCAATTTAGCAAATTAGTTTGCTATTATTACAATACAAGTGATTTACACTACGATTTAGTAAACATGATTCCAAACAGTTAATAGCGTGAATAATGATTTTTAGTTGTTAGCATGGTGTGAGTATGTAGGAACTCGTACCTACTGTTTAATAGTACCTCCTCACAGTGTTCAAAGTCGTACAGTGGATTTCGATACCGCTGTAGAAGGGTTTAAAATTGTAATATTATATATAAGATAAGATTCAGAGTAAGCTCTTACGTTAAAAAGATAGCAAGAGAAGGAACAGTAGATACAAAACCATCATGTCACCCACTGAACAAGGCAAATTGTGTTTCATGCTTGGAAATTAATTCGAAAATTTAATAGGTATTTATTTTTGTAACAAACAATATAGTTCAGTCAACAAAGGGTGAAAAGGAACCTAAGCGATTTCTTCGAAAAGTTGTTAAGGATGCTTAGAAAGTGAACATACTAAAAGTCTTGACGTTTGGGAGGTGAGCCGGAGTGGGGGGAGGGGGGTAAAGGTAGCATTTTTGAGTTTTTTGCTTATAACTCAAAAACGGTACGTTCTAGGAGAAAAAATCCTTCTACTTAACAAAAGCTTATCAAAATATCTGCAACTTAATGCTGTTCACTTATCCAAATTCTCAACAGTTTTTGAGATATGGTGCACAGAGCACGAACCTTGTACCTCGGCAAATAATCCATCCTAAAAGTTATTAAAACATAAAAGTCCATGCTTATAAATAATTTGCATTGTTTATTGATTGAATTATAATAATTAATAGCTTACTAAATATATATAATATTTTAAACGAAATTTAAAACTAAATAAAAATTATCTATTTACATAATTACAAGTACGCCTTGTAAATAGGTACGAGGCATACTAAAAAACTTGAGATGAAATTTTAATAACTCGACATCACTTCTATTTCTGAAATTCCGTATTTTCAATCAAACCTCGGACATGAGAATATTAAAAACGTCTATCAATATGACAGTAACGTTTCGGACGAATATTTAGGAATGCGTAGTTATTACTGTTTTGATGATTGTGGCCTCAGGCGGTTGTTGGGAGTATGATTTATTTTTCAAATTGTTTGGTGCTATAAAGTGATATTCTGAATTCGTATTTTTTTACAAATCTTTGTGATCATCAGCAATCTATTAATGTCCCAACTGTTTGGCTCGGGTCTCCTCTCCTCTATCACACACGCTGACCTAGTGCGCGTTGGGGGATCATATTATAGTTATACACTTAAAATCACTTCTAGGATGTGTTTGTTTCCTCAAGAGGTTTTCCTTCACCGTTAGCTGATAGTAAGTCACTTGACTAGTACATTATAATTTCCACATTGGTACTGCCGATTGGAATCGAAGTCGGACCGTATGATTTGCACTGCACATTCATTCTCTTATCTATACGGCCACCATCGCTGAATTATGTATATCCTTAAAGAAATGTAGGAAATCGGCTCTCCATAGCCCACAAACAAATATAGGTAAGTAAATTTTTTTTTAAAATATTAAAAGTGTATCCCCAATGAGCTCTAGATACCACTATTCACCAGAAAGACCACAACATAGTGTTGTTATTGCTGTGGTCATCTGTCTTCTACAGTTGTTTTTACCCTCAAACCAAAATCATGTTTTATAAGAGCATTAAAACACGATATTTTATCAAAGTAAACAATTGACGAGCGTCTTTATGACGCACTAAAACTAATTCGTGGACATTGTTGTTTTATGTGAGTTTGATAGTCCTTCCAAGTGGATGTGTCTGTGAGACATCACAGCCAATTCTATTACCTATAGCAGTAAACTGTAGGTTATGAAGATTTGATTGATATTTTATTTTGCTATCTTACTTTGCTATGTTCCTGTTGGGTATAAAGAGTATTTGTATATACTAGACAGAAGAAAAACAAAAATCAATGTGGTTTTCTTAAAGTATAATGCGCCCATATGGGCTGTCAGATGGGATGTCAGCTGCGTGCACCATTAAGTTCGTAAAAATACGAACCGCTTTCGGAATTATTGTTTGTATTGTGTTGGATTGAATTAGATATTCCAAAAAAAACAAAAGTTTTAACAACATTTTAGTTGCGAAATAACAAATGATTGAAATACATTCATTTTTCAAAACGTCCAAGTTCCAAAATATGTTTGCCTGACAAAGTTCAAAACATTTATGTTTATTATGCATCTTCAAGAGACATAGTAGTATTCATAGTTACAGTCAATTCTAAAGGCGAAATTAAAGGCCCCTTGCCCAAATTAATAACCGTCCCCAATTTCTCAACGTGTCACGAAAAATTCTCGTCACCAAAGAATTTAAAGAGTCCAGAGTATTTTTAATTAAATAAAAGAATGTCAAAGGGGTTGTTTTCTGCTTGTTACCCCTTCACTAGGGGACCCTCTCATAAATCAACTGTTAAATATTGATGGCGTCAATAATTTCGAATTTTGAAAAAGTTTTACGTACTTTTATGTTGAGTAAAAACTTTGTCATCGTGTTAATGACCATTTTAAAGTCTTAGATATTTTTTTCTTTAGTGAATTTAGTTTGTGATGTGAATGAATTTATTTAGTTTTGTTTAGTACATGATATTACCTACTTTTATCGACGGCAACAAAGAACAAAAAGATTCTACATTTTTGCGAAATTATTTTTTTTGCAAAGTTTAATTTACAAGTCCTTAATTTCTAGTGATATTTTTTATGAATAAAGTACAATTACAATTATCAGTGTATATGTTGTTCATTCGGTGCAAGACATCAGTTACATGACCGCTAAACTTGTCTTTCTGTCAACGAAAATAGATTGTTGTCGACAAAAAAGTATCGGTAACAACCGAAACATAACAGGGAGCTTACTATGAATTTCGACATTCGAATGTTCGGTTTTGATGTCGCTATCAAATGTAAGGAAATTTAGATATGGTCGCTGTCACTTTCAAACATTTGACAGCGACATCAAAACCCCAGGTCGATGTAGCAAAGAAGATGCAAATAATATCTGAAAAAATCTACCTATTTAAGAACATTGACATCTCTAAACAGAGCTGTACTTAGCAGCATCTACAGCTCGATCTTGAAACCAAATAATTTTGTAGAACAATTAGGCCGTTGCCTCATTACACTGACAGCTTGTAAACCACAATACTGTTTTACTGCAACCACATAATCACACTCATCATGACTGGTGATGACTATAAAGAATGCTGGAGCCACCGACGTTTTAAATAACTGGGCTAATATGTGTAATTTCTTGTTATTTATAAACTAGCTTTTGTCCGTGTTGTCGGCCGCGTGTTAAGCTCGTAAAGCCTAGGTCCTTCTCCAAGTCCTTGGCTATCTCTATGTGAAAATTCATGAAGGTAGGTTAAGTAGTTATGGAGTAAAAGTATCAAACACAAGTCAAAAAACTTTCACATGTATAAGGATCGGTAAAAACAAGCGATAAATACGTACTCAAAAAGGTCTTCTTTATCGTTCGATTTGGTGTCTTAATTTTTTTGTCATCACCATCGTAAAACATAAGACTGGCCTGTTGGTCTAGTGGTTAATGACCCTGACTGCTAAGCCGAAGGTCGTGGGTTCGATCCCCACCCAGGACAAATATTTGTGTGATGAGCATAAAGGTTTGTTCTGTGTCTGGGTGTAATCTATCTATACTATGTATGTATTTACAAAAAAAAGTAATTAAGTGGTATATCAGTTGTTTAGTACCCATAACACAAGCAAATATAATTGCTTAATTTGGGACTAGATGGCGCTGTGTAAATGTGGCAGAATATTATTATATTATTATATATCTACCACACATACATTATAATAACAAGCTTTTGAAGATTCTACGTAAATACAACTACCTACTAGCTATTTGTAATATTAACTTCAACAAAATTACTTTCTATTTTCACAAAGGTGTAAGAACTTTCTCAGTTCCAAAACGGATCGATACGTGCATATAATATTTAAGGAGTTGAAGGAGCCCGTCAAGGTGTTGACGTGGAGTAACTTCGATTTGACGCGAAGTACACCCCTTTTTTATCTCCCCCATCCCACTATTGCCCCCGTTTCTATATTATTAAATAATACATTTGTACAGAAAACTCGCTGTAATGAGATTATTTCACGACTAATATACGTACAAACGAGCCCCAAACATTTAAAATATACCACAACATTAACTAGATGGTAATTCGTCATAATTTCAAATGTAATATCTAAGGGAATGAGTTTCTAGGCTTGGTAGGTTTCAATTACCTCGAAATTTAAAGATGGCAGCGATATTTTTTTGTGAAGTTTAGCGTTTTCACTTCAACAATATAATATAAATATTATCTTTATACTACGGTGCAAGAGTTCACCAGGGTCTACTTGGTCTAAAACTAGTTGAATGTGTTGCATTTTATACCTACTAATAAAATTTAGTGGCTTTATTATATTATTATATTATAATTATAAAAGTTGATTTCTTGTTTGTTTAGATCCCACTAATATAAAATGATTTTTTATTTTTATTACTTAATTGTGAGTGAACTTAAATAAAATTTTGCATTTTATTAACTTTTTTCGATATGACACTGTTTTATTTACATAGGACACTGCTTTTCCTACCTAGCCATCTTTAGCACTTAATTTAATTATTATATTTAATGTAAGTTTACCTACTAACACTAGAATATAAGTTTTATTGTATTACTAACCAACTATGGATCACTAATTGTCCGAAATAAATGAATTTTAATTTAATTTAATTATTTAAATCTGGGATAAAACGGAGGTGAAACTGGTGGCGCTACCAAGTACATACCTACTTATAAATTGCAGTTGCATACCATTCCATTGGATAATAAAACTTCGTAACAATACCTCGCTCGAAGATGCAATGTCGTACGAATAGCTCTAATGATCACCGCCTCTGCACTCCAGATTAACACATCCTCAATTTAATGGAATTGTCGCATTGAATGAGGGCACCGTTTCTCTCCGTTCATTTCTTGAAGTTATTTCTTAGTTTTACTTTTCTTCGATAATGAACTCTATGGTATAGTAAAATTAAGTTTAAATTTGAATGAATTGCAGTATCAAATCTTATTTAAACGAACGAAAAAAGTATTGAATCTATCGACAGAGTAGTTTGAGCTATGTTGTCTTTATTTAATAAATTTAAAGCGCGTTTTATATGCAACCAATGTTGGCAACCAGGCTGTTTAAACAGTGCCGAATACATTATGCGTAAACATGAGAATAAAATGAATATTAAGGTAGAAAAATCTATATTTAATTTGCTTCTTTACATTAGCATTAAGAAGTATGAAGAAATACAGCTGGTTCGCACTTTCCACGTCTGAATATGTGTATAGAGCTGAGATCGGCGACACCATATAAAGTGTCAAGAGTCACTATGGGTAGGACCACAAAGAATTGCACTTTCCTATGCTTCAATATCGTATATCCCTGTAGTAATGAATTAAGAATATATAATGTTTCAGCCATATGCGATGGTGGCTGAATGGATAAGTGATCGGCGTGCTAATCACGCGGTCCGAGTTCGATCCCGACCGGCAGTACCAATGTGGATTCCACTTTGTGGAATTTATATGTACTAGTCAACTGACTTACCATCTGCTAACGGTGAAGGAAAACATCGTGAGGAAACCCACATACTCTAGAAGAAATTCTATGAGTATGTTTGATCCACCAATTCGCACTAGGCCAGCGTGAGTGGATTATGGCCTAAACCCTCTCATCTCTCTAGTTAGAGGAGAGGAGACCCGAGCCCAGCAGTGGGACTTAATGGGTTGCTAATGATGATGATGATGATGAATGTTTCAGCCTGTGGGTATCGTACAAGGCGACTAAGAGAGTATCCTTAAGTAGACAAGAGCACTGTGAGAAAATGAAATGTCTGACCAGCGTGGTATACTAGGTTAAATTCCCTCCTAAATGTTTGGAGGAAATCCATGCCCAGCAGTAGGACAATTAAGGGTTTATAATGATGATGCTTCTATTCTTTTCTCTCACTTAGAACCGTCATTTACTAGAGCGTGATAGAGAGTGAGAGCCGAGCACCTGGTCGATTATGCCGCGTGCGGTCGCACTCCCGCTTTCTTGCTCACTCTAGTAAATGATTCTAAGTGACTGAAAGGGACAGAAACAAAGGAGAGTGAGATTCAGTGCGTTCAGACTCACAAAGGTCTTGTAGTTTATGTTTGTGCTGTAAATTAAGTCTGAAAATAAAACGATTTACTTTCTCTCTTTCTTTTTATTCGGTGAGGTTAGATGTGGTCCAGGCCCAATCCTATCATCATCATCATTTCAGTCTATTGCAGTCCACTGCTGGACGTAGGCCTCTCCTAACACGCACCATGACACTCTATCCTCCGCCTTCCGCATCCAGTCAGACCCAGCGACCTTTTTTAGGTCGTCGGACCATCTAGCTGGCGAAAAGCTAATGATTAATGGGTCGGAAATACCTTTTATGTAGTACGTAGTCATAATTAAATACTGGAATAGACTCATACCAGGCGACATAGGTAAAACAGAAAAACTGATTGCTATGAGAAAACTATTCCAAACGTAACTATTGCCAGTTTTCTGTACCGACAGATATCTTCTTCCACCCACCATAACTGGTAACATAGAGTATATGAAAAGAATTAGAACAGTAAGGTTAACTACCTGTCGGAAGTTTCATATAGAAAGTACTTCCTAAATTCACATTGAGTATTTTTTCATCGCCGCCGTCATGAACTGCTATTTCTGGGATTATATAAACGGATAGTGTGTGGATCAATGTTGCGTGAAACTATACTTACTTATAGTTACCGCTAATAGAGCAATATTGTTTGATACTATTAGATTTGTTATTATATGAAATACTAGGTGACCCGGCGTACTTCGTACCGCCATAAATAAAAAAAATCGTTATAAAAAAAAGCGCGCGGATCCTAGGTCTATGGTATTTTTGTATTCTGCTACTATACTACCTTGATACTGCAATGTATTTACTTTTCTACGAAAAATATTTTATTTCATATTTTACAATATCCATTTATTTTTATTAGTTTATGACTTTAGCGACCATAAATACATACAATGATAATTCAATGTCAAATGTCAAATTTTAGACCGAAAATAAATGGCGCGAATACATAAAAATGGCGCGCGGATCCTAGGTCTATGGTATTTGTATTCTGCTACTAAGTATACTACCTTGATACTGCAATATAATTATGTATTTACTTTTCTACAAAAAATATTTTATTTCATATTTTACTTTATTTGATAATTTTACTACACAATTGTCATAATATATTCTTTGAATTTACTGGTGAATAATTAGTAATATATTCAAGTAATGAGGTTGTATAGTAAGCAAAAAGAAAAAAGAGATCTTTGATTTCTTTTTAATTTGTCATACTGAATTGTCATTAGGGCTGACGTTGATAAATATAGTAATATACATACACAAAGTTGAAAGGATGAATGTTTGTTTGTATATTTGATAATTTTAACCAAAAAGACACGGGATGGATGTTTACAAAGATAAGTACTATTCTAATCAATCACGTAATATTGGTTATGTTTAATCTGAAGTAATTATCTGTGCTTAGAAAATATTGGCCGAAATTTCCCCTCTAAAAGTGAAAAGTTGCTGTGGTCACAGGAACAAAATAACAGGTAAGCGAAGTCACGGGTGACATACAGTATTATTATAAGATTTTTGGGATTATATACATTTCATTTAATATCGTAATAACTTTTAAACTATTTGTCGAAATAACTTAGTGTAAACGACAAAAATTATCTACATTAAATGACAAAAGTGATAAAGGTATTTACATTCCTAGGAATTAGTTTAATACCATGAAATTTTTCACTTTAAATGCAGTATCCGATTTAAATGTATTTCTTGCTCACTATTCTCTCTATATCGACTTCCACATAAAAGATAGGCATATGCTGTCGCGGACTTTTTTTTATAACTATTTAAGAGTAACAATTCCTCCATACATTGTCCTTATGTAAAACTAACGGTTTACGTAGAGAAATCAGAAATAGCTATAAGATGGCAGATTTTTCTCCGACTTACTTTACATTTGTTCTCATGGTTTAGCCAGTTTACGCGATATCTAGATAAAATATAGCCTATATGTTATTCTGATGTATAAGGTAAATTATTGCAAAGTTTCATTGAAATCTATTCAGTGGTTTTTTCGTTTACTGGTAACAAACATCCAAACATCCAAACATCTAAACATCCAAACATTCTTACAAACTTTCGCATTTATAATATTAGTAGGATAGTGGGCTAGGATTAGTAACTAATTTGCCCATCACAATTTGCTAAAATCAAGACATAAAAAAATAACTATAAACTATGGACTAACTAACTACTATTATTTAAATATATTTAAAATCGAACCACTCTTGTACTTGACTGTACAATAATGCTTTCTATTTTATTGACGGCCGAGTTGACGAATACAATATACGAAAAAATTAATTCAGCAACTTGACTGCGTAGTTGGGCCGAGACGCATAATAAAATAATAGTTAATATTTTATTTTCCCAACTCAACCGCGCGGGCGAGTTTCTCGCGACCGAGTTAACGAATAGGTCGAGTTAACATATACTCGTATAAGCTGCCTCGTGGTAGGTCGGTAAAAAGTAGCTTTTGTTCTTCTCCATGTCCTAAACTACATTAATACAAAATTTCATGACGATCAGTACAGCGTAACAAACAAACGTAGTACGTAAGAGTAACATTCGCATTTACAATGTAAAAAATGACCACTAAATTGTGTTACGTCTTCTAATATAACATAATATTATAGATAAATCAAATATCTTGTTTTATTCAAAATTTTCAATTCGTAATCAAATTGAATACAAAACAATTCAATCTATAATCTTATCATTCCTACAATAACTCTTCAATTCGTTTAATGTCATCAAATAAAACTGTTTTAGAAGACAAACGCACTTAAATAACCCTTGAGCAAGTTTAAGATACAAGTGGATATAACAAGAAGTATGGAGCGTGTGCTATCTCTCATCTGAGGTAACGAGCTACTGTGATGTGCATTACATCCTAATGGTCCACCTCGCATAACTGATACAAGTTAACAATATAACTAACGAATTTATACTGTGTTCACATGACGTGTATTTTATATATTATTTGCCACGTAATAGACTAAGAACAACCTGTCGGTTTGTCCCACTGCTAGGTACGGGTCTCCTCCAAAGAATGTAGAATACATAATTGTCACTACCCCATCTCAACGATCGATAATTCGATCTTAAGTCATGCAAATAAATAAGGTGTTTGCTTTTTCTTTAATTTCTTCGCGTATACAAATTATGTACAGACTGTAACGTATTTATGTAGAGAGTTGATACTGAATCTTGACATTCGACTTAGTCGATTTTGACATCGTTTTCAAATGTTTGAAAGGGCACAATATCAATAATTATGAAAGAAGACATAAATTAAAATTAATGAAATTATCTGTTCACTATATTTATTTGTTCAGATGACAGTCTAGAAAAATTTGAAAACAATTAAAAATCCCTGCATGTTTTCAGACGTTTGACGAGTCGTTACTCAAATTTCGAGATTTCGAGTAGGCCCTCGCTCAACTATGACGACAAAAATAGTTTTATGAATATAATAAATAAATAAAGTTACACATACAAATTTGTCGGTACGATCTCCACCCACGACAAAATAAATTGTGCGACCAATAAATAGTGCCAGTTAGACAACGCGAACTTTGTGTCGTTAATAAAATTATATGTTGGTAAAGTCCCAAGCTTTTTATTTAATTGTTTTTATATAAATAAATATTGCCATGTGAACTTGCCACTATCAAAAGTGAAAATGGAGGAAGTCAACTTTATTAATGTACCTACCTACATGGGTTGAATCTTTCGGGGCAGTCTTTATTAATGTGCATATTTATGGTGCCCTATGATAACGTTTGTGGCTCTGAAGAGATATTTCTGGTCATTTATATACTGTTTATAGAGGGTAGTATTAATTCTTAACTTACTTTGATCGAAGGAAGAATTTTGCCAAATTTAGTATAGTATATCTCCTGCATTATGGAGTAACTGCGCTTATTAGGGAGACTTAAATCCAGCACTGCTATAAAATAAAATATTAAATAATAAAACAATTAACATAGCAAAACTACAATAATAATCCTCCAGTTATATTACACGAAAATTTGATGGCGAAATGTGGGTGTGATACACCTCTGCCTACCCCTTCGGGAAAAAGGCGTTATGCTATGTTATAATAATAATATTCATTTATTTCGGACAACATCCATATGCTTAGTGTCATACAACTTTCTTATATTATTATCTAATGTTAGTATATAATATTACAAGGAACTTTATAGGGAGACTATTATCTAATGTTAGTTATGTTAAAAATTATCAAAAAGATAACAAAATCTCGATACCAATTGAATTATCGGTTATCACTTTCCATCAGGTGAGCCGCTAGCTCGTCTGCCAACTTTGTTGTATAAAAAAAAAAATTATAATAATAGTAATTTATTTAAATTATTGTAAGTCCCCAATTGGTTTTAATTTATTTAGGTCGTCGTTGACTCCTGTACTAGTTAATATTGTGTCACAGCAGCCAGGGTCTTCATGAAAAAAAAAAATATTATATATTATTATAAACCTACCCTACAAGATTGACCAGCAAGAAAAATATTATAAAAAAACAGCCTTACATATGAAACTGTAATTCACATTGAAAGCTTCAACTTCACTAGCCACACCAAAAAGAAAAATCCTCAAATATTGTCCCTCAAAATCAAACAACAATGTTACAAAAGCTCCAACAGCCTCTCACAATGGCCCATTTTTAGAAACCACCTTGTGGTAAAATGGAGCCACTTTGTATATACGTAAAAGCTGCGACGATACGGAATACAAACAGCCACATCTCTTTGACGAAACTAATATAACAAATGGGACTATCTGTCTGTGCGGGGACTGTATAACAGATTGACGGACCCATTTTCAAAGGCCGATATTTTTTTTAATTCGTTGTGGTATTAGACTGTTTGTGGTAGCAAAATCATTATTTGTATGCAGAAATAAATAGGTAAAAAGTTGCCAGCCAGTTAATGTATGGTATATATATATATATAAGGTACTCTAGTTATAGTCCGGGATCCCTGGATCCCAATTTGTAGGACAATATGACTGTTCAATTACATAAATATAAGTAAGTAAAAAAAAAATATGGTCCTACAAAATCAATGGTTTGATCGAAGGAAATGATTACTAACCAGCTGATTTTTTTATTTTTACTTACTTAATATTTATGTAATTGAACAGTCATATTTTCCATTGCTGCGTGGTACGTTATCCCGGTATTTCCATCCCGGTCCGGTATACCCTTGCTACGTCTGTTAGCTACCACAATCAAACTTTTGGAATACGAAATTGTTGGGCGTCTCGTCGAAATGAAGCTACTCACGAAAAATTAGCTTGATAGTAATAAAAAAAAAATTTGACCAGGGATCCCGTACTATTATAGTTAATGACTTGTAATATACATAGTTTAATTTACTGGTGGCGGGAATTTTTTATTTCAAACTGTTATAATGTCGAATCAAGACAAATAAAATGTTTTTCTTTCTTTCTAGTAATCTTGCTTACGACCCGCCTGCTGGTAAGCGGTTACCGTACAAGAGCATCACATGCTCGTGGCTAATCTCTTAAAACCCCTAACCTCAAAATCAAACATTTGTTTCGACGTATTTCAGGAAGGTCTTATATATTAGTTCAAATTCATGACTTACTCGTAGCACTTTTTCACTTCACAGGCATTGCATAATGTGATATAAATGAGTGAAATAAATAAGAACTCTCTTTACAATAAAAACATAATATTAGTATACTAGGCAGTACTAGGTAGGTAGGAATACAGCACTATCGAGGCAGCGTTCTTCTTCTTATCGTATGGGCTTGAGGCAGACCCAGGGTCTGCCTCAAGCCTGTTGGAATTTATCAAGTCGCCCAGAAGGCTTCCAACTTGATATAACGACTACAACATTAAATGGTAACTGCGACCTTTCGTGCCATCCGAAGCACGGAAACACTCGAGAAACAAATTGCCACAAACGGTCACCCATCATGGACTGACCTTGCAGAACGGTGCTTAACCTCGATGATCGTAATAAACATCTCAGTACCCCAATGCTTCGAGCACCTTAATTTTAGAATTTAAAACAACTAATCCTTTTAAATTTACACCTTTAAGGCTAAGCTTTTATGAGACAAACATTGTAATATCGATCGGTGCCGCGTGGGAGGGTTGTCCTTGGATTACCGAATCCCTAACTGTAACATTGTAAACTTTACTTGTTGCTACGTTACGTGATAATGAAAGTTTTAATATTTAATGGGTTTTGTCTTTAAATTGTCTCGGCTGCACAATGGTGCTGTATTCAATAGGGTGGTTTTTAAATACGAGTAATAAAGGTCTGGCAGCCTTGATATCTTACTAATACAGGACTTGTCGTGGTACTGTATACATACAAAAACATCGGAATAAAATACGCTGAACCATAATGAACCTTATTCAATCGATTCCAATAGTAATCGGTCCATTTCAATAACACTGCGGTCATAAAAAACAAAAATAATAATCCGCATAATCACTAATGATCTTGGATCAACAAAATTACACATGACGTATGAAAATAAAAAGGCCCAACAACGCCGAGCACCTAATTACATATTATATCGGTATCTTTTTAATAGGTATAGTGTTCATTGACCGGTATGCTCACCGGTTACACAACCAGTCGTCCAACTGGTTGCCATCTCGTGTCTGAGTTGACTTGTTTGTTTACTTTATTATTGATATTTTAGAGGGTGTCGAACTAAAACAATTGGCGTTGCTTTTAATGCCGTGTACGTAAAAAGATTCTCTATTTGATATATATTTATAGTGTCATCATCATCATAATTTCAACCCATAAACGTCCCACTGCTGGGCTCGAGTCTTCTCCAAAGAATGTGGAGGGAATTTAGCCTACTATACCACGCTGGCCAGACGGATTGGTATAGGGTTTGTTTCAAATTTTCCATTTCTCACAGTACTCTTGTCTGCATAAGGTTACTCCCTTAGTCGCTTTTAACGACACCCACGGGTTGAGATCGGGTAGTGACATTATGTATTCTTAATCCGTCACTACACGGAAATGTCACTACACGTTATAGTGTGTAGGTACATATATACAGCAACAATTTGTACCCAAACACATGTTATCTAATAAGGAGCCTTTTATAACTATTTGATTAGGAATTTAGATCTCAGGAAAAAGTTACTGAAAGCTTAACAGTGTTACTGAGAAATGTTCATTCACAAAAACTGCTTTATTTCCTGCTTTTAGTACAAAAACAGCTCGCTCTTTCCGACTGTGCCAGCTGTCACTTCCATAAATTAAAATCTTTTGTGAATGAAACTAGTCTAAAATATCAAGGAATTGTTAGAAAAATCTCCGTTTTAATCCGAAAAAGAAAGTATAAATAATCCAGCTAACGATTTCCAAATACATCAATTTAATTTTCGTTTTCTGTTACAGGTATATATCGCCCTACAGTCAACCATTTTGTCGAAGTAAGTGGTCATGAATTCAAAGCACAATTATAGTACGACACGCGTCGCACACTGCCCTAATGAAGCCTTCACTCCGAACATTGAATTCTGAACTCGAATATTTCACCTTCTATATGTTCAAGCACCATTGAATTACGACTTCGCATCGTTGAGAAATAAGTCATTGAAATCCGGCAGTAGACTGCGTGCAATTCGTTGCATTGTGTTCCGAATTTTTTGTTGGTAATATCTTGTGTTACGTTTTCTTCAATAGGGAAAGTGATATTACTATAACATTAGATTTCGAAGCGTGTAATAATCATGGTTGGTTCATTACCCAAGCTAGCAATTGTACGCAGTGAATCAAATTCCTAATATCGATCGGAGACTAATATATTCAATTGTTATTATTATTGCTTATAATATTGCTTGAATGTACTCGTATTGCTGAACGCTGGGGTAAATAAACTGCTTAGTGATACTCTGAATTAATTTAATAATATTTAGTAAAGGTCAGTTGCTTAGTTACAGGGTGTTGACTTATTTGAATGTTTGTTTATAAATAGATGAAGTTTATCGACTAAACAGGATCCATATATACGTTTATACAGTGCGTATATTATTGCTATTTTTTAGGTCAGTGCACTCATTTTAGAAAAACTGACATACAGTTATTAAAACACTAGAAATCGCGCGGGACTTCGGCTATATCGTTCTTTATTTGGTCATTACTCAGCTCCTATTGGGCGTAGCGTGCATAAGGCTACTCCCTTAGTCGCCTCTTACGACACCAATGGGTTAAAATGGGGTAGTATTGACATTATTTATTCTTAATCTTTCACTACATGGACCACGCTTGGCACGCAATATTTACATTGGTCCTTTTAACAAAAACACATGGCTAGGTTTCACCAATAAAGCGCTCTCAGCGAATTTACTTGTAACCTTAACACGAAGTATCCGATACCCAAAAGGGGTTGTTTCATAAACAAATCGTTGGTAATCTGTTTATCAACACTTGAATAATTTTGTTTAATTAACACTCTGTCGTGAGACGGTCGCCATGATTAATGACGTCACGGGATAACATTATGGAGTTCACCTTACCCTGTTAATGTTAAATAAACTATAACGATAGCCCTCGGGCTATATAATGTACCGTTGGAGTTTATTCGTTTGTTCGAAAACGCAGCTTCGAGTTTCGGATGAAATGGGCTCAGATTCTGAGCCGTCGGAAAGATGGAAAATGAACTTTTTCTTAGGTGTATTTACGGCTTACGTTATGTAATGGTAAAAAATATAGCAGTGGTAATTCTCGCACTGATTGTCCAGGTGATGTACACGAGACAGAATATAGCTGGCGACATGTGGGTTTCTTTGCGCACTCTTTCGGGAAAGATGCGTTTTGTTATAATAATTTGATTACTTAGGGTGCTTAGGTTACATCTCTTATGGTACCTCTGTCACATAAAGTAAGAGCTGTACTCTTGTCTGTGGAGTAGACGCCAAACCATTAGTGCTTCTGCTAACTCCTGTACGACACCTGTATCTTCTCTCTGATCTGTTCTATAAATCTTATGCTCGGTATACATTTTCCTCTCTTGTATAATGTTTTATTTCTAAACGAATCGTGTTATAATATTTCCTTTTACGTTCTCAATAGTTCCTAGAATGGTTCTTTTTCTTCTACTCTTACCAGTATTCTTTCCTTTGAAATATCACTTCAGTTAATACCTATCCGTGATTCTTCGCCAACGCAACATTTCAAAACGTTTCAATCTTTCTTTCTCTTTGTGTCCTAGTCAAAAAGAAGATATATTCGTTAAACAAATACGTACTTATTAATTTTAATTTACCATCGCCATTCCGTCAACAGACTGACGAGTACTTTGTCATGTGATTCAATAGTTATTAACGACTGTAAATTAGTCACAGTTTTAAAGTTGTATTGTTGAAGCCTCGCTCTAGTCAAGGTCATACAATAATACTGTCATGTCAACTAATACTTCTGACATTTTCATATGTTAAAATTTTAGAGCAAGGTCTTGAACTGTCTCAATGTGTTCCAATCTGTCTTTATATGTTGAAGAAAATATTTTTGTTGCGACTTAAAATTTGACCACTTTTTAATATTTTGTTTTTTATTGTGTTAGGTTGTAAATATTGTTTATTTTTCTTTTTAATTTAAGTTAGTTGATAACCTTATTTTAATAAAGTTTATATCGTTGTAATTAATAAACCTAAAAATATGAAATAAATCACAAATATCAAATAAATAATTTAAATTTTAAATTTGAATTGAATTGAAAAAAAATTAGTTAACATTAACCAATTAGATTAATATTATATCTGTCAAAGTTTTAGTTATATCTTTTCTTGTAGATACTTTAAAATCTAAATGAATGAAGTGTGCCTTATTCGACTTAGCAACCTAGTTGAACGGTTGCTTCTTATTAGAAATCTTTTATAGGCAAAGTAATTTATATTAAAAGTAAATTTAAAACAGATCATCACAGTTCACGTCAAGGATAGTGTTTTAACAGCGATTTCTACGCTAAAGTTATAGCCATATGTCCTAAGCCTGACCCACAATGTTCTTAGGTCTTATTAAGGTCACTCGAAAGAATTAGGTACGTATTTCTAGCTGTTAAGCAAATTTGGTGGATATTATTTGCTCCAATATTATGTTAATTTTTATTAGTATTTATACACTTTTTTATACGCTTTGTAAACTCTGCTCTGTACTTTAAATATTACAATCTAGCGTAATGAGCTAATAAGTAATTTTATGTTAGCCTAAACTTCTAATTAAAACTTATTCTAAGAAAATATACATTGATTTTTACTTAGAGTCTGTTAAACTGTACACTTTGTTCTAGTGTTATAATATAACTAAAAATGTCACTAATTGTTTTGTTTATCAACACTACACTAGCTCGGTTTAGTCCTTTTGAGTATTTATACACTGATAAACAGAATTCTCGGTGTCATTTAAAATTTCAAACATGTTCGCATCAAACAAGCTACAATAATAACAGTAGGATTTATCACAACATACGAGTATTCCACCATTATTTATTTTTAAACAATCGATAATATAATTTCTTTAAACATTATCACTTATCACATTATCACACAAATATCAACGTATTATCGATCGATATCAAAACAAAGCAGTCCCTATAATCGAATCCCGTCTACATCACACTTCCCCCCCGTTGTCACCCCTCCCCGCTGGGGCCACTGAACAACCCTTTGTAACACAACTCCATGGTGTGACGTTTGAACTTTTACTTTTTTTTATTCAGGAAATTGTTC
Source organism: Laspeyria flexula (assembly GCA_905147015.1). Lineage (NCBI taxonomy): Eukaryota > Metazoa > Arthropoda > Insecta > Lepidoptera > Erebidae > Laspeyria > Laspeyria flexula. The sequence goes on along the minus strand of LR989964.1, from coordinate 1,313,534 downwards.
CGCTTTATCGTTAATACTACAGGGTAAATTGGATTATTAGCTGTCATTGGTTGTGTTCGACTTTTAAAGTTCTAAATCTTAGTAAATACAAAAATTGTTATTATGTTAGATTTTTTTAAATACCTAATTATTTGATGTGCCTTTAATTATTGGACTAGCTGAAAATCAGTGCTATTTTAATAAGCTACATCTCGTGCTACACTAAGTTGTATTTATGGTTTAAAATATTATTAATCAGGAAACTGGTTATCTTTGTAGTTAACATCATTATCGTCAACTGAAACAGTGTCCGAGAGACACGTATTACGTCGTTAACACTATCATCATGTCCACCCATAAGGTCCCACTGCTGGGCTCGGGTCTCTTTCAAAGACAGTGGAGAGAATTTAGCCTACTATACCACGCTGGGTTGGTATAGAGTTTGTTTCGAATTTTCCTTTTCTAGCAGTGCTCTATACAGCATATTAAGGTTACTCCCTTAGTCGGCTCTTACGACACCCACGGGTTTAGATGGGGTAGTGTCATTATGTATTCTTAATCCGTCACTACACTTTTGTTGGGACCTAAAATAGTTGGTGAAAAATGGGTGTGATTCACCTCTGCCTACCCCTTCGTGGGAAATGCGTGATGCCTTAGTTTTTATATTTCGTTATATGTACATATATTTACGGTATCAGAATAAGCAAGTAAAAAAAAAAACGGTAGTAATAAATAATGTAAACGCATAATCCGTGCTATAGGAAGACCAGGCATATTATATGGCTTTGAATACTCTACTTTCGTTACGTTAAACGCAGTTACAATCTTTTCCATGGCTACGCAGTTATTCATCATCATCATATCAGCCCAATGACGTCTATTACTGGACATAGGCCACAACTTATTTCAGCCACAGCGAGCAATTTTGTGCCACTGGCAATATGTGCTATTCTAGACTATAGTATCTATTATTTCGGTGTGATTAAGTAACAAACATCCATCCATCCAAACTTTAGAATTTATAATATTTGTAGGTTTATAATGATTAAATTTCTGTATGGTCCAAACGTCGGATATAATGTCCAGTAGACGTCATAATAAAACCGCAGATTAAATTAAAACTGATATAAACAAACATCGCAATCGAATTCTAATTTCAAAAGTCAATCAGCAACTACGTCACACAGATTCCATTTTCAATTCGAACAACGATACTTAGGGTTCTCACAACACAACAGCTGTTAACAGCTCGGAGTATATTATGTCACAAGCTAATAACATTTTATGAATGCACACAGCGTGTCCACAATAGAATATGGAAGCGCCACGTGCGGCGGCGCGGCGACCGACTGGAACACTTTCTTTGGACTTGTAATCAGTGAAGCGGTTTAATTTATAAGCTGAGGCGATAACCCTTTAATAAGATCGAAATACATTTTATATTTGTAGGTGGTGTTGCTGCGGGTATTCACTTTCGGTTCGTCAGGATGTTGTTCAGACATGAGGGAAATCTCAAAATAACACCAACACACAGTTCTTTTCACCACTCTTTACTAAGACGATAGTCCAATTTGGATCACAAAATAATCAAGAATATTCACAATATTTTAAGATTAAAACTACAAAATTAACCGATATCGAGATCACGTCCGATCGTTAGCTCTCCGTTCAGACAAACAGTAACAGAATGCCCCGTTAGTACAACGCTCACAGCTTTTAAACCGACTAATTGACATGTGTCAACCATAATGTCACACGTCAAACGTCAGCTGTCATCTGCGTTCTGCATCTGCATAAAAATTAAAAAGAAAGATCAGTCTTTGATATTAGAATATATTAAATGAAGGAAAAAAAGAAAATCAACCCATCTAACCAAATACTAAAATATAAACCACGCTTTCGCCTGCAACTCGCACCACACTCTCAATCAGTAGTATCGGCCAACGTAGTAACGACTTGTGGCTCACGCGACTTACGTAAGGAGAAAAACCATTTACGATACATACGCACTATTCACAGTTTGCACTGAATATTTATCACTTACATTTACGATTATTAACTGCTTGCATTCTCTAGAATTTATATAACTGCTTAGTAAACCGCCCCAACTACGTGTGATTTTTTGCAAATTTTAATTTTCTAACGTCCACAAGCCCTTCAGTTTCATATAAGAAAACAATTCCATACGAGCGACGCGACGTCGCGAAATGAGTTGTTACAGACAGTAGATTCTTTATTTCATATAGATCTAATATATGATACTTAGGAACGTCACACAAGGTCAAAAAAGGCATTTTGTGAGCACATTGTTCAGCAATTTATTAAAAAAAAAAGGTAAATTACAATTAAAATAAATAACGCGCATCAAATACCGCAACTCACTAAATTGCGCTCGTTCAATTCTATCCTAAAGGGTTAAACTACCAAATATTATTTCTTATACCCTCAGTATTACTCATCATTGCTTAAATTCGACAAATTATGCTTTGTGATTAACAAAAATCTTTAGCAATTTGCCAGCTCTTAGGATCGAACTTGATCAATAGAAGATTACCAAAAAGACACTGAAGCAATATTTCTAAGATATCACCACTCCTTTTCTCTCCTTCCCTCAAGGTATTCAACCTCCTGCAGCTACTGTTGGACAAAACTGTAAGCTTTCCGAGTTAATTACGTCCGTGTAAGATTAGTCCTCACCCATGTTCACGCAACTTAGAATACCCTTTATCTCTGCATGTTCACATATTAGTTTCTAAGAAAATATTATTCTGGTTTTCCTCATACAAATATTATATACAACAGATTATTTTCTGGTCAATTAGATGTTTATTATGAGAACAACATACCTTGCTCAAATTAAGTAATCTACTGTGAAACTATTCACAGATTTAATAACAACTATATGAGTGACTACACTCCGTGTTATGACGGATTTAGAATACATAATGTCACTACCCCATCTCAACCCGTGACATAAAACGCAACTAAGGGAGACAAGAGCACTGTGAGAAAAGGAAACTTCGAAACAAACCCTATACCAACCCGTCTGGCCAACGGTGGTATAGTAGGCTAAATTCCCTCCACATTCTTTGAAGGAGACTCGTGCCCAGCAGTGGGAAGTTTATGGGTTGTAATGATGATAGTAAATAGTGACTCGATGTCGAAATTAATTTATTCGAATGAAATAAAATATATAAATGAAAAATTCCGGATAAGCTCTAGTGTAGTAATTTCACTCAAATTAAATGTATTCACATAATAATATACTTAATTGTTTATTATTGTAAAGGTTCCTTTTCTTCCTTCCCTTGCACTGGGATGTGTTCTTCTTCGGGCCTCAATAAATAAAACCACAGTTTACTGAACACTCACTGGTATATTGCACTTGAACCTTTTACCTTACTATACAATATCACACTAATATAACAATACAATAATACAAATTGACAGATAAAATTCTCACCTTATATACTGCCGCCGGATAATCTTAACATCGAGTTTTAAGAAATTACGTCATATGAACAGTGTCATCTAGGTATTTACCTATGAACTATTTGGTAGCGTTAAATGTACTAAACAAGAATTCCTACATTATACAATTATCTTATCATAATTTCTACATACGACGTCTATAATAGCTAACTTAACTGTTTCCATAATATGTTATATTAATTTATATAACAAAGCCGTATTGCGTAATTAGTATTTTATAATCACGAAACAAGTTTCCATTTCTTATTCCTTAAGGTAGAGAAAGCGAAATAATACTGTTTGCATTGGAGAAATTGGTGCATTACACACAATATCTGCTCATGACAGTGTATACAACCGTAATGATACATACCTTTATCAACATTTAAATATTTAGTTGATTGGAGAATATTTAATTTCATACTTACAAAGTTAGGGCTGCTCACAAACGTTATCGTAAGACTATTTATATTCTATTCTATTTCTTCAGGAGTCTGACCTCTATCAGATAATCATTATATTAATTATTCATTTATTTTACACTCTTACAGCTACCATTACAGGTACCAGTACCGAATACAATAGTGTAAAAACATTTGTTAATTATCCTAATTACTGTATATTGTATTTATTACATGTATATTTAATCTTCATGAAAACGAGAATGATTGAAAGGACTAATGAATGTTGAAGAAAACAAAGATGTATGTCAGAATTGTAGCAAGTGGAAAAAAAAAGTCTCTGCCTACCCCTCTGTTGGGAACGAGGCTTGAACTATAATATGAATATGTATATTAATCATTTAATAAGTTCCTATTTATTTATATAGTTAATCTGACATAGAGGAAACTGTGAGTAACTGTGTGTGAGTACATGCACGGCGGCGCAGGCGCTCGGCAACTGACCGACAATTATCATATTGCAGGAAATTGTCCGAGTTAGCCACCTGCCTCGCCGCCACCGCCAGCGGTCACGGAGAGAAACTAACTAGATCACATAAACAGTGCGATTTTTAAGGAATTGTTGCCTAGATCGATAGCTCTTTCAAACTCCTTCTGTGGATTTCCGAATAGATACGACTTAGGGAGCTTCAAGAAACCAGTATCATCATCCTCATCATCATATCAGCTCAATGACGTCCACTGCTGGACATGGCCAAACGAGCATATATTTTTTTTAAAGTCTACAACTAATAAACAACTATTCAAGTATTGTGTGTTTTCCAAATATCGTTGTTAGAAAAATGCAGATGTACCTACTATAAAAAATATTATTTATTATTAAAAAAAATCGGTCAAGTGCGAGTCGGTCTCCGGCACTGAAGGTTCCATAAGAACATGCATTTTTTAGATGGGTAGGCAAATGGACTACGTAGTGATCTTATAAAGGTTCCGTTTTTACTTTTATGGTAGGGAATCCTAAAAGCAAGAATATACAACCAATATAACCATGTATTCTCTCTTTGTATAACAATAGACTCAGCAAATGTTACCTACCATTACACAATAATACTCAACAATCGTGCTGTTATTATTAAATACGTTCTTACGTGCAATTTGGAGTTGTTACGATTTTACGCTCCATTTTGTTAAATCACGAACTGTTTTTGTGCATAGGTTAAAATATGTGTATTATGTGTATGTAAGCTTATTAAATTAAAGATGTAAAAAAAGTATTCTTTTTAACTTAGATGGCTCATTCTGTTCGACATTTATTGTGAATAAGTCAGCAACCATATTAAAATTTTCAAGCATTTGTTGAGTTTTGTAGTTCCGAGTAATCCCTCAGAAGACCTCTGCCGTAACAACACTACCTGTTTTGCTATAGTTCTACTAATGAGTAGTGCTCTCTAGAACTTGTATGAGAGAAGAGAGAAAATATGTAGATATTTTTGTGTGAAATTATACTGTTTACCATACCAACAAACGCAGTATATCACTATAATATTCTACAAGAAGAAACCAACTCTTTTTGCAATACTTTTTCCCACATATATCTTAGTGTTGTCAACTCTCACGTCATATTGTGACGCCACAAGCTGTCTGCCTCGAACTACAATAGTGTAGATAACAAGAAATAGTTCCCATTTCCTCAACAAACAACGAACACAGTTCTCCAATTTCCGAACAGAAACGGTTCCAACGTCTTTATGTCTTGTATGAGCTCGTGCTTTGTTACTAAACTATATTATTTATTAGTTTGAAATTTGATTTCTGATCTGAAATTTGCAAGATTATTTAAGATAAGAGAGACAGCTTGCTTTGGAAAGTATCTAAACCTTAAAACCGGATAAAAGCATGTCGGACCATGCTCAATGTAGGATTCCAGCAGAAGAGCGTATCTAATAAAAAAAAACAAAAACGGTATATCCGATCTTAATCAAAATAATTTTGGTTGAAAGTATTTATTAAGCGTTATCTTTGTGATGCTTTTCAGATTTTTAAGTTTTACGGTAAGAAAATAGTAGAGAGAGAATTTATGCTCATTTTGTAGCGTTTATTTCCAAACATATTCACATACTTAATCTTAAAAAAATCTTAGAAACTTTAGAGTATTTTTAAAAGATCTGTCGAAATATGTGTCACTCGTAAAATATCACTGAAAAACAATTTCAGCTTCTGTTACATGTTATGGAGTGCCTCCCTTAAAAATAGCTAAGTCTCCCCGTAAAGTCTGCATTATTCATTCCGGAAAATGGAAAAATTGCAATACAATTTCTGCTACAATATTCTAAAATCATTTTCTACATACTACATAAACAAATGACCTATTTTAGTGCTTTCATCTTAGGGACGAGGTGAAAACTAAATTTAACGTTCACTACTGAGCTTAGATAGTACTGAGGTGTTCAATACTTGAAAGTGATGGAAAATTTCAAGCTCCAGTGATCGTTACGTGGTTTTGAGTTTTAAGAGGCGTTTGAATAGATATCTGAGTATCGGAAAATCTAGAGGTTAGCTTTGAAAGAGAGGTTTTTAAATTGAAGACCTTATTATCGTATCGACTGCAAATAGTTTAAACTATATACAGCATACAATTTAGTGACGGCTAAAAAAAATGAATAAATTGAATTGATAAATATAATATTTTAGTGTTTATTATAATAATGAACGTCATCATGAAGCAAGGCTGTCTTGCTAACGAAGAACAACGAGACTATGTTAATTAAAAATCAAATCAATTAAAATAATGGAAAATACATTAAAATACTTTTTTATTTCAAATCAGTTGACCAATATATACAAAAATGCAATACTGAAAAATAAAATTCGCACTTTACTACCATTGGCCGGAATAACATGAGCTCCTTACAAGTATCACAGATGCGGGACTTGACAATATTAAGCTAGTTATGTACTAGCAAACACATTTTGGTGAGTACTCTCGACCGCGACTTGGCATCCGTTCTGTAAACAGATGTGTTCTATGTGGGGCGAGTGTTAGAGCAATAAATGTCGATGTGTCTTTGATGTGTAGTAAACACGCCTTTGATATCGTAAGAGCTTATATAGGACGTTATAAGGCCATGCTTAAGTGAATCTCGGTTGATTGATTCATAAATATTGGATACTTAATGACAATTAGGATGCCTTTGTCAAATATTCGCACACACACATACACATACATACACACACACACGTCCAATAAATAAATAATAAAAAGAAATAAAAACACAACACTAATAAAGTAAACTAACTCCTATTGCTCACAAACATAATTATTAAAATCGTATATTTTATTTACTTATCATATGTGAGACAACAAAAGCAACACTGTAGGATTATGCTGCAATGTTCACAGGCAATAATAGTGGACAACACCCTCGATAACCGCTGAAAAACACAAAAGTTGTATTTCCACAATGGCTGTAAGGGAACAGCGTGTAAAACTACCACCGCTTGTGTTGCCATTGGCAGCAATAAACTCCGATAGTGTGTTCAAGCAATAAAATTGTTTTGGTCCATTCTAACCGTGTTGCCCTACACTGAGGGTTTGGGGTAGCCAGTTTACGACGGCCACCCGGAAATTGGGGGGAATTTCGTCGTCATAACACCGCAACACTATTTTTATTATCCGAACACCGTTTTATGGGCGATTTGTAGATATTTGTGGGCGATTTTCGACGTTCGCTTATGAAATATGTACGTAAGTTGAGTTGTTACAAACACAATGTAATGTATATCTTATTATATTTATTGTCTAAGTATGTGTGCTGAGAGTAAAATAGATATATTTTTTTTGTTGATTTGTTTTATTCTACATAAAAAGTTTTAGAACCTGTAAAAAGTTACATAAATAAAACATTCAGATATTGCGTGAGGGAAGGTGGTTCATAAAGCGCAGTCTATCAAGTCTTATTGTTGATATCGTTCGTTTTTACGTAGAGCTAATATCAGATCGAACGTTATTCGATTCTGTAATTCCGAAACTAATTGAGAGATATGAAAATTCTAAAAACGTACGTCTGCAGACTTTGTAGTCCTTATCTCGTCTAGCTATTTATCTCGATTTTGGTCTATCATCACATCGGACTCTATTCTACGGATAGCTCGATACATTAGCATGCACGAGTAACAGTGAGATGGTAAACTTGGCACCAAACACAGGAACAACGGTTGGTGCCGGAACATCGTATCAACGCACCGTTGAGTTCCGGCAACTACTGCAGGGATGGCGAACATTGAACGTGCCATTTGTTAAACAAATACATCGCAAAGTGTCTCCATTGCATTACTTTGGTTTTTTACTAATTAGTACTAACTTTTTGAGGACATAATACAAGGTGTGGCATGGCATGGCGTGCTCTGCGTGTCATTGAAAATAATAAAATAAAAAATGAAATACAGCTTTATGAGTTATACCTTAACCTAAATGATCTCGCACCGTGTGGTTTCAGAGGAATTTCCTATAACGAGGTTTTCCCAAAAGATCAGAGTATGGAGTTTTTCAAAAAAAGGAAAGAAAAGGTTTCTTATGAATCGGCAAAGCGCTCGTGATGCGCCTGTTACAGCAGGCGACCATAGACTACAGTAACTGCTGAAAAACTCAATACCTTGATGACAACCCACCCCATTATAGGAAGAAACGATTAAACTGTTTGCCTAAGTTCAGGAAAGAATGGGTCTTAAAGCAATCAGCCTAAGATACCGTTTTTCATGTGTGATATGTGATGCAATTGATTCGTTTTTGTTTAGCATGTAGTTTCCTAACATCTTGTTTTTATAAGCTTGAGCACTTCTAGTACTTATTTAAAATTAACTCCACCATTACACAAAAGCAACATTTACGACTTTGGTTGTTATAAGAGCGTCATAAAAACACCATTACCATTCGCACTCTTGTAAAGTTTAATTAATTTGTTGGGGAAATTGATTTTGGATCGAAAAGGGTGGACTGTATTCAACCACTCACCGGAATCCGCAACTGATGATCTTCAGGGGTACCCCAGCGGTGATCTCCATAGGTTTTGGTAGTCAGGATTCCTCGGGAATGCACTAACACATCGAATGTTTCAGTCCAATATGTAATATGTATTATTCACAGCACCGTATTAATAAGCGCGTACGCGGCGAGGCGCCATATTTGAGCAAGTCCTTCTTTTAGGATGAGGATGGCAGCACTGTCGCTGTCATAGTTGCGTGCGTGCGGATTATGGTCTATACAGTCCATAGAGTATTTCAAAAAAGAGAATTTTGAAAAAGGGAATTATTTGTGCTCACATTCATAATATTGTAGAAAGTAAAGTAAAGTACGGAACATGCCGCCGACCTTAAAATAACCAACTTATTTTAACGAAACTATCCTAACTTAAAGCTAAAGAAAGGATAATGAATTACCTATTCGATAGGTAAAGGACAGACCTTAACAACAGGTCTTTTAGTAAGAGTGTTACCAATGCGTACTGTAACAACACGAGTAACGCCATCAGCGCCTGGGTGTAAAGCGTGTATACGAGCCAGGCACCACTGTAGTGGTGGTAGATTGTTATCTATCAGCACAACTACTGTACCCTCGGTGAGGGGTGTGTGAGTATCGCGGAACCATTTACTTCTTTGCTGAAGCTGATTGAGATATTCAACGCTCCAGCGTTTCCAAAAATGCTGTACTGCTTGTTGAATGATTTGCCATCGAACAAGATGACTGGGCTGATCATTTGTGAAATCGAATTCGGGTAAGGAAGTCAATGGTTCACCGATAAGAAAGTGAGCGGGTGTAAGTGGTAATGGATCAGTAGGATCATTACTTTGTGTATAGAGAGGTCGAGAATTGAGTACTGATTCTATTTGACACAGTAGTGTATTGAACTCGTCATGAGTTAGAGTTACTTGACCTATAACGCGATACAGGTGAGTTTTCATACTCTTTACTGCAGCTTCGAAAATGCCGCCAAAGTGACTAGCATAAGGCGGGTTGAAATGCCAAGTTATGCCTAAATTGATAAGTTTGTCGTTTAGCTCAACTTGATTTGTTTCGGTTTTAAGAAACGCGAAAAGATCCTTTAAATATTTATCACATCCTACGAAGTTACGTCCATTATCGGAGTAAATATCGGTACATAATCCACGTCGCGAAATGAAACGTCGTAAAGCGTTAAGGAACGATGATGTAGATAAATCAGGAACAAGTTCCAAGTGTAGGGCTTTCGTGGACATGCATACGAAAACACAAACATAGGATTTGAAGACTTTGGCATTTCTGAATGGACTTGACTTCAGAAAGAAATGTCCAGCAAAATCTACAGCTACATGTAAGAAAGGGCGCAATGACCTAACTCTGGCTGCCGGTAGCGGAGCCATAGGTGGCTGAGGGGCCGAAGGGTGAATGCGGAAGCATGGCACGCAGCGTCGTGTGCGCATACGAACGGCATCACGAGCCGATAATATCCAATAGGTTTGGGATAGAATAAACTGTAAAGTTTGGGGACCTACATGTAAATGAAGTTTATGATAATAATCGATTAACAAATTAGTGACAAAATGTTTTTTCGGTAAGATAATCTGATGCTTCGCATCATAAGAAACGTGAGCACGTTGGATTCTGCCGCCGACCCTGAGTAGTCCGACGTCATCTAAAAAGGGTTTGAGTTTCTGTAAACGGTTTGAACAATTTTCATCACTTTTGAGTCGCGATATAACATCGGCAAACTCGTTTTGCTGAATTAAAAGAATAATTCTGTTATGAGCAAATTTTGTTTCAGAAACCGTAATCTGCGGAGAAGTAAATGTCTTTGTCTTGCGACATTTATGAAAAAATCTAAAAATTAAAGAAACTACGCGTAGCATTTTCGGCAGTGATGAAAATCGTTCAAGTATTTGTAAGTCTGGTGGTTCAGACTTGGACGTATTTGTGAAAACGTTAGTACGTCGCTCTTCGTCGGTTGAAACGTCAATATTCGAAATAGGCCATTCGGTTTGGGCCTGTTTAAGCCAGGAGGGCCCTGTGAACCACAACTGTTGGTCCAGCTGAGACGGTAGGACACCACGTGACGCTGGGTCTGCCGGGTTGTCTGCCGAACGCACGTGACGCCAGTGTGAGGCGGGTACGCGGCTGGTGATTTCATTAATACGATTCGACACAAAGGTGCGCCATTCGTATGAGGGGGAACGAATCCAGGCAAGTGTGATCGAAGAATCACTCCATGCGTAAACATTGTCGATAGACAAGATATCACCGTAAGTGATAAGAATTTTCCGAATTAATTTAGACAAAAGAAGTGCTCCACACAGCTCTAAGCGTGGAAGTGAAACACGTTTCAAAGGTGCTACCTTTGTTTTGGCAAGAAGTAAATTCACGTGTATAGTACCTTTTGAATCGATGACACGAAGGTATACGCAGGCAGCGTAGGCCTTTTCGGATGCGTCCGAAAATCCGTGAATTTGTATGGAATTTCCAGTTGGAAGCACATGACGTGGTAACGAAATATTTTGTAAGTGAGGCAGCTCAGATATGAACGTAAACCATAAGTTACAAATACCTTCGGGAGGTGATTCATCCCAACTTGTTCTAGATATCCACAAAAGTTGGATTAAATGTTTGGCAAACACTGTAATGGGACTGAGGAAGCCCAAGGGGTCATAAATTTTAGAAATCTCTGAAAGCATAATACGTTTTGTACATTTTTGAACAGGAGGTTCAACTTGATAAGAAAAGGTATCAGATTTGGGATTCCACTTAAGCCCGAGAACCTTAACTGAAGTGTCGTTGTCAAGTGCGGAAAGAATTAGAGCGTTATCATCGCTCGAATCGTTCTGTTTAACAGAAGCTAAAAACTCTGGACTGTTACTTGTCCATTTGCGGAGTTCGAATGTACCTGCCTTGCAAATGCCTATGAGTTCCTGCTGAAGAACAAGAGCCTCCTCAAGGGTACCAGCCCCAGAGACGACATCGTCGATGAAGACATCATTAAGAAGCACTTGCGAAGCAAGCGGGAAGGAGTCAGCTTCATCAATAGCAAGCTGACGTAGCGTGCGTAAAGCCAGAAATGGCGCAGATGCGACGCCGAAGGTTACAGTGCACAGTCTGTACTCCTGCACCGGTTCGTCAGGAGACTGTCTCCATAGAATACGTTGGAAATCGCGATCTTGAGGTCTCACCTTGATAAAACGATACATCATTTTGATGTCTGCTGTAAAGACTATTTTGTGAAGTCGATACTTCAAAAGAACTTCTGTTATATCTTGGTGTAATTTTTGACCAATAAGTAAGTTATCGTTCAGTGAACGGCCACTTGTAGTCTTACACGAGGCGTCGTAGACTACTCGTAGTTTGGTAGTAGCACTAGCAAGTTTCACCACGCAGTGGTGAGGAATATAATAGGGAATCGTATTACAATCTGTTAAATCCGTAACGAGTTCCATATGACCTAAATCGAGATATTCTTGAAGAGTTCTAACGTACTCTTGACGCAGAGCAGGATCGCGAGCGAGTTTGTTCTCAAGCTTGTATAAGCGAGAGAGAGCTATCTCACGTGACTCGCCGAGAGGGGGTGTATTCTCCTTAAAAGGAAGGGACACTATGTATTGTCCGTCGTTGTCTCGTGTGTGAGTATCGACGAAGATCGATTCACACAAAGTTTCTTCCGGAGTGAGAGGCTTGTCTTCAGAAACTGATTCCAGCTCCCAGAGCTTTTGAAGTTGCATATCAAGTTGATATGTACTCAAATTTGTACAAACTTGTGAAGAAAATGAATGAGAAATTTTACCGTTTAGTAAGTAACCGAATATGCTATTTATAGCCACAGGAGTGCCTAGTGGGCCTATAATGTTATCTTGAAGTAATATACTATCACTATAATCTGAACCTAGCAATAGTTCAACGGGACGCGCAGAACGTAGTTCCGGATCCGCTAAGGGAATGTTTTGTATATGAGGAATTTGCTCGAAAGAGCTTGGAATGTGAGGTATGTAACTAGTTATCTTAGGCAATATGAGTGCTTCGATAAATAGTTTAGGTTCTGATTTGTTGTGAGGCGTAACCTGGCACAACACGTAACCGCGTGGTTGCTCGGTCTTATCACCGATACCCGTGACCGTCATGCTAGTATTAACATGATAACGTGGTAAACCAAGACGTTGGACGCACGACTCAGAGATAAGTGTAGCTTGGGAGCCCTGATCTATCAATGCTCGCACTGGCTGGGGAGCATAGGACACGGCGTTCATAGGACGCAAGTCCACTATCGCGGTAGTAAGCAGAACCGTACAGTTCTTCTGTCCATCGACACCACGTAATGGCGTAGACGAAGAAGTTTCCGCAACTGAGCGAAACTCAGGGGAAAAATGGGAAATATCCGCAACCGAGTGTAACTCAGGGGACGATTTGGAAATATCCGCAACCGAGCGTAACTCAGGGGATGATTTGGAAATATCCGCAACCGAGTGTAACTCAGGGGATGAATAATTCAAGCATTCACTCGTAAGAGTAACGTTGAGATTGCAGACCGACTCATCTTCATGTAATGAAGAGTGGTGGCGCTTAGAACAAATACGACAGTTATATTTTGACTGACAATCTTTTAAATCATGCCCGCTGTTTAAACAATTAGAACATACTTTATTTTCATTTATAAAAGTATAGCGTTCGGGTAACGTTAATTTATTAAATAAGTCACATTTATTTAAATAGTGAGAATTGATTTTACAATAACAACATTTCATTTTAGTGGAGTTATTAGTTGAGGTTGTAGTATGAACACTCAAAGCGCGGGAAGCGCGAGCCTTAGCACTCGTATCATTCGCTTGTGTTGGAGCGCGATGCGCGTGCGAGTGCGAGCGAGAAAGCGCAGAGCGAGCGACGATAGCATGACGCGAGGAACTAGCCGGTGCGACCGAGCCGCCAGCAGCGGCGAGCAGGCGCGACGACGGCGATGCGGTACCGCTGGCGGGACCATGCGGCAAGCGCGCGATCATCGAGGACGACATAATTTCCGAAGCCGATAGCTCCTTCTCAAGGAAGTCGAGAAGTTCACTAACCAGTGGAATATCACTATGTGACGTCAACGAAAGTTCAAAACGTCTTCTAACGTTTGGAGTAATCTTGCGTAGCAAAATGTTTAAAAGAATAAAACTCCAGTATTTAACTGGCAAGCCTAACGTTTCTAAAGCGGTTAAGTTTTCACGATAAATATTCAAAAGGTTACGTAAACTGTATTCTAAGTTTTTATCACTAACCGACTCAACATCAATAATTTTATCTAAATGTTTTGTTGCAATAATGCGTTTGTTTTCGTAACGATTGATTAATATCTGAAACGCATTTTCGTAATTAGAATCCGTAATTGGTATTGATTTTATAAGATTATAAGGTTCGTCCTTAAGGGACAGCAACAAATAACGAAAACGTTGAACATCCGATAACTGTTCATTATCGTGAACCAAAGACTTAAATAAATCAAAGAACGCATTCCATTCGGTTATGCTACCATTGAAAGTAGGCAACGAAAGAGTAGGCAATTTAATTTTTGCTTGTATGGTAGGATGCGAGTGAGCGCAGGCTGTGGTCACACGAGCCGCGTCGGCGATACTTTGTTTACGTTGTATTATTTTTATATTGTCAAGTGTAACCTGAATTTTATAATATAAGGAATCGAATGAATCGCGTATGAGCAGTTGTTCAGCTGTATTGAACTCACCACTTTTTGCTAAAAGTTTTTCAATTTTAGTTTGGACCGAAAAAAATTGCTTTTTTGTATTATTGAGCTCTTTTACACGAACCCGAAACTCTGCTTCATTATCTGAACAAGCGACCATTCTTTCTAAGCTATTAATACAAATATCTCTTTCAAAAGTTAATTGTTCAAGTTCCATTTTTAAAGAAATATTTACTAAGTTTATAATTATAATGTAATATATAATGAAAGTAATGTGTATGAAAATACGTATATAGAAAATGTGTGTAAATATGTATATAGAAAATGTATGTATGTTTGTGCGAAAATAAAACGAAATTTTATTTGTTCAGTACGTAATACATGAACGACAAACACGAATTCGTATAATATTTAGCAGTAATGCCAGAATATTATCCCAGTACTTAGTACGCAATACGTAAGTACCAGTTGAGTAGCGATATAATATTAGCACGTAATGCAAAATATTATATTTGTGTCTTGTACGAAATACAAAGACAACGCTAATGTGTGTACGGCCTTAGGGCGCTTGTGAACGTAACAGCTAGCGTGGCGCGTTTGCACGCTGATGGCATATACCCTCAACTTTTTACGAAAATAAAAAATTGAAAAATTAAGTAAATCGAATAATCTACTTAAAGATATATTTAGAAATGAATAATGTACGACTCGTAAAGACAGTACACAGTGGTATTGTCGAAGAACAATACGCAAAATACATAAAAAACTTAATCTGAAGTTGGTTGGCGGGCGGTATGTCACGCCTTTTTCACAAAGAAAACTATCGAAAAATAGCTTTTTTGTTAAATATGTTAGCACAAATCCCTAAGAACTGATGAGATATGGGTCGTAGGACCAAAAATATGTTGGGGAAATTGATTTTGGATCGAAAAGGGTGGACTGTATTCAACCACTCACCGGAATCCGCAACTGATGATCTTCAGGGGTACCCCAGCGGTGATCTCCATAGGTTTTGGTAGTCAGGATTCCTCGGGAATGCACTAACACATCGAATGTTTCAGTCCAATATGTAATAATGTATTATTCACAGCACCGTATTAATAAGCGCGTACGCGGCGAGGCGCCATATTTGAGCAAGTCCTTCTTTTAGGATGAGGATGGCAGCACTGTCGCTGTCATAGTTGCGTGCGTGCGGATTATGGTCTATACAGTCCATAGAGTATTTCAAAAAAGAGAATTTTGAAAAAGGGAATTATTTGTGCTCACATTCATAATATTGTAGAAAGTAAAGTAAAGTACGGAACATAATTAATGAAGCATCATAATGATTTTACAAGAATAATGCCTTAACAGGGCTTCGCTGCCGTCGCTGTCGGTAGTCTGTAGTGCGAGAATTTTGCCAGGCACAAAATTTATTTAAAACCTATGGAAAAGGGTGATCCCCATTCCACAGTTCTTTAAATAAGTTTTTAAGTCGACACACAAAAATCATATTTAAACTTATAAAAAAACAACGAAATAGATAAAAAAGAGAAGTTTGTACTGAATCTTACTTGATTTAAATGAAATAGTAGCATTCACAAAAATGATATTAATATGAGCGTATCTCATATATTACAAAACTCGTAATACTCATAATTCCATAACATTGTCCGATGTTTCCGCATGACACCTACTACAACATTCCTTACAAACGATAACAAAGTTTTTTTATTATGGTTGTAGGCAGTTTAGTAAAACCACAGTATAAATATAATTAGATCCAGTATTTTTTTTTATTAACTTCATACAAACGGTCGAAACGCGAGTCAAACCTACGCGCCTCTACGTATCCGCTTAAGTATGCAACCGTTGGTTACTGTTTTTGATATAAGTATTATATTACACTGAAAATTTACATGGATAATTTTCTTAAATATAATTTTTTTTTTTTTCATCATCGTCAGCAACCCATTTAGTCCCCCTGCTAGGATCGGGTCTCCTCTCCTCTAACTAGAGAGCTGAGAGGGTTTAGGCCATAATCCACTCACGCTGGCCTAGTGCGGGTTGGTGCGTCAGACATACTCATAGAATTTCTTCTAGGGTATGTCGGTTTCCTAACGATGTTTTCTTTCACCGTTAGCAGATGGTAATCAGTCACTTGACTAGTACATATAAATTCCACAAAGTGGAATCCACATTGCTACTGCCGGTCGGGGTCGAACTGGGGCCGCGATTTGCACGCCGGTCCCTTATCCATTCAGCCACCATCGCATCCACCATCGAATACCCTTGAAATTCTTTTTTATTCTTGTAAGTTTTTTTATAATATTATTTCTTCGTTCATATTCTTAACACCATCATCATCAGCCCCTTGTATCACGTATTCTTTTCCATATTATATATTTATTTATATAAATATTTGTTATATATTATATATAGTAAATAATATTGTTTATTAATATTTTAAATGTATATTTATATATTATGTACGTATTCTACAAAATCCACAACTACCTACCATTTCTATACATGCACCTACTTTGTCATATCTCTGCATCACCCAAAGGTAGACTGGTAGATAATGCCTTAGGCATTAAGTCCGCCTATACATTGTTATTGTGTATGAAGTTTAAATAAGCGTAACTGAGTAAGCGAAGCATTATAATTAAGCGATAGAAAATATTTAAAATGGATTATATTAGATACATCCAACGTGACTCTATTTCCTACATAAGTTGATTGACGGCGCATAAAACTTAAAAGCTATACTAAGAAATAACAACACCGTTAAAAAAAATAGGTACTTTTTGTTGATAGCAATATTATTTGCTTGCACATGCGCACAAAATCATGTGTTATCCATCTATTAACTATTAGTCCTTGACATTAAGTGCTCATGATGGCTGCCGGAAGCGCTCATCTAAGGAACAATGGCGGTGACCGGAAGTCCACCATTTCGTGTTGGCACCAAGCTAATGACAAGCTCAATTTCAGCTAATAATAATTTTTCACTGATAGTAATAGCTGATTATTGTATGTTTGAGAGCAATGAAAGCCTTTGATAGTAAAGAAATACGTCATAATTGTATTTATGTGTATAAGTAAATTATATGTATTATTTATTTATTAAAACCAAAAAAAAACACAAAAAAAATTCTTTTGATAATAATAACTCTACCTATGCCCTCGTGGAGTAAGGCGTGATAATACATTTCCTTTGTTTATACTCTGTTCGAAAATAAAGTTTATAATAAAATTCACTTTGTTTCTGAGACGATGGCCAGTCCTGTTGCCAAGTTTGCCAGCTCGCTAACTTTGAATACCAATATTCTTTTGTTTTCCAAGGAAACAATATCCATGCTAATTTTATCATAAAATGTGGGGAAATCCTATATTTTCTGTTGGCAATGAGTCGTTCATAATGGAGGATTCTGTTACACTTTGAAAAAGGAACGATATTTTAGTTCACAAGTGAGTTTAGTGAAAAATTTTCGGGCGGGAAATTCGATAATGACGTCACATTCAAAATAACTTTTTAAATAATTTTAATTGCTTATTTATTGCCGACAATCTAACAAGAATACACTTGATAACCGCTTAATAAGATGACAATACGAAAAACACTTTCACAGCTCAATCAAAAACATAACCCATTTGGCATTTGTGTAAAAATGTCACAAGAAGTAACCCGCTAAAATTCTCGTCACTTTATCGATTACTAAAACTTATCGTAATTTTATTCATGAACGATTGTAAAGCAAATTTCTTCAGCAAGTAATTACCTATCGCATGTAATCTGGAAGTTTTCAGGTAGATTAATAACCTGTGCTCAGATTACCCCGTGACGAAGGTTTGACGTTCGCGACGGGTCGTAACGACCCCCAATCTCTTCTTAAACCGTTAAAACAAATTCGATGTTACACTAAAAGCAATCGTATCATAGATATTTAGTTTTCGTCACGGGAATTACGAGCAGTAATCGAATATTGAAATGGATATGCTACTTAGTACGGGTTAAATTAATGGATTGAGTTGAGTGGATTAGTCGTATTATTCGAATGTTACTGAAATCGAATTTATTTAATCGAGATATTTTGGTTCTTTAAGTTCTGCAACTTGATAAATTTTAACGCTGGGATTTCGGAACTTATCAGGCTTTTTTGAAGTTTCAAGCTTGTAATCGAGCAGTTTGTCAGTGTAGTGACGGATTAAGAATACATAATGCCACTACCCCATCTCAACCCGTGGGTGTCGTATAAGATGACTAAAGGGCTAACCTTATACAGACAAGAGCACTGCAAAAAAAGGAAAATTTGAAACAAACCCTATACCATTTGGTCTGGCCAGCGTGTTATGAGGCTAAACTCCCTCCAAAATATTTGGAGGAGACCCGTGCCCAGCAGTGGGACATTCATTTATGGGTTGTAATGATGAATGATCAATCGAGCAGTTTATGGGTTGAAACGATGAACAGTACATGTGTGGGATCATCACTTAGTTAGCTCACTTTTAGTTGTGTATAGGTTGTGTCTAGGGAAGCTCCTGTGCTAAAACAATTGAAATAAAACAAAATCAATAAGTACATTTAATCACTAATTATTTAGATACTTTTCGTCATAAACATGAAGTCGTCATTCACCGTACAAAGCAATTATGCCATTGGCAACCGTACTGGCAGCGTGCCAGCTATTCAATGCCAGGCCAATGCCAGGCTGTGCCATACCTCAGAGATGCCGCGGCGATGTTCTACCATTCTTTAGGAGCTGGCTCAATGTTAGAGCGATTGCAAATTTATTAAATTATGAATTTATGATTACATTTTTAAATGATAGGACATGGCGATTTTATTTTTATATATAGGATTAATGTAGATTAATCACCCAAGATATCATATATATTTCAAAGTAGCGCGAGGCCTCGCTCCCGTCGTTCTTTATTTCACAACTGCTCAGCTCCTTGTGCCCATAGTGTGATGGTATACATACTATACAACACTTAAAGATTTTCTCAAATCGGACTTGTAGTTACAGCTTTATAATATTAGTATAGATATTATCATCATCACCACTTCCACTCTATTGTCCCACTATAATTTCCTACTGCTGGGGATATAATATTATCTAAGTAATTCTTAATGATCAAAAATAGTATATTGATGAATGATTTTTCTACCGCGGCTCATTTTCATAGTTTGTTTTATTTTATCAATCGCTCCCTTACGTAAAGATAGAAATATAATCTTTGTCCCTAACTGGGACACATCAGAAAATAAGAAAATTAGTTTTAGTTTCGCTACAAATACACGCTGTAAGAAGCATATATTTTGTAATAGAAATACCTCTGCCAGCTTAAAACTTACGCTACAACATAGGTTTAGCAATATTTTATTGCAACTCTTTGTTGTAGCTCGCAGCAGGCACCTACATAATAACGTAAGAAAATTACACAGAGCCATGCGACGCAGCGACGTCTAAGGTCACCCTACAGCCTTAAAAATGTGTTATTGATTATACGAAGCTCTCCATATTTAAGGAATCGGTATTGAAACCGTATTGGATCGGAAAAAAAAATCGGAAACAAACACATGGTAGTAGAATAACTATTTATTAACTTTTTATATATATATACTAAACAAGTAAAGGAAAAATTCAAACCTACGACGGGACTTGAACCCGCGACCCTGCCATTCCGTGTGCGGTGCTCTGCCAATTGAGCTACACGAGGATGTCCCTGAGATCGATTTTATCCATTACCTGTTAACATGATGACGTCATGATAACTTTTTTTTAAATTTTCCATTACTTGTTTAGCATAGTTATACCAAAGCAAAGGAGATTGCTTAATATTTAATATACGTACTTATTATCTGTTGTGTTGGATTTGGAAACAATCTGGCGGCTCACCTGTAGGCAAACGGTTACTACTTATCTAATAGACGCTTACAACTGGGAGCTAAATCTGTACGTCGGCGACCCTTTAGAACTTACCTCCGTAATGAGCCCAGAATACCACTAGTCACTATGAGAAACACAGGCTCTACCGAGGCAGTGGGTTTCTTGTATAAGCGACTATGTTGTATGTGTATGTATTGTATATGCGTTAACTAGTGTAGCCGAGAAGCAACTTGACGCAGAGCGCGATTTTTCTATACGTAACTCTTGTTAGTGAGACTCTCTCTCTTAATTTAAAAGCTGCGCTCTTGTCGGTGGAGTAAACCTGATCTTCTCTTGCTTCCGTCAATCGTTTTACTTCCTGGTGCAACAAGATATGTACCTTCTCCTTTAATCTATAGTCTATAGTATATTATAAAGCTAACGAGTTGGTTTGTTTGAACGGTAAGATCTCGGGAACTACAGGTCCGATATGAAAAATTAAAAAAAAATCAAAATATTTATTTGCAAATATGGGTAAATACATAGGTGTTAGCTTACATAAGTTTGTCCAGTCCATATTTTACCATTTCGGTGTTCAACTATTACATTAAAATTATTAGATTAAAATTATTTTAGTGTTGGATAGCCCATTTATCGAGGAAGGTTATAGGCTATATAAGAACACATCTTATACTTTATCTACCTCTTCCTTTCTTGTCTTGAATCTTTCCTACTATGATTTTTTTATGTAAAGTAATAGTGATGAATAAGGTGGTGTAATTTTTTTTTTGTAAGTTTTTTTTTTTAAAAGACAACCCCCGCACTTGGGAACAAGCCCTGTGTCGCGGGGAGCTTTACAAACATTCAATGAACGGACACAAAGTACAACCAGACTCGAAACAAATATCTATGAGTTACACAAATATTTGTCTCGTGTGGGAATCGAACCCACGTCACCCAGCACGGCGATGTAGTGGCGAGGCGACCATCTTAACCACTGCGCCACGGTGACAGTCAATTATATTTACTTTTCGGTTCTCAACAGTTCCTAGGGCGGGTCTTTTCTAGTTTCCTTAGCACTTATTTGTTTGAAATCATTTATTTTTAATTGGTGAGACTAGTCTGTTTAAAATCACCAATGTGAAGAGTTTTTTCATTGCCTAAAGTGGCAGACCAGCAGACGGCCCACCTGATGGTAAGTGGTTACCGCCGCTCATGGATGTTGGCAATGCCAGGGGCACAGCCAAGCCGCGCTGCCTACCTTGAGAGGATAGCTCTCTTTAAACCTCGTTTGAAGAAGGACATGTCATAGTCCTCAGGAAACACCGCAGGAAGTTCACCCCAGAGCCGGCACGTACGTGGGAGGAACTGTAATTCATTTCACATGTACTCGTATATAATATTAGATTCTTGTTCAAGATGTTTCCCGCCAGCTCTTGTAGTGAGATATCAATTGATCTATTGCTAACACAGATGCCTATTGTGTTCCAAACGGATGCCAACATCGTGTGTATTGTATTTGTGTACTTAACTTGCATCAGGCACTTATGTACACCTGTATATGGCATTCAGTGCTGTATTTCAATCAAAATTAACACTAGGCGGGTGTTAGATTATGACTATTCTATTTCGGTTTGAATTATTTGAATAGGAACAGATGGAATACATGGAATGTGTGTGAATGCTATAGTCAATCTCAATCTAAAGAAGATTGTGAGTTTAAAATTTTATTTCTTTATCTGCATTTTCTTTACATTATTCATAGAAGTAATATAATAATAATATTCTACCACATTTACACAGCGCCATCTAGTCCTAAATTAAGCAATTATATTTGCTTGTGTTATGGGTACTAAACAACATAATATACTACTTAAATTCATTTTATGTTTTTTTTTTTTAAATACATACTTATTATAGATAAATTACACCCAGACACAGAACAAACCTTTCTGCTCATCACACAAAGGTTTGTCTTGGGTGGGGATCGAACCCACAACCTCCGGTTTAGCAGTCAAGGTCACTAACCACTAGACCAACAGGCCAGTCAAAAAGTGTTTATTTCTCATTTATTAATTCATCAAGGCTACAAAACAACACTAACGAAAGTTAAAATTAACTTTTAACTAAATGTAACACGTACGACAGCCATGGGTTGAAATGGGATAGTGACATTATGTATTCTTAATCCGGAACTACATAGACAAATTCTTATTCAATATTTTCTTATTCGAAACTAATTCCCTTCATCTGAATAGATGTAATAAGTATATACAAATATCTTCCAAACTGCATGTCGTTTTCACATTATATCAATTACAAACTCGAGTTTCCCATTTAAATTTGTCTTTGCAAAACCTTAATTTCCATACAATTAAATCCATGTTTACACAATTCTCTTCCACGTAACACGTTTTAGATATTATAAAGACATATAATATCTTATACAATTATAATATTGTCACATCACTATATATATGATTATGAGTATCAATCTCACTTAATTACTGGCAGCTAAATGATGAATGAGATGGTTATGGGACGTATTTAGACATTTATTATGAAACGTGTAATAATATTGCTAACAATAGCAACACAAGATGACTCCTATAATGGTTGGTAAAGGTTAGGTTATATATATTTTGGCTATTTTAGGTCCTATTAACGATGGTGGCTGTATGGATAAGTGACGGCGTGCTACACACGCGGTCCGAATTTGATACCAGTCAGTATCACTTTGTGGAATTTATATGTGCTAGTGATATGACTTACCATGTGCTAACGGTGAAGGAAAACATCTTGAGGAAACCCACATACCTTAACAAATTTTAAGGGTATGTCTAAGCTAGCGTGTGTGGATTATGACCTAAAACCCTCTCAGCTCTCTAGGTAGAGAAGAGGAGACCCGAGACTAGCAGTGGGACATTAATAGGTTGATATTATCTATAGGTATACATTATGCATCTAAAATAGGACAAGATAAAGAGTTAAACCGGTATCATCATAATATCTATACTAACATTATAAAGCTTCGTTTGTTCTCAAAAACTACTAGTCCGATTTGAAAATTTATTTTAGTGTTAGATAGCCCATACATTGGGAAAGGCTATAGGTTATATAACATGACGCTACGGCTAATAGGAGCTGAGCAGTGGCCAAATAAAGAACGACGGGAGCGATACCCCGCGCCATTTATTATAGTTGGTATTAAATGCGTGTGAGTTACTGTGTAAATTTACTAGGCATAATTCTAGACTCTAGATATATTAATCAAATAATTTCGCAATACAAAAACCTAATAATGTTGTTGTTCGTCCAGAGATTGGACCCGGGACGTCTTAGGCTCAATAAGCAATAGCTGAAGACTGCCGACCAGGAACGCGACAGTTTTAGCAATTTAACTCAGTCTCATTACGTTAACAAGGCAGTTTAGTCACAGTTTCAGGTACAAAGTACACCCAGACTCAAGACAAATATCTATGAATCACACAAATTGGCCCGGCCAGTCCAAAACGCCATAGATAGATGCCGGAGGAGGCACATCGTCCAAAAACATCCACATCTAATGATGATCACTATCCTCAGCTATGAGATACTAACCACAGAGAGTTTCATGTTAGAGAGGTTAATAATAATTTTGCAAAAATAAATATACTGTCGACAAATAAAAGCTCATATAATTTTAAGAAAACAATTACTCAATACTCAATTTTCCCCAAAAATATATGTGTACTGTTACGTAACAAAATACACTTCATTAAATTCAATTTCTATTTGCCGTCAACTGATATTTTCCTTCACAATTTATTGCGTATTTTTTGTGGAAAAGATATTACAAGGGTCACTTTTACACCATTAAAAGTGCCAAGTATATTTTATGTTGCCAATAACAACTTATTTAGTACTCGGGGAACCAATTTGGACGAAAATGACACCCTAACGAGGAGATATCAATAATTTATATCGTTTTTTTGCCGTGAAGTTATTTTATATATGAGAGTCGATAATTTACGTACCTAGTTATAGAAAAATAATGTTTTTGCCAATCGAGCTTTCGGTGCAAATAATAAACGAATCCACTCGAATTTATTTCAAATCCAGGTTGGTTTCAAAATCATTCATAGTGTTATAGAAAATAATAGGACAAGATGTGTATTATTCTCTTGTGAGGAGAAAATGTAATGGAGCATATGGCTTACTGGTAATAACGTAGAAAATGCAATATGATGCATTTTTTAAACACAAACGCAGGTTGTAACGCAACTCTATAGCAGTATAGAGGAAAAGAACTAAGTCACGGGGAACTTTAAAAATGTAATTTTTATTTTTAAGATAAAAGACAACACCCGCACTAGGGAACAAACCTTGTGTGTATAATTATACAAATCGGTCCAGTTGTTACTGAGATTGGCTTATTAAACCAAACAAATAAAGTCTACAGTTTATAGTAAATATAAATAACTAGAAACTGATCGACTCATGACAACGATGCGCAGAACATAAAAATCTCCATAAAAGCTTTTAATATAAATAATAACAAAAACAAGGAAGTGTACACGTGCAATATGATGCAACGCAGTATGTGCATGCGCAGTTACTATTAAACGTATTTCCACTGCACCATTACCATAAAACAGAACAGATTTATGCAAAAATGTATTGAAATACCTTTAGCTGTTGATTGCATTAATATTAATTAAGTTTTTTTTTTGTTTGCAGATCAATCTGGCTGTGAATCTTATTAAATAATTGTAAGTATCTTTACTGTATTTGGTTAATTCCTAGGATATCTAACAGGCTCACTGTACAAGGGGCCGTAATGGCTAAGGTCATGTTCGCCACAAAAGTTGACACTCACGATCATTACCGACTACAGCCTTCGTCACATGTGTGATAATGACTGTCTGTAATCGCCTCTCGTGATCCATTGTAGAGACGCTCCATAGGGTAGATTGTTTGCCAAGTTACGGTTTAAAAATGTTTTCTGTGATGAAAAATTATTTTCAAATAACTTGATGCTCGATAAATACGCCGAATTTAGACAATCAGAATTATAACATTTGATTAAGCAATACTGGGAAAAAAGTACTTTGTATTTCCAATACGCACTGATAAATGATGGAACGAAAGTTTAGTAATAATAATTAAGTTATGGCGTAGTACAAAATGTTTCAATAATAGATTTTCTACAGAATTAAAATAAATAACATTTAGAGAAAATGTTTTATTCCTATTCTAAGAAGTCGAGCTGATTTTATTGAATCTATAATTTTCTTTTACATTGACATTTTCAAAAGGATTTATAAAATATTAAATACGAGTACAATCCTTGCACAATTTATTAAGATTCCCATTGTTGGATTATTGCGAGTAGAGTGAGTATTTGAACGAACGATATTGACTTATTTAATTTAATTTATTTTTAAGCCCTTCGCCGCGCTCTCAGTCACGGGCTAAGAGAGAAAATAAATACAGTACATGATTGAAAAAAGCTTTATTTTACTTTCTATTTACTTTTAAATGTTTGTATATAGTTTCTTTGTTGTCTGTTAAAATCAAACGAATGAGTTTTGATGAATTCCCTCCTAAAGTTTGCAAAAATATGAACATAGTGATGAATTGATAGATCAATTCTTTAACCCTAACAGCAAAACTTAAGTATCAAACAAACTTTTATATCAGAACTTAAAACATACGTAATTAACTATATTTCAACGTATAATGTAGCAATTCACCATTTCACCATGTTAAATGTTGCAAGCTAAATTCTGACATTTATACAATTTAAAAGACCCATAGTCATTCAGTTTTGTTTCTGCAAATACGTAATAATTACCTTGCAATTTTTTAGTGTCTCACTGCTGGTCAGAAAATATATTTTAGTGTTGGATAGCTCATATATTGGAAAACACTATAAGCTATATACCATCACTCTACGATCAATAGGAGTAAATAAGTGGCCAAACAAGGATAAATATTTATTTTTTAACTCTTTGAACCCGAGACCTCTTGCGCAGCAATCGCATACACATCCAACTGCGTCACAGAGGATGTTAGAAGTAGCCCACGGGAGCGAAGCGTTGGGCAATAGCTAGTGATGAATATGTGACTGTAGAAAAAAATGGAAAAATTGAAACCCAGAACGGGACTTGAAACCGCGACCGTGTCACGGCGACTACTCTTCCAAATGAGCTACGCGAGCGAACGTCCCTGAGATCAAATTTATCCATTAGCTGTTAACTTGATGACGTCATGACAACCTTATTTTTTTGATTATTAATTTTTCCATTACTTACTTGTTTAATGCTAAATATATAAAGTAAATAGTAATGGAATATTTGTGACTTGGCTGGGGGTGCACAATGTGTAGTGGGTAGCTAAAATATCGCATGACTTGATAATAGATTTGATATTTACATAACAATAAACGCGATGAACGTGCGAGAGATTATATTTAACGTTTCCCATCTTGTATTACATGTGAAACGATCAACTTTATACCATAACATAGACATAATATAATTGCTTTTAACATCAATTATATTCAAGCGTTTGAAACAATTTGAAAATATGCTAAGTTTCATAGCTCGAAATTGTTGAGATTTTGTTCCTCTTATTCGACAGCTGTCCAGACTATAATCTATATGGGTGGCAAATTTTATACAGATCATTTCAGCCGTTCTTGCTTGATTAAGTAACAAACATTCGTCCATCATATTTTTCGAATTTATAATAGTAAGGCCGAATGGCATGCAAATCATGTGGTCACCAATGTGGATTTCACTTTGTAGAAATTGTTTGTACTATTCAAGTGACTTAACTGCTAACGGTGAAGGAAAATATCGTGAGGAAACCCACATACCCTAGAAGAAATTCTATGGTTATGTCTGATCCACTAACCCGTATTAGGACAGCGTGAGTGGCCTAATATAGGTAAATCTCTAGTTAGAGAAGAGGAGACCCGAGCCTAGCAGTGGGACGTTTGATGATGAAAAACCTAACGTACGACGTACGATTGTAAAAACAATATTTGAAACATTTACAACAAAAAATTATACACAGGAAATTTTCATAAAATAATCTAAGGAAGAATACAAAACATCCTTCAACATTTCGACGGAAGAAAGCGGAATTGACGCAACTTGAAAAACCCAACTTTACACCAGAGCCAAAAGACTATTTCAAAAATTCATAACTCACATTACAGATAAAAAGTTGAAAATTGGTATGTATTTTAATCTGATGTTCTACCTATTAGATCTGATGCCTTTGTCTAAATTGTCGTAAAGTTTGTGTATCATTGATTTTTCACAAGTTACGCCAATTCATGTTTCAAATTCAGGCAGCAGATTTTTTTTATCTGTGAAATGAAATTAATGTATGGACGCCTTAGATATATTTTTCAAATAACCAATTGGTAACGGTTTCAAGGGCTTGCGAATACAAAATACAAAAATAATAGAAAACATCGGAGCATAATATTGAGAAGCCTTGTGTTTTGTGTGGAACACACAACGCTGTATGTGAACGTCTAATTAGACAATGTACGACCTCTACGGCGACATTGACAATAAGTCACACATTATGTCATAATGCCGTGTACTACTCTGCCTTGTTACTAAACGACCCATGATGATTAAACTAGTTACGGATAAACCGCACGTAAGAGTATCACCTAAGGCTCATTATTCTCTGAACTTGACGTGTAGTTAAACCGTTTTTTGTTAGCAAGGCTGTAATTTACAATAATATTTACATATATTTCGTTTCGCTTATAAAAGTATGTTTCGGTAAACACGTGCTTGTGTGCGAATGATTATTTTGAATTTATGTTAGTTGTTTTGTTTTTAATATTTCGGTGACAATTCATGAGTTAATTCAAGTGTAATGACCCCTCTCCATAATGGGTCATAATGGACGATTAAAGACGATCACATATAAGTATGTGAAAGATTATGAACAGTACTACAGAACAATAATATTTTTTATTATTGACACCTATTTAAACAAATTTAATTTTTTGTTTTTTTTTCGTCTTAGGTTGTAATTGTAAATATTGGTTTTATTTTCTTTTTAATTTAAGTTAGTTGATAACCTTAGTTTAATATTACGTTTAAACAAATTATTTTTTAAGCATTTACTATAGAGAAACTTGTACTATGAAATCAATGTAGAGTAAACATTAATATAACATTTGAAGATCTGTTAATGTCTCTTTTTGTAAAACCAATTAAATCAATAAAAACAATTTCTGTGTTATTTTGACATGTTTATAATAAGAAGTTACAGCATAATGCTACTGATATCTGCACATAAATTAAATATCAAAATCTAATTGACAGTGATTTGTTTACAAACATATATGTGATTTTAATAATTACACACAAATTAAACATACTCAATTAATTTTACTTACTTTGCTTTATTAATAAAACATTTATATTCATTTCAAAAATAACCATAGCGGTCATAATCATTAAAATAATAATATCAATATTGCTTTGCCGTAATTGGTACCTAATTCTCGCGTGTTTATCGCTAAATCCATTTATACTTTTATGTTTGTTATAAAGATTTTTTAATTCAACAAGATGCTGGTTGTGGCGAGAACATGCTTATCTCCCAAAGCCATTTATATATCCGATGATATATCCGGTGGTTGGACATATTGTCCAACCATCGGAGAGTCCTCCACCTCGACATAATTTACCATGGCTTACCATTAAATAGACTTCGGACACAGGTCGGCCGAAATAAGGATGTGGGGTTTTTCTGATGGTTCCGACTTGGAGTGCAAGTGTGGTGCCATTCCTCAGACGATGGCAATAACGGATGAATGATACGGAGATATAAATTCTAATAGAAAAACACAACAACAAAGAGCTAGGCCATACCTACTTAATATCAGCACTTAAAAATCGGTCAAGCTATTTAGGTTCCAAGAGACAAGTGGACGCGGGCAATAGTTAGTGCATATATAATTGAATTAGGCTATTAATTAGCTTTCATCTGATACCCATATTGCGATAGCACTAAAAAACGTCTGTTTTGACAGTTTACGGCCGCCATATTGGTTTTTTGTTGACGTTACATAGCCTATGACACTCGGGGGAAAAATACAAATCTAATGACACCTCACACTTTAAATCAGCCAAGCCGTTTAGGCTAAAGAAGGTCACAATGGAACATTCATGCCCACATACATAAATACATACGCACGAAAAACATTACCCTCCTTTTTGGTAGTCTGGTAAAATCACAACAACAAAGAGCTAGGCCATATTTAATATCAGCACCTATAACAAGTGATTCAATTGTGACATTACCTGACGGTCAACAGGTTGAAGACGAGTTGCTAACCTTAACATAATTAGCAGTATATTATCTCTAGTATATGTGCAATAAAATATGCATTCAAATCTTGTATTATTGTCGCTACACTGTTCTTCAATAACTGTAATCGCTTGTTATGTAAATTCAAAAAGGATTTTATCGATGAATGGCAAATAAATACTTCATGTCATTTGCTTTTCACATTACGGTGTACTTGACATATATTGTGAATAATCATTTATCATTTTTGTTTCTTTACTAGACTGTGGTTTTGGCCGTGTCAAATGTTGATTTATTTAAGTCTGTGTATCTAAGTCTAACTTACACAATGAATGAGTAAGTACGTCTCAAATTTGTCACACTTTAAGATATTTATTGTTTTTGGGGCGTGTAGGCAGCAGTGCGTTGTTTTTAAAAAGTCTAAAAGCGGCTTCGTGTGTAGACGTGAGAAAATATACATCTTACAGTGTGAACAGCAATCGCGGGATATAATATATAGCTCAAGATTTCAATTATATTACATCCCATAGTCAAAAGTCAAAAGGCTTTAATCCTTCTTTAAGAAACAGGCTAGCAATTGTTTTATTAATTTTGCTGGTGGGTCATTGCGAAGTCTTTGTTATTGACTGCTCAACACCTAGTTGCCATCATCATCATCCCTTGTTATATAGTATAAAAAGTATTTGTAAAGCCTACAAATTCTGAGCTCAGTGAGCTCACAATGAATTTCGATATCGACTTGTCGGAGTCGATATAGGTGTCAAAATAATGTTCGATAATATAAATACGGTCGCTATAGCTTTCTAACATTTATATTTTCAAGC
This sequence comes from Laspeyria flexula, assembly GCA_905147015.1. Taxonomy (NCBI): domain Eukaryota; kingdom Metazoa; phylum Arthropoda; class Insecta; order Lepidoptera; family Erebidae; genus Laspeyria; species Laspeyria flexula. The sequence goes on along the minus strand of LR989964.1, from coordinate 1,282,983 downwards.
TCTCAGAACAACGATTTGTCATTTAATTGTATACCTATTTGTAATAACGCCCACAGCATTCCATCATTTCCAACTCAGGTTTTGTCTTTTGTCCAAATCAAAAACAAATGCCGAATATTATGTTCGCGCATTACTTGAGAATGGAACCTCCGATTAGCCTAACTTTTAGTATTTTTTTTATATTCACTGGAAAAGTCTAATTCGAATGGTATTTTTGTATAAAATTTTCAATAAATGGTACCAGTGCGAAGCTGGGGCGGGTCGCTTAATAAATTAAAAAATAAGCGAATCTCTTTTATAAAATGTGTCATAGTCTCAGATATAATAAATTCTGGATAAAACTAGAAAATTCAGTGTATTAAATAAATAACCTATCTACTTTCTCAATGGGCAAAGTGAAGAAAATAAACGTCAAACTACATATATTATTATTAGTCGATTAATTTGTTTCGATGTCGTGTTAAGGTCATATCATAGTGGTGACCTCCGCAGTGTCATTGACCTTATTGTCATTTAAATACGACCTCAGATTACTCTGCGGCTCTTAATAGACATCTTGTTTATTGAAACTAAATTTCGTCGATTGATCTCAAAAGATGAGTTTCGTTTTATTGATATTTAGTCACTTCATTGGTTTATTAATTAAGAGTTTTACAATTAAGAAGATACCTATACCATTCTGTTAAATTTGTTTTGTTTTACGTATCGTTTATATGAAAACCTTCTAAGGTCTTTTACACGCTGCATCCTATATATATCGGATGCAGTAATATAGGATGCAGTGCAGCAGTATATATATTTCCTTTCTAGTAAAAAAACATCATCATCATTTCGACCCATAAACGGCCCACTGCTGAGCACGGGTCTCCTCCAGAGTTGTGGAGGCTGGTCAGACGGTTTGGTATAGGATTTGTTTCGAATTTTCCTTTTCCAGCAGTGCCCTTAGTCGCCTTTTACGACACCCACGGATTGTGATGGGGTAGTGACATTAAGTATTCTTAATTCGTCACTACACCGAGTAAAAAAATATAAATATTGGTGTAATTATTTCCGTTTTAATTATAGTAAAAAAAAAATTGTAGGCCAAAGCTCCCTTGCCAGAGGGAGACCCGTGGGTGCCCAATGTTGAGATGTAATAGTTGTCAATGGTTTCCATTACTGTACCTACAGTAGACATCAATATTAAATAATTACTTTTGACATTTCACGTTTTCAAGTCATGCTCGCAAGTTACCCAGTAAATAGAAATACGCATTTTTAAACTACAAACAAGTTCTTCACAGCAAAACAGTCTATTAAACTACAATAGCTTCACGTAAGTATAATTGCAGGCAATTACAAATGACAACATCTCGTGTACGGTGTACTTGAGTACTCAATAATTTGTTCGTATTGTATGTTCATGTCAGTTAAACTTAGTAAATATGTGACATTCCACGAGACAAAAATACCATTGAGGCATTAGCGCTTCAGTCTTTACCTTTTTTCGTGGCCATATCATGGGAGTTGATTGATGCTTACATTTTCTTAATGAAAATCTAATTAAACGGAGATTAACTAGCAATTGACTGTAGTGTGTGTATTTAAACGGTAAAAGGTGCCTGTTCTAAGAGAGTTTACGGCCATCACACACTGGTTAATGAACCAGACATAAACCTTAGAAATTTGGCCTATTTTACAACTAGTGCATGTAAAAATAAAAGATTTTAAAATGAAAATCAATAATCCTACATGTTTGACTTAATACGTTTCATATTATATTATGTAAATATTTTCCAACTTATCCAATAAAAAATTATACGTTTCAGTTGAAAATAATTGAAATTATTTAATTTAAAATATAATATAATTTAACAAAAATTAGATAGATATATAAAATATATTCATTTATAATTATTATTATGTCCCACTTGTCTGGACACCGGGTATATATTATATTATTATTAATAATAATCTTCTATTATACATAAGACATTAATAGGTCTATTAACCTCTGTGTCTAAACTAGTTTAGATCAAGTTGTTAGTTGTAAGGTCGTGTGTTATAATAGTCAGCAAATACTTTATATGAGGTCTTTGAACTTATTTAGTAATAATAACAGACCAGATCTTTATTTACCTGTTTTTAGTTCGTCTCTACATAATTTATGCTTACTAAAAATTTTATTAATTTTTGTGTTTTTTTTTGTGTTTAGAGATGCTGGATTTTTTTTCATTTAAATATTATTTTTTTAAACTTTTAATACTAATTATTTCTCTTAATTAAACACTGAAAAAAATATGTAGTTGAATTTGAGAATCTTAAAATTTTGACACGACCTAATCCATTAAATATTTCCCAAAAATATGTACACTATGGCTTGGTGGTCAAATTATTGGTTTCTGAATCAGAAACCTGGTTGTAGAAATTATCCTTTAAGTAGAGCTATTTAAAATTACAATAAATAGTTTTTTTTAAAAGCTATGAAATAATCCTACCTTTAAGATCTAATTCGAAAAACATGGAGTGTTAATTTTGTCTGCAAGGCTATCTAATTTTATCATGAAATTTCGCTGTTCTATATAATAAATTTAAACACATTTTTCGGACTAAACCTTTTACATACCCCAGCGACCTATAATTATAAGTCCAAAAATATCGTAGAGAGCCAAAACCCCAAGTCATCCACACAATATGTTATCTTCCTAACTTAAAGACTACTTTGGAAAAATTAATTTTTCAACCCCTGTCAGCCCTCCATCACTGAAAATATATTGAATGCGTTTATGACGTCACACCTATCAAACATCCTAACATCCAAAGATAATGGTTATAAATGACCTAGCATCGGAAGCACCTATCCCATATTAAATAAAAGAAAATGAGCTTTAATTCGTTGGAATAAGGTTCAGCAGTTAACGTAACGGTCAATGCGTAATGAAAACCAATTTATCGTAAAAGGAAATTGAACCTTATTTTTAGGGTTATTAAATTGATATTGATTTGCCGTTAGTGTATAGGATCTTTGATAAACGTAAGTTTGTTCCTTTTATTTATTACATAAACAGGTATTTTTTGTGTCTTTATTTCAGGAAACTGTTCAGTTTAAACAGATACCAAACTAATATCGGCCTTAATTCACCTTTAAATATAATTGTGTAAACTAATATCTATCTGATCTATACCGAATCTTAGATCTTGACATTTTTTTAAATACCCCAACTTAATTTAAGAGTACAATAATTGTTAACTTAATAATTACTTATATCTTTTATTCTTACTGTTGGTACTACTTTTTTTTTTCTATAATTATTCTATTTGTCGTTGTAAGTATAATATCAACAACAAATTTTATATGAATTTTCTGCTTTTGCACTATTAACTGATTGATATGACAGAAGATGAAGCGATGGTGGCTGAATGGATGGTGGCTTGCTAATCAAGCGGTCCAAGTTCGATCCCAACCGGCAGTACCAATGTGGATTCCACTTTTTGGAATTTATATGTACTAGTCAAGTGACTTACTACTGACGGTGAAGGAAAACATCGTGAGGAAACCCACATACCCTAGAAAAAATTCTATGAGTATCTAGTACTAGTGCGGGTTGGTGGATAAAACGATCCACCAACCCGCACTAGGCCAGTGTGAGTGGATTATGACCTAAACCCTCTCAGCTCTCTAGTTAGAGGAGAGGAGACCCGAGCCCACCAGTGGGACTTAATGTGTTGCTGATGATGATGATGACTGAAGATTAATATCTAGTACTAATATCTATCTCTAAATAAAGGAATCACAATGCTGAATGCTGCCAGTATAGCAAAGTTGCTAGGTGTTTAAACTTATAGGGATGGCAACACATATCTTAACCTAAAATATATGTTATTGATGATAATTAAAAATGTAATAATTAAGAAAATAGAATTAAGAAACTATTAGGTATAGAAAGTATAGAAAATAAGTATTTAGAATTGTATATAGTCCTTTATTTTGTAAGTTTGTTTTCTGTTAGTAATAATACTAATAAGATGTTAAAAATTTAATAGTTTTAATGTACTATTGCAAAAACATTATTTATATTTGCATGCCCTCTACGGGTAGATATGTACGCACCACAAACAATTATTTTTAACAACTTTGTACTACCATATCTTTGGCAAATAAAGAATCTTTATCTTTATCTTTATCTTCTAACGTCTAGTTTACATAAGGCCGTGATCACGATTTCTATATGTCATGGGCTATTAATTACATCGTAATTACTGCTTGCTTTGACTAACTCGAGGATATACGGACTATGCCGGTGTTTATAAAGTAAAAATAACTATACAGCAACTGTTTATGATCATCTAGTTTTTTAAGCACTGGATGAAACTTTACTGACGTAAAATCACAAAAAAAATTAGAAGGTCCTCAAACCTTCAAACTATGTATCATTTTATTAATATTTAAGGCAATGAGTTTTCTCTCCTCCAAAGATATTGATTAATACAAATTTTTATAGTAGTGTCTATTTGTTAATTATTTGTTCCTGATTCGTAGGATTTATGCAGGACTGTTAATTTGTGGGTTTTTTAATTTTTTTTAATCCCATAATGGCGCGGAGCCGCCCCGCTTGGCTCTGTCCCTAGCATTGTCACCGCATTGTTTCAGCACAGACAGTCAAACAAAGATGTAATTATTTAATTATCTATTAGAAATTAATGGTCACCATAAAATTAACCACTAGCTTGTCTAAAATCAAATAAGGCCCATTAACAGTGAAAACCGTAATACAAAATCAATAACGATAGTAATTAGCCACCAAAGCACGATTTTCCATCAAGGGTCTAAGTAAAAAATAACTTAACCTAATTAATCTCGACTGCCATAGACAAACCTTGAGCTCAAATACTTAATAAATCATAGACCAACAGTTTCACTTCCTTATATATTATACTCCAATTCTAATATTATAAAGAGATAAAATTTGTAAGTTTGTGAAGTTGTAGGGGGGTAACCTCGGGATGTACTGAATCGATTTTCAAAATTCATTTAGTGGTTGATAGCTCAGAGAAAGAAAGAAAAAGAAAAAAGAATGTACTAACGGAAATACTACGGACTATTATCTCATAGTTCGATATTAAAAATTTAAATAAAAATAAACTCAATATTATGTCGTTTAAGGTTTAAATTCTTCAGCAGTTGAACAAAATAAGTATTTTTTAAATACGTTCCGAAACGCGTTCTTTTTCCAAGGCTTTAATTAAAATTTTAATTCGGAATGTTTTCACAAGATTTTAGCGAGGAAGGATTAAAGTTTGTGATATAGTAGCTCGATAAGCCTGGTCGAGCTTTAAGTTAAGGTTATTTGGTAATCACATAGCAAATAGATTACTGTAACAATGCTAGCTTGTATTTTGGAATCTAGACAACTGTTTAACATACATATATATTTCTAAATACATAAATATTATACATAGAAAAATACCCAAACTTCGAAACAAACATTAGCAGATTATACAAATATTTGTTCCAACCCGAGAATTCAGAAACCGCACTTTTATATATTTTGACTTCAATACTTAAAATATATTGACAGGTTAAACACAATTTATTCTTCAACTGTGACGTAGTGGTTAAGGTTTTTAACTTTGTTTCCTAATGCAGGTATTCTCATTTAAAAAAAGGTACATATTAGAAGCAATGATGCTAAGATTGCATACTACGGAACCTTATTGGTATTAACATGATATTTTTTATGCTCAGACCTTAGGATGAGCACGATTAACATTAAAGCTTCCAAATTTGGTATTAGTAATTGCGTGTAGTAACACACGCCAAGGTTTATAGCTGATACTTACTTATATAACAAATTAATTATGATCGTTATATGCATAATGTTGTTAGGGTCAAGGGGCCGCAGGAAAATAGCGTTGCAATAACTATTGTGTTGACATTGTTGGTTTAAGCTTTGTCTATAACTACAGACGTTGAACGTGTCAGACGTATGCCGTATCGGACAAATAATAATAATAATGTTTGGACATTGACACATAGCGCCATCTGGTCCCAAACTAAGCTTTCTTTTGGTAAATACATACATATTATAGGTACATTACACCCAGAAACAGAACAAATAATTGTGATCATCCCACAAAGATTTGTCCTGGTTGGGAATTGAACCCACGACCTCTGACTGAGCCACGGAGGCTTCGATATTCTTCTTTACAGGGGGGGGGGGGGGGGAGACAAATGGCAATCTATTCGATGTATCCATTCTATCGACATGTCAAATTAATACATTGATCACGTGACATGTCGATAGCTTAGTGTTATGTCGTTTAGAATAGAGAGATAGATATACGATTGTCACTTGTCTAGGGGTGCAGGAGGACAGGAGCTGCCAATATAGAAAAAATATAAACTTGTCTCACACGGTACATTTCATGTCTGAAAATATAAACTTACTCGTAGCTTAAACCTACCTTACCATAAATAGTATCTTAATTGTTATATCTAACTGTGAATTCCAGTCACACGATTATGTTGAATATTAACAAGGATTATGTCATTTTTAATGAAATAATTATAAGCAATTACTACATAAATAGCGTAATAGATTTTATCTTAATTAATATTGATGTGCATTGTTAGGTTTAATTTTTAAGTCAATAAATAAGAATTGGTATTTAACAACTGCGATTGCGGAGGCTAATTGATTGTGGTCATGATACTTTTTTTATTTGACAGCTAATTTATGTCATTGGTTTCAGCCAGGACCAAAATATATTTAATTTAATGAAAGGAGGCTTGATATCTTATTATTAGATATTGTTTGGGATTATAATTGATTGGTGATTATCTAGTAGAAATTGAGAGTTTATTGTTTTAATAGCAAAAAAATACAACCAACAAGGTACCTTTATTAACTACAGTATTTCAATAGGTACTTCCAGCATACATATAGTCCAACCAGAAGCTTCCATAAAACCCTGCGGCCCCTAATTTACTTGTTACACCTAAAACTCATCGTGAATCCCTTGAGCTTATCAAAGTAAAGGGTCAGAGTGATTCTCTTAGCGAGTTCGTGCAATAACAATTAACTAATTAATTCTTAGATAATAAAGTATAACTATGCGGTTAACCTTGGTACCTGCCGAGCTGCATACTGATCGCAGAGACTGAGGAAGGCGCGTGCGGAGCTTGTAGGGCTGGCACACAGTGGTTATTTTTTTATTATTGATGAATTGAAGTTGCAGACAAGCGGGTGGCCCACCTGATGGTAACTGGTTACCACCGCTAATGGCCGTTAGCAAAGCCGGTGCTTACCTAGAAGACATCAGGAAACACCACTGCTGGAAGTTCACCCCGTTCAGTCTTGTGTTCCTGCTGGGAGTAGGTGGTGTCCAGCACTCATTGGGAAAGAAAGGGGTTATATATAAAGGGTCGACGACGAGTATGTGTTGAAGGCGTCCATGGGCTACGCGATAGCCGCTTATCATCAGGCACGCCATATTGGCTGGCGATTTAAAATTATTTTTTGTAATCACTTAAAAATATTATGTAACTTACTAACAAAGTCTTCTTAATATTTAAAGAAGAACGTCAAAACAACATATCAAAAGAATGGCTGAATAATTTCTAGCAATAATCTCTCCACCAGAAATAAATCAGATATCACGTAAAAATATTTCACTCATATTTTCTTGGTACCTCCTCAAATAAATACACAACTTAATGATGATTGATAATATAACACTGACAGCCCTGCCATCATCGCGATACACGTTCTCGCCCTTTTAGGAAGCAAGGACTTATCGCATATGGACAGAATAATTTGTGTGTTCGTTTGTTTTGTTACACATTTTTTTTGTTGTATACAATTCGGTTCGAACAAGGTTGGGGAATGTTTTTGTACTCTGTATAAGACATAACAGATTCAGACTAACTAGTTTTTTGTTTGGTATATTATTATAATAATATGTTGTTTATTGAATTGTAACTCATAGTTCATTGTAACTCTCTCACGTATTTCTTGACAGTTCGACTCATGACTCTATCCTATCAGTGAGCTGGTCCTGGAATTTGGATTCATCTTATAGGTAATACATAAATACTTATCGACGAAGCTTCGCCCATACAAGGGCGCAATGCAGCAGGTATACAGGTGTAACGACGTCCACTGCTGGAGATAGGTCTCACCTAATTTCTGCCACCGCGTGCGAACCTGTGGTGAACCTTGACCTGGTCGTCAGTCCATTCAGTGGGGGGCCGTTTTACGCTGCGTCTTCCAATACGTGGCCACCACTCGAGAACCTTTGCTACATCGGTTCTGACGTTTTTTTATAATACCTACAAGAATAATTTACATATATGTATTACGCATCTGTGAATGCTATAATAACAATGTTGCCAATTAAACAGTTAATACACCAGTATGAGGTTTCGTATGTTACACTTTTACCAATAATTGGGAAACGATGACAATAATTTAATAAATGTGAAAGGAAAAAATAAATCAACACATTAATACTGAATTTTTCAGGTGCTGGTCGAGTCAATTTTGTTATAATTGGCTTTTCTGGCACGGACCTGAAAATAACAGATTTTGTAAATATTAAAATGTTATTTTATATAAAACTGAAGTCGCAAAGGATTTTTTTTCCTTAATTACTCTTAGTCCAACTCTCGCAAAAAATTTCTAAAGCCAATTTTTTATCCATTATTCCAATTTGTGTTAAAATATACCTACTATTTGTTTCTCACAGTTCGTCCAAATGTCATTGACTTATGTACATATTATGCAAGGCGCCCTTGCGCTTTTTCACAATGGCCGCCGGCCGCTTGGGAGCGCACACGCAAATATCGCCGCTTGAGTAACATCCGTCAACGTGTTTAATCTGTCAATATAAATAAAACGACTTTTCTATAAAGCAGTTTTTGTCCTGATTTAACGTTGAGATTCCATCAAGGTGGAGACAAGACTAGAATCAATGTACTGGAAGTACCTAAAAAGTATGGGAAGCGAAATTCGCGGTATAATTATCTTGTAAATAAATATATTATATAGACAATTTTTTTAGCCCTCGGTCACGCAGTCAGCGGGCAGCGGAGCGGTGCAGCGGTGGCGGAATTTAAAAAATGTGATGCACCAGCTCTTCTCTACCTATCTCTTCGGGAAAAAGGCGTGATGCTATGTGTTCATTTTAATGTTCATTCCTACAAAGCCTTATTTGGTTACCAATATGAGTTATGGATCGCAATCCGTATTGACACGAATCAAAGTTTGTGGACGTTACAGTACCTACCTGTTTATTTAGGAATATCATAGATTTTCTTTAAGTACTCGTTATTTTCAAAAATTTCCAATAAACCGCAATAACGAATAAAAATAGAACAACATACGAACGTACAAACTAAAGAAAACGACAAACACGCAAATGGCCGCGTTAACAATAAATACGTTAACATGAATAACAACTTGATGATAACCAAATATTGCGTAGCGCGAGCCACAAACATTTCCACCTTCGAGCAAACCTTCGTCAATGTGAAAAAATCTTTATTATTTCCACAATAGCTCTGATTTTAGGAAATCTCTTTTCAGTCGGTCGCCATTGTTGGCGCCTTTTTATACACGACCATTCACGGCAAGGAATCCTCCAATCCTTTTGTTTTACGATTCAATGGTTTTTTAACTTTTTTCTTTTTCTATCGGACATGATTCGCCTCTATTTGGAATTTTAAATTTGGATACTTTGAATTTGGAATATAATTAGGTTCAGGAAAAGCAGAAAGGAGAGGTATCATTTTGTATGTTTAGTTGTTTTTTTGAATAAAAACTAATTTGCCTCGGTGGTATCGTAGAGGGTGTGTGTACGACTGCTAAGCTAGAAGTACTCGATTTGATTCCCGGGTTGGGAAAACACAGGATTGGCCTTTTTTTTATGAAATTCTCAATAATGGTCACCCATCTATAAACTGACCTTGCCAAACATTGTTTGACCTCGTAGATCGATACGAACACTTTGACATATTGCTACAAACGCCTTCATGCCTATAAATAGATGAATAGTATTCAATACTATATAAATATGTTACTTACTGTAGACACTTTATTTTAATGTGAATTATTCCTTTTACTTAAATGTACGTGTCATCAAACATTTGCCTGCCTCAGACCTTTATCTGTAGGTTTTATTAAAGTACTAGTTAAAATTCCTAAAGTTTATTCGCTATTTGAAAATGAGAACACACTTTAATTAAAATATTCAGGGACCATTTGAAAACAATATGCTAATAGATTTTTTACTATTTAGTATGAATATGTAGACCATACCAATTAATAAAACCAACATTCCGAAAATAAACCAACGCGCACACTTAACGCCATATTTTTTTATTCGTCTAAAATTCGTTACGTTCGACACAATTTGATATTCATATTTACACCGGCTAACCATATAACAATTGACGTCGAAAATTGTTCGCGAAATTTCAATTTTATGAATTCATACCGAGAATTCTGGCGACCAGCCAACAGCCATTGTTTTCTTTTAAAATTAAACTAATTCACGTTACCTCACATAAAAAAATACAACCGCTCGCTGCACTAATTTTACGTTAAATATGAAACCTTTAAAGGCCGACGAGGAAAGTAGGACGGTGGATGTATTTCAGTAAAACGTCGCAGCTCTTAAAAATTGCATCAGTTCCTGAATTCCAACGAACTCAGTGGTGCGATGACAGGGAAACTTTTATATTTGAAATTCCATTCTCGTCGTGCGACTGAAAATAACTCATCAAAGAAGAGTTGCAGAATGGAAAAACTTAATCACACTAGATACCCCCGGCGTTTTATTTTTATACTGGCAACTCTGAATTTAAATAGTGTAGTTTGTCACTGGCCAAAATAGAACCAAGGGTTGGGTTAAATTTTATTTTTTATCGTAAACATTATTGGGAATAAATAATGGCAAATCTAAATTTACTTTTGAATATAATGTCTTCAGTCATTCGTGTCTTTTAAATAGAATCACAAAGATACTTTGAAATGTATGACATTTTGGAAAATTTGATACAAGTTTTCGAACTAAGAATTAATAAAAACTATGGATTTAAATCAAAGTTAAAATTAGAAAAGTAGAAATTCCTCCTCCCAGTCCCTTTCACTTTCCTTTTCTTCCCTGTTTCCCTTTCGGTAGGCAGCAACTTGGTTATTTTTTCTTTGTATTTAATGCTAAAAGAACACACCCATGGTTACCATTTATCAGGTGGACCGCATGCACGTATGCTACTAATAAACTGTGAAATTTTAAATTTCGAATACAACTAAAAATACACGTATATTTTTTACGACATAAATGGCTAGCTGTCATGTCATTCGGCCAATGTCAGTTCCAGTATTGAGTAGTTGCAAATTGAGAATTTTTATAACTGCCATAACACTAGAACGGTTACGCTGTATTCTATTTTCGTATTGATGCACTGTTGCGGAAAATTGAACAATAAAATATATTTATTGTCCGTTAGAATAGATTACGTTGAAAAATATCTGACTTTACTGTTTTACGCTATTTTATGGGCGAACCATTTTGTTATATCTAAACATCATCTTTTTTGTTTATTTTAGTAAATCACGTTTTATCCTCTCATTTTTTTAACAAAACTAAAACTAAATAAAAACAAATCTATTTCCAAAATGACACGTAAGTACGAACTATATAAGGTTATAAAAAATATACTCGTACCAATAAATAAAATTAATATAAAGCAGCTGAAAATATCATCGACAGCAATTATATCAACATTTGCTTAATGTTTTTATTTTTTTTAGCAGCAGTAACCCACAAGTTAAAACAAATGCAACCAAAAAGTATGACACATAATATCGTCGACTGTGACGAGACAAAATTCGAATTTTTTAATCTTCGTTCTGGGGACATCTCGCGCACTCGCTTCATTCTGTTGCTACAATTTTTATCTATGCATTTAGATTGGTTACTCTTTGAAGTTGTTTTGTGTATGTTTTTATTTGGTAGGTATATTCGTTTTAGTGGTTAACTTGCCAATTTTTTTTTTATTTATAATTTTAGCCTGTATGCCTGTATGAAAATTTGCCTACGTCTAGTTCACTGACAAGGTTGAGCTCTGAGAAAAACTTAGCAAGAAACTCAGGCCACTCTTTTTAATCGCCATAATAGTTACAATTTCAATTGGTGGCATAAAAGATTTGAACGTAACTGAGATGGAATGTTCCAAAAAAAGAAAGAATGAGGCGTACAAAAATGGCCGCCACATAATTTTTCAGAGTCCAAATTAAATACCGAATTAAAAACCTTTTTTGTTCATAATTACACAGTTAGATTTTTTTGTTATAATTTGGTTGTCAGTGCGCTTATCATGATTAATTTGAATATAATTACAAGAGGGTTGACGGGGTCAAATATAAGGTATTTAGATGCTTTTTTGCGAGGTGTTAAGTAGAGCACCACCACTACATAATTTAATTTTTTCAGGTTCATAATATGAGTTTGTAATTAGCCTTCTCCATAATAAAATAGGCTATATTATGTGGACGTGATGCATCTCTGACTAGCCCTTCCCGTTTGGGTAAATATTATATAGGTACTCTAAACCTACTTCTTAGTACTCTTGCAATCATGCTTCACTAGGCGTCCTATCGTATTTGTTTATCGGAAAAAAATGAATATCGTGAAAACGAGAAAAAAATAATAAGGCCAATTTATCAATGAACAAAATTTTACTCAGATTGGAAGAACTATGATACCAATATTATCAATTGAATTGTTTATTCAATTAAAAAAAGAGATGTCTACAATACCTTTTAATTTTAATTTAATGTTAATATAGTATTAAGCGATATAATTATAAAAATTGCATTAAAGCTAATTAAGAGGCTGATTTGACTATTGCATCTCACGATGACAAATGGTAGTAGGTACTAGCAACACAAGTTATTCGACAAAGTCATATCGATCTGAACATCAGTTCAACAGGAGATGCTCTGCATCTGACAGGACCCTCGTCAGCTTAACTCGAACTACAAATAAACTTGTACTCATATTTTGAATACGATTTAATAACTATGGGTGTTATGTTTGCGGTATTTAAGGGGATGCGGGCTTTGCGAAAGGATTTATTTGGCACAAAATACATAGAATTTTAATTCTATATATTTTAATATAATATATTAAAATATATAGAATTATTATAATGTTTTAAATAGTTTTGTCGGTTACGTTTTGCCACTAAAGCACTAAACAGATAGAGTGCTTTTAACGAGAACTGGTCAAAATTATTTTCAAAGTGAGCCACGCTAAATCATACTTGCAAAGGCTCAAAAAGTTTTTTTTTCCGATCATCCAGTTTAAAGCGTGTTAAGTAGATTTTTTTTTAATTTTACAGTCCTTTCATTTAAACCTGTAATAATAACAAGATAAAAATAACCTCTTTCATTAAACTGCAACATGTACTTTTTAAATTCTATTACAATTTTTGTTCGAACGTTCAATTCGAAGCGGTTTAAAACCGATTTATTGTTTAGATTCTGTTTTTTTAATTAATCTGTTGCAGTAGAAAATGGCGGGCATAAATCCGGCTTAAATTGGAACGTGTTTGAATTACAAATGTTTTAGGTTGCGCTTTAAATGCTAAGGGCAGAATGTTATCTTTTGTTTTCTATTATACGAATTACAGGCTGAAAATACGATAACGGGTTTTACGAGCTTTTTCTTCTTATCGCAGTCAGTCCATATAACATAGGATCACGACTTTTTCCTGAAACAACTAAAGGTGCATTTTCTTTTATTTAAATACTACACTTACACTATGGAACTATTGGACGATTTTATGAAATTATTGGACAATTAAGTATTCATATTATAGGTCTCTTAAAAGCAAAAGGACTTATTGCTGCGGTCTCATAACAGAGAGCACAATCACACTCAACGCAAGCTATAGTCAGTTGTTCTGCCAACCCTTCCACTTCAACAGAGCCAAGTGCCTCAAATTTAATCCACGAAAAACCCAATCGGTACATCTTGACCCCGCAAGTTATTTTACTGAATGTTTAAGTTTGGAGTACACTGAGAGAAAAGTGAAAGAAAATAAAGGTATTGGTATATTTTAGAATAGGAACTTACTATTTTAGGAAATCAGGCGGGTATTTGCTACTTTTGCCATTTTTGTAACGTTGCACAGTACAATAGGCCGCGAAAATGTTTTATTGTGTATCAAAAAATCAATTATAGTTGTAGAGTTTAAAAAAAAACAATTTAATATACTCTATTTACTTAAGTCTAATAAACGTAATGACCTAAACAGTGTGCTAATATATCACAGAGCCATTTTGCTAACATAAAACACTTAGTATACTGAAAAGAAATGATATTATTAAAGTTACATAGTAAGTTACATTCGCGCCTCAAAATCACTTCTAATATAATTTCTCGTAAGTAAACGTCACAAAAGATATTCTCTCACGAATATCAAAAGGAGAAAACCAATAAACAATTCACACAAAATAATGGCGCTCTCAGTGTGCCGACCACTTAGCCGTCTGCGGTCAGATGGTAATAGAAATAAATCGGTACCGTATCTAACCCTTCGTGCCGGTCACTTCGTCCCCCGGGACGTTTTCACCCAAATTGTTACATTTTCCCGCACCGCCTCCAATTCAATGTTCATAGGGTTAAAATTGCCTTTAAAAAGTTTCTACACTTTTTTCGGCAAAGGTATGGCTGTTGAAAGCCTTGTCAATTAGGATAGCTCTTTTTCAGAAATGAGGTTAAAGTCTACTGGATCGGAGTGTTTTAACAAAAGGATTTTATTTAGAATTTTCGAAGCTTCTACAAAAATATTTATTTATCGACAGTGTGGAAAGATATTTTGACATCCGACCTAAATATAAGACATGTGATAACGATGTTAAAGTTGACGGAACATAGGGATTTATGTCGACATTTTGATTTGGGTTTCTTAAATAGGTAGAATTCGTTCTGAAATATATTTCGCTAAGGACATTCAGTATGTAGGTAAATATTCTGTATTTATTAATTCACATTCTATATATCTGTTTTCTAGAATAGGAGAAAACCTCTTTACTATTTTTTAGTGTAACTAACTCTATCTGTATAAATATATAACTCAGTCCTGTCCATTGGGAATTTAAAAGGACTGAGTTTACCAACTATAGGTACGAATGCTTATGTGAAACGAGGTGGCACAGCTTCTGTAGATTTTTCTCGCAACAACCGCTACTATCAACGGGTTTCTTTTCAAATTCTAAACGCAAAAGTAGTGCTGCAAATTTATTTAAATTCTACAACTTAAAATATATAGAAATAAAAAAGAATTACTGTTATAATTAGAAATGAAGATAATAATAATAATAAATCTTTATTGTAACAAAAATGTGCTTACAAACATGTTTTAGCCCTGATTCCCGAACTAGCGCGAGCTGTATGTCAGGAACCAGTTCCTTCCAAAGTACAGTTCAATCACAGGCGTTACATTATTATTTTATGTGAATGAATATAAATAAAAAATAAATAATTATCATTAACAAAGTACTTAGAGCTTACCTATATTATGCGTGTATGTTTGTGTGTGTGTGTGCACAAGATAAAAAAACACTTTCGATAAATTAATGTGATATTAATTATATTGAAAAAAATCTTATCGTAAATAGAACTTGCAACTGTTATTTTTATTTTATATTAATATATTTGTTCCATTTTAACACTAAAAAAATTATATATTTTTTTTTTAATATAAAACACAAGCATAAATCTTATAGTTAACAGTAGTCAGTTATAAATATCATCTAAAATTAATTTTGTAATAAACCTGTAGTGTTATTAAAAAAAAACAAATATCCCTCTACAAACTGTTATTATCATTTATTTTCCAAAATCTTTCGTATAATAACGCGTGAAAATAATATCTCCCCAACTTGTATACAAAAGATAAAAGTTTGACGACAACGCGAACTTGTGCTAATAACTTGGATAACATAATATATCGTACTCCTCTGTAGGAAAAAGGTGTTAAGTAAAAATGAGGCTATTTAGCAATTTTCATCTTGTGGTAATAGTATTAAGGTTCATAATTTTGAAGTAGAATAAATCATTTTATCACGCTTTTCCTTTGAAGAAGCTTTATAATGTTACTAATTTTGTTCACAACTGATGACATGAGTTCTTGCTGAGATCATAGGACGTTGATTGATGAAGTGTGAAAGGATATTATAACTTATGGCTATCTACTATAGGATCGTTTTCCTTTGATACCTGTTCAGACGACAAATCTAGTTACGAGGCGACATGAAACGCAACGATGCTAGTGGCAAAGTGACCACTTTAACAGACACAAAGACTGACTGTAGCTGTGTCTGTTAAGTCAATTTTTCTTATTAAATCAACAAAATGTAAGATTTTAATAACATCAAATGTAGTCCTATATTATTATAATAAACTTTTTCAAGTAATGAAAACACCCCAATTCGTTCGTCCAAGTTTAATATGGTGTATATTAATTTAGTTTAATAATAATATTCTACCGATGGTGGCTGAATGGATAAGAGACCGGCGTGTTAAACACGCGGTCCGAGTTCGATTCCGACCAGCAGTATCAATGTGGATTTCACTTTTTGGAATTTATATGTACTAGTCATGTGACTTACCATCTGCTAACGGTGAAGGAAAACATCGTGAGGAAACCCACATACTCTAGAAGAAATTCTATGGGTATGTCTGATCCACCAACCCGCACTAGGCCAGCGTGTGTGGATTATGGCCTAAACCCTCTCAGCTCTCTAGATAGAGGAGAGGAGACCCGAGCCCAGCAGTGGGACATTAATGGGTTGATGATGATGAATGATTCTACCACATTCACACAGCACCATCTAGTCCCAAAGTAAGCAATTATATTTGCTTGTGTTATGGATACTAAACAACTGATATACTACTTAAATACTTTTTTTTTTTGTAAATACATACATATCACTACCAAGTATAAAACAAAGTCGCTTTCTCTGTCCCTATATCCCTATGTATGCTTAAATCTTTAAAACTACGCAACGGATTTTGATGCGGTTTTTTTTAATAGATAGACTGATTCAAGAGGAAGGTTTATAGGTATAAAATACATACCACGCGGGCGAAGCAGCGGGCGGAAGCTAGTTATAGATAAATTACACCCAGACACAGATCAAACCTTTATGCTCACCACACAAAGATATGTCCTGGGTCCCCACCCAGGACATATCTTTGTGAAGGGATCATCAGGACATATCGAACCCACGACCTCCAGCTTATTAGTCAGGGTCACTAACCACTAGACCAACAGGCCAGTCAAAAACGTATTTAATTATGTAACGCGTATATTATTTGAAATTCGTTTGTAATCGTTTTATTGGGCACCATTGAAATATTTTAATAATGTTTTATACCTAGATATAATTGGAATGTGTATTACTTTGTGAATATTTGCTTAGTACCTCTTCATCATCATCATCATATCAGCCCAATGTCGTCCACTACTGAACATAGGCCTCACCTAATTTCCGCCACAGCGAGCGATTTTGTGCCGCCCGCAACCCTTACCAGGTCGTGCCTAATACGTTATAAAAATATCGACAAAAACCTTTAAATGTATCAAGATTCTGAAATACCTGTACTGTATGTACTCGTATGTATGTATGTTATGAGTTGAATAAGATTGTAAGGAACGTACTAGGTAGTCACATCAGTGAAATATTTTAAAAGTTTTTATTTTCTATATTTTTTATCCGGAAGACGGATATCGTCGATCGAGGTCGATTGTCGGAGGATCAAAACATCCAATAGAAAAGAATGGGAGAACTTGGGGGAGACCTTTGCCCAGCAGTGGGACAACACAGGTTGATTAAAACAAAAAGAAAATATAACATAACATAGCATCACGCCTTTTTCCCTGAAGAGCCTACCCCTTCGGGGAAAAGTCGTATACACTTCCCGCTGCGCCACCGAGGCACTCCTCGGTGCCTCTCTTCCCGGAGTTTGGTAAACAAATGTTCCCGGTTGATGACAATAGGCTCGCCCCCTATTTCATGGGACCAAACATAGCTGGCGAAATGTGGGTCTGAAACACCTCTACCTACCCCTTCGGGGAAAAAGGCGTGATGCTATGGTGATATAAAATTAATTTTTATATCACCCGATATCACTAATACTATTATTTTTTTACATATATTTTGTTATAACATGCTACTTGCTACCACAAACTATTGCCCGACTAAAAAAAAGATCTAACATCAATATTGTACGAAGGAGGTTAGTTTGGTATTCTACACTTGGGCCAAAGTTAGCCGGCCGGCAGTTGACAGGCGACTCCCAAAGGCTAAATATTTGACGGGTGATCGCTCACGGTTCACGAAACTTGTCTTTTTTTACACTTTGTTAACAACTTGGGAAAGTTCGCTCTTTTTGTTTAAGTCGTGATGAAAATGCTTAGTATATATAATTACTAGGGTTCACACAGCCCCCTATGTCGGTAAAAAGTATGCATAAGATTATATTAATATAATAGCGACCCCTTAACGTCCCACTGCTGGGCACGGCTCTCTCCCCTCCCCAATATATAAAGCTAAGAGCTTTTAGGCCACGATCCTCACACGCTGGCCTAGGCTGGATCAGACATACCCATAGAATTTATTCTAGGATAATATGTGGGTTTCCTCACGATATTATAGTATGAGTACATTTAAATTCCACAAAGTGAAATTAACATTTGTACTGAAACCGGTTGGAATCGAACTCAGACCGCATATTTTGCACACCAGACACTTATCTACTTTTTTTTTTTAACAAAATATTTATTTATTAAGTAGTATTTATTCAATAAAATATTACTTAAAAACATACACAGCTAACCGTATACGTATATACATATTAATAATATTGTATTATTGTTTCAGGTCTCGTATGCGACCAGCAAGTTAACTGGAAATAAACAGGAGGGTTGTGTACCCCAGGATCGAAGGTAATTAACATTATAATATAACAGTCTTATTGCTCTTTCATCATCATCGTCATTTCAACCCATAAACGTCCCACTGCTGGCAACGGGTTTCCTCCAAATAATGTGGGGAGAATTTAGCGTACTATACCACGCTGGCCAGACGGATTGGTATAGGGTTTGTTTCGAATTTTCCTTTTCTTGCAGTGCTCTGGTCTGAATACGGTTACTACCCTTGGTCACCTTTTACGACACCCAGGGGTTATGATGGGGTAGTGAGTTAGTGACATGTATTCTTAATCCATCACTACCCGGATCATATATATTTAATATCGTCCAAAATGATGCTTCTAAGAAATATCCTTTCACCCCTTGATACTACTATCAATACTGTAAAATGATTTCATCGACAATCGTATTTCACTCTAATTAACTTTAGTTTATAGTAAAATATTCATTTTAATTCAATTGAAACGAATAAAGAATAACAAATGAAATTCAAAAACAAATGTATACTTTCAATTTCCTTAAACGATAACCACTGGGTATATTTCCTCACATTATAATAATAATAATAATATAATAATAATATTCTACCACATTCACACAGCGCCATCTAGTCCCAAAGTAAGCAATTATATTTGCTTGTGTTATGGGTACTAAACAACTGATATACTACTTAAATACATTATTTTTTTGTAAATACATACATATTATAGATAAATTACATCCAGACACAGAACAAACCTTTATGTTTATCACACAAAGATTTGTCCTGGGTGGGGATCGAACCCATGACCTCCGGCTTAGCAGTTAGGGTCACTAACCACTAGACCAACAGGCCAGTCATATAAACTTAATACATATAAACTTAATACATATAAACTTAAGACATTCAAATAAACTTAATAAGGAACATTACGTACTAGGCCATGTGTAAGCAAATATATACAAAACGTACAGCCATTGCAATAAATCCGTCAAAACGTGACGATGAGAACAAAAGAAATAAAATATAAATTCTCTTTAAGATATAGGAAAAATCTGTGAAACAAATTCTTTATGTATTCGCCCCTGAGCCACAATATTTCACCTTACATCTACACTCGTGAATTATGTATATCGATATAAAAATATAGCCTTCTCTTTCTAATTGTTTTGTGAAAGAAAGGGAGGAGTAATATTTAGTTATCTTGCTTGACAGCTATTAATTTTGTAAACTAATGTTAGTGTTACTTATTCATGATTTCGATATAAATTTCGTTGACAATGAAATATTAGAAGCCATTAATACTGGTTTTTTGTTCATGAATTTACAGTTGCTCGTAGCTCAAGGCTACGGTAGTTCTACGAAGCTACGAAATGCTACGCGTAGAAAGAGAAAGTTATTTATACTTGTAATTTTGTACATGGTGTTTCTATTTATGTATTTTTTGTATTAATTGTATACCATGAATCTAGAAATATAGGTGGTAAATGTGATGGATATTTTTATAATATTTCCAACTTATTAAATTACATCCAGAAACAGAACAAACAACCATGCTTATCACACAAAGATTTGTCCTGGGTGAGAATCGAACTCACGACCTCCGACTTAGCAGTCTAGGTCACTAACCACTATACCAACAGGCCAGTTCATGAAGTCACCTTTTAAGTAAATGCATACATGTGCTAGGTAAACTGCGCTCCTCCGAAAACCGTTTCATAGGTACTTGCTAACCGTTTTTATGATAAGAACCTTTGTAGTTGGAAAAAAAGAAAAAAAAAATATGATACAAGAAAAAAAATACTTTCAAAGTAATTTACATTTTATTTTTATTATTTTTTTAACCCGTTTAAATGTTACCAATTTACTATCTTCTGTAAGTAGATATCTCTAATATTAAAAAGAGGTAAAGTTTGTGACGATGCGCGTTGTAATCTCGGGATTTACAGAATCGATTTTCAAAATTCGTTTAGTGTTGGGTAGACCATTTATCGAAAAAGGTTATAAGTTATAGAACATCAAGCTACGCTCAATAGGAGCTGAGCAGTAGCCAAATAAAAAACGACGGGAGCGAAGCCCGGCGCGACGTCTAATCTTTTATAGTTTTGTAACTGTCGAAGAAAAGAGACTCTAGAGAATATAAAATAACTTCCTATTATAAATAAATAAACAGTTCCTAAGAAAATATCCTGCAAATCATTACTATATCTTTACGATCGCCCATATTTACGTGAGCTCCTTGTATTACTATATCCAATTGGTACCAGAGCTCAAGCATAATTGGTGACGATATCAATAAAAATGTTCCTGATTTCGTATTCGGATCGCATTTCAAGTGAGTTAACGAAGTAGAGATGTATCCGTAAGCAGAGGTACTTAGGAGTACGTGGTATTGGTTTGAGACGATAAATGTTCTCTGTCCCTTTCACTCTTAATACTTCACTCGGCTCTCTCTTTCTGTTCAAAGATACTTTTAATAGCTGTAGTTTTTTATGTTAATAATAATAATAATATTCTACCACATTCACACAGCGCTATCTAGTCCCAAATTAAGCAATTATATTTGCTTGTGTTATGAGTACTAAACAACTGATATACTACTTAAATACATTTTTTTTTGTAAATACATACATATTATAGATAAATTACACCCAGACACAGAACAAACCTTTATGCTCATCACACAAAGATTTGTCCTGGGTGGGGATCGAACCCACGACCTCCGGCTTAGCAGTCAGGGTCACTAACCACTAGACCAACAGGCCAGTCGAAGAGTCGCCAGTACTGAAATGTGTTTATAAAAAAAAAAAAAAAACACATTTATTTAAGACCATTCTGTCCATATGTTGTTAGTAACATTGTCTTAAAAACCTATGTTAGTAAAATCAAATCGTCATGTCAAATTAAAATCAAATTAAAATGTTTATTATCGAGGTTAAGCAACGTTTGGCAAGGTCAGTTCCAGATGGGTGACCGTTTGTATCAATTTCATTCTCGAGCGTCTCCGTGCTTCGGAAGACACGTAAAGCTTGTTATGGTAGTCGGTAAGTCAAGTTGAAAACCTTATGGGTGACTTGATAAATTTCAACAGAGGCCCGTTCGATAAGTGAAGCGAGTTGTTTAGAAGAAATTTTATATCATCATCATCATTGACTGGCCTGTTGGTCTAGTGGTTAGTGACCCTAACTGCTACGCCGGAGGTCGTGGGTTCGATCCCCACCCAGGACAAATCTTTGTGTAATGAGCATAAAGGTTTGTTCTGTGTCTGGGTGTAATTTATCTATGTATAATATGTATGTATTTACAAAAAAAAAATGTATTTAAGTAGTATATCAGTTGTTTAGTACCCATAACACAAGCAAATATAATTGCTTACTTTGGGACTAGATGGCGCTGTGTGAATGTGGTAGAATATTATTATTAAAATCATCATCATCATATCAGCCCAACGACGTCCACTGCTGAACATAGGCCTCACCTAATTTACGCCACTGCGAACGGTCCTGTGCCGCCTGCAACCAACGGCCACCAAATTTTATATAACATATAATAATTATGAAATACAGTTTTTGTAGTGTAACGAGATTGTGAACGGTGCTACGCAAGGGGTTACGGATTCGATTCCTGTGTCGGGTAAAAGATGCCTTTCATTTAAATTAAAATTTTTGTAATCAGCAAAGAGTCTGAAAATGTGGGCTCTAATTACAATATTTAGTAATGAAAGTAAACAAAATAATATAAAATGAACTATTACTTATTCTAATTTTGATGTATTGTCCAATTTGCTTGAGCAAAATGCAAATAAATCAGTTATTCTGTACGGCGAACTCAATAAATAATAATTTTAGATCAAAATGTAATCCCTTAATCTTATTATAAATTAAATTACCAATTTGTGAAATAAATTGTGAACATTTTGTGTTTTCCAAAGTACTACATACAATTAACAAAACATAGCACCACGCCTTTTCCCCCGAAGGGGTATACAATTAACCGACATTTAAACTACAAACTTTAAATTCCCCGAGTAGTATTTATTATATTTAATTGTTATGGAACTGGTATTTACGTATTATATTATAAAAAAGTATATTATTAAATATTTTCTCCCTCTCTCTGATATATTAATATAATATTCTACAACATTCACACAGCGCCATCTAGTCCCAAAGTAAGCAATTATATTTGCTTGTGTTATGGGTACTAAACAACTGAATATACTACTTAATTACTTTTTTTTGTAAATACATACATATTATAGATAAATTACACCCAGACACAGAACAAACCTTTATGCTCATCACACAAAGATTTGTCCTGGGTGGAGATCGAACCCACGACCTCCAGCTTAGCAGTCAGGGTCACTAACCAATAAACCAACAGGCCAGTCAAATAATATTATTATGTATAATATCTCTCTCTTATATATCTCTTATTATACATATATCGGTGAAGTAAACGCCAATCCTCTCTTGCTTCTGCCAATCCTTTGTCCACCTAGGTATACTTTTTGTTACTTTTCCTAAGGTAAGAGACCTCAGTCAGATTTTATATGAATAGGAAATTCCTATAGAATTTCTGTTTTATGTTTTGTAAATAGTTTTTCTGTATATATAATAATTGTATAATAATAATAATTTTTTCATCACATGTTTCTATATTTAAATTAGATTTTATATCGGTTATACGTCAAATAAGTCAAAACTCCGATTCCAATTGAAATGAAAAAGTAACCCTATCAGTCATAAACCTCATAAAATCATATCTAAAATCGGAATACGTCCACAAAAAAGCTAAATAACGCAAACACAGGTAACAAAAGACGAAAATATAATTGAAAACGTGGCCATCTTACTGTTTACAGATACTGATTGAGTTTACGTTTGGTATCATATTGTATTGTTCCATTCCATTGCTATATATATTTGTTTATGTTTAGGGTTCCGTACATGAAGTCCGTTAATAAAAACCTATTGCTAAGCCTCCAATGTTTGTCCGTCCAAAGAACCTTTAGAGATAGGGGAGGGGGAGGGGGGTTTAAAGGATCGGTAACGAGCATGTGATGCCCCTGATGTTGCAGGCGCCCATGGGCTACGGTAACCCCTTACCATCAGGCGCTCTATAAGATAGTTTGATACCATTTATATAAGTATATTAAAATAACTGTATAGTTATATCTTTCATGTTGTCAATAATATTTAATTAACCTTTTGACCGCCACGCTAATAAATAAAAACTGTGTTCCCGACGCCAAGTAATATGAACAGTATAATATAATGTTTTAGTAAATTAGAATTATATTATAATGTGTTTATCTATTATTATTATTATTTTTGAAAATTTTATGACATTCTTATGTATTTATATTATGACATTTTATTTTGTATTATATGTGTGTGTACGTTTTTATGTAATTGAGCCTCAGTTGCTTTTAAATAAATGATTATTATTATTTATTTATAATAGTATTATATGAACAGTAATAAATGTTCCTAATTATGAAAATCAACATTACCCAACTTTCGTCCGTCAGTAAAAGTTGAAGTGAGATGGACGCTTTAAGACGTCATTGGCGTCTCGATCAAGTTATTGAATGACGTTTTAAAGCGTCCTTGGCGGTCAAAGGGTTAACACATTTTAGTTACAGCATTTTTTTTTAGGTTTTAATTAATATTGTACAATTAAGATAATTATATACAAGTTGTTGAATTACTGCATGGGATTGAACTTACACTGGTACCTGTATAAATATTATTATGTAGTCATTTTATAATAAAGATATTTTGAAACAGTTTTGGTGCTATTTAATAAAGCATCACATAACAAAAATCTGTCCAAGTGTAAGCCCTCTGTATCGCGTCTCAGCTTATTACACTACATAGAGCCTACTCAGAATCTTAACATTGGAGTTAGTTACAAAATGACAGCGTCGACCATAAAAACTTCAAACATTTCAAATAAATGTTGAGATTCGAGTTTCGTGTGAGTTGAAATTTAAATAAGGCCCTTGGGTCTTACATTGTGTGGTAGTACGGAACCTAAGTACTCAAGCCCTCTACGCATTCAGTCGGTTTTTTCGTTCATGTTGGTAAAGATTTATTAGGTATGTTGGGTAAATATTTACGGTTTAACGGCGAATGAAAGCAGTGGAGTTGTGTGGTGAATAAATTGTGTATTTATATTACTGCGGGCCCATTTCTTTTATTCAAAATCCCAAGTAAATAGTATTCAGTATTCATACTGTTAATAAAGTTAAAGTTGGGTTAGTCAATATTGAATTATAAACGTATTACGCTATCTTTATTTGTTCAGTTACATCGTCATATTTGAAAAGTATTTTTATTATCTTTACATCTATTGCCCGCGGCTTTGCTCTTCTATGTGGGCAGTTAGCGGTTCAGTTCCCATGACCAGAGAAATTTCTTCTTTTGTTTAAATAGATAATAATACTTTTAATAGAAATATCGATTATTATCGATATACTATCAATTTCGATCTTTATAAATACTTTGTTATAAGTGCAAATCTTGAAATGCCAGGATATATATGACGGGCCTGTTGGTCTAGTGGTTAGTGACCCTGACTGCTAAGCCGGAGGTCGTGGGTTCGATCCCACCCAGGACAAATCTTTGTGTGATGAGCATTAAGGTTTGTTCTGTGTCTGGGTGTAATTTATCTATAATGTGTATGTATTTACCAAAAAAAAAAGTATTTAAGTAGTATATCAGTTGTTTAGTACCCATAACACAAGCAAATATAATTGCTTACTTTGGGACTAGATGGCGCTGTGTGAATGTGGTAGAATATTATTATTATTATTATCTAAACAGCCATTTTGCGCATCCATTTTCGGTAAGTTCTCGTTAATTATACGGAGCAACGTCGCCCGTCGTCCCGTCGCTCCTGGCTATACTTTACAAGTGCGTCTTATATTAACTAAACTTTTCGTAGTTGAACTTTAATTTAACTAGGTATCTAAAATGTTATGTTTTTGCAACCGTTTGAGAGAAATGGCAATTTTACAATACCACTACACCAACGAGCCAAGTACGAAATCTCGACATTAGACTTTTCATATCATACTTAGTAAAATTTTTGAAAATGATAGCGACCATATTTAAATTTGACAGCGATATTGAAATTGGCAAGTGAAATTTCGAGATTTCTAATAGATTCTCTGAATTATGTTATGTAGATACATGTTTTATATTAACAATAAATTTGTATTATTTTCATACGTATGTAGGAGAGTGTTTCCCTTCCACTCAGTATTTCATGCTCCCAATTTCGTAATGTTCATAATCCTACAATTGGCGGTATGATACGATATGTAATCACGAATTTAATCAGAATGAAATCGAGAGACAAATTATATTTGTAACCGAAATAATCGATTTTAATCAATTACTGTGTACCATCGATATGCATAATCTGAAATTCGTATTCGATATCGGCCAACACGCTTCTGTGGGGTTTACCACAAAAAGTTGATTAATGCCAATTGAAATAAGGGGTGATATTAAAATTAAATCTTCATTTAAATCGCGGATACGTTTCTTTACACTATGAAGATTAATTAAAAAGAGTGAAAGCTTATATTCACATCATATCATGATTCTCGTGAGTTAAACGAGGCAACTTTTAAGTAATGAAAGATCTCGCAACTTTGTTCGTGAATAAACGCCGCGCTTCTAAAAGAGCGTAAGTAAGGAAACTGCCACACGGTTTCAGATCTTATTTACATTGGTACAAGATAATTATTGCAAAGCAGATATATCGTTCGATAGATTACTATACTTCATGAAAAATTAATGACATATTAGACGTAGTATGTACATAGTCATATGCTTTTGCATTTGTACTCGTAGTTTAGCGCCAGGAAAGCTGAAGTTATCCTAAAAAAGCCTAGGAGACCTTGGTGCTAACTCTGCAATACCCCATATGTGATAAACCGTTAATAGTTGCGCTGATGTTGTGTAGTGCACGCTGATTCACTTACGATGCTGTACCGATTTTGTTTTGTAATTTTTCAATAGTAATAGTATTCATTATTGTGGAGCATAGGTACATACATAATACAGATGTTACAGTTAATAATTAATATACGATCAGCTTTGTCCCGCCCTTTGGGCATACAATATTTAAAAATTTGATACTGGATATAATATTACATGCATTGAAATAAAAAGTTTATTTAGCAATTTTTTTTGTATCAACTTAATCGTTTTTCAATGCATACTGTACTTGCGACAGGCAAGTAACTACATCATCGTCATATATCTGACTGGCCTGTTGGTCTGGTGGTTAGTGACCCTGACTGCTAAACCGGAGGTCGTGGGTTCGATCCCCACCCGGAACAAATCTTTGTGTGATGAGCATGAAGGTTTGTTCTGTGTCTGGGTGTAATTTATCTATAATATGTATGTATTTACAAAAAAAATGTATATAAGTAGTATATCAGTTGTTTAGTACCCATAACACAAGCAAATATAATTGCTTAATGTGGGACTAGATGGCGCTGTGTGAATGTTGTAGAATATTATATTATTATATCATAAAGAGTAAAGTATCTAAGATATAAAACAGTAGGTACAGTAGGCCTACTGGTAGATGTTGCTGAAGTCGTATCAGGTTCCGGTATGCACAGGGGGTTTATAGTGGGTATTTTGGTTTGGTGATTTTTTCGAGCCAGCCAACCCCATATCCCCCTCTCGTTTCCCTGCACGAGCTACGTAAATTCATTGCTGATGGCGAAAGCTTGTATAAAATAAATAGAAATTGATTTTTTTAATGTAAAATTACCTGTATAGCTCCTCATATATTTAAATAAATCTCACTCAATATTGACTACAAGCAAAAGCCATCTCATTATTATAAGATGCCATCAAGTATTTGATACTTGGAACTCAAATACCTAGGTCAAACAAACGGGCCTTTGAGACTTCTGAATCGATAACCACAGCTCAGGTAGCATCCATAAGCTACGCGATAACAATTTTGTTCTCGTTCGGATTCTTATTAATGTTGTACCTAAATCTACGCTTCCATTAGATCCAAAGTAGTTTTTTCCTTTTTATAATTTAAAGTAGCGGATAAGGTTCTATAATAAGTAAGCAAAGTTCATTTAGACGAGAATGTTTATGTTACATATAAATATACCTATAGCATCCTTTCATCTCCAAAGAGGGTAGGTAGAGGTGCGTCACACCCACATTTAATAGGGGTCAAACGACTGCTATTAACTGGGCATTGTTCTTGAATTTTGAGCTTGAGATTGCGTGAAATAAAACCTGAGATAATGATATTTATTGGTATTGGTAACATAGGTATTATATAGGCAAAAAAAAATGGTAGTAAGAAACAAATCTTGACGTTTAGATTTAAAAATAGTCATAACCTTTATAATTTTTTTATTTTTATTTTGTTTAAATTGTATCTCTTATTTATTATTTTATTTTTATTCTAATTTTCATTTTATATTTAATTTTATTAAAATCTGTAATTATTTTAATTAGATATGTGTAATGTGTGTAATTGGTCCATGTTGTTGACATTTTAATAATAAACGAATAAAAAAATAAAAAAGATACACACAGGCATTTCAATAGATAACCAATTGAAATGCCTGTGCAGCTTAAATCCTCCCAATATCATACCGAAATCCTAATATATTTCGGTATGATAAAATAAAAAGTTTAATAACACTTTAGGCTATCAAGCGTGCCAGAAAAAAAGCCTTTATACTGTACATACGCTCAAAAACGGATAAAAATAAAATTTTCTTGCACATTATTTGAGGCCCTCACATAATTTATGGCCGCCCCCCAACTATTTTACATAACTTGAGGTAACAAGGTCGGTTTGAGTCGAAACTGATGCGGCTGTTCGATAACGAGTACGTGTGCCGACTGCCGTCTCACTAGTGACCTTTATAGCTTTCAAGAATAATGTACAAGAAATCAAGAGTTATTGAGGCCCGTCACTAATCTGAATTACATGACTTCTCATGTTTATTCGTTTTCGTTGAAATCATCTTGAAATATGTGATATTTATTCTTGAAAAATTAGGTTTGAAAAGACGACATTTATTTATAATGGCATCAATAAAATTTAGTCAACCTTTAAAAAGAAAGAAACGTTATACCCGCCACACAATTTGACTTGCACAAACTCAGACTTGGGCAAGTCTGCAACAATACCAATGGAAATTGCACAAACGCTGTCCTTACACGTTCCGGTACTTCAGCTTCAAGTATATATGCATGTACTCGGAATTGAATTGACTGGCCTGTTGGTCTAGTGGTTAGTGACCCTGACTGCTAAGCCGGAGGTCGTGG
This sequence comes from Laspeyria flexula, assembly GCA_905147015.1. Taxonomy (NCBI): domain Eukaryota; kingdom Metazoa; phylum Arthropoda; class Insecta; order Lepidoptera; family Erebidae; genus Laspeyria; species Laspeyria flexula. The sequence goes on along the minus strand of LR989964.1, from coordinate 1,253,678 downwards.
GTTCGATCCCCACCCAGGACAAATCTTTGTGTGATGAGCATAAAGGTTTGTTCTGTGTCTGGGTGTAATTTATCTATAATATGTATGTATTTACAATAAAAAAATGTATTTAAGTAGTATATCAGTTGTTTAGTACCCATAATACAAGCAAATATAATTGCTTACTTTGGGACTAGATGGCGCTGTGTGAATGTGGTAGAATATTATTATATTATTATTATTGAATGTAATTGATGTACCTAAAGATTAATATCATAGTGATATTTTTTATATTATCAAATTCTATTTTTTATTTCCCTTATACTAGACATCTATTGATCAAATTTATATAGAATGCGTTTTTGTATTTTTAATATCACCGATGATACCTAAATAAAAATCATTCACCAGTGCGGCACTGCCTGTATTTTACTACTATCTGCGTGGCTCTTACGTGCCGTAAAGTTGCCGACCACTGCTGTAAGTAAAACTTCAGTTAGTTGTTCACCGCTAAACCTGATCAAAAGTTTGTCTAAAAATGAACATGGAACTTTTGCTCCATTAACTTCGGATAGATTGATCATTGTTAAACAAAGCCACCTTTTTTTTTTTTTTTTTTTTTCACTTGGTGAAATGCCTGACGCATACCCCTCGGTCTTGGGGAAAGAACCAAAAAGTGTTCCTCTCGTCGCGCTCTGCTGTGGTCACGGGAGCGCAGGAACATTCGTCCGCGACAAACAAAGCCACCTAGGCCAACGTGTATGGATTACGGCTTAAACCCTCTCAGCTCTCTAGAAAGAGGAGAAGAGTCCCGAGCCCAGCAGTGGGACCTTGATGGGTTGCTAATATTATTTATTATATCTACATAAAGCCTTACGCTATGAGCAAAGAAGTCGGTAACATTGTGATGCGTATGTTTTAATTATTCGTGTATAAACATCGAGTTTGGCTTGTGTAACCAAGCGGTATATACACCGGCGTATTGTACGCTACTGTTAGGGGAGGGACACAACAGGGACGTTGTATTATTTATTAGGTATAGTATGGAAATTTGATAATAGAAGCCAAGGATTGTCTTAGTTTGTATCGCGAGTAATGGATATAAATCGCTTAGGGCACTAAGTATACCTTGCAATATAATAATTCAATTGAAATATTATATTTTGTCTGCATGTACTTCACAATTAAATAGATAATGGAATAGACAATGCTCAAATTTTATGGAATAATCTTTAGGATGCAAAATTTATTATGATCAAATGAAAATATAAAACTATTTGTTAAAAAATAATAATAATATAATATAATAATATTCTACCACATTTACACAGCGCCATCTAGTCCCAAAGTAAGCAATTATATTTGCTTGTGTTATGGGTACTAAACAACTGATATACTTCTTAAATACATTTTTTTTTTTGTAAATACATACATATTATAGATAAATTACACCCAGACACAGAACAAACCTTTATGCTCATCACACAAAGATTTGTCCTGGGTGGGGATCGAACCCACGACCTCCGGTTTAACAGTCAGGGTCACTAACCACTAGACCAACAGGCCAGTCAAAAGATAAATTTAACCCAAAAATAATAGTACATTATGATACAAGTGCGGTAAGTTGATAATTACAGCCGAGGCGATATTGCTAGCCCGAGCCGCAGGCGAGGACTACAAGAAAGCAGAGGCTGTAATTATCAAACCGCACGTGTGTCATACGACGTTTTATAACATATTTGCGAGGAAATAAATAAAATTCGGACTTTCTTAGAAAAAACAAATACAGCGAAAAGAAATAGCGCGCGGAATTATTTTTACTTGTCACAAATTATCGATGCGCGCGCATCAGCGCTTTTTTTTTAAGGCAAAAACACAAAAACAGCCAGTATTACTAATAAAGTAAATTAATATTTTTGTGTTTTAGTACAGATAAATGGTTTTAATTTATGGTCTAAATTAATTAAATTAAAGAATTAAATGTTTATTTTATATAATTATATCATAATTATTTATTTTATTATTAATTATTTTATCTACCAAAGTTAATTAATTTTATTCATAAAATGTTGACCACTTTTCTGACATAAAAACTCTTTGCTAAGATTTTAAAAAATAGGTACCGTTCGTTACGTACGGAGCCCCTTGATTATTAGTATGTGAGCATGAGAAGCCGTGCAATTTACTTTACATTACCGCACTAGTGCGTAAAGAGAAGTAGCGGTAACCACTTACCACCATCATCATCATCATCATTTCAACCCATAGATGTCCCACTGCTGGGCATAGGTCTCTTTGAAAGAAATTGGAGGGAATTTCACCTAAAATACCACGCTGACCAGACCAGGTGGGCCTTTAAACAATATGAGTGTTCTGTGTACGTACCTTTAGCAGAACCAACATAACGGGTCACCGCACATAAAACGGGTTGTATTCGTGTAATAGCGGCCATGTACTCGTGTTATACGACTGTTGTAATAGCTTTAATGCCTCAAAACATAATATCACGAGCTAAGTATTACTCGAAACGTTAAGCAAAATACCTAATGTTAAAGAAAACTTTAATATCTATTAATTAATTTATCGTTATTTCCAAAAAAAGGATCAATCATCAACCAACCAACCCGCATTAGGCCAGCGTGTGTGGATTATGGCCCAAACCCTCTCAGTCTCAGAAGAAGAGACCCGAGCCCAGCAGTGGGACATGAATGGGTTGCTGATGATCCAAAAAAGCAACATCTGTGCCTTTTTTTATTAACCTTTCATTTGAACTATACTGCAAAAGGGCTCACAACAATTTTTGATACAAGAATTATATAATCTATAGCAAGTTCCGCTACTGTACATAGTGTACATGTCATTGTAGTAAGGGGCGAGCCATTTTTCGGGTATAATTCCGGGCGCCGAACTAATAATACCCAATAATGTTTTTGCCTTTTGTGTACTAATAATTTTCAAGTCCTACTATTTCGTGAAAATATTACAGTGAAAATAGTGAAAATATGATGCAGCTTTTCAGTAGTAAAACTTTCAAAACGTAAGCCCAAACAAGTTAGAGGATAGCTCTCATTAAGGTCGGCCATATTTAATGTTGATACTTAGCACAATTACAACTCTACCGATCGACCACAAACTTTTTAATTGCACCAATAAAACCACAGATTGAACCGTGTCATCAAAATTTAACTGGTAACATTCAAAAGTTAGTGTTGCCAGTTGAATAAAACAAAGAAGTCAATTAATATAAAACTGTCGGTTTGCCACAGAACGCGGTCCGCGCAATCATGGCGTAGACCGTAGCCTCGTAGCAATTACGCTCTCGTAGCGGTCGCGTAGCAAGCTCTACGAGCGCTTGAATAAAATGCTTGTAGAATTTTCTAGTTTAGGAGCTGGAGGTTCATAAATGTTGTTTTGTTATGAATGTACGTACCTACATAATATTCGTAACACAAGTATAGGCTGAGATTGAAGATTGCGTGTATGTGACAAAAATGTCATACGATATAAGAATAAAATATTGAAATACTGAGATTAGAATTTGTTTTTAAATCACAAAGCAATCAAACTGGATTCAGTTTTAACAAATTAAAAGAAAATAAACAACACATAATATACCTACTTAAATGAATTTCCAAATATTTCACAAATTCTCACACTCCTAACCTATAAGTTGAAAACTTGAAAAGCTTTATGAGCCAAAGAAAATGTTGCCTCCATACTATCAAAAGGGTTTAGAATTATTGGCTTATTACGTTACTGAAGAAATTGTTCGTGAATCGAAAGCAAGTTAGATTTATCGGATCATTTGGTACTGAAGTATTGTTATACGGAATAAGCTGAACAAATATTCGTATGAAATATTATGATTGATTCGTATTTACGTTACTTTAGTCCCATATATTATCTGAACGTTACCGCATTTACCGCTAAATGCACATTAATATACGTCTACTTATTTCAGACTAATACATAGTTTCTATATATATATTTATACGGTGAATAAATTTATATATACGGTGAACTGGGTTGACTTTGATCTGCTAGGGTGATTTTGATCTACTGGGGTGATTTTGATCTACTGGGGTGATTTTGATCTGCCAGGGTGATTTTGATCATGTAGTTTTTACACTAGATAACCGTTACTTTTTGCAGTATCTTCAGTTGTAAATTGTTTTAAATTAATATCAACATAAAATTAAATATTTCAACTATACTAGCGGACCCGACAGACGTTGTCCTGCATGATATACCAATCCATTGAATTTTTTTATTTTTTATTTGTAAAATGAATGAAACCATCCTCGAATCCACTTGAACACATACACAAAAATTCATTCAAATCGTTTCAGCCGTTTAGGAGGAGTTCACTGTCAACACACGTACAGAAAAATTATATATATAAAGATTAAGGAATTACAATTCAAATCATATACCATTTCTATTCTCTTTTAGAGCAATAGATAGGTTTGAAGTACAATTTTATTCTAAAGTACACCAAGAGTTATTCGATTTCATTAACAATACTGTAGATTTGAATAAAGGTGATCCACCTCAGCAAATACAGCTAATTGAGGGTTGAAACCTTCTCGTAATTCTACAATATTACAATTTAAATTCTGTCTATATACTTTTACAAAGGAATATTTTCTACTACGTTTCTTTATAGTATTTTTGATTTGTAACATAGTAATTAATAATTAGGATAGAAGAAAGATATTATTTTTTTATCTTTGTTTAATTAACAGAACGCATAAGAGCAGTCAAACTTAACACACAGTTTTGCAGACTCTGGTACACTTCAATTTATTAATTTTGCTTAAATTCTTAAAGTTACTTTACTACTGGATGGCTTTTCATAGCTAAATGACTGAACGTGTTTTGATGAAATTTTACATAGTGACAGTCAATTTTACACTACCTCTATATCAAACATTATGACCTATTTTAATCATTATAATCATCTCTACAACCCATAAATGGTCCACTACGAGGCAGTGGGGCATTTATGGGTTCAGACTCCTCCAAACATTTTGGAGGAATTTTAAGCCTATTATACGCACGCACCAGACGGGTTGGTATAGGGATTTGATTCTCGCTATTCTAATGTGTAACAGACAGTCGGGCAGATTCACTTTCGCATTTATAAAATTAAATTCAAATATAGATTTGACTCTTTATTCATATTTTTCTTAAATTATTATAACATATTAATTTTTAGTTTATATCCAAGAAACTGAATGATGTTATTAATAAGTTATTTTAATTTGTTGCAGATGAGAAGGACGTCGTGTTATATAGTGCTTTTGGCGCTTTTAGTCACCACGTTAGCTGTGTCCACTGAAGGTAAATATACATTAAATATAATTGTATGTCCATATTTTTTTTATTTAAAAAATATTTACACATAACTTAAAAATATACACAGCTAACCTATTAAATAAAAAGTTAAAACCAAAAATATGTTGGCGAAATAGATTTGAGAGCGAAAGGGGTGGACTGTATTAAACCACTCACCGGAATCCGCAACTGATGGTCTTCAGGGGTACCCCAGCGGTGATCTCCATAGGTTTTGGTAGACAGTATTCCTCGGGAATGCACTAACACATCGAAGATTCAGTCCAATATGTTTATTAATATTTTATTCACAGCACCGTACTAAGAAGCGCGTACGCGGCGAGGCGCCTTATTTGAGCAAGTCCTTTTTTTTAGATAAGGATGGCAGCACTGTCGCTGTCATGGTTGCGTGCGCGCGGTTTATGGTCTATACAGTCCATAGAGTATTTCAAAAAAGAGAATTTTGAAAAGAGAATGATTTGTGCTCGCATTCATAATATGCAGAAAATAAAGTAAAAGTACGGAACAGAAGCAGATACTCTATTTACAGGAAATTCCTATAAAGAGAATATCTCATTAAGATCAGATTCCTGAGCAAACGTACCCAAAAGGCTAGCCACATTGTTAATTATATTAAATAATTAACAATTAAATACTATTCATAGTTAAATTACTTATCTTTAGAGGAAAGATTTATATTTTTGGATGTAAATTATAATCTTAAAAACTACTGGATCGATTTCAAAACTTTTTATGTAAAAAAATTATTAAGTAGTATGTAAATGCATAAATTTTCTTGAGATGCAATAATAGTTTAATACCCTTTTAGTGGGAGTAAATAAACAATAAACACGTACTCTATTTTATAGTCGTGTATACAGCCACTTAAATTCTTTATTAATATTTAATGTGAGGACATTAAAATAAAGTTGATGTGCCTGTAAAAAGCGTGCGACGTGCTTTTGTTGTCTTATAACTGATGTATATCAGGTTGATCGATTTTATGAAAACACTGTAGCTCAGTGGTTAGTGTGGTCGCCACTAACATCGCCGTGTCGAGTGATGTGGGTTCAATTCCCAGCATAAAGCGCTTGTTCCCAGACCTGTATCGCAGGCTAGCCCGGGCATACTGAATAAATAAACATGATGTGATATTATCATAATATAGGATTACGCCTTTTTCCCTAAGGGGTAGACAGGCATCCACATTTCGCCAGATATGTTTAGTCCCATGTGATAGGAGGCGAGCCTATTGCCATCAACTGGTAACATTTGTTTTCAAACGCCGGGCTAATACAAAGCATTTTATGATTGAAAATTCCAATATCATTTTTGCCTGGGAATCGAACCAGAGCATGACCAGAGCAATGTATACACTTCCCACTGCGCCACCAAGGCAGTTTGTTCAATAAATAAAAATCATGAAAATGGAAATAAATACCAGTACCTGATTGTTCAAAAATATTTCTGGTAGTATGCTCGTGTTTTAATAATGCAACGACGCGAGCTATTCCGAATCACTACACAGACACGACGGGAATCTGAAAATATCGACGCATTCTCCTGTTATGATACGATATTTTAAATGAAGATTCTTTAATAATCATTTTATCGTAACAAACAGAGTTATAATAAAATTTTATGAACAACATCAATACGTTATAAATGGGATTTGTTTGCTCTTTCACGTCGCAAGAGATATATATTGCTATATTGCTTTATTAGAATAATTTGAGGCCCGGAGTTTCCCTTATATTTGGATGGTTATAATTCCATGGATAACTTGAGGGAAGCTTGGGGTAGAAATTAGGGGTAGTTCCCATTTGTTCTATAGAACTGATATCACCGGGAAAAAAAAAAGAAAAAACATTCTCAATTTTTTCCATAGAACTGCATACTTGCCTCCCCACCCGGATTTACTCATTAATATAAATTGGGAATCGGTTTTTCCAAAACAGTGCCACACCATCTTTGTCACGAATTTTTGACAATTTGCGAAAACGCCATGTTATAATAATCCAGTTTGATAATCATCAAGGAGTCTTGTTATCTTGTTCCATAGAACAATTTGAGAAAACTAGATACTAAATGTTCTATGGAACAATTGAGAATGTTTTTTTATTTTTGTCCCGGTGACGTCAGTTCTATAGAACAAATGGGAACTACCCGAAATTAGTTAAATAATGACAAAGTGGGTTAAATTCTAAAGCATATAGTCGAAATATAAGCCTCCCACGAAACAAACTGGGAAACTTCGTATGGATTTACAGATCGCTTTATTCGATTCAATGCGGATTGATTTAAGCACGATTGCTTTTTGTAGGAAGACTCGTATAAAATATTCGTCCAATAATACATCAGAACCGTTATTGTAGTTTTACGGAATATATAAATTCCAAAATTTCGGGTGTTTCGAAATTAGTTTTCTTGTAAGCACTGATGGTACATAGTAACCACAGCCGATAGACCCGCTCCTTCTAGGTGACTGGATACGTTAGTGTATCGGTTACTATCCAAGACTACCCTAATATTGAACATTCTCCGAAATCAATTATGTTTGAATATTATACCATCCAAAGATAATGAAATTCTCTTATATGTATCTAATTATTTAAAAAAAATTAAATTAGTTTTATTGGATATTGAAAATATTTACATGTTATATCTACAATAAAATAAATTTTACAACTAAAACTAAGTACCTACTAAACAAAATAAAAATACGAAAATAACTTAAATTAAAATGCGTCAAAGAATACCTCAGCATCAATGCCTTAATTAAATTACTGTTTTGTTTGACATATTGGTCTGACAATGACATGACACACAAAACACAATGCCGCTACCCACCGAAAAGACAAAGGGAAATGGGAAGAAAAAGGAAAATGAAGGGGAGGAGGAATTGGGTCTTGGGGGAGCGCAAGAGGCCCAATTCCTCCTCCCTCCACTCACCAGACAAAACGCAACAGTATATACACTGCTACTGGACGTTAATATTTTGTGGGAGAGTAGTACTTCCCCGGACGTTTTGCCCTTTCACGCTAGTATGCCAAAGAGGTACTATTCATCATTTCAACCCATTAATGTCCCACTGCTGGGCACGGGTCTCCTCCAAACATTTTGGAGGGAATTTAGCCTACTATACTACGCAGACCAGATGGGTTCGTATAGGGTTTTGTTTCGAATTTTCCTTTTCTCGCAGTGCTCAAGTCTACTTAAAGTTAGGTGCCTTAGTCGCCTTTTACGATAACCACGGGTCGAAATGGGGTAGTGACATTATGTATTCTAAATCCGTCACTACACGGGTACTATTACCACCAAAGTATCACCCATTTACGTTGTATGTATCTGCGTTTTTATGGGACGAAGTCTATTTTCAACTGAAATGTGAAAGAATGTCTCCTATAGGGCTGGATGTTTAATTTTTGTGTTGTAACATTTTAAAACATTTAGCAACGACATAAAAAGAGTAACCATGATTAACGTTTTGACTTTTACAACCTAGACTTACAGTGCCGCTGTAAAGTACCGACTGAGAGCAATTTGTAAGCAACCTGCACTCTTTGGTCCCTTGCCAACGTCTTGTATATTAAATGATTTAGTGCCTGAACCCGAATAAATAACATACGGATCAAATATCGCACAAGTAGCTAAACGAACACAATATTGGTCAGAAAGAATATCACGCACGGTTGGTTGCGGTGCCTAAGGTCTGAGTAGGGTGGCCAGACATCTCGTATAACTAGAGATATTTCGATTATTAACACGTACCAAACTGCGTATGATTGAAAGAGTTGATTGTTCGATGCTAGTCCTAAAATCACAGTGTAGGTACTTAGATATTAGTAATTAAAAATACACAACAATGACTAAATAAAACAAATAAAATTCAAATCATTTTATTATTGTCGATAAACCATTTTCAGTTGAAATAGGTACACGTTTGTGAAAATGTTTTCGTGAAATACGATGATTTGAATTTCTAAAATCTTAAATTTAAATATCTGTATATCTCTATAGGAATTTTAAGTAAAAAAACTTTAATTATACATTCCAGTCTTTAAACATGTTGTGTCAAAAAAAAACACATTAATCATGGCAACCTTAGCTCAGCTAAGCCGAAAACAAAGCGCATTCGCCTATCGGGATTGCTTTGATATCGAAAGATTGATTACATTCAATCCTTATTCAAAAGATACAGATCTCAAAACTAATGTTACGTAACTAATTTTGTTGAGAAACCAAACAGTATTGCCGATCCCTTTGATTACATTATTACTATTTATTTTTAGTATATTCGAAAGAGAATAATATAAAATCTTTGCCCTACAAGTACTCTTCCAAATTATATCTTTGCTGTGCCCAAAGGGTCGAATAGTTGATATCTTAAAGTATTAAAAAACATTGTAATATTATGGTTTGCAATAACTTATGTGAATTATAACTCTATTCATTTGTTTGGCTGCTCTTTCACGCCTAAAGCTGTCTTTTTATCTACAGACATGGAACGTTTCAGACGCGTGCCGCAACAGACAAAAAATATTCGTCTATACAGGTTTTATTATTATTAACCCATTTATTGTAACGTGGCCGCACGGAAAAGTACAGACAAAAGCAGTCAAATTCTATAGAAAAATATTATTTTGAAACGAAACTAAAAATCAAGCACATAACTATAAAAAGGTAGTTTATACATCAACACGGGAGTTAAAACTGGAGGATTTATAAACCCATTAAGCTGGGCTCTACTTACCTACCCTCGTTCACAAATGTACGTGAATTTTCAATTTGTTTTTTGTCGTACGAGTAGACAAACTACCGTCGCGCGACTATTTTAATTAACCGGGTTATACTCATGGGCCTTCGTTATCTATGAGTGTTCCTGCTATTTGGTTATTTGCTTATATTACTACCAATTTATACATAATTTATATTTAAGAATACATAATGTCACTACCTCATATCAACTCGTGGGTGTCAGAAAAGGCGACTAAGGAAAACTTTATGCAGACAAAAGCTATGACTAAATGACTGGCCTGTTGGTCTAGTGGTTAGTGACCCTGACTGCTAAGCCGGAGGTCGTGGGTTCGATCCCCACCCAGGACAAATCTTTGTGTGATGAGCATAAAGGTTTGTTCTGTGTCTTGGTGTAATTTATCTATAATATGTATATATTTACAAAAAAAAAAAAGTATTTAAGTAGTATATCAGTTGTTTAGTACCCATAACACAAGCAAATATAATTGCTTACTTTGGGACTAGATGGCGCTGTGTGAATGTGGAAAAAAAAAAAAAAAGAAAAAAACAAAACCCGATAGATCGAATTAATCCATTACCTGTTAACATGATGACGTCATGACAACGTTTTAGCATTTATATAAAAATTATGGGTTGTCAGTAAAGATTAAACAACGAACAATGCACTCCAAAACGCTAAAACAAACTCTAAATAAACTGACTGAACAACAATATTAACCAAACTTAGGTCTAAACTCAATAGGCAAGCTCAACGTCGAAGTACAAACATGAAATTCGTCCGCTAGAGGGCGTGTTTGTCGCCAGATAAAGGCTTTAGAGCTAAACTAGTTGGCTATTCTGAACTAAGCTACTTTTGTTTGCTTATCAACGTACCAAAATAAATGTAAGTGTGTTTTGTACCATTCTCTTACAGCTTGCCTACTAACTGTGAACAGTTGACTAAAATAAGGTCTACCACCCAAGGTTGAGCTACATTTTTAGGGTTCCGTAGTCAGAATGGCAAAAACGGAACCCTTATAGTTTCACGTCGTGTCTGTCAAAAATAAAAATCTGAAAAAACACAAAAACAACGCTTAATAAATACTTCCAACTAAAATTAGTTTGAACATAATCGGATGTATTCAATATCTTTATAATATTAGCATAGATTAATAAACAATGAAATGTAAATGAAACCACTTTTAATAATGTTGATAAAATTGCTATTTAGAATTGTTTCAAATAAGTTATAGAGCGTATGTGTTGTACATCTTGAGACAATGGACAATTAATTTTAATCAAGATTTATGATTAATAATGATGAGTCTCTTTATTAACTTAAATAATTACATTTTACGTCCTAAGGCGTCACACTCGCAAACGCGAACGTGTCTACAAAGAAGACTAATTAAAATAAATATTATTTTGATAATGACATCTACATGATAATCTGCGCCTAGCTGTTACCCGGGACTTCGCTTCCGTGAATTTTTGTTTGACCACCACCATCATTTAATCATATTAGCCCAATGACGTCCACAGCTGGATATAGGCCTCACATAATGTCCGCCACAGCGAGCGATTGTGTGCCGCTTGCAACCAATGGTCACTCGCAACCTTAACTAGGTCGTCTGTCCATCTGGTGGGGAGCTGACTTATACTGCATTTTCTAAAACGTGGCCACCACTCGAGAATCTTATTTCCCCCTTCGGCCATCAGTTCTACAAGCTAGGGCTGCCCCTTGCCACCTTTTAACAATGCAACTTATTCCATGATGTAATAATAATTATAAAATACCCCCTCTGGGGCAGTGGTTATCTTCTAATAAGATTAACGCAAATTTGGAGGGCAGATTAGTGTGGCTTTTCAAACACTTGCCATATAAACAAAAAATCTACTGCAAGTTTAAATGAAGAGCCCACAAACCGCAGGGCAGCTTGTGGCGAGCTGAATGTGAGTCAGACAGACACTGCGGTCCTGAATGTCCCTGAGAGTCGGTCTAGGCCTCGTCTCCAGCAAGTCTTTGTTGGCTGGCTGGAGTAGATCTCCAAGAGCAACCATAGGACTCTCAACTGGCTTGCCTTAACCAGCTGACCAGAGCGGGGTCGCCAGAGCTATATGCCCGGGAGTGAAAGTGGCATTTTTCAATGGCATAATTACGAGGAAACCCGCTCCGGGTCTCCGCTTGGGACCCGCGATGGCGAAATCGGCGCCGCACCGCTCGACACCCCTAGCCGCGCGCTACGGTGTTGCCATGAGACCCGTGGACTTCGGCCCATGTCGGTTGTGGAAGGGACTCATCTAGTGTAAGGCAAGTCACCGTCTGCCCAAATCCTCATTTAACAAAACGACGTTGTTCCCGTATGCCAGATATCACCATTCCACCGAACACCCAAACCCATAGCCCAATTTTATTTGACTCCATAATATCATACAATAGCTTTACACTTACCAGTGACAAATCATAGCTGTACTACAATAGTGCAGCTGTGATATGGCAGCGGTAAAAGTCTCATCCCATTCTAAATTAAATTTTTTTAAGGGCCTCTCCGTGTTGGACCTGTGTCCCCGCGTAAGCCTTCCAAAAGGACCGGGTATACTTCTCACCTTAGAGAGAAGTATAGCCGTGAAAAGAGACATTATAAAATCAAAAATCAATTACATTAACGTGGCAGCACACTGGTACTAAACGATTAATACCCGTACTCGTAGCTACAGTACTTAATTATTACAATCGTTGAGTGTACGGCTTCAACGCGACGCTTTTACCCCACCACTCGGTTAATTAATCTGTTTTGTGACGTTATCTGAGTTAAATGTAATTTTGGATGTAATTATGTTGGTTAAAAATTCATTTTGAATGTAGTATTTACACATTAACATACTTAAAATATCCATATCATTATTTGTTATTACAAAGGCAGCTGCTATATAGGGTGTACCTATGTTGTGAAGTACATAACATTTTTTAGGTCTCACAAATACAAAATGTCTCGTGTAAATAAAAACACGCCATACACTTAATAATAATAATAATATAACAATAATAATATTCTACCACATTCACACAGCGCCATCTAGTCCCAAATTAAGCAATTATTCTTGCTTGTGTTATGGGTAGGTACTAAACAACTGATATAATACTTAAATACATTTTTTTTTTCTAAATACATACATATTATAGATAAATTACACCCAGACACAGAACAAACCTTTATGCTCATCACACAAAGATTTGTCCTGGATGGGGATCGAACCCACGACCTCCAGCTTAGCAACCACTAGACCAACAGGCCAGTCAAACACTTCTTACAATTAATATGATTTGGGACATAAATTATGTAAATATATACCAAACTCCTACCACATATTGTCGACTAAATAATTTGCCTGTATTTTATATGTTAAATAAAAAAAAACATAAAGCGTGTTCAATTTTGATGAACAACTTAACTGCACACGGGCTTCTTTGGCCATCGTGATTCTTTTCTTTTTTTGTTCTTAAAAAGACAACACCCGCAAACATTATTTCAGTACATTACAACACTATCACGCCCAAGCATCAACCTACCCACTTAAAACATTATCTTAAAATCCTTGAAATAAATTTAAAATCAGTTCTCCCCATTCAAACAAATCGATTCACGTGCAGTATCTGTGTAATTATCGTCTCAATTGACGTCAAGACTAAACAAGAGCGCGGCCGTAATTTGGTGCACCCACCCCACGGACTAGGGGTATTGTTTGTGTCTACTCTTTTGATCCTTACGCCCGCGCCGGCTACTGACACGATCACCCTAAATTAATTCTACAGCTTTGTTATACTATGATCTTGTTATGTAGTGCAAGGGCTCGACTCCTCATTTGGATACAATGTCTGTTTAAAATCGACATTACCATCTATCCGATTTTTCGGAAATATTGTCAATCAATATATAATTTTCTTTTTTTTTCTTTAAAAGAAACATCCGCACTAAAAAACAAACACTGTGTCGAGGGTGACTCGACAAACATAAAATTAAGGGACACGAAGTACACCCAGACACCAAACAAATGCCTATCAAATATTTGTGTCCTATGAGAATCGAACCCAAGTCACTCGGCACAATGATGTTAGTGACGAAGCGACCACTTTGTTTGCTACGTCACAGTGACAGGCATTTGTTTGTTACGATGAATGATAGTAAATGAAAGCCGGTTTCTGAATTAAGAAATGAAATAATTCTGCTTAAATATTTTCATCACCGATTTTTCAAATAATACTTTGACATTCCACGGAGGCTTAACAGCTATATACAAACTTTATAGTCAAATAAAAACTAATAAATAAAATAAATAAATAAATTGTTTATTCAGCATAAATAGTACACTATTACATAATTCTTAAGATTAAAGATAAGGTACAATAATGTTTGGTGCCTGCACTAGGAATATTCCTGTGTCGCAGGCAGTTTATGAGCACATTTTTATGTTATTGTACAAAATGTACAATTAAATCATAAACCATGTTTTGTAATGAATTAGATACTATCTATTATAACAAAAATGAAAACAGATGTGTTTTAATTTATTAAATCTAATTAAATAAAAAGATTACCTACGTGATATTTAATGCTTTCTTGCATTTACTAATTTTATTATTATGTAGTCTAGAGAAGCATTGATGTTATCAAAAAATTATAAAACTGGGTCAAAGACAATGCAGTTTATGTCACGTCCGAGGTTAACTTAACTTACATTTGTTTTTGCTGATTCTGCTTAATATTATTATATCTATGTGTTGAAAAAACTAAAGTGTAATGAATAGTGCGATGGTCAGTTATCGCTGAGTATGAAATAAAAATATTGTAACATATAAGTCTAGTCTTAAGCAAATAATAATTAAAAGTTAGAACTAAATACATTAGAAATACAAGCTACGTAATTTTTGGTTTGAAATTGAAACAATGTAACCCTTAGACTTCCCCATAGTCTATAGAGTTAATGTATTTGTCCTCAGCGAATTTACGTGCGGGACAAGATTCATCACCCGTCTTGTGATCAAATTTCTTCTTATAACGTTTACACGTTGCACAGTTTGGGAGAGAAGTCTTGCTGTTACAATCCTTAAAAGTATGACCCGTTTCTCCACAATGGTTACAAGTGGGGCTGGATTCTTTGCAAAATTTGGCAGCATGTCCAAACTGTTGGCAGTTAAAGCACCTAGTAACTAACGTAAAATCACGGACTGGGCATGATGTCCAATTAATATAGATACGGCCTTGAGTGATCAAATATTTTCTAACATTGGCGGGGACTTCAATAATATAATTGCAGTAAGGTAGTGCTCTTTTTCCCGATCTATGGCTCAATTTGATAGACTCCAGGAATGAATTCCGCGTAGTATTTAGGAATTTATCCGCAAGGTTTTGCTCGTAAATACATTCAAAAACCTCTTTTTCATTGAGAGCTACGGGGACGCCAATGAGAACAATTCTAGGACGGCGCTTAGCAGGCTCCTCGATGGTAAGACCTGAAGACATAAGTTTCTCTGACTTTCGAAGTTTTTCGATGTCTCCTTTTGTTTCAGTGCTAATTAGGACACCTCCTTTTCCCACTTTTCTCACTCCACGTATGCGCAACTTCAATTCTTCTGGTGAGATGATTTTCTGCACGAGTGACTTGGTATCCTCACTGGTCTTACTCTTATCGTTTGGATAGTTTGGAAAGATTAAACTAAACCTAAATATAAGCTGAAAAGACCTAACATTTCCCCCAACCCTTTGTTCAAAACTTATTTCTTCCTTCCTTCCCCTACTGTCCTATAAAAGAAAATTATTCTCTATACTAGCACTAAAAAGAAGCCATTAGAAACATTTTATATTATAAAGCCTTGAAATAATACCTGACCTTGGAAACTCAAGGTTAAATAGAAATGCTAGTTAAAATTCCTTTACAAATTGCTTTGAAACGCCCTCTTGTACGAATATAATTCAGTTTATAGAAGCTTTACTAGTGCGGTAGCAATCACATTTCCATAGAAAATAGTGTTAAATGTTTTGATAGTTTAGGAGTTTATTTTAACTAAAGTTTGAACGAGATATATTCCCCAAATTGTTCACCACCTTTGCACAGACATACACCGTAATCAAATTGTTTAAAAGTATAACTGTGTTCTTTCGCGACGTAATTGTCTAATAGTAACACAATTGTGAGCTTATTTATAAGAAGTCATTTCGGGAAAACACCAGATCAAATAGACAAATTAAAACAATAAATTTAACTATTACATACACATGAGGTAGACTTTTTAACCAGTAAAAATATTTGTAATTAATTTACCTGTGCTAGCGAAATTAATTCCAGAATTGAACTTAAAAGCCAATACTTTAGCAATGTATTAATTTTAATTAAATCGATAGATTCCAACATACATCTAAATAGTAACACAAGAACTGCTCATTTAATAGGTAATTAAGATTTTAATATATAAGAACGTTCATACAAAAGTTACAATCAATCTAAAAAAGTATTTATCTACAAAGTCTTAGACAGTAAGAAGACGATAAAACCTAAAAGATCCCTTTAAATTGACAAAAGGGACTGTAAATCTCAAATACAATGGTAGAAAAATGATCATCCCTTACATTTAGAGAGACAAATGAGTGGTTCTGAGGGGGATTTTAGCAAATGAAATCTAGTAACAATACATCATTCCAATCTGCCGATATCTGACCTCTTTCAGTTTGGGGAGATGTCGGCAAATAAAGTTAATGGATCTACCATTCTTGTGAGACATACTGACCTGTAGGATGGCGAACGGTGCATCTAATTACCATAACAATGTAAATATTTTTTTACGAACTTAAAAAAAAATCCTTTTAAAGTTTCCAGACTAGTAAACTGGTAAATAAAAACGTTTCAATATCAATTAGTACAAAAAAGATCGTTTATAATTTGCAGAAGAAAATAATTAAATTAATTAAACGAGAAACACTAGAGTAACGCAATACCTCATTAAAATATTCTATTTTAACACCCACTTTCTTTACTCCACGCATAGCTTTTATCTTTCTATCTTACAACCATATATTCAGTAAAAAGGTTTTCATATACCGTATGTAAATGTTAAAAGACTGAAGGAACCTCTTACGATTAAAACACCTTTGTTTAAAGGAATATAAATAAACGAGGTCCTCTCAGTAACAAATTAAGGAATGGTGCTGATATAAATTTTGTACAGACTAGCGACTTTTAGTTGTGGCTGCATTTTATGATTGCACGGCTTTATGAGTAAACCAGATTAACCCACTTTCCAAAACAGAATAAACTGAAAAATTAAACTATCTGATTTATATTTATTAAACTGGAACTGGACTGAAAAAGTTGCCAGAATTATCGAAAATATAGGCATTTATTTTGATACTTATTTATAGACATTTTTATCTTAATAACCATATTTGATTTCATTAGAAAGTGAATTTCAGCTGATTGACGAAGTAGGTGTTATTAATTCTGTCATGTACGCGGCGCAGTTTTTAAGTAATCGATCTCCTTCTCCAAGTTCTAGACTGAC
Organism: Laspeyria flexula; assembly: GCA_905147015.1. NCBI lineage: Eukaryota > Metazoa > Arthropoda > Insecta > Lepidoptera > Erebidae > Laspeyria > Laspeyria flexula. Next base: position 1,236,073 of record LR989964.1, on the reverse strand, counting down.
AATGAAAACGAAACAAAGAAACTGACTTGCTCTTTGGATGCTAGTATTTACAAAATTGGAATATTACCATCATATCAGCCCAACAACGTGGCGGGAATTAGGTGAAGTCTATTCCAGCAGTAGACATCAACGGGCTGAATATTAATATCAAATATTTTTGCCTTCAAAAATTACAATACTATCTTTGAAGCTGTACAAGTACCTACATTATAGTACTTGTCGCGTCAAAAAGTCGCACGTGTGCTCTCTGTTCATTAAAGTCATGTCACGTTCAATAATTTCACTTGGAATTGAATGTAGCGGAATTTTGCTGTCATTTGGACTACGTGACCATACGCGCCTTTGTCTTTTGTTCTTTTTATATGTTGCAATGACAGAGGAACGTTTGTATGAATAAAAATAATGTATTTTAATCTCAAACAATAATTATTGTATTCAAAGGTGTAGTATTTGAAATTCAGAAGTGGATTTTTTCTAGAAATAAAATATTATTTTCGAAAAAAGAGATTGAATAACGACTTTGGTATATTGTTATTAGTTGTTCCAAGACATATTATTATCTTCTCTTTGCCTCGGTGGCGCAGCCAGAAGTATGCAAGAGGTCCTGGATTCAACATGTGGATGTGATGTTTTGTCTTCTTTTTGTCTCGTTGTAGTCTAAACCTTATCAAAATTTGCCAAAAGTATCATAAAGATTAAAGTCTCGAACACCAATTACACCTACACTTAAAATACTCATGACATGAAAATTTTGTGATCCGTTAGATCACACAAATTTTTCATTCCTTGAAAGATAAAAAATTAATAGTGAGATACACATTCGTGTTAGTTAATATGTCATTTTTAATCTTAATTTTGTTTAATCAATGAAGTTATGAAACAACTTCATTGATTAAACAAAATTAAGATTATGAATTTAATTGATTAAGAAACACATTTTTCGATAATAAATATTTTAATTTCGATGTAACAATACTTAGTTCCATGATAAATTTGTTATTGTATAAATATATTTTTCCACACATTCACCATTTTTCTCCTCTGTGTGTATCATTAAACAGAACATAGGAAGCTCCGTTGGCGAAATCTTTCATTTCTTATCTTGAAGACGAACACTCGCAAATATCAAAGCTATACCGATATGAGCCACTCTTTGTATTCCGGCCACTCTGCACTCTATCCCGCACTATCTTTGCACACAGCGCTTCGACTATACTTGACTATATTGCTGCTAATTTGTCATCTTTATTCTTGAAATCTTTTTTTAAAATTAAAACCTCTTGTTATAAAACTTCTTTATAATGAAGTATTCTTTATAAATGTCATAATTATTCTGAATATGTTTCTTTTTTTGGAAGTATTTTTATAACCTTTGTAATTGTACTAATAATTAATTTTTCTTTGCTCTTTCTGAAGAGGATAGGAACCAGCGGCTAGATTTCTCATTTTATTGGTTTCTCCCAAAAATCTTATCTAGAACTCTAGGAGGAAGCACTGCTTTGATAGGAGAAAGATTGGTTTTTGTCTCATTATCGGGCAGTGTATTTATATTATACTGTGAAAAATCGTGCAACCTTATTGGACATGATTGATTCATACATCATTTATTCCGTAACCTCGACTAAAGATTTAATAGAACAAATGTACTGTATATTGTCAGTCATATTATTTATAATTAAGTATATTGAACAAGTAGGTATGCCCGAACACTGTATACATACTGAAATATTCATCTTATCTTCTAAACTTCTCGTACTTATTTTCTCATAATATTTTTTTCATTATTTCATTATTATTTTGCTAGTTAATTTACAGACATGCTGAATCTGCGCAGAAAGTACGAGTTGGCTTGTAAAAATATTAGTGTGGGCGCAAAAGGTTTATTAAACTATTTAATGAAACCGGAGCTAACTCCATAATTTACATGCGGCGCTCACGGCGCAGAGCCGCTAAGCAATAGATTCGTGCATTGCAGTTTTAACAATTTAAATTTAATTTTGGTTCGTTTGCGAACGTTACTGTTAGACATATACTTAAATAGACCATACATGTAATAATTACCTGCATAGATATTAAAGAGAGTTATAATATTTCTGTCTATTAAAAGGCCTACACTAGTGTCGTGTCGTAGTCGCCCAGAAGGAACTTGACTTAACGATTACCACATTAAGTGATAATCGGGACCAAAGGCTTTATATTTCCGTACATTTCAAGTATGGTGTTCGTATATTCAACATTATGTTTATCATCATCTTAACAACCCTAGGACTTTGACTATTGGACACAGACCTCCTCAAGAGATTTTCAATAAGACCTAAGTAGGTATGTGGTCTGCACTCAGGCAGCTTTCGAATCAGTTCTGGGTGGACAGATCATAATATAAGTCGAAGGATGATTTGATAATTCAAATTTTTAGGACAGGAATTTTAGGAAAATACTGATAATTTTAGTCAATGGTGAAAATCGTCTCAATCTTACTGGAAAAATATTTTTGCGTTTTAAGGCGGATACATCATGGAAAAGTTAGATAAGAAACAAGTTTTTAATTTTTTTTAAGACACTCTTAAATGTATTTGGCATGAATGAAATCATTCTTCGATATATAGATTAATTAGAACATAAAGGTTTGGAACAATACAAAGTTAGATATAGCAATTTCGTATAGGTGTAGTTCCGTATAATTAATTACTAACCTAACCCAACAATGACTAAAGAACTTTAATATTCCAAGCACTAAATTAACAACCAAACATTTCAATCTACATAATACGTTAACATCTAAACTCATTTAGAATACAAACGCGCACGTCGGTTCATTATCAACTCTATTTCAAAGTAATAAGTGTGGAATTTAATCTATCGTGGAAGATGTACTATTGAGTTATCATCAACCATCATCACATGAACAGTTAACCCGGAACATTACATTATCCAAGAACTTATAGAAAAGGACTGCTTTTATAGCAGGAAGATCATTTTGGACTCATAATTTCTCATATTTTACATTGTGACAATGAGCTGATGATTTCTTTAATGTAGTTATGCATTATAAATTCTACAGTACTTATTTATCAAATTTAACCAAAGGATTAAGTTTGAGTTTCTTGCCAAGTTCTTCTTCCAAGTCTCAGAGCTGAACCTTGTCAGTGAACTGGCCGTATGGCAAATTTAGAATAGCACATAGCCTACTTTTAACTAGCGAGGGTAGAAGCTTCTATGTACCAAAATATTGAATTGCTCCTGTCTAGATATTTCAAACTCCCACGTCTTTTCATTATCAACTCTATACACCGGAGTTAATAAATGTGGAATGCGTTCTATCGTGCAAAATTTACAGTTGGGATATCTTCAACCATTGTCACATGAATTTTATGAATATAACACACGTTCACGCACGGTGGGGTTTAAATTACGAGACTAATGACTGTTGTTAGAGGTGAACAAGCTATAACTAAGATTGTTCTTGATTATTGTTTGGTAGTTTCAGTTTATTGTCGGGCTTATAAGGTAGGAGCAGGGAAAGATGTGACGTGTTATGTTACAGACGGATTGTAAAGTGAGATAAGTGTTAGCGAAAAATTCTGTTCCGATTTATATCCGTAGGGCTCCGCATCAAAGAGCGTATCTTCACACCGCTTATGTCCTTTGCGATGGTGGCTGAATGGATACGAGACCGGCGTGCTAAACACGCGGTCCGAGTTCGATTCCGACCAGCAGTACCAATGTGGATTTCACTTTGTGGAATTTATATGTACTAGTCAAGTGACTTACTATCTGTTAACGGTGAAGGAAAACATCGTGAGGAAACCCACATACACTAGAAGATATTCTAAGTGTATGTCTGATCCACCAACCCGCATTAGGCCAGCGTGTGTGGATTATGGCCTAAACCCTCTTAGCTCTCTAGATAGAGGAGAGGAGACCCGAGCCCAGCAGTGGGACTTAATGGGTTGCTGATGATATGTCCTTTTGTTGAGAAGCGCAGTATTTATATACAATAACTGTTGCTATGGAATTTGGGTATTTTGTTATTAAAATATGATTATGTTATTAATAACCGTGGAGATCAATTACAAAGTATTCTAATCGAAACCTTTGCAATATTTTGTTTTAGTTACAGTTTTAACGTTGTCGGCTAGTAGCTATATATAGACCAAAACAATTTGCCCTACAAGTACTGTGGACTATTTAAAGCGCCCTACTGCTTACGTAACAAGTAGAATTTTAATCCCGCCAGCATTTGACGCAATAACGCTGAAGGCACGCGACTCGATGTAATTTACTAAACATTATTTAACTCGGCAGCACGTAAACTCGCCCGTCAGAAACGCTCTCATATGTATGCGGTAGGCGAAGAGCTGGCGTTACTTAATTCGAACTATTGTGTACCTACCCTCTTTTAAACTTTGATGTTAACATTTTAGAATATTTAGGCCGAATTTTTGGCGTGTTAACATTGTTCTCGTGTTTATTTTTAGTCTAGGTATCTTGGTGGATATTAAAACTATTCCTTTGTCCCTTAAAAGGTTTCGTCACAGGCTATTTTTAGAAAATGCGATGCCTTACCCTTTTTAAGAGAAAATTAATTATTGTTTATCGTGATTTATTGGAATAACGCGCAATTGAAATTGAAATTGAAATTCTTTATTTCCAAATTAACCTAATTACAAAATCGTGGTTTTAATGTAAAATAGTGTTAAAAATAAAAACATCAGTGTCTCCACTTGAATTGCAGTATCTTAGGTTATTTTTAGCATGTAGTTCGGTACCTCCTGAACTAGTTAAGACTGTATCTCAGGAGGCAGCTGTTCATCATGATTTCCAAAAGTTATCCTGAAACTGTTATTGGTTTACTACCAATGTAATATTATTAACATTAATTAGGTGCCTATTTGAGTAGTATAAGAACAGTTCACAGTAGCGTGACCAGACCTATTAAAACAAATTTACCCCCCAACTCCCTCCACCTCCACCCTCTTTAGAAAAGTGCCATTCAAAAAGTTAGGCTTTGATTATTCAGGTCATTCAAATCTTTTTTTTATGGATCATATTTTCATAGTTAGTTCGAAATGAAATATGTCTGCTGACAAATTTTACATAACAGACAGTCGAAGTTTTAAGCCGTACAAACATAACACAAAATTTTTAGCAATTAAATTGCATGCAGACTCGCTGTTAATACTGTTGAAACTCCCCCTGTGTAAGCAAACGGGTTTTAATTTACGATCTGTCTCCTGGCCTATATATCCTAGGGCACACGCGATTTTATGTTAGCTGAGCACTTGAGACTAGGCGAGGAGCATTTCGCAAATTCATTATTACGACGGTGAATATTTGTAAAATCCTGACGCTACGAGAGTTATATATTAAAATACTTTGTTCCTTGCGTCCTGAACTAATGTGTTGTGATGAGGTTTATAATGGTGTGTGTATTTTTATATGCAAGATGGAAGCTTTTGTTAACACGTTTTATGATGCTATACAACTCTTTCTGAACATAGGAGTCTCCATATCGTGGTGTCATAATAAAATATACCTGCATATTATACTATTACACGTTTATCCGTGTTGTGACGGATTAAGAATACATAAGTCAACCTGTGGGTTTCGTAAAAGGTGACTTAAAGAATAACCTTAAGCAGACAAAAGCACTGCGAGAAAAGAAAATTCGAAACAAACCCTATACCACCCGTCTGGCCAGCGTAGTATAGTATGCTGAATTCCCTCTACTATCTTCGAAGGAGATCCTTGCCCAGCAGTAGGACGTTTTTGGGTTGTAATGATGTTGATTTTACTATTACCCCAACTTTAATTTTGTTATGGCGTAAGGTTATTTAATTTGTTCAAGTGGACACACGCACCTTGCCGTATTAACGTCAACTAAATTCATCTTTACCACATGATATTCGCGAACGAATGGATCGTGTTCGTTAATTGCGACCATTTTACACGTTCATAGGTACCTAGTAGTGTAGTTGATGCAAAGTGCGATCGAATGATGCCGCGAGCAAGCGAGCGACTCGCGTCAGATTGTTCGTTCGACTATACACGCCAATTTGAACACGTTGGTACAAATTGGTTGACGCGATTGATTCTTGAATGATATTCCCATATATACGTCTACCATGAAATAAATTACGAGATTTTCGAGGGAATTATGGATTATTTGTGATTTAGTTTGATAACCGTTTTTGGGATAGAGATATTAGCACAAATATTAATATGGAACGAATTGTACAAATATTTTATTAAAACATGATGAAACAGTTTTTCGGAAACATAAAGCTGATGATACTGGAGTTAGTGCAGTCCAGTAACCTCATCACAGATTATTCTTAATTCCAGTTCTAAGAAGTTCTCAAAATTTCTACGCAATACTAGAAAAAATAACATAAAATTTGAAAAAAAAAAAAGATTAATGAACTATTACGAGGTCGAGCAAACTTAATTTTGCACAAATCCTAGTCGTTAAATAGGTATTAACCCCCTTAAAGTCCCACGTTATTATCGCGGCCAATTTAATAATATTTTTTATACCTCCACAATTAATTACCAATCAATGTTTACAGCTGTAAGCTGAACAAACATTTCAATACTGATTTTTTGATGAGAAACATTTCATTATTAACACCAATAAAAGCCGTTAAGTAATTGAAAACGTGTTTGACAAAGTAATCAACTTTATGGAGGCTTGAGTGCTCCCGCTTTTTGCATGTTACATACGAATTCCTCCTAAAATATTTGAAAACCAACTACTGATAGCTTTCCTTCCTTCCCTTTATATGATATATTTTATAGAGTAATAAAAACTTCATGAATCGTAAATAAAGTTCATGGTACATGTAAAACTGGCTGGTGTTTTTAATAAACCAACAACGGAGGTGAATTTACTCGTACCTATCTGTCTTAGTAAATAAACTCTAAACGCTCATACTTCATCAAACCAAGCCAGCAATACTTCCAATATTTTGATGTATAAAATGGTGGATATTGGATGGTGTTGAATTGTTCAGTTCGTGTAGTGACGGATTAAGAATACATAATGTTACTACCCCATCTCAACCCGCGTGGCTGTTATGGCTTGTGCAGAGAAGAGCACTGCAAGAAAAGGAAAATTTTAAACAAACTCTATACCAATCCGCCTGGCCAGCGTGGTATAGTAGGCTTAATTCTCTCTACATACTTTAGAAGAGACTGTTGAGTTGAAATGATGATGATGATGATGAATTCTGTCACAAAATTCCCAGATTCAGCCTGCTATAATGGGGTCAGAGCCCGAGGTAATTTCACCGTAACTTACTTTCCTTAAATACCCTTTAGAACCACGTGGTTTTAAAGATTATTTTAAAGAACAAAATAAACACCTCAACACCTCAGCAAATCATTTACATGCAATACCATTACAGAGTTCCTAGAAATACCAATTTATTTGTGTGTAAAATACAAAACGTAGACCTTTGCCATCGCAACCTTTATCAACACTTGAGTACGTTAAAAAGACACCTCAGAGAATATAAATGGATCGCTCTGGTGTCCTTCAATCGAGGGTACAATTCAATAAGAAGCACACGTTATTGAAACATTCACTCACGTTACGCCAAACACACATCAGACCAACCTAATTTACAGCATGTTCGTATTCGATGTATCTCTGGCCGATTTCCCCATTACTATTCATGAGGGCCCTGCTTTTGGATCAAATCACCCTCACCCTCTTTAGATTCCATTAAACTGGGTACCAGCCCAAGTGATGTACCAAAAAACCTCATATAAATATTTACAGATCCCCAATTCCGAGTGAAACTTACATCAAACCATATTATACTTTACAATTCTCGTTACAAAGTCAATTTTTATTTGTACCTTCGTCTCTCGAGTTTCACTTTCGGGCTCATGAAGATTTCAGACATAGGTTTGAGGATAAATTATTATGTAAAATGTATTGGGATCAGGCTTGAAAAGTTGTTAGTGATTATTCTGAGAGGTTTTGGTGCATATCTAAAGTTGAAAAGTTTTTTGTGGGTGTTCTGAGATGTGGAAATGAGATTGAAGGAGTTTTGGTAATACGCATACCTTTATCAATAAATAAGAGTTTACTCACACAGTCTCTCAACACCTAAGCCTACAACAAAACACGATCTAATGTTGTGAATGAACTTTTCATACGATGAATAAAATTCAAAAGATAAGTTGCCGTTTATAATTCATTTTGTATTTCGAAATATGTTTAATGACACACCTTCTGTCATCATCATCATTAAGCTTGTATAGCTGTGTTTAAGACGCTTGCTTTGTGTACCAAAACTAGTAGTGAACTGTACTAACAAATCATTATTTGCATCACGGAGGCAATACCTACTAGTAAGAGTTTGATAGACTAAGAAGAGGCAAGTTTTCACAATATGAATTCAAGTACCTTCCATATTTACAAATTAGGTTCAGTTTTCTATTTCAAAATAAAATTTAAAACAAAATAAACTATAATTATAGTATGTACATTAAAGCATAAATCTCTGTTAGTACTTAGAATAAAAATGTTGTGCGAAGTGCGGATATAAACATACAAGGAGTCACGTGAAGGATCTCGTCCTGATGAGTGCCACTGTATGGTACTACATAACTCGTACGACGTACTGTCTGAACACACACGGTTGTAGAAATAGATCGGATTTCGACTCGGCCACTACAGAGATCACACTATCTAAATAGTACTAGAAAATATGTATGTATGAGTTCTTCAAAAAAGGATTCATCATGATGTTTTTTAGGGTTGGCAACACACTCGTGATGCCCCTGGTGTTGCAGGCGTTCATAGGCATCATAACACTTACCATCAAACAGGCCGTATGCCCGTTTGCCACCGTCGTCGTGGTATAAAAAAACCTTATGGACATAAATATAGTAATTTACGGACAAAGCATTTACAGACAAATTACACCTTGATTAAGTTTCTTATCTAACTAATAACTATGATATAGTTTTCAATTTATAGTTACACAATACGTACATACAAGTCACGCCTTTTAATCCCGGAAGGGTAGATAGAGGTAGTTGCATCGCATAGTGATGCTTTGGATAGATGGATGGATTGTGCCAGTTATGTATTTATTCGCTATTGCCTTAGGGCTCCATTTCCAAACTCTGGGTTGATACTGAAAATTTCTAGACCGAAATACACAATAGCATACTTGTCCCACTCAGACATGGAACCCGGAGCCTCCTGCGCTACTGCGTCACCGAAGTAATATTGCGCTTGTACTCAGTTTTCAGCGTAGTAGTTGTTATGCAACTTGTTTCTTTAAAAACAACAATAAAAAAAGGTTTTATATTTGCAAATCCATTCTGTTGTACAACTTTTTCATCCGTATATCTGAATATATGACTTCGTCGTACGAAAGTGTTTTCTGCGACGTCTTTGTATGAGACTTTTCTTAGCGCTTCGTATTGTACGCGCATTTCCTTAGCTTCACATAATCTTACTTATTGAAGCGTAAACATGCAAACGTAGACTTTAATAAACATAGAACACGAGTTATATTTTATTGTTTTAAAACTGGTCTTAGTCACATTTTTATGGTTGCTTACCTCTTCCTTACGCCTCAGTACCAGAAACTGGGGATAGTTTTAGTTATTCTCAAGACAATATACAAGTACACCGTCCATAATAATATGTGCCTATACAAGTACATTTGACGTCTACAATCATCTGTACACCAAGTCGCCGCTGCTGTGTTATAGAAAAATGCCAAACCTTATTTCAAATTTATCAATGCATCTAAAGAAGAAAATTAAAAAATGATATTACTGACATAGAGTTCATTTTAGTCTCATGTTTGCATATGATTTGACAGCACTTTTAAAAAAAAGTCTATAAAACTACGTTTTGTATTGCGTTTATTGACAATATATTAGGTATATACTTATTACTTACACCCAGTAGAGTAAAGCTTACGATTGCAGCTGTCAGATATGTACCAAAAGTCTGCTATTTATTGACAAACTACGTGACTCCCAAAAAGGTTTACCTCAATATCGAATCAACAGCAGCCCACGCACTACTCTAGCACTTCGCACACTTCGCACTTGACTTTCATGACGTCACCTCGTCAGTTCTAACCCTCGCACATCATATCCCTCCCCCCTCCACCTGCACTTAACCTTTACAGTTCATACATTTCCTCACAAATTCCTCCACTTAAGCCACTAGGGACTTAGTTATCATACAGATTGTTTCGTTTCTGAAAATATGTGGTAAATTGAAGCGCACACGGCCAATTTGCGTTGATTTCTTTATCCGGGCCCGTTGGACGTGACCTCCACGGCTTGAATCCCAATGAGCGAGGAGTATGGGGTCCTACTGACAGCGAGATTGGCATAACTCTTAGCATAATATGGAAAATATTTCCCCTTTTCTACCGCCTCAGCGCTGCTATTTTGGTTAAATTAGATTTTATTATGTAAAATTATAAGTACTTCAGTTTAAGTGTCGGTTAGGTAAGAGATAATCTATTTATTTGTGTAAAAATCACGCAGTTTCTTTGCATCTTGTTGTTCTTAAGCCTCCCTCTCTTTAGGTGGCTCTCCAGAGTCGTCATCGGTTACAAATTACATTACAAATCGCACTTCGATAACTATGCGACTGTATGCAAATGATACTTATGCTTCATAAAATATTGTCGTATGTGAACCACTAGGAAAATACTATAAAAATAAAAATACCGAGGCCTATATCTCATTATATTTTAATGTTATTTTCTAAGTGCAGTAACAAACAAGCCAACCGACCACCTGGTAACCGTCGTTCATGACATCAAAAAATACCAGGGACATAGGCAGACCACTACCTACCCACATATACCTATTATCTACCTACACGTAACTGCTACCTATATACTATAATTTTAATAAAAACAGCATTCTTAATATAAAATAGTCGTTTTAAAAAATGTAATTTCCCTTTTATTTGTGTGGAGGTTGTTTTCCGAATCAGTGACAGTCATCAAGTAACAAAGGAAAATTTGTTTTCTCCCTTTCTTTACATGCGAGCAAATTATAACATTTCTGAGAATGCAGAGGACATATTGATATTATACGGTGAAATTTAAGTCTATATTTGGCGGTTTTCTGTAAAAGTTTTGTTTTAGATGATATATAATTATCTAAAATGTTATCAAAGATTTTAATCTACTCTGACTCATAAATGGGGCAACTCGGAATAAGTTGTTTCTCCCTTTTGCAATCACCATTTTTTCAGCAAATTCATGATGGTTTTAGCTTTATAATAATAATAATAATAAAAGTTTATTTGCATAAAACATGGTATACAGAGCTGTTAAAAATATAGTGTTTACAATTCCGCATGTTTTGCCACGAGGAAGTAGCAAGCAAATGTACCTGAGCACAAATTATAATTACACACCCATTTATATGCATACCAAGAAAATTTTACATTTAGAATTTCTTATCAATATATTCTTTAATATTATAAAAACTGTGTTCCAGTAACCAATTATGTACATTTTTTTTAAATAATTTAAAGCTTAACAATTTAAAGTGACTAGGTAGCTTATTATAGATACGTAAACACATAGCCAGACAGTTTTTATTAAATTTAGTTGTTCTTGGAATGAGTTCTAGAACGAGCCTGTTTGGATCCCGTCTCTGCCTATTAGGATTTACATCATTTACTGTTTTGAACAGTGCTAGGTGCTTACGTACAAACACACACATTTCATATATATAGAGTGACGGGAGAGGCAACAAACCAAGTTTTTTGAATGAGGGCTGACATGATTCATCCGCGGGAAGGTTGCATATCACCCTGATGCATTTTTTTGCGCCACAAATGCCCTGTTTATATCAGTGCTATTACCCCATATAATGAGTCCATAACGTAATATTGATTCCACATATGCACGGTAGGATAAAATAGCGGTTTTTAAATTAGTTACATTTTTGATCTGCCTAAGCGCGTATACAAATTTATTTATTCTACTGCACAAACTTTCAACTTGTGTTTTCCAATTGATATCCTCATCAATGACCACTCCTAGAAATTTTGTGCTAGTAGCTTGGCCAATTTTAGGTACATTAAGTGTAAAATTATATTTTTTATTATTACATTTATTAAATTGTATATAAATAGATTTATTAAGATTAATATTCAAATTATTTATGTCTAACCAATTTATAAGATCATTAATTGTATTATTAATGTCAGTCTCATGATCATGTATTGTACTATGCTTTTTATTAGAAGTCACTACTATTGATATATCATCTGCGTATATTATACATTTGTGTTTTGTGATATTAGTTATATCATTAATATATAGCAAAAATAAAATAGGTCCTAATATGCTTCCTTGGGGCACACCAATATTATTGTTTTTATATTCAGAAGAGTAAGCTGTTACATCTCTCTGCTCGTTTATTTTAGTGACGATAACCCGTTGTTGTCGGTTTTTTAAGTAGGAGGATATCCATTTTAGTGCTGGTCCTCGGATTCCAACTCTCTGTAGTTACTGAAGTAGTATATTATGTGATACAAGATCGAAAGCTTTCGATAAATCAAAAAATAATCCAGTCGTATAATGGTTTTCGTTAATACCGGTCAGTATTGAACTAAGAAGAGAAAATATTGCTAGAGTTGTAGATTTATGTTTCTGAAATCCATACTGATCAGTGTTAATAATGTTGAATTTAGTGCAGTAGCTTATTAATCTTTTATACATACATTTTTCATACACTTTCGACAGTATCGGTATTAGTGTTATTGGACGATAGTTGTTAATGTCATCTTTATTTCCTTTTTTAAAAAGAGGCTTAATAACTGATAATTTTAGTGGTTCTGGAAAACTACCTGTTGCAAATGATAAGTTGATTAGATATGTTAGAATTATAATAATTTCATCAACACAAGCTTTTACAATTTTTGTATTAATCCTTCAGAATTGGTATTCCTTAATGTCAAGATTTCCTGTTTTACTTCATTTTCTGACATGGGTATGAGAAACATTGAGTTGACGTGTAAATTGCCTATATTGCTGGGGTCATTATTGGAATTTTGTGTTGTAATATGGGTCATATTTAAGTAATGATCATTAAACGCTGAGGCTATTTCAATAGGGTTTATGAGAATTCAGCATCGTTTAATACAATATATCACAAAATTTATTAAAAGATTATTATCATCTATCGAGAAAGACACATATTTGCATTTATAAATACCTATATTTAACATAAGTTTATAAAAATTACATTAGACATGTAAAGATGATTTCATATCAAGTAATTAAAGCGTTCGTCCTATGAACACATTATTATATACTTATTAGAAGTATTGTTATTGCATACATAGATTTCATTTATATTCATGAAATTTCTGTATATCAATGAAACTCACGCTTTTTCAAAAATATATTCTTTAAAATATTTATGGACCAATTCCTGTTTTTGGACACAAATAGCAGTAACCCATTAAAGAGCTCGCCAACCGCCCTCTCTACCGCAGAACCCTGCGCATCTCTTTTTGACATTTATATTCCTGATGCCGCCACGCGCCATACCAGAGTATAGATGACCTTTTTATCGAAGAGGTACCCGCTCCGAATTGCCTTTTAAATCCTTCAAAAGGCTTTTGAAGTATGCCAGTGTGGTTTAGTACTTAGTGTGGTCGGTTTCTACTGACCTCTTCTTTGATGGGTTTAGGCAACAACTGTTTTTGTTCATACAGCTTTAAGGTTTAGGGAATCAACGAATAAATGTATTTTAGTTTTAGTTTGAGGTCAGCTGGCCTCTCGTAATTGTATGTTTTTGTTTATATTTTGAATTTCGAACTGTTTTGATAAAGGTTACTTATAAAAGGAGTTTGTTATCGTTTTAAGTGCAAATACTGGCAGATGGTAATAAAAATAAATTGCCATGGTTGGTATGAATCCTAAATACAAGTATTAAAAATATAAAATATTTTTCTTGTACCCTCATACATATAATCTACAAAATCAAATAATGTCAGTGGCGTGATCTCTTAGCTGTTTGTGTATTACATAAAGATTTATCCACACAAATACATATTTGTACCCTAACTGAGCTCCTATTTTTCGCTATCGTATAATTCAATATTTTCAATTTGTTTCTTTCTCCGACAGAACAACCCCGACGTGATGCAATAGACAGTGCCATTACATCAACAAGCAGTTCCCAAGAAGAAATAATTGAGGAACCAAAGGCGTACATGAGGACGCCTTCTGTCGGAGGAGTGGCAGTGAGGAGTGGAGAAGACGCTCTTCTGACCTGCGTGGTCCTTGGAGCTAAAGGCAGGCCAGTGCTTTGGAGGAGAGCCAAGGATCTGCAGCTGTTGACTGCTGGAGGAGTGAGGGTCACGAGGGATGATAGGATTGACGTGCTTCATGACGATGGTGAGTAGATAATCAAAAATCCATTTTTTCTTTTCAAGCAGACCATGTGAGAAGATATCAAATCTCTCAAAAGTTTTCCATGTGTCTGTGAACACTCATGCTCAGGATACTTGCTCCGTAGAGCTAACGTAATTTTTTTAGACAATCTCAAGAGAAAGAAATAGGTCAGTATGATCAACACGTCACAGACCTTGGACTAAATATCTCTGACAGACGCTTCATTTACAATCATAATCCCGCTTGCACTTGCCAGAGGTGGCACTTATTATGCAGTTGCTATGGTGATTAGGTCTTTCTGTAATCAACATTAGCAAACGTTTACAAACATCAATGCTTATAAACATCACTTTAATAGTAACCTTAAACTTTTTCAACTAGCACACGTATTTCATTATAACAGTATAAAAAGGGTAACAGGAACTTTGAATTATAGTAAGACACGAATTTCACGTTAGAAAAATCAAATAACTTATTTCCTAGGTAATATGATTATTGTAGAACAGTGATTCTTCCTTAACCAATGGTCCGAGGATCGCTGGTGGTCCCTGAGGGTAACAAAAAAAGGTCCGCGAAGCGAACGCACAGCCCGGGCCGCTGGGATCATACTCAGAAGACTTCTGAAGCCAATCTCTAATTGAACTTTTTAGTGGTTCATGACACAGTATATAAGTTGGTGATGGATAAAATGGTCCCTCACTGGTAAAAGGTTAAGAACCACTATTCTAGAAGATATAACTATAAGCATAGGCTTAGCTTAAAAGCAGTCCTACATAGACTGAAGCGTCCTTGAAACTACTAGGGCTCTTTTGTGCCTTTATACTAGTGTTAAGCACGACCGCCATTATTTTTTATAACACTAAAGTGGCAATATGGTTGTACTGTGCTTTCAGCTATAAGCCAAATTCCTCCAGAAACCAACGTAGAGATTATTAAATAAATTTTGACTATTATTATACGTGTGTGTGTGTTTCGTAGGTTACTACTACCTTCAAGCGGGTTATATTCTTTTATTTAAAAATAAAAGAGTTTTCACACTACGAAAGTATCCTTATGTGACTTTTTTATGTTAATATATACTTATTATAGATAAATTACACCCAGACACAGAACAAACGATCATTGCTCATTGCTTCATTTGTCCTGTTTGGGGATTGAACTCACGACCCGGAGGTCCTTACCCCTCTTACCCTGATTGCAAAGCCGGAGCTTAGCAGTCAGGGTAAGGGGGGTAAGGGACTTTCGATGTTGATGACCAGGCGACTGCTGCCATGGCCCAGTGACTGTCATATTATTGTGTCTATGTGACTTAATTCAAACCCAGCATTAAGCAGTTGCATTGAGGTTCAAATCGGTCTATTTTACCAATAGTATACATGAAACTTGACTAAATTTGACTTGCCTGTTTCTTTTCTTAAATAGCAGTAGTATGAAGAAGCTTATGGATGCTGATCACCCAGAATCAATCACCGTGTAAGTCTTTGATCCCCTGATCAATCATTCATAGGGTGATGATGTAACAACGGTTCTATTGGCAATGATATAAATCAAATGTCTCTCTAACAACGGTTTCTTTATTAGTTTTCAATTAATATTTATCAAATGATTTGTATTAAAACGCCCACCCGCTAACGAGTTTTCTATAAAACATTTTATTACGTGTACAGATTGAGCTCCGCCTCAGTAATTGGTTGCGAGACCACATGAAACATTATAGCTCTCTGTGTGTAGTCATTTGTTGATTCGATGTGTTTTCAATTACGACAGGTTAGAAATAACAATGAGTTTCGAACGTACATTCTGTTTGAAATCCTATCACTCTTTAATTTAAATGTTTACGTATGCTGGCATGTAAAAAATAAAAAACTTTAAAAAGTTTATATATGGACTATGTTTTGTTGTTTTCCACGTTGCAACGAAGCAACGTGATTTGAATTGGATTAATATAGTGAGATATTGAAACAAATTTCTCCCATAAAAAGGACAAAGATTTTTAAATAACGCCCGCACTGGGGAACAAGCGCTGTGCCGCGGGACATTATAAACATACAATTAACGGACACCAATGTACACATAAGGATTTAATGACTTAACAATTAATATTAATATATATTTAATATATATAATAATATATATAATATTAATAATAACAATTAATAAAAATTATTGAAATCCAACTTTATGTATTTTTCTGTAATCTCTGTCTAACTTTAGATATTGTTTACAGCGGAGGAACCCCTGCCAGGTCCCGGTATAGCTAAGGGTGGTGATGTGTGGGCGCTAGTCATCAAGTCGGTGAAGGCTTCAGATGCTGGCCTTTACATGTGTGAGCTTAACACAGAACCACCAGTCAGGAGCTTTCATAGGCTAACAGGTAATCATTTTTAAAAACAGGTCTTAAGGAAGTTATTGTTAAAACGTTGACTGATATGTCAACATATTGTTATATTCCAGTAATTAATATAGAATTAAAAAATCTACTACAAATATTGAATGTAAAGTGTTTGTCTTCGAAACACAGCAAATAAAAGTATAAAATTCACCACTGAAAAATAACACGAAATAGAAATAGATATTATTATTAACAAAAATATTATTTCATTTTTATTCATGATATTTAGCCTTTATTTATTTATTTCCACATAAACTTATATTCTATCATTACAGGTTTCAGCCTATTGCGACAGTGAAGTTAACATTATTTAATTCTAATACATAGCATACTTAATATTTATAGTGTCAAAGGAATACTAAGATATCAATCCTAAAAATCCACTTAAAAATTAAAATAAGACCCAAGCATCTAACCGATGTGTTATTTTCAGTAATATCACGAGGTCTGACTCCTCCTGAGAACCACAACGTAACAGACAGCTATTCAGCGAACGTCCCCACTCTTTCTTCCCTGGCCCTCTCCCACAACTACACGGACTGCTGCATCAACGCCAACGTGTCCAAGAACTGCCTCGGCTTCTGCAGCATACAGACTATTCTAGAAGGAACCGGACAAGACCCTGAAACTTGTCAGCCTGACTTCCCTGTCATAGTCAAGTAAGTACACTTTCATTGTCGTCATCTTTAGTCAAGTGTGTTTTGTTCTCTTGCTTCTTATTGTTTCTTAATATCTTTGTTTAGAGTATTTCTTTGACTTGTAACTGTGCAAGTCACGTGCAAGTCCTTCCCTACCTCAAATGTTACTGTGAAATACTATTTAAATAAGTACAAACCACCAATCTGTCTATGGCTAACAAGTAGCCTTCCGCAATTTCGATATTCGATTGTTCGGATTTGATATCCGAAAAATTATGACCAAATTTAAAATTTCAAACATTGACAACTATATTGAAATCAACCAATCGAAAGTCCAGACACCGAGTAGTCCCCGAACTGAATTAACTGATTGGTTATTCCAATTGAAGCGACAAATCAGTGCTAGGAATATCGTGAAACAAATATCAACTGTTTTAAAATTACGGAACGTTTCGTTTCGTTTCATCCAAAACATCGTTTAACCCGTAACTCGCAAAAACAAAATTTAGCTCGCTCTACTAAACGATAAATTAGGTAAACTATTCTTTTTTTATGAAACTTTATATCAACTCTCATCCACAATATCCAAAACTTTTTTAATAAATCCTAATATTAGCTGGCACGATCGTTACATTTTAAGAACCTAACACTGGCCTTTGATGTTGTTAGTAACAGCTAAGTTTTCAACAACAATTTATCAAGCTATCGCGAGGGTGTAATCTAAATTTTCTCTTGTCCATTATGAGGAAAACTCTCGCGTACACGTGTTTAATTGTAATTGTTAATTCACTTTAACTTTTGGGATGGAAACGAAGTTAATTAGATGATTAACAAAATGTGAGAGAATAATTTAAAAGCTTGAAGTTGTATCAACTAATATTACTTTAAAAAAATATAGTATCGTCCTTTTTACCGAAGTGGTAAGAACAGCTCAGTGGCATCAGATTTTATAATCAACCGGACGTATTTGTCTCTATTTTCGGACATACTTATAATTTCATGATAAAAAACCCAAAACAATTTTTCCCCAACTCTGGCATCCAACATTGCACCTCTTGCGCAGCATTTGTTTACACTTCCTGCGCTATTTACTTTTAAAGATATCAGCAAACTTAGCTCTTTAAAAACTAAGCAGTTAAGCAATGATGAATTCTGGAGATCAAAATTAAATAATATAATTTATAACATATTTGCTCGTAAAGGGTCTCTTATTTCACCAATTTCAGTGTTGTAATGTATCTCATTACGCACTAGTGCGGTAATGTAAAGTAAATTGCACGGCTTCTCATGCTCACATACTAATAATCAAGGGGCTCCGTACGTAACGAACGGTACCCTATTTTTTAAATCTTAGCAAAGAGTTTTTATGTCAGAAAAGTGGTCAACATTTTATAAATAAAATTAACTTTGGGAGATAAAATAATTATGATATATATAAAATAAACAAATTTTTTAACTTAATTAATTTAGACCATAAATTAAAACCATTTATCTGTAATAAAACACAAAAGTATTAATTTACTTTATTAGTAATACTGGCTGGTTTTGTGTTTTTGCCTTTAATAAAAAGCGCTGATGCGCGTGCATCGATAATTTGTGACAAGTAAAAATTATTCCGCGCGCTTTTTCTTTTTGCTGTATTGGTTTTTTTCTAAGAAAGCCCGAATTTTATTTATTTCCTCGCAAATATGTTATAAAACGTCGTATGACATTCGTGCGGTTTGATAATTACAGCCTCTGCTTTCTTCTAGCCCTCGCCTGCGGCTCGGGCTAGCAATATCGCCTCGGCTGTAATTATCAACTTACCGCACTTATATCATAATGTACTATTACACTTTACTCTCCCTTTGATATAAGACGTGATAATTTATGTCTACATAAAATGTCTTTCTGAACCTCAATGTCATTGAACAGGTGCATGGCGGATGGTAGAAACCACGTGCCTTGCTGCGTCCAAGAGCGCGTTCCCGACATCTGCCAGGACGTGTGCCGAGGGGAGTTCACCCCTGTTACTGACAATATCAAGACCCACTACTCGTGTGCCTCTTACATGGACAAGACGCTTGCCTGTATTGTTGAAGGCATTGGTAAGTTTTATTTGTATCTATAGATACTAATACTATCAGGAACTATCCGAAAATGAAATACATTTTTCTTATTAGATTTATACAGGCGGGTTTTTGGTTTTGTAATTCGATTACTGAATGTACTTGTCTTAAAAGTTCTATACATGGGCTGGTCTCAGCAATACGTCACGTATCTTCAGCAGCCCATTGTGTTGGACCCTGTATTCACTTGTGTAATGTTATCTTAATGATACAAGATTATTTTCCTCTGGTACAAATCAATTATTTTGTGCTTATGAAAATTTATAAATGTACATACGTAATATATTATTATTAATGACAAAAATAGACCCTGTCATTCAATTAAAATATTTTTTCAGAACTGCTTCCAAGCCCTCCTGAAGAAGTAGAAATAGAACCTCTAAACGAGAAGCAATTAAACGTGACGTGGAACCCTCCAGCAGAAAACACAGACACAGTCGTAGAATACGTTGTTAACGTTACAATACTGCGATCTTTCGATGCACACCTCATCGACCCGTCAGAGAGCTCTATGAAAGAAAATGAGACGATGAAGAGTGTGACGTCATTGACATACAAAGTGCCCGCCAATAAGACCTTCTTGATGCTCAATGATCTGCTACCCTTCACCATGTATGAGATTACTGTAACCTCGTATAATATTCACGGGTCGAGTTTACCAAGCTATGCTGTCAGGTGAGTTTTTATTCGACTGACCCGAAACAGGTTAGGTCATTAACATTCTAGACCGACCTGATTCTTTTATATTGTTCCCACCTATTAAAGGGACTTTAAAAGACTAGGTGTATATAGGCTATAATAGACTAGTTTCTTAGCGGGCTTCTGCAAGCAGGGTTTTTTTTGTGACCCGAAAGCGAGTGAGTGCCTATCTCCGACAGAAATAAAACCGCCTGACGCCAAGTCCTCTTGCAATAGAGATAAGTACTATCTCTAATGAAATATTGGAATATTTGCAAAGAGAATGACATATTCCTTGAGAAAACATGTCAAATTCGACATAATTTCTATAAAGATGATATATCTATTGCGCTAGAATAGCCCTCAAGGTTGTGTAAGTGGACTATGTCGGCGGCTTTATATAGAAAGTATATAGCAATTTCAGATTTTCCGCCCAACCTTTTTATTAAAAAAAAACACTTTATTTTTTACAGACGTACTTTACTTAATAAATTAATGTAAATACGAAGGATTATCCCGAAATTTCTTCTTAGATTAATATAAAATTGTTAGAATAAACCTGTGGCTAAAAGTACTTCAAATATTACTTAAAGCTACTCTACTTATCGGATACTAGAAGTCGCGCGGAACTTCGTTCCCGTCGTTCTTTATTTGGCTCAGCTCCTTGAAATGAAATCTCGTTTATTCATCTAGGTTACAAGGTAACACTTATGAAAGTCACAAGATAAGAATGTAACAGGTTATCCGAAAAGTAGTGTCAGCAAATTTGCTTACGACCTTCCTCAACAAATGGGTTATCAAACACTAAAATATTTTTTGAAATCGGTTCAGTAGATCCCGAGATTACCCCCTATAACATAATAATAGTATAGATTATAATGAAATTCAAAAGTTCTTTATGTGGTTAGATTGTCGTGGGAAATAAATGGACTACATGAGTAAATAACTTCAAACTTCTGTGGAAGATAAAGGTACATGGGTACAACACAGCCGTTAACTAAAGTAGTTTCATAGCCTTTGACTTGTTCAGAAATAGACTCAAACAAATGGATGGTTGGATACCTTCCATTTGTTAATGAAAAATGGTAACTAAATTTAATTTGCTTTTTTCACCAATAAGTTGATGTGGTATTATAACTAGTGTGATAAGTATTATATTTACATTAGGTTACAATTACCGAATTCCGAAGTTTCTCATGAATTTTTGCACCTACAGCGATCTATTCTGGTAGGTACCCCAAACATCGTCGGGTAAATTAAATGATTGTCGATAAGTTCACAATGCCAATGTATTATAGTTAATATCTTTAACTTTAATATATTTTATAATTTTAACTGTTAATATAGGTAATGCTAATGAAAGTTGATAAATAAATAAACTATTCAAAATGTAAATCCATTTCAAATGAATAAGTAAACTAATTTCATAGGAGATTCGTTTTAAAAGACTTTTACTTTAAGATCTATTTTCTTTTCCCAAGGTCTTTAACCCTGACTCCTGGCAAGATGAAGTCGACAGAAGTTGCAGCGGCGCCCAAGTTGCCCGATGTTCGCACATGCTGCGTAGACGCCGGCGTCAACCACTACGGATGCGTCGATAAGCTCTGTGACCCTACCAAGACGTTTGAAATTGCAGTGAGTAGTGGATATTTAGGAGGTTTTGGTTTTTGCTTCATTTACAGCTTTTTGTGGTTAATAAGAGAAGAGAAGCTAAGACTTATAACTAGCTTATTAAAAAAAAAGTTAAGTTGAAGTGTACCTATTACATGTAAAAATATAATACTATTTTGTTTCAAACAAACGGCTTGCTATTAACATTAAAGTAAATGCCTTCTATATGTTTGCTAATATGACATAATAATATCTCACAAAATATTGCTGAACTGCTACAGCAACTGCGCAATTGGTTTGCGCACGGTACTTACTTATATAATTACCTTTAATTAAGATAATTACATCCAAACATACAAAGGGTAGGTATATACAAAAGCACTAATTTCATCTTGCAAACCGTCATACAATGGCTTTATTTATAAAACCAGGTGTCGTGATCCATAAAAAATTCACAATTTTAACCCAACATAGGCACTCTCACTCATAATACACGTTTGTGACTAACGGAACTATCACAAAGAAAGGTATTTAACCCTCAGCTGCAGGTAACAGATCTGATGATCTGCGCGCCGTGGGCGGGTATTACCTTCGGATGTCTCGCCAACGGGATGGATCATACTCCGTGCTGCCGCAGCAGAGGCTTGCCTGAATCCTGCCTACCTTTGTGCAGCGGAAATATTACTACGTTGGACTTCAATCATTTCAAGTGAGTCTAAAAGAAGCTTTTTATTCAAAGATGGTTATGGATGGATGGATGGTATTTTTGATGAATTAAATGAATTAGATCTTTTGGACTGAGGACAACGACTTGTGGAGAAAGATGTGAATCTCTGGATTTTTCTTTTTTTTTTTTAGAATAACAAAGGTTGCAAAAATATAAGGTTGCTACATATTAGTTGTCGTATATAAGAATACATAATGTCACTACCCCATCTCAACCCGTGGGTGTCGTAAAAGGCGACTAAGGAACCTAACTTTAAACAAACAAGAGCACTGCGAGAAAATGATAATTCGAAACAAAAACCTTATACCAACCCGTCTGGCCAGCGTGGTATAATAGGCCAAATTCCCTCCAAATTCTTTGGAGGAGACCCGTGCCCAGCATTTGGACGTTTATGGGTTGAAATGATGAAGACATATTTTCATACATGCTCGCCCGTTTAAGAACAAACTACACTAATAAAACTAGTGGAGAAAACTCTAATAAAACTATGCATTCTTTACTACATAAAACAAAGGAACAACGTAAAATATGACAAATTTATATTTAAAGTCCAGAGTGGCGCCACTGTCTTCGTAGAAACATATCCATTGTGCATCTTTATGTCAACTTCTCTTTTCATCCACTTCACAGATTAGTTGGTTACTACAAAGTATGTCTTTGTTAAACTTTAACTGTTCATATTTACGACTGTAGTGTTATCAGTAATGTTGGCACTGATAGTAAAATCTTACTTTGTTGGGTCATAAATTGTAGTATTTTGTACGTTATATACGGGTTGATAGAAAGTATAATAAATACAGAAATATAATAATAGTACCTAGCTTCCGCCCGTGGCTTCACCCACATGATATGACGCCTTCTCTAGATCTTAAACCATATCGATGTAAAGTTCGGTTGATTGGTTGCGGTGGGAAAGCATTACATACAAAAAAATAATTTTCGAGCTATGAATTCTATTCCCGGTTGTGTTCTATTTTACCTAAGACAAATATTTGAATGATCCTCAAATGGTTGTATTCAGTTTTGTGTTCGCAAACAAAATGATAGGCCTTTCCGCGCCCATTATAGAGGGCTTGTAATCTAAAGCTTTTAAATAAAAAATAATTAGATAATTTGGGAATTGGAAGGAAAATTTAGTAGTAGTATATAGTGAGTATGATGAAAATTGGCAACTAGACATTTAAAATTTTGTAATAGAGAATAGATATTTTTTTTTATTCATCAATATGTTTAGTAATAATACCCTTGTGTATCAAATACAAGCTATAACATTAAAACTAAATTCAGTACAAAGTTGTAAGACTTATAAGTTAGTTGGATCAGAACCTCCGAACAGTGCCAGAGGTAAAGTTCGACTTAAGCAATGGTGCCCGTATAAAACTTACTGGACTACCAAACTGATAACTTTGTTCATTCAAAGCTTAAGTTTCACAATCAATGAGTAAGCTTTTATGAAATAATTCAAATTTTAGATAGCAACTTTGAAACTGTTGTCTTATTCCCGAAATAGAGGAATATATACAGATACTGTTATAGTCGAAACCATTCAGATTAAACTGCGAAAGTCGTACAAAACCGAAATCTTTTAGCAAATTTTGAAAAGAGATTAGAGCCAAGCCTATAAGAATAATTGACTATTATATAAATAAATAAATGTTACCAATTACAATAATTAAAGAGTATGTAAAACATAAAACACAGTTTAAACACAAAAAATAAAACAACAAGATTCAAGGGCACAACATTCATATTTCAATCTCGATATACGAATACGCGATCATGTTGCACACATATATATACACATACAGTCCTGATACGGTATACCACTATACTATATCAGCCCGTCTGGCCAGCGTGGTATAGTAGGCTAAATTCCTTCCACATTCTTTGAAGGAGTCCCGTGCTCAGTAGTGGGTCGTTTATGGGTTGAAATATGATCAACCGTTTGTGGGTTGATATCCATTTTTTTAAAAAGAGTGGCGTGAATTTCTTGCCAGTTCTTCTAATAGCTCCACCCCGTCAGCGAACTGGTCGTAGGTAAATTTGCTGATACTACTTTTCGGATAATCTGTCACATTCTTAACTTGTGACTTTCATAAGTGTTACCTTGTAACCTAGATGAATAAACGAGATTTCATTTCATTTCGATAATCCACGGCGTTACCACATAATGATTACATTGAATTAGTTAAAGTGTTTATATCTACTTATTGTTATTAATTGCCACCAGGTGTCTTCGGTACATGAGCTCTTACACGAACTGTCTCCTCCGAGGCTACGGAGTCCTGCCCGGGGCTCCCGCTCGGCTCTACCTGACCAACATCGACACTGACTACACGGTGGTCCACTGGTCTCCTCCCGCGGCGTTGGCTGACACCGTACAGTACTACAACCTGCATTACAAGACCTTGCAAACCGGTGATGACTACAGGGCGCTGGAAAAAGTAAGAAATTATTAATATTTATGATATGGTGTATTAATATGGGACCCAAGCAACTCTTTTGCAAGCCAGCAACGAGTATTATATTAAAATAGTATAGTTCATGAATACAGATAAATAATTTATATGTATTCATCTAAGTATAGCTTGAATGATTAGAAATAAATTATATACCATTTACATATTATATAATATATGTATATTTTAAAATGTATATATTTAATAATTATGGACATGTCGAGAGAATGAATGAATGAAGGAAGAGTGACAAAACAAATATATGAGGCGAATGTGAAAGGAAACTTTGGAAGGGGAAGACCTAGAAGAACGTACCATGACCAAATAGGTGACGTTCTAAAGAAGGGACAGATCAGGAGTACCCTCAACCGGCGAGAATGCATGAAAAGACTGATGAATGTTAAAGAAGCCAAAGATGTATGTCAGAATCGTAGCAAGTGGAAGGAAATAGTCTCTGCCTGCCTACCCCTCTGTTGGGAAAGAGGCATGATTTATATGTATGTATGCATATTACATATTCAATGTCAAAACATCAGTTAAATTATTTAGTTATAGAGGTTTTTTGTTTACCTAATAATAATTATAAGTGCATGCAGCGATCTCGTGTTATTGGAGGAGCTTAACTCGTCATTTTATGTATTTAACTTTTTAATTAAATATCTATGTATTTTGTGTTGCAAGTTTCTAATAATAAATATAATAATAATTTTTTAAGTAACAATTTTAATAATAACATTCAATAATTAATGATAGAAATCGTCTAATCGTCATCAAATCTAAAGATCGTGATCTTATATAAACTTACGACATTTACTTATGAAGGGTCTTAATGTTTCCCTTTTAAGATTTCGTCTATAGGTCGAACTATAAAGATAATAATTTGCCAAAAACAATATTAACATTTAGTCAGAAATTCCGAAAGGTCCCATACAATACATCTGGCAACAATCTGCGCATTGATTACAAGCTCGCGAAACAATAACTCATGTCAGGTGTCTTGTCCAGGTCTTGGTAATTAAGTGGTGACCTCTGACCTTTCTCACGAGTATGCCGTAATCATAATAATATTAGGTCATTGCCCCGTAAGTTCACGTACATTTTCCCATCATTGACGGTGTTTACTTTCAGAAATTGATTGTTTTAACGCCGTATTGTGAATTCTTTAGGCGAAAGCACACATTTTTAAAACAAACAATACCTCAACCACAGAACAAAATTTCATTCGATAAATCGCTGTTTCAGAACATTCGTAAGAACTTTTTTGAGTATTACCAAAAAGCTCAATTTCTGTCATAAATTACTCATATACCTACATAGTTATAGTAACATAAGGTGAAATATTCTATTTAATATTTCTATTGTAGTTACAAATTGCGCCTCTTTCACCTACAAACTGTTTAAATCGGTGTATCTTTAGGTCTAGGTAGCCCCCGAAGAATTGAAAAAGATTTCGATTTAAATTTTATTAAAAAGATTCACAATGGATTATCTTTTTTTAAATTAATTAACCGCCAAGTTCTTTCCTCTTAATTAATATAATGACTTAAATGTCGGTCAGCAATCATGTTGGTTAGTACTAAGTGATTATGATACCAAACCTCCTCTCTTCTTTACTCGTATTCGCATTTTTGAAGTTTGATAGCTAGCATAAATTAAACCTAATAATTCTTACTAATTAGAAAATTAAGTGAGGCCTATGTTCAGAAGTGGACGTTCTTGGGCTTATATGATTTTGGTGGTAATTAAACTTATAATTAAGGTATTTTATAAACAATTGTATTGTATTCTCCTAACAGATACACTCCCCATACATATTAGAAGATCTGGAACCGAACACAGACTACGAAATATATCTGGAAGCTGTGAATGAGCATGGTGTTGGAGACGCATCACCCAGGCTTATCTTCAGGACACAGAGTCAGGTAAGCACCATCACATTTTTTTATCTTATTCATAGTGTTTATCTAGTAAAAATCTGTAATAAAAATATGTAATTAAACTTTTTTTAATAAATATAATATAATGTTGTATAATATATATTAAATAACCTACCAACGTAGTTCTCAAATACAAATAAATCTTGTAATCCCAATAGAACTTAAATTCTATTAAGAACAAATCGTATGATATCAGTCTGTTTGTATATTGTTGGTAAGTACCTCCTGTGGGAAATACGGATCGTGATGATACTTCCAAATGAAAACTTTGCCGTTCTGCAAACAGAGCACAACTTTTTTCAAACCGGAGCCACACCGCGAGTTGTGCTGACTAAACTATATTGTTTCGATTTGTCCGAGTTTCCGGGATTCGTCCTTGCTTAGAATGCGTCCGGGGAACATCCTGAACTATTTAATTCAACTATTTAAGCTAAAGTTTGAGAAGTCACAGCAGCTACGGGAAATATGCTAAACGTAGTTATCTTCTTTTAGCTTAGCTCGCAGTGTGACCTGCGCTTTAGATTCTTATGTTCTTAGGTCTTACAAATTACTTTAACACTTTTTGCTGGCAACTAATCTTAGCTAAATCTTACGTTGAAGGATGTTTCCCAAAAGGGCGAGGCTTTAACTAAAACATATTGTGACATCTAATAATTTTCCTCTAAAATAGATATGTGTAATACCTATGTTTCTGCTGCCTATATCTAATATGTTCTATGTTGGGTCTCATATCCGATAAGAAGCAAGCCAATTATATATATTGGGCACAGGTCCAGATTCTTAGATGATTCGCCTATCGATAGAAAAATCTCAAATATATTTATGAAGACCGGGCTCGATCGCTAACTCGGATAAAATGATTTAGGGATTGAGTTAGATCGAGCTAGAGATATCAATTTCGTTTATCAATTTTTAGTAGTATCTAGAGTTTATTGGGGAGGGACAGGGTTTTAGAGGGCCGGCGGTGTAATGCTCATGGTGTTGCAAGCGCTCATAGCCTATGATAAACTCTTATCACCATAATCTTGGTATAAAGAAAATACGGCCAATTCCCATAGCTCATGAAAGACTATACCATTACACTTATTATTCATATAAGAACAGCGGTTAGCGCAGTCCAAACTCTTTTCACGTTTTTTTTTCTGATATTTCCCATCACACGGCTGTGATTAGCAGTGTGCCCACCATAAATGTATTATTACATCATTCAATAGGAAAAAAAATCAATACTGAAGCAGAGTGATCACCATTGTATCGCTATGGTCAATGATATTTAACATACAATATCATTGACTATCATTGCCGAGGTCCATAAACCATACCTAACAGGTTAGATCTCTTTTTTAAATCAAAATCTTCTATTTACTAGATGATAGAACAAGAAGAAGAAGTTGCGAACTCTTACAACGTGACGGCGTGTTGTGAACGCGTGCAGCTGGCGGGCGTGTGCATGCCTCTGTGTTCTTATGATGCCAAGATGTCTGACCTCAGGATGCTGGCGCCTCTCTGTGCGCAGGACTTTCACAAATTACTCCGCTGTGGTGCTGGAGGTAAGAGTGTTTGGGATATGAGTGGTATGTCCCAGTTATGTTTTACTATGGTTCTTAAATAAGTATGTGAATGGATGAATGTAGATGCATTGGCTTTTTACAATGGCGTTATAAATAATTCAAATATAATTCGCGATTTGCCACGTGTCTAGGGGGCTAATCCTTAAAAACACCTTACAATTATGCGAAATCAATCGGCTTATTCAAGAATGTAGTAACAGTCACCAGAATACCTACCTTATACATTACTAGGTAGAGGTAACTCCTTACGGAGCCCAAGCATAAGCTGACGCCTGAACCCTTTGCTTTCGGTATTATAGTTTTTCTTTTTTTTTATTACTTATGTAATAGATATAAGAAATTAATGCTGTAAGACTAAAATCAATAAACTTCTTCTATTCTATTCTATTCCACAGGTCGCAACCACGAGCAGTGTTGCGCTCGACGCGGTGTTCCCGCGAACTGCCGTGGAATATGCTCCGGCGCATACAGCGGCGGTGTCAACACTTGTGTGCCCTTCATTGGGAATATAGTACAGTGCTTCGAGGAAGGTAAGTAGATACTGAAGTAAGCACTATGGATCAAAATCTCATGCACCCAACCGGAGGCGTCTAAGTAGCTTAACTACAGCTGTAAGTTTTATCCTCATTTTCGCCTTAAGATGATCGTTGGATATTGGTTTTGAATAAGATATTGGTTTTGATGAGATATACGTGTTCAGTTCGGAAAATCATAAATAAATCCAGCAGATTATCCAAAATCCCAAAAAATACAGCTGCTATTATATTTTGTTAATGACAATGGATTAATTAGCTTAACTTACCATAATTCTTACTCCATCTTACTTCTGTATAAATTCGTTGCGGATTCCAAGACTTTTGTTAGGCTTTCTGAGTTCTGGGAATTCGAGTGTCTTAACTTGCGATGTTCGGAAAGGTTAATCATTGTTAATTCTGGCTCACAGGAGTCACAGTGATGGACGTGTGGGTGAGAAATTCCTTACCTTAACTTTATTTATTATTGCAATTTTAGCTCCCCAAGTGCACAGGACCTATTAAGTCTATTTAACGTAGATACGTTTGATAGTAACCCCAATGTTCTTCGGCCAGGTACCGGCATCCTCCCGGGGCCTCCTCGTGAGCTCCATGGCACCGTATCGTCTGACTCCCTATTCCTGGACTGGGCAGCCCCGCAGGACGGTAGCAACGCCACCACCTACGTCGTGCATTGGCAGAAGATCGACAACAACTCACAACCTTACAGCTACAATACTATGCAGGAGAGATATAATGTGAGTAGCAAAGCCAAAATTAAAAAAAAGCTACATACTGTTGTATATATTCATCGAATGTAAAGTACTATCGATTAGCACGCCTATTAGTTAGTTACTCTGTGACGTTACTTCGGAATTTTTTTTATACCACGACCATGACAAATCATAAGTACCTATATCTGAAACTCTTTACCCTTTAATCGCCTACTTCGGATTTATCTGACAAACATTTTCCCAGTCAATTGTTATGTAAATATTATAATGTATGTATATTTAATTAACTATTTTCCATCAAAATAATATTATGCAATTTCAACTCATATAAGTGTGTGTAACCAAACCGGGTTTTAGAACTGAGTTATGAGTACTATTACATATCATCAGATGGGCCGTTAGTGCGACTGCTTATATTGTCAAAAAACAAAAGCCCTTTTAACAACATCACTTCTTTGTTGACAGAAAATAAATGTAACTGACACAATGGCTCGTGTCGAACATTTGAATGTGAACAGCACCTACCACGTGTTCGTGGTCGCTGTCAACAGCTATGGAGAATCGCTGCCTTCGAGCATGCTGCTGTTCAATGTCTCTGAATCTGGTGAGTCAGCTAGTAGGCCTTTAGAGCTTCTTAGATGGCATAGGAAAATGTGTTCTATCACAAAACTATTAAGATTAATATTTGTATTTATCGGTTGTAGACTGTTTATATATTAGTATTATTTTGTAATGTCTCTAAATTTGACTGTTATTAGAAGAAAATTGTTGCTAAGCACCTAATATACTGCTCATTATCCTTATAAACATTAAATTAATGCTATAAGTTAAAGCATTTTGAAGAAAAGTTTCAGTTGGCCAATGAGCAATAACAAGTCATTTTAATATTTCTATAAAATTTGCGCGTTATTTGGATAAAAGTTCGTCCTAAATTATCACTTTTCAATTTGTACAGAAGAAAAGGAAGTCGCGGGTATACCATCCCCTCCCCACTCCCTCTCTGTATCGTCACACTCGGCCACGTGGCTGACCCTCACGTGGCAACCGCCACAGTTCTCTCAGCCTGACGAGAAGATCAGTTATACGTAAGTAATTAATATGTATACTCTTACAGCCTTTTCTTGAATTAAATAAGACATGGAAATGAATTAAAGTATTACACTTTAGTCATTTTCTTTTCCTGATAGTGACGAGTCTCTTCAGACAGCTTTAGGAAGAAGGGAAAATGTCTATTTTTGTATTTGTTTTGTTGACAATAGAGGAGATTCTTAGAGTACCAGCACAACAACTATATTTGACATAATATAATGATTGAGTGATTATGTGTCTGACATGGTTTAAAATATATTCGTATCAAAGTCTCTGCCTCCCATATCGGAGAACAGGCGCAATGAGTATATGTAAATTATTTAAACATAATTAATTATGTAAATATTTTTTCAATCAATCAATCAATCAATCAAATATTTTATTTTGTAAACACAGGTCAGTTTAGGTGTTATTAATAATTGTACAATGCATTCTCTATGTCCCGCCACCAATAGGCATACAAAATTTATACATTAAAATAAAATTCAATTAAAAATGTCAAGAATTAAGATTTTAAATATATAGGTAGATATTAAAGTCATGTAAATACACCAAATAAAATGTCACAATTACATTAATAAATAATTTGTCAACCAAAGAGGAATAAATATAAATGTCAAAAGGAAATAATTGATGTCAACCAGTATACATACACTAACAAAATAACAATAAGTATAATAAATTAGGCAGTCGTGTAATTATAAATGCGTATCTGATAAATATTCCTTCAATTACTTTAATTTGTGAAGGTATACTGTAATATAAAGAAAACATACAAATACACACAACTTTGTCAACAGCCTCTTCTTCAAATCACCATCACAAGCGAACTCTGCGAACGTCACCAATATCACGACCACAGTGCCAGGCCATACTCTGGAGAAGTTGTCTCCGAACACTCAGTACGTGATCTGGGTTAAGGCCCATGCGGCAGCCGGAGACTCACAACCTTCAGAGACGCTGCTTGCTTGGACTGATCCAGCATATCCTGCTTATGTTGAGGTTAGTCTTCTACTGACTGACTGACTGACTGACTGACACCTGCCCCCCTAGACAAGTGGCAATCGCTTCTATCTCATAATTTCAACCCATAAACGTCCTACTGCTGAGCACGGGTCTCCTCCAAAGAATGTCGAGGGAATTTAGACTACTATACCACGCTGGCCAGACGGGTTGGTATAGGATTTGTTTCGAATTTTCCTTTTCTTGCAGTGCATAAGTTTACATAAGATTACTGCCTTAGTCGCTGTTTACGACACCCACGGGTTGGGATGGGGTAGTAACATTATGTATTCTTAATCCGTCACTACACGGAATATATATTACGGAATATATATCTATTCTAAATAAACGACATGTCACTTCAATACATTTGAACACATTCTTGACATAAGCTATCGACATGTCACGTGATCAATGTACTAATTTGACATTTCGATAGAATTAGTACGAGATCCCATTAAGGAATATATACCCTCATCTGTTATTTATTAGTGATAAGAAATAAATGATAGATAATATTCACATTGACTAATTGCCAATAGATTGCCTAGTTAAATCGCGCCCGGGTAATATTAATATCGTGCGCTAAGTTTTTTGTTGGAGATATTTCCAGCATGGTGGAATGAGATTGGAGTCCATACCTTTTATTTTTTTCATAAAGTGCTCTCATCAATTATTTAGTCGAAAAAAATATCAAATGAAAGCCTATTTACAGGGGGGGAGACATAAATTTTACCACTTTGGAAGTGTCTCCTGCGCAAAATATTCAGTTTAAAAAAAATTAACTTAGAAACCACAATATCATTTTCGAAGACCTATCCATAGATATCGCACACGTATGGGTTTGATTAAAAAAAATATTTGGGTAAGTATGGGAACCCAGGGAAATTAAGAATAAAATATTATCCGGGCGCGATTTAACTAGGCAACCTATTTGCAATAAGACAATGTGAATATTATCTATCATTTATTTCATATCACTAATAAATAACAGATGAGGGTATATATTCCTTAATGGGATCTTAGACCAAATAGATAGATCGAATCGATTGCCACTTAATATATATAGAGGGACTGATACGGTGGGTTTTAGAAGCTTAAAATTTAGCACAAAAGATCCGAAAAGATATTTCTAAATTCATTCTCTAACGGGTAAAATTGATGTGGTCGCGGGAACCCAAATTCCGCGTGAGACAACATCTTTAGGTCAAAATATGTATTATTTTTACTTCATTAGCTTATCGTTTAAAATTCTTTTCAAAATGAATATCATTAACCAATTTAAATTTGGTTTAGCAATGACGAGCAAGCAAAATATGAAAGATATTGCAAAAAATAATATTGTTTACCGTCGGGAAAATTTGCATTATTCGCTCATACGACATCATTATCATACCATCACACTTTGTTTCCAGAAAGGACAGGTAGTGGTGCATCCCACGCATCATTCGCCAAATAAGTGTTAGAAAGTGAGCTTATTGCCACTTATTGGTCGTATACAGATAAATTGACAACAGAAAAATCTATAAGTTCAGACCTGATTCGATTGAACCTAAAACTTTTAGGACAGCAGTCAATATCTCTCACTGTCCTTCAAAGCATACGATATAGTCCAGCCATAATCAGTGAAAATAAAGAGCACATAAAATTCATTGCAGACAATATTTCTGTCTGAGTCCTCGCTTGCATTATTTAAATGCAAATTGGGTCTTGTGAACTGTTTAAGAAAATATATAAAATAAAAGCTCAAAGGAGTGTTGAAATGAAATGTAGAACTGCATTTGTGTAACGTTTTATTGAATAAGGGGTGAGCACAGACACAAGGGTAGCAGGCGTCTGCGTTACCTTCAAATAATATGTTTCAATGTATTTTGTATACGATATTGATGTACTAAAGAATTGAGCTGAGTATTTCAACGATTTGACGAAAACCTATAAGAAACTCTTTAGATGTTATTATTTAATTTTTTCTATTATTGTAGTATTATAATAGAATAGTATTACAAATATTACCTAATATTTATTATAACAATAATTAATTTATATATAATAATTATCTAACCAAACCATGTTTAATAAGATAAGTATATTTCTAGCATAAAACTAAATACTTTGCAATATTACTACTTATATAATTTTATTAATAACTAGTACATTATTATTATGTAAATAGCTACTTTTACTTTTAAATTTAGCCCTCTTCCTCTCTCCTAATTATTGTGCTGTGCCCGACAGGGTTACCTACGACCTATTTGTACATTATGGAAGTAATAAATGATTGAGTAAAATAATATTATGTAGCCTTTAATTGATTAAAAATATTACTAAGAAATTTGAATACCCAAATACAATCTAACATCATTTCGCAAAGTTACCCATAATATATTGATGATTGAAAGTATAAATGTGAGATTATTACATTAACTTTGTTGTATGACCTCCCAACCCATTTCACCACTTCGGGACTAATTCAACAAGACAAAGAACAAAACATTGGCGTAAAACATGCCGTTCTCGACTCATAGCTAAATTAATTTCTTATATACCTACGTGACGTCAGTAAATCATCATCGTCATCTTCTTATACATAATACAGAACATAGAGTTCCACTTTTTGCTTCCACAATGACCAGTTTTATCTGCATCTAGGAAACTCCCAGCAGACAGTAAATAACGTGTTCTTATTATCGTTCTGTCAACAGCCTCCGTCAGTGAACCCAGTGAACTTAGTCGTGGAAGGGTCCAGCATGACCATCCTCTGCATCGCGATGGGTACTCCTACTCCTACCATATCCCTGTATATTTCTGGTAAGTTTCTATGTTCGTGATTAGCAATTATTAGGTAGTCAGCGGTTTGATTGCCTTGACCACTACTGCTTACGACCAGATCGGGCTAGCTCGTCACTTACATGCTGCGATAAAAAAAAAACTAACTGAGTCCAATAATATCATTTACTATCATTATATCCCTCCTCAACAAATAGGTATTTTTTTTTTAAATATTACATTGATAACTTCTGAAGTAAATGCGATCCAAAATTCATCAACTCTATAATACCGTACATAATACTTCAGTATTTTCCCTTACATATAGAACGTAAATAGCCAACAACTCCACAAAAGAAAATAAATAGGTATTATTTCTCTAACAATAAAGAGCATTTTCATTTGGATAAAAATCTAAATTACCTCTACTTTCTGCCAGGTCGTCTGGTCCGTCAAGAAATAACTCGACACATGGTAACAGTGATCCACAATGTGACCCGTGACATGGACCAGATCTCTTGCTACGCAGACAATGGCTATGGCACTCCCATGCAGGCCTCCAGAAAGATTAATATCTCACGTAAGTACTACGAAGACTAATGAAGTCGGTTAATTAATAAAACAATACCTGTTTGGAACGCACTTCCACTCGATTGTTATAAGTAACATAAAAACTTCCATATCATCATCATCATGATATCAGCCGAACGACGTCCACTGCTGAACATAGGCCTCACCTAATAAACGCCACTGCGAACGGTCCTGTGCTACCTGCAACCAACGGCCGCCCGCCACCCTGACCAGGTCGTCGGTCCATCTAGTGGGGGGCCGTCCCACGCTGAGTCTTCCAATACTTGGCCGCCAATCGAGAACTTCCATATGACTACTCTACAAAGCTGTTATTTTGATATTACAAATAGAAACTTAAATTTTATTATTTTATTATAATCTGTACAAACTGTTCCACACAGATATACCAACAATCCAGGCGTCAGGCATCACGATGGCAGCAGCAGGTGACGCCGTGATCCTCGAATGTCGAGTGGAAGCATTACCTAAACCAACAATCGCCTTCTGGAGAGACCCTAACGGAAGAACTCCTGTTATCGATGGACCTAATTATGCCATACAATTGTTAGCTGATGCTGAGGTGAGTGCATTATTCAAATCGCAGAAAACACGCATGTAAACTTAAACGATAAGATTCATCTTTCC
Organism: Laspeyria flexula; assembly: GCA_905147015.1. NCBI lineage: Eukaryota > Metazoa > Arthropoda > Insecta > Lepidoptera > Erebidae > Laspeyria > Laspeyria flexula. The sequence continues at coordinate 1,200,217 of LR989964.1, read as the reverse complement.
CTGAACTTAACATTAGTTACGTCGTTATTCGATGGTGCAATAGGATTGCCGAAATATTACTTTACAGACACAAATCAACAAAGCTACACTATACCTAAACTGATTTTTTTCGCACTAAAACAGCAATACAAATCTTCTAAGTGGAAATACTCCCTTTACAGCTTAGAACAACTTGCTAACATAATAACACAGACTATAATTTATTTTGATAATGCATGTACATGTGACACTTAAAAGAAGTCGTTGGCTGAACTTACAAGTAGTACTTCTAAAATTTAAAAGGTTCATATAAGTATGATCGTTAGGTATTCCGTAAAATAATAATAATATAATATTCTACCACATTCACACAGCGCCATCTAGTCCTAAAGTAAGCAATTATATTTGCTTGTGTTATGGGTACTAAACAACTGATATACTACTTATATATAATACATACATATTATAGATAAATTACACCCAGACACAGAACAAACCTTTATGTTCATCACACAAAGATTTGTCCTGGGTAGGGATCGAACCCACGACCTCCGGCTTAGCAGTCAGGGTCACTAACCACTAGACCAACAGGCCAGTCAAAAAGTTAAAATATCTTATGAAACTTGCTTATTTTTATACAACATCATCTGGCAACATTATTTAATGGGTTAACAGTTAATAGGATGTTAAATATTCATGAGAATATCTACGGTGACACTAGAGTTAACTTTAAATGTAAATATTAATTGGCAAAGTTTTAGTTCTCATTATGTCGTAAAATATGTTAATTATGACGTAATATAATATTTTGATTGCGACTTGTGATGAAAACAGCGATGAGAATCATTGGTTCATTGTCCAAATGAATTATTTTCGAATCTAGGTGTAATTATTCTTTAGGTTTATTTTTTCTCCCATAGACATACAAGTGAGTTGGCAGACTGAATCGCAGAATATATGACATAAATATGAAACTTTATGAAAGCTCATACGTATTTTCTGTTGTTGTTTTTTTATAACTATTTCTGTAATAGGTATAATCTTTCTGACGCTTTACAGAAAATATGACAATTTGGTCGAAATCTAACGTTTAATATATTTTGTCCTCAGGAACAAACAAAATACACAATGCGACTCATAATAAAGAAGATATCAGAAGCCGATGAGGGTGACTATTTCTGTCACGCAGAGAACGCTTTTGGCAAGACCCTGAGGCCCGTGTCGGTCCGGCTCAGGCCCACGACACCACATCATAATGTCACCGAGTGTTGTTCACAGGTAACGTTAGCTTCATTTGTACTTCTCATCATTATTTCATATAAGAATAAATAAAATGTTTTATTTTCTTTTTATAATGATTATATTAATATTATTAAAAATTAACGGAAAACCATCATTAAGAATACATAATGTCACTACCCCATCTCAACCCGTGGGTGTCATTAAAGACGACTAAGGGAGTAACCATGCAGACAAGAACACTGCGAGAAAAGTAAAATTCGAAACAAAACCCTATACCAACCCGTCTGGCCAGCGCGGTATTCTAGGCTAAATTCCCTCCATACTCTTTGGAGGAGACCCGTGCGAAACAGTGGGACGTTTATGGGTTGACATAATGAATATTGTTAAAGACAGGTGCCCGAGATACGTTTAATAAAACCTGTATTAGCCGATATCGTACCACTGCTGACCAAAGGTCTCTCCCATAATATTCCACTGCTACCTCCCACTTTCTATCCCACCATAGATAAATGTAATTTGATATCGGTGTCCGCAGACAAGACATTTTTACATAAACCAATTACATAAAAAATTTACATAACCCTACCGATACGCCTTAACTTAAATTAATATCTAGGTATATAAATAGAAGAACAAATTAATTGAATATATTTCCTCTATTACTTTAAACCACATCAAATTAAAACAAGTCACCAACTTGCCGTTGTAGTGACCTAAAATTAAATATATTTGACAAAGATAGCCCGGACTATATTGTTTCATCTAAATATAGCTAAGTGATGCCGCAGAAGGCAACGGTCTAAGGCCGCCCTTTATACACATTAATAACTGAAGCCTTTTGATAAGACTAATGTCTTGGGTCGCCCGTTATGGATCTGTGGGTTAGTTTGCTTAATAAAATTATTTAAGGATATTATTTTAACCTTTTATGTGTCGGTTTTTATTCAAAATTATAATTTTTCGACTCAAATGGCAGGAAACATTTATTTTTTAAATGTACGACTTTTACAGAAGTGTATTCCCACTTTTCGCCAGTTATGGTCCCGTGTGATAAGAAACGAGCCTATTGCCATTAACATGACACAATATCTTCAAGAATTTCAAGGAAACTTTAGTACATAAACGTCAATTTTAGTTCAAACGTTTCCAAGAGAACTAATCATAGACAATTTCCTCAGATGAACGTCTCGTCAACGTGTATCGATGCATGTAGCTTCCACCTGGATATGGACAACATCATGGACCGGCCGGAGTGCATGAATGACTTCGACAAACTCATGAAATGTGCCGCCGATGGTTCTGGTTAGTTTACACAAATGAAAATACGAGGTACACCTTCATTATCAATAGTGAGAAGAGCATCTTAGTCCTTCTTCTCATCCATTCCTACACACATGTAATATAGAAAAGACAATATCCGGACGATAAAACTTCCTGATTTTTGGATCAATAAGTTGTCAGCACTGTTTTAATGTACCATAGTATATTATTATAATAATTATACGTGGTCATGGTGTAATATTTTCCATATGACAATGACTACTAGTGGCCAATTGACTAATTACATGTTAAAAATTATAAAAGAAATATCGGTTACTATTGTCTCTAAAAGAGAAAAATAATGTCTTCGCAAAATGAATAGCACATGTCGCCTACAGACCATCGCAGCTGCTGCGCTTCCTGGGGAGTTCCTCGCAACTGCCTGGAGCTGTGCCGTGGCGGTTCCGTCTCCAGGTCCTGTGCGCTACAGCACGCGAGGAGAGCTCTAGCGTGCTTCAGAGACTCTGGAGCCAGGCTGCCTGGACCACCCAGGAATTTGAAGGCGCATGTTGCTCCCACTCCAAAATCTGTGTTGTTGAGGTTGGTGTAAACTAATACAAAGAAACTATGATATTACCTATCAGCAAAATTTTGTTCTATCGAAGTAATTTTAATTTAATAATCACTATCATTACCAATCAGAAACATGTGCAATGGTGTGCTCCTAAACATTGTGTATTACGTCTTTACGAGACGATTTCTGTCTAAAATCACAACACTTATAGTTAAATTTGTAACTAATCTAAATATATTTACCATACAGAAAATTTTACCAACACAATCCAAATCCAAAAATATTAGTACATAATTTGCCCAGATTTTCCAAAATATCTACATATATTTCAACAGCTGGGAAGCACCCTACAAGAACCCACACACGGTTTACCTGTACCGAGTGTTCTGGCGTGCGTACGGAGCTAAAGTGCCAGAGAAGTTAGATACCAGTGAAACCAGCGTGGTCCTCACTGGACTGCAAGATGACGTAAGATACGAGTGCGTCGTCAAGGCGGCTAATGAGCTTGGTAAGTCATATCGCAACTAAACGAAATGCAAGCAGTTAGGACTAACATTCATTGGTCATATGGTCAGACTACTCTTATAAAAGTCATAAGTTCTAACAGGTAGTTCAAAATAGACACTATTTGACAAAACCATTTCAGATAAGCGCGCGCGCAGTTAACATAACGCGAGTATGTGCACTCATTTCATGTTAATTTGAACTTTTGAATCAATCTGTGTTAATATACGGAGTCGATTCGTGCTTATTTTTTACGAGTGATAAAAGACGCCAAACTAAAATCGACATTTCGAACCTTCATTGTCAAGGAAACTAATTTTCTCTTCTTTCTAGGAACCTCATCTCTTAGCACACCTATAATGTTCACGACAGCAGGCCAAGAGACAGGTGCAGCGGCTGCACCAGTCAGTAGCAATAGCGCTGCTTCTGCTGTCGGAGTAGCAGTCGCGTGCATATTAGTGGCAGCCATACTGCTGGCTGCTGGATTCTATTATAGATATAGGAAGGTAAGACATTAAGGAAACAACAAGGTTTTTGAAACATACATTATGCATTTTTCAGTATTTTCCGACTATCAGGCTATTGTCTTGCTCCTTTACTTTTCTATAGAGATTTACTATTGAAGAGAGATTTTGCTTAATGTACAAGTTGTAATTAACACTTAAGTATATGCATTTTTTCTTACAGAATATTAAAATTAAGGCACAAGGAGGTGTAGCATTTGAAAACCCGAGCTACCTCAGGGAATCAAACCCTGATACTGTCGTTAACGTAAGTGTTTATTTGTTTCAGATTCTTGATCTTGGTTCCTAAACTTTTTCTCTAGGCACATTTATTTATTATTAAATCCCAGTAAAACTAAATCCTCCAAGCTTTTGAAATTCTTCTATCTTAAGGCTATGCAGTCATTTGATGCAGAGTTGTCTGGCTAAAGTGACACGAATGACACAACTTATAGAGACACCTTACATGTATAGTAATTATCTAAAAGTTTTTAGCATATCTCATATTTATCGCCGTTTACTTTCACAGGGGTCAGTGCCAAATGGCACAACTAATGGGAATGGGGTGACTAACGGGAATGCGGTGACTAATGGGAATCCGGTGACTAACGGAGTCGCGAACGGTGTGTCAAATAGCACAGCCTGGCGACAAGAGACCCTCAACAACCCTGGCACCACCATCCCCAGCGCGCGTGAGGTAGACCCCACGTTGTATGAAGAGCTGAAACTTGGCCAGGACGGCGCTGGTTTCAAGAGACTGAAGCCATAGGTTGGTAGTTTTCAAACTTCAAAATCATTTGGAGCTTAAGTTGTGACTTTGAAACAAAAACGAAAGCAACCAGATAAAAAAGCATTAGATTAGTGCCATTCCATTTAAATGCTTAGTAATTTACAAGAATATTTAGTTACTGTAATTGCCAGTGCAGTGCGTTGTACTTTAGTTTCATTGTTATTATTATATACATTGTTCTATCAGTATTAATAAATTGTTTTTCATTGTTGTAACACTGCGCGGTATGTTCCAGCCCGCGGCGGCGCGCCGCTCCCCGCTCCGCTCGCCGCGGCTGTCGTCGCCGCGAGTGGCGCCGCGCTACTGAGCGCTGCGGCTTGCGCACGACATCTCACACGTCACTCGCTAGCGACATCTACCGAACAACCATGTCTAACTAACCCTACGACAAATTTAATTTTGTTGAATTGTGACTGTCTATCTTTCGTCACATCCCCCCGTGCTATGACCGGAAATTATTCGTTAGTATTTTTCATGTTTTACCTTCTAGCCGGCGAGTGATGGCACAAAATTGAACATTGAACTGTAGTGTTTGATTCAGTTAGTTACCGTGGCAGCGGAGTGTAGATAATAAAATATAAATAAAAAAGTAATTATATTTTCAGTATCGTACTTGTTGTGATTTTAACCAAAAAGAGAAGACCTCATACTTCTTGTCATTTCATGTAAATATTTATGACTGCTGGCGAACGACGAAGGATCTTACGGAATCATCATATTTGGTCAATTTTAACCATTGATTCGTTTATTTTATTGTAAAAATATCCGATTATATTTAAATCGTTTGTTAATAAACATCGATCTAAAAATATCGAATAATATCTAGTTTTGTAATCGATAAATATCTATTGTCAAAACTGACTAAGTGTGATGTTTCCATTGTATAGACATGATTCTATGCCGGTCGTTGGCTAGTGATAATAAGAGATTTTCTTTTACGCATATCTTTGATAAGCTGCAAACGTTCAACCAATCAATGTAGATGCACTACGACTTGACATTTGAGATCGTAGAAGCCACTTATTTACATTGATTTATTGAAAATTACGTAAAATAAAATTTGTGTAAAAGAACATCTACAATAAAGAAGTTCTATAGATCACTAGCTTCAAGAATGAAGAAAGAATTAGGTCATTCTATGAACAAAAATGTGCCTTCGAATGTATGAAGTAATTAGTAATAGTTTAGTCCTGTTCGGTATGTAAATTGTATCTAGTGTAAATATATGTGTACACTGACATTTGTACGTACAGTGGGGGGATTTGTTTAACTAACAGTAATAAATGCAGTCCCAGTCGGGCGCCATTTAGTGATATTGTGACATAGTGGCGCCCAACTAGGGCCTTTCAAAATATAAAGTAAAAGGTACGGGGTAAATTTAAACAAACCTTTTACGCCAAATTTCAAAAATACTAAATAAAACATGTCATTAATATTATAATTCCTATTTAATAAGTGAATTATTGAGTAACATACTAACATGGTGTAAATGGTGTTTAGTTGTTTTGATACAAAACTAAGACCAGAATATTATATTTTTTGTGAATTCCCCCACTTGTATTTAAATTAGTATTGACAACTTCAGAAATGTAAGCAAAATGTTGCATTCCACTCTTTTAGTCTAGTTTGAAGACTAGTTATGTCATATCAGTTTAGAACGTTTTTAAACTAAAATAATGGACTTTCAAACTTCACTATTAAAGTTTTATGAAAAAATACTATTTTTAATAACCTACGTGACCCTAATTTCAAGTGTTTTTGTAAATTTGGTAATCACACTATGTATGTTTTTTTTACAAATCCTTTTTTTATATTGATCTCATTGACAACAACATTCCATTACAGTGTATCATCTCATCGTTAAAATGTATAATCTTTTAATTGTTGCGTAGAATAATATACTCATTTGATCAAAAAAATCTATGGGGATTATATTTTGTGTTAAAATAAGGGTTAGATCTTACTAAGCCGTATACAATTATATACATTAAGTCTTATTACTGAAATTTCGATTTATATTATATATTCGATTTATATAGCTATTGACCATGAGCGAGAAAAATGTTTTCTTTTGAGAGACATATTATTGTAACGGCTAAGTGAAGTCAAGCCCTAAAGCAATCTAAAATATGTCTTAAATCTATAAGAGTATGGCCTAATTTCCCGTAGCTATCATAGTGTGAGAGTACCTTGTTGCTCAGACGATGTGATCCATAGTTTTATTTAGAACTTCATAACATACTAATCGTATAATTTAGATGAACAAACGGATGTGATTAGATTTGTAAATAATATTAATAAAAAACAAACAAATATAGTTTTGTTGTTTGATTTTTGCAACCCATTATAGGTTCCAAGTATCGTAAGTAGCTTTAATATCTAAGGGCCGCCATACACAGACCGCTCAGAGCAGTTGAAATCATTTGTTCGAGAGCAATCGCAACTGCAACTCTGCAGACCGCTGAACAGCGACCACTTGAAGCTGTCGGCACTGACTTTCTTAGATGTCCGTGTATGGCCGAGCTAATTTGTGAGATATTTAAATTTTATAGCTAATACTAATGCCTGACAACATCAAATCCAATGGTTTACTGATTCATATCAGTTTTAGCGCATAAGGTAAAGGCACCTATTACGGAGGTATTTCGCAACATTTGAAAGTAAGAAACAAAAATAAGCATTTCTAAGCATTTTTAAAGGTGTAAACTAATTGTATCGTCAAAAGTGGAATTTATATTTTGAATTGCTGTTGACCCTATGTTACTTTTTATGATATTTCTTATTTAAAAAAAATATTTAAATAGTCGGGTCGATTTTCCCTAATACGGAGGTAAAATTTTGGTCAGAGCCTATTACGGCGGTAGACGGCTCCTAATACGGAGGGTCAGAAATTATATTCATTTAAGTTCCGTACAAATAATATTTATTAAATGATATAAATGTTTCATTCAGTTTTCATAAAATTTACAAATATAGTATAACCGTGCATTCACACACGCGTTTTAAAAAGAGTTTCAGGTAATTAAAATAACGTTGATTTTTCTTTTTACGTTCAGTAAAATATGAGATAGTAAACCTACATAACAGATGGCATATAAGTAATATCAGTGCCTCAAGCTTTTAAAATTTATATAGATTTTACATTTTGAAATTGGTACATAGTTACAAAATGATTACATTTTACAAGTTTTAGTAGGGATCCCAAAATATTTTTAGAAATAAATATAGGTAGCCTATGTTACTCGGTAAAGACGTATCTTTCAAACGGTTAAAGAATTTTTTAAATCGGTCTCGTAGTTTTGAGTTAAATTGAAAGAAACAAAAAAAAACAAACAAATGTTACATATTAAGTAGTAATTGCAAGTTAATAGAAAGCTTGTAAAAGTAACATAAATTTAAAAGTTTTTATCGCTTTTGGTTTTATCAAAAAAACATGCATAAGTATCAAATAAGAATCCACAAAAATAAATAATACTATTTATTTATTTACGAAACCCTAAAACTTGTAATTTTATGTTCCATGATGAATAGGCCCGTAATAGGAGATCATAGAACCTAACACAGAGTTACCTGGAAATAACTACCACCGTAATAGGAAAACTACTCGTGTTTTTAATAATCCTAATTCTGACCGTTAAAAATTTCGATAAACAAAAGAGTGTAAATGCTTAGTCAAAAGATAATAGTTTTTTGGTTCAGATGTGTAAAACTCAGCCAACAGTTATACAAAATAAATGATTTGTGATCAATTAAAATACACCTTCCTATTTTTACCCCTTCTAAGAAACCAACATTTTGTACTCAACAGTTTTCATATTTAACCAGATTTCTATTTAAAAACACATACCGCAGAATATGGTTTCTAATTTATGAGATTAATAATTATTTCAACTAAACTTGGAACTAAGTCAATAAGTTAATAATTTGAAAGTTATAAACAATTAAACATACCCAGTACTTTTCCTATTTCGGAGTTATACCACCGAATTAGGATTAATCTATAAAATTCGTATCCTATCACGGCGGTGTTTTATTTCTTATTTTTTGGGTATAAAACAAGTTACAAATATAAAACAAGCTATTTAAATAGTTAGTGTAATAGTAAGAAAATGCTATAAATAACACAAAAACAAACTTGAAGGGCTTATTAATACGAAAAACTTAGTTTCTAAATATTAGTCTACTTAGTTTTGTCGTTCCGCGTTTGTATGGAAACCCCTCTTACGTCGATGCCGTTACACAAACTGATTGATCTTGTTGTGTTGTCAATGTGCTATACTTGCAAACTTAAGTTATGTCATGAAGTAATAAATTTAGAATAAGTAGGTCCCGTTTTGGTGTACTTAAACTAAGAAAGACAGGAATAAAACTCGAAAATAGAAATACCACCGTAATAGGAGCCGATTTTGGCTACCTCCGTAATAGGTGCCTTTACCTTATAACTCATTTGCCTGCAGCCAATTTTAAATATTACTCATATATTATATACAACTTTATAAAATAATTCTAACAAAAATAGTACAGAATCTATCGGGAACTCGTGAAGTAAAACGTTTGCAATAGCAGAAAACTACATCATTATATCAGGAAACTAGTGTTTTGTAAGGATCGGTTCTAACAACGGGCCGTCTCAATTAGCGGGATTAACAACTATTCCAAGACCTACCTGTTCTTTTTAATGATCATGTCTCTAGGCACGTTGAGCTTAGTGTAATGTATTTATGAGCAAGTATTTGGTCAAAACATGTAGCTATACACAAAAAACAGTCCTATTTGTATAAAAGAACCTCGTATACTACAATTGCATACACCATTTTATAATATTTCGAAAAATTTGAATTTGAGTTTTTCTTTTATTTTTTTTATAAATTTTCACTAAATCCTTTGAGATGTTAATAAGCATTTGAAAAACCTTGTATGTATCTAACAAGCTGCGTATTCTCATTAGGGCAATTCATATGCTTTATTTACCATAAACTCTATTCTTTAGCAACATTACCAGAATATTTTTGAGAATAAATGTTTTATACCATGAAAACCATTTTCTAGCTAAATTGTTTTATTAATTCAAAATCCTCTTCAATGTAAAATTAAAGACATTTATCATTCGAGCAGCCTTTAACAAAGTCAATACTAAAATAAAAGGGGTCTATTACAATCAGATGGATTCTATTCGTAGCCCAGCGAGCACAGGGGGCCAATTCTACTAATTATTTTAGCAATCAAACGCAATTGAAGCGCTATTGAACGACTGTATTTGACAGTTTTCTTATTCTACTAATACAACAACGATCGAGCTTCGATCACGTTTCAGCTGACGCCGACAATCGATCGTAGGTAATCAAAACTCAATTCTGCTAATTTGATCGGACGTGAATCGAACGGTCAGTCGTATTCTACTAATTTTTTGACACTGTGAATTGGAACGCAGTCGAACTCCAGCGCATCTTTAAACGTTGTAAACTGTCAAATTTAACGGCTTTGGTAAAGCTAGTAAATTCGTACTTTTTCTCGACCGAAGCTCGCTTGTTTCTTGTTTGTTATTTTAAAATCATGATGTTTTACATGAATTATTTGGAAATAGCCCACGAGGCTGACCTTCGAAGGCAAAGAAGAGTAAGAAGTGATAATTTGTCGATTAGAATACGTAATAGTGCATTTAATATGACTAATCGTCAATTCTTAAAAACGTACAGACTTTCTAAAAGCATTGTTAGGTCTCTTATTAATGAAATAGAGACATACATGCCGGTTAAGCGTCGTTCTGATGCCCTTGATGCGGACGTGAAGGTAAGAATTTTATAAATTTAAATTTTAACATTAATTAAAAACTGCACCGATTTCAAAAATATGTAAATAAAAACATTTACTTATCTTTTAGATTCTGGTGGCACTGGCATTTTATGCTAGTGGCTCATATCAGACACTGGTGGGCCAGTTAAAGTGCCACTCTTTATCACAACCCTCAGTGTCTCGAGCAATGCACCAAGTGACGGAAGTATTAAATCTGCCGCATATATTTAATAAGTATGTTAGTTTCCCAATTACTCGAGCAGACCGTGAAAATGTCAAAAGAGAGTGAGTATAATAAAATAATTATAACTACTTTTCAGAGGTAGGTGGGTACCCATTAATATTAATATATATTAAAATGTGCTTGTAGATTTTTCAATAAGTTCAAAATGCCAGGTGTTCTGGGTTGTATAGATGGCACCCATGTAGCTATAGTAACACCATCTGAACATGAAGAGAGATACTATAGTAGAAAGGGATATCACTCCTTAAATACATTAATTGTAAGTATATTAATTTATAATAATTATTATTCAGTTGTGATTTACTATAACTTATTTAATGATTTCTGATACAATTTTTTCAGATTTGTGATTCCAATGCTAGTATAATGTGTGTTGACTCTAGCAACCCTGGCTCAATACATGATAGTGCGGCTTGGACTAATAATCCTTTAAAGGCCACTTTAGAACAAATATTAAATAATACTGAAGAGGAATTTTATTTATTAGGTATGTTCTTGATTTTAAATTAAATTTTCTTGTGTATGTTTTTCAAGAAGTAAAATATTAATTCTTATGAACAACATCTGAGCAATGATAAAAGCATATTTAATTATATTTCATAAACTTATTAGTTTTTTATGTTACATATAGGTGATTCAGGATTTCCTTTACGGAGGCTTATGATGACACCTATTCTAAATACAATTCCGAATACTCCAGAAGCATACTACACAGAGATGCATATGACTGTGCGGAATGTTGTAGAGCGTTGTATTGGTATTTTAAAAGGAAGATTTAGGTAATAATAACCAAAATCAAGGTTGCTATATTTTATAAAGCAATTAAATTAATATCATTTTAATAATATACCATAATATTTTACAGGTGCTTATTAGTAGATCGAAAATTACATTATAAACCAAAAGAAGCTGCAAAAATAATTAATGCTTGCTGTGTTTTACACAATATAGCCCTTAATTGTCAGATCCCAGTAAATAGTGAAGAAGAACGGGCTATTTTGGAAAGAGAAAGACAGGAAAGGGAGAGGGATGCTCAGATAGATGCAGCGCGCCTATTGCCTACAAATCTTAGGGCTCAGAGAGCAAATGAACCACTGTTGCAAGGCCGTAGCTGCCAAAACAATTTAGTGGAACGTTTGTGGAGAGCTAGACAATATTAATATAAAAAGTTTGTTTGTAGATTAATAAGTACCTAGCATGTAAGTCATAATATTACTAATATTTAATTATGGAATTATAATTTCTGAAATAAAAATAATCTAGGTCTTAAATTTCTCTCTGGGAAGAATTAACATGTATACAAACTGTCATACTCAGAGACGTTACTTTACTTTAAAGTTTATTTTGTAAAAAAGTGTAATTCTTAAGTCGATACCCCTAAAGACGATTATTCAATTAAAAATTGTGTTAATTACAGATTACTGCTAAATGAGCTGCAGAATGATGAATCTGAGTGCGGTCGAGTCTATTAGGGAAACTATAATAACTGGAATTAGTTGTTATTTTTTTGTCATGATGTTTACTAATGTAAGAATGTATAAGATTATTTTTTCCTAAGGTAAATAAGATTATAAGATTGATTTAAAAAGACATGTAACACAGTGTATTATTAGGTAAAGCTCAATTAATGAAAATCTTAAGTTATAATTCCCTTATAAGTTTATTATGTTACACATAATTTTATTAATTGGGTTTGAATTAAATAAAAAAACTAATAAATTACTAATATATTGTATATTACTTAACTATATTTTCATTAAAAAGTAAATAATTATTGATGTAGTTCAGAGGACCAAGTTAAATGCATTACTGCAGCTGAAACAAATAAAATATTGTGTTTACTTTATATAATTTTACTTGTTAAAAGAAATCAAAAGTTAGAATTAATAACCAGGATTTTATATTTGAAATGACTATAACTTTACATTATATCTTGTCAAGGCTTGCTGCACAGCTTCAGCTATCACCTGCACAGCTTCAGCTATCACCTGTACAGACCGAGCTACACTAGCAGAGACTCGTGCTTGTTGTAAATTGGCTTCAGCTACCAGCTGCTCAGTTCTGGCTCTTATTTCTTCTACACGTGCTACTGAAGCACGGGCTTCTTCCAGTTCTGTACCACCTACAATGGATTAACAATCAAAATTATATTTTGATACTGGGATTATTATATTTTGCCAGTGTATGCCATGTTGTAGTATTTATAAATAAATACCAACCTCTCTCTCTCTCTCTCAACGACCTCTGTCGAGCTCCAACCGCCCGTCTGTTTCTATTTCCTGGAAACAAAAGTTCAATGGTTACTTATATGTAATGTATGATATAAAATTTCAATTCTAGTTCTGTTAATATTATTATTTCATCATCATCATCATCAGCAACCCATTAAATCCCATTACGGGGATCGGGTCTCCTCTCCTCTAACTAGAGAGCTGAGAGGGTTTAGGCCATAATCCACTCACGCTGGCCTAGTGCGGGTTGGTGGATTATTATTTAGCATGAGTTAATAAATTAAACACAGTAAGCCCACAATACCCTCTTATAGAATCTTGGAATAGTATAAATACTTTTAAAAAGTACCTCTTTGTGGCATTGTATTGTTCTCAGGGCGAGGCGGTTCTATTTCTATATGTGAATAGGTGTTTTCTGTGTTGGGGTTGTTTTCCATCACAATATTGATACGAGAACTAGGGCCTGGCTCAGCCATAACCTGTTCTGTGTTATCGTTATTGTGAGAGCTTGTTTCAGGTACAGGCTCTGACAGAAACTCAATAGCTGACAGGTTACTGAAAGTTTAACAACGATTATTAATAAAAAAACAGATTGCTGGTACATATAAAATTTAAATTAAAGTATCTATTACTCACAGCGTGGGCGAGTCTTCTACTATTTCAAATGTAGGCTGTGGCTGTACTTCCTCATAATGCACCTAGAATATTAAAAAATTATATTATTATCATAATCCTAGCATACAAATCTTTTTCAAAATTAGAATTACTCTATCCAAACAAATTTAACTAGGTACATACATATATTATTTAACTACATAACAAAATGCTATTACTGTAAATAAACATAATGCCACACACTGTTGGGCAATAATATGTAATGTTTATTCAATATATCCTTTTGGAATTTATTACTTTAATTTGTTATTTTTTTACTTAGTACATGTAAAAGTAATTAAAGTTCTAGTTATTATTGGTTGTGTGTGACCTGAGAGTTTGAGCCAATTCACATCATATCTCTACATTTTTGGAACAAATGTACTTTATTGTATAATTGTTTGATAATCATAAATAAATGACTTCTTATTATTATTTAGCAGGTATTATTGTTTTTATTAATTCTATGTCATATATTTTGTCTTGAGCAATATTTTATGTACTGACTTACCTCTGCTTCCACTATAATAGGATCTCGACGAACTCCTGCAAGTGGACCCACATCTCTGCCTATCAGAGATGCCACTCTGTCCTCCAGAGCTGTCAGATTAGGTGCATCATTAGGCCCTCCTCCTGTACCCTGTCGTGTCCTTGTAATGGAGGTCAATTTAGTCCGTACTCGGCATTTGTAATCATTCCAGAACTAAAAGAAAATTATTGAATAATATAATACACATGGTGATTGTAACTATATGAAATAAACAAATGTTTGTAAATAATAATAAGGTCTCAGTAGTACTTATAGATAAATCAATGCAAGCATTAATACTTTTTACACCACCCTTAAAGATTTAAATGAACTTGCTAATTAATACAATTAATACAACTTAAGACTTACACGTGACCATTCTTTAGGTGTTCTAAAAGCACCTTCAGAATTTAAAATTCCAGCGCACTCTGCCCAAAGACGGCCAGCAAGGGCTCGTGCTTCCATGGAGCGCACGCGACCTAAAGCCAAGTCTCTGTGCTGCTCCATGTAGTCTATGAGAAGTTCTATTTGCCTTACAGAGGTCGTGCGTTTCCTGCCAGCCATAATCTAGAAATATGTGCAAACAATTACCTGCCTAGATATCCATGATCACAATAATACAAAATAATAACTTTGAAAGAATAGTTCTATAGGTACTCACTTTAAAACTGCTCAATTTAAATCACTGCACCACTACACTCGCACGTCACCAAATAACTATTAGTTTAAACTTATGCACGCACATATCCCATGGTTTGAAATGCTGAAGTGCTCTGCTTCTTCAAGAGCAGCCATATATCAAGATAAGAAATTAAACAAACGAGGAGACTCAGTCCACTTATGGTTTAATTTATGTCATTTCAAGTTTTAAAAGTGGCGCTGTTTGTTTTTATAAATATTGACGTTTGGGACTTGAGTTTTTTTTTTAACACATCATAATTTGAATATTTGGACGACATTTATCGACAAATAAGCATAAAAAATAATAAATATATTAGAAAATGGGTTTAGTTATTGTTTAGACATGTTATGAAATCTGAATTTCGTTTAAATTCTTTTATTTCACTCTAAGTAGAATAAATATTTAACATAACTTTTGCACGGGTATCACTAATGAATACATTTCGCCGGTGAATAACCCTATTCGAATTTCAGCTTCATTACGGTTACAGTTCGACTTCGGTTCAATTGATGTCCAACTTAGATCCAGCCAAAGTAAATTGTAGAATAGCATTTTGTAGGCTGATCGTAACGTAAACGAAACTGAACCTTAACTGGATCGGAATAGATCGTTCGATGTTGTAATTTAGTAGAATTGGCCCCCAGGTTCCAGATTACAACTCAAATATTGATACGAGCATCATTGTCAACGGCTGGGCTTTGAATACGATTCTTATTGAGAATTTCCTTCAATCTTTGTCGACCAATATTGGTCCAATCGATCATCAAGAGATTAAAATATAAATATTTAATTGAACAAATGTGTTTTATGTAGGTGAAAACTACATGAAAATCCGTTTGGTAGTTTTTGAGTTTTTCGAGTACATATGCGGCGGAAGACTTTGTTTTATATTATTTTTATGATTAACCTCAACGTGTTCATAATATTTGCAATACATTATGGAATGTCTAAGTTATTATTAACAATGCCCTGTATATATATCTATGAAACAATCAATTTTGTAAGAAGTAATTTAAATTTGTTTATAAAAATTATAGAAGTGAACGTCACAAAACCGAGTTTGCTGTACGCTCCATAAGACCACACTATTTAATAATAGTATCTTTTGTATGGGACCACGAATATATAACCATGTTCCTAAGAGTTTGTCAGAATTGGAATGTAGCAATCAATTTAATTATGAACTAAAAAAGGTTCTAATAGAGAAAGCTTATAATACTGAAAATTAATATTTGAATGACATGCTAATGAATTCTTTACTATTTATATTATAATTTTTTTTTAATTATGACATTATTATTTTGACATTCATCTGTGACATAATTATACCTCATCATGACATTTAAATATTTTATTGGACATTATTAAAACCTTTTTGATTATTATTATGTAAATTAGTTTATAATGATTAATAACTGTATCTCTACCTAATAAATCACATTGCATGCTAAAAAGGCGGAATATGGCGCGTCTAATATAAAATGTAACACCAAATATGTAACCTGTGTTCGCAATAAATGATTTGAATTTGAATTTGAATCAAATTGTATTCTACATTAATATTGTATCCAACCCAAGTCTTCCTATTATTAGGAAAGGTATCCTCTAGAGATTTCTATTTAAGTCTATTGTGCGAGAAATTTGAACCTTTTACAGACAAACCTATATGTACGGACACGTGTCTGCACCTGCATAAAATTGAGAAGGTGCAAAAGATAAAACTATTCCTTAAAATTTATACCTAAACGAAATAAATTGTAAATTCTCAGTCTCAGTCAAATTAGGTTGCGTATATATTGACAAAATCGGCAATTGAAAACAGTCAGCTACCGTTTCTTACCTATAGTATAGTTAAAATCTCGCTGCAGACTTGGTCATAAATCATAATCGGAGTAGGGATGTGCGCTAGTTGCGCGCGCGCAAGGCCATTATCGATAAGTTTCCAATGTCTCCATTGAAAATTGGCAAAAATGTGTGGATCATGCAGAATTCTGACTTAAGAAAAGCACATTTATGCGAAGAGTTCATCATTCATGTGAATGATGATGACGATGACTCAGACGAAGAATTTTAATTTTCTATTTTTAGTTTTATATATACGTTCTTTTGTTTATATATTTAATATGCTTTGTAGTAAATTTGGTAATAAAATAAAAAAAAATGTGTATTTATTTCTATCACCCATTTATAAATATACAAAACTATCGATACCACTCATCGACTGCAGTAATGCACAGGACTACGTGTGGGCGTGGCCTGCCCATAAGGCTCGTGAGTGGGAAAGAGAGCGAAACACTCGAATGATTTATGACCGAGTCTGCAGCGAGATTTTAACTATACTATAGCTACATCCCTATTCAGTGTTCCCTAATAAGGAAAAGTATTCCAAACATGGAAAAATAATTAAATATTTCGTTTGGGCAAAAGTCATCATTAAATTTATTATCACGAATTTTACACCAATGAAAATTTTAAGTTCTTTTTCAACTTCAACATAATTTCAACAAATAACCACGCGCATACAGCAGTAGGTGCTCATGTGTAATAAAATACAGAGGACATTCAATACATTTGGGTAAGGGCACCACTCGGTAAGGATAACGAACGTAGGGCCCCAATTAATGATCACTTATACCCGACATTTGATACTTCTTGAACCAACTCATTTATATAATATTCACTCGGTTTATAATCATACATTGTGTATCTATATTTAAATTTATATAGGTACTGAGAACAGGGGTTAACGAACCTATTTTGAGGAGATAAGGAAATAAGGTGAGGCCTATGTCCAGCAGTAAGCGTCATTGGGCTGATATGATGATGATGAGGGCACAAGAATCTATCTATTCTAATGACATGTCAGGAGGGCTACCCCCTTTAACTTATGCAGGGATGAGATCAAATTTATTGAAGTGACATATCGCACTCACTATTCTAAATTGTTATAAGATGAGAAATACCGCTAGACAATTTTCGACCTTACAGTTATACACAGAAGATGGAAGTTAAAGAGTAGATACATCTCCACTTATATCTGTTTTACATTGGTAGTGCTATATAAACAATTCAAATAGAATCAACGAATTTGCCGCTGTCTAGGTGGGCGATTGTTTCACCTTATTGGTAAGCTGAACTTTTAAAAAACCTAACTAATGATAAAGCGTTGAATAAAGAAGCGCAAGAATGTTAACTAACTGGGTAAATGCTTACCCACAAAGATGGCAGCCCTAACACTAACCAAAATCAGGAGATCAAAATCTTTTATAATCTAAATTGAGATTGTTGAGATACAATTCTGTCTACCACTGCGAGCAATAAAAGCGTAATGCTCGAACTAAAATCATTTTCCTAGAAAGTAAATACAAATCTTCTTTATTACATATTGTCTTGAGAAGATTGTTCACAATCGAATTGAATACGCGTTTAGCGAACATTATTGTGTTGCTCCGTTTTACATTTGTTTAGCCGCTGGGACTTGCAAGACTTGGCGGCACTGACGCAACAACTACTGGGATCTCGGAAAGTGAATGGAGTAGGCACGTATTTATTATATTTTAAAATTAAATGTCCTTTTTTATAAAAACACAAAGCACGCACAAACATACATTTACCAAACGTAAAGTACAACCAAACCAGAAGCAAATTTTTATGAATCACACAAATATTGTCTCGTATGGAAATCGAACCCATGCCACTCAGTACGGAGATGGTTGAACAGGAGATTTTATATGATTTCTGAGTTTGGATGTATTTTGTCTCCGTATTTTAATTGTTTGTAATATCTTCCAAAAACATTGTTTGGTTGTTGTATTGTGTTTATATTAGAAACAAATAACTAAATTGGTGTCAGTTAAATTAATCAGTCCGAAATAATTAGTCTTCAAACTTATGGAAACAAGCGCGGTAATAGTAATCATTATTGCAACATATAAACGTCCCACTGCTGGGCATGGTCTCCTCTAAAGATTGTGTAAGTAATTTAGCCTACTATACCACACTGGCCAGACGGGTTGGTATAGGGTTTTGTATCGAAATTTCCTTGTCTAGCAGTGCTCTTGTCTGCTTAAGATTGTCCCTTAGTCGTCTTGTATGAAACCCATTGGTAGTGACATTATGTATTCTTAAATTATTAATTAATAGCCAAATGCTTTTATCGTATTAAAGAATTTTTAGATGATAAAGAATTATTGTGACATCGATATTCTCTATGACATCTAGATATAAATTATTAAATTGCATAAATATTACTATTTTTTGACAATCATATATATTTTTTACACCAGCAAATGGTAGAATATGGCGAGCATGTAAACAACTACACCTTTTTATACTCATATTCAGACAAATAAATGATTTTGATTTGATTAAGTCGTCACTACACGGACATTAATAGTAATACAGACAATAAATTAACTGCACCACCACCATCTATTTATTTATTTAAAACGAATTGGACAAGCACACATTAAAAGCTTAGCGTTGAATCACATTGAACGTGCTCACTGAAAGGAATGGATTATTGACTTTGTACCGACATTAATGATGAAATGTTTATCCCGCTCTGTCCAGAGATAAAATATTTCTAGAATTTGAATTCACTTTATTGTTTCATTCCATCGACAAAGGCCACAGGAACACAATAAAGTGAATACGACATTTGAACCACAAACGTCTTGATCACCCGTTACAGAAACAAATTCCACAATGAGCAAAGATCACCAGGTGCAGTGATGATGGTGATAAAATAACGATGATTACTTTGACGACGACATTGATGATGACACTGAAAAAACAAATTTGATTTTTGGGAAAAGTTGCGTTTTCCACAGAAATGATCACTCATTAGCTATATTAATTTTATTTATTTATTTATTTAAAACTTCATACACTAAAGCAATGTATAGGCGGACTTAATGCCTAAGGCATTATCTGCCAGTCTACCTTTGGGTGATGCAGAGATATGTCAAAGTAGGTGCATGTATAGAAATAGTAGGTAGTTATGAATTTTGTAGAATACGTACATAGTATATAAATATACATATAAAATATTAATAAACAATATTATTAATAAATAATCTATGTACAATGTCGCCAAATCGTTAAGACCGCGGCATATTCGGAAATCCAGCTTATTTTTTTTTATAAATATTAATTTTAATAAATTTAAAAATAGTGGTATATTCAAACAGCAAGCAAAGCTGAGCTCCATGCCTCCTTAAGTCTACGATATTATATTTTTGTGCTGACGTTAATGGATTCAGAGAGGTCGCACCCACCTGACCGTGCTCAACAAATACCTACCTACGTACAAAACTACGAGCAAATATTACAATTTTATTACAAAATCGTTTTGTACTTCCTATTGAAGTTTTGTACGAACTCTATTTCACCAATTCCGTTTTATACATTTTTGCTTTCAAATTCCCTAGAGTGCATATAACTACTAATTGAAAAATAATCGGATGATATTTTAGATACAAAATATGAATATTTAGCACTATTCTTTCTTTCCATATCCTATGTTATCATGTATCTATAAATAAAATACCTATAAATATAACATATTATTTTTAACATATTATTTCTAAATAAACTGACAGTTCCGGCCGAAAACTTTCCGACAGCTCGGGAACAAGACCCTGAAAAGGCATCTATAGAGTAATAGTGTTTATTTTACCATCATTGATCTAAAGATTGAACATAGAGAGAGCGGCCATTCAACCAACTGTACCGATGCGACGAGAGATCATTATTGATATGTCGCAGTATGATAGACGTAGTGATAACATTGCTAATTTCCTAGGGTGATTTGAGGTTTTTACGGTGATATTACATACCCGTCCGTGCCTACCACAATCTGTGTAGTAAGCGGATTAAGAATACAAAATGTGACTACCCCATCTCAAACCGTGGATTTCTTAAAAGGCGTCTAAGGAAGTTATCGTATGCAGACAAGAGCACTGCAAGAAATGGAAACTCTGAAACAAACCCTATACCAACCTCTGACCGTGGTATAGTAGGCTGAATTTCCTCCACATTCTTTAGAGACGCCCCGTGCCCAGCAGTAGGACGTTTATGGGTTGAAACGATGCTGTTTGCCTACCCCTGCCATATCCTAACTACACTCGCCATTACCATACCGAGCGTGATCTGCATTGCTAAACTAATATCGACGAATTTCTCTAAAAATATTGTAGTTATAATTTCTGTAATAAAGTTATATTATACCAGGGCCCTGATTCTGGCTCGTCGGATTGTTCCCCGATCGACAACTTTTTCGAATCTTAGAACGACGTATTTTTACAGCTGATGTTATTATATGTTAGAAAATTGTTTGCCGTATGGACAATTCTAAACAGATTAATTTATGACATTTTTCTACATCCATTAATTTTTTTGACATTTTGTTTTTTAACTTTAAATAAACTGATATTTCCGGCCGAAAGTTTTCCGACAGCTCAGAATCAGGGGGCTGGTCTATATATTTAAAGTTACTTATAATGAAAGCTATTATGATAACTAAACAAGTTAGTCAAAGGAGTTGTCGACAAAAGGTAACAGAAGTGGAGTTTGCGGTTTCGTTAAAGCGCTTACTCAACCGGAATTATTATACCGTTCTTAGTGCGGTGTACTTACCTACTGTTTACTTTGTTATCAACTAACTTCTGGGTTTACGGTTCTCGAGATTTCGGTGAACAAACATACATTCTCTTTTATATAAATAGATTATATTATTATTCATATATGGACTGGAATGGACATGGACTGGAATTTTTGGAATCCAGAAAATATTTTAATTTAATTCATGTTGCTTATATACAAATCTTCAGATTACTATGGCTATGGAAGACATAAACCTAAGCATACAATAAACCTAAATTGATTATATTATAGGGTAAACAGCATGCACAATCGAAGCACTAAGCAAGTATACTAATCAAGCATAACGCAGTTCACTGGATACTGTTCACTTTAAGCAAAGCAATTCAAGCCCATGAGACAAAGGCTTACTTTAACCCAATTCTATTAGTTGCCTGTATTTAAACTGCCTAAGGCCTGAATTTAACAAGGCCGGGTTCCTACTCCGTTGTGGTATAGACGCTTTGAGCAATTTGCTAGTGAGCCCCTTGCGGATTCGCCTCACAGATGTTGCCAAGTTTTGAGTTTAAAGGAAAGTGTCCTGATTTTCAAGAATAGAAATATATGCACGTAATCTCAACAGTCGGAAAGCTTCAGTTCGAAAACGAGGTTCATTTACAGGGAAATAGAAAATAGATAGTTTTAATGGTTTTAGCAAAAATTCTCATATTTATCAGTTTTAAAAAATGTTATTTATTCTTCTTTTGTTTTATATAGAATAATTAAAATGTGTCATAATTAATATACTTAATGAGTGTAGGTACAATTGTATATCATCCCGATTTTTCAAAATCTTTCGTCCTAAAACATAAAGGCTGACAATACCAAGAAGATGCACGTCTCAAACAGTCTTAATTGACCGCGTAATAGGGTATATCTTGCGAAACACATTGGACGTGAAATGATCACCACAATTTGACTATTCAGAATTAAATGGACGGTGAAGTTGTTTCAAATTATGTCTGTTTTGACGATAAATGGTTTTGTGATATTTATTTATGAATAATTTCAATTCCTCCCTAAATGCGGCATTATGTTTTTACAAACATATAAAACTTACATATTTTTTATTTGCAACAATCTGTTAATCTGTTTATTGGAAATAAAATATCTCATTACGGTAGACATTCTGAAGAAACTTGCCCAAAAAACTAGCCCAGCATATCAAGATAGTCTTTTGTCGCTAGACTATTGGGCACCTTTTCTTGGACAGAGATTGTGTATATCAAATAAAAAAAGGTAAAAATAATAAATGATTAAAAAAGTAAATCTTACTTACTTCAGTTAGTAGCTTTCTTTATATAAATAAACAATGCAAGTATCAAAAATTGAACTGTAGCAAGTGAACAGTAAACACCGTGCAAGTCATAGCTTTTACAAAATAAACGGTACAAACAAAGCTACGAACAAAATATGTTATAATATCTACACTAACAAAGCGATACTTCGTTCTCCACAGAAACTCGCCCGTTTGTCGTTCACTTCAAATAAAACGCCTTCTATTTTATATTTTACAGGAAATTTATAACGAATTTAGCTCCGCTGTATTTCTTAGAAATCCTTCGTCTTTAGAATTTATTGCTGTTTGTTTATATCATCATATTAATGTACCTGTTCATTTAAGGTTACGGTATGTTAGTAAGAACATTTTTAATGACACATTTTATGAAACGCAGTTTCAGTAATCTATAATCGCCCAAAGTTCTTAAAACATTGCTGTACTTTGAGCATTCAACAGATACAGGAAAGTGGCAGAGATCAAAATATATTATAAGAATGGTTTAGACAGCAATTTTTTCCTATTTTATATATTCATTCATTCATTGGTATAACCACATGTCACAGAACTAAAGTTTTATGTGTCCGACACGGCATATCGCAGCGTTGCGCGTTGATATCGCGAAACCAAAACTTTTGGGCCTTCACCAAAAAAAAATTGCTACCAACAAAATAAATACATTACATTTAACCGTATTCCATAGCAAAACTGGATTATATAAAACATTTTTTATTTTTATTTTATTTACCTGCACCTGCAAAAGTCCTGGGTACGACAAAGTACACTATTTAATTACATGTCGTTGTTACGTCCAGTAACTCGATCAATCACAGCTATCCTAGCTAACTGAACGAATGAACCTGACGAAGGCACGCCATGACCCGTGAAATTGGCACGCTCTCAACTTCACTTACTTAATGTATACCTTAAACTTTATTTACTTACAATTTTAAAACTTGTTGTCGAATGATTTGAAACATGTTTTTGTAGCTGCTATGTGGCACAACGGTTGGTGGTCAGGGATAGATGCCCTGGTTGGGCACCTGGTTGAAATATATCAACCTCAGTCCAGATTTTGAAAATAATAATAGACTTGCCTGCAATAGCAGATGCAAATGCATATGCTATATTACATGGGACTATTGCTGGCGAATTGTGAGTGATCTTACGATGCACTTCTGCCTACCCCTTCGGAGAATAAAACGTGGCGCTATATGACAAATGTATATTTTTGATACTTTTTAAAGACACAGATGTATACGTGTGTACAATTTATTTATTTTATTTTTTTATTAGGGATTAACAAACAGTTACACACTGACGATAATTACAATGAATGCCTTAATTAACTATGATTAAATGTGCACTCACAACGTTATCCACAGAATTACAAAGTTATGACAATTTTTGCATGTTAACATTTAATTGATTGAAGAGTGAAGAAAAAATACACTATGATACTGATATAAATGATAAAAGTCACTGTATGAAGCAAATAATGCTATTATTTTAACTGTTTTATATATTGCGATAGTAGATAGACACAATGATGGTATTTCTTGAAAACGCAACACCCACGTGAACTATATTTTCAAAATATTATGTTTGTTACACTTTTTAGAATCACGAAGAAATATGACACTAAATATTAATAACAGTGGACGTCGTTGGGCTGATATGATGATGATGATGATGATGATGACACTAAATTGCGGCGTTGCCACTCTGTTGTTAATAGTCTAGTTGTTTCTGTAGCGTTCAGAATATAATTAATGGGAAATTGAAATTTCATGTTTAAATTTAATATGTTTCGGGGAAAACGTTCATAAAACAATTATGTTGTAAAATTCACAGTTCACTTAATCAATCGCGATACAAAATACAATGCGGTCAGTAATTACCACTTCAATTAAATTCGATTAAAATTGGTAGTAAAGTACCTACGTAGTTACTTCGACATGCATTTTAATTATGCCTTCAGCTTTCGTCGGTTTTACAAGACCTTTATTCCAAGTTATTCCATAGAATAACTTGGAATAAAGGTCTTACCATAAAGTGTCTTTTAAAATACATTCAAAAAGCGATGGTGGCTAAATGGATGGTGATTTGATTCGACCAGCAGTACCAATGTGGATTACACTTTGTGTAATTTATATGTACTAGTCAAGTGACTTACCATCTGCTAACGGTGAAGGAAAACATCGTGAGGAAACCCACATACCCTAGAAGAAATTCTATGAGTATATTGTAATATAAGTTTCCGATAATATAATGCGTTTCTTCCCCATCTGTCCGCTGAGGAAGCCGCGTGTGGACACTAATCATTTACAAAAAAAAAAACAATTCAATATTCAATATAACACTTCAATATTCTATACTTTTATTTTTTTTTCTTTTCATGTAGGTACACTTACCAAACTTTAATTATATCTAATTATGTTTTTAAAGTTAAAAATAATAATTACTAAATAGGTAGTACATAATATCAATAAAAATAAATTAGGTACTATTATAAATTGAAACTAAATTACTCATAATAAAGAATTAATTGATAATGACAGGTTAACGTAAGCGATTAATTTGTAATTATACCTTTGGCAAACGTAGCTTTGTCATTCAGCCTACTTAAATAGTAAGTAGTGGCTATGTAGGTAAGGAGATACTGCCAATAAATTGTACGAGTTTTAATAAAATAATTTGAAAACCATCTCATCCCGTAGGTGTCGTAAAAGGCGGCTAAGGGAGTCACCTACAGCAGACAAGAGCACTGCGAGAAAAGGAAAATTCAAATCAAACCCTATACCAACCTGTCTAGCTAGCGTGGTATAGTAGGCTAAATTACCTCTACATTCTTTGGAGGAGACACATGCCCAGCAGTGGGACGTTTATGGGTTGAAATGATGACGATGATGATGAATTTGAAAATATTCGAATCGAATCTTTCGCCGATTCATAAAACGGACTGTTCATCCCATGGTATGAATCGCACAACCACCTTCGTTTTCCTTTGACGTTAGCAGATGAAAGTCATAATTCATATTATGACTTTCATCTGCTAATACATAATTTTATTATAATAAACATAGAAATTTAGGATTTATATTGAGAAATTGTAAGGACTTAATTAAGTGTTAAGGTTTTATACAATGCGCTCGTTAGAAGTCACCTTGAGACGACAGCTATAATTTAGAATCCGCATGAGGTTAAATATAGCCTTATGATAGAGAAAATTCAAAACAAATTTACTCGATTTTTATACCTCAAGGAATATGGTGTGTACCCCCTGTACCCGCTAATGTACCCAAGTTTGTTCGTGCTCGGAATGGTCGGGTACGTGCGCCTGAGTGTGCGGCGCGACCTCTCGCTGACGTACGTGTGGCGCGTGCTGCGCGGACAGATACACCACCCAGCCGTGCTGGAGGAGTTGCGCTTGTGCGCACCTACTGATTACGTGGGTAAACGCCGCCGCCCTTCCACAATCTGCCCACCAGTTCCGAGGACGAACCTACTTAAATTTGCCCCTGTGTCGCGCGCTATACCGCTCATTAATATAATAGCTATGGAAGTAACTGTAGCCAGCCGAAATTTGCAGAAGTTGCACAAAGTTGTATTGTAAACAGTGGTATATAGTGGTCTAATACCATTAAGACTAATATTATTATTATTATGTTACATGTAGCTTACAATATCGCTTTGGAATTTTCTGTAAAGGTGTTGAAAATGAGTTTGAATAATAAATAAATAAATAAAACTTCTTAAAATGAAATCCAAACTGGTACTGCATTATTGTATACTTCAAAATTATTTTAATTTATATTTATAATATATTTTAAGCCCCTACAGACGAAGAAGGGCGGCCGTTTCTAACTCTGTAGGGGTTTAAAATATTTTCAAACAGCGCTCAACCTATAAACCGTCAGCTTTTGACTAACTAATAATTTGAGCAATTAATTCTATTATTTATTAAAAGCTATCGCATAAATTCAACTATGAAATTAATGTTGAATGCCGATACCGGTTACTTTGGCGTATTTAAGTACTTGAGAAGTCATTTTAACCGGTACACGTTTACCATCAGTGTTTTAATAGTTTGAGGTTTGTTAATTACTGAAATATTGTAACTTAATATTTTGTTTATATTTTATTTAAAAAAAGTACATATTATTTAAACTATATCTAAATTATTGCTATTTCGAATCTAAGTTACTAGTCGGGACTGAAATGTTTTTGACATACGCGGGACTGAAATCTTGTCCAGAAATTAACATTTTCAACTTTTGATTTTACCAAGTTTGGGACAGTCGACATTTTCATTTGAGCTGCTTACTATTAAGTCTTAAATGTAATTTATTTTTTCTTGGGCTAAATATTTTCATTTCAACTTTACGATGACGGTAGCTTTCCTCGCAGTGTATACAAAAATGGCGTCTGTTAAACTTCTAAAATAAAAAACATTCAAATCCATTGAAAAGTTTTCTTAACAAGAAAAATACATAATGCTTACTGAGGCTTTATTTTCTCCAAAAGAAATTACCTACTCTAAACAGAAAGTACTTAATATTATATTCTCCCTTATCTGTATAAAAAGTTTCAACAATTATAGTATCAAAAAATTCAAACTTCTGGCTAGTTATAAAAAGTAAATCTCGCAATCTAAAGATATGCACAGACTGGCGCGGACTAAAACGTCGTATTCTCTCTGCGGCCTCTGAGATCCTATTAAGAATTTCGACATCGACTTACTTGACAATGATATCAACTTCGATTAAGTCGATACCGAAATTCAAAGTAAGTATTTCTGTGTTTCGAAGTTTTGTGGCAGGCGGCGTATAGATCGCTCAACTTGACTCACTCGTAAATTAATATTACACAAATTATAATAAAGTGAAGGTTCATGGAAACAATCCTGTTACTCTACACCTACGGATTTACCCCGGATAAAAAGTTGAGTAACCCATTAATGTAACTTCAATATAATTATCTTGTTATACTCCTAAATTTATAACTCTAACCCGTGTTTGACAGCGTGTACCGCAGTCTGTACTAGTCTTTAGACATTTTCAACTTTCCACAACAAAATAAAACATAAAGTAATCTTTGTTAAAGTTGGTAATGTACTTTGAAACTTAACTACTTACCGTGTAATTTCCTTTTTCTTGAGCATTCAACGAAAGGGTCCGAAT
Source organism: Laspeyria flexula (assembly GCA_905147015.1). Classification (NCBI taxonomy): domain Eukaryota; kingdom Metazoa; phylum Arthropoda; class Insecta; order Lepidoptera; family Erebidae; genus Laspeyria; species Laspeyria flexula. Next base: position 1,172,128 of record LR989964.1, on the reverse strand, counting down.
TGCAGAGTCGATGACCATTCACTCCTTATTAATGTTATGTACCTACCTAACTTTGTTTTCTGTTCTGGTACCTACCCTATTTTGATAAGGTGTAACAGTATTGCAATTTTATAGTTCATAGGCATTTTTGGTTAAAATATTATCCAAAATTTTTCGAATTCTAATTTTTCGCATTGCACATGGTATCTTGAATAGATACTATCGATATTATTGTCGTTAAAATATTTTAAAATACCTATTACAAATTAATACCAGATTTAAGGCTCTTTCCACATGACCCTGTCACGATCGTCAGCATTAAACAGTGCGAAGTTCTAGCGCAGTACCATGACGTGGTGGTAACTTAAACATATAAGCCGACGCCGCAACTACACTGGTTGTTGCATTTTTAGAGTGCTATTGTATCAGATATCTGTAGTAAATCAGTTTTCGATACTGAGAGAGATCTACTTACACCCATTATATATTTTTTTCAATTAGCCTTCTGAACGCCAACGTATGTTGAAACTCCAACAAACGTTGGCGTAAAATACAAAATAAAGATATATTACTTTTATGTGTTTTATTACTAAATCTTAAAACTGAATTTCATGGCTTAGCCAGAGTACGGAGATGCCGTTATAGCGGGGAGTTAAAAAGGTTAAGGGAAATTTGCCGTTGATGCGTGTATTTAATTAAACCAGCCCGGGAATCCTGTCGTTACAACTGTCACCCGATCACCGAAATGCGAGTAGACATCTAATATTTGAAAGACGTGGTATTACCTAGTAGATAGCATCAACCTTTCAACAAATATGTGGGCGACATTACAAAAGTTTGGTCTGAAGCATTGTGACCTGCAGACGACGTTGTGGAACGTCGCTGTGATGCTGAGGGCACTCGCGCTCAAAATTGATCCCAGGAATAAGACACGTAAGTTAATGTTTGTTCTAAATAAATAAATAGAATATTCTTTACTACTAAAAACCACGCATTACCTAAAACACCAACCAATTTAATGAGACCGGCACTGTAACTCCATAACACAAGCTACTCAGTAGCCGACCAAGAAGATACTCATACAATACTCTACCCTCCAATGTCTACGACACAACTACGGCACAGAATCTAGGGGTTTACGACAAATCGACTTAAAAGCCCGCGACCATCATCGGCGCAATTCGATCGAAGCTTCAGGCAAAAATGGAAGTGATATTATGAAGAATCGAATGACGTTATTGTGGTACGCCAGCCCGAAAATAGATCAAATGTCGTAGTCACGAACACGCTGATTGAATGATTTTATTTTAATTTCTTACATTTTGTATTTTGTTGTACTACTAACATAACCTAACCTAGGAAGAGGAGGAGAGCCGAGCCCAGCAGTTGTACATTAATAGGTCGCTGATGATGATAATATGAACAATAAGTGTATGTATGTGTATGTGTAATGAAGTAACACAACAAGTAGAAGTAAGTAAGTGACTTAAAAAATCTCACCTGGTTCTGATGCATGAGTATAATTAGACATTTCTTTAATTATAAAATGTTCATCACCGACTAAATAACTGCTCGTAGTAGGTACATATGCAGCGCAACGTTTTTTTTTTAAACCAACACCAATAGTGCACATTGTCCACTTTTTTGTTTTGCTGCATTATAAATTCACTTTTCCCGTTACAGGAACTCCTTCGTCGATAAGAACTCATTTTGTATACAATAAGTGTTGTCACACACCAGCACGTCAAGCGGAATGAAAAATGTATTGGAATCTAAAAACTAATTGACTTGGGGGTAGTTCAACAAAATACAAAAGTTTAATAAATTAAAATCAACCTTCAATGCTCAAAAGAATTTACTATTCGGAACATTGAATTTCGATACTAGACTTTGGAACCAATCCATGTCCAATTTCCACTAAAAGGTATTTCAAGGTTAAAAAAAATAACCACGAAGACTGAGCCGGGAACTTCGCTCAGCCATCTAACCTAACCTATCTATTTCGGATCCGCTCAAAACATTGTTTGGTGACAGATCTATCATTTCGGTGATAGATCTACTATTTTGGGTACGAATCTATTTTTAAAGATACACATTTTCATAAATTAAATTAAATTTAAATGACTAGGCTAGGCAAGTGGTTAAACGTTGTTGATTCAAGTCAGTTGCCTAGCCATTTAATTGAATGGTAAATGTCGCTTAGGCAGTGAGTTGAACGCCGCCGTTTAGTAAAACGGCTAGGCAATTAATTTAATGGCTGACTTAACCAGTTGGCTCTGTCATATACATTACTATTAGTCTACTTTTATATACATTACTATTTTTAATAAACAAGCCTGTTACTTGGTCTGCTTTCAGCAATCTCCGTGCTGACTTACATCATCGGCTTGTTGATATCTCTGGGCTATTTCTTCGTGTACCTGGTGTCTATGACTTGGTTCGTGTTTGTGAGGTGTCGGGAGACGGGAGACCTTCTGGGCGCTCTCATCATCTTGTCTCTTGGCATCTCCAGCGAGATCGGCACTGTCAAGCTTGTGTGCATGTTTGTAAATATGTAAGTGGGTCATTTGTTACTTTGGTAAATCCCAGTAAGAGGCACAACGAATATTTTCAAATTGAGCAGAGCAACTACTGCCGTATTCTGTTGGGCACCTTTACCAAATAGAAAACGGCAAACATTTTGTCGTATTTGTGTTTTGTTGTCGAAGTCCAATGAAAGTTTAGCAAGGAAAATACATAAAACGGCATTTTATTTTCCAAACAAACCGTTTAGCCATCAACAGCTTTTAGAATAAAGCCCAGCAGTGAGACGTTTATGGGTTGAAATGATGAATGATGAATGAACAAATATCGTATTTTTGCAGCGGTAACATTAAACAGATGGTATCAGATGCATTAGATATCGACACTGCCGTGGTACCAGGCAGTAGGTTCTCCAACAACTTAATGGTGACGCTTAGAGAGGTGAAGAAACGAGCTCTGATCTTCTGGATCGTGATCATTGGTAACGGTGTGTTGTACTTCGTCAAGCCTATCCTGTTGCCCGGCAGACACTTCATGGAGGATAGGTTTATACTGTACGGTGAGTAAATACACAGAACAGAGGTAGGCTTTTGGTGAGTAAATAATTAATAATAATAAAATAATAATATTCTACCACATTCACACAGTGCCATCTAGTCCCAAAATAAGCAATTATATTTGCTTGTGTTATGGATACTAAACACGTTTTTTTTTGTAAATAGATACATATTATAGATAAATTACACCCAGACACACAACAAACCTTTATGCTCATCATCAGTCCTGGATGGGGATCAAACCCACGACCTCCGGCTTAGCAGTCAGGGTCACTAACCACTAGACCAACAGGCCAGTCATTAGACAATTGCTGTCTCATAGAGGTATTGACTTTCACCGTAGTGTAGCGGTTAAGGTGGACGCCACACCACTAAAATCGCCGTACGAAGTACGTGGGTTCGATTTTCACACGAGACAAATATTTGTGTGATTCATAGATATTTGCTTCGATTCTGGGTCTACTGTGTTCATTAATAGTATGTTTGTAAAGTTGACACAGGAATTCGGAATAAAAAAATGAAAATTGCTCAGAACGAGTAGGAATGTCCCTTTGTTCCCTCTAGTACCACCAAAATGTACCAACGGTGGTACTAGCGGGTAATCTCGTTCTCTATAGTACCACCATGTATATTAATTAATATTTGTGGTACTAGTGAGACTGTTTGTTCACAATTGTACCACCGAGCAATACGCTAATAGAACATTTGAAATAGCTGAAGATAGCTACTAAATTGCTTTTATTGTGTGCCATTTTAAGTTAAATCGACAAGGTGCAAAAATGCCTTTACAAAACTAACTGTACTTACAAAGGTTTTGATATAGTACAAAGGACACACATTCTTACCGAATGCAGGGCCCTGATTCTGACTCATCGGATTGCTCTCGGATTGTAAACTTTTTCGAATCTTAGAACGATGTATTTTTACAGCTTATGTTATTAAGTGTTAGAAATTAGTTTACCGTATAGAAAATTAAAAACTGATTAATATAGGATTTTTTCTACATCCATCTATTTTCTTAACATTCTGTTTTTTAACTTTAAATAAACTGACAGTTCTGGCCGAAAATATTCCGACAGCTCTTAAACAGGGGGCAGATGCGTATTTAAAATACGCAGTCTTTAAACGCATAATTCGCAACAGCTCCTCTTAATCTTGTCAGTGGAATTGTCTTTAGGAAAATTGGCTCAACATTTGTTTTGTACCCTACGACGTTCACAAGTAAGTGTACTACAGGTTAATAGATACCTATTATCCTAAGCAAATCGCAATCCTATGGCAAAACATAATATTGCTAAATACAAAACACTAGGCCCTCATTTTTAACTCTTTCAAACAAATTTCGCTAAGAAAATAAAATGTTTGGTGAAAGACAACAAAAATACATAGTCCCTAAATTGTTCAATAACCTCTTCCTTTAGTAATAAACAATGTGGCTTATGCTAAAGTGATAAATAGGTTAAATAGGCCCAGATTCATAGACCGCACTGTAAAGGATTCCCTTATGTTGTTATGTAGTGAACTGTATAAACTAAACGGCTTCTTTCTATCAGCGTACAAATTTATTCTTTTTAGTTTCGAAAAGGTAATTATACAAATTTAAGGATCAACTGTTCCGGACGAGGTGTGTACAAAGAGTCAGATAGCGACGCGGAGTGACGTCATCGCGACCGAAGAGCCCCCGGCGTCGCGTCGTCGCGCGCTCTGTGACGTGGGCCGCATGACGAGTATGCCGACGATAGACCGCGCGGCGCTCGGCGTTGTTGGGTTCAATTCCCAACAGCACTTTGACTTTACTTTGAGGGAAAGATCAACTTTCAACCAAAAGTATAAGTTTCATAGTGATTAATAAAACATTAAGTTCTTCATGGTTTAATTACCTATACGATTGCTTCTGATACCTTTTCTCTATATTTCTTTAGTTCTAAATTTAACAAATACGGTTTCTTAGTTGTTTATCAGTGAAGAGGTACACAGGTGACAAGGTCATATGTGAATTTACTAAGCTGATGGGTCACTAACACTAAAAGGTTGATCTTTTCACAAAAAAATAAAACAAAATTTTACCATTTATGTATTGTAAACAATTAATTAATAAAAAGCATCATTAGTGTACGCGATAGTTATAATAATATAAAAAAAATCAAACAAAAACAACACACTATTCGCAACACTACATTATCAGGTCACATATACATTATATACACAGAATACATGCTACGATCGACATTCGATCGTATTATGTTCACATAGATTAACGTCGCGTCGTCAGCCGCGCGGCCAATTGCCGCACGGAAATTACGTTGCCGCTTCGATGAACGGCGCGAGCCGGCAACCTCGCATTCCGCAAACCGCTCGCGTCACTCTCCGCGCCCGACCGCAGTAGTCGCCGTGTTCACAGTTCAACAATACGTTACACAGTACACTGTCATATCACGCCGAGTTTTTGAATCCAAAATGTTCGATACAGACAGATTTATATTAGAAATTAGGCAGAGAGAATGTCTATGGAACAAGAAACACCTAGATTATGGTAGCGTACTGCAAAGAAGAGCTAACTGGGAAGAAATTGGCGCGATTGTGTTCAATGATTGGAGTAATTCCAGGTCTTACAACAAAGATGAAAAAGGTAAGTTTATTTATCATTATTCACAATTATTTAAGAAGAAAAACAAAACATACCCCAATTGCATTAACTTGCTATCTCTTTCACTTCGTCTCATTGTTTGGTCTTCTATTTAAATTATTGTTTACTGACTAGACTAGGTATAGGTAAATTACAGGGAAACTGAACTTTAAACGCCATTTATTATGATATAAAATAATATAACTGTATTTAGGTATATACTTAAATTGCAGCAAACAAATATTATCCTTAATTGTTACGCTACATTATAACAAAAACATTTAGTCAAGGTCTTCTGTTTCACTCCATTTAACCTATCTCTGTTCTGTGATTTGACTAAGTACCTATTTTATACCGCTCCGTACAATTTACAAATAAATACAGTCAAAAAGAATGAAACTGTCTGTAAACCAGACACAAAATTTATCCGCTTCCGTAGGGGAGTTATAGGAACCATCACGGCGGCGGAGCGGACGGAACGCAAATGACTCGTTCAAAATAACTGATTATGTATATATTCATTCAGATTTTTTCCAGAGATTATAATAGTGCTTTTAATAATCCATAATTATTATAATAATCAAACACCATTAAATTAACAATATTTCAAATAACTGATACAATAATACTGTAAGTAAAGTATACTTAAATTAGGTGCCGCCTTCCGTTCCGCCACGTAGTTGAATTAAATAATTAAAAGAATTATTTTGTTAAGATTACGTTTTGTTTTGTTCCAGTTTTACAAATGACGAAAAAATGGAGAAACATAAGAGACTATTACATAAAAGAGACAAAGAAGTTGGAGAAGGAATTGTCCTATCCAACGGGCAATAAAATTAAGAAAAGATCAAGTAACTACTTCTATTCCTTATCATTTTTAGATCGCAAAAACAGAGATAAAGATACTGAAGAACAAGAAGCCAATTATTCTGACAATGACATTGAATCGAACAGTTCAAATAACGATACACAAATGCAAGAAGTACTAGAAGAAATGCCTGAAGTTGTGCAAGAAGAGGAAGAGGAGGTAGAAGAAAAAGATGAGATATTGGAAGAAAAAGTGATAGAAATTAAGCAAGAACCACCAGAAGTAAAAACGCCTGCTCGACGACGCCCGTCAAAGAGAACAATGACGGCATTTCAAAAACAACTACTTTCTACTTTAAAGAAAAGGAAAGAGGGGGACACCAATACGACAGCAATTAAAAACTTTTTTATGTCATTAATACCTGACGTTGAAATGTTAGACGATCAACAATATATGAGTTTCCGTATCGGTGTGCTTAATTTGTTAAATAATATTAAGTTTGCAAATAATGCCAATGAAAGTTGGGTGATTTCTACTCTATCTGATAATGGTGTTGAGTAAAGTATTTCAAGATATTTTTCGCTGAAGTGGTATGCAGAGGTGCATTAAATCCACGTGTAGTTACGAGTATTATTAAAGATTTATGAATAGGTGCAGAATAAGAATACAAATTATTCTGAACGTAGAGTGCAGAATAATTGTTAATTTTGTTAGTCAAAGTCAGGTTTCATGTAAATTTACGCAAATGATTGTCACATACATAGATATCAAATTTTATCATTCATCATCATATTAGCCCAGTAACGTCTACTGCTGGACATAGGCCATTTATTTCATTATGATTAATGAATTCTATTTGTTTTGTAATAAATAAATTATATTCTATTATATTTATTTTATACTATTACATTTTTATTTTTAAAAGATAATTCCCTCACTCTGAAACACGTCCTGCGTCGCGGGGGACTTTACAAGCAGACACAAAGTACAGCCAGACTCGAAACAAATTTCTATGAAACAAACAAATATTTGGCTCATATGGGAATCGAACCCACAAGGTTCGAGGCTGCGTGCGCCGTGGTGACAGTAAAAACAAACTTTGGAAATAACTTTTCCAAAGTTTGTAAACACCTTACTCTAAGCTATGGACACACGACTTCATCACCACTTCACGTTTTATATTGTCTCTGTTTTGGTGAATCCAGTAGAAACATCTAGTTATTTTATTTTATTTTTATTTTATTAAATAGGTACAGTAACAGATAACAGATTAACAATTACACAAATGTTAGTATCAGTACACATTATTACAAATCTGAGATCCAATTATAACTATACACAACATTATTAAAAAACTGTTACACTAGCTTCTGTTTTATAGAGTACGCAGAAAGAAGAAAATGCTGACACATTGCTTATATATATAATACTAAGTATAAATAATTAGATTTTCCTATATAAGAATACAATATTAAGTATACAATATAAGAATACAATATTATGAATATCATACATCATACTTCGAAATGTCAGAGTAAAAACTAACATGTTATACAGACGACCTAAGCCATAATAACGTTGTGTTGTATTCCTGCTCGTAATGGTATCCAGAGCTCATTGGGGAGGGAAGGTGTTTGAAGGTATGACGCTCTTAACAAGAGCGTATTTACAAACAGAGTGACAACGTCGCAATTTAGTGACTCATATTTCGAGGTTATTTTAAAAATATGTTTGCTACAGTTTTCTCATCAGGCAAGCCCAGCAGTGGGACATTGATGGGATGATGATCTTGTTTGTTACCGTCGAGGTATAAAAAATCTTATTAGCAAAGAGGCGTTAACAAAACTGTATTTTTTATTTACAGGACTTGAACCAATGTTACAAACACCAAACTACCAAATAGCTTTCTCTCTGATGACCGCGGGAGTGATCTTCACGTGCTATCTACCTGCGAACATATCTGCTCTCCTCATAGTGATCTCAGGCTACATCGAGGCTCAAATGTTAGCTCTCACCGAAGAACTCACGTGTCTTTGGGATGACGCCGAACAACATTATCATAAATCAAAACCAACCACTACTATCGTAGCAGAACACGAACCACAAGATATTAAAAACAAAATAATTAATGAATATATATCTATACATATCAAGGACATAATAAGAATTCATGGAAAAAACATACGTCTTTTGCATCAAGTGGAATTAGTGTTCACGACTGCTATTGGCTTAGAATTTTTCTTACTAGGATTAGCACTAATAGTCGAATTACTTGGAGGTTTAGAAAATACATGGATTGACATGCCATTTGCGCTGATGCAAGTTGGAATGGACTGTTTTACAGGACAAAGGATAATGGACGCCAGTATGAAATTTGAGAAAGCAGTTTACGAATGTCAATGGGAGAACTACGACAGGTCTAATATGAAAATAATACAGATAATGCTTCAAAGTTCGCAGAAGACGATGACATTGTCCGCCGGTGGTATAGCCGTGCTCAATTTTAGCTGCTTGATGCAAGTCAACAGGTCGATATACTCGGCGTACACCACGCTCAGATCAACAATGAAGTAAACACAGATTAAATACAAAAAATAGATTAAATTAAAACTTAATAAAAATATTGTACGTCTTTAATTTACTGAAAATATACAAGTACAAGTGAAAATTCATATATCAAACATATTTCAATTTTTGACTATCCTTGGCGAAGCGGTATTTTTTTTTCATTTATTTCTGGATAGCATAGATCCAATAGATAAATGTTTTATAGACTATCATGTAAGTAATGATTTTAATTCAGCGTCGTGTTACGCGGATCCATGCAATCATTCAATCATTGTGGAGGTCGCCTGGCTGCATGGCCGTGCCGAGTAACATGGGTATTCCCGAAAAAAAAAAAAAAAATTGTATGATAGGTCATAATATTTTAATAACATATTTTTTTAAATATCTTCTATAGACATTCTCCGAGTTGGTGGCGGCAGAAGAACGCTAAGCACTGTTTCTTTAAGAAATCGATACTTAACCCAATTCGACTTCACTGTAATACTCAAAAGCGTTCTGAAAATCACAGATAACACCTATTTTGCCTACCTATGTAAAGTCAATGTTTTTTATTTCATTTTAGTCATCATATACATAATACTCGTGACCATCATAAAAAAAAAACAAAAAAAGGTGTCAGTTCTTATTTAATTAACCACGTTTGTAAGAGAGATTCGATGCGGGCAGCACAAAATCGCTCGCTGTGGCGGAAACTGGGAGGTGATGATGTGGAAAGGTGAGGCATATGTTCAACAGTGGACGTCATTAGGCTGATATGATGATGATGATTATATTATTATTATGATGATGAAACCTATGACTAGACAGTAATTCAATGTTGCACTATGAACATATTTTTGTCCTAACAATGATGATTTTGGGAATTAGATAAAAATTTGATATGATTAAAAATTAATATACCTAATTAAAGCATTTTTTAAACCACCGATCTCAAAGTTGTATACGCAGAATAAGTGTTAAGGTAAAGGCACCTATTACGGAGGTATTTCGCAACATTTGAAAGTAAGAAACAAAAATAATAAGCATTTCTAAGCATTTTTAAAGGTGCAAACAAATTTTATCGTCAAAAGTGGAATTTATATTTTGAATTGCTGTTGAGCCTATGTTACTTTTCATCATATTTCTTATTTTAAAAAAATATTTAAATAGTCGGGTCGATTTTCCCTAATACGGAGGTAAAATTTTGGTCAGAGCCTATTACGGCGGTAGACGGCTCCTAATACGGAGGGTCAGAAATTATATTCATTTAAGTTCCGTACAAATAAAATTTATTAAATGATATAAATGTTTCATTCAGTTTTCATAAAATTTACAAATATAGTATAACCGAGCATTCACACACGCGTTTTAAAAAGAGTTTCAGGTTATTAAAATAAGGTTGATTTTTCTTTTTACGTTCAGTCAAATATGAGATAGTAAACCTACATAACTGATGGCATATAAGTAATATCAGTGCCTCAAGCTTTTAAAATGTATATAGATTTTACATTTTGAAATTGGTACATGGTTACAAAATGATTACATTTTCCAAGTTTTAGTAGGGATCCCTAAATATTTTTAGAAATAAATATAAGTAGCCTATGTTATAAATACTCGGTAAAGACGTATCTTTCAAACGGTTAAAGAAAATCAGTTTTAAATCAGTCTCGTAGTTTTGAGTTAAAATGAAGAAACAAAAAAAAAACAAACAAATGTTACATATTAAGTAGTAATTCCAAGTTAATAGAAAGCTTGTAAAAGTAACATAAATTTAAAAGTTTTTATCGCTTCTGGTTTTATCAAAAAAACATGCATAAGTACCTATCAAATAAGAATCCACAAAAATAAATAATACTATTTATTTATTTACGAAACCCTAAAACTTGTAATTTTATGTTCCATGATGAATAGGGCCGTAATAGGAGATCATAGAACCTAACACAGAGTTACCTGGAAATAACTACCACCGTAATAGGAAAACTACTCGTGTTTTTAATAATCCTAATTCTGACCGTTAAAAATTTCGATAAACAAAAGAGTGTAAATGCTTAATCAAAAGATAACAGTTTTTTGGTTCAGATGTGTAAAACTCAGCCAACAGTTATACAAAATAAATGATTTGTGATAAATTAAAATACACCTTCCTATTTTTACCCCTTCTAAGAAACCAACATTTTGTACTCAACAGTTTTCATATTTAACCAGATTTCTAATTAAAAACACATACCGCAGAATATGGTTTCTAATTTATGAGATTAATAATTATTTCAACTAAACTTGGAACTAAGTCAATAAGTTAATAATTTGAAAGTTATAAACAATTAAACATGCCCAGTACTTTTCCTATTTCGGAGTTATACCACCGAATTAGGATTAATCTATAAAATTCGTATCCTATCACGGCGGTGTTTTATTTCTTATTTTTTGGGTATAAAACAAGTTGCAAATATAAAACAAGCTATTTAAATAGTTAGTGTAATAGTAAGAAAATGCTATAAATAACACATAAACAAACTTGAACGGCTTATTAATACGAAAAACTTAGTTTCTAAATATTAGTGTACTTAGTTTTGTCGTTCCGCGTTTGTATGGAAACCCCTCTCACGTCGATGCCGTTACACAAACTGATTGATCTTGTTGTGTTGTCAATGTGCTATACTTGCAAACTTCAGTTATGTCATGAAGTAATAAATTTAGAATAAGTAGGTCCCGTTTTGGTGTACTTAAACTAAGAAAGACAGGAATAAAACTCGAAAATAGAAATACCACCGTAATAGGAGCCGATTTTGACTACCTCCGTAATAGGTGCCTTTACCTTAGTTATTATTGACATGAAACAGGTGAAACTTAACGTCGCCATACCTCCTGCTGATAACGCCATAGTCTTCTGAGAATTCTGCAGTATCACCAACACGATCTTTCTGTTTGACTTGTTGAACATCTCCCAATTGCAAGCGTATACCGCTCTATCAAAAGCTTCGTTCGAATCTATTAATTTCTGACTTAAATAACAATCTACGCCCAACAGTAACAATGTGAATGGTAGCTGCAACACCGTATTCTCTAAACCACCTAATAATTCTCCTATCAAACCTATGATTAATAATCCAAAAACGATAACGTTGAGACCACTCAGTAACTCCTCGATTTCACTTAAAAGACTTCTAGTTGTTGCATGTGTTTTAATTATATTTACTAAACGTTCTTTAACCCTTTCCACTCTGAGGGTACTTCTAAGTACCGGTTGCTTTTTTGTTAAATATATTTCATCGGGATACTCTCAGCTATTAGATTCACTGGTGATCCTTTTAAGTATTAGTTTCGTAAGCCAATCAGCGCGCTCAAATCGGCGGTACTTGATAAACAGCCAATCAATTTGAACTACAAGTCACAACCTGTCAGCTGTTCGTGCGTTCGTAAATGAAGAATGTTCAAAAAAGTTTTAAAAATAGAATAACAAAGGTAAGTGTTATTGTTTTTGTTTATTTAGCAACTTTATGCAATAAATTTGATAAATCGTTAGTTGTATTGTTTATTTTTATATAATTATTTGCTCAAAATTTAGTAAAACCATTGAGGACTAGAAAGTACCGTCAGTAGCTATTTGTATCAAAATGTTATGCATGTAGTAGTGAATCTACTCTATGTTTGTGGGTAGAATTGTACTTAGTTACTTTGAAATATACTATAAAATTGTTATTTTATTTGTTGTGTTTCAGTAGTTGTTATCGCAATGGATATTTAAAAAAAATTACGCACTTATTGAGGCCCAATTGATGGAAGATCTGCCAGAGTGTGTCTGAAGTCGATTATTCGTATGGTGAAGCTGAGAACAATATTCAACTACCCACACCGTGTGGGTTTGATGAAATATTTGAAAGTACTCTGGAAAGGATTTTAGAAGAAACTCACCCCGTATCACCAGGCAATGAAAAATTACGATCGGTATCTACAGAACAGGCACTATTTTGCCAGAGTTCCTAATAATGTGATACACGTAATGACTGACGGTACTTATAAGTCTAGGTCTTAGAATATGTACTTTTAGGTATAATAAAAATCTGAAAAAATTCTGTATGTTCTATTTTACCGACCCTATTAATATTCTGTACAAAAATTTTAAAAAATCTTCGAAAATCACTAGTCCGTTAGGAAAGGGTTAACGTAACTGTTTAGTATTTCATATTCTGTGAGTCCAGTGTTATTTCTTGTATTAGGATTGGTGTCAAATTCGTTGTTTTCCTCGTTTTTGTAATCATTGAAAGCGTCATCCCATAGATGTGTCATTTCAACGCCGAGGGAGAGCATTTGTGCTTCATTGTATCCTAATATAAGAGTTAACAAGCATGTAACGTTAGCCACTAAGTAACAAATGAATACTACTGATAGTATGCAGATTAAAGTTGCGATCTCGTAGTTTGGTGATTCCAGCACCGGTTCTAGACCTGAAACACAAAAAGTTTAAATAAAAACTAGCCGCATTTTTTAAAAGATGGTTACGTGAGAACTGTTTATTGTGACAATAAATCTATCTATCAGATCTGATAAGTTTGAAATAAAAGATCATGATGCCACCAAAGTCCACCAGACTGTCACCGTGGCGCAGTGGTTAAGGTGGTCGCCTCGCCACTACATCGTCGTGCTGGGTGACGTGGGTTCGATTCCCACACGAGACAAATATTTGTGTAACTCATAGATATTTGTTTCGAGTCTGGGTGTACTTAGTGTCCGTTAGTTGCATGTTTGTAAAGCGACACAGGGCTTGTTACCTAGTGCGGGTGCTGTTTTAAAAAAAAAAAAAAAAAAGTGATGCTAAGTGAATTTGACATAAAAATATGTCTGAAACATAGAAAAGAACATAGTACATTGACTCGACGATCAAATATAGGTACATTTTGATTTAATCTATAATATTATAGAATTATAGGTTATTACCAACCGTAAATAGCATAAGAGTCCACAAAAAGATGGCGTCCTGGTGTGACAAGTGGTTTCGAAACGAACACCACAGAGTTTACCATCAGCACCAACCAGTACACAATACCTCGTCTCTTCACGTACCTCAAACTCTTCAGCATGTTCGAGGAGTATCTACTACCTTTAGGTACGCTTGCGTCGAAGGCTAGGTACTTATTCATAAGTTCTTTCATTTGGTCTCTGAAAATTTGTGATGTTTTTATATAAAAACAAATGCCTAAATTTGTTGCCAAGCGCTAAATAAGAGAACAGCTGGACTAATTTGACTCATTATTTTCTTTTTAAAAAAAGTCCTTGAAGTCCTGAATATATTGATTCGAACGTAAACAACTAGTTATTTTAAAAATAATAACTGACCAGCTGATCGACATCGGTCCACTTGGTTGGTATAGTCTGACAGACTATTCCTGCAGACTGGACCTAAACGCTATCGTATTGTTAAAATGTCATATTTAATAGCATGTGCAGCACTAACGCCCTCCTTGATACGTCTTGCATGACTGCACGAAAAAGGTTGGTAAGTCCTATCGGGTAACTTCATGTTGCCGACTGCATTAAGGTGGTATTTTTATAGAGCTGCTATTACATTCTTTTTCATTTAAAAAAAAAGAGTCTCACAAAGAATAGCAGCTCTATAAATATACCACCTTGACGCAGTCGGCAACATGAAGTTACCCGATTGAAGTGGTACCGGAGAGGCCGAGATAACCGTTGCTGATTGGGATAATACAGATACCTACATAAAACGTAAACAGTTAACAATTGATCTCACCTGTAAAACATCATATAATAAAACTTGATGATGCTAATCGCACTGGTAACAAATAGAGAGAAGGATATAAACTTGTCAGTCAAATTGGCCAAATCCCCATCACGCAAAAATAAGAACCAGTAACCAGAGATTATATACGAATATACGTAGAGAATCGACAGTAAGGCTGTCAGTATTATGTTTCGTATGGGTATACCTGGAATGGAATTGTGTATTTCAAACAATTATTCCAATAAATCAAACATTCCGTCAATATTCTTTATTGAAATAACACAAAAAATACTTACGCTCATTATTCCTTCCATCAATATTGAGAGAAAGTATTCTAAGCATCGTAGACACATTGGACAACATCGTCGGCAAGTCACAATATTCCAGACCAAACTTTCTTACATCCTTCCACATGATTATTTCTACTAACTCTCTAATTACAAACCTAGTAAAAGTGTAATATACTAAACGATCAATAGTATATTACACTACTCGGTGTTCAGGAGGTGCCTGAAAGCGCTCATGGATGACGACAAAACTGTGTTCTCTTAGCATTAATTTAACAATGCGAAGAAAACACAACCAAGCCGCCACCTACTGAAAAGGAAAAGGGAAATAGGGAGGAAAGGGGAAAGAGGGAGGAAAACGGAAACAGGGAGTAAAAGGAAAATAGGGAGGTAAAGGGAAATAGAGAGGAAAAGTAAAATAAATGGGATTGAGAGGAGGAATTGGGCCTCCAGCGGTCCACATCGTAGGCGCTACTACCTAGCTTGAAAATTTGTATGAAACCTGGAATTCGGGCATAGGTTCCCCTTCCCTCGGTTTTAAA
This sequence comes from Laspeyria flexula, assembly GCA_905147015.1. NCBI lineage: Eukaryota > Metazoa > Arthropoda > Insecta > Lepidoptera > Erebidae > Laspeyria > Laspeyria flexula. The sequence continues at coordinate 1,156,519 of LR989964.1, read as the reverse complement.
AAATTGTTCTACGTCCTAAATACTTAAAACTTTACAAAGTATCTACTTATTATCTACACTAAGCCCAAAATCCTCTTTTAAAAAGTTAAAGTACAAAGTCACAACCAAAACCAAGTTAAAGTGAATTCAAAACAATACTTAGTGTACGGTAATAAAATGTATCTATTAAATGTATGTAGAATTAACGTCTTTCGAGTAGGTACAGCATTCAATAATATAATTAAAATAAATTCCAACTTAATTAGCCCTACTGACTAATTAAGTTGGAATTTAATATATATAAGGAGATATAGACAAGAACTTGGGCGAGAATATTTTTATAATTTTTTCTTCTATAAGAAAGTTAATTAATAAATTCATTTTGAATCATAAGTCCACCACAATTTACAATATTAGCTTGTATGCCTAAAACTCATAAAACATACAAAAAAAATTGTAAATGCAAGGATAAGTAGTTGTTCTGTTTGACTAACCACAGTTGAACCATTTAGCAAGTAATAAAGAACCACACAAAGAATTTAAAACAAAAGATAACTACATCGTCAACTAACTAAATGCTCCATAATTTAGGCCTTCTTATGCCATAGGATTGAAAATATCAGCCAACAACGCTCCGACTATTAACCGTCGGCTTGCTAATAACTAATAATTTTAAGCAATTAATGCAATTAGTTAAATTATAGTCATATTAAAAGTTTTTTTCTATAAAAAAGTGCCAATTTATGTATAAAAAATAATGTCGCTCACGGGCGTAGGTTACTTTAGATCATTTCTTTGAGAAGTAAGTACAGCCTGCACATATTTACTTATACTGTTTGAACATATTTGTAAAGTTTTTTTATACTTGAGAACTGTGATTTCATTATTTATTTATATTTCACAGATTTTATTGGACAAAATGTTTTAACTATTTATAGACAATTGGGTGACTCAAAGTTAATCCTAAAAATACGCGACTGACAGAAAGTGATTATTTTAATTACATATTAATTGTTATATCTACTTTTTTAACTACTTGCGTTTTAGTATCTATTTAATTATTCAAATTATTTGCTTAAAAATTACAAACACCCAAAATTTCACAATTTCTCTCGCTGTGGCTAATATTTGGTGAGGCCTATGTCCAGTAGTGGACATCATGGGGCTAATTTGATGATGAGATTCTACAACATTTGATTTGGCTTGTAAATTTAAATAAATAAAAATGAATATATCGGTAACAATAAATATTGAGAGTCCCTAGGTCGAAACATTAGGTGCAAACCAAAATATACAATCGTTTAACAAAGGCCCTTCATTATCAATAGCTGCAGCAGCAGCGACAGCAGAACCAGCTGAACTTGGAACATGTGGCCCAAGAGTGTCGATACACAAAAGGCCTATTCCAAAATAATAATGACAATACCATCAGGTCTCTTCCTATTGCCACGTGTCAAGATATTAGATTCACATGAAGCTTGACACCGCCGGTGTTACAGCTAATGTGTAGCTGGAACACCGGCGGTGACAAGAGTCTTGGCAGATAATGTCATTATCATTTTCATGTTCAGTTTTCAGTTTATATAGTATATTAATTTAGTGATATAGAGAGATAGTGAAACGATTATGTGGACAGATGTAAGAAAGTTTGGTTTGGAATATTGTGACTTGCCGACGATGTTGTCCAATGTGTCTGCAATGCTCAGAATACTTTCTCTCAATATTGATGGAAGGAATAATGAGCGTAAGTATATTCTGATTAATTTTAATAAAGATTTTTCACGGTACGTTTGGTTTAATGCTCTCTGGTCTCTGGTCTCTGGTCTGGTCCTTCACCAAGAAGTTGACCTATTTTTTAATCCTATGTATAAGGAGACTGAGGGAATTTGACATCAAGGCATTCAAAAATGTCTTAGGTTAACCAGGTGGGGGTAGAAAATACCCAACCATAGAATTCCCAAGCGTTCGCGATTTCAAGTTACAATGAATGCAAACCTAGACAGGAAGAGACAGCTGAATGTATTTCTTTTCTGCTAATTCACCTAATGAACTGCATTTGCCTCTGATGATAGGTAACAAGAAATAAGCACACATGACTGTCCCTCAAGCCGCGTTCGCATTCTGCGTTCCTTGTGATGTATTGTGTTGTACTGGTTGATCAAGGCGGTCAGAAATGAACACGTGAATGATTTTTGTGTGACAGAGTGTTGTTTACAGTTGTTTGTTCTTAATCTGAGCGTAATCTGTGTTCGTGAATTGTCCATATTCTGTTAACTCGCCTTTTTAAATACACAATTCCTTTGCAGGTATACCCATACCAAACATAGTAATAACAGCCATGTTTACAATTGTCTACTCGTATGCGTACATATTCTCAGGTTACTGGTTCATATTCTTGCGTGATCGGGACTTGACCAGCTCGCCTGACTTGTTTATAGCTGTCTCTCTATGTGTAACAGGTGTCACTAGCATCGTCAAACTTTATTATATGATGTTTTACAGGTGAGATTGATCATTTATCTTAGCCGTTTATGTATCGTTATTAATATCACGAGATTAAGTAAATAATTTATAGGCAAGTAAAGATTAAAGACTTATAATTAGGGTCTAACTTAACTTATTACCAGCTATCTAATTAAGATAAGGCTGCCAACTTTTAGTAACCAGAGTGTGGAAGTATCTTCACCTCACAGAAGACCGCATCCATAACAACACCATTTCAATAGCGTGGCGCTTCGCTGGTTAGAAGTGATCTGCAGTTCATAGGGGAAGGCACATTCATTTTAATGCAGACAGAGGCATGGCTATGTCCCTGACACTAACGATGTAGCAATGTCAATAAGCAGCGGTTGCCACGTACCTGCAAACGTCTACCTTGGATCAGCTTAAGAAATTATTTATGCAAGAATAAAAATCTCTTCTTTTCAGAGACCAAATAAGAGCACTCATGAATAAGTACCTAGCCTTTGACGCAAGCATACCTAAAGGCAGTAGATACTCCTCGAACATGCTGAAGAGTTTGAGGTACGTGAAGAGACGAGGTATCGTATACTGGTTGGTGCTCATGGTAGATTCTGTGCTGTTCTTCATGAGACCTCTTGTTACTCCAGGACGGCATCTTGCTTTGGACTCTTATGTTTATTACGGTTGGTATTATAAAGGTCGTTTAAATTTACTATTGAACAGCAGTTGTACACAATCTTGCTGAGCCACCGAGGTAGTTACTTGTTTACAGTTACTTTATACCGGTAGTCGATGTTCTTTTGCAGGTTTCCTACTATCTCCATCACAAATTTACTTAAGATCAGTTCAGGGATTTTCTACACCGAACGCATTTACGCGTTCATGCGTTCTGCGTTCCTTATGATGTATTGCGATGTACTGGTTGACCGCTACTTTCAAGTCACCTGCATGGGCATGTCTCTATAACGTAATACAACACAGGCATTCTGCGTGGCAGTTCCCTAAGGTATAAAAGTAAAACAAACAGACAGTTTGTTTCGCTAAATCAGCAAAACCTGTCGAGTCGTTCTCATGTGATCATCTATCATACTTTAGGCATAACTTTTTTTCAATAATCTCTTGTAATTCCAGGTCTAGAGCCGATGCTGGAATCTCCAAACTACGAAATAGCTACTTCAATCTGCGCTATATTAGTACTGTTTGTTTGTTATTCAGTGGCTAACGTTACATGCTTTTTAACCCTCATATTAGGATACAGTGAAGCACAGATGCTCTCCCTTGGCATTGAAATGACACATCTATGGGATGACGCTTTAGATGAATACATGAAGAAGGAAAACAATGAATTTGGAACCAATACTGATACAAGAAATAAGACAGAACCCACAGAAAGTGAAATACTAAACAGTTTTGTCAAAGAACATTTAGTAAATATAATTAATAGGCATGCCACAACTAGAAACCTTTTAAGTGAAATTGAAGATATTTTGAAAGGGCTCAATGCTATAGTTTTTTTATTGTTAATCACAGGATTGATTGGGGAATTATTAGGAGGAATAGAAAACACGGTGATTCAGATACCATTCACAATGTTACAGCTAGGTATCGATTGTTATTTAAGTCAGAAATTAATAGATTCTAACGAAGCTTTTGAGAGAGCGGTATACGCTTGCAATTGGGAGATGTTCAACAAGTCAAACAGAAAGATCGTGTTGTTGATACTGCAGAATTCTCAGAAGACTATGGCGTTATCAGCAGGAGGTATGGCGACGTTAAGTTTCACCTGTTTCATGTCAATAATAAAGAGCGCTTATTCTGCGTATACCACATTAAGATCGATGGTTTAAAAGAAAATTAATTCTTTGAAGGTATTTTTTTATGCTTCTGTATGAAAGTATGACCATGCAGAAGAATTGAGTAATTTTATTTGAAAAATTATGCTGTAGCTATAAAATATAAATAATAAAATGTATGTGTACAAAATGATATTGATTTTATTGTCGGTGGTGAACGAGCAAGCGACGTGTGTGATGATGAGTAGTAAGTAATTACCGCCCATAGTCAACACAACACAGCAGCCGTCCCCTATAAATGATCTCTGGAGATTGGTTCAAATGATACCCAGTGTTGTATATCGACCCTTAGGGGTTAACTATGAACCAATGGAACCTCTAACTAAATCTTTCTTGTCATTCATCTTATTAGAGACAACAGCAGGGCTTGTTCCCTAGTGCAGGACAAGGGAACAAGCCCTCTGGACTTACTCTGAATTTCAACATTCGATTGGTCGGTTTCAATGTCGCTTTCCCCAACCCCCAGTGTCGCGGGGGACTTCACAAACATACAATATGGATACAATGGATATCCAAACTTGAAACAAATATCTATGAGCCACACAAATATCTTTCTCATGTGGGCAATGAACTGACATTCCCTCGACATGGCGATGTTAGTGGCGAGGCGACCATCTTTTACTGCTACGGCAGGGTGACAGTCAAGTGTATTCTTACTCCATCAACTCTTGGAGACGGCTAATTAATAGTCATATAGATACTTAAACACAGTCGCGGTATAAAACTAGTTGAAAACGCCTTCCACTAATAAAATGTTCTTCAGAAATGTACATATTTCACTATTAGCCTAATTTGCGCCTAAGAGCCGACTACTAAATATATTTTATTTGAGAAAGCCTTGGATAAATACGTTATTTCATAACTTCGCTTTTTCTTTGTATAAAAAGCGTCTTAGAGAGACAAAAGACTATGCCAGTAATATACTAAATAAGGGCTTTATGAAAGTTTTTCCGTTAAGAGCAAAAATAACCAAAACAAAATATGTATCAAAATCTCTTATTTGTTTTTCTTAATAAGTTGACCATCTGGAACTGTTTTATGACGAAGAGTTCATTTAGAAAATAATTACAATTTGTAATTACGTAAGCTATTGTTTGTAATCATTTCATTACGATCAATTGGAGTCATAGCGTTCAAAATGTAAAAGAACTCTGAATGGATCCGAGACCAGCTTATATTTCACTAGTCAAGTGACTTACCATCAGCTAACGGTGAAGGACAACATCTCGAATAAACTTACATACCCTTGAATAACCCACCCGCATTTAGGCCAGCCAGCTTGTGTGGGTTATGGCCTAAACCCTCTCAGCTCTATAGATAGAGGAAAGGATACCTGAGTCTAGAAGTGAGACATAAAATCGGTTGCAATTGTTGTAATAATCTTTTCGTATTAAATGGGTAAGTAAACAGTGGGTAAACACCCTTACTTCTAGGTACGCCCTTGTGTAGACGATGACATAAAACCGCAAAACATGTAATCATAGGCGGTACTTCTAATAAGTGTTGACACGTTTTATTAGTGAACTGTCCTGTGACACTCAGTTTTGTATTGTCCAAATATTTTACTTAATAATGTGGACATATTGAGAGAGAATACATAATGTCACTTTCACGTTCATTTCAACCTAGTCCCCCTGTCGCCAGCAGTGTGACTTTTATACAAGTAACTATATTAAGTATCCTACAGTAGTCTACTAACATTATAAATGCGAAAATATGGATGTATAGATCTATGTTTGTTACTCAATCACGTTAGAACGGCTGACAGAATCTGTAAAAAATTTGGCACACTGATAGTCTGGAATAGTTCATAGGCTACTTTTACTGACGTATCACACGGATGGAGCCGCGGGTAGAAGTTTGAATGAAGTATTTTTACTTCTCCTCTAGACTAACTCTAACTCTAGACAAAAGTTTCATGTTCAAGGTTACATGACGACGGTATCTGAGATGTATTGTTTATCTGATTATTATGACCACGTGGATCAAGTGGAAGGAAATAGTTTTGGCCTACCCCTTTGTTAGGAAAGAGACGAGGTGATCTATATGTATGTATATGTAGGTGTATGTGTATGTATTACGACCAACTAGACAAAGTTTGTAAGACGATTAAAAGCGGACGGTATATCTTGTTGTAAAGTTAAACATATCCTACACTATTCGGAAGAATACTCAACCTATTCGACAAAAATAATTTACTTTTATAAACGTATAAGAAGCAGTAATAACATGTGATGCATTGGAAAAAATATATCATAAAGAAGTGTTGATTGTTACTTCTCAAACGTTCTCAGACTGGTTGATTATATACCGAGCTATTGTGTAAACACTTATTAGAGCTTTCTTTTTATTAATATTTTACTGAAATGGCTGTATATTAAGAGATACTTCAGGAGGTTTTCTTCACTATTAGATTGCCTATCGGTTTTAAGTAACTAACTACTTTTTTTTGTTAGGATCAAGTAGCGAATGGTGTCATTATAAAACAAGTTCATATTATTCTTGTCTATCCTGAGGGATAGGAGGAGGCCGATGGAAGACTTTTAAAAATAAACTTCTGTACAGTCAATTCAAATAGTCAAAATCGGAGATCAGTTTCTGCTGTTGCCGAACGCCGAATGGCATAATTATATCAAACAAGACGGAATCGATATACTTATAAAAGTTCAAAATGAACGTTTTTTCAAAATGTTTGACAAAATTTAACTTTCGTAGGTAAACTACATAATTTTAGACGCATAAAGTTACAGTTGGTTTCAAACTAAATTTGGACTATAAAATCTTAAATTTATTATGTTTTTAAAGTAATTATTTAATTTGTCTTGGCGACGCTTTTCTCTTCCTAACAGTAACAATGTTAGGCATAGTAAGTTTCAAGCTTCGTAAGTTTGGTTTGGAGTACTGCGATCTACCCACCATGTTGTCAAATGTTGCCATATTCTTAAGGGTCTTAACTGTCAACATAGATGATAACTACAAAAAGAGTAAGTTGATAAATTAGATAAAGATAAATCCTTATAATTACATGAGATGCCCGCGTGGTTAAAATTTAGAAATAATATACTAATATTATACTATATTTACTCGAATCTTTAGAGCCGTTGTAGAGGCCAGGTTTAATTAATTTGAAATAAAAATAAAATTTTGATATATAATATGACTTCAAAATAAAGATCCTTATACAGCAAATTACAGTCACATTATGTACCTACATCATTTAATTAATTCCGATATATAAAACGATTTTAACAGCCAAAGTCGTTTTGATGCCAAACTAGTTTGACCTTGGCCAAATTACTTTTTGAATAATATTCGTTGTCATCATCGTAAAATTAATTAATAATTTCCTTCCCAGAAATACCAATTTACTACTACATATTGACTATAGTGACAGCAACGTGCTACTTCTACGTATACTTGATATCTATGACTTGGTTCGTGTTCTGGCGCTGTCGCATCACCAGGGACTTCGTCGCAGCCATGGTAGTGTTGTCCCTGGGCATCACCAGCGAGATTGGGAACCTCAAGTTGATATATATGTACCTTCATATGTGAGCCTTAAATTATGTCTTATTTCTTAGATAAAGGCAGGATTAAACGAAACTATGGCTCACTATTTTGGATAAATGTTAGTTAGAATAATATATGGGTCCTTAAAGAAATTAAATTGTAATCACAATCATCATATCAGCTCAACGACATTCAATGCTGGATATAGGACTCATCTAATTAACGCCACCGCGAGCGATCCTGTGCCGCCTGCAACCAAAGGCAGCCTTGACCAAATCGTGTTGGTTGGTCCATCTGGTAGGGGGTCTTCCAATACTACTAATTTAACTAATAATTTAAATCAAGCACACCTCACGTTTGCAAATCAGATAGCACTTAACTTGGTAGCCGAATATTAACCAATTTGTTTTACAGAGAATTAGTCAATCTAAAACTCTAAACCCACACATACCGATAAGAAGATTCATAAATTTAAGTACCATTATTGCTCATTTAAGGGATAAAATCAAGCAAATCGCCAAAGATTACCTAGAATGTGACTCTCAGATGATACCGGGCAGTCGGTTTCACAAGAATTTGTTGAAAGCTCTGAGGAATGTGAAGAAGAGAGCCATCGTTTACTGGCTGGTTCTTATTGTTAATGGCATCCTCTACCTGCTCAAGCCGATCGTTATGCCTGGCAAAAATCTGCCCGAGAACCATTTTGTTATATACGGTATACGACTTTAATTAAAATTTTACACTCAATAGGTGTATTGCTTTGTTGTTCGTCCCTGTATCAGTAGCTCATGAAAAACTTATTATACTGTCGAAAGGACTTTACTAAAAAGAAACACTGTAATTAAGAAATGGATACAAATCACAATGTAATTAACAAAGTTATCATATCATTATACTTAGATTTGTTTTGTTTCAATTACTTACAGGTCTAGAACCAAAATTCGAGACGCCTTACTACGAAATAGGCTGCTTCATGATGGCAGCCGGAGTTTTCTTCATATGTTACGTACCAGCCAACGTCACAGCTTACCTCATCGTCATCGCAGGCTATAACGAATCACAAATATTAGCTCTTAGTGAAGAAATGCTTCAAATATGGCCCGATGCCGTTATACAAACTCAAAGAGAACTTAATACCGAAGATATTGTTGAACAAGATACGAATACAAGAAAAGTTATCAATAAATATGTAGGATATAGATTAAAACAAATAATTACTCGACATGCACTTGTTATAAACCTATTTAGTAAGGTAGAGAATGTTTTTAGAGGTGCGATAGCAATGGGATTCATATTATTAATACTCGGATTAATTGCCGAACTTTTAGGTAAATTAGAAAACACTTATCTGCAATTGCCATTTGCTTTTATGCAAGTTGCGATGGATTGCTATACTGGACAGCGAGTAATAGATGCTAGCGAGGTGTTTGAACATGCTGTGTACAATTGTAAATGGGAGAATTTTGACAAAACTAATATGAAATTGGTTCAGGTGATGCTCCAAAGCTCCCAAAAGACTATGACATTATCCGCCGGTGGATTAGCTCAGCTCAGGTTTAGCATCTTGATGGCTATTACTAGGGGCATTTATTCTGCTTACACTACACTTAGGTCTACGATTTAAAGTAGGTGGTAGGATAGCATTTCATTCATTTCATTTCATTCATCAGCAACCCATTAGTCCCACTGCTAGGCTCGGATCTCCTCTCCTCTAACTAGAGAGCTGAGAGGGTTTAGGCCATAATCCAAGATAGCATAGTTAAATAGAGGTAGAACATTAAGGTAAAATGCACTATTGTAATAGAATTCTAAGAAAATCTTCAAAAAATAATAAATGAAGAACATTTGCATGGAGACGATACTTAGTTTTATTTCTATTCTTGACGATCCTGAAATTGATAAAGGGCAAGAGAGAAAACGACAATTTATTCCAAATTCTCTCACTGAAGCTAAACCTATGCAGTCTGATGATAACCAAAGGAAACACAAAAGACCCAAATAGATAAGCATAGGTATGTCACCATATGTCACCAGACATATTGAGACTCGTGTAATAGGGAAAAAGTGTTCTCATATTTATTGAGATGAAATGAAATGAAATCTCGTTTATACATCTAGGTTACAAAGTAACACTTATGAAAGTCACAAGTTAAGAATGTAACAGGTTATCCGAAAAGTAGTGTCAGCAACTGGGCGAATTACTCTTCTTACAAAACTCAATGTTACTTAACTTAATCCTGCCTGTGGTCATACACGCTTCTGTTGCAAGGAGTAAGAAAACCTCGAAAGTACAGAGTTGCAGAAATAATGAAAGCTTTTATTCGATTCCATTTTGTCTGAATACAGTAAAATTCAATCAAACAGGACTAAAATGAGTCGATTAATAACCTGCATCGATTAGACAAACATTCGATTGCATCGCATTCACTTCGCGCTCAAACATTGATTTAATCGGAATACCAAACTACATATACCGATTATTTATTCAGTAGATAGCTTTGACCGAACGTTGGACTAATTCTCTCGCGTTTTGTACGTAAAGGATACATTTGAATGCCGTCACACTGGCTAAATTCAAATATTATATCCTTTTGCAAATTAGAATGGGTAATACAATTGTATCTTACATTAGATAAAAGAGCATTTAAAAAATTAGCATTTATTTTTATACCTTTAATAGATTTTATTATTGAAATTCAAAATGATCCAGCGGCTTATGCATCATGAAACTAAATGAAGTAAGCTAAGCTCCAGGTGACATTTTGGACATATAGTAAGTGTAACAACATAATGCAATTCTTCAAACGATTTATACAATTAACTATAGTTAATTGTATAAACATTTGGGTATGACTATAGTCATACCCAAATGTTTCTACTTTGGGAACATATATTATTAAAAGACGTTCTGTAATAATTACATAATTAATCCGAAATTGCGATTGAATTCAAACAATAGCATATAAGCGTGCTGTCGTTGGCAGAGACAGCCTTAGGTACGATTCAGACCAACTGGCTCACGTCGCGCCGCATCGGAACGGAGCCGTCCGCGTGCCGCGGCAGCCGATCGGCTGCCGCGCCATGCGTACGGCTGCCGCGGTAGCCGTACGGGTGCCGCGGCAGCCGACAGCGTCCGCTGGAATCCGTACGCACTGCAAGCGCCCAGAAGTGCCGCTCTCTTTGCGCCGCGTAGACGTAAAGTGAAATATTATTTAAAATATCGCTTGAAGAACACAACTTGAATGATTCGCTAGCTGTTGCTGCACCGTAATCTCCGTACGACACACGGCCGACCGGCTCCGAGCGGACCCGACGGCAGCCGGTCGGAGCCGGTCGGAGCCGGTCGGCCGTCGCGCGTCTCGGGGTGCCGACGGAGGTAACTATGCGTAAGTTGCATGCAAATATGAACTGTAATTACTGTTGATACATTTCAATGTTCTTTAACGCATTGTAAAATGCCGCCCGGCGCGGGCCGATGCGAGCCGGTTGGTCTGAATCGTACCTTACCTAGAAATGAAATCGCAGTATGAGGAATGTAAGAGACACGCAAACTAGCCTACTCAAAAAGTAACAAAAAACTAATTAATGCACTTTCAATATTTAGACTACGAGTAGGTAGAAAATACAACGTCAAATAACAGAAACAAACACAAACAATAACCCTTAAACTAGACAACATCTAATTATTATATTGGGGAAAAGCAAGGCCTCTTATGACACCTCGAACAGTGTTAACGACATAATTATGGGGTACTGTATTTAAAGTGGTCTACACACAACATGTAATTCTTATTAAAACAGGTCTCTGTTTCATTGACTTCTTTCAGTCGAAGGTATAAGTCTTATATAAGTTGATAGGACAGTTGTTTTAGATTTAATAATACTTTTTGTATAACTATCGAAACTTTTTAAATATTAAAAAAGAAAAGTATTTAGTGATAAGGCGGGAACCCATGTGCTTATCGAAGCATTCACTAGCATGCCAGCAATCTTATAGCATGACATGCATGTAACAAACAAGCAAGATCATGGATAATTTTTGCAAAACTGGGATTTTATCAAAAATAAAACAAAAAGGTATACGGTGATTTATTGACATGCTAATAAGAAGTTTGAGTAAATTGCATGCAAAATAAATATACTCCGTATGGTATGGTACAAACTTATTTTGCGTTCAATTTTATGACAAAAAATAGGTCTATTTTTGTTATAGACGCGATATGACGGCATGTGTAATTCCGCCTTAAATTGGATAGTCATATTAATAATAAAACAGACAAAGTTGTTAAATGTAACTCATCACATATTTAAATGAGTCTAGTCAATATATAACAATCTAAAACTACCGAGTCAAGTAGAATTTGTTGGTTTACCTTACATACAGTTGCTATAACATTTTATTTCATAAATACTCAAGCACATAACTCAGTACAGTATACAATAATCACAATACCTACCAACATTTTTTTAATGGTGAAATACGTATGAGTAAATACTAATAGCTCGTTTATATTAGATGACTACAATAACATTTGAAACCCTTATTCTGTAAAACTAAATTCATTAACTGTTTGCAAATTCAAGGGCTTACCACTGCCCGATATCTAATAAAAACGCGTATTTTCATAATAACAAAATAGATAACAATCTTTAATATCCAACAGAGTGACAATTCAATCCTAAATAGTAAGAGCATAGTGTAAACAATTCGTTGAAGATGTTTGACAAAATGCGGCAACAGTTTCGCAAGTTCACGTTGAACTATTGCGACCTGCCGACCATGGTGTGGAACGTTGCTGTAACGCTCAGGGTACTCGGACTTAACATAGAAAGTAATTATAAAAAAGGTAAGATTTTCGTTGTCGCTGTCTTTTTGTTATGAAAAAAAAATAGGGTTGAAAAAAAACTTAAAAGAAGCAAACAACAAACCAGCGAAGCCTATTTTAGTTTCTATATTGATACCCACATAATGAAATACTTAATAACAATAATGTAAAATGTGTGACAGTCGAGACTCGACTGTTTTTGACAAGAAGACAACAAATGAACTTTTTCATGTTTTTAAAATGATACACACCTTTGGGTAGACTTGCATACTTGGTCAAGTCTACCGTGACAACGTCACGATTGCGCGAATTTGTACTATTTTCTTTTAAAGACTTGACTTGAAGTCTGAGTCTATGCAAAGTTTGTTCAAGTGTATTAAGTATAATGTGTTGCGAGCTTTATATAAATAGTTCATTCGAGAATTTATTGTATGTAAAAGATAAGAACGATACGAAAACTGCTTCAACTTCTTCTGAAATCACATTCATAATGCATACGATTTATAAGCTATGAAACGTCGCTGGACAATTTTAACCTTATAACAATTAACAGAAGATAAAAATGGTCAGAACAGTCAATGTGAGTGCAATATGTTCCTCCAGGTATACCAATATATTACTACTTACTGACGCTCATGATGACGATGTGCTACTTCTACGTGTTCCTCATCGACATGGCGTGGTTCGTGTTCATCAGATGTGCGGAGACCGGCAACAAAGTCGCCGCTATGGTGGTACTATCCCTTGGTATCACTAGTGAGATTGGGCCTATCAAGCTGTATTATATGTTTCTTCATATGTAAGTTTATTGAATTTTACTTATTTATTTATTATATTATCTCCCTTTATCCTTAGTTTAAATTTTTTGTATTTTTTGTTAGATATTCTTTAACTAATTTTATATTTAATTTTGTTCTCTTTTAATAGTTTATATTTTTATTCATTTATTTATATAAATATTTGTTTGGCGATCAAATAAGTTAAATTTATTAGTGGAAACAGTCTTTGGTTTATGTATAGTTTATTAAATTTATTATTAAGTAGGTATCTATTGTAACTGTGTGTTTGCCAAATGAAAATAAAAATAAAATATAATAACATAACTGGCAGGGAAAAAATTTCACAATTGGGGCTTCTCTCCCGTCGTTATTTGTTTGGCCATTGCTCATCTCCTATTGGCCGTAGCGTGATGTTATATAGCCTATAGCCTCACTCAATAAATGGGCTATTAAACACAAAAATAATTTTCCAAATCGGACTAGTAGTTCCTGAGATAAGCTCGTCAACCAAACAAACTCTTAAACTTTATAATTCAGCAGTACTAGGATATATTAATATAATAATACCTAGGTAATTATTGCACTTAAACGAAGTCATAAACTGTATTCATACTTTCTTTGTTACTTACTTCTGAACAGCTGACTTGAGTCCACGCCGCGGATTTATAACAACGCTGAGTGCTATAATTTATCTTGTTAAGTCGCCTCCAACTAGCGCTAATATTGTCCACAGTGTGTAGTGATAAGTTTGCAGAAATCAAAACTTTTAAACTTTCGCGACTTGTACACATATTAAATTATTATAAAACGGGTCTACGTCACGTAATATATTATAAGGAATAGTAAATACCTTATTTATTTGCCCGACGTTTCGATCGAATTGCACCGATCGTGGTCACGGGCTGACTGAGGTGGCTGCCGAGCTGTCCTTGATGCAGGCGGGTTTCTGCGACTACCCTCACTTTTGTCAATATTTTTATCAGAACTCTCGGTATTTACAGAAATCGTCAGAAGTTTAATTAAATAAAAATATTTTATCTATATTGAAATGAGTTTGCCAAACATTGAAGTTACTTTTATGCTAATAATACCAATTTTTAACAGTTCTCAGATTCGGCAACTCACAGACGATTACTTAGCGTGTGACGCACAAACAATACCTGGCAGTAGATTCCACGTGAAGCTGCTTAAGGTCCTCAGAAACGTTAAGATACGAGCCCTCGTCTACTCAATGGTGGTCTTCAATAATGGCAACATATATCTACTGACACCTCTTCTACAGCCAGGGAGGAATCTGCCCGAGAATTACTACGTTATTTATGGTAATTTTGTTTAAAGCCAAAGTTGATGGATGTACTAGGAACGTGAAAGGTATGTGGTAACCACCGCCTGTGGACATCAGCGCTGCCGAAGGACCTTAAAATATAATCACTGTGTTGGCAGCCTAAATCGCAGTATGTTGCCATTCTGCCAGTACAGCAATTTTCGTATCGTTCCAAGAAGCTCAAGACAGTTTGTAAAATCCGTTTAATACGAGCCAAGACGACTGATTTAGGCTTCTTTCACACCAGACAGAATATCCGTCAAGCGTAATCACTTTTATAATGGAAATGTCAGCGCATTCCCCACACAAAAGTGACGACGAATCTTCCGCCAAGTCTGAAATAGAGCCTTAAACTGATTTGAACTTATTTTTTAGGAATACCAGACATAAAACAAATGAGCCAAATGTCTTTTTAAGCCGATTTATTTTTTAAATTACTTATTGTCATTGATTGTTGTTTGTATTTTAATTACACCCTGATTTATCTAGTTTATTTTCCAGGTCTAGAGCCCATGTTTGAGACACCTAATTACGAAATAGCCTGGACAATGATGATTATTGGCGTCGTCTACCTGTGCTATGTACCCTCGTGCGTTACTACATACCTCATCATCATAGCAGGCTACACTGAAGCTCAAATGTTAGCTCTTAGCGATGAAGTACTGAACCTATGGCCTGACGCAGTCAAACATGCTGAAATTAAATTAGAAACTGACAATATAAACGAACATGATCCTGAAACAAAACTAATCATAAACAGCTTCATAAATGGCCGTTTGAAAGAAATCATTATTCGACATGCGTTAATGCAAAATCTGTTCCGAAAAGTTGAAGATATTTTTAGAGGGTCGATCATGATTGGTTTCTTCTTGTTAGTGCTAGGATTACTATCTGAACTGCTAGGAAAACTAGAGAACACGGTTGTACAGTTACCCTTCTCTTTAATGCAAGTATCAATCGACTGTCTGGCTGGTCAGAGAGTGATGGATGCCAGCACAGTGTTCGAGCAAGCGGTCTACGACTGTCAGTGGGAGAATTTTGACAAGAACAATATGAAAATGGTTCAGATAATGCTGCAGAGTTCACAGAAAACAATGACTCTGTCTGCTGGTGGTGTAGCCACTTTAAGCTTCATGTGTCTGATGTCTGTGATGAGAGGCATCTATTCTGCTTACACTGCTCTACGGTCTACCATTTAGGGTCTTTTTATAAATCTATGTTCGAGCGTTATCATGAGCTTCATTTAACAAGTTGTAATTAGCAAAAGTAATTTATCGGATTAACAAATTAAAATAAAGAATACTTGACTATTACAGACTATATTAGACTATTATAATTACGATAAATAGAAGAAAAAAGATCAGATTAAAATATCAGAAAATTTGTTGATACTGCAAAGGAATAAGACAAGCCTGGAAGAAACATATAGAGAATAATATTAGTTAACCATAATTTTAGAATACACATCTAGTTCAAAGTTAATAAACGATATGAAAGTAAATGGTTTTATTTTTGAGCCTTTAAGAAATTATTGAATGAATATTGAGGATATCATTATACAAAATCACAACAGATCAAGTGCTAAGAGCGCTCAGAACTTGGTATATTATGTTATGGTTGTGTAATGATTTCTATATAATGTTGCATAGGTCAGTAGGTACTGACACATGCAAATAAAGGAATTAACATTTTGCCGCTTAAACTGAGCCGCCTATTTGGGAAGTAGAACAGTGTATAAAAGGCCGCAGTCGTAATAACATTGGGTTCCTGCTGGTGGTAGTGGTGTCCTGAGCTCATTGTAGATGGAAGGAGTTGGAAAGGTTAGCAATGCGCCTGAAATGCCCCTGGAGTTTCAGGCGTCCATAAGCTATGGTAACAGTTTACCAACGTCGTGGTATTAAAAAAATAAACATATTTATTGTAAGCAAATAATGTAATGGTTCAGTTTCGCCTTCGCACTTGCACGAGGTGTCCAGAGGTAGCTCTCAGTGCGATGTCCACTTTGAGCTGCAAGTTCTCAGCGTCAGAAACAAACTCTAGCTCCCTCACACAATGCGCTAACACCGTCTTTAGAATTGCCATCGCGTATTTTTTACCTGCAAAATATGATGTTATTTATATTATTCGGGAATTTACCCTACTATACCAGACGGGTTCGCATAGGGTTTTGTTTCGAATTTTCCTTTTCTAGCAGTGCTCTTGTCTGCATAAGGATTTTCCTTTGTCGCCTTTTACGACACCCACTGGTTGAAATGGGGTAGTGACATTATGTATTCTTAATCCGTCACTACACGGAGTAAAAGACTCACATGAAATGATTGCACAATTATTATAAATGTATCTAATTACTAGATTTCCATATGACACTTATATTAATGTAAGTACTTTTTACATCAGTTAGGTAGGCACTCATTTATTTCCGATGTAATGGCTACAATTACAATTTATCATTGTAATTACCCAGTCTTAAGACTTATTGTATAAATTGAAGTTAATAATAAGTTGTGTGATTAAAGCGACACAAGATACTAAATCTATGACTTTAAAAAAACAAACAGACATTTAAATTTTATATATTTGTATAGATTTAGTCTGGTATATGTATATACTCACCGATACAAGCCCGCCTGCCGTAGCTGAACGCTAGGAACGACGCAGGATTCCCAGGAGCTTGGTGTTCCAGCCACCTTTCAGGGCGAAACTGTGACGCATCATCTCCCCACACACAGACAGACCGTCCCGCACCCCAAGCATTGATTGCGCAAGCTGTACCTTTCGGTACTGTGAATGATTCTAAAAAAATATATTGCAATGTAAAATTTTAGACTAGAGACGAACAACAATGATATTTTTTATCATTTCGGTGAGATTTTTTTATAATATGCTTTTTCATACTCAAGTAGGTATTTATTAAGGACCTGCAAGAATACCACCGTTGTGGTCTAGGCCACAATATTAGAGCTGATGCAGGGACCTTTATTTGCTACTAGCTTATAAGTTTTGGTTTATGTATTAGTTTTAAGTTTTTATGTAGCAAATAAAAAGTTTTTTCTTTCTTTTCTTTCTTTCTTTCTTTCATATATTTAGTAACAAAAAGAAACTTTAACCTTATTTGTAACATATGCGTGAGTGGACATCAAGTAACTTCAAAAGTTACTGAAATATTTAAGGTTGAATTTTTGGGAGTCCACTGAAATGAATAAATTAATTACTGGCAAAATAAATCTGGGTGTGACGCATCTATGCCTATCCCTTCGGAGAATAAGGCTTGCTGTTATGTTTATTCTTAAAAACACTTTATCATCATCATTGTATCAGCCCAATGACGTCCATTGCTGGACAGAGGCCTCACCTAACCTCCGCCACAGCGAAGGACTTTGTGCCGTCTGCCTCCAACGACCACCCACAACCCTTACCAGGTCGTCGGTCCATTTCGTAAAACACTTCATCATTTATCATCATTTCAGCCTATTGCAGACCACTGCTGGACGTAGGCCTTTCCTAACACGCGCCATAGCACTCTGTCTTCCGCCTTCCACATCCAGTTCTGACTGGATGTGGAAGGCGGAGGACAGTCGAGTAGCGACCTTTTTTAGGTGGTCGGACCATGTAGCTGAAGGGCGTCCTACTCTAAGCTTGCCGAGTCGCGGTCTCCACTCTAGGACACGCTTGCTCCACCGTCCTTCGGTCCTTCTGCAGATGTGACCAGCCCACTGCCACTTCAACTTACTTATTACACTTACTGAGTTGTAAATCTTTGTCAGCATACCGCATGACTCCTGGCACCGGGGGGAACATGCGTAGAGTTTCATTGATCACAGCTTCCAGGTACGTCATCTGACAAAGATCCTCCTTTGTAACTGAGCGAGGGCTGTTGCCGAATATAGTCCTAAGCCTAAAAAAAATAAGATTTCAGTTTGGAATTTGAGGTTGAGTATAAACAGGACACCATAGCTTTTAAAGAATTTATATCAGAATGTGCTGTGACGCAGCCAGCAGTGAACTGTTAAGATAATGATGATCTTGTAATTCTAAACAAATTCATTATAGGCGCACTAAATTCTTCGCGGGATTCAAGATGTTTACTTCTGTATAGGTTTATGAGTCGGGTGAGATAACTTTTAAAATAGTATCTATAAATTTAAGACCGCAGGCTTAATTATCGTCATTAGCTTCTAATCAAACTCATTAAACTGGATTGTAGTTGACCCAAATAGCTGCGATAATTGAAAATATACGACATATAAAACTTACTCAGCGTACAGCTTGTCCTGTACTCTCGTTTTCCACCCAATCATAAGTAACACGTAAAACATAGTGGAAGCGACCGTCTCCTGACCCCCTACTATTATCGTGTCCACTTCTGACTTAATCTGTTGCTCTGACAGACTGGAGTCAGTCTCTCGAAGGTCTAACAGGATATCTAGGAATGCCTTGAATTTCGGTTCCACTGTATCTGAAAGATTCTTTTTCTGTTTACAACAAATAATAAGACAGACAGATAAAATATAAAACATGAAAGTTCTATCGCTAAATTAACATAAAGAAATAAAATTAAAAACTATGCTGAATGTTGCGAAATCATCTTTATTTTTTAATTATTACTTACTTTTATTTTCTTTTTCTGTATTATTACATTTCTTCAACGCCTCCCGTTCACACATCCTCTTTTTCAATACCTGTAGGATTAGTACAACATTCATCAGCATCATCAGCAACCCATTAAGTCCCACTGCTGGGCTCGGGTCTCCTCTCCTCTAACTAGAGAGCTGAGATGGTTTAGGCCTTAATCTACTTACGCTGGCCTAGTGCGGGTTAAGTTAGTTAATTATTATTAAGTCTTTGAGCGCCATGGGGTCACCGGTGACCCCCAAACAATAGATTTTGTATTGTGTCTGGAATCTCGGCGTTCAATATTAGGTTAATAAAAAAAAATACTTGGTAGTCCGAAGATTAACAAGTAAAATCATTTAAAGTACCTAAGAATTAAATAAAAAATAATGTTGAATTAGGCTCATCAATTGTTATCAATAATCAAATCCTTAATTTCATGATCACATATAATATGATCACTATTCACTGTCGTCAATTGTAATACCAAGAAGACTTTCTAAGTAAGCACTTATCTGTTTTATTCTCTGCATTAACTAAAGGTTTGCTGATAAGGGATGATTTTAGCATTAAGCCCGCCTTTTGGCACATTCTTTGTATACATAAAAAGTAGGACACCAGCGGTGTGTAGAAATATTTTAATGGAGATGACCAATTTTAACAAAAAAATTTCGTTGTGTCTCACATTTTATTGCAGTCCTATTTTCGTATTTCTTTAATTTAATAGTTGTAAAGTAACTAAGTTAATGGTTACTCACAGTGTCAGAAACATTATGCAGCACAGCCACGCATTTCTTCGTCTCTCTATACGCTGGTGTTAGCTTGTATATAAAGTCTGGGTGTAAGAACGCGTTGAGTCCCCTGTGTATGAGCAACTCCAGACAACGGTTGAAGGCTTCGTAGTACTCTGTCGTCACTATACTTTCCGATATCTTCGAAACGCCTAGCGCGGTTTCTGTTAACACAAATATTATATCGATATCTGATTTCTAGTGCAAGTGGGTATAATATACGGTTGTTAAGCTAATGTTTGACTGCCTCATTTGTCTAATGGTCGTCGTATGCAACTGTTGAGCATTCAATTCGCAGATAAATAACTATATATCACCCACAAGTAGTTGTTTCGTTTTCAGGTATACTTTTTCTCAATTAAAAATTATAACAGAAATTGTCTTGTGTTAAAAAAAGTGCGACAATTACATTAGACAATTAGATGATACCTAACTGATTACACGGAGAAATAACTACATAAATTGACGCAGCAACTAATTCAGAAATCTCAAGACTAATCTGCTTGATAGCCTAAAATTATTTACTCACTTACTTATTATTTATTAAAGTTTCCGTATAAATCAACGGCTCCGTTTAACAATAAGAAAAGAAACTTACGACAAATAGTCTCCAATGTGGTATACGCGAGGTACTTGTGAATCATATCGAAGGGTTCCTTCCCAACCTCGCCCTTCAGACTGTGCACAAGCTTGTACGCCTGTGCATTGAACACGCTCAAGTAACCGTCCACTACTGAGGAAGTGAAGGTTCCTGATAACTTCTTTATGTTTTGCTTCCAAGTTGAACCTGATGGAGTGTGTCACATCAAACATTTATTGCCACTAACAAATGTTGGCAGAGGAAGAGTCACGTGCTTGGCTACTTGTCCACTGAAGCGGAGTGAAGCGAACAATTTTGTCCATAGATACGAAGCTAGGTAACGGAACTGGGTAGCGGAGCGGAGTTGCGGACTGGGTTTTCCATATGCGCCATGCGGAGCAAGCCGTAAGCATGAGACAAGCCATTTAAGCTACCGGCAGCGGTGGTTTAGTTCATGCAATTCGAATTCAATTGGTTAATTTTGGTACAGCTCCACTCCTGTGTCGCGCGGGCCTTCACACAGCAGTTCTAACAAGTCAACGCTTACCGTCAGACAAGTCGTATCTCTGCTTGTCTTAGGTGTCGTGATAATAAAATAAAGATAAAAAATAGAAGCATTGAAGACCCATCAGAAATTGCCTTTAATAGCTCAAGAAAATTACATGAGGTACTATAATTGTACATATTATTATTAATAATACCTACTTCAACTATATTCTAACAACTCACTGCCTCCCACTGCTAGGCAAAAGCCAATTTGATATAGTATCTAGTTACGTATAATTATAATTATATGTATACTTACCTGGTCCTGTAACGAGTCCATTCCCAAGCCAAATTTTGCCAAAACTATAAAAATAAGGTTTCTCCACGAAAGCGTTAGTTATTGCTTTTACATCTTCTGGATTATGAGTCACTGCAATAATACCTGGTAGGTGAATATTTACTATAATTACACTACAGTAAAAGTCTTTCGGTATTTAACAAATAATTAACCAAAAAAATAACAAAGATAACAAATTATTATTTTATTTACTGATACATAACAACGACAAAAATGTCTGGCAATAAATATTATATAATAAATTCATGTTTCTACTCAGCACCCAGCGCAGCGGTCCAAACAGATGAGAATTCTAGGGGGCGCCGTAGGGTTCTGCTACATCAGTTGTTGCTATTCCGAGGAAGTCTAGAAGTCCTTTTGAAAAACCGCCTTCAGTGTATGAAATCTTACCTTAGAGACAATAATGATACCTACTTACCAAATATTGAACAAGGGCCAAGCCATAACGCAAACCGTCCATTCTTGGTTTCCTCACATACGTCAGATATATTATTTAAGAGGCGAAACAGCGCTGAAAGTTTTGGGAAAAGCAAATGTAAGATTATTTAAAAACTTTCGCACTTTCGAGAGAGAGAGACCATTTTGTTGTCATTTAAACCATTTTTTTTAACGTTATTGCCTCGAAAACTCTAAACTTTCTTTTAAATACCTTAAATAAACTTTTCTAAATAGACTTTCGGACGCATTTTGAATTAAATCCAAAAATACCAACCTTTTCCGTCTCCAAGAACTTGATGCACATTTCCAATAAAAGGTAGTAGTGGGTATGAAGGTAGTCCAGCAAACCTTCTGCGGACGCGCTTCTCCCATAACCATAGCACTAATATAATACATAATATCAGTATGCTTAATATGTATTGCCATAATTGCATTCTTTAAGCAGATGTGGATACTCTTGTTTACTACATTTAATTAATTTAAAAAATAATAAATCACTCAAGTTATTTAAATTATACAAGGAAGTAGGTACGAACGAAGTGCAAACTTATTAATATAAATTTAAAATATGGCGCCTTTAAAATGATTGTAGTTAGATCTTTCTTTATTTTTATTTGTTCTGATATTTTGTTAAAACTGTAGATTACTATTTAGGTATCGTTCTAATTCAATTAAATTAACTGAAAATCTAATAAAATATTAATTTAACTTTATTGCAAACCTAGTATAACCTACGTTTACAAAGTACTTTATACGACTGGGAAATAAGCAGAAGCTTACCTATATTTGATTAGAGGTACCTACTATAGTCAAACCACACATGTAGATAGATATCATATTAATATAAATTACACTAATCAGATTTAAACGGGTCCTTATATTAATCATCGTACAATGGTCATAAAATGACTGGATTCTAAAGTAAATGCCAGGTACCTATAATGATCTTAAAGATATTATGTAAGTGGTACGTCGTATTATAAACTATTACAATTACAAGTGTTCATTTATCGACATAAATTCCAAGCGACAAATACACAGGTACTAACGTACTTCTTCTAAAGTGATATCACTCGCCGTCCATCTTTTTAGGGTCCCGTACCAAAAGGTTCAAAAGGTTCTTATGGTCTCTGTCCGTCCGTCTCGTCTGTCTAACTGTCTGTGGCAGTCTTGTATCTCGGAATCTACTAATGCTGTTGACATGCAATTTGGAACAGTTTTAAAAACTGCTTAACCAACACTAATAAGATTTAAAAAAATTGAGAAAAGTTTTTATATAATCTGCAAAAGTGGCCGAAATTACCCTCTTATCTCCGACATTGACAATCTATTTTAACAATGTGTATAGCAAATAAATGAAACTAAATCTGATGGTCAGCGGTTACCGTAACCCATGGATGCCTGCAACACCAAAGGCATCACGAACGTGTTGCCGATCCTTCAAACCCCTTCCCTGCCCAATGAAGTGAAGACATCACTACACCAGCCAAGAACATAACACTGCTAAGGTTAGCAGTATTATTAAAGCTTTGGTCTTCTGTAGGGCAGAGGAACTTCTCTAGACAGGCAGCTCAGTTTGAGTGGGGGGTTTTACCCGCTGAGCCCTACCTCTGAGCGAGTAGGTAATAATTATAAACGAGCTGTTGCCAGAAGTTTCTTTGTTTGGCCGCTATTGAAATCCTTTTGGCCGTAGCATGATGTTATATATCCTATAAGCCTTCTAAAAGAGCTATCCAAAACTAAAATAATTTTTCAAATCGGACCAGGGCCCTGATTCTGACTCATCTGATTGCTCCCGGATCGTAAACTTTTTCGAATCTTAGAACGACGTATTTTTACAGCTTAAGTTATTAAGAGTTAGAAATTAGTTTACCGTATAGAAAATTAAAAACTGATTAATATAGGATTTTTTTCTACATCCATCTTTTTTTTTAACATTCTGTTTTTTAACATTAAATAAACTGACAGTTCTGGCCGAAAATATTCCGACAGCTCAGAATCAGGTGGCTGTAGTTTCTGAGAATAACGTATTCAAACAAACAAACTCTAAGATATTCCATCAATCATGTCGTTAACTATATACCTAATATGTAGCATTAAGTTCCAAGAGCACCACACGATGGCACTAAAATTACAGGTCTTAACATAATACCTAACATTGAATTATTCGTCGTCTACAACTTCATGTCGATTACTTTACAAGGTAAAACGTTATTTGGCAAACAACTCATACTTTTGTGTTTTGTCTAGAAGCGGAATACCTACCTTCAATTAAAAAAAAATAGAACCAAGTATCTAATAGGACATTATACTAACATAAAGCCATCATTCCTCCCATGTACGTGCCGGTTCTGGGGTGAACTTCCTGCAGCGGTGTTTCCTGAGCGCTATGACATGTCCTTCTTCAAAAAATGTTTAAAAAGAGCCATCCTCTCAAGATAGGCAGCGGCTTGGCTGTGCCCCTAACACTGCCAACGTGCAATAAGTAGTCGCGGTAACCGCTTACCATCGGGTGAGCTACATGCACATCTGCCACTTCCGACAGTAAAAAAAATTGGAATTAAAGTATATATTTGATTAGAAGTCCCGCGGGGCTTAACTCGCGTCGTTCTTTATTTGGCCACTGCTCAGTTCCTATTCGCCGTAGCGTGATGTAATATTGAAAAATTCTATCAGCACTGGGTAGGCCATTTTTCGAGGAAGCCTATTTAACATCACGCTATGACTAATAGGAGCTGAGAAGTGGTGGGTTGTCATACGAATTGAGTATAGCACCTCCATTATTTTCTTCACTTTTTTGCCAAGCTGTATACAACCTCAACTCGCCTCTTCTAAAAATTGGCAGAAAAATTGTAATGCAAATCTACCACAAAGGCAACTCCTACCTATCTAATAAAATTAGTCCTGCCCTGCTAGAAATATAAATATAAAATCATAATAAAATAAAAAGCTTTAACAAAACGTCCTAAGTATAGTGATTTTTTTCTGTCCAATGGATAATATAAATATGTCTGTCTGACACGCGGCCGCGTTCGTCGATAACAAAACGCTACTGTCATTGTCAAAATAGTTGTCAGCTGTCATGTCAAGTCAAAGTAGTATTATGCCAGAACGTTCCAAATTTTATTTTCACGAAAATTTTATATAAACAATATAAAATGAAAAGAAACACGCAACTATTTGATTTGTATTGGGAAGATATAATAGTGGCCAAGGTTATGCCATTTTTAACAATAAAAGAATGTTTAAATTTTCGTTGTGTTTCCAAAACTTGCTTGCAAATCGTAAACATGTACTTTGCCAAGCTGAAATCGTTAAAATTGATGAACAAGGGATTCTCCCCTCACACATTTAGTGTAAGTTATCTTACAAACTGCACAATACGGACGATTCTGAACTGGATTATTTGTAAAAAAAATACTTTTTGCAGGTGTTCACAGTTTCTTGCAATCGCCTCACATTATTGAATTTGAGTCGTTGTCGCAGTATAACAGATGTTGAACTTATACCTATGTTACTGAGGAATCATAACTTGGTTAGTCTGAATTTAAGTCAATGCAAAACTTTGTCAGCAAAATGTCTGCAACCTGTCATTCTGTATTGTAATAACTTGCGTACACTGAAGCTCGCAAGATGTGACTGGTTGACGACTGGTGCTATGGAGGCGCTGGCCCTGCACCAAGGCATGCTTGAAGATGTAGATATATCATACTGTTCATCTATCTCAGAAAGCTGTATACTAATATTTGTAAAAAAGTTCAAACTTTTAAAAACATTTAATTTGGAGGGTGATAAACAGGTGACAGATAAAACTGTGTATACACTAGCCAAATATAGCACCTCATTGAAGATGCTGAACCTGAGTGGGTGCTCCGAGGTATCAGATAAAGGTGTCAGGTAAGAATAACAAGCCTTTTCTGCTAAATAAAGAATTGTATATTAGGCCTCACCTAAAATGTTTGGAGGACCACCGTGCCCAGCAGCAGATCGTTTATGGGTTGTAATGATGAGGCCTCATCTAATTTCCATCACAGCAGGAAATTTTGTGCCGCCCGCATCCATTGGCCACCTGCAACGTTTTCTAGGTCTTAGGTCACAATGCACAAATATGCTGGCCCAATTTGTTGGTGGATCTGACTTACCTACACTATGTTTTCCTTCACTACTATAACTTAGGTTCCACAACCCTTCCAATGAACACTCAACTAGGAAATGGTAGCTTTACAGGGGAGCGTTTTTAAAGAAAAATGTTGATTTATTGTCATTATTTGAGCTATTTTAATGATTTTTTTCAGAAAATCTATTTTATTTATAATTAAATAAATACATTTTGTGAGCTAATGATCACTTTTAAGATTCATATAACGTAAAAAACAAAAATCCCTTGGAATAGTGGAGGGGTCGAAATTGAAATCCACATTAAAATTAAACTCAATTCTCAAGTTTTGCATGTTGCCACTTTACTATTTGTCCCCTACTATATTCAAATGCTATGTATTAATGTATTTCAGGTCTCTAGCAATACATAGTACAAAATTAGAAGGTCTCTTAATACGCGGCTGCACCAAAGTGACGGAAAACAGCCTGAAGTTGTTGAGAAACAGAGTCCTACTTGACCGGAGGCCTACAGAACCAATACCAGTACCTATCTATGTGCAGGTTTGATGCAAAGGTTGTTACACTAGCTGTTATTTATATATTATGTAGTCTGTTTATCTCTGTGTCTTATCTATTAAACAATCTTGGCATGCCTTTAATTAATCATCATCATTTCAGCCTATTGCAGTCCATTGCTGGACGTTGGCCTCTCCTAACACGCGCCATAGCACTTAATTCCTTTATTTACTTTCAATTATATTTTTTAATAATAATAATGTTTGTTTGGACACACACAGTGCCATCTATTCCCAAACTAAGCAAATGCAATGTGTAAATATGGACACATAGACAACTGATATAATACTCATATTATGTATAACTTTTATACTTAATATAGATACATTACACCCAGAAACAGAACAAATAACTGTACTCATCACACAAAGATTTGTCCTAGGTGAGAATCGAACCCCCAACCTCTGTCTGAGTCAGGGTCGAGCCACGGAGGCTTTGAATTTAAAATTATAAAAAGATACTCTTATAATTATTTTACATTTTAATTAATGTAATTAATCTATTTCTATTTGTGGTAACTAGTATTTACTTTTATAAAACTGTTAATAAATAAAAAGACCTACTAAGGCTGTTTACTAAATAAGGCACATATGGATAAACAGTGAATTGTTATGTTGTTCAAATTGTTCATAACCTTTATTATTTGTTGATCAGCTGTTGTTATAGTGCAACTGTCTTGTTCATTGAATAAGTGTCAATATTGTACAGCTATTAAGCCTTACTCGGCAAAACAATTACAATATGTATAGTTCATATTGGAATTGTTTTCCTGATTATAGCGAATACTTTTTGTTACTAGTTTTATATTATTGTATTTTGGTATGAGCAGATGTAAATAGCTAACAAATAGACATATTATGAGAATGTATTCTTATTTTAACAATGTTGTATGAAAGGGTCTTTCCCCTTTGGGACCACGACACTTTGGGACTACGGTGTCAATCGCGGAACGGCGTTTTTTGAATTGGCTGTTTCACACCAAAACTAAACGGACCACGGTTTGGTCTTGGTGTCAAACAGCCAATTCAAAAAAGGCCGTTCCGCGATTGACACCGTAGTCCCAAAGTATCGTGATCCCAAAGGGGAAAGACCCGTATGAAAAAATAACGGTATTTTTTTTAACTAAGGCGTATTTAATTAGTTTTATTGTAATATTACTACTGAGTAGTACTTAGGTATACAGAACCAAATGATATTTATGGCGACATACAATGAAAAAAATTGCCTTTTATTACTTAGATCAAGGTATCCCAACCTGGAGTATGAAGACAAAAATAAAAATGCAAATTTGATCCCATTGTTCAGCCACTCTGGGATCAAATTTGCATTTTTATTTATTGGGTTTTTTTTCATTACAAGTTTTGTAATGAAAAAAAAATCAGAAAGATAGATAGTAGAACCTGTTGATAAGGATGGGAAACCCTGATTAGAAATATCAATAAGATTGCAGGTTCTATTCTGGTCTAGGAAATGAGCAACGAGTCATTTAATTTAGAATGTACTTAGTTTATAAGTAATGCCTGTGTCATATTGTATGTATATTTTTTGAAAAGATTTTAATTTGGTTTGTATATAAATAATTTAATTATTACACTAGAAACCTTGGAACCTACTGTCACCGTTTTCGATACGATGAACTGTAAGGTTCTGCGCAAACGACGGCGCTACAATAAAGAGCGAGTCTGATCATGGCTATCCGCGCCGCGCCGCCGCCCGTCTGCGTTGGTGCATACGCTGCGCTGGACGCACCGTCTTATAGAACTCGCAGATGAAAAAGGCCTCAATTTGTTAAATGTTTAACGACAGATACTCTTAAATAATTAATTAATTATTTAACCAGCAAAATATATAAAGCTTTATAGTCGCTGGAAGGCCACTATTACTTTACCCATAGTTACATTTAACATTATCTTTGTGAAACATGCCCATAAGAACGTGGCGTGGCCGCGGATATTTCAGTTTCGTGTTGTCTTACCCTTCGCCGTATATCTGGCACAATGGTGTTGCTAATTATTATTGTACCTTGTATTCTTTGATGTGATATAGATTTTGCTAATGATCGTGCTCTTCATTAACGAATAGCTAAATAACTTTTGTGTAAAAAAATATGTACCTAGGTGTTATTTATTTATAAGTTTTTAGTGGTGTAAACGACATTTCAGAGAGAGAAAGGGGGAGACAAGTGATAAAATGAATTGTTCTATGTAAAAAAGTGTCATGTTCAGAGACAATAGCGTCAGTAACATGTATGGAGCAAGCGTATCGGAACATGCACTAACAAATTGAAATATATTAGAGTAAAATTGCAAAAAGGTAATGTGCATATTATGTATATCTTTCGCGTTGGGCTATTATACAAACAATACGGTCCTACAAAGATTACAGACATTAACGCTTTATAATGCAGTGTTATGGCATCATACTACCAAATAAGTACCTAGGTACATGATATGCAATGCATTATGTAACATTAAACATTAATGTAAGTCACCAGACGGAAATAATATTGTATAACATTATAAAACGACCGCCTTATCTTATAACACATACCCCCTGCACATGCACATGTCCCCTGATTCTGAGCTATCGGAATGTTCTCGCATCGTAAACTTTTGCGAATCATGGAACGAAGTATAATTACGATTTATGTTATTTATTGGCAGAAAATAGGGTTATCGTACTTATAGAAAATTAAAAACTGATTACTAGATGTTTTTCTAAAACTATCTATTTTTTAATATAATGTATTTTTAACATTAAATAAACTGACATTCCTAGCTGAAAGCTTTCCGACAGCTCAGAATCAGGGCCTAGCGTCACGTCGAGGCACTCGTAGAAAATATTTACCGTACCTGAGAGAAAGAAATTTGGAAGGGATAAGGCTATGCAGGGCTAACGAGATCATATAGGTAGGTACTGGGGAAAAGTATTGAAAGAATTAAAAATATCCTTCTACCGAGACACCAAGTACCTATAATACTACTAATTGCTTTTTTTTTAATGCCAAAATTATAACCGCCTAATATAGAAAAAAAAAACTTATTTTTGGAAATTTAGAAACATATTTTTAGTGATTAATTTATTATAAATAATTACCTAGTTTTTCTTTGACGCTTCTTGTTAGGTATGACCATTACCTTATGTAAAATTGTATATAAGCCTAGTACTTACTAATAGAACCTTATGGAAAATAAGTGAGTAGAGTTCTTAAAATATTACCAATTGAATTCAAGTAAGTATATAAGAATGGGACTAACTACTTTTTGGTCATCTAATCAGCTCCAGTCATTTAAATTTTGGTCACACTTATACAGTTCTGCTTTTATCAGCCGCGTACAGAATCGTAAGATGTAGTCGAGAACCATCCGCTTCAGCGCTGTTCCGCGACGTTCGGCGCTGAACGTGGATTGTTGCCGACTGCTCGTCGACAAGTTGCGACCACGCACAGCCGTGAACTTAGGGAAATAGCACTGAACTTAGCGGAACAGCGCTTAACTCTGTCTATAGCATTCGATTATTAAAAATATATTTGTCCTCATTCTATAGATACTTACCAGTTTTCCGCTGAATAGAGGCGAAAAGCTGAATGCTGGATGTGTAGGTAGGTACCTACGCATTGCCGAACAAGTAACTTATTTAGCCATATTATAGTAATAAATTTATTCATAAGTTGGTTTTCGTTGCAATGTAATGTGTACAATGAAGCAACCACTACACCTTACTGTTCTAATTAGTTTGTAACCAATACTTTAATTCAATTTAATCTACACAATGTGTTATACTGCTGCGTCAGTTTTCACACTACCCGAATTATTGTAACTCACAAAAGATAAGTATTTTTTTTTAAATAGAGAGGCGTGTGTTTCGTTCTAGTTCTTCTCATAGCTCCACCCTGTCAGCTGGTCGTAGGCAAAGCTGACACTGGTTTTTTGATAACATGTTAGTTCATATGAGTTAACCTAGATGAATGAACGAGATTTCATTTCATATCGTTGTTTTGTAAGGACAAAAGCTGAACATAGCTGAATTAGTGTGATTAGTCCCTTTAGCACCAAGTTAGAGGCTCACAGTCCGAGAACCTACAGAATTATTTCGCCAGATAATATATTAGGAGTCCAGCTCAGGAGAACATGCCCCAACTGCCACTGGGTGAATTAAATTTACCTACGTCAAATAATTATTACCACTTACTAATCAGTTTGTTAAAAGTATTAATATGTATTGTCGAAACGTTTGGTTGGGCCATGGGGTCCAAGTGCTCGTGCTCTTTATAAAGAACTCTCCAAACGCTTGACAGAAACGTCACGTGATCAACGGGCTGGCTTTTTTTCTTGGCGCAAATAAGCTTGCTATCCAACATGACAATCCTGCCAGTCTGCTGGACACGTTTCTGGTCGAAAACAGCATTGATGCAGATGAATTATTCGACGCTTTTTAATTAAGATAATAACTTTTTATTTCTCTTTTTCTCGTTTAATATTTTTGTTTAGTAGGTAGGTTAGTTTTAGTTGTAAATAGTTGCCTATTACTTTCTTGTAAATTTGTTTATGTATTATTCAGAATGTTAAAACATTAGCTGGCCTTTATCTTTAATAGGCTTGTCGTATATTAGAACGAGAATTTTGAATCTGTAATGTTGGTTGACCTTCATAGACCTAATGTAAAAATATCAAGTAGTAGTAGTAGTACATGTGGTACTCTTATCATAAGAGTGGTTTGAACGATGTAAGAAGAAATATTATTGAAAGAAAATAAATTAGATACCTACTGCATGAAACATTGTAATGCGTTTTCATATTGGCGTTTTAAAGCTTGTATCAAACATAGGCACGAAATTCTCCTTTTTTAATGAATGTGCTTGAAAAATACGAGCTATGTATTTTAAACGCCAGTGTTAACCAAAATATAATTTTATCATTAGAAAATAATTTCAACCATGGTTGTAAACTGTGATCATTTTCGTATTTTGTGTGAATTTTAAATAAAGCATATAAGATGTGTAAATATTCATTTTTATTGAGACCTTATTAATAATAAATTATTAGTCAAACTAATACTATAGGTTAGGTAATACTATAGGTGATCTCCTCCAAACGGCTCGCATCACATCGGATCGGAACGGATTCTTAAAATATTAGACTTTAAATACTGAATACACGATTTAAACGATACGTTGTGGCTGACACTGGCGTGGCCACCATCGTGGATTTTGATTTTGATAATGCAAAAAATTAGTCGTCAAATATTAGAATTAGTCTGTCAATGGTTCAAGTCATAAGCGTTTTTAGTTGGCCGATCTGAAGTCTCCCCGGCTTGGCCACATTAGTATCTCAATAACTAAGACACCTAGCGAAGACTGTTTTCTCCCAGAATTAGTCGCTAATTGGTCGCCAAATATCAGAATTGGTCGGGTCTTGGTATAGTCTAGGAGTTTATAGTATAGTCTTAGAGTCAAAGCTTTTTTACCTAATTTATATCGCTCCTAGACTTATACCCTTTGAATTTACGAATATTTAGATAAATCCTATATTCGAATCATAGACACGAGTGAGGTATATTAAATAAAACATGACATTTTCACAAAATTATATTTTGTGTGATAACACCTGCTACATGTTTCTTACTGTTAATGTATTTACAATATTTTATATACTACACATTAGTAACAAATAACATTCATAACCTTAGAAGAGCAGATCTTACAAAATAATGTACGGCGAACGGGCGCTCATGCGCAGGTGCACCCGCTCTTGTAATATCTACGTGCAATGGGACGAAACTAAACGTGACTTAACTAAAATACTTAAATCGTAAAATTATAGTAAACGTAAGTGTTAATAACATTTGGCAATAAATTACTGGGATAACACGAAAATAATCCTTAGCGAAGCGTTAAAAACAAATTTATCATCGCAACTATAAAACGTTAAAACCTAACTGTGTAAAAGAATATAAAATATTAAAAAATAATCCGTCCTTAGGCCTGTCTACGTTACGTGGCGGGAGAGTGGTCTCCGCTCAATTAGCGCACTATCACATTGATCAAATAAAACCTATACATTATACTAAAGTTTAGTTTATCAGCTCTATATGTATACAGCCTTGTTACAGTTGAAGCGATTACATTTACATATGTTACACGGAGGTCGAGGCGACGCAACAAGCGGACAGACGGGTGAGAGGCACTTCAGAACAGATTCGAGACAAATTACGATCCTACGTTAAATTATAATTACACAACGTCCACTGTACAAGCGACGGCGACACAACGATACGACACCTAAACGGAAAGCCCATATACATACACAAGAGCTGAGTTCGGATGTTTACATCTCAGTGCGCAGGCGCAGTACGTTCAGCAAACACATTGCACTTAGCATAACCAAAGACCTTACACGTTACATCGTTTCTTTGGAAATAGAATATATTAATTTATGAGCCGAGCACGCGCGGTCAGACTGCTTCATACTTTAGTCTTTACCGATAAACGATCAGATACTATAGTGTACATACAATTATTGCACTATATAATTATGCTACATTTCACTGACGTAGTCATTATTATTATAAAAACAGATTTCAATACACTTATATCTGCAAATTTTGTACTTTTATTTAGCTTACTGGGTACTGCGCTATCAATGACAATTAATTAAACATGAATTACATACATATCGTACAAAACAATGGAGAAACAGTTTGTTGATAATCTCGCGAGGTTACATCCTTCGTTCCACGAGAGGTTGTCATCAATCTGTCAGTTCCTTAACATAGCTGCCACTGGCACTTAAGGACGGCGCGCGGTCATTCGCACGCAGAGGATAAGGCAACTCAACTGGTGTCAACTGTTCATTTCAATATTTACTTACAAACTTTATATACAAAAACTAGCACTTAACATCTGAAAGCAAAACTTTATTTGTACTATGCCTTAATTACTTAAATTTACAATACACTCCATCTGGTTTTTGGTCAACGTTTATAACCGAGCATCTAACTGGACAGGGGGACTGCCAAAAACATAATTTCGTGTGGAATGCCGAGTGAGTATTTATTTGAGGAGCACGCTTGCGGCACTATGCACCTGTAAGTGTGTCTACCCACTCAACCAACCATCCTCACAACTAATGTTTCATGTAAGTTTGCTAAAGATAACATGTTTTATTGTATCTTTCTCCAAGAGAAGTAAGTCTTTCAGAAGTTCTATGTGCAGTTAAATGTGTCACAACACTATTATAAAACAATATTTCAATAATAATCAACAATTTACGCAAAGCGTACTAAAACTATATACCAAAGGTATTGTGCAATCATGTGTTAATAAAATTAGAAAAGAAACAATTGCGTGAGTTTGATTTACCCGTCGTCGTTGCGAATATGAATATCACATTAAAAATATACATAAAATAGTTTTCAACATAATAATGACAATTATAAAATTATATAAAATAATTATTGAGAGGTCTGACGACCACACTATTCAAACATACAGTATACTAATTTAATCATTGTACCAACTTTTAAGTTTTTTGGAACTAAAAAGGATCATATTTATTATGTACAAATACGTTTTATGAAATCATTACCATCATTCAAATCTACTCACGTGTAGAATATATGGAAAATAAAGGATATTATATA
The DNA here is from genome assembly GCA_905147015.1 of Laspeyria flexula. Lineage (NCBI taxonomy): Eukaryota > Metazoa > Arthropoda > Insecta > Lepidoptera > Erebidae > Laspeyria > Laspeyria flexula. Next base: position 1,122,206 of record LR989964.1, on the reverse strand, counting down.
GAGAGCAAATTGAGTTCTAATTTTGTCTTCACTTGCATAATTATCTTTTTCACTCTTTCAAGTCAATTGGAACAAGATTTGTTGTTAAGATGGTTGGTTAAGAGCGACAGTAAGCATCACTTCTGATCATCAAATTACAGAATTTATCGACCTGTCACCGTTACAACAACCAGAATGTAGATTACTCTATTCAAAAAGACGTGCGGACATCAGGTATCTACGGGACCTTTATTTACCTACATCTTTCTTACATGAGGAGGATGACTACTTAAGCTGCATTTTCACCACGCTAACGCATTCGCTCGCGTCTTTAAAGCGAACAAATATATATATATAATAAGTATTTCGCTACCTCGAGTTTTCAGTAAGCACAGGCACAAAGGTTTAGTCACTAGAACTGTTCACTGTTAACTTCACTCTATTCAGTGTCCGAACACTAGTGAAAACGCAGCTTTACGTGTGCTAACGTTGTCATCTGTACAAAGCGAGGTGGTTCGTCGTAGTGACGGCTACCGGCGCATGGTGGAGTTGAGCGGCTGCATGGCGAGCGGCGGCGGCGGCGGGTGGTTGATGTACCCGTAGGCGTACACGTTGGACTGCTGCGCGCGCGGGTCGGGGCTGGGGTACTGCACGGCGTTGGCCGGCGCCATCATCTGCAGGTTGTTGAACTGCTGCTGCGGCGGCACGCGGTACCCGTTCAGTCCGTACTGACTGATGATGTGCGTGTTGAGGTTGGGCGACATGCGCGACGTTGGCGCCATCTGCATGTGCTGCATCGGACTCAGGTTGCCTGCAAATTGTAATGTCACTTTTTCAAATTCGATTACTAGTTTCAAAAAACGAATGCGTTGCTAAACTTAGTAGCTTTTTTGATAACCTCAACATTCTGATTTAATTTATCAGTACTGTGTTCATTCAACATTCAACCCACAAATATCTTATTTTGACGCAAATTAATAACAAAACCTGAGAAAATCGCAAAAAATCTAAAACTATAAGTAAATACTAACTGGACGTGTTTCTAGTATTTCTTGGAGAATCAAGTTGATTATGTGGCGGCGCGTAATACTTGGCGGCGGCTGCGTGGTAGTGTCCCGCCGCGGTCGCGGGCGGCGTCGACGACTGCTGACCGTACTGCGGGTAAATTACATAATATAAGTACATTACTAGGCAATGTACAATAAACCTCCGTTCCGTCTGCCGTGTGTTCTGTCGCATAATTACCTCCCAGAATACTTGTCGTTTTAAGGTAGAATCATCGGATAGGACGGTGTCGAGTACCTGGTGCGGCGGATGGTGCTGCGGCGCCTCGGCCATCTGCTGCAGCTTGGCGAGCGAGCACGAGGGCGGCCAGCCCCCCGCGTGGTACTGCTGTTGCTGCTGGAACGACAGGTAGCCGCCCTGGTACCCGCCCGCCCCGCCGCCCCCGCCCTGCATCACGCCGCCGCTCGCTGCAATGCACCACACGTAGACGATTATATACAAAAAACCACAAAACTCACACTCAGCAACCAAAAAACGGCATTCAAAATAGAGAGCAGTCATTCAAATATGCAATCCATTGATTGTTATCATAAATTCAAATGTCAAATTATATTACTTTTCATTAGAATAATGTTCTTTAAATGTACATTAAATCGTATTACATAGGATAGGACTGATTTTAAAGAAAAATATATAGTCTTTAGTACGTGATTGTGTCTCGTGGGAAGCGGGGCCGACATTGTGTATCAATGCACGTTAGCCAATAGCAAACACACTCAAATGAGACTTGTGCTTGTGTGTAGGTGCAGTACGTACCGTGCGGCTGTATGTTGGGCGGCGTGGCCTGGCGCCGCGCGGGCGGCGTGCCGGCGCCGCGCACCGCCGCCTTGCCCGCGTCGCCCGCGCCGCCGCCGCCGCCGCCGCCGCCGCCCGACCCGCCTGAGCTGCTGCCGCTACTCCTGCTAATGCATACACTTGTTACTACTATCACTTTTAAAGGTGTACATTTTAGTGATAGAATAAAGAATATGATACGGGAATGTTGTGGCATAAAAAAGATGATGTGACGCAAATAAAGAAAAGAATATTAACCTGGTTTGGATATTTGGGGTGAATTAAAAAAGGTGACAAAACAAATAAATAAGGTGAATGTGACTGATAACTGGGAATGTATAAAAAGGAAGGCCTATAAAAAGAACATTCAGTAACCAAATCTATGACGTTTTCAGAAAGAACAGACCCTTAACCGGCAGATATGAAAAGATTAATGAATGTTGAAATAGCCAAAGATGTACCTATGTCAGCAAGAGGGAAAAATAGTCTCTGCCCTCTATTGAAAAAGAGGCTTGATCTACATGTAATCTTATAGAATTTGTAGATGAAGAATTACTTACCTATTCCTATTATTAATCTTCTGCTGCTTCGGCGGTTGGTTGGGCTGGCTCATAATGGACGGTATGTGTATGGAGGAGTACTGCGGGCTGGGGGCAGGGTGCATGTGCATCATGGAGCAGGGCGAGGCCAGGTCCGAGCCGATGCTGGTGGGCGACTCCAACCCCAGCTGGCTCACGTCCAGCTCGCACGCGGGGTACTGCACCGAATGAACGGAGTTGCTGGTCGAGTCCGGAGTGTACACGCCCATGGACTGCAGCGCGGGGCTCACCGCCTCGCATAGCTCCTCTTTGCTACTGTCCTTTGGCGGTTCCTCTTTCTTCGACTGCTGACGCGACTTCTTCTCTATCTCAGTCTTCTCTTGCCCGCAAGGACCGTTCTGGTTGAAGGGCGTCTTACACCCCGATGACGTCATTATCTGCGGACTCTGTTGGCGGTACTCCGCGCAACTAGTCACCACGTCTTGTTGCTTGTTCACTTGGCGCTGCATCATTTGCTTCATCTGTTCCGCCGTACTCTGAGAGTGCGACTTCTTAGTCTCACACTGAGTCTGGCAAGCAGTGGTCGTCTTCGAATGCTTCGATGGCTTACACTCGTTCTTTTGTGAACATTCCGATTTAGAAGTAGGAGTTTTTGTTTCTTTGAAATGTGGTAATCCAGTTGTGGCATATAAACTACCACTTAAAGCTCCGTACGCAATATTGTGAAAGTCCTTTTGATCGTATTTAGGAAGCAATTTTTGAGGTGACTTTTGGACCTGATCTAAGTGAGGTAGATTGAACCCCTGCAGTTTGTCAAGATAGTTCTTATCGCTGACGCTATTTTTCATATCGAATATTCTATTGTGCTCCCAGGTGCCTTGTATTCTGGTGGGATCCCAGGGTGGCCACTGGTACTGCCCATGCGTAGTGTGATAATTAGGTATCTGGTTCATCGCATAATCCGCTTTAGGCACCAGCTCATTATCATACTTGAATTTGGGCAGCATCTTGTTCAAATCATTTTGATCTGCCGCCTTCAAATTTAGTTGGGCGGTGCAACTTTTGTCATGTTTGACTGAAGCATTCTTGGAGTCGCATCTCGAATTGTTAGATTTCTCTTTCTTAAAAAAATCTTGCTTTTTGGGAGCCTCATTAGTTGTTTTAGTTTCTACTTTGCTTGTGACCGGCACGGAGTTGATCACGTTTATTGGGACAGACGTCTCTGGTTTTCTCGCGCTAGTGTTCTGTTCTGGAAAAAACATCTTAGGCTCCGGAGTACTCCTCGGCGTTTCGTTCTTAGTCTTCTTGTCAGTTTTTTCTAACTTACTATGAGCCGAGTTGACTCTCACATCGCGCAGTTTACTTTTCTCTCTTGGCTTTTGGTTTGGATCATTCTTGTCCTGAGAGTTGCTTTGGACGATGTTCATGGAGGCAGAAAGAGAGTTCTGTATAGCACTACTATTGGCAAAACTGGCTTCTAAGTCTTGTCTATCCAAGCCTATGTTTACAGCAGCGTTAGCACTTTGACACCGAGGTAAAAAATTAATATCGGTCACATTTGGCACTTTGGGAATGACCGGGTTTATCACTGGTGAAGAAATAGGATGAGGCACTTCTAATTTGGTCGTGGTTTTACTGATTACAGGAGTATCTAGAGTATTGTTTACCACGCGGTTTTGTTCACTGGTTTTGATTAATACTTTGTCAGTTTGCACGGCCTGAGACTCCTTCGTAATCGCTCTATGGTTCAAGTAGGAGTGTTGTGCAGTATTGATTTGGTGTATCGTCATGGAGTTACTCACTGGGTTTTGAAAAGTTTGTAGCGGCGAAGGTTGCTCTATAATATTTCTCGTTATAACAATCTCATCTTTCCTATTTAGCAAGTCATTCCGAAACGGAATTTCACTATCTCTACCTACAATAGTATTAGGTAATTTGTTCCTATTGTCAATTTCTGTAAAACTATCTATTTTAATGGGGTCAGGTTTCTTCATACTGGACATATCTCTTTGTGAATCCAAATTCTGAATAATAGAATCTATTTTATTGGGAGACTTTTTGTCCGCACTTTTAATTTCGTCTGTGTTCTGGTGTTGTATTACAGTTTCTTTTCTTACGTCGCACTTCTTCTGTTCACTAACAATATCCGAGTTCACACAATCAGGTGCTTTTCTTGGTTTGGGTGACTCATTTATTACTGTTTTATCATTTTTCTTGGGTGATATACCAGTTTGTGGAGAATTAGCATAGTCAGACTCACCTTCCACAACTATTGTTTCGATTTGATTAGTTTTCGGAACAATCAAGTCTACGGCTGGCTTTGTGGTATTAACTTCCTCTTGTACCTTTGGATCCAAAACAATATGCGCATTTTCTGTAGACACCACTGGTATTACTTTAGATGGACTCTCTTTTTCTTCAACTTCCTTAGGTTTGTTATCATGATTCTGTTTCACAGGCGCCACTGAATTGGGTTTCGGAGACGGCAAAGGACAGCTTTGACTATTATTGTCATCAGATTCTGATATAATTATAGTATCTTTGTCATCCAGAACTGGTTTTGGTGGTGACTTCATCTCACCATTCTTTGGTTCAGGTGGCTTTTCTATCTCAGTATGTTTGTCTGTTTCTTTAGCAACTTCTTCACATTTGTCAGGTTCTTCTTTTCTGTTCTCCGATGCCGAATCATCAGGCTTATCACCAGCTTCGTTAATAACTTGGTCTTTCTCAGCTATAGATTTTGGTGAATCCATGTGTATACTGTCCAGTTCCATATCACTGGTATGATGATCTGTACTATTCTCTTCAATCTGTCGCGGTGAAGTCGGCTTACTGACAGCTTTCCTTTCTTCCCCTTCCTCAACATCCATTTCATCGTCGGCCTCACCCGAAGAATCTTCTGAACTGGCTTCTGAATTTTTACTTTTGTCTTGTGATTTCTCTTCAATTGGTTGTGCATTCATTGGAGATATGTGATTTTCGACCTCAGCAGTTTTCGCTGGTTCTTCCGTAGAATCGTCAGTTTTATAGTCATTGATTTCCACCTTAGCACTGTCATCAAGTTTGGTTTTCTTAGCAGCAGGAGGAGCAGTGCTTGCAATAGACTTTTTGAGCTTCTGCCTTTTCTTCGGCCGTCCTTTCCGTATTTTTCTCCGTTTCTTAGAGATGACAGCAGTGACTGTAGGAGTGGCGGCTTCAATCTCCATACTCTCTTGGCTATCTTGACTGTCCGACGCATACGTTGCCTCTCTGATACTTTGCCTCCTACTTGGAGCAGTATCCTCTGTATTTTCATTCTGTGTAACTCTTGAAGATCTTCTCGCGACGCTTTTACTCCTTTGTCTTCTTGGAGTTTCTTCCTGTTTACTTTTGTCCTCTTCAAGATTAGACTCTGATATCTTTCTATTGACTTCCCGCTTTCGTTTTCTACTACCCTCATTGAGAGTTGGGGTAGTTTGATACAAAGTTTCGCTGTACTTCAATGGTCTTGTTCGTCTTCTGCCTGACGATGTCACTTCAACAGGCATTTCAGGATTTTCCTTTTCAGCAGATTTAGAGTCCTCTTCTTGAACTGCCGGAACCTCAGTTTCCGTCGCGGTATCTTCACTTTCAGTCTTCATCTCTTCGTTCTCCGTATCCTGGTCAGCCACGGACGCTTCCTCCGGTGATCTGAATGGATTCACTGTTGGAGCTAACAAAGGCGTCCATCTCAAGCATTCAGGATCAATCTCTAGTCGAGGTTTACTCTTCACTTTTTGCATATGATTATCAACTCTGATCCAGTCTATACAAAGTCCTAGCTTGCTTGATTCATTATTAGGAATATATCTAACAAAGCCGAGTAACTGGAAAGTAATCGCAATGTCATTCATATGCATGCCAGTAGTATGTGCTATATCTTCGAAAGTGAATGATTTATCTTTGTGGTCATAGAGATATTCGAGAATCACAGACTTCCAGTATGCATGGTAAGATACTCTGCCTAGGTCTGAAAGAGGCTTTTCCGGCGTGCCAGGTTGTCCTTCCTCTTTCGATAGTAAATAACCTGGAAATAAAAAACATATGTCATGAAACACTAAACTAAAATTATAATTAACTTATTACTTGACAAATATATCCAGGCATTTCTTTCTTTCTACATATCAACAATATCAAGTCATTGAGTCATTCATTACTTAATTTCAGGTGATAGAATATTGAGTGCAGCAGTAGTGTACCATGCTATATTTGTCAAGTTATAAAAGTGGATAAGTAAAGATTCCACCACTCACTAAAATGGATGAGAAACCTCCCATAGCCCTGTCTCTGGTACTGAGGCATCGTCATAATACACGACACGTTAAATTTCTGCTGACAATGTTTTTCTTTGGAGAAATAACCAACTAGGTGACATCCTTTACTGTCATTCTTCGTCAGTACGTAAAACAGGAACGGTTCGACATCATAGTAGAGGGTCTTGTGATCGAGGAACAGTTTGGCGAGGAGGCACAGGTTCTGGCAATATATTTTGTTAGCGTTGCCGTCCACTTCGAAGACCGAGATGTCTCCGCAGCGGTAGATCTCGGTCGCCGGCGGGTGGCGCCACAGGCACTTGTCCAAATGGCGCATCAGCACCGCCCGACTCTTCGCGTACTTCAGGCAGAACTCGCACAGGAATAACTTGGGTAATCTGAAAATTTAACGTTTAGATCGACCATTAAAAAAAAAGAGAAAAAATGTTCACAACGGGAATCCAAACAGTGTCAACCGTGATAAAACCCATCATCACACACGTAGCTATAACATATTGTAGGGACATCACTGCCTACACACCCATACGTATATCTTTGTACGTTATTTATAAGTTAGCCAGTAAGTTCGGGTTCGAGGGGAGTGCGATATAGTGCTATTTGCAGATAGTACATTTCTAAGAAATTGAACGATGATAATAGCTACGTGTGTGACAAGCATAAGTAGAATTGTGGGCACAAACCTGGCGTACTCTTGTGGGAAAGGGCTCGAGTACCAGGTGTCAATCTCCCACTGGCCGAACTCGATGGCGGAGGGGCAGCGGGGGGGCGCATGCGCCAGTGAGTCGCGCGCGCCCGCCGCCGCCAGCGCCGCGCTGAACAGTGCCGCGTCCCCCGCCGCCACGCCCTGCGGCAGACGCGCGCCCTCCGCCCCCGCACCCTCGCCCTCTGTAACATCACAAGGCTTTCACGCAACTGTCTACCTAATCGCAATAGTCATGAACTCATTATTTTCGTTCATTGGAAAAATTCCCGAATCGAGAATATTCTTTTTCGATGTTCACTCATGATCAGAGATCGGAATAGGTTTGTGCAATTTAGGATAAATAACCTAAACATTGCGATTGTATTAATATGGATAAGACTTGTGGTATTTTGGGATTCGTTATGATGAAATGTTTTTCTTCTAACAAAAATAAAATTTACTTCATTGTTTTACTTCTAAAATTCTTTATTATAGTTGATTGAGGTGTCAAAAAAGTTATCAAATGTGCGTAATGGAACTCGTATATGCGAAAATATAGCAACAATGCTCATCATGGGCGGGCATTCTTGTAATTTTGATACCATCGCCAAGATAAACAATGAATTTTACAGGTAGCGTGTGAGAAAAAATCAATATTACATCAACGTCACGAAATAATTAAACCTACCGATCACTGCTGATGATATATAAAACTGAAAAAAAAAACATAAAATCGCGAACATTCTCTTTGGATTTTTTTTTTCGGCAATTCTTCATCACTTCCACAGAGATCGAAGACAAAATGGATAAAATAAAAACGAGGATTTGCCTCGAGCCAGCCCTGTAATGTGATAAGAATGCCGTATTAAAGTGAATATGTCTTTATTAAATTGTATGTTTTCCATATTAACACAGTCGTCGAATCGGATTTAATGGTAGCATAAAAATGCCTCCAAATAATACAATAAAAGAAAAAGCAGCAATGATAAATCTGACCAGATCAAATGTGGAACGGGCCAGAGCAAGAAACAAAAACACAAAAAAAATACAGGGAATACAGCAAGTAAAAGTAAAGCATGTCGGCCACGAGTACCCGCACATCTGACGCGTGTCGGACAGAGATGCGAGTGCTCGAGTCTTCATGTGGCCACGCCTGTCCGAGGCGCGGGCGAAAGTGCATGTGTGGATACGGCCGAAACCCGAGTAACAAATGTTTTGTCATCGGCGCTCGGTGTCCGAATGGAGAAGCTAGCGATAATCGAGAGCGCGCGGCTCACTCACCCGTCCCGAACAGAGTTACAGAGAATCAAATGACGCGAGAGCGGAGCGCCGGCCAGCAATCAGAGCGAGCGAGTCGGTCAGATCCACCACGACACTTTCACCGCACCTCACGAACCGATCTTACCCGTCTGATTGGTGGCCGGCCTCGCGACGCCACCCTGCCGACCCGCCAAAGCTAAGCCACGGTACAGTTTGTCCGAGTCCTCCGACACCGTCCGGTGCTTGCCGACCGCCGCGTTCCTAACCAGCTGCGAGGCGGACAGGCGGGGCTCCACCTCTACCTCTCTACGCGGTGGACTACGATCTATACTCCGACTTCGACTCTCCACAGTCTCGGTCTTTACCGGCCGTCTCTCTATTCGCGGCCGCGATCTACTTCTCTCTCTCGTGCGAGCTCTCACGATAGGCTCTTCTTTAGGAACGTGGTTCTCAGGTTTAGGTTTAAGTTCCGTTTCCGAGTCAAGTTCGATATCTCGGTCGGGTTCTCTCGTCCGACTGCGCGCCCGCCGCAGTTCGGCTTGGTAGCGACGAAACGTACTCCTCGTCTCCTTTAGCACCGTCCGATCCTCCTCGGGCTCGGGCGCTCGCACGGGCCGCGGCCGCGACTGCGAGCGAGACGCCGTGCGCACCGAATAGAACTCCGAGAGGCCGTCGAATAATGTCGTCAACAGTCTTTCTCCGCAGCGACTGCGACGTCGCGCGACTCGGTGCCGGTCGGGCTGCTCGCGCGGCTCCCGGGGCGGCGGCTCGGGTTCCAGGCGTCGCTGCTTCTGCGCCTCGGCCGCGAAGCCCCACACTCCACCGGGCGCCTCGTCGGCGGCCAGGCGCTCGAACACGGTGGACACGGTGGACACGGCGGGCGCCGGCGGCTCCGCGTCGCTGGACGACGCATCGGGCGACGCGAGCGACGCGGGCGAGGCGGACGCGGAGGCAGACGCGGAGGCAGACGCGGAGGCAGATGCGGAGGCAGACGCGGACGCGGAAGCGGAGGCGGAGCCGGGGGAGGAGGGCGATAGGGACGAAGGTGTCGAGCGCGTGCTCGAACGCGGAGTGGACACGGTGTCACGAGGCGAGGCGGGGCGACGCTCGAGGCGTAGTTCGAGGCGCTGGACGCGCGTCACTCTGACGCCGCCCCACCCCTCCCACTCGGCGGAGGAAGAGCGGCGCCGGCGCCGCTTCACTAGGTTAAAGGCGGAGAATCTGAAGAACTTCTGCTTCTCCCGCGACATTCTCTGTTCGGGGCGCGTCAGCAGCGGGGCGTTACCGTCGGACGGCTCGTCTTCGGAGTCGGCCTTCCGCGCGGGCGTGCGAGGCTTCCTGCCGCGCGGCGTGCTCGCCACCGACGACCTGCAACAACGGGGCTCGGTCAGACGGACGCATGGCTCACTGAGCTGCACCGGGCGCGGCACGTACCGCTTGCAGGCGGGCGGCGGCGGCGCGGCGCAGTCGGCGCAGCAGTAGGGCGGCGGCGCACAGCGCGGGTGCGCGTGCAGCTCGCAGGCGGCGCAGCGCGCGGCCCACCCTCCCTGCGCCAGGCACACGCCGCAGCGCGCGCATGCGCCGCACGACCAGCGCGTGCCCTGACACACAACATTACTATCATTAGTGTTTCAAACTTAACGACAATAAATAACTAAAATTAACATTGACATAACAAAAAATACCCCGATCCTTAGATCATATCCGTATCCCGCTTGTTACATTTGTAGGCGGACGAAATTTGAATGACATTATTCAGCCGACAAGCAATTATATAAGTGACACACATTAGCTTTACACGACAGACTGATCATTTGAGTGGTACACATATACAATAAGGCTAGACTATTCCTTATTATCCATAAAACTCACTAGTGATCCCAGGTCCATGAATATTTTAGACCTTTGGAAAAATAAGAAAAGTGTGTATTCAAACTGTCCACTATGAACACATTCATGAATACAACGTTATATATTGGGACCACTCTTGACAAAATATTAAATTCCCTACTAGATATTACAGAAAATAATAATTTCAAAGGGAAAATTATGTTGTTATTTCAAACACGTAAAGAGTTAATAGCTGGGTATTAAACTATAGAACATAAAAATACACAATACCTTTAAAACAGGTATTTCATTATTATCCAATAAGTTGAGGCAAGTAGGATGAGCATGGGACTTGCACTGGTGGCAAGTGATCAGGGCCTCCAGTGCCCCCAGTCTGTTTTTTGCGTCAGTTCCAAGGCACTCGGTACACATAGGCACTGTAGCTACATTCTGTTTCTGCAACAACAAAAAACTTTTAGTAACAAATTTTGTAAGCTAAGAATGCTGAGCTTCTATTACATAGATAAAAAAATAATCAATTTAAATATTGAGTCCCATTTGATTTCCTAGACATACTTTTATTGAAAATATGTTAAATTTTAATCAGAGATGCCATTATGGTGTGATATTCAAAAGGTTCAGAAGAAGTAAATTCCATACATAATCAAAACAGAGCCTTTTTGTTACAAAAGTTACACAAAAATTTATTGAAACATTTTCTTTTTAAATTGTTATTATATTTAAAGTTGTAGTATAGTTTAGTTGATTCTATTCTTATTTAGAGCAAATCCATCAATTACTGCAGATATAATTACATCTTTATGTAACAATAGATACAGATTATATTTGATTGTATTCATTACATTATAATCCATTTTAATAGGCTATTGTTGGCATCAGTCAATATCTTATTGATGTTAAACAATTATTTTGAATGTATTCATATACCCACATAGCCTATTAAATTGATCTCAAGGATAAAATCACTATGTTACTACTTCAAATGGTTTAACCCCACAAAGATTCAATAATATTAATACTAATAACAAATTGTAAATAAAACAATGTGTAATTTACTATTAAGTTTTACAATATGAAAATGGTTCTTGGTTATTCAAATCAATAAATTAAACCCCTTATGGATCAGTTGCAGTTAAGCATAGTATTTGTTTAAGAACACAAAGGATTAACAGAATCACAAATAATCACAATTTTTCGCCACACTGTGGATCCCTAAAGATGGGCATCATCGTCGAGGCAGGCCTATTAACACAGATGTAAAATGAATAGGGCTGGGGATAGACAGCAGTTGAAAGTTCAGGACATTGCCCAGCAGTGGGACGAAACAAGCTAAATAAATAAAAAAAGGTACCTATAAAAAACATAATATACTAAATCACCACACACATTATACACCAATCATTACAACCATTTGATTATCTATTAAAATAGTACAAGAGTCAAACATGCTAGCAACCCTATTCAAATTTTTTTTGCTGGATGACAGGTGGGCTCTCAATTCCTGTTTTATGCAAAGTACTGTGCAGATGTTTTAGTCAATATTTTATACATAATAACTTTAGTTTTTTTTATATTAAATAATACTGAACTTAAATTTCATCATCATCATTAGCAACCTATTAAGTCCCACTGCTGGGCTCGGGACTCCTCTCCTCTAAGTAGAGAGCTGAGAGGGTTTAGGCCATAAAACAGTCACTCTGGCCTAGTGCAGGTTGGTGGATCAGACATTCTTCTAGGATATGCCGGTTTCCTCACAATGTTTTCCTTCACCGTTAGCAGATAGTTAGTCACATGACTAGTACATATAAATTCCACAAAGTGGAATCCACATTGGTACTGTCGGTCGGAATCAAACTCTGACCTCGTGATTTGAACGCTGGTCCCTTACCCATTCAGCCACCATCGCTTTTTAACTAAAATTTTGCCCGAATGGAAATTTTTAAAATTATATTATTAGATGTTAATCAATTTGTCAACATTATATTATAAATGCAAAAGTAATGTCTGTTAAGTTAAAATGGATTATAATCTAATGAATACAATCAGTATCTATTGTTAATTTTGTTGTATATGTAATTCTACTTACCTGTTATATAATGAAAAAAAAATAATTCTGTCTGTTATGTTTGAACAGATAAAATACTAATGAACTGATTTTTTGATTCTTGACTGAAGGTACTTTTTATTTACATACCAGAGACAGGTCAGAAAAAATAATATAATGATTGATGTTCATACATAATAATATCATGTATGTAATATCTATATAAATAAAAATGGATCACCGAAAAGTATGTGATGGATTCCCGTCAGAACGGCTCGACCTATTTGGTTAATTCTTTTTGTTGTTGTATTTGCTATTGTCGAGGCAAGGCATGTATGTAAGAAATTATAAAAACATTTTTTTGTAGAATTTAAAATTTTAGGTTTTAAAATCTCCAAATATGGTAGTACGAAGTTCGCCGATCAGCTAGTTTTAAATAAAATAAAAGAATTGTCTATTCATGGACCTAGAGTCAAACTAATTCATTCTTTCAAATATAATTTAGCCGATATCATGTTTTCTTTTCCAGTGTCAGCCACAAAGAATAAATATACATAATTTGATGGTATCTTACTGTTTCTTTGCGTAAACAGCGATCACACTTAAGATACACCAATGTACCTGTATTACTGCTATATTGAAATCCACTTTGTCAGGTTAAATATAGAAGTATATATAGACAGTATTTGAATATTTTTTAAATAAATATATGAACTGTAATTCTTATTATGATATAATTTAAAATTGCTCGCTGTGGCAGAACTTAGTGAGGCCTATGTCCAGCAGTGGATGTCATTGGGCTGATGTGATGATGAATGTTTATATGGATATAATAATTTCTGTATCAAGAAGAACTTCATCATCATCATCAGATCAATTGTAGGATGTCCACATCAATAAGAAAGACATGTAATTAATGGCTATATATTATATAGAATACACATGAAACTATTAGTAGATCAATCAATTGATTTTGCATAAGGATCAAAGCCATTGTATATTACACAAATAGGTAAATAAGTACTCAATTTTGTGAATAGTTGTGCAATAAGTAGTTCTGGATAAGTGACTCATTCTCTCCCAAGACAGTAACATTTCACACACACAACATCAGATTTTTATGAGTCACTTGTTCAATAAATAAGGTAGATTTCAATAATGTAAACCATCTACCTGAATTACAAATAGGTATTATTGAAATGTAGACTATGGAGTGATATTTCACAGTAACTTTATTATACTCATTTAAATCTGTCACAATGTATGCTAATGACCAAAACCACTCAGCCAGTTTCAATTATATTTAATATATCTGGTTGGTTTCAGCTTTAAAAAATAGAATAAGTTTGGATATGAAAGGTAGGTACTACTGCTGATGCTGGGAGGTTAATGTCTAGTAGTCACTAGTAATAAATTATAATGTACAGATTTCAAAACATTTCAAAAGTATTATCAAAATCTCATAACATAAAAGTTAAATAAATGACAAAACAAGTTTCTGTAAACTCTTAGAATTGGAGTAAGTAGCAATATATGCCCTAAATAAACATAATTATTCATTTATTACATGATTTGAAATGAAGCATAAAATTATTTCAAATCATAATAAAAAATATGAATGAAAAACACACCAAATACATGAAATAATGATTTCACATGATTGTCAAAACAGGTATCTAGTTACAGTTAGATCATTACTACATAATATATTTACTACGTAATTTACATTCTATTACTAACTAACCGAACTTTAACACATAAAACAAAAGTAATTTTCAATAAAATCCTGATCTAAGGAACAATAATCTGTGACTTACATCAATATTTGTCTAAATAGAATCATACACCAAAGGCTAAGAATGGTCTTAATGATGACCACTGTACCATTCTCATAATCAAGTATAAGTTTATATCATAGTAGGAACTTTTTGTGACAAAATCAGCCTTGAACATAATAGCAGGTCACTGACCTTATTATTGCATATTATAATATGACTTATAAAACTGTTAATAGTTTAGTATATCTGATTTTGAATGTCATTTTACAGACCATAAGTATTATACTATGTTAAAATGTCAAGATAATACACATCTTTCTTATTATATATATCTTGTAATTATGAATACTTAAATTAAGTGAGATCATAATAAATTATTATATTAGTTATTATAAATACATACATTTTTTCTGTGTAAACAAAGTGACATTAATGAATTAAAATATCTTTTTAGAAGACACTGGGTCCATGGATCACACACAATTTCATTTTTCTTTTTTGGATAATAAGCATTACTACAGTAAAAGATTATTGTTTTTGTCATCCTTTGTTTACAAACAGTAGGAGGTTATTAGGAATATCCTATATCAAGATACAATAAAGGTAAACAAACAATTTGTGAGTAGGTAGGTACTTACTAGATACAACTAGCTTACCTTTTCAGGAGAGTCCTGTGAGGATTTCTTCTGCTTAATGCTGCGATCGGAAGATGACGTGAGGGGTCGCTCAGCCGCTTTGAACAAGCCGTTTTGGTACGTAAGGAAACCTCTCGCAACGGCACGCTTCGCAGCAGCACGCACTACTGCTCGCGCGTCCACATTAGGTTCCACTGACACTTGATACCCAGTGTTCAAATGTCTTTCAATACTCCTCACTGAAGACCCATCACGTTCACCCATCTCACGCACTGCCTTCGTAACAGCTTTTGACAAGTCCACATCTTGCGATATTTTTAAAAGTTTACTCTGTAGGCCACCCGGATCCTTGTAAGAGCTTTGGCCTTTATTGTACACCTTCAACACGGCACCCTCGCGCACTGCCCGCTCTAGACGCTCAGACACCACATCCTCGTGATAGTTGTGGTGCTGTCTGATCGCATGACATATCCGTTCTACACTAGGCCTTTGTTTCTGAGAGCGTATCTTACGTATCGCTTCCAGGATCCATCGCTTCCACACTTCTTTGCCGACGTCGTCCGGCTCGCACATCTTCGTCAGTAATTATTACGTACTGCCGCCTGAGTAACGGTACGGTATTGCACTTATGTCAACACCCATCGCATTTTGGCGCCTCGAGCGAAATTCCATTTTATGAAATGGAACCTCGCCGTATGCGGCCGGTAATTTCGGCCGCGGTGCGAGACGCCGGTTTACAGCATGTCACCGAAACCTTCGCAACCCGATGACACATCGGGCCCCGCGAGCGGGTTTTGGCGGAGCGGGCATACGACGTCCGCCATCTTGTGGCGATCTAAATTTTACGTAGCGAACAAAACACGCGACGTAAATAATAACGACCGTTTCGACAATACAACAAGATTTATCAATAGAATCCGAAGATTTTAACACTATTCACTGTCACAGGAAATATGATTATTGAACGAGATTTTTTTCACTAAACTGAAACACGGCAAACGTTCTTTCCGGTTCTTTTTTCCACAATGCACCTTCACTAAACAAACAACACTATATTTAATTTTTTACTGATTCAATATTTGATCATAACAACGAGATCTCTGTGTTGAAAACACTTTCATATCATAGAAATATTACAAAATTTGCTTGAAAACATTCACAAAACACCAACAAAAGGCTCTTCAAAATGGCTATCAATTAGATTGCCTTGTTAAAAAAATATTTTTGATATCCTGTCGGTCACATTGTATTGCCATTTTAATTAGAATTATATCATAATTTTTATACTAATACATCATTATTCTCATTGTCTATGGCATGTGATTATGATTTAAGCACATTTTTAGGAGTTATTTGCTTGTATTTAAATAAAACGTGCAGTACTGTAGGAAATGCACGAGACAGCTTAAAATTTATACATTACATGATATAATGCTTGGACTGACATTCTGTTATACATCACCCATCATCTATTTAATTAGTGACATTATAGTTTGGATTTAACAATATTAAAAGTTCCTTGATTGGTGATGCTTTTCGAGTTAAGCTGCATGCAGAAAACCGTGTTCTAGAATAACAACTGATGATGACATGATTATTACAAGACAAAAGAAAAAAAGATATGTTTAATGTATGATAATTAAAAATGTAATAATTTAGATAATAGAATTAAGAAACTATTAGGTATAGAAAATAAGTATTTAGAATGATATAGGATCCTTTATTTTGTAAGTTTAACATGCTCTCTACGGGTAGATATGTACGCACCATAAACAATTTTATTTAACAACTCTGTACTATACTACCATATTTTTCGCAAATAAAGAAAGAAAGATCTTTATCTTTATAGATGTTCCTTATTCATGACTTTTGACAACATTTAATTGTTAAAGTACCTAAAATACAAACTTATTCCCAACCATAGAAGAAACCGATTGGAGTGGAGTTATTTATAATTGCAGCAACATAGACGGTGTTTACTCACAAAGTCACAATATTCTGAAAATGCCAGCAGATGGCATGCACATAGAAACAAACTTCATCAAACATTTCCAAATTGTAATACCCTAAAGGAATAATAATACCCTAAATAAAGAGAAGTCATATTTGGTTTACAGACGGTTCCAAAAAAGGACCTGATGTAGGTAGGCTGTGGCATCTTCGGTCTAAGGCCCAAACACAACCTTAGCGTTAGCACGGGCAAAGAAGCCTTGATTTTTCAGGCGGAGGTCTATGCCATAACCAAATGTGCTGAGCTCAGCCTAGAATGAAGACAAAAACCTTCAATCTACATCAACTCTGATAGCCAAGCAGCACTACTGGCCCTAAACTTTTTCGAATTCAACTCGAAACTAGTAAAAGATTGCGTAAGGATCTTAAATGACCTAGGGGAATCTAACAGGGTTATAATTCGATGGGTCCCGGGACACTCGGGAATAGAGGAGAATAAAAAGGCGGATGCACTGGTCAGAAACGGCGCTAACAACCTAATGAGAGGACCAGAATCTTTCTGTGGAATCCCCACCAAGGGCCCAGCCACCCAGACCCACCTCAACGACCTGTGCCAAACAAAAGCGCTCTTTGCGCTTGTGGCAATTGGCAATTTGCCCCAGGATAGAACCACTCCAAAGCGCTTATTAAGGGCCATAACCCATAATAATAAAAGTACCAAAGAGCTGTTACAACTCAGTAGGTGCAAAACGTCGGCGGGCGGTGACAAGAATACTCACCGGCCACTGTAAATTAAACTACCATAAATATGTTGAAACTCAACCTAAGCCGGTCCAAAATATGCAGATTCTGCCCAGAGTCAGAAGAGACTGCAATGCATGTGCATCGTCTGCTCATGTGGGCCACTCATGCACAAAAGAAGCATCCACTTAGAACAGCACCAGATGCAACCAGATGAGATACAGTCTCTCTCTGCTCAGACAATCTTAGTTTTAGTTTCTAGTCTCTATAGGACTAAGCAGAGAACTATAAACGACAAGGGGCGCAACAATAGATCAATCCTGCCCCTTGATTCTAAGCTGTCGGATAATTTTCGGCACGAAATGTCAGTGTAATTAAAGTTAAAAAACAGAATGTAATGCAAAAGAAATAAATGGTTGTAGGAAAAAACCTTAAATTAATCAGATTTTAATTTTCTATACGGTAGACTATTTTCTAACATTAAATAACTTAAGCCGTAAAAATACGTCATACTAAGATTCGTAAAAATTTACGATCCGGGAGCAATCCGACGAGTTAGAATCAGGGGTCTGGTCGAGGTAGCAAGGAAGCCGCTAACGCCTTCTAGTCCAACAAATAATAATAACCATAGGGCACAAGGCGTTTCAGATTTTTCATACTAGATTATGGATTACGTAGATTGGCCAACTAAAAATGCTCATAACTTTTGAACCATTGACCGACTATTTGTAATATTTGTGTTATCAAAAGCCCGATGGTGCCCAAGCCTACTTGTACACGAAACCCTGGACCGCGGCGCGGACGACAAAATAAATATGTAGTTAATATTTTTTTTACTGGTAAGACTAACACTTACGAAACGTCAATGGTAAAACAAGCGCGGTCAGCGGGTATTTCGTAAATAATTTGGAAAAGTTTGCAGAAACTTTTGCAGCTTTACAACTTTAGTTATTTTCGCTATCCCAAGTATAGTAAAATTTTTATATTAGTAACTTCAAACAATAAGCGTAAGAAGAATATAATCTTCATGTAATTTGACTCCCATCGTTTTGTTATGAACTTACCGGACTTTTTTATCTGGAAATATGAGGCAAGTTGATATTTATGCAGTTTCATCATGATCACCATATCAGCCCAACGATGCCCACTGCTGAACATAGGCCTCACCTAATTTATGCAATTTATTTATAATTATTCATAAAACCACTCAATATTGTAAGAAATAATTTTCAACTGTAGTACATAACTTTAAAAAAAAAAAAGACTTCTTTACAGTCACAGGTAGTTCATAGTACATTAAAAACTGAAAAATGAGATGCAGCTTTCATCACCGAGGATAGCTTTTACCTCACGTTTTTATAATAATAATATAGGAGAGCATACTTCTGTATCCAGATATTTTTTAACATCATTTTAATAAATAATACCGCCATTTATTTATAAAACATCTTTATTAGACAACAGTTCACAAATTTAAGTACATCACAAACATCTACATTATTATTTACAAATTTACAGGGCGCCGAAAGTCAGAATTATTCCTAGGCCTAGCTGTTACATCTGTAAAAAAAATACTTGTGTGGACAGAATTCAAACATGCCCAGAGTCCATGCGCATTACAAGGAACTTGAAAAAAATTCTTGAAAGGATTTATGATTTTATTATATTAGAGACATATAGATGTATGCCCTTACTAGGTGATGAAGAAAAAGTACCTAATTGGGAAGTGCATATTGTGAAATATACCCTTGTTTATGTTAAAAAAGATGCTTTGAAGGTAGATAACTAATTTTTGTCTTGTATTTCTCTATGATTCATTTGAGAGCAGGAATGTAGTTGTTGCATAAAAACTCATAAAAACTTTTTTTTTATTTATCACGTTCTTGTAAAGAGGCGATATAATTTTTTGCTACAAATTGTTTAATTTAAGATATTTTGATATTATGATTGACAAGTTGACATTTCATATAATTAATGTTTAAATACATAGAATGTTGAACATTTATTGACATACCCCGTGGGTACTTATTAATAAATATAATGTACATAATTATTTGGTTTTTTTTTACCACAAGGGCAAAAGTTTATAGGGTATTATGTGTGTTGCTAGTTCATTTTCATTAATATAATAAAGAAAAGTCACTATGTCTGTCTCAATTTAAATTAATTAATATTTAATAAACTATTAAGTAAGACATGACAGTAATACATACATATATTATTCTTACTAAAAAGGAGATTGTTTACATTGCATTAGCAAACTTTAGAAACACATTTGGTTAAAAAAAAATTACTGAAGAAATTATTTACTAGTCTTGAATAAAAAAAGGTGAAACAAAGAGAAGTGGGAAAAATAAAACTATTTCTATGAATAGGATCTGGTATGTATTATTATTGATGATTTCTTTACTTCTATGCTTTGTGAAAAATTATTTAACATCAGATCTATTCATAATACTAATGGGTTATGTGCCGTGCGCTTTACATTATATGAAAATACAGTAACAAATCTTATATAGGCAGATTATTATTTAATTTATATATTACAGTAATTATGTGCTTGGACTATTGGTGCTGTAATTTGAACAATATTAATTTGAAAATAGATTGATAGGTAAACAGTACATTTTTACCTCCTCTGTCGTAAATAACTGACAGTTTGAAATACGAACATGCTAGCTTTTGCCCAGAGCTTCGCTCTTGTGGATCCTTGTCTGGGCACTACTCAGTTCGTATTGATCTAAGTGTGACGGTAATTTTTCAATTCGAATTAGTTGTTCATGTGATGATGATTAGAGCATTCAACCAAAAAAACAAACTTCAGCTTTAAGTTAACAAATTTAAATGCCAATGACCAGATAAATGATAAACAACTAGAGGTTTAATAGAAATAATTTTACCAAAAAAATAAAATATTTAATTTATTATTTGTCTCACAATGTTATGACACTTCGTGTTTTTGTAACTGAGTCAAAATGATACCTTTTTTTCCATAAATAAACATAAATTAAGTGTTTCTAGACAAATCATCTAGAAATTGGTGGGTTTCAATGGTTGAAATTGTGCGTATGTATAATTTTAAACAACTACAAAAATATTTTGGCTGCTTGGAAGAACTTGAGTAAGCTATCACAAACACGTTTAAGACAGTGGAGTTTGCTAACCAGTAGTGATCCTATATATAAACTATTCGGAGAGAAATTAATACAAGGGTAAATTATAGAGGGCATTAGCAGCCTGAACAAATAAATTTCAAATTTTATATTATATAAACTTAGGTAATTAGGATTAAAAAATAAGTTAGTTCTATTTCTTTTGGACCCAATGCATATAATTGAATTTAAGTAATATACAAGCAACAAAAAATTACACAATTATTAAGTTCTTTTTTGCATCTTTCTTATTTCAAATGATTGATTGCACTATAAGGTTTTATAATTTACAAAAAAAGATAAATTGTTAGTATAGGTAGTAGTACGTCTGTTTGCCACCGTCGTGGTATATTTTTATATAAAAGGTAAGCCTATAAAAAAAATATTTTTTTTAAATTATATTTATATAGATACTTATTTAGTTTCTTTAAAATATTTGGAGGAGACCCCTGCCCAGCAGTGGGACATTTATGGGATGTAATGATCTTAAAACTATGAAATTTAAAATTAAAACCAAGAATTTTCAATTTAAATTTATGTTTTAGTTTCATACCAGAAACATTTTACTGCATGAGTATGAGTTGAGATTTATGCTCACAAGTGTGCATTTGTTGTTACAAACTAAAAATCTTGGGAACTATCCAGGGGTCTACTGCTTGTTTACTACATAACCTAGCTAACTACAACTATTAAATTTGCTTTCACTAGTGAATGTGCACCCTGAATGCTGAATAATATATCTAGCCGCGTAAATCCCGCATTCGACGCAAGTCTTGTACGGTTTACCTAATATTATTTGGCTGAGGAAACCGCCTGTGAATGCATCCCCCGCTCCATTGGTATCTACCATATCTTCTTTTGCCAGTTTAGGTACGGGTATTAGTGATACTTTACCGTTTTCTACTAAGATGACAGGATCAGCACTTTGTGTGATGACTACAATTCGGGGTGTTGAGGTGTTCTTCTGAGGTAGTTGAGACATTTTGAGAGCAATCTCTTTATAGTCCATTGTGTTGAACTCGAAAGATTTTGCGAAGGCGTCTGCTTCCTGTAATCAGATGGTATGGTGTTAAGTGTGTTTAACTTGTAGTCATTTCCTTATAGATAAAATAGTGCGACTGGCCTGTTGGTCTAGTGGTTAGTGACCGTGACTGCTAAGCCGGAGGTCGTGGATTCTCACTCAGGACAAATCTTTGTGTGATGAGCATGATTGTTTGTTTTGTGTCTGGGTTTATTTATCTATAGTTAGTAAGTATGTATTTACAAAAAAAATTATCTAAGTAGTATAACAGTTGTTTCGTACCCATAACAACAAGCTGTGTGAATGTGGTAAAAATATTATTATAAAATAAAGTTTCTGTATGTACGCTTCGATCTTCTAAACTACGCAACGGATTTTGATGCAGTTTTCACAAAGTGATTCGTGTTGAAGGATGCATTTTACAACCTACATGCTATGCGGGCCGATCTGTGGGCAGTCAGCTAGATTATTGAAAACTGCCGTTAATAATAATATTAATTAAATAGTATTGTAACAGACGGTATTTACATACGCATTTATAAACTAAGTATGGAATGATTATGGACAAGAACTTCTTAATTGTTGCCTATCTTTTAAAAGGCACTTACAGCAACCCTTGCCTTTTCTTAAATAATCTCCCCACATTAAAGAAGCAAGCATAACTCACCAGTTCATTTCCAAACAAGATATCAACGTATTCTAATATATTTTGTAACGGTTCCTTGTAGAACTGTGACACGAATGGCGCGCTGAGGTTCAGTAGGAACTTGAGTCCGTTCTTGTGTGCGTGCGTCGCCAACTGCATCATTGACTCAGGTGATACTGCTACGAAAAAACCCTGTGGAAGGCACAATCGTAAATCATTGACTACTTATAAATGGAGGACAGGAAATCACTTTCAGAAACAAAAACTATTACTAAATGGGAATACTTTAGCTGGGAATGAAGTTAGCCAAGATGTCCTCTAGGAAATATAGGGATTTTCAAAAAAGGAAAATAAGTTTATAAAGGGTCGACAACGCCCAAGTGATGCTCCTAGTTCATAAGCTACGCTATCCGCTTACCAATAGGTGTGCTGTAAGCTTTTATGCCACAATCACGGTAATACGACGACGATAATAAAAAAGTAATGCTGAGGACTTTGTCCTCCTGATGCTGGACCAGATGGAAGAAGAGGATTTTGTCGCTTGGGCGGTCGGAACAATTTCGTTTTATGGTAAGGATCAATTTGAAGGTGCTTCTTTGTTCCATCGCTGGATACTTGGATTTTACTGACATTACGTACAGCAGGTAAACTGTCCCGTCCCGCCAAGGGAAGTACCCTAAAAAAGACCGCAGCCATAATAGCACTACCGGTAGTTGGGTTTCTGTTGTTGCTGCCGGCGTACGTAAGCATGTTACAAAAACTTACAGTAGAATAAAAGTACTTGGCAGCGTTGATGCTCTTCCTGCACTCCTCGGTGGCAAGGTGGTCTGAGCTGAACTTCTGTGCGGCGGCGAGGTTGGCGACCAACGAGCGCTTCATGTGGGTCACTAGCACGGCGCAAGTGCCAGTGGGCGCCTCGTTTGTAACTTGGTACTTTGTGTTCACGCCGTCCGCACTGGAGAACAATAATAAACATAATATATATTATAATTTGAAGAGAAAGGAGTACTCAAGCAAGTTGACCAGCCAGATAAGGGCAGGGTTTGCTAACTTTGGGAAGTTCAAAAATTTAAGTTGTAATTACGAATACGATGAGGCCTAACCCACATTACCATTTATATTATTATTTATTTATAGCCTTGTAAATAGTAATTGTAGATATGTAAGTAGATAGTTTTAATTTACTTTTAAATATGTAGGTAATAACATTATTCTAATAAACAGTTGTAATTAACTTTAATTTTTGCGTTACTTATCAAGCTGTTTAGAAACGGTGTCACGTCAATAAAAGTCATCGTTAATTTTAAATTCAAATCGTACGGTTTGTTTGTACGTTTTTACAAACGTAAAATTTTTAGCAACGTTGCTGTAGCCCAGAAGACCTAAGGTTAGTTTTTTAATGTTATTAAAGCTATGAACTAGTAACACATCTTCAATCTTCCATCACAATAACGCCAGGCAATTCTTTATTTTTCTCAACGAGTAAGACAAAAAACGATAAATGTACTCAATGCAAAACTTGCACGCTATCTCGACAGTCAACTGTTTCTATTGGTGAATAGTGAAGGTAGGCTTTGTTTTCATTGTGTATAGGCAGCTAAAAGGAAGTAAGTCGTAGGCATTACCTTCGGTTACTTCGGTATGATGAATAAGGAAAATATGCTACGATTATAGGTATTATTTTACAACTTCCAATCGACATAGATACTCGACTTGTATTAATAATAATACAAGTCGAGTATTAGTCATAATATAATTCACACAGCGCCATCTAGTCCCAAAGTAAACAATTATATTTGCTTGTGTTACGGGTACTAAACAACTTATATACTACTTAAATACATTTTTTTTGTAAATACATACATATTATAGATAAACACCCAGACACAGAACAAACCTTTATGCTCATCACACAAAGATTTGTTCTGGGTGGCGACTTTTGCAACTCTGCATCACCTAAGGTCGACAGATCGAGGCCTACGGCATTTAATCTTCAAATAAGATACCTATAAATACATAGGACTCTTTTTTTTAGATAGTAGGTAATGGTCTTATTATAGATATATTAATTCGTAAATACATTTCACTGAATACTAAAATACTACCATTCTTTTGTTTATAAACTTACAGTAGGGGAAAAAGTAGTAAAAAACTTTATCATAATTTTATTTATTTACTTTATCATAACGCGCTCGTGATGCCCCTGGTGTTGCAGGCGCCCATAGGCTACGGTAACCGCTTACCATCAGGCGGACCGTACGTCTGTTTGCCACCGTCGTGGTATAAAAAAAAAAAATTACCTACACGAGTTATTCACTTGAACTAGGCTGGGCCTGTATTTCAGGCGATCGCTTTACAACATAATGTAATAATAAATACTCTTTATTAATAAATAACCACCAAGGTCACCTCTGTTGGATCGCAAGATTACATTCGTGTGGCACACACTTTATTAATAAATAAAGCGTGTGCTACCACAGATCACGATCCAACAGAGATGACCTTGGTGGTTATTTATTAATAAAGCGTGTGCCACACAAATGTATTCTTGCGATCCAACAGAGGTGACCTTGGTGGGAGCTTGGATCCCATCCATGTATTTTGTATGAAATTTGGATTACATCTAGGTACCGTCTCGATGGATGGCATCTCATGATTATATCTTAATATTACATCCCGTGTATAACGCATTTAAAACAACAGTAAATTACCTAATGTATATCTTGATATTATAAAGTAGATATAAGTGGTCAATCAATATCAATAATAGGTAATTCAAACGATGTCGACCGCACGATGTCTGTCTGCCCATGCCAATTACATCATGCATTATTCAAATACCTACGTATGTACCGACTGCGATCGATAATATTGCAATTATTTTCTATCATAAATATATCGCACTGTTCTACCCATGAGATTGGCTAGTTTCTACGTGAAACTTATAACATAATATTTGATTTATTGACTGGTCTGTTGGTGTAGTGGTTAGTGATCCTGACTGTTAAGCCGGAAGTTGTGGGTTCAATTCCCACCCAGGACAAATCTTTGTAAGATGAGCATGAATGTTTGTTCTGTATCTGGGTGTAATTTATCTATACTAATATTATAAAGCTGTAGAGTTTGTTTGGTTGAACGCGTTAATCTCAGAAACCACTCCGATTTAAAAAAATCTTCAGTGTTGTACAACCTATTTATCGTAGAATAATAAAATTACAACTAATAAATGGAAAATCACGACTTAAGAATGCCAGGTAAAACTGCCCGGAAAATCCAACAACATAACAACTTTAGGCCAAGGAGGTTATTATTAACTACACAAGTAGAAAACAAAATAATGATGGTCAGTTACAGCATCAGAGGCGTGTCTGAGCTGTTACTAACGAAAAGAACTGTTCAAATAAAGAACGAAACATAAGAATATCCTTCAAGAGATGCGTTCAGACAGATATATAACAAAGATAGTGTAGGTTAAATGTTATCAGCGTTTATCAAGCCCTCATTCTATAGGCTGGCGTGAGAGAACATGCGTTATCTTTATAAGCCTTTAACGCTGTTACATCAGCTTGACGTGGCTTACATAACTAATTAATGATACAATATCAATCATGATACTATAAGCCATCAATCAATATTAATAAATTTATATGATAGTAAAGATAATCTCCAAGGAGCATACCGACTGCGATACTGATGCATTCAAGCCTGTGAAAACTTTTTATTAGATAGAGGCTCGCCGCGGCTTCCACATGATTTATTAAGATTTTCATACGGGAAACCGTATTAATTCAAAATTAATTCAGAGACAAGTCATCTAAATGATTGACACGCATTTGGAAAAACCTTAATACTAGCTGATAAAAGTCTGGCTCTCGGTTCCAGAAGGCAAAGAATAACTGATAATAGAGAATCCATAAAAAAGTAACCGTATAAGTCTAATGTATAGTCATTGAGATAGACAGACGGGTTCTCTTATAATCTAATAATAAATCTTAAAATAAATTAGTCATCCAAACTATAAAATAAAGCATTCATGAGAACATTGAGATCATTTCCACACGATAAATTTACTAAAATTAGCTAGACAATAGATCATTTTAGTAAATTTATCGTGTTTGTGTTTCATATTTAAACATAACTATGACCAGTACCTAAAATGTGATTAAACTTTGTAATTTACTTATATTCTGACCAATAAACACTTATTATACGAGTAAAAAACTGATTAGACACTGCCATTTTGGTTACCTACATTTACAAAGAAGTGGGCCTGAAATTCGATACACCATTGATTGACGTTATCTTAAATAGTGATAAAATCGTAACAAACTCACGCTTTAAACGTTTGAGTCGTATGACCAATCATATTAACTGATTAGAATGACTATGTCGACTTTTTACAGTTATGTAAGAAACGTGCTACACTAGTTTCTACTCGCGAGTTTTTCTGCTTCATACCTAAGTCTAAAACCGTCTAAAGGATATAGACGGACCATCAAGAGCAAGGTTACGGCTTGTTCTCAGCTTGACACATTTAGCTGTTATCCGTAACATTTTGCAAATTGTTGTCGATGTGCAGCCAGGTATAAGGACGACTGTCGTCCCTAGACCTGGCTGCACAATGCTTGCCGCGCGTTACTGCGACTCTACTAAAGGATATTGTCGGTAGAAATGCCCAGCCCACTGCTAATTGCTAATACTGTAAGCTATATCAGTGTCTTCAGTTCTTTTCCAGATATTCTGATTATGATTACGAATCGTATTCTTCAGAAAAATGAAAGCATAGCTTGTTCCATAGCTCATGCCTCATATACCTACCTTGTAATTTTAGTGTAACACAATTTAGCCACTATCAGAATCTTGCTTAAGGCGTAACTAGTCGCCAATGACCTTGAGAGTATGGGTGGAGCTTAGCTTATTTCACTGCATATCCCCGCTCCTTTGCCAACTCGCGCACACTATAATACAATGGTCACAGAATAAGCGTAAACGCAGACATGCGCTTCTAGCTCGGCATTTTTACCTACGATTCCGGAATAACAGTTTTAAAATTGGTATTTTATTTTGTATAGAGAGTTTAAAGGACTCGTGTACACAATTATTTGTTTGCCAATATTTTTATGTATTGAGATTTTTTTAATTTCAATGTTTTGCTTTCGGTATTTATGTAAGTACTTACATAGTTTTATTGGTACTTATTTATTATTAGTATCGAAGATAATTATTTTATCTTGTAAATTATAATTAAATAAATAACTATTTTAACTTAACTTTGTATTAAAAAAAAAATTTACCTATTTTCATTGATGAATTTAATGTTTTGTTTACAACACTTACTTTGTAATTACGTTATAAACTACTATTATATTATAAATTGTAAACCATTTTATTGGATCATTTGAAATATTTTGTTTGAGAATATAGCTCGCAGAACTGATGGCCGATGGGGCAAAAAGATTACTCCTTCTAAACGGTTAGGAGGAGTAGTCGTCAGAAAATTCAAAAAAAAATATTAAAGTTCATAAATATTTGCACAAAAGGTTTCGGCACACAGCGAGAAAGACGTGACGGCTCTGCGTGACACCTTAGATTTATTTACTCGTCCCGCCGCGCTCGCTGTTTGTGTGTATATTATACCTGTAAGCACTATATTCAGTCGATAGTAAAAATGGAGCAACGAGCGACACAGCCTTCCCGTCTGAAGGCTAACGCCTGTCTGCCGCCCGCGCCCGCGCAGAGCACCTTTGAATTTCTAACGTACAGAAATCGTATTATGGCCTATTTTCTTAAGAAAATATTGATCGATTTACATATGCTATGTTCAGATTAAAGTAAATTTTACCACCAATTTATCAGTGTAAAAATAATTTCAAACTATAAAGCCGTTTTAAAGTTTTAGGGATTTTAAGATAAAATATATCTCAACTTAAAATATTTTTTGAGGCAAAAGTATTAGTCGTACGAAAATTTCATATGTTGAAAATGTAGTAGATAGATCAATTATCAAAATATATTTTTTTCAAATTTTTCGAACAAGTCGTTTAGGAGGAGTAGGCTTCAGAAAAAAGCCGTTTTTGGTGCAAAACCGAGGGAAGGCCCTTAAACACAAACCAGCATAAACTTAGAACAAAAAGCAAACGTTTTAATCAACATAACTACTTAGTTAATGGAAACCACAATGGATCCATTTTATGGCCATAAAACAGCGTTCTACAGCGCGGTGCAGTTCGGTTGTATAAATATTATTATGAATCCGTAAGTACGTGAGTTTTTAAACACTAATAATGTAAAGTACTGTATGACATACTCAGTGTGATGACGGAGTAAAAACAGAATGTGTCATTACTATTTTTCAAATCCAGGCTGTCGTAAGAGCCGACTAGATGACCAATACATTTTACAACTATATGTTAGAGGCGGAAAACTCGAAATAAAACTGTAGGTAGGGACCTACCAACCCTTGTGGCTAGCATTATAGAGGCTAATTTCCTTCCTTTTGTTAGGAGAAATCCGTGCCCAGCACTATTCAACAGTAGGTAAAAGGTACTAGATTTGTTAGAGCATTGTTTATGAATACGGAGGCTAAATAACTTAGTAGGTACTCGGTACTCGGTCAAAGTTAATTAGTATGTTAAGCGTGTATCATATCGTGTAGAAGAATCCATTTTAATTAACTTCTGAACCGATCTAGTGATTTGTTTATTGCTTCTAGTATGTATATGTAATTATGTACCTCAATTTAACCTAGAGGTAACCTAGGACCGAGAATAAGACTATTGGTAACTTATCGACCTACCACGCAAGCGAAGCCGCGGGCAGAAACTAGTACCTGCATAAAAGTTTGCTTTTGCCTTTTGCTTTCAGACGGATGTTTAACCTTTAGACCGCCATGAAAATTAGCTCTTATAGCTTTTATATTACGGTGCATTTTCTTTGAACGGCTGATGACTTTATCGCGGTTTAAATTTAAAGGTTAATTGCCAA
The DNA here is from genome assembly GCA_905147015.1 of Laspeyria flexula. NCBI lineage: Eukaryota > Metazoa > Arthropoda > Insecta > Lepidoptera > Erebidae > Laspeyria > Laspeyria flexula. The sequence continues at coordinate 1,092,813 of LR989964.1, read as the reverse complement.
TTATTTCCATTTAACTCACAGCAGTTGGCGAGGACTGCCGCAGGCTGGTGAACGATTAATTAAATGCTATGATAAAAGACCGGTAGGATCCTAATGCGGAAACTATTGAAGTTCGTTAGTATTGAGTTTGATCACTCATCGAGCCCGCTTTAATGAATTATTTATAATGTTAGTCTGTATGTTTTTTACGCTTTCACGCCTTAAGTTGCGTTTATATTTCGAACACGGAACGTTTCAGACTCATCCCGTACCAGAAAAAACATATTACTATATTCAAAGTTTACTTTGGGAAGCCTATTTTGCAAAGTAAAGACACGACTGTGAGTTTGGCGTTTGCAAAAAAGATAATTAAAACCATATTTATGATTAACTACGTGAAAACTAGAGGGGGAGAGGGGTAGGAACGCTTATAAGTACAACGGGTGGTCACTGAGAGGGGAGAAGGAGGTAAAATTGTAAAAAATGCGTCAGGTAGTATGTGTACCTTCCTTTATCACATTCAGTAAATAGAAACATTATATTTTTATTGAACAATGTTTGTTTAGCACGATGGAGGTCAATAATGTACGAAAAGTTCTGATAATGTTATCTTAATTTGCGAACACAAGTGTAAACATCGTTCTATCAACTAAAGGATGGTATATTCACTTATTAGCAGACTTCATTTTATTTAAAGGCATTCTTGAGGGGAACATAAGTAATATGACGATACGAATAAATGAAAAGACGATATGAATAAATGACGCAACGGACGTCAATAGTTGACAAACCGATATTTGAAAATATGCTCTTATTATTTTAACAACAAGTCGCAGTTTCGTTCGCCAGCCATTCTGCGGGTAACCCGCGCTCAAACTGAGTTGCCTGCAGAATTCTGATCTATAGAAGACCCGAAGACCGCAGCCATAATAACATTGCCTCGGTAGTTTTGTATTCCTGCTGGTGAGTAGTGGTATCCAGATCGGTAACACGCATGTAATTCAGGTGTTGCTGATGTCCTTAGGCGAGGTAGTCGCTTACCATCAGGCGAGCCATAAACTTGTTTGCCTCCATCGTGGTATAAAAAACCTCGAAGACGTGCTAGTGATGTAGATAATAAATACAGTGGTTAACTCACTTGGCTCTCTCGTACAATATCTTGGCGTAGTTGTCGTCGCCCACACAACCGAAGTATGTACAAATCTTGGGCTTCTTCAGGACCCACTGGACCACCCTCATTGTGTTCAGTGCGCTGCCGCCTGCTATGTACTCCACTTTGTAGCTAGTCATACAAATGTTACAAATTATACAGGAGCCTTCAACAGTTTTTAAGTTTCTATCAGTTTTTGAGCAAAAGCGTAAATAATGTAAAATGAATAATAAGTAGCTGAGTTATTTATAATTGTATTTGCATGTAACTTCTACGTTGCCTTATATTTAAACATGTATGATAGGAATTCAAAACGTCAATATGGTAATGCACGCTCACGTCATAACATTCCAATAGATATTCAAATATTTTTAATTTGCTGAAGCAAATTATCTTTAAACTACGTGTAACTTATTTGTATAAAAAAATCATGAGACATTGAAATGCTAGGGAACCATTTCACCCAGAGAGAAATAAATCGATTACGATTTACTTTTTGCGAACGGAAACCTAATAATGAGTAATACAACTAGCAAACGTTGGATAAATGTAATCACTAAACGTGCTCAGTGGCGTACAATTCGCGAGGCCTATGTGATGATAGATATAATACATACTTGTCCATAAGCTCCTTGTAGAGAGGCATGTGAATCTCTTCAGCCATGATAGCGTTATTAGCTTCCAAGTCATATTTCTGTAGAAATTCATCCTCTACACAGGCTGAGATATCCAACAATGGATTTCCCATGCCCAAGAGAATGCCTTCGGGTACGCTAAAATTAAGTTAACGATTTTTTTAGCAAAGTAACAAATATTTGATACATATGACACAGTATTTTTTATGCATTAACCCTTTGACCAAACCAATCTTCGAAAAATACACACCATACGGTCAAAAAGTTAAATTTTAAATTACATCAAAAGAATTGGCTAAGTAGGTATATTAATAATGTTTTGTTAAATGGTTTAGCTTTAGTACTTGATATACGAAACCTTTAAAATCACAGTGCCATTTGAAACAGTCAATTAATTAAAACAGCAGATCCATCTAGATCCTGGATCTGCTCTATACTATGTTTTGCCTATTCTAGGTGACATTATAATCTTCAGGTGAACTATTACACTATTACTAATCCATTACAATCAATAGTTTACACTAAGATACAATTCTATTATCTATCTATGTCCAAGTATATATTTCGTAAGGAGATAACACCTATGACTAATGACATTATCTATACTAATATTATAAAGCTGAAGGGTTTGTTTGTTTGTTTGTTAGATTCAACACTATGATCTCAGGAACTACTGGTTCAATTTGAAAAATTCTTTTAGTGTTGGATAGCCCATTTATCGAAGAAGGTTATAGGCTTAGAATATCACGCTACGGCCAATATGAGTTGAGTAGTTGTCGAATAAAGAACGACGGGAGCGAAGCCCGGCGCGACTTCTATTTTTTCATATTAATAATCCAATTCAATGAGTACTTGCTTCTATTCTCTATTATTGTATTTTCAATAAAAACACTGTAATAGATATTGCTCCATTATTTGAGGTATTTCTTTTTTAAAATTATATTTTTAAAGCATCAATCTTTGACTTGAATATTTTAACCCTTTGACCACTAGAGCCTAAATTACCTAAAAATGAAAATACAACCTATTGTTTAAAACACAGACATGGATTTTATTACAATTTTTTTTCAGAACAGGTACTACCTTTACTATCGCCCGGTATATGCTTGATTTGAATTCGGGACACTCTGTATACTATACGATTTTTTGAAAAATACATTGAATTAAATATTTCTAGTTTAACTACAACTCTTACATATTATGATAAAGAGTTTAATATACTTTGTGTTTAGATGGCACCCCAAATCTTGACATACGGCGCAGGAAAATGAGCACCTGTTGCAAATATAAAAAATAAATCTATACTAATTCTTTATCTAGCATAATATATATTAATATGTCGAGATCAAGGTATCCTACTAATATTGTAAATGGGTAAGTTTCTATGGATTAATGTTTATTACTCAAACATTCCAGAATGGCTGAAAAGATCTGCATGAATTTTGGCACAGAGATAGATAATAGTCTGGAATAAGACATAGGATATTATGATACCATAAAGGCGAAGCTACTGGCAGAAACTAGTTAGGTACTGATAATACTTATAATCCTGAGTAATCAATTAATTGACTTATTTTATGTACAGACAGTAACATCCTGGTATTTTTTAAAATATTTAGGGGTCAGATGAATCTGGATGTTTATTGTTTTTTCAATAAAATACTGAATCAATTTCTATGAAACATAGCCACATATTATATGTATAATGATGTAATATGTGACAATAGACTGTTATGTTGTGTGATCCATAATATAATATAAATATAAGCTATAATTTCTTGGATAAACAAGCAGGACTTTTCATTCCAGTAATCTATCAATGGATCACAAGGGTAGAACCATTGGCACAAGCTAGCAAACATAATTATAAAGAATCACTTAAGTCCCAAAGTTTAATTATAATATGGATACTTGCTTCTGATTTTAAATTGTGCTTTATAATATTTTTTGGAAAGGGGCGGCAAAAAATCCTATATATACCTATGTTCATCATCTCTTGAATTGTTCTCTATGGCTTTACCACCCCCTTTCGGGTTAGGTACATCTGACTGTACATGTTCAGCAGTGGATGTCGTTGGGTGGATATGATGATGATGAAGGAAAATTAAGTAACACAGGAATTGTTCTGCTAACAACCATAAACTTTAACTCCTGTTACGTTAAGGTTATAACCACCAATACTTATAGCAATACACACAGGCACACTTTAATTTCATCATCATATCAGCAGATTCTGTGTAGTGCATTATGTCACTACCCCATTTCAACCCGTGGGTGGCAACTAAGGGAGTAACCTTAAGCAGATAAGAGCACTGCGTGAAAAAGAATATTTGGAACCAACCCGTTTGACCAGCAAGGTATATTAGGCTAAATTCCCTTCACAATAATTAATTGGAGGAGACCCGTGCCCAGCAGTGGGACGTTTATGGGTTGAAATGATGATCATATCAGCCCAATGACGTCCACTGCTGAACATAGGTCTCACCTATCTTCCGCCACTGTGAGCGATTTTGTGCCGTCTGCACACTTAATTTACTGTCGATAAAATAAACTGTGTGAAAAACAATCATAAAATGCGACCGTAAGTTTTGTGTATGTGTGTCCGGCCGCACTCACTCTTTATCGACATAATGCGGTGTTAAACAAATTAACCAAATTAAAAACAGCCGCCGTCAGAGGAAGATAATAATAAGATGAAAATATCTCACCTGGACGCATCCATTATGTAATATTAGTGTATTAGCACTTATAAAAATACTCAACAAGGTATTACACACTGTTTCACTCGAATATATTACATCAATTAAAGTCAATAGCTCTCGAAAAGATATTACCGCATGTTTAGCTATGACAAGAATCGTACAACGTGTTCACGAGGTACAAGCTGCAACCGAAGAATGAAAAAAGAAAAAAAAAACGTCGTGAAGAAGAAGTCTCAAATCTATGACAGTAGATGTCAAACTGTCAAAGGAAGGAATGGATGTTCGGAAATATCAATGCATAGAAAAATTATCGGTATCTAACAAGATTTAATTTATAATACACGAATTAGTTTAGTTATTAGGTTAGTTTTTTTTTATTATATACTGTAATAAAATTACTGACATTATTTATGTGATATTAATAATTTGCATTTCAAAAATGATGTTGAGTGAATATTCACTATAAGCCTCCTTAAGATCAGTATTATAACTAGCTAAGCATTGTCTAACACACCAAAAGGCAAGAACTATTCAATGTTTCACTATGGTTTATTTTATTTGTTGAATTTGTTCAAATCATGCCTAGCTATCTCGTTTCAATCACACGGTAATTGTTCATGTGCGAATGAGAAAAAAAACTATGTAACTAATTCATAGCAGGCTGGTTAGTTCTGCAATGATTTCAAAAAACCATAGAGATCGGAGAATTTCGTCTATAGTTCCTCTACCGCGTTAGTATTTCATAACCTACAACCGGCGGAAGATCACGTTTTGCGATCCCGGCGAGAATTTTCGAGAAAGAAATTTTCTATTGAAGTACTGTAATATCATTCCATCATATAAAAATGTTGCGCCTACCACAAGTTGTTCGACAATCATTCCACAAATCTCATCAAATTTCAAGATTTTACGCCAAAGATGTGAGGTTCGGTGCTGATGTAAGAGCCCTCATGCTCCAGGGTGTAGACATCCTCGCAGACGCCGTCGCTGTCACAATGGGTCCAAAAGGAAGAAATGTAATTTTAGAACAATCATGGGGTTCGCCAAAGATTACAAAAGACGGTGTGACAGTTGCAAAGGGTGTCGAACTCAAAGACAAATTCCAGAACATTGGTGCAAAATTAGTTCAGAACGTCGCAAACAACACAAATGAAGAGGCCGGAGATGGAACAACGACCGCAACAGTTCTCGCCAGAGCAATAGCAAAGGAAGGCTTCGAAAAAATTTCGAAGGGTGCCAACCCTATCGAGATCCGAAGAGGAGTCATGCTCGCTGTAGACAGCGTCAAGGAGAAGCTGAAGAACATGTCCAAGCCGGTGACAACGCCGGAGGAAATCGCACAGGTGGCTACCATCTCTGCCAACGGAGACATCGCCATCGGTAAACTGATCGCCGATGCCATGAAGAAGGTCGGCAGGGACGGAGTCATCACAGTTAAGGACGGTAAAACTCTTAGCGACGAACTACAGATCATTGAAGGTATGAAATTTGATAGAGGTTATATTTCACCATATTTCATCAACTCTTCTAAGGGTGCTAAGGTCGAATATCAAGATGCTTTAATTCTGTTCTCTGAAAAGAAAATTAGTAATGTACAAACTGTCATTCCGGCCTTGGAAATGGCAAATCAGCAAAGAAAACCCCTGATTATTATTGCTGAGGACATTGATGGTGAAGCTCTGTCTACACTGGTTGTGAACAGGCTAAAGATTGGCCTACAGGTTGCAGCTGTCAAAGCTCCAGGTTTTGGAGATAACCGTAAAGCCACCCTCAGTGATATGGCTATTGCCACTGGTGGAGTTGTCTTTGGTGATGATGCCAACCTGATCAAATTGGAGGATGTCCAATTGTCTGACCTTGGTCAAGTAGGTGAGGTTATCATCACCAAGGATGACACTCTCTTGCTCAAAGGAAAGGGTAAGAAAGCTGATATTGACAGAAGAGCTGAACAGCTTCGTGATCAAATCCAGGAAACCACCTCTGAGTATGAAAAAGAGAAATTGCAAGAGCGTTTGGCTCGCCTCGCTTCAGGAGTGGCAGTCTTACATGTTGGTGGCTCTAGTGAAGTTGAAGTAAATGAGAAGAAGGACAGAGTCAATGATGCACTTAATGCCACCCGCGCAGCTGTTGAGGAAGGTATTGTACCTGGTGGTGGCTCTGCTCTTCTCAGATGTATCCCAATACTTGAACAGCTAAAGACAGCTAACTCTGACCAAGCTACAGGAGTAGACATCGTCAAGAAGGCTCTCAGAATGCCCTGCATGACCATCGCGCGCAATGCTGGCATCGACGGCGCTGTGGTTGTCGCAAAGGTTGAAGATTTGGGGCCTGAATTCGGATATGACGCCCTAAACAATGAATATGTTAATATGATTGAGAAAGGCATCATTGACCCCACTAAGGTGGTGAGAACAGCACTAACGGACGCTAGTGGAGTTGCATCACTACTTACCACAGCGGAGGCTGTAATCTGTGACATCCCACAAGAAAAGGAACCTAACCCCATGGCTGGTATGGGCGGCATGGGTGGTATGGGTGGCATGGGTGGAATGATGTAAACCCCCACCCTGGACTTCTCCAAAGGCATTTACTGTGTAAAAAGGAACTGTTATAGTAGTAGTAACGCTGTTATGGGAATTGCAATGATATCTAGTACTTTGATTGATTTTTTTACAAATTGTGTGTGAATGTGAATCCCAATATTTTTGAGTCTGATTGTGTTACAAAGTAGGAAGGCAATTATCTGTCTTGTTAGAATATTTAGTTTTATTTGCTTGAATAGAGCGAGCAATGTGTTATTTTAAAATAAATAATTATGTTTTTATTTGATTTATTTTATTTTCCTATTGTAATAATGTGACAGTCAACACATGACACACAAATATTTAAATTTAAATCCTCCCAATAAATTACCTTTTTATACCCCAACTAAAGTACCTACCTACTCTCTGTGACCCTGACAACACACAACATAGCTGCATACCAAATGGTACAAATTAATTTCATTTACAGAAATCCCTCTACACACAATCTCATGTTGGTTCACTAGTGGCCTCTCTTATAGTCAGTTTTTGTTCATTCATTTCTTATTTTTCATGCTTAGTGTGTCTAGAACTAAACTAGAATTGAAACTAGAACAAAAAAGAAAAATAGAACTAGAATTCTTAGATTATTTAACGAGATCTAGAATTTTCTAGGCACTACAAAAGGTAATGCGGAGAGCATTATAATTTCATAACTCACTCTGAAAGTTGATAAGAATGTCGGGTTAATAACATGTTCGACTGATAACAGCCATATCAAAGTTCATCCGACTGATTTAATCAGTATGAATGAAAGTAGAGAATTTTGCGCGCGCGCATAAAGCTGTCGCGTGCGTTCTCATGTGGATTTAGGTACTATTTATTTATAACACATGTTTTCGCTTTCAAGATTTAATTAACTTTATCGATTGTAGTTTAATTTAATGCATTTGTTTTAATAGCTACCTATTATACATGATAGCTTGCTCTCTATAAAACCTTTAAATTTGTAAGTTAGGTACCTGTGTGTGGGATATAGTTTATTCAATGTTTTTGTGTAAGACGCGATGCGAACGTACTACCTATGTACCTATTGAAAGTTTTCGCGTAGGTATAAACCAATTATAATATAACATAGCATCACGCTTTTTTCCCCGAAGGGGGCAGAGGTGTTTCACACCCACATTTCGCCAGCTATGTTTGGTCCCATGAAATATGGGGCGAGCCTATTGTCATCAACCGGGAAAATTTGCTTACCAAACTCCGGGAAAATCTAAATACTGGAATTCCATGGTAGAAAAACCCAATACCATTTTTATCCGACCCGGGACCTCTTGCACAGCAGTCGTATACACTTCCCGCTGCGCCACCGAGGCAGTTTAGGTTAGGTTAAAATTAAATTACTCATTAGCCCATAAGCTAGATTGTAATGTTATTAGACTAAATAAGTCTTTATATTTAAAAAAAACCGAGGCAGTTACAATTATATTATATTGTTAGTTTATTCCCTGTTATCTTTATTCCATATTCACGTCGGTAATAAACTGTTCATGATTACTATTACTACTTACCTATTTATGTAGGTACATATTAAGTTAAAATGTGTTTTCATTAGTGTCCGACCGAAATTTCGGTTTCGGTTTCGGTTTCGGCCGAGTTTCGGCCAAAAATCAAGTTTCGGCGGCAGTTTCGGTTTCGGTCAAAATTGGCCGAAACTTTTGCCGAAACCGAAACTGATTTCGGAAGTTGTCGTTCACGCTCGCCTAACTTCGTTTCTCGCGGCAACGGTTTGGCGGCCCTGTTCGGGAATTGTCGTGCGCGCCGTTCGGATAGCTGTGTAGCAACAAAACTTTGTCAGTGCGTTATCGCCCGACGCAAACATTCTTTAGAGGTTATGCTTTAATGGAACTGCGTTACCGCGCGGTATGCGTTACCTGGAGGTAGTTCTGATGTCAGGCTGCAAGAAAATCACATTTTTATTTCAGGGTTGCCAACGGTGTGAAAATGGTATACACATTTAGATTTTTTTTTAATCATGCTCCTTTGCCCACTCAATCCGTTGCCATTTCAAGAAATTTAGATATTTTTGTGTAATTGTTTTGATATTGTACTCCTGGAGACTTGCATTATTTAATTTAATTACATTTTGAGTCCTCATTAACGTAAAACATTATTTAAATTAACATTTCAAGCTAATTTTCCCGATTTTTTTTCTTAATTTGTAGTTTTAACCCTTGATTGTGAAAAAAAAAGTACGGTGCTATAGCTGCCCATTATCTTAATAACATGTCTAGTATGTGTAGATTGTAAAAAGGTATAATAGTGTGTACTTAAGCAAGCAATACTAGTTACAAGTGCAAAAGAACTAAGCAAGGTCGAAATTTCGATTTTTCAACAAATGCTGTAGTTTTCGTGATTTATGTTATAATACTCCAAGACATGATTTTATTCAATTAAGATACCAGTTTTAAGTTGAATAGTATCTAATTACATTTTTATTTGCGTTGATAAAAATCTATGCGAAAGCTACCAGAGCATGTCAATAATAAAACGAGTTTATTTCTACTTACCATATTTATTGCTTAGATAAAGGCCAACACTGCGCTAATGAATAAAAGTGTATTTCATATGGCTCCTGTTATTTTTAATAAATTGCCGAAAGAAATAAAAGAGTTGAATGTGAACCAATTCAAAAAAAGCTTGAAATGTCTTTTGGCAAGTAAATGTTATTATAATTTAGCAGACTTTCTTAATGATAATTTAATAATTTAATATTGATCCACAACATTTGTATATTTTCTGAACCTATTCCTTGACATTCATTATTATTTTAATCCTTGACATCTGTGTATTTTTCTATATTTCTTGACATTTGTTATTATTTTAGAATCGAAATTATTAAATTATTATGAAATTATTACAATTAAAATCAATTATATTATTGTTTGCATGCTGAACAGTAGAATATGGTGATACCTCTATATTATAAGACCAATTGTAACCCATAATTCGCAAATAAATGAATTGAAATTGAAATTGAATTGAATACTATTCAACTTAAAATTAGAATCTTAAATAAATAAAATCATGTCTTGGAGTATTTTAACATAAATCACCAAAATTGCAGCATTTGTTGAAAAATCGAAATTTCGACCTTGCTTAGTTCTTTTGCTCTTGTAACTAGTATTTATTGCTCGCTCAAGTACATACTTTTATAACTTTTTATAATCTACACATACTAGACATGTTATTAAGATAATGGGCAGCTATAGCACCGTAATTTTTTTTTCACAATCAAGGGTTAAAACTACAAATAAAGAATAAAGATTGAAAAATTGCCTGAAATGTTAATTTAAATAATGTTTTACGTTAATGAGGACTCAAAATGTAATTAAATTAAATTAATGAAAATGTAATTAATTTAATGCAAGTTTCCAGCAGTACGATATCAAAAAAATTACACAAAAATATCTAATTTTGTTAAAATGGCAACTGAATGAGTGGGCAAAGCATAATTTAAAAAAAAATCTAATTGTGTATACCATTTTCACACCGTTGGCAACCCTGAAATAAAAATGTGATTTTCTTGCAGCCTGACATCAGAGCTACCTCCAGGTAACGGGTTATCCATTACTTACGACAGACCTTGTATAGTTAATTAAATATTGAGTCAGTAACTTTGTTTTGTTGTTATTAACAGATCAAGTCACATGTAAAAAAAAGATTGTGAATGAAAAATGTGAAGTGTTTTATTTGTACAATTACGTTGTATAGGTAAACTTATTGCGAGATTTACTGTGTTTCCAATTCATGTCCTAATTAATGCAGAATAATGGGTTAAATGCACCAAATTTCAGTATTTTAAGGAATTTTATACTTGCCCACGTGAGTTTCGGTTTCGGTTTCGGTTTCGGCCGAAACTGAAGCCACGGCCGAATATTCGGTTTCGGTTTCGGTTTCGGCCGGAAAACCAGTTTCGGTCGGACTCTAGTTTTCATTTAGTAATAGTATTTATTAATGTCGTCATAAATGTAATATAAAATAATTTCTATACAATACGTATTTATAGGTACTCGTAGTTTACAAAAATATTTGATCTTCATCTGAATCTCCAGCACCATATACGAAATGTCTTCTTGTGACATTTTCATTAACAATTGCACTCGTCGTAGTCTCTATATTGCTATTTTTACAAGGCGTAACTGGGTATCTAACTGGGCCCAACCATCTCCTGCTAAGACCGAAGTTCCGTGGTAACGCAACACTTTTGGATGAGCTACTTTTTACAGATTTATCTAGGCTGTTGACAGATGACTGAATGGATTTCAAAGACGATTTCTTAAGTAAATCGCTAGAATTATCATTTAAAAAGTCATCAGATAAATCTACATCGGCAGGGATGCTCAGACTGAGAGGTCGACGTTTCGATCTCGTATTCGACAACTGTTCACGCCATGTATTGAATTTCTGAGAATTTTTCTTTTGAGGTGTGTTTTCCTGAGAGGAATAGTTCCCAAAATCTGATTCTTCATATACTTTATTTTCTGAATAGCATTTCTGTAGTTTACTTTTATTAGGAGTTGTTTGCCTACTAGATTTATCCTTCATTCTACTTATAACTTTGTCTTTTGTAAGTTTTATTAATGCATAAATCGTTTTTAAAGCTTCTTCATTTAATAATTCATCATCAGATAACTGAATATCTAAAGCACTAGCAACACTAATACTTTTGTGCCCTACAGTTTTACTTTCAGGCTGGTCTTCTATATCATTTTGATATTCTATGCTACAAGCTTTGTTAGCATTTTGTAAAACTATAAGTTCTACTTTATATGGAGCTGACTGTAACATTATTAAAGCTTTATCATATTTAACATTCAATAGAGTTTTGCCATTAACAGAAATAATTTGATCCCCTGGCAACAGTTTCTTGCATAAGTCAGCTGGACTGCCTGGAGTAATAGACTTAATATACACATTGCCATCTGACCCTTCTGCTACTTGTAACCCTAGGGCATTCATTGCATCCCGTTCTAGAACAGCAGTAACAAATATTCTTTCTCCTTGTACACATTCCATATTATCTAGTTTTTCAAACAGTGATGTATTTAAACATGATTCATTGTTATAATTAAACACATCTGGGTAAACTTTAGGAGATTCTATCACATAGGCAGTTGGGGCACTTGACAGGTTCTGGTTGTAATGTCTTTCTGGTAACAACTTCATACTATTTATAATGCAGTGCTGTCTCTGCTCTGTGCTGAGATCATCAGAGTCACTTTGTGTCATGGTTAAATCTCCTTCTGACCTTAGGCAAGGATTGGAAGTTCTGACAGGAGATGTAGGATATTTGCCATCAGTAACAGACTTCATGCCACTGAACACTCTTGTGCCCATTTTAACGCCTTGTCTTCTAGGTATGCTGCAACTTTCTGAAGAAGAAAGTCCATCATTAGAGGAGTTCTCTAATGTGTGAATACTAGAAGCATTCAGAACACTTTCATCACTCTGCTGTGGAGACAATATTTGTCTCAAAAGTTCTTCTGTATTAGGTTTCTCATTCTCTTTGTTTTGTGCCTTTTTCTCCCCAAAGATATCTACTTTAAATCTTCTTCTTGTTGGTCTTCTTACCCTGACAGGGTTTCTTACAGCTAAGTTGTAACTATCTTCATAGTTACTACAATTAATTTTTTTGGGAATTTCTGCATTATTCAGAGGACAACTCATTTCACCAGATAAATAATTTAAGAAGTCTTCTTTTGCATAAAGTTTTAAATACAGTCTGTGGTGCAGAGAAGCCAGCCAGAAAGTGAAATAACTTTTGTTATCCACCATTTTTAGTTTATACTTTACACCAATTTTGGACAGCCCTGAATACGAGTTTGGCATTACATACAAGCTTTTTTTGTTGTAATAGAATGTGTGTATATGATGCCAAGGTAAACTTTGTAAAACTATCCTATTCATATTATTGCTAGTTTCATCTGAGGTGTGGTTATTTCGAGAATAAAGGATTATACCTCTAGGGCCAATTGAAAGCCAAATGTCTCTGCAGAATCCATCTCTAGTAGCCCATACTGCCGAATAGAAATGTGCACCATAATCTCTAAATGTCTGTGCCAGTGTTATGTAATTAATTATTGCTTTATGTTTATCTAAACCAAGACGAGATTCATGTGCTCTCTTCATTTTCAACTTGATGTCTGCCATATCATTTGTTATAACTATTTCAGGCAGATAATGCTCCAGTAAAAAGTAGTCTGCAGTACCATGTTCTCTGAAAGAAAACTCCCCAAATTCGATATGCAGTGCATATCCAGCTAATAATATGAGATTCTGGATAGTTGAAGTTAGTTGTCCTTCCAATGTGGCTCTTCTTAGTTGCAAGTACACCCTGTACCTCCATTCTCCACCTTGTATGTTGCTAGCAATATTTTTTGGCAAGAAGAATTTAATTCTCAAAAATAAAGTGAGTGTTATATCATCAGTTATTTTCTTCTTATGGCTGGTTTTGTGCCAAGAATCTGGAGCAACTTTTTTGATTTTATAATCATCCGGCAAAAATACAAAGTCACCTCCAATTAATATGGCAATACCAAGCATGAAGTTGTGTTCATACTTTTCACTGTGGACTAATGCTTCAAACAATTGCCCAGCAGTTACAATATTTGGGTTACATAGAATTTCAACCTTTTGGCCATTTAATAGAACTACAGTAATAACTCTTTTGTCACAAACTGCTGAGACAGTTAAATCCATATTTTTAGCTGGTTGGGATGCTCTAACAATAAACTCAGGACCAATACAACCCTCTTTACCTTTAAAACCACATTCAGCTTTATACAGCCTGGAAGCAGCCCTTTGAACTGGTTTTCCTCTTCTAAAATTTGAGGTCACATGTTGTTCAGGCTTTACCACATTATCATTCAGGGCTATTGCTGTCATTGACAAAGTATTGGCTTGTATTCTAGGCTCCTCAATTTGTGTGCTGCAAACTATATCCAGTGTAGAGTGAGCATTACTGAGGCCTCCCCTTCTAGTTGTATCAAATAAATTGAACACAGGTTTTCTGTAATTTCTAGTAATTCTACAGCTAGGGAATGGGTCTCTCTCATCTGGCGACTTAATGAGGCCTACACAACTTCTTGGACGGTTACTAACTTTTAACTCTGTGTTATCATGTGTTTTGGAATGTCGTCTTTTGACGTAATGTATGTCTTCCTCCATATTGAAGTCCAAAACAGGACTGAGGCCGATGGATGCTGCCGAACAGGAGCTACGACCTGAGTCTTCGTCGCAATTTCGCAGCATAGTACTGAAAAAATAAACAATGCGTAATATGTGTATTTATTCAAGTAATTGATTCTATCTTTTTATACTGTTTTTAAAATAGTCATTAAAGAGTTTTAAAGTTCGATAATTTCAAAAAACTTAATAAAACTGATGAAACCTAATGAAATTCATGTTTATCTTTCTATGTCAGTAAAATAAAATAAAATAACTTCAGAGTAAAATGATGTTTAGTCACGTTCTTTACAATTATAATTTACATTTTCTTAAACGGACAAGTACCTATTCAAATACGCGAGAACCCAGCACAGAGCGCACCGCAATAGATCACGAACACATCATGTCAACATGAGATCACGCTAGAGAAAGTATACAAAGAGCATTATTACTTCATAGATTATTATAGCAATTACAATAACAAATTTTAGTTTTATTACTTTGATTTAAATTTCTTATTATTTGAATATTAAGGCGTATTTGATCACGATGCTTCAAATCGAATCATCAACATGCCGAAAAGTTTGTTTAGAATTTGAATTAACACTTACTGGTTTATTTTTAACTGGGATGCCGGAAATTCACATTTTATATCTAGACTTTCACTTTTAGGGCATCAATTCCATTATGTAAAAGACTGGATACCGCAACTTTTATTTTCTTCATAAATTTCAAAGTTTTTCAACTTTCAATAATTCACACTATTCATTCACAGACATCACACAGGCATACACACTTGCACACAGTTCAGTTCAATACCACAGATTATACAAAACAAAATCGAGTTAAATCATGGATACGGTACTATTTATTTATAATTTAACTTCCTTGTTTCATAGCTTAAAACGAAACGTATTCTGAGTGTCAAAATAAATAAATCAAACAGTAAATTGATGATATGTAACATGAAAAGTCTGTCATTCGCTCTGTTTTTTCTTTCACACTTACCGAATTGTATAATGGTCTTCTTTTCTTATGCTTGATAACTGATTATGTATCAGCATTTTATTACTAAACTTCATTCGTTGTGTATATTGTGCAGTCATGTATTTTATTCTACGTGTTGTATTTTAAAATAGAATATTGATTACAGGGGTTACTGGGTCAGTGATAGGTATATTGCTTATAATAATGGCCACATTAATACAGTCGTATGAACAGCAATATTCAGTTCTCACAGCAGATATAACAGCTAAAATAGGACGCCTCAAGACAGGCAATGGAGGTATGTAAAATATTCAGATAAAAAAATGCATATCGGTTATGTTTTTGTCTGCCCGGTTTTGATTATTATTGACGATGTAATACGGCAACATTTTGTAATTAAATTAAAATTAAATTTATTTGATACTTACTTAAATGTTACCTTTTTGTTTTACCACATTTAAGTTGGTACAACATCTCATAATTATGTTGTTATAGTGTATATATATATGATAGGTATATTATATTAACCTCAACCTATCTTCTCTAAATTATTTTCTTCCACTTGCACTTACCATGCTCTTCTCTGCATCACCCTAAGGTTGGCTGGTAGACAATACCTTTGGCATTAAGCCCTCCTTTGTACTTTATTGTGCATAAAGTTTAAGTAAAAATAAATAAACATCCATAGTCATTTACTTAGTTATAAATATTTATTAAATTTTAGTTAATATCTTGTAACAATTTTCAGATAACCGTGAGCAATTGTCCCGAGAAATTCTTGCAAATTTTGAAGAAGCAAATGACTTGGTAAGTATACTTAGTAATTTTTGTTCCACGTGTCACAAAACTATATCTGATACTGTTGCAATTGATGGCGCGATGCAAGCAATGGTGGCATGCAAATGACGCGGTCAGAGTTTGATCCCGATCACATACCCTAGAAGAAATTTTAAGGGCATATCTGATCCACCAACCCGCACGAGGCCAGTTTGAGTGGATTACGGCCTTAACCCTCTCAGCTCTCTAGATAGAGGAGAACCAAGCCCCAGTGGGACTGTATTGGGTTGCTGACAATGTGTTTATTACTACATCTTGCTCAGGCCATGGAGGTACTAAATTGGCATTGCATTCGAATGGCTTTAACTTCAGTCCAACCAATGTTAACAGTGTCTTTTGTTTAGATTCACCTTTACAAAAGTGCATTGTAATGTTTACTTGCAAAATGTAGTTATTTAAAGTTTTAATTCTTGGCAACCTGCCAGCTCTATTTAAGAAAAAAAAAAATTGTGTATAATAATAAATAAATCCACTTGAAGTTGGAGCAATTGGAACTGGAGTCGCGTGGCGCGGGGGCCGGGTCCCGTGTGGCCGCGTACCGCGCCGAGCTGCAGCGAGTTCGTGAAGAGTACCGCTCTGTTGCCAATAATTCTGCTACATGTGAGTTCTGATTTTTCTTTGTTACATATTTGATGTGATATTTCCCTTAAAAAAATCTGCCAATTCCAGACAAAAACTCAGCCGAGGTAGCAGCCAAATTTTAAATAAACAGATTGTTGTAAATCAGGATATAATTGGAAAAAAGTATACTAAGTTCTGCTGGAGGCTTTGTCCGTATAATATGTCAATATCAAATGTCATTATGATCAGCTGCTCAAAGGTTTATAGACCGGGCACACCAGATGAGCGTGTTTGGTCGTAATATTTGATTCCTAGTATTTCTGTTTCCCACTGTACACATACTTTACTTAAAATTAATAGTAATGTTCGAAATTTAGCTGCATCAAGAGCAAAACATTTTTTTTCCATTTAATTTTCTCTGCCATCAGTATGAGACGAGCAAGATCTGAAGCTATTTAATCAATTTTTTTTTTCAGATAATATAGACACAGATGATATCTATGATGATTGGGGAGCGAACGAGCAACAACAAAAGTTGCTAGATAACACAGAACGCCTTGAACGAACTGGCAAGTCCCTTACAGAAGGTTACAGAGTTGTTTTAGAGACAGAACAGATTGGAGCGGCTGTGTTGCAAGACCTTAGTGTTCAGAGGGAGTCGATACAACGGTCTAGAGGCAGGGTATGTTTATGAATTGTTTGATTTTAAATAGATAAATGATGTTTAAATCAGTTTAATATCAAATGTGTAATTTGATATTAAACTGATTTAAAAGAGAGTTGGCTGTGGACTAAGAATGGATGAGTTACTAGACAATGTCTCCCGTATGATGATGATCAAGTCAGTATTACTTGCATTGTCAGCTAATGAGTTGCAGACAATGACGTATTATGAATGTTGCATTAGAAAGAAAATGAATGGAAGTCAATGTCAATGACGAAAGTTATGGTGTTTGAGAGAGAAGAAATTATGACAAAATTTGTGTGCGGATAGCAAGTGAAGGAATTTGTATATTTGGAGACTTTGTTTACAAAAGACGGAAAGAGAGATAATAGTTGTGTCTAGTAAATGACGGTTCTAAGTGACAGCTGATTTGATTTGATTTGACAGGGAAGGATAATAATAGGAAAGTGCTGGTCCAAATCTTATACTTAAAGATTATCTTATTTCAGCTTCGAGAAACAGACGAACAGTTAAATCGATCGAGTCGTCTCATGAATACGATGGTGATGCGCGCGTTACAGGACCGCTTCGTTCTTATCATGGTGTTTCTCATTCTGGGTGTACTACTCCTTGTAGGAGTTTACTTCTCATTTACGTAGCACTCACCTAACAACTCGGGCACATGTATATACTATGGTTTGTGTAATGGTACGGTTTAAGTTGACCGGCCTGAACATCGCCCAAGTGAGTGCGCAGTAAACTAGTGCGGAACTCAATGGTGACAGGAGCGGGAGGTGTATCATACTTTTAACACGGGATATGCACGAAAGCTACGTTCAAGCCGGGCAAGTTACATCATGCGTATTTTAAGTGTAATGTAGGTGGCGCTACTGTCATTAAGTAATTTAGTACCTACATGTTTTACTTTTATAGTTACATAAAAGCTTTACGCCTTTTCTCCAAAGGGGTAGTCAGAGGTGTATTCCACCAGCACTTTACTTTAGCTTATACATGTTTTATACAGAATTAAATGTACAAATATCTAGGTCTAATATTGTTGAATCGTGGCGTAAAATATTTAATTATAAAGGGTTTCACTCAAAGGATTGTTAAAATTTTTATTTAACACGCAGTAACTATTTAACTTAATTATTTACTATCATTTCTGATTAGGAACGGTCCTCTAACCATAATAGATAAATGCTTACCACAATAATCTACTGAGTGCCTATTCAGAATCTCGAATTCTCGACATACAATTTCGCGATTTTGATATCGTTTGAAAATGCCAACAATTAAATTTTCCACATCTTCAGTTCATTTCAGTTCTGGATACAGTACCGACTCCGTTAGTGGCGCCATCTATTGACTTGTAAGTTGTAGTTTATCTCCTATTCATGACTATAAAGTGAAATTGGCGCTGCAAACTGATTAACTTAGCTAAAATAATTGAGTCTCAAGTAATATAATATCACTTTTCATTACGCACGATTGTTATTTCTATAGTAAAAGCTGTAAATGCTTTACGTTTTATCCTTATCTTACCTATAATTAAAGGCTTTTGTATGTGGAGGGCTACCCAAAGATGCATCAATTTCATTTTCGTCATCATCATATCAGCCCAATGACCTTTGCCACAGCGAGCGACTTTGTCGTCTGCATCCAACGTACACCAGCAACCTTTACCTAATCGTCGGTCCAACTCGTGGGGGTCGCCCTACACTGCGCTTTCCAATACGTGTCCGCCATTCGCCGCCGTTAGTTTTTATTTAAAAAAAATAAGTAGCAATTTTAATTTATATGTATTATTGTTAGTTTATAATTATAGATATTGTAAACTAACGGTGAATTGTGAACAGTAACTATGGGAATGTACTAATTTCATAATGTGCTTTAGTTTATAATGTATCCACTTTAAAAACTTCAAATTGTAAAAAGTGAATCATATTTGAATATATATTTAATATTCATCTTCATCTATATACCTATTGTTGCTAAGTGTTTAACTAATGCCTAAGTACATAATTAAGCTTTTATAATAAGCTATTGTGATTGTCCCAAGCATTCCTATATTTAACAATGTGATTGTTTATGGTGTAATGTTTTGATTTAATCAGTCAACCGAAGATGACAACTTTTATTTTTCCAAAAAATAAGTCGTCAGTTGCCAGAATAACATATAATGAAAGTATAATGAAAAAAGTGGTCTAATTATTTCTACAATAGAGCGCTTTTTCATTTGCCAGTCGTGATAGATTTGGCGGCTAAAAGACTAATCAGATCTCGTTAAACCATAGACAATCGTTTTACATAAGACTAAGATTCTTTCTATTATTGTAAATCTCGCTCACTATAATTTACTTACAGTAGGTACGCGAGTTAAAGGTATTGCTGAGCAATGGGCTAATGCCATCGATCGCCTCAGAATCGACAACAGCAATTCACTAGGAGCTCACTGCTGGGCACGGGTTTCCTCTCAAGCCATCTTCTGAACTAGATAGCTGAGAGGCCTCAGAATCCCATATATATCTTATTTCTAACTAACCCGATTTTGTTTCATACAAATATTTAGATTAATATGGACGAGCGAGTCTTGAATCTTCACAAGAAGGGTAACGGGAAAGTGCTCGTGCTTTTCAGCATTGTATCAAATAACATAAAATGCAAACAAAATTTTAGACTCCAACTGCATTTAATCCGTGCTCCTACTGTACAATATCTAGAATTATAACAAAGTCTATCTATCTACAGTAGTGAAGAGGTTATTTAACAAACTATTCACAATTAATAAAAGAGATATTATAGAACTTTACACAAATATTTCGGGCCCTATTTCTTCAATGTGCGGGAAACTAACTTTAACACTATTTTTGATTTACTTAACACAATTTTAGTCATATTAGATGTAGTTACTATTAATTTTAGAAGAATAATAAATTTTGTTGACTTTCAAATAAAGTAAACAGTTTTAAATGGGGTATTATAACTAAATCTGCACTACAATGCAATTAGCCTGCATTTAAGGATTAAGTAAAAGCCTGAACATTTTCATGGACGCAAATGTATTATCATGTTTAAGAGACTGTTATAAATAATGTAGATAGACAAATATTTATTGTAATGTAAGTTATTGAGGAGTGATGCAAATAAAGCATATTAAATGTTTTCAACATTACTTGATTTTTTAATTTTTATGAGTTGTGTTCCTATCCTATACTTTACTCAGGGTTTTTAGACGAACACGCACACTAGACAGACGGCTAGTGAGTCTGTTTGTCTAGTGCGTTCGTTTATTGTTTCGCCAACGCCCCGTCTGAAAGACACCAACGTCTTAGGGCCCAATTCCATTGCAATGGATTGGGCCTTAACACGTTTTAACCTATTTATATCTATGGTACGTCGACGAGGACCAACAAGCTGTCAAATTCTATAGAAAAATATTATTTTGTTTGAAACGGAACGTTCCTTGTCTACGCAACTCAGATTTATCAGTCGTTCTTCTGAGATCTAAATCCATCCTAAGGTTGTCTGGAAGAGATCGCTATTATAAGACCGCCCATTGTACTAACTTATTATCTTTTATTTCCACTAAGTGTGTATACCTACTGTTTTTATAAATTTTTTATGGTGTGTACAATAAAGAATATTGTTATTATTATTATTTATAGGCCAAGGCTATTCTGTCAGATCATGACATTCCCAGGAGGGCGTTACTGTTCGCTCCCGCCTCAGACTTCGTGGTTATTTTTGGAGGAAATATTAATCAGACAATTTTTAGGCGATGTTATAGCGCAAATTAGAAATTTTTTAAGAGTCGGCCACGCGCTCATGATACCCCTGGTGTTGCAGGCTCCCTTAGGCTACGGTAACCGCTTACCATCAGGCGTGACGTACGTATGTTTGCCAACGTTGATAAAAAAAATATCGCAGATTGAATCGAAATTTAAAATTGGTATTCTTAGAAGACAGAAATCTATACTCAAGTTCAGGTAAAAGTATTTTATTAACTCTCATATAAATATTACAGAAAAGCATAATGGTATGTGTACAAGACGCGTACAATATGTTGCTATTAATGAATATTCATTATCACAAAACAAATAGCTTAACACTGTATTCATACTTTTTTTACATTCAAATCGTTAAATATAAGTCACAATATATTACTCTACTAATATTCGAATCTAGCACGGGGTCTCAATACGAGGTATTCAACCATTTATTGAATTTTATTTTTTCTCGCCATTCGGATTGTTATGTATTTATCTTGCAAGGTACGTGCGTGTATTCCTAATATCCCTTTATATAGGTTATTTGGTATTTCTATGAATCTATGCTAATATTTTTCTTTATATTATATGTATACGCACGTACCATGACGTCATACTAAGGGCCTAGTGCGAGTTCTTGCGTTCGATAGTGACACGTAACTACAGTTTGTATGACGTAAGAATGACGCCATCTAGTGACAATATTTATATATGCAATTTCTTCTTTCTTTCTTAGTCACCCGCTAAAACTCACACTAGGCCCTTTGTTAAGGCTGCTAGACACATTTTGCAAAAATATGACGTAGTAAACCTTGTTCTACATTTGTAGCTATATCATACATGCAAAAACATACCATGTGTCTAGTAGTCTTATGGTTCAAATTTATAAAGCACACTTTCAACCGATTTAAAATAGTATCTCTAAATTTCGAATGATAAATAATTATAATACCTTAATTAAAAGTCTAGTGGCACCATTAGTGGAAAATAGCTACTATGTATTATAATGTAATGTAATTTACGTCTTGTCAGGCCTCCGTCACTCGCTCAAGGTCACGCGCTATGTGCCTACCGCTATGTAGCTCGTAACCGAGCCGAATCGCCAGAGGGCTGCCGCACGCCACACTGAGAGCGCGCACAGCACGTTTCCCGCTCAAAACGCATACGATACTAACGATATTTACGTACACTACGTATATTAAGTTATTATTATTAAGACACGATGGTTAATTATTGTGAAGTTTTTGGATGTCATAGTCAAAAGACAAATAAAAAATTGTATTTTTTTCATTGCCGAAAGATGAAGAAAGGTACGTTACGTTATTTGAAAGTAGGTACGCATTTCAGCTAGCTTTAGTTAGTAGTACCTAGTAATTTAAAATGCGTCTTGTGTGTAGGTACTCTTTATTTAAAATTTACGAGAAAGTTTAGTGCGGACGTGCGGTCTTACAGAAATAAATGCAGTTTGTGTTTCATTACCTCGACTGGCCTGTTGGTCTAGTGGTTAGTGACCCTGGCTGCTAAGCCGGAGGTCGTGGGTTCGATCCCCACCCAGGACAAAACTTTGTGTGATGAGCATAAAGGTTTGTTCTGTGTCTGGGTGTAATTTATCTATAATATGTATGTATTTACAAAAAAAAAATGTATTTAAGTAGTATATCAGTTGTTTAGTACCCATAACACAAGCAAATATAATTGCTTACTTTGGGACTAGATGGCGCTGTGTGAATGTGGTAGAATATTATTATATTACCTACATTATCGAGTCGATTTCGAGTTTGTCTATCTATCTATTACGATCGAGTTGAGTCGAGAGATGTTTTCATTAATGTTCTTTGTACAACCCTAATGACTTTGCTCGATGACGGACTCACGCGGTGTACGCGGGAATCTCGACTCTCGGCGCGCGTGCGTAGAATACGTTTCTTCTTGCAGCGTCGTTCGTTCGTTTTTGTAGGCTAATATAACGTAGGTATTTTCGCTTTTGTATAGGAGTGATGTATCTGTTACCTAGTAAGTATTATCTAATCTGTGGTCTTGTGGTAATTAATATAAGGACTATAAGGTTACAAATTACTAAGTGATGTCACTCACTTTGCTGCAGTGGCACAGTTTTTGTAAAATTGAGATCTTCCAGTGAGATCTGAAACCACGGCCTAGGAATGACCTCGCCAAGTCACCACCAACATCGCCGGGGCTGAGTGACGTGGGTTCGATTCCCACACGAGATAAATATTTGTATGTATAATTCATAGAGGTTTCGAGACTGGATGTATCGATGATCGTTGTGTCCGTTAATAACATTGTATGTTTGTTAATTTGTAATTCTCCCGCGTCACCGGTCTATTTACATAGTGCGCGCTTTGTCTTATAAAAACACTATTTTTAATCGGTCAGTTCAAGTCATCTTAATAAATTAAAAATAATAATATGTTTTGGTGATTTTATTGAATGTGCTGATATCAAAACCGAATGATCCCCGTGCTAGATTCCCTATGTTCTATACTAGTTCATTACTAGATTGTGGTGGTGGGGGGGCGGAAGGGGCAGACTCGGTGGGGGGCGGGAGGGAAGCTTCGGGAGCTGCCTCTGAGACGTCCTCGTCTATAGGCTGTCCGAGGGCTACTAACCGCATTCTGTATTCGTTTAGCTTCATATCCTGAAATTTGAATGTTACAGTTAGTTTTGCTCTTATTTTTATTAGATTAGGATTAGGCCGCTTAGAATATAAATATAAGATATTATAGATTATTCCATTATTAAGTGCCTTCGGAAGTACGAAGATTATATAAGAAAGACAAGAAACTTAGGCCACCTACAGAGCAACCTTGCAATATCTATTTCGGTCCGAGTATAGACTTAGAATAGACCTTACCTGATCAGCAAGCAGTTCCAACAAATCATCCTGGTCCTTCTTTATTTTCTCCAACTCCTCACCGGCCGTCTTCTGTCCTTCTTGACTGACTCTCAACAGGTCATTAAGCCTGGTCACTTCAGCCGTAAGTCCCAGAATCTTCGATTCATAATCTTTTAGCCGTGGATCTTCTTGACTAGGAGGGGCAGAGGGTAGAGATTTGGATGTGGAGACTTGAGCTTTCAGAAGAGTGTTTTCATCTTTAAGGTGGGAGTTTGAAGCGATTGAGTCATTTAATGCTCCCTGAAATATAATTATTAAATATACTTATAATAATGTTAATGTGAAACTTCAAGTTTATTATTTAAAAAAAAATCCAAATCGGTTAATAAATGACACGAGTTTTAAGGTAAAAAAAATTACATTCGAATTGAGAACCTCTTCCTTTTTTGAAGTGGTTTATAAAAATAAACTGTATGTTATAAGGGATATGGCAAGGGTGATGTTTTTTTCTTCGTTTGTGTTTAAACAAGCGTTTAAATATGCTAATGCGAAAACGTTGTAACCCTGAGAAAATGCAGAAAGCACGCGTCTACTGATTCCATTGAAATAATGTATTTTATGTCAGAAGACAATTATGTAAGTAAACTGTTGCCCGGGGCTTTGCTTCCGTGGATCTTTGTTTGATCTCTACTCAGCTCCTATTGGTCGTAGCGTGATATTATATAACCTTTAGCCTTCCTCGATAATTGGGCTATCCAGAAATAGGTATTTATTTTTACTCGAAGTTGTAGTTCCTATAAACCAAACAAATTCTTCAGCTTTATAATATAAGTAGAGACTATGCAAGGAAGATCGTGACCTGCAAGCTCTGGTTCTGCTGCAGCAAGCCCTCCACCTGCGACATGAGTTCCTGCAGGCGCGCGTCCTGTTGCCTGATGAGCGACTTGTACTGGTCGAGCGCGCCGCCCTCGGCCGCCGCGCGCTCCGCCGTCGGCTCGCCCGTGCCGTTCTGTTGGGGGCACGACAGGCTCTGGACTAGGACACCTGCAATATTCAAATTGCTGCTATACATTTTGGATAACTTTTTAAGTTGAAAAGTTTTGTAGTAGAAATAATATTTATATAATAATATTTTTATTTACGATGTATTCATCCCGGGTAAACGGCTATTAATGTTAGTGTTTTGTCATATTTGATTACTAGTTAATACAAAATTAAACAAATTTGTATTTCTATATGTCCACATTGTTTCGTATACAAATAAAATACATAGAATAATTAACGATTATATTTAATTTTTGCTAAACATCTTGGAGAAATATTAAAAAAAAAACAATGGAAAAATTTTACATTGCAGCTGGACTTGAACCCACAACTCTGGTTATCTCTTTCAATGTTTTGTCCAGTGGGGTATGAAGCATCCTGAACAAAAGATTTTTTATTTATGGAATCTTCAAAAATACTTTATTTTTGAAGATTCCATTTTTGTATTATACTTTTTGTTCTTCACACATATCTCGACAAATTGTATTAGATACTTGCCAGGGGTGGAGGGTTGGTAACCTGAGACACAGGACTCTCCTAGTTCAGGTACCAACCCGCCATAATTGAAATCGATCCTTGTATTAGCTTTAAAATTACTATCTGCTGTATTGTATTCGAGACTTTCTATGTAACATGTATGGTGAGAAATAAACTTTATTATTATTATAATACACTAGAAAGAGATAATCCCCTTAAACTGAGCCGCCCGCCTGGGAAAGTACCTCCGCCTTCGAGAAGACCGCAACCAGAATGACATTAGTATTGTGTTCCTGCTGGTGAATATCGATATTTAGAGCTCATTGAGGAGCGAAAGGGTTGTAAAGGTCTGTTACTATACGATAAATAAATAAATATACGATAGTTATCCTTGTGTTGCAGGCGTCCATAGGCTAAGGTAACCGCTTACAATCAGGTTTCCACCATCGTATAAAAAAATACAAACTTTCAAGCACTTTGAAGAGTCGACAGAACTCGTAGTCGATGAGCACATCGTTGGGCAGCTTGGCGCGGAGCTGCGGGTGCTTGGCCGCCTTGTTGTACAGTTCGTGCCGCGACACTTCGCTCAGCTTCGACGTGAATGTCTCCATGCCGATGCGCTTCGTCAGCAGCTGCCGCAGCGAATCCTGTAAGTAGCTCGCGCTTTATATTTGGACGTCATTGTTGTATAAATATAAATGCAGAATAAAATATCAAAGAAACAATAAAGTGACAAGTATATAAAAGAAAATATGACTTCTCCGGTCGAGTGTGGCGGCGGTTACACATATTTTTAATTGCAAACTTAAAACCAATACAAAATAAAACGTTAATACCTTGGAGTAATCTTCAACGGAATCATCATTGAAGTGTATGCAGATAGCGAGGAGGAAGGCGCTGAGTCCCTGCAGCAGCAGGTCGTTGTCGTCGTGCTCGTTGGCGCAGGTCTGCGCCACCAACCACGCCACGCCGCCCGGCGCGCGCAGGAACGCGCCCACCGCCGCACTGCAGTGGGACGTCCACTGGCACAGCAGCATTAGTAGACCTACCTGGATACATCATTAACTTCATATAAAGCATAGCCAATACTTGTATGCAGTTATAGTATATCACAAGGGCAAAAGTGCGGGCAATGAGCCCTTGAATGACGAATTATTGTACCTGGCTTCTTCACAAGGCTCAAGCACCAAGCTTGTCAGCTAACTTGGATAGTGAAATTACCTCATTACTAAATTAGAAAACCTCGTTATACCAAAGGACTTAAAATATGCGCAATTGATACTTATATAATAATACTTGGCTAAAAGCCTTATTTATTATACCATAAACTATAGCATGGAAACTTGGAATAATCCAAGAAAGAAATTTTGATACTTTTTGAGTATTTCGAACAAACCACGTAAAATGCCATACAAATGGTCATCTGTAAATCTGTAAATGTTTAACATAAAATGTTCGTATACGATTTTGCCACAACTTTAAAAATAAAAATTGCACCAATAAAAAACATAACAAAAGCATACCTTTGCCTTCATCTTCGTCGTCTGCTGCAGCAACAGAGTACATTGATGCAACAATGACACCGGAGAAGACCCGATATTGGTCGCCAGTAGTACTCTCAACAACTGCTCCTTCTGAACCGGGTTCTCTATCAACGCATGCATCAGTGCCACGGCTGAGAACCAATTGGACAGTACGTCAGAAGAAAAGAGGCCTCCGCATAATAACTGGCCGCTAGTCAAGGTGGACACTTCAGTAGAAGATGGTAGGAGAGTGAGAACGAGGTTAGCTTGACTGGTCTCGTTGTGGTATAGGTAGCATTCGAAGCAGTAGAGGACTGCACACCTGTTTAGAATGGATAAAGTTTAGCATGTTGTCACGTTGAAAAATTATCATTGCCAAATGGCAGTTTTAAAATAATAAGACGGTATTTTGAACTTCCGCTATTGATACTACTGTACAGAATCCAATTCTAATAAAAAAACCTGGATCAAATAACATTTTCCATTTAGGCAATATTAGTCAGTTGATATTTAAAAAAAAATAATACAGCTAATGCCAATGTCATAAGTTTTAGATCAAATGCCACCGCTGGGCATAGACGATTCACCATTTTTTTTAAACTCACCTTAATGAAAACGGTTGCTTTTCATTGACCATGGACATCAAGAGTACAACAATACAGGCCCGTGGCGGATTTGACGGAGCCATTACATTGCCTAAGAACTCCTGATTCGCGAGATCTCCCCTCACGCACTCCCCAACAGTGTTTATTGTCTCCGTCAGAATATCTGCTGGTACTCCACTCGACATCAAAATATTACACAAGGCATCAAGCAAACCTACTTTCTTCATTATCTTCTGACAATTAGAAATTATCTGAGCAGAGTTACTCGGAGACACTAACGTCCTGACTATAAGTAACATACAATGTACGTTGGAGACCTTCTGAGGTGACCAGCCTTCTTCTTCTGAACCTTCTGGAGGCGTATTAAACATTGGCAACATTTTTTGTATATAACTACCCTCTTTGAAGAAATTTATGTTACTGCTGTTATTCTTCAGTAAGTTTAACATTAGCAGTAGACAGTCTTCTACGATAATACCACCATCAGAATAACCTTCTGAAGAAA
Organism: Laspeyria flexula; assembly: GCA_905147015.1. Taxonomy (NCBI): domain Eukaryota; kingdom Metazoa; phylum Arthropoda; class Insecta; order Lepidoptera; family Erebidae; genus Laspeyria; species Laspeyria flexula. Next base: position 1,064,765 of record LR989964.1, on the reverse strand, counting down.
CGATTTCGAATAATCTATCAAACGCGTTTTCGAAGGCAACTATCTTTTGTATATTGGCGTTTCCTTTCGTTAACTTTATAAGAAGGAGTAAAGTCTCATTTCGGATAACTTCTCTGGTATCACCAAGTAAATCCATCATTTTAGACACTCCCATAGGCTTGATCAGGATTATTTCTTGGATATCTTTCGGCCTGTTCGTGAGTAACGAGGTCAATAGCTGCACGGCGGATAATCTAACTCTAAAATCGTATTCGTCTAATAAGTCTAAAATCAGTTGTATGTTGTGATGGTCTTTTATGAACATTTCTGTGAACTGTTCGCCTATGTTCATGGGCACGCGAGGGTTGTCTTCCTCTTCTTCAAACTGTGTGGGCGACATTATGTTGTTGATGGTATCTAAGGCATAGTTTATTGTTTCGTTGTCTGCTCGGTCTAGTTCTAGGACCTGTAAAAGATAATGCAGATAATTAAGAACAGAAATAGAGTGTCGATCCAGGTCGGCCACAAACAATATGGGGGTTTTCTCATGAAATTATTATCAGTACCTACATGGAGTTTCGATTGTGCACAATTCATGGCAATACGCTCGCCTTTTATTACATGATGCCGTCGCGATGGCTGTCAACAAGAAGGAGTCGAAGAAGATTGATTTATTAATGAATCGTTCGTTCGACTCGTACGGATACGATCAGTAAATAGACAAACCATCATCGAATGGCGACGTGTTGCATCGTCTGAAAAAAGTCTGTGGTCCGAACCAAGCTGATGAAACTGTTAATAATTATTGATACCCTTATTGAAAGTCGCACCTTGAATTGTTAGCCTAGAATGAATATATAATTTAGAATAATTTAACTAACCTGTTTTAGCGTATCCAAGCATAGGGCTCCAACTTCCACCCTGTAGGTCCGTGACATCGCCTTGAGCGCTCGGCAGGCATCTCTGCGATCTTCTAACAGTGTTGAGTTGTTAACACGATCCACTAGGCGTTCCACCTAAACACAAATAATTCATACTCCATACATATTATAAAAGGCTTTGTCCTGACTGACTGACTGACAGACAACGCACAGCCTAAACCGCTGGTCGTAGCGACTTGAAATTTGGAAGGTGTGTTTGTCCTAATGTCTGGAGGTGTACTAAGAAAGGGTTTTTCAAAATTCAACCCCTAAGGGTGTGAAAAGGGATAAAAACGATTTTATGAAACTTCTTTGTTTTTTAACTTAAAGATTTGAAAATTAGTTTTGGGGTACTATTATCAAAATAAATATTTTTGACAAGGGTGGCTTTTGAAGGGTGAAATTGGGGATGAAACGTTGTATGAAAAGATCTTTGTTTTGAAGTTAACGTTTTGCAAATTAGTATTGGGATTGGGATAGGAATTTAAAATGTTGTTTTTAATATTTTTGATAGGGATGGGTTCAGGGGGTGAAATATTAAATAGAAAGTTCTTTGTTTTTCAAGTTATATGTGAACTTCAGTTAAGAAGTGAGTTAATAGGTTGTTTTTGGTATTTGAAAAACGAACCCTAAGGGATGAAATAGGTGTGAAAATTATTAGAAATTGATATGGATGTCGTTTTCAAGGTTTTTAGGGACGCTGATTACGAAAATGTTATCTATATTGAGTGTTGTGGAATTCATGAATTGCACTTAAAACAAAGATCTATGTAATATGGAAATCTACGCGGACGAAGTCGCGGGCAAAAGCTAGTAATCTATATAAATAAAATTGAGCTTCTGTTTGTTAATAGGGTTGCAAAAATCTGTAAAATTGGTACAGCCGCTGGATGTATGGAGTTTTTAAAAAAGGAGTGTATAATATTTTGTTGGCTCGGCAACATTCTCGCACCCCCGGTGTTGCACCGCTTACCATCAGATCTGATAGGCCGTGCACCTGTTGGCACTATCGTGGTACAAGAAAAACAATTATACAGTTCGTAAGCACTCAGTCAGTCCATGACTGTTTGTGGCAATTTCATTCTCGAGCGCCTCCGTGCTTCGGAAGGCACGTAAAGCCCGATGGCCCGGTTATCACTTAATGTGGTAGTCGTTAAGTCAAGTTGGAAGCCTTCTGGACGACTTGATAAATTCCAGCACCAGGGTCTGCCTTAAGCCCACACGATAAGATAAGAAGAGAATAACATTCAATAAAGAAAATAACATTCGTTTTATCAACACAACTACGAGCATAACATGCTCGTAGTTGTGTTGATAAACAGCTCAGCTATAACATGACCAAAGCCACCATGGATGGCAATTGGCAAATGAAAATACAACCTATTTCTAAATAATAGGAGTGAATTTTCAACTGTTGATATATCAGCTATTGAGACATATGGTTTCAAAAGGTTTTTAAAGAAATATAAATTTATCTCTTCAGTTGTCAGTACCTATCCACAATAATATGTTGGTATTGGGTATTAAGTTTACTCAAGTTGTGTTAAGAAAGAAAACATGTGTATTTATATTTTCAATGAAATAAAAATAAATGTTTTATTTAACTTTTACGGTGTGTACAACTATGGCATAAGAGCTATTGCATTTGATTTCTGGGTCATGCAAAATGGTGTTGATATTAAGTTTATCAGATGTTCGGAAAATTGTCCAGTTCATTGAATTATTTATACCACTATCGTGGCAAACTTACGGCCTGCCTGATTGTAACCAGTTCTCTCTCTCACTCACCCTTACTACATGGGGCCTAACACAGCTGTTGAAATCTGGGTGGATTGCACCCCATTGAAGATAAAAGAGGATGTGTTATGACATTTGTTTTTCTTAATAAAGACAATGCATGCACTAGGTGACAAGCCCTATGTCGCGGGGGACTTTACAAACATACAATTAACAAACACAAAGTACACCCAGTCTCAAAACAAATATTTATGAATCACAAAAAAATATTAAATATTTGTCTTGTGTGGGAATCATACCCACCATGTCTAAAGAGTAGCAAAAATATTTTTAAAATACAGCTCCTATTAAATAATAAAAATTGGTAAAACCACGAAATTGCCACTCTGTTTGTAAATATGCTCTTACCTCTTCGCCAGAGTGACAGTCTAATGACCTATTAAAAAGACATGATGTTTTCATATTTCATGGTCAGTGAACAAGTTGTTAGAGAAGAATGATGGTCAAAAGAGATTTCAAGGTAATTTGCATGTTTTTGTTATTATTTTGTACCATTATGAAAGTTTTTAAATATAATGTATTATGCAAAATAGATGCTTCTAAATTGAGTTACTAGAATACCTGGTTGTGTATGAGTGTATTGTGCCATGAATTTGTGTAGCCCAGGTTTAACATGACAAACTATTAATATTATTTGAAATATCCTTAAATTGAAAAAGATACAATACAAAAAGCCAAGAATACAGTTATAAGACACAGGACAAAACTGACTGACACTCAGCATACTTTAATGTAATTGGTTCCTGTAACCACAATAATCTAATAAATAACTAAAGTGGTGTTTAAAAAAAATTTTCACTTTAGCAAAGGACCCAAGACTGCCTAGTCACGGTGGGGTAAAATCACCAATATCCTCCATAAAGTTGGTAATACATATTAGTACATCATGTAATATAAATATATTATACATTTAAACAATTTTTGATTTAAAAATCTTGAACTCTATCTATCTAAATGGCTATAAACTATAAAGTAGTTTGAATGGGTATGTTGTAATGTTTTTATAATGAATTGAAACATTCAACTCAATTTATAACAACTGGTTATGAAACTACTGAACAGATTGCAATGAGTGGTAATTAAATTTTGTGATAATAGCCAAACTTAAATTTGCTTTAAATTATTTTATATTATTTGGTCTAAGGACCATAGTCTATATATAGTTATTAAGTATAGTATTTTGAATATACATTTGATATAAGAATGCTCATTTGAATGCATAATATTAAAAAAGCAAATGGGAAAGCAGATTAGACATAAGATTGATTGCTGGTTTATACTTATAATATATCTAAGACGAAGTAATACTATCTTCAACATAAAAAAAACTATTGCGGTCCTAAAATGAACATACCTACTGGTTATGTTTTGATAATAAGCTCTGTCAAATATGTAAGCAATAAGTTTAGTAGATAATTATAAAAAATGTTTTATCAAAAATGGGCATGCAAGTCTTGTTACTAAAACATATTTTGTAATTGGTGGTCCAACAATCTTATGATTTCTTTAAAATTTAACAATGTTCTATTCTTATTGCATATTATAATTCTATAAAAACACGTAATTAATCAACAGAACCAGAGTCACGAGTGTTCTGAATATCGTACAATATTGAATCAGTTTTCTACCATCTGGAACCGCCTACACATTTATAATAGATATGAAATAGCTGGCTCCGTATAAATAGGTCACCGTCTCCTTATTCTAGAAAGTAAATATTTGAAAACTCACAGTCTCCGCTCCGGAAGGCTGGTGACCAGGTTCCGGCGCACCCAGCACGGTCTTTAGACCGCTCTTGAAAAAATCCATTTTGCACTAATGTCTTATTTCTAATTATAACACAGTATAGTCTTATTAATGTGAAATCATTGCATAAAATACTAAAACTAGGGAAAATCAAATCAACCCATGTACACGACACGTCAAAGCATTTTTGACATAACAGAGAACGTTTTGTTTTAAAATATTTTAAATAAAAGTGATTCTTACATCAAATTAAATACATGTACAAAATTTTTGAATTAGTCAAATAATGTGATAAAGAAGATTAGCAAAATTGATTATGTCTAATCAAATCTATATGGTTAGAGATGGTGTGTGGGAACGAAACCGCCTTTTTTATTTCGAAAATAAATTAGAAATAACAAAACGAACTTTTTGTCAAAATCTGTACAGTTGTCCACACAAGTTAGATTTATAATATAAATATATTCTGAGATTATGTGCCTTATTGCGTTGAAAATAAAGTTCTATTGAATATTGATTTTTGATATTCTTTGTCATAATCTCTTAGCACAATATATTGTTTTGACATTTGACAACTTATACATTACAACATTTACAACTAAAGACGATTTTTTATAGTAAAAGCTGGATGAAATAAGTGATTAGGTTCTCTTGGATGAAATACTGAAAAGAACAATTATTTTACCAGTGATTTGTGTAGAACTTAAACTTTAAAAAAAATGTCGACGGATCTTAACGCTAGTTTCAACGAGCAGTACATGAATATAAACACAAAAATGAAAAAGTTAGTAAGACACTGTGAGTAGCAAATGTTTTTATTATCATTAATAACATTGTATTGTTGAATTATTCTCTCACAGGCGATTTATGCGGAAGCCAAATATATCGGAAGCGACGAACGAATTCATTGCTCTGGCGATTCAGTGCGAACATTCGGACCAGCCAGCGTTTGCTGGACACGCATACGTAGGGGCCGCCAAATGTGAAGCATCTATAGGCAACTTCCTTGGAGAGGCAGAACATTACTTAGCGGCGGCGAGACAATTCATGAAGGCCGAGAAGAAATTAAAGTCTCTCAAGTTTTATAGTGACAGAGAAAATTTAGAGGTAAGTAAAGATTATTGTTTTATTCTTTCACTGTAACTGCTTATGGTGGTTGATAGAGTTACATGTAATCAATACAGCCTCTTATTGCAATGGTCCACTTGACAATGACTTGAGAAGAATATATAGAAGAAACTGCTTAGCAACTGTAATATGTTGGCTGTTAGTGTCTCAGATCACCCCAATGATTTACAAATTTTGGTACAAATTTACTAAATTTGGTTTTTGGTGAACAAATGATTATTTTTTTGAGTATATTTTACTAAATTGCAGTTAAACCATACAGTAAGTCAAAGTCAAAGTCAAATCTTTTTATTTCATTTGGATCACATACATGATACTTATGAACGTCATACAAAGCCAGAAAAAGTGTCAGTAAATTTGCCTACAGCCAGTTCACTGACAAGGTTGAGCTCTGAGAAGAACTTGGCAAGAAACTCAGGCCACTCTTTTCAATCGCCATAGTTGTTACAATTTTAATTGGTTACAGTTTAAAATATCACAGAAAGTACAGAACCAAAACACCATACTAAATCAAATTCAATAAAATTTGGATATGAGAAAATAATAATAGTAATAATGAGCAATCAAACTTTAATTTGTTTTCGTCAAGAAGTATGGTATGTGGGATCATCACTTGGTACCAACTATGTATTAGAGAACGGTAAAAACATTTTGTGACCACATTGTTTAGCAATATTAGCTTTAAAAAAAAGGAATTGAATAATTTAGTAGCGCTAAAGCACAGCATACGACGACTGACCAGTCACCCCAAGTAGCGCCCGTTCACGGACATGACGCACAGACCAGCCATCATTCTCTTCAACCATATTTGAGGGAAGAAAATGACCCGGCCAATACGACACCACAAGCAATGACAGTTTAGTGAGCATGACAATCGAAGACACTTGCTTAATAGGAAAGAGAAAAAAAAAAAAAAGATCTCAAAATGCTTCCACTTAACAGTAATAAGTGAACAAGAGTAAGATAGAAGTTATTCCTGCAAAAAATAGATTAAGAAGCGAGCAACTAGTCCCATGCCTTTTTATCATTTATATAATCGTTTACGGTATAGTAGCCTTTCCCTATTAGATGTTTTTTAACCGTAACTTTGAATTTCTGTAAGGGTAGGTTCATCATCTCAATGGGTAGTTTTTTATACAAACGGACTCCTAGTCCAACAAAAGAGTTGTGGACTTTATGAAGGCGATGGGAAATATTACAGAGTAAGTGTTTATTTCGTGTATTTAGAGAATGAATGTCACTAACTTTTCTGTAAAGGTGAATGTTCTGTTTAATAAACATAATATTCGCAAATATATATTGAGATGCAACCGTTAGAATACCTATTTCTTTAAAAAGTTCTCTCAGGGAAACTCGTGGGCCTAAATTATAAATAGAGCGTATAGCTCGTTTTTGAAGTATGAATATCGTTTCAATATCAGCAGCCTTACCCCATAGCAAAATGCCATAGGACATGACGCTGTGAAAATAACTAAAGTATACTAGTCTCGCGGTTTCCACATCAGTAAGTAGTCGCACTTTTCTGACTGCGAAAGCCGCAGAGCTAAGTTTACCTGCGAGACACTTTATTTGGGCTCCCCATTGAAGATTTTTATCTAAAGTTAAACCCAAAAAAACTGTAGACTACAACTGAAATTGTTTCATTATTTAAACTAGGATTTATTATTGTGTTTCTAACATTCGGCATTGTGAACTTTACACATTTAGTTTTCTTTGAATTTAACAATAGATTATTTGCTGTAAACCAGTCCAAAACTTTTGCGAGAGAACCATTTACAACATCTAGATTATTTTGTTTGCGATCAATTTTAAAAATTAGAGATGTATCATCTGCAAATAGCACTATATCGCAAAAATCTTGTACAAAGAAAGGCAAATCATTTATGTACACTAGAAATAGAAAAGGACCGAGAATTGAGCCCTGGGGAACGCCCATTTTTACAGGTAATCCAGAAGATTTATTTCCATTTATTTCTACGTATTGAGTTCTATCACTTAGGTAAGTGGCTATGAGATCAAGTGCAGCGTCCCTAATTCCATAGTGTTTAAGCTTTCGAAGGAGAGTATCGTGTTTAACACAATCAAAAGCTTTTGAAAGGTCGCAAAAGACACCAATAGCATCCATCGATTTTTCCCAAGCGTTATAAATATGTTTTATTAGTGTTACGCCTGCATCTATGGTAGAGCGACCCTTAGTGAAACCATATTGCTCGGTATGTAATAATTTATGCAAATTAAAATGGCTTTCGAGTTGTTGCAGTATAATTTTCTCAAAAATTTTACTAATAGTAGGCAATATGGATATAGGTCTAAAGTTACTAGGGTCGTTTTTAGATCCATTTTTAAATAAAGGTATTACTTTACTGTGTTTCATTAAGTCTGGAAACACACCTACATCAACACATCTATTAAAAATTGTAGCTAGATAAGGGGCTATACAAAAAATAATGTTTACGACTAATTTAACAGAGATGCCCCATAAGTCAGCAGTCTTTTTTGAATTAAGTGACTTAAATACCTTTAATATATCATTAGGGTCAATGTATTTAAAACTAAACATGGAGCCACACTCATTCATAACGCGCTTAACCAAGGATTCAGCTATAATTGGGCAAGAATTCAAGGTGTTGGTTGTATTGACAGGTATGTTAATAAAGAAATTATTAAAAGATTTAGCTACATCTAAATTTTTAGTTATTTTACTATTATTAATGTGCAATTCAAAATTATTATCTTTAAATGTTGACCGACCCGTTTCATTATTGATTATATTCCAGGTGGCTTTCACTATATTGTCTGAGTTCTTGATTTTATTACTAATGTATAAAGACTTGGCGGCAACACAAGCCTTCTTAAAAGTTTTAGAATAATTTTTAACATATTGAATAAAGATTGGATCAAAATTATACTGTTTCATACCATAAAGTTCATACAAGGTATTTCTACTTTTGTATATGCCTGGTGTTGCCCAATCACAGAATCTAACTTTGATATGTTTAGTAAATGTCTTAGATTTGAAAATTTCATCAAATTCTGATTGAATTACATTAAATAATGACCCGTATAAATCATCAGGATTATCCTGTGTTAGATCAATGTTGGTGACTTTAGATGCTATATTCTCATTGAAGCGCTTTAGGCGAGCAGAAGTTATTGGCCTACATGTGATCTTATTCACTTTAGCAGTTGTACCTAAAGGAAATTCCGCTTTTTGTCCACAATGATCTGACGTTAAGTCACTCAATATAAACTTATTTAGGTATTTACAGTTGCAAAAAATATTATCTAAGCAAGTAGCAGAATGTGAAGTAATTCTAGTTGGTTCCATAAATAAATATTCTAAATCAAAGGACTTAAATAAGCTGATTAATCTGGTGCAGAACTGTGACTGCTCAAGTAAATTAATATTAAAATCACCACACACTACTACTCGCCTTGACTCTATAGTATGCAGTTAAACCATAGCCTTTGTTTAATTCCAGGCAGCAACAGGCTGTTTCATTCAAGCTCTAAACAAGTACCCAGATCAATCGCCAGTAAAGACCTCTATATTTATGGAGCTAGCCAATGATCTGGTCGAACTGAACCACAAGTTAGAAGCATCATCTTACTATGAACAAGCTCTAGAAATGGTGAAAGAATCTACAATGAAGGTTATGTGTTTAAGGAACCTGTTAAATTTGAAAATTGATTGTGGTGTGTATTTTAATTTTAATGTTTCTAAAGTTATGAGTTTTATATTATTTAATTTGTTGTGACTTCTTAATTTCTTACTAAATTTTAAGCGATAAAATAATTACAATTGTTTAGTAAGTTTTGAAGAAATATTTTCAAGTACATGTCTTGTTCAATACTATGGAAGTTTATAAAATTCAATTTTTTCAGGTAAACTGGACATAGCACTAGAGATTGCTAACAAAATATGTGACTTAAATACAAATGTACCAGAGGATATACTTGCCGAGTAAGTATTTTAAATTTTGCTTGATTACTTACCAATTTCAAGAAAAATGTATACAGAACTGATAGTCGAAACACATATAAACTGATAGTGGTAAAGAGTAATAAGATCAGAAATGTTGCTGGGCAATTTTCAACCTTATATTTGTTTATGGCCAAAATATAGATATTGTTGAACAGACAAATTTGTATCCTTTGATTATTTTAACCACCAGAAATGTGATAGCTACAAAATGAAAATGAGCCCTATTGTGAATGTGATAAGATATATTTTCATGTGTTGAGTCAGAGTAAAAAACCTGTTTCAGAGTTCAAGTAAGCAGAATACTCCTGACCCTTGTTGAGAGGCCACCAGAGGATAGCAAACCTCCTTCCTTGAAGCAGCTGTTCATTGATTTCATGAATGATAATGAAACAGATGGTGAGTCACTCATCTTTCAGATTAAGTATGTAAAAATAAAAATAAATTATGTGGTTGTAGAAAAAAATCTTACATGAATCAGTTTTTAATTTTCTAACATTAAACTTAAAAATACATTGTTCTAAGATTCGAAACCACACATTCACATTTCAACTAAATTTGATAGAGAACTGATCTTCGCAATGTGCCTTAGTTTTTGAGATATAAATGTGGCCAAGTTGGGGAGACTTACTGTTTATCTACTTTACATTACTCTCAAGTGCTTTCTGAGTGCTATGAAATGCCCTTCTTCAAATGATTTTTAAAGAGTGCTATCGTATCAAGGTAGGCAGCGGCTTAGCTGTGCCCCCAAAAAAGCATTTTAATAATTTAATGCTACCATTTCAGCAATACCATTGAACACAGACATAAGGCTGAAGCTGCAGTCCATTGTAATATGCCACACAACAGGCGACATACATTCCTTGATCGGTGTGGCAGCGGACACCAAACATTACCTAACATTACAACAAGTGGAGTTATTGCACAAGTTGATTACTGAACAGAATGTGGACTAATGACTTCATTGTTTAGTATGTACGTTATACGTTTATTATTAGTGAGATGAATCTACAAATCTCTTAGTTTTCTAACACTGAAGTGCATATTTATACTAATATTATAAATCTGAAGAGTTTGTTTAGAACGCGCTAATCCCATCTCAGAAACTACTGGTCCGAATAAAAAAATCTTTTAGTCTTGGATAGCCCATTTAACGAGGAAGGCTATATAATATCACTCTACGGCCAATAGGAGCTGAGCAGTGGCCTAACAAAGAACGACGGGAGGGAAGCCCTGGGCAACAGCTATTTTGTATAATTAAGAGATATCTTCTTTTAGTAGCGGTTAGTCCAATGTTACCTTTTATTAGATTCTAAATTCTACCATTTAAACCAAGCCACAATTTTTATATAATATCACACTGCCAATGTAAAAGAGATATAAGTTGAGTTGTGTAGATTTATTTGTACTTTAGTTGCATTTGAAGATTATTTTTGCATACCACGACTGTACCAAACGGACTTACAGCCCGGATAATGGTAAGCAGATACAGTAACCTTTGAAGAACCCCCAAACTCTTAGCCCCCTTGGGAAAACCTCGTTAGGGGTTATTCCATAACCTGATAGTTCTTGGGAGAAAATTCCCTGAAGCGTAACCAATTCAGTTCCAAGGTGCTTCTCGCCGATGTAGAGCGGTGAGATAATAGAAAGTGGCTGTAGGAATAATCTTAGTTCTTCAGAACACAACCCATTGTCCCATTAAACAGCCGGTAGAACACACATAGGCACACACATTTACTACTGGCCTGTTGGTCTCATGGTCGGCTTAGCAGTAAGGGTCACTAGACTGCTAAGCCGGAGGTTATGGGTTGGATTCCCACCAAGGACAGGAAAAATCTTTGTGTGATGAGCATGATTGTTTGTTCTGTGTCTCGGTGTAATTTATGTTTAAAAAAAAATGTATTTATGTAGTCAGTTGTTTAGTACCCATAACACAAGCAAATATATTATAATTGCGTAATTTGGGATGGAGCTCTGTGAATGTAGTAAAATATTATTATTAAATTAATAAGAAAAAAATTATGTTTGTTAGTCAAATGTGTCTTTAATTGAATTATAAATGTTATGGCTGTATAGTGTATAATATTAATGTTTAGCATAAATTGTTACATATTAATTAGAAATAAATAAATAAAATATATCTTTTCAACACTCAATTTATTGCTCAAACCTCTTAGGTATAGGATATAAATATAGGTTACCCATTCAGAATGTTAGATAATATAATCAAAACATTTTTGTTTCATAAACACAGTAAAAATTCTTATGTGCTTGACCGTAGTGAACACACTGATTTTACAATGATTAAGACTTTTTATCAATACTACTGTCATCTAACTTTGGAACAACAACTTCTAATTCTGTTGCAAAATGCACTTTCTTGTCAACAGCTGGTGGTACATCTTCCTTTGAGCCTCCCTCTTTTAGTTCAATCTCATTGCCAAAGTCGGCTGCCATATCTAACGATTTGTTCTTAATAGAATGAGTCCACATATCCTCAAATTCATCTTCTTCATCAATATTATCATCTTCATCTTCTTCAGCACTTTTGTCACTTTTAGATTTCTCATGAGTCTTTTGCCAGCAGTATTCAAATGGATAGCTAATGTTCCTGTTGTCATCAGGAGCAATCTCAAAGCGAGACGACAGTGCATTGAAAGTGGTATGGACACCTTCAAGGAAGTTTACATCGATTTCATCAAACCCTGTGATGGACTTGAACAGGTCTTCAGCTGATTTCACGTCAATTACACCCTTCTTCTCAAAGAACTGAAAAATGAAGCATTCCAAAATGAGTCTAGACTCAGAGTAATGAAAAAAAGACAATAAGTTTCAGTGTGCTCAAAATTGATTCTATACAGAATAATTTATTATGATTGTGGTATTTTTCATAATAAATTTAATTACTAGAATCTTTACTTTTAATTACACATGGTAGAATCAACAAGCATGCAGGCCTTTCTAACCTGTTGAGTCATCTACATTATGTAACCCTAACACAATAAATTGATTCAAGTTCTAAATAACTTTACTATACTATGAGATCATTACAAACAATAACTCATTGGTGTGTGTAAATTTGTTGCACAACAATTTTATGTTTATAAACTTACAATGATTGAGCAACAAACAACAATTACAATACTCACATTAGCAATGTTGCGGCAGTCTCTGAGCAGGAACTCCAGACCGTTGGGATGATCCGGTTGTACAGATTGGGACACATCAATAAACCAGCACTTGTTGTCCCACCATAGAATGTTATACTCGGACAAGTCAGCATGAATCATGTGTCCAATGTTGTACAACTTGTGTACAGCCTCCACAACCTCATTGTACACACTCTGCCACTTCTCTGGCTTCAAAATAACATCTCTTAATTTCGGAGCAGGCTTATTGTCTTTCCCGATAAATGACATTAGCAAAATATGCTTTTTCAAACAAACCATATCAGGACAATTCAGCCCAATCTTCTTCATGCGGATCATGTTATGCATCTCTTTCTCTGCCCACATGTGCACAATCTTACGTGGATTCTGTTTAGAGAATCTGTCTTTGAACCTATAATCCGCCTCAATATACTTATCACGAGTTTTGAACTCATTCAGAGTAGTTTTAAATACTTTGATTGCACATTCCTTAGGAACAGTTAAATCTGGATAGGATGTGTCTCCATTGGCATGCAGTACAACAGATTCTTTGCCAGTGGATATGATTCCATTAATATCTTCTAGTACACCATTATTAATTAACTTAAAAAGAATGAGCCTTGTTGGTTCATCAAGACCCATCTCGGCCGTAGCTTGACTCTCTTTACGATCCAACATTTTATGTTTACGTGCTTGATGATGTCTTGTTTGCTCTTTTAGATGATTGAACACAGAGTTTGACAACTTCATGTCGAACCCAGCTCCGTCACCTGTACACACCTCGGGAGGGAATGCCATCACTTTGCAAGCGTTCCTTCTACCATTAATGACACTGTCATGTTTAGTGACCATCTCTCCATCTTTCATGATAAACCCACGTTTTGGAAGACTTGCAAATTCTTTCTCATTGGTCTCAAACCGATCCCAGTCTCTTTTTGATCCAAGATCTTCATCCTCAGAATCAGAATCATAAATCAAATGTTTCGGTACATTGAAGTAATTGTCGTATGACACAGACACTTTCGCGTCACCATTCTTCTTTTTCTCAACTCTCTTCAGCTCGTCATCATATTCTCTATCGAATTGACATTGCAAAACTTTCGCAATGATCGCGTCTGAGTCACAGAATTCTTTAACGTTTGATTGTTCGATATCATTTAGCAATTCCTCTGGGATGTTGTTAGATGTACTCACGTGCTGATCAGATAAATGTTCAGCGAATTTAATTTCCTCCTTGACTTGCAGTCCTCGTGCTAATTCTTCAGACATGATCTCTGTAAGATCTTGCACCTCTGTTGGCGCAGCAATTTTCTTCCAGGGGTTCGACATTTTATATTAATTATTTTAAATCTATATCACAGATCTTGGAAATAATATTAGATATGTAATATTTTCTGTAAAAAGAATTTATTACACAATATGATTTAATAGTTACACAGACGGGACACAAACCTTTCTTAGTTTGACAATATTGACTTTTAGAATTTTAGATTGACTATCGACTGAAACAAGTACCTACACACTGAACAAGTATGAACATGTACACGAAGAGCCACCTATTTAAGTATGGAAAAGACAGAGAGGTAAACAGTAAATTACTGAGGGAGTAAAAGAGTAAAGTATATAACACTGTTTAATAACTGCATTTAGCAGGATATGAACCACTGAACCAGAACCGGAACTCTGATTGAAGTAAGAGCAAAGGCTGACATTTTTGACATCAAAAAAGGTATTGTTATTTGAAAAAAATATTCACTGTTTTGAATTAGAATTTACAAACAAGTTTAACTTATATCTCTTAACGTTACAAAATATATTATATTTTTTTGTTTTCTATATTTCAAATTTATAGACTGCTTTGACACCTGACGGAAGATTAAACCTACCTACCTGATGGAAGATATATATCCTAGCAAAGAACTTATATCTCCTATTCTTCTATACCAATTTATTGAACTTTTTGCTAATGTCACAGTGAGATATATATATTATTATGATTGTATACTATCCGAATCAAATAATAATAGGATCGCACTTGACAGCATTTGCCGCAAACTTCAGCTAGCAGAAATAAAATAGGAAAAAAATGTATCTCGTTTCGTCTTATTTTGTTAGAAGTGATATTATAATTGTTATTGTTCTTTATGTTATTCTTAATTTTATTTATGTTATTATTACTTACTCTACTTATTCAGAAAATAAAGATCTTCGAACCGAAAAAGTTGTATTAGTAATGTGTTTCGTTTTTTGTACACCCTACTTGTAGGGTATGAAGTTGAAACAAAATGGCGTCTTGTCTTGACAGTCCCATTATTATTTGACTCGTATAGTAAGTTCCTTGGATGTGTCTAGGAGTCTAGGCACATGAATTTTTGAATAAAGAATATTAATTTATTTTTATATAATGTAATGTGTCTCTATCCAATCCACTAAAAAAAGGGTAGGTAGGTATTTCGAAACTCAACTACTTATGGGTCGAAACGGGGGATCAGTCTGTATGGAGAAATTGTGTCGAAGACCGAAGGGTCTGTTTCATAGATTATACACTCATACGGTTCTGTTTACTTTGAAACTTTGTACTTACATGTGTTCAGCTCAGAAAGTCAAACAAACACGTGTTTCTGGCTTTCTGAAAATTGGGGGATGGGAGGGGACAAACCTCAAGGGAATGAAACACAGGGTTTGAAAACAAAATGGTCGTTATTTTATAGACGGTTCATACTAAAATGATCATGCAAATAGCATTCAAGAAACGAGTAAACGGGTATTTAGATTTTTTGGTTTTTGAAAAGCTAACCCTTACAGTCTACAGGCAGCCTGTAGGCTGTAAGCCTGCCTCTGATTCTGAGCTGTCGGAAAATTTTCGGCCGGAAATGTCAGTTTATTTTAATCAGATAAAAAACATATTGCTATTGGTCCTTGTAGATTTCAGTGAATAACATCTGCATAAAGCCATTAGTGGAGACAACTTCTGAATCATATTTGTGCAGTATCTCACCGTATCTGCGTAGTGTGCAACTCGTTTTACCCTTCCATCTCAAATTGGTCTCATCTCTCAAATACTACAATATGTCCCACTTACGGCTAGACACGGCTCCATGTAGGGAAAGTATATGAAATATTGCAGGCAGTGGCGAAACAATAGGGTGGCAAAAAGGGTAAAATGCAACGTATCCCCGACCTCAGGGGGCCCCGGATGAGAGGGCCGTGAGCAAATCAATAAATATTATGTAGGTATTTTTAAATCTGGCGTAAAATTGGAACAAGCCTTAAAAGGCTTGTGAATTGTGATGATTATTCATCTTCATATCAGCCCCATGACGCCCTCGGCTGAAAATAGGTCTAACCTAACTGCCGCCAATGCGAGCGACTGTGCCATGATCTGATATGGGCACTGAAATCTCTTTACGAGGGTTCCAGTGCCTGTGTGAGAATAAACGGTGCCTATACGGATTGGTTTGACATTCAAAAGGGGTCAGACAGGGATGTGTAGCGTCGCCATGGCTGTTCAACCTATTCATGGATAATAATTGGTTGACAGATTTAAAAGAGAGTGACTGTGGACTAAAAATGAATGAGTTACTAGTCAAATGTCTCCTCTATGCTGATGATCAAGTTTTACTTGCATCGACACCTAATGAGTTGCAGACAATGACAAATATTATGAATGTTGCGTTTTTTTTAATTACCTAATATTAATGTAATTGAACAGTCATATTGTCCTACAAATTGCGTGGTACGTTATCCCGGTATTTCCATACCGGTCCGGTATACCCTTGCTATGTCTGTTAGCTACCGCAATCAAACTTTTGGAATACGAAATTATTGGGCGTCTCATCGAAATGAAGCTACTCACGAAAAATTAGCTTGATAGTAATAAAAAAAAATCCACCAGGACCAGGGATCCCGGACTATAAATTATTAAGTGTTAAAAATTAGTTTACCGTATAGAAAATTAAAAACTGATTAATATAGCATTTTTTTTACATCCATCTATTTTTTAACATTAATTAAAGTGACATTTCCGGCCGAAAATTTTCCGACAGCTCAGAATCAGGGGGCTGGTTCAAATTGACAACTTTGACACTAAAACAGTGGTTTGTGCATGGATGTACTATCGGTTTGTGTTAATTTAAACCTGGTTTAATAGTTAGTCCATATTTTGCAATAAGGGGGGAAGAGTTTGTTTGTATAATCTCAGGAACTAATAGTCCGAATTTGAAAAATTATTTTAGTGTTATATTTAGGCCCATTTATCGAAGAAGCTTTTTTGCTACTTTCGGAGCGATTATTTTTGAAAATATTCACAAAAAAACTTACAAAAGCCGCCTATAGTGTCTTTGAAAGATCTGCCCCAGTATAATTATGCCACTCGTAAATGTCTGAAAAAAAATATTTTTCAACTTCTCTTACATCATGGAGTGGTGCCCCTCTTAAAAATATTTTTATTTATTAGGTATTTAAAAGTAGCAAACCTGTTAGTGGTTTGCGCAAGACACCTATTCTATTCTCCAAATTTCATCAGTATACATTAAGTAAAATAATAATATTCTTACCACATTTACACAGCGCCATCTAGTTCCTAATTATTATTATTATTTTTAAAATGCCTGTGACATACAGAAATGACGGAACTATAAGGGTTTCGTTTTTTTTGCCATTTTGGCTACGGATCCATAAAAGATTGCCTATTTCTCTTATTTAAACTTTGTCCTCAGTACTCAAACAAATGGATTGTACATGAAATAATTTGTAAATAAAACAACAAAATGATTTTTTACTTTTGTATTTTAAGCCTTAACATTTACTTTGTTGCTTTCTTTCCTCCTCCGCTCTTTACACTTGCCTGTTGGGCCTTGAGGACCTTGACAATTTTCTGTTCCTCAATCAAGAAAGCTCTGACAATGCGCTGTTTGACACACTTGTGGCAGAGGACACCTCCATACACACGCTTCACTGTCTTCTTGCGGTAGCAAAGGCGGGAGCGTTCAGCAGGTCTGGCAGGCTGGATACCTCGGAGTTTACTCTTGCACTGGCCACATCTCGGGATCTTCTTAGGCTTCTTGACATATTGGTAGACTAGACGTCCACCAGGAGTTCTTACTCTATAAACACATAATGATAAACAAATGAGCAAATAGTTTGAATTCTAATTAAAATCTTTTTTCTAATTTTATTATTTGTGACAAATATATAATATTTGATTTAACATTAATAATTATAAGTTAGGGTAATATTAATTATTACTGATTAGAAAATTATGAGAGGTCTATTTCCAGCAGTGGACGTAATTTGGCAGATATGATGATACCCTGATTTGTGATTTCTATACTTAATAATAATCATGACATCAAATGGTTGAATGAAATTTCAACTAAAATCTGATCGAAAGTATTCTAACTATAGTAGTATTTATTCTTTCCAATATGGAAGTATACTTGAAGGCTTAAAAATTATAATAGAACTTTATAATCTTCAGTATGATGGAACTTGTTTGCTGATTTACAAGTTCAGCATGTATCACACTACAGTAGTTGCTAACAAACAACTCATTACTTAGAATAAGGGTAGGCATTAGGCAAAAAAAGGGAACTGTAAAATCTAGCGCCTAAAGATACCGATAAGATATATTATACGATGTAGCATCTTTATATTTCTAACCATTTCTGAATTAAAACCAAGTGTTGTTGGAAAACATACAAGTTTTGAGGTTATTATATGAAACTACTAGATTTACATTGGAACATTATCCATGTAAATGTTTTAGAGATTTTCGAGTCTCAGAGCTAATTGATTAGTAGTTCTAATATTTGAATAAAAGCGAATTACATCAAATAACTTACATTCTCCTTTGGTTTGACTTTGTATTGTACGACAGACGTCGTCTGAACGTAAGCCGCTGTACCATTTTATAGCTGAAATATGAAAGAGATTATGATTAACACGCTTCCCACTATTTAATTCACTAGGTTTATTTCAAATTCTTCTCAGACATTACAAGATTAGAATAGATTTTATTTAATTTATTTTACAACACACAAATCCCAACCTTTTTGACAGCTGTTGACAAGAAAAGAAAAACAATCTTGTTTATGGCAACTTTTTCGCAGTTGTTTACTGCAATAAAATGTAGCGGCACTACTACTGCCCTCCAATAAAAATAATAAAATATTTTTCGACATTCAGTGAATCCGTTGATAATTATTATCAAACAAATTATGTCCAAACTTAAGGCTTACTTACATTTTTGTATGGGGAAAACGCGAAGGATCTTCCGCCAGATGTAAAAGCCAAACAACATAATATTAGGCTTATTTAACATTGTAACATTAGGCTTATTTCACTCCTTACGGAAGATCCATCGCGTTTGCGTCACGCGTCTAATCGATCATGTTATTTAAATATGGTTGGATCAATTTAGTACGAGTACATTTTAAAGTGACTTATTTATAGTAAGTTACTCTTATTTTCAATTTTCATTGGCAACATAGAGCAAAAGCAAAATGGCTACCCATGGTCAATGTTTGTGGTGATGTTTTTCTGTGTTAAAAATATAATTGGAAGTGATTTTATAAACGAATTTTCAACATAATGGGTAAGTTTTGCATTGAATACTGTGGCAATTTTATAATTGCATCATTACCGTCATAATTTTCAATCTGTCAACTAGTGGTGATAGTAGTCAGATGTTTATGAAGTGTGATTGAGGCAAATGATTTTTTGGTACATCTATTAATAAAAATAACCTTGTCTCATGTAGATTTAACTTCACTTGTGATAAGGTTCCACTAAATTTAATTAATTACTACCTACAGAACAATTAGATAATATTATTGTTATGGTTTGTGCAACAAAGTAGTTCAATAATCCAGTCGGCCAATAATGAAACTGTATTCAAGGTAAATAGTGTCGTTTGTAGATCAGTTTTTGAAAGTAGCCAGCCAGATTACTATTAACGATATTTAAACTGTTATTTTACTCAATTTCTGTAAGAAGTTTAACAATTTTGATAATAAACTTTGTGTATGATCGAAGTTCAAATGTTTTCCAGTAGATGTCACTAGTCGATATATAAAACAATAAAGGGCGTCACATACGGTGAAGATGCTATAATATTTCATGTTAAGATACAATATCGCTCACTATACATTTTCTATGAACCATCACACACGGTTAAGTTAATATATATTTTCATATTACGGCATCTTAAGATGTCGAGCGATATCGAAATATCATGTTAAGATACGAAATATATCTTAACATGGAAAATATCATCTTAAGATGGCATCTTAAGATCCATAATATATAGCAAGCTCCTTATACAGGGTGTGCACAGAATTTGGGGTGTATAGGGCGTGTGTTTTGTGACTGGTCATGACTGGTGAATTTGACTGGTGATTGAATTAATTATTTAGAGTAATTACGTTCGTGAGCGTTCTATTTGCAAGTGCCTTCTTTTTTATTATTTTGAAAAATTAAATGAATAGTTACTGAATCTAAGTTTTTTAATTCCCTACCAAAGTTCTGAACGCATTGAAGTGCACTAAGATGTAGTTTTGTGACAAAACTGAAGAACCATCGAGTAAGCAATATAGGTAGGTACTCAAAGGTTGCACGAAGTGAAGAACACTATGGCGAAGAATGACTCTCTATGAATATGAAGGAAGTTTTTCTTGATGTCGTCTTTAATCAAATCGTGAATACTAACAAAAATCTCTTTTGATTTTTTAAAATAAATTTGGAACAGTTTTGATGAAAGGTTTTCGTAAAGATTAAATTCACCGCGCTCTTTCCTTAGCTTTAAATGGTTTTCTACCCAAATTGTTTGGCTTTTAGAATGTGCGGCAGAAATTTGCAAGTCAAATTCAAAGTCCGAATTGTCATCCGACGAGCTGTCCAATATACCTAATAGTGCCGTATTCATTTTGGATCACCATGTATATTAGTTAGAGTGACGAAATGTACGTGTGACTCCTGTACTAGTCAAGAGAGAATGATTCGAAAATATATATTATAGTAACTTAACCGTGTGTGATACCTTAAGATGCTATAATATTTTATATCAAGGTATCTTAAGATGAAATATTATAGCATCTTCACCGTATGTGACGCCCTTAAGAATTCCAGATTTTATATTTTATTAGTGAAGCTTGGTTTGGTTTGTCTGATAGGATTTATATTATGCCTGGCCGTTTTTATCGAATTATTCGATATTAATTCTACTCCTACGCCTCTGTTCCTGTTTTCATCGAAACAGTACCTACGAAGTTCATCGCGCGAAGTTACATTTATTTTAGGGTTATGCCTCCTGTTTTCGATGTAATAAGTACTTTATATACCTACCTATACAATTTGTACTTTTTACTGATTGATTACTATCTACTACTATCTACTACTGCTTTTATCCATAGCCCCATAGGGCTTGTCATGCTGAAGGCTATATTTTACATATAGGCTACTAGGTTTTGTAAACCCTTAACTATGCAGAATAAATAGGTAGGTATATTTGTATTGCACAATCACTTAAAAACTGCCATAAAGTGCAACATTATCTTCTATTTTAAATCATAAAACAATACAGCCCTCCTTCCACCACAGTTGGTTAGAGATGTCTACAATGGCAGAACTATCGTCTTCGTCAATAGCTTAGGAAATATCTAGACACGGCAGCCAAAAAGGCTTAAGTAAATTTTTTGTCTAAAGTTGGAAAAATACAGCCGCCGCGCCGACGTGTTTATCAACGTTATACCGGCTGGAATAAGCACGTAAGTCAACGAGGCTTAATTCAAATTCAATGGTCGACTGTACCATAGAACTTAGGTATGTCCAAATCCATCAAGCGGCGACATAATAACTTAAAATTGACTTAATAAATTCATACTTCTCGTCGCTATGACCAAATAGGTACTACCTACCGATAGTTAGTTGAGTAGTGGCCAAACGCGATCCACGGCAGCGAAGCTCAGAACAGCTACTTAGTAATAATATATTTTGCATCATCCATTGTAGGTAGGTATCTGAGCTCCAAAAGTCCATACCGCGATAGGTTTTGCATCAATGTCATAAAAGCTCGCAGAAAAATATTTTCCTACAAATCTGCTCACTTTTGAATCGACACGTAGTGTTTTTTTTTCAATTTAAAAAAAGGTTTCATTTATAGATCTGAAATCAATTCCTCTGATTTAATTAATTGGTTAACAATTCACCGCGAGGCGCCAACGTCTATAAAACAGCTTTAAGCCTTTGGCCTGATTGGGGCACCTCGTACCTACCTACTATGATTATTCCATTAACTTAATGTTGCTCAGATTATGGTATATTTCGAACATTTATACGTAGCTGTGTTAATTGCGTATCTTAATTATGGTTGTCACATGCTAGGAAAATGTGAAGTTTTATCCAGTAGTTATTGACGTAACATTTTTCTTAAATATCCGGTGCAGTTAGCAAGTTATTAGCAGAAACTGCAAATAAGTTTTATGTCACAATTGCAGTAAGTAATTTCGTTTGAAGACGAAGATTCCTATTAAATGTCAGTAAGGGAGCATTTTTCTCTCATAACCACTCAAACATAAGTAAAGCTATGTTAACACAAACTTCCATCTTCCTCCTCCTCCGCCATTCATTGTCCTCAGTGCGGAGGGTCATAACCTCCAGTCATCACTCGACATCTGAAGATGTTACGCTGTCTGTATTTATCTTTACCATCTTCTATAGTTTTCAATAAATCGAACTGATTTATATACTTTGACGAAAGTCTTGGTAGGTACTCTAACCCCTACTTCGCTACCTCTGAAATGTTGTGGATGTGATACACGCAACCTTAATTGCTATACCTAATGACAAAGGTCAATAATATCATGTCCCAATAGGCTTCCGGTTTTAACTGGAACAGTTTCCATAATTTTTCAGTATCACCAAATTTCTACCATTTCCTGCTACTGATAATATAATGTATTGCCATAATACATGCTAATCTTTCACTTAATGATTATGAAGTATTAATGGTAGTAGGAAATGAACGCATTAGAAAGATAGTTTAAAGTATGGTTTACACGTAGCCAATGCTGGCCGTCAGTCTCACTGGCAACCTGCGCTGGCTTGGTATTGGCTTCGTGCAAACAGTTTTTAACTAAGAAACGACCGAGCGGTTCGGTTCGGTTTCATACAAGAAAAGCAAAATTACTCTTTAGCGTAGGCCATACATAAACTGGCTTCTTTGTCCTGTTGCTCAAAGGAGTCACGCTACAAAGTAATTATCTTATTATAAAAATTAAAACTCTTCTCACACCTCCATCACGAAAATATTTCCAATATCAGATATGCATAGATTAGACACGTACGCGACGTAAACGATTTAACTTAATACCCGTATATAAATCGTTGTAACCAATTTCGTTTCCCATTTTGTGGTGGGGTACACGTTTATGGGCTCATCCCGTCGATGCTCGTATTAGTTATGCGCCATGTTTCATTCGAGGTGTCAGAAATAAGCCTTTATAAAATGTTCAAAGGCGCTTACGTTATACATAATTTCGAATGCTAAGGTTCCGAGAACCCACCGACATTGAGATGGGTCATTCTGTAATAACAATAGCCAGCATCTCGCCTAGGGTTGTCATCTAAATTATAATGTTAAATCATTTTTATGATTCATATAATGGTCATAGAATGCCTAGTTTGGGATGCGGTTTTCCTTAAATATCCAAATAAATTGACACGTTTTTGTACATGCCGTTCGTTATGGAAAGTTATTTTGTACTACGTCTTGTGACTCACGGAAATTTATTATAATGGTGTCAAAGTTCAATGTAAGCTGTTAACTTTTAAGTCTATGAATAATTATGAATATCGCGCTGTACCATTTGTGTTTTTATTTAATTAAATACGGTATGTGACGCCATTATTGCTAAGATAAATATTTATAGATATTTAGAGAATTCAATTATGTTAATCCGATTTAAGTTCTTGAATTTTATAATTGCGCTTTGGACCCATGGACTGATACTTGAATCTTGTTGAATAGGTATAAGATTTGTTACTACAGAGGGTGCTTAAACATGAAGGTGAATTTATAAAATCTGGAACCGTTTTATCGTACCTTCTAAGACACTCAGAGATAATTAAAGATGAGAATTAAATAAATAACACGACCCACATAAGAAGTCAAAAGTTATATCGATTACCGTAAGTACATTCTTATTAAAGGTAAAAAAATCTGCGTTAATACAGATTTCAGACTTATCGCTGTACCAGACTACACATCTTTATTATTTAAAAGTACGTAATTGGAAAAGAGCATCGGTTAAAATTGATCACGATATTGATTCACCATGAACACGTATGAACACGTTTTCTTCGGAAGGTAATTCATATCCATCTTCTAAAGGTGGATATGAATTACCTTCCGAAGAAAACGTAAGTTCATACGAATGTGGCATCCCTAAAGTCGAGAGCAAGCCCTTCAGCTTTTTTCTTATTTCCTTGTCGAGATTCGGTGCCCGACACCTCGTGACAATGGCGCTAGCTGGCTTCACTCGTCCGACTATTCTTGCGTTAAGCTCAACGAACTTACGACTTGTGTAACTCCTTACCGATCATTATTTGGAGACGATAAAAAAATCTATGAATGATTTTTAAACGTGTTATTACTAAGGAAATCACCCGGTATCAGAGGTTCTATTCAATTGAATTCGGATTTGAAAATTCTTTTGATAGTTTTGGGTAATGTAAGGTTTGGAACATCGTTTTTCTCAGTAAATAAGAAATGATAGTTATAATTGTAACTTCAGATAAGCATAGTATACCTACCTACTCAAGTTTATCTCGTATGGTGAAAATCACCAAACCCATTTGACTGGCGTGGTGGTAACATTAGGCTTATAATATTATCTCGCGCGGAGAGATCCCAGTTGGGTTTTCTATGATGATGGTAAATGTCTGGCAGAATACAAGTTGCAGTAATAAAAATAATATAGATACCTACCTATAAAGTAATTTTTCATGCTTTGACGAAGCACGTCAGGAGATAAATATGCGAGGAAAATTACACTAGCAAGTGTAATAAAAGTTGATAATCATTGTATGATGAATGAAGATGAGTTCTTTAGAACTAGTTATACGTACGAGGTGGTTATTGCAGCAATCACATCATCACGTCTTGTTGTTATTGGCTGTTCATGTAAATTGATCCATTTGTTGCATTACTGAGAATATACAAAATATAGGTATCATAGTTTTTTTGTTGGTTATTATTATTTTTATTATTTTTTCTTTCTTTTTTGTAATTACCCTCCTAAATAAATATACATAGTATTTGAGTACAATATATATTTAAATAAAAAGTGTATTTTCGGCATTTGTATACCGTGGGGTGGGGGCCTGGTGATCTGAAATACAGGTATTTTTTACCTAACTCAGACACCAGCTCCTCACATACCATAGACCAAATTTAATTTATAGATTTAAGGCACCACTGTAATATTTTAAGTCTGTTATTGTGAGGAGGAAATAAACATTATTATTATTATTATTATAGTTATTTTCCTGTGAAATAGCTATTGATTTAATATGTGCATCGGTTTACATAGTTCTTACTTGATTTGATTTGTTAAGCTGTATTTTGTGGATAAGCATTCCTTGTTGGATCAATGTGCTTTTTATTACGATAGCGATGGTTCTAATAAGTTTAACGTGCAGATAAAGATCTGGATTCTGTGAACAAACGCGGAACTCGCGCGGGGTGCTTTATGTGGCCACTGCTCAGCTCCTTTTGGCCGTAGCATGATGTTATATAGCCTATAGCATTCCTCGATAAATGGGCTATCCAACAATAGCATAATTTTCAAACAAATCTGACCTAGTTCCTGAGATCTTAGCGTTCAACAGACCAAACAAAAAAAACACTAAGCTTTATAATATTAGTATAGATTTATTATTATCAAATTTCGCGTTGGTTTTACCAAGCCACAATTATTTACTCACAACTTAGAAGTACTGCGCTAATGTTTTCTCACTAATAAACAAAGTTTTCAGTGAACTAAAGCGAAGATTCACGCGACCCCATTCCACGTTTTTCCTCATGACGTGAACATTTTCCGTCTAGACGTCGTATTTGTATAGCACATTAACATAATAAATACTTGACAACTTTTTGTACGTCGTTTTCGAGTGACAATGATGCCAACACCCACGTCACTATGGTGACGCGTCTATTGTTGTATAATATATGCATACGATTGTAAATATCACTAAGGTATTCAATAATGTGGGTAGGATGACTATAGGTTTACAATGACTGTATTAAATCATTCATTATGTAATTTTAATATTATTTATTAGGACCTACGTCGTTGGATCTTGGATCGATCTAAGCGACTGCTGAACGAGCTTATAATAATAATATAATAATATTTTACCACATTTACACAGCGCCATCTAGTCCCAAATTATATTTGCTTGTAAATTATATTTACTAAACAGTTGATATACCTACTTCTTAAATATATTTTTTTTGTAAATACATACACATAAATAAAGAGATAAACACCCAGACACAGAACAAACAAGGTGATCACACAAAGATTTGTCCTAGTGTAGTCACTAACCACTATGCCGGCAGGCCAGTTTATAGTCATATCGATCGACTAACTGACACGTCTTACTTGTATAGATAGATGCGAAAGTAACTGGTTGTTTGTTATGCTATGCTATGTTATGCTTCAATCAAACAATCAAAATCTTAATTTGCTTAGAATATACAATATGTTTTAAAGCTCTTGTATTATATGCTTTTGCGCCTCAACCACTCACAAACTTCATGAAATTTAACATAGTCTTAGGATGTGAAGGAGTTAGGCTACTTTTAAGCCGCGATTGGAAAGTTCTATTTACATTTATCGTCATAAATACTGTTTGGGGCCAGAATGTCATGTCACTGTACCTACCACATATATATGGACTGTACAAATATTGTTGAGTACATTATCTAGATATAGCTCACGTACGTCCATAGTTAATCCCTTTGATAATAATATTATTATACCATTATGTTAAGCTCTGTCCCTGACACGTATGGACTTAAGGTTTTTATTTATAAAATTCGCGTGATAAGGAACGATAAGTCAATAATATTCCAATGTACTTAATATTATGTTTATTATTATTTATATAAAAGGACAAAGGTGTAACAAATTTAACATAATAATAATAACAACCACATTCACACAGCGCTATCTAGTCCCAAAGTAAGCAATTATATTTGCTTGTGTTATGGGTACTAAACAACTGAATATACTACTTAAATATTTATTTTTTTATAAATACATATTATAGATAAATTACACCCAGACACAGAACAAACCTTTATGCTCATCACACTAAGATTTGTCCTGGGTGGGGATCGAACCCACGACCTCCGGCTTAGCAGTCAGGGTCACTAACCACTAGACCAACAGGCCAGTCAACATAGAACATCGAAACTTATTTGACACAATTGAGTTAAAGTTTAGAGAGAATCGAAGAGACAAAAAAGATAGACATAAAATAATGTGTAATTTTCTCTATCTTTGATTGCAGCAGTAACTTTACCGCTAAAATTGTTCTGTTCTGTTTGTTTTCTTGTATTTTGTTATGTTACTTTTATGCTAAGAATCAGAAAGAAATTAAATAGTTATAACATTTAATATCACAATTCCAATAGTACCTACCTATAAGAAATAAAATAATACTATATTTTATACCAACCAAATAAATAGCAAAAACTGAAAACAAAAAACAGGCATTTCTAATTCGATTTATCGTCGACTATACGTGGAAACATAACATTATAAGTTATATAGAAATGTAATATCGTTCATCTTAATGTCCTGGATGGCGCATGACCAATCGGAAACTGGCCTTAATGTGATCACGTATTAAACCGATTTCATCCCAACGACTTGGGCGTCAAAGTATACGTATTCTTACACCAAGATTATAATAATAACTGGATCATTGGGCAATTGAATTTACGATACGACGAAATAGTGTTATATTTATTAATTAATAATATAGTATAGTATATTCATAATATAGTATAGTAGGCTAAATTCCCTCCAAAATGTTTGGAGGAGACCCGTGCCCAACAGTGGGACAAGAGGGGTTGTAATGATGATGAATATATTCATCAATTTTAATCCTTTTAGCACACACCTTATAGCACTGATAAGTGTGTGCATTTACTTAATATATTATGTAGCCTTATAACTATATTTGTCATGTCATTGCGCTGTTAAGGTGGGAGACATTGGCTTGCGAATATAAATGTAAGAAGGAAAATATAATTATGTTTACTTAACAATATTGATTGATTTCAAAGATGCATATGCTGTAAATACAAGAGTTGCTTTTAGTTGTATATCTCAATTGTTTGGCCCATAATTACGTTATCTCCATATTTTTAACTAATGCTAGGAAAGATTTCAAATATAACCTTCTGGATGAGATGAGGTGTGTATTTTGTCTTATCATGCATAACAGTTTCCTAGATTAAAGGCTTGTAAACTCGGAAACATACCTGTTGCTGTTTTCAAAATTGGTTAAAAAGTGTATCTCCTTCGTGATTATCGCGCCAGTCTGGAGGTCGTTTATAGCGACAACGATTATCTTTATCATACTGCGTTCCTATATCTATAATTTAGATCCATTAAGATTACATTTTGATTGAGATCGGGATATAAATTTCTGCTTCTTTAGGTACCGCCGATCCTTTGGCTTTCGTCATAACTCAAGTTTCATAACCGCTTTTTTCCTAGCTCTACCTCGAGACATAAAACACAATGAAACGATGTAAGAGCACAAGATCGATGTATCGATTTAGATATCGATACTAAATCGTTGCTATTGTTGTCGTTAAGAGCTCCAACTCGCGACTATTATATCTTGTATCTACCATTTTAAAGATTTTAAAATGTTATCGTAATATCTTTTACTTAGTACTATTACTTTTCCATAATAGTGCGTTTAGATCTCAAGATTATACACCCACTTAATATCTATTTATATTGAAGTAGTGTGGGCTCTTCTGACTGACAAGCCAACCTACGACTGTTAAATAGATAAACCCTTTTGATTGTAATTTAAAGATAGTTATTAATCTGGGACTGTGGAGTTTCTTTTTATCCCTACATGTACTTAACCTGTCCTTACAAAAGGAAGTATCGGGGGATCCTTCGAGGTGACGGAGAGTTCAAGGTTTTTGTGTCCATATTTGCTGATAATCAAATGACACAAGATTGTGTCACTGCACGATGTTTGAGGTAAGGTTTCCATTATATTAATAATGTGTACGTCACGAATTTCTCACGAGTTTGGTACACATTATTTCTGTACGAAACCACGCATACGTTTGTTTACAAGTCGCTGACCCGAACGAAAAATACTAAGCACGTATTGTTAGAAGTATAACACAGTTTACAATCTAGGACGTTACCCCTCGAAAATGAACTATATTATGTTTAACAACAAGCTTTGTTTGGATTATAACAATGTATCGCATTCCTATGTATTTATTTTGTACAAGCAGAGACTAAGTACAGATACGTCACTTTCATTAGTACCCACGACGGATGTATGTACGGCTGCGTATAGGATCTCTCCGAACTATGTGACTTGCCTATGGGTGTACTCATTTTTTGCTTGGCAATTGTGAGCCCATGACTGTGCCATAGCGGTTTGTATGGAGGTGACCCATCTGTATCTAATCACTGGTACAAATCTACTTGGTCGTTGCAGGCGCCGTATTTGTTCGTTTAGTCTGCTGCAACTATTTCGAGTCTTGTTTGACAGTAGGCGTGATGTGGAATGCTCTCTGATGTATAACATTGTTCTGGAGAAATAGTTTTATTGCTTAATAACAATACAAACCATGTAATATCTTTCTAGCGTATAATATACTGAAATGATGACATGACATTAATTCATAAATGTCTTTTAAATTTCGACTTAAGAATATTTTTTCTCTCGTTATCTATTGCATGCAGTTTATCGAAATTCTATTAAAAATAAAAAATCTATGTTTACCTATTTTTTCAAACTAAATTTAATTTTCTGATTTCATCAATAGCCTATTAGTAACCATTCCATAACATTTTACGACTGGCCACTCCAAACAAAATGCATCTTCAAGTCCCTATCAATGAATTTAAATCAGTAATAATGTAGGCGTTGGACTAACTACGGCTGAATTAAATACCGCCGGGCGGGACCAAGATCTGATGATAATATCCCTTAGGTAATGTGAGTAACGATCTCGTTCTACCGCCGCACTAAGGTATAATATCGTAAAAAGTTGCCCATAAGTCAAAATTTAAAAAATGACGAAACCACTTAGCTAATTACACCAATCGACAGCCAGATAAATTCTTTATATGAAACTACCCTCAAACTTATGTACAATTACTCTATTTATTAGTAATTCACTCAGTGAAGTTCAATATTGTATGCGGTGGATACTGTTACTTGTTTACGCATAAAATTAACTTAATGTTTGTGACTTGTTCTTCGTTTGTTTTTGTTTGAAACCGATTTGTTTGAATAATGGATAGTGGTAATGAAGGTAAGAAGTGTTGTATTAATATGTTTTAATAATCATAGTCTTATATTTGGCTCAGATATATCAACATGTTACTTGCCCATTTTAAAGACTAAAAATAATCGTATAATCAACATTCTCGAAGGTTTATGTTTATGAGTGGGGCAAAGTGGAGCTATGAATTTAATGTCATTATATAGCTTAAGTTGTCAACTTTATAGTATTAAAATAAAATTTTGCTAATTTTTGCTAATACGTATAATATGACCCATTTTAAGACAAAGGGTGACAAATCACTTTTTTATAAAAAAAAATCTCAAGGGACTGTATTTATTTTTCTACCTTCCAGATTGGAAAATTTATACCAGAAGTGATTTATTTGACATTATAAAACTCACACGGGTGAAAAATATAGATAAGAAATTTGAGTATTTGTATACCCATTTGGCCAACGAAACTGGTTGCAGACAGAATACTATTAAAAATATTCTTAAGACATTTAAGAGACTATTGCTTTCCTCAGATCCGTTTCTCTCTTGTTCACGATTGGTGAAACACAGAAAAAGAAAACCCCTGTCATCAAAAGCTTTAGAGCTATTAGCTTGTGAAAACTTAAATAAAACATATGATGTAATCGAGGGAAACCGATCAGAGGAAACACATTATGACGATTATAGTACAGAAGACGACGATGATGACGAAGTATAATGACGGAAATCATTTCTGTGATATGTCTTGTGGTTAAAATTATTATGTATGCGTAATAGTCCGGGATCCCTGGTCCAATTTTTTTTTTTATTACAATCAAGATAATTTTTCGTGGGTAGCTTCATTTCGATGAGACGCCCAACAATTTCGTATTCCAAAAGTTTGATTGTGGTAGCTAACAGACGTAGCAAGGGTATACCGGACCGGGATGGAAATACCGGGATAACGTATCACGCAATTTGTAGGACAATATGACTGTTCAATTACATAAATATTAACTAAGTAAAAATAAAAAAATCAGCTGGTTAGTAATCATTTATGATGACCTCGTTATCGATACAAGTTGGAAGGATCAAACCACTGATTTTGTTGGACCATTTTTTTACTTACTTAATATTTATGTAATTAAACAGTTATAATATTGTCCTACAAATTGCGTGGTAAATTATCCCGGTCCGGTATACCCTTGCTACGTCTCTTAGCTACCACAATCAAACTTTTGGAATACGAAATTGTTGGGCGTCTCATCGAAATGAAGCTACTCACGAAAAATTAGCTTGATAGTAATAAAAAAAAAAATTGGACCAGGGATCCCGGACAGTAATAAATCAATATATATTTTTTTAATTCGTTGGTGCCTTTTTTTTCTATAAACATTCTAAATCACTAAATTAATATATATTTCCATTCAAATACACCTTTTCAACTAATTAAAGCAAATAAATATTTTTGGGCAACTTTTCACGATATTATACCATAGTGCGCCGTTAGTATCCTCTGCAGCAATAACATAGCCCTTGAGGGCCATTTTATACCGAAACCAAGATGAGCATTTGTGATTTAGTCCAAGACCAACTACTGTGTGTAAAAAAAGTTTTAAGTAATTCGTCATAATTTGCTAAAAATGCACCTATCAATTCATCAATTATTTACTCTATAATTATTCGTGGAACTTAATTTACAGCAGATGTTGAAAACAAAAATACAGCATTATTATGTGTTGTTCACATAGTATGCTGTACAAACGAGCATTAGTGTTGTGTATCAGTATACTATAAGACTAAGATTAAATAAGAATAAAATTCGGCACTTTATTTGTGTCTAAATAAACATAACCAAAATAATTGCGTCGTTACTTATAGATAAAATATCAGAAAAATGTTCCATTTAGGTGTTCTATGTTTTCCCATATCACAATATTCCTCCTAATAACATACTATATGATTTTACAGTTTTAATAAAACAGTATTATTGTTTCATGTAATCTCTTCTTGGTTGTATCTTTCCAATAGCATATGTGTTCTACTTCTAATGCACTGATTCTGAACAGACCAGTTACAATTTCAACACGTGTTGTTGAGACTTTCCTTTGTAACAACTAGGTACCCAGAAATTTACGGTCTACGCAGACATAACTGAAAACAAAACGTAAATCTTGTCTTGAGGGATGGCTGGATCACATGTGCGATGGTACGATAATCCTGTAATTTATTCGTCCTGCCCATGCCCTTAATTAAACGTGGGCTTAACGTCCAATAACACTGACACATTTCATGGTATTTATTTCGGGGACTACAAAACTACTCCACGGATTCCTTTACAAACGTTAAGCTCTACTTAATGACCTCTTTCCGTCCTTATATCGGATTTGGTCTCTGTATACTCTGTTAAGAATTCGTATTTTTTGTCGCATCGATTGCTCTTCGTACTTAAGTTGGACGTCGTTCATAACATTAAAATGCTTGCTGGCTTCAATCATTGAGATGCATTTACATTTCTTTCGCTGTAAATAGAGTAGTATAGTATGATGAGGTTTCTATCCACGGTCAGAATTACATGTCTGTATGATTAGTGATGCGATATTGCCAGGGGGAATCTGAAGCGTCACTTGAGTTGCATTCACATTGCGTTCTGCGTGCTGTGATCGTGGTGTTTTTGCGGTCGGCCGGCCAGCCCTCTTGCCTGCAATTTGTTCGTACGTGCGAAGAGGAATTGCTTCCCCTAATTGCAGTTTGCGCACATTGCGTCGACCATTTTATTTACTTCACATTATATCTCACGTTGAATTTACTTCTCGGAAGTGGTCAATTTGTCAGCGGAGCCTGGAAATATTTAATGTGACTTGATTGCCCCATCATTTTCTCCGGTAATCTATAGCCGAATATTTGTAAAGTTGAATGAACCGAGGTCCTTTTGTTTCGATGTGCCTCGATTAGCGGCCATTATTGGTAATAACGTATCGTGACTTTTTCCTCACATATTGTGTTAAATCCTGTTCGTATAAGGGTCGGTCTGTTAAAGGCTTGTGGAAGTTACGACTGCTCTTTATAAGGCATTAAAATAGACGCCGAGAGCGTGCGGATTGACTTTGAATGGTGAATATTGGCGATGTGCGGGTCGTGGTTAACTCGATGGTACACGTCTTTTTTGTTGAGTATCGAAATTACGCCTCGTTCGGCGCCGCACGGCCGCTTCGACTCGTCTTTTTAACATGCTCCGCGTCGAATTTTATTATTTTTATTTAACACCTGCGCCCGGTAATCTGTATTCGACGATCTCCCGAACGCTTAACTCTTTTTGGGCGTGTTTTTGTGTCGGGAAAGGCCGATTTATAGCCGTCGTGTTTTGTCCACCCAAAAGTGTCGTTTAATTTTCGTTGTCGCACCGTTTATAATCGATTATTATATGCGTCCTTGATTAAAATCTCCTGTGAACTTATTTCATTTTTAATTCCATTCAATTAATATTGGAACATGTGATTGGTTTGTTTTATTGTACCTACATTTCAAAGAATCGGAGTATCATCCTCCTACTAGTTCACAACCACAATCTTAAACTTGAATTATCTCCCAACGGCTTTCCTATCCCATTCTTAGAACCAATTACATCGATTTGTGGCAATAATTGTATAGGTGTAAACGCTAATAGCTACCGGCACGGGCAGCGGGCAGCAGGCACTGCGCAGTGTGCTCCGGAGGCTGCGTCCGCGCCACTTAACCCTGTTATTATCTAAATGCACTCTGTATACCTGCCAAGTTCCCAGCAAGCTACATATTAATATTAGAGATTTTAGTACTATAAAAGTTTAAACTTAGCAATGCTAAGTTTAAGAAGCTAAGTTTGAGAAGCGTTCTTAATATACGATAATCTATAAAATGCTTTAATTTTTCTTATAAAATTTAAACGAACGATTTTTTTTGTATTCTATGATGTTTTTATAGTATAGCTAGCATCTTTAATAAAATAATCCAAGACAAACATTGAAACATTAACAAGAATTGTGCAGGTGGCGATAGTTAGATTAGTAATTTCAGTGCTATTCATTTGATTTGTATTTTTCTTTGTATAATAAATTTCTATCAGAGTTAAGTATTCAAGTGCTACAATCATTTATTGTGTGAAATGATGTCATAGACCCACTAAAATGTCTTTTATCGTAGTTCCGAGAAACCCAAGATAACGTACCTACGTGTTCCACATTAATTGAATTCAAACTCTTTGGTGCCTCGTCGTAATCGTGACCTCTCTTATCTGAGTAGGTATAGTTTAATACTCCACTTTATTAATTATCAAGTTTGATATTAATAATGGATTAATCACTTGGCCGTGTCTCTTAATCTGTTTGTGGTTGCGAGTTATCTATAAATAAATACAGACTTACCTACCGGTTCAGCAATATGTCCGAAAAGTCTTTATATATAAATTAATGGCACCTAATTACTGGTGTGGATTACATTGTGATAAATAACTATTAAGTTTCAGGTGTTCTTTAAAAACAGTTGTTATTCTAAAATATATTAATATTCATGATATTTTTTTACATTTTTTTTGTACATTGAACAAGTTATATTATATGATGGATCTATTTCGTAACGTGATCCTCGTATACCTGTGTTCATCAACCATTTCAACCAATCGGTATTCCTATCCGACCTCGAGTAATAAAATAAAATCTCCACATGAAAAAACGCGGCTTCGCGGCGCCTGCGACGACCTTCCAATACACGCGAAACTGTATCAATGCTCCTTATTTTCATTCCCGTAAGGTTTATTTTGGAACGGATTTATTAAATGATCATGTTTGTCCACTTATAAATCATATTCGCCTCAGTGTACCCTACGAATGCGTGTTTCTAGACAAATATACAGCAACAAATGGGATAAATATAGTGTTTTTTTTTGTTAATGAATAATGGCTGACGGTTGAGGCGGACTCATCCTAATTGTGATTGCCATTAGGTGTTGCATTTAAATGATGAGGGTTTCCTTAGGTAGACATTCGATGATTAAAAGCCATTTACCCAAAACGTAGGTTGCAATAAAGAATAAGCAAAAATAAGATTTTTTGTTTATAATGAATACGTATTTGCGTGATGTTATTCAACCTTAATAAATTAGATTTAAGAATGTTTTATTTTTCTTTACATACTCACACCTAATCGTGTTCAAAATTAATCATAAATCTATTCGTTACATTCTATGAATCGTCTAACCACATAAGATATTGTTTTAATGTAATAAATTTTCCTAAATACCCATTTACGTACTAGTTCATTTTTATTACATTTATAATTCGTACATTCATATTTCCAATTCTGTTAATGACTCCTAGTCTAGCCATTCATGGCGGCTAAATCAAAGTTATAGGATTTTTTTTGCTGTCAATTATAAGAATCGTTCTGTTTGTAACCATTATGCAAAATTAAATAAAAATCTTAAAAAAAGTTTGTAATTAAAAGGCGCCTCACTAGTCGTTGTTTCTCCGGAAATACCTTCACTATTGGAATTGCAAATTAACTAAAGAAATTCAAAACTTTATGTAAATAACCATTTCCAGTTGAATAGTAAATTGTAATGTTTGGACACAATAATTTTCATTGATCGCTACTTAACAAGCTTTTACTATTATCTGCACCGGATATATCGAGCCGTTCTATTTTTGAACGTGTCTAACAGTTATTTTACTAAGGTTTAAATGATCTTTATCGTTGACCGTTTTCCAAGAAAACGGTCAACGATAAAGTGTTTAGAAATTTGAATTTTATTGCTTTTCTATTAAAATTTTATCGTTATGATTGCACATCTATGATTTCAATATTATGTACGTATCCTATTGTGTGAGTATGCTTACTTACATAAACATTCTCATTTATATGAATTGAATTGCTTCTAAAACGCTTATATTCACTCTGTTACTAGTAATCAGTTGCCTCTTCTTTTGTATGTTGCTTTCCCGTTTGTATCACTTCAGGCATCTGTGTTTCCGGTGGCTTGGAAAGCATTTTAAATTAATAGTATATCATTATCTCCATCGGTGTAAACCAGAAGCAGGGACCAACTAACTCGAGAGAAGGAATGCCACAGGGCACTTAAAAAAATCTTTACTGACAATTGTTTCAAATTATATCATCCATAGTAAAAGCTGAATATTTTCAGTTAAACTATTTGAAATGTTAATAAAAGCTAATCAAATATCTTGAATTTGTATTGCCCGTGGCATGTTGATTGACGTCTCGGTTACTTCGTTAAGCGTCTCTTCAAAGCCATTGTGCTCAAGATCATATCCCGTGCCTTCTTCGAATAATACGATCTCATCTCCATTTACGACGTGTGATATTTCTTGTGGTCCGACTAAAATGATTTTGTTTGACCCTTGGGCTCTAATGTTCCCTCGTCGAATCACACTGGGCTCCATTGAATGCGATGCGATTGTGCTTTTTTGTCATTAGAGTTCTCTTGTTGGGCTCGCAGTATAAATTGGTTCTTTACCAATTACAGTTTCCTGTCTGGAATTACTTCAGTGGGACACTTGAGATTTTTCTTTTTGGATTTCAGTTGAGTCTGTAGTATCAATTGACACCTTTTTATGAGGAAATAATAGCTTTTTATACTGTGTTTAAAAAGTTATGAAATTGTTAAACGAACGTTACTACTTTACTAGAAATGTAGTCATGTTTTTCTTGACACATAAATAAACTATACTAAAACCATCATCCGCTTTGAATCTCAAAGTTTACACGCACGTGTTTTATTAAGGAACCCAGGAATGATATGGTGTCAGTCAGTTTGATTGACGGCAGGCGCCGCACAAGATCTACTCCTATTGATAATACTGATACACAAGGAATGGTGTGGGAGTACTTTTCATACAAACCATATTCTGCTTTGTTACCACATACCACTTGAGTTTGAAGCAAAGCTTAATTTATTACGTAATGAAAATTAAATGCTAAAATTAGTCGGTACAAGTCCCGGACCTAAATTAACTGCTCAAATATGCAATCTATCACATGTAACGGCCACTCATCTTGTTTTAAATACTTCAGCACATAAATAGGCATCCTACACGACACTACGGTAGTTTGAAACTAGCTTTCATGTTCGTGACCGGTTTGTTAAGCTACTTTTGCTCAGTGAGCGTAGGCGACTAGACGGCTTAAAAACAAACCCATGGCACAGTATAAATTAAAAAAATATATGGAAATGTCAATTGGTTACGGTGAAATAAATGATTTCCGTCGGAGAGTGGAGGCGGGCACAAAGGGGTCTCATTAACAAAATCCGACACCGGGTCTAATCCTTTCGTTAGAGGCCTATTGTGGTCATGAACTGCGTCCGTAGTCTCCAGCTCTGCTTCAGAAACTCATTACAACTATTTGTTGTGTTAATGTGTCATTAACCGCTGAGTGTTTGCTTTCACCGTACCATGGACGAGTTGCTACAACTTCATTAAACTCTTTTATATATTCTCTTGTTTATTTTTCAGTAGCTTGTAGGCCATGCCCATGTTTGTTTATTGTAAAAAACCATTCTCACCGTATATACCTGTCATAAGTGTAGTAGTTATGAGTATTCTATTTTAATTTGTAACCATTTATACAAGTTTGCTTATAAGGTAAGGTAGCTTCAGGGCTTTAAAGCTACCATTAAATGATAGGTATCATAATAATATGGCAGGGGCATATTTACTGTTTTACTATGTTATTTTAATATATTGAGATGACTATTCAATTATACATTTTTCCCGAGCTTTGCGTGGTGCCTTGCGGCCATTCGCTTCACTGACTGGGATAATATGTATGTGATAATATTAGCGATTATAAAAAATCTAGGTTTTTTAGTCGCGTATTTCTTGAGTAGACCGGTCTATTACAGTAGATTAAATTATTTACATATATGAAGTACACTTCCGTACACTACTCTCTGATATAGGTTCGCATTTGTCAATAAATAGATTAGACTCATCTATCGGTTATTGGGTTGAAGGTAATCTACAATTGGCAAGGAGACAGTCGGTCCGAGAAGATAGTTCTGGCCATTGAACAACTTAATGACTGTCTGACAATCACGCGATACAAGATTGAAGTAGCAATACTCTCAATCAATTCATGTGACAATGTAGTAAATAGACTTCTATTTACTGACGCCATTGACACTAAAATGATCAAATTGTGCATATTGTAGGAAATGAGCAGCAATTGAAACAAATGCGAGTAATCGAAGGAGTTTCACTCGCAATTATTATTGCGTTCGCGCCATAGTGGTGATATCATGCTTCATGGCCACTGATTGTCGTGGGTATGGAAGATATCCTGTACTCCAACCTGTTGCTGTGGGTCAATATCAATTTATTAATTTGTCAATTTTTCACTGATGATTCACAACTCGGACTCGGTTTTCGCAAGGGTACATCACTGTTCGTCCTGGCTTAAAGGAGCTGCAGCGGTGGGTGTGAGGGTGAGATGTCCCGAGGGTATTTAATTCTAAAATTGTTTTGACCAAAAGACACATACACATGATGCGACATCATCATCTTAATATAATAAAATATAATAATGAATGAAGTTGTAAGACGATGCGATACCGCGTTCTAAAAATCTTTGACTTGGAAGAATGTAGAAGCTGAAAGATTTGTTTCTCAAGTTAACTGTAAAAACTATAAAGCTGTAACGGTTGCACCCGTTGCAGGCTACGTCCTGCACGACTGCACCTCTTTTGACCAACTTTTGGATCTCTTTTGATTTATTTTTAATTTACTTTTAATAATTTAAAATTCAAAATCCTAAATTAATTCAAATTCAAATTCGAACCGAGTCTTCGTCGGAGCATCCGTCGAAGACTGAACGCTCATTACTATTCTAATTTCTTGTGCAGTGCACGCTCTTCTTGACATTTAAATCAATACTATAAGTTTATAAGATCAGTTGTGTTTTATTTAGAGGGCCCCACGCCCTTCCCCA
The DNA here is from genome assembly GCA_905147015.1 of Laspeyria flexula. Taxonomy (NCBI): domain Eukaryota; kingdom Metazoa; phylum Arthropoda; class Insecta; order Lepidoptera; family Erebidae; genus Laspeyria; species Laspeyria flexula. The sequence goes on along the minus strand of LR989964.1, from coordinate 1,025,544 downwards.
TATATAGCCGGATCTACCTACTACCATATTCTTGCCTAGCGCCCACCGGAGGGGACGGTGGAGACGCTAGACTTATTTACTTCTTATTACTATTATGCTATAGTTAAGTAAACGAGGTTTTTAATTACTTTCGATATTATGATCTTTTACACTATTAAGCGCAGTCAGTTTATTTGCGGTATCAAATACAAAATTTTATTTCACTGCTGTTAATAGTGTAACTAATTATTGTAATTAATGGTTATTATGTTTGTATCTACACTAGCTATGCCCGCGATTTAGTTCGTGTGGACCACCTAACCCAAATTCTTTTTTTCCAAAATCAATATAGCCCAAGTTATTTCTTGTGACATTAGCAATCCGTTAGTGAAAGTCCCGTCGAAATCGGTTTAGTGGTTTCAGAGTTAACTTCAAACCAGACAGATAGACAGACAATGTTTTTGTTATATGAATGTATATAAGTACCGTACATACTGTCATATGCTTATTTTAAAAACCTTTTTTTTTGATATTATAAAATATATGATATTCTCATTGGTCTTCCTAAAAACGAGCTTCTGTTGCAAATTAAATGGTTGCTTATCTGACATGAATTTTATTACTTGCTTATCTGATAGGTATGCGTTAGTAAAAAGATTTTATGTAGGTACTAAGTTACTCATGATGGTTTAATGTACCAACCTGCTTCTTTTAATCAAATGATATTTGTATACGTTCATAAAATAAAAGCGTAGAACTTATATGCGTGAAAATTATGAAAGGCATTAAGAATATAATGTGAGCATATTATAATAAATCTCTGTGATTTATATGATAGTTGAATAAGCAACTTTTCCCCTATTAATAGTTAAAATAACCCCGATCAACGTTTAATGTGCGACGGCTGGCGGCGACATCAAAGCGAGGTTTTATCTCACGTTGACAGCTAACAAAATCCTTTTAATTAGCTGGTGTCTGCGCCCGCGCACCTTGGTACTTGTCGTCCCTCTCCCACGCAAACGAATGCACATACCTGACCTTTTTATTGACTCATATTCGCCTCGATAGAGATAATATCGATTATCGTCTCTTTGGCGATTTATTTTGTCTTAATCGGTATTTAATTGATCATTAACTTTGATATTGGTACCATGCATTTGTTTTGGTTATATTTTTGAAACTCTGCCGATAATTATGGCTAGGTTCTGGTAAAGCTAAACATGTTTGTGATTGCTTCTTATTACATAATGTATGTATGTAAGCTTAAATAAATATACGTATACATATCGCATAATGACGGTCCTTATGAGGTGAATATTATTGTAGACGGCACAGAGTAATTGCATTAGTAATTATATAAACTGCATTGGAACAGTTATTCTTTCAGAACCTTGAAAAAGTATTTATTTACGCTAAATTAAGTAGTTGTTTTCTAATAATATAAACCCTATAAATTGGCATTACTATATTTAGTGTAGCTGTCGATCTCAGGCAAAGAGAATTCGCGAGACGTTAACTAAATATGGCGAAAATTATTTTCGCGCCTTGGCACAGTTCAGTGAAATTCTATAAATACTTGCGAAAGTTCGCGGGGCTTAAGATGCTTTCACGTGAATTTCGCACCCTTCTGCAACATGCATTCAGTATTTCTATGAAAACATTGGCTTCTTGAAGTGTCATTTAAAAGTGGTTAAACATTTTAGCATCGTTTCCAAGTAAACGTTTCTATCTATAACATTGTTGCTAGATGATACGGCTTACGTGAGGTTCCCATTAGTGCTGCAATCTAAGCAATTCGCTTTATATTAAATGATATCGACACAAGCAAGAAGTTGTAAATGAATACGTGGAGGGAAATTGGCGCTAGCTCTACGCTTACTTGAAATTGTGTTAGCAGAAAGTTTGAATGTAATGAATCGAATTTAATTATGTGTTTATATGAATAATAATGAATTTAATGAAATATTGTGGAATCGTATTGAATAGATATTGAAGTTTATCTAAAAAGAAGAATTTTGGTTGCGTCAAATGTTGTATTGATATTTCTGATTAAGTTTGTTACTGAACTTTTGGTCCTATAGAAGTTGCACTTACTTTGTTTTAAATCTCCCAGACTCGAGTATGGCCAAGTATAGTATAGTACTCTATAACAATATCTAATTTCGACAATCGACTGTCACCGTGGCGCAGTGGTTAAGGTGGTCGCCTCGCCACTACATCGTCGTGCTGGGTGACGTGGGTTCGATTCCCACACGAGACAAATATTTGTGTGATTCATAGATATTTGTTTCTAGTCTGGGTGTACTCTGTGTCCGTTAGTTCCATGTTTGTAAAGCTCCCCGCGACACAGGGATTGTACCCTAGAGCGGGCGTTGTCTTTTTAAAAAAAAACAAAAAAAATAAATTAAATTAAATTTAAAGCGTGTAATTAAATACCTTGGTTTCATTTTGATTAACTATGAAGCAAACCAGTACAAACTCTCATTTTACATGAATAGCACCATTTAATATTGGATGTCAGGGAACCTTAAGTTTGTATCGTAATATAGTAAAACGAACATAATCACGTTACCAAAGGGCATTCTTATCGATGGCACTTGTCGTAAAATTGCTCATAAACTTGTGGTTGGCAGTATGAAAACGTTTATTTATATATTTGTGGATTTAGTGTCGGGAGGAAGGCTACTACATCCGCCGGAGCCCCGGACAGAAATACACGACGCTCGCTAAATTCCACGACGTCTAGGTGGGTGAACGAACCCGTAATGAGATACGCTCCTTAATGATAACATTGCCTTTACATCTGTTTGTGATATCTCGCAGTTTATGTGCGAAACCTTATGTCGATTGTTTGCGCTGATTAAGGTGTTTCGGTCGATTTATCTTTAGTTTAATAAAACGATTCAAGATTAAGTTGGTCGTTAAATATCGCTATAAATTGCAACTTATTCGCAACAGAAATAAAACGGAATGCTGAGACGGTAGTATAAATTTATCGGCTTTAAAGTTATTGCTTGATGTTAAATATATAGGAAATATTGTAATGGCTCAGCTCATTTGGTTATAGCATCATATTTTGTTTATGCAGTTACTTACTTAACTTAAACTCCGATAACTGATCCAAGATAAGTTGAAATTATCGTAATGTATTTGTTTAAATGATTCATCTTTAAGATTCTTAAAAGATTTCTACCCAGATTACCCGTGATAAACATTTCTGATGACACACGTACAAATGTTGTAATATTGTAAATGATCGTAGAGTCACATATCTTTCATCGAAGCAAATTGATTTTGCCTCGTACGGTAGGCGGTGGCCTCTTAAAATTCAGAATTTATCCAATTTCATTACGATCACGTCATTTTCAACTGGCTCGCACACATTAATATCATGCGCGGTCTGGAGTTCTTTATCTGTACAAAAACATGCAATAACGGCCACATGAAAACGTTTCGATTAAATCGTCCCCAAATTCCATTCTTGTACCATTTATAACGTCCATTCGAATTCTCCATTCGGAAAGTTTCGAGTGCTTCGAGACAATTTATTTGTGAAATGACGATTGTTATGCGCAGCGTTTTCCCGTCTCGCTCTGGCCGCGCTGAGCCGCTGAGGTGCTCATTGTGTGTGTATGGTGTGAAGTCCTGTGGTGCCCAATTATTCTGCCGGCGGTGGTCGGCGGGCAGGCGCCTCGCCCCCTATCGCGGCTCGCCATCGATAATACTAACCGGTTCGTTTTTCGTTTATAGGTCGACCATCTTTATATTCAAGTTGAGGACGGCTTTATGCCGGATTCCTAATCTGGGATTCGACGCTATTATTCATTTTAATTTTTCGTAACAAATTGACCATTTTTTTGGCAGGTGGTTTATTGCAATGCTGTTTTGTATTTTCGTGTCAAAATAGATATATTATATTATTTTACTTTGAATTGATCATGATTCAATAAGTTACTCATTTCATTTCTATACCAGTGCTGATTGTTTTTCTAACAAAGTTGGTCGCATACTTTCTTGTTGCTATTGCGCATTTTCACTTGAGCCACGTCAAGTTTCTAGTATTTATTATTTTAAACAAGGGATTTCCACTTCTGACCTTATTACCAGAGCTTACTCACGCATGTTTAATCAACTCAACGTATCAGTGAGCAATATAAACGTCAACACAAGTAATTACAAATATACGTTTATATATGCACTAAGTCGTCGATTTTAATTAAACGCCAGAATTGGAGCGGTGGAGCGCATGCTATGCACAAATTACACCGCTTACTGTCCTCACTAAGGACATAATTTGTCTGAACTCGACGTAATTACAACGCTAAGCGACTCAAAACATTCTCTTATGAAGTACGTACAACTGGTTTCCCTTAGCTCTCATGTCACATAAATATTACTATCTAGTTTTACTGTTTCCTTCGTTGTGTCTCGTCGCAAAAAACCTTATCATTTACATCGTACACGACTCAAAAGGATTCCGTGACTCCAAGTTGGGGTTATTTATTTTAAAGGTGGTCATTAAGTACAGAAGCAGCAATTTGGTTCTCACATGACCCCGTTCTGCGGACCGTGAGATAATCGCAAACGGTAGTGTCCGAGCACGTACTAGGTCCTTATTAGGCAAGTGAGATTTTTTCTGTCGCCGGCTGCCTCCGAGCAGAGTCGTGTCGAGCCATGGGATTGAGCGCGCATGCATGATTCCGACCACTGCGCCTTGTCTACCTACTACACACCATTTACAGATCATTGAGTTATGTCGCGTATCTTATTATAAAAGCGCCCAGTAAAATGTCCCTCGACACTTGGTAATTTTACTCGAACGCCAACTTTTAAATTAGATTAATCAAATTTATTTACGTCTCTAATATTTGACTTTTGACTAACACGTATAAATTTCCGGCAAGGTATTTTATTACAGATGAACGTTACCCGACTAGCTATTAAAATCACGAAACTCGTAAAGATGTTGTTCACAAAATAATTTCTGTCAACAGTTTGTGGAGTTTATAAGTCTGTGGGTCATTCTCAATCACAATTTTTAATAAATTTCTTAGGGTTCGGACGATCCTCATAACCCATAAAAGTCAGGCGCGAGTGGCGTAATGAAATATGATAATTTTCCAGCATCACTTGTCAGGTTGAATAACAAAACGATCGCGCGCCGGCGCCAGCGGTCCTGCCCGCGCCGCGCCGTCATATAAACGACCAGTTTTTATTCCATTCCAATATGGACCATTAAGGTGGGCAGATTTTCAACTTCGCGCTTCAATGGCGGATGACGGCTTGCTGGTATTACCCTCTTTGTTATTTAGTCCGCTATAAACCTCAGGTGCGCATGCGAATTCAATATAATAGCATTCTAAATATACAATCATTTTGTAATAGATCTAGATACAAAGCCTTAGGTTTCCGACTAAGGAACAAAGCGTTTGCGTAACCTGCCTGACCAGCTGACAACGATAACTAGCAGCTTAACGTATCTATAACGGTTATTAAGATGCCATTTTGGGTAAACAATAAGCGGTAACCCGGAAGAATGGCGAAGCAGGTCCGGCTCTCGATGGAAACTCGTGCCCTTATGAATTATCCAAACGTCTGGGCGTCTCGGCGGCGCCTGCGCCGCGGCGCTTCGACGCTAGTGGCGTACGCAGCAGTAAACATCGGTCGAGATAATAAACCAATGAGTCTATTTGTTTCCTTTGTGTAAATCTTGTCTGTCATAAAGTTGCAACTGATGCAACATAATTATATGCATCGGTATGTGCAGCGAGCCTACTAAACATTCTTTGCACATCAACGGCCTTTTTAAGTTAGAGACAATTAAGTGCAGTTTTATAGTCTCACATAAAAGTTTTTACATTACATTTTCTTTCATTTCTTGTATCATGATACGAAAATAGAAGATGAGTTGTATAGTTAAGGATTTCCCTATTGTGTATATAAATCAATGTTCTGTTATTATTATTTAACAGGCTTACATGGATTTTGGAATAAACGATGAATCGTTCTTGTATCGACATCATGGTGTAATTTTAACGCTAACATTACATATAGACATGCTAGTATTGGCTTTAGCTTTATACTATTATTACAATGTAAAGATAACATCATCTACAATCGTCAATGTCCTTGTTTGAAATAAAGTGCAAATTGCCTATGCAGTACGGACAGGTTGCCTTACATGGTCGGTATTCGATGTCCTGACGTCGATCGTGCTGGAGGGGATAATCATTACAAAAGCATTAAAGTTTTATTACTCGTCAACCCTCGTTTAATCAAAGAGCTCATAAATGAACGGCTCGAGCTCGCGACTACGGTGGTCACTCCCTCATTATTTGTTTCTGTTCATAAGCGTATCCAATTAATGTTGCTAAGTCCGTCATTTAGCATTTTGCGACATGTTGTAAAAATTGAATGGCAAGATATTATCACGAACTTTATACCTATCAGACATCGTACCCTTAGACAATAGTACCTAGTTGTTTAGCAATTTGAGCCTTAATGTAATTAAAACTTATGAAATACTGAAATAACGTACTTGAAAGAGAAGTTACGAAATAAAAAGACGCAAATATACTCTTATTTTGTTATAAAAACAGGTAATATTTTGCGTTTTAGATGAAGGTCAAACTGACCCAAATTTCAAACACGGAACATTAAGCCATCTTCTCCTACGTCCATATGGATCACTTAACGTTAATGCGTTGTCTATATGGCTTTTAGCATTGTTACGATACATCTGACTATCATCTAAAAGCTTCTTTATGTAAATAAAGCTCAATTTAAACACAATTGCGACTGGGTGGCGCTGCGATGACCAAGACTTGTTTGTCGTTACTGACCTAATCTAAACTGAAATCTGGTAAATGGTATCTGAGTGAGTGGTTGGTGAAGTTTTTTTTTAACACTATAAACAGCAATCATCGCTGCTAGCTTCATCGCTAGAATGAGTTGCGGAATTCACCCAACTAGCGAACTAAGAGTATAAAAAATTGCTATTTAAAAAAAACGATTTTCTTTCTTTCTTTCTAATAAAGACGGGATCATAATCATTCCCTATCTGTTTACCACTAGTAGTATTAGGTCGTCAGTCTTCTATTCGGTGGAAGTAAAAAGTTTCCATCCTCGATATTAAATTTTAGCTGTAAATAACAATGCCCTATATGATATATCCCTTGTAAGTGCGTGAAGTATAAATCTATTAGATTGTCAACGGCTAGTATCACAATGTACCGTTGTCCAATCTCGGCTGTGGCTGTGTCGTATCTTTGTGCGGTCCTATTGCGATCGCCGCTATAAGACCGGGTGCCGACCGTATTCGTTTTATCTTTACAATTATAACAGATGCGAGGTGAGCACGCGACGCTTTCCTTCCTATAAACGCACCGACAATCTTGTAATAACCACAGGTTATGAATAAACAGCAAGCTTAGCCTACGAAATATTTACTATTGATGCGCTTTTAAAGGCATTTTCAATACATTTCCTTATTTACTAAAAAAAATCCTTGAAAATCACCAAGTGAATTATATAAAAAATAAAGCCATTATGATTGTTTTAGGATCTATTTCTACGTTTTTGGCTTTAAGTTACGTTTAGTCCACAACTTGTGAGAAATGTGTATAATTTTAAGTGTTCCCTTAACTGACAGTATCAAGCGATCTAGCTGTACTATCTCAAGCTGTGTAGCTACACGTTTTGATTAATCGCGACCATACTTTCGTGAAGTGACATTTTTATGTTCATTTATTAATTAATATTACAGCTGTATTACATTTACAAGTCGTCTATCGAACCTCGCTGATTGCCAAGTTGAAAGCTAACGAGTGTAATTATTTATTTAGTGTTGTGATGATAAAGGTTCTATCATTTCTTCATTCCGGATGTGTATACTTAAACGCCGGAAATCATAATTTATTATTTGAATCTACAATAAAACTTTTTTTATGACTGGTCTGTATAACAGTCCCTTGGTTGCTTCCGTATTCGATATCGCGCATTCTTTAAATGTTCTGTTAGAAATCAATTTTTTTTTAAGTGTTGACTTATGTGGTTCTGGTTAAAATCACAAAACTTACAAGGCCTCTGAATAATGTATGTCTCGGGATAGTGTGATTTTTCTTACGAATTTTGTTCGGAGCTTCATATTTGCGCATTAAAGCAACACGTTTTTGTGTTTACACAATAAATAATATTTAAAAGACGCTCATTTCGTCTATATATTTTATGTTGGCCGTTTCGTCGACTGCATTTAAATAGATATGACCTATTTTTCATATACATTCTTGTACAGATATCACGATGATCTCAATCTGCGCAGCGACTGTTGTGATTTACTCAGTTACGACGTGAAAACATGGAAATTTGTTGTTGTTTTTCTTTTCGTCTCTTTTCCGTCCATATACTTAAACAACCATGTGACTAAAATTTACTGAATGTAGATCACTTAATTCCCGTAAATCCTTTGAAGGTATAATTTTTAGTACACATTCGTGGCTTTAATTGCAACAATAGTCAAGGTGAGACATCTCTAGAAATCATATTCACTTGTAAAACTCTGTGTTATTTTTATTTATGATCTGTAAGACTGGGTATTTCCCCTTTTGGGATGCTCCAATTTAAGACAAATCTTATTTTGACAGTTAAACTATAAACAATGATCTAGTTGGGTGTATCGTAATCTACACTTCAGTTAATGATCATTTAGACACGCTACTTGAAAGTTTATATCTAATACTAATGACTGGTAAGCAAAATCATTAGTATGCAAATTTTTATTGATAAGTGAGTTCAAATTAATTTGTTTTACGATCCTCACTTCTTCAGGTGTCGAATGTTGCAATTAGTGGAACCAGTTTGATGGTCTGCCATAAAATGTTTCGGATTTGTATGAATTATATCTCCTTATATGCAAACTAATTTTATTTTATAGCTGTTAATTTGATGTTGATTTCGGACTATATAGTGGCCAGACAAGAATCGTGCATAATACTTATAGCTTTTAAATTTGCTCAGATTGCTATAAGTTCTTTTTTCCCGTAGCTTTATTAAGTTTTTGCACAAGAATGTAGATTGACAGTTGATTTTGCTCATGACATGTGTAATTGGCGCCTGGCTACATCTATCACACCGCAGGTATTGACTAGATGACCCCGGTAGTGATTAAACTTTAATAGGTGTAAACTGTTAAAACGGGTTGGACCGAAGTAAAATCTAAGTGCAACTATTTTTAGTCGACTAAGCTCAAATTATAAAATCTGTAATTCTCTAGGAAGTGGTCTGCCCATTCATAGACTCGACTAGTTTTTGTTACTAATACTAATTCACGTAATCAAGTCCTCAATTAATATGGTGGTATACACTAGATCTTGGATCCTAGAGCTTTACGAACAATTAGCCGAACATTTGTCTCAACGGCATCAATTAGAGTGGAAATCAGGACGCGTCGACGTCGCCGGTAATTAATTGTAATGTACACCGCACACTCATGAATGGTCCGCTACACGTCGCGTGTAGAATATTGTATGAAGCGTACATGGTAGGTTGGATGTCTGTTTGGTGATTTATTAACTGGATGTGTTTTGGCGTCACTGGCGTCATATAGAGTTTTTGGTACGTGCTTTTTTAGGCCATAGCGAAAATTTTAAGTGTTTTATATTTTGATATGGCCTATGTCACTAGGTCATAAGGTGGCATTATACTGGGGATTTTTTTAAACATCGTATGAGTAGTTTCGACTTCCAAATAAATATCTAATAAACTCAAAAACATTACTTCTTTATAATGTTAGTATAAAACTATAGATAAAACTAGAAAGTAGTCACAAAGAGGGGAAAGCATTAAAATAAATATTATTCACCGGTTGAATACAAATATTCAAGAGAAGCATGAATTTGAACAAAAATAATTGTATCATGCAGTCAAAAACTTAACAGCAAATGTGTCAGTGTATTAACTTAAACGTTTTATTCTCTAGTCGATTAAGATAGGATAGGTAGTACAGGAAGTTTTATAGAAATATCTGTGCACCTAAACCCTACACTATTATTTGTAGATAAATGTAAATATTTCTCTGTGTAGGGTTCGTATCTACGTACTCGTACGAGCTATACATTGATATGCGAGAGCTATCATATGATATGCTATGATAGTGATCATGTACCTACTAGACAAGTGCCATCCGGGCAATCGTGATACTGGCGTTATTTCATTTAAAACCACTACAATTTCATCATATTATTATTTTGTTTTATCATAATCTTTTGATATTGTAGATTTATAGTGAGATGAATAATATGCTTTATCAAAATATTGTTTTGATTGAGCTCTTCTTTCAAAATGTGTAACAGATATTTGTATCTGATATAGGTGTTCATTGATTAAGATAAAAAGTGCGTAGCTACGTATTTGTTTTGTATAGTAATATTTTTCTATCTACGGATTCGTTTATGTACATGGTATTCGCGATATCAGATCTGATTCAACAAATGGCAATTCTGATACAATTTGTTGATAGTAAAAACGAGTTCTATATTTATTACGAAAAAGTTCTTTAGATTGCTTGGACGGAGAAAAAAAATCTGCTACAGACTTACTCGTTGTGTATGTTCTTCTACTAACAAGTTATTATCTACTGCGTCTGTAGTAATCGTATATTTTAGTTTATAACTAAGACTACCAACTGATTACGATAAAACATGTTTTACAGTCTAACATCTAGCTACTTTACTAATTTCATTTTGCATCTATGTATCATCTATTTCTCGCTGTGGCGGCAGTTAGGTGAGTCCTGTATCCAGCAGTGGACGTCATTGGGCTGATATGAATATGATGCATGTCAATTCTTTTAAACATTACATAAAGTAATACAAAAGATAAGTTCCCGTAGAGCTTTAAATAGCGTTAGTTAACACTGTTAGAAATCCCAAATCCTACCTAGAGCTACTAGTACTGAATTTGGAAATTAATACATTCAAAACATCATATTCTAAGGCAAATGCTTCACCTTACGTTCGGAAATTGGGAAAATTAGTAATCCTGCTATCCGTCAAAATCTTACATCGTCAGTAAATATCACGGAATGGAATAATTAGTTGCGGATACAAATTTATTGAACTCTACTAATAGAAATTGAAATATTGCCGCATATTTGAAGTATATTATCGGCAAATCTGTCAGGTGTTCGTAAATTGGTCGTTGCGACATGGTGTTAGTGAGTGGGGCGCAGCGCGGAGTGGTTGAGTGGTCGAGTGATCGTGCCAACGGCTCGGCCACGGTGATTATCGATCAGTCACGGGACGTTTTGTGACGAGTTATTCCCGCACCCGTGGAAATTAAACGTGGAATTGTAGATTTCTGAACGACTCACGATTGCCATCTTGAGAATATGAGCGGTTTTTCATTCTTATGTTAAACTTTTGAGCTTTATTTGAACAGATTGCAGCTGAATGGGTAGTTTTACATAAAATTTATAGCTTCCACCATTTTGTTGGTTGGTAATGACGAAGTATTAGGTAAATATGGCATTAAGTTCGCCATTGTATATAATGTGCACTTAGTTTTTCTTCTTTTATTTAAGATTTAGACTCTTGTTGTTGGATCAATCGCCACTGTAGTCTATCCTCTACCCCCCTTCTTAACCTCTTGATTAGAAAGTTTATAAACAAATAAACAAATATTTAAACATGTTTCTGCCCTCCTGACGCTGGTTTCCAGATCAAGATTTCTCAATTTCAGTCTAACACGAACAGATTAGCGGTTTTTATTTGTATTTTAAGCTAGATCTCTAGTATGTAGGTACTGTAGATGAAAGTGGGTTAAGAAGTAATATAGTATGTTATAATGATACTGATATTATGATGGAATAAAATTTAGTTTACAATTAAACACATGTGATTGCCCGCAAACATTAAACTGAATATTATTCTGAATTTACTCACGCCGGCTATTTTCTAGCAGTACAGACAGTGACAAACGAGCAAATAAAGTTTAGAATATAGAGACCGTAAACTTGGTCCGAGTACTGAGGTCACATTAGTTTGTATTAATAGTTAGGACCCGGTGCGGTACTAAGGGACATCGAGTAGTTAGTGAGACTGATATTTTGAGTTCGTACAATTTCATTCGTTCATAAGGAAATAATATATAGTAAAAAAATATTACACATTAAACACTCCTTTATCAGTACGTCGAGTGGGGGGGGGGGGGGGTAAAATAGCAAAAAGAGTAAATGGTAAACAAATAATAATAAAAATATCCCATTTAGCATTTATATAAATGTTTAACTAAAACAAAGGTATAAATTGCATAATATTACAATTTAATGTATATATGGTAGTACTTAGTCTTCTTTATTATGTAACTATCTCAATGAGCGTAGTCCCTAAGAGCCAGTACAAAGCATCCGTACTCCGTGTGCATAAGGTTCGTCGCCAACATATTTATTGATATGGACTTTTAAGGACCACATCACGACCGGTCCTCCATAACCGTACGAAGACGTGAGCTCAGTGCACTTTATAAGAAAAGCTTACGCTTATTTACTATTACGATAAGTTTAATCTATTATTTTAATAAAGAAAAGATTAGTTTAATAAAGTTGAATCTGTTGTTCTATTATATTATGTGGTCTTTAATCTTTATTACAACTACTTAGTGCAAATAGGTAGTCATACAGAAATTTATGAGTAATTATTTTTCTGTTATGCCTACCTACAGTGACGAGGTGAATGGGTCGTGTGGTTTTATTTAGATCACCTGTGGGTTTTTACGCCCCGATTTCCTTGTGACTTTCCTCATGAGGAAAGGTGTGGATAGAAATTAATCAGTGGTACTATAGATTCATGAAAATATTACTGGTAGGTAGGCAGCGGTTTTTGTGGCATTTGGCTCTAAAACATTAACTTGCTCGTATGTCATGTATGGTAATAAAAAAAAAGATTTTCACTTTTTACGGCGTCGGTAATATCTATAAGGTACATAATATATCTAATGATACTCTGTTAATCAGAGTAGGTTTCACATATGGCTGATATGTGAAAGTAGAGAAGAGAGTAATTTGACAATATATGCCTCTTTTATCACAAAATATTTATATATCTTTTTGCTTTGTTCAACTGAATATAGTATATGATTCTTTTATCAATTTAACAAAGATACAATAGTGTAGATATCTATAGATGATAGATAGATGTCGATGTTCGAAGGAGTGGTCTGATCGATTGACAACACATTCTAACAGCGTTCACACTGCCACAGGTCAACGATTTGCTCACGACACACATATATTCAATTATTCACACAGATTTATTTCCTACAGTTAGATATCTGCGAACAACTAATCTACGTTTTGACTTCGCAGAAATAAGGCTCGCAATGTGAAATATTTATGTGTTTTCTTCGTTAGTATACGATCCTAGAATCATTAAATGACTGACAAAAAACGTGTAAGTTTTATAACCAGTGTCGTTTTCGTTGAATCAATACCTATTTGATACACACACACACACACACACGTACATATCTTCACGCCTAGTATCTATTGGGAGAGAGGCAGACACCACAGAGCGCCTTTTGAATCATTCTTCTTCTTCTTATCGTATGGGCTTGAGGCAGACCCCGGTCTTGGAATATATCAAGTCGTCCAGAAGGCTTCCAACTTAACAACTGCCACATTAGTGATAACCGGGACTGACGGTTTTACTTGCATTCCGAAGCACGGAGACGCTCAAGAATGTAGTTGCCACAAATGGTCACCCATCATGGACTGACCTTGTCGTGTGTGATCTTGATGATCGTAATGAAAATGTCAGTACCACAATGCTACGAACGCCTCCTTTTGATAATTAATAAAAAGGTATACATATTTGAATCGTTGTTGATTAATTATTGAAATGTGTATAAAGCTCATGAATCGTGGTTACGAACTTTTCCCAACCATCAGAATCATTGAAAATTCAAGCACATTCAACCTAAATTCAAATGAGCGCAGAATTAGCAGTCGCCGTAAAGTACGCTCCAGATAGATGACTACATGAGATAAGGTAAACTTGAACGTAGGACGGTTATTTATGCTGCAGACAAGATATTTATGCTGTTTGATTTGACACCCTGCATAGCTGAACTTGATGGAAAATAAGAAGTGTCTTCTAAAGCGTATTTGCAGATATCAGCGGGCGTGTACATGACATATATAATGTCGAAGTAAATATTTGTTTGTGACTTTGATGTTTGTTTAAAATAAACACTTATTTTTGCCGTCAACTGAGTTCAGTCGACTTAAAATCATAAAAAATCTAGAATGCTTATTATTGCTTATACTGCAAAAAAAATTATAGAAATATTTGAAATGGTAGTAGGTAAAGTGGAGTAAAAGGTGTGGCTAGGTCATGATACCCACTCTAAATAATTCGACGTAGAAAACAGAAATGTGTTTAGTCGCATTTTGTATGTAAATGGTTATTTGAGATGAGCAAGATTGTCTCGAATGCTGAATCGTTTAAACGTTTAAATCAATCCGGCGCGAGTTGATGCGTATCAAATGTCTAGACGAATGCGTGTAACGCTCTGCGTGATCAAACGTTTGCGGGGATTACATTAGTTCCCCAGCATTTTTTGTTATTTCCCTATATACGTATCTTAATGGAAGAAGATGTATATGGCCGAAATTGTTTTTGTTCTTTAAAGCGACATCAGACGGTTATCATGTTTCTCGTTTGTATTAGGTTAATGTTGTCACCTTGTGTTGTTACAAATCTATAAATGTAGGTAGATGAATGTTAGCCTACCTAATCAATGGTATTTCCTAGTTAATGATATTATATTAAACTTGCCATAATTCTAGATTGTTTAAATACCACTGCTCCATACTCTTCTACAGCCAATTCTTCCGCATTTATCGTCTTTACCTATGTTAAGTTTGTATGAGTCACTGCAAGAAACTAGATGTGCAATAACGCGAGATATAATTTTAAGCTTCGATACACCAGCTGACATATCGAATCATTTGAATCATGTAATCGTATATCGCTTCTGACCCATTCTGATATGTTTTGAAATCGACACTAGCCGCAGCGCGCTTCGAAGCTCTAACCGCCGGAAACAGTGGTTTACACGTCATTTTATACACGCTATCTCGATTGATAAGTTTCCGGTTGTATTCAGATGCTATCTTCTTATTGAAGTTGTATGCTATCAATCAACTTTATATAGAATTCGACTATCCGGTTGTTTCTAATATTGAAATTTCCTGTCACAGACTTGGCTTACTTCGCAGCTTTTGGTTAGATGTAACTGCAATATGTCCCGTTTATAAATGGTACCGTCATACATTAGCAAAGCTTCCTTTACTCAGATTGACTCATTCGCAAAAATTCCTGTCCTATAACCAAGTTGTCAAGAAAAAAAAAACACTATTAATCGATACCATAACTATTTAAGACTTGACTAAAAAGAGCTCTTGAAATTGGCTTGATCAACAACTTACCAGAAATAAAGATTAAAAGATAGCCAAATTAATATAATGGTGAGTCCAAATATTGCGGCTGCGTTAGCTTCTCATTTTTAAATATCCACTTTACATAAGACAATTTTTATATAGTAAACTACCAATTTGTATATCGGACCTGACACTAAAAAGGTGGCCTGAGGCAGAAAGGCCTACACAACGAAATGATTGAATGGTATGGGTCGATTTGGTAGCGAGAATTCTACTTAGCTGTATCAGTATGGTTATATTAAATTCTTATATTAATAAGACTTGGATTTACCTATGACGTTCATGTAGAGCCGAGAGAGACACGTGTCAAAGTCTATTATTTGTTTTCAAAACAAAAGCAGATAATACCTGACGTTGCATAACTGACAGCAAAATGTGCAGTTGTTACTATGTTTATTGTAATTAACGTTGACAATTCGAGGCGGTAGGTCCATCTAATCTTCAAATTCTTTGTTGCTATGCTGTCCAACATCGTCTGTTTTAATTGTTACTTGTTCGATTATAAAACCTATCGGATAAGTCTTAAATCTGATTGCTATTAATAACTAAAGATTTAGAACTAACTGGCATAAATGTTATTTATTGTATCGCAAATAGAACAAAATTACTAATCGTTAAAACAATTTATCAACAGCCAGACATTGTCTTTCAACTGTCTGCTAGATGCAAATCTTATATCCATAGAAGAACAAGTTAGCTTTGAAATTGTTTAACTTAATCCATTAATCATTTCATCAGAGGTGTTGTTGACTGTCGAATACCTCGTCCAGTCTCGTTTTGTATTGGATTTCGGTCAATGTGTATGCATACGTTGACGTGTTACGATAGAATTGTCTTATCTTGGTTGCAATTTTTGCTGCTTTTTACGAGTTTTGGTTAATGTTGAGATATTTTGAGGTTATATTTGAAAGTCAACGGCTAATAATCTTATATTTTCTTTTATTTCTTTTGTTCATGAAATGAGTGCGTGTAAGTTTATAATGATTGCTAAAAAAACACGTTTGGCAACATTTCCATGACGCAAAATCTGGTGAGGACATTAAACATCGTCATTAACGGCCACCATAAAAGCAAATTATCAAGATACATTTAGAGCTATATTCGTAAATCTTATTCACGAGAGAGTCATTCTCATTGTGAAAGAATATCCAGAAATAATCTTAATTTTTATAGTTATTTTCATACCTGTTTTGAACAAAACGCACATAACTTTTAATGCGTCTCATATTACAATTTCAAATGCCTATAAAGTTAGTAATTTCCCATTTCGCGATCGTTGGTTAAAAGCTATCGATGGGTCTATAAACATTTTTTATTATATCTATGATGAATTTTATGATTACGACTCTTCGTTTTATCACTAGCATTTGTTGTAGCAGACAACTCTCGTTAAATTTATTCATGCTACGTTGCATTTGATGGAAATAAAAGTATAAGTGTTTTACAATTTTTATGTCCACTTCATTACTATGGGTCATTCAACATTTGACATATTACCGGCGAGTAAACCGGTCCCGGCTTTGTACAAATTTAGTTATTAGATTTATACATAAGTAATCATATCTCATGTAAATCTAGTGGAATGCTCCCCGTCTCCGAAGGTATTCGTGTCAGTATTTTGTCTACGATTGTGATCTATAACTCGATTTTATATTCAATGCAAGTGAACGGAAACATACCGATTCTCGAAATCGAAGGAACAAAATAATCAAATTCAATAAATTGAATCACTTCAATTTATAAGGCAAATGTGACCAATTTAACGGATCCAATTGAGAGTGTCCTCGATGATGATGATGTATGCAGTCACCCCGATGGTTCAGTTCACGATCGGTTTCCTGCGATCATTCAATTACGCGCAAGTTGTATGAGTGAATGCGGGCAGGCAATATATGCTCTTATACAAATCGCTAGGGGCCGAGATTACTGTAATTGATGTGACCGGTTGCTGTGCATCGTACTATATTCTAAGTTATAACTAAATTAGACGTTATTTTATAATATAGATAATAGCTACCTAATTTGATCTAAAATATAATAACTTGTGCATTATATTATAGCCTAATAATTGGGGTGTTAGGTTCTAAATATTGTTTATTTTTCTTTTCAATTTAAGTTAGTTGATAACCTTAGTTTAATATAGTTTATATCGTTATAACTAATCCAATTAAAAGATATGTAGTACAAATTAAAAATAATTGGGGAATAATAAAAAAACAATAAATTAACTTGCTGACTTACTAGCTCACTTGCAGAATTGCAGTCAATAAAATAAGGTCCAATGACTTCAGAAAATACAATTGTGATGTTAAAAATAATTTCGCTTTTTCAGATTTAACCAAAAAGACTCAATAAATATCAAAATTCTTGAAAAATATACATAATTTTGAAGTGATAATAGTTGTGTTTAATTCGTGTTGTTGGTTGCGCAGTTTCCTCTCTGTATAAATCTATGATGTATATTTGCCTGCGGGTGGTTTATCAATAAGTTCTAGTCTTGAGTTCATTTAGGGTTGCCGCTTCAAATCGCCACTATTCCACAGCTTGCTTTGTGTTCCGTTACTGCAAGACCTATTAAAAAATCGCCATTAAAAATGATTTTACTTGTTTAATTCTCCAAAGTTCTGGGCCAAGAAAATTATAATGAAAAGATATTTTACAGCTGGGATTTGTTGTGTGTTGTTAAATATTTAACTAGAATGTAAACTAGAGACTGTATTTTATTTATCTCTTTATATCTAAATAGAACAGGTAATTTTCTGTCAATCAAATATATGGTAACCCTATGTGGTACCTGTGCTGTAATGAAGTGTGCAACTCTGTTCACAGTCTTTGGCCACACTACATTTAATACTCGGACGGCTCGCATACTTGGCCATTTGTAACAGGAGCCAGAGTTCCACCTCGACACCAAACATAGAATTACGCTCGATACTGACAACCCATACTAAATTATTGCAATTTGTATGGATTTGCGTGGGACGATTTCGTGAGCTTGATTCATTACAGTTTCTGAACTAATTCTAAAGATTATAACGTCATGAATGCCATTCGCCATTCCTAACTTGTCGATTTAGTTTTATTAAAGGCTTTATTAGGCGTCGCAATCATTTATCAACTCGGCTGGAAATGTTATGATAATGAATATTACAATTTTTCAAATTAAGGAACTCGTTATGTCTAAGCAAACCTTAAGTTCACTTAGGAGCTTATGTTATTTATACAAAAAGATCAAGAAAAACACTCGCCTCGTGAATTTGAAAATCACATTCTCGTGTTTGGGCTTTAACGACCGAAGTGCTAACAAGTCCTGTGGAGCGTTTTTGCGCGTCTGCGAAAAGGAAACGACGATACATGTTATATATGTGTAAATATATTAAGGATACAAGAGTGGTGGCGCTGCGGGACGTGTATAAATCCAATACATCCATTGTCCTGTCGTGCGCGCACAAAAGTGCACTTTTGTTCAACTTCCAACCCGATTCAGAACAATGTCTTGTAGAGACGACAGCCTCCGATTAAACTTACTAGTTTTTATATCCAACTACTACTATTAACGTAAGCAGCACTAGAATACATTCTTCTACTTATAAGGGAATCAGAATAAATAGAATTGATTACAATCACAAAAAATGAATTGCTCCAGAGGATCCAGTAAATCGGTTTAAATTACGTTAAGCGATATTGAGTAATGAGAAGGAAAAACTTCAGCAACATAAAAACCGCTGTTCCACTAGTCCCTACCAGTTATCCCTCCCAGTGGGGACAAGTGGATTTTTTTTTCCACTCTTCCCTACCACACCGGCCCCAGTGGAAACAAGTGGAAAAGGAATGAATGTTGTATTTAGCGTGTATATTATTTGTTTGTTTATTGTTTCTAGTTGTAACATTTCCGTCGGTTAATAGCGTCTGCACACGCCACGCGATCCACTTGTTGAAAGCTCCATGGATTCGTGTTCCTTTGACCGCCTCGACACCGCATTAAACGCGAATGTTTTACAATCCCCCCAACTGCGGATTTTTTATTCTCCTGCGGCGTGAGAAGTGAGAATTTCGCGCTGACAATAAAAATAGAAAATTACACAGAAACATTTGTTCAAAAGAAACCTATATAATTTTGTAAGGTCTCGGCATGTCAATAAGTTTTAACACTAACAATAAAATTGTAAAAGGCTCCATAATCCGATTTGAATAATATTTCTTGATCGTAAACGAGCTCAGGCTCGTAACATTCGTGCACCAGGAACGTTTTATTACACGTTTCTTAATATTTTTATTGATAATCGTCTATAAATCACAATCTATAAATGCTGGGGCAGCGGTTCCGAGGTGCAATGTATCACACCCGAGAGTTCTTTTGTCGATATATCAGGCTAGTGAACGCTTATTAAAACCTCGCATCTCACGCACAGATCATAACACGCAGAGCCTTATGTATAAATGTTACTTAAAATATAGCTTTATAAAAGTACTGGGACGGAGATAGCTCTGAGCATATTGGGTATCTCAAAAGAGCGAGATTTATCCTTTCTGGGAACACAGCCGCGACCGAGCGGCCGACATGTGTGCGGAAATGTTCTGTTTACTTTCCGTTTTCGTATTCGGACACCGCCTTTTAAGTCTCTTGTTTATTGCGTTCTATGTACGGATAACAAGGGATTTTGTAACTCTACTATTTCTGGTAGACAATGAAATGGTATCTCTTAACTATCGGTGGGTGGAGGTTTGAATGCGAACGATGGCTTTCGTAACAATCCATTTCGGTGCAGCTCTATGACATATTTGTAGTGGCTTGCTTTGTACTAGATAGCCGGCGCGATCAGCGGAATAAAGTAAAACTACGTTTAATTTATTTTATATGGTAATACGGCACGCGGTCGGCAGCGGTTCAAAGCAAGCTCTTAATAAGGACGTGTCCCCTTAATTCTCGTCCGTGTGGTCACTAACATTCCTACAAGGGTTTGCTCTCTACATTTTTGTGAGCTCGATGTTCGTTTTTCTCGTCGACCATTTCCCACCTCGGTTTGTCGCCGAGAATTTAAACGAGCGTACCGATCTCAATCGTTGACCATTGGGACATGGTTTATTTGGTAGTCGTCGTGCGACGAAAATTACAAGCTTCAAGTGACAATTTAAAAAGCATTTCGCTATTCGCAATTGTTGCTCATTTTTGAACTTTAATTTTCCTCTTGACAAATTTAATGCTATTTTGGTTATTAAGCGGTTAATTTATCTTTAAGCCTTTGAGTGCCATGGGCGTCACTGGTGACCCCCAAACAATAGATTTTCTATTGTGTTTGGAATCTCGGCGTTCAACGTGTTAACAAAGAGTTTTTTGACCTATTAATATTTTTAAATAGTGGGAATGGGGATAATACTAAATTGTGCAGTACAATTTTGAAAATACACCTGTCTTCTCAAGATATTCATGAGCCGTATGTGAGTTCAGTCCATTGTATTAAATCTGGTTTATAAAAATATGTCCCTGCATTTGTTCTTATTTCATGCGGTCCATGGTGTGTCTTGTTTTGTTTTGTGTCGCGGGTATTGTGCGATGGACAGCGGATTAACAAGGGCGTCGGCGCCAGGGCGTGCGGCCGCGGCGGCGGCTGAATAGCAAATGCGACTTGGTGTGCGGCGACCATATCTAGATGCAAGTTGGAACTGCGTTCGCGCACCGCTCCCGTACAGATGCACCCGATTGGACGCATTAACATAGAACCGTGGTGCCCGTTTTTATAAATCCACGTATGCATTGTATAAGTACGGCTTCTTTGTAATTCATATTTTGTACTTGTTTAAGCTCGAGCTCGTATACATACGATATTATGTTCAAATTGAAAGTTAAACTTAGCGGGATTAAAGTTGTCTCCGGTGCCTTAATTGACACACGTAGAGCCTGCCTTCAAATTGTGTTCAAATATTGGTTGGGTGGACACGTAAAGCGCACAGCAAACATTGGTGGGTCGTTGTTTGTTGAGTCCAATGAGCCTAGACGCTGTGTTTGCGCGGGTTATCTCCACGTCGTACGTGGTCTTGTGACAGACGGGTTTACTCCATCCCGTGGCTTTTCTTTTGTCTTCCATATACGGTGCATAATCTAAACGTGAGATCGACCTCGTTGCTCGTTGACACGTCGGCGTCGCGGCCACTCAACGGCTCGTCGATCCTGTCTTAGTTGTTGAGACCACGTTTTGTTCATTTCGTGAATAAGTCATTATTATGTTTTGCTTATCTTACTTTTCGTATGATTGCTAACTGTATATCATGTACATTTAATTCCAAAGATTCTCAATGTCTGTGTACAGAGACTACCAAGTGTACAAATACATCTTTTGAGTTGTTCACCTATTTGAATATATGCATACTTTAATGTTTCAACTTGTTTGTAAAGCAATTACACATTTGACATTTGTATAGGTTAATTACTTTGAGCGGTACACAGAGGCGGATCCGTATATTATAAATCATAATTACTTAGGGTCGTAGGTAGAGGTGTTTCAGCTCTAGTACCTTCTGCATAAAGTAATATAATTATGTAGTAAAATAAATTATCAAGCACTTACATTATACAATTACATTATATGTAGATATTCTAATAAACATTGCAAATAATTACGTTAAACACAATTCCATTTTTAATTCCTTCACAGCAGCAGCAGCAGCATAGCAGATAGTCCGATGGCACGGCTATTAATTAGGTATATGTTTCCAAGACTAAATTAGGGCATGTCTAAGGTTTTTAAAGAGTTCGTTGTTTCAAGAAAGTTTCTTCTATCGTATACACTTGTAAAATGCTATGTTCCGTTTTATAGGATATATAAGATTTAAAGGATCTTATAGATATTATTTTGTGCGTGAGCACGTTAAGTGGATCTATGATGTATCTTGATGGTAGAAAAACTACATAATTGTAGAAAATTTAATATAAGTATTTTTCTTAGTGTAAGAATAAATAATGTTATTTAAAAACTTATAAAGTTATTTTGTTTTTTTCAGGTACGTATCTACGATAACCGCTGGCCATTATTTAAGGTATAACGACTTCCATTAAAAAATAATACCACATTAAAAGGTTACGCATAGTGTTACGGACTCGTTTCAATAAAGGCGTTCTGCGTTCGCTGTTCTTGATCTGTTAATTTATTAAATTATACAGTAATCGAGCTGTAAATTTGTTATAATACACCATTTATACTATTAACATAATTAGTTTGTAGCACGCCATTGTACCTAGTGTTCTAATGGCTTATGTTTGTGATGTCGTAAACAAGAGAGCGCGAGCTTATACCAAACAACGAATAGATTTAAAGAATTATTTAAACATTTTAATGAATTTTTGATGAAAAGCTTACACAAAGGATGATACGGGTCATAATTTTGCAATTACAAAAATGAAAACCATAAGTCATGCTGTAGTTCAATTTGATTTTGATATCTGAATTCACTTTAGTAGTTCGTAAATACTTTATACGAAAGATTAGATTAGATTTATGCCATAGATAGATAGGTATGAGTTTATTATTCAATGCATTTTCAAGCCAAATTAGGACCACATGATCTAGGATAACGATCACAAATCGTGTAAAGTAATGAGACTTTTTCTAACAGCTTATATCCAATAAAGGAAAAATAAAAATTCCTGTGCACCCAGTCCGTTTGCTTTTTACCTTAGAATGTTAAGACGGTGTGTGTATGTGCTAATTCGCGTTAATTGGCTGGAAGGCACGCGAGCTGGCCGGCAATTTATAGTTCATTCCGATTAAATTCAGTCAAAAGTAAATAGTGTTTACTACAATATTGCCTTCCGCTATTTCCGTTATTCGAAAATTTATCGAATTCGGTTTGAAATGGGGTTGCGATATTATGTATTCTTAATCCGTCACTACATGGAATAAAACCTAGGACCTCCTGCTCAGCAGTACTACACATGGCCGTTGCCCCACCGGGCGGTTAACTACCCTGTTGTAAAAAGTCACATTCATCCGTTGTTCCGTGAAAGAAGTATATACAACACCTTGGCATTTATATATTAGTAAGAATTGATTGCCGTATAATAAATAACAATCCAGTCAGTGTGAGATACCATGAGATACTTTAGAAAGGTGCACGTACACCGCGCCCGGGTCAGATGTCAATATTTGTTGTGGTCGGCCGCTAATTTGAATAGAC
This sequence comes from Laspeyria flexula, assembly GCA_905147015.1. Taxonomy (NCBI): domain Eukaryota; kingdom Metazoa; phylum Arthropoda; class Insecta; order Lepidoptera; family Erebidae; genus Laspeyria; species Laspeyria flexula. Next base: position 1,001,897 of record LR989964.1, on the reverse strand, counting down.
CACTGCACAAATGTAACATGAGGAGTGATTCGATGTGACTCTTACCACGGAGTCGGCTGCTCAACTAATATAGACTTTATAGTTTTTGACTTGATGGATAATAATTACTTACGTGATGTAATAAAATACGAGTATATAAATGCATTTGTGTCGCAGCGGCATTTTGTACGATTGCTTTACAAGAGGTATCGGGTTCGAAAAATACGGCATTGGATTTTTTTGTATGTTTTCAGTATATGCCCGGAGTCAGGGGAAATTTGTTTAGTTAGGCAGGCTAGCTCCCTATTACATGCACCAAACACTGTTGGCGAAATGAATTGTGGATGTTGTTTGTCTTTTGGGGAAAAGGGTGCAATGTTATGTTAGTATATAAATGTATGCAATGCAATAATGTATGCTAGTGTATCACACTTTAGTAAGTCAGGATTCTCAAAGTTGTCCGCGATGAAAAATTCATTTCCACATTAATAAATTCGCTCTGCAAATGTAAACTAAATTATTATTAAAATTAAATTTGGTTCTCACACTAAAATCAGCAAGTTTTGTGCCGTGCGAATGCGTGCACTTTTTTCGTTCAGCTCGCCTCATTAGAGGTGCCAGTCACATCGTAATTGTGTCCGGTTGGTCGATACTCGATACCGTTGCACTACGCAAATCACATTGTTTGCGACCTCGAGGTAAGTCGCCGCGTGGCCTCACTGCGTTTTTTGCAAGAAAATCCAATTGGAACTATCGAATCTTTAGTTGGATTGTTTAATTAGGGCTGTTGTTGCAGTTAAATGTTTATCACAATTCTTATTCTTTTTTGACGTGATAAGCTCAAGAAAAATTTATAGGAGCTGTCTTATGCTGTGCTTTCCATTACGTGGCCGCTACTCGAGAACCTTTTTGCCCCATTGGCCATCAGTTCTGCTAGCTATGTCGCCTGCCCACTGCCACTTTAGCGAGGATAGCAGGAAGCAAAAGCATAATATCGTCTTGAAGCATATTAAGTACAATAAGTAAAACTATCCTTATGATGTAATTTATCTACAGTGCGGTAACTAATGCCAGAATATTACCGAAAATATAATTTGGCAGAACGAATGACAACCCTGAGTACATATTATGTGGCTATAGAAACTTCAATTTCTATAGTGACAATGGAACAAAAAGTTAGTGGCTCTCTTGTAATTGATTGTGTTCCGAGCAGTGTATATTTGAATCTGATTAGTTTGCTGCTGAATACGGGGCGATAGGTCTCTTCGATAAGTGTTAGCAAAAAGACTAACAGACGCTCCCATTAAATGCCATCGCTGGAGGGCGACATTTGCTTAAATTAGTTTATCGTTGTCTGTTGTTTGCCTTTATAGAATATTACGTAGACTTTGAACCTTTTCAACACACTCACTCAGGATTTGTCAACCATGTAAATCTCACCGTTTAACAAAAAAGATAACTCGTTTCCCAAGATCCCCTTTGACTATTTTTTTTATAACAGCTGAGTTCCCGACAAAAGATATTCAAAAGTGATAAATTAACAAGCGCATAAGAAACAACTCAAGTTTTAATGAACATCAAACAATGCGAAAAATATGTAATGTTCTTACATTTCGTTCGCTGACAATATTTAACCCTTGAGAAGAGCTGGCAAGAAACTCAGGCCACTGTTTTAATCGCCAATTATTACAAAATTTCAAACAGTTACATCTTGAAATGTCATAGAATGGTACAGAAAATACCGACCTTAAATACTAGCCACAAAATAACACGGTCGCAGTAGGTGTCTACAATATTGTCGTACTTAGAAAGGCGTTCCGTGCAGTTCGTGTCTAACCACTCACGGAATTATTTCAGGCATTCGACCATTCGTACTTATGTATATAATCCTTCTTGTATTGTTTAACTGATTTGTAGATAAACTGACTGATACGAATACGACTGTATGAACTAGTTGCGAATAGACATGTTGATTTACTTTAATAATAATTAAGTTATTAGCCCCGGAGTCCATCGAAGCAGAGATGAGATTTGTAGTACAAACAATTAATATAATACATTCGGAAGTGATGACTCAAAAGTGCTTGTAGTTCGTCCATCGTATGTCTGTTTTTTGCACTGCAAAGGAGTTCTCAACGTGATTTTTTGGCCGGGGATCGACATTACCCCTCTCCTGTTTTTACTCTTACGAGTATATTCCGCTGAGTTTTCGTGGATCGTGCAGTCAAGTCCACGATCACAAGCTAACATTAATAACGACTTATAATTGCTCAATAATTTATTTGATGCAAGTACAAGTCATTTTATGACGATTAATCTTAGGAATTAATTGCTTTTTTACGATATTTCATTTGATAGTCTATTTGTTATTTTCTCGACTCAATTAGTGCCATTATTTTAACTGTTAATTAAAATTCCAGTTTACTAATAATGATTAGTTATTTATATTGGTCATTAGATTGCTGTGATTAGTGTTAGCTTGCTGTATCCGTTGTTTAACTTAAGCACTAAGTTATACTATCTCCAATCACTATTACCTTGTGCGCTCTACTTTTACATACAATTTATGATGTTTTGATTTTAAACAATTTCACCCATTGTTAACGAACGATGTCACCTGCCTTACCTGGATGATTTTTTAAAAGATTATTTAAGAAATTTCTCACAAAGTTTATTTTTCACTAGTGACATGTTCTAGATGAACCAAAGTATTGAAAATTAATAATTTATTACTTTACATAAAACCATAACAATATGTATATTGTGGATACTCCCAATTATTCAGTGAATCTAAATTGAAATAACCTAACCTGTAATCATTGAACTGTTAAATAATTAATAGTCGTTGTACAACACGTAGTACCGGTTGTAGGGTGTGGGCATGTTGTATGTGGCGGTTTCCCATCGATCATAGTGATTGTCTACCGTCGCAAATGTTACATTCGTAAAGCTTGACCTATTGATGTTATATTTGAGACTTGGGCCGCTGTGTCTGACAAACAATCAGTCACATTGTAGCAATGTGTTCTGCATGTTACTGTGTATCTAAAGAATTATCACGGCTAGCTAATTAAAAAGTATACGTGTTTGTTTTGGTTATTTTCTCACACTACTTCAAGGATTCCTTCGAAAAATTAAAGGGCTCTGAATACCTTAGTATTGTTGTTTGACGGATTTAGCAGTCATGATTAATGGCATTCCATGTTGAAGTTATTTTGTCTTAAAATTAAGACCAACATTGGTTACTTTCTGGTTCATCATCATCATCGGCAACCCATTAATGTCCCACTGCTGGGCTCGGGTCTCCCTTCCTCTAACTAGAGAGCTGAGAGGGAGTTTCTACTAAAGTTGGTTTAAGTTGTGCTAACTGGAAATAATTATTCCCTTAGGCATACCTTGCCCCTTTCATCTATTTAAAGCATTCAACTCTCAAAAATTTAGCTTCTTCGTCTGGTGTTAACAGTTCCATTTTAGATTTGGCTTTATACATCATCATCACCATATTAACCTTACGAGTTAGGACGTCCACTGACGGACATAGGCTTCCGCAAGAGATTTCCAATAGGGCCGGTTTTATGCGGCTTGCATCCATCTTTTTCTTGATTTGATTGGTTGGTATGTTGGAATTGTGGACTGTCTTAATGACATTTGGATGCACAGCGCTTGGATTAAGAAGGTTGTCTCTTCGAGTATTCTTTACTTTTTTTTTAGAGTTTTAACGAGTTTGGTAGGTAAACAATTATATATCATTCAGTTTCTCGTATCTTAAACACACGATAATCTTTATAATACCGCGTTCATTGGTAATATACTCAATCCCTATTATAGGTGTGGTAAGCTCAGAGGTGGGCGACAGAGCGTGTCATGATCGGCTGTGGCGATCTAGACCACAGCGCCTACCGTAGCCTGGCCCACTTCGTACGTTGAACCTGATGCGCTTCAATGGACTATGATTCGGTACTAGACGGGCAACAATGTAAAACTAGCGTTGAAAGTACTAGTGTTTGGTTTTGATTGTTTACCATAGTCTAGTAAATTAGCCTTACTACAACAATCTATCGGATACTCTTGTAAGTAATTCAGTATGAATCCATTCTATTTTTAGCGTTGGCACTTAATTCACTATTGAACAATTTGCTGTTGTTTTGTGAGTACATACATGTTCAAGAGTTTATCTGTGCTGCCTTGAAATTATAAGTAGATGACAATTTATATTGGATTGTGTTGGTACAGTTCTTGTCAGGTACCATAACAATGACTGAAAAAATTAAAACGCGAACCGTTTAACAGCGCGTAATTGAAAATCTTCAAAAACAACACATTTGCTCTATTTATAATATGCATATATCAAGAACAGTTCAAATACATAATAAAATGTAATTTACATTCACAATTACGGTGTATAATGTATTTTTTCCGCGAACATTATGTAATAAATTGACGAAAAGTTATTCATACACTTAGAGCAATAAATCATTGTATTGACGCTACACCGCATCTGTAGTTTCGACAGATTCCTCTATTTGAACTCTAAGTGACGTATATCAATTGTTAGCAATGATTTATATAAAATATTATACAGCAGGTGTAGTGTTGATGTGTCGAAAATGTAAACTAAGTGAAATAATAGTATCGTGTAATAGAGAAATTCATTCTACTCTACGCTCACATTGTTTATTTCTACGAGAGGTGTTTTACAATAGTTTTACCTACACAGTTTTTACATGCTGTAAAATGTAACTCTTTGGTGTGAAATACATTATTGCCTTTACTCAGAAAACATCGTAGCAATAAAAAGTAAGTTGACAAGGTTAGAATTAACTGCTCTCCTGTGGACTGTGGTACGTGTTCAAGGAATTCAGCCTTTGTTGTCGCTCCAACTAAACGAGCTACGGAATTCTTAAAACTTCCACAGAGGTGAGATCTTCAGGGTCATCGCTAGTTAACATCTTAACAACCAAACGTCTAGCTCTTGCAAATAATATAACTCCTCAAGTTTTTGTTCGTATCGTTATTATTATGATGCTGTTTCATAAAAAATAAGATTGTTGTACCAAAATCTCTTGCTGATGTCGATGTTTGTTCATTTCTATTAATTACTTGCAAATGAATCGAAAACGACAGTCATTATTTTATTTATAAATTGCCAGAATCGTTGTGACCCACATCGTCTGTTGTTATTGAAAATCGATTCGTTAGCATAGTTTTTTATTTTATTGTGTTTCTGTATTTGTCACGACCTCTAAAACATTCGTCGAGATCCAAGTCGCTCGTGCTCGCGCTTCCACTTTTTGTTCTCCGCTCCGTCGCGCCCGCGCGCCGTGCGCCGCGCCGCCATCGTTCCGAGAACTGTCGCTTTACAATAAAAAAAACACTTACCCGAATACTCAGTTGCGGTCGACAAAGGTGTGAATATAATTAATGGTTTATCAAAGGATCCGCCTTCTTACTAAACATGCCAGTTGCAACAATTTTGGACATGAGCTCATTTGAGGTTGACTCCCGAATTTTGATACCCCTTTTTTCTTTAGCGTCCGAAACATAACAGTCATTAGTCTTGCCGAATATTATTTTCTCCTACATCAATCAAGATACGGTACCGTCTCGAAATTTAATTGGACCGACTATAAATCTTGTGTATGAAAGAGTCTGATTTCATCGCTGCACATTGGTGCTGCGTGTGCTCTAACGACGTCATTAGTCGACACCTTGGATGCATAATTTTATAACTGTCACATTTGTCGCGGTTATCATCATATTTCTCGAGATAAACCGGCTATTTGTGTTTGCTTGTATCAACCGTCTCAAGTTGATGGAGATTAGCTTTAGTTACGTGTCGTTTGGACGTTTAAAGTTCTTAAATATGCGACAGCTTGGGATCGTAATGTGAAACTTTACTAATCTCGGCATCGCTATTTCTCTAAGAATTTTACATGCAGTTGCTTACCAGGAGATCGTATCAGTTTATTTTTAATACTGTCTTATTTAAGAGGTTAACATAATATAAAGTCTTGAATTTCAACAAATTACTTTGGTGCCTTAAAAAATGACGGGTGTGCATTTTGTACGTAATTTTAATGTTGCTAAGCGTGCTAAAGCGTACTTATATTTATGACAGAGACTGTTATTCAATGTGGTATCCTATCTCATATCTATTGGCAAAGCCACAACGAGACTGAAAATATATTAATGATAGTTGCATTACTCACATTGTAGGGCTAAGACACAAACTTATAAATAAACACGTACCTGATGGAAGCCGCGAAAAGTTTTTTTGCAAGTACTTACCTCTAGAGTAATCGTTAGTGCATTTGGAGAGTCTGACAAACAAATCATCATTACTTTCACTAATCGTTTCCTATTGTTGTAATCTTATTTATATAGCGACGTGCTTCCTCTCTACTTTCGCAATAGTTCAGCCAAGAATATTCTTAGCATTTATTTTATGTGTTTTAGTAAACAATGTCGCCGTCGTTACCAAGTGAACAGTATTGGCTGAATGGCTTCCAGTATCCGTTCAGGTTTCAAGTTAACCGTTTAGTTCTCATGTGACAATGAACGAGGTATTGTCCAAGCCGTACCTGGAACAAGTCCCAGGTCAATGGCTTTAGGTCTAATTACCGCGTTCATTACGAATTAGGTAATGGTGCTTTTGTGACTGTTCTCACTGATAACGATGTGACACTTGGCCGTTACGTTTTATGGGCAACCGTGTTATGGGCTTGTTGATTGTTTGTGGTTAAGGCTTGTTCCGCTGATGTTGTTAAGATACTAGGATTTTATTTAAGCGGTTGTATAGGCACCATGAACTTTTTAATTCAAGTGTGTGGATTCTGAATTTTGGTGACGTAGAGCTTCTGCTGTATAACAAGAATGCGGTTAATTGTTAAAATGTTTTCGGTCAATAAACGCTAAGCTGTTTTGGATTGGCTTGTCTTGTAATTAGCTTCTTATCTAAAAAAAAAAAGTTTGAAATTAGGTGAATTGTATCCTTATGTTTGGGAAGTTAGTGTACTATGAAGATTTGAGTGATGCATATATATGAAATTTACTTAAACTAAATTGAATACTAACAAATATTGGTTTTGAGGATAAAACTACAAGTTTTCATTATAGTCATAAGAAAGTTGTAAAATTGAAATTTGAATGTAGATATTTTATATAAGTAGCAATGCTATTTTCGAAGATTATCCATATAAATTTCTACATCCATATCCATAAACTTGGATGAGATATGAAACTACAATTATTTGATTTTTTACATCATATAACATAATCCTAGTATTAAAAAACATCCACGGTTGCCTTTTCACACAGCTTAGATTGTCCATTAATGTTCAACATCCTCTCTCATGCCTATTACAAAAGGCCATTATATTTGATATATATTTTATTTCATTTTATGTCGGTCATTAAAAGGAAGCTTTTATTTACGATTCGCAGCAGACTGTCCAACACAATGCATCTCAGGTACTACGCAGGTAGTGCTTTGTGTTTAACGAAGGTATCTACACCAGGCGGTTGGTGGACTATTGTCATTTGACGACACTATGTCTGGCAGATGCCTCCGACCATTGTACGAATGAGATTTTCTAAGAAACGTACACTTTTGTTGCTAGTTTATACCTGAGGGTATAGCTCGTAAAATAGATCCTTTTGAGAGAGTTTCTATAGGTTTTATGTGCTCGGTTGCGTTACACTCGTATTGTAGTTTTACAACCTGTGATGATTAGTTTGCTTGTTCGGATATTTCCAGTTGAAAGGGGCTAGATATTTTGACTACAATCGCAGGTGCAGGATGTAGGTTTTACTTAGAGCGATTGCAATTTCTTTTGAATAATAAATTTGGATGGGTAATTTATTCTCATAATAATCTTTTATTAAATCAACGGAAAGCCATTCATAAACTATATTAAGCAAGCAGAACAATAACAGTTTGTAATGAAAGTATTTCGCATAGGTACCGAGATGATCAAATAACAAAATAATAATTAAGTTATTGTCACATAAATATTTTTATTAAGCTAGCAATTAAAGCATATAAAAATCAATATAGAACATGAAATTGCAAAAAGTTACCTGTTTAAACCATGCCTATTATGAAAACGGCCGCAATAATTATAAAGATATGGTTAAACAATTGGCCAATACAGCTGTAAAACAAGATTGGTAGAATATAGTCAACTTTAATTAAGTTCGCGTTTTAAACTTACACAATTCTCTTATGGATATAAATTGTTAAAGCTGTTTTAGATAATATCTATAACTTATTTTGTAATCAATAATAATCGCTTTGTGGCTGCAGAATGCGGCCTTGATAAGGGAAACACGCGCCTGTTGCAAACCCGTAAGTTTCGTATTATGGCTTCTAAATAATTCTAAAGATGGTCACTAACATGTTTGGTATTGAATTGCCCTTTATCAATCTCTGATAAGGTTTTAATATGCTCCTTATTTGCGCGATGCCATAAATTGGTATACTCAAGAATGGTTTTGTGTTTAATGTTAAACTGTTGTGAGTGGGTTTCGTTGTTAGCGTAGCCATGGTCACCGGCTGTACCTAGCTAATAAGTACAAAAAATAATTCCTGTTTCGCGTGTCTTTCTACAAATATATAGAGGTAGGTGAGACACAATGTCGTCTATAAGCTGACTATTGTCGGTCATTTTCTCAATTTTCTCACTGCTAGGAACAAATCTCTCACTAAAAAACGATAAGAATCTACTGCATTTATTTTGTATTTGCCTCTTAGTATTTGTTTCCGTAGATATCAACGTATTTTTTAGATTAGATAAATTTACAATTAACGAATACAAAGTACACTCAGACTCAGAAAAGACCGTACAAATATTTGTCCGTGTTAGAACCCACAACTTTGTCTGACCAATAGATCAACGAGGCAGATTATTTGTAACTCTATATTGTATTAATAAGCCAAATAAACCTGATACAACATATAGCTAACGACATAAACTTAACGGACATAGGATGAAAACCAGACGGCATACCTGATCAGAAGAGAATACCTATATCGAGCGCATAGTTCTGCCGAGACGGCGAGGCGCGTGCACCTCTAAACATATGTACTATACCTATCTACTCTACCTACCTACTCGCCGTTGTACGTTGGCACCGGGCTGCGGATGTCGCCGCTTGTTATGTCTAGCTAGAACACCTGCACATTATGTACACCACATTTCAGAATGAAACGTACACCCTGATTACGTATCTAATTGTATAACAGGCACGCTGTTTACTTGAACGATATTATGAATTGACAGGCCGACTGTTTTTAAAGACATTTACTTGATTTAAAAATTATTGGATGAAAATTGTAACAATTATTATGATTGCATGTTTTATGGTTGCTGTGAAGTTAAACCGGGTGATTTATTTCATGTTTGTGTTACCTTTAGATAGTTCTGTAGTTCGTATGGGATACATACATATAGATCACGCCTTTTTCCCGACAGAGGGATAGGCGATTCTGACATACATCTCTCGCTTCTTCAACATTCATCAATCTTTTCATGATTTGTCCTTTCTTTAGAAACGTCCCCTATAATTATGGGATCATCATCAGCAACCCATTAATGTCCTACTGCTGGGCTCGGGTCTCCTCTCCCCCTTATTTACAGAGCTGAGAGGGTTTAGGCCATAGCCCATAATCCACGCACGCAATATAATATAACTAAGTTTAATGTTTACGGAAAATTTTGCATCTTATATTGCAATTCATTATTCATTTTATAACGATATGTCTCTTAAAAAAATATTTGCAGCATTTTATTGCAAAAAGTAGTGAAAGTAATCGGTTCAGTGACATTTAGAGTGGGGCGCGTCGAGCGCACATATTTGTTGAATTTAAATAGTGATTTTGTATAGTTGAAGTTTGTTTTAACTCAAAGTCACGTTTGCTAAGTTTATAGTCGATATGCACCTTACATATTTCAATTTATGAACTCGATATACGATACCAATAATGTTATTTATATTCAAAGTAACAGCCAGTCGATAAAAGCTTAGACCATATAAAATCCCATAACGTAGCTGCGACTTATTTAAATATATTGCGAGCTTTATGTGACGTTAAATTGCACCCTGGTGTGTGTTAAACACAGTAGAGTACTTCCTATGTGGTATAAATAACTTGGGAATAGTTACTGCGCCGTTTTGTGTTACTAAATAATAATAACACATAACTTATTTTAACATTACTAACATCTTTTTTCAAAAATAGTAAGCAAAGCTGGGCCCAAGTCCGTTGTATAACATGGCCCTGTTGCCTGTTGTTGCGTTGGCAACAAAAAGTTGTTATTTATATTAAATTATATTAGAAAAAATGAAGCAGCGTACTGTCTTACATTAGGTCTTATCAGAAATATTTTTCGGAGTAGGTATTAAGCTTCTGGTTAATATGACCATTTCTCGATTGAAAAACTTATAAATACAACCGTTTGCCAGCGAATCTATACGTATTCTCATACAAATATATCCGATGAACTATAGAATCAATAATATTGTGTTTGTTAGAAACTGTCCCACACGGACTAAAGTCGGTCAGCCGTCACTCCCATGGACTCCAACACGTTTGCTTTGAGTATTCCCACGTAAAAACGTATACTTTATCTATCTGTATTGCTAAACGCTTTTGATATTCACAGATGTGCCGAAGCTGTAGAACCATTCCGTAATGGTTTCTATGTCAAAATAACGAGACATTTAAATCGATGTACAAACGACGTAAATAAAATTTGCTATCAAAAATATATATTTTGATGATAAATAGTAATCGTCACTTACTTACGCCTAAAATAGAAAGCTTTTAAATCTTATACCAGTAAATTTTATAAAGCTGGTTTACAATAATGTACATAGTTGTTATTGGAACGTTGATCAAGAAAAATATGTTTGTGTTATGTAAATGTAGCCTGTTTATTGAGTAACGAAGGCTATTAAATATCCCGCTTCCTACTTACCCTTAAGAGCAGAGAAAACATGAATTAATATCATCAAACCTGGCAAACTCATATCACACGTAGGTTAAATGTCGAATTAACCCGACAGACTTATGCGACAGTCGCCAGTAACTATTAGATTAAAGGTATACTAAAGTCAGACTTAATGTCTGACCACGGTCAAAAGGGTCAATATTGATGCAAGGTAATTGAAAGAGGCTGGAATGTGATACCCGACGCGCTCTCGTATAATGTGCGGTCACTATGTACTACGTTTGCAAGCACGGCACCGTTAGCTTGACCGACAACCTAGCTTTATCTCTCGTATCTGATGGACTATGGTTTTCCATACTAGGGCTGATTAACAAGTAAATGTATATCTTATCTAGAAACCTAAGCAGGCTAAGCACACTTCAGGTATGTACTATGTACCTATTAAACTTAAACGTAAAGTTTAACTAATTGTGGACTTTTTGATGTAAGATCTCGTAATCACTAATAAAATAACATTATCACTAATAGATTCAAAGATAAAATTAATGCGTGTGCTATCAACAGTAGAATTTATAATTCACCGTTCAGGGTCTGATGATAAAAAAAAGGATAGGCAGGCAACAGAAATACTTTATTTCACGGTGTTTAAAAAGCCAACCCTGAGGGATGTAAGATTCAACTCCTGTAGCAGGGAATTTACCTCATCACGTCTCCGGTGGCTAAACTTGAGTATATTTGTTTCACAAATACGTAAATCATTTTGAATAATTAAAACCGTCGGAAACCATGACTGATTATTGACTACGCATCCACTTGTAAATAATTAGCCGATCGTATCTTTTCTACTATTTCCTTTTGCAGAACGACATTATATTTATTAAGATAAAAACTTCACACGCTATCATTATTGTGTATCCTGAGCTACATCTGAGTGGTTATTTTCTATGAAGTAACAACATGTCATTTTCTAAACGTCGTCGTAGCTGTCATTTGCGTGTAGCTTGGCACATTATGTTGCTCATTACGCGTTTATCTTGAGAGGGTCTAGTCGATTTCTATATCGCTGTTAATTGTTTGAAAATTTGAATATAGTAACATTTGACAACGATAAAGTCGAATGGCCGGATACCGAGTAAGACCCACTCATAGATAGCACACATGCAATTTTTGGCATGGCCATAAAGTTGTTTTTTTAGTAGCTAAATGCAGCGACAATATCTCTAAAACACGCGATTTTATTACTGCGATGGAACGCATAGAGTCTACAAAACTCAAAATCGCTGCTCGTCGATGTATAAAAGTAATGTGTGCCTGTGGGTAAATTTTTAATTAAAGATACAATAACTAATTATACAAAATGCACACATTCGAACTCTAGGAATATTTGATTTTGGCACACGGAATATAAAGTTTCGGGAACCAATGATCTTCGATAAATACATATTTCGGAAGCAAAGAAATATTATGTCATACTCATGACTCTCATGTGAAGTAATTTTCGTACTTCAGTTTCTGCCTACCCAATATCATCAATCCCCTTTAGGGATTATCTGATTCATTCTTTACGAGTATATAATATAGGCCTAGATAGAAACATGATTTTTGACATTTTACCGTCTAATTATAACGTAGAATCCGTTTCACAGGTATGTAATGAAAACTAATAAACGTTTTTAATGAGCTCATATCTAGGTGAGAATAACGACGAAGTAATCTAGCTCATAGGAACCTGTTGTCGATTAATATCTTAATGTCGATCCGATCCCACGCCAAGATTTGGTTCCTCAGGAAATTACATGACGGTCATTTTAAGGAGCATACTCATTATCTCGGACGGATTCGTCTTTCCTTCCGAAACGAGTAATGGATGTTCGATAGTTTCCGCTTACTGTGCAAGCAATAGTCATTTTAAATGGTTTGTTTATGAGAAAAATAGGATGGGTCCAAACATTTTGTGATCTCTCTTTCTTACATAGAGACGTCAACCAGGTGCCTCCGTCCTCCAATAGTTCACTTCAGCATAATGTATATTCTGCTTCTAAGTTATTGTCATCCGTGTAGTGACGGATTAAGAATACAAAATGTCACTACCCCGTCTCAACCCGTGGGTGTCGTAAAAGGCGACTAAGGGAGTAATCTTAAGCAGATAAGAGCACTGTAAGAAAAGGAAAATTCGAAACAAACCCTATACCAACCCGTCTGGCCAGCGTGGTACAGTAGGCTAAATTCCCTTCACATTCATTTTGGAGGAAACCCGTGCCCAGCAGTGGGACGTTTATGGGTTGAAATGATGAAGTTATTGTCATGACTTTTGGTCCATTATCATTAATTCATATTAAGAGTGGGTAAGAAGAAGACTGGATGAGTAAAGAGTGTTAGTTATGTACACACATAAATCAGGAACCGGCGGAAGCAGAGCTTGAATGACATCATCCGCTCTCGCTAATCAGTAGTACATCGCCGGATATCGATTCAAACTAATTAATGTACTACTTAACACATCCACCACACAGTGTTGACATCAATGTTGTATATTTGGGATCAATTTTATTAAATTCAACGACTAGTTTTGTTATCTATAAGTTTACCGGTAAAGTATTAGCATACTATTAATGTCCCAGAGCTGGGCAATGATCGCCTCTCTGACTAGAACGATCTGAGAGCGTATTTTTACCTGTTCGTACAGCATAACTTGAGCTTATTGACCCCTCACAACACTTGAATTGTTGAATAGGCAATTGGCTGTTTAAAGATTTTAGGTGGTGATTTCTAGTATATCTCGATTAGGGTGTTCTACTCTCTACATAGAACTTCTCCAAGAAGCATCTAACTCTTCCAATGTTATAGCTTATCTGTAATTAGTCCCATACTTTTTTACTTGTATGCATTGTACTTTTGCATTTTGTCGTGGTATGAGTTTTCTAAAGTAGTGACAAATATTTACGAAATTTGTCGGAGAATAATTTTGTAATACGTCACCAATTAATTGACCATAAAAATTGGCTATAGACAATAATTATAGTGAATGTTTTTAATGAGCGAGCAATTTTGTTACATGAAACAATTTGGCGCCGAGACGACTGCTAATGAACGCGTTGCGAAATTAATCTAATTGCAGCTTGATATCAAAATTAAAGGCGATATAAAAATAACTGTATCTCTACTCTATTATAAACAAAAAAATATAGTTATTGAAAATATTTTTTTAACCAAATATCTATATTCTTATCTCGTCCTCATAAAAAAAATCCATAGATACATTGTCTTTTAATTTCTATAAACAGCGAAGGTGATCTATAAGAGTAAGAGTTTACCTCGATTTTGATTGAGGTTCCTGATGGAGTAATTGAATTTCTAAATAATTATGTCTAAGTCTCTATCCTGATGTTCGCAACATAGTTGACACGATCCTTAACATATTAATATAATTGCGATACCACTTATCAGCAACACCTTGAATAGCTAATAAATAAAAATATATATTCTGTCCTAGTTCTGAAACATCATGTGAATCTAAGATAACATTATATTTATGACGTATGAAGGAAACCCAGTTAGATTTACGATGTCTGTTGCATGTTTATGTTATCTCGGAAGCAGTTAAAATTATCTATATATAAATTAGTCCCCGATATAAAGACGATAATAAATGTTGTAATAGATTTGAACGCAACTCCGTGTTATTTTATTGGTTGTGTTAAATTCCTGTGGGCGAAGTTGAGCTGCTATCCCCTCAAGGTTTTAAGCGCGTTTTCGATCCCGATGAATCTATTTTTCTATTCTCATATCAACAGACGAGGAAAGCTTTAGCCAAGTTTGTGCGAGACGAAGCGAGACGCAAAGCTCTGGATACCAAACAGTGCTTCTCCGCTTTTCAGATTTTTTAGCATGGAGTACCAAATACTGGTGGATTAATGTAAGCACAAATTACCTAGTTAAAAGTATATTGTATTTTTAGAATTTTACTATCTTGTTTTCTGTTTTCTACAAAACTTAAAATTCTGGTGACAGACGTGTTAAAAATGTTAAGAACAGAGGCAAATGTGAAGACATTTTATTTGTATAAACATTAGTACCTTGTCTAAAATGTAATAGCACGGTACGTTAGACGTGGTCATCGAATCGACACCCAGTTCACACTATTCGATCCAGTCACGATTGCTCATGATCCGGTCTGAATATTCAGGTGCTCTTGATAATATTTCTCAGAAACCAAACGTACTGATTTCGCATTAGTATGAAGCTTTTAAATGTCGGTGATCGAAATTAAAGCACGACTGTACGTACATTGTGGGGAATTAGTTGGTACTGGACAGTGGGCACAGGAAGACCCACTAATTTGTATTCTAACAATGTCGACCCAAGGGTCTCGTAGACACGAACTCCCGATGTTTGTAATAGAAGCCAATTTACATTTAAATTCAACTTCTTTTAAACGATCGGACGAGCGAATTGTCCGTAAATACTTATGCTAATTTATTTCACATTATTTTGTCAGACGACATTGTATCATCAATGAATTGAAGCGTTATATAGCGACACGTACATTGTAAATTTATTCAAATAAAAAAATCCACGTAGAGCAGTAGCCACTCAAATACTAAACATTTAATAGCGGGGACAACATTATCAAAATAATAAATATTTATATTGGCGATGCTACCGGGTCGCGAAATAAAAATAAGATTAGTCGTAAAGTGCGCAGTGGATACAGATTCTGAAAAGAATGGAACATAGCAAAGCAGAAAGGTCAACGCCAATAACGTTGGCTCGCGCATAGCTGTGGAAATTGGTACTGTAATGAGTGATGACGTAATACTGTACCCAAATGATCGACAGCCGGCCACAGTGTGGTAGTAAACATGCGTAAGCGTCATTCACAGACGCGGCCGGATATTGCACATGTGTGCGTGTGCGCTTATACGCACACACACTCACGTTGGTGCGTGCGCGTAGAGAAATTATGAAGTCATTTCTATATACTAAAAAGCTCGATTCCTATGTATTGTTTAAGAAATTTTGCTTTTAGTTTTATCCATTGTTTAATACTTATTTCTGTAATAATATATATATATACAGGGTGTATACGACGATACGACATTAAATGACAAGGTAGCCAGTGTTAACCCTTATAAACATATTCTAATATAAATTATTAAAAAAAAAAAAAAAAAAAAAAAAAAAAGCTGCACATTATTTAAAGTCGAAAAATTTAAGAATATAAAACTACACATTATTTTTCTATCATGTCGTTTTCGGCATGACGACGACAACTGTGCGGAACAGAGTAAGAGATAAGATAATATGAAAGAGTCAGAGATATTTAAATGAATTGAATGACGTAATGACAACATACGATCAACGTAAATACCTACAGGTTGTTTAAAACTGTGAACAACTGTGACATAAAGAAAGTACATTTGCGTCTAAACTATTGCAAATTTCTGTTTAATTTTTTTGGTATAGCCTTCTAACATCACATGCTACACGTGGTTTCATTTAATGTCGTATCGTCGTATACACCCTGTATAATACTACTTATATCCTCCGGTTATTCTAGTGTGTGTTATTGTATGAGTCCAATGTTACAGATGGAACTATAAAATTGTCTCTTTGATGTATTTGAACACACAATATATTGTTCATGTGGTTCTTAGTCTGTTTTTCATTTTAGCATTGGTATCTTCATACATAGCTATCGGTCCATTTGACAGTAAATGGTAACAGTCATTCTTTGGATTTAAAACGGTAGAAAGGCAAGCCGCAAATGAAACAACTATTGAGTCAAAAATATCCATATCACTTTCTGACCATACAGTCTGGTTGCAATATCATAGCGTGAAATTACTTACTCAAACATTGTACTTATTACAGAAAATCACACCATACGTAATACATACTAGTAATTCTCAAGTGCTTAAAATTCTGAATCAAAGTTGTCAAAATTCTATCCATCATAAGTTTTGTAGAAACCGCTCACTGATTCTAACTTCTTATTCATACTCACACTGGTACCTTAATAATTTATAAGCTTAATATTGAATCAGTTACAATTTATAAATGTTTTAAAATCTATTTCCCTCTGTCCAATAATATTAAGGTAATTTATTGCCGTTACAACGTCTACACCAATTAAAAACTTGAACAGTGTACATATATTAACTTGTTCGTATGTTTTCCCTTGACTTTATCTAAATATTGACTTCTCATTCATGCCACCATGATTTATTTATTCGATTACAGCTAACGATTACAAATGTCTTCTAAATTATTGCAACCAGAATTTGGAAATAACGCGGTTTTCGGGTTTCTGGCCACTGGGTGTGTGTCGAAAGTGACAGATAACTTCCGCTCATACCAAAATCGAATTATTATACGATATCGATTTGTTTATCAGATTAAAGCGAACTTTGCGTCAAATAAAACTAAATCAGATAAGGTAATGTTACTTCTATAATTAGTTATAATGAGAAGATTTGTTCTAAAGAAGCATACAGTTAGTAGCAATCGCGGTTACCGCCGCCAACTAGTCACCAGTGAAAAAAATTATGATCTTTAATACCTGTGGAGGTAGTATTTAGATGAATTGAAATTCTATTCTCATGCAAATATGTAAGAAGATTATGTCGTATTGAACCATTAATCTTATATATGTAAGTAGTTTTTAGAACATACGAGTAGGTATGTATAATATCTCGGGCTAATAGGATTTCTTTTTATTTTTAAAATCTGGTACAAAATGGCGCATCAGTTGGTAAACCTGTCATTATCGTCATATTGTGCAATATTTTATCATTTTCCTGAACAAAATTTATATATAATTCAAAGATTAAGTGTGTGTTAAGTGATGAAAAGATTAAGTTAAGCAGTGTACGTGTGGTACAATAAGCAAATGATCTGGTCGTCAACGATATTACTAATCTGACGAGTTGCGGCCGTTGCGGGTTATACGTACCTAGTTTTTTGTGTGGGTGTCAGTAATAATAATGATGGGAAAGCTCCCATATTATGGATTACATCCTTCAAGTTTGCAATAAATAATTATATAATATGTCAAAACTACAATATCTTTTTTAAACTATGACGGCGATGGTAAACGGTTACTGTAGCCTATAGACGCCTGCGACACCAGAGGCATGGGCGAATTGTCGACGCTTCAAATCCTTTGCCTTCAAAATGGGCTCTGGATATAAATAGTAAGAACACAATATGCATATCTTTGCGCAGTTCAAGTACATAGCTAAAGAAGTGATCAAAAAGAAAGTTCCATCTAATCCCGACTAGTCGCGACGTGTCTAAAAGTAAGAGGTCACAGAGTCACGACTAATAAAACTTGTTTCTTATATAGCAATTTAAAATCAAAACACCCAAGATTGGACAAATTAATGATCTGCCTTACATCGTCCAAGTCTAGTTTAAGTGGTCTTTGACTCCAAAAATTATATTGAGACGCATGTACTTCTGTTATATTTGTTAATAGCATTTTAGTCACGTTATTGTCGTTCGAAGTATCTTTTCTGTGATATTCCATGTATAAATTAGAGACTCGAGTACCGTATTACACGATTTTGAGGACCACCCACTCGAGTAATATTTGGAATGAACATCATTAGTCTGCTCATTGTATTATAATGTTGGAAAGTTCCACATTTATACCAGAATTTTGTCACGAAAACGGAGTTTTTGAGTTCTAATTAAAAAATTGTCTAATTCTCTGACAATTAGATTCTTCATATCGAACTACAATAGACATCGAGATCATTGAAGGAGCGTTATATTACCAACTGCAGAAGCTGCCGAGACTTACAGTTAGCCCATTAGTGTAGAATTATCCTTTCCTATGTCGAATTGAGAACCGCCTCCTTTTATGTAGTTTTTAAATATATAAAAAGGATACAGCTAGAATTATAAAATCGTATTGGGCAAGGCAGAAAAAGCAATTTAATTTCAATGCCAATTAGATAAAGATAAAATAAGTAACGAACTACTGACTATTAAAAATGATGAACGCAATTTGATTCAAGTCAATACGAATTTCTCCACTTATCGTTTTATGAATCAAGTTGTTTAAAAAATAAATTTATGCCAGATCTTTCTTTTGCTACATTAGATCTAGACAGTTATAGCTTTTGTAAGCTGTTGTCACTGCTAACACCTGCGCGCAATAAAAATGTCTAGAGTCGACTAAATGACTAATATCTACGTCTTGTAATAATGTTTTTGGAACAAGTTTGTCTCATTCGTAAAAACGCAAGATAATATTTTGATGATGTTTAATATAATTATAATGTGTTGTCACTTGTCACAAAAAATGCGGATAGTTTTAGCTAGCTACATTATACTGTATGTAAAATAATTTTTACTTTTCTATAAAAAGAAAAACGTTTTTCACTTCTTCATCATTGTGTATTTTCAGAGTAATATTTACAACTAATTGAGTGGCCACTCTCTTTATTTAAAACGTATAATTATGTACGCTTAAAACTATTGCTATAGCAAGATTATTAGTTAATCAAATACAATCAAAATAATTACACGAAATAATAATCGAATTCAATT
The DNA here is from genome assembly GCA_905147015.1 of Laspeyria flexula. Classification (NCBI taxonomy): domain Eukaryota; kingdom Metazoa; phylum Arthropoda; class Insecta; order Lepidoptera; family Erebidae; genus Laspeyria; species Laspeyria flexula. The sequence goes on along the minus strand of LR989964.1, from coordinate 982,407 downwards.
GGGTACTCAATAATAGTTTCTAGTTTGTCGACTAAAACAATCTAATCGCGTAATTAAAAGCATTTTAATGCATGCATCGTCGTTACCACATCTTTGAAACCGGCACACGGTGGCTTGCGGCTTGCAGACCAGTCTGGCCCGTTATAGACAAGTCAATGGGGCCCCATCAATGGACGCTGTTATTTGCATAAACATTCTATAGTAACATTATGATCACCGTTTCATTCATCTCGTGGAAAGTTCGTTATAGCTGTACATTTATTGGCTTCGTTTATTTATTTAACACGAGTGCTTTCTTGTGTTGGTATTGGATGTTTGAGGACTCTGCAACGTTTATGCAGCTATTATTGAAACTGGTATAAAGAAATAGTGGAATAGTAAAGCTAAAAAACGAAGTTATTGCAATACTCGTAATGATTGTGCGAAGAAGAGCGTTTTGTTTAGTAGTGGGTCGTCTGAAATTGCGTCAGCCTTATGTCAATACATTGGTCCGTTTAAAATATATGCATGTAACGTTAGCAATAAAAATACTCTTGTTAGATAGTGTATTTCGTTTACACAGAACAATAAAATTTACATCAAAGCGGTGCTGGATGGGAAAAATAAAATTTATTGCTTGTTTATACAAATAGGCGTATCCGAAAGCTTTGGCGTAATGCAATGGAGACATTACAATAACTCACAGCAAGAGCTTTAGCAACTTTTTTATTTATTTATTTAAAACTTTCAAGCACAATATATTATGGAGTATAGAGGTGGGCTAAATGCCAAAGGCATATTTTCTAAATGCTCTAGAATTTTTAAGTGAGGCGTTTTTTGCGCATTTGACATAAGAGGGAACACGGTGTTTTACAATTCCTCACAGGCCGCGTTCCCTATTTTTTGGAAATTTATAATATTCAGTTAATCTTAAATTTGTCTATCACGCCACCTGGAAGGTTGAAGAACTGGTTGTGGTTTATTCGCAACTTCTAATTTAATTATTCGTCAGGTGCGTCAAACCAATGTATTATCGATAGCTAATATTAATAATCGGCCATGTTGTATCATTGTAAAAAAATATTTGTCTTTGCATTGCGTTCTATTTGATTTATAGACAAACGGATGTTTTTATTACTATTTAATTAATTGGATCCCCCATTACGATGTTCTTCTAATTAGTTATGTTAATCAATGTCAAAGGTTTGTATAGGAACGCACAGAATGTGATTAGCTTGAATGGTGACAGAAGATTATATAAAATCCAATTCTAACTTTTGTATAATGTTTTTAAACTTTCGCCACTAGAATGCAGTCATCATTGTTTGTTTCTAAACGGAAACATGATGTAGACCTATTTAAAAATAATTTTATTGTTGTACTATTATATTATTATATTGTGACTATTTGTGACGATTTCAAATGATGCTATATACACAAACATTCGTATTAATAATTACAATCTTAATTTAAAAAATTAGTGTATGTAATAAATTGGTTTCTAGCTTTCGCCCGTGGCGTATGTCGGTAAAAAGCCTATGTCCTTCTCCAAGTCTTTGACTAGTCTATATAAAATTTCATTGAGATCGCATGAGCAGTTTCTTATATTACCCCTTATACTCACAAATATTAACTCTTTATAATATATCGTATAGATAAAATTTATAACAGATTTTATAACAGCGCTAATTTAGATTATGGACATTAAGTACCTAATCGTAATTTAGTGCAACAGTACAATTTTGTAATAAAATTTTCGATCCATTTGTTTTACTATTTGATAAATGTATTTCCTTTAGAAATTTTACTCGTGGCCAATTCTCATTAAATGTAGGCATAAACTGTTTATGGAAAAATAAATAACTGTTACATTTTTAATTTTCTCTATCAATCTTTATCTGCTTATTCCTATTCTGAAAGCTTTTGTTATCACTGGATACTTTACAATTGATTCATAACGGACAAACCCCAGAGCTATCTTTTATCTTATATTTAAACGATAATGACTGAGACGACACATCTATTATTACTATATTATTAATATCTTCACGAGTATGAACTTTGAAACTAATTAAAAAGTGCCACAGTGGGCCAATTGTTCCCGTAATAACCATCGCATTGAAGGGTTAACGATGCGTGTAACCTCACCTTATCATTTAAAGACGTATTTTTACTGGACGAATTAATTGCGGCTAACTTTTTGTCGAATTAGTGATCGATTGTTCGAGCAAAAACTTTCCAACTGCGAAGTTGGAAAGTTTTCATGACTTAAACCATTATAAAAGTGCTCAGCCCAATAAAAATGATAATATAATTCGTTGTATTTCCAATTAAAAGAATGTCTCCAGTTAACAATATGAAGCCAAAGGCGATTGTTAAAACTTTTTAAGTTCTTAGTGTAAACATCATATAACAGCGCGAACTTTAGGTATATGAGAAAACACATCGGGTGATATTTAACCATTGTAAAATTGATTTGTGAAATTACGTATATTTTGCTGCAAATTGTTTGCTATCTCTCAAACTGTCCACATCTCGGACGATGCCTTTTAAGTAAGTATAGTGCTTCGACTGAAAAAAGAATATAATATATAAACTTTTATAATTGTAAAATTGTCTTCAAATGATTTATAACTTATAAAATGCTTTTTAGATGTCGCTTTTTTATGAGTTTACAAATAGATTTAGTTAATTAATTACAGTGGCTTATCAAAACTAATTTTAATTAAATTTATAATTGTTTTGACAGGGTGAGGCGTTTTAGTATGATATATGAGGCGATTAATTATCATTGAAATTAAAGTAATTTGTAATCCTCAGGAGATTAAACATAAATAAAATCCTAAACATACTAATATTATAAATGCGAAACTATCTCTGGCTTGTCTGTAAAATACTATAGAATCTCAGAAGACTTAGAATATATTATACTTATAGAATAGGCATACTCCGATACTAATAAGAGTACTCAGAAAGTAGGTAGGTATATTAAACTAAATAAAATGGTGCAAGCTCTATACTATGATGGATGACCTATGCAAAGGCTCATCAATTTTATTACGTAATATTGTTCCATTAAATAAGGATTCAACTCTTGGCGGTGGAGCAATCGCTACTGTCATCTTTCCTGTCCTCTTCCTGCTTTCTGAACAGTTGATACGACTCTGCTCACCCTATTTAGAATAAATAAACTCCCAATTAAAATACATAGTCCCGTTAAAAGTCTCACTGATTTCTTAACATTTATATCGTATTATATATTTGTAACAATTTAGAAAATCAGCTTTCAATCGAGATAACGATCTGAATCGATACCTATAGAGAATAATGATTTTTACTCGTTACGAATTTAAATGAGGTAAGACGACTTTATCTTTCTATCGACGTTTGTGAGCGCTACACAATTTGACATTTGATAATAATACTAAATCCTTAATTCTAACTCAATATAACTGACGGGATTGTTGGAGAGTTGGTGGTCTGTCATCGGAATTAGGGTTGCTAAATATGAAAGCACAGAAATTTTTATACCAAGAATGCTGTACAACAATATTTAAGAGTTAGTAGTAGGTAGGTACATCCGTGTCATGCAGCCAAGAGCACTGCAAGAAAAGGAAAATTCGAAACAAAGACTATACCAACCCGTCTGGCCAGCGTGGTATAGCTGGCTCAATTCCCTTCACATTCTTTGGAGGAGACCCGTGCCCAGCAGTGGGACGTTTGTGGGTTGAAATGATGATGATGAGTAGGTACATCAATTTTATTTTATGTTACTATTCTTGCTTGAGTTATACCTCAAGAACAATATCCAATCTCATAGTCTTTATTTTTCCGAAGCCCAGATTTACACTCTAAACACTTGCTTTAAAATAAATCATTTATAAGTGAAGGATATTGTTATTATAAAATTTTGAAGCCTTACATTTAATTCGTACGTTGCTAACCCTAATTGTAACGTGTTGCGAAATTACGCCTTCAATAACACAAATTAGTTTTTTTGCACCACCAAATATCGAGCGTGCACCGATAAGTATTAATTATGTTACTCATAATTTGTATTCGTAATCACGCACGTAGGTATCCTAAATTAGGCACACCTTTAGCTGAATAATTAGATGTTTGAAAAGGCAATTTTTGAACACCTTTTGCTTACGAAAGTACTTCAAAAATCGTGGGCTACATACAGTCACGAGTACGTATTTGAATAGCTTTTGCATAGTTATATTTAAATTGACTTATTATTGGCAAAAACTATTTTTGTTTATGGCGCGGGACGTGGCCACCAGTTTCAATGGATATTTTTTGATAGAATGTACAAATTGATGCTGTATCCAAATACAGCTTATTTCGCAGTTTACCTTCTATCGCCCTTCTATTTGCCTTATAGTTCGGACCAAAAACACTTAAATAATTGTATCTGGCAATTCAATTGTCGAGGTTCGAGGCTTAATTTTTCTACTTGTAAAGGAATAGAACATTATTAAATATCATTTTGAAAGTCTTTCTTACTAAGTCGATTTTTAGAAGTCGGGGTGAAATTCGTACAAGAGTCGTTCTTTTCACTATACTAATTGTGATTTTTCAGTAAGTATTCGGTATATTTCGTTCTATCATCTTCAAAAAGTGTGAACCTCTCACTAGGGATTACTGACAGAGTGACAGCATCTATTGATCTATTGATGCTGTCACTTTGAATTGAATGTTTAAACATCTAAGCCGATCAGTATACATTCACATTTTTACAGCTTTGTTGGTTTTCCTCTGACATTGATGTATGATCGTTCCCCGTATAATGGTGTTAACTTAAGAAAAAGCTTGTAGACAAACGCGTCTGTATTAGCTTTATGCAGCTTTTTATCTGACGCCGTTATCCGGCATTGTCGGACGTTTTATTGGTGCAATCCGTCATGTCGACGGCTCGCCCCCGATCGTACCGGAGCATCGCTAATGGTTCTGTGGGCGAACACCAGCATCATTTCGCAATAATCATCAATTACCGCGGTAATTGGCCAGAGAACACACCTCGCACATAGCTCGGCTAATTACAGCTAGTGCTTTCTATACTAAAAGCAGCTAGTACCCCAAATATTCCGAAATTAGCTATCCATTACCTTTACATCGACATATTGTGAATATTTTCGTTGTTTGTTCCGATTTTATTAATTCTAAAAGCAGCCTGCTCAGTTCGTTAAAATCTCTCGTGTTTATGATTTAGGCTGATTGGAATTGGAATTGACTAAACATACATTAATTATACCTTGAGTCATTACTAGAGCGGTTATCCGCGCTTCTAGGGATGTTACTATCTGACTTCCATTAAGTTGTGTCATAGGTCTTACGCAGTCTTCTAAAGAAGGATTTAGCTGTTATTTAAGCAAGCTGTGCTTTATAGTTGTCTCGCAGGCTGGGTGCTGTTACTCAACAGTGATCGTAGAGGTTGTGTGGGCAGTGGTGACCTCTCGGCACGCGTGGGCGAAGCTTTCTACATAGTGCCGATACCGCTGATGCGCCACGGTTATCTAATTCATACGACCACGTTTATTTTATGGCGCTTTGTGATCAATGATTCCATATTCATTCATGCTCCAAACTTCTTCAACGCATTTCGCCTACGTCAATTTGAATTGATCCAATGTTGGGCGTGGGCCTCTTCGGAGCTTTAATAGTATATTGTTTGACTTTTTATGAAGAGTACTTTTTTATTACTTTCTTTACTAGGCATAGTTACATAACTTTATAAATATAAGTATAAAGTATTTATTTACATATAAATTAGTTTGAATTACAAAAATAGGTACCTACCTACAATTCATGGATATACACAAACTGCACCTAGGCTCACAACTGCCATCTGTATGTCACACAAATATGAATGATATTTCCATTGAAACCTAATCGTGTACATTTTGTCAGGCGCATACAGGAAACCTGTTTATCAGTGCAAGCAGGTTGCAAAGAGATCATAATGCTGAATAATTCAACATGGCTAAGCCGTAGACCGCCCACAATACTACGTGGTTTCCTTACTCCTAAACATGTTAAGGTACCTAATGTTGTTTATGTGAATGTTTCGCTTTTTATAATCATTAGTGTCAGTTACATTGGGCTAAAGTATAGAGACCGCAGCTGTCAGTGCGGTGTTTAGTTTCACGGAGAAAAAGTCGTCTCAGTTCACGAAATTGTTTTAGTTTTAATGTCAGGTTTTGGGGGTCTGTCAAAAATTAATAGTTCGGTTTTTATTTATGTATAGCTATATTTTAATAATTCTTTGTTTTCATATCCAAATCTCGTACTGTTAATAGTATGAAGCATATTTACAGACAAAACCTGATTTGACTTTCCCCAAAATCTGGAATCGCATGGAGATCACCGTCTGTTTTCTGTCATAGCATATTGAAAACCACAAATTCTATATTGTACTGCATCAATACCTGTCTGTCTCCTATTTAAGGTAGGCAAAGAAAAGGTAGCGGACCAATCGCTCCGATTCTAATATATCGTTCAATATCCTCAAACTATGTGTAAACAGCCACGAGTAATTTACATGACAATGATATTACGTGTTCTACTAGTTATCTAATATAATAATAATACGCAACTTTTAAACAGATTAGGTACGTCTCACACTTGACCAATTGATTTGTCCTTCGCCACGGATAGAACGCTCCTTTCTGGTGATAAAATATCGAATTACAAATTCGACCGTCGAAGTAAATGAAGTGTTTTAATGCGATCATATTACTTTACATATTCATATTACGTTGCGACCCACGCTGGATTAAAGGAATATTTTAAAACTTATTCCTTTATCTAGCTATGTATATACGTTGCTGGTAACTAATGCAACTAATTGATTTCACAAGCCGGTTAGTAAAATGTGAATATATGCTTTGTATTTCAGACTGACATCTTTGAAGTAGTTATCCGTATAGTGCTGGATTAAGAATACATAATATCACTACCTCATTTCAACTCGTGGGTGTCGTAAAATGCGACTATAAGATTAAATTAAGCAGACAAAAGAACTGCGAAAAAAGGAAAATTAGAAACCCTATACCAACCCGTCTGGCTAACGTGGTTCATCATCCTCATCATATCAGCCCAATGACGTCCACTGCTGAACATAGGCCTCACCTAATTTCCGCCACAACGAGCGATTTTGTGCCGCCCGCATCCAACGGCCACCCGCAACCCTTACCAGGTCGTCGGTCCATCTGGTGGGGGGCCGCCCTACGCTGCGCTTTCCAATACGTGGCCGCCACTCGAGAACTTTTTTGCCCCATCGGCCATCAAGTGGTGGCTAACGTGGTTAGTAGGCATAATTCCCTCCAACTTTCGGGAGAAACCCGTGCTCAGCAGTGGGCGGCTCATCGGTTTTAATGATGATGACTCTGAAGTAATTTCACTCTAATGCAAGTATCATTAAACTGAGCGCTAGGTTCAAATGCAGCCCTATAAGTAGCAGGTTATCAATGTCTAGGCGGCAGTGGCCACATATCATCAGGTGGGCCGTTAGGTCATATGCCACTACACCATCGACGCAGTCAATATACAAATTTAATGTTATTAGTTCAGAATGTTAATGCCCACCGAAATCGTCCAAGCTCGTTTATCGAACAAAAAAGAGAAATGCGTAAAATTTCATCAATTTATACTGCTATGTTACAAGAGCCATTATAGAAAATTATAATAGTAATGGGTGTCGTGTGTCAGACGCAGGCTCGACATTAATGTCGTATAATGTCGTATCCAGCGGTTATTGTCGCGGAAGTCGCCTACGCGTCGCGTCGCGATTGAAAAGTTCAACTCGAGAAGAACATTATGCGTTTACTTTGATTTACTTTGTTGATCCGTTTAACCTCTTAAACTTCTAAAATGTAATGTAATGTGTAAATAAATCTTCTAAATGATGATTTTGAAAACGCGGTGCATTCTGTTGTATTTGTTTTACAGCCAACTGAAGCTCGCAATTTTACTATGTAACATACAAATTCTAAACAGCGACTTTACGACTGTGACTTACTAAATACCTTCAATAGATAGACAGATCAATCAGTAACTGTCAAATAAATAAATAAATGTTAAAAGCTTTTATAAGCTCTGAGCTTTAATAAAAACGTTATTTAGCAGAAATACCATAAAGTGGATATGGTACTCATTATTGTAAAACAGTAGTGTGTAACGTGAGCATAATACGTGTTTGTCCTGTAGCGTACAGACAGGCATTGCTACAGTAAAACTATAAGTAACATAAAATATATATAACAAGAAAGGCCCTCGAGGTTACGCAAGTGGCCACACATCTCGACGCGCCCGCGCCGGTCAAAAGTTCGCCTGAACACCCACGCGAATACTGAACTCACTATTTATACCGATTTTGGATCGTCAACACGCCTCGTTACTCATTATTAATGGCCCTTTTATACAAAACTGTACACTTCACATTTATATTTCAAATTTGTATTAGTTATAGCGCAACAATACATGGTAGAAAGATTGTTCAAGTTGAATTGTTCATGTACCAAGACCTGAGTTGCGACAATTGTTATTTATCATCAGTAACTCTCACTCTAGGGAATAACCGTGTAGGCGATGCTTTACCTTGTTTTACTTCATTGATTTAATTGACGTATACGACAGATTTATTACCAAGTTTACGATCATAAAACGGGATTCAGTAACTGCACTTTTCGCTTATTAACATGTCAGTTTGTTTGACTTTGTTATCGATCAAGTGCGGTACTTAATCACGGCTTTATATTAGCTAACATTATTCAGTTCATTAGAGTTCAGTCAGCCAGTTGTCGAGACGAGATAGTCCAATAACTCTACTACCCCCGAGGCCATGTATCGCACTCAGCCCGACACGACTTTCACGCGGCTGTGGGCGTCACCTGTCGTGCCTTACCGTGTCCAACCTACAAGAGTACATACCACCACTGTTTAACATAATATATCTTAAACTCTAAGATATAAGAACGATATTAAAAGCATACAATACATTGTTAGCTTCGCCCACAACGCTCATTGGACTTAAGATCCAGCTCGTTTAAAAATTTCGCATTAATTTTGATTAGAATTTTATATGAAACGCTACATAACACAACAGCTTTCTAAAGACAACTCGTATAGTTGTAACTTGTCCCACTCTATGTATATTGTAAATATGAAAAAGATGTTATTGTAACCGTGGTGCTATTGTTCGCTAACATTTAAAGTATATGTTAACAGAAATCATCTAGTCATACAACATTGTCTGATTATATTGAATCGCTGCTCCATCCATATAGTGATGTAATGGTTCATTTGTTTAGTTTACATACTCGTTCAGCGTTCAGGTTCGCCTACATGCAGTTTTTGTTCCACCCATTAAACTTGATTGTCTGTTGTCAGTCGGACAAATACAAAGTTGCGACATTGACACAAGAGTGACGTTCAATCTGTGTTTATTTGTCCTAAGCTTCCATCGTCCAATTGTACGTTTCAATTCTTATCTTCAATACATCTCAACATTCATTGACAGTTCATTAATTACGTCTGTTACTGTCGAGACGATTTGTAATCGTTTGTTTTTCCCATTCAATCCGATTGTCGCCCCCGTAATCCGTTACGGTAATCTCTTGATAAGTTATTGTATCTAAGTAAATTACGTATCTTTTGTATTCTGATATCTGTTAGATACGGTATCTCCCAAAATGTAACTGCGTAGTTTGTGGGTATAGTCGTAAGGTAGCGTGTGCGCGGTTCGCCAGTAAGTACTCATATATCAACGTTTTTGTCGTCAATTTGCCATGCGCGACATGTCTCGCCGGTTGCACACTGCCGCCCCCGCTCCGCTGTATCAACACAACGAAATACAATTGTTTATCAACTTTTTAAAAATATATATTTATTCAGTTTTAGATACATATTTTTTACATTTTATACATATATATCGAGATTATGTATAAAATGTAGTATATATGTAAATGAAAGAGGCGCTCTTACTAACTAAACACATTATAATTAAAATTTAAACATTGTTTAATATAAAGTTTTACAAAACTCCAGTGAAATGAAACTCAACATTGTTATTCTCTATACACAATAGCTGTCTTTAAGTATCTCCTTAATTATGTGAATATGAAATTTAAAATCTTACAATACTATAAATTCCATATTGTTACATACAAAATACAAATATTTCCTCTTTATTTTATTAGTTGAGATGTTGATAGTCCAGACACATTGATAGCATTCTCTTCAAGCCGGTGATAACGGCCGCGCCCCTACAATTAAGATTGTCACGACGTGATTATAAGATTATATTACCTAAAAATGCGTTGTTTGATTTTGACATTTCATTAACTATCAAGAGTATGCTACTGAATTTGTTACGTGGATTTAGGACGCGCTATCGCCGAGGAATGTGTTAAACTGTTCTGTGAAAAGTTTACTCAATGGTATTTGTGGCTAATATCAGCAGCTGTTATCGCTCGACTCGAGTGTGTTGACAATTAAACGTGTATTTATATAATATGTTCTCCATTCACTACAAATAGTGGTGTACCAATATGTTGTTGTTTTGATAGATTCGTTATTAGAACGCGTCGTCTCTCGGCGGCAACTATCAGTGCGCGCTTACGCGTTGAACCTGTGCCCTCAGTTGCACAACTGTGACAAAAACACGGTTATTCACGCTTCTATTTTTGATCGTTTACATTCAGAAATAAGGTGTGAGATCCCGCAGCCTCGTCGTATGACATTTTTATTGGCTCTTTATAATATTTACGATATTGTTGCGGATATTTCGTAGCTGTGTCGTGTTGTACATGAGGTTGGCACTTCACTGGACGTATTTATGTTTATGTACAAATTAATGCAATATAGAGGTAAATTTTTTTTGATTTCTTCAAATATAGTTTTTCTTTTTGTTTTGTGTGGTAAAATGTACCTTGTGTTACGTAGAGTAACGGTCCGTGTGGGTCGCGCATACACATTACCTAGGTACTCGCGATCTGTGTGTGAGCATGAATATTCACTCAACATTGATCAACATGTAAATACAGTCACATAACTACCCGTGGCGTAAATTACTTATAAGTACTATAGTATTTAATTTAATAATAGGCGCATGGTTAGCTGCTGATTGTGAGCCAACAAGAAGTAAACTACTTATAATAATATGCTTCTTCTTGTCTCCTCCATTTCTAAAGTAAGGTATTCGGAAAACTGGTAATATGGTGGACTAATTAATGCATGTATTTTCGACTTCTACTTTAGATAGTACTTGGTAAAAAATCAAGTTATGTTAAGTTTAATTTATTTAGGTTTTGAAAACATATACTATCAAAAAAAGCTTCATTCACCAACTGTCTAAACGTCAGACAACTCAGACATCGTCAGTCTATACTCAGCCTTCAACTGACTGGAGTACGCAGTAATTTTGTCAGTGCGCACATAGATTTAGCGATCCTCGTAAATATAAATTGTCATTAGCATGTGAAAGATTTATATTTCATTCATCAATAAGTTATTTTGTACTTGACTAACTAATGTTTATTCTAATCGCTATAATTTAACTACGCAGTAGGAAATAAACTCATTGACTTGTCGCTTCGAGCAATTAACTAGTATTTTCATTGATGTCTATGCCATGCGAGTTCAAACGTCACGTACAGCGCGAATGGAAGAGATTTTACTGCTTATTAATAAACAACATAACATGGCGTATCTTTTTTTTTTGGGTTAGATAGATGCCATGAAAGCATTCTTTGCTACGTTGACCAGTAGGTATAATCTATCGTAGCGCCCACACATGCACTTGAATTACTTCTAGGGTATGTGGGTTTCCTCACGATGTTTCCTTCACCGTCAGCAGATGGTAAGTCACTTGACTAGAACTTATAAATACCACCAAGTGACACATTGGTACTGCCGGTCACTTGTTATGGCGTAACTTGTTGTTCCCGAAGGTGTGGCCAGAGTTGCAGGAGAAGTCCCAATGGTTCCATGTAATAGGGGGTGACTATTGCCATTAGTCGGCCATTTTCCAACTCCGGACGCTGGTTTTTGATATATACTTATTGAATTTTTGGAAGGAAAGCGGTTTTTGGCTATTATCACTGGCCACAAGTCAATAAAGCGTGGTGTTTGTCACGTATGTAGCTACTAACCGACCTAATTTCGATATGTCTCTATTTCTGCATCGACATTCGTTACCTATCTATCTATATTGTACCAAAATAACTATTGATTAGCTTTTTACGTTCATTATAATTTCCAGTGCGTAATACTTGTTTTTAAACGACTTCAAAAAAGGAGGAGGTTATATGTTCGACTGTATGTATTTTTTTTTTTTTTTATGTATGTTCATCGATTACTCGGAGATGCCTGAACCGATTTAAATAATTCTTTTTTTGTTTGAAAGGGTATACTTCCGAATTGGTCCCCTATTCATCACGTCAAGTTCTGATGATGGAATCTCAGGGAAATCGAAGGCAACCCTCAAATTTTATAGGCACATGTTACGTGTTTCATATATTTTTTAAAGTTATTCAAGTATTTACGTCTGATAGTCAACATCTCATGTTGATGAGCTGGTGATGGAAGGTATAACTCCTTAACTGTTAGGAGTTGGAGGATAATTCTTTCGACATTATAGGTTCTTGTAAACCAATAGTTGTATTCTTGTAGGTTATTTAGGTGAGCTGATACTGGAAGGTATAACTCCTTAACTATTAGGAGTTGGAGGATAATTCTTTCAATATTATAGGTACTTATAAACCTATAGTTGTATTCTTGTAGGTTATTCAGGTGAGCTGTCAGTGGAAGGTATAACTCCTTGACTCTTAGGAGTTGGAGGATAATTCTTTCGACATTATAGGTACTTATAAATCTATAGTTGTATTCTTGTAGGTTATTCAGGTGAGCTGTCACTGGAAGGTATAACTCCTTAAGTTTTAGGAGTTGGAGAATAATTCTTTCAACATTCTAGGTACTTATAAACCTATAGTTGTATTCTTGTAGGTTATTTAGGTGAGCTGTCACTGGAAGGGAAACTTCTTAATGTTTAGGAGTAAGAAGATGAGTTCTTTAAATATCACATCCATGTATAAACCTTAAGTTGTGTTATTTCAAGTGAGTCTGAGGTGAGAGCTCTTGATGGACGATAAAGTTGTATAATTCAAAGGAATTCTTAGATGACATTTTAAGTTTTCGATATAGTATCTAACCTGCATTGTATACCTATACTTGTTACCTGTCGCATTTTATAGGAAAAAAGAAAGACATAAAAAGCTGAGAGTTTTGAGATTCCTCTATTCTACAATCAGGTTGTGTTGTTAGAATATTTGAATAGACGTTCCCTTCTATCGAAGATTCTTTATTTCGGCTTTCCGTCTTAGTTTGCCAGCCAGTATTATTAAATGTGCTAGATAAAAAGTACACTAAAAATGGAAAAATAAACTATTTTTAACAAAAAAATATTAAAACGACTTCAAATCAGTACTAAAAAGCGAAAAATAAACTGAATTAGATATTTAATTCCAAGCTAAAAAATACCTACCTACCTGTTTAAAGTATAATACCCTATTACTAATCTGTTTGAAGTCGGTGCCAGCCTAATGAGGTTGTATCACTCAGTTTGAGCCGTCCACTAGGTACGATCACACGCAAGTGCGAGGTGGTGTGAAGTAGCGAGCAGTAACAGATGTACGTACTAAGTAGTACGTAGCTTAACAAACTCCTTAGGCTTGGCGCCGACTTCAAACAGATTAGTAATAGGGTATTATACTTTAAACAGGTAGGTAGGTATTTTTTAGCTTGGAATTAAATATCTAATTCAGTTTATTTTTCGCTTTTTAGTACTGATTTGAAGTCGTTTTAATATTTTTTTGTTAAAAATAGTTTATTGTTTATGTGACATAGTGAGTATCATGTAAAAATTATCTTATCTAGTGGTATAAAAATAAATAGTATTTACGCTATCATGTTGTTTAAAACTAGATCTAAAACGTATGTGAATATTTCATGGTATCCTAATACCAACTGATAATAGATTGGAATTTCATTCTTGCCAGTTCTTTTCATTGCTTCGGCTTGTCAGCGAACGGAGAATTGGCTGACACATTTTTTTCGGATCACTAATTACATTCGTAACTTAAAGCTTTCTTATGAGTTACGTTGCGTAACCTGGATGAATAAAATAATAAGCTTAGGGCTTGAGTTTTAATATTATTTGAGTATTATAATTTAACGTTAAATTAACACATTTTGACACTGCTCACGTTAATTTCGCACCTTATCTCAGCATGCAGGTTATTAAACCCGCAGTTGTCAATGATAAAGTACATACACACAGTAATTCTCACGTCAGGTAACAAGATAACACTTCACACTGGTTTATTTTTTGTAAATATTGATTTTATGCTATCAGACATTGAGCAAGTACCTGCTAGGTTTTCGACCGGTGAAAAATTTAAGATGCGCAAAGAGCTATGTTATATTGAGTCCAGGCGGAATTTAGTCAGAATATATCATATATATATCAAAATAGCGCCAAAGAGTTATGACATTTTGAGATATCACTACATAGCATCACGCCTTTTTCCCCGAAGGGGTAGGCAGAGGTGTTTCACACCCACATTTCGCCAGCTATGTTTGGTCCCATGAAATACTCGCGATTAAATTTCGTCTGGACTCTACAAAATATGTCCAGTAAGTGCCAATGGGCGCGATCCCCATAACCCCATATTACATGGGAGAAAAAATACTTACCGAAATGTGGGTGTGATGTATTTAGCTAAAATGTCATTCGACGCAATAGGGGCTCCTATATCAAAACAAGTAACACTTTAGAAACAGAGGCATATAATATCACCATTATGTTAATGATGACAAAAAAATCATTAAGGCTTTGTTGAAATGGAGAAAATATGCATATTTAGAATTCCTCCGTGTCTTGTGTTTGTTAGCCAACACAATTCCGTAAATCTACTGAATATGGTGATCAACATGCTAATTAAAACTTTACTACTTCTCTTCCGCTATTTCCACCCACATTTTATCGTTAATTAATTTGTTTGGGACATTTCTATACCTTTATATAAATATCCAAGTACCTGATTTTAAAAATCTAGAGTAATTTGTAAAATAATAAACAAGCCTCATAATGATTGTTACTAGTCAGATGTGCGACACGCGCACGCGCAAATAATTATTGTCCTTGTCGAGCTCTTATCGCGCAAATAGGCCGCAACGCTAGCAGGTGATGCTCTAACACGACGGCCTCGTGAAATATGTCCACCGTAAACATAAAAACAAAACGATTAGGTAAACGCGGCCTCGTCCCCGCGCCCCAAGATTAAGGGTGTGTAAAAACTATTACGTAACCTGCGTTTAAACCCGATACTCCTTAATCCCTAACTCACAAAAAATAGTGACGGGATCCTGTTTGGAAAGAGCCAGGAGATGTGCGGTGCGGGAGGGGAGCGAGAGCGCGCGGCACCTCCAAGGCGCGCCACTCTGCCGCCGAATAAATTACGTTCTTTGGCCCGTATCACGCGCCGCGCGCCCCGCGCATGCCCCTCGGGACCTTATCGATCGAGTTGGATAATCCTAGAGGTCGCTAGATCGCCGGCGCCTGCGCGCTGTGCGATGATGACCTCTCGCCCTGTAGAGCATGATCGGAAACGAATGCCATTTGCAATAGTCACGACAGAATGATTTGCCAGATAGCCGGAGGCGTAGCTCGCTAGCACGATACTGTTTGTTTTAATTACAGTTTTGATATTCATCATCACTATCTGTCCAATCTTATTACATCTTGCTTTTCTCCTTAGGTGATGCTTATCGTTTAATCCAATTCCGTCGGTGGAACGGCATTCGAGTTTATTCATATCTAAAACAAGATTGAATGCGATCCGCCGTTCTACATTGAAATTTTCTTGATCGATAGCCCTTTTACTGATATCTTTAACAAATCGATTTATAACATCGCTTGCAGTTGCAGCACTCGCATCGATCGATTCGTTCTCGTATACATTAACCGATACGAGAAACATCTGCGTCGTTTGCCAAATCTAAGCAACAAGTTTTGCACGTGTGCAGACAGACTCGGTGACCTATTCGCACTATCTCTTCAATCATTGCTTAGCGCTGTGTAAAACATCGTGAAAGTAGTTTTCTACCGATGCATGATTTATGTACTTAATGTCGTAGCTGTTGATGAGGATCTGATGGCGTGTTTGTGACACATCAGGAAATTTCCCACGGGAAACATCATACGAATCGCACGATAATACACTGTAGCTCTGTCACACAGATTTGACAGGCTGTATTTAATAATATATCAGGCGGACCGTACCTACGTCTTTTTGCCACCGTCGTGGTATAAAAAAAAAATAAAAAAATAAATATGGATTCAAAATATTGATATGAGTGATGATCCCACATACCATACGTCTTGACGACAGCAAATTATAGTTTGATTGCTTATTTTTTTTATTTTTTTTTCTCATATCCAAATTTTATTGAATTTTAATTAGTATGGTGTTTTGATTCTGTACCTTTCTATGATGTTTCAAACTGTAACCCATTGAAATTGTAACTACTATGGCGATTAAAAAGAGTGGCCTGAGTTTCTTGCCAAGTTCTTCTCAGAGCTCAACCTTGTCAATGAACTGGCCGTAGGCAAATTTGCTGACACCTTTATTTTTTGGCTTTGTGTGACGTATGTGATCAAAATGTAATAAAAAGATTTGACTTTGACGAAAATATGCCTTCATACTCCTAATCGCGGTCCTTATTAGGCTAATAGCGGCGATTATTTGCAAATTGGTGTCACACATGGACAAGGGAACAATAGTGTCGTTTCTTTACGTGTGTAATTTGAATTCATAACAGTAATTTGCAAACAATTTGGCAATCGACACGTGCCCGATGTTTCACACTGTCACTGCTGTCACATTGCGAGTTGCTCGCGCTTTAAATGCGTTAATATAGTTAGTAGATCAATTAGTCGTGATGTATCGAGCTCATGAACCGTGCCTCATGTAGGCATGCCGGAGAAATCGCGCGCTGCTCCTGCAAGTAAAACAATACCGGTACAGACCAAATTTGAAGATAACACAAACACTAACAACAGATATAAGTTAATGCTATTGTTGTCACGCATGATCTACATCAAAACGATGCTGAAGGAAAGATGCACCAAAACAAATAGGTCGTTAAAGCAACGCCTTGATAGTGTTCCGATTAGTAAGCTCAGTAAGGTTTTATTGTGTAAGCCGCTAATAACATGTGGAAGTCAGAGGATTAATGCTGCTCGTAAACTATAAAAAGCATCCGCTTCTGTCAGATGTTGGATCACGAGAACTGCTACTAAATTTATGACGTTTGCTAAATTTATGTTTTTTTTTTCTTCATTCGAAACGATAAGCTCTACACAAGGAACTTGTTATTCTTGAACTATTTTATCTGTATCATTATTTTAATTTGTATTATTCCCAAAAATGTTATAAAGACTCGCTTGTACAGTTTCAACAGTTCTTTGTTTTACATATTTGGTGGGTCAATGATTTCCTCATTTTCAACAATAAGTTTATTATTGTTGTTTAATTTAATACACTTAGTAGTTGTGGAGTGGTACAGTTAATATGTTTACAAGTAGATCATAATAAACAGTTGGCGTCAATGAATCGCATCGCGCGCCGCATTTGTGTGTCTGTGATGAGTGTTGCGTGATCGCGGCTCGGTGCTCGCGTTATCTCGCCGGAGCCATGTGGAGGCTGCAGCGCTGCGCTGCATAGTGCACGGGGGGCGCGGCGCGGGGCCTCCGCCCCAGGGGGACGCCGCGCGGTCCGCCCGCTAGTCCGGCACTCGCGCCGTGGGCGTCGCTCGAGCGACACATACACGTACCGTCACTCCCGCTCAGTGTTTTGGTGCGATCGGTCGTGTATCGCGCGCGAACCATAACGTCTCCCGTGAGACAGCGTGCAGTGTAACTCGCTACATATTTATAATCTCGGTGGTGTAAAAATAAAGCCGGCGACAGACGGCGGCATCCCAAGTTATATTTAAATGATAGCGCGGACGCGGGGCCGGGCTCGCCTCCAACGCTCTCCGACAGAGGCATGAGACGAAGTACGTGTATCACCTTAGTCCGACACCTAAACCAGATCACAAATCTAAGCTACGCTTGATGTCTGCAGCTGTCAGTATTGTGTTTCCTCGCAAGTGTTCCAAGGTTGTCAGCGTGCGCCTGAAGACAGCTCTCCCGTGCATCTGTTGGTTCCACACTATTTAGTGTTTACGTTTCGACTCAAAGTTGTGATTTAGACAAGTCTCAGTTTCCGCTCCGGAACGGATTGTATGAGTTAAGGATGTGAGGTTGAATCATTCATAGTTCCTGTCTTTGTTGTATTTATAATTTCCATCGATCCATCGATGTTCATACCTGGTCGTAAGTAAACTGTTGTATTGATGTGTTCATCAACGTAAATACTATCTATGAGTCTATTTGAGAACGCGGTAATATTGTAATGTTTGCGTAAGTCATTCACGAACAAGTTGATTCACAGTCAATACGATGTTGCCTCTAGTATGTACCTATAAATGAGCTCAGGTCTCAGTGTCAGATTTCTTTACTAGTTCCAACTGTTCCAAGCCAACAACATGATTAATCGCAACTTTATTGCTTCCGATTTATGTTAATAACTGTCCGTGGAATGCATACTAAACTTGATCACTTGTGTTATGTTCAACTTTATATATTTCTCTCTTGATTGACAGTGTGGCTTCATTACTACTGAAGTTTAATCACAATGTTGAATTGAAACTTTTCTTTGTCGATTAGTTGCCTCCATCCAAGGAAGTAATCACACTATGTACCGCCGAGTACTCGTATGTCTCTAAATTGGGATTATCTTGCGAAGTGCATAACTTACTTTTACCTGCTTTTATTGTGCTGAGGGCGTTGTATCCCTTGGAGCGCGACGGGTGTCGACCGAGACGTTACCTGCTGTTCATTGCAAAAAATGTGTGCTCCACCATGATCCATCATGAATGTATAATCAAATTAATATTTATATTTCTGTCTATAAAATTCTAACTAATTTGTTACCATGCCAACTGCAATGTATTATTATTCAAAACATGAATCTCTGCGATGGCTTGGTCATTATTCTGATCGGTATCTTTAGCAAAGTAGAATCGTTTGCATTTAACAGGGATATTGAATATACTACATATTACATTGTACATATTGTAATTCTACATTATTTAATCATATTCGTATACCTACTTAATACAAATAAAATGAAACTTAATATTCATACAGAATGTGCTAAAATATTGATTTATCAAAAATATTGTATATTTTTGGGAGTGTACCAATCGATAACTCGATACAAACTAGTTGATCCAGATTTTAATGAATACTTAAGTATCGAATATCAAACACCTGCGGCCAAATGCTATTAGTATTTGAAACGAATTAATGGAACTACTAATGGCTTGGAGTCATGAGAACGAACGTCAACTAGAATCGTTTATAGATTCGCTCACTGAATATTTACAGCTTTTGAACTATCTAGAAACTTTTCTAATGGTAATGGTACAGAAACGTCTGCTTAAAGGCTTTATAGCCTAGTGTATGCTGGGCCTTATACTATATCTTGTGTGATGTTAAAACAGTATATACGAGTAATTCGGTTACATTACCATCCTCGTTCCAGTACAGAGGGTTTCTTAGTATTAAATCCGGAGAAACCGATCGATTCATCAATGTCATATAAATACAGTTAATTATTATCAGCTGTTTTATAGAACACGTAATATACTTGAAGATATTGGATATTAATCTGTTTTAAGATCATTTATATTTATTTGATTAATGGATTTATTTGCCCCGCAGGTTTTTTTTATTGCCTGAAGTGGTTAATGCTACTTTCTTACTGGTTTAAAATTTTGCAGTAAGGAATCTGCAAAATTTTATCGTAACGATATTCACTGCGAAATTGATTATCGCGAAACAAAGTATATTCTAACTTTCTTGCTAGTCTTTTAATGTTTTCGCATCCAATCTATTCAACAATAGTGACTTGATTGAAACAAAAACGTGTTTACTTGATAGAATCAAAGCTGTTTACAGGAAGTAAACGCCATAAAGTCAAAGCATCAATGCCTGTTGACGCGTGGACTCATTACCCGTGACAGTTGTGATCTTTGTTTAGACGCCGATCTAGTAATTGATTGTTACTTGGCTGAAAACTGGAGTAAGAAATGTAGGAAATGAACTCAGGCGTACGGTCCAATTGTTGTGTTAGAAGGAAGTTATTGCAGTCAATTGCTTCTTCAAGTATTCTTTTTAAACGACTTCAAAAAAGGAGGAGGTAATATGTTCGACTGTATGTATTTTTTTTTTTTTTTATGTATGTTCAACGATTACTCGGAGATGCCTGAACCGATTTAAAAAATTCTTTTTTTGTTTGAAAGGGTATACTTCCGAATTGGTCCCCTATTCATCACGTCAAGTTCTGATGATGGAATCTCAGGGAAATCGAAGGCAACCCTCAAATTTTATAGGCACATGTTACGTTTTTCATATATTTTTTAAAGTTATTCAAGTATTTACGTCTGATAGTCAACATCTCATGTTGATGAGCTGGTGATGGAAGGTATAACTTCTTAACTATTAGGAGTTGGAGGATAATTCTTTCAATATTAAAGGTACTTATAAACCTGTAGTTGTATTCTTGTAGGTTATTCAGGTGAGCTGTCAGTGGAAGGTATAACTCCTTAACTTTTAGGAGTTGGAGGATAATTCTTTCAACATTATAAGTACTTATAAACCTATAGTTGTATTCTTGTAGGTTATTTAGGTGAGCTGTCACTGGAAGGGAAACTTCTTAATGTTTAGGAGTAAGAAGATGATTTCTTTAAATATGACATCCATGTATAAACCTTAAGTTGTGTTATTTCAAGTGTCTGAGGTGAGAGCTCTTGATGGAAGATAAAGTTGTATAATTCAAAGGAATTCTTAGATGATATTTTAAGTTTTCGATATAGTATCTAACCTGCATTGTATACCTATACTTGTTACTTGTCGAATTTTATAGGAAAAAAGAAAGACATAAAAAGCTGAGAGTTTTGAGATTCCTCTATTCTACAATCAGGTTGTGTTGTTAAAATATTTAAATAGACGTTCCCTTCTATCGAAGATTCTTTATTTCGGTTTTCCGTCTTAGTTTGCCAGCCAGTATTATTAAATCTGCTAGATAAAAAGTACACTAAAAATGGAAAAATAAACTATTTTTAACAAAAAAATATTAAAACGACTTCAAATCAGTACTAAAAAGCGAAAAATAAACTGAATTAGATATTTAATTCCAAGCTAAAAAATACCTACCTACCTGTTTAAAGTATAATACTCTATTACTAAGCTGTTTGAAGTCGGTGCCAGCCTAATGAGGTTATATCACTCAGTTTGAGCCGTCCACTAGGTACACGCAAGTGCGAGGTGGTGTGAAGTAGCGAGCGGTAACAGATGTACGTACTAAGTAGTACGTAGCTTAACAAACTCTTTAGGCTTGGCACCGACTTCAAACAGGTTAGTAATAGAGTATTATACTTTAAACAGGTAGGTAGGTATTTTTTAGCTTGGAATTAAATATCTAATTCAGTTTATTTTTCGCTTTTTAGTACTGATTTGAAGTCGTTTTAATATTTTTTTGTTAAAAATAGTTTATTTACATTTTGTTATATTCCTTCCTTTTAGACTGCGATGTTTTTCTTCCTAATAAACTTGAAGCCCATATAATTATGTATCCTTACATAGTATAAAATAAAGTCGCTGCCCTCTGTATGTAAGAGATCTTAGATCTAGATTAGTTTTGCAAGTTTGAGAAACTTGCAAAACGGATTTTGATGATTTTCAGTAATAAAATTACCTATATCATTTTGTTACCTACATAACACGTGCCGCGGGCTAAAGCTGGTACTTTATTAAGTATATACTCATACACTAACATTAATATCGTTGTCGTACGCGACTGTGAAGACTTGTAACCAAATGTTTTAGTTCCGATATAAGTTTTAGGAACGATGGATCAATGTCATGTTGTTCGTTGAACATAGCCATTGATGTGTATCCGATAATGTTACTTTATGGCGATGTAGGCAATACAAAGTATCGATTTTATAGTTCCAGTTAATAATTACTTTCGTTACTGTCGTCGTCATAAGCCAGGCTATGTGATCCCAAATCAAAATTATGTCTTATGTTCAGCGTTTGAAAATTTGAATTCATGATGTTAGGAAACGCATTAATTATAATTTTAATATGATAAGTCATACTAGCTCCGCCTGCGTGATATGTCGGTTTATAGTAGCCTTTGTGCTATTCCAGACTATAATCAGCCGTTCTGGCGTGATTAACATCCATCCATACATTTGTCCATCCTAACTTTCGCATTTATAATATTTTACGCATTTAACCTATTACGTGCCACCGATGGGCACCTGTCTCTTCGCAAGAACCACATCACTATTTTGTTATTCAGTGACATGTTCTACAACAGCAGCGATAGTTTCAACAATATATTCGTTTTACAATTTGTTATTCATTTGAACAATTGTGTCAGTTTCAGTGAGTGTAAGTAGGAAAGTATTCTCAGCTGTTACTCTATAAACATCGTTGTATTACGTGACAATGGGTACATCGCCTCTTTCTTTATAATTTGTTATTTCATACACCACGTTATCTGTTAAGATTTTCACAGTTGGCTCACGGCGCGATAAATACTTGATAAAGTTTAGGAAATAAATATATTTATTTTCTATTTATAAATAAAGTCGATAAATGTGGGCATTAAAAATAAATAATTATGATTTGATATCAGATACATAGTTTGATGTTTTACTTGTTCTTATGTTGATAAGATTGTTTTTATCTTGGTCCTGGATTGTATGCCTTGAATTTTCTGTTTTGACCTGACAACGTCGCGTTGAGTGAGTAGTATCGAGGTTCACAAGAAAACTTTTTTGGTTTATTTTTATAATAGCTAAGGTGTTAAAAAGGAAACACAATAGCTGAGGCGAGGCTTGCCGACTTAACCTTTCCCAACATAGCGTTTTTCTCCGAAGCATGCATAATTAAGCGTTATTGTTGTGTGTTCCAGGTCGGGGCCTGGTGTGCGAGTGCGCGGGCGCCAGCGCGTGCCCCGACGGCTCCGCCAACGGCACCTGCGTCACTCAGCCCGGGGGCTACTGCTTCGTTGCCGTTGAAGAGGTCATCGACGACAATGGACTTGTCGTGCTTGATAGGACCGCTGGCTGTCTGCCGCCTGATGAGTCTGGGTTTATGCAGGTTAGTAGTCGCCTTCACAAATGAGACGTATTTACTTATTTAGCGATTTATTTTATAGTTCAACGAAAAATCTTTTTATTATTAATATTCGCTATTTGAGTATGATCTAAAATTAATGTTTGAAAATTAGTCATCTTTTTTTTTCATCTTTACAGTGCAAAAGCTCCCAGTCACCACATCAACATCCCAAGTTGATAGAATGTTGCATGGAAAAAGACATGTGCAATAAGCGTCTGCAGCCACAGTTGGAACCAGCACTCGATGTGACAGACGCACCGGGCGTCCACGGCCCGGGGAGCAACACCCCCACGCTCCTGGTGGGCGCGGCACTATGTATCGCGCTGGTCGCGTTCCTCGCTGCCTTTCTCCTGCTGTTCAGACGACGGCGCCGCGCCGGCAAGCGTCCGCCCTCGCCGCCCGCGCCGCACGCCGCCGACGTCTCTTCCGGCTCGGGCTCGGGCCTGCCACTGCTCGTACAACGAACTGTTGCTAAACAGATACAAATGGTAGAATCCATCGGTAAAGGACGCTACGGCGAAGTGTGGCTCGCGCGATGGCGTGGGGAGCGCGTCGCCGTCAAAGTGTTCTTCACCACCGAGGAGGCCTCCTGGTTCCGTGAAACTGAAATTTACCAGACCGTTCTCATGCGACACGAGAATATCCTCGGATTTATCGCCGCTGACATCAAAGGCACGGGTTCCTGGACGCAGATGCTGCTCATCACTGATTACCACGAGAACGGCTCGCTGCACGACTACCTTCAGACCGTCGTGCTCGACACGCACTCCCTCATGACGATGGCGTACTCGATAGTGAGCGGCCTCGCGCACCTGCACATGGACATATTCGGCACCAAAGGCAAACCGGCCATCGCCCACAGAGATATCAAGAGCAAAAACATTTTGGTCAAGCGGAACGGACAGTGCGCCATCGCGGACTTCGGTCTCGCGGTGCGGTACGTGGCGGAGCGGAACGAGGTGGACATAGCGCCCAACACGCGCGTCGGCACGCGCCGGTACATGGCGCCCGAGGTGCTGAGCGAGCAGCTCGACGTCACCAACTTCGAGGCGTTCAAGATGGCCGACATGTACTCGCTGGGGCTGGTGCTGTGGGAGATGTGCCGGCGCTGCGCCACGGGCGACAAGGCGCAGTTCGTGGAGGGCTACGCGCTGCCGTACCACGAGTTCGTGCCGCACGACCCGTCGTTCGAGGACATGCACGAGGCGGTGGTGGCGCGCGGCGTGCGGCCGCCGGTGCCGGCGCGCTGGATCGCGGCCGAGCCGCTGGCCACGCTGGTCAACGTCATGTCGGAGTGCTGGCACCACAACCCGCCCGTCAGACTCACGGCGCTGCGCGTCAAGAAGACGCTCGCCAAGTACAACACCGAGACGGCGGTGAAGCTCGTGTGACACGTGACGTGCTGCTGGACTCGTAGTGTAGTGGCGCCGAGACGGACGAGCCCGTTTAGGTTCACAGTTAAGTTCCTCGATAATGTTCTATTTATTTTACGATTCGATTGTAAAATTGATAGCCGTGAAGCCCCATCGATGTGAAAATTGAGTTTGACCACCGTTTTTTTAAATCTCAGTATTGTTAAGTTTATTCGGTTAGCGGTTCGCTCCAGTGAAACATTCAGTAATCGTATCTCACTTATGAACGGTCCCTCGGAATCTCTCATCACTGATCCTATCATTTTGATTTTAGTTTTGTTCTAAAAGTAATGTTTTATTTTATTACTGTTACTTAGAGTTAATGAAGTGTTTTTATAATGAAAATTTGTTGTCTTCCGTTTGTATAAGCAATCGAAGTGTTGGTAGAGGCAGCTAGGCGAGTGTCGCCGCGTGCTCGACGTGTATTGTGATATTTTGACAATAAGACACCTTATGATCGTACAAAACTGTTGATTTCAAAATTATCGACTTAACGAGATGCATTTTATATTGACATGGTTGTCGGTACAGGTAGCCCTTGTGGATTGTACTTAACGATTATAAAAAGACTATTAGTAGTGTTTGAGTATTAAACTATGGATTGTATAGCGCAGTGTCTTATGGAGATGCCTTTGCAACTATTAGTATTAACGTGAGTTTGTTCTGTGGAGCGGCGCGCTTGGTCCCGTCAGTAGTGCCTTGTCGAGCGACTTTGTTATGTGATGTGCAATCTGTCGTCGATACAATATATCGTCCGATGAGTGCCTTAGCCTCCTAATGGCAACCAAAACTTGCATGTGTAGGTTCTCTTCATGTAGAGAACTCCACTCCACTACTCTTTAATAAAAAATCTTAGTATTAAAAAAGTAACAAGACAATGAATAAATTATTACAAAAGTACTTATGAATCAAAAAGTAGGTATACCTTATCATTGTTGAATTCAAATAAGTACTGATAATGTCACACCACATGCAAAAAGTAATATACACCTTATTTCTATAAGGATAGAGTTGATAATATTTTAATGACATTTTTATATAAGCCTTTTGTACTGTAGGTGCGATAACAGTACTAATAAAACTATTGTACATTGCATAACAAAGTACTCAATCGTTCTTTTATAGAAGAACTTAAAGTCGCGTTTTCATACATCAAGTACAACGCAAATTGGAAACTTGTATTAGGTACAAGTGAAAATTGTGACGAGAAATTTAAATGTACGATTTGTAGTATGAAAAGGCGGTTTATGAGCGTATTTACACAAATAATCGAAGGTCATTGACACTGACAACTTTGAATTGTGTCGTAGTAAATGATTTTTGCTAAACACGTGTGTGGATAGGCTTAAAAATGTGTTGTGTACTAGCAAATCAACGTCCACTAAGGCTCAGTTCTATCTAGAAAAAAAAAATCAAATAAATAACCGAAGAGGCCGACCACACCGGGCGAGGTCAGAGTTCAGAGTTCTGCGTTCACTGTACCTAATCTATGCGATAGCTTACAATCCTCACACCAAAAGCGGTCAGAGCGCAGTTGCTTTGTACGCAAGTGTGAACGCAGAATGTTGACCACCGGGCCGGTGTAGCGGTGCCTAAAGTAAACAGAAGTAATTTTAGAGGATTACCAACAGGAACTTAGAAATATCCACTATATATTTCTTACTACTTATTTCAAACCTACAAAGAAAGCCACGTTTAACGAACGGGACCTACGCGGACGTTGGTTTCGTACAAATATGTACAGTAATAACTAGTGTTGTTGTATATAAGTGACCAAGTGCTCGCATAGCATTTACTCGTGCGGTAGCAACCTGTACAGTGTTTGTAAATATAGCGGGTAGCGCATTGCATAGGTTTCTAATACAAGTTAAGTTACAAATAAAACAATAATGGACATTGAATACGTTTACTTATTTTCCTACCTACTTTCTTTATCCATACGAGGCTTTTGGAACGGGTTAAATGCTACGAACTGTCTCTATGGCGTAGCTGCTGAACAAGAGATCTCGGGTTCGAGTCCCGAGTCAGGCAAATGTATTTTTTTCGTTTTTTAATTTTAAGTATCAGCCCAGAGTCCACAATTGTGTCCGGTTAATGCCAATAGGCTCGCTCCAAGTTGAAAGAAATAACATCGCGTCACTTCCCTTAGTGCCACAGTACGGGTCGCTCCGTGTACAATACGCGCGATCTAAGTTGGCCGGGCTGAAGTTGCCGCTGCGAAACGTTTGCGTATCTCTTGTCACTATTTAGTTTCAAAAAACGACTTCTGCGCAGCTATTCGCGACAATTCAGGCCGGCCAACTTAGATCGCGCGTATTGCACTCCTTTTTTTTCATTTTTCAAAGAGAAATGGCTCTAATGCTCCGTGTTTTTCTGCGGATCGAATAAGGCACCAGGTGCTTCGAACCAAAGTCATCGAAGCGGTTCAGGCTCAGAATGTCCCTTTCCCAAAATGTCCCTAGGTTTCAAATAGTCCCTTTCCCGAAACGTCTATTTCCCAAAATGCTCCCTTCCCGAAATGTCCCTTTCCCAAAATGTCCCTTTCTTACTTCAGCTATGCGGTTAACCGGGAATATTTAAATAACATAAGCCAAGTAGTCAATCAACTTTTTAATCACATATAATTAAAGGATATAAAATATCAAAATGTCGAAAGCAAAAAACATAAATACATCATAATATTAATATACTGTCACCGTGGCGCAGTGGTTAAGGTGGTCACCTCCCCACTACATCGCCGTGCTGGGTGACGTGGGTTCGATTCCCACACGAGACAAATATTTGTGTGATTCATAGATATTTGTTTCTAGTCTGGGTGTACTTTGTGTCCGTTAGTTTCATGTTTGTAAAGCTCCCCGCGACACAGGGCTTGTTCCCTAGTGCGGGCGCTGTCTTAAAAAAAAAAAATATATATATATATATAATACACTACATATACTAACATAGTTGTAAGCCATTGCATACTCACACATTTTCAATTTTCAATTTATTTTATTGTTCATTATGGAAATTATTACTGAATTATTCCAGTGCTGCTGAGCGCGCTCGCCTGCTTGCTGTGGGAAAATGGGAGTCTGGTTTGTGGCTGCATGCACTTCCGTCGCCCAACATAGGTACTATGTTGGACGACACCACATTCCGCCTTGCTGCTGCTTTACGTTTGGGTGCTCCATGTATTTCTCCGCATCACTGTCACTGTGGTGAAGCCGTCGACAGCCTCGGACACCATGGCTTGTCCTGCAGCAGGAGTGCCGGCCGTTTTTCCCGGCACGCTCAGCTTAATGACATTATCCGTCGTGGTCTTGTCGGCGTCGGCGTTCCATCCTTATTAGAACCTCAAGGTTTGGCACGTGACGATGGGAAGAGACCTGATGGTATGACGTTACTGCCTTGGAAGATGGGCAGGCCTTTGGTGTGGGACGCTACCTGCGTCGATACCCTTGCGCCATCACACCTTCCGAGTACAGCGGGTTGTGCTAGTGCTGCTGCTGCAGCTGCAGAGTCCCTTAAACGGCGCAAATACAGTAATTTAGCTGATAATTACTTATTTGAGCCGTTTGGGGTCGAAACATTAGGCTCATGGGGTCCGAGTGCTCTCCGCGTTTATAATGAACTAGCGACGCGGTTAATCGACACTTCACGTGACCAGGGGGCTGGTTTTTATCTCGCACAGAGAATCAGCATTGCCATCCAGCGTGGCAATGCTGCTAGCCTTCTGGGCACTTTCCCTTGTGACAGTGATGCCGATGAATACTTTGACGCCTAGCCCACCATTACCATTGTATTATTAATTATTTATAGTATTGTAAATAGAAGTTGTAGATTTAATTTTACTGAAATAAATGATATATAATATTATAGTATATTTATGTTTTTTACTTTTGACATTTTGGTATATATTGTGTATATTATATACTGTGATTAAAAGTTGATTAACTAAGAGGTTATTAATCTGAGATTAAATACTTGGCTTATGTTTTTAAATATTCCTTTAACCGTTTAATACATACATATTATATATTAATATTATGATGTATTTATGTTTTATGCTTTCGACATTTTGATATTTTATATCCTTTAATTATATGTGATTAAAAAGTTGATTGACTACTTGGCTTATGTTATTTAAATATTCCCGGTTAACCGCATAGCTGAAGTAAGAAAGGGACATTTTGGGAAAGGGACATTTCGGGAAGGGAGCATTTTGGGAAATGGACATTTCGGGAAAGGGACATTCTGGGAAAGGGGACATTATGGGAAAGGGACTATTTGAAACCAAGGACATTTTGGGAAAGGGACATTCTGAGCCTGAAGGATCGAAGCCTGTGGTTTATACAAGCTGAAGTGATAGTGGGTCAGCCATTTCACTCACAGCATCGAACCGCTAGGGTAATGGACTTTCTAGAGTGAAGAGTAAAGGACGAAGAAGTAGCGAAGGACGTCTTCTTCAGACTAGGGGATGGGTGGAGGGACGATCTTCGCAGGGTCGCTGACAAGCTCTGGATAAGAGTATTGACATTGACTCTTGAATATCAGACACAATCAGTACACGCTATGAATGTGAAATCATTTTATTTTACGGCTTCATTCTTAAGTTTGAGATTTTTCACGGCTTCTAGTCCTTGTTTGCATTGTATGGCGCATCAAGATGCCGCAGCGTAAATTGAGTATATTTTTGAGTAGGCGCTAGAGTGACTACCTACATTATAGATATTCGGAATTAAGTTAGCATTACACACTACAGAACCGGTTCAAAAGCTTTTCTTATGAAGACCACCTTTTAATAATTAATATTGCAAGTACCTTATCTTTAAAACACCCCCACAAGTGGCGTAAAAGGAGACATGTCTTATCTACTTTGTGTGGTGCTGTCACGGAACTTCTAACTATAACTTCTATATAGTCCTTTAGGAGGTAAAAGTTCCTTGGGTACTTGTCTGCTTTGTATGAACTCTTTCTCAATGCGTCCAGTTTTGTTATTGGTACACATTACTAAGGTCAGATAACGGTCACTATCCCCTGATTGGCCAACTACAAACTTTTAAACTATTGTCACTTTTTTTTCGAATTCAAAATTTTTTTTTGATTCCCCTATGCTGGCCAAGCCAGTGTCAGCCACACAACATGGTCACAACACAGAATCAAAGAAACACAAGTTTGTACTTAAAATGATATTTATTTCACTTATTTACATTCAGTCACAAAATACATCCATTTATCTTCCATACCAATCGCACATTTAGTGGAAATCGCAGAATCAGTCACTCTCCACCCAACTTATACAAATAATATTTTCTCTATGAAACAGCACTAACGTGTTTGTCAGCCAGTCAGTGGAACATTACAATTGATTGCAACTGAGCGTTGAACAATAAACTAACTTATCAATAACTAGTAAGGCGCGTATCTTCTAGAGGGCGATGGTCCTCGCATACCCGGCCTGGAAACAAACACAACAACTCATTACCATAAGAATCAATATGAAAGAATGCATGTTATCAATGCAGTTATTTGTACTAATGACGCTAGAAATCAAGGACAATATTTCAGTAAACTGCAGGTTTGAATGGATCCATAACTTGAATACAAGTATGGGGGCATTTTCGTTATATATATTTCGTATAACAAAATATGTTGCCGTAGTAAGTAATACAAAAATTTTAATGTTTAAACAAAGTGAAAGTGCCCCAATTAGTCATAAAACAATCACTAACAGTTGAATATAAAACTAAGCCAAAAAAAAGTAGGTTATTAGGTTGTTTTTCTCACCTTCTGTCATCAAATGTGTCTCGGCTAAAATCTTCATACATTCTGTAATAAAAATAAATTAAATTTGTTACTTCTTTTGCGGTAAAATATAATTACTAGTAAAAATGATGGACTCTATGTGAAAATATAGTATAATAAATAATGTGCTAAATGGGATTTTACTACTGTAACTACATAAACTATGATTTCTTCACTTGTATGATTTAAGTAGTTGAATGAAAGGTGCGTCAATGGGGTAGGTACAATGTAAGTTGTGTTATAGAGTAAACAAATATTCAGTATTGACCTTGACAGTGAACTTGAGAAACAACCATTTAATACTTCTACTTGAAGTAAATTTAGTACTAACTAAAAACCCAAGGGAAACACAACAACATTGTCAAGTCAGTTCCTCACCCCCGGGACATTTGCGGTCCTTGAGGGGGGCTTCTCCTGCTGTACATAGCATCATACGACGACCTCATAGATCCCATCCCGCTGCGCATAGGCGGCAAGCTCGGCATCGGCGGCATAGGCTCCCGGCGAAGTGGCGGAGACACGAAGTCCCCGCGACCACCTCGCGACGCGCCCATCTCTAGCCCGCGGGAAGCACCCACAGGGTACCTCCTCTCGAACAGGTCACGTGGAGAATCGAACCTCGCTCGGTCGTAGTACCCATCATAAGGATCCTGATCACAGTAAAATATTATTAGCCTTATGTCAGATGTAAAGTCATATAAAATCATATTATTTAATAAATAAAAAGCAACCAAAATAACTAAGTAAAACAAAAGTCTTTTCATATTTGTGTTTAGTTTGTGCATGTAGGGGAATCTAACTTAGCGACTGTAGCATCACCGAGCCCGATCTAGTACTTCGGCCCGAGTTAGGTACCGCGAGCGGAGACTGTATCCACGCCTCGGCCTACGTGATGCATCGGAGGCGGTCAGATCAAAACCGACGGTACGGAAAGTAAAGGAGAGCGCGTTACCCCAAATCCTCCCATCATGCGATCGCGAAGGAACGGCGGCGGCGGCGGCGGAGGGTAGGGGTCGCGGCCGAAAGCTCGATCGCGGAAACCGTTTCGGTCAGGGCCCAGCGCCTTGGGGCACTCCTTGGACCAGTGGCCGCCCCGACCGCAGCGGTAGCACTGCTCGGGGTCGCCCATGCCCGGCCGCTGGCGGACGCGACTCGTCGACAACTGCACCTTCATGGGTTGCCCGTCCACCATCATACCGTTGAGCTCTTTGATAGCTTCGTTCACGTCGCCCGACGCGTCCAAGTGCACGAAGCCATAGTTACGAACGATATCGCACTCGACGACCGTGCCGAACTTCTGAAACAGCTCGCGGACCTCGGGCGCGCGCGTCTTGTCCGTTAGGTTACCGACGAATATTTTGGTGGTCGGCGTTGACGGCGCCTTTCGGCTCTTGGCCGCCTCTATTTTGATAGCCTGGCCATGAACTATCTCTCCGTTTAAATTCTGAATGGCTTCGCGTCCGACTTGTTCGTTTTCCATGTGCACGAAACCGTAATTTCTGACGATATCGCATTCTACGACCGTACCGTATTTTTCGAATAGCGGTCTAAGATCGGCGTCCGTTGTTTTATCGGAAAGATTCCCGACGAAGATTTTGAAAGTACCGGCGCCCGGCATTTTAGATTCTGAAACGCATACATAATTTGACGAAATGAGTCGGTGGCGTCCATGACAATGGAAGTTTGCAGTTCCGAAAAAGTAAAAGTAAAAAGTCCAAGACCATAGCAAATTGAAATACTTACCTCAAATGAGTTTTACTACACTAAAATCAAGCACAATAAAATAAAATAACACACGGTTAGTTTACAACTAGAATTTTCCACGCCACTGCTATTGCGACATCGGCACAAAATGGCGACGCCACACGATTTTGTCTTGTTAAAATATGAACTAAATAAATAGAAAGAACGAGAATGCGGGACACGGACACGACGCAAAAAATGGCGTGTTAATTTATTCATTCACATCCGTTTCCTCCCATAGACAAAATGACAAGTGACAACACAATATTGACTGCCATGATTCTAATTTTAATTAGAGGTCAAAATATTATTTTACTCCCAAAAATTATATGTACCATGTACCATATTATTATTTCAAACTAAAATTAAAGAAACCGCTCTTCAAGAACCAAGGTTACATTAGCTGTGCCTGTATTCAAAGATTTTAGCTTTTCTATAAAATGTAAACATTACTTTTTTTTTACTTTACAAACCTTCAAAGCTCGATGATAATAGGTACTATTTTTTTTTTACAAACCTCCCTCAAAACTCAAAATTTTTATTGCCTATTTCACTTAATTTAGAAATGACACTAAATTCTACAAGTTCTACTTAATACAATTTTAATAACAAAAATAATGGTGTCAAGTCAACTCACGCTCACGACTCGAAAACTCACACATTACCAACTACCAAGTGTCCAAACATGTTATTACGTCTGTTTATTATTTTTTCAAGTGGTAATAAAAGTTGGCAAATGTCAAAAGCCGTCATTCTGTCCTGTCGACGTCTGTTCATAAAAATATTAAATAATTCAAGCAAAAAATCAATTTTAAGTTGTGAAAATAGTGGAATCGATAATTTTCGCGCAGTGGTGTAGAGCAGTTTATTACTGGTGAGTCAAAATAAAAATGTATAATATGTTCATTTCAGATAACGTGGGATGCGAAAATAGATCGAATGGCATTTTGAATTATTAAATTATTGTCGGTATTACAAATTGTGTTGTCGTCGGTGTTCCGCTGTTATAGTAAGCTGTGCCGGCAAGCGGATTATACGGGAAGGTTACTGTACAAAAAGGATGTGTTGAAAATTAAATAGAGTAGTAAGTAATTGCATATTGTAGGTCTTTTTGAAAAGCATGTTCCCAATACGTAGCCGACTTCCTTGTTGTGATACAGAAGTAAGCTAATAATGAATCCGGATAGGGTATTCTACGGCTTCCACACATACACTAAGGTATACATACATACATACTGACTTTACAGTTCATAATAATTATGTAGTTTCACAGTAAATACTATAACATTAGGACCTCTTATGTAGCAATGTACATAAGGGTATTTATATTGTGTAGATTATCTTTCGCTACTGCTATAGTGACATTAACTCGCAAACAAGTAACTATTTAAGTACATTATATAATATAATAGTAATACTAGTACGAATAAACTTTCATATGACTGCATATTTTAAAATGAGTCATCTTAAATTGAGTACACATTTTAAATCTTCAAAGAGTATAATCTTTTTTCTTAAATTTGATGTATTTTTGATACTAAATATTCAGTAAATAAAATAAATTGTTTCATATAATTTTATTAATTTCGATAAAGAAAACATAAAAAAAAAATGTTATTCTCATATTATATAGATAGATATATAATTTAAATAGTTCTTTATTATATTGCTAGAATCATCAGCAATATTGCAAGAATACCTATTATAAAATATAACAACTTATGAACATTTCTTAGTTCCAATTAGAATATTATAAGACAACGTTTTGTATTAAAATACACTCGTGACTCTACTCAATAACATTGTTTTCAATTATATGATAGATGCAAAAGTGTTTTAATTTGTTTTCTTTCAAGTTGCAATAGAGCAATGGATGCCAACTTATTGTAGGAATAGTTGAAGGCTTGTAGTTTGATATAGGAGAATTTTATCTGATAAGAGAGTAAGTTACAAAGCAATGCTACTTATTTTTGCTAAAGATGGTTGACAAAGAAATTAGAAGTTTCCTTCAGCCTGTTACAGTGAACTTGTAAATGTATCCACTTGGTATTATATTCCTGCATCTCGTTTGGTCTAACATGCATAAGAGGAACTCAATTTGAATTGATAAATTCTTTTTAAAAAATTCAAAAGAAATGAAAAATTATCTGCGTCTTGGATAACCCATTTATTGAGGAAGGCTATATAACTTCGCTACAACCAATAGAGGCAGAGTAGTGGCTAACAAAGATCCACAGAAGTGAAGCCAAGGCAACACCCAGTTGTTTATACAGTGCATAATTTCTCTTATTTTTCTTCATACCTAGTGTCCTAAAAAATCTATTTATTTTCTTTTCAAAATGAGCATAAAAAATTACTAGAAAACTGAAAACAAAGAAGCTGTCAAATGTTTTGTTTTTTTGTTCTTTCTATGAACTGTTTAACAATACATAATTATTATGTACTGAACTTCACAATTCTCGTTCACGGCACGCGGCACGGCTGAAATCAATGTCTTTTCATACAACTGGCTCATTGTAACAAATACATTGGCGGTTTACCTACATAGTTTTATTGTGTTACGCGTTGGGGGGCAGCAATGAATGGTGAACGTCAGAACCAGCACGGCTTGGCATGTCCGTTGTTAGTAGGCAGAAGGCAGTGTGTGCAAGCGAGAGGTTGCGAGAGAGAGAGAGGCACGTCGCTCGATACCGCCCGGTATTGTTGGGGCGTCCCTCTCCCCGCGCCGCGTTCAAGAGGGTTATGTAATTTAGGCGAGGCTTCTAAGTCAGCGGTGAGGAGGAGCGGGTTTAGTGTGCGACATGTGATTACTTGTTCAAGCAGTGCTATAAATTGTGACCGAAATCACAATTTATATTCTTATTCATCATAGTCATCATTAACAGTCGCCCACCGCTCATGATTGGTTGCAACAATCAATACACGCGTCGTGAGCTTATGCATTAAATAATGTTGTCAATCTTTCTTATCGAATGGGCTTGAGCCAGACCCTAGCGTTGGCATTTATCAAGTCGCCCAGGCTTCCAACTTGACTTAACAACTACCACATTAAGTGATAACCGGGACTAAATGCTCTACGTGCCTTCCGAAACAGGAAGACGCTGGAGAATAAAATTGCGACAATCGATCACCTATCATTGACCGACCCCTCATTTTCGCTTTAGCGGAGTCCGCGTCTAACTTTAACTATGCTAAACATCACATTCGTCGGTCCGTATAATATAAGTGATCACAGGTTTTCTCTTCACGTAGCCTAGCGTCAGACGTCCACCCACAAGGTGGACAGATAATCTAATCCGAACCGCAGGATTACGCTCGATGCAAGTCAGTTCATTCGTTCGCTTGGTTTTGTTTTAATCTTAGAATATTTATGCATTAGTTTAATGTAACCCTTCGAACTGACGTAATAAGAGTTCGTCTCTTCACAGTGAGATATTAATCGTTTCTAATGATTTATAACTATTGCTATTGATGAATGATGATAGATACGACGCCTACATAAAATCGCTAGCACAGAAGCCCCGCCTTTTACCTTCATGGGAAATGGTAGGAATGTATCCCTGCTACTATAGTAATTGGCTCGTGATATTCGCAATTTGAGACACAATATGCCGTATTGTTTTACGTAATGTACTGAAAAGAGGATAACCGCTTCGGCCATCTTTATTGTACGAGTCTGTATAATATATCTTAGCGTTATCTTGCTTAAAAGATTTTATTTTTAATTTATTTCCATGTAGTAATAATATCTATCTCTATTTTAACCCGAGATCGAGCGTTTCTTTACCTAATACTCAGTTAAATAGTGAATCTGTTTATTAACAGCTACGATATTTTACGTAAATGTACATTTCAAGACGCGAACTTGTTTTTTTTTAGCACAGCGGAAGTGTGTACCAGGACGCAAGAGGTCCTGGAATCAATTCCCGGGTCGCGCAAAACTGGTACTGGGATTTTTTGCCTTACAATTCTCAGTGTCGGTTCGGAGTTTACAAATGTCCTTGCTCAATAGCAAAAGGTTCGCCCCATATTATATAGGACCAAACATAGCTGACGTAATGTGGGTGTTATGCATTGCCTTCATTTATTCATGTAATTTATTAATTCATATCATCTTGGTGCGATCATAGGCTGTATGGATCATCGCACATCACACTGTGCATGCTATCCAATGCACCCTTCACCGGATCTGACTATCTTGTGGATGCCTTTCCTTCAGCTCGCCTGCCATCCATTTGTCTTATTGTTTCCCAGACATAAATGCCAAAAAGTTATAGCCTATTTTCATAAGGCGAATTCGCTGCCATTAACTTGGCAGCGAATTCGCCTTGCCTAGCCTTGGGAAGAATTCGCAAGAAATTGAGGGTAGTTTCTTAATTGTCGGATAATTTCAAAAGAAAATTTTATTTAGTGAAGATTTTCTTGGATCTATTTTATTCAGCTGTTTCAGATCGTATACTCATAGTTCCTGAAATCTTTTATCTTTTAACAGGTTCAGTTTTCTGTCTCATAATTTTGATTAACTATAATATAAATTATGTTTATTATTGGTTAAAAACTCGTTAAAATTTCTCATAAAGTTAAATTTTAACATGTTTTAAAGTGTATCATATCAGCTCAATGACGTCCACCACTGGACATAGACCTGACCTAATTTCCGCCAAAGCGAGCGATTATGTGCGTCTATCATATAATAATAATTTAACTAACTAGCAAACAAAATTCTTTTAG
The DNA here is from genome assembly GCA_905147015.1 of Laspeyria flexula. NCBI lineage: Eukaryota > Metazoa > Arthropoda > Insecta > Lepidoptera > Erebidae > Laspeyria > Laspeyria flexula. Next base: position 945,390 of record LR989964.1, on the reverse strand, counting down.
CATTTTTTATAATATTCGTAAGAATTAGTAAGGGTAAGTTTATCTCTTTTTAAGACGCCCAATTTATTAACAATCGGAACGTTTGATAAAACCGAAAGTTAGTTCTGAATTACCGGTAGTTCGCTGCCCATTCTTTACACGAGTATTACGGACTATATAAAAACTAAGTATAGTCACTTGTTTTCGTCACGATCTAGTTGAAGCAAGGTCTTTCGGCAAAAACTCTATTCCGACTCACAATATCTCATAGAGAGGAAAATAAATTGATATGAATCACGAGTCTAGTAGATATTAGATATTTCCGCACGATGACCCAAATTTGAGAGAATTAGCTATAGGCATCCATTTTTTTGACGTGAATTTAAACTTTACCTATTTCATAAAGTACTAAGTAGAGGTCACGCGGGGCTTCGCTCCAGTCGTTCTTTATTTGGCCACTGCTCAGCTCCTATTGGGCGTAACGTGATGATATTTGATAGTGCCTATAACCTTCCTTGATAAATGGGCTATCCAACACTAAAAAAAGTTTTCAAATCGGACCAGTAGTCCTGAGATTATCCTAGTGTTTAGCCAAACAAACAAACAAACTCTTCAACTTTATAATATTAGTATAAGAAAGAGTACCCAAATTAATTAAAATACATGGAAAATGGAAAGGCTATCGTTACAAAATGTTTTCTATTCCAAAATTTTAATTAAAAATTTAAATTATTTTTGCTCTGAAATATAAAATAATACACGTAACATTAATCATGAACGCCAGACTTGTTTCTTTTGTATGTTTCCGCAAAAAATGATTGCCGATATGATTCACTGTAGAGCACTAAACCGTGATAATATTCCCGCGAGATGATTGGAGCCGAACGTTCGCGTCTTGCGTCGGTAGATAATCTTTTTATAGAGCAATCAGGTGAAACGAGCCTGCCTGGAGCCTGGATAGAGGTGAATTTCACAGAATTAAGGTTGATGTGCAAAGCTGAATAAAGCTCTTCGTTTATACTCAAAGTTTCATGGATTTAAAGTTTCTTGATTTATTTTCCTGTTTGGAAAAGGCCAGAAAAAAAAGGACAAAATACAGTGTCCTGATTTACAATTCTGGCCTTTTCCAAACAGGAAAATAAAAATAGTGTCGAGTAATTTAGACAAAGTACTTATATAGAAAGGATATGTGGAGGGACATTGTAGACTTTACCCTCCCTGAGACTAGATTGCTTAGTCTTCAACTTGTGAACCAATTGTATTGTTATAGGTAGAATATTCAAGATAATTTTGGGTCAGAAACTAGAATGTATTATACCAATTTTATATCTAAATAAAAATTAATTTCGTCCTCAGGATTTTAGAAAAATCATTTACTTAAACAAATTCCAATACGTATAAACGCATGAAATTATCGCGTATCGAAGATTGTAATACAAGACGAATATACCTGTCGTGAGGAGAGACTGACCTAGAGAGCCTACTAGGAATCTTGTCGTTGGATTTTAGTCGATTACGACGTCGCCGTCGCTGTCGAATGTTTTACAATTTAAATTAAAGGCATTTGATAATATATCAAAATCGACAAAATAACGAGGTTCGGAGAATCCCCTTTCCTCTGCTGTGGATCGTAATAGTTCGTTGATATCTAAATAAAATACAGACAGACCGGTACCACTCTAGTGCTATTTTCGTACAATCAAAAGCATTACAGAAACATACAAGACCCATGTCATAGAACTTTGTAGAAGTTACACAGCGGAGTTATTCAGTTCCCTGTCTGAGGTAACTGAGGGTAGGTGTAAGAGTTAATGTGCACTCGTGTAGATACAGGTGTTATTTGTCTGATGCACGAACTATTGATATTCTAAGTTTGGAGAGTGTTTGTGAAAGCTATGAACTGCAAAGTGATATTTCAAACTTGGAAGTTTCGAGAAAATAGAGTGTTTTGAAGATATGTGAAAAGAAAATATTTAAATGTTGAGTCTAAAATTGTGAGGCTACTACTATTTTAAACTCAACATGGCAAATATTTTGTTTCGGGAGACTTCTTATACATAAGATTAAAAACATTCAACTATATTATTACTGTTATATTATAAATAATGATAGCTATATATAGTAGTAGATAGAGGTAGGCTGTTGTAACCCATATACCTATTGTAATTTACTCTTAAGAAAAATTTAAATTGTGTCCCTTTTTAAAAATAATGCCTCGGTCATGTACATTTGTCTTTTTGAGAATCTGTCTTTATGAGAATAAAGTGTGTAGCGGGAGTATAACGACTGATGCATGCGCATGCGCATAAGATTCTGGGTTTGATACTTGAGTCGGGTAAAAACGATATTGGGTTTTCTGTCATGAAATTTTCGGTATCAGACTGGAGTTAGGAAAGGGGTCAGTGAATGACAATAGGCTCGTTTTTTCTTCAAGAATCTATAGCGTTGGTAGAGGTCATGTTTTACTGCTACCTTTTACGTTAGATACGTACGTCATAAATTGGTTGACCTGGAGGTGCAAGTGTAACTACAATCCACGACACTTATCATCATAATTTTAACTTCCATTCATCATCATCATATCACCCTAATGACGTCTACTGCTGGACATTGGCTGGCATAACTTTCATTAGGTTAAAAAAATATCCATAAGATAAAAATACCTTAAGGTAAAGATACCTTACAATTTAATCTACAAATGGAAGAGATCTCTTAAATTAAGTTACGATTATGATAATTATCTGACCCACAATCGTAATCTCAATGTTCGTATAAGATAAAAGCCGGAAACGGAGCATATTTTCCTATTGAATCACCGTACTCGACTTATCTATCTCTCTGAGCTGTATATAAAGGTAAACAGTATTTATTATTGTTTATACACACGTGTGTGTGATGATGAATAATTCTTTTGCGTAATAGTTTTTTTCCAGTCTTAGATTTTCATTCTCGTATTTTATGGGATTGATATATATAATATATATAAACCATTGAAGGCTTAGGCATTTGTAACGTATCTATTATGTAGGCATAATGTTATTATAAATATGCTTGGAAATGAAGATTTTAATAACAAATGCATCGGTACTCTTTTGTGATGTTTCATCGGAATGTTACATTTTAAAACAAGTATTTTGTTCAATGAAAATCGTCTGCAATGTTTATCAGTATAAAATTTGTTATTTTTAAACTCGAAACTTCCGAATTGCCAGACTGCACGTCGCACGCACTTCGCATAACTTCGTCAAATTATTTACAATCTGTGCCAAAAAACGGCGCCAAAATTCCACGACTACGTATTTTTGTCTGCATGTAATAAAAAACTGAACGTTGACGAATTAAATATGTCGTGATCTACCTGTCTCACTGTCTCTACTCATAAGTATTCGTTCGTTTCTATATCAAATTGCGTATCTTTTTATTTAATTATTGATTCTACGCCTGCACCGTGTCCCGAAGGACTTTACAAACATACAATGAACGGACACCCAGACTCGAAACAAATATCTTAAAATCACGATCACCGTATTATACCTAATATTTCTGTACCTATGTATTTGTATGTATCTTCTATAAATCACAATCAGTTGCCACTCAGAAAGTGAGCAGCTGATTATTTATTAGCGAAGCGGTAACATGGGTTTAAGTGATAGGAACAGCGTCTGCTGAACCACGTCATTCCTCCCTCGCCGGGGCAAGAGGTAAGGGGAAGAGAAACTCATTATAGAGACGCCAATTATATGATACTTTAATTTTGCGAAGTGAGACGCTCCGTCTCCTTTTGCAATTTCGGACTTAGCTAAGTTATCCGACACATAAATAATACACATATAATTCAGAAATTCTACAAAGGATTTTAGGTAAGCCCGCCTGGACTGACTATCGCGGGTCTGCTTACAATGTTGTTTTTTTAAGTTATCATGACTTTAGTCAGTAGTTTTTTCCTAAATCCTGACAGTCCGGGTAAAAACCTGTCAGGACGGGTATTGTTTTTTGCGCGTATCTTGTATGTTTGTAAATTTCTTTAGTCCCACGAATCTTCCAAACGGCTGTATGGATTTTGACAGTTAGGATATCGTTAGATTCGTCTAGAAAACCCAAGTGTCCTTAGATAGGTTTTAATTACATATATTCAAAAAGAGATTATACATAATTGAATGGTTCCAAATTGTAAGTAGTTCTATTTTTTTGTTAACAAAACCTATCGAGTAGAGTATCAAAATAAAGGGAATCAAATGGAGATTACAAATATATACATATGTTATGTATTTAAATTTAATCAGGTATAATAATATTACAATAATTTTTCGGTCTTTTTAGTGCGTTGCTCTCTGTCGATTTTTTGCAGTCGGGTTATTAATTTTTTTAAATTATATTTACTTGTTAAATAAATATACTTTTGGTATCAAGTGATGACCCCACGTTTGACAAAAACGAATTAAAGTTGCTGAAAGCTTTTATAATATACTCGTAATAATATTAACCCTCTCTATCTAGAGAGCTGAGAGGGTTAAGGCCACAATCCACGCACACTGGCCTAATGCGGGTTGGTGGATCAGGTATACCCTTACATACTTACTCGTATATGTGTTTCCTTACGGTGTTTTAAAGTAATATTTAAATTATTATTGTATTCTGTAATATAATAAACCCGTTAGATTCTTGTCACTCCGATAAATAATTTATATTTTATTAATACATTTAAGTGGTCATTACGTTATAAAAAATACATGTTTGACATTTATCAATATTATTTTTCAATTTTTTCATAACGGTCCTTATAAATGTTGGTAGTGTATGGTTGGTGTTGTATTTACCAATACTGTGGGTATTGTTTGATAAGGATCTAAAGTCAACCTTTTTCGGGCCAATAAAGTTGTCGCCCAAAATGTTTTGAGTGTTTCCTTTTGCCGTTGGGCTATTTGCGTTCTGTTCTGTGTATTTTCTTATAAAACCTGAACGTTTTATGTGCGATTTTATGTTTTAGACCCGAGATTGTAGAGATATTTGCTATTATGGAATTGATTTTAGGCAAGCGTGAGTTACGTAAAATGAATTTGATTGATTAATGTAAAATAAAACAAAAATCTAATAATTCAGACCTTAAAATAGATAAATAATAAAAAAAGGTTAGAATTAATTTTATTGCTGAACTGTTAAAGCTAAAATAATAAAGTATAAACAGTAAACTTATCAAAATATCAATTTTAAAGTTTCTGATGATCTCAAACAGAGCTGTGTTCAACAAGACATTACGTAATTTGAAGAGATTTGTTTAAATATTCATAGGGTATACTTAACCGTCGCTCATAATGAGAGGGTAGAGAGTAGAGACAGTACAGAACTATGTTTACGAAGCTCCGGCGTAATCTAAAAATACCACACCAATTAAGTAGTTAGGAGTGTCGCACGCGGATAAAATTTAACTAACGAGTCTAACGACTAGGAAGAAAATATTTAAAAAAAACCTAATTTGGTGAAAAAATAAGTTCATTAATTATTATACGAGTGCGAAGTTTTGAACTACTCTCTATCAATAAAGTTAATTAACAGTACAATAAATTCCTATCGTGTCTCGTCCCAGCGCAGCGGCATCCATGTGGGCGCGGGGGTGTTCCCAGGCCGGCGGGGTTGTAGGCGGAGAAAGGAGGGGGGGAGCTAGCTCGACGTCAGTTCCATTGATCGCGTGGTGACGTCACACCGCCGCCGCCACTGCAGCGGTCCCTCGCGTGGCCCGACTCCCGACCGTTCGCGCCTTCGCCCGGGCCGCGTTCGGATACACGCTCACACCGCGCACCGCTCACTGTAAATGAGCCTGTTTGATTTTCTGCCTTTGCCTGTAAATGTTTGCGGGCTCAAATGTTGATTGTTTCTGTTGTCGCCGTTAGACTTGTTTTTATCCTGTAATCTGTTGTTACAAATAAAAATTATTCGTTTCATATTTTTGTCATTTTATATTTTAAGTAAGATTTTTATTAACTTTAGCATACAGAACCGAAGTAGCATCTGATATAATGTAAACCGGTGTTTAAGCAGGAGTAGCTGTTGATAAACGTAGAGAAAACTAGAGGGATTTTAGTTGCTTCGTTGCTCTTAGTGGTAGTCATCTTACGCGCCAGTCCAAATAATAATTAACCCCGACTAGAAACAAATATCTATGAATCACATAAATATTCGTCTCGTGAGGGAATCGAACCCACCACAATCACTCGGCACGCAGATGTTAGTTATGACCACATTAACCGATACGGTGACAGTCACAAGTAAAAACTTAATTTAACCATATGTTTACTCGGATCCTATTATTGTAAATATGTTTATTGATGTAAGAGAAATGCTAACTTAGCTCTTTATACAGAACAGGGTCCATTTACAGAGCACAATAGTTACTTGCTACCTATTCCTTTTCCTTTTCCTTTAGTCCTTTAATTACATGTTAATGATTCCTTGTTATTTAAAATAATAGTCTTTACAACTTCAAATATACACCTGACCACATGAATGCAATCGCAACTTTATTGAGATAAATTAAGTGTCTCATGGCAAAATGAAATGCAACAACTTCCTTGACAGATAAGCCAAGCGGAAAATATCACATTAGGGTATGGTGTCGTGCAGAAAATATTATTATATTGGATTGTGGTACCGAGCGGAAAATATCATATTAGAATAAGGTATCAAGCAGAAAATAAGCTACTGGAAAGTCAAAAGCTTTAACTTACTAGTAGGTACACTAGTGAGTTCACAGGATCCTATTAGCTAAGCAAGCACACCGCAGTGCTGGCAGACGCTATGTTTAACGGGAAAAGTTACCCGCGACTCGCTCCCACACTTACCTTGCTCTAACTAACCACTTTTTAACTTTTTTAGCTTAACACTATGTTTAATACAATTTCACTATACTAACTTTGATCCCGCGTTTTACTTCTATAGGTGTAGTATTTCGAAAAATCTTTTCTTAGTGGATTACATTACAAAGAATACATCCTCCAATTTTCATGTATAAGTCAATCAGGATTTTGAATTTTATATGTAGTTTAAATATTTGGCTATCTGAATAAGTCGTAATGAAGTCTATATTTCGCTTCATTAATGTTTGTAAATAATAAAATATTTAACGTCGTAACAAATTACTCATTAATCTTGTACCGTGAGCGGAAATTAACGTTTTAAAAAGTACAACGGGAAACTCTCAGTTCTAAACTTGATGAGGCCGCCATGATTTGTAGGGGGAAGTAGGGGATTTTGGGATAACATGAACATAAATACAAAGTGCGCGTAAAATATTGATGGTAAGAATAAAATGTGTAGTATATGTGGTATATTTTATTGTGTAATGTAAGATTGATTGTATCGCTTGTTTTCTTTTTATAATAATGTCCTCGTGATATGTCGGAAATGAGATTCTTCACTCAAATGAAGCCAACCTAATGGGAAAGTACGTTCACTCTACTTATGGGCGCTTAAAAGTTAAATCGCAATGAAATTGCCAATCGTATCTCTAGTATAAATACTAATGGAGGATTAAACCAAAGTCTGTAAAACGATTAACCCTGAATCGCATTGTAAGTAACTATACAATGAACCATGAATCCCAGGTTAAGCTTATACCCTGGTATAAACTTCAGTAGATAATGCCCGACCTAAACTTTCTGTGTATTTTTTTTAAATATTTTAATTCTATAGCTTTAAAAATTTGAATACTTGTGAATAAATAAGGCATTTTGCTTATAGGATTGTTTGTTTATTATAAATATATTATGTAAAACTTTTTTATATTAGGTAGTTTTTATATTACTTTATAGGTAGGTAATATAAAAAATACATATAGGTTTTCTAGAGACTAGATAATCAGCAGCGCTCAAGGTGTTAATATCTCTTTTTATTTCTTTGAAATTCATTATCATTGCAAAGGACCTTTCTTGCGGCTGAAATACGCACTTCTAACACAAAATTAAATTACAAAAAAGTAACGTTTTCGTCGAGTTTTCAGTCAGGGAGCGTTTAAATGTAAAAAAATGGGCTTGATTTTAAAAGTTACCCGACCGGTGTCAGATTTACCCCACCTCCCCTATTTGGATGGGTAAAAAGGGCAAACTTGATTACTGATTACGGCGACGGTTGTCAAACATTTTTATCGTTTCACGGAGCCCGTCCGGAGTTTACATTTTGTGTCTTCTTTCAACAAAGAATCGCATTTGAACACGGCAGGTTACATGATGTGATTTTTATTGAAAGCGGTAGGTAACTAGGTATACATTGTTCTGTGACGTAATATTATTAAAGATAGATCACACATTTATTAATACTGTATGAAAGTATTTTAATGATATTTAATCATGGTACTATAAGTAGTAGGTATCATGTTTAAAAATCGCTAGGTCACTTATGTATATTTCGAGATCTCAAATACATATTGTTAATAAATTAATTATAACTCTGAAAACGGAATTAAATCTAAAAAGGGTATTTTAGGATTCGTTCCATAGATATTTCTTTTTAAATATAGGTAAAATATTGTCGCACACGTATCCTTTTACGTAATTAACATTCCTTATATCGACTTTTGTCTAAGAAACTAATAATAATAAACGAAAAACTCCACGGCAGCTGTTTTTCTTCCCACGCCTCAGGAAAAGGAATAGGTAGCAATTAACTATTGTGCTCTGTAAATGGACCCTATTCTGTTTATAGAGCTAAGTTACCATTTCAATTATACTCTTACTTCAATAAATGTATTAACAATAATAGGATCCGAGTAAACTCATGGTTAAATTAAGTTTTTACTTGTGACTGTCAACGTATCGGTTAATGCGGTCACCTCGCCATAACACATGCGTGCTGAGTGACGTGGGTTCGATTCCCTCACGAGACGAATATTGGGATTCATAGATATTTGTTTCTAGTCTGGGTGGACACAAACCATTAATTGTATCTTTGTAAAGTTCCTCGCGACACAGAACTTGATAACTAGTAAATAAAGGAATAGTTAAATCAGTAAGATTTTCTCGCACCGCAAGACTGTACTTTATACGTAGATATTGTCTAAATAATAATATACATATAAATACAAGAAAATGTGAATATAACAGAACTAAAGTTAACATCGATTCCTTGTATCATCATCATCATCATTTCAACCTATAAACGTCCCACTGCTGGGCACCGGTCTCGTCCAAAGAATGTGGAGGAAATTCCTTGTATTCTATTGCCTAATTTCAGTAATGCTCCATTGCGAGCCCAATGTATGCCGATACGATATCTAGCAATGATTCACCACTATTTGTAACCCTTTCGCCCCTATTAGGATTTATGATGTATCTGTGGATATACGATAATACTCCCTGCTTACCCCTTGAAGAGATTAGAGGCGTGACTACGGGTATTATCCTCCGTAACTAGCGCGTAGGAGTTTTGTAAACCTCAGCGTGAAAGGGTTTGGTTTACTACGTGGGGAGAAGATGTCGTTATCTTTTTTACCTTACTATTGAAGTGTTATTATGAATGTGAAGTTGCGTATTTTTTATATCATTTCTAATATATGTAATACTCATGCACGGATAAGTTTTCATACCAAATACCATCAAAATCCATACTTTTATGATGGATTTTCTAGAGGCTTTAGAAAAAAATGCCGCATCATAATCTATGTGCATCTAAGTTTGACTAAGTGCATCAGTACAAGACAGACTACTAAACAAATTATTTTCCCAATGACAAAAGAATTCGTAGTACTTGTCCAATATATCTTACCAACTTTTTGTGGTCTGCAATGACTGGTTGCGTGTCTCAGATTTTTCTATGTAGTCGTAGTATTAGTCGATAATAGGCCATTTTGACAAAATGAATAAGAAAAGAATAGCTACTGATCATGTATCAGCAACCCATTAATTTCTCAAGGCTGGGCTCGAGTCTCCTCTCCTCTATCTAGAGAGCTGGGAGGGTTGATGATGTATATTCAAGCCAATTTGATTTGTCATGTGCTAGGATAAGGCAATGAACAAAGTTTCTGGAACTTTACATAAATTAGGTCCAATTGGGAATAAAATAATTCATCATCATCATACCAGCTTAACGACGTCCACTGCTGGACATAGGCCTCCCTAATTTACGGCACCGCGAACGATGATGATGGTTGCAGGAGGCACAGGATAAAATAATTACTCCAACATAATATAATCTCTTGTCCAGCATCAAGGTATTACTTCCATATATCAGTCTCGCAAGGGTTGCTATCCTAAAAGTAATTAGCCTGGTAATATGAAGTTGATAGCTAAGTAAATAACGGATGATACGCTCGTAACTCATTTAGTTGCGCGCACTAAGGTAGGTGCCGCCCCACACCTAGCTGAACACCCTATGACAAAATTATCCTCCTTAAGGATTTACTAAGATAAATTCTGTATCTTTTGGGAGAAAGGATGGCCTTGGGACGTTTTGTTTTGTGAAGAATTTATCCTAATTTAGTCTATAGGCGATAGTTGATACACGTTTATGGTTTATCGCATGTCGTTCAAAACTGTGCTGATAAATAACATAAAATCGCGCTTTTTATCCTCGAAGGGGTAGGCAGAGGAACTACTACGACCGACCATGGCCTTTAGCCAGGACCGAAGATCATAGTCATTATGATTAGGTATATTATAATTTTAAAACAAACGTTTCTACTAGATTTTATTTCCATGAATCTGGCATTTCTAATTAAACATTTAGATTTCAATTACGAAATCACGATTTACGATACTCCAGTAGTCTAAATCAACAATAAGTTAATTCTATTAGCTATATCCGATTAATATTCTATTAGTCGCCGTTAAATAAACCACTCTGACCTGACTTTCTCGCTGCCGTAATTCGTTTGAGGTAGCGATAATGAGATTGTGCCCGATAAAGACAATACCTATTTAATAATAAAACGGAACAGAGCCGAGGATCCAATGTGAATGGATGTACAAATTTGTTCTCGCAATTAGGTACGAACCTTATTAGGGCTGCTTTTTTTATTTTCCGACGTGGCAGATGAGCAAGCGGCGCACCTGATGTTAAGTGGTAACCGCCTTACATGGTTGTGTTCTTCTAGCATTGGTTGATCGGTTGCGTTAAGCTGGTTTGGACATGTCGAAAGAATGAATGAAGGACAAAACAAATATATAAAGCGAATGTGAAGGGAAACGTTGGAAAAGAAAGACCTAGAAGAACGTACTATGACAAAATAGGGGATGTTCTAAAAGGACATATCAGGAGTACCGTAAACCGGCGAGAATGTATGAAAAGATTGATGAATGTTGAACAAGCGAGAGATGTATGTCAGAATCCTAGCAGATGGAAGGAAATAGTCTAATACCGACCCCTCTGGAACAACCACTGCATACCGAAAAGAAAAACAGAAATAAGCAGGAAAAAAAAATATGGAGCCAAAGGAACATTGGCACGCACAGAATATAATTATATTGCTATATGGCGTTTATATTTTGTGAGCTAACTCTAAAATGATATATTTATTATTGATATTCTTATAAGTGTGCTTTTCGGATTTCATATCCTGAATATTAGCCCGGAGGCTGCAAATGTGCCAGGTATGGGCAATAGGCTCGCGTCCTATTACATGGGATATAAGATTACTGGGGTATTTGGTTGTGATGCTCCTCTGAGTACTTCTGCGGTATTAAAAACTTAAAACGCGTGAAGTTTTTTTTTATGTGGACAATAGAAGCGAAGCTCACTGGACGTATATCTGGCAGCATTTTTGACCCAAAGTATTTACTTTGGGTCAAAAATGCTGCCAGATGTATTTACAGTCGAGTAAACTCGCACAAAATTCAGAGACTGCTTATTTTTCAAAAAATTTAGTTTAATTGAAACTAAAAACATCTAGTTGTATAGTAAGTGATGAATTGGTTTAGTTTTTACACCAAGCGTCTGTTGTTTTGCTTTATACTGCTGTAAGTGTTTAATAGTGTAAAAGTTTGTACAGAGCAGACACACAATGCAATTATTCTTGCGAGTGTTTTCCCAGCTGAATGCTTCGGCTTGTTTGGGTTTAATCTGTTCACCTTTAGTTTATTGTTTGCTAAGGCTTTTTATTTGTTACTAGCGACGTTAGAGATCCCAGTTTTTCACGCAGGTGCAAAAATAAATACTTACTATGTAAGTTGACGAGTTTTTGGGTGAATATTACAAAAACGTTGCCCTATTAGGGCACCTTTTTTTCACAAAGTTTAAAAAACACAACAAAAATATTTGTGTTAAAAACCTCAAACACATGCGTCATTTGATTTTTAAGTAAACGTATTATATACATTTAAGTTTGTAAATAGATGCATGTGATATGACGCCGTGTACCGTAACAAGTAGGAAACACATAAGCATTAATGTGCGAGTCAAACTATTATTAGATAATAACGTAAATACTGTTCACAACTGAATATAATGATATAATAATTGCGTTTCAACTGAGTCAGGGATATTTTTAACAAACAATTACCTCTTACTGTGTCCTGACTCCATATGATATACCTCTAGATGATCGCCTGATTCTTGCGTTATATCGTCACCGGTCACCATCTTCATCAAACATGTTACAGTCCTGGCTGCTGGGAGCTGGACATAAAGGTGACATAAAGGGACTTTTCATGATATTTAAATCATATAAATTACATATATTACTTTTGATTTCCTTGAGAATGGTCGAAATTCTACCGTTTCGGTTACTGGTTGACAGTCAATTTGTGATCATAACAAATGGAGTTTATTACTTACTGTTGCCCGGGTGCCCGCTCCCGTGGTCGCAACTCCTTTTGGACGTAGCGTGATATTATATAGCCTATAACCTTATATAAATGGGCTTTCCAACACTAAAAGATTTTGACGGCTGAGAGAGCCGTTATTCTACATCAATTTATTTTTTTAAAAGGTTTTATTTCATTTCTGTAGACATATTCTGTAACGTACTTCATAGGTTGTAATTAAAACATAATGGTAGGTCAGTAGCCCATATCGTGAATGTATGCGAGTTATGTCGCGTGTTCACTTTGACCTGTAGTGTGCAGTTATGCTATTTCAATCGGTAGGTTTTTGTGTTAGTGTTAGTTTTTATTAAGCTACGTGAATAAGTTACGTAACACTTTAACATTAATTCCTATCGAGAACATAAATAGAAATTACATAGACAATTTCTGTTCCGTTTTAAGTCTGTGCTTCTCTATGAGTAATGCCTTTGTCCAATCTATACCACACTGAATCTACAATCTAAATCAACAAGGTCAAATTTCTGGCCCTAACGTATGTATATTTACATTTGTAGAATTTCATTTTTTTTAAATAATTTCCTTCAATTGCCTCAAACATTTAATCATTAAGACGCAATCTTTCCGGTGTATACGCATCTGCACTATTTCATTTATCCCGTGGAATATTTTCACCTGACAACAATAGCTTCTTCTCGTTTCTACTAATGTACACCATAATGAATTCCAAATATCCCTATATCACATATATTTCCCATTATTGGATTTCCTACATGGTGTATAGAGCGTATCTATGTATGAGGATAACGTCGAAATATATCGTAATGGTAGAAATCGGAGGCTTTCATTGAATTGTTTGGCGCAATTGATTCATAACTTTTATTGGTAAGGTTTATAGGTTGAAATCCCTATTTTTAGGATAGACATATAATTAATATTGGCTGGTAGAGAATGCTTTTAGCATTAAGCCCGCCTTTTGTACACAAAGTTTAATAAATAAAATAAATAAAAATATTGACAAAAAGTATTCAGATTATTGTTTTTGGTATTTATTCTTGTTTTTACTTTATACGATCTTTTGGAATCATTTTGCATTCTATGTTGATTCATTTTAGGGGTGCAAACTCTTCCCTTAAGTGCGAACAAATGACAGAGCAAAATAGTTTTGTAGATAATGCTTATATTGTTGGTGTATGTATTCGTGTAAATATAAGAAGACACTTCATCGTTATATCAGATTGCAGGCTCTTGCTGGACATAGGCCTCTCCTAACACGTGCCATAACACTCATACGACCAAAAGAAGATAGGTACTTGGTAGAAGCAAACTAATGAATCATGAATAGTCACGATAAGTACATTATTACAGTATAACACATCGAGCAGCAGCTGTCAAACTTAGTTCATTACCGGCGTCGCATCAAGTATTCGTCGAACTCAACTAATGCTACAACTTTAACTATTTGTGGCCATCTATGTATTTAATTAACTTTTGGCGATCATCCTTCACTTCTTTAGAAGTCAACGACATCTGACAAACTTAAGCCTGGACTCTAGCAAGGGGTGACGAAAAAGAGATGGGTTGTAAATAATATTATTTAAATATTTATTAGTGGGCACAGCAAATATTGTCATCTATCTTTCAAGCTGGCATCAACCAAATTCACAAAATATACGAATATCTTGTCGGGGAATTTTAATACTGGACCTACCGCTGTCTATTGGTTGTTTCTAACTCGTCTCTCTTCTTGCCTCCTCTACGCTTTTGTGTGGTGCCTATCTTGAATCTTGAGATGTCGAACTTGACCAATTTCTATTCGGATTCAAAATTAGAATGCTCTCGAGATCATCTTAGTTCGGATTATTCATACGAAAGGACCGCCTCCGCGCCGATACGAAAAGGGGTGGTTGTAATTTGAAGAAGATATTTCGATTAATAATTTTCGTGATCTAAATGGACGGCACTCTGAAGTTGTTATCGATTCAAATATCAATTTGTTGATTTCAGTGGAATGTATTTTTTTCGCAGTTCCTTACACTGTTTGTTCATAACAAATAGTGTAAGTTATTTGAATAACAAGCAGTTTATTTCTCTACTTTAGACTCTGTCAAAGTTATTTCACAATCTATTAATATTGAAATTAAGCAGCTAAGTGATAGAAAACATTTATCCTAAATTTACAACCGTAATTATTGAATGGGACTTCATATGTTAAGATCTCAAAGGTTGATGCAAAGACTTATCTTTGCATCAACCCTTCAGATCTTAACATTTGAACTAATACCCACTTAAAAAACACCTTAGTGTTCTTTAAGTGGGTATTTCTAACAATTCTTGGTATTTACCTAAATTTCTTACATCTGCGACCATTTAATTTCCATTAACTTTATAAATTATTACAATTTTCTATTCTTGTAATTCATAAAGAGCTGTTGCTTGCTTCAGGTGAAATTCAATTAGACTAGGGTGAAAACTTTACCTTAGCTACCGACGAAAATAAAAAGCAAAGAAGAGTCAACCGGCCAGTATGAACCCTTCTTCTTCAGAAAAAAAAAAAACACCTGTGGTTTTGTAAACCGCACCTTATGCTTTGTTAATAAGTGTGATATTCGTATGAGAAGATATTGGATATAGCTGGATATTTGTGGCAATGCACTGTAAGTTTCACGTATCCGGACGGCTCGTAAAACGGTTAAACTTCAAGCTTTAAAAAGTCGATGTGACAGTTGAAAACGGAGCTATTTTAACTTGGTCCAAGATTGCTTTACTTTTAGCAAACTTGGACCGCTTTTGTCTGAATTATTAATCTGCTTTTATTGCATTGATTGTGACAAAGTGACAAGCTGATTGACGGATGTAATTTATTTGGGGATTTAAGCTGGCTTGAGAGTTTGATCGTGAGATTTTTCATTACATTTTCAAATTATCATTTGACGACTTATTAATTGTATATTGCTTTGGCCGTCTAATAATTGTTTAAAATAATTTGTGCATGACGTCTCTGCTGTGATTCTAGAGGAGGGATTGCTGTACTAGGTAGTGATAAAATACTGTCTTTAAAACTGTCAGCAAAGCGACTTAGATATGCTACCATCATATAATTCGTTCTGGCTATATCTTCAGCAAAAGGAAAAAAAATGGACTAGTATTAGTATAATACTGGATTTAAATTCAAACCATTCATTGTTTTATAGAATAACTAGCTTCCGCCCGCTGCTTCGCCCGCGTGGTATGTGTTTAATACCTATAAACTTTCCTCTTGAATCACTCTTTTAAAAAAAAAACCGCATCAAAATCCGTTGCGTAGTTTTAAAGATTTAAGCATACATAGGGATATAGGGACAGAGAAAGCGACTTTGTTTTATACTATGTAGTGACGAGTGAGTAAAAAATGAGACTTTGAGTAGATAGCCACGATGTCACGAATACTTATTCAATAACATCTCTAACAAATGAAATTACGAGCTATCCAACTCTATCGCACACAATAAATGAATTTATATCGTGCTGTCAACCCATTCAGATTACCGCTATGTTTATCTGTCTGCTCCTGAACGAATGAATGAAGAACGTGACGTCAACGAGTGCCCTTTATTGTTCATTGTTTGTCTTACAGTCCTGAGGTGGGGGGGAGGGGGACATAAAGAATACTCGCGTTTTAGTTCTTGTGATAAGTTTTATTAGCATGTTGATGTTTCAGATGAAAACTTTTATAGCTGCTAGCATAGTGATGCTATCGGTTTTGGTAATAACGAGATTAAACTAGACTTATAGGTAAATTTTACTGCGTAATAGGTTAGGATTTTATGGAATTCTGAAATAAATTGATTTTTTATCGTAGATACTACTCCTGGTAAATCGGGGTATAGCTATATTAGGTACCTTGGTTCGTCTGTTTAAAATTTGGTTTTAACTCTCAACATTGAATCTTTTATTTTCTATTGTAGGCACATACAAAACACAATGGAACAATCCGCGAAACGCGGGTATCCTTGAAATATTTATATAATAAGTACAGGTGTTTGGCGACAGATGGCGTCCAAGTCACTTGTGCTTACAAAAACTCTAATGGCGGCTGTTACCTCCGAGTGTTTTATTGGATTTCCGTCGTTGAGAGGAAATATCGGAAGGCTAAGGGCTGCATTCCTCTAAAAGATTGTCGGTGTAATATTTATGTTGTTTGTGAAATTGAAATATAAAGTTGTGAGTGTCGGCAATAATCCCTTCCGTCGTGCGTAATGCGGATTTTATGGCTCAGATGATCATGTAGCGCTTAAGCACGGTTGTAAACGTGTTATGAAAAATGTTTCGCGTTATCTTTTGCTTATAGTAACGTTTACGTTGCGGGTAAAATTAAAACTCCTTACCTTTAAAATACCGTTCGAAGATATTCTTTCTTTTTATCTCGGAATTTAAACGTTCAACTTTTTTAACGGTTTAACGACGTATACCTACTGTGTAAAATAAAAACCCCACGAGTTGGAATAAAATGCTACAAAATCTGTTACATTCTTAACTTGTGACTTTCATAAGAGTTACTTTGTAACCTAAATGAATAATCGAGATTTAATTTCAAATGATCACCCTCCCAAAGGTTAATTTAATAAAATATTTTTTAATGGCAGTGCTTCAATTCTCTGTCACCAGATTCGTTGGTTTACTGCTCTAAGGACTCTACTCATATTTTTAATCAACGCCCGCGGTTTTTAAAAAGCCTATTTGTTAAATCCAGGATATCGCCTACCTCCATTTCGAATTTTATCAAAATTTGGCCTGCTGTTTGAGTCTGAAAGAGTAACAAACACACACTTATAATACTACTTTCGTTTTTCCTCTCTCTTTATCTCAACAATATATCTATATATCTCAAGATAACAAGTCAAGAATCGGTCGGTTAGAATCGCAGTTGATAGCTAATTCTTTGTATCGCCTTAAACTAACTCTGTTTTTTTCAAATTGAAACTGCCTTTCGTTGTCTTGACAGAGTGTGCATGAAACTACTGACTTTTATTTTGTGACCATCAAAGCAAGCCGATTGAGCCGAGAATTTAACATCACATTGTGTAGGCCGCATTGTGGTTTCACGCCTACGTTATAACGGGTGGCGCAAAAGTAAAGACCCTATTTGGTTCAGCTATAACATTTTTTCTAAATTAGAAAACTAGATTTAGATTTTTTTAAATGTATATTTGTGCCATTAAATTTCGTACCATTAGGATTTAAAGATGATGTCTTTTAAATGGTGACCTCCAGAGTTGATACACATTTGAGCCCTATTTATGACATTTTGCATAACTTGCCGTAACACTTCCTGCGATATGTTCGTTATTTCTTGACGAATGTTTTCTTTTAGAGCTGCGAGAGTCTGTGGCTTGTTCACATACACCCGAGATTTCAAAAAACCCCAAAGAAAAAAGTCTGGACTGGTCAGATCGGGTGATCTTGCAGGCCAAGGCAAATCGCCAAAACGAGAGATAACTCGGCCTGGAAAAGCGTCCCTCACTAAGTCCATAGTGTCGCGCGCTGTGTGTGCCGTAGCGCCGTCTTGTTGAAACCAGATGTGCTCCAGCCCCAATTCGTCCAAACTGGGTATCAAAAACTCACGTAACATGGTTCTGTAGCGTTCTCCAGTGACAGTTATCGCATTGCCTCCAGCGTCTTCGAAAAAATAGGGTCCGATCACTCTGTCAACACAGATGCCACACCATACAGTAACTTTTAGTGGGTGTGTGGCAAAGCGTCGAATTGTGCGACCAATCGGTGCCGGACGGTGGGGAAATCGTCGACGAAATTCACGTTGTGTTCTTATCACTGATATTCCACGTTCTTGGGGAGTAAAACGGTCCATGTTTATTTTCAGTGTATTTTACATTTGTTCACTACACAATTTTCAACAACAGAATGACAGAAAATGTATAATAAAAAAAAAAAAAGCATTTTCTTTAGTGCCACTACTTTTGCGCCACCCAGTATAATACACAAGTACTGAGGTATTTATTATAAGCTCTGTGAATTTCTACCTCAGGCTCCTTATGTTGATTGATGCGGTAAACTTTCTGACGGCGAGAGATGTGAGTGGGCAACACACGTGGAGTTAATTAGAAACAATATCTTTTTAGAAAATTTATTGAGTTTTTATGTTGTAAATTTTTGCGACAGAGGGTGATCCACGAAAAATTATTGCAATATATTATAGTCTATGTTACTCTTCGGATCTCCAACCACTTCTATGAAAATAATCACGTGGATCTGTTGCTCTAATGCTATATGAAAGCTGGTCAAACAACCACACTTTCATATTTATAATTATTAGGGACTTATTGAATAAAACCTTTTTGGTTAAGTATAAATCAAAATGCTCGATAACGATTCAATTTCTGAAGCCTAGACTCTACAAAGTCTACAACAATGGACCACAATATTTGAGTACCATAAAAAGTCACAAACTTGTCTGATATTATCTTCTTAGTCTGACTTTTAACCCCGACAAATTTCTGACAAAGATGTTTTGAGACCCAAACTTATGGACCAAACCTTGATTGTTATCGAGTTTGGAATTTTAAAGAGTACCTAAACTCATCTCTATTTTTCTCAATATTCAGAGAGTAAACTTACCCCACTATACAATTTTATGACACTGAATCTTCTAGACCAATCACGAGTACTAGACTAATTTTATAAAGCCTGTTTCTAAAATTCAGCGCAGACTGGACGAAACACTAGCATTTTGCTAATGATAATTAAAACTTGTCCATAAACAATTCAAATAAAATTTAAATTTGTATGCAAGAGAGAATTTCTTACCGGACATCAGCATTCAATCGAGCATCCTTTTTGTGGAAATGCAAGCAGTTGCCTACCTGCATACTCAAACTCTGCCTAATCTGCACTGACTGTTTTGCTGTCACCACTGTGACTATTTTAAGGCAGATAGATAGTTTGTGCTTCGAGATTCTGGTATTGCAAAAACAACGTGTGCTAGTTATCATTAAAATGTGTATATATATACCATCAGAGGCTATAAAACATTAGTCACGTAAAAAAAACAAAAAAAGATATTTTATTCTCTCCGAACACATATAACATAGCAGTCACTGGCATAGTTTCAGAAGCACTAACAATAATTCATCTCGGCACTCGCTGGGTGCAGCTTTCTGTAGTACGTACGACTCCATTGACTTTCAGCTCGTTAATCAACGTCTTACTTTGATTCCTGATAGCTTTCACTAAGCTGTTTGATGAAAATTGAACTCACGTTAGAGATTACATAAGACCCCCAAGATATCTGATCAAAAGATAATGGTATAACTTTTTGAATACTACTATCAAAGTTAGGCTATAATCTGAAGCTTGTGAAATTATTGAAGTCTACATTATACGCAAAGTCGCAAAAAATATTTAAAAATATATGGTAAATGGTAATTAAAAAAAATAGGCTTTCTATAGCAAACTCAAAAGAGTAAAAGAAAAGAAAATATGCAAAGAAAATATAAGAGGAAAATAAATGAGGAAATATAAATTATGGAAACCCTAACATGTATATACTGCCTAATAAATTATGAATGAAACAATCTCTTCTGTTTTATAATTTTAAGCATAAATAATTTGATGTTTAGGATATCAATTTAAATTTAAACAAGCTTAGACCTTCTATATCTGAGTTAGCAGAAATACGCTAACAATTTTACATTTGCCGACACGTACAGACATTGTATGTCATAAGTTAGTTTTCTAATACAGTCTTTCAGGTCTGTTAAAGTTCTTCGGGTTTTCGGATAATTTTCATCGAACGTCGAGTTACGGTATTCCGTCCAATTATACAATCCTTTACCTCAGGTAGAACATATTCTAGCTCTTCTCCCTTCTATATATAAAATACATTTAAGAATCAATTTGTGTACAAAACTGTAGGTAATTGATGATGTTTAGCCTTCGAACACACCGCAGCAGAAGCAATTGCATCCAATTTGAATATAAAATGCAATCTGTCGGTCGATTCTCTCGGGAACCGTTTCGTTTCCCTCTAACGTGCGGTTCTTAGTCACTTCCTAACAATAATATATTTCCTAAAATTCGCGTTTGACTTCCCAACTTTGGCGTCAAGTTTGATGAGTCAGTCAATTTGGATAATCGGTTTAGCTACATTTGCAGGACGCTGGTAAATGCTTGCTTTTATTGGCTAGGCAATTACCTATAATGTGCTTAAATCTTGTTAGCCATACTCTAAAAGTAGACGCACTTTAGGGACCAATAAAATCTCTCCATTTGACTTCAAAACGAAGTTGTATGTTTCGTTGTACCCGTGTCACTGGACTATACGTAATTTAATTATCTGTAAAACGTCTGCAACATTTGTGTCCGAGCTAATTTATTATTAAACTGTAAGGTTCTCGAAAGAACACTGTCAAATGCAAGTGTTCTCGGTATCTGCTATGTCGAAGCTAAGTTGTGTAATCTGTGCGACCGTTCAACAGAGTAAAACAGACGAACGTCCCCATTTGAATGTCCCTAACAGAGGGATCGAATAATAAAATAAGTTTAGCGGTTTTTGTCGCTTTTTTGCCCCACCGCGAGGGACGCGATGTTTTATTGTAAGAAGATGCTGAAAATCCAATTTCTCTCGGGGCCTATTCACAAACTGGTCGGCACCAATCCGATGACGCTGAAGGCTCTAATACGTCGGTCATCAATATTTTTCGTTCAGTTTTACGACAATAGTCCCGTGCTAGATAACATTGATTTCCTTTTATAGCCCGAATATTGTATCCCTCGTGTTTTTTGTGTGTATTATTAAAATCTGAAATTCATTACTTAGCAATGTGATTACACAAATAGAAATATTATATTGTCTATTATAATGTATTCTTGTTCGGATTTTAAGTCTGGGAAGAATAATTACTTACATTATTTTGACGGGCCTGTTGGTCTAGTGGTTAGTGACCCTGACTGCTAAGCCGGAGGTCGTGGGTTCGATCCCCACCCAGGACAAATCTTTGTGTGATGAGCATGAAGGTTTGGTCTGTGTCTGGGTGTAGTTTATCTATAATATGTATGTATTTACAAAAAAAAAAAAGTATTTAAGTAGTATATCAGTTGTTTAGTACCCATAACACAAGCAAATATAATTGCTTAATTTGGGACTAGATGGCGCTGTGTAAATGTGGTAGAATATAATATATAATAATATATTATTCCGTTTAGAGACAATGTAGAGTTTTTTAAGATTGTTTGGTGTTGTAATTTGCTAAAATACTGGCAGTGTCTTGTACTTGTAGGTTGAACACAATACCTAGACCCGTCGTCGAAAAGGTCTTTACAAAAGTTGTTTTAATTAAAGTTAATGCTCCTAAAGCTTTGTTTCCTTTGTAGTTAGTATCTGAAGTTTATAGTAACACAACTATGTAGCTGGCTTTAAAGAGCCGTAAAAATAATAACGAAGTTAAGGAGTTTGAATAGGAGCGAGGAATGAGTTACAAATATCTATGAGAGTTCTTTAATTCTTCACAGAGCTACTAGCGATCTAGTTGCCTTGCTAGGTTGCTTTAAGTTATTTCTAGGTGGAATATAATCGAGTCGAGATTTAGGCCAAGAAAAAAGGATGAGATACGATATAATATTAAACTATCTATGTTGCCATCACTCATGTAGGTAAGGTGTCGATATAAAATTTAACACCGGTCGAAAATTTATTGACGATTTATTTAACCAACTATTTTCTGTACCTAGTTTTGTTAAATTTGTTTTTATCTTATTCTAAGTGCTTCAGAATGACTGAATGATGAAAAACTTTGGTTAATAAAAATATTGGGGCGCAATCTTTGTATCATCGAAGTATTGGGTTCACAATAACGGGTTGTGGAAGCTTTCACGGAATGCTACATATCCCGAACATCTAGCTCTTTTGCAAAGTTTCAATAGTTTACTAGAACTGGCCGGAGGAATATTTACATGAATGTTTAAGAGTAAAGCAAAGTATCAGGGACATATGAGGCCGGGGAAAATTAACGTCACCGCACAAATTTTGGCTTGAAGCCAGACCAAGGATGTAAAAACATATGCTGAATAGTTTATGGCTATGTTATCGACAAATGTATTTTGGGTTCACTATGTTATTGTACCCAGCTGTGTAAAAATTTGGTTACAAATGAAACTGAACTGGTAGTTAGCTCTGTAAGCATCTGATGAGTGCTAACTGGTGTCTGCTACTCACGCACCTGTTCCTCGTCGTAATTATTATTATTTGATTATAGTATAAAGAATTTTTTATATCACTAGGATGACAAAATTGCTGCAATCCTCAAAATAAAATCATTTTAAGTATTTTTAACCCAAGACAAAGACTCTTGTTTGCTTAGAGTTTCCTTTTCCCTCTAATCAGCAATTTATCAGCAGATGCAACAATTAAGTGTTTCAAGCTATTACTTTCTTCTTAAAATTTTAGTGAAACGTCTTGGGAACTTCTGTTTTGGGTCTTTTGTTTCTTAGACGCTTCACCTTGTACTCTCACATTCACTCGACATTGTTTACAAATAAACACATATTTCAATTACTATAGGTACAATATTGACACAAAGTATACGATACTGTGTCGTATTATTGTGCCTACAATATCGTACACAATCTTAATGGAGTATTTTTGGTACAAGTGTTTGTTCATTCATCTTTGTGACGGCTCCGCATAAATTCATGCCAGGATTATTATCCGAGGCGCTGGAAAATTTCACTTCTTCCTTATTATAAGTGTTTCTTTTTTCCCTTTTTACATTAATTTATCCCGTAGCCGTTTATAATTTACGTGAATGTTAAGCGGTAACGGTTCATACACTTGTTTTTCTATTTTTGTTAAGATGTTAATTGTATTTATTTGTTGTTGTTTTAAGGCGCAAGGTTGTCTTCTAAGTGTAATCGTCGGTTTTATTGAGACTGAAGAGACATTTAACTCTAAGTAAAGAATGTGGTCACTGGTATTTCTATTTATTATAGCAAGTACCTATGAAATGATTTCTGGAGGAGGGAAGTTCACCTAGCACAGGCATGTATTTGCTTAAAAGGTGACTTCAAGAACTTAACTTATATTGTACTTTGTTAGTGCAAATACATTATTTTTATTATTCTTATTCTACTGGCTCGTTGGACTAGATGAGCCTAGTGTCCTGGTTAGGTACCACTAATATGTGGTAGCAGTTAAGTCAAGTTACGAAGCTCTCTGGGCGATGTGATAAATTGCCTCTAGCCCAATAGATAAGAAAAATAATACTATGTGAACAACACCCATTAAAAAAATTGGCTGAATCTCATATAATTAAATCTCTTTGTTTCTAGACCTACGAATAATAAATATTATAATGAAGGCACATTTGGTTCGAGAGAAACTCTATAAATTTATATTATCACGGACAGCCAAGCACATTTATATAATACCTTAGACGTTTCTTGTGTGGTGTTAAGACGAAAGTCTTATCTAAAATCATGATTTATTGACTGG
Organism: Laspeyria flexula; assembly: GCA_905147015.1. Classification (NCBI taxonomy): domain Eukaryota; kingdom Metazoa; phylum Arthropoda; class Insecta; order Lepidoptera; family Erebidae; genus Laspeyria; species Laspeyria flexula. The sequence continues at coordinate 921,180 of LR989964.1, read as the reverse complement.
TATTAGTAGAGACAGTATAGGCACACATTTCTGATTTTCGTACAATATTTAATTGACGATTTGGGAATGATGAAGTTGGAGTGAAAAATCGAATGCCTATAATATTGCTACGTCATACTGCGTCATGTTTCAGCGTGATATAACTTTTATTGATAATGTTTTTCAAATCAATTTATTATTTAAATCGAACACAAAGCAATTATATTTCTTTAGTCATATCATCTAAAAAACCAAACAAATATCCGAGATATATTTCTGATAGAAATTTGAGATACGAACGCAGTCATATCGCGGGTACGCAATGAGGGATAATGTCTGTAGATAACCTCACAGGAAGGGATAAACTGTCCAATGGTCCATAAATAACGGCGAGACTGGCACAAGCCTTTGTATACCAAATGTATGTATACTGTATAGCTTCTCGATGCTAGATTTAGACCTTTTAAGGTCCCTATTTACCTGAATCATGGTTATTTGGAGGGTAATTTTATTTTTTAATGGTGTATCTCTTTATGCGATAAGAACGCATATGCGTATATTTAACGCACATTTGACCACCTTCCTAAAATGACAAAATTTGCTGAAACGCAGCAGCCTTGTGTTTAAAAATACCTATGTAGAAAAATATTATCATTGTGTGTATATTTTATTATTATAGTAAATCGCTCGCTGTGGCGGAAATTAGGTGAGGGCTATGTTCAACAGTGGACGTCATTGGGCTGATATGATGATAATGATGTATATTTTAATAGTCTCAAATACCTGTGTCCTAGTGGTGGTCAACGTTGTATGTACGTTTTAAACCGAAGTAGATGTATATGTATATCAGTCTGAATAGTTCCTATAAGAATGTTAGAAGTTTTAGTGCAATCGATGGGCTGGAATCTTTTATATTGCCTTTTCTTTTGGATTCTTATAACAAAGCGAAGCTAGTAGTAGCGAAGTATATATATCAAGATACGGTTATTTATTCTCTTAACTATGATCACGTATTTTGAACAAATTTTTATTTGTAATATATGAAATCAATTTTGCCTATACGTTAAATAAATTTCATTGATATCGGTAAAAAGGTATTGTTCAGTAAATTGGTAATATATATAATTTATCATCGGCTAAGGCGAGAGGGTAGTGATGTTCCGAATTCAATAGAGAAGGAGAAGGAGTTTGAATCACTGTGCTGGCATGCTGGTATTAAAAAGGCTTCGTCACTTAGCCGTGCGAACAGCGTACTTATCTTAAGTTATAGCATGACTGTGTATCTGCCAATATGTCCAGCGCTAATCGCCGTATATCATCAGATTTGCGGTTAGCTCGTTTGTTTATTTACCTAAATGAAGAGGAGAGAAAGAATTTTTTTTCATTTCATGTTCATCCTGTTCCATTTTCGAAATAAAATGAATGAAATGAAAAAAAAAAAAAAATAAACATTCGTATTTTGATTCCTATAGTTTACTAACAAGCTTGGAGTTTTATACCCTAAAAATATCAGTATTTTTACATTAGCACATTACAAATGAGTCTACACTTTAGCAGTCTAGTTTATGTCGCTATATGGGCGCTATACGTCGCACATGAACATTAATAGAATTACTTGACGGGTTTCTCTTATTGTATTGGCTTGAAGATTCAACGTAACCAGCTTTCTAATGCACCTGTGTATCAAGACACGCGGACGCGTGTCCAGCCCCAGTTCCAGCTAATATTTTTACTCCATATGTTTAATGATTTATCTTTTATTAAATACTTTGGAACTCAAATTTGATTTAGTTATTTATTTTTCGGCAGTTTTTTAATTTTATGGTTTCGAAGTTCGACAACACGCAGATTTTTTTTTTGCCTTGAAATGCTAAACAGTCTCGCACGTAACGTGGAAAAAGGACCACTAACTAACGCATTTTCGCATTCAACTAAACTTCTAAACATTTCTAAACTAAGTATTTTATAAATTCACTTTAATTTCTATAAATATAGCGTTATTGTAACATATTACTAAATATTGTTAAAATAGAGATAAGTTTAGATCGGTGCGGTCAGACTAGACTAGTGTCACATAACTTATTAACTTTAACTTTACATAGATCTTTCTGCGGTCTTGTCAGTTCCAACTAAACTAAATAAGATTATGTTTAGCCATCACACAATTGTAAAGTTTCCAGTCATGTGTCCCCCGCCAACTTCATCCATTAGTCCCTATCCACGGCCTATATCCTAAGTGAAGTTGAAGCTTTGTAGGTCAATGAGGGCCTCTGTAAGCCATCCACCGAATATAAATCGGTTGGCTATCAAAAATACTGTTTTACGTACAAAGAAGAAGAAATAATAGAAAAGGAATGCTTTTGAATCAAAGAAAGTCATTATTAATACTATTGTTCTTACGATGCGTCGCCAGAATTAATGATTTTATTAAATGTGTTGTCAATTATATAGCTGTTTTTGTTATGTCAGCCCTAATGTATTTAAGGTCTATAAATTTTGCTTATCGCATTAACAAGGAATTTGCGGAACTTCATCCATTTATCAAAACTAAGCGTAATTAATAATATATAAGTAAGTTGTCGTTTCGTGATTTAATAAATGGAAGTTAAGAGTAAACGTTGTAGGCAGTAACAAAGTTGGATTGAACTTGATTTTGAAGCAGAGGCACATCTTTTTGACTATTCTTTGTGTAGGAAAACTGAGAACAGGGTTAGGTTATGGCGCGCATACCGGCGGCGCAGCGCGGGGCGTCGGGCCGCGGCAGTCCGCAAGAGACGCGCGCCCGCCCCGCACGTCCCACGCACTCACCACCTCACAACTGTGCTCACAAGTACGCGTACACTCGAACATAACAGTGTCCAGTGCTCTTACACCTGTGCCAATATTATCAGCGTCCTGTGACCGGCTCCACATTGTGAATATACATTGTAACTTCATCGTTTCACACATAATCGGTGAGTTTGGACAAAATAAGGTTTGCGGCGTGCTCGGACGCAAATGGGGGAATGTTTGGTTGTCAATAGATGGCGCTAGTGTTCCGCGCCCGTATTGCAGTTGTAATGGTTTTGTAACTTTTCCTACTGTGGAAAAACTTGTTTATTATGTAACTTTATATGTCGGCGTGGTATTGTTCAGTTACAGTTCATCTGTATGCTAGCATAAGGTAAATGGTAGGTGTTCATTATAGTTTCAAGATATATCTATTTTCAATTAAAACAGATTATGATAAATTATTCTTTAAATTTCTATTAAAATTTTATTTAAGTCGCGGTGTATAGCGGTAATTTCTTAATAATTAACTTTCATTTATAAATATTATTTATAACATACATTTACAAATATACAGCTTGCTCTCAGTGTTATGCGTCTTCGAGTTAAGCTTCTAACAGTAATGAAACTATACTGTAAAGGTTAAAAGTCATAAAACTTTCTTTATACATATACCACAGATGTTATATCAATTAAGTTATCAAATATTTACACTGCGGTAACTTAAGCTTGTGTACATGATTGTACTAAACGTCTTGCAGGTAAATTTATATTCGCCTGCATCTACGTAAAACACATACCTGCACATAAATTACTATAAAAAAAACGGGTAGATATATTATGCTGATTTATATAATTCTCATTTAATTTCCTCATTTATCTACATGTGTAAGCTGTTTTGGCTAAAAGAGAAATCAACGAAACATGTTTCATTTCAACCTAATAAGCAAAAAAAGATATTTATTTATCTACCAACATAAAATATTCTGCTTCTAAATTAAACAAAAGGAAGAGCAAAAGCACTTTCAATGACCTCTAATTGCCTTAAATCTATTCAATTGGATTCAATATAAATTACGAACCATGGCAACACTGACGCATAAATTAACTCCTTTTTCTAAAATAGCTAATCCGAATGAATTAATCCGTAACCCGGGCTTTTACTCAACGTTAAGTTGCGAAACCTTTCATTTTAATTGCTAAACATTTTTCTCGTAAATGTTAATCGGGGAAAGATAGACGAGTTAGCTACCTAACCCGAGATTTAAAATGTAATTAAATTGGTGGTTAGTAGGGCCTTTGTTTTAAGTACACAGCGATTGTGACAGATTTTTTTTAATGCGGGTAGTGACTACCTACAATGATATTAGCAGTTAGAATTTCATTATAATATCTTAGTAACGCTTTACCCTACTCGGTACTTGAAACCAGGATCTCTCGATCAGCTATTGTACATGCTGCACCGCTGCAATACCAAGTGTTTATAGTTAGTTATTTAAGTTGTAAGTTATATATCCAGGACAAACTAAAACAATTCCTACAATTTATCTCCCCACTGTAACAATCTTTTTATTAATTTTACAACCATAGATACAAATCCTTTCAGCTTAACAATCTAATAACACGATGTTACCAGCCTCTAAAAATAACTAGCGTTTATAAAAATAAGACGACAAGGTCAATATTTCTTGGAACGTGATTTTATGAAACGGTCCTTTTGGAAGAACTTAAGATTACGATTTTGAAAGAGAATATCGTTCTTTTATTCAGTGACGTAAGGGGTTTGCGCTATGATGACGCGCGTTGATGATATGAGCGCCCTGTTGTACCTATGTTCAGTACGTATTTAGCTGAAGAAAGGTCTAGATATGAATCTAGCCGACTGCCTGGCGTTTACTGAGTGAGAAGAATGAGCGCCTGATCGCATTTAATGCACGTCGTCCGCGCATATAAAATAGGTGTACCTGTGTGCCTTTAGCATGTTTCTTTACATATCCCAACCGATATACTAATCACAATCCCCAGACATACCATCGGTACAGAATATGAAGCCAAAAATGGCAAGGTAAATCTCGTCTCGTTATGACACTCCTAAATGAATGAATCTCCAACCATTCATTGTCATCAAAATCTTATACATCTGCAGCTTTCCATTTAATTCAACAAAAGAACGTCAGTTCAAAGGAAAAAGAACGAATATCAGTGGTTGCCAACTCTTTGAGAAACTTAACGACCAAACTGCTTAGTGCGGGGAATTAAATCTCCTTTGCTAACTGAAAATTAAGATTATTTTCACTTTGGCCGAGAGGTGGGTGTATTAAAGAACTTTTGTTAATCCAGATGAAGATATCGTTAGATGTTCGTGCTACTACGTAATCAGTATAATTAAGTAATGATGGGATTTAAAACGATAACATCTGAGTATTATCAAATTGCGAATTAGCTATATTATACCGATTTTAAAAGTAGTGGATCTGATTTATAATGAAAATCAAAATCTGGAATAAAAGATATTAATTCAAATTGATATTATAGAAATGATTGCGTTTCCATTATTATTATTTAGTTTTAACCGACGCCGAGAAAGGCTATGTATTCAAGGTATATTAACGATTGCAAATTCAAGACTCAAAATAATATAAATGCCCAAAAAGGTTTAATAGAACATAGTTTTGTAAAACACACAAAAAAAAAAAAAAAAAAACCCATTAGACATCGTAATCCTAGCTGGCGTCCTTACATCACTGTCGGACCTAAACATCCCTACAGTTTGTACAATGTAGACACATACACGCGGAATGCACTGCCGAGGGTGGATGACACCTAAACAGGGTTAATGGCACACTTTCTGCGGAGGGTTACAACAACCCTTTGTTTCTGATTGATCAGTATTTTTAAACACAATTTGAATTGCGAGTAACCTCTTTTTTCCCTAAAGAGTTAAAAGAGATGTATCACATTTCGCTAAGTATATTCCTTGTTATCTGTAAGGGTACTGAAAATATTTAGTGCAACCCGAATTGGTCATTGAATATAAGAATAAGACCTCTTGCATAATTATATAGTCACCCAGTCAATAGCGAGTATTCAGGTCAAAAGTCATACAGCTGTCACGGTAATTGGCCACTCCTGAATGTGAGGTTTTTAGAACCATTCATATACGAACTGTGTGGGTTGTCAATGTTGGAGCTCCATTTAGTAAAGCGATATACGCTGTTTTCATTTATTTAGCTGAATAAAGTTCGTACAAAATAAAAATATTATGATGAAAATTTGTCTGACAGATAACTCCAGATGGGTAGTTCTTCATTACTGAAGTTATGGGGATTATTCACCAGTAATATGTCAGGTATCGTGCCTACCTACGTTTGGGATAAGAGATATTTTTTTATTGATATGGAGAAACTTCCCAGGAGTTTGCTTATCTTTTGAAAGCCTTAACGTATCATCTATATCTACTAATATTATAAAGCTAAAGAGTTGGTTTGAACGCTAGGATCTCAGGAACTACTAATCCCATTAGAAAAATTTAAAAAAAATTATATATTTTTTTAGGTTAGGTTTAGTTTTTTAGGTTATAGGCTATATAACATACGCTACGGCCAATAGGAGCTGAGCAGTGGCCAAACAAAAGCGACGAGAGTGAAGCCCCGCGTGACTTCTAGTATTTATATAAACAATTTATTAAATGTTTAATTTTTTGTTAGTGTAATATGTCACCGTCATCAACCCTTTCTTCGTTGCGATCCGTTGAATATAGGCCGCTCCCAAGTTTTCGCGATCCAACTTTGCTCTGAAGAAGATGTATAAAATCAACGCCTTAATGTGTACTCCGTAAATATCCAGGCATTAATAAATAAAGCTCTTGTATTTATGTAAAGTGTAGGTGTAGCACAAAAGTTGTTATTTTCATCGTCGACATATTATACTTTTGTTATGTTTGAATATTTGCTTCGTAATCAAAATGTCGTATATTTCGTATTTATTCTGCTAACAAGACGCCCACACAGGTAAACTGATATTTCGCGGAATTATTCCACAAATATTCCTTCGTTACAAAAGATTATTAACGTCTCACTGATGTCATATATTGTTGTGGGTTGTTTCTACGAATTGGGTACTTTGCCAGTGTTCTTCAATTTTAACAAACCACATTTACTAAAAAAATAACTTATATTTGATGATTTGATTACATGGAGAAATCTGCCTTAAAAACATTTATATGAATTTCAAAATACTTTTTCACACTCCCATTATTGTATCTCCTGTATGTAATCCAGAATTAATAATAAAGAATTGTCGAGTTTTTTTTTTATATAACACGATGCGACAGTGGCAAACAGATATACGTCCCTGTGGTAAGCGGTACCGATATGGCACTCAAATTCCCTAAATAAGGTTATCCTACACTCTTAGACGACACAACGAATTTAATCAAAAGCATGATAGCAAAATTAGATACAAAATCATAAAACAATGGCAACCTTATCAATTAAAACACATCAAATCTCTGCAAAAACATGCAGACAAAAAAAGCCAGTTCAAATGAGAGCCAAGATCTCGTTACTTCATTTCTTTGTGACAAGATGGTGTGTGTTGGACAGAAGAACTAAGATTAATCAGGGAGGGCGTGTTAATGTTGTTAACTGCGCTCGTTAGCCTTGTGGGTGAGACGAGACACACCTTCAACTACGACTGTCAAACATTTTGAACTAATATTTTTCTTCTGACGTAAAAGCTCGGTGATGTATGCGTTAGGGTTGTTTTTGGTATATACGCATACGCAAGGTCTTATTCGGTATTTTTGATTTGTGTTTGAAAATTATAAACACACTTTACATTTATTTGCATTGTTACTCAATAAATTGAATTAATTAGAATCATGAAATTTATTTTAACAACTTTTTTTTCAACAGATAGGAAATTTATTCAGCGATAAACAATTTTAATATATAATATTTACAAGATAAATAAGTTTTAGATTGCCTGTAGGTAGTTTGTTTTTGTAATAGGTGTATAATTAGGCACTCGACTATAAAAATATATCAAAAGCTATATATGTATATATCAAGAAAACTTTGTTGTCGTCTCATCTGACCGGTCTCATGTAAATAGTCTTTTACAGAAATTAACATGATTTATTAGTCATTATGAATTATATATTATAAGTCTTTTAAAAGACTGACGTCACAATTAAGACGTAGACTGTACTTGACTCGATGCCATCCTACTTAATTCGGCTGAACAGAATACTTATCAACTTAGCAATTTACGAGGTATTTAATGTTGTCATGAATATGCAAACGTGCTCAAATAAAAAGATCTGTAAAATATTTTAATTATCTGCTGAATAAAAGTTACTTAAGAAGTCTAAACGAAAATCAAGAGTGTCTTGCCAATACTTTTCATAACTAGTTAATAATTAAATGGTAAAAAAAAATGATATATTTATAATTTACAAATAACTCTTAGAATGCCATAATCTCTTAGAATGAGTATTAATATGTAAGTGATATATAATTCATTCTGAAATTCAAAACTACCCTGTGGCATTTTACTACGATTTGCCGCAGAAAAGTGACGCAATCTATGCGATGAAAACTTGTACCTGTTTCTAAAAATATTGCGAGCAATGGTGGAATATAAAATTTAATTATGGTAAATTTACAATAATTAAATTTTGTTTAAAAAAAGATGTTTAGTAAGTTAAATTATACAAAAAAGCCCTGAATTTTAATCGCGATAGGACCGTTAAAATAATGATTCGAGGTTAAACACCTGTTTCAAGTGAGTTCGAGTTTAGAACTCGTGTTACCTACCGTGTCATCCAGGTAATAAACGTTCATTGAGTTGAACCCCACCTTATAATACCGCTCTTACCGATACCTCCCCGCTGTCTACGCTACGAGGCTACGTCGTAGACCTGCTACAAACATAAACCGTAGCGATTAACAATAATACAGACACGGTTTGTTTGTCTTTATGTTTCTCATTTCATTGTTACACTGTTGAATGTTCGCCTTTATAATTAAAATCGGAAGCACCTTTGGAGGTTTTCTTTCGTTTAAGTTAACTAAGATAAATAATATAATCGCTATCATGAAGTGTAAAGCTGTGACAGGTTAATTATGTTTTAGAATATCTTTTTCTAACAGTCTCGATATGTCAACGGAAGTGATAGCACAGCTCAAGAGATCCTATCGATACTCAAGTTGGCTAAAAATGGTTTTGGGTTTTTCTTTTCATGAAATTATTATTATCATTCGTAGCGCTTGGATGTGCCCGTTAAATAGCAAAATGACACCAATCAAAATTATTAGAAATTTCAAACATTTGACAGCGATTTCAAAATCGATAAAGATTGTATCTATAAAGATATAATGATAATAATAATATTTTGACGGGCCTGTTGGTCTAGTGGTTAGTGACCCTGACTGCTAAACCGGTGGTCGTGGGTTCGATCCCCACCCAGGACAAATCTTTGTGTGATGAGCATAAAGATTTGTTCTGTTTGTGTCTGGGTGTAATTTATCTATAATATGTATGTATTTACAAAAAAAAATGTATTTAAGTAGTATATCAGTTGTTTAGTACCCATAACAAGCAAATATGATTGCTTACTTTGGGACTAGATGGCGCTATGTGAATGTGGTAGAATATTATTATTATATTATTATAAGTCGAGAGCTTCTCGCAATCTCGACTTCTTTGTATGTAGATATCTTATATAAAAATCAATAAATAAGTCTGCTACATAAACGCACCGCCACACAAACCAGTACACACCGACGCGCCGACACAAACTTGTGCCCAACGCAAACAAAGTTGCGCGCTCCGCAAACAAAGTTAATGGCATCTGTAGTGCAATGTTATTTAATTACTTACACGACTCAGTGCCTGCTCTGTGGACTCTCACTTAGGATACGTCGAAGCGTTTACGTTAGGACTTGTTTATATATTCGTTATGGAATGTACCTATAGGTCTGCTTACATAACATCACGCTACGGCTAATTGGAGCTGAGCAGTGGCCAAATAGAACGACAGGAGTGAAGCCCCGCGCGTCTTCTAGTTATAAATCTTTATATATATAATTCTTTTGTACGTGTGTTGACTCCTCCTAAACGGCTGAACCGATTTGAATAAATTTTTGTGTATGTGTTCAAGTGGATTCGGGGATGGTTTAGATTAAAAAAAAAAAACAATATGGCGCTGCAATCGATTGGTATATCATGCAGGACAACGTCTGTCGTGCCCGCTAGTATTATTATATTAATTAGGCAAAGGTTTAATTTGGACAACAGGTGTTGTATTATTTGTATGCAAAAATTAATAATAGGCAATATCTTTTATATTTAAACAAAATTACACGTTGTATTTACATAGCGTTTAAGTCGAGCCAATATTAATCCTGCCAAGTTCAAAAGTTCAAAGTAAAACATTTCACAAGACGTGAGACTAGTCATAAAGTCGTTAGCGAACAAAGGTACAGTTCGCGAACTATCGACGTGAACATGAACAGTCACGGCCGGTGTGACGAACCTGTACTTATAATAATTAATGATGTGGTGCCATGACTGTGACCGGTCGATAGCGACGTCTTTAACTTGAATGTGAGCAAATATTACGATTTGAATATTACGGCTCTCAGTACGACCATGAACACCTGTGTATATGTCGCCGCCAACTGGTTAAATCAGCCATTCAATTAACTACCTAGCCGTTTTAATAAATGGAGCGTTCATCTAATTGCCTGAGTGATATTCGCCATTCAATTAAATGGCTAGGCAACTGACTTCAATCGACAACTTTTAACCACTTGCCTAGCCTATTCATTAAAATGTTATTAAATTAATGTAAATGTGTATCATAATAAATAGATTCGTACCTAAAATAGTTTTTTAAACCTTGAAATACCTTTAAGGGCAAATCGAACGTGGATTGGATAAGTTGGAAAGCTAGGGTAAACACTCTTCACTTTGTTAAATGAATGGCGTAAGCATCAGCCAGCCAGTTCATTAAAGGTTGCATTTTACCATCCGGATGAATTACATTTAGGCCGTTAGTTGAAAGCCGCCGTTTAGTTAAACGGCTAGGCAGTTAATTAAATGGCTGATTTAACCAATGGGCTCCGACATATACACGATAAAAAGTAGCCTATGACGATATCTATGTACTTGACTATCTCTATATATTTATATATTTGCATTTAATTGTGATTGTCCGATTGGTTTAGCGTAAGAAATATACAAAGTCATTTTCGCATTTCTCATGTAAGTAAGTAAGCATTCGGATACAAAAATAAACGCATTGTTTTTTTTTGGAAAAATAGACTTCAAAGACACCCACAGAGTAGTACACTGTTATAGGGGGTGTCTCAGTGCCCCCACGCAGTCCTACGGACTCCTACCTTGTAATTACGAGTGCCTAACGTGAAAAACAAAGGAACAAAGGACTTAGATACTAATTAAAGTGTTAGTTGTTAATGTTAGCTTAAGTTTGTATCAACGTGATTGTGTAAACTGAGTACTTATTAGTATTTGTCTATCAACATATAATTGCTTTTGTAACCTTTAGGAAGTAACTAATTGTGTCTGTTGAATTGGTGAAATATTTTTTACATAACATCAAGCCATGTCTTTGTATCTTTTTCTTCTTTTCTTTTAAATATTGATCCTATTATTTGTTATTTTATGTAGATAATGTTTACTTTTTAAGATTTAATATTAACTTCTCTTTAGACGGTGACTTTATAGCGAGTACCTAAATACCAATTCTTTTGATAAACTCTTCTGAAAAAGCTAACGTTATTTTTTTGTCTCTTTCAGGTAAGAACAAGTCTTCAATATACAAGTAAAAGTACACGTAAGCATTTGAAACATTTCCTTTCAGCAAGTGAAGCAAAATAACAAAACTAACTTATTATTGAGCCCACGCTTCTACGATTTTTCACAAAGTTCGTAGCACTTCTACGAACGACCGTAGCACTTCTACGGCATAGTTGTTGCTACAACATTATTTTATGAAATGGCATATTGTTTGTAACTATTCTGGTCGTTTCTGTTTACTTTAGTTTATATTATTAGGGTTCATGTTATAAATAATATATAAATGTAGAATATTTCTTTTTTACTAGACTAACTTCCGCCTGCGATTTCGTACGCGTGATATGTAGGTAATTAAATTATATACCTAAAAATCTTCTTCTTAAATAACTCTATATATTAATGAGATTTGCAACAAAATCATATGCGTAGTTTAGAAGCTCAAAGCATACATACAAAGGGAATTTATTTTATACTATAAAAAAGCTAAAATAAAAATTTAAATTGTTGGGTATATAAAATACCCAAATACTCTTTGGTATCAACGAATTTTTCAGATTTACGACACGTATGAAATATGTCCTAATATCGTTTTAAGTTTGAAAGTAAAAAGCACAGCGGTTTTACGTCCTTATCAAATTCCCATTTTGTCCTGTAGTGATGCGCTAGGGTTGTCAAACTAAGTAACAAGTAAACCACAATTTAAGAAGTAACCAATTTATATTTAACTGGTATATCCCCGTGGCTTTGGTCGAATGGTTCGTCTACAGAATGTGGCCTATGTTCTTAGCTAGGTCTTCAATACCTAAGAACATCCATCCATCCAATTTTTTTCAAAATTCGTTCCGTGGTATAGGCGATAGAAAATAAAAACAGGTAGAGTCATTTTTGCAAATTTTTGTTGAGTTGTCCCAGTTATGAGTATTTTTCCTTTAATTTATTTAGGCTCAATAAGCCAAATAAATGATTTTCCTGTTGTTGTTAACCGAAACCGTTATATTGTACAATGCAGAGTCGATTTTTGTCTGACATTTTATCCTTCGTCGTTAGCCAATGTTCATCGAACCAGAATGTGTTTGGCTCATAAGCTTATATCAATTAGCGTGAGTTTATTGGTCGAGTAAGCGAAGTAGGCGTATTATTAACCGAAATACATACACCACTATGATTATTAGGATTGCGGTCTTCTTTAAGTAGAGCTACCCGTAGGTACTTGCTTTTCATGTTGCACAATTTGAGAGACATTTCGAGCTAGCCTGTGCTTCTCTTCAAATAAGCTGCTGTACACTGGTCTTTCCTCACGATTGGGGGAAATATTCTCTTGTGACAAGAGACAGTTTTTGGACAGGTGAATGGTGATTTGTTTAACTTGTTGCCTCTTACTTCTCCTGGCGATGTACCTACTTCTTCTGGCGATGTAGGATGTGTATAAGTGTTAAAAAATTTTGTTCTTTGCCCAAGCCAAGGCTCTCACTACAAGAAAATAACAAAGGGTCAATTCGATAGATTTTAATAGTTTCTCTAGAAGTTGACAACCCTAGATGCAGTTTACGAACCGTTTTAGAACACATTAAGTTGATGAGCGCTCTAGGGTTGCGGCGGTATACTGTGCTCAATGTACGAACTATTGTTTAAGAGTTTAGTGTGCGAATGAGAGAGCTGTAGAAATATTCAGTGATTGGAAAGAGAGAAAAGATAGAGACAATTTCAATTGGTTATTTGAAAGAGACATAGACTCTGGTGAAATAAAAAACTAAGAAATGTATTTCAATCATGTGTCATATATTGAACGGACTATATATTTACTGCTTTTTAAAATTGCAATAGTACGAACACACAGTACAGGAAATTAAAACTGTCTACAGTACAATAAAAAATAGCTACACTAGAAATACGCTGTATCTGTCTGGTCTCTGAATTTTCTCATTACAATAGGTTCGACGCTCTTTAGAGAAGACAAGAGCTAACATAGCTGGAAAAAAAAACCAAACTTATGAGTACTACATGTCTGCACGCTCTTATTACGTTATTACTATATAAATACCTCTTATTACTTATATAAAAAACAGAACAGACAGAAACAAACATACATATATCTTCATTGCGATATAACTATAAAAAACAAAATTAAAAATTTTGAAAAACCCACGACGATAACATCTATACAAAATAAGAAACGTAACATATAAAAAGGTTTAAATAACTTTATTTTAAATCCCCGACGAAAAGATAATAAGTAGCGTAAAAACAATCCCAAGAAAATCCGTCGGGGGCTGCCATACCCTGACTTGAAATGAACGAAAATATTGCAGTTTTATGTATTTGATACCTACCTAATTATTAACAATATTTAGTTTACAATATATATTTAATACTAGAAACAGTAATGATATTGGCAGCCCCCGACGAATTTTCTTGGGATTGTTTTTACGCTACTTATTATCTTTTCGTCGGGGATTTAAAATAAAGTTATTTAAACCTTTTTATATGTTACGTTTCTTATTTTGTATAGATGTTATCGTCGTGGGTTTTTTCAAAATTTTTAATTTTGTTTTTTATTTTAAATATTTTCAAAGAGCGCCCTATCTTACTAACTGTAAGTAACTCGTATAAAATTTTAAGAACCTTGACAGATAAATAAAAGTTTTATACTAAGTTATAGAAAAAACACATTTTTTTTTTAATTTGCTGTTGCAGTAAGTCTTATAACTTGAAATTATCATTTTAATTTTCTTATTTTAAACTTTTTAAGGAGCGCCTTATCTTACCATGTAAGCTCTAGAATGAATGGAATTTGCATGGAGTTTCGACTATATTATATATATTTTAATTTTTTGTTGACTTGTGTGCTCATCCGTCGCACAAAAGTCGCCGGAGCCCCGCTTTGGGGGGCTCCTACTTCTGGGTGGTTTGAAAAAAAAAAAAAAACCCTAACCAAACCAGTCCGATTCGGATTGCTCTGAATGGGGGGTGTTAAGTTTAGCTATCGAACGATAGATTGCCGTAGCCGGACTGCCTTCGGCGTTAGCGCAGATTTCCACCTATAATAGTTTGTATCTCGAAAACAGTGAGTGCTATCGCAAAAATGATGAAAATTTGGTGTAACCCCTCGGGGTGTAACTCGGGGTGTAACGGGGTGTTAGAATAAATAAGGTAGGTAGGTGTTTATATAACGTCAGTCTGGAATAAACTCACTTTTACTAATTTTTTTTAGGCTTATCATTGTATACCTCAGTACTAATATTCAGTGATATAACAACACGAGATCGGTTTTCGGATTTTTTCCTTTACTTGTGCAACTTGTTATTGCTTCTGGCCAAATTTCATGATTCTAGGTCAACGGTAAGTTCCCTATAGATTATGATCGTCAAGATAAATGGAACATAAACAGCTGTATCTTTTGATTGCGTTAACTTAGAATTTTGATTTTTATTTTACGCCTAGGTTTTGCAGACCCAAGTATATGATATTAATTACAGCTTTATACCTCTATGCGTTCTTGAGAAAAATATTTTAGACAGACGGACAGACAGACAGATATACAACGGAGTGATCCTATAAGGGTTCCGTTTTTTTCTTTTGAGGTACAGAACCCTAAAATTGCATAAACGGTCACCCATCTATGAACTGACCTTATCTGAAGTTGCTTAACCTCATGAGTGTAATCAATATCTCAGTACTACAATGCTACGTGTCCCTATACAGTAACAGGTCTAATTATTTTACAGATAACTGCAAATATAAGTTTGCTTAGTCTATTGCAGCGCCCCCTGGCGAAAAAATACAATATCGTGTATCCAAAAGTCATCCTAAATAAATCACAAATACATTACAGAAAACCGTATCGAAATCGCTTTAATCGTTTTAAAGATAGGAGGGCACAAAGGTTTCAACGAAATCAACATAGGTTTGCCTAGTCTATAGCAGCGCCCCCTGGCGAAAAATTACAAAATCTTGAATCCAAAAACAATCCTCGATAAATCACAAATACATTACAGAAAACCGTATCGAAATCAGTCGAATCGTTTTAAAGATAGGAGGGCACAAAGGATTCAATGAAATCAGTGTATTGTAGCGCCCCCTGGCGAGCTATTAACATAACACCTATCTAATAACCTGTCCCCAAGAGCCGCACACACTTTACAGAAAACCGCATCTAAATCGGTCAAACCGTTTTCGTGATATAAGGCATTATGTTGGAACACACAAACACACAAACACACAAACACACAGCCTCTCACCCCAAACGCATATACCGTCTCCGTTCCGTCGTGGGTAAAAAAAAACTTGTAATAAAATACTTATTGGTTCTGGTTAAAGGTTTATATATGACGTCACGTAATATGTAGTTTTCTACAAAATGATATATCCGATAATTATCGGACTATTAGTCAGAGATACAAACGTTTATGCAGCGTCCTTTTGCATGACAATAGTGAATGCATTAGTCGAAGGTGCGCTCAGTAATGGATGCCGATGTCAAAGCGTAATTGATGGTGTTCTACGTGATGTATGGGATTTTAACCTAATGAGTTGTGGATAGGATATAACGAGAGATAGGTAGTTAACCGAGTTAGATAGTATTGAAATTCTTGCAACCTAACGTATTATAAATGCAAAAGTGAGTTTTTTGTTCGTTTGTTCAGAATGTTTCATATTTAAATTTAAAATAGAGCTCCAGGCACAGGGGAAAGGACTAGGCGAGCGAAACCATGGGCATAATATAGTTAAATAAAAATTCAAACACTTCATGTCTCGGCAACAACTCTTAACGGTTTGAATGTAAATTTGTAATTTGTTAACGTGTTTTTTTTACACTCATCTGCATAGGTATCTTCTATAAAAACACGAAATTTCAAAAGAAACAAAAAGTTCTCCTAAACGCTGGTGGCGCCATCTCATAGCCAATTTGTCGCATCTTCGTACTAATTTCAGCTCATCATCCCACTACAACTTTCTTGATCTCATTATTGTATTTATCTACTCGTATATATAATTCGCCAACAGATAACTGAGAAAAAAACGAAGTAGATTTTGGTAACTGAAGTTTGTATGAAACATGTCTTCAGGTTATTGTAAGGGAAATAGAATATGAGTAACAAAACAAGCACTTAACCCAAATAGTTTCAAGTACACTTTCTGTATTGTTATTTATATATTTGTAACCTCTAGAGACGAGAGTTTTAGCGTGCCTTTTATACTTTACTAAATTGTATAATGTTGAGAGAGAAAAAAAAGTTATTGATATTCTAATCTGTTAACGTTTCTAAAAACTTTTTTAGGCTAGGAACCTGTGAAACATTGTGTTCGTGTCTACGAAAGTTTTATAACTCTAGCATTAAACATACAAACATAAATTTTGTTAAGGTTAATAATTAATTCTGTAACAGATGTCCCGATTTGCTGCAATTAACAGTTTCATGAAAATTTAATGGAATTCCGTCGTTTAAAGCCTTCAAACGGTTATATTATTACAACAATGTTTATTAAATAACTATATAAAAAGTCCAGTCCCAAACGATGATAATAATATGAACTTATGACAGCGTAAGAACATAATAATATTAGCTTACTATGGGGTCCATATATTATCATGGAAAGTATCTTTCTTAAAACCAGCCGTAAAAAATGAATAACTATTCATGAATCTCAATTATTTATAATCGTCTCTGTCACGGACTCACGGTGGACAAAAAGTCCGCTAATATTGCCTTGACATCGCTATCGTAAGTAATAGTTTCGATCACGAACATGCGGACAAACTGACAAACAAATGACCTTGTGTGCGCTTTGATTGTGTATCAAATGATTAATGTTATATTTTAATACGCTTCATGTCCAAGCGGTAGGGTTTAAGCATCTGCTTAAAAAAATATTAATATTAAAGCAATCCAATATAGCGCTCACTTTTTTTATAACGCAAGATCTGTAAATTTAATCTACCTACATTGACAAATAAATATTTCTGTTTTTGTTTCCAATTATATCACTACTTATTTTATCTATGTTAAAATTATCTGCCTCCTTCAATTGTCAATGCTTCGCTAAAATACGCTCCACACCATTTATAATAAAAGCATTGTACCTAATATGTAAATAAGTATTGTTAAAGTTAACCAACAGGTTTAAACCCTGCATAATACTACAATTTATTTATTAATAACACTGATAAACAAAAAACGAAAGAAGGGCCAGGTCTAAATAAAAATAAAATCTTGTCATATCTAAAAGATTTCACTTTGCAATAATGAAACCTAAAGTCATTAGCACAAGATGACAATTACCAAACGGAGATTGCACGTATGCCTTTTTCTTGGTACATATAATATCCTGAAACCTCTTTCCGCTGGTGACTTACATTTATGTGTACGACCTTCTATGAATAGGACAATGCCATATGGCAGTAGTCAAGGTTGCGACCAGCCTTGCTGCTTCATGTCGTTCCAGTACATTGTCGCTTCGTTCGGTTCGGTTGGTTATAATAAATCGATTTGTACTTTGTACTCGGTTGGCGGTTCTTATGTTATAGTGGTGGCAGTGTATGTGCTTTGTTATATATATAATATGATATTTATTTGATAGATACTACCTTTTGCTCGCTCTCGGTAGATATATTTTGGAAAAATGTATGTCACCTGCCAACTCAGTTTCAGTTGTAAAATCATGTAGATCCACGTCCAACGTGACAGAAAGAAATCCAATAAACATATTTTGGCATTTGTAAAACCTATTCATCAGTGAGGCCTAACCCGCCTATGCCAGCCGGCGGCCTCTCTAGGTAGCACAGAGAAAATGTAGCTACCTATTAGTAAAATGATTTTCGAAATCGACGAATTAGCTTCAAAGGCACCAAATAAATATTACTTATTACAGTGTAAACATAAAACTATATACATAAATACGAAAAGCTTCTGCCTAGAATTGATATTATTTTATCATCAGTTATTCTTACTTAATCTACACTTATGTATATTTCAATACACCTAACATGTACTAATGTATCTGATCTGATTGGTAGCAAAGTCCGCGTCGTATACCACGTGTTACATATATACCCTGTTCAAATATTTGCGCAGGGTTCCTACGAGCGACGCCACGCGCCACCCTAACTTAATAAAGACGATGTTCTGTGTAAGAACGTTGTGTGCTTGGTCTAGCTTGCTTCCTCAAATTTGATATTATACTTTATAAAGTTTTAACGTTCTAAGATTGAAGCACTATTTTAAGAAAACATTGAAGCACTATTTTATGTTTTATTTTTTCATTAGAATATAAGAATTATGAAAAGTTCTGTGCTGACTTTATAAATAAACGATTTACGAAAAAAAACAACTATAGTAGACTGCACAAAATATTATAGGTACATATTATGTATGTCCTATGTGTAAATAAAATCCATTAACCTTGACAAACGAAGTAGTCGTGTATAAATTCACAGACTAAAAAATGTTTATACTCATTTCAATTGAACATCTTACTTGAACAATAACAGTCAAGTTACCATTATTCAGCTTATGAAAACATTTGCCGAAAAAATATGCTTAAATTTTGAATACAAAATTTGTTTTAAAAATAAAAAATATCCAATTTTTATTCAGCTGACCGTAGTCCGCTAAAATGACCATTTTTGTTACCTGCACGCACATCACGAGTACGTTAGGTAATTTACGTGAATTTTCTATCAGTATTCAAAATAAGCTCTCTGCTAAAAATAGCGCTTGAGATCGATAAACTCCGGGCCTGGTGTCTGCAAATGTCTGTCACAATACAGGACGGTTCCTTGATAGTATTGTGTTCCTACATAGTGGCAATGTTGTACTCGAATGTCTGGAATTAAATTGAAGTGTAAATCTTTGTTGTCAATTCTCTCTATTATATTCGGAGTGTTTACTTTCTCGACAATCCACATCGTTTCGATACTGCTGTCAAATGTTTGAAAGCTTAAATATGGTCGCTGTCATTTACAAATAATTGACATAGGTTTATGGATATAGAGCGGTAGTTAATTTATATAAGGTCTACCTAATTGTTTGTGTATTTTAAAAATTTGGATAAATGATAGTTCCCAATAATGTGTTTCACGGAAACACGTATATGAGTCACGTAAATGAGTGGGTAGATAACTAGGTTATTTTGAAGAATTAGTTAAAATATTTTTATATCACTACATACTCATGTAATATATTATCATCATGCCAGTCCCTCATTACAGTACTGCATCAATTGCGTCGTTTCAAAAAAAACTCTTTCACACACAACTTTAAAACTTCTTATCGAAACTTTTCTCCTATATTATATAGCCACCAGTAACATATTACCTATATTATATTCAATTTTACTTATTTTAATTCTACGACTAATTAATAAACACTAACAAAATTATTGTTAGTTCAACTTTCATACATTCTCACAACGAGCAATTCTACGGGGCATGTTTATTTATAGGCGTTATTTTCAAACAATTCAAAATTACCTTTCCAAATAACTAAATCTACACAAAGGTTGGTTTCCGTTGTTTTCGTCGTAACTTCAGGTAAATTTACCCTCTAAAACAGGGCAAAAATATTCCGAACACACCCTCGCTAGTTAAAAGTAAACCCCAATTTCCTGCACAGCACGATTACTTAGTACCTGGGGCAGTGAGCTGTGAGACCACCCACCCTCTATCCTCGGGCACTTTCGTCAACCCTCGGGTACGCTCGACGCTCGGGAAACGAGGGGTTGTCGTCAAATTAGTGCCTCCGATTTGAGCTGCGAGGGTGCGCTGCTGGTTCGTGAAATATTATTATTAGGCAATATTATCATGTACTAATGTGCAACCTTTTTTGTATAATCTGCTTGTTTAATTTCCTCTCAATACGGGTCGTATTGAGAGGAAATTAAACAGTAAATAGTGCAGACTGCAGAGATGTTGCCATGAAAACTTAGTGCGATTTTCAGCTTCGCCCATAGTATGTCACTAAAAATAGCCTATCAACTTCATCAAAGGTAGGTATATAATGCGTAATAGGTCTTTCCACATGTAATGCAAAAGAAGTCTTTCGTAAGATAAAGAATCTAATGAAGCATTGTCGTATGAAAATTCTTTATCTTATTAAAATAAGTACTACTTGAATTTAAATTCAAATAGCACTTATGTTAATAAAGTTTAAATTTTATACTTAACTAGACCTTGTCTAGGGCACCGGCGCTCGGAATTCATTCTTTCCTTGAGCACTGTTATTTCCACTTTATGGAATGAATTTAAAAAATCCGCTTCAATACGTTATTTCAGGACTTAGGTGCAAAATTTCAGGGTCTACGACCCTACCGTTTTGGCTATGCAGTGATCAGTCAGTGTCTTATTATATAAGTATAAAAAATAATAAATATACTGAAAAAAAAAAACTATGGGTGGATGGGTATAAGAAATCGAACATTTAAAACTGTCACGATGATTAATTTGATCATTACATCATTACTACGTAAATTAGGTGAGGCCTATGTTCAGCAGTGGACGTCGTTGGGCTGATATGATGATGATGATGATCATGATAATGATGTATATT
Organism: Laspeyria flexula; assembly: GCA_905147015.1. Taxonomy (NCBI): domain Eukaryota; kingdom Metazoa; phylum Arthropoda; class Insecta; order Lepidoptera; family Erebidae; genus Laspeyria; species Laspeyria flexula. The sequence goes on along the minus strand of LR989964.1, from coordinate 900,061 downwards.
ATTATACTAGCTTCCCCCACGACTTCTTCCTTCTCCAAGCCTTGAACTATCTCTATGCGAAATATAATGAAGATAGGAAGAGTAGTTTTAAAGATTATGTCTAAACTCACAAACATTACCTCTTTAAAATATTAATGTAGATATATCTTCGGATATTAGGTATTACAGACTTAAGAGTGCGACCAATATCGTATCTTTCGCAAGTAACATATTGAACTACGAGGGGAGGTCAAAAAGTTCGCGGAATGAGAGGGAACGAGGTTGAAATTAAATACCAAACTATTTTTCCTTTTCAATATATTCTCCCTTAACCCTAATACATTTTTCAGATCTCTCAAATAATTTGTTTATACCATTGAAAAAAAATGATTTGTCTTTGGTGTCAAAAAAGGCCGAAATTGCCGACTTGACTTCTTCATCGTCGTCAAATTTTTTTCCACGCAGCTCTTTCTTCATTTTTGGAAATTAATAATAGTCACTAGGGGCCAAGTCTGGGCTGTAGGGTAGGTGGTTCAGCTGTTCGAAGCCGCACCGGTGAATGGCAGCCGTCACAACGTGGCACGTGTGAACGGGTGCGTTGTCGTGCAAAAGGAGCACACCTTTTGACAGTTTTCCTCTTCTTTTTTCCTTGATGGCTTCTTTCAATCTCTCAAATAAAGAAGCGTAGTATTGTCCCGTTATAGTAGCACCACGTTTTTTATAATCGATCAGTAAAATACCTTCTTTATCCCAAAAGACAGTCGCCATAATCTTTCCAGCCGATTGTGACACTTTGAACTTCTTTGAAGGAGGTGTGCCTTTTTTATGCCACTGCATCGACTCTTGCTTTGACTCTGGTTCATAGTGGTGAACCCAGGTTTCATCTCCAGTAACAATCCGGGCCATAACTTCTTCCTTTCTCTTTCCACAGAGCTCCAAAAACTGGCGTGAACACTCGACACGCTCGTGTTTTTGAAGTGGCGTGAGCATTCTCGGAACCCATCTTGCACTGACCTTAGTCATCCCAAGATGATCATGTAGAATATTTAAAATACTGGTTTCGGATACTCCAACCATTGCTGCAAGCTGTTTCTTCTTCAGTCGGGCATCTTCCAATACAATTTTTATTTTTTTTCGACGATGTCCGGTGCGGTGGCCTCAATTGGCCGTCCGGAGCGGGGGTCGTCTTCAATGGACTCTCTTCCTGGTTTAAAAAGACCATGCCACTTGTAAACCATGGTCTTACCAGGGGCAGAGTCTCCGTAAACCGCTTACATCTCTTGAAAAATGGTCTGAGCGGATTTTCCTTGCTTGGTAAAGAACTTGATAACGGCGCGGTGTTCAATTTTCTCCATACTGGCTGACTTTTTCCCGATTCACTTGTTTGCACGTCGATAACTCGAAAGTTAATGACCCGATTAGGTTCAAACTTGGTATATATACTGTTAATGAGGTGCTCAGGTAGTACCTACCTGGAGGAGTAATTCTACTCCCACCAAGTCCTCCATTCCGCGAACTTTTTGACCTCCCCTCGTACATCCTCTTTGAAACCTTCCAAGTCCGTACACAACAGGTATTTAGACACAGCGGATGTGATGTCAGTCAAGCGAGATGTTCCCCACGCCATCATCCTGTTGTCCTATTTACGAAGTACGAATACAAATTCACTGAAGCGAATGAAAACCCCTAATGATTTTCCTAATGTAATTTAATTTGTATTGTTATTTATAAATTTTGTTTTTTTGTTGTTTCTTTTATGTTTTAATGATGTCACAAAATTGTGGACATTAGAGGTCAATTGGAAATGAAAGAAGGAAATGCTTTTTCAATTTTACATTTACTTTTTTATTTATTGATAGATGATTTTTGTGGCCAGTTAGATTACCAATATAAATATTGACAGTCATTTATTTATTATGCTCAGAAACAGTTACTAATGCTTTAGTGTTACAATGAGAATTATTATTCGTACAATAAGTATTTATATTATGATTCTGTAAGCACTGTAATAAGCACTGTCTGTAATAAGTAAATAAATATGTATATGTATTTATTTCAATTATACAATATGTATTTAACCTAAAAAGACATTAGAATATTCCCATTCATTCGTGTGGGATGTCCAACAATTGCTCGGTTTATTTCATTATTTATAAATATTAGTACTGGCATAAATCATGAACGTAACCAGGATAAAAATACGTTAAATAGGATCGACGGGTGCCGAACAAATTACACGATCTAAGTAATCGGATCTTTGAGATTACCCCTCGACCTGCGAGAAGCCGTTATTACATTTTTTTATATTTTGACGAACCCTAATGTGAAAATTGTATGAAATAATTACAAACTTTTAGAAAAAAGATCAAATTAATCATCGTGACAGTTTTGAAAGTTCGATATCTTATACCCCACCACCCATCGTTTTTGCATAAGAAAACATTGAAAAAATTTATTATGAGTGAAAGTTAGGTCCAGCACCCATAGATAGACCGAAGGTTATTGATGAATGTTCGTTAATTGAAAATCAGGATACACATGGTTTGCGAATCTTTCCCTAAAAAAGAAAACTGTTGACACATTCTGCATCGAGACGAATATCGAATATTTTGAGATATTTGCATAATTTTTCAATTGCCACTCCCAATCAAAAACAATAAAAAAAATGAAAATTAGTATGTATATGAATGTAGAAACCGAATAATAAAAAGTAATTTCCACATTTCATCGACAGAATTCATAACATTGAACGCCAATCAAATATTCGTTTAAGAGAATGAGCAAATCAAATAAAATCGAAACGTTTCAATCGAGTTTTAACATTTTAATTTTATTTAAACTGTCGACCTCACAAAGCTTCAATATACCTTTTGGTTAACAAAAACTGCTTTGTTTTAAGCTTTGTACATACAAACGGTGGTAAAGCTACGTTTTTTTTACTAAAAGGGTACAAACGAATGTCAATACGACTGTTGTTTTTTTTATTAACTTTTATGAAATACTATAAAATATAATGAAACATGCGAATATTATTCTTTGATGATGAGACATTGGAGTCTTACTCTGTAAGAGCGCTCGTAGCAATGATTATTATGATTGAGTTCATCGGCGTTCTATTGATCCCACTTTGGTTGCCGCTTAATGCGGAAGTCATTAATTCTAGTTGGAAGCCTTCAAGCACGACTTGATACATTCCAACAGCAATCAAATTGATAAGAAGCTACAGTAAATAAAGTTGTATAAAAAATAAATAAATCGAACGATATCCTTCCCCCTATTACCACGTTACATACGCGACAAGTGATTGAAACATTACCCGCCAGTTACTCGCTAAAAGACTTGTGTGTGCACAAGACGGGCTCGCTCGTTGCCACTCGACTCTAAACTTTCGCCAAATAATTACACTTGTATGTGCACACCCTTATAAGGGTTAATGACGTCTTGTTGTATTAATCCATTGTTTAATACGACACGATATGGACACAGCTTTATGTAACAAACTTAATTATATGTTTAAATAAATGTGGGCCTAAATTTTCACACTAGCTTCCGCCCGCAGCTTCGCCCGTTTATGACGGTAAAAAAGTAGTCTATGTAACTCGTAACAGGTGAAAGACACTACCTACTGGTGAAAGATTTTTAAATCGAATGAATAGCTTCGAAGTTGAGCACATTCAAACTCACAAATATTACCTCTTTATTATATTAGTGTAGATAATGCCGATGATGATGATAGATATCTCGGCAACAGTTCTAGCGATTTAAATAAGGAAATGGATAGTTTGTTGCTTTTGAAGTTTATCCGTAGAGATAATTTCGCTAGATAAAACGCGAAATTTAACAAAAACCTTTAAAAGTCATTAATGCCATGTCGTGTATATTACATTAACAATTCTATTACTTTCACCATTATATAGTTATTGTATAGTTTCCTTACAAGAAAATTAACGTTTTTAATTTTATTTAGACGCCTACCTTGCCTCTATATATCTATCGTATAAAATGTGAACGAACACAGTCGGGCGATGGCCCCCATTGACTTCGGCTCGGCGCGTAATGTGGAATCGATGCCCTCCTTGCTATCACTTGCTACTGTTGCATATCTTACACTTCGACATAGCAGGGGTGTAGAAGCGTTTTAAATTCTCTTCAGTTTTAAATTTGTGGCGAACTTGCATTGAATAAACTATGTTCAATGCAACTAGAGTTCCTAACATAAAACCTTATGCATTTGAAAAATGTATGCAAAAATGATTTATTATATTTGTGTAGAATTTTGAATACAATTTTTGGTATCAATATATTTGTTTTAAAAAGAATTTACTTTGACTTCCAGCAAATTGATAAATGTAAATATTTTTTAAAGATTCAGCTCATTTGGAAACGATTACTATATCGCGGAGAATTTCATGAACTTACACAATATTCACCCAGACTCATAACAATTATTTCCTCTGAAATATCTGCCCTATGTGAGAATTGAGCCTACGACCTCAGCAGTGGAGTACTGCGAGCACTACACCAAGGCAATTAAATACGCAATTTATACATGTTTATGTAAAAAACTGTTTTTAGGGCATACACGCTACTTGTAGCATCGGCGATTGTCAGCCTGCATTCATGCAGCATCGCGTTTTGGCGACACTCTCTGCGTTTCGTTTTATAGATTCTGTTGCTGCATTTAGCTTCTAAAAGCGACTAAATCGTCAATGCCAAACATACTGTGTGTGCAATGACAAGAAACCTTTAACGACACGTGATGATGTATAGCCTAACGCTGGTCCCATGGTGCGAGATACGAGCAGTATTGGGCTATTAACTGAGTACAAAAACAGGCATCATCAGTCAACCGCATGCTCTGTCATAGTCACGACGACGCGACGTTGGGACGATAATGTTGAATTATATTATCATGTTTTGTGACTCTATACTATACCTAAACAAATTGTTTTGACTTTTAGAAAATATTAGGAGAATCTATGGTGGCCGAATGAATAGTGAACCGACATGCAACTTTTGCGATCCGAGGTCAATTCTGATTTCACTTTGTGGACTTACCATCTGCTAACGGTGGAGGAAAACATCATGAGAATTCTAAGGGTATTTCTGATCGACCAACCCGCTAAGGGCATAAGCCACAATCTACACACAAAATTTGCCATCCATAAATAGTTATTCTGAGTCTGAATGTACTTTATATACAATTTCATGTCTGTAAAGTTCGTCGCGACACAGCTCTATTTCTTATGTAAGCACAGACAAGTAGATTTTGCCAATTAGTAAATATTTCATTATTTGCAGAACACAGATTCTATGACGTAGTAAAACCATAAAACAAATATCTCAAGAGCCTCTTCGACTCAATATTCAGGAGCATGGAATGGCTTAAAGTGCACTTAGCGACACTGTGGTGCAGCCGTATAATGACGTCACGATTCACGACTCGGTGCCTAGTAGTCTCGCGGTGGTGATTATCGCCTGATTCGCGAGTCGTGACTCGATTAAAGATCTGTTGTTACTATTGTTGGTATGTATTTTTGTATAAATCGTTAAATAAGTGTAATAACTCCCTTCAAACAGGAATATTTCGACGAAACTATTTGCGTCAGCAATATCAACCGATTAAAAACGGCCGATTAAGCGTGCGATGGAGTAAAAAAATCTTCTTCTACGACGATAGTGTATATATCCAAATAAATACTGTTCAAACTATAGGAAAGTAAACCCATTTGGCAACATTCTCGAATAGATCGTTCATAAACCGATATCAGTGATGTATCGAGACATATACGAACGTAACTCGGTAGCTATCTTGGTAAACATAGTTTTACGTATAAGTTGTAGTGTTGCAAGTTTTGGTGAAGAAAATTTCGGGATAAATGTCTGGAATATAATAATGATGATTGAAATTGTTGTAGCAATACGTAGAACTTTTTAATGTTGTAAGATGTTCTACTCCTAATATTGTACGTAATTGACCGGTTAAAGACCTCCAAGTGCCTAGTCGCCTGTTAACATGGCCTATTGTGTGCATAGATTGACAACATAAGGGCCTATGTTATAGAAAATGAAAAAAAAAAGTTCATACAATTAATTGAATACGTCCTACACTACGCTTCGTGCTTAGTAGTGTGCAATTGTAGAGGGCTATGCCCAGCAGTGGACTAGTACAGGCTGATGATGATGATGAATTGAATCCCAAACAAACCTTTAAATGAAAATATATTATATTACTAAAATTATTGTATTACTAAATATATAAAAATATATCCTGCAGAAACTAAACGCTTGGTCCTATTGTGGTGCCAGTACCCAGTACGTTAGTCGATCCGGGAGGGTAGAACTGAACTTTGTGCAAACATACTCCAAACAATAGACAAGCGCTTTATTGAACAATTCACATATACATATAAGTGTGTATGTGTTGTATGTACTCTCCTACAGGGTATTGAAACTCTGTTTGCTATCATCTTGTATGAAAGATTTTTATTTATACATAAATATCACCAGTCTTGACTTCCTGTGGTATAAGCAGAGCGATAATTTCTCCGATTGGTCACTCGTCTATCGCTTTCTTATTATTATTTTTAATATTTATAGGTACATATAGTTACGCCGTGAAAAATGTGCACGATATATATATAACTATACATATATGCCTTTTTCTTCTTGCCTGTGGTGACAGAAATGGCGTCCTCCCTGACATGCATTGGTTACTGCTGACATCGACATCACAGCCAAGCGCTGTCCTATTAGAAAAAAAAAAACTCTTTCACCTCGTTTGAAAATGTCCCACCTCTCTGGAAATATCCTAAATTCATTCCATATTCCATAAACTATTTACCTAAAATTGTTTGTTGTAAATCACAAAGTATAAAAGCTTAGTTTAGAAACCAACCCCAATACCATTGCGTGTTATAAGGTTAGCCAATTTATACAAACAATTAGATGATATCTTTACAAACAATATATCAACGCACCATTATACCTACCTACAAAATGGTCCCAGGCTAATGTTTCATACATTCAAGTAATATTTCATTCGAGTAACCTTGTATGAAATACGATGATAAACTAAATCTAGTGTAACGAAATTGTGGAATCCCATTATTCGAGAGATTGGAATATATTTTATTGAGACATATATAAAGTATTCACGACTTGCTTTTTATGACAAGTAGAGTTAAGGTGGCTTCACACGATACGTGGTATTGCGAACAGACGGGGACAAGCCTACACTGATGCTTTATGGGTGGAATGTCGACAGTAGAAGCCTGGTCATCATCATCATCATCATCAGCAACCCATTAATGTCCCACTGCTGGGCTTGGGTCTCCTCTCCTCTATCTACAGAGCTGAGAGGGTTTAGGCCATAATCCACACACGCTGGCCTAGTGCGGGTTGGTGGATCAGACATACCCATAGAATTTCTTCTAGAGTATGCGGGTTTCCTCACGATGTTTTCCTTCACCGTTAGCAGATGGTAAGTCACATGACTAGTACATATAAATTCCACAAAGTGAAATCCACATTGGTACTGCAGGTCGGAATCGAACTCGGACCGCGTGTTTAACACGCCGGTCTCTTATCCATTCAGCCACCATTGCTTGAATCAATCAGAAGCAAATCAGAAGCCTGGTGGCTGCCCATAATCCTCGGCTGTGGTATTTCGCAGAATCACGAACCGTGGCTTACCGCCTGTATATAGCCTATAAACAGCTTATAGATATCTATAGATATTTACCTAATCTGTGTGGTGTGAGATGCATGTTCTGTATATGGTGTACTAGCAACCCGCCACGGCTTCATCATACGTATAGTGTTATAGATAGCATAATTATAGTAGTTCGAGCATAATTATAGAAATTCGAAAACATTTTCAGTCCAGAAATTAAAGCTCACACTAATATACTTACAAAGGAGAAACTAATACCTTTAAATTTAACATACACACACAACCATTGAAAACGACCGCAGAAGGAACGAGTTATTTGCATTTTGAAATTTAATAAACATTACATCGAAGTCCAGTTATAACGAGAGAGGGAAACTCCCTCGTTATAACTGGCAACACATAAAATATTCAGCCGCGTCCGCTGGTGTTGCCATTGCGGTAACAGCCTCGTACAGACGCAGACTAACTTTCACTTAGGTACTGTGACGTAGCTTATATATTATTCATCTTAGTCCACTATGTGCTAAATTAACAAATATTTATGTTCAACGAAGTAATACATTTTCACTTGACATTGAGAAGGGATGGCTTGTGTTCGTATAAAAATCAAATTACGTTAAAATGTGTTGTGAAAATATCAGAATATTTGGGAAAATGGTCTTTGTTTTGTCCTTAAGGCTTGAGATCCACACAGATACAAAGCGAAAAGGGAAGAGATTTTTTTACTATATCATCTTTGTGGCGTTTCGCACCTCAAAAGTAAAAAAAAACGGACCCCTTATAGGATCACTCCGTTGTCCTATAACACTAAATATTTTATTCTGAGATGGCGATGAGCGGGTTCAACCGAACAAACTCTTCAGCTATCTTATATCTATATATCTATATGCTAATGTTTGTTTATTTGGTTGAACGTTAGGATCTTAGGAACTACTATGAACTATTTTGTTTTGAATAGCCCATTTATGAAGGCTATAGGCTATATAGCATCACGCTTCGACCAATTAATAGCTGAGAAATGGCTAAATAAACATCGACGGCAACGAAGCCACGCGCAACTTATCTCATTTCTTCTCTTCCAGTTGTGGTGTTCTCCACTTTACTGGAATCCGAGCCTAAATATTTCTGGTTTATTATTCTCGGAACTGATTTATAAGGCGCCAACCGTCTAGACAGTATGTCGATCACCTTGGCAGCCTTGCGCGTGCCAAATGTTCACCGATAACACTCCCTGACAACAGACACTTAGCTACTGTCTGCTCACAAAAGATCCAACAAATTGATCGCCTTTCTATAAAGATTCCGATAATAACAGCCAATTGGGTATTTGACAAAAGTAGACTTTATTTTCCGGAGCTCAAGGTAACATTAATTTGTTTTGATAGAATTGATTCATGTCACTTGTTTTTCACGATTGTACGAAATTGAACCCATAATGGAAATAACAAAGCTGGGGTTTTGTTAGTAGACGCGTCAATAACACAGAAAGGCCAACTTAATCTGGTTAAGTCTAACTTCACCAAACACTGCTTAAATAAAACTAAAGCCAATTTATTCTGATGCCTCGAGGCGTTTGGCCCTATCAGCAAGTTGGAGCATAAGGAACCGTTCCCCCTCACATGCTGTAATGCCAATCTGTATATTTGTCCCTTGGGGCACGTACGGCTCGTACATTCAGGTGGTTGCCTCGCTTCTAACGAGGCAAGGCGTCTAGCCGACTCGCCTCGTATGATATTAATAACACTAACAGCGCTAGACTTGGACGTTTCAACCCTTTGCGTGACTCGGCACACACTATTCTGTTTGATGAATGTTTTTAATAGAATACGTTTTGAACTTTTACTGACAGTTCTATTTCTTTGGATATATTAAACAATGGCAATTGGAGAGATTTATAAATATAAAAAAAAAACAAATGTCACATCTGTAAAAGAATCGATGCACGATGGACCAAGCGTGTCCTAGAGTGGAGACCGCGACTCGACAAGCGTAGAAGTAGGACGCCCTCCAACCAGGTGGCCTGACGGCCTGAAAAAGGTCGCTGGGTCTGACTGGATGCGGAAGATAGAGAACCGAGTGTTATTAAAGCAGTGGACTGCAATAGGCTGAGATGATGATGATGATGATGATGAACCATTGTAACTCTTTAAACAGAAATGGTTTCATTTTTTATTCAAAACACTAGAAAATTTAACTAATGTCTAAAAGTGCCTGCTGTTTTCCAAATACCATCTTTAAATGAAATCAAACATCAAAAAAATTGAATTAAAACCACTATGGTTCTGTACATACAGTTTAAAACTACTCCTTGCACACAGTACTTGGTACAAAAGTTGAATGTAGAGACTAGCCCCGGCCCCGGCCTGAATTATTGATTGCCGGGATTCAGTCCACGTGACGTCATTATATCGAAACCCCCAAGTTCGCTCGTGAGCTTACGGCTTTAACATCTCCGTATTCAAGCGTTGGCAATCCCTAGTCAGTTGCCATGGTTACCGTTACATGCTCGGGTAAAGATTATCTCGCAATTTATTATACCTCAGTGTGTTAGCAGTGTACGACTGCTTGTAAAAGATACTGGGTTTGATTCTGGACTCAGATAAACCTTTATTAACGTTCTTCAATCATTCAAGAACTATAATCGTAGTGGTGTATTTCGATACCTTGAGGGAAAGATCAGCTTTCAACTAATATGAAATTTCATAATCCTCTCAAAATCTTACTTTATTTTCCAAAACCATCCTTTGCTTACTTAGTAATTGCAAGGCACTGTTTATGATAATTAAAAATATAAAGGAAAATTCGGTATTCGAAGTTTACTTTAGGAAGCCTATTTTGCAAAGAAAAGTCATGAGTGTGAATTTGGATCTTAGATTGTAATTAGCAATGAACAGTCTATAACCGGTTTACGCTGTGTACTAATTTCAAGTTTCTAGTGGTTTCGACTTTGCGTTTATATAGTAGTCAACTAGTCAGTCAGTTTAGTTTACCCTTTTCTATATGTTCTTATATATAATAAAGTTATGAATGTATATGTACCCTTAGTGGCGGTATTAACTCGCCTCCCGTTTAAAACCCGTTTAATTTTTCACGTTAATACTCGATGGAATTCTCGACGGTCTGCTCTCACGGTTCTGACGTTTTATTTTTTAAAAACAAAAGCTTAGGATGAACGCTTGTTGTTTTAATTAGAATTATTTCCAAGTTCAAACGTTTTCATATATTGGTTTTGGAATTTTGTTTTTGTTTGCGGCCAGTTTTATTAGCGTTTATTAAAAAAATATTAAATTAAAATATTCGAATCTGCGCAATTTGCGTCAGTTTTTAAATTATATCTTGACTTAAGCTTATTAAGTTCTCGTCATAGATATATCATGTTGTATTTGAATAACGCAGTACAAAATATGTTATCTGATTGATTAATCAAATGATACAAAAAGGCAATAATTAAAAAAAATATATATATTTTATAAATTTCGGAACATTCGAACTCTGATTTTTAATAAAAAAAATGAGATTTCTAAGTAATCGCAATCAATAGATACAGCCGTTTATGCTCTATTTTTGTAGCACACCTTGATGATTAAAAAAGTCAAGCGTATAGGGTTCTTCCCGTTTTTGGCAAAAAGCAATATCAATTTGTACAAGTAATGAAAAAATCCGAAAACCGTACTCATGTAGTTATATCACTGAATATTAGTACTATATTAGAAGGGGCATAATGATAAGCCTAAAAAAATTTACAAAGACTTGTGTACCTTGTGCACCTTTATGTGAAATATTCACATAAAGGTAGTATTAGTATTCTAACTTATAGTTATCCCATTAACAACTAATATATAATAATAGATCACAATAATAAAGAAAAAACAGCATAATCGTACATATCGCATAGCAAAAAGCAATCTTCATACACGCAGTGACGTTGGTGTATGACGTCATTACTCTGAAGCTTGCCCCCACTGTTATGACGATGTCGTAAATTCTTTGTTCTATCTTCATTCAGTTCTGCTAAGCGATAAAGCTTCTACTACTCGACTTAATATCAATTATAGTTTAAGAGGAACGTTAATATTGCTAGCTTATTGAACTCCCCGACCTGAGACCAGATAACCATCATCATCATCATCATATCAGCCCAACGACGTCCACTGCTGAACATAGGCCTCACCTAATTTACGCCACTGCGAACGGTCCTGTGCCGCCTGCAAGCACCTACATGAACGACACAAACAGATAACCATAATTACTAAATATTATAACAAAATCCTGCGCCGCGTCTGTCTGTTTGTTCGCGATAAATAAACTCAAAAACTTCTGAATGAACCTTTCTTATAAATCAATATCTAAAATTAAATTAGGTATATAATTACTCAATGTTTTGTGTTAATTGGTTGGGGCAATTAGTGTTTAGAATATACTAGAATATAGACTAGACTAGAATGCATATAGCAAATTGTATTTATTTGAAATCCAATGTATTTTTCTCGGAAAAGATTAACGATTTAAAAAGTTTGAATGCAACCCTACCATTAAGAGTTTCACCGAACTTGCCCATGAGAGCATTGAACTTTGGAAAGCTGTTGGGAATTTGATATTTTCTCATGAAAATCATAATTATCTTTTATATTAAATGTATTTTATGATCTATTCTCTATTTGTTTTGGTAAATCCTCCATTATATTAAAACTTATAAACTGCCTCGGTGGCGCAGCGGGAAGTGTATCGACTGCTGTGCAAGAGGTCCCGGGTTCGATTCCCGGGTCGGGAAATGGTATTGGGCTTTTCTATCATCAAATTCCAGTATTGAGATTTTCCCGGAGTTTGGTAAACAAATGTTCCCGGTTGAAGATAATAGGCTCGCCCCCTATTTCATGGGACCAAACATAGCTGGCGAAATGTGGGTGCTCATTCACAAAAGAACTGCCCAATACATTTAGATTAAACTTGCCACACAATAATTACGTCTTCGATTAGTATTTTCAAAGCTAGTATAATTATGAATCTTGCAGCTAGTTTTAAGAGACAACGCGATTTCTTGCTTAATTAGACCAGCTCGATTATGGAAGTACCTCCAACCTATATAAATGATCGCGTCCATACAAACGTTACTTACATATATATATATTTATAGTTGCCTAGATATTTGAAGGATTGCAATTTATCGCAGGTTATACGTAGGGCCATGGTCGGAAACTCAAAAAATAAAATCAACCAAAACGATATCATTGTTTTTATAAAGACAAAACAAAGAAGTCGTGTCAATCATCTATAATAACAACCCACGTAGCCAAATACAATATAGAACTTAACTGCGTAAAGTCTGCTAAATAAAATTGAACTTTATTCGTATAACAATATAATAGACAATTGATGAGCATGAGATGTATCATATGACATGTTGTAACTCGACATATGCAGTTTATTTTTTTAAACCCAAGAGACATTCCTATTGCATAGGGCTGCACACACTGTTATTTCAGAGGGTAAGCAGAGTAAGAGAGGACAAACGCTTTAAAAACTGTGGTTGTGTTTGTCAGATGAGTTAAGTGACTTCAATGTGTTGTCATTTAGTTTGTTATTCTAGTTGAATTGTGGGTTCGAACCCGGGGTGGGAGAAAATGTTCCGTATTATAGTTGTTCGAAGGGTGGCTGTATTTAGATTTTTAATGTTTTTGAGTCTGTATGTAGGGATAATAATGTCGATTTTTTGTATAAGATTGCTAGAATGTTGTAATTCTATATCCAAACTAGAGATTTTTGTATGGTTCTGATCGGAGTGATTATCATTTTAATCTAATATATACTAATATTATAAAGCTGAAGGGCTTATTGGTTTGTTTCTATAGGCTATATAACATAACGTTACGACTAATATGAGCCAATAGGATAATATTACTAACAGCCGAACTACGGCGTAGCAATGTAATGTAGCAGTCGTAGACAATTAGTGTAGCAGGTAGTAATAATAATAATATTCTACCACATTCACACAGCGCCATCTAGTCCCAAAGTAAGCAATTATATTTGCTTGTGTTATGGGTACTAAACAACTGATATACTACTTAAATACATTTTTTTTTGTACATACATACATATTATAGATAAATTACACCCAGACACAGAACAAACCTTTATGCTCATCACACAAAGATTTGTCCTGGGTGGGGATCGAACCCACGACCTCCGGCTTAGCAGTTAGGGTCACTAACCACTAGAACACTAACAACAGGCCAGTCAAGTAGGTTGCTACCTGCATGCTTCTAGCTGTACTAGTCTATCGGTGATTAAAAGGTTTATTAGACTAACTGATTTCTAGGGACCCTTTAAAGCACCTCCTGAACAACATGTAGTGTAATGTACCATTTATATGTTTAATATCTGACTCAAAAAACTGTTTTTTTTTTCAACAGTGAGCCGAAATCCTTTAATCGTAGCACCTCACCACAAAATCTCTGAAGCATTCAATCTAAATATAAACAGTTTCGTTCAATGATAGATCAAAATAAATAAATCTTGCACAAATGTTTATCTTTATTTTGATATTTGGTGAATATTTTTACTCGAACATAAATACATAATGTATTTTTAACGAGTTCACTGACCTTTGTGTGGAGTGCGTTGTCTTTAGAAGATCCTTACACATTTATCATAAATAACTTATTTATTTATGTGAAAATACTAAATTTCTATATTTCCTTGTGTGCTTGCATATAGAGTGCTTTTAAATATTAATGAAGAGTTTTACAGTGTGACTTATGTATGTCATACATGTACATAAATTAGCTTGACTCACAAACTTCGTATTTTAACCACTTTGTACATAAGCACATATTAACATTTATTAGGACAGTTGTAAAATACGTGCCTTTATTTTAAATGTAATTATTAAGACTATCTCCGGTCCCAAGCTATCTCTTTGTCAAATATCATTAGTATCGGTTCGTTAGTTTAATTCCTCTATATTAATGAACAGTATTCATAATATTTCATCTGACGTTTATCTAGAATATTTCTTAGGACAGGTCTCCGTCAGAGTGGAAACGATATAAGAAAATTAAAGAGAGTTAGGGCACAGCCGGTACGTCCCGCTCAAACTGAGCAACTCGCCTGGGGAAGTACCTCCAAACTACAGTAGTCTGCAGCCATAATAACATTAGTGTTGAGTAGTGGTATCCAGAGCTCATTAGGGAGGGAAGGGATATGAAAGGTAAGTAACGCTCTCGTGATGCCCCTGATGTTGTAGGTGTCATAGGCTGCGGTAACCGGTTACTATCGGGTGGCGTACGCCTATTTGCCACCGTCTCTCACTCACTCACTCTTCGTGGTATAAAAAGATTTCATTGTTTTCGCTTTGATAGAAGGGACACAATAATTATCCTATTCCTAGTTATTTATGCATTCAATCATTCTTCATACACAGTCACAAATTTAAATATTTTAGAATAAATGGAATAAAATTTGGACCCACAAGACCGCTGTCTAACTTTAGAATAATGTTGACAAATGACACAAAAGAGTTAACCCTTTGTATTTTCTTTGTCATAATACTTGAATTAAAGAACGTAAATTTGCACGTCACGTCGACGTACCGCGTCACGAGTTTTAATTACTTTTATAAAAAAAATGTAAGTAGATAATTATTGGATAACGTTTTTTATTTACAATGTCAAATCAAATTTGGTCTTAGAACAGCTCTAATATCACACAAAGGTCAATTGGACCCATCCGCGGCTATTTCTATTTTGGACGCATCGCGGCACGCGAGGGTTTGCCCTGATTGCCTTCCTTCAGCGAACCTTTATTTTTTATTAAAGGCTCTTGTGGGTCCGTATTAAGGATATTATATATTTACCTTAAGGTTGCGTAACGGGTTGATTGTTAAAAGTCATGTGATGTAATAGATTAGTTAAGTAACGCTTCGTCATATTTCTTTTTGGGATGTTTAATAAAATTATAGGAGAAGAAGATAAGCCTGGTATAATGTGGAGTAAGCGTGACTTGCATGTTCTAAATGACAGTGAGAGCAGCGTTAAGGACAAAAGCCCTCTAGCTTTCAGAACTCAGTTTTTCATTAAAAATGGTTTATCCTTTTTCATAAGAAATCCAATATGTACTGTATATGCATAAGTTAAAATGGAGGGATTTATTAATTTAGAACCGTTTACCTATTTTTTTTTTTTTAAATCACTTCTATAGCTTTCTCTTTAGTATTGCAGCTGATACTCATTTACTCTTCAATATCAAATTTGTTAAATCTCCCAAGTTATTTTTAATTTGGTACCAACTGCATAGGCACCAAATTTAATAAAATTTATACCCAAAAAAGAATCATTTGGAACCCAAAAAAGGTAAATGTTCACCAAAATTAGAAAATGATAAAAACATATTAGAAAAATTACCACGAAGACAGAGCCTTCTAGCCTAACTTAACCATGTCGGAGTCGCGGAGGGTTTATTTGGGTCGCATTCGCTTTTATATGGTAAACATTAACTTAATTTGGTTCCATGCATCACTTAATCAGATACACATATTTATTTATTTGATATGCGATGATAAAACTCACGTAGCATTATTACGCGTAGCACTAGTCGTAGCAGTTATGTGCTACGCTTGTGTAGCAGTTATTAAACACAATTCATATAGAATTAATATAAAGCTGAAGCTTTATTCAATAACCGTGAAAGTTTAAAAAGGTTTTATATATTTTGTTACATTTTGAACAAAGAACAATATTTGAACGCTTTGTTTACTTGCAGGTAACTTGGAACTGGGGAAGTCGTTTAATTTGGGAAGTTGATATTTTTAACTTTTTCCTTACGATTTTGTTCTCCTTCTAAATAAACATTAAAACATAAATATTTTTAAAATAATTTATTTCAAATAAAGTTACTTTGGGGCCTTTTTGTCTTGGAGAGGTTTCAACGCCTCACACTTTTTCTTACAGTAAAGTTGGTTTTGAAACAATCTAAGTTGCCGCGACTCTTGGAGCGTGCCATTTTTAGCAGGCTTCCACGAAAAGTATTATATATAGTTCAAGTTAATATTATTTTAAATAAATTACAATGTTATAGCCCTATTTCACCATGACTGATAAGTGTCTGATAAATTGTCTGTCAGTTTATTGACTTGACTGATATTTCTTTCATAAAATCAACAAAATTATATTTAAAGTGACATTTTGAATTGCACATCTTAATTTAATTGTGGCGCAGCTGAATTTGTACGACCAGTGTTTAATTTGCTGGGCAAAATGTATAAAAGGACGAAGGTACATTTTTCCTTTAATAATAATAATATTCTACCACATTCACACAGCGCCATCTAGTCCCAAATTAAGCAATTATATTTGCTTGTGTTACGGGTACTAAACAACTGATATACTACTTAAATACATCTTTTTTTTTGTAAATACATACACTAGACCAACAGGCCAGTCAGTATTGACCTTTGAGTAGTCAATAAAATTTGAAATTGAATTGGAATCATCATATCAGCCCAACGGCGTCCACTGCTGGACGGAATAATATTTTATGAATGTAACTAAATTTATAAATATGTCATTATTAGTTCTAATACCGGCCGCTTGTCGCTAGTGCCTTCAGTCAATATAAACTCGAGAGTAACCTAAGTTTGTTCAAAAACAACACTCGTGTTTATTAATATTTTATGCGAGCACTAAAATAAGCCATGAATTCCGCCCCTGACGTTATTACCTTATGAATAATTCTCGTTATTTGCACCTTTGATGTCAAAGCTCATCACTACTTTATAAATAAAATACACTGACGTATATCCGTCCCCCTCTAACGTACGTGAAAAGTATTGCTGTCTCTGTCTATGTTCGGAAGCGGTTGGTTTATCACTCTCGAAATGTTAATTAATTTTCTTTTGAGGTTAAATGTAACGTGAGTGGGTCTTGTGATGTTTAATAAGTTGTTTTCATATAATTACATACATATCGCACTCTCCGTGGAAATGTGGTGTAAGTACAGATAAGTCTTTTTTGAAATTTTAAATCTTGTTTTTATTAGCATAATGTTCAAATTACCAAATGGTGTATCTTTACTTGAGCCTTTTTTCTATCGAAGCGATATCATTAGGCTTGCTATGAAGTAGACAGACACTAAACTAAAATTGGAAACATTATTTAGTTAGAATTTTGCGAATCAGAGGTTTAGAAGATTCATATTAAATTTCGGAACATTAGAATATCATATCTACCAACTTGGCTTCCAACTTGACTTAACATAAGCCTTTGCACTGGTTCTGTCACCCATCTATGAACTGACCCTGCTGAAAGTTGCTTAACCTAGATAATCGTAACGAACACTTAGTATTATGGTCATTTGATACCGTTAATCAATTTCAAATATTGTAAATTCTACGTACGTATGAATAAGGTTTTACCATATCCGATGAAACGAATTGGCACCTCGTCAATGCATAGCCGATCAATCATCGTCCAAACACCCGAGATTAATGCATACAGCATACAAATTACTACTTTACCTTAAAATGTATTAGGGCGCTTTTCCAATAACAGACAACTTTGACATTACTGCAAACAAATTTCAACTTTGTTGAGCATATTTTAAAGTCTAATTTAAAATATGCTAATATGCCCTAATATGTATCAACTTTAATTCAATAAATGGAAAGTGCAATTTTGAGTAATGCGGAGGAGTTTCAATAGCGTGTGGGAAAGAGATGAATTATTTTATTTTGTCTATGATAAGGTGAGATATAAAAGTATTTAAAAAATCATTATAGTTCGTTGACACGTTTCTAAGAAGGTAATATTAGTCCAGAAAACTGAAAGTGTTAAGCATCACCCTAGTTATTATCCCCCCCCCCCCCACCCGTTTTTTACTGGGAGAATAAATGTGATTCACCTCTCCTCCTCACCTTAAGGCGTAACTAGTCGCCAATGACCTTGAGAGTATGGGTGGAGCTTAGCTTATTTCACTGCATATCCCCGCTCCTTTGCCAACTCGCGCACACTATAATACAATGGTCACAGAATAAGCGTAAACGCAGACATGCGCTTCTAGCTCGGCATTTTTACCTACGATTCCGGAATAACAGTTTTAAAATTGGTATTTTATTTTGTATAGAGTTTAAAGGACTCGTGTACACAATTATTTGTTTGCCAATATTTTTATGCATTGAGATTTTTTTAATTTCAATGTTTTGCTTTCGGTATTTATGTAAGTACTTACATAGTTTTATTGGTACTTATTTATTATTAGTATCGAAGATAATTATTTTATCTTGTAAATTATAATTAAATAAATAACTATTTTAACTTACTTTTGTATTAAAAAAAATATTTACCTATTTTCATTGATGAATTTAATGTTTTGTTTACAACACTTACTTTGTAATTACGTTATAAACTACTATTATAAATTGTAAACCATTTTATTGGATCATTTGAAATATTTGTTTGAGAATATAGCTCGCAGAACTGATGGCCGATGGGGCAAAAAGATTACTCCTTCTAAACGGTTAGGAGGAGTAGTCGTCAGAAAATTCAAAAAAATATATTAAAGTTCATAAATATTTGCACAAAAGGTTTCGGCACACAGCGAGAAAGACGTGACGGCTCTGCGTGACACCTTAGATTTATTTACTCGTCCCGCCGCGCTCGCTGTTTGTGTGTATATTATACCTGTAAGCACTATATTCAGTCGATAGTAAAAATGGAGCAACGAGCGACACAGCCTTCCCGTCTGAAGGCTAACGCCTGTCTGCCGCCCGCGCCCGCGCAGAGCACCTTTGAATTTCTAACGTACAGAAATCGTATTATGGCCTATTTTCTTAAGAAAATATTGATCGATTTACATATGCTATGTTCAGATTAAAGTAAATTTTACCACCAATTTATCAGTGTAAAAATAATTTCAAACTATAAAGCCGTTTTAAAGTTTTAGGGATTTTAAGATAAAATATATCTCAACTTAAAATATTTTTTGAGGCAAAAGTATTAGTCGTACGAAAATTTCATATGTTGAAAATGTAGTAGATAGATCAATTATCAAAATATATTTTTTTCAAATTTTTCGAACAAGTCGTTTAGGAGGAGTAGGCTTCAGAAAAAAGCCGTTTTTGGTGCAAAACCGAGGGAAGGCCCTTAAGCTATATATAATTCGATAATTCAAAAGTTCGTGACATTTCTAGGAATTTCGTGACACCACGGATAAATTAGATAATGGTCTAACAAAATCCACGGAGACTGACACCAGCCATCTAAACTAACCTATCCACGTCGGATCGGCCTAAAAAGCAAAAACCCTATCTTTTTCCAGTAATAATCCGTGTTTTCGTAAAATCTAGGCATTTCATAATTATACAAGTTTTCTTCTCAAATATGCATGCTGCACAGAATATATAATAGCAAACATCTACAAAGCAAATCAGATTACCGTGTCACAGTGACTATAACAACGGTAGTGCATTCAGAGTTAGTGTCGAGGTAAATGGACGCTGAACATTTGACTTTTATTAAGTAACTTTCTGTGTCCGTTTCAAAATGTGGGAGGCAAGCCGACGCTCGCTAATATTTTGTTCATTTTCAGACAGTGGAGTTATGAAAATAGACAAGTGATATTATAACATAACGAAAGGGTAGTCAGAGGTGTAACAACACCTTTAACTAACCCATTAATAGGGGGCGTTCTATCCGTGTAGTGACGGATTAAGAATACATAATGTCACTACTTCATCTCAACCCGTGGGTGTCGTAAAAACCGACTAAGGCAGTAAAATAATGAACCTTATGCAGACAAGAGCACGGCGAGAAAAGGAAAATTTGAAACAAAAGCATATACCAACCCGGCTGGCCAGCGTGGTATAGTTTGCTCAATTGCCTCCACATTCTTTAGAGGAGAGCCATACCCAGCAGTGGGTTGTTTATGCGTTGAAATGATGAATAGGGGGTGAAACCTATTGCCACTAACGGCGCACATTTCGAAACTCCAGACACTGAGAAATTAATAACAACTATAGTTTGACAGTTGTCGGTGTTAAAGCCGATGCTCCTGAAGGCAGGCAGAGCCGTTAATATAGTGGCTAATCTTCCTTCAATTGTTTTGATATTTATCGTACAATAAATGTATATGATTAGAGATAATTATGTCCTTTGCAGTTGTCTAATCTTCAACAATTCTTTCTCTTAAATACCGTATCCAAAATCGACCCAAGGAACATTCATATAATAAGGACCAACCAATATTGATAACATTCTTGATATGACTTTACCCGAATTGGACACCAAACATCGATGCCCACGACCGACATACAATTAATACATTTACACAGAGATAGTTCAACCAATTACACCATTTCATAAATAATAATAACAGTATATTCATTAAATTTGTGTAAATAAACTGCAGTACAACTCTGTGGCCACCATGTTTGCAATACTGTCTGGTGTACGTACATGAATTAATATATTGTATATTTGTTTAATTCAGATGTACTCGTCTGGTGGCCGAATTTCAACCTTACGGTTGTATCAATAGAGGCTACGTAACGTGCTCTCGTGATTTGGTGTATGATAGCCGGACTCAGGACAGAGATAAAATAAACATAAATTAACAATCGTATGCCAATATGTTAATTGAATTGCACAGATAGCAACACAGTTTTAATTGGGGTATCATTATAATAATGAAATGAAGTTGAAATATTATCATAAGTAATCATTTTAAAAAGGTAAGTATCTTTGTTTATCGTTCTTTAAGGTTGCAACGGATCTTGGTTGGTTAAGTGGTTAATGGTCTGTTGAGTAAGAATAGTTGGAAATAGACATAGGCTTATTTTTATTGCTACAACCCGTCGTGGTCGTATAACATGAAGACATGAATTTTGTTAAGTGGTGTTACTGTAACTGCCACAACGCGTCGTGAGCATTTTCTAAGAACCCGAAAGACACAAATTTCGTAATGTGGACGTTTCATAGTGACCACAACGCGTTGTGAGCCTTTTTTTTAGTCCAACATACTATTAAATCGTAATAATGAAAAGCAAAAATTCAAAGATCTGAAGTAAAATTTTTAACATTATTTCATTTACAATATAAAAATACTTTTTAGTCCGATGCTAATATTTCACCTGCGGCAAAGAAATTTTTCTTGGAGAGTGTAATTCGTTAAAATGATTTATGACGAACACGAGTACGAGTATCACTCCGCAAAAACGTGATGTATGGAAAAAGTTTGTTTTAGAAACGAGACCTACTCATAATAATTATGTAATATTAGTTATTATTAATCTGACGTTATTTTTAATAACAGTTATTAACATAATATAATATTTTATATAGTTCTAGTATAAATAAAAAAAAGTTATTTTACAATTTTATAACAACGACTCTCATAAATGAAATTTGGAATTATTAAAATTTTAAACATATTGAAATTGAGTTACTGATATATCTAATACTTTGACCGTTGCATTATTGATCGCATTTAAATATTTCAATAAAATTTAAATCAACATGGAATCTTTCAAAGCAATATTCAACCCTCAAAGCAATTAGACTGTCTGGCTGGTTCATTGAATTGATTCAGTGGTCACAAGTGCAATGTTCGTGTTGAGCTAAGTGTTAGCATATCATATTTTGTTCTCTTTCTATACGAACATTCATCAATAAAAGATGAGATTATGAATTCAGACTTACCCTATTTGTAACTCTGATCCTGAATTTCTTACCACTTCTCTTCCTTAGCATACAACTACTCAGCTGATACTATTTTTTGTATTACCCGCTATATTCTTATCATTCATCATCATTTCAGCCTATTGCAGTCCACTGCTGGAAGTAGGCCTCTCCTAACACGCGCCATAACACTTTGTCCTCCGCCTTCCGCATCCAGTCAGACCCATTGACCATTCTTATGACTTATATTAATAAGCATTGGTAAATAAAATGAGATTTTATACTCCGCTCTTTGTTCAGTAGTCATTATTTATTCTTGATTTTTTGTCTCGTACGCACCCCCGTAAGCGTTAGGCGTTATCACGCAAGCTTTATAGTAAACTTGCTCTTCACCAAATCCTTAAAAATGAAACTTGTTGTTGAAAATGTTTTGTTTTATATGTATATGGTATATGTTTGCCAACTTTGTGTTAGGCATATGCCTGTATTGGGCACTGGTAGCCATAGACACAATCGAAGATATCATAAACTGTTATTGGGAAATTGTTTTGAACCTAATGGTAACTGTTATTTGTAAACAAAATACTGAAAATACTTGTTACTAATCAAATTCAAATTCAAATCATTTATTGCGAACACAGGTTACATATTTGGTCATCCCAATAACTGAAGCCCCTTGCAGAAGCTATACGTATAACATTTTTTTTCTACACACATTATCTCAATACGTATTGGTATCTATATAAACACAGCTACACGCCCTCCTATCACCCTCACAATAGATACCAATAGTAATCATAATAAATATTTACTGCAATAACAATAAAAAGGTCCCTCTATATTATCGTTTCATCGTCCTTATCCCTGTTAAAATAAAGCCTAAATCGCTTTGATTTATTTGTTTTACTAAGTTTGTAAGGTAGATTACAAGTGTAATTGTTATTTGTGTGCGTCAGTGAACACTGAGCCGTTGGGTTTGGGTCCTAAGTGATTTCACTGATTATATTTAGCTGAAATTGTTTGGCTTAGTCTAACTTTTTATGTTTTAGAAAGCTATTTCTGAGCTTTGCTTAGCAAAGACAAAAGACGAAACATGAAGTGAGCATGTTCACGCACATTTTACTCTCTTCTCGTCTCGTGTCACTACTTAAAAAACCACTGTTCATAAAAAACCGCAGTGCAAAACAAACTGAAACACCTCTATTCGTAACTAAAACCTAATAAAACTGGACAAAATATCACATGTGATAGTTTTCTTACAAATTGACCATTTTCATATTCACCCCACAGAATAAACTATAACACTATAACTTTAAAACGTCCCTATAAATTGTAAAACGCGTTATATGCGGGTACTTGAATAAATCCCGTGCGTCATAAAAACTAATTTTATATACAGGAGGTCGTGGCGTGGCCCTAGTGTGAGCGAAATAATATAATAAAAAAAAGTACTTCTCGTTGCTCCCCTGTGAGGCTCGGACTATATCAATGCTATTATCGAGCATCAAGACTGATTTATATTTTTCTACAACTGTGACGGCAAACAACTGAAGGTAACTGGTTAGCGTAGTCTAACACCTGGATCTGCAACACTAGGAGTGTACGATGCAACCGTATCAATATCATTTTACATAGAATAAACATTTTGTACCGCGTGCGCTACTCGAATCAGTTCGCGTTTGGTGTTCGCCGCGTGTACTCAAACATCAAGCATTGTTTTATTTAAGTTGTCCCGTACATCTTAATGGTCCTTCGCGAAAACTGGGATCAACCGCGTGTAACAAAGTGCGTGTCGGTTCCATAGAATCAGTGTATGGATATCACTAGCCATCACCAGGTAACAAGCAGCAGATACCGGTGAGTGAAATTATTTATTCATTCGCAACAGCGAGCAGTCGACTTGATTTCTACTAGTGGAGTGGCCAGCAAGGTTCATTTGCCACGTAGATATACAGCATCATTCGACATCAGCAGAAGAAGATAATTTCATACCTTTATCAAGATGGAAGGCCTATTCGAGAACCAAAATCAAATCATGCAAGGCATGGAACAGGTTCTACGTAACTTTAAAAAGGATGGACCGGAAAGAAGAACTCCTGTCTACATCAAAAAACGTTTGGAACTTCTCGATAAATACTGGGAAGAATACCGAGCTAATCATAATCAGTTATTAGAGTCCGAGGAACGTGGCTACAGCTATTTCTCGGAGAACTATTATCAAAAAACAGAAAAGTTCTATAAAGAGACCCGTGCGTACATTCAGCAGTACAAGGTCTCCACCACCGAACCTAAGGAAGTAGATAAACATGCTTCGCAATCATGGGCTCGCGCGGTCGAGTCTGATAAGAATCAAGGTCACGGGGGTGAGTCAAAAAATCAAAATTTAGGAGATAATCAATCATCAAGCAATTTCAGGGCTAAATCTCCTATTAATCACACCTCGCAAGGTAACAGCAGTAAGTTGGAAGAGATGTTACGTAAGCAGAAAAGCAATTTTAAGGCGTTTTCACGAACTATTGCTTTCATTGATTTAGATAATATATCTGAAAAATGGGAGTTCGAAGACATTTTGCAAGCAGTGCAATCAAGATGGTCAACAATCGACTCGTTACATTGGGATATTGATAGTGAGTTATATGAAGAAAATGAAGAGTACGATCAAACTTATAACAAATACGAACGGCTATATATTAATACCAAAAAATCTATCAATCAAAAGATGTGGTCATTTTCACACCGGGAGAAAAGCACGCCTACGATGGATTTACCAACATTTAACGAAAACTATCACCAATGGGTAGCATTCAAGGACTTATTTACGGAGTCTATACACAGCAATCGTTCTATCTCTAACGCACAAAAAATGCAATTCTTAAAGTCTAAGCTTAGGGGGGAACCTGATAGACTTATTCAACATCTGCATATCAGCACCGAAAACTATCAAGTATGCTGGGATATATTAAATCACAGATACAATAACAACAAGTTAATATTCAGTTCTCACGTGAATATTCTCTTAGCATTACCAACTTTACAACAGCAGACTGCTTCGCATATCAAGAAGATGTATGACACAACCAACGAATGTCTTAACGCAGTAAAAAACTTGGGAGTCGACATATCAACGTGGGATCCACTGATAGTCCACATATTGTCATTAAAACTAGATTCCCAGACTCATTCTGATTACACAGATTCATTAAAAAATCCGAGAGAATTGCCAAAACTGAATGAGTTCATGGATTTTCTAGAAAACAAATTTACATCCCTGGAATCATCTCGTCGCAAGCAAGATACTACTAAATCGGATAATAGCAAATCACATCAGGAAAGTAGTAAAAATCTTTCCAAGTCGAATCAAAATTACAAGAAATCATCTAATTCAGCAACTAAAAAACCTTGTACAAATAAATGTCCATTTTGCAGTAAAAATCATCGCTTATTTAGTTGTAAATCATTTATAGAAGCGTCGCCAGACATCAAACATAAAACTATTGAAAAGTTGAGTTTTTGCAAAAACTGCCTTTATGATCATAAAGGTAAGGCATGTTTTTCCGACAAAAGGTGTCATCAGTGCCAAGGCGATCATAATACCTTGTTACACGATATATATACATCGGATTCCAGTTGTGGGAACTCTGGCGCAAACGTATCGACATCAAACGAACAACGTAAAAATGTCACACACGTATCAAATAAAGGGATAGCAGAAACTCTGTTAGCAACAGCTCAAATCAATGTCAAGGCAGCAAATGGATTACTTTATCCTATGCGAGCATTAATTGACCAGGGGTCCCAATTATCACTGATCACCGAAAACGCCGCTCAAAAATTAGGGCTTCCCCGAAAATCCTGTAAGGGCGTCATTTTAGGTGTTGGAACAAAGGAAAGCAACTGTAAAGGCGTTATACAAGTTGAAGCATCATCAAATCGACATGACTTTACGTTTTCTGGGGACTTATTCATCATGAAGAGCCTGCTTAATAACCTACCAAATCATTCTTTCCAAAAACCATCATGGCCATGTTTAGATCACATAAATCTAGCTGATCCAGAGTATAACATTAGTCGTCCAGTCGATATATTGCTCGGAGCAGATGTTTACTCATTGATAATCATGGGTGGCCTCATCAAAGAAAGCGAATCACAGATAGTAGCGCAGCAAACTCGCCTGGGTTGGATTCTGTGCGGCAACGTAAAATCTTATCAATGTAGTGTCGTACTAAACAACATAGACGATATTCAGAGATTTTGGGCAATCGAAGATGTTGCTGATGAAGAGCAAAATAGTTTGTCAGCAGAAGACTACGAGTGCATAAAACGTTATGAAACAGAAACAACGAGAAGAGAAGATGGTCGCTACGTTGTTAGATTACCTCTAAAATCAGATATTCAAAAAAAATTGGGAGAATCAAAATACAAGGCCATCGGACAATTTTATCACATGGAGAAAAAATTATCTCAAAATCATTTTATACAAGCATCCTATAAATCATTTATAAATGAATATATTGATTTAGGCCACATGCGGGAAAGCACATGTGATAAAAAACAATTGGGTTGCTATTTACCGCACCATTGTGTAATTAGATCGGATTCCACAACAACTGCGCTACGAGTAGTTTTTAATGCATCAGCAAAAACTTCGTCAGGGTTCAGTTTGAACGATTTAATGCACAGTGGCCCTAATTTACAAAAAGACTTGTTTACACTAATATTAAAATGGAGACAATATCAATTCGCATTCACTGCCGACCTTGAAAAAATGTTTAGGCAAATATTCTGCCACAGAGATGACCTAAAATATCAGAAAATAATTTGGCGAGACTCTCCCGATCAACGTCTTCGTGAGTATGAATTGATGACCGTAACATACGGCACAAAAGCAGCGCCGTTTTTAGCAATTATGACACTTAAGCAGTTAGCAAATGATGAGCGGGAGAAGTTTCCGGCAGCGGCCAGGGTTTTAGAAGAAGATTTTTATATGGACGATTTATTAGGAGGAGAATTCTGCCTGCTAGAAGCAAAACAGCTGCAGAAAGACTTGATGACTCTTCTAAAATCAGGAGGCTTCAACCTCAGAAAGTGGTCATCCAATGAGGTGAAATTACTTGAAGACGTGAGCAAATCTGATGAGATCTTTGATTTTAAGCATCAAGAATCGACAAAGACTCTTGGTTTAAGATGGCATCCAAATGAAGATCAATTTACCTTTCAAAGTAAAATAAATACGTCATCATCAAAATCTGTAACGAAAAGATCTCTATTATCAGAAATATCAAAGATTTTTGATCCTTTAGGGTGGTTGTCTCCAGTGACTACAAGGTTAAAACTACTCTTTCAAACTGTCTGGCAGTTAAATCTCCGATGGGATGATCAAGTTCCTGATAGTATGATAAAAGAGTGGACATTAATGACACAAGATTTACAAATGATTGACGCATTCGAGGTGCCGAGATGGCTGCAGAGTCCTAAAAATTCAAACATAGAGTTACATGGATTTTGTGACGCCTCGACAAAAGCCTTCGCTTGTGTAATTTACAGTAAAATCACAAATCCAGATACGAATCAGCAAACAGCGATAACATTAGTAACTGGAAAAGCACGGCTCGTTCCTTTAAACAAGAATATCACGTTACCAAGGCTGGAACTAAGCGCTGCAGTGCTATTATCAAAACTAATGAAAACAGTCGTAAGGTGTCTTGAAGGACATAATATCAAAATCTATGCATGGTCCGACTCAACAGCAGTGCTGGGATGGCTTCAGGGAGATCCTAACAGATGGAAACCCTTCGTTGCTAACAGGGTCAAGCAGGTGACCGATGTTATATCATCCAATAGCTGGCGGTACGTTAAATCCCTTGAAAACCCAGCTGATTGTGCTAGTCGGGGCATGTCCGTAGAACAACTAAAACAATATTCTCTTTGGTGGACCGGACCTACATGGTTGTCATCTTTAGATATAAATCACGAAGCAAAGGAACAACCTGTATATAATACATTCGAAGAAATCAAAAAGTCAGCAAAAGTCAACTGCACTTCGCAAAAACAATACGACGTCATTAGCGCTATATTAAACAATTATAGCAATCTAACAAAAGCGACGCGTATACTGGCTTGGCTATTGCGCATATTATCAAAATCGCAATCTAAGCCGTTTTTTCTTACAATAGCCGAGTTGAGAAGAGCTAAGTATATCATTATCAAGCATACACAAATAAACGAATTTGCGGAAGAAATAAAAAGCCTCAAAAAGCATGGCCAGGTAGGCCCAAAAAGCAAGCTACTCAATCTTAACCCGTATCTTGATAAAGACGGACGATTAAGGGTTGGTGGCAGAATAAATCATGCAAAAATGAGTAAAAGTATGCAACATCCTCTTATCATTCCTCATAAAGGACTACTTACAAATAGGTTGATCGATCAAGGTCATCATTTGACATTTCATGGTGGAGCTCGCTTAACACTAGCATGGCTGCGCCAAGAATACTGGATCCTTGGCGGTAACCGGGCTGTCAAAAATCGCATTCATAACTGCGTTACATGCAGAAAGCATAACCCTATTAAACATGCACAAATAATGGGTGACTTACCTGCGTCACGAAGTAATCAAACACGTCCCTTCAATCACACGGGGGTCGACTTCACGGGGTACGTCGACGTCAAATCAAGCAAAGGTCGAGGAATCAAAACGACCAAGGGTTACGTCGCGGTCTTCGTGTGCATGGCAACAAAAGCTGTGCACCTCGAACTAGTCTCCGACCTAAGCTCAAATGCCTTCTTAGCGGCCCTGAAAAGAATGGTAGCCCGCAGAGGAGCCCCAACCCATATCTACAGTGATAATGGGACAAACTTTGTCGGGGCGAATAACTTGTTGCGGGAGGAATTCAACAATCTAAGAGAAACTTTAGACAACAGCTTCTATACAGCGATAACAGATATGGAAATACAATGGCACTTCAACGCGCCTTCCTGGCCAAGCGCTGGAGGCCTCTGGGAAGCTGCTGTAAAAAGCCTTAAGCATCATATCAAGAGAGTTGTTGGCGAACAAAAATTGACTTATGAGGAGTATTCAACTTTACTAGCACAGTTGGAGGCCTGTCTTAACACGAGACCCCTATGCGCTCTTAGCGAAGATCCAGACGATTTGGATTATCTAACCCCGTCTCATTTTCTAACTAGTGGTCCAACACTTACCATAGTTGAGACAGAAAAAGACGCAAGAACACGTTGGCATCTCGCTCAAAAGATATTTGACGATATCTGGAAAAGATGGAAATCCGAGTATCTATGCCAACTATCAGCACGAAGCAAGTGGAGGCAGCAAAAATCAAATCTAAAAATCAATGACATTGTAATTATCAACGATGCTAATTTACCCTCTGGAAAGTGGGCTCTTGGCAGGATCATAGAGCTTCATCCTGGCAAGGACGGTTATGTCCGTGTCGTGTCTGTAAAGACAAAAAACGGGGTGATCAAGAGACCTATCACAAAAATTTCAGTGTTGCCGGTTCACGAAGAGGAAATGCTAAATCAAAACAATAGCGATCAAAATTGTAGTACAACTCATAAAGCTGAACAAACTATAAACAATGACTCACTATCAAATAAATTACCAAATCAGAAGAGCAAAAGATTTTGTAACCCTATATTTATTGCTCTTATGTTTCTGATGCTAATCATAACACCATCTAGTTGTGATTATAAAATATCAACTTTAAATAGCAGTAACAGCATTTACTTTGATAAAATATCAAGCATGCGTCTGGAACGAGATGAATGGAAGTTAGTTATATATTATGATATGGAGCCCTATTGGCAAGGGACAGAGCTGTTAAATAAATATGTTAATCATTTAGGAAACATATGTTCTAACACAACAAAGATATCCCAGTGTGAAGCGATTCTTATGCAATTACGTCACAGTAGCAATGAACTTGAACATTATAATGGCATGTTGCTTGATCAGCAAGTCGCGCGAAATGTACGACATAAGCGCGGTCTTATCAATGCTGTTGGGAATGTAGCTCGAAGTTTGTTTGGAGTGTTAGATGAGGACTTTGCTGAAAAATATGCAAAAGATATTGAAAATATCCGAAATAATGAAAAACATTTGACATTACTTTGGAAAAATCATACGTCAATTGTAGAGGCAGAGTACAACATTATCAAAAGGGTAGAAAATGCGATGGATAAGCATCATAAGGTGTTTAATCAGCACCTAAACAACCTAGAAAAAGGATTAAAGACACTTAACGAAGGAGTTCAAGAATCTCTTCTCATTAACAGCTTTAGTGTATCATCAATTATCGCAAACAGTATCCTGTTGAACTTAAAGGCCGTCCAAGAAACTATTATAGATACTCTCATAAACATACACACTAGAGGGTTTAATGTGCACCTGCTCACTCCTAATCAGCTGACGAATGAACTTAATATCATAACAGGACAGTTAGCAAAAGAACTTACACTACCAATTGATAATATTCAATCAGATTTATCAAACATGTATCACTTGCTTAAAACAAAAGTGAGAGTTATGCAACAGTTGATTATCTTCGAAGTTAAAATTCCATTAGTAAGCAGAGACAGTTATGATATCTATAAAATCATAACAATTCCAAAACAAATCGAAAATGGTAGCATCAGCATAATTCCTGTCGCCGATCGCCTCGCTATAAATATACAAAAAGACTCGTATATACCAATGTCGGAAAACGATGTCCAAAGCTGTATGTTTTACGACACAGAAACATACATTTGTTCTTTAAAAGGTCCAATATATCAAATTAGATCAGATCAAAGTCTATGTATTCAGGAACCACCATATAGTCGGTGTAAAACAAAATTGACAAAAATCTGTACTAATAATTGGACAGAACTAAATAAACTAAACACTTATTTATATTTTTGCTGCGGACCGTGCTCTATACGAGTAATATGCCAAGATCATGTTACGGCAGAACAATTATATAAAGCCGGCGTTATCACACTTGACAATGGCTGCGTCATCAAGGGCGACACATATACCATTTCTTCGCACAAAAAACTTACAAACATTTTAAAAACAAAGGTGGATATTTTGGCTATAGACATACCACCTATTAACAACTTATTCAACTTATCGATACCAATAAATACAACCAATGAACAGGACCGAGACCATATCGAGAGAGAGGGTCTGTTAAAAATGCTCGAGGAAAGATTGAATCAAGTGGAATTGACTGACAATGACGATATAGAAAGTGGCTTCTCATATCATGATGTGCACCACTACACTGTGATCTACTTAGTGGTGGTCATAATGTGCATCACAGCAGCGGTATACGCCTGGCGGCGTGTCCGGCGAGTGCGGAGCGCAGCGCTAACAGAGCGCCCGCGCCCGCGCCCTCAGCAGCAGCAGCGGCAGAGTGTTAATGTTCTCAGTGTTCCGTGCATAAGTGAAAGTGAACAATCGGGCCAAAGTGAGATTAGTGTCAGTGCGCGTAAACAAAACAAGGCATCGTCGCCTGTCTTTCTCCGTCGCGAATCCATATTCCGCGAAAGGGAATAAAAGACATTTTAGAGACATTATATACTTGTTTAACTATTAATCATAACATTTCATGTTTAAAAATTCAAAAAAAAGCATGTTCTTTAGCATTTTAAGTCCTAATTGTCTTATCTTTCTGCTCTCGTGCCTGGGAGCATGTACGATGCAACCGTATCAATATCATTTTACATAGAATAAACATTTTGTACCGCGTGCGCTACTCGAATCAGTTCGCGTTTGGTGTTCGCCGCGTGTACTCAAACATCAAGCATTGTTTTATTTAAGTTGTCCCGTACAAGGAGCATCATGTGCGCGTTGCCGACCCTTAATAACCTATTACCTCCCTTTTTGAAGTGCTATATGTATATCTATTAGATGATACAATATTGCCACACCGCAGTAGTCAGACTCCACTCGACCCGCTCGCAATAGCGCCACATCTTTATCTACGGTGGCTCCACCTGTTATATGCATTAGATAATTTTATTGCAACTCATTTCTCACACGCTTTGTCGTAGGTGAGTTATGTGCTGCCGCCGGGCGTTGTCTGCGTCGTACATATTACGATAAAATCTGTCCAGATGTGGCATAGTGCAAGGAAGAAATAAATAAAGACTGTAGTTTAGATATCGGTTTGCTTTCATTCGGCGGTGGTTTCGGTGGATTTCCAGGCAGCAACGGCATGCAAAGTGGATTTAGCCATGGTCAAAATGGCTTTAGCCAAGGAGGACAGCAAGGAGGACAACAACAAGGTTACGGTAGCCAAGGTGGTTACGCCGGCGGTTACTGATGAAGCTGGGATTGACAAGCAAATTAAAATTATAGTGTAAAGTTTGTGTAGCGTCCCGTGATATAAACGTCCTTAGTGACAATTGATCATTGTCCTGTTATTAAACTGTTGAAATTATATATATCCTTGGTTTACTTTGGGCCGGCGAGTCCCACATAACCCCCCCACCCTCGTAACGCATTTCCCCTCTTAAAAAAAGGATCTTAAAAGTGAAAATAATAAATATAAAAAGAGTTGTTATTGAATCACAAATAAAGTAATCAAAGATTAATTATTCTAGGTACTTCAGCTTATGAGGCTATGGAACGTTACGAACGAAAATCGTTTGCTAAAAAACACATACGATAAATAGGCGATTTTGAACCCACTAATAGTATTCTGTTCCAACTGAGCCAAAGATCGTTCGCAGTGGCGTAAATTAGGTGAGGCCTATGATCAGCAGTGGACGTCGTTGGGCTGATGTGATGATGATGATGACCCAAAGATCGATATTTCCATTCGTTTTTGATTTGCTGAAGTCACAGTGACGTGTGGCTTGTTACAGAATATCTACTGGCCTACCGAATATAAATAGACTCTCCCCCATTTACATGCAACCTAACCATATGTGGAAAAATGTGAGACTGATCTACCTACTTCTTCTTCTTCTTAAAAAGTGCGAAGCAATGAAGCTACATTTTACAGACTTGAACTCTTGGTGCAATTTAATTTTTTTTTAATTACGGTGTTACGTACGTTTTACCTCCAAAACATTACATTAAATTTAAATATTGCCATATACGAATACACCAATCATTTTAATTGAGCTATTAATGGGAGTATTTTATGGTGTGTGAGCAGTGTATATTTTATGTAGTGGCAACACTGGTAATGGACTATAAACGACTCGTATAATATTCAACTGATTACTGTTATGTTTCTACTTCTTAAACGATGAATACCAATAAATAATTTTGTGTTTCGCGCAACAAACGTTAACTTATCAAAGCGTCATGCCAGAGAATTATTAAGAATTTCATCACAGAAAAATATATCACGCTTTTTGTATGCAGGCCATTTACAATGAGATTAATGAACTAGCCTATTGACATATAAATAAACAAAGCCAGCACATTAGTAAAAGAAAATTTCTAAAGAAGAACAAAAGTCATAATTAAGAAACAATCGCAACAACAAAACGTTCGTAACAAAGCTTTGTTAGTTCTTTGAAAACTTGCTTTGGAACAAAAATATACTTAAATATGTTGTATGACACGTAGTAGCAGCACATTCTTTAATATATAAATAAAATTTTAGTATCTGTTTTTAATGTCAAAAAATAAGCATTTTTTCTTAAAATCGTTAACCGTACTAAGATCCTAACCCTCCAGTGCCACTATGCCGATACCCGTCAACATTTCATCTCACAAATATGATTTTGCCACGACGCGGTTATCTATATTGCCGAGGCTTTTTAAATTTTCTCGTGGTTCTATTTTTAACTTGTTTAGATGCTTGTCTGTTCGATTGGAAAATACTATTTTAATAAAAAAAACAGAAATTAATATTATCGATCACCTTATTTAAAATATATACCATTTTACAACGAATTTTTAATGGAGTGCCTGCTGTGGTAAGCCTTGACATTTCCAAACAAGGTTAGAACACTTACTTTTGGCGTCTGTCCATGGCATTGCCGATGTAGTTAATATTATTCATTTAATATTTACTATCAAAAGTGAAGTATTATGTAATCCTCAAAACCTTTAATTCGATAACTCAAAACAATAACATTACTTTTAAACCTTGGTGGGCTAAAAACTGTGTGAAGTAAATTTAATCTCTTCACAAAGTATTATATATAATCGCGTGTTACTGTACCAAGTTTATAATGAGCACCGCAAAGTTAAGAAGAAGTTGGTCGTTACACAATTAGGTTCTTTAGAACAATCCTTTGAACGTGTGCTGCATGTATAGCATTCTGTTAAAATGTATGGCGCGGTGGTGCCATACTAAAACAGATAGAAGTTGAGACTTGTCGGTCTGGCAATTTTTATCTTTTGCCTATTATTTTTAAAGTTTAAATTTGCCCAGCGGTGTTTTTAACTTTTTTCTACTAAGTTCAAGGAACATTGCTAGCTAGAAGTATCTTTTAGCATTACATAGGCATTTAATTGGGGTAAGCTTTGAATTATGAAACATCACGCCACGACCTATAGATATGGAGCAGTAACGTTTGATGCAGGTGAAACTGCAGAGTACAACTTGAGAACAACAAATTATAATTGAGAAAGTATGTTTGATTGTTAATTATGCTTTCAAGCCTGATCATTATGAAATTTAAGTAACACATACAAGTACTCAAGAACCTTAAAGAATCTATAAGCTACTTTTTATCGAAAGGCGAAGTCTGGGGGTAGAAGCTTGGTTAGAAATAAATCCAATAATTCATGTCAACATTACCCGAACCAATCGAGCGAGGAACCCTTCCAGCCTTTATCGTACTTCACTTACATATCAAAGAATTTACACCTTACCTTCCATAACCTTAAAACGCTTTGTTAATTTTAATTACACATATATTACGAAAGGTTTATTGTATATTATTTAATTTTACGATGCGTAAAAATTAAATAGTTACTTTCCCCCATTTAAAAATAAAAACTGACTCTCAAATTGATCAATTCACAGCTGGAATTAAATGTCTTAAATGAAAATTAAGAAATGGTTTTTAGTTTTCCCTTAAAGGGGAAAAATTGGAACCCACAGACGACACCTAGTCATATATGTATGCCAATATTGTGGATAGTTTGGCTCAAAGCGTCGCGAGTGAACGTATAACATACCTTGTGGGTACCGCGAGTCTGCGAAAGGCTCTCGTGCACCCTGATCAAACCTCTTTGTTTATATTGAAAAGTACCGTGTACTCACTAACCCTGTTTGTTTACCTAACCTATAATTTCGACAGGTTCATGATATAGTCTAATTCATCACGTAAGCAACAACATTTATCTTAACTATATAATTTAGGGTATATATATAATATACCCTAAATTAACCTTTAAATAGTGTTCTACGTTATTTGCTGCAGCCAAAAGCAAATTACTAAGAGACAATGTGTGCAATGTTCACTTTGTTCAGGGTTGTTATCGCACTGCATTGAATGCGGTGTTCCGTACGCTCGCGGTCTCTACCACCCATTATCTCAGCGCCACTGTTAAACGAAAACGCCTCTCTACTCCCAACACTTTTTGTTATTTTTTTTGTAATTGTATATTCCTTTCTTTGTTTAATATTTGTGCTTTAATTTGAAAGCTCAGTTTGTTTGCCGCGTTTTTGGTAAATGTTATTCGTATTTTAATGTTACTGTTTTCAATGTCCCTAATGTTCCAATCGAATCTGAAGAATCATTTAATTATTTTTACAATACCATAAAAAATATAGCGCCTTGAGTTAGTTAAATATAAAAATATATTTAACTAACTCATTTTCGCGGCTTCGCCCGCGGTTTATAAATGTAAACTAATCTATACTTTGAGTTTGATATCACGATACGATCAGTCTGAGCAGTGGGCAAAAAAATTTCAACGGGAGTGGCCCCGGGCAATAGCTAATGTTAATATAAACAGCCTATGTCCTATACCTATATATCTACCTATGTGCCAAACTTCATAGAGAACCTTTCAGCCGTTATGGCGAGATTGAGAAACAAACATCCATCCATAACTAACATTCGCATTTATAATATTAGGATATCAACCACAGCGTATACAGCAGACGTCAATGCACTACAAGCACATTCCATTTACATTTATCGTGTATGAGTACATACAACGTGAAACTGTAAATGCAACTGAAATATGAAAATGTTGTTCAAAAGATGCAAGCTTCTACACTGTTGAATGGCGTCGAGCTATTTCGGGATTGAAAAGAGTTTTATGTTAGTAATAACTGGTAAATATACAGTTTCATAAATAACATACATACTTGATATATTTATGAAACAAAAATGGAAATTGTAAGGATGTTTTGTTAATTTACTGAATGGATTCTGACGAAATTTAGCAGTAAAAGGTTCACGCCTTTTTTACCAAAGGGTTTGGTAGGCAGCATACACGAAGACAGAATAAATACTAGAAGAAAAATAAAAGAAAAAAAAACTTCCTGCAGCGGTGTTTCCTGAGCGCTATGACATGTCCTTCTTCAAACGAGGTTTAAAGAGAGCTATCTTCTCTAGGTAGGCAGCGGCTTGGCTGTGTCCCTATTGCCTACGTCCATGAGCGGCGGTAACCACTTACCATCAGGTGGGCCGCTAGCTCGTCTGCCACTTCAGGCAATAAAAAAAAAGAATAAAAACGAGCATAGCAACAAAATTTAAATAGAATGTTACGAAATACCGAGTTGTGTTGATGCGAGGTCGTATTTGGGACCCTTAGTGTAGTAATTTGGCAAAGAAAATGGCGCATTGGTCGGCCTTCTGTGGAAGGTCGTCTGTTCGATTCTCATGGCTATTAAAGTCTATACATAACTTTTTCTGACCCCGTTCGCGTTGTTATAAAGATATACGAATAGATATATAGACTGTAGAAAATATAAGTTGGAAAAGTAATGTTTTACAAGGCGATGACTTGTTCTTAGGATTAGTAATTAAAATAATAATAATAAATTAAAATTAATTTCTCTCATAAGGCACAAAGAGTGCACAGTTATAAATTAAAAATTATTTAAAGATTATCGTGTATTTTTGAGAGCTGGCGCCTGTACTAGATTCAAAGACATGTATTACAAATCGCCTGGCCCCTGGCCTCTTTATAAAAGACACATGAGTTAATATAATAAAACAATAATTCTATCTAAATAAACATATTACATAATGCTTTTCGTGGTTGGAATAAAGTAATGTCCTACCGAGCCTACCTTGTGTGCTGCCCCTGGTTAAGTTTAACACGACCAACAATAAAGAGTACATTGCCATCCATTAAAACATGAGTTAAACTTTTGATTTAGGTTCTAAGATCGTCATGATTCTACAATTGAGGTACAAATTACCTCAATTGTAGAATCATGACGATCTGAATCCCTGAATTGTATTTGTTTAACTTTTGACCACAGGAATTGTTTGCAGGTGCGTGAGTTAGCCTGAAAAATGTTCGTTGGCTTGTAATCATTTCTCCATTTACAAATACTTTTATCAGAAACTTCTAACAATACACTTGTATAACATTCTATCGACAACCAACTAACAACCTCCTGATTTCAGGCAAAGATTGTGGCTGTATTCCACAGTCCGACCTCGAAATGACCTACAATAGTTGTCGTATTGCCAAATAACTTCGACGCAGTGACGCACGGCCCACGTCACTATCACCCTTGACCCTAAACAAACAGGCCCGTCTAATTTGTATCCAAAACAACGATCAAATTCTAATAATTTACTTTTAAAAATAACCCACCAACCTTATCGGTATTCTCAAAAATATTCATTAATTCTGTCGCATTAATTACTGATGGTTGGAATTTTTGCTCATATATTACAGTAAATAAGCAGGCCTAAAAAATACTGCTGGGACGAGTTAAGGATTTGTAAGAAAGACTAATGGAATCAAGTGAGAGTTAGGCGGAAGTTAAAAGTTATCGGTAAAGCCTTTGCTCATAAATGGGACGAAAAAAGTTGATAAAAAAAATTAGCCCCGTAAAATTACTTGAAATAAATATTGTCGTAATGAATCGCAGCTTTTGATCAACAGCTTATATTATGCAAAAACTTTTACTTGATCGGTCTAGTAATTTCTGTATCCTGCGATATTTTGTATAAGAATGTATTTAAGTATAGACCTGCTTAGTTCATTTCAGTTCACAAGTAAAGTATCACACGTAACTAAACTGGTTTGAACTGGAAAATTCTGGATTCTTCATTTATATTCTGAAAAGGTTTTTTGTTGCGGTCCGTTGCGTGGTTTTCAATGGATGCCTGTATTGAGGGCATAATGGACTATACTCGGTATTTACGAAGCCAGTTTTACGTAAAACGTACTCAGTTAGTTTATTATAATAAAACAGGCGGTCAAAAATAGCTTGAATGCGTGTAATTTATACACTATAGTGAAAAAAAATCATGATTTATAGACAGTAGTTCACACAAATTATCTGAAATTTTTTAAATGAAAAGAATCTCTAAAAGAGCAAATATTTTGTTGAAGAATATGATTCAAGCTGAGAATGGTTAAAGTTCACCATAGTTCGGTCTTGTATGTATTATAATAATAATAATAAAACGTTTATTTCGGGTAAGCCCATATAGTGTTAGTAACAATGATCTTATAAACTAGTATTAGTAAAAAACATTATTTATTAAAGCTAGTGTGGAGCTCCATCCAATGTTGCATCATTGGAGACTCCCATTTGTCAACAAATACACTCAGGGTACCGTTAGTATTACCGCGTACGCGCGCAAGGAAAGAGGCGCACCTTTTACGCATTATTGCTGTAAAACTATCAATACGCCTTTCGGCAAACATGCTTGACGCACTGCAGCGCCACGGCAGCCCCAACAACACCCTGAGCGCATTATTGTATAAAAAATAATATATCTAATAAAAATCTAATTTAACATTTTCATATTAAAAAAAATATATATACGTAAGGCCAAATGGACGTAAACTTGCCCTTCTTTAGCATCTAAGACTAAATTATATTACAAACTAGCAGCGATCGCGACTTCGTTCACGTTAGAATTTCTTATTTTTTTTATTTCTGCAGGGGTTCCTGATATTTTTTCCAAAATTAAAGTATTACATGTACCCGTTATTACATATGATCAGACGTAGCCAGCGGAATGTGGGAAAATGCACCTCTTCTCAACCGTTCGGGGTAAAATGCATGGTTCTAGTGTCGCTACCTAGCGTCCCCTGCTACATAGCTTCACTCCTAATGCAGACATCTTTATTTCAGACGTTATACATACAACCCGTTTTGCTTTACAAAAAAATACAAAATAAAACACCCTTTATATTAAGAATACATTTGACTAAAAGTTATTAGAAGTGTCACCGCATACTGTTAGTTTGTTGGACACAAATCTGAAGCTGGTGCTCATGTCGCAACAATTATGTCGCACGTCTCGTGCCGCTGTCACATGTTGCCACTCCACGTTACAGAGTTCATTTTAGTATAGTGCACAATGCGCTGTATGCAATGTGTGTACGTGGAATGGTATGACGTAGTATTAGATTCTAAAGGATTGGTTTAGTATAGAATTCTAGGTGTTAAGTTTTGGTTGAAAGCAGATATGCATGGTTCAAAGTTATATTTGAGTGGTTATAGGAAGATGCTATTAGAACTAACTTGCTTTATGTCGCGGGGTACTTTACAAACCGGCAATCAAAGTATATCCAGACATCGAACAAATCGAACCTCCTCCGTTTTCAGTCACATCAATTCAAACACTAGACGTAGAGGCAGACATGGGGGACTAGATCATGTTTTCAAAGATCACACCTCAATTACAATCAAACGCAATGAATGCATCTCAGTAAACATAACATAACAGAGCATCACGCTTTTTTCCCCGAAGGGGTAAGCAGAGGCGTTTCACACCCACATTTCGCCAGCTATGTTTGGTGCCATGAAATAGGGGGCGAGCCTATTGTCATCAACCGGGAACATTTGTTTACCAAACTCCGGGAAAATCTCAATACTGGAATTTCATGATAGAAAAACCCAATACCATTTTCACCCGACCCGGGAATCGAACCCGGGACCTCTTGCACAGCAGTCGTATACACTTCCCGCTGCGCCATCGAGGCAGTCATATCTCAGTAAAACCCTCAAACATCCAAATTTTCCCCTAAAGCGGGGAGTATTTCATGTTATGTTGTTTTATTTTAACAATAAAAACACAGCTCAGATATTATTGACCCCTACAGTTTACATTACAAAATTCTGCGCACATTTTTTATTCACCCTTCATGAGATTTAAAATAAGTTCAATTAAAATCTAATGGAAGGTTCATGTTTCTAGTTAAGTGCGTTCGTTATAGAGGGAATATGAATCTATAGAGTTAGATACTGGGTGGAAGCGGAACGATCACGAAAACTGATGATACTTAAACGTACCTACTATACAAAGTATAAGTTTGTCTAATTGTTTACATATTTTAACTTACCGTTACATCAGATCCATTCCTCGGCAGAACATTTGCACCCTTATTTCGCCAGCTATGTTAGGTCCCATCCAGTATTTTCCTATTGACACTCAAAAGACTCGAGACTTATACTGAGAATTTGGTGGCAAAAAAAGCGTAATACTGTGGGCCGTGCCCGACCTGTCCCCTAAATCTGAGCCATCGGAATACTCCCGGTATTCCGACGGATTATTGTAAACTTTCATAGAACGAAGTTTATTTACGTTTTAGGTATATATTGGTCGAAAATAGGTTAGCGAACAGGAAATTGAAATATGATTAATACCTATAGGATTTTTTCTACAGCTATCTATTTTTTAACATTATATATTTTTACTGAACTGACATTTCGGAAATCTTTCCGACAGCATTGAATTAGGGCCCTGGGGATCTATCTAAGGATCAACAGTCGTAAAATCTCTCTAATATCAAGGCTGTCATTGTTCTAGAAATAATATTGCGTATACAGTGGCATACTGTACATGTTTGAAGGTTCGGACCGTAACCCGCCACGCTGCTCCTGTGCATGTTGAGCAGCGAGTCTGTCCAGCGCGTACACTTAAAATAGCACATATGAGATAAATTCGCATAGAATTAACCATAACTGTCACATCCCATCATTCAGCAACTGATGGGTTGTCCACACACGCGTCGTGACCGATGCCCGCTGTCCGCGACATGATAATTGACAATATTTACATATAAATAACACGATGCACAGCCGAGGGTTAATGACCAACACTGACGAACGCAATCACTAGATATTGTGACAGGTTTGCGCATTGCGAAAAGATTTATAAGTGGAATAATAACAAAATAGAGGGGGGGGACATAATTTATGCTACTTTGGCAGCGATTATTTCCGAAAATATTCACATAGTCAAAAAACTTTCTTAAAAGCTTAAATTGTTTTTAAAAGATCGGTTGAAGTATGTGCCAAGTGTATACATTTTCTGAAAAAAAAAATCATTCAGCATGTATGGAGTGCCCCCTTAAAAATATTTATTTTTATTATTTAACCAAACCAAACCTAGTAGCGCAAGACACCTATTCTCCAAATTTCATCTATATACATCGAGTAGTTTTCTAGTAAAATGCCTGTGACACACGGACGGACATGACAAAACTGTAAGGGTTCCGTTTTTGCTTTGGCTACGGAACCCTAAAAAGCAATGTTCATTTACTAAAATAAACTTTCAAAAAGCTATACAACATACAAAGTAAATATAAAGTGACCACGTCTCTTTGATATGTTAACCCGACCAAATTGTGTATGTAGTGTGGTGGGCAGTGGACCGTGCGCGACGGGTGCATCTCAAATGAGCCGGGTATTGCTACAAATAGCTCTGAGTAGCCTTGTGCTCCCCTAGGGTAACATAGTCTAATGTAGCGCTTTGAATAAGAATACTGAAGTATATGTACTGGAATGTAGAATAGATACTTTTTATTTGCTTAGAATGTAGGTATTTTTCTTCTTATAGAATGGGCTTGGGGCCACACCCTTGTGTTGGAATTTATCAAGTCGCTCAAAAAGCTTCCAACTAAGTATTTTTTATTTATTAAGTGACCAAAAAGCTTCTAACTAGACTTAACCCAGACCAACGGCGCGGCGCCACGTGCCTTTCGAAATGAGGAGACGCTCGAGAGTGAAATTGCCACAAACGGTCACCCATCATGGACACACCTTTCCCAACGTAGCTTAATCTCGATCATCATTCATCATCATTTCAGCCTATTGCAGCTGGACCCATGACACTGGCCTCTCCTAACACGCGCCACACTCGGTCCTACGCTTTCCCCATCCAGTCAGACGCTGCTACCTTTTTAGGTCGTCGGTCCATCTAGCGGGAGGGCGTCTTACTTTGCCTAGTCGCGGTCTCCACTCCAGACTAATAACAAATCCTTATACCTTCTACCTGTAAAGCATGAAAAAATTAGAAATACTTATGAGCAGTATACCGATTTACAATCAAGTAAAAATATTTGGTAAAGACTTGGTAAAGTTTGCGGGTAGTCGTTGGTTGCAGAAAGCACAAAATTAAGTGAGGCGTATGTCCAGCAGTGGACGTCGATAGGGCTAATATGATCATGATGATTGGATTATAATAATAAGCTAAGAAGTCGGCTGCAGAATAATAACATTTATTTAAAGAAAATCTATAAAGTTCCTAAATCCTAGAATCTGATGACGACCAGAAATGTAACAACGTGAATACCTAGATATATAAAATGAGAATCTGACTGAATATACAATAATAAAAAATATACATACAGTTTTATCTTATGATATAGTTTGAAAACCTCTAAGAATGGAAAATTCCAGTGGT
This sequence comes from Laspeyria flexula, assembly GCA_905147015.1. Classification (NCBI taxonomy): domain Eukaryota; kingdom Metazoa; phylum Arthropoda; class Insecta; order Lepidoptera; family Erebidae; genus Laspeyria; species Laspeyria flexula. The sequence goes on along the minus strand of LR989964.1, from coordinate 856,927 downwards.
CACGGGAATCTAAATACGTGCGGGTGGAGCCGCGGTCGACAACTAGTATTGTATAATACTTCAGTTAAACTAACGAACTCATTCTAATGAAATTTGACAAAGTAGTAGCTTGGAAAAGGATATAGGCTTGTTAAAATATTATACTAATGGCTCGCCTCTAATGTACTAATGATAGTGGAAGTAATTTTATTTCTATCTAGTAGAAGAACGTTTATAATCAGAATATGAAACTGCACACTTAACTCTTGAGAACTTTTGAACACAGAGTAACTACGAGCTACGCCGTAGCACTTATGGCGTAGCAAGATGTCGTAGCGTAGGATGGCTATACACTCACACGAAGTGAAACTAGCTAACTTTGTTGTTGTTATACTTTCTGGAAGTAAACGTTTTATATTATCATAGTTTATTTGTAAATAAAAAGCGCTGTTATTATGATTTATGTATGTGCATATGTCCCATCCTTTCTTTAGTAGTATTTACAACACGAAAGTATATTTGGTCGATGAAAAACAAACATACTTGGCCAAATATTATGCGAAATAAACAAAAGAAATTTGACTATTTGTCCAAAAAAACAAACTTAATACTTCTTTTTTTGTCCAACTTACCGCCTGCTCGTAACAGTGTACAGTATGCCTAAAGTTAGGTGACCTAAATCTGTGCGCGTGAATGCAGTCGTGAATGTGCTCATAACGGCATGCCGTAGGCTCCAGCCTGCAGGAGCGAGCTCGCAACAACCTGCAGGAGTGGCAACGTCGCCAATACTGGTACTATGGTTTGGTTTCGTCTCTTTATTGTTTTGCGTAATTGTTGTGACGTAGGAGTAAGAAAAACAAATTTACTAAAGCAGATTTGCTAGTAAAAATGCCACTTGCAGGGAATCCAGGTCTGTGTGTCATATTACATGTATAACACATATTCCCAATTTGATAGATATGAACGATATATTACCATATTTGTAAAAAAAAAAGTGTAAAAAAATATTATTTTAACCTTTGCATCTCTTTTCCGGAATAAAAAAAACCTTGTTCTCACTACATTGTAGGGGTGGCATACGAAACTAACGCGTTTTCTTTTAGTAAGCCTATTTGAAGATGTCTCATCGGCACACTTGTGGTATTCAGATCTCAACTCAAAGCCTGAGATTAGCTCAAACATCGCTCTTTCAAACGACGGCAAATTATGTTTGTGTAGCTAGGGTTGTCACTTGAACTGAAATAGTAATATTTTTTGTTTTACTTTACTTCGTGTTTTAGTAAGTAAATATTAGATTTCGATGATTTGATAGAAAATATATCTTTTGTTTCGAATAAAAAGTGTATTATCATTTGCATTGTCTGGGATAAAGCTCAGTTCTCTAGTTTTCGAGGAGCTATGTTCGAATCTGTTGCGAACATTTGAATTATAGCACTGCTTTCAGAAATATTTTTACACCACTTATCAGATTGACAATAAGTAGCTATCGTAGCTTGTTATACGATTTATAAGAGAGCAAATCTGATACAACCAACTAAAGAAAAGAGACAGATGGACTTTCTCTGGCTTTTAAAAACCACTGAAAATCCTATTCTTCTTATTCATGTAGTATGCATAGAATCAGCCTCAAAGAGTAAGCCGCAAATTTTCCCATTCAATCTGCTCTAATTTCAGTAACGTTTCTCTCATAATTTTCAACTAAACTTATACTAGCTAAAATATGCACACAAACGCAATAATCCAGATAGACTAAATTAAAACAACACAAAACCTCTCATACTTTGTCGTCCTCAAGTTTCTGAAAATAAGTATAATATAGCCTAATTAAAAGTCTCAAGCGTCACTTGAACTGTGCTAACAATTACATTTTGTTGGGGGGGAGGGTCCGAGCTTCCCTCCCCTTTCCCTTATTTTCACCCATAACGCTTCACTCCGTATAAATTATCATAATAAGCTCAATAAGAATTTTACGACTGCGATCTCGTCTATTCGCAGATTATACAACGGCTGAAAATTCTTTCAAATGTTTAAACCTGATCCGAATATGAATATTCTAGTTCATTCATTCAATGAAAAAGCTTTGGGATAGTGTAAATGTGTGTTTACATACACACATAACGTTCACGCCTCTTTCCTATTAGCGTAGGTAGACACCTGATACCGTTATTTGCTAACAACATGAAACAATTGGAAAACTACTTAAGAAAGCACCAATAAAAGTGTACTGATTTTTACTATCTTTATTTAATTATTCATTTATTTTTATAAGAATTAACAACAAGAGATATTATTATTGTTAATTCTTATAAAAATATTATATATTATATTATATATCAAGATTAATATTATATATCAAGAACATAAAGTCAAAGTCAAATCTTTTTATTCAATTGCATCACATACATGATACTTATGAACGTCATACAAAGCCAAAAAAAGGTGTCAGCAAATTTGCCTACGGCCAGTTCACTGACAAGGTTGAGCTCTGAGAAGAACTTGGCAAGAAACTCAGGCCACTCTTTTTAATCGCCATAGTTGTTATAATTTTTTTTTATTTTATTTAATTAAAACGTGCCTGGTGCGCTCTCAATTACAGGCAACCACAGGTACCTATTATATCATTCCTAATTATCCACCATCTGTTTCACTTTGCCTATTAATAAGTTGAAACTTTTTAAATGCAACCTTATTACCACTTAGTTAGTATATAGTCTATATTGACCCTTTATCATATTTCTCCATAGACATAACATTATTAACGTGAGTGCTCGATAGAAGGCGCTATCGTCGATGGATGTCGTCCGGGGTCTGACGAGCTCTCCAGTAACTTTAATGTTTGTTACAGATTACTGTTATTTGATGTGATATAGCAAGATAACTGCTTTATACATTGATTTTAATTAGACAGTAACTTACTTTTTTTTTATTGAATTTAACAGTATATGGATTCAATAATTTAACTGAATGAAACAATGTAAAACATGAAAGATTTCAGAGCGTGAGAATTATTTTTCACGCTTGTTAAATCTTAAATTGTAAATTTTATTACAAACGATAACATGATTGTCTTTTACCGATTTAAATCAAAATAGAAAACTCCAATGCCACCTCAATTCATATATTTTATATACAAGTAGAAAAGTTATTAAACTTTGAGATAGAAAATAGAGTAAGAATCTAATATGAGGCCAATAATAGACAATATAAAACTAATATCTAGTTCAAGTTTTAGGTCACGAACACACGCTATAGCGTATATTGAGTACATCACTTCGAACTTTGCTCACAAAAGCCTACTCCTACACATTTCAGGTCATCGGAATGACCTACAGCGACACCCGGCGAACCATTTCACTACTACACTTAATTGGACATTTTATCACACAATCCCGTTTGAAAAAGCTGTCGCATAAATTATACCGACAGATGGCGCTGTTAACAAGAATTATACACGCGGCACTTTTGGCGTTTTATAAAGAATTGTTATAAATCATTGAAAGTTTAAGGGCTCCTTCAATTTAGAATTTTCGGCTGCAGGGCATTTATTGTGTCGCTTGCTACGTCCTGCTGCAGTGCCGCTGCAGGAGGGCAGCGGTGCGGCAAGAAACAAACATCTAAAAACTGTATCTTACTGCAATGCACCCGAATGTTAGTGATGTCATGCCTATATTTGGGCAATAAATGTGCACGTGACTTTCATGGCGTTGCCGTCCTGTTGTGGAGCGTATGCGGGACGAACGCCAACCGTGGCCGTCGCATTGTATAAAATAGAACGATCATGTCGTTCCTCGATGTTGTCTTGTCTTAAAATCATGTATCGTCTTAATCCAGAGCACTATACGTTCCTTTAAAAGTGATTTTAATAAATCAGAATCAAACACCCCGCGGCGTCGTTCCCATGCTATGAATTAGCACGTCATGTCATTGTACCGCACCGCTACACAGCACTGTTTTACGTTGCCGACATCATGATGTGGTGATGTGGACAAGGCCTTATACATCAGGAACTTTTGGCGTTTTACAAAGTGTTTTTTATAAGTCATTGAAAGTTTAAGTAGTACAGTCGACCGCGCGCTTAATTTGCGTGCCCATTGAACATAACTTATGTGCTACTAGATTTAATCTAAAGTCATAACGGCGATGTAAGTGTATGAAATAGGAAAGTCGCCACTGTAAGTGGTATTAGAGTAATATTACGGAGTTATAGGTTACAATTAGGGAACCTTAAAAACGCTAAGTATTGTGGTATTTTTAGGGTTTCGTAATCCGAGGTCAATTTAAATTAAATATGTATGTGAATTCATTCGTACGTTACGTGAATGGAATATATTTCTGTAAAAAAAACTGATTATTGCATAGGCAATAATCAGTTTTTTTTCAAACATGGGATCTTACATGGGCAATTGGGCATAGGCCCAATTACCCATGTTAGATCCCATGTTTTTTCTTTGTTCATTTTCACTAAGAACAACTTATGAATTTAGTCGCTTTTACATTAAAATGTTTCCGAGACGACTACAGAACCCTATATTGTAGTAGTCCAACAAGCACTTAACCTAATTCTATTTTTTTTAAGTTACAGTGAACTTAAGTGCCAGAATTCCTACCCATACCATTTGTTATTTATGATACCTATTAGTAAAGTTACATTTCTAACTTTTACAAAGAAGTGTAACTATGTCAAGTCGTTTGCTGAAGTTTTGTTTAGTTTTAGAGTTTTGTAAATTCTACTTTATTATTGTTATAAGCATCTAAACTTTATTCGTAAATGTAGCTAAAACATTCAAGATTGTTATCGCCTTATAGACTGTAATTTTTATACGTTTGTTTTTGTCATACGACCATATAGAATCATTCCTAATCCAAAAATAAATTTGTTATCAAAACAGAGTTTTTATAATTGAATTTTGGTACCATATGATCGTTGCTATACGTTCTCAGCTATAAAGACTGGATCATAGGATTACAGAGTAACTTAATAGGTATGTGAAATATTGGCGCTATTGGCTATTTGCTTTTAATTGGCTATTGGCGCGTCTAATAATGAACAACCGCAAGTTGTTGATACTCACAATATATTCACACTTTTCCTATTCTAGTGTTTTATCGAAAAGGGTAGAAATTATAGGGATGCCTTTGCCCAGCAATAAAATGATTTAGGTTGGTAGTAGCAGAAACAGTGATAAACTGTTAAAAATATCTCCCAAAAAAAAAACAGAAATCATTCCGTAACCCTCACCATCCAAAGTCAAGCTCAGTGTCTTTTTTTTAGTGCGCACAATGTTGGGTTGCTCATACTCGTAATAATGTGAACTAAACATTTGTTACAGATAGTGTATACAGACGGCGGCCATCTTGTCACAACATGAACACACGGAACTTATGGTGAGTGTTGTTTACGTTCATTTTTAACCCCCGACGCAAAAGAGAGGTGTCATATATTTGACGTGTCTGTGTATCTGTCTGTAGTGTCATAGCTCCTAAACGAATTGGACGATTTAGATGCTGGTTTTTTATGGACAGCTGATACGATCGTGATGGTTGTTAGATATGTTTCGCTTAAAATCGGTGCAGGCGTTTCCAGGTTATCAGCTCTTATCGGAGTTTCTGCCTCGGCGACGCAGAGGGTAGTGTAAACGACTGTTGCACAAGGTGTCCTGAGTTCGATTCCCGAGTCGGTTGAAAATGGGTTTTTCTATCATGACCTATGTCATTAAATTTCCTGTTCCCGGTTATAGACTGTATCTATGCGTAATTACATTGTGATCCGTTCGATGGGCTTGCTGTAAAAAACATAACAAATGAATTTACTTTTTTTGTAATTATAATAATTAGGTTAGTGTTGGATGCCATTGTGTGAGTGTTAGGGTCGCTAGCTTTGATGAGTCTTTAATAACACTCCTAATACTCGTATTAACATTGACTTAATACGTAATGAGTACTCTCTGTACCTTCTCACACGGTATGCAAATGATTATAATGTTGTTTCATGTTTTCATTTTAAACTTAACGTAATTTATGTTTTTCTGAAACTAATACACGTGCTATTTTTAGTCAAATAAATAACTATAAACCTTAGTATCTTACGTAACAAATCGTTATAACCATTCCTCCGGCTGTAAATATATGTTAAAATATTGCGTTTCAAGTTTATGAATAAGTTTATACGTGCTTGAAAAAACAGGTAAATAATATATAATATAATACTAGAAGGCGCGCGGGGCTTCGCTCCCGTCGTTCTTTATTTGGCCACTGCTCAACTTCTATTGGCCATATGATGTATGATGATGACGTGATGTTGTATTTTTTTTGTGTTGTTTGTTTTTGTTTCCAACAATAAAAGAATTTTTCAAATCGGATCAGTAGTTCCTGAGATCCTACCGTTCAAACAAACAAACACTACACCTTTATAATAATAGTACCTATCATCATCATCATCAGCAACCCATTAAGTCCCACTGCTGGGCTCGGGTCTCCTCTCCTCTAATTAGAGAACTGAGAGGGTTTAGGCCATAATCCACTCACGATGGCCTAGTGCGGGTTGGTGGATCAGACATACCCATAGAATTTCTTCTAGTGTATGTGAGTTTCCTCACGGTGTTATCCTTCACCGTTAGCAGATGGTCAATCACTTAACTAGTACATATAAATTCCACAAAGTGGAATCCACATTGGTACTGCCGGTCGGAATTGAACTCGGACCGCGTGATTTGCACGCCGCACTAAGGTATAATATCGTAAAAAGTTGCCCATAAGTCAAAATTTAAAAAATGACGAAACCACTTAGCTAATCACACCAATCGACAGCCAGATAAATTCTTTATATGAAACTACCCTTAAACTTATGTACAATTACTTTATTTATTAGTAATTCACTCAGTGAAGTTCAATATTGTATGCGGTTGATACTGTTACTTGTTTACGCATAAAATTAACTTAATGTTTGTGATTTGTTCTTCGTTTGTTTTTGTTTGAAACCGATTTGTTTGAATAATGGATAGTGGTAATGAGGGTAAGAAGTGTTGTATTAATATGTTTTAATAATCATCGTCTTATATTTGGCCCAGATATATCAACATGTTACTTGCCCATTTTAAAGACTAAAAATAATCGTATAATCAACATTCTCGAAGGTTTATGTTTATGAGTGGGGCAAAGTGGAGCTATGAACTTAATGCCATTATGTAGGTTAAGTTGTCAACTTTATAGTATTAAAATAAAATTTTGCTAATTTTTGCTAATACGTACAATATGACCCATTTTAAGACAAAGGGTGACAAATCACTTTTTTATAAAAAAATTCTTAAGGGACTGTATTTATTTTTCTACCTTCCAGGTTGGAAAATTTATACCAGATCTGATTTATTTGACATTATAAAACTCTCACGGGTAAAAAATATAGATGAGAAATTTGAGTATTTGTATACCCATTTGGCCAACGAAACTGGTTGCAGACAGAATTCTATTAAAAATATTCTTAAGACATTTAAGAGACTATTGCTTTCCTCAGATCCGTTTCTCTCTTGTTCACGATTGGTGAAACACAGAAAAAGAAAACCCCAGTCATCAAAAGCTTTAGAGCTATTAGCTTGTGAAAACTTAAATAAAACATATGATGTAATCGAGGGAAACCGATCAGAGGAAACACATTATGACGATTATAGTACAGAAGACGACGATTATGACGAAGTCTAATGACGGAAATCATTTCTGTGATATGTCTTGTAGTTAAAATTATTATGCATGCGTAATAGTCCAGGATCCCTGTTACAAATTTTTTTTTTATTACTATCAAGCTAATTTTTCGTGGGTAGCTTCATTTCGATGAGACGCCCAACAATTTCGTATTCCAAAAGTTTGATTGTGGTAGCTAACAGACGTAGCAAGGGTATACCGGACCGGGAAGGAAATACCGGGATAACGTACCACGCAATTTGTAGGACAATATGACTGTTCAATTACATAAATATTAACTAAGTAAAAATAAAAAAAATTAGCTGGTTAGTAATCATTTATGATGACCTCCTTCGATCAAACCATTGATTTTGTTGGACAATTTTTTTTTAATTACTTAATATTTATGTAATTAAACATTCATATTGTCCTACAAATTGCGTGGTAAATTATCTCGGTATTTCCTTCCCGGTCCAGTATACCCTTGCTAAGTCTGTTAGCTACCACAATCAAACTTTTGGAATACGAAATTGTTGGGCGTCTCATCGAAATGAAGCTACTCACGAAAAATTAGCTTGATAGTAATAAAAATAAAATTTGGACCAGGGATCCCGGACAGTAATAAATAAATATATTTTTTTTGAATTCGTTGGTGCTTTATTTTTCTATAAACATTCTAAATCACTAAATTAATATATATTTCCATTCAAATACACCTTTTCAACTAATTAAAGCAAATAAATATTTTTGGGCAACTTTTTACGATATTGTACCATAGTGCGCCGGTCCGTTATCCATTCAGCCACCATCGCTTATAGTACCTATAGATAATCTAAATCTCTAGTCCCATGGTATCTTTTAAAATTTTGAATAAAATACTTATTATGTTATTGTTGTCCACCGAACAAAGCCCAATATTTCACATTTACACCGTATCAATGTCAAATAATATCAAAAATAAAATCACATTAAAAGGATCCCAACTCAGGGTCCTTCGGTAATCATCGATAATTCCCTGAAAGTGAGATTATATCTCCAAGCGATGGTTGAAAAGGGAAAATAAATTATATAACCGTGCCCATGGTAGCGGGCGGTCGTGATAAATCGCTGCGTACTCGAGTAATGTCGGCCGCCATTTTTCTTACCACTTTTGGGTTAGAATACGGCTCTGGTTGCTTCTAAATATATTGTTAGCGGTTTTTTTTTTGTTTCATCGATGAATGTTAAAGATAATGTAATTTATGTAGGTACTATATCTGTGTACTGAATATGACTATGACCCATTTTCTTTTACTATATTATATTTATGAACTTGAATAACTGGCAATTTTATAACATATACTGCATTGAAAATTTGTCTTAACTTATTTTTCTCAAAACACCCACATTATGCGATTATTAGTGTATTTAAGTTAATTTCATTAAAATTATTTGCCATAATACTTAGTATCCATAAAAAATACGGCTATAAAATTTATCAACGCTAATAAATCACCTGACTCGCACGGCCATGGACAACACACTGCGGAGAATCATCATACACTGTTACTATTTTCCATTTCATCCAGATTGCTCTTGTATACATGAAATTTAAATATCTAAACTTAATTTTAAACTACAGACCGTCGACCGAACTACTAGTTGTGAACTAAATTTAATTACTTTTCCTGACCAGTAGCAGCTAGTTGCGGTCTAATAGTAGGCGACTAATAGGTTAGTTGTAATAACCGATGGTGGGTGGCTGAATGGATAAGAGATCGGCGTGCAAATCACGCGGTCCGAGTTCGATCCCGACCGGCAGTACCAATGTGGATTTCACTTTGTGGAATTTATATGTACTAGTCAAGTGACTTACCATATGCTAACGGTGGAGGAAAAACATCGTGAGGAAACCCACATACCCTAGAAGAAATTCTATGAGCATGTCTGATCCACCAACCCGCACTAGGCCAGCGTGTGTGGATTATGGCCTAAACCCTCTCAGCTCTCTAGTTAGAGGAGAGGACACCCGAGTCCAGCAGTGGGACTTAATGGGTTGCTTATGATGAATAGGTTAGTTAGCCGCAAGGTTGGACTATCTAACTAATGTGTCGTTATGAGTTCATTCTGTATATAATACACATAAAAAAGGGTGTGTTTCGATTTCCCTTTTCTCGCAGCGCTCTAGTCTGCATAAGGTCCCTTAGTCGACTTTCACGATACCCACGGGTCGAGATGGGGTAGTGACATAGTGTATTCTTAATCCATCACTACACAGATAATTTATTATAAACGTTATATAAAACGAAAAAGGTGTCAGCAAATTTTCCTAAGGCCAGTTCATAATTTGTAACTGTAGATTGTGGTACTAAAAGTGGTAGAATTTTTGTACAGAGAAACGAAGAATTTATCCATACTATTTAGCACGAAGACAATATCATTAAAAATTTGTCAACAAATCAGCTTCAAAACCCCTCTCAACGTGTCAACGTCAAGTCAACAATAGTGTGTTGCTTAGGTAGTCCCAAAAACAACTAATCGGGATTAGAATGTTAATCTCCATGAGGACTAAGGACTCACTAACGCATTAGCACTGCGTCCGCACCTGGACTCAGATTATATCTCGTGGTAATACCCAGTTTAATACACGGCGACCTTTGTGACACTAATTATGTTTTAGACCCTACTGTATTGTGGAGACTCGGATTTAATCACAAATTTAGTATATATGTAATCTGTAAAAATAATAGATATATTTTTGTCTTGCATCCAGCGCGATCCTGTGGTTAGAATAAGATCATCTGGGTATATACCTTGTGGGTGGACGTCCATTGGAAATCTCTTGAGGCGGCCTATGTCCTACAGTATTAAAGTCCTTGTCTAATTATATTGAAAAAAAGATATGCCAATGATGTAATGCATGGGTTATTAACATTGGGCACATTAAGTTTTTCCAGCTTCTATAATATCTCTATGTCAAATTTCATGAAGATACGTTTAGTGATTTAGCTTTGGAAACGATATAAACAAACTGAATTTCATTTATATTAGCTAGCTTTACAATGAAAACAAATATACAAAAGTTATCTGTAGCTATATGTTGTACGTCATCGCTTACGTCATCAACTAGCCTGATATATGCTGAGGCATGTTACCCTTATTAGTTATCATGACAACGGACACTAAACAACTTCATAACAAACATATCTTAGCTGGAGTAAACAATAGCTGTCTAAAAATAAAATGCTCTCGGAATTTCTGTAAGATACTTCTATTTGTGGGGAAAATAAATAAGCTGTCTTTGAGGAACAAATTTGTTGTACAAAAATGAAACTTTATTATTGTTTTCATGAAAAATATGATAATGATAATATTTTATTTAAAAACTTTATGCACATTATTTGTACAATGGTGGGCTTAATGCCAAACTATAATATCTTATAGTTGCTGTCGAAAAGGGCTCAAATCACAATACACCGCTGTAATAGTAGGAAAACTAGGAATAATGGTGTACTCTGTCCTTGTACCTGTGTCCAATATTCTCCTCATGTGAGAAGAGACCCGTAAACAAAACTAAACAGTTGTTGCACCTAGTGAAATTTCCAAGGTTATGTTTACAGAAACGCAAAGAAACGAGTCATGTAAAGATCTCGAAAGAAGAATAATCAAAATGGCTTTTAATTAACGCGAACAGAATGTAAATGAAATAATAAACTTCTAACTAAAAATCCTAGGTTGTACACAGCGACCTCTAATTAAATTTTCATAAAGTTTAATAACCTAAAACTCACCCAGTGTCCGTCCAAATGAAAAATTTATACCGCAAATTTACACGCCTGAAATTTTACAAAATAGTTTACGCTTTAAATTAAGAGTACTAGAGTTGAAACTCGGTTGTATTACGTGGGTTCCAGTGCATTTTGCATTCATTTCCCAAGATAGTCTGTGTTTGGTGGACTAGTTCAGTTTACAACTCAGAAGTTACGAATTAGCTTGCGAAGTGAACTAATACAGAGGATATTATAACAAAAATTCCCAAGGTGGTTGTTACAAAGTTTTGTCAAGTTAATGAATATTTGTAAAGTATCTTTCAAAACAAGACTTATCGAAAATGGCCGATTTTTTTATATATCAACACCGAACTTATGTACCTACATGATGAGAGATATGCCAGCAGTTAAAACGGAACTTCCATCTAGCTACTAACAAAACGCAATCTGGTCCTGATTCTGAGCATCTTTTTTGGCTTTGGATCATCCAACTGGTCTCAATAAATACTTTAGTTCATTAAATAAATTGTTAGACATACACAGCAGACTTTTAAGTTTTATTTAACTTTAATCCCACTATTAAAGACCGTAACATTTGTCAAGCTTGTGTACACACTGCCCATTTATTGTGTAAGCCAAGCTCGGTTGGTGGTCTGCCAACTGTATGCGGATATGTACCTACCTTTATGCCAGTGACGGTGACGCTCTCAAACAATCGAGTTAGATGACTCGATGCCCGAAGTTACGTATCTATTGTTACGTAAATACTGTCGTATGAATAAAAGAGCACCGAGGTTATGTCTGCTATATAACGACTAAGTTACCTACTTCTTTATATGTGGTTGCATACGCTTTAGCAATAATAATACAGGCATCGCTAACGCGTTGCATACCTTTTGAAATATCAAGTCTCACAGGTAAGAATTTTAGTAGCATACTCATTAAACAGAAAAATCTAAGTCCATTTTGCACATTATTTATATTTTATATATTACTAAATTCTTACCATTGAGATAAATGCAGATGTCTATTTTTTTGATTCTTTCACGTTGAAACAAACCAATGTGATTTTTTTTTGTATAAGAATAGTTGAATGGCCCCAGAAGTCATTGGCTTTAATTTATCCCGACAACGCATTCTCATGGATTATGCAGACAAAGCTGTTTGTACAAATAAGAACTGCTTAGAGAAACTAATAAGAAAATTAGCAACTCAAGGTCTACCACAAGTCAAACTACAAAACACATTAACTATCCTCACATCAGTTTACCTAATAGGCAAGTTTACCGCAACTCGTCAAGTATTCAACAAATCAATAGTACGTCTGCGTCCAACATCTCTATTTATCTAAATAGTTGTATGATTGGGCGTGATTCCTCGGCTCCCATGGGTTCGCTCACGTTAGCTCTACCCTGCTCAAGTGCTCAACGGTAACAGTGCGGTGGTAACTCCCTATTCACCACGGGAGATGTGTAATTACTTATTCAAGAATGAAATGCTGTGGTTTTTGCACGTTTGAAAACGATTTTGGTCTTTGATTCAATAGAATCGATATTAGAATCAGCGAGGGTTTATAAAGAAATCTTCATATTGTATAAATATTTAGTTTAGGTGGAAGATTTTGCAAAACGACATTCTAAATGTATACTTTAGTTCCCAATTTGGATTCGACAATGGAAGAACGATGGACGAAGAATAATGAGTTTTAGCCAACAATTTTCGATGATTGTGATTGTTGTCAGCCACAAAATTAAGAAAAAATTCAAAAAAAATCCTCCTTGCTTCGATGCGTAATGTGGGTGTTATACACCTCTGCCTACCCCTTCGAGAAAAAGGCGTGATGCTGCGTGTGTTATGTGATGCTATAGAAAATGAATACAATCTTACTAATATTATAAATGCGAAAGGTTAGGTTAAATCGAAATCGAAATAAATGAACCACACGCAAAAAATAATTGTAACACAGTGTATTTCGCATACACAGCTACAATACATCATCTTATTCATTGAAAGGATAATAAATTGTAACAAATGAATAATGTTCGATCGGATTATAGAGCCGGTGCGTCGTCGTATTTCTAACGTAAAATATACATGTACATATACGTGTCGTCGAACATTAATCATTACTAAGGTTATGTTCATACGGTATTGATTTTGTTCATATTTAGGTGGAAATTTAGGCATGATCATAGAAGAATACAAAACAGTGTTAATCATTTATTATGATAAGTTTACAAAAGAAAGAGGATTAACAGAATAAGTAAAAGTAAGAGAGTAAGGTTGAGCCTCTAATTCATGGCACCAAACGTCGCAATTAATGGCAAATAATATTCAGGAAAATGAAATGGCGGCACAAAATCGCTCGCTGTGGCGGAAATTAGGTGAGGCCTATGTTCAACAGTGGACGTCATTGGGCTGATATGATGATGATGATGAATATTCAGGAAGTTGGATACATAATAATTAAAACTAAGATTGCAATCTTACTAATAATACAAATGCTAAAGTCATGGATGGATGGATGTATAAATAGATTTTTGTTACTCAATCACGCCAGAACCGGCTGAAAGGCTCTGTATAATAGAATAGCACAGAGCCTCAAGCTAATATTGAACAGGCAATAATTCACAAAAAGCAAGTTCTCCCTCTTTTGTCATTAAACGTTTATGCTGAACAATCTAGCTTTACGTTTGTAACGTCGGGATCGGTGGTGTGGCCACAAAGTATGCGGCTATGGTCGAGTGGCCACAACTGTGTCGAGTAGCTGACGAGTGCGCGGTATAATTGGACCGGCTTGAGTCCACGAGCCTTTGATATATACTACTATTATATTTCTGCTGATGCAGATATTTTTATTTCTAATATTTGCTTGTAAAGAGAATGTTATCTGCTTTTTTGTCTCTCCCCTAAAGAGGAGAGAGAGGTATGTATGGTCCCATTTAATAAACGGCCTATTACCATTACCTGGACACATTTCCACCCCCTGGGCTGATACTGAGAACTTCAAAGCAGCAAACGCAATTCTATTTTTCCCCGGCACGGGATCGTACCCTCTTGCACAGCAGTACGTCTCCCTCCCACTACACCACCGAGAGTTCGTTTTCGAATATTTATGTAATGGAAAATGATTCTTAGTAGCAGAAACACATCACCATGTCTTCTCTGCCATTGGGGTAGGTCCAGACTTCAGATTCAGCAGCGTACGAACTTACTACTTTGTTTTTGATTAAATTCTCGAATATGATGCTTCAAAATAGTTGATCTGAGTTCTGGGTATACTTTGTATCAGTTGATTGAATACTTAGGAAATTCTTTCAACGCAAAATTTATTTCCTGAAATTGAATAAAAGACGAGGTGTTAAGGAAAATTTCCTCTCAACCAAAACGATAATACGATCTTTTCTCACGCAATTCCACAAAGTACCATAAATGTATATAATATTAAAATCTGAAACAACACAAGGTTTACATAACGACATACTTAATGTCGTTAAATGTTCGCAACTCGCGAGTCAACTTGAACAAACCTCATTCCGTGAATGTAACGCGAGGAGAAAATGTTGGTATATCAACACGGACAAATATAAAACATGGGTGTGTATGTTGGTAGGGTTACCACTTTCCCAAATACACGTACGTTGAATCAGGGATGTTATAGATATGAAATTTCGGATCTGGATCCGAATAAGGATATATGAAAAATGTTATACCGGTTTCGGTTACGTACGCGGTGGAATCGACGATGCGCTCAACTCTCACTCTCTATCTCGAGTGAATGACGGTTCTAAGTGACAAAAAGGGATAGAGCATAGGAAAGTGCGATTCGTTGCGGCGAGGTGTGTTGCAACCTTCACTCCTGACGTCACGAGATGTGACGAGAAGGAGAAAATTGTTATGAAAATGTTGACGTGCGGCGATCGGCGTTCGAATTATAAATTGGATAGAAAGAAAGTCCTCTCAATACCGCAAATTGGGGATAGTGTTAGTAATCTATTGTCTTTTTAGAACACATCTTCTCTCTTGCTTCCACTCTAATGGAGTCCTGGCCTTAGTTGTTAAGAAAACGACCTTTCCACACCTTTATAGTTTGGTTTGGAAGCTGTGTAGCAACCTAAATTATAATTCGGTGTTAGCAAAGATTGATCACTTTAATCTTTGTTTACGTTGATGGGTATGAGCGCCGGATTATCCCCATAAAAACCTATCACTATTGGCGATTTCGATAAAAACTTAAACAATTCGTCGATTATCTACTAAAAAAACAAAAGGTAAAGTCCGACAGCCCTATTCAGTTCGGTACTCGGTCCCACTTGACATTTATATGACAGCCGCGGCCCGGGTCACACGCCGCGCTTGCCCCGTCAACTCCGCCAAATTAACCTCAAATTAAAATATACAGCTTTTTTGATGTTTTCTAACTTTGAAGGTAACACTGGACCACACTTTTCGTTACTTTTTACATTTGACAAATTACTGTTGTTTTTTGTATAACGCCCAACATTATGAGATTTTTGAAATATTAATCTAAAGTTTTGTTTTATAACTTACTACTCTGGTGAGACGAGGCTGTAACGCAAAAAATTGTGACAATGACTGATGGTTTTTATGGAAAAATATATAAGTATGTCCATTTGACTTTCCTTCTTTCTTCAGTAAAGATTTTTGAAAACCTGTCATAAGTCTCAACTCTTGTCTTAAAATATTTCTTAAAAGGAAAAAAAAAACATATTTTTCTCAAACCGTAGACTAGAAAACTCAATTTTTTTATACATCTTAAACTTTCCAAATACAACATAGTATAGCATAGATCTAGAGTAACCTCTTAGTACTAGAAAAGGTTCCAATGAAACAAATATTAATAAGGCATACGTAATTGAACTTGTTATAAACATTTGTCGTTACACACACAGTGCTAATTGACGTAATGTATCGTGTAATGCGCACAAATGCGTGTAACGGAACGTGCTCAACGACGTCCCTTGTATCGCATGGAGCATTATATTTAAACAAAGAATTCACATTGGGCAACACTGTTCAATTACATCAATTTCGTTTGGCAACATTTGAGCGTTATTTCAAGTTCAATGTCTTAGCCCTTGGAACATTTCTCATTTAAACTTTGCTATTGTTGTTGAAATGTTAATAAACCTGAAGTGAAATTCGAGGAAGAATCATCTGCGCCCCGACAGCGACGCAGACTAAACTCTGAACTTTGTCTTATTATTACTCTTATGCTAACAACTGTTTTGTCATTCTATTTGAGGTTTGCCGCCATTTTTAACTTTTGACAGTTATGCGATACCTTGTACATAATATAAGAAATTAGATGAAAATTAAATCGTAATCAATTTATGATTTATTTTTTATAAAATCGAAATTTCTGCCCATCTTCTCCATATCAACGCGCAAAAAGCGCGTTATTCTAAGATTTTTTAAATTCACATAAAATATTTAAATTTAATTTATTTCTAGATATTAATTATGACGACTAAATATGTAGAGAAGCGCAAAACTTCATAACGGCTGGATCAATTCAGCTAATCCTGTTACTCAAACATTTGAAGTCGAAGGTAGTGGCCCTGAAAATCATAAAAACTAACAGCTGGTTTATTAATATACCTATTTTACATTACATAAGGGGCTAAAGCTAAAGTTCACCTTTGTTGTATATAACCACATGATGAACATGGTGACGAGGACCTGAAGTGAAAGTGAGACAAAACTCACGTGACATGAACACGCTCACGGGTCGCCGCGTCTGGTGCCCCTTGTACAACAAAGTGGACGCCCTGGCGACCCTTTACGTCGACCTACATGTAACAGTTTTTATATACTAATAATAATATACTTGTTTAAACACGCAAGCAGGCCTAATTTTGGACAGAAGGCGAGTGCAAATGATCACTACATAGTCTAAAACAAAGTCGCTTTCTCTGTCCCTATATCCCTATGTATGCTTAAATCTTTAAAACTACGCAACGGATTTTGATGCGGTTTTTTTAATATATAGAGTGATTCAAGAGGAAGGTTTATAGGTATTAAATACATACCACGCGGGCGAAGCAGCGGGCGGAAGCTAGTGATAAATAAAAAAAATTAGATTCTATGGTCTACGTATTTTAAATAAACCTATTCAAAATATATATATACAGACTGGCCTATTGGTCTAGTGGTTAGTGACCCTGACTGCTAAACCGGAGGTCGTGGGTTCGATCCCCACCCAGGACAAATCTTTGTTTGATGAGCATAATTGTTTGTTCTGTGTCTGGGTGTAATTTATCTATAATATGTATGTATTTAAACAAAAAAAAATATATTTAAGTAGTATATCAGTTGTTTAGTACACATAACACAAGCAAATATAATTGCTTAATTTGGGACTAGATGGCGCTGTGTAAATGTGGTAGAATATTATTATTATTATTATATAAAATCAACTAAAAATTTCAATTAATCGAAAGTCCAGTTTTTCTACTTTCTGCGACTATAATAGCTCTATCGTGATGACTCGTTGGCCGCAACTATGCCCGCGTGTAATGCGGTTCCCATGATCACACAAATTTTCCCCAGTACATTAGTGTTTAAGTTTTTCGGTAGAAATTTTCTAATTTCCTCTTCATGTGCCTTCGCAGAACTTTAAATTGTTTTTAAAATTGCCTTATTGGTCCATTTCTTCTCTATTTTTGCGCTTAGCACCAGATTTAGCCATTCATTTATATATATAACAAAATCAACACTACAAAATATCGATGACCTTCCAAATGAAATGGTTGGTAAACATTTTATTAAACGTTATATACTTAATTTACATTATGTTTAGTTTTATTTGAATAAACTTAACAAACCAACAACCTCTCATCTTTCACAGACATAACAATCGTGCCACACAAGGAGCGTGCGCGTGAGTGTTGTAGAGGTGCTACGTAGAGCTACGGAGTGCTACGGAGCTACGCAAGTGCTACGCAGTGGGCGACAACACCGTGCGCAATATATGGACTGCGCCCGCGCTCTCTGTACACACATTCACGTAAAGTAAGTGAAACTATGGCTGAGACCGAACTTTGTCATATTCGCAAACTCGTCCTAAGACGCAAATAGTCACATAATTGCTCCTATTTGCAGTTAGTTATATTTGCAGCTGGTCCTATTCGCAGATAGTCCAATCCGCATAGTGTTCGCAGATATATCAATCCTCAGTTTGCTAGTGAAGTATGACCATTGACCATTTGCGAATAGGACACGACACTCGCGTGGGTTCGATTCCCACAAGTGTCAAATATTTGTGTGATTCATTTTTTTTACCTCCAGTTTAAAGTAACTTAATTTGCCAATGTGGTCTAAGCCCAGCTCTCTTAAAGGAAGAGAGGAGACCTTTACCAATCAGTGTGATGTTATTGGTATATATTGTGTGCAGGTAGGGGTGGTCCATGCCCCACGCGGCGCCCCCTGCCTCTGCCATGTCGGCCCCGCCGCGCCACCCCCACTTCTACACAGTCGAGGTCGGCGACACTCGCTTCACCATACTCAAGCGTTACCAGAACCTGAAACCCATCGGCTCCGGAGCACAAGGAATTGTATGGTAAGTCTCTATATATACATTCCACTACTTGAAGTACTAGTTCAATATTTCGTTGTCTACTGGTCGTAGGCAACTGCTAAAGATGAAACAGTGTATTCGAATATTTGTGGGGACATAAACAGTTTTTAGATTAGGGGACGTTCTAAAGAAAGGACAGATCAGGAGTACCCTAAATCAACGAGATTGTATGAAAAGATTGATGAATGTCGAAGAAGCGAAAGATGTATGTCAGAATCCTTGCAGATGGAAGGAAGAGGTCTCTGCCTACCCCTCTGTTTGGAAAGTGGTGTGATGTATGTGTGTATTTGTACATACAATTCTTCATATTTTGTGATAGCAAATAACGAGTCGTTTTTACTGTTAAATTTTGAATATATTGTTTTAAGATATCTCTAAGCATTTTGCAGATAAATTGAGTCTCTATTTATTTATTGAAACCTGACCTACCACCCCGTGACACAGAACTTAACAAAGTGCGCGAGATGTCTTAAAAAATATATCATCAGCTGCAGTAATGGTGGGCATTGACTTAACTAGTGCGGCGCCACCGATGCTCCGACACGAGGCACTGACTCTTAGTGGACCCTAAGGTGGCCTGCCATACAACAAGATACATTTTCAAACCTATAATAGATACCCACCACGAAATCCAATTCCAATGTTCCATCAGCTAAATTAATATTTCATTCGTTCATAGTGAAATTTTATTGTAATCTAGATTTAGTTTATGAAATTCATTTCTTTTGTAGCTATCATCTGTGAATATTATAGTATAATCAGTAGATATTACTATCATTCTATCTTGTCATTTGTATAAAAATCACGTAATATACCTCGGGCAAGCATCATTATTAGATATAATTGTATATTTTCATCCACCATATCATTGTTTATGCCTATCTACTCACGGTCCTACAAGTATCAACACTTGCTCTCAGTGGAGTACAGTCGTAAGACAGGTTTATACCTTAGGTAATTTTTACCTTGTGCCACTGAGCAGAAGGTAGAAAATTGCTGAAAGTCATAACTCTTGTAACATTTTTTTTTCCACTGAAGGTGTAGCATGAATATCAAACAAAACACGATACTGTACGTAACGGAACATTTTAAAACTATTTCCGCTCCACCCAGTATAACCTACAAACGTTTCTACTTCAAAATATTTCCACAACTTTTTTAATGCATGCATATACATATACCTTTTCGCATAATTAAAAAAAATAAAGAAACCGCCGCCTTGGAAGGACTTGGGCTGCCTAGTGCCTAAGGCCTTAAACTCAACCAAAAAGACGAATTGTAAACAACGAACAGAATATACTCGTACGCACGCAACTCACTACACTTCTCTGCTCGTATCGTCTTCACTTTGGCGGAGCAAGGGCCTAGACGTAAAAACTACGTACCTACTTGTTAAAACACAAGTATACACTTTATGAAAAATATATAAAAGTTAGATTATAAAGCAAACCAAAGGCGCCTTGACAGTTAGTTTGATAGCCCTGCGTTGGTTCAATCCGGTGCTGGCATGCCTCAAACACAAGCCCTGAAACTTGACTATCGTTATACGAGTAGGGTCTCTGCACGCTGTAGGTATATCAATATCGCACTGTGACACGAACTTGCATCCATCGCACGCACACGCATGCAAACACCTACCACACTGTTGCCTTACACCCGCGCCAGACATACGCACAATAATTAAAAACAGTATTCAAAATCTATGATGAATATTGATGTCTTCAATAAGATTCAATTTTAATTTCTTATATAAAACACAACCACGACAATCTTAATTTCAGTAACATTCTTTAGTGTTTAGTATATTCCATTCACATATAATTTTATAGAAAAAAATACACTTTTTTACATGTCAAGTCACTTTTTGTTTTGTTTGTAATTATATATATTTACAACTTCGCTCGTAGCTGGTTCGTTTTGTGTTCTCGGATGTCTGGTGTCGGCTATTTTCTGTCACCAATTTGCACTTTAGATGCTTACACGGTTATGCGCGCAGCCAGAATTTAAACAACTAACTTTATAATTTTAAAGGTAAATCTTAAACTAGACCCCGGAGTATAACTCTGTTTATGTAACATTACATTCAGAGTGAAACATGCAAATTCCCTGGCGCGGAAGAATTTGTACACAAATAAATAATCACGTCTGAAAACTTCATAAAACAAAAAACTATATTCTATTAACTTGGCTGGAATGCCTGGCTTGAATGCCAGGCTCGAATATCTCATTCAAGTATCTGGCTCCGCTCATACAAATCACCAATATAATTTATTTCTTTTATAGCTGATCGAGTAGTGATTATCCTGTAATGATGGTTCAGTATTACTCAGTCACACTCGGTGACTCCGTGTTCACGATACCTACACGGTACACAGAACTAGTGAGCCGAGGCGCGGGCGCACAGGGAATGGTGTGGTAAGATACGCCATCTTGCAAAATGGCCGTTCAATGTTATGCTTTGGTTTTAGGATTACTAATTCATACACTACACCATTATGGCTTTAAATGCTTTAAGTTTGTCGAATGTGTATCCAAAATTTTACTCAAGATAACTGGCTAGGGAGCCGCTTGGCTGTTTATCTAACTTTGCGTTCGTCTAAGAACGATGCTCGTGGAAGAGTCCGCAAGGCACTTAGCAGCTCAGATTAATCGGACTCTTGAGAAATTTACTTTATTTTCAAAAAGTATGTTTTAGCGTGCCACCATCATTTATGCAGAAAAAGGACATGATTTTCAGTAAGAATTAAACTCTGTTCAACGTCACACATTATTATCTAGGTATTATATTTTTTAAATGTAGGGTGTAATTTAGGGTTCTATATACTTACGTCAAAGATAAAGGGACTTAGAAATTGAGAACACAAAGTCTATATTGTTTTGACTCATTTATGTGTACATCGGGTGAATCATTCATATAAGGTTATTGGCTGTGGTTAAGGAATATGCTATCACATGTTGCATAAATTAACTATTAACATGGCATAGACCATACTAATATTAACTATTTTCAAGGTGCGTTTCTTTTAGTCACTTTGCAATGGACACGCAACTTAAGGCGCCTGTGAAACGGGGGATGGCAAACATAGGAGCTACTCGGAATCCCGACATTCGAATTAGTAGATTTCGCTTTCTGTTCACTGTCTTTTTAAAATATGTGGCAGCGATATGAATTCGACAAAGTCGAATGTTGACTTTCCGAGTCAGCTCTCAGGGCGTTTTAATTTGACCCAAGTAAATTCACACGTAATTAGAAGTAATATACATTTTTTTAAATGTTGACTAGCAGGGGCGCACCTGTATGCTCATAATAATATCGTCTGTTTGTAAATAACTCAATAAATGTATTGATCAACTAATTATTGCGTCACTTTACATGGTGTATTTATATACCTACTTTCATTTTTATAAATGAATCACTGTGATGGAGAAATTCCAACTATGGAACGGCATCTTAGTGGGTCATCGTGATGGGACGATATCCTGAAGACACGGTGACAAGTCTGGTTTCGATGGTATTTTGGGAACTTAACCACTATAGTTTTTTATATTTCAAAAACAGGGCGCATTTTCGTTTGGCGACTATGGTGGATTTGGCGGTTCAAATATTAAGGTTTATTATATAAATATGCCCTGTAATGACACTAACAAGATTTATCAACTATAATAGTGACATGTTTTATCCATGGCTTCATGGGTTACATTACCTATCTACAAAACATATTCTACAAAATTTGTATTTCTTCCTACAGCTTCATTTAACGTACATTGCTGGTTCTGATATTGAATATAGTGTGGTTGTTGTTTCCAGTGCCGCGTACGACACAGTGACACAACAGAATGTCGCTATCAAGAAGTTATCGCGACCCTTCCAGAACGTAACGCATGCCAAGCGAGCTTACCGCGAGTTCAAACTTATGAAGCTCGTCAATCATAAAAATGTGAGTATTTGTAATGGTTATAGTTTGTGTACGGAAATTTTGTTGTAATTATTTCTTTAAAAAAAACCAGTTAAGTACGTATATTTTTATAAACCGATTTTCTTGATACATAATGTTTTGTTGCTTGGGAGAGTGCAGCCTAAAAATATTTAGCTTACGAGTATTCGAAAAATGAGTTTCTCAAAGGCACGTTTCTATTGTTTCCAGATAATCGGTCTGTTAAACGCGTTCACTCCACAAAAGAGCCTGGAAGAGTTCCAAGACGTGTACCTGGTGATGGAGCTGATGGACGCGAACTTGTGCCAGGTGATCCAGATGGACCTGGACCATGAGCGCATGAGTTATCTCCTCTATCAGATGCTGTGCGGCATCAAACACTTGCATCTCGCTGGGATTATACATCGGGTATGATTTATAAAATATTTTGAATAAATACTTTGTGTACAGCTGTACTTAGATTGACAGTCAATGCACTTGGTATTATTATATAAATTTAATTCTCTAGGTACTTAAATTGAGTAACGGAAATTAGGACAAAATGTATATATTTGATATTAAATATCAGGTTATTTCCTAGATACATACTTAGGTACTTTATTTTATTTTATTTATTAGTATTAGGTGTTTCTACACGGTTATAAACTTACGTTCCAACATAGTGACCTTGGTGGAAGCTTCGTTGCCATCCCCGTAGTTTGTATGAAATTTGGTTTACAACAGCCGGCTACACGGTTGAAATCCACCAAGGGCAACTCTGTGGAAGGCAAGTTTATAACCGTGTAGAACACCTATATGGGTTGGTTGTAGGACTTGAAGCCGTCCAACATAGTGGTGAAGAGCGACTGCACGCTCAAGATCCTGGACTTTGGTCTGGCGCGCACGGCCGGCACCACCTTCATGATGACTCCCTACGTCGTCACCAGATACTACCGCGCGCCGGAGGTACCCTACACTCTCGACTACTCGTATCTACACGCCTACCTATCATGTTGTACCTAATAGATTAGATTCCAAATTGACTAGCAGCGCATATTTGCGTATTCCTTTAATTAATTGACCCAAATTCTTTAAAAT
Source organism: Laspeyria flexula (assembly GCA_905147015.1). NCBI lineage: Eukaryota > Metazoa > Arthropoda > Insecta > Lepidoptera > Erebidae > Laspeyria > Laspeyria flexula. The sequence continues at coordinate 832,913 of LR989964.1, read as the reverse complement.
CCTGAAAATATACAACAGAAATTCGTCTGTGTATCCGTGTATCATGTCTTATTTTGTAAACCATCTTGGTATTGCTTTTTAATATTAATTGTCAATTAAAATAATAAAATGCTGCTATAATAACAATTTTACATATTATTTTACTTTATTATCCTATTTCAATTTGTTGAACTATTTTTTGACACTAATTTTAAAACAGTAGGTAGTATTTTTTTTCATATTTTTTTTTAATAAATAACACTCGATGAAATAATAAAAATATCTTGTATTTACTTGAACAATCAACAAAGTACTCGTTTAATAGATTTACTATGATTCATAAATGAGTGTTATTGTTTGATATAATAAACCATACGTCATACATAACCTCATAAAATAAGTAGGTACATACATTATTTTAAAATAATCCTTATATAGGTGCTTGCATAGGTACTCATCTGCTTTGCTGACTGTACACTAACTTACGTTGACAATTGTGGCTGCAGGTGATCCTGGGCATGGGCTACACGGAGAACGTGGACATCTGGTCGGTGGGCTGCATCATGGGCGAGATGATCCGCGGCGGCGTGCTGTTCCCCGGCACTGACCACATCGACCAGTGGAACAAAATCATTGGTCTGTACACTTAACTATTTGTCTATTTAAACTTTAAAATTAGTCAGGGTTAAACAAACCTAATCAGTAAATGTTTTGACTGATTGTAGAAAGCTATAAGCACGGTGGAATGAATTGTTGCGCTAGGAATAATGGTTATTGACTTATGTCCTCAAAGATTGCAGACTTTCTACAAACCAATAGTTTAGTTAGGCTGTCATGTCAGCCAGTATATGCATAGAGAGTGTCAAATGTGTATACTATTACGATTTGTTATCTATCAGCAAAATTATTGATATGCTTCCGATTGCCTTCAAACAAATATATAATTTATTAACCAGAATATATAACATTTGCTTTTCAATATTTAATGATTGGATGTGTCTTAAATTTGTCAGAGCAACTGGGCACCCCGTCGGCGGCGTTCATGGCCCGGCTGCAGCCCACGGTCCGCAACTACGTCGAGAACCGGCCCCGCTACACCGGCTACAGCTTCGAGAGACTCTTCCCCGACATACTGTTCCCTAGCGACAGCAATGAACATAATAGACTCAAGGTACAAAAAAACATAACAAACATATGATAATTAATTTAACTTCTTCCATTTGCACTTAATACTCTCACTATTTAAGGTTTGACTGGTCATCAGTCAGGCTGACTTACAAAGGCAGTTTCTAGAATGCCGTTGGGGTTAAGCCCGCCTTTGTAAGGTTCTGTCTGCATAAAGTTAAATAAAAACTTAAAAAATAAATGTGTTGTCAACAGGCGTCGCAGGCCCGCGACCTCCTGTCTCGCATGCTCGTGATCGACCCGGAGCGCCGCATCTCAGTGGACGAGGCGCTCCTGCACCCCTACATCAATGTGTGGTACGACGAGGGAGAGGTCAACGCGGTCAGTACATACATACATACATCGTGTTTTAACAATTATATTGAAATTATTTTGGACCTAAAAGCGATCCCTAAGGAACGCCTAAAACGTCGCAGTGGCACAACACCATTTTTTATGAGTTGCTGCGACTTAATTAGTTATATAATTTACCTGCACTTTTATTTATTTTTGGAATCGTATTTGTGAATATTTGTTTTTTTGAAAACTAGCTCATGTTATGCGGAAGAATAATATAAGTAACGTGTTGTCCGTGTTGTTCCAGCCGGCGCCGGCGTCGTACGACCACTCGGTGGACGAGCGCGAGCACACGGTGGAACAGTGGAAGCAGCTCATCTACCAGGAGGTCGTGGAGTACGCCGCGCCGCCGCCGCCGCCCCCGCACTCCGCGCCGCACCCCCCGCCGCCCGACCACACGCAGCCCGCGCTCACCACATAGGTACGGAAGAAAAAAATTATATTGTGAACCTATAATTAAAAGAGGTGTACCACAAGGCTCCATCCTAGATCCGCTTCAATTTTATGATCCAAATTACATCATGATGCTTCGTAAGAACAAATTTAAATGTAAAGTTCGTAAGTTTTCAGTATAATCAGTTGTATTGTTGCAGGTTTAAGCAGAGCTGAGCGCCGTGACCGCCACGAGCACAGAGCACAGTGCAGGGACAGTAAACAAACCGTAGCCGAGCTGTGCCAGCCGTGGGACACCGGTCCGGCGGACTCCGGCCTGCAGTGACCCAACACGTTATACAATAACTCATGTACATATTTATCGTGCAAATGTTATGTGCAATACTCGACAAAATCAAGTGCAAACTGTATAAACAAAACGATTTGATTCGCTCATTTTCTTTTGTATGAGAGTGAATGTCTCTAGAGTCAGGCAGCATACAGAGATAACCGTAGCGTAGCTCAACTGTATTTGTACTGTTGTGTACCGGTTCGTTTATATTATGTTTAATACCGTTATCTTGTCTATTTGTAGTTTCTTCCTGTTTCTTATTATATAAATAGTGTAAGACGTAACTTTAATTTGTGGGTCGCTTATACATTAAGCCCAACGGTTTGAATGATCTATATAATATGCCCTACATAGTAGACGATCCGACGCTACAATTACATACTTGGACTATTGATTTGCATTAAGGAGTGCCTTTTGCGAATTGCTAATAAAAAGTTGGTGATTTTCAGCTTATGGACTGACTTTGATATGTTTCAATATTTTTGTAAAGAACATACAATAATGACTTGGACATAAGTGATTCCCAATAATGCAATATTTTATCTATGGACTTTGTTTTATTAAGTATTTATAATTATTAAGTGATAATCAGTGTTGAACTTATGTTTCATTGTAATATATTATCAATTGAATTGTGCAATTATGAGTTTTATGATATTTTTTTTAATATGCATGTAATCACTACTGCAAATGTATATTTTATTCCCTATTGCCAATAACTCGATGAAATACTAAAGTAATAACAGGTACAGTGCCATTCTGAATCTGCCATAGGTACTACAGAACCGCAGGACCACAGGACCACAGTGACCATTGATGGACGCGTGCGATATGTTAACTATATAATATGTAATGTTAATGTGGAGTGATACATGAGCGTGTATTATAATTTGTTTCTTAGCCATACACATCGTCTGATAGTTACTCGGGATTTTGTGATGTTTATAGATTTTTCGTAAGTAGTCCTAGTTACGTTGTTGATAATATTGTATTGAGTGTACGAGATTAGATCATTAAGTACATTTCTACCTAATTAGTCTCTTATAGTCGCCTCACACGATGCTGAAGAGAACTGAAAACGAGATACGTAATAGTCATCGAGTTCTCCTAGACATAATAAGTAGTAGTCACATGTTGTATATTGTTCTGTGAGGCCGTTCCTAGCTAGGACTAGACCACGGCACAGGCTCGCTTCTTGTAGCTCAGTAAAGTCTTGTTAAATCTTGTACAAGTAGCTAGAACTAACAAACATTCGTTATGTTTTTGTTCACTCTTCATAAAGCTTCGTGTGAGGTATTCGTAGGTTATTGTTTGAAACCTCACTAGGTGATATAATTATGTATAAGGATAATAAAGAATGAAGATAGTGTAAAGGATGGTTTCAAAAATAGCACAATTTATTAGCTATAGACATAATGCTGGACGGTAATTGTGATGTGAGCATCATTTTGTATAATCTATAATGTAAAATGAAGCAATAATACTTGATTCAGTAGTGTTGGAGAGCGGTCATACGTCATACGGTTCGCATTTTGTTAATGATTCGGCTCTAAACATATCACGAACGATACAATAGATATGATTACTCATTGTGGTGGTTTGATCGCTCGTACGTTCACCATGTTGCTTTACTTTGGTTCCATAACGTTATAGGTTACATGACAATATTAAGTACAGTGTTATGCATCGCGCTTGAGCAGTTCTACCGCTATCATAGACAAAGATGTTACAATCATCTAATATAATATATACGTACAAAACACACACGTGGTGTCAACGTACATAATGCAATTATAATAAATCTTCGAGAGTATACAATAATATTTAATACTTTAGGTCTAGTATTAATCTGTAAATATACACTTATGTATGGAACGAAAGTGAAGAGGACATTCTGTATAACCTTAGGACATTCTGTTTCACTATAGTAAATAAAAACCACAACTGTACGTCCAAATTGTCCATTTATATGTTAATGTACCTAATACAAATTACAATAATAATATAATCATTAGAATGTATTTTAGTACACTTGATAACGAGGTGTTAAGTAGCCGGCACGTTGAGCGTCGAGCGGCCGCGGCTTGTAGCGGTACATACTTGAGTTAACACTTCAATGACTATCTAAAAACAACTTATTTTTACTGTACACGTAAGTTATTTCATATTTTAACTGAATAAAATCGAAATGGTTATTATAAATGGCGTTTGATTTATTAATTTTATGTGGAATCAAGTCATTATAGTATCCCTTTCTCTATCTCCTGAAGATGGTGATCTCCTGATATCTGTTGGTCATAGTAGAGGTATCGCTAAACTTCTAGTTCGCTCTGAAGTTGCACCCCGCTGCTGTATAACATAGTAAATTAACTTTGAAGTTAAACAGCAGCAGGATGCGTTAGAGCGAATAAGAAGTTTGGCGAGACCAATACCTACTGATACAATATAAAAATCATCATCATAGAATGTATATACTGATAATTATCATCATCAACCCATTAATGTCCCATTGCTGGGCTCGGGTCTCCTCTATCAAGAGACCTGAGAGAGTTGAGGCCATAATAATTCACGCCCGCTGACCTAAAGTGGGTTGGTGGATCAGACATATCCATAGAATTTATTAGGTTTCTTAGGTTCTAGGGTATGTGGATTTCCTAAAGATATTTTCCTTCACCGTCAGCTTGGTAAGTAACTTGACAAGTACATATAAATACCACAAAGTGAAATTCAAATTGGTACTGCCCACCGCCCGGCCGGAATCTAACCGACCGGCACGCAATCATATGGTCGGACCACATGATTTGTGTGCCGGTTACTTATTCATTTGGCCACTATCGCTTCATTACAGGCTCACTCATTTTATTATTATGATTGTTCTTAGTTCATATTATTATGAATTTCATTAACGCTACTTTCAAGTACATTACTTTCTTATATAACAATTTATTTCTACTTTACAATTATAATTTTATAAGGTTGCATTGTATCATTAATTGATATAGAAAATAAACGAAAATATCATTCTTCTAGTAATGTATATTAATGGTCAGACAAACTCATTACGGAATTACGGATGTATTCTTCATTTTTTTAAGTTAGCAGCCCTGGCTGGCTCACTGCCTGACATTTCTTGACACTTTCGAGATTCGAGTTTGACAGTCTGTCTGAGTCTGTCAAAAGATCTAAGATGGTTGCATTGCATGCATTTTGCATTGTTTGTCAATCTTTCTAGCATTTAGACACGGAAAGTGTTTATAAAAACTCGTATCGTATACACAAAGCAAAGAACGATATATGAAGTATAAATTGATGTAATACGGGTTTCCTAATATAGTAGTTTAAGTTAAAACTTCAAAATGTCTGAGAAAGACAAGTCGAAAGGGAATGTCCAAGCAAAACACATTCCAAAGGACGCTCATGTCGTCATGTCCATCATGAAAGAGGTTGGTATCACAGATTATGAGCCTCGCGTCGTGAACCAGCTATTAGAATTCACGTACCGGTATGTAACCTCCGTATTGGACGATGCTCGAGTATTCGCCAACCACTCGAAGAAGAAAACAATAGATCTTGATGACGTGAGATTGGCGGTACAAATGCAGTTAGACAAATCATTCACAAGCCCACCGCCGAGGGAAGTGCTACTGGAGATATCTAGAGTGAAGAATGTAAATCCCTTACCAATGATTAAGCCACACTGTGGACTGCGGCTACCTCCAGACCGGTAAGAGAATTATTTATATTAAAAGTTGTAAATAAATTAATACACAATAACATCTTTAGGACATAATATTGTAGCTGTTAAGTTTTAAAAGTCCAGTCGCCAATAAGCGTCTGATAATCAATTTTATTGAAAGATTTTTGACATATTTTTCATACAAAATCTGTTACTTATGTCGCTGATAGCTTATTGATCCTTATCTGGCATTCTGCCAGGCTGTGGTGAAAGAAGGCCTAGATATGAACAACAGCTAGTCTGACTATAAAATAAAATAAACCCTTATTGCCTTTACAGCTATTGCCTCTCAGCCTGCAACTATCGTCTAAAGGCAGCTACTAAGAAGGTGGTCACCAAGACCACAGTACCGGCTGTACCATCTCTGAAGACAGTCACTACACCCAAGCCGATGCCCAACCAACAGAGTGTAATGGTGAAGAGACCTCCGGGTACCATAGTCAATGTCAACACATCTAAACCTACTGTTGTCCCTAAGCCTGTGCTCAAGTTCACTTCTGGTAGTAAGGTGAGTAATTTCTATTATATTCTGCACATGGTTTGGTTCTCGTGTATATTGTAAAAAAAAGCATGTATCCTGCTGAAGAATTCTTATAGTGTACGATAGCATATTTATACATATACTTACATACATATAGATCATGCCTCTTTCCCGACAGACGGGTAGGCAGAGACTATTTCCTTCCACTTGCAACGATTCTGACATACATTTCTGGCTTCTTCAACATTCATCAGTCTTTTCATGCATTTGTGCCGGTTGAGGGTACTCCTGATCTATCCCTTCTTTAGAACGTCACCTATTTGGTTACAACAATTATTGAGCAAGTTTATAACATCACACCACAGCCAATAGTTGAGCAGTGGCCAAATAAAGAATGACAGGAGACAAGCCCTGCGCGATTTATACTTAGTAAACAAAATTGCAAGCTATTTCAAAATTGACTGGGCATAAGTATACTTTTAGGTGAGGCCTATGTTCAGCAGTGGACGTCGTTGGGCTGATATGATGATGATGATGAAGTATACTTTCCAAAAGCCACGTAGCACTAGTATTGGCAAATTCTGTGCATGCATACTTGTAATAATAAATTTGTTTATGAAATATTCTAAATATTTAACTATATTGTTGTGTAGGTGGTGGCTAAACCAGCTGTGAGAGTAACAGCAGGACCTTCAGCTCAGATGCCTGTCAAGATGGAGATTGACGATCCAACATCACAAAAGCGTAAGCGTGAAGATGACGATTACGACACGTAATTATAAGCTGATTACTCTGTTTTAACATACACTAAGGTTTGTCTGATTTTTATTTGATAATATAGAATTTTGATTACTAGTTACTTTGTTTTTTTAACCTTTTGAACACCAACGTCGCCTATACTTGACAAGCGCAAGCATGCCCTGGGCGCTGATGTCAGCTATAATTACAAACAGATCCATTAAATAAAACAAGATAAAAAAAAATAATTAGTTACTAAATCTTAGAAACTGATTCATGGCTTGGCGCCCAGGGCATGGAGATGCAGATTTGATGTGGCGGTCAAAAGGTTAACCTGTACATGCCTTGCATCAACAAATTGCGAGCCATGACAAGAATTATTGAGGAAAAGTAGGTTTTAACATTTACTAGATAAAAATAGCATCCATCATTATTACCATATTACCTAAAATGGGCCTAATGGCTAGTTTAAAATTGCTTTTGCTTGACCCTTATTCTTAAACGTCGAAATTATCCGAATCTAAAAACGAGGATTATTTACGGCTTCAATTACGGAAAATAGAGGTCTACGTATAAATAATGTAAGTAATAAATCTGATTTGACTATAAAATAAAAAGTAGTTCATGAAAAAATAAATATAGGTTTTATTAATACAACATGATATATCTCATTTTTCAAACTACAATAAACACTTTATTTCTTCTCGTACTTGTAGAAACCCTCTCCACTCTTCACTCCAAGCTTTCCTTCTGCCACCAGTTTGTCTAACAATGGTATAGGGTTGAAGAGAGGCTGGTCGGGGTACTTCTTGTGCCACCCGTCGAGAATAAATTTGTTTGTGTCGAGACCTACGTAGTCAGCAAGTTCGAGCGGGCCCATCGGGTAGCCGGCGCCGAGCTTCATAGCAGTGTCGATGTCACGAGCTGATGCGTCTCCTGGTTAAAGGGAAGAGGGCTTTAGAACACAATTGGGTAAACATACAATTAAGGCGCAGTTTTAAATGGGATTATGGAATGTCACAACATTGGGATCAATGTGGTCTCTATGTAAATAAAACAAAAGGTTTTTAATTTTCAACACATGCAAGTGGATTATGGCCTAAACCCTCTCAGCTCTCTAGTTAGAAAAGAAGAGACCCGAGCCCAGCAGTGGGACTTAATGGGTTGCTGATGATGATGATGATGATGATGACATGCGAACTCTCAGTGCTGAGGATGAGTTTGCATGTGAAAGAAAGAAAGAAAGAAATGCAGCATGTGCAAGATAAGATAAATTTATCTTATGCATAGGAGATAAGTCAATCATACTTATATACTATATATAATATACTGATATTTTCATGCGGTATTCACCAATAGAGATCCCTAAGGAAGGTTTATTTAAATAATTTTATTAACCTGCGTACCATGCGGGTGGAAGCTAGTGTTTCTATATAATGTTAGATACAAACCTCTCTCAAACAATCTAACAGCCTCACAGATATAAGGCACTAAGAGTCTGTTGACCACAAAGCCAGGGGTGTCCTTGCATGTGATGCAAGTCTTGCCCACAGCTTTGCCCCATTCCATCATAGTCTTGTAGGTAGCCTCAGATGTCTCAGCTCCCTTCACTACTTCCAGGAGGCGCATCACCGGTACTGGGTTGAAGAAGTGAAGGCCACCAAATCTGAGGATATCAGTAATATCCATTATTACTTGACTCTGGGGCAATAATAACAAGTTATGACTTATTTTTTACTTTTTTTTTGTTTATTATATTAATATAATCCTTTTGGTATCTAGAGGAAGAGGAAAGTACTCGGGGATATTATGATGATTTTAGAAGTTATCAAATGGGTTGCTAGACCAGCAGCATAATATGGTAGAAAATAATATGACAATATAATTTTGGTGTCCACCATAATGCAACAATTAAGCTTTTCAGTTTGCACTAAACTATTAAAGAAAGTTTCCATAACATTTATGATTTCTCCAAGTTTGGTTATTATATATAAATAAATAGTCAACTTACTTATCTTTCCTCTTAACAACAGAAGCAATCTCATTAATGGACAAAGATGATGTATTTGATGCAAAGATTGTGTGCTCAGGAGCTGCCTGCAAACATTAAAAATAAATAACATTATTAAAACTTTAAGTAAATTATCAAAATAGCTAGGTACCGCAATTAGTTTAATTATCCATTGAATTTTGACAAGTTTCTAATAAAATAAAGAAGAAAAAAAATTAGGAGCTCTTCTGTGACATTTTCACAGAAGTGGTCCATCACTAAATACATTTGAGCCTAATGTTACCTATTACAATTAATTCAAAACAATTAATAAACCTACAGCATCAAGTTGTTTGAACAGTTTATGTTTAACATCCAGATTCTCGACAATAGCCTCTACAACTAAGTCTGAAGTCTTAGATGCTGCTACAGGGTCTGTAGAGGTCTTGATCCTGGCTAGAGAGTCGGCGACGAACTTATCTCCATCCTGCGGCTTGTCTTTGTACACCTTCTTAGCAACTCTGCCAAGGTTAGCACCGATAGACTTCTGTGCTTTTGCCAATACATCCGAGTTTACATCGACTAGAGTCACATTTTGACCAGCTTGGGCCGACACCTGTGGATTATATCGAATTTTAATTCAAGAGTATATTGCTACTTATGTTTTCTTTGATATAAGTTAAAATACTTACCTGAGCAATGCCGGAGCCCATTAGTCCACCTCCGATAACGGTAACATTCTTGATAGCACTTTGCACCGCTGAAGAACTAGAGAAATTCCTACTAATTATGCTGAATTTAAGCATTTTATTAATATTGTAGTAATCTGTTTACAGTAAATTATAAATTGTATCACAGTTAAAGGTCAATAAAACTTTATCAAAGTTATAAAATTAAAACTCTAAAATGTAACTCCAAAGTTCACTCGTCGAGGGTGATACTAATAAAAAAATAAAAATTATCACGACAACCCACGCAAAACTCGTTCTACTTTTTTGCTGAACTGAGTGACTCTGAGTAAATTCAAAGAGAATTTGGAAATCATTCTAGCGCTTCATTATTAATTATTGTGAAAGATTATATTACTCGGAAATTCGGAATAAACTGATTTATCAAGTTGTTTTTAGTACTGTGTGTGTGAGTTTGATCTCGATTCTCGATTCGTATTTTCGTATCGTAGTAGTGGTAACATATTGGAATGCTTTCGTTCAAAACCTGGGCTAGATATGAAACCTTGCAGTGCAGTCGATATTTTATTACATATATCTTTTTTACATGTCCAACAAGGCTGCTCAATGGCACTGACTAGTGATTTGTCGTGAAAGCTAAAATTATTATATATTTGTTTTGATTGAGTCTGGAAGGACTCGTATCTTCTCTTCAATAAACTGCCTACTATTTCAGAACGCTATGAAAATGACAGCTGTCATAAACATTGGGCTGACAGCTCGTTTCATTTCACGCATGTTTTATCGATAATAATTTAATAGAATATTTAAAGGACTATAGTACAGTAAAGTACAATCCAATTCAATAAATGAGATACTCAATACATACCGATATATTTTATACATTTATTTCATATTCATTACTATTATCCTCACCATTATGTCTGGCTAAGAAGCTTAGGAGGGACGCAGGGTAGAGTAATACGTCAACATGTCAACGTCAATAGGAACGACCATGTGTTGTGACTTATGAACTTTGATACGTTTTATTCTTTCTTATCAAATAATAAATTATTGTTTTCATCTTATTTTCTACATAGATATCAAAATGTTATCATATCAAGTCTCAAATCCATATATGGCAGGTATGTACAACTTAAATTCTTTACCGACAGATAGTTGTTATCGTCAACATTATCACTATTTATACGTAAAAACACCCTTGTTTTTATGAGATAATAATAACCTGTTTGCTGGTTGAGAGTGCGGTATACATAGTTGTTTACTGACACGTCACTACGCGGCCGGCTTTCGCGCGAATAACACGATCTTATTATTCACAATGAACAAATTAGTTGGTTTAACTAGAAACTTTAGCACTTCTCCGTCTTTAAATGCTATTAAGACGGTCACAGTTGTCGGCGGCGGCCTTATGGGTTCTGGAATCGCCCAGGTAAGCCAAGTTTTTTTATTTAATTTTTTTTTATAAACTCATCGGTAACCCACCTCAGACCAACAAAAAAGGATTTTCCTTTTTTGTTGGTCTGAGATACCCATGATCTGTCTCCTGGGTTTAATGTGAGCATAGTACTCTTCATCTAGATACTTGTAGTAGTAGGTATAATAAAATCTTCAAAAGAAAAAAAATATCATGATAAGCAATTTTAGTTAAATTGTTTAAAATGCAAAAAGTCATTTTTGTATCTTAAAATATCTGGGTACACATCAAGATAAATGTTATTCTACTGAATTGAACAAAATGTCTATTACTTATTTTTATCCAAAATAATAATTATGTAGGTAATTTTTTTATAATAATGTAAACTTTATTTATATCATGCTTTGGGCCACACCTTATATCAGACAAGTAAATCAAAGATAAAGTCTGACATAGATAGACAATATTATTTACAATCATTTTACAAATCCATTTTCATTAATCCATAGAGGACTTTGACATTGCCAACTGATAAACATTTAAGTATAATAATATGGTACCAAAGTTCAGACAATTTATAATTTTATACAGTAAGTAAACTGATTATAACTTAATACCTATTGTTTTAAATTTATGTTACTACAATAACCTTCATAACAAGATATCTACAAAAATGTAATGCATAGATTTATAAATTTAACTATAAAACTAGGTGCCTGGCATTACAAATTACTCTTTATGGATGGACATGATGTCCCATGATGAAGTTCCGATATTTTTAAGGTTGCAGCTCAAGCCGGACAAAATGTCACAATCGTAGATGTGAAACCAGAACTTCTGGAGAAGGCCCAAAAATCTATCCAGAACAACCTAACAAGAGTCGGCAAGAAGATATACAAGACTGATGCCGGGAAGATTGATAACTTTGTGAAAGAATCCTTCGATAGAATTAAGGTGACAACTAAGTTGGAAGATGGCGTCAATGTTGACTTGGTAGTAGAAGCTATTGTGGAGAAGCTTGATGTGAAGCAGGAACTGTTTAACAAGCTTGATCAGGTAAGCCCATTTTCAGCTATGTTTACAGATTCTTCTCCACTCCTTTGGGTTGCAGACTAATATGTGTTACCTAAAGCATTCCTCATATATACATCTCTACTCTAAACAAACAAATAAAATTGGAGTGTCTGTTTGTAATATTAAAGTAACTGCTTTTTACTACATGCATATGAATGTATATACGGAACTATATGTTCCGTATATACATTCATATGCATGCGCATGTAGTAAAAATAAAATTTATAACAATATAATAGTATACATATATAAATATTTGGGACATTTTTATACAGAGCCATCTTGCCCAAAGTATTATAAGCTTGTGTTGAGAGATCTAGACAAGTGATAGATATAAAGTTTTATTTAAATTGTGTTGCTTAGCTTAAGTAGTCCCTGACTGATCTAGATGTAAAACAAAATATTTACATAGTTTTTAATTGACAGCAATTTATAAACCAAATTATCTATAATTTGTGTGATATATTTGCTTTATATTTTCAGCTGTGCCCAGCTCACACAATCTTGGCCTCTAATACATCTTCTATATCAATCAATGAGATTGGTGCTGGCATTAAGAGAAAAGACAGGTATATATTCAATATAGAAACTAAATAAAAATTAAATCTAAACCAATAATACCAATATTATAGTTTGTTTGTTTGGTTGATTGCTAGGGTCTCAGGTACAATTAAAAAAAATATTTTAGTGTTGAATAGCCCATTTATCGAGGAAGGCTCACGCTATCACGGCTAATAGGAGCTGAGCAGTGGCCAATTGAAGAAAGACAGGAGCGAATGAATTTATTTTCGTTGGTGTCGCCATAAGGCATTTGTAATTGTCATTTCAATTGTGTGGACAAGGTATAAAAATTTTGCAATTCATTCCTAAACAGGATGGGTCAGCAGTAAATCACTGATATTCATTCATTCATTCATTTCAATCCATAAACCTCCCACTGTTGGGCACGGATCTCCTCCATAGAATGTGGAGGGAACTGTATGGAATCACTGATATACTTTATCGAAAACACCATTAACATTTGTTTCAATAAATAAATTTTATATTCAAAATATTTTATACGAAATTGGGATAATTTATGTACAGAGGGGCTAAAGCACTGGTATATAATATGCTAGTATGGGGAGTAGAGTATTGGTTTCCTTACATGTGTATATATACACCTACTTACATCCATTAGCAAGTTTCGTAATCAGTATTCGGTTTACGTGTACTAAGTCGTAATGATAGAACATCGTAACTTCGGAAGCTAACGTAAGGCATTAGGTAATTAATTGTACCCACATTTGAGTAGATAGTTTTTACAGTCACGGATTTGTTTGATCGATTATTCCCACACTAGGATGAATTCGCTGATACTTTTTTTAATTTTTCTAATCTATCTATACTTATTACCGATTTGAAAAATTCTTTTAATATTGAATAGCCCATTTATCGAGGCTTATAGGCTGTATAACATCACGCTTAGGCCAATAAGAGCTGAGCAGTGGCCAAACACGAGACGGGGGTGAAACCCCGGTCAACAGCTAGTAAATAGAATAAATTGACTTTGTTTACAAGTTTTATGAATGGTACAGTCAAGAACATTCTTATTACAATACACCATATGGGGAAATCATCATAGTGTGAAGCTTCTTGTGTACCCTGTATACCTGACTGTACCCATAATTCATACTATCACCACCATAAAAAAATCAAGATCATTATATTTATGAATGTCAAACCTATAAACTTTCCAGATTCGGTGGCCTCCACTTCTTCAACCCAGTACCCGTGATGCGTTTACTAGAAGTGATAAAGGGTGACCATATCTCTGAGGAGACTTACCAGGCCATGATGGAATGGGGCAAGTCTGTTGGGAAGACCTGCATCACGTGCAAGGACACCCCTGGCTTTGTGGTCAACAGACTCCTTGGACCTTACAGTGCTGAAGCTATTCGGATGTATGAAAGAGGTTGGTTACAATATTGAGTCGCACTTTATAATTCTTCTATGGGTGCATGCCAAGATTTCATCGACATCGATCTTCTGTGTACTCATATATTAGTACTTGTACCTACCTAATTTACTGGTACTGCCCCCCTCCCCCTCCCCCAATAACGGAAACGATTTGAGAAGGTATACAGAATTGGAATCTTTGGATGAAATCCGTTAACCTGGCGCATATCATTTTATAAATATACATATATACGACCATTTTCTCAATGGCTTTTTTGTACGCCCGTTCGTATTTTAATTTGAAAGAGTGCATGCGTTTTATTTATTCAAATGACTGAATTGAAAATTGGCAATGATAAACTCCTAAGATACAGTTGTAACTAGTTCAGAAGGTAACATACTACACTTTAAGATTTTAAATTGACATTATTTTATGAAACCACTTGTGTGTATTTAATTATCTTAATTATTTTATTAAACCCTGTGTTTTAAATTGGTATGTACATAGCATAGCATCACGCCTTTTTCCCTAAAGGGGTAGGCAGAGGTGTTTCAGTATTGAGATTTTTCCGGAATTGATAAATAAATGTTTCCGGTTGATGACAATAGGCTCGCCATTTGTACATTCTTAGTAGTAAAAAGATATATGTAATACGAAATTTTGTTACGATTGTTTCCAATTAGCTATATATACCAGACTCTAAAGGTCAGTCAAGACAGCATACAACGGGCGTACGTTGCGTACTATTATATTTTTATTTGCCCGAAGTTTCAGTCAAATTATACCGATCGTAGTCACGGGCTGAGTAACGAAAGTTTAAAAGATTCTAGTGTAAAATTGACATTGAAAACATATTTCAAATAATATCCTTTTCCACTGAGATGTTTTTGCACCCATAATTGATATGGTCATGCAATAAATAAATTCAATTATTTTTGGTGTTTGGCTAAACATTTATATCTAATGCATGCGGCGTTTGGTTTGCTTGGATTTCTTTTTTGTTTATCCTGTATCATTCCAATGCTTGGATATTATTGTAAGTATTTATATTTATTTACTATATTTCGTGTTCATTGCGTTTAGTGGATTTGTATTATGCTTGTTTTATAGCTGAGGGTGGCGGATTAGCTTAGTTTCATCTGTTGGTATGTGATCTTCGAGTCGTCATAGAGGACGCCACTTAGCTTAATAACTAAAAATCAACTCACTGTACTGCCAGTCTATCTTTACATATTAATTTATTATTATTAATATGAAATTAACTGTGTTTATTTGTTTGTTACACTTTCATACCTTAACCACTGAAGCGATTTTATGAAAAATCACATAGAGATATTCTAGAATGTGAAAAAGGACATAGAATACGTTTTACTGAAACAACAAGCGGGGGAAGCCGCAGGCGATAGCTATTAATATAATAAACACAAATGTTTAGAGGATTTTAAATGTTTTCACGAGAAAAATAAAATAACTAATTGAATTAAAACTTTGGATGCAGGCCGCATACAACCGGTCCTATAGGAAGTCTCTTGAGGAGGTCTATGTCCAGCAGTGGACGTCCTACGGCTGATATGATGATGATGATGATGAATTAAAACTTTACAGAAAGGTAGCTTAGAAAGTTAACTTGCCTGGATTTATCATTTTTGATGTCCATTGACGGCGGTTACCACCATACAAAGAAAATTCTATTATTTATAACCAATATACTTTGACTTTAGGTGACGCTACAAAGGAGGACATTGATATTGGAATGAAGCTCGGAGCGGGCTACCCCATGGGTCCGTTCGAACTGGCCGACTACACCGGTCTAGATACAAACAAGTATGCGCTACACGTCATGTATGAAAAGACTAAGAACCCAGTTTTCGCACCAATACCACTCATTGACAAGATGGTGGCCGAAGGCAAGCTTGGCATTAAGACAGGAGAGGGCTTCTATAAGTATAACAAGAAATGATTTGTTGATTTTGTAAATATATTTCTTTCATACATAATTATATCGTTTTATTTACTTTGTTGTTTTGTTTTATTGTCTTATTATAACACATTGAACGCCACGGCCCTGGACAAAATAGAAAATTTTATTGTTTATCTTGTCGGACAATGGTCTATAATAATAATAATAATAAATTTATTTCAGACCATATAATGTATTTATGTAATCTATGACGTAGCATTAAAAGATTTAAGTAAATGAAATTTAATTTTTCCAAGTTTATGTAAATGTGGAACTATAAACTCGAATTACGTGACGCGACGGTCCCGCAGAATGCTGGATGGTTGGCCGCCTTTTTGCCAGCTAAAATGGAAATGCAGCATATGATGCTGTACAGTGCAAGTAGGTACAGTGTTTCCATGTTTGCTGGGATTAAGGCGTGAGGCGTCTAAATAAAATAAAGAAATACTACTTGAATACTAGGATAAAGGAGGAGAAAGGGGATATATCATTGGTTTCTCGATGTTGGTCGAGCCAAACGTGATAAATAATAATTATTATTATTGTTTCTTAAAATGACTCAAATCCATGAACTTAACTGATTTCAATTATCTCGTAGATAAATATATTAGATAATGAATGACGTTTGTAACTCGTGGTGTAATTATGTGATTACGTAAATAATTAAGTTGATATTGTCTATGCGCACTTGTTTTACTAGATTGCCAACGCCCTCGTGACGTAACTGATAATTCAGTGGCCTGTCTGCTACAGCGTAGGAATCTTGGGACAAGTTCATTTCTTTATAACATGATTAAAGTAAAGTAAAATTGGTGGTAGCCTAGCCAGCCAGCTTGATGGGAAGCGGTTACCGTAACCTATGTTGGATGCCTACAACATTGCTGATCCTTTAAAGCCCTTCCCAAATGATTGATGATGATGATCCCGAATGATAAAGCATTCATGATGCTGATTTCATACAATCAACGCGTGGCGTGGTCAATAGTGTGGTTACCTTCAAAATTAAAATTCTATGCGCGTGTCGTTATTTAAAAATCACACAACGCGAATGTTGAAAAATAAAAGAGATCTTTTGACTGAAAGTTCAGGTTTTCAAGGATGGCGCCTAATTGTCTATACAGCAAAACTTGTAAAATAACATTATTTTGTCATTGTATAGTTGTTATTCGAAGTATCAGAGCTGCTTTTATTGTGCAGTAACTCTTTTATCATTTCCATGTTATAGTAATTAGTGTAATTACCACCCATTTTTTATTTTATTTTTGTATTTATTTTTACTCAATTTCCACATTTCTTTACATTTTCATTTATTACTAATGTTTTATAACATTTTAGGAGATGCATCTGCAGAAGATATTGACATCGCCATGAAACTGGGAGCAGGATATCCTATGGGACCTTTAGAATTATCAGATTTCACAGGATTAGACACAAAGAAGTTTATATTAAATATTATGTTGGAGAAGACTGGCAACCCTGTGTTCAAACCTATACCGCTTTTAGACAAAATGGTTGGCGAAGGCAAGTTAGGTAGAAAAACTGGAGAAGGATTCTATAAATATGATAAATGATAATTTTTAAGTTCAGGCCATAGTTATAGAAAAAAAAATGTTAATGTTATTTATTTTAAATAAATGTTATACCCACACCACACAATCTGTTTTATTTAATATATCTACTTACCTATCCACCTACTAATTTTCTTGTAATAAAAAGTTGGTTTGTTTTTTTGAAAAATTATTTTAGTGTTGCATAGCGGATTAAACGAAGAAATATATAAGCTTTAAATTATAACATCACGCTGCGAACATTAGGAACTAAGAAGTGGCCAAACAAAGTTCCCCGTGAGAGAAGCCTCGGGCGACATGTCGTCTTTTATTATTATCTTGCGACATGTCGACGTTTATTCAAAAATCGCAACTCATTCATACTCTCGACTCTCCTATGTAAAAGGGATGAATGTTCCAGATTTTCCACATCAATAAACTGTCCAGAAAACCCATCACAACATTCATGATTCATGATGTTTTTCATAAATCACCTGTTCAATGACTCATATACATACAGTAGGTATACACACATAGGTACACTCACTAAGAGTCATCCTCAAAGACTGCATAATCACTATTGCTACTACTAAGTTTTCCTAGTTGAATCTGAAATTCCCTTTTATACGGGTGTGTAGTGCGAGGTGAATCAGTTTCTAAGTGTTTATTATGTTTGAACCTTTTTTTGACTTTGTATGACGTTCATAAGTATCATGTATGTGATCCATATGAAAAAAAGATTTGACTATTGAAATATAAAGTTTTCTAAGTGAACGGGTGCGTGTCTTGTGTGTATTCATTAAGCAAGGACTGCAAAACATATTAGAAGTAATGGAAATGCAACACAAACTAAATGGTTAGAAAATTCATCTATGTAACTTTTCGCCACTGCGAATCAAATATTACTAATATTATAAAATATGTGTAAGTTAGGATGGGTGTTTGTTAAGTAGTCGCGCCAAAACGGCTGAATGGATCGGTATGAAATATAGCACATAGATAGATTATCGTATAAAATAGCATACTACTTTTAACTTTATTTTTTTAATAGTATCTATGTATAAAATATATTTTACCTGCGTAGCTAGTGTGTGACTCGCTTACCTACCTACTTTAATTGGTCTCCTTCAAAGAATGTGGAGGGAATTTAGCCTACTATACTACCCTGACCAGACGGATTGTTATAGGGTTTGTTTCGAATTTTCCTTTTCTCGCAGTGCTCTTATCTGCATAAGGTTACTCCCTTAGTCGCCTTTTACGACACCCACGGGTTGAGATGGGGTAGTGACATTATGTATTCTTAATCCGTCACTACACCATCATTATCTATTGGTGGATTATAATTATTTATACTACGTCATTTTTGTTTATATAATTACTAATGCATGATCAGGTTACAAAACTTGTAAACGTGAAGAATATTGTGTAGGTAGGTACCAAGGGGACCTATAAAAATAAAATTACTTATATCATGGTTGCTGTATATTTCATCATTTATTAAGGAAACGGAACAGTTTATTATAGAAAACGTTGAATTATGAAGGTCAAAACTTGACACCATCTTTTTTAATTCGTAACTTTAAGTAATATCTTTCACCTGAACTGAAATATTGAAATATATATTATAATAATATTGTATATAATACACCCTAATATTAAAAATAATCAATATTATGAACGTCGTAGAATTATCTCTTGATAAAAGTCAATCTTGATTTATGTGTCGATTAGATAGACATATTCCTGAATCACCTGAATGCTGCCCAATCTCGCGAAAAAAAAACAGTTGCTTTTTGACACTGGTGCGGTGCACAGACTTGTTCGAATTCCGTTTTATTAGGTATAATAATTATAAAATTGTTTCCGTAATTATGTGTCCTACATATTGTGTTCGTTTTCACAATCATTGTGTGCGGCTACTCATTGGATCATATATCTACCTACGTGTGTTCATTTGAAATAGAATATAATATGTACCTAGTTTTTTGTTGTGCCTTGAATACCTTACTTATCAGATTTATGCGACAATGGATAAACAAGGTAAAACCTTTGATTTAAAACAATAGCAACCGAACGACCTGACACGTGCAACTTTATTTTATACATATACGTATTAGGTACGTAGCTTCCTGCCTATGTTGGTATTTTAGCAAAAATGTCATCGCTGAATCCTTGTAGTTCGTTAAACAGGGAACAAACAATATTATCTATTATTGTGGGTGTTGTTACTAAGGAAAATCTTAAAGGTTCCTACAATATTAATAATTTAATAAAAAACACGTGACTATGTATTGTGTCAATATGTAGTAAAAAATCAAACAACAAAATTGGGTTAATTTAACCCGCCATTATAATAAAATTAATCTCTGTGTAAAAACCAAATAAAAATAACGTTATCTATTGCAGTTAATTAGCATTCGATATTCAAAATACCCGCATTTACGCGCCCAGAAAGAAAAAGTTCAAAGTTGTTTGTGTGTGCGTGTTGTTGGTGTAAGGTGTAAAAGTTATCTACACAAATTGTTAACAAAAGGAGATAAAAATAATAATTTAGTGGTAACTATAAAGGTAGGTAATTGTTTTAACGATTTATTGAGGAAACGTCCGAAATGATTAGGTACCGACATATTCAGAAGGTGAAGGTGACACAATGTTTAGTGCGCTATTTACATCTTGATGTGTTCGTTATTTAATTTTTGCATGAACGATTGTTGATTTGACTAAGAGAATATTTGTTATGTGAAAGAAAAGTAAGTTGATAGATTTGTATAAAATAATACGGAAGTCTTGTGATCGCTGTGAGGCTGTGTGGCAATATAACACAAGCAAATATAATTGCTTAATTTGGAACTAGACGGCGCTGTGTGAATGTGGCAAAAAAAAAAAGTGACAAATTCTGAAAATTTTCAATTATTTAATGAGCTGTGTTGATTCCACCCCCTATTCCTAATATTTGGCACACAACACTGGCTGTTTCCCGGGGCTGGCTCCCGTCGTTCTTTATTTGACCACTGCTCAGCTCCTATTGGCCGTACCGTGATGTTAAATAGCCCGATAAATAGATTATCTAACACTAAAAGATTTGTTCAAATTGGCCCCTTAGTTCCTGAGATTAGTGCGTAGGTACTGCGAATATGAGTACCTATAGAGGTAATAAAATATAAATCAGTGTCTTTTTACAAACAAACCAAATCCAAATCTTTATTATCATTATAAAGCTGAAGAGTTCGATTGGACGCACAAATTTCACGAACTACTGGTCCGATTTGAAGTGTTGGATAGCCCATGTATTGAGGAAGGCTATAAGGCTACGGCAGCAAAAGTATCTGAGGCGTTACATTTTATGCTTGTTTTTATAATTATATAATCTTCATTCTTCAAATCACATTATATGGGTATTGTATTGTATGAGGTAACCACTAACATCCTGTAAAGATAGTAATAGGTAAGTTGTAATAAATAAATACATGTTTAACAATTGTAGGTATGCGGGAGAGTAATTAATCGTTTTTTTTTCCTCCTAGTAGGTACTACCTATAAGATTTTTTCTTACGACGACTGTGGCATACAGGCACGCGGGCCTGATGGTAAGTGGTTACCGTAGTCTATGGACGCCTACAAAACCAGGACATCACGAGCGCGTTGCCGACCCTCAAAATACCAGTATTCTTTTAAGAACCTCAAATTTCTTAAATAGATTACTTTTTCCGTTATCAGGCCCACAGCTAAATGAGCGATGTGTCGAGCGAAACGAAGCGGCGTAGCATACGTCGTCAGCGGTCCATATACGCGGTGCACTACAACATCAAGCCACAACACGACGAGCTGATGGCCAAGCCGCTGGTGCTGGCCACCGCGCCGCTCGAGATACAAGCCTACTCCAAGCAGGTGGCCGGACATAGGAACACTGACAATACTAAGTTTATGGGTAAGTTAACTACGAGCGCGGACTGAATCGTTACAAAGTGGAAGGGGTGGTCGAATAATTGGTAAAATCGCCTCACGCAATTAATTGCCATGGTACAATAATACAACAATTTAAAACGCTTGCTTCCTAAAATCGCAATACCGTTGAGTGAAGACACACTGCAACTATTTGCCTTTATTATTTTATCAGGCACTTTTCCTTGGGATAAAATTTAAATAATTGTTACATCCTTTATTTAACATGTGTTTGAAGTTACAACTAAATTAGATAAATGAAGTTAATATGTAGCAATTATTGACGCAATACATTTCGGGAAATTCTGCATGCTTGACTATAAACTCTAGGGGGTGAAAAAAATAATTCTAAATATATATTCTATGTAGCAATTATTTATTATAAATGTAGCAAATATAAGCAATTATGTAGCAATTTTCGAATCGACTCTCATAGACCAACGCCACAGACAACCAGCCATTCTGACGCACAACTTATCTACAGTAAAAAGACCCGCGAATTGACAGACCCAAATTTTTTTAGTTTTTTTTCTTCAACAAATTAGGTAGGTTGTGATCAAAAATTCAATACGCGGGATTTATTTATTATTTTTTCTACGTAACGGTATGTTTTAGGCATATAATAGACATTTTTTTACACCTATAAGAAATTATTATTATTATAATATAATAATAAATTATATTATTAATTGTAATTTTTATTTTTTTATTTCATAGTCCTTACGTTTTTGGATTAAATATTCACATACCGTATTCTTTGCAACTATAGTAATAATAGAAAAAAGATATCAAGTCCTAATCGTACAGTAATTAGGAGTACCTAATATGTTTCTAAAGGTTTTCTTTAATTTTCTATGAAATTAGGGCTGTCACGATTCAGAACAAAATATAAGATTAATGTTAGGTACATATTAACAACGACTACTTATTTCATTCTATGTTCAGGCCTCCTACAATGCAACAACGGTACAATCCTCAAGCCCATAATCAAAGAAGCGCAGAAGCGCGAGGTAGACTTCTATACCCGCATCTCAAGGTCCGAAGACTTAGACCTGCTGGAGTTGAGAAGCTTCGTTCCCAAGTACTTCGGATGTAAGAAGTTCACATACAACGGGTTCGAACAGGAGTACATTATATTGGAGGATCTGTCCGAGAGGATGCTGGAGCCTTGTATCATGGATGTTAAGATTGGTTAGTAATTATTTATGTTTATACATTTAGGTGAGGCCTATATTCAACAGTGGACGTCATTGAGCTGATCTATATGTATTTCAATACCTCTATACAATATACATACATATGTACATATTTTGAAGTACTTACCTATAATTATAAAATATTTTTTATAAAATCTTATGCGACTAGATTCTTGGTGGAAACGATGTTGTAGGTTATTCTCTGATGATGTACTATCAGGCGGGACGTAAGTCTGTTTACCACGGTCGAGTTATAAAAAAATCTTTATCAATTTCAGGCAAGAGAACGTGGGACCCCCTAGCTACAGAAGCAAAGATCAAGAACGAACAGTCGAAGTACGCACAATGTAAGCAACAGTACGGGTTCTGTATCCCGGGCTTCCAGGTGTACAAGTTGTCGTCGGGCAAGCTGCTGAAATACAACAAGGACTATGGCAAGCGGCTGCAAGGACAGGCCGTGGTGGAAGGTGAGGGTTTTAAACTGCTTGCTCTATTTATTATTAAAGACAACGTACTTGAACGAGCCCTGTCTCGCGGGTACTTACAACCAATTAACGGATACAAAGTACATCCAGACTCGCAACTAATATTTATAAATTAAACAAATATTTGTGTCGTGTGGGAAACCAATCATCACGGCACGGTGATTTTAGTTGCAAAACAACCACTTAAACTGTGTCGCCAGGGAGATTGATAAAATCAATATTTATTGTTTATTAAAAAAAAAACATTTTTAAACAACAGCTGTTTGACATGACGCACACGCTTAGGCTGCTTTCACACCTGGCGGAAGATTCGTCGGACGTAACTTTTTTGTATAGGGAATGCGTTGTCATTTGTGTCATTTTCCTTTATAAAAGTGATTACGTCCGACGGATCTTCTGCCAGGTGTGAAAGCAGCCTTACAGCCTAAAGAAAGGCATGAAAGTGTAACATGTGTATGGAGGCAGTTAAAAATAAAAGAATGTTCAGCAATCCGCAACTACCTGAACGGTGCGGGCGGCGTGTGTCGGTCGCTGGTGCTGCAGTTCCTGGCGCAACTGTGGCCGCTGCAGCACTGGGCGCGCCGCCAGGGGGCGCTGCGCCTCTACAGCACCTCGCTGCTGCTCGTGTACGACGCCGCGCAGCTGCGGGCCTGCTGCGCAAGGGACGCGCCCGGGTGAGACTCCACTTATTACACTGTTTTGTTAATTATTGATTTACCTCTACTCGAACTAAAACCAATTTAGATTAAACAATAACTACATTTGACAATGTTTATTTTTGTAAAACTAATTAAATGAATAGACAAATCTAGTGAGTAATTTTAAAATGTTTATATTATGGCTTTACAGCTTAAGGGTACTGATATCGGCTACAAATTAAATTTTATAATACACTTTATAATACACACAAACATTCTCCAATTCGTCCCGAGTGTAGTTCGATCGTCAGCTGCAGTAGTCCGAACTATAGACTAGTGAGGCCACACGATGCCCAGCCGCTGCGGCTCGCTGTGTCTGTACCAAGCACACGACGCGATGGTACAGTTCCGTAGCGCGCCGCGCCGTTCAGAGACAACGTGGTGCACCAATTATATCGCTCTAGTGTTTCCTAGACTGAAGTGCCTATATCAGTGTTTCTCTAACTTTTTTATACACCGCTTTATATTCCGAAAATATACTACCAACGCCTCTCTTTATTTAAACTTTCTCTATACATACTAAACGTATCGACATGCAAAAAAATATTTCTGCCTACGTTCCTCTGAATCTCACTACCCGCCCCAAAGGACGTTATCGCCCACTTTGACACTGACATAAGGCTGAGCCCACATTAGTAGTGCGCGTGCCTCGCTCGTGAGTATCGCGTCCCTACAGTCGAGTGTGGCCGCAGCACAACGCGTCACTCACACGCCGGAGACCCAATGTGGATGTCTATATATTAAGCTAACATATTACGATCAACCATACAAACCAACTAATAGTCAGTATTTACTTTGACGGGCCTGGCACATTTATAATGTACTTATAAATTCCAGAACTCGCGTGAACTGCCGGCCGGCGACTGTCCCCCTCCCTCGCCGAAAATCCATCCACTCGATGCACAGCGTCACCTCCGGCTCCAACTTCAGCGGACAGCTGTCCTCCAAGGGTCCCGTCTACAAAAAGGTACATTCAGTACCTCTGTCGTGCATGACTTTAGCTCAGAACACGTTCAACACACCGCCACCATTAAACTCTCCGTGGCTCGAAGCTTTACAACGTATGAACCAGAATCACTCCGCAGAACATAACTACGAAGATAAGCTATGTAAAATAAAGATGAACTATCGCGCCATGTTAGATCAGTTATCCTACGACTCGCCGATGCCAAATCCTTGCGGTACAGTGAAAATTATCGACTTCGCACATGCCTTCTTCAATGAGGAGGATGAAAGGTGTTCAGATGACAATTTTAGAGAAGGTATCGACAATTTTGTTGACATATTCGAGTACTTCCTGAGAGAAACTGATGATCAGACCATTGTGTGATGTGCAAATTATGATGAAATTTTTGTTTCTAAGTAAATTGACAGCGGTTTGTTTTACAATTGTAAGCAATTACCGCAATATGAGGACGATATATGGGTAAAAATTGTTTTATGTCTACTGCCAATCTAGCGGTTCATTTAATTCTGAGGAACGTCTTTGTAATTCTGATAGATGAAAGTAAATTTAAAAACGGTCTCATGCACTATAATGGCCGTAAGAATTAGTTACAACAGAAAATTGGATAAAAACTACTTAATTATTTTTATCACACAGTGATTGAAACTCCCACGATAGAACTTCCCTTTTTACTCGACAATAAAGATCTATGAATTATTGACAATATTAAATTTATTTTATCTACTTATATATAATTTTGAAAATGTATATAAAGTAATATTCAGTCCCTATTATAAAGTGTATAGTGTGTGTATAAGTGTATCTTCACCATAAGAGATCTTAAGATCCTTTTCAAATATATTTTCGATAATTTGTAAAAATATATATATTTAAGGTGTTTTATGCCATTGGCAATAGCCCTGGACACTAACTAAATGGTTAAGAAACCTGATAAATATTTCATTCAGTCATGCATGATATATAAAAAAGAAATTTGAACTAAATTGAATTGCAATTTTTTTTTTATCTTTTTTGTCAATATGTTTATAATCTGGCATTCAAGAATGATTAATTATATTTTATAATAATGATGTTTTAAGCTTATCATACCATGTTTAATATTTCGTATTTGACATACAACTATGTAATACATACAACAGTTTGTAAACGCCTTTCGATTAAACAGTTATTTACCTCCTTTATATATTTAAGAAAAAGTATTTTATAGAACTAGTAATTAATGAAAGAAGTGTCAAATTGTACGTTCTCTAATAATGTTTGTCTCATTATTAGACAAAGAATGTGTGTTGACTAATATTTATTTTAAAGTAGAAGTGATGTCAAGTTGTATATAATTAAGTATATAGTGGAATTGTAGTTCAAAAAACGACTTACTCATGTTGCCCCTTTGTTCGCCAAACCCACCATAGGCGGCAATTGAAAATGCAAACATATTGGTAAACGTCCATACTATTTAGGAGTTTTAAAAACTCGGGCACTAGGGAAGGAATTGGTATTTAAGTTCTTACCTTTTAACTTTTTGACCGCCACGTCAAATCGGTATCGCCGTGCCTTGAGCGCCAAGCTTTTAAAATACAGTACATTTTTGACGTGCCATGCCGTCATTGGCGTGGTGAGCACATTTTCATTTTACGTGTATAGACGTCTCTGGCGTTCAAAAGGTTAAAGGGTCCGTGTCCAGATATTGACGGTAATGGTAGTGTTCCAATTGTTGTTATTTCATAGATTTTAAAACTATATAATTATAAATGACGTAATCTAATACCTGTTAATGCTATTTTTCTTATCGCAATTTATTGTTATTGAAAATAATCTTTATTATGTATGTAAATGTATTTATTTAGCGTGGTACGCTAAATTCCCTCCAGATTTTTTAGAGGAGGCCCGTGTCCAGCAGTGGTACGTTTATGGGCAGAAAATGAATATAAATGTATTTATTTGTTGAATTTATAAGCGTTACTTAGTTTAGATTTGTTGTAAACTCCATTAGTGTACTCAGTGAACAATGCTCAATGTTAAAGAAAGTTAATGTTAGGAGAGCTCGGGACTAAGTCAAAATATCATAGTACTTAAATAGATTTTATTATTCCAAATAATAGTTTTATTATATCTGTTACATTTAATGTGAATATTGTAAATTAACCGGCATATGCTTTCAAGTTATAAATATTTAATTATTAGAAATCAGCAGAAATATTTTTCCCAAATAACGATTTAACTATAAAACTTAAATTATACAATCAAATAAGAAAACATAGCAAACCCAGCCGACATTAATATTAATGAGTAGTGAGTGTAGTACCGAGTATCGTCCCAACTCTACAACTAACTGCAACTACGTTCAACGCTACACGCCACATAATATCATAACGTTCCGAACTCAGCAGTCCCCGGTTACAAAAATACATGAAAATATGTTTCACAATATGCTTTAAGCGATATCGATAGTACCAACAACGATAGGGCGCCATCGTCAACAACATCGCAACACCATCGGCCAACTGTCAAACATATCATTGTTTATACTAAATATATGTCAATAAAATATACCTATTTATAGTTCTACTACATTATAACTCGAATATTTACAGTAGGCCATTTATAATAACAATACAGGCGTTCACAGGAAAACATTCGCGACCGGCGACACATTTATTTTCGTTGCAAAATGTTAAACTTAAACGTTGATTAGTAACTTTTACTGATACATATTATTTAATTTCGAACAACATTAACATATTTTTGGATCGCTCGGAACGCGAACGTTCTCCTGCCGGCGGCCGTTACACTCGACGGCTGACCGATAATCTTTCGACGTACAACGGTTAGACACTAATAGTTACCGAACAGGCGAGTATGATATTAAATAAAAATAATTATATGTTTTAAGCAATAATTAAACTAATGTTATACAATGTATTATACAACAAAGAGTCGCGTCGAGTGTTCGTCGTCCGACGCGTGACGTTAGACGGCGCCTTCATCGCACCTCGTCATACTTCACTAGACCGGCAGTCTCTTGTCTACATTTACAGATACTTTCCTGTACTGCGAGTACTACATTACGAAAGTATATACAAAAGACAGAATATAGGTTCAAAAGGACCCATAGAATAACAACGGAGGTGGTCAGGACACGATCACGGGGGACGATGAAGGCGATAATTGATTTTTCATAACAGTTGAAGTAGGAACTTTTAAGGGGGGTGAGAATTGTACGTGTATGTGACGTCACGAGCATCACCGACGAGCACTCGGCGCGGAGCCGCCTCCAGCGGCGCCTCCCGGGACCCGGCAGTCGCCAGGCACAGGCTGCGACCTGGCTGCTGGGGATGAGCGATTCGATTGGATCCAAACGTCAATTTTTAGGGTTCGTCAACAGAGTGAATCGCGAGCCGACAAAACGTTACGAATTATCGAATCAAATTTTCGGAAAATCCCAGTCGGAGGCCGTCGTAGGAGGAGGTTACATTTTTTTGCAAAATTTTTAACAACGTTTAATTACAAAAGAAAACGGCACACAGAGCGGGCAGAGGATTTTTGAACATTTTCATCTTAGCTATGGCTTAGGGCGGGACGGAGGCTAGATGCGCGGCAGCTTGGGCACCTGGCGCGGCGCCGCCCGCTCCGCGCGGTAGTCGTACGCGCAGCCGTGCACCTCCGCGTAGCGGTGCGGCGCGCAGTACGTGCCCCCGCAGCGGCACACGTGCAGCGAACAGATGCTCAGGCGCTTGCGGCACAGACCGCACCGCGCGCGCGCCTTGCGCGGCGAGCCCCCCGCGCCCGCGCCCGCCCCCGCGCCTGCCCCCGCCACCGCCACCGCCGGCTCCTCCGCCGCCGCCACGTCGAGGCCCGAGTCGCTGAGGTGCAGGTGCGAGCGGTTGCGATGTCGACTCAGTGCCGGCAAGATTCGACTGCGGAACAATTCATTGTACATTCAAATTTAGTTTTCGGTCTATCGTCACAAAAAAAACCCATGGTTGAACATAGTACATTCGTAGTGGGCTTGCTAAATTGTGAAATAATCATTCAAATATTACTACAAACTCAAATGACGCAACAGAAAATATACCAGATTTTTTTACAAGTACTGTTTTTTTAATAATTTCAACAAGAATTCTGTTTAAAAATATAAACAAGTTTGAAACTTTTATTTCGTCTCGACTTTATCCGTCGAGTTGAGATGGATATAATATTTCGTAGTTTTGTACAACAATATCAACCCAAACTAGCTAGAGCTAAGGAACCCCAAAAAATGACCGCTCGAACAACTCACGATAAAAGTCGTAAACTCGCGCGTATGACAAATATTAAACATATAGTATACCTACGTAGTATACGCCCATTTTACATGTTTATTTTAATGTGAACTTTGATGTCCTTTATGTGATGGGGTGTACATTAAAGATTACTATTATTATACCTGTTCCTCTTGAGCTTCTCGAGGTCGGACGTGGAGGAGGAGAACAGCGCGTCAGAGAGCGGCGCGGCGCGGCGCGGCGGTGCGGCGCGCACGTGCAGCGACGACGCCGAGTGCGAGTGCGCCCCCCCCGCGCCGCCGCCGCCCCCCCCTCCGCCCGCGCCCTCCGCGCAGCGCACGCCGAACGAGCGCCACGCGCCCGACCCGCCCACCACCGCGCCTGCGACACAAAACATATTTCAAAATTAACAAAATTCCTAATTCGAGTTACAGATCCCAATATTGCTAACCTACTAAAATTACGAGTATAAATGCGAAAGTATGGATGGATGAATGGATGTTTATTCGTCAATCACAACAGAACTGCTGAAATGATCTTTATGAAATTTTACATACAGATATAATTATGAATTTATAGTCTGAGATAGCACATGTGACTACTTTTTATTGAAATGCTATTTTTTTATGAAATCTAGGTACCTATGCTTCCTCTAAACTTCAACAAATATGTAATAGTAGACTTATGTGTATAATTACATATTTGTATTATATTAATTACCACGTGACGCTATAGTATCCGGTGAGTATTCGTAAGAATAATTTATCAAACTCGCCATTTAAAAAGTATTTCTTTTTTTATACCACGACGGTGACAAACAGACCTGATGGTAAACGGTAAAACAAAACTAAAATCCTAATCATCTATTCATCATTTAGCCCGGTAAAATTAGCGTTTCACCTCAGAATTTCCACTATAAAGTAGGAAACTTATATACGGCTTCATTTTGGAATTCCAAACGTCAAAAGTCGACAAAAACGGTTAAGCATATAAAAAAATTCAAATAAACCTTGTAGAGAATTTTATGATCTTCAATTTCATGAAAAGAATATATTAGCATTGGAATGATATGAAGCAAGATATAGACCAAAAATCCTTTTTTGCGACCTTTTGACCATAAATAACTTAAAACGCGGACAGAAGATTGTTGTCGACTTTTGGTTTGAGAGAACGTTTAGAATGACAAAATAAAGCCGTATACAAGTTGACTCTCTTTCTTTATGCGACTATGGCGAAACAGAAATGGTTAATTTGACTGGGGACCATTATGCAAGTTGTCTGTACTGTTATAGGTTAAAAATATTTGTCATTAGATCTAGTTGGCATTTATATGATTATAAACTGTTTGCACGCATAATAAAATAAAAATTAAACAAAAAACTTCAACATAAAATTAAGTAATATTTCAAACAATAACTCACCATACTCAGCTGCAGGTATTGGCGCTAAGCTCTTAGCTGCCAACTGCGGCGAGTCTTGCCTCAGGTGACACTCGTCGCTATCCAAACATTCCTCTAATATGGCAGCCTCGTCATTAGCGTCTCTCCTTCCCTTCACTAGTATAGAGCCGGCCAACGCATCGGACAACTTAATCCTCTCATTATCAACGCTCTCCTGGACAGACTGATCGGAGTCCGCTCTAGTACCTATCGGTGGTAGTAATGTATATCTATCGGTAAACGAACAGTCGTAATCATATCGTGTATAATTGCCATCGTATAAAGGGGCAAACGAGTCTTCTGCGTCACTGTAGGGCGCGTACGAACGATTGAACGCGTCTGACGAACCTTCATCTAACAAACTAGGGACGGATAATGTTTCTTCGGACCTCGTTTTTTGTATATCCACCTTGTCGCCTGCAATCAGTCGAAATTCGATTATAACGAAAAATTAACTTAATAAATGATGCGTATAGAATGGGCGAAATAACAACATACATTTAACCCTCTACTGCATATGAGCCCATATATGGTATGGCGATTTTATTGTTGTTTTATTTCCAAAAAAATAATAATTAAGCCATTCCACATTCTTAAATCCATGTAATGGCTAATCAGCAATATAAAAACGCAATAACTTTGTCAATGGTTTGATGACATTTAGAAAAAACTTAACTTTTCCGCGGGTAGTCAGTGAAACAAAAGGCGAGTGCCTGAGAGACATTTTTGAGTATCGAAAACAACAACAAAACGTAATTATTTATAAAAAATATTTATATATTTATAAAGTGAATACCGCCTTCTTTACCTATCAACAATAATTTTCTCAATTTTTACGTATTTACTATTCATTTCATCCACTTTTATGTCGATACCATATATGGGCTCATATGCAGTACGACGAAAATACATTTGAACATATATGGTATCGTATGCAGTCAAACAAAAAAATAACAAAGTAGAAAAGGAACATTATCTGAGATAAACAGAAGTAATATTTATTATTAACGAGGTGATTTATTAGGAATGTAACGAGACAGTTTCTTTTATCATTATAGAATAAAAAAACTTTGCATTTTGAGTATTTAGTGTATGTCTTCATATAACATACTATGCAATGTTGACGTTTTTTCTGCCACGTAGGCCAATGTCCAATATTGTCTGTTCTGACACAGTTCAAAGGAATGTCTTGACGCCTCTCTGGAATTTTTTTCATCCTTTTAGAAGATACCGGGGTACCAGGATTGGACAACAAAGGACTTCCTTGACGACACGACAAAACGTGGCCTACGTGGCAGAAAAAACGTCAACATTGCATAGTATGTTCTATGAAGACATACACTAAATGTTCAAAATGCAAAGTTTTTTTATGCTACAATGAGAAAAGAAACTGTCTGACTAATAATAATAAATATTACTTCTGTTTATCTCAGATAATGTTCCTTTTCTAGTTTGTTATTTTTTTGTTTGACTGCATACGATACCATATATGTCCAAACGAGTTTTTGTCTTAGTGCATATGAGCCCATATATGGTATCGTAGTTTTTTTTCTACATTAAACAACTTTTTAATTTTTTTTCGATTTATTTGTCTTAATATTACTTAAGAGGGTTCATACAGAAATCCATGAAATCACGAGATTTCCATTTTCGCTACAGAATATGTCTTTATATGTAGCGAAGTAATTTTTGGCATACATAGACAACAGTTTTCTTGTCTAAAAAGTGTATTAAGAAAAACAGACTATTTATTATTAGTATTTTAGTTAGAACAGTTCTTTCGCACAACGTTTTAAGAAATTCTACGAAACAAGCCTACTTTCAGATTCGCCAGGGACTAAAGTAATTGAAATGCATAGAAAAAAAAGCTTGTTTTAAGGTCTACATATAGTCCTTTAGTTAGTGTATTGAAAAAATATTAGAAATATTCATTTTTTTATAACTAAAACTTAAGAACTAAAATTTTTAAAAACGTTGAACTTTGATCAAGTTTGATTAGAATTTTGGTACACTATATGTGTTTAAAAAGTCGATTTTTTTACATTTAATTATTAAGCAAGATGTTGTCATTTATAAATGTCCATAATATTTTCGAAATTCCTTTAGAAATATTTTAAAATGATTTTTGAAAAGAGCCTAAAAACGCCTTATATTTCGGCGCACAGGCCGTGAGAAATCAGTACCGGCTGAGGCCTTCTAGAGAGAGGACGTAACGCTTTGCTTCCCGCGCTCCCGGTCCGATATTTACGTAATATTTGTATATTTCAAGAGAGTTCAATACCAGTTGATACTTTGTTATGGAATTTTTTTTTTATTAAAGATCAAATTATTAACTTTGCTGTTTTTGGGCTGATGAACTCTAAAATCGATATCTGACGATCCCTTTGGTCACTTGGCATAGTTCTGAAGTCAAAATTGTAAAAATGACCGCCATCTTGAACTTTGTTGTTTTTGGGCTGAATGATACCAAAATCGATATTTGACGATCCCATTGGTCACTGGGCATAGTTCTAAAGTCAAAATTGTAAAAATGCCCGCCATCTTGAACTTTGTTGTTTTTGGGCTGAGTGATACCAAAATCGATATTTGACGATCCCATTGGTCACTGGGCATAGTTCTGAAGTCAAAATAGTAAAAACGCCCACCATCTTGAACTTTGTTGTTTTTGGGCTGAGTGATACCGAAATCGATATCTGACTATCCCATTACTCACTGGGCATAGTTATGAAGTCAAAATTGTAAAAATGCCCGCCATCTTGAACTTTGTTGTTTTTGGGCTGAGTGATACCAAAATCGATATTTGACGATCCCATTGGTCACCGGGCATAGTTCTGAAGTCAAAATTGTAAAAATGCCCGCCATCTTGAACTTTGTTGTTTTTGGGCTGAGTGATACCAAAATCGATATCTGACGATCCCATTAGTCACTGGGCATAATTCTAAAGCCAAAATTGTAAAAATGCCCGCCATATTGAACTTTGTTGTTTTTGGGCTGAGTGATACCATAATCGATATCTGACTATCCCATAGCTCATTGGGCATAGTTCTGAAGTCAAAATTGTAAAAATGCCCGCCATCTTGAACTTTGTTGTTTTTGGGCTGAGTGATACCAAAATCGATATTTGACGATCCCATTGGTCACCGGGCATAGTTCTGAAGTCAAAATTGTAAAAATGCCCGCCATCTTGAACTTTGTTGTTTTTGGGCTGAGTGATACCAAAATCGATATTTGACGATCCCATTAGTCACTGGGCATAATTCTAAAGCCAAAATTGTAAAAATGCCCGCCATATTGAACTTTGTTGTTTTTTGGCTGAGTGATACCATAATCGATATCTGACTATCCCATAGCTCATTGGGCATAGTTCTGAAGTCAAAATTGTAAAAATGCCCGCCATCTTGAACTTTGTTGTTTTTGGGCTGAGAGATAACAAAATCGATATCTGACGATCCCATTGGTCACTGGGCATAATTCTGAAGCCAAAATTGTAAAAATGCCCGCCATCTTGAACTTTGTTGTTTTCGGGCTGAGTGATACCAAAATCGATATTTGACGATCCCATTGGTCACTTGGCATAGTTCTGAAGTCAAAATTGTAAAAATGCCCGCCATCTTGAACTTTGTTTTTTTTGGGCTGAGTGATACCAAAATCGATATTTGACGATCCCATTGGTCACCGGGCATAGTTCTGAAGTCAAAATAGTAAAAATGCCCACCGTCTT
This sequence comes from Laspeyria flexula, assembly GCA_905147015.1. Lineage (NCBI taxonomy): Eukaryota > Metazoa > Arthropoda > Insecta > Lepidoptera > Erebidae > Laspeyria > Laspeyria flexula. The sequence continues at coordinate 798,411 of LR989964.1, read as the reverse complement.
GAACTTTGTTGTTTTTGGGCTTAGTGATACCGAAATCGATATCTGACTATCCCATTGATCTGCTGGGCATAGTTCTGTAGTCAAAATTTGTAAAAATGCCCGTCATCTTGAACTTGAATTTTGACTTCAGAACTATGCTCGGTGACCAATGGGATCGTCAAATATCGATTTTGGTATCACTCAGCCCAAAAACAACAAAGTTCAAGATGGCGGGCATTTTTACAATTTTGACTTCAGAACTATGCCCAATGAGTAATGGGATAGTCAGATATCGATTTCGGTATCACTCAGTCCAAAAACAACAAAGTTCAAGATGGTGGGCGTTTTTACAATTTTGACTTCAGAACTATGCCCAGTGAGTAATGTGATAGTCAGATATCGATTTTGGTATCATTCAGCCCAAAAACAACAAAGTTTAAGATGGCGGGCATTTTTACAATTTTGACTTTAGAACTATGCGCAGTGACCAATGGGATCGTCAAATATCGATTTTGGTATCATTCAGCCCAAAAACAACAAAGTTCAAGATGGCGGGCATTTTTAAAATTTTGACTTCAGAACTATGCCCAGTGACCAATGGGATAGTCAGATATCGATTTTGGTATCAATCAGCCCAAAAACAACAAAGTTCAAGATGGTGGGCATTTTCACAATTTTGACTTCAGAACTATGCCCAGTGACGAATGGGATCGTCAGATATCAATTTTGGTATCACTCAGCCCAAAAACAACAAAGTTCAAGATGGCGGGCATTTTTATAATTTTGATTTCAGAACTATGCCCAGTGACCAATGGGATCGTCAGATATCGATTTTGGTATCACTCAGTCCAAAAAAAAACAAAGTTTAAGATGGCGGGCATTTTTATAATTTTGTTTTCAGAACTATGCCCAGTGGCCAATGGGATCGTCAGATATCGATTTTGGTATCAATCAGCCCAAAAACAACAAAGTTCAAGATGGAGGGCATTTTTACAATTTTGACTTCAGAACTATGCCCAATGATCAGTGGGATTGTCAGATATCGATTTTGGAGGCGATCAGCCCAAAAACAACTAAGTTCAAGATGGCGGACATTTTCACCACTTTGACCTCAAATAGTCACATTCATCATCATATCAGCCGCAGTTATTATTGAGAAATTAATTGTTAGTCTTATATAAAATTAATTGTATTTTTCTTTCTTTCTAATAAAATTGTAATTTAATTGTTTATAGAATACAATACGAATAATAACAATTAATTATTGATTAATTTAATTTGAAATTTTGTCCTATCCAACTTTAACAAAATACGAGGTTAGAAAATACCAAACTCATTAGTACGCGCTATATTGTTGTACCACACAGCATTAGAGAAGTGTGCATGTTTCGGCTCTGTGTGCGTAATTTAAAAACCTATTTGCGAGCAACTTGAAAATGTATGAACCCTCTTAAATAAAGCAATATCTACAATGAAAAATTTTTTTTTTCATCTCCTTAATAATTCATGCAGTAGAGGGTTAAAATAATATGAACATAAACAAAGTTCATAACAATCTACATAAATATATCGACAAGTTAAAACATACACGCACGATAATACTGATTCATGGGTAGAAATGCAAATATTATCATTGGGTAAATGAGTCACGTGCACTTGGCTAACAATATAATAGTATACTTTTTTTATACCACTGCGGTGGCAAATAAGTGTACGGCCCGCCTGATGGTAAGCGGTTACCGTAGCTTATGGTCGCCTGTACAACAAGGGCATCACGAGCGCGTCGCCGACAAATGTTGTTATAAAACTATTCATCCTTATTTTGAAGAACCCTATGCTAAAGTCCTTTGGGAAAACCTCTTTAGTTCTACAAACCAAGAGTTCTCGGGAGTAAATTCCATTACCATTCCTGGTGCGGTGCGAGGCGCGCTGTACACAGAGTGTCTCCATGCGGCGGCGCAGGTCGGACATCTTGCCCATCGTCAGCGCGTTGTCGTGCAGAGCGCCGGTGGGCCCGGCCGCCGCACCGCTGCCGCTGCCGCCCGCGCCCCCGCTGCCGCTCCCGCTACTCCGCGGCGCCTTGCTGCAGCTGGCGCCGCTCTCGCGATCTGTTAGCTGCGATAATGACGTTGAGGCTGATGTATCTGTAAATGAATTAATAGTTATGTAAGCAAGCATCGAGCAATATTCATCGAGACAATTCTGGTTACAGAGAAAGCCAGGTAGAGGTACTCCAACAAACCTGGGGGAACTTAATCAGTTCACTCATGTTTATATTGAATATGAAGCTGTCTTCGGAATCAAAAAAAATGCATAAGGAGAAGGAAACTTTTACAAAACACAATGAATATTAAATGGCGTTCCCCAGGGCAGTATTATAGGGCCTCGCCTGCTGTCTGCAAAGATAGCACTTACATTTGTTAGGGTGCAAGGGGGAGTAGGTGCCGTCGTGGTTCTCTTTGACCCGCAGCATGTTGACTCTCTCGCCATCGCGAAATACAAGCACTGTCACCTTACAGCCACTACTGCCCCAATCTGCGTCATCTCTGTAAATGGGAATGAATTTGTTTATGAGAAAAATATTGTCCCTTTGGATGCAAAATGTTAATTAATTAAATTCGCTACGGACGCTGAATACACGACTGAAGATGTCGATGACAATATACAATCAAACAAAGGGTTTGTTATTTAATTAAACAAGAATATAGTTAAGTAATACTAAGGCCCTGTTTTACCGCTATCTGATAAGTGTCTAATATTATAAATATTAAGTGACATTTTATATTAAAAATATGTCAAAATTCTGTCACTGAAACTACACATTAGCTTTCTGCGCTTAGTATTAGGTTCCATCATTTGCAAATAATGTAGCTTTCGGTCATTTTCGAATTCATCATCATCATCATCAGCAACCCATTAAGTCCCATGCGGCTGATATGATGATGATGAAAAAACGTGTTACAGTACCTGTTAGTGTCGAGTAGCCTCTCGATATCCCTCCAGGGTTCAGCGTTAGGCGGCGGAGGCAGTCGTCGAGTGGAGATAGGCCCGCCGCGCATGCCCAGCACGAGCCGTAACCTTGCACCATCGCTGATGGCATGCTCGCGGAGAGACGAGGAGTCCTCCAACTCTTTGAGGTTGTACAGTAGGTGTTGTTGGGACACTGGGATACCTGCCAAACATATACGTTGTTATTTGAAAGCTTTTAATAGAGCATGGAAAAAAAAATTGTAAAACGGTGGTAGTAGATGCTACCTCATATATGCAAGTATAAAAAAACGTATTTATCGTACCTGTCATCAAGTTTAAAAATTCATAACTTTGTATCATAAATAACTTGGTACCTTAATTGTTATTTTGCTTCCCTATTATATATTCCCTTATATACTGTGCTGTGTAATTCACAGCACAGTATTAAGGAATCCAAAGAACACGATCTTATCTGTGTGTTAAATTAAAATCGCTAAGCGTCTATAAAAAAAAGACAATTTAATCTACCTAATTGTGCCCCTATAATCATCTGACTATGTCAACGATATTACAAAAAGCGAAATATTTAACTTCACTCAATCGTAATCGATTATTTCAACCAAAAATTCTGAAAATTAAAATGCATTCATCGAATTGAATAACAACATAATCAACTAAATCACCATCTAGAATGTTATCGTCACTATTTCTAAGAAGTTATATGACATTACGTCATATCGTAACAATATATACCTAGTTAGGTCGTGCGTACGGTCTCGGTGCCTCAACGAATTTGGCAATGAGTTAGAAATAAGTACAACATCTGATAAGTGAGTGACGCCGCGTGCGATGGTGAATCACGACCGACCGCTGGAGGACCGCCAAGAGAAAATTATCCTGGGTGTTGCTAGCTTTCTTTTAAACGATATAAACAAACATGATTTGTATCTGTTAGACTCATGACACATCTAGATTATTCTATCAATTGAGAATATTGAAAGTAGGTTGTCGCTTTCATGATAAAACTTTTAAAATATTGATATGACTTTTTAAGATTAATTTATTGTTGTTACTTGCATAGGAACACATTTAAAGGATTATCTTAAAATGGATTGAATAGATAAACGCCATAATAATAAACTATGGCAGAGTTTCAAATCAATTACTGTGATCATGCTATAAATGCATGCATCCCCGGTGATTGATGATGACTGACACATAATCAACATTTAACATCCCTCATACAATTAAAAGGCGCTTCAATTTTCTATTAACAACGGAGTATTCAGTGAGATGGACATTGAACAAATCACTTTATAATCAAAACAGCGGGCACTGACCTATACTCTACAGTATTTGCGTATAACGTTTACATATAAGAATTACGTACGCGTATGCGCATCAAGGCGTGCGTTACTTACAAACATGTACCTATAATTTTATTATTATATAATTGAGCATTGAACAATCTAGTATAAAATCCGCTATGGTTGTCGTCACAAGATGACGAAACAATACGCCATGGAGGTCTAGATGAGATTAGAATTTACTATCGCCATCGAATACGTCAAGAATATATAGGAATTACATAATATTGAGACTGTAATGCCATATCAGGAGTAGACGAGCTTTTGGGACTGCGACTTGGCAAGCGTAGTTACAGAACGTCTTTCCGACAGGTGAGGTGGAGTGACGATCAGTGAAGGGATGCGAGCAGATACCAGATAGCTAAGCTGATGAAAATGGTAAGACCAATGCAATTATCTGACATAGACTGACAATGGCGATAATGATTAATTAAGTAATTATTATAAAGAGTATTTCTGATACTTCACATTTCAAAATGACAAACGAGAATAGATCGGATACGGATCCGGAGATTTATGAATAACTTATGTATGTATGTATATCACAATGTTGATGTTTACCATTTAAGTGTAAATTATTTAGTGTATATATACACATACACAATGACTACAGTACATATACACAATGACTACTTTCAACCTGGAAAGTAATATCATACTATGTCAAGAATACAGACATACTATAGAAGCAGACCGAGTCTGAACTTTAAATCTAGTAAAGAAATAAAATAATATAAATAATACTAGCATATTAATGTCCCACTGCCGGGCAATGATCTTTTCTCCTCCATCTAAATAGCAACGAGGGTTAAAGTCATAATACGGTTTAAAGGATCAGACATACCCTTACAATTTCTTCTAGGATATGCAGGTTTCCTCACAATGTTATCACAGTTAGATGGTAAACCACATGACTACTGCCCGTCGGAATCGAAGTCAGACCGCATGATTTGTATGCCGGTCACTTATCCATTCAGCCACCATTGTTACAGATAATCAGCATCGAAACAGGAAACTGTTTCCAAAATTACGGAGAAAAGAACACCAATGACACACATAACGATAATCAATCGACGAACAAACAACCCAGGTGCATAAGATCAAAACAAATATTTTCGTATCGAGTCCCATTAAACCGTTTGTACACAAATTCTGAAAGCGTACAGTCATAAATCAATCGTGATAGAACGATATGAGTTCGGGCGAGTACAGTTGAGCACACTACGTGCCCCGAGTAGATCGGTTTGGCAACACATCAAAGTTGTAAACTCGTTGACCCGAGCGCGTAAAAACTAGTGGGAGCGCACCTTTATAGCCCGGGAATATAGTCAGCTGTGGACGTGTGTAATTAAACAACCGTTTTATTTGTCGTTTTACATAATTACAAGGACTTAATTATTTCAGAAATAGATTCGGCTTTCAGTTTATGAGCCATAAAGAGCGCAATGACTCCGTCCTTCGTTTTTAGGGTGGTTTCAATTTCAAGGTCGATTGGAACTGAGTTATGGTTCTCAAATCAAACAAATTTATGCAATGTTAGCCATTTGTAGGACGGTTATTCAGTTTACACCGGATTATTGGTTATATCGGATAATCGAATAAAAACCTCACGTCTCTGGTTGTCCTTCTAAAAATATAGAACAATTAAAACTTAAAACAATGATGATTCTACTTTATAAAAAAATATCATGTAAACGGGCACAATCTAAATTAACTATACATATTTAAATTTAGCCAGCTCATGTGAATAAGATCTATATTAAGAAACTACTGTCTTCGTTTTATTAAATTAGCATAATGCTCTTTTAACCATGTGGGTGGTAGGACACAGATTCATAAAAAATAGCTGGCTCAATTCAAACAGCTAGATCGTCATTTGTGTCATTTGCCTAGTGCATGTTCGTACTTGTGTGAAAGAACTGATATATTTGGTAACTTACATGATGACTTCAGAGTCGAGAATGACGAAAGAATGTTACAGGTAATCCGAAAAAGCCAGATACACCGAGAGACGAATTAAAGAATTTATAATAAGATCGCTGGATATAAATATGTTAAAGTTGTTTATAATTATAATTCGTGAAAAACAATTCACAAACAAATTTAAGACGAAACTAGTATACCTACCTATGTTACATTTTTGTCTTTAATATTGTATTAAGATGAGTGAGCTAGCTGGTACAACAGCTGTGTCACCTCGCATCGCAATGTTTGTTAATTGTGATTGACATTAGATATAGAATAAAATATTACGTTTATTTTGAGATTAAGCACTAAAATTAAAATACAAGGTCAACAGACTGTTGAGTGATTTCATCAACTTTTATCTATTTTTAACATCTGATTTAAATTAATAGCGCTGTACCGGACTTTTTATGTAATAAGTAAATGACAAATGAGTAAGCGATCAAACAGGTGGTAAGTGCACCCTCTACCAATGGGCATCAGTGATTGATTCATTGCCATAAAATGTCTTTGAACACTATCTAGGTATCTCAAGAATAAATACCTAGTATAGGTTTTCTTTGGATCAATGACGTAAGGGAGACTTGGATTGATATCCAAAATTTTTTTTTTAATCCCCGATATTGGCTTACTTGCCTAGGGCAGTCTGTTGGAAAGCGATTACGGTAGCCTATCAAAGCCTGCAAGTCAAATTTGCATCAAATGCGCGTTGCCGACCTTTTAAAACCCTTTTTTAAAGTCACCAACAGTAACACAATAACCAATGATATTATTGCGGTTTTATGTAGAGCAGAAGTAAAGATGATTAAATGATGAGGATTCCTTATTCCATCCATCGTAGGCAAATTTGCTGACACTACTTTTCGGATAACCTGTTACATTCTTGTGACTTTCATAAGTGTTACCTTGTAACCTAGATGAATAAACGAGATTTCATTCATTTCTTACTTTATTATTTCCGATTCCAGCATCGCTTAACCCGGTAAAAACAATTTTAACCGGCTTTTCCTAGCTTACTAAATATAGGTAACACAAAAACCACATGTACAAACAGACATTACTGTGCCACAAATAAGATCTGTAGCTCGAACAAATATTTACGTTCAGAAATTGAACCAGTGACCGCGTCATTTGTTATTTTCATGGTCTTCTCAATCATGTTAAACTGTTATGAAGTACCCACGATGGCAAACAACAATCCTTCAAAAACTACAGTGTCTTGTTTACTAAGGAAAAGTCCAACTATCAAGCAATTACGGAAATTTTGGCGCCGAGAAATTAGTGACAAAAATCACCCTAGAAAATACCCAATTCCTTTCTCGTTGCCGAACCCGAGGCCTTCACAAAAACAAGAAATTCGTGGACACCAATTCCGAGACCAACAAATTACACACTTAACACTTGATCGACCTTTGGATTTTTGTAGCAGCACATAATAATATAATCATTGAAAACGATAACTATAGTACCCACAATTTCTTTAGAAATATTTAGTATCAGAAAAATTTAAACTGATGTTACAACATTGTGAAAATTCACATAATTTCGTTTAAATTATAGTAGTATACCTAGGTATTTACAGATTTTTACAATATTATTTTAAACATAATAAGCGCTTACCTATATTATTGTAATCAAGGCCAACACATTGACGGCATATATATATTTTTATGGCCAGATAACCACATTCTCGAACAAAAAAAACATTGTTCATAAAACTGTTATTTCAGTGTTACTACTTACTACTAGTTCTATTATTACGATTTTCGACACGATTACGATACGTTAAAAAATTATTTAAAACACTTCACATTTACAAAATATCTCACTATTTGTATAACCTTGTAAGAATTCAAAGTTTAAAACCTGACTAGGTACTATGATTGCCTCTAATCTAGCGGTTCTAGTATACGATTACTGAAGACCAACTTGTTGGTCTGATCATAGTACAAATAGAATAGTCTAATCCCCAAATCTATATACCTAACTCGAACTTGACCGGTTTAGTGCGAGTCACTCTCGCGCGCCGAGCTCAAAGGTTTTCGCCACAACGACCTGTCGCTACAACGTCATTCGAAACTACGTACGGGACCCCTATCAGGTATTATGGCAAAGAATATTATGAAAAAAATGTCAAATATAATGTTTAACAAACAAATTTATGCGATCGGAGTTTTTTGGTGATTCCAAAAAAGTGTTCTAGTTAGAAAAATCGTTTCATTTTTTCTATAATATTTACATAAACATGACGTTTCAACTAGAATTATTTCAAATTTTTTTCATCACTAACTTTGGAGCTAAGGGGGGAATGGTACTTTTTTTATGTGTTTAATCCTAACTCAAAAAGTTTGGGACGTAAAAATGCGGAAACACACAACAGCACCATTCTTATTAGTGATCAGTATCAGCAGTCTTTAAAACCACTTCTAATTTCATGTTATGTAAATAATACTAATAATAATATAACACTGCGACAGACGGACAGAGCGAGAACATAAGGGACATAAGGATTCCTTTTGTACCTTTTAGGTACAGAGCCCTAAAAATGTATCCAGAATCCATTTTCTCCTTGGTCTTACCAACTTGTCAGTAGCTGGATCAATTCGGCTAATTAACTTAATATTTAAATTCCGACCGAGGTGCATACGTGAAAAATTGGGAAAAAAAAACTGTTTACGGGAATCGAACTCCACATCATCATTATCATCATCATTTCAGCCTATTGAAGTCCACTGCTGGACGTAGGCCTCTCCTAACACTGAACTCCACGTGGGCGACAAATTCGATCGACCACGCGAGAGACAAATTCGATTTTCGGAACAAGTAGCTGAAACACAGAGTGCAATGGACGGGGGTTCAAGTCCTCTCGCAGGAAGAAATTTTTAAATAAATATATACATACCTAGGTATTATGAAATTCAAAGTCCTGACTGACTGAGCTAAATATCAACGCACAGCCTAAACCGCTAATCCTAGAGACAACAAAATTAGGGGGTGTGTTCTTTGAGATGTGGAGGTAGATAACCACTAAGAAGGGATTTCTCAAAATTTCAAAATTCATAAGAGTTACTTTGTAACTTAGATGAATAAACGAGATTTCATTTGTTAATTGGGTTTTTTGATGTTTGAAAAACCTACCCTGAGGGATGAGATAGGATGACTAAAATCGATAATATATGGATGTCATTTTAAACGTTGTCAGGGACACTGATTACGAAAATCAATCTCTATAGTGGGGTGATACCTGACATTTCAAGATTTGCATTTAAAACAAAGTACCTACTTAAATAATCTGTGTTAATATCGAAATCAACATGGACGAAGTCGCGGGCAAAAGCTAGTGTTTAACCTATTTAAAACATAAATAAGATATAATAAAATACTGTTAAGTAAGCAATTAATTCAAAAATGTCGAGACAATTACCTATAGACCTGGTATATTTTTTAAAGACAATACCCGCACCCCTTTAACTTGAGGTACTTTACAAACATACAATTAACGGACACTACATACATCCAGACTCGAAACAAATATATATATATATTTGTATACAAATATTCGTCTCGTGTGGGAATCGAACCCACTACACTTGGCACGCACGGAAATGTGATCACCTTAATTGCTACGCCATCGTGACAGTTAAATGACATGACCTGTTCTGTAAAGACCTATTGTCACCGTTTTCCGCCGAGCAGTCACCTCTACATAAAACATAGACTTTATATTGTAATAATAGTGACAGCAATTACCCTCAAATTCTTAAATAGAATACAGGCCACTATCTACCACAGAATTTGTTTCTAGAACATCAATAGGTGTAATCAATTGACCTACTAGTTCCTATTATATTGCGGTATTCAATAAACTATCACTTCCTTTGATAATTTGGTAGGTAGGTACTGGACTTTACAAGATACAAACATTATGTTTAGTACAACAAAAAAATTCTTTACAGCAGGATGTGAGGCACTTAGATTAAAAAAAGCACTTAATGAGTCATTATAATAACAATTATTATTAAAAGTTCGTAATGCTTTCCAGACAACCCACTGAACGGATGGTAATTAAATTTGACATTGTAGCCCAGGACATGGAGAAAGCCATAAAATATGATTATTATTGAATTAAATTAAATACGGCGGGGTACGGCAATAGACAGGCGGAAATGGAAAGCTATGGCTTCCCCATAGCCTTAGTTAAGCAGTGGGATAGGGGGACTGAATAAAAACTAAATTAAATGCGGGCAGCGGAGAAGAAATTAGTTATGTTCAGGTATTATAACAAACAGTAAAAATAAGGTAAAGTGAAGATAGGAAATATGTACATAAAATAGATAGGTACATTATATAATAGGAAACTTCTTCTTTGAAACTGATAATACCTAACTGACTTTTTGTTCTCTTTTAATTTAGTTAAGCTAGTTTTTTTCTCTCTCTTAATTATCACTTTGTCAAAAAGCTGGTTCTTGTCAAAATGGTAACTATTAGGCACACACTAACGGGGCGGACTTAAGTTGTAATGTATGAAATATATCGAAGGTGTCATACAGAGCCGTCGCGCTCGGCGCGCCGCTGGTGTCTGTGTTCAATGTTTTATGTCGTGGCGCCGGCGTCACGTTGCCGTTCCGCCCCGTTAGCTGTGTGGCCAAAGCTTTATAGTTTGATTGTTGGCAACCAAATTCATGATGCATTCCTGCCAATCTTAACATTGTATCTAATGGAAGGATATTTTAAGTTTTGAACTCTGTAATTGATGATAAATCTTATTGATATCTGTGGACATATTATGTGATTATTATATTATTATAAAAAATTTAAAGTAATAAATGTGAGAGTTTGTTTGCCCTTTTTCATGTGGTTAAAAATATAATAATTAACATGACATTTTGCATAGATATAGGCATAAATTGACATAAACAAAATCCTACCCTTTATCAAGAGACCTAAGAGGCACATTAGTATCTATTTCATGAAAACAATAATACCTAAGTCTCCATAATTATGTAATATAATTCCAGAACCTTGAATGCAAACAAGACAAGATTATTGAATGACCAGTCATATTACTGATGCTAAAAATAGTGCAGCAAAACAATGATATATTCTAATCAAGATAATATACATGACATAACAATCACTTATATTTACTTACCAATAAAATATATTTTCAAAAATATATTTTCCCACCAAATAGGGTTATTAAAAAATAATAATTAAAAATACTAAGTTTAATTCCTTGTTCCCAGAGCCATTATTGTAAATGGAAGTTGTACTTTAAGGAAATAGAGAAAAGGTAAAAGAAGATATTAAAACTAAATTTAAGTAAAGATTTCTTGATGGCTTGCATAATAATTGACTAAAATTTTATGTATTTTCTGTTTTCTTTTAATGTATACTAAACTTGTACTTTAAACTGGTTACCTTGAAGCCACAACCAAACTGTTTTGTGGAACAGTTTCATTAGCTCATATTATTAATGCCATGTACCATAAAGAACATAGGTAATTAATATGTTATATTATTTATAATATCACTTATAATTTGTTACAAAAGTGGTCGCATAATTATTGTCATCACTTTATGGTGTGAACACAATGTATGTAATTTTTTGTCAATGGAACCTGGGCATTATGCCAAAGTAAGGTCATTTAGATTATTTATTTAGGAACACACATGTGAGGGCAAACATTAGGTCACAAGACATTTTCTAAAATTGAATCTATTTGTTTTTAATTTGTATATTACAAAAAAAATGCATTATTATAATGATACATATACTTATGTCAAGTGACCAGCTCCTGATTAAATGAGCATAATTACACTATCTACATATATGTACTACTTTGTTTACATTATAACTGGACTTAGTTCCTTGAACAATAAATACTTTAATTCAATTACTAGTCTGCTATAGTTTGAGACTTATTTCTAATAATAGTGTAGTTATTGTTATTGAATAGTTTCGAGAAGGTACCTTACATATGTTATCAAGTAAATGTCGTAAGTTGCGACGCACAAACATCGTATCCTTTGTCGAACGTGGATGACGCACAAGCAAGCCTACCCTGTCAAATACACTAATAGTTGTGTAATACACAATGAGCACCGGTTCCACTCACCTTCCACCCTGAATATCTTGGACTTGATGGCGAATATAGTGTCCGTAGGTAACACGGTCATTTCAAAAGCAGTTCCAGTGAGGGTCTCCACAAGAACCTCCATCGTAGGCTGACTAGGTCCTTCATCTGTATATCCTTTAGATCTATTCGACAGTCTCTCTGGGCATCCATGTTGTGACATTTCACACGCGGTTCACAAAAATTTACTATCTGCACAACATCGCAATTCAAAGAAATGTTTTCACAAAATGTTAAATATGACACGGAGCACTCAGAACAACCACACGACGACGGAGTTATCTTAAATTGACTTTTACGGCCGAACGATTAACATATTTGATATGATAGTTTGAATTACGGGATACGGAAAAACAAGTGAATTTTTTACTAAGCTATTATTATTTTGCAACAAAAATAATATGTATTACAGTGAAATAAATTCTTCGTGACAGACGATTATTTTTTTTCTGTTGGTGTTGATTGACGGTGAATGGAACGAGCGAGTGAGTCAGTTGATCATTCGGAACGTGGAACTTTAGATTGGCTATGAAATAATTCATATTTTTTTTCTGTTTACTTTTACTTTTAATTTAATTTTATATTCATTCATCCAGGCTTAAAATATTTGATAAAAATAGTAACACATTTATATAAAAGAGTAATAATGTTTTTCATGGAGTCACAAAAAATATTTAAGATATTCCAAAATTAATGTAAGAATTAGTAAAAAGCACAGATTGATTTTTTCATAAATTGTTATTCTTATAATGAATCCAAGGAACGTATATCTTCTAACTAGGAATGAATCATGTATGGCTAAGTAGAGTGATGACTAAGTAAGATTGTGTATGGAAAGCACACCGGGCAAATGGTCTCCAGAGGTTTGCTGGCTGTGAAAAACAGTGTGGAGACAATTTACCCGATATGCAATTCCATGAATAATAATAATAATATAATTCTATGATACATTAAAAAAATGCAAGACATGGATATAAAACATCTGTATTACATTCACCTGTTTGCCACCGCCGTGGTATAAAAAAATTAATACTTATTTTTGGAAAATATGTGTAAGATAGTGCTTATTAATTCTATGGTGTAAATACAGTAAATTCAAGAAAACTGTTTCTAACAAAAAACATGACTTATTATACCAAAGACAAGAAAAAACAATTTTCACTTTTTGTTTGTATATGGCAACAATTATATTTACAGCTGAATGAAAGGAAATCGTTCAATGTCATCGAGCCGGTCATTTGTCTATGCTACAAATTTCTTTTCCATCGTTCTTCGTTCAACAATTCGGAGGTTAGAAACATGGTGCGTAAACTTTTTACAAATAAATATTCGAAAAACTTATGAATCATTTTAAAATACTATACAAATAATGTAACAAGTGATATAAAGAAGTAGTTGTGTAATTATAAATCTTTCGAGTCTTTGTGTACGCCTAAAATCTACGCGTCACCGTGGTCGAGTCGAGCATGTGGCCTGAGAAACGTCCAATTTCTGTTTTCAGACTCGTAAACGCCGTAATGGAGGACGCGCCAAGCACGGCCGTGGCCACGTTAAGGCTGTAAGATGCACCAACTGCGCGCGATGTGTGCCAAAGGACAAGGCGATCAAAAAGTTTGTGATTAGGAATATCGTTGAAGCGGCCGCCGTCAGAGATATCAATGAAGCCTCCGTTTATGCATGTAAGTCTCAATAAACGTGATTACCAGAATAATTTACGTTTAGTTTACAAAGGAGTTCAATTAGAATGCACAAAACAAAGCTTTTGGTGTGAAAATCAACTAGACAAATTTATTTATAACCTAAAGCTCATATACACTGCAAATTAAGAATGCCACTTTTCGTTTTGTCTTACTCGTAGAGAAATTTCATTTGTAATTTTATTCACACTTAAAACTCATGAATGGATCAAAACTCTTTAGTTGTACTTTTAATAATAAATAAAATAAATAACAATAGTTTAACACATTGAACGCCAGACTGCAGACACAATGGAAATTTAATTGTTTGTCGCACACCGGTGTTTCGGACACAGTTGTTAACTGGAACCTGCTATTTACACCAATTAAATCAAGCTTACTGTGGGAAGTATACGGAAAGTATCTTAGCCGATAGTAGGTATATTATAGTTCAATGACCACAGAGCTATCAGATTTTTTTTTATTGTTGATAGATGTCTGAAACTCCGAAATGATATAAAGAAAAGAAAGAAAGAAACAAATATATATTTATATATATCTTTAAACTGTTTACATATTGTAAACCAGTATACTCAGATGTTAAATGTAATTATTGTCCACAGCATTCCAGCTCCCCAAGCTGTATGCCAAGCTCCACTACTGCGTGTCATGCGCAATTCACAGCAAAGTAGTGCGCAACAGGTCTAAGAAGGACAGGAGGATCCGTACGCCACCCAAGAGCACCTTCCCGAGGGACATGCAGCGTCCACAGAATGTGCAGAGGAAGTAAAGTGATCATCATTAAAATGTAAAACACATTTGTCTGGCTTTATTTTTCGTACAATATACCTTCCATTAAACAAAAGATTTTTTTAACTAGAACACAATTTCACTTTGTTCATCCAAACTCCCTATACAAAAAAAAAACATTCAATTTGGTGTAGGTCCAGTCTAGAAAACGAAGATATGGTTTTTCTATAAATACACATGATAAAAAAAAAACAAAATCACCTTTTTTTTATTTCTGAAGATCTGATTGTCAAATCTGTGGTTAAACCAGGTGGTGAATTTTACGTAACGTATGACATAAACATCACGCTTTATTCCCCGAACGAGTAGGTTGAGGTGCATCAGATATCCACAGTCCAGCTATGTTTGGTCCCATGTAGTAATAGGGGGCGAGCCTATTGTCATCAACTAGGCCAGACTACTTTTTTGTGCGCTCTGGAAAATTTAATGATAGAAGTAAAACCCAATACTTACCATTTTTGTCCGACCCGTGAATTCGTGAACACGAGACCTTGCGCGCAGCATTAGTAAACGGTAAACACTTTCTCCCACTGCGCCATCGAAGCGCCCGGATAGAATCTGAGACCTCAGTAACATCAGTCGGCAACCGTCTGGGCCGGATTTAGAGGTGTGGCGGCCCTGCTCTGGGGCAACGACGACGGAGTGGAGGCCGGAAAGAAATCCTCGATGGTGACCGAGCCAGTGTCAGCCATACGCACATCCTTGGTGCGATGCGCGTCCTAGAACGGGCCAGCTACACCTTGCACATCCCTGGTGGAAACCCAGACGTGTATGCCTTGATCTAATAGTTGAGTCAAGTGGTATTTTCTATATAGAGGCAAGAAATAATAAAAAAACATTTACAATTCAAATTATTGTTTTTAATCTGTAGGGCATGAAACCATTGATTTTGCGAGAACTAATTTTGTAAACCAAATTACATCTAACATCTAAATAAAATACACACAATACTGTTAGTTTTTTGTTGTCGGTTGCAAATGATAAAGGTGTTGAATATTTATGAATTAAAAAAAATCAATATCAAGTCAATTTGGTAACACTCATCAACTTATTTAACAATCCTTAAAATATGCCACAATACACCTTGTATAGTTTTTTATAGAGCTAAATAAGTTTATACATCATAACTGATCAATTCCAATCAGGTTACTTTATGGACCAAGATCCCAGAGCTCCCAGACGTTACTCATGTTCTGAGAAACCAAATGTAGACGAGAAAGTAGTATTAGTATGTAGGTACCATGAACGTACGCATACTCGCTAACCTGTGCCGACGGCCAATTTTTAGATATCCGGTACGTAAAATTGTTACCAACTTTACTTATTTTCCGAGTGCTCATTTTTATTTAAGTTATACCTACAGATTAATGTTAGATAGATCTTTAAAAAATATTATGAGTTTGCCAAAATATTTTTTTATTTAGGGATCCGTTTGCGAAATCTTAAGCCCGAAAGGATATTTGAGTGTTTTTTTCGAACTTTGAAGGGTCTGGCTGATAAACCGCCCCTTGGATGTGTCTGGGAGTTTGGGTATTGATTATTATCATTATTCTGTATAACTTAAATAAAAATCAGCATTCAGAAAATAAGAAAAGTTCGTAATCATTTTACGTGCCTACATTTAGTATCGGATATCTAAAAATTGGCCGTCGGCAGGGCACAGGTTAGCGAGTATGCGTACGTTCATGGTACATACTAACACTACCTTCTCTTCGGTACATTTGGTTTCTCAGAACATGAGTAACGTCTGGGAGCTCTGGGATCTCACTCTATTAGGCAAATTGGTTTAAAACAAACTACATTTATTTATTAAACATGTTAAAGAGCCTGTTTCACTAGTGACAAATAAAAAAAAATTTACACATGAGTCCTGACAATGTTTTGCGAATGTGAAAAAGTATACATAAGGGTAGGACCCTTTCACACTTAGGATATGTTAGCTTAACGTCAACACATTGCTGACACAACACTCGATTTTTTCGCAACATTAAAAGCTAATATATCACAACAACAGCATTTTAACTATGTTTAAAGCAGGCTTCAATAAACGTCAGTATGCCCAATGACATCCGCTGCTGGACATAGGCCTTACCCAATTTCTGTCATAGTGAGCGATTTACTATGTGCCACCCATAACCATTTTTTAGGTCACCATACCTGGTGGGCGGCAGTCCGCCAGTGCGCTTTCCAATATGTGACCGCAATTATGTAATATTTATCAGTGAAACAGGCCCTGACTATGAACCTAGACAAAAAGCTATAGTTATTAAGATGCACTTAATTTCATTTTAATTTGAACATTATGGACCCTTAATTTTATAGATGGTCTGTGGTAGCTTAGACATGATAGGCTTGTCTACACCCTCCAGAGCTTGCTTCAAGTTCTTCTCAAATACCTTTTTAGCATCACAAAAACCTTGTTTAGTTTTACCAAAAGAGTTAGGCCCTGCTGAAGTTGGTGTTTCCCTAAAACAAAAGGTAACAAAACTTAAGATTATTGCATGTTAAATGTTTAGTTAGTAGAAAATATTTTACTTCTTTAATATATTTTTATTATTACCTTTTACAATATGTAGGTATTGTAAAAACTATGTGAGTGAGAAGAATAATACTGTTGTTGGAAATCAAGCAAATAAGGTATGTAAATACCCCTGCATGATAGCATAAATTTATTTATTATTATAATTTCATTTATATATTTCTAATAATTAAGATTCTCACCTCCCAATATTCCTCATTCTCATGCGTGCTTCAGCAGGCATCTCTTCAGGCTCATCATCATCATCAGCGTTGAACACTGACGCTACTGTTGGTTTGGGAGCCGCCTTGGTTGTGCTACCCAGATTCATTTTGATAGGCGCTTTTGTTTTATTGAAGTCAATCGAGATTTTGGTGATGCGGGGTGGTGGTGGAGGGGCTGGCACATCTTCGGTATCTTCCCAGTCATCTGATCTATGTTTTTTAGCTACAGAAACAAGAATTACAGAAATGATATATAAAAAACCGTGACAAATAGCAATTTCACAGGTAGTTTGTCTCTACTGATTGGTAGACAAACTACCTGTGAAACTGCATGCCTTTAGGCAGATTGAATAGAGACCAATGTAGAATAAGACCAATAAATATTAAGATATCTGAATTACTCATTTTCGCAACAAATGAGTTTGAATTTTGTATTCCCAAAATAAGCCTAACACAGCTTAGGTCATGATTATGGCTCTGTAGGTATAAACTATTGAACCTAAACTTCTCCCAGAGATAGCTTTAGTAGTATAAATTTAGTAGTAATGAACTATGGGTGCTGACTGTTTAAATTCAGTTGACATGAACTACCACAGACAGCTAGTAGCACAAATTGTTGTAGTAGCGCTTCGGGAAAGGAATCTTCTAAGATTAAAAACTAAAATGAATATTTATTATATTGACCAGTTTGCATTTGATTTTGAATTAAGATAAATGTTTATCATGTATTATTTTGCTGATCTAATGACTATAGTATTGAATTAAGTAGATCATGCCAGTATATTATTAGGTATACCTTCACGATTCCTTTCTCTGCTCTTTGTAGACCTGTCAGGAGGGTAATCCCGCCTTTTGCCTGGAGACCATCTTCGCGGGGAACGTGACCGCGACCTCCTGCGCTCCCGGCTCAGCCTCTCCTGCGGCCTAGAATCATCGCGCGTGGATCGAGACGACCCTGCCAATGCGAAAACACTGGCAAAGATAAATAAAAATACATATTTCAGTATACTAATACTAAACTTTGTAAACTAGCCACTTATTACTCAAACTGATCTGTTCTGTGAAAGATTTATATTACGGACAAGAAAAACATTTAAATTAGCCCTAAATTACGCTAGGCTAGCAATTGGGGCACCGTGGTACTATTTAGTAGGATGTTAATGTTTACTTCATGACATTCTAATACCTTTGTCGTAGTTGTGGTAGCGGCCACTCATCGTCCTTTATATTTAAGAATGTTTTTAATTAGAAAATCTTGACAACAATAATAGAAATGTTTTTTTCATTAGTAAAATTCCTCAGCAAGCAAGAAGTCAACTGTCAAAGTGTCAATGTCAAACCACAGATAATTTTTTTATACACGTAGACAAGATCACAAGGAATTACACTATTAGTAAGTAGCCAAGGAACTTAAATACCTTAGGCTCGCCAAAAAATGAGCCAGCGACCACAACTATCAGTGCGGTGGTGGCCAGCGGCGTCAGCCTCTTTACAGATTTTTTCACACACTTTGTACGGATTGGCCAGTCGCCGCCAGCACAACACAACAGTGCTGAGAGTGTATGAGATATCTGTAAAGTGGCTGTCGCAGGCCACTGGTGGTTGTGGTCAGTGGCCCATCTCCGCCGAGCCGTAACTAGCAAGTTCCTTACTATAAGTAGCTTGTCAAACTCGAGCCTGTATTAGAATGGTAATATACTATAAATATCTGTGCAAAATCAAAACGCAGCGCAGCGATTATACTAGCGGTAGCGCAGGGATCCTCCTATGGGTCCTAGGTCTATGAATTATACTCAATGATCTATGCTCTTGCAAAAATATTAATACTGTGTATACATCGGCCCACCCAAGACATGCCATGCTATCGAAGGATATTCGTCGTTGGTTATCGCACGCTCGTTGACCTTCGAGCACCATACGTCCAAAATGGTCCAAATATATTTTAGTGGTTGAGCAAAAGATCGTTGAAACTTGATTGAACTTGAACTTGACGGCTACGAAATAATTTTAATTGATGGTTGAACCCAGCTTATACGAATTTTCTTAGTTATAAAAACTGAAAGGTTCCAGCGATCATTCCTCCCACGTACGTGCAGGCTCTGGGGTGAACTTCCTCTCTGGAAACAGCGGTGTTTCCAGAGCGCTATGACATGTCCTTCTTCAAACGAGGTTTAAAGAGAGCTGTTCTCTAAAGGTAGGCAGCGGCTTGGCTGTGCCCCTGACATTGCCAACGTCCATGAGCGGCGGTAACCACGTCTTACCATCAGGTGGGCCGCTTGCTCGTCTTCCACTTCTGGCAATAAAAAAAAAATTTGATGTAAAATGATTAAATTAATTGCTCAGCGTTCTTCAGTTCTTGACTGAAGACTGAACACAAAACGGTTTTAAGTTCGTTGTCGCAACGCACACTCGCTGCGCCCTATCGCCAGTGCGCAACGCCAGTGCGCAACGCTAGTGCGCAACGCCAGTGCGCAACGCCCACAACTACAAATATGATTATTGATTTATTACATCCACGTCACAGTGCCTAGGACTGCCCTGTGCCAGGGTGCTTCAAGAAAATAGGGAAAATAAGTACATTCATACCAGATTAAAATTGACTACGGACAAACATTCACAGTTTGACAGCATTTTGACAATTTGACAGCTATGCCATTGCTAATGAAAAGCACTAATTCATTCAAAGAGAATCTATTTTATTTTTTATTATTTTTTGTGGCGGGTTCATTTCTCGGTTATTTTTTGAGATATATCTTTGATAATATGCTTAAAGATGATATTTATTCGACGGACCCAACGTATCTCAAAGCTTATTCATAAATCTTTGTTAAAAAACCGTCGATATATCTCGAACTCCGCTCGCATAACTTCTATGAAAGAAAAAGTAAAAGAAGGGCCTGGTTTAAAGGAATTCATTCGTAATAACTCGGAGCCAATATCCACAGAACGTCCTCACATACCCTATTTGCTTGAAAAAGTTCAACTAAAGACAAAACGGAAAGTTTTCTTCGACGTGTATGGATGCCAAATGAATTTGAATGATACCGATATTGTGTGGTCTATTTTGAAGAAAGAAGGGTTTGAAAAGACAGAAGTGGAAGAAGATGCTGATATATTCCTGGTGATGACGTGTGCTATTAGGGAAGGTGCTGAGACAAAGATATGGCATCGTTTGGACCACTTGAGGGGATATAAAAGACGCGCTAAAGGCCGGGCAGTTAAAATAGGTATTTTAGGCTGTATGGCAGAGAGGCTTAAGGAGAAATTAATTGAGAAGGAAAAAGCAGTTGATATAGGTGAGTTGTATGAATGCTGAGAGTGAAAGATATGAAATTAAAAAGGCCTTGATTCTTTAACTTATTTGGATATCTGGAGTAGTATAAAATAAAGTTGCTCTCCGTATCTGCCTGTCTGTATATCCGCTTCATAATTACAACCTATAAAGTCCTACTTCTGGGCATGGATCTCCTCCATTGCGTTTTGGACATTGTGGATGGAATTTAGGCTACTGTACCACGCTGGCCAGACAGGTTGCTATAGGGTTTTGTTTGAATTTTCCTTTTCTCACAGAGTTTATATGCTTTATACGACACCCACAGGTTGAAATGGGGTAGTGATGATATTACATATTCTTAATCGATCACTACATGGACTATATATCCGCTTACTCCTCGTAAAATACTGAATCAATTTGGAAGTCCCTACCACCATCTGTTAAATAATTATGGAATTTATCTATGATATAAAATTCTATAGAATGTTTCTATATTTTAATGACAGCTGGGTAGCTATGGGCAGAAGCTAATATACAATAATGTTATGTTATTTCATATCATGGAATAGTTATGTTTCAAGCTAAATACATTTATTCAATAAAATATTTACACATAACTTAATAATTATACACAACAAACTTATTTAAAAAAAAAGGACCAGATACTCCATTTACAGGAAATTCCTATTAATAGAAAGAAATTAATAGAAATCTGACTGGGATCAGATTCCTGAGGAAACATAACCCAAAAGGCTAGCCACATTACCATGTTGGATAGCAAGGCTAATACGTTGCCACAGGTAGAGGCCAGCACTTGGGTCATGTAAAATTTCAGAAACACACAAATTCCACGATAAAATTTGTGAGCATTTGGCCCCCAAGGTCCAAGAGTTTCAACCCCAAAAGGCTCAAAGATGTAAGTCTCACCAAGACACATATTTACGCCACTTGAGGCACTCTGCAGAATGAAGCAAGCTTATATTGAGATAGAAAAATATATATAAGTATCTGATTATACACCTAATAGATAATATTGTACCTAAGTTTTAGTTTCCCTGTTACAGTGGCTGGCCCAGACAGTTACAGAGACTTGCCCAGACTGCTTGCACTTACAGAGAGTGGTCAGACAGCTGTCAATGTTCTCCTGTCGTTAGATGAGACCTACGCTGATGTGGTGCCTGTCAGATTGAACCAGGATAGTGTGTCTGCATTTATGTGAGTTAATTGCTGATTTTCTTGATATATAGATAAAGTTTAAAGAGAAATAGGCAGTTAAAGTTTTATAGCAATTTTAAGTTAATCTGCCAGAATCCCAATAATTTTTAAAAATTTCTTGCATTCTCTAAATCTGTCAATATGCAAAAAAATGTTTCTGCCAACGCCTCCCGAACGTCACCAATGTATCCATGGGATGTTATCGGCCACTTCGAGAAACATTGGCATACATCCTGCTACATAAAGCTCTTTTTTCCTTAGCTCCATAATGCGTGGTTGCGACAACATGTGCACGTACTGCATAGTCCCATTTACGCGAGGTCGCGAACGCTCTCGCCCCGTCGCCTCCATAGTAGACGAGGTACGCCAGCTTGCTGACCAGGGTGTCAAGGAAGTAACCTTGTTGGGACAAAATGTTAACAGTTACAGGGATGTGTCGCAGACTACGGACAATTTAGATACTCACGTGGCTAAAGGTATGATATTACTAAACTATACTTTCGATCATACATATCATTCACATCCTACTACTATTTTAAATGCGAAAGTTATTATGGATGGATGTTTTGTTAATCAATTACACCTGAATGGGTGAAGGATCTGAATAAAATTGGCAAACAGAGAGATTATAGTCTGAAATAGAATCAAAACCATGTTGAATAGAAATTGACGGTTCCAGTAAATTTTTACAAAAGAAGAGATTGAAAGTAATGAAAGGTGCTGTGGTCATGAGGTATTTAATAAATTTATGAATATTCATTGGATGGTATATTTTAGGTAATAAATAAACTTTTAAATTGCCCAACTTTCAACTGCCAGTGGTTACTTTAATATGCAATTACACAATGACGTTATACTGTTTTATTTTTCAGGATTCAAGACCGTATATAAAACTAAAAAGGGAGGGATGAGGTTTGCCGATCTTCTAGACAAAGTGTCAGCCGTAGATCCTGAAATGAGGATCAGGTTCACAGCTGCACATCCTAAAGATTTCCCTGATGAGGTAAGGCTCGAGTCTTATTGTGAACTGGCAGATATGTTTTTATTTAATAACTACCAACAAACTACACTGGCAGAAATAATTGCTTTACATTATTTTATAAAACTGTGTTTTATAGGGAAATTTTCAAGTATCAAGATTTATGTACCATAAAATCCCAAACGGAGTTCCAAAACAAACAACAAAAATCCAAGTCTTGTTTAGAAGTTGTACATGTCTATTACGCTTATGCTTTGATGAATGTTTTTTCCTATAATATATATAGCCTACAATCTATCTTATAAACTATCTATTTTTGAATCAAGTGAATGAAGCCACAGACAGAAACTACTCGACAAATAAATTGTCATGTAAATTCAGGTGCTGCAAGTGATATCGGAGCGGCCGAACATCTGCAAGCTACTCCACCTGCCGGCACAGTCGGGCTCCAGCACCGTCCTAGAGCGCATGCGCCGCGGGTACTCTCGGGCCGCCTACCTGCAGCTCGTGCAACATGTCATGACTATACCGGGAGGTGAGGAGTACCAAACTATTTGTCACCGAGGAACCTTCAAACACCATGGTCCAATACATATCATGTTTCCATTTGGCGATTAGAAAGTTGTAATGAAAAATGAATAGTTTCCATTTATTTTTATCTAAATTTAAAATATAATATATTTCAAAATATGCTCCTTGTTTCAAAAACGAGGGTGGTGTTTGTAGTTCTTTATGTTTACAATATATTGTTGTTGTCTTCTAGTGGGTCTATCAACAGATATGATTTGTGGTTTCTGCGGTGAGACTGATGAAGAGTTTGAGGAGACAATATCTTTGATGGAGATTGTGGACTACAATATAGCGTTCTTGTTTCCTTACAGTATGAGAGAGGTAAGATATATTTAATATTATCATTTATATACCTAATACGTATAGAATAGAACAGAGGTCGTGCGGGATGCAGCCCGTCGTTATTTATTTGCCCACAGCTCGGCTCCTATTGGCTGTAGCGTTATTGTCATATAACCTTCCTCGAAAAATGGGCTATCCAACACTAAAAGAATTTTTCGATCGGACCAGTAGTTCCTGAGATCCCGCCGTTCAACCAATAGTAGTAAAATAGACGATGGTGAAAACATCTAAAAGACAGACTGTTTCATATTAGTCTAAGGTTAATCGAATAAATACGATGTTTTATTTTAAACAGAAAACAACAGCATATCGCCGATACAAAGATGATGTCCCAGAACACATTAAGAAGCATAGACACAATCGAATGATTGATATATACAAGAGAAAATGTCAGTTATTAAATGAAGCAGAAATTGGGAACACTCACCTAGTGCTTATCGAAGGTGTTGCCAAGAAATCAGGTAAAATTATGGGCAGAAACGAGTTATATTTGAGGGTAGTGTTTGAACAAGCGGAGATTCTGACTGAAGATGGAGGTAAAAGGCAGGCTAAACCGGGGGATTATGTAGCTGTGAAGATCGTAGGAGCGAGATCGGCAACATTGTTCGGGTTACCATTGTATCATACCAGTTTATCTGAGTTTTACAGATGTAATCAGTGGGGAAAGAAACATGCAGTAAATTATTAATAATAATAAATATATAAGCGGAGCTCGAGATGTCGACGAGCCCCCATATTTATTTTATATTTTTAAATAAGTATATTTTTTTATTGTAGGTATATATATTTAAAAATGTAACTTGTTTTTGAGAACGTCATTTTAAACAAAAATATTATATATATTTATTCAAGTAATTATAAAGTCATAGGTGTTAGTACTCCTTAAAAAAACTGTGTTAGTATTATGTACTTTTAAACTATTACACTAGCTTAGCCGCTTCGTCAATCACCGCAGTACCATTCCATGAGAAATAGCACTGCAGTGATTCACATCTAGTCAACTTTCAATCATATTTTTCAATAAGAATTATTGTGTAAAAAACGTATTTCTGGGTAAAAAAAATACCATATTTCTCTGAATGTATCTTGTGAAAATGTAGCAATTTTTGCCATAAATAAGTAACCATTAAGCCATTCTGACGCTAACTCAAATACAATTAAACATTAGTTAAGAGCAGCCTGTAGTCTCTGCTGGACTTACGACCTCTACAATATAGCGCCACTGAGTATAGTAGTAAAAAAATGTTCAGATCAGTGTATGGAAAAATCTAGTCTAAAACGAAATATTTATGGAGTATAAACAATTAAATGTGTGTCAAAACAATTTAATGTATGGTAGCATATAAGAGTACATTATGTTATGCATGTTTAGCGCCTAAAAACTGCTTATGCAGTTTGGCGATAAAAATATTGTAAAACTTCTTAAATGTTTTGAATAAATATCTAAACAAATAAAAAATGATTTGCCGGTAGTCTCATTCAGCACTTGCGAGCCACCCTGCAATATGATTTACTTTGGTCGACAGTTGCCCATCTTGTCACCCCAAGATGGGCAACTGTATACCTATATCAATTAACACTTCACTGCTAGGCAAGGGTCCTTTCATCTATTTTGGGAGCTGAGAGGGTTTACGCCATAAACCACACGTTGGCCTAATGCGGTTGCTTAGCCATAACCGTAGAATTACTTCTCATATCCATTAAAATCAAAATAATCCAGGATATTAACACTGAACCTTTAGTCGTCACACTTCAAAAGTGCATATTTATTAGAATCAATCAATCAGTACAAAGTTATCAATCAAATACAATGCAACACAATAAATATAATTACAATAGAGAGACTTAACACTTTGTGACTTTTATTTCTACATAAAATAAGGCTCATTTTAGAATACATTTAGTTTACAATTAAATACAATTTATAAATGGTTAGCATACCAGATTAGAAGTCAGTTTTTAATAAGCAAGTCACAGTATTGCATGCCAGATGAATGCAAGAAGTTGATGTAGACATTTGAAACATTGAAACTTAAAGGTTTTGTAAAACTTGCATGTGTTCTTGCATTATTAAAGATGAAGCAAGCAACTTTACCGCTATTATAAAAATAATATAATTTAGTTGGTAGTTTCTGCAATTCAAATTACGAGTAAGTAGTTTATGTGAAACTACTTAAATACCATGATACAAAAATTAATATAATAATAACAGTGTGTGCAGGGCTACAATAAATACTTGCATATTGACATATTTTACACCTTGCAACATCAATTCTACAGACATTTTTATAAAAGTGATGGATTTATGTGAATAACTTTCTGTTTAAAATTTATAGTATACTAGCTATTACTTTCAAGGCTACATGCTAATCTGAACACATTGGGAAAAGAAATTGTTATAGAGGTCAACATTTTGCCATAGTCAATGGAATGGAAAATAAGTCAATACCGAGTCGATAATATATTTGAATAATGCCATTAGGCGTTCAATATTTTTCATAATGGGGAATATGGGGTGTCCCACTATCAAAAAGGAAACGTTTCTATGGAAGTTGATAAATAAAGCGAGTTACAAAAACATTTTCATGTGACTTCACATTAACAATTAAATTGAGTATTAAAACACATTACAATAATAGAAATTAACAAACTTATAATTAATTACAGTACATTGTGATACATGGCATCTTTTAAACCTAATTTAAATTTGTACTTTATAAATGTCATTATTATGTTATTTGTCAGTGTTCGTGATGTTAAGTGACTTAGAGATACATACGCGTCTACTATGCCGCATTCATACTACACTATCATCAATCTTCTCTCGTATCGGAGTTAAAGTAGAGACGGTATGGTGCGGGTAGCATTTTTAATTGAAACGTTTTTTTAATAAAAAAAATTAGATTGGAAGAGGCTTCCAAATTAATTAATTTAAAAATTTGAATGTTCATATTTTTTCAGATACAAATATTTATACTTTATTTACTTTTTTGAATGTATCAAGGTTTGAGGTTGTGCTGCTCTGGGTCGATTGGTATCTTCTGATAAAATGAATGTTTCTGCAACGTTGCTATCAGCGTATCGTCAAAATAATAAGTCGCATATTATATGAATACGCCCGCATAGCAAGAACTTTGGCTTACTCATTTTTTAATACCTACTTTACCAATTTACTTTTAGTTTGTTCATTTAATCCAAATATAGTTAAAAATCTCAATAAGAATAATACGATTGAACACATTTTTTTTGGTAGTTACCTTTGATTCTATTGTATCGAAGTAACCGCCATTTTTTTAAATTTCTACGTATGAGCTAAGCTCACTCAACAACAAACACAATTCCTTTGCGAGTCCTTAGCTTTAGAAAGTTCTGTCATACTAAACTAGAAGCACCCATCTGCCCACCCATGGGTTTCCCGTTCGGCAAAACATTGACTCTTTGCCCAGATATGTTGTCTGAACCATCCGCATGACCTGACAAACTTGGTGACGGCCCCTGTGAACTGCCATACACCTTCGTGCTATACCCTGAGTCGTTGTGAGACTCCCTGTCGGCTTGACTCTGAGTCTCAGCTAAATGGGTATTAATTGCCAACGATTGTAACCGACTGTGAAGCAAACTATGGTCTGGATTCGGTTTCCTGGTCATTCCATGCGGATTTCCCCTAAAATTCGGGTACGTTGGGTCGTAACATAATCGAAAGTCATTCTGGTTAGCAATTTCTACCTCCGTGTTTTGGTCTAAATGTTCGCTGTAACAGTGCGGTATCCTTTCCATTTCTCTCATGATGTGATCCTGCATCATAGCGTCGAAGACTCCAGTCTGATGATGGTATAACGGGTTTCTATTACGACCTTGTATCTGATTCGGAAGCCCCGGCTGGTTGTAATCATATTGGGAACATGGATATTGCGTAACTGGTAAACCATTGTCCACCATATAAGGCATCTGTCGGTTAGGGATATCATGGAAATATGCATCTTTTGGTATCATGGCTCTTAAGTCGTGAGGGTAGGGATTCTGTGTCGTCATTTGTGCGGGCGACGGTGATTTAGAAACTGTTTCAAAGTTAGGCATTGGTAATGTTTGGAGCAAATTTGTATTTCTCATCGGACCTGGCTGCATTGAACTTCTTATTGGGTTATCTTCTTCGTCGCTACTCTCAGAGTTGTTACCGTTATCTTTTGGTGGGTTTTGAAAGGTTTTCCTTGTTGGAAATGGGATAAGATTATGTAAGCTAAAGCGTTTGCTCTTCGGCGGTTTTTCTTTTAGGACCGGGGCAGGTCTCTGAGGTTGTTGTGGCATCTTTAGGATGCCAGGGTTCTGAGTCGTCGAAGGTTCAAAATTTTCGGTGGGCTGCACTTTTCTTGGCAATGATTCTGGAGATATGCTTCTTTGCCTTTCCACTTGTGCCACTAACTCTTGAACAGACTTTCTACGTTCCCTATCTACGTCATCTTTATTTTGATATGTTGCTTGTTTTCTTAGCTTTACATATCCGTCTTGAGATATATCTAGGGACTTATTGTTTCTAACCATAGCTTCACTCATTTCTTTGTCAAGTACCACTTTCTTCCTTATATCATCAGCTGTTCTTTGTAGCACCTGGCTTTTCCATAAAGGCACGTTTTGGTCTTTAGGACTTTTGATATCTTCTTCGAAATCACTGGGTTGTTTGTGACTACTGGTCGGTGATTTAGCATCTGACTGTCGACTAGGAGATGCGTACCTCTTGTTGTAGCTTTCCACCTCCATAGACATTGGTGATTGAGATACGGACATTTTGTTCGCTTTGACGTGAATTTCTGCCGTGACATTCTGTAAATGGTTTTCGGGATGTGGAGGAGGTATTGGTGGTTTAGAATATGGTATTGATAATCTGCTTGGTCCAGCATCTAATTGGTCGCTGCTCTTAGAATTCTTAAGATGATATCTCCGCCTAGGACTAGGTGACTGCCTACTATCCAGGATTTCCGTACTTTTTGATGTTGCTTTGCTGTCGTTCAGGTCTTTGGCATGACTTTCATATTGTTCAGAATTTTTATTGAAGCTCTTTATTATCCTGTGTACTTTATTCCATTCTTCTGTATCAGCATCTAATAACTCTAAACTTCTAGTTCTTTTTAACGGTGGTATATCTAAAGATCCTTTAGGACTGAAGTCTAATTTCTTCACTCTTTCCGACTGTCTGAACAGCATACCTCGCGTTAGCCACTGTTCCAAGTGTTTGTGTCTCTCTTTGCACAAAGCTCTTTCTGCTGCAACAAACCTAGTCAGTTCTGATATCTGTCCTTGTGTCTTCATTTCCAAGTCAGTCACCTTTTGATCTAGCCTCTCGTGTGCTCTGTCAATATGCTTCTTCAAGTCCTTCTTATCTTCATTCAATTTATCTTCCATGTGTTTAAAGAACGGAGCACAATAACACGTGTAACCTGCACCTATCGGCCCTTTTTTTATATTCCCGGCCAAATCTAAATAGTACTGCTCGCCTTTTTTAAGAGGTTCGGTGGGTAGCGAGCTTAGTTTTGGTTTGGGGAAGAATTTTGGATCTGGATAGTAGTGACAGCCATACGGTGACCACTGGACTTGCGGTGGAGCCTCAAAGTGCACATTCTTTTTTGTTTTATTCTTATCTTTTTCTTTTCCCTTCTCTTTCTTTTTGCCTTCGTCAGGTTCATCTTTCCCTCGATCTTTGCTTTTGTCTCTATGTTTCTTTTTGGGTTGTTTTGCAACAGGAGTATTTAGTATATTGATGATTTCTTCGAGACCCTTTCTAGTGGCGATGTCTCTTGCCGTTTCACCTTGGTGGTTACGTATGGACTTGTCACAACCGGCTTCAAGAAGGATTCGTGTGAGTTTTCGTCGTCCCATTGCTGCTGCTATGTGTAGGGCGGTGTCTCCGTTCTTGTTCTGTTCGGAGACCCTGCACTGGGCTGAGATGAGGATGCGAGTAACTCCAGCGTGCCCGTACCGCGCAGCCGTGTGCAATGACGTGTCACCGTACTGAAAAACAACAATATAGAAGTTTAATAAAATGGATATTTGAAACTCAAGTTTAGAGTACCGTAGACACGAAAACAAGAAGCTTAAAAAATAAGAGAGCATGAAAAGACATTTTGTAAGTCATCATCACCATTTCAGCATATTGCAGTTCACTGCTGGACTAAGGCCATAACACTCGTCCCTCTGACTTCCGCATCCAGTCAGACCCAGCGACCTTTATTAGGTCGTCGGTCCACCTAGCTGGAGAGCGTCCAACTCTACGCTTGCCAAGTCGCGGACTACACGCTTGCCACCGTGCATCGGTCCTTCTGGAGATATGACCAGCCCACTGCCACTTCAGCTTACTTATTGTAAGAGCTATTCGGTAACTTTGGTTCTTTTTCGGATTACCTTGTTACGAAAGTTTGTCCGCTTTTCGTAAGTAATTTTATATTTTTATCATTTAAATATATAACTGCCTCGGTGGCGCAGCGGGAAGTGTATACGACTGCTGTGCAAGAGGTCCCGGGTTCGATTCCCGGGTCGGGTGAAAATGGTATTGGGTTTTTCTATCATGAAATTCCAGTATTAAGATTTTCCCGGAGTTTGGTAAACAAATGTTCCCGGTTGATGACAATAGGCTCGCCCCCTATTTCATGGGACCAAACATAGCTAGCGAAATGTGGGTGTGAAACACCTCTGCCTACCCCTTCGGGGAAAAAGGCGTGATGCTATGTTATATATAGAGTGTGATAAAAGTAAGTAAGATAACAAATAACGCATATGGACGCCTGCAACACTAGAAGTATCACATGCGTGTTCCCTTTAACACCATTTTCCTCCCTAATGAGTTCTGGATACCACTACTCACAAGCAGGAACACAATACTAATGTTATTACAGCTGCGGAATTCTGTAGGGCGAAGCTGCCTACTTCCCAGGCAGGAGGCTTAGTTTTAGTCGGGATTAGCTGCAATGCCCTACCTCTCCTTAAAACCTCCATTATAAAGAATACTGACATTATTCTGCAAGTCGGGGGGCGCTCCCGCCAGCAAGATCTCTCGGCAGGACTGGTTGTGTCCGTTCTGACAGGCGAGGTGCAGCGGCGCGAAGCCGGCGGCGTTGCGCGCGCGCAGCTCGGCTCCAGCGCGCGCCAGCGCCGCCACACAACACGAGTAGCCCTTCCACGCCGCCTCATGCGCCGCCGTGTTGCCATGCTGGAAATATAAAAAAAACATTTTCAACCTTACTTGACTGCGACAGTAAAAGCCACATTGATCAGTAAATGCGACCCACTGTTACAATAATATGGAATGTTAGATTTGACAGCCAATAACATGACGTTTTGAAAAATATACTAAAATGTCAAGATAAATACAAAACCAGCAAAGTAATGCACGCTGTTTAATTAAGGACCTACAATAATATTGAACTAACCACATTGTCCTGCTTGTTCGGATCAGCTCCGTGTTGCAGCAACAGTTGTACCACCTCGATGTGTCCGTCGGCGGCCGCGCGCTGCAACGCTGTACATCCATTCTGTAACAGAACACAATCAAAGTTAAATTGACGCAACGTAGACGGACGCTGACGCGACGTAGATCTAGGTGACATACGCCACGTAGACGGTAGACGAGATGTAGGTAACAGATTACAGACAAGTAGGTAGGTAAAACATTTAAAAATGTTTAGTCCAATAACTACATACCTTAGTATACCTTTCATACAGATTCGTTCAGCCGTTTTGGCGTGTTTGAGTAACAAACAAACATCCAGACATCCATTCAAACTTTCGCATTTAAAATATTAGTAGGTAGGATTGACACTGTACCATTGCAACCGTACCAAAGACTATACTCCCACAGTATGTGACGAGTACATTGTTCTTGGTTGGATTAGGTGTAGAATTTTGACGATTTGGCGAATCAACTAACCTGAAAATAATTTGCTCCTATTATATATCTCCTAAAGTCTCTAATGTGTTGATTCCCCGTGTAGCCGGTGATATTCTTGTAAAAGTGAAAAAGCCAAGAATAGTTTATTCTTGGCTTTTTCACTTTTGTTCTGTTCTTTATTATCTACAAAAGTGAAGTTCCTCACTTTATTATCCATAATTTAGCAAAATGTTTCTTTATTCCTAACACTAACGTTATTCAATTTAATTCGTTGTGGTGTTCTAAGATTTCCTTTCAATTGTAGCTGATAAGTTTGTGTCTGTAATGTATTGTTTAGTACCTATGCAGTTTCCGCTTACCTATAGTGATATAAATAGGTAGATAGATATCAAATCTATCTCTCAAAAGTACTTACCATAAACTATAAAGTTTACTATTCTCATTGAACAATAAACATTTTCAAACAAAAGGTACCTACGTTATATTTAACAGCTCGTTCAAATATTCATGTGAAACAAACGCTAACATGTTTTCTCGGATGTAGGTACCTAATAGAATTATTTTATTGCCGCCATGTTTTGAGAGAATTCATTTAATACGGACATTTTATGCAGACGCGCACTTGGCACTCAGGCCTTTTATACGTCCAGGCGTCTGTGGGTGAGGAAAGGAAGCGACAGGCAATCAATTGCTTCCCAATAAAGGAAATAATTTAATCGGTCGTCAAACGAAAGAACTTGACAGTAAATGTAAATGTGACCGTCAACGGTCGATGTCATTTCCAAACATTTTACTATGATAACGATCGACCGATCAAATGTCGAAATTGCGCGTGGAGTTCACATCCTAGCGGGTAGGGTAGATAAACAAAACTACGAAATCTATAGGTACTTTATTACGAGGAAGTAATATTTTGTGAGTTTTGTATTTTATTATTGATTTTTACGTTTTACTGACGGCCTGAGGGCGAAGCCGCGTGCGGAAGCTAGTAATAAAAAAAACAACTTTCTAAAACTAATTCGACACGAAAATTCGGAATAGGTACAAAATAAAGGAGTTCGTTGTGGCAATACTTTGCTATCCGATCCGTTATCAATGATGATTCTACGCAACATTTAATAGATAATCCGTCAGCTGTGGTTGTGAAAACCTATCGAATAGAGCAAGAGAGAAACCTTACCTACTATTCAATATTTTCGACATTTTAGTAGGTAACCTACCAAGGAAGATATAGACTTCTTTCACACCTGACGGAAGATCGATCGCGTATATCATCGCATCGGTCGTGTTATCTCGTGTTACGCCAGAACAGTCAAATCACTACAAAAACGTTCGATCTTTCATATTTGACTGATGATCCGCTAGCGCAGCCCCTTTAATAAAATGAATACCTACGCCCGACGTATCTTCTGTCAGGTGTGAAAGGAGCCATAACCTTCTTGGGCATGAATTTACTTGTTAAACCCGTTATGCTATTCAATACGACATCACATTGTTTAATACGTAGAATTTCGCGCCCTAATCAATAATTTATAAGTCCGACATAAGAGTCCATACTTTTATGTAGCTAAGACCAATTACTGGAGTTTGCAAGTATTTTTAATTAGTTATAACCAGTGTGACGGCATTATATAAAGTTGAACTAACGGCTAGCAACCACTGCAACCATAATGGGAAATGGATAATTTTCCACCTCAATAAATAGACAAGTTTAGTATTTTTTATTACGTTATGCAACCATAGATATTGTAAAGTTAACGGAAAAAGGGCGCGAAATAACCACAAACAATTCAACATTAAAAAAATTGGTAGGTTTATCTAATTATGTACATACTTACCTACAAAGGCAATTAATATTAAGATGGTAAACTAATTCATTAATTAGATAAAATATGCTGATTTATCGGGGTACGGTCCATATGGTCAATACATATTACAACTTAAGAGCTAGTTAACATATCATTATGTAGTGCTAGCTTAATTAAAGGCTGCCACGACATGCATGCACTATTATGAGTTTGGAAAAAATATCAGGGTTCCGTGAAAAAATAAAAAAGCTATGAAATTGCACGCGAACGAAGACGCGGGCACAGCTAGTTTTATCTTTAATACGCGGAAGGAGTGTTATTTGTAAACAAATAATCTCTTCCTACATTGTACAGCCATGGTGCATGGTAATCAACTGGCAATCATTGTCGAGATGGACACGTCGTCATCAAGCGTCGCGCCGTTATAAAATAGCAACAATCATGCAACGGTATTTGTCGGTAAATGATGCTTGGTATGGAAAACTCTACTCTTTCTTAGTATCGGGTAAATTTCATATTCTTTCTCAGTCTACAGAAAGCTCTGAGTTCCCGATAGTATCTTTCCATTGGCTTTGATTACATGGGTGATGGGGGCCGGCTGGTAATGTGTTGGTATGACATATCACATCACTGTCAGGAGCCTATTCCTTAGGAAAATACAATCATGACGCTATCGCTATTCATTAATTAATGTTTAATGTTATAATATGGCACTTTTGTAAAATTCAAGACTTTGAAAAAGAAGTTTGTCGCGCAGCAGTGTTGTTTGCAGGCCGTTTGACGAGGCGAGGGCCAGGGTAGGGTTTGAAAAGCAACTACAGTCTCAGGATGTCAAGTGAAGTGATACATGCTTAGAGACGGCATCTCCTGAATATCTTTCCCAGAGTAGGTAAATACGGTTTTCACCGTCTCTCGTTATTTGAAATCATTATTACCTACCGCGCGTTTTTAGAGGAAGTTCTTCCCGAGAACCTCTGAGGATTCGGATTGGACTCTAAGATTTTTAGGGCTCGTCAACGCGCATGTGATGCCCCTGGTGCTACAGATGTCCATAGACTTCGGTAACCGCTTACCATCAAGCAGGCCGTATGCTTGTTATCACCTTCGTGTTATAAAAAAAATAGGTACTCAATGGGCAATGTGGATCCTGGAAATTAATTAATTATTTTCGCTGTGAAGGCGAAATATTATTTTTTCTGAAAACGCTATAGGAACGCAAACTGTCTTAAGGGTGCTTCAAGTAGATAAATATATTATCTCAATCGGAAACCCACGCGAACGAATACACAAGTTCCAGCATAATAAGTAGGCACTCACACTGCTTTTATATAGCAAATTATTTTACATTTCAGACAATTTAGAGCCGTGCGTCGTTTTCAACTTCGTGTAGTTTGGACCGTATATTTCGAGGCTATTTTATTTCCTTTAGCCTTAAAACTTGTAACAAGCAGTTTGTTTTCGCAATCACGCCAGTTCTGGTCGCCGCTTAGTTTTTGAACGTCTGCGACTTCAAACCCGAACAACAATGGACAGCACATGGGAAAATGGACCTCAACTGTTTAAATTTAGCGTTCATTATAATTTGCTGGTTTCCTAAACCAATTGTCTCGGAACGTCGTGTACAGGACGTAATGGACACGACAGAATGGTCGGGAGTCGTGCGCGGTGGAATGTACGGACAAGGGACGATTGTTACGCAAAAGATTCTTGCCTCGAGGTGCCCGATGCCTGAGGCGTCGTCCGGGCGTCCGTGCCAGCGATACAACTCTACCTAGTGATGTGAAAACGTCGATAAATACTCGACGTCTAAGTTTGAATTTATAGGTATTGTTGTTTAAAGCGTTAGTCGTAACTCACTGCGGGTGTGCTTCGCTCCCATTCGGTTCTATTTGAATAAGCAGAATCTATGCGCAATAAAAGGCAGGCTTTATCGTAGATCTTGTTTTATGTTTCTAGCGTGATTAACTTATTCTTATTTCATTGGGTTCTAGTTGCTTTGGTTGGTGTATGTTTTTTGGGAATTATCTTTTCTTCACTAATTTTAAGTTAGAAAGACACAAATATCTGAGCAGTTATTACTGCATTTCATAAATAGGATGAAATAGGTACCTAAGTACTTAAATCATATTATTTTTATTGGTAATTTTAGCATATCTTAGTCTAATCTCACTCTACTTTTACTAGTATCACATCTCTACAACAAGATGGCGACTTTTTCGCGGCAAAACTGTTGTAACTGACACTGACGTTAATCAAGTGGCCACACAAAAAATAAAAATGCATTCAATTTAAAACATGAACAGTTTACAAAGTAACCCTTTTGTAGGCAAAATTAAAAGTTTAAATACCTACATTTAATTAAATAAGTACGAAGAATCTGTAACGGTATTCATGGTATCACTACAGTAGTGTGAACTGTGAAGTGAAATAATTAACAAGTAAGTAGGTAGGTACGAGTGGTAAAAGATTTTATCGTGCCAGATTTGTAACCTTTCCTGTCATTGCTACAATCCAAATGGTATCTCCTAATTAAATGTAAGTAAACTTTTATTATAATAAGTACAAGTTAGAATAACAAATTATCTTGCAACAGTAACATTTCGGCTACCAGTTTACGTGTTTAATAGGCCACTAAAAGATAATAAAATAGTGTCGTACGATAATGTTAACGGAAACGTCAATTTACAAAGGCTATAAATGAACTGTTACAAATAATTAATAAATTGGTTGTTAGGCACAGATTACTAATACACCGTATAATTTAACCTTATAACTTAATCACATACAAAAGTATTTTATCTTAATAATATATAGGCATAGTAACTATTTCACTCTTTTTTTTATTTTCCTTTCAAAAAAGGAGGAGATTCTCAATTCATCGGAATGCTAGTATAGATGTACCTAATAAAGTGTTTTACATGCTCTTATATTGGGAACTTTGTACGAAATAAGTTTGATTCAAGTAGATTTATCTTTATAAGTATTTGATGTTCAAATGAGCTACTTACTTGTTGTGATTAATGACAGATCCAAACGCCTTGAAACGTCATTCTATGATTCTACTACTTGGCAGCATGGAATTTGATCTCCATAAATATAATTTGAATATTCGTTCAAAAACAGCTTAACCTCATAAATCTGCCCCAATAACTAAAATTATTATAACTATGCAATACGTTTTAAAATTATAGCTTCCTATCTATAAACGAGCCTCGAAAATAATCGTTAAGATAATGAATTTTAACAGTAAATAAAATTGTAGCCGGATAAAATTATCATGTAGAAACATTAAACCAACAAGTTAATCAATCGATTGAAGAACGTTTAAGCGTTGAGAATGATGAAACGTAATTTTATGGTTTATTTTAAATTGGTTTCGGTTTACCTAACGTGAATCTCACGTGTCGGACATTTGCATGGGAGTTACTGTTGTGAAATTTCTGAAAATTAAATAATAGTAGGTGCTGGTAATTGCCTACAATTTAAAACTTGAACATAGTGGCAAGAATTTCTCTACACGACATTTCTTTTCTGAAGACCATCATCTGAAGAATCTGCGGCAGCCTGCTATTTAATAAATTGGCTTTATTTAATAAGACTGTTACATATTTATAAGTATTAACTTTATTTATTTATTTATTATAATTACAAACTTACAACTATCATTACAGGCTAACCTAATGCGATAGTGTAGCGTTTGAAGTAACATGCAGGTAAGTAAGTAGATTTTTAATCTAAGTATAGCCATTTATTTTTCATTCTAACCTTAAATATATAAGCTATGAAAATCTATAGGCAACTTTAATATTTCGTGCGTATTCGTACACATTTGATTGACAATGTAGATATTCTTCCTCAGTCACCAAATGGTCGTTAAAATAACTTAAACAAAATAGTTAGGTATAACTTTCTTTTTTTTAAAGATTTCAATTATAATGTATTTCTTAAAGATAACTATATTTTGCGATAACTTCTTCAAAAAGAGTTTTAGTATTTTAATAAAATAGACATAATTTTGAAGCCGATTCGTCATAAAACTTTTTATGTCTACTCTAAAATTTAATAACGCCAATACTTATAATTTTGTCGTAAAGAAGACAACATCACTATCGATAAAAGCTCGTAATATTCTAGCCTGAGGGGCATTTTAAACACTTTCCATAAATGCCTATGTTAATTAAGAAACATGATCTTTTCCAAGAAAACATCGGTACGTTTTACTGTTGCATCCTAGGATATAATCGTCAAAGGTTAGAAAATGAGTTCTATTTTATTGCAGAATCATACTCGTATATCTTCGTAGAGATAGATTAGAGTAGATATTATTTCTTTGCGTCCTAGACTTTAAATAAGCACTAGTAAAATCAACATTAGGTACTTTATTAACCTTATGGTGAAGATAATTTTACTGAGGCAATCATGTGGACTTATAGTTGGTAGGTAAGTAGCATCTCCTGTGATCCAACATACAGTCCGGAATCAATATTTTTTAAATAGGGCTATTCAAATAGTCTTATCTAATTAATCCACTAATTCTAAAATATTTGAATATACCGACGTGTATCAGATACTACTCACTAGGACTCAGCTAAATTATACAAAACATTATTTGATTCAGTACCATATTATATTGGATTCCATATTGAATTTTATGGACTTAATTCAATTCAATTCTAATAAATAATTTAATTCAGGACTAAGTAGTGACACTAAAACACGGATATCAACAAAGCTATCACTTATTTTATAGAATATCTTAACACTAATTATAAAATATATTATGTAGGTAACTATATCAGCCGGTTCTGTGTCGATGGCGGTGTTCTGTTATTTCTGATCTAAAAATGGTTGCTGTCTCTAAAGTTTCCAAACAATTATGTATTCACAATCGGCATCGTTATCTCCTGTCATCTATACAAGCAAGCCTCCCCGTGCCGGGTGCTCGAGATCATTAAAAAACTAGTCCGATCGCTGGACCGGTCCTCTTTTTACGCACACCACTTTGTTTTCTTGGACCCTGTGTTTATCTATTCTACATCTATGGTGTCAAAATATGTTAGGTGTTAAAATCTACAATCGATAAAATTGTTTTGTTCTCCCTTTCTAGAGTCTCGGATAATTCGTTATACGTAGGTATTTCATTCTAAATTTAATTGTTTTTCTACAGGTTTACCTATCATTAATTTATTAATACGCTATATTTATTTTTAATGACGATCATGGGAGCATTGTTGAAGCTGTCAAATTAGTTTAATTGCTTGTAGCTTATTTAATGCAGCATAATTTAATTAACGCAAACAATTTGTTACACTTTACCCTATTTTTGTATCATAGAGATTGAGTGTGAATGGTTTAAGTTTTATTATATTGGAATAATTATTTTGTTTTAT
This sequence comes from Laspeyria flexula, assembly GCA_905147015.1. Lineage (NCBI taxonomy): Eukaryota > Metazoa > Arthropoda > Insecta > Lepidoptera > Erebidae > Laspeyria > Laspeyria flexula. The sequence goes on along the minus strand of LR989964.1, from coordinate 759,311 downwards.
CTAAATTTCATAAACTTAACTTTTAAATCTATTTAAAATTAATTAATATTAGGTAAAACAAAAAGGCCAAATTAAGTTATGTATAACGATCATGTTTTTATTATTATTTATCATAGTCGTGGTATTTTATATTCTTTCTTTATTAATAACACCCATTAAATATTGGACAACTTAAAGACTCTTGCCGCATTATAAAAAAACAGAGCGTACTGTCAAGATCTGAGATTAAGTTAAACAACTGGATCGCACTTGGCTGAATATATACGCCATGATCAATCATTTCCGAACGATAACTCAAAATTATTAGTTTCCGGACGAATCGTGTTAAGTCAACAATTTGAAATGGCGCGGCGGCCGACTACTGGACTTAACATTTTAACGAGGGACTAGTGACACCAGCTGTTCCTGAGAGAAACTTGTTGGATATTTGTATTTGATTTAAGTGCCTATATTGTAATGCGTCCTCGCATATGTTTCTGTTACCTTTTAATATTTAATTTCGGGGAAAGAATTTTACTAAATTTGAAAGAAACTAATTATTTTTGAACTTCTAAGTGTCACCTCATTTATTTTTTAATTTTTAGACAGTAGTTACGGTTTCTTAACGAATCATTTTGAGAATTGACTTCTATTAATAAAAAAGGTACCTACTTTACATAATTATGCAAATAGATTGTTGGAAATATGAATAATAAATAATAATCAGTAGACCTGATTATAGGATGAAAAGTCGCACTTATAAATTAGTCAATGATATTATTAATATTTATTATACTTACTTAAATTATGAAATAACAGTAACTTTGACAATTTATATATTTAAATTTAAATAAACTAACGCTAACTAATATTAGAATATAAATTTTATTATATACCTACATATAAAATTATATCTAGGTAAGTAATTAAATATGTCATTTTCTAACAATTTTAACTGGTAATTAAACGAATGTCTTCCGCAAACAAGGATATAAAAATTAGGTATAATATAATAATATGTAAGGTACCAACAACATAATGTAGAAAGTCGTATCTAAATAATAAAAATATAAGTATACTTATTTTTTTTTTATACTCTTAAGGTAGCAAACAAGCTCACTGTCCGACTGGCGGTAAGCGGTCACGTAGCCTATAGATGCCTGCAACACTAGAAGGAAATCACCACTCACTAGCAGAAACTAGAAACACAAAAATGTTATTATGGCCAGGCTAGCGGTTCAGTTTGAGGAGAGCCTAGTGTTTTAATGTTTCTAGTAAGTAAGTACCTAAATAAACATTAATAAATAAACCACTGTGCAACGTAGGCGGCTTAACTATGAATTGAATATATACAAGGAACACAGTAAAAATGGCAATGATTTTTCACTATGCTTTTATGTATAAAAGAAACTTTTTTATCCATACTCCCACACTTAATAAACAATGAAAAGTTTACAACTTACTTAACGTGGCGTGACCAATAACAAAGTTTCATTAAATGTTTTAGAATTTGTCTAAATCACCGTGTTTCAATTGTTTAGACGCCATATTTTCTACGGTTATTAAGTAGGGTATACACGTACAAACATGTTGTGTTACGTGTTGTGTAGCAGCTTTCATTAAAGCTGTGCTACATGGTTATAAACTTGCCTTCCACAGAGGTGCCCTTGGTGGTTTCCAACCGTGTAGCCAGCTGTTGTAAACCAAATTTCATACAAACTACGCGGATGGCAACCAAGCTCCCACCAAGGTCACTCTGTTGGAACGCAAGTTTATAACCGTGTAGAACACCTATTAACGAACATCATGCATATTAATATCTTAAAGTATCTATTTGTTAAAAATGTTTGTGGCTCTTCAAAGTTGGATTCCTCTTCAAAGGGATCGACGATGGATGGATGGCTACTGACCCTGTATTGTGCTTATACTCCAGTCCAACTGTTTTCATATTCGTTTCGTTTTGCTAATTTATGACTGCGACTGGTTGAGTTTTAACATTTCATAAAAACTTAAAATTTCGCGATTAGTATGTACGCACATATAAATATAACGGGTCTACGTCACGTATTATATTTTGGAATTGTAAATACCTTATTTATTTGGTCGACGTTTCGGTCAAATTACACCGATCGTGGTCACGGGCTGACTGAACCGGGGCAAATATTTATGGTAGAATTTAGGATTCTCTCAAACATAACATTCAAATTGTTTTATGTTTGATATTTGTTGGCACATGCGGCCCCGGCTTTAGGCAAACAAAAAATAGTTATGTTATTAGAAAAACTGGGTCCAACTCAGAGCTTGGGTAACTTTGATTGATGATGTTGCGTCGTGGGATCCAATTAACTCTCTTGTAATCGCTCTATATGAACAATTAGGATTTCTTTTTGTTTTTCATAACAAGTTATTGAAAGGCATCCATTTTGTTCAGTAATAACGTTGGTAATTATAGCGAAATGACAATCTTTGAACTAATTAATGTCGTATGGACGAGATCTTCTATAAGCTTTTATATATATATTATATGTTCATTGACACAGTTGAGACCGTAACCTTTGCAAATTGAGATACCACGAAAAAAGATGCATAATATGTATCGAGTCTAACTAAAAAGTGAAAAAATATGTCCAGATTGATTTCCCTCCTCCAAAAATCGATAACGTATTTAATATTATTTATAGCTACCTACGGTACTATAAAAATGAGCCGGTTAGACATGAACTTATTTGACAACTTTACTGTCAAAAATGACAGAAAATTTAAATCCTCATTATTACATGATTTTCAATTCGAAGTTTAATCAAATGCAATCGTAATAAAAGTTTATGATTGACTCCTTCTTCAACAAGTTCATATACACGGCAATATTCATATATTCTATAGTAGCAATACAAGTTATATTAGAGTAACACAGGTCCTATGATATATCGATGCATTTAAATTATTTATTAATCGATTTCAAAAGGGACAATCATAGAGCCTGTGGGAACTAGGCGGTAAATATAACAATTTATTACAGATCCGAGTATTATTGCAATTTAAACTTTATTTTAATGAATTGAGAGTTAAGATTGGATGTGAAAGTTATCGTTTTAATTTCGAGAGGTATTAATTTGTTCGCAGTTGGGTGCAGAGAGGATGGTGAATGAGCTACTGAGTAGAATACAACGTATACCTGACATTGTTGTGTGAAATAGCACGCTGAAATTTATTATCTTGCTGCCATTTATCATAAATACGTTTTAAATTTATTACCCTTTGAATAAAATATAAATCTTTTTGTATGTCGGTTTTATTGGACGCCATTTGTAGTTTTGTTATGGCAACACTGTCGTGGAGCTGCCAGTGTAAAATAAGAAAACAAGTAGGTAAACTTTATTTATATTAGAGAGTAAGCGAGTGAAATAGTATTAAAGTAAGAAAAATGGGATGATTTTTAATTACGTTTTAAATGGGCCCTTGGTGAAAACGTTGGCCATCCCTCCTTTGGAGCTTTAGAGCGAGAAGAGATAAATTGAACCGTGTTAGGTTGTAGGTATATTGTAAATCATTTCACTAGACTTCCTATCGTTTCCGTAATTAATATATCCGTGTCGGTAATTACGCTAATAAGATAGAATAAAAATATTACTGATCGTTTCTTGTACATTAGTGTTAATTGTAACCAATTAGTAAATCCTTTCTCACTTTATCATAATTTAAACGTTTTCAAACGTTGTTAATTAAGGAAAAAAACTTATTAATAGGTGAGATATTTCATAATCCTGTTATAAATGTTTAAATATTAGATAGGATGTCAGATTAACTTTGAAAGTATCTATTTTTTTTTTTGTAACCATTTAATTTTGTTATCGATAATTTTTTTATCTATACAAATAAATAAAATTGGTGTGTCTGTTTGTAATATTGAAATAACCGTTTTTTACTACATGTATATGAATATATATACGGTACATACAGCAAAATAACATTTTTTAAAATTTTTGTCTGTCTGTCTGTTTATTCCGGCTAATCTTTGGAACGGCTGGACCGATTTCGACGGGACTTTCACCGTCACCGGGCGATAGCTAATGTCACAAGGAGTACTTTGGTTTTGAAAAAATATCAGGGTTCCGTAAAAAAAAATTAAAACTCCATGAATGTGGGATAAGTTGTCCACGCGAACGAAATCGCGGGCACAGCTAGTAAGTAAATGAAAATGTTATGCTGTTCGCTGGTTCTGAACGTTTTAACTGATTAAGAAACTTTATAATTACTTCATTATTTATCTTGTTAGCATATAGATCTGTAAATACAAAAGTGGGTTTGTTTGTACTTCTTCCACGATGTCACTGAGTTGAGAGCTGTTATAATCGTGATGGTTTTTAGATATGTTTTATCAAAATTGGTGCAGCCGTTCATCATTAACCGCTGGGATCAATGTATTTTCTAGCTCAGGAATAGTTGGACGATCGGGGAGTGACATACCGCATGCCACATGCGGAAGCATAAAATAAAAGAAATAGCTTTCCACTAGTAAGTCAATTATTTTTATGCCATAAACACTTAGTTACAATTTTCAGATACCAATTTCACTCAGAATTGAAATAACTATCTATCCTGTGCGTGGATTAAACCCAACAGGCCTAACTTATTTTCAAGCACGAGTTGACTACAATTACCCACACCACATTTATATTAATAAATAATCTGCACATGTTCCCACGAGCTATATTATTAATGTACTCGTTATAATTAATTGTCATAAAACAACATATTGATAAGTGGAACCACCTATACAGTCTCCGAGAGTACGTAAAGCTTGTTTTGTCGGCTGTCATAACGCCGACGTAGGACAGTGCAGTATACTCGTAATATCCAGACAGCCGATCTTGAATGTGTCAGCTACTTGACATACGTGTAGAATGTTGATATACAAGTATTTTATTACGGAAAGTGGTAGACGAGTAGGTATCTGATACTAAGTGGAACATTGCGTATGCTGCCTAACTCAAGAGAAAAATCCTTCTTTTAATTCTAATTTTCTTCTACCTCGCTTTGAAGACTTACACCATATAGAGGAGGAATAGAACGGTACCAAGATAGTGTTGTTATGGTTGTGTATAGGACGGATAGATTTCAATTGCTGTGTTCTCAAGCTCGTTTAAAACAGAACAGAATGGAGACGTGTGGGAATCGATTTTAAATCGACTGACGTAATAAGCAGCTGAGATGTTGATTTTAAATCAAATATGTATATTGGGTAAATGTAGTAAGGTACCTCGTCAGCAACATTGATGTGCGTGGCATGCGTGTGCAGCAAGCTGGCAAGCCGTCCCGCTTCGCCGCGAGCTGCCGCCTCCAGCAGCGCCGCGGCCAAACCCATGCGGTCTCACACCATCACTGGAACAAGTACATAATACTTAGTATAAATACAGGTATATCTGTGCCTCAGCGGCTGCATCAATTATATGAGATGGTAGAGCATATTTTTTTTGTGAAATTCCACCGATTTTCCAGGGAATGTAGATAGATTTTAAAACCAATCGGTTTCCAAACGTTACCGTTTACGAAATATTACACCATGCATAACCAAATATAATTTATCCACCTGGTGGTAAGTTGTAAGCTACAGCTGGACATCAACAGTGTCATAGACACAGCTAAACCACTATAACATTCTAACTTACGCAAACTTATGGCGAAAATGTAGAAAGGTTTTAGTCCAGAATATACAAATGTATTACTATATTTAGGAGTAAAATTCCTCATTGTTATCAAAGTGTAAATTTACAAGCATTCGAGATACCGAACCTTCTTGGGAGGATGGAGAGTATTAAACGATAACGCTGTCGGCTGCTGTGCTGTAAAGTAGCTAGTTAAGGCTATCTAATTTACTTAATCAAATCAGTGCTTAGACAACCGGAAGCCTGTAATAGTCCTTATAAATTTATAACTGTATATACTTGAGTGGAGGTCCCTTAATTTGAACATAGAGTATTTAAACTTTTATTTATAATATTAAACAGAAAAACATTAAAATGCGGGGCACGCTTATTCTATATCTAAATCGAGGAAGGTCATAGGTTATATAACATCACGCTACGGCCAATAGGAGCTGAGCAGTGGCCTAATAAAGAACGACGGGAGCGAAGCCCCGCGGGACTTCTAGTCATTCATGAAATTATTACGACTTTTTAACTCAGTTTAATAAAATAAGACTGCAGTAATGCATCCTCTCTAACTTATTAAGTAGCCATGATTCGACGAATCATAAAAATGATTGCATACAAAAATCCATCATTTGCAGATACCAAAGCGCAGTGTTTTCACAAATGAGTATCATTATAGGTACACAAGTTAAATAACTCCTCTATGCGATAATTCCAGACAGACCCATTTACTAACCACAAACAAAGATACAATTACAGACATAAATATTTCCATCTTAATTCCAATGGCAATATGTTTCAATTTCCAAAGATAATTTAAGAAACTATATTTACTTGTCTATGGTTTCCAGTTCAAATAGTCTCTGATCCCGCCGTAATACGAGGTTGTCTGCCTATTTTGTGTAACCGCCGCCATTCAGGGCTCAAATAATAGGCTTGCAGTTGTGTGTCATTAATATAAATAACATAGATTGTTGTGCTGGGTCTTAGACAAGTCAAAGTCAATTATATTATTTGTATTTTAAAAAATCCTGAGTATGGAGAACATACATTTTAGTACCGTAAAATCAGATTCAGCAAAACTGTTTGTGGTTTGGATAAAATAAATTTGTCCCGCATGAGAACACTTGGAACGATTTCACAATGTTTTTGGAAAACATCTAGAATAATTGGGAAAACGTAATTTAATTAATAATACGCAAACCCTATTTGCAATTTCAATATACGATTAGTAGATTGCGATATCATTGGTAAATGTTTGAAAACGGCAGTCAAAGCCTATGACGGCGATATTAAAATTAAAAAGAAATTTTTGATAGCGATGTAGAATTGAAAGTAGGCCCTCAAGAAATTTGAAAGAATCTTTACAATCGTATATCGTGGCAGACTATAAGAAAGAAAGAAAACGTTTATTTCTAGGCTACAAACATAGGTGGTATATTTACAATAAAAAGTTTTTTTAAGTATTAAAAAATGCTTGTCATATCTACCCAGAAACTAGCCACCGTTAAATAGCAAACGCGAATAAGTAATACGACATACAAATGACATGAATATTAGCAGAGTATAGTAAAGTATAAAGCAATTTTACTAAAGATCCGAATTCAAGATATTGCAGAACCTAAAATTGCAGCTAATATCGATAATATTGCATCCAAAATGGCCGTCCATTCCGTTTATAGCCCTTTCCTTTAACGGGATCCAATTTAATGAATATATGAAGCCTGGGAAGGCTATCTCAATCGTCTCAATTAACTATTTCCACCATTATGCAGACAAGCTATTCAATTCAACATTCCTAATGACATACAACGACAACATAGTAGGTATCTTAACTTGCATAAGTTGATCAGAATAAAAAGGTGTGAATCGCAAGCTCAGTATACTTTATAGTTTGTTTTGTTGGTATCATTAAAAGTTTGCACTTTATGGTTTAAAAATTTAAAGGACGAAATTTTGTTGGTTCTGTTATTTACCTACATTTAAGCCACGGAAGCTGGAACCCTAAATAATACTATTGGTCATTATATTTATAATATATTTTCTATATTTGCATATTTAATTGTGTAATATCTTAAAATAAAACTATTAACTGCTGTGTGCGACTGCTTCAAATTAATATCTAGTTTAAAACCTTAATTGATATTATTTATGATTAGATCTGTCATTTTATTCAATTATATCATAACAGATTGTGTGGTGATTGAATAAATTATTATTTTACTTCCATTAGATTTGGCTGATCAGCTGCATGTTTCGTCATGAGGTCTTACTACCGCACTCACAGACATATATAATAATATGATTAGGTATAGGACTCCTTAGCATAGATTTAGCTTTTTTAAAGTATGCTTACCTAAAATATTAACATTAAAAAAAGTAAGAGTCACATAAATAAGTACCTAATCATTGAATAATGTCACCAGGTCAAGTGTTGTGCTTTCTACAGAAGATCTACGAGGTGATAATTATGTAGATATATTAAAATTGCAATTTTAAAATGACATAGTCAAAAGAGAATAAATAGATAAGAAAAAAAGAATCGTTTGAAATACGAACGTTACGGATAAACAAGCATCTATGAATATTAAACTCTTTTGCTACATAGGTATATTATTATACATATACACGTTTTTCTAACTATATGTAAACAACGTATGAAACATTTTTTGCAACCATTAACTATCAAGTTCAGAATAATCAGTGTTTTTAATGGAATTTCTCACGTAGCTGCGCTGGCGCCCCTCATGCATCACTGCACCATTCTATGAATAATTGTGTTGTTCTTTTACATTGTTTACTCAGTGACACCTAAATTTATTAATTTGAATTCTTTTCGTTGCACATTTTATATAGGTAGGTACCTAAATAGTAGGTATTATTATTATTAAACTTAATATTCCAATAACTAACTGCAAAAGCACCCTTTTCTCCGACGGAAACCTTTCTACAGTTGACAACAAAGACACAGGTCTATAAATTAGGTTGTGTTTGTCTACAAGTTAGAATTCATACCTTAACTAAGTTAAAATGTGTTTAATATCTAAATATAATTATTATTTGTAAGTTATTCTATTAAATTATAAGTATTATAGACTCACTCCTTCCTCTATGCACCTAAAGTCACGCGTGCACTTATCTGACGTAGCGTGCGTACGATTCGACACTAATTCATGGCGAACTACAAGCTTGTATTACATACGAAGATATCGATGGTAGATAGTATTGACTGCCGACATATTAGCGGGAAACGAGCGATAATGCCAGAGGGCTTTTCAACTAGACATGAGTCATGTTGCTAACCTATTCATAGAACAGGATCGTTTGATTTTTGCATTTATAGGAGCTACGCCTGCATTAGATACGGAGAAAAAATGTATTAGCTATCACTCTCTGTCTTTTAAACTATTGCTAAGAAGGATAAAGAAATAAATATACGATCAAACGCACTTTCAAGGAATATTAATCACTTTGTAAGCAAAACCTAATTACCGTACTTATTTTATTTTTATTAATTTTAGAGTGAAAATGTAACTTTTTATAGGTATCTCACAAACAATAGTAGACTAGCGATCTCCAGATCAAGGGTATATATTATAAGGGACAGTTAAAATCTACCAATAGACCTATTTTAAGCAGTCAACTGCTTGGCTGTGTCTTTGGGCAGCATTTTTAACCAACCATCTCTTGGACTATTAAATTCCAAAGGCTAATTAAATTAATTTATATTCCTAATTATTATTTAAATTATATTCTAAATCATGATTGGTTCACAAGCCATTTAAAATAAATAGCGAAGGAGATAAGATAAAATAAATTATTCGTTATGATACACAAATTACACGATTCTATTAAATTAACCGAATGTAATAACTTAAAGATAGCATCAATGAAATGCCGTTACTTAATACTATTTACTGATGTATCGTATGATCGATTAATTAATTGTAAATCGATATAGGTGAATCGATGTTTTATGTAAATGGAGATAGAATTGAACTTGGAACTATGTTTACGGTATTTTGCACGATTTGTTTGTAGTTTTTTTAACCAAATTTAGAGATATGTTAATTATGTTTTGTATTGCGATTATCAGACCAACTAGTAAGTTACTAAATCCTAGGTAACTATGTAATCACCTAGAATTTTAAATTACTCAGTGGATCGTTATAGATACAATGTACAAAATATTTCGCTGTAGTTCGCGTCCATGAATTGGAGAAGGAGTTATATAAAAACAAAACAACATCGAACCAGGCCTAAAAACCCTTCTAGACTATCGAGATGCTATTGACAGCGGGACAATGCCTCAAATTGGAAGCTACAGGAAAGGTTTTGTTTCAGTACGCTCATTTAAGTCAAACAATCGTATTTAAATGTTTTCTAAGGAATACGCAAAGACTGTTCAAATACAAGTATTTTTAACGCTCGTATGAAAGTGCACACACGAATTAAAATAATCCGCTACACGCTACACTTATCGCCCCGCTTGTCACTAAGCTAAACACCTACATCCTCTTGTAAACAATGTACAATTATCCCCGGTCCAGTGGTCACCAAGCCCTTCCGTCGATCGTCTTGTCGACAGCTAATAGCTTGGCTCAGTTTATTACTTGCTCCATCCAACTTGACAGTATTGTGTCAAGCCGTCAAGCGATATGGATCCTGATGTACGGTTCCCGGAAATGTTTGAAGGCTTTTCAAGAAGTTTTAAAAGAGGTTGGGCAATGATTTTTATTGTTAGACAATTCAGTAGCTCTATCCGACAGAAGAACGTAGCCTGGTATACCACAAACGTTAGCAAACAGGCTTTCGGCTTACCTGATGGAAGGCAGTTACGGGAGCCTATGAGCGTCTGAAATACCAGAAACGCGCATTGCAGACGTTTTAAAAGTCCTTCTCATCTTAATGAGCAAAACATTACAAGACAACACTTCAGTTTCAGTAGAATTATTACGCTCTATTATTATAATAAGTAATAATAAAATATGCCCGGGCTTTTTTAATCATCTAATTTTCCAATTTAAAGTGTTAAGTTTCCAAAAAGGCGATATTATTAATAAAAACAATTTCAATTTTCTTAAATTGTTACATGCCAAATTTTTATATGTAAATGTCCATAAAACTATTGGTACCTATGTGTGTAATTTTCATATAATGCAACTTAATGCAAACCGACGTGGTTACTCGATTGCTTGAATATTATCTACATTTTGCATTAAGTATCAAGATGTTATCAGCTGCTAACATGTTCCGATAGGATTAACAGGATACGTATCAACATGGCGTCTAAGCGGACCAAAGAATAAATTTACATTAAATATCAAGTAATTATATCTTTGCTTTAGTAATATTTTAGAGAAATTTGATTCATTGACGAGACTTGAACCCGCGACCCTGGCATTTCTGCTCAGTGCTCTTCCAACTGAGCTATGCGGGTGGTTGCCTCATAGATTGAATTAGTTCATTACTAGTTGATTCGCTGAATTCACAGTATGTGTACCTACCTACTGTCGCTATGACGTCAACAAGTCAACTAATGAAAGTGTAAAAGGAATAAATTGGTATTGTTATTTGACAAACAAACATATTTAAAAAGAATAATTTACATTTGAGTTTATCGAACCGTATTATCTGATCCTTTCGTACTTTATTGTTGAGTAGGGTAACACCCTGCTATAGGTTTGGAACTAATATTTTGACTGACATAAAATGTATGTATTAAATGATTTGATATATTTCTTCATATATAAGGCCACAACGACTGATGACTGCTTTAGTGACACAGTGCACTACCGCTGCGCTGCGTAGGAGATCCCGAAATCGATTTAAATCGACCAAACGATATCGAGATTGCTAGGTAGGGACTTAGAACAAAGTATCATAGAAAAATTTAAAGCCTAATTTGATGAAACATTTTGTAGAATGAACACATGGCCAGTGCTCAAATTTGTAAATACTCAAGTGCATTTGAGAGAAAAAAAGCATTTCTACCTTTTCGTATCTATACGATTGTTGAACCAGTTTGAAAACGCAGAATGTCCCATATTACCAACAGACATTGAGAAATATAATGCAATAGTACACCTCAGTATATTCTGCATTATCATTATTAGCTTTATGAAGACATGCAATAGGTACTTTCGGTTCACAACCACAGGGGTCTCCACCCACACAACCAGTCACAACCTAACAACATAGCTTACGATAGAACAGTTAGTACAGTCTTAACAACAAGAGATTACGATTTTAGCTTTGTAATATTCTCGAAATGTAAATGAAACTAAACTTATTTTGTTTACTATTTCTACGATTCCTGACTTGGTTTAAGACTAGACTAAAAATAGTCTTTAGTATGTTCATTCCTAATAATACAAAAAAGGATCTTAGTTATAATATATATGAAATAAAAACGCCATAAAGATAATTATATTTTCTTTAAAGTTGTTTATACTATTCATCACAAATGAATTTAAAAAATTGAGGTGGCTTTTTCCAAAGTTTTTTCTATCTCTCACCATGTTCATCCAGTTAGATACGATATACGTACGATCAATAATAATATAATTAATCAGTAATAAATTAATTCATTAATTTATGTTAATTGAGCGCTAACAACTTTTTGTGCGAAACGACATAGCTGTTGTTTACTAAGCTGTATCACATTGAGTGCGGATGTTTACATACAACGTATGACGTAACTTCCGTTCGTCACGCCCGCTGATTTCACCTATATTTTGACATCTGTCACTGTTTTATTACTACTACCAAATTTTATATTGTTTATTAGTCTGAGTTATTGGTAAAAAGAAACCTTTTATATTTACTTCATAATCTTACAACAAAATTCGTTGACTACTGTTGGACATTGGTGTCCTTGTCTTGACTTTTCAACGTACCAAACATACTTTCTCCAGTTATTTGTGTATGAGTGATAATTACACAATCTTTTAAATAAAAACTTTGTACTACTTCAGTTATTTAAAAGTGAAAGATTAATTAAAAACTAAATTCACGCACATAATCCGTCACGGTAATTAATATTAGTGTATTTGAGCACAGTTGCGGGTTGTGGGTGGTGAATGGCAATCAAATGTTATGATATATTGTAAACTTAATGGCCTTTCACGCTAATTGTAATTTTACGCGGTAAAACACCAACCTATGTAAGTATATATTACTTGAAATTTAATGTATGTTTGTAAAGTCCCCGACGACACAGGGTTGTTCTCTAGATCGGGCGTTGTCTTTTAAAAAAAAAAGTTGTTTATTAAATTTCTTTATCCATTTCCACTTTACAAGTTTTTACTCAGTTTGGAAGTCAAGATCCATACTATGATGAATTGTTATATATGTACATATGTATTTAGTTCCTAGTTAGTATCCATATTACAAGCATTAGCTTAGCGACTAGATGGCGGTGTATTAAAAAGTACCTGATTAATGTCCAAAAGTCATCTCATATTAAATGGGACCAAACATAACCCAACAAGGTTCAATGTGATTGTGCTGCATCTCTGTCTACCCCTTTGGGGATAAAAGCGTGATGATATAAGTAAGAGGGCTGATGGGACGTAGCAAGCACTGCGTGAAAATTGGTAATGCAGCAGATATAACCAAGCTACCGTATATCTATCCATTATTCATTCATTCATATTATTATCCATTATCATATTCATTGGACTGTCCCATTGCTGGGCAAAATCTTTACCAAAAGTTTCCAATTTTAATACGTCCTTTTCCAACCGAGGTTTAAAGAGAGCTATACTCTCTAGGTGTGCAGCGGCTTGGCTGTGCCCCTAATATTGCCAACGTCCATGAGCGGCGGTTGCCACTTCCCATCAGGTAGACCACCACGTCGTCTGCCACTTCAGGCAATAAAAAAATAGAGCTGATTACGTCATCGTCTCTATCGACATTCAATTTGATAACAAACTAGTCTAATAAAAATTTCTAAGTTGAAATTATCTTTTTGAATGGGCCATGCGTTTTCCATTCGATAAATTAAATATTTTGTTCTTTCATTAATACTGACGATTTCTTACTATGTTTCACAATTTGGACCACCCACGCTATAACAATCAATATATACCTTATTACAAGGCCATAAAGTTAATATTAAGTTATTTGAAGTGCAAAGTGTAGTGTTGTTCGAACAAATAATGCTAATTAGTTAAGAAACTCGTGCGCACTGTGTGAACGGTTAACACAAATATTCCGAGGCGAAGGCTACGTTTATTTATATAAAATTAGGTTACTTAAGACTTTGTATTTGTGTGTTCTTAGTGATAATTATGTACTATGTTATAATTTTGGACGCCGAATTTTTGTATATCAATGCTATTGGAGTAAGTACAATACCCAAATTTAGTTTCAGGCATTCGATTTGCGAATATCCTACTAATTGTAATAATATAATAATTGTGAAAGCTAGGATGGGTGTATGGATGTTTGTTATTCTATCTCTATGAAATTATATAGATAGATTATAGCCTGAAATAGCGCATAGGTTAAATACTATATACCGATTTACCACGCGCAGAGCCGCGGGGAAAGCTAGTAAGTGCACAATCACAATACATAAAGTGCATCGGAAAGAAAATTCGAAATAATAATAATATCTGGTTAAGTTCTTAACCCAGCTGGATAAATTTCCCTTCTTATGAGAAGTCATCCATGTAGTGACGAATTAAGAGTACAATAATGTCACGACCCTATCATAACCGTGGGCGTCGTAAAAGTCGACTAAGGGAGTAACCTTTAACAGACAAGGGCACTGTGAGAAAAGGAAAATTCAAAACAAACCCTATACCAATCCGTCTGGCCAGTGTGGTATACTCCACAATATTTGGAGAAGACCCGTGGGACGTTTATGCACCCTTAGTCGCCTTTTATGACACCCAAGCGTTGAAATGGAGTAGTGACTTTTTTCACTGCATGGATTGCACTAAGGGGCGATACTCAGCCGCCTTAAAGATAAAGATAAAGATAAAGATCATTATTGCGTAACTGTGTATATAGGTTGTTAACATAATAATTACAGGTTCCAACAGTTTATCCTGAGTCAGATATGCAATAATTATAATAATTAAACGTAGATTAAATACAGTAATTATAAATTATCATCAATGAATTAAATTTTTAGTAATTTTAATATTAGGAATCAGCAATCAAATAATTAATAAAAACTATCTACTCTAGTTTGATACTCCTTCAATGGAGGTTCATTATTACACCCTGCTCACAAGCTTCTAATCACCCTATCAGTACAGATCGGACTAGATCAGCATTCCTTCTGCGTTAATTGTCACAGTTACATTATTCATGGGCACACGCACCAACCGCCTTGTCGTCGACGGCATGCGGCATGCGTTCCGGAAAGCGATAACTCTTAAGTTAGACTTTTTAAGATTCCTAGATAGGCTACATAGAGCTGTCTATCCGGTCTAGATTTCCTTTATCCTTTATTAAAGGGTTTTATGGTTACTACTGTTATGACGTGAACAAACCGGGAACAACGGGCTGGGAGTTTAAGGACAGGCCTCAATAATAAGTAAGTGTATTTCATTTCAGTGTTTATTTAATTCTAACTATAAAACCGACAGAATAACTTTTGTTAAAAGCGATTTATGGCTTGATACAGTTTCAATGCTACAATGAAAATTATTGTTTTTATGTTTTTCAATATATCTACTTGAAAAAACCTTCCACGCACTTCAATTGTAATAAAACATACGAATAGGTTTAGCAGTTTTCAAATTTTGCGCTTAGTAACTTAAGTAGTCATTCGGTTATATTTATATAGAAAGATCTTTCTAGTTTTATTTTTGAATCCTATGTCTATATTTTCAAGAAAGCTTTAGATAAGTTTATCATTTATAATCTTCCATATTCGGACAGTGTTAAACATTATGTGCTGTGACTCCAGTTTTCTCCGCAGTTTAGTGGTCGATTTTTAGATCAGATATATTTTTTTAATAGAGTTTTTAATAGAGCTATAGTGACGGCAGAACACTAACTCCCAAGTCACAGGAATACCTAGTTTGGGAGTTAGGGGTTTTAAACTATTTGTATAACCTTCACCTATATGTACCCTAGTTCTAAGGACAATTGTAAAAAGTTGACCATTTTAATTAATTATGCCTTGGAAGGCATTAGTCAGGACCAAACAGACGAGACTCAGGAGTTTGTTCTCTCTTCAGTCCTGTTTAATTGTCGACCGCAAGTCATTAGTAGACCAGAATATGGAGTAGAGAGCAATCATATCTTCTGAACAATCATATCTCCTGCGCAGTTTGCCCTTGTGATTAGAAGCCGTGAACGAAATTCGACAGAACATTACGCACAAAGCACTGTCAAAGTTACGCAAGTTTCTATTGCCATTGGCTACAAAGATGTTTTTATAAATATATCATTTAAAAATGCGTTACTCGCGCCTCAGCTAGAGACAATTTAAGTTTTACTATCAGTGTTTTTGTTCACGACTGACGTCTTCCGCATGCCTCATGCCTGGCCAGTGGGCACACGCACGCGACACTTTAATGAGTTTTTTATGTCTACATTGTGTCGGAATAGCTTTTTTAATGTATATTATCTGCAAGCCTTATTGATGCATCGATCGTGATTCTGCACGGTGTGAAATGATACGTTGCTGTGATAGCGTTATATATATTTATCTTTGCATAATCGCTCGCTGTGGCGGAAATTAGGTGAGGCCTATGTTCAACAAAAAAAACACTCTCAGCTCTCAAGTTAGAGGAGAGGAGACCCGATCCCAGCATTGGGACTAAATGGGTTGTTGATAACCTGATAACCTATGTTCAACAGTGGACATCATTGGGCTTATATGATGATGCATATGTACTTCTATAATAATATTATAAACTAGGATATAATGTTTGTAAGTTTGTGGGTTTGGACGTAAGGGGTTTTCTTCAAAGCGACTCTTCTAATCTTCATGAAATGGTCACATGAGATCATTTAAGACTTGGAAAAGAACACAGACTACTATTTACCGACATACGAACGCGAGCGAAGCCTGTGGGGGGGGGGGGAATAGTACATGCTAAAGATGGTTTGGACGCGGATGTTCGTTACCTTTTTTTTACAAAATAACTGACATGAAATTATTGAAAACTTGTAATAACAATAATGGTTTATGTACCAGAACAACAAATAAGTAAATATGTGCAAGTAAATGGAGGGATGTATGGATGTTTGTTACTCAATGAATGACGCCAGAACGGCTGAATTTGGCAAACAGATAACTATAATCTAGAGTAGCACATAGGCCTCTTTTTATCGACATATCACACAGGCAGATCCGTGGGGGGAAGATATATCACTTTATTCAATAATAACAAGTTTATTAAAAAGGATAGTTATAGTGCAACTTTGCATCTCTATAAATAATCTACGCACAAAGTATCGACATTGTAATGTATACTATATCGTAAAGCTTAAGTCGCAACATAATCTGTTCTGATGGAAAATACATGTAAATGTAAAACTTTTTTATAATAATATAATAATAATAATAATATTCTACCACATTCACACAGCGCCATCTAGTCCCAAAGTAAGCAATTATATTTACTTGTGTTATGGGTACTAAACAACTGATATACTACTTAAATATTTTTTTTTTTGTAAATACATATTATAGATAAATTACACCCAGACACAGAACAAACCTTTATGCTCATCACACAAAGATTTGTCCTGGGTGGGGATCGAACCCACGACCTCCGGCTTAGCAGTCAGGGTCACTAACCACTAGACCAACAGGCCAGTCAAAACTTGTATCACAGGATATTTTAACACCAGTATATAAAGTAATGATAACGACGTAGAAGAAGGTATATTTCCCTATACGCCTCTTTCATGTAAGTGCTTTAGTTTATATCATGGAATAATATAGAAAATGTCAATGTCTCAACCGGCGAGAATGCATGAAAAGACTGATGAATGTTGAAGAAGTTAAAGATGTATGTCAAAATCGTAGCAAGTGGGAGTAAATAGTCTCTGCCTACCCCTCTGTTGGGAAAGAGGCGTGATCTATATGTATGTATAATAATAGAAATAGAATAATTGGTTACACTACTCTTTTTCTTTTCTAGAACATTACAAGACTTAGAGGTGACCAGAGACCCTACTATGAATTTCGTTATAGACTAGCCGACGACATAAGCTCCATATAAAATGTGTCAAAAATTATTGAAATCGGTCATAATAGTTGGATATCGCTGTCAGTGGTTTCAAAATTTTCTGAAGTCTACAAGTTTTGACTTGCTTTGTACTACAAAGTAATAACCCTCTACTATGACACTGTTTCAGCGGTAGATAGGGCCTTACTTTATTACCCGAACTGTTCAAATTCCAAAGCTGTTTACATTGTTATTGTAGGTACTTAAAGACGGAACCAGGTAGTAGTTACTCTGTTTACGTTCTCTAATTAACATCATTCACAGTTCCAACAGCTAACATACATGCCTCATGAACACGAAGTACAAGGTTCTGAGCTATAATATCGAGTCAAGATTAAGGGTCACCGCACACCTAACAGAAGACGCGTCTAAGTAGCAGTACATACATAATTTCATGCTGTTGCCTTTCGTCCGGTGAGTATGG
The DNA here is from genome assembly GCA_905147015.1 of Laspeyria flexula. Lineage (NCBI taxonomy): Eukaryota > Metazoa > Arthropoda > Insecta > Lepidoptera > Erebidae > Laspeyria > Laspeyria flexula. The sequence goes on along the minus strand of LR989964.1, from coordinate 741,051 downwards.
AGCGCCGGAGGACCAATTCCTCCTTTCAATCCTCTTCCCCTTCGTTTTCCTTTTCCTCCCTATTTCCCTTTTCCTTTTCTATAGATAGCAGATTGGTTGTGTTTTATTATTATTGTTGCCAAAGCTAAGAGAACACAGTTATGTTCATGGGCAGCTCATATGCCAAGTCAGTCAGTAAAAAGTCCGTTCTGACGTTACGCGACAGATAATACGCGACGCATTTTCTGTTAGATATGTGACGTCCCATAATTACGCATTGCGTCAAGTTTATGGCGTCGTCGGCGTCGGCGCATTGTACCAAGAAAGTGTTTACTCCACATACAAGACAATGGTAGTTTTATCTCAGACCCCGTTAGCACTTAACATACACGCAGTTATTTTTGGCCGAGAACTTGTTGAATTATACTTTATGTATTTTGTTTTACATTGGTTATATAGTTATTATGGAATAAATAACTGTCTTACAAAGAATGGGTGTACTTTCTGTCCGTTAAGTGTATGTTTATGAAGTCCCGCGCGGCACAGAGATTGTTCATAAGAGCGGGCGTTTTCTTTTAAAATAAAAAATACAGGCTACTGACTACTAATACCGAATGTATAATTATCACTGAGTATCAATATTGACATCGTAGTCACGTCTAACCACAGTCACACTTCATCGTACGCTATAATATGAAGTTAGCTCAGGAAATGCGCCTCCATAGTAGGTGTTCATTCACCTGTGTTCAAATTGCGTCATAGGTAAACATTTAAGGGTAAACGTAGACTTCAACTATTAGCTCTCACATTAACCTCTAATATTTGTAGAGCCTTCGTGCTGCAAGAGTTTCTGCTAGAGCTATGAGACAAGTATTGATTTTCAACGGTATCTTTTTACTGTTGGCGGTAGACGGTTACATGACTGCCTGGTGCCTGGTATAGTGCCGCACACGAAAGCAGCATAAGGCAAATGCTTTACATTTACCTACATTGAAGAAGCAAGTGCTTCTCGTATGTGCGTACAATATAAGTAAATTGTAAAGAGCATTTTCTGTTTTCACGCTGCTTTGGTGCCGGGTTTAGAGATTCATATAACACAATAAGCAGGAATTACCGACCACAGCGTAAAACAGACATTTCAACTTACGCACTAGTTTAATCAGGGATCTCATAAATAAAGTTATGATTAGAAATGTTTATACCATAATCTTAGTTTTAGTTTCTTGTATACGCATGATAAAAACCTAAAAGTTTGCACACATTCATAATAATATACACACACGTATAAACCAATTTACAAGTTCTATCCTTAAAACAAATATTTATTGTTAATCCCACTCGTTATCAGTTTTATTTACTACCTATATGTATATTTATTACTATATCGATTCTTTGAGCCATAAATTATACACAGAATAACCTACAGATATCCATTAAAACATCTTTTATATATAGATAAATATTTATAAACTACACCTAACGACGAAACACGTATGGAATTTACGATATGAAATAGTTATGCAAAAATATGTTTTTGTTAAAACGTACACGTCCGTCTGTGTATGCTTGTGAATATATATTAGATATAAATTGATACATATTGAGTGAGTTTGAAAGATTACTTAATCGATTTATTCGATGAAGTCCTTTTCGCATATTATGGTGTGGGCAAATTTATTTAAATCAATTTGGCGCACTTTATTTATCGAAAAATAAATAGCAAATTACTTCAAATCATTTACACTTAAAGCTGAAGTTTGGCTGAACACTCCCGCTGAGCCTCCGAGGGAGCCGAAAGAGCAGCGTGGCAGAAACTAAGATTTTTATTGGAATGTACAGAATAGGCGATCTGAAATTATGAACAATTAAGTTTTTTTAAATACCTTCATTATATTACATGTGTAAAGCACAAGTAGGTTTGCTAATCATCAATTAATGCTCAATCTAATCACTCCCCGTAATGAATAATAATTATACTTATTGTTGCTAAATTGTATACAGCATGTAAATGTTACAATGATTGTTTTAAACGGTTTCCGACAAAAAAGCACAAAGTATTTTTTTTATCAAATTTCTTGACTTAACGTAACACCTTACTAGATATTAAATTAATTAAATAATCATCTTGTTATAGGTAACTTAAGACCGCGAAGAAAAGCAGTTAATAAATACATTTAAAAGCAATAAAAACTTAATGTTTTTAACCATAAAACATACAATGCTTTATCGTAAAAATGTTGAAATATAAGGTAAAAGTTTGACCGTGCGGTTGTCGCGTCTGACCCTACTCTAAGACGAAACAAATAAATAATAAAATATAAAATTTACAACTTAATTGGAAACATTCTAATATATTCTTTACTTTAGGTTACGACTTTTTAATTTGTGTTAATTTACAACTTAAATAACGGATTTGTCTTTATAATATCAACGTATTCAGTAATTCTTTAAATAATCATATCTACTTAATGTAGCCAGTCTTTTAGGCACCTTTCCTCAGAAATCAGACCTCAATCAGAGATACTATTTATAAAATGGTATGACTAGAATATCAGGTATTTTTGTAGGTAAGCAGTTTGTTTATAGAGGTATATTATATTGAGCTGTGTTATAAATATTGTATTAGTTTTCATAATTTATAATTGATTGTGAAAAACTGAAAAGTAAGAATGTAAAGAAAGTGAAAATTTGTTTATGTGTGATGGTTTAAATATACAACATACAATGGACCAGGCATTGACGGTGCAGTAAGGTTCTAGGAGAGGTCAGAACAACGTCTGTCCAGTCCTCTTGTTATCTACAAAATTTAATATCAACAAATAAATTATAGATGGTTTATCAACTGCATGTAAAGCTAGAATTGATGTATCCTGCTAGAAACTGGTCAGATAATAGACCAGCCGGGACAGACGTGTAACAAAAACTTAATACATATTTCGGACAGTCATGTTAGAGGCTACATTAATGTAAAATATCGCTCGACCGGTGTCCGACTCGTTAATTATAAGGCGGTGGATAATCTAGCAGGGTTGCTTCAACTTTCAACTTTTTTCACATTCATTGGAGCTGTGTGTCTATAAATTACTATTCACTATTATTTTAACGAAAAGGTCTAGGCTTTGGAGGAGGCTTTCGAGTAAAGAATAGAATGTCGGCCCGATGTTTTGTTCCTTTCATTAAATTTCCCAATAAAAATTAATTAGAAAGCAACAATGATGACTGATTAGAAAAATAACGTAAAAGCTAAGAGATGCCTGATTGACAACGTTCATCAATTTAGGTACGTAGGTTAATTTAATTTACGTATAAATTTAAAAAAGTTAGCTAACATCGTGAGGCAGCCCTACAATTCGAACCATAGACGAAATGAGGTTGAACTTTTTCTTTAGTTTGGAATGTGGAGCAGATATTAATGAGTTAAATATTTTATAATTATTACGGACCGAGCGGCGGCGGCGAGCCCGCGTTATGATAGTTTGTCAAACTTAATGTAATAAAACGAAAGTTTTGTTTGTTTATAATAATATAGATGACTGTAACACTGACTCGGTCGAGATTATGCTTTCATTGTTTCGTAAGATAAAAACTAACATTAAAAATAACACATAACAGCATCACGCCTTTCCACAGAACGGGTAGGTAGAGGAGCAACCACATTTTAACAACTGTTTTGTTACATGTAATAGGGGGCGAGCCTATAACTAGGTACATTACCAGACTCCAGTTTGAAATCTAATCAGAATTTCACAACAGCAAAATCCAATACCGTTTTTGCTTGACTCGGGAATCAAACCCGGACCTTTTGTGCAGTAAAATCAACACACAACTACTGCGCCCCAAATAGAATAGAATTGATTTCTTAGTATATATGTATATAACATTGAGGTTTTATATCTTAACATAAACTACAAAACTAGATATATAAATATTGTACTAAATATGTAAATAATAAATTCCTAGATAGTCTATTTAAAATAAAATAACAAATAATGTATCAAACATAAAGTTGTTTAACATCCAACAGTGATAAGAACTATTGTGTATACCGGGGAAATTTAAATCAAAACTAATCCCAAAATAATTAAACGTATTCAAAATCACAAGTGCATGGGACCACATGCAATGAGCGACCACACGCGACCACAGTGACCACGGCTCAAGAGCGGTAACGGTACACCACAGCATGTAAAACAGTTGCGTGGGTGGACCACATTGTTCCTAAGATTTATTGAACGACCAATTTGTATTGTACCTATTATGTTGTTTATACGGAATATTGGACCTTGTTAGTGTGGGAGATAGGACAGCGCTGTAATACAGGTATAAAAGCTTTATCTGTCTATTTCAGTGCTTTGTTCCACGGAGCAATTTTAAACCCTATATTAACCTTTTGAACGCCAGAGACGTCTATATATGTAAAATGAAAATAATAATAATAATATTCTACCACATTCACACAGCGCCATCTAGTCCAGTCAAAGTAAGCAATTATATTTAATAATAATAATATTATTCTACCACATTCAAACAGCGCCATCTAGTCCCAAAGTAAGCAATTATATTTGCTTGTGTTATGGGTAGTAAACAACTGATATACTACTTAAATACATTTTTTTTTTTTGTAAATACATACATATTATAGATAAATTACACCCAGACACAGAACAAACCTTTATGCTCATCACACAAAGATTTGTTCTGGGTGCGGATCGAACCCACGACCTCCGGCTTAGCAGTCAGGGTCACTAACCACTAGACCAAAAGGGCAGTCAAATGTGCTCACCACGCCAATGGCGGCATGGCACGTCAAAAATGTACTGTATTTTAAAAGCTTGGCGCTCAAGGCACGGCGATACCGATTTGACGTGGCGGTCAAAAGGTTAATAGTGTAGGGTTTAAAATTGCCCCGTGGAACTTGTCATGTTATAATCCACTTTTTGGATAAAAGTTTGATCACACGTCAGAACGACTGAAAGGTTCTGTACGAAATTTTGCAAACTAATTGACTATAGTCTTAGGTTTCTGTGAGATGGCCCGATAGTACGACAATTATATATAAGAACTGTGTGTTATCCGTGTATATCGAATAAGCTGCGAGCAGAGCCAGCTAGTATCGAAAATATTACCCTTTCTGACTGCCTTGGTTTTATATTCTACTAATAGAAAAGCATGTGAATCATAGGGAGAGGCATAAAGTAAATTGACAGTGACGATGACTGTTTTGCAAACGTTTGTTAAAATTTAAGAACCTTTCTCTAATGAGAAGAGTTAATAATTTGCGTTCTTAGGTGACGCAGGCGAAGCCGTATGCGAAAACTAATATATAAATAGTTAGTATCAGTTTCTTGAATATTTTATGCAAAACTTACAATATTCATATTCAACTTTAAATAAATTGACAAAAAACTTGTTCATAGCCTCTGCGCATTTAGATATTCATAAATTGTGATACCAAAAAACCGTGTTAAATTCCATTGTAACTCAGTAACTGTATTAAATTACATTCAAGCAAATAACTAAAAGTTAAATTAAATATATTAAAATATAACAAAAAGTGTATAATAAATCAGAGTTTAAGGAGATAATGAGCGCGGCCATGATTGGTGAACAAAAACTCAATAATAGTAGCATTGAACGCTATAATGATGTAATTTAATGATTGTATTACATATTCTATTACGAGAACGGATGCCGAGACTTCTCGTCTAAGTGTAGTGGGCATTTCGGACGAGACCGAGACTAATTGATGTAACATTCGTTTTATGTTATCGTGGATGAAGACGGGACAATGTTCAAGACTCAGATGATAGCTAGAATTACATTAGTATAAGATTTCAAACGTGAATGTGTACAAATAGAAAATCCATAAGTGCTTGGAATAAGCACTATTCGACAGAATTATATAATAATATTCAATACTCAATTCACAAGATCATGCTTTAAGTATTTACATGCGATATATTTTGTTGATGTTTCTGCCTGTTTTCATCACTCAGATTTTCATTTCGATTACTTTATTTTTTTTTTGGGCTATATCCTTCGCTACTTCGACTAGGACTGATCTGTTGTAGTGCCTCTGTGTTATATCTCTAGTTCTCTGCTTAATCCTGTAGAAACTAAAAACTTCCAGATTTTCCGAGCAGAGATATTCTGTATCTCAACAGGTTGCAATTGTTGCTGCCGTAAATGTATACTTCTTTTGTGCATGAGTGGCCCACATGAACAGAATCGCTCAGATTTTCTAAATAAGTGAAATCAGTAGGCAATAAATTTCAGCCTCGTCACATGAATCACGTCTCTTTGTAGCTGTCCTTTATTAAACTGTGACAAAGTCGTATAGAGGTTTCACAAAACTTGATCGGCATTGTACGAGCGCCGGCCGCGGTCGATAGTGCGATAGAGGTCGTGGGTTAATTGCGCCCAGCTCAAAGCCCTCGCCGTATCGCTCTGCTGATCTCACATGAGGCTATGGGAACATCGTGCCCATTATTCATTGTTACTACTAAACTTTGTGAAAAATCTGCGACGTGATTTCTCATCAAATCGAATGTAATACTATCGATATCGTTCAACATCGATTGTTGCTGTTCTGCCACGGTGGCGCTGCGGGAAGTGTATACCCCTGCTGCGCAAAGTCCCTGCTTCGATTCCCGAGTCAGGTAAAATTTTAGGTATTTAGTTTTTCTGTCATGAAATTCTCAGTAGCTTCCAAGAATTTAGAAACCAATGTGCCCGTTTGATGAAAATAGGCTCGCCTCCTGTTAGATGGGACCTAACATAGCTGGTAAAATGTGGGTGGGATACACCTCTGCCTACCCCTTTAAAGAAACAGGAGTGATTATATGATGCTAAATGTCGCTGTTTTACTCGTTTAAGTGGTTAGTACTCCACCCGATGGTAATGGTAACATAGTTTTCTATGACACTTCCTATGTTATTTTTGAAGAAAATTTAGCTTTTGGGTATAATATGTGCTATTGTCATGGACTTTAAACTCATATTGTCAACAGACTCAAAGACCCAGACTCAGAAAACCTATAGTCGGCCGCACAAATATTCCAAAGGCAATTTAACACAACATTTCAGAAATCAGCAACAGCAAAATTCATCAAAACTTTTATTTTATTAAATCACGCCAGAACGCCTAAATGGATCTAGCTTTTATTGAATAACTATGCCGCTCGAGTCACCAGAACCAGTTAAAAATAAACTACTTAAAGATAAACTAACGGCGGTCTTAATTATAAAAAAAATCTTATTCAATACGAGCCTTTCCCCCATTTGAAACGGATAATAAAAGCCTATTGTTTTAATCAAAATAATATAATTTACACCCGCTGTGCAATTTATCAAGACTAGTTCAATTAAATAAAACAAAGAGTTTTACATCTGTGTGTACGTGCGGTGTAGTACAGGCGGTACTCGGGCGTCGCCGCAGGGCACCACACTGTTCACATTGTCTAGTTTTATTTAAGTCGATATAACTCTGATTTATACGCTCTTAATTTTTATTCATTGTTATTGTATTCGAAGAGACGTGTTATAAAAGAAAGAATTGTTGTTGTGGAAACAACAACTGTCAATGAGCGAATACATTAATCAGTCAGTAAGCTTGTACTGCAACTACGTGTACACGAGGTCCAGGCTTCGATGCCCGATTTAGGCAAAAATGATATTAAGTTTTCCTGTTATGAAATACTGGCGATTAAGGGAGTAAAACTTAAGCAAGATCACTGCGAGAACAGGGAAAATTCGATACAAAACCCTATACCAACTCTTTGTCTGGCCAGCGTGGTATAGATAGATAGATAGATAGATAGATAGATAGTTTATTGACTTAAACAATATTTATATAGAGCCACCAGATAATGAACATTATTCTAGCTGCAGCGGTCAGCACAGGTACCCCCCCCCACTGCCATGCTAGTTTACACTGTGTTACAGGAGTGACAAGGATATTCCCGAACAGTAGGCCTACAGCTATCTTAGTTCGATTTGAAAATTGTAGGTGGGTAGTAGACTAAATTCCCTCCAAAATATTTGGTGCCGTGCCTTGCCCAGCAACGTCACCACAGAACAGACATAGGTTTCTTTTATGGGTTGTAGTGACTATAACAATGTTTTTAATAAAATTTTGAAATCCTCCGGCAACGCTCTCGTGATGCTCATGTTTTTACAGGCGTGCATAGACTACGGTAATTACTTACTATCAGGCGGGCCGTACGACTGTTTACCACTAATAATTAAAAAAAATAGTTTTAATGGAAGTAGTTGAAAAGAAAGATATGTACTTGTATGAAGTTTGGAAGAAAGTACTTTAATTTGATATCTTGGAGATCAGAAGCCAGACAAGCGTCACCGCGGGTACAAACTGGACTCTGGAAGCTCATAAATTAAGACATAAAAGTGAAAAGGTGTGGTGTCACTCTCGTCATACAAGTAGTAGTCGTAAATATTAAGGGAAAGCGTCACTTTATACGTACATCAGTACAGTGGGTACCTGTACTCATTCTACTTGTACAAACTACATATGATGAGATACTAGCTTCCGCCTGCTGCTCCGTCCTCCATATTATGACGGTAAAAAGTAACCTATGTATTATTATTTGATTTGATGAATTGACTGGCCTGTTGGTCTAGTGGTTAGTGACCCTGACTGCTAAGCCGGAGGTCGTGGGTTCGATCCCCACCCGGGACAAATCTTTGTGTGATGAGCATGAAGGTTTGTTCTGTGTCTGGGTGTAATTTATCTATAATATGTATGTATTTACAAAAAGAATGTATTTAAGTAGTATATCAGTTGTTTAGTACCCATAACACAAGCAAATATAATCGCTTACTTAGGGACAAGATGGCGTTGTGTGAATGTGGTAGAATATTATTATATTGGTGAGCCGTATGTCCAGCAGTGGTCTAAGGCTAATATGGTAATATTGTTATTATAATACCTTTGTTGTCGAAGTTTACATTACCCAGTCGTTCTTACAAAATATATAATTACGAGAAAATTATTCACAGTTATTTTCTAATAACAAATTGCATGTATACACCTACATAGATAAGTTATACATATATGACAGTGGAGCGTAGAGGTGCTCTCTCTTAACCAAACAGAGAGCTAAGCTCACCACGACTTTAACGAACTCTACACAATGGGATTTTGAAATTATAGAGCTAACAACACCCACCACACGACATTCAACCTTACGCATCACAATTAAAATTCAATTTAGATTGCACGTATGTTATCTAAAAAGTTTAGTCAGTTTGCCGTGAAATGAATAGTGAAACCGATTGCGCAGGAGTAGTAATGTGTTGGTATAGTGAACAATAGTTTGTATTGAATGTAATCAGGAAATAGCAGATAATGTTGCGGTTTGCGAGTAATGTGTGACGGTGGTAAAGTGGGGGAAATTACATCGACTACTATGGATAAGAAATGATGTCACATGCGTTTAGACATTTCTGAGAAAATTCACAAATATCGTATTAGTCTTTTCTGCCTTGCAATTTGTAATTATAGGCTCGGTGTTTCGAAATTCGTGTAGTGACTGTTTAAGTATACATAATGTCACTACCCCATCTCAACCCGTGGGTGTCGTAAAAGGCGACTAAGAGAAGTAACCTTAAGCAGACAAAAGCACTGCGAGAAAAGGAAATTCGAAATAACAACCCGTCTGGCCAGAGTGGTATAGTAGGCTAAATTCCCTCAACATTCTTTGGAGGAGACCCGTGCCCAGCAGTTGGACTTTTGTGGGTTGCAATGATAATTTAAATGTCCTATTCATGGCAATAGTCTTGCCTCCTATTTTTTTTAATATGTACCACGTGGTCCGCCTGATGGTAAGCGGTTACCATAATCTGTGGACGCTTGCAACACCAGGAGCATCACAAGCGCGTTGCCGATCCTTAAGAAAACCCCATACTGTAGTCCCTATTACATGGGACTTGGTGCTCTTCTGCCTACCCTTTTGGAGAAAAAGTAAACTCCAAGTATCGTATAATAACTCTTCCTGCTTGGTGCGACAGTAAAAAGCCTATGTTCCTTTCAGCCGTTAGCAAACATCCATACATACACCCTAATCTAGACTTTCTCATCTATATAAATAAATAAAATTGGTGTGTCTGTTTGTAATAATAAAATAACAGCTTTTTACTACATGCATTTGAAGGTGTATACGGTACATATAACAAAATAACATTTTTTTTCAATTTTTTTCAATTGTTGTCTGTCTGTTTGTTCCAGCTAATCTTTGGAACGGCTGGACCGATTTCGACGGGACTTTCACTGGCGGACAGCTGTGTCACAAGGAGTAACTTAGGATACTTTGGTTTTGAAAAAATATCAGGGTTCCGTAAAAGAAAATTAAAACTCACACACACAGCTAGTTTATAATATAACTGTATGTAGGATAAACAGTTATTGCTCAAACATTAATATTAGATAAATTATGCAAATGGACATCATCTAATAACTATGCTAACCTTCTAGCATCCGTTGTTCTTAAGAAATGTTGTCGACTCTGTACAATGTAAGAGGGGTGTAAAGGTCACAGGCCGGCTGGAGAGAACACCTGTTTCCTCCTCTCCTCCCTCCTCTTTCCTCCCCATGTGCGACCTCTCACACGACCAGCTTGCGTTTTATGCCCTCGTCAACTCTTTGACGATCGATTATTAAGTGCCATTCGAATATATACCGTATAGCTTACGTTATACTTGTCAATTTAGATTTCGTATTGCGAAATTAGTTTAACTTTAACGTATTAATTAAACTTTCGTTTTAAAGAGATCAGAATTAGAGATTTTCAGAAGGTGTTCTTGGAATCTAGACATTCGATAAGTCAATTTCGATATCACTGTCAATTATTCGAAAGTTTTAATATAGTCGCCGTCATTTTCAAATATTTATATATGTTTTATATATGTTATAATATATATTATACTTGTATTTAAGTATGTTTATGTAGGTATATTATTTAGTATATGTCGTGGTATTTGTACCACAATTCAATATGTTGTGTATTGATTTAAATATTTCTTCCATCCATTTCTCTATTCTATTTTTACATTTTTTTTTTCTCTTTTCAGTTGTAGGTACACTTCTTTACTCTCAAATTCTTACTTCTTTCCTCTACCACTCTAAGGTTTGCTGTTAGAGAACTCAAATATGAGTTAAGCTCGCCTTTGTACATACTTGTTTAGATTTTAAGATTATTTGTATGTTTTCTTTTCTTTGTGTGCAATAAAGTATAAATAAATAAAAAGATATCAAACAACGAACGAAGACGACAGAACGACATAAGAACGACATTAAAATCGAAAATAATATTCTATACATACTAATAAAGATAGAGGTAAAGTTTGTGGCGATGTAGGGGGTAATCTCGGGATCTACTGAACCGATTTTCAACATTCTTTTACTATTAGAAAGCCACATTATTTGTGAGTGTTAAAGGCTACATAAAATCACTCTACGGCTAATAGGAGCTGAGCAGTTGCCAAACACAGAACGACGGGAGCTTAGCCCCGGGCAGCAGCTACTTACACTATAAAATATGTACAGTGTTCGGTGTTACAGTTCATATCAATTAGAATGCCGTTCTCGTAAGTAGCGGTACCCACATGTACCTACATAGTGCAGTGTCAGCGTGCCACTTTCAACCAGGTGGCACTTGTACTTGTGCCCACTACACACTGTCATGTGATGCTGCATTCTTACTACATGAACGTAACGCTGCTATAATGGAAGCCCCTTAGAGTATAAGTACATAAGCAAGCTAATGTATATGTAATTATGCTCTAAGGGTAGCCCTGTATGACTATGTTGGTTAAAGTACATTAATAATAATAATAATATTCTACCACATTCACACAGCGCCATCTAGTCCCAAAGTAAGCAATTATATTTGCTTGTGTTATGGGTACTAAACAACTGATATACTACTTAAATAGATTTTTTTTTGTAAATACATACATATTATAGATAAATTACACCCAGACACAGAACAAACCTTTATGCTCATCACACAAAGATTTGTCCTGGGTGGGGATCGAACCCACGACCTCCGGCTTAGCAGTCAGGGTCACTAACCACTAGACCAACAGGCCAGTCATACATTAGAAATATTTATTTTTGCGGCATGTCAGATTGGCAAAGTGTAAGGAAAATTATGTGTCATGAAAATTAGTATTATATGACATATTTCGTTTATATCATATTGTAGTTATTAATGTTAAGTTATGTTCAATAATTTTATAAGGTAAATGAAACGTAGAGTTAGTTAAGTCATGCTTGTACCTATGGGCGCCTGCAACACCAGGGGCATCACGAGCGCGTTGCCGACCCTTAAGAAACCTATTCACTTCTTTTTTTGAGGAAATCTATGCTGTAGTCCCTTGGGAAAACATCTTTATGGAGTGCATGATACAGTTTGCTACTGTTCATTGATTGACTGCAATTTAATATAGTAGTAAACAAATATTGTGACTTTTTGTATACTAAAGATTTACATATACTTATATATAAATATATATAATAAATAAAAATGGATCGCCAAAAACTATGTGATGGTTTTACGTGAGAACGGCTTGACCGATTTGGCTAATTCTTTTTTTTTTGTATTTGCTATTGTCGAGGTAAGGCATGCATGTAAGAAATTATACAAAAAATTAGTGTAAAATTTAAAATTTCGAGTTTCAAAATCTCCATATAAACATTTAAAAATGGAACATTATTACGAATAATAAAATATGGCGGTACTAAGTTCGCCGGGCCAGCTCGTTATTATATATAAATTACAACCAATCTCTATATTGGTTCAGGTCTAAATAAACAACTACAAAAAAGTCTCCTACAGCCTAAGTTTGCCAGTACATAAGATATTCGTATGTGACACGCGAATGTCATGTTACAAGTAAAATTTGCAGCATGATATTGCCAAGCACATGACACAAGAATTTTCTAATAATAAACCTGTGCCTCTGCACCGCTGCGCTGATGTCTGATGGTTGGTGTACGTAACATATCCGCTATGAGCTGTGACGTCACGGATTCATTTCCTGGCATTACTTGTACTTTCATTTACAATTAATTTACTATATCAACGGTGTACATGACACGGACTGTGAGTTTCATTCTATTCGTTTTTATTAGTCGCTCGTTGTGGCGGACGTTATGTGAGGCCTATGTCCAACAGTGGACGTCGTTGGGCTAGTATGATGATGAAACCTTACATCTACGCACTAATATTATAAATGCTAAAGTAAGGAATGGTGGATTTAAAGATGGATGTATGTTTAATAAGTAAGTACACTTCGAAAGAATTAATACCAAAACGAAAATAATTATGTATAAACCTTATCACTATTATAAAGACTAATTTGCAATAAAAACCTTGAGTTTTTGTATAAATTTCGCTAAATGTGATATGAATGCAAAATATACACAATTAAGGAAATCACAATTTAATTTGAGCTATCAAGCTTCGATAATAAAGTTTATATTACCCTAAATATGTTTACAAAATTATCACGTTTATTGGCGACATTGACGTTTTCATGGCTTTATACAAACTCCATAATAATGGCAAAGGCTCTGATTCTGCTGTCGTAGATTAAACTACATATATTAATTAGTCTGTGCTTCTCTGTCTAATGACAAATTTATGAAAGGGAGAGCATCTTCTAGAACTGATAGGTATATTATATGTTACATTTCTAACACTATCCACAATCCATCTGTAGGTAAACAGACACATAAGGAAGAGCTCGCAATAGCTTGTAAAAGATTCTGCAGGCGTCCATGTATGTATCTCTTTATAGAAATTCATCAAAATTGTGCACCTATTTAACAATGAATATATTACAATAAAAAACACATACACTTATTTTGGTCTAGATAAAAAAAAAAGTGTCTGACCTGACTGAACATCGCAGCCTGGTCTCTGGAATTTTGTGATTGGGTATTATAGGTATAGTGTAAGTCCGTAAGCATAAATTTCAGCGTGTCGCAAATACCTTATTAAAAAATGTCTACCAGTTCTCGGATTATAAGAAATGATTTTGTTATTTACTCTCACGCCTAAACTACCCTACCGATCATTATGAAATTACAGACGAGCTAGAGAACAGCTTACTTTTAATTAACATGCCACACAGGCGAAGCCGTTGGGAGAACCTAGTATAGTATATAAAATCTACTTAGTGACCACAGAATACTCACCCAATCAAGTTTTAGTGTATAAAAGTAAGATATTTCCAAGATTATTAGCTACTTAGTGCAAAAATATCTTGAGCGGCTATTATGTGAGGCTTTATTAAAAGCTGTTAAATTTATGTCTCAATATTATTGAGGATCGAGTTATAAACGTACTTTATTAACGTCATTAAGGTTTCGACTCTACTGAAGTAGAGACCATATATAGAGTTAGGACTGAGCAGATGATTCCCGCTCAAACGGATCCGGCTGGGGCATATTCTTGCTGATTAGTTGATTCTAAGTTCATTGGGGATGGGAAGGCAATTTTTTTTTTTTAGTAAATAAGTACAATTTATTCATTTTACTAAAACACACTAAAGTTTGAAGGGCTGACAATGCGTTCGTGATGCCCCTGGTGCTGCAGGCGGCCAAAGACTTCGGTAACCGCTTACCATCAGGCCTATGTATGCCTGTTTGCCACCACCATGAAATAAATAAACGAGAAGAGAGGAAAAGTCCTACGCCATTAACATCGCTGCCCCGAGGGTCGTGGACTTGATTCCGACGAGACAAATATTTGTGTGATTCATAGATATTTGTTTTGAGTTTGTGTGTACTTTGTGTCTGTTAATTGTATGTTTATAAATATAGGACTTGTTCCTTCGTAGCGTTGTCTTTGAAAAAGTATAATAACGTCACGTATTTTATTGCCAAAGGGGTAGGAAGATCTATAGCTGCCGATATGTGAGTGTGAAGCACCTCTGCTTATCGCTTTGAGCTATTAAAGCGTGATAGTGTCTTTATGTAAATATTGTTACAAACTTTCTAATAAGATAAATGAACAATTAAAAACGCTTGATCGCGTTGATGTCTTTTGTAAGATAATATCTTCAAACGCATTGTTTAGTTCTAGAGAGTGTATTGTAGAGACAATAAGACTATATTTGATACAAATGTTTGGTACTATTGATTTATTTGTTGATTATTATCATCATAATTATCAACACACTTCAATTTTATTCGAGACATTTCATCAAAATCGGTCTAAACATTTAAGAGGAATTGAGTAAGATTTAAAAGAATTAAATATATTAAAATAAATGGTACTAACAACTCTATGTATGATAGAAACTTGCAAAGAATTCCATTACAGTCGCTATGTAGAGCTATACGGTTTTTTAGTTTCGGACTTAACGATCTATTGTCGTTAACGATGTTATCGTTGTGAGATCTAATGATTAATGATCTATATTTACCTTGGTAGAGATTCGCATCGAAAACTTTTTAATCTATTTTTAATAAGATTTTGTATTGTAACCGTTATTTTGACTCTATATAGAGACTATTATTATTGTAGACGTGAAAGTTTGTATGAAATGATGGTTGTTTGTTTTCTTTACTCTTTTTTATAAATACTACTATATGCATTTTTGTAAAACTCTGCACACATAAAGGCCTTATCTTAGCATCATCATCATCATCATTCATCACATCGCGGTTGAATCATCATCATCATCTCTATAGTGGTATGTAAAGTTCTTATATAACAATGTTTGTTACCTAGAGTAAGTACTTCCTAGAGTTCTTAGTATTTGGTAGAGTTGTATGATATGTATTATAAAAAGCATTGAATGTCATTCATACAATAATGTAGAGTCTACTCTACGTATACGTTACGTTTGCAATATAAGAATACACAATATTAAAGGGTGGTAAAAACATATGAATTATTGAGTCTCTACAAGTGTAAAGTCTAACTCTACTATCATATTCATACAAATAAACACTGTACAAGGCTAATAAAAATACAAACCTCGAGCAAATCCAATGCCAATCGGGCACACGACAGATGTGACTCTACAACACAATAACACCTTAAAACACACACACAAACACAACACTTGTACTCGTAACATACACTTTACACTACACCACTTTAAAAAAAAAGAAAAATTATAAAATATTTTAACGTAGCGTTCTCTATCAGAGGCTTTCAACGACTGACGCGAGGGGCCTGCGGACGCACTCTACCATAGCTCTGTCTCGCTCGCACTCACAGCACTGCCCGTATACACCTGAAACAGAAATACTAGTATGATGAATGTATACAAGTTAAGACGAAAGCTTTCGGCAAAAAAGTTGATTTGTAATTTTATGAAGTAGACAATCGGGACTTGTTTATCGAGTACTGGTCTCAATATATCTATCTATAGGTTATCGATTGAAACAGTATATTAATACTGTTCTGTCAGCGATTAAGTCCGAATACAGTGATTTCGAAGTTCATTTCGTTGAAGGAATACCCTTAATGTTAATGGGTCCGTCTTATTACTGGGCTGCGGTATGTTCTAGGTTCTATTCCTATATCGAACCACCATTTGATATTAGATATTCCCATAATACTAAACCTGGTATAACTGCAAAACTGGGTTTATAGTTTTATACCATCTTAAATAATTATAATATATAATATAATATTCTACCACATTCACACAGCGCCATCTAGTCCCAAAGTAAGCAATTATATTTGCTTGTGTTATGGGTACTGAACAACTGATATACTACTTAAATACATTTTTTTTTGTAAATACAATAATACATACATATTATAGATAAATTACACCCAGACACAGAACAAACCTTTATGCTCATCACTCAAAGATTTGTCCTGGGTGGGGATCGAACCCACGACCTCCGGCTTAGTAGTCAAGGTCACTAACCACTAGACCAACAGGCCAGTCAAAATTGTTTCGTTTAAGCCTGGTTTTGCGTTTCATAATATTTTTGTTTTAAATTTATAAAGTCTAAGACCTGGAGAAGCACACAAACACACATTTCATAGACATATCTGCAGACAAACCCGCAAGAAAAACCTAGTAACAAATTGTACTAATATTATATATGCGAAAGCAAGGATGGATGAAAGTATGTTTGTAGCTCAATCACGCGAGAACGACATAACAGATCTGTATAAATTTTGGCACACAGATAGATTATAGTCTGGAATAGCAAATAGGCTACTTTTTTCCGAAACGCGGGTGGAGCCGCGGGCGGGAACTAGTAGAATATACGTCTCATTAACTGTCAAATTATTCAATAAACAACTTAAAGGCAGATGTTCATATAACTAATATATGTTACTACTAATTGGAATTATAAATAATCGCAAGTACAATAAATCATGACGACTGTTCGACTCCGACGCAATTTGTTTATAAATAACATTTATTTACTAGTTAGAGAGCTTGTTTGTAAAGCGCTAATCTCACGAACTACTTGACCGATTTAGAAAAAGCTTTTTGTATTAAAATAGCCTGTTTATTGAGAACTAGTTACATTCTTAACTTATTTTAACATTCACTTTGCAAAATAGATGACCTAAGGTAATATAAAACGCTGTCCACATAATTTCAATCCAATAATCTCCAGTATATCTTGAATTGTGTAGACCGGCCAATCTAGTAACTGGACTGTATCATTGCTCATTTTAATGCTATTCTGAATATTACAGTTGTGACACTAGATTGGAGACATGAAGCTTCGAATGAAGTCTTTTGGAATATGTGTATTGATATATGTCGCAGCCAACTGGTTAAATCAGCCATTTAATTAACTGCCTAGCCGTTTAACTAACGGCCTAAATGAAATTCAGCTGGATCGTTAAATGTAACATTTAATGAACTGGCTGGCTAATGCTTAGGCCATTCATTTAACAGAGTGAATAGTGTTTACCCTAGTCTTCTAACATAACCAATCCATGTTCGATTTGCCATAAAAGGTATTTAAATGTAAAAAAATAAAAATAACTACGAAGCTCCCGCCTCAGTCAGGCGGGAGCTTCGCTAACAACCTACAATCAGTCAGTATACTGTTGTGTTCCTGTTCATGAGTAGTGAGTCCAGAGCTCATTGAGAAGGGAATGGGTTACAAGCGTTGGCAAACCGCTTATATGTCTCTGGTGTGGCAGGCGTCTCTAAACTACGGTAACCACTTAATACTGGCCTGTTGTTCTAGGGGTTAGTAACCCTGACTGCTAAACCGGAGGTCGTGGGTTCGATCCCCACCCAGGACAAATCTTTGTGTGATGAGCATAAAGGTTTGTTCTGTGTCTGGGTGTAATTTATCTATAATATGTAAGTATTTACAAAAATAAATGTATTTAAGTAGTATATCAGTTGTTTAGTACCCATAACACAACCAAATATAATTGCTTACTTTGGGACTAGATGGCGATGTGTGAATGTGGTAGAATATTTATTATTATTAATATCAGAAGGGCCTATATGCCACTGTCTTGGTACAAAAAAAACCATCAGTCATTTTACCAAAGTGGCAATTAAAGATAAGGAAAACTGACATATACTTTATAGTAGTGTTGATGTTAACCCGTCGTGTGTGGTGTTCTGGGAATGGCCTCCGTAGATAGGTAGTGACCATGAACTAACGTATTGCGCATGCGTTGAATGCCAACGTTCTAGGTACTGGGAAATATTTGTTTCGTCTTTCTATGACCGAGTTTATAAGGCCTTCCATCAATGCGGAGATGATCTTCAAGAGTTTTGAAGTGACCACGTAAGATATGGAATATGTACTGCCACGTTAGTCTGTCTGATGAATCGATCGATTACACTATTTAATAATATAAATGCGAAAGTTTTGTGTTGGTATGTTTGTAAACTTTGATACTCCTTTACACTCAAACAGCTGGAGGAATTTTGATAAAATTTGGTATGCAAGTTGCTGACATCCTGGATTTACACATAAGCTTTTTTTTATAAATCGCAGGGCGCATTTAATTTTGTTATTTAATAAAATGTAAAGCTACCTTATATGCCATATACAATCAATAGATATGCATTATTGGTAGATGCTACTACACTATTAGTAGGCGAGTCAGGACTTTAAAGTGCCTCTACTCTGAACTAGTACTCAAAAGCAAGGCACACAAATGGCGATCTCTGCTGTGGTCCAGAACTTTAACCTACCCTGAGACCATGAATCTTATCGCGCGCCTCAACGAAATTTAGAAAAGATGACGAGATGATCTGAGCAAATACTGCTAAGTCTGTCTCGAATTGGTTATACGAGTATGACCGGAAAATATGAAAGGCATATGACGCAGGTTACGCAGTAACAATTCTAAGAAATATCATAACATATGTTCAGTAATGTTGGACACTTGGACACAATGGTGTGGGACATCCTCTATCTACAGATGAAAGAGTGCCGCGACGCTGCTGCGCATACACATAGCGGTTAATGATTCACTAATGATAGTTCGTGGCTCCGTCATAGTGTGCAAGTTGTTAGCTTCGGGGAGCTTCGAAAGCTTCAATAATTGTTATTAATATCTAATATAGTTATAAATATCAAAACTCTGTCTGTTGCGCTTTCAGGTATCCATCATAATAAAATCAATACTAATATTATAAAGCTGATGGTTTCTTTGTTTTTTTTTTTAACGTCACGCTACGGCCAATAGGAGTTGAGCAGTGGCCTAATAAAGAACGACAAGTTGGATATAAAGGTAGTTTAAAATCTAGGAAAAGTTTTAATAATTTGCGAGCGTGAAAGCGTGTGAAAAGGCTTTAAAGATGTGCATATAAGTATTTTTGACAGCATGAATCATAAAAATATGCCTGGGGCTTACTCTGAATTTCGACATTCGATTGGTCGGCTATGATATCGCTGTCAAACGTAAGGAAATTTAGATATGGTCGCTGTCACTTTCAAACATTTGACAGCGACATCAAAACCGACTAATCGAATGTCGAAATTCAGAGTAAGTCCCCTGTTATAAAGAAAACTAATAAAAATATTTTCCAATTTTAAATGTATATACTTATTGATGGTTGTCAACATAAATATAACACTATTCCAATTACAAGTATTACATTGAATACATAGTAACTGTCGCGGTTTCACTCGCCCGCATATTGTAACACAAAAAGTTGTTATTTCACATAATATTTTATGGTTAGAGCCTTATACCTCTATGCGGTTACACCACACGATAGAATGCGGACAGATAAAAACTTTTATTTTGTGTGAATTACTTTATAGAAAAGCTAGTTTCAATCCGCGGCTTTGTCTGTGTGACCGATCGTAACGCAACATTGGGATAGAATAGCCTCTGCTGCACTACGGCCCTCCAACTGTTACTAAGTAAAAACTATATTTAATTTTTTTTAGGAAAACTCATAATGAGGACACTTGAGTAGCAGAGCTAATTACGTTCTAGTAATGCAATTAAACAAAATTCAGTCATTTAATCCTACAGTACCTATATCACATACATAGAACGTCATACAAAGCAAAAAAGGTGTCAGTAATGTTTCCAAAGGCAAGTTTTTATTGCAATTCTCTTATTTCATAAAACATACAACTGCAAAATATATACTTTCGAATTTCGAACAGGAACTACTCGATATTTCCTTCGAAGCACATAACTAATACTCTACATTATCTACAAGTTGTTGTAGAGCTACTCTATCGCCGCTATAGAGCGATAAAGCCACTATAGAGACACGTGTAGGCACTTGAGCACGTACGGTGACAATCTACTGATCTGATAGAGCTACCTATTGAATATATTGGGTAGAGTACACTACACATAAAAAAACTGATGACGGTGTATTTTAATGAACAGTACGAAACCATAGAATATTAGAAATACAGTTAGAAGACATAAGCGCTGGTTTTAAATATCAGCTTAAATTTTTGGTAAACATTTATATTCATTACAGAAAAAAAAATACAGTCTCGTTAAATTGTCAAAAAATCAAAACGAAATATTACCTAAAAGCACCCCTGTGCTACCATGAAACAAAATCGTAAGGTTTGAAAAAAAAATTTCAAATAAACTAATAAACAGATTCAAACAGATTCTAAAAAAAATTAAAAATCGAACTTTCAAATATGTTTAAGCACATAGTTATTTCGATAGTTTAAGGCTCTAAGGCCCGCGTTTATGACGCTTTTAAAAGGGGAAAATGCAGTTGTGTGAGTTTATCTGGCTTGAAGGTGGCAGAAGGCCAATATAGCTAAGCTACTAAACCCCCTCTTCGCTTTATGGGGTGGATTGCCGGCACCTGATGACCTCTGCGACTACATTTAAATCTACTTAGATTAACATGATATACACGATAAGAAAATCAACGAGCTGTCTAACAGTAGCTTTAACTACAGTAATTCCCATCTTCCACCATTATATACATAAGTACCTGTAGAGGTACGACCACAAACTGTTATGATAATGACCACGAATGACCACAGTGGTGGTGAATGTTGTCACTAAATCAATCAGTCTAACTACTCGTGTCATTGGACAACGGTATACAGTTTTTCAATATCGCAGTGTGAGAATAAATTATCGCTAAATGGTCTGTGGATAATCTGCGGATGTGTCTGTCTAGGCACATGGACTGAGTTTAAAATGTATTCTAGTGTCAGATTATAATTATGCATCTGTTTTTTGTTTGCCATCAAAATTATATATTTTTATTAAATTTTAAAAACATATTTGCTGAACTTACTTGGATACACGAATATAATGTTTCATTTACATTTGGATACTTATGGTCTTAATTATTAAGCATAATAAAATTCATAATAAACATTCTTTAGATGTCGATGATGCTGAGAATTTCAGTCGTAGTAATCATTACATAAATAATAGTAACTTCAAGTCTTTTCGGAGCTTTGTCCTTCCTTATTAAAATCTTTTATAAAATTATATCCATCACTTCGTTTTACGATATTTTATTAACTAAATTAAAAAACGAAATTTTATTTCAAAATAAGTAGCAATCACAAAACACAGAAACATTGAGTATGTTATTAAAAACTAATAAAATGTACAATTTCAACATAATTAGTAGCAATTTCCAATATTATTATGTACCTACCTACATGAGTCCTATTAAGTACAGACACAGCCGTGCGCCGCGGCGTCGCCCGCTGCGCCTTTAGTATCGGTCCATTAATTACCTAATGAATAGTAAATACTAATTAATTCATAAACACAATTAAATTGGTCGCCTGCCGCGTTGTGAATAGAGGCGACCTGAATTAATAAGAATGCAAATTGCAGCTGAATTAATGTCGAGATTCTACCTGAGTGGATTAAACTGTTCAATAAAGTTTAATGTCTCTAAGTTCCTACATAAAATGAATCGCTCTATCAACGCGCTGTTGTAGATTCATAATATATACTTAAGATAAGCTATTCATGTCTCACATTGAGTTATAAAATGAAAAAATAATAAAGTTATTTTACGAACTAGGTATACTTAGTCCTTTTCAGCAGGTTCCGAAACTCTCATGTAATCTAACTTTTTACCGATTTATGCGGGTGCTAGCTAGTGATTTATATCTTAAACACAAACAATATCTTTGTCAAAGATTTAAGACCATGTCCCCTACAATTTGTACGTAGTAAGCAGGAGGATTTATGTGAGCTAATAAATCGTTAGTAATAATTATGTTATAGCTCTGCGAACGTCTATGATACGAATCATAACTTGGATCACTGAACATATTTTAGATTTGTTTATTTTTGTAACTACTTACACGTAAGTCATTGTTAGCATATAAAGATTTATTATTTCTATTAAATTATAAGCCCCTGCTGAGAATGTAAACAATGTATAATTTTTTCTTAAATTTCTGTTTTTTTTTTGTTGATGGCTGGTCCAAATTAAGATAGACAATAAAAAAAAAGTTATTTATTAAAACAGCTTGACATTCATTAAAATAGCCATCCATAAAAATCATCTACAAGAGAATTTAATAAAAAGTTTAGCAGCAATTATTAAAAATAAACACTAGCTGATTTATACAAAAAAAAAGTAAACAGCCATTAAATATAACGAAAAAAAAAGCACAAAAAAAGTAAAATTTAATGGCATCCTACAATTTTGTAACCTAAAAATAGCCAGTGGTAGTAACCAAGAAACCAGGTGGTATATAAAAAAAAAAATACAAAAAATGTAGGCGATCTTTTGGTAGGTTATCTGAATTCTTAAATATTTTTTATACACGATCTACCCAAAGTGAAAAGTTTAGCAGCAATTATTAAAAATAAACACTAGCTGATTTATACAAAAAAAAAGTAAACAGCCATTAAATATAACGAAAAAAAAAGCACAAAAAAAGTAAAATTTAATGGCATCCTACAATTTTGTAACCTAAAAATAGCCAGTGGTAGTAACCAAGAAACCAGGTGGTATATCAAAAAAAAAATACAAAAAATGTAGGCGATCTTTTGGTAGGTTATCTGAATTCTTAAATATTTTTTATACACGATCTACCCAAAGTGAAAAGTTTAGCAGCAATTATTAAAAATAAACACTAGCTGATTTATAAAAAAAAAGTAAACAGCCATTAAATATAACGAAAAAAAAAGCACAAAAAAAGTAAAATTTAATGGCATCCTACAATTTTGTAACCTAAAAATAGCCAGTGGTAGTAACCAAGAAACCAGGTGGTATATCAAAAAAAAAATACAAAAAATGTAGGCGATCTTTTGGTAGGTTATCTGAATTCTTAAATATTTTTTATACACGATCTACCCAAAGTGAAAAGTTTAGCAGCAATTATTAAAAATAAACACTAGCTGATTTATACAAAAAAAAAGTAAACAGCCATTAAATATAACGAAAAAAAAAGCACAAAAAAAGTAAAATTTAATGGCATCCTACAATTTTGTAACCTAAAAATAGCCAGTGGTAGTAACCAAGAAACCAGGTGGTATATCAAAAAAAAAAATACAAAAAATGTAGGCGATCTTTTGGTAGGTTATCTGAATTCTTAAATATTTTTTATACACGATCTACCCAAAGTGAAAAGTTTAGCAGCAATTATTAAAAATAAACACTAGCTGATTTATACAAAAAAAAAGTAAACAGCCATTAAATATAACGAAAAAAAAAGCACAAAAAAAAGTAAAATTTAATGGCATCCTACAATTTTGTAACCTAAAAATAGCCAGTGGTAGTAACCAAGAAACCAGGTGGTAAGTATATCAAAAAAAAAAAATACAAAAAATGTAAGCGATCTTTTATCTGAATTCTTAAATATTTTTTATTCACGATCTACCCAAAGTGAACAAAACGTGCCACGATCGAAGCAAACAAGATACTTTATCCTATTCTCAGTAGGATGACCGTTGCGTTTACCTAATTAATCTGACAGCTTTAAACACACGGTGGCTATGGAAGGAAGCCGTACAAAACGTAAATTTAACTTAAGAAGTTCCCATAAGCCCACCGTTGCGGCGATTTGTAATTCGATAACTTAAATAAATAGCTTCTTTTTGTAGATGCTTCAAATATTTTTAGGAACCTTTGGTTTTGAAGTGTTTAAAGTGTTCGATAGTTGTATCTACATATTTTTTCTTTTCAAATGGTTGAACTATGTAAAAGGAACTTATGGCCTAGACCAAGTATTGCAAATCTTTATGTACGAATTACTGTCAAAAAATGTATACTAATAACATTTTTTTCTTTCAAATATCTAATTACCTTATTTTTCAGCAAGCCAAATGTTTTATCACGTGTGCCACATATGGCAGTGATAAAGGTTCGCCTTTCCTGTTATAGACTTTAAGGTTATGCCAATTTCCATAGAGATCCATTCAGGGGTTTACTGTTTGGCCGCACGTGAAAGCAGACAGACAGCCGTTAACTTTCGCATTTTGTAAAAGCTCCATCACACAGTCTACAGTTGGACATAATACTCGTAATACCTCTACAAATGTAGTCCACTCAACACTTTAATCCATGTGACATAACAAACATATTGTGTCTGACATACACAACTCTGCTTGTTTGTGACGCTTACACTCCTTAATTAGTCAACCGATCTTCATTAAATTTCACATAAAAATAGTGTAAGACCTGGAGAAGGACATTTTATTAAATCTTGTTTCATAGTTTTCATGTTTAGAACATCTGACTGTCCGTCAAGTTAAACCAGCTTGAAGAACACTGGCTTCCCTCGAGGCGACTGACCCCCCAATTATCAATATATCAAACGGGCGATGCCGCGGGCGGAAGTTCAACTGTATCTCTGCTGTAGTCTATGGTACACGACGATATATTAGTGATTGTTAGAAATTTATTTCAAAAACTTTGTCTGCTATAAAACACTTTCTAGGAGAAAGTATGTGATCAGTTTGGAGTTATTTATCTATGTTTTGTATGTTAATTATGTTCAGAAACAAAACCGTGGTCATTTATCTTTATAGGTTTTTTTATCTTTTCATTCTTAAAAGACAACGCCCACACTCCAACAAGCCTCGTTTCGCGGGGTACTTTACAAACATACAATTAAAGGACACAAAGTAAGTACATCCAGAATCAAAACATACAAACCTATTCAAAAATAGGTCTTTATTCTTTGTATGATTTACTATAAAAAGCCTTGCAACACCTGCCTTATATCATCATCATCATCATATCAGCCCAATGACGTCCAATGCTGGACACAGGCCTTACCTCATTTTCGAAATAGCGTGCGATTTTGTAACAACTTCATTCCTGCCTTAAAAAAATATTCAAATCAGACAAGACAGAAACAAGACTACCTGGTGGCCTGGTTAGGGCCTGGCTTTCTTTATATGGATTTTTTGACGTAATATATGTCAGATAGGCTTTTCACCAGATCCTTTATTTGTCAGTATAACTTTTCACCAGATCCGTTATTTCTCAGATTCACTAGAAATGTATATATTTGGACCACCATTTTGAACCTTATACTAATTCCCATAAGGACAAAATTACCGAAGACTTTACATATGATTTGACGTCTTTATTTAGCTGGACTAGTAAAAGTTAGGACAGAAGCTTTGATAAATAATATCATTTAAACATTAATGTAACGAGTAGAGCATCTATAATGCTTAATATAAAGCACATGAAAGGCCGTAATATCCATTTAATAAATAGTTTATGAGCAGAAAGCTCGAAACCTTTGATATTCCACACGATCTCCATGTTGACGCACTTAACGCCGCATTAAATAACTAATTTATGGTATTATACACCCACCATAACTGTCAATATTCTATACACATTTTATAGAAGAGAAAGTCTTATAATATTCTACAGTTTGAAGTTTCTCATGGTTTTAATAACTATAATATTCTTAATATTGCTGCCTCTGTATGTCACAATATTAGTAAAGAATAATGTTTGAAGTTCAGACTCCAGAGATAGAGAAAATTTACATCTAGGAAACTCAATTTAATAAATCAATCAATTCAGATTACACACACACACAAGAATCTTCAAACAGCACACGTTTATCAAATAAATATGTTTAATGATTTATGTTTAATGAGACAAACAAACCAACATCCGTTAAATCTAAATCAAAAGATTCCAAATTGGAGGAAACATTAAAACGTTAATGTTTATAAGCCCATAAATTAGCTCAAATAAAACATTGCACACAACATCTTGTCGCTATTAATTTGAGCACTACTTAAGTTACCGACCACGCGATTAATAAGACCCTCGATTGGTTAGGTCCGAACCACGCTATAGTACAAGATGCAATATGAATCGTATATAATTTTATAATGTTTATTTTTCTACTGATCGATGGTGATTTTAGTGATTTGGAGTAGCTTTTGTTTAAACCTAATATATCACGCTACGGCTAATAGGAGCTGAGCAGTGGCCAAATAAAGAAAACATGAGAGAAACCCTGCCCTTCTTCCAAAAAATATTCTGGTCATGCAGAAACGAAAAGATTTTTCGGTCAATTGAGTTATGGACTGTGTATGACTGTCAAATCAAATACTTTATTTGTGTGTGTTTATAAATGACCAACAGTAGTGTGGACCTGGCCCGAAGCAAATATCGATTACCTACCACAAGGAGGTGCGAACTCTCTCATTTAATACATCTTGAGATTACCACAGATTGTTTACACTGTTCGGAATAAACGTCTTTTTAAGTCAGTTAATAAATTGGCATCGTGGCGTTGAAACAAAATTGTCGAGTGTGTTAGATTTATATCCATTTAATTAGCACATTAAAATTATTTCTTGCTGGAATGTATGTACATAAATTGATTTAGTAATAATAATTATGATTTATAATTGATTTATATTAGAATAATATAATTCTTAAACAAAACACGATGTATTTGAATGTTAACTGTTCAGCTGTCAAACGTGAGTCATACTTGTTTGTCGTCGCCTATAAAAACGAATGTTCTGACTCGATTAGATCACTTTTGCTTGAGACGTTGATCGGTGAGGAGCTCTCGGAGTAAAATAAGATAAGTATACTATGATAATTTTGTAAAAGGAATAGCCTTACTTTAAGATTTAAATAAATAATTTATATGATAATATAGTTGTGATTTAATATGTGAATACTGTTTTAAGTATTTTCTTATCACTATGCTCTTCTAAAATAATAATGTTCGAACATATAAGTATATTCAGAGTATGGCAAATATATTGTTTTATTTTAAAGTTTACTTTCATTTCCTGTTTCTAACATTGAAGTAAATAAATAATACTTAAGTAATTATATTTTATAATTATTATACCATTTCCTGACATCAGAAGTGGGATACACTATGTCCATAAACTAATACATTGAATTGAAAGTTTTAGAATGGGTCCTACAATCTTCAAAGATCTTCTCGAGGCGATCCGCGAGGGGAGCCATCATTGCTTTGATGATGACGTGACACTTCGGTCTTTGATCCGGCGTCAATCGACTTCAGCGCGAACGGCTGGTGTCTCAACATCGAGGAGCTGTTCGGAGAATACGAATGGAGCAGCTTCAAAACTGTAGCAAAATATGGTAAGGCCCTAAAGGGCTCTGCTTTAATTTGCTTAATCTTGGGACTACTGAATATAGAACTTGGAAGAATTTTCATTTATATCTTAGATATTTTATAATACAAATGTTATGTATACGGAATATAATTTAACTTAACTTAAATATTAGAATGGCCTCCATCAATATTATTTATGTGAAAAATTATTCGTAAATCTTAAATTATATAAAACAGAGCAAAAACAACATTAGCGTTTTACCGACGTATTTAACGTCGGTACAAACGTAGAATTCTGACGAAAGAAAATGTTATTGTTTGTCAAATCGGGACATGTTAAAATGAGGGTAATTTATTTGGGGGACCAAAATTCAATCATATACTTATAACTTTCTGTTTTTCTTCTCTCTTTAACCTATACAAAAACTGTACTTAATAGATTTTTCATATTTCATCTGGACTATATACATAGAACCGTTTACTCAGTTCAGTGAAGGTTGTATATAAGTACTAATCGTTGCTCAAATCACTTTAAACTCATAAGTAAAGAAAAGCTAATGAAAACATATTGGCTTTGTGAATTATTTGATGAAAACTTGAGTGTCAAAAATTATAGATAAATAGAAAAATATTGTTATTGATATTGTATTAAGAATAAACTAATGTTTAATTTGTATAAGTTGTGATTGCAAGAATTAGAAATGTGTCAGACTGGCCGAGCGTTTGTGGAAAGTCCAACTGTCCTTAAACACTACTGTACAGCAATCAACTGGTTTTTCACCCAATACATTGCTTATTGGTAATCTGAGAAATATAATAGTTGCAAAAGAAAAAAATTCGCCTATGGCCTGGAGAGTGGACTGAATAAAACGCTGTTGTAGAAGATATGTTATAAATTAGCTTAAGACATATTATGATTATATTATGATGAATTATGGATGGATTAAAGCCTTAGCTGTTGTATGACATTCACTGGCTGCGGGTGATTAAGCTTCACTGACTGCGGGTGTTTAGTATACACAGTAAGGTATGATTATTGATTAAAATATGATTAAAACATGATTAAAATATGATTAAAAATTGATTAAAAATATATAATAAAATAAACGATTATTGATAGATAGATAAGATACTAAGTATGATATGATATTAAGTAAATCAAAATACTTATGTGTGTGATAGGTATAGGAATATTGTGCTTGTACTTCGAGAGCGAAGTACTTGTCAGTATGGCCGTGTTAGATTTATATCCATTTAATTAGCACATTAAAATTATTTCTTGCTGGAATGTATGTACATAAATTGATTTAGTAATAATAATTATGATTTATAATTGATTTATATTAGAATAATATAATTCTTAAACAAAACACGATGTATTTGAATGTTAACTGTTCAGCTGTCAAACGTGAGTCATACTTGTTTGTCGTCGCCTATAAAAACGAATGTTCTGACTCGATTAGATCACTTTTGCTTGAGACGTTGATCGGTGAGGAGCTCTCGGAGTAAAATAAGATAAGTATACTATGATAATTTTGTAAAAGGAATAGCCTTACTTTAAGATTTAAATAAATAATTTATATGATAATATAGTTGTGATTTAATATGTGAATACTGTTTTAAGTATTTTCTTATCACTATGCTCTTCTAAAATAATAATGTTCGAACATATAAGTATATTCAGAGTATGGCAAATATATTGTTTTATTTTAAAGTTTACTTTCATTTCCTGTTTCTAACATTGAAGTAAATAAATAATACTTAAGTAATTATATTTTATAATTATTATACCATTTCCTGACAAGTGCTTTATTTGTTTTGTAATTTATTAATTAATATTGTAAGTTGATTTTTCCATTTATAGAGGAAGATTATAGGCCTAACATCACGCTACGGCTAATAGGAGCTCAGCATTGGTCAAATAAAGAACGAAGGGAGCGAAGCCCCGCGCGACTTCTAGTTAGTAATATAACCACAAACACTAAAACAAAATATTGGAATACCTACAAAGCTATAAAACAGTTTCCGTAATAAATCACCACAGTAAGAGCAAATATAATATGTGGATGTTTATAGCAAATAATAAATTATATTGTCTATATAAAAACAGGTTTAATGAACAAGTTCTTCACGTGGCTCTGATGCTCCATTCGCATAAAGGAGGCGGATTTG
Organism: Laspeyria flexula; assembly: GCA_905147015.1. NCBI lineage: Eukaryota > Metazoa > Arthropoda > Insecta > Lepidoptera > Erebidae > Laspeyria > Laspeyria flexula. The sequence continues at coordinate 710,904 of LR989964.1, read as the reverse complement.
ACACACTTTCTGAATACGTTTGAGAAGTGATACTCGCTTGTTGCAACAGAAAGTATTTGTGAAATATCATGATTTAAACTCGTGGTCCGGGTGGTCCTGGGTAAAGAATACTACGTTTCAAAAATGATTGCGTGCATTCTCGCCTTATATATATATATATATTTAAAAATCCCATCCCATTTTGTGGCGGAGTAATCAAAAAACTACCTATGGTATATTTCTTAAAAAGTGCTGGTGCTAACTATGTACTTAGCCTGTGCCTGTGTGTAACTATGTTTTGCCTTATCTTTCTGCAAAATGACTAACTTGACTATAAACTCCATGTAATATAGGTAAAGGCAAAAAAAGAAGTTACATTAAAATAACAACAATCAACTCTGCATCTCAACAACTGTGCAAAAATCCCCTGATTCGGCCTGTATAAAGAGCTATGAAGAACTTTAATTATTTCTTGCAGACTATAAAAATTCACAATACACACAAACAAATGCATTGATATAAAAAGGTGAAGGTGAGTACTGTACAGAGTATTTTGATATTTTTTTAAAAGATAACTCGCACGCTCTATTCAACTATACCTGTGTCGCGGGGACTTTAGAAATATTCATTTAACGGATACATTTTTTCACTGCATAAATCGTCTGGCTACCTGAGTAACGGCTACGCCCCGCAAGATTCGCCCCGTCATTAAATAAATTCTGCTGATCAAAGACCTACATAGTAACTTTCTACTCCAGTCTATCGCTAAATCTATCATCTCCTAAGCAGTCGTCACACCAGCAATTTTACTCATACATCAAGACGTTTGATGTTTAACTTTTATATTATTTAAAAATATAGGTTTGTGATTCCTTTACAAGAGATCTGTACAGAACTCAAATAAACGTAACTTGCATCTAAAATGCACCATCTGATATCTTGGATAAGATAATGTAGTTTAGTGAAATATTCGCAAGGGTACAGACACAAAGTATGCGCGTTTATCACGACCAACAACCAACAGGAACCAAAACAAACCAACGCGAGCTCGTCTATAGAGATGTCAGACCGTACCGTCGCGAAATTTGAATACTAAATGTAAGAGCACTTACACATTATGTGATAAGTCGACGCGATTATCTACCATCTTCATAGGTGTAGATAAGATTATTTTTATTATCTCTGCAGCACCCTCGTGAAAGCTTGTTAGCATTAAGTTCACCTATGTATTTTAATAATGTGCTTGTGCAATTGTTATCAACGGCGACTTTATTAAATTACCTCATGTTACTGCACTTACAATAATTATATTTCCCAATCATTTAATGATTTCCCAATCATTTAATGATTGGGAAATATAACTATTTAAAGTACATTTACCTAATTAATAAGGCACTATGAAAAAAATCTAAATATAGAGGCAAGTATTTTTTTTTCTTTTGTAACTTGCATACATAACTGAGTTTGATTAAAGTTAAAGTTTGATACCTTACCAAACGCACGTTAAATGACATTGTAGAGAATCGTGTGAAGGTGCTCTAATATCATAACTTCTACTAACAATCAATTGATAAACAACCTTATTGTTGGACCAATAAGGTGTTTAATAAATATATGACTATGACTAAAGACAATAGCTGGTGCGCTGGAAGATTTGATGTTGCTATTTAAAAATGCACCTTAACTGGTACAGTTATAGTCAAGGTTAGAGTGTATAGTTTCTTTCTTCTTTATGCTAGTAATACAAGACATACAGGATTCCATAAAAAAAAAACTTTTTTCATCAGAAGAATCAGAAACTTTTTTGAGACGCAAGTAAGAGACAAAAAAACCCATTTGCAAATAGGTATATATTTCGTAAACAGGTATAATTTCCATTAACTTTGATGTGAACCTCTTCGCCTACGTTACAGTGCAGTCATGGTACATGAGGCTAGTTCATGTCAAGTTACTTAGTACCACGTTTACCGGCTATCGGTAAATGGCAGACAATATTCGCGTTAGAATAGTCACAATTTGTACCTACATTTGACTCCTGTTATGCAAAAGGTCCTAAGTTCAATCAGGTATCAATGAGTAAGTAATCAGTATAACCAGGTTGGACAAAAACGGTATTGAAGTTTTTTATAATTTACACTTATATACACTAATAATATTAGTGTATATACACTTATATACACTAATAATATTAGTGTATATACACTTATATACACTAATAATATTAGTGTATATAAGTGTAAATTATAAATTAATAAATAATAATAATAATAATATTATGTCTCTTTTTTCACGGCTATACTTCTCTCTGCTAAGGGGAGAAGTATACCCGGTCCTTTTGGAAGGCTTACGCGGGGACACAGGTCCAACACGCAGAGGCCCTTAAAGAATTTTAATTTAGAATGGGATGAGACACTTACCGCTGCCATATCACAGCTGCACTATTGTAGTTCAGCTATGATTTGTCACTGGTAAGTGTAAAGCTATTATTATTATTATTATTATTTATTAATTTAACTAATATAAATATTTGTATTTTTGTATGTAACGAATAAATTAAAAACTACAGGACTGTTTTTTTTTGCCGTTAGTTAAAACTACATTGTCACTGAGTAACGTAGGCTATATAACACCACGCTACGGCCAATAGGAGCTGAGCATCCAAATAAAGAACGACGGTAGCGAAGCCCCGCGCGACTTCTATGATATATAAAAAGCCATTGCACTAAACCATTTGGTTCAATTTCTTGATTTTCTTGCAATGCTTCTAAAATTTTGAACTTACATTTGTCATAACGGTCAGCACGAACTTAAAACATACTTAAAACAAATGCGACTTTTAAACACAGCAAGAGTCATGCTATCTTCTTCACACACGATAGAAAAATGAGATAGAAACTAGTTTCGAAGAATTAACGTGTTAATAAACCTTTAATGTTGAAAGGGAAATGAAAGGTGTGAAAAAAAGCGGTGTAATGATAACGGTTCGTTGTGTTATTGTGTTAAGTATGTTGAAATTAGACTTGAATTGTTTGTAACGACTCAAGAAAAGGCTTAAACGTGTTTATCAGGATACTCGATAGCGAATTAATTTGGACTTCATCTTGTGAACTGATTAGGTACCTAAAATGCCTGACGTAAATTTTGTTTGCTGTACAATGAAGGACTTAACATACTATTGAAGTGACATACAGTATACTCAGAAAAACTTTTATAAATTCATATTTGTGTTATGTGGAACTATGGCACAAATATATAAGAAATATTTTAATATATATTTTTGTGACATCACGCGTGGTCCTTTCCACCGAAGGTAGCCCGGGGCAGGCTGAGATACATGACACTTAAATTGCGTTAGCCATGTTTAGTCTCATGTAAAATGGGCCACGCTTGTTGCCACACTTCGAGCTGACGCGACGCTGAGAATAACAAGACAAGTGCCAATAATTGAAATGGATTCGCTTTATCTGAACATAATATTTCAGGTTTTATATTAACTAAACACGGGTTTGTAGATACATAATAATCTCTGTGGTTTAGATTGGATAATCTCCATGTGCCAATCATCAAATAATTTATAGGTGTGCTTAGATTAAACAAGATTCCGCTTAGGAAGGAAGATATAAAAATAAAATTAAAAAATATCAATTAAATTTAGAATTTACACTTCTAGAACAGGAAACATATAAATATGAAACACACAAAGAAATATTTGAATGTCAAGTAGTGTATAAAGTGTATTATAATGGCTGAGTTGTAGATGTAGTTGATATGCGCATGTGGCATGCGATATGCGTCGATAGCGAGCTGTCAGATGAACAGATAAACTGTCCACGTCGTTGTTAGTACATAGCCAGACAGTATTTATTTGTGCTATAATTGTACTAGTACTATTTCTATCAAACTTTTGCATACTAAATAAAAAACACGACTGCCATGTCAAAAATAACTAATAAGATGATGATGACGATGATTGCAAAACTAAAATTTTCATCGCAGTCGTTGGAGATATTAGTTATGAAAATAAATCCACGAAGCGGAAGTCCCCCGGAAAAAAACTCCTTTTTTGGGCCGTCGTGTAAATAGGAGCAAATTGTCGGTTTGTATTTGTAAAAACAACTATAAGTACTAATTTTATTATTTCGTGGTAATACCATTAAATTTAATTTGTGGATATCAAAAATACTTATATATCAAAAGATAAACTAGTTTGTTTCCGGGCTCTTCACAATAAAGTATTGAAAATTACTTGCATAAAGATGAACGTTATATAATATCAATGATTTTTTAAATGACAATAATCTTAAACGAGTATAATATGATTATTAAGAAGGTATTCAATACCAAAATGTAATGAATTAATAAATGATTTGATTTGATTTGCTTTGAACAGATAAACACCTACTGGGACTCCCATGTTCCCTCCCTTAGAATATCCAAGGACGGACTGAAAGTTTATTTTCCACGTTAGTGTCTTAATTATTGGAAAGCGTACACTCCGTAATGGAGAGATACGTTTCTTATATAAATAATAGAAGTTATTAAACTATTTGGTTGGCCACTTGTATACAGACATTAGAACGGCGCCAAAAGTCTCTCACGCGATTCTTACATGTATCAAATGTGACACGGTTATTATTTGACATTTATAAAAAAATGTTTGATTTGTGTCTAATTTGTGGCAGAGTAATTGCCGATGACCTCACTTACATTATGTTGCATCGGCCGATGGAGTCTTGGACTATCCAAAATTTAATTATATATATAATATATATAATTATGTTGCTCTATGTTTACAAGTATGTAAGTAGTAGATTTTTATCCGATTCGAAAGATTTAAAGCCTATATTAGAAACACTAACGCTCGCTCTTACGATGTGTACCTATTCATTTGTTTTTCTGAAAAAATGCAAATTGCAAGATTAAAGAATTATATTATCTACTAGCTTTTTCCCGCGACTTCGTCCACGTAGATTTCGATATTACATAGGTCTTTGTTTTAAGTGCAATTCATTAATTCCACAACACCCCACTACAGGAGTTGAATTTCATTTTACGTCATTAAAGATAACATTTATATAATCAGAGTCCCTGAAAACCTCGAAAATGACATCCATATCAATTTCTAATAATTTGCACAACTATTTCATCCCCCTATTTCATGGGACCAAACATAACCGGCGAAATGTGGGTGTGAAACACCTCTGCAAAGGGGTAGCCTTCGGGAAAAAGGCGTGATGCTATATATGTATTTCATCCCTTAAGGTAATTTTTTATTATTATATTTCACCCTTGAATCCATACCTATCAAAAATATTAAAAACAACATTCTAAGTTCCTATCCCAATACTAATTTGCAAAACGTGCAAAACTTCAAAACAAAGATCTTTTCATCCCCAATTTCACCCTTCCAAAGCTACCCTTGTCAAAAATATTGATGAGGGTATTTTTTATTTTGATAGTAGTACTTACCCCAAAACAAATTTTCAAATCTATAAGTTAAAAAACAAAGAAGTTTCATGCAATCGTTTTTATTCCTTTTCACCCCCTTAAGTGTTGAATTTTAAAAAAACCCTTAGTAGTACACCTCTAGACATTAGGACAAACACACCCTCAAAATTTCAAGTCGCTACGACCAGCGGTTAAGGCTGTGCGTTGTCTGTCAGTCAGTCAGTCAGTCAGTCAGTCAGGACAAAGCCTTTTATAATATGTATGGATGGATTAAGATTACAATTAGTAGGTAAGACGGCTAGCAAACAATAAGCCACAATTAGTAGGCCAAACGACTCTCCGAGAGAAGTGAAATACCCACATAACACACCTCAATTAACTAGCATACAGTAATCATCAGCGTATCAAACGCGCAAAACACCAAAACCAACCAAACCATTTTATTAATACATTAATTGGGTGTTTAATTAAACGCCCGCCATATTGTTTATGTGCCATGTAATGGCCGCGGTATGTTTGTACTCGTTCGGAAATCATGGATCTGGTTTTTTAATAGATTATATGTTTCCGCTTATCATAACAATAATGCCGTAAAATCGTGAAATTGTTTAATTTTATTTTGGACGCTAATATTGGCGCAATAATATTATTAATATAAAAAAAAACAAAAATGAACTACATGTATATTGATGCAATTTAGAGAACAGGTGTTTTGTGCGAGTCTCTACTTAGTTTAGATAAATAAAAATAAACATTACGAAGGGTAAGTAAGTATATTACTTGTGTATAATATTGATGTGATGTAAATAATACTGAATATTATGTATAAAGGTACAACAAACGATCGTAAAATAATTTAAATTAAGGGGGTAGGTAGCTCTATCTATACATGTAGCAGAAGCTGTTTTTTTTTTGTTCAGCAAAAAATGAGTAGCACATAATGTACTTCGGCAGATCTTTGAGCGTAGTCCTAGATGCTCTTAACCGGCTTTTTACTTTTGAAATACAGAACCCTAAAAAAAGGTGATTGGTGAGTAACTATTCCTAGGTCGAATGTATAAACTGGATAAATTGATTTGTTATACATTAATCATAAATATTTTATTTATTTGATAACAATAATAATGTCACACAATTAACTCATAACTCTAAAAAATATAAATAAATAATTAAAAAATGTACACTAAGACGACAAAAAAAAATGAAGCTGATACAAACATTTATGTATAAAGTCTTCGGTTTACGATCAACGATTAGACAAACGGACATACACAAAGTTATAAAACCACTTTTAACATTAAAGTTTATGTGATACAGTGCTAGACATCGATAAAACCTTTCAATATAACTGGAGGGCACGAAATGCACTAACTTTTTGTAACATCGAGTTTAACTGTAGTATCTATTTCATACGGGCATGCGCGAAACTATAATTACGTTGTGCAAATTTAAACCCTCAGGGTATAAGCAGAAATAATAGTAGAAGTATGGAAACCAGTTAGAGAGAGTAATTTCTTTAGTTCCCATAAATTATTGGCGACACGTTCCTGTTAACCGGGTGCTTTCTTAACTGAATTAAGTAAAAATTTCTTTATTAATAAATATACGTACTCCAATGTAGATTCCAGTTTGTGGAATTAAAATGTGCTAATCATGTGGCTTTACCATCTGCGAACGGTGAAGGAAAACGTCGTGACGAGACCCACATAATATATATACCCTAAAAGAAATTCTAAGTGTATTTCTGACCCACCAACTTGCTTTAGGCCAGCGTGTGCGGATTATTGCCTAAGCCCTCTCAGCTCTCTAGATAGAGGAGAGGAGACCCGAGCCCAGCTGTGGGACATTAATGGGTTGCTGATGATGATGATGCTGATGATACGTAGGTACTAAGCCGCAAGAATTTCGTAAGTAATTACCGTTCTAGTCATACCATACTCTATTATAAGAACAAATTGGAAATGAGACGAGAAGAGAAGGGATGCGATTTAAAACTTATGGAATCGATAGTCAAAAAATTCGAGGTTTGCTCGGCAAGCACGTAAAGCCTATGGTCATGGTCATGCGCATGATCTTTCTCCACGAAGTTAGCGACCGTAACCACAATTCAGCCAGAAGGATATTATTATTATTTGTAGTATGTAGGTTTCATTTCTCCAGTAATAGCAAGTAGCGAATGAAGCACTATTAAAGTATCAATTTATATGTTAATCGCGATTGGCGATACTTAGTTTTGATATAGTGTAATTTTATAACTGTAGCCACGCCCATGCATGTGAGCAGATAATATTCAATTGATATTACATATTAATGATAGCTGATAGGTTGAAAGATAGACTTTGTTTATGTGTTATTATTTAGTCATTATTAGTATCGTTTCTCAGACGACTGACTATCCTTGACGTAATTTAAGCAGTTTCAATACTGGCGTTACATTCTAATTTTGTAAATTAATTTAATTCTAAATTTACGCATTAGGTTAAAATATATTATATATGACTGTGATCTACTTGATGATGCTTAACTAAATAAAAATCTATCTATCTATTGGGTGTCATGAGCACAGAACAGAGATAGGTTTTTTAGAGGAGTAATTCAAATACGAATGTTATAAAACTTCACATTGAAAACTTTTGTTACTTAGCGCACATCTGACACAGACTAAAGATTTAATCACGGATTATTACTGCTTAAAATTATGTGCAAAATGTAATACAACCATACAAGTACTGAATCACAAGAAAACTGAACCTTTAACCCTACTGAACCGTATTAGACAGTTTTACATACCTTATCTCATAAAAAGCTAAGCCCATTATGATTCGGTAATAGTTTTTAATTGCATTATTAGCCGGAGCCAATGTTCCGTTGTCAAACTACCAACATTAAGGTCCATGACTGTCCATATTTAAAGCATTCTTTGCTCAGTAGCTACTATTACATAATTGCGTCAAAATTACGGGTTCGGTTCTCAGATGATGACTATAGTGTTATTAACACTTATTACTAAGGTATGCTGTTTCTTTTTATCCCAATACTCAATCTATGGCCCCCCATAATCCTGCCTACGGCCATTGGGACCCGTAGTTAGCTTTGGAATATTTTCCATAATTCGAAGTGAGATAAGTAAGGCACACATAAAAGTACCTACACAATTAGATGCGTGCGCGGTGAAGAGCGTTTGAAGATACCTACTCTACCAGAATAAAGTTCAGTAACTTAAGTGTTGTAACAAAAGGTAGGTAAGTGGTGTTATCAAGGCAATCGAGATTTAAAAGTAAACTATTTTATATAGTAAATTTTCCAGGCCTAAACTGTAATGGCCTAAGCTTTTTGGTATACTAATTTTGATTTATTACGTTACTTTTAAGTTATTTGATTTTTCAAATATCCCTTCTTAGCAAAAAATAAATCTTTGTTCTAAATTTCAACCTCTAGACTTAGTTCTTTTTGCTGATAGGACGGACGCATGATTTTATAATCTATATGATTTTTGGCATTGCAATTATCTACAGTTAACACAGTGAGCTTACCGGCATTCTAGATGTAATCTGTGGGCTCTTTAGAGTGTAAGCAGCTGATCTAATTAGCAATACTTTCTAACGCAGTCGGCTCACGGGTCGATGCGTTTCACCACGTCTTATGTCTGTGTACGCACCCATGTCATTAATATGCATATTATTTACAAGGACGTGCTCATATGGAAGCTACAAGTACTTATCTTTAGATAATTTTCGAGAAGTCTGCCTGGGGAAGTAGTACAGTATTTCCATCCCAAGGCTGAAGCGATAATAAAACTTCGTTAGTTGTGTTGTATCCTTGCCTGTGTGTAGTGTTCAGAGCTTTTGGAGAAATGATGCGTATGTGATGTTCCTGGTGTTTGCCATCAGGTGGGCGGTAAGCTTGTGGCAAACATCATGATATCTGTCTAATTTGTATTATAGTCTCGTGTGCAGATCAAACCCACGACACGCTTTTAATAGGAGACCATTTAGACAAGAGGTGTAGTCGAATGCTTCTATATGTACTGAGCCTAACTAAGATCTAGTTATCTCGTCATAAGTGAGTAAGGTACTAAGTAACTCTAGTCAAGTAACATGTCATTACAGAGCTAGTATTATATATCGGGTAACTTTATAGTTTTTGTTAGACTGCTCGTTTAAAGCTGTTGCCCGTAGCTTCGCTATAGTTGGATTTGCTTCCCGTGACTACAGCAAGATTGTGATGATCGGTCAATCAGCTCATCAGTTTATATTTGAATTGATAACTACGGAACACTTCAATACGAGTATCAACGAAATAAAACACAAATTCTAAAGTTTAAGTTAACAATAGTTATTGATGCAATAGAGTTATATAATATTATGTAAATGTTTTTGAGGATGCATAAATGTTTGCTAGGTAACCAAACGATTGAATGGATTTTAATTAGCTAAACTTGACAGTAATTAGAGCAAGACTGTAATAATATATCGGTTAATGAACTTATATGGATATGGGTTACATTAAAAACCAATGTAAGTAGATGAAACTGCAAGGCAGTGCAAAAATAAAAGATGCCACGAAAGATCTTCTCAATAAGAAACTCCTAACAAAGGTGGCAGCACCGTGACATGACAGCATGAAGCCTGGAACTAAAGCCGTCTATACAAAATTAATACATTCGTGGTCAAGCCACGACCATCGAGAAATATCTCAGGAACGGCCTTAATAACCCTTTATCTAGTGCAAGCTGAAAGAGTCAGCGGGCGGTCGCAGATCATAAATAAAAAAATGCTATTTAATAAATTAAAACTATAGTTCATTATAAACCAAAAACTCATATTTCGTCAAGGGTACAAAGAAATAATAATTTAAATAAAAAGGAATTCCTATTTTCTTTAGTCACGTCATTGAGTCAACTTGAGAATGCCTGGACCAATTTGGATATTTTTTTTTTAAATAGTGGAAGTGCTATGAAGGGTTTTAAAAAGCGAAAACTTGGAAGAAAGTAACAGCTGGAGCCATGGACACTGGGCAACAAGCAACAAATAGTTTGAAATAAATATAAGTAGGTAGGGTGAATTTATTAGGTAGGTACTCCAAAATCATTATGTCAACAAATTTGCTGAAAGGAGATTATTTTATAAAAGAGGTACTAACCTAGAGATGTGTTACTGCCGCAAGTAAAATAATGATATTCATTTATCTTTAGCAGTTAGGGAAAAAATGCGGTACTGGTCGAAGAGAACATAGCGTTATTTACACTAGCAGCACAGTGATTAAATTAGGTAAGAGGTATATTGTCGAGGTTCATTCATCTATCATGATCTTCAATTTAATGATTCTGTAACGCTATCTTTTATAACTCAGACAGAACCCAGACTTGTCTTGGATACTACGAACGAGAGAGCATACCCCCAGGCTACATTTACCATAAAGCTAAATCTCTCGAATTTACTTCGGACTATTTAGCATACATTGCTGTATAACTACTACTTGCACCGACATAGCATCAATCCTGACCAGCATTGTATACATTACTTACTATATACAGTTGTTTTATAGAGAAAGTTCTTAGTACGGTAATGGGCAGCATTACAAGGAAGGAAAGTAAAACAATAGGAGGCTTATACAACTGGTTTTTCATACAAAATACTTAAATAAAGGTAGGTTTGGTTGGAGTCGTCATAAGTGCCCCATTATACAACGTTGCATTGAAGTTTTTCTATTGTGTGCGAATACTGGTTTATAATGTAGAAGTTTCATGGCAATGAGTTTTATTTTTACGGCCTTAAAATATGAAAAAAATTATGTGTTTTAGGGTGTTTCCAGAGCTCAAGTAGGCATAAACCATTAATGGAACTTTATTTACAGGTTGCTAGCACAGTTTTATTTTAACGTAAGCCGCAATAACTGTTTTTCTGACATACCTGACGTCCATGGGGAGACGTTACTGCCAGCCGTCCACAAAAACTCTTTTTCTGTTTTATGACGTCTACTGCACACTGCAAAAAAGGAAATGGAAATTAAGGCCTATCCTCTCCTTATTTCTGTCTCAAGTCTGAGTGATTTTGTGATAATAATGTACCTACTTGTATCTTACTCGAATATATTATGACAAATAAAACTCGATTGTAAATTGTCACATGTAAGCACATCACTTGCTGTTAGCTCGAATGATTTATCTGATTACTTTTTTGTTGTGTTTGTAATTGTCAAGACAAGGTTTTATATGCAAGACACTTTTTTGACCATCCGCGGGAAATGTCGGAAAGTTGTACCTACTCGTGCAAAGCCGGAGTGAGTCGCTTGTATTTTTTAATTAAAAATTACTATGAAATCAAATATTGTTTTAAATTGTTTTTACTTATAAGTGAAACAATTTAGCAATATAAGTCGTTTACCATACCAGTTTAAATGAAACGTATTAGCTATCACAAATATGCAGGGTACACATGATAATTGAGAAACTTTAGAGCAAAGTCGTGAGCTCATGTGACAGATTTATTAGACACAACTGACTCCATTTACTTTATATTTATGGGTAACTTTCGATACGTGGACGGTGTTCCATTTTGTAAATTTTGAACAAAATTTTCATTACTATGTAAATGTACCAAATGATTTTACCAAAAAACTATCTCTGTTCTGTGATTTTACCGGAAAGAGACAATGTAGTCTATAAGACGGAGTGTCTTATAAACTATATTGTCTCTTCAGCTGTGATCTACCATCTGCTAGACCTTCTGCTACCATTAGCAATAACTGATATATTTTATTAACCTTATTTTTGCCAACATAATATTGTCGCCCCTATGTTATACGGAATAAGTGCTGTTGTAACCAGAGACTTGCATTGTTAGTACCATTAAGGGCGGATGACATCATGCTTATCGCATGGGCATACTGGATGTTTAAATTATCGACTACACAGTACTAGAAGCAGTAACTTTCAACGGCTATCCAATAAAAACAAGAAAAAGATTACCCAAAATTCTAAGTATAATTCAGTAGGTATCACTTAAAATTGTAAAGAAATGAATCTTATATATCGGTAAGAGGTTAAGTCCATGTTATAAATGCCACGTGACATAATAACACTACCTACGCGGACCACTGATATAACTTAATTAAGTCTTAAATACGGATGCACGTTGGTATGCGCGACTCAATACAAACTTCTGAGAAACAATATTTTGGCTAACTACTGGATTGGCCGCGCAGTTATTGTGGGGTTTTTGTACAGATGTTTAATTAATTTCCAATGATTGTCGAATTTGAAATTCATATTTATTATTTTCTTGAACGCTATAACGGACAACATTGTCTGACTTACACTATGTTATTCTATTGTGTCTGCGGCTTAGTGTTCGAAGCGCTATCTGGTAAGGATGTCTGTTAAAATACTTAAGTACTAATACAATGATAAAATTTTGAAGTTTTTTGTTAGATAGTGAATTTTTTAACCCATTGAATGCCAGTTTCGACATCAAATGGTTCAAAATCATTGCATAAAAATACATTTTTCCTCGGCTCATCACGTGATCACTCGACCAACAATGGCAGTATCAGTATTCAATGTGGACTCTAACATTATAGCTATACCTGCATATGTTTAATAATATCATCAACAAATCGTGTTCTAAAGATGGATGCAATGGAATTTATAGCTCTCCGTGTCGTTAAGGTGTTCATTCCATTTAACAACTAATAGCTTGAGACACCTTAATTCCCAATCTGGAGATGTACAGATCTGCCGACAATAGCTCGGACATGTAGGGTTGTCAAACATTAAAGTGGACTTAAAAAGATATGATGCTCTTGATGTTGCAGGCGTCCATAGGCTACGGGCTACGGTAACCACTTACCATCGTGGCATAAAAAAATCTGAGCAGTATAGCAAAAGAAAAAACGTCTTAGAGACAGTTACAGTTGAAATCGAATGCTATCTGCCTGCCCGCCCTCGCTCATTGTTAAAAAGTCCTTGGTGTCAGCAAGTGACTGTGTCATTGATTAAACGATGTCTGATCGTTTGACGTGCTAGACAGACACAAGAATTAAACGCAAGTAATCACTTTTTATAGCTGATGGGGCCGAATTTTTATCTCAATGGCCGCTGCACTAAAATTTGAGTTTATATCTTTGTGGAAGGTTTTCGATACCTCAGTTGTAATTGTAACTGAAAAAGTTTTCAAAAATGTTATTTAGAATAAGGTTTAGTTTTTTGATTTGGTAATTAAAATCTCAGATCAAGTAAATACTAGAGTTGTTTCTGTTCCCGGTAGATTCATTTTGTCGCTTTGAGTAAAATATAATAACAACGCATTGCTATTGCTACTCTATCACGAGATTTGAAAGAGTTTGGACTAAAATTCACATAGGTACTCGTATGCTGACTCTATGCGAATTGGTGGAGCACATTCACCCGTAGATTATAGTAGTTAATTCAACATGCACTGAATTTTACAAGTAAAAATTATAAAGTCAACTATAAATAATGTACTTAATGACCTATTGTCAATTCTGTTTAAAGGGAGTTTAAATAGGTACATATAATATTATTAAATTTTATATTTTTGCAATAAAATTCAATGAACTATAATAAGCATGATAAATTTTGGCGAAATGTCGACGTGCAGAGACACGGCGGCTGCGCGTTGACGAATTGCACGCGGTCGTTAACCCCGCGCCGGCGCACTTCGCCGTCCGTCGCATACCGTCCATTCAAACCGTTCGGGAAGTTAATACATGTATACGTGTCCATACAAAGCATCCACATACATTTTATGGATAACCGTTGCGAATAATTCTTTGGGAAATGCTTAGCTTAGCTTACCTACTTTAGGCTAGATGGCGCTGTTAAAAAAAAGTCACAGCTTCAGGCCAACTAAAGATTTAATAAATTATAACGTGTCTAAATTTCTATCTAAAGTGAATTGAACCCACAATACGATGCGTAGTGATAAAAGACGTAATGACCAGACCGTACCCATATAATATATAAATATATATACCGTAACCATCCCATCTAAATTAGAGCCGTCGGAATGCTCCCGCATCGTAAACTTTTTCGAATCATAAAATGACTTTTATTTACGTTAAAAGATAATTTATCGGTGGAAAATAGGTTATCGTATAGGTACTTACAAAATTAAAAACTCATTAATATAAGATTGTTTTCTACAGCTAAGTACATTTTATATTTTTTATTTTAAATAAACTGACATTTCCGGCCGAAAACATTCCGACAGTTTAGAATCAGGGCCCAGTACTCGCCCCGCACACATACCGCGTGTGTAGGTACAGTCTATCGTATCTATATCAATAGTTGAAAACCAAGGAGTAATTAACTATCGAGTTTCTAACAAGAAGCCAATTAATGTCTCAGATAAATACTAGAATAGGAATGTGACCTAGCTACTTAGGAACGTCGCACTGGACTCGAACCGGTGATCACTCGACTAACACGCTTTCTTTCATTCCTGGAGGTGGCCCACCGTGGTATACTTGATTTTCTTCGTTTCCCAAACACCATGTTAATTAATTTCTTTTAGTTAGAAGATAAGACACTATGAGTGTTGGTTCAGAGTAGGGTTTCCCAACCTTTACTTCTCTGAGCCTCTCCGAACCAAAAATAATATTTTTAAGAAAACATAATATGTGTAAATTATGTTTTTTATCAACTAAATTTTTTATTTGACTCAATTACGTACAATACCTACAGATACGATATACCAATGATATTGTATGTTAAAAAAACATACAATATCATTGCGATATACATATAACATTTTCGAAAATGTAAACGTCCCTATGCTCCCGCTGATATTTTTCTACGCCCCCCCAAGGGATCCCATGGTTGGGAACTCCTGGTTTAGAGGAAGATATATTTGTATGTTGGTTGCGGGCGGCACAAAATCGCTCGCTGTGAGGGAAATGAGGTGAGGTCTATGTCCAGCAGTGGGCATCATTGGGCTGATATGATGATGATATTTGTAACTAGCTGTGCCCGCGATTTCGTTCGCGGGGACACCTAATCTCGGGACTTGGGACGCAAGTTTATAACCGTGTAGAACACCTATTAGCTATCTGCCAGTAAAATCCCATCGACATCGTTTTAGTCCTTTCGGAGTTTACCCACAAACAGACAGACAACAAATTTACAACGCGTGTTTTTGTATGTTTACGTAAGTACATACTTTTATATATACCTACTCTAAAAAGTTGTTATTTAGATATTACAAACAAACAGTCTCCACTATATTCTTGTTTTAAGTTACCAATTCGATCCCTGATTATAACTTCATCTAAAGTTTCAATATACCTACTTTGGGACTGCGGTATCGATTGCAATGTGTAATATCAAGCGGCCGGAGCACTTAAATATACCACATTACATTGACTCTGTGTCTACAAGGCTTCACGATTAAGTTACTACAAAATCAATAGGAATTTAACGTAAAAAGATTCTTGTGAACTGTAATGGGACCGCGAAGAAACCATGCAACGTTTTATTATGACATTTTTTACCGTTAAAATATACTTATATACTGTTGACTGCTTTGTAGTTGTAGAGTGTACGACTTCTGCCCAAGAGGTAGTGGGTTCAATTCCCAGTTTGGGCAGAATTATTCAGATTTTTTGTCATCAAAGTCGTTAAATGATGATTGGCTCTGCTTACCCATTCAATTGTAATACAAATTATAAACATCGTAATTTCAAGAACCTTTTCAAGTGATCAGATCTCACAATGATAGATGTTTATCTCGGATCGGTTCAATTAACAAGAACAACGTCGCACGAGGCGTGGGTTCGACTCCGGGTGGGGCAAACTATTAAGGCGCGGCAAGCCCGTTATGGTGATATACCGACCGATTAACCGTAAAAAGGCTTGTTTGTACGATTTATGTTTTGTTTAAGATTTATTATTCAGAGAGCTTTATTTTTATATATCATTTTTTGTTTGACTGCTGCACCAGAAGTCCCGGGTTCTATCCCCAGGCAAAAATATTATTGGGGTTTCTGTCTTTAAACTCTCAGTAACAGCTTGGAGTTTGAAAACATACCTCACAATAGGCTCACTCTGTATTATACGGAACCTAACATAACCATCGAAATAGGGTAAGTTACACATTTACACCCTTCGGGGAAAAAGGCGTGAGCTATGTTATGATATCATTCAAGTACCGCACAAGCATCCGTGGAGATTAAGAATACATAATGTCACTACTGCATCTCACTCAACCCGTAGGTTCTTCTACCTTCCTTAAAGCAAAATTGCTGTGCCGACGTAAGGGGTACACACTACTACACACTGTCACTATAGATTTTAAGCTATTAAAACCATTAAACAGCAACAAAAATATAAAAGTAACATTACTTGTATCATATTATATATGGCAAGTTCAATATCAAAATCTATCTTTTTACAATCTTTATCAAATCAATTAATTAATCTCAGATACATTTTTGGCTATAATGACGATTCTAGAATAGAATAGAGGCTAGGCACAAGTCACCGCAAGTCAAGCTGACTGTCACCGTGGCGAAGCGGTTCAGTTGGTCGCCTTGCCACGTCGAGACGTGGTGGGTTCGATTCCCACTTGTTTCGAGTCTGTGTGTACTTCCTGTCCGTTTATTGTTTGTTTGTAAAGTACGCCCGCGACACAGTGCTTGTTCCAAGAGCGGGCGCTGTCTTTTTAAAAAGAAGCGAACCTCAACCGACTTTATAGCTAGTCAAAACGATCAGTATTAAAGAAAACAATCTATTTTTAGATAAATAATGTAGTACAAGAATGCCGCCTCGCCAACAGTAATTTAAGGGCGGTGTTAACTGTCGCGTCGTGACTATTAGGCCAATTACACATGAACGATTGCGCGACTGTCCTCTTCAGACACTTTTACCTTATACAACCTCTTTTATATAGAGTCTATTTACAGAACAAATATGGAAAAATAATTATGTGGTAGTTTGTACACAGAAATGGATGTGATTTTTTAAGAATACAGACGATTTTTAATATAAATAATGATTCCTTCTCTTCTAATAAGCTCTGGTGACAACAACACACCAGCAAAAACACACACACACAGGCACTCGTTGTAATTGCCTTAGCATTTCAACACCCAAATAACCCAGTTCTTATCGTTATGTACCTACCCACTAACTTTGTGTTTATTTTAGTAGCAGACTTTATCGTGGAGGGTAACGTAGCAATTAGGGTTTATTCCCGGGAATTCTCGAGCCGAGAATTCCCGGGAAATCGTTGGGCTTTGTTCCCGGGAAATCAAGCTCGAGAAAAGTCGAGAACTCGAGAAATCATGTACCTATATAGAAATTAAATCGCCGTTTGTTGTGTTGCGTGGTGCGTAGGGCCAAAGCTCAGCGGCACCCTTTGATCTCGCTGCAAGCGCTCTGCGGCGTCGTTTTACACGTTCTTTCGTGTTTCGACTCTAGCAGAGTATAGTTTACGTAGTGAGGGTTTACAGATTACGAGATAAATTGAAATCAAACAGGTAAGTCTTTTCACTTTTATTGACACATCATGGCTTTATTATTCATATTATTTTTATCAATAATATAATCTAAATATGATCTTAAATTTTATTAGTACCTATCTGTTCTTTTCTATTATTTTTTAGTCAAACTTTAATACATAAAATAACTAAAGATGCATTAATTATACTTCTTAGCCTAATTATATTTCCTATTTTTGTAAAACAACAACACACAAGCTTAGTTTTTAATTATTCTGATATGTTTTTCTTATGTAAGTAATTTGAAATTAATGTGTCATTTTAAATTTGTGAGACTAATATTGCCAGTTGTGTAATGTGTGTGTGTGTGTATCATATATTACTCCAAGTGCTTATTATATTTGAATTGCGTTTGTTATAGATTTTACCCTGTCTCCTGCACTCTAACCAGCCAAAAATGGTGCAGGCTGTCATTATAATTATGAGTCTGAATAATATTATTTCTGTATTTTGTTAAAAAAAGTTAATTAGCTTATTCATAAGATTAATGTTTTTGAATATAATCAATAAAAGCTTTATAATTAATTTGATACTTTTATTTGAGAGGAAAACCACTGAATTTTTTGACGTTATTGGAACCAAATAATATGAGAAAACGTACGTAAATGTAAATTTCTCGACAACCCGAGAAGACCCGAGAAATTAGCCTCGAGAATTCTCGAGACCCGAGAAATTGAAAAGCCCGAGAAATCATGAACCCTAGTAGCAATCGATATTATTGTCACGCGATGTAGATCGATTGTTTTTATGTATCGAAAACAAGAGCTTTTGTGCTAGACTGAACGAATAACCGTAGTTAGGAAAGTAATTCAACGTTATAGTGCACAATATTCTATAGTATATTATGTTCTTTTAAAATCGTAATTCAAAGCCAGTTGATTCCTCAAGCAAAATCTCAAAATGGAGCTCAGTACTTCAGAATGTTAGGTACTTACTTAACGTTAAAAGTTCTCTCATTATCATTACACAAGTATCATAGTTACCCCGTCAATCACTGCATTACGAGGTGGACGAGGTGGTACGGCTCGGTACGGGGTATCGCAATAAATTTTGCGACACACGCAACCCAGATTATATATTGATTGATTATTATAGATTGCGATTTCTATAAAGATAGTATTGCATGAACTGGTGACACATAAACCTATATAAATGTAGGTCGTTCTTTGATTGGCAAACGAAATAAAATGAGTCGCTGGGAGCAACAAACAATGTACTTATGTAGGTATAGCATGCGACGTTATTCAGCTCAATCTAACATCGTCCGTCAATAAAGGGAACATTCACATTCCTATTCATAATAATGCCGCGGATTTGCCAGCGTGTTTTGTAGGCGAAAAGTAGCCTATGTACAATTCCAGACTCTATTTCAGACCTATCCGAGTGCCATCATTTAATCAGATCCTTTTTGCTGTTCTGGCGTAGCAAACATTCTCCATACTTCCGTCTACATCTTCTCTAACTATCGCATTTATAATATTAGTAATCGTACTATAAGTTCTTGCTTGATACAACTTATGAATGAAGGAATCAATCTTGACTTCTTTTGATGCTCATTCGGAGCATCGAGTATTACCTATCATCATCATACCCACTACTACACCTCACAGCTGGTCGTGTGTCTTTCCTCACGAGTGGATAATATTAGACTTCTGTGACCATACTGGCCAAACGGGTTTGAAAAAGGTTTTATATCGAGTTTTGTTTTCCGAGATCTATGACATTTTGGAATGAAAAGAAGAAACACATTGCACTCTTTCACCCTAATTCTGATATCTTTCCTCGATTAGTATTATTGTAATATACCCGCGATTGTTTTAAAACAGCTGCACGCTAAGCAACTTTGCATAAATTCTCAGCCCAATACCCTCGATAATTTGAATAAGAAACTAAATTGTGCGTTGATTCCTATTTCACAGAACCGATCATTTCATAGAACAATGGAACAGTTAATGGTGGGTGTCAACTAGGGCATCGAGAACCGGCCATATTTTAAGAACCGGTTCTTTCGGTTCCAGTGACAACACAGAACCGGGTACCCGGTTCTTTCGGTTCTTTTCGGTTCTTTTGCTAATTTATTAGAATTTTGTTCGTAAAGTCCACACCCAAACCTGTAAAACTGTTACTTGTTGAAAAAAAAATTCACATCATGTCTCACTGTTACTCGATGCAACTGCTTGCAATTTTTTCTCCCAACCAGTAACACTGCCAAATATTGGTGTTACTGGATGGGGAAAAAAAGTTGCATCGAGTCACACTGTCTTGTTAGGAAAATAAACATTTTATATTCTCATGGAGTCACACACACTTTTTATTTTTTTATTATTATATTAGTGATTGATATTTTTATTATATAGAGAGTTGCTAGTTGCTACTAATCGTTAGACAGTTGCCATTCTACGACATCGACATTTTTTTAAATAAACCTATGAATGGAAATGAACATTCTGGAAAAGCGACATTTTAAGTCGATGAATGGCATGATCGTTTTCATTTACGCAGTTTGTTCTCACTGGATAGGTGACCAGCAAACCTGATGGAATGATACATCACCTCAGAAAGTAGTTTATTTTAAAAAATGTCGGGGGTAGCAACTGTCTAACGATTAGTAGCAACTCTCTATATAATAAAAATATCAATCACTAATATAATAAAAAAAAGTGTGACTCGATGGGAATATAAAATGTTTACTTTTCCCAACAAGACACAAGTGTGACTCGATGTAACTTTTTATCCCATCCAGTAACACCAATATTTGGCAGTGTTACTGGTTGGGAGAAAAAAATTGCAAGCAGTTGCATCAAGTAACAGTGTGACATGATGAGAATTTTTTCCCAACGAGTAACAGTGTTACAACTTACAGGTTTGGGTGTGACTGGATGGGAATAAACCCTTTTGATGAAATCTATAATCTATTACGATATATTTTGAATGAAAAAAATTGAATATTTTATTTAATAAAATTTACAGAATTGTTGTATAATAAATACTTACATCTAATAAGTATATAGTACTGTCGAGTGCCATTATTTGGCGTTGGTTTTGTATGCGAGCGTGTATCTAGTGCTTATTTGATCGAAGTTGATCGGCGTTAATCACTAATTTGTAGAAGAACCGAAAGAACCGAAAACCCGGTTCTTCATATTTTGAGAACCGGTTCCTTTTGTAGCCCCTAGAACCGGGAATTCCCGGTTCTTTCGGTTCCGGGAAAAACCGGTTCCGATGCCCTAGTGTCAACTGCTAACGTATTATAGAGAAAGGTATGCTTCGGAAGTAGGAACTGGGATTTTGTGTCAAACGAGATCACGAATGGGGTGGATATCAATGACTAGTAAAAGTTATCACAGTTTTATAAATATTGAAGAAATCGAGCTTCACTCTACGGACAACAGTTGCAATGTATGTCTGTACGTCATAATTATTCTGCAAGATTGTATACAGATTTTTCTTTGTTTGTTATTTTATGTATTTCCAGCTGTGATAAGTGTTATTTAACGACGACGTAGTAAAGGTGGCCGTTGGTTGCAGGCGGCACAATATCGCTCGCTGTGGCAGAAATTAGGTGAAGATGTCCAGCAGTGGACGTCATTGGGCTGTAATGATGATGATGATGAATTGTAATTTTTATCAATTATGACTAATTCTGACTGGTCTGTTAGTCTAGTGGTTAGTGACCCTGACTGCTAAACCGGAGGTCGTGGGTTCGATCCCCACCCAGGACAAATCTTTGTGTGATGAGCATAAAGGTTTGTTCTGTCTGGGTGTAATTAATCTATAATAAGTATGTTTTTACAAAAAAAAAAGTATTTAAGTAGGTAGTATATCAGTTGTTTAGTACCCATAACACAAGCAAATATAATTGCTTAATTTGGGACTAGATGGCGCTGTGTGAATGTGGTAGAATATTATTATATTATTATTATTATCAATTTCGAAAGTGTTTTCTGGAGCATTTTTTTGCCAAACACGGAGGTTGAGGTGCATCACAAACATATTTTTTGTTTGAAACAGGTAATAGGGGGAGCCAATTGGCGTTCATGAGCATCATTACAATCCATAAACGTTCCACTGCTGAATTAACACAATTTCTTACAAAGATTGTGGAGGGAATTTAGCCTTCTATACCACGGTGGTGAGACGGATAGATATAGAGTTTTGTTTCGAATTTTCCTTTTCTTGCAGTACTCTTGTTTGTTTACGGTTACTCCATGAGTCGCCTTTTACTACACCCACGGGTTGAGATGGTATAGTGAAATTATGTATTATTATTAATCCGTCACTACACAGAGAACTACAATTGCCATTAGCAAGACTCCAGGCACTTTGAATTTCGATTTAAATTAGAAAGTTAAATATTTATTGTAACAGTTTTGTTCTGAGATCTTTCTTATTTTGATTTGGATTTAGAGACCCCAATATCAATAAAGCATACCCTGGAACTCTAGGACTGCAGTCGTTCACATGCCTGCTGCGCCACCGAGGTATTACATTTATATCAAAATGTTACAACACAATTTTTGTGCTTCCACTATGCCAATAATAAAACTTGTTGAAAGGAACCACCCTTCATAAGACAAGTTGACAAACTAGTTTGTACATTTGTGCATAACAACAAGTTGCGCGTCGGACGCGTAACATGCGTATCGATTGCGGGCTCACATGCGCAGACGGCGACGCAACGCAAGCTTCCCACAACCGCAACATTCTGTAACTTTATACTGATATTCTCGATTATTACAGGTGTATTGCACTGATTCTGTTCATAATAATATATTTATTTTACACACTACATCTTTACTAATCAAGAAACATATGTACCTATGCTACATTTCATTCTATTAGTAGAATAATGTTTTATCGGCTCATTAATCAAACATGATAATAATATTATTATAAATTCGTCATTAAATACCGTAAACTATCAATTGATCTAATTTGTATTTTGTAAAGTGACAAAAGAAAAAATACAAATTAGATCAATCGATAATTAGGTAAATCTGACTGCCGTACTCAGAGACGTTACTAAACTTTAAAGATCATTTAGTAAAAACGTGTAATACTTAAGTCTATACGCCTAAAGACGGTTATTCAATGAAAAAATTGTGTTAATGACAGAATAGGTACTGCTATTTGACGTCTCTGAGTGCGGCAGTGAGTGTGGCAGGAAGAGTACAATGTTGAGTTCCATTTCACTGGAGTTTTGTAAAACTTTATATTAAACAATGTTTAAATTTTAATATTATGTATTTATTTAGTTAGAAAGAGCGCCTCTTTCGCCAACAAACTGCTTGTGCAGTTTGGCGATTGTGTATAAAATGTAAAAAATATGTATCTGAAACTGAATAAATATATTTAAAAAAAAATAGTGGAACATATGGGTTGTAATGATGAAGATGAACTATACATAATACTTATAATGAAACGGAAAAATATGTTATTTGTGCGAAAAATGTCGCTATCATAACTCTGCTAAAGGTATTCCAAAACAAATTTTCCTTTTTTTATCAGTTTGTTGAACAAAACCGCGGTTAATGGTTAGTAAATACTTAAGGAACTTCATTACAGCATACCGAATGATCTTTTAAGGCGATATTTTACCTGCCCACAAGTTTATGGAGCTCTTACGTCGTAAAAACCATTATCGACTTGGTATTAAGAAATCACGAGAATTATGATCTTAAAGTTTCCCGAACGAGTAACTTAAGTGTTAACTAATACTAGGTATTAAATGTATCTGGTTGGACCTATGTCGTTATTTCGGAGGTACCTATAGTCTTCTTGTTATATGATGATTTAATTTAAACTATTGCCTGTGCTGTGCTACCTTATTGTTAAACGACTCGTAATATCATATGCTAGTTGATGATGAATTATCACATATATCTGCTGCCTATAATAGGTATTTGTATATGACTAGTACTTTATAGCATAAACATTAATAAAATACACATTTCAGTAAATCTTGTACTTAAAACACTCTCAAGTTTGGATTGTAATTTTGTGGTTAACTATAATTGGCCAAATATGTATGTAATATGGTTTAGTATTTTTAACTTTGAGTGGCTGTTGTTAACCTGAACAATAAAAATAAATAAATAAATAGACTCTTTCTATTATCAAAGTCTATATATTAGGGTAAATGTATCTTTATGTATATTATATAGATCAGCTATACTCAACCTGGGCCTGCGGGCCGCGTGTGGCCCGACGGGCCTTTGTGATTGGCCCACCAGGAGTTATAAAGGAGAAAGACCACCTTGTATGTTACTTTGGTCTAAACATGAACATTTTAATTTAGAAAAAAAATAATGGTAATTTTTGTTGTTCAAATTAAGTAAAATAATCCGTCACTACACGGATAATTAATGCATTAAATCAAGTTACAATAAATAAACATTTTTAGAGGATCTTCAGATAAAAATCCAAATCACTCCATATTATATTATTATTTTGATTTGAACAGAAAATGCTATTTTTTTTAAACTCAGAGTCGTAATAGAACGTCGTTGTAACTTATAAATCTATTTACAGATTGATCCAAAGATTATATATGTCTAGTAGGTATGAATGTTTTAGTAATGCTGATATATTAGGTATATAACTGCTATTGTGTTTTTATACGAGAGCTACCATAAGATCATAAAATATTACTTTTATGACCCACGTAAGGTATAATGGCGATCCTTTTTTAAAAGTTTCATCTGATATGTTTGTAAAAACTGCAGTTTATCTATAAGTTCATATGAAACGTATAGTAAACCGTCGATTATTTATATGCAGTAATAGCTCACATTAACATGAAACGAAAATATAAGTGTGTTTATATTACTAGTGAGTTGACACTGTTTTGGTGTGCATGTCGTAGTTACTTACATGTTGGCCAGAATTGCTGGAAATGAAACTATTTTGAAACAATTTCTACGACTTTTTCGTCTTTACGTACTCAGCATATAATAGTTATAGGTACAACTGAATAAATCTCTAAACAAAGAACACCCGATCGCTACAAAGTAACCAATGTAATGTCACGAGTATTACAGAACTGATCACGACATATTTGTGTTTATGGCTTTATATTCAGTCCAAATATCGCACTTGTGACTTAATTAATGATTCGTAATCCAAGTCGTGACGGAGACTCAAACAATGTAGCGACGGCGACGACGCGACGGTGCATTAGTATATTATCTCTTTGGCAGAATGGAACATTACCTAAATTGTGAAAATTGTAAAGAACTAAATGATGACAGGACATGCGCAAATGTTTCGCAGCGGCAACTTCAGCCCGGCCAACTTAGATCGCGCATAATTATTGTAGGTGTCGTTAATAGACCTAATCGACTGTGTCCTTCTCAACAGTTGAAATTTCCGTCCGGCAACGAGGTTTATTTAGGTATAGGTAAATGTATCAATAAAAAGGTAGAAAATACATTGCAGAATAAAAGAAATCGTATAATTTTTACATGATAAATAAAAACCTATTTTTATCAGATAAATGAAAACCACCCAGGTGTGAAGTAGACCATCCACGCTCAGGTCTACCGGGGAGGTCTGCCTGAAAATTGTAACAGTTAACGCTTCTAGGATGACGATCTCTCGATTCTACTACAGCATCCTAGTTTATCTAATTATAACATTTTTGCAGTCGCCTTCTGCCACATAACCTTATACTTAGTTAGCGTGCCGTTCCTTGCGGCTGTTTCAAATGCCATACACAGTAATAACCCTCGTGTGTCTGTCATTTATATAATGATGTCTGCGGTTGTACCTACACTGCAATGGGGCCTATTTTACAACAATCATAGCCAACACCCCGGGGGTGGCGTGGCATCGTGAGCATGCGAATAGAAGTGACCTACAGTTGGGACAGCAAAATGCTATGGGAAAGTTTGATAGGTATCAAAACGAAATTCGGACTTATGTCTCCAAAATCTAATTATAATTTTATAACCAAAACGTCCTCTGTGTTTAAAGCAGTTGGCAGTTACGTAGGTTTTTTATGGTGTGTTTTGGTTTTGGTCTGTACCGTCTGTACTGATCGGTCCGCGCGAGCGTTCGCATGGCTTTATTTTCTAGAAAAGCTAACAATAGGTAGGTAATCAAATAAAAACAACACTAGTTTTTTGTATATATCTTGTATGGTCTTACCATACAAAATTTATAAAAATAATATCTATTAAATAACGATCAGTGCTGTTTGTTGATTTTATTTATCGAGCAAATAAATATACCTACTAGGTATTTACGTTTTTGTTTTAATCAGCTCTAGAGCATAATATTATGTTCAACTTTCTTACTGTGTTTTTTGTATAGCGTTAGGTAGGTATGCCTACAATCTTATCAAAGAGAAGAATAGCTTCAAAAACCTTAAAATTATTTTATCCGGGCCATAACTAAAGGTATTTTCTGTTGTGTTGATTTATTATTTCATAAATTTCAGTAGGTACCTTAAGGTTATTAAAGACCACCTCTATATAATACCTTACCCTGACACTAAATTCCAAAGGTAGGTAATTTTGTACACAAAATATTTAGCGTTTAAGTAGGTAGGTATATTTTTTTCACAATTTTATTTCAAATTACCGAATAGGTATTTGTACAGCTATAAAGCTACAATAAATAAATTAATATATAATTATTATGCTTGATAAAAAGGCTTAACTATATAGGTACTCCATTCTAATAAATAAGCTAAATTTAACAAAATCTATGGTAAGAGAAGTATGTAAGTAGGTAGGTATACTTACTTAACTCTTTCGTAAGCGTTTCGTAGGTATAACAAACCACAAATCAATTTACCTACTTACATATCTATTACATTTTATTAATTGTTCTTATATTTACTTAGTACATAGATACAATGAAAGAAATACTTACATTATTTAAAATATGACCTCTCACAATACATAATTTCACAACATAGCACCCACAGATTGGCACAACAAATAACACAGCACTGTTTATTTTTTAGAAAATCCAACTGACATTTTTGTGACATTAAAAAACTTACTTCTTTTTTCAAATTCGTGAGCGCTCGTGCGACTCCAGTGAGCGGCCAGGGAACACAATCATGAATACACTGCCAATTATTGCCATGCTTGTCACTCCCTATTAATTGCACTAAGAGGTGAAAGGGACAAATATATGACAATTTATAGCCTTTTAAACTTTAGCAAAAAGCCGATTTTCGAGTTTCAACGCTTTTCACGTAGTTAAATCTTAAATATTGTATTGACATTTATAAAGATTTAAGTGCATTTATGTATGCTTTATTTTTTGGAACATTTTTACTTTGTAAATAGATAGGTGCTTAAGTTGTAGTGTATAAGTGTGTATTGATATTATGTTATATCTGTGTGTGTATCCTAAAATATAGAGTGTATTATTAGAGCAGTCTTGCCTATCATTTATCTCCAGTCTCCACACATACCTTCGACCTTACAAAGTACCTCCTAATCTTAAAATAGAAACAGAGACACACATTATTTTTGGATTGGATAACATTTTACAAATTTTTGCTTACACACGAGGGGTTTATGTAGCCCGGGGGCTCCTTATCATGGATATGGCTCATACGGTGATAGCTACGCCGCCGCCGCTGACTCAAGCCAACATCATTATAGTCGACAATTGAGCGACGCGTTCATTATTAAGACTATACAGATCTGTCTAAAAGTCTGGGCTTATCCATTGCATTTATAATTAAGTAATAATTTGCAAGTCATACTTGCATATTGCAAGTCACACAATACAAATCGTTGGCGTAGAAGGATTGAGTACTACTGCATGATGGTCCTGGGTTCAATCCCCGGTTCTTCTATCTTTTACTACGGTTTAGTGCTCTGCTGCATCATTTTACACGCTACCCAAATTGTAAATTACAAAAGATTGTAACTATCCATTTTTTAAAAAGAGTGGCGTGAGTTTTTTGCCTGTTCTTCTCATAACTCCACCCCGTCAGCGAACTGGGCGTAGGCAAATTTGCTGACACTACTTTTCGGATAACCTGTTACATTCTTGTCTTGTGATTTTCATAAGTGTTACCTTGTAACCTAGATGAATAAACGAGATTTCATTTCATTTCATTTAAATTCACAATAGATAGCAGTACGGAGGCTGATAGGCTCACCACCTGTTACATGTGACCTCGGATAGTGAAATGTTGGTATCACACACCTTCTGCATTCTTCTTTTTAGATTAAAGGCATGAAGCGATGTTCAGATAAAAATGGACGTATCGTATAGGAATTTTCAAAAAGGAGAGAATAGGTTTTAATAGCTTCGGCAATGCGCTAGTAATTCCAGCAGTGGTGTTGCAGGCGTCCATAGGCCACGGTAACCGCTTACCATCCGGCGAGCCGTACGCCTGTTTGCCGCCTTGGTAGTATGAACTTAAAACAGGCCAAGTGCGAATTGGACCCGCGCACCGAGGGTTTTGTACGATTATGCAATTTTAATATATTTTTTTTGTGTTTAAAATGTAGGCATAAATAAATTAGAACAAATTTCACATAAAGGTAGGTAGGTGTACTTTATTTAACGTCAGTCCGGAATAAACTCCATCTAGTTCGAAATTAAGCAATTATATTTGCTTGTGATATGGGTTAGTATACTTAGTATGTTTTTTCATTCATCATAATTAGTGATAAAAGTATCATTTTATGCAATTTCTCAAAAACAATTTATGAAAATGAAATTACTTAGTTAAAAAAACATGCAATTAATATATTATAATGAGTCGCAAAACGACCCAGTCACAGGTGATTGACAAAAACTGCTCTAGACCTTCCTCATCTTTAAACAACTTACTATTAAAATCCATTACTAAGTAGGTAAAGTTTAAACTTCAAGTACAATCCTTTAACATAATCAAGAGGGAAACACTCACAGGGCATTTCAAATACCACATCTTTTATAGAAGTTTCTAGTCCTGCAAACACTTTAGTAAATTGAGCTCGTCTTTTAAAAAACTTTTTAAACTTTTCTTCTAAACTTTCAATGAAGTTAACGAACTTTGTAATGTTATATTTGCTGTTGTCGTGGTCAGAGTCGATACTGATGGCATCGGCACCGCACGCGTACGTATTAGCTTTGTCACAATGTTTGTGGCGCTGATACGCTTTGTGCAACAAGTACAGAGCCAACTGTTTCATGTCCGTTTTATTCTCCAGCAGCACTTTACTAAACTCATCGCTTTGTTTGGCACTTATGACTGTGGTTTTTTTTACCTTGACTGAGCTGTTTGTATATTTAGTGATATCTGCAATTTGTCTCATTCCCAACATAAATGAATCCAAATCGTTTAGTGGCTTCTTCTTAGTAAAATATGAAAAGATATCGAAATTGGGATATTTGAATGAAACTATTTCCTTAATCGTTGGCTGGTTATTGCCATGTTTCTGACAGACTTTGTTAAAAAAGTCATCCAGACAATCACGACTTAAACCGACGACTGGTGGGTGCCAACAATTCTCAGTTTTCAACTCTCCATATAGCAACAACATAGCATTAATTGTCAACCTAGCGGGTTCACAGAATGATGAATTGGCAACGATTTCGCTTTTCCGCCCATGTGGGGACAAAGAAATAAAGCGTAAATTAAAAAATAATGTTAATGTAGCGACTAAGAAATCGACCTGTGCGGGTTGGCCAGTGAAAACGGCGGTCTTATTCTCAGGAGGATCTATAGTGTTAAAATTAAGCATTTCTATAAGACTGTTCATGGTAACGATCCACTGCACTGTACACATGGCACCGATGTCCATTACTTTCATTTCAACATATAACGAGATGGCTATGGCAGTCGCCTTACTAAACAATTCGAGACTTTTCTTAACATCGTCCGGTGTGTCTTTGACGGGCTCGATGTGTTCTTGAGACAATTTAGGAGCGACTCTAAACAGTTGCCTGAGACGGTCATGATTGTAACATTGTACTATGTGTTCCCATTTTGCGATTGGTCCATTATTAAATATGAAGTTGTATTCCATCAAGTACTCACGAATGTTCCTCATCATATAAAGAAAATCATAAAAGTAGTAAATTTTTCGGTTGCCAATACTGATATAAGGCGTCTCTGGACTTAATGATACATCTTTACCTCCAATAAACTTCTCTGCTTCGTGATTGATCATCAGTGCTCGCACATTGAGGCCTACGTTTAATAACTTGGAAATGCTACGGTGGATGAAACGTTTCACGTCCTGGCAATTCTGAAACTTGGATATAAATGAGAAGGCAATTACTTGTTTCCAGTTATGAAATAGCCCCCGCAATAAAATTACCAGTGCAATGTTGGCCGGCTCTAACATTTGAACACCGTCGACTTCATGAAAGCCGACCATCTTATCCGAATTGACGTCGTAGAAGACATTTGGTGTTAAGCTTATACTACCAATACAAACAACACATTGTTTTTCCACTTGCGTCATGGTGTCAACTTTCATCTTCAAAGCTGTTAGAACATGATAATTTAATTCTGTTGTCTTCGAAATGCATAATTTATGTAAAATAGAGAGAGTAGGTAGTTCGAAGGAACTTTGAAATGATTGGTACGAATACGGACTCGTAAAGTACATTTTCATAGCAGATATTTTAAATTCGTCACTGTATTTTTGTGTCTTGGATTTTTTTTTAGGAGCACGTAAGTTAGTAGTGTGTTGTGGTAATAATTCTGATGTGATTTGAACTGGCATTTCTACTTGTTGCATAACTTCGTAGAGCACGTCTTCTGGTTCTTCCTTTACGATAACAGCTTGGTCTGTTTCCATAAGTTCAGACTGATTTGGTGTTCCTTCGTCTAGCGTGCTCGTGGAGGCAATGGGTGTCGCTGACGACGATGAGCTTGATCCACTAATCGGCAAATATAGTGTTGGAATTGCACTATTCATTAATTGCCTGTTTAGGTTGATATATTTTTTCTCGAAGTGTTTCTCGCATATAGGGAGTGTAGATAAATTATTGCGATACTCTTCCAGGCGCTGCATCTTCTCCAGCCATTTTGTTCGCCTATGATAAAGGAAATTTGGTTAGTAAGTAGTTATTATTAGCAATATATTGTAAACAAATCAATGAAAACCAAGTGGTTTTCATTGATTTGTTTCCAAGTGGAAAATGGAGTAGGTTCCTAGGTACCTACCTACCGCAGCTTTCGTTAAAACAAATTGGGGTCAATAAACGATATGTACCTAATGATGAATGTACCTATTGAATGAAAATAAATAATGATTGATTGATTGAAACTCGTTGTCGTGTAAATAGAAAAAGCTACATCCTTACATTCTAATGACCATTGTTTCCAAATCAGCCGCAAATATCACATAGAATAAGGAAACATTAAATTAAGATTGTTTAAACTAGTATAACACCACATTCATCAAACTATTCGTCTAATGTTTTTATAAACAACAGTTGATAAACAGTTAGAAAGGTAGGTACTTGTTGAAAACAGACACCTAATTTTTTTTTAAGTATGAGTACTTAGTAATTCTCTAGTTAGAGGAGAGGAGACCCGAGCCCAGCAGTGGGACTTAATGGGTTGCTGATGAAATGATGAATGAACTTACCAGTACCTACTTACATAAACCTGCGCCACACTATGGGAAAAATAAGTGTAGGTAGTTAAAATACTTACATCACCCTACCTACGTACCTACTGTTAAGTATAACCTTTTATTTACTAGGAAACATACTTAAATAATCTAAAACTAGAAACATTCGTAATAAAATATAGTGGTTTATAGTGTAGGTATTTATCTATGGTGACAACACTAGGTATATCTTTGGCCACAGAATAAATATGTATGAACTACGCTATGGCATTGTACATACATCCTATATAACAAGTCTATTCTCTATGCTTGATTTTATTATGAGCGTATTTCACGGACCTGTATTTACAGAGTGGCAACGTTGCAATTTAGTGTCATATTTCGTGGTTTTAAATTTTTATTTATTGGAGCTATAATTAAAAATATGTTTGATTCGCTTCTTAGAATTATGTGAAAAGTAAGAAATCATTGCGTTTACAGTTCTTTAAGCTTAAGCAAATAACACAATTGCAGGGCGTTATTTTCATAGTAAAATAACTGTACCTACTTACCTACCTAAGCATTACATACGGATACTTACTTTTTATTAAACTTTCACATAAGTACTTAATTCTAAAATGTTTCCTAAAATATAGCTTAGTAAAATAAAAATTTAATTCCACGAAATATGACACTAAATTGCGACGTTGCCACTCTGTTTGCAAACAGTTCTCAAAGGTACGCCATTTTGTTTAATTTACAAAATGGCGCCGCTTTCCATTGAATTAATAGAAATATTTTGTCAAAATTTACCTAACTCTGGTACTTACGTATTATTATTATCTATGTTAATTTATAGTAATAACTATTGCTAATACAGGCATTGAAGAAAATCCAATCATCAATAGAATTATTGTAGGTAACCTATAATGTAATGAAATTAAATTATCATCTTTTATTGAAATAAGTATGTACGTACCTAAGTAGGTAGTATAGGTAAGAAAGTAGGTAGGTAGGTACCTACTTACTTTCTTAAGATATAACAAGGACTTACATATTAACGTCATCAGGAGTCCAGTAGAACGTTATGTCTGACTGTGATGTCTTGCTGTTACAACCGAGCACATAACAACAGTTTCTCTGCATATTGAAGTTTATTTTATTTTGTGAAGTGTTAATCACTAACAAAATATGTTTGAGAGCGTACGGCGCGCGGGGTAAGGAATGTTATTGTGGGAAGTGGGGCCCGGGCGGCAGGGGAGTCACGTCGACGTAGCGTAGCCTGAGCAATCGATAGCGCAGTCGCGGTCACACTGACGCACAGAGCGAGACAGTAGACACCACTGTACGTCTGTACCGTACCGTACGTATTTGAATGAGTGAGTGAAGTGAAGCGTCCCCCCGTACGTCGCACCGCCCCGCTCGGCGCACCATCCAAATAGGTAGGTACCACAGAACAGAGATAGGTATATCTACTGTGCTCTGGCGGTCTGTGGCTCTGCGCATGTAGTCGGTGTAGGGTTGCTATTGCAATAACATGAATGGGTAAGTACGAGTAGTACTTAGGTACAGTCAGCATCAAATAGTTAGTGACACTCAAGGTATTCAAATTTATAGATGCAACCAAAAAGTCAATGATATCGGTACAAGCAAAGTTTCCATATTGTTATCAACAATTTACGCGCTCATAAGTCGAGACGCTCAAAATGTCATATAGATAGGTTCAATCAAACCTCCATAAAATATGGTTACAGTCATACCGCCAATGGTATCCAAGAGTTCAAAAATGTGGATCACATTAGAAACTTGTACCGAACTTTGCTTGTACCGATATTTTTGACTTTTTGGTTGCGTAGGTATATATATATAAATAATAATTAACATTAAAAAACAAAATATATATATTTATTGAATACCTTGAGTGTCACTATTTGACGCTGACTGTACTTACTTACTTAACATAAATATTAATTACCTAAAATAGTTTAGCAATACCACATCAGTATAAAATACGAAATACTAGGTGGTACTGTACGACCTCTCTAGGCTATTTATTACTATCATTAGTAACTTTATTCGTAATTGTGATTTAGAAGATAAGCGGTTCTCGTCTGATGTGTTAAGGTAAGTACCTACATGTGTAGTGTAACGGACAAGAAACAGGGATACCACCGATGAACAACAAAGATGCAATTTTGGAAAATGGCTCGCGTCGACAGCCATTTGAGAAGTGATTCAAAAATACAAAAATGTAGAGTAGATACCAAATACAGGCGATGGTGGCCGAATGGATTAGTGACCAGCTTGCAAATCATTCGGTCCGAGTTCTGCTCACTTTGTGGAATTTATAATTATGCAATAGTCAAGTGACTTACCATCTGTTAACGGTGAAGGGAAATTGTGAGGAAACTTGACGAAATTCTAAGTATTATGTCTGATCTACCAACCCGCACTCAGGCCTATGGCATAAACCCTCTTAGCTTTCTAGTTAAAGGAGAGGGCGACCCGACTGATGATGATATACCTACCAAATAATATATCATTGCCTTTTAAATGTACAATTTTTACCTTCTCCAGCATAACCCAAGAATACTTACTGCATTACCATTACAAAGTTAACAAGCGCAGCGCCTTATAATTTGTTACGTTACACAGAAGAGAATTTGACAGTGAGGGGTGTCAAATTAAAGTATTATTTCTCTTTCCACCAGTCGTAGTCGGTTTTAAATCATTCTACCCGACACCAGACAAGTGACACTAATGTGACAAGTGGTTCCACGGACCAACGAACAGGTTGTCCAAATTCCTACCGTGTTTTCTAGTACGATTAAAACTCCAAATATTAATTACGAGTACCTACTACCTATGTCACTCACAGCACAAGCTTAAAAAAATCTTTTAAAATCTATACTATAATTTAGGATTTCATTATTAAAGATTTTTACATTAGAGGTACTAAACCAAATGTGTAGTACCTCTACACATTCGGTTGCTGAATGAATTACACATGATTATTATGATTTACTCCCTTTATGTCGAGTCTGGGAGTCTATTGTTCTCCAAAGTATTGATATTTTACGCTTTCTATTACCGTTATGTCGAGTTTGGTGAACAGGTACAGTCAGGATATAAATTAAATCCAGTTTCATTCTAGACTAATATGGCGTGAAATCGGAACAAACAGATTTTTATGCATTTATATAGGTAATAGAAGTCGCGCGGGGCTTCGCTTCGTCAATCTTTATTAGGCGACTGCTATGCTCCTATTAACCGTAGCGTAATGTTATATAGCCTATAAACTTCCTCGATAAATGGGCCATCCAACACTAAAAGAATTTGAAATGAAATGAAATCTTGGTTATTCATCTAGGTGTACCTTGTAGGTAACACTTGAAAGTCACAAGAATGTAACAGGTTATCCGAAAAGTAGTGTCAGCAAATTTGCCCACGACCAGTTCGCTGACGGGGTGGAGCTATGAGAAGAACTGGCAAGAAACTCACGCCACTCGTTTTAAAAAAAATGGATAGTTACAATTTTTTATTTAAATCTCGAATCGATTTTTTTTCGGTTCCTGTGTAGTTCCTGAAATCCTAGCGTTCAACCAACCAAATAAACTTCAGCTTTATACTATTAGTACCTATACTACATAGGTATAGGTACTATTAGTAAGGATGCTCTGATTTATATCTTTATTTTATCAACATACGGCTTTTACAGGTTTCGTAATGAAATAGTGTAGCTATCATACAAGTATGTATTTTATAACATATTGTAATAATAAACAATGTTATCATTGTGAATTCACTCATACCTACTCAATTCACAACAATTTCCTCTGCTACGAGGTGGAAAGGCGCGTGACTGCGGGCAGCACGGCCCCGAGCAGGTTGGTGCGCCGGGCAGCTGCGGAGCTCCTCGCCACACAATCCTATCTGGCAGACTGGCACCTATAGATGATGTAATAATACTTTGGCTATTACATCAGTATCTGTAGCACAATAAATAAATTGAGCTCAGATCGTGGGAATTGCCCGACTGCCACGTGTACATAAACTTAAATCGCGAACTAAATGCGTATGTGCGTGCGGCCTGTCTAACAATTGTGCCGAATTCAATCAAGTGCTTGTTATGTAAATATAGGAGATCAACTAGCCTCTGTGCTGCATTATTTCGGTGACCTACTGAATTATAGTTTGATTGACTATCAAGACCGGAAAGAGAGGATTATGGATGAAAACCGAGATTATTGTTGGCCGAATAAACATTATGAAAAAAATAAAGGTTTTTTAAGCAGTTGGTGCTAAGGCCTTTAGTTTCCATATTTTCACAAATAAAACCAAAAAAAAATTAAGCAAATTGTGCATTGTCTATCTATCAATTAGGTAATGGTACTATATCTATACCCACTATAATATATTATCTATACTAATAATATAAAGCTGAAGAGTTTGTGTGTTTAAACGCGGTAATCTCAAAAACTACTGGTCCGATTTGAAAATGACTGAAAAGAAACTGAAACTGTCATTAATGTTGGATAGCCCATTTATCGAGGAAGGTTATAGGGTATATAAGGGATATAACATCACGCTACAGACAATAGGAGCTGAGCAGTGGCCAAACAAAGCGATGGGAGCGATACCTACATAACCTATCTATTGTATATATACTCATCGTAAAATCCTGTATGAGCGCACTTCACGTAAATCAAGCCGGCTAGCAGCTGTTGATCAGATACCAAGTTATATGTAAGATGTTCGTTGGGACAGGTGTAGTTACTGCACGCGACAAAATTTAACACTCGGTCAAGCGAAGCTATAAACTTGAGGGAACACGCAACTGTATTTACCACAAGTATATTATAACAAAAAATTATCAACATGTTTTACTATACTAAATTAGTAAACTAAATTAGTATTTTGACGCTATTAGACCATTTTCAGGAAATAAACTAGATCTTTTAAGTCGGTTTTGAAGTTATTTTGTCTTCCTATGGATAATAAATAGTTATTTAGTTAAGTACATAAAATTAGTCTATATCTATACTAATATTATAAAGAGAAAAGATTTGTATTTTTGTATGTAACTGACATAAAAACGACTGGAAAGATTTCAAAAATTATTTTGCCGTTAGAAAGTTACATTATCACTGAGTAACATAGGTTATATAACACTACGCTACGGTCAATAGGAGCTGAGCAGTGGCTAAATAAAGAACGACGGGAGCAAAGCCCCGCACGACTTCTAGTACTAAGTATATATTTTCAATAAACTAAATTCGGGAGACTCAAATCGTTAAATTATGTGTAAAACAAAACCATACATACCTAATACTAGTTATCCTCGGCATGAAAACTTTGAATCACGCCGGATTCAAGATTTCATTCGATACTTTCAGGCAAAGCACAGGAGTGGCAATCTTAAAAACCTCAAAATGTTTTCATATTTTTACTTTGTTTTAATTTACAATAACACATAAGAATTATATATATATTATTAACATATTATGCAACATAAGCTTCTACAACATCTGTCAATGTACGAATCAAATTAGTTTGATTTTCATCGTCGACATTAAAGTTCATGTTTCGACTCTTCAAAACAACACAGTCGTTACTAACTAACGCCTTTGTCAACAACTTGATTACTTCACAATCTTTTAACAAAACACCTAACTTATTCACTAAACTTAACATTTGCTTCTTCGATAAAGTTTTAATAGCTCGCTTTGACACTAATCTATAAACTTTTACATAATCGTAGACGTCTTCTAACTCTAAATCGTTGATATGTTTCAACAAATCGTAATGTATGAC
Source organism: Laspeyria flexula (assembly GCA_905147015.1). Classification (NCBI taxonomy): domain Eukaryota; kingdom Metazoa; phylum Arthropoda; class Insecta; order Lepidoptera; family Erebidae; genus Laspeyria; species Laspeyria flexula. The sequence continues at coordinate 673,615 of LR989964.1, read as the reverse complement.
CAATATCTCTTGTTCTACATCTTTATTTGTTCTTAATTCTATAAATTGATCAACTTTTCCATTCTTTGCTGCCACATTTCTAGAGAAAGCACCGACTATAGTACTGTAAATCATATTTTGAATAAGTCCAAAAATACTTCTAATGAGAACTTTATCGTTAGTTTGTCGAACGACTGAATGCAGCCAAGATATAAGTCCGTGTCCTTCAACTAAGATTTCGAAAGCTCGCGGAATAGCAACGATAGAACTCAGTAGGTTTAAAATTTTCTCCTTCGTTTTTCTTTCACTCAATACTGAAGAATAAAAGTCCATGATCATCTTCAAACACATTGTTTTAAAGATGACTTTTATATCTGTCATAGTTTTGGTCCCGTTATTTATTACTTCAAGTATCCATAGTCTTCTGTCTGCTGACTCGACGTCGCTGTCGTGGAAGAGGCTGAGGAAATCAGGAACTAGAGAAAAGTCCACAAACTGCTTGGCGATCAAGAAGTTGTTGACTGGTTTGTAGAGTGGATCGAAGGGCGCTGTGGAGACCATGAGAGCCCTCGCGAGGTACAAAGCGTCTACAGCTGGAAGCCGAGGGTTCTTCACATCTTTGACGTCAACGTCTTCCGTATTGTTGATAGCAGTTGATAGACTCTGACGTAAAGTGTTGATAAAATCTGTTAAAAATAGCTTATCGTTCTTGTGTCTCCTGCAATAAATAGAATTAATTTGAGCACTTAATATGATGATAAATAGCACAAACCTAGTGGCACGACAGGTTTTAGATGGTTATTTTAAGCGTATTTAAAAAAAGAAAGGATACATATAACAAAAACAGCCAGAAATTCAAATACAAACTACATTTATTTGTTCGATCGGGAAATAGAGCCTGGGATCTTTTGCAGTCGCACACACTCACTGCGCTACCGAGTCAGTCAAAAGAACGAGTAAAATAATGACTATGCGATATTTTAAGATTACACTTATTAGGCCGAATTTTTGTATAAATTTATGCTTACAACATAAAAAATATAAGTTACTCACGTCTCAGTCTCAAGCAGCATACAGAACCTATGCAGCACATGATAAGCAGCCGCTCTCATCGTGGGACAGTGAGAGCTCAACGCCATTACAGGTACGGACAGTAGCCCACTTCGCAACATCTTGAAGCATGAAGCGACCGAGCCTGGCGCCAACAAGTGACTCAAAAGTGGAAACAAGAACATTGGATCGTATATTCCTTCATCATGATCCAAATTCGTCACACCCAATAAGTCTACACTCTTAAATTCCGTTACTACTCGCTCGTATTTTCCTTTCACTAGCAAATTCTTGATAACACCTTCATTATCCTTACTCACACGAGGTTTAAACACACCATCGTTCAACATTTCATCTAATACAGATCTAACACTGTCTTTGATTTCGCTCGCAACATCAATGTTCTTCTTCAGCTCGTAATTGTATTCAAATTTCTGATTCACAGGGAAATCTCTCACAGTACGCTCTATAACTTCTTTGTCAAATAAATTTAAAACTTGGTTAGCTGTTGGATGCGACCACAGTGACGATGATCTGTTCTTACGAACTGAGTAAAAGTTGGCTGCAGAGTCGCCGAAAACGTAAGGTTTGTATTCATTGACGGGTAGTCCGTTTGTTTCATAGTAATGAAGAATGCTAACTATAAGTCTGTCACAAGGTGTCCTAGTTGCATGATAAGCGCTCAAGTAGACAGGGATCTGTGCTGATTTCATTACTGATTTCTTTCTTCGGATCAACGTGTCCAAGAATTCTATCAATCGAGATTTGATATCGGAACTGTGATAACTGAGCATTACGTTTAAGAACTCAGAGTGGGAGGTCACCATATCAAATAATGTAGTTATGTCATCATGGTCCTGTACATACAAAAGTTTAACTAAATCGGTGAGCAATGCCAACAATTTCGGTCCCATTATGTTACTCTGTTGTGCTGTTCTGACTTTCAAAGAGTCTTTTAATGTAGCTTTACAGAAATTTTGCCATATTCCACTCTCAGTTATTTTTGTAAATTCTTGTGAACACAACCCTTCTAATATGTTAGTAACTTGGATCACCTTATGAATGTTTGTCACAATTAAATCAAGAGCCTCACTTTTATCTTCTTTCAAAGCAATAATTGCTAAATGTAACATAGACAGGAAGTAGTTATCGAGATGGTCTTTCTTGAGACTAGTTTCATTACTACATATTTTCAAAAATAAACTTTGTAGTAGTTGAACATGGCTTACTTCAACAGCTTCAAATTTGTTGCCTTTATTAAACAATTTCACTGCATCTTCTATTTCAATACATTCAATGACTAATTTTCTTATAAAATTCCAACACGTAATATAGATTTGACCAGCTTTGTGTGGCTTTTCCAACAATTTTATTATATTGGTCTTGTATTCGTTAAATATGGTTAGTAAAAGCTCTTTGTTGTCAAGCAGGAATTGATTATAATGTATAATTGCATTGCCTAATGGTAATGTCAATTCTCTCTGCGATAAAATTTCAGGTCTAGCAACTTCATCTTTAAAGACTTTACAGAATTTAACATTAAACTTTAACAAGACTGATGCGAGATTGGCTGTTGATTTTCTTATAGTGTTAACGTAAAAGAACTTTCTAAAATCTTCCTCCGGAACTTTCGAAACTTGATGCGGTTTTTTCTCAAAATAAGTTGTTAACGCGTTCTCTAGATTTGTTAGATTTGGGTTGATGTCTTTATTAGATAGCAAACTAGTGTACAAATTGATAGTCTTTTTCAAAATATTTGGTTGTAACTCCAACAATACAGTTTCTGAATACTTTTCAATTAAATATCTCAGCAATTCTAACACTAAGCTCGGATCTTTGTCATCTTTCAAACATGAATCGATTTCAGCTGCAAATATTAAATTGAATATTTTCAGATCGTCGTCATTGGACACTCCCACCACTTGTAAAACGTTTAAAGTGTAATCACTGTCAACATTTTTTCTTTTATTTATCTTAACAAATGCTTTCACTATTTCATTGTAATTCTTCTGTTGGTAGGACTTCAAAAGTTTATGTTTAATATTTAGATAGTCGATTATATCTTTGTGTTGTGTTATAACTTCGAGAAGAAATTGTGTACCTTGCAAGTTTGAGTTTCCTTTGCTGGTGTTTAAGGGCTTAAAGATCTTCAAGACGTGTGGATTCTTAAATAGTGTCAATATTATAGTTCTGCAAACGTCTATTCGCAAATGTTTTCTCCCGATTGCTATAAGACATTGAAAGTATTCAGTTATTTTTTTCTGCTGTTCTTCACCTAACTGTGACATAATAGTCAATCTTACTGTGCAATATATCAAATATTTCGCCCATATCAATAACTCAGAACTATCTACATTCGTCGTTAACTCGATTTTGTATAATACATTATCAATTTTGATGTCACCACCACCTTCAGTTACTTCGTCCAACATGGGAAATACATCTTTAAGTGAGATTGGTTCATTGTCTACTATATATTTGGACATAGCTTTAAGAACATCATCACTTCCAACAATTGTATTTGGTAGAGAGACAGGATTGGACATCCAACTTGCGACATAGTCCCTGGCATCTAGTTTACAGTCTCCTATTAATACTTCCGTTAGCTCAGGAGAATAATTACTGTGAAGTAAATTTGCGATGTATAGCGACAGAAAATGTTTGAGGCTCTTTTTAGAATCCTTGTGCTGCTGTAAATATTGCATGCAGCCTACAATAAATGGTGATGGCATCTTATTCTCCAAGAACACACTGTCTTCTGTATTTCTATCTTCCATTAAATCATTTAATAATTTTTTCAAATTATCTTCACTATTTTCTGAAGAGATTTCAAAGTGAACTAGTTGATTTCTCACATAGTCTGTCAATTCCTTGATGTTTTCTAAGACATACTCTACAATATCTCCTATTAGAGATGGCGGGTTTACTTTACAGTTCCTTAATGTGTACAGAATTAAATGTATTTCATCTTCGTCGCCTTCAAATATGGACGTATTTTTAAAGAAAACTTGCAGAGTATCTTTTGCTTCAATCCATGTATCATCTTCATCACTCATGTACACATCTAACATGATGAGAAATAGTTCCTTAAACATTGGATTCTTTAGAGAAACAGCAGAACTGTCCAATGTTAACCATAATGAAACTACTTTAAACTTTAAGAAAGCAACATGATCAGTTGTCAACCTGTTGGAGTAATCTAAAATTTGTTTCATGTCTATACTGCCTTCCAAAGTTTCGAAATAAGCGGGATTTACGTCATTGTAAAGTAATAGAAGATCTACGAGAGATGTTAAAGCATCTGTGTCATTGATTTTAGGAAGTCTGTACTCCTTAGTAGTTTCCTCATCAGACTTACTGTGGATAACATTGTTAATCAAAGCTACTATTGTGGTTGGTAAAGGCAAATGCTTGGGGATGAAATATTCTAACTTGTTACGTAAATCTGTACTCTGTGCGTCATTCATTTCCAATATTTGTAAATATCTTCTAAGTGACTGCAACATTCTAACTAAAACTTTGATGCAGATCAAGGAAATAGTTTGATCTTTACCAAGGTTCAAGTTAATAAATTTTAGCAACGGAACTGGTAATGTTACGAATCTCACAAAATTAGCCACTTGAATGGCATTGAGATTACTCATTCGGGAAACCATCTCTTCAGGTTTTAACTTATTTATCAATTTGATGGTGAAGTCTGTTGTGCGATCCCATATTGGTGAATGTTGTGGTTCAAAACTTTGTTCAATGACATTAAATATAGCACGGTGCAAATCTGGACACTTATACATTATACTCAAAATTACATCACATTCATATTCATTCTCCCAAGGTCTTTTCAATGTAAGTATTGCTTTGTACAGATTCTGGTTTTTATTTGCATCAACAGTTCCTAGAGACTTGTCCACAAAGTAAAGACCTAATCTGTGAGAAGTAAATAATGTAAGAATGATCTCTGATAGTAGACCCATAATCTCTGGTCTTGCATTACTCCTGGCTTCCTGAGTCAACTCAGGTGGACCTTTCCACGAGAACACTTTAAACAAGTTATGTAGTACTTGATGACTAAAAGTTTTTAACTTTAAACTTTTTGATATTAATGCATTATCCACAACATTTTTTTTTAATATATTTAAAAATATTAATGTAGCCTCTGCTTCATCATTTATCAATCCTGGAAGAACTAAACCGAGTAATCCCTGTTTTTCCAACAATGCTTTTATTAGAGGCAAGTGACCGTCGACTAAGAAGGATGTCATAAAGTGAACAAATGATGTTCTAACATTGTCCTTCTCCTTGAAATTTGGTTTTTCAACAACATGCTGCAAATGTTTGGGAGTCAAAGGTGCTTGGTTTAAAACTTCAATGCCTAAGTCAGGATTTAATGTGACCATTGAGGTTAACAACTTAAGGACTATTTTCCTGTGGCGTGGACCCGAGTTTTCACTTATCATGATCTCAACAGTAGACATGAATGTGTTTAAGAAGTAACGACATGCTTCCTCTGTAATGGTGATCATATGTGGAAGTGCTGACTGTACTTTAACAATAATCAGATGGAATATGTGAAAAGCTGGTGTTGCTAGTGTTAAATTTTTCTTACTGTCTGGGGTGATTTGACGAAGGATTTCATGAGAATTACCTCCACCTTTGAGATACTCTAGCAGATAGTCGACTGGGTTATCTGGGTTCAGGCAGACTTGCAGGAACTGAGTGAGAACTATAAAATAAGAAAATTAAGTGTTAGTCAAATACTTATATTTTGAGAAAGGATAAAAATCATAACTATACAACATAATATAACTAACTAACATAATATAAATAACTATACAATATAATACTTATATTTTGAGAAAGGATAAAAATCATAACTATACAACATAATATAACTAACTAACATAATATAAATAACTATACAATATAATACTTATATTTTGAGAAAGGATAAAAATCATAACTATACAACATAATATAACTAACTAACATAATATAAATAACTATACAATATAATACTTATATTTTGAGAAAGGATAAAAATCATAACTATACAACATAATATAACTAACTAACATAATATAAATAACTATACAATATAATACTTATATTTTGAGAAAGGATAAAAATCATAACTATACAACATAATATAACTAACTAACATAATATAAATAACTATACAATATAATACTTATATTTTGAGAAAGGATAAAAATCATAACTATACAACATAACATAACTAACTAACATAATATAAATAACTATACAATATAATACTTATATTTTGAGAAAGGATAAAAATCATAACTATACAACATAATATAACTAACTAACATAATATAAATAACTATACAATATAATACTTATATTTTGAGAAAGGATAAAAATCATAACTATACAACATAATATAACTAACTAACATAATATAAATAACTATACAATATAATACTTATATTTTGAGAAAGGATAAAAATCATAACTATACAACATAACTAACTAACATAATATAAATAACTATACAATATAATACTTATATTTTGAGAAAGGATAAAAATCATAACTATACAACATAACATAACTTAGAGTTACACCTTTAATTTCTGAAGGGGTAGGCAGTAGTTTATCACACCTACATTTCGCTAACTTTATTAGGTCCCATGTAATAGAGAGTCCTATTGACATTATTCAGGCCGATTTTGAGGCTAATACTGAACATTTCATGTGGATCAAACCAGGACCCAACCCCCGGACCTCTTGTGCAAAACACTGTACATATATTTCTTATAATATAATTATTAATATATATTATACAATATCTAGATGTAATTTTTTTTAATGTTTACTCACTAAATACAACATGTCAAAATTACTTAATAAACTTTGTATGTGTAGTATTATTAGCGTCAAAGCGCTCATAGCATTGTGGTACTGGGATGTTTGTTACAATCATCAAGGTTATGCAACATTCGACATGGTCAGTCCACGATGGGTGACCATTTGTGGAACTTCCATTCTTGAGCGTCTCCGTGCTTCGCAAGGCAGGTAGAGGTGTAGAGAGAAAATGTGGTAGTCGTTAAGTCAAATTGGAAGCTTTCTGGGCGACTTGATAAATTCCAAAACTAGGGTTTGCCTCAAGCCTATTCGATAAGAAGATTAACGTTAAGTTAAAACTATGTTTATGTTATAGATTTGTGTTTGTAATCAAGGAAAATCGAGAAGTAGTAAGTTTTGAAAGAGATATGAATAACACATTTTCTAGAAAATTTTGATTACCCATAGTCTGTCCTTGCTTTGCTGCTAACTCCTTCCGAAAGTGTTTGAAATCAAATCCTCCTCTTTTGGAAGTACTTTTCTCATGTTTGTTAGTATCCAGTTCCTTTTGAGGTTGTTCTGTTTCGACGTTCTCTTCGTCTATTAATTCACTTATTTTGGCCTTTTTCTGACTATTTTTATCCTCACTATCATATTTACGCTTACCCATTTTTACATGAATACTGTTTCATTTATTAATTTAAAGTTTGAAAACTAGGTACACAATTTCACACACGTGAGAATGTTTTGAACTTTTGAAGTTTCGAGTTTTGACAGCATTCACATCGATAGGTTAGTGACAAACACGTACAAATTATTTCTAATAATAGAGGTCAGCGAATCCAATCAAGTGGTATTTTCTTATTCACATATGAAAAATAGATTTTCTTCATTTTTAGACCATGAACTAGTATCTAAAACAAAAGCCTGTACAACAATAGTAAGTATTTGTATATAAATATTCGTTTTTTGTGCCGCCCGCATCCAACGGCCAAATAAGGTACGATTCAGACCAACCGGCTCGCGTCGCGCCGCATCGGAACTTAGGTGGCGGAAATTAGGTGAGGCCTATGTTCAGCACTGGACGTCTTTGGGCTGATATGATGATGATGATGATGATTCGTTTTTTATTTATTTATTTTAATAATTAATCTATTTTAATTCACATTTAATATAAAAAAGTTTAAAGTCTATTAAATTCTAATTACCTATTTCTCGTCTATCAACATATATCTCTAGAAGAGGTTAGGAGTCAGAAGTTCCTTGGTATTGTGTTATTTATATGTGGAACGAAAGAAGATGTGTCAAATTAATCAAAACGGTGATGGGTTGTCAAAATGTCAAAGCAATTCAAATTCCAAAACTTATGCATGCACAACTTTCATAAATTTAATAGCCTTACGAAAACAGTATAATATCAGTGCTATGGCGTAAATCAGTACATTAATTAATGAAATTTTAAATGCATTTGAAATTTTTATAATCAAGGAAAAATAACATACTAAAAATAAAAATAGATTGGTATCTACAAATAAAATGGTAGTTTGCAGATTTTTCCAACAAGGTTACTGTCGATATGGCCAGAATTGTCGGTTTGAACATATATACGGGTCTAAGTACACGTATCACGGTAAGTAACTTACGATTTATTAGGATTGTAAAGCATATTTCACTCATACAATTCTATGTGGGTATTCATTATTACTTTTTGTAGCGAACCCAACACCACCACCAGCAGCGCCGCCGCCGCAGCCTGGGTGCACAGACGAACAACTGGTGAACCAGGTACAGGCAGACATGCAGTCTGCCTTACGTGGAGGACAGTGGATCTTGTCCTGCTACGCACCATACAAAGAGAAACCCTTGTTCCCCGGGATAACTGACCTGTCACCAGAAGAAACCAGGTTGTTCATCTATGAAGCTAAAAATAACAATAATTTAGATCAAGCTGTAAGTATTGATGTGTTGTTGAATTATGCTAAGAAATTTTGCTTTATGCACATAGTTCAATTTATTTTTATGCTATTAGCTAATTTCCATAAAATTTAATGATAAATATACAACTACCCCACTTACATCTATTTTAATGAAGATATACCCTTGTATTTTGAGAGGGAAATTGCATTTAAGCATACAGTACGGTCAGGAAAAATAGTAATGTCAAATTCTAAAATTCAGTTTTTTGTTTATTTTTTCCAGATTAACTACATAAATAACCTCTATAAAGAAGCAAGATTAAAGTATGAGCAACTATTGCAACCCAATGTTAACATTATCAAAGTGTTACGTAGTCTTTACAAAGGAGAGACAACACCATCACCTTTCTCTAGTGTGTCACAAAACATGTTTAGTGCCACGGACAATGCTGCATCATCAATATTCCGTAGTGCCCTCCAGGGTACTCAACCTCAGAACAATACCGCAGCATCAATTTTCAGCCAAGGAAATAGCATTTTCAATAGTCAACCTGATCCAGCAAAGGAATTATTTTCTGGAGCCATCAACCCAAGTATGTTTGGGCAAACCTCAACACCCATAAATACTTTTGGATCACCAAACCAAGATCAAGCCAAGTCTTTATTCGCTAGTGCTGTTCAGAATACTAGCAACCCATTTAATACACAAAATCAACCAAATCCTTCTAACATCTTTTCTACAGCCAATCAAAGCATATTTGGATCTCAACCTAGTCAAAACAGCTCACCATTTGGCCAAACTCAGGATAATTCTGTGTTCGGTCAAAACCAAACACCTTTTAGTCAAAGTAATATCTTCCAGAAAGCTGAAAGTCCAAAGTCAATATTTGGACAGGCAAATAATCAAGTAGTTCATGATCCTGGTGTGTACAGCACTATAGAAGAGCTGCCTGAGGCAGACTTAAACGCTTTTAAAAGTGACTGTTTTGAATTAGGTTATGTTCCTGAGATGGCGCCACCAATACAATTGTGTGGCCCTGAGTTATAGCTAATTATGAAAGGCTTTCGTTGACACTGGAAGACACAGTGTAGTGTTCTGCATCTATAAGTATTAATTTATTTAATAAAATAAGTAAACAGTCATCTTCTGCCAAGTGGGTAAACATCAGTTAAAAGCATATCTAAGCTTGACCTGACTTTTATTTTTTGTACTATTGGTCAATAAATAACATTTTATTATCTGCAAGAAATAAATAGAATAATATAATGTATATATATATACCTAGTAATCTAAACTTCTGTGCCTTTACTACTTTTATGTCAAGTACATAGTGACGACAAGACAAAACTAAGTACCTACTTTCGTCATCATTATGCATTTGATACATTGGAAACTGGTTTAGCAAAGTGTTATAGGTGAATATTATTAATTGTTATGAAGAAATATTGTATTATAGTTATGGAACAATCAATCACTTTATAACACCTTGTTAGGTATATTTATTATTCTGAGCACTGAAGGTATTTTGCACTGAAATTAGATTATGTCAACTCTTCCCATAGATGAACAAAAGACGATCCTCTTGCCTTTAGTCCTGTTGAGAAACCATGAATTAAATATAAAAACTGTAATTATATTAACAAGTTTGTTTTATTATTTTGAATGTTTTTTTTTATCTTGTTTCATATCCTCTTAAATATAAATTGAAACCTTACATTCTACACTATGTTAATTATCAATCTCTCCAAGATACAATTGTTTATCGCTTGAAGCAGAGAGCACTATGGGTTCGGTGCGATGGAAGTCGATGTCATTGACGGAGCCGTTGTGTCCTGGTAGCTTGTACAGCACGCGGCGGGACGTCGTGTCCCAGACGTACAGAAACCGATCAGAGGAACCTGCCGCTACCTGAAGAAGTATACTTGTGAATTAGTACACAGATAGATACTTAATAGTTGCAATTGCAATAAAAACAGAATCAATCCCAATCATTTTTGCCCTACCTGGGTACAAATTGCCCCTATATACACACAGCTCCAAGGAAACCTCACCCCCTAGAAATGCATATAAGCATATTTGCGAAATTAAAAATATCATCATCATCAACCCATTAAGTCCCACTGCTGGGCTCGGGTCTCCTCTCCTCTAACTAGAGAGCTGAGAGGGTTTCAGCATAATACACTCACGCTGGCTTAGTGCGGGTTGGTGGATCAGACATACTCATAGAATTTCTTCTAGGGTATGTGGGTTTCCTCACGATGTTTTCCTTCACCATTAGCAGATGGTAAGTCACTTGACTATTACATAATATATAAATTCCACAAAGTGGAATCCACATTGGTACTGGGTACTGCCATTACTGAATTCTCGCGGGACCGGCCCTTATCCATTGAAATGAAATTAAATCTCGTTTACTCATCTAGGTTACAAGGTAACACTTATGAAAATCACAAGAATGTAACAGGTTATCCGAAAAGTAGTGTCAGCAAATTTGCCTACGACCAGTTCGCTGACGGGGTTGAGCTATGAGAAGAACTGGCAAGAAACTCACGCCACTCTTTTTAAAAAAATGGAAGTTTAGTTTCATTCAGCCACCATCGCCTAAAAATATCAATACATTAAAAATAAGAAAAGGATAAGAACTCGGCAGTCAATATTTTATTTATAGTTAGAATATTTTAGCAATTCCATTGACTTCCCAGGGATGGCGCGCTTTTATGCATTTCTTGGAGGTGAGGTTTCCTAGGAGCAGTGTGTACAAAAGACAAAATTAATATAATATAGATAAGCAACGCCACGCGCTCGAGAAGCCCCCCTGGTGTTTTAGGGTCCATAGGTAATTGCTCACCCTCAGGCGGGCCGTACGCACGGTTGTCGCCATCGTGGTACAAAAAAGAACAGACCTTAGAACCGTCATGTGACCATGCACACCGCAGTAGATTCTTCTCAAAGTTATGTTGATGACCAGACATGAGTTTGACGCATCGTTCCGAAGGAGCAAACGGCCGCACGTCCCATATCCTCAATGTGTTGTCCATTGAGTTTGAGAGGAGATATGAACCATCGTATGATAGGGACATGCCTGAAATGTAACATAATAATATAATAAATTTAATGTAACCTTTGTTTGGACACTACTCAGCTTCTATTGGACGTAGTGTGACACTAAAAGAATTTTTCAATTCGGTTCAGTAGTTCCTAAGATTAGTGCATTCAACCAAACAAACAAACTTTTTTTAAATGTCCCACTGCTGGGCACGGATCTCTTCCAAACATGCTGGCTAGGTGGCTTGGTATAGGGTTTTGTTTCGAATTTTCCTTTTCTCGCAGAGCTCTTGTCTGCTAAAAGTGCTGCCTTAATCACCTTTTACGACACCCTCGCGTTAAATTGGGTCAGTAAATACGTAATGATTCTTAATGCTTCACTACAGGGACGGTTTAGGTAGGTTTTCTTCGCATTTATCACATTTTCTGCAATCAGTATGAAAATAAAGCCGCTTATCGTGATGTGATTGTATACGGCGCAATATCAAGGTAGGCCAATATTTGTTACTTATCTGGTAAAACAGATATCCATTTTATCTCTAATATAAACGGTTGTGGAGTTGCAGCTTCAGTGTATACTAAATGGATGTTTTATAGTATACTACAATGTTCATGTTCAATATCTTATTTTACCTGTAATAGTATCTGTATGTCCTTTAATCTTGTATGCAATCTGATTATTTCTTATATCCCATACTCTAATAACATTGTCAATGCCACCAGATATAATCTTCTCAGCAGTATCATTGAACAAGACTGATGTTACCGGGTATGAGCTGTCAAATGAAGCAATAGGGTTACGTTTTCTTGCGTCCCATAACTTGATTGTGTTGTCATCTGATGCTGATACTAGTAATTCCGGACCTCGTCTTGCACCTGTTAAATATATTTGTGTTTTTAAGTTATATATTATAGTATATAGTCACTTTAATACATAATTATGCAATTACTAACTCTAACTCTTAAATAAAAGAAGAAGAAATACCACAAAAAGCTAATCTTATCTGGCAACTCACATTAGGCCAACGTGTGTAGAGTGAAGAAGAGGAGACCCAAGCCTCACAGTGGGACATTAATGGGTTGCTGATACTGATTATTGTACAGTACAGTGCCAATAAAAAAATTAGATGCAGCTTCTTTGTATAATTCTTTTAATTTGTTACGCAAGTAGGCCAGGCAACCGGCGAGTATGTAATATACATTCTTGGGAGGGATGTGGGCAGCTACCATCTTTAGCCCATAACTCACCAATACCATGGCCAAGAAGGTAATTTAGAAAATATAATTACCTGACACTGAGTTCACAAAATTCGCATGTCCCTTTAGTTTTTTGATCCTGGTGCCTGTTGGAACATCCCACACAGCAACTGTGTTGTCTGTGGCACAGGTGTACAGGTGTGAGCCATCCGGTGAGAAGCATAGCTCCATAATGGCACCAGTGTGCCCTTTCATTACCATCACATTTTCACATTGACCATATACATTCCATAAAACTGTAAAAATATAGTAACAATATTATAAAGATGGAAGTTTAATTAAACTTCATCTCTCATTTGTTTTCTCATTAACCAGTTGGATTTGGAAATCCTCATGCAGTAGATAGCCTACATATTGAAGGCTTCAATATAGGGGTGGCGTTAAGCATTACAAGACTCCTGGGCAGGTAGATATTAGCAAAACCCTTTATGTGATGACATTATCTATTCTTAATCCGTTACTACACGGAAGTATGTTAGACCTGTGTCCCCACAAAAGCCTTCCAAAAGGATCGGGTATACTTCTCACCTTAGAGAAACTATAGCCATGAAAAAAGAGACATAATAATGCTTAACAAGTAATGCAAACCATACCACTACCAAAAGCCGCCCCTGGGATTAATAATAATAATCTTTTTATTAGTTCTCTCACACAGAATTTTACATATTTATATAGACTTAGGTATAGGTGTACACTTATTTTTACATTACATTGTAAGCTAGTATAATAGGTATGATGTTTTATAGTTAGGCTATTAAACATCATACTATGCCCCATTGCAGCAGAGCAGTTTAAGTTGATGTTGAATGGGAGTTGTAAGCATACAGAAAATAATTAATACTCAAACAAAAATAGGACTAGCCAGTAGTGGACTGCTATACGCTGATGATGATTATACAAACCGTTTAGATAGGTACTTACATATTTGCCTGTCGAACCCACCAGAAGCCAAGTGTTTACCTTCTGGATGAAACTTAGAAGCAAAAATTTCGCCCTGGTGTCCTTCCAGTAACATTATAGGCGCGTAGAGATTAGACGTCCGAGGTACCTAGAAAACCATATTTGTTAATATATATATATTATGTGAAACTTATACGAAACAATTTTGCTGTAAATAAATTGATACATGAGTAAATCAACTTACCGACGATGTCACAACCGCTTTCTCTCTAGTACCAACAACTGAAATTTCATGGCGAGTTCTCTTCGCTGCAACAATGGATAAATCTTCCGCCTTCCTTTTTTCCAGTTCAGGCATGTTTACACGGTTTATGATAATATATAATAATAGCAATTAATTCAAAATAATTTTAACCTACAATGTTATTGTTGTGTGTGTATTATGTATGAGTGACCACCACAGACTAATAAGTGATCACAGACTACAGCACAAGCACAGAATACTTATACCCGACTACAGATACTGACTGATATGGCATTCACACAGGTATAATATTCACATTAGTCATATCATATAATATATTATTATAAGCCCACAGAATTTAGGAGATATAAGTTCCTTGTATAAGCCCTTTTGATCAAGTACAGCCTCTGTGGTTAAGTTCCTTGAATGAATGAAATTTTATTTATCCTTTTGTCAACACAACAACTCACACCTTCAACACTTCACACGGTCAACACACCTTGTCAACAATGTCAACACAGATGACAAATGAAATGAAATTGTTCTATTCATTCGTTCAATTTTCATTCTCATGAAAAGCGGAAACTAGAAAAACTAACCCAAATTCGTATTCAGAAAATTGATTTAACATGATAACAAGTCTGAGTAACAAGTATGAAAAGTTATTTAATATAATTATAGATGTAAACAATAAATAGATTTACACAATGCAGAGACTGGAACTCTCATTAGCTATAATAAAACCACATACAATCAAGAATCCAGTTGCTTTATCTTACATCAGAAATATTCTGAAGAACAAATTTGTAATTATCAAGACAAAAAGGGTTTCTCTGGATACGCAAAGTGCTAGCAAGTTTTATGAGGAACATGTAGGCAAATTTTTTTATAACCGTCTAGTCACATTTATGGCTAGGTAAGTATATATCCGTGTCATCATTTAAACCCATAAACGTGCCGCTGCTGGGCACGGGTCTCCTTCAAAGAATGTAGAATTTAGCCTACTATACCACGCTGGCCAAACGGGTTGGTATAGGGTTTGTTTAGAATTTTCCTTTTCTCGCAATACTCTTGTCTAGTTACTTCCTTAGTCGCCTTTTACGACACCCACAGGTTGAAATAAGGAAGTGACACTAGGTATTCTTAATAATTATATTAAATTCTTAAATTATATAGAAAAATTTCAACTTTGTAATGACGGGAATGTGTAACCATTAAAATTAAACAAAATGATAGAACCTGATGTGGGTATGGCTGTTCACTAACTCATATATTAATTTACCCTTACCCCGGTTGGTAACCTCAATACTCAATAGGTACTCAATCATTTATTGCTTCCATAATGTACAAATAGGTGGTAGGTATAATGCAGGTTACAATTATGGACCCTGTCGGGCACAGCACAATAGTTAGGAGAGAGGAAGAGGGCTAAATTTAAAAGTAAAAGTATCCTCATTTGACCTATAAATCAATTTAGTCTTAACATCTGAATAAGTTTGTTAATCCTGAACTACTTTTGACTGCAGTAGTTTCTGCCAAGTAACAAATGCCCATTAAGCATTCTTTTGTATTGCTGAACTGGTAGACAAGCAGAGGGGCACACACAGCCAAGCCGCTGCCTACCTAATAGCTCTCTTTATACTTCGTTTAAAAAAAGAATTTTAACCTTCTTGTTTTATTATCATCATATCAGCCAAAGGATGTCCACTGCTGGACAACTTTTATGCTTTTTGTTTATATTTAAATAACTAGCTGTGCCCGTGACTTCGTCCGCGTGGAATTTAACAAAAGCAACATTAAGTACTTTTTTATAATAATTTTAGACTTTTTCTAAAATAAAGGTAGCCTAAGTTACTCCTTATTACATCAGCTATCTGCCAGTGAAAGTCTCGTCAAAATCAGACAGATAGACAGACAAAAATTGAAAAAAAAATGTTATTTTGGTATATGTACCATATTATACACATTCACATGCGTGTAGTAATAAGCAGTTAATATAATATTACAAACAGATTAATATTACACCAAGTTTATTTATTTGTATAGATAAGTGAATACATCCAATGTTTCAGCGGATCCATAGATCTGCATGTGATTGGGCATACCGATGCAATAGAGTTGTGGAGGCGGATGCTGGGACCCACCAGTGTATATAAGGGACAATTTACAGAGCCAAATTGTTTGCGAGGCATGTTCGGCATATCTGATACTCGGAATGTTGCTCATGGATCAGGTACCCTGTCAGTATTACCTATGTTTGAACTGTAAAATTTATATTTATAAAAACAGCTTGTGAGTGAGTGCCCATATTCCAGCTGGTACGTAACAATGGCCAGCACTAGTTTCATAGAAGACCCACAACGCAGAATTTGCTTGTGTTGTCACACTGGTGGTACATCATTTTTCGATCCTCATGTGAATTCTGTAGAGTGAACTCACATATTTAAGCTATTTGGGGTTGAAACTATCCAAGTCTGCCTAAGGGCTACAATGATTAACCAGATAGATTACATTTTAGTGCAAACTAATTCAGTTCTTTTTTTTATTTCATCATTTCAGATTCCAAAGATTCAGCAGAAAGAGAGATAAAATTCTTTTTCCCGGACTTTTCATTCTACAAATGGCACACAGATGAAGAGGAGTTATACAGAAAAGGACCTATTATATTTAACAATCACATGTTCCAGCATGTTAGGAAATTGTAGCTTAGATTATTAAAGTCATTAGTTAATTTTTTTTTTTTTGGAATTTTTGGTGAGACATGCTTACATCATAGACTTAACTGCCAACCTTTTTAATAAACTTGGCTGTGGTATACTGCCTTGCTAACGAATAACGGTATTTAATTGCATCTGAAGTTCAGATACATCTTGAGTGATTTGCTTTACGTGCGTTTTTCAGAAACTAGTTTAATGTAAATTTAATTGACTGGCGTGTTGGAGTAGTGGTTACTGACCCTGAGTGCTAAGACGGAGGTCTTGTGAGTTCGATTCCCACCCAGGACAAATCTTTGTGTGATGAGCATGATTGTTTGTTCGGTGTCTGGGGGTAATTTATCAGTGTTCTATAATGTGGAGGGTATTTAGCCTACTATACCACGCTGGCCAGAGCCACTGAAAGAGGGGAAGGACAGGGAGCCAAACAAAATATATAATAGATGGCGCTGTGTGAATGTATGAAAATATTAATATTATTCATGCGTCGTTCTTTCTTAGCAAGGCAGTATAGGTACATGCGTTGTGAAATTATGGACCTGTTTAGGTGGTAAAGACAGCGTCAAATAGTGACACAAGGTATTCAAATTTATAGACGCAACCAAAAAGTCAATAATATCGCATCGGTACAAGCAAAGTTCGGTACAAGTTTCTAATGTGATCCACATTTTTGAACACTTGGATGCTTGGATACCATAATCATTGGCGGTATGACTGTAACCATATTTATGGCGGTTTGATTTTTCGTAACAACATTATAGTCCCACTGCTGGGCTCGGGTGTCCTCTCCTCTAACTTGAGAGCTGAGAGGGTTTAGGCCATAATCCACTCACGCGGTTTGATTGAATCTATCTATATGACATTTTGAGCGTCTCGACTTATGAGCGTGTAAATTGTTGACAACAATATGGAAACTGCTTGTACCGGTATTATTAACTTTTTGATTGCATCTATAAATTTGAATACCATGAGTGCCACTAACTATTTGACGCTGACTGTACTGCGTGCGTTTGAAATTATGGATCTGTTCAGGTATGTATAGGTAGGTTCAATCAAACCGCCAAAAATATGGTTACAGTCATACCGCCAATGAATGGTATCTAAGCATCCTGTCCAAAAATGTGGATCACATTGTCATTAGATACTTGTATCGAACTTTGCTTGTACCGATATTAATGGCATTTTGGTTGCGTCTATAAATTTGAATACCTTGAGTGTCACTATTTGACGCTGACTGTACCTTTGGTGGTACTTATCCCGAAACTAAAACCCAGCTACGTCTGTGATCCAGATAGACATCGAATCTTTAGATTGTAGAAGACACGGTTTTTTAGAACGGGCCCTTGCGAGAAAGGGTCATTTTGCGAAAAGGCCGTTTCGCGAAAGGGCCAATTCGCTAAAGGGCCTTATTGAGTATTCGGGACACACAGCGAAAGAGCGTAAACCGTCCAAATTCATTCCTTTCACATTTAAGCAGTTGAATGTCAGCATTCTTATATATTTGTTACTTGTACAAAACAATAGGTACCTATATGGTAGATATGTCGCAGCCAAATGGTTAAATCACCCATTCAATTGACTTCCTAGCCGTTTAACTCTCAAGTGGCGGCGTTCAACTAACGGCCTAAATAAAATGCAACATTTAATGAACTAGCTGGCTGGTTAATGCTTAGGCCATTCATAGAACCGAGTGATGAGTGTTTACACACTAGCCTTAGCCCCCTAGATAAAAAAAAAATAAGCAGGAAGACAGGCGGCGCCTCAGTCTTCTACCCTAACTTATCCATTTCGGATCCGCCCCCAAAACATTGTTTTGTGACAGATCTATCATTTTGGTGATAAACCGTGCTACCTAGGTACGATTCTATATAATAAGATACACATTTACATTAATTTAATAACATTTTAATGACTAGGCTAGGTAAGTGGTTAAACGTTGTCGATTCAAGTCAGTTGCCTAGCTAGCCATTTAATTGAATGGCGAATATCGATTAGGCAGTTAGGTGAACGCCGCCGTTTAGTAAGACGGCTAGGCAGTAGCACCTCAAAATTTTACACCAAGACCTCATTGGGGTTATGGCGTTACTCGACGAGAGAAGTTTGGGGGTGTAACTCAAGGGGGAATATTTTTTCTTGTTCAGTCAGTGTTACACATTGGTGTAAAGAAACAAAACTGCATTCAAATACTTTCGGAAATTCGCTTGCCATACCCAGGAATCGGTTGTGAACTTGTGACAAGCGAATTTCCAAAAATCCATGAGTGCAGTTTTGTTTCTTTTTAAAAATAAGGGAATGTTTCCTTTATGTGAAACTATCTCCAGAATTAAGAGTACTTTCCCTCCAGGTGGCATTACAAAATTCCACAATGTATAACATAGTCATAATCTTAATTTCATATAGATCAAATACATGATACTTATGAACGTCATACAAGGCTTTGTGGCAAATTTTCGTGTGCGTTCGTCCAGCAAAAAGTACTCGCCTTTCAAGAATTGAATGCTACAGATAATTAGTGCCTTATCTCGTGTAAATGTGCATGAAATTTGCAATTCGTGCGTGCAACGGCTTCAGAGTGATTTAAGAAAAATTGATTCTGCTGCACGAACGTTCGCCCAGCAGAATTTTTTTTAATTGATGCATCTAGCTGGAAATGAAATATGCAGAAAGGTAGCTTATTATTCCAGTAAAAATGTGCGGTGAAAGCCAAATTAGTGCGCATTAAGATTTCAGAGATTTCATTTTCTGCTGGGCGAACGTTTTGGCGATTGCTATATATCGGAAACGGTTGGCCGTAGAGACATGATTACTTTTTTATGCGGATACAGTACATTAGTGCTTATTTGTGCCCAAATGTTTACTAATATGTATAGCATGGTTCAGGAGTTATTACACTTTATCCTAGAAACACGAAAACATCTCTGGCTCTGGAATTATGAAGACCACGGACTTCGCGTTAGTGCTGTCTGGTACCTGTTATATATGCACACGATCCTGTAAAGTTTCGCCGGCCTACTGCTTATCATTAGCGAGTTTTTAACATTTTATTGCTTTTTTTTGAGGTTATCTTGAAGTAAATTATTTCGAGTTCGGAAACAGTATTTTTCTGTGAGCTGGCTTATTACATTCTTCAACAATAATAAGTGATCTATTTTAAGAATGCGTATGCAAAAAATAAGCTATGTACACCCGTTAATTTAGATGATAATGATAAAAATCCATTCGAAATCTTTTTTTGTAGATTAACCGACTCAATTCGAATGAACATTAAAAAGCGGCCGCACGATACTTCAAGCTATCCTTCCTCACTTGACGGTGTTGTAATGAAATTTAATTAGTACAGATGCGTACAGAATTGTTATGTCGGAAAATATTTTATAATAGGGACATGAAATAAAATGTGTATTCTTATATTTCTAATAATAGTAGGTACAGATAACGACACATTGGTCTTGTGTGAATATAATGAATTAGTGATTTTGCTAATTATAATTTAATTTTCTGTTTAATAAATGTTGATTTTTACAAAATATTGCCTTTTTAATTTAATACGTTTCACCAAAAATTTATTCAACTAAAATTCTTCAAAAAAGGTTTACCCACCTTGAAAAAATATTTTTTTTCTTAAAAGTTTCGAAGTCCGGGGATTTATTTTACTATCTTGTCATGTGGGGGAAGATAGTTGTTGTTATTAAATTATTCACGAATTATTTAAAAAAATACAAATATGTACAAGTAGGTATCAACATTGAATCATATTTTGATTGATCGAACATCGATAGTGACACCCTCATTTATTTTCTACTCTTTTATGTCGCACTGCATCTTCATTGTTAATTGCATAAAAACAATAAATCAATATAAAAATTAACTACATTGTTTTGTTAATTTTTTATAAGTAAATTGCTTTATTTACCTACTACCTATACAAAATTCAAACAACAAATGTACCTACTGACAACGGCTCATCAAACTATGTAGGTGCCTATACATTTTTGGTGCAAAATCAATAATTCATTATATTCACACAAGACCAATGTGTCGTTATCCGTACCTACTATTATTAGAAATAAAAGAATACACATTTTATTTCATGTGCCTATTATAAAATATTTTTCGACATAACAATTCTGTACGCATCTGTACTATACATTTCATTACAACACCGTCAAGTTAGGAAGGATAGCTTGAAGTATCGTGCGGCCGCTTTTTAATGTTCATTCGAATTGAGTCGGTTAATTTACAAAAGAGATTTCGAATGGATTTTTATCATTATCATCTAAATTAACGGGTGTACATAGCTTATTTTTTGCATACGCATTCTTAAAATAGATCACTTATTATTGTTGAAGAATGTAATAAGCCAGCTCACAGAAAAATACTGTTTCCGAACTCGAAATAATTTACTTGAAGTTAACCTCAAAAAAAAGCAATAAAATGTTAAAAACTCGCTAATGATAAGCAGTAGGCCGGCGAAACTTTACAGGATCGTGTGCATATATAACAGGTACCAGACAGCACTAACTCGAAGTCCGTAGTCTTCATAATTCCAGAGCCAGAGATGTTTTCGTGTTTCTAGGATAAAGTGTAATAACTCCTGAACCATGCTATACATATTAGTAAACATTTGGGCACAAATAAGCACTAATGTACTGTATTCGCATAAAAAAGTAATCATGTCTCTACGGCCAACCGTTTCCGATATATAGCAATCGCCAAAACGTTCGCCCAGCAGAAAATGAAATATCTCTGAAATCTTAATGCGCACTAATTTGGCTTTCACCGCACATTTTTACTGGAATAATAAGCTACCTTTCTGCATATTTCATTTCCAGCTAGATGCATCAATTAAAAAAAATTCTGCTGGGCGAACGTTCGTGCAGCAGAATCAATTTTTCTTAAATCACTCTGAAGCCGTTCCACGCACGAATTGCAAATTTCATGCACATTTACACGAGATAAGGCACTAATTATCTGTAGCATTCAATTCTTGAAAGGCGAGTACTTTTTGCTGGACGAACGCACACAAATTTTCTGATACCTCTTCTGGTATCAGAAAATTTGCCTAAGGCCAGTTATCAGCTACATTTCAGTCAATGGACCTTAGAAGTGGAAAAGAACAACTGGCTGAAATTATTTATGTATGGAGAGGACACCAGGGGTAGGTCCCATTTGTTCTATAGAACTGACGTCACCGGGACAAAAAAGGAAAAAACATTCATTTTTTTTCATAGAACTGCATACTTGCCTCTCCACCCGGATTTACTCATTAATATAAATTGGGAATTGTTTTTTCCAAAACACATACATACCATGTTTGTCACAAATTTTTGACAATTTGCGAAAACGTCATGTTATCTGAAATCAGTTTGATAATCATCATGGAGTCTTGTTATCTTGTTCTATAGAACAAATCGAGAAAATTAGATAGGTACTAAATGTTCTATGGTACAATTGAGAATGGTTTTTTTTTGTCCCGGTGACGTCAGTTCTATAGAACAAATGGAAAGTACCCGACACAAGTAGTCTAGCAATTTATGGATTAGCCAAGGGTTAAATGATACAAAGAAATAATTAATTTGTGGCTAGCACTGCCAGTAAATATGAATTTTATTTACTATCGAGTTTGGGTGTAACTAGTTTTTGTGATATAATATAATATATATTTAAAAATCCTAACGAATGGTTCCCTTGTGTGGACAATGTGGACACTGGACATTAAATTTAAAATAAATAATTTATACAAAAATGTCTTAAAGTATATTTTATGTAACAGAATAAAATATAAATAATAAATTAATACTAACATACAACAATGGAATTATCATAACTGAGCAAGATCACAATAATTTGGAGACAACATACAATTTTCTACAAGCTTTGACTGACCTTATGTACTAGGGTTGTGCACTCATATGTTTTAATTTTTATTAAACAATTCTTAGTGGACTAATGTGAGACTATTGTATTAACCATTTTAATTAACAACACTTATATTTTCCTTAATACTGCAATCGGCTGTTTTGTTCCGAATTAATTTAGAGACATGTGTTTATGAACATTTTAAGTACACAGATTGTATGGACCTGGTCAAGGTTGCGGGTGACCGTTGGTTGCAGCGGCAAGTCGCTCACTGTGGCGGAAAGTAGTTGAGGCCATTTTAAACTATCACATAAATATATACTAACAGTAAACATTACACTACTTTCAGACTTAGTGCAATAAGGTAAAGAGGAGATTACTCTTTGTGAGGAATTGGAGACAATACAACTCTACAACAATCATTGCTCAGATACTTGTATAAATTATTTAATATTGGACAGAGTTTTGGTTACAGTATCTTAATTTATTAGCTTTCAGCCACAAATTCACAAAATTACACGAGTAAAAGACTCATTAATAAGATATGACTGCACAACCATCCAGAAGTTTACTACAAATTTTTTAATAGTTGAAGGCATCACTCGCCTATTTTAACAAACACCTTCGGTCTCGAAAACACTTTGATTCCTTCTTCAAGTTTTGTTAACTGTTTTTCGAGTTCCATTTTTTTGTTTCGCATTTTTAAAGTGTCCGTTTTCACTGGCAATTTGTTTAGTTCACTTACTAATTCTGCAAAACCTACAAATAAGTATCAAAATTAATACTTGTAATATTGTTGAACTTGTTATTCATAAATAAAATACTTTTGCTATGCTATAATGAACGGGTGTACGTACTACGCCGAATCAAATGCCAAATAATCTAATATTGTAGGAGTTGTGTGGTCGTGGGTTGGTTTGACCGGGCACAAACGAAGAAAACGCCGTTGTCACTGGAGTTGGTTTATTTTATAACACCTTTAACCTAGCTGTTTAACACAAACAGGCTGGTACAACACCGAGCTAGGAGTCCCGCAACCTTTTCCCGAGGGACGACGGGGCGGATGCAGCCTAGACGGAGAGACGAGCGACATAAGTATTTAGACTATACTGTGTGTTCCAATGATCGTTCCCTAGGGATGCAGCCTTGAATGCGCACAGATAGGTGTAGGAAGTATCTCTTCTCTTCAATAAATAAAATTATTCGACGCGAGGTCATTCAACCGCGGAGAGAATCTTAACACCGACTTTTAATTTTTCCAGTAGCAACATCTAGTGGCACAATGCGGAACTAATTAGTGCGGGTCGATGACCGTATGACTTACAGTGGTTTGGTTCCAACATAGTATCATAGGTCGCGCTACTAGTAGTTTAGTAAACAGGAATATTTTATATTATGTTTTGTTACAATATTAATATTACGTCCAAAAAAAAAAAGCACTATCTACACATCGAAAGTCTAGTTAAATCTCGTCTTTTTTAATAATCGTGTTTTTTTTTGTTTCGTTTAAACAAACATTCCATATTTTGAACACTCGATGAGTGAGTTGTAGTGAGAGTGTATTGAGTGTACGATTTAGTGAATGTTCGATTTCAGGCATTCGATAAATTATTAATGTTCGAGTATTTAGACTTTCGATGTATTCGATTAATATAATTTATGAATATTCGATTATTCGGCATTCGATTGGGCGTATTACACACATAATAAACACGTACTAAGATGCAACCAAATAAAATGGAGTAGGTAAGTGGGTAACGGGTTGGTATTCTAGAGAGAGCAAACGAAATAGAGAAAGCTAATTGATTTAAAACATTGTGAATCAAAGTGATATGTCTGCTTATAGACCACACAGTCACATATATGTGAATTATTGTATTTCCCCTTTTTTTTCAAAATGAAGAGCACAAGTTTTTAATAGGTAAATTTTTTTCTATATTTATTATTAGTTACACATTCCATTTTTTCTCTTTAAATTTCATCCACTGTAACTGAAATCCGGGGTTTTTACGAATTTGACGCCCTGGGATCTCCACTAATAGGAGGTATTAATAAAGAACTCAAAGAATTATAATTTAAAATTATAAATTATAAACAAGGAAGAAAAGAAACAAGAAGACAGTCAATTCTAAAGATGGCAACCGATTACTATCAGAAATTAAACTCTACTGGAAACACCTTAGAATGCAACATAAATCTTGAAGACGAAACCGAAGAAATCCCTCAGATTCTCGAAAGGGAAGTTCAGTATGCTATAGAAACACAAAAAAAACTAAAGCTCCTGGATCTGACATATGGTATAACTAATGAGGTGTTGAAATCACTTTCAACAGTGCCAGACATAACAAAAAAACTGATGAACTTATTTAATCTTATATCTTAAACACAGAATCCATACCCTCATAATGGACAATAAGCTCTATAGTACTCATTTTTAAGAAAGGAGATAGATCAGAATTACGCAACTATCGCCCAATAAGTCTAATATCTAGTGTTCTCAAAAATTGTAATAAAACACATCACCAAAAAAACTTAATGGACACCAATCAAGAGAACAGGCCAGGTTTCGATTGGGATTCACAACAATAGATCACATACATGTGATAAAACAGCTTGTTGAAAAATGAACAATCTCTCTCTCTCTCGTCGGTCCCTCATGGCTGAGGATCGTGGTCATCATCTGATGTGGATGGTTTGCCCCTATTTTGGACGATCTGCCTCCACCGGCATCTATCCATGGCGGTGGAGGCAGAACAATATATCTATATAATATATACTACATGGCATTCGTATCAAGGATCAAGATCAAGGGACACAGCGGATCTAGAGGTAATGATGCAGCGGATGAGCTCGCAAGAAGGGGATCAGAAACGAGTGTGATGGGACCTGAGCCCATTATACCCATCCCTTTCACATACCTTCGTACGATCGTGAACAAACGCACAAGTGATCTACACGGCAGAATCTGGACAAACCTAGTAGAGTGTAGACAGGTCAGGGAGGCCCTTCCTATGCTCGACCACAAACTAACTAGGCGTCTAAGACAGCTGTCCAAACGGCAATTGCGGACAGCCACAGCCGTTATCACAGGACATGGTTCCTTTAATAAACACCTTTTCGTTCTAGGCATCACAGACAGCCTTCTCTGCAGAGCCTGCATGAGTGAGGAGGAAACAGCAGCTCATGTGCTCCTACACTGCCCTGAAACCGTCACATACAGGGCTAAGTACTTCAACAACACAGGTACACTCCGACAGATCGCCAGCAACGTCAATAGACTGCTGGCGTTCTTCGGCGAGCTAGGGTGGATCGAGTGAGCTATCCACCCTCACGCAAAAACCGCGCCTTGACGTGGAGTTGCGGAAAACAGCCCGCCATACCATACCATACCATGGCATTCGTAGACTACAATAAAGCATTTGACTCTTTGGAACAACAACACATTTGGGCAGCCCTATAAAACCAAGGAGTAGAAAAGAAATATATAAGACTAATTAAAACTATATATTCTAACAGCAAGGTCGGGGTGTCACAAAGGTCCCACGAAAAATAAAAAAAAATTGTTTTACGCATGGTCACTTCAAAGGGGCTCCTACTTTTGGGTGGTTTAAAAAAAATAACCACGAAGGCAAAGGCCTTCACCTTAGTCTTCAATTCACAATTCGAAACATGCTCCAAGATTTATCTTGCAAAAGCATGACCAAAAATTGATTACATGCTAAAGAACTATGGAGAGGAGTATTCTGGGCTACACAAAAAAAGACAGAAAGAGCACTATAGATATAAGACACATTTTAAAAATTGATGATTTTATAGTTAAGACCAAAACACTTAAATGGAGGTGGGCAGGCCACATAATGGGAGAGAAATGTGATAAATGGACAAAAGATAATGCAATGGTCTCCTAGATTCCATACAAAAACAAAAACAAAAAGAGGAAGACAAAGAAAACGTTAGTCTGAAAAGATCAAAAAGATTGGTGTGCTATGGTACAGAACAATTCAAAGTAGAGTAGACTGGAAAGAGCTGGAGGAGGCCTTTGGGTCAACAAAACATGCCAACAATATACAGGGTGTTTGGCGCATGGACCGACACAATTTTTCCCTGGATTTGGGGGGTTAACAGCTATGTTTTACAAATACATCCTATGTCTTAAATGATGCGGTTGGTTAAATATGTTTTTATTTACATTTTTTTAAAAAATACCCAAATTCTTACCTTTAATATGAATTAACTTTTTTTTTTGTGGGTGTAATGGTACAAAATACATTTTATTGTATTCGCCAATGCCTTCTTAATCTAAATAAATCATTATTTTATACAACTGCTTTCAAAAAAAAATGTTACGTGCTTTCAAAGTTTAAAAAAATGTTTAAATGTATGAAACATTGCAACTTTTAAATTCATTAAAAAAAAAACTAATATCCCTTTGGAACTTAGTTTTATTTTAAAAAGTTCTTTAGTTTATATCCTTTCGAACGGTATACTACATGTCATAGAATACAATTGATTATGCAGTCAAAATACTAGTTAGAAGAGTCAGGGTTAAGAAAAGACTTATAACGTTTTTGTGTTTTTATTAAACTAAAGTTACAAATCTTGTTTAAATTGACCTCCTCCATTTCTTATACATGCACGACATCTGTTTCTTATTTCAACAGTCGTCGTATGTAGTCGCATTTCATTCATTTTCATAATGGAATATTGTGTAGGTAGATACTAGCCTAACACAATTTTTCAGAAAATAATACAATGCCGCTATGTAACTTTTTCCGCGTTGGCGCCAAAACTCCCAAAATCGTAAACATTTTTTTTTTTCATCACAATGGAAACTAGTCCTTCAGTGGAAATATTAATGTTTTTATTGTTCTAATATTTTGTCATATTTTGTCGTAGTCTTAGTCAAAGTCAGTCAGGCGGTTCGGCCCTTGCAAATTTTAGTATCCCTTTTTTTTACAAAGAAATGAATGTTTTCTATGACATGTTGTATACCGTTCGAAAGGATATAAACTAAAGAACTTTTAAAAATAAAACTAAGTTCCAAAGGGATATTAGTTTTTTTTTTAATGAATTTAAAAGTTGCAATGTTTCATACATTTAAACATTTTTTTAAACTTTGGATGCATGTAACATTTTTTTTAGCAGTTGTATAAAATAATGATTTATTTGGATTAAGAAGGCGTTGGCGAATACAATAAAATTTATTTTGTACCATTACACCTACAAAAAAAAAGTTATTTCGTATTAAAGGTAAGAATTTGGGTATTTTTAAAAAAAATGAAAATAAAAACATATTTAACCAACCACATCATTTAAGACATAGGATGTATTTGTAAAACATAGCTGTTAACCCCCCAAATCCAGGGAAAAATTGTGTCGGTCCATGCGCCAAACACCCTGTATATAATTTTCTTGAGGAGGTCCCAATAACCTCCTCAAAAAATTAATAAAAATTATTTAGTGTGAATGTTCATACTGTTAAAACCATGTCATTCTAAATTTATTTAAATTTAACTATGTAAATATGGCAATAAAGGTTTAAAAATAATAATAAAAGATAATAATACTCACTATTCCGAAGCATCCTAAGAGTTTCCTTCCTCTCTACATCAGGTAATGTCACATGTCCTGGTGGACATACTGCAGGGTCATTGTCTGCTATCAATCCCTCGGCCTCTTTAGGAGTTGTATCTTTACGCTCCCTTAGATATTTTGGTATCACACCCTTTTGGTAACCTGAAGTTGGCAGAATTTAATTGTATTACTAAAAAATAATAAAAATGTAATCTTTAATGGTAAGGTATATATTTTGTATAAATCTCTTGACGCGGTCTATGTCCAACAAAGGACATCCTACAGCAGATGATGCTTCACTAAATAGTATAAAACAGTCACTGTCGCTGTCTTTCCGTCCCTATGTATGCTTAAATCTTTAAAACTACACAACGGATTTGGATCGGTTTTTTTAATAGAAGTGATTCAAGAGAAAGGTTTATAGGTATAAAATAGATACCACACGTGCGAAGCAGCGGGCGGAAGCTAGTATAATAATAAAGTACCTATTCACCTAAATTTGTTAGGCACTCATTTGTGAAGTACATACTTATTTTTTATTTTATACTAAACACAAACATTAACTATTATCTAACCTGATGGTAAGTAAGGATCTTTATGATCTTTTCTTTCCAAAATTGCATTTAACCGACTGCGATTCTTTTCCAGGTCTAACAAATCATCTCCTGCTCTATGCGGAGTTTGCAATGGAGAAGATCTGCTGCCATGACCACTATCACCACTTGCCTTCTTAGCTTCTGAATCATCTACATCTTTCTTAGGGTATAACATTGTCAACTTTGCACTCTCTGACAATTTCTGCGATAAATTTGACTCTATAGTTTGACAGCCAATGTCTCGGAGATGTCCATATGACTCAGGTAATTGTTCATTCTCTATACTTGGCTCCACCACTTGTTTTGATTGTCTTAGCTCTTTTCGTTTCAAAAACTCTGCCATATCACCTTTTTTTATTTGGAAACCTGAACCGAGTTTTTGGTGTGTAGTCGCTGTGTTAGTATTAGATATGGCTAGTGAGGCTCTGCCACTTTTATTTGAAGGCGAAGATTTCACGTCACCAAGAGAACTGCCCGCTGGGATGGGATGAGTCAACCGTGCCGGCCGGACTATTTTTGTGTTATACTTGGGTTCTTTAGGGGATTTAGTTGGTATGTTCTTTAATTGTTTCATGTTTTCTCGAATGAAGTTCTTTTTTTGTTCTTTCTCTGAAAGATATAAGGAGTAAAAAAGCGAAAATACAAAATAGAAGATCAAGAGGAAGAATATTGTATGTCCAAATTTTACAGGTCGTTTCTACTACAACTTTACTATAAAGCCTACTAACGCGTTAAATCGTACCGCGTCGTGAAGCGTTGCGTTGAGGCAAAAAGCAACACAATACATAATATAATCTGATGGTCATGACTATATTCTGTACGAAAATCAAATGTAACGATACTCACTTGGTTCGGGAAAAATACCCTTCAAAGTATACATAATAGAAATCAAGCGTTAACAAAATGTACCTAAACAAAGAAAATAAACACTCATTATTTTAGAGTTCGATATTAATGCACACTTTTCTAATTGCTATAAATGTTCATCCTTGTGCACTTTATATATTTTCGACAATAAAAAATTAATTTAGTGATTTCTTTGCGTAATACGTTCGGTTTTTGTCACTTTTTCAAAAAACTGTCACTAATCAAAATTATTTATGGTAGTTGTTTCTGGCCACCAATAATTTTATTGTTTTGGTTTACATTGACAGGAGGTTTATTTTAAAGGTCTATGGCAAATCATACCGTGAAAACGAAATTCTAACTAAAAAATACTTTTGAAACAATATTAAATTACCTAGGTGAATAATCCTCTTACTGATACGTAATATGATAATAATTGTTAGTTATCAGATAAAGTTAATTTGAAAAACGCTGCGCCTTGCGATGACCCTAGTAATTAATTAAAACATAAGGGCTTATTACACAGTACATTACACGACACCTGACGGAAGATCCGCCGTGTGTCGGGTGCATGTCTAGCACACTATACTAGACTGGGGCCGGCTTATACAACCTTAAGCTTCTTTAAGCTTAAGGTTGTATAAG
Source organism: Laspeyria flexula (assembly GCA_905147015.1). NCBI lineage: Eukaryota > Metazoa > Arthropoda > Insecta > Lepidoptera > Erebidae > Laspeyria > Laspeyria flexula. The sequence goes on along the minus strand of LR989964.1, from coordinate 643,184 downwards.
CCATAATCAACACTTTGTAGATACTTATAGTAATAAATTAATTAGTTTTTAATTTTGTATACGGTAGACTATTTTGTAACATTAAATAACTTAAGCCTTAAAAATACGTCATACGTCGTACTAAGATTCGAAAAAGTTTACGATCCGAGAGCAATCCGACGAGTCAGAATCAGGGGGCTACACTTCGCTAGCTCGGAAGAATACTAGGTACTGTATTATGTCAAAATTAATAGGTACAATACAAGAATACACAGACCTAATAGTAGAACACTAGCGTTAAGAATACAGTCACAAGTGGTAGGTACCCTTCATAAAAAAGGAATAAATAACTTAAAAAAAAAGATAAATGAACAGTGTCTTTATAATAAATGATAGAGTATGTGGTATAGACTAATCCATGCTATTATAAAAAAAAAATTGTTTATATTATAAAAATATCACAATATTTGTAATTAAAAGCTTTAACCGCATTGAAAAGTGTAGTTTTTGAGTTAATACAGTATTCTTGCGGGCAAGCGACTTATACCCTGTTTTGATCGAGTAGTAAATTTTAAACTAAATGGAAGCAGCCACATGATTACCATAGACAATTATAAACCATAAATATAATGTTACTAGACAGTAAAAAAAAAAATTATATTTCTGGACTCTTTTGCCAAGCTAGATATATATACAGGGTGGAATTTTGTGATGTCACCTGGAGGGAAGGTACTCTTAGGCTGAGATCTATAGAGCGTACTTGCACTTTGCTCAGACTTCACTCCAACAAAACTTTGCTCAGCCTAATCTCAGCCAAAGCATTGATTTGGAATCTATAGACAATGTCATTACTTAGCCCGCGTACGAGTAGATGTTTCATTTCATGCATCATCTTCTGCTGAATTCTTTGTAAAATAAAAGATAAAACAAATGATACAATGCTTCTTGTAATTTATAATAGTCCAAAAACTCCGTTTTCTTAAAATTACTAGATTATTTTTAAATTTTGTTGTCTAAAATTGGTTAAATGTAATAAATATTAAGTTATGAAAGAAATTGAGTAAAGGATCGCTAATGACAGCTGTTCAATGTTCAATGAATGTTATGCGACAAGGTTCAATAGTCATTTTAAAATTATGACATTTGTACACCATTATTTTTTTCAGTATAATTGCCAAAGATTTTCGTAAGTCGTCGATTTTGAGAACTTTGACTTTGCTTAGCTTGGGCTTGGATAAAGTCAAAGTTTGCACTATAAATACCGATTTTGTCTTATCTCGAAAGCTTAATCAGAGCAAAGTCCAAGTACGCTCTATAGATCTCAGCCTTAATACTATAGATAGATAATTTTACAAAACATTCCTTGGTTTTTAAAAAGAAACAAAACTGGATTCAAAATTTTTCGGAAATTCGCTTGCCACACCCAGGAATTGAACCAGATAAATAATAAAAATAGAATATCCTGTAGGTACTTTTGCACTGATCGACAGGTTCAACTTACCTAATTAAAATTTGTAAGAAGGCACCAGAAAATAGTTTTCTATTTGGATATAACATTAAACGTTGGTCAACTTTGTTTTTATTATATTGTATATTAAGTAAGTACCTGCCTATATAATATGAGCAGTGGGTACTTGCAAAGTACCAACGTATAGAGGGGTTTCTAACTCGTCCGTCGTCTTTATTATATATTATTGTAGGTAATTAATTTATTAGGTATTTATTATATTATTACCTACTTAAGTTTAAGTAGGTATTTATTTTTGGACATCTATACATATAAAATACATACAAATAAATAAAATTGGTGTGTCTGTTTGTAATAATAAAATAACCGCTTTTTACTACACGCATTTGAATGTGTATACGGTACATATACCAAAATAACAATTTTTCAATTTTTGTCTTTCTGTCTGTCGGTTGGTTCCAACTAATTTTTGGAACTTATTTAGACGGGACTTTCACTGGCGGATAGCTAATGTCACAAGGAGTAACTTAGGTAATTTGGTTTTGAAAAAATATCAGGGTTCCGTAAAAAAAAATTAAAACTCCATGAATAGGGATAAGTTGTCTACGCGAACGAAGTCGCGGGCACAGATAGTACTTAAATACTAGTGTTGTGATAAAAGACATCCCATATTGATAGATAGAAACGTAATACAAGCGAACAGATTTATGGCCCTGAAAAGGGCCTTTTGGTCTGTACTATGATGTACACTAAGCTCTCACTTGGAGCTGGTGTATTTAGTGACGGCCTTGGTACCCTCACTGACGGCGTGCTTGGCGAGCTCACCGCTTGCATCGCATTTTTTTTTTCATTTGACCTGCATAAGAAACACGTGCATATCGCAATCTTCATAACTAAATAAGTCTTCTTTATTTTAGTGAATAAACAAAGTCAAAGATAATTATTAATTACGAACATAATTGTTGGTCTAGTGGTTAGTGACCCTGACTGCTAAGCTGGAGGTCGTGGGTTCGATCCCCACCCGGGACAAATATTTGTGTGATGAGCATAAAGGTTTGTTCTGTGTCTGGGTGTAATTTATCTATAATATGAATGTATTTACAAAAACAAAATGTATTTAAGTAGTATATCAGTTGTTTAGTACCCATAACACAAGCAAATATAATTGCTTACTTTGGGACTAGATGGCGCTGTGTGAATGTGGTAGAATATTATTATTATTAAATTATTAATAATTATGTAATAAAGACCTTTGAGTAAAAGTGCGCCAACTAGTTTTATTGAATTTATAAGATAAGATTTTATGGTTGTTTTTATTTAATTTACCACGTTTGTTAGATAAATTGGAATCGTTATGATTGACCCTATCGGTGAACGCCATAAAAGTACAGGCTGTTATGTTTTGGAATTTTAAGTGGTTCGATTCCTGGGTATGGCAAGCGAATTTCCGGAAATCGTTAAAACAAGTTCTGTTTCTTTTAAAAAAAGGAATGTTTCTTTTCAATAAAATGGTCTATCTCCAGTATTTAAAGCATTTTCCCTCCAGGTGGCATTACAAAATTCCATCCTGTAAAAGTTCCTTGCTCGTATCTACTCGTCATAGGTTAACTGTCATTAAAAACAAAGAGATATTATTATCTCTTTGTTTTTAATGACAGTTCTGTGACAGTACCTGCTGCCTTATATAATGGCATTTTATCATTGTGGTTATATTTTACATTTTCCTAGATAGATACCGAAAGATATTAGTCATTTTATTCGAATATATAATAAAAGTCACATTAACAATTAATTATGGCCACTATATCGCTATCACCGAGCACTTTTAAATTATCTCGGTTGGGGCGGAAGCTGAATCCGTGCGATGACCAAAGGACTATCCAATCTTTGCCAAGAGAAGTTTCAGAACGGACTTGGTAAAGAAATTAAAGCCATTACGTATTAATTTACAATATCACTGGCTCCTTTCACACCATAAGGAAGATTCCTTGAGAGTACCTAATCACTTTTGTAAGGGGTATGCAGATCATCGGTCAAGTGTGAAAGATCCACGAAAGATCGAACGTTTTTGTATGAATTTGATTGGTCTGTTCTGATGTAATGCAACCGATGAGACGCAGCGGATTTTCCGTCAGGTGTGTAAGGAGGATTCCAGTTAAATTTCGCAAAAAAATCTTAATTACGTACCTAAGAGGGTACGAGTTTCGAGATATAAAACAATGACATGAATTTTCGACAGTTTGTTACATTGTTGGTGGATGTGGAGCGTATTAAATAAGCGATGTCTGAGGTAAGTATGAATAGTGAGCATACATTTTTGACACACCCGCACTAGAAATTATTAAAGGAAATGGTTGAGGGTAAATACTAAAACGGTACGCTATACTAAACGAATAATTACTAATATCTAGGTAATAACTATAATTGTGGGTGAAGTAGACATGTGACATCAGAGTTCCCCTACGATGCGCAATTTCATTTATGATTAGGTTTTTAGGACGTTATTTGAAGACTTCGGTAATCCCGATAGGCAGCAGTTATTTTGTTATATACCACGATGGTGGCAAACATTGTTACGATCTCCCTGATAGTAAGAGGTTACCGTAGCGGCCTGTGGATGCCTGTAACACCAGGAGCAACGGTGTCGCCGACCCTTTAGAATCCCGAAGAATTAGCTCTGGATAGTATACCATACCACTACTCACCAGGTGGCATATAAATAACATTCGTGAACTTAGCCACCCGCCTGGCGATGTACCTTCGTCCAACAGAAAACCATAATCGTATATGGTTTTCTGTTGGACGAAGGTACATCGCCAGGCGGGCGGCTCAGTTTAAGCGGGTGTTACTTGCTGTGCACTATTTCTCTTAGCATGGAGTGAGCCACTGTGTCGTTTGTCACTTTCAGCCAACTAACATTAATATTAGTTATTAAGGTGATTTGGTCTCCGTAGGTCGGAAATTATTTTGAAGGAAGACGTCGAATTATGGTTCTTCGATCTCAGAGAACAAATCGTTGATAATGCTCTTGAAATTTGTTACGAAAAATATATGGAGCGACAGAACGCATGCTTTGCAGCCTATTGTGCTGCTGCAGCTTGGCTTAAAATAATAGACTGGTAATTATTAAACTATCAATGTTTGAAGGAAATGAAGCTGCACCTTGTACTTACCTGTGGTTACTAATAAACAAAAGCTTTACACATTGTGTACCGGAAGGGTTAGGCAGCGGTGTATCCCACCCAATGTGGTTGTGAGACGCGTGACTTGTGCGTGTGGTCCACTCCTGTCTACTCATTGACACTCACACCGCCTAAGGGTGATTTCAAATAGTTGTGTTTCTTCTGCACACATAGATAAAATCAAGTTCAAGAATCATCGTAAATTGTTGGATCTAGGGTTTTTTATCTGGTTTCTGTTTTGGGTACCTAATTCACACATCAAACCAATAATTGATCACATACCTAGGTATAATGTCCTTTATTAACATTATAACACGCTTCAGTTTGTAGCATGCCGCATGCGTTGTTCTACCTAGGTACCTATACGATTACTCTTAAATATAATTATGAATGTATGTTAATATCTATAGGCATTATTACCGGCACGATCCTGGTGAAGATCCTAGTGCAAATCCTCGTTGCCATATCCCAAAACGACATGAGTCTTGGATACCTGACATGATTCCTGATGCGTCTCCCAGGGACTCATGGTCCATGCAAGACTTGATTCAGTTAGAAACCTCGGCCGATGAAGCCGTACAACGTTGGCCTAGCCACACTTCATTAAATTACACAAATTTGGAAGAAATACCATCGAAATACTGGTGCGTAGTTTAAATATTTTTTGTTTTGTTAGGAGCAGTTAACAGTTTTTTTTTATTTTTTTGGGTATGATTTTATCGATACCCAATGTATATTTTAGGTTCTGAATGTACATACAATACACCAAAATTGGATCATCAAATCATGTAGGTAAAGAAATTTACTTTAAAATATATTTATTAGATATCGCTGGAAAACCAATTTGTTTACCCTAACCCTAGCCTTCCATATATCTCTTTCTTTGCCTAAGGTCATCCAGTTTTGTCCTGTTATTGCAACGATGTCATAAGCCCACCGTCTAGCTGGTCTGCCTACATATCTTTTCCCCAATGGTCCTTTCCAACGTGTTGTTTTTATAGTCCACCTGTTATCTGTAAATCTCGATATATGGCCAGTCCATTGCCATTTTAGTTTTAAGGCTAACGTTAATGCATCTGTTAATTTAGTTCTTTCCCTAATAATTTCTGCCCTTATTTTATGTACTTTCCTGATTTTTAATATACTTCTCTCCATTGCTCTTTGTGTTGTCCTTATTTTTTGTTTTACTTTATGTGTGTAGGTCCAAGTCTGGCAACCGTACAGTAAGTAAGGTAGGAGGCAGGTTTCAATTACAGTTTTTTTCATATCTAATGTATAGTCTCCTTTGAGTATTTCTTTTAGGGACCAGAATTTGTTCAAAGTTATTTGACATCTCCTTTCTATATCTTCTTCATTACTCGAAGCACTGAATGATACCTGTTTCCCTAGGTATATGTATTTGTCCACATATTCTATATATTTATCTTTCGTAGAAATAGGTATATAGGTATATACCCTTGAAAGAGGAGGCCTTTACCCAAGCCGGGAACCACATCTCATAAACATAACCTTACTAACACTAGACATATAAGATAAATATACTAACACTACTAACAAACATTTAAAATGTAACATATTTGATGTGGAAATAAAAAAAGGCTTTATTATTATTATTATTATTAACCCTACCCTTCCTCTTATCTTCTAATCCATGTCCATCCGGAGTCGCCCTAAAAAAAATAAAAATAATAACCACGAAGATTGAGGCGCGAGATTCGCTGCGCTTTGCTCCCGACGCCGGTTTATTCCCATCCAGTCACACCCAAACTTGTAACAGTGTTACTCGTTGGGAAAAAAATCCCATCATGTCACACTGTGACTCGATGCAACTGTTTTTGTCCTAACCAGTAACATTGGTAAATATTGGTGTTACTGGATTGGAAAAAAAAGTTGCATCGAGTGACACTATGTCTCGTTGGAAAAAGTAAACATTTTATATTTCCATCGAGTCAAACTATGTATTTTCGTTAAAATTACATAGGTATTATGTAATTTATATTTATCAATATTGGAGTCCTTTTTTTGCCGGTTATTTAAACATTCTGTATCACTAGTCCCTAGCAACTTTCTTTCCTAGGCTTAGAACGTAGAAGGTGTTTGCAAGGGTTTCATTGTTATCCTGGCTTACACGTGACACGACCAGGAGTCATAGTAATGGGTGTGTGGGAGTGGTTGGCTGGAATGTAGATCGTCATTCCATCTTTTCAGGTTATTATGATTTTTTTATTATAATTATATAATTTTAATTTAATAGGTTCCCAGGAAATGTGAATCTGGATCTGAAAAGGGCATCGAAAGCATCCACCTTAGTAAGTGTTTTTATCAATATTTTAAATCAATATATCCTTTGCACATATAATATATAATACGTTTATTGTTCTTTTATTGATGGCCTTGCTTGTCTAACATTGATGTATTTTTAAAAGAAAGTGTTACATGATTATTGAGTACCTAACTACCTTTTTAGATAAGTATTTGGATATTTTAAGTTAGTAATAGGTATTTGCACTTCTACTCATAGACTTTTTACGATGAAGCTTTTTCACATTGGTTTGGTTTGTTGCACTCTGCTTGGTACCTACTCAGATAATAGCTCATAAGTATGTCGAAAACTACTTATGGGCATTTCAATAATCTATCTATCTCTATGGATTTGGCTATTAAAGTTAGAATTTTGACATACTATACATACATACATAAACTAGGTAGGTATATACAAATTATGTAAAAATTCTAACTTTATTAGGCAAATCCATAGATAGATAGATTATAGAAAACGGCCGTAAGTCCCAAAAATGGTGTAACTTGTAGTTAATTGGTTTTATAATAATTATAATTATCACCTATTAGAAATCACACGTGGCTTCACTCCCGTCGTTGTATATTTGGTCACTACTCAGATAAAGTTTCTGAAACCCGATGTGTAAAGTTTAGTTTTTAGGTATAGAAGTCCTTCAAAACAATTGAGGTACAATACATACTCAACAATATCTTACTCATACAATAATATCCTGCCCATATTATAGAGAATAAATTTAACAAATGGCAACCCTTCCAATACACACATAGACAAATTGATGGCTTCATTTTTAGGGTTCCGTAGCCAAAATGGCAAAAACGGAACCCTTATAGTTTCGTCATGTCCGTCCGTCCGCCCGTATGTCACAAGTATTTTACTCAAAATCTATTCGATGTATATCAATGAAATTTGGAGAATAAGTGTCTTGTGTAGGCCGCCACTAGGTTTGGTAGTTAAATAATTGTTGATGTCACGATGAGAATCTCGTGAAGGCTGAAAATAACGTGTTACTATTAAAACAACAACTATCGAACAATATAATTATGAATGCAATTTGTTATCTGAGTGATGTGGTGAGTAGTGGTGTCCAGAGCTCATCGGGGAGAAAAAGTAAGGGTTTTAAAGTGTCGGCAGCGCGCATGTGATGCTTTCGGCGTCGCAGGCGTCCATAGGCTACGGTGGCCGCTTTATTATCAGGGCCATGGGCTGTTGGCCACCGTCGTGGTACAACAAATGTAAATAATATAGATGTTTGAGATTCAATATTTTAGGGCTCGACCTGCTAAGAACAGTGAGGTAGTAAAAATTGATAAAAATATCTTGTTGCATCCACCGTTAAGAGCGGTGCGTGGGTGGTGATGGATGAAGACGACGTGGAGAGTGCGAGCACCGAGCCACGGTCTGCACAAACTGGCGCTGATAGTGAAGTGCTGCAGAAAGTCACTGACTACGGGGCTGAGGAGATCTCCAAGGTTTGAAGGGTTCTATCAAATGGGTCTGTTGATGCATTGGTGGTTACAAGTAAAGTCAGTATTTATTCAGTTGGAAAACGTAGCGTGGGATGACGACCTGGTCAATGTTATGGATGGTCCTTCATCCTTGGTGGTGGGCACAAAGTCACTCGCTGTTGCGAAAATTAGACGAGGCCTATGTCTAGCAATGAGCGTTATTGGTTTGATAACGATTTCTTATACAATCTACGAGTCTGGCAATGATTGATGTGAGGCTGATCTGGTAACCCAGTAAACCTGGGCTTGGACTTGGACTGTGTCTGTCGGCAAAGTTTGCTGGGATTGATAGATTCATCATCATCATTGCAACCCATAAGCCTCCCAGTACTGGGCATGGGTCTCCTCCAAAGAATGCGAAGGGAATTAAGCCTGCTATACAACGCTGGCCAGGCAAGTTGGTATGGGGTTTGTTTCGAATTTTTCTTTTCTCAGTGCTCTCACAGAGCTGCATTATTTGCACAATTTGAATATAAATGTGTTAGATCGACTATTTAGGGTTCGACATTTTATCGATACTCAACTGGTGATGTCAACATTCAATATAATTTATCAAAAGAGTAGAAGAATCTAGTGTGGACTTCAGTATCACCACATTACTAAAAACATGGTGTAGTCTAGAAATGTACTGTCATGTTGGTCTGTATTGATTTATTCAAGTTAGATCACAAATAATATGTTTTATAGGTATCATCGACGGATAAGACAAGTACAACGATGAATTTATCAAGCCAGGGAGCAGGAGACTCCCGGGGAGCTATCTCAAAATCCAAGTTGAGAAGAAATCTAGATGAACATAAAAAAAGGGTATCACGAGTCGAACATCATCTTAGAAAAAAGCACGCTGTGTCATCCGGGGGGTAAGCTAGTGAACTCCCTGTATCAGGAGAATGTTGAACGGGATAGTTTCTCTTACTCAATCAGAGGCATCCATGCGCGGACCTATACCCTGACTGCTAAGTCGGAGGTTAGGGGTTCGATTCCCACCCAGGCAAATATTTGTGTGATGAGCATGCCAGTCGGAGCGTTGATGTAAATACTGTAAATAATAGGAAGTGTAGTAGGTACACGATATAGTAGTTAGTGTGTACACATATAGAACGTAAGCACGCGCGAACCCGATAGTAAATATAATAGTGTAATGGGATATACTGGTGTCGACTCGCGACAGTAGACACCGGCGCCACACACAGCATCGCGAGTTTGCTATTATACCGAGTGCTGGTAGACTCACGTGTGCAGTTCAGGGAGACTAAACGGTTTGTATACCTGGCTGATGGGACGCCTATTGACGGCCGCTGTAAATATTATTATAGAAAATATAAAATAGTGTAGTCTGTTCATTTTTAGTGTTGCCTGGAAGCATGCTAAAACTCTTGTAGGTATAGGTTCCCTATCCCGGGCTGGCATGGCGCTATACGAGGTCGTTCTCGGATGACCCACGACACTCATTTATGTTTGTTTATATTTCATGTTACATTGTTTCACGTTAACAGTTCACGACTTACAAAACTGCCACCGCTGGTGACGCTCAGTTCAGATGTCTCTGATTCAAGATCCCGGATCAGTATAATTTCAGACTGTCGTTTGAGAAATTTCAGGTACTATTTAACTTAACTTAATTCTCAACTCCAACTTAATATTTGATCCTTTCCTATGACCGACGGAGCAGAAAGTTAATCACGCACCGGCAAGCGCAATGTTGAATGTCCACCCACAAGGATTGATAATAATCTGATCCGAACCACAGGATCGCGCTCGATGCTAGTTGCATTGGACCGCTCGTATTGGAAATCTCTTGAGGAGATACATCCAGCAGTGGGCGTCTTACGGCTTATGATGATAATGATTATAATGATGATGAATATCCTTTACTATAGCCATCGCTGCTACCATCACGGACACGGTCATCACGCTTTATGTCCGGCCCCCAATTCGTTTGCTTGTTATTGCCTATCATGGTGTTTTGTGGTCCCACAGTTTTATCCACGTCAATGTGCAGTTACTGTACTATCCAGGTCGCAAGTGAATTAGTGCTCGAATCTTTTTGTGATAGTAAACCAGTTAGACATTAAGTCGCTGTTTATTATCACAAAAATTGTAAGTTGCTTGTTATTCAATTCAACTTAAAATAATTATAATATTCACTATTGTCCTGTGCTCGCCTTTATAATTTCAATATCAATGGGAACGTAAAGTGAAAATAAAGGGTTGCTATGGGAAAATATAGTGGAGTTGCCACGTGCAAAATAACAATAGACTACCTGTCAATAGCTTCGCGTTTATAAAGTGAGCTTTACCTATAGACTATTTCTGTGGCTTGTGTGTAAGGGTGGCTTTATTTATTCTTGGGGTGACGAGGTTTTTTAAATAGCAGCAGTTAAGTTAAGCATCTTGTTCTGTACTCGTATAGGATTGCAGTTAAAATATTATTTATGTTTAATAATATATGATATGTGTAGGTTTTTTTTTACCGTAACGGTGGCAAACAGAAGTACCTACAGCCCACCTAATGGTAAGCAGTTACCGTAGTCTATGGGCAATTGCAACACCAGGGCATCACGAGCGCGCTCGCGACCCTTGGGAACCCATAAAATACTTGTTTGAAGAACACTATACTGTTTTAAAATAGACAACACATTAGAGAAAAACTGAGGCGGAGGCCTAACAAACATGCAATTTATGAAAATAAATACAGCCAGGCTCATAGCAATAGATTTAGTATTGTTACACACACTGTTAGAGTCAGTTGCTAATGGGTGTGCTGGCAGACTTAAAGATGTTGAGAATGAGATCATATTCACGAGTATGACCAAAATAGCTAAGTAAAACAACACAAGTCATTGAACTGCGACCGATGTCAAGATTCTTTGTGTTGCACATAATGCGGTCCAATTTGAATGACATGAGTCGCGATGAATTAATCCGGAGAGGGGATTGTAAAACTAGCTGATAATCAATGCGTTATATTATGGACACAGCTTTGTTGATACCTTGGACACTTGTGGACTGCTAGGGCTGGCATTTGGAATAAAATTTTATAAAGTTATCTAAACTCAAAAACAGTAATTTTAATAGTCATGTATTAAATTATTATATTTTTTTTCTTGGCTTTGGTTTCTTGAGCACTAAATTGAACCTAGAAATCTTCTACGAGTTTTTGTTGAAACACTGTGCTAATCTGATAAAACCTAAGAGAAGATCTTAGGCGTTCGACTTACCTCCGTATCTATCAATAACCTCTGGATAACCACAACATTACCTTGAAGTGTCATTAATGTTTTAAGACTAGTCTCCTGTAGGATAGATTGTCGAATTGGATTGTGATTTTCTTATATGCTCTACATCTCATAAATATTATAATGTTGATGTGAGTGGTAGCCCTGTGAGAAGGCGAGTGGCCCAGGTGCGCGGGGTCAACGTTTGGAAGCGTTCGTGTCATACATTGTACGATACAGAACAGAGCTACGTGATTGTATAGCTCTTTGTGTGATGCATTTCAATGTGCAGGCGCGCAATTGAAAGTTCTATTTATTACGAGCACTAAGTTGCCTTTTGTGTGTCGCATAAATAGCTTCACGGCTTGTTTCGTCGCTCGCGAAAACTGAATGTGATATAAGGAAGATAGCTGACCCATTCATCTCAATTAGATTAGTCAAAGATTATTTAAATAATCATTACTTCCTTTCAATATCCAATGCCGTTTTGATGTTTCATAACGGTACAATATATTCAAATTACAGCGTGATAATGCCGTAATTAATTACGTATGCGTCTGGTAAACACCCTGTAATCGGTGTAAATTCGATTATGAGGATTAACAGTACATAATACATGTGGCTTTGATGTGAAGAAAAGCTTATGTAATTAATTAATGTGTATTGTATTCCTTTGACGTGGTTTCGTTTACATTAAGGCTTTTGTCTGTGTCTTTAATCGACAGTTTACTAGCGTTGCCAAGGAGTTTACTTTATAGGGTTCTAGAGACGTCGCTGTCTATGCTTGCATTAGAGACGAGTGTCTTGATTTATGAAGTACATTATTAGTCCACTATTAGACTTAAACGTCCATTAAAGGATCGTCCATTAAACATAATCTGAACTGGCAAGCCCAAGTGACGAGTGTGAGTCAAAAGGTCACTGGGTCTCTTCGTGCCTTATACCGCCTAAAGAACTTCCTTCCATCCAGGACTAAAGCAATGATTGTGCAGTCTTTAATATTTCCCATAATCGACTATGGTGATGTATGTTATATCGACCTGAATGCAGACTTTCTCAATAAATACGATCGTCTTCTTAATAACTGCATTCGATTCATTTTTAACCTCCGTAAATATGATCATGTCTCTTCCTATCGCTCTGAGCTACGTTGGCTTCCAATACGACAGCGACGTAACTTACGCTCTCTCACAACTTTATTTTCTATCTTGCGTTCACCCACCCCTCCTTCTTACTTAAGCTCTTGGTTTCAATATTTGTGTGCAGTCCATAATCGAAAGCTTCGTTCTTCCAATAATCTTCTTCTCGTCTGTCCTTCTCACTCCTCTGGTTTTATACACTCTTCCTTCTTTGTTCAATCCATTTTACTTTGGAATAAACTCCCTCTCGAAGTCAGGATGGCTACAAACCGGTTCACTTTTAAAATTAAAGTACGGAAGCTTCTCTTCGATGAACTAGCAGTATTATCACATCGTTAATTTCACTTGGTATGGCAATATATATATATATATATATATTATATATTTATTTTTATTGTATATATTATATTTATATATTTGTAAGTTATATATTTTATTAGGTATATGTATTTTTGTATTTTATTCTTTTTTTTTTTGTTGGAAATAAGTTTAAATTAATACGTGTAAATATAATTTTATTATTCTTTTCCATTTGCACCTACAACTCTCTTCTCTGCATCGCCCAAAGGTCGACTGGTAGAGAATGCCTCTGGCATTAAGTCCGCCTTTGTACAGTTCTTTGTGCATAAAGTTGAAATAAATAAATAAATAAATAATGCACGAGTTTACACCGTTGCCTTGTCCTCAACTTGACGCATTTAAATTAAAATTGATACATAAATAAGTAACGTAAAAGCTCCTATTAACGACCCCCTAAAATGTGTACACTATTAACGATCTAATTTTTAAATCACTCATATTAGACATAATATAATTGCGAAATGCATATAGTATAACGATTTTTTATTTTATTTAATAGTATGGAAAAAGTGACAACTTCGTACCGGTCGGTAAAAGAAGTAGAAAGAAGTAGAGAGAAATCGGTAATATTATCTTGCCGCATTCTATGGGTCGGTAATAGAATCAACTACTCTTTTGGATTAAATAATTATTTAGTAACTATTGTGTTATTGAATATTGAATTGAAGTACTGAATTTCAAAGAATACTTCGTTGAGATTAATTATATATTATAAAATTTTTCCTAACATAACAGCTTATATCTATTTTTTTAAAGTGAATCCTAAGACAGCTAAAACTGGCGGTAATAGGAGCATTTACGTTATTTATATTCTGTAAATTATTTGCTATTTATTCATTAGCTTCCCATACAGGGAGCCTGTAATTATCTGAGGAGTGAAATTGAATTGTTCACGGCCCAAGTTCTTTCAGTGAGGAGTCCTTAGAGAGGCCTAGTACAGCTTTGAACGTATACCTACTGGCTAACCATGGTGAATAAATGAATTGGAAACTCTTTTCAGTCCTAATGTTTTGTACCGGTACACCGGTATAGGACACGAAACTCATTTTAATCCTTGGCAAATATATGAAAAAAATAATAACAAATATATTGTGCTGGAGCAAGGATGTTGCTCGGTCACCATGCCGGCATACCTTGTTATTACAAAAACACAATGAGAACCATGTATAATAAATTACTTTTTGTTTGTGTAAACTTTTACATTATTACAGAATCGGGTTACGAAACACATTTGCTTCAAATTCCACTTTTATAGTGGTGACAAATTTATGTGTAGCGTGCTATAAGGCTGATTGCACATGTCGCGGTTAACTCGCGCCGCGCCGCGTCCCGCGCGTCGCGGCGACGTGCGACTCGCTTGTACAACTAAAAGCTTTTGTTCGTTACAACGATGATGGATGGCAGGCCGGAGACTTTTTTCATTTGCTAACATGTATCGCGAAATTATTTCTTTTTGTTGCTATTTTCGCACTGAAAATACGATGTGTCGAGCATTCTTTGTATTTTTATGTCTTTTCTGTGCCGCACGGCGTGATTATGTTACTTGAATGGTTGCTTCTTTTTATTGTGTGACGTTTTATGAAAGTGTGTTAAATGTTTTGGAAATAGGGTAGCGAATAGATGTGACAGGATTTTAAGTATTTGTGACTTTAATTGGGGTTCAGAGACTAGTGACTTTGTACTTTGATATTAAGTTGTATAAGAATTTTCTTAAAGAGCTCCTGGAGTTGTGAAATCTATATCGATTGTAGGTTTGAAAATACAGATCGTGGATTAACTGATGGTGCTGCCAGAAATTTGTGAAAATGAAAATGATGTCCGTCAGCAACTCATTAATGTCTCACTACTGGGATTCTTTCCATTATTAAGAGAGCTAAGAGGGTTTAGGCCATAATCCACACACGTTGGCCTAGTGCGGATTGGTGGATCAGACATAAACTTAGATTTTTTTTCCTCTCTATATGCCAGTTAATATAAGCATGCCGGTCACTTATCATTTCGGCCACGATCGCTATCATATGAAAAAAAAAGGTATTCAAATTTACTTATTATTATTATTAATATTTTTCTCAAAAGCTACAGTTAACGTTTAAACAATTGTATTATTTGATTAAAATTAGTAGTAGAAACCTACCTACGACGCGAGTAAAGCCGCGCGCATAAGTGCTTTATAACCCTTAAGAAAATCGTGGCTTCACTTCTCTTTCGGTTATTTTGTCTTGTTTGTTTCAAAGTGCCAAACATTTTAATGAATACATTTCCAATCCACAAATTGCGTCAAGGAGCGGGAGACAAAGCCTCGGCAGTAACTCAGGGATGTTCTGCGCATTGACACAACTCGGAGTAGGTACATTAAATTATTGCTGACGATCCGAGGAGTGTCACAATGCGCCCTCCAGTTCCACTCCACGATCGCACTTTAATCAAAAGGGGAAGTCGCGACAATGACTACCATTCATTCGCTGCCCTAATTTCAGAAAACCGAACATTGTGATATACCAAATTTTATTCTTATTCGTTTATCTATAAAGTTGAATATCGTGTGTGTTAAAAGTTAATGTAGAGAGTCCGCACGTGCACGATTGATATAATTGATTGTCTATGTACTTACGTTTGTGGTTGATCGCAGAAGCTAAATAGGATTTTGATTGTCAAGTTGAAAGGATTCCTTACGTGAATGCGTCGTCATTGCTATGGGGACTTTGTCGTGAGAATATATTCAATGTTTTATTTATATTCCATTTATATTGTATTTTGTGTGCGTTTCAATGGAAACTTATGTTGAACTGGTTTGAATTTGATGTCTTTAGTTATAGCAATTTTATTCAGAGGTAGATCCTAGCATGATATTAGTTTTTAATTCTGACTTGATGAAGGTTCAATAGCACTTGACAACTTCTGTCTATTCTTTTATATATAGTTACTCAAGTTGTGAAAGTAGGAAATATACCAAGAGAGAAATAAATTATAGTGTTGTTTGATCAATTTATAAATAAACTTTAATTCAACACTCTCAAGTTTGCATGCACCATTTACTTTTCCAAGCATTTAGCCTGTCTTGTATCTTTACAGAGGACTTTTATTTTTGGTCATTTTCACGGAACCCCTGTTGTTTCAGATGCCTTTGACGTCATAATCGTATTTCCATTGAATATTTATTAACTTACGCATCAATTTTAAAAACGTTTCCACAAACATTATCTTATGGAGTCAATGCCATAGGTGAGCGGCCTCTCACTCCGCGTATCCAGGTTCGATTTCCGTATAATACCAGTTGAATTATACCACAAAAATATGTACATTTGATGTTTTACATGTATTTTACTTGATTATTGGATTATCATGGATGGTCATTGCATATGTGAATATTGTATGATGTGTGTGGGTGTCTGTCTGTCTGTGCCACAAGTTGGGGCCGGGCTACTCGGGGCTGTCGACCTGTGTATCCATCCTTGTATGTTAATGTTGGAATTTAAGATGGAAAGCGAATGGGCATTTTCGTTAGGAATATATCTTTCTAGAAACAGTGTCCTGTTCGAGGTCGTGGAACTTCGATGGTCAGGTCGAGTCTCTTTGCATTGTGAAAGCTAAAAAAAATTATAAAGACGGAGATAGGTCATAGTGAAATTTTGTGATATTTATTATGATGATGAAATGGACAGCTCGACTGAGTCTTATTCAAAATACATTTAAAAATATGAAATACTATTTTGTAAAATTACATAGCATCACGCCTTTCGTCGAAGGGTTAGGCAGAGGTGTATCACACCCAAATTTAGCCAGCTATGTTAGGATACGAGACCATTCCTATCAACCGGGCATATTTGTTTCCAAACTACGGGCTGATTCTGCAAATTTCACGTTATTAAAATCCAATACCATTTTAGCTCGACCTAGTAATTGAAAGCGGGCCTTCTTGCGTAGCAGCCGTATACATTTTCCGCTGCACCACAGGAAGTGTATTAATGCGTTATGGATTGTTTATATTTTACCCGCAGAAAAATAAGTAATGAATGTACATTTTCAGGTGCCCGAGTTGATCTCTTGTGCGGAAACTCTGGTAGTAGGGGATATTTCCTCTGTCAGATCACTTGGCATTACCAACGTTACACTACTTAGTAACTGCTTTCTATCAAATGCCCCGTATTTTTGTTTGTCACTTTAAGTAGCATAAAAAAGTAATACGCTATAAAAGTCAATAAGAAATGACGTCACAAATCACCAAACTACAAAACACCCTTCGCCACCCTCTGGCAAAATGTATCTTACGACTAAATTTGCTTCGTGTCCATTCAATAATCGTTCTTATTTCTGAAGTAATAGGGATGATGTTGTGATGGACATTCGGGTACTATGTGAAGACAAGGTTGTGAAAAGAATTAAGATAAATATAATGTTTTAGGTAAGGTAGTGTATTTAGTTGAGGCGATACGATTTTATATTCCTATCTAGAAAAACACAAAAAAACCATTATCCATGATTTTACCAGGATCTCAAATCAAATCATTTCTTCAGAATTTAAAATAGTACATAATATTGTCAATAGTCTTATAAAATTGTCAATAGTCAAAACACCTGAAGTAATAAAGAAGTTTGATTGCGAATTAGACTGTCGAAATAATTTATTGAGCTCGTGAGTGCTTGGCGAAGCAAAGTTGCATACAACGAATTAAAAACACTTTCTCTCAGTTGAATCATAATATATAGGGTTTAAAAAGAAGGCAGAAGATAGAGACTAGTATCTAGATATCTGATATCCCAAAAGTGTGTTGTTCGTAACATAATGACGTATCTTTAATAAACACTCCGGAAATTAAAATATATACGAGTATAATAGAAATAGAAACCCATTAATTTGGAGGAAATAAGGTGAGGCCTGTGTCCAGCAGTGGACGTCATTGGACTGATATGATGATAATGATGAACCCATTAATGTCCCACTTCTGGGCTTAATGGGTCCTCTCTTAAAGTGTTAATAATAAAGTGAGCGCAGAGAGATTTTTGAGAAAAGAATACAAACACACAAAAATAAATAGGTACAAACAATACAAAAATAAAACACAATACTAAGTATATAATACGAAACCATAAGATTAAGAAGAACATTAGATAACAAGTGTAGTAAATATGTGTCTCGCAGCTGCAACCAAAAGGCGTGCTGCTTTTCATGCATGCACCCTCAGTTTGCTCCTATGATAGAGTGGTTCTTTGTTTTTATTAGCAGAAAATTTCACATTTGATATGTCAAACGAACTATCGCGTCGTGATCGGGTCGTTTCCTCTAAATGTCCTAGTTGTCCATTGCTAAATGTATTTTTTATTCGATTAACTACCCATTAGGCAAGTTGATGTTCTAAAAACAATTACAACAGCCGTTTCGCTGTCGTGTAGCAATAACTAAACGTACCAGCTGTTTTTGGCTTCTGTTGTCCTGTAGGTACTCATTTTAAGGTATTGTTACAAGTAGGCAAACAGTTTATAATAGTCTTTAATGTGCCTATTTGTAAGAAAGTTTGTTGGAAAGGTAGAAATCACAGTGCTTGTATTGAGGAAGACTTAAACTATCTTCAACGATCTGTGCCAAATAAGCAAAAAATAAGAAGAGCGTGGCAATCTGCTCCAGGACAGAGCCCTAAACTCAACCTGAGCCGGTCCAAAATGTGCAGATTCTGCCAAGAGTCAGAGAAGACTGTCACGTCCCCTGCTCCTGTGGGCCACTCATGCACAAATAAGCATCCATTTAGGACAAGACCAGGTACAACCTGATCAGGTACAGTGTCTCTCTGCTCAGACAATCTGGAAGTTTCTAGAATCTACAGGACTAAGCAGAAAACTATAAATAACAAGGGCGCTACAATAGATCAATTCTGGTCGAGGTAGCAAAGAGGCCGCTAACGGCTTCTAGCCCAACAAATAATAATAATAAGGGATGCTTTATATTAGACCGGGCCGTCGTGGTGTAGGCGAGCATCGTACGTTAGTAAACGAGCCCGGCGGGACACGGATCATGCACTGTGTAATATAAACTGCTTCATACAAAATGTATTTAACGTTTCAAATCCGTGCCGCGTCCGGGACACGCACACGGCACGCCCCGGCCACGGCGCGGAATAATATAAATGTTCCCTAATACGCGGAGTACTAGTACCGATTGCAAAGTTTTTTTTTTTGGATGGTGGAGATAGTTATCTCACTTTCTCCACCTTTATCAAAGATTATTTACCAAAATTGACACAATAATATTATTTAAGAACACTCAATTGTGAATTGATTTACAGATCCTGAGAGGTCGTCATACATAGGTCTGCCGCTAGATACCTTTTTTATGTCGTCGCGTCATCTCATGGGGCCATATTTATTTATTTGTCATTTATAAAACATTTTGCACAAAATAAGCACAACAGCGGAATGCCTGAGGCGTATTGTTCTTTAAGCTACCGTGTTCTGTTTTTTAAACGGACTATGCTTGTTAGACTCAAGTCTATCGCGGAGAACTTTATAAACAAATATTTAATGGACATTAAGTACCTTTACAAAAGCACAGTAACTTTTTAACAATAACATGAGCCAAGCCCTCTGGTATTTTTGGTCTCAATTTCAATTGTTTCCATTTCCTTCGTTTTTCTTATAAATTAGCTATCGCCCGCGGCTTCAGTGTTTTTACGTTTTCCAGAGAATTTTTCTCTTCATAAAAACCTTTTTTGGACTTGAAAAAATTGTTGGCCCAGCCGTTCTTCATTTTGTATACCAGTTCCGACTCCGCGCAGCAGCAGACTATTTCTAGAATATAATACGTTGCTTGGTTCGGAGGGTATTTTATAGAAAATAATCCAGAGGCCCTAGTGCGAGATTTTCGAGTGGCACAACGCGTTCGATCGTTACTTTTTTTTTTGTATGGAGAATTTGCATATCTAAATATGGTCACTAGATGGCCTCATTCCTACTTCATACACTATCGAACGCGTTTGGCCTCTCGCAAAAACTCCGTATGCGTTTTTTTCACTTGCGACCACACGTTGCCGTCATCTGCTACTGTTGGATACGTACTGGTACCTTAGAGTGTAGGGCAGCTCACATTTAGCGACAAACAGTCAGCGGAAGGAGGACGTTCCCTAAACATTATTGAATTACGTTGGCATTAGCCGACCTGTATCTGTTGTTGTGTTAAACATTACAAGGGATATACCTATTGCGGGAGCTTTCCACTTGATAAGAATTGTAATAAATGAGATAACGTGCTGTTTTTGATAATAGCCTTTTCACCTTATGTTTAGGAATTATAAAGGTCTTGTAGAATAGGAATAAAATTATCGCCTCAAAAAATAAAATTACATTTCATCCTTCCATCCAAAATAAATTATTCTAGAATTTCAGTCAATATTTTATGTTTATACTGTTTACCTACTTAACTGACAACTGTTTCATTGTTGGTTTTTGTCGCAATTTGCGATGGTAAGTAATGTATGTGCTGGATAGTAAAATATCCATCCAGTTCCGACATTGGAAAATGTAGATACTTTTTTAAGTGCTGCTGCTTCATTGGAAGAATAACATAATTATGGCTGTTGTCTCTACTCCTATACATGGGACTTAGTAGGTATAGATGGCGAGGTATGGGTGTGATGCACCTCTGTCTACCCCTTCACAGTAAAAGGCGTAATGCTATGCTGTTTCTCACATTTGAATTTTATTACGTAGATGGATTTTAACTACGAAACGGATTTTGATGCGGTTTTTAGTAATAGATCGACTGATTAATGTGGAAGGATAAAAGGAAAAAAGCGGCGGGCTGAAGCTAATTTGAATTTAGATATAAAATGTATTTATTCAAGAAAATCTCGCAACAATAGTATGCATGTATGTATGTTAGTAACTTGGCAACAATATTCGCATAAATAACTTTAAACAATGAAAATGTGATAGTTTTGCAATTTAAATTCTCTCAAGGTGTTTGTTTTGGGTTCAATGACTGAAACGATTCGGCATGAGATTATTTCCATGTGATGTTTTACATACATTTATTTTAGAGGAACGTTATACTGAATGAAAACTGCCTTCATTGCTATAAATATTCTCCCCTACTTAAAAGTAACGGGACTTCTACATTTATCTAAACTATTTTAAATAGGGTATCTAATATATCTAAACAATAAAGGCCTTTTTCGTTTCCTAAATTTAAAGGACAATGTGATGAAAGTTGTATTTATGTATAATTATGAGAGTTATGTATTGCATCACCTGTTAGCAAGGCATTAAAGTATAGGCATAGTGCGTATTTCAAATGCAATGTTTCTTTGCTCATTAATTTTTATTCTTCTCTACTCGTTTTTAGAGCATAAGGAAAAATATAATTCTATATCCTACTAATATTATAAATGTAATGAGAAATTTAGGATGGATGGATGAATGTTTGCGACTCAGTCACACCACTACGCAAGAACTGCTGAAAGGATTTGTATGAAATTTGACACACAGATAGATTATAGTTTGGAATAGTATGTAGGCAACTTTTTCCCGACATACTACGCCGAAGGAAGCTGGTTATTTACATAACCAAATGTTATGCGTTTGAAATCAAATGCCACCATACTTATACTATCTGAAGAACAACTGATATTTATATAGAAATGGCGTTTTAAGGTGGATGTTCCGATACTCCTCCCCATACATTTTATTGACGTTATTGTCTCTGAACGTAGACACTTTTTTTACACCAGAAAATAGCACCAGTAAAATATCTGAAGGAAGCGTAACAGGACATCCACCTTACACCAAGGTGTTTTGTTACTAATGATTACTAATGATATATTAATATTAATATAATATTTCATTTTCAGACCAGATATTCAATACGAGATATCGTCGGAGAAGGTAGAGACTCCTCCGGGCGAGATATTGAAACGAAAATGAATTATTGTTATGAGTTTTTAAACTTTCGACCTTGTAATGATGTACGTTACATAATTACATTTGTTTTTTAATATTAATTTTTTTTTATAGCAGATGATTTGCAATAGAACTACATAAAATATGTAATTATATAAATTAAGTAGGTAAAATTAAAGGTTTAGATATCTCAGATGCCATTTAAACGGGTGCCCATTGTGAAATACGTCGTTATTATGTTAAAATATATGAAATTGTTCCAAGTTATTGATTATATTACTATTGCCTTCCATCAGTCCGGCGTTCCGTCTGTCCGGCTGTCCGGGCGGACAAACAGACCATTCATCTTGTTGACGGATACTCGGGATAACAGTCACGCTTGTTGACTCAAAGGCGCTAGTAGAGGCCGAAGTAATACGAGAACAGTGCTCCATTGATGTAAGGGTTAAAATAACGTATTTCATTTTATTCACCTTTCTTGACAGTGCGAATTTTGCTCTAATATCTACCATCATAATCATCATTATAAAATAATGTCCAACTGCTGGGCACGGGACAAATAAATTGCTAATTTCTCTAACATGATTGTATCAAACTAATGATATGTTATTAAAATATAATTGAACACTTTTTGGTTTAATTTTAAATCAATTAAACATAATTAACCATAATAAACATAAAGTTAGGACAAGTTATGCAAACAAATATTTATTAATAGATCCTGCTGCTTATTTAATATCCACTATTAATAATGACAATACTTCCATGGATATATTTGAACTTTCCTTACCTAAATTTAGGAATTCCGTTTATGACAATCTGGTCCCTGCACTATACTAGAACTATTGAAATATTGTTTTTCCACATTTGCACATTTATTATTATTTTATTATGTTATGGTATGATATCTCCCTTAACCATTAGTTTAGTTTTTTATTTTTTTGTCAGATATTTTTAAACTCATTTTAATTTCGTTCTCTTGGATTAGTTTATATTTTTAATCATTTATTTATATAAATATTTGTTTGGCGCTCAAATAAGTTAAATTTGTTAGTGGAAACAGTCTTTGGTTTATGTATAATTTATTAAATTTATTATTAAGTATCTATTGTAATTGTGTTTCCCAAATAAAAATAAAATAATTATTGAGATTTATTTTGCTGTCTGTACTAAATCATTATAAATAAGGGCGTGCGACAATTTTTCATCATCATTTATTAAAATCTATTAAGAGTAACGATATTTCACAAAATGTATGGAGTTTGAAAAGTGTGACCAAATCAACACTGTGAAGTTATTTCACCAAACCAACCGCCTGTACTTTTTTTAGGGTTCCGTACCTCAAAAGTGAAAAATAGAACTTATATTTTTATTATATTTTAATCTTGGAATTTGAATTTTATTACATACATTGTATACAAATATTGTCCTAACTATTATTACATTATTTAAATTGTAATTTCAATTTGTTTTAATTGTGAGAGTAACAAAAGGTATCAAAATTAACTTGAATAGGTGTAGGTATCAGTTACCTACATCTCAAGTGTATGGGGCCATTAACCAACTAAAAATACATTATGATGACAACAGCCTGTACTGCAGACCCTTATCTGATGTCTCTGGTTAATATAATGGGACCACTACCCTGAACAGAAACGAACTTTTATTTATTTAATTAATTCAACGGTAGTCATAATCTTTATTTCATAATATAGATCAAATACATGATACTTATGAACGTCATACCTACAAAGCCAAAAAAAGTTGGGGTGTGCAAATTTGCCTAAGGTCAGTTCACTGTCAAGGTTGAGCTCTGAGAAGAACTTGGCAAGAAACCCAGGCCACTGTTAGGATGTTTCACATAACAATCATTTAATGCATATCCCGCCTGACTTCCAATGAGTTATACCCTAAACATCCCAAGATATATCTCGTAGGGTATTATGGACAGTACCTACCCGTGGAGATAACAATTTTGTAAAAATACCTAAGGAAGGCCTTTTGCGCTTTTTCTAGTATACCCTTGTGTGGACTTTGTACCCTCGTGTATAGGCACAACTTATAAAGTATATCCAAATAGAACTTAAATGAGTAAAACCTTTCTTCCTTAATATCCTTACTAATATGTACCTATAGGAATGCGAAAGTACCTAACTCTGTACAATGATAGGCACGATCAATTTTGAAGACTGGCTTCTTTTTTCCAACTTTTAAATTTCGAAAAGGCAGACGGGTTTTTTGTTCTATTAATAACCTATTTTATTACCGATTTACATATCATGCTTTTGAAGCCGTGGCGGAATCAAATATTTAATAATTCCGTTGTGCATATTGCTTGAAGTACCAATTTAAAGAAACAAACAAGTATATCCCATTATAAACTTATTAAATGCTATAACAAAACATTATATTATACTTTTATGCTTTAGGGTTGACAATAAAATGTACTGTGATATAAGTCCGAAGTAATTAAAAGGCGGTCAACCGTTCTCGGCCGTTATTAAAGCTGGTATTTCATTCATGCATAGAAATATGAGAGTGCTTGTATGAGAGGCGGCCGGGCGGCCCTCAGGCGCGGAGGTAATGACATTTGTCCCTACCAGCTAAATAAGTTAGATGTTCAAATTGCTTCTGCGGCTGTTGTATCCAGTGTGAGTTTGCGAATTACGTCGCTTGCATAATTAGTTGGGGTAGCAAGTGAGATGCCCACTGTATGCTTGGTATCATTATAAACTTTGATGTCTGGAATCGTCACTTTATAAATTTCGTCGAGTATTTGAATCTAAGCAGCTGACGAAATTTACACACGTTTATTTTTGAGAAGTTAACCGTGATATTAAACATAAATATGTTTATAACTATGTATAAAACGGTTTCATTTAGTTGTGCCAAAAAGGCGGATTTATACGAAAAATCTAGCACATTTTATTCTTACAAAGAAATAGCGCAGTATAACACAAAGTATGTTTATAAATTATTTGATACATACAAAAGTTACGTTTATTATACCTATAACCCTTTTTATGTGGCCCTTACCGCCATTGACCTATAAGATGAAAGCCTACCTTTGTACGTTCACAGCCAAAGAGTACAAATGATTTAAGGGGTCCACTAAAGTACGCTAAGCCATAAGAAGGGGATCAAAGAAACGTTGGACCTGCGTCAAAGGCATTGAGCCAAGAATCTTACTTTAATCGAAAATAGACTTCCGGAATTCCTGGTATAGATGATGGGTGAAAACAATAAATATATACACACAAAGAAAGGGGTGACCAGGGATGAAATAATAATTCCTATCTAAACTAACTAATTATTATCTTTCGTCGTGCCACAGCTTGAGAATCTCAAATGGCCTACCTAAACCTGGCTACGCCCGTGCAACTAGCAACATACTACGAGGCGAGCAATTGAACCCTTCTATATAACTAATCGTTAATCGTATCAGGAACTAGCCGAGCGCCGCGACTCGACGGTAATAAAACCAAACAAACAGATCGAACATTAATTTCCAAACAGGAAGCTCGTTTGTTTGTAAATCGATAAATAAATATCCTTCAGGACTTCGCTCTGGGAAAATCGTCAAGTGTTTCTCGTTAAAATAAAAGGGAGAAAAAACGTTTTCAAGATTGACAAAGGGCGGTGAGAATGGCCGTCCCCTTACCACCGTTCCGTGGGGATAAAAATCTATTTACGTCTGAAGATTTTTTCTTTTTCTATCAAGTTTTTGTTTGGTACTTTTGATCTGATGGACGTTTGCGCTATTGACGGCTTTACTACTTCTGCTTTGAATGAAATCCTTCCACCTTCAGACTGACCGTGTTTTTTTATTAGCGATCAAGATACCTCTACCTGCTTTCTGAATTTATTATTTTGTGAATAGATACCTACATGCCTTCAGTTTAAGATATAGTGTAGTTAGTTCAACCGGTAAATGTGTAATTCGTTTTTATAAACTTTTAATAATTCTCTCAGTCCTTAAATTTTATCAATAGGTATATTAAAGATTTTGATCAAAGGCCACAAATTACCTAAATTGTGCCTTCGGGACCCATAACACCCCTGGCGGCGTCACAGGAACTAGGTTTTGGAACTGTGACACGGGTTTATGGCTCCGGAAGAAAAACACAAGAACCCTAATGATTATGCTAGACTAATTGCCTTCAAAAAATAATTTAAAAAAAGTTTACAAACAATTAAAATCAGTTACATTATAATAATTATCTGATTAATTTATGCAATAAGTTATACTTAAATAAAATTTGTTTCTTCTGTCATGGCACAGTAAAACCGCGCCCCTATTTTCTGAGTATGTAACGAATAGAATGTAATCGTTTGAAGGCGCACAGTAATGAATAAATACATACACTTTCATGTCGCTCCTCACAAAGGATGAACGCCTATTTATTATGGTATGGCGTCATCAAAGACGGGTCAGTAGAAAACAAATTGATCCATCTATAGTCCAATGGTGTCGTCGGCGTCGCGTCGCTAAGACACTGGACATGGAGCGCTATGATGTTCTGAAAATATAAATAAATGCAATACTACCTGGTTCATAAATTCTCAGTGAGCTAATATTCTCCTGAGCTTCATATTTTTCATTAGAGGCATAATATGGGTAAGGGTATATAAATGCTCCAGATGTCTATAGTCTGTAACTATTATATTATCGGTAGTGCCACGGGTAAGCAGGGTACTTGTCATAAGGTCTAATCGTAGTGCAACGATATTGGAGAAAAAGGACTTGAGAAGTTGTTAAAAGAGGCAAAAACGAAAAAACGGAACCCTTATAAGAGGAGATTGGAGGATCACTCTGTTATCCATCTGTCTGTCTGTCAAGAATATTTTTCTCAAGAACGCGTAGAGTTATCAAGCTGAAATTTATATCAAATACTCAAGTGTATTCACGGTGTACTCCTACTATTTGGGGATTTATACCCTCATAGGGGACTCTAGGGGATTTGTAAATTAATCCCTGAGCGTGTTCTAAGGACCAAGATTACACGGACATTCTTCACAGTTGTTGTTATTCAGCTTATTATAGTTGGTTGCTCTAAAATTAATAAACATAAATCACGAACTAATATATAATACAAAATGATCAAAATTAACTCCTATTGAATTCCTATATAAAATTTATTCTAATTTTTAATCTCATTAAGTAAAAGAAAACATATAGTTACCTTCTAATTTTTTTATAAAATACTTGGCGATTATTAAATATTTTAGATTATTGATAAGCTTATCATTTCATTAAAACTTTAAAGAATTTGTATAAATAAAATAAAATTAGGTACATAACCAAAAAACGGTTAATTCAATTTTAAAATCAATTATGTATGTAGGCAAGACAAAATAATTTTATATAAAAAAAAATTGCTCAGTTTATTTTTTCTTTCCATAACGCCAATACTTGTTTTGGCTGTTTTAAAATATACTGTACTGAGTGCCTATTTGGCGTTATAAATGTAGTTTCTACTAAAGATCACCGAAACTTGAAGTTGTTGTATCGCTCTCTGTAAGTACCTGTAATCAGAAATAGCAAATGTACTGTTTTCTCATAACACCTATGTATAATATAATACCCATCAAACGCCTTCTTTTGTTAAATTTTGTATTAGAATAATAATATATATATACACACAGTTTATTTCGTTTCGACGATGGAACGATCGAAGCGGTAGTTCAGCCCGTTATGTGACATGTTATTTATTTATGTGTAGCTGTCGACGGCTCACGTTATTTATATCTTTAGATTCATCTCCATTTTTCTATGAATTTGATAAACAATATTCATGCGTTCTATCTATTTTTTGTTTCAAGCACTAGCAAAAGGTAGAATGATCATTTTTGAAGTCGTCTTTTCGAACTATTTTCCATTGTACACTGGTATGAAACAATGACTTCAAAAATGATACTTTCCGATTCACCCCGTGGGGCAAATAGTTCGTGGTATAATAATAATAATAATCTTTATTTGTCTTCTCACAATCACCATTACAGTAAGTAAGTTAAGTAAAAACAACACTTTTCTTTAAGACAGTAATTGCGAGAGGACTGGTGTCTGAAAAGGCATTATATAGCCTGTATCTCAGATCACCAGGCACTCCCCTAGTAATAAACATTGTTTTATGTATGAATCGACGCAGAGTGAAGGTGAAATGAAATACACAACATTTTTAGAGCCACTTTGTACAAAAGGCGCTTCCCATGTCTCGTTTTTAGGATTCCGTAGTTCTGACTTAGGAACCTAAAAACGAGACATGGGAAGCGCCTCCAATCTAAGCTTTAGATTAATTTTAGATTTCTCTCTGTAGTTATAATATATTATATTCTTGTCAGTTTATAACTTTGTGAATTCAATCGAGTTATTAAACCAGTAATAAGATACAAATCTTTGTGAAAACGTTTGCCCATACTGCGAATTTTTGTAGTTGAGTGATGCTCCATAGAACAAAGAAAGGTTTACTACACCGTATGTTTCCGATTATGCTTGTAATACTCATGTACCTATAATAATTTGGACGCAATGCTGTCTTCAGCCATACTTGTATTAGAGGTACCTACATTTTTAGTATGCGTACTTGCGTAGCTATTTGCCTTAAGATCACGATCCTGTAACACCTCATCTGACACAAAACGAAGGGCGCAGCTAAGCTTTACATATAAATAAGTCAATTTAAAAAAAATGTTCGCGTTGACTAACCCTTTCTGGGCTCGTTTCATTTTCGACATGTCAATCGAGGATTTTTATTCATTCGTATTCTTGGAGGCTCCGTATTTCCCTCGTGAAATTCGTAAGGCTGTATTGAAATCGGGATGCTATCAGATTTCGTCAGGCCCAGTAATGCGCCTCCATTCACGGTGCGAAGATTTCGCGAAATATCTCGAATATGTACGACGATTTTCAGACGACATTGACAAATGCGTGGGGCGACACCACGCGCGCCTTTATACGGATCCATTCTTTGTTTCTTTTATTATTAATTAATTTCTATATGTACCTAATAATTATTATTTGGTATAGTCTCTAAATCCATTCATCAATATTTACTGTTTCTACTTACAATTAATCCAGGGCTAAAATCAACACCAAACCCTGTTGAGGTGACCATTTTATTGGTGTTAGAGGTCAGATTACCGATTCTTGGTTTAGAAGAAAGGTTAATCTATCAGTTACTCAGCAAGCTTCAGAGAGATCTATGAGAATGACTGTTTTGGTAGCGGCTAAAGTTTTTCAAAAATAAACCCAATGTTACGTCGAATCTGATATGGTACCTATAACCTTGATATATACAAAAGAACGCAATTTCAAGAGAAAAACGAGTAACCCTTCCTCGAACTGAGTCGTCCGCGCGAGGAAGTACCTCCAGCCTCCAGTAGACCGCAGCCATATTGTGTTGTGTCCCTGCTGGTGAGTAGTCGGATCGATTGGGATCTATTATGGAGCTCATTGGCGAGGAAAGAAGTTTTAAAGGGTCGGTAACTCCTAGTGTTGTAGACGTCTGGCATGGTAACCGTTTACTATCAGGTTAGCCATCAAGGCAGTATGAAAAAGATACCCTTTTGAATTACGCTGGACACATAAATATCTCAAAAAATTTTCATAATATTTCATTCAAGTTGAACATGTACCGGATATACGTGCACCCTAGTCAGGTGTATGACATCACGTCCTGTGGCCATCAAACCAGGACGTGACGTCACCCACCGCTATGATTTGTACGCGACGCCATACATTCAGAAATTTATGTGAAGGGAAGCCAGCTTCGGGATAATCGAGTGTCGTTGGCTTATTGAGAAAAATGGCGCTTAAAATAGGTATCAGTTTAAATGTTCCAAAGATGGTTTGGTTACAAGTTAGTAATTGTAGCTTTTAGCTGGGTAAGCATTGTATGAAGAGATTAAGTTGTATTGGTTAGTGCGAACGTTCTCTTTAAAAAAAAATAAACGAAAAAAGAAGATTACTATAGAACAACAGATACATAAACTTTGTAGATGATACATAAACTTTAAGTACTTTTACTATTTCCTATTGCATGCATATTATAGATTACAATGCATGTAATCTACTGATGACAAAGCATTTTCAGTAATGTTTTTCTTTTTCTCCAGTTTCTTGATTTTTATTAAAAAAACAATGAAAATAATGATTTAGGTCCCAACACCACTAGAGCGATAGAGCGGAAAAGTGAACATTCAAAAAATTCTGTCATATCTAAGTCACATTGCAATAGTTTAAACCATAATCTTCAGCCATAGTAAGTTAAATTATAAGGATCTATATTATCAGTCTTATAAGGTTCACTAAGTTCCGTTGGAGTCTCCGTTATTCTTGGAAGTAATGAAGGCCGAGAGACTCAGGGTGCCAGGGATAATTCATAATTGCGCTGGCGCCGATAATATCGCGGTCGTTTTACTGTTCTCTATCACGACTGTGCCGGTTTTGTTCCCAATACCACGCGGATATACAATCTCCGCTAGACTATGAGTTCGGTTCCCATGATGACAGAAACTGTTCGTGTTTTATACTATAGTGTGCACTCCATTTTTCCAACTTTTCAAATTATTTAGAAATAAATTAGCCATTTTCGAGTTTTGCGCTTCGCAATACATTTGGTCTTTCGTTTTTATTAATATATATTAATTTATTCTCTATCTGGAAAAGCTTGATTGGTGACAGGATTCAAGGAAAGCCACCAACAGGAAGGAATACTTTGTGCTGGAGAGGTCAGATCCGTGATAATATTAATAAAGACGTCCACGAAACCCTACATACTGGCCAAGATCTTCACGAATGGACAGCGATCGTCCGGAAAGTAATTCGTGGAGGTCACGACCCTCAGCGTTGAGAAATACGATTGAAGGAGTAGGAGAAGGCTTCTTATAAGCAACAAGATCATGGTTTTGCTGACGTCACAGTAACTCCACCCCACTGGCTTTGAGGTACGATTTTTGGGACGGGCATTGGGGTTTAATTGTCATAATTTTCGTTACTAGAAAATAGCTTGGAAATTTGTCAGCTAAAGACAATAGGCTCCCCTATTATATGCAACCTAACATAGTTGGCAAAATGAAGCTAAAATACAATTATGTCATTTAATAATATAATTTTAGTGGTTTTTTAGTTCTATACAACGGATTTAATCCCTTTTCCCCCCATTAAGGTTTAAAATTCAGGAAACTCTTCTTAGAGCGCCCTACGTCATAAATATTCTTTGTGAAAAGTTTAATTAAGTGCCTAGTCCCAGTAATTGGGCTCTGCTTTGTTAATAATATGTCTCTCAGTCAGTCTCTTCTTCTATATACATACATAGATACATAACCAGCAACTTACAAGGACACGTCTACTCAGATATCAACCCCATAAACTCGCGCGTTCAAACAAACACAGTTAAATTACGATGGATAAAAGCACTTAGAAATTTTCTTAAAACTTTTCCAATTTCTCTTTTCGTAAAATCCGTATTTGGATAACAATTTTTGTTTTCAAATCTTTCCAAATGGTCCAGCCTTTATTAAATAATGATTATGGCTACCGGTCTTCGGTAGGGTGAAGGTGCTCCTTTAGGGGAGGCTGCTTAATTTACGCTTACGATTTACCACTCACTTATCTGAGCAAGTCTACCGATTCTTTACACAACAGTTTAGTGATACGTAAAATATATGATACTATCCTATGGGCCTTAACTCAAGATAAAACGTGTTCATATCTGTTGAGACAAAAATCTTAAAGATATAGTTTTCAACTTTTATTTATTTAGGTTAGGTTATCATATATGACATTTAAGCTTGGTTAAAGATTAATAAAGTGGTTGGTAAACCTATTTTAGGGAATATAGTAATCTATCATATTTTACTGAAATATTTAAATCTAATTTATATTTCGGAGTAATCATTATTTCCCCAACAACCCAAAACAAACACGGACAAGTTACTAACGAACTCGGAAAACATTGAAATAAAATACAAACGCAAATTGTTATCCGCAAATTGTTTAGAAATTTACCAATTACGAGGCAGAGGCAACCTTGAAACTGTTCGGAATATCTATTATTAAGCCGCAAGTTGTTTCTAAAGGGGGCACGGAACTCGTTACGGGGTACCTTGGGAGGCATTACGTATCCATCCGAGTTTTAGGATTCAAAATTTAATAAATTGTTAACCATTACGTTATATTCAGCGCCCATTTGTCAAATTGCGCTATAATTTATATTGTTCCTTTGCCCATCGATCGTCCGTGTTGTACCGTTTCCATTGCTAGTTATTGTGGATGTAGATAGTGCGTTTGCGTGTAAAAAAGTCGATGGATGCTGAATAGGAAGTGCCGTGGTGCCAGTCGTAACTTCTAAAGGGAACGTGGATGAGAATGTTGATCGTGTTTTGTTAAATATACGGAAGACGAAGCAGGGCAGCGACGGCCAGGCTTATGTTATAAATAATATTTGTACAGATTAATGAATATTCAATGGAGATATTACATTTACAACTAACAGGAATACGAACCTGTATTTTATAGTACTAAATAAGAGCGTTGCGCTGGACGCAGGAAAAAATCTTGGTTGCGTCATGAAACATCAGATAATAGATCAGTAGTCCAAGCGTGCAAGAAGAGCTATGTCGCTTGGCACAAGACAGAAATAAGTTCGCTGCGCTGACGACCTCCAAAAGTGGAGAGGCAATTAAAGAAGAAGAAGGATATCCTATATGGTTTAGCGAGGAGCCACACAAAGTGTTAACTGAGCACCACATCTCTAGTCCGTCTAAAAATATATCAATTCAATGTGCTGATGGCACTCGCGTCCCAATTTCTCCTCCGTATGTTTTCATCTGAAGATTCGTGTTATTGGCTAGTTCTGGTATTGCCCTTAATTAATAGCGGCTATTATTTAACGTATAGCCCATACTGATGCCGTTTTCACAAGTAATTTGGGTTACAATCGCACTCAATTCCTTACTTAATTAAGCACTTAATTAAGCTCTAGGGGATGTTTGGTCACTTGTTTGTTGTTTAGCTGTTGTATGAAGGATTATTAGTAACATTAGTGGGATAAACATGAGATATAGTATGCGTGGGGATAGTAGCATTTATGATGTAGGATTAACTAAGTGCCTTGTGTTACAGATAGGGTTGCTTTTGACAGTTCAGAAGGCATAGAATTTTTACAGAATGTTAACGAAATTAATGATAATTTTTACCAAAGGGTGAATCCATAGTCTTTTTTTCTTTGAAGGCGCTAGAATTTCACTTGGCGGGTACAGCTGCGAAAAACACAATCCAGCATTGAACTGCCTACCTTGTGTAGCTATTCTTCCCTAGCTGGGCTGCTTAATTTAAGCAAGAAATTTTCAGTATTTCTTTACTCTTTATATAAATTTCAAATGCTAATTTAAAGGCAGGTTTATAAAATGTTGCCACCATTTGGAAACTTCCAGATTATATATCTTAATAGCAATTGATTTATATCGATAGTTGTTTCACGTGTTATTAAAAACAAAAGTATTCATTCTTTATACTTGCCCGAAATATTACACCACAGTGTATGGTAGAACAGCTAGTTAACTTTGTAGCAACAGTTAACCTTGGTAGGTTCGTAATAAGTAGCCTGAAATATAAAGAGAACATTGTAATAAAAAGCTTGTTTTTATTATAATGTTCTTTGTACTTCTCGTCAAATCATACAACTCCCATATCCCAAAGTAATAGTATAATAAGATTTTATGCTTTGACATGCTTTCCTGATTTAGTCTTCTCTTCTTTTTTCCTAACTAGACTGTTACACCGAGCTCAGAGAGTCTACAGTCAATTTCGACATGGACTTAAGTCGATATCGTTGGTCATGTTCGCCCTCATTTTCAAACATTTAACCACGATATCGACTGCGACTAACCAACATTCATAGTCTTCGAATTCAGATGCATTCTACAAATACATTTTGGAGATGAATACGTTGAGGGGGTTCACTGTCAATATTTCACCAGTTTAATCCTTCTGATCAAAGACTGATCCTGTAACTCAATAATGATTGACGGATTTACGTTCTGTACTGATGGATATTTAAATAATTCTCAATCTGGTGGTGATTAATGAAATATTGATTGTCGTCAGTTACTAATATAGTAGCATCTAAATATCTCTTCTTTGCAGACAAAGCATCCTTTTTACGGTAACGCACATATTATACAAAAGTAAAGCTATAATTATCGTAGCACAAGCTGCTATTTTCCTCGTTTAGTATATAGTTCTAGTAGTAGTAGTTATAAATAATTGACCATAGTTTTCGCACAGCGTAGTCTGACACACTTTTCATCAGTACATATTAAACCTGGATTGATCATGTAAGTCCATCAATCCGTCGTCACTTATAGTCTTTTACTGATTGATGTATTGAAATGATGAAATATTGACCGTGTTATGTCCATATAAAATCCTTTACCACACGGAAGAAGTAATTTGTGAACTAGCTGTTTTTAATTGAAGCGTTGATAGTAGTAGTTCATTTTATTATGGTTTTATGTGTTTTTCGACCTTGAACCTGTAACGAAATGGTTCGGTTTAGTTTTAAACATAGTTTATAGTAAAAGTAACTTTGTTCCATCATGTTATTGGTTCCATTATTGTTTGCTAGCATGATACTATTTACGTGTTATTTATGTGTTGGAGTATTGTTCGAACCCCATGTGAAATAAAGCGTGTTGGAAATTTTAACAATAATATTTTTTATTTAATTAAATTGATTGCACAGTAACTATCCAAAACTACATTTTTATTAGTATTTTCGCATTGATTTAGAGCAATAAAACTTTTTGTCGTTCACACACAAAACAAGTGAGTGACAATTGATTTTTTTTTATTTTCGACGCCGTTTTTGGATTGCTAACTGTACGTTTTTTATAAGTCAATGTATTTTTTAGACTTTTACAATACATAATAGATGAGTAATTGACGAAAATATTGATTTTGGAACGAAAAGTAGTCGAATAACTGTTATTCGCTTTAATGAAGCATCTGAGGGGTCTGAATATCTGAGCTAGCAACCAGAAAATAAATGCTGGCTCTTAGCAAAGTAGGCTGACAAACTAGCAAAATACTACTGTGGCAATTTAACCGCAAAACGAACAATTCCTACAACAGCCCACTAATCACATAAATAAAATAAGAATTTAATAACACATCTTTATATTTGACGTTGTGTAATATAACAGTAGCTATTACGGAGCTAAATTCTGTCCCCACTTCCCCCCCAGGTCATCTATTACATAAAGAATGCAATTACGATGGCCCTTGTAGGGCGCAATCCAAATAAATATATGTGATAACAGTGTCCCCTATCGAGCCCTTAGATTGCACAATGAGGATAAGAATTTATTGAGCTTATAATAAAAAATTTAATCATATTTTGAGCCGTAAAATACGTAAGGATTTCTTTTAAATTTTTTCGAAAGAATTACTATGTCGCGTGGTCGTCGCCGACGCCGTCGATGCGAATAGTTCGGATACATTCGCACATGTAGTATGCCTGTGTTATTTTGTCGGTGTTTGGATTTATAGGTAAGTACTGGGATGAAAAGTTTTCCTATGAAGGCACTAAGTTTCAATAAACTGTTCTATAGTTCTGCATGAAAGAGTAACAAACAGTAACGTATGGAACGTTCATCCTCACAAGCATATTTTTTCGACTTATTTGTGTTGTATTCGTATTTAAAGGATACAAGTACATCGAGGACACATTTAATAACAATATAAATGCGGTAATTTTTGTTTTGTCGAGGTTTTCGCTACTAGTTGTACATTCCTGTACTGTACGATCCAAGCGTGCAATACGTGGTTTCACAAAATATCACAGGGTAACACATTCAAACATACAATAATATCGTAGATTGACGGCGTGTACCGGTGTGTGAGTGGGGTTGTGTGGAGCGGTGGGGCATCACTAGTATATATATTATACAACACTAATGCGTTGTGTTATTAGATTATAGAGTTCTGTTTTTTCCTGAATTCTTTATTGTTATAATTTAGCGGTGCAGTAGTCTCAGAGATCATCACGAGCATCACCAGCCTGAGTAATAATATGTATAGATAGACAACGTTATTATTTTAAGGTGACTGTCCATCATGTTCACTACCAGTCACTTTCAATACCTAAGACCTATATATTAAGTACATAATATATTTAGATTATGTGAACATTGCTTATAACATGATACTGTTTCCAAAATTACCTGCTCATGTTGTTATCTTTACGGTTAATGTAAAATTAAAAAATATGCTTACCATTATAAAAAAGAAAATAAATACTTAGTAAGTCTGTGTATTTCTATAAACATCAATCGGCGCATGCACATAGTCAACGGCTCGACTATTTGGTTTGATATATTTTGTGTTTCTTTAGACAAGATTTGTATATAAAATACATTATCTTCATAAGTACTTTATCATCATCATCATTTCAACCCATAAACGTCCCACTGCTGGACACGGCTCTTCTCCAAAGAATGTGTTAAGTTTTTTATAAGTATTCACTCATACGATAATAAATGCTTTAATGAAACAATGAAAAGATGTGTTGTCGAATGTCGATAAAAACTTGATAAACCCTGAGGCTAACTTTATAACTAGAAATCTTTTAAATTTCTAGGAAAAGAGAGTTACATCGACACCGGTCGAGTCTTAACAAGTTAACTAAATAACTTGTAATCACTTAATTACATGCGCAGTGTGTAATTTTACAATTTTCCACTCTTACCATACTAGTAGGTACTTAGACAAGCTCGTTTCAAACACAACTTCTAAGAACCGGAGTGTTGGCTATAACTCTGTCTTTATGATCAATTATCAACACAACCTGAATATACGCTTATTATAACTACAGCTTTTTATCTATGTTATTTTATAGGCTGCACGAAATCACTTAATATCCAAACTTATATTGAAATTTCAATCAGAATATCAATATTTTTATCGCCTGTTTTCTAATTTAACTAAGTATTTAGATAAATATAGTATAAACATAATATTATATCCATCTGTTGTTTTAATTTATAGGTAACTAGGTTCCACCTGCTCCGGCTTCGTCTGTCTGGCCTACGGGAGTGCAATAATAGGATAAATTATATCTAAATTATGTCATTCTCTGTCTCACTGCCTTTCCAATATTTACTATGAAATACTTATCACTTTCGTAAGTTGCTCCGTTGCAACTTGATAGGGACACATATAAACACTCTTAGATACGCATTAATAATGTTAGTAAGGAACTAAGGATTACCTACAATAATAATTCACTTAAATAACACATTGCTACAAAATTACATCAGAGAAGTTATTGCTCTAACAATTTTATCAGGCGCTCAAACATTTATTGGGAAAGCTGTTACTGTAGGAAATTGCAAACGTTGACACAAACCGGAACAAATACAATTAGGTGAACATTCATACTGGGAGGGTAACGGATGGAGGGATATATTTGTTTTTAAAAAGAAACACGTTTGTTATGGCGAGGCGGGTTGATGTTACATCAGACTAAAATAATTGTTTATATAAGACATTACACAATATGCTTATTATAGAGATATGAACTCAATTAGTAGTTAAATAAATACTTGTACTTGTTGTTGTATGTAGTACAGTGTTAGCCACTTTGAAGTAAGAATAAGTGTCGGTAAGTATAGTGATGGATTGGTAAAATGATTAGTAATTATGGCAAAAACTGAGACACCATAGGAACCTATGTACCTATGTAATGCTATCGATGTAATGCTGTTTCAAATGTCTTTTGAAATTTTCTTTTTTCTCCATCGTCTTAGATAAATATTGTTAGTAGGTTTTATCAAGGTATGGTATGGTATAAGCGTCTGACAAGCCCTAATCCATTACCATTAGTACTTATTTATGAAAATAAAGACAAGTAGATTTATTTACAACTTATCTGCGGCTCTGCCCGTGTAGTCTATATCTGTAAACAGAAACAGAAATATTAATTTGTTTTTTTTTTTTTGTAAAACGTAGTCTATGTTCTATTTCAGACTACAAGCTATCTGTGTTCCAAATTTCATTCAGATTTTTTCAGCCCTACTGGCAAGATTAAGTAAAAAATATCCATACATATACCATTCATCTTAACTTTCGCATTTATATTAAGATAAGTAACATTTCAACTAATGCTAATAAACTTTATTTTTACGAATGAACGAGCACACATCCCAAGTGTCGTGCTTGTGTGCTGCTGTTCTCTCTCGAGGGAGAAATAAGTAGGATTGTATGTGCTTAGTAGCTCAGTCCTAAAACAACAAAAATATTTGGATATTTTTTTGTTATGTAAAGAATAATAGACATGGATTATTCCACATAACGTTATATTATCTTTATTATAATGAACTAGAGGGCGCGCGGGGCTTCACTCCCGTCGTTCTTTATTTGCTCAGCTCCTATTGGCCGAAACGTAATGTTATGTCCTTCTATAACCTTCCTCGATAAATGGGCTATCCAACACTAAAATAATTTTTCAAATCAGACCAGTAGTTCCTGAGATCCTAGCGTTCAAACAAACAAACAAACAACAGCTTTATAATATTAATAAGGAAGAATAGAAGTAAGTACAAGTATATGGATTCAATACTTGCTACTACTTACTACTACTTCAAAGTAGGTAAATTTAAGAAAGAAAAAGAAAGAAAAAACACTTTATTTGTCTTGAATAAGATTAAATAACATGAATTTAGAATGAAAAATTCCCGCCACCAGTAAAATAAACTATATTGCTCGTAATTAAACTAATTACCTAAAAATAAAAAACTTAACAGACTAAAGAAGAAGAGAAAACAAAATGAGATATAAAATAGAGGACAGAGAGAACAAACAAAACAGAACTAAACTGAACAATGTTAGTCTGTGGTCATGTATAATGAAAATTCTGTAGTTCAGTCTTGCATCACAGACCACAGACAATATTCATTAATTGCATCTTTGTTTATGTTTAAAAAGCGTTATCGGATATACCATAGATTATACAACTAATATCGGGTAGGCTATGCTTTATATGTTGCAATATGGCGGACAGAATAAAAATAAAAACAAAAAGAATTTGCATTTTAGTGCATAGTACGTGTCACGTCCATCAACACAAATAGGATTGTCGATCAGCTAAGTGCTGCTTTGCTGCAACTAAAGGAGTTGCACCTTCACAACGCTGATTTTCATCGACATCCTTAAAGTGCGTCAGTCAAAACCGAGGCAACTGATCTTTTCTGATTGAATTTGTGATTAACTAATTTAAATCAAAACTTAGTCAACTAGGTTAAAACTAGCAAAAAGGTTTTCTAGATAGGTTAAGTAGTTTTTGAGATTATCACGTTGAAACAAACAAATTTTTAAGCATATAGATAAGTATGATTGATTGTCTTTACAAATGGATATGATATAAACTTTAGTTGTGTAACAATACCATGCTTTATAAGTTTGAGCGAGGCGCCATACTTGACCTTTAGAAACAGTTATACTTGTTGTGCCCTGCGGCGCTGCCCTTTGTTTGATTCGAGATTACAACCGGTTTGTATCGACGGCCTCTGATGTGCTTTACTATGTGCCGGTTCTATTCTATTGCTTTTATAAGCTAGTTTTGGTATAGAGTAGCGTTTAGATAGCTTGAGGGTACGGATCAGATTCAAAAAGCATAAAGCTTTGACTGCTAGTTTAGCGTAGGGGTTGTAGTGTGCTTCTACTGAACACTAGGTAGTAGATTCAATACCTTTATTGGACAAACATTGGAGTGGCTCACAAATTATTGTTTCCTGTCTGAGTGTACTTTGTGTTCGTTAAATAATTGTGTCTGCATAGGCAGGGATTTATTTACCTGTGCCCAGCAGTTGGACATTTATGGGTTGAAATGAAAGGCAGGGATTTACTGCAATGCAGGAATTATTTTATCAAAAACATAAACATAACATAGCATCACGCCTTTTCCTCGAAGGGGTAGGCAGATGTGTATATCACCCACATTTCTCCAGCTATGTTTGGCCCTATGAAATAGGAGGCCAGCCTATTGTTATCAACTGGAAACATTTGTCTTCCAAACTCCGGGAAAATCTCAATAGGTACTGGAATTTCATGATAGACAAACCCAATGTCATTTTAAAATGACCCTGGAATCGAATCCGGGACCTCTTGCACAACAGTCGTATACACTTCCCGCTTCCTCGCGCCACCGACGCAGTTCAATCTAGCAAAAATCAATCTAGGTCCATAACCGAGTTGGCCAATTCAAGTATTAACATGAATAACACCGATTTAAATGAATATGATATTATGTAATATCCACAGCAGATCAACAATTTTAAGAATAACTTGTTCATTATTTAGCAGAGAATCTTTCTTACGAGTTATCAGAATTAAAAAAATCACCCAAGCACACGTTTTTGGGACATTTCACAATTTTCAGGTGGAAAACTTCCCTCTTCTTACAAAAGTTTTGCACAATGTTCGTTGAAGAATCCGGACAAGTTAGTTGTTGCGTGATCTCGGGCGCCCTCTAGTGGCCGCAGAAATTATGAACAATAATAAAAATAAACAACTTAGTGTATAAATAACTGCGACTGAACAAAAAATCGTGTGTTTCTTGCAAAAACATAAAAACTTGCGTCTCCTTTGTACTTTTCGGTTAGGGCTGTCGCGTTACAGTATCCTACTAATTTTATAAATAGATGGTTGGATCCATTGTATTTGTATGTTCATGTGTTAATTCGGCATTTGTGTCTTCCTTCCTGGCCTTC
Source organism: Laspeyria flexula (assembly GCA_905147015.1). NCBI lineage: Eukaryota > Metazoa > Arthropoda > Insecta > Lepidoptera > Erebidae > Laspeyria > Laspeyria flexula. Next base: position 602,374 of record LR989964.1, on the reverse strand, counting down.
TGTTTACCATGAACAATTTCAATATATCAGTTTCAGCTTGATACCTTCATACGTTCCTGAGAAAATGGGTCTTAACAGATGAACAGACACTTTCCGTTTTTTCCTTGTATGGTACGTAAATCTAAAAAGAAATGAATATATATTTTGTCATCAGTGTGCCATAGCAGTGGCAGCCCTGTGTGTTCATTACTTAAAGGGAGAAGAGAGTGAAGTATCCCAATAGGATAACTTTGTGTCACTTCCCCACCGCGCTGTTTTATATTTCCACGTGAATTATAACCGACTGCCGACGTGTGTATTGTGTGTTTTGTTATTAATGTTACAGTTTTATTGTAGTTGCCAACTTATATCTACTGTCGTTATTTTCACAGGTAACTTGTGTAATATAAGTCACTTGGTTTATCAACAATCTTTGGAAAAACATCGGAGAAAGTAATGGCAAATTGCAGTTATTTTTTGTTAAGTTGCCTCCAAATGTTGGCCCAATATACACCAATATCGTCTATAGTAATAAAAATGAAATGTTTACATTTACATAAATGAATAGTTCAATTATCAATATATTGGCATTAGTTGGCCTAACGTGTGAATGTGGCTTGAGACACTAGGCTGTAGGCTGCGCCAGATTTTTTTTGAATATAGAAAAATATATTATGATATCCATCAAACCGTTTACATAAAACTGTACTTATAGGATGCAATAAACAAGAACCAACTATAATAATAAATACCTGAAACACATTACCCATCATCTGTCGGGTAAACGAATGAACACAGTATATCCATATTTACTTTTTTTAATAAATTATCTATTTAGATGCCAGTTAATGCAGATGGACCGATATATTTATTATGGCTACTCCATACATGTGCGGACGAGTTGGCCCGGCTATATTGGAGGATATAAAGCTATCAGACCGTTTGGTAACCCGACACATACGACGTGTATGCCGTATTTATTTTCTGACACCATAAAAAAGATTTCCATAGTTGCATCAACCAGAGAGGTACAGTCGCACTCTTGAGTGTTTCACACTAGCTATGTTGTCTAAGCTTGGCCAGTTTATTAATGTTTACTGAGTGTTGATAGTAGGGTGACAGATTTTCTTTTATATCTGCTACCACCAATTTAGATTTTTTAAATATGTTCTCTATGTTCAAACAAATAAAATTATAAATATCATCGCGGTTTGTGACTCTTTTTCATTGGCAATCTAGTCGTTCAGATATCTGATTATTAATCAGCGTTGGCCTTTTCGGCTTTCATAATATTCTTCCATCATTGTTTAGTTTCTTCTTTTTCCAATTTGTACCATATTTTTAATGATATTGCTAATTTTACGTAAGTAGATAGGTAGATACCTAGTTCAGCTCCTTTATAACTTTATATCCAATCATTTACCACCAACCAATTTATACAATTCGTCGATGCATTTTCAACTTTATGCTCCAGTCAATCTTTATGTGATATTATATTTCCGTTCTATTTTTCTATTGTAACGAGTTGTGTTAGCGATACTCCGGTATCACGCGTTGCCATAACTTTCAGTTGACACGCCCGCCCACTAACATGTTTATTCTACACACACGCATACACACACACACACACACACGGGCGCACGGCTGGGGTGGTCGCCTCTGTAAATATAAGCAATTAGGAAGACGTTTGATTCGCTTCAGATCCATAGTTAAAGACCATGATATCGTAAACGTTCCGTCTGTTCATGTACAGCTGATTACTTCTGAATAATAAAAGCCCAACGTATAGGATATAATTCTTCTCTGGTCAACAGTTCTTCTAAGTTGCACACTTTTATTTCGTAGTATTATTTACAAATCATCACCAATGATTCGAGTACATGTTAAAATGGCGATCACATTCTTCGCTGATGACTTTGTATTTTTTATGCTATATCATATTTAAATATTTTAAATTTTTATAGGCATTTAGGAAATTATATTTCCTGTATTAGGTATATGTTATACTTTATAATTTTATTTGTGCACTGAACATTACTACTCTATGTTATAAAACAGGAACTAAGGCAAATTTAGGTTTAGCAGCAGATTTAAAACGATTTTATTGAAACGCACAGTTTTGTATAATATATTATGAACAAGCCAGCCAGATAAAAATACTGGTGTAGATTTTCAATCTAAGTATTGAATATAGTAATAAAAATAAATACAAAAAGAAAAGAACTTAAAAGAAGTAGTAAAACTAGAAAGCTTGGTTTGTAAAAAGGTTTGTATTTGTGTAAAAAATCCTGTTGATCACATTTGCAATTCTAATAAAAAAAATTGTAAGCAAACGCGCATGTGCGCTGTGCATACGCTTAAGTAACGTGTCCATTCCTAACAATGATGCGCATTATGTGTATCTAAAGTTATTGTGTAATAGCTGCCACGTTCTTACATCTATATAATTATAGTTCGTCTCAACTTCTGACTATTGTCATACTCTGAAGGTACTATTATAACGAGGATTCAAGTACCCACCAACATTATTTTCAGTATTAGGTAGTAGGACTCTACTACTTGATGTACTTGAGTCACTCTATTGACTTATTTCTATATAGGGATTGCAATCCGGCGTAATTGTCAGTCCAGATCAAGATCCGGATTGATCAAATCAGGATGATATGATTCGACATAATGTCTAATTTTTTATTTTTTTTATTTAACTAGACTGGCCTGTTGATCTGGTGGTTAGTGACCCTGATTGCTAAACCGGAGGTCGTGAGTTCGATCCCCACCCGGGACAAATCTTTGTGTGATGAGCATGAAGGTTTGTTCTGTGTCTGGGTGTAATTTATCTATAATATGTATGTATTTACAAAAAAAAAGTATATAAGTAGTATATCAAATAACGGAGACACTCGAGATTGAGAATGTCACGCACGGTTACCCATCGCTGGATTGACCTTGCTGAACTTTGCTTAACCACAATGATATACGTACGTACACGTCACGAACATCTCAGTATTAGAATGCTACGAACATTCCAATTTCTAACATAAATTTTCAAGAGGATTACTTACATCTGAGCTAATCTTCTTGTTTCTATAAATACCATTGTATAATATTGTATATTTATTAAATAATTTATTTAATTGATTTCCTTTTCCTCAATGTTATTTATACATAATAGGTAACTCGTTTATACCTAGTGTGGGCTCAAGGCTACAGGTTCGAGACTCGGCGTCGGTCGGTTCGGGTTATCACTCCTTATCAGCCGTCCCTCACTTCATGAATAATAGTTTAAATAATATATTGTTTGTTTTCATGTGGTGCTGTCAAATATTGTATATAATTAAATATAGATAATTTTATTTTGGTTATTTTTATCTGAAGTGATATGTTCTTTATATTTTTTGTCTTTTTAGGGTTCCGTAGTTCTGACTAGGAACCCTTATAGTTTCGTTATGTCCGTCTGTCTGTCTGTCTGTCTGTCCGAGGTTTTGCTAAGAGACCGTTAGTACTAGAAAGCTGTAATTTTGTAGGAGTATGTATATCAATTACGTCGACAAAGTGGTAAAATAAAATTTCGGAAAATATTTTTTTTTAGGGTGGCTCCCATACATGTGCATTGGGGATGAATATTTTTTTTGTCGTCTACCCCATCGTGTGGGGTCGTTGAATAGGTCTTCTAAAATGACTTGGGGTTTACTAGCATTATTTTTCGATTTAATGGTCCATTTACGAAATATTAAACTTTAAAGAGCAAATTTTTGTTCCAGTAGCCCCCCCCCCTCTAAAAGCTAAACTACTGGCTTGAAAAATCTGGAAAAATTCATGATGATAGTGTATTTCATGAACTTTAAATGAAAACTATAGCGGTTAAGATAACTTTATGAGTTTAGCAGTAATAGTCGTTGAACTTGGGTGTTGGATAAAAAAGTCGATTTTTGTTTTTATTATAACCATTAACTCCTAATATCTTTACCATTACTTATATTCAGAATAAAGAACAACAGAATTGTACTATATGTATTGTGATAACGGGCTACTACGGAACCCTACACTGTGCGTGGCCTGACACGCACTTGCCCATTTTTTTTTTATACTAGCTGTGTTGATGCTGGGGCTTTGCTCCGGTTAATCTTTGTTTGGCCATTACTCAGCTCCCATGTGTCGTAGCGTGATGTTATATAGCCTTTAGTTATCCTCGATAAATGGGTTATCCAACACAAATATATTTTTTAATTCCACCCAGTAGTTCTTGAGATTATCGTGTTCAACCAAATTAACTCTTTATCTTTATAATATTCTGGGATCTGGGATCTTTATAATATCTGGAGATCTGTCATACAGGTCTAGTACCTAGTTCAGACTCCAGCTCTCTCAAAGGTATTCAAACTTTGTTGTTACAACTTATTATTATAAGCACTAATGTACTTACTTTTTGAGAGAGAAATAAAAACATTATTATTATTATTATTATTCTAGTAAGTCCCACAGGCGTAGAATAGAGTTAAGTACTTTCCCAATCAGATGACTCAATTTCAAAACTTGTCTCCAAAATGAATGTTGTGTCTCATTTCTATACATATGACAGCCGCAAGCGACGCCAGAGATATCAGTAGTGTATAGTAACACATAATAACAGTGTATTATATCGTAACAAGTACCTACATATGACAGTACAATAATTGTAGTTAGTTGGTCGCACGTGGCGTCTAATTGACGCCTCGATCTGTACTATATTGAGTTACCACTCTTTGTTTATACAACATAGTCAACATACATAACAAAGCTTCGCGTGTTTTATCGCCAAAGGTGTAGGCAGAGGTGTATCACATACACATTTCCCCAGCTATATTAGATAATAGAGAACGAGCCTATTACCATTATTCATCATTAAACGTCCCACTGCTGGGCACGGGTTTCTTCCAAAGACTGTGGAGGGAATTTAGCCTACACCACGCTGGCCAGACGGGTTGGTATACGTTTTTTTTGAATTTTCCTTTTCTTTAGCCTTTTACGACACCTACACATCAATATAATAATAAGTATGTATTAAGAAATATATAGTGTGTTTACTTACTACTACTGTTGAGCTAGATGGCGCTGTGTAATTGTCCCAAATTAATAAAAATAAATCGTAGGTAGAAGGATAATATAATATTATAAGGTATATAGTCTCTACCTACCCCTCTGTTAGTAAAGAGGCGTGATCTTTATGTATATACATAGAGTATAAGTAGATTATAACCTAAACTGAGTCATTCTAGAATATTCTCGAAACACCATTAGCTTGGACACTCCTATAATCCTGTGTGACGAGTACTTATAAAATTATATAAAGACATGTATAGTTTGTCTGGTTGTCAGTATACACAAGTGATATTATATCGCTCAAGGCCACACGTGGATCAGCATTATGCAATGTTTATTGTGTATGTATATAATATCTCTATCTGTGTACATTGTGTGTTTGTTTATCAACACAATATAGGATCGGTAGACATACAGGAGTCGTTCTTCAGGAAACAAAGTATGCTTTGAATTGTTTAGTACAATGGTGTGGATGTTACTCCAAGGTCTTTGGAAGAAACGGTCTCAGTGTTAAAAAGGTGTGACTATATTTAATTAATAGACTTGGCTACACGCTGAGCAATAAAATCAAGTAGGTATAATCAGATTGCTGGCGAAACTTTTAACACGTGTTTCGAGAGTAGTTTCTATTTTTAGTTATTCTTTCTACTTTTGATTGAAAATTTACAAGAACATTAACAGGTTAATATGGATAGATACCAACAACAGTTTGGTATGTAACATGACGTGTCATTTGTTTCACACATCTGGGTTTTAAACTAAGCTGAGGCCTCTATCTTATATTGGTAAGTTGTTAGAAAACTATTTGTAGGTGTTTGCATTTAAAACGAAATAAAATAAAGGTACCATTAAATTGGTACTAGTTATTAACATTTTGAAATGAAACTCTTTTGTCTCTATTGGAATCCTACTTATACGTGATATACTCGTCAATGTGAAAGTTAGGATGAATTGATGTCATCATGTCATAACGATGCGACTGAAAGCATCTTTATAATATAATAATATAATATAATATTCTACCACATTTACACAGCGCATCTAGTCCCAAAGTAAGCAATTATATTTGCTTGTGTTATGGGTACTAAACAACTGATACACTACTTAAATACATTTTTTTTTTGTAAATACATACATATTATAGATAAATTACACCCAGACACAGAACAAACCTTTATGCTCATCACACAAAGATTTGTCCTGAGTGGGGATCGAACCCACGACCTCCGGTTTAGCAGTCAGGGTCACTAACCACTAGACCAACAGGCCAGTCGAATAAGAAATATGAAACTTAGCACACAGATAGATAATAGTCTAAAGTAGCCATTATCAATATATCGATGGGAATAGCATTTTAGCAATTATCGACATACTATGCGAGTAGAGTGTAGTGGCGGTAGTGGATGAATAAATCAGCTGTTAAAGACATTCTAATTTAATTATTACGTCCATACGTGCTACCATTGTTGATCTCCCTACAAAACATTCCAGAATCGCTAACCGTTTCCAAAATCAATGGCCTTTACGACCCGGGGGGCTTACTCGTACTATGAATTTTGACATTCGAATGTTCGCTATTGATGTCGCTGTCTAATGTTTGAAAGTGACAGCGACCATTATCAAAATTTCCTTACACTTGACAGCGACATCAAAACCGAATATTCGAATGTCGAAATTCATACTAAGCCCCCCAGTACATACATAATTATGAAGGTAACTTTCTAGTTACAATGTAGTCGGGCGCAATGATCCCCTACAACTAGCAGGATGTCGCGGTCGCCACCCGCAGCATCCCGTCGTAAACTTACTTTCTACAAACATTACTTGCATATACATACACACTAACTTGCGACACCTACAGGCTAATACAGCAGCTATGTTGCTATCATACATAAGTCTAACTTTCTTCCGTCAATTTGGTCGTGTGTTCAATGGGCAAACAGATCTCGATATACCTTTTTAATATAGCCCATAACCTCCGACTATTCTTATGGACAACATAAATGCAAATACATTTTCGCTTTATTTTATTAGTAGGATCTATTGGGCGATTAAAGTCGATTTTGATTTCTTACCAGTTCTTCTCATATCTCTAAGCTGACAATGTAGAGAAAAGAAGTTTTAATTAGGCCCGAATTTACCAGTAGTAGTTGAAAATACAGTAAGTACTTAGTTAAAAAGTGTCTCATAGCCTATCTGAAATTAAAGTGACAGATTTTTGATACATTATTTCTCATAACAAATCTGATACTAAAATTTTGGATAAATAATTTATCAGCACGTCTATAAACTTCTGTATAGTGTCGTATGTAATGTTGTCGTAATCAAAAGATACAAGTACCCCCTACATGTTGTCAACAATTATGATCATAAGTTACACATTGTTTAATACTGTTAGGTACTTAGTCTGGACGACTTCCAGACGCTCTAACTTAACACAACAAACAAACACACATCCCACCGTGCAGTATTTGTTATTGTTTATCGTTCGTCTTATAATAACGTAAAGAACGATTTATATCATAAATATGACTTTCCTGCATCCTGTACTCATACAATATACAATTGAATTTAACATATTTGTGTGTGTGTAATGTTTTTAATTATTTTAACATCGTATTATTTAACGCCATGCTTGCATACAAAAGTTTCATGTATTCAATTTATTGACACTTAAAAGATAATGTGCTTTAATACATTAAAGATAGGAACTAAGAGCAAAAAGCTCATACTAATGATTTGAAAAAAGCTCATACTAATGAATTGAAAAAAATTTGTATATGTATGTTTATGTAAGTCTATTTAATATATATATAGCATAGTGGTATTCGTACCACAATAATATAATAATCCTTTCCTCTACTTTTCGTTCTATTTTACTTTCATCCTCTTTATTTCTCTCTTTAGTTGTACACTTCATTAATGCTCTCTTCTTTACGCTTATCTCCTCTACACTCTAAGTTTTGCTGTAAGAAAACTCAATTCTGAGTTAAGCTCGCCTTTGTACATGCTTTTTGTATATACTTTAATTGTATTTATTATTTTCTTGTGTGCAATAAAGTGTTAAAACAAACAAAAAAGCTCATACTAATGACTTGAAAAAAACTTGCAAGTTTTTTACTACTTCGGATGATACTTTATTTCTTCGGTCGGCTGTGCTAGACAGCACAGTAATTCTATGTTCATAACGTCTTACCAATCAGACTAAAATAAAAACTCTTTGGCATTGTTAGTAGGATTCCATAGATTAGGGCGCTGCTTATCACCCAGTCGACTGACGGCTGCTTTTATTAGGTAGGTATTGCTTTGATTTGTTTTATCGTTTATGATTTTAGAACAAAGAATGTTGGAATTTGTAAATAATAAATTCAACATTACTTTACTGGTGTATTTCCATCTAACATACCCCAAAAACATTGTTTTATTTCTCATCAAAGTTTTAACTCATTGTCTGTAATACCATCACAAACTTATTTCCCTTCAAAATACCAAACTCTGTACAAAATATTCAACCATGAATATTTTCACACAAAACTTGGGCATCGTTCCGACTCCCGCTATCGCGACCAACAGTACACCTAATGAACTCTTCATTTGCTCAATAGATGGCGCTAGAAGCAGCAACGCCGGCTGCGCGAAATAATTAATTAATTTCTCAAGATAATCTAACTCAGATTTGAGTTTGGTAATTTACATTTTGGGGCTTTGGGGATTAGTAGTATAAATATAAACGAACAGTATTTTGTATTAAGTGGATGGCCACAGCTGAACAAAGTTCCCTCCCTTCCCCGGCTGTGGTACAACCACACCCCTCTATTACACGTTTATTTATTTTGCTGAGTACCTATCTACTTCAAAATAACTCCCTATTTAAGTTATAAAAGTAAATATATTTAGGCCATCTTGGCGATAATATAATAAGTAATAGTAGACACTTGCTATTGACATTGTAGCTATTGTACATACCTCATCATTATCTACAGCAACCTATTAAATTCCCACTGCTGGGCTCGGATCTCTTCTCTTTAGAGAGCTGAGAGAGGCCATACACACTGGCCTAGGTTGGTGGATCAGCTTCTAAAGCAGGCAAGTATGAGGGTTTCGTCACGATTTTTTCCTTCACCGGTATATAAATTCCATAAACTGAAATTCACATCGGTACTACCGACCGGAATCGAACTAATACCGCATGATTAGCAAGCCGATCAGTTATCCATTTGTATTTTTCCATTACTTGTTTAGCATTTAGGTATATAAAATGTCTACATAATAATAAATCATAATGAGTTTCTGACTAATACACTTCATTTTTTTTTAATTTTTGATTTGAACATGTACATACTCGCATGTTCACAATACCTATAGGCTTATCTTATTTCTAAGGAGCTAAGTGTACACCCATAAATGTTTTTGTTGGCTATCTTATTAAAACCATACTTACATATTTAGTAGCGAACATACATTTATATTAATCGCATTTCCAATTACAAATCAATTTATGTAAAAGTTTACGAACACCCTTTTTGCCATTTTGATTTTAATTAAGTCTGATGGAGTTATAGACAGAATAGACCTAAAATAACGATGCTATATCTAATTAATAGAAGGGTCATCCAGAGGGCTGATCAACAAACTTCTAAGTGGGTATTGATGGGGTTACGAGTTCTGAGCCAGCGATCCACTCGTCCCCGCGCGCCGATAGAGGGCGTCATCCAGTTTCTATTATTGTTATAAACTTTGTATGTGATGTGATGAATATTATCATGTTAATAATGGAAAAGTTTCCTATTGTTGGTTTGGGACAATTACGACAACATTCTCGTACGAAGTATTATATAAGTTTAATATATTTTGACAGAAGATTGGGTGAAATGCTCTGCTTGGAATATAATATATGTTGAATGTAACAGAAATGATCTATAAAATACCTATATGAAAACTACTGTCCGACTTCACCCCAGTGGATCTTTGTTTGGCCATTACTGAGCTGCTATTGGTTGTAGCGTGATCTTATATAGCCTATAACCTTCCTCGATGAATAGGCTATCCAATACAAAAATAATTTTTCAATTCGGCTCATTCCTAAAATTAGCGTTTTCAACCAAACAAGCAAACTCTTCAGCTTTTTACTAAGATTGTGTTCCACCTGATAATACACATTAAACTCTACCAATCGTCATGATTAATGACAAAGATGCAGATATACGACAGGTAATCCTCTACTATAGCTGGCGTCACAGAACAGAGATAGGTTTTTCTTTCATTATTCTGTAATTGTGGCTGACGTAATGCGGGTGTTATGTTACGCATCTCTGCCTATCTCTTCAGAGAAAAAAAACTATCGATATATTTATGTAAATAAACTAGTTACATGATACAAGTGAGGTCAGATCTGCCGCTAAAAAAACTCATACCCATATCTAGTTTTATTGTACCCGACAAAAACGTGTTTCGCATTTTGTCAATTAAAAATAGTAAAATTTTAATGTAGTTTTATTGTCTCACGCACAGCAACAGCAACAGCGTTGATTTATAAAACCTCAGAGTTACCATAATACGAAATATAAACAATTAGATGCCATTATAATTTTATCATTAGCAATAAATCCAGTGTGTATGTACTTACTTTAACATAATTTATTTGTTGTTAGGTGGAACCAGGAAGCGCGACCTTGGCTTATTTGCGAAAAATATTATTTACTAACGATTCCCATTTAAAATACAGCTTTGTTAATATATCATTAGGTACAAATTTGCATAAAGAGACGACACAGATGATTGGATACGGGAAAACAGGCGTTATTCAAACGTATTTAAGAATAGAATTAGATTTTTTTAATTTTTACAATGGCTAGCACGTGTTTGGAGTTACAAAGCTTACAGACATCTAGATATCTTAAAAAGGACTTTATAACATGGTCATAGAGGTTGTTATTTTGGAAAATGTAACATTGTGGTGTGGTATTTACTGTGGTGTTCAAGGGCAAGCGATATAGGAGCGCTCCACATACACATGTGATGTAATGTCAGTGTTATGGTACCACAAGTACATGTATTGTCATTATCTGTTATTTAATGCACCATTACGCGTGAGTGCCATGCTGATACTGATACCTGGGGACTCAATGATCCGTGACACGTTTATACTTCACTACCAACTTGTTTTGGAATTGTTATGACTAGGTTTTTTGTTTGTATCGATAAGAGTGCTACGTTTACTGGAGTACTATTTAAATTAGTTGATAAAAGACCTAAAAATAGCGAGCATTACAGCGAAATTTTGTAAAGAGTTTAGCGTAGGAATTCTCTAAGGTGTGGTGTAATATACTAATAGATTAATAGTATATATAATTACTACATGGTGTTCCCATAAAGAGACCCGGAATATAGTGTAGTGTATGTGTAATCTTTAATGTCTTAAAATAGTCAGGCATTAATAATAAGTGACGTCTAGTGATAACACCACCCATCTTTATTACCCTTGTAATGCATGAAAAGACTGATGAATGTTGAAGAAGCCAAAGATGTACCTATGTCAGAATCGTAGCAAGTGGAAGGAAATGGTCTCTGCCTACCCCTCTGTTGGGAAAAAGGCGTGATCTATATGTATGTATGTATGTATGTATAAGTAGACACATCGAGTATTTCTCAACACCGCAACTTTATCAACTAAAATTATATAATCACGCCTTTTCCCTCGAAGGGGTAGCCATAGGAGTATCACGTCCACATTGAAAGGCAGTTATTAACAATACATTTATTTTATAATTCAGGTAGTGTTTTTGTTCCTGTATCCTGAGCTGATTGAGGACAAAATAGAAAAATCGTTGTTTGTGCGAGACTTTGTCTTTTGAGCTGCCAGCACAGCTAAGTCAGCAGCCGCTTACCTGCGTATCTGACATAGTTAAGAATGGCTAGCAATTGACTACTACCATTAAAAATAAAACACCCATTTACTACATACCTAGTCGCTATCGATACAGCTTACTCGACTATGTGCTAATCACAGTAACTCCATATTCAATCAAGAAAACTGTTCTTTAGATAACCTGTTTATTTAGGAAGGCTTAGATATAAAATTTTATGGTACGACTTAAAGTAGTTGAACAGTATCATGAAGCCATGTATATAAATAATATATATAAACATAATTAGTATTAACTTTTGACACATATTATTTTACATGTGTTTACAATAGTTGTATGAGTATTGATATCACAGCTGAGCTCGTGAGGAAACCGCAATAAACATTGTTGTGATTATTTCGTATTAATATTGAAATTATTTGTTATTATCACATGTTTACATTGTTTATAAATATTTAAATATATATGTGCTTGTCGATTTGTTATATATATTGGAGTATGCTCTCTGATTGTGTGTCTAGAGGATCGATAAAAAGGTTTGTCGTAGGGCTCCGGAAACACGGGAGCACGTAGTACATTGCAAAGTTTGTTTATCTATTTGGGAGAAAGATTGTTGGGAGCGGACCATGGTTAACGATCTCGTTGTGTTTCAAGTAGATTGTCAGGATAAACTTGAGGGGTATTTTAATTAACCTAACCCTAGCTGTAGCTACAACGGGCTAAATTAATTCATCATCATCATTATATAATAAGATAATGTTAAAAATCTTTTTGTTACGAATACGAACATGTATTTTAAAGAATCAGTAGAAAGAATTCAACATCAAATTTTTTTATTTAAAATATTCATATTTTGTACGTTATCATAAAACCTTTATATAAGTATTTAGACTGATATCTCTCATAAATCGTTGCGAACGCTTTAATCCAAAAATATCTAATATCTTTGTAGTCAGTTTGTCGTTTGTACATTTATTACCCATAAAACTGGTATGGGACACCGGTGACTGTATTTCCGTGGTGTGTGTGGTCGACTACACACTAGGAAACACACGCGGGTTCGCTTGCAATAAGGTGTTTCACATGAAATGATTTTATGGGGACACCACATACTGTTACAGAAACTGGGTGAACTATGTCAATTCGATTTCATGTTGAACTAAAGTTTGACCTATTTGTTGTTGAAACAGAACACCAGCTAAGTGAAACGACAAAAATTGTTAGAAAAATATGTATATTTTTAGTACGTGGCTGTAGTTTAGAAACACTAATTTTCCTTAAATAGTACAAAAACCTTATTCCTTTTAAATAATAAAATTTCAAATACATTAGTCAAATAAAATTGTTGTGTTTAATGTTTCTGTCGTGCTTTAGCGGACAGAAGTTCCATTTTTTTTATAATTACTAAAGATTCGATTCAAGAGGGTTTATAGAAAATGAAAACGTTATTATTATAATTACCAATAAAACATACTGAATCTGTTTATGAAACTAGATCAAAGTTATATAAAGCCCAATATACGAATATATCGTGCATCTATACACTTTTATATCACCCTCGCTGACAAGTTAGGGTCGTCTTTCCTTAGCCTAGAGGCATAATATAAGGGAACACCTCTTTCCACAGTTGAGGCTCCCTATCACGTATTAAAGGACCACCGAGGGAGTACTAATGAGGAAATCTCTTATGGAACCCACGAGATCGGTTATCTGAGAAAGGCTTTTTCGTTGCCGAAGAAAATGGCGCCTACGTAATGGTAATTATGTAAAACTTTTATTTTGTTCGTATACGTTAACTAATAACATGGTACATACATCTAAAAATAAAAATCAATTGCCGAATGTTTGAACTTGTATTCATTCAGAACGGCTGCACTTTCTTCTATTATTCGTAATACATGATTTAAGATTCGTATGAATGAAAATTTTTGGCAAATCCACGGGGAAGGTCAGTAATTCTAATAGTATTTTATAAATCTCAGTAAAAGGTACCCCCGTAAGCCGTGCCGGGTCCATAGTAATAAATAATTTTACAATATACACAACTACACAAGTAAAAAGAATTGAGCTATTTAACAGCAAAACTCTGAGTAAAATAGGAAAGAACTATAAAACATAAGACTATAAATTATTGAAGTATATAGAAAATGAAACTTATCTGAACGAGGACCTTGTTTTATTTATCAATCATCTAGTATAATAATAATATACCTAGTTAATATCGGAGTTCAATATTCATTTTAGAATCGTGTATAACTAAGTTTAATAACCTAAAATCATACGTCCTTCACATCGGCAAAAGTCAAAAAAAAAAGGTTGAATTTTAACGCATATAACAAATTCTCAAAGAACTATACATGCTCCCAATACCTAAATACAGACATACTGACGAAATGAACGTACCCATCCACGAATAATAAAAACATAGAAAATATACGTCCTCGTAAAAACACTATTTATACATAAATCAGGTGTTTGTGTGTCTGTCAGTTCTAAGCTGTCAGTCAAACACACTACCGCTGTTAAATAGTCACATCAATAGCACATTTGTTACTAATAAACATATATATTTAGTGGCAACTAACGTCTAAAAGTCGTAAAACTAAAAGTGTCGGATGTCTTCATAGATATCTTTATATTCTATCCCTTAATTTCTACCCTAAAATAGTTTTGTGGAATTTAAACTAAGGGTTGTTTGTGAGAATCTGTCTCGGGAGTAACTTTATATTGTTAAAGAATGTTTTTATTTCAAGTTATCAATCTTGTTATGTAACTGTTTTATTGTTTATTTTTAGTTACGACTATCAATTAAACAATGTTGTTGTTTTGAATTTGAAAGAAATGTCTTCAATGTTAGCGCAGAACAATTTGGAATGACAAAATTTATTTTTTATCTGTTCGACTAAGCTCTCTAATGAAAAAGCGATACATGCTACAATATAACAGATATACCATTTTTAATGATAAGTTACGGTATGAATAGCAATTAGTAATTTAGTGTTTAAGACACTCTTTCTTGTGCGTCGTTTCCTGATTCCTAAGGGTCGCGATCTACTCTCATAAGTTTTTCTTGAACAAGACTTTTTCACTTCTTGCAATCATCAAAATGATATGATGACTTAAAAGATTTTATATATCAGAAATATTTCAATAATTTGTCAACGTTCCAGTTATACTATCAAACACTGTCGCAATCGAGAAACATGACCTAATTCCAGCCCGGTCTGAAAACCAGCGCTATAATAGTAACATATTGTAGCATTATGCTGAGACAGGAGCCGTTTTTTGGACTCTTACAAGAATTGTATAATTTAAGATAGAGCCAATACGCAGTACTTTTAGTTATATATAAATCCGTGTTCTGTGTGAGACGGAAGTATACAAATTTTATTTTCTTTCTTTCTTAATTCTTTTAATTAGGTCCTACCATCTTGTGATATGACTATAAACTTGCCGTGGATAATAAATAAGTGTCCTAATTTAAATATTAAATGAACATATCGCCTTTTTTGATTTACTAACAAGTCAGACTAGTCCATACACGTGACTAGAACCACATATGATAGATTAAATCATCATATACGTCAGTAGTATTAGAATAAAAACATTTTAAATAATTCATTATAAAAATAGCTCATGTAACAATTTATGAGCAAATAAAACTGATAACAAGAACATTAGTGCTGTTTTATTTAGAGATACATTATCTAGGAGTATTTGTATAAAAATAAATTGCCAAATGTATGTAGGCTTATCATTGCTATTTGTTTGGCTAATTCTTTATTAGTTGTATTCATAATTGTTTTTTTATGGGAGTTAGGGCTCAGCGGGTAGTTTCCGCTCAAACTGAGCCGGCATTTGTGTTCCTGCTAGTGATGCGTGGTCTCTATAGGCTAAGATAATATATATATATATATATATATATATATATATATATAATATAAAGCGGGCAGTACGCCTGTTTGCCAAAAGGAAAAAAATGTCAGGAGAAGTTTAGCACCCGTACGAAGCCGGGGCGGTTTACTACTTAGTTGTTTATAGTTGTGATGATGGTCGGGAGTCACACCGCGTCTCGTGCCTCTCGTGCCACACATCACGTGTCACGTGTGCACGAACGTCAACGCCACACGATTATGAAAGAGATAGTATTGTCTATGTTTATAGCGACTTTTGACATACTCTTTGCTCCTTGGATAGCCTAGGTTTTGTAAGACTTGTTTGGTATGTACAGGTTATCATGATTATATCTAAGGCATTGCCCCTACAGAACTAATAATATGTGAATATTTTGTGTTGATATTTGGTTTGTTATTGTTTGACGATAATCTTTTATAATTATGACATTATAATCTCAGCATTTTTCTTGTTGCTACATATTTATAATGTCATATCCTACCGTAAATATTTTGTTAGCTTTATTGCTGAAACAAATTGAGCTTGAATTTTCAGAAAGATCTTCAACTAGGGAGTTTGAAAGGGTAGAACTCATCCTGATATTTCATAACAGTTTTGTTAAATGACTACTTCACTGTTGAAGCTTTTTAAGTTGTTTCAAGGAAAACAGCTTGACAGTTAGTATATGCAATAGGAACTTCCACAATAAGTCAAACACTCGAACGTTTCACCCACACATCAGAATACAAACATCTTATAATTAGTTCACAAACTTAAACACGGCGGATAAGACGACAGATTAAAAGTTTAGCTACCGACAATAAGCGGGTAAGTGCGAGGGAGAGGGAGATAGGGAGGCGCCATTTACGCGCTAAGTTGCGCGTGTTCGCGTATCATGCGGCGCCAAATGGGCCGCGACGACTTTACGTTGCGCTGCGGTGTGAGCCACGGACTGCAGCGAACTTTTCCAGTGGTTTTGTTGGGAATTTGCCGAATGCTAATTTAGTGCATGAATCATATATGAAGAGTTTAGTAGATAAATTATGGTAGCCAGTTGAATAATGGGTATTGGACACTGTTATTTAATAAAACAAGTGCGATTGTTGAAAATCAGCAGTAACATAATAAAGCTCGAGATTGAAATTATCACATTATAAGACCTTTTGGTCTTAAAGTTTCTAAATCTAATTTAGTCTTAAAGTTCTAAATCTTATTACCTACCTTGCATTATATAATACAAGGTAATCAGATGTTTACGGTAATTTAATCACAGTTTAGAAAACTATCAGACACATACTAATAAAATATAATAACTATAAAAAAATGTTTGAATTGTTTTTTGTTTTCTATCATTATGGTTGAACGGCATCGAACCTGGTCGTATACACCGATGAGGTTAATTAGAAATGAAGGTACTGGCTTTAGTTGACATGACTGGCCTGTTGGTCTAGTGGTTAGTGACCCTGACTGCTAAGCCGGAGGTCGTGGGTTCGATCCCCACCCAGGACAAATCTTTGTGTGATGAGCATAAAGGTTTGTTCTGTGTCTGGTTGTAATTTATCTATAATATGTATGTATTTACAAAAAAAAAATGTATTTAAGTAGTATATCAGTTGTTTAGTACCCATAACACAAGCAAATATAATTGCTTACTTTGGGACTAGATGGCGCTGTGTAAATGTGGTAGAATATTATAGTATATATTATTATAGTTTAATCGCTCGTCGCTCATCGCTTGTACCGTCTTGTAACACGCTCAGTAAAACTTTCGCCGAATCATAATTTGTAATAAATGCGAGACATTTCTCTAAACACAGCTTTCTTGCGACTTGGAATACACTTGCTACGACTTGCAATGCGTTTTGAATAGACAATTACTTTCTAAACTATTTACAAGTGATCCTGTCTGCTATCATTCCTTCGAGTATGTTAACTATAAGGGTCAACTTCAAAACAATTCTCATGTAAACTTATTTGAGTTCTGGACTATTTGTTTCTATGATAACGTTGTTCATAACTTAATCTACACAAATATATAAAGAGATGATGTTTCTGAGTTTGGATGTGGAGGGTAGGTAATCTTCGAAACTACTTATTGGATTTTCATGAAATTTAACGTAGAGGTAGTGTAAGACTAAAACTTTCTATTAACACACTACCCGGGCGAAGTCGCGGGCGAAAGCTAGTTAATTTATAACAAAAACTATTATGTGTTACTATTGTGATATTACTGTACTACTAAATGTTATTTGTTTTCAAAGAGAACAAAACAAATAAGATGGAATTTATTAAAATAGTGGCAGACACAAATAATATTTGCTTGGCGTTTATTTTATTATAGTGATTGGAAGAAGGTGGAATACTAGCACTACGACAGTTTGGGTACCTTTTTTGACTTTATATGAATTGAAATTTCAAAATTAACTTCCCGTTAGTGAAACATGTTTCTGTTCAGCGCTGCCTCGTAGCTTTTTGGGGTATAAATCCGTCACCTGCCTATTTCTCACATTTATATATATATTTAAAGTTTTTTTAGTTAATCAAACATTAGTCCTATGAGTTAGCAGCCCAACCATCTAATAACTTAATTATTTATTCTCTTATTATTAAATAAAAGTGAGTTAGTTACCGATAGAAAGTTAAAGGAAATAGCTAGTTACTTGTTAGAAAGCCGTGTATAAATGGTTCAACGTTTATAACATTTCCTACATTTAATTGAGACGTATTTCGTTATAGATACGTATCTACTTGTAAGTGTAGAAAGTAAAATGTACTCTAACTATATAAATATGCTACACTTTGGGCACTACTACCCCTAGTGATTAGAAACGGACTTTCTAATACATCGCCTTACAAACTTAGTCTAATTATATATATATATAGTAGTCAGAGAACACATCTATAATAAACAAAAAATAATAATAAATTAAATCAAAATTCTGTTAAAACTCAATAGAAACGGGCCGGGGGTAAAGGAAAACTTGTTATTTTTTTTAAATTTAGTTTTATAGATGTATTGTATACGACGGTTAAAAGTACAGTGTATTATGTAGATTTGTTATCTTTACGCAATTTCATGAAGACTTCGTTGTGTGATGTAAAAAAAGAGACGAGAAGAGAAAAGAGGAGAAGACAGATTTTTTTTTACAAACAATACTGATAGACTTGCAGTATTGATACCTATTATTTTTAAGAGAACGCTTGCACTTAGGAAAAAACCCTCTGCCACGAAGACAACAACCATACAAAATACAACAAAACTCGAAACAAACATCTTTTGAGGGAATCGAACCCACGTCACTCGGCACAACGAAGTTAGGACGAGGCTACTCTTCGCCAGGTGACAATCAAATCTCTGTTGAAGCTAAAACATAAACAGGCTTAACTTATAAAACTTGTTTTTTTTCTTTTTCAGATACAAAATACGGAAAATGTCACCTTTTATAATATTTTCCATTTTACCCGTCGTCGTTCATGGCTAACAGGAAATTAAATTTTGTTCGGTATTGAAGACAGGGGGGACTGATGACGTTCCTTTGAGACTAATTAAAAGTTAGAGGGGTGAAGAACAAAAGCCCAATGTTCTCGGAATTGTATTTTAATTATAGATATGTTAGATAATTACCGAGAAAGTGTTACATCTGCCTTTTAACACGTCGACATCGTTCATTAATTTATATTTATTGGTTGTACTATATCTTGCCGCGGTTTATATTGTGCCTTTTTAACTTCACTAGTCTGCTTGTCGACCAACCAGTTATAGCTAAACTTTAAAGGAATTGTGATGTAATTTGTCATTGAGATAGTCCAAGATCTGAAAAAGGACATAGGCTACTTTTTGGGCATAAATAAAAAAAAAGCAAAGGGCAAAGCTGCTGCGGTCAGATTTTAGTATAATATTATATGTGCGAAAGTCAGGATGGATGGATAGATATTTGTGTCTCCATGAAAAACTAAAAAAATTTGGGTTTTTTCACTTATACTCATGAAAATCTCCAACAAGGGTAATTTGTGAACTTTTCTTTCATAAATCTCTATCTCTGCCTCTCCAAGCTCTTAATTTTGATGGGGATTTTTTATGGATATAGGAAAGTGGTCTATATGAAATTTTGCAAACAAATAGATTATAGTCTGAAACAACACATAGACTACTTTGCCGACATATCACGCAGTTAAAATAGCATGCAAACTCTAGTATATTCCACAAATATTGACAGGAGCACATGTTGACTCATATATAAACATGTACACACACCATAACACACATAGTAACTGAACAACCTTGATCACGCCACGCTACGACGCCATGACACACTCATACACTTAAAAATAAACCAAACTTAATACTGTTTGTTCATTTGTGTTCACAAATAATAAATGGCGAAAATTATTTCGCTACAGCCCATGAATACGAAAATGGAATTTATGCCAAGGTCATTGTTAACCAGTTTTTTTTCATAATTAAAGTTTGATTTTAGTTGACTTCCCGAAGCGTGGTCACGTCTTCTCGTCAGAATGGGTTAGGTTTTTTTAACTTGTTTTAGGGTTCTGTATTGATCAACTATAGACGATGGAGTGGTCAGATCCAAGAGGTAATGACTGAGTACCGGGGCGTATGGAGAAAGGCAGTCTATAACAAGACCGACGAAGAATTAATCATCAGCATTGAAAGAAGGATTTAGGACAAAGAAAAGTAGATCAGCTACTTAATCAAATTAACGCAGAGTCTTTGATATGGACTTACTCAGGATCAGTCGTTGTGAAAGTCTTTTGAGAGACTTTTGTCCAGCAATGGACCTCTACAGACTGGTAATGATAGGAAAAAACTCATATAGAATCACTTTGTCGTCCTTCTGTTTGATTGTAAAGAATATTTTTCTTCAGAATACAATATAAAGATATCAAATGTTATTTCGTATATTTTTCTAAATATCGTTCCGCCTGGCTCTTTATAGAGAGAGAGTAGAGTACGCAGTCTTTAAATATCAATGTGGTTTTTCACTTAGTAGTAGACCGTAACGTATTCATGTGTAAAAGAGAACATTTTTCAACTACAAAGTTTTCTTTGCGACTCAATTCGCTTCAATTAACATATAAAAGTTTATACGGAATCTTCGAGGCGTGAGGAAGGCTCACACTTGTTTTGTGTTTTTACGGCACGACCTTCGTGTTCCTAAACAGGCGCCGGCCCACTTTTGTTAGCTAATTTTCCTGTTTTCGAAGTAACATTGTCATTAATCAGAGTTTAATTATTATGTCAATTCTTAGCGGGAGAGACTGATAGCGTCTTCAAACATTATTTCGTTCATGAAAGGTTTCTTAAATCGCTATGGTAGCAAATAGACGTACGGCCTGCCTGGTGGTAAGTGGTTACTGTAGTCCATGCAATACCAATACCACCTTGAGCGCGTTGCCGACCCTTCTTTTCTGCTTCCTATTGCATAGACCTGAACATAACTGGCTAATTTAAAAAAAGTCACCAACTCTTTCTATAAAATGCACAGCAGTAAGTACCGTCGAAGACTACCATTTAACGATCGTCTCTAAGTACGCTCTATAGTTTCATACGAAATATATAGACTATAATAAGATCATCATCTGGCTTATTATTTTTCTTCATAATTGAAATGAATCGAAAACAAGGACAAAGGAGGTTGACCCCAAATGAATATTTTTGTTTGCCCATAAGAAATCAATATATAAATTCATAGACGTGTCATATCTAAAACTAAAAGGCTTATACGATTAAATCAATGAGATCGAAAGCTGCGAGTGTATAATGATGAATAAGCCGGACACAAGCTTATAACGCGTATTTATTAATCCCATATATTCTGCTATCCCATAACAGGGTTATCAATTAATGTAATCGCTACACCATAACATTTTTCACGAAGCTTGTATTACGTAACGTACCCGATAATATCGTATAGGATTTCCCATACAGTCATTAGGGGTGGTCGTAAAATTCTATTTTGTAATTTGTATAATTTCAGTATGTACGAATAAGGGTGGGCAGGAATCTCTTGCATTAATGCGTGGTGTAATATCCACAGAATTATGTTATTTATATGGTAATATCGAGTAATCGTTTTATTTTTCCACTGTGCGCATGTTATTTGGCTTTTTCATTTGGTGAATGTGAGCAATTTTCTGTTATAGGCCGGTGTGTTTGTAATAAAAAAACATATACCGGATAATCATGTTTGTTTATGGTTTTAATTTGCCCACTGTACCAACAAAGTTTCGTTTTTTTTGCAATGGCAATATTGGATATTTATTTAAAATTCGAAATTTAAAAGTCCGGTTCTTTTTTGTAACTCGTTATTTGTTTATTTCGATTTTTGTTTTATATTTAGATCCGTTTAAGTTAATGTACCGTTAAAATTAAATGATGATGATGATGATTTTACATAATTTCGCGATTTTATAATATAAAATTTAAAAATAAATTTTTGTTTGTTAATTCTTTCAGCAAGGTATTATTGTGTAGTTTTGGATACGAATAGCGTTATTTCTACCTTAATAACTATATTCTGTGAAAGTGACTAGGTAAGTATAATAAACAAGAAAACCCTATACTTACAAAATTTTTTTCATTATGATTTCATACAAGTAACTTGTATACCTATCCAAGTTTTATTTTCAAACTTCGTAGTTTATTAATGAGTAGGAATTAATTAAAGTGAGCCCGAGCTATAAAATGAATATTAAAATTGGTGTTATACCAATATATTTATGTTTGCTTAAATAGAAAATATATTTCTAAAGTAAGTATTATCAAGGAGAATAAATTATGATAACCTTCGTTTTTTTGATGACTCGTTTGCATAATAAATATTATTTTGAAGACGCCATGTTTTTTTAAGCTGCGACTACACGATATAGTCTTCTGTCTATTTAAACTTTCGTGACTGACATAATAACTGACCAACTGTAAAGGCAGTCAACTAAACCCTTCAAACAGCTGTCATAAAAGAGTGATTTAAATACAAATTTAGTATATTTATATTGTGGTTATAAATTTTGTATCTTTTTATCATAATTTTATATCAATTGGTTATGAACTGAACCTGATAATGACTAACAATATTCTCACCACTGACTCATGTCACTTCGTCAGTGTGAACTAAACTTTATATACGTTAGTTTTACGACTCATAGAGCGCTCTTGACATGTTTTATATTTTTATTTTAGACATATTTATGTCTCGTATAGAGCTTTATTTCCTTTTTAATATAGTATTTGTTTTTCAATCTATTTTTATTTCTATGATAGCTGTTAAAGTTCTTAGAAAATGTGATTGTAATAATAATTTAGCTTTATGTAAATACATAATTAAAAATCTTGTTTTTAATAAAATTTGTTAGATAAATACATGAGTCATTTATAGAAAAGAGAAATAAACATGTTAGTAAATACTTTTAGGTATATTGCATCACGTCTTTTGTTCTAGAGGGTGGGCAGAGGTCAAGGTGTATCACACCTTTCACATCCCCTTTCTCCAGTTAACATAACTGTCTGGACTGTGTTATTTATAAACAGTAAGTAATTGACCAATTTTACCAATATTATTACTGATCATGAACATTTCCTACTGAGAAAAGTCAATTAACCCGACCCCTAACAACTGTATTTAACTGACTCCAAATAAAAGTGAGGATATGTATTTGGAGTGGTAGGTATAGTTGGTATGTATTGTAATGAACTATCTTAAATGTAGATATATTTCAATACATAACTTGAACTAAGTGACTGCGTTAAGTGAATCTTGGCCTATAAACATTTTTTTAAATTTAGAAAGTACTAACAAATAAAAGTAAAGGCACTTACTTAATGGGCACTAAATTGTTGTTAATAGGGCCTATATAAAAACTGTGAGCACGGTTCTTCTTATAATTTCGTCTTTTTAACGATTTACTTAATTACATTCCCGAAAATAGGTCGCCGTAATCCCTCGGTACTTTTTAATGTCATAATTTAATTATGTACCCTGATTTAACTCTATAAAAGCACTCGATAGCTCACCTTCTACCCCATCATAAAACACGAAGTGCTATGGGGTATAAACTTTAGAAAATTGACTGAAAACCCCATAAAAGATGGCATAAAATACCCCAAGATTTACGGGCGTTCATTTAATAATGCATTTTACGTAATGTGGCCG
This sequence comes from Laspeyria flexula, assembly GCA_905147015.1. NCBI lineage: Eukaryota > Metazoa > Arthropoda > Insecta > Lepidoptera > Erebidae > Laspeyria > Laspeyria flexula. The sequence goes on along the minus strand of LR989964.1, from coordinate 578,388 downwards.
AACTCGGGGGAAATCTCTGGGTCAAAACTACGGTTTTAATTATAACCTTATATTAACTGTCTTTATAGGCTTTAACAACGTTTTATATTAACCAAGTTTTTATCGTATTTATTATATTCGTATCGCCATGACAGAGTTCTGGAAATCATACGTGAGGCTATGTTTTGCAGTAGCTCAAGCTCAAAAGGGATTGACAGCAAACACAAGGCAATATACTTAATACATTTTATAAAGCAATGTTGCAAATTAAGTCGACAAATAAGCCTTCGTCAATCCTAGGTTCAGCACCAGATTGGACTATTCTAGTGGACACTTATGATAAGCATTATAAAATCCCAGAGGACGTACCTAGTCAATGGGGAGCGAATTTTTTGGATCGAAAGATCGAATACACTTTCATTTCAGGACTTTCGAAACTGATATCAGGCGTTATATTTAAAAATAAACATTTGCCTTAAAAATAATACAGATGGATTGAGAATACTGATCAGTTGATCACCCAGTACTTAATATTTCACATGTCTCACCCAAATATAGCAAATGTTTATAGACGAGGTACTTAGCAATTCAAAACATTAACTTACGCTATGAAGGAATAACAAGTATTGGTGTATTTAGTATGCAGACCACGGAGCCCACTTCATAATGTTCTCGACCAAATATTGCAAATATAGTCGCCACTATGTTTTGTGTCTACTTTCAGTTAATACTTACATCATTAGGTAATAGTACATCGATTGTTTGGTAATCAGTACCACAGTTGACAGAAATACCGTCTTGTTTATCTCATCTCTTCTATACTAATATTATAAAACTTAAACGCTTGTTTGTGTGTGGTTGACTGGTAGCCTTAGTTGGTTCGAATTAAAATTATATTTTTGTGTTGGATAGCCCATTTATCGAAGTATAATTAACATTATGGTCGAACAATAGGAGCTGAGTATTAGCTAAACAAAGATCCTCGGGAGCAAACCCCTGGGGAACAGCTAAGTAGTAGAACACAATTATCCTGTTTGCATGTTAGTCAATAGTATTAGGTGTAGTAGTGGTGTAGTGTAGCTACTAGGTGTTACCCGGGACTTTGCTTCCGACGTTCTTTGTTTGGCCACTGCTCAGCGCCTTGTAGCCGCAGCGTGATCTTATATAGCTTATAGCCTTCCTCGATAACTTTTTTTGATAAAATGTACATATCCAGTGTTGTGTTTTAAAATCAATATACTGTTAACTTAACTATACTGGCCTGTTGGTCTAGTGGTTAGTGACCTTGACTGCTAAGCCGGAGGTCGTGGGTTCGATCCCCACCCAGGAGAAATCTTTGTGTGATGAGCATAAAGGTTTGTTCTGTGTCTGGGTGTAATGTAAAAAATGTATTTAAGTAGTATATCAGTTGTTTAGTACCCATAACACAAGCAAATATAATTGCTTACTTTGGGACTAGATGGCTCTGTGTGAATGTGGTAGAATATTATTATTATACTTATATATAGGGGTTGTGACGTGGCTATCTCGCCTTTCTAACTGTACAGTACAAGATTTCTTTGGAGCGTACTAGCTGTTATACCATAAGCTTTGTTGATACAAACAAAATTATCATAAGTAATCCATTGTTTTTGTTCATACTGCGTTGACCTTACAGTACGGTCTGCATAATAATATTAATTATTAAGTTATTCGCTCGGCCATCTTCGGTAGCGATCAGCCATTAAAGCGTTTGTATTCGGTGCGTGTACGCACGTCATATTGTGTATAAATATTAGATTGAGTCGAGAGCTGGGATTACAAACTTATTGTACGAAACATAATATTATTATTTTCCGAAGGGGTAGGCAGAGGTGCAACACACCCACATATTGCCACAGCTTTTTTAGGTCCCATGTAATAGGGCTATTAGGGTATATTTCATTTCAGTGATGCTGAGAATTTCATTTATTGCCTGACCGGGAATAGAATCCACGAACTTCTCTATGCCATTAATATGCTATCTATTAATTCACCTATTAAAATAATAATTACTTTTAATCAATAATTAGCGCAATCAAATCGAGTGGGACTTAGTAAACTTGATTTCTTTGTATTTTCTTTTTTCTTTGATGCAAGCATCTAAGTGCAGAAAAAGCCCGAAAAACATAACTAGAACAGTTACCATACGCAGCAGCTCTTTTCAATATCACTTTTTGTTTCTTTCCAGTTCTTCTCTAAGCTCCACCCCGTCCGTCTGGTCGTAGGCAAATTTGCTGACACTGTTTTTCGGATAAAGTGTTACATTCTTAACTTGTGACTTTCATTATAGTTACTTTGTAACTTAGATGAATAAACGAAATTTAATTTCATTTCTTCTCTCTTAATCTTTTTACGAAAAATAATTTTCAAAGTGTTTACATCGGTGGTCCCAGCTCCTGCGGTACATTCGCTAGGCCGCTCCCCAACCCAGGCCGCGTACGGTCGCCCGTGTAAACAATAGCGCATCAGTATTCTGCCGATGTACACACCACCTGATCGGTTTATGCAACTGCTTCAGTTGCTCGGGCTGTTGCTACTTGCTCTTGCTCCATTACTATACATATTATAACAGATTTATTTAGGTATTACTGACTAGTAATTGTGTTGTCTCTTTAAAAAACGTGTATCACTGACTATCAAGAAGTCACTTGATACACGTACTTATATTAAAGAGACACAACAACACTGAAGAGCGCAACACAATGTGTTTTGTTCCTACCGGTGTCGCGATGTCTCTGGTGTTGCATGCGTCCATAGGCTCCGGTAACAGCTTACCGTCACTCCTTTTTACCAAAAAAAGACAGTTTTTCCAGAATTTTCAAATTCGTTTCAGTTTTATTAAGTTCTTTTTTTTGACTCGAAAACGTTTTCAGTCAAAAATTGCTAAACTTTTTGTTTCCACTCGATCATCATCAGCCTGTAGTCGTCTACTGGTGGAGGCTTCACCTAACTTTTCCCACAGCAGCTCTGTGCAACCTATAACTAACGATGCCTTCTCACATATATTATTATGATGTCTCAAGTAAGGAAATAACTCCGGAGAAATAAAAATGCAAGGAAGGTTGGACGGTACTGTCTCAATTTGATTACATATCTCTATGAATTGAGATAACAATAAGTTTAGTACGACATAAACTTTGTGCATATCTAAGCATCGATCTAACGCAATCTGTTGATTTTTACGATTCCAACGTGTGGTCTCTGATGAAAGGTTATTTTACTATCCTGGCACAATACCGTATGTGTACAGTCGACCTCGTCATGTTGTGAAATAACCCTGTCGTCATCCGTCTGCAGATGTCCTCTGTTGAACTACATTTGATAACCAGTTATCCTGGGAAGCCTGCATCCATTAGGTACCATTTCTTTTTTTTCTTTTTAAAAGTTTTTTTACGTATCTTAATTATTAATATTACACAATGTGTCCACGTCAGTCCGTGACCACAGTCGGTGACAATAGATCAAAACGTTTGCTTAGCGTCTTGATAGTGTTTCACTGAGAATTGAAAGTAATTGATATAAAAAAAGTAGTTATAGGCAAAGTAAAGGTACTTACAGACCTTCAATTAGTCTAGTTACTCTAATGGACAATATTCGAGGTGATCTGTCTATCTGTGAACGTATATCGTATGACTGGTAGAAATCGTCGACATTTTATATGTGTAAATATAGACAAAGAAATTCTGTTTAAATATACATCTTTTTAACAAAGTCGCTCACAGTGGCAGAAGTTACTAGAGGTCTACGTCCAGCAGTGGACGTCATTGGGCTGATATTATGATGATGATGATGATACATCTTTTTGAGGATGACTGTACTCCTTATTTCTGTAGTTGTGTGGCTGGCCACCTAGTGTGCACTTTCACGCAAAATATTAGTATGCTGAGTGTACTCTGCGCACGCGCGTTAAACCACCGTCGTGTATGGATCACATAAAATCTGAAAGTTGATCTGAGGGGGAGAAATGATCGAAAGAGTTGTTGATCCAAGTTAAACCACTGTCAGAGTCAATTGACAACGTATCTATCAAACAGATTTGCCAAGTTAGACTAATGACATTGGGGATAAGGATCTGTTTGTTTTAAAAAAGTTGACTTCATTACCAAAACATGTGTTGTCTCCAAATGATTGAGGGTATCAAACGCGAAGTACTGCACAGTCTATTATATCTCATGCAATATGGGTGGCCCCATGGGCATGATAGCTACCCTCTGGGTATTGTTGGGTTTCTGCTACTAGTGAGTACTTGGCGAACTTGTATATCTATGTATGTAGTTATTTGCCCTTGCAGCATTGATTTACTGTTTTGTTTACAAAATTGAGTTGCAGTTGTATCTGTAGGACAAAAAACACGATGATTATAGTCAGGGCACTCCCCACCTATTTTAGTTAGGATGAGATCACTAACCAATTTTCCAAGTGTGATATTCCATCCAAATAAACAGCTTAGAAACAAGCAAAAACCTCGAAAACAGGTTTTATTTTCTAAAATTAACATTGACTAATTCTAGTTAGGTAATACGAAACAAGTTGTTATAATAAGATACCTACGTATTCTAAGAAATCTCCACACGTTTCTTGGGACTAATGACATCAGCTGTTGTCAAGAGGAGAGCCGAATAGTGTCGAATACATCCGAAGTTAGCCGAACGTGCGTCGTCGAACAAAGAGGCTGTACAATTAGCGTTGCGCGTGCGCATTAAAGCACACCCACTATTCTTGTGATATAATTACCATAACTCGTTTAATACTCAGTTGGGTTCCATTTATTTATATGCTAGATATTATGTTTATAATATATCCAGGCGCGGTCGCATCTAAAATCTATGATGGGGAGAGTGTCTGACTCTCTCCATCATAGATTATATAGAGTGAAATAAGTTAGGCAAATGAAAGCATATAAGTATATTTTTTTAACTGGCTGTGAAACATAAATCAAAAGGCATGTTCCAATTTTATTAAAGACGTTTGGCTAACAGGATAGAGTCATGACTTGACTCTATCCTGTCTACTGGCATTAGCCAAAAATAACATCTGGTTTAGTAATAAACTGTTATTTTATAAAATTATTACCAGTTGTTATCATGAAAATAGTTGGCATACCTAAATAAATTCATGGTCAACCGAATGTGATAGTGTCACGAGGAATAAATTTCTCTCAGCGCTCAGCAAGAATAAATAATAACCTTTTACGCTTTCAAGAGTTTTGAAACTCTTAAGCTGACAAAAATCAGGCGCAACATTATTGTAGCTCCAAGCAAAGGCTTCGTCCGTTAGTTGTGAGTTTTTAAATTCAGGATTTTCTCACATGGTTTGTTCAATACGTTGTCTTAAAAATAAAAAAGATCCTTGTCTTGTCAACAAGTCAAAATATCGTATCGTGTCAGATATTGGAAACACATACAATACTATTTATAATTTGTTTTGTACAGATCCGATCGTGATCCGAACGTAGTAAATATCGAAAGGTCGTAGGTTCGAGCCCGGCTAGTGAAAGCAGCTGTTGTATGCCGATGATTTTGAACAACGTGTGCCTTTGTACTGTATTATAAGGCCATACTTACAATGGATATCGTTATGTGCATTACATCTCGTTCTTGAAGATTTAATCATATATAATATCAATCTTATACGTAAACAACTTTCTTTTTTATTATATTCTTGATAGTTGAATGACGTAAGTTGAAGTAGTCATCCTATCGCTCATTATATTATGTAGGTACTGTTGTGATGTGGCTTCAAAACTCTTATTATAAGTTCTGGGGGCTTACTCTGAATTTCGACATTCGATTAGTCGGTTTTAATGTTGCTGCCAATTGTTCGAAAGTAACAGCGAGCATGTCTAAATTTCCTTACATTTGAGAGCAACATCAAAACCGACCAATCGAATGTCGAAATTCAGAGTAAGCCCGCTGAGGACCTACTTGGCATTGTGACATTTGAATTGGTCGATTTATATATCAACAATTAACAAGAGTTTATTTAAATTTTCTGACATTTGACAGCATATCACAATGAGAGAAAGATTCTGACTAGGCTCTTTAAAATCACTGTGTCTCTCTTACTAATAATAATAATATAATCAATACAAATATGAATCATAATTTATTTAAATCTGTAATATTAATGTTGACAGAATATTTATATACTTACACAAGTAGTTATTGTATTGCACAAAGTGAATACAAAGTTTTCAGAGCTACCGGCATCTTACTAGAGAGATACTGCTTTGGTACCTAGTACTGTATTTATACTGATTAGAAACGACTTTTTAATTGTAAAGGTTTAAATTTGAATCTCTTTGAACCTGTCCATCTTCGTTAGCAGACTTCTGGTATCGTCATTAAAGTTCCAACCTTGAATATATTTGTCTTCGGTTATCATCATCGTATTAACATAAAAATCTTATTTACGTTATCATAACAGTAAGTTTAAATATAAACTGTATTTTTGTTGATACGACGTCGGCGGACTCTTAACTAATATTTTTTTATAACTAGATTGTTTGTTTTGTATTTTTATCGCATTATTTGATAACTGTTAAATATTGGTGTTTGTTACTTCAATTCCGTGATATCAGGAACTTAAATATTGTGATCTTATATATGTTTACTAGCTGTTTCCCGAGCCTTCGCTCCCATCGTTCATTGTTTGGCTACTACTACACGCCTTCCTCGATGAATTGGCTATTCAACACTAAAAGAAGTTTTCAAATGGGACTTTATGTTTTTAGGCTCACCAGGAGGTAATAGGAATTACATGGGACCCTTTGGGAGGAAAAGTTGTGACGCTATGTATGTATACTTTCTATATCATCGTCTAATCCTCTAAGTCCCTGGTACGTCACGCTCTGTACTTGCTTAACAAGTCATCCATCCTCATTTTAAAGCTTCTCCCAATTGAATTGTCATCAGTTTCAATGAAGTTTTGGCATTTCATCGTCTACCAATTGGTCCCTGTTTAGCCTATTCCATCTTAATTTGCACCTCTTAGAAATACATTTTATGTCGGGTTTTTAAATGTTAACATAAAAAAGAAGCTTGTGTTTTTTTGAATTTTTAAGTCTTAAGTCCCTGTCGTGTGAAGTAACCCTCAATATAAAAGTTGAATTTAGTACTCAACTACCCATTTCACACAGAGCCCACAGTTTTAGTTTACCTGAAATATAAGCTATCTGTTGTTTTGGTAACTAAGGCTCTATTTAACTATTGAACTGGTAGTTAGTTAAGTCTCTGATAGCCTAGGTCTGTCATATTTTTCATACAGATCTTTTACTTGTCTGAAGTTTATCAGACACTTAATTACCAGTACCATAACGGGGATTGAGACATCTCTATAAACAATATTTTGTAGGTCATAAATCTACATATTATTCATAACAAAGTGACCACAGACTATGTTTCTCGAACCATCACAAACATACTTCTCTATAAAACTACAAATTAGAATTCAATGTGCACCTACACAGTATACGTTTTATACATATTAACATATATACTCGTTTGTAGGTATACGTCACAGCCACAAACAACTCTGTTAGCATATATAATGGCCACTTTATTTATATTTTTAGCTCGGACCGGTTTCAATGTTTGTTGGGGAACATTTAATATCGTTTAAGGATACAATAACTATAAATGTCTTTGTATCGAGTTTTTTTTTTTCTATAAGGTATAAGGCAGATGTCTGTCGGTGTTACAAGTTATCGCTAAAGTTCCACATATATTAACACTAATTCGTTCTACTTTTATCAGAACTTATTTTGATTGGAAGTAATGATTTTCCAGCGCAAGAGATTATTTCTTTTTGTAGGAAGCAGAGATTATTAACTTAAATATATATATAGTTTTTTCAAATGAGACTAAGAATCATTCGTTTTACTATTCTAGAAACAGACGGATCTGAAGTACATAATATTCAGACTCACCAACCTGTTGGTATTTTTTCGTAAGTATAGTTTGTAGTTCAGCTCTATACACATACGACTTACATATACACCATGGCGTAGCAGTTAAGTGGCACCGTGCCGAGTGATGTGGGTCGATTCTCAAAACATATATTTTTGTGATTCGTAGATACTTGTCGCGAGTTTGGGTGTACTTTGTGTATGTTAATTGTAAGTTTTTAAAGTTCCCCGCGACACGGGGTTCCTGCGTTGTCTTTCCCATCTGAATCTTTACATATCACAGACCGTCAAAATTGTGCACCATATCAACATTAGTAAGTACGACAGCAATATAAATCTCCGATCGATGTTTCAAAATATTGTTTTACTTTCAATAAAACAAACTTCCGTTACTAAAACCCTTCTAACCCATCAATACGTTTGAATAAGGAAGTTGTACAGACACACAAACGAATAAACAAATATTAGTGAGTGATGGTCGTGGTGCGGTGGCGTTTTCATACATTAGTTGTATTTGTAGACGTAATGCTTCAATTAACGCCAGCACTTACAAAGCATCTCCGCCGGCATGCGGCAGTTAGATGGATAGTAACAGAGGGATTATAAGATTGAGTTATTGGGTACTAAGGTAGTACGTTTTGATGAGTGTCTGGGTGTGTCTCTACAGGGTTGCGCATGCGCATGTGAAGGTCCTGGCGTTGCAAGCGTCTACGGTACAGCTACGGTAACCACCCACTACCAGGCGGGCCGTAAGCGAATAACTTTCACATTAAAACGTGCATATTTTAATAGCGCATAAAAAAGAATTCTCAACACAACAAAAGGATCCTATGCGTATGTATGAACCGGTTCGGTTGGTAGATCAGATTACAATAAGACCAAAAACTATTTAACTTTTTAATATGATTATAAATGCAACAGTGTGTTTGTTTGTTCATCCTTCTTCCGCATCTACAGATCTATACTCATATGACGAGATACTCTGGGACCTGAAGTTCTACTTGCAATCTCAGAAGAGTTTACTTTACTGAGGTCGCTGTAATTTTCAAAAATTTGACAGCGATGTCGACTCAAACTGAGTCCATATCGAGATTCAGTTATCTGGTGAAGAACACAGGCTATTTTTTAATGAAACATCACGTGAAATGGTGGGCAGAACATAGTTCTATTTAAATGAATATTTATTATAATTTATAATTTTTCGTAACAATAAAATAAACAAGCGCATTCTATAGAGTTTATTTTTCTGTTACCGATCACACAAGAACTCGTAGTTCTGAGAACTACTCACAGTTCAAAGTTAGTCAAGTCACACAAGTATAGAGCACCAACTGTTTGAACCACTTTCCAAAAACCACACGCCTCTGCTCATGTTTATTTTGTGGTACAAATTGGGCTGCGTTTACACCGTCACGTAACTTGTAATCAGTATGAATCGCACAAGAAATAAAATTATAGATTCACATGAATTTACAGTTTGTTTTTAATTAATTACCAATTTAATAGAAGTCTCGAAGACCGTCTTCAGGAGCAATTTCACAAATAGGACTAAAAAAAAATCATTCAAAATTTTGGAATTTCTATAATGGTTTATATGGTGTTTTTAAATTTACATACAATAAAGTTTTTATTTCTGTTAATTAAATTAGTGTTAAGTATATTCTCTTTTTTATCATCTTTTTTGTTTCGTTAGATTATTCAAATATTGCATGATAAGTTAATTATTTTCTTAATTCATGCAAATTATTTAATTTGCATTTTTATTTTTAAGATTAGAATAAAAATCGAATAACATTAAATGACTTTTAAGTAATTATGTTAACAAATTTTATTATTCTGTTTGTCATATCAATAAACAATCAGACTGTAAAAAACACATTAATTCACAAACATGCAAAGTATGCAAATGTCAATCCATGGCATACATTTCTATGTAATAACTATATTATAATATATTATTGTAGCTGATAGTTTCTTAATTTATTCATTATGTAAATAAACAATCTTATGTATCTTATATGTTCATACGCAACGAGTCATGAAATAATATTACTTAAATATTTAATTAAATAGTTTTTATACGTTATTTCTTATGCCGATAATAATATTATAAAACATGAATAAATTCAGTAACTATATTCTATTCGTAGCCGTACTTGTTTATTGTAATTTTTATACTTACTTACATATTAATTTATAATCACGAGTCTGTAAATATCTATAAAAAGATAATATATTATTATATAACATGATAATGGACGGTAAGATAGTTGTTTCTTATTTATATGACTTATTTTTGATGATTCGTTCTAGATGAGAACGCTTAGAAACCTAAAAAAAAAACAAAAAACATTATTTTAGAAGTCAGAAGAAAATTTGTTCGAAAATGGATTGTTCGATCATTTACTACGTTTGGGCTCCTTACAAAACTTAACATGACGCTACGGTTTAAATGAGTCCTAGTTAACGGGACACCAGTATTTTCAGCTGCGTTGACGTTAATTGCTTGATTTATTATTATTTATCTATGTAACGCCATTTTATCGACTACACCAGTTTCTTTGAAACCATCGCTTTTTATCTCCGAACTTTCAGTAACGGCTGATGATTTAAATGTTCAACATTAGCATGGTTATTTACTGTTCGTGGTATTCGAGGTCACTATAACACTACGGGAGTACTTAAGGTGATTTTAATCAGATATTAGAAGAAATAAACGAAGAAATTGACTTATTTTGTGTTAAATAAGATTTAACTCGTGGGAATAAAATAAGTTAAATTGTAGGCATGACGATGACATAAAAATGTGTTGATCAGTACTGGCAACACCAAGAAGATCAACCAAAAGATAACGTATAAATATTAAAGAAATATTTTAATAATAATAATATTTTCTCACGTTTTATTTCGGAACTGCAGTAAGTCTATCATAAAACACAATTCCTATGATTTCATTGAAAATTTATGCGGCACTTAGTCATAGAAATGACCATCTATCAATATAAAACCGATTCCTAATTTCGAGCGAAATTTCAGGTTTGGTTTTGTGTATTAGTAGTTGAAAAAACTTATAGAAAATCTTGTCCAGTCTTACCTGTGTCTGAGATCCTCTAAAAAAATCTATCTCTGTTCTGTGCTGGGAACTATATAACAATATTAACATGTGTGATCTGACGACCTCTATACTAGACCGGCTCACGTGAATTATTTCTTTATAACTCCTCCATCTTATTTCTAAATAAATTCGTTGCGGGGTTCGAAATAACAGGTGAAACTTCACCTGCTACCTACTCTTATGTGATAGCGCGGTGTTCGCAAGGTTTCATCATCTTGACTTAGAAGAGTCACAGACTCACAGTTATGAGTGTGTAGGAGGAATGGTTCCGTCTACTAGAGCGGTCAACATCAAACAATACCGAACGTTAATTAACATCTTCATTAGAATAATGATAGGTACTTGCAGTTATTTAATTGTAATTTAATTATTCTATAGTCGTCTTTATTCTAGATTTTTCCACCACTATAGATATCATTTAACGAGATAATAATAATTACTGCTATTTACATAATGCTGATCGCCTGCTATTATGATTGAATCTGTTTTTTTGTTTACTTATTACGCACGAGTATAATGTGCCAATGCCAATGTGTGTGTTTGTAACCAGCGCTGCTTTATTTTTTTTACTATAAATACATGGTTATACGTCGAATTTTCTGTTATGCCTATTTACTTATGTGCTTAAAGTTTACTAATTTAAACAAAAATGTTTTTAACTTAAATATAATCAATGGCAAATAGACGACTAAGCATCAAACTAATTTAGTACGAAGATGCTCATTAAATAACGAACCCTTTTTAAATTATATGTTATTTGGGCATATACATACATACATACATAGCATCACGCCTTTTCCCCGAAGAGGTAGGCAGAGGTGTTTTCATACTCACACTTCGCCAGCTATGTTTGGTCCCATGAAATAGAGGGCGAGCCTATTGTCATCAACCGGGAACATTTGTTTACCAAACTCCGGGAAAATCTCAATACTGGAATTTCATGATAGAAAAAGCCCAATACCATTTTCACCCGACCCGGGAATCGAACCCGGGACCTCTTGCACAGCAGTCGTATACACTTCCCGCTGCGCCACCGCGGCAGTTCAATTCGGGCATATTGTCTAAGTAATTTGTGCCATATATAATTTTAGTTGTCAAATAATGAGACCGTGATAGCACTATCACTACTTGGTCGTACACCAAACCCGAGACCTCCCTATTACGCTTCCGATGCAATCTACAGTAATTATAATAGTTAAAATGTAAACAATGGTGCTATAACAAAGGAAAATTATGGCAATTTAAATAATAGTAATGTCTGTTTATACGGCGTTATAGCGAGCTTAATGAAAAGGGTTTGTCGCGTGACAGACATTATTATGTCAGTCTATGCAAATCAACTTATCGACCTTGGTTTGTTATTTAGGATCTGTTCGCACAATGCCTATATATATGTACTTATGTGTTATTAAACGGGTAAGTGGTCAACGTATTGTACGGGCGCCTTTAACACCAATGACTTCACGTCTACGCTGCCAACCTTTAAAATCCATATTTAGTACTTTTTTGCAGAACTATTTGGCATTATGTTAAGGAAAAGTAAATACCTTATTTATTTGGGTTATGTATACTGTAAGAAAAATAATTTAGACGGTCTCATTAATTTATTTTCAAACATTAGACAAAAATATCAAAGGCGGGAGGCAATCAATTCCGAGTGCCTTGGAATACAAAATTGTATAGAAATCACATAGTTTATTTAGAATATTGGTAACTTTTTAGAGAGACACCGCTATGGACAAAAAAATATGAGACCTACGTAACCTTCAATGAGATTCTAAACGAAAAACCTTCATGCACGTGTAACATCATTACTTGACGTTTCGATGAGTTCAACAAACACGTACAGTTTGCCAACAACCGGTTGCCGCAAATAGTTAGCCATATACGTCCGTGTCCTTGTTTACAGTATAAACATTCATGTTTTTGTATAATTTAACTGGTTGGTTCATGTGACATGTTCTTTATAATTGGTTACTGCTGGATAATTAGATTTTAGAACGTGACGTGGATTTTAATTCTATGATAATGTCCGTTTTGTATATCTCATTTGATTTTATCTTAATTTTATTTCTTAACATCTTCTCGATTGGGCTTAAATCAGGTTGACTAACGACTACCATATTATATGACTACAGGGACATTTTACATGCATTTCATAGCAAGAAGAATCTCGTGAGTGAAATGTCATTATTCTTTGGACTGAATTGACCGAGTGTTATTAATTTAAGTTCGATGAACTGAAATGAAATGAAATCTCGTTTATTCATCTAGGTTACAAGGTAACACTTATGAAAGTCACAATATAAGAATGTAACAGGTTATCCGAAAAGTAGCATCAGCAAATTAGCCTACGACCAGTTCGCTGACGGGTGGAGCTATGAGAAGAACAGACAAGAAAATCACGGCACTCTTTTAAAAAAAAGGATAGTTACAATCTTTTGTAATTTACAATTTGGGTAGCGTGTAAAGTGATGCAGCAGAGCACCACACCGCTAGATTAACGAGTAGAGAGAACAAAAAGTAAAAAGTCAGAAGAACGTAACAAACACGTCGTATCTATCACTGTACCTAACTATACTATTTATAGTCGAAGAAAGGCTAATAATAATGAATAGGCCTTCTCAGCAGACCCTTCAATCAAATCAAAACTCACACTATGGTTACTACAACACAACAGGATTATACTCAAACAGAGTCCCTACTTACCTACTTGCCTATGTCGCTTAAGTAACACGCATTCACATTCACACACATCCACACACACACACACACACACACACACAAAATGCTTTTTCTTTGATTATTTGTATAATAAACTATTATTATACAAAATTAATTAATTACCTATTATTTTTTTTTTTTTTTTCTCTTATTTAGATACCTACCATATTAATGCTAAAATTCATACTAGATCAATCCAGTCTACAGTCTGTGTATTCAGTTGTTTTTGATACTTTTAATGGCTGAACACTGTCTCTCAAGATACAGGTTACCCTAGTTTGAGAGACAGGGTTATTTTATTGTACAGATTCCATGTAAAAAAACAACATCATTGTTAACCTATTTGTTTAATCTGTAACCTTTGGTGAATAAATTATATTATTATTATTATTCAATCTAAGAAGATCCCGGCGTCTATATGATCAATTAAAGTTCTACTGCTAACAACGTCTTATACTAACAAACAATAATACCATCGAATTCAATTGAGGACCTACTCGAAATTGCTACTCTCGATTTAGTCGATTTCATTATCGCTATCACATGTTTGAAAATTAAAATGATTTAAATAAAAGGTATTTTTTCAAACATAAATCGAAATTGCGACTTGGTTGCTTGCCCACGAGTCTAATCTTTTTAGAAAGTTTATTCGGAAAACAGAAAGATTTTATATTATATAAAAAAAAGTTTTCGAATAATTAATTTTAGGTTTCTATTTTTTTACGATCACACTGTTTGTATTAGCACACTTCAACGCACAATCTATCCGTAGCTATTTACTTATCTAAATAATATTTATACTTAATCTAACAATACTTATCTCCGATCTCCCAGTTAATGAAGTACTTAGACATAAAAATTCAATTACATATTCTAATTTAAAAACAACTTTGTTCAAAGCAGAGACTATTTCGAAACACGCACTGTACACATTCAAACACACAAAAGTGTGTGTGTGTGAAACGCAATGTACGGACGTTAGTGCGTTTGTAGTGGTGACACGCACTGCTTCTAAACAAACTGGGTGTTTGTGTGTGTGTGAGTAAAAGTGATTGTGTGTGTATCAGTGCAATGCTCAGCTGTTTTGTTGAATCGGTAGGCCTCGAACAAGGGTCGACGAACTTAACATAGACTAGACATACAGATAGGTCATTATATTAAATAGTTTGGTGCCTAATGTAGGTGTGACTATAATAGGTGTATGTAATGTTCCTTCATTACGCTAGATTTCTTTGTATATATAATTAGAGATTATCACATTTTACGTGTATGCGTATATTTGCGTGTATCTGAGGCGCTGCTCCAGGCTCACAACTTCTGTGTTGAGCCTGTAGTGTCTCATTTTGTGTAATAGTATTAAGTAAACTAACATAGCATTAAGTTTAATTGTTACTAACAAAACGAGTCATAGTTACTTAAATAAATGATTTTTATTATATTATTATTATTTACAATTATGGTAGCTTTACAATTGTGTTGTAAATAAATAATACATTTTTAAATTATGACAATTTAGAAATATGTATGAGGCAGTTCTAATTTGTTAATTACAACGAAAACATACATAATAAGTAGGTATGTTTGGCTTCTACAATTAAAAAATAAATCGTCTCTCGAAGCTCAATCATTACACATACATTATCTTTTTAAATTATTTAATTATAGGATTTTCATCACTAGATTTTGTAATTTTCGTACAAACGTTTCTTATAAATATAGTCCTTTACTAACTTTTTAGGGCTCGTAGGCATCAAACCTTACATTGTATGGTACATCAGTGCAATATTTAGTCTATGTACCTTAGCAACAGCGTGAGCTAGCGTCGATAGTTGCGCAAGTGGGTTCGATTCCGCTCAAGGCCCGAACTGAACGTAAACAACACATTGTTTATGGCCTGCCCACCTCCTAATGCAGTGGCGCGATGTTTTAACTCAAACAGTTACTGTTTGAGTTATATTTGGTTGAGATTTGTCAGTTAAGTTTATCATATGATTATGTAAATCTTTACAACTGCCTTGGTGCCGCAGCAGTTTGTAAACTGCTACGCGGGTTCGTTTCCCGGGTCACTAAAAACAATGTTGGGCTTTTTTTTTTGGTTTATTTAAATTGTTATATCAACTTGGAGTCTGAATTTGTGTCCAGTTAACATCCCTGTTAGATGGGATCTAACATAGGTGACGAAATATGATTGTAATACATCTCTGCCTACCTTATCGGCTATAAGATGCACTAAATTTATGTTTTTTTTTATTCTGTTGAAGTCGTGTGAGTTTCTATTCAGGCACTATTTCATTTCACATATACAGATAAAACTTTTTGGTTGTTGAAATTTTAGTTTTTATTTATTTACTTCATATAAAATATTGTACAAGTAGAATCTAATCCGGAACCTCTTACTCCCTCTCGTTGCGGCACTGAGGCATTCTAAATAAAATAAATGACATACTAAACTCATCAGTTTTCCTCTTAATGCCAGTAGTTTGTTTGTCTGTCGATTGGCATTTTTTATTAGTCTTACTAAGCAGGCTAGTGTTTTGTTTCTTGTATTAAATGATTGCTAGGTTTTCTTTTTAGTTTTTATGTGACACTTCTACTACCACAAACTAGACTAATAAATATATTAATAACTATTTATGATTTTTCTTATAAAACTAAAACGTTTGAATGTTTGTTTGAAAGCTTAAACCTGAGAACTTCTAAGGCCTACCAGAATCTGGAAACATTTTTCAAAAATTATTTCAATCAGTAAGGAGCAGAGCAGTAACGTTGATAGCGAGAGAAACTGACGCGCACAACTAGTCTAAAAATATATGACCGAACACATTTTAATTAAAACTCTTCCTCAATAAATTAACAACGAAGTTAGTGTCCATACTATTGACATACTAGTGGGTTATTTCGGCCACATCGAAAGCAATATCAATATCGGTTAATAGCCAATATTGACGATAAAATACACCCTTTTATGACCGAATGATGACTGGTTGCGATGGTTGCCGCGGTTTATAACCAATAACGTTATGGTTATTCGGTGACAGTTATATCATTCTGATGCGTGTTTCTTGACAATTAAATTTTATATTTCTCGAGCAAACGTGGTAAGGAAAATGGGAAAAGTCTTTTGGTTTTCAGAGCGTGATGGGGGAAAAAGACGAGTTGACAGCTAGGCGCTTTTTTTTTCACTTTCCAAATTTACCGTTTAACCTACAGAGAGATAAATTTTGACATGGGTACTTTATTTCGATCTTGATTTTTCATAGAATTTAAATAACATTTTGTGCTTGTTGGGAGACAACCTAACCGATAGTCGACCTTTACTATTCTGTTATAATAATTTATACCTAAATCACCTAATATCTTCTTTAATCGTTGTCACTAATCATATAGTTTTCTGACTAGTTTTTCATCCTATATACATTATTTACTGTTTTACTCTTCAAATCATTTCTTATCACATCGAAGAAACAAATTTCTACTAAAGGCTATAAGCGTAGCTTAATAATTTGAGTTATCGGTCGTTTCGCCCGCCAGTCTTTCGCCCGAGCGGGCGAAACGACCAAGTCCATATTTTTATAATTTTTGTCGGGCGAATCGCCCGATGAAATTTTTATTGCTTTTCATGTACAGACAGCATCAAAAAAAAGATTGCGTATTAATACGTAAATAAAACAAAAATCCAAATGTTTCATATTATTTCTAACTAGACTTTCTAACTTGCTGTCATTACTTGGTGTCTAAATTGTAATTAAAATTCCGTCGGGCGAAACGCCTGATCAAATATTATAAAAATTTGGTCTTGGTCGTTTCGCCCGCTCGGGCGAAACGACTGATAACTCAAATAAAATATTATACTTATAATATATACTGATGCATTACAGCATTACACATAAATAAATTAGTGCAAGTTATCGGTACATGGAATTTTATATTTTTTAATAGGTCTCATGCGGCGGCGGCAGGCCGCGCTGTATCGCGCCGTATCGCGACAAAGCGCGACTTTTCACCTCTAGCGGCGCGATAACGCGTTAACGTAACGTTTTCAATGTTAATTACGTGTTATTTTTATTTATGTTTCCTGTATGCAGTTGTAGGTCAATAGTAATATATCAGCCGGTCAGTAGTACCTTGTCAGTACTACAATGTATAATTAGCAAAATAGGTAAAAAGAGTAGAAACTGAAAATCTTACGGCTTAAAAACGCCTAAAAACCTTCCTTATGAATCTATTGGTGAAAACCGAACCAATACGAACATACAAATGGAAGCGAGGTTTTGAGTTAATTGTGTGAAAAACAATGCTTTTTCACTATGTTCATACATGTATTCAGTCATTATACACGCACTTAAGCAACAAATAAGGTCTCATTAACAGATTAAAGATGATATCAAATACCTTTAACTATGTTTTTAATTTAGTGTACCTGCCTACATTAATTTTATCCTCTACATTAACTTATGATAAACTGGCAGACAAATTAAATGCTGGATATAAAAAAACAGAGTTAAATAAATAAATAAAAAACGTAATATTTGAGATATATAAAGTATAAGCACTTCATAAGGTAGTTGGGAGGCAGTTTGATACGGAATGTCGTGACAAAGGCTTTTTATGTCGCCCCGGCCCCATGAATCATGGTGGCAACGTTTTAATTTCCATCGTGAGCCTACACCGGCACGGAAGCTTTGTTTTTTCACGATATTTAGTTACTACGTAGATACTTGCTTGAATTATTATTGCTAAGGCTTTATACGACAAGGTCATGGGGGATTTAAATGTACGAATTACTGACAGGAATGGCGCATTGGCGTATCGGTGTAACTCTTTACAAACTGATGTGATTGATATCGCAAAAGTGATCACTCGATCATCATCGATTGTGATTTTTTTCTTAGTAGTCTTTTCAATCAGTCAATTTTAATTGCAGTCCACTGCTGGACATATGCCGCATCCAATTCGTCCCAGCGAACTTATTCACGTCGTCGTCGGTTCATCTAGCTGACAGTCTTCTTACTTTACGCTTGCCTAGTAGTCGATTATTCTTCTTTTTAGTCATTACTCTTTTGCCCGACGGGCGTGGTCACCATGTAGTATAGACTTATAAGGTGGGGCAATATGATGCACCTTTTGGTGTTTCGCTATCACGGTTAATTAATAATTAATAATGCATCATAGTCTGTTTAGCAGACATTATGTTATAGCTTGTATCAACACTTTGTTTCGATCGCTAAACACAAAAGATTTGAGTCAGTTAATTGTGTTGACAAAATACTTGTTGTAATGACGGCGTTGTATCAAATAATATAATCATTCAAACTAGAAAGAAAGCCGAAAAATTACTTGCTTTTCTTTATATTTTTTTTAAATTTGTGACATAACAAAAACAATTTTGCGGTTCGTTACTTAGTGCGGTCATGATCTTTTAATAACATTATGGTCGCCATTGACGAAGGGACTTGTATTAGAATTCCTAATTTCGCTAATAGCAACCATTGACGTAGATAGATACATCTATTTTCGTCACAGGTAAACAAGTATTAGGTTTATTCGCTCCAGGTGAGTATCGCGCGAAGGGCTCATTTATTTATAGTTAGAACGGCTTGTATTACAAATTGAAGTACTCTTAGTTATATTGTTGTTGTTAACTTACAAAGGTTAGCGATGACGTAATGGATGTGCTTTTGTACTACGTTAGTTACTCGTGCGTATCTAACTGTGTTTAGAATTGTACGTTCAGCCGAGGTATGGCCGTACTTCACCAAAGCACGGACGTGACAGAGTATCTACTTTTGTAAACGGGTCTTTCGTCGATTCGTACCACGAGCTGTTCGCCCCACGCTATTAATCGGGTATTATTATTCTTTATATAGTCGCCGTTTCATACAAGTGAACAATGAAACAGGGAATGAAATGACGAAAGACCCTTACAAACAATCATTAGACACGAGTGACGTGTGGATTATAAGAGATTACAGACCTTACATAGCATCACGCTTTTTTCTTCAAGAGTTAGGCAGAGGTGTAAGACACCTACATTACGCAAGCTCTGTTTGGTCCTATGTTTATTACATTACGGGTCGAGCTTATTGCCGTTAGTTGGACACATTTCCAGAATCACAGCTGATTCGGAATATTTCAAGACAGAAAAATACGATTTTAGCTCGCCTAGAGTCGAACCCTGTACCTCTTCCTCAGCAGTCATACACACTTCCGGTGCCCCACCGAGGCTGGATTAAAGTTGACGTAATTATTGGGTTCCTTTGAAGCCAGACATTAAAAAAATTATTAAATTAAAGAAATACTTAATTAGCTTAGCTATAACAAACTATTGCTTTTTATTTGACAACGAAATGAATTCATGTTCAAACCTCAAAATTAAAACAAAATTTGCTCTTTTCGTCTTGATCTACTAAAGATACAATAATTAGAAGTCCAAATCCAAATTAATCACTCACAACTACACGTGGAACTTTTTAAAGCAACATTCAAAGTAGCCGGGCTACTTGTACGGTAACGTTAACGTCAACTGATTGGTAATTTACACTGCTAACAACACTTTACTGCGAAGCCAACGTGATTCAGTCCTTAATTTTATAGAAATACAGTAGAAATTTGCTTGTTAGTTAATTAGTAAACAAATGTTCAAAAAAAAATAATAAGGGTAAGGATTTGATAGTAAGCGAAGCGACGAACAAAGAAGATTGTTAAAATATCTGTCAAGAAGTTGTAGAGTGTGCCTAAAAAAGTAGACGGGTATATAATTATATACATTCCAACAATATTACATATAGACCACGCCAATTTTCCAACAGAGGGGTAGGCAGAGACTATTTCCTTCCACTTGCTACGCGTCTGATATACATATTTGGCTTCTTCAACATTCATAGTCAGTATACTTAGAATTTTTTTATACCACTATGGTGACAAATATAATTTCGACCCGCCTGATGTCAAGGGAAGCCTGCAGCACCAGGATAGCATGCACGTTGCCAACCCTTTAAAACCTCCTCCCTCCATACCACTACTCCGCAGCTACCAGCAGAAACATGCACAATGTTTTTATGGCCGTGGTCTTTCGTAGGACAGAGGTAACCTCGCTCCGCTCATCAGAGTCGCTACCTTTGACTGCCCTAGGGAAACACGTATAGATACATAGATAATATAAAAAAGATAATGTTGTCAGATACACACGTGAAAGTTTCGGCAGGGGGGAGAGAGGGGCAGATCGTACGATAAGTGTGAACAACGCCGTTGTTGATAACGTTACTCTTTGCACCTTTATATTGATTTTTTTTATTCGCCTCTTTGTTACCAAGTGGGGACTTTGTCTATTTTTCGATAAAGGTACATACTTACTGATTACTGCTATGGGCTCGTCCCCTATTAAATAAAAAGTAATAACAATAGTAATCTATTATTAATGTCTCACTGCTGGGCAAGGACCCCCTCTCATCTATCTAGAGAGCTGAGAGGGTCTAGGCCATAATCCATTATACGTTATCACGTCAACGTCACGTGCTCAGCATATCCGTTTGGGGAAAATGGCCTGACATAGTGTCTTGCCATATATATATTTATGTATAAGATCTTATAATAGAGATTTAAGCAACAAAATTGTTGTTACTTGTCTTCATTTTCCTTACATAATATCTTTTTTATGATTCTCAATTGAAAATAAAAATAGAAAAAAGGTTCAAAATAATGTCGAAGTTCAACAAATCGGCCACCATAATAAAAATAGGACATGTGATGTGGAATGAAAAGCTCTATAAATAGTTATTATAATACTGTACGCACGTGACCTGACGACCTTATTCCTGTATAATAATAAAAATAGAGATATTGAAAATAGTCCATTATTTATAGAGTACGGGCACATGAATATATGCATCCGTGATAATTTTATAACAAAGGTCAAATTTTTACATTGAACGTTAAATATACTGGGAGGATCAAAATGTACTGCAAAAAAAAACAACAACAAAATATAGCATCAGAGTTTATTCCCAAAGGCCTTCGAAAAAAAGCTGTGAAAAGGCATACATCACACTAACACTTTGTTATTTTGAAATAGAATAAAATGGTAATGAAATTTTGTTTGCATTCATATCCCATCCAATCCAATCCATGTCCCAATATATTTATATATTATATAAATGATGAGATAATTCCAAGAGACGTTGTTTCTTTTTATTCGAGACATTTAAATAAAATTAGCTGATGCATGATTATCAGTCTAAATGCCTTACAGCTATGTGGGTATACTCAAAACTATGGCCCTAAATATGAAACACTACAATAAAAAATACGCATTTTAATAAAAACAAACCACTACCTTCATTCGTAAACAACAGTGTTTTCTCCACCTAGTATATGAAAAAAAAACATGTTATGAAAAATGTTAGTCTATTAAAGTTTCTTGGGTTAATAAATAATGTAGATTTATGGTGATAGGTGGCGCTACTGTGCCAGTGGAAAAGTTTCCTTCACAAATATTTGATGGACTGGCTCCAACAGTTAGTGTAACTAATTATAGTAAATAAGTATTGAACAGCTGTGTGGAAAAATGTCTTCCCATTACTAAATGTTTCATAACTAAAGTTATGAAGGAGTTCCGAACTTATCACTTATTCATTGACGAAAAAAGCGACTAAGTTCCTTCATTTTTCTAGAATAGTTAAATGACAAGCTATCATTAAATTAATATAAATAAAAAAATAATTACCGAATTTATTTCAGATTGAAAAATTTTTTTTCGTAAATCTCAAAAGTCCCGCTTCGCAAACGCACCTTTTGTAGTCGAGGCTGGTCACCACTAAGATGTATATATAGTAAAAATATTAATAATATGATTAATAATAATGTGTGTGTATGTTCGTATGAGAAGAAACACTTTAATTAAAAGGCAGTGCCACAAAAGCTGCTCAGGTTGTATCTTCTTTTTCTTTAATACTAAAATGACAACGCCCAAACTAGAAATCAAGCCCTGTATCTAATACATTGAATAAACACAAAGTAATCTATTCGAAATAAATCTTCGAATCACAAGAATATTTGTCTCGTGTGGGAATCGAACCCAGGTCACTAGATGCGGCGATGTCAGTATCGAAGCGACCACCTTAACCGCTGGAGCGTCTGAACCAGCGGCATGGCTCGCGTTTGAAGTAATAGGTACAATTCTTAGTATAGTGGGAAAGTATGTTATGTCCTTTCAAGTTTACTCCATATCAAATTTCATCAAAAGCGGTTTAGTGATTTAGCCGTGAAAGCGAAAGTAGCAGATAGTTACTTTCGTATTTACTTAAAATGTTAACTAATTTCTTTAGAAATTCATATTATTCTAGTGCCTTTGTGTGTGAAAACTGATTATATTATAATTATTGGATAGTAATGATAATATCTTTATACCCATAAAGTTATAAATATTAACATTATTATAATTCGTACCTGTTTTAAATTAACAATGTTCGCCTTTTAGAATTAAAATTATACATCTTGTTTTATCGCGGAAGCCATTATCGTAAGAATCATAAATATATTCTTCAAAAGCGTTACCTGTTTCTATAGAAGCTTTAATAAACGGGTTTCTTAATCATTTTTCTTTGACACACATCTTATGAAAACTTTGAATTAATTAACGTCGTTTTGAACCTTATAAAATACATAAACTTCCGCCCGGGGTTTCATCTCCGTTACCCACGTAGGTCAAAACATATATTCGACATAAATTTATTTAGCCTAAAGTATTCGCCACCTCTTTGACTAATCCTGTGATAAATCCATGATTTATTCATTCATTCTGGGTTCGAACTGTACCGATAAAGACCAGAATGTGGTTTTGTTTTATTTAAGTGAAAATGTTATAGATAATTCACAGCAGAAGCACTAAGCTAAAAACATTGTGTCTATCAACACAGGTATTTTTAAGGGAAGGTTTTCCGAGGCTACGGTATGCTACCATTTGATTACGAAATGTAACTATAAGTTAATATTGTGTCAACGTAATTTAAATAAAATACCGTATTTATCTTGATTAATACGGACATAATCCCGTAATGAATTAGTTTTGTAAAATATCACTTTGTTTGTCTTGGCATCGACATCAAAGAGTGTGTATATACCTAAATTTTAGTATGTAATTATTACGAAATAGCACTTAACGTTTAGAAAGACACTACAAAACGAGGATAGAAAGGTTTTGGAAACGAAATATTATGATCTTATGATTCAATACTAATACAAAACTACGAAGGTGTCTTGCAACTATAGCAAATATTATTATGATCGATTCAGCTATTTTCTAAATACTATAGTAAAATATTAGTAGAAATTCGTACTAGATCACATTTCCCGCTGTAGCGGGAGTGTAGAAATGCAGAGGGCTTACCCGGAATCTCGACATTGACTTAGTAGGATTCGATTCAAATCGATATCGCTGTCAAATGTTGGAAAATTTGAATATAGCCGCTGTCATTTTTAGACATTTGACAATGATATCGAATGTGACTACTTGGAACTAAAATGTAATTATGATGTATGTACTGCCACCCATTACGTCGAGAATATATGTAATTATAGGGTATGGTGTTACTGTTATGTTTTAGATTATGTTTTTTGGTTAGTACGTTAAGAAGTTTGACGGTTCAAAAAATAGTTAGCAGGAGGGAAAGAGAAAGACATAGTAATTGGCGCCTTCTTGAAAGTATTGGTAAAAGGGTAGCAAGATGAAAGTGATCTTATGACGCCATCATTAATAATGTGACTAACAAACAGATTGTTTAGCTTTTGATCATTAAGAGTAACTAGATAGGAGCGTTTCGGAAATTTATGGACACATTAACACTGTTTTTTATCTATTTTTACTTTATTTTAACTCAGAATTTGAGATAAGGGACGGCTTTCTGAATCATCCAGATGGTTAACGTAAGGCTGAGACACATTATGTATATTTATTAGTATTGATAATGTTTAAATTATATTTTTTAAAGTATCTCCTATGGAAGGAAAATCTTGTACTTACAAATTTGTAAAAATAAACAGATAATCTTTACCTATATCTACATGAAGCACGAATTCTAGAAGTGGAGACCACGACCCGGTAAGCTTAGAGTAGAACGACTCCAGCTAGATGGACCGCCGATTTGAAAAAGGTCTAGAGAACTAATTGATTACACAAATATTTCTTCAACATTTTTATTAAGTACTCATATTAGGTACAAAGCCAAAAAGAAAAATTATAAATTAAATAAAACATTTTGGCAAAAGAATGGTTATACTTAGCGTCAATAGCGGAATGTGAAAGGTTTTATTTTATCCAGAGTAAAAACACCACCAACAACATCGCATTTTGGATTAGATATAGATGGTAATACATAGATATCATATAAAAATAATACTAGCCATGTATGTATTATATAAACTCATAGTAGCGTTAACAAATAAACCAGCAATACTTAATATTAATATAAATTATTTGTGTATATCCTACACTAAGCCTAAGTTACACTCGTTCGCACAAAATAAAGTCTTTGCGAGAAATTTACGATGGGCCATCAAAGGAATTAGACCAGTTTACGAAGAGCCATGACAAATTCTCATCTTTGTATAACAGTAACGTTATGTTAGTTGTATAAGGGTTGAAGTTATAGTGGTTTGTTTAGATACTTCCGCGTATCAAATACGTTTATTTATAATGTTCCACACATCCAAATAGGCCGAGGTTGGTTTTTGTTTTGAACCACTGCCAGATACTGCATTTTTTTTATTTTCAATTCTTGATAATAGTTCTTTATAGTTAATACTGGTCATATATTATATAAAGCCGTTTTTTATATTTCGTGGTTGAGTTAATTTTGTTATTATTATCATAATTTTCGCGTTATGCGTAATGGGATTTAGATTGTTGTGAATATTTGTTTTATTCATAGTTGTGTTACTTTTGTTGGCTGCTTTATAATTACGAAAATATTTATAAAACTGTAATAAGTAGTTTTATAACTGTATTAATTATTATTATTTTTTAAAAGTAAAACATCGTCCATGTCATTTTAATTTGCGTTGAAATATGGAACAGATTTTAATTTTAAGAAGACAACATCCGCATTTACGTGGAATTTACGGACATACAATTAACAGACACAAAGTACACCCAGACTCTAAAAAAACGAGAAAAAAAAATTGTCTCGTGCGGTGATCGAACCCACATCACTTAGCCCGATCATGTTAGTGGTGAGACGACTACCATAGTCGCTACACTACAGTGACAGAAATAGTTGAGTCATATTAAAGGACTAGATGCTTTCTGGGATTTAACTTTTTTTTTAATTTTTTAAAGTAGGTAATAGGAACATAATATAGGTACCTAATATAAGTATAAAGTAACACTACTTAAATTCATTCTTAATGTTATTGAAGTAAAGGGACAACGTGTCAGCATTTCTATTCATCCCCATACAACACAAGACGTGACTAGGGGAATTAATCACAATGCACCTGGACCTGTGGAACACAGTTAGGTGAACCTTAAATAAAACCATGTACCTATTACTACTAGTACATCAATGTGGATTCAGTGATAATATCCTCCTCACAAAAGGTTGACAGTTGACACCTATACCTAAGAGTAATTATGATTAAGTAACAATTAAAAAAAGTTTTTACATCACCATGGTGGTTAATCTTACGGCCTGCCTGATGGTAATTGGTTACTGTTACCTATAGACGTCTCCAGTACAGCATCATATACGCGTTGGTGACCTTTATAATCCCTCCCCCCATGAGCTCTTTACATCATTAATTACTAGCAGTGACGTAACGGTTGCACCCGTTGCAGGCTACGTCCTGCACGAATGCACCTCTTTTGACCACCTTTTGGATCTCTTTTAATTTCTTTTTAATTTACTTTTAATAATTTAAAATTCAAAATCCTAAATTAATACAAATTCAAATTCGAACCGGGTCTTCGTCGGAGCATCCCTCGAAGACTTGAGGCTCATTACTATTTTAATTTCTAGTGCAGTGCACGATATTCTTACATTTAAATTAATACTATAAGTTTATAAGATCAGTTCTGTGTTTTATTTTGAGAGCCCCACGCCCTTCCCCATATAGCTGGATCTACTACCATACTCTTGCCTAGCGCCCACTGGAGGGGACAGTGGAGACGCTAGACTGGCGCCCAACGTGGGGCCCCTTAAAATAAAACAGAACTGATCTTATAAACTTATAGTATTAATTTAAACAACGATGTTA
The DNA here is from genome assembly GCA_905147015.1 of Laspeyria flexula. NCBI lineage: Eukaryota > Metazoa > Arthropoda > Insecta > Lepidoptera > Erebidae > Laspeyria > Laspeyria flexula. The sequence continues at coordinate 551,395 of LR989964.1, read as the reverse complement.
TTATGGCTACGATAAAACTTCAGTGCTGTCGTCTTATAATACAGCAGCTACATATTATTGTGTGATAGTAAACTACTAAACTAAATGCAAATACGTATTCAAACACGTAAGTAGGTCAAATAGTCCAACAATATTAGTCCAGAAGAAACATTTGCAGATGATCTTAGCATTGTTTGTCATCGATCCCACGAGTGTGTTGCGCTGGCGCCGCAAACGATATCCACTCGAATTATTACAAGGTTGTACTTGTTTGTAGATCTGAACAAACATATATACACACAATACGTACATACACGTTGTATGGTAATGCTAGTTGCCATGGGCAAAGTTTGGGCATAGATTAATAGATGCAGATGTGAATGTTCTATACCTACCCTATATTAGTATCTACCTAAATACCTATCTGAATATTGGATCATTATTCCGAGTAGCCGCGTTAGTTTTATCTGTTACAAAATTTTTATTTCTTGTATTTAATTTGTTATTAAATATTACACAGTGACCAGACCGAAACAAATATTTAAAAATGCAGTAACTACATTGTTTTATATTTTATTGTCATTATATCAGTCGTAGGAGGTCCACTATTGGTTATATAGGGTTCCTCAAGATATCTTTTAAGTAAATTGAAATTTTGACCAAGGACTCTCTCACTCACACTTCGATTTTCGTTTGGTTTCGATTGATTTTGATATCATTGTCAATTGTTTGAATATAACAGCGACAATGATTAAAACATTCACATAATTTGACAGCGATAAATGAATTATGGAGTTTTGAAATTGCGTCCTCTTGTTTTAGATTTATAATATTTTTTGTCATCATTTTTCTATACATTATCATTTACTAATATTCACGTGTATATCTGACCTGTCTGTAACCTACCTGTTCTACATTTGGGTTGAAGGTAACACGCCGAACCGACCTCGTACGAACAAACAAACTTATGCACTCGTTGTGTAATAGTCGCGAGTCGCGAGCGCGTACCCGGCGTTATGTTAGACGCACGTGTGCACGACGCCTTAGAGAACTTGAGCCTAATTTTCACATCATTATGCACCAACTTTAGAGTATACATAATTAAATACAGAAGAACCTTGTTTGTTTGCTTAGTTTTATATAATAAAACTTGTTAAAATAAAAATGAAGGAAGGAAGGCGGAGGATCGAGTGTTATGGCGCGTGTTGGGAGAGGCCTATGTCCAGCAGTGGACTGCAATAGGCTGAGATGATGATGATGATGATGATGAAAATAAAAATGAGCTTTAGTTAGCAAACCCTTTTTACATAGAAAAACTAATTTTATCACTTTATACAATAAATAGGATATTAAATAGGATAGATAATAAATAGGAATATTGACAGAGTTAAATTTTGCTCAGTTTTTTTTCTAAATAAATTAGGCAAATGAATTGTGTTCAGATACAATAGCGTTAGAAATGTATAGAGGAGGTGTATCGGAACATCTCCCTGTAATAAATTATTTGCAAAATCCAACTACATTAACTACACTTGCATACAGTTATTGAGTAGCTAGTTTCTATACGACGAAGGCCCCTCAGAGTAGGGCAACTCGCCTCGCCCTTAAACCTCTCTCAAAAACGACTTTTACATTATCTAATTTAAAATCACGAATATCATAAACATGAATTTTATATAATGTAGCTGAACGAAATGGGCGCCATGTTGAAACAAAAATGATAACAAATTATGCAACATTGCGCTCGTTATGGTGGCCTGTATTGGTCCATGGCCGGCTATGGTATAATTTGAACATATTTCTATAATGTTTATGGCGATTATGACGTTTATGGTGTCTTACGAAACTTGGTCATAATAGATCAGCTATCAAAAGTGTACGTATAATTATGTATTTTTTAAAGACAACGCCCGCACTTTGTTACCATCCAAGTGTCACGGAGAACTTCACAAACATACAATTTAACGCAAAACAAATATCTATGTACCACACAAATATTTTTCTCGTATGGAAATCAAACCCACGTCACTCGGCACGGCGATCTTAGTGTGAGTCGACCACATTAACCACTACGCCACGGTGACTCTCGATCAGGAAACAGATTTCAAAATTTAAATGAACGTCTTCGGGTTATTTATTTGAGAATTAATGCATTTGATAACATTAATAGTATTTAAATTAAAACTTTAACATATGAATTTACATTACACACTTAGCTATCTAATTTAGGTCTAAAATTTCATCTGAAACTTTAACTTCAAAACGTGGTGATGAATACTGCAGAATTTAAGATACAATTTCTGCTTAGAACCACAACTACACAGCTGTTGTTAGATTTACAATGAAATATAACAAACAGTGAGACCATTACAAATGCAAAAGGTAACTTCCCAAAAAAATTACAAAAAAAATAAAAAATAAATAAAAGCTGAGATAATAAATCCATTACTTTAATAATAGCTCTGTTATTAACGCCCTCAGTTCAGCGCGAAATATAATTACATGATTATTATGCATTGTAAGTAATTTACTGAAGCGTTAAACTCATAGAAAACGTATTATAATATATCTCTAGAAGTTCTGCAACATAACATTTAGTAACTAGAAACATAATCTCTTTTCGTATCAAATATTTTGCCCCCGAAAGAGTAGAAGCAGCTACAACAACAATAAAAGAATCTTTCGATCTGATTCCGTAGTTCGCGTTCGACCAAGTAAAATATTATAATACTGGATTGGGACTTCACTCCCGTTGTTCTTTATTTCACCACTGCTAAGCTCCTATTGACCTTGGCGTGATGTTATATAGCCTATAGCCGTCATTAAAAGAATTATAATTTATAAATAAGGACCAGTAGTTCTAGAGATTACCGCGTTCAGCCAAAACCGCCGCGCTGCACCAGACAAACAATTACACCCTCATAGCAACAACGAATACTAGACCATTCTACATACTAGATATAACGATATCTATGGATAAAGTTTTTCTATTTGAAACTAGGAGTTTAATTAAACAGTAGTTTTATATAGGTTTGTAGTATACGAGTACGCTCGTTTGTAGCGATATTCTCATATTATATGTAATTTATTGACTATTTTACACTGATCTGTTTCAAGTAAGTAATATAATGTTTCGCAGGTTTAATTTCAATAATGGCACAGTTTAAGTGATCCCTTTATTTCTTTAAAGTTAGTACATGTGTAACTCATGTGCTAGTTAAGTGGAAGCCACATGGATGGACAAACTGTTATGTTTAAGTGTGCTGTAATATTGGCATATAAAAAAACTCACATTTGAAATTACGCATGCGCATAAAAGCTTTCGTATACGGTTGTTTGACAAATACAAGTGAATGTGTTTACGTCGTTTTCAAATAGTTGCCCCTTACCCTATAGTAGTATAAACTGTGTTATAGGAAACAAATATAGGTGATTACGGCTTATTCTGGTCTGTAGTCGACGATCGGTGATGATTGGTCGGCTATAATAGCGATCATGGTCTACAAGATATGTCTTCATCATAGCCATTTATGAAGGATTAATACGAAAATTGGTGGATTTTATTTACAGTAGCATCAGATCAACCACAATTTTGTTTGCGGTATTAAAAAGTAGGAGCTTGTTGCAACAACGTTTATGACCAAAGCATAGTTGCTTAACAAATAACTCTGTTATCATGTTTGGTGGAATCAACTGATATGGCGGCTTTCTTTGTGATTTAAGTAGCTTGTTTGAAATAAGCCGAGAATGTGAACGTGTAAGGGACAGTCATGTTTGTGTATGTTGCTAAACGTTTGATAACATTAATTGAGTTTATTTTCTAGGCCGTGGGTGAGATAGTGTTTCCAAAAGACGTAGAAATGCAAATAACGGAAGGCGAAATAGTTAAACAAAAAAATAGTTCTTTGTAAGATTTCAGCATTTAGGTTTATTTGGGGGCAAACAAACTTACGGCCCGCCTGATGGTAAGCTGTTACCGTAGCCAATAGGCGCCTGAAACACATGCAACATAACAATGAACTCTGGATTTTTCGCTTCCAATGAACTCTGGATACCTACCATTCACAGCAGGAACACAACACTAATGTTCTTATGGCTGCAGACTGCTCTAGGGGGCGGAGGTAATTCCTAAGACTCAATTTGCGCGGGGGTCACCTACAGATAGACTTCTCGTAGCTTAAAATATTACTTAAGCTTTTTTGACATCCACAGTCTTACAGTTTTCTACTGAACTTAAAGAATTGCCCCAAATTCTCGTAGTAAATGGAGAAAATTCAACGCAAAGTTATAAAAAGTACCTATATATCTAAAAAGAGACGGAACCGATTTATTTCAACTTCCACATTATTTCGAACACGATTACAGATAGACACGGACTTTCTCCTAACTTTTACGATTTTCAACTTTTTCCTTTCACAAACGTATTTTTCCCTGACAAAAACTTTGACATACAAAATAATATTCTATTTATATTTGACTGTCGTTTTATTTCACGAAACAACACGTAGATAGGTTTCCCAATAATAAAATAAATGGTTCTTAAAAGGTTGGCAACACACAGACATTTTAATTAGAATTAAATCTTTTTTAAGTATTATTAGTTGATGTTTAGATTTCAGTAGGTTTAGTGTAAATAATTCGATCTTTTTGTATAATTATGTCCATTGAATATAGTGGTTGCTATTAAATAGATAAGTGACATTGATGACTTTGATTCTACATAAATTATTGTAGTTTTTTAAACCTTTTGGTTGGTTTATTATAAATGTATGAATATATTTAGATCATATTGATACCCAGTAACCCCAAAATTATATAATTATAATTTTCTATATAAATACATACTACTTATTATCTCGGTAACGTTTTACCATCACGGCAGAAATAATTATACGCTGTGGATCTTGTAGAGTGCATAGGTAGGCGAAAAGTTCTCTTTCTTTTAGTTTTTTTTAAATGGTCTAAGATCCCATTAAGGAATATATACCCTCATCTGTTATTTATTAGTGATATGAAATAAATGATAGATAATATTCACATTGCCTTATTGCAAATAAGTTGCCTAGTTAAATCGCGCCCGGATAATATTTTACGTGTGGTATCTATGGATAGGTTTTCAAAAATGATATTGAGGTTTTTAAGTTCTTTTTTTTGAAAGTATCTCCTCCCACACTTTCAAAGTGGTAAAATGTATGCCCCCCCCTCTGTAAATAGCCTTCATTTGATATTTTTTTCGACTAAATAATTGATGAGAGCACTTTATGAAAAAAATAAAAGATATGGACTCCAATCTCATTCCACCATGCTGGAAATATCTCCAATAAAAAACTTTGCGCACGATAATAATATTATCCTGGCGCGATTTAACTAAGCAACCTATTTGCAATAAGACAATGTGAATATTATCTATCATTTATTTCATATCACTAATAAATAACAGATGAGGATATATATTCCTTAATGGGATCTTGTACTAAAACGTCCTCTCTAGGGTTGTGCTGGATACAAGTCGTATACCGGTCCATGAGTAATGTCTTGGTGAGGCGTACTCGTATGTCCTGCATGGACGTCCTACCTGTGTTTAAAAAGTTTAAATAAATCTGAAAATATGATTCCTAAGCACGAGTCAAACATCCTGAAGGGTAATTTTAATGTTGATACATCTTCCCTATTGCATTTTTTATTATAATGTACAATTTAACGGTTGTCGTTAAAAGTACATAATAATAAAAAAATAAGTAATTTAAATTCCATTTGGTATGTAGTAATGGTGCTGTTAGAGTGTACATGTGGTACAAATAGAGCAATAACTATATAAATATGATGAGTACGATGTTGTTAGCTCGTAAGTCTGGAGTGTAAAATGTTCACCCTTTGTAACTCTTTTTAACTAGATACAGATATACTATAGAGAACCAAATGTAAAAGGATTTTTATATTACTGTATTAAACTGATAATTGGTGCAATTGATAAATGGAGTATTTTAGCATTTGTTTTTGATGTGATTTTAGTTTAATGTTATGAAATGTTTATAATATCCCACTGTAACGTTGTCTGTTCTCTATTCACTACCTAGAGCCATTTTATCAATATATTAACAAAATTCAAACTCGTCATTAAAATCATTATAATATGACAGTAAGTTAGTTGATTGAGCGTTAACTTTTTAAATGCGGACAGCTAAATTTTGATATTTTACTAATATTTTACTCAACAAATATAATCTATTTACATATAATTAATAAAATAAACTATTCAATTAAAGGTATGACTCTAACAGTTTGTCAAATATGTGCCGTGGTTAAGAACCACAGATATTTTTTTATATTATATCTTGCTTTTCATGATTAACGGAAAATGTAAATTGTTTCTATCTAACATAAAATGGTCCTCGACTTATTTGTAAGCGAGTACGCAAGAGTACGTTTACAGCGCAATAAATCATGAAACCGACCAATTTAAGTAGGCATGTGTTGTTTAACATGTGGCGCTACAGGTTTCTGGGTTACCCACTATCACTACCAGGGGGAATAACGCTTATTTAAAAAAATATATATTAGTACATACTATACATCTATTTTATTGGTAAAATGGTAGTTGATACGGTTATCGACACATATTATTATATCAGCAAAAAGCTCAGCTTCAATATGTTCAAAGCTCTGCAACACAACAAAACAAAAATAAAATCAATTATATTTTAGTTCAAGAGTAACACCGAAATAAATCCTTGTGTACACAGTACATGTAGGTACTTATACAATATACAGTACGTGGTGAGGTGCGAACGTACGAAGGTCCCTTGGCGCTGTTGTTCGTGTGCACTCGACCTTATAATGTTGACGATGGGCTTCATGTCTTCCGTGTTGTTATTATTTAACTAATTACTACTTTAATATTGACTTGTGTTGTTTGTTCCGTGCCTGGCAGCACTAATTTACTTGTTTATGGTTCACGCGACCACTCTATGCTCTATGGTATTGATTAAAAGGGCAGTTGTTAACAAGGTTTTAGAGTATTTTTGTTATTTATGACACAGTGGAAGTTTGTAAGACTGCTGTGTTATAGATCTCGGTTTCGATTGCCAGATTAGAAAAGGCGGGATTGAGTTTTTGTCTTGATGTAAATTCTAAGTATTAGTTGAGGTCTAGAAATATACCCGGTTAATGGCCGTAGGCTACTAGGCTCTTCCCCTATATATATATTTGGTGAATTATGGGTGGGAATGATGTGATGCACCTCTGCCTATGTTGCGAGATATTATGTTAAGATGAACTGTAAAGTTAAACTGAATTTGATTTTAAGTACCTACATATTATTATATTCCTTTTTCTGTTTTTTTTTGTTCTGTTTTTAACATTACGAGCTTTTATATAACGATATAAAATTTATTTAATTATTAATGAAAATAAAATGTTATTATTAATTATGATGTTTTTAAAATAGAAGCCGTGTGGAACACTGCCTTGATCTAATAATAGCATACAAATTTCCAAACAATCTACGTGAAGATAAGAAAATTTTTGGGAAGTTGCAATGGTCACCGGAATCCAATTTCCGGTAGGTGGCGGCAGCTACGTGTGACAAGATACTTCCAAATAAAACATAGTCTATAAGAAAACATCTTGTCCTTAACCTGAATGTTTGTTTCTAAATAAGATTCGTAATTTAGCTTTATACTTCCAAAATAATTACCCAAACGTAGCTCTGTACGATATTAAAAAGATAAGGCATATAATTGGACTCCACTCACATCAGATTTATGTAATTATTTCGTTTGATTGCCCCTCCCCTCCTTCCCCCACAGAGTCGCTACCATTTCGTTCGTCTCTAGGCACTTATGCTAATTTGATACGCTTCTTAAATGGTCGAAAACGTCAACAACTTTAATGTTTTTATTGCGAGAATAATGAAACAAAGGTATTTGAGAGCTTTGTTATAAAGCTTCTCGCTTTAATAAGTTTAAGGTTTGTTTGTTTGTGGTATTTTAGCTCGCAAACGGAGGATATTTTTTTTATTGATATATATCATCCATATTTAAAGTCTCGTCTCTCTCTTTAAAGAAATGAAATCTCGTTTATTCATCTAGGTTACAAGGTAACACTTATGAAAGTCACAAGAATGTAACAAGTTATCCGAAAAATAGTGTCAGCAAATTTGCCTACGACACATAGGTAGGTATTTACCTACTATACATATATTATTTGTAACTATAATATAATATTGGTGGGTAGGTACTTTTTATTTTAGAAAACAAAAATAGAAGGAAAATAAATAGCAATTTCATTTTTCCCGGAAACCGAAACCCTTACTTTGTCAACATTTTTCTGTTGCTACGTCCCTTTCGCAGTTCTTTGTATCCAAATAAAAGTTTTAAACGTCTTCCAAATATCTTCTTCCCGTCACCCTTCGAAGGAAATCCGGCCGTCATTCCGTATCTTTAATTAGTGAAATATGCTAAACAGCTATTTGACCCCCCAAGCCCATTAGACCCCCCGAAGATCCCGATAGACCCCCTCGGTGTAGTAACAGCGAGAATTCAAATAAACTCGCACATCTTAGCCTTTTAATGTTTTTTACAATTTGTTTTTTACAACTTGTAAATGTGGAGTGTGCTAGGAATTAAATTTGTTCTCGTATTTAATAAACGAGGGAGTTTTTGTAAGTATCAGATTACGTGATACTTTGTGCATTTTTATTAGACAATTAACATACGGGAAAATACAATACCTACTGATACAGTTTATATTTTAAGGTATCTAATAAAGATATAATGATTAATTATACACGCGTAGGTAGGCAAGACGGGGTCGGCAGAGACTAAGTATTGTAAATTACACTTTAATAGATAGATCTACTATCACTACTCCGTGACGGTGTAGTGATAGTGACGGATTAAGAATACATAATGTCACTACCTCATGTGACTGTACCTTTAGTATCCAAATATCGCCGTTGTGGCTAATCACGAGGATATAGAGTTTCCGTTTCATAAGCAAATTGCTCCAAATTCGTAGCTGGATCGCGATTAAATCCATTTCACGAATAATACCTACGCAATATTTTCGTAATAAAAATGTCGCATCGGAATATCTGTGTCACTGTAAGCAGACAAGCTGGCAGACAGATGTGTCAAGAGCTTCAACCTCGTACAGACAGAATTATTTCCTTAATGACATACAAAATTAGTTTGAGCTAGATCTTTAGGAGTTTTTCATTGACGAGAAAAAAATATTGCTGCAAAAAACTATGTTCTATACGAGAAACTTTACATTTAATTATTATTGAGTGTTGAAGTTATAAAATTAATCTAGAGATTAAACATCAAATTAATGTAAATTTATTTTTATTTATTTATTTAAAACTTCATACACTAAAGCAATGTATAGGCGGACTTAATGCCTAAGGCATTATCTGCCAGTCTACCTTTGGGTGATGCAGAGATATGTCAAAGTAGGTGCATGTATAGAAATAGTAGGTAGTTATGAATTTTGTAGAATACGTACATAGTATATAAATATACATATAAAATATTAATAAATAATATATATAATATTTATATATAATAAATATTTATATAAATAAATATATATAAGTATGTAGATAAGAATACATGATGCGAGGGGCTAATGATAATGATGTTAAGAATTAAAAAAAAAAAAAAAAGAAGAAGAATCTGCCAAACTATCCTTTCAAGAACAGTTCACGAACTTTTTTTTTAAAAGTGAAACGGCTTGTGCTCATCCTGATTTCCTGAGGCAGGGCATTCCAGAGAAGGATGGATTGAATAGTGAAAGAAGAATGAATAAAATCAGATGAGTGGGAATTACAAACAAGGAGGCGATTATTTGAGGAGCGAAGGTTTCTATTGTGGACAGAGCTAAGATATTGAAAGTAAGGCGTAAGGTAACAAGGGGAAGATGGAGATGTTAGGATAGAGTAAAGAGTGGTGAGAGCTCGTAAATTACGACGTTGACGGATGGGAAGCCAATTTAGCTGGGAACGAAAAGCAGACAGCACATGGTCATACTTGCGAAGATTAAAAATGAACCGAATGCAGTTATTAAGAAGACGGTCAAGTTTGTTTAGGAGATCTGCATTCAGGTCAAAATAACTCACATCACCATAGTCGATTATAGGGAGAACCAAAGCTTGCATAAGCGTTGTCTTAGTACTGTAAGGAAGAAAGTTTTTTAAACGGTAAAGCGCACGTAGGGTACCGGTGACTTTTTGACTAACCTGGGTCACTTGAGCTCGCCAACTTAGAGTAGAGTCAAGAATTATGCCTAAATTTTTGATAGTTTGGCAAAGTTCGACCTTAGTACCATCAAAAGTGATAGGAGGTATTGTGGCTGTGTCCAACCTGCTCAGTAAACGTTGACTGCCTATAATAATCGCCTGACTCTTAGCTGGGTTCACTGTCAGACCGAAACTATGTGACCAAGTCTTGATATGATCCAGGTCAGAATTGATCATCTTAACTGCTGACGCTACACAGTCAACACCTGCTTGAGAGTAAATCTGCAAGTCATCGGCATAAAGATGATACGCACATTGAAGATTTTTGGTAATGAGATTAATAAAGATTGAAAATAATAAGGGAGAGAGAATACCGCCTTGAGGAACGCCAGAATTAGTATTACACCAGTTAGACGCTTGCTCGTTTAACCGCACCGATTGCTGACGACCTCGAAGATAGCTAGAGAACCATTCCAAAGCTTCAGAAGATATCATATGATGGGAAAGGATGGCTAGAAGGATATCGTGACTGACGGTATCAAAGGCCTTAGAAAAATCAACTAAAGCTAATACAGTAACTTTAGTGTTCTCCATGCCCTGTCTGATATCGCCAGTCACTTTGAGGAGTGCGGATGTAGTACTGTGACCCGGTTTAAAGCCAGACTGTAGTGCACTTAATAATTTGTTGAGGTGAATATGCCCAGACAGTTGCTTGTGCACGCAGGCCTCCAGTACTTTGGATAAGAAAGGAAGAATGGATATAGGACGGTAGTGATTAGGTAGTGAGGGATTCTGCACCTTAGGTAACGGGATAACGTGGGCTTTACGCCATGTGGAAGGGAAAGTGCCTGAAAAAAGGGAAAAGTTAATGATATGCGTGATGGGCGGAAGGACTTGTTCAAGAATGATGGTAATCATGCGTCGGCTGATGTTATCGCAACCCATTGCATTGGATTTGATGGAAAGGATGATCTTTTTGATATCTTCCTGAGCTACTGGAGAAAAGGAGAAGTTAGGTATTTTGGGACGTGGCAGACTAGCTATGTAACTAACAGTCTGATTCCTGATTTGGTGATCTACTGGAGTACAAGAGCAGAAATGCTGATTAATATCGTCCAAACCAAGAGACAGCTGAGAGTCAACGTGTCGCTGTCTACCGATACCCAAAGTTCCAAGGAACTTCCAAATATCGGCAGGGGATGAAGAAGTAATATTATTATGAATATGTCGGCGTTTCGCGTTCCGTACCATCAATTTAAACAAACGTATTATCAAATTTTATAATTTATAAACGTAAAACCTACCAACATTTAACGATTTCAAATTTCCATTACTTTTTTGAGAAAAAAAAAAGAAAGATCTTATAGTTAAGTGATATCTTGATTATTTTCAAGATTTCTAGCTATAAATCAGTCTACTATCCCGGTTTATGTTCAGCAGTGGACGTCATTGGGCTGATATGATGATGATGATCCCGGTTTAACAGACTTTCAAAAACGACTATGAAGTCACAAACAGACTTAACTATCAACTTTTTGAAAACCGACACTCTTTTTCTTTTCATGACCTATCTTTCTTTCCGATGGCGCGCAGGCGCGCCACCTGACAACGGCCAGGCACACGCGGCGCACGCGCCAGTGACGTTATCGCCCCGCTCGCTTAAAACGACGATTACTGGTAGTGTTAGAAACTACATAATATTTGCTAAATAATAGTTGCTATATAAGTGTAATTTACGCAATTTGTAACTCTCAAATAACTGTCCATCCGATGGTGTCTGGGCGATACCGCCTATACACTGATTGGCCGCCGCGAAATGACTTTTACATTGAAAATATTATAATTAGGTATATAGATGCCCGCGCCAGCTCACATAAAATTTATCACAACACTGGTTTTGCAATGCATTTCACTTCTAAAATTGCTCATTTTACTTTTTCACTTATTAACCACTTTAATCCCGATGTTAACTTAATTTTTCACAAAAAGTAATGAAATTTCGTTCGCGGCAAATGGCAAACCATTTTTTTTTGGCAACGACAATAATATTTACAGTTTAGACGGATTTGACGGCGTTCGGATGCGTTCCTCTTTATGCTTAGCTTTACATTATAAAAATTGGTTGTACATTGTTTTGAAAAATTTTGAAGGTTTCTTCTGACGCTCGCGTAGGTATATAGACACACATGCGTGTCTATAGGCACGAGAGCCAGAAGAATGGTCGAATGTGTTTGCACAGATAGACACGCGCACCATTAAAAGGGTATAATTAATAATATATAACATAATTACTAATGGTTAATACGTTGCCTTGTAGCCTAACTAAAATGTTAGTTGCGAACTCATACTTATCATAAAATTAAACTAAACGGTGTTCATTTTGTTTATATGTAATTATAAATTAATTAATGTATGTAATTTTGTGAAATAAATCATTTAGTTATTATATTTACGTATGTAGGTATAATGTAATACCACGCGACACCGGGATTGAACACTAGAGCGGGCGTTGTCTTAAAACATCTAGAGAAGTTTAGTAACCTATCTATATGTTCTCAATTCTGTAGATAGATGCCTACAGTTGCAAATATAATATTAATAATATAGGCCATGTAACGTAGGTACCTAAAATCTATATATAATTCAGTTTAGTTATTGTTACTACTGTTCTCACGTGCGATAGTCATATAAATTTGTAGACTCGACACATTTCAAATAATAAAGTTTTATGCCTAAATTATAGTAGTTGCAGGCTTATAATTAACAATCATTGTATTTTTTATTAAATGTGTCATTATAATATTATGTATACTGACTGATCAATGGGTACTTGTGTGTAGTATGTTATGCCAATAAATGTTTCATGTTAGATACTCAATCGCGATATTAGCACAATAAATGACGTTGAACCTGCCTTACCCTTTCAATATCTTGTTTATAAAGGAAATGTCGACAGCGGCCCTCGGTAAAACTTTCCAGCACACGTTAGTTTCTCAATCATCTATAAATTTTACTTGCACTTAAGGTAGACGCCCAATAATTATACCTAATGAACTTCAGGTAATAAATAAAAAATATAATACACCCATTAAGTTTGCTGAGTTTCGGAAATAAGAAAATACATGTCTAAATTATAATCAAAATTTAATAAATATGATAATGATGGCACATAAGACTTTTTTATTTGTAGTTTATGTTAATTACTTTGTGCAACCGTTGACAAACAGAATATGTAAATAACCGGTACAAACCAGCGCGCCGGTGCCGGCCGGTGCACATGTACCGAAGCTGCTTCCTATTGAGAGCAATGAATTGATTTGATATAATTTTGAAAAACTAGTTTGAAAAATTATAGATAAATGGCGCCACCAACTAGATATCATGGAGAGATTTGTTTTATTACGATTATGAAATGTTGAGTCAACGTTATGTTAATTTTACAGATGATACTCCGACTCTATCAAAGACAAGAATTTACGAGAACATAATTATATGTTATTATATGCACGTCTGCCAACCCCTTAGACAAAAACGGCGTGACGCTATAATTTTAAAATATTTGTATATAATTCTATTGGTTGTTTAAATTTCATTTTACTGTCTCCGGTTAGTTCAAATTCACCATTTTTGACTCACAAACGTTCAGTGCTGCAACAAAGTCCTTAGTCTTATGGCAAACTTCAGCTTACCCAAATGCATAACCTTAGCGTTGCGTACAAATCACATCATAACATAAAATGATACAAAATCTTTTGAGACCACTATTCAACATCAAAACCACAACACTGTTATTTAGTTTCAAGAGTATAGTATCTAGTCTATTAGATAGGTGTCAATCTGTCTATTATTCTGAAAGTTGGATACTAGTTTTGACATAGGTACGAGTGTCACGAGAATAAAAGTTGACAAAAACCTTTTAGTATTTCTATCAAAGAATAAACAATGATACTCGGATCGTTGTTTGCTATAAATAAATAAAATAAAGAAATAATAACAAGTCTAACTTCTATATTTAAACTTCTTTAGACTTATAATGTCAAACGGCGAAGTACCCTTATAAAGGTCCCCAATTCACAATGAGGTGAACTTTCTTTTCTAAAACAAATTTGACGAAATATATATATTTCTTTTGATGTGAGAGCAAACACGAGGCCATTTAAAATCATTACCTCCACGTTTATTCTACAATACTATTAGAACGATAGGTAAAAAGTATAAAAGTACGTAGGTAAGTACATCATAAAGTTTAATGGCTCGAGTCTTGGTGCTCTCTGATGGTGAAAATACCATTAAGATTGTCTCGTCGAGGCTTGGTAGATCAACCGGGCACGTTTTGTTTTAACAATACTAGGCTTGGCCTTATGTTGACTAAATTAATCTACTATATTTTTGCTGTGGCTTCGGTTGGGTATTAGAATTGCTACAAACACAAAAACACTAAGAATTGCCTGATATGTAAATCTATTGTACCAATATAATTGAATTAATTCTTTAGTACAAATCTGTAAAAATGGCGTGATTGAGTAAAAAACATCCATTATAAGTAACATTTGTCATCATGTACTTAATATGTTTGCAAGTGTCGTAAAGGTTGGAGATGGCCTAAGTATTATTGAGTTTATTTCTCGCAAAAATAAAATTAGGCATAAAACAAGTGTAGGTACTTATTAATCTTTGCGTTGATTTAATCCAGATCACGATTGGATATAGGTCACGAATCGTGTGCGCATGATCACTTACGACTGGCCCACTTAGGTACTAGCCACGATACTACGATTCTTTTCACAATAATTAATAGTGCCAGTTTAAAAACTTTTAAATTTTACATTTTACAAATAACTCTGAAGAATTAGTGTTAATTAATTAAATGGTAATTGACTCATTTGTTCTACATGACATGTGTTTGTTGGTTCATTGGATAAAAATATATAATTTTATATATACTTATAGATACTTTACTAACAGTCTTCTGAGAAAATTAAACAAACAGTTTAGTATCGGATTAGGTAATTGTATTCTAAAAGTTATATCATACAGTTCACGGTTTAATGAACCAATACCCAAGAAAACACAGACAGAATATAGATGTGCTTATTGAAAAGTTACAGTTTCCTCCTACAGTTTATTTAGATAAAAAGCTCTTTGATAGAATGCAATATTTATAAAATTTGTGTGTTGCATAATATTTGAAATCGCTCGCTGTGGCGGTTGGGCGTCACGGCGTCGCTGGGCTGATGATGATAATGATATTTGAAATATACAAGTGGAATTCGCGCAACCATGCATTTGATAAATTTTTACACACATAAGTACTCTCATTATCGGTCGTGGTCACAACTTGACAGTCAGCTTTGCAAGCATGGCAGATGACCAAGTCGAATAGCATTTTTTGTAGTTTAAAAATTATTATTATTTCTTAGAATATGCGCATCTATAAATAATTAGTTAGGAATATTTATGTTGTAGTCTTTATTAACTAGTATGTATGCAAATATCTATTTTGCAGACTAGTCGTAACAGTTTCTGTAGTTCTGTGGGGCGTGCTAAACTTGATTCTGTATTCATTTATAGTACACCTGTCGAACGTAAACTAACATTATGATCTGACTGATGTTGACAGTTATAAACTTACCGTCACTTACTTTTGTTTCTTAACTAACCACAAACTTTGTACACGTGGCGATCTTGAGACATATCATTATGTATTTAATTATAGTCGGTGTCAAATCTAATTACTCAAAGTACACAACTTTCAAGTCAAAGTGATTGTGTAGTTGTGTGATTGAATAGGTAATCAAGAAGTTAAAAGGTTTCTTAAAACCATGTCTCACTCTCGATGATGAGAGTTATAGGTGCATGTAGGTATTATCACAAGTCTTATTTATTGTCGTCATGGTATTTATCTTACTACAGAACAAAGGTCTGCTCATACTTTCTCATACTTGAGTGATGATTTGTCCCTCAAATATGTGCCAAACAATTCCACATAATTCAATAACTCGCATAATTTGCAATAGGTATTGGATACACCTACGTTCGGCATGAATGTAATAATGTTAAAATTGGATGGAAAGAACTTATTGTTATTCAAAAAAAAAAACCTGCAAATAATGATGTCACATAGGCATCTCTATGTGACATCATTATTTGCAGGTATTTTGAATGTTTTCTGTTGATATATATGGTTTGTAAATAATGGTTCCTAGACGAAGGAATTTAGCTGAGCAGATTTTTTCTCTTTGGTTTCCATCACTCTATGCGTGTTAGTAACCACTTACCAGTCGTGGACCACTAGATAATCTGTCATCGTCAGCTTAGAAAATTATACTAAAAACGTGGGCTACATACAATTTATATTAAAATAATACTGTGCTTATATTTCAGATATAGCCGAAGTTTTCCATTCAATATGCAATATCATTTGAATTTTATAATTAAGTTTGTTCACATTTACTATTATAGTGATACCGACTTAAAATTAGATTTTGTTAACCAGTTTTCGTAAAATAGAAATAGTATATAATGAGTAGATAATAGATTTGAATAGTTTTGAAATGAATAATATAATGTTACCTATGATTATGATGATTGTTTGAGGTAAAATTATCATAATAATATTATACATACCATACATACTTAATAAGCTGTCAGCAACTTTATCTTTATCTAGATTACGTCTAGCGAATATTCTCGAAAAATAAACAATACAAGGACTAATTGAACTTTACTATAATCCGATTTTATTACATAATATAGTTATAGTTGTTACATAATATCGCCCATTACAATCAAAACATATTTACTGAAAACATAAGAAAAATAAGACTATCAACCATGAGGTGGTGACGTATCCACTAAATTCCTCAATTACTGCCGGTGACAAACCAGGAACTGACCGTGAATATATTTACGATACTAACTGTTAAAAATAAGTAGAATTCGCGAGAAAAGTCGGAAATAAAACAATATATTTTACGAATGAATGTTGTTGTGATTGCTGGTCGCAAGTGATTTAACATTGCGTAACAATAAACTTTGGACTTTTCGTTCTGTTTTGAAAACAATTGATGTTAAACTTATAGCCTCTAGAATGTTCCTTTTTATATTACTGATACGGCATACAGCGCCACTTCGAGCTTTTATATTACTAATACGGCATACAGCGCCACTTCGAGCTTTTATATTACTAATACGGCATACAGCGCCACTTCGAGCTTTTATATTACTAATACGGCATACAGCGCCACTTCGAGCTTTTATATTACTAATACGGCATACAGCGCCACTTCGAGCTTTTATATTACTAATACGGCATACAGCGCCACTTCGAGCTTTTATATTACTAATACGGCATACAGCGCCACTTCGAGCTTTTATATTACAGATACGGCATACAGCGCCACTTCGAGCTTTTATATTACTAATACGGCATACAGCGCCACTTCGAGCTTTTATATTACTAATACGGCATACAGCGCCACTTCGAGCTTTTATATTACTAATACGGCATACAGCGCCACTTCGAGCTTTTATATTACTAATACGGCATACAGCGCCACTTCGAGCTTTTATATTACTAATACGGCATACAGCGCCACTTCGAGCTTTTATATTACTGATACGGCATACAGCGCCACTTCGAGCTTTTATATTACTGATACGGCATACAGCGCCACTTCGAGCTTTTATATTACTGATACGGCATACAGCGCCACTTCGAGCTTTTACGTATATACATAATTAACATTGTGATAGTTTTATATTACAAAACTTCATAATACTGTTGCTTTACGACCAGACAAATCTTAATACCTATCTACTTATTGGCCAGTATTGGTAATAATCTAAAATGATAATGAAATTAGATTTATTCAATACACAAAGAACGAAGAGTTTCATTACGCAGCTCGACGGTTATAATAAATTGATATAATAATGCAATTTGCAAGACTCTTCTCAGTAATTTAATTAATGAAAGTAGATCTTCGGTATATCATCTTCGATTCTTTTATCAAATTTTAGATATCAAATATCAAAGCAATATTGAGATGAAAATTTGTTTTGTGTATATTTAATTTAATGATACTTGAATAGCTTTTATGGATTCCATTACTTTTATAAGATATATGATTTGGTTTTGGCTAAAATTAAATATATCTGTTGAAAGTTGTTATAAAAGAACAATATTTTATTAATCAGTTTGGTTTCAGGTCATTAGCTCAAAATACAGCCAAAGCAGACCTCACGATGACACCGAATTGGTGCGTTTGGAAGAGTGGCCAGGAGAGCGGACCCCAAATGACATGGGATAAGGCTAGGCAAAGAGAGAGGACAGAGTTTGATTTCAGTTCATGCGTTTTCAGATTTTCTCTAGGAAGCGGTCTTCATGAAGAGAGAGATGATGATGAGATGCGAACTTATGTATGAATACAACATTAGTAACAGTTTACTTATTGCAGGACAAAGCGAAAGCTTTGTCCCTAATTATAGAAAGGTTCATAGGCTACGACATATAAACTTCAGAGGGATTGTCACATCATTATGTATGTATGAGACATGTTTGGTGCATAGATAATTATTTGTTAACAAGTTTGGAATTGAACCCTTGACCTCACAGTTAGATAACCTGATCTTCTACTCTCTCCCAATTAATTAAATAATACAAATTAACATTAATTTAGTCGACGATAAATATTTGGTTAAGATGTGAATATTTGTTTTATAAAACGAATTTAAAACGAATTTTATATCATATTAGTAAATTAAATCTAGGAAGCATCTTTACTTTATTGATTACGAAAATAAAATATCACTCACTTCATCCAATTTCCTCATGAGATAATGATAACAACAACAAGCAGGGACAAAATGAAATCAAAATGACACCTCCACAATAAAATTCAAAGTCTACCCACACTATTAATTTATATCTCTTCTTTATAAATAGTTCTGACAACACATGGGACACAATGCTAACGATCTGTGCCCCACTTTTGGGCTAAATCTTAGTAATAAAGTCGTAATAAAAATTAGACTAGAGTGTAAAGCCACTGAATTATTGTCTATATATCAGTACTAGCAATAAACGAAGTGTTTAACGACGAATTTATACAGTTTCGGTAATGTTCTGAGGCGTAGTATTGTGTTCTAACGTTGATGAATGAGCTTTTTGTGGGCGTTTTGTCTGTCAATTAGGTAATAAATGATTGTAAAATACGACTGTATTATCGTCAATGTAGTAGTAATGTTGTCAGTTCTTTATTAACATCAATGTTTTAGAAACAATAAGTATAGTTTCATATCAATAATAAATTTCAAACTTGTATGGCAGGAAGTTTTAAAAAATGAAGCGTGATGTGTTTCAGAAGTATGCCTGGATAACATGAGCGACGTGGACTGTGTAGTGATATAAAGTTATTGGTATTGATGTAAGCGTAAGAAGTCCCTATTTCTGTCCAGCTAAAAGCGTAATGAGATCCCTTGTAAGTAAATTATAATAGCAACCGGTTAATGTACCACTGCTGGGCAAGGATTCTCTCCTCTATACATAGATTAAAGTGGTTTGGTGGATCAGAGATACCCTTAACACGTTGAATGCCGAGATTCCAGACACAATAGAAAATCTATTGTTTGGGGGACACCGGTGACCCCCATGACGCTCAAAGACTTAATATTTCTTTAAAGTATGTAGGTTTTGCTGACAATCGATGTTTTCCTTTGTCAAGCACTCTGAAAATTCAACATTTAATACTCAAACAAGACGCACTTCTGTAAATAAAGTTATTTGAATTTCGTAAAAATTTTCTTTGTTTCTTATTTCTCTTTCTCTTCATTTAAGAGCTGCGCTCTTGTCGGTGGAGTAACTTTCAATCCTCAAACTTTTCTGCTATTTCTCTCACCTCCTGATACGACACTACCCGTACCTTCTCCTTGATCTGTTTAATAAAAGTCCTCCTTGGTCTACCTCTTCCTCTTTTGCCTTCTAAGATTCACATCCTTCTATGGTGTTTTTTATATACGGATCGTGTCGTATCAGGTGTCTAATATTTTTTCTTCTTGCCTCAGTTTCTTATTTATTGTGTTTTAAATCATTTTCTAGTCATAACTAGAACACGATGTAATCAAAACAGTTGACCTATAAAATCTATAACATGACGTAGGTTACGTGCGAAGGTATGTCAAGAATCTGTTTTTTAATCGAGTACTCGTTTAAGTCTGAAATAATACAAGAGCGCATGATTCAGTCAGACATATTTGCGACTGACAGTCTGGCTGTCGCACACATTTCGTGAATTCTCGCCTACGAATATATGTAGAGAACATACGTACTTACATTTGTGCAATTTATATGTTTGTGCTAGTGTATGTAGGTTAGGAGAGGAACACATGGTGTCTGCCACAACAGAACTGTGCTAACCATCTGCGGGAACTGTTGGTTTGTTTTCGTACACGGTTCAAAGTTATGTTGGTGGAACTTTCCGATGTTGCTACAGTTTTTGCTCGTAGTTATGGCAGCTATAAGCTGCGGTGAGGATGTTGTGTTAACGCTGTAATGTTGGAAAATACCGCCAGTTATCTTACATCGTTTGTTTTCATTTAACGTTTGAATATAATCCAAAATAAACTGCGATTCCAGTATGATTAGATATATGTATTTAAACTCACGTGTATGAACTTTTTGTTTTATAAATTCTAATGATAAACATAATGTAACAATATAAATTATGTAGTTATAACTATATTTTGCATAAGTTTTCTGTTCTGAACTACGTAAAATAAATCTAAGAGCAAGGTAATTATTTACTTTTTTCACAATACTTCAAGAAACGTGGTACCATTGTTATATATTTTAAAGGGTGCGTTTAATTAATCTGTAAGCTTAAAAATATAAAATTTTTATGTTTATTACTTAAGTAACGTATTTTATTGCAAAAAAGTTACTTTAGGACTCTGAAGATAAAGGTTCTTGATTAAAATAGTTAATATGGTAAAGGTGGAACTTTCAGCAGTTTCAGCATTGTGCCCTCAGCTCTACAGAAAGCGCTCAATAAAAATAAAGGGGTCAGTGACATCGGTGTTATTTGCTGACGTCAGCGCGAGTGGGTGAACCCCTCCTTCGCTGTTTTGTTAATATCTCTTACAATTTGCTCAACGAATATTTTATTTTATTTGGTCAATAAATTTTCAGTGACCAAGTTTTTGTGTCAACCTATTTTAATTAAATATACATCAGGAAATCCTGTGGTTGTAGGCGGTTAGCACTCGACTAGATACTTTTAATTTCAGCAGTCATAAAGTATAGGCATTGTAGAACCGTCATGACTGTATTGATGATTTGTATTGTACTTAGTATGAGTATATATTAATGATAACTATCTATGTATACAAATACTGAGAAATTATGAGTAATTATATTGATGTTATAAGATATACATAGGTACAGATTATATGCATTGGAACGTAAACTTTATGGTACCGTACGTACTTATACCAAATAGCGAAGTAAACAAAATTGAGTTCAAAAAGTGTTATACAAATAAAATTAATGTTTGCATATCAATAGTTGCTCACATAGAAAGAAATATATCATATAATGCAAATAGACGTTTAAGAAACTGATATTATTTGTAACAATATATACATCTACCACGAGAGCGAACTCGCCCAAATCTAGGAGAAAAAGTTAAAAATATAGATCTGTTCATTTATTTTTCAGAAAAATTAAATATCGCTGTATTTTTGCGTGTGTAGTATCGCTCGGTGAAGGAAGTAGATGGTGTGTAACAGTATTGTAGTGTGCCGACCTCTCTGGCACGCTACTTGAATCGAGTATGAATGTAAATGTGTAAAACAATCCGGTCAGCACTAAAACCTCGTGTACATATTATTCAGCACCCACGAAAAGAGATGAGGCTATTTGTTCTCAAGGCGATTCTATTCTCAGCCGAAATACTCGGCTAATAAAAATATGTATATGTTACGTTTGAACGTTTGTACATCCGTCTGCGTTGAGCTTCGCGTATCCATACTTACGGTACCGTCTCATTTATATTGATTATCGATTATTGTGACAATACTTTTATCGATCTATACGGTGTTGGTATCGAGAGAAGTATTTATAGTTTTCAGCTCTACTTCATAGAATTCGAATAAGGTTGAATTTCTGTTTTTTTTAAATTAACTTTGTTTCAAAAATATCGTCTAACATCAAAAGAGGACTTAGTGTAGTTTATTCTATTCCTATATTTCTCGATCGATCTCGACACATCTCCTCCACACATCAAGTTCACCTTTCAGGAACTGACAGCCAAATACTTATCATATAATAAGGCTGCATCTTTCTGATATAATAGAAGCGTTGTCTTTTATATCACATCTCGCATGTGATAACTCAAAAACTATTTCCCTGAGGCTGAAATATGATTTTCCCCTTTAGTCTACTACCGTCAGTCCCGATGGAATAACCTTATATTATATTGGTATATAAAAGGAAAATATAGCTTAATAGAAATTTGGCACTTTTCTACACTTCCTCATTGCTGTGCCAAGTGCAGCAAGGTCCCACGGAGCGGTTCACTCGATGGAAAGAGGCGCTTGTAGCATTGTTATACTGAGATTTTCGTTACGATCGAGGTTAAGCAACATTCGGTAAGGTCAATCCGTAGATGGGTGGCCGTAAGCATTTTATTGAGCGTCTCTGCGCTTCGAGTCACACTTAAAATTCCCGTTTACCACTTAATGTGGTAGTCATTAAGTTGTAAGCTTTCTTGGTGATTTGATAAGTTGGAATTTATGCTGCAAACCCATCTAGTAATATAAATAATAACATGATGGAAAGAACCTGGAATTTGGTATTTGCAAGGGTTTGAGTATCTCTGTTAATTCTGACTTAAAGGAGTTTCATTGGTTGGTGTGAGGGCGGGGCTGTTGTAACACAGTTTATACACTTTCTGAGTTCAGATCTCTGGAGACCACTCCTCAACAACACAATTATGTCTGCGGTCGTCTATGGTCGAGGATATATATGTATATATATCAAGTAGGAAAACCGAAAGTAACAAACAAAACAAACAAATTTTTAAGTTCCACAAATAACCTTCGCCATAATTAAAGGGAAGAACAGCTAATGATATAATTACTTCATAGCGTTTGCAAAACAACGTAATTATATTTAGTTGGGCCAATCTAACCCGCGAGGCTAAAGTATAACGACAGTATAGCGTGATGCCTCCGATGTGTAGCAGAGAAAGTTGCATTAACAAGTTAACGGCCAGCCATCACTTGTACTCACTCTTAGCTTGCTCCTGACCTCCTGACGGTATAATACCACAAGAGTTATTTTTTATTGACTTAATAGGGTTGTAAGAATTGTTTACACAATTCACCAGTTTTTTATCTAAAAGAAAAATGGGCGACCTATACCCTCAAGGGATTACATAGTTTTTAATATTCAAAAAGCAAGACAAATTTTAAGAACTTAAGTCGTTACTATAAGATTTTATTTGTATAAGCTTTTTTGTAGATTCTTGTAGTCAAAATTAAGTCAAGGTAGAATGTTTGCTGTAAAATTGCAAGATATAGTAAAGAAAGAAAATAGTTTTATTTTATCCCCCATAAGACTTAAACAAATAAACTATGCTACATAAAAACTAAATAGGTATATAATATAGCTTATAATCTAGGTAACAAAAATTGTATTCATCGAAAATGAATGAAAATGAGGGGCTCCTCGAGTCCTCACGAGTGCGAGTACGACGTACGTACCTAGCTATTATTTTATTTCGTAATATTATTTCGTTTACTTTTATTCATAACTATTTACTTGATTTTATTTAGTAGGTACTTCACATAACATTTTTATTTGTAGTCGAGAGACTCCTCACCTCAAATGAAGGGTCCCTCACGAGTACCTCATTTTTACTCAACTGTTTCTCCCTTTTCCTCGAGTAAAATTGACGAGGAACCCATCACTACCTACTACGAGTATGCGAATCAAATAAAAGTGGGATCGCACTTGACAGCATTTGCCGCAAACGTCAGTCGAATGTGCACATTTTTGTACAGCCAGCAGAAATAAAATGGGCAAAACATTTATCTGGTTTAGCTAAGTTATTTTGTTACAAGTGTTAATTTAATTGTTTATTGATTTTTTGTTGTTGTTTTAGTCTTTCTGTTATAGTTTTATTGTTGTTGTTATTACTTACTACCACTACTTATTCAGAAAATAAAGATCTTCAAACCGAAAAGTATGTATGTACTTGTAATGTGTTTCGTTTTTTGTACACCCTACTTGAAGGTATGAAGTTATCTTCAAATGGGAAATAAAATTGCGTCTTGTTTTGACAGTCCCATAGTTATTTGACTCGCATTAGTAACATAAGAATTTTGTCAAGTCACTAAATTCTTATTGGAATAATTAAATTACAAGTGTTTGGTACCAAAAGAAGGGTAATTTAAGGAACTTAAAAGATATGACAACACAATATGTTGAATATAATTATAATATTTTATATTAATAAAATCCTGTAATACAGGACTCAAACACATTTGACATTATAAATAATTATGATATGAACACATAACAATAAATAAATAAGGAAAAATATCACATATAATAATTACGTAAGTGGTTGTTTGTCACTAGGGCGTCCATGATTTATATTTAATGGGCTTTCTTAATTAATTTGAAAGCTCTAAAGGTGCGCCGTAAATAGCACGTTTTACACAATATATGAACAAGTTAATTGCTCACGTTAATGGAAAAAATTGTTTAGATGTATTATGTTATTGGTATCGTAAGGTATTTTAATTATTGTGTTTGTTACGTGTTTTTTGGCAGTTAAGCTGTTTTTATTATAGCTAATTACGTAATCAAAATTTACTTTGTATTATACATGATAAAGTTACACCGCTTACTTTTATTTACTACCTGCTAATTATATAAATTCGCGCATAAAAACTGCCATTTAATAAATATATGTACATTATATACATATAATACAAATAGAATATGTGAAGTAACCGTTAATAATTAACTAAATTACCCTTAAAGCCGTGCCACATGGTTATAAACTTGCCTTCCACAGAGGTGCCCTTGGTGGATTCCAACCGTGTAGCCGGCTGTTGTAAACCAAAATTCATACATACTTGCCTGACTGACTGGCTGACTGATGACTGGCCTGTTGGTCTAGTGGTTAGTGACCCTGACTGCTAAACCGGAGGTCGTGGGTTCGATCCCCACCCAGGACAAATCTTTGTGTGATGAGCATAATTGTTTGTTCTGTGTCTGGGTGTAATTTATCTATAATATGTATGTATTTACAAAACAAAATGTATTTAAGTAGTATATCAGTTGTTTAGTACCCATAACACAAGCAAATATTGCTTAATTTGGGACTAGATGGCGCTGTGTAAATGTGGTAGAATATTATTATTATTATACAAACTACGCGGATGGCAACCAAGCTCCCACCAAGGTCACTGTTGGAACACAAGTTTATAACCGTATAGAACTGCTATTATTTAAAACGTCTTTGATGTTACCGAAGTTAAGACTAGTACATGAAGCAATTATTAGTAACTACCTCTGAAGAAGAGATAAATATGCCTCTAGGATATTATTGTGTTAAATTACGAGTAGTTCAAGGTAGTAATTGTGACTATTGTTTTTATCGTTGGCTGAGATAAAGACTAGCAAACAATCTACCCAATTCCGTTTTTACCAGTCCTGGGAAACCAATCCAGGACCTCTTGTCTAACAGTAGCCTCATATAATAACCTAATTTCAACCCGTGAGTGACGTACAAGGTGACCTATGGGAGAAATTTTATGCAGACAAGAGCACTGCAAGAAAAGGAAATATTGAAAGAAACCCTATACCAACCCATCTGGCCAGCTTGGTATATTAAGCTTTATTCCCTCCACATTCTTCGGAGGAGACCCATGCACAACTGTATGGGTTGAAATGATGATGACATAATGGATTTGACTTATTGAGAGTGGTTTAACTGTGTCCCATGCATCTCAATGGCATCTGAGTCGCTAATTCCTCACCACCTTTAATCTATACATACACTTCTCATCAAAAAAATCGAAACACTTGATTTTTTTGTCACTATTGAATGGTATCTCTGTTATGGAATAGCCAGCAAGCAGCCCCGACGAATTTGAGCAAGAAATCCTGCCTCTGAGTCTCTCGGCCAGTTGCAAATTGCAATTCAAGAAGAATGGGATAATATTCCACAACATTTAATTGTGAATCTCATCCGATCGATGAAAAACCGGATGGAAGCAGTGATAAGAGCCAGAGGAGGAAATACAAGTTACTAAATAAACTGAATATTAATAATAATAATGTTTCTGAACTCTTTATTCATTTACGTGTATTGTTTTTCTCATTTCTATTCTCCACATATAGGGTAAAAATTACTCATTAAACAAAACACAAAGTTAATAAAAATTAGATTTGAATTTGGAACATTATGATTTGAACTATAATAATTAATATTTATTCCTAAAAATAAATATTTTTCTGAAAATCCTTCCGTAACATCAAATTGCAAGGTGTTTCGATTTTTTTGATGAGAAGTGAATTACAAAAGGCTTTGTCCTGACTGACTGACAGACAATGCATAGCCGAAACCACTGGTCATAGTTTTTTAACTTATAGATTTGAAAATTTGTTTTGGGCTACTAATATCAAAATAAAAATACCCTAATCAATATTTTTGACAAGGGTGGCTTTGGAAGGGTGAAATAGGGGATGAAACGTTGTATGAAAATATCTTTCTATTCTTATGCACCTACTTTCATTATATCTCTGCACCACCTCAGGTTGACTGGTAGAGAATGCCTTTGGCATTAAGTCCGCCTTAATACATAAGTTTTGTGTATTTTAAGCTAATAAATAAATAAACAAATAAATCTTTGTTTTGAAGTTAACGTTTTGCAAATTAGTATTGGTATAGGAACTTAAAATGTTGTTTTTAATATTTTTGATAGGGATGGGTTCAGGGGGTGAAATATTAAATAGACAGTTCTTTAATTTGTTTTTCAAGGGCAAACTTTGAAATACGTTGGTGTGGACTTAAGAGAGAATTGTTTCACGCACGATCATGTTGCTTGCTCCCGAGTAAGTACACCATCTTCATTAATTATTTTAGCTGCCCCAGATAAAAAAACAAAAAACATCGTTTACAAAGAAGTGCTGTGAACAGCTCTACCCTGCTAATAGCGTCTAACTATAAAACTATCCACGCGAGCCAAGCCGCGGGCATAAGCTAGTAGTATTAATAAATACCATATCAAAAATATGATTATGTAAAAATACGCACCATAAATATTATATATCCCATTAACGACTGTATAATGTGTACACTACACTTTCTTTGCCAACAATAGCAGTACAACACGGCTAATGGCACTCGGGTGGCGCATTAGAAAGGGTTTTGCCACCTGCCAAGCACCTAATGACTGTGGTTCTGTTATACAACATACATTGTTTATGTTATGTGACTTTTAAATGTAATGCCCTACCTACATATTATGGGTGTAATCATGGGTTATGTGTAGGAAATTGCAATTTTTTGTTGGACTTTATCGTCGACGGACAATAGGGAGGGTATTGCAATCATGTTTGATGCAAATATCTCAATATTCTACATAGTAAAGCGTGGTCACCTCGATATTATACTTTTAAGCTTGATTTTTTGACCAGATAAAGCCTGACCTGACCAGATTAAACTGTGATCAAATATTGACTGGCGAGACATCAAATGATGTCATGACTCTTTTGTGGAGTAAAATGAACGAAATTTTCCTTTCAAATATTAATATACAAGCACACACACACAAACACACATATATAATCATGCCTTTAATTTTCGAATTGGTAAGCATAGTTGCATCACATACCTACATACTTCGCCAGCTTATAGGTTAGGGACCGTATTGTCATTAACCGATCACATTGCCAATTTCCCGACTGTTACTGAGACTTTCTTGACGGAAAATAACAAATCCGTATTTACTCGACCTAGGAATCAAACCCGGGAACCTCTGGCATAATAGTCTTATATACCTATATGTATATAATATACTACCGCTTCGTAGCATTGTAATACTGAGATGTTCGTTACGATCATCGAGGTTAAGCAGCACTCAGCAAGGTCAGTCGATGATGGGTGACCGTTTGTGTCAATTTCATTCTCGAGCGTCTCCGTGTTTCGGAAGGCAAGTAAATCCGTTGGTCCCCGTTACTCTTTAATGTGGTAGTCGTTAAGTCAAGTTGGAAGTCTTCTGGGCGACTTGATAAATTCCAACAGCAGGGTCTGCCTCAAGCCCACACGATAAGAAGAATATACTACCGATACGTCACTAAAGCGCTCAAAACATACATGTTATTAACTATTTGTATGAATCTCAGATATTATGACGGGCGATATTTTTATAATAATTCCTTTGTTCAGTACCAATGCATAGATCGATCTATTTGCATCGAGACTAAGACCACCCGTAGGGAGCCTTGAAGTATTGTTGCAGTCTATTTCTGGCTTTAATATCTTATTGAGACTGTTCTCCCATTGCCATAGTAATTAGGTAGGTTAGGTACATTCATTTATATTCAATTGTAATTTAGTAACATATGTACCTTCTATAATAATATCTCTTTTTTAATAATAATAGTAATTATAAAAGATTAGCTTTACATTTGTTTCAATTAGGATCGTTATTTATTCAAGAACAATAAGTACAGTATGCTACCAAAGATTCATTTTAGACCATAGTGTACAATATTTCTGTTACATTAAATATTAAGCAATTTCCATCGCTTTGGTTTAACATTTTATATAAATGCTAAACAAGTAATGGAAAAATTCAAACCCACGACGGGACTTGAACCCGTGACCCTGCTGCTGCCATTCCGTGTGCAGTGCTCTTCCATCTAAGCTACGCGGGTGGACGTCTCTGAGATCGAATTTATCCATTACCTGTTACGTTGTCATGACGTCATCATGTTAACAGGTAATGGATAAATTCGATTTCAGGGACGTCTACCGGAATGGCAGGGTCGCGGGTTCAAGTCCCGTCGTGGATTTGAATTTTTCCATTAGGTACTTGTTTAGCATTTATATAAAATATGTCTGTTAGTCAAAAAAACTCTTTTTTTAAATATCCGCCAACGTTACAAACAAATTCAACTATTTTAATCTCTCAGTATTACGAATTGGACACTTGTCAATAGTCATGGTGTTTAGTTCTCTCGAGGCTACGGTGTTATTGCCTCCATGTGTTGAAGTTATCGTGAATAACATTAGGTATAAAATTAAATAGCTGCAACATCCGTAGAACTTTAATATAATTTAATTTAAACTTCCTGCACAAAAGCGGTCTTGTCAGACATTTTTTATGATCAAGAGATGTTACTGGCAGTGTTGGTACTTGCAAATTATAAAAAAATATATAATATATTTAATTAATTTTTGGTTGACTGGCCTGTTGGTCTAGTGGTTAGTGACACTGACTGCTAAGACTGACTGAAAGACTGACAAAACTTTGTGTGATGAGCATAAAGGTTTTTTCTGTGTCTGGGTGTAATTTATCTACTTTAGCTTTAAAGCAAATTCATTATACATACCATGTTTTTATTCAAAGCCAAATCTTTTTATTTGTATGTAGTGTATATTTACAAAAAAAAATTGTATTTAAGTAGTATATCAGTTGTTTAGTACCCATAACACAAGCAAATATAATTGCTTACTTTGGGACTAGATGGCGCTGTGTGAATGTGGTAGAATATTATTATTATTATTAATTTCAATAGATATAAAAATAACATCATTTCAAGAGTCCCACTGTTGGGCTTAATAATTATTATAATATTAACATTTTGATACCTGTGTGGCATATCTAACCATTGAGTTATTATACGTAGTACATAATAACTGAATGTATCTAACCTATTCATAGAGTCCTGTACGAGTATTTGTTCAAAAAATATTTGTTATTGTTTGATTAATTGATTTAACGATTAAATGGTTGTATGAGACTTAATCAGTTGTTAATGAAGACACAACAACTAACAAACATGGTGTTTATTTTCGCGTGTTATTCGCCATTTTCTACTTTGTTATGGTTATAAAAACAGCTAGTTACAAGTAGTTATGTATAATTTTATAACAAACTAAACGCAAACACGCAACGCTAAACAGAAATAATAGAATGAATACGCGCTTAGTAACAGCAGTGCTTCTCCGCGCGGGCGCAGATCTGGGTCAGACCAATGACCCGTGCCGAGCGCGCCCGAACACTCACGAACTTACCCGAACACCACCGATTATACACCGACTTTTTTGTCCAATACTAAAATCCTTTTTCCCGAAATTATAACGGGCAATAGTTTTGTTTGACAAATTAATTCTTCTTAATGGGACATATGTAGGTAAATGGTTATTTTGATGCATTGCCACAGAAATAAAAGCGTTGGAAATAGAGTGTTGTAACCTGAACGTGCGAACGTACGTAACGAACAAACAAATAATTGTTTTCTTTATTAAATGTCAGAACAAATCAAGTTTGATATGGACGAGGTACAGTCGGAAACAACATTGTAAACAATACCTGGGTTCAATTATTTTTGAATTGCTGTTGAAAGGTGAGCCGTGTTGATTTAGTCTGTTGTTTGAGGACATTTCTATTACTCAGGTATTATTGGAGTATCGATAGGTGGTTCAATAATATAACCTTGTATTTACCTTAGGGTATTGATAATAAAACAGCGGAATATAACATACTGTCTCGGTGGTGGAGCGGTATAATAAACGGTAGCGGTCGCCGAGGTCTCGGGTGCGATCCCGGGTCGGAACAAATATTTGTATGATTTGCCAAAAGTTTGTTTTGGAGTTTGGGTGTTTTTCTATATTATCAGTTGTCTACATCCCTTAATACAAGCTTATATTAGCTTACTTTGGACTACTGCTGTGTAAAAATGCTTCCAATATTTATTTATTTATACAAAATAAAATGTTTTCCTACCGCGGTAGAACCCGCGTGGTGTGTTGTGTCCAACAATTTAATGACTAAGCTAAAGGCCTGTTTCACTGGCATTAATATGAAACTTAGATGACAAGCTTTATAATTTTCATATAAAATCTGTCATAAAAGTCTCAGATAGTTTGTGAGAAAGTCAGCTTGAAGCTTTAAAGCAAATTCATTATACATACCATGTTTTTATTCAAAGCCAAATCTTTTTATTTCATTTAGATCACATACATGATACTTAAAAACGTGATACAAAGCCAAAAAAAGAGGTGTCAGTAAATTTGCCTACAGCCATTTCACTGACAAGGTTGAGCTCTAAGAAGAACTTGGCAAGAAACTCAGGCCACTCTTTTTAATCGCCATAGTTGTTACAATTTTAATTGGTTACAGTTTGAAATATCACAAAACCAAAACACCATACTAATAATAATAATATAATAATAATAATATTCTACCATATTCACACAGCGTCATCTAGTCCCAAAGTAAGCAATTATATTTGCTTGTGTTATGGGTACTAAACAACTGGTATACTACTTAAATACATTTTTTTTGTAAATACATACATATTATAGATAAATTACAACCAGACACAGAACAAAACATTATGCTCATCACACAAAGATTTGTCCTGGGTGGGGATCGAACCCACGACCTCCGGTTTAGCAGTCAGGGTCACTAACCACTAGACCAACAGGCCAGTCAAACTCAACTAAATCAAATTCATTAAAATTTGGATATGAGAAAATAATAATAATAATAAGCAATCAAACTTTAATTTGTTTTCGTTTTATTAAGACTTACGTTGCGAGCCGTACTTTGTACAAACCACAAAACGTAGTCATTGTTAACATAACGTTTTGATGGACAGACAGACTGTTTATAAAAGTAGTATAAATAAACACGAGCAAGTCTGTCTGTCTGTCTGTGTACTTGCTTGTTTACTACACTTCGTACTTTGAGACTATTTATAACTTTGTGTCTGGACTATTATGATATTTGCCTACTGTTTAGTAAATCATTAATAAAATATCATCACACCTGATTCTCCGAAGGGGTAGACAGAGGTGCATCACACTCACATGATGTTTGGTGATATATTTTTAAATAAATTATGAGGAGTGTTTCGGTTTTCCAGGTTTTTGTAGATGTGTTTAAAATTGGAGCGAATTATTCTATTTTCTTCAAGAAATAAAAAACAAAATTAAAAATTTTGAAAAAACCCACGACGATAACATATAAAAAGGTTTAAATAACTTTATTTTAAATCCCCGACGAAAAGATAATAAGTAGCGTAAAAACAATCCCAAGAAAATCCGTCGGGGGCTGCCATACCCTGACATGAAATGAACGAAAGTATTGCAGTTTTATGTGTTTGATACCTACCTAATTATTAACAATATTTAGTTTACAATATATATTTAATACTAGAAACAGTAATGATATTGGCAGCCCCCGACGAATTTTCTTGGGATTGTTTTTACGCTACTTATTATCTTTTCGTCGGGGATTTAAAATAAAGTTATTTAAACCTTTTTATATGTTATCGTCGTGGGTTTTTTCAAAATTTTTAATTTTGTTTTTTATTTTAAATATTTTCAAAGAGCGCCCTATCTTACTAACTGTAAGTAACTCGTATAAAATTTTAAGAACCTTGACAGATAAATAAAAATTTTATACTAAGTTATAGAACAAACACATTTTTTTTAATTTACTGTTGCAGTAAGTCTTATAACTTGAAATTATCATTTTAATTTTCTTATTTTAAACTTTTTAAGGAGCGCCTTATCTTACGATGTAAGCTCCAGAATGAATGGAATTTGCATGGAGCTTCGACTATATTATATATATTAAATTTTTTGTTGACTTGTGTGCTCATCCGTCGCACAAAGGTCGCCGGAGACCCGCTTTGCGGGGCTCCTACTTCTGGGTGGTTCGAAAAAAAAAAATAACCCTAACCTAACCAGTCCGATCCGGATCGCTCTGAATCGGGGGGTGTTAAGTTTAGCTATCGCACATTGATTGCCGTAGCCGGACTGCCTTCGGCGTTATCGCAGATTTCCACCTATAATAGCTTGTATCTCGAAAACGGTGCGTGCTATCGCAAAAATGATGAAAATTTGGTTACACCCCGAGCACGGGATACCTATAAGTTAGAATAAATAAGGTAGGTGTGTGTAGGTGTTTATATAACGTCAGTCTGGAATAAACTCTCACTCTTACTAATTTTTTTTAGGCTTATCATTGTATACCTCAGTACTAATATTCAGTGATATAACAACACGAGATCGGTTTTCGGATTTTTTCCTTTATTTGTGCAACTTGTTATTGCTTCTGGCCAAATTTCATGATTCTAGGTCAACGGTGAGTTCCCTATAGATTATGATCGTCAAGATAAATCGTCAAAAATGGAACATAAACAGCTGTATCTTTTGATTGCGTTAACTTAGAATTTTGATTTTTATTTTACGCCGAGGGTTTGCAGACCCAAGTATATGATATTAATTTCAGCTTTATACCTCTATGCGTTCTTGAGAAAAATATTCTAGACAGACGGACAGACAGACCGACAGACAGACATACAACGGAGTGATCCTATAAGAGTTCTGTTTTCTTTTTTTGAGGTACACAACCCTAAAATTGCATAAACGGTCACCCATCTATGAACTGACCTTATCCGAAGTTGCTTAACCTCATGAGTGTAATCAATATCTCAGTACTACAATGCTACGTGTCCCTATACAGTAACAGGTCTAATTATTTTACAGATAACTGTAAATATAAGTTTGTTTAGTCTATTGCAGCGCCCCCTGGCGAAAAAATACAATATTATGTATCCAAAAGTCATCCTCGATAAATCACAAATACATTACAGAAAACCGTATTGAAATCGGTTTAATCGTTTTAAAGATAGGAGGGCACAAAGGTTTCAACGAAATCAACATAGGTTTGCCTAGTCTATTGCAGCGCCCCCTGGCGAAAAAGTACAAAATCTTGAATCCAAAAACAATCCTCGATAAATCACAAATACATTACAGAAAACCGTATCGAAATCAGTCTAATCGTTTTAAAGATAGGAGGGCACAAAGGATTCAACGAAATCAGTGTATTGTAGCGCCCCCTGGCGAGCTATTAACATAACACCTATCTAATAACCTGTCCCCAAGAGCCGCACACACTTTACAGAAAACCGCATCTAAATCGGTCAAACCGTTTCCGTGATATAAGGCATTATGTTGGAACACACAAACACACAAACACACAGCCTCTCACCCCAAACGCATATACCGTCTCCGTTCCGTCGTGGGTAAAAAATGAATACCCATAACTTAAATAGGTAGGTACAATCAAATTTAGAAATTTAAGATTCGTAGGTAAGGTCATAACCATAAAATGTTTGTGCGGTTTCGCTGGTTATGGTTATGTTAAAAAAGGAGCTGACTGTTTATACTAACTTCTAATTATTATTAGACAGGAACTGCGGGTCTCATTGATATTTGCAAAAGATTAAATACAAGCGATCATGACGCGATGATGAACTGCCCCGGTAACAACTGCCTTGTTGGCGCAGCGGCATTGTGTACGACTGTTGCTCAAGAGGTCTCGGATTCGATCAGCTAACGACGGTTTAGGATTTTCTATCTTGAAGTTCTCAGTATCAGCATGAAGACAAAAAAAAGGCCCAGTTGAGGGCAATAGAGTCACCCCCTATTACATGGGACCAAACAGCTGAATGATGAAATGTGGGTGAGATTAACTCTGCCTACCCTTGATGATGAGGACTCTAGGGACTAAAGTATGGGGTTCTACAAAAACGTTTCTCAAGGGTCGGCAACGCGCTCGTGGTCCTGGTGTTTTTTAGGCAGACTGAACGTCTGCTTGCCACCATACGTGGTAAAAAAAAAATTCCGTTATGATAATAACCCTTCACGTGGGGTAAGGGCAATTATTTGGCATTGGATTTGAACTATTAAATCTTAACAGGGTTAAGGTTAAAATACCTAGTCCCTCTTGTACTATGTCTGCCACTGAACTAGATAAAGAGATCAGTTGAACAGTTTCTTAGACAAAGTGTAGGGTAGCAACAGTGACAGTGCGTGGCGAGAGCTTTTAGCGCACAAACACATAGATAGTAAAGATAGAGACAACTTTCATATATCGGCGGCGTATAATTAAGGCGAAGACTGGCAGCACCGCGCTGGCGCCAACTCGCTTTCTAATATCGACTAAGTACACTCGTCGACACAACACATAGCTAATTTAAACTTTATTTTAATTTGTGATGAAAAATTAAAATACCTTGGTAGTTCAATTCAAAGTCCTAAGACTATCATAAGTGACACGATAATATTGCTAAAACTCATAAAACAATTCATAATAATTAATTATTGCAATAATGAATTGAAATCTATGTTAAAATGATAAACACATAACACCTAAATAACTAAGTAGATGTGGATAGTTAAATGAAAGCAAATATTCATGTTTAAGGCATATATCTACACAGAGCATCATCAAATAATGACATAATACATATTATTACATAGGTCATGTGCTACGCTATTTGCAAAGCACTCACAGACAAATAACACAAGAATGGAATTTAATTCTCAATTACGCCTCAAAAATAACCTTAAAA
Source organism: Laspeyria flexula (assembly GCA_905147015.1). Taxonomy (NCBI): domain Eukaryota; kingdom Metazoa; phylum Arthropoda; class Insecta; order Lepidoptera; family Erebidae; genus Laspeyria; species Laspeyria flexula. The sequence continues at coordinate 515,498 of LR989964.1, read as the reverse complement.
TATTATATAACTAAAATATTAGATTACATACAAAATATTGGTATGGTGTACCTTGGTCAATATAACGGGTCCAAACAGATACCTAAATAATGCGTGAAGACGTCTAATGTTTATTAATAAAAATAATTCACTTGTATAATACAAAAAAATATGATTTTTTGGAGAAAAAAGTTCTTTTTTTGTGGTGTTGTGTGTAACAGTACCAGCTAGTAGGACAAGAGTTTGTCGGTAGCAACACCGGTCTGACGTCGGACGGGTCGCACCTGAGGTCGGGCCAGGCGCCGGCCCGGTCCACCGCTGGCCCGGTCCGCACACTGCGATACCGTTGCGTCAACTTTATTGTGTCACCAATAATTATGGCCACCACTAATGGTTATTGGAAACTGACAGATGAAAGCCTTTTCAATTTTATACAACTTTATATTGGACTTATAGAAACTGGTATAAAATACATAGTTGAGAAATTGTTAAGTTGTTGTTGTTGTACACTATACTATAAAAAAAATAGATACTAGTTTATTTCTAAATGTAAATGAATAGGCTTTTTTTATAGGATAATTGACTGAGTCTAGGAATATTAGAACATAATAGGTAGGCAGAGGTGTAACACAACCACATGTCACCAGGTTCCCAGAGAGTGCCAGTTCTAGAAAAATCCAATTCCGTTTATGCCCAATACGGCGTCCGAAACCAAGACGGACGTCATTGTGCCACCACCGAGGCAGTCAGTAAGAGCATATTGTCATATTGGGTTTTTGATTCTATTCTTCTAAAGTTTCCTGCGGTATAAGGGCTCTAGTTCAAATGAGTTTTATTAACTAAAGAATTGGTACACCAAATATTGTATTTAGGTACGTGAAATAAATGATTTGAAATCTATACTATTAGGTTACTTATAACGAGTTCTAAACTTTGAAAGAAGACATCTAAATTTAATTAAAGTATCCTAATTAACGTTATAGATACAAAAGGAAGTTGTGTCGGTTATGTTGTCAGACAGTCACCGTGGTCGCTGTCAATAGATTAAGTTCGAAATAACTTCAAGTCAATGAATGGACACAAGCAGGAGTTAATGCATAAAGTTAAATTAAGGTTTTGAAAAGTTATGTCTTTAAATATTTAATAAAGCACAATAAGTTAATTAATATATTTTTGTATGAGAAAACATGAATAACATCTTTAACTGGTGTAAAATACTTCTGTAAATTAACATTGTAGATTTTACTATATTTGTAGTAGATATATTACGACGGTATGTGTTCGTTACAGCCAGTACGTAGGCAGGCAAGTGAGTGCGTAGGTAGTATTTGCATATTATGTTAGTCTGAACAGTGTGTGAACAAAAGTGGCAAGTTTCGTAAGCCTACGTTAAGTCATACATATATTTGACTTGTTCATGCATGTATTTCGTTACGAAAATGTAGATTTTTGAGAATAACCTCAAAACCGATTTACAAGTAGTTTTTCATAAATAAATTTATTCTAATAATATATAGGTATGTACCTGCGGCAGTGTGCACTGTGCAGTGCAGTTTCCATGCTAATATGTTGTTTGTGTTTCTGTTTTGGAGATACTAGTAAAATGCCATAAAATAATTTATATTTTTATTTATTTATTTCATTATCATTTCAACCCATAAACGTGCTATATGCTGTTATTTATTTAGTTCTTAAACTTCTTTAGCTCTTTTCATAGATACATGACATACATTTCGAAGTCAACTGCCCTTGTTGTTAACTGTGCTGCAAAGTAAACAAAAAATTGTTTTATTTTTAGCTTAATCAACATTCTAACAATACAAACATAGATATAACCCTCACGTGTATAATTTAGCTCAAATTAATGTTACTGATAAACGTGATACAAAACACGTGTTTTAAATTATATCACCTACTAAAGGCGAACACGCTCGTTCATATCTCGCGACTTCATTGAAACTTGCTTAATTGACATATTATTCATGACTAGCTGTAAAATACGTCCACAGCTCGACCCGCTTATTTTGGTTCACGTGATCACTTTTAATTTTTATTTTTTGGATTTTTTTTTCGTCTGTGTGGTTATGTCGCAAAATTTCATATCAATTGGGCTAACGGTTCTCGAGTTTTAGATGCATATAGATGTAGTTATGAACTAATCAATAGCTATTGCTGCTTTACTCCCGTGGGTTGTGGCGCAATGTTTGAAACTAGCCTTCTTTATTAAACGGTCAGTGCTACGAGTATTTACTACATCGAATTACGAGTGTCTAAGATAAACGGGTTCAAACTTATGCTTCTGACCGCGACTTAAATTAACCTAAGTGTATTTCTAGGTCATAGACGATATATTATTATGTCAAAATTCATCAAAATCCGTTCAATGCTTTAGTCATGAAAGTTTGTTACACTTTCATGACTAAAGCATTGAACGAATTTTGATGAATTTTGATAAACAGACAGGAAACAGATTAGGTTACTTAAACATTGTAATATCATTATTATTTTTTTAAATAACTAGCTTCCGCCCTTAGCCTCGCTTGTGTGATGTGTCAATAAAATATAGGCTATGTGCTATTGCAGACTATATAATCTATATGTGTGTCAAATTTCATACAGATTCCTTTAGCCGTTCTGGCGTGATTGAATAACAAACATCCTTCCGTCCATAAGTAGGATCTAGAGTCTATTAATAAAAAGTTCTACTTCTAATATTACCTGTTTTTAGTATTACCAGTTTTTAGTTTCTCAGACACCTACGCATTGGCCATAACAGTGTTAAAAAAACTTATGAATATTTAGTTACTTTACAATGAAAAGGCACCTTCAAATCAATGGAAAATAACATAATTCAACAATCGCGTGATTATCACAATACTTATCGATCGTATCAAGAAAACAGTAAATAGATGATGCAATACGGTGTCGGAGTTTCAAGCAGGCTCTCGTTCATGAATATTCCGCAGCCGAACGCAGAAGGGACCAAGGACATTTCCATTCTACTGGTAAACGAACAACGTTCTTTAGTTATAATCTCCTTAAATCATTATTTACATTTCATCTTTACATCTTTGTTGCATTGCATTATACGCTATTGTTCTGTCCATTTGTTTGTCAACAAAGTGTAAACAATATGTTTATATATTTCATTCGATTATATATCGCACGCTTAATGGAATACTGACCTAACTAAAAATAAGCATTTTTTTGGGGAGTCGCAAAAGAAAATCTTGCTTGAGGACTCATCCTACTTGTTGAAGTATACAATTAACACTGATAATAATATAATCATGGATGCTTGTATTTTTAACGTATGGTACGTATACGACGGTAGATGGGGCTAACAGAGGCATATTTCTGTACGTATCTACCAATGGGTCTATTTTCCATTAAGCATGCGATATAATGTTACACCTGCAAAATTAAACTTTTGAGAAGAGCATTAACTTGAGGACTGCGAGTAGTTCGTTCATAATAAATGGCCACAGTGAGCGCATCTGTATCGCCTGCATTCTGCATTCGGTGTCAGTCCATGTCACGTCTAGCAGTGGACGTTATTGGGCTGATGTGATAGTGATGACATGATATTTGAAACATAACGGGACAAAAAAAGACAACTGTGTATCCTTAAACCTGGTCTGAAAATGCATATCACAATTGTTTTTATTCGCATTCGTAAACAGTTAATAACTCGAGCAAACTCAGAACAGACACTAGATTCTAATAACATAAACAAAACTAATGTCAGGAAACATAAAATATATGTTGATAGAAGTACGCAGTAAGCCAATAGCTATAATAAACAACAATCGTTTGGGCAGAGAGCGAGCGCGCAAAGGGCTCGCTGTATCTCGCGGTGTATCGACAAGGGCACACAAACAACAATACTATGTTCCAGGTCTCCTTTTGTGAAGCTAATAAACGATCTATTGCTGCAAACAGGTTGGGATTCGAGGTCTTTGTAAGCGGAACCTCCTACTATAGGCCTGAATTTACTCCCTTTTAATTTCATTATGCGTTTTCATGATGACTAATATTAAGATTTTGATTATAAAATCAATTAATAACTGAAACATTGTTCACAGTTTAGGAGACAGACACATCCTAATACCCACCACTGCAACTCCTGTTAGTCAGGATTACGGCCCTTTTGACAAGAATACCGTCGGGCTAAATCACTTTGTGCCAACGGATCATCGTCCAAGTGTAAAAAAGATCGAAGTTTTTTTGTATGGATTTGACTATTCTTGACTTAACGCGACCGATATTCCGTCAGGTGTTAAAGGAAAGTGTTCCGTACTTTTACTTTAATTTCTGCATATTATGAATGTGAGCACAAATCATTCTCTTTTCAAAATTCTCTTTTTTGAAATACTCTATGGACTGTATAGACCATAATCCGCGCGCACTCAACTATGACAGCGACAGTGCTGCCATCCTTATCTAAAAAAAGGACTTGCTCAAATATGGCGCCTCGCCGCGTACGCGCTTTTTAGTACGGTGCTGTGAATAAAATATTAATAAACATATTGGACTGAATCTTCGATGTGTTAGTGCATTCCCGAGGAATACTGACTACCAAAACCTATGGAGATCACCGCTGGGGTACCCCTGAAGACCATCAGTTGCGGATTCCGGTGAGTGGTTTAATACAGTCCACCCCGTTCGCTCTCAAATCTATTTCCCCAACATATTTTTGACTAACCTAACAGAGATGACCCTTACGTTACGTACACCGAGTTTTGACACTCGGAAGTCCCAGGGAGTGACTAACCTACGGTCTTGGAACCCGCGACGAGATTAATCAGAAATAAATGGAGGAGTTGGAAAGAAATATTTCACATCCCTCCAAAGTCAAAACGAAAATGAAACACTGTACCTACCTATCTATGTACTGGACGCAGTATTCATATCTAGAAACACTTTTTCATTTCTTTTACATGTAACTGTCACGCTGCTTCTAACTTTTCCATTAGAAACTCACAGATACATGTATTACCTTAGAGTGAGTAGATCTAATATTTAATTTATTTATTTTATTCTATACAGAAAGAACAATATTGGTATTATAATAATAATTTGTCGAGAATACAGACAACCAATGTAAACGTTAGTAGGGGTTCTAAATCTAAATAAACAACGTATTGAACTAAACAGGTTTTAACAGGTCTTTATAGAGCCTTACTGTAAGGGTTAGAAATGTTACGAGAAATATATTAGAATATATAAAGAGCAATTAATCTAGACTTGTATGGTAAATACTTATATTAATGTTGGGTGTCAAATTAATATACGACCCAGCCTAGCTGTGGCAACTATAAAAGCTTGCAATAACACTCTAAGACTTATAACTTAAGTGACAAAGAGTCCTTGATTGAGAGTTAAATGACATCTTAAAAATTTGAAGACCAATACTTAACAGCAGCATCTTAGAGTTAAGTATTGCATTGATACATTTATGTGTTTTCGTGGTCGATGCAGGCAAAGCAGCATCGAAGCTAGTATCATTACAAAATAAACAGCCTGAAAACTTGTATTTGCTTTATTTGATTTGTTTTACCGTTAATGGGATAGATAAATGTAATTAACGACTAAACGGTTTGAACCTTAGACCTCAGCCTTGCAGTTAAACTGTGTATTCACTAAACTATCGCTATAATTGATCAACAAGGCGAAGGTATAGAAATAGGCAGCTCTTACAATGTTGCAGGTCTTTGACATTAGAGGCTTTACTTTGTATTCACTTTGTACGATACATTAACTATATAAATCTTCTGTCAACATTAATATTACAGATTAGAATTATGTTATTGTGCCCCTGATTAATAATGATTCATGTTGCAGTAAGATAACAAACTAAAGTTTATATTGTGGGATTGTCGTGCGATAATTTTTCAAGTTGAACCCAAATTTAATCTATAGCATAAGTGCTTAATAATTGTAATGTAAAAAATAAAGTAACATTTCCACTATAGATAATTGATTTTAAATAATTTTAACGATAAGGAATTTGACATATACCAGTCATAAGACAGTATGGGTCCTACAAAAGGTAAGTGAATAGGTTTTAGAGACACAGCACATTTAGGTTGTGCAGATTATAAGTTTGTTTCGCGCGTCGTAAAAAATGTGAAATGAAATGAATACCCAACCGAATACTCAATATGATGTCCTCTGTAGATTACTGATTGGTATGGATAAAGTCTATAGGATGATCTACTCATAAGATTATTCAGCCAGCTTGCCTTGCTACCACCAGAGAGCACCGTGGCGATAATTATAATTACTCATCAAAACAAGAAAACAATACCAATACAATGCACTTTCAAAATGGCTGTCGATCTTCTCCAAGATGGATGAATTGTGACATAGATCATAATATAATCATAACATAACTAACCCCTTAAAACTGTACCTATATTAGTAACTAGCTTTTGCCCGCGACTTCGTCCGCGTAGATTTCGATATTACATAGATCTTTGTTTTAAGTGCAATTCATGAATTCCACAACACCCCATTACAGGAGTTGAATTTCATTTTACGTCAGTATAGATAACATTTTCGTAATCAGCGTCCCTAAAAACCTTGAAAACGACATCCATATCAATTTCTAATAATTTTTACACCTATTTCATCCCTTAAGATAAGTTTTTCAAACACAAAACAAAGAACTGTCTATTTAATATTTGACCCCCTGAACCCAACCCTATCAAAAATATTAAAAACAACAGTTTAAGTTCCTATCCCAATACTAATTTGCAAAACGTTAACTTCAAAACAAAATTCTTTTCATACAACGTTTCATCCCCAATTTCACCCTTCCAAAGCCACCCTTGTCAAAAATATTGATGAGGATATTTTTTATTTTGATAGTAGTACCCCAAAACAAATTTTCAAATCTATAAGTAGACATTAGGACAAACACACCCTCCAAATTTCAAGTCGCTACGACCAGCGGTTTAGGCTGTGCGTTGTCTGTCAGTCAGTCAGTCAGTCAGGACAAAGTCTTTTATAGTATGTATGGATAAATGATTTATAAACTTTCCCAGTTGTTCTCCAAGCGACAAAATCTTAAGTTATAACCACTGCATTGATCTTTTACGAGTATACCATTAATATAATTATTAACATAAATTTCTAACAACTGTTAAATATGGTAGCCCACACATTATCAGTTTGGTCATTGCGTCCGAGTTCAGACGCTGAATAGAAATGCAATAAAGCCTCCCATATACGAGCACTTGGTTCTAGATGGGCATTATAGCGGACCTTGTGTCACTATACCGTTTAATGGAATACTAAGGTTTGTACGTCGCTTTGCTTGTGGTAGGCAGATTTTAACTCTTGTTGATGTCGTATTAATTTCGACTATTTGATATTAATTTCAACTTAATACCGCTACGCGTTCCTTAGAAATATGTTCTTGAAAGACGGATAGACGGACAGACAGACAGATAGACAAACGGACATGAGTGATTCTATCATCAGCAGCCCATTAAGTCCCACTGCTGGGCTCGGGTCTCCTCTCCTCTAACTAGAGAGTTGAGAGGGTTTAGGCCATAATCCACTCACGCTGACCTACTGCGGGTTGGTGGATGAGACATACTCATAGAATTTCTTCTAGGGTATGTGGGTTTCCTCACGATGTTTACCTTCACCGTTAGAAGATGGTATATGGTGGTCGGGATCGAACTCGGACCGCGTGATTTGCACGCCGGTCCCTTATCCGTTCAGCTACCACCGCTTTTTTTTTGTTTGTTATCTTCTAAGGGTTCTGTTTTTTCTTTTCCAGGTAAGGAACCCTAAAAACCACATCAAAATCGGCCAATTTGTTTAGGAGCTACGCTACCACAGACAGACACACAGATACACCCATCTTTTTGCGTCGTGGGTTGTTATTGCACATTTTTTTTCAGCTTAGGCATTGCTACGACGAATGATCGTATGTATTGGTATTATTAGAAATCTACCACTAGTTTTTATTTTCGGGTGCATATTTCATTTCCTTTAACAATTAATATTGAGTACATATTTTTAAATTAAACCACGTTTCTCCTTACTTCAAAGTGCTACAATTTTACTCAACATAGTAATAACCGTGCAATGTAACATAGTAAAAGTATTTTTAATAGACAGCATTATTGATGTCTTCAATAAATAATAGGAAGGCCTGTCTATTGTTATTTGTGTTCGAAGGTCGAATACCTTTTTAATGTCTTGACAAAGTGATGGTTTACGAAAATAAATCGTTTTACAATCCCAAGACCAAAGACCAAGGAGGTAATCTGAATTCGTCATACAACTGATGAAAATAAAAGAAAAAAAAAATGCCGTTATTAACTACGCACGTCACTTTAGAAAGTAGTGCAAAATCTGACGAAAAATTACAACACTATTAGTAGTAAGTCGGAAATATATTTTTCGCATTGGGGTAGGTTTGCCTAGATACGGGTCGATGACTGCACACTACGTACACCTACAAAACGTCACTTTTATACAACACAAATTAACCTCACTACCTATTATTAACCTCGAAACTTTCCGATTTCAACAATAAGGCTCAATTTCCATCGCTTTTCACATATAGAACTGCATTTCTAACATTGTCGTTTGTAATAATCAAATGCAGTTCTTGTATGTGTGCGTGCCGTTCAAAGATAATAATAGTGTTGGGAAAGAATTGCGAAATTTTTTGTCGAAACTGATTATATGATATAGGTATCGCTTAGATTGCGCGTGTAAAAGGTACATTATGAAACTTGTTATAATTGGTTAGGGCTTTAATAGTGGATGATTGTTCTGTTGTTGTTTGACCTTTTAGGGGCAATAACCTGGCGTTATGCCTCGTCGAAACTGTTGCATTCAATAGTTACAATATACATAGTTCAAATCATTATGATTGAATAACTGATACGTAATTTTAGAACTTTAACTAACAACAGATAGAAAATTGTAAATAAATTTCCAATATAATACAGACATACCTAGTTTTAAATTCTGACATGAGTCAACAGCCCTTGAAAGTAAAACCTCGATAAGTGTCACAATCGACAATAACAAAAGAACTTCACTAAACCCTCGGGCAGTGCACTCACTCACACACGCATACATCTCGCTTAGCAACCGAAGTGAAGGCAGAAAGATCTACTACACTACCCTCCACTCGTATAAAACACGACAGTTTCTAATAGAACATCGATAGAAACCATTACTTGTTATGTATAGACAAGAAAACATAACTTCGCAATTTGTAAAGCAATGTATTTTAAATGGTTAGAGAGGACGTTTACAAATCGATTTGTAATACCAGTTCATAGAAATACGGTCTATTTTCTAGGTTATACACCAGTTATAAAGTAAAAACAAGTTGGCACATGGGTTTATATTTTAAATGGCGGATGCATTCGCCATGTAGGACGGTACTAGATTTTCTAAAACAGTCTAGAAATGCATTCTTAGATAAAAAAAAACAGATCTTGCGAAACTAATGGCTTAAGGTTTCTCTAAGAAGCTAAAATTTGCATTTTCGTATGGATTTGTAATTTGTTGATTTTTAGACTGGTTAAATAAGGTTTCACAAAAGTTTTCGAGGCTATTAGTGTGTGTAATACATAGTACTTCTTATTCTAGTCTTGGGTAGGTTACAACCTACAGGTTTTGTTCACGACGCGGCAACGGTGGTTTGAGCGCTGAACTGTCAACAGGTGGCTTTTCTACATGACCTATGTTGCTGCTGCTACTGTTGTAGTGCAGACCGTTACTAACTGTAATCGCACTGGTCTTGGCTTTACGCATCCACTTTTAAACCTAAATTACACTGCATGGTATTTAAGCAACTTCTCGCTCATTTGGAGCGACAGTGACACAACTACAAAAAAATGGGAGACTGACCTAATTACATTAAAATTATCTCGATACTAATCTACTTTAGGAGAGTAAATGTCATAGTTCAAAAAGCGCCCGCTAGTGAACGAAAAGACTTTAGTGAAATAATTATCACTATCGTTACGAAAAAATCTCATAACAGGCTACCCTGATATAAGATTTTTTGGTGTACAATTTAAAAAAATGCAGTTATGTCACTGACGCTCCAAATGAGCGTCCTGCTAGATTCCACTAGTTTATCCAGGGTTTTGCTTTAAGCTGTCCATGTTATAAGAATATCCGGCGTCAGCAATTAGCTTTGAGTTTTATATACATTGATGGGTAATTATAATAACATAATGTCACGCTTGTTGTCATCGAAAGTGTAGGCAGGAGTGCCCCACACTCACATTTTTGTCAGCTATGTCAAGGCCCATGTTATAGGGAGCCAAGATGTATCATGTAACGGACACATTTCGCTCCTTGAATACAAAAGGGCCACAAATCAAAAAAAATTGAAAATCGTTTTATTGCAAAAATGGTACCTAAATCAACTATATTTTATAGTAAGAATAAAACACCCATCATTTTAGCTCATTTTATGACCAAAATGGCTTACCGTCCTTTTTGTATTGGAGCACTTTGACAGGTAATGTCAGTGCAAGACAGCCATTTTGTGAGTTGTGCCCCGAAATTAAACGCAAACGCACGTGGGTTGCATGAAAAAGTGCCACAATTCAAAATATGTCTGTGTTAAATTCAAAATTTCAGGTAAGTCTGATTACATTTTATAATACAAAAGGGCCATATTTTGGAAAACGTCCGTTTTGCATTCTAACATCAAGTAGTTGTAATCATATTTTGTAATACAACAGTGGCATATTTGAAATGCGTCCCTTTTGCATTGAATTATACTCAAATAAATTATTATTTTTAGAATGCTAGAATGAAAACCTTAGAAATATGGCCGTGTTGCATGAAAATAATTTTGGTTATCGTTAAATTTTTTGAAATCAAAACTACCATTATGATGTTAATTTTGTTCTTAATTTGTTATTATTTCAGTGATTTTTAACTATAAAAACGTACAAAAGTGTTTAACTTGTTTTCTACAGGCATGGAGCAAATGTCAAAGCAATTGCTTTTATGATTAAACTAGATCATTGTAGGATTCGTCTATATTTTAAAGGTTTTTAACTTTTTGAATAATATGGGTAGGTTGTTGGTAAATGTTGAATAGGATGTGATAAAACATATTGACTCATAGTTTTAATGAATTTTGTGTATAAAGCGACATAGGTTTGTTTGATATTAGATGTTAAAACTGGTAAATTAGTATTAAGATCTTGCGTAGAGCGCAAGTACGAAGTTCCAATATCATGCTAAGGATTGTATGTATGACTGTTTTTTGTTAAAAAAAACCCTTTAAATTCTCTTTTTAGGGTTCCGTACCTCAAAAGAAAAAACGGAAACCTTATAAGATCACTCTGTTATCCGTTGGTCTGTCTGTTTGTCCATGTATCAGGAATATTTTTCACAAGAACGCGTAAAGGTATCAAACTGAAATTAATATCAAATACTCCGGTCTACAATCCCTTAACACAATAAAAAATCAGAGTTCACTCGCAATCATAAGATATAGCCGCTTATGCTTCATTTTTGTCGCATAGCTAATTTTATTATCTTGACCTAGAATCATGAAATTTGGTAAGAAGCAATATCAGTTGGACAAGTAAAGGAAAAAAATGGAAAACCGTACTCATGTAATTAGTTTATTGGATGTAATTAGTTTAATTATATTAGTATATTGGAAGAGATACAGAGTGATAAGGTGAGAATGGACTGCCGTTACATGAAAATGGTTCACCTACCTACCTTCACGAGAATATTTCTAACATTATTATTGCAATCCCATTACCTACTACTACGTCGTTACCTGTAAATGTAAGTTGCTACTAGTTCCTGCTTTCCCATTCGAGATACTTTTTGTTAGGGGATACGTTTCTAAGCAAATAAAATAACATAATCATACAGCTATGCATTTTGCTACAGAGTTTATTTCACTATTTTCATCCTCTAGTAATCATAGGTTAGGGTCAGGTTGCTGTCTGGTAAGGAGTTTGTATCTGAAGAATCAATGAGTAGCGCCTCTGGTTGACTGAGTGCTGAAGTATAAGAGTATGACATCGCAACATCATACTTGCACTCTAAGTAAGATTCCAATACAAATTTGCCAGTCTTAACAGCTTTTATCAAACAAACAAACATTCATAGAAACTATGAGTTAATGCGTCTTAATCATATCATATTCAACATTTATAAATACCTAACCATATTATTATAGGTAATACCCACTGTCTTTAGATAAAAAACTTTAAATTAGTGACGAATGCTACAGTGACGGGGCTTCAATTCAGTTTACATAGTATTAGTAATCTAATTTAATCACTAAAGCAATTGCTGTATCATTCTAAAACTATGTGATTTTGTAAGACTGTATATTTGTAATAATATTACACACTAACAATATACCCACAGTCTTACAAAATCACATAATATTTTGTGCTACTAACGAGTCTCCATTAGAATTGATCTCATATTACTTAAAGTTTCAGATAAAGAAATGAGTGTCGGCTGTTAATTTTCTTAGGGAATTGATTAATTAATATTTTTTATAAATACTTTGATATAAATTATTGTTTTATCTCTTGATTTTTTAAGGAAATCCGCAAATTAATAATATAAAAATTTTAGAGAGTTGACTGAATAATAGTCACGTACCAAGTTGATCTAGCTATTAATATTAAGTTATGACTTTTTACAGTGTTTTATTGTTGTTCATTCACTTACGTTATTACCTTGTGATACGAATTTAACTTTTTAAACATCTTTTTTGCCAAAAAGGTACCAATAAACTATTGGTATGTGTAATTTTATATATATTTTTTGACATAATTCCTATGATATTGATTCAAATTTTGAATGCAAAAGGGACTTTTGTGCTTTTTTATCATAGTGGGTAACAGCTATCACAAAGTCCATATTGTGCAAAGATAGAGCTAAAAAATACGCTTCTAATGATATATTAATATCTTATATTTAATAAATAAAAATATAAAAAATTAACAAAAAACTGTTTCAAAAATTTGTTTTGGCCGTCCTGTAAAATTTATGAATTTCGACTTGTGTCGCTTTTGTATTCAAGGAGCGATTTGTGGACTCCGGGTAAAACCCAATAACGTTTTGGTGGACGGTTAGACCCGAAACGAGATTATACACCTTTCAATACTTTGATATTAAATCCAGTCTCCTGAGACGGGACGTGTCAGTGACAAGACGACTACCATAACTACATTTCATCAACAAAGCAATGCTTCTCTCAACCGAATACGTGTATTTGCTCACAAAATATAGCCTTATTATGTAATTACGTAAACCAGACCACAAAGTTTTATTTCATGTATTCGGTATTATGTATTGTGATTTGTATTTCTAGCACTCTTTTACAGCATCCTGGCGGTGTAAAACAGTCGTGACACATTATGTTTTTATATCTAAACTATTATAGTGTAAAGAAATTCATTTCCTGCAGTTAAATTCAATGTAACGTATATTTAACACAGATTTGAAACTAAATCGCTTGATGTTGCTTTAACTTGCAAAAAATTCGCTTCAGTCGGTCGCCCGGCCGTCGGCAACAGTTACGAAATCAAGTCGTCTCAGTTAGCAACGGGTTTGAGTCAAATATCACGTTTAGATCCACGTGACACCCCACAAGAATATGTATATTAATCCTAAACGTTAATCTAGACTGCATAACAACCAATCGAGAGACGTTCTGAGATGGAAATTGCCTTATAGTCATAGCACTGTTAGCAATATTTGTGATTGCATTACGAGTAGAAACGGTCTTTGAACGCAATTATTGTTATAATAATGGAAACTGTGATCATAACTCATAATATTAACTATAATAAATTATTGTTAAGTAGAGTATCTTGGTTTCAGAGAAGTTAAAGGCATACCTTATTTTTTATAGGTAATAAGAAAAGTATTATTATGGCTGTGTGGTCTTTTTAGGGAAGTACTTATCCAGCGCAGCTCAATTTGAACGGGCATTATCTTCTGTGTCCTATCTCTCTTTATTATTGTTAATAGACAGGTTTAAAGTTCCTTGTTTGTCTTTAGGAGGTAATTTACGGTATTTATAATATCAATTTCCGAAGAATCTCTCATAAAATTACACTGAAAACAAAAAATAAATGTTTTAACATTATTAACAAACATAGTTATGTATTAAGCGATAAAAGAGTAATGATAAAGGTAGCATGGTATATTGTGACAATGGCATTATCAAATTAGATTTTCAAACAGTAATAAGTAGGTAAGCACACATTCAGGTCACTTTTACGATAGTGGTGGTGCGCTGATTCTTACATGATAGCATGAATGTGCCGGCACGTCTGGATAAGTACCTACTACCCTCCCACAGAATATCGACGATAAGTAACAGCATCATTATACAGGTACTTGGTTCGGTGAGTGTAGAGTGCTGGAGGACCGATTCCTTGTCCCAATCTCCGTCGTTTACCTGTTCCTGCCTGCCAAGCCATGTCCATGGATGGCAGTAACCACTTACCTACCATCAAGTAGGCCGCTTGCTCGTCTTCCACTTAAGGCCTAAAATAATAGATAGCCTACAAATGTTAGGCCTTATCCCTGCTCCCTTACGGCTTCTTTCCTGTTCACTTTTGTTCGTGTAATCAGTTATTTAATCGCCATTCTACCGGTGATTCTGGCAATCACAATACATCCCGTAACCGACAATCATGGCTCAAAGTTCTCTATGTAAACAAAAAGACAAGATTTCATTGACTCATTCCTCAAGGACCAGCGTTTATCTATACTCATCCGCAGCAATACAGCATTGTAAAAATACGATACCTATCGATTGTTTTTAAACATGCCTTACTTTGAACAGAATATGGTTTGTTTAGAATACATCAGCAGAAGCGGCGACGTTAATATAATATTCACATAACAGACGATTTATTAGCTAGTAACCGAGTGGGTAAGTAACTCGATTCGCTGCGCAAGCTTGCTGAGTAGGTGCGTGTATGTAACCTTAACAATTTTCACTGACAATAGGTACCTACACGGAATTAGTGCTGCGATAAGTTGCGCTGGTCATGGCTCGACATCACGTTTTATATACATAAGCACTTCAACACAAACATGCTAAAATAACCTTTATATTTTAGCCCAAATGATGTATTATTCTGTGTACTATTTGAGGTAAACAATATACTAAAATGTGTGTCGTCAAGCAGCTCTGATAAGCGGTTGTTTGATGAAAACATAAATAGTAAATTGTTTTGTTAGAAACATAGTTGCTTTATTTGGTTTGAAATTATTGTGGTATTTTGGTTGTGAGTTATCTGTTTCTACAATACGACAAAGTATATAAGGAGTGGAGATATGTTTATCAATAAATTAAATTGCCATACTAAGAGCATAATAGATCCACTGTCAATTCTATTGTAGACCGCAGCTTCTATACGAATTAATAAATCATTATCATCATTTCAACCCATATATATACGTCACTGCTGGGCTGGTCTCCTCCAAAGTTTGTGAAGGGAATTTAGCCTACTATACCACGCTGGCCAGACGGGTTGGTACAGGGTTTATATCGAATTTTCGTTTTCTCGCAGTGCTTTGGTCTGCTTAAGGTAGAAATGGGGTAGTGACATTATGTATACTTAATCCATCACTACACGGACTTAATAAATAGTGTCATCAATACCAATTTCTCTATCTCATTATAATGACTTACATTGAGGTAAATAAGACGCTGATAGAGAATAAAGTCTTAGCTTAACAACATCCTGAAATGCACGATTTTTGCTGGCGTTATGACCTTTTACACTTGGCGCAAAATAAAAGTTGACGATCAACCTTCTGTTGAGAGATACCATTGTTATGTTATGTGTAATAAGAAATTTATGTGTTACGAGAAATATCATTTATAAAATAGGAATAGTTTTGTTCCAGGCATTCCAAGTCACAAGTGACACCGGCTAGATTGTATTAATTATATAATTGTTATTTGGATTTATTATCACGGTAGACGTATACGTCATAACTGAATTGAAATTCACTTAATGTCTATGGCATGACATCTTTGCTTTAACTGTACGTCTCTGCTGATCTCCCTAGAGACAAGGGAAATATACTGAATGCGGAAACTGTTTGAATGAAATGTAATGTTTATTTAAAAGCACTCAATCATTATATTGACAGATGGATATGACAGCTCCACATTCGGTTTCCATCCCTTTTTATAGATGTTACAGTAATTCTCTAATGAAATTTCCATTATTATAATAATATTTTTAAAGAGAACAGATTTATGTTACTACATGCATGCGTGCATGCTGAACATAAGAGAACATCCTAATTTGTAAAAAAGAAACAGCGCCCGCACTAAGCGGCGGAGTTTACAAACATACACTTAACAGATGCAAAGTAACTACTTGAAACTAATGTTTATGACTTGCACAAATATTTCTCATGAGTTGGAATCGAACTGACGTCACTCGGTACAGCGATGTTAGCGGTGAGGCGTCCGCCGTAACCGCTACGCCACAGTGACAGTGACATATTGGGTCTATTTGGTGTATGTGTGCTGCCGATGCTTAAGGAATATTTAGTTCGTTTGTTTATCATCGTTTTATGATAATATTATGTTTTAGCTAGCTCAAGATAAACTAGTATAACAGTTATGAAAGTTGATTGACTCACTGTTATTAAAACAATGGAACCATGTTTACTTAAAATTGTTTTGTATTTTAATACAAAACTAGTTTATTTACTCTAATAAATAACTTAAAATATAACCCATATTATAATCAAAATTTAAATAACCATGATTTTTAAGGCAACGCCTACAGTACGGTACATGCCTTGTACCGGTAACACACAAACTCGTCTTTGGCAGTTTTAATTCATAATGTATATTTAAACGTAATAAATAAATTTACTATACATATTCACAAAAACAAATATCTGTGCCTGTGACACAAAAATTATTGCTAAGTCAATATTAATTCGGTACAGTTTGCAAAACAAACCATTACTTTATCTCCAACATTCGTGGTTAAATACACAATATGTATATAAGTACATTGTGTCTAGTTGTGTTGTGTGTATAGTATAGAGAAAACAGTTTCCCATAGTCAGTGTGGCGATAAGAAAACAAAGCCTGCCATTTATGTGCGGAGCGCGCTGCGCTGTTGCTGGGCGCGTGGCAACACAGGATTAAGCAATACTGTGTTACTTTACTTGTTGATACAACTTGTAAGAGGTAGCGGGGTTAAATGATATCAGTTTGTCCAATTTCTAATGATATTTTGTCCCCATATCATCATCACGTCTTTTTTCCTGAAGAGCTAGGCACATTTCTAGTATTAGTTCCTCTATACTTTAGTTCCGCTTTTCTAGATTCTGAAAATACGGCGAATTGCGTGTCTATCGAAACTTTTTAGAAAGATTTAACGTGCATAGAGGGATTAAAGGATAATACTAAGCGAGGCTGATACTAAGAATTTTAAGACAGAATCACTGCGCCGCGCACTGTGATAGTTCTGACCACCCGGTCAGAAATATCAAAAACCTCATATTCAAACATTTCAGAATCGTCAAAAATAATGAAAATATTTTACTATTTGTAATATTAAAATCAGTTTATGTTGTTAACAAAACATATTATATCCTCTTTTCTGTTCTCATCCTAGCTTTAGTGAAGTGTTCGTTCACCCGCTACTCTCGTGCCTTACAACACTGACAGTCAAGAGGCATACAACAGTCCATTGTAGAATATTGGCCAACTGCTTATTACGCACTACAGATCGCCCGCTTGGCCCCTACTATTTAAACACTAGGATTTACGCATTACAACCCGCGTCTTACATACATACATACATGTGATTTTTAAGCACTTGCTCAAGCACGGCATTACTTGACGAGGAGGTTAAACACTCGGACTCAAAAAAGGTTTCTGTAATTATAAGATGACTAATATTTGTCATCAACCAGGAACATTTGCTATCCAAACTTCGGGGAAATATTAATACTGGAATTTCATAATAGAAAAATCCAATACCATTTTCACCCGACCAGGGTACCGAACCCGAAACATCTAGCACAACAGTCGTATACACTTCCCGCTGCGCCACTGAGGCAGTTTTGTTAGTAAAGTATTAGTAAATTGAATGTTATAAAATAATAAATTCAATTGGGCTAGATGTATATACCTAAGCTGATTATTATGGCCTACAGAAAGTTTGTATGACAACTAAATATGTACGGTATATAATATTAGAATAGAACGATGTAATATGTTTTACATTTTCTCAATAATGTTATGTGCACCTGCTTAGGGGTGTGGAGAGGGTGCAATTAGCTGTTAGCCTGAGGGTTGCAAGTGTTGCAACTCAAAGAGCGTGTTACTACACCGAGTATTGAAGCAAGGGTGCGTTTGTATGTTTGAGTCTGTCGACTAGTGTGAAGTGGAATGACGTTAATTAGTACTGGAAATGGGTTTCTTTCCATATCAATTAAAACGACTTGTTTTTTTTAACAAGACTTTTAATTTATTGCGAAATTATGAAAAAGAGTAATTTGTAAATAAATGTTTCAAATTACGTATTAAAAAAAATATTTTACGACGTATCTCTGTTCTGTACTTCCGACACCTTAAAACCTTAATTACTGCTTGTGGAACGAGGAGTTATATTTTAGGTTAATAAAATATTTACCTACACCATAACTTAAATAATATCCTACTACTAACCTATCTACAAAATAAACAAGAAACTCTATTTACAGGTATTTCCTTTAAATAGACTATCTAATTGAGGTGAGATTCCTGAAGAAAGGTACCCAAAAAGCTAACCACATTACCATGTAGAAAATGCACATAACCGTTTTAGGCAACTTTTTTTATTTATTTTAGTAACATTGTCCCTTCTCTATACGTATTCT
The DNA here is from genome assembly GCA_905147015.1 of Laspeyria flexula. Classification (NCBI taxonomy): domain Eukaryota; kingdom Metazoa; phylum Arthropoda; class Insecta; order Lepidoptera; family Erebidae; genus Laspeyria; species Laspeyria flexula. The sequence continues at coordinate 496,610 of LR989964.1, read as the reverse complement.
GTGACATAACAACAAAGATACCCAATATTTGGTCACATGAGATATAATTTAATCATATCAACGGTACTGGCCTCCATTACCATAATCCCTCCATTTGTGTACCCCTTATTTACCCATTAGCCGGTTCAATATGAACAACATTAACTATACCGACATTCATACATTATTCAATCATTGAATTATAATATGTTATATATCTGAGTATTTTATAATATACATATTTATTCTTTTGTTTTCTTCTTTGTTGCCTGAAGTGGCACCAAAACCGCCCATGGAAGTTGGCAATGTCAGGGGCACAGCCAAGCCGCTGCCTACCTAGAGAGAATAGGTCTCTTTAAACCTCGTTTGAAGAAGGACATGTCATAGCGCTCAAGAAACACCGCTGTAGGAGGTTCACCCCAGAGCCGGCACGTTCGTGGGAGGTATATTTATATATAGCTGTATTATAGAAGAGCTGGACCGATTTAGATAAGTGTTTTTTTTTGTTTTATATACTTTGCCGTTGATCCCATTGTCATCAGGACAGGACTTGATGATTTTACATAGATCCTTTCAGGCATTCTGGCGTGATTGAGCAACAAACATCCAGCCATCCATCCAATTTTGTATTTACAATATTAATATAGTTAGTACGATGTGTGCTAGTCGTGAAAGTGTAACTTAGTTCCCTTGGTAAGGGCTCAGCATGCAGTTTACGAGCAGGCTGAATGGGCGACACGCCTCAACTTCGTATGTCGGTGGTACTTGACACCATAGTGCTACTTCTGGGCCGTATCTGTGCTTAATTATCTGCAGAACATGTTCCTACTTGTATTACTTTGTACGTCCATAGATAAGCATGTTACTTATATTATAAATGCGTAAGTTGGATTGATCACGCTATAAAGGCTGGAAGGATCTTTATAAAATTTTACACATAGATAGATTTTAGTCCGGAATAGCACATAGGCTACTAAATTTTGTGAGTTCTTCACGCTCAAACGGCGGGACTTATTTTCATAAAATTTGGTATGGAGGTATGGGTTATTTAAACGGCGAGTAACACCGCGAGGCGCATCTAGTGGTCACGCTCACGGGTCTCCTCCAAACATTCTGGAGGGAATTTAGTCTAATATACCACGATGGCGAGACGGGGGTTTGTTTCGAATCTTCTTTTTTCGCAGTGCTCTTGTCTGCATAAGATTAGTCGAATTTTACGATATCCACGGGTTAAAATGGGCTAGTAACATTATGTAATCTTAATCCGTCACAACACGTACAAGTTTTATTATAATCATTTTTTAAAAGTGAAATATACTTAAAAAAGATAATAATAAAACGCATCCATTAGTGCATTACAAGCGTGAAGATATTATAAATTGATACTAACATCTACTCATTAATCAAGATTTCATCCTGAACGTATAAGCCGTTTTCGATCACAAACACATAAACAAAAAAATGTTACCAACAATAGAATTAATTTGATTTATTTTGTTACGTAAGCGAGGCTCTTATGGTTTATGGCCTACCCGTTATGGTACATGGCCTTTTGGCTTACGACACCCATTGATTATGGCGTTTGTATGGTAATATATAAAACCATGGTTTATTACTGGTTATGTGGTTGTTTTGTGTTAGTTAAGTTTATTTACAGCTTGATTACGAAATATTAATACGGAAACTTTCGACAAAATTGTTGTTCATAAAAATTTACGACAATAGTGTTGTGTTTTGGAGATTTACGTCTATAATCATAATATGAAATTGAAGGAAGGAAAGAAGGTTGATTACATGATATTAAAATTAAAAACACCTTTATTTGGTCGAAGTCGAAGGTCGAAGAAAATTGGCAAATGCAATGACAAATAATATTTTTCTATATAAGTATTAACATGCGAGTATACGAACCCTTGCGTAGTCGGGGTGAGTCAGTGAGAATACAATAAATTATTAAAATATCTTTGCCAGAGGATTTTATAAATATTTCAGACAGTTACAAAAAAAACAAATTGGCCAAATTGGTCGAGTATTTTTCAAGTAATGATCTTTAATTATTAAGATTTTTATTTAAACACTAGTAGTTACCCGCAGCTACGCGGCAATTCGATTTCGCTAACCACAGAAACTTTCACTGCGTACTTTAGAGCTATATATAGCGTAATTGTTCATTATATCTCCTCATAAGAACCTTCCTCGAACTTCAACGAATACTAAAAAATTTGGATATATTTATTTAGCCATTCATTTTTATTGACATATTCATTTTATTTTACAGACATTTATTTCCCATGTACGAAAGCCCTTAACTGTCATTCAAAGTCAAACAAACTAATTTATTCATTGAGATCGTCTACATGAACTTATGAACGTCATAATAAAAGGTGTCAGCCAATTTTCCAACGGCCAATACTGACAAGGCCGCGAGAATACTGGCAACAAATTCGAAGCTCTTTTTCTTATCTTCAAATAATAAATAAGGTTTGTTCTGTACATGTATGCGTATAAAGAGAAATAACCATCACATACAATATAACTTTTTATATAACTTACAATCTTCTATATTCTCTATATTTTAGATAAAAAAAAAGTAGGTACAACCCAAACTCGAAAAAATATCTATTAATTATACTAATATTTGTCTCGTGTGGAAATCGAACTCATGTCACCCAGTGCGGCGATGTTTTGGTGATTTTTAAGACAGAAAACCAAATAGGTACCGTTTGTTCCCGGGAATCGAACCTGGAACCACTTTTGCAGCAGTACGTATAGTATGATAAGTACTATACTATACTAGCTTCCACCCACGGCTTCGCCCGGGTGGCACGTCGGTTAAATATAGCCTATCTGCTGGTCTAGACTATAATTTATCTATGTGTTAAATTTCATACAGATCCTTTGCGGTAATGAGAATCAAACTACACAAAAAAGAAATACACAAGTGAGATATATTCCAACAATTACAAATGTCAACACATAAACAACAAGTAACAAATATTGACAAAAGTGCTCCCTAATTATACTTTTTAATATAAGTTTATTTGAAATTCATACAAAGAGGACACAAGACAAATGTATTCAGAAAAAATTGTCACCCGACAATGTGCAGGTGCTCCGACTGTACGTACTGCCGTGAACCGAGAATTATGTACACATTACATTCAAATGTATGCATTTGATGAAGGCTACCTTCAGTCGATAGTTTAATCGATAGAAACTATAATACTTGCCCCCAATAAACTCAAAACCAACCAACCAAGTCAACCAGGTCGCTGTATTCGTTTATAAGTTTACACAATTCGCCTATTCCCCGCTTGTGTAAACTTATAAACGAATACAGCGACCTGGTTGACGTCCACTTTGACTCAATATCCACGTTTGTTAAACTAACCATAAACAATCAAAGATGTAAAAAAAAGTAAAATACATTCAAAAGTTATTGTCATTGGTATCTATAAAGTTAACTGGAATTTAAGTGCTGGAACGGTTTCATCTTTTTTTTTAATTTTTTTAACTTATTTAATGTAATACAATACAACAGATGTTAGTACAAAAAACACTTTGCATGTGGTGTTTGCCTATAATTGGTTGTGCAGTTAGACTTAAGATACAAATACATGTATGTTCTAGCTTAGTAATATCTGTAACAACTGTTGGTGAACCTTAATTAAATAAATAAATAAAACTTACACAAAAAAGTCTTTCTTCATTTAGATTATGAAGTATCTTTTATATATAATATAACTAATAATAAGAAAAAAATATATCAGAAAGTTTCTAATAGGCCTCTCCAAGAGATCTCCATTAGGACCAGTGTCATCTAGCGCGATCTTGCGGTATGAATCAGATCATCTCTTTGGGAGGTCTATGTCCAACAGTGAACGTTCCACGGCTGATGGAATGAATTTGTTTGACAGTTTTCTAAGGATAGACCCATGAATATAGCTAACAAGAAACTCAGGTCAATCTTTTGAATTAGATGGTAACAATAACACCGGACAAATTCATTCTGTTTTGAAACCAAACACCATGAAAGTTATAACCAGTAATAGTAAATAATTACTCGTAAGTTAAAACGCCATGGTCTCCTAATAACCGGCGGGTTAAGCAAGGACCAGATTAATGTATTTGGTGGGTACCTATATTTATTTTCTCCAGTACCTATTTATAATTCTAAATTTGTACTATTAACGAATACAAACTCATCGAGTAAATACACAATTTGTTGTCTAAGCAGCGGTGCAGTGTGAATGAAAAATATAGAAAATATAGTCTCGGTATTAACCCGAAAGCCATAATAGGTGAGCCTTTTTTGTTTGACACCTTACATACCTTGCAAGTGAAAAATGGGTGTTAAGCACTTCTGCCTACCATTGGAGATATAAGGCGTGATGTAAAAATGATTAAGTTGGTAAAAAGTACAACAAAAATTTACTTGTACTTCGATACGATGCGCACACCTCTAGCGCGCATAATAATATTAAGCTCGTAGCCACGTGCCGCAGATATCCGGTGCTCTGCGCGTGATCATCTAAAGTTTCACAATGCTGTACTTGTTCTGTATCTGCAATCTCCGCTTGTTTATTTGATACTTGCACAGACACACAGACTGTTTTTAATATTATCACGACCTTTTATATTGGAATGTGTAGCAAACTTAAATGTTGAAGCTTTTATAGTATTCTCTCTTAATGCTTCACTGGCGTGTATTCTCCTGCAAGACCTAGACTAGACTACTATTTTTATGGGATTTTTTTTAAATTATTGATAGCTCAATCGATAATTTAAAAATTAAGGTGTGAAAGCATACAAAAGCCAAGTCAGTTTATCATTTATACTATTAGACTTTATTATTCGTTCGTGTTATTGATTTATTATTCGTTGGTTGCAGTCGTCAGTATAAAGTCACTCGCTATGGCGAAAATTAGGTGAGACCAGCAGTGGACGTCATTTGGCTGATAATACGATGAAGTTGATTATTAGAATGTTAAAAATGATTTTCATTAGCAGCTTCAGTTTATAAGCAGCGGACTTCATTTACTTTAAACAAACAAAATTTAAAGCACCGCAAGCGATGTTCATTTGTAAAATTGCACAAATCAAAAAAGGTGCACAATAGAATCATGCTAACGTGGAATGATACGATAAAAGCCATTAAAATAAAACACAATATAGAACTAACATAGATATCCAATGTTAACAAAAAATAACAAAAAGCAAATATCAATTTGCCACACCATAATTTAAAAATAGATAACAATGATACATTGGGCAACATTTGCTGTACAAAAAACAACGTGTATAACTATTTAATTATCGCATGGAGGTCGTTCGTGGTAAACATGCTTTACTTTGTTGCAAAGAAGTATTTTAAAACTAATATATTATTGTGAATAGGTAATGTAGTTACTGTAGACTCTCGAGGGTGCTGATAACTTTAAAAATAGGTATTTATTTCAGTTAGAAAGCAAAACACAATGTAAAACATAATTTATATTTAGCGGAACACAAAAAAAAGATCGAATATTCATTTTATGCAATATTGCTGGCTGATTTTCACTTTATTTAAATTTAGAACAAAGTATTTTTAATTAAAAGAATAATTTAATGATTGGAATACATTGTTGTTTTTGTTTTGTTTGAACTTGCACTAGAACGATAGGTTTCTGTTATGGTGTTACAGTTCCATAAAATTGTTGGGAAGAAAGGTACTAGAGTGGCAATTACGGAATGTAAGGTATGAGAGGCCTTTAGCTAGGTGGACAGGCGATCTAGATAAAGCTTCTGGGAGAAGAGTCACATGACCAGCTATCTAGCTGCTGTGGAAACGTTGAGTGAAGACTGTACAAATCATTGAGGTCGTCTTGCGCAGCGTAGGAGATCCACTCATACACAAGATGGACAGACGATCTGTCCCCTAAATTTTAAGACGGCAGAATGCTCCCGCATCGTAAACATTTTCGAATCTAATTAGCATAGTTAAAACTGTTGGAATAAATGACGTAACTGAATAAACGTAATTTATTCTTTAAAGGAAAAAGTTTCTTCGGTCAAGTGGGTTCGGCCGGTGATGCAAGCAGCCTAAAATATAGATAATACATACTTCATTACCTGGTCTAGGTATTTGGTAGTTATATTTATCTTTTCTGGTAAATATAATAATATTGAACTAACGAATACAAACTCTTTGAGTAAATACACAATGGTAGATATATTTTACGTGGTTATAATAATATAAAGACGGACAGTACCTAGTACATAATATTGGTGGTTGTTCGGCGCAACGTTATATTTTGTACAACAGATATAAGGACGCTGCGCTGGGCGCTCAGGGGTTTATTTGGCATCGCTCGGGGGTAGGCTCGTTCACTCAATATTGTCATTGAAATCAGGGTTGGTACCAAACATATTTTTTATAAATAATAAATATATTATTTGACCCAATGATATCACGCATCCTAATCTAGGTTCTCTTCAAATCTCAGATCCCAAAAACCTGGTTACACTGGGTCCGGTACTAAGCTCGCTTCAAAACATATTAAAATTTATCTGACTAACATGCATGTTAGGTTAATTTCATCGGATTTATGTCAAATCCCGTCTGATAGATTGAACAAATAAAATAATATTTTAAGATAAATACACTCTTTACACACTTGATGATAGTAATATTATTTGATATTCTTCTAACTTTTGCCACCCCTACGTGAGGATTATTCGCGTGCAATCTGTCACTAGGAGTGTGGCAACCCTGGGGGTTGAGTTTAATGTGTGACGTCACCGCATCAATAACAGTTAACAGTCCTTAACCGACTTTGAAGGAGTGGTGTTTGCATCAACATTTGTACCTAATACTCTTCATGTAGGTGAAGTCATTTCCCGGAGTTTCCCAGAGCGCAATTTCGTCGGAGATAATTTTGAGTGAACTCACGGAAACGGGGTAAATCGCTGATAAATTGTGCAATCAGTGTAATGTATTATACAGATTGAAATTAGGAAGCTTGATAATGTTGCCATTTTACATCGAGCTTTCAAATGATTTCTTGTGTTATTGCACCGTCTATTTTAGGGGTGATATTTTGGGTTTTTATGGAATCCATGTGTATTTAGTTTATAACATAAGGCTCAGTCAGTTTTTTTAACCAACAATAGTGGCCACGGGTTCTACTATCAAATCTGAGGAACTGGAAATTATTCTAGATACATTTTTATGCTACCTGTCTTATAAAGAATGAGGCGTTACTCAAATAATGCGAATTTGCAAACATCTTAAACTTAATTCATGTTTAGCTGTATTATTTTTGAGGGTTTTCCAATAAGAGGTTGCATTTTGAATAGCCTGCTATTTGGGCAGCTGATAATTTTGAAGAGCCTACGCCATTACTAAAAATGGTACGATACACTCTTCAACAACGCATTGAAGTTAACTACATAAATGGTGAAAATGTTGCAGTCACAGTCAAACAGGCGTGACGCTTTCTTTTTATTATAATACAAAACAGAAACTTGAATCCAGAAGACCCTAATCATCATAAGCAACACTTCTCCAACTTAACAATTTGCTTAACCACTTACATTATCAATCTTCAAGACTACCCACTAATATCTGAACATGGAAATTCCCCCATACAGTGTCACGTGCAGAGGTCCTTGCTCTCGCTTATATTTGCAAATGGCGTCTTCGGAAGACCTCGTCTTAGAGATATCGTTCGTTCAATATGCAATAATATTCAATCAGATGCTCTAGGTGCCCGCTCCATAATACATGAGCTATGCTGACTTAATGTGTTGTATGTGATCACTACATGTTTGTTACAAATCGTTAGAATTATGCTGTTTTTATTTTTTTTAAACATTTTAGGGGAAAATTTTATTTTCACCTGATTGCGATTAACATAGCCTATGGACGCTTGCAACACTAGAGACATCACGAGCGTGTTGACAACCCTTCAAACAGCGTTTTTGCCATTATTATGAAATCAGACTCAATAGAACCTGTAACTTTTAAGGATATAATCCCGTAATAGGCTTAGATCCTATATAGATTACTTTTGGCTTTGCTATGGAGAGAAGTGGATAATTTCTTCCCAACTCCTCCATTTACTTCTGTAAATTTCGTTGCGGGGTCCAAGACAGTAGGTTAGACATTAGTCCCGAGTGTCAAAACTCGGTGTTCGCAAGGGTCCTCGCTATTAATCCAGGCTAACATGAGTTACAGCATGAGGGTGAGATTGTCCGTAACACTTCAAACCCTTTTCTTCTCCAATGAGCTCTGAACACCACTACTCACAGCAGGAACGCAACAATGTTATGGCTGCAATCTTTTGTTGGCATTTTTACACAAAGTCTGGTAAACCCCACAGGGTGAGCCTATTTCTTATAAGAAATAATGTCTGATGCTTATGTTTTTCGAATTACTATGCGGTAGCTACGTGGTTGTGATAGCAAAAAGAAAGCTGTGGCTGCATGTCTAGCGTAGTAATTTTAGGTAACTTATCAGACACTGTACCATGTAAAGTGTTGGTTTCGGTAATGGATAAATATGTGTGACCAATATAGTCGTTTCTAGAGTTTCACTTGTTCGTCTCCTACTGAGAGAAAAACAGAAAACAATAAAATAAACGACCAAGAATTACAAATAAGAGCTATTTACCTTCGAAGCCCAAGGTACAAAATAAATTGTCTAAATTCTAATTTAAAACTATAAATACAACTGAAAGTGTTTTTAGTTCGTATGAATAATATGTTTACTCTGTTGTATATAATTTGCATTAGGTGACACGTCCTCATAGTGACCCCACACGATTTTTCATCATTGAATTACAATGAGGTGATCTCCGCGCGTTACGCTATTATCATGAAATTCGCTTTAGTCAGTGAAATAAAAAATTGTAGAATAGACATAATTATTTCAACCGCCAAGCAAAAGTATATTTTTCGTTTACTTTCTTTATATTAAATGTAAAATAAATTTAAACTTTTATTAATCATTTATTTTTGCCACATGATACTAAATTACATAATAATTAATTTGCAGAGTTACACATGATTGACTGGCCTGTTGGTCTAGTAGTTAGTGACCCTGACTGCTAAGCCGGAGGTCGTGGGTTCGATCCCCACCCAGGACAAATCTTTGTATTCTATTCCATATTCTATTCTACCACATTTACACAGCGCCATCTAGTCCCAAATTAAGCAATTATATTTGCTTGTGTTATGGGTACTAAACAACTGATATACTACTTAAATAATTTTTTTTTTTGTAAGATGAGCATAAAGGTTTGTTCTGTGTCTGGGTGTAATTTATCTATAATATGTATGTATTTACAAAAAAAAAATGTTTTTAAGTAGTATATTAGTTGTTTAGTACCCATAACACAAGCAAATATAATTGCTTACTTTGGGACTAGATGGCGCTGTGTGAAAGTGGTGTATATATATACACACAATATAAAAACGAACCCATCTCGTAACAATAATACTATTGATTGTAAGTAATCGGATTGTATATAAATATCATAAAGCTAAAGAGTTTGTTTGTTTCTTTGGTTAAACCTAGCGTTCGTTCTCAGGAACTACTAGTCTGATTTGAAAAGATATTTTTTGATGGATAGCCCATTTATCGAAGAAGGCTATAGAAAGAACAGCGGGAGCGAGGCCTCGTGCGACTTCTAGTCCATATATAATATCTTATTATTCCATACGATACACCATGATTGTGTAGTGGGTCCGATCCTCGTTTTGTTTGACCTACAGATAACTTGGGTGTAACTGTTATATCCGTGATTTGTATATTGATACAGCCCACCGTGATACACCTCCTTAAAAACTAAGTAAGTGTGCTTTGAATGTCATTAGGCTATACTTACTTATATATAAACTATTTCTATTGCAGCTGCAACAGTCTATATAAACTGTTCGGCAAGTCATAATTCCAAATTGGTAGCAATATGGATTTTAAAGAAGAAGCACTACTACTGCCACTTTAGTAACGAGAGAGCAGTGGACAGCAAGAGTCAGTGTATGTGTGTGCGTCTTCTACGTACACACATAAATGGAACTTAATTGTGCTACAACTGTTTTGATATACAGCAGCTTCTTCTTTTTATCATATGGGCTTGAGATACACTCTAATGTTGGAATTTATCAAGCCATAAGTAGTAGTCAGTATAGGCTAACAGTGAGCGTAATTTTAAGTTCTAACCAAAAGGAACGTGATGGACTGCTTGGTCTTCTTCTGCCATTCTTTTGCATACATTTTCACAATACTAACAAATAATATTCACCATCATGATCAATGTATAACGTATTGACGTTATGTGTATATAGGTATTTTTTAAGAGAAGAACTAGGTACAAGACTTTCAGGCAGTGTTCATACTATGTTCCTACATTTTCATACAGCATCAAGCCGTGGTGACGTGCGCACGCGTTATTACTTTGTGTTACTTTATCGCTACTTGTTAATTGCTTACGAATATGGTTACCGGGGATAACGATGATGACGAGGATTGTAATGATTCAAATATAATTCGGACAAGTGAACAACAACAAGAAATAAATAACATGGATTCCGGAAGTAATAATACGAGTGGAAAAAGAAAAATAGATTCTGAAAGTGAAGGTAGTAGTGAAAAAGAAGAATTTATAAAGGTAATAAGAAAGAAGAATCATCCTAAAAGAAGACTTTTGAGATATGATTCTGTTGAAACTGATAATCAAAATGTAACGAAACAATCAGAAAATGAGGGTAGTATGGAAATTAATGAACTTTGTTTGACTTCATTGGAAAAATTACCTAAACAAATGGCGTTAGCAAAATTACTGCAAAACGAAAAGATTCAAGGTATTACAAGAATTAAATATAAATCTGCCTACCGAGTTTTCATTCAATTTGATAATAGGAAACAAGCTGAAACATGTTTCAATTGTCCAAAATTTAAAGAATTGAATTTTCGTATGCAGTTTACCAACGAAGTTATGAGGTCTTATGGAATTATTAAAGGAGTCGACTTAGAGATGTCGGAAGAGGAAATATTGACTTGTTTACAAAGTTCGTATGAAATAATATCAGTTAAAAGATTAAAACGGATGGATTTTCATGGAAAGTGGGTAGATAGCGAATCAGTGAGAGTATGTTTCAAGAACTCGTTTTGTCCTTTGTATGTACATGCGTTTGGTTGCCGATTTTCCGTAGATCGGTATATTTTTCCAGCTTCTCAATGTTCTTTTTGTTGGAAATTTGGTCATATAAAGAAATTTTGCCCATCTAAATTTCCTGTTTGCCCAAAATGCGGCGAGAATCACGAAAATTGCAATGCGGAAAGATTTGTTTGTCCTAACTGTAAGGGTGACCATATTGCACTGGACAAATCGTGTCCTAGATATATTAAAGAAAGAAATATAAGAATTATTATGAGTGAATTAAATTTACCCTACAAATTAGCACTAGAACGAATTTTGGTTAATGAAAAAGAACAAAATATGATATCTCATACGACTCCTACTAGGGTTGAGTCCTTAGAGATGGTTCACTCATTGGATGTTGCAACTTCCACAAGCTTAATGGATGAAGACAGAACTAATAATTCTGATAAGAAAAAAGATAAAACTATAAAATCTAAAAGCTACAGTAACGCCGTCAAGAAGAACAATAAAACAAAGGAAGACAGAGCAAAGACGCCGCTGAAGATTGACTGTAAGATACAGGAATTTGGAGAACAATCAAGCGATGATTCAAGTGAAAAAAGTAGCCAAGAGAATAGAAAAGAAAGGCATTCGATTATTCAGGGGTGCATACAAAGAATGAAAATTATTATTTTTGAACAAAATAAGTCATTTGAAGATAAAATTGTGGAGATTTTGAAATTAGTTTTTGAAGTATGTAAGTCATTTGTTTTAAGTTTATTTTGCGGGAATGATATTTTTAAGGGTTTTTTCAATTTAAGTAATGGATAGAACATATAAAAATAGTGTAATTAACATTCTGCAATGGAATGCACAAAGTTTATTAAGTAAATTACTAAGTTTTGAAACTTTATTAACTCAGGAAAAAATACATGTAGCATTAGTCAGTGAAACATGGTTACAAGCGGACCGTGAAGTGTATATCAGAGGTTATAATGTCTATAGACAAGATAGAACTGATGGTTATGGGGGGGTTGCTATTTGTGTACATAAATCACTAAAGTCTAAAATGCGTCATATCTTATTGAATAATCGTAGCATTGAAGTTTTGCATGTAGAAATTTTTAATTGTAACGAATTACAAAATATATTATCTGTTTATTGTCCACCTAATGTACGGACCACACAGTGTGATTGGGACAACCTTTTCTCAGTAGCATTTACCAAGACTTTGATCGCGGGTGACTTCAATGGTCATCATACCAACTGGTCGCAAAAAATTGACCAAAGAGGCTCGCAATTATTGGATTCTTCTCTCGATCATGGTTTTATATCTTTGAATAATGGTGATCCGACTAGAATAAAAATGGTCAACGGTATCTTGCAGAGCTCGTCGCCTGACATTTCATTCACGTCTTCGGATATAGTCACCAGTTTTGACTGGAAGGTGCTTAATGAAACCCTTGGTAGTGATCACTTGTTTATCCGTATAAGTATAAATTATAACAGTCAGAATTACTTGGAAAATTTTGAAAAATTTAATTTTAAAAAAGCAAATTGGAGAAAATATTCTATTGAGCTAGAGAAATTATTTAATGATTATAGCGGGTTGGATAATAACGATGTGCAAAAATTATATGATTTTTTGGAAGGTCAAATTAATGTATGTACTATTAATAATGTTCCTAGGATTAAATTATGTTCTAATCCCTTAGCCAATTTTAAACCAAAAGAGTATTGGTCTCCGGCCTTATCTAGAGCGGTAGCTTGTCGACGACTAGCTCTTAAAGAATTTAGGAAAAATCCTATTCCAGATAATCTGAGAAAAGTGCAAGAAAAAACTAAGGAGGCGCAATCGTTAATTTTTAAAGCTAAATCTGACAATTGGAAACAATTTTGTACAGGCATTAATGAAAAGGTATCCGCCTCAGAAATGTGGCATAAAATGCGTTGGATGAAAAATCATCGTAAACCGGATACATATATTTCTGAATGCAAACAAAAAGAATTGTTGTACTCCCTTACTCCAGACTCTGTCTTAAACTGTAAGCCTTCTATTGAATCCACTAACGATCTACTGGAAATACCATTTTCAATTCAAGAACTTAAAATTTGTATAAAGAAAAAAGATACTGCTCCGGGTAGTGACGGGATTACATATTCAATGATTTACTATGCCCCTACTAATGTCAAAAAATTTATAATTAATTTATATAATCTCATATTTTCAACTGGTATTGTTCCGAGGCAGTGGCGCACAGTAGTAATTGTCCCTATTCCAAAGGCCTCTAGCATAAATAATTCAGATATAAAATTAAGACCCATCTCTTTGCTATCTTGTTTGTGTAAAATATTTCATAATATGATATGTAAAAGAATAGAGTGGTATATAGAAAAAAACAAAATCTTATCTTCCCACACGACGGGATTTCGTAAGGGTCAATCAACATTAGACAATTTAGTAAGAATCGTTTCATACATTCAGACTGGGTTTTCTAATAACTTGCCTACGGTAGCGTGTTTTATCGACATAGGAAATGCTTATAACAATATTTTAGTAGACAAAATGATTAGTATACTGGATAATTTGGGATTAGGGTTCAAAATTTGTAATTATTTATGGTATTTCCTATGTTCTAGGTGTCTTGTTATCAAAAATCGTTATAATAAAATTATTGAAACAAGATGGACAGGCGTTGGTTTAGCCCAAGGTGATCCCCTTTCACCCCTTCTATTTAATTTATCCACATTCGATATATGTCGTTTTGTTTATGATGAAGAATTTTTAGTCTCGCAATACGCTGACGATTTCGTTTTTTATGTTAGTCACGACAATTTAGATATTTGTCAAACTAGGCTACAGTCGGTATTAAATATCTTTGTATTTAATTTGAATAATATTGGATTAGAAATCGCTCCCAATAAATCCAAAATATGTATTTTCAGTAGAGGTCGAAAGAAATTAAACATCAATATTAAAATAAATAACAATCAGATTTCTTGTGTTGATTATTATAAATATTTAGGTTTTTGGTTGGATCTGAAATTGTTGTGGAGCAAGCATATAAATGAACTCTGCCAGAAAATTGTGAAGTCATTAAATTTACTGAAAATTTTAACTGGACCTACTTGGGGCATTCACCCCAGACATCTACGTATTCTTTATATTTCCTTAATAAGAAGCAGGCTTGATTATGGAAGCTTTTTGTACGACAATAGTGCAAAAATTCATTTATTGAAGATTGATAAAATTCAAAATCAGGCATTAAGGATTATTGGTGGATTTATTAGAAGTACACCCATTCATGTAATGCAGGCGGAATTGGCTTTACCACCACTATATATTAGAAGATCATATCTTGCTTATAAATACTGTATAAAGAGTTTGTCCTGGTCAGATAATGTTGGTATCAAGTTATTAGAAGACCTATACAATCAACGAAATAATCCATTTTGGCGCTTTAAGAAAATTCCCTTGTTGATTACTGTCTATAATGTTTGTAAATTTTATAATATTCACTCATCCAATCCACTAGAAATGTTCTCCTTAGACGTATGGACTAGTTATATAGAATTGGATAAAATTGTTCGAATTAATTTGGACGCTGTCGTTGAAGCTAAGAGACACATTGAACCTACAATACTTAAGTTTGAAATAATAAAAGAATTACAAGATAAATATGGTGGATGGCATCTTTTCTTCACCGACGGTTCTAAAACCGACATTGGTCAGGGGGCTGCATACTTTGATGCAAGCTTATCAACATCAGCCATGTTTAAAATAAATATTAATACCTCAATTATGATGTTGGAGCTAGTTGCAGTTTCAGAGGCCCTTAGTGAAGCTATTCATCTTAACAGTGAGAAAATAGTTATTTTATCGGACAGTAGGAGTGCTTTGCAGCATATAGCTCGATGTGCCTCTGCTTTCAGAGGTGCACCGATTGCTTATGTTATCTTAAAACAAATAATAAATTTGAATAACAATGGGAAGACTTTGAGGCTGCAATGGGTTCCCTCTCATATTGGACTAACAGGTAATGAGAGGGCTGATAGGTTGGCTAAATTAGCTTCCAGGGAAGGGATTGAGCGACATTTACAGTTGACGTATCGCGATCATCTTTCCGTTGCCAAAGATATTTCTTTCGATAAATTTAAAGAGTATTTTGATTTACGTAGTAGAGAAAAAGGAATTTGGTTCAAGACCATCCAAAGCCAGCCCTCTCGTTCACCCTGGTTTATCAATAGTTGTAATTTAGGTAAAAAATTAATTAAAATAGCAAATAGGTTACGCTCTGGTCACTATCCATCAAGGAAATTCAGCTACCTGATGAAAAAAGTGGATTCCCCTAATTGTGACATATGTGGTACTCTTGATGATGTTCAACATTTACTTATGGATTGTGTCAAATATAAGAGACAGAGAGACTCATTGCTGTCTAAATATGACCTAAACATGAACGACGTCGGAGTGTTCACTAGTATATTAGCGAGCCCGACTTCAGATATTGCATCTGACTTATTTGCTATATTTATACAGCAGTGAGGTATCTCTTAGTATGTAAGTAGAGATAACATGTAGAAGGTACGATGGGGGTGACATATTACTTAGTAATAAAACCCCTAAACAAATAAAGATTAAAAAAAAAAAAAAAAAAAAAAATGTTCCTACATTTCCACTTAATGTTTTTTCAATTTTGCCAAAAACTCAATGAATAAAACATTTCAACAGCTAAAGTTGCTCTCAATATATAATAGTGGAAAGATCCTCCGACCTACTTCGTCTTGTGAATCCATACGATTACAATATGAAAGGTTGATAACATTCGCACGTGTTCGGCCTGTACACGAGGCGCGGCCCATCATCAGGACGACTTGGCAACGACGCCGCTATTAATCTCTGTGGGAAGATAGATCGAACTTTCTATATGCGATGTTTACTTCCCTTACTTAAATAGAATTTATATCTAACACAACGTGGCATCGTGATTTTTCCTCTTATGGGATAGGCAGAGGTTTATCACACCCACAGTTTACCACCCATGTGGGTTCTATAGGAGCTAATTACCATTTTCGTGCACAATTTTAGACTGAGGATTTCTGAAACCTAGGTTCGAACCCAAAATATATTTCATCACCTAAACCCATAGCGCCACCGAAATAAAAAAATTAAATATTATAAAGATTTTAGGTAGTTACTAAAAATAAAATTAATTTGTTTGTTTAAATTTTTATTCACTTGAACATGTGCAAAATATTATTAAACGAAAAACAAGAAAATAATATGTGATGGGAAATATATGACAGAAATATTTCACTGTCGCATTATGTTCATTTTTTTAATATTCTAATTATCTGAAGGGCGCACGAGTCAAGCATTGCGTCAGTTGTCACGCATTAGCGTAATAAATACTAGACAGAACGCAAACTGTCATAATTGTCAAGTGAAACAAGATGGCGGTGGTGACAGCGAGCGATGCAGCCACGTGTACATTCGGTAGATGAAAATAAATGCTACTAAACATGTGTCCGATTAATATTGTACTACTATTTTGAGATGTTTATAAATAAAACGAACCATAGAAACGTTTTCAAAACTTTCTTTTTATACTTTGATGTAGAAGGAAATGGTTTCTGAGATGATCTGTTAACTTATAAATTTGAATGGGTGATGATTTCCAGTTCTCAGAATTTGAGTTCAACGTGGTATTTTGGTAAATAGTATGTAGGTGGGCCTTTTAAAATGTATTACAACCAGAAGGTCTGTGAATCGTTTATACTTGAAAGTACCTAGGTGGATCTTTGTTTGTAATAGGAGTCTATTAGTGGTAACGTGATGTTATATTATTATAGTCTATAGCTTTTTTCGATTAAGTGGAAATAGATTTAGGAAAAGAACTTTTCAAATAGGTTCTAGTTCCAAACAAACAAACTCTTCAGCTTTATAAAATAAAGTACAGATTTTGAGCACCGAATGGAATTGATAATTCGAGGTAGTAACATCCAGTCCTATACAATTTAAAGTAAATTTCCACCTGAGAACAAACTAGCTCTTGGGAACACAGTAAAAGTATTAATCACAAAGGATGTTTTGAGTCATACTAAAATGTTGACATAAACTACATCATTAAGTTTATATACAAATCTGTTTCACGGTAATTATAGCACGTTATTATAAGTGCTATTGATAACAATAAAATGATCAGGAAAAGTAAGAAAACCTCTGATAGATGATCAAAAGTTCGCAAACAAATTCAAATACGCAACGGTTGCCAAAACAAACAAGACAAGTATGACGTGGACTTTTTCATATCGTAATATTTTACACAAGATATGCGAGCTGTCTCTTCTAGACACTTCTTTAGTTCCTACTTGTTTATATTTACATACGATTTTAGAGTTGATAGGCTAAGATGGGCTTTCAAAAAGCTGTTTGGTCTGTGAATGTATTTACCAAACATTTATTTTTGAATTATAGCCGCACGTTGCTGCTACTGAATGTCGGCAGTTACTGCGGGATTATTTGACATCAAATAGGTGTTATGGAGCGGTACCATTGTATAGGTACCTACTTATTTTTACTTCATACTTTTTATTTTCTGGTACAACCACACACACAACAGGCTTTATGGAGATACCTCCCTCAAATTGAAGTAGATCTAAGGTTCATTCACTGGTAGAATATCGCAGTTAATAATACTAATATTATCTTTATATTTAACTTTAGATCGTTTCTAGGTCTAATTATAATCATCCTAGGTAACTGATAAAATTAATACGTACAGTTTATAAAGTTCACTACCTATGTGATTAAATTAAGAAACATGGCTAACTGCTTGTTATCGAGTAAAATTTACAATTGTTTGCAATTTAATAGTAGAATAAAAGTAAGTAATCCACCTGAGTTCTGCTAATCAGCTACCTACTGCAAAGTTTCTTTCTTTTAAACACCGTTCAAATGTAAGTATATGTCCAGCAAAAAAAAAACATAAAACAGTACCTTTGGCTAAACTTTAATAATTAACCTTAGACCCTAAGGCCTAAGATTAATTATAATTATTGCCAGCGCGTGTGGATTATGGCCTAAATATTCTCAGCTCTCTGTATAGAGGTGAGGAGACCCGAGCCCAGCAGTGGGTCATTAATGGATTGCTTATGATGATGATAATAATTCCGAAAATATGAAAAATAGTATTCCTTTTTTGTTTCCCAAGGGTGAGAGAATTTCTTCAGTTTGGTTGATTTGGTCTTCATCTATATCATCATCACACTATAACTCGGTCTACTCCCACGGCGACTGTTCCTGTTTGACTTGGACTGGCAAATTTTAACGACCTAGCAATTAAACAATTTTATTTATATTTCCGTCTACCCTAATAAAATCCCAAACACGCTGATTGCACGTTAGCAACATATTGTTTACGAGTTACTACACGTGTCAGAGTTATGGTTTTCTGCACCATCATTAAATAAACGTACCAACCTTCGACCACAACTAAAAAACAACAGATTAATCCAATACACGTTAACCGCGAATTAATTACCCATTAGTCGATCGTAAATCTCCGTCACTTTTCGGAGCACATCGTGTTCGCCATTTAAAAATAGTCCTGCGTGCGCGCGCGCCGATGGACGGAAAACAGCACGTTGGAGGAGTGCCAACGATATGGATGGAATAAAATGTACTGGAAGGGCATGGAGTTGCTGGGATTCATTAGTCTTTGTCGTAGTGTTGGTAAGACCTTGACTGGTCTGTTGCTATGTTGACGAAGAGTTTGGGAACGTATATAATATGTTTCGTTTACGTAACTTTAATAGAAATGTTTAAGTACCTTTTTATTGGGGATTTTAGTGCACATTGTAATTTCACTTTTAGTCTTTTATGATACACAGTCATATTGTTTATTGTTTTACGTGACTTGCTTCTGTAATTTTGACAATCTTAAGAATGATAAAAAATTCTTTGAATATGTATCGTACTGCAGATTAATTACATTTTCTTTTAATTTATTTTTGTATCATATCTATTTTAAGTAACGCACTTAAAAACACGTCAAATTTCCGCCCCCACCCCTCAAAATTCTAAAAAAACCACTCAATTAATTGAAGAGCGTTTCACGCGTTGCAAGTGTCAAAATTTCAAAGATCAATTAATGTGAACTCAACCGGTTGTTGAACCAGCTTGGTGACTACCATTCAAACAACAGCTCGAGCAGATAAGACACGAAGCCTCTCGACAAGAGAGGGCAATTAGGAAGTTGCTACTACAGACAACAATTGTACTGTCTTGAAAAGTTGTCGACAATTTTGGATATTTGTATGTAAAGCTATTTAATGCTCCCGTCGTTTATTATTTGGCTACTGCTCAGCTCCTATATAAAAATTTCAGGGATATACAAAATGCAACTTTCTTAATTCGTTCATAATTCCTATAGTTTACGTCCATACAGGTTAGTTGCAGGCGGCACATAATCACTCGTTGTAGGGAAAATTAGCTGAGGTTTATATTCAGCAGTGGACGTCATTAGGCTGATATGATGATGATGACGTCCATACAAACTTTGTTGTTTATGTAAGTACATACGTCCTACTCAACAAATTTTACTTCAAACAAAAATTTATTTTAGTCATCACATTTCGTTATATGTTCAATATGTTTTCAAAACCCGGTTAAGTTGGACACAAACACTTACATTGTATTTATCACAGTTGACAAACAACATCCTCTGTCAAATACAACAGTGCTCGTATTTTGGCATCTTTGGTAATCTCTTTGTTCTGAACTAAATTTGAGTATTACCAATGTAATGAAAATTTTTTTGTTTTCTTAAGAAATGCATGTAGAATATCATCATCATCATCATTTTAACCCATAAACGTCCCACTGCTGAGCACGGGTCTCCTCCAAACAATGTGGAGGGAATTTACCCTACTATGTAACCACGCTGGCCAGACGGGCTGGTACTGGTGGTTGATACTTCATTTTCAGTGTATTGTAGCAATTTTTCCAGAAAATGTAGGAATTTATAAAAGATTTTTGAGTAATTGATAATTTCATTTGGAAACGGTTTTTTATTGGACTAGGATATTTCTGGAGAACAGCCAAGGGGCATTTTTTCTAAATTTGACAGAATATACGGAAGATATCATTAGAGTGGCAATTTTTAAATGTCACTGGAAAAATGACATTTATTTATCATACAAAGAGGAAATTGTTTGCTAATAATAACCGTTTACCAGTTGGTGCGTGAATGTTGGTCATAACAAACGAGTGATCACCTACATATTGCACAAAGTATTTCTATCGAACTATCTATAGGAAATGTTTATAAATTTTAAAAGGCTAAAAGTATTGCAGGCGCCCATAGAGTATGGTAACCCCTTACCATAAGGCGGTCCGTACATCTGCTTGCCAGCATCGTAGAACTCTTTGAAAGGTGTTATCTTCAGAACTAATCATCTGGTTATACAAATTTTTTCATCATTAAGAATGCTACATTATCATCGAGTGATATACATATCACATGTGCGAAACCAGGGGCGGAACCTCGTTATTGAATTTTGTGTATAAATAAGACAGTAACTGTATTTTAAATAATATTATTTTTTAAATAATCATTATACATATTGGAAAACAATAATTTTTGAGCCCGAAACCTTAAAAAATAGATTGTTGAACACATGACAAGAACCAAACTGCTGTCCATAAACTTTGAATCTGTTTATTTTAACCAGATTGCCGAGAGCTCTGTTAATCGCTAACGATCCCATCAAAACATGTTTATACCAACTCGGCCAAAATAATTGCAATGTATTATAATAAAAATGTGTATACGTCATAGACCCCGTGACGTCACAGGTCCTGGCGTACTGCCCGCAAGTGCCGCGTGTCACTCGTGTTAGTGTCAGTGTAAATAAAGTGATATTGTGTAATGTTTAATGTAGTACGTATACTCTATAGTTTATATTGTTATTATCGTCGTTATGTATTATTCATAACGTAAGTATCGTTACGTGTGTGTAAGTGCGTTGGGGACAAATCGACACGAGTAAGAGTTTGCGCACTAACATTTTTTGCCAAGTTTATTGTAAAATGGCTTGATTTTACAATAAACTTCACTACCAAAACTAACTAAGTAACTAATACTCGGTACCATTCTTCATAAACGGGCTTCCAGAAGAGTTACAAGTGTTGTAGAGAAAGAATGAACGAATGTTTAAGTATAAATGTAAGCATTATTTTTGGCTGGCCTGTTGGTCTAGTGGTTAGTGAACCTGACTGCTAAGCCGGAGGTCGTGGGTTCGATCCCCACCCAGGACAAATCTTTGTGTGATGAGCATCAAGGTTTGTTCTGTGTCTGGGTGTAATTTATCTACAATATGTATGTATTTACAAAAAAAAATGTATTTAAGTAGTATATCAGTTGTTTAGTACCCATAACACAAGCAAATATAATTGCTTACTTTGGGACTAGATGGCGCTGTGTGAATGTGGTAGAATATTATTATTATTATTATTATTACCTCCAAATTTAATGTACAAAGGATAAAGCGGCTCGCCACGATCGGATAAACCCCTAGAGGTTTTTGACCAAGGCAAAATATCTGTAAAAAGTGTGCTTGTAGTGTATTGTATAATAAATTTAATAAATAAATGAATATAAAAGTGGTACTCGTAAACTATAAAAGTACATTACATAATTAAATAATATAGTAAATATTTTTCTGTGACATAATTATGTGAGATATATACATACCTATATCCTTTTATAACCCTATATTTAGCAGTTGCAAACTACACAGGCGCGGTTGGTGTTTGTCATAGTGGTCGCAATTAAAGACTTTGGAGGTCGAAAACTGTGGTGGAAATGATTTGAGGCTTATGTCCATCAGTGGTCGTCATAGGGCTGATATGATGATGATGAGGTCAATTGTGAGAGTGAGATAGCAGGTTAATTTTTTATTTCAAAGAACTTTATATAATTTATATATGGGGGTCACACTAAAACCTTGGAAACCCTCCCTCATTCTAGAAGCACTAGATCAAATAGCAACCAACTTTTGGAATTCGGCGTATGCGTTTGAAGTTTTGAACCCTTGGCGCTACTAACTTTTTACTAATTCTAGTATTTGGCCGAATTTCAAGATTTACCTGTATCTATTTATAATCGCAAGTTTTCTTAAAATATGTATAGGTATGTAATTCCGCAACATCTAATTGTAATTTCCATCATAGAATATAAAGCGTGTATATTTCACGTGTAAGTAACTGCGTACGATGGTGTCCACGCAACAAGCGCATGCGCGCTATGCGCCCGCGCTATTTATGTGTTTACACCATGCGCGTTACATCTAACACAGAATCAAACTGGGTACATAATAAAATATAATAGTGTAGACCTTCCATAGAAGTCGTTTTATCTTGTTTTTTTTCTTTTTCTATAAAAATAAAAGAACATTTTCACGGTACATAACTTAATTTAAGGAATTATTTGTTTCTTGTAGAAAATCAATTTTCATGTCACAATGGTTTTAGTATCTAAAGTGTTTGTAATGTTTTTGAATTATATAAAACTAACAAAATACTAAAATAATAAAAAAAATGTAATGAAAGAGTTTACATACGTATCTGTACACTAAACAAAACCTATAAGTATATTTCTTTTTTTAGTTTTGTATACCATTATTTGTTAAAGATCCTTTTAATAAGGATCTTTAATTAGTGTATAATTAACGTAGTAAATTAATGTGAATTGATTAAAATAACGTGTCTTTAAATTATTTATCAACAATAATTATTAGTTTATGTGCCATCCAAGATAAAACAACTAAGTAATATATTACAGTCAACATGACACGTTGTCTTGTTCTGTTATTATATCACTACATTCCTGCAGTCATCTCTTTGGATTCAAAGTAATCAACCGCTTGCTATTTTCAATAAATTCCAATCCATTATTGTAATATTACGTTCGACTATTAGACAATACTCTGTCCGGGCTCCGCTCTTGTTGATCTTCATTTGGCTACTGCTCAGCTCCTATTGGGCGCGACATGATCCAACGCTAAAACGATTTTTCAATCCATTCTTATGATTAGCGCATTCAACGAAACAAACTCTTCGGTTTTATAATATTAAAGTATAGATTCTTGATAACAATATTATGTTTGTTTCGTATCATTTCGTCTAATTTTAAACATTCAAGCCGTGGCCACAGTCGGCAACATATCCAAATTATTTGAAGCTTCAAACATAACCAGATGCATACCCGGAACTCTACCCATCATATAAAAATAAAATAGCGTTAAGATAAACAAACAGTACCTTCCTGTTGGTAACATTAGTTTTATTTTGTAGTTTGACATCCCATAGGGAGCCGCGAGCGCCGAGCGCCGGGCCGGGGGCGAACTTACTTACCCATGTAAGTTGATATGATATACAAAACACCAAGGAACAAATATTATATTCGATGTATGGGAAAAATCATTGTGTTTTTCTTTATTATCCTAAGGGGTTTAGAGAGGCAGAAGGCGAAATATTGAGAGTAATTTAATAAGAATAAAGTACAAAAATTATTTTCTTTTATTGTTTTTTTAAGAAAAAATTTGACGCATTTGAGTCTGACAAATTAAAGTAAATGAAACCTCAATTCGGTGTAATTAGGCTTACGTTTCTTGTAACTAAACTTGAAGCAAAGTTTTAAATCAATGATTTTGATAAGTTTTATGATAGTGTCAGCCCAAATATACAAAATACTAATAGATGTTCTACAACTTCTTATAAATTAGTTTTATATATATTTGACTCACTCTTTCGTCTTAGAATGCAAATGAAGAAAACATAATTAGCTATGTAGATAAAAAACGCTTCTAAAGTATTTATCATCAGATCGTTTTTTAGTAGTTCTCCATTAGCCTTAGTTAAGTTCTTATAATAATACGTTAAACTGCTCTGGTTGATAAACCCAGCTTCTGTCGGCAACTTATTTGAGTTTTATCAAACAATAATAACGTTATGAAGTTTATAAGAGAACTAACATTTAACCTCCAACGAAAAGCGAAAATTTTGTGATAGTAAAATCTTTAAACCACATTTCACCCAAATATAACATAAAAATGATAATACAGACCAAAGTTATTAACCCATTTCTAAAAATAGGGACCCTTTCAAGTTAGTTGGAGTAGAAAATATAGTAGATGGCATAAAAAGCAATAATTCATGGAGTATCAGTGAACGCAGCGGCTCGGAAACATCAGATACCAGCCAGGTATCAATGTCAGCGGGGTCGGAGGAACAGTCGCACACAAAAGTGCTCGCCAATGCTTAATGTCCATTGGTTTATACTTGACGGTGGCTAAACGCTAAAATTTTTGATATGAAATATTTTCATTCCAACCGACGCCGCGACGCCGACTGCACTTACTAATGTGGAAATCATTACGTTCGATTCAAATCACGTGGAAAAATGAATCCACATTAATTTTTTTTTCTCATATGATGACAACGCCCGCACTTATGAACAAGCCTTGTGTAGCGGTAAACTTTACAAACATACAATTTACGGACACAAAGTACACCTAAACTTGAAACAAATACACACATTCACTTTATTCATACAATTATTTTTCTCTTGTGGGAAGTGACCACAGTGTACACCACAGATATAAGTCATTAAAACTCCACCAAACTACAATTGAGTTCTTAATAGAATACCATAGTCCTAAACTGCGAATTATAACTATGGATATGTAAAGAACGAATCTAAAATTGCTTTGAGAGAAGGTGCATTATCATTCATTTATTTTATATTACTACATACTCGTAGTAGTTTATTTATTGCTATTACAAAGTAACAAAATATTTGTAGTGTGAATTGGCTGTCGCACCAGGAACATTGAGTAATGAATGCCGCAGTGAAGATTGTGTACCACTTAGTTACTGTACGAGTACAAACTGACCGAGTTACATTGATCAAATGTTATAATTTGTTACTAGGTGCTATTTATTTTACGGGTCAATTCATGTCACAATATATTTCTAATTTTTCCATTGTCTGTTCTCTAATGCACATAAATAATGCGTTTTAACTAACAATTTAAATAATAGAATAATTTTAAACAATTTTTATTTGTGAGAAAATAATTTAACAAAGAAAATAATAACATAGTAGTAGCATAGTAATGAAATAGTTACTGTTAAAATTAATGTTTATGTTTTTAAAATTGTAAATACAGCTACATGCTATGTAAGGTTATGTAAAAGCTATGTACCTAAACCGGGTCTAGACAGGACAATGATAGATTCTATTAACTCGATGGCTGTCTAAGCGATTCTTATGAGATTGAAACAATGTGAACCGGCTAATAAATACCCTTTGTGAAGGGACAAAGACAATTAAAAAATTAGAGATTGTTTTCTTTCTATTAACAGCGAGCTGGTGACAAGATAAAAACGTTGTGTTTGCAATCAAATAGGTACCTATGTTAATAATTAACTAAGAAATATTAGTCTCCAGCACTGTTGTTATCGACAGTACTTCGCGAAGAGCCATCATTTTCGGTCCAGTAAGAAACCGGACCCTCCCTATCTTTGGCCCGAATTTACATTCTTTACCTTTAGGCTCAAAGAGGAAAAATGAAAAATTGTACGAAAATTTCTATATTTATTTTTCCTTGAGTCGCGAATCGCGGTATAATTTATTTCTGACGTCCATTTTGTTGGGTATTGACGCCACTTAACATGGAGTAGGTACGGCTTCACTGAGTATTCTTGGTATTTCTTATTATTTAATCGCAAAGTAATTTTAGACCAGAACTTTTAAAAGCAATTTCTTGGAAAATTCTTCGTTCTGTATAGTCAATAATTATGAAATAAATAACGATGAAATTTAACATTGTAATAAGTTAAATTTTATCGTTAGTTAGTCAGTTTATTTCACGATAATTTGCTAAGGTACGCTAGCGCTAATAGCGAATATATAATATCCGTATCAAACCGACACAGTACTTCACAATCTTCGGCCACCGAGGTGATAATAATAATAATGTCACATCTCAACTTAGATTAAACTAGAGTCACTTTAGCTTAAGATTAAAGTCATCATCATCATCAACCATACACGTATAATATACGTCCACTTTTGAGCAGTGGTAAATTAGGCATCCCAAAAAGTTTCACATAGAAGCAGTTGAATTCGCTTAGCATGCAGTGAGATTCTGCAGCGATAATTATAATAATTAAACATAATGTGTGCTATTTCTTTGGGGTTAAGCCTTCTCCAGTTTACTTCAGTTTACCCTTTCTTAAGCTTTCTTTATCCAGTCTTTCGCAGCTGAATTTACCAAAGAAGATACAAAGTTTAATATATATTTAAAGTAACTTTATTATTGTCATACAGTAAATGTTTATATACGTAAATCTTATCTTACGTCCGTTATGTCGCTAAGCAGATAGCTTGCGTCACAAATAGATCGCATCATGCAGTTATGTAGAGTATAATGTTAAATACCATTTAAAAACAAATAAAGTTGACTTAGAGCATTATCATATAAATAGTTGACATAAGCAGGTACGAGTACATACTGTCATGGCTGCGTCACTAATAAAACGGATTTAAAAGGTAATCACATCGTCGTTGATTCCATGTTAAGTGTTTAGGGTTTCGATCACATTTACAGCTAATATGATTAACATGAACCATTGTTTTTGGGCTGTCACTTTGGCGTAGTGGTGAAGGTGGTTGCCTCGCTAATATCGGATGTCGTGGGTTCGATACCCACACGAGACAAATATCTGAGTAATTCAAAGATATTTACTGTCGGTGGTTTGTGTCTATTTATATATTTTACAGATACACAATCTTATTAAATTTGTGTTTATTGTAGATTTGTAGTCCCCCGAGACATATGGCTTGTACCCCGGGCATTGTTAAACAAAAATGAATTTATTGAATGATGAATACTCTCTTTGTGTTACGCAAAAACTAAGAGCTTAAGTTGTAAGATTATGTTAGATTAACACATAGAATATTTTCATCCGACAATGAATACCAGCTAATCTGGAATTGCTACTCAGACAATGAATTCATGACAAGACAGTGGATTGATGTATCCAGAGATTTTAATCTCATGTGGGGCTACTCGTGCTCAAAGGAAGCATTCATTTAGGACAGCATCTAGTGCAACCCAGAGACACAAGCTCTCTCTGTTTTGAAAATCTGAAAGTTCCTTGTTTTTACAGAACTAAGCATAGAACTGCAGCAAGTGCTTTACAATAGATTAATACTCGTTGAGATAACACAGCAGTCGCTGACGGCTTCTAACCCAACAATAAAATAATCCAGAGATTGAGATTCTGGAAAACTCTATTTTCCTTCGATACTTGTACATTTGTCAATAACTCGACCAAAACAAAACAGTAACATACTAATTACGTCTGTATCTGTTTGTTTCTCTAGGCCAATCACCAATGAATGATCAAAACGTTCATTATGCCTTGTGATCTCAACAACTAGAACTATTAAAACTAACTAAATATACCACGGTAGGTACAAGCAAAAGTCTGCCTTCTGTATTTCGACGAGCCTTGATCTCATTTGGGTCATAATAATATCAGAAATCTTCACATCTCTTTGTATATCGGTAATGGTAAACAGTATCGTAATGGTTCGTTCTTCGTTCATACATATTTATTTTTCCAACATAGTGTAGATAACAATCAGCAACCCATTAATGTCCCACTGCTGGGTTCGGGTCTCTTCTCCTCTATCTAGGGATCTGAGAGGGTTTTTAGGCTATAATCCACACACTGGCGCGGTTTGGTGGATCAGACATACACATCGAATTTCTTCTAGGGTACGTGGGTTTCCTTCACCGTTAGCACATGGTAAGTCTCGCTACTAACATCGCATCGCTGCACCGAGTGACGTGGGTTCGATTCCCATAGGAGACAAATATTTGGTGTGATTCATAGATATGTACGAGTATTTGTTTCGAGCCAGGGCGCGACGTTGCCTTTTTAAATAAATAAATAAAACTATGCCACCCATAGCATATAATCCATTAGCACGATGAACCATTATCATTCAGTTGTAAAATAAATCAACTATCTATGCTATCAAAGTTTATTTTTAATTAGTTCAACGCTAGCCCTAACAACCTTACTCCAAAAACAAGTTAATAAACTCGCACAATAATATATTTTTTGTACAACAAAGTTGAACAGATCAACATTGCAATTGTTCACTAATGAATGCAAATTATCGATGGTAGGATAAGAACACCAGTTTAATAGCGGCTGGCCAATTTGTGATGATTTATTAACAACATTGATTTTAATTGTCTGACGCCGCCGCCTGATGGAAGGAACGAGGCGTGTTGCGTCAGATACACAAAACTTATTTAATTACTACTTTTTATTTGATATCTATTAACCCTTGAACGATAATGTAATTGATTGATATAAGAGTTTTAGATATTGTGTGTCTAATAAGAAGTACATAATATAGGTATATAACAGGCTAAGTAAAAAGTGACCTATGTTACTCTCAAAACTCTGTTGTTATGTACAGGAAACAATATTGATCCATTGCTTCGTCGCAACGCGAAACAAGAAAAAACAGTCAAGTGCGAGTAGGCTCACTCGCCTAGGGTTCTTTACTATCAGGTATTATAATATCAAATATAATGTTTATCAATAAAATTTAGTTATAAGGTCGAACTTTTTTGATTTTTATTAAAAAAGTGTGCGAGTTATTAACGTCGTTTTATTTTTACTATAATATTTGCATAAACATGAATTGTATTAATTGCAATTATTTCATACTTTGCTCATCACTAGCTCGGCTAAATCTGCGTACTAATGGTAAGTATTGGTGGATGAATCTATGACGAGATCCACTAAACAGTAACATAGTAAACTTACATATAAATAGTTACTATTCCTCATTAGCTACGTAAAAAATTACAAAATGTAGATTGTATCTAGAGAAAATCCAAACTCATTTACAGCTATTCTGTCATATCTAGTTAATTACCAAACATGCATACATCTTTTGTTAATAGCGGTATAATTTAGCTGTTTGAATATAAAGTAATAGTGTTCGTATGGTTGTCGATATGTCGGCCCCGTGGTCACGTAGTCCCGTAGTCCCGTGTAACGTGAACCGGCTCATAATATAACCATTTTCACGGCTCATCTTGTAGATGAGCTCCATTAGATAAGCGTTAATAAGCAGTTCACCATAGATCTCTTAGTTAAGACAACGAAGTTTTATAGTAGAATTATACGATAGCTTCACAAAATGCTGGTATGTTGTAATAGATTTTAGTTTGATAACGTCGTGATTGCAAGCACTTTGTATGTAAACAAGTCTTAGGATATTGTTAAAAAGAGTCAAAAAGTGTTTCTTTATTGGGCCTTTGATTTAGTTGATTCTTAGTCGCAACAGGATAATAAGACTGCATGAGTTCCTGGATTTAAGGTATTATTCTGGAATTGTTTCGTGTTAAATGGGATCTGGCTGGTAAATCGAGGAAGCGAGGTTTTTCTTTCCTTCCTAGAAATATGGCGTGACTTTATGTTTTTATAAGATACCTATTAGTCTAAATTCCTAAAAATATTTTTTTTTATTATTTTTCACTTATTTGTTTTGTTATTGTCGGTTTTGTTTTCCTGTATTGAATAGTTTTGGACAGGCACATTTTTAGTTTAGCCAGAACTGTCACAAAATATTCAATATTTGTATAATGTAGCCTACTTTGTTTACTGGATGCCTCACTGCCTCGGTGGCGCAGCGGGAAGTGTATACGACTGCTGTGCAAGAGGTCCCGGGTTCGATTCCCGGGTCGGGTGAAAATGGTATTGGGTTTTTCTATCATGAAATTCCAGTATTAAGATTTTCCCGGAGTTTGGTAAACAAATGTTCCCGGTTGATGACAATAGGCTCGCCCCCTATTTCATGGGACCAAACATAGCTGGCGAAATGTGGGTGTGAAACACCTCTGCCTAACCCTTCGGGGAAAAAGGCGTGATGCTATGTATGTATGTATATATGTAAACATAGGAAATAGTAAGAGGAAGTATTACACGACTTCATCACAACTTGCCATAGTTTATTTATGTACAATATCCGTTAATTACCCCATGATAGTGGTCGGACACAAAGGCACGAAGTGTTATGGTAAGCGACGCCATAATTCGTAACGATTACCATGCACGATGGTGTTGATAAATTGAATTTACCGTCCCACTTGCAACGCACAAAGCTAAGTGGAAAGTGTCCAGCCAACTGTATCTCCTCCCCCCCTGTCTCCACTGTCTCACGAGCTCACTACACGACGTACTAATGGTACGACACGATAATATCGATATGAATCCATAAACAGAATATAAGAATATCCTAGCGTGATCTGTAAATAAAAAAACTATTTAACTTTTAAACTACAGAAAATTTAGTTAATTTACAAACACTAAAGATTGACTTTTTATTATTGACAAATAATTATATAGTGCCAAAAAATTTTACTAAGAAGTTATCTATACAATTTGAATCTTTTTTATTCAACTACTTTAAATGAACTGATTAATAGCTTGAAGACTTTGTTGTTATTTTTAAACCTAGCCCAAGACATTACAAATGGCGTTGATAATACAAGCATAATTTAATTATATCTTCGCTATTACAAAGCGGATGGATTACAACATTCAGGAATTGTATCGTATAATATATAAAGTGTAGTGTGTAGCGCGAAGTCATTGGATGTCGAAAACCCAGAATAATTGTCAGTGGATATCCAGGCAGACTTATGTTCAATAGTGGACATCTACAGGCTGCTGAATATGCAGTCAATGACAAAAATCTTTCATCATCATTTCAACCCTTAAACATCCCACTGCTGGGCACGGCCCTCATCCAAAGATTTAAGAGGGAATTTGGCCTACTATACCACGCTGGCCAGACGGGTTGGTATAGTAAGCCAAAGTGTGGTATATATTCAATTAAAATCATCTGGTTGAGAATAATGCACGTCACAAAAAGCAAAAAAGGTGATAGGTGGTGAAGGTGGTGAAGGTTTTCCTGCGGCCAGTTTGCTGACAAGGTTGATCCTTGAGAAGATCTGGCAAGAATTTCAGGATCCATAGTTATAATCGCTAAATAATAACAGTTTCAATTAGTTCAAAACCCAGGCGAAGCGAATGACGTATGACAATGGAGCCAGTGGTTGCCACCGGTCGATGTGTATCTGAGTAACAAATGAACGCGTCTGCGATAAATGTTTAGATAACGTCTCATTGTGGACGTATCAGGTCCCAGGTCGCGTTTCCCCCTTCCCCCCTTCACCATCGCCATATAGGCCTCCGTGTCATGGGTCATGAGTACACTTGCACAGGTAACTAGTACAGCCTTCAATCTCTCAGGAACGATCGGTTATGGATAATACAACTTTATTTTTTGTTTATACATAAGCTTTTTTATTTTGATAGCCTGTTGGTCTAGTGGTTAGTGACCCTGACTGCTAAGCCGGAGGTCGTGGGTTTGATCTCCACCCAGGACAAATCTTTGTGTGATGAGCATAAAGGTTTGTTCTGTGTCTGGGTGTAATTTATCTATAATATGTATGTATTTACAAAAAAAAAAAAATTAAGTAGTATATCAGTTGTTTAGTACCCATAACACAAGCAAAATATAATTGCTTACTTTGGGACTAGATGGCGCTGTGTGAATGTGGTAGAATATTATTATTATTATTATATTTGCAGAATTAGACTTATTAGACTCTTAGTTTAAAAATAATTAACCTCACGAAGTTATAAGCAGCGTTTTTCAGGTTTGAATAAAGGTGTAGGTACTTATACATAACTCGAGAGTACGACCGTAAGTATAGCTACATATAGTTGTCACCGGGGGGTCCCCCGATATGGGTCATACCGCCATGCTCGAGAGGGTGGTAAAAAAGTTGGAAAAAACAACAAAAAGTATGGAGTTTTCTTTTAAAATTTAATGTTTTTATAACAATCAAACGAAATTTATAGTAGAACTATCTTAGACCGTAGACGTAGACCACAACGTAGACCATCTTAACCGCTATGTCCCGTTATCGTTCAGCCGGTCATTATTCTATGATCAATCTATTTTTTTTATATTCAACAAAACTTATCGACTATGTATCTTTAGATCTTACAAACAAATGACGAGTAAAGTATTTAAGTTCAATGATTTTAATCGAGTGCGGATCGGCACTTAGCAACAGTTATAAATTGATTATGGTAATAACACCACTATATTATAGGTCATAAGAACGAATGTTCTTTAAATTGACTTTAGCGATGATACAAAAAAATAAAGCTAAGCACTTTTTTCTTACTATAAGCCTGTGTCATGACGTCACTTGTTTGCTACAAGCTTACTAAAACTTTTTTGTATACTTATTTTTAAATTATGTGCTCTCAGAAAAGATTGCTGTGCCACGGCGAATTCTACAAACATAATAATCCTATCCTACAATATAATAATTACAGAGTTAGGGTGGATGGATGGATGCTTGTTACTTAATCACGCCTGAATGACTGAAAGAGTCGGTGTCAAATTTGCCAAACAGATAGATTATAAAGAGAAAAGCACATAGACTACTATTTACCTAGGAAAAATATTGTGTTCCTGTGTAATAACTCAGGAACACAATAGTTTAAAACAAAAACAGAAAAAACAAAAAAAAAACAGAAAAAAAAAAAACAGAAACAAATTAATAAATTTGTTTCTGTTTTTTACAAAGCGAGGTATTGAAAGTTGCTGTTTTCACGAGAATTCGTGGTATAGCCGCGGGCATCTGCTACTATAAAATAAATTCAATTATTTAATATTCCAACAACAAGTTAGTCACAATATTTTATACATGACATCAAACTTATATAAGTAAACCATTATTGCCAAGAAATTTGAATAAAACATCGCCCATACAAGCTGTTATGTACATAAAGGTGGACAAACAAACAAACAGGTACCTATGAATCATATCGACATAGATATTATTATTCACTACAAATATCGAATAACAGAGGGCTTGCTATATAATTACGCATATTTTTGCTACTTATGTATTACATTAGTTAGGCTTTGTCCACACTGCAGCATTGGCTTTGTTACAGATATACTTCAGAACTGAATTAATTTTATTTTAACCAAGTGTATTATTGCATTCTAAATCTTGACTTTTGACGGTTCTTAATATAAATTTAAAAAATGTCATATTAAATTATTTTTACAATATAAATATAGTCAACTATCAACCGAAGTCATAAAGTCTTTGTTTAAATAAAATCAACTATTTATTACTTCATTACGCTGACGTTGCGCTTTTACGCTTTAAAACTAACAATTTTCATTAAATTTCTCGTAGAGACAGCTAAAACCCGAAAAATAGAAAGACGCGGGCAGATGTTATAATCTAAGTATATACTGATAATATAAAAAAACACGGACTCTTGTAACCGATCAGGTCGAGTCGAACGTTCCACTGAAATGTGTACCAGTCTCAACAAAACCGATAATATAATGAATACAAAGTGTTCACATCCACGTGCCATAATTATCTGTAACCCCATATGTTACGATAACAAAGAGAATTAAACAACAAATAATTCATTGTTATTATATGCATAATTAATTAATCTACCGATATATTCGTATATTTGTAACTTCCGTGCGTAAGTATGGCTATGGCTTACATCAATGGAATCATTCGCGTGTAAGTTTCCATGGGTATTGTTTACCAGTAAGGGGAGTACTATATGAAAGGCTGAAACACATAAGAGTAACTAAGTACCTACCATAATAATATGTGAGGTTTTACCAAAGTGTGGGGTTCTTCACATAGTTGGTAAATAGGTTTTTTTTCTAACATGACGGTGGTGGCAAACAGATCGTCCCATTAGAAGAATAATGTCTTATCTTCAGATAAAACAAAAATGAAATTATTATTTATTTGGCATTAAAAACCGGGAACTATCAATTGAACAAATTTGTATTTTGTAAAATACTGACTAAAGAATAAAATAAAAATTTATCAATCGATAGTTTACGGTTTTTAATGCCGAATTTTTTAATAATTTCATTTTTGTTTTATGTGAAGATAAAATATTATTCTTCTAATGGGACGAGATATGTGGCCCGCCCAGTCAGAAACGGTTACCTTAGCCCATGGAAAAGAAACAAAAGAAACCTATTTTATTGTATTTAAGTAATATATCAGTTGTTTAGTACCTATAACACAAGGCGCTGTGTGAATGTGGTAGAATATAATATAGGTACCTAATATATAATTATAATATATTCACTCCTTAGGTTTGAAAGTCATATGTGAAGTTCCCCTGGTGTTATACGCACCCATGGGTTACGGTAACCACCTACTATGAGACAGGTCGCAAGTTAGTTGTCACCATTCTGGTTTAAAAATTAACTATATTACATAATAGCTAATCGTAAATTCAAAACGAGCACTACGCTTAGCAAGCTAACTTTCAGAGTTTTCAAGTGTGTACATATTTTTCCTGTAATCTCATAATCCAATGGAACGGCAATCTACCACTGTTGAAGGGAATGCCTAAACCTACCTCCCAACGTACTTTACGGGGATGTAATATCATTAACTTGCAAACATCGGGCTTCTATTGCAAACAGACAAAACCAAAGATAACCCAAAGATTCTGAAATCAAACCCGGGAAATAATTTCCAGCAGTCGCATCTTTTGTTAGTACTATACCATGTAAGCTGACCCCATAGAAGACAACATTCATAGTTACACTATGTAACTAAAGTATTTCCCCAAATATTCCCATGACAGGCGGAGCGACATGATCACAAAATACCCCACTTTAATATTGTGTTATGGGACCCTAACAATAGACCGAACTTCAAGCTCATAAATCCAACCATTCTATTGTTACTAAAACAAAGACTATGCACCTCTTACTCACTCTCTAAATACATTTATATTATCGTCTCTCTCACTCGTAGTTGAAGAAACAATCGTCTTCCTGTGCGGATTGGTTGTATGTTAAATCGAGCAAAAACTAAACTAATTCTACTGTCGATAATATCTTTGGAACTATTATTGCTTTGTTTGTTTATATTATTATTGTAATAGCATGCTTGTTCTGTGTACAGATATTTTGTCCATTATTTATAGCCTCTCACACTACTTACATTTACATAAGTACACATACAAAGAGTTACATATTATCTTTATGTCGTTATTTATACAAAATTGGTATCAAGAAGCTTGAAAGGCGCTATGTGACGTTGCCAGCTGAAGCCAGTTAGTAAGTCTTTCATTATCTTGATATACATAATAGAATAATTTGTATTTGTTTAGTCATTTTATTAAATAAGTACATTTGCGAAACTGGGTAATTTCTACTGAAGTCTACAGAATTCTGCGTGTAAAGTATTGATAGAAAAAAAAATGTATCTACTTTCCTGTACCAGAGATTATATCCCTCTTAAATGTATTCACGCGTAAAAATATGCGCTCTTGAAGACGAATCGACGTCAAATCAATTTGTACTTGATAAAATGAGTTGTCGCCTTGCTTACCCACTTGTTCAGCGTTAAGGCATAAGTTATTGCGAATATGCTATCACTAAAATGTGTGACTTTTTCAAATATTCTCTAATTTTAAACGGCATGAGGATAGAGTTTATAGAAATTATCTCATAATTAGAATTGCATTCTTCATTCAACACCAAAAAATTGAATTTATTATGGTTCGTATGTGTTTTCAGGACAAGTATATGAGTATTCCGTATTATCCGATGGATATCGAAGCGACTAATGCTTTACATCGACATTGTAGGTCAAATTTATATTGGTAGCGAACCACTAGGATTCCTAAGACGAGTCGTATCTTATAGGTGTGAGCAATGCTACGTCAAAAGTAACAAAGAACAGCAATAAGCAACGAAGAATAAGAGGGCTCACTCAGAAAATCGATTTATCGTTGATCATTTGTCGATTTTGATTTAAAAGGTCGTTGTCAAAGGTTTGAAAGTGAAAACCACCATAAGCCCAAGGACAATTGCCTGTTAAACCCAATTTAAATTATCAAACATTTGACAGTGACTTCGAGGGAGGGAGGAAGAAAGTTTTGTAATAAATATTTCATAATTCATTTAGTTACCAACTTATACAGACATTAAGTATAACCTAATGTGTGTTTAAGTATATAAAAAGATAACATAGTAAAATGCAGATAGATATAACACTAACAACAAAACATAATAAAAGCAAATTGAAAAGCAAAACACCTACCTACTGTATTTTTAATCAAAACGCTCTCTCGTCCGCTACCGCGACCACTTGTCGCACAAACCCTTTCAAGAACCTCTCCCAATCCAATTGTAGTAACAGGTAAGTCAAATTTTGAGCTTATATAACGTGAGGAGATTGAAGGGAACGTGTCAATGCGTGCAAGGACACGCACTGATTGACTCGAACCTGTGTAAGTGTATACCTTTGTGCATGGAAGGAATCTCACTGAGTAATTCAAATGTAATGTTGTTAAAATTTATTGAAGAGGTTTATTTACAAATTCAATTAAAAAAACAATCAAATATAAATTCTTTAGACAAAGAAAAGGGTTTTTAGAATGGGTATTATAACGCAATTTAGTTCCTAAACATAAATGAATATATAAAAAGAAGATTCAAATTTATTTAAACATTAAAATCTAATTTTCGATTCGTATACACTTAACTAAAAAAAAGGTTTTCAGTAAAATATAATATATGGTCCTAGTAGGTACCTATACAGTCGAATTGAGAACCACCTCCGGTTTTTCACCGGTTAAAACTAAACTGTTATATTTTCCAAAGGATGAAAGTAGCTAAACACCTTATGTGAAGGTTCTACAAAATGATAATTACAACAGGTAATTTATTATAAAAAAAACTTAACCGTCTATATTTTTATCACCCCACACACTGGCACCACTTAGCATCCGGCTGGCCCAACCTTCCCCATAACTGCACCATTAAGTTGCTACCCCATAAATTCCCCATTACCTACCCTACGGGGTGGAATGCACAAAAACAAGCAAAAACTTCAGACAAACATTATGGAAGTTATTAACTGTAGGCGGAAGTTTGCGCTGAAAAAAGTTACTACGCACTTCCCGTTGCGTGGTGGACTTACGTCACTGAAAAGTTTTTACACTTCAGGCCGGTAAATATACACACAAAAATCTACAAAATGCAAAATATTACCTATGCGAGCAATTTTAAAGAATGAATTAAAAAAAGAAAGGACATAATAATTGCCGTCCTACGGTTGGATGTTATGACATTCTTGTTGCTTGGAATCTAAAATTATCCACGATCAACAGTTAAGTATGTATAATTATATTTTTTAACTGGATAAATTCTTTCATAGTTTGGCAAAATATTGGTTATCTTCATTAGAATATAGATGTATTGTATTTGCCTGAATAAAAATGTATGTACTCGTGTGTTAAATTTTATTTTTCAATAAAAATACAAAGTTTTTACTACTGGCAATAAAATTTTTAAATTATTTCCACTTTTCAAGGACTCCTTATCTCGGAACTCTTCGCGTCGATTTATCAGTAAGTACCTATACTTAACTTAAAGCTGGCTCACTTTAAATAAAAATAAACTCGACAATCATAAACATGCCACAGTTTTCATGTAAACGATAAGTTCCCGCCAGGAAGTAAAGGTCAACTTAAGGTTGACTTTAAATAAATGCTATGTTCGTATTCTCTGAACAGGTTTATTTGTCATGGCGCATATGCGCCCTGTACCTGTGCGCGCGAATTAAGTGTCAAGGAGTTATATGAGATAATTAAATAAATTTATCTCCTGCACAACAGGTAAATCTTTGTAATTTGACAGTTTCAAGTTTTTAAGAGTTATTCATATAAATTACTTAAATGTGTTATTGACGAAATATAAGAAGCAAAACGTGGCTTTAAGTATTTTCCGTCTGAAAAAATGGCATAATTATAAAGACTTTCATTTATTTGTGTATATTGTGTGCCCTTTTGCTATTATTATGTAGGTAACTAATAATATAGAACCGTCCCATATTAAATAATAATTACGCTAGCCTTGAAATTGAACCCAAAAGTTCGATACTTCACAAAAGTAGGTTCGCGTCATTAAAAAAATGAAATGATTTATAATTTAATTTAATAATGGGAAGATAGTTTTAAACCAAAAAAAAAATAACGTCGCGGGCACAGCTAGTTCTTCATAAAATAAAACGCAACATTCATAAGGATCGTAATAATACTGTGTACTAATAACTGTGTCCCACACTGTACTAACGGGCTAGTAAACATGCCTTGGTGGAGACAAACAAAGCATAAAGGAGTCGCTAGTCGTCGAGCCTCCGCCCCCTGCAGCGATCATACTACTATTAGTACACTTACCACATATTTTTATGTGTGTAATTATAGACATATGTGTTTGTTGGGATATGAGATATGAGCATATAAGAAGGAATATATTTGTTGTTTTCTTTACATTTTTGTGAAATTATATTAATATACTAATAATAATAATCCATTTATGTCGGGATTGCATAGATCCGATAGATAAATACCTTACAGACTAACATACATATATTTATTATAGATGCGTACACAATTTATTTCGGCGTCGTGTTTCGCTGAGCGGTGTCGTGCAATCTTCCACGAAAACGTCTGTACACAACACCTATCGGCCAGACTTCTTCCTTGAGGAACTTCTCGAGATACTGAGTCGGCACTCGCACCACGAACGATCGGAAACTCAAGTTATGCCAGCTTTCCAACTTCTCGACTCTCAAAGTCCAGTTGGTCTTGACTCGGATATACTCCACGATCTCCTCTACCTTCGTGGAGTGATGTAAATAAATAGGGTCTCTAAACTACTATAAAAATATAATTTCTACACCGTACTTTTTTAGTTTAATTACAGCCTTTTTCAGGATCATAGCAACCAGATATACATAAGTACAATAAATCTAACCATATAAGAAAAAAACAAGATTTCTTTTACACCGCTCTTGTTTCTATTGAGATCCTTGTTAGTAATTAAATAGTACTAACTGATCACTTTTTGGTAAAGTATTATAGGAGTTTTATTACTACAGAGTAACTTAGTTTGTAAGCTATGTGCTATTGATGCCATAATTGCATCTTGCTCAGGAGTATTTCTGATTTTATTACACGAGTTACTTCGGTTTCAATTGCTAGAAAATTACTAATATCTAACCCTAGTTACGTTTTATGACAGGTTATTAGGGCTTCATTACACGCTCGTATTGTCTCTGGTGTTGCAGGCGCGCATATGCTATGTTACAGTAACCGCTTACTGTGAGACGGGCCGTACGGCTGCTTGCTGCCGTCATGGTAGGTAAAAAAAACCTGAGGTTTTCTTAAAGGTAAATGGGTTAAATACAATACGATATAATTATAATACATAATATTATCGATGGCGTGGCTAACCTGCCCCGCTTGCTCGATCGTAAGCCATCGAATACAAACAACAACTTGTAATTAGAATAAATAACAAACAATCGATTAGTTTCACAACACATTTGCAAGTTTAATCGATGCGAAATTGCAACGATTGTTGTCTAAGTTCACGTAAACAAGTTATAAATTGTAATCAAGATACGTGTGGTGCAAGTTAGGAGATGTAGAGGGCGATTAACTGCTCGAAGACGATCTATTGAACGGTCCATTATGTAAATACTTAATAGTTTTTCTTAGAGGGGTAACTATTTGTTAAATTATGATATTTCATGTACCTACAAAGAATATGTCGTCAAAAAACGAAACCTTCATAGTTTTTGGATAATGAAACAGTTTCTTACATTTATTTATTTATTTATTTGGCTCACAAAACAAATTACAATCGCAGGAAGGTTAACAAAGCAATAGGTATCATGTAAAACTAGATTGTAACTCTAAATATGTGTGCACAGAATGTTCCAAATAGAGTAATGGTTAGTTGTGTGTTAGTTGTAAAAATTTTACAAATTATGAAGCTTAAAAACCTAGTGTGTGAGTGAGTTAGTACTCAATCTATTTATAAAAATGATAAACAAAAAGGTTTACTTAATAATTTGTCTGTTTAAGTAGTGAAAGTGAAAAGTTACTGATAGAGTGACTTGATTGGACAGTTTTACCTTTCAAGACCGCTATATAATAACACCATACCTAGACCAAAGTCTGAAGTATTTTATACAAACTGTTACAAATATAGGGCTGAGCAGATTATGGTTGCAATAAAAACATGTGTCACTCCTTATAATAGGATGTGACACAATCATGTCTTCTTGCAATCATTCACTTACTACTGCAATTTCCGCATCACTGAGATAAATAATTTGAAGGAACCTGAGTAATATAATTACTTAACTATAACAGTATTTTAAATAATAATTGCTAATTGACTAGCTGGCTGTAACACGGCCCGCTTACCCGCTGCCTCCCACAACTTACACGGCTAAGAACAGTCGACTAAACTGGTGGTTATCATGCTATTGTCGAAACGATTGCATCGTTGCGTCACTCACCGTGTTGCTATGCATCAACACCAACAACGGTACATGCGTTGCTACTTCATATGTTGATATGATTTGTACACATAAGGGTGTGTCCAGATCTCGAATGTGCTACGAACGAGTTGTGTGCGTGAATTTCAAGTTCGTGCGCCGTGCACAATTGCAGTTACTGCACTCGAGCAAAGAAGAGACGTAATTCTAAGTGTATGTCTGATCCACCACACTTAGCCAACGCGTGTGGATTATGATCTAAAACCTTCTCAGCTCTCTAGATAGAGGAGAGGAGAGCCGAGTACGTGAGCTAATCGCGGCGCATTCGTGGCGGATTCGTCAGATGTAGACACACTCTAAGAAGCATAGTATCATGCACTTTATACTTGAGGGGTAAGAAGAAGTGCA
This sequence comes from Laspeyria flexula, assembly GCA_905147015.1. Lineage (NCBI taxonomy): Eukaryota > Metazoa > Arthropoda > Insecta > Lepidoptera > Erebidae > Laspeyria > Laspeyria flexula. The sequence continues at coordinate 455,535 of LR989964.1, read as the reverse complement.
TCACATCCACATTTCGTACGCTATGTTAATTTCATGTAATAGGGCGTAAGCTTAATATATTACAATTAACCAAGCGCATTCCTAAACTTTGCTTGTGCCGGGAATCGAACCCGGGATCCACCCTGCAGCAGTCTTACATACTTCAACATTACACACATTTAGGCGGAGCACTTGAATCTTTATTATTCAAAACTGATAAGAGCAAGTTGGGACGGTGATAAAAGTATGTTTACAAAAGTGGTCATCACTTATTATCAGGTAAACTTGATAATGATAACTGAATTCGATTGGGCATCATCAGCCGAAATAGCTCAGTTGGGAGAGCGTTAGACTGAAGATCTAAAGGTCCCCGGTTCAATCCCGGGTTTCGGCAGTTCTTTTTGCAAAATTTTAATTTTTTTCATATCCGATAAGTCCATTAAAATTGCTTTTGTAATATTAAAGAGGAGTTTTTTTTTGTAGCACAACATAGTGGCTCCTTTTCACCTGATGGAAAGCTAAAAGCCTAGCTAACTGAGATTACACTGATAGCACGAAAGGACCCCAAAGAACCATGTCAGTTACCTATGAATTTTATTTATTCAAACCGTACTAAACATCAACAGAATACTGTGACCGATCTAAGAGCTACTAGCAATACTGTTTGATCATAAGTCGAGCGAAACTTTCTTCTTCAAAAGTACCTATTAAAAGAAATACGAAAGGAATTCTAAAAAAAATAAATGAGATTAGTCCGCCTAAGGTAATAAATACAGCAAGCAATCAGATATGAAGCTAGTTAAAGTTACAGTCAGTCTACGTCCAAATTAACATGAGTCCTCTGACACACCGCGCTCAATCACGCGATGCTATTAATTCACCCTTTCAAGGGTCATTGGGTCAAATACCGAGGTTTTTGTTAAAACTATTATGTGTAGGAATAATTTATTACAAAGTTAATGAGTTATTAGCTACAGTTCTTATGAGAGAAGAAAAGATCGCCATGTTCTCACTAGGGGAGGAGGGGAGGAGGAGCCAGCACAGAGATGTTATTTTGGTGATTCGATGTCGCACCTAAGCGGTTTTTAGTGTCATTTTATCAACAAATTTATTATTACAGAATCCATTAAGGGTTATTTTTATCGTTTTGAGGCATAAAACTAACTTATATGTGTTCGCAGACAAACCATTAACCCTTTTTATATATAAATATTTTCAGCCTTTTTTTTACACATTGCCATCTAAACCAAAGTAAGCTAATATAAAGCTTGTGTTTTGGGATAGACAACTAATAAACATACATATGTATTTTTAAATACTCTATTCTAATCTATATAATCTATACTAAATTAATATTATAAAGCTAAAGACTTTGTTTGTTTGAATGCTAGGATCTCAGGAACTACTGATCTGATTTGAAAAATTATTTTAGTGTCAGATAGCCCATTTATCGAGGAAGGTTATAGGCTATATAACATCACCCTAAAGCCAATAGGAGCTGAGCAGTGGCCAAGCAAAAGCGACGGGAGCGAAGCCCCGCGCGACTTCTAGAACAAGATTACTTAAAATTACTTAAAGATCATTGCTTTTATATGTTTTATTCATCATCATCATCTCAACCCATAAATGTCCCACTGCTGGGCACGGGTCTCCTCCAAAGAATATGGAGGGAATTTAGCTTACTATACCACGCAGGCCAGACGGGTTGGTATAAGGTTTGTTTCGAATTTTCCTTTTCTTGCAATGCTCTTGTCTGCATAAGGTTACTCCCTTAGTCGCCTTTTACGACACCCACGGGTTGAGATGGGGATTATGTATTCTTAATCCGTCACTACACGGAACTACGTTTTATTATTAAATCTTAAAAATTGAATTTCATGGCTTGGCGTCCAGGACACAGATGCGTTTTGGCGTGGCGTTCAAACATATGTCGTTCTTCTTTTTATCAACATATCACCCGAGTGAAGTCACGAGTAGGAGCTAGTATACCTACATTAAATATCAAAACAAAGTGAACGACTACGAAAAATCAATAACAGATCAAGTTGTTATCAGGTCCATTACAACAAATACAGACCCAAAACAATATCAGAGCGTTATCTAAAACGGTTCTAACTATTAGAGGCTATGTTAGGATTGTCATCAAAAGTGTATAAATTTTAATAGCACAGAAATGTGGGTAAGATAAGTCCCGGTAATGCTCCCCGGTCTAATGTACCCAGTAGTCCCGCGTAGGGACGCCACGGGATGCTAAATCCCGGGATTTTCTTTTGCGAGGATTATGTGGTATTTTTTGAAGTCGGCTATTTGGTTACACGGAATATTAAACGAATTATGGAATTTAATGAATAATGAATTAGGTGAGGCATTCCACAGTTAGAAAAAAGGTTTAAGATGAATTGCGTCTGTAGGGCAATTTTGATCTTATGGTAATAAGCTCTAGGCTTAAGTTTGTTTTTTTTATAAGAGTTCTCAGTTAGTACAATATTACTAAACTTGGTAGTCTAAATATTTGTTTAATTTATTTACTAAGTATCACTTTTTCTAAATATTAAACAATCAATGCTAATGTATAGTCTATTTTGTTTTAGTGTAATTGATTAACATATCAAACTATGAAAAATGATTATTGTTCAAATATTCAGTGCAGTCGTCAACTGCCTCGGTGGCGCAGCGGGAAGTGTATACGACTGCTGTGCAAGAGGTTCCGGGTTCGATTCCCGGGTCGGGTGAAAATGGTATTAGACTTTTCTAACATGAAATTCCAGTATTGAAATTTTCTCGGAGTTTGGTAAACAAATGTTCCCGGCTGATGACAATAGGCTCGCCCCCTATTTCATGGGACCAAACATAGCTGGCGAAATGTGGGTGTGAAACACCTCTGCCTACCCCTTCAGGAAAAAGGCGTGATGCTATGTTATGTCGTCAGGTTTATTGAATATAACTAGGTTCTGTCGCGGCTTTGTCCGAGTGGCTTATGGGAACAAATTCTGCATAAGTAACTGACTGATATCTATGTCGTAAATGTATTGCCGATGCCTTTACATACTGACAGTATGTTGGACTAGGTAGTCATTTTCTACGATTTTTTACGCACAAATTTATGCAAAACATCTTTTTCTAAATATGTTTTTCAGAAAAACAAGTAACGTTTCGCATAATTTTATAATTTTTTAAAGGAAATATCAAAATAAAATCGCGCGCACACTATTAACGAGGTACGACAAAACTTATTTCGATTTTTCCTCCTCAGAGAGAGTTTCCGAGACAATCCTCGACATATCATTGATCAAGGTCACCCTACCCCCGATATCTTGTGGTATCCACTGGTTCATTAGTTGTGTAACAGAGAGGCTTAAATTAACCATCCCACCTAATGGCACGGTATGAACAGTAGTGCTGATCGTTCTAACAGATTACACCTATATTACACCCAGAGGGTGATGGAATTTGGTCATCTTTAATTAAAAGATAAATATGTAATTAATTAATGGATTTGTTTATTATACATACGGTTATTAAAGGACCGGTAAGTTGGAACTGCCTCGGTGGCGCAGCGGGAAGTGTATACGACTGCTGTGCAAGAGGTCCCGGGTTCGATTCCCGGGTCGGGTGAAAATGTATTGGGCTTTTCTATCATGAAATTCCAGTATTGATATTTTACCGGAGTTTGGTAAACAAATGTTCCCGGTTGATGACAATAGGCTCGCCCCCTATTTCATGGGACCAAACATAGCTGGCGAAATGTGGGTGTGAAACAGCTGTGCCTACCCCTTCGGGAAAAAAGGCGTGATGATATTCAAGTTAATTAAAAGTGTTATCTTCAAGACTCTGATCATGTCCTTACTAATATTATAAATACATAAGTGTATTACTTTATGTTTCTTCTCGTTGCAACGAAGCAAAGGATGAACGTGATTGTATAAGTGGAGTCTGAGAAGCGGAAAGTGATACAGTTTACTTTTAAAAGCCATTGCACGCGAACTAAACCGCGTTGTAACACTAGTTTATGAACAGTCTAAGGTGCTAAATCTCATTTAATTGACGGCTATTAACATTTGACATTTGAACTATTATAAAAGAAATGTCACTCGCATTAAACGCTTTTCTCGAAGCAATAAAATAAGCTATATAGTATTTAATTGGTACCTGAATGTAGGGCGCGCGGCGGTAGCCGACATTTTATAAGGTTGAACTGAACTTTTGTGTTGCGAAAACATCTAGTGTTGGGCGCTGTCCCGTTATTTACGAGTATACACCGGGATTTGTAACTGATTTATTATATTGAAATTATCAATTACTTACTTGTTAGTTGGTGCAATTCTGCGTGTAGAAGATTAAAGTGATATATCGTCAAGTAAAATTATATTAACTAGCCAATGCATTCACGTCTCTAATAAGTGGCATTAAAATATAATAAACATAAAATATAGAGTTGCATGTGATTTTTATCTTTATCGATATTATTGATATACAAATGCAAATTTGCTAGTTGCATTCGTTTTGTCCCTTTTCTAAGAAATAATTCCTGAGTTGACCCTTTCATCAGAATCATCATCAGTGTCACATCAGCCGTAGGATACCCACTTTTGCCCAAGATCGAGAGGTGCAAGCCGCATAGAATCGGTCCTGCCAGAAATCTCTTGGAGAGACCCAGAATCTTGTAAATTTTTGGGAATTTGACAAACACCTACGTGTCGTACCTTTGCTTTTTCTTTATATTTACCTACTATAGAATGTGATTAAAATTCAGTACGATATTTCGGATAAAAATCGTGTTCTGTGTGTCATATTCCCATCCCTAGGAGAACTAGCAACCTATGCTCCTCACGATATTATTTGCGGAGCGGCACACACATAAATCAAGCGTATGGCTCCAAATGTTTCCACTACATCGACTTACAGCGAGCCCACTTGAGCCGTGTGCAGACACCCTTGTTTTCAAAACATTCTACTATTTGTTGAACTGATACAAAATAACTGCAGATAAGGATTATTGTACGCAATATTAGACCTCTAAACGAGAGGTTATAATTAGTTATAATTAGGTTAAATATCAGAAATGTATTTTGTGTTTGGTAATTGTATGTTATCCGTGTAGTGACGGATTAAGAAAAGATAATAAATGAATGAAAAAGAAACTGCCTCGGTGGCGCAGTGGGAAGTGTATACGACTGCTGTGCAAGAGGTCCCGGGTTCGATTCCCGGGTCGGGTGAAAATGCTATTGGGTTTTTCTGTAATGAAATTCCAGTATTAAGATTTTCCCGGAGTTTGGTAAACAAAATTCCCGGTTGATGACCATAGGCTCGCCCCCTATTTCATGGGACTAAACATAGCTAGCGAAATGTGGGTGTGAAACACCTCTGCCTACCCCTTTGGGGAAAAAGGCGTGATATATGTATGTATGTATGTATATATGTATGTATGTATGTATGTATGTATGTATGTATGTATGTATGTATGTGTTAATTACTTACACGTACTGTACTAACTGTTTTTTGGGTAAATTTCAAAGCAGATTACTTATGTACTGATTCAACTTGTTGGAACTTCTATTTTTTCTTACTGTTTCAACAGGTCACTTGCAGCCTGTTTCTCTAATTAAACTAGTTTATAAATTATTTTGTTGCTCTTTCACACTATTCTTATCTTTACGTAAGAGTGCATGTGCACTCAGCCTTACTCCCCGGTTGTCATGGCAACGGAAGGAAACTTCGATGATTGATGCCGGTGAACGAAACGCTAAAGGAAGCTCTTAGCCGATACCCCCTTACGAATTGTGGAAGTCGGTTATCTGTTCTTAAATCGTCGCTTAGATACTTACGTATAGATATCAGGTATTTTTATCTACTTGCACTATAGATAAGAACACTTTTCTAAGGGAAAACGGCAATAAATTTTCATGACTAATACTTTGCTGTGACTTCAAACGCGAAAAAATTGCATCCAAATGCGTTAGCTTCTTAGAAAATATACTTGTATGAGTTGCTTTCAGTAGTGCTTTTCTGGAACTGGCGCACGGCGAGGGGAATCTCTTAGATGCGATAATATCAGCACAGGATCAATCAAGTGAAATCGCTATGTTTTATAAGTACCTACACACCGCTAGAAAAAGCCCTGTATCGTGGTACTTTACATCCCATGAGGATTGAACCACAAAGTCGTGTTCAGCATGATGACCACTGTTCCTACGGTCAGTAGGTTACTTCTATAAAAAATCAAAAACGAATTAATATATTTTCAATAAGGAATAGAGGAAAAGTTGAGTTACTTACACCATTTTTAAGTCAAAAACGGCTGGACTGATTTTATTATCTTTGATATTTTTAATTTTTCGCCAAGTAGAATATTTAACTAAGTATTAAAACATCAGAAAAAATCATGAAAACATTTTATGGAACGGCTGTTTTAATGTTATAAATCTTGAAAACTTCATAAATAGTACACTAATTATTATTTTTAAAACAGAACGTATTGACTGATTCGTCACGACATTTAATTATATTGATTGTGAGATGGTGCCTACAAAGTTCGCTGGGTCAGCTAGTTAACTATATTATAAATTATTTTATTTCTTTATGTTAACAAGGCAATTCCTGTATCATTAAGGAACAAATACTTGATATTTTTATGTTAATTTTATACTAACAAGCGCGACCGTGACCGCAGAGTAGTGTTGTTAGAAGGCTCGAGCCCTGAGCCTTGAAGGCTCAGTCGCCGAGCCTTCAAGGCTTCAAGGCTCACTCAAGGCTCGAGCCCTGAGCCTTGAAGGCTCAGTCGCCGAGCCTTCAAGGCTTCAAGGCTCACTCAAGGCTCGAGCCCTTTTAGAAGGCTCGCGAGCCTTATAGCCGAAGCTCGAGTCGAGGCTCAAGCCTCCGAGCCTTGAAGGCTCGGACTGAGCCTTGAAGGCTCGGTGACTGAACCTTGAAGCCTTTCCTGGCCAATACAGCTCCTATTGGTTATAGCGTGATGTTATGTAACGTATAAAGTACCTATATAGGTACTATATTAGAATGGTCGCGAGTCTTATTATCTTATATCGAAAGTTTATGTTGAGTAAAGTACTACCTTGCCACTACAGCTCCTATTGGTTATAGCGTGATGTTATGAAACCTATAAAGTACCTACATAGGTACTATATTAGTAGGGTCGCGGGTCTTATATAGTGTTGTTAGAAGGCTCGAGCCCTGAGCCTTGAAGGCTCAGTCGCCGAGCCTTCAAGGCTTCAAGGCTCACTCAAGGCTCGAGCCCTAAGCCTTGAAGGCTCAGTCGCCGAGCCTTCAAGGCTTCAAGGATCGCTCAAGGCTCAAGCCCTTTTAGAAGGCTCGCGAGCCTTATAGCCGAAGCTCGAGTCGAGGCTCAAGCCTCCGAGCCTTGAAGGCTCGGACTGAGCCTTGAAGGCTCGGTGACTGAGCCTTGAAGCGTTATCTGGCCAATACAGCTCCTATTGGTTATAGCGTGATGTTATGTAACATATAAAGTACCTATATAGGTACTATATTAGAAGGGTCGCGGGTCTTATATCGAAAGTTTGAGTCGAGTAAAGTACTACCTGGCCAATACAGCTCCTATTGGTTATAGCGTGATGTTATGTAACATAAATATAAAGTACCTATATAGGTACTATATTAGAAGGGTCGCGGGTCTTATATCGAAAGTTTGACTCGAGTAAAGTACTACCTGGCCAATACAGCTCCTATTGGTTATAGCGTGATGTTATGTAACCTATAAAGTAAATAATAAATTTGAATAACAATGGGAAGACTTTGAGGCTGCAATGGGTTCCCTCTCATATTGGACTAACAGGTAATGAGAGGGCTGATAGGTTGGCTAAATTAGCTTCCAGGGAAGGGATTGAGCGACATTTACAGTTGACGTATCGCGATCATCTTTCCGTTGCCAAAGATATTTCTTTCGATAAATTTAAAGAGTATTTTGATTTACGTAGTAGAGAAAAAGGAATTTGGTTCAAGACCATCCAAAGCCAGCCCTCTCGTTCACCCTGGTTTATCAATAGTTGTAATTTAGGTAAAAAATTAATTAAAATAGCAAATAGGTTACGCTCTGGTCACTATCCATCAAGGAAATTCAGCTACCTGATGAAAAAAGTGGATTCCCCTAATTGTGACATATGTGGTACTCTTGATGATGTTCAACATTTACTTATGGATTGTGTCAAATATAAGAGACAGAGAGACTCATTGCTGTCTAAATATGACCTAAACATGAACGACGTCGGAGTGTTCACTAGTATATTAGCGAGCCCGACTTCAGATATTGCATCTGACTTATTTGCTATATTTATACAGCAGTGAGGTATCTCTTAGTATGTAAGTAGAGATAACATGTAGAAGGTACGATGGGGGTGACATATTACTTAGTAATAAAACCCCTAAACAAATAAAGATTAAAAAAAAAAAAAAAAAAAAAAACCTATAAAGTACCTATAGAGGTACTATATTAGAAGGGTTGCGGGTCTTATATCGAAAGTTTGAGTCGAGTAAAGTACTACCTGGCCAATACAGCTCCTATTAGTTATAGCGTGATGTTATGTAACGTATAAAGTACCTACCTACATAGGTACTATATTAGTAAGGTCGCGAGTCTTATATCGAAAGTTTGACTCGAGTAAAGTACTACCTGGCCAATACAGCTCCTATTGGTTATAGCGTGATGTTATGTAACCTATAAAGTACCTATAGAGGTACTATATTAGAAGGGTTGCGGGTCTTATATCGAAAGTTTGAGTCGAGTAAAGTACTACCTGGCCAATACAGCTCCTATTAGTTATAGCGTGATGTTATGTAACGTATAAAGTACCTACCTACATAGGTACTATATTAGTAAGGTCGCGAGTCTTATATCGAAAGTTTGAGTCGAGTAAAGTACTACTTGGCCAATACAGCTCCCATTAGTTATAGCGTGATGTTATGTAACCTATAAAGTACCTACCTACATAGGTACTATGTAAGTAAGGTCGCGAGTCTTATATCGAAAGTTTGAGTCGAGTAAAGTACTACCTGGCCAATACAGCTCCTATTGGTTATAGCGTGATGTTATGTAGCCTATAACTTGAAATACAAAAATGTAAGATAGAAAAGAAGCAAATGTATGTAGGTACTTTACTGAATACCTACGCTCGCTCGGCTCTCGGCGTGGTCAAAATTTATAAATGTGGCCGCCATCTTGAAATTTGTTGTTTTTGGGCTGATTGACTTCAAAATCGATATCTGACAATCCCTTTGACTGTTGGACAAAGTGCTTTAGTCAGAATTTGCGAAAATGGCCGCCATTTTGAACTTTGTAGTTTTTGGGCTGATTGACTTCAAAATCGATATTTGACGATCTCTTTGACTGTTTGACATAGTGCTGATGTCAAAATTTGCAAAAGTGGCCGCCATCTTGAACTTTGTTGTTTTTGGGCTGATTGACTCCAAAATCGATATCTTAGGATCCCTTTGACTGTTTGACATAGTGCTGATGTCAAAATTGGCAAAAGTGGCCGCCATCTTGAACTTTGTTGTTTTTGGGCTGATTGACTTCAAAATCGATATTTGACGATCTCTTTGACTGTTTGACATAGTGCTGATGTCAAAATTTGCAAAAGTGGCCGCCATCTTGAACTTTGTTGTTTTTGGGCTGATTGACTCCAAAATCGATATCTTAGGATCCCTTTGACTGTTTGACATAGTGCTGATGTCAAAATTGGCAAAAGTGGCCGCCATCTTGAACTTTGTTGTTTTTGGGCTGATTGGCTCCAAAATTGATATCTGACGATCCTTTTGACTGTTTGACATAGGGCTGATGTCAAAATTAGCAAAAGTAGCCGCCATCTTGAACTTTGTTGTTTTTGGGCTGATTGACTTCAAAATCGATATCTGACGATCCCTTTGACTGTTTGACATAGTGCTGATGTCAAAATTTTCAAAAGTGGCCGCCATCTTGAACTTTGTTGTTTTTGGGCTGATTGACTCCAAAATCGATATCTTAGGATCCCTTTGACTGTTTGACATAGTGCTGATGTCAAAATTTGCAAAAGTGGCCGCCATCTTGAACTTTGTTGTTTTTGGGCTGATTGGCTCCAAAATCGATATTTGACGATCCTTTTGACTGTTTGACATAGGGCTGATGTCAAAATTGGCAAAAGTAGCCGCCATCTTGAACTTTGTTGTTTTTGGGCTGATTGACTTCAAAATCGATATCTGACGATCCCTTTGACTGTTTGACGTAGTGCTGATGTCAAAATTTGCAAAAGTGGCCGCCATCTTGAACTTTGTTGTTTTTGGGCTGATTGACTCCAAAATCGATATCTTAGGATCCCTTTGACTGTTTGACATAGTGCTGATGTCAAAATTGGCAAAAGTGGCCGCCATCTTGAACTTTGTTGTTTTTGGGCTGATTGGCTCCAAAATCGATATTTGACGATCCTTTTGACTGTTTGACATAGGGCTGATGTCAAAATTGGCAAAAGTAGCCGCCATCTTGAACTTTGTTGTTTTTGGGCTGATTGACTTCAAAATCGATATCTGACGATCCCTTTGACTGTTTGACATAGTGCTGATGTCAAAATTTTCAAAAGTGGCCGCCATCTTGAACTTTGTTGTTTTTGGGCTAATTGACTCCAAAATCGATATCTGACGATCCCTTGGACTGTTTGACATAGTGCTGATGTCAAAATTTGCAAAAGTGGCCGCCATCTTGAACTTTGTTGTTTTTGGGCTAATTGACTCCAAAATCGATATCTGACGATCCCTTTGACTGTTTGACATGGTGCTGATGTCAAAATTTGCAAAAGTGGCCGCCATCTTGAACTTTGTTGTTTTTGGGCTGATTGGCTCCAAAATTGATATTTGACGATCCCTTTGACTGTTTGACATAGTGCTGATGTCAAAATTGGCAAAAGTGGCCGCCATCTTGAACTTTGTTGTTTTTGGGCTGATTGGCTCCAAAATTGATATTTGACGATCCCTTTGACTGTTTGACATAGTGCTGATGTCAAAATTTGCAAAAGTGGCCGCCATCTTGAACTTTGTTGTTTTTGGGCTGATTGACTTCAAAATCGATATTTGACGATCTCTTTGACTGTTTGACATAGAGCTGATGTCAAAGTTGGCAAAAGTGGCCGTCATCTTGAACTTTGTTGTTTTTGGGTTGATTGACTTCAAAATCGATATTTGACGATATTTGACGTTCAAGATGGCGGCCACTTTTGAAAAATTTTGACATCAGCACTATGTCAAACAGTCAAAGGGATCGTCAAATATCAATTTTGGAGTAAATTAGCCCAAAAACCACAAAGTTCGAGATGGCGGCCACTTTTGAAAATTTTGACATCAGCACTATGTCAAACAGTCAAAGGGGTCGTCAAATATCAATTTTGGAGTAAATTAGCCCAAAAACAACAAAGTTCAAGATGACGGACACTTTCGCAAATTCTGACTAAAGCACTTTGTCAAACAGTCAAAGGGATTGTCAGATATCGATTTTGGAGTCAATCAGCCCAAAAACAACAAAGTTCAAGATGGCGGCTACTTTTGAAAATTTTGACATCAGCACTATGTCAAACAGCCAAAGGGATCGTCAAATATCATTTTTGGAGTAAATTAGCCCAAAAACAACAAAGTTCAAGATGGCGGCCACTTTTGCAAATTTTGACATCAGCACTTTGTCAAACAGTCAAAGGGATCGTCAGATATCGATTTTGGAGTCAATCAGCCCAAAAACAACAAAGTTCAAGATGGCGGCCACTTTTGAAAATTTTGACATCAGCACTTTGTCAAAAAGTCAAAGGGATCGTCAGATATCGATTTTGGAGTCAATCAGCCCAAAAACAACAAATTTCAAGATGGCGGCCACTTTTGAAAATTTTGACATCAGCACTATGTCAAACAGTCAAAGGGATAGTCAGATATCGATTTTGGAGTCAATCAGCCCAAAAACTACAAAGTTCAAGATGGCGGCCAGTTTTGCAAATTTTGACATCAGCACTATGTTAAAAAGTCAAAGGGATCGTCAGATATCGATTTTGAAGGCAATCAGCCCAAAAACTACAAAGTTCAAGATGGCGGCTACTTTTGAAAATTTTGACATCAGCACTATGTCAAACAGTCAAAGGGGTCGTCAAATATCAATTTTGGAGTAAATTAGCCCAAAAACAACAAAGTTCAAGATGGCGGACACTTTCGCAAATTCTGACTAAAGCACTTTGTCAAACAGTCAAAGGGATTGTCAGATATCGATTTTGGAGTCAATCAGCCCAAAAACAACAAAGTTCAAGATGGCGGCTACTTTTGAAAATTTTGACATCAGCACTATGTCAAACAGCCAAAGGGATCGTCAAATATCATTTTTGGAGTAAATTAGCCCAAAAACCACAAAGTTCAAGATGGCGGCCACTTTTGCAAATTTTGACATCAGCACTATGTCAAACACTCAAAGGGATCGTCAGATATCGATTTTGAAGTCAATCAGCCCAAAAACAACAAAGTTCAAGATGGCGGCCACTTTTGCAAATTTTGACATCAGCACTATGTCAAACAGTCAAAGGGATCGTCAAATATCATTTTTGAAGTAAATTAGCCCAAAAACCACAAAGTTCAAGATGGCGGCCACTTTTGCAAATTTTGACATCAGCACTTTGTCAAACAGTCAAAGGGATTGTCAGATATCGATTTTGGAGTCAATCAGCCCAAAAACAACAAATTTCAAGATGGCGGCCACATTTTTAAATTTTGACCACGCCGAGAGCCGAGCGAGCGTAGGTATTCAGTAAAGTACCTACATACATTTGCTTCTTTTCTATCTTACATTTGTATTTCAAGTTATAGGCTACATAACATTACGCTATAACCAATAGGAGCTGTATTGGCCAGGTAGTACTTTACTCGACTCAAACTTTCGATATAAGACTCGCGACCTTACTAATATAGTATCTATGTAGGTAGGTACTTTATACGTTACATAACATCACGCTATGACCAATAGGAGCTGTATTGTCCAGGTAGTACTTTACTCGACTCAAACTTTCGATATAAGACCCGCGACCCTACTAATATAGTATCTATGTAGGTAGGTACTTTATATGTTACATAACATCACGCTATAACCAATAGGAGCTGTAGTGGCCAGGTAGTACTTTACTCAACATAAACTTTCGATATAAGATAATAAGACTCGCGACTCTACTAATATAGTACCTATGTAGGTACTTTATAGGCTTCATAACATCACGCTATAACCAATAGGAGCTGTATTGGCCAGGTAGTACTTTACTCGACTCAAACTTTCGATATAAGACCCGCGACCCTTCTAATATAGTACCTATATAGGTACTTTATATGTTACATAACATCACGCTATAACCAATAGGAGCTGTAGTGGCAAGGTAGTACTATCATCATCATCATTTCAACCCATAAACGTCCCACTGCTGGGCACGGGTAGTACTATACTCGACTCAAACTTTCGATATAAGACTCGCGACCTTACTAATATAGTACCTATGTATTTAGGTACTTTATAGGTTACATAACATCACGCTATAACCAATAGGAGCTGTATTGGCCAGGTAGTACTTTACTCAACATAAACTTTCGATATAAGATAATAAGACTCGCGACTCTACTAATATAGTACCTATGTAGGTACTTTTTAGGCTTCATAACATCACGCTATAACCAATAGGAGCTGTAGTGGCAAGGTAGTACTTTACTCGACTCAAACCTAATATAGGTATCTTATGATATCATTTATCAAACTATTTTTATTCACACTGCACTCAGAAGATACAGGGTCATTGAACTTTGAATAACATATTTCGATAGAACTTAATACATAATATATTATTATGTACTTATAGTAGGTTATTAATCATACAAAGCTCGCTTAGGGCTCGCTTTGAGCCTTAAGGCTCGAGCCCTCTCTTCAAGGCTTGAGCCTTGAAGGCTCGCGAGCCCTCAAGGCTTGAGCCTTGAAGGCTCGCGAGCCCTCAAGGCTCGAGCCTTCAAGGCTCGCGAGCCCTCAAGGCTTGAGCCTTTAAGGCTCGCGAGCCTTCAAGGCTCGCGAGCCTTCAAGGCTCGAGCCTTGAAGGCTCGCGAGCTTCGACTCAGGGTTCGAGCTCCCGACTCGAGGCTCATTTTCTCAACACTACCGCAGAGGTGAAAACTTAATAATTGTTAAATGTAAATGTGTTACCATTGGTTTATATCCCATCTACACTGGCATTATATAACAGTGTTTGTTTATTTGTTACGCACTCATCTTAAGAACTGGTGCGTCACTTTACAGGCTACCCAAATTGTAAATTACAAAAGATTGTAACTATCCATTTTTTAAAAAAGAGAGACGACTTTCTTACCAGTTCTTCTCATAGCTCCACCCCGTCAGCGAAGTGGACGTGGGCAAATTTGTTGACACTACTTTTAGGATAACCTGTTATTTTATTAGACTGGCCTGTTGGTCTAGTGGTTAGTGACCCTGACTGCTACACCGGAGGTCGTGGGTTCGATCCCCACCCAGGACAAGTCTTTGTGTGATGAGCATAAAGGTTTGTTCTGTGTCTGGGTGTAATTTATCTATAATATGTATGTATTTACAAAAAAAAATGTATTTAAGTAGTATATCAGTTGTTTAGTACCCATAACACAAGCAAATATAATTGCTTAATTTGGGACTAGATGGCGCTGTGTAAATGTGGTAGAATATTATTATTATTATATTCTTAACTTGTAACTTTCATAAATGTTACTTCGTAACCTAGATGAATAAACGAGATTTCATTAACTGCTAGTCTGATGTAGAAAAACCGGGTTACACATTTTTCTCAATGAAAAAATGGTTCGTTGGACCTATCAAAATTGTTATTGATGCTTTTGTATACAATACTTTTCATACCAACAATTTATTAGATAAATTCACATCATCATATCAGGACGTCCACTGCTGGATATAAACCAAATTTTCGCCACAGCAAGCGATTTAATACCGCTTGTAATCAACGGGTAAATTAAAATAACATTTTTTAAATATGTGTAATTTACTTCAAAACATATTAATACTTGTATTATGTATGAGTGAAGAAATGTTTTGTTTACGATATAACACACTCATCATATATTCATATAATGGCACTTCCGTGTATAATAAGTTTTTTTTTACACGTGACTCATTCAAAATTCATACAAAAACATGTTATTCGTTGTCACACAACAAATAATATAAATTTTAATGTTATTTCAGCTTTGCCCGGGGAACGCAACACTACATCATCTCACGTCCGTTAGGAAATTTATTGCCAAAGTTACTTCTTCCCGCGGCTTTGCTTTCGTAGTATGCCGATATTAAATAGCCTGTATGTTGATCTACAGTCTATCTGTATACATCTAAAATTTAATTAAGTGATATAACCATGAAAGAGTACCTTTGTATTTCTTTTAGAACTCAGTCAGTCTTCTACAAGTTATTAATTTGGCCACTGCTCAGCTCATTTTAGCCGTAGCGTGATGTTTTATATCCTATAACCTTCCTCGATAAATTAGCTACCCCTCACTGAAAGTTTTTTTTAAATCGGACCAGTTCATGTGATCCTAGCGTAAACCAAAGAAACAAACAAAAAACTCTTCAGTTTTATAATATAAGTATTGATTTTATGAAACTAGATTCTGCCTTTCAAAGTCCCAAACTATAAAGAATGGTAAGTACCTACAGTGGTTTAGCTGTAAAGATGTACAGACAGATTTACTGTCACGTTTATTCTACTATCCTACTAATCCCAATACTAATGCTAAAGTTAGTGCGGATGAATGGATGGATGTTTGATAGGTACTTAATCACGTCAGACCGGTTGAAAGGATATATTAAAAATTTAGCACATAAACAGATTATAGTCTGGTATAACACATAGACTATCTACTTTTTACCCACAGGTTTGTCGGTAAAATGTAGCCAGAGAAACATATTCATAATATGTTTCTTTGGCAACTTTTTCTCTGCTTCTGTTCCGATATAAATATCACAGTAATATGGTTTACAGGGATTTAAAACTGTCAATCATCATCATTTCAACCCATAAACGTCCCACTGTTGGGCACGTGTCTTCTCCAAATAATGTGGAGAGAATTTAGCCTAATATACCAATAAAAATAAGGCAATACAGAGGAATAATTAATAAACTTTGATGAAACCAAAAACATTAATTATGAACTTGTAGACACATCCGTGTTGGCAAACAGAGCTCACGATTCTAATTACATCACAAACCTCGAAATCTGCTGACCAACCAACAGAAACAAGGGTAACACCAATAAAGTTCACTTACATAATAACAAAACAAAATAAAAACCTTACACTATGGAAAACAATTACAAGTAACTATATTAATAGCATGTAATTTATAGCTGCATAAAAAAGTCGTAAGCGACTTGGGCTATAGATTGAAATTGGCACTTATGTTTTGGGTTACTAGTTATAAAATTAACTATAGTTAAGAGACACTGATGACTAGTGTAAGGTGATATGATACTGCCCCTTTTACTAAGGCTGTGGGTATCATATCATTATTCATCAACGACCCATCATGCCCACGGTTGGACCTGGGCGCACTGTCAAATGTGTCAGCAATTGACCTGAGGCTAGTTCGCTAACAAGATTTAAGCCTTAAGAAGAGGTGCTAATTTTTCTCCGAAGAAAAGTTACAAAAAACGTTATGAACGTTAATGTTTTGACACTCAGGAAAGGCACTAGATATCCCATAACATATCCTTGAAATGAAAAGTAGAAAAACATTATAGTTTTACTTCATCACAACACAGAGGATGTCGCTAACGACTGCTACGCAAAAGGCCTTTTGTTTAATTCAAGGGTAGGACAAAAAAATAATTAGTTTTTATACTATGAAATTCTAAGAGATCTAATTCATCAAAATTTAATGTATTAAATAATATGTTAACATATAAGTTTGCTTGCCAATACTACGTCGCTTACGACGTTACATTCAGATTTGTATATAACTCAGCCTTACCTTCTGAGTCGTCGCAAATTCAAGGTGAACATTACATGGTTATGTAAGCGATTGTTTTTTTTTATTATTTAATTAGTAACAGCATTAACTAAACGTTATCAGTCCTTAGCAGTGCAGAGTGTAACTAACGCATTTCAGATAGGCCACTAGGTGAGCGATAAGGCAAGAAAGTATTCGAAACAAACATAAACTAAGGCTTGGGCTGCATTGCGGTTTTTTTTTCGCAAGCGGTTAATCGCTATTACTGCGAAACCGTTCGAGATGCAGGCACTACGTTTAAAAACCGCATGTGCCTTCACTGAATTCAATGGATTGTACATTTTTCTGTGCTTATTTCCCGCGAGTCACGCATAACAATTCACGGTTTTAAAATCAGCAAGTGTGGCCGTTTGCATTAGTTTTATACTGACTCGCAAAAAATCGTGGTTCAAAAACACATTTGATACTTAGGCCACACTAACCGTAGTGTGGCCTAAGTATCAAAATGGGTAGGACGTCCACTCACAAGGTTGTCATAAATAAAATGTATATACTAATTAATAACTGATCCGCAAAATCCGCTGGATACAACCGATTCCATTGGAAAAAGCTTTTGTCCAGAAGTAGACGTCCAAGACAAATCTAGAATGTACTGAAAGAGCCTTAGGTTATTAAGCATTATTCAGAAACTTCATTAACATGGCGATTTCCAGAACAATCTATGTCTTGGTATTGCTAACCTAGCTTAATGAAACAGTTTCAAAACCAACAATATTATTATAACGTAGTTATTTTGTTTTGGCGTCAGTCGTCATTACCGCTTGTGTGTAGTCTACAAGAAAACTGCATTACACCAAGGTTTTTCAACAAATCTAGATCAGAAACAAGACCTAGGTTAACGTGAGGAGCTGACTCACTTACTCTAAGTTAACAACTTTACTGCATTCTTTAATACATCATAATATATATACATATGATTATGTTCCATTATGTAACGAGTAATGCAAAGGTGTAGACAAGTCTACGGGTCGTTACTTCATCATAAATTGTCATCATTGCCATCATACATAGTCTAAGTCTTTTGTCTTTCAGGTTTGTTGTACTATTAAGATGATCTATGAGCAATAAGATTGTGGAACAGGATAACACTACTGTGCTCTGTACGATTTTAACACAACATTTATAATATTAACACAATAAGGCCTCGACTCTCAAGCCAAGAATTGAAGAGTTAAGTTGTTAACAATAATATTATTTTTTACTTACACCACATAGTTTTATGTTGATTTATATAATTTTTTTTAAAACACCTCTCTGATGTTTGGGGGTGAACCATGAGGCAAGTAGTTTAGTAGAATAATACATTCTACGGAAAAATAAAATTAAAACTTGTTTCCATTCTCTAAAATAATTTATTATCATCATCATCATATCAGCCCAACGACGTCCACTGTTGAACATAGGCCTCACCTAATTTACGCCACTGCGAACGGTCCTGTGCCGCCTGCAACCAACGGCCGCCCGCCACCTTGACCAGGTCGTCGATCCATCTGGTGGGGGGCCGTCCCACGCTGCGCCTTAATTACCCGTTTTAATTACCCGTGTCGTGACGGGGCTTAAGAATACACGTGTCACCACTCCATTTCGTTTCTAGGATGTCGTAAGAGGCGACAAAAGGAAAATCGCGCCACAACACCTGCGCTAGAGAAGGAAAACACGAAACAAAACCCTGTACCAACCCGTCTGGCCATCGTGGTAACAGTAGGCCAAATCACCACCTACATGAACGACACAATTTATTAAATTATTTTCAAATTAACTATTCCACCTGAACATTTCAAAAATCATCCTCTATCTAAAGAGAAAGTAATAAAAATAGATTACCTTTGCGGCACTTAAATAAAACTAAGTTCCCTGTTTGACCGAAAGGTCGAATCAATACACAGATTTCTTTCACTGTCGGTCCCAAAGGGTGCGGCAAATACATGCGTCGTGACACCTC
This sequence comes from Laspeyria flexula, assembly GCA_905147015.1. Lineage (NCBI taxonomy): Eukaryota > Metazoa > Arthropoda > Insecta > Lepidoptera > Erebidae > Laspeyria > Laspeyria flexula. Next base: position 436,557 of record LR989964.1, on the reverse strand, counting down.
CAATAAAATCGTCCATTCACACCCAAACACATTGAAATAAATTTTCATTAGAGAACAACTGTAACAGGGTCAAAAGGAGCTCAAGTGTTCAACCATTGTAAATCCTACATCTTTATTATTTCACAATACGGTCCAACGTTCAGTTACCAAGGTTTAACTCGTTAACCGTTGTAGAATACAAGAGTAGCATCATTCTTGGTCCAATCTAATAACCAAATACTATAGTACGTTTACTGTACATGCTTGCAATGCAAGCATTACTCGTTGCTACCCCTATTTCGGCCCAAAGATATAATATGTTACGGCAATTTTACTAGAAAACAGTAAGCACCTCTGAATTAATTACTTCACTAATTAATCTTTCTTTAAAACTATAGCTTAAAAAAAATTCCCAAATGTCTCAAACTTCAGAAGATTTCATTATTTAGTTTTTTTCTAAACAGTACCAAAATGTGTAATATTGTCCTATAAAGAAATACTTATATAATAATAATAATATTCTTATTACTATTATTCTTCACACAGCGCCACCTAGTCCCTAATTAAGCAATTATATTTGCTTGTGTTATGGGTACTAAACAACTGATATACTACTTAGGTACATACTTTTTTTTTTGTAAATACATACATATTATAGATAAATTACACCCAGACACAGAACAAACCTTTATGCTCATCACACAAAGATTTGTCCTGGGTGGGGATCGAACCCACGACCTCCGGCTTAGCAGTCAGGGTCACTAACCACTAGACCAACAGGCCAGTCAAACTTATGTATTTCTAACGGCTAACATGAATAGTAACAACAGTTTGATCTATAGAAGAATCATGACTTTAATAGAAATTCAATGTCTTCATTTATTTAGTAGGCCAGTTCACTGTCACACTAAATTTGCGCAATATTTATAATTCACTAGAACATTAACGACAGTAGAGAGCCCATAGTACACACAGGACGCAATCCATCGATGCGTAAAGCTATAAATTGTGAAGGCAGGCACGCTTGTCAGCGAGTAATGTATTACGTCGAAAGGAGGGAGCAACCTTTTATTGCGTTACGTTGGGGTTAGCTCACATGAGTTACGGTCAGGCGGCATTTGCATTAATGAAGGGACCGCATGATTGGTTAGAATAGGACAGAAATATGAATATTTGGTAAATAGAAAGAGAAATGAAATGGATAATGCAATTCGTCGTAACAAGAATTGGATGTATATGCAAATGGCGGATATAAGACAATATCCTCGACATAGTGATATTCCAATTTAGTGGAGGGTATGCTCTCTAAGTATGCCTTTGTCCGACATCGTTTTACATAATTCTATTACGAGTTACACTCTTCCTTAATTTCAACAAGAAGGACGGTCGCTCGCCTCACTAATAGAAACTGACAACGCACAAACTTGAACAACGGCCTGAATTAACTCGGTGCAGCAATTCTTGAGGATTTAAGGAGTAAGAACACAATCTTTCACCAGCCCTCTTCCATAATTAAAGTAAATTATTATTAACAAAAAATAAAATAAACACCTGTGCAGGGGAGAGAGAAAATGCAGTTTACTCATGCTGCCCCATTTTGGGAAGGTGAGGCTCGTTGGCCTGATGATGGCAGAAGGTTAGCATACCCACTAGAACCCTACTGTTCGCCTACACTGCACTTTATGCAGTGGGCCGGTACCTGATACGATATCAATGATGTGCAGGTCTGTATCAGCCACTCTAGCCATCGTGGTGACAGTAAGTGGTATTCTCCACTTATAACACACCGGAAAACCAAATAATGATGACTTCGAAATTTTGGTTCTGTTTATCAAATCATATATTATCACGTCATTGTTATTTTTGGTGTTTCAAGCGGAAACAGCAAACACCTGAGCTAACAATAAATCCAGCTCGCATTAGTATTATATTATTATGTTGACTAAGTGAATGAACTGGGCTATATTGAAGGATTAATGTAAAACTTTATTAATACTCATTAATATGTAGCAGTTTTCTTCGTATCCGCGAAATAAGATCCATACAAACAACTCGTCATGGTTAGGTAACCGACCCAATTGTAATGATTATCATTATACAATAGTAATTGTACACTATCTTCCGTCTCGTTCACTCTTTGGTTATATATCTGCTGACTCTCTCACACAGCTAGTGGTGCCAGTGTAAATTACAAAGGTCTTATTTTTAGACTCTTGTTGGTACAAATTGTATGATTAATTATTTTATTTTGGTTAGTGCAAACTTTTGATTTTAAACAACATAAAGAGTTTATCCAAAGACAATAATCTTTATTATCATTTGACTTCAAATAGGTACTCAGACAAGACATCTTCTTCAAACCTCAACTAAGTCAGACATTTTCTAGAGCTATGCAATCCACGAGCACAAAACTTTGACAGTAAAACGCTTCAGGCTTGCAGGCTAAATGTCCGACATTATAAATGTATCATCATTTTATTAGTGGTAACCAGGCGTACGACCTGTCTGATGTCCTGTCTGATAAGTGGTTACCGTAGCCTATTTATCACATACACCATTATTATGGTGGGAGTGTCACCATAAAATGCTATAATTATGCAACTACGAGATACATCTATTATTTTACAACTGATATCTTTTGTCACATATTAAGTATTATTTTTCTAACATTCTTGCATAAAATTTTTCATAAAAACTAGGTACTTTGTAACCAAAAGTTCAAAGTTCTGAGTTACATAGTCATAAATAATAATCCAGTTATATCAAATTATGAACTTTTTTAACGATAAGTGTATCCCAAATACGAACTCGACGAGTTGAACCAAACTCAGTTATTTTTCTCATCGTATTTTTAACAAGTTCCCCCTTGTTCCCGCCACTCACTTTTCGAATTAATTATTAAGTAATCCCAAAGAGGTGTTTTGTAACTTTCCGTTTCGTTCGTGCCCCCTGTGCACCGTAGCCCTAGATTGGGGTACTTCTGTGTCGTGTTGTTGATAAAAAAATATAACCACATAAATAAATTGTTTTTGTTGGTACTCTCAGGTTGATTCAACTTGATAATGCAGTGTTTTTGCAGGGCTGGATGTTGTCTCCAGAGCTTTTATGAGACTGAGAGAAATGGCTGCGTTGATAGCCAGAAGACTTTTTCTTGTTAGAGTAAAAAACAAAGATGTAGGACTACTGGCAAATATGTTCCAAAACTACAGTTGAATTGAGTTGAAATAAACCCACGATTTTCACATATATTGTGCCAAAAACGGCGGCGACGAATATCGCATATATTTAATAAAAACGACCCGCAATAATTTTATTTATATTTTTTTTTAATTTGTCGTTTTTTTCTTTTTGAGTATTTACATGACATGTTGTTCGTGTGAGCCCTGAGTTGAAATAAATGTAATTTCTTTCTTTCTTTGGAACTTTGGACTCTGTTTGTATTTCTAAAACTGCTTTAAAGGAATCATACCACGTTGGTTGAGTACCAGAGAGCGCAATTCTTCAACTCACAAACAAAACACAGAATAAACTCAATTTGTTGAGCGTTGTACTCGCGGTATTGGCACACAAACATATTGGAGCCGAAATGACTAATATTGGAGAAGGAAATGAAAACGAATAACAGTAGGTTAGGTTCTGCGGAAGTGACGTAGCAACTGTACATTAAGGCATGAGAATGTCACACGACGATGGGTATGTGCTTCCTTATGTACTTCCTGAGTTGCCCTTGTTTATGATAACGCGAACTTGCTTGTGTATCGGAACGTTTCAGGAGATGGGCTTTAGTTAACCGCATCATTGAATACGTATTGAAATAGTCATTTATTTTTATTAAAGGCTTCACTCTCCTTATTCACGCCTTTTCCCCCCAAAGGGGTAGGCAGCGGTGTGTCACAACCACATTTCGCCAGCTATGTTTAATCACATGAAATAAAGGGCAAGCCTATTGTCATCAACCTCAAAAAAAACAAACTCCGGAATCGAGCCTGGAACCTCTTGTATAGCAGTCGTACTCACTTTCCGCTGCGCTACCGAGGTATGTCGCTAAAAAGTGACCTGTGCTATTATACTCTATATATATCCCTAGTTATTGCTTTGTTATTCCGTGAGTAGTGGTTTTACGTTAAAAATTAGTCTGATAATAAAAAGTGTGCAAGCGAAGTCGTGTGTGAAAGCTAATTTAAATATAAAACCAAAATTTGCCAACTCCATAAAGCGCGAACTTAGCCCAAGGAGTTTGACCTCACCTCCAGATATTGTACAGAAATAAACAAACAGGTTTTATTTACATCGGAAATAAATATTCTGATATTTTTCGACTATTTTATACATGTATATAATTTGCAAAAGGATATTGAGTTACTTTTTATTGCTGAAGATGGCATGTGATCAAGTAGGACGATAAGTTCTTAGTCTATGGAAATAAACAATATTAAGGAATAGTTCTATATAATTACATAGTATGTTCATCTATCACACAATATGTCTTAAAAAAGAAACATTGTTCTAAGACCCTACTATGAATTTTATTAATTCGCCTCTATTTGCGTGAAAAATACATTTATTTCAGTCATAAATAGGTAACAAAATGTGACCTATATCCACAAAAAAGCAACAGTTAACTAACTCAACAGATTAAATCATTACTTCCGTCGAAAACATCAAATAGGCGCAACAACGTTATACGAGATTAAACCTGAATAATAATGTGTAAGTTGTATTATTATAATTGTTTTAAAACTAATTACTAACGTTGTTTGTTCAGTTTCCTGTCGACCTACTCACACTCGTGTTTTTGTTATGGGCATGTTATCTTTTGTGGTTTTGTTCCGATGTTTTATTAAGGTGAATATGACTGCTCTATTGCATCAAGGATAATGACATGATTTTTGGTTAGTTTCTAAAACGAATTAATAATTATAACTGCTACAAAAGGAATCGACAATGATAATAAAAATGTAATTTCAAATCAAATTACTTATGGTTATGAAGTCATTTAACAAGTATTAGACAGTTTAAGAACTAGTATATTTCAAGAAAACCTGTTACAGCCTTAATACGCATTTAGAATTATAATTATAAACATAACATAGCATCACGCCTTTTTCCCCGAAGGGGTAGGCAGAGGTGTTTCACACCCACATTTCGCCAGCTATGTTTGGTCCCATGAAATAGGGGGCGAGCCTATTGTCATCAACCGGGAACATTAGTTTAACATTATAATTATGTACAAGGTTTATTTATTAAAACCCTCTCAGCTCTCTAGATAGAGGAGAGGATACCCGAGCCCAGCAGTGGGGCATTAATGAGATACCGAGATGATAATAAGATTTCAAGTGTTAATAGTGTTGTCAATATTTTCACTTTCAATTCTTAGAAGCAATCTGAATAAAGATGGTTTTTGTAAAATCAGTTATCTCCGGGTTTGTAAGTTCTTCATTGATGTCAGAAATTAAGAACGAATATTCAGTTTGCCCAAAGTAAACAGAGCTTATATTTCAACTTACCATTTATTTTGAATTTATTATTTATATTCCCATTTATGCTTCTATTCCTGATAAGTCCTTTTCGTTAATCGGCTTACTTCCACCCTTCAAATAAAGCGGAAAGTACACTCGTAAATAACAGATAAAACAATTTATATATTTACTTATAATTTAATGGCAGGTTCCGTCCTGGAGCCATGTCCAGGAATATTAGAACGTTTGGAATTAATTAGGTCAGGTTAAACCATTACCTTTCTTTTGGCAGTAGGGAAAGCAGGTCAGGTCAAGAGTACCTATCCTGAATTGACGTGAAAATGCTTCACGAGAGGTTAGAGCTAGGAAAAATCAGAAGGATAGTAAGAAAAACCATTTAACGAATCTTGTAAAACATGGCGTCTATACCTACTAAAATGAAAAGGTTTTAATAAATATTTCGTGAATGTGACTATCACACTGTGACGCTACATCTAAAATAGTCATGTCGCTACTATTATCGCCGGCCGTCCCGAATCTGGGGTTCGATTCCAACACGAGATAAGAATTTGTGTCATTCATAGATATATTTGTTTTGAGTCTGGGTGTAAATTGTATCCTGTATACTTGAAAAGTTCACCGCGACACAGAGATTGCTAATAAGAGCGGGCGTTGTCATAATCTCAAGATTAAAAAAAAAAAACAATCTCTAAACTAAACGCCTGTCTCAATTAAAATAACAGAATATTGTTGTTACACCTCAATATAAAGCATTATTTGCTCTGTATCTATATTTAAAGCCAAGTGAATAATAATATTAATTAATTCGAGAATGTCCTTTGTGCAAGTGTTCTGTTCAGTGTAAACAACATTAGTTTTGTTTATAAATAGTCATTGTTATGTACTTGTTGTCAAGTGCTTACACTCATGTAATTATGTTATTATAATAATAAGTATTATTAAGAAAAATAATTGTTAAATGTAAATGAGTTTGATTTGTACATTTTTAACGTCCAATTAAGACAATTACTTTATTCATTTTTTATTTATTTTAAATAAACGGTAGTGCACCAATTGCTTTAATTAAAGAGACCTATACATCATCATCATCATATCAGCCCAATGATGTTCACTGCTGAACATAGGCCTCACCTAATTTCCGTCACAATGAATTGGTAGCAGGCGGCACAAAATTTGTCGTTGTGACATATAGGTACATACAAGAAAATAAACATATAGAAAACTACACATAGAAAACAATACAAATTCGATTCCTTAATAAATACTTACTTTATGATGATGTTTACTTTAAGAAGTGCGTCGGGACACTTCTACTGTCTGTTGCAATTCAATAATAAAAATAATATTTTTGTATAATTCCTCACGTCAAATGTGAGATATGATACGTTCTGATCGGACGAATGAAGTCATCTTTGCCTTCATGACACAAATGACACGGCTACGATTGGTCTAGCAAGTTTGCCCTTAAACTGGTTTACATTTAGTATAAGAACATTTGGCAAATGAGCTACATAATTGTAAATGACATTCATCTGTCACAAACACGTGTTTTGGCAACTAAACATCGCTTGTTATTGGACAATCTCTCTCTAAACGTGACACAAGTGTTGCATTATTTAATATGATAAGATAAATATCTTAACACGAAATGAGAATCAGTGTTTACATCTTTTCACATTTCTAGATTTAGTATCTGCATCAATTTGTTTGTTTTCTCGGTCTAGGTCTTATCAAGGTTCTTTAAATTTAATTTTTTGAAGTATCACGTATGTGACACATATTAATAGCGAAATTCACATTGAGCTAAGTGTACTGTCCAAAAGTGCAGCCAATATAATTTATAAGAAGATTTAATTTTATTGAAAATTTCAGAGTAAAAATACAATATTTTCACTCATTTTATAAACTATAATATCTCACAAATATTTAGAAGTATATAGCATGACACTTTAACCTTTCCCTTCCTACCAATCTATGTCACTAAGATATTAGGATAGACTTTTTTACTAAGATATTAAGTTCCATTATCCCATACCAAATTTAATGTAACTGCCTCGGTGGCGCAGCTGGAAGTGTATACGACAGCTGTGCAAAAGGCTCGACTCCCGGGTCGGGTCAAAAATGGTGTTGGGTTTGTCTATCCTAAAATTCCAGTATTGAGATTTTCCGACGTTTGTAAAAAAAACATGTAAAAACCTCTGACAAAATGTGGATGTAATACATTTATCTCTGCCTACCCATTCGGAGAAAAAGGCGTAAGTCTGCTTTATTAGGTATATCTGCTTAGTATAGGTCTAAAATATTGTTAAAGCTTTAACGTTAACCTTAATAATATCAAATTAGTTAAAATATATTTAATTAATACTTGAAAGTCAATTTTTATAAGTAGTCTAAAGTCACGAGTGACTTCAATGAGCAAACTAACTTGTTTAATAAACTGACCGCATCGTCCTATTGCATCGTAATTTACCACAAGTTAAACAACAATCAACATGATTATTTCCTGCGAAATATCGAGAGTGTTTCTGTGGCCTATACTTAGTTATATAGTCCGTGTGTTATTGACCTGCCACAACATCGTGCGCGGGCGCACGTACGCGTCTCGATAATTACTTGCGCTGCCCGCCCATCGCTGCACCGCTCCTTCATAGCCGTCCATCCGGCTTCCAAAACTGTAAAACTACCCCAAAAAATAAAAAATATTAGAATATTTGTTTTTTACTAAACTTTACTCTGATTACCTGGCTTTTTCAATTTTTTATCGAATTGTTTGGCAAAAACCAACTTTAACCTTAATTTAAAATGTTTAAACTTTTTTCCTAAAAGGTTTTAGTTAGTGAACTTGGGTTGCACTTATTCAGAATTCCTCTTAGGACTTATATAGAGTCTGAGACTTATGTTATCTCCACGATACACTCTTTACATTTACCTAATCGTGAATTTGAAGACGAGCAGCTTTTGTCATATTATTGTATGCATTTATAAATGAACTAGTTGTACGGCAGTACTACAGACCTATATATTTGGAGCACATCACCCCACACGAACAGCTCGTTCTCTTTATACACTACTATAGGGAAGTAGGTACACTACTACTAACGTTGGCTACTCTTACAGCACCTGGCAGCGCGCCAGGCGCACCGCCCTCGCATGCACCCGGTGTCATTGAACCATCATTACCTAATCATCGCTTTCAAACTAACAAAGTAATACAAAATATAATTTATATGTGTTTGTCTCAACAATCTTATAAACAAATTGTGGTTATTTTCTATTGTAAAAGTTTGAGGAAAATGCGGAAAATTTTATTATGTATCTACTATTTGACGGGCTCTGACGCAGATATCGCTGTCAAAAATAGTATTACTTAAAATCAAGGAAGTAACTTCATCTTACAGAAAATATAACTCTAGCGAACCACTCCGACAACGCATGGCCGTATATTTTAAATTTTTATGTAGATTAAAAAAAAATACGATAATACAAACAAAAATAACAAATAAATTGTCCAAATCATACATTCGGCGATCTGTACTCCGACAAGCGTAGAGTCGAACGCCCTCCAGCTAGGTGGACCTGAAATAGGTCGCTGGGTCTGACTGGATGTGGAATGTGTTATGGCATGTGTTAGGATCTTCTAACACGTGCCATAACACTCGGCCCTCGACCTTCCACACAGGCATCTGCCTGTGTCCAGCAGTGAACTGCAATAGGGTGAAGTTATCATACATTCGGCTAATAGGATAAACATTATTATTATTTTTCGACATATTATCGGATTTATCATCAGAACCGAATTGTCATCAATTTAAGAGAATATCCCTTCTAGTGAGTGTAATATTCGCCTAATTACTTAATAGACGCACTCAGACAAATTTAACTTTTAATGACTTTAGTTTAATTTTAATCCATAAATTAAGTAGCGAATTATTGTCCAAAAACTAAATTCAATAAATCTTCTAATAGCGTCAGTATGTGATTTATTTCGTTGAAGTATGTATAACAAATACTTCAAATATTAAAAATGTCTATTGTTATTCTAAAACATATCAGAAATAAGATGTTAAATTATCCACGCTAAACATACAGCTAACATAAAACAAGGCACAATAGAGTAGATTAGACACGGCATTATTACGTAAACACGTCACCTCGACTGCAGTAGGTACCACAAATAAACAAGAACATTTCTCGGCGACTTTCTGCGAATCATGATATAAATTATAGAAGATACGTATATATGTGTAATATACGTTAATCTTAGCTTTGATTACAGAGCAGCAGGGCCTCGATTCAAACTCGCCGGAAAGCTTCCGCTGCGTAAACTTTTTTGAACCTGCGAATGAGGTGTATTTACAGCTTATGTTATATTATCATCATCATATCAGCCTATTGATACCTTCTGCTGGACATAAGCTTCACCCAATTTTCGCCAAAGCGAGCGACAAACACCACTTATCCTATACTTCTTTACTTTAAGTTATCAGGTAAATGTACTTATAGTATATATATATATATAAATATTTTATATATAAACTTGCCTTTACCTGGAGCTTCTTCTTCTTCTTTTCTTCTTCTGTGGATCTTTATTATACCGCTACTCAGCTTCTAAGGGCCGTAGCGTGATGCTATATAGCCTAATAATAGCCTTTCTCAATAAATTCGAGCCAGTAGTTCCTAAGTTTTGCACGTTACAACAATACACTCAAACTCCTTCATCTTTTAATAATAAGCGTTTCTGAACGGAAACTTTCCGACGCTTCGAAATCAGTGCCGTTACTATTGCTTGGCAGTACTGCGCCTGCGTCCCAGCCATAATATATTATAAAGACAATGCATTCGTGAAATGGATGGTACAGCGCAATCAGAGGGGGAACGCATCTGTACTTTTAATTGGCCGTTGTTTTAGATAAAATACGGTATAAAGTACGTTATAGTAAGTAAGTAAGTAATAAAGTACGGTATACTATATTAACATACATAACAATATTATCTTGCTTGTTTTAATTAAGGCTTTCATTACATACAATATTGACACAAGCACAAAAAGAAGCAGGAATACATTGAAATTATATGAAAATGGTACGAGAACCAATATAGATCGAAACTAAAGGACCGCTGAAATATTTATCTGGCGTCAGTTTTCTTTGCAAAAATATTTCCCGTCATTTAAAAATGGTTATACTGTAGTTATAAACACAATGTGAAGTTATCTAAATCATCTTCATCCTAGAAAATACTTTTGAACTCAACTAGTACATGAAGAAATTACAATAATTATGAGATATATTATTATTGATTAACTTATAGTTAGTGTAAGCTGTGTCTTGTATGTCTTGTGTATCTCTTGTTGGTAATATTATTAAATAAAATGAAATATACAAACGCTAAAATTATCTCACAAACCTGACCTACGCAACAACTTATACATTTCCACATAACCGCATAGAAACAAAACAAAATGGCGACATAAAACATACAATTTAGTGCCAACATAACAACAGAAGGCATTAATAGTCATTTATTACAGCACATCATGCATGAACATATAGTTTTCAATCCGAGAGCGCTGTTGCATAGAGATTGCATTGTTGGGTCGCTAACCGACCTCAAGGATACCTAACATTACACCATTTTAAACCTTATCACCTACACATTAAAGCTCTAGTATTAAGGATTTCATAGTTAAATAAAGGCATACTTTATCAATTAGATATGGCAAATGAAAAACTATGAAACAATCGCTATGAAATAATTTTCCCTTTGTGACTGATTGTGAGTTGGTAAGTTGTTTTTCATTATTCATTCTCTTTGTTTTATGGGACAATGTTTTATAGAAATTGATATTGTGATGGGTTTTTAAATAGCTTCTGTAGATAGAGATTTATTCAAGATGGCAGGTGAGCGGACCAATTGATGATAAGTAAGAGCTGCCCGTGAAAGTTGAGAATGAAACATCTTATCCAACTAATAGTGTCAGCCAATTTGCCTATGAACGTAGACCGTGGCTTCTGGCAATGCCAGAGACACTTACACGTAGCAGTAGTAATAGCTAGTAATGGTAACCTTGGAGGCGAAGTCTTTTCCTGCCAGTACATCAATTACCCCTTTCCTATAATAAGGAATATATCGCACTACCAATGCAAAACAGATATAAGTTGAGATGTGTCTACTCTGAAAATTCCAATTTAATGTAAGGTCCAAAATTGTCCAGCGGCATTTCACATCTTATAACTCTTTTGAACTGTGAGTGCGATATATATTTACCAATAATAAGCTTCCCATAACAAGGAGCCTCTATACTAAGCATTCATCTTCTGCATTCTTCATCCGTGTAGTAACGGATAAAGAATACATATTTTTACTACCCCATTTCAACACTTAGGGGTCGTAAAAAAAGGAAAACTCGCAACAAGCCAGCATATAGTAGGCTAAATTTCCTCCAAAATCTTAATAGGAAACCTGTGCCGAGCATTCGACGTTTATGGATTGAAATGATACTAAACTTCTATAAAAAAAAAAAGTGCTGAAGACACAATAAACCTGTGAAACAGAGTTATAGATATATTCTAGGGCTTTTAATACCAGTATTTGTTTAAATATTTATTTATTTATTTATTAATAGGACAACTTACAAAACATACACTTTGGAAAGAATCACACAATGTTCTAAGTGGCTCAAGCAATAGTGCTGTTTCAATTACAAGTTGCCACGACATGCATTAAAGTTAACAAGGTATATGAGCAAACAATGTTATTGAAATATTTTTAAGAAACAACTAAGTAATTTTATATTATCACTTAAAACTAAGTTAAACAGTTTATTTATTGACAAATGATTGATAATTATGTGTTATTATAAAAGCTTCGATCCTTTTCAAGGCTCAGGTTAAGAAGGTTTTGGATCATTAGCCTTTTAATTTTCGAGGCGGGATTCTTATTTCGTACATCAATTTTGATAACACTCACATTCGAGCTTCCTTTCTAAAACCGAATAAAGGTTTGACCTTCCTTAATCGAATTTTAAATTTGGACACAGATGTTTTATTAAACTTTATGAATTTAATAAGTCCTTGTCCATGTCGTGGGCCAATCGTAGAGCTGGGCCGATCAAGACCTTTCTGGGCAGATCGATTTCCTGATTTGCCTGTCTATTACCCGCCATAATCGTTAAAAGCTTAACGTTTGACGATTTGCCTAGTCAGACCTGACAACCTGACTAAATCGAATAAATATATTTTTTAAGCTGCCTCAGTGGCGCAGTGGGAATTATATATGACTGTTGCGCAAGAGGTCCCAGATTTAACGGAATTCCCGGGTCTGGTGAAAATGAAATTGGGATTTTCTATCAAGAAATTTCAGGTTTGAGATTTTCCCAAAGTTTGGTAAGCAAATGGTCTCGGTTGATGACAATATAATAATATAAATGGGGGCGAGCTATTTATAAAATGTGGGTGTGATACACCTCTGCCTATCCCCCGTTTAAAAAAAAGAGTTGTATCGAAATGAACCAATTGAATATACAGATTTCCTTTTTCCTCAAATTAATATGATAAATTAGTAATCAGCTGTTTCGCCATACGCTCTAATTGCTCCACTATTATAGTGTTTACGAAACCCTGCGGTCGATGAACTCAACTAGTTTATAATTGAGTATTCGTTCCATGTTCAATAGCTTAATGGTAATTATTTCATTTGTTTTAACCCAGGACCCAGGCACGGCTGGGCACAGGTCTCCTCCAAAGAGTGTGGAGGGAAATTTAGCCTAATATACCACGCTTGCCAGACGGGTTGGTAAGGGTTTGTTTCGAATTTTCCTTTTCTCACAATGCTTTTGTCTGCATAAGGTACTTCCTTGGTCGCCTTTTACGACACCCACGGGTTGAGATGGGGCAGTAACATTGTGTATTCTTAATCCGTAACACACGGATAATCATCAGCAATCCAAAAAATATCCCAAGCCTCATCGTTTCCTCTCCTCTAATAGGACTATTTACAGTGTTAAATAATAATTCACAAACATTGAATAAATGCGGTCTATTATAATTAACAATAAGAAAAAAAATAGTAAATATATCACAGACAAGAATTTTATCAACTGTCTACGAGAATGACATATTTACTAGGTCCTATCTATTATAACAAGATAAATAGCGGCGATTGTTGAGATTAGCATTATTCGTAGTGCAGTAAATAAACAAAGTTTAACATAAACACATAATAAACAAATAAGTCCATGTCGATAACTGTTGGTTAGATGACTCCTATGTAGGTGACGGCCGTACACACACACACAAGCACTCACAACTCATTGTATATACATATTAAAGCCGTTTATTATACAATCTCTTTGGTAGTTATGGTATAAATTATATTAATTGGTTATTGTTTTGTTACTGTTTGGAGCGATTAGGTTAAGATTGATTCAGGCACGATTGATGTACGATTCAAAGAATCTAATTTGATCAACGAGTTTGATATAGCACGATATTTTAGTCTTCAAACAACTCTAAAAAAATACATAATTATACAAATAAATACATATGTAGGGTATCTGAGGTTGAATGTCAACGTAAAGGTAAACCTAGACAATAATCTGAAGACTTAAAGAGATTGTTGAGAATGGGCAAAACTATTTTCCAGCCATAGGCGCATAGTAGCACTGCATAGTAGGCGACAAGTTCAGATTCATATCTGAACTTAGTCGGACTCGATATCACTGACAAACGTTTAAAAGTGACAGCTACCATATAAGAATAAGAATAAGAATAAGAATATATTTATTTGTTAAACATAGGTAGTGGTGATGTGGATGTTGACATTTTATTTATTACAGCTCGCTATGTTTTACCATCAGGCATACAAATATAAAATATTAATTTAAACATTGTTTTAATTTTTTTTTTTTTTAATGACAATATTCATGTAGTGTGATTATAAAATGATTATAAAGAAATATATATGCTTACATGCTAAGAAAAAAATGGCATAATTTATTATTATAGCATTACTTAATAAATTAGGGTAAACATAAAAATTGGTAATTACAGAGTGATATCATTTAAAAATTCATTTAAATTATAATAACATTTATCAATTTGCAATTTTTTAAATATTATTTTAAACTTTATTAAAGGTAAGTTTTTAATGTCACTGGGTATTTTATTATAGATTTTTGGTGCCATGCCAAAGAAACTTTTATTCAACAATGCAGTTTTACAGCTATAGCTTTCTAATTTATTAATGTACTGAGCTCTTAGCGGTGCCTCTCTTAGTCTAGAGATTTTTGGAAATAAATATTCATTTTGTTTTACAAATACAGCGGTTTCCAGAATATATAACCCCGTTAGTGTCAATATTTTTAGACTCTTAAAAAAAGGTAAGCAACTATCAATTTGTTCTTTTTATATTTAAATTTTCGAATATTTGAAATCGATAGCTTAGTAAATATTACAAATATTACAATAAATGAGAACTTATGACTTACTTCAATTACCTAACTATCCTCCATAGAGAGTAAGACTAGATTTTTTCCGCTCTATCCCCCCGTGGTGGATAAATGTAATATCTAAGTTGGATAGTTCGTGTCCCCCGCTAATCGGTTGGGCGAAAAGATTTAAACTTTGCATTACATGCCCTTATAATAAAAATAATTCACTTATTCGATCAAGTTACATAGATCCATTTTAATCAAATCAAATCATTTATTCATTTGTAAACATAGGTAATACAAGGTGTTATTTTACATTATTATGGCCACTATGTTTGCCATTGTTTGGCGTACAAATTTTTAATTATATAATGCTATTAGATGTCATTTTTACTATATTTATATATACGAATTACTATTTATTAAAATTACATAATGTCATAATAATATATGTTAGTCTATTATTGCATTAGTTATACAAATAATTTTAAATAGAAATGTCAAATATTAGACGTAACATTTTTGAATAATAATTAATTAGGTACATTGACTAAATTATATTAACAGAATTAGATAGTTGTATTATCATGTCATATATTAATATTGATTGGTATGTCAGATATTCCAAGCTATATAATTTCATTTCATTTTATCAGTCATATATTCATTAACAGAGTAGTAACATCTTGACGTTAGAAAAGTGAATAACAGTTTTTTAGGTATATATTTGTAAGTTCTCTGCAATACGTATTGTGTTTGTTTTAATTAAGTGTAAGTAAAAAATAAATTCGGTTTATTAAGAATACTGCTTTTAAGTTCTATAGATAGTATAGCTAAATCTTATTTAGCAATGAGATAAAACTGGTTTGATGATTATAATATAGTAACCAATAAGCTTTAATATAATATCTATTGCGAGTGATAAGTCCATTATCATTAAAATGTATTCAATGCCCTTGGCATAAAGATTGTTGTAAACAGGATAAAATATTTCACATGTTTGTAATTGATACAGAATGTATATCGTTCAAACATATTGTGGTGTTAAAGTCATTGCCCCTATGCACTATGCAGTATGGTTGTTAATTAGTCATAATTTCAAAGTATCAAGCACAATATTTTTTTGTAAATATTCTGTGGTAATTACCTCTAAAGTAGAAGTAAGTATTGAAATGAGGAAAGTGGAGAAATATTGGAGCTTTCGTCAAAAAGGCCTATCATGATATCAATTTTCAATTGCTTGATTTCGATATCATTGACAAATATTTGAAGATAACTTTTCAAATAAAAAGTAACAAACATTTGATAGTTATATTCACCAATAGAACTCAGACCGCATGATTTGCATGCCGGTCACTAATCCATTCAGCCACTATCACTTGCAAGCTTCAAAGACACCTCCGGCTTCATTTATCTGTTTACGTTTCCATGCATAATTTCAACTCAATCGGAAACATAGGAGCATTAAGTTTTCAACAAAAGCTTGTAAAAAGACCACGTGAACCCTATATCCGGCAGTGAATGTCTACAGGCTGAAATGATGATAAAAAAGACCACGAACTGATCCACATGATGATAAGCGGTAATTGCCGGACATCCACAATATCAAATACAGTTATTATTTAAAACAAGTGTACCTACTTTACCTCAAATGCTATCTAACACCTAAGGGCTTAGTATGAACATACACCCATTTATTGAGCATGATAGAAGCAGGTCTATGACCTGCCCCAAAGCTATCGTACAAGTAGACGTCAGATAACAAGATGATTTATGTACTAGTAGTGTGCGCCTGCGCCGCTCTCGATATCACTAGTCGCGAGATAACGCGACAAGCGAATTTATTATGGTATTTATGTTTATGTACTATGAAATTGAATGTACTGAACAATCTGATTAGTATTGTAATTAATACCTTTACAAATCGATTTGGTTAGAGTTTTTCATAAAATGTGAAAAACTTTCGATACGCAATATTGTGTTGGGCTTCTCAGAAGTTTTTGAAGAAAATATACCTCTGTATTTAGTCATAAAGTACTTCTAAGTTCTCTTTCTACTCCTTCAAAATTGTTCTTCAATTCTGAAGGTTCTGAAGGTTCGCCTGAACTCAAACCTGGGCCCTGATTCTGACTCATCGGATTGCTCCCGGAACGTAAACTTTTTCGAATCTTAGAACGACGTATTTTTACAGCTTAAGTTATTAAGTGTAAGAAATTAGTTTACCGTATAGAAAATAAAAAACTGATTAATATAGGATTTTTTTCTACATCCATCTATTTTTTTAACATTCTGTTTTTTAACTTTAAATAAACTGACATTTTTGGCCGAAAATATTCCGACAGCTCAGAATCAGGGGGCAGGATCGCTTAACCAAATGACTTTGACAGGCTTATTCTCATTTCTAGTTTTATTTAACAAAAGATGCCAGTCGAGAAAACGTAAAATCTAAAGTAAGTAGGATTTTCTTAATTCCTTATAAACGTGATCAATTCGTGTGACTTCAAGATTATTATCATATCTAAGGAAAACTGTTGATAACTGAAGATAGCTACAAAGTTCACAACAACAAATATTAATACAAAAACAATCCGGTTGCTAAACTGATTGGTTATCACACTTATCATATTGATTAGCATGTCTGCACAGTATCTTGGAGAGACACTAGTTCATACTGGTATGAAACAATGACCTATTTGAAGATTATCTATGTAAAGGCGACTATCCAAAGTGTGTGATATTGTTGACCGCCTCAGACTAAACCGCACCGACTGGCTCGCTGCTTCTAAAAATCACACTATTCCAGTGTGATTTTTAGAAACGCAAATAAATGTTAAATTAGTCGGTCTTGCAGAATCAAGCACCATGGGAAACCGCCTTAAGACATGTCATACATTTATTTATTTGGAAGACTTATGGAACTGAACTTTCAATTATGTTAAGATTACATCTTTTTCCTTTAATGTGTTTGTGATAGAAAAGAAAATTGAATGGATGGCGCAGCGTGTGAAGAGTCCATTGTAAATTACAATAATTGATGACGGAGTTTCGTATGCACGATTTCCAAAAATACCACACAGTTTAATACAAAAAATTAAAAACAATACAAATACCCTTTTATACATATATTTAAAACAAAACATTATGCATACACGAGTCACGTTTTCATTATGCAATGAACAGTCTAAATGTATTTATTATCATCTTTATCAATGATAACCGTTTCTCTTTAACTATGTACCTAAGTATTCAGGACTTTTTCAACCTGACTTGGTTTAAGGACAGGGGAGCTTTATCAATAAAACAATCGTTTAACTTATTTCTGCCCAAAATTAACATAAACTAACTCGTAATATATTATTTGTATTTTTTTTAAATATTCTATAGTTATTAATAAATGTGTACACATTTGTGTCAAATTAGGTTCCGTAGCCAAAATGCCAAATCCGTATATCACAAGCATTTTACTCGATGTATGTTAATAAAACTTAAAGAATATGGATCTTGTGGGACGCGCTACTTGTTATGGTAGATGAATAATAAAATTAACATTTTTAAGGGGCACTCCATACTCCATTCATGTAACAGAAGCTGAAAACAGAAGAAAAAAATACTGTAGTCCTTGGGAACACTTCGTTAGAGAATACATTCTAGGATAGGAGGATATTCATTAGAAACCGCGCGCTGCGGAACCATTTAGGTTCTAAAGCGCCGTTTCGAAGTTTAATATTATGCAATTTGTCCAATCATAATATATTCGAGCACAGCTCTTAGACTAAGTCTAGGTATGCTATTTCCATAATGTAATTTCACAGGTGAATTATGTATAATATAATTGGTATATAATAGATATTGCACAATATGCCATTCGGATTCGCTCGGAATACAATTCATGCAATTATTATTAAATTAAAACTGAAAGTTAAGGTCACGAGAGTACAATGTTAAAATTATGAGTTGAAAAGTTGCAGATTTTATACAGTCGAACACTAATAGTCGAAAAGAGTAATAAATTAAAAATCACTAGTGGGTAAATTTATACCTTGGAATTATAAGTAGAAGATAGAAATTGCCAGAAAGACAAGTCTCATCTGTTGCCTGTATTATACTCGGTGCGATATGTTGTGTGTGACGCACAGAACAATGAAAAAAAAAACCTGTCTCTGGTCTGTGGTGTGACGGGCAAACCGTTTTGTAGTTTTTATGGTTGATATTGATAATGAATTTTCTTCTTCCAGGTCCCTTCCTCAACTCGCCCCACTGTCCTCTTCACCAGGTAAGCCCATTATGTTGGTGCCCTTTTTTGAGCTTCTACATTACGTATAACGAATATGGTCCTACTTTTTAAATATCTTGAAGGCAAGCGTTAAAAATATTTAATTATCTCCAAATGCATGCTTGTTAATTCGTAATTTATTGGCAAATGTGCCTATCGTATTTCATTATAAATGTAATTTTCTTGAAGATAAACCTAAATAAATAAACATAGTTAATAAACGTATTTAAATATTATGTACCGTAAAATACCTACTTCGAAAAAATACGTTCGTATTTACGAAAAATATGAGCCTCATTAAAAATGGTAAGAAAACACAATTTAAGGTGCAATACATTAAGTGGCAAGCAGGAAAAGCCTCTAATATTGAACAATCTATTCTCATACAGTTAATATTTGGCCGTAAATTAAAGTCTGGCCTTAATTTCAGAGGGGAACAAAATGGCGGTGTCTAATAAATGAAAACAATTGATTTTAATTTGATATTAAGCGAGTCGGGCGTGAATTTAATTGTTAAACAAATATGTATTATATTTTGGACCAAAATAGAACATTGATTCATTATATTTTTATTTCTTTAACATTGTAATGGTTAGAGGTGACATTAGCGTAGTAAACAAAGTGATAAACTAAGAATAGGTACCGCCTAGACAAACGTGCTCTTCTATTCAATAGATCGTTATTTAGGAGTTCTAGGTATAAAGTAAGCATGTATCATACGAGATGAGTTTTGTTTTTTGCATAGTTTTAGTTAACATGATTAGTTACATAATCATCATCAGCTACCCATTAATGTTCCTCTCCTCTATCTACAGAGCTGAGAGGATTTTAGGCCATAATCCATACGCGCTGGTCTAACGCGGGGTGGTGGGTGGATCAGACATACACGTCGAATTTCTTCTAGGATATGTGGGTTTCCTCGCGTTTTCAATTAATTAATTCACAAAAGAAATCTACATTGGTACTACTGGTCAGAAAACATTCATTTAGCCATTCACTCTGTAGTCTTATTTTTAATAATACGAGAATATCATCTACCTAGAAACTTTAAACAAGATTCAAAGAAAAACAATAATTTGACTCATACTTAATTGTTGTCACGTGGAAATAAAATTCGGTGTTGAGAAAAATATCTGTCTTTGATAAACAGGCAATGTTTGTTCAAGTGTCGAACATTCTCAAAGGTCGATGCGAGCAAACATTGGTGAATGGAAATTGATTAAAGTCTCATTGCTCAGGTGTGGCCGAACATTTGTAACATATGTTTTGAACAAAATACTGGATTAGTCATACTGTTTTTGAAGAAGGAAGGTATGTGGTCCGTGCAGGCGTCGGCGCCGTGTGCAACAAGCCTATGGTTGTATGAAGGCCATACAAATATGTACTTAGTGTCATGTCATACATAACTTCCTATAGAGTATAGATGATCACGAGATGCCTTTTCGAAGCCACACATGTTAATAGCAGACAAACGGAAAATTAATTACTTTATTATTTTTCGATTGAAAAAGGCAACGCCAGTAGTACCAAGGCTTCTGTGGCTGGGAATATCACAAATATACGATTAATGTACAAAGTACACTTAGATTCAGAACAGCAGTCACATTCTAATTATCTATTTCCACGAGGACGACCTATTTCCTAGGCGGACTAAAAATCCGTGTCGAGGCGGATTAAGAATACATAATGTCACTACCCCATCTCAACCCGTGGGTGTCGTGAAAGGTGACTAAGGGAGTAAACTTAAGCAGACAAGAGCACTGCAAGAATAGTAAAATTCGAAACAAACCCTACACCTACCCGTCCGGCCAGCGTGGTATAGTAGGTTAAATTCCCTCGACATTGTTTTGAGGGGACCCGTGCCCAGCAGTGGGAACGTTAATGGGAATGATGATGATGATGATGATTGCAGGACACTGCTGCACCTATCTCCAGCAGTGGCCTATGCCTCTCCCAACCCGCCCCATAACACTCAATCCTCCGCCTTCCGCATCTAGTCCGACCCAGCGACCTTTATTAGTTCGTCAGTCCACCTAGCTGGGGGCCGTCCTACACTACGCTTGCCCAGTCGCGGTCTTTACTCAGAACACGTTCACTCCATCGTGCATCGATATACTTCGCCAACTATGTTAGTTTGGTCTCACGTCATGTCATAGCTTGCGAGTTATTTTCCAGAATCCGGACTGATATCGAACATTTCACAATCGTAAACTTAGAAGCGCTTTTGATGACCCAGGATTCGAATCCAGGACACACTCCCACTGCTCCAACGATGCGTCATATGATATCAACGAAAAGTAGTAATTAGATAGTCGCTTACACAAAAGCAACGTTCAGCCACCTCGAAGTATTTTCAGCAAGTTTGGTGAAAGACAATAGCAAGATGACAATGGAGGACCTTTCAGTTATATTGTATGGATACATTAATTACATTATGTACATAACGTTAATGTGCAAGTGTTCCGCGTTACATTGTGGTGTACTCTTTGTATGTCGTCCATACATACATATGTATGTCTGACTCATGCGAGTCGAGGTAGGAAATGTATTGTTATATTTTACATTCTTTTTATTAATTAATGAAAGTTAAAATTAATATTCTTCTCTGTTAGCCGAACAGCTACAGAAAAGTTTCCGTGGTATGACCATACAAAATATATACCAATCCAAAGTTAAAAAAAATGATTTTTATTTGATGAAGCTTTTCTAGAAAAAAAAATAGACAAGACGACCGATCAGTAGGTACAGGTCAAAACACTTGATTTTTATCATATTTCGAATAAAGATAGATAGTTTTTTGTAAGGCAAAAATGTTTTATGTTATCGATTAGAGGATTATGTTCCTACCAAACTTTTTTGTCTTATTGCTCGTGTATTTCAAATCACGTGACTTTCCTTTACCGGAGTTGTACCCAATAACTAAACTATTCACATATTGAGATTCTTCTGCTCATGAAAACGTAGAGGTACAAGTGCAAACATATTTGTAACTGTTCTCAAAGATATTAGCGCTTCCTTAAGTCACAATCATGTCCACATATTTCTTACACCTCGTATAATATAATATATAAATAAGTAGAACAATAAAAAGTGTGGATATTCACAGTAGCAACAGAATTGAATCTATTTCTTCGCGCTGTTAATCGGTTTGACCCATTTCGTTATATCGACGCACATTGCGTGTGCTCATAGCCATTAGTCTATCGCGATAGCGACTCGTTACCACTCACTTTCTATCAGCTGTGAAAACTTCAAAATGTTTATAGCGTTTTGGTGTTTTTGTGTCAGAAACTAAGATAAGGGCTTTTGATGTATAGTTAAGTTTCCGTAGCGTATTTTTTTAGCTAGCTGTTGAGCTTAGCTGACGTGATTATACGTATTAAACTCACGATAAAGCATGAAGCACTTAAAAAAATGTTTGTGTGATTCATTTGTGACGGTTCATAATTAAGTAGGTGTGTAATTATATCGACAAGAGTTTTCATTTGTTTTTCAGCTGGCTAGTCCAGATCACACAAAATGGCTTGCATTTAGTGAGCCCTACATAATTTGTCCAGCAGAAATATCTGACTCATAAATATTTTAAAAAATATTATATTGTTTTTTTTTCTTTACTTATTATATTTTTTATTGCAATATTTTTGTACAACACTGTAACAAAAAACACCAGCTACTTGTTAAACTTGACTACTTTCAACTTTCAATTTCAGCTTTAGTTTTAAAACTTTTCTAAAAGTATATAATTAAAACTTCGCTCATACGCTCGCAGTGTAACCAACTCCCTAGTCACAATGTTAATTACTATTTTATAAGTAATAAAATGAAGAGTTTAGCCCCAGGATCTTCCTAACTGGCTTGAGAGGAACAAGAATGTTATTTTTTGTTCAAAACTTGCTCTGTCTGGTTAGTTAACTTTCTTGAAGGCAAGTTAATGTAATTATAAGAGTTTAATTTTCTAAAAACTGGTGACTTGAGAAGGGCTGAAGTAAAGTTAAATTAATTAATTACTGAACGTTACAAGTTTAAAGATAAAACTTTTGCACGATACGTTCTCTGAATAAATTAGATTTTAAACGTTTTGTTACTCTTGAACCAAATAAGTGAACTACGATCCTGTTAATTGTTAACTTTATGTTTCAAGTTAAGTTTATCAAATGAAGTTAATTTAATAAATCAAGCTCTCACATACTTATTTATACAAAATTGACAAATTAAACACGAATAGAAAATACTACCCAGGTTCAGTAAAATTATAATTGATAAGCAGAAATTAGGGTAAAAATTCAAACTGTCGTTATTTCTATGGTGAGTTCTGAAAAGACATTTACGCAACATACGTATATACAGCTTTAAGTAAAGTTTATCAAACCTTAGAATATGAATGAGATTTTCAAATGGTTTCAATGTCAAATAATAGTTTATTTAAAGCGCCCACCTTTACTTTCTATACAATTTTCTCGGCAGGAATATAAAATGTAAGAGTGCTAATATAGGTAGGCTGCTGAAGTGCTGAGATAAAACTCAAAGAAATGTCTATTACGTAACAGTCCTATGAGTAGTTCGATACGTAATAGGACACATGTGCCTAAAACCAGTTATATCCAGATATATCAACCTACATTATTATCTTCCTTTTTGCAAATCGTTTGCACTATCAACTTTTTCTTCCAATCAAATTTCCACTTTATATTTTACACTCAAAGCTGAATTTTGCGTGCAGTATAGGACATAGTTAGTACGTTATGTATCTAAATGTTAATCTATTCAAATAATATTTTAGTTCTCGTGATAATATAAATTCAGTATGGAGGTCAACTTGCTGTTATCTTGACCGGTCTGTTTATTGTATTATTAATATAATTTAATGTTTATAATGTGTCTGGTACTTCGATAGATAATAAATAATTGTAGGGATGCATGGGAGCTGGCAGACACAGCATAAGAAGAGATACTTGAGCGATGATATCATTATTTGTTCAGATAATCATCATATCAGCCGAAGAGCGTCCACTGTTGAACATAGGAAATAGGTAAGAGATAAGAGATTTATCTCTCCAAGAGATTCATAGAGAGGCGCATACAAGAGGGACTAGTTTTATGCGGCTTCCATCCAGCGTGATCCTGATCCTGCAGTTCGAATCAGCCCCCTGATATGAAATATTAGTTTATTTAAGTAAAAAATCATAATATTAAGAAAATAGATGGAGGTAGAATAATTTTAAATTACTTAATCAGTTTTTAATTTTCTATATGATGAACTGTTTTCTAACATTAAATAACATAAGGCGAAAAAATACATATCATCGTCATCGTTCTAAGATTCGAAAAAGTGGTTTTACTTTACTTTTTCCCTGATATAATGACGTGATCAATGTACTAATTTGACATATCGAATCGATTGCCACTTGTCTAGAGGGACTGGTCATAATTTCATTTGTTCTGATATTATGATTTGTTTTTTTTTTTTGCCTGAAATCACAACAAAAGGACGCGAGTGCTATAAAGATATGCTGATTTACTGCGAAATCACATTATTTTTTATTTTTTTTATTCTACCACATTCACACAGCGCCATCTAGTCCCAAATTAAGCAATTATATTTACTTGTGTTATGGGAACTAAATAACTGATATACTACTTATATTCATTTTTTTTTTGTAAATACATACATATTATAGATAAATTACACCCAGACACTGAACAAACCTTCATGCTCATCACACAAAGATTTGTCTTGGGTCGGGATCGAACCCACGACCTCTGGCTTAGCAGTCAGGATCACTAACGACTAGACCAACAGGCCAGTCAGTCCATTGAGCATGGTCCGACATGCTATTAACCGGTTTTTTATAATATAAGTGATTTCGGCTAATAAACTAAAAAGAGAAGCGAAACTCATGTGAGCGGCGTAGAGAAAAGTTCGTAATAAAAATTCAAGTTTGTATAATAAAAAGTCAAAAATAATTTTTAGTTACCTACTAATGATCTATTGACTAAACGTAAAGGGTGAATGACCTTGTACCAACCCTGCCTCAGCTAAGTACACACGCACTCTCACTTAATGACTGTTTAAAAATTGTTCAGTGAAATTATCTTACACAAACATACACATAATAATTTATATACCTAGTGTAACGTCACGAACGACTTTGGAAACGAAACAAACATCTGGGCACGTGTAACCCAAATTTTACTAATTGGAGAGTTATCTCAAACGGCTCTTTATCTCAACAAAGATAACAAATATTATTGAATATGGATTTTAGGAGTATCTGTTCTGTTATATCAGGTTAAGCTATCTTCGTTGAGGTTGAATCTTGGATGGGTGACCGATAAGGGGATAGGGGGTAGCTAGGGTAACTTTTGTTGATACTGATTAAAAATAATTTATTTTTTATTGATTTTTTGATGATCTATGCTCAGGTATGTATTCAATTTTATTCTGCAACTCGTCCCACTCTTTTTACCCGACTGCCAAAAAGGACGGTAATGTTTTATTTTGTTTGGAACTCTAACAACGTTTACAAGATACGAGGAACAAGGACGAATTGCAGAACGAAAAACAAATCTATTTTGATTTTCTGCAACTCGTCCTAAATTTAGGACGACTTGATGAATTAACTCAAAATGTACCTAACTTTTAAGTGCCTGCAGATTTTCATTACCCCACGAGGATAGTTGTACCATCACCGACCATTGTCGAAGCAACAAATCTTCATTTGTCAAACTTATAAATAACGACTAGTTCACTTATAATATGAGTGAACTAGTACTTAGTACCCATATGGGTACAGCTAATTGTTCATATATGACAAAACGGGCAGATCCGTAGAAAGTTGCCACAAAACAAACCAACACAAAAGGACAGTCGTTAACATCTGTCAAATATATACGGGAATAGTAGGGTGACTATAACTTAGGAAATACTACAATATATTGGCACTAATATCTAGTGGAAAATAGTAGTAAATTAAAAGATGCAATTTATCAATTTTGAACCTTGGATTAATAGATAGAAGACGGAAACTGCGAGACAAACAAATCTTATCTTATACCTGTTTTACACTGACAGTCCGATATAATGTGATGTAAGGCGTTTTGTCGCTAAGTTTGTCTATGTTAGAATCATTGGAAACATTGCAGTCAAAGCTTCAAGCTTCATATACTTTTCAGGTCGTAAAATATATTTGGAACTTGGTCAATAAAACGATTTCTTGTACAATTTCTCAATTACAGGAATCAACTCGCGTCGACAATATAAAACGATGTCCTGAAGAACACAAACTTATGAACACTGTAGTGTTAGTTCGTCTGTGTGACTTGTTACAATCACGTAATATCTCTTCTTGGTCGAGTTTGTGCTTCAACGACTGGTCTCTTTGGACTAATATTTAAAAAAGAAATTTCGTACAGTCTTTTACATAATAGTTAGGCATTTCTTGTGCGAGCGGTTGTTGCATAATTTTTTATGTGACTGATGATCATTAGCTTGTGTTTGCGCCTCATATACTATATAAAAGACTGTCACCATGGCGTAGTGGTTAAGGTAGTCTGCTCGCCATTAACATCACAATGCCGACGTAAGTTCGATTCACAAATAACAAATAAATATTATTTATATGCGATTCATTAAAAGTAGTTTAGAGTTTGAATGCACCTACTTTGTGTCTATTATTTGTATATTTGTCCCGCGACACAGAACTTATTCTCTAGTACGGGCTTAGTCCTTTAAAAATCTTACGAGGTTTTATAAGCATCCACATATAAAAGCCATGCTTGACTATATTTAATTACCTAAGTATACAAATTTAAAACATAAATAAAACAATAAACTACCTTCAAACGTGTTCTACATAATGCGCAATCGGGGCAGCTGTGTCATAGCCGGACCTCGAACTGACGACCCTTATTGTATGCTAAGTGGCACTGAGTCAACCCGGTATCGATTCAATATTATTACTATCTATCGTAGACGTCAAGTCGCCCTGATAACGAATGTTCAGTACAACGTTATTATTATCAATGGACATTATATTTTTTTACTATAATGCCTGCCATACGGTTAACCGAAGAGGAAAACTGCGCAGGTATGCTTGCGCAGTCAAGCTGGAGAATGTATCTATGAGCAGACCTATGCAGTATTTTCAACCAAACCAGAGTAAAAATCGTAATTAAATTTTCTCGTGACAACGTAAGGCAAATCGGTTCCTCCCATACATCCTACGATCACAGATTAGATACCTAATACTAATAGTTACTTCGTAAGTACTGCGCAGACAGCCTCTTCTGTAGTCTGGAGCGTATATGGCCTACATAAGCAGTTAGCATTCCAATTTTTGTATTACTTAACCTAAAAATAATAATTGTGCTCGACGCCCATCTAACAAAGAGGCAACTGGCCGATTGTAATTTCTAGGCTAAGATTATTAGAAAAATAATAAAGAATCATCTAACCTAGAATCGAATCCAGAACCTTTTATCCAGCAGTGGTTTTTCGTTGCTACATAAACACTTTCACTTTAAAAATCGTTGCCAAACATTCAAACATTCATATGAAATATAGCCATCCTTTATTTATTTCAGTAACGCCTTTTTGATGTCAACTGTACCTACCATTGTGACTTGTGACGTAACTGTTACAAGACTTGGTCTAGTGCCAATGACAAACAACTTTTCTGTATCACTAACCTTTCGAGCAAGGGAGGACAAGCAGGAGATCTCGCTCAAAATGGGCAGCTGACCTGGGAAAGTATATACCACGTAACAGAAGACCAGCCATAACGATATTATTCGGTAGTGTTCTTTTAGTTTGCACAGAACTTATTGGGAGAATGGGAAAAATCACTTTGTGGGCAATAAATTTAACTTTGTCTTTTATACTTCCATCCAACACCAGGAGTGTGCGATGCCGACCGTTCAAAACCTCTTCCCTCTCCAATGAGCTCCAGAACTAACTACTCACCAACAGGAACACAGCAATGTTATTAGGGCTGCGGACAAGCGATCACCGACCGGCAAATAAATAATTCATCGTGAGGAAACCACATACCCTTGAAGAATTCTATGTGTATCTGTGAGCACTACAATAGATCAGTACCTGGTCGACATAGCAAAGACGCCTCCTCATGGCATCTAACACAAAAATAATAATTAATAAGAATAGGTCTGCGGACTTCTGTAGGACAGAGTTACTTACCCGTTACATTAGTTTCTCTTTAACTTCCATTTTAGTTTATAACAACAACATCCATAGAAAATACCGTCGCAGAAAACCACGGGCTCGACTAATTCTTAAATACATAATTTTGTCCAATAATATCATCTATAAAAACTGGATACTTTTAACTTAACAGGTTTGAATTTCAAACCGTAAAACGTAAGCATATTCTTAGAAATAAAAAGAAGCGATAAACAACAAATAAATTAACTCGTTTGCCACAATATATATCAGGAACAACAAACAGTGGGTGAATTTTAATCCTAGCATCAATGAGAAAATTTTAATATTGACCTTGGTACTTACATAAATAATTTAACAACAATTCAAAACAAATTCAACTTTATTCACCTAAATATAAAGTAGAATGTAACGGTATAGTATATTGGTTTTATCATGTTATCGACTGCTATGCATAAAAAAACATGTTTACGCTACATATACTTACGTAACATATTTTTTTAATTCATCCGATATGTTATCTTCGTTGTGTGGTACAATTTCAATTTGTGTATCATAATGTTAATAATAACAAAGTAAAACATGGAAATGTTGTGTGGGTGGTCCCGACATCTGACCGTCAAAATTTTCCTCTCAATACTTGATAGTTGATTGAGGTTTTACACAGATGATTGTTGAATTAATTTTGAGGATCGATGATTTATGTGTTTGTGTGTGTGTGTGTGTGTTTTTTTTTCATTTGCGGGCTCTATACTTTTTCGAAGACTAGTAAACTAAATGAGCTAAAGGTTTCTAAGTTATATACAAGAGCTACATACGATAAACCTTCACAAAAGAAGACCAAAGTAAAAAAATCCAAACAATCTAAAAACATGAGCGAATTTTTCTTTACAATAAAATTTAGAATTGTTTTTAAATAATTAATTTAATTTTGAAATAATGTGATTTGGAAAAAGCTTTCTCTATGGCTGCTATTGATTTGAATAAACACATGTGTAAACATTTTAATTTAACAAAAATACAATTCTAAATACCTATTTTTAACTGTTTTTCTAACGACTTGGACTACATCGGCATGGATTTCATCACGATAATTTGCTTCACATAATATCATACTCAAATGAATAAGCTAATAAATTCTATAACCATTACTGATCATTTTAATGTGCAAAAAAGCGAGTACCTAGTTGACGACAGACATGCTTATTTGATATCTAGATTGCCAATTTATAGTCGTTACGCACAGTCCCCCATTCTCCCAAGAAGCGCTCCAAACAGGCGACAACATTATACGAGTATACCTATTATATTAATGTTTCTGCTAAAATATAAACGTGTTTGATTCGTGTCAAAGGTCACGCTTCCTGAAACCTGATCATCCATCAATGGATTGGTGCAGGTGTTTAAATAGCACGTGTTTATGATAGGGGCACGAATTACTTCTTTTAGTCCCGCGGTGTAGGAGATTAATAATAGGTGCACAATATGTCCATTGTATATTGTCTTTATATAATTTAAGTACAGAAAAGATTACAAACTTTTGAAAAAATTCACCATTCAGCATCAAACATTTGACTGTCACCGTGGCGCAGTGGTTAAGGTGGCGCCTCCCCACTACATCGCCGTGCTGGGTGACGTGGGTTCGATTCCCACACGAGACAAATATTTGTGTGATTCATAGATATTTGTTTCTAGTCTGGGTGTACTTTGTGTCCGTTAGTTTCATGTTTGTAAAGCTCCCCGCGACACAGGGCTTGTTCCCTAGTGCGGGCGTTGTCTATAAAAAAAAAAAACAAGATGGAACTGTCCTTAAATGTTTTTTTATCTTAGCGCGGTACATACGTAACAGGCATATGTACTACATTATCTTAAACCTACTAAAACGCATTAAGACTATCGTTAGGTTTTTGTGTCGAGTTATCGGTGCCATTAAGTATTGTCAACACTATCTATCTAACAGTTGGTAGAAACAGTTTTAGGTCACGGAGTTATGGTCGGTAAAACGAGTAACAATATGACTGATTTAATTTACTCTCAAGGTAGCCAATAGTAATTAAATCTCTACCCCTATAGTCTGAATCTGAACATACAATTTCCACAAGAGTGTTATAGACAAAAGCATCCGTGTAGTGACGGATTAAGAATACTTATTTTCACTACACCATTTCAACCTGTAGGTGTCGTAAAAAAAGGAAAATTCGAAACAAAACCCTACCTATACCAACCCGTCTATCCAGCGTGGTATGTTAGGCTAAATTCCCTCCAAAATATTTGGATTTTTCTGGGTTGTAGTGTGTGTAAGCAGAAGTACACCATGCCAACATATTGACAACTGTATCAAGCGTGTTACAGACGGATTTAATTCTGAAATACCATCCATGTAAACAGCAGATGTAATATCAATTTTATACGCAACCCGCGAATGGAATCCAAGCTCCCTCCAAGGTCACTTCTGTCGGGACGCAAGATTACATTCATGTCTCTTGCTTTAGTTTCCATGCAAAAGTGCCATTTCTCGGACTCGTTTTCAGACTTCCTAGAAACTGTATTTTTAGCATAGAGTATAATATTATGACAAGGAAATGATATCTGTTGACAACAAAAATAACAAACTGAATATTGAATGTTTTTCTAAAAGTGCTACGTGATATTATCTAAGCTTTTTATTGCTTTAATACCTTGTCTGTTTGTGCTCAGATAGTGAGTGGCGTGAAGGACAGGAGGAAGGACGCTGTCGGGCGTGGCTCGTCGATACTCCGACAATGTGTACATTACCTATATACTCAGCTTTGTACGCAAAAAAAAAGACTCATAAATACATATAGCTTTGTGTACAGTTCTGCTCGGTGTAAATACAGCTGGTAGCTTGTTGTTTGTATTGCTTACTTATATATATATCGGCAAAAATTACGATACTGTATTTAAGATATTTTAAAACGTAACTCCTAGGCTAAGCCATCAATACCTATTATTATTATTCTGCGTCT
This sequence comes from Laspeyria flexula, assembly GCA_905147015.1. NCBI lineage: Eukaryota > Metazoa > Arthropoda > Insecta > Lepidoptera > Erebidae > Laspeyria > Laspeyria flexula. The sequence continues at coordinate 405,230 of LR989964.1, read as the reverse complement.
AGTCTACTGTAACTTCGATTCCAAACTGTAAACATAGTTAACATAATTGTATTTATTTATGTATTAGGATGTATAAAAGCATTAGGTATCGAATTTAAATAATATAATAGGAAATTTTCGATTTATTCTTGTATATTGCATCATGCTTTATTCCCTGTTAGAGTAGCAAAGATCTTTCACATTCTGTGGAATTATTTCAATTGGATCTTAACTTCGGGCTGAACCTATATCGACAATCCTTTTATTATTATAAATACGAAAGTTATTATGGTTGGATAGAATTAATTAGAAATTGAGTGATTGCATCCGTCCGATGTTTGTTACTCAATCACATCAGAACGTGTATGTTTGGTGCATAGATAGACTATAGTGTGAAATAGCACATAGGCTATGTTTTACCACATACTACGCGAACGTCACTTTACCAACCCATACCCCTGTAGAATAATAACATGCCCGTACAGCTCCAACAACAACATACAATTTGATTCCTGGTGTCCTCAAAAAAATGATCTCAGTGATAAATTTATTAAACACACTAAAGAATATTTGTATTTGTATTTAAACGGTGTATGAAAACCTGGGAAAAAGCAATTGTTGCTGAATGGATAAGGGACCGGCTTGCAAATCTCGCGGTCCAAGTTCGATCCCGACGTATCAATGTGGATTCCACTTTGTGGAATTTATATGTACCTACTAGTCAAGTGTCTTACCATCTGCTAAAGGTGAAGGAAAACATCGAGAGGAAACCCACACACACTAGAAGAAATTCTATGAGTATGTCTGATCCCAGCAGTGGGCCTTAATGGGTTGCTGATGATGATGAAAACTTTGAACGCAATGTCAATCAGTAGTGGCCTAAAAAATAATTACATTAGTGTCTACGGCGCAGCGTCTGAAAAAAAAAGAAACATTGACATTATCTACACATTTTCTCGCAATAAATGCGACCATAAAATATCCCACACGCTTCTAAAATAAATGAAATGTCAATGACACTAGTTTTCCCTCAGTCTTGATTTAACTCACGTGATAATACTTTCACGAACTTTATACATCTATCACTAGAAAAGCTCAAAAATCTAGGTATTATTGTATAGACTAGATTGAATTCATGCGTGGCAATCAATCTTTAATCTTCGAGATGCAGCCAAAGAGCTTTTTGACGGGAACACTTACTAAACTATTACATTGGCTATTTGGCTCGTAGTCATTGATCTAGATTTAAAAAATGCTAGCTCATAAATCTTGCATTTTTCGTCTTTAAGAAAAAAATACTTAGGAAATAGTTCTGTAATAGATTATTACGCAAATCTTTCTTTACAAATCAAAATATATAATTTAATATCAAAGGTATTATATACTATATAGTATACTTACCTACGTAAATATTTACTTATATATAAATATAAATAAACAATTCATGACTGTATAAAGCCCGTAACGTTTAAATTGATTTATTGAATATATTTAGTTAATTTAGTCATTAAATCTTATTTAATTATGTAATTAGTACATCCATAATTTTATGATTAATTAATTAACTATACCTATCTGCCTCTGTGATTATGTATCGTTTGTAATTTTTGTTCTGTTTCATTGCAAACTGTAATCTAGTCTTCTTACTGTCTCATTAACGTAATTAATGTAATTAATCTAATTTACTCTCGTATGCGGTAACTGCAAAATAAGTGATCTTGACTTAATCTTTATTCGTTCGTTTTATTTAATTTTATTTTCTTCGAGATAACAAACAATTGCGTAATGTGTTTAATTCTAATACAGTGATACTTAGAGTAAGACTCAAAGGTAATCACGCAACCAGCACCGTTATCTACAACATAACTTAAATGTAAGAACTAAACTAGTAGCAAGCAACTATGAAAATTAAATGGTGTCATTATAGACAATAGTGCTAAATAACATTAATACGAGAATGGAAGAATATATGAGGCAAAATTAAGTTATGGTAACGTACAGCAAGAAGTCATCATCATCATATCAGCCCAACGACGTCCACTGCTGAACATAGGCCTCACCTAATTTACGCCACTGCGAACGGTCCTGTGCCGCCTGCAACCAACGGCCGCCCGCCACCCTGACCAGGTCGTCGGTCCATCTGGTGGGGGGCCGTCCCACGCTGCGCCTTCCAATACGTGGCCGCCACTCGAGAACCTTTTTCCCCCATCGGCCATCAGTTCTACGAGCTATGTGCCCTGCCCACTGCCACTTTAGCGATGCGATTCGGTGAGCTATGTCGACAACATTAGTTCTCCTGCGGATCTCCTCATTTCTGATTCGATCACGCAGGGAAACTCCGAGCATAGCTCTTTCCATGGCTCGCTGGGCGACAGTAAGCTAAGTAAGCAGCAGCAGCAAGAAGTATTATGTATTAATTATATTTTTATGTTAATAACTTTTAAATTTAGACAAATTTGTTGGTTAACTGTTTTTAAACTGAAATATAGACAGTGACTGAAATATAGTTTTTAACATACATGTACATAAAAGCAACACGCTCTTCCCCATGAAAGGTTAGGCAGAGGTACATCACACCTTTATTTCGCCAGCTATGTATGTAATAGGGGCAAACTTATGGCCAATAACCGGTCACATTTTCGCACTCCAAGCTGATACTAAGAATTTCAACACAGACAAATCCAAAACCATTTTTCTCCGGGGATCGAACCCGAGAACCTATGCAGTCGTTTGTTTTTCTGATGACACTTATAAAAGCAGCCTAAAGTTAGAAGATTGACAACTCCATGTCTACTAAAATAATCTTCTGCGCAGTTGACTAGTCTTCGATGAGATTAGCCGTCGTGACAATAAATTGGCTAACAGTATGCATACTTTTTAAATTGTTTTTTTCACAATTACTTTTGGCAAAAGTAGGTCTAGTCTAACCACTCGATTTGTAAGCAAGCAAATCAGTTAGCATACGCATAATCTATTTAGGCACGTCCCTCGAAATAAATTGTTTGTTTGTGATGAAACTACGCACTTTGTCGCTTTTCTTATTATTGTATTGTTTTCAATGTTTATTTTGGATTTTCCTGTTCAGAATAAAGCGTGGGCTAGGTTAGTATTTCATGACTGCAGCTGAGTCTTGAGTTCGCTGAGTGGAACAACGAACAACATGAATATAATATATAATAATAATATTCTACCACATTATCACAACGCCATCTAGTCCCAAATTAAGCAATTATATTTGCTTGTGTTATGAGTACTAAACAACTGATATACTACTTAAATACATTTTTTTTTGTAAATACATACATATTATAGATAAATTACACCCAGACACAGAACAAACCTTTCAAGTCAAGTCATCACACAAAGATTTGTCCTGGGTGGGGATCGAACCCACGACCTCCGGTTTAGCAGTCAGAGTCACTAGCCACTAGACCAACAGGCCAGTCATATCGAGAGAGAATGACACAAATTATAAGTATGTTCTAGTCCCACTACTGAGCATAGAGGGATTTTTAAAGATTCTGATATCATTGTCAAATATTTGAAAATTACAATATTTGTTTTTAATTTTAAACTGCCTGACTGCAATATCCAGGTCCTTCCTACAAAAAAAATAAGTGAAATAAGTGTAATGAACCAAGTCAAATTGAGGACACTTAGAAATTATTTTCAGTTTTCATCTACATTTTACATTTATTATTATCATTTTAAACTAATTTTAATTAGAACTTTTTGGATCTCCCAAACGTCGTTCTAAACATTTGTAATAGTTCATTCGTATCAACATTAATCGTGCAAGTTATATTATATTGTGAGTCAGACATAATGTGCAATTTTCAGTGCGCGCGCGTGTTAACCTCTGCTGTCATTTTCCTGGTCGACTCAAGGCTTTAGCCGTGTTCTTTTATTTAAGGTTATTGTTCAGTTGTTAGGAGCGCAGCCCCGCGCGACTTCTAGTGATAATAACTAATTAAAACTATAGAACAAAATTAAGAACATTAATTGCTCAAGATACTGTACCCTCATACTCCCTCGCCCCGAGTTTTCCATTGTTTGTACTCCCCCAACCCCATTTTAACACTACTTTCTTCATTGACATGGGCTTACTTTCGTCCACTACTGGACAAATGCCTACCTCTTTAGTACTATATTAATCTTAGTGAGTTCTCTGTTTTAGTAGTAGACTATTTTTGTCTTTTGGTTTTGTTTAATAATAATAATATAATAATAATAATATTCTACCACATTCACACAGCGCCATTTAGTCCCAAAGTAAGCAATTATATTTGCTTGCGTTATGGGTACTAAACAACTGATATACTACTTAAATACATTTTTTTTTTGTAAATACATACATATTATAGATAAATTACACCCAGACACAGAACAAACCTTTATGCTCATCACACAAAGATTTGTCCTGGGTGGGGATCGAACCCACGACCTCCGGCTTAACAGTCAGGGTCACTAACCACTAGACCAACAGGCCAGTTTCTTGTGCTAATAGGTAGATTGATTTCATAAATAAGACGATGACTGAACTCTGACATATCTATAATCATGTCCAGCATCAAAAGCACATAGCTGCCATAATTCTCATAAACAATATTAGCGACACCCCTATTCGAAACTAGAACTGCGATCATGTAACAATGTCTGACTAATAAAGACACGGCAGTCATTGACGTCTCAATAAGAGCGATTATTAATAAGATATTATGTCAAAGGATTTACATAACGAGTGGTGCGCATCACGGCCGCCACGTGTCGCTAGAGGACGCGAGTCGGCGCGAGTAGCGGCGCGCGGCGGCGGGCGGCGCGCAACAACGCAGTGCGTGTGTACAGCGCTCACAAAACTTCATTGAACGTAATAGTGTCAAGGTCCTATGTGAATGAACTCTGTATATGTGTGTTACTTGTCTGTGTGTGAGTACACTCAATTACATAATGTAGTTTTCAATTGTTAATTATTTTTTAAATATCGATGTGTAATGTGTATGCTCAGAACTCATTGGGGAGGGAAAGCGTTTAAAAGGGTCGGGAACGCGTCTGTGATGCTCCTGGTGTTGTAGGTGTTCATAGACTACGGTAACCACTTACCATAGGCAGGCCGTAGGTAAGTTTATTTGCTAACATGTTTTTAAAAATGCTACTATCGTATAGGCTAAAACTTCGCTTTCGAAAAATTCTAAATTAGGTGCCATTTATTTTAAACTAAAATGCCTATTACACTAAGTACACGTTTTAGGGGTTCCCTTAAGGTGACCTTAACACCATGTAGTGTAAAATACTATTGGTCCATTAGTATAATATATAACACTAATCGGTGTTCAGAAGGTGCTTTATAGGGACCGTGCATACCTACCGTCTATCAGTTAAATGTGTTCGAATATACGTTAGCAGATTTATGAAGCAGAGTTAGAGAAATAAATTTCAAATTATCGTGTATATGTAGTGATAATAAATAAATGTATAGATACAGAATAAAAGAAAATGTGTGTAACATTTAAGAAAAGCTAACGTCTTCATTGCTACTACCTAGCTAGTACAATACTATCAGCGCAATGATACCAATTACTCATTTTCAGAAACGTTTTATATAACATAAAAATGTGTAAATCGTCCAATAAACGAGTCGCGTGTCGTAACTATAATTTAGCATAAATATATAAAGTACTTTACGTAAAAAATATGTACGTTACCACAGCTTATGAACAACTTCGGGACTTGTGTTGTTTTTTTTTTAATTTTGATCCCTATACATATTCGATTTCACTTTTATGTATTCAATATTGAATTTGATTGAATTTATATGAAATTCAAACGGCACCCAACGACGTTATAGCATAACTTTTGATTCTTATTCCATTTATTTTGTGTATAAGTTAATTATTAACAGCATGTATGTATGTTGTGCCCAATGACGTCCACTGTGTTGCTGACAAGTTTAAATAAACGTTTTTCTTTATTTCCTTCTTCTTTCTTTAACACTATCACTAATTCATACTGGTGGCCATACTATTATTCTGTTACTAGCGTAGGACCGCGGCTTCACTCATAAAAATGCCTTTTCCAATCTTTATGTGTAATTTCATAAAGATTGTTTTTCTCGACGTGTGACGCTATGATCTTCCTTTAAAAAAAAAATACTGATTCCGAAGTGATATTTTATTTCCTAATCCGAATTTAACATATGTACATACCTATTCGTGTACAGTTTTCAAAAAGGTAGAACATTGATATTAGTAAATTTGCCCGTGGTCTGGCCGATAACAAAATAAACAACTTTGAAGAAATTTTGGTGAATCTTTAAAATTGCACCCGATACCAGTTACAGTCTTTAATAAATTAGAAACAAAAGACTTGACTTTGACTAAATCACTCGTCAATTTCAGTGTACACACGTGAAAAAAAAACCAACCACGTTACATAAATCACGTGCTTTTAAAAAAAAACTTAGCCAAGCATCTAATTTGCTGAATTGCCACTTTACTTGAACTCCTTTCTACCTTACTTCCAATTCTAAATTGCTTGCTACGATATAATTTGCTATTAAAGCTACTTTTGGGGTCAAAACAGCGGCACATCGGCCGACAAACTTGATTGGTAAGAAGTTCATTGACGGTATTCTGTCATATCGTTTACGTAGTCGAAAATAACTGGGATGTCAAATAAATTACACGTGACAAAGACTGGCTATTTATTGATTTAACGAATCGGCAAAGGAGCGGATTCTACGTTTTCCGATACCAATAAAGAAATTTCTTGCTGATAGTCTGGTAGATAAAGTACAGTAAAATGCTTAGTCGAAGTCGATATCGCTGTCAATTGTTTGAAAATGACAGAAACTATATTTGAATTTACAAATATCTGACAGCGATATTGACTAATGTCCGGTTTCTAAACCATCAAATAAAAGTTATTGATAGGATAGGTATAACTTAAATTGTTTGTGTACAGTGAACATGTCAAGACGTTCAGGTGAAAATGATTCTGAATAGGAGCTATTGAGATATAAATTTTGACATCATAAGTATGTTTATGATATTTATTTATGTATATGGAGAATTGGAGACCTGTGCCCAGCAGTGGGACGTTTACGGGTTGAAATTATGATGATCTGAAGAATTGATCCTTTTATACTTCAATACGTATTCTTCGATGATAAAGAAAAAAAATCGTGTAATAGGTAGATACCATTCTGAACTGGAGTTCATTTGTTTAAAATATTTTTTATTCCAATTGAAGTTACGTAATACGAATTTTCGAAAGTCAGCCCTAAAGGTTGCTGATCCCTTCTGCAGCTAACAGCAAATCGTAAATATCTTTTGCGCGAGTGAAATAACATAAAATTAATAAACAAATATATAAACCAAACGAAGATTTTAATTTTTAAAGAATCATCTGAAACTGCCGCTCATTATGCCGCTGAGCTACGCGCCCCACGTTACCTGGAGCAGGCCTGGAACGTTACTGTACCAGCTGTACCTACATACCTACCCTGAATAGTTGTGTATTACAACACTATTGTCATCTAGGCATCACAATAGTATTGTAATACACAAATATTATATTTATACAAATATTGTAAAGATGAAGAATTTATTTGTTTGTTTGGGTGAGCGCTAGGATCTCTACTACTGATCCGATTTGAAAAAATATTTTATCGTTGGATAGCCCATTTATCGAAAAAGGTTATAGGTTATATAACATCAGACTAATGCCAACAAGAGCTGGTCAGTGGTAAAATATAGAATTTTGATTTTGAGCTACTTTTTATAGAGACACCAGGAGGGTGAAACCGCGGGCGGAAACTAGTTACGTTATATATTAATAGCTATTACCCAGTTAATGATGGTCCAGTTGAACAAGTACCTCGTTGTGTAGTTGTGTAGTATTGTAGAATTGTCTCAATTGGTCAGATGGAGTAGATTGGCTAATTGTGCCGTTATAAATAGAGCCGGGAAATCTAGTTAACGCCAATTAGATCTCAGCAAGTGCTTTCTATTAAGGGGTCATGAGTTGTTTATATGGAGTATTATGTATAACTTTGTGTCATAAACATGGCTACTGAGAAAAGCTGAGGGAGAGCTCAACGATCAGAGGTAGCTTTTAGTTTAAAAAATCAATAAGATTATATATTTTAATAGTTATGGGGTATCCACGGACTCATCCCGTGCCTAGTAGTGCGATGTTTCTGTTGTAGTGATGATGATCAAGGACTGGTCATGAACTTATGACCTCTATATAACTTACGTGTTTGGCAGCCATAACAACATAATGTTGTGTTCCTGATGGTGACATCCAGAGCTCATTGGGGAAGGAAGGAAAATTTGCTGAGATCTTTTTGGCTTTGTATGACGTTCACAAGTATCATGTATGTAATAGTCGTCGTCTCATCCCGTAAACGTCCCACTACTGGGCAAGGGTCTCCTCCACAGATTGTGGAGGGAATTTAGCCTACTATACCATGTTGGCTAACGGGTTGATATAGGGTTTTGTTTCGAATTTTCCTTTTCTCGCAGTGCTCTTGTCTGCAAAAGGTTACTCACTTAGTCGCCTTTTACGACACCCACGGGTTGAGATGGGGAAATGACATTATGTATTCTTAATCCGTCACAACACAGAATTTATGTATATGATCTAAATGACAAAAAAATATTGACTAATGGGTAGTAAAACTTCAGATGTTGCAGGCGTCTAGGCTACGCTAAACGCTTGCCATACTTATTTACCAGCGAGGGTAAAAAAGTCACGCAGCCAATATAAGCTCTAAAATATTGATGACATGCACTAATAGCATTAAATATCTAGTTGTATAGTAACATCTAGTGTCACCACTATGCGAGTATGTTACATACGAACAAACAAATAAATTAACCAGCCGTAATAAAATTGTTCATATAAGCAAACAATCACACAACACGTACATAACACAAAAACCAACCTTAACTCTTAAAGAATACGAATTGTTGTTGTGTTCTGCAGGTGTATAAGTAAAGTTGTAAGTACAGTAAATGGCCCTTCATGTTTGGTGTTATTTTTAGGAGTGGTTTGTGTATGTGTGTGTGTGACCGTCAGATTGAATTAGTGAGCCCAGCGACGTGTTAGGTAGAATTACAGGCAGTGTTATTAACCTTGTACGTAATAAAAATATCTATTTCGATCCTTTTCAGTAATTGATGTTAGGTATAGTATAATATGGAGTCTAGTTGTATGTGCCTATGTTCAAATAATTTCAAAATAAATTACGAATGAGTGACAGTTCTAGATATCCCAATAAAAACTCTTGATTTGAACCAATAATAAAATCAAAGTAGGAACAAAATTGAACAATAAATACTTTTCAAATTTAAAAGTTCTCAACAAGAGACTACACAAATTTGGCACTAGCTAGACAATATTTTCGGACAAAATGCAATTTATAGTAACTAACTTGTTATTTATATCCGTGACATCAACATGTTTAAGGTGATGTTAAAAGATGAATTGAAATAAGATATTAGATAAGATTAGCTTTAACAACTGTCGTAAGCATTCAAAATATAATCTAAAGTAAAATTGCAAATTCGTCCAGATGTATTTATTTATCAAATACTTATACTTACTAATATTATAAAGCTGTCGAGTTTGTTTGTTTGAACGCTAGCATCTCAGGAACTGCTGGTCCGATTTGAAAAATGATTTTATTTTAGTGTTGGATAGCCCATTTAATTTAATAAGGATGGTTATAGGCTATACTAACATCATGCTACGGCCAATAGGCACTAAGCAGTGGCCAGATTAAGAATGACGGGAGTGAAACTCCGATTTCTAGTTTACTAATAAAATCCCTTTATGTACCAAAAAAATGGTGGTTAGTATTGGTGATTCTTAACACATTGCGCAATGTAGGTACCCCCCAGTATCTTTATATTCAAACAGCTTTTGTTTTCACTGACCTATTTTATGCCAGAGATATAGCTCACACTGCCATTAATGTTAATAGGTGTAAAACTTCAACTGAAAATATATTCTTATTTCTTGAAGCATAGGTTGTTGCGAATTTTTAAATGCGCTCTGAAAATCACAATAGCTTCGGTTAAATGTTCGCTCAATGAGGTATACTAGACATAGACATTTTCAGTTGCTCTCTGAGTGGATTCGCAGAAGTGACTATGAAGTGTGTGTGTAAATATTAGATTTACGAATATTAGATTCAAGCATAGATTTATTATTTGTACCTTAGATTCAAGTATCGTATTGTCGCATTAGGTTTCCTGTAAGGACAGTATGTATTAAGATTAAATAAATAAATAAATTCAACAGCTGTCAATACATATCAAGTAATTTCAAAAGATTCGTGCTAGTAATTGTGTCTCACTACATTAATGTAAATGTTTCAAGAAAACACACAAGTTTGTTCAATATTATAATCAATATGTACAAATATATCACTATCACAAATATATATCTGGTTATCACACATACTCGTATATTGTAGCATATACACACAACACAAACACTTAAGCAATTTGTGTTAATTCCGTAACCACGAATTTCTATTAGCGAATATGATTTTAATAACATCAAGTGTTACATGAAGCTTGAATGGGTCGATTGACGTACCTACATAGGTAATATAATAATAATAATAATATTCTACCACATTCACACAGCGCCATCTAGTCCCAAAGTAAGCAATTATATTTGCTTGTGTTATGGGTACTAAACAACTGATATACTACTTAAATACATTTTTTTTTAATACATATTATAGATAAATTACACCCAGACACAGAACAAACCTTTACGTTCATCACACAAAGATTTGTCCTGGGTGGGGATCGAACCCACGACCCTCACTTAGCAGTCAGGGTCACTAACCACTAGACCAACAGGTCAGTCTAAGTGAGGTGAGTATTAGTTTGTTTGTCCTCATCATCAGCATTATATTATAAACTATGGTCTGTATCACACATCTTGCCAATAGTGCAGGACTTATTTTTCCGTAATTCCGGTGACAACAATAAAATTATTCCCTTATTGTTGTTAAACAACAACTTCTGCCAATGATATGTTTTCCTCCAGTATTTAGCTAAGTTGTGGTAAAGCAGCAGTATGAATATTTGAGGTTGAGTATCTAAGTAGTTAATAATTATATTTTAACTTGTTATCTATTTTTATATAATTATCTGACAATCAAAGAAACTACCTATCGATTTTATTCACACTTCAATGTTAAGAAAATATTATTCAGAAATCATCAATAATAAACGTATAATGCAAAACGTGCAAATCACTTACGTAATAGACTGAATAAAACAATTTTAAACTCGATCAGTTTAAAATAATAAACAGCATAGTTTGGTAAAAATAAGTACCGAACTGGACGCCTGACGAAAAACAACGTTAGTTACAAAAACCTCGATTTTCTCTAAACAAGCTTTTACGGAAACATTACTCTTAGTCGAATTTCGATTAATAAAACAAATTTAGAATTAAGACCCCATTCGGTGAAATTTTGCGCTCGAAATAACCGAATAAACATTGTAAAATTTAATGATAACAGACTGTTTTACGCTTATATTACAATACCTCATTCTTGAGATGTGAATTACATCTACACTCTTCATTGCTCATCCATTGCAAACTAAGAACTAAACAAAACTGAGTTACTCTTAACAAAACATTCAACGTATGTAGTTCAAACATGATACACCAACGTTTTAATACAAGGATTTGTGATTTATTACAGAGGCGCGGAGTAAATCCAGACTGCTGTCAGTTGCTTGTGGTAAACAACACAATTAAGACCGGAGTTTCAATTGACGACGAGTTTCTTTCCAGCAGCGAGCACTGTGTTTAAATTCGTAGCCATATATTTAACACAGCGTGAGTTTTGTGGCGGTGTATCATTAACGTGTGAGCACGTCGACTTACTTCGCTCGTTGCCATGTGAGCAAGACCAATTTACTTTTCCTATTTAGAAAAACAAGTGGGCTTGTTAGCTTTATGGAAAAAATAGCATGATGATGGGAATTGAGGGCACTTATGTGATTACCAAATTAATGCGTCTTGTTTTGGAAGATGTACTTACTTAATATGGACTATTCTATGTCATCTTTTATTTATATTATGTGTTTTGATATGTAATGGGTTTTCTAGTTGTTATCTTGAATTGTGATCTTATTTAGGAGTTGGGATTAAAAATCTAGTCTATGCATAACTGAGTTAGATTTTATTTTTATATTTATCTCAAAAAATATAAAAGAAAAATTTATCTATTTTTAACGCAAAAAGTAAAAGGTTTATCAATAGAATTAAGTAAGAAATCATCTAAACAAATCCAAATATACATTAACTTACTGCGTTTGTAAAAAATGCCTACCTAGTTATTTTCGCTCATAGATACAAACAAGTTTTCTGTCCTCAACTTACCTGCCTCCTTATATAATAAAATGTGCTACGGCTGTAATTAATACAAAAACAACAAGTTATCGAGCAAGCCATTGTTATTTTTTCGCAAAAAAATAGCGATAGATCCGGTTCCACTATTGTTATTTTCGCTAACAGATGATAATTGGTAACGTTATATTCGTCGGAGCACAAATATACTAAAATACTCGTCTCTTATCAATGTATTTTTGGTTAGTAATAAACTGCAATTAATTTAATAAATAAAAAAAATCAAAAAGTTATCATTATTTTACCTATAAACGTTCCACTGTCTCCGCCAAAGATTTCGGAGGGGAAAAAAAAGTTATACGAACTTTTAATCCAAATTCTTAGGAAATATAACTGCCTTGATACTTTGATCGCTGCCTGGTTCGACCCCCGGCTCTGATGAAAATAGTATTGTGTTTTTTTTTTAAATAAAGTCTACCATATTCACACAGCGCCATTTAGTCCCAAAGTAAGCAATTTTATTTGATTGTGTTATGGGTACTAAACAACTGTATACCAGTTGTTTAGTACTTATTACTTAAATACATTTTTTTTGTAAATACATACTATTATAGATAAATTACACCCAGACACAGAACAAACCTTTATGTTCATCACACAAAGATTTGTCCTGGGTGAGGATCGAACCCACGACCTCCAGCTCAGCAGTCAGGGTCACTAACCACTAGGTAGACCAACAGGCCAGTCGAGTTTTTAGTCTCGAAATTCTTATTATCAGCCCAAGCCCGCCCCCTATTACATGGGACCGACCATTGCTCTGGCGATATGTTGGTGTGACGAACATATAGAGACTAATTATAATATTATTGTTGTCATTGGTTTATTTATCAATTATTAATTAATTTTATTTCAAAATTCCGTATAATGGTTGCAGACATACTTACAAAACATATCTGATTAAGTATATCATCTGGCAGAATTACAAATGTGGACCTACTATTATGTATTGGGTGGTTCCAATATGTCTGCTGTTGTCTTATCAGTAACACGCGTGAATGTTTATTTTATATTATTTGTATAAGTTATAAATGATAGTGTGTGATAATGGAGTGATAGGAGACGGTATCAAATTCCATGAAACAAGTATAAACATTGAAAAAGCAGAATATTGCTAAATTATTCAGCTACAAAACTTCGTGTTTAGGGAAGGTTATAAGTGCACTTTCCTTAATATCTTTTTATTATTACATTTTCGGAACTTCTACAAGTTCAAAATGATTCAGATTGATTGTCAATGCTATTCATTTTTAAAGACTTATACTGCGTCTGTAAAATTAAACCCAAAATTTTTATTGAAATCTAAAGGTATGACCATGAATATTACATAAGTATAAATATACTTAGTATATGAAGCCAACAGACAATTTTATTTTATGACGAGTTGTCGACCGCGGCTGCGTCCGCGCAGAATTTGGTACGCGTACAATAGTGCATGCGAATAAGATAAGCCTATATTTTAGGTCAGACATCTAGCAATACATTGGTGAAAAGTGCATACAGTAGTTTTGAGTGATGCGCGTACAAACATACAGGCAAAAAGACAGACAGACAACAAATTGTTATTTTGGCTTGCGTGGCTCTAAAAAAGACCCCCATATTATGTTTTCGTCAATATCTTGAATGTACAGACATCGACCGGTTATAATTTTGTTAAATATACCTACGTATAGAAAAACGTTTCGCATGAAAATACATGAATGATTCTTCCTAAACATTCGTGTCAAATTCGATTCAGAATTCAATCATCTAATGACATAATTTCATAAGGAATTTCATATAAGTCTTACCCATTGGAAAATATTGGTGTCATGTAAGTAAAATAAACATTATACAAGACAGTCTGAACAAAGAAATCTATCGGAAAACAATTTACTTAGGAAAAGTCATGTATTTTCTACCTATTCATTCAATTCGATTGCATTTGCAAACAACATTCAAATGTGCAAATACTTTTAACAAACGGAATACCAAAACAGCTATCTGGAGACGTAAAACGCCGCACATAACAATATCTTGAAATATACAACGTATGGAAGGTGGAAGGGTATCGGTCCTCCTTAGCTACCATTATTCTAATCTAAACGGCTTGGGCTTTCTACCCTAAAAGATAGAATCCTCTCAAGAAACAGGAGACACCGAATTTAAGATTATCGTAGGGGTGCTATTACCCAATAATGCATGCACACATTGCGCACACATTATATCACTACTCACTACTTAGTATAAAACAAAGTCGCTTTCTCTGTGCCTATATCCCTATGTATGCTTAAATCTTTAAAACTACGCAACGTATTTTGATTTGGTTTTTTTTTAATAGATAGACTGATTCAAGAGGAAGTTTTATAGGTATAAAATACATACAACGCGGGCGAAACAGTTGGCGGAAACTAGTACTTATATATTTTAGAGTTTTATGTTATGAACTAACTATAAGTCGCACGAGGTCTTCGCTCCCGTCGTTCTATTTGGCCACTGCTCAGCTCCTATTGATGTAGCGTAATAATAGATAGCCTACAACCTGCCTCGATAAATGGACAATTCAACACTGAAAGAATTCAAATCGGACCAGTAGTTCCTGAGATCCTATAATAGCGTTCACTAAATGAACATACAAACTCTTCTGCTTTATAATATTACGAGTAGTATTGATAAGAAAAAATAATGATACTTATATCTTAGACTAACCTCCACCCGTGGTTCCGCCCGCGTTATGTCGGTATAAAGGAACCTATGTGTTATTCCAAATTATATTCTATCTACGTACCAAATTTCATACACATCCTTTCAGCCGTTTTGTGTGATTTAGTAACAACCAAACCAAACCTATCCTAACTATCGCATTTATTTATTTATTCATTTAACGAACAGCAGGATCGCATTGGATGCAAGCCACACACAATACAACTAGTCCTATAGGAAATCTCTTGTGGAGACCTGTGTGATATTGGACGTCCTATTGCTGTTAAGAGGATAATGATTAATATTTCGATAAATCGAACCATTTTCCATTGTTAACTCGTATGAAACGACGACTTCAATAAAGGACCTTCCCGATTCACACCGAGGCCTGCGAGGGGCGAACAGCTCGTGGTGTGAATCAATGAAAGACATTTTTGACGCTGGTTTTGGCAACTTACCATGCTGGCCAGACTAATTTGTTTCTCTTGTGAAAAGAAAGTCGAGCCCAGCAGGACGTAATGAGTTGTTTATGATGAATCTACCTAAATATGTTCAATGATTGCGGAAACAGGAAGATAGAAATTTCCTTTCAGTATCTACAGATAATTTACTATAATAATAATTGTGATAGAATTGATCATGTGAGTAATATGGCGTTTGTAAAAGAAAGTATAAATAACATGTTTACGAAATATTGTACTTTTCCTTAATAATATTACGATACTTACTTCCTTGTTATGGCTAATTGTAATAACATAATATATCTTTTCCAAAAAATAATATTAAAGATTAAGATTATACTGTGATGAACATAATATTGTACGAAAAACATAATTCCTGCAATTGATGTATTTTATCTAATAACGCATTTGCGTGCATTTCATTTGTTACATTTAATTTGGCTTGTCTGTCCAGTGACGTGGGTTCGATTCTCACACGAGAAAATATTTGTGATATTCCTAGATATTTGCTTCGCATCTGGGTGTCATTGTAAAATCTTCCGCATCACACAGCTTCTTGCCTAGTGTGTCTCCAAAAATATATAAAAATTAAATTAAAAAAGAATTAAATAAGTAGGTACCTACCTAAACCTATTCAGTCCACTCGGTGAATCATTTCCATGAATACCAATAAATGGACTTAGTTACATATAATATTAATTATCATTGTGATGGTATCGACATAAATAGCTCGGCCTTACACACACTTGTACTAATATTTGACTTAGTTGTGTCAATAACTGAACAACTGAACATCTTTACTTTTCTTTACTCATGACAAAATAAGACCCAGTAGCATTGTAATAAAGTCGATTATCGATTCCAACGGTACCAGTATTATCAACACATATTTTTCAATATTATTAACGGATAATTTCATTCCGTGTCTGTAAAAATAACGGTAAACAATATTCAGTAGGTAGCATAGGTCCGTAACTTGGAATAGTTCGATGGAAGCACAACAGATGGCGCTGCCAGTTAGGATGTTAGCCGACTAAGTGGCTCGCCCAGCAACAACAAATAATCAATGTTTTCCAATTCTTTCTAAATTGATTTTTGTTTATAGTGCTTCGCAATTCACCTTGTAGGACCAAATGGATTAATATAACTGACTTAATAAACGTTTAAGTGCATAAATGTAGTTTCCGTAATCTAGATTTCATTTCAGTATGAA
Source organism: Laspeyria flexula (assembly GCA_905147015.1). Classification (NCBI taxonomy): domain Eukaryota; kingdom Metazoa; phylum Arthropoda; class Insecta; order Lepidoptera; family Erebidae; genus Laspeyria; species Laspeyria flexula. The sequence continues at coordinate 388,451 of LR989964.1, read as the reverse complement.
TATCGAATGATGTTGGTACGATACCGGCTTAATTAAAAATAATATCTATGTGTAGTGATGTGCTCGAGATGTATCGACAGTTGTTAGTTGTGAATACTTAGTCGACATCGGTCACGATTGTTGTAAAATCATGTCGTTCGTTTGCGGTTAGAAAGTGAAATAAACCCTTGCTTCGATATAAAATTAACTGTTGCACAAATTGCTAGATTACAACGAGTATAATGTTATTATAGCTTATTAGATTCAGTATCTACCTACAAAATGACTTCTTACCTTTTTTTATTAACTTCAAACACGAGTTTTATTATAAAACTTTTACGATCCGTAGCGAATATTAACTAAATAATATTACTTCCTTACATTTTAGTTTTGCATTTGGAGCTGTCAAATAAATCATTGCTCAAGTCATAAACGTACATTCAAATATAATGTAAGTTATAATTGTTTGGTCACACATTCGGAAGCAGTTTGCACTTTTTTAGCAGATTAAAGGTGCTAATTTATATTCGACAACAACATCTAGTTATTATAGCTGGCGGTACACACCATTTCCAGCTCTATAACTAAAGATATAACATCGATAATCTCGTGCATAAGTCTGTTAAAAACTTGTTGCTACGTCAAATGGTCCAATTTCTTACAAAGACCTCTCTATATTTTGTTTACTTCGAACGAAACGAATTTATTTTTATGTTTTCACATATAAACATAAAACCGTTCGCAAGTCCATAAAAATGAGAAAAACAAGGTACCAGTTTAGCGATTGCTTCACAATTTGAATTAACAATTAGTGGATACGAAGGATATACTTGTACCTACAAAATAAGATATCTCGTGACTTTAGATCTTTCTATTTATCTAAAGTCTAGATAGTAAAGAGCTTATAAGTGATAGCGCACGAATATAACAGCAATTTAATTTAGTTGATGCTGACGTAAGTAGATTCTGAACTGGTACTAACAGTTTAACTAGATTCAATCTTTCGAGCTTTGGGAGAGCATTCATCAGCATTTCGGTCCAATCCAGTAATACCAGTACATACGTAGATAGGTGAGACAGCATATAGAAAACTGTTCCGACTGGTCTTGTTACAAATTGTAGAAAAAACATGAGGATGGGGTTGCACCAATCTCTAGCTGAAACCGGTCTTGAACCGGTCTCGACCGGTTCTCACCGGTCTTATTAAAATATTGCTCGAGGTTTGCTTATTTTTACCTAGCTCAAATTTATGTTAATGTATGGAAACGATGTTCTGTTTTCTTTTTTTATTGTCATCTCTGGGATATGTAATGTTCTTTATTAGGTAGATACTAATGTATGCTTTTGTGAGTGTGTATTGGTATAAGTGTGTAGATGTGTGTGTGAGCACATAGGTAGGTGCAACAAGGTTTCTAATCAACTTAGGTTTTGGATAGGGTAGGGAAGTGAAACAATAAATTTCCATTTTGAAACTATGTATTTTTTTTTCTTCAATATTTCTACATTTTCTTTTTTTTACGGTCTATCAAATAAATATCAATTATAAACAATTGATACATTTATTATTATTGTTAGTTTTTGTATATGTTGCCATTTCAAGTTTTAGAAGTAAAATGTTTTTGTAGCTTTTTAAAATCGTTTTTATTATCGATGAAAGTGAACTCTAGTACTATGATATTGTGCGTTTAAAACACTGGACCCTACAAACATTTAGATTTCGTTTAAAAACGGTTAGTCTATTGATTTACATTTAATGTAGTAATTACACTGGATGAAGAAAATGCATTTTGCAATATTAAACATCTCGTCATTTATATGTACTGTTAGTACAAAAGTATCTCTTATCACCCACTGGACTATAGTAACGCAGCTTCGCGCGGCGATAGAAAATAATCTTACAAAAATTTCAATTTTATATTAACTTAAATAACTTAATACTTTTAATAACTATCAATAATATAACCTGAGATCTTTAGCCTGCGTCAAGCGAAACGCGGCGAGGGAGGCGACTCCGCCCCCCTCGCCCCGCCCCGCCCCGCAGCGTTATTGCCTCCCTACACTCACCACTCTATGATACACATCTCTAATATTTATAAATCTGCATTCATTGTTATTCACATTCATAAAAAGTAATATTTTTCTCGCATTTAAATTTTATACATTACAAAAGTAGTATCACAAACAAATGTACAAACTAGTACAATTACGAAAACGTACACATATCGGATCTCTACAGAGATCGCCTCTAATAAATACAGTTACGATACATGAAAATACCAACTCTACACAACTTCAGAATAGAATCGAACTCGAAACAAAAAATAATAGCTAAGACTACATCGTTCAGGGTATCAGTATCACACGCGCGGCGGCGGCTGAGATCATGGGGCGCACCGACGCCGCCGCGCCAATCACGCGGACAACCAGCACGACTCACAATCATTAAAATATCCAATAATAAAATACGAACAATGATTAACATAAGTAGGGCGGCGCGGGAGGCGGGCGCAGCGGTGGGCATGGTGGGCTTGGGCACAGGCCGACGGGCGGCCAGGAGCGAGAGTCGAGGATCACGGGCAGAGGTGGAGGTGCGAGATCGACGCTCGCCTCGCGCGCCGCCGCGCGCCGCGGCACCGGCGCAGCGACGTCGACATCCACGACGTCGACATTGACAACGTCGACATCGACAACGTGCGTGGCGCGTCACTAGCGACCGTGCCGCGGCGCGAGCGCGCCCGCGCAACTAAACCTGCGCTCTTCCGCGCGCTTATACTACAACTATACGTTACATATCACGCTGTGCTTTTTTTCTCTTATTAAAAATATATAATAATTAATATAATATATAATAATATGATATTTGTTAAAATAACGATACGTAGATATCGAGGAGGGCTGTCAGTCGGCTCGCTCGCATCACGCGCTAGTCACAGGCTTCTTCAATCTGCCTGGCTCCTGAACAATTTCTTCTTTTCTATCGTGAACTGGGGGCTAATGATGATGGTGCCGCCTCGCGTTAAGTTTCTGTAACAAAAGAGAAGGATCGTTAGTAGCGGTCGCTGTGGTCGCTGTTGCTAAGCTGACGCAACGCTCATGAATGGAACGTTCGGTTTATCGAAGCGCGATAACGGAGCTGAACTTACTTTAAGAATTGCGGCAACAGGCTGGTCCAGTTCGTGGCGTCGTGTTCAAGGTGTAGATGTATTTCATGTGTGGTTAACGTGTTGGGGTCTATTTTGAAAGCTGCTAGTCTTCTCCCCGCAACGTCGACTATGACGGCCGCGCCCCGGGACCCGCAAGGTTCACCCTCGGCTAGTGCGAGGGTTTGTCTGGAGGCCCGTGCGAGGAGTTCTGCAGGGACTAAAACTTCGGCCGTGGCCAATTCGCTGGCCCCCTTGGCCGCGCGTAGTTCTCTCTCGAGCCTCTGAGCCAGCGCCGCTTCCGTCGGCACCGGCACCGGCGCTTCTCGCCATGTAGGCCCATTCCATGCTAAAACAATAAGAGAAAACAGTTTAGTTTTATAATTCTTGAGTTTTTGATAAATAACTACCTAGGTATTACCTAAAAACTAAGAAGTGGCTCGAATATCAGCTGATTGTATTGGAAAGAACTGAAGTCAATGTCAACATGAATAAATCTAATGCAAATGTAAGTGTAGTAGTGCGCAACCAAGGGCGAGCGGTGCGGCGCAGCGAAACAGCTGACACGTCAGCTGTACTTGACGTTTGTGCCGGGGGCCGGGGGCCCGGCCGGCGCCGCTCTCTCGCCGGGTACTAGCAACTGTGCCGCTGATGTAACGCGCAAGTGGAACAGAGCTGCTCGTCATCAGCCGCGAGCCCGCTCGGGCGGCTGCGCGCGCCGCATAGCAACAATCGTGAGCCGGTGAGAAAGCCACTTCCCTCCTTCGCTTCCAATAGAAAGTCAACTCACCTTTTTCGCTATTGAATCCGACAAACTGATTCGTGACCGGCAGGATCTCCATGTTTTCCAAATTTTTACTTATATTGTACACTTTTAAAAAGACAAAAAAATTATAGCGTTCCGCTGCGGAACTTAATATTACTAGAAAAATATCACAAGTCTCTTTTGTACTGCGAATGCGCACTGAACAACCGGCTTGACACTACCGGCGACTAGTTATCGTGAAGAGATCGATGGGAAATTGATAAAACGTCCGAAGCTCACGACCGCATCAGATCTGATCTCGTAACCATAGGGCTTCGTCACTCGCCCAAGGCTCACTGTTCGACCCACCCAACCCTGTCGCTCTCTGTGACGGACTGGCGATATCGGGAAGCTCTAGCACTTTATATAGAAGGCCGCGGTCGGGGGTGCGGGGGGTCGCTCCGCGGGCGACAGAGGGGGTCCCGCCCGCCAGTTGCGCCGGGCCGCGGTCGACGCCGGTCGTCTCTGCGTCGCTCCGTACCGGCGTCCGGCTCGAGCCGGCCGGCTTCTTTGTTCGGCTCTCACCGGTGCCGCGGTGGGAAGCCTCGGGTTGACGGGTTACTTCTGTACTAAAGTGTTATTTCTACAACAAACGTGTGCTAGTTTTAAGTTTTTATGCTAGTTCATGTATATTTTACCTTTGTTTGTAATTCTGACCTTTCCAGAAATTTCTATAATATTGTAACCTAATTATTCTCTAATAATGGTCAGTAGATTTTACAAATTGTTTCTATCTAATAAGTCAGACTTGCTATGTGTTATGCATTGTAGGTTAAAGTTTTAGAAATATGTATAAGGTTTCCATTGTTCCTTACAGTGAATAGGTATCTGTGTATAACTAACTATATGGTATTTAATTGTAACCATTGTAATTAGGTAAGTAGTGTGGAATACTGATCTGCGGTATTATTACAGGTTTCAAATATTTTTCAAATGCTTATTTTTGTGACTACTTCATAACTTCTAAGTTGTTTAACTATCCATAAAATTTATTTATGAAAATAACTGACGATAAATTTGACATAATACAAGGTATCACATGGAAATATTTCAATCACTTATGATATTGATCAATCTCTTCATTAATGATCAAGTACTTAGTGAAGTCAAATTAACAAATTATGAATAATAGGGCCCAACGCTTTTTATTTGAGGTAATAAATATCATTTAATGAACCACTCAAATTTTTGAAAAATTCTGCTAAACTGTAAAGTCATAAAAAATAAATAAACATCACAATAAATAAAAACCAAAATTTAGAGAACAATAAAAATACTAAAGCCGTAAGAATAAAACATAATCTTAAAAGCTAAGACATAATTCATGAGATTAATCGCAATCTTCAAAACCTCAGACATTTGGCAACTTTGCAAAACGATATATGAATATCGTCAATCATCCCAACTTATAATGTTGCAAAACGTCTCGAAAAGCAAAAAAACAAACAAAAACAAAAGAATTTCTCAAACGAAAACAAAAAAATCAAACTTACTAAAATCAAGTAAAATATCTTTTCAAATGCATAAAAATAATCATCGGTGCGTTAAAACTAGGCAAATTATAAACAGGTTACTTCAATAACAAAACGGATAACGAAGATAATATACCTACAATTAACATATAGATATAAAAAGAATTAAAATATTGTAATGAACGCAAAGGCTGATGCGTTCGAGTCGATCATGGAATCACAAAAAACCGGTTCTTATAAGTTACAAATGTAAATGAAAATTTAAGAGATGCCTTGAATTTTAATACATCGACAATCAGTTTGCATCCAGTAGAGTAAAAAGTGGCCTACGTGATAATCCGATCACCACTAGACAATAGAACGGTATTATTTAAAAGCCGGCTAATAAAATACAATAAAAAGGATAAGAACTACATTACAAATAGAAAATAGATTCCGAACTCGTCACAAAAGAACCAATGAAACTGTTTACGGACATTCCATAAACGACTGCAACATAATCAATGTTTATGTTATTTAACTACGATAATTGTAAAAATAACAATCATACAGTCTGATGTAAAGTTGCGTCAGCCAAACGCTAACCTGTAATTTCTCTTGCAAAAAAGGTTCGTACAAAAAATCACCCCTCGAGCAAGATTACCGTTTCAAATTGATAAAAAGATTTCAAGTCTTTTCTCGAAAATGGTTCCATCAAATTCACTTTGTCTGATAAAAAGTTCATCTGCATGTAATTGAAGTTTATAAACGCAAAACATCAATATTGAATTATGAAAGTAATGTTTAATGTAAATAGAGATTGATTTCTTTATCGTCTGTCTTATCGCTTAACGAACGCTTTGCATAAATGGCAAACATTTTTTTACAATCTTACCGGTTTCAATCGATTTCTATCATAGCAACGCCGAGAAAAGTTGGTAAAAGAAAAAAAATAACATGATTAAAAAGTAGCGATACAAGTGAAGAAAACAACGATTTCGAATGTAATAACTGGAGAGGCACAAAAACAATTCGACAAAAAGAAATGGAGAAAAAATTGGCCGTGTTGCCAAGCAGTGCCGGCCGGCGAGTCGGCCTTGGACGGACATGAGTCACGACTGACAAGCGAGCCGAATCGCTCATACCACTAACTCGCTCATGTTCGTGACTATAACTCAATGCTTCTAACGTTAAATGCCAATTCATATCTAATCAAAGTTCACGGGTCGATTTAGATCTGTTTATATTTGTAAGAACTGGTTATGCTACCTCACTTTACTGCAACTCCTTTTGTTTCCAACTGATTTGATCATTCAAGTCGATATCTACACTTTCAGTACCCAGTTCCTATAAAACAATTGTATTATCTCTCCTAAGTATCATTATCACGAAAGTCAATAAAGTCACGATTGTAGATATTTCTTCCGCATATAATTTATCTTTACACTAACAATACATATTATTATGTAGGTACTAACTAAAGTAAAGTAATGATAAAATAAACAGTTTGTTCGGTAACTTATCTTTGCTTTATGTTTATTAGTGATGTAATTATTTAAATAAACGTCATGATAATTCACAAAGTGTTGCATTCTGTATCGATTTAATGAATCAGAATATTTGAAAAGTATAAGTTTTTGTCATAAGTAAAAGAAAGATAAAACCTTAGAAAAAAATATGAGGGGAAAATTCTATGTTAAAAGGAAGATTAAATAAAACCCAACGGAAATTAAAAGGCAGACCAACCTGTCGTGCGATTCCCGTTCCACACAATACATCCCTTATTCCCTTCTTATTCTTACAATCCCTTTAACAAAGGGACAAAGGGACCTAGCAACCGTACGCGTGTATCTTAAACATGTTTCTACCTGTTCGCACTAGTTTATACCAGTGCTTTTTGTATATTCTTGAATACTATTCAATCAATTTTTGAATATAAATGGGAATGATTAATTTTAGTTTATTGATACTTACAAAATTGTAATCTTTAAGCTGTTGTTTAATTTAAATAAAGTCAAGTAAGGAATGCATTAGTTAGAATTGTAAATGAATGGGATTAACAATAAAGTGTTCTTTATACCAATAATATTCTTTGTATTGTAACTATCGCAAACATTGGTCCAACGTTTGTATAACTCTGACTCGTTCATTTAACACAGTTTGTAAATAAAATGCTTTATATCAGCACCTTTTTCATTTGGCAGAGTTTCAGTGATTTATACGGCCAATATTTGCTGTAATTAGTATTCCACGCTCGTGCATACTTCATGCCAAGTTTAGGCAACGATTCATTAGCAATTTTAATATATCTCTGTTTATGTTACTCGTGTGCACATGTCTACCTATTGTATTATATCTACCTTTACATTTGTTTTGTACTGTAAAGTGGCCTTGGACGCTTTTAAATTTATCTAAGCACCAATATTGTCTCATTATGATAAGTATCGCGCAACTCAACTGCCATTATTGTTTATTTACATTTTGTGAATTATTCTTTGTGTGCGCACATTTAGTTAAGAATTTAGTTTTTTTGTGTGATTGCTCAACAATTTTATTGTTCAATTTAAAATACATAACTATGTTTGTATAAAATGAAAAACAATAAACACTTAAGAAAAAAATGTTGTATTTTATTTGTTCAATTATAATATCACGAAACCGAGCGAAGAGAACAATGCGTTTATAAGACAACAATGTCTCTTTTATCAAAGTTTATAATTAAATCTTGCCTTAGTAAGTTAAACAAGAAGGCTTACACTGATTAAATTAGCACTTTGAATCTTTTCACAGTACAGTTCAAATTTATATTATGTACTTACTCCTTTGTCATCGAAGAATATCTCAAATTTATGAACAACACAGAACATTCAATTAGAACTTGGAACAAGAACTGCTTAAACTTAATCCAAGTAATAAATAAATATATAATACATAGTTAAAGATAAACATACATTCATATCGACGATAACTTATAATTTAAACTGATCGTAAATTATACTTAGTCATTTATACAATGCACAAGTAATTGCTAAGTGACTACAGAATTGACACGATGACAAGCATAGTAAAGGTCAGAGTGATTACTTCATTGTTTCATTTCAAATAAACCATAAACTCCTTAGCTTGGAAATATACTAAGCCCTTACCACTGAATTAACAATCCCCAATCTTAACCGAACAACACGAAGATTCAATGGTAAGTAGATTTAAATTGGCCAAAGGCCTAGTAAGTATAATAATCGAAGATTTTGAGAATATCAGGGCCATTGTGGATAAAACCAGCATATAATGATGGAGGAAGCAGAGTCAGTAACCAACAGAGGATTGCAAAATGATGACAGTAAGATCAGTAGCTCAAAGATAATTTATCCAAGATGTATATCAAAATTTAGAGATCAACTCACGTTTTTTTCTACACGAAATAGACGTGATTAAATACAAAGATAATATAAAATATAGGTTATCTGCTGAAGTTTATCTGAGGTCATTAAGTCTCTCCGTGACACAGTATTTGGCAATTTAGATATAACAAATGGCCGATAATGATGAGTTTAGATAATACTCCGTGGAGTAGACCAGAGCCTTAATAGCTCGCATTGATTTCCATTTTGTTTCTAAACTTTTGTTTGGAAGCATAAAGTTTTAGATCAATAGCATCGTTGGCGTTGAACACAAGCTCACAAACAGTCCAATTGTTTGCAATTTATTGCATAAGTAGGTATTCTTAAAATAAATTTTAACCGAATTTAGAAAAGCGAGCGACGGTGATATATCACATTGTATCATTTTTTACCCGACTGTCAGGACGGGTATTGTTTTGTATAGAAGCTCGTCCAACGTACATGCTCAATTATATTGATTAAAACCATGATTTCATTAAAGTGGTCTATTTACACGTTACGTCGTTTTTCATGTAAAAATAATATCGGAATAAACCAAAACTGTGTGGAGCCACGCCCAACTCGCCTCTCCGTTGACAACAAAGAAACATGACTGTGTCAACATAAGCCTTGTGTCACTAAATTGTTTATTCAATTGAACTCTTTATTTTTTGTACCCATCCATGACCCTGATACATTAAAAATATGATGTTTGTTTTGTTAAATATATTAACTTTATACTGTTTTATTAAGTTTTCAATAATTTTATTTTTCTGTCAAGGAATTAAATATAACTTAAAAACATACACAGTTAACCTATTAAAAGAAAAAAGAACCAGACACTCTATTTACAGGGAATTCCTATAAATAGAATATCTGATTAAGATCAGATTCCTGAGGAAACGTACCCAAAATGCTAGCCACATTACCGCGTTGGATAGCAAGGCTAATGCGTTGCCCCAGGTAGAGGCCAGCCCTTGGATCATGTGATACCTCAGAAACACGCTTACAAATTTCACGATAAAATTTGTGAGCGTTTGGCCCCCAAGGTCCAAGAGTTTCAACCCCAAAAGGCTCAAAAATGTAAGTCTCACCAAGACTAATTCAATAATTAATTAGGAATTAATAATTTCTTGCCCTGTTTATATATTTAAGACTGTAAATATGGGTTATTGGACAAATTGTCCGTAAATGATGTATCTGGCGAAAATTCGCCACAATTCTAACAGCAAAACATTAATAGAAATAACACTGTATTATATTACTTAAGTAACACCCGTAAAATATTATATTATTTGTTAAAACAAAAATAGCTATTGACGTCATCGGCTTTGTCAAATATGATTATGATACCATTACACACTTACTAAGAATAGAAAAGTAAGTGAAAAACATTTTTAAATGAGTACCTGGTGTCTGTTTTTAGAGTATATTTGCATAATAAATTTCTTTTTGTGAATGAAATAATATTATTGTGGGTAGGTCTAATTATAACCATTTTAAATTTGTTCATTTCTGAGTTATATTTATAAAAATTAAGACTTATTTTATTTTTAAAGTATAATTCTTGAAATGGAAAGCAATCAGCGAACAATTTTCGTTGAATACCAGCAACTAGAAAGTTAGGAATGAGTTTTTGAAACGACTTCGCTCGGAAGGGCTGAAGATTGGCACAGAAGCGATTATATCGCCAATAACCAACCCCTCAACCCTTTGAATGAGTCGTAAAACTGTTCACCATTATTGATTCGTTTATTTTCAAATGTTTAGGGCTGAATGTTTTAGAACCAATTCGTTTATATAGGTGGTGGAAACAGCTGGCTTGTGTTTCCACGAAGCATTTAATGTCATTATTTGTGTTCACCCTTACTCTGTTTCCATACTTGGCTATTCTTTTTGTTTAATCTATGCCATGATGTTGTTCACCCATTCTCAGAAATTCTCAGAAAATGTGATAGGTTATCTAACTATCATTTATAGCCGACTAGATTCCGTCGGTGTTGTATGTCGGTAAAAAGTACCTTATGTGCTATTGTAGACTATAATCTATCAGTGAGCAAAATTGCATACAGATCCTCATAGCCGTTTTGGCGTGATTGAGCTGTTACTCCGTGTTGTTAATCACGCCAGAATGGCATCCATCCGCACATGTGTTATATCTATCGCATTTAAAATATTAGTAGAATTCAATATTATCTGTGGTCCCTGCATTGTACAAATACGTAATGCATCTTAGTTATCTTTAATAAAGGTAAACCATCTTTGCTCCTACTGAATAAATATAAATACATTTTTAATGCCTAAGGTATGCTCAAAAGTGAAAAAAAAATTCATACCTATTTAACTAGTATTTTATTATTAAAAAGGCAAATACTTTTCTATGAACTCTGATAGCAATTTGAAACAAAATTGATTCTAGAATCGAATTATTCCACCAAATAAGAAGGTAATCGTTCACTAGACTCATACGAGAAGGGTAACGCGGACGGTTGATAAGGGGCGAATATTTCGTTACATAACTACATAATACTCATGGCGGATCTATTTAAAATAACAAAAGATAAAGATAAAGATATTTATTCGCCAAGAACATGGTACAGTGGTTGTTAGTTGTGTGACTTAAAATCCAACATATTCACCTTTTTAAGGCATACGAATTTTACAAGAAGTTCAATTAGTAACTAAATATATAATAACTAAACTTACATCTATGCATTTATTAATATATATTTACACGAAACACCTATAAAGTTTTACAATCAAAATATTCTTTTAAGTTGTAAAATCATTTTTCAATCAGCCAAGACTTCTGTCTTGACTTCAATAAAGATGGCGGTAACTCTCGGATCTTTTTTGGAATCTTATTGAATATTTTAATTGTCATAACATAACTATTTTTATAATGAAGAGTGCTTTTACATAGCTCAGATCTTAACTTAGTTGGATCTCTTTTAACAAATTTGGTATCATCCTTAACTTTACGGTAAACTTGGGAGTTATTAATAACAAATATACCAACTTCAACAATATACATGCACACTAGAGTTAAGATATTTTACTGTCTAAATATGGGTCTACAGCTTGTTAAGGGTGATACACCCATGATGGCTCTAATACATTTTTTTTGTACTATGAAGGCTCTTTCGACATGTACAGAGTTGCCCCATAGGAGTATACCATACCGCAAAACCGATCCTACATAGCCATGATAAAATAATATGAATATAATACATTTACACAACAAATACTATTAATCGTTCACAGTAGTAGCACAAGACAATGATCGCCTGGTAACTCGACTCGGCGGTACTTACCAAAGTGATTTTCACTTTATGTAATAGTGAAACGATAACATCTGCTAACTGTGAAGAAAAACATTGTTAGGAAACTCACAAGTTTGATTTAACAGTTAAACTTAAATACGTGTATCATCTGACAGACGGATACTACATACTAATCTAAGCTAAGACGGCGGTCGTGTCAAATTAAAAGAAATCTGAGTGAAATCCTTTTCTAAGACTTGGTTTGAAATTGGTTTCTAAGACTTAACCAACCATCAAGTGCCTGCTGTGCTAGGCTTAAAGGAACTACTCCTCACTAATATTTTTAACATTATAAACTAACTGTTCCCCGACTCAACCCACTACTTAACTCCTATTGGTCGAAGCATGATGTTATAAAACCGATTCTTTTACTGTTGAATAGGTTAATAAGTGGGCTATCCAACAATTTTTTTTTTTTTCGTTTCGAACTAGTTGGTTCCTGCGTTCAATCAAACGAACTATAGATCGTTTTTTTTTTTAGATGACGTGGTCACCTAATGTTAAGTGGTTACTGCCGTCCATAGACATGGCTGTGTTCTTTCATTCATAGCATTGATTGCGAAGAAAACATAACCAAGCCGCTGTCTACAGAAAAGGAACATGGCAATAAGAAGGAAAATAAAGGGGACTGGGAGGAGGAATTGGGATTTATTTCATTTCAGAGTATCACTTCTTTTGTAACCACTTTATCAATCCTTATGAAGTTTTACCTAAAGATAGTGTAAACCTGGAGAAGAAGTAGGCTTTTTACATTCAGACGCAGCGAAACCGCGGGCGAGACCTAGTTTTATATAACATTAATCATAAGCATAGGTATTTACGTAATAACTGCGCCACCATCATTGAAATCCAAACACAATGTTCGCCGACACATCCGTTATATCCACAAATCACAAAATCAATAGCCAACAGGGACACTTATTTGACTAACACAGATTTAAAACCAGCGGAAGCCGAAGGGGTGGTCAAATCCAGAGACCACACATCATGTCCCCCCCCCCATTTCTAAAAAACAACCCTCTCAAACATCCCCTAGGGGTATAAAATTACTAACATTTACAGAAGTTATTTCATGATTTACGGCTCATATTATATCCTTGGTCATTACTGTATTGGAGTTAAGCGATTTATAATTATAGTTGTGTTGTGTTTCAGTTTATATTCGTGATGTATGATGTGTGTGTTACGTGAAAGATACAATGCTAAGAATATGGCAATATTTATAGTTTCTAGATAATGACTTATTAAGTATGCTTGCTCGTCTTTCAGACGTACTTAGTATAATTTGAAAATATATTTTTATTTTCATATATCATTTTTTGCACTATTCGATTCGGTCTTTTAAATAAGAAGTCTCTTCATCGCTGATTATCTTTAAATAAAAGCACATACGAGTATGTGTAGTTAAACTGCTGGAATTCTGGCTATGGGACTGGAAAGTTGCCTAAGTATGACCATCATCAGATAAATAGTACCTAAGTCCGTGTAGTGACGGATTAAGAATACATAATGTCACTACCCCATTTTAACCTGTGAGTGTCGTAAAAGGCGTCTAAGGAATTAACTATAAGCACAAAATAGCGCTGCAAGAAAAGGAAAATTCAAAACAAACCCTATACCAACCTGTCTGGCCAGCGTGGTATAGTAGACTAATTTCCCTCCATTGTCTTTAGAGTAGATCCGTGCCTAGGAGTGGAAAGTTTAGGGTTATAATGATGAAGTAAGTATAAAGTAAATAGTATATAGATGATCGCTTTGGACGTATTGGTGCCTTTAATGAAAAGCTTTTCAATTATATTAATGGCATTGCCCTTATAGTTTAATTGGTTTGCCCTTTGCAATATTCTGTCACATTTTTAGACAATTATGAGAAATGTTAAAAATAATATTTCTAAGCTAGTCTTCAGATTCATTTAATATTAATAATTGTAATAGGCACCTTGAAATGAATAGACTCCGAAATAATAAGTAAATAGCTACGAAATAAGTTATTTATCAATAATAAACTCTGCTAAAGAATTGACCGATGAAAAAATTTAAAGTATATTTTGTTAATAATTGTTAAAGCGTCGTTTTTCAATAACTTGTAACAGAGGTAACAAAAAAACAGCAGCATTTAAAACGGTACGGATCAAAATCGTCCGCGATTCGAACCGTAGTCACGCACGAGTGACGAACAAAAAAACATAAACATAGTTGACAATAGATCGTGGCTACTGTTGCTAACGGCCCCCTACTACTCGACCGGTTGGCGATCGTTCCACAACGCACAGTGGTAGTGGTAGGGGTAAACGTGTATCCAAAATTATATTATTGATTTGCGAATTCAATGCACGAGCCTAACTACCTTAACCATTTCGAATTTGTATCTTATTTTAAGTTGAATATGATTTATTTTTGCGTACCCTTTTAGTTTATTTGTAACAAAGCAAGTGTTTTAATTTTGAATTGTATTTAGTTAGCAGAAGGTTTTTAATCGAATGACAGCTTTTATATCAGAATATTAATAAGGAGATGATGATGTTTGGAGTTTTTGGATAAAGGTTAGTTCACACCTTTTGTCGTGAACGTGACCATGATCGATGACTCGAAGGTGTGTTACCACCTTTAGTTGACAGATGTTTGTACACCTACATAATACATATACAATTATTATTTGTTAAATAACGGAAACCGTTTTCAATAATGAGTCACTGCCATTCTTTCATCATGTCTTTTAGCCTGTTTAGTCGAAAACCGGACATGATCCAAAATGTCCCAATTTAAATGCTAAGAAAATTTTGGCTATTTATTTTATACTTACACAACTGTCGTACGACAGTTGTGTTTAAAAACTGCTGATCCAATTTTGATCGAGTTTTAGTATGGCAAATACCATATTCATATCGAACAGCGAAAGAAGAATTATAACTATTACTTTATTTATTTATATTATTATTATGATTGCGAACCTCGAGTATAATATGCATTTTAATATGACGTCACAAAAAGAAGGTAGCTCATCTAATTGTTTGTCATGTGGTTGCTATGCAGATAAAATAATGGTTTGTCTCATTATGTGTACATAAAGCCACACATAATGGTTTATGACAAAAGTGCTACTATTGTGCTTTGTTCTATTGTTACGGGTAATCTCAGAAACAACTCGACCGATTCACGTACTGTTTTGAGCTTTGGTGTGTTTCTATCGATTTATTTTGAGAAGTATGTGGAATATTTTTTGATAAATTATATTTTGATTTAAACATTCTAGCTTCTTACTTCTTTTATTAAGTTATATTTTTTGGAATAATAACAATATAAGTAATATACATAGATTTTTTTCCCGTAAATTGTGCAATATTTAAATATCCTGATCCCATAATCCCAACCCGTGACTTCACTATAGCAATTATTTAAATATTCAAACCAATCTGGTTGGAAACGTTGCGTGAAAAAAATAACAGGCATCTGTCCCCAGTCTCCCCTCAATCAGCAACGGGGAGGGTGGGGTGAAATGGGGTACGACACAAAATATTAAATCGGCTGAGCGTTTAGTATTACGTTTGGACTTTCAATTTGCAACTTCTAAATTGCTTTCAGACTTTGTTAGGTGTAGAATATCGTTGAAAATAGATACCATCCAAATATTACATTAATTGAATATTATTTTAGATTACAATGGAATCAATTTACCTTCGAGCTTTCCAAATAGAAATTGTCTAAATTTTGGGTAAAGTGTATAAACTGCTTCTGAAGTCTTGTCTGATCGCAGCTTATCTGTTTTTGACTTGCCTTATTAATGAGTGGAGGAATCAATTTATGATGTATATGACCACGGCTGTATGATTTCAGAAACAAATTACATTTGAATTTTAACTTATGTTTTGTATTGGTGTTCTATGTGATGGTATATGAACATGGTCTACATTGCCTATGGATCGAAGAGTCTGGATGTCAAGGGAGGAAGCCTTTTTCCAGCAATCCGAAAACGCAGGCTTACTGTAACTAGGCCATTGTTTAGCTATTTCATATCCTCTTTTATCTGGCATGGCTACGGATCTAACAATAACAAAAAGTAAAGGCACATTTCATTCAACTTTGCCCTTAGCGACGATCAATGTGAACTGACGCAAATGTTATATGTACATATGTCTATTACCATTTGCGCTGTCCATTGAAAGGGCAACGGTCAATAAATAGGTAAGTACTTTTATGGGCCATTATCATGATTTAATAGTATCCAATGATTATTACTGCTTGAATGGGATCGGCAATTTTAACTTATTATGGTTATATTCATACAATTTTTTGGTATAATTTTGTATCATGTTTTTTACTATAATTTGGATATTAGGTATGATATTTAAATTGTAGCTGTTTTTTGTTATTTTAAAATAATATCACATCGTTTTTATGGCATAGGATTAGTACCTAGTAGGTACGTTTCGTGTTTATGTTCAATTTAAGCTACTAAATGACAAGCGTAAAGATTTGACACAGCTGATACTTTAGTGACTATATCAGTTGTTATGTGAATAACCCAATCATATAACAGCTTCAACAAAGAAAGGGTCTTTCAGCAATGTACAATTTGACCTCAATTTGTACATCGTGTCCCCACCCCAAACAACAAAGTATTTCTCGTAGCAACAACAAAGTAGGCAGTACATCTAAAGCGGCATTAATCCAGTAATTTTCCTAACTCAACGAAGCATTAAGCATCATTAACTACGCACGGTACGTAAGCAGTTATTATACCGTTGCCAAGGATAGTTGGCAAGGTCACTCGCCGACAACTGACTGTGTCACCCTAGGGTAGCAGCTGAACTTTTTAATAGGTAATTTTTTTTTTCAAGACCACGCCCACATTAGGCGACATGCCCTTTGTCGCGTAGGACAAAAACAAACACACAATTAACGGACACAAAGTACATCCAGACTCAAAACAAATATCTAGGAATCACACAAATATTTATCTCGTGTGGGAATCGAACCCAAGTCACTCGGTACGGCGATGATAGTGGCGAGGCGAGCACCTTAACCGCTACGTGAGGGGGACAGTCGATCGATCGAATAAAATGTTTTATTATTAACTATGTGCTATATCCATCAACATTGCTGCGAGATATGATCGCTTGATTGCTTTTATTGATAAAAAAATAAGTATTTATACCAACATTTATACTCAAACACTTTAGAATTCTTCAATTAGTTTTATTTTACTAAATATATTTCAGGAATTGCGTCTCGAGTCGAATGTTTTTATCCCATTTGACTCCCCCAGGAGTTGATAGCGAATCTCTGGCTTGGTGAACCTTCTAAGATAAGTAAGTCAGTGTCGTATCTCATTTAGGCTGCCTTCTGTCGGTCTATCAGTCACAAAGCCGCCCGACTTTTTGATAATTGTAAAAAAATCACAATTGTTTCTTCATCAATGATTTGGAAGGGCAGCCGTTGTAAAGTTCCCAATTTCATTGTTACTTTTATAAACGATTTGTTATTTTTGTGCCTTGAAAGAATCCAAGTTTGACTTTTATTATCTGCAATAATATTCAATGCAAAAGTTTTAAAAATACCTTGCCTGCTATTAAATTTTTTAACAGATTGTTTTTTCTAAAGATTCATTCTATCGAATTTTTATAGGTAATTTGACTGAGAGATAATCAACAGCAAAAAAAGTTATTAAATAAAGATGAGTCATAAGAAAAACATTAAGACAATTATTTTCTTTTAATCATGGAACACAAATAAACTCCAACCAATTAGCTTTCTTTATTAACGAACGTATCAACTACTGAAGGATAATGGATATTTGATATCAAATAAAGCCATGGGCGGAAATTAGCCCAATAATTACGTACAGCGGTTGCTAGGCAGAATGATTGGGCTAACGGCATGACTCCAAAATCGATTTAAGTTTCCAATTATAGTTGCAGGAAATGTTTTTTATTGATCATTTAGTAATTCTATAGATAGATATGATGATTCGAGAGTCACGTAACGGCTCTTAATGATACCTAATCATTCAGTTTTAAGTGATAGCAACATTAAAATGAATATAAAAGTGTTGGCTTTACGTCTTTATAAAAATCAATTAATTATTAGGTACAATTTAACTATTGCCAGTTGCCAATTAGTGGCTAAATGGACATAGATGCCAATTATATATACAATGGCAAGTTTTATGTGGTAGTCTGTATTAATTCGTCCAAAAAACCGACGGATCTCTGGAGAGGAAGTCCCACCCTCACACCCACGACTGTAACTCCTGTAAGTCGTGATTCATCATCATCATCATATCAGCCCAACGACGTCCACTGCTGAACATAGGCCTCACCTAATTTACGCCACTGCGGACGGTCCTGTGCCGCCTGCAACCAACGGCCGCCCGCCACCCTGACCAGGTCGTCGGTCCATCTGGTGAGGGGCCGTCCCACGCTGCGCCTTCCAATACGTGGCCGCCACTCGAGAACCTATTTCCCCCATCGGCCATCAGTTCTACGAGCTATGTGCCCTGCCCACTGCCACTTTAGCGATGCGATTCGGTGAGCTATGTCGACAACATTAGTTCTCCTGCGGATCTCCTCATTTCTGATTCGATCACGCAGGGAAACTCCGAGCATAGCTCTTTCCATGGCTCGCTGGGCGACAGTAAGCTTTCTAATAAGGCCAATAGTTAGCGGCCACGTCTCAGTTCCGTAAGTCGTGATTAAGACTTGCTAACACCGAGTTTTGACATACGGAAGTCCCAGGGAATGTCTAACCCACTGTCTTGAAACTCTCAACGAAGTAAATGGAGAAGTGGGAAAGAATTTAAAAGAAGCAAAGGAAGTTAAGAATGAGGGGAACATCCAGATGCAAAGATAACGTGACCGTGTTGTTATGTAATGTAATTATACTGAAAAACAATAATATTGTAGAACATAATCTTGTTTGTTAACACGATATGACGGTGAGAGATATGAGTGACGTCATAGCTGTATCGATGACGATACAATTAAGGTCAAGTGATCGATGTAATAACATCGCTTTATTTGCTGCTTACCTACAGGTCGCGGCCGTGTCAGCGTAATAACAAATATCATGACTAGTTTTGGTATTTGCTTTTCTGGACTTGGTAGTACTAGTAGTACCTCGCTGGCTTGCTTGCTTGCTTCTCCCACTCCCTATACTTTCCCCCTATTTTTCTGCAGGCAGCGGCTTGTGTTACATTTTCTTCGCAATCAAAGTTAAAAGGACACGACCGTGTTACATGGTCCACCACTTACGATTGGGTGCGGTAGGTAAAAAAAATGTCTATAAATTTAAAAAGTTTTTGGAGAAACCTATTAATTGTATTTTATTCTACCTCATTAGTATTTTTATATATTCTCTCATAATAAACTAAACAGGTTTGCTAAGTTATTTCAAGGTACCAATATTTTTATCTTAGTGTTAGATCGCGACTTGTCAGTCATACGATTGTAGCTGTTTGGGCTTAATTTCAATTAATTAATTAAGTATTATGATATCGACATATTATTACGTCTACGAATTTCAAACAATTACTTACGTTAAAATACCATTATGGTCTTATCCAACTTCAGACATAAAATAAGATTAGGAATACTTTCAACTTTATCAAGTATAAAATAAAACTTTATGCTTTTTGATGAAAGTCATCTGCATAAATAATATTTCTTAATAGGTTATAGAAATATTTGAGCACTATAATGTTGAAACTATTTAGAGACCTACATACTATTCATTTCTTAACTTCATTATTTCCTTAATTGTCTTCATAATTTCGTGAAATAACTTGCCTTTTAAGCAATGAACATTACTTGAATAAAATACCCTGCTTACTAAATTACTTTCAAATTCAATTTTAGGTTGTACTTGCTTCTGTACTGAGGATCATTTAATTTTGGATGTATCTCACATAACTGACATGAATAGCTCTACCACCACCTGTAGCCACCAATTTAATAAAATGCATGGTTTTTAACGTGTTCATAATTATAATTGAAACATTAGTTTATCTCTATATAGAGGTACTTTGTCAACTTCAAGACTTCTGGCCGAAGCTAAATTTGATGACACCTTTTTTTTGGCTTTGAAATAAAAAGATTTGACTTTGATTTGACTTTGAAAGAAGGCCGTCATGTATATACCTAAAAATTACACAAGATTAGACTTAATTTTTATGACTGAGCAAACATTATATATACCAATAAAGGTATGAGTGTCACGTTAACAAAAAACTTAATCAAGGTGTATTTTACATTAATGGAAACCGGCAGTGACTTATTAGCCTTTAAGATGTCCGTAGCATAAGACAACAAAGTCTTCCCACACGCCACCACTTGTATAATTAACGGACCATAGCGTTGGTTGTACACTAAAATACGTACAAATACATCTACTGACGGGAGGAGCATGGGCCATAAGAAAAAAGCGATGCATATTTCATGATAGCGCACTAGTAATAATTTATTACTTATTCTATTTTATTTTCAGAGATTTGAGATAAGCCTTTGAGAACGCTAATTATGTCTTTGCTAAGAAAAATCTTAGCAGAAGTTAAGAGTGCTGCAGGGACTAAGTCTGGGTCTGGTTCTTTAGAAAAACTTTTATTGCAAAAAGAGATATGTGCTGTGTGTCATTTAACAGAATTAATCTTATTGTTGCGTGTGAATGTACAGTTTTCTAAAAATTAAAAATCGCTTTCTCTGTCATCTAAATCGCTTTTTCTTAATACTTAAACTAAATACATATTGCTACTGTTTGAGCAGAACACAATTTTTACAGCTACGTCATCTTGTTCAATTTACGTATCGTCTAAATGACCGCTGTTGTACGTACTTGTGTGGGCGGTGTTGTACCACTGCCTATTGTACTGTTTTGTATAGACACGTTGTATTTGAAACCAGAAAAATATGATTTCGTCAAAAATAGAAACTTAATAGCATTCAGCACTCAACATAGCGTAAATAATTAGAGTGGTTCTTATGTTAAAGTTATTCGTGATTCAAAATTATAAAACCATGATGAACATAATAAGATTAAAGCATAAGATACACAACTAAATATAGTTACTTATTTTTGTAAAATATTGCTTAAACCTTATGATAAATTCAAATACCGCTCAGTTACTATTACTAAGCGGTGTTGAACGGTGGTTGAACGCAAACTTTTAGTGTTGGATAGCCCAATTATATAGAGGAAGGCTATTTAACATCATACTACAATCAATAGGAGCTGAGTAATGGTCTAAAAAAGATAGACAGGGGTGAAGCCCCGGGTAACAGCTAGTTTATTCATAAAACTCAAACCGCAACGATATAGGTTATTCAAGAGGAGGTATTTAAGTAAATCTCATGTAAACAAAAACTAAATTCCACACAGAAAGACAAAACTATTATAATGAGGATATTATTATAAACACTAAAAAGCCTTGTTTTAAATATGAAGAATTGAGACGATATCTTCAATCATAATTTATTAGGTCATTCGTATATCCCTGACCTTATTACTTCAGAAATAGGAAGTCTATCTGATTATTGTTTTATTAAATCGAATAAAATTCGGAGTTAAACAAATATATAGGCGTTACAGCTTGACTCAAATGCAATTCCTCGAATACATTGCAATAATGAATATAATAGCCAATAGCAGCAGCAATACTGCAGCAGACAGACAAATAACACCGCTGGGTACTTTAATATTGCTAACCAAGTTAGCTTGCTTTGCCACCATTTCAAAACCTGATGTCGATGGCAGTACTTATAACACACAAAGTACGTCACATCCATCTTCGTAATGAGCATATTAGTAGAACAGCTTGCTAGCTTAATTTTCCTGTGGAGTATTTTGTTACTGTAGACAATGTGCTGTAGTCCATACAAGAACTGGTCTCGTCGTGATAGTGTAATACCAGTGTACAACCTAGCTGCTGCCTTATTTAAAGATAAGTGATTCCATGTCACAAGAAAATAAAAAAGAAACATGTGACCTAATATTTGTAACATTAATTTTTGGTATTCTTTCTAGATTCCTTCATACTTTTCGCCGGACTGAGACAAAGGGTATACAATATACAAGCAATTTAATAAATTGCATTTTCCAATTACCTCTTTAGTGAGCACCCTCAACAACACTTAAATGTAAAATACATGCAGTTATATAAATCATGTGCACAGCATGTAGCGAGCATGACGGCAACGCGTCGAGGTGCGCCTGCGCAACGTGACAATCGCTTAGCAACAGAACGTTGCGTCATGCTGGCGTCTTTGTCTTGATTGGAGTGCATACGTGACAAAACGAAGATGAAATGCACAGCCCTAAATGGGTAATATGTGTAATATATAATGACAGTAATCATTATGTATTTTAAACAAGAAAGAAGATCTTTTCGTTGTCAGCAATAATTTGAAGCAAAAATAAGTAGCTTGGTAATGGTGGAGGTTCAGAACTGTCGTGAGAGTCATGCTTCTGGGCCAGGATTTCGAAAATAATAAATGTTGATTGTCATTATTGTAGTTGAACGAAGAGGTTACTTACTGCTGATTGGAAACCTATAAAGACAAATGTAAATGATTATCTTCCACCGTTAGTTGAACTACAATCATGCATGAACTTTCCTTAATTTGAGAGGTGACTGATAGAACTTTCTGGTTCAAAATACCAATAATTTTGCGGCGAATGATTATTGTGATTCCAACTACAATACTAGTAACGAAGGCTTGCTCAGTAACACGTAGGTAATTGGCAAACGAAACTTAAATCAACAAATACTTCCATATCAACCCGCTGAACAAACATCCGTCATAGGAGATTGTGGCCTGAAATTCTTACGCAATTTTTCATAAGCCATTATAACGTGATATTAAACAATAAACCATTGAAGTCAATGTTTATTATTTTAATAAGAAGTTATTTTTATATTATAACTTAAAATAGGTTCGGTATGTAATGTGAGTATTTGTATAAATAACTGCTCTTATAATAATGGCGTTTATTTGAAGCAAAATATAATAGAAATATGTTTGTAGCAGAGCTGTGTACACTTGCGTGAAATTTGTTGATTCAGCAAACTGCACACCTAAAATGATCTTATTAAGAGAAACTAAACTCAATTGAGACCTTCCAGAAATAAATATTATGGAGACCTAAGAATTACAGTTGATAATTTTAATAGCTGGCAATATAAACCAAATAATTTCCCACTTCTGGGTGAGGGTCTACTGCCGAGAGATTTGAGGTCCACACTGGCTCAATAAGTAGATCAGATTAAAGTTTCTTATAGATTTGCTCCTAAGATCTGAGAGACTCAAGGAGGTGAACTGAAAAATATAATAACAATATTTTACCACATTCACACAGCGCCATCTAGTCCCAAATTAAGCAATTATATTTGCTTGTGTTATGGGTACTAAACAACTGATATACTACATACATATTATATGTAGATAAATTATACCCAGACACAGAATTTGTCAGATTTGTCCTGGGTGGGGATCGAACCCACGACCTTCGACTTAGCAGGCATGGTCACTAACCACTAGACCAACATGCCATCCATAAAAAATCATAAACTTAAATCATAAAAAAAATACTACAATAAAGTATTTAGAGTGGCAGTAAATTTCTTTTGTAGGTATCCTGAAAAATATAATTATGAATATTAGCTATTGCATCAATAATAATACTACCTGGAATCTATTGCATCAATAATAAAACTGTGTCTGGAAGGCGTACGTAGGTCTACGTAGCATTTATATTATTTTTTATTAAAAATAAAATAAGTAGGTAGCTGCTATAAATTGTTGTGTAAAAAAGTGTATTTATTAATTACGTACACGACATGTGCGAATTGTATGAAGTCATGACAAAGCAAACATGATGATTAATTTCGTTCAGAGCTGACTAAGAGCAGCTATAGCATGAGTTTACATCTTAATTAAAAGTCACAAATTGTGACAAAAAGTCTGTTGCCATTGGTCGAATGTAGTTCAAGTGGTGTCGACAAAGCCTATGTGTCTTTACCTGACTTGTGCTTTGGCTGTGCTAGGTCTGACTAACTGGCACGTGTAGTGTGACGACAAAGGAGGTTGACTCATTGTTTTATCGGTGCTGTTGCTACGTGCAAAAGTTTAAGAGCTGAAATTGTGAAATTACTTGAAATAATGTGAAACGATCGGTACTTTACGTTTCCTAAGCAATAACTGTTTGTGCGTTATTCATACTCTCGAAAGAAAATCTAAATACTTTACTTGGGGATAGACGATAGTTTGATCTTCTTTTTATAATATTATAATATTCTACCACATTTACACAGCGCCATCTAGTCCCAAATTAAGCAATTATATTTGCTTGTGTTATGGGTATTAAACAACTGATATACCTACTACTTATAATACTTTTTTTTTTGTAAATACATATATATTACAGATAAATTACACCCAGACACAGAACAAACCTTAATGCTCATCACACAAAGATTTGTCCTGGGTGGGGATCGAACCCACGACCTCCGGCTTAGCAGTCAGGGTCACTAACCACTAGACCAACAGGCCCGTCATGTCATTTTTGATACGAGTACAGTAGATAAAAAAATAGTACATATTGAATGACAGAAACATTTTAACATTTAAAATGTATGTAAGATTAATTACAACGAATTATTTATATTATTATAAGTTAAATATAAGATTTTTTTCTATTGTTACATAATTATGTCAGAATGCACCTACTGTAGCTTGTCTCTGCATCACCCTAGGTTGGCTGTTGGAAAATGCTATATGGCATGGCATTAACATCTTGAATTTTTTATATTTCTTTTTTTTCTTATAATACCAACATAACTTGAACGATTTTTGTTTTAGTAGATATTATGTATTTCTTTCGTAATGTTACTTCACCTAGTAAATTATTATAAGTAGACTCCTACAAATCAGTAGCTGATCGTATGCCAGTTTGAACCAAATAAAACCGCATTTTACGACCAATAAAACATCAATTAACTAACATTAGTTATCTCTCATTACGACACGATCTAACCACATTCTAATAATATTAATTAGTTCGATGAATCACCACTTTTACGTGATTATAAAACATCTGACGCGGGAACGAACGGTGGACTTTAGGCGTGAATATTTTCATTATAATAAAAACGGACTTGTTCCAAATGAGTCATTTGCTCAACAGACAAACGGATTTCGTTGTCGTCAAGCGAATGATGATTACTAATGGTTAACGTTATATCTACGGGTGCAACATATCAAATGATTAGTAATGTGTTAAGGTAGGTAAGTATATCTTGTTATCGGAATTAATAGTAATTAGGTACCAGCCATATATTACGTAACCTTTCATGAAATTTCTATCATTTCAGTTCGGTTTATTTTCGATTATAATACCAACCTCCTAATGCATAGTATTTTTAGATCTATATAATTATAATATAGAGACAGCATCCAATTGTACTGTTTTTAACAATTAATGAATTTATTATTTATATAACTTACCATGATAAATATACTCGAGATTTTTTCTATATTTTTGTGATAAGTAGTTATAATATCATCGATGTGATGGAATACAAGACTTACATGAGCCAAGAATAATGTAATAAAATAGAAGCCCTGAACAAGCCCTGTTTTGCGAATTTATGAATCACACAAATATTTTTCTCGTGTGGGAATCGAACCCACGTCACTCGGCACCGTGAGGTTAGTGGAGTCTGTGGCGACGCGACGTGCGTCTGCGTTGTGTTAGAATAGTTATTATGAAAATATAATACTTTATATATTACAATTATGTTCTTTATTAATATTTAATTAATTGAGAATGAAGTTAAAACGATTTAAAATAAGATTATGAATAATCTACCTTTCCAGGAGGCTTACTCTTAATTTCGATATTCGCTTTAGTCAATTTTGATGTCGCTGTCAAATGTTTGGAAGTGACAGCTACCATATCTAAATCTCCTTACATTTGAAACCGACATCAAAAACGACCAAGTCGAATGTCGAAATTATATACTTAGTTATCTAATTGCATTCAATAATTACGTCGTTCAAAATAAGTTCATTAATTCAACATGTTGTGACAAGTTACTAGTATCATACACCTAATAATAGGTAGGTACCTATATATTTCACAATGATTACAGAATTCAGTAGTTGTTTAAACCGGTCCGGGAACGTTCAAGAATGTTCGGTTATTTCCGTTTACAAATACGTAGATCTGACGTATAGGTAGGTATATTAGGTATACCTATAAATTCAAAATAAAATTGTACCTATACTAGACCGTATTAGGTCGGGACACCGTTCTAGTAGGTATAGGTAGAATTTAGATTAATTTAATATATTATTGTAGTACTAACTCGACCCAAAGGGTGTGTTAATTAGTAGAAATAGTAAAAGGCGATAAGGCCGCTTATTGTTCCATATGTTAGTTTACTTTACACAAATTGTTTTGCTCATGCTTTCTATTTTGTATATAAGAACGGGTATAAAATAATTATTATATCGTCGTAAATAAGTAATAGGGCTCCCCAAGAGATTTCCAAATCATTTCAATCATTTTTTGGGTTCCGTAGTCAAAATGGAAAAACAGATCCCTTATAGTTTCGTCATGTCAGTTGGTTCGTATGTCACAGGCATTTTGCTCAAAAACTACTGGATGTATATTGATGAAATTTGAATAATAGTTGTCTTGTGTTTTATCAGCAAACATTTACGAGTATCTCAAGACTTCGACATATTTTTTAAAAACACTTTAAGGTTTCAAAGATTTTTTTTTTATTAAGTGAATGATTTCGGAAATAAACGTCATAACTAAAAAATCAAATGTTTAGATTTTGGACAGATATTTGTATAATTCGTACTTTTGTAAGTCAAGATAAAAAAAGTGATCAGTTTTATTATTTCTTGAGGAAAGTTTGCGATTTATTTGTGGGCTAAGAGAAATACTTAGATCTCGTTACGGCCTCTATCGAGAAAAGTCACGTTGCTAAGCATCCGATGTGAATAATCGATATATCGTGATGCTGATTTTGAATCGGTATTGTTACAAAACAATCGATTCCAAGAAGAACGTGTTTTGTAAATTATGCCCCGGGACGAGTACGGTTAGGTTTCTGTGTAACTCGTAACCAACAGCTGTTGCTAACCGTGCGACAGTTTGTGTGGCTCCAGCCTTACATTCGAGAATATTCGCGAACTTCGAATGACTAAGGCCAAGAACAAACGACGGGGCGGTGCGGGCCGGTCATTTTCACCGCGAACTAGAGAACAAAGGGAATCCTATCTGTTCATGATTCGATCGATCGTTCGATTCACGGCGGTCAGTCGCGGCGAGCACTGGCCACGGGGTCTTTTTGCAGCTTTGCTACATGCTCTGAGCATGTAGAAGCGAAACTTGTGATTTATTTGAAGGAATACTAACTGATCTATAGTGAGGGTGTGCAATATAATGTGTGTCTGTAAACTGTCAACATTCTTTATTTTCTGCGGAATGTCGTAAAAGGCAAAGGACTACAGTACATATTATTATGTGCTAAACAAGTATAACCCGAAATAAAGCCCCCAACCCGTCTGGCCAGGGTGACAGCAGTAGGTAAAGTCAAACGTCTAAAATTGTTTATTAATCCCCGACATGTTTTATCAAACTTGGTGCAGCGGTATCAAAACCTTCAGCTTTTGTTTTCATCTGCTATTTTTATCATCTTTTAATTGAAACATCATGGTAATATTCTCGAGATTAAAGTTATCACAGGTTAAGTTTAAATCCTATACCAACCCTTCTGTCCAGCGTGGTATAGTAGGCTAAATTCCCTCCACATTCTTTGGAGGAGACCCGTGCCCAGCAGTGCGACGTTTATAGGTTAAGATGATGATGATTTTGATTTTAAATATTGTTAACTTGTTTAATACTACTATACTATAGGTAGATGTGGAAGTTTGTATTGAAGGATGATTGTTACTCAATCACGCCAGACCGGCTGAAAGAACCTATATGAAAATTGGCACAATATCAGCAGCGCAGCCGCGGGCAGAAGCTACTCAACAAAAATAAAATAATGTTTGTCAAAACAGGACCAGCATCTCTACCATCCTTAGAGTACTAAAGAATGAAGAGAGTATCACACTTTGTGATACTCTCTTCATTGACACTAATTGATTGTTTTTTCACTTCGTTACAAAAAGTAGCCAAGCACATGTGAGTGTTCATGAGTGATTGTACACCCGCACGCATGACCCGCAGACCGGGCGGTGATCTCGCTAGAAAGTGTCCTGTCTAACTAGTTTTTATATCTGCAATTTGTGCTAGACATATAATTCAGGCCAGAAATGGAAAGTGTTGTTGTACCGTGAAACCTTCACAGAGGCAGGGGAAACAGTAATATTTCGTGTTAATATTATATTTATTTACACAAAATTACTTTGGTATTTTACTAAATCAATCAATCATATTCTTTTATTGTTAAGCAACAAAGGCTGATGAATAAATGAACCAACAATCTAATAGAATTGGAATATGAACGCCTCACAGGAAATCTTTTTATTTTATTCTAAGAATAATTTTGCCATATTTCTAGAGAGACCAACTTAGTTTAACGAGGTTCATTAGATTTGGAGCAAACCAACAAAATAATCCTTTTATTCATCTGAAATCTGTTTAGTCTCATTGTGATTCTGCGCTGCGTTTTACGTAAAAGAATATTTTTATTACATGCAATACGTGCTTCGGAACTGATTCGATTTACCGACTTAAATATTATCGTTTTGACGTCAAACTTGTTCCGCGACAGCATTCATCAACTGTTGAGAATTGCACAAAGAACTAGTTATTGTGTGAGTGCTATCATAGTTTACTTATTAACATATTGTCGTCATTAGCCAAGAGGTGACACAAGGCTGTTAGACTCGTGTGACGTGTATGATCATTACCTGTTATCATTATTAGTATCCGTGGCATGATGATACAATACAATTTACTTAGTGGCAGTTTAGTTTGGAATTAATCAATCAAAGGGTCTTTTTGTCACAGGAAAAAAAAATTATAGTTATTTTGTAAGACTAAATTCATATTGCAATCATTCTCTTTAACATAAATATATTATGTAGTAAGTACATAATTAAGTGATTGATAATTTATTTCTAACATCTATCATGCTTGTTTTAATATCACCAAACATCATCTTTTGCATAACTTAAAATACAATTGCGTAAACACAAAGTTCGCTTCTCATTCCCACGAAAGAAGAACAAAACTGCAAGAGCAAACAAAGAAAGTTAACGATCAGAACGCCAAATAATGAATTCTGAATAATGTATAAAGTTAGGGAAAGAGCCATTCTCAGAATTAATCCTAGGGACGCCTCAAGTAATTTGTAGGAAAGTTCTTTAAACTATTCAGTGTTATTGACAGTGGTGAAACTTGTGCGCTCGTTACCCAGGCTCCTTACGACCCTCATATTCGAAGGTATTGCATCATCAGGGGCTCACGGCTGCCGCGATGAGTAGGCGGTATTTAAGGGTACCTACCTTGGGAGCCACGCACACCGGCGGGACAAACGCTGCGGTTTTTCTTACGAATCTTTTGTGGTCAAACGTCATCGATGTATCATTTGTATTGTTATTTCAATTGTTGTTAATGGTGATCTAAAAACGGGGAGGTAATTAACTGTATTCAAGAAGTAAAGTGAGTCATAGAGGCTTCTAGCTAACATCGTGGTCTTTTCATAATGATTATTTAAAAAAATTAAAAATATGTCACTCTCTTTTTAACCTAATGAAGAAAAATAATATTTTTTTTTTATAAAACCGCTGGTTTGCAATATTTCATCCAACAATCACACAAATGATTCGAGAATTTACGAGTGTCGGTGCACAGGTGGCGCCACCGTCCCGGTTTTATTGCTCGAGCTATTTCCGACCACCCTGTATATAACGTGCTGGCGATATGCCGCGGGTTGGTTTCCGTTAAACGCACTTTCTCCTTTGTTCAATTATTTTTATTTTTGCACATACATTTTGCTGGAAAAATAGGATAAGGTTTTATGAGGTTAGCACGGAATATGTAGACGTCGGCGTCGTTATTTTGATGGAAGGGCGCGGTTAAGATTCAATAGTGATGACGTACCTATTGTTAATGATGATAGAAATGTCCCAATATATAAAATTGACCTTAAAATTTTGCTGAGGAAAATGTATTCAAGTAGCTATCTATTTCGGCACCTTAGTTTATAATACATATATTGGGTAGTACCTATATATTAAAGCTATAATAATATACCTAAGAAGGGGGTTTTCTTAGCATCATGGGACGACATAAGCTGATCATTTTAACAGACCATCTCGCGAATATTATAGATTCGAGCCCTATAGGTATAGGGCATTATACAAGTCTCTCCTTATGAGTTAGGTAGGTACCTACTCATAAGGAGAGACTTGTATAAATCTAAAATATTTAGTTTAGTAATTTAAAAGGACATTTAGCTCATAAAACTCTTGTTCCAATATCACTTATACTATCAATGACGTCAATGTTGCTATAAATAAGGCAGTAAACCAGGCAGACAATGAGTCTGATAAATAGATTGCCCATTCTATAATAGTAACGAAATTAATGAGATGTCTCCATACATTACTAGTTAAAACAAACCTACAGGGAAGTGACAATGACTGACATATCTCCTAATTTAGCTAACTTATTGGTAGTACTTTATCATGTGACATAATTTAATTTATACTTAAATTTACAAGTAAATTGTTTGTTTGTATGAACACATTTATCTCAGGGGTCACCAGTCTAATCTGGAAAATCATTTTATACTAAATAGCTATAAGTTAGTTTAAAAATAAAAACTTGTATCCATAAAATGTTTAAAAAAACTGGGTATCCTTGATCCGTCATTTGGATTAGCATACATAGATATTTATATAAAAAACATTAACATAGAATAACAATACGTTTGGCACTTAATATGAATACGTAATTATGTGTTTTTGTTAAGTAGGTACTAAGTTACTACTGGCTCATACAATATGGGTAGGTTAAGGTAAGGGTCATTAGTTATTCAAAATGTTTCTCGAATCTTTAAAAGGATATTTCAAAACTTTTTGTATGTAAGTTCTTCATTTAGGACTGTTTTTTCTTACTCCTAAGAAAAAGAAGACTATCTTTAGAACAAAGAACTATGTAGATTAAAACACAAAAACAATGAAGTTTTGTGTGAATTTTAATAGTTCTTTTATATATAAAAATGCAGTTTAATCTAGCGACCTTCCAAATTTCGCATTGTAGTGCATAGTTTGCACATAATTAGGTCTGAACAAAAATATTTTAGTCAACTTTTACTTTTTTGTCTTCCTAACCGGATAGCCGAAGGAAGTATTATGTCGGCTAGATGAGGCATGCACCGGATTGGATATGCCTAATTTAAAAGCTTTAAATTAACTTTAAAAAGCTTAAAAATTTTGCAAGGAAGTTTTAAACCACTTCCCGAGAACCAATTCAGCTGTTTTAATTTAAATTAATCATACACTATCATTAACACTTTTCTTTATAACTTATTTATTATTCATGGGAAATATAGAAAAAAAAACAATTTAAAATCTAAAATTAATGAGACGTCTTTTAAATAAAACTCATAAATTACAAATCAGAATGTATCCAAACGATTGATTATATTATCAACAAAGAGCAGTCGAAATACACGACAACGATACCAAAACAATATTTATTGTGAAGAATCAAAATAACATATTGATTTATTACTTTAGTATTATAGAGGGTTCTTCCCTCTACATCTTTATTGTTATTAATTATATCTAAAGTTATCATTAGATACTGCTTACACGGTTTTGTTAAAACGGACACTATTTTGTAACTTGTAACCGTAGGTATAGAAATAGCTTCGTGATACTGTGTTAGTCTAAAGCCTATCTCTGTTCTGTGGTCAGTCTGGTCAATTTATAATAATATATACTTATATATTTTGTTTTACCACGCGACGCGTGGCAAATAGGCTCACGGTCTGCCTGATGGTAAATGGTTACCGTAGCCTATAAAAGCCTGTAACACCAAATGCATCACAAACGCGTTGCCTGTTCAAACCTGTTCCCACCCCAGTTCTGGACACCCCTACTCACTACCATGAACACAACACAATTGACTGCCGTTTTCTTTAAGGTAAAGGTATAGTTTGACGCGTTATGGTAAGCCCATAGTATCTTTCTTATATAATATTCTTCAGAGGATACACAATATAATTGAAATAGCAATCTCAGGCTCCAAATTTCCCTTCTGTATGCCACTCCCTTCCACCCAAAATGGTTATAGATAGATACACACAGACAAACAAAACTATAATATTAATCCAGGTAAATTCGTCGAGTACATTAGTCTATGTTTAATTAAAACCCGTTTTATGTCGTACGCGAGTTAACTCAGCCGCTCGTAAACTCGAGATGAGCTATCATACGGGGCGGGGGATGCTGAGCGGATACACCCCGTCTTAAGATAAGTAACCCCAAAATGGGGTTGGGGGTTATAGCGCAGTATCACAATGAGTTATGACCTGTAATGGCTGCCGTTTCCTCAAAGATCATGTAAATGAAGTATGGAGTATATTTGCCGTATTAGACGTGCAAAATTTAGGTGTTACCTTCGTAATATCACGTTAAAGTGTTCCCTTCGCTGCTCGCCGTGTTTTGTGCAATTTGTTACGAGATATTACGTGGGAACTTAATGAATTTTGTTTTAATAAATGGATTAGGTTATATTATACTTTATATTGGTATGAGCTTTTAGATACAGACCAGGATAAGTCGCTGTTGAACTATTGCGTGTGGTCTATGCTCAACAGAGGGTAAGCAGAGGGTAACTACTTATTGAGCCCTAAACAATCCTATATCTTCAAGCTGAAGCCGCAATTAATTAAAAAGTGTATTTTTTGGTTCAAGATTATCAATGTGAACATAACTATATCGGGTCCGGGAAGTTTTATAAAATTTGGCACTTTAAAGTTTATAAAAACTGAAGTAACTTTTGCCAATAATTGCACGGCGCGCTGATAACGCGCCGATAACCTCGCGTGATAACCGTCCACGTGTCTATAATATACATCTGTTATGACTCATATTGACTACATCACTATGTGTGGCACTTTCACTACACCTAGATATAGTTACTGACTCAATGTACTACTGCTGATTGCGTGTGAATTACAATTAATCATATTAATTAAATGTTACATCATGTTACATCCGAGATCATAGTAATAATAATATATCTTTATTAAACGATTATTTTGACTGTTGGAAGACAGATGTACCTAATCTTCTTAGCTTATCGAATGGGCTTGAGTTGTTGAATTTATCAAGCCACTTTCCAACTTGACTTAACGACTACCACATTAAATGATAACCACAACCAACGGCTTTACGTGCATTGAGAAGCACAGCTCAGACGCTCGAGATTGAAATTGTCACAAACGGTCACCCATCATGGACTGACCTTGCCGAACGTGACTTAACCTCGATGATCGTAACGAAGATCTTGGTACCACAATATTACGAGCTCCTCATAGATATAGTATGCTTACGTTAATATTCAAGACAGGTCAAAGATTCTATACCCGTGTCGGGTAGTGTGATGAGTGTTAAAAAATTAGTTCCGTACTTATATGAGTTTCTATTATTGCTCTTCGGGTAGGTTTATTATCTATAAACAATTTTATACATTCAGCCATGATTAAAACTTAGTGGAAAGGACAATGACGAGTTAGTCATATTAATAGCTATTGAATAACGCGTCGTGGAACTGCTGAGCGGAGCAGACCGCCTCGCTGTGCGCCAGACATCACGGTGCCTGCACTTTTGCAACCTCGACCAATCATATCCGCGTGACTAATTATTATTTAGCTACACAAACGTTTTAGCTAGACTCTTATGAAAAGGCTTCGCTAGCTGTTTTGTAACCGTCTAGACTGTACACTTACTTACAGATACTCTTTCAATTTGCCTTTATTTAGCTGACAAACAATTAGCATCACTTAGATATTTTTAGTACTCTTGACTCATAATTTTTAGGTGAAATTTATTTAAATGCTTTGTTAGTTTACGTATAATATAATGACGTATTTTTTGATGGCTCAATAATCTATTTTTTAATAGTTATTTATGGTCACGTAATATATGTCTGCACCTCACGCCATATAGTAAGTTTCACTAAATTGGTTGAGAGTACGACACGTGACGCCATGGAGCGAATATAAAGAAGTAGGTGCAGAGATTATGTGACCATAGATATTGTATGGTGTCTTGAGTATTTACTTACTCCCCAGTGATCCTGTACACTACTACCAGCTGTGATACGAATATCGAGGTAGTGTTACTTAAGTACTATCTGTTTTCTTTTATATGATGGAGGTACTACCTCTCTTCATTATATCTGCGGTAGATCGTCCACTACTGGACATAGGCTTCCCCAAACGATATCCAATAGGACAGGTTGTATGCCGATTGCATCCAGCACGATCCTGCTGCTCGGTTCGGTTGTGGGTGGACGTCCTCTCTTAGTCTCTCTTTTAAACTAATAATAAACGTTGTGGCTATGATTTTTCCTACTCAAGTTGGGCAATGAACCAATTAATTGGAATGAACACACGTAGGTGATACGTCATTGGCATTGCTTCTGAGAGGATCGAGAGGGAAAACCCTGAGCCTATCATTTGAAGATGACGACGCGTGTGACGTTAAAGTATACCATAGATGTTGCGTTCAATGTTGTAACTTCGAGATCTAAAAATTTGCGACTCAAACTCAAATCCCAACACGAAGTATTTTTAATTTATTTAAAAAGAATTAATGACAGGAAACGTCAATATGTATGAATTCTAACAAAAAATAAGTAAACTTTTTACTTTAAGTATAATTATATGACCTGGACTATCGTCGTACCTTGTTAGGATTGACCTTTTGGAGGGCAAACAGAGACAGCTGGTGTAACGTAACGGAAAAGTGACACAAAATTGATCATACGGAAAATAAACTGAATATTCATGTATTTATAAATTATGGTATAACCTTATGAGGATATTTTCTAATGGTATAACCGTAATTAACAAAATATCACGATCATTTTACCGAAATTTGATGACGTAGATTGTTTCAAGGAAAATCCATACATGTTATAAAAGGCTTTGTCCAGACTGACTGACAGACAACGCACAGCCTAAACCGCTGGTCGTAGCGACATGAAATTTGGAGGGTGTGTTTGTCCTAATGTCTAGAGGGTTTTTTAAAATTCAACCGCTAAGGGGGTGAAAAGAAATAGAAACGATTGTATGAAACTTCTTTGTTTTTCGACTTAAAGATTTGAAAATTTGTTTTGGGGTACTACTACCAAAATAAAAAATAACCTCATCAATATTTTTGAAAAGGGTGGCTTTGGAAGGGTGAAATTGGGGATGAAACGATGTATGAAATGATCTTTGTTTTGAAGTTAACGTTTTGCAAATTAGTATTGGGATAGGAACTTAAAATGTTGTTTTTAATATTTTTGATAGGGATGGGTTCAGGGGGTGAAATATTAAATAGACAGTTATATGTTTTTCAAGTTATATGTTTGGTCCCATGAAATAGAGGGCGAGCCTATTGTCATTCACATTTCCTTTCCAAACTCTGAGAAAATCTCAATACTGGAATTTCATGATAGAAAAGTCCAATACCATTTTCACCCGACCCGGGAATCGAACCCACTGCGCCACCAAGGCAGTTCGGAACCTTATACATGTGATCAAAAACACAAATACGTGTTCCTTGCTTTTTTTTTAATTCTATCCCAAAGGAGATGAAATTGTGATAAGGACGTTTGAAAACTAAGTACCTACTTAGTCGTTATTTTTTAGGTTTTTATGGACGGATAATACGCAATTAGAAATTCAGTTAAGAAGTGAGTTGATGGGTTGTTTTTGGTGTTTGAAAAAATTACCCTAAGGGATGAAATAGGTGTAAAAACTATTAGAAATTGGTATGGATGTCGTTTTCAAGATTTTCAGGGACGCTGATTACGAAAACGTAAAATGAAATTCAACTCCTGTAGTAGGTTTTGTGGAATTCATGAATTGCACTTAAAACAAAGATCTATGTAATATCGAAATCTACGCGGACGAAGTTACGGGCAAAAGCTAGTCGTTAATAAGATCAAACAAAAATTGGATTCTTTGGGTACTCCCAATATTATCAACGATTGCACCATCGCCATTCGCTTGCAGCTTTATCTGCAAGATCCGCCAAGCAAAGGTCGCTTTCCTACTCTTCAAATATCGCAAAAATACATTAGGTTGCTTCGTTACTTGCTTCGTTGTTCGTTGAGCTGATGAGAAGCGCCGAATATTATGGACACCCTCAACACCAATAAGTATTTTCTTTCTCGTGTGTTTCTTCTGTGTCTAGTATGGTAACCACTGACTGCCTATCGCTGACCATCAACCAGAACTTTTCAATTAGTTTTAGAAATTAGTTCAACAAATCTTTTACTAACAGTCTTCTACAGCAGCTTTAAATTTTATCTAGATTCTGAGATATGGATGCCTGCCATGCACGACTGAGGGACCACCTTTAACTGACTGTAACTTTTGAGTGACAGCTTTTACAAATTTTTGGCTGAATTTACAATGTTTGAGTATATTACTTTTTTTTTATATTTAAAAGTTCAAAAACAGGTATGGACCATACCTGTTTTTGAACTTTTCTCAATGGGAACGCACACAAAAACTTCTCAATCGTTGTAAAAACCACAAATCACCTACTTAGAAAAATACTAAGGTATTTTAATATTTTCCGCTACAATTAAAAAAACAACAATTGAACGGATTAATCACTGTACCTACATTGTAAGCACAACTGAATGTGTCTGTTTGTGAATGTGATGATCTTCATAAAAATGTCTAAACAAATAGTATTAAAATTTTCATTAATCTACCGTACCTATTATGCAAGCTAAAGATATTTTTAAATAAGAAAAAATAATTATTGTAGATATTGTATACAACATCTCAATAAGCGTAAAGTATGTTATGTGCCTCTACCAAAGTAGTAGTACTAACGATTTGTAGCATCTTTGCTCATAAACTCATATTGACAAAATCTTACAAGTTATTTTATCTTGAAGAAGACACTCATATGAATGATTATTTATTATTATACCTATTATTCTAAAACACGGATCCACAGGATATTATAGTCAATATTATAATAGGAAAACGGTTAAAATAAACCGTTGAATGAGTGGTTAGTCATAACAATTGCATCATGTTGATATCGTTCGATTTCACGTCACTAAGAACCTACAGTTGGCGGCTCGAGCTATGACACATGTCATGAATGTCATGACGAGGTGCCGTGGAGTCTCGGCTTACTTGTAGCTAAAGATAATAGTGATAAGATAACTACCATATCTATGATTAAATGTTTAATTATTTTATACCAGTAGGTACTATTCATAACGGCAAAACAAATTGTCTGAAAATAAGTTAGATTTTTCATTGACACAAAGCTTGGTTAATAATCAAGGTGCTTTAAAAATATATTTGAGAAGGTGGACCCATGGCTCTTCTACAATAAACTATTTTTTAACAACTGTCTCCTATCACATATACATATAACGGGATAGGTACTTACTAGAACTGTATGATAGGATATAATAATAATAATAATAATTTATTTGCAATAACTAAAGTACAATATTACACTAGTTCTTGATGTCACCTTTTAAGCAAATAATGCCTGTGCTAGGTGAACGTCTCTCTTCCGGAAATTATTGCAGAGGTATTTATTATTACAAGTCTTTTTTGACTACATATTTTGACAAAAAGAAGGTAAAATAATTAAAAACATAATAAAATAAAAATGCAAGATTAACAAATGTGTGTGTGTGTTTGTGGTTTTTTTATCTTATTATAGGAAATAGGTTAGTGTACCTAGGTTTTGTTTCGAATTTACCTTTTCTTGCCACTGCAAGCTGCTGCTGCTTGCCTCTTGTCTGCTTATGGTTACTCCTTAGTCGCCTTTTACGACACTCACAGGTAGCGTTACCAGATGTAAAAATCAAAAGACTTTTCATTAAAGAGATCTTTAAAATGTAACCTGTGTTTTATTGAAAATCCTGAGATATAACGAGATTTGCAAAATCCGGCCGCAATCCTGAGAAAAGTCGAAAATTCCTGAAATCTCAGAACAAATCCTTTGATATGGTAACCCTACCCACAGGTTGAGATGGGGTAGTGACATTATGTAATCTTAATCCGTCACTACACGGATAAGTATATTAGTAGTCAATAATAAAATATTATAAATTATATTACCCTGTTATCTAAGATTATAAGTAGATCAAAAGGTGACGTCAGAAATCATTCCCGGTAAAAGCCCGCACTGTTTCTGATGCAACGTTACACAATATATGAGAATACGAGCCTGTATGTATGACTACCGTAGTTTGAATTCAAGGTAGTTTCCTTCACATTGATGTATTAAATCCATTAAACAATTTCATCTCAGTTCGTATGATTATGTTATGGCATGATCATGATGTAATACAAACAAACAAGAAAAATGCGTTATTTACTTAAATATCATTTTATTTTAATACCTATAACAATCTACAACTACTACAATAGATCTGGAATTCTACCTGAAATGTGTATTGTACAATGTACAATAATGTACATACAATGTGTATTGTACAATGTACAATGTACAATACACATGGGTATAGAATATTTAATAAAACGACAGCTTTTATTACGAAGTAGGTCTTGTACAAAGTTCGTACAATATTCAAAATAGGCTCACAAATCATTATCAGTAGTTATCACAGAACATCGTACGACACTGTATGTGCAAGATAACTCAGAAACGGTGCCAGTATTCCGGTTATAACCGTCTTGTATCATCGCACCGCTCACTGACAACGCCGAGTGACGTCATCGTTGATAACTAATTGCTTGTTAATGATGCTAAATGAATCAACAAATGTTTGATAAGTTCGATTATGTTGTTTTGTGCGAGCGCGATGTTACGGTGTAGGTATACTTGGTGGAGAGGGAATAACAAAGCACTTGGTACGGGGTAAATCATGCGTGGCGTATGGGCTCGTAGCGAAAAAGAGAGTCCTTCGTCCAAAATATTCTTTAATCTACAATAAAATATTTTTTAATTTATCTATACATCACTTACAACTCTTATATAAAATATCTATTTAAAAAAATATTGACTCAGGGCGGGTAGTAGTGGACAAGGACAAAGACAAAGACGTTTATTGTGGTAACTGTGTACATTGGGGAAAAATAAGTTTCCAACACTTTACCCTATCTGGGATTACCTATCCAATAATAAAAAAAAGTTAACAACAGAAACGGCTAAGTATTTCATTGAACCATAGTTTTGCTAAGTTATTAGTTAGTTTATGATCTATGTTACTACTTAAATTCAAAGTTCAAACATTTATATTAAGGTACATATTTCTTTAAATTCTATCTAGAATCTGCCGTGTGAGAAAGACGCTGTAGTGACACACGGCAGATTTCGTGTTTTGTATTACAAAAACGAATTTTCCTAATCGGTTCACATAACAAACTGAAGCCTATAGGAGCTGAGCAGTAGCCAAACAAAGACCGCCGAGAGCGAAGCCCCGGGTAATAGCTAGTTTTCTAATAAAAGTAAAAGGAAATCTACCTAATCAGTCACACAGATCTATGAAATTAATCCTAATTGTTGGCACCTCGTATTTAATAATTTACACAAAGCAACACAGTATGATAAATGATAATGAATCATTCAATCATTTAGACCGATCCCTACACGTATTCATCAATTTATATTTTGTACTAAATTCCTAATTTTTTCTCGACACGAATAAAATACGCTAGGTAAATAGACAAGGTATACTCTGAACTGACGGGCAGTTTCCGTCTGAGAATAATGTTTATTTATTCAAAGTTAAAGATACGTTGTGAATTCGTGATAGAAAAAAAATATAGATGCAGAAAATATACGAAAAACTATTCTGTACCATCAATGTAAATCAATATTAACTTTGTTATTATTTACTCGTATCTATCCATTCTTTAAGGCTAAGGGGAAGGAGAAATTACGTAAACGAGGCGTCTTAGGCACGTTTACTAGCGTAATTGTTTTTAAATGTGCAAAGTCAAACTTTAAGTATACTCGGCTTTCCGTCGGTACCACCCCCTGATTCTGAGCTGTTGGAAAATTTTCGGCCGGAAATATCAGTTTATTTAAGTTAAAAATCTAAAGATTTGCCGATTATGTCTGGCCGACTACGCCTAATGTATACGTAAAAAAAGTAGGCAGAACCGTTGAAAGTTTCACGGTGCGGCGCAGAGCTGCAGGCGCCCGCGCCGCGCGCTGCGAGCGTGTCGCACGAAGTGCCGCCGTAGTGCGCCAGTGAGGCGTGATCACGCCGCGCGGACAGACGCTCCACGCACGGCCGCACGGTAAGCGCTCGCGCCGCCCCCTCACCCCCCTCCCCATCACAGTCTCCCGACATGATGTCAACGTTCGAGGCGACGCGCAACTCCATCCTGCGCATTAGTGATGAGCAAACAGTACAATTGATACAAGAATGGGAAAAAGAAGAATGTTTATGGAACACCAATCTACCGGATTATCCTAATAAAGAAGAAAGAGCGTACGCGATGGAAATAATCGCAGAAAAACTAAACATTCCTAATTTCGGACCAGAGCACGTCGCGATGAAATATAAGAATTTAAGAAATTCTTACTGCCAAGAATTAAGGAAGATGGCCGCTAATGACAGTTACAGGCCGAAAGTGCGCTGGTTCCCATATATGGATAAATATCTTAAACCTCACTTACAGCACAACAAAACTAATGGAGAGGAT
This sequence comes from Laspeyria flexula, assembly GCA_905147015.1. Classification (NCBI taxonomy): domain Eukaryota; kingdom Metazoa; phylum Arthropoda; class Insecta; order Lepidoptera; family Erebidae; genus Laspeyria; species Laspeyria flexula. The sequence goes on along the minus strand of LR989964.1, from coordinate 347,464 downwards.
GGGAAGGTGAGTATTGTTATAAGTTATAATACGTTCGATATTGATTTATTTATTTAAGATCGTTGGGTTTCGTCTCACTTTAATTTTTAAGACCCCTCTCTCCAAATAACCGGTCAAGTGCACCGAAGGTTTCGTACGAATAAACAATTTATTAAAATATTTTTTTGATTGATTTGATGATTGAAATATTAGTACCGAGATAGCTTTTAGTTAAAATAAATATTCATCTAAAGGTACCATCTTATGTAACGTGACGTGTTACCTGAATAAACTCTTACTCTTAAATTGTTTAGGCTTATTATTTCCTTTGCATAAAGTAGTAATACCTATTCAGTGATTTATATCCACACGAGTACGATTGTTGAATTTTTTCGTTTACTTGTGCTACTCGATGTTGCTTCTTACCAAATTTTATGATTATATAGGTCAGCGCGAAGTACGAAGGTATTGACTGTTTTGGGTATTTTTTTTTAATTCTTACACATAGCTATCCTGTTAGCTACTACAATCTTATATTTCAATCACAAAAAAATTTCATAATCGTACGACTTCTAGCTCTTGATAGAATCTTTCTTATAATTTTTTTTAAGTATCTTTGTGCGAACTGACTTTTTGTTATTCCTTTGCAGCCTTTACGCAAAAAATCCATGACTATATTAAAGACTGAAATGATAAGCGATGATGAACAAGCCTGGACTGTTGAAGACGGCACACAAAGTACACACAGTGACGCGTCATTCTCTAACTCCGTACGTGTAGAACCAGAAGTGGTTGAAGAAACTGGGGAATGTTCCCAACAATCACAAGGTACAAAACGAAAACTATCGCAAGATTCGAACAGAGAAGAAAAGAGCGACAAAAGAGGTAGTGAAAATGGAGAAAGTTCAGCAAAATCTCAAGCAAATTTTAACGTTCAAAAGTACAAAAAACGAATGAAACAAGGGATATCAGAAACGTTAAATTTACCACCGTTACAGTCAGGACCGGGCAAACGTGATTATTTGGACTACTTCGGAGATTACATAGCTTCATTGCTAAGAAGTATGCCAGAGGAAAAGGCTTTGACGTTACAACCAGCTATAATAGAACTTATAGTAAATGTTAATTTAGAAAGAGAAGACGATTCGGACTAAATATGTAGTTGGTGGCTTAAAATTGCAACGTTCAATACATTGTGATTCTTTTCTAATAAAGCAAGAAGATGTCATGTGAGAGCAAGACAACAATAGATACTGATAATAGTACCTACTTATATTGAAATTATTTTGAAGATAAAGGGAGTACACAAGTTCAATTGACATTTTGATATCTATACCAATATTATAAAGTTGAAGAATTTATTTGTTTGGAAACTACTGGTCCGATTTAAAAATGTTCTTCATTTTTGGATAGCCCATTTATCGAGGAAGGTTATAGGCTATATATATAACATCACGCTACAGCTAATAGTATCTAAGCAGTGGCAAAATAAAGAACAACAGGAGCGAAGTCCCGCGCCACTTCTAGCTACATATTATCATGTCATGTTTACCCGAAATAAAGATTTTGATTTTTATAAAGTTCTGTTTTATTTTAAATTCATCCATATTAATAGGCTAAACCTGAATAGTTTGTTTGTTTGGTTGAACACCTTAATCTCAGGAACTACTACTACTATATAAAAAAATATTTTATGTTAGCTCATTTATCTATATGTCTATATCTAAGTATATATTATAAGAAGCAGTGACCGACTATAGAGCATCGCGAGCGACGCCCCGCGTGACTTTAGTGATAGATAAAAGATACACTTTTTTCTTGGACAGGACACGTTGTAAACAATACATTTTGGTTGGCAGGAATGGTTCTACAAATTTGAACTAAATATCGTCATACAATCTGGACAACTGTTTATGGACCGCGCATATTATGTTTAAATTGGTCTGATGTGGGTATCGTAATGAAACTCATTGTCTTTTGTTCAGCACTCGTACACGACAACCACTAAACTTTCAATCCTTTTGGTCAGATTAACCGTCTTTTTAGACTGTTATCAAGATATTTTGTGCGATATATATTAAAAGGATAAGAAATATTTACCTGAAGAAATGTAATTTTTTTTCTGCAAAATTACTAAAAGTTACTAACTTGGGAAACCTCACAAAAGTGGCACATTGAAATAATTTTATAAATTCTATTAGAGTTAGTAACAGTTGTGTGAAGGCCAATCGTTCGGTTGCGTGATTCATCGAAGCCTTACAGAGTGATATAATACCGTTTTGTTGATTGTGCTAACTACATACAATTATAACATCAACTTGTTTAGTATAAAACCTATCTTTAAGTAACGCGAGTACCTACATGCCTATTTTGATCTATGTGTGTGAGTGAATCGTGTAAAGTAACAAATTTTAAACAGAAGATTATTGATACAACATCATCATTTCAACCCATAAACGTCCCACTGCTGGGCATGAGTCTCTTTCAAAGAATGTGAACGGAAATTAGCCTACTAAGTATATCACGCTGGTTAGACGTATAGGGTTTTGTATCGAATTTTTCTTTTTTCGCAGTGCTCGTACTGATACGATTTGAAAAATTATTTTAGTGTTGGATAGCCCATTTATCGAGGAAGGTTATAGGCTATATAACATCACGCTACGTCCAATAGGAGCTGAGCAGTGGCTGAATAGAGAACGACGGGAGCGAAGCCACGCGCACTTTTCGTAGGTACCTAATATGAAATGAAATGAAATGAAATGAAATCTCGTTTATTCATCTAGGTTACAAGGTAACACTTATGAAAGTCACAAGAATGTAACAGGTTATCCGAAATGTTGTGTCAGCAAATTTGCCTACGACCAGTTCGCTGACGGGGTGGAGCTATGAGAAGAACTGGCAAGAAACTCACGCCACTCTTTTTAAAAAAATGGATAGTTACAATCTTTTGTAATTTACAATTTGGGTAGCGTGTAAAGTGATGCAGCAGAGCACTACACCGTTAGATTAACGAATTATAATGAATGTTTTTTTTTAATACATAATAAAAAAAATGTTAACTACAAAAAGCTGACTTAAGTTACTTTGTGTACCTGTGTGTGGTATAAAAAAACCCTTGTCAATTTTTATACAGTTCTAAATCCTTTTAATAGTATCATTGAATAATTATGTGCTTACCTAGAATATAACATTATGGAAGGCAGAGTTAATTAAACAATATAATATAATACCTACCTTTTTCTGTAAAAAAAAACAATAAAGAAGCTTAAACTGTTTCTTGGAATTGTTTAAACATTCATTGTTAAGACACACAGCAATAAGTTTATCCCATGGCTTTTGTATTTCATTAGGAATGAAACGAATATGAATTGTTTGAACAGATAAAACTTTGAGCTCTGAATAAAAATTGTACAAAAATCGTTTGTTTCAGGGCCAGTTGCAGTCTGCAGACAGTAAGTCAAAACCATATTTTAATCATTTAATTTTGGATCAAATACATGATACAAGAACGTCATACAAAGACAAAAAAGGTGTCAATAAGGTTTCTTAAGGTGTGTATGTGAGTATGTATCTAATTATATGCCTATGTTCCTATATCTTCAATGGATTTTCGTTGTAGGCCTCGTCCCACGCTCACGTGACCTTGAAGCTCCAGAGGCCATCACACACTAGTAGAAAGTCATTATCTAGGTAGGTACCAAGTGTTATTATGGCTATTATTATCCCAGATGGGTTGCTCTATTGTATCTACCTTTTTAAAAGTTCGTATGTAACTACAAAATTAATTGTGTTTCTGTTACTAACCGGAAACTAAACAGTTATTAGTTATAGACACATAAAACTCCGTATTATTCCATCAGTCGCCATTTTTTACGCCAACAATAAAAACACAATAGCGTAACCGACCAAAATTAACAAATAAAAGCCAAAATAAGCCCATAACACAGTCAGGTACCCTTCCCCAACTCACCCCGTGTGCCATCTCTTTCGTTCGTTTATCGATCGCGATTCTTCATCCCTTTCTAACAAGTCTGACAAGCATCACGTAGGCAGCTGGGAACAAAATTTTCCTTAATCTATTATTAGAATAGACTTTCACGTTATATCTTTAAATATTTTATGAGTTATTGCATTAAGGTTTTTATATTATATATTTGTGTAATTAGCTCACTGCTATGAGTGGGTGTCTCACATATATGTAGAAGTTAAAGAACTGCTGTCTAAATACGTAGAGACATAATATTTGCGTACGTGCGGATCGTCAGCGTTCAGATTGTCCTGAATTATATCTGAGTCTATAAATATGATAACAAATTGACAACTATAACAAGACTGACTAATGGGTCTTTCATCGTCTCATCCTACGCTATGAATGGGACTACTTTTTGGAAGTCGTTGTTTCATACCGGAGTACCATCGACAACTTCAAAAAAGGTCATTGTGCGATTCAGACCGTGAGATGAACTGCTCGTGGTATGAATCGACGAAAGACCCGACTAATATTATGTTATACTTTCTGGGTATGTAAGTAGTACATTTACGCTATCGCTTGTTTATGTAGTTTTTCTAATTTGGTACAGCTCTGTTTCGTCGTCGTACAACACAATTCAACATTAAACAAACTTCTTTCCAGCAGAATCAGGGGCTCTGATCCTGACCTGTCGGAAACTCTAAGCCTGCGTGAACTTTATTTAGGTTGGTTCTACACTTCCCTGGTATTTATGTTCAGATTTTTTTATAGCGAAAATAGGTTTTTAGGTCACCTAAGTTAAGCTAAATGCCTTCTTAATACGTAATCGATCATTAGGATATTGAGGCTAGTAGGTACTCTTCAGTTTAGGGACTGATTGTAAAAGCTATTAAACAATAATGTCTACAAACATAAATATACGATTTATTACCTTATGGTATGGCCACATTAACATAGGTAAGTCAAAAAGAGGTTAATATGTTTACAAGTTAATTAATTAAAATATCGATTCCAATACTTTGTGGTAACAGCTGCAGTTATATTTATTACAGATCCATGTAAACAAATATAAGTAGGACAGTAAATGTTTTCTTAGTAAAAGGAAGAAAAACGAAACAGCAATCGCAAAGGTTTAGGCTTTTATCTTGTTGAATTGTGGACAATAAAGTGATCAGAAAAACAGAAAATTTAATCTTAGATTACAAATTTAGAACGATACGGGTAGGTAAACCAAAGAATTAACAGAATAAAATATCAAATATCAACGCGAACAGAATATTTGAGAGAGTCGAGGCGTGCAAAATTAAAATAAAAAACCCAGTCCCTTTTTTTCAGGGATTCGTTAAAATGACCGGCTGTCGCCAACCATCCGTCAGTTTTTCAATTATAAGAAAGGAATATTTTGCCCAAAAGACTTTTGTGGGGCAACATTTGGGGTAGCACTTAAACAATTATATTAGTGTATTGTTGGTGACAGAGGGAGCTGCAGGCGACAGTTAGTGGAATGTATAATCGCACTCCGGGAGGTAAGAGATATAACAACTAGTTGATATTGTTGTATCAGATAAATGATTATTAAGTGTAACTGACATTCTGAGTTGTGACATTTTGTTTATAACGAATAATGATGCCAATGGCAAGGTTTTATAGAAAGACCATTTATTTTTGTCACATTCTACAATAACGTTATCAAAGTAATTGAAATTCTATCGGAGCCGTGTTCGGTAACAGCAAATATATTTCTTATAAATATTGTGACTGCTGTTACCAGTCACAATATTTATAAGAAAATAACTTATTTGAGCAGTAAAGTACTAGTATCTCCCAGTTATAACATGGAAAGATCGTCATTCGTGCTAGAATCTAGGTAGTTATATAATTAATTATGTAATCAATATAAAAATGGAATACATATTTTAATAATAAGACCACACTAATCTCAATCTGAAGAACTGGCAGTTTTGAGAATCAATAGCTAAAGGAACTTAGACTGTCACCGTGGCGCAGTGGTTAAGGTGGTCGCCTCGCCACTACATCGCCGTGCTGGGTGACGTGGGTTCGATTCCCACACGAGACAAATATTTGTGTGATTCATAGATATTTGTTTCTAGTCTGGGTGTACTTTTTGTCCGTTAGTTTCATGTTTGTAAAGCTCCCCGCGACACAGGGCTTGTTCCCTAGAGCGGGCGTTGTTTTTTTAATAAAAAAAAAATAATAAAAAAAAAAAACTATCCTATTTGCCTTATGCTTAGGCCGAACGTTAGTTCCATCAAAATACATTCATATTTTATTTTGTAATTTAGAAACAATTAACATATTTATTACAGTACATTTCCCTGAATACACAATACTTGCACAGTTTTTGCCCTTCATTGAAACGTCATCTTTACAAATATGCGAAAAACTACCTAATGATGAAAGCTTTTATAATATTAGAAATAGAAATAGAAAGAAAAATTGAATGAGGAACGACAAAAACAAAAGATGTCATGTAAAATTTATTGCCCATAACACAAGCAAATATAATTGCTTAATTTGGGACTAGATGGAGCTGTGGGAATGTGGTAAAATATTGTTATTATAATGCGTTCACCAGATTATACTTCGGCAAGCTCACTTCTAAAATTTAAAAAGAGAAATAACCCAATATATAGGTAAGTTAACTCAGCGATATATAAACAGAACATGTGCAAGAAAGCTCCAACATAATGTTATTTTATTTTACAGTTACATAGTGCACAAGTTATCGACGAAACAGGTCAGGACTAACTTGTTGGAGCAAGTCCAAACAGGTTCACTCGTCCGTCCTGTTTAACTACTTGTTCACTGAATCAGTTAGAGCAGCTATAGATACTCTATTTTAGTGTTGGGGGATCTTCAAACTATACGTCAGCTTTTATTGGTTCGTTCACTTTGATTAATACATTTTTGTTCATTTTAATCCTGTCGAAGTTTCTAGTGCTTTTCGAATTCAATCGTCTTTGTTATATAAGTCGGTCACGTAATCATACCAAAGTTTTGCACTCAACGGTAGGTTATTTTTAAACACTAATAAATAATTGGTGTCGGTATTTGAAATCGAATTAATCAGGAATGTTTTCATTGTAAGGATTTCATGAAATTGTCTTCTGAAAAATTCGAATTTTGGTATTTTATCTGTAACTTTGGATTATGGACTTAGGTATAGTTCCAGCCGAAAATGTACAACGGGATTATCTATAATGGTACAAAAGCGGTTTAAATAATAATTTCTAAAATCTTTCATCTATAATAGCCTTTCTACACGGTTATAAACTTGTGTTCCAACAGTGACCTTGGTGGGAGCTTGGTTGCCATCCGCGTAGTTTGTATGAAATTTAGTTTACAACAGCCGGCTACACGGTTGGAATCCACCAAGGGCACCTCTGTGGAAGGCAAGTTTATAACCATGTAACAAGGCTTTAACAATCAACTATACTCGTTATACCTAGTTATACATTTATCGTAACAAACTCTAAATACTTACCTACTATTTATCATTGCTTGCACATTGTCGGTATTTGACCAGACACGAACATCAGTGACCAGCGGCAAAGATATCACCTTTATATTTAGGTCAGACGTGACTTATTAGAATTTATACATTAACCTTGTTATAAAAACTAAATTATATTGTATAACAAAACGTCTAAGTAAAACTATATGTTTCGTAACATTTTAATACCAATTTTATACCAGTTTCATCTCTGAATAATAGAAAAATTACTTAAACAATTATTATTTCCTGAACAAGAGTTCAACAATGCAAGAGGTCGTTCGGCTACAATTCTCAGAAAATGTATAAAATTGAATCTCTACTTTATATAACAGAATTATAACGGATACCTTTCTATATTTTACGTAGAAATATTGAATGTTTAGTCATGTTGTATTATAGCGTGTTAAGTGTGACTGTACTCACGTACGCAAGTTAAAAGCTGCAATTAGTTTTTTTCCATCATGCGAGAGATTCCGCGAACCGACAACCGTTCAGCGCTGTTGAGGAAAATGTTTACTGAAACTGATTTATGAAAATAACGCCAATTACATGATATAAGTCTAGGAAATAGGCTGGGTAAGTAGTAGGCATCTCTATTGTCTGGACTGATGCATTTTTATTTGATATGTTGAACGTTTTCCTGTTCATTTTGACGTGTTATTATAACCAACCCGTTTGCAATTACTGGTGCACTGTTTCATATATTGTTGTCGCAATTATGTCTGATCTTGCCTGCACCATTAATACACGACTATGAACGACATGGTTATGGCCTATATCAAAATGAGAATTTTAATGCGGTTCACAGACAGTTTTTCTCAGTCGGGGTATATTTTTTATGTATTTTTCCCCGAATAGGTAGGCAAACGTGCACAGTGCATCACATCCATCCAGAGGGAAGCAGTTGACATAATAAAACTGTGAGGTACGGCTGTGCTAATACTTACTAGGTATACAGAAACCATTTTTTAATTCAAATGTTTCACTTCCTATTTCAAGCAGGAGCTGACAAATAGCGGATAGTCATATCTTTGCTTGTCATACCTATCCTATCTATGCCTACCTATTTATTGATATATTACATCCTGATATAGAAGAATTCTTTTATGTTTACGTGAAATAAACTTTTCCGTATATGTCATGCATGACAACGCACGTTATCACCCTTATCAGTTACCACAAGCTTGCCATGTTTACGAATGGTTCGAGATGCTACCACGTCATTATGTAAATATTTTTAAGAATTGCACTAACTTTTCTGATTTATCTGTGAATAAAATAATAGGTTTTTATGCAACGTTTATCAGACTATAAACAAAAGTATGTAATGCCTAACTAGGTATTGTAAATTGGACCACTTTTTTAAGATTCAAGGTACAGAATGCTTGGATAAATTAATTTCGTTACGGTTGTTTAGTAATCAGACTGATCAGCAAATATATATCTACTAAGACGAACATAAAAATACCTATGTATAGAGTTTGGTGTCTACGCTAAGTAGACTATAATAATATAATATAATAACTATAATAACTTAAATAAAAGGATTTTTATAAAGAGAATTTCTATTTTTCTCTTAGTGATCTACTAAGTATTTATGATTTCGATTGTGTGACAGTGGTAATGCACCTTTCAAATAACTGTCTAAAGTGTTTTTGAATTATAAATCAATTAATTCACCCTATAGCAGTTTATTGTTGGACATAAGCCACTCCTCACACACGCCATAATACATGGTTCTCCGCCTTCCACATCCAGTCCGAACTAGTGACGTTTTTCAGGTCATCAGTCCATCTAGCTGGGAGCCGTCCAACTGTACGCTTGCCGAGTCACGGTCTACAGTTTTGATGTGGCTGTCAAATGTAAGAATATTTAGATATGGCCGATGTCACATTCAAACATTTGACAGCAAAACCAAAACCGACTAAGTCGAATGTCGAAATTCAGAGTAAGCCCCCTGGATTCACTTGCTCCGTCGCTCATCGGTCCTTCTGCAGATATGACCAGCCCATTACCACTTCAAATTAGGTACCTACTTATTCTACGAGATCGGTAACTTTGATTCTTTGTCGGGTTACTTCGTTTTTAAATAGTTTAAATTATTGTTAGATAGGTAATGGTTGCTGAGTAAGATCTAGCGGCTAAGTAATTAGAGACAAGCTTCTTGCAGAAAAAAATGTGATGTGACGTGACTGCAGACTTACATTTTGATAAGTAAATAAAATTACGATAGATAAGATTACTAAAGATAAGATTAATAAAGATCGATGAGGAAATAAACTTTTCCTTGGATAAACTATAAATAATCAAGAAATACATAACAAAAAACATATTAGTACGTTAGTAAATGTTATTATTAAAAAACATCAAATTTTCCAATCCGTATCAGTTCATAAACACCCCAAACAGACTTCAATGACACCATGGTAATTACATTTCACCATTACCAACTACTTTCCTTCCAATATGTTACAAATCACTCAAAAGATGCACACAATTCTCACCCTTATTCCTTAAAACCTAAGAGTGTAAATGGCATTAAACATGAAAGATATAAGTTTAGGTATGTTTATATAGTCGGTAAATATGTGACGCTTAGCCCGGCCTCCAAATAAAAATATCTAAAAACACATGTTGTTTACAATGACTTTTATATTTAACCTCTCTTTCTTTCTGTTATTTAATGATAGTGACAGATGTATGTTTTCTAGAAGATTCCGGCATGTTTTGGAAGCTTTGACGTCATTTAGTTATCTTCATAACACGGCTTATCGATTTTTTATAGAAATGATTGTATTTTCAGGACTCATTTAATTTTATAAGATATTATTGCGGAAGAAAAAAGAAATAAACTTATAGTTAAAATCTAGGGTTTTAATACTGCTGCACTAGAAAACTCTCTTGTTGTCTTGTGGTTGCAGCTTGTGTCTGCTGAACACAAGTTCGTTGATTCGAGTCCTATTAAGAAGTCCTATACAAGTAGTCGGTATCTACTTTGTACGTTAATAGTATGTTTGTATTCCGTTAAACAAGCGAGGAAGAATATTACCCAAAGTGATAGGAAGATATTTTTTCTCTAAATTTAATCAAACTAATTGAATAAAGTACTGCGACCATAATACAATAAGTAAGTAGTACTGTTCTACAACCACGAACTTCTTATCATATAGGCTTGGGTTGACTTGGCTCTGACTCTGGGTGACTTGATAAATTCCAAGGAATTTATCAAGTCACCCAGAAGGACCACATTAAATGGTAATTTGGCCCAAGGCTTTACGTGCCTTCCATGGTACGTAGAAGCTCGACAATGAAAGTGTCACAAACGGTAACACATCTATAGATTGACCTTGCCCAACGCTGCTTAACCTCGACAATCGAGGCACTCTTACTATACTTCTATAGTATCATCAGCAACCCATTAAGTCCCACTGCTGGGCTCGGGTCTCTTCTCCTCTCACTAGAGAGCTGAGAGGGTTTAGGCCATAATCCACTCACGCTGGTCTAGTGCGGGTTGGTGGGTCAGACATACTCATAGAATTTCTTCTAGGGTATGTGGGTTTCCTCACGATGTTTTCCTTCACCGTTAGCAGATGGTAAGTCACTTGACTAGTACATATAAATTCCACAAAGTGGAATCCACATTGGTACTGCCGGTCGGGATCGAACTCGGACCGCGTGATTTGAACGCCGCGCCGGTCCCTTATCCATGCAGCCACCATCGCATTTTTCTCTTCTATAGTGAAATAGCAAAATCCTGAAGGTCTTAATGTTGATAAAACGGACAGACATTCTTCTCTGTATTGATGGCCACGCCCTTGAAACGATCAAGTGGCAACACTCAGAGTCCAGACGAAAGTACTTAAGTACCGCGTTATAATTATTATCTGTATAATTATCCACTTGAGTACTGCGAGATAAAGTGGGGATATAATCTCAACCTATCTCTAAGCACTATGAGCTGTCTATGTCTAACTATGATGATAAACATAATCATATTTTTCTAAAAGTAATATAATGTTTTCGTACGCTTTGAGAATGTGTTTTTTTAGAATAGATGTTGTTTTTGTATTTGAAGGTGTTTTGTCTCTTTTTAGTTGTCTTTTTACATGACAGTTCTATGATTGGTAAAAGAATAGGCAGCGTTTTTTTTTAATCTAGCCAAATTATACCTATCTTAGATTACCTAGCTTAATTTTTGATATCACAAAAAATTTTTAAAAATTTGTTGGTTTTCCTACCTATATGGCAGTCGATGACTGGTGTCAACAGCTGTTTGTCACTTTATCTACAGATTAGGCATTACCTAAGACTGCTATTATCCTGATAACAAAATACGAGTGAAAACAAACAGTATTGACGTCTAGAACTGATAACTGGAGGTCACACCTTATCTATTTAACAAACACGCAAAACTGTACTTTAAATAATTTAAAATAAGGTTCAAATTCTAATGCCAACGTACACAAGAGTATTTACGTACTGATATTTATAAAATCAACCTTGTTTTGTATGCAATAAGGTCTAATTCAATCTGTATAATGTTGTAGATGTGGGGCTATGTCAGATGTATATTTAGATTGGGCGACGCAGTGTCTGGTACACATCGGCTATTGTTAAAGAGAACGCTTTGTGAAACGACTAAGTGATGTGTGATTTAATCATTACTTTGTCACTTACTTATATAATAATAATAATAATATATTATTATTATTTACTAGTTTTTAAGTACATACCTATTATCTTTAGTTATCTTTGTTGCTTGCGTTTCCTATGTGCTATTACTCAACTACTTTTTGAAGATTTATTTGCATTACTTTTATGAAACAAAATGTTAGAATAGAAAAGTTACATAGTCAGTAAGACTCGTCTAAGGCCTTCCTTGTATGGTCTTAGTAAATACATGCTATTTTCTGGATCGGAATTCAAATTTGGATAATGTTCAACATTAAGTTTTCAATATTATTGATTGTAAATTATTTGATTTCATTTATGTTTTCTCCTTCGACAAATAAACGAAACTGTACGCCTTGTTTAATATTTTGGATATACCTAAGCCTAGCGAGCTTCACTCAGTTCAGTTGTCTAAATCACAAAATTCATAGAAATTTTTCTTTGTTCTCTCATTGTTTTTACAGATAATATTTTAGAAAAAAGTGCTGTAGACGTAAAGAAATTTTCCATTTGACATCAGCAGCATCCAATTCTTACCATTAAAAATAATCATTTGTCATTTCTAATCTTATCATCTAGAGTTAATTACCTACGTCTAGATTGAAGTTTTGGCAACCTTTGTTTAGAAAAAATAACATGACAGATGGACGACCAGATAAACACAGAAATTATTCTGTTAGTGTGCCAATTTTGATCTAAAGCCAAGAAATATCCAAATAAAATGTCTTAAAAGGCAAATACGAACCGAAAATTCTGTAAAAATACTTTTGCACGTAACGTTTCGTGATTATGAGAGATAAATGTAATATAATCTAAATAATCGTATTGATATCATAAACGCGAAAATGTGGATGGATGTTTAAATCACGCCAGAACTTCTGAAAGGAGCTGTATGAAATGGCACTAAAAGTCTGGGATAGCACATAATGCTATTTTTTACTGACTTACCATGCGACCGGAGCCGCGGGCGGAATATAGTTTTGAATTATAGTAACTTTCCTTAATAGTTGACGGACATGACGCAACATGTTAAGAGGTAGCGTGAGACTGACGCAACATGTCGCGGACTAACGTCGTCTGTTTGAACACCAAACACGGAAGTGACCCGGGCTCAGCGATAACAATGATAGCACGACAAAATTGACACTAATCAGACAATTATCGCTACACAGCTCGCAGTACCGGCAGTACGCACCGCACGTGGCTGATTTGAATGATATAAATGAAGATCATAGGTCACTGCACACTGCAGTAATACAAGTGTTAATGTGTATTACATCAGGACTGTAGAGATCTGATCTCTGTCTAGGTTCTCTTTTATTATGATGTTTCATCTTATGTTATGTCTACGAGTATAAAATGTTTGTTTTTATTTTAATTCAGAATATCACTAGGTACAACAGTTACCATCAAATTAGTCTAAGTGCATACTTTTAGGTTTATTGCATTTTTGAAATTTGAAAATGTAATAGGGTTCTTCCAAAGTAATTGTTATGTTGAACAATCATTACTGAAATCAAATGGCTACCATTCAACAAGCCAAAATGAGGTCTAAAAAGTCATAACTTATTGAAATGTAGGCAGATAAATATCACAATTTTTGTAATGTAATGAGGTTTATAATAACATAAACACATTTATTTATGTACGAGTATTTGATGTAATTTGGTAGACACTGCTGGAGGATACGAGGAAGAAGAGGGAAACATATTTTCGTCCATACGTCGAGAGTAGAGCTATATTTAACAGGGGCGTTGGCAACAACAAATCTAACCAATATTTTACTGTTAAAGCGAGTTGGTTAGTTTATGATAATACCGTGGAACAACTTGATAGAAATACGTTGCTTGGGTTTACGTATTGTGCCTCGCTATTATTATATTGAAACGATTCTATAGTTGTTGTTAATTTGACTAAAAAAGTACGTAGTAGTAGCAGATTCAGATCTTTTCTATACTTAGTGGGAAAGTGGTACTTGAAATGTTAATTTTTAAGCCTATTACGACAACCAATTTGAAGTTTCAAATGAAATTACGCAGTACATAGATAAATTCTACATGCCTTTCTATCTATTCTATTAATTTTATATTAATATTCTATTAAACTTCTTCTAATAATATGTTTTTGTGTTCTGTTTCAATCTGATCTTTGAAATTTCACTGTTATTTCATTGTACGCTACGCTATTAACACAAAAGTAAAGGTACGCTACCTTTATTTTTGTGTTTATCCAATTTACTACTATCATTTATACTATCTTTTAAACCTTCGCGACCTACACATATTAAATTATTATAAAACGGGTCTAGATCACGTATTATATTATAAGGAATAGTTATTCTTTTTCCTTATTCATTTGCCCGACGTTTCGATCAAATTACACCGAAAAATAATTTAATATTTATATTATCATCATTACAACCCATAAACATCACCCTACATGGCATGAGTCTGCTCCAAATATTTTGGAGAAAATTTAGCCTTCTATACCACTGGCCAGACAGGTCGGTACAGGGTTTGTTTCGAATTTTTCTTTTCCACAGTGCTCTTGTCTGTTTATGCCTTAAACTTTAAGGTTTCTCCCTTAGTCGCCTTTTACGACACCCACGGATTGATAGTAGTAGGGGCACAGATTAGATAATAGTTACTACGTAAGTAGGGGTAGTGACATTATGTATTCTTAATCTGTTACTACACCAACATTCATCTATAATATAAAAAATAATCGCTAAATGTGTTGGTAAGCGCATAACTCAACAACGCCGGGACCAATTTGGCCAATTCTTTTTTTAAATGTTCCTTGAAGTTTAAGGATGGTTTTTACGTTTTTTTTTCTTTCTTTTTTTAGTTTTTATGTAGGTAGGTAGGTAGAGTAGATAGGCAGGGTAGTTAGGTAGGGTAGGTAGATAGGTAGGTAAGTAGGGTGGGTAGGTATGTAGAGGGTAGGTAGGTAGGGTAGGTAGGTATACTTTCATAAAATCATAAATTAAGTAGGTGGTACGAAGTTCGCCGGGGCAGCTAGTTTATTATAATAACATGCTATTTAAATTACAAAAGTAAGTTAGTCACTTGTACTTATTACTTATTTTTATTGCATAATTCATTGTTATTGTCGTTTAATGTATGCTAAAGTCCTGGCCTTAGCCACACAGAAGGTCGCGTCCACTACTCGTCACAGTTCACTTTCAGCGTGAATCATTTGTATTAAGGTATGCATTACACAATATCAGTACCCAGATTATCAGTAATGAATAGTTATCTTAGTAAATAATATTTACAATGGGTTTTTACAGGCTTGGGTGGATTTATAAACCTGATAGAAATGAGTTTAGACAAGTGAGAGCATAAAACACACGATTAATTTACAATTAGTTAAAACTATCTATTAATATTTATAAACCTATTTGGAAAAGCAATTTAGAAAGATCTAATAAGTTCAATGTAGAAAGGATTCTTGAGATAATTTTTATAAACTCAATGACGATCAGAAATATTACCACAAAATGGATTTTTGAAAGTGTAAATATACCTGAAGTTAAAATTTTATAAATAAGATAGATGACGTCAGAACTAAATCAATATAATTATCTACAAATTCATTAGTTGACTCAAGTGTAGCATAATTATGACAATGTACCTACTGTTAAATGTATTTTAAGACACGAAGGAATAAAAGTGATTAAATATCCTTGGTAGCAACATAACGTTGCTAGAGGATTTTCTTTAAAAGATAATCTATTGAAGGAAAAGTTGGCTGGCCATTTTTCATTGTGCACTAGTCCAACGATTTCAAAGGGCTCTTTCTCCATTCCCACCTTGGGGCGAACCACTTGGTATGAATCGACGAAAGACCTTACCGGGTGATGAAATAAATAAAATCAGTCATAGTTTACAACGGTACTGATAACCTTTGTGAACTCTAGTACTAGACAAACCGATCCCACTATAGACATGACACGTCACAAGTTGTTCCCTTGATAAGACACACCCACTTAGCAACATAGTCTATGAAATAATTATAATATGTAAGTAATGCTAAGTAGCCGACGGTACATGTGCCCGGGCACGTTCAATGTGAATCATAGAACAAAAAGAATGCACGGGTCAAAATTGTATCAAATTATCATAATAAATCATGTTATTTATTTAGTCAGTAATGACTTAAAGGTTTTAATTTACGATACTGACTTGAATAATTTAAAGTGGCAAACAAGTTCCTACACATACATAAATAATTACACATGGTGAAAATACCGAAGTGTCTTTTACAAATGAGACATAAAGGAACAATTGGGTTGAATGAAACAACCAGTTTACATGAAGCAAAAATTTCTTGTGTAGTTCAATTAAATGCAAATGCACCAGTAGACTGCACGCAAGAAGCAAACACACATACACGCACAGCTTGTGACGAACGTGGCGTGATGCATCCTACCACTAGTGCTATTACTTATAAGAGAATATTGATTAAATGAGCATAGGTTGCTTGTTGCTGAGTTATTATACATGAAGATGGAGAACAAAAGCAGCAATGAACTCATCAGGTGAGACAGTTTAGAATATATAAATAGTAGTGCTGCAACAGACAATCATGAGTAAATGAAACGAATACATGCGAAGATAGAAAAGTATATATACATCGCAGGTTTATTTGTAACTAGCAGCAAGACCTGTGAATAAATACAGCAATGTAAATTAAACGTCAAAGATAGTAGCCAAGTCGAAATTTCCAAAAGATAACATAATAAATTTGCTGAGTAGATCGTGTGCCTCGGCACGTACACAACTTGTCTTGTTCTAAATAATTGATTGATGGATGAAAAAAAATCGACAAAAACAACATTGTTAGCACAATGCAGCAATGTTAATGCAGTTGACGATACATGTGCTACAGTAGAGTTTTTATTGATTATATATATTTATGATTTATGATCATACTTATTTATCTTTGGTTAAGTTGCTCAATAAGAGCTTTTTGTTAATTTTATTTCAGTATTTGCTATAACTAGAGGAAATATTATTTGGGAAGACAATAATATAATGTAAACATATGACGTAAACGATGGAAGTACATTTTATCAAACTTTGACGCCAGATACCTACTTCATACTGCTATTAGTTCAACAATTTAAAAAATACACTTATTCTTAAATGGTAAATCTGTAATCGTTGATAAAACAGTTTATTTTAAGATAAAAATACAACAACAGTCACATTGAAATAAGCTTAGAACACTGATGAAGAACAATTAAGTTCAATAAGAAAATCATAGCTTTTATTACTTTCACTAGGTACTCAGTCTTCATAATTATATAAAAGTCAATCACGCTCCTCCTTTTCATCTCCAATGATAAGAGGATTCTCATCTCCACCCGAGATAACGACAGTATACTGTCCAGTACTATATTTCTTCATTTCTTGTTCAAATAATATATTATTAATAGCTTGTTTGATCATACTTTGTGTTCTTTCTTCATGTTTCCTTAGTGATATAGCTATATATTCGCCGAAACTATCACACTCGTCTTTCTTTCGGGGCAGATCAGATTTTCTCAACAGTTTTAAAGTTTCTATAAGTCTTGATTCAAGACTACTGGTAGTATGGGTAGTGGTAGGTATGTCTTTTACGATTCGTCTTTTTAACTGCGGCTTTGATCGTGGAGCTCGTATCGGTCTTGCCCGTTTCGTAGGTATAGTCGTATGATGTTCTTCTGGGATCACTTCAGTTGTAATGTACGTTTCTGTAATTGGCTCTTGCTTTATCGTTATATCAATATTGTGTCTATTAGTATCAGAATCGTCGTCTGACGATTGTTCAGATTCTTCTTCGGCCTCTTCGTGGTTTTGATCCTGTGAAACAAAAAATGGCATTTTAGAATTGGTTTTATCATTAGTTGTGTAACGAGTGCCATTTTAACAGCTTGTGTACTAATTATTTCGTTTTATGAAACTAGGTATAAAGGTAAAGTGCAAATATTTTCTATAAACAAAATAATCGCAACTTTAAATTATTGTAGTTATTTCGACAATGTTTTGACTGCGGTGTCTATACAGTGCAGTGTGTACACTAATTTGTCTCCCTTATTCGAAACAGGAAGAGTTGTACGACCTTGGTATGACACGACCACGAATTAATATTAAACGATATTCACGTGGAAGTATGTACGAACTATGTTGACCTAATTTAGTAGCAACGTCATTATCGGCATAAATATAGTATCATTGTGTTGTTAGATCATTATGAGTTCAGTCATGTGCAACCCGACTAGATTTGACATCATTTATAACATTTTGTTGTTAACATTATAGATTATTAATTTGTGAACAATGTAGGTTTACGTTTTGAGACGAGTTTTAGTCCAGCTCGTCCTAGTACGAATCAATATTTTATTTAGCACGATAGAACGCGCTTATTACCTTGCTCACATCTGCGTGCGCTCATTAACCTAATTTATTTATTAATTATAGACTAATGTTGAAATAATCTTTAGTGTTTTAGGTAGTAGGTATTTTATACGCGGGATTATTTATTGCCGAAAAGTGATAAAATAAATTGGTCTATGTAAATAGTGTCTATGTTCAGAAACAACAGCGTGTATAGTGTATAGAGGACGAGTATCGGAACATGTAACCTAAAAGTACATTATGTTGATATCTTTATACAGGCAAAACGTGACTACCCAGAGAGTAGAAACGTGTTCTTTTCTTATCAATTAATTTATTATTATATAGATTGATTATTTCTTCTGTATGTAGAGACGTATGGGCTTGATCAACCATTCATGTTGTTTCAACACAGTGTTCATTAATCAACTAATGTGGCCGGTTGATGGCATTATGGCAATAGGCTAACATCACATGGGTTCTAACATAGCTGGTGATATGTGGGTGTGATGTATCTCTGCCTACCCCTTACTACGTTAATATTATGCTATAGCTACTAACCGGGGCTTTGTTCCCGTCG
Source organism: Laspeyria flexula (assembly GCA_905147015.1). NCBI lineage: Eukaryota > Metazoa > Arthropoda > Insecta > Lepidoptera > Erebidae > Laspeyria > Laspeyria flexula. The sequence continues at coordinate 328,364 of LR989964.1, read as the reverse complement.
TTTTTTGTTTAACCACTGCCCAGTTCTCATTGGCCGTAGAGTCATGTTATATAGCCTATAGTCTACCATGATAAATGGGCTATCCAATACTAAAAGATTTTTTCAAATCGGTAGTAGTTCCTGAGATTATCGCGGTCAACTAAACAAACAAACTCTTCAGCTTTTTAATATTACGTAGTATAGATTTCTGAGGTCAGAATCGAATCCACAAATTCATGCTTGGCACTCCCACTCTACAACCACAATACTTACGAGGCAATCAAATACAGGTACAATGATTTTTTATCAATAAGCCATTTTTTTACGGATAACAATCCTGGAGTTGTTCAGTTGATTGCATGGCGTGCCAAATGATGGACTTATATCTCAGCTGCAGACATTGTAAATTATTGGCTGTAAGTGGAAATAGCAGTGTCAGTGTTGTATCTGTTACGCTTTCACGATTAAACCGCCAAACTGATTTTGGTGAAACTGCGCACGGAGATATATTGATAATGTGTTAATGACTGAGTAATATTAAGTAATTAGATCTATGTTTAATTGTAGCATGCAAAATTAATCTACTTTAAAATGTTTCCAAAATATTTTATGAATTTGAGCTCATCTGATGATGGAACCGGAGGAAGGTGGCCCTCTGAACTCTATAACAAAGTGATTTGATTGATTCATCTTGATAAGAACTGGTCTTTATCTTTATAATGAAATCTAAAACCCTTTTCTCAAAGAATATATTTTTTAATAAATGAAGTTAATTGAGATGTTTACGAACAGTTGTTCAATAATATAATATTATTCACTAAGTCAAAGATAACGTTTGTTTGATACCCTTGTACGTATTTGGCAACAACAAAATTTCCGCAATTTAATTTTATAGATGATAAGCGAAGTCCTTGATGATTAAATGTTGCTATGTTCAGAAGATCGCGCTTCTGCTGTTGCTATGACTCTCTTAGGACAGTTGTACTGATCATTTTTAATCGTTTTTTTATTTAAAAAGGCAACGTCCGCACTGAGGCACAAGCCCGGGGTCGCGGGGACTTTACAAAGTTACCTATCATCATCATTTCAACACATAAACGTCCCCCTGCTGGGCACGGATCTCCTCCAAAGAATGTGGAGGGAATTTAGCCTACTGTACCACGCTGGCCAGACGAGTTGGTATAGGGTTTGTTTCGAATTTTCCTTTTCTTGCTCTTGTCTGCATAAGGTTAATCCCTTAGTCGCCCTTTACGACACCCACGGGTTGAGATGGGGTAGTACATTATGTATTCTTAATCCGTCACTACACGGATACCAACTGTTAACTAACCAACGGACACAAATTACACCCAGACTCGAAACAAATATCTATGGATCACAATTACAAAAATATTTACTACTTGTGCACGCGGCTTCGTTTGCGTGGGCAACTAATCTTGTGTTGTTTTTTTTTACGGAACTCTCGATATTTTTACATATTTATTTTCATATGTCTACTGATAATACCAACAGACACTTTAATTAACTAAAAGATGAACCTGTGAACTCGGCACAGCGTCGTCAATGGTGAAGCCACCACTTAAACGCCAAAGTGATAATCAGATTCTTTCATCACTAGAAATGATATCTCAACAAAGTAAAGAAAAGAGAAGTGGATGTATGTTATATACAACGAAAAGACATCTAGTGGATATTAATGTTAACTGAAATATTAAAAATGAAAACTGGCCTGTTGGTCTAGTGGTTAGTGACCCTGACTGCTAAACCGGAGGTCGTGGGTTCAATCCCCACCCAGGAGAAATCTTTGTGTGATGAGCATAAAGGTTTGTTCTGTGTCTGGGTGTAATTTATCTATAATATGTATGTATTTACAAAAAAAAAATGTATTTAAGTAGTATATCAGTTGTTTAGTACCCATAACACAAGCAAATATAATTGCTTACTTTGGGACTAGATGGCGCTGTGTAAATGTGGTAGAATATTATTATTATTAATTTGAAGAGCGGCGTATGTTTTGTGACGTATTGTAAATAATATGTATTGATATATAATCTATTGTTTGTTCTGATCTGATCTGGATTGAAGGATAGCCGTACCTATATCTATATCTCTTGAGGTGGGCGATGTCCAACAGTGGACTGTCTACGGCTGATATGATTATTGTTGATTCTCTTTTCTTGTCGTCTCTGTTTTGCTTCAGTCCTAGCCTGGCGTTACCTGTATAGCATTTTTTATTTAAGTAGTAGAAAGCGTTACTGCTCTGGCTATTTACAACATTGCATGTAGATGGTGCGTAATATCAGAGGACTTCAGAGGAGTTGTTATCTCATCTGCCACAGTGGAAAACATAGAAAAGTTATTGACGGCTTTTCTCATGTGACATGTGAATAATAGCTATCTGTGATTGTGCTATGTAGTATTCATTCATACTGTCAGTTAAACTACAGTGTCGGAAACTTTTCTTGAACAAACATTGACAAATTTTCTTGAACAAACTACCTATTTTTTATAGATAATTTAATAGATATCCGATAATTTTATTTTTATATATAATGTTCCGTAGTTTAGGGCAACCTTACTACTCCACTTCTGTAGATTGATTCTATAGATTTTTTTATATAAAAAATAATCAGATTAATCCCAATTCCTTGTCTAAATCCCCTTGTTTTCCTTTCCCTTCCTATTTCATTGGCTTGGTTGTCTTTTCTTCGCATTGTTTAGTCAATGCTAAGAGAAAATATTCATGTCTATAAGCGGCGGTTAACACTTACCATCAGATCAGCTTGTCCGTCTGTCACATCGAACAATAATTCCCAATAAACGGGTGCAATCTAGATATATCACAAAATAAAGTTTCCAAGATCAGACTGAGATATTAGCATTTAAAAATATAAAACAGATTTTCTGAGTTCATAATATGAGTGTAGATTAAACAGAGCTAGGTGATGTGCGTGCGTTAGATAATTGGCAACGTCTTAGCGAGGAATGACCACTTGCCGTACTTTGTCGTTAGTTTGACGTCAGCAACATTCACTCTTTATATATGTTTGTCTTTGTGTATCTGAAAAAACATGCCTAGAACGATGTTACTATACTAATTAGCTAATGGCGTCGAAAATAATTTCATGACCATGAATAATTACGAAATTCTAATTATCTGGCGATTACAGAGCTGAAGTTTCTCGGCTCCACCATTTGTGGTATGATTGATGGTAATCCATTCAGTCATCATTGAATTACTAAATTCTTAGAATAAATAGAATGAGCCGTTTCAGAAACAAAACAACGAAAAAGAAAGTAACTTCTGCCCGCAGACGGCGCAAATTTATTGAAAACATCTAGGTATATATATTATAAGTAAATGAAATATGTCTAAATATTCTTTAACATCTACTGTTTAGTCTTCAAACGTAGTGATTCTACTCTTTTATAAAAACTTCCTTTTCGAAAAACAGTGTCAGCAAATTTGTTTACGATCAGTTCGGTTCGTTCGCTGACGGGGTATAGTATGAGAATTTCTTTTGAATCTCAACTTTCGTCTCTAGTTTTATTATTATATATAAGATAATATTTTATAATATTTTTTATAATATTTTTTATAATATTTTTTACCACATTCACACAGCGCCATCTAGTCCCAAAGTAAGCAATTATGTTTGCTTGTGTTATGGGTACTAAACAACTGATATACTACTTAAATACATTTTTTTTTTTTTTGTAAATACATACATATTATAGATAAATTACATCCAGACACAGAACAAACCTTCATGCTCATCACACAAAGATTTGTCCTGGGTGGGGATCGAACCCACGACCTCCGGCTTAGCAGTCAGGGTCACTAACCACTAGACCAACAGGCCAGTCAATAAAAAAAATAAAGATAAGACCAAACACATATATTGTCGTTTAGGCAAACTTCCAAACGTTCATAGTTGTAACTAAGAGTTTGTTGAGAGTGCCAACAATTTAAGTAACACTTTGTTTTCTACATTAAAATATGCCTTTTTAAATTTGCCTTTTTTTTTATTTTTTTTATGTTCTAACTCTTTGGCATTGATATGTACGAGAACGACAGTATCAACCTCTAAAACCTATCTCTGTTCTCTGGTAACAATTGTGGGGAAGTAAATAAGTGAGCAACGCTGCAGGTCACAACACTAGCCGAACTGAAAATTTCGAGGTTTCCGGCAACTGGCACCGCAATTAGTTCGGACCGCGGTCCCTGAGGCTGGATCCATTTAATTTAAATATTCTTCTTCAACATTAAAAAACGTGACACATGTGTATATTCTTCTTTTAAAATATGTAACTTTATAAGGAAATACAAAATAAAAAGAAATCAAGCACTATCTGTAACCGGTTTATAATCTGTGTGGAGCTGGAAGATAACCCACTACCCTATTTGTTTTTGTATCACATTGCAAGATTATAACACAGGTTAACTTAACACAGCTAGCTCAATTGTACATTCTTTTAAAGCTCATGGAAAAACAACTAAAATATATAAGATAACAAATAAAGTAAGACTTTGTTACTAGAAATTCATAGTATTTTTTATATTGGAAAAAACAACAGTTAGATTGAAGATATCATTCCTAATGGGAAGTTCTCAGATTATTTTTTTGCACCTAATTTTACAATACTTATTATTTATGATTTTTTACTAAAACGTGCCTTTTTCTAATCATGTCTAATGTTAGTACTAGACAATTTCCTTTTTTTTATTAATTTAGAGAATATTTATAAAACACGATTGATATTTCAAAGTCGTTTGCATACCTTTCATCAAAAATATCATGTGGTTTTCGAAATGTACAAGCTGTTAGTAATTTAAACTATGTTGAAATTGTGCAGATTTAAAGTTGGCAAGTGTAATACGTCTTCAAGGTCAAGATACTCGCTAGTCGCTACAATGACCCATTTTTTAAGACAAATGGACGTTTTTTGTCAATTTACATTAGTTCACTTTATTTTATTTATTACTATACATTTAATTTCATGATTTACTGATGACCTACTTACTAAATATTTTAACGTACTATGTGTGCAAGCTGAATAATGTTCTTTTTGATGGTCACCTCGGCCGGCATTGACAATGCACCGGACAGCCCACAAACACATTTTTTTATAATTCTATCTTTTTTAATACTGTGTAGTGGAGGACTATAAACATTCCCCATACGCCCCTAGATTGATGAGTGGTGTGTTGACTGGTACCTAAGACCTATCAAATTATTTGTTAGCGTTTAGTAATACATTATTTATTATATTTTTTTTTATCATTATTATCTATTTCTCATAAACCCGTTAACTTATAAACAATTTTTTATTATTTTATTATCTTTTGCAGATAGTGAAGACAAGAAGGTAAGTGCTTAGTTCCTCTTTGTGGGGTTAATTATAATTTGTAATAAGATTAATCTTGATTGGGTCTATGGTTGGTATAAGTAGGTAGTATTTTTTTTTTTTTTGCCCAGTAATTTGAACAAAATAGACGTTATCATTACTTATATTTCTATATTTTTAATCTGTACATATCTAGTGTCTAACTACCAATAGTAGCGGCCCCCCCCCCCCCCCCTTGCATACTCATTGAGAGTACGAGTACCCTAGAATAGAAATAAATAAATAAAAACAGAAAATATAGGTAATAGAATAGATAGGTGGGAAACCCACCCACGAAAAGAATGAATGAGGAAGGACAAAAGAAAGAAACAGTATGAGGCATAAACTTACGAGCAGAATAAATGATAGAACTGGAATGAAAGAGTAGTAGAAATAGGCGTCGACATTGATCATTGTCGGTGGTGTTAGAATTAAAAAAAAAAAAAGCGGCAGATCAGTGTTGTCATAGAGCAAGGTGGAGCCATCTTCTTAGTGATCATAAGAGTGATAGTAAGTATCTATCTGGTTATAGATCGAAAATCAATATTATTTTAGTTCACAACTAAATATGTAACCCAAACTCAACTTGACAAACATGCGCAACTTTCTTGTCAGATAAACTCTCTATTTTACTTTTATCCAGAGTAAAAGCAATATGGCCGCTGTAGGAAGTGTCTCAGCTAATTTAATATGAAGCTGGTTATTTGGCTACACGCCAACCTAACTATTATGAGTATTCCCAAAAGAAAATCGTTTGCCAAACTTGGGATCTGTCGCCAAACATTGCATTTTTCGATATTATTCCAAAGTATGGGGAAATAATTTTGCTTAGTTTAGGCCCTTATGAATCTACCTAGCGTCCTAGCAGTAGCTAGCAATGTATTGGATCTAGATGTTAATTTCTTTAGTAAAGTATATATATATATACCTATCTCATACCTATAAGGTACTATAACAGTGTTTAACTCAAACTTTAGAACATTTTTATAAAACCAACTTCTGAACGTTATACGCAATCAATATGGTGTTAGTTTTACTTTCATTTCAATAAAGGTAAACATCGAAAATGTTGCTATTAAAGACAAGAATCACTGAAAGAATGGCATCCATTGATCGGTAGGTAGGTTAAAGATTACCGTGCATTCAGTTAGGTAAGAAGGTATTTCGCAGTTTACGGGACATTTTTTTAAATAAATAGTAGGCAGTTACCGTTGAAACTTCAACAACTTCAGTGTGTGCATGAGTATTATTTTCCAAATGGCCCGGCATGAAGCTCAGGTACGGGTACAAGAACCAAGTGGAGCGGCCTCCAGCGCGGATCTTCGCTTTCTCCCGACGATGCGACGCGAATATCGAGTTCAACTTCTTTCGTAAGTCAGGGATGTCGCACTGGCACACTCGAGCCAAGTGCGTCCACGCTTCATACTTCGCTATCGGTACTCGATATAGTTCGTGGTTACTGTCCCACAACTCTGGCCGCTGTCGGTACTCCTCCATCAAACGTTTCACATTCTGTGGCTTCCAATCGGCCTCGGCCATCTCACTCGCACACAGTATCAAGGCTACAGCCGCGATTACACCGAACGTCAATAATTTGTTCAAATTTGAATCGTAATTCGTTATCAGTTTTTAAATAGCCGAACGGCGACTGCGCGTCGAATGCGTTCGTTCGCGCGCGCGGCGAGCGGGGACTGGGGACCGAGGCACGCCGCGCGCCGCGCCGCGCTCGGCAGCGCTCGGCGCCAGTCGGGGCGGTTCGCGTGCTCACGCTCGCTCGCATGGCTGCGCCGCTCACCGCTCGGCTCGAGTCGGCTCGATGCACACTGATACACAACGATGTAAGCGCTCGCCCCGTACGAACGCTCGCCGCGCGCCGGCACGCAAGGCGCAAGGCGCTTACATACGCCCACCTATCGCCCTGACCGCTTTAACCTTTTCTATTTACTTTAGAAATAAGGAGTTACGTCGTCGGTACTCGGCAGAGTCGAGTGCGGTGTGCGATTTGATCACCAGGTTTACGAACAAAGGATCGCCATAAAAGATGATTATTTACTTCAATGAGAGGGTGGTAGCTAGCCAGCCGGAACGTTATGCCTACTGAGCGATCGTTGCGTATCCCTCTTTTACGAGCGGCTTTCCCAGCGGGTGGAAAGGATCAGTATTCTTTCGGCGTCCCCTCGTAAAATTTACTACAATAGTTGATCTCCTTTTATACAATTTAAAACAAAATTTCTAAATAAAACCTTTAATACTTACGTAACAAAGAATCTGGGTATAAAACGTCGTCCATTTAAAGAGACCTATTACTGACCGATAAATCTTTAAGTTGGAAGCTCCGAGTAAGTTTGACTGTTACAGGACGCACCCTGTCCAGCACACGCTGAGCTGTGGTGTCTCCGTAACTTCGTTGTGTTTGTACGAGGGCGTGTCTGTGCGAGGGCTCCGCGGGACTGGTCGATGTGTTCCATTGAGTGAGGCTTGAATGAGAGGGTGGGAGGGCCTCGTTGTGTTGTCGGAGGGCAGGTTGCCCGATCCGTTGGGCCGTGATTAAATTAATGAAATTCTATTTTCTCTAAGGACACCGTTAATTTGGTCGTTATTTATGTTTGTAGATAAATTCTGTTTAGTTCGCGCGTAATTAAATGCATCATCTTTATTGCAACGATGTTGTGAACGTTTGCTATGGGGTTGTTATTAAGTTAGGCGACCATCGCATCGTTTATCGTGAGAAACTTTATCATTATTACGATATTCACTTGTTCACGACTTTCACGAGCTGAACCCAACACAATAAATAATTTAATTTATGTTTCTGATCATCTCGTAAATTTGTTTTATTGTGCTCCATTTAATTGAATCTGCATAATAACATTGGGTTGGTAGTTGGTAGCTCCACAATAACAAAATGTAATGTATTTTACTCATATTAGTCTGTGTCGAATCTGCCAAAAACATATCATTAAGCTCTCCAATAGTTTTACAAACAGCTATTTTCAAAAAACAGATTTCAACAATTCAACCCACACTGTCCTATAAAAAGAATTACCCATAACGTTTGGTTCATAAAACATCTAAAATGAAAAATAAACCGCTACCAAAAGAGTGCAATAAAAACTACAATATTGAAGTAAGTGACGCGTAAGAGATCGTATCTATAAAATGATCATATACGTACAACATACATACTCATATACAGCGTGTTGCACAAATCAATTTCTTTTCATTTGACGGTCGCAAGTCGCAAGTGGAAGTGGGGTGCTCCGTGCTGAGTGGGAACAGTAACCGTTGCGGATTTCCGAGCCATTGTCCAAAAGTGTCGTAACTTAAAAACAATATGGGAGTAAAGATTATGCCGAATGTTTAGTGATGTACCACACTGTTATCGATACTTATATCGATTGTATTTTTGTTGATAATAAACTACAATGTTAACTATTCTTTTGTTAATTATTTTTTGTTGTTAGTAGGAGTGACTTACATTTAGTGATAAAATACTTATTGTATTAAGACCGCGTGATTATCAGTGATCTGATAAATAATAAATTATTATTTTAAAATATCACGCCTCAATCACGAGGTTTCGTGTTGTGAATATTCAATATAACCGTTGCCTACTACTAGCATCACTAGCACGTTGCTTTTCGCTCCCCTACACAACGCTAGTAAAACGGATTGGTACAGGGTTTTATTTCGAGCTAGGTCCCAAAAAAACCAATGAATATCTATTCTTACTACGATTTTAATCTTTTGCTTTGTAAATAAAACTATATGACAAATTCTGAATATATATAACAACGAACGTAAGGCAGTACGCCATACATTAGGTACACAATATTTCTATCTATAACAAACGTGTTTTTGTGTGACAATGTCAAATGATAATTCATAATACATACTCCTTCAGTTTTAATTGCCCATTATATCAAGGACCATACGGTTCGTTAATAGTACTCATTAACAGCCTGATTAATATCAGACGTCAACGATAACGAATAGGTCTCTTGACGCCTCTAATAGATACATAGTGTAATTTACACGCAACTAATATGTCCCAAAGTATAGCACATACGACAGTATGACAATCTGTCACCGCGCTCGTTGTCCACAGGTGGGACGTCACGCAGGTGCACTGAAACAGGGGAACATAACATTTGCATAATTTGTTATACAACGACAAACTAATTTAGTTAATCGGCCTCTAACACGAAACTCTAATAATAAGCCCATATTTTTGATGGTACGTGCTTGAAAACGTTTTGGAATTTGGCGGCATATTTTTGTGCTCTGAAATATTCACCGCTCTGTAAATCGCTATGTTGGTTTTGTTTTTGGCATTAACGATGTCCATAACACTTGTATTTAGATGGGCTATTAGCTCACCTTCAGCGATGCCCTTCGGTATTATTAAAACAAGCCTGAGCTATATGAATGCTAAGTCTAAATAAGGCAATCCGAGCTATGTGTTCAAAGACACGTACTCTGAGCATATTTGTCAGACCTATATTGATTCTGTTCGCGTTATCTTGCGTGGATTATGTCTAAGCTTTTTACAAGGGATTTCATAAGCGACACGGTGATGTTTGCATGCTGTGGAATTAAGGGCCTCTTGTAGCTTAGGGAGTAATGCCATCCTAAACCAAAGGTTTTGGTGTTCAGAATTTTAGCGAAATAAAGAATAACAAATTTTGTGTTATGAAGTAAAGAAGATGTTCGGTGGCTCACTGTTCTTTTGAGATCACTAGAGTATTACAAATTAAGTCCTCTACCTAAAAAAAAGCATAAATTATACCTAGAAACTAACTATGGCTATGTCCAGATCTCACGAATGCGCTGAGAGTGCAATTACTGCATTGTTTGTGAACAACGCGCCTACTTGAAATGCACTCACGCAGCTCGCTAACACCCTAAGTTACTAAAATACATTTTGTTTCGTGTCCGAATTGAACCCAAACATATGACAATTCCACCATTACGTCACGGCAGCAGTCTATTGTCGTGTCAATCATGCAACATATTTCTCTAATCCAAAAACCAATCAAAATAACATGTAACAGTATATTGTTAACATTTAGAAGCGGTATCGACAAGTCCCAGTTCTACTATCGACAGTCGATCAGCAAGCATGGATGCACGAGTTATCGCGCAACCGTAAGATTACTCGACAGGGCCGGGGCTCGATCCTGCCTATCTCCGGCAGCACACAATGAGACGCATTTGTGACGTGAAATTTACGAGCACTTTTACGAGTGCAAAATAGGTGGGACCGAGTTTACGACCCACCCTGTATAATAAGGCTGCTGTAGTATATGCAAGGTTGGCAGATAAAACTTAGTTGGAACTAAGATGTGGTTTGGAGTAAGTGTGGTATTGTGGGTAGTGCATATATAGCATGGTGCTCCGTACGTGAACTGGCTATAAAGTAAAGCCGCGTTTATTACTTAGTTAAGATTAGCAGATAGAGTAATGTTTGTATGAGTGTAGCAAGTGCTTCATAAGGATTATCGTTAAAGGTCGCTCGTATTATTTATGTTGGGGTGAACTGTTATGTTTCTGCCTTTATTATTATACGAAGTTTTTCGGAAACTGACAGCCGTGGTTTTTGGAAGATAAATTATTGTTATTATTAAGTATTCGAAACACTTCAAGGTTGAAAATTATTAAAAAATAATATTATGTGGAAAAAAACTTTATTTCCCGCTGAGGAGAAAATTAAGTCAGACCTATGTCCAGCAGTGGACGACATTGGGTCAGCCCATTTTTATAATGAAACTTTTAGACAGATATGCCTATAAAACAGAAAGTACCCACCGGATCATGAAATTTTTTAATTTTTTTATCCATGACAATAATATTTTTCTCTGTTATTCTTTAGTTAGCCTACCATATACTCCAAAAATACTAAGCCACATTAGACGTATAGCATAGCATCGATAAGTCACAATTGTTCTCGGTGTCGGCGGGGGCCCGTATTACTATATTGCCTCATTGTTGCTTAACAGGGAGTCGAACTAATACCATCCTTTATTACTGCACCAATGAGCCACCGATGAATTCTTATTGCTCATAAAACGAGATACCGACAAACATATTGAAGATTTTTGTTGTATTGATGTGGCTTTATTTTGACATTTTACCTATTTCTTGTATTAGTTACATTAATCAAGCCTACTTGTATAAAGTATATAAGAAGTATATAAGATTATCACACTATCATAACATTTCACTGAAGTATAATATCTTTTACTGTTATTAAAAAAATATGTGTATTATTGTTTCAGATTTGAATTTGGGCATTCCTGTCAGAAATAATTAAAAACATAATTAAAAATTTTTATTTACTCCCGACAAAAGCTGAGGACCTTGAAACGGCTGCACAAATTTTGATCATGTCAACTTAAAACAAAAAGTTGCCTCAAAATCGGCACATTCGTTTAGAAGCTACAATTCCACATACAGATACATACACACACAGATGCATCCACTCTTTTTGCGTTGGGAGTTAAAATAATATATTTAAATATTTAGTTGCAAGTAGAACAATAGCCAAGTCAAAACATTGAAGAATTAAAGTTACTTTTAATATCAGTAGGTACTACTGGTACTTTGTCACTTTTTGCTGAGAATTCAACTCTTTTACACAATACTATTTAAGCTTTTAAATGGTACTTATTGCGAATATTTCAAACTGGCACATGTTTAGCAGCTGACATTGCAATTAAATTTAAACATTTACTTATCAATCACAAACACATTAAATAGCGACAAGCGTAAAGTGAAAAAAGAAAGCTAAGCACAATAGCCTCGCACGGGATCGAACACAATGCCTCGCGGTAATAATATTTAATTATACGCTGTACAAAAGTAACAACTGGCAACCCTGTCGAGTGTTCCGCTCCAACTGAACGTTGACTTAGGGTTCCGTAAAGAAATAATACAACTCTAATTTAAACTAAACGATACTTGCAGTGCTGAATTTCCTGCTTATAGTGAACAATTAAGAATAAACTTCATATATTTAAATCAGGAATGCGTCAATGCACGCTTGTACATTTGTTTCTAATAACAATAAAAAGCGAATATTTAAACAACTGGGGTGCAGGTTAGGTTAAGTATAAGACCATGTGAAACATTTTTATCATTAACGAGTCGTTACGTCCCATTACTAGAACTTCTAACAACAAGGGAGATTATTTAGGAGAGAATATTCTTTTCTGTCACTTCAAACTGTCATTGACCACAGCGAGATAGAGAGAGAGCCGCTCTCGTTCTCGCTCGGTTCTAAGTGAAGGAACGGGATAGAAGTATAGGATAGTTTGATTCTGTGCGGCTAGATTTGGTCCAACCCTAGGTGCCTTTTCCTCCTAGGAATGAGAAAGAGATTTACTAGAAAGGTAATGTGGTATTCTTACAATTATTATTCTTACTCTGTCACCACATGAAGTTACTCTGGAAGGCCTCAGCGAAACATAAAATACGTGTATTTATTTTAAACGGAACCTTTTTTGGTTTAATACTCGTTCGCTTTTGTTATTATATTTATATTCGTACTGGATGTATATTAATGTTTTTGTGTTTTCGTCGTTATTTACATATTGTTCGAGCGGTACTGTTTTTCTGATGTTGCTTTTCTTTGTTATAACTTTGTGGTGTCGAAACTTCAAGAATAATTAATATTTAAAACAACACTTTCGTAACTGTAAGTTTAGTCTTATTACATCTTGTGATTGTGAAACCTAATGTTGTTATTGTTTAGTCTAGTAGTAATTGTCGTTTTAGTATAATCGAGATATTGCTGCACAAAACTTTGTAAGTAATCTTTCCAAATACTTATATATGAAAAATGTCGAGGTCATTGCATTAATCACCAATGCGATCACCTTTATTTTTCTTTAACTATATGTAACATAATAATGTGAAGAAATGAATAATTACATATCCCTTTAAATGCATTAATCCCACATACAGCACCAAGTAATACACATATTGTCAGCAAATGTGTGTACACTTAGACTCAGTAATCCATTTAGTGTCCTCGTGTAAGCACAGTCTAGTCCCGGCTCAGACGAGCCTGAGAGGCTTCCCTGCAATTATGCATTTTGCGCGTTTATATGCGTTTAGTATTAATAGTTACATAATTAGCTTATAAAGACTCACAAATGCTCAATTGAGTAGCAATTAGCATTTTTATAGCGCTTCAGGTTTTATAACAGTGGCGTAAATTACATATTAAAAAATTACATATAAAAACTGGGTTAATATATTTTTGATTCGATGTTTTAAAATTTGATACAAATCAAATAAGATTTAGATTTTACTGTAGACCAAAATGTACCCTCGGCAAATTATACTATATATAATACTATAAATACAATAAAAATATTTTTCCAAAGACATGTCGAAAACTTGCAAATGTGTCAGTAGTTATGTGAATTCATTAGTTTTGCAACCAGTTTCATCTGCCACCTAATTACTCAGTGATAATTATTTTTATTAGCCCACTATTTTTAAATTTTAACTGGGTTGTTTGGTTTAAATAATAGCCTTATTTAATTGCCGTTCGTACAAATAATTCGCAGCGTCGTCGCTCGAGGCGCGCGGCGCGCGGCGGCGTCGTGATTGTAAAACGCAGTTCAAACATAATTATCTTTTTGTGTCAAAATAATCTATTTTATTTAATATTCAAAACCTTTTCCCTCGAAGGGGTAGGTAGATGTGGATGACACCCACATTTCAATAGCTATGTTAGGTCCCATATAGAGTGCGAGCCTATTGTCATCAACAGAGCAGATTTGTTTCCCAACTCCGGGCTGATATGTACGAAGCATTTAGCGATAGAAAACCATAATACCATCTTTACCCGACCCGGGAATCGAACCCGGGATCTCTTGCATAGCAGTCGTATACACCGCTGCGGCGGCATCGAGGCAGTTATTATTTTGAGGCAGGTTTAGTTACAACTTTTATTATTATAATATTTTTATTGCTCTGTTGCTAAGCAAAGAGGGGTTAAGTAGGTAGGTGAAGGGGGGAGGGGATTCGTGGGCAGGCGCCACTGCAAAATATTGACACAGAGTTTTAACAAGCTGTTACGATGGCACTTTTGACACGCTCCTGTTAAAATTCGAATGGCGTTTAAGACGCGTATGATTACCATGTTTGAGAAGAAAGCCAAGTTTGGTCAGCGTTTAAAGTGAAACTATGGAAAATTTACTTTACGTACTCATACATAAAAGTCTATTATATAACAATTATTATCAAATACTATCAACTGGCCTGTTGGTCCAGTGGTTAGTGAGCCTAACTGCTAAGCCGGAGGTCGTGGGTTCGATCCCCACCCAGGACAAAACTTTGTGTGATGAGCATTAAGGTTTGTTCTATGTCTGGGTGTAATTTATCTATAATATTTATGTAATTACAAAAAAAAAGGATTTAAGTAGTATATCAGTTGTTTAGTACCCATAACACAAGCAAATATAATTGCTTACTTTGGGACTAGATGGCGCTGTGTGAATGTGGTAGAATATTATATTAGAATATTATATTATAACTACCTACTACTGTTTTAGGTTTCCAATTCAAAAGTTTCAACTTTCAGACGCAACAATTTTATTATTCATAGGACACAACACTCTAACTCGACAGCTTTGAGGTATGACATATCATAACTCATAAGTTTTCAATCGGCTCAAAATCTCTCTAATAGGAACATAATTATTCATCAATATTATTATTTTTGCCAGCATGTTCCATTGCTGGACAATCTTTTCAAGAAGGTTTACCTTCTGTTACCATGGTAATCAAACAGATGTACGAGATTTAAAAGTTTTCATTCGATTACACAGCACTGATGCAATAGCCTCTTACGTTATCCTGAAAGTAAAAATAGGTGTAACGATATTCTCATTTCGTCATAAAAAGTACGAACGTAGCTATTAACCAAGTAAAAAGAAGGCTGACAATAAAATGTTTTAATCCTGAAAGGGGTAGGCAGACGTGTATTACACTCTATTTACCAAATACGTTAGTTCCCATGGCAATAGGAAGCGAAGATAATTATCATAAAGCACATTTAATTTTCTAGACTCCAGGTTTATATTGAGAATTTCAATACAAAAAAAAACCCAATACCGTTTTAGCCCGACCAGGAATCGAACCCTTGACTTCTAGCCTAGCAGTTGTACACGATCCCGCAGAATCAATGAGCTAGCAAAAATATGTAATGTTAAAGAAATATTCCACAATGTAAGTACAACAAAAACGATAGAATCAAATGATAAGTATTCTAGATATGATATTAATTGGTCCGGTCGCTTTGATTGAGCCGGGGAGTCTGGTCGAGCGTGGACCGATAAAAACTGAGCGGTCTTGTAGATATGGATAATTAGGTGACGATAAGGTGTAGTACATAATGTTGGTTAAAATATATTTTATGTAATAGATATTATCAATTTTAGCCAGTAATACTCAAAGGTGGTTATGAGAATAAAATGTAAAAGTAGAATATAAACGCAAAATAAAATTCTGTAGCATAGTGTGTCCTGTTCCAGGTAGCATGGTGACTCTCCTGTCGTTTTCCTGAATGCAGATGCTCGTGATTTTCTTTAGATATCTCATTAATGCTGAGAGTCGACTTAGAGGGACCTTCTCTAAGTACCACCTTCTCTCGTCCAAGGTCTCCTTACACGAGAAGGTTATTTCTTCTCTTGTAAGAAGTAGTATTGCCGGACACAATGGAATCTTGAATAAGATAATGATTCTTTTAAAAGAGATCGTGAAATATAAGTACTTCGAAGAGATTGGCACTATTGATAAATAAATTATAACATATATTTGACGTAATCGATGACCTGGGCGGTCATTTAGAAGTCACATTTGTATGACAAATATAGTACTTAGAGCAGGTGAGTAAATATACCTAAATTATGTTTATCTTTGTACAAAAATGAAGGCGCGAGTTTGATTAACACGGGCACCAAACTTGTTTGCGAAATTATCGATAGTTCGATAATTGGTGTTTTGATCTAACAACTAATAGACGTGAATGGAGGTGACTTTATGAACTAATTTGGTGCAATTTGGACTGTTTTTATATTCTATTAAATGTATTTAACGTCAAACTAAACAGTAGTGATGCGGAACACGATATCTCTGCCCTTGAAATTGTTTATATAATTTCCATTTAGTGACAAATATTAATATATTAACCTACTTTATATTCCTGTAACATAAAATGAATAAATGTTACACCAATATATTAGGCGAATTTAAATAGGAACGATAGACGGGGAAGAGATAGAGGAACGTTCTTTGACCAAATAGGGGATGTTCTAAATAAAAGAAAGACCAGGCGTGCTCTAAACCAGCGAGAATGAATTCAAGAAATGGTCTCTGCCTACCTCTCTGTTGAAAAGAGGCGTGATCTATTGAACGTTTTACTATCGACTCCTGTGTGTTAAATGGAGTTGAACTTTCATTATCGTAAACAAAAACATAGAAAAATTTGTCAGTTGTCTGACAGTACGTACCTAATACCTATGTATTTTTCTGTTCAACGCCGAAACTAGGCATCTCTGTGTTTAGTAAAGTATAAATAAGTTAATGGGTACGAATTAGACTTAGAGAAGCTAATTGTACGGTGTGAACCCGTTGTGGTCAGTTGTCAGCTGTATGCTACAACATACGTGGTAGTCAGTCAGTGAGGTAAGTCAGTAACTTAGCGAGAGTAGCGCACAGACATTGTTGAATGTGCTTTGTATTCGAGAAACATTTATTATTATTAGCCATCACTTACGCAAGTGTGTACAAGGCCTTACCGGTTGGCTTTGTTATAATTACAAAAAACATCGGTTAACAAGAGAAACGAAACAAATGAGTCATGTTAACTGCAATTATGTTATTTGCAATAATGCAATTATTTTCCGTTACAGACTATTCCACGAATGGACATTGTAATATCATCCTAATTATTATTTCTTCATAGGATAATACTTAAGGATAATTACATAATAATTATAGTGATGGTGATCTTGTTGTTATGTATTTGATATTTAGTTAGTAATTAATTGTATAGTTTATAGTAAATAAGTGGAGGACGATGCAGCAACAGAGACAAAACTATAGACTTGCAATATTACACATTTACACAGAGTATTTGTAGTAATCTATACTAATATGTTTGCTGAAGAGTTTATTTGTTTGATTGAACACGATATTCTCAAGAATTACTGATCTCATTTGAAAAGTACTTTTAGTATTGGATTGAGGAGCTGAGTCATGGCCATAGCCATAAAGATATAAAGAACGACGGAAGCAAAGCCACGCCCGACATCTAGTCTTTTATAATTTTTTTTACATGGAGTTTCATTCATAAATACTTATTTACTAATACGAAAACACAGTAAGTACAAGTTTCCCGTGTAACATGGAATACTGCAGGATAATAATAGCTTGTATATGTGGAAGCTTGTTAATAGCAACCTTTATTAACCTATTTTATTATTATATATTGTGTTTTTAGTCTGTAAGCTTTCTTAAAAATAAAAAAAATAAATAAATAAATAAAGAAGACAGTAGTACCTATAAGTTGGGCCACAAACTTTGATAACCCTTTCTTTGAGTAACTTTTTCACTTAGTTATTACATTGTTGGCTATACATTAATATATCTTAATTCCATACTTACGTATTCGAGTGGTTATATTATTTGCCAGGAATTGTTCGTTGTGACCTATGGGAGCTATCTTAAACAGTAGACATAAACAAGCTGATAGTGATGATACATGTTTACGTCATTCATTCAATAAAAAAAAACAGTCGGAAACTTATCATAAATATTTTGGGTGACCTATTAAAAATAGGTATACACTTTATAATTATATAAATAAATTATTGTTATACGTATAGCGAAATCGAAGATATATTGTTGAACTTTTACTCGGTCAAGGCTTGATAGCAAACCAGTTACTACAGGTTATACCGGTCTACTTTATATTGTTCCAGAATTTTCCTTGGTATTTATTATAGGTACCTAATTTATTATATTTTTCCTTAAAGTTGTAAGTAGTGTGCGATATTTTGTACGTCATCATTGTCTGTTAATAAAAACAGATGTGAGTTGCGGGTACGCAGCAGAATACCAAAGTTTAATCATGAAATTTTCAATACCGTATTAGTGAGGCGCCAATGAATGTAGATCCCACAGTATCGTTCCCTGTGAAAGTATTTCTTGGAGGCCTATGGTCATCAGTGGACAGCTACTGTACAGACAGGTGAAAATGGTGAATTAATTTTATCGAAGCATAGGCAGTGAATTTATATCAATTTTTAATTGGTTGCAGGCGGCACAGGACCGTTCGCAATGGCGTAAATTAGGTGAGGCCTATGTTCAGCAGTGGACGTCGATAGGCTGATATGATGATGATGATGATAGACAGTGGTTTGCAAGTTCTCGATGTCCATTATTAGTAAATAGATACCGGAATCACATAATTAACCAATTAGCAGCACGTCTAATGAGTGGGTTTTAATAGTTACATAATATAGTACCTTACCGAGTGTTGTAGATTGTAATATTTGTGTTGTCGGCAAATAATTTTTAGAAGACATGACACAGAAACTGCTTTCGAATGAGGCTGTCGTGTTAGAGAAAAAGAACAAAAAAAAAATACAACACACAACCAAACCTATTAGAATTTTTGGGGAGATTTTTTTTTATTTTTTTTATTTTTTAAAAGACAACGCCCGCACTAGGGAACAAGCCCTGTGTCGCGGGGAGCTTTACAAACATGAAACTAACGGACACAAAGTACACCCAGACTAGAAACAAATATCTATGAATCACACAAATATTTGTCTCGTGTGGGAATCGAACCCACGTCACCCAGCACGGCGATGTAGTGGCGAGGCGACCACCTTAACCACTGCGCCACGGTGACAGTCAGATATAATTATGTTCAGCATTGGACATTTTAGTTCTGATATATTATGTTGGTGACAGAAATTAATTAATTTAAGAAAAGCTGTATTTTAATAATATAATTTAGTTCCGTATCCTTAGCTATTACTCAGTAACAAGGTTTCCTCTAAACATATTGTTTTCGTTAACACTACGTGTACCATTAACGTATAAAATTAATGAGTGCCCATATTTGGAGTTTTCACAAATGTTACAATATGTTTGACGTACACGTGTGAATCATTTAGAGTAACTAACTAGTATTAGAGTTTGAAAAACAAGTTTTTAGCTGTAAAGTTTGTTTAGTTTTGTTACGTAGTCACTGCTGAACAGTTGAGTAATGGACTCTACGGATTTTTAGAGGAACTGCTGTTGTATCTGTACTGTATCAGTAGCAGTACTTTGTCTGTCGGCTTAACGTAGACTTGGCTCTGTAGGCCTGTGTGTGTGTAGGCCCCTACATACAAGATACATACTAACAAGATTTCAAACAATTCCATTTGATCTCCAGAATGTCGAGAGGAGCATTCATCATCATCATCATATCAGCCCAATGACGTCCACTGTTGAACATAGGCCTCACCTAATTTAGTAAGGAGCATTAGTAGAATAAATTAATCAGAGCTGGGCAGAGTAGTATATCTCGAAAAAAATATACCGACCTGTCTGCCAAGCCTTGCCGTGAGACATTATAGGCGTCACCTAACGATTCCAACATGCCTACGACGATATCTTCAGCTTGAGGATTTTTAACACAATAAAGGTATATCTATTCATATAAGTACCTATATTCATATATTATTGCACGTGACTGTCCTGAATCCTCTGCAGTACTGAAATGGTATTAATTACATTATGGATTATATTAATATTCAAAATAAAATTCTTATTCTTATTATATACCAGCCGAGTTAGAGGCACGTTCAGTATAACCGTTACAGTATCAGCTCGTCTTGTAAACATGTCTGGTGAATCATTGACCCTCGCGCTAATCTTAGAACAGAGTCTTATCACAAGTACTTTATAATTAGTGCTCCGTGAGTGGGACCACTATTGGTACCTATTGGTCTCGTGCTGGGAGATAAGCAGAGAGGTTACGGGAATCTTCGATATAAATGTTCTCGAACATAGCAGAACGTTATCTAGACACAAACTAAACGAGTTTCTAGAACGTAGATAATATATAAATAATAATAATGTATATATTGAGAGATGCTCTCAGCTTTTTAGATTAAGAAATGCAGTATGATATTTTGATATAACCTATACCCGACGTTTTGATAACTCCTAGACATTAATAATTCAGAACTCAATTTCAGTTCTGTCTATGAAAACTTTCCAAACCAATTTTAGTAAGTTTTTAATTGAAACTTTTATGATGAAATAACAGTCAAAGTTAAACCATAAAACGCAATTAAATTTATTATAAATGTAGAAAAGTTGTTCATTTGAAAGTTATATAATTTGGTTATGATTCTTAAATATTTGACCTTGCCAGTCATAGATATCATTTCTACATACTTCACATATTGGTCACTATATTCTATATTAAATTCTTAATTACTATCAATTACAGTGTCATTATACTAATATTGGGCTAACCCAATGACGTCCACAGCTGGACATAAGAAGATTCGTAAGAAAACTGATGTTGCCAACATAGCTCACCGAATGGCATCGCGCTAGTGGCAGTGGGCAGGGCACATAGCTTGTAGAACTGATGGCCGCGCAGTGTAGGGTGACCCCCCATGAGATGGACCGACGACTTGGTAAAGTTTGCAGTCGTTGGATGCAGGCACAAAGTCGCTCGTAGTGGCGGAAATTAAGTAAAGTCTATGTCCAGCAATTAGACAAATTTAATATAAAGCAGGGTTCTGGCTTCAGAACATCAAAGTGTGGCTAGGCAATACCTATTCTAAACACTAATGTTAATGGAATAGTATTTAAATTTCTTTCAAAATCAACATCGACCTGTTTGAACAGGAGCCATCGTATCTTCCATGCCTCTTTCTTTCTTAATAGCAGCATAAAATATTACAACAAGTCCGTCTTGGTGTGAGTATAGCACAGTAGGTCGACAGTAGCAATACTGGTTGTGTGTACATATGTGTGCGATTCGAATCCGGTTCGTTGCATCACAAGCATTAAACACATCCGTATAAAGGATAATTGGACAGTCACGTGCAATAAATATAAGATTTATTTTGATCGAGCGTCCGTGTATTTATTTGTGTACCTTTAAGTGGAAAATTATTTCTTTAATATTGAAGTTGCATACTAATAGAGAAAAGAGTGCCACAGCGTCTTATCTTCTGACATTGAAGCTCTGTGGGTTTTAGATACAGTATTCTTGAAGCAATGCGATGGTGGCCGAATGGGTAATGGTTAACGGTACTTACAATGCATAACCTATTTATCGGACGTCACGAGAGTCACAGTGCGATGGCGACAGGTCTGTAACTGGGCGGTAGATTTGTTTACTTCTTGGATGAATAAAAGCCATATTTTCTCATGTTTCTTTGGCTTAGATAAATTCCCGTTGTTGGCAATGATATCGTTTATAATTGCATCACAGACATGCGACCGACATACTCGGTGTTTATTTGACGTACACATTGTTTGGGATTTTACTTGGACAAGTTTACAAAACATATGTTCGTACGTCCGCTGGGAAAAATTCTCACGGAATGTGAACTTGATGACGTCAGTGTTTTTACGTCACAGTAGAGGAAAGATGAATGAGAAAAGGTAGTGGAAGGCATCTTCCTTACCTGATTCAACTCAGGGTCATAAGTTTGTTGTCAAGTGAATTAGGACCAACTACTACTCAAAGAAGACACACATCATAACACTTTTTAGTCACTTAGAGTGCTGTTAAACAATGGTTAATACAGCTGATTTCCTTATATTGTACTTAGTTCTTATGGCTTTTGCGCTCATGAAATCCTGTTTCGAATCCGCCACCCAATATTCACACTTGAAGTTATATACAGACATAGGCAGAACCATCAAAATGTGTATGTGTGTATATGGTGTGGCTACTCAAAATACATGATGATGAATATGAAACAGGTCTACGCTACGACACGTATTATTTTTAAGGGATAGTTGTAAGTATTAAACTTGTTAGAGGGCGCCTTATACTATTTATATTTACAAAAACCTTAAAAGGATGATGAGGCAAATGCGAGATGCCTGGCGCCGCTATTTTCCATTAAAACATAACTTAAACAATTTCTATCTTTGTGGGACACAGGACAGATAGTTCGACCGCTCTAGCTCTCATAATATACAAAGTAGACAATTTATGAATACTGCTCATGCCATCACATTAACATGCTATTATACAATATATACAATTAGAAGTAGACTGGCGAGACAAAAAGACATAGTGTAGGTAAAGACCATGTTAAACTACTGTATACGATCAGTGAAACCATTTGTTGGTTCGCCAATTCAGTTGTATACAAAAATAAATAGACCATAGTCCGTTTGTGTAAAATCGAAAGTATTTTCATCATCGTCTGAAGCCAAAACCTCGCGCATGATGCAACTGTATGATCATATTACTCATCATTAGAAAGTATAATTGGTACTTCAAATACAAACCAGTCTATAATTTCATTCAAGATTACATGAGTTTATTAGGCGGAGTTCATTTAATTCTGAAATATAGGGCCTGTTTGGCGAAATGCATTAGTTTCTCATATTTTGTTTCTGAATTAATTGAAATACTAATGACGTTGTAAGTTTTCAGGTACATAGATAATACGTTGCCTACTTGCCGCACACTGCCAATGTCTAACTACAACGGTAATAGTACATTATGATATAAGTGCGGTAAGTTGATAATTACAGCCGAGGCGATATTGCTACAAGAAAGCAGATGCTGTAATTATCAAAGCGCACGAATGTCATACGACGTTTTATAACATATTTGCGAGGAAATAAATAAAACTCGGACTTTCTTAGAAAAAAACAATACAGCGAAAAGAAAAAGCCATATCTATCAACAAAAAAATATGGAGCTTATTTTAGGATTGTAAGTGGTAAATAGCGTCCTATACGTAACCGCAATGTTAGAAACAGCCTCAATACACACGCAATTATAAAAGAGAATAGTCAAAAACCTCTTAATAGAACCTCACTTCATGTTAGCTCTCTCAGGAGTATCAAAGTGTCTCACAAAAAGTAACAATATTTAATAGATATCTTTTCACAAAAAACATGCAAATAAAAAAATTGTTTTGCTCATACTCGTATCGATTACAAAATCATTGACAACTTGATTATACAAAGAGGTGTGTTATTTTTCACCCTTGATCTTGATCATGATGTAATTTTGCTACTTCTTACACCTCTACTTATTCCTTATTTTAAAGCAATAGAGTTCAAAATTGAGGAAACAAACTAGATTCTTTACAAACGACTATATACTTTGAAGTACGGTAAGAAGGTATAATATTGAATGTAAGCCCTTCTGTTTACAAACCATTTATCAATACATTAAAGACACTGACTGATAATATTTGGGTTTAAAAAAACATGTTTTTAATACAAAACGTGATCGTGTATGAGTATGTAATTATGATAATTTGGAGTAAAAAATATTGATTTTAGAGAAAAATGTAAACAGTTTTACGGTAGTATCAAATTAGCAATTATAATTAGATATAACGCCGTGTTATTGTTATAAGTAATAGATATGTAAATACTGGTATACCTAACCGAGACAATAAACTAAACAGAATGACATCATCATTATTATAGGTAGATAATAATATGTTCGGGATTCTGGTATACTACAGTTAGTTTCCATTATTATATTCTAAGGCCAGTATTTTGATGTGTCTCAATAATTCTTGTAGTAACAGTGCTGGATCATAAAAATATAAGCTCATATCTACATAATTAGTTTAAAAAAACCGGTTAAGAGCATGTCGGATCATGCTCAATGTAGGGTTCCGCAGCAAAAGAGCTACGATGTTCATCACATATACACTAGTATTTGAAAATAATCCAACCGATTTTAATGAAATTTCAAGAGTCTGTTAAATTGTTTCAGCTTGAAAGATTGGATCATTTCGAGAGAGATAGGTGGCGCTGTTGGTAGGATAACGACCACATACAGAGTGGAATTTTGGTTTTATTCTTATTTATTTTAACACATTTGTTAGATAATTCAATACTTATGGTTGAACCTATAGATCTATGCCATAAAAGTACAGGATGTTATTTTTTAAAAATTTTAGATAAGTAAGTTTTTCAATTGCTTAGTAAGCAAATTTATATATCACTAGCTTTTGCCCGCGACTTCGTCCGCGTATATTTCGATATTAAATAGATCCTTGTTTTAAGTGCAATTCATGAATTCTACAAAACCCCACTTCAGGAGTTGAATTTCATTTTACGTCAATATAGATAACATTTTCGTAATCAGCGTCCCTGAAAACCTTGAAAACGACATCCATATCAATTTCTAATAATTTTCACACCTATTTCATCCCTTAGGGTAAGTTTTTCAAACACCAAAACCAACCCATTAACTCACATCTTAACTGAAGTTCTAATTGCGTATTACCAAACATATAACTTGAAAAACAAAGAACTGTCTATTTAATATTACACCCCCTATCAAAAACATTAAAAACAACATTTTAAGTTCCTATCCCAATACTAATTAGCAAAACGTTAACTTCAAAACAAAGATCTTTTCATACAACGTTTCATCCCCAATTTCACCCTTCCAAAGCCACCCTTGTCAAAAATATATATGAGGGTATTTTTTATTTTGATAGTAGTACCCCATAACAAATTTTCAAATCTTTAAGGTAAAAAACAAAGAAGTTTCATACAATCGTTTTTATCCCTTTTCACCCCTTAAGGGTTGAATTTTAAAAAACCCTTTCTTAGTACACCTCTAGACATTAATACAAATACACCCTCCAAATTTCAAGTCACTACGACCAGCTGTTTAGGCTGTGCGTTGTCTGTCAGTCAGTCAGTCAGTCAGGCAGAACAAAGCCTTTTATAATATGTATGGATGTATTATTTACTTGATATTTTGTTTTTGAATGCAAGTCTTTACCCGTTATAAACAAGCAACTACTTTATCTTAGTCATTATAAAGGATTAATGCTAAGGATTTTGTATTTGGTACAAAATTATCCAACACCCAAGTTCAACGACTATTACTGCTAAACTAATAAAGTTATCTTAACCGCTATAGTTTTCATTTAAAGTTCATGAAATGCACTATCATCATGAATTTTTCCAGATTTTTCAAGCCAGCAGTTTAGCTTTTAGAGGGGGGGGGGGGCCCTACTGGAACAAAAATTTGCTCTTTTAAATTTAATATTTCGTAAATGGACCATTAAATCGAAAAATAATGTTAGTAACCCCCAAGTCATTTTAGAAGACCTATTCAACGATACCCCACACAATGGGGTGGACAACAAAAAAAATATTCATCACTACTTCACATGTATGGGAGCTACCCTAAAAAAAAATATTTTCCAAAATTTTATTTTACCACTTTGTCGACGTAATTGATATACACACTCCTACAAAATTACAGATTTCTAGTACTAACGGTCTCTTAGCAAAACCTCGGACAGACAGACAGACAGACGGACATAACGAAACTATAAGGGTTCCTAGTCAGAACTACGGAACCCTAAAAAACTGATAATCTTATAAATTTAGTATAATATGAATACATCTAACAGAAACGTAATCTAAAACTAATTAAAAAAAAAAAAAATTATACACTAACCTGTTGTATATATTTTTTCTTTTTTTTAAGTATATGTAAGTATTTTATTGAATGACAACATGAAAATGAAATTGAAATACTTTTTGAAGATTAGATTAGCAATATTTTTTGGACTGCATTTATAAAGCTTGATCCCTTAAAGTGACAAACATTCATTTTTAGGTATTTCCACCCGTACAATGAAAGTTTATCTCCTGCCAATATTAGCAATCTAACACCTAGATTTCAACATGCCTGATTTCACGTAATTTTTATGTGTAGGTATTAACCCTCCGATGCGTGATGCAATACATCTAGCCCACAACAGCAATGCTTACAGACAAGCGGCTGACGCAACATCCCACGGCAAACAATCATTATTATTGACGGAAAACTACATAAAATAACGAAGGAAAATATTACGGAAATGAATGAATTAAACTGATAAATAATATCTTACACAGGTGTGTTGGACGGAATATTTCGTGTTACTCGTATGTTATTTTGCTTCTTTTTTTTTGTATCTACCTACCTATACTTAATATTATAAATCAAGAATTTGTTTGTTTGGTTAAAGGGTGGGCTCTCAGTAACTTGTTGTCCGAATTAAAAAATTCTTTGAGTATTTGATAGCCCATTTATCGAGAAAGGCTATAGGCTATAAAACATCACGCTACGGCCGATAGGAGCTGAGCAGTAGCCAAATGAAGAACGACGGAAGCAAACCCCGCACGACTTGTCTAGGTAGTTAACAATCTAAAATTAAATACTTTGTGATTTATTATATACCTACGACTGTTGATCACATAATAATATACTACAGATATAGTTGGACCCCTGCTAAATATAGCTTACCTACCTACATAGTAATTTATTTTAGTATTACTATTTTAGCATGCTCTAAATTGTAGGTATTGTACCAAAAAGTACCTAATTTGTACACGATGCAGCAGACGGAGTCTCCTAACAGTTTTTTATTGTAATAGGGAACAAGCTCTAAGCAGCTCTTGGTTTCTTTTAATTTTCATTCATACTTTACATCAAAATAACATCGTGGTAAATAGCTCTGTGCCGCCGGCAACCAAAATTACCGAAATTAGATGAGGCCTATGTCTAACAGTGGACATCATTGGGCTAATATATAGTTGATGATGAAATGGATTTGTTATATGGTGTGATTCTCCCCTGATCTCCACTGTTTAAGTTCAAGTAAGTAACTTAAGTTACGTTTTTGTAGAAGAAGCTATATTGCCCATCATATGGAATTGGACGAGCTATAAAAAGCAAAGAAAAGCCGATTCATTAATCCTATTTTGCGCATTTATTCGCAAATATTTGTTCTCAATGTTGGTGCTCTTTGTCGCCGTCATACTCGTAATTATGTATGTTTGTAAGGTCCCTCGAATCACAAAACTTGTACTAGATTCTAAAAGGCTTTAAGTAGACCGAACTAATCGCGATAATGTTAAGTAATTAACTTAACATTAGATATATAAATGTATAAAGTGATTTAGATAATATTATATTTCGTTATTATAGATAAATAGTAACCTTAACAGTGTATTCACCTCGATTTTATCACTGCTGCAGTAGCATGACTTTCTGTCTATGCCAATGAGATATAGGCGTGATGATATGTCAGTATCGGTTCAGTCGAGATAATATATTATATCTTCTGTTTACATTAATGCCTAAGATTTTTTTTAATCTGGACTAGGCCGCTTTAGGAAATTGTAACGGTGCGGTGTAGACTTTACAAAATTAAATATAGATACAAATAATGGACTTATAGTAAACCCAGACGACGCGACTGTTTGTAGATAGTATCTACTAATTTGTACTTTACGGCAGTAGTCGAACCTATTCTACCTCGCGTTCTAACTATCGAATGCTTATTCGTCTGACGACGAATTTAGAGTGACTACAACATTTGCGATTCTTCCTCATCAGGGTAGGAAGAAACTTTCAAAAAACATTAACCATGGAAGTAGTGCTGTTAATGCTGTTATCCTACACATGAAGGTATAAGTCAAAATAATGAAAATCGCTTCGGTAGATATTGAAACAAAAAATCATGAATTATGTCCAGTCATACTTAGTGAGTAATTGACCATTGAACACAGGTTTTTTCACCATTTATAGAGAGTTGAGATAAGAAATAATGCCATAAATCCGAATAAGGAACACCACATTGAACGCTGCGATATCCATCTAATGAATTTAAGCATAGATTGTTTGTTTTTTAATCCTCTCAATAAACACAACGCTCTATTAAATTAAATCGATGAAAAACAAGCTATTAATTATTCATTTCTCTCATAAAAACTGCATATTTCTAGTGTGAACTAGTGTGAAGAGAACACAATAATTTAACGTAATAAACATCGCTTAGTGGGCGCGGGAGCACGCGACGAACCAGCTCGAACCGGTTAAGCTTCGCTATCGGCCAAGATAGTCGCTCCACTGCCGACTGCTGCACAAACAACGATAACTTTGTTATTACTGACAATAACTTCTACACATGGATCCGCCTGCTACGCTCAAGGAAATCTATTTGACGACTCAGAGACCTCCAAGAAACGAACATACTTCTTTTTTAAAGACCGGTAACGCATCTGTGATTCCTTGGTGTTGCCATGCTCATGGGTACCTAGCGAAGATAATTTACTATCAAGCCATCAACTCTTACTCTCAGGTTCTCTAACTATTTCCATGCGAAAATTCAAGTAGATAAATCTACGTGGACCCTACAGCTACATGATAGGAAGGAAGGTCAAACAAACGAACTCACTTTCAAATATAATATTAAGCATAATTTATGTATATTTATATAATGAAGACTTATTATTATTTATCTGGTGTCTGGCCTCGGTATAATATACAGACTACGTCACAAGAACTTATTTAAACGAGGACAATTTGATTCTTGAGTTTTGCCACTATAGGTTTATTTTATCTTATTATTTCTATTTTATTTGGAGTGAGAATGAAAAACAACAATTTGTTTAATTTTATATAAAAATATCGTATTAAGGTAAAATGTCTGAGTATAAACTGCGCGAGTGATTTTGGCTTCCATTTCGTGGTTGGTTACAGTTTTAGTTTTTAATCGTGGATTTTTAGAGTTCTTTTTCAAAAAGGAAACCCTTGTGGTCTCGCTCTGTCCGTCTGTCTGTCTGTCCGTCTTTCACAGCAGTATAGCTCGGAATCTACTTAAGCTATCCACATGATATTTGGAATAGTTGTAAACACTGTTGATCTAACTCAATTTTTTTCTCAGCAATAGCGGCTGAAATGGGGGGTTAAAATTTTAAGTTGAGGCTATTAGATCAAGTGGGTTATCAAATTAAAGGGCTTTGGTTACACATTCTAAAACCTATTTTTATATGTTTTTGTATATTTTTCCATAATACCTAATAATAGTTTTGCCATAATCCCTGATAGTACGGAACCCTCGGCGCGCGAGTCTGCATTGCACTTGACCGATTTTTACCATTAAACTGTCATCATCATCACATACATCAATCTGCTTACTCTTAATTAGATAAGACTAATGTTTACTAATTAAATGATAGAACAATAACTATGTAAAGTTAAACAACAGAATAGATACACAAATGTAGAACTGGGGCAATCCTCCATTGATATTAGAGGTTACATCCATTATTAGTAAATTGCGATACCGACGTGGTCAAGCATCGCCGAAGGTCGTACACGATATATTAGTATTACCTTCGCAATAATATCGTTTACTTTGGCTACTTTAGTCTATTTTATATCAAATATAGAATTATTGACACATGATAGTTTTGTTTGATGATATGCTGTAGCCTCTATAATATATCCAGATTCATTTCCTCTGATTAAATTTAACCTACCTACATTGACAAATAAATATTTCTGTTTCTGTTTCTGAGTCACGCGGACCAAGTTTAGTATTTAAGAATAGTATGATAAACTAGATTATGCCCGTTGGTCCATCCACGTGGAATGTAGCTAAGAAGCCTATGTACTTTTCTAGACTATAATCTTTCTATGTGTTAAATTTCCTACACATCCTTTCAGCCATTCTGACGTTATTAAGAAACAAACACATCCATACATACATCTTCACTTTCGCATTATAATATCTACATAACGCTATCGCATTCATGGTTTCAAAAAAAAATGAAAAGGATTTTTAATAACAAATTAAAAATACTATAAATTATCCTTATTGGTCACTTAGGTTATTTAAACCCTAGTGCAATATTGCAATATTATATTTGACTGGCCTGTTGGTCTAGTGGTTAGTGGCCCTGACTGCTAAGCCGGAGGTCGTGGGTTCGATCCCCACCCAGGACAAATCTTTGTGTGATGAGCATGAAGGTTTGTTCTGTGTCTGGATGTAATTTATCTATAATATGTATGTATTTACAAAAAAAAAATGTATGTAAGTAGTATAAGTATTAGTTGTTTAGTACCCATAACACAAGCAAATATAATTGCTTAATTTGGGACTAGATGGCACCGTGTGAATGTGGCAGAATATTATATATATTATACGTTTTCTGACCCAACTGCCCGGCTGTGGGCTGATCAGTCAGTCGGGTATAGTTAGGTGTTTCTCGTATTGTGCACAACGTGACAAGTTCCCCTAATGAACAGGTAGAAAGGTGGGCGACTCGTTGTATGCTTTTACTCATAATTACCAACTGATTAAGATAGATGAGTAGTGTTCGCCACTTTTGTTACAACTTGTGAATTTGAAAGTTATTAATGGTTCAGCTTTTAACGTAATCGCTTATTGTTCTCTCTAACTATTAATTATATATTTGTACATTTGTGTGGTGATGGTGACAGAGAAATGCGTTTTAATTTTCTTTCGTGTATGTTTTGTCAAGCTTTCCCTTCACGGTGACACTGGCTGATATTCTGCAGGTATACCATGAACCATCCGAAGTTTCCAATTAATTAATTTACTTGCTTGCAGCATGAATGAACTGGCAAATCCAAGGAATCACTACCCTCCCACAGAATATCAACGCCATGTAGCAGTACCTATATTATTTATTTATTTATTTATAATTAACGCAACGGTAAAATACCACTGACAGCATTAATAAAAAAGAAAAAATATGTTACAATGAAATAATATTAAGAATAAAAGAAAAAGAACACATTCATGCATCAAGCTCACAGAACCGCAAGCACTCATACAATATTTTCGGCCATACATCCATAAACAGATCGCAGTTAGGATTGGCACACAGGAGAGCGTTAAGTGCTGTAAGTGTGCGCGGTACAGGCGACATGGAACGCGCTACAGTACGACATGATAGGACGGCAAATAGCTCATGTCTCCTGTTGCGACTATAGTTGTTGGGAGTATAGAATCGACACAGCTCATTGTGCAACTCCGGTGCATCGATTTTATATCGACGCATATCCCGCCTGACTTCCAATGAGTTATACCCAAAACATCCTAAAAGATATCTCGTAGATATCTATTATATGTTATTGCATCTCGTCTGGTGAGCGGGAGCACCGGAGGCCCAATCTTTTTTGTTTTTTTTTTTTATACCACGACGGTTGCAAAAATTCCGCCTGAAAAATTCTGATTCCTCTTCCAATCCCCGTCGTTTTCCTTTTCCTCCTTATTTCCCCCAACGGCTTAGTTGTGTTTTCTTTGCTACCAATGCTAAAAGAACACTCCATGTCCATGGGCGGCGGTTACCACGTACCATCAGGTGGAATGTTTGATCGTATACTACCTACGTCAACCAATAAAAAAAATAAAGACGTCGTCGACTGTCCAGTGTAGATACATCGCTGTGGAATTTTTTTGAGGACCGACATTATGTAACAGTGGATATCAACGAATTAACTATAATAATGATACTTCAATATCAGAGACAATAAACTACTTCACAAATTCGAGAGTTAGACTCATTAGTCTAAAATAATTATCAATTGTTATCGATTTTAAACATCATTAGTAACTTTATTCAGAAAAGAATTCAGAAATGATGTTCAAAAGAAAGTTTCTCAGAAAATCGTTAATGGAGGAATAAACAAAAAGTCCTATACAATAGAATTAATAGATAGTAATGTTTGAGTTGAAAAGAATCGCAGTTTATTGCGCCTAGCAACACGCTGAGAAGACAATGAGACATTATACAATAGAGGATTAGCCAATACTGTGAGAATGTGTGGCCATTGACCCGGCTCTGTGTGCTCTGTACCCGGCGTGCATTCAATTAAACTGTCTATGTACTGATATAAGATCAAAACTTGTACGAAACCCGTTCGTTGCTTGCCAGTAAGTATAACTAGTAGATACAGTTCTATCTAATACGTATAAGTATTTAATTTTCTTCTCCTAACAGTTGGGGAATAAATGTTTTTTTTTTCAGAAAACTGGTTATGCTGTCTGTACTCACAGGAAGCAGTTAAATATCCTTAGAAAATGTACTTATAGAATGCAACACAAAGAACAGTAAACAGGATTTTCCGTATTAGTTATCCTAACTTTTATCTGTAGGTAGGTATATTACATAAAATATTTTACTGTCTTCCGCACCAGTAAAACTAGTTACACACTAGAATTATACATAAGTAGGCACATTATAGACTTCCTATAGGCACTAGGCACTAGGCAGTCTGCGCGAGGAAGTGCAATTTGTGGCGACACGGACGGAACACTTGCTCACACACACATGCACACTGCACACACACACAATATATAACATACATATTATAACACTTGCATAGACGTACACACACTGCTATCAATAGCTAGTTAAGGGTAAGATATCTTAACTTAGATCTTATGATAAATTAATCTATCGAAACTAATTTTTTTTTTAATGTAATAATTGCATCTTCATATAAAATATATCAAGATATACGCGTGTTCAATATAATTCTCATCCTACGGAAGCGGGACATCTACTTAGTTAAAGCTGATATTATGATGATGATATTATAATAGTGACACTGTTATTTCAGTTATAAAAATCAATCGCTGAACTGTTAATTTCAGCTGCATAATCAATAAATTACTTTGAAAATACGCGCTTGTGATGCCCCTGGTGTTGCAGACATCCATAGGCCACGGTAACCACTTACCACCAGGAGGGCCGTAGCCAGTTTGCCACGGTCGCACGTCGTGGTATAAAAAACATCGATTTTAGACATTCTATTACCCGTCAAGTGACTTTTCTTTTAATACTTTATTATATATCCAGTCTGAAGTTAGGTTTAAGTCAAATTAATTTAACTGATTGCCTAAGTAAGAGATCTAATACGGCCCCAGTACTGTTTAAATAATACCTTCTTAAATACATTTATGTGCAAAGTCGCGGATAAAAACAAGTGTTAATAACAAAACAAGATAAATGAAACGATAGAACTGAGCCTTATCAGCGCTTGCAGCCACAATGTCTGTGTACACTCTGTAGCGAATGATCCAGCACAAGCATTGTCCTTGCGCGCGCGCCTCTTGCGGTTAACCGAACGTAACGTAACTAAGTACCACTTATACTTACGTATCGTTATTAGCTTACTACAATCTGTTTATGACAAATACCTTGTTTACTGAACTAATTACCTATATTATAGCTACTTACCTAGAAGAAAATGCGGTCAATTATATTATGCTGTTATAATATGAATAGTTCTTGGAATTATTAAATGAAACTTTAACCTCCTGAGTTCCAGAGTACAATTTTTACGAAATTCCTTCTGATTTTTGGCTAAGTACTTCTAGGCATGTTAAACAATTGAGGAAAAATATTTAAAAAATCTATAGATCGAAAATCAGGTTTTTCACGACGTTCTAAATATAGAACAGCGGTTCTCAAACTTTTGTTTGGTTGTGCTAAATTTAAGACATTTGTTCTCTATTGTAAATGAAAAACAAAATACAAATTATACTGGGTGGCGCAAAAGTACTGGCACTAAAGAAAATACTTTTTTTTTTTTTATATGACATTTTCTGTCATTCTGTTGTTGAAAATTGTGTAGTGAACAAATGTAAAATACACTGAAAATAAACATGGACCGTTTTACTCCCCAAGAACGTGGAATAATTGTATCAATGTTCTTACGGAATAATTCATCAGTGATAAGAACACAACGTGAATTTCGTCGACGATTTCCCCACCGTCCGGCACCGATTGGTCGCACAATTCGACGCTTTGCCACACGCCTTGAAGCAACTGGCTCAACATTGGATAGACCTAAGTCTGGGAGACCAAGAACAGGCCGTTCAGCTGAAAATATCGATGCTGTGCGCGAAGATGTGGAAGAGTGTCCAGAAACATCAACGAGGCGACGTGCCACGCAATTGGGCATTTCCAGACGGACCCTGCAGCGTATTTTGGTGAAAGACTTAAAGATGTTCCCGTATAAAACTCAAATGACTCATCAGCTGCTGCCTGCTGACCACCGAGCTCGTCTAGATTACTGCCAGCGCGTCATAAACCTCAACCTTGAAGAGGATGATTTTCCTTCAAAATTGGTTATGAGTGACGAAGCGCATTTCCATCTCTCAGGGCATGTCAATAAGCAGAATACTCGGTTCTGGGGCACTGATAATCCGCGCATTATTCAAGAAACACCTCTACACCCACTAAAAGTTACTGTATGGTGTGGCATCTGTGTTGACAGAGTGATCGGACCCTATTTTTTCGAAGACGCTGGAGGCAATGCGATAACTGTCACTGGAGAACGCTACAGAACCATGTTACGTGAGTTTTTGATACCCAGTTTGGACGAATTGGGGCTGGAGCACATCTGGTTTCAACAAGACGGCGCTACGGCACACACAGCGCGCGACACTATGGACTTAGTGAGGGACGCTTTTCCAGGCCGAGTTATCTCTCGTTTTGGCGATTTGCCTTGGCCTGCAAGATCACCCGATCTGACCAGTCCAGACTTTTTTCTTTGGGGTTTTTTGAAATCTCGGGTGTATGTGAACAAGCCACAGACTCTCGCAGCTCTAAAAGAAAACATTCGTCAAGAAATAACGAACATATCGCAGGAAGTGTTACGGCAAGTTATGCAAAATGTCATAAATAGGGCTCAAATGTGTATCAACTCTGGAGGTCACCATTTAAAAGACATCATCTTTAAATCCTAATGGTACGAAATTTAATGGCACAAATATACATTTAAAAAAATCTAAATCTAGTTTTCTAATTTAGAAAAAATGTTATAGCTGAACCAAATAGGGTCTTTACTTTTGCGCCACCCAGTAGTTTTATTTACGAAAAACACAAAAATAAAATCAATATAAAACTAAAACATATTATTAATTTTCTTCTCATAATGAAATTCAAACATAATTTCTTTCTTTTTACTATTTACACATTTTGAAAGTTGTTTAGATCTCTTTCGAAATAATTAGGAGAGACCATGGAATACAAAGTCGGACAAAATGTTCCCGTCCAAGTATTATCATTATTTACCGTAGTGGTACCCTCCCCCTTCCACTTCCACATATTCTTGAACCTCTAACTCTTAGTGTGAGTTGTCTAACTCCTCTAGTGTTACGGCGACTTTGTGTAAATGATGACAATGATAGTGCAGGTGATGAAGCTGGTATACACTTATTAGAATCCGCAATATCATCAGATTCGGAACTATTTGCCGTTCAGACTCGGAAATTTCTCGTTGTATAGGTGGTACATGCACTTCATCATCATCTGAGGCACTGAAATCACCCTCTGATTCATTTAGTGCTTCTAAGATGTCATCTTCTTCTAAGACTAAAACAAAAATAGCAGCCATAGTCAGGACCGTATGTACTAAATAAAGTACATTTCGAATATGAATTGAGAACAAACGTACTAAATTTAGAACATTGATAGAAACTACAGAATAAAATAGGCATTGCGTCCAAAATAATAAAAATACTGCAAGATTGTGTTGGAATAATAAGTAATTATGAAGTATCTAGTGCAAAAGTTAAGGTATTCCTAAAATAAATTACGATTATTCAAGATTTACTTACCCTTCGAAAAAGACGCACGCGCTCGATGTTGTTGTGACGTCATGTTTACCTATGGCACATACTGACAGGATGACCTCCTCCTATTTTTTTTTGACACACTTTTAAAGGAACTTTTAGTTTCACACAGAAAAAAAAGGATTGACTTGCTATTATCTGTCACAGATTTTTTTTACTTAGATGTTCTAAATTAAGTACAAAAGTACTCAGGAGGTTAAATAAAAATGTATACAATGGTATTGAGAAGACGGTAATGACGATTTATTTACTTCCACAATGCGCTCTCTTTCTAATTCATACCGTACTAGTACCATATAGTGACTTTCTGACACGAGTGGAAAGCTAGGCTGAGTAGCGACCAAAAAAAGATCCGCGGAATGTAGCGAAGCCACGCGTAACAGCTAGTCGTAGATAAATTTAATACACGATTAATATTAAATGATTGAAGACTTCTTGCTCTATAATATATCATCAATTCGATAGTCAGAGATTGTCTACCCAGAATTAAGATTAAATTAAATAGATAGCAATAACGAGTGATTAATGTTGCAAGCCTTATTGCTGACCCTAGGTCCCGACCTCTAAACTAATAGTAACAACTAGCAGCAACTACCAAACTGTAATCAAAATTATGATTTTCGTGATTAATTGTATCTACGAGCTTATGATTATAGTACAAGCAAACTATACATTATAATGCAATTTAGTATGAAATGTAATCTAAGAAGAGAAACAATAATTCTTTAATTATTTTTTTATATACTTAATACTTTAATAAACTGTTCATTTTCAAGTTTAAATGTAGGCAGGTAATGAAGAAACGTGAATTACAACACACAAAAAATAAAACAGTCGCCAAAATTTTTACCATAATATATTATTTTTGTTGCATGTCTATTAGTCCGGGATCCCTGGTCCAAATTTTTTTTTTATTACTATCAAGCAAATTTTTCGTGAGTAGTTCATTTCGATGAGACGCCCAACAATTTCGTATCCCAATATTTTGATTGTGGTAGCTAACAGACGTAGCAAGGGTATACCGGACCAGGAAGGAAATAACGTAACACGCAATTTGTAGGACAATGTGACTGTTCAATTACATTAATATAATACATTAATATAATAGCGGTCGGTCCCGGTCCGGTATACCCTTGCTACGTCTGTTAGCTACCACAATCAAACATTTGGAATACGAAAATGTTGGGCGTCTCATCGAAATGAAGCTACTCACGAAAAATTTGCTTGACAGTAATAAAAAAAAAAATTTGGACCAGGGATCCCGGACTATATGTGCTAGAAATAATAAAAGAGAGTATTAAGAATATGTCTGCGGTATTTTGTAAAGTGTAGTTATTTTAATTATGTTGCTCAGCCTAAGCTGCATTTACTGTCATGCCCTTATATCTATAATATCAAAATATCACCAATCAACCTTTGGAATATAATAACATCTAAAACGGCGTCTCGAAGGCGGACTGCCATCGAATAAGATTGTTTCATACCAATTTGGTTATTGCAATGTAATACAGTATTGTGGGGCGACAGAGAGGCTAGGAGAGGCGTCAGCTCCGCTGTACAGTAGGTCTTTATCACCCGCTTATCGTAGCTCAACACAGCAAAACAAAATAAACTTCACCAAGATAACTTACTTTATTGTTGATCAATTGATCTGGCATCGTCGCGTGGCCGCGTACATTACGAATCACTATGTCAACATGTTTACTACCTCTGGATAAGGGCTGACGTATATGGATCTATTCAGTATTGTCGGGGCTCAGCTACTTTGATTTGTGTGGCTGTGATGATGACGTACTTCTGTATTGGAAAACATTAGCTTTCGTTCTATCTCTATGTTCAAAATTCGAATTGCGATTACACCAGTCGACAACCTTACTTAGATACCCTAACGAATCAAGTCGATATCGCTGTCAGATTTTTTTTTAAATATGGCCGCTGTCATTATCAAATAATTGACAGCGATATCGAATTCGACTACTTAATTCGATGTAGAGATTCAGAGTGGGCGCTCTAATTCTCGTTTTCCTGGGTATGGTAAATTATTAGGTAATGTACATAAGATCTTATAAACATTGTACATTACATCCCATAATAGAGACAGTAATCACAAAACATCAAATTCAATGCGATTCCACAATTTTCCACAATTTTTTAGGTGTGCGGCAACCCTATATCGCGCCGTACTTTATTCATTTCAGTGATGGAATGTTTCCATCGCGACTATTGAATCGTCTGATAGAAGTTTCATGGCTTCCGGTGGCCTTTGATTGGTTCAGGCTTCTTACACGTTTTTTATGAAGGCGCCGGTAAATTTCCGTGAATACGTCCAATCAACGTGACGTCCTACGCTCTGGCCTATTTTGTGCTATTGTGTTCTGAGGTGTACTATACACGAGGAAAACTTGCCAATAGACTTCATTTTGTACCTGAATAGAGAGTTATCTCGATATTGTACCTACATCAGGTGTTCAACGAATACTTTTTGAGAGGATGATTTTATTTTGAAAGAAATAATAATTTAGATTAGCCGATCTTGTGATGTGGCCAGCATTTGGAGAGTCTACCTCCAGCAAATTTACATCGTACAGATCTAATTTAAGTTTAACTCATGATAATTTTCATAATTTAATATTCAAAGGACAATACATGTTGAATCAATTGTGTTTAATTAATGTTGTTGAATTATGTTTAAAAGGTAGAAATAACCGCATATATAATTGAATTAGCAACAATACATAAAGTATTGTGTTGCAACGTGTTATAAAATTCAGTAAGCTATATAATATCCTACTTTTAAATCATAATATAAATCAGTCGTATTGATCGGACGCCGGACCCCACAGAGAGGCCCACCGTAACTCCAGAGGAAATGAAACACCCAAATTTCCAATTTTCACATTCCAAGAAATTTTGATTTGACTGGCTCTGTTGATATCGACATTGTCGTAAAGTAAAAGTAACGCAATGAAACATGACACTTGTTTATTATGAAGAGTGAATAAACCAGTTTGGTAAACAAATATCTAATTTACATAAAGTGGGGGAGGGGCTCATTTAACGAAAGTCTTCCTAAGCTGATACTAAAAGAAAAAGGAAAATATCGTAAAAAACATCTTTGCACAGTAAACAAAATGACAGGAGTCAAGTTGTTTTTGTTGATGGACCACTGTACCAAGTTTGTAGAAATCAAGATAGCGCTGGCGACGCTTTATGGGCTATTTTTGTTTCAATTCTTGAAGTTGCGCCGGATTTAAAAGAAC
Source organism: Laspeyria flexula (assembly GCA_905147015.1). Classification (NCBI taxonomy): domain Eukaryota; kingdom Metazoa; phylum Arthropoda; class Insecta; order Lepidoptera; family Erebidae; genus Laspeyria; species Laspeyria flexula. The sequence goes on along the minus strand of LR989964.1, from coordinate 289,018 downwards.
CCACATTGATGTTGTAAAATATACGGCGGAAAGGATTCCTTAACGAAACAGAAGTTTTTGTCAAAGTGACAAACGGTTACTTGGAAAACAAAAGTCAAAACATAATTTGATATAATAATTTAGAAGGAAATAAACTCATTGATGCCTTAACACTACAATCAAAGAAATAAAAAACAGTCACTCATTAGGAACAGAACTACCAATTTCCTCACTCAAACATCATACACCATGTACTCGTACTCGTACCTTATTATCTGAGTAACCATAAACTTTCTTTACATTTACCAACTGATTTAAATCAAAAATAAATGAGCAGTTGCGCAGTAAATAATCCCTCATTACCACTCGCTCTAACATTCTGAATGTTTTATTTGCAGATAAACAACACGGTGTGTGTTCAACAATGATGAACGGTTACATAATGAGCTATTCGAGCTTATTTCAGTATTAACACAAAGAAACTACTTTGGTAATGTGAAAATACTTTACTAACTATAACTTTACAGACATACAATCGTGTCATAGTCCGTATGTTGTCGACATAAGGTTCAATTTATACAGTGTGGATGTTTATGAACCGCAATAACAAGTGTGTGGGTTATGAATAAGTAGTAATTTGGTTTTGACGGATAATTTAATAATCCAGTCCATGATCGTAGTACAAAAAACATGGAAAAGGCTCCAGTTGTCAGTGTGATTGAAATGAAGATTAATTACACGAACGTTTTTATGTCGCTCTAAGTATCGCTGGAGTACTTACGTAAGTCTCGGTGAGGTCAGCGGTCACACCTGCTTTGTAACTATCTGTAGGCAGTACATTGTTGTGTTGAGGAGACGCTACTTCGAGTTATTTGCTTTGTCTGAAAGTCAGTGCCGGCACCATGTCTAGTCTAAACTACTAGGGATGGCATTGTGTGTCTGCTTAAGAATAGTCTCAACCAGATTCATTGAAGAATTTCGTCTGAAGACAGACAGTTGTCAGCACAGAGATTCCATTATAAAGGTTTCTTTTTCCTTCTTATTTTACTTTTCTTCGCATTGCTTAGTCAATGCTAAGAGAACATAGACATGTCTCGGCGGTAACCACTTACCAGCACTAAAAAAGTATCCAATACATGGGTGTTGGGTACGCCATAATATAAATTATATCCAAATTATACCAAAGTGTAATTCTACTCTAATAATAGGCTCAGCTCAGGTCTGTTTAGCGCACCATTTTCTACAGGATTATATCAAGAGAAACGCTCCAACAACACGTCATTACGTATCACTGAATAAGGCTCTATTTATTTCCAAGCTAGCAACAAATGTTAGCATATACAATATTTTCCGGTAAAATTTGATGTTACCGCATAGAGGGGACCAAAAACCTTGGCTATGGTGGTAGTTAGTCATATATAATGGCGGAAAGAACAATGGTAAAGAAAACCATTAATTCCTTTGTGGCCAACTTCTGCGGTTCTACTATTCAATGTTTTTTGTTCTGCTTCTGACGTCACATAACTTTTCTTTTGTGGTACAAGAGACGAGCGGTGCGAGGGCTTGACGGTGTTTATTCAGTATCTAAATTATAGTAAGTTTACTATGTTAAGATGTGCTTACAAATGTATCTACTTGCTATTTTGAAGATGTTCATGTTAAAGCTCTGTGTTAGCTTTGACATAGTTTTCAACTCGTACTGCGCTGTAGAGATGAGACATGAGAGAGAATTTATTGTGGAGAACTGATAGTATTTAAATATTACAATATAATATTTATTATAATGCACTTTTCAAGTCTGGTTCCGTATTGATGGAGGTTGTCTCCGATAAATACATGAAAGTGAAGACAAAAATATTTACATTTTCAGCTCCAAACAACGTCCAATATCGTTGAAAATAAATAAGTGTTCATATTATTTGATACACGCTCCCTCTTATAACTTGTGTCTCGCTAGTGAGGTGGTGCGGTGGCGCCCGCGATAACTTGCGTATTTTATGGCCCAATCCCAAGTATTGTGCGTGCCCTATTATTACTGATATCATGGTGAACACACTACATAATCTAAGAGAGACATGTTTCAATAAATTGCTTTATTGTGAGAGGCACAGCCAAATTCTATCTCCATTGTACTTGGAAATCGCCGTCATGAGGACACTACGTAGGTCGTTTTAGCACAAATACTGTACAGGTTAAACTGCGATATAGTTACCTAGGATTTTTTTTTTCGTTTTATGTTTGTATTAACAAGAATTATTCTCCAAAGCTCATTATAATCGCAATTTATTAATGCAAGTAGTATGTATGGTGGACTTTATCTCTTAGAACGTCAGCACAACGATTTTACTAGCTCTGTAATTTTAATCAAGAAATAAATGTATTATAAACGCATTTTGGGTTCCTGTCATCATCATATTACCTGCCGTAGGATGTTCTTTGTTGCCACTCCAAGAGGCCTCCATTAGGGCCGCTTGTATACAGCTTGTTTATAGCACAATCCTGCGGTTCGGATCAGATCATCTGTCCATCTAGGCTCCAATACTCTTAAAAAAACCCTAAATATAAAGTGTAATATTGTGGAGTGAAGCATGGTCACCCTGCGCTAGTATGATCGCGGGGCATACGATTACCTCGCGTAGTTTTCACATTACGATATAGAAAGTTTTGTGTGAGTTGATTGTGTGGCCCTAATGCCAGGATAATAGACCAACTTCAGTCAAACTTTGCCTCAACAACAGCCCTTTGTTCTTAGAGTAGTTACTACCGGTATATATCGGCACTTGCACCAACACTATTTACTCTAAGTGATATATGAATACTGAATTTTTAAAGTCCTTTCACTCACAATTTGTAACTGTATTAAGTGATCTAAGAAGTTATAGCCATCAAATGTAAAGTTCTAAGGAGTTATAAGGACTACCATGGAATAAATTACTTTTATGAATCATATTATAGGTATGATGGCTGAATAAATAAGTGATCGGCGCACTAAGCACGCGGTTCTAGTTCGATCCCGACCGGCAGTACTAATGTGGATTTCACTTTGTGGAATTTATATGTACTAGTCATGTGACTTACTATCTGCTAACGGTGAAGGAAAACATCGTGAGGAAACCCGCATATTCTAGAAGAAATTCGATGTGTCGGTATGTCTGATCTACCAACCCGCATTAGGCCATGGCCTAAACCCTCTCAGCTCTCTAGATAGAGGAGGAGACTCGAGCCCAGCAGTGAGACATTAATAATAATAATAATAATATAATTGTAGAATTGTTTGGCCGAGATCAAATACAACGATAGAAGTGTATTCTATAATAAATAATAATAATAAATGATTTTTATTTCAGAAAAATAATTCCATCAATAATATAATTGGTATAATTAAGTGTTAGTAAAATTTAGTTAGTTTTATTCTATCGTTGGATTTTTTTCATAGCTAGTCAGCCTAAACGTTACAAGAAATGCCAAAAATAACATTCGTTAATCGAAACAACTACCCTATTTTTTTTTAATCAATATTGCCACTTAAAATGTTGACGTTTCAATCTATGAATCGTTGATAGCACTTAAATATTCTGTAGGCTCGAAAGTAAATGAATCTCTTGGGTGAAGCCTAATGCGGAAGCTTTTAGGCGTCTAATATTATCAGCACACAACTGGGACTTCTACCCACTCGGATCTGATTAAGTTATGGACAATTTAGACATATATCCGATACACAAATATCTACGCACAGGGCCATTACTTCCTTCTGAGAAACTTGTGTGGGCTGGGCAAAAATATATCTAGTAAATACGTAAATAAAAATAGTCAAAAATAAGAGAGTTGGATTGTCGTCACCGTGACGGGCGTAGCGGTTAAGGCCTAATCACTAACATTGCCGTGCTGAGTGACGTGGGTTCGAATCCCACACGAGCAAAACATTTGTGTGATTCATAGATATTTATTTCGAGTCTGGGTGTACCTTGTGTCCGTTAATTGTATGTTTGTAAAGTCCCCCGTGATACAGGGCTTAGTGCGGGCGCGTTGTCTTTTTATAAAAAACAAAACAATTAAAATATAATAAAGTCATTAAAGTGGAACACCCCATTAACCAAAACAGTAAGTCCTAAAATGAAAGTCATTCTTTATCTACGAATAATCGTATCAACAAAACAAAGTTAAAATTAACCTATTCACAAAAATAGGAAACAATAGCCTTTATCATGTACCGAATAAATTGCCTTATCTACCATCGCCATCGTGGCTTCAATTTTTAACTAGGTGTCCACAAAGGGCTCACAAATATCCGAGTTCGGACACCATGGCCGCATGCCGCATGATGCATGCCGCACGCCGCGTGCCCTGCCGTAATATGAAACGACACGTCGCTTGCCCACTGCCCACTGCCCACTCGCTCTCCAATTACTACAATTTATGGACATTAATATATAGCTAGGTATTAGATAGGGGCGGGACACGCGCACAAAATTATCCGAAGATAATTTTAGAGAAATATAAAACATTGTGGTTTTGATATGAGTTAAACTTGTTTCTAAATAAACAAAAGTAGGTAAGTATATAATATAAGGCTTTTATTAGTGAATATAATAAAAGCCTTATATTATATACTTACCTACTTTTGTTTATTTAGAAACAAGTTTAACTTGTTTTACTTTCGTATTAGTGGAATTATTTAAGAGTTTGGTAAAGCACTTGTCTTACACCACATCTCTGCACTATTAGTTGTGGTACCAACGTAAACAATTAGATTAGACCTCTAGAGGTCTAATCTAACAACTTGTTCTAGAACAAGTTTGAAATTGAAATAAAAAAATATAAAGATAAGACCAATCATAAGTTGTGATATCTGTATCTTAGTGGTGTACAATATTGAATATATAAAAATAACAGTTAGTAATAATAATAATAATATTCTACCACATTCACACAGCGCCATCTAGTCCCAAAGTAAGCAATTATATTTGCTTGTGTTATGGGTACTAAACAACTGATATACTACTTATATACATTTTTTTTTGTTGTAAATACATACATATTATAGATAAATTACACCCAGACACAGAACAAACCTTTATGCTCATCACACAAAGATTTGTCCTGGGTGGGGATCGAACCCACGACCTCCGGCTTAGCAGTCAGGGTCACTAACCACTAGACCACAAGGTCAGTCGTTAGTAATAGTAACTTAAAAGATGCTTAGTTATTTTAAGAAAATGTACACTGATCTAATTATTTATATGAACAGAAATGTCATTTTTGTTAAATAAATATAAGATTAACCATCAAACTTTCAGTCTAACTTTGACAATTACTATATTTTAAACTAGTGGTATATTTATCCAACATGTCCGCATGATCACATCCCTAGCGCAGACAAACCTGCCCAGTCCAGTAATGGTGTCGTTGCCATGGGATGTGGCAAAATTAAAAAGTATAGGTAGTTAAAACGTAATTAATTCGTTCCGGGTACACGTTATGATTCCCGGCCGTGATTGGCACAGTATGGCCGGACGTTTGTTGTTTGTGTACCCTTTTATTATCAATATTACGGTTTATAGGCATTAAACGTGATATTAAACTTTATATGGCGAATAGAATAATTATACATAGAATGGAGTGGACATTAGTTAACAATATTTTTGTACGAATTTTCTTGGAAAGTAAGCTTTTATTTAAGGCAATAATAAAATAAATGAGCTGTAGGTTAATGGGTACTACTTAAATGAACTAATTAAAATAAAAAATGTTTGAATCTAAAAAGTTAATGTATTTATTGCATATATTTTTTCAAATGAAATGTAGTTCTATCTCATTAATGATTTAACCTATAAAGCTGACCTAGATTTTTAGGTAACAGAACGATACACCGAACGAATAAATTCCATACAATTTATTGACATCAAAATTAATTTCTTACATTCATTAACACAAAAACTAATTACACAATATGGCGAGACGAAGTAACAGTACTTTTCCTCCTCCTTTTTGTTTTTAAAAGCTTTGTGGTTCTATTATCTCGTAATTTACTATATACATAGTTGTATGAACAATAGACGCAATGTATAGCTGAGAGGGGATGTATGCGACACTGTGTCGCCCCAATACTTAATGTTTGCTTCTTACTACTGTTAGGGTAATATCGGATTAGGCGAAAAGTTTGTAGCTGATTGTAGGATGCACTTCGTATTTGTTCATCACGCCTTTTTCCCATTTCACTAGCTATGTTAGGTCACATGTAATAGGGAGCGAGCCTATTGTCATTAAAGGGCCACATTTGTATCCAATTTCAGGGCATATACTGTGAATTTTGTGAAAGAATAACCATTTTGGTCCGACCCGAGGAATCAAACACTTTCATTAAACTCCTCTAAAAATCCTAAAAATAGTTAGTTGTTATAGTTGTAGGATAGTTCCTCTTTTAAAGATTAGTTACCTATTTTTAAAAACGGAGTTAGGAACACATTTTTTATGTAATCTGTATTATTTTTGATTTTATTATGAGACGAATATCTTAGTAATCCATGGATTCGCCGTGAGGGTGCCGGGTCCATCGTGTAGTAGAGCGAGGAAAACGGACAGTGCCCTCCGAAACTACTTGAAACTGCCGCGACGACGATAAAGAAATCAATATGGCCTAATATAATAATAATATCTTATTGATGAAGACTCCTCTTCTGCATACTACTTATAGAAGCAAAGTTAAACAATATTTAATATTGTAACAACGCTCAATATAAAGTTTAGCTTGACATAATGACTGTCCTACCTCTGACCCAAACTAATCATACGTAAGCCTCTCTAACCACACAAGATCAGCTCACACCGATACCTCTCATTAATCAGTGATACAGGGAAAACTGATTAGTTCGTAAGCGGCTAACTTTGATCAGAAAACTTGGAATCACACACATACACACACACTCACACACGCGTTAATGAGTGGTAGGGTACAGTAAGTAAAGCCCGCTCAAACTGAACCAGTTTGAGCGGGCTTTACTCGCTGTGCCCCTTCCCGTCGCATCGGGGGAAGAAGTATACCACCCCCTACTGAAAACTGCAAGCCATAATAACATTGTTGTGTTCCTGCTGGTGAGAGATCACTGGAGAAGGGAAAGGGTTTGAAGAGTCGGCAACGCGCTCGTGATGCCTCTGGTGTTGAAGGCATCCACAGGCTACGGAAACCGCTTACCGTTACGCGGGCCATATGTTTATTTAACATCATCGTGGTATAAAAAAATTGTTATCGTCAAATTCTTGCTCAAGTTGTGTAAATTTCTTATAATTCTTTTCTCAATTTTTATTGTATTAATATAAGATAAGCAAACGGTTCGCCACAAACAGTTAGTCTGAGGTCATGCCCCGACCACCTCAGTAGCTGTTTTCATATTATTTCGGATTGTTTACTTTGTTGTTATCGTTAATGATAAACATGTTTTTGTTATAAGTGACATTGGAAAATAACATTGTTCATTTCCTGAATGTTAATCTGTTTTACTGAAATTTATTGAGCTACGAGTGTGATATAGCTTTTTGGTAATCATATTTTTCGCAACCTTACCTTAATCTGGACGGTACGTCTGTTTGTCACCGTAGTGGTATACAAAAAAATCTTTTGTTTAGGACAAGTTTTATTACATTAGTCTAGGTCTAGGACTAGTCATACAAATTGAGTTAAGTTTGTTCAGTCAGACCTTATACATCATAATATCCTAATACTACTTGCTACATTTATACCAATAGGTTCCACAAACGAATAACATTATAATTAAACTAATTTGACTATTATAAAGAGTGTCCTGAGTTTCTTGCCAAATTCTTCTCAGAATTCAACCTTGTTAGTGAACTGGTGTTGCCGAATTTGCTGACGTATCATGCATATGAAATAAAAGATTTGACTGTTGACTATAAACTATTCGTCAATTCCATTTCAGTCGTTTAATTAAGAATGTGGTCGTTATAATAACAGATGGACAAAGGAAAGCCAATTATATTCTTATCACAATACTGCACGGACAAAAAAAAGTATATTTTATCTGTAATGACCATAGACAAACATCCGCTCGAATGAAATAAATTAATTTAAAAATTATAACGCTCGTTTGCGCACCCATCGGAGTACAAAAATGGTATAAATTTTTGATTATTACGCGTAGATTGGACATTGAAACCCTTTTGTTATTAAAACACAATAATGTCGGACCCACGCACTTGAATTCAGGCATTTATTTCGAGTAGCATTGACACAGTGTAGAGGTTAACAGAATGACAACTCTGTGTGACATTTACAAATGTTGTTTTCTCTCACAACATTTTGTATTATATACTAATGTGAAACTAGGAAAGTAGAGAACCTATATTATAATAATAATATAAGTAAACCACAAATGAATCAACAGTAGGTACTGTCTCTGGCTTGTATTAAATACATGGTACGAGCATGGAATGAGGACCCAATATATTAAAAACAGAAGTAGTTATATAATGATAAAATTACTATTTCTACATCTTTTGAACGTCTGACACATTGCGATTGTGTATGATTAGTGTACTGATGCTTTAATCTAAATGTAAGTTCAAAAAATATTTAAAGACCCCGACTAAGTCAAGGCCAAGATTCAGAGGAAGAGGTATGCCTCTTAGCGCACCAATTGGAAGCTCAACAAAAGTATTCCTCTTTGTGCACCAAGCTGATGTTTTCAACTTGGTAATTTCTCAAATTATGTGCAACACAAAACTTTTGGTGCAGATCAGATTGGTATGCTTTAATTGGTGCACTAAGTGGCATACTTCTTAAGTAAGCCTTCTGGATTTATTTACACTGTGTCACAAACAACTTATATACAAAGCACAGTAATTCATGCTAATGTGGCTTGGTCGTTCCACACTCTGACCCGACGGGGCCCTGGGGGTCGAATTAGTGCATTTACCGTCCCAATTGTTGGGGTCACTCTTTTGAAAATTCTAATTGGCAGACGGTGCGTGGAGGAATGATTGAATACGTTGCCATGGAGACGGGCGGCGGTGGGGTACTGATTTAATTCGTTCAGTGATAGAAACATGACACTGATGAATATCTGAGAGATACAGATCTTCTCAGTCCAGTGAGTTTGGGGCCAGGTGTGAATGTGATCGGAAACTTTAATTAACACATGCAAATTTAATTATTTAACAGGTGTGCTTGTTTTTTATGAAAACTTTAAACACAAAAACATGCTAATTTCAAGACGAAACGTACGAACAGCTCATACCTACTACAATGGTGCTACCTACGTAAATGGATACATCATTTATCTAAGGTACTTAATATAATCAACGTTCCATAACTAGGCAAAAAGACACAATGTCGCATTTAGCTATGTCAGTCTTAAAAAACATAAACATAATAGAAAATGACTAGTACCTACCTCCCAGCGATAGACAATACATTTTCAGTAAAAGCTTACCCAAAACATTATCTACATAAAGCTAAGCCTGTATGGCTCATTGAAATAGACCAAAAAGAGCGATAACCAATAGTAGCCTTGCCTACGCGTATGCAACAAAGCCCCTATCTCGGGTAACACGTCGTGTGCAGGTATCGGGAACCATTGACCATGTTTATTTATAGCCCGCGGTAACAAAAGCCGCAACTGACCCCGAAGGTCTCTGGGACCCCTAAATTTCTTGTAGAAAAGAAGGAAATCTTGTAACGTGATATTTTTAGGGATAAGTGAATGTTTGGGTCAGTTTAAACGTGAATATTTTTAGTCAAAAGAGTCCCTTAGACCCTTCGAGGGAGGAAACAGGACTCCCTCGTTTTTTAAGGTTCGGACCCTAACCCTGCTAGCGGACACAAGACGTGATGAGAAGAGAAATGTGTGTATAAACAACGTTCAAATAGAATATTAAAACTTTTTAGTAGCTATACCATCAATCTTGCGTCATATGGCTATTTCACCGTCGCTGTGATGATTATTCGATAAATGGATGATTTTCTATTAGGCAAACGTGTGTATATTATGGCCTAAAACCCTCTCAGCTCTCTAGATAGACGTGAGAAGACCCGTGCCCAGTAGTGGGACAGTAACAAGTTGCTATTAGTTTCAATCTTGTTCAAGAATCAAAGAAGATATAATAATAATATAATATTCTACCACATTCACACAGCGCCATCTAGTCCCAAAGTAAGCAATTATATTTGCTTGTGTTATGGGTACTAAACAACTGATATACTACTTAAATACATTTTTTTTTGTAAATACATACATATTATAGATAAATTACACCCATACACAGAACAAACCTTTATGCTCATCACACAAAGATTTGTCCTGGGTGGGGATCGAACCCACGACCTCCGGCTTAGCAGTCAGGGTCACTAACCACTAGACCAACAGGCCAGTCAATATATCATATAAAAACATACTTATATTATAAGTAGATACTTAAAGAAAAAACGCTAAATGCTGTTGCACTTTTAAAAGTAGGCCTGTGTTCAACAACAAATAAATTATTGAAGGTCTATGTTCACAGTCCATGATGATGATGATGATGAACTCGGTTGTAACGTAGTCGTATTTGCATGCATTAACAGTACTATGATTTAAATCCAAACCATAATTTCGAATGACCTACATACTATAAATAATATAAATATATATAGATTACATAAGTCTCCCCACTGATAACGTATCGATGATAATGATAAGTTATATCTAATCTGTGCTCGATAATATCTTGTACTAATTGGGGAAAATTTCCATCACATATTTACATAATTATGTACTTAACTGAATCTATTTTTATACGTTGAGGGTCGTTATAAATGTATTAGCGAGGATTTTCCTCTTTAAACGCTTGCGATAAGGCAATGGCTTCACCAAAACGGACACGAGACAACAGAGAAAATAACTGTGTTTGTGTTGTTTGTGACTGTGTGGTTCAAAAACTAACAGAATATCTCCACATCTGACGGAACATCACACCTTTTTCACTGAAAGGGTAGACAGAGGTGTCTCATGCCCACTTTTCACCAACTAAGTTAGCTCGCATGTAATAAGGGGGCTTACGCTGAATTTCGACATTCGATTAGTCGGTTTCGATGTCGCTGTCAAATGTAAGGAAATTTGACAGCGACATCGAAATGACTTTCGAACAGCATGATAGCAACATCAAGACCGACTAATCGAATGTCGAAATTCGGAGTATCCCCCATGCATACTTTGAAACTCCGAGGTGAATGGTGATACTAAGAATTTCACTACAGTACTATTTTTGCCCAAACCCGTAGCCAAACCCAAGACCCCTTGCTTAGTAGTCGTACCTGTGCCACGAAGGCTGACTGCCTTCGTGGCAGTCATGCATACAGTATTTCTATATTTATATATAGCGGCTGCGCCCGCGTCAACGTGTTTTTCCATGTCCACAGGTACCTTTTCATACATTAGTGTTTTTAAGTGCAATTATTTTCCATTTTTCTGTTCATAAAAATCTTCCCCTATCTTCAATTTACTCAATTGGACCAGCCGTTCTACAGTTTTCTATTTACCAACACAGTACCTAAGTCATTAATTTTTATTTATAGATCTTGAAACACCTCTTAAGACATACTTAGTTTCTTTTAGATATTAAAATTTAAATATTTCGCATCGTGTCAATTATTCAAAAAAGGTAATAAAAAGTAAGTAAGTCACGTTTACGCATTTTCATTCAGTTTTTTATCATTTTTGAGTTACGTGATCATTATATACATATAGTACTAATGATTATATCTTTTACATTTATCTATCTATAGTTTAAAGATTGATTTATTTCTTCATATTAAGTATTACCTGATACGCAAAGGTTACACGTCTAATTGAAGTGATTACTTCGCCATTCAAATCGCACTGTAAAATATTTTGATCGTGACATGGGACCAAAGTTGAGTGTTGTTTTTAGTTGTGTTTTTATGGAATCATCTTCATCGTCTCAGCTGTTACATTTACTGCTGATCATAGTCTTATACGTTTTGCTTTCATAATGGCTAGATTTAGACAACCCAGCAGACTTTATTTGACGTATGCCCACCCAATACTGGCTCTTCCATCCTTACAAAATAATCTTTTAGGTATCATCAACATCATATCAGCCCATGACATCCACTGTTGAACATAGGCCTCACCTCATTTCCGCTACAGCGAGGAACTTCCAATTTCAACTGTGCGTATATCTTTCATAAATAAGATATAACGCGGGCTTAAAACTACACCTAGTTTCTAATATTTAAACAGGGCCGTACTCGTACTACATCAGTATTAAGCTGTTCATTTGTAACACAAGGTGTATCTTAATAACGTCTTTGCTTAAAATAACCTCCTAAATCTGGTCGGGTAAGCTTGAACTCATTAAAAATAATCCGGTGTTAGTCCCCTCGTTACTTTGGGGACACATTAGCAGATCGAGGGAGTTTATTACGTACTCCACAGAGTTGGTACATAGACTGTCTGTTCCTGTCAGGTTTGTTCGTGGAAACTGATGCAATATTCATGTCATTTATAAATGTACAGGTTGATTAGTTAAATGAATAGCTTGCACGCGTGCGTTCTGCTCATTATTGTAAAGTGATTCATATTGTGTAGGCGCTTATTAACCCTCTACTGCATGAATTATTAAGGAGATGAAAAAAAAAATTTCCTTTGTAGATATTGCTTTATTTAAGTAATATTAAGACAAATAAATCGAAAAAAAATTAAAAAGTTGTTTAATGTAGAAAAAAAACTACGATACCATATATGGGCTCATATGCACTTAGACAAAAACTCGCTTGGACATATATGGTATCGTATGCAGTCAAACAAAAAAATAACAAAGTAGAAAAGGAACAATATCTGAGATAAACAGAAGTAATATTTATTATTATTAGACAGACAGTTTCTTTTCTCATTGTAGCATAAAAAAACTTTGCATTTTGAACATTTAGTGTATGTCTTCATAGAACATACTATGCAATGTTGACGTTTTTTCTGCCACGTAGGCCACGTTTTGTCGTGTCGTCAAGGAAGGCCTTTGTTGTCCAATCCTGGTACCCTGGTATCTTCTAAAAGGATGAAAAAAATTCCAGAGGGGCGTCAAGACATTCTTTTGAACTGTGTCAGAACAGACAATATTGGACATTGGCCTACGTGGCAGAAAAAACGTCAACATTGCATAGTATGTTCTATGGAGACATACACTAAATACTCAAAATGCAAAGTTTTTTTATGCGATAATGATAAAAGAAACTGTCTCGTTACATTCCTAATAAATCACCTCATTAATAATAAATATTACTTCTGTTTATCTCAGATAATGTTCCTTTTTTACTTTATTATTTTTTTGTTTCACTGCATACGATACCATATATGTTCAAATGTATTTTCGTCGTACTGCATATGAGCCCATATATGGTATCGACATAAAAGTGGATGAAATGAATAGTAAATACGTAAAAATTGAGAAAATTATTGTTGATAGGTAAAGAAGGCAGTATTCACTTTATAAATATATAAATATTTTTTATAAATAATTACGTTTTATTGTTGTTTTCGATACTCAAAAATGTCTCTCAGGCACTCGCCTTTTGTTTCACTGACTACCCGCGGAAAAGTTACATTTTTTCTAAATGTCATCAAACCATTGACAAAGTTATTGAGTTTTTATATTGCTGATTAGCCATTACATGGATTTAAGAATCTGGAATGGCTTAATTATTATTTTTTTGGAAATAAAACAACAATAAAATCGCCATACCAAATATGGGCTCATATGCAGTAGAGGGTTAAGAGAGATCATGGAAGTATTATATTCTGAAATTCATTGATTATTGGATCAACATTCAGTAACAAAGAGTATTAATAGTTATTCTCGTTCTTTTTACATTTAAGTGAACTGTCTTGACTTTATAAGTCACTTGAATTCTTTAACCAAATCACTAACTAATAGTTTGTACAGCGACGCGACGCGCGCCGTGGCTACTATACAGATGACTTAATAGGTCCTCTATCTAGAATATATAGTAAGGTTTATGTAAGTACTTACTTCCATACTTAAATTGTCGTCCCATTAATAGTAGCTGTATATAAATCTATATCTAACACTCCGTAACATATTACAGTATTCAGTATACCTTTTTAATAATCTCGTTTGAAAGACTTGAAAGCTTAGCAAGATTGATGAGTGCCCAAAAATAGGTGTGACCGTTCGGCTGCAAATTAACTGTGTGTTGGTAGCCAGGCCCGGGGAGCGAGGCTTGTATGTGAGGGGTGAGGTGCCTATTGTTGTAGCTTTTAAGCTGTTTTTATGCAAATTTTATTGGTCCAAGTTTGGTTGGTTTAGTCAAAGTAAACAATAGACAAACAAGTTGGTGGAGTTTGTTTCGTTTGAAGGGTAGTTTGTGAGTTAGTGACGTCACTGGGCTTTAGAACGTTGTTTTTGTTTTCACTAGGTATATTTGTATATTTTGGAATCAACTCTGCGTAGGGGACGTAGTGATTTAAAATCCTAAATGAGCCCGAGTTTGCTTGAATAACAATTATTTGTTCCAGACAACAGAGTGCCTAATCTAATGCGAAGGCTCTATAGTTATACGCTACGTAGGCCTATAAAGTATGAACAGTCCTCTTACCTCCAGGATTTCGCGAAGGCGACTGTAAACCTATTTAGAAAACAACAAAACCTTCTATCATCCCGTCTGGTACCAATATTTGTATGAATAGTAGACGATACCTTTCACTCTTCATAAGAAGACGGTACTTATAAACTATCATTTTTTTGTGAAAAGAGACTCGTCCCTAGAAGAGAAATAGGGCAAAAACGGTGCAAGTGTTAATATATCCTACTGAAAAAACAGGATCATTCTCACTAGTTCCATCGTTAATTTGTTCCATGGAACTAGTGAGAAAAATAATTCTCACTAGTTCCATGGAATAAAGTAACAGTGGAACTAGTGAGAATGGATTTTTCTCACTAGTTCCATGGAACAAATTAACGGTGGAACTAGTGAGAATGATCCAAAAAAATTAAAATGTCTTAGGTGTACTTTTCACTACTACGTATCATTTAGTTTCACAATACTTATTGCTTAAGGCTTGGCAGAATACAAAGTGTTGTCGATGATAATGACCAGTTCCTACAGTAGGTAGTTTACCAATAAATATAACTGGTGTAGGCAGATCCCTCTGCTCTGTCACTAATTTACGTCACTTATATAACGTAGCCTATTTGTTGTGTCACTTTTTAATCAAGAGCGCTCTGCCGTCGTCCCGTTTGAGTTCCTCGCTCAGACTCAACAGTGGTGTAGTCCACTAGGAGCCCTAGCACTAGTGCTCTATTAAAGGGTACCTAATATTGTTAAAC
This sequence comes from Laspeyria flexula, assembly GCA_905147015.1. Classification (NCBI taxonomy): domain Eukaryota; kingdom Metazoa; phylum Arthropoda; class Insecta; order Lepidoptera; family Erebidae; genus Laspeyria; species Laspeyria flexula. The sequence continues at coordinate 273,682 of LR989964.1, read as the reverse complement.
CTGAGACGCTACTAGAACTTTCGATAACAACTTAGATAGATTGTCGACGAAAAACATTTAAAATGACACTCTGATGTCCTCAGAGAAACTAACCTAGATACTGCGAGTTTAACTCGCTTGCAAAAAGGCTTTTTACGATATTTTATATTTTTTTGACTGTGGTACAGCAGTCGGGGTCACTAAGACCCCGACTGCTAAGCCGGAGGTCGTGGGTTCGATCCCCACCCAGGACAAATCTTTCCAAATACAAACTTATATAGCAGTATTGCACCCTTAGCATTTGTATTCCCATTCATTCCAGCTATAAGTGTAAATTTATTATGGGAACTTATGTTATTTCATTTAACTAATTTACGAGTTTTGGTCAATAGACTTCCTATTGGCCAAAACTCAGCCCAGGGCAGTAAGTAGACTTGCTATAAGTTTTGACACCTTTTTAGCTTTGTATTACGTTTATACTTAAGTAAATTATTATCATCTAGAATCTAGATAATCTTAAATCTATCTAAATATTTAGGTTTTTTTTACTAACCCCGAATCGTTAGTACATTATGATGAGTTTAAAAAAATTCTACATCACATCAAAATTTTCAACCTTTTTGTTTCGCAAACTACTCACAATATATTTTGGTTGTGAATAGACCCTCTGGTAAACTAAATTACTAAATGGTGTTTTTGTCAGTCGCCTTGCACTTTATTTTCAATGACATGGACCTTTTGCAAGTATCTATCTAGTGGTCGAAAAACATTATTTTTCAGTAAGTATCATTACATTTCAAGCATCTTAAAAACGCAATAGTTTCTCTCAACCATTAATCTTATAGCATGTCGAAATTGTTATATTAAATTTTTATCCATTTCATAGTACTTACTTGGTTCAAGTGAACCATTGCCTAAGTGACCTTAAGGCGTTCATCTACCGTTGAATGGCCAAAGATATTATCTTGACTAAGCTTTAAAGGTCACAAAGTAATTGTAACATAAACTAGTGTTTTAATATTGTAATTTTTTTTTTGTTTTAATCTATCAATACCTTAGGGCGGCTTAGGGAAGGAACATTTTTGCAAAAGGAGTTTGTGTTTTATGATAGTGAAATTATCAAATATGCTTATTCATCAACTATCAAACAAAACAATACATGTACATATAAATGTAGAATATCTGCATAACAACGTTAATTGAAATGAAAGTTTTTCTTTATATAAAGAAATCTATTAATAGATCTCTTAAAATATACGTATTCGAAACAATTGTGCGCTTACGATCACTTTCTATTAACTTTAAACACGAGTGGGTCAGATCGAGGGGCCCAAGTGGAACGTACCAGCGTTTGCATAGCAACCGGAGCCCCTCGCCCTTGTATCCCAGCCCTAGTTTGAATAACACTGTCCATACCATATTCACCTTTATTGCCTAAGTTTTAGGGAATATTTTTCCTGAAAAGATAGGCACGCCTTTTGGGCATAGAAATTTGAGTCGTATTTTTAAATGAATAGATTTGAGGTTACACTGACGGTATATTTTAATGCATCGATTTCAATGTCAATTTCATGAAAGCAATCTGCAACAGAATTTCAACTCAATTTTCTACTTTTCAAAGTTGGTTTCGGTTTATAGATATTTCAAATGCATAAGCACTGGTGTGCAGGTATACTTTCAGAGGTCCGATAGAGAGAAAAAAGTGAAGATTTATGTTAATTTGTTCCATGGAACTAGTGAGAAAAATAATTCTCACTAGTTCCATGGAATAAAGTAACAGTGGAACTAGTGAGAATGGATTTTTCTCACTAGTTCCATGGAACAAATTAACGGTGGAACTAGTGAGAATGATCCAAAAAACAGATTAAAATTAAAATGTCTTAGGTGTACTTTTCACTACTACGTATCATTTAGTTTCACAATACTTATTGCTTAAGGCTTGGCAGAATACAAAGTGTTGTCGATGATAATGACCAGTTCCTACAGTAGGTAGTTTACCAATAAATATAACTGGTGTAGGCAGATCCCTCTGCTCTGTCACTAATTTACGTCACTTATATAACGTAGCCTATTTGTTGTGTCACTTTTTAATCAAGAGCGCTCTGCCGTCGTCCCGTTTGAGTTCCTCGCTCAGACTCAACAGTGGTGTAGTCCACTAGGAGCCCTAGCACTAGTGCTCTATTAAAGGGTACCTAATATTGTTAAACCTGAGACGCTACTAGAACTTTCGATAACAACTTAGATAGATTGTCGACGAAAAACATTTAAAATGACACTCTGATGTCCTCAGAGAAACTAACCTAGATACTGCGAGTTTAACTCGCTTGCAAAAAGGCTTTTTACGATATTTTATATTTTTTTGACTGTGGTACAGCAGTCGGGGTCACTAAGACCCCGACTGCTAAGCCGGAGGTCGTGGGTTCGATCCCCACCCAGGACAAATCTTTCCAAATACAAACTTATATAGCAGTATTGCACCCTTAGCATTTGTATTCCCATTCATTCCAGCTATAAGTGTAAATTTATTATGGGAACTTATGTTATTTCATTTAACTAATTTACGAGTTTTGGTCAATAGACTTCCTATTGGCCAAAACTCAGCCCAGGGCAGTAAGTAGACTTGCTATAAGTTTTGACACCTTTTTAGCTTTGTATTACGTTTATACTTAAGTAAATTATTATCATCTAGAATCTAGATAATCTTAAATCTATCTAAATATTTAGGTTTTTTTTACTAACCCCGAATCGTTAGTACATTATGATGAGTTTAAAAAAATTCTACATCACATCAAAATTTTCAACCTTTTTGTTTCGCAAACTACTCACAATATATTTTGGTTGTGAATAGACCCTCTGGTAAACTAAATTACTAAATGGTGTTTTTGTCAGTCGCCTTGCACTTTATTTTCAATGACATGGACCTTTTGCAAGTATCTATCTAGTGGTCGAAAAACATTATTTTTCAGTAAGTATCATTACATTTCAAGCATCTTAAAAACGCAATAGTTTCTCTCAACCATTAATCTTATAGCATGTCGAAATTGTTATATTAAATTTTTATCCATTTCATAGTACTTACTTGGTTCAAGTGAACCATTGCCTAAGTGACCTTAAGGCGTTCATCTACCGTTGAATGGCCAAAGATATTATCTTGACTAAGCTTTAAAGGTCACAAAGTAATTGTAACATAAACTAGTGTTTTAATATTGTAATTTTTTTTTTGTTTTAATCTATCAATACCTTAGGGCGGCTTAGGGAAGGAACATTTTTGCAAAAGGAGTTTGTGTTTTATGATAGTGAAATTATCAAATATGCTTATTCATCAACTATCAAACAAAACAATACATGTACATATAAATGTAGAATATCTGCATAACAACGTTAATTGAAATGAAAGTTTTTCTTTATATAAAGAAATCTATTAATAGATCTCTTAAAATATACGTATTCGAAACAATTGTGCGCTTACGATCACTTTCTATTAACTTTAAACACGAGTGGGTCAGATCGAGGGGCCCAAGTGGAACGTACCAGCGTTTGCATAGCAACCGGAGCCCCTCGCCCTTGTATCCCAGCCCTAGTTTGAATAACACTGTCCATACCATATTCACCTTTATTGCCTAAGTTTTAGGGAATATTTTTCCTGAAAAGATAGGCACGCCTTTTGGGCATAGAAATTTGAGTCGTATTTTTAAATGAATAGATTTGAGGTTACACTGACGGTATATTTTAATGCATCGATTTCAATGTCAATTTCATGAAAGCAATCTGCAACAGAATTTCAACTCAATTTTCTACTTTTCAAAGTTGGTTTCGGTTTATAGATATTTCAAATGCATAAGCACTGGTGTGCAGGTATACTTTCAGAGGTCCGATAGAGAGAAAAAAGTGAAGATTTATGTTTATACGACTGCGCAAAAAATGGGTTAAGTGTTTACTCGTTTCTATTTTGAGCAGATAACACATGTAACTTGAGAAGGTTTAAGGTCGTCACGGGGTTTTTTGCTCCATTTCTTTTGGCTACTGGCTTTGAGCTGAGGGAACTAATGGGCAAATGGGACGATCCTGCCATACTTGAGGTGCTCGATCAGCTGTTGACGTTTCCTTCAGATTAACTGGCATTGGGCGAGAGTAATACGACACGTCTGTGTGTTTTCTTTGTCTATTATTTTCTTTTTTCAATGAGTCTTATGCAACACACCAACAACCTGTAACGCACCAGCGCTGGACTCGGCTTTTTTTCACATTAGAAGTTTATTACTATTTTATACTATTACTATTTGGCTTTATTACAAGTAATACCTATTTGTTTCGCCCCATAACCGAATATTGGAGATAAAAATCACTATCCAGGAATTATTTATCTTATCTTACTATAAATATTTTACATTCGAAAGTTAGGATGAATTTATGTATGGATGGATGTTTGTTATTCAATCACTCCATAACGGCGGAAAGGATCTGTATGAAATTTAGCAAACAGATAGATTATTGTATGGAATAACATATCAGTGACTTTTTACCTACGCGGGCGGAGCCACAGGCGATAGATAGTATGAAATACTTTTTTATTAATGTGAAGTATAAACTATATTTTTATAATTCCTAATATATATACCTATGCGATTTCATAACTTTCAATTTAAATTATATTTCCTAAGTAGTAGGTATATCTAAGAGCTGAACCAACTGTTTACCCATTCCATCGTCACTCATGTTTGCTATCTTAATGGAATAATAAAACCTTCAAAATTAACTACAAACAAAAACTCAAAACAACTTGATAGTCAAACGAAGTTCCTCTCAAAACATACGTTTATGATTGTATCACGATAATTATTCAAAGTATCGAATATTTAGGTGAATACATATAAATTTACATTAGATTACGGTACTCGGCAGAGACGTTAGTGTTGTGTTGTGTGTGGCGCCACTACAACATTATAACTAGTTATTATATATGTATATTATGTTTTGATAGTTCTGTTATTTACATTAGAGGTGTGGACCAAACGTTGCGACGAATAAGGCTGCAGTAAGGTCAGAGATCGTAGGTGTGCCTTGTAATAAATTAGCGTTTTGATTGAATTTTTATAACTATTACATACATTTGTTTATTCATAAAATCCACAGCTCTTAATTTATACAATTTTGCTTATTAACTAATCTTATAGCCAATTAAGGATTTACAATTTGCTATTTTAACTTTTTTATGCATCTAGAACAGAACAGAATATAAAAGGTATCATCTTAACACTAGATTGTGTGTGATGTGTGTGAATATGATGTGTGAGTGTGTGGTTTTGGGGGGGGAAGGTAAGTAATAAAAAATAAAAAAAAATACATACATAGCAACACGCCTTATTCCCCGAAGGGATAGGCAGAGGTGTTTCACACCCAAATTTCGCCAGCTTTGTTTGGTCCCATGAAATAGGGGGCGAGCCATTAATCATCAACCGGGAACATTTGTTTACCAAACTCCGGGAAAATCTTAATACTGGAATTTCATGATAGAAAAACCCAATACCATTTTCACCCGACCCGGGAATCGAACCTGGGACCTCTTGCACAGCAGTCGTATACACTTCCCGCTGCGGCACCGAGGCAGTTAGTAATTAGAATTACTATTAGTATATGAATTATGATATTTGAGTAAACTGCTTTCTTCTCTCTCTTTTTAACATCAATATTCGGATTTTGAGAGGTCAAATTGTGTTGACCGAATTGGGAAGTAACTTAAAACTTTCGTTTGTATCTTTTGGTTAGCATCTTCTCTTTGATAAAGTCTTACCTAATGGTAAGGAAAGTCTAATTAAGAGCTCGACAATGATAAGAAAAAGTAATCATAGAAATAATAAACCTTAAAATAAACTCTTAGATAGTAAAATTGATATGACATTATGTCTCTAAAATACCAACTATTATCGTATATAGCCCTGAGATAAACAAAGAAATATTCAGCAGTCTTATCTAACGAGGAAGCGATACAAATACAGTTTTGGTACAAAATATAAGTTTTCAAGGCTGGTGTCAACGCTTGGATAGTTACATTATCAGGTCGGTTCCAGAGCGTCCCGATCTCTTTGATGTTCCACCTCACACCTCACGCGGGGCACCTCACACCTCACGTGGGGCACCTCGCATCTCGCAAGTTATTCCGGACGAGAACACAAAGTCGTTTAGTTTGTAACTTACTGTTCCTTGTAGATACGAAGTTAGCTTGTGGACTATGTGCCGAAGTAAATGGTTTAAAAAGGTTTCTACTATCCCTACAAGTATTGCTATATCAAATAATTATGAAGAATATTTTGAACATTATACTAAAGAAGATATTACGCTAGCAATCTATTACATAATACGATGAAAATTGAGCATTAATACAGAATACTTGCCTAAAGAAATATGGCCAATTTAGAAGGTGACATGGTACCTATTACGGAATTATTTGACAAATTTAAAATAATAAGTACCTAAGTACTTACTAATAATTTAATCACTAAAAAAACTTAAATTGTAATTAAGACCACAAAACCACGAGGTGACATCATTTACCTAACCAAAAAGTAAATGAGCTGGTGATTCACAAACTCACTCACTTTTTGTAAAAAAAAAACTATTTTGACACTCACTGTTAACATTATGAATAAAATGTATTACGGACGTACCTAAATCTATTAATGTTGACTTGTACTACGCATAGTTGAAGCACTAACCCTGTTTCAGTGACGTAAGAAAGTTCTCCCACGAAGCACTGACACCCAGGACCAACCCTCGCACAGACGAACATGTTCGAAACATCTGTGAAACTCAATATTTATCACCATCTCGCATATCTTATATACTTCTATAAATACAGACCCCATGGTGAACATCGTTTAATAAAATTTAAGTTTATCCTGTTTTATTAAAAATTAATGATAAACATATAAATTGGGCAAAAATTGATCATGTCAATGACTCAAAAATCAAATTAAGAAAAAAATTAAGAAATAATTATTTATGATGGATATCACATAAAAACCAATTACGTTTTCCTTTGTCTCCGTTCTCAAACATTCGAACTCACAACCAATCTCCATAATATAAAGTCAGATTTAAGGGTAAGTATTCACATTTCGTAATAACACATTCCCCATGAATACGTAACTGAACAAAGGAATAATATCAAAAATCAAATGTATGACGCAATTTAATCCATTATCCGAAAACCTGACGTCCAAAGTAAAAAAAAAACTCGTCACGAACAAAGAACTCCAGTACCTTTCCATGTTTAGAGTGAGAGGGAAGATATCATTCTCTCTGTTCCCTAAAAAAGGGGCTAAATTATGACGTAATCATAGGCTGAGCACCCCTGCAAGACAGATGCAATTTTACGTGCACCTTATACGTTAGGATTTAAGGATAGTTTTTGGTTGATTGTACATATTGAGATGGATGACGGAATCGTAGGGAGCTCATACTGTGACTGACTAGCTAATAATAATTCGCAAATTGTACGGTTCGAGTTATTTATTGAGATGAAAGGGTATGATTTACGATTAATCAATATTCGCGTTTGTTATCATGCAGCTGACAACAAACATTTTAAAGAAAGTAACAAAGCAGTTTACTATCCGATACATAATGACAAAAAACGATATTCAATGTAATATAATAGTATAAACTTAATTCAGTAAACTTTAAATGATACATTATCTGCTAGGCCACAACAGATCTATGAATTCCGACAAATATAATTTCTACAGCAAATTGAATCCAAAATTTATTTTATAAGTAATGATAAGAGTACCTATCCAGGAAATTGAATTAGGTACATGTCACAAACGGTCTGTTGGTCAAGACTCACTGCCAGTTGCCAAAGTAAGTGGCATGAATTCTTACAAGTGAAGAGGTATATTTGAGGCGTTGAAAAGGCAGGAAGCACACAATTTAGCACCACGGTTACTTTTTATGTCAAAAGATGGTAAGTGGACATTCTAAGGAAGTGGTTGTTAACATATTCCAAAAATCCTCGGCTCGGGTAATACTTTTGTGATTACTTGACCAGCTGTCTGCGTAATAAGATTAAAGAATAATACATTTTCTTGGAAAATTCTCGACAAATCATCTTTGCTTCCCAAATATTTGTTTCCCTCGTTCTAACAATTTTTATTCTTCTTCTGTAACGCCGTATAAATAAGTTTCTTTTAGCAATTTATATTAAATTTGTGATTGCTTGTGTTGAGCCACTGTACCTACTTACCTAACTCTATGAAATAAATATTGATCGTGTATCGGTGTGTCTATTCCTAGTTTAAGATCGATGTACAAAAACTTTGTCTCTAATACTGCAGATACATTCGTCTTAGGTCTAACATAATACGATTCTTGTATATAATTATGTATATTTTTTAAAGATAAGAAACATTATAAATTCCAGCGGATGTCGTTACTTGATATGAATCTATTGAACGTTTAGCTTTCCAATTTTAATGTAATGACATTTAAACTTTGATTCTAAAGTTTAGTTGTTTTAAATATTAATTAGTATTTACCAATAGAATTACATTTCAGGCTTTACTGGTTGTGTCTAAGCTAATTAACATATTTCGAGATGAGCGGAATGTACTAACTTTCTAGAATAATAGCGTCAGGATGCATATCATCACTATTTTTGTTAAAATCGAGTTTCCATATGACCTCGTCAGGTTTTTAGAGCTAAATAATTCTGTTATAGAAATAGACGTAACTTAATTATGAGCATGACTATGAGTGATAGTCCTACACTCACTCTTGTAGCATATACAAAATAAATTATATTCCTTGCAGCAACTGCTTACTAGTGCGTATTTCCCATCTTAGTCTCAAATTGTTTAAGAGCGATATAGTGATACAATTCTCATTTTTGTTACATATGTATGTGCGTCCACAAACCACATTATCAAGTATAAAGGAGACGTAATTTTCAAGAGTTCCTCCAACATTATCAGCCAGTGTAGACAATACAAGCCCTTTAGCTGAGAGAATGTCAGATTTATTTTATTTACCATCGCTGTGCGGCACACGGCGCGGCGGCGCGGCGGCTCGGCTCGTCACGACGTGGGTAGTGTATACACCATAAACTTTTATGGGGACCAGTCCAGATAACAGCCATACGTAGTTTTTGTGCCTCCTCTAAGAGTTATGTCTGTACACATATATGTATGCGTCTATAGTGCAGCGCGCTTCGTCTGACTGTTTGTTATTATAAATGATATTTAACATTGCATTGTAGAAATATCATTTGGATTTTGTTATTAACCCATGTATATAGCAGCGGGGGTTGCCAGCTTTATACATTTGCTCCTATAGATTAAATATTTTAATAAAAAAAATATATTTTATGTCTAAAACTAAAGCTCCTCTTGCAAAAAAATCAATCTATTTGTAGAAATCTTCCTGTCAATTTTCACTATGCTGGTCAGATAATAATCTTTAAATATAATACGAGTAACACTGAGGTATGGAACTAGCACATAGAACATGTAAACTAAATAGTGTAGGCGTGCGACGTGCGTATATAAGCCATGGCTTTAATGATGGCGTGTTTTTTCATCTATTTATCTATGGTACGGGCTGTCAGGCGCTCGCGCAGAGCTATGCGCTATGCTCTATGGTGCAGTTTTCGCTATTGTTGTAATGATGGAGAAAGTTTGTGTTCTACTTCATTTTTAGAACAATGCACTGCCATTTTGTTTTGTTTTTATCTGCACGAGTATTATAAATAGATACCGTTTTTTTAGATTTTAGTTAGATTTATAAATAGATGAGAAAAATATTGTTTTTTGTTTGGTCTATAAATTAATAATATTATAAATATAAAAAATACTGCAGGCGTTTCAATGTTAACTACTCACTAACTCTTATACTATTTAATTTTACCCAAGCAAAACCGCAGGCAGATGCTATCTTTCTATAAATCTTTCTTTAATATTATTTTCCCCACGTTTAAGGTTAGTAATAACCCACTTTGTAAGTATAATAGTAACGTCAGTTACCTGGGACGTGTTGTAGTTACTTTAGATGAAGACAGTGAGGGACGTGAGGAGGCAGGCCCGGGCGTCCAGGCAAGTTTGCAACATTGTAGTGAAACCAGAAAGTTTACAAACTAGTAGCTGGTACAAGCTGATAAAGAACTTGTTCTAAGCAATTGTATCAGATAGGAACTTTAATTAATCTGTTCCTTTTCATTTGCTTCAAGCTATTTGTAAGATTTATTATAACAGGAAGATATTTTATTATTATATAGATTAGACTGGCCTGTTGGTCTAGTGGTTAGTGACCCTGACTGCTAAGCCGGAGGTCGTGGGTTCGATCCCCACCCAGGACAAATCTTTCTGTGATGAGTATTAAGGTTTGTTCTGTGTCTGGGTGTAATTTATCTATAATATGTATGTATTTACAAAAAAAAATGTGTTTAAGTAGTATATCAGTTGTTTAGTACCCATAACACAAGCAAATATAATTGCTTAATTTGGGACTAGATGGCGTTGTGTAAATGTGGTAGAATTTTATAATAGGAAGATTTGAGACACACCCGTTGCTGTAATCTTAGTTATATTTCTTCTGTACGTGTTTTTGCCACTAAACTGTTGGATTTATATAGATGAAAATAATGGTATGTATTTTAGTAGATCTCTGGACAATTTAGATTCAGAATTGGACGCGTATAGCGGGCGCTCTACACATAATGCCTTTCGGGTTGTACTCGTCGTATCGCATAGACGTTGTTACATTTATTGTTTTTTTGTTATAATTTGTTAAACAGAGTTATAATAAAATTACATACAGTGGTAAATTTAAACAGATTTTTTAAATAAAAAATGTCAGCAGTTTTCATAAGTACTTAGGGAGTTATTTGTTAGATTGACAATTTTTTTATTAAAATAACAATACTTATAAAAGATTTGAAGGATCTACCAGTTAAATATGTAGATAATAGACTACATTGAGGTAGATTTATGTCCTAGTGTACTATGATAATTAAATTGCGTTATTATTTAGCTAATACGAGTATAAGCAGTAAAAGGGCAGTAGCAAACATGGACAGTAGCGAGTATGAGTAGAGCGGCGAGACGGCGCGGCTACCGCGCGGTGCCTGCGCAAGTACTCAGCGCATACGCACACAGACAACAACTGATTCTAAAGGAAGCTACATATAGATACCTACTACATACGTACCTAAGTGCCTATACGATATATACTACAAGGCTACTGTTTTCTACAAACAGAATTGAATATAAACAATTAGAATTGAATTATAGAAACACACATAACAACAATAATCATATTATATAGATATAAATCCCACACATTAAAATTTAATTAATTTTATATAGCTTTCGTATCGCCTAAAATTTAAATAATAATAATAATAATAATCTTTATTGTACACACCATAACACAAAGGACATAATTACAGTAAAGTTCACATATAAAATTAGCACATACAATGGGCGGTCTTATCGCTTGCAGCGATTTCTTCCAGACAACCGTGGTATGGATTGAATGGTCGAAGAAGTGTCAGACCATATTAAACTCTACTTTCAAACAAAAACTACGTTTCACAGTAATTGATAAACACATCACATATAACATGTACACGTAAATGTATGATGTAATGTAAATTTCAAATCATATTTATATTTTTTGGTAACTTCTTCAACTAAGCAAACTCAGAAAATAAGTAGGTACCTATAGTAACTATCAAAGATTGGAGTCACCACCTAAAACCTGTAATCCCTCAGCGATAAGGTAAACAGGCAAGCCTTAAACTACCTGCTTCTAGTAGCCATTTAATCAGTTAGTAATGAGATGACGTCAGAGCTAAGGGCCTAGTAGACGAGTACTTTGATCTACTACGATTACTTCACCGGCGAGGGGAGGGGAGCACAGGGCCACCATATTTGTATGTAAAACTCTTTTGTTATCATCCAAACATCTCTACTAGAAACATTACGTTGTTTAACATATAGATTACTAAGATTTTGCCCGTGACTTCGTTTTTCATGCTATGTCGATAAAATATAAGTCTATGTTTTTCTTTAGGACTATTTCTGTGTCAAGTTATATGATGGTGATTCTTTTTGTTGTTTAGCTATAAAACAAAGATAAACAAAGTAAATACACTTTCATCTTTTAATTATTATCATCAGCTTGTACTAGTCCACTGCTGGACATAGGCAACACATAAAAAGAATTCTTGATAACAATAAGTCAATGTTAGCTTAAATTGTAACAGAGAGGTGCGTCTGTAGTAACGTTGTATAAATTCAGAACTAAAATGTATTCATGTAAATAGTAGGTGACAACACAAAGTAACTGGTAGGTATGTAATTTTCATGAATAGTTGAGAATGTTCATTCGCAAGATGAGAAGAGTAAGGAGGAAGAAGTTATACAACGATAAGTGATGGGCTCCTTTGAAAAAAAATAAAAAATAGTATGAGAGTGCCTAGTTAATTGAATTTTGCTGCAGGTACTCCTAAATTCTGAAACTGTTAATAAGCAAAGATCTCAGTTACTAACAGATAAGTTGCTGGTAAACAACAGTACTTAAGTCCGAATTTAGTTGATACTAATTATTTCTATGTAACATAGATTTACTTTCAAGAGAAATTCTAAAGCTAAAGCCTACCTTCTGTTCAGTAGATAAACTACGACATCTCTATGATAATCTAAACCATATTCTATGATAAGTTTTCCATCAATCGTTTCCTTTGTTACAGCACACGCCATAGAAAACACAAAGAACCATGGCTTACAAAGAGAGTGGCCATTTCTCCATAAATCTATGGAAACGGTGCACATATGTCTAAAGTAGGATTTGTTGGACCCCGAGATATTGAAAATGCATATAAAGTATATGTAAGGCTTGAACTAGCATCACAAATAAGTAAACAGTACTTTCACGGGGTATCGGCCAATCAATCGTGCGCGCTCGGCACTCTCCGCTGGCGCTCGGCTAACTCCGCCACAGCTGACGCGAACTGTTGCTATGTGCAGTTGCTAAGGAGCCAAGCGGACATGTTTTGTAGAAAGTTGTTACATAAAAATGTTTATATTGAGTGAAAATTAAAGTTGAATATACTTTTAAACTCAATATTGAACGCTATATTGATTTGTATTGAATTTTAGTATTCCCTTTAATTAGCATATGTTTCTAATATTTAAAAGCACTACATGTCTATTGTATTCAAAATGAACAATATCCATCGCGATATGAGTTAAATCCAAGACAAAATAACAAAGAAAAACGTCAAACGTAAGTTTACGGAACAAAGAAAAGCAGATAACACGTAAATATGTCCCAAAGACCCGCCAGTAGCAGCGACTAAACGAGCCTACGTGACCGAAGCAGTGTACTGACGCACACAAGCGCACTCTGCTGCTCATCGACACGGACAAACACCCACACATGCGCACTCGTGGTTAAGTCTCCACCAGGCAACGAAACAGCCTAACCGACAGCGACCTTCACAAAGAAATGAACACATCCGTCGTCCTTATGGCCTCAAGAATAGAATTCAATTTAAAAATTCGTGATCAGTGGCTGTTAAGTTTAGTCCATGTTGAGTCAAGTAATAGCCCCGTTGCGCTAGCGAGTGCATTTATGGCAGCGTTCGCGAGTTGCCAACCTTTTTGCTTTATTTTTTCTATTATTAATGTGAGAATAACTGTTACGACCAGTTTAATAATACTTTGTGGCATTGGAACGATGCATTTGTGACGTTATTATGTATGGCCAACACTGTCTTTATTTAGTTTTATTGTTGTTAGATAATGCATTGATTTGTACTCCTACATACAGACATTTTTATAATATTATTACTGTTTGTTTTTTTACTTATTCATTATATATAATAATTATAGAATATAGATACTTAACTACCTATATTCGAAATCTACTCTACATACAAGTAAGTCATCCAATATCAGCAACATAATGTCTGAAACATATTTTATAGTTATTACACATTAAGTAGGTATATAAGGAGTAATTCGGCCTACTTACTTTTATTTCAAGTAAATAGGTAGGTAAAATAATATTCGCGCGAGGAGTAATATTAAAAAGGTGAAAGTCCTAGAACAGGTTGGCCTAAAAAAAGGTTGACGCTCTCTGGAGCTCGTCCCGCTGCCGCTGAGCGCGCTTGGCAACAGGCGAATGAAAGCACTGATGTACTGCAAACAAAAACACACCTTATTACTAATCTCTTAAAGTTGCTTTCTCTTAGTGTAAAATAAGTTATTGATCGCAACTTACGCGAAAAACTTTAGTACTTATCGCCATACAAACGATACATGTACTATTTCATTAATTGGCCTAAGTGACGTGTCTAATCAATACGGGCTCCTATTTCGTAGTACTAGGGTCTACATTAGACTGGCCAGTGTTGTGGGGACATCAATCATAAAGGATTTGTATTATTAGACAGTGTTATTACGTGCAAATACATGAGTTTTTTATTTAAGCGTTTAGTTGAAGTTAAGAGTTTTTGCGATAAACTAAACGAAGCACGAAAATTGAAGTTATTAAATGTTTTATTTGAATATAACTTAATATTGGTGGATTGTTTCTCTTTTTTGCTCAATTTACTTGAACTTTGTCGATTCAACTTTATGTAAATATTCTTTTGTTTGATTTCAAGTAGGTTAGATGTAGGTTTCTATTTATTTTTGACTAGTTTCGTCTTACGGCTTCGCTTGCGTTATATCTATGAAAAGTAGTACCTAGTACTGTGTTTCTCTAGGTCTTAGACTATCTCTATGAAATTTCATGAAGATTGGTTGAGTAGTTTCACACATTATCCCCTACATAAAAACTCATAAGTGTTATTCTTTATAATTAAGTTACCGACATAATGAATGCTGGGTTTGCTCGACGACTTATATGATATAGATACCTTTAAATATATTTAGAACTAGAAAGTTTGTAAAAAAAAAGAATTTAATAAAGAAACCTAATTACAATTAAATCATTTTATCCAGATCTCTCATATTAAATAATCAATCACGAAATAATTTAAAAAAGAAGCTAAGAAACCTTTTTTGTTGGTGCCCGTTTAATAATAGATGTAGAGGCAGGTCCGCGGGGAAAAAATATGATGAAGGGTCCCGGGTTCGAGTCCGTGGCATGTTTCATTGTTCCCGAATATTTATAAGTTATAGTCGAAGGTAGTTTGACAGCCTGTCAAGATTCACCCCGGAGATTGGCAAGGGTTGCTTTTTCTTTTGGACCGCCCTTACACTCCAGGGTCTGGTGCTAATTTTAGAATTGCTGTGTAAACAACTAGGTATTGTACCTATTTACCATTATATAACGTAGCCATTGAGTTATTATGTACTACGTTACATAATAACTCAATGAACGTAGCGCCTTTTCCCCGAAAGGGTAAGCAGAGAGGAGTGAAAGACCATTACATTTCGCCACGTAGGTTAGCTAGTTCGGTCCCATGTGATGGGGGGCCTATTACCATCAACAGGACACATTTACAGAGAATTTCTTGAAAGAAAAACCCAATTAAATGTTTGTGCAACCCGGGAATCGAACCCGAGATTTCTTTCGAAGTAGTCGTTTACACTTCCTGCTGCGCCACACAGTTTTTCACTCACTATACCATTCCGTCTGGCCAGTGTGGTAGTAGGTGAACTTCCCTCTACAATGTTTGGAGTTTGGAGGAGAGCGTGGGGCTCAGCAGTGGGTCGTTTATGGGTTGTAATGATGATGATACATACTCGTATACAGGGATTCTAAAGGCGAGCACGCACGTGTATTATGAGCGGGGGTTAAAACCGCAATGCTCTCTTTAACAATTACTAAAATATTTTGAAGAGAAACTTAAAAAAAAAAAAGTATCTTGGCCACATAATGCGCTACCCGAAATATGTTGCAACTATATACAGTAGATACAAGGCAAAAGAAATCCAGGAAGAAAGAGAATATCTCAGCTCAGCTTTTGCGGCAGTAATTTTTTTTTTTTTTTGTTATACCACGACGGTGGCAAACAGACGGGTCTTTCCCCTTTGGGACCATGACACTTTGAAAAACCAAACGGACCACGGTTTGGTCTTGGTGTGAAACAGCCAATTCAAAAAAGGCCGTTCCGCGATTGACACCGTAGTCCCAAAGTGTCGTGGTCCCAAAGGGGAAAGACCCAAACAGACGTACGGTCCGCCTGATGGTAAGCGGTTACCGTAGCCTATGGGCGCCTGCAACACCAGGGGCATCACGAGCGCGTTGCCGACCCTTAAGAAACCTATTCACTCCTTTAAAAAGAGCACATACACATTTAGCTGCTGTTTTAAGGTCCAAGTCGCCAACCTTCTATAGAAGATGGCACCCTAATAAGAAGAAGAAGAGAACGGCAGACAGTTATAAAAATACATATAGTAATATGATATGAGTTATTACTTCGAGTGCCGCGACAGTGACGGTACCTACAATAACAATAAGTGCGGCATCGCGCCATGAAGGCTTTGAGCGATGACGTCACCGCCGACGGACACCCAGCTTTTATTGTTACACCTGACCTTCACTCACTTATGTACATTGTCATAACATCACGACTATACCGCTCAGAGGTTATGCAGAGGTGTCAATACTTGTGTCTGTTTAGCTTTATATTTTACTTGGTGCTCCTTCACCCGCGCTAAACGTTAACTGCTCCATGGCTTCTTGCAATAAGTCAAAAAAGCTAGAGTGTATATTACGATATTATTTGTAAGTATACATATAGCTCTAATCAAATTCATTATATGTACTTGGCACTTTGTGTCCCATTGTATGTTTGTAAATTCTATTTCTTTTAATATTTTTACTTCTTTTCTTCTTTCACATTATGCGATTTAATTTCACTGGCCTGTTGGTCTAATGGTTAGTGACCCTGACTGCTAAGCTGGAGGTCGTGGGTTCGATCCCCACCCAGGACAAATCTTTGTGTGATGAACATAAAGGTTTGTTCTGTGTCTGGGTGTAATTTATCTATAATAATTATGTATGTATTTACAAAAAAAAATAATATTTAAGTAGTATATCAGTTGTTTAGTACCCATAACACATGCAAATATAATTGCTTACTTTGGGACTAGATGGCGCTGTGTGAATGTGGTAGAATATTATTATTATTAGCCACAAATACTAATAAATTATTAGAAAAACATTATATCCAAAACTGAAAATCTAACTTTATATTTTATTTTATTTTATTACGTCTACTAGTCCAGTTCGCCTTCTGAAAACAATTTCAGGATACGAAATACCTTTGTTCTTTTGCCATCACGGTATAACAATGATGTTCCAACTTCGTTCATTTATTTTACTAAACAAAAACATGACGTAATAACAGAATGACGTAATAGAGGTACCTAGTACAAATTCTTATTACACCTTATGTTTTTATAGGAGGAGAAAAAATACTCGGTCAGCTGTTTCTGTTCACATTTATGTGTAATAACTACCTCCACTGCTGACCCCTTGTCAGCAGTGGAGGTAGTTATTTATTGAGGAGCCGATGCTTTATTACCCTATATGTGGACACACAAATGTCACGCCAGTTACATATTTATCAAGGAACAGTTTTTGTCCCTTTTCACCTGCGTGATGTTGATAGAGAGGGGTGTTTGGTAAAGACGTTTTATCAAATATTAATAGGGTAAGATAATAATTAAGTAATTACAGGGTTTAATTTTCGATGGTACTCAACTCTACATTTCACCTCTATTAATATACCCATTGATCTAAATTAATATTAATGTGAAAGTTTGGTTGAACAGAAGGATAAATAAATAAAATAAATAAATATTTCACACAGCGCCATCTAGTCCCAAATTAAGCAATTATGCTTGTGTTATGGGTACTAAACAACTGATATACTACGTAAATACATTTTTTTTTGTAAATACATACATATTATAAATAAATTACACCCAGACACAGAACAAACCTTTATACTCATCACACAAAGATTTGTCCTGGGTGGGGATCGAACCCACAACCTGCGGATTAGCAGTCAGGGTCTCTAACCACTAGACCAACAGGCCAGTCGACCAGGATGTATGTTTGTTACTCAATAATGCCAGAACGGAGGAAGGAATCTGTATGAAATTTGGCACACAGATAGGTTATAGTCTGAAATAGCAAATAGGCTGTTAGTGTTGTTGTTATTGAGGTAAAATGGGCGGAGCCACGGGTGGAAGTTAGTTGTTCATAAGTTTACAACTCAATTAAATAGGTATATCTATATGGTATATGTGAGTTCTAACCAATGTTTTGTTGTTCCTCAAATCCGGAAAGGTTGCGTTGTACGTCCCCAAGTTGTCTCTTTGTGTGAGCTCCGTTATTTATTGGAGCAAATAATCTGTTTAATTAACGTGCTAAGGCATTTCCTTTGTCTAATCACTATATACTCTCCTACAATACAATACGGCTTTTTTGACAATTAACGTAATGAGTACTTAGTTAATTTGATGTTTTTGTGCTAATTAATAGAATAGTACATCTTAAGACAAGGACTAACAATCAGTTTGTACAGTCAGCAAAATAAAATAACAATCAAACGCTGATGTTTAATATAATTTCCAATCGAAACCTGCTTCCAATACAACTTATATAGTACACCTACTGCTATGACCTCGAACTTTTTATATGTAAGTAGGTAAGCATAACTTATAATTAAAATTTCTTGTAAACTTTTTAGATGGTTGTCTGTGCAGTTTTTTGTGCGCCATTAGATCATATGACTTTTTATTAATTCTCATTAGAGGTATTGTTAGTGGGAGATTTGCTCCGTCCACAGCATCCCGGCTGTATTCTATAGATCTGAGGAGCCGATTAGGGGTCCTCAACAGTTTTTAATTTTCAATAAATATATTTTTCCTAATTCAGAATTAAAATACATTTATATCATTATGATAATATAATAAAATCAACGTCAGATTAGTAACAGTTTGACAACCAAGCCAGCCACAAGATGACTAGATTGGGAACGGGAAATAATTAGTACGAACCTAAGGTCGCTTTATAATCGTCAATTGAATCGTGAATAGGTTTCTTAAGGGTCGGCAACGCGTTCGTGATGCCCCTGGTGTTGCAGGCGCCCATAGGCTACGGTAACCGCTTACCATCAGGCGGACCGTACGTGTGTTTGCCACCGACGTGGTATAAAAAAAAAAAAAATTGGAGACAATGAAATGCAAAATATTTTTCAGCTGTCCGATTAGAACAAGAAGCCAGGACAACAATACATACTGTCTAATTTGTTAGTTCATATTATTTGATTACAATAAAATTCTTGTAGTAGGTATATGAACAAGTAACATTGATTTCAACTAAAACTACAAAAAAGTTCCTCTAACCAAACAAATGTATAGGTACGTCGTAAAAGAAGCTACGGAACCCTCGATCAAATTAAAGCTCTTTTATACTTTTTTTATTTGATTGGAACGCGTGGGGTGCGGAGTTCGATTCTCGGCTCGTTTATTACGGATTACGAATGGTCGCCATTGAATTATGTATTATCCTTTTTATCTAAACAGTTCGCGCCCTAATTGATTGGGTATGAAGCTCTACAGATTCTCTCTTAGATACGAGATTAGTTTTATTTTGGATTTGATCTTCACAGAAGAGATTAGTGTGGTGATGTGTGAAATTAAAATTAATTACTGATTTTATATTTAGCGACGAAATTATCGCCTTGTATTCACGTGACTTTGAATCTCTTTTCATGTAGGTATGTATTACTTTAATAAGCTCTATCTGCCTCGGTGGCATCGCGGGAAATGTATACGACTGAGAAAAGAGCTCTGGTGGGGTTCAATTCCCAAGTCACGCAAAACTGCTATTCGGTTTTTCTATCGTGAAAAACTAAATTTTCAGTATCAGCCCAGAGTACTATTACATCTGACCTAATATAAAAAAATCTGCATCAAAATCTGCCCATTCATTTAGGAACTATGATGCCATATATATAATTAACTGCCTCGGTAATGCAAGATCTCAGTTCAGTACCCGGCTCAGATAAAAGATTTTCTATTAAAAAACCCTCAGTAACATTCTATAATCTGACATAGTGGCAAAAGGCTCGATCGCTTTTATTTATATGCTTTTTGTTTTGCTTTGGGTCGTATGTATCTACTATAACTGGCGACTTTTGTGCATGATACAATTCTGCCGACCATGTTTCTAAGGTGGTTTAACGTTAATGGAAATAGGAAATGCGCCTCTCTGACACTGGGTTAGTGGAGCCCACTACTTAACCCTTATCATGACTCGCTCCGGTGGGATTTACACTGATTAAAGGGATGTTTGTACGAGGTAATCCGTGGAACTACTAAATAACTATTTTCATTATTATTGAAAACTGCAAACAAG
This sequence comes from Laspeyria flexula, assembly GCA_905147015.1. Classification (NCBI taxonomy): domain Eukaryota; kingdom Metazoa; phylum Arthropoda; class Insecta; order Lepidoptera; family Erebidae; genus Laspeyria; species Laspeyria flexula. The sequence goes on along the minus strand of LR989964.1, from coordinate 253,318 downwards.
TAGTTTGAAAAGCTCCTAGGAAAATTATTCTTAGCTTAGTAAAAATAATAATAAAACTGAACATCCGTTCCGAGCATGGCTGAGAGGAACCACGGTCTACACAAGCTGGCCTTATATGAGACACACCCATAGAATTGCTCTAGAGGGGGTTTCCTCACGATTTCCACGACGCCGTTCACCAATTTAATATTTCAGATTATTTATTATATTATATTCTTAATATAATTACAGTATCACAACAAGATATAGACGACAAAGATAAGTCACATGCACATCTTAATCTCACGTTTACACAATTTAAGAGTTTACAGTAGTCCAACTGAATTAGTATTTAAACGAATATTGTTTTTTTACAAAAACGAAACTATCCTAGTTTTTATATTTTAGTTCCAGCGAAAGTGCCTATCTACTTGTTTAATTGTGTTCATAAATTGTCACAAGGTAGTAGATGAGGCCTTCAGTAGTGTAGGTACAGGGAAGTGGGTCAGGGCCGGCTTTTACAAATCTGTTATAAATACCCGCAGATGCTTACACATTGTTTCCCTAAAATATCGCGTCGAGATTGCGTTTTCAAGGGATGTGTAATGGTCTCTTTGTTTTTTCCTTATTGCTGAAAATTTTCCACAAATTTGGACCTTGGGCTTCGAGGAAAACCCGCGGTGTTCGCTGTTTTCATGAAATTATTGCGGTTTGAGACCCTCAGATCTAATGTTGGCTGTAGATTAAACGAGCTCTTTTTTTACGTTGTATATCCTTACTAAATGGTGTAAGTGTGTTTATTTCTTTGTTCTTCTTTGATATTGCGATGGATCCATACGATTTGTTACTTATTTAGTTTTCTTTTGTATCTCTTTTTCACCTTTCGTTTTAGTAATCGTAATTATTATTTTATGAGTAAATCATGACGTCAAAGAAGCAAGGCGCACCCTCAATTTAAAATAAATCAAGAAACTAAAACGATATTCCAAATCGAGAATGTTTCAAAAAGCCTTGTACCGGTAAATCTGTATTTTATTGTTCATACAAATTAGTCAAAGTGCAGTCGGTCGGAAGTATGGGGTGAGTGAAGCGAAGCAGCGCAAGTATTCCAGTAATTGTAACTATTTAACTAGCAGGGGAAGGGGATACACTACACTGGGTGATTTTATTTGTAGCGGTCGAGCATCGCCGTCGCATCCTGACGACGAAGCGACGGAGGAAACGACACAGTTTTTACTTTCAATGAGTGGAAGTCATAAACGGTGGGTGGTGACTAGGGATGTGTTTATTCGCTTTTGTAGTATATATAATAGAAATAGAATAGACTTGTATTGTATAGGTATAGAATTTCGGATCAAAATACTTTACATAATATCTGTCTTTCCAATGCGCTTCAAAAGCTTTAAGTATTTCTAAACTAAATAGGATTCTAAAACTTTTAGGGGCGAAATATGATTATTATAGAATTTCGTTTCGTAATGTTGTCATAACTCACATCCCTAGTGTGGAGCAGCAGTAAATGTTTAAGTGCAGTGCATGTGTCGTGTGTTGTGCGAACATTCGCGTTTCATTGTTTCGCCACGGAACGGAGCGGAGCGGGGTCGAGCGGGGTCGAGCGGGGTCGAGCGGGGCGCAGGGGACGGATGTCGCTCCCGATTTGCTTTATTTTTGTTAGGACTCGTTACTATGATTGGTGGAAGTTTTTTATTTTTACAGATAGACGTTTTAGTGCTGAGCCGGAATTACACTATCGTAAAACAAAGTAAGCCTAGTTACGATGTTTGCGCGAAATGTATTATAGTGTACCAAAGTAATCTTATTTTATATTGTTGGTACTTCTTTATTGCGGAGATTTTTCAAGTTGCCTCGCACTCTCAGGCTCTAGTAAGTTTGATTATACGTACGTATGTAAATGTTGGTGTTGCCAAAGGAAAGATCTCATGCTGAAAACTAGCTGTAATGGTGTGCAATGTCTATAAAATTTGTGGCAACTATAACCACACAAACAAACTGTTCAAAGTTGAAGACAATTTGCGGTTTGATATGAAAATTATTGATTAATTCATCGCTTTGTCAATTGGAAATATAGCTCCACAGATTGTTCTGCTGTAGCATATAAGTGTATTTATGATATATTACATGACGTAATGTGTGTCGTCTACCCTAAGGATGTACAAGTTAAACATACAACCATATTCACTTTAGAAACTAGTCAACGTTATCTCCGGCCATTAGCGTCCGGGCCGCACCGGCACCGCCCGCCAGACCGGCCCTGCGCGGTCCGGCTCGCGCGGCCACGGTCCGGCTCGTAACATACAAATACACAAAGCTGTCTGACCAGCTCCATACATTCTGGACGCTCCGAACGATAATATAATATGAAGAATTATTCGGATGTTTTATACTCTATAAGATTTTTTTTTTATATTTTTAGTAGGTAAAGTAGTAATGTGTGCGGGTTATTAAAACCTTTCTGCTATGATAGTCCAATGCATTTATGAGAATACATTAGACTTTTTTTTTAAATTACTTACAGTCACTTAAAAACAGCAAACTGGATGCAATCTCTTGAAGAGGCCTAAGTTCAGTTCGCTGGACGTCCTACGGCGTTAATTATTATGCTTGATATAAAAAGTATTATTTTATTTCAGAAGCGATATGCGAACTACTAACTATAGGTGCTACCGCAAGCCCTCGCGTCCCTAACTTATTATAAGTACGCATGTATCCCACCAGATGTCAGTACGCACGTAAAATGTATCTCACACTATATTTGCGTACATCGTTCACACAACATCACTTGAATAGTGCACAGTAAGCTCTACATGCAGCCCTCTGTCCTCACCACCCTCGCTTCGACTCCCTGTTTACTCTTCACTTGCCGAATGTACTAAACAGCTGACACCATACTTCACAAGGGCGCGGCGCCTCCCGCAACTCTACCGTCCCTTTCTAACGTTCTATTATAAAACGAGATAGAAGACCTTCATTACTTGAAGTAAGTTTAATTGTTGACATTGGCATAATTGGTTCATAGTTACAATGACATCTGAAATGTAACAAATCTAGAGCCCGCTCGTAAGAACTAATTAAACTGAGCTATACAGGTTTATATAAGCATAATTATTATGTAAAACGTGAAAATGTTCAAATATTTTGTATCATAGTTAATTATCTGTCACTAGTTATTCAGCTAGCACTACTCAGCTCCTTGTTGCGTGATGTTATATATCGCAGCCTGCCTCGTTAAATGAGCTATCCAACACTAAGTAATTCCTGAGATGAGCGCATTCAAACAAACATATAAACTCTGCAGCTTTATAATATTAAAGTGTACCTATATCAACGCACATAATAATCTAATAATATGATTCTATTACATAGATTCTTAAACTAAGCCTACGATTTAGAGTCAGAATATACCCGCGCCCTTCGGAGCAGAAAATAGGACACGTTAATTTATGTTTTTACTGTAGCCGTTCATCAAGTTCCTTGTCATAGCCTCCAACGTCGTAAATACAAAATTACTTTTTTATTCTCCAAAAGTTGCCGGTTTTATCATAAGAATTGTTCCAAATTATAGCTTTTAAAGTGTTGCAGTGAATGGTAATAATCGGTGTAAAACTATAAATACGAGTGCCAGTGGCGCCCACTGGTACACAATCCAATAGGGTAGACAAAATTTTATTGTATCGTTAAGAATATAAATTTTCATAATGGCCCATTAACCTTTTACGTGTTTTAAATTCGAATAATTTCAAATATATGAAAACTAAATTTTATGCGTGCATCGTAAAATAAGTCATAAAATTAGTTTTCGAAAAGGTTTCATTTTTTCATTTATTCGTTCATCACAGTTTTTGTGATATAAATTTGTTAGCTTTGAGAACGTTTCCTGAAGTATTATTACAGCTATTATGGCATTTTATTCACCATTTTTTACTTCGAAACGTAAAAATTAATATGCTGATTCTGTATTGAAAGTAATATCAATATATTAGACATAGCCTAACATATTATTATTCCCTTTATCATCGCTTGCTATATCAGCACAGTACCAATACAAATGTATTACAATATATAATATATACTTTATATACTTTGAATTACAATTCAGCAAAGAATAATTTGCAAAAGCAATTGAAGCTATTCATCCACAGATTGAATTGGTCGTTCAATCACTCACTCGTTCACAAACAACTCTGAATAGTTCGGCAGTTGACAGCTGCCATTTTTTAGCTCCACACTGATACTTTTATGCGTGAAACATAAAAATTGTGCCGTGTATGTTTACGAGGTACTGTGGTACTGCGGGTATAGGCACAGAGGGTAGCCAGGGGGTGAGAAATAACGAAGGGGAGGACGTGCCTTTATCGCTGTTGATATTAAGACTGTGTAAGTGTCATAAAAAGCGTAGGTATGCCTATATCCACTAGTGTTTTGTATGTTAACGCATCGACGTAAAAAGCCTTCTTTTATGCTTCTCTCTTTATTGTTTTATCAGCATATATTTGGCATGCCAGCGACGTACAGCTCATTGGGATTTCTCCGCTTATATTCCACCCGGAATGCGTAATTTAACCCTTTTATACAAATATTATGCGGGATTATTGGATATTTTTAACATAAAGTAATATTTTTATTTGGTCGTGAATGGTGTTTCGACTTTTAGTAAGTTATTCAATATCTTTTTTATTTCTCACAAAATAACAATGAATACTCTAACTGTTACGAGCCTCTTTTAGTTAAATATATATTTGTTCTTAGACAATAACGCATTAGTGTACATTAAAAAGTTATCGTCGGCGCTTTTGTCGTCAGAAACAAATTACGTATGTAATTAATTATTAAAAATTCTCTCCCTACACATTTAGAAATTGCGTGGCGAACAGCTGATTCCTTCATTGTTTCTACGGCACACCCTTGAGTGTTGTTATTCTAGTTAAAATTAAACTTTAAGATGAAGTGATAGGGTCGCTTTTCGTGAATACTCGTGTAATGATAGGGCGGCAGGAAGTCAGCTGACTGCATCGCTCAGATGTTATTAGAAACGAAAATTCGTGAAGGTACGCGTCGACACACAAAAGTTTTGAATAGCTCAATAATTTAATGGGCGTATTTCGAATACTTTTACTCGGTTCTGTCTTGTTCTTACATAATTTGAATTAATAATTTTGTCTATAAACGGTGCGGTTCGGCACACTGGGAACGATGTCGTAATAAGTTTTTAATTGACGGTGGGACGAAAATTGTTATATTAAATTTGTTGTAATGTAATAATTTTAATTGCTTCCATATCTACCTATATAATATAACGTAACCCATACATTGTAGTTCTCGCCATGAAGTTATCTAAAACATCAATGACAGAATAGACCTACTTAACTCACATGACTACTGTTTTCTTAAAAGTAACTTTCGATCATTCTTTTTGTAGTTGAGAGAAGTCAAAACCAAATTTACTAATGAAACTTTTCATATAAGATGAAGTAAACGTGTAAACTGATTATAAACAATAGGTGGTTAAATACATTTAGGAGCACTATAATCTATGGAACTATCGCAGAGCATACTCTGTGATTGAATGTATGTGTACTTATCACCAGTATTCTATTTCGTATATCGATTTTTATTTCGTAAATTAAAAGGTCCGTTCTAATACAAAGCGAATGTGATGTGCCATTATGAATCCAAAAATAATATATGACGTTTTATAAATAGAACGATATACTTGTAAATCTGCGTGTGTATGGGAAACCCACGATTTTCGAGGATATTTAGTAGGACACGGGTACATTCTGACATTAATTGACATTTCGAGCGCTTCGGAATCCCTCAAGGGGGTTAAATATGTGTGCGGAGGGACATAAATATTAAGGGCGTATTTTAGGGTTAGGTATTAGAGCGTAAGTGGGTACGGAACAGTCGAGAGACAGTTTAGTTGAGATATAATATATTGGGAGATGATATCGTACTTCGCGGGGATCAGCCCCGATTTATGCTACGTTTTGCTTTAGGACTTTTGCAGAACTTTTGACTTTGGGTTACTTTATTTATTTGTGTTAGTTTCTGCGTCGTTTACTCTTCATTGATATTTAAATTTAAAATCCGACGTGTTTAGTGTTAGGTGAAGTTTCTTTGTTGACTTTTTGTGGTGTTTTCTGAGGATTGGTTTCGGAATTTCTCGATGGCCGCTAAGTTATTTACTAGGTACCTTTAGTAATAAAAACAAACTTCCTTTAAAAGTAAAACATTAGTAGTAATTATACATAACATAATATAACACAGTATAACGCCTTTTCCCTGCAGGGGTAGGCAGAGGTGCAGCATTCTCACATTTCGCTGATTATATTCGCATCATACAAGAGACAATTATTAAATTTACTCTATGCAAATCATATTACCTACCCTACTGATTTTAATTATGAGATTCAACTCAAAAACAACAACATTCAAAAACTAACCCTAAAACATCACGGAATTATAACATTCCTTCACGCGGTCCCTCGAGGGATGCGAGGGATCGTACGCTGTACGCCCCGCTCCGCTCCGCACCGCCCCGCTCCGCACGATGCATGCCGCACGCCGCACGACTCCGTCTATTTTGAATACCCTTCATGCAAACACGTAGAATATGAACGTTTCTTATCTCTTTTAAAAAAACCTCCGAATATTAAAGGATTTTGGATACATAAGCCGCGTTTATTGCTTTGATAAAGCTTTAGTTTCGACTATGAATGCTCACAGTCAATATTTACATCTATAGAAGGTTTACACACAGATATCATTACATTAATATTAACTTTATATTATTAATCGTGCTTATCTACTGTAAGTCTTCACTTTCACATAAAAGCGTTGTAAATCGCAACAAGACCTCAGGGATCACCAACGCTGGGTAACTGGGATAACAGATTTTATGTGTAATCCCAGGGGTAAAAAATTCATCTGATATATTTTTATATGGTTTCTCTCCTATCAGTTATACGCTGAGATTACTTTATCCGTTTACAATCTGTGAATGCGACCCACAATATATATTTCTAGTTTAAGATTGTAGTTGCTTAGAATGGATATTTCATGTGAGAGGGATGACCTTGCAACGTTTTTATGCCCACACCCCAAGTAATTACTCAGCTCCCTAATTTTATTGTTTATAAAGCCCCATGCGATAACAAAGGTATTTTATGTTTAAACCAAATTTGGGTGCGGTGCCGCATCGCATCACTATGCATTCTAGCGACTTCCAATTTGGCTGTTGATCGTGTAAGCGCCATAACTGCGGCGTAAACGTATTACAGATGCGTATTACTTCTCGTAAGTATCGCGCTCGTGTGTACAGTACATAGTACGCACACGGCTCAAGTGATCGTTGAGCGGCGGAGGGTTAACTAGGGGGTAACTGCTATTGATTGGTACGGTGCGCGATCGCGAATAATTGGGAGTGCTTGTGAATACGATTTTGGGAATCACGGATGATAAACAGTAACAAAGGAATAAATATAACGATGTCAAACACGATGAGCTATAGATATATTGTACCTATATGCCATCGGGAAACAAAACAATAAATGCTGAAATGATTTCGGCACGTTGTGATGTATCAATAAAATTGTGGTGGTTGGGAAATATCTTACATAAGATATCTTTACACAAACTTTACTATTAAACAAACAAAATGGTAGGTACTGACTTACAGAGAGCGACTTTACGAGCGTGTGGAACCATAAGAAAAAAGAAATTGAAGTGTCTTCCTGAATACTTCCTAAAATTAATTCATGTGTCAGTATGCAAAGAATTTAAATCAAGACAATGCATGCATAGCAACACAATACATGTTAACATTCTCCATGTATTGCGTGTCGCGGGGGAAGCGCAGCACCACGCAGGCAAACATCCCGCCACTGCGACTGTCGCCTCTGCGAACATATTCTATGAATGATGTCACTTGATGCTTCAGCTGACAACACTCTAAAGATACCGACTTACTCTCTGAGGAAAACACTTCCCTATTCAACCACCAAATTCATCTTTCATAAAACATGCCCAAAATTTTCCTTATGTCTATGTAGTTAAAGAACAAAATTGAACGTCAAACAGTTTTTCGGGAGCGAAAATATGAAGAGATCCTTGCCAGGCAATCTCACGCTCAATGTCGCTTTATCGTTATAATGTAGATTGAGTATGAGAGAGACGTGTGTATACGTGAGAGCGAGACGGCGCATCTTGATGAAATTCATGAAGTCAGCCGAGCTACAAGAATATTTGGTTCATGCCAGTGAATTTGTGCGAGCCTTATGGAGTCGATGTTATTTTTTGAATTTTTATGTTGTACACTGTTTATCTGAAGGATGCCGAGTTACTGGCTCAAAAAATTGGCTCAGCCGTTGTAAGTATCCGCAGGGATAGCTCTGATATAACCCACGTTTTTGTACACAAAGCTACAGGGAAGGAAATATGAGTGTATTTTTTGCGAACATTTTGTTTTTATTTGGTTTATTTTGATGTGCAAATAGTAACACCAGTTCGGTAGCTTATCATCGCCACAGAACTGTTATTATGTAGCTGTATGGCACATGTTTATGACGTCAGCAGTTAAGGATCTTTTGACACAAACAGAAGCAAACCTACCAAAAAAGACCACAAAAAGGACCACAGCTATTTTTAGTCGTGTCACATTATTTTGCTCCTTAATCTGCAACAGAACCAAAAGTCGTACGATCTGCAAATACTCGTTCTAAATTTAGATGTTATCAAACTTTAGGTATACTTAGACTTTCTAACATTGATCTGAGTTATTTTTAAGAACGGAGACAACATTTCATTTTTCCTTGAAAACTGTCACTACAGTTATTGATTATTACAGGCTGTCATCCAGGTCTAGAGACAACGGTAAATTCGTACCATCAAACAAGTCTCGATCCTGTATGCTAAATAATGATACAAAGAAGTTCATCTTAAACCACACAAAAACAAACTTCCAAGCAAAATTATCCCTTAAGTCTGATAGACGTTAGATACTTAATAGTATGCAGTGAGACACATTCGAGACACGGCTGATTGAACTCACCACTCGAACACTTCGTACGAGAGGCGCAGCGAAGCAACACTAAGAGTCCCTCACATCCTCGTGTGAAAGGCCCACAAACAGGAAAGGTACCCGCAACCTCACGAGCGCACTCAGCCGTACTCACTGTGCCTAACTACCAGTGTAATGTGCACTTCCGAATATACCGGTTAGAAATATACTAGTCCTGCTCCCAATACAATATATAGAGATAAATGGAAGTGGTAGAGAAGTATATATTATATAGTACAGCTCAATTTATTTACGATAATATTAAAAAAGATTGGGGAATTTATTAGTTATTTCTTCCATTTACAGATTTATTGGTTCTATCTACGTCGTAGAACTGATGTAGGTAATCATGCTGCTAACGAGCTGTACGTACGGCTTTGTCTCTATTGCAATTAAAAAATAAATTATTTTCAAATTAAAATAAGGCAGCTTTTTAAATATAATTCTTTCTCCTCCTACTTATCCCATATTACATGGGGTCTCCACAAAATGACGTTCATTTGTCCTTTTTCAATATGACTTAACTTATAACGTTATAATTGCGTAAGTAATGCATAAAGAGGGGTCTTATAAGTGTGTCATGTCTGTATAACTGTGTGTTTGTCTGTGGTCTAAACGAATGGGCCCATTTTTATGCGGTATTTCTTTGTTTGAAAGCTGACATGATCGTGATGGTTTTAGACATGTTTTATTAAAATTGTTGCAGCCATTGCAAGGTTAATCAGCTCTTGTGAGGTGACAAAAAATTCAATTTTGTTTCTTGTGACACGCCTTGACAACTCAACCGACTTTCACATAGAGATAGTTTATGACTTGGAGAAGGACGCCCTACTTAAGGATATATCACGGGGACAAAGCCAGGAGTCGAAGTTATTACATACATCATTTTCTAAGGAAATAATATTATACCACATAGGTCTCAGCTAAGCTTCTGTGTATTTTGTACATGTACACAAAAGTCCAGTCACAGGCATTATAACCACGACTGCCCCTTCAACAATATTAAATAATAAATAAGAAAGCATTTCCTTCCTGACAAGCGTGAACTTACGTAATGGCCCATGGTTCCTCCGGGACGGACCCCTGTCGCCCTGCCTAACTCCCTTATGTCATAGCGATGTGATATATTTGAGTCTGTTAAAATGCAGGATGTATCACATACATCATAAAAAGTTATCAAAAATATTTATATCGTTTATATGTGGGTAATTTGTACATTCCTTACTTCTGAATACAACTTCCATGGGAAAACTTACAATTTCAAACATGAAAAACGATTTATCTGTTATCACTACAAGTTGTGGGGTCACCGAACTTTAGATAGGTTATAAAATATCTAAGCTTGTCTCGTTGTTTGCTTACGACTTAGACAAAATATCTAATCTTTACTGTAGGCTTACACTGTCCAGATTGTGAACCGTATCACTACTGTGTTGCGGAACAAACTCCATTCTAGAACGTAAGAATACTTTAGTGACCAAATCAGTAATAAGAAAAATATTAATAGACCAATCAAATTCTAACGCCCCTGATCAAGTTCGATCATGTTCGATCATGGTCAGTTACATCTGTAAATGACCATGATCGAACATATGTGGGTCTCCACATATTATGCGTGATCGTCTGTAATGGCCCATCGTAGTAAGTATGAAGAAGGACTCTTACACTGAAATACAGAAAATATTATAAAGTATTTACAAAATTTAAAACACTGTCAGAACAAAGACAAGTAGGTAGTATAATATATATTTGAGTTAAAATGACATGACTATTATTTAATCACTCCATAAGGTACATGGGAACAAATCCTGCAATACACAGACCACCTTCGAGCATCAGAAACTTTCACACGTACCTCACATTAAACACACAAACTTTTACAACAATGAGGAATATTCATACGCATATTTGACCACTCCAAAATATAAGCGAGATACCATCAAATTCAATAGTTTCTCTCAACCCTTTGAACGAGCGTAAAAAATGCACTACAAGGGTCATAGAGACCCCCATAGAACAAAATTTTCAGTGGACCCGTATAGGGTTAAAAAGAAAAGAAATTAAAGAGCCACGATGTTTTGTTGTGTGATCGGGTTACGGGTCGAATCGACCCGCGGGAAATCCGCCGTACGTTATGGTTACATTATAGGGTTATTATACCATTTACTGCAGCGGATATAAAATATGGGCTACGTTTAAAATTGGCTCGTTTGATCGGTTTATTCAGATTTGCCGGATAACGTATATCGGGTTTATTGGAATTTTAATGTTTATGTTGTTTACTTTTGAATGATATAATATTAAATGATTATTGCGCACCACGATCCTCTCATAAACTAGTTAACTAGATCCTCCAAATAATAAATTAGTAAAAACATTAATAAACTAGAAAATAAGAATTAATTTCTAAATACTGATATCGTTTGAGAATTGTATTGAATTGTCGGTTAACTGTTATAATTTTATTCAAATGTGTAATTGTTAAATGGACCAAACTTAGTGTTCGTTGGTACAAAAGAGCCCCACGGCTCCTAACGTCCAGTATAGGGTTGTGTTCTATTATGTATTTGTTTTAAAATTGGGGATATTTATAAGGGTGCAGTTTCAGGCTACTTGGACAAGAAATATCTATTCTATTATTTCAGATAGGTAACAAATAACCTACATATTTATTATGTCAATCTTGATAAAGCGATATCTCGTTGACAACTCATTGTTATTGAATCATCATATTTGTTTACGTAATACCTTCGTACGTTACAAATGATATCATAACAATACATTAAAATTGTCTGCCGCTTGGTAACACACTGGGTACTGACTACTGACTCATCTATCAAACATAGTTAGATTTTTAGTAGAAAGAAAAACATTCATAGAATGTTAAATAATATATTAATAAAATAAATATTTGGTACATTGTCACACAGCGCCATCTAGTTTAAAGTAAGCTAATATAAGCTTGTGTGGATTTATTTAAGAGTCACTCCACTAAAAACTTGATTGTAACTGTGTAAAGAAAATGAATACAGACCAATGTAACGGTAAAGTGCACTATCGTTCACGACAGTAACGGTACAGTACGTAGGCAGGCAGAGAGGTACGACATAAATCTACCCGCTTGAATATTCAACACAAAATAAATCTCAACCAAATGTAAATAACCTCACAACAAGATTTATTGCGAGTACATTTTAATATAAAACAATTTAATTATATCCGCGGCTGTTAACAGATATATCAGCGCCCTCTCGCGAAACTCGCCAAATATGTATTATTATATAAGTCTATAAAAATGTAGCAGCCTATATATACTTCTTTTAAAAAAAATGTTTTTACATAAGCAAAAGTTATTTACAGTCGTAACATCTTTTGTAACAAAGTAAAACACTTAAACAAGACAAAGACAAGGCAAGACAACTTTCTTATATTATATTATAACACAATGATATAAACAATAAATCATCCACGTGTACGCTGTGTAGGTGGAATAGAATTTTTATATAAATACCAAGCAGTTTTTTCGTAATTTCAGAGCTTTGAACAAAATGCACATCAATAATATAACAGAGGCTATTTTCTGACACAAATTCCAACATTTCATCGGATCATAAAAACATCTCAATACCCTTCAAAGGTATACTTCAAACATTTCAAGTTAAAACGGATGGGAATTCTTGCGCGAAATTGCTAGCAACCCTGATTCGGCACAACCAGCTTCACTTGACCCCCACCCCCGCGTAATACTTCGTGGCTTCACGAAGAAGTGGCCGTTGTTAGTTGATTGGCAGGTGTCTGCGCTGGCTGGTTGGTGGGGCTCCAAGTTTCAGTATGATTGATATGAGGTGCGAGTCACTGAAACGTCTTTAAAACATTTAGTAATTTGATAGGCTCTCAGGCAGTGCTTCATCTAAATTTGCAACATTTTTTCTTATCGCCTCTCCCTTTTTGATTAACTCAGTGAGGACTGATGGACTTACATTTGCAGGTTCCTCGTAACAGTAATAAGTCGGAAAATTAGTAGATTTATCACAGACCCTACTTAATACCAGAAACACTTAGTCATTTGCGCTTCGCTCCGCTCCGCTTCCTTAATCAAATATACCTTCTTACTTTTATTTATAGAGAGGCTCATATTTACACGCTTCTGATAAGATATATTCTGGTGCTTAAAGTGTTTGTAATTTATAAAAAATTTACAAATATTTTTTTTATAAATTAACGTCTTGAAGGCGATCAAATTCTTCGAGATATAGACACACTTATTTTAATAATGATTTACCATTAGACACAGAAGTAACAACTTTTGTAAAGAACCTCATATTCATGTTGCTGTGGCTGAAGTGTAGGCAAGAAAAAACTCAAAATCAAATCTCAAAGTAGTCAGAGTACACAATATGCTACATACACTACCAATCATTTCCAATTCCAGTAGATGCAATGTCCCCACCGCAAGGGCACTTTCTACGACCATTCGCCCTCGTTATCAGTTATCAGGTGATAATAAGTGATAAGCGGGTAGCAACAGCGTTCTGTTTACATTGTCGGATAATCACCTCGGCTGACGTGACGCGGCGCAAGTAGCGGGGAAACAAGGTACACTCTCATTTGTGTTTTAAATTAGTGTTTATACTCCGTGATTGATTAAGTTAAGATAATTTACCGCATCACGTATATTGAATGGGTTCCTTTGTCATTCGGGACAAATAAAGTGTGATTTGAGGCCTGTCACACAGAACGCGTTCACGTTATGCGTTAGCTGTGGTGAGTTACATAGACACAGGCATCGCAATTCTCAACGAACGCAGAACGCAAACAGACTACGCAGGAACGCGTGAGCGGGTTCTGTGTGACAGATCTCTTAGTCACATAATTTCTGAGCTTAGATGTACCACCCGCTATCTCGGATTTATTTCCTCGCGGTCGTTCTGTGTGGTACAGAGAGCCAATACAATGTGTAGTCATAATATTATGTCTCTTCTACTCACGGCAATACTTCACTCTGAGGTGAGAAGTATACCCGGTTTTAGAAGGCTTACGCACAGGTCCAACACGCAGAGTCTTCCGGAACTCACATCTACTAACTGTAGATACATCGCGAGTGGTGATCGAGTATTTACATTTATCATCAGTAATGTTGTGACCAGTGTACTGTCTTAATCCAAAGTGTCAATCCTCAAAGATCCATCGAAAAAATAGATTGGCATATAGACGCATAGATCGTATGAAATATAAAATTTTAGAAATGAATTGGAATAACAATCTTGGATAGCAAAATACGGACTGAGTGTGAGTATAGAAAGCGACCATTAGATCATTAGACTATATTACTTGAGCAGTAAATAAATTTCGTGTAGTTGACACTCGCTGAGTTGACATAACTTCTGCAAATATCGTTTGACAGTACCTAAACAGTTGCACACGTGCACGTGAATCATTTAAAAACACAACGTTATCTTAAAAAACAAGTTGATCCATCAACCATTATCTCTGATTATCTTGACAGATAAATAGCAACTCTACTTACCTGTATACAAAGTTGAAAATATTATTGTTGTTGTGTCGAAATACCGGTTCAAAGCAGTTCGTAATGCAATATTTGATCGTAAAATTAATGAAATTTACATAATCCGTGTTATTTTCGTACTGTGGTCACTGACATTATAGTAGACCTTTCAAATACGTAAGTTGAACAACTGGTACCTTATTGAGAGAAGGTTTGCTGGACTTTACCTTATAATATGTTACAAATAGTCCAAGTATTATTGAAATCAAAGCAAAACAATGCTTAAATTGAAAGAACCACGTATTGATTTTTGTAATTGTGTCCGCAAAATATGGTTAAACATCATAAAATTATTACATTAACCCAATAAAACCAACCAATTTAATGTTTATTATTGCAATAATAACAACGTTGTAGGACCAAGTTATTAGTGTGCCAAATAAGTTACAAATAAATTAAGACGATTATGAAACTGGCTGTTGACATTGTTGTCACTTCACTAAAGCGTTTTAGAAACTAAAAACATTGGACATTTTGGTTCAGGTCCATTATTTATCCGCTTGTTAGGTTATAAGTTAAATGGATGAAATCGACGATTAAGAAATATAATTATTAAAGATAAAAAGAAACTCTCGCGTCTAAGGTAAATGTTTGGTGATATTTTCACAACCTTAAAACAAAAGCGTCCTTAAAGTACGGCTTATAATTAGCATGATTTATCTTCCTAAACAAAGACTACCTGCTTTTATATCTTCAAAACTTTTCTCGAAACAAACCTAAACTTCTTCATATAAATCAAGGCTTTATTAAATTAAGGAGGCCAACAGAAACGGATACGACGAAACAAAATGGCGACCCTATCTATCATCGTTAGAGTTAAGTTCATTTTTAATACTTCATTAATTGATGGTGAGAGGTATACAATACTTGGAGAACAGCGTTAATGCATTAAGGGATGATTTGACGTCAGGGTCTACGGCTTTCTGACGTGGCGTCAACTTCGTGGCCGAAGTCAGTTTGACGTGGCTCATTAGCTAATTCGTCGTGACGCAAAGTACAAAGGGGTTGATGTTGGATTTAATCAAGAACTTTTTGGAAGTTTCCTTGTTTTAATGTGTTTGTGTCGGTGATAAGTCTAAGTGGAAGACATCAGGTGCCACGGCTCAGCAATGTTTTGTAACACACCGGTGTTTATTTTTCGTTGTTATGGAGAGGTTTTTGTACTTTATGGTAGGCTTTTTATGTCTTGCGGTAAATTATTACGCATTCATTACTCGCTGTATGTAGTACATGGTGTAAAATATTAAGCTACAATTAAGTACTTTATTAAATCTCGTAGGATTACAAAAGGCCCTTACTTAACTTATTACTAACATAAGCTAAACCTCATTTCCAGAAGTGTGATCTGCTATATGGTGTGGAAAAGCTAAAAACAATATTTTAGTTTTAACGCTTCCAATAAGACACATTCTGTTTATTTGTCTGGTTTCCAAAAAATCCGAGAAACTAAATTGGATGCCGAATAAATATTTTCCACACCACTTTCTAAAATGCTACTTTTGTAAAACTATTCAAGCAATTCAAATTGAAAAAGCATGTTGTTTAAATACCAAACATCGCTGAACTTAAAATAATTCCGAAGAATGTTTAAAAACAATTCACAATGTTCTCGCAAACATTAAACATTCATGCTTAGTTTTTTGTTCAAATTTTTTATCATCTTCTTATAATATTTTCTAGAACTTTAGTTTTTGTGTTTGGATACATGTAATACAACTAAAGATCTTGATTCACTTAAGACTTTAGTACTATCATCATCATCATTATATCACCCCAATGACGTCCACTGTTGAACATAGGCCTCACCTAAATTCCGCCACAGCGAGCTATTTTGTTCTATAATTATTACGAATTCGTCACGTTGAAAATTGGATTATTTTGTGAGATTCAACTAGCATATTTCAAATGACTACCTAATATACCAATGAGAGTGATGAATCTGATTAATGTACCTATTTAAATGTACACATGTATCTCGGAAACTGCTTACACGATTTCAATGAAAATCTATTAATACTCAGGTAAAGTATCCTTTTCAAGTGTATCCGCTAGTCGTCTAGGGGTTTTCAATGGAAATTGGAATCGAAAACACGGTCGCATATGATTAGAATGCTATCTCATTTACAAGTTAAAACAGAAAGATATAATAGAAAACATTAACGATAACGGCTGATATAAAGATTACAATTTACAATGTTGCTAAAGACAAAGTCAACATCCTGGAATGGCCAAATAACATTCAGCAATTAACAAAACAACAATGACATGATAATTTTAACTGTGCTGTTAATCCTGTTATCTTTATTTAACTTCATATCTATCCTTTACAAGGTTTTTTATCGGCATTTATAAATAACCAGTGAAGACATTTCATGATTTAAGTAGGTCTTCAATAAATGGTTTTCTAACAAAATAATTGAATGTATTCTAATCCTAATCGATATCTGACGGTTCAGAAGTGTGTGTCGGATCCTCCAACCTGCACTAGGGCAGCGTATGTGCATTACGGTCTAAACCCTCTCAGCTCTCTAGTTAGAACATTAAATGGTTGATGACGATGCTGATGATGCTAATCGATACATCGACTATCACCTGCGTGTGCTGCCTTTAAGTACCTACTTAATTATTACATTGTTATCTCTATTTTTGCATGTCTCTATTATAAGCAATAATATAAAAAAATATTGGTAAACCAAATAAATTTAAAAAACGATGATGATTTACTGCAGCAAATATAGTAATAGTCATTATCTATAGACATAATAGAGTGCACACATTAGACAATGTGTGGATCAAGTGGTCCACTTGTCGACAGATAATGTCTCAACACGTGTGCACCAGACCTCCCTTAATAACACCTCACAGCTCAAAATTATTCTTATATCCATAGCTTTAAAATACAAAATCGAAAAGCTAGCATTTCTATATTTAGAACCAAGAGACAAGTGGATGGTTTTATTATTAAAGTGCAAGGCATTAATTAAAATGAAATTAGAGCTTGTTGACTGAGGTTAAATGAATTTCAACCTTGGTCTTGAGGTTTTAGGTGGAATTTAGTTTGTGGAAATGTATATTGATAAAAAATGAATAAGTGTGTCTGATGTGAGATTGTACATAATATGAAAGTTCATGCCCAGTATTATGTTTGTTCGTGTGTTGTGAGAGAGAATTGTTGCCTAACAGTTGATCATGCGATGTAAGTATTACTTCTGTGTTAGTCACTATTTATTTATGTATTTGTTGAACTCTGGTAACTAATACGTTACTGGCTAATTGTTCTTTCTTATTTTGAAGTGAATTGCATCCTGACATGGTGGATGGGATTTGCAGTGGGAGTTTTACCATTTCTTCTGGAAAAAACATTGTTGCCGCAACAGAATCATCAGTAAGGATCTGTAAAGTTTCGTCCTCATGTTGGTTATTACTTGATAGAGCAAACACTACTATCTCCACACTTTCTACAATATCAATCGAGCGTGGTGCGTTTTATTTGCAGTGTCAAAAAGGTATACATTCAGCTTGATTGATCTTCTTGATCTTCGAGTAAAACTGACGCTTGAACTGAACTGTACTGGAGCTTTAGGCTACTAATACAGTTTTTTTGTATGCCAAAGCTTTACTCACTTGAGACTGCATCGAAAGCTTTCACAAACATGAATAACAAATGCGAAAAAAATAAATTTAAATAAATGCACTTGTAATTACAAAGTAGTGATATAAGACAGATCCGGCGACATTATGTAGCTTACCTATGACATATGCTTACATATGATAACGACAAATTGGAGGGTAAGCCGTAAAGCCTAGTGACGTCACAGAGACCCTTAAGGTCGCGTCAAATAATCGCTACAATCTGAGAGGATTATACACTGCCTTCATATATCAGGATTATCTTTAGTTTTAGTTCAACGTTAGTTACTGTGGAACGTAGATTGTTACACTATATAAATGATTATGTGTTGTTAATCTCAAATGTACATTTTCAAGTATGTATCTCTTTTTAAGCTTTACCTATTAAAGACTGACTTCTTTTGTGTTTGTTATACGAGTATATTATAGACCATATGTCACGTATGTTATTCCTGATTTAATATGATTTTGTTTAAAAAACCTGTCTTTTAATTTGTGTTTGATTCCAATACAGAAGCAGTAGGGCATTAAGTAAACGTAGAAGAAAGTAGCTTGTACTTGAGTTACTCATCACTCCATAAACGACGTCATGTTTGTGAATATGAATAAAGTAGCAGACATAGTAGAACTACTCAAGAGATATTCTAACAAGGGCTTTCGTAATATTCTCAAGAGAAGTACTTTCGTAAATTATATTAGCACGTAATTATATATTTTCATATACAATATTAATTCAACGCATGTTATGTTAATGTCACAAAAAATGTGATACTTATATATAATAAAACAATACCAAATTTAATAAGCTACAATACAAATAAGTGTTGATAATATCTAAATAAAAGTCTCCTCATTGCGCCAATATTGGAACAAAAATAACATCATTAACAAAGTTACCAAAATATAATTTACTACATGAAAGTAAAGATTTGTTGTCAGCTGTTGTTGGTGAGTGTTGTCGGGTGTTGTCGGGTGTGAGGCAGGGGAGGAAGGTTCAAAGGAGCTGCCAATAGGAAATAATTGTGTAATTAACGCCGCTGTTGTAATGAGTATTGAGATGTTGGTTTGTTCCTTATGGAGCTAGTAACATTCTGTTTTTTAAATATCTATCTAAAGTCTGGTAAAGAAATATTATGTTAAAATTTAAGCTTACACAAAAATGTTTCAATAAATGCTTAAAGTAGACCGTGTCAGTGGCGCAGTGCGTAAGTATGTGTAGTGAAGATACTGAAATGAAATCTCGTTTATTCATATAGTTTACAAAGTAACTCTTATGAAAGTCACAAGTTAAGAGTTTTATCCGAGGTTATCCGAATAATAGTGTCAACAAAATTTCCCTACGACCAGTTCTCTGACGGGGTGGTTTGCAAATAAATCATATGAAAAAATGTGTACAGCAGTCAACCTCAAGCTTAGGTACTTACCTACTTTATCGACTGCCACGTCGCGCGTCGCGTCAACGTAAAGAGGCTCTAACCGAATCTATAAAATTTCAACGACTTCAATTTATGATTTTTCAAATAAAGTTATTAAAATTAAATTGCCTCAGCAAATTGATTCTTTAGACAGAGACTGTTTGTGTGGCTTCGTGTTCGAGTCATGCTGGGCTAAACGTCAAGTATATTCGCTTTAATATTGTATGTTTTTGACAGATTTCAGTTGATGCAGTTCAATTTAGATGTAATTTGATGTCAAAACGTACGATTACTTCGCCTTCATGTTCTATTATTTTACCTTTTGAATTATTTCCGTACTTATATAGTTATAGGTTCGATGTTTCTACATCATGTACGTTTGTATATTTTTAGATAGAACAATTATATTAGATATTTGTTATAGCCCGACGTAGTAGATAAGTATGTGACTGCGAGCATACGAGATCGTAAGTAGTGTAATATGTAATTTAATTTCTAAACAAACTTTTCATTTCAAGGTTTATTTATAAAAATGTCATAAATTGTTAAGTATGACATAATATTATTGTCAGCCATCTTTGTTATAAGGAACATTTGAAAATTAAAATTGTCTCAACGTTTCCCAACGATTCCCGAAATAATAAAAACCGAACCAACCCAACTAAAAGCCCTTTATTCTTCGTTAAGTCGACAAGAATGCGCGCCAGTACCCAAAATGGTACTATTAAGCGGACCATAGTGGAACATAATTTCATTAGCGTTTTTTGCGGGAACAAACTCGACGATTTAAGGTCCAATTTCCTTTGAAAACGTTAACAGCAATTATTGGAGAGCGCTCAATTTGCGCCGCTACCGCTCACAGCAATATCGTTCTTGAATAGATGCTTTTATAAGTTCCGCGAGCAATTTTAATTGTATTGTTACATTTTCGATGTTTTGTATTACCTTCGTCACAAAGTTCTTATTTCGACTCAATTTTGGCGCGAATGTCTTTATAGAATGTACTCATAATGAAATATAATATTAACTCAAACAAAATCGTACAATTTCTATAGAATAGAATGGTACGATCCCGGAAAACAAAAAAGAAATCTTAACTTTCTTTTTTGTTTTCCGGGATGTAAAATTGAAAAATATTGTTCACCTATCATAGAAATTAAGTTTCAATCAATCTCCAAATGTGCGCGATGTTCAATCTTGCTGTCCTGAGGGAGAGCTCAAGTGTTGCGAGGAAGCAACGCAATCATCCATTGCGCAACGATACCTCGGAGGATAGCCACTTCGTTACCAGTTTACGACTTTACGGTTCGTCCCGAGGCTGGAACTTGACGCTTGTTAGTGGGTTCGACTCCGTTTGAGTAGCTTTTTATGGGCTCTTAATTTTCGGGGTGGGTCGTAATTAAAAATGTTTATTTATGTGCTCATACGATAAGTTAACAGTTCTCGGACCTTTAGAATGTGGAGTAACTTCCATTTTGAGTAGACCTCCCAGTTATATTGTCGTGTTTGAGGAACAATTGGCGCATTGTGGGATAGTTCATCAAATTGCTACCAGTGGTTGTCCTGTTAAACAACCCAGTGATCATCTTCTACAGTACTCTCTATCCAAAATAAATTGAAAGGTTAATGTTATTTGGTTATCAAAATCTTCACTATTTCAGCAATGATTTGTGTGAGGTTACTAGCGCCAACGCGGCAACCTTCTGTTTGTACAAAAATAGAATACATTATAATGTACATGATTCGAGTATTTAATGGTAAATATTGAATTTGTTTGCGTACGTGACTCGGTCCTCCCTGCCCTCCTCCCCCGTGTTCCTTCCTCCTTCCCCCCCTCCCATCGACCTCCCGACGATAACGATAACGTGAGAAACATGTAATTGTTATATATTTCTTATTTCCTTAAACAACACTGAAGCGTGGAATTTGTTGTAATGTTACTTGACATTTTATTTTTCATCGTCTAAGAATATACCAATAACAATAACAATGCAAGTACAACTGCACGCAGGAGTATTTAATGAGAGCTTCTGATAATGCGGTGGTCGTGGCTAAGTTTTGGCCGATACGTTCTAATTTGCTGACGATACGAAAAGAAGAAGCAGAATTGCAACTTGGATAATTCTGGGAATCCAACAAAAACTGTAAACCATAAGTGCATGTCACCAACCAAACTGGAGCACAATGACATGTCGGCTGTCGTTGAGTCGAGATTTACACTATTATCTGAAAACGAAAGGAGAATATATACATACATGTTATAAATGTTTGATATGAACAAAAAATGGTAAATCAATCGCAGAGATGTCACACTAACAAATATTTATATAATTTATAAAATTACTCATTTTTATGCGAATTGAGATATAAAGTGACATTTCCCTGTAACACTATCTAAATGTTAGGAAACTGCTGTTTTATGAGTACCGTGTCAATAGCGTGACGTAATTATGTCAACAACATTCATCAACTTGTGACAAGTTACACGAAATATTTCATCAGTAAAGTCATCACTAGTTGTGTCATGACTAGTCATCAGGTAGTAATGTAGCTGATCATGGAACGTTGAGTGACGTTGAGTCAACTGATAGCTAGAGCTGGTACGCTGAAGTTTGGGATCTACCCTGTAAGAAATAATACAAATTCTTATACATCTTGTTGTTACCTGAGCGGTATGCCATGTCCTTCTTCATACAAGGTTTAAAGAGAGCTCCTCTCAATGTAGTCAGCGAGCGGCTTGGCTGTGGTCCGCTTATCTGCCTCTTCAGGTAATCAAAAAAAAAGATCTTCGTCCGCCATCACATGGTACATAGTCCTACATTACAAGCACAATCAGAGCAATGAACCACCTAATTAAATTACAGACCCAAATACGCTTGTGCATTAATGCTTGTTACGTATAGCAGGTAGCATGATATGTCACGAGGTTGTCACTGACTGATGACACAAACACTTACATGCTGGTAATGTCAGGGGCTGGTAAGGTTACCGGTAAATTAATAATGAACTATTGGTTTATGTACTCGCTACATAATCGTCAATAACTACTAGATATCATATTTTTATTTACATTATTAGAAGTCGCTTTTGACGAGTATGTGTTTCTAGACAATGATATTGTATGTTAACAATATCATTGTTTCTAGATTTGTTTGCTTCTGTTTACCGTTACCTAATTCATATTTGTGGTACTTACCTATAAAAAAATAATCCAAATTATAATCACTCCAACAGTCAGTTAGGATTTAAATTATATATATTAATAAATTATAGTCTGTCTTCTACAATATTATTCCGGTCGGATAGCCTGGAGGCATACAAACCTTATTCTGATAGAAATATAGACTATAATACTAGCAGATGATCAGATCAGGGGATCAAATCGGAATCTAGCAGACTAGGGAAACACATAGCAACACATTTGTGCAAGATTAGAACAATAAAACTTTCGCCAGTAGGTACCATTAAGATGGCCAACAGAAAATTTGCAACGTTATTAAGACGAGCTACAGAGACGAGCTACAGATATCTCTGTACTTTAAACAACATTTTCCTAATTACTAACTTATACTTCCTTACTACTGGTACTTTTCCAAAGCTTTGAGTTATGAAGAGTATACGATTACTGCATAAGATGTTCCGGGTTAGATTCCCGGGTCGGGTAAAAACAGTGTTGGGTTTTTATCATGAAATTCTCAGGATATAGTCTGTTGTTTGGAAATAAATGTAAGAAACTATGATAGTCCAATGTGGGTGTGATAGACCTCTGCCTAACCTTTCGGGGAAAAGGTGTGATGCTATGTTTAAGTTCACTGCGACCTAACGGAACATCGGCTCAAAGTAAAACCTAAAGGAATATTTGTGTGATGGAGGCTCGACACACTGTTCTGTTTAGCTAGGCGTGGCTAGACTGTGACTGAACCTTTGTAGACCTAGCATTAACCTCATTCCGTGGCTTACACCCAAATGTACACAGACTCGGTGCGTCTCAAAACAAAACTATTCCACAAACCTACGTCTCGTGTTATTTATATTAATGTACACTTACACGAATAACACTTTATAATCAAATATTTATTTCATGAAATGTTTATTACGTGTAAATATTGACTCAATAGAGATGTCTCTGAGTCACACTAAAATTAAGTGTTTTTAGTATTTACAAGTTTATAAATAGATAATAATGAATAATAGTATTTTTCAGATTTAGACTTTGACTAATTCTTATGTTATATAGGCACGTACATAACATTCTGTCAATAATGTATCACATAAATACTTTTTTTTTAAATTACTACTGAGCAGTATAATTTTTTTAAACAATATCTGTAAGTTATAACACCACACAGGTATCGTGGCCCGTGAGATATGTTTCTTCACGAGACGTTTTATTGCAAAAATCGCATTTGATACAACAATATACCTCGTAAAACTAACAGTCGACTAATATAATAAAATGCTAACCGTACTTAACACACAAAAAAACGAATAAAACCGACAACACAAAAGAAAGGTGACGATTTCAGAAAATACAACTAACACCAACCATTATTATCACAACAATCACAAAAGCTTCAACTGTGTGACCAAGCAATAGAGTCTAAAATGGCTTATCAAATCTGTTTCTGACCGTAGACACTGTCGTGCATCACCAAAAACCTTTTGGAACCATAAAACCGTATATGATTACATATATTTTACAGCTGCTTAATAAAATTCAACATTGTAAAGGTACTTTTACGATTGGTATAAATCGTAAAAATACGTAATTACCGAACATCTGGTACTAGGCTGAGGGCTGGCCCGAATCGCACACAACTCTCCTAAGTTTATAGCCCGATAAAACGAGTATGGGCGGAGAACTTTTTGTTCTTCTTCCCACGTGTGTCATCGTCAGCGCGGACTATTTGTTAAGTCTGGTTTATGTGCTTTAAGCTGGGATTAGCCCACCCTACAATAGAAACTACAATTGAAAATAAAAATAATCTCCCTCAATATTGGTACTTATAGTCTCCGATATTACGTTACTCGTTTAACTTAATGAGACACAAATAAAAAGCATCTCGTAAAACCATTTTTGCTTTAAAAGTCTCTAACGATCCAAACAAAACTAATGACAAAATTATAATGGTGCCAAACTCTGTCTAAAGCATTGAAAAGAGTAAGCGATAATTGCGAGCCATTATCATTAAATTATTCCGAGTCTAAATAAAAATAACGCAATTAACCACATTACAACAGGAAATTAATAGCGCAAAAATATATAAAATGAATCCACCTCTCGCCTTTGTGAAGCCTCCCTCTATGGTCCTTAATTATCGCATAAAAATGCAAATGGCGTCAGTATCTGCCACCCCTAGCGATGCAATTTAAAAAAGTCGCCGTCAAAAATAAGAATATTCGTTTTCCCCCTTGATTTTAATAAAATCGCGATTCTCAATTTTGGAACGGAATACAGATTTCCGATTTACGACGCCTTCGCGTGGAAAATTGAAAATTTTCACTTTGTTTTGAGTGTAGACACAGTTTGTATTTGTTGCGAGTGTCTCATGATGATCAGAACCTGGCGGCGAACACAAATGCAATGTTTGCTTGAACTAAAAGTTTTTTTATTTCCACCTAAATTAGTCCTAGGTACTACAACCTTTCACACTCTACTTAATTGTTTCTATTTTGGTTTATCGCGGTCATTTCTTTTCGAAGAAATAATTTCTGCCAAACCATACATAATTATGATTCGATTCATTATTATGTAATTAATAGTTTGACATACTTACGTAATATTAATACCATCCTTCAGACCAAAGCCACTAAAATATTATAATTAAAAAAGTTTTAGACACTTTGAGCTTGAGTACAATTATTGTACGTAATTATTTATTAATATCCAATGCTATATGTTAATGTGTTGTTAAAGTATTTTGTTGATGCTATATTTTTATTGACATCCTCGCAAGCAAGCATCCATAAAAACTCAGTCACGTTCAAGTAAACAAAAGACAAGACAAAACAATTACGAAGGCCAAGGTCGATCATCAGTCAAGATGTTGTGACAAAAGTTTTGTTAAGCTAATAGCGACAGATAACTATGAGTGATAGCACACTTATCTACTTATCAATAATTGGTGTAACTCACTAACAACTAGACTGAGTGATAACGGTAAGCCTTTGAGACTGTTCTAGTGTCGATGATGCCACCATCAGTTAACAAAGTGATATAAGTAGACGTGAAGTGATAACTTCTTGTCATAAAATTGACTAGGTTTGGCGTCAAACGGTCTGCAATCAACAGTTCAGACTTCTAAAAAGAATCAATCTTAATATAGCTAGAAAGATATAGAGCACTGCAAAAAACGCTGCGATTCAAACACTACAGCGATATGTTCCTGCGGCCAGTTCTTCACCTTCGAAGATACAACAAAAAATATTGGTGTAATGTCTCTTATATTCTAACCTGCGCGCAGCTGTGGTCCTTGAATGCAATCTGTATTTTAAGACAGTCCTCTCCATTACATTGTCAGGGAGAGAGAGATGGCCCGCATTGCATTGGGTATTCCATTTTAGATATCTGGCTTTATTCATTTCAGTGCGAGAAGACCTTCACTACTAAATACGGTTCGTTTTGATGATATTGTATTTATACAATAATTAGTAATTAAAGAAAAATCATGATTAATCTATTCTGATTTTGTGCCAGTGGAAAGTTTGTTTATATATATATTCTTTCTAATTAAATAAATTCTAAAGACAGAATGACTACCTACAATCTCCTGTAATCTGCGAGGTATCACATAGCCCCGGTGTGTCCGAGGATTTATCTGTTATAAACCCTAGCTTTCAAGAGGAATTGAGAAGAGTTGGCTTTTACATTAACACAATATAGCATCACGCCTACTTCCACGAAGGGGTAGGCAGAAATGTATTCCATTCACATTTCGCCAGCTATATTTAATAGGGGGCGAGCTTATTGTCGTCGACCAGGAACATTTTGTATCCCAAACTCCTGAGAATCGAATCCGGGACCTCTTGTATGTACAGCAGTCGTATACACTTCCCGCTGCGCCTCCGAGGCAGTCATAAAAGGTTATCAATCACTCAATTCTATTTCATATTTTATTTTTGAACTTTTTGTGACTTGACGACTGCGTTTATTAACAATTGGTTTCAGAATAGCTACACAACAAAAAGCAACATAATATCGAATTGTAAAAACATTCCATTAATTTAACAATATGTATGGACACTGTTGTTTGTTTGTCCTTGGCGTATATTTTCCAGCCCTGTGTACTAGGTGTCGTGTAGTTACCCCACGCGGCGCGGCGCGGTGCTGCGGCGCCACGCCGTCTCCGCGTGCGGACGGAGTGCCGGCCTCGTGCGCTCTCCTCGCACTTGTATATTAGCGCTATTTATTTTAGTACATGTGGGCAGATTATATGAGCTTGCTACCGGAATGTTACGTCTTTTACACATGGTGTATGTTGCTCTATTCATTTGTGTTTGTG
This sequence comes from Laspeyria flexula, assembly GCA_905147015.1. Taxonomy (NCBI): domain Eukaryota; kingdom Metazoa; phylum Arthropoda; class Insecta; order Lepidoptera; family Erebidae; genus Laspeyria; species Laspeyria flexula. Next base: position 226,147 of record LR989964.1, on the reverse strand, counting down.
CACGTTTCCACGTTGGTAAAGCATGATTGTCTTTTGTCCTTTTAGATCTAACTAACAACTATGTCTAGTAAATGGTAAATATATTAATGTGTAAATACATAGTTGGTACCTGTTATATCTAACGACTTTTGTGTGTGATAGTTTGTTCGGCAAGTGTAGGTGTGTTCTTAGGTAATTTTTTTTTGGGTTAGATGCTATAAGCTTCTTTACTACGTCGACCAGATACTGATCTTTGGAACACCCACGTATGTTAGTTTCCTCACGATGTCTTCCTTCACCGCTAACAGATGGTAAGTCACATAACTAGTACATATAAATACCACAAAGTGAAATCCACATTGTTACTGCCGGTCGGGATCGAACTCTGCCCACAGATTACCATAGTGCATGCTGGTCACCACTTATCCATTCGTTCACCATCGCTTCTTCAGGAAAATAAGATCTGATAGTTATTTAATGTCAGATATAAAGCCAGAGTACAGTGAGCAGTTATAAGTATGATGTCATGTGAACTAATCAATTATAACTAGTTGAACCGCCGCGCAGTGTGCACTGACCTTTACTCACCTATAGTGTAACATTTTATTTTTAGTGTTCGCTAATTTGTTGTTCACGCGCGTGCGTTTATGTTCGAGTCGAGGTGTATAATTGTTTGTGTAAATATGCCACGGACCGACTTGACCAACTTGCGGATTACTTTCAGTATTATTTTATATCTTTATGAGAGCAGGGACACTGTTGAATCTTTCAAAATCCGGGTTTCCGTTGAATAAATTATGTTTGTTGGTTAAATTTAACTAGGAATACATTATACTCTAGTTGTACCTAGAGACATTAACGGGACAGTTCCACACAACACTGCGACTACTGTAATCCAGGACTAAGAATCTCTACAAACACAAAGCTATGACTTACGCGAGTCATAACAAAACACTACCCTATTACCTTCGAAATTTAAAATGTGCAACAAATTTTATCAAAACCCATAATTGGAGGACTTGTAACAAAATATACAACAAAAGAGTATATGTCTTCACAAAAACCATTACCCATTATTTATTGAATAAGTTGTAAAAACATTGTACATCAAGTATATGAAGCAGTAAATATTAATGATTGTTCTAGAAGTATGACGTATAATTATTTAGTATAGTCGGTAGCTCTGTAAATATTTTGCCAGCAAATTTGATTGCCGCTGACTTTGCCCAAAGTATACATGCCCGATACAACGAACAAACAACACATTAAATCATATTAGATAACGTTGAAAATTACGTAAACAGTTAATGGGTATATTTATATACGTATATATATAGTAACGGAAACATCAATCCTAAAGATTTGAGAACATAAACGGATTAAATAAAACTGTTAAGGTTTCACATCGACGGCATTATACAATACCTTACATGTTGTATCTGTTGTGTCTTGTCGTAGTTTAAGTTTATATAATGTTAAATATAAGTTAGATAGTATAGTATAGTGGTACAGTAGGCTATATTCCCTCCACATTCTTTGGAGGAGACCCGAGCCCAGCAGTGGGAGGTTTATGGGTTGAAATGATGATGATAAGTTAGATATGTTTGTGATATTGACACAATGTGGAACTTACGAGATAGAACATCCCATCTATTTATTACCTGACGTCAACTATCAGTTTGATTCGTTTATAATTGTACCCTAGTTGATACGTGAAATAAGGACAAACAAACAGACCCTTTCTCGGAACATTTTAACAATAATTTAAAAATATTACTCCTCATTTGGAAAACATCGCAGTTGGTAAACAACATGAACTTTAAATTTTTTATTAGTGAGAAAAATAAACATCAAAGAATGTCAACGACCAAAACTGTATTAATATCTGTTTAGCCCTAAAATAGATGGAGTTACATTAGTTACAATGTATCGAACGAGTTTGTAACAGTAATATCTGTTAACCGTTGATGTGGAACATTCTAGAAGCAACAAACAGCAAGTAATGCAACCAGCAACAGACGCAAGCTGCTCGAGATACTTGGCTCAATTTCAAACAGATGCTCATCAGTTAAATATATCCGCATTTGACTAACCGGACTTAGGTACTTTACCATAATGTTGTGTTTCAATGTTTGTGTGTAATGTGTCTGTATTATAGTCAAAGTCAAAGTCAAATGTCAAAGTCAAATCTTTTTATTTCATTTGGATCACATACATGATACTTATGAACGTCATACAAAGCCAGAAAAAGTGTCAGTAAATTTGCCTACGGCCATCCGGCCAGTTCACTGACAAGGTTGAGCTCTGAGAAGAACTTGGCAAGAAACTCAGGCCACTCTTTTCAATCGCCATAGTTGTTACAATTTTAATTGGTTACCGTTTGAAATATCACAGAAAGTACAGAACCAATACACCATACTAAATCAAATTCAATAAAATTTGGATATGAGAAAATAATAATAGTAATAATGAGCAATCAAACTTTAATTTGTTTTCGTCAAGAAGTATGGTATGTGGGATCATCACTTGGTACCAACTATGTATTAGAAAACGGTAAAAACATTTTGTGAACACATTGTTTAGCAATATTAGCTTAAAAAAAAGGAATTGAATAATTTAGTAGCGCTAAAGCATAGCATACGACGACTGACCAGTCACCCCAAGTAGCGCCCGTTCACGGGCATGACGCACAGACCAGCCATCATTCTCTTCAACCATATTTGAGGGAAGAGAATGACCCGGCCAATACGACACCACAAGCAATGACAGTTTAGTGAGCATGACAATCGAAGACACTTGCTTAACAGGAAAGAAAAAAAAAATGATCTCAAAATGCTTCCACTTTACAGTAATTGAGTGAACAAGAGTAAGATAAAAGTTATTCCTGCAAAAAAAATAGATTAAGAACCGAGCAACTAGTCCCATGCCTTTTTATCATTTATATAATCGTTTACGGTATAGTAGCCTTTCCCTATTAGATGTTTCTTAACCGTAAGTTTGAATTTCGTTAAGGGTAGGTTCATCATCTCAATGGGTAGTTTGTTATACAAACGTACTCCTAGTCCAACAAAAGAGTTGTGGACTTTATGTAGGCGATGGGAAATATTACAGAGTAAGTGTTTATTTCGTGTATTTAGTGAATGAAATAATAATAATAATAAAATATATAATAATATTATTGTATACATATAACTAAGACTATGTTGTCGTAAAGTTATCATGTATGTATGTAACTTTGTCTAAAAGGAGAAGTTTCAAATTTTTAATTTGTCCCATTTGGATAGAACCCATAACCTCATGTTCAGCAGTCGCAACTTAAACCAAAATTATAGTTGAACAGTTTAAACATGACGCCCAAAAATACTTCCGCGATGATAACTTTAGTTTCTATAAATTATTTCGAATCGACCAAGTGCAAAATAATAGAAAAACGTCAGATAGCACTCGTGTACCAGAAACAACGAAGAATTTAAATATTTATAAATAAACGAACAACAAGTAAATGAACCAATAGTGAGCGGACGAAATGATGCGTTCCGACAAAAATATCGTCCATTGTTTGTTCAAAGTAAAATTATAATAACGACAATGAACTTGTTGGCAACACCCAACATGTTGGTTGTCGGACTACAGAGCGCTGAGGTCACACTCAGTAATATTGTATCGGTACATAATTATGTATAATTACATAGGTACCTACTTCATATACAGCTTTATTGTATGTAATAGTTGATCTACATATTTACTACCAGAATACCTGTTTTACTACCAGGACCATCTTTTAAAGGTTATAATTTGAATGGCTTTCCAAAGGTTTTTAGGTTAGTTTGGTTGAGATTCATGAAATTTTATCTTGTTGTCTGAGAGATACGAGCAAAAACAATTCACGAATCATTCTAACAGCATTCCCAGCGTTACAGTAGGCGAGGTATTTATGAAACATTCTGAAGTTTAAAACATTTTTTCGTAAATTACGGATCGTTTTTTGATTTTTCAATGATGTATCATCAGTGGGTCTACGGTCTAAAACTACAGTCTATACTTATGTCAAAATATAGTTTTGAAATAAAATATTGTAATCAAAATATACTATTGAACAAACAAACACTGGTCCACTTTTGTAAAGTCATCCCAAGTGGTAGTTACACAGGACCTGCAAAACTGAATAAATATGTGAGTAACAACAGCTGTTGTTGGCGACAAGAGTGTGTTGACAGAGTTGTTGGTTGTTATCTAACGTGGAACAAATACGGAAAGGACGGACTGTTTGCACATGCCCGACTACGGGACTGCGCGATAACTTAGCTTAGAACTTGCTTATTTATATTTCACTCAAGCGACTGACTGAAGCCTCATTTCCTTCAAGAATAGATTTTTTATACAATAATAGTCATTCAGTTACAAAGTGTTGTGTGGTATCTAGGACGGTCAGCTGTTGGTCGACGGTTACGTTCAGATGCGGGTCACTCGTCACTTGAGGGTAGTTACCACCTGTCTCACATACATTATCTCACCCCTATTGTTTAGTGTGCATGCTCCAGGCTGTATGCGAACTATGTGGCAACCAATAACACGTAGTATTGTTATTGAAAGTGAATTATTGTACCTATGAAGTAACATCAAAAAGTGTCTTAAAAAAGTTAAATATATGTATGCATGCATTTGGCGTATATACATTTTGGTTTCATTTAAAAAAATGAAACCAAAATGTAAAAAAATGATGATTAAAAAATCTTCTGTCGTGGGAGACAAATTTGCCCAAACTCTGCATTGCACACAATTACCTATGAGTTACACGAACATTTGAACATGTGCAAGGATCAGTATATAAGTAGACTACTAGATACATTTTCAATGATGTTATAACTAAATATAGGGTCTAAATATAGACATATAACTCTGAACGCCTGAGGGATGTCTCTGACAAGCCAAAGACAGTGTATTTACAACGTGCACGTGCACATAAAGATATCCATTATTCTAGTTGTACGGATGTAGTGGTTTGTAGAAGAGGTCTACGGCCTGTGTTCAATAACATTATGAATGAGTGGACTAATGTGAGTAGACACAAGATTAATCTGTCTGCTCCACACTCTGTGTTGATGGCGGATGGCGCGGCGCGCGGTGCGAATGGCGGCAGCAGTTCGGTGCTCAATAATATAGTTTTTATTTGTCCATAAATGACGTACGAACATATATTGAACGATCACGACTTCTGTGCACGAACTGACGCACATACTTCTAGCATTAATCACTTTTAGCTTTTTTATCTATATATCATTATGACAAATTGATTTGGTTGTTGTTTGTATGAAAACAACTTAAAACAAAAAAAAACGGTTAAGGGCATATCGGATCATGCCCAATGTAGGGTTTGACACCGAAAAAGCGTATCTTCATAGCGCTTACGTTCTTTTGTTGAAAAGCGCAGTTTTTCGAATCTATAAGGTTTCCGATTTTGCCAATTTGGCTACGGAACCCTAAAAGACTATGTTAGTACGCTGTTGCTAATACTTGCTGTTTTATGGCTTCTCTACACAATGGATGGACCAATGTGAGTTTACAGATATCACATGCACATGATCACCGCTATGTTGGTAATGATGGCTCCTGGTCCTGAGAGAGGCTGGAAAAAAAATTTAGTTAAATTATAAACCAAATTGATACATTTTCTTTAAATGTACTAAGTATTTTTTCTGTTCTGTTCTTATTTTGTCAAAAGCATCTCCAATTCAGACCTTTATAGATATACATTACAAGAGCCTACTATGTTATCAAAACCCATTCAAGTACGTACTCCATCTAAATGAACATGGAAATAGATAACTGTAAAGCAAACTAGACACGCTTAAGGAAGATATCACAATGACTCTTGTTTTCAAAAGCCCTTGACACGAAGAAGTGCCACGAGCCTGTTATGTCATAGACTAGTCTAGAACTCTAGACTTACGGTCTGTTTGTCTACATTATCTGTTTACTAACGATACGAGATATTAACGACAGATGTGATAGTGCTTTGGTTTTACATAGAATTGTTTTAGTCTTGTACCTAGTGCTTCATATTGGGTAATTGAACAAATAAAATAATTATTTCAATTATGATTAAGAGTAGCAGGAGCTCCTCAAAGTTTGTAGCCATTTAAAAACAAAGTCTTTTGTGTAAATTGTAAAACTCTGAGGTGGTTAAAAGTGTACGGTGCGAGTCTTTTACAAACTCTTTTTATGGCGCATACGCCTTTTTGTTGAACCAAATGCTAAAAGCAAAGGTTGATTGTTCTATCTCATCTCAGGTATTCTCTTTTACTCACACATTACTCACACAATTAGGTATTGTAAGCTTAATATTTATATTGAAATGAAATGAAATCTCATTAATTCATATAGGTTACAAGGTAACACCTACGAAAGTCACAAGTTTAGAATGTTACAGATTATCCGAAAAGTAGTGTCAGCAAATTTGCCTACGACCAGTTCGCTGACGGGGTGGAGCTATGAGAAGAACTGACAACAAAGTCACACTACTCTTTAAAAAAAAATGGATAGTTACTATATGTTCGTAATCAAAACGTAAATAACTCTTAGCTAATCTGTGTCCTGAGCGTCGACTGCGTGCTAAGTGCTTATATGACTAACAGAACTATTAACTAATTATAACAAGTCGTGTGCAATTGTCTATTAACGTTAACTAGGTATCTAAACACTGATCTGTTTGTTGTCGTTATCAGAATATTTATTATTTATAAACTAACATAGTTTATTCTTATATTATAATTATTTTATATTGATAACTAGCTAGACAATTGAAGGTTTGAATCGATTAAGGTGGAGATTCAATATATGTCCATAATTCATTCATTATTAACAGGATACTATACAAACATAATCACAATTTAGCAAAACAAAATTATTTATGAAAATATGAATCTGAAGAGTTATTTTCAAGAAAACATTTATTTTTGTTACAAACGCACGCTTACAAAACGCATACCTATTCATTATCACGACACTTATTCTTCACCAAAAAATTAATGAATATTTAACTATTTTTAATTGGGCCATCCAATTATTTTTATTTATAGAAAAAATAATCCATAAGAATATTCTTATTTCAATAAAAGTATTCCAGGCTGATAGTTCTCTAACAACAAGTTTAAAGTAACTAAACGGAAAGAAAGTATCAATAAATAACACCAGTAGCCATTAACATTCGTAAACCGATTTAATTTTGTACCAATTACAATAAATATAATTCGATCCATATTGAAAACGAAACTTTAATTATCCCGCGAGCCCTACTAACTAGCTAAACTATAATTACGCCGAGTCATAAATTAGTGGGGAACATAAATAATGAATGCGTGACGGTCCGAGGTTTGACTCTCTGGAAAAAAAGCGAGGGCTAAGTGGTGAGCAGGTATATGCGCCCACGCACTCATACGTGAGCAGGTACACGCCCTAAATATTGTGCTTCGTTTGATATTGTCTACTAGTACTACGTCGTTGTACTTGTCAAGTAATTGCTACGTTATTTTAATGTAATCAACCTTTTCTTAAAGATCAAACATATTTTATTAAGTACCATTATCACCAGCTAATTATAGCAGTTCACTGCTTGACATAGCTGCTCTAGAACTAGAATCATCGCTCTTTTTTACTTGTGTCATGCAGCTTCAGCCCGCAGCCGCCCGCAGATCGTGAATAATAAACAATATTAACTTTAGACCCTCAACCATTTAAGTACAGTTTGATTAAGTAATTTATTAAGACTTATATTGTATTAAAATAATATTTTTATTTTGAAAACACACTTGTGAGACCTAGGCCCAGATCCCATCAAAGCAAAAACAACAAAGGAAGAGATGTGTTGTATTTGCATACATTTGTTTTACACTGTACACCATGTTTAGGTATGACATACATAAATTAAGCACTAAATATACTTCCTTTCTTCTTGTCTTGTCATCCCTCTACAAACTCAGCTTCTTTCATTTAAAACTTATAGTCGCAATCGTCAACAGTCGTAAAGCACTCCAGAGGCGGGCTACTGGCGCGAGTTAGTTCGCCGTTTAAATGCGCCCATTTCCTTTACTGCCACTTGAGAGCTGGTCGATAAATTTACATCGAATGGACAGCGGATGTCTCTCAGTTTATGGCTATAGGCTCTCTCGCCAGTCGCCACTATAAACTTACAATCTTACTTACAGATCGTATTACTGTAGTCTTTGATCTGTCCTAGAATATGGGCAATGTGTTACAATCGTTACTTCAAGCCTCGGTTGATCACTCACTTTGCAAAATTTGAACTTGACCTCTTTGTTTACTCTTATTAAATTTCTATCAACTGTTATCGTGGTGTGGCGGTTAAGGTGATCGCCTCGGCACAAACATTGGCGTGTCGAGTGACGTGGGTTCGACTCCCACACGAGATAAATATTGGTGTGATTTATAGATATTTGTTGCGAGTCTGGGTGTACTTTGTGTCTATTAATTGTTTGTTTATAAAGTCTCCTGCGACACAGGGTTCTAAACTAGGGCGAGTGTTGTTTTAAAAAAAATCTTATGTACAAAGAGATTATTTAGGTTAATTATAAATGAGAATACGAAACTATTTCCACGTTTTATGATTTTACAGATAAACCAGTGAACAGATCCAAATAAAACTATACATACATTTTAGCTAAAGGCTACAACTGAACGAAGCCTCGAGTGTAAGAACTTGTATATAAGAAGAGCTATGCTTAGTCACTACACTCACAACTTGGCAGCGGGGGACTTGTATGATTATATATCCTTAATTACCGCCTTATATAAAAACAACTTCAATTATGTTCATTAAACCTTATTTATCTCGATGTACCTATAGCAGCTATTATTTACAAGTTTGACCAGTACACGTAATTACAATTATATAATAGTGACTCTTATTTATTAATACATGAATATATAATATCATTTAAACAATGTCATAAATAATGGACGATCAAAACAACACGTTATGTAAATACGTTGTTTTTATGACAAGAGTGACTCATACACTTTTTTATTTTTTGCCTTTATATTAAAGGACATAATTAAATGGCACACAGACCGACTCACTGACTCACATCATTACTGAACTTGCGAACTTTATAATGTATTAAAGAAATAATATTATAAAGTGTTGTGTTTATACAATAATATGAATATTAAAAGATCAATGATGTCATTTCCTGAAGAAAATGTTGTACGACTATCGCATAATAATTAGATACGTTCTGACACAGTTTAACTAAAAGTGTTTTGTTCACATTGTGTTAACTTTACATTATTTATGACCGAGTTCATAACCATCGTGTCGGAAGGTGAACAGTTGTCTTATTTTATACAGAAAAAGCTCAGATCTACTTAGGGCTCGTCTGAATGTAAGGAGACCGCCCTGGCCCTACCTAGCTTACACATAGTTAGTATGCTGACTTATTCTATATAATTAGGAGCATACTCTGATATTTCATTGCGTTTGCGCATGTATTGGCGTTCTGTTAAAGTAAGTCAAGAAGATCTTCTGTAGATTGTAGTTTTAAATCCAGAAGATACTCAATGTGATACACAACTTAAAAAAAACATTTTCAATTAAATTTCATTATAAAATTGGTATATATTTCATTTCTATATTATAATTATATTGTAACACAAAACTGTAGTAATCATACACTATGACCGCTGCTGAATAACCTCTTAATAATTATGAAACATTTTGTTCTAAACCATCCTACTAAAAAAATACAAATTCATATCAAGCTACTGAAAGCATCATTAGTTTGACAACCCTAGCTTTGTAATCGCTTAACATATACTAGAACTTTATCACCTAAGCGTTAAGGTTGATAATCGTAAAGCGAATATTTGGTTAGTTGTAGGTGTTGCTCGTAGGGTTGGCACGGTTACACGCAGTATTATATTTAGCGTGTCTCGTGTAATAAGTTGGTGGCTCACGGCTCACGCGGTAGATTAGAACGAATTATTTATGTGCTCCCTGCCATATTGTAATCTGTTTTTTAGTTATTCATTAAATATGAAATTGTGTTGTTGGCATTTCACTATTTCTGGAATAGAAGCTTATGTTTATAAAACAATGATATTTACATTTAGAGTGCCATCGGGAAAGTAATATTTTTCGAAATACTGGGACTTTTATTGTGTTTCCACACACTTATATCTATAGGTACCTATCGGCTTAGCAAAAACGACTTAAGTACTCCTTTTATTCTATACATTTTTGTGACTCTAACAATAAAAGTTTAATCTCAGAAAAGAACTACAAACTAGGATTAATAAGTGTTTTGTACCGCAATAAGTTGTCATGTAATTCTATAAATAAGATTATGTATGACTAATGCAATTTAAAATATTACCTGACAGTTTTTTGCTAAACAATAAGAACCTTATCATAAACGGATTATTAGTTTTGTAGATAACGTCACTCAAACGTCTTTACGCTTATTGTACTTAATGACCATACTACTCTGCTTGCGCTTTTTATAAAGCAGCCTTGTACAATATAATATGGATTATATGAATTACTAGAATTACTAGTGTCCTACCGCGGTTTTGTGTGTATAGTCAAAGAAATACTTCATGGGAATAATGACAAATATAATATGCTGGATATTATATTTGTCATTACAAGATAACTGCTGCACTAACGAACTAGCCTTTTCGTAAAGGTGTGTACTCTTATTTTTTTTTAATAATATGTAATAATTACAGTACTACTAACTAAGAACTACAATTTGTGGGCCATAAGTATAATTGTCCCATATGGGAATCGAACCCCCAACCTAGTGGTTAACAGTCACATAGTACAACAAGGCATTCAAATATTAAATTAAATTATGGAAAAGTAAATCATGTATTCCTTTTCACAAATAAAATGATATTTTATTATTAGTAGGTAGGTACTAATAACAAGTAAAACATAATTATGTCTAGAAACAACAAAACAGATAGCTATAAAGAAGATTTCCACTAATTTGCAAGTCATATTTTATGGGAAATTTACAATAGGTAGTATGATCTAACTTATGAACACGTTTTTTGTTTGTATTCAATGTTTATACGGAACCTGAATATTATGACAAATCTATCTACTAGACAGTGTGTCTTCACTGTCTACCAGATAGATCTGCGAGAGAGATTTATTATTCGGACAGATACGATTTAGGGACCTTCAACCATACTTCTTTTAAAAAAACCGGTAACGCATCTGTGGTCACCCTAGGGTTGCAGACGTCGATGGAAACGATAAGGTGACCTTTTTTTTAAAAAAAAATAACACAATGGCAAACTACAGAGATGTTCCAGTAGGAAAATCCCAAACTTACCAACCGCTGTTAACTGTCCTTCAGCTCGTATTTTAAATTCAAAAATCTCGTTTGGGAATTTCCAATGCACAATTTTACTAAGGGTTGATACAACAGTTAAAAAAACAGTCAGGTATATTGTCAATGTTGCCCTTGTGTGCCGTCAAACTAATAAAAGTCAATTTGAGCTACGCTTGTAACGCATAAGTGAACTTGCCAGATCCTCTATGACTTTTAGTTTTCAAAGTTCTAAAAACTTTTAGTTTGAAACGTAAAAATGATAAACGACTGAAGAGTTCAACTTAAGACCTCGAACTCATGAAGAGCATTTAGTGCACAGTGTTAGCTCGAATAAGTTATGAATAGCTTCACCTTTATCATGTCAGATAATTTCTGCCGTGTAAAGTCGGAATAATCTTCTTTCAAAGTTCTCGCTAAGCTATTTATTAAGTATACTACTTAACTATCACTAAATAACATTATCATTAATTAAACATTAAAAATAACTTCTCTATAAAGCCCTCTTAACAATAAACACATTTTGTTCTACCATCCTAATAGAATTATTCAAAGGAAATCTATACAAAACCTGTATATTATAAGTGTATACTACCTAACAACTTTTCAAGTTTCAATTGTGAAAACTGGCTCTGACAGCTGTCATGAAAGAGACAGCGATATACAATATTTGCGTGTGAAACAAAGATAGAACTTGTGTACTGAGATACAGACAAGAACATTATAAACATAAAGGTTGTGTGAAGGATAACGTATTTTACTACAGTGCAGTAAGGTTTATTTTTGAATAATTTACGTATTGATGTAAGTTGTTCAAAATTTCTGTTTAGCGCCAAGAAACTCGAAAAACCGGTCGCGTTTGGAGGCTTGCCTCTCGTTCCAGGGTCATCAACTAAAAAACCTAATATTAATTATTATCAAAAATTGCGTAGGTATATATTTTTTTTATTGTGGATAACTAACTCGATCAACTTCCTCGACTACTAGGAGGCTTATTTACTTAGTTTTTTTGCCTTTATCTATTGTTTGTCCACTATAATTGTGATGCGTAAAATTAACGGGTTATTTCGGTTACCTTGAGAACCACATTATACGATATTATAACGCTTTTTATAGTTCTCTAAGAGGTTTCTGTGATATGTTTATTTTATGTTTGTACTTTTAAGGGCGAAGAGCTTTTATTTTAACAGCGATTTACATCTTACCAAAAAGGAAATGTTTTTATATTTTGATTGATAAAGTTAATGCTTTTACTATCTTAATTGGTTGTGACGTCAGTGGGTGATCTCAGATAATTACAGTTTTTATTGCGTTTTTTGTAGTTGTTAGAACTAGATTTGTATAAGCTGTAGCGAATGTTAAGTACCTAGTGATAAATTATATCTGTCACCAACTCTGCCTGACTTAGGTATTACATTATAAATTATTAATTTTAACATTTTAATTATGCCATAATCTACCCTAAGGCGGTTGACAGGTGTATTACACAGAATTTTCACCACCTACATAATATAATAGGTCCTATGTCTTAAAGGCTAAGATTATCACTAAACCGGATAAAATTCTAGACCACTAACTTGAGGAGAATTTTAAATGAGGCTTTGGTGTAGAGAGAGACACTCGTTATGTATGCTAACTAAAAATACAACACAAACTAGTTTGTTCCTATTTAAATGCTGGGGAGCTTCTAGAATAGTCCAGAAATCCACAGAAATAGAAGGAAACACTTGGCAAAGACAACGCCTGCACTAGGAAACAAGCCTCTCGGGGGAATTAAGAAAAATACAATTAACGAACACAAATATCTAAAAATCACAGAAATATTTCGTGCGGCGATACCCACGACACTGTTAGTGGCGACGCAATCACCTTTACCGCAAGTTACGGTGACACTAAACATAACATGAATTTATAGCAGTTTTTCCATCCTATACATGCATGCATAGTGATTATGCTTGGCATGACGCATAAATTCGCATGATTACAATAACTGATTTATACTTAAAATTTGTGACAACCCTACGTTGTTGTTTTGCTACTGACTTACGCTTCTTTTTCTGTACACGGCACAACGTCTATTGAATATGTATTGAAATGATACACGCTTGCGTACGTGTCTCCACACATACACAATATGTATGTGTGTGTGTGTGTGTGTGTTAGCACACTCCATTAGTGCCCAAGTTGGGCAGGGTGTGGCCACTACTCATGTTTTTATCCCGATTCACGTGACTTTTATGTTGTCTATACACTTTTTGTAGCCTTGACAACTATAACAAAAAACTGCCTACTTGTTCATAATCTCTCTACTTTTTGCTCACTAGTTTTTCAATGTGCACATCAAAAGTTGTGGTTAGAATTAATAGCTTAGAGTTTTTTCTACAGATAGGTTCTCATTTGAACAAGTTCTAATGTGTATGTTATATGTTTACTGAGAGCAATCATAACTATGTGTGACTATTTACTCTTATACATTTAATAACATAGGTACTAGCAGATTGTTATTCAAATTAAGTCATAATTATCTGCCCAATCCTCTCCAACTGGACCATGCTGGTTAAATTATGGTTCTCATCGACACATAAACGTATTTGTTGTCTATGTAGGTACGGTACGCGTCAGAGCAGTACGACTAACACCTAATACTTACAAGAACTAGTATTCTCTTCCAACATTGACCCTGGAACTCAATACAAAACTATATACAAGAGGTCTCCCTCCCTCGACAGCACTTGACACTAACTAGAACCCTTTCTATAAATCTAAAAATTCGTCCAAACAGTCGCCAGGGGGCGCCACTAACTAAACTAGTTTAAACTTGGCAAAGTTGGGCAAAGTTTGATGGAGGCCGGGAGGCCCGGCGGCCTCGGGGACCGTAACGATTATGGCAAGTGCTATTAGTAATGATTACCTGGCTAATATTTGTGTAAGGGGTGCGAAAGTTTCTGATACTTAGGGTGGTTGGACAAACTCGCGACTTGGGCCTTGAGCCCTAATGGTGGCGATGTCTTGTCCGCCGGTGTTTACGTATGTTAATGGTTACATTTATAGTGCACTTAGTTCTGTAGTATCTGAGTTACGTAAATTTTGATTTATTTTATTAAACTTAAGTGTACTGCAACAGAAGAGTTTTAGCCATGGTCACTCTCTGGTCCTATATTCCTCTACACCAACGAACCGTGCTATGGAGCAACGTGAAATAATGTAAATATTTACCGCTTTCCTTCAAACTTTACCACAACTCTCTCTTATTACTCTTATACAAATTTCAGCTAACTTGAATGATCCTCGCAAATACGAGTACAAGGCTACCGGTACAATATAATAGAACGCGCAAACAAATCAAAAACACACAAAAGTAACAATTTGATATTATTCAATAACAACGGTTCGTATTGAAATGAATATTATACACAATATTGTGCACAACTCACAAGTTACACAACAAGTTTTCCTTACCGATATACTTATTATTACTTTCCTCAGTTCATATTATTTATTGTATTGAGCACTGATGGACTGTCTATCTAACCTACGTATCTATGTACCAACAATATCACGCTTGCAGTCTGTTGGGATTAGCAGAGAATAAAAATCGATTTCAATTACCGACGTGACTAGAGTGGTTGAGATGGAGTGATATATCAGGCTAGATATATCTACTTTCCAAAAGGTCTTGGATGCGATGCCCGGTCTGTGTAAGTGTGTTGTTATTATTGTCATTTAAAACTATAGGTTCATGGGAAACCTGAGCAATATTCTGAAAAACGATTATAAAATCCTATAATTAGTGTGTAGCAATGCAAGTGTGTGGGAACCTGCAGGTATATTGAATATTGGAATTACTTGGAATTCTTTTCCAGTGAGGAAAATACAAAAAAGAAATGAATCAATTTATAAATATTAGAGTACGAACTCAAGCTAAAGTATAATAATTACAATGGACAAGAACTTTTCACGAGTTGTTTGTTACTCGTTATGTTGGTACTAAGTTGTAATTTCTCCAAGTTTTGTGTTCGCTCACTTACTTACTTACTTTACTTACCTAATGAGATTCTATTTCCTTGAAAGTTGCCAAAGAAAATGTTACAAAAACAAAATTATGAATTAATAAATATCTTTCAAAGAAGTAACCGTCGTCTATGAAGTGAACTGAGTTAGACCAAAAGAGTATAAGTTGCAACTTCATAATGATATAAGAACTGCTTTGATGCATAATTATATTATATGACCAATCAACTATTCCTATTTCATCATCGTGCACACAAATAACAGGCTCAGCAGTTTCGGAGATTACCTCACATGATATTTAAAAAACGACAAATATGACATTACGAAACAAAGCATGTTATCTCCTACAGGACTCGTTCAGCCACTCCTTGTTGCCGTCCTGCTCACTCGCGATGTGAGCGACAAGGACGCACGATACCGGTCCAAACCAGTTGACGTTTGTAGATGTTCAAGGTTTAGGGTTCTATATGTATAGGCGTTAGATTATGTTAGTGGGTAATGTTTTGATCAAGTTGGTTAAACATAACTTTTTCTGATTTTACGAAAGTTGCTAACAAACATAATTATCTATTATAGCCTGCGACTGGCGTAGTAGGATACCGTTTGTGACAGCTTTCTACAATAACCCATGATGGGCGATACCTAATGTTATAATATGTGGAGAGCTTATGATCATTGTTGATCAAGTCCTATTGGCCTTGCGTCGGTAATTGTGGATCTTGATTATTCCATAATAATCAACCGTCATTAACCGCACTGCGAAGTCAGTTCTAACTCCTAACACCTAGTAACTAAGAAAGAAGCCTAGCGTTGTGTTTCTTAAATAAAAATGAAAAACAAAAACAAAGATTGGAGAAGAGAAGATGACTTCATCAAATAAATTGGCAATCCAAAGTGAATTATCGAAAATAATAAATAGAGAATCTATAAACTCTGCATATAATATTTTATATAAATTTAATGCAAGTCTCATTGTTAATTTCGTATCTATATGTGTAATAATAAAAGATATATAAATTTAAACACAAATAACATTAAGGTGTCTGTTTATCGATATTAAAACATGTAAATGCGAGTTCAAGGAAGGTATTATTTGCTTGTTTACGTAAGAGCCGAGTGCATCTCGTATGTGCTCACTGCTCACTCGGACTTGCGCTAAAAACTGAACAAATACAGGCCATTATTATAAATGTGTTGACACGTGTATGCGAGACGTTGGCTTGTAAGGATCAGCACAAATGGAGGTTGATGCCTCTATCTTTTGTCGACCATTGCAGACAATGTTATTACACCAATAGTTAAACAATCTTAGATGGTGATTCAATCTATTATTTTTAACGTGTTTTTCTATGAAATTATATTACTATAACTTACAATCGGTGCGCTATCAACCGAACAGATAAACATTCCCTTCAGTCAGCTCATTGAGTGATCTAGCCATCCGACGCTCTCTCTCCCTCACTACATAACACCAATTCTAATTCCTCAACATTACTTACTTGAGAGTTGTATATGCCTACGTGTATCTTTTACAATAGTTCCCTATACATGAAGTTGTCCAAACAGATTGTCCAAATGTGACATTATTTGATCTTTATGTTTGCGACGGACGAGTAAGGGCCGCTTCACACTCGACTAACTTTCAAGAAAAGTACACACACATGCGGCCATGTTTAATCTTACTTTTTTAGTTGTTATGTCAACAGGACCGGGACAAAACTCCATGTTTACAATGTGGCGTTCTAACTAACGGGTTTGTTCACTAAACGTCCTTATTTCAATGTGTGATAATAACATGAAATCGAAATTGAATCGATTCGCCTCGCCAGCGAACCTTGAGGTATTTTTAACTCACACAACTTGTAACAATATATACTCTAACAAAGTACGTATCCATCGAATCTTCGTTTGTACTTTTTGTTCACGCAATTTATTTTTTAATATGGAGTGGTTTGTAGACTGCCGACAGAGAGGTACGTACTCTGTGTAGTATTTTATTTTGATCACAAACATTTTACACTATCATCATTTTAGACTATCTAGCAAGTTAAAAATAGACTTTTGTTTCTTTACATCAAGAAGAGACTTAAGGGCCCTTTTTTTAAAACCTATAACTTTCCCACTGCTTGGGCACGGGTCGCGGTTTTATGGTTACTGTCGATACTTGAGGATACGTGAGATTTTTTTCGAATTTATCTACAGTCCTAAAAATATAACATTATAAAATGCTGCAATTTGTTTGTTTGTCGTTGCCATAGAGCGGATAAACGTTGAGGCGCTCGAAGCATTGTGCTACTGAGATGTTCGATCATCGAGGTTAAGCAACACTCAGCAAGGTCAGTCCGTGATGGGTGACCGTTTTTGACAATTTCATTCTCGAGCGTCTCCGTGCTTCGGAAGACACGTAAAGCCGTTGGTCCCGGTTATCACTTAATGTAGTAGTCGTTAAGTCAAGTTGGAAGCCTTCTGGTCGACTTGATAAATTCCAACGCCAGGGTCTGCCTCAAGCCCACACGATAAGAAGAAGAACGTGATTTTTCCTCAAAAGAATCACAGAGTGGCACTTATACTTCAAGAATCTCTAAAACAATGCCTCGTGCAAAGACTAGTCCTTTATATTATCTAAGCGTAGCTCTTCTAATACTATTAACCTTTAATACCGATAAGGATAAGGAACAAATTCAATTTCCTATCTGACCTCTAAGATACATAACGCTTTTCCTTAATTGCCAAATGGGCTTTAAAGTATAGTAGGCAGTAAGGTTGGCTGAAGGAACAATGAGTTATTGATTATGCCGGGCTGCACTTGGTTATAAGATTGATGGCTCGAGGTCTGCCTACCCCCGACTTGGGCCGACAACTCGCAGGAAATTGAGACGAAAATAATACAAATGTTTAGCTTACCGTGTCTTGTTAAGGCATAGACTTGTTTTCATTAAATATTCAATTTATTAAAGAGTGTATAATATGTTTCCGCTTCAATGTTTTCATAATCATGACAATTGTTTCATCTCAAATATAACGTTACAGATGAAACAATTGTCGTACCGCAATATCTAACAAATGTTAGGATAATATTATTCCAAAGACTCACGTGCCATACATTTGTGAGTTTTGGTGAAATAACTGCGTCGTACGTCGCAGTATGTGTCTGTTGAACACGGGCATACTCGTATAATAAATATTTATTTGACACATTAGGTAATACATTACAACTGAAAGTATAAGTATAAGAGCAGATTTTAATTTAAGTCCAGTTAACTTTTCACCCTACTATTTATATTTTCTTTAACTAGAGAGAGTAGTTTATAAATAAAGATACCCCGACACTAAAACTAAGACGCTACACCTTAAGCGTGATGAGCCCGGATTGACCGGCGCGGCGCGGGATGCCCGGTAGCGAACCGGTCGAGCCTCAGTTTATGTTCCTCTTGTCTT
Organism: Laspeyria flexula; assembly: GCA_905147015.1. Classification (NCBI taxonomy): domain Eukaryota; kingdom Metazoa; phylum Arthropoda; class Insecta; order Lepidoptera; family Erebidae; genus Laspeyria; species Laspeyria flexula. Next base: position 207,362 of record LR989964.1, on the reverse strand, counting down.
TTTATATAGCCTTTTTTATTTTTATTATTCTCCCGCAGAATTAATAGCCATGGCTTTATCGTTTATCTTGTTCACGAAAAGGGTTCCCGTACACTGTACTGTATTTTTTTGTAATCTTTCCTTGCTGTGGGATCCCTAGATAGTAAGAATTCTTGCACACTCATTTATAATTAAATCACGACAATGCTATGCCAACTCTGAAGACCATATTGTACAAGTAGCAGCGTTTGTATAATAAGTATGTAATGTAACAAACAATAAAAATTAATTCTCATCATCATCATATCAGCCTAAAACTAGTTAATGCTGCATAAATTTCATTGATCGCGACACATCACAATAACCCATTTTGCTCTTTTATTACCAACAGCATAAGACACATTTCACATTATTCCTATAGCCTTCCTCTATAAATGGGCTACTTAGTGTTGTATTGAACCTAGTGTTCATGAGACTAGTGTGTTCAACCAAACAAACAAACCATCTCTTCAACTTTATAATATTAGTATATATAGAGATATTACTATTTACCAGTACGATCATGCATCATAAGAATTAACTGAGTTGTGAAGATATAACATCGTTGTTACAGTCTAATGTACAAGCACCTTTAAACTCCACGTTGCATTTTTATTATATTTTTTGGTGCCTCCATCAATTTTAATTCGAAAGCTTGTTTTTAGGGTTCCTTATTACATCGGATAAAACCTTAACACGTTTGTGAGTGCCCATAAGATAACTTTAATGGGTACATGACATAAAATACGTTTAATCTTCAAATTCAAATCATCAATCAAATTCGTAACAAGTTTCTACAACAACTTGTAATGGCCATTTTTATAAAGATTTGATAAAAATATGACTATGATTTTATGTATATGAATAGTTGAAACGCACTATATCTTATGTACTGTATTCGTGGGTGTGGACTGGACTGGACTGGAGGACTGGTTGATTTCGATGTGAAAAGTTGTAGAGTGAAGACCACGCACCCGCACCGGCAAGCACAGCGAAGGACGTCCATCCACAAGGTGGACAGATCTGATTGTGATCGCACTGGATGCAGGCCACATGCAACCGGTCTTATTAGAACTCTCTTGAGGAGAGCTATGGTTACTAAGAACTATTTCAACATTAAACTCTCCCGATGTGTATAAACTACGTCAATTTCCCGAACTAGGCACTTCATGTTCTTCATCAACCACATCATCAATTCAATGACCTATCTCGTCTTAACAGACGCGCGTTTTTTTTTTAGTACAACAAACAGTTACACTGGGGACTTAATAATTAATTTATGAGCTAAAATATTACTTATAGCATAACCAGCTCCGTTGTCCACAAGTAGACAATATAGTATTATCTACAGAGTACGATTTACATAGAAGTAGTGATAAACGTGAATTTATTATAAATAGGAAATGTGTTTAATTAATTTTGATTTAAAGCTAGACGGTGAAGAAGCAAAAAACTCAATATCAGCAAAGCTTAAGTTATACCTGTGCGTGTGTGATTCGTTCTATTAGTTTTAGGTGCAAACAGACGCATTATACGTGTACTTCGAATTGAAGTTGAACGATAGGGTATATGAATATATATTTGATTCACAAGCTGAATACAATCAAATTTGCTATGAAAAATATTATATAGTAGCATAATGTCTAAAAACATCTCTTCTCTTCTCATCTCTAACTTAGGCAAAGAGAACTTGTGTAAGAGATCATCATAGGAGGACTTAGAGCGAAAACAACGATAGTTCATTGAACGTAAAAATTTACGTTGCACCGACTCGATCTGAACGTTGTATTTATTATAATGGAGACTCCAAACAGAAGTAGCATATTCCAACTGAGATCGAACCAAAGATTTATATAATAAGAGGTAAGAGGATTGGCGCTTAAATGGTTTTAAACTGAGTCCGCGAGACACTTTCTCATGGCTGTATAAGCCGAGGCTAGGTCTATGTCTTTGGCACGCTCTGCGGGTATAAAGTGACAGTAAAGGGTAAGGAACTGGTATGTCTCCTGGGCTATATCATCTGAGACCCGGAACCAAGACTCATCGTCAAATTCATGACCTCCAATTACAATAGAAATACAACTGTAACAATATTTAATTACAACATTTAACCTCCGCTCCGCCATCTTGAAATAATACATTTACAAAATATATTTTCGAGTGTGATAAATGTTCAATATCTTTTGTTTAGGAGATGACTCACAAACAAACAATCAAACAAAACACCGCAATTTATAACACGTGTTTACATACTCAAGTAATTAAATTCAACCAACTCTACAATTCTATTGTTATAGTTCTTTTCCCAAATCTATAGAGTTGAAATTCCTTTGCATAACTGTTCCATATTCCATGTCAATAAACAATGTAACGTTTGCGATTCATAAAGCCCTTATTTTGATAGAGTTAAGGTTGTTATTCAAAGACAGTAAATGTACATATAAATAATGTAGTTAGAGTATAAAATAAAGTTATTTAGCGAAACACTTTGTCTTGTGTATGTCTGTATATATAGTAGTAGGTATATAATATATAACTACATAGTTGATTGAATATTTTTGCTTTCGATGTTAGTCACTTTAGTTACTTGGACAATGGTTGCTAAGTTCTTTGTCAGTTCCCGCCAGGTGTGTATGAGGTACTTATTATGAATCTTGTTCATATCTATATAAAGTGACACACACACACACATATAATTTTATATAGCAGAGTACATGGCAGCACGCCTATATTGCTTTAGGAATACATTTGCCAGCTCTTCTATTAAAGCTCGTAACCTATTTCCGTTTCCTCCTCTCAATCCCTTTACCTTTCCTCCCTTTTTCCCTTTTCCGTTTCAGTAGACAGCGGTTTGATTATGTTTTTTTACAATGTTTAGTCAATTCTAATAGTTCACATTATGTAGGTACTATGGGCGGTTTACACTTACCATAGGTGAGCCGCTTTCCACCATTGTAGGTAAAAAATGTAAAAAGATATAAACATAGAGGATTTTTTTGACGTACAAAGATTTGAAATAAAAAAGATATAGACATAGATGTTTTTGATTTTTAATAATAAACTTTTAATTATATAAAATTCAATAATTACTATTAATAATAAAATACGCCATGGACAGAAGCTAGTAATGCTTAAAATTAAAAGCTTTGACTAAAATCGAATACCAAACAAAAAACCACGACAAGAAGTAGTACTCCAACTATAAACCCCAGTCATTACTTACAGACTAAAAATAGAGTTCTAAATAGAGCCTAAAACCGTAGTCTCCACAAAGGGCTCGAGTCGGAGGGCCCTACACTCGTAGAGGGCTCTTGGAACGTTCCGTAGTGCTCCGTAGCACCGCGTAGAGCCCGCCAGCTACGAGACAACTACACCGTGTGCTTACCGATATTACCTGCATTGTCATACTTGTATACTTTTACCGACTGCACAAAAAGGAGGGTACTTAACGGTATTTCTGCTTCAAGTATATTCTATTATTTGTATTTATAAACACATTTTGCCACAACGAACATGATTTCGTTACAGCATTTCGTTTTTTTTTATGATTTCGCACAGACAGACGTACGGCCCGCCTAATGGTAAGTGTTTACAGCAACACCAGGGGCATCACGTGCGCTTTGCTCTCCTTTATAAGAACTTAAATCCTTCCACAGTACTGAATATACCTATAACGTTCATACGCTCGTCAATTATACACTCACTCAAAATTTTCCACCACACGACATCGTCAAATAAACCACTATGACAAGAACCTTTCAGGAACCCAACACTTAGTAATTTTATACTAAATAACTGGTCTTCAGGAAGCTGGATAGGTCAAGTTAGATTGGTCCGTGAGCGAGGTCATTGACCTGGCGCACTTGTCACGGTCGCTTCAGTGACGTGAGCTGATTGTGAGTGACAGCAGAGTTAATGTGCCTCCACAAATTACTCTGAGCTAATTACTAATAAAGCAAGAGTTCATCGCCATCGTATTTAGAATTACGTCATTTTATTAATACTGATTTTTTCCTTGACTTAGGGGCGCATTTACACCCCATTTATTTTCCTAATTACCTAATTAGGACAAACATAACGAATTCAGGAGTTACAGGAGTTTGTATTCGGAAATCATCATATTTTCCCTTCAAATAATTTATTAAACGAACGTTTGTATATGAAGGGAGCATTCAGATTTCTGCACTAAATTCCGAATAAAGAAATGTTACGTGTCGCCCAGTACTACTTACAAGCAATTCTGAAGAGTCTAGCAGTCAGCGCTGAGGGTCGAACCTAGTCTTATATAATAATAGTCTTTAATATTAAATACAATATAATATATTTCAAAAAAATAAAAATGTTGAACAGGCTGTATCACTCCTCCAACAACTCTTACACTGAGAGAAAAAAAATCGTAACTGGTCATTGACCTACCCCCATATAAAAGAAAAGAAGCTCTTCAATTCACCCCAGAAATTACTTGAATCAAAAGAGGTCGGTCGTGTCACACCATTATCGAAAAGATCTGAGACCGCTGCCGTGTCATTGTTTTCCATATTCATAATCGCGTCTTCGTAAGCGTCGTTAAAGTCCGGCTCCTGTTTATTCGCCTGCACCTTCTCAACGTCACCGAGTCCATCGTATGCGGCCGAGTTCGTGGTCGTGTACACGTCATAGTGCGCCTCCCTCGGCACTCTCCTCGCACTCTTGTTCACTGCTGTCTCGTTAATGAGCAACATGGTGACGTTAAAAGCGTCGTTCTGATGCATCATCCTCCTGTGCCTCCGTCGTGACGACTGCGGCAACGCTAATAACGAAACGTTCATGTCCATCATGTCAACATTCAAGCGACCGTCATCACCTTTCAATTCGCCTGAGTTACTAAATACCTTTGTCGGTGATATAACTTTCCTTTTTGAGTAATCGTTTAGTAAATGAGTAGATCTTCGTATCTTAATCTCGTCTGCATTTGTTATGTGTAAAATTGTTACAAAAAATAAATATCTATAAAAGACGTTGAACGGCAACATTGCGACTGTCAAAGTTCTGCTAGTGACGCTAGTGATTATGTACTCGGCCATTCTCTTTGAATCTATCAGATGTCATAAAATATTAAAAAATATGTTGTCCACGATAGAAAAGCAGGCAGCATTACGTTTTCTATGGCCGGACCAAAAAGGATGTACTTATATTGTATATAATAAAATAAACGCCTTAGATAGCTAATATATTGAAATATTTCTCTATTTAAGTATTATTAGGGGCTACATTTTGCCCAGCCCATTGCTGGGCAAGGCATGATGCGAGCTAACGAATTAACGAACACGTACGACGATAGTTTGTGGACTTTAAACTTCTCAAAAATAGTACATTATTTAATGTATCTTACTCAGAGTACACGAAAATCATTTCTTAGAACTTCTATATAAGCTCAATGAAATGAGCGAGTATTGAAATCCATTAGCTGAAAAGAAACAAACAGACAGGCGTGGACTGCGACTTCGCTTTATAATAAGTAAAGTTTAAATAAAAACTACTTAATAAAATATCACCAATTTCATAAAACATTACAAATACTAGAAAATAATATATTATGTAAACAATTATAAATGTATAGGGCGTCAAAACTTTGTATTCGTAATTAAAAATATCGATTTGGGTCCTCTATGCGTGGTCATATACTCGTATAAATCACAGCATCGATCTTCTCTAAGAGATCACAATCAAGCTCTCTGCTCTCCGCAGTATAAACGGCGAGAATATCGTTAGGAACCTAAATCTACTTGAACACATATTGTATATACTCGTAGATACATAAATGTTTATTACATACAATGATGAGTAAAAAGAATATGAACATATTATAACTAATAAACTTAATTCGAAATGTAAGTTAAATATTTAAAAATAGATGTCATAAAACATGTTTACAATTAAATAATTTTAGAAAATGTAAATTTTTGCAGAAGCTGAAAATAAAGCAGATAATGAATAGTTTGACAATGTACGAGCATCTGCAATTGATGTATCATGGGCATCATTATCTAGGGCTTCGTGGGTTTAGTAAGATTCACATTAGAACATCTGGAGTGAAGACTGCCAGTGTGTCAATGACCTTCATGGAAGAATAGCTATCGACTTATTTCGTATTTGACCTTCACTCGTAGATTATTCTCAATATCTGAGCCGGTTGTTCGAGAGTTACTTTTTGGCAATAGAATAAGTATTATGGTATTTTGTAAACATGTTGTGGTCCACAATTAAGTTATATTAGTTTTTTAAGAAAATCAACTATATTATCCCATAAGCTCGTAGTTTTGACGATAATATTAGCTGTTTCATTGGGTATAATTGCGTTTTCCATTTCTTGGAACATTTCATTTCGCTTTATATAATCTTTGATGTCCTCATCGCTGGGGTATGGGTCCCCTTTCGTGGACCTCTTCCATAGTTCAGAAATAGCTGCTGAGCTCTTCTTATGCTGTGTGACGTCAGTAACACTCCGCTTAAATGTGTCCACTTTGGTCTCTTTCTCTTCAGCTTCTTCATCCTTCAACTGATTTAGGAATCTATTAAAAACAGCATCATTATTATACTTGTACTTTTTCCTGCGTCGACGTCGTCGTAACCCTAAAGGCATTCGAGGATATGGAAAACCTTGCCCATATTGTGGTGGCATTTCAATATCATAATATATTTCTTGTGGCCGCCGTACCATGTCTAACCAGCTATCATACATATCTTTCGGTAAGTCTTGCGGCAACAAGAACGCGTCTGCATCTGCCATGAAGTTTTCTGCCTTTATTAATTGTGAAGCCGATACGAGTAACAAACTCGTACACAACGCGACGCTCACCATTCTCAAATATTCGTTAATTATCGCTACTCAAATTACTTCTTAATTACTTTAAGAGATCAGTATACTATAGAGAAATCTAAGAGAATATAATAACCACTACGTTGGCGAAAATATTTAGAAACAAATTAGGTACTTGTCAAGAATATTAAAACTCTATGATTGTAATATAACATTCGAAGAGGTATTACGTTAATAGACAAAAATATAATTGAATTTATAATTGAAAGGAGAAGGAGACTGATACCTTACCATACATGTTTGGGCCCAAATGTAAAAAGATGAAAATTATGTTAATTATTAGCTGGCATGTTATAAAATGCTTCTTGAAGTGTTTGGACTCTTGGTCAATCTGAGAAAAGAGATAAATGAGATTTTGTAAAAATGTCAGTGATCTATGATTTTCAGTCATAATATCAATCCAAATAAACATGCAAGATTCGCACGTCCGGTATAACAGCAGAGGTGGTACAAATTAATCAGAAATTCTCAAAAAAAGAAAACTGAAGTCTTTGGAGTACAAACAAACCTCTGGCAAACACGTAACACCGGGCAGATGCATCATCCACGGCATATTTATGATGACAATGACTTATTTATTTCATTGCGCCACATAAAAGATAGATACAGTAATTTAACCTACGCGCCTCTACTGGGTATAGTATTTCAGTATGGTCAACACAGCCAACATGATTTTATGTTAAATTAAAAAATATAATGTTATGAGTTAAACTTGTTTTGATTTTACATTTACTAATAAAAAAACACAACATGTATATTATTTGTTCCAATTTACAATCACTTAAATAGAAAGAAACTCAAGTAGATAAATGAAATTAAAATATAAGTACTGTAGGTGGGCATCGCGTGTTTACATACCGTATTTATTTCAAGAAGAGGGTCGAAGTTAAAATACTGTAATAATATTTATAGTGTGATTGCGCGCTGTCTTGGCGCTGTCATCTGTTAACACAGTTTAAAAATACAGAAATTGATAAATCGATATTTGAATCGATTACTGATGTAATAAGCAGTTGAGTGAAATAATAAAAAATTGAAGCCACAACGAAGATCTTGAGTGAGTCATTGATTTGATCTTGATCTTTCTAATCAAAATTCTAGATCGGCATAATATTCCCGGTCCCGCCTGTTATGGTCGCTATGTACAATTATTTTGGACTTGTGAGTTTGTTTCCTACTTTAAACTTTTTTAAGGGAGGGGGTTTTTTGCTCTTTTAATCATTTATTTTTCCATAGAAACGGCCCTATCAATAATGACAAATAATGCATATTATCATGTTGTACAGTAACACATAGGTGCTGCTTATACAAACAATCGATATCCAAATAGAAAAAAACGTAAGTTTTACTGCGTCATATAGTTTGTTGGCTTTTTTATTAATTTTACTTGTGTATGTGTTTGTCATGTCAATAGGGGCAGTAAGGAATCGGCCATGTGATGGCGGCGACGAATAGTCTGCAGGCGCAAGGCGCGCCCGGCGCCGTGGCGGGGGGGGGGGGGGGGTAGACCAGACTCACGCGCTCCCCAAGGCGGTAACCAGACACTACGTATGCCCTATATTAGACACAGTCTGAACTTGACCATGTTGCTTACATTTTTCTATGTCCTATAAAAACTCCACACAAGTATCAAAAATCAGAATAGTCACTGTAGTCAGCGTTAACAGCAGGCTACAGATTTTTGATTTCTGCAACTTATTTGATTTACTGAATCTAGAAACAAACGCTCGTGAACAGTTAAAGTCAGTAGTAAACTTCTACAGTTGGCAAAGAGAGTCGGAGACACCTTCAAATAATGAATGTCTTGTAACTTTGTGTTGTGATGATCCTGTAATATCTTATGGAAGAAGATTCTTTAGAAATAACAACCCAGTGTGTCTGTTCTTTGGAGTCAGGTTTCTAAGCTTGTAAGATCTAGAATCTAGAGGTTATCCTAGTGTTCGGTGATGATAGACTGATGTCTGTGTGTGTGTGTATGTGTTTGTGTGTGTGTGTGTGTGTGTTTAAACTGAACGAAGTATGGAGAACACACTGTAAACAATAATTTTGTGATGCTTTGCCTCATTGTCTGTAACTTTTAATACTATTTCTTCAAAACAGTTGTATCATTTAGTGAAAGAAAGATTTAACAGCAAAAATAAGCCTGAAATAAACAAGAAAATATAGCGGTATGCATATTGAAAAAAAATTGACTTAGCTAACACTCACATTGTAATTATCATCGACTTGATTATCGATCGCTCGACAATGCAGACGTGTTTTTTTTTTTTTGTTTTAGTATAAATAATAAAATGTATTTAGCCAATTAAAATATACGTAACAAAAATTGATTTGCGGAGCAAGTAATTTTCATTAAGTGTGTCGCGAGTGATTCATACTTCTTATTACATAAAAACTGCTGATATAAACTAATATGTTTTCTAATTAAAGTGAACTTGTATTAATTGACTAGAATGTCTAATCCAGGTTTCAGTCCGTTTGGACGTAGTCATTTATTACGGCGTAGTCCTCCGCCGACGCCGACGCCAATAGAACAGTGCCAACCTGCTGAAGACCAAACACCTTTGCCCAAGGTTGACGAACTTCCCATTGAAGTTGTGGCAACATCAGAAATTCAGAGATGGATGACTAGCATAGAGTCCTTATTAAATGACGTGTGCACTACAGTAAACGATGGCAAAATGAACACGGACCAGAAGCTCCGTGTATCGAATAACTGTCGTAAGGTTGTATCTGCAGCATCTCAAATGGCCATCTACTACCAATCGCTGAAACAAAAAGCTATTGTTGCCCATGCTAAAATCCAGCACTTACAGGAACAACAAGACTTGACCAACTCTCTACAGCAGTTCAAAGCCGTCGTTGAGGAGAAACTAAAACCTGCACAGACCACCTCCTTTGCTGATATGGTAAAGAAAGGCGCTGATAAGTTTATTCGCCCACAGCAACTCAGTTCACTTGCCCTCTATCCCAGCGATAAGACCAAAACCAGTGAAGATACTAAGTCTCTTGTCCAGAAAATAATCTCACCGGAGGAACTAAAGCTTCATGTTCGGGGCCTGAAAAAAGTTAAGAATGGGGGAGTGATTATTAGCACCGAAACGAAAGGAGATATTGAAAAATTAAAGAATTATGAGAAATTGGCAACATCAGGTCTTACAATTGAGGAGCCCACTAAGCGCCGCCCTAGGATCTCAGTTATTGGTGTCCCAGTATGCCTGAGTGAAAATGAAGTGTTGGAATGCATATACGAACAGAATTTAGCTGACAAGATTCCGAACTCCACACGTGCCGCTATCTTGGGTACTATCAAGTTAAGCCACAAGTCGGGTAAGAAAAATCTTCCGTCTTGTAATTATGTACTTGAAGTGCCCGCTAACATCAGAAAAACACTTATTAATCAGGGACGTATTTTTATTAACTGGACATCCTGTCCAGTTAGGGACTTCACACTGGTTACTCGGTGTTTTAATTGCCAGCAGTATGGTCATGCTGCTAAGTACTGTAGAGAATCTAGCCCCATGTGTAGCCACTGTGGAGAGATTGGACATGTTTTGAAAGATTGCAGTATTAAACAGACGCCGCCCACTTGTGCTACGTGCAAGCGTTTCAAGAGGAAATGTGACCATAAAACTGGTGATGGAGCTTGTCCAGCACGAAAATATGCTGAGGACAAATATATTAACTCAATTGATTATGAGGGCGCCTAAGAGCGCCACTGTCAAATTCTAGAGTAAGCACTTTTACACTTAGTTTAATTGTATATTTATTTTAAGTTTTTATACAATATTATGTCTAATCAGTTAATAAGTGATTTAGATTGTTTTTCCGTGTCTGACGTAAAGATTTGTAAAGTTGAAGAATGTAAGCAATATATACCATCTAATGAAAACTTACTGACATTACTAACCCAAAATATTCGCAGCATAAACCGAAATATTAATGGATTTGAGGTTTTGCTACATAGTCTTGACATAAGCTGTGATATTATTGTACTAACAGAGTGCTGGTTGTCAGCACAAACAACCCATTTGCCATTGCTTGAAGGATATTTTACACATAAAACCGAAAAATCCTTTAATCAAAATGATGGTTTGGTAGTATACACCAAAAGTAACTTAAATATAACCGTTAATGAACCCAGTCTTCAAGCTTGTAATAGTTTAATAATTCATATTAATACCGAAACAGTAGTTTTAGCAATTTACAGACCTCCTTCGCAAAATATTGACTTGTTTTTAGAATCGCTTGATACTCATTTGAGAAACTTAATGTCCTATAAAAACATAATTCTAACTGGTGATATCAATATTGACATTACTTCTGGGAGAACCGATACTCAGGCACAAAGATATCTTAACATCTGTGCATTCCATGGGCTCTTACCTGCCCATGAACGACCCACTCATCAAAGCGGCTCATGTTTAGATCATTATATTTTAAAAACGAATAAACCTACAACAACATTTGTAACTGACTCTTCGCTTACCGATCATCAAACAGTATTATTAACTATAAAACTAGCTCTAACTAGAAAAAATTGCGTGCTCAACAAAACAAAAGTCAACATGAAAAACCTTGAGGCTGACTTAAACTGTATTAATTTTGATACAGTTTATAAATCTGACGATGCAAATATTTCTTTAAGTTATGTCATTGATTCGCTACAATATGCAATTCAGAAAAATAGTTCTACAGTGAAAATACCTACTAAGTATAAAACAATTAAGCCTTGGATTACCCCCGGTCTTGTTCGTTGCATACGACACAGAGACAAACTACACCGTTTATCAAAACTTGCACCCCTTAATGACACTCTTTCTATATCATATAAAAGGTATAGAAATTATTGTAATAATCTTCTAAAAAGGTTAAAAATACAACACGAAAAGAATGAGCTACATAAAGCAGGTAAAAATAGTAAACTTGTTTGGAACTTCTTTGGACTTCGAGATGTGTGTACTGTTGGGTGGGATAACATATCCAATAATATACTTAAAAAATTTAAATATTTACTTGCCCCTCCGTTAACCCACATATTTAATTTGTGCTTAGAACAAGGCGTCTTCCCAAAACTACTGAAAAAAGCAATAGTCATCCCAATATTTAAATCAGGTGACAAACAAATAATAAGTAACTACAGACCTATTTCAATCCTTTCAGGATTATCTAAAATTCTAGAAAAGATCATAAACAGTAGATTAATGAAATACCTTGAAGAAAATCATTTGCTATCAGAAAATCAATTTGGCTTTAGACATAAAAAATCCACTAACCAAGCAGTTCATCAATTAACAGATTATGTAACTAACAATTTGGATAAGGGAATGCACACAATAGGTATCTTTTTAGACCTTGCCAAAGCTTTTGACACAATTTCACGCACTTCTCTTTTGCTCAAACTTGAAACACTGGGAATTAGGGGTACTCAACTCAGCCTCTTTGAGGACTATCTTAACGACCGTCATCAATCCACAAAAATAGATAACTTCACGAGTTGCGAATTAGAAACTAGTTGTTATGCCTTACCACAAGGCAGTATCTTAGGCCCGACTTTATTCCTCATCTATATAAATGACATCTGCAGCTTAAATCTCCAGAACGGTACCGTAATCTCATATGCGGATGATACCGCATTACTTTTCTCTGCCAAATCCCATACAGAAGTCTATGCCCATGCCCAAAATGGTTTTAATCTTGTAAATGCTTGGCTTCATAAAAATTTATTAACATTAAATACAGACAAAACTAAATACATATTATTTAAAATGAGGAATGTAAACATAACAATTGAAAACCCAAACATTTTTGCACATAACTGTAGTTCATATGCTGACTCTGCATGCAGTTGTCCCACTTTAACTAAAGCAAATGATATAAAATATTTAGGCATTACCATTGACACAAATCTAAATTTTCGTAAACATATCGACTTATTATGCACTAGAGTACGTAAATTGATGTATATATTTAAGAATTTGCGTAATATTGCCGATTATACATTGATAAAGCGCGTTTATTTGGCTTTGTGTCAATCATTACTAACATATTGCATCACTTCTTGGGGAGGTGCTGCAAAGACAATTTTGCTTCCTCTAGAACGTGCCCAAAGAGCTATTCTAAAGGTAGCTACTTGTCGCCCTTTTTTATTCCCAACGCACGAGCTTTATATGGCATGTAAAGTACTAACAGTAAGGCAATTGTTTATACTGCACATTATACTAAAACAGCATACCGAGCTCCCTTATAAACCTATACCTTCAGATGAAAGGAAAAAATACCTAGTTTGTTATAGAACTAAAACTTGGCTCGCTTTTACCAACAGATTTTATTTATTCTTGGGACCTTTCCTATATAATAAGCTTAATCATGTATTAAATATTTATAGCGTGAGTCATAAAAAATGCACAGTCTTAATCACTAACTATTTAGGTCAGCTCAATTATGCAGACACAGAAAACATTCTACAAATTATGAAATGATGGCGTATTGATTATTCAACACGTTTGGTCAAATAGTGTTTTTTGCAATAGCTTGTAATATTAATAATGTTTAATAAGATTATCTATTTAATAAGTATCGCAATATATAATTAAGGTTAAATTTTATTTTTTTTGTCAAGTGATCGCCTGAAATACAGGCCCAGCCTAGTTCAGGTGAATAACTCATTTAATTATGATATGAATTAAAGTTTCTTTTTTGTCCCTACTGTAAGTTTATAAATATAAGAATAGTAATACTTCAGCATACATTGAATTACAATTATGTAAGAATTAATGTAATTATAATTAGAACATTATTACCAAATTGTATTTTGAACTAAATAATTTTTTATTATTATTATTATATTATTATTATTATTATATTATTATTATTATATTATTATCATCACATACTTCTCTATAAACACTACAAGCGATTTGTTTACACTCTAGTATACCCCACTGTCACGAACATTACTCCAATAGAAACAAAGTTGAGTTTCCTTTGTATTTTAAATTGTATAAGTCTTTTAGTTGCTGTCAGAAATTAGCAGTACTGAGTCAACGTAACAAGTGAAGCAGTTTTAGTTAAATAGTCGGACTCCCGTTTTGCGTTTGTGTTGATTTACGATGCGTTAAATATAACGTGTTCGACTCCCGGGTACATGACACTGTGAAACAAAAAGTCGCTCTGAAATGTATTACAAGTTATTGCTTTTGTCTCATGGGTTTGACTATTATCTTTAATAAACCTAGTGTTCTCAAAAGCTCATTAGGTTATGTCCTTGTACTGGGAATAGCTTCACTTTATTTCTTAGCGACGCGCCATGGGCATTTTGCTTTTAAAATTATAAAAGTAGCGTGTGTGCGTGTATCCTTAGGTTAGTACCTAGTACATCACAATAAGAAAGACAACAACTTGGCTCTGTGTCTCCAGTATCCCCCATACCAGTAGTTAGTGGTGACGTCATCAGCAGGGCTACAATCTGGCTTGTCACTCTTTATCAAGAAAATAGTTACGATGGTGAGTATTCTTTATAACTAAGTCTACTTTCCTTAAGCGTCGCGTCGTCGATGCATTTTGTAACGATATTTATTACATTTTTCAAATAACCTTGAGTATTGTTGTTTAACCGCCTTACGTAGGTACCTTGGTTTGATACGCATCTCGTTCAGTGCTAAAAAAATGGTAAGTAGGTACCTACACCACGAAGTGTTTATTGTAACCGAACGAAATTGATTACTTCACAGTTTTTGTTATAACTCGCGAACTACTGTAACCTACTGACAGCACCGCTGTTCTTCTAACTATTTAATAAAAAACCTGTGTTGTTTACATCAATTGCTATAAAGCCTAACATATTTTATCAAATTCTGCTACAACTAACTCCATCTATCGGAGAATGTGTATAAGCTAGCGTCAGTTCTCGATCGCTAGTCGATAGCAACTCGCCGTTAGCCTGTTGCTATAGCTACAGTTTTTTGCATCAACTGTGATTCGACGGAAACCTTGACTTGTTAGTTTTTTGTAGCATTATGTCATGCATCCAGTGCCTACTCTCAGTTGGAGCGGTATTATAACTAACAACTTTAACTTTACCAATCGACAAGTTAACAAACATAGAAAGGTGAACCTTATTTTATGGGGACAAGGTCTGTATATAGACAAAACTAACAGCAATGAGTTGACAGTAGTTTTTGTTCGTTGTAAAAACATCGCGAGAGTACAGTCCATAGGATGTCATAATGATGGTACATTTCCTTTAATAATAATCACATTTTTTATGTGGTCTGTAATTTCGCATGTCGAAATATCTCTCCGTATCCTGTTTACTAAGAAAATATTAATAGTTTTGTTTGAAAAAGTTGATAACATGCTCCATGGTGTTATTGCCATGAGTGTGTGACGTCACCGAGTGCTAGTTATAGTTGAATATATGGTGTTTATGTGGAGAAAGGAGGCCCACGAGTCGTGGGCCGAGCTTAAACAGGTATCATCTTCGTATCAGTAATTGCCTCCATTTCAACACAAGTTCGAACTATAATCGTTCCTCTAATTAGTTTGGTTACCTACCTACATAGATGTATTATTTTATTTGCGGTGTTACCAGTTCAAGGTTTCTCACGTCGATCTCATCGACGTCTAGTAGCCAGCGAGATGATAACTTGCTCTGGGGTTGAGCCGATAGCCGAGAGATAGCGATAGGAAGACTACTGACAATATTAGATTTCTCAGTCTATGGGTATGGTAGGCGCTTGCCGTAGCCCATGGGTGCCTACAACACCAGGAGCATCACATTCGCCTTTAAAACCTTTTCCTCCCCAATGTACTCTGGATACCCGTACTCTTCAACAGGAACACAACAATGTTATTATAGCCGCTGTCTTCTAGGCAGACGTATCTCCTGAGGCGCGCTGCTCAGTTTGAGCGGGGGTTACCAAAGCTCAATTGGGAGAAACAGAGACATCCCTTGCGCTAGCAATAGTGACTTTGTCTTAGTTGGAGACTTCAACTCATTTGAACGTATGTCGTGGCTTTTTCTGGTATTGGCATGGTCTTACTTTGGTTGGAGTTACTTACCGTGAGGGGGCCGCTAGCTTGTGATGTATTCAACTCTATGTAACAAAAAATATTATCTTTAATTGATCGAACAATGGAAAGATGTACGATAATTCGATTAGGAGCATCTATTGTTAATATTCACTACATTAGTACATCAATAGAATGTTTAAAAGGTACGTGTGGTGTCGGTACTCGCGATAAATCGCGGACTGTCTAGCGACAATCGACTCGCCTTGAATCGACTTGAATTTTAATGACACTAATTTAATGTGTTGTTTTGGGGTTCGCTAGCAATAAACTTGGTTAATTTTTCTACGGCAAAAGGACAACTTTTTATTAAGATAAAATGCAGGTAAAGCCGCATGAAGTTTAAAGTTATTATTCGAAATTATGTGTTATGACTATATACCTACCACATAATATGGTCGTCTATCTCCGATTTTCCGACATTAGTAGAACCATAAATAGACCTATGAGATCCACGCGATCTATGAGTAGAACAATATCGCGTTGAACCGCTGGTTAACAAAAACACTTCCGCATTGACAATGTACATAATTATTTAAGTATCGATCGTTAGATACAGTACGAACGGGTAAGTATAATATGTATATATATATATATAGAGAAAAAAGAAATTCCTCATTAACGTCTTGTCATTCAGAATGTTGCCTCTCATCGTGAAAAGTCACCCAATGGTCGACAGTAATACAGTTTATAAAGCCATTTCCAAGGCTGCATCTTATATATGAGGTACCTACCTTCTCGACTATTGCCAATGCAAGACAAATACATAAGTACAAGAAAGTTGAATTTCCATCAATCCTAGTTAATTTCTTATTCCAATCTCTCGACTCGACAAACTCGGCCCTTCTAACAACTGTTCCAAAACTCGGGGGACAAAAAAGGTTTTATAATTGACATTTACGGTGCCCAGTTTTTTGTTCAGTTAAACTTTTTGTTCGCTACTGTACGACTACGGCTGTACCTTTTAACATCAGAACAGAAAAACTTCCGAAGGTTATTGAAAGCTTATCACGCAGTAAACGTTGTGTTTGTTTTTTTTTACAGTTACTTAGGTATATACCCAACATAAGTCTCAGTTGTCATTGATTCTGGATCTCAATACGAAACGTGCGAATCATAACTTTAGCAATCTAAACATTACTAATAGTTTAATATTTCTGTAGCAGAGCACAAACTGCTTAGTCTTATTTTGTTGTCATAATCACAAGCTGGACCTTCGACTTAGTGTTACCCGAAAACAATAAACCAAACCAATAAATCACTTGTGGTGATGATAAATGTTGCACACTCCTGCGCACAATCAGCACTGTTAATTAGTTCGTAGGGTTGTCACCTTCGAGTAAGCACTCCTATTTAATGTCAGCACTACATACCTACCATCTCCAGTCAGATAATAATTCTGGAGCATTTCTCATAGAATATCGACGCTAAGTAGCAGTACTTGTAATATTCCTCCTTCTTTCTCTTTTCCTTTTCGGTAGACAGCGACTTGGTAATGTTTTCTTCGCATTGTTTAGTCAATGCTTAGAGAACAAAGTCATGTGTGCATGCGCAGGGATAATCTTCAGGTGAGCCGGCTTTTCCTCTGCCACTTCAGGCTGTAAAAATCTTGCACAGTACCTGATTCTGGAACATCAGCATCTCATCTGTTGGCTCCCTGGTATGTTACCGAGGTAGGTCGTGAGTTCATCTATTGGGGGCCACGTTTTCCAACTGGTGTTCGCCACACGAAAACATTTCGTATCCACAGGTGTTATTTTCGGTTCTACAAGCAATATGCCACATCAACTTACTTATGAGAGTTATGAGCTATGTCGGCAACATAAAAATAATAATTTCACATGTACTCACTTGTTATTCGACTCCTTGATCTGAAGACTTACACTCTGAATATCAATATTGTTGTCAAATATGTGAAAATGTTTGTCGCTATAATTTTCAAACATTTGCCAGCAATATCGAATCAAACACGATATCGATATTCAGAGTAGGCCATTCTTATGTTAAAATCATCGTGATACGACAATTATTGCATAATGTTAACTTTCATAATAAAGAAAAGAAAGAAAAAGTAATTATAATAATAGGCAACCCTGTGGTGTGTGGTGTGCATAAGCAACGCGGCATCATCGGTTCGTTGCGCGGGAGAAATGCGATAGCGTCAAGGTCGAGGTCGCGCGTGTGCTGATAACGTCGCATTCCTCTTTATGCAACGGTCGGCTATGTCGCTGTCGCCCCTCGACATGTGGCGCGGCTCAAGGTCACCACTAACTAGCCAATTTACCTGCTATGTAGTACGAGGCGACGCGACCCGAGCATACGAGTACAACCAAATGTTGAAGCTGTGTCTCGTACTTACCGAAGTACGAAGGCACTCTAAGGGAGGCTACGGTAACGGCTTACCATCAGGCGGACTATATGCTTGTTTGCTACGATCGGCATATTAAAAAAAAAATGTTTTTTTAATAGACCGGTGTTTCTTATGTAGGTAATGGTATTCTAACTTAAAAAGTAAAGGAATTACGGTCGAATTCCAACGACTAGTACCTCGACCAGCAGGCGACCCTCTCTCATAGGACAACACAACTGTTGAGATCGTTTTCAATGTCTATTTTCTTGTTTTTTTTTAAATATTATTTTTTTAACCATTAGTCAGAGCTAATCGAGGGGAAACCGCCACGTCGCGTAGCGTCCGTCGGCGTCGTGCTGGCAGTAGGGGAATTTTGCCTCGTCTTACCCTTTAGCAATAAAAAACGTCTAAAGAATTTCTCTAAATACATAACATTAATGCATTCGATAAAGTCATTGGTTTTCAAGGCATGTTCTTCACACACACATTGAGGGCTATTGTCGAGATTGTATTAGGTGTTATCAGCGCGACCGATCACCGCTGCAGCGCCGCGCCGCGCCGCGCCGAGGGCGGCCGCACCATCGTGCATCGCCAAGAACCTCGCGATTATGTCAATCGTTACAACTATAATTGAATTCTTTCACACTGTTACCAGGTACACGTAGTTATTGAAGGTCGCTTCTAGAACATTCCTCACTTTCCGATAGTGGTTATCAGGCCAGCAACGTCTAAGGCTCACACACAACCTAGGTATATTATAATAGTGTATAAACGTGAGTGTATTCTATATACTAAATAGATACAAAATAAAATGATGTTATCCGCAGTTCTTTATCTTCTTATAGCGTATCTTAGAAGACTATAGTTATATACTAATTATAATAGTTCTAGTGACATCGATAGTGCGAATCTTTGTTAATTGTCCTATATATGTTAATAAGTATAGATTTGACTATTTTTATAACCCTTGCATATAACCTTTTATTCCTGACATTTTGAATCTTTTGCTATGTATTATGAATTAATAAATATTATGTAGACATCACCTTCTACTTCCCAACTCAGATCTTGCCAGACTCGTGTCGAGATCGTATACAGTGCAACTGCTGACCACGACGTTATAGGTTCCATACCTGTATCGGAACATTAGTGCTTTCTTTCAAGTATTGTGAATCTGGCTGTATTTTGTGTCCGTTAATGCAATGTATGTACTCGTATGATGCTACGCGACAAACAGTTTGTATATAAAACAATACGAATATGAATGGCATACGAGTTGGTCGTTCACGTGGTCATTATGGTTAAGGACAAAGGTTGGACAATGCTGTAAGTCCTGAGAAGTCACTTTGGATAGGTAGCTACTATGGAAAGAAACACAATAATTGTATGCATCGAGTTCGAAGTAAATCAATAGTTAGTCGTGTAACCGAGGACGATGTGATTTGCATGTACTGTGAGTGACCTAAAGGTGAGTAGAGTTTATCGATTGAGTATCAGTAGAGTGAGCTTTATAGCATTTAGTACTTTGCTTTATAGTTTAGTAGGGAGCATTTTAATATGGAATTGTATGTAGGGGAATAAAACTGAAGTTAGTAAATTAAACTTTTATTTATTAGTTAACTTTTGTGTTATAAATTATTCAATACAGATGGCTTCAATAATAATCTACACTATACACTATACGAGGTACCTATATATAAAATTATAAAGCTGTAGAGTTTGTTTGTTTGTTTGGTTGCTAGGATATCAGGAACTGCTAGTCCGATTTGAAAGTGTTAGTGTAGCTATATTGTCTATATTTCAATTTACCTAATAGTTTGTTCAAGCTATTCTGGAGGGTTATTCCGTTCAAAAATCATCATCATATCAGCCCATTGACGTCCACTGATGGACATAGGCCTTGGCGAGCGTTCAAAAATATCGATATTAAAGTAATGTTGGTATCCCAGTGTACATATTATTATTATTAATTAATGGGCTAGAAGCCGTTGTGGCCTCCTTGCTATCTCGACCAGAATTGATCTATTGTAGCGCCCCTTGTTGTTTATGGTTCTCTGTTTAGTCCTATAGAGGCTAGGAACTTCCAGATTGTCTGAGCAGAGAGAGACTGTATCTCCTCTGGTTGCACCTGGTGCTGTCCTAAAAGGATGCTTCTTTTGTGCATGAGTGGCCTACATGAGCATAAGGCATGCATTGCTGTCTCATCTGACTCTTGGCAAAATCTGCACATTTTGGACTGGCTTAGATTTAGTTTAAACATATGGTAGTTTAATTTACAGTGGCTGGTAAGTATTCTTGTCACTGAGAACGTTTTGCACCAACTGAGTTGAAGCAGCTCTTTGGTACTTTTTTTGTCATGGCCTTTATTAAGCGCTTTGGAGTTGTTCTGTCCTGGAGCAGATTGCCACGCTCTTTACGCTTTTGTTTGGCACAGGTCGTTGAGGAGTCAACTCATGATTTCTTCAGTTATAGTTCGAGATGTAAATCATTATAAAACCCCTCAACTTACACATGACAATCATGACATACAATACAACGTAATGATAGCAACTTAATTTAAAAGACAACGTGAAGTAAGCCACCTATAATAACTCTATAACAAAGAACTGGTACGAGGGATATACTCATACTTGTAGGTACCTAGTTCTTATTTTCCGCACACAATTGATTGCAATGACGCGATGACGGTGCAAATGCACTAATGTTCGTTATAACTTACCTACCGACCACCGACGTAGGGTGACCATACTTAACACAACGCACAGCGAACGTGCACTGAACATAACCGATCTAGCACGAATACCAATACCATCAGACAACTTAAAATTTAGATCAGAAAAGTACCATTGCCTATGGACTCCTGCAACACCAGGTGTATCACATACGCGTGTACGCAGGAACACAACAAGGCTGCCATCTTCTGTAGGACGGAGGTATTTCTGCAGGCGAGTGGCTCAGTTTGAGTGAGGTTCACACACTGTGGTCCATCTCTCTTCTATGGTGCGATTTTACTAGAGTTGTTACTTATTAAAGGGAAAAGAACCTACTTATATGAAAAGATTCTAGAAAGTGTAGTACCTGAGTACGTACACACAGCAACAAAATCGTGTGGTTACCGGCGGGGTGGCGGCCGCGGCGGAGGCCGGGGAGGAGGGGGGGGGGCTCGTTGTTTTTGTGGCAAGTCGGTGTGGCATGATGTCATCGACGGAACAACTCGCTGTCGA
This sequence comes from Laspeyria flexula, assembly GCA_905147015.1. Lineage (NCBI taxonomy): Eukaryota > Metazoa > Arthropoda > Insecta > Lepidoptera > Erebidae > Laspeyria > Laspeyria flexula. Next base: position 185,839 of record LR989964.1, on the reverse strand, counting down.
ACGGTCCACGTTATCTGATACAGGCTTGACCAACTACTACAACACGAACAGTGCACTCACCACATACAGATGTTACTGATTTATTACATATGTATATAAATTCTCAACATATATCAATATCCTATTATATTGATCCCACTGCTGGACACGAATATCTCTTGAGCACGTTGTCATTGGCACGGATTTATTTCGATATTGTTTTCTCTTCTGTTGCGAGTTTTCCTCTAGTCACGTGTTACGACATCCTGGGGAAGTAAAGACACACACATCTTATTACTATTCATATATTATATCACCACGCCGAGGGATAGAGATCTGGCAAACATTTTAACACCAGTGTCTTTTTTATCTTTATATTGAAACTGAACAATTCCTTAAAAAAGGCAAACATATTGTGGAAGAAACCTCTACTTATGTCTTGGGTGGATACAATTTGGTTAAGTATTAATACTAGTTGTTGTGTAGAGCCTGTCGCGCGTCATACACTGTAAGTACTTTAGGTTATCAGATTATAAAACTGTTTTAAAGATACTACTGATTATATATTCTCGCAGTGTTCAAAACGGTCAGCAGACGTATGTGATGTGCGCTAAATAGCCGAAGGTCTTAGATCTATATAATTCATATTCCGCTTCCTTATAGTAACAGCGGAGGAAGTCGGCAATATGTTAGTGACGTTGCTCAGGAAGAGCGGAGTGAAGGGCGCTGGCGATCTCGTATTTTGTTCGTAACATAGTTGCTCTCTCTATAATAATATGTATATCCTATTCTATCAAGAATACGATTGTTAGGTTTTCAGCTAAATGAATACCACCAGTTTCCATTCCCGAGCGTCTTCGTGCTAAGCAAGGCACGTCGTCCTGGTTATCATTTTATGGGGTAGTCTTTAAGTCAAGTTGGACTTTTTGAGCGACTTGATAAATTCTAACATTAGGGTGTCCTTCAAGCCCACACGATAACAAAGAATACCACCAATTGACGCCACTTTGACAAGAGGCCGTCTTATTGTTGCAATAATCTATGCAGCACAACTGAAAATGTATGGGTTGTATGTAATCAATGTCAATTATACTAACACCAACGCCAATGGCCTGAAAATTAATTATAACTTAACAGCTAACAATCGCTACATTTCCGCTCGATGCTGTCCGCTTGCCGCTCCTCGCTCGTCTGTGTTACCAAGTCGGCGGTGTCGGTTCCGTACTGGCTCGCGACAATATATCACGTCACCTTGAACGAACAGAAAGTGTTAGCAAACGTCGGCGTCCGCAGACAAGGCCAGGGCACTGAGGAACCGACTACTTTGATATCTAATGACATCTGAGTTTACTTTTGTTTTATCATCAATTCATCACAATTGACACTGTTTATTTTCAGTAAATACCTACTCTGACTTAGATACTGAAATTACACTCATCTTAAGTTAAATCTACGGATGCATTTGTTAACTTATAGAAGAACAGAATGCTCTGTTTGTAGGTTGATGTTATTTCCAACTTTGTGGTAAACTATATTATTCTCATTTTAATCGAATGCATTATCGATGAACACAATGCAGAGTTATATAAATGGTATGATTCATACTCGCGCACTGTGACGGAAGGTAACACGAACCAGTCAACCAGTCGTGCCCCGACACCAGGCAATAATGTAACGATGCAGCTGATATTAGGCCGCGCACACAACGGCTGCAAGGTCACGTGAACACTAGAGGTCACCCTTGCGAGCCATTTTCACATACGACACGATCAACGCACGACCACCGCTCTTGATTAGGTTTGACAGGTGAAAAAACACTAATTTGGTAGTACATAATTATTAAGTATATGTTTTAATAAATAGGTATAATTCTTTAAAACTTTCTCTTTTGCATCTTTTTTATTTCATTCGCCGATATTGTTTATAGGCTCTTTCAGTAAAGCATCATCATCATCAGCATCATATCAGCCGCAGGAAGTCCACTGCTGTACTTATGTGAAAAATAAAAATAAATAAATAGTAAATCTTTTGAGGAGGCCTATGTACATAGGCCTCCTCAAAAAATTTTCAATAGAGCCGGTTGTATGCGGCCCGCATCAAATACTTTTATATAACTTTGGCTTTAAGTAAAACAATATAACAATTTACAGTATCGGTAGTAGGTTCCTAACAACATTTTTTTTTGTTTATCGTAAAGTAGAAATTGCTACATACCTACATATTGTCCTTAAACGATGACTTCATTTCGTTTTTATCGCTGTTTTTACAACGTGACTGTTAACGAGTCCGCAGAGACAATCTGTCATCGGACATCAAACGTTTTTGTACTTTGAAATAATTAAGCAATATTTTAAAGAACACTATGTCTTATAGCGACAGTCGTATAGTTGATATTTCTTTAACAACTAATTGATTGAAAAAGGCAACCAAGTCAATAGAGTATCATAGCATTTTTCCTGTTATTACAACAACGATACTATTGAATGGAAAATTTGCTGTAAGAAGTCATTCTATCTGAAATTAAATGGAGGTAAGTAATATTAAATTAATAAAGTAATAGGTAGTAAGTAGGTACATAATCCAAAAATTGTTGTAGAACAATAATTCTAATAATATGCCGCAGTAAACTTTCCTTAAGTACCATTTACCTTATAGGTTGGTACTTGCTATATAATGATGAAATGAAATGAAATCTCGTTTATTCATCTAGGTTACAAGGTAACACTTATGAAAGTCACAAGAATGTAACAGGTTATCCGAAAAAGTAGTGTCAGCAAATTTGCCTACGACCAGTTCACTGACGGGGTGGAGCTATGAGAAGAACTGGCAAGAAACTCACGCCACTCTTTTTAAAAAAATGGATAGTTACAATCTTTTGTAATTTATAATTTGGGTAGCGTATAAAGTGATGCAGCAGAGCACCACACCGAGTTAAAATGAATGTTTACAAAATAAATAATAAACAAAAGTAAAAAGTCAGGCTCTGCGGTTGCATCACTTTACACATTGCTATGCAGCCGTTAGGGGCAGTCTGTGAATAAATATAGTTTTAATTTTGTAAAAACATAACTTAATAAAAAAAAAACTGTTATAAAAAAATAAAGGAAATCCACGAGAAAACTGACATAAATATTCACAAAGTGCCCCCACGTCACAAGTGTCATTCTACACAAACAAGATATTATTATATCAAATCAATAATAACATTATTCCCAAGACATTTTATCATCTAAAAACTCATTAATTGTATAATACCCCTTACGAATAAGATGATCTTTATCATAATCTCTTCATCTTTAATATAAATCAGTAGGTCCTACTTAATTGTAAAAATCGCAGTGGCGTAAATTAGGTGAGGCCTATGTTCAGCAGTGGACGTCGTTGGGCTGATATGATGATGATGAAGTACCCACCTACTTATATACCTGTACCAACTCAACCTACGCAAGTCTAGGTACGCTTACTCCATCAATCACCTAGGTACATGGTCACCTTCTGTGAAATAAAAAGTGAAAAAAATACCTTACTTATTAAAATTTTGTAGATACTTACCTATTTGTTTGGATTGGAAACAAAACAATTATCCTTAGGTAAATACCTGTTAATGAATCATTTGTCGTATTGACAAAATTTAATATCAGGTGAAGGAACTAAATTAACAAATAAATACTTACATAACCACAAGTAGGTATAACACAAAAACTGACCACAGAACATTGTTTATTGTAACAAAACGTACCTACCTACCTACAACTTGTAAAAAATTGTAAAATTCCGAGAACAGTCGGTGGAGACTTGCCCTTACAATGTCATGGCACAATGCTTTGATGGCGACAGTCTGTCTACCGACGCCAACGACAAGGACACACACACACTATCGGCACTAGTCAGATAAGGACAACAAACGTAGCAACAGTTACACGTCATATCTCGCGTCTCGCTCTGCAGTAGGCGTTAGAGCGAGAGGACGAAACCAACCGGTGTGGTGTCCTTCAAATGCTCCACGTCTATTTTAAATTGTAATTATTTTGCAATTTGCAGCTCATAGCCACAGTCCAGGTGAAAATTTAATATTATTATGATAGGTTACGATATTTTTGATGATGAAACACACGTAAAGTATAATATTATAAACAACAGTGTTCAAAGCCTTGCGCTTAGAAACTTAAACTGCTTGTTTGTATGGTATTTTCCTACTTATTGTAAAAAGGATAAGTAGGATAGTATTATCCCTGACGACAGTACCCCGAGAGGCAGGCGATCAGCTGATCGTCCCGTTTTGCTTACAATAGCAAATCACCATTAAATTGGGTAGTCGTGTACCTCACACAAGCTCACAGATACTTATCTCACTATTGAATCGCTCCACTGTGTCTCGTCTCGCCTCTCTTCTCTAGCCCACACAATACAAACTCAACGGTTTCGGGGCGTTCCCCATACCATGCACGACAAAACACCGTGCATGCGTATAATATAGAATTAAACGATAAAAACATAATCACCTGCTGTCATTTGTCCAATTTCTTTTATATTTTGCCATTTAACACAGTTAAGGCAGGTTGGCACTTGCAGGATTACGCTAAAACTATTCAAAGATATATGCCGGATTATGCCGCAGGTAAAACTCATGGGACCATGCCTTATTTGTTCTACAAACTAACTTCAACTTTAATTCCGGATCAAAAAGTTTGATTTAGTATGACAATAGTCTCAACTAAATATTGGAAGCAGAATATTTTTATATTAGGATATGAATCTTATTTTATTGTAATAAAGTTATTAATTGATTGATGCTGGAAGGCGAGGTCCTCAACATTTTTGTAGACGTAAAAAAATGCTTTTTTCACTGACACGCTGTCGATATATCACGTTCGTGACTGCGTCTATTGTCAAGAGAATTTATTTTAAGTTTTTGAGGATATATTTTTTATAAGAATAATGTTATATGTTATTAATGTAACCTACAAGTTTGTTTTTTATGTCGGTCACATACCTAACACTGCTAACGAATAATACCATTAGCAATAATAGCATTAGCACAAACATCGTTGCAAATACTTTTATATTTATGTTTCAGAAAATGCCATACTTAGGTAGATCCGTTTTGACTTGCACACACATTGTACAAAAATGCTACCTACAGGTTAGATATTAGCATCATTAGTAGCGAATCATGATATGGTTACCTAATCATCATATCCGCAGGTGAAATCTAACATCTAAACTGAAATCCGCCAGCGCACTGTAATAGTAAGTAGGTAGGTATGTACACAATAACGAGTGGAGCATGCGATATTCAAACCTATAACATAACCTAGGTTACCTAGTTAGTAGATATTAGATATAGAGCAATAAACTCTTAATAGCTGGATGGGAAACGAAGTTATCCTAATGATATGAGGTATAAGGCAAGTGTTAGCGTGGGCAGACGGATGTGTGTACGGAACAGCTGAAAGGATTTGAATGATGTTATAGTTTGGAACAGCAATAACAAATATGTTACTTTTTAGCGACATTCCACCGGGGCGGAGCAGCGGGCGGAAGCTAGTATTTTTTATTACGCTCTCCATACTGTTGCACAAACCTCGTGCCTCTCGCTTCTGAATACACCGTTACATACCTACTCTATGTAGAATAACAAAAAAGATTTTCTCAATGAAGTAGATGTGAGAAGTGAATGATGCTGACTTAATAATTTGTGGTAGACGTACTCTTACCATTGGAGTTCCTAGATATGGAGGACTCTTTGTGAACTTGCGATGGTAAATACATAACTAGATAGATACCCAACCAATTCGTTTTCCTCGAATCTATATCTCATCTTTCTTCTTACTACTGTGTATATAAGTCCCTTCGTACATCCCCTGAGGTGCCCTTCAGCTATTTGTACCCTTTTCGCCAGTCACAGAACCCAAGCTGGCCCTTAACTCGGCCCTACGCCGGACCTTTTTCACAAAACAGTTTGTTGACCGAAATCTGACCTAAACTCGGCTCAAACGTGTCGTGGAAAAGAAATAATGTATGTTATTCGTACCACCATCCGTAGTAATGTTCTTAAAACACCCTACTCACGTCACAGTTTCTACCACCCTTCCTCGCCATGCTTGACAGAATTCCGGCAAATCGGAACAGGAGTGTGAATACCGCGAATACTCAATTTATATAAATTTTGATTGATAGCAAAACTGTGAGACATTGACTAAAGTCGACGTAAATAAACAGGTACAATGAACCTAACTACTAAAGTAGTTGTTTTTATATAGTAATATAAGTATTGTTGACGATTGTTGTTTGTAGATAGATCTAAACAATAGTACAGCCCTGACGGCTGTACTATTGTTCGCCAGGGCGCCACGCCACGGATTGTTTTTCCACCATGATTCGCAAACGCTGCCTAACCCTGGGGTGCAAAGTTATAGCTACTACCAACACCGTCCTGGCAATGGTCGCGGGTAGGCTTGACTGTCCCTATATACTAGTGATGTGCTGGATATCCGTATCCGTATCTTCGTATATGGATTTTAAACGATCCAGTACATCACTACTATATACGCAGCATAGGTAGGCACTATAGCTTTACTAGTAGTTCAAAAAATATTTCAGAAGGTCAGAAATCTAAATCTCCTACACCTACTTACTGCAGAATTCTGGCAATTATATACTTTTATAAGTACTGTTAAAAGTGTCATCGACAAACAGACTTCACCCAGCGATCCCCCATTTCAATCATGTGCACATCATCTTATTTATCGCGAATGAAACACAAGATGGTGGTACTTGGTGTTATAAAAAGAGATAGCGCTTTAACGGGATGCGCTGGAGTGTTGTTCCAGGTCACGGGTTGAGTGCTCGCGAAATGTCCTGCACATGTGGTCTTTAGTGATTTAAACAGTTTTTAGTTTATTTTATAACTTGCTGAGAGAGAGAATGTCGTGAGATAATCGCGGGTACCTATATTGTTTTTAAAAACCAACTTTATTTTCTTTGTTTGCAAATTTTAACTTACCTATTCGAATATTAGCTTCCGCCCACGGCTCCGCCCGCGTACAATGTCGGTAAAAAGGGTCTATGTGCTGTTCCCGACTACAAACTATCTGAATACCAAATTTATCATAATTTATATATAAATAAGTATCAAACATCCATTCATACATCCGTCTATCCATCAATCCATCCTAACTTTCGTATTCATAATATTACTAGCACTAGTAATATTCTTCCCTCAAATATGGTTGAAGAGAATGATGGCTGGTGAACGGGTATGCTACTTGGGGTGATTGGTCAGTGGTCAGTCGTCGCACGCGCGGCTTTAGCGATCCTAGATCTTTTAATGCCATTTTTCCTTTTCTTTTTTAAGATTATATTGCATTACAGTGTATTGTGTATTCACCAAATGCTGTAAATTAACGTTGGTACTGGTTACCGAGGAGAAATTTTATATCTAACTATTGTCACTAGAGGGCGTCATTCATAGTTTATACAAATTGTAGTTGACGTTGTTGGCACTATCGAAAGCACGGAACAGAGATAGGTTTGTATCGAAAGCTTTTGGCCATAATATGTGTTTATTATGTCGTAGAATGATTTGATAATTCGAATTGCGAATATCCTACGGATTAATAATTCAAAGTAGGTATCGACTCATCTTACGACATAGTAATTATGTAGGTACATGTACCAATTCATCGTTGTTTATTTAACGAGGGTATTAGGTACCTACTTTCATAACAATATGATGACAAGAATCTAACACAATCTATCATGGTAATAAGTAGTACCTATCTCTAGAGTGTGGATTAATAGTGAAGGTAACCACTAGTACCAGACAGTAGCATAGACCTGCATCATACATTGTACCGTGTCACCAACCACGACGCTACTTCAATGGTCAGCAGTCACTGGCATAGTCGTCATTCGACTGTCATGCCAAAAAGTCGTCACATGTACTTATAAAATAAAACCAGCTGATTAGATTCAAATAGATTTTAATAATCATATTATCTAATTATTAACGACAAACGGCCTATGAGAATATTGAAAGAATTTATTATTATATTCTAACACGATATAAAGTCTAAACCTCAAGTACAATTTCTTAACATAATCAAGTGGGAAGCACGGGCACGGCATATCAAACGTAATGTTCTTTATAAAACTATCTAGTCCTGCAAGAGAACGAGTTAAACGATTTTCTTTAAAATATTGCTTAAATTTCATCTCTAGTTGAACAACGAACCCATGGAAGGATGGTGGCAGTTTATCTGTATTATATTTGATTGTGATATCGCTGTCCATTACTAGTAAGAAGTTGTAGTTAGTGGGGTCGCCACCACACACGTACGTCTCCATGTCTTCACAACCTTTGTGGCGCTGGTAGCCTTTGTACAACAAGTACATGGCCATTTGCTCCAGGAGCTTTTTGTTTTCGAACTTTACTTTACTGAATTCCTCCGTGTCTTGAACGCTCACGTCCAGACTAAGCCCGACTGACTCTTTCTCATATTTAGAGATACCGGTCATTTGCGTTGCCAGCGACATAAAAATTTCCAGATCATTAGAACGAATTTTTTGGCAGAAGTATGGAAAAATATTAAAAATAGGAAAATTACTTATACAATCTATTAGACCTTTAGCCGTCGGTCGCGACGCTTCGTACATCTCACAGACTTTCTTGAAAAAATCGTCGAGGCAGTCGCGAGTCAATCCCACGACTGGGTGCCAACATTTTTCGGATATTAAATTTCCATATAATAACATGATAGAGTTAATCGTCACCCTAATAGCTTCAACGAATGCTGGAGCTCCATTCTCTCTTAAACCTTCTTGTTTATGATGGGGAAACAAGGGAGAAAAACGTAGATTCTCAAATAGCGAGAACATACTAATTAAAAATTCAACTTGCGCGGTTTGCCCAGTGAACACTTTATTTTTATCCTCCTTAAGGTCGGTTGAGTTGAAATTTAACATTTCAGTTATATTATTCAAATTTAAGATCAACTGAGCCGTGTGCATGGCACTGGAGTCCAATACCTTCATATCGACATACATCGCGATGGCTGTGGACGTCTCTTTGCTGAACAGGTCTCTATTCTTCTGGAGATCATCTCGCTTGTTACTGTCAAGTATGATGTCTTTCAGGGACAATTTAGGAGCTATTCTTAACAACTGTCGGTTAATGTCGTTGTTGTAACAGTCTTTTATGTGTTGCCATTTGGCTGATCCAAAGTCATGTGTCATGAAGTGACTACGAATGTTCTTCATCAAATGAAGAATATCATACATGTAGTAAATGTTGTTGTCGTCTACAGTGATGAATGCATTCCAAGGAGTTATGTGCTGCCCTAGACCTCCAGTCAATTTCTCTGTTTCGAGATCAGTCATAATTACACGCACTTTAAGTCCAATCTTGAACAATCTGGAAATGATGTCAGTAATCAAACGGTTCACATCTTGATAATTCTGTAGCTTTGATAGTAGCGAGAAAGAAATCGTCTGTTTCCAATTATGAAATAACCCTCGCACCATGATTAAAAGTGCAGTGTTAGCCGGCTCTAATATCTGCACACCATCTACTTCATGAAAACCGATTAACTTATCCGCCTCGATATCGTAATAGATATTTGTCGCTATAGCAATGCTGCCGAGACATACAACACATTGTTTCTGCGCTTGCGTCATGGAATCAGCTTTCATCTTCAACGCTGCCAAGATATTATGATTTAATTCTGTCGTAGTCGGAATACACATTCTATATAAAGAGGACAGCCTCGGGAGTCTAAAAGATTTCTGAAGTGCTCGATATGAGTTTGGACTTGAAAAGTACATATTCAAAGCGAACATCTTGAATTCACAACTGTATTTTTGTTTCTTGGGTTTACTTATCACACCTTCAACCTTCGGTACAAATTCTACTGTAGTTAGAACTAACGGTTCTTCATCTCCGTAGTCATCGTCGTCTATAAATACTGAATAACCATCGGATTCTTCATTTATTTCTAAAAGTTTGCTGTTTTGGTGATTACGTTGAGACAGTTGTTGTTTGTCGGTGCTGCTCTCATGGGTGCTCGTAGAGGCGACGGGCATATTAAGATACAAAGCGTCGGTGTCACTGTTTGGCAAACATAATGTGGGAATTGCATTTCTCAATAGCCGTTTGCGCGAGGATTCACTTTTGAAATTGATATAACACTTCTCGAAGTGTTTCTCGCATACAAACATCCTTGATGAACGGTCCTCCCGGTGAATCTTCGCCAGCCATGTTACCCGTCTAAACAAAAGAAGGGCTCATATTAACAAATTACATAATAATAATAATAATGTTTGGACATTCACACACAGCACCATCTAGTCCCTAAGTGTCAAAATACTTAAATAACGTTTTTTTTTTGTAAACACATTGGTACACATTATGGATACATTACACCCAGAAACAGAACAAATAATAAAATTTGTGCTCATCACACAACGATTTGTCCTGGGTGGGAATCGAACCCACGACCTTTGTCTCAGCAGTAAGGGTCACTAACTACTAAGTCACGGAGGCTTCAAAAACAGCACAACAACAACATAAACAGCTTCTCGAGACCAAAATGGAATAAATAAATATAATTGGGGATAAAAATCCATTTTTGTTTTCCAATTATAGTAATATTCTAATATTATCTGCCCCTAAACGAGCATTTAGCAAAGATTAATGAATGTTGAAGTTTATAGAGAAAATGTGACCGTGTTATAGGTAAGTAACGCACACAATATAATGCACTTACAAGTAGGTACTATATTATCACCTTCAGTAATTGTAGAACAAGCCGATATTAACACTGATCATAATTAGTAAAACCAGGCAATTCAAGGGATGGGATGAATATTGCCGATGGGTCCAGTTCGTACGCGCCGCCCGGCGCCGGCGCGCGTTGTGCCAATTTACGACTAACTTCCGCACGTGGCTTCGCCCGCGCCCACTTATCACTTAGCAAATAAAATTCCATACCTATACTCTATAATTTCTTGCCTTTCCTTAGACTAGATAAGGTAGACTTCATTTTAATTAGCTCTCTATGGACCCCGTCGGGTACAGACTTTAAGAGAGAAGAATACAAGCTTATATGAGTACTTACTTATGTTACTATTTAAATTCTTAATATTATATCTATCCTTAAACTTCTATACTTATAACTATATTGTATATACCTAATACTAAACTGAGAGAAAATCTAAAAAAGTGTCCGTGTAAATGGCGCTTTATATTCAGTGTTGATACAATACTCATGGTCTCTTCACTACAAGCCATAGACAAACCTAATGTCATATCATAACAAAATATATAGATAAACCTACATAATTAAATAACATATTATGTTAATTATAATAATTACCTATGTACTATTAAATAATAATATATATACCGATGTATTGCATTTTAAAACAGGTTCTCAAAAGAATGACAAAATTATACGTACCATCAATTCGCCGATGCCAGCTGACAGCAAGGAAACACAGATTATACCCTTTATATTCTGTGTAGGAAGGCTCAAGGTAGGTAAATATGCTATGATAAATTAGACTTACATGCTAGGATCGCTAGGTACTAAGAAGAACGATATCTGCGGTTCTTGCGATCTTCTGGTCTTGCAATCTAACACAGAACAGGTTATGTAACTGGAACTTTTCATAGTGATAGTTTGTCAACGTTCATGAGGCGAGCGGCGCGCGGGGAGCGGGGAGCGGCGCGGGGAGCGGCTGCGGTGCGCGGGGACGAAGCTCGTACGTGAGTAGTATTGCGCGCGGCCGCGCGGGTACTGCGTGTGTCGCCGCTCCCTGCGCCCGCCACCCGCGCCCCCCCCCGCCTGCCCCACAAGTCACAGCACAGCACAGCTCACAGCTCGTCCGCCGCGTATGCTGAATGGTGATTGGTGAGCTGGCGGTAGGGTTGCCAACTGTACTCTAAAATAGAGTTTTGGACTCTATTATCATGTAGGCGTACTCACTCTATACTCTTTAGGTAAATCTATTACACGAATAGAGTACTTACGCTAAAATACTCTTTTTAACACACTGTACTTGTGCCAGTCCAGTAATATTATGCAAACCCATTATCGTGAGGCGCTCGTAGCATTGCGGTATTGAGAATAATTGAGATGTTCGTTACGATCATCGAGATTAAGCAACACTCAGCAAGGTCAGTCCATGATGGGTGACCGTATGTGGCAATTACATTCTCGAGCGTCTCCGTGCTTCGGAAGGCACGTAAAGCCGTTGGTCCCGGTTACCACATAATGTGGTAGTCGTTAAGTCAAGTTGGAAGCCTTCTGGGCGACTTGATAAATTCCAACACCAGGGTCTGCCCCAAGCATGTCCAATTTTCCAAGCCACATCGGACGTTTCTAAACGCAGCCACAGGCCACTAATGTTGTATACCTAACTTGTTTTGGGAAGTGTTTTGAGGTTATGTTAATTTTGGCACAAGAAAAATTCTTCTTCGTAAAATAACAATTTATTCCTGACGACATTCTTTGTTTAGAAATATACTCTCTGTACCCTCCACTTCAACATTAAGGTAGGTAGGTACTTTTCGGTCTTGGATGTGAAGTGGCGGGAAGAGAGAAGCTCATTAAAATCCGTACTCTTAATTTACCTCCTTTGAAATCAGATAATACTCTATTTCTTCAAATAAAAGTTGGCAGCCCTAGATGGCGGCGCGGCGCGGCGTCCGCATCGCATCGTCATGATCATGAACACATCACTGATCAGCACTCTGATGGTGATCAGGCGGCACTGCACTAGGGTTGACGACTAGACGAAGATCTTAGAAATAAATTATCTTACCCACAATTTAATAGGTAGGTACCTACTTCTTTTGCCTCCTTGTCATTCCTCCAAGGTTATGTTATATTTAAAGAATATTACCTACCTACCAACGTTTTTTTATTTGGATGAGCAGGTAGTTTGATTTTAGCTAGCTATTATTATGTTACCTATACCTTTTAAAGATATAGGTACTTATCTACTTACTTACATATAATACTTACTGAATACCTATCTATAAAAAAATAAAATGGTCTTTATAAGTAATAATATTTGGTTTTATAAAAATGAAGCGAAGCGATGCTGGTTGAATAAAACGATGGTGGCTGAATGGATAAGAGACCGGGGCGTACTAAACACGTGGTCCGAGTTCGATTCCGACCGGCTGTACCAATGTGGATTTCACTTTGTGGAATTTATATGTATTAGTCAAGTGACTTACGATCTGCTAACGGTGAAGGAAATCATCCTGAGGAAACCCACATATCCTACAAGAACTTGTACCTAAGTGTATGTCTTATCTACCAACCCGCATTAGGCCAGCGTGTGTGGATTACGGCCTAAAACCCTCTCAGCTCTCAGAATAGAGGAGAGGAGACCCAAGCCCAGCAGTGGGACAATAATGGGTTTCTGATGAAACAGTTGTGACTTTCTTTTTTTCTAAGTGCACTAAGAAAATATAGGTGGCATTCTTCATAAGGGTCGTTCTTCCTAAATATTTCAAAATAATCCTTATGTTGCTTTTTTTATTGCGTGAAATGGCAGACAAGCAGGTAGGCGCCCAGGTAACACCGCTGCAGGAAGTTCACTCCAGAGCCGGCATGTAGGTACATGGGAGGAACGGTCGCTGGAACCTTATCGTTCTAGACGATATCATATTATCTAGCTAGATAGTGTGGGTGAAGCCTACAGCGGCGTCGAAAAGTCATCAATTTATTTGGTTTTACAAAAACAAACATGAAAAGATAGATAGGTATGTGGTCAAAAGTGTAATTGTTGATTATTCGGCCCGAATATAGGTAAGTACTTGTAGTAGCGAGCTATAAGTGCTAAACGTATTGTTGTTTGTTAAGCCAGGGCGCACACCGAGCGCTACGCGCGATGCGACGCGCGGAGCGGCAACGTCGCGTATCGCTTTCTCTCTCTCAGTGTAGCTTCGGCGTCGCTTCGGGAGGCCGCGTACATCGCTCACCGAGTCACCGCCGCCGTCGCCATGAACTCGAGGCATTATCGCGAGCGGCTCATCGACGAGGTGAAGAAGTACCCCGTGTTGTACGACACGCGCAACGAGAACCACCGAGACATCGACATCAGGGACCGCTGCTGGCTCGAGATCTCCGAGCGGCTCGGCGCTAACTGTACGTATCTGCCTCACACTAAAGTATAGCTTAGTTTATGCGACCGGCATCGTCTCACTCGACACTCGACATTCATCTTATCTTTACTTATCTATTTAGGTACTATTTAGAACTTTAAGACACTAGGAATAAGGTTGAAATTCAAATGAGTACTAATAATCATATTATGTTTTACCTTACTTACCTGTGGTATTACCCTGTAATAATGTGTCACATGTGGCACAGCATTTAATACCTTTAAAGCGGGTGTCCGTGGCGTAGTGTAACCTGAGTCATCCTAATTTTGTTTTGACTTTAGATAGGTACCTACTTATTGTTAATTGGCAGCTTGTGTACTTAGTCAATTTTTTTTTATAGAAGGTAAAGATTTTCATAAAATATTTTATTATTCCACGCATATGATGTAAAATAGTCAAATTGTGTTGATAATTCTTAAACTTTAATTTCATAAAATATGAACGAATAGCTACCCATGTATTATGTTCTTGTAGGTATAGCATTTTGTCTGGTCACCCGGTATAAAAGATCCGTCTGCGAGGCACTTACGTGGTGGTACTAGTACCTAGTAGGGAATCTATAGTGTGTGAGCGCCTGTTGTCAGGCGAGGTGCTGAAGCGCGAGTGGAAGATCCTGCGCGACTCGATGCGGCAGGCGCTCAAGCGCAGCACCAAGGGCGCCACCACCAAGAAAGGGTTGCCTTGCAAGAAGTGGCGCTTCCACAGCCGCATGGCCTTCCTCCTGCCTTACATGACTATGCGAAGGTAATACACCTACTGAATGTAAGTACTATCCGATTTAAATAAGTATGGGACTGTCAAATCAAGACGCCATTTTGTTTTCCATTTGAAGACGACTTCATACCTTACAAGTAGGGTGTACAAAAAACGTAACACATTACAACTAGGTACATTACATACATACTTTTTCGGTTTGAAGATCTTTATGTTCTGAATAAGTAGTGGTAGTAAATAATAACAACAACAATAAAACTACATATAACAAAAAGAACAATAACAAAAAAATCAATAACAATTAAATTAACACCTCTAATGTTAAAAAAAAAAAAATGTTTGCCTATTTTGTTTCTGCTAGCTGTACAAAAATGTGCACATTCGACTGAAGTTTGCGGCAAATACTTTCAAGTGCGATCCCATACTTATTTAAATCGCGTAATACTTTATTTTTATTGCTTGTAGTGGCAGGTGTGAGTGAGGACCGCGCGCCGCGCCGCCCAAAACACAAACATAAAAAATCCTTTATTGACTCAAAAGTTACGATAAGTATAGTTTCAAAAGTGGTGTCTATAATATGACTGGCCTGTTGGTCTAGTGGTTAGTGACCCTGACTCCTAAGCCGGAGTCGTGGGTCGTGGTCATCATTTACTATTAGGTAAAAGTACTTCTAAGTGCTAATGCGACTCGACTGGCGTCAGTGTTGGATTTATCAACAGGCTGAGTAGGCCGACGGCGGCTTATTTTAGGGGGCGGCAAATGTGGCAAAAATCGGTGCAGGTTCGCCTTCAACGAGCAGTTGCGCCGTACCAATGATATTGTATGTTAAAAATACAATATCATTGCGCCGTACCGACTAAGAGCCGGACTGCCGCGCATTTTATGACAATCTTGCTTTTATTTATAGAAACAAAAGAAAAATACTAAGAACGAGGCCGCTGTGAACGAAACTATAACTATTCTGCAATGATATTTGTTGAGAGCCACAGTTGTGTAGGTCTAGTACCACTAACATACGTATAATGGTTGTTATAGCGAGAGACAGCTGAAGGATGACCTGAAGCTGGACGAGAGGGAGCCTTCGGACGGGGAGGAGGAGCGCGGGGAGGGAGCCCTGTGGGACCCAGCGGGGGCCGGGGACAATGCCTCGCTCGAGCTGTTCTTCGCCAGCGTGTGCCACAGCACCAAGCGACTGCCGCGCCGGCTACAGGCCTCCGTCAAGCGCCAGGTCCTCGACGTGCTGCTCAGGGTTGAGGAGGAGTGGGATTGCGACCAGGCCGACTCCAAGGCGGAGCTCAGCAAGGACTTCGAGTGATCGGTCACGACTCACGTCCACTGTTCACTCGGTGTCTGAACATTACTCACCACTTGAGACTTATTAGTTCATAAATAGTTAATAATTGTTTGAGTTAAGTTATAATTAGAAGAGTCGTGACTTGAAGAATATTTAGAAATTATTACGACAGGAAGTTGGGTGCAAAAGTTTAAAATGACATTACGAAGACATTTATTTTATTATACTTAGTTAATTGTGCACAGACTGTACCGGTGTATCTACTTATATAATGTTCTTACTTACTTCTTTCTGTAAATTGTTTGTAACGACAGATGACACTAGTGATTACATTCTAATGACAATGTCGCAGCCAACTGGTTAAATCAGCCATTTAATTGACTGCCTAGCCGTTTAACTAAATGGCGGCGTTCTACTAACTGCCTGAGCGACAGCGATATTCGCCATCCAATTAAATGGCTAGGCAACTAACTTGAATCGACAACGTTTAACCACTTACCTAGCCTAATCATTAAAATGTTATTAAATTAATGTAAATGTGTATCTTAATAAATATATTCGTACCCAAAATAGTAGATTTATCACTAAAATCATAGATCTGTCACCAAACGATGTTTTGGGAGGATTCGAAATGGATTAATGGAAATGGGCCTCAGTCTTCGTGGTTATTTTTTTTTGTTTGCTTGTACGGCAAATCGGACGTGGATTGGTTATGTTAGAAGGCTAGGGTTACTAGGGTAAACACTCTTCACTCTGTTTAATGAATTACTAAAGCATTAGCCAGCCAGTTCATTAAATGTTGCATTTAACGATCCGGCTGAATTTCATTTAGGCCGTTAGTTGAAGGCCGCCGTTTAGTTAAATGGCTAGGCAGTCAATTGTATGGCTGATTTATATTAATTGCCAGATCTATCTACAGACTACGTTGGCTACTCACATATGGTAAAGCAGGTGTTTGTTTACTGCCAATTAGATAGAATACAATAAATTTCAATTTCATGATAAAAATGTGTTGTCAAATGTTGATTGGAGGCTATGAAACTACATTTACCATTAATATTAAGTGTCACAGCTGCACAGTGGCGAAGCGGCAGCCTGTGTAATACGGCAGTGGACTTCGGATTGCTTCGGAGTTAGGTGTTTTTCTATGAATAATAATATTATGTAAGTACCTATGTAGGTAATTAGAAATATATGTAATTATGTATATTTATTAGTTGTCTAGATCCCATTCCATAAAAAACTTTTATAACATATTTGCTCGTAAAGGGTCTCTTATTTCACCAATTTCAGTGTTGTAATGTATCTCACACTTACACTTACGCACTAGTGCGGTAATGTAAAGTAAATTGCACGGCTTCTCATGCTCACATACTTAATAATCAAGGGGCTCCGTACGTAACGAACGATACCTATTTTTTTAAATTATAGCAAAGAGTTTTTATATCAGAAAAGTGGTCAACATTTTATGAATAAAATTAACTGTGGGAGATAAAATAATTATGATTATATATAAAATAAACATTTAATTCTTTAACTTAATTAATTTAGACCATAAATTACAACCATTTATCTGTAATAAAACACAAAAATATTAATTTACTTTATTAGTAATACTGGTTGTTTTTGTGTTTTTGCCTTAAAAAAAAGCGCTGATGCGCGCGTATCGATAATTTGTGATAAGTAAAAATTATTCCGCGCGCTTTTTCTTTTCGCTGTACATATTTGTTTTTTTCTAAGAAAGTCTGAATTTTATTTATTTCCTCGCAAATATGTTATGAAACGTCGTATGACATTCGTGCGGTTTGATAATTACAGCCTCTGCTTTCTTGTAGCAATATCGCCTCGGCTGTAATTATCAACTTACCGCACTTATATCATAATGTACTGTTATAATTTTAGCTACTTTGGGCCAGATGGCGTTGATTAAGTAATTAGGTACCTACACAAAAATATTTTTTTAAAAAGTCTTAGTACATACACGTGTCCTGTAGCGAGTAGATACGTGGCTTTATTTTTGTTATAATTATTAATTTTATTTATTATTAACTTGAATTATTAATTATGATTTGAGTGTACAGAATATAAGGCTGTAAGATGACCTTCTTAAAAATGTAATCATGTAGGTAATGGTGTTAATATTTAACATCAAACAATATGTTACTTACAATAAAGTTGCAGAATGATTTGCAGGCTTTTTACTTATTAATTACTAGCTCGCACCCGCGGCTTCGCCCACGTGCTAATTATAATAAAGTAGCATAAACAGGTAATATGTAACTACTAACTAAATAATTTACATACCTAATAAAAAAATCCTTGCATGTTAACAATTATTGGAAAAAATGCTTATTTATTTATTTAGCTTATACGATAATTATAATCGTCAATCGTCAAACGGAAAAATCTCTAAAAACGTATCTCTGTTCAAATCAGCCGATTTCAATAATCTATCATTATTGTAATCGGCCGTAAATCAGTTAGTAGTTGTTTACGAGTAAGCGGATATACAGACAGAAAGATCACATAAACGTGCTTTGTAACTTATTTGAATGTATAATATTATAATATTCTACCATATTCACACAGCGCCATCTAGACCCAAATTAAACAATTACATTTGCTTGTGTTATGGATACTAATTAAATACAAGCTTTTTTTGTAAATACATACATATTATAGACTAGATGTCGCCCGCGGCTCCGCCCACGCGTATTTCGGTTCGCATAAAACAGTAGGAATAAGATATTTAACATTCACAGATATTTTACCACAGGCCTGTATTAAATCAGACCTCTAGCAGCACATTGGTTAAATTATGCGCGTACATGCCGTACATACATACAGACAGATAGGCAGACAGACAATATTTCTAAATATGTTGTTTTGGCTCCTGTTGCCCTAAAAAGACCCCCATATTATTTTTTCTTAAATATCTATAATGTACAGATTGTACAGACATCAGCCTGTTACATATATTAAGATAATTTCTAAATTTTATTACGTTTCATCCCCAATTTCACCCTTCCAAAGCCAAAAATATTGATGAGGGTTTTTTTATTTTGATAGTAGTATCCCAAAACAAATTTTCAAATCTATAAGTTAAAAAATAAAGAAGTTTCATACAATTGTTTTTATCCCTGTTACTCCCCTGGGGTTGAATTTTAAAAAAACCCTTTCTTAGTACACCTCTAGACAAACACACCCTCCAAATTTAAAGTCGCTACGACCAGCGGTTTAGGCTGTGCGTTGTCTGTCAGACAGTCAGTCTGGACAAAGCCTTTTATAATATTATGTATGGATGGATAAATTACACACAGACACAGAACAAACCCTCATGCTTATCACACAAAGATTTGTCCTGGGTGGGGATCGATCCCACGACCTCCGGCTTAGCAGTCAGGGTCACTAACCACTAGACCAACAGGCCCATCAAATGGAAAGGTTGACCAGTGACAGTGACCTTGGTGGGAGCTTGGTTGCCATCCGGCTACCTGGTTGGAATCTACCAAGGGCACCTCTATGTATGGCATCCAACCATATAGCAGGGCTTGCATGTTAATGTTCTGTTGTAGACTAAATACTTATCAGGCTCAGAACTAAGGATCGTTGTTCAGATTTAAGAAAATATTAAATAACTACGTACGGCGAACTTCGTACCACCTACTCAATTTATGATTTTAAAAAAGTATACCTACCTACCCTATCTACCTACCTACCTACCCTACCTACCTACCTACATAAAAACTAAAAAAAAAAAAAAAACGTAAAAACCATCCTTGAACTTCAACGAACAATTAAAAAAAATTGGCCAAATTGGTCCAGGCGTTGTTGAGTTATGCGCTTACCAACACATTTAGCGATTAATTTTTATAGTATAGACAGCTATTTCTTCATAACGTTTCCTGAAAATATTATACTAATAGATATAATATAGGTAAGTATAATTTTATATAGATAAAGTTGGTGAACACATAACATACTGAGTAAGTAGGTACAACAGCTACTTGTTAAGCAGCCACAGCTTCCGCTTCTTCCATTTCTTTTGGCTGTGGTGTCGGCGCCGGACTGGTCGGATCATGCTCCTCGAATATAGAGTCACCCATGACGAGGTAGTCGACCACGTGGTGGATGTCCAGGTTCCTTGCCAGCATCTGCTGGTACAGGCTCGCGTGCAGAGCTATGGACAACTTGGGGCCGTGAGTGCCGACGCGCGCGACCTTTGCCATAATATCGTCCTTCCACAAGTCCAGCCCGCACATGACGTTGCCGTGACGTAGTCTCACGTCACCACCATACTTGCGCACCAGAGGCTCCAGCTCTTTCATTGTACTCTCAATGTTGTGTATGAAGTTCCTCATCAGTTTGGTGATTACCGACACCGGAGCGGTTAGCTCCGTGTCGTTGACGACGGGCAGCCCTAATACTACGTAAATCGATTGTATTTGTCGACGGACATCGCTGTCAGGAGCTGACTTAGACTGCTCCTTAATCTGACTCACGAGCTGTAGATAGGAGGAGTTATCCTCGCGTGTCATCACGCGCCGCTTCGCTAGTTGCTGCAGTAGGCGCTTGTCCGGTCCTACAAATTCTTTGTCATTGTATGTTATGAAGGCTTCTTTGACAGCCACAGCCAAACTTACGTCTGCAAACAATACAAAAGTACATACATCACTTGAACACTGTTATTTGGATCACTGAGACCAGTTATTTGGAGTTTGTGGTTAGGATAATGTACTTACATAAGAGTAGTGTTAATTCAAACATTATTTTTCTAATAAGTACAAGCATCTGAAATATGTCTCTAATTAATTAGGTACGCGTTACGTTATTCGGAAAACGGTTGAACGAGATTTACGATTACTAAACAGAACTTTAATTATACAAATGATGCTGATAACAAAGAGGAGGTGCATTTTGTACCTACACATTATGTTTACGTGTCGTTCATAGTAACATATAATATGTTCAGATGTTATCAATTTATATGACACTAGCTGTATCCGCCACTTTGTTCAACAGCTATTTCATAGTTACTTTTTTGTTCCTTCACGGAACCCTGATATTTGACTGGCCTGTTGGTCTAGTGGTTAGTGACCCTGACTGCTAAACCGGAGGTCGTGGGTTCGATCCCCACCCAGGACAAATCTTTGTGTGATGAGCATAAAGGTTTGTTCTGTGTCTGGTTGTAATTTATCTATAATATGTATGTATTTACAAAAAAAAATGTATTTAAGTATATATTCAGTTGTTTAGTACCCATAACACAAGCAAATATAATTGCTTACTTTGGGACTAGATGGCGCTGTGTAAATGTGGTAGAATATTATTATTATTATTATTTTTCCAAAATCAAAATAGAGTTAGTCACTCCTTGTAACATTAGCTATCCGCCATAAAAACAAATCTTTGTAAGTAAGTAGGTAGTGAAGGAGCCGGTCCCGGTAGCTCCGCACTCCTCCGGTAGACCTCCGACGCCGACGTCCGTATGACAAGCTCTCTAAATAACACCATTCATGGTTCACATCACGTACCAAAAATTAAAAATAAATCTCTTCGCTCGCATTCACTGAGTTCGCAACGAGGGGGGAAGGGCTGCAGGGTGGGGAGTGTAAGGGAGTCGCTCGCCCCCTCCCCGCACCTCTTGCCCCGCAGGTGGCATCGATCGCCCGCCGCCCAGCAACAACTAGCAAGCTAGTGAGCTCTATTCTCGTTCCATTACATACTTTAGTGAATGTATCATTGCTGATAAACAACTAAGTACTTATATTTAAATAAACGAGCAGATAGCAAACAGTCTAATTTATTCGAATATCATTTCTACAAATGCCCGTTCTTTATTATTCTTGTAAACAATACAAATGTATGATGAATGTATGACGGGTAGGTCAGTCAGTCACTCAGTGTTATTCATCATCATCACATCAGCCCAACGACGTCCATTGTTGAGCATAGGCCTCACCTAATTTCCGCCACAGCGAGCGGTTTTGTGTGTTTTACCACCAACCATTACAATATTATAAGTATGAGTAGTCACTTACTGAACAAATAAGAAGAGTCGTAACCATATCACGAGTATCACAGCACACCCACCTCGATGGTAAGTGGTTACCGACGCCCAAGGTCATGGCGGTTTTCTTTCAGCATTGGCATTCTTTTAGCAATTAAACACGACCAAGCAGCTGCCTTTGCAAAAGGACCAAGAAAATAGCGAAGAAAAGGAAAACGAAGGAGGGCTTCACACTCACTAATAGACTGTAATTTTCTTAGAGTCAGCATTTATGTGAATTTGCCAAATCATTCAAATGATACACCTCTCTCTATAACGACAGAATAAGTAATTGATAACCAAACCTACTGCTCTCTAGGTACGCAAGTTTATCGTGACGTCACTAAACGGTTAAACTTACCAACAAAAACTAATTTCCATCAAAGCTCATGTGATATTCTGTAAGCTCTCATAATCATCGCGGGGTGGCGGCGGGCGCCACTGTGTGGGGTGGTGGGACCAGCGGCGCGGGGCGCGGGGCGGCGGAGGGCGCGAGGAGTGAGGGGGGCGAGGCCTGCAACTGTAGGTACGTTGTTATAAATAGTCGTCCTCAGTCACTGCCAAGGTCGGCGCGGGTCGATACCAGCGCCTTCACCGCAACACAGCTGTGCACTCTACACTGTACACCGCACGGAGACAGCTCGCCACATTACTGCTATACCTAATCTTGCAGAAGTATCTTGTGACAGATTCTTCTGCAAGGTCCACTTCTTGTTTGAAATAAAAGATGAAGATATTTTGAAACTACTGGTTACGGTACACGTTATTATCAATTTTAAAGAGTATATTTAGCTTCTATAAGAAGCCATCAACCAACAACACTATATAATTATTTAAAATTTCATTTCTTTTTATCTAAAAATCCCGTACCTAGGAAGCAAATAAAACAACAAATAATATTCTTATATGGTTTATTCAGCGTACCTAAATGGTTGCCAAAAATCGCAGACGATACTAGCGATAACGAACGGGTGGTGAAAAGGAAACGGAATATAGCTTTAAATAGCTTTTGTTATAGAAACGACCAAATAGTACAACGCGAAACTAATTCCTCAGTTTTTAAAATTACGGATCATATCCGATAACGTCCTCAATTGAGAATCGAATTTAATGAAATAGTCGTCTGAAAGATCAAACAACAACAATAATTAGGTGTCTATATCACGTAGTCGTGACATGAAGCTTAGGGTTGGTGCAGAACCACAACAGATTATATAACTATAGTATTATTATAGGTTGCACAAATAAACAGTTAAAAGTGTATACTTCTCAAACAAAAGCTTATATTTAAATAGTTGAGTGTCTAAAGTGCCCTTGCTTGCTACTAGCTGAATTCTTGTTCATCAACAATTCGAATAAACCATTTCAGACTAAGGTATACTGTGTTATGTTATGAACATTGTTGAAGGAATTACAAGAAGGAAACGAAACAGCTGATTGTTGTGAAGAGACCTGTCGTGGGACTAGTCTACCAACAACTCCGCACGCACTGCGCATGCCATCATATCGACCACCATTTATTCCACAATTTAAAAACAACCTTAATATAAGTGAGCTTAGTACTTTTTTGCATGAAAATACTGTCTGTAATCCTTAACCTGACCAAATCGATCTGAACCTTGGACGTCAGGAAAATAACACTTACGTGTAGAGACAAAAGAACGATGTAAACTGAACGGAAGTATTTGTATTAATATACCGAACTAATTATGAAACTATAACTACTTTAAGTACTTGTACTTGGTGAAATAGTTTTACTTTCGTATTAGGAAGTGTAATTTATTGAAACTTATTATTATGATATAGAAGAATAACAATTACCAATAATGACTGATGCGCAAGCATAAAATAAGTTGTAACTAAAGCGGTAAGGACGAGTTGTTGTTGTATGTTGATGACATTTGGAACATATGTGTCTTGTGTGGGCCGCTAGTCGCTACTTAGTACGAGTATAGTAGTTAAATAATAAAAATAAAGTCGGCTCGGGATGAGTGGTGGAGGATAGAGGAAGGAGTAGTGAGAGGAGGATTAATGGTTTGCTGTACAATTTATGATAACAAATGATTACCAACAACTATTACTTATATCATAATTAAATTGTATGCGCGGAGGAAACGGGGTGCCCGGGGCCCGGGGAGGTAACATTTGGAAATGTACTCACAGTATACATTATGTCGTGAAGTAACATCATTTTTCAACGTGTGACCGAATAGTAAACGGTCTCCACTACCCATGGACAGCAAGACAAAGGGATCACAAATTAGTAACAGGCTTTTCAAAAATAAGGATAGATGCGATTGACCTTCAAGAAACGATACTCGTTTGCGTAAGCCGAACTAAGAAGCGGAAACAGATATAAATGAGTGTCTAAAATACAAACAAATTCAAATATAATTATAACTGTATACTAGTGTGAGTACAGAGAGAGATGGCCGTGAACTTGTCACTTGTCAGTCGCTGTTGTCAGCGGTGTCAGTAGTCACGAGCGGTGACGTCAGCGCCGCACCGCGCGCTACCGCACCACACAGCCACAGAAAAGAGAGAATTTTTTATATATTCTGGTCAAGACAGACACAGCAGTAGTAAGTCTTCTTTTAGTAGTAACATACTGGCGGTAGAGAAATACAGTGCCTCTTTCTTACTGCGTGTAATACTATCTAAAATTCTGGATTGTCCCGTTATAACTACATTTAGAAGAATATTGTGACGCAAAGACTGCAAGTTACAAGTGGGTATATATTGTAAAGTTTCATAGTTGAGTTATGAAGACGAATGGTCGCAGGCGTGGGCAAGTTTCCGTCGAACTATTATGCAAATCTGCCGCCATACACTAGTCTCAAAATTAGACCGAGCAGATTAGATAGGGCTGCGGAGACTTTGATCATTACAGGCAATAGTGAAGGTGCAAGTGACGAGACAAGCCGAAACCCTTTCTAAATTAAAGGGAACTTTATTTTAGACATCAAAGCGCCCGATGACGAGCGTGAGCCGCATGTAGCCCTGACACCTCGGTGACGTCACGCTCCACAACAATCATTACCGATATATTTAGTGGTCCCTTCGTGAGCCGCGCGTGGATCATCGCCAGCGCCGCACTGTCTGCCGTCTCATGTATGAGGCGAGAAGCTCTTTCTTTATCAATATCTAGATGGAGATTACTTTTGCTATCGTCGCTCAACTAGGTACATACTAAACTAAATATTGCCATTTGTGATCTTAAAACTAAATAACTTATCGGCATTTTGTAATAGACTAAATACCTACAGTAAAATATGTATCTTTGTTATAACAAGTTAACTATCGTATAAGGCTGTGGGGTGGATCGTATAAACCTCTGGCAAATACCCTTTAGGCAAGATAAATCGAGCCTCTCTCGGTTTAGAGCTTAAAGGAACATTAATGGGGTAATGAAACGAACAAATCTGTACCTACACTTTGGATACTATTATCTTATTGAGTACTACCTTAAGCCTGCGGTTTCACCCGCATGGTAACAAGCCAAATCTTCTCCAAGTCTTAGACTATCTCCATGTGAAATTTCAGTAAGATCAGTTGAATGTGAAATGTGTGCACTACTAAGGCGTGAGAACAACAAATAAAGAGACAATTTCAACAAAAAGAAATTCAACAAAAAAACTGTTACGTTTGGTTGTGTTTTGTTGGTGAAAATACAACTAGGCTGCTGCCTACCCAGAGAAAAGGGAAAATAGGGGGAAAAGGGAAGTTGGACGAAACGGAAAATAGGGTGGAAAAGGACAAATTAAATATGGAATAGGAAAAAAGGAAAACGATTAAGAAACGACGAACGAACGATCCCATGAACAAAAGATTTTTTTATGCTGGCAGAATTTAACTAGATATTCATTTTATTAGTTTTACTATGCTACTCAATTTGTAACTCACAAAAGATCGTAACTATGTATTTATGTAAAAAACAAAATCAAAATTGGTTCATCGTTCGGGAGCTACTCTACGATGCCACAGACAGATACACACACACACACAGACACGTCAATCTTATAAAACCCCGTCGTTTTTGCGTCGGAGATTAAAAAGAGTGGTGAGTTTTTTGCCAGCAGCTCTTCTCATAGCTCCAACCCGTCAGCGAACTAATCGTAGGAAAATTTGCTGACACTACCTTTCTTACATTCTTAACTTGTTACTTTCATAAGAGTTACTGTGTAATCTACATGAATAAACGAGATTTCATTTCAATTCAGTGATTTCATTTCATTTCAATAACTGTGACGGCTCAGCTCGGCGTTGGTTCTGTCACATTAAAATAGTTCCAATATCAGCTCCACAGTTCACACATGTAGTGTGTCTAGTCTAGCGCGTGTGCGGTGTTGCTACCAGCTGACAGCTCATAGTGATTGGAGCTGTGCCTAGAGCGAGCTCCGCGCCGCTCCGTCTGTGCACCTCACCCCACTAACCAATTGCTAATTTAAACTTTACTGTCCTGGTATAAGGAGTATTTTCTGTCTGCACAAGAGCATCGCGTGCGTCCAAGCCATAAATAAAATATGACGCAAGCGACGATTTAAGGATGCCACATTATACAATATTTCAGCATAATTGTTGGACGAGCAATTTGTCTAAAAGCATCGTTCGTACAGCGGAGTTGTGTCGCGTCGCGTCGCATCGCGTCACTGTTGCCAACCAAGTGTCCCACAACTTTGTTGGCACGGCGCGCCGCATTGTTGTAATGTATTCTACTCTATTCTACATCATTTATGGCTCTAACATTGGCTTTTGAACTGAGCTCTTCCTTTTGTTTTTTATACATATTGAGTGCAGCGTTGTCAAGTACCCCTCTACGTGGACAAGACAAAGGCCTACAGAACAGCAGGTACCTAATGCTATGTACCTTATGATTGTTAATTTTCACATTAACAATCACGTGTCATGTCTAACTATGTTGGGTAGGTAACAGTCATAGTGAGAGGGCGCGGGTTCTACGAAACATGTTCTGTTCACTGATCACTATCTAATCTTGATGTCTAACTTGTAACCAAACTAAATAATAGTTTTATTAGCACACAATACAATCGTTTTTGTGAACACCATGATGTGAATGATCAAACCGACTGGAGTACATCAGAGCTTGACAGCGCTGATCGTTATAAGATATATCTACCTACGTGATTACAATAGACTATTTATTGTAAAAAATATAACATAATATTTTGAAGTCGAAACAAGTATACAAATGACTACCTACTCAAATTTAAAGAGAGTATATAACATGCTTTTGGTTGTAATTTCAAATATTAACCAACTACAATCACTCAGATTACAGTATTAAAGTCAGAAGAAGCACTTTGGTGTGTGCTGCAGGCTCAGTGTGTGTGTCTCCTCTGTACGACGTATTCTGTGGACAGTATTGCTCGTTCCATCTCGTCGAACTGTTGACATGGCCGCTGGATATAATCCAATAATTGACGACTAAAGCTAGTGCATACATATATATATCGTATAGATTCAATTGCAACTGTACTATGATCGTGTACTTTGCGGCAAAAAATCGTCATTAGGCTGTTATATGATAATGATGTTATATATGTCGGTACTATGGTTAAATCGTACAAGATAAATATAACATCTCTAACATATAAACTTGTTCACGTGTTTGTACAGGTGCGTGTGAAAGATATGTGCTCTCTCCGGCTTGTGTTCCTCCCCTCCATCCCTCCCCCATCTCCTCTCATTTGACAAGTGTTCCATAATTCACCCATTTATCTCATATACTTTAATTAGAGTAAAATAACTTACATAAGGCTAGTGCACACTGACGGACTGGAGCTAAGGAGGTGAAGGGCCTCGCCCTTGCACGCGCGTCACGGGCCCCGCCTGGGTAGTGAACCCACTTCACTCTTGCAGACAAAGTAGACAAGTTAACGCATCATTGGTTGTACTACCAGTATCAGGAAGTACTGGCTCACTTCTACAAAATCTCTTGAGAGAACACTTTACTACATAGTAAATAACATAATCATCGTCATTATCATAATTTCAACCCACAAACTGGGCACGGTGCTCCTTCAAAGATTGGAAAGGGAATGTAGCCTACTAAACCACGCTGGCCGGGCGGGTTGGTATTGGTATAGGGTTTGTTTCGAATTTTCCTTTTCTCGCAGTTCTCTTGTCTGCTTAACCCAGTTGTTACTGAAACAAATTGTCGGCTGGTCATTCCCTTAGTTCGCCACTTACAACACTCACGGGCAGAAATAAGGTAGTGACATTGTTGTTGTCAACTACTTCAGAGATACAAACCAGAAATGTTCATTGTTTCTTCTATATACCTACTTGAGCTGCTATCATCCTATGAGTTGTGAGAACCAATCATTACGACCAAGTACACAAACAAAATTCCAACTTGATCAGCTGAAAGTGCTACACTATCGCTCCTAACGCACCACAAACATCCACCAATCTAAATTGGTCGGATTAATTCATCCGACAACTTTCTGATACATCACCATAGTAAATTCTACCTTGTATAAACTGAATACGGTTGATATTAGTTCGGACGTGTTGTTGTAATATCTGGCAAGGGTAAATTTGACAGGGATGCCGGCAGTCGCGAAGTTAGTTCGCAACGTTAATTTGTGTTCCGTCGGTTAGTAACAGTTTGGTTCGCACAACTTGTTAATAACTTAAGTCTATAGCACAACACAGGCTTATGTGTGTGTACCTAGAGGATTGGCGAGAATCCCCCACCACACAACCTCCTATTATTTATTACGTTATAATATACAATTACAGCGATTCTTTTTCTAGTTCCTAAAACATTCTCTATCTGGATATTCTGATACCTCTTCCAAAGTCTATAGAGTTAAAAAGTGTGTAAAGCTGATGATACTTAATAGTTACCTAGTTATAATTTTATTTCATTGTTGCCTAGCTTAGTAACTATGCGAAAATACGTGTGAGAACAAGGAGAGCCAATGTCACACACACAGACACACAACAGGTCAAGGCACAAGGACTCGCGCACTAATTAAAATATACCAAAGTTACATTTTCATTTTATGCATCACATAATTTGTAATAACTAAAGGTCAAATAATTTTAATGAATTGCCTCTCAGTCTTGTACTAAAGGAGCGACCGAGCGAGGGTGAGGTTTAAGGCCAACATTATTAATTATAAGGTCACAATCTTGAACAAATGTTAGATATAGTTCTACTCTACGTACCTCCTTTTTATATGTAGTAAAAATTACTGTATTCTGATTAACTGATTAGCTAGACAGGGCGACAAAAAAAAAACAATCCAATAAATACAAGTTAAGGATTAGCCGCAGCCTGTTCATCGCGCTGGGGAGGTAGGTAGGTAGGTAGTAGTCTACCAAAGCCCTAACATTCGAAGCTGCGGAATGAGAGGCTAGATAAAAAGGTGCCTGTGGCCCTTTGTGCAGGTAAGCTAAGATTAGCCGCCGATATAAGTAAGCCCACTGATATTGCACGATGTGCCGCCGCTGGACTATGTGAGTAGGTAAAGTACCAAGCGTCCTCGAAATTGTCTCCCAAATATCTTATTTATTATTGAGTGTGTTCTGGTTCGTAAAAATATTAGAATATATTAGATAGCATTAGAATTTTAATAATAATTAATTTAATTATTAAATAATAGCCCGCTTCGGGCTGATTGCTCGTCAGACATCTTCGACAATAAAATAACAATTAATATTTAGATAAAATCAGGTCCTCAACATTCTATCGCATCTGTGTTTGTGTCCGGAATTCCGGATCAGTCGTCACATCATCAACAACAACTCATAGGTACCTACTACTGATACTTGATAACTGGTATTTTCTTACAAGAATTTTCGCTGTTCTTCTTATATTATATTTTCGGGTGTAAAGCCTTTGGTGAAAAGTTATTTCAACGATGTCTAAATTTCCATCCACAAGTAGTGTGCTGTCCATAATATTCAAGCGACCACTTTCCTTTCGTTCAAGCTTTTGCCTTCTAAGTGTATCATCAAGAACAAGCAGAACGTGGCGGCGGCGGCGGCGCGGCTTAGATTGTGTGATCTCTCATATAAATACATACATAAGACAAATTCGTGCGTTTGTAAGTAATGTAACGATCAAATCGCAGTATGGTGATGTAATGTAATACTCCCCTCGCACTTGTAGTACAGCTCGCTTGCTCGCTCCGTACTCCGCACCGAACGACCTTCCCCTGAGGTCTTCCCGAATGCCTCTTTTATGAGCTTTGGAAGGTCCGAGCCGACGACTTAAAGCTTTTAAGGGACCCCATTTTTCCTATGCTCACCTGTTGTTTGTTTTTTTCGCACAAATACTTGAAGACTTATTTCGGCTTGAATGTCAATTTACTTTATGTTCGGTTACATCGCCCCATGACTATCCGCCGCGTTGCTCGCTTGTTTCTAGTTTACGAGGACGCGACGCACCAATACCTATATGTTAGGTACTCATACGAGGGATCTATTGCAGACAGCTCTATCATCCGCTTAGCATCGCCATGGATCAGTTATACAGAAGAGCAGTTATTCACGAGTGAGGCACCCTCTGATGGCCCGATGCACCCTGCTGCATCATCATTATATCAGCCCAACGACGTCCACTGTTGAACATAGACCTCACCTAATTTAACCTCCTCTTATTGTTATTAAGCTCAATTACTAAAAATCTCGCCCTGTATAAGTTGACATCATTGTTTGAAATATAATTTTTGTTAAATTGTGCTGAAATACATCAGTTAGAACAAAAGATAATTTCCTGTGTTCGTTTATCTCATAATTAGTAGACGTGTTTCTAATTATTCATAGTTGTCAACAGAGTGTGGCCATCTCCAGGATTAGATCTGGTGCGTCATTCGCGACAGCCCCCTCCTTTCCTCCTTCCCTCCCCTCCTCCTTGTGGTAGTTGGCAGTCATGTTGCGCGCGAGTGTAGTGTCGGTGTAGATGGCAGCACGTGGCGTCGTGTGGTCACGGACCACGTGTGCGCAGACCACAGCAGACGATGCGTCGCAGGCACACTAATCACTTTAGTATATTACGTAATGGCTGACCCGGCGAACTTCCGCCATATTTGTACTTTCGTAAATATTTTCGAAAAACCTGAAAGACGTGTTTTTGACGTCACTTTACACAAAATCTTTCGATTACAATACGCCCATGAATGGTAATCGAATATAATAATAATCTATACATACCAAAGACAATATAACCACTAAGTTTTAATCCATACCAGGCATGTTGTGGATGCATATTTTTTATCCGCGGATGCAGATATGAAGGCGGATATTTGCAGGCTCCTATGGTTGTGGATACGGATGCAGATCTTAACATATTGTTTAACTTCCGCTCGCGCTTACAATTTCATAGAAAACTGTTTTGTCAGGACAAATTGAGTTTGAGCTTTTAAGCTTAGAAGTGGTGTTGAGATACTCGTAGTTTTTGAGTGTTGTGCATTCAAGCAGACAGATAGACAACTGTTTATAATTTTATGTATTGAATGAGTCTATAGGTGGAGATATAAAATAAAAAGACATGCTATATCTGCATTCGTATGAAAATATGCATTTATTATTGCGAATGCGGATACGGATGCGAATATTCGCAACAACCCTGCTCCATACTGTCAATATTTTTAATGTTATTTTTTATCCTGTTAATTTCCGAATTATTGACCTTCAATTTCTAATATCGGAACTACATGCATGTAAAACCTATTTTATATATATACAGACAACATAATCACGTTATGAAACATTCAATATTAGATGTATAATATGTAGGTACGTGTGACAAAAAAAAGTAACTACATTTATAATTTTAGTATTTTAATGTGTACTATGTCAATCTGTAATACATGTTCAAGGTAGTTGAATATAGCTTGTTGTTTTTGTTATTTTGCATCTTGATCATTGATAAAACGAATCATTGTGTTTTTGTTTTATTTTAGGTAGGTACCTACGCGACTACGTAATCAAGTAAGTCTTGTAACAAAGTTTGACCTTTTTTGTTTGTTCTTGTCATGTCATAAGAACAAATCGGGTGTTTCCGTTAAATCTTGTTAGATCTTAACTAATTAATATGGACATTCTTAATTAGTTAGTAAAGTGAAATGTCTCCCTCACGAACCAAATAAATTCGTGACTGAGTATTACCAACAGAGATTATTGTGTCGTTCCTTTATATATTTTACAAGTTATTAGTATTCATTTGTCGTCCCAAATTAGCTGGTGGCAGGGAGCGCCGACGCCGAGCGGGAGGGCTGGCGGCGGAGCGGTGGCGACTTTTTCTCATATAAACTCGCATTATAAATGTTTGTGTGAGATCTGGGTTAATACGCTCATCGGGAAGCGCCCTGTTGTGCATTAGAAATGTTATAAATTAATCAGAGTTTCCTGCTCCGCCAATAGTTGCGTTTTCCTGTTGCGTAACATGGCGTGCCACCAAGACGAATGTTGCGCCGCTAATGGTACATGTTCAGGAAATTAACGTCATTGATTCATTGTGAGGACTAACAAATGTCTCCCATTAATTAATATACAAACTTTTGTAAAGTCAACTCAACTGTACGATTAGTAAATTAAGCGAAGAAATAAATCTTGGCTTTTTGTTAATGGACTTTCTTCTATGTGATGGAAATTGAGGAAAACATCGAAACCCCCCCCTCCCCCCATCTCCGGCCCACGGGGCGCGCGTAATGTGACCGGAGAGAATAAATCAGCCGCGCGTAGCACTCGCGCCTCCTCTCTCTCATTTGAGTTTTTCATTTCAACAGCTGCTATTTTATCTCATCTTCAAGAAAATGCATTAGTTTTCGTATCCAATCGAACACCGAATGTGGAATCGTTCCACAAACATGCTCTACGTTATATATGCACGATAAGTTTGTGCATCCATTAGCTAGGCACGGCCCCGGGGTCCCGAGCAGGCACGGCCCCGGGGCCGCGTGTAATCATGACCAGCAAGATGGCTCTCCGCGTAATTAGTATGCTGCCCACACGCGACTCTGTGACTTTAGTTATCCGACCGCGACGATAATCTAGTCGCTTCATACTTAGAGCACCTGAGTACAGAAGGGCCTAATTCATGAAAACTTATATAAAATATTTCCTTATGTATTCAATAGTCTTCTTTTAATATTAAATTATCGTCTTTAACAATGCAGTTCCTAAGATAGATAGGTAGGAGTACAGACCAATTATGACGTGAATAGAATTATTTTAGAAGACGAGATCAATCCGTGTCGAGGCGAACAACAGTCATAGAGTAGTACCTAGTGCTCACGCCGCGGCGCCTCGGTCGTCAGTATGTCTGTGCGATCTGTGTCAGTAACGAGCCCACATTACGTTTTATCAATTCCCAGATAGTGTTTAAAGCAGACCATAAAACGCAATCAGAGAGCGATAGTGCGCTCGTAAAGCGCTGGGCTGGCGCATGGCGGCGGCGCACCGCGCACCGCTCGACACAAGCGCTGGTTTTCGGTACTCAATTGAATTATCGCTGGACACCTCGTGATTTATAGCCTTATAGGTCGTAAATCTGAAGGTCATGCTGTGAGCTGACACACTCCTACCTGCTACACAGATTTATTCTTTAGATACGGATATCGAACGGTCCACCCCGTTGGATGTGTCTACGACTTTTTAAATTGTTTCATTTAGATAGAATATTAGGACTTGCCTACTTGGATGAGCTAGCCATATGGGAATATGATCTAAGTTTCTAAGTAGACATTCCCAGTTATACTTCTGAGTGATGACTTGCTGAGTGAACAATAGTGCAAGTAAACGAAC
This sequence comes from Laspeyria flexula, assembly GCA_905147015.1. Lineage (NCBI taxonomy): Eukaryota > Metazoa > Arthropoda > Insecta > Lepidoptera > Erebidae > Laspeyria > Laspeyria flexula. Next base: position 151,843 of record LR989964.1, on the reverse strand, counting down.
CTACTCATTAAAAAAAAGGTTTCACATCCATACCTTCAAAACTCTGAATGATGCCAAGGTTCATGTATTTTTAGTAGATACTAACGGTACTCCTCGTAAACATTTAACAGGAGTGATGACTGATCGTCACAGCGTACCGACCAGCACCAATGTAGGCTTCACTTTGTAAAATTTATAATTATGTATAGTCGACCATATATTTGCTTTACCACTTTTAACAAAAATTTCCATGAAAATTTAAAGTCAATAAGACTCAATACTCAATCATTTATTGCTTCCATAATGTACAAATAGGTGGTAGGTATGTATAATGTAGGTTACAATTATGGACCCTGTCGGGCACAGCATATTTTATTAGGTGAGAGGAAGTGAAATAGATTTAAAAATAGCAATTTGCTTATTATTATTGCATCTATTTATAATTATATTTATAATAAAATTACTTATGTATCTAGATATAAATACTATTTAGATATATAACGTAACTCATTATTAATGTTGACGTGGCGCACTGATGACAACTGACACTGTACTGACTGACGTCACTTGCAAGTAAAAATTAAAACATTGTTTTGTGATATGCAAACGACATTTACTCTAAGGGTGGTAAAGCAAATATGTGGTCGACTATACATAATTATAATAAATTTCACAAAGTGAAACCTACATTGGTACTAGTTGGAATCGAACTGGGACCACATAATTTGCATGTCGGTCGCTTATCCATTCAGCCATCATCGCACTTTGTGTTCGTCAACCTGTTAATTGATTCGGGACATCGTCTGTAATCACCGGCCTCGCTCCTCGCCCCCTAACACTTAGAACATGTAAAACTGAATTAGTTATATTGTCTGGTCTACGGAAAGAAAAGAAAATTGTCTTATTCACCTTGATCTTGTGTGTTAATCTATGGTAAATTCCAGGTTTGAAGAAAAAACATAAGTAAACATACACTAAAAATAAAGCTCAAAGGAAGTTTCCTAGCGACTAACGAGTGAGTGAGTAGTCACCTCAGCCATCTCAGTACAAAGTCATATCGATGACGCGCGAGTGTGCGGCGCGGTGTTGCTTGTTGCTAGCTACAGTAGGTACCTCGTGTCTGCGGTTGTGTTGGTTCCACAGAAACTGGGGATTTTCCACGTCCCACACACGAGCGTGTCTGCGTCGAGCGTCGAGTGTCGGTACTCACTACAAATATAACTAACTCCACTTGTTAATATGATAACAATCATTATATTCTTCCAAACATTATATTACTGTTCTGGCAACTATGTACATAATTAGTGTAATTACTACATTACATCATCAATTACTTTAGTACCTTCGTTATGTTATATTTTATATTACGTTTGTACAATCGCCGCGTTCAACTTGTTAAATTACTCTTTCATCTTAGTACTTGTACTAACTGATTTAACTCCCCTAGTCCGCTATCCACTAGATTTAAAAGATACCTTCCCTGATGTGATTTTTGTTGAGCTGTGGTGTTAGTGCAGTCTCAGCTAATTTTCTCTGAAACAGTTTGACGCAAACTATTGTTTTGCCAAATAAATTTGGCATAGTAATGGATTTTACTAATTGTAACTAAAATTGTAATATCGGTGTGATGGCTGTTACTGAAAGTAACAGAATCCGTCTGTCGCTCGTCACTCGTCACAGTCGTCGCACGTCACCCACAGTGACACAGTGGCACACGCTCCGTGGCACTTCGCCCATCAGACACCTTCACCTTATAGTTATAACTTGTCTAGTCAAAACTATTATATCATCAACTTCTTTCATTAAAGCTCTTCTTGCTCTTTTAAATTAAAATATGTAGACAAGTAGTCAACTCGATTCAATCTCTTGGACACCTTCCCTCACGAGTCTCATAGTCATTTTATATAATGTGTAGTTTGTATAATTATGTATGTAGTAGTAAAAGTATGAACACTCATTTCAGAAGAGCCTTGTGCAACATGCGTCGTTTATCCCCTTCGTTTATCGTGACAGCCTCACTACAATATTTTTTTCCATAACTTTAGGAAACATTATAATATCACAAGTGGTAAAAATATATCTAATTGCGGCAAAATCATTAGTTAACAGTAAATTATTAAAGTCGATACAGGGGCGCGGCGCGGCGGCAGCTCGGCATGTTCGTCGCGGTGTGCGACTGTACGTAGTGTACCGAGTGTACCGACCAGTGCTGAACTGAACCTGCCAAGTTGCCAACTATCTGAGAGACACTGCACGTAGCTGCTGCAAGGTTCAGTAGCATTTAAATACAAACACAATAAAAAAAGTGGAAACAGTTTTCGTCTTACACCTCGGTTAAAACACGATCATATTAATTGTATACAATAGAGTCAATATTGACAGTCGGTTGAAGGAATTTTCTAAGAAACTTGTAAGCAGATGAGGCAGTAATCATACAACGTAGTGGTTAGTTAGTTCACGTCAGAAGGTGGCCGCGGGATGGCGAGTGCCAAGCGTGCCTCGCTCGCCGCTAGTGAGGCGAGGCGAGACGCTGATATAAACCAAACATCGACCCGATTAGCTGCACTCTGTAGGTCACCTCGTCTCTACACTATCTATTTTTGGTTTTATTAACAACTACAATGTTATAAGTATTAAATATGTAACGGTCATTGTAAAAGTAGGTTCCTACATCATATGCGGTATATACCTACGAATGAAGAAGCTCTCGGTCTATAATGTAAGATCTATGGAACAAGGTGGAGCACCAAGCCGCTGTCACTCACCGCACTCACCGCGCGCCGCGGACCTAGTGTGGGCGGCAGGAGTAGGCCGGGCTGACGAAGTGTGGCTTTCATATAGCACGAGGTAAATATCTGATACATGAGACGCTGCGCAGTTACACAAGAGAGCGCGTCCATCAGTCCCCTGGTTATGTCCGGTCACCTGACAAATGTCCGTAATACAAAAACGCGCGTGTGCAATCTGTCGAGATAGATTCGTTCTGCCCTCGTGTAGTATGTATAGTGCACCGCCATGATGGATGCGTGGAGGAAATTGAGCGGCCACCGGAAATGGCCGCCATCTCCGACATCGTTCATTTCTGTAACGCGCCGCCGGCTGATCATTCATTTTTATTCATCGCCCGTTTGCGCCGATCAGTTTCGATTTGTGCAATCGTTTCGTGTTCGGACGAGCGTCCTCTCTCATTATTCCGCTTACTGCTTACACTGCTTACCCACCTCACTCATCTTATTTATATAGGTACCTATAGTTTTGAGCTATGCGCACCACGCGTTGGGACTATTTGATAGAACAATAATTATGAAACAAAATGGTTCTTTGTAACAGTTTGAAATCATCATCATCATCATCAACAACCCATTAAGTCCCACTGCTGGGACTTGCGATTATATTAGTCCAACTCACACTCATTTACATTACATGTTTACTGTACAAGTGTACAGTCGAGGCAAGGCATCAACATTAATGTCTCCGAGTTTAAAAGAAAAGCTGTCGTTATTGAGCGTCGGAAGCGTCAACGTTAAATGTTCGTCGATTTAAATAAAAAACGAGTAAATAACAAGCTCATTTGCACAATGTTCACGTGCACTTAAACACTGAGCGGAGCTGAGCGGAGCCGAGCGGAGCCGAGCGGAGCCGAGCGGAGCGACAGCGTACAGTGGACCACTCGTAAGGCGCGGTGTTCCCAGTCCCAGCGCCGCGGGGGTGCAACCGAACACTCTATTTATATATCATGTGTAACAACAGGAAATTAAATAGATGTTATCTCGTATTTATATTCTTTTGTAATAAATCTCCAAAAATGCTGTTTCCATAGCAGTTTCAGTGAGTGGCTGAGTGCCATCCTAGAATCGCCTAGCGAAGCTACATTACTTGAAACTTCTTTAAGCTATATAATATATACATATAATTATATGAGACCGACTAATAAACAAATGTTCTGCATAAACAATAAACATAACTGGTAATGCAAGTACCTACTTAGTTTATTTTTATGGTAAGTAAATATAATATGGTCTGTCGTCTTCACTAATCCTAAGAAATGAAGTAGCATATCGATAATTATAGCGACATCTAATGGTAATGGTACAAGTTACATTTGTGATTGTCACACTAATTTATGGTTTTTAATACATTCTAAAACCCTGATCTCCTTAACTTGGTGTTTCCGGCGCGAGTGCCGCGTGCGGCTTGGAGCGTCGTCACTGGGCGACACTCTCGTCTCGTTATAATTATTTTAAGCAGGACTTAACTGCGCTTACAGGTATTCACAATTATTTATGTGTCGTACTTCGCGTTCTACATTAATAATTCATATTATTATAAATACGGGACTATAATTTCATTTCATTTATTTATAACAAAATTACATTTATGTCGAATACATAACTATTACTAATAAAAATAAAATAAATATAACAATTAATAAAAAATCACAATATCTTATTTTAGTTAATACAATAAATTGAGAATTGATGTCAACAATGATGAATGTCAGTATAAAAAGAAAAAAAGGAACAATGTCAAAATAATTAAATAATTTCAGTATAAAAATAAAACATGAATATTCAAAAATAATAAAATCAATCAATAAATAATTCAATAGATGATAAGCTTGGCAGTCATCATTGTTTACAGAAAAATAAAAAAGAATGTCACAAATATTTATCTTGTATGCTATAGTAACATTTTTCCAGGAGTAGTGCACGGAGTTTATTTTTGAATTTATGCAAACTATATAATGTTTTAAGTTCTACTGGCAATTTATTGAAAAGAATTATAGACTGTACCCCTGAGCAATGCTTTACAATATTTAATTTATATTTAATAAGAGTAGGGAGATCCTTTCTCCGAGTTGCTTCTCTAATTTTTCCCTCATTCTGACTGGAAATGGCATCTACATGATTCAATTTGGTCGATCCTTACCATGGTTCTTATGGCCCTCTTTTGAATTATGAAAGCAGAATTTAAATTACACTTATAGCTATTACCCCAACACTTTATGCTATAACTAAGTTTAGATTCAATTAAAGCAAAATAAACGGGGCGAATCTGAGCAATGCGCAATGGTTAGTTCTCTCTAACACTTCTAATGGCGTAACACGCACTGCTAATTGAGTTGGTAATGGCTGTCAATTCATGCTTCCTGGTAAATAAATTATCAATTTGAATACCCAAAAATGTATAGTGGTCAACTAAACTAATTTGATTCCCCACAGACTGTACTCTTAAACTATCATTTTAGTCTAGTAATAGATTTAAATAACATGCATTTGGTGTTACTGGCAGCTTTAAATTATTCGTGGCATCATTCCTCAAAGATTCCTAGTAATTTGTTAGTAGCAATTTCTGAGTTAACAATATTATCCCTAGCGATCATAGCACTAGTATCATCAACGTATATCACAAGGTGTATATCAGGCATAATACTATTTACATACGCAGACAGGTCATTTATAAGAATAATGAAGAAGATAGGGCCAATTGAGCCTTGAGGAACTCCCCTATTTATAGTAGTAAGGCTAGATTTATAGGTCATTTCATAATTATCAACCACTGATTTAATCTCCACAAATTGTTTTCTATTGTTTAGGTATGAGCAAAATAATTTTAGAACAGTTGCCAACTGCCGTTTAACGTTGATGTGAAACAACTCTACCTAAAATAATCTTAACAAAACAAAATAAAGAGCTCTTAGGAGGAAGAGATGTGAACATGATGTATTATTAATGTTTCAGCCTATCGCAGTGCACATAGATGACATCTGCACGCTAGTTGGCATCATGCGCGTTTTCTCTCGTCATGTTGCAGTGATATATTACTATGAGTTAAACTTTCCTCTAAAGTCGATTATAAGTGAAACGGTTTTATAGAGTGTACTCGTATGTTAGCAGAAAAGAAGTCGTACCGAGGAAATGACACGGTATTATAGGATGGCAGCTACACGTCGCTCAGTGAGGCGGGCTGTCAACTTGTTTGGCGTCATTAATCATATTAGACGCAAATGATTCACTCGAAACTCAATCAAACTGAAGTTCGTCAAGTAGCGGCTCGTAGTGACGCCGCACGCTGGCGCTGGCTGGGAGTGCGGGTGACATGTTGACCGAGCGCTCGAGCGCCCCACACTGCGGGGCGCGCGCGGGGGACAGTGCGGGGCGCTCCACACTCGCTTGTCACCTGCCCATTGCACACCTCTACTCTGACGTCAGTGTTGTAGGTACCTGTTGTTTGTCCACAACTGTACTTGGAAACAAATCAATAATAACTGTATTTTCAAATGAAGTATCATTTGTGTATCTGAGCCGGGAGATCAGAAAGATACGAGTGCATTTAATAGGAAATTATCATGAGACCTAGGCCTAGACCTAGGCCTAGGCCTAGACCTCCTAGGTACCTATAAGGTTTAGCGATACCTACTTATGTTTGAATATTTTTCCCAAATTTTGGTTCTAACTTTTACTAATGTTTCATGAGAAGCCTACGATGGGAAGTGGCTAGAAGTAGCCCTATCAGTCTATTAAAAATGTTCCATGTAACAATAAGTACTTAACACATTTATTAGTTGTCTTGGTGTTAAGTTGACCTCTCGTCACAATGTCTGTGATCATGATCAAGCAGGAACAGTGCAGATGTAATGAAGTGAGCTGTGTGTCGGTGTTACTAGGCGGTGGCGGTGTCGTGAACTCGTGAGCTATCTATCTACTGCCTACACCGACTGTGTCGAGCTAGTACTAGCAGCAGTGCGTCTGTGTGGGTGAGGTCGATGCACCACTCTCTTGTATAACACCACTCACCACCACTCCATACATTGTGAACTTGCAACCTTACTTCTATAGATTAACCTCCTCAACTCGCTGTGCCCCTGGTACTTGTCTAACGAACATTACCTATAGCTAACTAGTACATAGTAAGGGGTCGATGAACTAATAATTTGGTACGCCCACACTCGTACACGTTACTAGGAACAAGTAACATAGTAAGTATAAATATTAGGTATAATGTTGTTAATTAGTAGATAGCTAGGTAGGTAGTATGTGAGCAAGTACAGCAGAGACAACAATGCTTGTTGTGCTCACATCAGCTGTTGCTGTTGCTAGGCGCGCCTTCACCTAGGGCCGCGTTCGTTCGATACTCGTCACGCCATCTCTTGACGATTCGATGAACTTTTGTCGGAGTTATTATCATAAAATGGAGTAACTTTCGCTTAGGTTTTGGCCAAAATAAAGTTGGGTTCTCCCAACTCTCCAACCTCGCTAACTAAGGAGGTAGAGTAAATAGGTAGGAAGCTACAGTGATATTTTATACGACAAGAAAGCAGTTTCAATCAATCAACGTATACCTACCTATAGGAAACAACGATTGGTAGGTAAATATCGCTCGTAATCGGGCACACAATAATTCAACAAGCCTGTGTACTCCACACACTGTACAGAGGTGCCACCAACACGCACATTGAGGACCTTCTTCACGTTACGCACCAAAAAAACCTTGTTTAAAACATTCAACAAATAATAAGAGCGAGGGGGTGCGCACTCGAGAAGCGGCAGGTCCCCGGGGAGGGGCGGAGGGGGACCCATCGTATCAGTGAACAAATCATCGTCAGCCAAGTTACCGAGACCCTGGCTTCAAGCGGTGCGCCATGCGCCAGGGATGTGCCGGTACCACGTGTACAGCTACGACTTGTGTAGTTAATTTAGTCGATAACTCGCATAGGATGTGTCGTCTATACCCTATCTGCAGGCCTAGTGCGCGTTGGTGGATCAGACATACCTTTAGAATTACTTCTAAGATTTGTGGATTTCCCCACGATGTTTTCTGTCACTGACAGCAGATGGTAAGTCACTAGGCTATTAAATATAAATTCCACAAAGTGAAATCCACATTGGTATTGCCCCGGTCGGAATCGAACTTGGACCGCATGTTTTGCATGCCGTTCACTTACCCATTCGACTACCATCGTGATGGTATACATCTAACGATACATCGCTTAGATTTAGATAAAGTTATAGAAAAAGTGCAGGATTTAAAACATTGCACCGCTCCAATATCTGCCAATGTATGTAATTAATCAAAGTAACAATGTCTGTAATGTATGTAATGTAATGTATTCATCACAAGAACAACGGTCGTTTGTTTGGTTTCAATTAATTTTATAGACTTTTTTCGATTACGATGACCTACCTTTGACTGGCCTATTGGTCTTGTGGTTAGTGACCCTGACTGCTAAGCCGGAGGTCGTGGGTTCGATCCCCACCCAGGACAAATCTTTGTGTGATGAGCATAAAGTTTTGTTCTGTGTCTGGATGTAATTTATCTATAATATGTATGTATTTACAAAAAAAAATGTATTTAAGTAGTATATCAGTTGTTTAGTACCCATAACACAAGCAAATATAATTGCTTAATTTGGGACTAGATGGCGCTGTGTAAATGTGGGAGAATATTATTATTATTATTACCTTAACTCTCGTTTCGATAGAATATTTCAATATTCATATTAAAGATAGACTATATGTTAGAACTGCGATATCTACTTACAACAAAAGCTACGAAAAATGATCTTTGATGTTTTTACTTTGATGACGGCTGCCCGGGCATGCCTGACCGTGTGAGGATTGATGCTCAAGCAAGGTGAACTTTACTGAACGAGTCGATATCGGATGTGCGACTGTATACCTAGCTAAATGTTACATTACACGCGTGATGGTAATTTGACACGTGCTCCTACCGTGTACTGTTAACTGTGACCCCACGTAACACGTCACAAGTCAATTACAACAAACATCACGACATAAACAAGACGCCGCATGCCGCACGTCACCCAAGAGATATCACAGACCAGAGATAGGTCATGAGATACTCATTGGATAGCAACACGCATATATTATATATGTACGTAATAGTGATTAAACCTATTGCCAATTACCAGTACCTATCACTTAATACTAATTCTGCCCAACCCGGGGATCAAACCCAAACGTTCTTGAGCACCCCGTCTAATATACTCCTGCTGTGCCGCTGAACTCAGAATTTACATTGTCTACGTTGTACTAAATAATAATAGCAACTGACTCTTTTTTTTTTTACCACGACGGTGGCAAACAGACGTACGGTCCGCCTGATGGTAAGGTAAGAAACCTATTCACTCCTTTTTTGAAGAACCCCATACTGTAGTCCCTTGGGAAAACCTCGTTAGGGAGTTCATTCCACAACCTGATGGTTCTTGGGAGGAAATTCCTCTGGAACCGCGCGGTACGAGACCATTTCGGTTCTAAGGTGTGGGGATGAACTGCTGGGCACGGATCCCTCTTCTCTATCTAGGGAGCTGAGAGGGTTGAGCCTGAGTTTTGAGATATGGCATCTCAAAACACAGGTTGGTGGATCAGACATACACTTAGAATGACTTCTAGGTTATGTGATTTTCCTCACGCTGTTTTTCTTCGCTATTAGCAGATTGCAAGTCACGTGTGTCAATTGTTTTATATTTGTAGGTACTTGTTCATACTTGTAGATGGTTGTCAGTGTTGCATGTGCAAGTATAGAATGTCATAGAATCATATTATATGGGTAACATACAGTTTATTACACGATGTACCGTTCACGATACAAGGTACACCTTGTAATTTGTATAGTGCTGCTGACATATTTTACACATCGGGGCATACAGACAGAGAGCGTCCAGCCTCGCTGCATCACACGCTAACACTGTACTGTATAGTGACTAAGTGACGTTCATGCTACGTGCAACAGTGCGGGTAGCAACAGTGCGGGTAGCAACAGTGCGGGTAGCAACAGTGCGGGTAGCAACAGTGCGGGTAGCAACAGTGCGGGTAGCAACAGTGCGGGTAGCAACAGTGCGGGGCGGGGCGGGGCGCAGGGTGAGCTCGACGCGGTTCACCGAGCACATTGTCCTAGGTTGGGTATGACTCCGTCACTCGCTGCTGAACGTTCATTTGAAGCTGACAAATAACATTTAGTGGTTGACGTTCACTTGGTGCCCGCGCCCCCCGCCCCCCGCCCCCCGCGACTCTCGCACCGATGTTAACATAACAAACGTAACTAGTTAGTACCTTGATGACCGTATCTTGTTTACTTATATTATGGTCCGACGCGCGACGTACGAAACATATTGTACTTATATACCTAGACATGTTCGTAGGGAGCTCACTACTCACAACTACTGGAGTAAGTAATCTACTGTTAGATAATGACAGATTAGCACAGATACGACACAGTTATTAGTTTAATTGTACTCTAGTTACATTACGTAAGTACTCGCTCAACTTCAACAATTGTGCTCAAATAATGATGCCTTACCCATCTGTAGTACTCTTGCCCTTTGTTGTACGTCGACACACGATAAACAATCGTATTGTCATTTGGGTAAGGTTGAGACTTAATGTTACTTTTGTGTAAACTAAGATAATTTGCCAGTTTTGTAATTTAGTATTGTATATTATAATGTTAGATCATATAATCGCTTATGGGAACACTCGATGGTAATTGGTGAAAGTTGCCCTTTGTTCGGAATCGAACCGCGGACCATTCAACTTGTATGTTGATAAGTATTAATGTGTCACTGTGTTAAATTAATGTACCTAACTTAATTTTGCCGTAACATCTTTTAACGAGTAGGTAGCTATTATTATGTAAATGAAGTGCACGCCCAGCACGAGCCAGCACGACCCAGCACGTCGCAGCACGTCACAGCCTCCCTGTTACTTTTTACATCCATATAAACATATATAAGAGAAACAATTATCACGTACAGACACTACGCCTCGACCACCATTCATTACCAGTAAGATAGTCTTACTTTTATCCTTTATGATACGTATGCATACTTACCTACATATTATTATATATATATAATAGTAATTATGACTGGCCTGTTGGTCTAGTGGTTAGTGACCCTGACTGCTAAGCCAGAGGTCGTGGGTTCGATCCCCACCCAGGACACATCTTTGTGTGATGAGCATAAAGGTTTGTTCTGTGTCTGGGTGTAATTTATCTATAATATGTATGTATTTACAAAAAAAAAATATTTAAGTAGTATATCAGTTGTTTAGTACCCATAACACAAGCAAATATAATTGCTTAATTTGGGACTAGATGGCGCTGTGTGAATGTGGTAGAATATTATTATTATTATTATTATTATTAATAGCGTCGCGACTTTTTCCGCCGAAGGGGTACGCAGAGGTGCATCACAGCCCCATTTCACCAGGTGCGTAAGGTCTCATGTAACAGAGGAGTTTAATGTCTGTAACCAGGCACATTTGCGGGCTCCGAACTGATACTGACAATTTAATACAAAACCTAACACAATCTGTTCCCGTTTTATTGTGTCGGATACTAAATAGGTATGCAATACTATAATGTGTAACACTGCTAAATAGATGTGGTACAGTAAAAACAATATTTAATTATCTGATTGCATTTTCATTTAATTCGCGCTGAGCGAGAGAGTGACTCCTGTACGAACAGACAAACACAATGACATATACAAGGTTATTGTTATGTGTTCGGAGCTCAATCGTGAGCGACCATTCACATAATGTCTCCATTCCCTTTAAGCCGTAATTATAGTAATTTAACTGTTTAAATATGACCCAAATGGTTCCCGCTAAATGTGGATATCCAATTTGTATGAACTACCTCTAAATATATAGTAGGCGCGTCATTACGCGCCGGTAACGGCGGACGTGCGGCCGAAGTGTACGCGATTATACGCGTTATTATTTAACTATACGTAATAAAGTTGTGTGTACGTGATTGCGGTTATTTTTCGGGCATCGTCGTAAAATTGTATGCGTCGTTTGTGAGGTTTTGGGTCTTGAAGTATTGTCGTAATATTCGGTTGATGCACTCACGCAATGCGACGCACCAGCTACAAATGCAATGAATCTTCGTTATTATATTTATCTATCTATCCGATTTCTAAAGGATCGCTCCAAAAAAATAACGAAACAAAAAAGAGTTGGCTGACAGAAATGTGTCGTTTGTTTCGTATTGAATCATTTATTTATCACCGCCGCGCCGGCGCCAATAAAATCTAGATGTAAAGTACCAACTCTCGGACTTTGACAGTCAACGCGTCACAATTTCATAGTTAGCTACATTATATTGTGTGCAAGTCACAATGTTGGACCGCGATAGAGTTGAATCGATCCTCAGTTCGGATCGCATAGTTTCGATCCAATGCCCACGATAATCGGATTGGCGCATTCCTATTTGGTAGATAACAAAAATCAACACAAAATTCATAATCCATAGAGATATTTTAATAAACAAATAGATACTTCTATATCAATCATCACAACATTAGAAAGGACCAACACAAAATGTAACCTAGTGATTACAAAGAGAGTCTTCTAGCAGTACGGTGTCCAAACAAAGTCACAGTGCAGTGCGCTGGGAGAAAGTTAGAAGTACAAAGTGTACTTACTGAGGACCTTCTCTTTGAATTAATTGGCCTTAAAATATTCCGGCATGCTTATCTCAACCGAACATTGCAGTGCTTATAACTTGCGAAGTTTAACTGCGTAGCACTGAAACTACGTAGCAACTGCGTAGCTGCCCTGAGTTTGGGCAGCGTAGACATGACCTCGTAGCACCGATACTGCGTAGCGCCCGCATGCCTTGACGTAACATTGTTTAGCTCGAAATAGTAAAGGGCTGACTAAACTAAAGAGTTATGGTATTTGATATTTTCATAAAAAAAATACAAATAAAATACCTGTCATGTAATATAATACCTCCTTAGTGTATGTACGTACATATAGAATAAACAAGCCATTGTAGACGAAGCTCCGGTAGAGCGCCGCCGCCGCCGCCGCCGCGGCCCGCGACGTGCTGCCAGAGCCCGCAAACGTCCAGTTTGTTTGTTAAGTATTGTAACTAAGTATCTGATATAAATGAATCGAGTTTGTAAAACGCATCTCATGGGAATTACTCCGTGATGCTACGGCTTGATACAGTGACGACCGATGAGCCTGGGAGGCAGGCAGGAAGAGGAGGGGAGCGGAAGAACTAACGATAAGTAATTTACAATTAGACGAAACTAAGTGTAGCGGTAGTGAAGCCCTTCACTAGAGCTCGCCACACCCTGTGCAAATATTTGGTAATTCCTGGAAATAGACGACCTTCACAATATAAGGCTAAAACTAAACCTGATGTTGGTTTGTATATAATGTGTACGTCAGCAGCACGCTTGCGCAGACATATTGTACAGAACGTGTGACATAGTTGGCAATATAACAGTAGGTACCTACCTACGTTATACATATTGTTGGGTGGGTAAGGAAATATGGGATCTTTATCAATTAAATTACTGATACAATGACGTCATTTAATTTGTATCAGCAATACATAAATAACACTATTGATTGATATTGGCATCAAATGTAAATGTTTATTTACCAACAACATCAGTCAGTCTACACACAGAATAAAAGATATAAATCAAACACTACAATTCTTATTTGATCGCTGCCTAATATTACTATGATCAAGAGCAGAATATGACAGTTATTGTTTAGGTTTCAACTTACCGTACCTAACAGTAGATAAAGTAATGTCTTTTGACGAGATGAGAGATGTAATATCTGTCAACAAAAAGGCAGGCGGCGTCGCGCGGCGGCGCACTGTCTAACGTCAATTAGACAAGCCACCGTTCCCGGCTATATATTGTAATAATGTTCAATATTGTCCTTTCACTCCGCGTCGCCAATGTGCAGAGCGGCTGGGGGCTGCGGGCTGGGGGCTGGGGGTTGTCGCGCAAGAGGGAGGAAGGACGCTCGTGCCATTAAAAATTCACTTTCCTCTGAAAAAACTTCACCGAACATAGCTCCGGTACTTCTTATTTCCTGCCTTTGTTCTACTTCACGCGACAATATCAATCTTATTCTAATCAAATAGAAGTCAAATCAGAACTACGAAAAAATATACTCATACAACTTTTTGTTGTTCAGCAGTACATAATAGAGGCAAACAGTTTTGTATTTAATTCAAATGTGTTTAAGGTCCATGTTTGAATGAAACAAGTTGATAAAATAAAGTCAATTGTAGGCAGTACGGAAATGATAACATTATACTTGTTTAAGTATAATTTAGCCGGGATCGGTGAGGTTCCCAATGTTAATAAATCAGGGTGAACCAAATTAGAGAGAATTTTTGTGAGCGGCACGTGGAGGTAGAACGAATCAATGATCATACATTATTTACTTGTACCTACATATTCACTCGGATGGCTGGAACCTGCGTCATTATATACATACGTTATATAATTAGGTTATGTACATGGGTGTACATAAATGATGAATGAAGAAGGGTTCAACAGTATCTCACTTTGTTGCGAAGGATTATACATATCTATAGTTATGCATGTTTGCTATGAATCGTTTAACCGCGACAATGTGATTTTTAGTTGCAAATAAAATATTGAAGCCAACACACGTCTTAATTACTCAACAATCTGTACCAAGCAAAAGTGAACCTTAAACCAATGGACATATGGTCCAAACGAACCGGATTCATTAGTATTATTTTATTGAAGTTATAAAAACTGGCCGGCCGATCGAATACAAAAGGATCGCACATTCCACAGCGATAAGAGACAATAACAACGTCATTAGTGAACATTTATAAAATTACGAGTTATAATATCGCCATAACTTGTGATCTAAATGAATTTGGGTTAAAATTTAAAGATTAAAGTGCACGAAAATGAGTACTACAAGCAGCCAATTACTCAATCTTCTAGAAGAAACCGCTAGTAAAATGCAGAAAGCCCAAGTAAACTTGAAGAAATGTCCTAAGACACGATTAACGACGGGTTACATCCAAGCAAGATTACAATGTATAGAAGAATATTGGCAGTGTTTTAAGTCAACACATGAGGAACTTGTTAAGTGTACACCGAAAGACCAACGTGCGAACATTCGGTACTTCGTTAACGAAGATTATTACGTTGTTGAAGACCTATTCTTGTGTTTAAAGGGAGATTTGAAGGACACACTTACATCGCCAAGTAACATCGCGACGCCGACGATTAACCAAACACAAGTGAAGCTACCGAGAATCCAGCTGCCTGAGTTTAATGGCAATTACGATGATTGGCCTACTTATCATGATTTGTTTATATCACTCGTTCATAATAATACGTCGCTAAGTGTGGTACAGAAGTTGCAATATCTAAAGTCTAGTATCACAGGTGAAGCTGAAGCCTTGTTGAAACATATAAAGGTTACGGACAAAAACTACGAACAAGCGTGTAATTTATTGAAAAATCGCTTTGGGAATAAACGAGTTATTGTAAATACTTTATTTAAGCGACTTACCGGACAAAAGGCAATCAAGACACCAACTGCAAATCAGATAAAATCCTTGCTCGATACTACAGTCGAATGTTTGAATAGTCTACAAAATCAGGATTTATGTATTGAAAATTGGGACCCCATAATTATATTTTTAGTGGTTCAAAAATTAGACCCGGAGACCCATAAGGAGTGGGAGGCGCATATATACACTCAGGAGTCTAATGTTTTACCCACGTTGAAAGATTTATACATATTTTTGGAGTCTAAGTTCCGTACATTGGAGTTGGTAACATCTTGTACTTCTTCAGCGGCCTCAAAGGAGAAAACTGTCAAAGATAAGTCATGCCATGTGTCTGCAACTACACCGGCGAAGACGTGCACAATGTGCAAAGGTGACCATACCCTATGCCATTGTCAAGATTTTATAAAGCTTCAACCTATGGAAAGGAGCGAGTTTGTAAAGAAAAATAGCCTTTGCTACAATTGTCTGGCACCAGGTCATTCAGCCTGGAAATGTCGAGTACCTGTGTTCTGCCGTCGATGCAATCGCCGGCACCATTCATTGTTGCATCAGCAGAGAAGTAACAACAAGCAGTCAGACAATACACAAACTCCACACAGTCAAATCGAAGGAAAGGAACAAAGTAAAGATGATACAAAAGAAGACGTCGCAATAGCATCACACTTCACGACGAAGAAGTCCACGGCTTTGCTGGCAACAGCACAAGTTTATGTAAGGGATGACAAAGGACTAATAACAGTATTGCGCGCCTTAATTGACCAAGGGTCACATGAAAGTTTTATCAGTGAGAGAGCAGCACAAAGATTAAAGATAGAACGCAAATCAAGCAGAGGAACAATCACTACAGTTGGAGGGAAACAAACACATATAAACCACATCGTCGAATTTGATCTATTGTCTCGGTGTGAAGAGGATTTCAAGATTTCGATGAAGGCATACGTCATACCCAAGAACATAACCTCCAACTTACCACCAAGACATTTTACTCACAAAATCGCTCACTGGCCGCATTTAAAAGGCCTCACCCTGGCAGACCCAAGTTACAATCAACCAGGGCGAGTGGATCTTCTATTAGGTGTTCAAATTTATGACACAATTCTAAAGGGTGGTCTAGTTAAAGGTCCGCTAGGCTCTCCAAGTGCACAAGATACACGCCTAGGATGGATTCTTTTTGGAAAGGTGGAAGAAAACACTTCTTCGGATATTATTGTCATGCATCAACATATTGACATTGAAAATATGTTGAAATCTTTTTGGGAAGTAGAAGATGACCCTAAGAAGAAACTAACAAAAGAAGAAGAAACTTGTGAGGAAATATACAAAGAAACATACAAACGAAACGAAGAAGGAAGATTCGTGGTAAAATTACCACTTAAAACAGAAAAACCTAAATCATGTGAAGGTAAAACTAGAGATATAGCCTTGAGAAGATACATGCAACTTGAAAAACGATTTGAGAATGATACAAACTTGAGGACAGAATACACAAAAGTAATGAAGGAGTATATTGATTTAAACCACATGGAAATTGTTCCACAAAACGAGATCGATAATTTATCGGTATACTTGCCACATCATCCAGTCCTGAAGGAAACAAGTGAAACAACGAAGGTTAGAGTTGTCTTTAATGCTTCGTCCAAGGGTTGCAATAATGTATCTCTCAATGATGAACTACTGATAGGACCTCAGCTACAAGAAGACATGAGATATCTAGTCATGAGATGGAGAATGAAGCCTATCTGTTTTGTATCAGACATAGAGAAGATGTACCGACAGGTGTTGGTGACGCAAGAAGACGCAGACTACCAGCG
Organism: Laspeyria flexula; assembly: GCA_905147015.1. NCBI lineage: Eukaryota > Metazoa > Arthropoda > Insecta > Lepidoptera > Erebidae > Laspeyria > Laspeyria flexula. Next base: position 134,708 of record LR989964.1, on the reverse strand, counting down.
AATTCTCTGGCGTGAGCATGCGACTGAAACAATCAAAGATTATCGTCTGCTACGAGTCACCTTCGGTACTGCTTCTGCTCCTTACCTCGCTGTGAAAACACTGCAACAACTAGCAGAGGATGAAGGCAAAGATTATCCCTTAGCAGCTGAAACCATTAAACATGATTTTTTTATGGATGACCTAATGGGAGGCCAAGATTCGGTAGAAACGGCTATAGAAGTAGCTAAGAATATTAGTCATATTTTACAAAATGGCGGTTTCAAGCTGCAAAAGTGGGCATCTAACAGTAGAAAATTTCTGAACCAATTTCACACTGAACAACGCAGTAAGGAAGTTAAAATAGACATGAAGTTGCATGGCACTGTCAGAACACTAGGTTTATCCTGGAACATGGGTGACGATACTCTTCATTATCATCTCGATTACGCTCTTATGACTGGAGTTGTGACCAAAAGAAAGATTTTGGCTGACGTTCACCGATTATTCGATCCGCTGGGGTGGCTGGCGCCGGCGATAGTACCTGCAAAAATATTAATTCAAAGTTTGTGGCTGAAGAAAACTGCCTGGGATGACGAAGTAGACCCTGAAACAGAAAAAGAATGGATTAGTATAAGAGAAAGCTTATCACATTTGAAAGTTGTTAAACTGCAGCGATGGTTACAATGCACAAGTGAAGGTATGAAGAATGCTTCTGTACACGGGTACTGTGATGCTTCTGAGAAAGCTTATGGAGCCGTTGCTTACCTGAGGGTGCTGGGAGAAGATCATCAGTACAAAACGACCATTATTGCTGCCAAATCCAGAGTAGCGCCTGTAAAACCAATGTCACTACCACGACTCGAACTCTGCGGCGCGCTACTACTTTCAAAATTATTAAAGCAAATAAGCGAAGCTATGCGTATTCTTGCTACTCAAATATTTTCATGGACAGACTCAACGATTGTCTTATCATGGCTGCAAGGAGATCCTTCAAGATGGCAAACCTTTGTAAGGAACAGAGTCGTTACGATAATCGATAACATCGGTAAGAAATGGTTTCATGTACAATCACAAGAAAATCCAGCAGATGTAGTATCGAGAGGCATGCTGCTTACAGAGTTAAATACTTGTAGATTATGGTGGGAAGGACCTGAATGGTTGAAACGAAAGGAAATCTTATTTACCAACATAAGCACTTCGACGGACTTAGAAATGAGAAAGGTCATAAATGTAAACGTGGTTACTGAAAACCAATCTGTCGAAGAGAAAAATTGGTCAAGCCGCTTCGAGATTTGTGATACACTGACAGAGTTATTGCAAGCTGTGACATACTGCAGACAATTCTTGAACCTGAAAAAAGAAAAAACAAATATTAATATAAACACTGAAGAATTAGAAAGATCATTACATACATGTATACAAATAACACAAAAAGAACATTTTGAAGAAGAGATTAAAGACCTGAAAGATAAAGGGAAAGTTAAGAACAGGAGTGTATTGAAGTCACTCAATCCATATTTGGACCGAAATTATATGCTCAGGGTGGGCGGTAGAATTCGACACGCCAATTTAGATAAGGACAGAAAACACCCGATCATCATGGACAATAAGTCATATTTGACAAGACTGATTGTAGCAGATGCTCATATGGTAACTTTACATGGAGGTGTGCAGTTAATGTTTAATTACATTCGATCCAAATATTGGATTGTGAAAGGAAAAGGTTTGATCAGGGCTGCAGTACACAAATGTTTAATCTGTGCAAAACAACGGGCTGAAATTAGAAATCAGTTTATGGGAGACTTACCCAAAGAACGAGTGACACCCGCTCGAGCATTCTTGCACTGCGGTGTTGACTTTGCTGGCCCGTATCAAATCCTAATGTCCAGAGGAAGAGGCGCTAAAACGAATAAAGGTTATATTTCATTATTTATATGTATGGCAACTAAGGCCATACATTTAGAGCTGGTTGGGGACTTGTCATCTGAAGCGTTCATTGGAGCGTTTCGCAGATTTGTGTCACGTAGAGGCAGATGCAATCACATGTGGAGTGACCAGGGCCGAAACTTTGTCGGAGCTAACAAAGAACTTGTTGAAGCCTGGAACGCAGCTAATTTGGAATTTGAAGGTGATATAGCAGATACTTTGGCCAAGGATGGAACACAGTGGCATTTTATTCCGGGATACAGTCCGAATTTCGGTGGGCTGTGGGAAGCCGGCATCAAATCCACTAAATATCACCTCAAAAGAGTCTTGAACAGCCACATGACATTTGAAGAGATGACGACGCTTTTGTGCCAGATCGAGGCTTGTCTAAACTCGCGACCGTTGTGCCCCATCGAGGATTCAGACAAGGATAATATAGAAGTACTTACTCCAGGCCACTTCCTGATTGGAGAAGCTCCAATCACCGTACCTTCACCAAGTTTGAAAGATGTACCTGTTAGCCAGCTATCTCGATGGCAGCATACTCAAAAGCTCTTGAACGACTTCTGGCAGCGGTGGCAGCATGAGTATTTAGCCAGACTACAGCAACGCCCGAAGTGGTTAAAGAAAGTTCCAGCTTTAGACATTGGTCAGATAGTGCTCGTAAAGACCGACACCACTGTGCCAGGGAAATGGCCTCTCGGACGCATAGTAGATAAACACCCTGGCCAAGACGCAGTTACTAGAGTATATAGTGTGAAAACCGGTAACCACATAGTTAAGCGATCAATTGGTAAATTATGTCTTCTACCTGTAGACACCAAAGTTTAATTACATATGTAACATACCGTGTAGGGAATTAAATGATTGTATTCACTATGTATTGTAAGGTTAATTTGCTCAACATTTAATTTCTTTAGTTTACAGTTGGTTATAGTTATGACTATCTACCATTTTGTTACTAGTATTGATTTATTATTTGCATTGTGTAAATTAACTCAAGGTTACAATTTTATTTATTTTAAAAGATCTTAAGCTCTTTTGGTGGGCGGTATGTTGCGAAGGATTATACATATCTATAGTTATGCATGTTTGCTATGAATCGTTTAACCGCGACAATGTGATTTTTAGTTGCAAATAAAATATTGAAGCCAACACACGTCTTAATTACTCAACAATCTGTACCAAGCAAAAGTGAACCTTAAACCAATGGACACACTTTGTTCGCACAACTTGTGAATGTGTCACTCGCGTCAACTCATTTATTTACGTCCATTGTGAGAGTTCTTCACTAACTGAATATATCGACCTAAATCGTAACGTTTTCACCAATTATTTATTGAATTGCCAAATATTTATGTAACTCTTTATTTCTCCGAAGGTATAAAAGACGTGCTTCGCATCCACAGTTATGGCAGTGGATATTTAATTATAAACTTAGCTCTGCGGCTTTTGCAGTCAGAAAAGTACGACAACTTACTGTGTGTGTATGTGGAAACCGCGAGATTAGTTTATTTTAGTTATTTTCACAGCGTCATGTCCTATGGTATTTTGCTTTGGGGCAAGGCTGCTGATATTGAAACAATATTCATTCTTCAAAAACGAGCCATTCGCTCTATTTATAACTTAGGTTCACGAGTTTCCCTGAGAGAACGATTCAATAAATAGGTATTCTGACAACTGCGTCCCAATATATATTTGCAAATATTATGCTTGTCAAACAAAATATTCATCTATATACCAAGAATAGTGATATTCATGGTGTTAACACTAGAAGTGAACATAAGTTAGTAGGCACATATCATCGTTTACATAAAGTTCATAATTCTTTTGAGGGACTCGGTGTACGATTTTATAACAAAATTCCCGAAGACATTATGAACTTACCCTTACTTAAATTCAAAACCATTGTTAAAGATCATCTTATTCGTAAGGGGTATTATACAATTAATGAGTTTTTAGATGATAAAATGTCTTGGGAATAATGTTATTATTGATTTGATATATCTTGTTTGTGTAGAATGACACTTGTGACGTGGGGGCACTTTGTGAATATTTATGTCAGTTTTCTCGTGGATTTCCTTTATTTTTTTTAATAACAGTTTTTTTTTTTATTAAGTTATGTTTTTACAAAATTAAAACTATATTTATTCACAGACTGCCCCTAACGGCTGCATAGCAATGTGTAAAGTGATGCAACCGCAGAGCCTGACTTTTTACTTTTGTTTATTATTTATTTTGTAAACATTCATTTTAACGCGGTGTGGTGCTCTGCTGCATCACTTTACACGCTACCCAAATTATAAATTACAAAAGATTGTAACTATCCATTTTTTTAAAAAGAGTGGCGTGAGTTTCTTGCCAGTTCTTCTCATAGCTCCACCTCGTCAGTGAACTGGTCGTAGGCAAATTTACTGACACTACATTTCGGATAACCTGTTACATTCTTATGACTTTCATAAGTGTTACCTTGTAACCTAGATGAATAAACGAGATTTCATTTCATTTCATTTCATTAGTAGGTAAGTCATATAGTAGGTAATCTGTATCCTACCGTGGGAGTCGTCTTAAAAAAAATAACAATAAAATGTCAAGTGCTATAGTTCGGAGAGAGTCATTTGTTATCGTGATGGTTCCTCGTCCTGTTGTCTATAACCGCCAAAACTGTGGGTATATAGTCGCCGAGCACCATGCTCGTCGATAACTCGCGGTAACCCCTCATGTTTGTCGCCGTCGCTGGTGACGCTGCCCGCCGGCACCACCACTCATATACATGTTGAGGTAAATACTGTGACGGACAGATACTGACTCGCTGTGAGAGCGATAATGTTTCAATCAACGTAATGTTGGTTTGTCTGAAACTGGCTCTGTAATTACGGATGTCAAAGGGACTCTAATTAAGTACTTACTTGTGAACGTATCCGTATCCCCGTACTCCCCGCTTTTAAGAGACCGACCGTTTTTAATTCCTTTACAATTAAAATACATTAATTAATACGTCTCGAAAGATGGCTGCTAGTCTGTGTCGCTGACGCTGTCGAAACAACTTGCAACTGACGAGGAATCTTTCCTTTAAATTATGATTCTATAATTTGTACTGTTGGTAAAATATAATTTTTGTATTATAATAACGATGTAAGTGATATGACAAAAATGCAATTAATTATAAAAAAATAAAAAACTTGTGTCTCAGTGTGACCAGATATAAATTAATGATTTTGTTAATTTGGAATCATTTGGAAATAACAAAATCATAGATAATGCATGGACCAAGAGGTGCTAAATTATTCTAATAAACTTTTGAAAAATAGTTGAATTTATTCAAATTATCCGTGTAGTGACGGATTAAGAATACATAATGTCACTACCCCATCTCAGCCCGTAGGTGTCGTAAAAGGCGACTAAAGGCAGTAAGGAATACCTTATACTGCCAAGGGCACTGCAAGAAAAGGAAAATTCGAAACAAACCCTGTACCAACCCGTCTGGCCAGCGTGGTATAGTAGGTTAAATTCCCTCCACATTCTTTGAAGGAGACCCGTGCCCAGCTGTGTGACGTTTATGGGTTAAAATGATGATGATGATTCAAATTTAGTAACAATTCGTTTTGTGAACGAATTCGAAATAAAAGTAAATAAATTACGAAATAAAACCTAATCGTGCTAAAATATATTAATCTAGTCACACTATGACCGCGTCCAACCATCAACAAGCTTCCACGCGGTTGGAAGCTTGTCGGAAGTACACTCAATGACCTCTATTCGACATTGGTCGGGAAGGATGCACGCCCCACCAACGTCGTCCACGCTTTTAACGATAGTACGCTGTTGTCGTCACTCGCTACCCTCCAGCAGGCTCCAGCCGGCGCGGGCGGCGCCAGGCGGCATCTAACCTAAATGTTTGATAATCATATTTGCTATGTGTGTGCGAGGCGCGAGTCGCGGGGTGAGGGTCGGGGGGCGAGGTGCGGGGGGGGCGAGGTGCGAGGGAACTGATAACAGTTTTCAATCACACCGAGTGTCGCCGTGCTTTATGATGTACAACACTTGTTTACGACTTGCAATATTGTGCCGATTTGTGCCGCCTATCGCTTCTTCCTAATGTTCCACATCTGTTCTATATATTATGTACACTCACTGTTACACACCCAACTGTTTGTATATTGATTTTTTGTTTAAATATTGTTGTTGACATCATGAGGGAATCTGCTCTGCCTCTAACCAATTTTAATAATAGTTTAGTGAGTGTGTCATCTATCTATCTTGTTTAACAATAACTATCGCGTTCTATAACTTTTGTTTGGAACAACAAGCAACCGGCCCGGAATGTTGTGTAAACACCAGCTACCTCTTGTGTAGTGTGTATGTGTGTGTAGTATGTATGTGTAGTGTGTAGTGGGCTCGTAGTGAGTGTACATGAAATAATGTGTGGCGCAGCGTCGTGCGTCGTCGGCGTCGGCCGCAGAGCCTCGATCATCAGACTTGTCCATCATACTAGCGAGATTCATTCTACCAAAACTTAACATTCTCTAACTTACACTAAGACTAGACAAAAACTGAATAATTGAAATTTCTCCCAATTTTGTCCCAATTAATAAGCTTCCTTGCTCAACGTCAGCAAACTAGACATTAACTCATAACTCAGTTGTGTTTAGTTTTTGCTGAGGAAAAAGGATTCCAGAGCTCCGTTATACAATGTAGGCAGGACAAGCAACCTCCTTCGCTAAGTGTGCATCAATAAATATGTCTTCGACTTCAAGCGTTATGTGGTTCGGTCAAAATAATATTTATTTACTTAGAATTGAACGTGTCATATACGAGTACTTACACAGTTATATTAAAATAAACATGAAGGAGTGCTCTGCGGCTGAAAACGGATTAAAGTTGTAAACAACATGCACTTCTTTCCTTTCTCGTAGACTTACATACTCGTATGTTTCGTCGAAGCTTTTTCACCTAACTTTTCACACAACAATCTGCCATGTCACAGGCGCGTCGCGTGGCTCCTTGCTGTATACGAGTATCGGGCGCGTCGCTCGCTTGCACTTCATTAAAACTTAGTCCGTGACACACCTACTCGTAACTTGTAACTGAGGTAGAGACTAGAGGTACCGTCCTCGAACAAGCAACACTGTCAACTGACAAGTGCAAGTCACGCGTTCACTTACTTACCATCTGCTGCTGATTCCTTCACCGTTAACAGATGGTAAGTCACTTGACAAGTACATACAGGGTGTCCCGAAACTCTACGTCAAGCGGCTACCGGGCGATGGTATAGGTCGTACCTGTTCTGAGAAAAATATTAAAAAAAATTCAAGTCATATGGTTCAGTCATAAAAAATTGTTTTTTGAAAATTATGAAAATCGATAACTGTGTGGACATTTTTAGGTACTGCTATGACATATAGTGCCAGATTTTAGATTTAGTTTTTGCCAAGATTTTTATTTTACATAATCCTTATTAAGTATATTATAGTTTGCTGTAACAAATTCAAAAGTTGCTTGTGTAAATTTTGAAGGAAAAAAAAATTCATAGAGTTATGGTAAAAAAAGTGTAGTGTTCAAATGTTTGAGCCTTATTTTCTTTAAAAATATGTATTACGCTAACCTAGGCAAGTTATTTAAAAAAATAGCCCATTTAATCAAGAATTTATAATTGTACGCAACTTGGTACTTATCTCACAAGAAAAAGTAGTAATAATTCGTTGTTTGGAAAAGGTTCGTTGTTTAGCACGCCGGTCATCATTTATCCATTCAGCCACCATCGCTTCCACATGGCACATATCCTAGAAGTAATTCTACGTGTGTGGGGCTTGGCACTACAATCATAGATCGTAACTGGTCGACGTAGCGAAGAAGACTTCGTTCTGTGCTGCATCACCAAAGTTATGTGAAGAACATATTATAATGCATTTCTAATAATGTTTGTTTCCTACTATTACTTTCTATTTTGTATGCCGTTTTTAACGACACGCCGCGTATGGTGCGTGTGTTGGGTGCTCGGGGGCGGCTCGGGGGGAGGCGCGGGGGGCGGCGCGGGGAGCGGGCGCTAAGTGCGCTCCTAAATATTCATAAGTGAATACAAACTTTGAGCCGTTTTTTCGCTCGATTGAAAGTTGTCGTTATCTGCCGCCAGGGGGCGCCGGCGCCGGGCTCGCTCCCTTCGAACTTCTCCTCAAATTGATAAGTGGAGTTATTCTGTTATGAATTTTACATTCGTAGTTAGAGTGTAAACTCATCAACTTTGTATCGATACTCACCAAGTTTAAAACGAGTTTTGAATTTGCAAGTTTTGTCGGCGCGTCCGACGCACCGCGAGGAGCTCGCAGACGCATCGCGGACGGGTGATCCTCAGTGAACATTACTATTAGTTAATGCAAATGAGTTTAGAGCTCAATTATGAACGTTGAGTCATCGGCGTCATCGCAGTACAATGAAATGAAATGAACTGAAATCTCGTTTATTCATCTAGGTTATAAAGCTACTTATGAAAGTCACAAGTTAAGAATGTAACAGGTTATCCGCAAATTATAATATTGCTTGCAAATTTACCTACGACCAGTTCGCGGACGAGGTGGAGCTATGAGAAGAACTGGCGAGAGACTCACGCCAACAGACAACAGAGTCTTTACAACGAACACCGCCAGTTATGATTGTAGGAAAGGTTTCCCTTACAGTTCTATCCCTTATTACAGATTACATAAATAATATATATATAATCTGTTGTATTGTTCTCTGTGGCAGATAAATCATGTGCAGGTGTGTGAAAAACAATCGACGTCAGCGATGATGTGTGGCCACATTAATTACGTCACGGGGTGTTCACCCCCTCCTATTCCCTTCACCCCGCCTCGCCCCTCTCACATCTCCTCGTCACCCCCTGATACACCGAGTGTGCCGGAACACGGGCTAATAACGATCAAATGCAGTTTGCAGATAGTTCGCGGTGTTTAAAGTAACGAAAATAAATTCCAAAAGCGAAGCTTAAGTTGTACATTAGTACGTAGTGTAGACCACTATTTATGATATTTTGATGAAAGCGTAGTCACGTAGTCGAAATAGTCAAATTTAAGTTCAGGTGATATTTATTTAAATTACCCGTAGTATCTGTTCCCGCCGACATATCGCCGCGCCGCTGGGCTCGAGCACGCTCCTGCACTATCGACAGTTATACATCTCCATCATAGTGTTCCTGAGCCGACCGCCGAGTGTTCCCAACGCACATTGTACTGGTTGGTGCTAAATTACACTTTGTCTTTACCACTTCCTGAGATGGAGCTATACAACTCCCAAATTCCCACGAAATTTAATATCCTGAGAATGAAGTTTGGCAACCCCAGTTCTAATCTACGAGGAGTATGTTATGTCAACCGTTATCCTTCGACCTTAAAGGTCCGTCACTTGTTAAAATGTAATAAAGAAAATGAATGTAATTCGGTGGCGGTTCAGTCGCCCGAGGAGTGCGTCCGGAACGTGCGAGTGGCGCCCCCTGGCACTGGTGACTCCTCGCACATTGTGACGATGCACAGGATTCTGGTTTAGCACCGGTTCACCTTTACAATGTACGACCAGACACAGGTTCATATTATGATGTATACTAATGTTATAAAGTTCGTTTGTTTGGTTCAGTCCACAGTTGAACGCAGGGCTCTCAGGAATTAAAAGAAAAATTATTTTAGTATTGGACAGTCTTAAGTATTACTAACCTAATGGGTCTTGGTCACTTGAATAAATAAATATTCTATTCTATTCAATATCCCATTTATCGAGAAAGGCTATAGGCTATGCAGAAGACGCGCGGAGCTTCGCTCCCGTCGATCTTTATTTGGCCACTGCTCAGCTCCTATTGGCCGTAGCGTGATGTTATATAGCCTATAACCATCCTCGATAAATGGACTATCCAATACTAAAAGAATTTTTCAAATCGGACAAATTAGTTTCTGAGATCCTAGCGTACAACCAAACAAACAAACTACAGCTTTATAATATTAAGTATAGACAACATCACGCTACGGCCAAAAGGGAGCTGAGCAGTGGCCAAATAAAGAACGATGGGAGCAAAGCCCCGCGCGTCTTCTTATTGTTAAACAATAGCCACTTATAAATAGTGTAATATGAAATAAGATTGTGTCGAGCTGTTTCACTTACAGTTGTAAGTTTGTAACTCGATATCATTCGATGTTTATGCAGACACTGTCCGATACATCTACAGGCAACTTCCTAGATACAATATATTTGTGACCGCATGTTGTTACAGACAGAGAGACTTGTCTATACGCCTTTGTACATACTACTTACTTGTTTATACTTATATTGTTTACTACCAAATACCTATATATTACATAGATCAGTAGGTACACACACACATAGGGTGAACAAGTGCATATGACACGTCTTGTGAAGTAAATTAAATATTAAATAATACGTGTCTATAATACATAATGGCGCGACGGCGGCGGCGCGCGGCGGCGGTGTGGGGAACTAATGATGGCACTTACCTGCGCGTCTCTTTGTCTAACGCACGCACCACACAATAGGCTGCAGGCTATCACTCAATTATGTATAGCTACTTCATATAATATATATTTCAATTATATAATATTTCAATATAATTTAATATATATTTCATGAAATCTGCTAGCTACGAGCTACGCAAGTGCTACGAATCTGCTACGAGCGCTGATCCATGCGTGTTCAAAGTTTATTTTAGCTTCCATAATATTTGTAGAAAATACTAATAGATATAAATATAGGGAAACTAGTGTGCGACACAGGTATGAGTGATCATTATTATAGAGAGTGTCTCTCTATAATAATGATCACTCCTACCTGTACAGAGGAATATCGAAAAATACCATAATCGGGTCCTTTTTGAGTTATTGCCAAAATCTGCGCTTCTCAACAAACGCTTATCAACAATGTAGGGTACCGCAGCAAAAGAGCGTATCTTCATAGACGTTAGAGCTATGAAGATACGCTCTTTTGCTGCGGTACCCTACATTGAGCATGATCCAACATGCTCTTAACCAGTTTTTTTTAGAACAAGCAACAAGTCTAGGGAACAAGCCCGAAGTCGCAGGGATTCATATTTACTAAGAACATACAATTAAAAGACACAAAATAAACCCCGACTCGCAATCATCATCATCATCATTTCAGCCATAATCGTCCCACTGCTGGGCACGGCTCTCCTCCAAACAATGTGGAGGGAATATGTGCGACGCGTGTTTACTTCACTACTTAGTATAAAACAAAGTCGCTTTCTCTGTCCCAATATGCAACGGATTTTGATGCCGTTTTTTTTAATAAATAGAGTGATTCAAGAGGAAGGTTTATAGGTATAAAATACATACCACGCGGGCGAAGCAGCGGGCGGAAGCTAGTATAATATAAATACGTATGGATTACACAAATATTTGTCTCGTGTGGGAATCGAAGACAATGGTGAATCTGTACAGCGATGTTAGTGCTTAGTTAGACGTAACCGCTGCACCACACTGATAGGCAAATAAAGACGTCGTTCAGGATGTCCTATGAGTATACGAGTATATATATAGGGACACTCGAATATATAGTATTCAAGTGTCCCTGTGAGTAGTCTGTCTGCAGCTTTTCTGCAGCACCTTCAAACACGATACAATACAGTTGTTTCACTGACAGCCACACACACACACACAAACATGCAGATTCACTCTGTCATCTCATTTAAACATAAGTATTGGGAAGGTTTCTATTTGATTTATCGGGTCGCGTCCCACAGCCCGCACCGCGCCCGCCCGAAGGGCATTATTATCGTTTAACAACACGCACATCAAACTGTGCCTTATGTCGTAGTGCAGTAGGTCCACATTCATATCGGCGGTGATTAGGTGAGCTCGAGTATGGTAAGCGAGTAGGTATTTCCTCAGAATAAGTGAGTTTGCTTCTCCCGAGGGACAAAAAGGTCCGCCCGACAATAGATTCTTTAAACAGCCCAAATGACGTCACGTTTCAATTTATCCCAACTATGGGTCGATGTGGAGGGAGGAGGGGGGGAGGGGAGCGACCAATTTGCGTTTCTTGTTACTAGCTGTTACGTAATGCAGCGCCACCCGGCGAGCTACAGTAGCAGCACACAGTTTTCACAAATAATAATAAATTATTTATTTGTAACATTACTTACATTAGGTTCATCATCATCATCATTAATCAATCAATTAAAATTTATTATTATTATTATCATATCAGCCCAACGACGCGACGTCCACTGCTGAACATAGGCCTCACCTAAATTTCTAACTTTCACAAGTAATAAGCTTTGGTATAACAATCAGAGATAACTTTCATTGTACCGGTGAATGAAACACAAGAGTTTAGTTTGAGCGAGATCGCAGTCCAGCCTCGCCGCGACACACCCTCGTAATGAAACACAATGACACCAGGCGCCTTGTCGTCACATTCATGATTCATTATCAGAGTGACATTGCGACGGACTGCTAATATAATAAATGTAAGTACATCATACTTAACTTATTCTGTACAGAGTCACAGCGCACAACCTTAGTCAAAACATTATCTACGTCATCACTAGGAACTTATTGTCAGAACAGCACACGCGTCACACGCCGCGTGCCGAGCACCACGTGACGTCATCACACCACCTGTTGGAACAAACTTGTTCTGGAAGTGGTGCGCCTAGTCCGGCGTGAGCTGTTCCGCGCCATGTATGGCGACGATACAGGGCTTCACGTCGCGCTCGTCGTCGATATCGAGCGCGGAGCTGCTCAGGTTTACGGCGTCGTGCTGTCCCTCGTCCTCCCCCAGGCCCTCCGCCTCGTCCTCCTCGTCCAGCAGTCGGTGTAGAAACGAGAGGCACTCGCGTCGGAAGAATCGCTGCTTCTTAGCGGGCAGCACCTCGTAGTCGTTGTATATGCCGCGGAAGAACTGGAAGTAGGCCGAGTTCTCGTCGGGGTCGAACGACGGCGGGCTGGTCGATTCTTGCACGTCGACGATAGGCTCCGAAGGTTCAGGTTTCGCCTGTTCGGCCAGCGCCGAGAACCAGGGGCTCGGCAGGAAGGAGTCGGCGCTCGACGCTCTCTCGCCTTCCGGAGACTTCATGTCCAAGTACAGCGACGGGTAGGAGTAGCGCACCGGCCTCCTGCGAACATAACAGCAGCACGTACAGACGCGCGCCGGCGCCGCCAGGCGCGGGCGGACAGACCAAGCACTCACGTACAGACGCGCGCCGGCGCCGCCAGGCGCGGGCGGACAGACCAAGCACTCACGTACAGACGCGCGCCGGCGCCGCCAGGCGCGGGCGGACAGACCAAGCACTCACGTACAGACGCGCGCCGGCGCCGCCAGGCGCGGGCGGACAGACCAAGCACTCACGTACAGACGCGCGCCGGCGCCGCCAGGCGCGGGCGGACAGACCAAGCACTCACGTACAGACGCGCGCCGGCGCCGCCAGGCGCGGGCGGACAGACCAAGCACTCACGTACAGACGCGCGCCGGCGCCGCCAGGCGCGGGCGGACAGACCAAGCACTCACGTACAGACGCGCGCCGGCGCCGCCAGGCGCGGGCGGACAGACCAAGCACTCACGTACAGACGCGCGCCGGCGCCGCCAGGCGCGGGCGGACAGACCAAGCACTCACGTACAGACGCGCGCCGGCGCCGCCAGGCGCGGGGCGGACAGACCAAGCACTCACGTACAGACGCGCGCCGGCGCCGCCAGGCGCGGGGCGGACAGACCAAGCACTCACGTACAGACGCGCGCCGGGCCGCCAGGCGCGGGCGGACAGACCAAGCACTCACGTACAGACGCGCGCCGGCGCCGCCAGGCGCGGGGCGGACAGACCAAGCACTCACGTACAGACGCGCGCCGGCGCCGCCAGGCGCGGGCGGACAGACCAAGCACTCACGTACAGACGCGCGCCGGCGCCGCCAGGCGCGGGCGGACAGACCAAGCACTCACGTACAGACGCGCGCCGGCGCCGCCAGGCGCGGGCGGACAGACCAAGCACTCACGTACAGACGCGCGCCGGCGGCGCCGCCAGGCGCGGGGCGGACAGACCAAGCACTCACGTACAGACGCGCGCCGGCGCCGCCAGGCGCGGGCGGACAGACCAAGCACTCACGTACAGACGCGCGCCGGCGCCGCCAGGCGCGGGGCGGACAGACCAAGCACTCACGTACAGACGCGCGCCGGCGTCGCCAGGCGCGGGGCGGACAGACCAAGCACTCACGTACAGACGCGCGCCGGCGCCGCCAGGCGCGGGCGGACAGATCAAGCACTCACGTACAGACGCGCGCCGGCGCCGCCAGGCGCGGGGCGGACAGACCAAGCACTCACGTACAGACGCGCGCCGGCGCCGCCAGGCGCGGGCGGACAGACCAAGCACTCACGTACAGACGCGCGCCGGCGCCGCCAGGCGCGGGGCGGACAGACCAAGCACTCACGTACAGACGCGCGCCGGCGCCGCCAGGCGCGGGGCGGACAGACCAAGCACTCACGTACAGACGCGCGCCGGCGGCGCCGCCAGGCGCGGGGCGGACAGACCAAGCACTCACGTACAGACGCGCGCCGGCGCCGCCAGGCGCGGGCGGACAGACCAAGCACTCACGTACAGACGCGCGCCGGCGCCGCCAGGCGCGGGGCGGACAGACCAAGCACTCACGTACAGACGCGCGCCGGCGCCGCCAGGCGCGGGCGGACAGATCAAGCACTCACGTACAGACGCGCGCCGGCGCCGCCAGGCGCGGGCGGACAGACGAAGCACTCACGTGTCGGTGGCCATGTGGTCCCGGAGGAAGGCGAGCTCGTCGGCGAGGTACCACTTGGACACCATGCGGCCGCGCCCGGTGCGCACGCCGTACATCTCGTTGCGCAGATGTCGCGAGTACGAGTTGCGGATGTGCGACCACTTGCGCCGCACGTCTGCCACTGACACACAACGGACATTCGTTAACTACACTACACCATCACGACACAGTCATCCACGGAAGAGGCCCTGTGTCGCGGGGGACTATACAGATATCCCTAAACTGAGAACTTGTTATACTCGTATTAGCCTTGTGTTAGGATCGAATAGTGGATGAGATGACTGACCTATGTGTAATTTTGTAGACTAATGTGTTCTCACAAACTAAATTGAAATGTTAATTATTTATTATTAGATCTCTGATACAAGTAACAAGGTGGTCCATCCAACTACGTCACTGTTGTTACGTGTTGTTGCTAGTTGTCAAACGTGATTGTTGTTAGATATGTACGTGTGCCTACAGAAAATAACGCAAGATTGTGTCCCAAAATTAACGCAAGATTTACGATATGCTATTCCATACATAACCCTATCTTGAATACTAAATGATTCAATAAAAGAAAAAAGTATGAGTTTTCTTGGTGTACTTATTAACTTTAAATCTTGTTCAATTTCGTGACACCCTATATATAATATTAATATATTTTTAATAATAATATTCTACCACATTTACACAGCGGCATCTGGTCCCAAAGTAAGCAATTTTGCTTGTGTTATGGTGGTACTAAACAACTGATATACTAATTAAATACATTTTTTTTTGTAAATACATACATATTATAGAAAAATTACACCCAGACACAGAACAAACCTTTATTCTCATCACACAAAGATTTGTCCTGGGTGGGGATCGAACCCACGACCTCCGGCTTAGCAGTCAGGGTCACTAACCACTAGACCAACAGGCCAGTTATACTCGTATCTATTGTACATGACTGACATGACTGTTTGTAATCAAAATACCAGCTTTTTAGAGTAGACATATTATAGAAAGCATGTACCTTCGTTAATTAAATAACAAAAAAACACTTAACTTGTCTGTCTATTTGTTTGAGGAGTTTGCCTCCTTCAAACACGACTGCATCAATATCGACAGGACTTTTATTGGTGGTAAGCTAATGTCACAAGGAGACACAATTATGCTACTTTGATATTGAAAAAATATTACTTTTATTACTATTATTACTTTTTCGTAAACTGACATGTTTTGTGTTAAAATAATATTGCATGTTGCAAAAAATACCCTTGTACTTAGGTAAGTACCCTAGTCTCAGTATATTATGTAGGTAAGACTGTAAGAGATGGTATGTAGTCGGTATAGAGGTGCTCGGCTCACGACTATTGTAAGTGTTTGCGAAGCTAGATAAAAGAAATTGCTGCAATTTTGTAACTTGGAGAACTATGATCTAGTTATATATGTTCTCGTTTAATCAATAACATTGTTTTAGACGAGAGACCCCTCATTATTTAAAGTATCCCGAGAGGCTCCATCTGGGTAACTAGATGTGTCATATAACAAATAACGAGACAAGACTTTGTTGGTTGAGTTAAGCTAATCTATATTAATATTAAAAGCTGTAGAGTTCGTTTGTTTGTTAATCTCAGAAACTACTGGTCCCATTTGGAAATTTTTTTAGTGTTAGATCACCCATTTATTGAGGAACATCACGCTATCAATAGAAGCACTAGGGGCAGCAGTGGGCAAACAAAGAAAGATGGGAGCGCAGCCCGGCGCGCCTTCTAGTGTTTTATAATTATTCTTATTTACGTTAGTGTTTATTAATGATTGCAGGAGTTATTGATATTCAAAGTGATAGCGTTTGTCCAAGGTAAGTACATCAGGACTGTTTCCTTTTATTTTGTAAAAGCTTTGTTCACTCAGCTTAATAAGAAACTCACAGATTATATCATTTTCTTACGTACTTAACGTACGTAGTTAAAAACCGATCTACCAATAACAGGTCTTATTTTTTATTCAGGTAAGTTCCTATATGATAACATCTGGCCAAGATTCTTACAATAATAGGTTCCCCTACAATAAAGATTGTATGTGTTCTTTATTGTTTACTTAACTACGTACAGATAAACTCTAATATCCATTATTTTTAAATAATTAACTAGCACCTCATACTATCAGTGCTCTTCTCATGACAAGATCTATGACGCAAGGTTGGCAGGTAGATAATGCCTTCAGTGTATCTACATGCTACGTTGCACATAAAATCGGTACACACAAAACGTCATATAATAAATAGTACTGGTGTTCATTTGTTATGAGTCATAAATACTATTAAGTTTAACATAAAGCAAGCAGATAGGTAGGTGCCGTCGAGTCTCATAATATTATATCCCTCACTTTATTCACGTAACGTTAATCTCTCAGTAAATAACCAGTTTCTTGTCACTAGTTCACTACGCAGACGTAGAGAGAGACGCGGCAAACAGCTGATTCTTATTAATAAGGGCTGTATGCAAATTGATGTAAACCCTATAACAAGGCCATAAAGTCTGATTTTATGTTTGCTTGCTATAATGACTATTCCATGCTTGCAAACATGGCATCGCAATCAAATTTAGGCGCGTCGCGTCCGTCAGTGCGCCAATGTAATACGTTCTCTAATTGTACATGACTACATGGAGTGTGTGTTTGTTTGTCTCACCGGTCCAGTCCATCTCGGCGGCGACCTCGCCCCACAGTACCTTGACCTGCCTGTAGTACGAGGCGACGGGCATGTTGTTCCGCGCGTACAGCAGCGGGCGGTCGCGCACCAGGCGGATCATGCGGCGGTCTTCCGCCTGCGACGAGTCCACCATCCGCCCCACCTCGCCCGCGCCCGCCTCCGCCCCGCCCGGCCTCTCCACCTGGCCCATCGCCATACGCTTGCGCTTGCCCGCCATCCTCTCCGCTCAGTTACGATTACGAGGTCGACGACATTGAACTAACGAAAAACTAGCGCGATATAAAAGTGGAACGATCGCGCTCTACACGTCACACCGCGGCGAGGGCGCCGACCAAACACGACGACGCGCATAGCGGCAGACAGACACGCGCAGCGGGAAGCAAGCGCGCAAACGTCTCTGTCTCGCTCGCACGCGCGCCCGCCCGCACACCAGCGACCGGTGCGAACACAAAAACACGTGAAAAAGCAAGAGCGCAGACGCTCGCGGCGCGCCGACAGACGGGCGGGGGGGGGAGGGGGGACAGCGCGGCGCGTGGTTACTTTTATAAATTCCACATCGTTGGTTTATCGATTCTCAGCGGCCGCCCGCGCCCGTCGGCCGCCGCCGCGGGCCGGCGACCCGCTGCGCGCTCGACGCTCTGGTTTTTTTATCATAATGTATTTTTGGATTACTGTTACAGAACATAACCTACGTTCTCTTCTCACCGCAGCTCTCCAGTCTACGTGGTACCTGCCTATGTTATCTACAATGTTCGTGTAGCACACGCACCTGACGCACCCGCTCTACGTGGTACCAAAGTAGTACGTAATAATAAGTCACCACATTCATTAATTCTCAGTTTGTTTTCCGATCAAAACTGTACATAGCGCGTCGTCGACGTGCGTCCTGCCACAAGCGACGAGCGACAGCGACGAGCGGGTTAGTCCACGGTTGTCAGTTGTCACAGGACTCACAGGATAACGCTATCAGACTTTTGTTAGCTAAAAATAGTTTAGAATTTAGTTCGACATTTATAAATATGTTACTCTTACTTTTACATTTTATCAATCTCTATAAATACGAGATAATTAAATGCGCCATATTATAACAAGGGTGCCGAGCACAACCCTCGCACGATCGCGACCACCCGGCTCCGGCACCCCACTCATAGTTAGCCCTCGTCTTCTTTTATGCTTTTAAGTTTTGAGTCGTGTGAACTATTGAATAAAACTAGCACAATAGAAAATATGTAAAAAAATACCATTGTTCACTTATCAATTTATTCGTATTATCGTATTACCTCGTACAACTTACATATGCGTTTAATATTATTATTTACAAGGACAATAATAAGATTCTAGTAGGTAGGTATATTACTTTGGATAAAATGTTAAAAGTACAATTATATGGTGTGTCTTCGGTTAAAACGCGATAATAGTACATATTAATTATCAGAATTCAAAATCTGTAATAACTATAAATGAAACAATTGATACACGTAAACATATACCACGACGCACAGTTTGACAGAGCTACGTTTATACTAATATTGTTTACGAGTGTACTGCTACAACTTGTGCAAAAGTCACTGAGAAGGACTCGCAGTGTCGGGAGCGGCGCCGACAGCGACACTAGTGAACAAACGCGCGCACACTAAGCACTAAGAAAATGTCTCTCAATACTGTTGTTGACAGTTGAACACTTGAGCCGGCGCCGGCGCTTACTCGCTGTCCCCGAGCTCGTCGTCGAGATCGTCGTCGTCCGCCTCGTCCTCAGACAGCTGTTTCTTGGCCCCTGAGCGCTCCTTCTTGGCCTTTGGCTGACGAGCTTTGGGAGCGCGCTTCTGTGTACGCTTGTTGGCGGCGGGCGTGGCGACGGCGCCAGGCCCCGTGGTGACGGCGCCAGGTCCCGTGGCGTTGAACGCCTCGAGGTCGAGCGTGTACTGCTCCTTGGCGGCGGCGGCGCGCTGCTCCCACGTGCTCTTGTCCTCCATGGCGCGCCACAGCTCGCCCGCCTTCTTCGCCACCTCCGTCACCTTCAGCCCTGGGTGGTCCGCCTTAATCTGCGCACGCGCGCTGTTTAACCACAATAGGTACGCCGACATCGGCCGTTTCGGTTTTTCCATCATATCTACGGACAAACGATATCAAATCATTTCACAAATGTAAAAATAACACGTTATTTGCAACAAAAAATACCTTTTTTTTTTTTGTTTCTTATTAAATTATGTTCACTTGGGACACAACCCAAGCGCGATCTTAGCGTGAGTAGCGTCGTAAATAAAAAAGCATTGCAATAGCTTCGCAAGGATATAATTAGGTATGGAATTATGATAGAGTATATTTACACAAAGTAGACAAGTGAATGTGGAAGGCACTTACTTGGAGCGGTGTTTAGTCCGGGGCGCGGCGCAGGTAAACCGACGTATTATAGTGCGGGCGCGGTGCGAGAGATGCGACTCGGCCCTGGCTCGGGGACGCACTGCTGACTGACGCTGCGAGCGCCGCCGCGCCCGCAGTCGGGGTTCCGGTCCGGCCCCGGCCCGGCCCCGGCCCCGGCCCGGGCCCCGCAGGACGCCAAGCTCTCATAAACACGTACTCTATCGATTTCAATCCCACTCGAGCGCTTTAGTGGGTTAGCTGCTTTATTTTTACTGGTCCTTTGAGTATTTAGTGAAGGCGCCCCGCGCAGCGCGTGCTCGGATTTATACAAATAGAATAAGATCCCAGACCTTTAGCTAATTTTCTGAGAAATGAGCTGTACTGTACTATACTGTACTTTGAGCATATTTGGCCGTTTTGCCCTACGATTGGTCTGCCTGCGCTCGTCTGGCACACAGATAGTCCATATACATTATATCTGTGGTCTGGCAAATGTTACCGTCGAAGAAAGGTGTCCAACAGTACTCAGACTGAATATGATTAATTTTTAACAATATTATATACCTAACTAATACTACTACTACAAATAATACCTATATACCTAATTACAATTTCTCTAGCCATAATTATATAAATGTGTAATAATATACCTAATTATATTCACTTAGATTCCCTTTCGCGAATAAAAAAACATTATGCTAATGCATAAGTTAGCACAATGGTGCTCTACGTTTAATAATTAATTACGACATAAAGTTGGCCGTTTTGTGTGTTTTACGGCACTTTTTAAAAGCTCTTATCTTTCGAGCGATTCTCAAACTTGAGCTATAAATTCACACTTGTCTAACGGAGCGGAGCGAGAGAGTGTCGCGGAACTGTTATATAATATACCACTCAGAGAGTCGCGTCGTTTTGGTCAGTAGGTAGTGGGTGGATCAATCAACTAGGATCCTCTGGTTTTCACTGAAAGGAGCTAACATTTTTTTCAGTTTAAAATTTTGTAGTTTCTTAGTTCGTAAATTGAGTGTGTAATTTTTAGCCCAATGAGAGCTCAGCCAGCACTCACCACACCACACATCACCCAGCACCGAGTGCTCTTGAACATGGGTCCCTTGACTCAGCCAGCCATCACTCATATGAAGGATTCGGAGAGTAGTTTCAGAACATAAATAATATTAGTTTAATTACCTACGTGTTTATGTGTGTTATTAGTTTAGTTTACTGGTGGCGGGAATTTTAACTATAATTCTTACATGTACCTATTGTCTAATCGAGACAAATAACATGTTTTTCTTTCTTTCCTTACACCAATTGCAATTTTTTATTATATCTATAGAATATGTAGAATTGAAAAATTATTAACTGAAGTGACAAATAGTATAGTCATAAGGTTAACAACACTTATGAACCACAGAACAGAACAGAGATATGATGTGTTCTATGTTAGTAAATTATAAAATAAAATCTATCTTGCCCCCTGATTCTGAGCTGTCGGAATATTTTCGGCCAGAACTGTCAGTTTATTTAAAGTTAAAAAAACTAATAAATAAATGGATGTAGAAAAAAATCCTATATTAATCAGTTTTTAATTTTCTATTCGGAAAACTGATTTCCAACACTAAATAACTTAATCTGTAAAAATACGTCGTTCTAAGATTCGAAAAAGTTTACGATCCGGGAGCAACCCGATGAGTCAGAATCAGGGCCTTGGTGTATAAACAATCAACTTTAGCGTCAGCAATGAGGCAGCCCCACAGCACCATGAACGTGTTGTTGTATTGAACTCGAAGGGCGTTTTCGAGTGTATATCTAGCCCATAGGTGTAGTAGGTCATAGGGTAGGTAAGCACGAACTTAGTACAGTAACAAACCTACGGGCTAGTAGCGTGTGACGCACCTGATGGGATGCCCATGGACATGGCGGTGTTCTTTTAGTTAGAAATTAATACTAACTAGTCGGGTCTGCAATTGCTTGGTGTAGAAAAAAAACCAAGTTCTAAGTAAACGCAATCAAAAGATACAGCTGTGTATTCTCCATTTTGACGCATATTGTGACGATCACAAAGTAATAAGACCTATAGGGTACTTTCCGTTGATCTAGAATTCTAGAATCATGAAATTAATAATCACTGGAACATATTTGAGGGGTTATGTAACGATACCCGTTATCGTAGTCTTGTAGCAAGAGTTTATTCCGGGCTGATGTTGCTTAAGGATGGTGCACCTACTCTACCTACCTACCTATACGTCAATATTTATTCTAACTTCAATCAATTACGATATAAATTAAAAAATTTCATGTTCGTACGGAACCCTCAGTGCGCGAGTCCGACTACAGAAAGTAAACAGATGTCTCGTGGTAAGTACAAAGTTCACGCATGACCACCTTGAGATTGCATTTTGTGTGCAGTGACCGACGGCTATCTGCTGCAGGTAGCGGGTAACTGACGGGCCTGTTGGTCTAGCTAGTGGTTAGTGACCCTGACTGCTAAGCCGGAGGTCGTGGGTTCGATCCCCACCCAGGACAAATCTTTGTGTGATGAGCATAAAGGTTTCTTCCGTGTCTGGGTGTAATTTATCTATAATATGTATGTATTTACAAAAAAAAATGTAGTATTTATTTAAGTAGTATATCAGTTGTTTAGTACCCATAACACAAGCAAATAAAATTGCTTACTTTGGGCCTAGATGGCGTTGTGCGAATGTGGTAGAATATTATTACCTATATTTTTTTTTGTTATTAACTTGGTTTCATCCACCAATAGTACCTATCAGTAAAACACCATTAAAGACTTTTTTCTGTCTAAAATTTTAAAAATCATAAAACAATTAAAATTAAAACAAAGATTTTATAAAAAAAAGGGCTTTGTCCCAAAATATGGTTTTGTCTCATTGGACAACAACGTAATGAGCGAGTGAGGTACTAAGTACGCTTACAGCTTGCAAACGAAATGTGTTCAAAACTGATGATGACATGCTTAAACTTTGTCGATGGTAGGTACGTCATATACCTACCTGCCTAGTGCCTGGTGAATGGCGCAAATCCGTTAATTTGCTACTTCCGACAATACACACGTGTCCTACTGTGTCGGCGGCTTTTTATAAATCACCTGAAAAAATCCGAACGGATTCTCAAAAAAGCGTCGTTTTCTGCGAATGCCGGTGTTTATGAAAAAGGTACGTTCATAGGGCGGCCGGGCAGCGGCATGGCATGGCACCACATGTTTCCTTTGACAGAAAACAGCTGTAGATATAATGTTCCCGGAACGCGTTAACGAGTCGACGAGATATTATGTGCCATAGAGCCACAAGCGACATACCTGCCAAGTGCCAATATGTTAAAACAAGTCATTTCGATGGATATAATCGTAATACAGCTTGAAACAACTAGTTGAAAATATTACTTAATTTTCAAGATACGAATTTTTTAAAGGTCATTGAACTTTGTAATAAAGGTTTTTGTAGTATTTACCCCAAATTAATAAAGACTAATCTAATTTATGATTACCATATTGAGTGTATCAATTACAAGTCTTTATGTGCTCTGGCAAGTGAGAAAAAAAATATTTTATGAATTTCAGAAAAAAAATTAAATAAAATGTTCTATATTATGATCGCATTTTCTTTTACCAGCAAAATACACTTCTTATTAAATTATTATAAAACGGGTCTAGACTCTAGGACGTCTAGGTCCCGTATCATATTATAAGGAATAGTAAATACCTTATTTACTTGCCTAAGGTATTTACTAATTTAACTATAGTTGAAAAAAAAATCGCCCTAAATATACGAGACGATTCTACTTTTTTTTTATATATTGAAAAAAAAAATCAATGAAAGGAACGATTGATAAAGAGATACCTAAAGTGTTTCTATGGTTTCTATAGATTTTTCTCGATTTTCTAAATATATACTAAACTATGAAAGATAGAATTTTAGAAATTTTCTCTAGCTATCCTCTTTCCTCCTTTAGATGATAAAAACGAGATGTCTGCAATTTAAGGAAAATAACATACTGACGTTACGATTTTTTATATGGAGACATTTATTATATTAACTTCCACTAACTAGGCTTTCTGTCCAGTCCACTACGAGTATAATAGCAGAGAGCGTCCACGTGGACCCCGTCATCCGAGACATTCACATTAATAAGAAGTACTATGTTAACTAAAACTCATATAATTAGCTCTTGTAGAAATTTTTATTATTTCGAGATCGTTATTTGTACTCATAAAACACGAGTAGGTATACACGAGTAGTTTATTTCTACGAAAGGTAGGTACTAAGTCCTAACGAAGGATTTATAACTCTATGATACTCATTATTATTAATAATTTCAGTCGGTTTTCTTAAATATACAATGTTAGGTACTTATATCTAAGTGAGGCGTCCATGAGTCGTCGTGTCCGACAGTGCAGTGCTAGTGCGGCTGCGCGTAGTGCGAGTACTGCGAGTAGTGCGCCAGCAGCCACGCGTAGTAGCGGCGGCGCCGGCGCAGCGCTCAGGACGCGGGCTCCTTGCGCTCGTCCTCGTCGTTGTCGCTGGACGAGGAGGAGCCGGCGCCCGCCGCCCACAGGCTGGCGTAGCTCTGCTGCTCCGCCACCAGCGCCTCCTCCGCCTCGATCACCGCCTCGAACAGCGTGCGCTTGATCTTGATCTGTGCGGGGAACGGGAAGCGCTTCGTCGATTGGCACATGCTGTTGAAGAAGATGTCGAGCGGGTCGGGCTGCGGCGCCGCGGCGCCGGCGCCGGCGGCGGCCGCTTTGCGCTCGTACACTTCAGTGGCGCCGCAGTGGCGCTTGGCGGAGGCACTCGCCTTGCACAGGTAGTCGAGCTTGCGGTCGATGACGGTGAGCTGCTCGTTGCCCTTGCGCTTGGGCGAGGAGCTGGCGTCGGCGTCGCTGTCGGACTCGTCGCTGGAGTGCTCGACGCCGTTGTGCGGCGCTTCGTGCCCGTCGCGCGGGGGCGGCGGGGAGGGCGGCGAGCCGGCCGGCTTCTTGCGATTGCTCATGTAGGGCTGCAGGAACTGCATCAGCCCCATGTACTTCCACGGGTAGTTCTTCTTGTGCGGGTTGGCGGGCTCCTTGGCCAGCATGTCGCTCTGCCGCTTGAGCGCATCTCGGTAGCTGTCGCGCAACTTCTTCCACTTCAGCTTCACCTCCTTCACTGCAACAGAAGACACGTGCGGTCACGTCACCACTACTTACTTCCACCTGACATTCACTTCAAAATTAACAACTAACTAAGTACATAGGGTAAAATGCCACTTATGGGTTACTATAAGAAAATAATGCAATAACGGACACTTTACAGAGTTTCCAGCTAGAAATCTGTTCATAAAATAAATAATAGCGAAATAGTTGTGGAATCTTGCCAGTAAATTAATTTATTAAAGTGCCTAATATTATTTTTTTGGAGTTCCGTAGCGACCGTAGCCAAAATGGCAAAACGGAATCCTTATAGTTTCGTCATGTCCGCCCGTCCGACCGTCCGTCACAGGTATTTTACTCAAAAACTACTCAGTGTATATTGATGAAATTTGGAGAATAGGTGTCTTGTGTGAGCGGCTACTAGGTTTGGTAGTTAAATAATAACAATAAATATTTTTGGCACATATTTATTTTTATTTTTTTTACATAATCCTTATTAAGTATACTATAGTTTGCTGTTACAAATTCAAAAGTTATTTGTGTAAATTTTGAAGAAAAAAATATATTTCATAGTCATGGTAAAAAAAATTGTAGTATCCAAATGTTTGAGCCCTATTTTCTTTAAAAATATGTATTACGCTAACCTAGGCAAGTTATTTAATAAAAAAATAAAAATTTATAATGGTACGCAACTTGGTACTTATCTAACAAGAAAATGTAGTAATAATTCGTTGTTTGCAAAAGGATCATGTGGGAAAAGAAGTTTCCCTGCATAATTCCTCTAAGTACATACATTTTGGTTTTACCGTAGTGCAAGTGAGATAGAACGAATGTGAAAGAGTGAGATAGAGCACAAGATAGGAATAAAAGTGAGACAGATTAACATAATATTTTTGGAAAAAATGGGACGGCTAGTGATTTTCTGTTGTAAATATACCAAAATAATATTTTTTTCAATTTTTGTCTGTCTTTCTGTCTGTCTGTTTGTTCCAGCTAATCTTTGGAACGGCTGGACCGATTTCGACGGGACTCACTGGCGGATAGCTAATGTCACAAGGAGTAACTTAAGCTACTTTAGTTTTAAAAAAATATCAGGGTTCCGTAAAAAAAAACCATGAATGCGGGATAAGTTGTCGACGCGAACGAAGTAGCGGGCACAGCTAGGTATATAATATAACTCAAACCTAAGTCGTAAGAGCTTGTTCAGAAAAAAACTCATTTGACATTGCTCACTAACTTACCACTAACCATATAATATTATTATCTCATCTGAGAGAGGATTCTCGTTAAGAATTCGATCTTTCCAATATATTACATAAAAAGTATAATAACTAATAGTTATTAAAAACTTTTATGCCTGCAGTGGTTGCAAACTCAGTTTTGGTGAAAGTTTTCTAACGATATTTAATTTTGGCCAGCAAAATACAACACCACTTTGAAACAGCCTGATAGCCAACTGAACTAGGGAGTGGGGCTGCCATCCGTACTATATTATATGTATAGTTTCGTGCTATATTTCAGTCCATTAGAAAAATAATATAGTATAAATAATACTATATTTTTTTTCAGTCCTATAATTATTTTAAAAATACTAAGAGTTTGTTAACCAAAGCTAAGAAGACTAATAACAAAATATACACATGGAAAAATAAATAATTACCCAAAATAAATGTGTACTATTTTTTTTCTTGAATTGCCTAAGTCAAAGTCAAAGTCAAATCTTTTTATTTCATTTGGATCACATACATGATACTTATGAACGTCATACAAAGCCAGAAAAAGTGTCAGTAAATTTGCCTACGGCCAGTTCACTGACAAGGTTGAGCTCTGAGAAGAACTTGGCAAGAAACTCAGGCCACTCTTTTCAATCGCCATAGTTGTTACAATTTTAATTGGTTACAGTTTGAAATATCACAGATAGTACAGAACCAAAACACCATACTAAATCAAATTCAATAAAATTTGGATATGAGAAAATAATAATAGTAATAATGAGCAATCAAACTTTAATTTGTTTTCGTCAAGAAGTATGGTATGTGGGATCATCACTTGGTACCAACTATGTATTAGAAAACGGTAAAAACATTTTGTGAACACATTGTTTAGCAATATTAGCTTAAAAAAAAGGAATTGAATAATTTAGTAGCGCTAAAGCATAGCATACGACGACTGACCAGTCACCCCAAGTAGCGCCCGTTCACGGGCATGACGCACAGACCAGCCATCATTCTCTTCAACCATATTTGAGGGAAGAGAATGACCCGGCCAATACGACACCACAAGCAATGACAGTTTAGTGAGCATGACAATCGAAGACACTTGCTTAATAGGAAAGAATAAATAAAATGATCTCAAAATGCTTCCACTTTACAGTAATACGTGAACAAGAGTAAGATAAAAATTATTCCTGCAAAAAAAATATATTAAGAACCGAGTAACTAGTCCCATGCCTTTTTATCATTTATATAATCGTTTACGGTATAGTAGCCTTTCCCTATTAGATGTTTCTTAACCGTAAGTTTGAATTTCTGTAAGGGTAGGTTCATCATCTCAATGGGTAGTTTGTTATACAAACGTACTCCTAGTCCAACAAAAGAGTTGTGGACTTTATGAAGGCGATGGGAAATATTACAGAGTAAGTGTTTATTTCGTGTATTTAGTGAATGAATGTCACTAACTTTTCTGTAAAGGTGAATGTTCTGTTTAATAAACATAATATTCGCAAATATATATTGAGATGCAACCGTTAGAATACCAATTTCTTTAAAACGTTCTCTCAGGGAAACTCGTGGGCCTAAATTATAAATAGAGCGTATAGCTCGTTTTTGAAGTATAAATATCGTTTCAATATCAGCAGCCTTACCCCATAGCAAGATGCCATAGGACATGACGCTGTGAAAATAACTAAAGTATACTAGTCTCGCGGTTTCCACATCAGTAAGTAGTCGCACTTTTCTGACTGCGAAAGCCGCAGAGCTAAGTTTACCTGCGAGACACTTTATTTGGGCTCCCCATTGAAGATTTTTATCTAAAGTTAAACCCAAAAAAACTGTAGACTCTACAAATGAAATTGTTTCATTATTTAAACTAGGATTTGTTATTGTGTTTCTAACATTCGGCATTGTGAACTTTACACATTTTGTCTTCTGCCTAATATTTTTTTGTAATATTTGAAAAAATTACTACCTTTTACCTTCAAAAAAAGGTGGCAACCCTAAACTGAACTGACATTTCCACTAGACAATTGCTCCGTGCAAATACCTAAGTAGTGTTGTCATAAACATATTCTAATTTCTTCCAAAGTAGGTACATACCTAAATTTAATAAATAATTAAACTACTTACTTACCTTTTTTTTCATGTAGGTATTCGTGACAAGAACCCTGCTGGGCAAACTCAGGTTGGATGAGCAATCTTGTAGACCATAGACTAGTGAGTTTGGAGATGGGTGCAAAAAAGTAGGTATATTGCATATTATGTCAGTACCTAACTACCTACTTAATAATAATTATAATGGCAATGGCAACGCAGTGTGCGACAAGTCACTTTCCTTTATTATTGAATAGGTAACAACAAACAACAATGGAGGCGCGCGGCGCGCGGCGCGTGGCGCGGGGCGCGGGGCGGCGGGGCTCGTGCCGCTCGAGAGGCGCGGCGCGCTCGTGCTCACCTGACGACAGGTCCGTCTCCTTCATGACCTCGGCCCACGCGGCGTCCTTCAGCTCCTGGTCGCGGTACTCGATGGCGGTGGTGTTCCACAGGCACGGGTACTTGCGCACGGTCTCGATGAAGTGCTCCATGGCGTGCGGCGGCGTGCGGCGGCGTGCGGCGGCGTGCGGCGGCGGGCTCGGCGCGGGCGGTGCGGCGGCGGCGGCGGGCTCGCGCGGCACACTGAGCGCGCGGCCCCGCTCGCGGCGCGCGCCCGGCGCCGCCAGCCGCCGCCGCCGCCGCCGCACGCCGCGAGCCGCACCGCACTCCTCATTGCTTCCCTCGCCTAGTCACTGACACACCACAGCTCACTACCTAATTTATAATTTTATTGCAGGCGAGGGCTCAATACATAAATACTGTAACACACGCTACTTACATGGATCATCAGGCACTTGCCTCATCTACCTACAAACAGAGATACCTACGTGTGTACTTAGATGACATGCCATGTGTACTAATTACCCAGGTTCTCGTTCTCTCTAATTAAAGAGGTTCACACACTTCCCACATTCGCAAAGAAGTTTCCGACCTGTCGCTTTAACAATTTGTGTACCCTGGCCTTGTTCTAACCTAACCTAACTAATCCTTGTCGGATTCGCCCTAAACCATCCAGAAACTTGATCACAAAGCTTTGATCGCGATCATGGTCACGTGATCGCACCATAACATTACACAGTCAATCGTGATTTCTTTAGTATCTACATTATTTCTATTTTAAATGTATTCTGTTTTTTTTCTGTAATATTTACATAAACATAAGTATCAACTGGAATTATTTTATTTTACATTGTAATATATTTTCTCATCACTAATTTCGGAGATAAGGCGGTGGGATGGAATGGTACTTTTATGATGTTTTTAATCTTAACTCAAAAACAGTGTGGTGTAAATATAAATAAAAATAGATTTTAGAATGTGTAAACAAAACCAAGGTGGACAGACGATCTGATCCGAATAGCAGGATCGCGCTGGATGCAGGCCGCAAACAACCGGCCCTATTGGAAATCTCTTGAGGAGGCCTATGTTCAGCAGTGGACTTCCTGCGGCTGATATGATGATGATGAAGAAACAAAACCCTTTACTTTGATACCCCACTTGTTGTATTAGACTTAAATTAAAATTTCATCGCCCCATTTAAGAAGAAACCCTCTCAGCTCTCTAGATAGAGGAGAGGAGACCCGAGCCCAGCAGTGGGATTTAATGGGTTGCTGGTGATGATGATGATTTCAGAAGAAGAAAATAAAGAATTTTCTCAATTTTAAGGGTCCCGTAGCCATAATGGCACCCCTAAAGTTTCGTCCTGTCCGTCCGTCTGTGTGTCAAAACCATTTTACTCAAAAATTACTCATGTAGGTATTTGGAGAATTAGTGTCTTGTGTGGGCCCCGCTAGTTTAGTAGTTAAATAGGAGAGGCACTCCATATGGAAGTCGTGCTCCGTATGGAGTGCCTCTCCTAATTAACTACTAAACTAAGTAGCGGGGGGGAGGGCTATGTATACAACAGAAACTGAGTTTTATTTTGAGCAATCATCTACGAGTGTTCTACTTCGACTTCGACAATTATATTTCAACACTCAAGTTTTTTGATTAGGCGAATATTTGAATATTTTCGAAAATAATCGCTAGTAGCATAAATTGCCCTCCCTCCCCCCTTACCTTACCTAACTTTTAAAACTTCAAATATTTTATTTCATTTGGATCTCATAAAGTTTCCAACCATGTAGCACGGCTTTTATAAAATTGCCTTCCACAGAGGTGCCTTTGGTTATTATTATTGGTTGTGAAAATGTATGCCAGTTTTCTCTTACATTAATTTCCTAATATTTTTTTAGTAACATTTTTTACTATATTTATTCAGTCTGCCCCTAACGGTTGCATAGCAATGTGTAAAGTGATGCAACCGCAGAGCCTGACTGTTTGTTTATTATTTAGTTAGTAAACATTAATTTTACCTACTTATTAATCTAACCGTGTGGTGAACTTTACACGCTACCCAAATTGTAAATTACAAAAGATTGGAACTATCCATTTTTTTAAAAAGAGTGGCGTGAGTTTCTTGCCAGTTCTTCTCATTGCTCCACCCCGTCGCGTCAGCGAACTGGTCGTAGGCAAATTTGCTGATACTACTTTTGGGATAACCTGTTATATTCTTAACTTGTAACTTTCATAAGTGTTACTTTGTACATACGAATAAACGAGTTTTCATTTAATTTAATTTCAGAATCTCTTCGAAATAGCGCTTAATAACTAGTTAGCTGCAGCCTGCAGCCTGCACAATCTGTGCGCTAATGATAGCGCGGTTCGCACAGCTGCGGCACGCGTTGTTGGGCGACGCGCCACAGCCACAGCAGCTCACAGCTGTTCCGCGGATCGATGGGCCCTCGCACCGGTGCGTGGCCTTGCAGCGCACAAAGCTGCCCCGCCCGGCGCAACCTCGCTGTTGTTAGTTGCTACTGTAGCACTGTTGCATGCATTCGTCATGTCATGTCCGTCTGTTCGTTCGTGGTTCGTCCCGCAGCTTATTGTATTTTCGGATCCACTATAACCTGTATTATTTCGGATCCTAATGAATCTTGACAAATGCGCCATCTATGATTTTACTCTAAAACTAGCAACCATGTACAGTTTCATGTTACCGAATTAGAATATTTACATGTGTTATGTTGTTTAGTACCCATAACACAAACAAATATAATTGCTAATTTAGGACTAGATGGCGCTGTATGAATGTGGCAAAATATTATTATTATAATGTTACACTTACAGATATCTAAATGAAAAAGCTAGACATAGCAACATCACGTGATTGAAAAAATTGCCTGAAAATCCTAAAAAAGGATCCTAAAAATCCTAATAAGGAAATATTATTCCTGCCACATAAATGGATAAATATTAACAAATGGCAATACTCATAGTCTAATACTGTCTGTAAGTTTGACTTTGACAGCTGTCGACTGTCTGACTTTGTCTGGTGTGTGTCTGACATCCTGATCTGATTGGATTCATTCATGTTTAGGTACATAAGTAATCTAAGATTCATGTAGGTAGTGATTGTGTTGTTATTATTTTTTCACTAAAATTGTCAAATAAAATAATTTAATGTTTATGTCAAAAACCCATGACCATTACTCCATAGTGCTTTGTGAAGAAGTCGAAGTGTTTGTGTGAGAGTCATTGTGTAAACAAAGAATAGTGATTGAACTATTGAAGTAACATTGCGATGGTCAGTGGCACTTATGTTAGTGAACACTATATGAAGTGGTGGTAGGCCTCAGGAGCTGGTGAGGCACGGCAGAAGGGAGCTGCCGTACAGCGGTGCGATGGACGGACAACCTGACGCAGATAGGGACAGGGGCCTGTAAGTACCTTAACGTCAAGCTTTGCCTGTTCAAATATAGGTTTACTATCACTCTTACTTGTTTTTATATTGCACAGTCTGAGATACGTCACTAGTAACATAATATCCAGTATAAATCTAACTTTATTTCTTCCCGTTGTTCTTTATTTGGCCACTGCCCAGTGCTATTGGCCGTAGGGTGATGTTATATTTATATCCTATAACCTTCCTTGATAAATGGACTATCCAACAATAAAAGAAGTTTTCATATCGGACCAGTTCATACTGGCATTAAGACTTGCTTGTAGATTAGAAGTTAATGGGTGAACTTATGGTATTCAGCTTTGAGTATGTACTTATCGAAGCAACAAAAAAATTATTCAGCATTTCAAAGCAAAGTACTTGGTATATACGCAATAGTGATCTCCATAGGGACCTAAAGGTAGAGTGTATAGACAAAGTAAGCCAATGTTTTTCAGAAGCTCACAAAAAGAGACTTATTACCATAACAATCTTGAGGCCATCCAACTCCTTGAATGAACAGACATAAAAAGAAGACTCAAAAGGACTGTTTGAGCTGTGTAGTATTAATTAACAAAATCATAAAACACTGGCCTGTTGGTCTAGTGGTTAGTGACCCTGACTGCTAAGCCGGAGGTCGTGGGTTCGATCCCCACCTAGGACAATTGTTTGATGAGCATAAAGGTTTGTTCTGTGTCTGGGTGTAATTTATCTATAATGTGTATGTATTTACAAAAAAAAATGTATTTAAGTAGTATATCAGTTGTTTAGTACCCATAACACAAGCAAATATAATTGCTTACTTTGGGACTAGATGGCGCTGTATGAATGTGGTAGAATATTATATTATATTATAAATTTATTTGGTACAACCATTACAAGAGATCCAAAACAAAAAAAATATATAATTAGACTTACACATTAACATAGGAGACATAATTAAAAACTAAATAAAATTTATATCAACACAATGTGTGCCTCACAGATAGCCAAGCGCTGGTTCTCAACTGGCACCTATTGGTATGCTAGTATGTAACATATGGACATCAACATAGTTGTGTTTGTGTGTGTGTGTGTGTGTGTGTGTGTGCGTGCGTTTATATATAGAGTAGTTAGGCACTCGCTGGGACACCCGGGTATCAAAACTCGGTGTTCGCAAGGGTCAGCTTACAGGAGTTGTAATGGTGGGCATGAGGGTGGAATTGTCTCAATACTTTTTAAAGAGCACTGCGAGAAAAGTAAATTTCGAAACAAACTCTATACCCACCTGTCTGGCAAGTGCCGTGGTATAGTAGGCTTAATCCCCCCATAATCCTTGGAGGAGACCCGTGCCCAGCAGTGGGACGCTTATGAGTTGTAGCGATTGTGATGATATACCTATCTAAGTTTAACATTTCAGTCACAAAGAGAGTTTCTTGTAAAAAATAAACGAAATTTTACAAGATGAAGTTTGATAGCAGTTTTCAAGTTCAATTCTCAGAACCTACCTACTCTCTACTATGCTAGTCTACTTATATTTACATTTTGGTATTTTTATTATGTACATAAAAACTTTTCTTTTTTTTTTCAACTTTTTATGAAATATTTTGAATTTGGAACGCGTTTTATAATCTCAAAACTTCTTTCGATTTCACACTATATTTTTTCTTATTCAAACCACCGTACTAGACCATAAAAGATCAACGTTCCGGACTTTATAATATTTTATGACTGAAGATTTGGTCCTCATCTAGCCCAGACCTCAACCGTTTGGAATACAAATTTTGGTCAATTTTAGAGGACATGGCTTGCTCTAAACGACACGGTGACATTGAGTTGTGTATAGTTACACAATACATTTCTATTTTGCGCACCTACTGTAGCTTCGCGTAACATAGGTAACTTTATCAATATAATAATTGAGTACGTAAGTAACAGTGCCACAGCCCACAGTAGATACCATCAAGAAGTGATTTTCCAAATCGAACTTTGTAACCTTACGGGGAAATAAACAACTTGAATTGAAAAGTGAACCCTACTTTCACGTGCCCTACAACATCAACTTCTACACAACATACAACAGTAACGATATAAAACAAACTGGACTTTACAGGCTGTTAATAATACCTTAATAAATAATTAAATAACCATGATACAAGTTAAGCATCTAAGCAAGTAAATACTTGGAGTTTAGATACGTTGAGTGTGAACATGATATGTTTAATTGCAGGTTGGGTGTAGACAACAGTGCAGCTGAGGGCGATGGAGACAGGGGCCGATATAGGTTTGTTATAATATATAAACCTATACGTAGCACAGGCACTAGCAGCTGTTTTTCTCTCTCTCTCAGATGAAACGAAAGGTATCTCAACTTTCCGAAAGTTGAGATTTTTATTTTATTTATTTATTTTATTTATTTGGGAACAAACAGTCTTAAACTAATAAACATACAATCATTAATTTAAACTGGACCACAGTAGTTCCACTTCTTACATACTAATATAATATTGAGTGGAAACAAGAGTGAGAATCTATAACTACTTAATTAATTTTATTAACTATACATGTATTATATAAATATTTAACTACTATATACCTATGTAATAGGAAACAATTAAATGTGTCTCGATATTAAACTAGAAACAGTAGAAGAAAAAATGTCTATGTTTGCAAGATTTTTGTTATAAAATTTGCAGGAGCGTCTTACGAAAGTGTTAGCAGCGTAATTTGTTTTACTAGGTGTAACATGAAATGTACTCAAAGAACGTGAGGAGGTTCTGGGAATCCTAAAGTTAATGAGCTCAAGTAAAAAAGTTTGAGATAATTGTCGTTTATGTCATTAAAGTCTTGATTCTAATTCGGTGGCGGTTCTGTCCTTTGGTATAGATAACTTATGAACTACCATAGATTCGTAAATATTCCAATAGGATGAGGGCATACTGGTAGGTAAAAATAAAGGTTAAAAGAATATATTTTTTTAAATAGTTAACTTATTTACTTAATATAATATGGATTAAGAATACATAATGTCACTTCAACCCTAAAGCAACAAGAGCAATACGAGAAAGGAAAATTCGAAGCAAAACCCTATTAATTTATAGGTCGTAATGATGATGATTATATAGTTGACTTTCTTTATATGCTAATATCAGAGTGAGAAGTATTAAAATTCTTAAAACAAAGTATTTAAAATAAAGGGAACAGAGATTAAAGACTGAATGAATACCATTAGGTAAGTATATGACATAATATGGTGGAATAGTCGGTAAGGTACAGACGTACGGTGTGACGTGTGCAGCATGATGGTGCGCTGCGCGTCGCAGTCGTCGCTGGACGAGTCGTCGCAGCGCCCGGCGTCCAGCGACAGCGGCGCCGGCGCCGGCGCGGCGCACGCGGCCAAGCTGCTGGAGGCGCTGGCACGCCTGCGCCGCGGCGCCGCGCTGTGCGACGTGACGCTGCACGCGGGCGTCGAGCGACTCGACGGCGCCGAAGGCCACGACGGCGCCGTGCGCCACGACGGCGCCGAGCGCCACGACGGCGCCGTGCGCCACGACGGCGCCTCGCGCCACGATGGCGCCTCGCGCCATGACGGCGTCTCGCGCCACGACGGCGCCTCGCGCCACAGCGGCGCCGTGAGCGCGCACCGCGCGGTGCTGGCCGCCAGCTCGCCGTACTTCCACGCCATGTTCACGCAGTTCGACGAGCGCACGCAGCCCGCCGTCACCATCCGCGACGTGGAGCCCGCCGCGCTCGAGGCCATCGTGGAGTACGTGTACACGCCCGAGTCGCTCGTCATCACTGAGGACAACGTGCAGGTGAGCCCCGGCCCACGCCGGCCCCGGTGGCGCCGCCCGCGCGGGCCGCACTGAGCGCCCACCCGTTCCGTAGAGCCTGCTGTCGGCGGCGTCGCTGCTGCAGGTGTGCGGGGTGCGCGAGGCGTGCTGCGTGTTCCTGGCCGGCGCGCTGTCGCCCGACAACGCGCTCGGCATCCGCGCCTTCGCCGAGCTGCACGCCTGCACCGAGCTGTGCCACTGTGCCCAGAGCTACATCGAGACGCACTTCGTGGAGGTGCTCGACACGGAGGAGTTCCTGGCGCTGGAGGCGGACACGCTGGCCGCGCTGCTGGACAGCGACCGCATCGCCGTGCCCAACGAGGAGGTGGTGCTGGACGCCGTGGTGCGTTGGATGCAGCACGCGGCGGACGAGCGTGCGGCGGCGCTGGGCTCGCTGCTGGAGCACGTGCGTCTGCCGCTGCTGGCGCAGGACACGCTGGTGGCGCGCGCCGCCGCCGAGCCGCTGGCTAGCGCCGGCCTGCGCGTCAAGGACCTGGTCATCGAGGCGCTGTCCTTCCACCTCATGCGGCCCGAGCGGCGCCTAGCCGCCGCCGCCACGTGCGCTCGCGCCCGGCCCCGCCAGCCGCCGCGCTCGCCCAAGGTGCTGTTGGTGGTGGGTGGCCAGGCGCCCAAGGCGATCCGTGACGTGGAAGCTTACCACATGGAGTGCGGGCGCTGGCGCTGCGCCGCCGAGCTGCCCACGCGCCGCTGCCGCGCGGGCGTCGCCACGGTGCAGGGCAAGGTGTACGTCGTGGGAGGCTTCAACGGTGAGTGTCCGCGCCCCACAGGGCCGCCCGCCGTGCGGGGCGCGGCTGACGCGCGGCGTGTCCGCAGGCACCCTGCGCGTGCGCAGCGTGGACGTGTACGACGTGGCGACGGACACGTGGAGCGCGGGGCCGCCGCTCACGGCGCGCCGCTCCACGCTGGGCGTGGCGGCCATCGGCCACACCATCTACGCGGTGGGCGGGTTCGACGGCGCCACGGGGCTGAGCTCGGCCGAGGCGCTGGACACGCGCTCGGGCGCGTGGCGCGCGGTGGCGCCGATGGGCACGCGGCGCTCGTCGGTGGGGGTGGCGGTGCTGGGGGGCTGCGTGTACGCCGTGGGGGGCTACGACGGCGCGTCGCGGCAGTGCCTGCACACGGTGGAGCGCTACTCGCCCGGCGCCGACGCCTGGGAGCGCGTGGAGGACATGGCGGCGCGGCGCTCGGGCTGCGGCGTGGGCGTGCTGGACGCGGCGCTGTACGCCGTGGGGGGGCACGACGGGCCCGCCGTGCGCCGCTCGGTGGAGCGCTGGCGGCCGGGCGCGGGCTGGGCGCCGGCGCCGCCGATGCACACGGCGCGGCGCAACGCGGCGGTGGCGGCGCACCACGCGCGCCTCTACGTCGTGGGGGGCGACGACGGCGCCGCCAACCTCAACACCGTCGAGGTACACACTCTATTGGACCGTATTCCTATTATTTTTATTTAATATAGGTAAAACGGTCATATACAAAAAATATTACAGAGGCACTACAAACTAAAAGACCTACTTCACCATAACATTTTTTAAACAATGAAATTAGTTATTGCGAAAACTAGACAGACCAAGCAATGATTTTAAAAAGATGACATGCATATTAATGAACACACAATACAACACACAAACGATCACAAAACATTACACAAACAATAAAGCTTCTCCCTGCCCTTTGTACCAAACAACACAAAGAGTCGGAGAATATATCTGTGCTGTGCTGTTTGAACATTTATTGTAAAGAGTACATAAGCGTCTCAAATTGGCATTCCTAGTATAATTTCTTCGACAAGAAGGATTATAAAATACATCGTTCGATTATATACAAACAATACACCTTTTTACATGACTTATGGTAATACGTCCCCTACTGACTGTGAAACAACATTATGAGACTAATTTAACGACTACTTTCACTCAGTCTTCGTTCCGCAAATACCTCATCTAATGAGGACTCGGAGCCAGTGGCGGTACGTTCATACAAGCCCAAAAGCCCGGCTTGCCCTACTAAAATGCTCGATCAAAAATATCTAATTCAAACCATTATCTATTTTAAAATTCGCGCGCTTATTTCCAAGCGCGAGCGAGAGCAGTGACTCGGTGCACAGAGTACATTTGACTCGGTGACTGATGAAGCATCAAGCGAGAACGAGAGTTAGAGAGGCGCGCGCTGAGCGCAACAACTTTTTTTTCTATCTCGCTCACCCGCACTGGCTTGTTATGAGGCTTTTGACCACCGTCGGATCTCTCTTTCTAACCTATAGAGAAACTGTCGATTATTGAAATATAAGTAGGTTAATTTATATATCAATCAGTATGAAATTATAAGCCGGGCTTTATGTATGAAGTTGTCGACTATGGAAGTGAAATGCCGCGGCCGCGCATGCGTACTCGCGTCTACTAACTTCACTCAGTTCATTTGTTTGACAGGACGAAAAGTTTTGGTTTTAATGTTTATTTACTTTAAAAATCGTTAGGTAATTGTAAGATTTTAAAGTGATTCTTTTGTATTTAGTGACATACAACAATGCAAGTAATAATTATTGTTCCTTGTGAGGATTAAAATGTGTTCAACTTTTGATGGGCGAAGAAAAGGTAAAATTTTTGAACTTTGTTCTTTGTTTATATTTGATTTTATTAATGAGAATAACCTCGAAGTTGCCTTGCCCTTGAGTTTATAAAGTTAACATATCTTGTTGTAACTATTACGGCTATGTAGTTCTTAGCTGAACGCGCATTTTTATCACTTTAAACGTACCTATTCATACTTATTTAAGAAATAATATCAATGATAGCTATTGAAAAGCAGTTGTTGGCAGAATTATTTTATTTTATTTTATTCTTACGTAATTATTTATTTATTTATTTATTAAAGTACTGCCACATGATACATATTAAAAGTACAACAGTTAAATTATATCTAAATACATGTTCTGATATGCATCACAATAACGGCGTACATAACATTTGCTTTAACTTAGTAACAATAGTTTATAAAGTGCAAGAATTTACAGTATGTTAACTTAAACTTAAATTACATAAATGAGGGGCAAAACATAAACATAAAAGCTAAGATATCAAGAGCATAATATCTTATGTAATATTGGCAAAGCATTCATAAATTTTATTACTGTACTTAGAAATACTATCATTAAAGACATCCAGATTGGGAATTCTTTGAGACAAAAAGTTATAGTCAGAATAAATCCGTGCCAAAGGAGACTGTGAGCCGAGATTGGTTTTGGCCATCGGAATGAAGAAAAGTTTATTTATGCGACCTCTGGGGTATTTGTGAGGCACTGACAGCGACACGCTTGATATTAGGTCACTACAATTCAGACCCCCATTAATCAATTTAAACAAGAAAACCATGTTCAACATCATTCTTCTATTGTGAAGACTTATCATTTTAAAATAAGATAGTCTCTGGTTGTTATGGTTGTCTATGAGAGAACCCGTGAGTACTAAAAGCAAGATGCCTTGTAAATGATCTTTGAATACCCTCCACTCTCTGCGAATGTACCGAATAATACGGATTCCAAGCACTAGAGGCAAACTCGAGATGGCTGCGCACTAAAGTGTTGTACAAAACGATTTTTGTTGTAACATTATGGAAGCCCTTAGTGTTGCGTTTTAAAAACCCTAAGATTTTTGCAGCTTTGGACGTTATTGAATCAATATGAGATTTAAATGAGAGAGCCTTGTCAATTGTAACGCCAAGATCGCGTATCTCATCTACCTCGGCTAGGGTTGCGCCACCAATCTCGTACTTAGTAGCGAGTGGTTTTTTTAATCTACTATATTTAATATGATAACACTAATTAAGTCATTTCTCAAGAAAGACAGACGAGTCAATTTAGAATATAAATAATAGGTAGTCTTATAGGTAGGTAGGTACCTTTCTTATAGTCAGGCAAGGGTCAACTACTTACTTACTTAGCTATCTTCGTTTACTCAAGGAAACCAAAGGGCTTTTTTCAAAGCCACCGAAGGTATGCATGTATGCAATGCTGATTGTTTATTAGGTATATTCAATCAAGCACTAGCATAGGTACCTTCAATGAGCTTTGGCGGGGCGGCGCGGCGCGCGGCGCGACCCTCTATCAACATGTAAGAGAAATTGAACAAAATCCATAAAAAAACATTACACCCATCGCCTTTCCAGCGCAGTCAGGTTTGTTTACTTTTCATTTTATTATATTTAAGTACAAAAATAGCCTTCTGCCTATTCTGGAGTAGTCGGGTAAAAAGCATAGGTAGGTAGGTATAACGGGCTTGCCTTATCCTTAAACCCTAGGCACGCCACTGCTCGGAGCATCATCTGAGACACGATTCTGCTGTTATATCTCTTTTGCAGGATTTGGTTAAGAAACACCTTTGTTTAAAGAGACGCTGCAGTAGATAATATTCATCCTATTCTATTGGTTAGATTGTCGAGGGAGTTGTCAAACTCATTAGCCATTAAATTCGATGAGATCCATCTTACAATAATCATTGCAATATGGATATTTTCCGGAAGTCTGGACTACTGAACTAACTATGGTAGTTCAGTCAACAAATTGGTTGTAGAGTCCGTGAATAAGGAATCTAAGCGATTTCTTCGAAACTTGTAATACATTTTAAGCATTTAAACCTTACAACTTTTAAAATTTTTGTTTTTATATTATATGAGCCTAAACTCGATGGGGATTGAATTGAAGACCGAGTTCACGTAGTCTCCTTACGATCCAACATCAGATTTACTCAAATTTATTCAAATATTGCAATGCAACCGATTCATATAGGCATCCCAAATTTAATCTCAAATCGATTGATTGATTATGTCACGCGCAGCTTTCTTTTAAATGTTTTCATAGAAGTTGTTTATAGATTTTTTTAGAATTAACGAAAGGCAAATTCCGCGGTCCGCTATCTTGACGCATTGTTTATGTTAGGAGAGAAAAAAAAACGGTTAAAGCTTGTCAGAATATGCTCAATGTAGGGTTTCGCAGCAAAAGAGCGTAACTTTACAGCGCTTACGCCTCTTTGCTGAGAAACAGAAATATTTATTTGTCAATGTAGGTAGGTAGGTTAAATTTTCAGATCTTGCGTTATTAAACAAGTGAAGAAGTTATTAAAGAAGCGCAGTTTTTGGTAATAACTCAAAAACGGTTTATCCGATCAAGTACAAAATAATTTTCGTTGAAAGTATTTATTAAGTACCTAATATATTATGTACAATGTTACTAGAATTTGATGTTACTGCACTTCTAATTAAGTTTGAAATGAAGAATAAGTACTCCCACTATAGCAAATTTGTAGCAATGAGAGTGAGGAGTGTGTCGGTCGGCAGGTGTTCGACCCCGCCACGGACACGTGGAGCATGGTCGGCGCCACCATGTCTGTGGGGCGCTCGTACGCCGGCGTCGCCGTCGTGGAGCGCGCCCCCTCCGCGTGATGGCACGCGCCGGCGGAGCCCAGTCCGCCGCCGCGCGCCCCCGCCCCGCCCCGCGCGCCCCCGCCCCGCGCGCCCGCCCCGCCGCGCCCCCGCGCCGAGCCGCGCTACGCCAACCTGGCGGCCGCGCGCTGGCGCCCGCTCTACGTGCAGCGCGCCCAGCCCGAGCGCCTGTACGGCGTGGGCGGCGCCGGCTACTGGTGCTCGCAGACCTTGGAGTTCAATGAGCGCTGCGGCGCGGGCGCGGCGGGGGGCGAGGCGGGCGCGGGGCGCGGCGGCACCATGCCCCGCGTGGCGCGCGCGCCGCTGCTGCGCGTGTCGCTGGGGGACCTGGCGCTGCCGCCCTGCGTGCTGCTGCTGCCGGCCGCCGCGCCGCCCTGCTACCGCGCGCTGCCGCCCGCCGCGCCCGCGCCGCCCGAGCCGGGGCCCTCGGCGCCGCGGGTCCCCAGCTCCGACGACGAGGACGACGACTGACTCCTAGTGTACAGTGAGATAGTGAGCCGCGAGGACCGACCGACCGCTCGGGTCTTTAGTTAAATAAATAAATAACGTTTATTCCGTCACCTACTTCAT
This sequence comes from Laspeyria flexula, assembly GCA_905147015.1. Taxonomy (NCBI): domain Eukaryota; kingdom Metazoa; phylum Arthropoda; class Insecta; order Lepidoptera; family Erebidae; genus Laspeyria; species Laspeyria flexula. The sequence continues at coordinate 92,911 of LR989964.1, read as the reverse complement.
CTACTTGTGTATTTTCATTTCGTACGCCGAAAGCATATATACATTGAAATAATTGTTTTTTTCGACGTGGTCATTTGACACGTCATCGACTTCGTCCATCGAAAACTTGGTGACAATGCTGTACGTGTACTACAATAATATCAGCTTGATGTTTACGAGTACGCTTTACGCTGAAACGATTCCGGTAAGTTTTTATTATCTCCTCGTAAGTTTCACTCCACAGGTATGGCTAGATAACTTTTAGTTGGCCAGTTACGTTCAGCGTCGAGGGACGCTCCGTATTAAGTGAATGCGGAGCTCAGCAGTGATTGTATGCTAACTAATCTGTAGTCGGCGAGTGTCGCGAGTCGCGAACGGTGAACGAGTGAACAGTGAACAGTGAACAGGTGAGTGAGCGCTCAGTCCTGGCGCCGCCGCCGCGCCGAGCGCACGCGCCGCCCCGTGCTGTGCTGCGCTGTGCTGTGCTGTGCTGTACCGTGTTGTGCTGTGCCTACTGCGAGTGAGGGCCCGACAGTCGGCCGAGCATGCGCGCGCTCCCCCGACACGACACCACACATCGTGAGTACACGACAATGTTCCCTCGCCACTCCAACCGGCATCAATGACGCTGAATCAGCAATTCACTACAATATAATAATTCACTAGCGAGTCAGGCTCAGAAGCAAGCTCTCGCTTGCCCTTACTAAGTAGGTAAAAGGTCTAGCTACCTAGTACCTACTGACGACCTCAACAAATCTATATTACCTACCTAGATACACGTAGAGTACCTATACGATTAGAAAATATAGTAAACTAGCTTCCGCCCGCGCGGTTTGTATTTTATACCTATAAAACTTCCTCTTGAATCAGTCTATCTATTAAAAAAAACGGCATCAAAATCCGTTGCGTAGTTTTAAAGATTTAAGCATACATAGGGATATAGGGACAGAGAAAGTGACTTTGTTTTATACTAAGTAGTGACTAGCTTCCGTCCGCGTGGTACGTCAGTAAAATGTGACCCTGTGCTATTCCCGACTAATCTATAAGTAGGTAAGTACAGTTTCTTTCAGCCGTTCTGGCCTGAGTGAGTAACAGACATCCGTCATAACTTTCGCATCATTATACGATAGCAGCAGATAGAGGCCAGCTACTTATCTACCGTTGTAAGCAACATGCAGGACACGCTTCTGCGTAAGTACCGACACAAACATATTTATAAAAAAAAATGATTTACTAAATATTATCTGGTTGTTTGCCCATAGTAGTTGTTAGACCAGGGGATAATTAATTGTTTATCACGCCTGTTTGAGCGAAACTGTATCTTTACATTCTTAAAAAGATCGCTATCATACTGTTCCACGGCTTTGTGTACTGTACTGGTGACGGCGAGTCACAGGACACGGCGCGTTCTGTCCTGAACTGTACAGTACATGTTCTGTACTGAACTGTACAGTACATGTAACAGACACAATACATGAACGAACACTTAGCCGATGTCGATCCGACCTTACAGTGGGACTATTGTATTAAATTAATTACTCAATAAAAATTAAAAAAGGAGTTGCTTTTCGAAGTGGACATCATTTTACTGACTACGAAACACAATTAATTCGCTCGAGAGTAAACGTCAATACTTAGATATTATATTTTTATTTAAAATAATTAATAATACAGAAGACTCCTCAAACGATTTATTTTCAATTCCTAGTTGTAGTTCAAATTGTGCAAAAAATACATTTCTTCACAACAAATTCTTACTTCTTCGCTCTACCACTCTAAGGTTTGCTGTTAGAGAACTCAAATATGAGTTAAGCTCGCCTTTGTACATACTTGTTTAGTAGGTATGTACAAATATATGTATGTAGATTTTAAGATTATTTGTATGTTTTCTTTTCTTTGTGTGCAATAAAGTATAAATAAATAAATATCTGAGACGACCCTGTTGTTTATATAACAAACATACAATTCCTGCTGAGAGTAGACTAAGATTGGGCCGGTAAATTAATATACCTAGTGATCCTTTTGTTTCTGACAATAACATTTTATACCTAGGTACATATCTATGTACGTAAATTTATCTATGTTGATTTTGCCCAATAACGTCCACCGCTGGACATCATTGGGCAGGCCACACCTAATTTCCGCCACATCGAGCCATTTGCATGTGGGATCAGAAAATGTAAATTTAATCGTGATGATTCTTTTTCTACTTAGTGTATGAGAAAGGCGATTTATCCGAAATTCTTTGAATTGCTTCTAAAGCTTCCTCAGACAAGATTCCTATTGGCAAATTAAAAGATTCTATTATATCTGGACCATGAATCAATAGTTGATGCATGCTACTCGACATGTGGATTGCATTCACATTTAATTTGAAACCTTCATTAACCCCTGTTGTTTTTTGGGTACTAACAAATACCTATTTTACCAAAATAAGTTTTTGTGAAATAACAACATTAAATAAACAATACAGAAATAATAATAATAAAAAGATAATACAAAAAGAAATAAATAACAAGAATTTGATAAGACTAAGAACCTCGCAGTTGCACCGAACGGGTGTCCAGTTCAACGTGTGCCAGGTAAACAAAACCTGGCGCTGATTTTCAACTGGAACCCTGTAGTGACGCACGCACGCCAACCAAATTTTGTAGGTAATAAATTCATGTGTGTGTGTGTGTGTGTTTGTGTGTATGTATGTGTGAAAATATATTAAATATTATATATATTTATGTTAATAACATTATAATTATTAATAAATAAATTAATAATAATTATGTCAAATAAATTAAAAAAATGAAATAAAATTAAATTCACATAATTGATAAATTGATATTTACATTAACCAGCTTCCGTCGCGCATCCAAAAGATACTGCCGTAATTATTTTTTGAATGTCATTACGGAATTAAGGGCTCTTAATGGTGGCGGTATGTTGTTCCAAATGTTGGACGCTGCGTAACGGAAGCTTCCTCTAAATGATGCAGATTTGTGTGGTTCAATCGAGAGTTGTTTTGAATATTGTCTAGTCTCAGTCTCGCGTTTGCTAGTCACCCAGCTAAGCTTTTTAAGTAAATTGTGTACCTAAGTGTTTAACAAATAAACGCGAATGCGAACCAAATTTGGTTAAACTGGCGCATAATTTCTGTCCACTGCCCTTTTTTAGGCGGATCCAACAGATACCTACGTTAGGTTATCATCGGCGTAAATATATGTGACAACTACAATCACAAGAACATGTGCCCCTGTAAAATTAATGATGTACAGAAGGTAGCTAAAGATTTGGAACCAGGAGGAATCCCTGTGGAACTCCTCTAGGTACCTTTTGTGGACGCGATAACGCTGGTATCCCATCATAGTGCCCGCGTATCTCAGCTTGCTGCTGTCTTTGTGAGGTAATTGTATATTAGTTAATAGTTACGATCAGTTACGTGCTTCATATTAATATTATAAACTTATAACAACAACTGCAACAACGTACGGGTGGAAATATACCTATCTCTACTTACCTACTTTAAATTTTACAGAAGTTATAAATACCAGAAAATTTAAATAGAATATGATAGAAGTACCGCAAGTACTAGGTACTTGAGGTACTTCTATAAGATAATAGGTAAGTACCGGTGCCTAGGAGTTAGGACTCGTTTACAAACAAGAGCGTGCCTATAAACATTTGGTGTTTGCGTTTAGCGCGGATAGGTAAAGCTGTTGGTAAACATGTCCCCATTCTTCACACTTGTGTTGCGTACAGACACAAACAACAACACGTTTACGAGCCATAATATTATAAATTATATTAACTAACAGTGAACAATAGACCTAAATAGGCATTGATGTAGGTGTATCCACAAGGAACTGTAACGTAAGAGCGAGAACTGAGTTCACTTTGCACCCTGCCGACTGCCGACGACATACGCCCTGGTACATCTTCTGAGGCTCTCTGTCTGTCCAACTACATGATAGGTATTCTTAAAAAACCGGTTAAGCGCATGCCGGATCATGCTCAATGCCTACATTGAGCATGGTCCGACATGTTTTTATCTGGTTTTTAGTAATCATCAAAAAAGCCCCGCAGCAAAAGAGCGTAGGTATCTGTACGGTACTTACGTCTCTGTTAAGAAGCGCAGTTTTTCAGGGATTATTCCACTATGATGGGTGGGTACCTGGGTGATCAAATTCCACAGCTTGTGTGTCCTTAAATCACCTGCTGACAAATCACCTGGGTGATCAAATTCCACATGATTTTAAATGAATTAATTTGTTTCCCTATATCACCTGGGTGATCTAATTCCACATGATTGCAATTACCCACTCAAAAACGGTACATCCGATTGTGTTCAAAATAATTTTCGCTGGAAGTATTTATAATGCGCTACCTTTGTGTTTTTTACACGAAAAGCATCTATAAGTCGATTGTCTTTTGAGTTTAAATTGGCATGAAAGACATGTCTTAACTTCCTCAGCTTCATCTTCACATGTTTTTGATTTGAAACATTTATCAACAATAGAAAATCATTAGCCGTCCCACTCTCTCTAAAAATATAATGTTAATCTGTCTCACTTTTATTCCTGTCTTGTGCTCTATCTCACTTTTTCATATTCGTTCTATCTCACTTGCACTACGGTAAAACCAAAATGTATGTAAGTACTTAGAAAAATTATGCAGGGAAACTTCTTTTTACACATGACCCTTTTGCAAACAACGAATTATTACTACTTTTTCTTGTGAGATAAGTACCAAGGTTGCGTACCGTTATAAATTCTTGATTAAATGGCTAATCGGGGCAAAGTCTGGCACTATGTCATAGCAGTACCTAAAAATGTCTACAGAGGTGTCAATTTTCATCATTTTCAAAAAACAAATTTTTATGACAGTACCATATGACTTGGATTTTTTTTTAAATTTTTCTCAGAACAGGTACAGCCTATACCATTCCCCGGTAGCCGCTTGACGTTGAGTTTCGGGACACCCTGTATATATAGGTTTATTTATGTATAGTATGGGGTTTATTTAAAATATTCCTTGTGTTGCAGTGCTCTTGTCTGCATCTTTTGATTGCGTTTACTTCGAACTCTCAGATTTTTACTGCTCCAAGGGAATGCAGACCCTAGTATTTAATATTACCTTTACACCTTTCTGAGAAAATGGTAGAACTAGGTACCTACTAAGTAATACTTATAATTGACATTTTAACAAGTTTCACTTGGTCATCATGGCAAGTGTTTGTTGTATTGACGGATCAACGTGGACCATGTTGTCAAAGGTAACCTAAGTGTAATTGTCGGCGCCCGCGAGTGACATGTAAGTAGTACGCACTGACGCAGTCTCATCACAGAGTACCTACATTATATGGCGGCAGGTGCTTCGGAAGAGGAACACAAACCTAGTTATGAGCACGTCGCGTCGGTGTCGCGGGCTACGTTAACAATGGAGAAAAGTTGTTGAACCTTCCACTTAATTGTTGTCGAACTTTCGCGCACACTACATTACACATATTAGAAACTGTAACAGTTATTACTTACAGCAGAAGTAGCGCGCGCAGTCGTCTCTCGCGGCTCATCCGCGCCAGATCCGCGACAGATCCGCGAGGGACTAATACCGCAGCTTGTTGCAGCGCGGACTTGTTGTCGGACCATGTTGGTGACAGGCGCGCGCCATGAGGAAGTTCATGCGCACGCGCGCCGAGGCGCGTCCTCCCCCCCCGCCGCCCCCGCCCGCCCCGCTCGCCCCCACCCTCCGTTCGCTCAACGGACTCAACGGCCACCCGCACAAGACCAACGGACATGCCAGTCAGTACACACTCCTATTTCTCTAACTTAATTAAGTAAGCAGTACTTAGTACCAGACCACCTAATAGTGCACGTGATCATTGTAATCTACCAGTTTTAGTAAACCGTTAATAATACGAGTATATGGTATATTTGAAGATATTTGAAGACGAATAATAATTCAAGTCCTCCGTTTGGCCACTACCCTTCTGTACCGTTTCACAATACATTTCTATTTTTTGACCGTACGGCAACCAAGTTTAGCTTCGCGTAACATTAGCCTTAATAATTAAATTAATATAATTTATTAAATTGAGTACATAACTAACAGTGGCACAGTGATATAACAAGAAGTGATTTGCTTAAAACTAACGTTTGTAACTTGTTGCGGAAACTTATTATTAACACAAAAATGCACTCAGTGTTATTTTGTATAGCATGTTTACAACTAGGTCCCTGCGTGTGCGCACTTGGCAAATTTTCCCAGACTAACTATTGCCTGGGGCTTCGCGCCCGCCACCTTTTGTTTGACCACTTTTCAGCTCCTATTGGCTGTAGCGTGATGTTATATAGCCTATAGCCTTCCTCGATAAATAGGTTATACAACACTTAAATATTTTTTTTAAATCGAACCATTAAGTAGTTATTATACATTAGTGCGTTCAACCAACCAACCAACCAAGCCTTCGACTTTATAATACAAGTATAGATAGAGAGCTACGAGTACTCGTATGCCGCTCGTTGTTGTTCACTTGTGTCTCGTCGTGCACCAAGGTGACACTCTCGCTCCACCTTTTCACCAAAGTCTTAGAAGACGTAATGAAGATGTTGGACTGGAGAACAACGGGGCACGCATGTCGCATCTTGTTTATTATTATACTGCCGCGACTGTCTGTCTATCTCTTCACGATGGATTAAAAAGCTACAGAACCAATTTGAAAAATTCTTTTAGCTCAGTTATCGAGGAAGGAAGGTTATATAATATTACGCTACTGTTAATAGAGGCTGAGCAGTGGGCAAATAAAGAACGGCGGTAGTGAATTTCCCATATAAACTGACTTTTAAAATCTCCATTTATGAAATCAAAAAGAAACTATCAACATTCGAATGAGTATAAAATTAAGTATAATACACGTAATAGCTGTCAGTCACATCTCAAATAGTTGTGACATGTAGTTGTAGTTCTGATACTCACAAATTGAAGGTCAATAATTCGGACCGACTGTATGGATAGATAGCAAAACGGTCATGTTATTATTTATTTTTATATAATACATTAATTGTAATTTTGTTTAATTACATGCGAATTATAGAGTTGTCATTTAATTGAATGGCGAATATCGCTCAGGCAGTTCGTTGAACGCCGCCATTTAGTAAAACGGTTAGGCAGTCAATTGAATGGCTGATTTAACCAGTTGACGGCGACATCTACATCTTCTACGTGTTCATTATTTTATGATAGAAGTGCGTCTTTAGCATGTCATTATATATGATGTCAGCATAAAGGGGCCGATGTCGACGTTTTCTTGGTATTGTTAGTGTTAAGAGGACGCAGGAAGCCATCTCCATTGTCCATGGGCGGCAGTTACCACTACCTACCATACCATCGGTGGGGTGGGTTTCAGTAAAATATTTATTGTTATTATTTAACTACTAAACCTAGGAGCGGCCCACACAAGGCACCTTTTCTCCAAATTTCATCAGTATACATTGAGTAAAGTGCCTGTGACATACGGACGGACGGACATGACGAAACTATAAGGGTTCCGTTTTTGCCATTTTGGCTACGGAACCCTTAAAACATCAATAATACTTGGTATTTGACTGCCGACGACACTAAAAAGCAACTTCATTAAACAATCTTTTGAAGGGAACTATTTTAAGTTTAATGCATATTTCCCACATTTGTGTTGTTTTTCATGACGCGTGTCGTATGCAGACGGCGGCAGCGCGCGCCGAGGTGAGCAGCACTCCTCGCTCTCCAGGTGAGTGTTGGCACTCGCGCCACTGGCGCCACTGGCGACACTGGCGCCACTGGCGACACTGGCGCCACTGGCGACACTGGCGACACTGGCGCCACTGGCGACACTGGCGCGCCGCTGATCACGTCACTGTGCAGGTACTGGAGCGGCTCGGAGGGCTCGGCGGGGGGCGCGGGGGGCGCGCTGTTCGAGGACGCCGCCTTCCCCGCCACGTGGCGCGCGCTCGGCGACAAGCGGCTCGCGTCCAACGTGCGCTGGATGCGCCCTCACGTGAGTTCTCTGTACTACTAACTGTGTCACAGCGTCGCAGCACAATGACTAAGTTACACAACACGAGTGACCAATGCCGACAATAGCTCGACCTTAAATATGTGTTAGCGCTAAACGTGATTAATACCTATTCGTATATGTAGGTATAGAGTTAGCACGTACACAAAGACGTCGGCGTGACGTCACGTCGTGCTATAACTATCATTACTCGACGTTACATACTCGTGTGTCACGTACGAGCTCGGAACTACGGAGTACTGAGTACTGAGTACTGAGTACTGAGTACACCTCTCTAGTGTGGAGAACGCTCGAGGCCAGTGCCTGTACTCTACTAATTAAATGTCTCTTAAGTTTGCTGGGTTTTAACTCTTTGGAGGAAAAAGTTAGGCAGGTCTAGATCAGTTTACTGTTGCTCTTAAGTTCCTTCGTAGACTGATCGGTACGTCTGTAGTCTGTACGTTCAGTCCGTGAGTCTGTAGTCTGTACGTTCAGTGCGTACAGTACACGGAGAGCCATCACTGCGCTTGTGGCCGGCGCTCATGACATGGTAACACTCAGTAGATTGAAGTAATTGCTCGCCAATAACGATGTGCATTATATTTAGTGCTTAAACTTAATACAGAAATGAAAAATTAAATTAATGAACCTTAAAAAGAAACACTTACCTACCTACTTACTCAAGTATTCAAAATTACGAAACAAATGCTGTGCAGTGTTACTGTACACACAACTGTACGTACAACATGGGAGAAAAGCTCAATAAAACTAAAAGATAAATTAATTAACTATATTAAAACTTGAAAGATAATTTGCTTAGATAGATAAAATGATAGAATGCTAGATGAGTACCGAACTACCGACCTCGCGACACGACCGTTGTCGGTATATGGTTATTGCGAATTAATTAATACAATTAATAAAAGTGATGAATGAAGTGAACTGCTGACATGATGCAATGTACGAGTACCTACCGTATGACGAGGATCGTACAGTTACCGACTAGCTTCCGGCCGCGGCTTCGGCCGCGTGGTGTGTCGGTCAAAAGTAGCCTACGTAGCACTCTACTGGTAAATTATTGTTGTTAAAGTCTGTCAAGTAGTGTCGGCGCCTATCCATTACAAACAAGTCTTTTCTCTTTATATTATTAATATAGACTTAAAACTGCAATTGTACTAACTAGATCATTTAAATAAAATGTCAAGGAACGTGATAAACTAGAAAGGAATTTCTAATAACAAAGAGTATTAAATAAACGAACAATCGCTCTGATTACAAACACATTACTGCGCAGCGCGCTTCCCCATCAAGATAAACGCATTCTGTGTTGGGAACGTCCTGTCTTTCTTAACAGGCTAACTTACACGCCACCTGTGAATCTATTTATAGACCCGTCAATGAATGATTATGGAGGGAAATGTCGAAAGCAGCTTGTTCGGACTAGGACTACACAAACATACTAAAAGTCCCGAGGGGGGGGAGTTGGGGGGCACAATGAAGGTCCCGTTTTTTGGTTTTTTGCTTACATCTCGAAAACTGTGCGTCGTTTATCTATCTCCAATCGTTGCCTAGCGAGCTTCGATAAATGGTCGAATTTCAAAAATGTGTTAAAGTCTCTAGCACATGTACCAGTTTTGTTTTCTGCTTACATTTTGAAAATAGTGCGTGCGTCGTACGAAATGTCAATTGTATTACATAATGAAAGCTGATAAAATTCTCTACAACTTGGGCTTAACACTTTTTTCCCAACTATGGCGAAGCCAAAAGGAAGAGTAATGGTTTTGGCAGTCTATGCATATTTTTGGGTTTCTTGCCAGTTCTTCTCATAGCTCCACCCCGTCAGCGAACTGGTCGTAGGCAAATTTGCTGACACTACTTTTCGGATAACCTGTTATCATAAGTGTTACCTTGTAACCTAGATGAATAAACGAGATTTTATTTCATTTCATTTCATATTTGTATGTGTGTACGTATCTATGTTTCACCGTAGCGCCTAAACTAATGAACCGATACAAGATGTAGAGAATTTTATCAGCTTTCATTATGTAGGTAATACAATTAAATTTCGGACGACGCACTGTTTTCGAGATGTAAGCAAAAAGCCAAAAATACGGGACCTTTATGCTTCCCCCCTCGTCCTCACCTAGGAGGGGTAAGGACTTTTAGTATGTTTATCTCCTAACTAGTCCGAACAAAGGTCCTAAATCAAAATTTCTGCTTTCGAAATTTCCCTCCACAGTACCATTTCGAGGACTCATTTACTAGGCTATTATTATATATAGCTTAGAAAGCTTAAATTTGGAATATAGCTTTATGATACTTAAAATCCATTACTAAATATTGAATTATCATATAATAATATTGAACACAGCGCCGCTCTCGCGTGCGGCGTGGTGGCACTTGGCGCCCCCCCCCCCCCCCCCCCTAGTATAATTATAAATCGAACCAAGTCATATCCACTCTGTTGCACAGCACAGAGGCAGTCTATGTAAAGTGATTGTTTGTGTCCAAGAAGGGACGGCTACACGTGACGCGTGCTCGACTCAAGTATCTCTCTGCTATGGGCAGCTCTGCCTACTGCCTACCTGCCTACTCTTGTGAATATAGCTGGCTAAGTCGTTGTAGTTGCGTGGACCGTGTCCGAGCCGCTCACTACGAATACGAAGAGTGTGCATACATATATACATACATACATACATACATACATACATACATACATACATACATACAGAGTGTACAACAAGTAGAGGCGCGGCACGACGCCCTACACTACTCCTCTATATTAATACTCGTACGACTTAAGCTCAATATTGCCACCTACATCAAGTGTGTAAACGACTGTACAAGAATAGAAACAAGTTAATTGACTTCAGGGCCCTGATTCTGACTATATAATATCACGCTGTGGCCAATAGGAGCTGAGCAGTGGCTAAACAAAGAGTAACGAGAAAAAGTATACTAGAATACCGAAAGCAAAGGGTTCTAGCGACAGCTTATGCTTGGGCGTTACCAATCGTTAGTTTTTAGCAAAATCTCTGGAGTTTCGCTTACACCAGCAGGCGTCGCGCGTCGGCCTCACTCACATAAACTTCTGGCATCGTTTGTCGGTCGAGTGCCGCCCTCGCCTACTAAAGACATCGACGCGTTCGCACCTTCACACCCCTTACAGCGGAGGTGCGAGTAGTGGTCAGCACTACTTGTATGTAGTACCGCGCCGCCACGCGCCGCCACGCGCCAGCCTGTACCTACTGTACAGTATTGAACGAAGTAGTTGCTATAACAGTTTTATACGAGTAACGGTGTGCGCTCGGACTCGGCGCGAGACACAATACATATTGTGTACCTACATATTATGTACTACGTATTGTGACACTGTGCCGACACAAACACTGCGCAGCGTAATGAGGTCGCACTTGTTCAAATTTCATACATAATATAATATAGGTAACGCCAGTAGATACTTGCTACAGATAACTTATATCCGGCCACTCGCATTTACGTAATGTCGGTGAAACCTCTGAGTTAGCTGACAGAATAGTCCGTGCAGCAGCAGGCACTTACAAGAGCGAGCGGAGTGCGGTAATGTACCGCACAATGGAACTGTATCGCTGCGACTGTGTCCCGTTAGAGGAGCCGCCGGGAGTGACCCCGACTTAGCTTTAATTACACTTTCTTTTTAAATATTTAAACTAGCGAGAGTACCAAAATAAAACGACGTACGTGTCGTGCTTGACCAAAGTAGGACTCAGTGTTGATGACGATCACCAATAACTTAATATATTATACAGGGTGGAATTTTGTAATGCCACCTCGAGGGGAAGTACTCTTAATAATATAAGAAGAAACAAAACTGCATTTGAACCAGCTAAAATCCAAAAAATAACATCCTGTACTTTTATGGCACTGATCGATAAGGTCAACCATAAGGATCGAATCTTACTAACAAACATAGTTAAATAAGAACAAAACCATAAAATTCTAACTTACATTGAAGCATCTTAAAAATATAATGTTTGCATGCAAAATATAATGTTTGCACTACAATTTCAGAATCTAGAAACCTATCTCTGTTCTGTGATCTAGATATATTTTTAAAAATAATTATTATCCCTTTTTATGACCTTTTCTGTATAAGAAAGTAAATAAGGCGTTATCTATATTCGATTGTAACTATTTTAGATGTAAGTCGATTATTTATAATTATTTGCAAAGTTTGTCCTAAGACCAAACCGAAAATATGTTAGTTGTAATCAAATAAGCTGTTACATATTTATAATTGAATTATTTGTTTAGTTTTATTATGAGTTTAATTGTTTGTTTAGTTTTATTATGATTTTTTTTTATATAGTTTTTACACAATTCTTGTTCTCTCTACATTGTAAGCAGTACAAGAGTGTTTGACCTAAGCCCGCCTGTAGCACAGGTTTTACTACCTAGTACAGCAATTAATCATAAATTTTTGTTCACTTAGATAAGATTTTATGGTTTTACTTATACTTAATTTACCACGTTTGTTAGAGAGATTCTATCCATATGATTGACCCTATCGGTAAACGTCATAAAAGTACAGGGTGTTATTTTTTGGAATTTTAGCTGGTTCGATTTCTGGGTATGGCAAGCGAATTTCCGGAAATTGTTAAGTGCAGTTCTGTTTTTTTTTAAATAAAGGAATGTTTCTTTTGAATAAAATGATCTATCTACACTATTTAAAGTACTTTCCCTCCAGGTGGCAGTACAAAATTAAACCCTGTATATTGATGTTAATCGCTAAAAGACATTACAAGTAGATGGGGCGTGAGGAACTTGTCGAGTACGACGCGAGTGCAGTTATGTGTGCGGTGACTGCTCTCCATCACACATTGGAACTTCGGCCTTCTCTTTGAAATACTTACTACATATTATATGAGTTATTAAAAAAATGAATGAAATGTTCATTAAAATCTATATCATTTATTTATTTAATATAGGTAGGTAAAAACAGTTATATTCAAAAAATATTACAGAGGCACTACAAACTAAAAGACCTACTTCACCATAACATTTTTTTGCAACAATAATATTAGTTATTCCGAAAACTAGACAGACCAAGCAATGATTTTAAAAAGATGACATGAATAGAGTATCTGGATATTAATGAACACACAATACAACACACAAACGATCACAAAACATTACACACACAATAAAGCTTCTCCCTGCCCTTTGTACCAAACAACACAAAGAGTCGGAGAATATATCTGTGCTGTGCTGTTTGAACATTTATTGTAAAGAGTACATAAGCGTCTCAAATTGGCATTCCTAGTATAATTTCTTCGACAAGAAGGATTATAAAATATATCGATCGAACGTGAGGGACGTAACATTGCGGACCTGGGAATATTGAATTGAATTCTTTCCAACAGAACTGATGATTTAATTTCGTTATTTATAATTTTATATAAAAACATTGAGTCTATTATATCACGCCTTGAATACAAGAATTGCATTTTATATTTTATGGCTCTTTCTGTGTAATCAGAGCAATCAGAATCTGTGCGGTAATCTAAAGATCTCAAAAATTTATTTTGCACCTCTCTATTCTATCTCTGTGTACAGAATACTGTGGGCTCCAAACAACACTACCAAACTCTAAAACGCTTCGAACATAAGCATTATACAATATTTAAAGGGTAGCACAATTTTTAAATGGTTTCCTTATGCGGAGAATTAAGCCTAATAGTTTGAAAGCCTTGCCTACAATAGTATCTACATGTAAGTTGAAATGCAATTGGTAATCCAAAACAATACCAAGATCGCGAAGACTGGTAACTGGCTTTATGGTTATATCAGACAATTTGTAATCATATGAAATAGGTTGATGTTTTCGGGTGAAAGTTATAATGTTACACTTATCTGTATTCAAAATTAATTGGTTATATTTGCATTAATTTTCAAAGTTTATTAAATTAGTTTGTAAATTTTCACAATCTTCTAAGCATGTAATAATTCTGTAAATTTTTGTCTCATCCGCATATAGTAAATGATGACATTGATTGAAACAACTTTCAATATCATTTACGTATAAGGTAAATACAAACATATTATGTTTTTTGATTAGTAAATTTAATAAAATTTAATAGTGTGTGTGTGTACTGTACTTAAAAAATTATTACTGAAAAATACTTGCGCCTCGCCTGAGACTTGCTTTATTATTAAACTAAAAATCGCGCGGGGCTTCGCACCCGTCTTTCTTTATTTGGCTACTGCTCAGCTCCTATTGGCCGTAGCGTGGTGAATATATAGCCTATGTTACTCAGTGAAAATGTAGCTTTCTAACGGCAAAAAAAATCAGTAGTTTTTAAGTTTATTCGATACATACAAACATACAAATCTTTCCTCGTTATAATTAGTTTAGATATAGAAGTATAGGTTTAATAGTAAAAAAATCCGTATTCAGATAAAAGTTTATAAATACTTTGAGAAACATGGACATGGAGGAGAAAAAGGAATATCTTTCACTTGGTTAAAGATACCTGTAGCTGTAGTGCAGCAACTATACAATAATTGATTTGTTTTGTTTTAAATAACGTCCGGAATATTTTCTCCATTTTTTAAACATATTTTATATAATAATAATACATAATCATTTACTCAAGTAACCATGACTCGTTTTGTTGGTAACAATTAAACTTAATGCTATGTTACTTTGCCATAATTATTATGCACCTAAATACTTTTTTAAATTCTCAAACGCACGCTTACTGCTTACATAACATAGTATACAATATACATACATAGTGAAGAATTACTTAAGAAATTAAATTTAATGAGCCTAAAGTCTAGCAGGTTCTATCTCGAGACTACGTTTCTTTACGATGTGTGTCACAGATACGACTGCTCCGACATAACTAATAGAATACACTATGATCACGCCCAGTTTTTGCAGTATCTTCATGTCGAACAAATGCTGGCGTCCGCGCGCCATTACCAATAATTACAAGAAACATGTCACAGAGTTAGATATTTTCTCTATGCCTGCAAATAGGTTTCGCAACTGTCTCATCAACACCATTAAGTTAATGTAATTGTGTATATATATTATATATGTATGTATATACCTCGGTAATCATGTATTAGCTAAAAATATTATCTTCTCCTAATGTTCATTACAATTAAACTTTTATTTTCTTTAAAACACGTCATGTTATGTGTATGTGTTTATATGCCGTGACCGTAATGACCGTGACGTTGTGGGTTGCACATTTGTATAATGTACTCATATTATAATTAGCTCATAAGATCCAATAAGTAACTGTTTGTTGATCCTTAATAAATAAATAAATACATAACCATCCCATCGACCGTTCGTGTCTGCGGCACATTCTCGACTAACGTTCCGACAGTTTGTATGAAGTTCCAATACTGTATGTAGTTATATTTGTACTGTGGTCCGATACTCACCCGAGTGATCAGTTTCGTAGAACGACAGTGTCACCTCGCACCGCGCCACCATGTCGGTGTCGGACGATTTCTCCGCTACTAAGTGTCACGACCCGCCTCTGTGTTAGAACATTGGCTTATTTTCCATACTTGACACAATGTTATAACTTACTTTGTCTACTCTCATATTTATATATACATAATTGGAAATAAAACTTTATGGACAGTCTACGCACAGAGTATTGTAATTAATTAAACATAAAATATTGGACTATAGGTATCTATTTTAGGAGATTAGATAAAGCAGTGTATGAAACTGCACATAATTTGGTCTTAAAACACTCGTGTTTTAAAAACCCTCATTATGCAACAGTTTCAAAACTACTATTGATTGCTCCGCCCCCCCCCCCACACAAAAGAGATTTTGTTAATAAGAGGATGTTTGTGTTTGGTTTTAAAACATACATTTAATAAAATCAATCTCTTTATGCTAAAGTTGTAACCAGTGCTCGATAGATGGCGTTGTACCAAGCGGCTGAATCGCGATATGGTTTCGTTACCAACTACAGTATATAAGGCTGAGGAATATTTTGAGTAAATGTCTTCGTTTGAGTACCTGGTGTATTTTATTCAAACTTACACAACCGAATTCCAGTTCAATATCAGTTGGACACTCCGTCATTTTGGTCCTACGACCCGGATAATTTTTTGGCAAACAGACATTGTAGTTTTCAGCTGTGGATTTAGCGCCATCTATTGGTGAACGGAAGAAATGTTATATTGAGCGAGTTGCTCTGTATTGACTGAACAATACGAAGCTGAGGAGTTCACTCAACAACACGAAACGACTGCAGCGCCCCCTAGCGGAGGAAATCGAAAGTGGTTGAGTAAGCGGAGCGTATTTAAAGGGAAGTGTGATTATTATAACAAGTGAACTTTAAAAAACTGTGAGTACAATTTCCTATTAAATGCTATGTGTCAAAGACTTTAAAAAATTTGAAGTAAAAAATTAATAACTTAGAAAAACTTTGTGCAGTAATTTCGGACTTATAAAATTTGTGTGTGAAGTAGTTAGGACTTAGAATAATTCGGAAAAAAGTGAACCAACGGGGAATCCATGCCCGATTTCGGCCAGAAAACGAATTAATTCTAAAACACTTAGAAAATTTCTGCGATCTCAACACTTCAAAAAATTTTGCCATTTGAACACTAATGCAACAATTTAGCTACATACACTTGAGAGCTTAGTAAAATTACAAATTATCGATATGGAAGCACAGTTAAGGTTACTACTGGATCTCAAAAATCAGATCGAGAAAGGCCATGTCAATTTTAAAAAGTCTCCCAAAGAGCGGCTACTTGAGCCCTACGTTGAAGCCAGATTGGAGATGCTGGAAAAACAGTTTAATGCCTTTACGAAAAAGCACGAGGAGCTGATTATAACATACAAAGAATATGATAGTAGTGATGTTTACGAAAAAATGTCTGATGTTTATCTTAGTTATAAAGTATCTTTAAAATCTACCTTATCAAACATTAAGTCTGAATTATGTAAATTACGTGATGCCTCACCTAATAGTTCTAAAACTATGTCGATGGCCAAGTTACCCAAGATATCTATTCCCCATTTTAGTGGTAAATATAATGAATGGTCAACATTTAGGGATTTGTTTGTGTCATTAGTACATAATAACCAAAATCTCGATGATGTACAACGCTTACATTATTTAAGATCGCAGCTGTTAGGTGAAGCAGAACAACTCATCAGGCATGTACCAATTACTCAGACTAATTATCAAAAGTGTTGGGATATGTTGAATAGCCGTTATAACAATAAAAGATTTATGTCAAATTGCATACTAAAGCGTCTACTTGGCCAAAGTAATGTATCAGTAGAATCATCCAAGGCTCTAAAAGAAATATTAGACACAACAACAGATTGTTTACATGAATTATCGAGCCTAGGCATTAAAGTAGACACTTGGGATGTTATCATTATTTATTAAATTAGCTCGAAGTTGGATCCAGAATCGCGGAAAAACTGGGAATTACAAGTAAGTCAATCTAATGATGATCTTCCCACTTTCAAAGCATTTCAAGATTTTTTAGAAACACGGTTCCGTGCTTTAGAATTTGTTGACACAAAGTCTAGTGTTAGTAAATTAAAAAATAGTAATGCAAAGGTATTACATGCGGTTCCCGACACGTCCTGTCCGCATTGTTCGGAGGGTCACCACTTGTGGAATTGCAAAACATTTTGTAACGTAGACGTTGAAAAGCGTCGTAATATAGTCAAGTCGCTCGGTTTATGTTTCAATTGCCTTCGCTCAAATCACTTAATATTTACTTGTCGCGCTTCTACTAGATGTCGTATTTGTAATAAAAAGCATCATTCGCTATTGCATCCCACAAAGGAAAATGTAGAGGTTAGCTCTTCAGCTCACACTCCCAATAAGAATAATGCACCAGAGGTAGCTAAATCAACTCAAAACGAGGCCGCCAGTCAGTCTAATATCGCCACCCATTTCGCAAATAATATGAACACACAGATTTTGCTAGCTACAGCCATTGTTAAGGCTGAATCACGAAATGGGTCCACTCAACCCCTGAGAGCCTTACTTGATCAGGGTTCTCAGGCTTCTTTTATATCAGAGGCTGCAGTTCAGTTTTTACAGCTAAAAAGAACAGCAGTTAAGACAAATATTTTAGGCGTAGGTGGTGGTCAGAGCGGCGCAACATCTAGATATGTGGTTACAGTTAATATTCAGTCGCTTCATGACCCTACCTTCCGACTACAGGTAAAAGCTCACGTATTGGGTAAGGTAACATCTATTTTGCCCGATAGGAAGTTTACGGTAGTTAATTGGCCAGATCTCAGTAAGATGGAGCTAGCTGATCCATATTTTAATGCACCTAACAAAATTGATATTTTGCTAGGAGCTGAGGTCTATTGCAGAGTCTTAAAGGAGGGCCTCAAGAGGGATCCCAGTGGAAAAACGATGGCTCAAGATACTTACCTGGGCTGGATAGTTTCAGGGGAAGTCTACATTGAAGATATCTCTCGCTCTTGTCACAATGTTGTAGTAGGCCTGCATACTCAAGTTGAAGAAAATGAGATCCTGAAACGATTCTGGGAAATGGAGACAGAACCAGTATGCAGGAAACATATTCTCACTCCAGAGGAACAAGCATGCGAATACCACTTTGCCTCTAATACACGCAGAGATGAGTGTGGCCGTTTCGTCGTCAAACTCCCATTCAAGTCCTGTGAACCATCATACGGTACAAAGCAAATAGCGACAAAGAGGCTTGCAAGTCTTGAAAGAAAGCTTTCAAAGGACAGTAACCTTAAGGAGCAGTACACGTCAGTCATTAATGAATATCTGTCATTAGGTCATATGGAAAGGATTTCCAATGATGAAGAAAAAAACATGGCTGGCGCTGTCTACTTACCACATCACGCAGTAGTTCGTGAGGACAAGACAACGACCAAGGTAAGGGTGGTATTTGATGCATCATCTAAAGGAACTAACGGAGTTTCTTTAAATGATACCTTAATGGTAGGACCACCCCTACAAGCAGACTTACGTCATACAGTGATGCGATGGCGTCAACATCCAATATGTCTAGCAGCAGACATCGTCAAAATGTATCGGCAAATAAAAGTTGCTAAAGAACATGTGGACTCTCAAAGGATATTATGGCGAGATGATATTCATTCCGATATACAGGAATTTCGTCTTTTGAGAGTAACATTCGGCACATCTTGTGCTCCTTATCTAGCGGTCAAAGCATTACAGCAAATAGCCTGTGATGAAGGTCATATGTATCCATTGGCTGCTACTCGGGTAATGACAGATTTCTTTATGGATGACTTGATGAGTGGGTGCCAATCTGAAACAGAAGCAGTTAGAGTATACAAAGAAATGAATGAATTGTTAAGCAAGGCTGGGTTTATACTACAAAAATGGACAAGCAATAGAGAAGAATTGTTAAAAGCAATGAAGGAAGACACAGGTAGAAATTTAGAAATCAAAGATGATGAAATTACTAGAGTTTTAGGACTTACCTGGAACCGCAGCACCGACGAATTTCAGTACACAGTAAACTTACCATCCGTTTCTTCACCGTTGACTCCTCCGTCTACCGCACCTGTAACTAAGAGAAATGTTATTTCTGAAATTTCACGTTTATATGATCCATTAGGTTGGATTTCCCCTTGCATAATTACCGCCAAGGTTTTTATACAAAAGCTGTGGATAGCTGGCCTGGACTGGGATGATGAGCTGACTCTGGATCTTCTGAAAGAATGGAAGCTATATCGATCAGAATTGAAAGGTCTAAATAACTTTAAAATTCCAAGATGGGTTAAAAGAACCGATGATGATCATACAGTGGAGTTGCATGGATTTTCAGACGCTTCGAGCGTAGCGTATTCTGGAGTTATCTATTTGAGAGTGATCGATTCTAAAGGTTTTGTTCATTCAAACTTAGTGACATCAAAGACAAAAGTCGCTCCAATAAAACAAGTGTCAATTCCGAGACTTGAATTGTGTGGAGCCGTTTTGGTTACTAAACTTTTGTCCGAGGTAGCACAGGTTTTAAACGTATCTAAATGCAATTTACACGCCTGGACTGACTCAACTGTAGTGTTGGCCTGGTTGAGTGACCACCCCAGTCGGTGGAAGACATTCGTGGCAAACAGAACATCAGAAATTCTTGATGTTCTTGATTCTTCTCAATGGCATTATGTTCAGTCAAAAGACAATCCAGCTGACAGTGCTTCTCGAGGTGTAGCACCACAGGTCTTCTTGAATGATACACTTTGGAAGTCAGGACCTTCGTGGTTGATTAATGACACCATAGAGTGTACTAGACCGAAGTCTATAATAACTAAACTGGAAGAAAAGGCGCTGAAGGTACATATGGTAGACCTCGAAGAAAATCCATCTGAGATGTTATGGTCAAGATTTTCATCTTTGCGCAGGATGGTCAGGGTACTTACCTGGTGCAGACGATTTCTGAAACTTAAAATTTCGTGTCAACGAGAAGGAAAGTTATCACCTTATTTAACAGCTTCTGAAATAAAAGACACCATGGAATCCTGTCTCCGCCAATGTCAGCAAGTATGGTTCCAGTCGGACATCAAACTGATTAATAGTAGGAAGGATTGTAGTAAACACAGTGGTTTGACTTCTTTAAACCCCTTCGTAGATAATAAAGGTTTAATGAGAGTTGGTGGTCGGATCCACAATTCGCAAGTGAGCGAAGATATGAAGCACCCAGTTATTATCCCTTATAATTCAATTTTAGCCAAGCTAATTGTAGCTGATGCCCATGAGATGGTTTTACATGGTGGGCCTCAGTTAACCTTAAACTTTTTACGGTATAAATATTGGATAGTTAAAGCTAAAAATTTGGTCAAGGCACACATACGTAAGTGTGTTCCATGTATACGTCATGCAGCTGTGACTCGTAACCAACAAATGGGTCAATTACCGGCTTGTCGTGTTACTCCTAGTAAGCCTTTTCTCCACTCAGGTGTGGATTACGCCGGTCCCATTCAAATAAGAACCTCTAAAGGTCGGGGTCATAAATCTTATAAAGGTTATATATGCCTTTTTGTATGCATGGCAACTCGCGCGATACATATAGAAGCAGTCTCTGATTTAACTTCTCATAGGTTTTTGTTAGCTTTTAAGCGTTTCGTTGCTAGACGAGGCCATTGCGCTCATATGTGGAGTGATAACGGCACAAACTTCGTGGGTGCTTCCAAAGAGCTGAGAGCTATGTTTCGAGACGAGAATGCCACTCTGCCCCGCGAAATTTCGGCTGCATTGGCAAATAACGGCACAGAGTGGCATTTCATTCCACCTCATGCTCCTAACTTCGGAGGCATTTGGGAAGCTGGTGTAAAAAGCACGAAACACCATTTAAAACGTGTAATAGGCGAGTCAACACTTACATTTGAGGAGTTATCTACCTTGTTGACACAGATAGAGGCCTGCTTGAATTCGAGACCTTTATCACAACTTAGTGAAAATTCGACAGATCCGGAACCCTTAACACCAGGTCATTTTCTTGTAGGGCAACCCTTATTAACAGCACCTGACTATAATTACGAGTATAGCCCCATAAGTCATTTGCGGCGTTGGCAATTGACTCAAAAAATGGTACAGCAATTCTGGAGGCGTTGGTCCCAAGAATATTTGAGTGGTTTTTTTCAACGCCACAAGTGGGCTAACCCAACGAATAATGTGAAAGTAGGTGATATCGCACTTGTTAAGGAGGATAATTTACCTCCTGCCAAATGGTTATATGGTAGGGTCGTCGAAACACATCCGGGTAAAGATGGCTTGGTTCGTGTTGTAACCCTTAAGTGTAAGGATTCAAAATTGAAAAGACCAACTTCGAGGCTATGCATTTTGTCTGTTTAAATAATTGGAAATAAATATACGGTTGATAATGTGTTTTAATATTCAGAATGTTTATATTTAAGAATGTTTATTTTCATGTCTAAAGGGTTATAATTTAATATGTTTAGATAGTTAAGATACAGTCCACTCTTTATCGATTGTTAGTTTATTAGTTTTGCTTGTTGTGTATTATTAGAGTAATGTAACCCTTTGCTAATGGATGTGATTCGGCCGCTCTGGGTCTAAATGTTTAAAACTTCAATTATGTAAGTACAATGCAAAATGTATGTAAATTGTCTGAGCACAAACAATGTTATTATATCGCTAATCACCATGGGGTTTCAATGTATTTAGTTTTACGGTGGGCGGTTAGAAAGGACTAGGTCCTTGGTGGGCGGAATGTTTGGTTTTAAAACATACATTTAATAAAATCAATCTCTTTATGCTAAAGTTGTAACCAGTGCTCGATAGATGGCGTTGTACCAAGCGGCTGAATCGCGATATGGTTTCGTTACCAACTACAGTATATAAGGCTGAGGAATATTTTGAGTAAATGTCTTCGTTTGAGTACCTGGTGTATTTTATTCAAACTTACACAACCGAATTCCAGTTCAATATCAGTTGGACACTCCGTCAGTTTGTATCTGTGAGTTATCTAACTATGGCACTAGGACAGTAATCGTCATCGAGAAATAATTGGGTCAATTTGTTATATTTACACGAGTGAGGCAGCGTACATGCAGGTAATGTTAATGTATGATGTCGTGTTGTGCAGGAGCTGTGCGCGAGGCCGCGCTACCGCGGCGACGGCGACGACGGCGACGAGGAGCCCGCGCGGTACGTGCCTGACCTGTGTGTGTGTACTGTGTGTATGCGTGTGTGTGCAGGTGGCAGGTGGAGGCGGGCTTGTGTGTGTGTGTGTGTGTGTGCGGCGCTGACGTGTGTGTGTACTGTGTGTATGTATGTGTGCAGGTGGCAGGTGGAGGCGGGCTTGTGTGTGTGTGTGTGTGTGTGCGGCGCTGACGTGTGTGTGTACTGTGTGTATGTATGTGTGCAGGTGGCAGGTGGAGGCGGGCGTGTGTGTGTGTGTGTGTGTGTGCGGCGCTGACGTGTGTGTGTACTGTGTGTATGTATGTGTGCAGGTGGCAGGTGGAGGCGGGCGTGTGTGTGTGTGTGTGTGTGTGCGGCGCTGACGTGTGTGTGTACTGTGTGTATGTATGTGTGCAGGTGGCAGGTGGAGGCGGGCTTGTGTGTGTGTGTGTGTGTGTGCGGCGCTGACGTGTGTGTGTACTGTGTGTATGTATGTGTGCAGGTGGCTGGTGGAGGCGGGCTTGTGTGTGTGTGTGTGTGCGGCGCTGACGTGTGTGTGTACTGTGTGTATGTATGTGTGCAGGTGGCAGGTGGAGGCGGGCGTGTGTGTATGTGTGCGGCGCTGACGTGTGTGTGTACTGTGTGTATGTATGTGTGCAGGTGGCTGGTGGAGGCGGGCTTGTGTGTGTGTGTGTGTGTGCGGCGCTGACGTGTGTGTGTACTGTGTGTATGTATGTGTGCAGGTGGCAGGTGGAGGCGGGCTTGTGTGTGTGTGTGTGTGTGTGCGGCGCTGACGTGTGTGTGTACTGTGTGTATGTATGTGTGCAGGTGGCAGGTGGAGGCGGGCGTGTGTGTGTGTGTGTGTGTGTGCGGCGCTGACGTGTGTGTGTACTGTGTGTATGTATGTGTGCAGGTGGCAGGTGGAGGCGGGCTTGTGTGTGTGTGTGTGTGTGTGCGGCGCTGACGTGTGTGTGTACTGTGTGTATGTATGTGTGCAGGTGGCAGGTGGAGGCGGGCTTGTGTGTGTGTGTGTGTGTGTGCGGCGCTGACGTGTGTGTGTACTGTGTGTATGTATGTGTGCAGGTGGCTGGTGGAGGCGGGCTTGTGTGTGTGTGTGTGTGCGGCGCTGACGTGTGTGTGTACTGTGTGTATGTATGTGTGCAGGTGGCAGGTGGAGGCGGGCGTGTGTGTATGTGTGCGGCGCTGACGTGTGTGTGTACTGTGTGTATGTATGTGTGCAGGTGGCTGGTGGAGGCGGGCTTGTGTGTGTGTGTGTGTGCGGCGCTGACGTGTGTGTGTACTGTGTGTATGTATGTGTGCAGGTGGCAGGTGGAGGCGGGCGTGTGTGTGTGTGTGTGTGACGCTGACGTGTGTGTGTACTGTGTGTATGTATGTGTGCAGGTGGAGGCGGGCGTGTGTGTGTGTGTGTGTGTGTGTGTGTGACGCTGACGTGTGTGTGTACTGCGTGTGTGCAGGTGGCAGGTGGAGGCGGGCGTGTGTGTGTGTGTGTGTGTGTACTATGTGTATGTATGTGTGCAGGTGGCAGGTGGAGGCGGGCGTGTGTGTGTGTGTGTACTATGTGTATGTATGTGTGCAGGTGGAGGCGGGCGTGTGTGTGTGTGTGTGTACTATGTGTATGTATGTGTGCAGGTGGCAGGTGGAGGCGGGCGTGTGTGTGTGTGTGTGTGTACTATGTGTATGTATGTGTGCAGGTGGCAGGTGGAGGCGGGCGTGTGTGTGTGTGTGTGTGTACTATGTGTATGTATGTGTGCAGGTGGCAGGTGGAGGCGGGCGTGTGTGTGTGTGTGTGTGTACTATATGTATGTATGTGTGCAGGTGGCAGGTGGAGGCGGGCGTGTGTGTGTGTGTGTGTACTATGTGTATGTATGTGTGCAGGTGGCAGGTGGAGGCGGGCGTGTGTGTGTGTGTGTGTGTACTATATGTATGTATGTGTGCAGGTGGCAGGTGGAGGCGGGCGTGTGTGTGTGTGTGTGTGTACTATGTGTATGTATGTGTGCAGGTGGCAGGTGGAGGCGGGCGTGTGTGTGTGTGTGTGTGTACTATGTGTATGTATGTGTGCAGGTGGCAGGTGGAGGCGGGCGTGTGTGTGTGTGTGTGTGTACTATGTGTATGTATGTGTGCAGGTGGCAGGTGGAGGCGGGCGTGTGTGTGTGTGTGTGTGTGTACTATATGTATGTATGTGTGCAGGTGGCAGGTGGAGGCGGGCGTGTGTGTGTGTGTGTGTGTGTGTACTATGTGTATGTATGTGTGCAGGTGGCAGGTGGAGGCGGGCGTGTGTGTGTGTGTGTGTGTGTGTGTACTATATGTATGTATGTGTGCAGGTGGCAGGTGGAGGCGGGCGTGTGTGTGTGTGTGTGTGTACTATGTGTATGTATGTGTGCAGGTGGCAGGTGGAGGCGGGCGTGTGTGTGTGTGTGTGTGTGTGTGTGTACTATGTGTATGTATGTGTGCAGGTGGCAGGTGGAGGCGGGCGTGTGTGTGTGTGTGTGTGTGTACTATGTGTATGTATGTGTGCAGGTGGCAGGTGGAGGCGGGCGTGTGTGTGTGTGTGTGTGTGTGTGTGTACTATGTGTATGTATGTGTGCAGGTGGCAGGTGGAGGCGGGCGTGTGTGTGTGTGTGTGTGTGTACTATGTGTATGTATGTGTGCAGGTGGCAGGTGGAGGCGGGCGTGTGTGTGTGTGTGTGTGTACTATATGTATGTATGTGTGCAGGTGGCAGGTGGAGGCGGGCGTGTGTGTGTGTGTGTGTGTGTACTATGTGTATGTATGTGTGCAGGTGGCAGGTGGAGGCGGGCGTGTGTGTGTGTGTGTGTGTACTATGTGTATGTATGTGTGCAGGTGGCAGGTGGAGGCGGGCGTGTGTGTGTGTGTGTGTGTACTATGTGTATGTATGTGTGCAGGTGGCAGGTGGAGGCGGGCGTGTGTGTGTGTGTGTGTGTGTGTACTATGTGTATGTATGTGTGCAGGTGGCAGGTGGAGGCGGGCGTGTGTGTGTGTGTGTGTGTGTGTACTATGTGTATGTATGTGTGCAGGTGGCAGGTGGAGGCGGGCGTGTGTGTGTGTGTGTGTGTACTATGTGTATGTATGTGTGCAGGTGGCAGGTGGAAGCGGGCGTGTGTGTGTGTGTGTGTGTGTACTATGTGTATGTATGTGTGCAGGTGGCAGGTGGAGGCGGGCGTGTGTGTGTGTGTGTGTGTGTACTATGTGTATGTATGTGTGCAGGTGGCAGGTGGAGGCGGGCGTGTGTGTGTGTGTGTGTGTGTACTATGTGTATGTATGTGTGCAGGTGGCAGGTGGAGGCGGGCGTGTGTGTGTGTGTGTGTGTACTATGTGTATGTATGTGTGCAGGTGGCAGGTGGAGGCGGGCGTGTGTGTGTGTGTGTGTGTGTGTGTACTATATGTATGTATGTGCGCAGGTGGCAGGTGGAGGCGGGCGTGTGTGTGTGTGTGTGTGTGTGTACTATGTGTATGTATGTGTGCAGGTGGCAGGTGGAGGCGGTTGTGTGTGTGTGTGTGTGTGTACTATGTGTATGTATGTGTGCAGGTGGCAGGTGGAGGCGGGCGTGTGTGTGTGTGTGTGTGTGTGTACTATGTGTATGTATGTGTGCAGGTGGCAGGTGGAGGCGGGCGTGTGTGTGTGTGTGTGTGTGTACTATGTGTATGTATGTGTGCAGGTGGCAGGTGGAGGCGGGCGTGTGTGTGTGTGTGTGTGTGTGTACTATGTGTATGTATGTGTGCAGGTGGCAGGTGGAGGCGGGCGTGTGTGTGTGTGTGTGTGTGTGTACTATGTGTATGTATGTGTGCAGGTGGCAGGTGGAGGCGGGCGTGTGTGTGTGTGTGTGTGTGTGTGTGTGTACTATGTGTATGTATGTGTGCAGGTGGCAGGTGGAGGCGGGCGTGTGTGTGTGTACTATGTGTATGTATGTGTGCAGGTGGCAGGTGGAGGCGGGCGTGTGTGTGTGTACTATGTGTATGTATGTGTGCAGGTGGCAGGTGGAGGCGGGCGTGTGTGTGTGTACTATGTGTATGTATGTGTGCAGGTGGCAGGTGGAGGCGGGCGTGCTGCCGGGCGCATGTGTGTGTGCGGCGGCGGCGGCACTGTCGCCGGCGCCGCACCTGCTGGACCGCGCGCTGCCGCCGCACTCCTTCCACGAGCGCTACACCGGCGCCTTCAGGTACTACAACTAATATTGACTAAATATGTCGAAGGTCCACTATATTTATTATCCGTGTAGTGAGGCTAATCATAAATTTTTGTTCTCTACATTAAGTTATTTTTAAGAGTTCTGTTTATACATATTTACCTTATTACTTGAATAAATTTTACTTTACATTAAAAAGAATGCATAATGCACCATCTCATCTCAACCCGTGAGTGTCGCAAAAGACGATTAAGGGTACCTAAGGCGCGCCTGCGCGCCCAAAGGGGCAACAGCAACAGACAAGAGCACTGCGGGAAAAGGAAAATCCAAAACATCCTATACCAACCCTGGCCAGAGTGGTATAGTAGGCTAAATTCCCTCCACTATTGCTATTGTAATGGACAGGTTCTGTGATAGAAACGCAACAATACAAGGATGTTTATGTAGTATGTGGCAACTTTGTGTTGTGTATGAAGGTTTCGGTTCTGGGTGTTCGGCACGTGGCGCGACGTAGTGGTGGACGACCGGCTGCCGACGCGCGGCGGCCGCGTGCTGTGCGGCGCCAGCGCCCGCCGCGACGACTTCACGCTGGCGCTGCTGCACAAGGCCTACGCCAAGCTGCACGGCGCCTGGCGCGCGCTGGACGGCGCCAGTGCGGCGCGCGCCCTGCAGGACCTGTCGGGCGCCATCGTGCAGAGCTTTTCGCTGGGCCAGCAGCCGCGAGCGCTCACCTTCCAGGTGCTCAACTCCGCCGTGCCGCGCTCCACGCTGCTCGTGGCCACGCTGGCGGCGCCGCGCGGCGGCCTGCTGGCGGGCCAGGCCTACTGCGTCACGGGCCTGGCCAGAGTGCGCGACGTGGCGGGCGGCGGCGCGCTCGTGCGCCTGCACGCCGTGGCGCGGCGCGGCGCCTGGGCCGGGCCCTGGGCCCCGCACAGCGCCCAGTGGCGCGCGCTCGACCCCGCCGACCGCGCCCTGCTCTCCGAGCGCGCCTTGGAGCCGGGGGACTTCTGGTGAGCGCCGCTCCATTAGCTACGCGATCTATTCGTGACTCGCGATCTTCACTGACCGAGTCCGTGTGCAGGATGTCGTTCGAGGAGTTCGTGCAGTCCTTCAGCTCGCTGGAGCTGGTGCACGTGGGGCCGGACGACTGGCTGAACGAGCCCGCGCTGCACACGCGCCGGCCCTGGCGAGCCGTACTGGCGCGTCGCCGCTGGCGCACCGGCTACAACGCGGGGGGCCCGCCCGCCTGCGCCGGTAGGTCTCTACGCCCGTCCCGGTTCCTCACCGACATCGCAAAGATAATATGCAATGCGTACGATTCTGTTGCGCAGAGACGACGGGCACGAACCCGCAGTTCCACGTGCAGATCCCGCGCGCGGAGACTGGCGGCGCGCGCAAGTGCCACGTGGTGGTGTCGGTGACGCAGCAGTACGAGGTGCCGCCGGCGTCGCGCCTGCGCGCCATCGGCTTCTGCGTGTACGAGGTGCCGGGCGGCGCCGCGCTGCGCCGCGAGGCGCGCTCGCTGGCGGGGCTGCGCGCGCTGGACGTGACGCACGAGTGTAGCGCCCGCGAGGTGGCGACGTTCTTCACGCTGCCGCCGGGCCGCTACCTCGTGGTGCCGCACACGCGGCGCCCGCACACCGACGCCGCCTTCCTGCTGCGCATCCTCACGGACGAGCACACGGACGTGTGGGAGCTCAACGAGGACAACGCCGTGCTGCGGGACCTGGGCGCCGAGCTGGCGGCCGACGTGCCGCCCGACGCGCTGGCGACGGCGCGGCGCCTGGCGCCGGCGCCCGAGCTGGACGCGGCGGCGCTGCGCGGCGCGCTGGCCCGCGTGTGGCGCGACTACCTGTGCGCGGCGCCGTCGCTGGAGCTGTGCCGCGCGCTGGTGGCGCTGCGCGACGCGGCGCTGGCGGGCGCCATGCGCGCGGAGGACGTGGCGCCGCTGCTGGCGCTGCTGGCCTACTGGCGCGCCGCGTTCCTGCGGCTGGCGACGCGGCGCTGCGGCGCGGCGCCGCGCGTGTCGTCGTACCGTCTGCGCGCGCTGCTGTGGGCGAGCGGCGTCACGGCGTCCAACAAGGTGCTGGAGTGCCTGGTGCTGCGCTTTGCGCGCCACGCGCTGCTCAGCGAGGAGGCCTACGTCATGGCGCTGGTGCGCCTGCACCTCGCGCACGGTACGCCCTCCCCCTCCCCCGCCCCGTGCCCCGCCCCCGCCGCTCTCTCTGACGCTGGCGCATTTTGTTACAGACCGGTACCGGAACCTCGACACGAAGATCAAGTCCAACCCGCTGTCGCTGGAGGAGGTGCGAGAGACGCGACGGTCTACTCTTCTCTTCTTGTGTCTACTCTCGGCGAAGGCCTCACGAACGTGCCATATTTTGTTCCAGATGATCCTGATGACGATCTACTCGTGAGCGGCGTGTCGCCAGCACGTGGGAGTACAATAACCAAAGAATAAATCGTTCCAAATCGGCGAAGATTACATTACAGTACAAAGCTCGGTGTACTAGAGCACGCGTCACCACGTGACGTGGCGTGTGACGCGATGTGATATTAATTGTTCTACTAGTTACTGGTACTTAATAATATTATATTAATTAAGTATTTAGTTATCGATATTGTTATGTTTATTTACATTGTAGAGAGGTGCTATTTATTGTTAAGCTAGTACCTAATATATGAAAGAATGTTGTATGTGGCTCGAGTCCTGGACTGTCTCACAACGTGGTCCCTGCTGGATGGACGCGGCTGGCGGCTGCGCGTTGTACAAGTTATTTATTTTATATTGTTATTTGTTGTAACTTATTATTTCGTTGTAACTTGCAGTTTGCACACATAATGATTGGGATGTCCCGACATGTTACAATCACTACTGAGTGATTCAACTAATTCACGTGTCTATTTATATACAATCGCTTCGGAGCACACATACCTTGGGTCCCTGGCGCCTATATGTACATTTATTAGCTACTGTGCTCGTGGCTCGTGTTATACCACTCTGTTCAGTGTTATCGTTTAAATAAAATGTATTATTGCATGACGCCTACTCACTTTTATTGTACATATAACTGTCACCAATACAAACTCAAGTGTAGTCAGAGCGGGAAGTAAGTACACACATCAAAAAATCAAAATCTTTTTTGTTACGGTTTTGATTTTTTCTTCTTTTTAGATTCTTTATTTTAGGATATAGATTTAGAATATAAAACGATAAAACAGTTCAATTGTTTTTCCATATAAAAAGGCTTTCAGTCCTAGCTTACGCTCATTCAGAAATCTGATTTAGTCAATTTTCATCATCATCATCATCATCATCATCATATCAACCCAACGACGTCCACTGCTGAACATAGTAATATATTAACGGATTTAAAATAGATTTCGCGGAAAGTGAGATTGAAAAATGCCAGAAGTCTTACGAGTAAGAAAAGTAACTTTGAGGGAAGAAGGATACAACACGAGAGAACAAAGTAACGTTTGTTACGTTTGTAAGCAAGGTATTATGATTGAAGCTAGAACGCCTTTGATCCCGTATCGAGGCTTCATGACAGCAGACATGTACAGAGCAGTTGCTATTGATGGAATTGTCAGACCATTCCGAGTAAACCATGGCCACCAATTTGTACTGGTCTATGCTGGTCTGGCTCCCGCCCATCGAGCTAAAGGAGTCAATACTTGTCTCCGAGAATACGACATAACAAGGTTAGACTGGCCTGCCGCCGGCTCGCCTGACTTAAACCCAATAGAGCACGCGTGGGATGCTCTTAAGCGTGCTGTTTGGAACCGCTATTCAAGAATGGAACAGGTTATTCCAAGAAATGCTGGATAATTTGATTCTCAGCATGCCCAGGAGTATCTTCGCATGTATTCGAGCCAGGAGAGGAATTATATTATATTGAATATAAACCATTTACTTATTAATAAACTAGCTTTTGCCCGCGACTTCGTCCGCGTTGATATTACATAGATCTTTGTTTTAAGTGCAATTCATGAATTCCACAACACCCCACTACAGGAGTTGAATTTCATTTTACGTCAATATAGATAACATTTTCGTAATCAGCGTCCCTGAGAAACTTGAAAACGACATCCATATCAATTTCTAATAAGTTTCACACCTATTTCATTCCTTTACCCTAAGTTTTTCAAACACCAAAATCAACCCATCAACTCACTTCTTAACTGAAGTTCTAATTGCGTATTACCAAACATATTACTTGAAAAACAAAGAACTGTCTATTTAATATTTCACCCCCTGAACCCATCCCTATCAAAAATATTAAAAACAACATTTTAAGTTCCTATCCCAATACTAATTTGCAAAACGTTAACTTCAAAACAAAGATCTTTTCATACAACGTTTCATCCCCAATTTCACCCTTCCAAAGCCACCTTTGTCAAAAATATTGATGAGGGTATTTTTGTTTTCATAGCAGTACCCCAAAACAAATTTTCAAATCTATAAGTTAAAAAACAAAGAAGTTTCATACAATCGTTTTTATCCGTTTTCACCCCCTTAGGGGTTGAAATTTAAAAAATCCTTTCTTAGTACACCTCTAGACATTAGGACAAATACACCCTCCAAATTTTTTGTATGTGTAAAAAAATTATCCCCGAAATCTATGAAAGAGCACTTTATTCACCAAAATAAATGTTGCGTACAAATTAATGTTACCCAAAAATACAAAGTAGGTATACCAACAAAACAAATATGTACCTAGGCACCGGCAATGCCACGAGATTTGTATTTATGGATCGATACTCGATAAAGACATGCCGTTCATTAACACAGATTAACTAATGTCGGATATGATTTTTCAAGTATATTATATGGTATACTTAATATAATATCTAATGCTTCAAATGAGTTGACAAGAACAGATAAGATTGAGATATGCCTATAATTAAAAATCACTTTTTTACTGCCAGTCTTATAAATAGGAAGGAATAACCTTAGCAGTTTTCCATGAAGTAGGAACTTGTACAATCTCCAAAAAGAACCGAGGAGTCGCCCTAGAGTCTATACTTAAAACTAGGCTCGGAACGAAACATTTTTTAAAACTTCAAGGGAGGTGATTCTGAGTCGGAGAATCTTGATAGCGCGATTCAGCCGATGGGCACAACGCCATCTATCGAGCTTCCTCAACAACTTTGCAGTTGTATAAAAACTCGTGTGACAGTTAATTTAAACTTCTTAACAGAAATATTCCAGGTAATAACGATCTATTTATGGATCGTTCTTAAAAAAGTATCCCTTAATATATTACTTTAGGTTATATAATCAATTTTAGTGAAAATTGATTGTTTTTTATTATTAAATCTGTAGTACGTATTCCTCTTATCTAGAATTATTTAAAGGGAACGAGATTCATGCATTTGTTTGTGAAATAAACCCTTTGAAAATAAAGTATTTAACACAGGTTAAAGAAAATAAATGTGTTTATTCCTTCTGTTTAACTAATTCGTATATGCTTATCACATCCGTTTTGTACTAAAATTTCAGTTTAATAGTTCCATGACCAATAATGAAGCATTGTCATATCCCAAACCATAACAATATCGTTACAATTCCGAAATAAACATTCTAGATTCTGAAGATTAATAGGGTGCTTTGGTTCAATCATTTGATATTAATTTGTCAATTAATCAATCAAACAATGCAGCCTATTGCAATCCACTGCTGGATTTATCTAACACGCATAATTGCCCTCAGTCCCCCACCTGCCGTATTCAGTCCGATCCAGCGAACTTTTTTATGTCATCGGTCCACCTAGCTGGAAGCCGTTTTACTCTACATTTGCCGGATCGCGGTCTCCACTCCCAAACATGCTTGTTCTTCTGCATATGTAGCAAACTCACTTTAGCTTACATATTCTACGAGTTGCTGTTACTAGTAGAATAATTCTATCGTTCAAAGAGAAGCCGACATGGCTCATTCGATAGCACGTTTAGCGACATTAAGCTAGTGGGCTAGTCCTAAAGTGAGTATCCACATCTCGGGACTGTACATATGTCTTAACAGGGAGTACACAATGAATTCGTCAAAGACTGATATTCAGGCATTCTCTCTTCTCTCTCTCTCACTCTTTGTGTGGTTGTAAGCTCGTTGAAGCTGCTTTTTATCTTAGTTTTCTAAATAATCGTTGAGCATGGCGAGATGAAACATTGGTTGTACTCACCGAAGAAATTTCTGAACACGCTTGACTCATGATCTGAGATGGGACCCAGTTATCCTTCTGTAGTAAATACCAAGGCCTTCTGGTTCATTCTATAGTCACCATCAATTTTTATAATCACCGAAAGATGGACTGTTGCACTCAATAAACCGTTGTAGCTAGTTTCAAATATTATCTAATTTTGTGTAGTGTATTTAGGTTTTCATGCCAATAGTGTTTAACCATTTTTCTCTCTTATTACATTCTGAAAACAAAAATATCATTTATTTTTGGAAAATTCTGTCTTCACAGCTGTAAGAACATATCGATAAATGCAAAATGACAGTACATCACCATTAATGATTATTGTTTACAAAAAAAAAATATACATAATTAATTCAAAGACAAACAGCCTTACTTATAAAAATCTACTAATTATCTTCTTAGCAACCAATTAACTAATTACTACTTAACTCCTTAATTAGTGATTAAACATTTTCTACTTAAAAACGTTGATTAAGCATGAGTTAGCTAATGAACTGTTAATGACCCGAAAACTATTTTACTCTGTCAATACCACCAAATGTTGGAAGCATAAAATATTTTTTGCTGCGTATTTCACACTTGAAACGTAATAAAACGGCAACATTCCGTCATCAAAACCGAAAATTAAAAAGTTAACTGTCATAAAGTTCCTTTGCAGGTTTGTGACTTGTGTTTGTGTGAATTTGAAAACGAAAAGTGTGTAGATACTACTAGATACCTTATAACAGCTATTACTTGTAATTCCACAGGTATGCTACCACCCCGGTTTTCTACATGCAAGTCATTCCTTAAAATATTGATTATTCTCAGCATATTTTCTTTGCTAAATCCATATCTTTATTTAAATTCTTTATCGCCCAAATCTTGCATCGGATTCATTCTTGTATAATACAATTTTGGTCTCTTAGCCCCACGGAACAGAAAAAACAAGTGGAAGTGCGATAGGATACAATTAGTACTGGAACCAGTGTCGCCAAACTCACACATACAAACAGTGCACTACTAGTAAAAAATTGTTTTAATTGGTCAAATATCTTCAAACCCATATTGGCTTATACTATATAAACCGCGAAGCAAAACACACTTTAGTACTTAAGAATAAAGACTACTTTGCAATATCAAACAAAAGTATTTATGACGTTTATCGTGACGTTGTATCTTTAAATTTAAGCATAAATTTTCTAAAGAAATTCAGCCATTCGACAAGAGATGGCAGTGTATTTTAGGTAAAATAAATTGAACCTTAAAATCATGCTATAAGGATGACATTGCCTTAAAACATTATAATCATTCGTTTATCAAATAGTGATGTGGCACAACAAAATATGATTATACATTATCGATTTTGTTTCTGATCAAAAATAAAGTTAATTTAGAGAAAAAAGTTAAAGTAAATAAAGGATATAAAACGCTTTTAGTAATCTTTGATATTTGTGTAATCTAGTTCAACACTTGCATAACTGGATATATTATGAGGGATCCCCGATTTTTACCTACAGAAATTGAACTGTTTTTACTGCGATCTAATTACAATTAAATTACGATTAAAAATAATAATAAATACATTATTTTTAACATCAGAGTGATGTTCAAAATGTATTAATTACTATTATTATTTTTATTACTGGTTGAAAAATACAAGTCTATACGATAACTAGCTTTTTCATGCGGCTCAGCAGATTATAAACGCATATTATAATACGATCTCTCTAAAATGTATGGCACACCTAATAGAGTTCAAACTGTTTCAAGTATCTAGTCGTCGGCTGAACCGATATAATTTTTATTTATTTATTAAAATAAAACAAACATCCATTTAACCCAATTTATTATAATATCGCCGTATGAATTTGAAGGGTAATGGAAACAGGTTTCTGCGCTTTGATTAACAGGCAAATAGAAATATAATATAAATAAACCTAAAAGATATATTAGGGTACTCGATGGCACAAACAGGTACTTAGATATAAATTGTAAGGGTAAAAAACCATTTGACAATCGTTAATTTATTTTTCTGAGACTTTTAATTAATTTTATTAATTAAAATTCTCTCTAAATAATTTTCATTAATAATTTATTAATAAATAATTTTCATAATTTTAATTATTTAAATGAATTTTAATATAAAATGCATATATCGATAAAACTGACATCCCATTTGACCTCATCACTAATTAGTGGTGAGGTCAATGGCATGTCAGTTTGTTGAGTTGGGCAGAATGTTCCAGAATAAAAACAATGGCGTATGTAATCCAAAACAATCTTTATTTCTAATACGTTAAGGTTGATTTTAATTCGATATTTTATTTTATTTTTAATTATTTGAAATTCAATTGATTTTTTTGAAAAACTACTATATCGTTACTTACCGGTGGTATGAGATACCTCCATTTCTTAGATTTATTTTTCTACTATCATTTTTACACTGCAAAATGGCACAATAAGGCATATTCGCGGTTAAATCACGTAAAACAAAGCAGAGCACAAGAAGACTGACTCGACTTGATGTAAAACACGAATGGAGACGGTATAAAGTAGAGTATGCGGAACTACGCTTACTTGTGGCACGCGCGCCACGCCCACTTCACACTTCCACTTGTTTTTTCTGTTCCGTGCTTAGCCCTAACCGCCCGTATCCGTACTAGTCTTAAATAACGTATTTTTCCATTTCATTACGAATACTTAATACATTAACGTTTTCAAAAATTTAAATTTAAAAATTAATTAATTTTAATTTTTTATTTAATGAATTAAAATTAATTAGTTTTAATTTCTTTTTAAATTTTGTTAGTTAAATAAAATCAACACAGCAACTTTCTTGGTCACAACTCACAATACAACACACGAACTCAAACCGAAAAAACAGAAACACGTGAAACAATTCAAACAATAGACATCGATGCAGCTGCCCGCTAGAGAATCAGCTGACGCATAACCGCCATTTTGCTACTTAAGGTTTAAACAAGGGTCCATTGCTGTTTAATTTGACAGAGACTTAAATGCGTTACTTATTAACCGATTAAAGTTAAGCAACGTTTATAAGTAAGAAATGTTCTTAAATTACTGTTAAGTATAAATTAAAATTTAAGTAACATTTATAAGTAAGGCTGAAACTTCTTAGCAACCAATTAACTAATTACTACTTAACTCCTTAATTAGTGATTAAACATTTTCTACTTAAAAACGTTGATTAAGCATGAGTTAGCTAATGAACTGTTAATGACCCGAAAACTATTTTACTCTGTCAATACCACCAAATGTTGGAAGCATAAAATATTTTTTGCTGCGTATTTCACACTTGAAACGTAATAAAACGGCAACATTCCGTCATCAAAACCGAAAATTAAAAAGTTAACTGTCATAAAGTTCCTTTGCAGGTTTGTGACTTGTGTTTGTGTGAATTTGAAAACGAAAAGTGTGTAGATACTACTAGATACCTTATAACAGCTATTACTTGTAATTCCACAGGTATGCTACCACCCCGGTTTTCTACATGCAAGTCATTCCTTAAAATATTGATTATTCTCAGCATATTTTCTTTGCTAAATCCATATCTTTATTTAAATTCTTTATCGCCCAAATCTTGCATCGGATTCATTCTTGTATAATACAATTTTGGTCTCTTAGCCCCACGGAACAGAAAAAACAAGTGGAAGTGCGATAGGATACAATTAGTACTGGAACCAGTGTCGCCAAACTCACACATACAAACAGTGCACTACTAGTAAAAAATTGTTTTAATTGGTCAAATATCTTCAAACCCATATTGGCTTATACTATATAAACCGCGAAGCAAAACACACTTTAGTACTTAAGAATAAAGACTACTTTGCAATATCAAACAAAAGTATTTATGACGTTTATCGTGACGTTGTATCTTTAAATTTAAGCATAAATTTTCTAAAGAAATTCAGCCATTCGACAAGAGATGGCAGTGTATTTTAGGTAAAATAAATTGAACCTTAAAATCATGCTATAAGGATGACATTGCCTTAAAACATTATAATCATTCGTTTATCAAATAGTGATGTGGCACAACAAAATATGATTATACATTATCGATTTTGTTTCTGATCAAAAATAAAGTTAATTTAGAGAAAAAAGTTAAAGTAAATAAAGGATATAAAACGCTTTTAGTAATCTTTGATATTTGTGTAATCTAGTTCAACACTTGCATAACTGGATATATTATGAGGGATCCCCGATTTTTACCTACAGAAATTGAACTGTTTTTACTGCGATCTAATTACAATTAAATTACGATTAAAAATAATAATAAATACATTATTTTTAACATCAGAGTGATGTTCAAAATGTATTAATTACTATTATTATTTTTATTACTGGTTGAAAAATACAAGTCTATACGATAACTAGCTTTTTCATGCGGCTCAGCAGATTATAAACGCATATTATAATACGATCTCTCTAAAATGTATGGCACACCTAATAGAGTTCAAACTGTTTCAAGTATCTAGTCGTCGGCTGAACCGATATAATTTTTATTTATTTATTAAAATAAAACAAACATCCATTTAACCCAATTTATTATAATATCGCCGTATGAATTTGAAGGGTAATGGAAACAGGTTTCTGCGCTTTGATTAACAGGCAAATAGAAATATAATATAAATAAACCTAAAAGATATATTAGGGTACTCGATGGCACAAACAGGTACTTAGATATAAATTGTAAGGGTAAAAAACCATTTGACAATCGTTAATTTATTTTTCTGAGACTTTTAATTAATTTTATTAATTAAAATTCTCTCTAAATAATTTTCATTAATAATTTATTAATAAATAATTTTCATAATTTTAATTATTTAAATGAATTTTAATATAAAATGCATATATCGATAAAACTGACATCCCATTTGACCTCATCACTAATTAGTGGTGAGGTCAATGGCATGTCAGTTTGTTGAGTTGGGCAGAATGTTCCAGAATAAAAACAATGGCGTATGTAATCCAAAACAATCTTTATTTCTAATACGTTAAGGTTGATTTTAATTCGATATTTTATTTTATTTTTAATTATTTGAAATTCAATTGATTTTTTTGAAAAACTACTATATCGTTACTTACCGGTGGTATGAGATACCTCCATTTCTTAGATTTATTTTTCTACTATCATTTTTACACTGCAAAATGGCACAATAAGGCATATTCGCGGTTAAATCACGTAAAACAAAGCAGAGCACAAGAAGACTGACTCGACTTGATGTAAAACACGAATGGAGACGGTATAAAGTAGAGTATGCGGAACTACGCTTACTTGTGGCACGCGCGCCACGCCCACTTCACACTTCCACTTGTTTTTTCTGTTCCGTGCTTAGCCCTAACCGCCCGTATCCGTACTAGTCTTAAATAACGTATTTTTCCATTTCATTACGAATACTTAATACATTAACGTTTTCAAAAATTTAAATTTAAAAATTAATTAATTTTAATTTTTTATTTAATGAATTAAAATTAATTAGTTTTAATTTCTTTTTAAATTTTGTTAGTTAAATAAAATCAACACAGCAACTTTCTTGGTCACAACTCACAATACAACACACGAACTCAAACCGAAAAAACAGAAACACGTGAAACAATTCAAACAATAGACATCGATGCAGCTGCCCGCTAGAGAATCAGCTGACGCATAACCGCCATTTTGCTACTTAAGGTTTAAACAAGGGTCCATTGCTGTTTAATTTGACAGAGACTTAAATGCGTTACTTATTAACCGATTAAAGTTAAGCAACGTTTATAAGTAAGAAATGTTCTTAAATTACTGTTAAGTATAAATTAAAATTTAAGTAACATTTATAAGTAAGGCTGAAAATGTTCGAATATATCATAATTTCACTGGTATTTACTTAACATGGCAGTGAACACATCAATTAATTTCTAACAATATTAAGATAATTCACGTAAACAAATACTAACCTATGACTTTTTTGTTGGTCTGAGCTTATGAAGTGTTAAATTTAGTTGATTTATGCTCTGCCCAGCATTGCACTTCAGAACACAACATTGCGGCATGATCGCGGTGACCAATATGATTATATGAAACCTATGTTTATATTTTTCATTTGTCACTTAAATGATTTTAGAGTTAGAAATTACAGAAAAAAATTAGCACAGAATCGATCGTTTACAGTTACGTTTACAGTAAACATACCACAGAATAATGTAAAATGAAAAAGAGGCTCATAAAATGGTGGACTTGGCACGTAGGTACATATAAGTGACGTCATAAATTAAATATTTCCAAGATTTGCATAAACTAATATCATAACATCTCGCTTACCTTACGCAAAACATTACATGTCAAAAAGAGACAACATGCTGTTTGTTATTGCTATAACGATTTGAATCATATATGTATTAGCTATTGTTGCTATAAACAAATAGGGCGTCTCTATAGATGTATACTCTCAGTCTCAGGTGTCGAATTGAAGAATTGAGTACCTAAGGGCGGCAAAATTTTAATAGTCTTTAAAAATTATGTCAATAGTCGCTAGTCGCTGGCTGGTTACTGGCGGCAAATGTGTAAATCCGCCACTCTATCTATCTAATCGAAGTTAGAACCTGTAGGTGCATAAATAATTAGATTCCAATTTAGTTTGATGAAAAGTTCCCGATCGCACTACTTTCTAAATTGTTTCTGATTTAGATTTTCTACAAATTGATTATGTAGCGTATAAAATAATAACTCATATAAATGGATGTAGGTAATTATGATTACAAGAATGAATGCAAAGACTACAGTATTATAATAATATATCGGGTAATGATAATGAATGAATAATAAATCAATGAAGTAGGCGCACGGCGGCGCGGCGTGCTGCCATTGGCGGAAGTTGTACCGATACGACATCTCGTCCCGCGTCTCCCACTCCTACGCATATTATCTACTACTTGTCAAACAAACGTCAATGTCAGTCAGCCGCTCAGAGTGACACAGAAGTTCGTTGGCGACGCCGACCGACGGGACGTGAGGTGAAAAGCCGACGCGTGTAGTGTGTACAGACTGTACAGTTGTATGCAATGATCGGGTGGAGTGTGTGGTGGCTGGCGCTGGCGCTGGGCGCGGCGCCGGCGGCGGCGGAGCTGCGCCTGTTCGAGCCGGCCGCATACGACCTGGAGACCACGGTGCTGCTCAACGATGTGGCGCGCAAGGACAAGGAGGTGGGCTACAAGCTCCGAGCCACCCTCCACGTCGACTCTGTCTGGTCCGACCGACCTTCCGAGTTTCTACTCAGATTCCAGGTATTATTACCTTACTTCTTCGTCTTACTCAATTAAACACTGTATGCAAAATAAATAGAAACCTTCTTATGTTTATTAATTTATCTTTAAGTGGGTAGATACTATAATATTGTAAGAGTGAAACTGTTTCTTCGTTTGAGAAACTATAGCCTGGTTATTCGTAAGGCTTTAGGCTACGCAGCGTCATGCTCTGTGCCTTAGAAGCGCAGAATTAAATGTTAACTCGGGTGATTCAATACTGTAAATGTTTGTTTGTAGCTCCTCTCTCCCAAGCTGCACCTGCGAGGTAAGCATATGTTGGCCGAGTTCATGCCGTACGAGTCGGTGTGGGACTCGCACCCTCACTCTGTCTTTTATGCACACTGGAAGAATGGAGTGATACAGAACACATATCTGGATCCAGATGAATTACTGGACATAGTTAATTATAAGAAGTCGTTAGTCAGTCTCTTCCAGGTGATTATTTTACATTATTAGTTCATTCAGCACACAGTTACACCAAAACTAAGAAAAGTAAAAACTAGTGGTTTTATAGCTAATACAATAACATAAATGGAAGATGATAATAATATTATTATGTTTGTTAATTTCCACTTACATACTAAGTAGTCTTATTTCCAAGTGAGAGTTTTAGTTTTGCATTTCATTTAAAGTGGCTTGCATATTATAATGGGAATGATGTCAACAGTGTGTGATGCAGTCAAAGTTCATGTTCCATAAGTAGATAAGATAAACATAACAAGTAGGTAATGTAGACTGTGGGCTCTCATCTCCTCAAGTCATGTAGAAATAACATAAAGTGTGATAGCATAAAAATAAAATAAAATGAGCCTTTATTGCTGGAGTTTTTAACAAATTAAACAATTTACATTTATATTTAAATTAGTTAATTTAGTAGGTTAAATGTATTATCAACAATCGGTATTTTTTACCCCAACTTGTCCATTGACATAGGCCTCCCCCAAAGACCTCCATCCTTCTCTGTTGTGGGCCATTCTTGTCCACATTGGTCCCGCTGTCACAATAATATCATCTTTCCAACTGATAGCATAACTGATAACAAAACCACTAAGTCGTAGATAATAATTTGACTGGCCTGTTGGTCTAGTGGTTAGTGACCCTAACTGCTAAACCGGAGGTCGTGGGTTCGATTCCCACCCAGGATAAATCTTTGTGTGACGAATGTGGTAGAAAAAAAAAATATATATATATAATTGTTTAATTTGGGACTAGATGGCGCTGTGTAAATGTGGTAGAATATTATTATTATAATTGTGGTTTTGTCTTAATACATTTAGTTAATGTTTTAGTTCCAAGTTTTGGACGGGGAGTACAATGAGACTGATGTGTCGGGCCCCTGCTCCGTCCTCTATGAGACCATCTCGGTGAATGTGTTCAGGAAAATCAAGGTGAGTGTACCTCCATCAACTCTCACTGTCTCACGCTGTCTACTATAATACACTGGTATTATGTTTTGTATTTAGCTGAAGTGGTTAGTAATAATTCAGCATATAATTATGATGTAACATGTATGCCTTACAATGCATTACTGGTTAATGTTGTTTATTTAAACATTACCAAAATGTCTAGTGTCAGATAATGTCCATATCTCAGTAGGTATACATCCATATATAGATATCATGTACAAAGTTGTGTCAACTTTAATCTTGCCCCACAATGACCCCTGTATATGATCCTGTCGCGATGTTGTCCAGTGGCGTCAGCGACTTTCGATAAATATGGTGTGTGCACAAACAGTCTACAGATATTTATGAATGTACCTAATATTATTATTCTATTTTTTCATTATACTCAAAAATATATGGCATTTGACTCAAAAGCTACTTGATATTGATAAAATTTGGAGAATAAATTGTGCTCCTGCCTCTATTTTCTAAAACGTAAAATATAAAAATAAACCACAAAAATTACACATATTAAATACTATGGGACTAATTTAGGAGATAAACATACTGCACAATGAGAGCTGATAAAATTGTCTCCAACTTAAATATGTAGTTATTATAACTGTAAGTTTTCCCATTAAAATATAATGGTATAAAAAGTAGGTATGGTTGTAGCGATCGTGCGGGGAGGACGCGGCGGGCGGCGTGGTGACGTCAGCGCGGCGCGTGGCGCGCTACACGCTGGGCGCGCAGCTGGACGCGCTCCACGCGCTCTACGCCGACGAGCTGCTGGCGCTCGCCCACCACGAGCTCGGCCTCAAGGCGCGCTCCTGGGTGCGCCTGCAGCGCCAAGACGCGCCCCCGCCCGCCGCGCCCCCGCCCGCCCCCCACCTGGGCGCCGCGCTGCAGGCGCTGCCCGCCGCGCTGCGCCCGCAGCCGCTCGTGCTGGCGCCCGCGCCCGGCCTCGCCCGCGACCTGCTGGACGACGAGGTCAGTCGTACACTCGCCACCCACCCGTAGTACGTCCCGTCTGGA
This sequence comes from Laspeyria flexula, assembly GCA_905147015.1. Taxonomy (NCBI): domain Eukaryota; kingdom Metazoa; phylum Arthropoda; class Insecta; order Lepidoptera; family Erebidae; genus Laspeyria; species Laspeyria flexula. The sequence goes on along the minus strand of LR989964.1, from coordinate 50,199 downwards.
GCTGTTCGTTTGTGTCGCAGGAGCTGGTTCGTGAGCTGACCACGATGAGCTCGGCGCTGGAGGCGGACGGCGCGGCGGACGCGGCGGCGGCGGCGCTGCTGAGCGCGCTGCCCACCCTGCGCGCGGCCCCGCGCCCGCGCCTGGCCGCGCTGCTGCGCCGCCCCGACCTGCACCCGCATCTGTACGTGGCGCGACCTCGCCCCTCTCTGGCGAGACAGCTCCAGTACAACCGCGTGCACTGTGCAGGGCGGCGGTGTGCGGCGCGCTGGGGCTGGCGGCCACGCGCGCGGCGCACGGCGCCGTGGACGAGCTGGTGCAGCTGGGCGCGCGGGACCCGCTGGCGGCGCCGGCGCGCGCCTACCTGGACGCGCTGGCGCGAGCGCACCGGCCCGAGCCCGCCGTGCTGCGCGACGTGCTGCGCCTGGCCGAGGACGCGCGCTCGGCGCCCGTGGCCGCCGCCGCCATGCTGAGCGTAGCCGCGGCCGCCGCGCGCCTCGAGCCCGACGAGCCCGCGCTGGCGCAGACGGTGCGCGACTCGCTGGCGCGCTCCCTGGCGCGCTGCAAGGTGAGCCCCGGCCGCTCGCGCCTCAGTGCGCGCCTCGAGCGATGCTGACGCGGGTGGTGTCGCAGGAGGCGCAGTGCCGCGCGGTGCGGCTGGCGGCGCTCGGCAACCTGCGGCGCGCCGACACCGCGGACCTGCTGCTGCAGCACGCCGAGCGGGATGCGCGCGGCGCCGGCGCCGAGGCGCACGCGGCCGCCGTGGCGCTGCAGGCGCTGGGCGCCGCGCCGCGCGCTGCGCTGACGTTCGCGCGGCTAGAGCGGCTGGAGGCGCTGGCGCTGGACGAGCTGGCGACGCTGGACGTGCGCGCGGTGGCGCTGGACCTGGCGGTGCGGGGCCGCGTGGAGGTGCCGGCGCCGCTGGCGCAGGTGGCGCACGCGCTGCACGCTCGCGGCTCGCAGGCGCAGGCGCACGAGCTGCGGCGCGTGCTGTGGCAGCGGCTGGAGGCGCTGGCGCCGCTGAGCGAGGAGGTGCGGCGGCTGCCGGGACTGCTGGAGCCGGTGCTGCGCGGCTGGGACGCGCAGGCGCACGCTGGTCCGTTCAAACATTTCTATTTATTTATTCAAAAACCATACAGACGTGTTTTTTGTTCTAAAAAAATATATATAAAATAAAAATTATCAGGAAACAGACAGTCACGTACAAATAGTTACACAGGAAATAATAGAATAAGATACATCATATTGCAGACTTAAGCCGGCTCTTGACTATACTTAATTTATAACACATTTGCTCGTAAAGGGTCTCTTATTTCACCAATTTCAGTGTCGTAATGTATCTCATTACGCACTTGTGCGGTAATGTAATGCAAAAGGCACGGTTTATCAAAATGACAGACTCCATCCATCTATCATCGAAAACGTCATCTCCATCGAAAACGAACGGTACATTTATAAATCTTAGCAAAGAGTTTTTATGTCAGAAAAGTGGTCAACATTTTATGAATAAAATTAACTTTGGGAGATAGAATGTAATAAATAAATAGAAAAAGTTCTTTTTAAAAACGAAGGAATGTTTCCTTTGAGTAAAATTGTCTATCTTTGGTATTAAGAGTACTTTTCCTCCCGGTGCAGCGGTGGCATTAAAACATTCCACCCTGTACCTATATTTATAGCACAGTGTGAACGGTCTCGTACAAGATATATGACGAGCGATAAAATAAATCTCAAGATGTAAATAAGCCTGCTTTAGAGTTCCATTGAATTTTACAAATAAATACGGTTCATTGCATTATGATAAATTAATTACTGTTCGGTCTAAGTAACCGAACACCTGCTAAGACTGCAGTTTGCAAGTCGAGGTGTTTGTTCCTGTGTGACTAGTTTATTAGTTACATCAGTGCATTGCCAGACCTCGAACGGAGCGGGTGTCATTGTAAGATACGGCGTTACGCAGGAACCACGTCGGTGCTGGTGAGACACACCGGCTGGCAGGCGGCCGGCTGGCGCGCCGAGCTGGAGTCCGTGCAGCTGGCCCGCGCCGGCCTGCTGCGCCGCGGCGCCGTCAGCCTGCGCGCGCCCGGCCCGCGGCCCGGCGACGCCGACCTCGAGCTGCTCGCCGTGCACGTTTGGACGCGCGGGCTAGAAGCTTTCGGCGCCGCCGACGACGACGCCGGCGCCAACCCTGCGGCGCCGCCCGAGGACGCCGCCGGCGGGCTCGCGCTCAGCGTCAGCGGTGCGCGTTCCCCGGACATCACCCTGTTCGATGGACAGGTGAGAATCGCTCGGCCCCGTCCCCGGCCCTTAGCGCGCGTCTGTACCCTCGGTGTGTCGCAGGCGGAGCTGCTCGGCCACGTGTGGTCGGGCGCGGCGAGCTCGCCCACCGCCGTGCTGCGCGCGCTGCGCCCCCTGGCGGCGGAGCACGCGCACGTGACGTTGCTGGGCGGGGCGCGCCTGGCGGTGCGGCGCGGCGCGGCGCTGGCGCTGGCGCTGGACGCGTCGGCGCAGGTGTCGCTGTGGTACCGCACGGCACGCGCCGAGCTGGAGCTGCGCGCGGGCGCGGCGCTGGACGTGCGCGCCGAGCTGCGCACGGCGTGGGCCGAGCTGAGCGCGCAGGCGCAGGCGCGCGCGGCGCCGCGGCTGCTCATCGGCGCCGAGCTGGACTTCTACTCGCGCGTGGCGCTGTGCGTGCGCGCCCGGAGCGCCCCGCAGCCGCAGTCCCGCGCGGTGACGCTGCGCTCGGTGGGGGGCGCGCGGCGCCTGCGCATCTACCGCGAGCGGCGCGAGGAGGTGGCGGCGCCGGCGCGCACGCTGGCCCTGGGCCGCCCCAACGACGCCACGTGCCGCACGCTGCGCTCGGCGGAGGCCGACGAGCCGGAGGCGTGAAGCGGGCCCCGCTCCGCCCCGCAGTAGCCAAAGATTAGCTCCCACGCATAAGTTTAGAGACTAGAAAAATTGTATTAAACATTATGTCCACATGATAAACAACATCTCATGTAAAGTTTTAAACATTTTTTAGTAAATATGTATATAATTTAATTAATGTAATCATTGTTATATATATTTTCATGATTTTAATCAACTGTAGTAATAAATTAAAGATCTGATGCATGTTAATATTTTTCTAATTAACTAACGAGTTTACGTAATAGTGATATTAAAATGATATCTCTCGACCATACTTTATTTATTTACTACTAAAATACCTAATGTACCCACCCGGCAAATCGCTGAGCAATTATATTTCCCACTTCCTTCTCCCAATCCTCCTTTCGATTTGTCCATGTAAGCTCCCAGAAATAGGCGCGATTTTTGTAATTATACAGGGTGGAATTTTGTAGTGCCACCTGGAGGGAAAGTTCTCTAAACCTCTGGTATGTGGAGGCGGCACTACAGATAGACAATTTTACTCAAAGGAAACATTCAATTTTTTTAGGAAATTCGCTTGCCTCACGCGGGATTCGAACCAGCTAAAATCTAAAATAATAATATCCTATACTTTTATGGCATGGATCGATAGAGTTAACCATACGGATCGAACCTTACTAACAAACATAGTTAGTTAAATAAGAAAATAAACATAAAATTATAACTTACTTTCGTGGTAGATCTAGTGCCTCACAAGTAAGTGTCTCATTTTTTTTTTATTTCACCTGCATCTGACTTCAAAGATAATTAGTATTACGAACATAATTAAATGAAAATTACGGACCATTGAGTAAAAGTGCTTTATCTAGTCTCATTGAATTTACAAGTTAAGATTTTATGGTTTTGTTTTTATTTAATTAACCACGTTTGTTAGAGAGATTCGATCCTTATGATTGACCCTATCGGTGAACGCCATAAAAGAACAGGGTGCTATTTTATGGAATTTTAGCTGGTTTGATTCCTGGGTAAGGCAAGCAAATCAAATCATTTATTTATAAAACATGTGTACATACATTTTAAGGCATGCAAGTTGGAATAATAATAATAATGATGATCAGACATGTTTTAGCCTTTATCAAGGGAATACAAGTATTTAAGATAATTTACATAATAAAATATAAAAATTTTACATATTTTACAATAAAATTGTCACAAAACAACACAGAAACTTGAAAATTAAAAAAAATTAAAAACAATGTCAGAAAATAATAATGATTGATGTCAGAAGAATTATTAAACGTCATCAATGTCAAAAATTGCCAGAAATCGAGAAATGAAGTTCTGTTTCTTTTTAAAAATCAAAGAATGTTTCTTTTCAATAAAATGATCTATCTTCAGTATTTTTTCAGGACTTTCCCTCCAGGCACAGATTAGATAATAGTTACTACGTAACAGATACATCACTCATAATTATACAAAAGCGAAAATACCTACGTTATATTAGCCTACAAAAACGAACAAACGACGCTGCAAGAAGAAACGTATTCTACGGACGCACGTCGAGAGTCGAGATTCCGTCATCGAGCAAAATCATTAGGGTTGTACAAAGAACATTAATGAAAACAACATGGCTGAAGTGAAACTTAAATTTTCTTATTTATGTTTAGTTTATGTACAATGAATGCAATGAAGTGAATGCGAGGTAAGCAGTTAACTCAAAACTTCCAAATTCACATCGAAATCAGACTTTAGTTATGATTAGCCGCTAGACAATGCGTGACAATACTTTTTTTTTTTTTTTTTTTTTTTTTTTTTTTTTTTTTTTTTTTTTAAACCCGTCAAGTACCTTCGGAGATTAGCGTGTACAAACATCCAAACAGACAAAACATTTGAATATCGTCGTATTGTATACTGTTACTATTTTTACTTATAATAGTTTTGTTAAATATATACAATGTACACACAATCAAACAGTTAATGTCTGATTCTGACTCGCGCTTGACCAGTTTGTTTTAAGAACTCCACGCCACGCGAACTCGATCGTAATAGATAGACAAACTCGAAAACGACTCGATAATGTAGGTAATGAAATACAAACTGCATTTATTTCTGTAAGTCCGCACTAAACTTTCTCGTAAATTTTAAAGAAAGAGTACCACAAGAAGCATTTTAAAATTAATAGGTACTACTAACTAAAGCCAGCTGAAATACGTACCTACTTTCAAATAAGGTAACGTACCTTTATTCATCTTTCGGCAATGAAAAAAAAGACATTTTTTATTTTTCATTTGTCTATGACATCCAACAACTTCACAATAATTAACTAACGTGTTGTTAGTCAAAACTTAATATACCTACGTAGTGTACGAAAATATCGTTAGTATCACAGAGTACATTATGCGTTTTGAGCGGGAAACGTGCTGTGCGCGCTCTTAGTGTCGCGTACGGCAGCCCTCTGGCGATTTGGCTCAGTTGTGAGCTACATAGCGGTAGGCACATAGCGCGTGACCTTGAGCGAGTGAAGGAGGCCTGCTCCAGGTGGCATTACAAAATTCCACCCTGTATACCATTGTTGACTGGCCTGCTTGGTATAGTAGTTAGTGACCCTGACTGCTAAGCTGGAGGTCGTGGGTTCGATCCCCCACCCTGGAATAATCTTTGTGTGTGATGAGCATGATTGTTTGATCTGTATCTGGGTGTAATTTATCGATATTATGTAGGTAATGTTAAAAGAAAATTCCAAAAAAATATATATATAAAGAACGAAAATATATAAATAACGTCTAGTATATTTGGAGCGTTGAGTATACATATAAGGAGAGTCTAGTATATAAGTAGCGTCAAGTATATAAAGAGCGTCAAGTATATAAAGAGCGTCTAGTATATAAGGAGCGTCTAGTATATAAGAAGCGTCTTGTATATGAGGAGCGTCAAGTATATAAAAAGCGTCTAGCATATAAGAAGCGTCTGGTATATAAGGAGCGTCTAGTATTCAAGGAGCGTCTAGTACATAAAGAGGGTCTAGTATATCACGAGCGTCTAGTATATAAGGAGCGTCTAGTACATAAAGAGAGTCTAGTATATAAGGAGAGTCCGGTATTCAAGGAGCGTCTAGTATATAAGGAGAGTCTAGTATATAAGTAGCGTCTTGTATAAAAGAAGCGTCTTGTATATAAAGAACACCTAGTATATAAGGCGCGTCTGGTATATAAAGAGAGTCTAGTATATAAGGAGGGTCTAGTATATAAGGAGGGTCTAGTATATAAGGAGCGTCTAGTATTCAAGATGCGTCTTGAATATAAAGACCACCTAGTATATAAGGCGCTTCTGGTATATAATAAGCGTGTGGATATATAAGGATATATAAGGAGCATCTAGTACATAAAAAAAAAAAAAAAAAAAAAAAAAAAAAAAAAAAAAAAAAAAAAAAAAAAAATGACCGTCCCCCCTTCCTCTCCCCCCCTCCCCCCTCTCGAAAGGACCGCCATACATTATGAATTATCTGACATTATCTACCTTAATGTGCTTTGTATGTAAAGAGTTGTTAAAAACCTCCATAGATGGCGTTGTGCAGTGCGGCTGAAACGCGGTGTCAAGATTCTCCGCGGCATAATGAGTACCCGTGAAGAAATACGTTAAACCTTCGGTTAGGTTAGGTTAGGTTAGGTTAGGTTAGGTTAGGTTAGGTTAGGTTAGGTTAGGTTAGGTTAGGTTAGGTTAGGTTAGGTTAGGTTAGGTTAGGTTAGGTTAGGTTAGGTTAGGTTAGGTTAGGTTAGGTTAGGTTAGGTTAGGTTAGGTTAGGTTAGGTTAGGTTAGGTTAGGTTAGGTTAGGTTCCCCCCTGATGGGCTGCCGCCTTGTCGTGGCAGGGGGGCTCAGTACAGTTATGGAAGCGAAGAGCAGCCCCGGGGGGACGTCACCGCCGACCCGGCTAAGTGGTGGCGTCCCGGTACCCCCGCCAGTTCTCTGGTGGGGGCGGCTGCCGCGTTACCGCTCACGCGGTGGCGTGGTGGCCAGGGGGGGATGGGGAGGGGGTGAGGCAGGTGGGGAGTGCCGGTCGACTGCCTACCTGCCTCAGCCCCAGCGTGGCCACATGCGCGAGAATGTGGAGGCGGTGGGGCCGCAGTGGAGAGGGGAACGCCACCTCCCCTGACTTCTGCGGCCGTTGCCGGACTGAGACTCGCTCTCGTCCGGCCGTGGGGTCGTCGCCACCGACTCGGCTAAGTGGTGACGGTCTGGAGCCTTCGGGCACGTTGTGGTGGGGCTGCCGAGTTACCGTTGTGCATCCACGCGGTAGCGCGGTGGCCGAGTGGGGGGGATTGGGGAGGGGGTGAGGCAGGTGGGGAGTGCCGAAGACTGCCTACCTGCCTCAGCCCCAGCGTGGCCACGGGCGCGAGACCGTGGAGGCGGTGGGGCCGCAGTGGAGAGGGGACCCTACCCCCCTGACTTCTGCGGCCGATGCCGGGTGTAGGACTTCGGTCCGAACCCGGCCGGGATGCGGCTGGGCGGCGGTCAAACGTCGCTCGGCCCAACTCGTAAGCCCGGCTTCGGTCGGGAACGAGGGCCCTCGCCGTGGGGCGGGGCCGCGAGGAAGGAAAACCTCTATAAAAAATCACCAACGGGAGGGGGTGGGTGAGGGTGGTGACTTCGGTCGCCGCCCGAACCAAACCGTAAGCCTGGCGCTTGCCGGGAACGGGGGCCTCCGCTCTTCGGAGTGGGGCTGCGAGGAAGGAAAACCTCTATAAAAAATAACCAGCGGTAGGTGGCAACTTCGGTTGTCGCCCGACACTCGTAAGCTCGCCCCTGGTTGGTGGGCCCGAGGGCCTCCGCTCTTCGGAGTGGGGCCGCGAGGAAGGAAAACCTCTATAAAAAATTACCTACGGGATGGCTGAAGCCGCACTTGTGCGGCCGAGGTGCGTTGGCGAGGGAAGGGTCTTCGGGCCCCGAACTTGGCCGACAAAGCTCGTAATCCCGGCGCTAGGCGCCGGGGACGAGGATCGCCACTCTGTCACCCGGAGCGGCGGTCGCGAGGAAGAACAACCTCTATAAAAAATTACCACGGGGTCCGGCCTCCCTCGGGGGGTCGGATAGACGCCGGGACTATCAAGTGTGTGATTATCCGGCATACCTTGGAGTGTTGCGCGGAGTGGTTGGCGGGGGGTCTGCCGACTGCTCCGACTGGGCGCGACCCCGGGAAGATAACGGTCTGTGTGGCTCAGGACGTTATACCAGCCCAGGATTGGGCTGGAAGCTGGGCGGAGTCTACCCGGCTCCGCTCCGGGATGAGTCCCTTACGGGACACGCGCGAGGGGGGCACTGGAGGCAGCATACCCGCGTTCCCAGAGCCCTCCTACTATGCGCAGATGAAGGCCACCGGAGAGGTTTTAGTGGGTGCAAGCCCCACATATCCCCGACACGGCCCCCCGTGCCGGGGAATGGGTCAGCCATTTCCTCTTCGACAAAAAAAAAAAAAAAAAAAAAAAGGTTAGGTTAGGTTAGGTTAGGTTAGGTTAGGTTAGGTTAGGTTAGGTTAGGTTAGGTTAGGTTAGGTTAGGTTAGGTTAGGTTAGGTTAGGTTAGGTTAGGTTAGGTTAGGTTAGGTTAGGTTAGGTTAGGTTAGGTTAGGTTAGGTTAGGTTAGGTTAGGTTAGGTTAGGTTAGGTTAGGTTAGGTTAGGTTAGGTTAGGTTAGGTTAGGTTAGGTTAGGTTAGGTTAGGTTAGGTTAGGTTAGGTTAGGTTAGGTTAGGTTAGGTTAGGTTAGGTTAGGTTAGGTTAGGTTAGGTTAGGTTAGGTTAGGTTAGGTTAGGTTAGGTTAGGTTAGGTTAGGTTAGGTTAGGTTAGGTTAGGTTAGGTTAGGTTAGGTTAGGTTAGGTTAGGTTAGGTTAGGTTAGGTTAGGTTAGGTTAGGTTAGGTTAGGTTAGGTTAGGTTAGGTTAGGTTAGGTTAGGTTAGGTTAGGTTAGGTTAGGTTAGGTTAGGTTAGGTTAGGTTAGGTTAGGTTAGGTTAGGTTAGGTTAGGTTAGGTTAGGTTAGGTTAGGTTAGGTTAGGTTAGGTTAGGTTAGGTTAGGTTAGGTTAGGTTAGGTTAGGTTAGGTTAGGTTAGGTTAGGTTAGGTTAGGTTAGGTTAGGTTAGGTTAGGTTAGGTTAGGTTAGGTTAGGTTAGGTTAGGTTAGGTTAGGTTAGGTTAGGTTAGGTTAGGTTAGGTTAGGTTAGGTTAGGTTAGGTTAGGTTAGGTTAGGTTAGGTTAGGTTAGGTTAGGTTAGGTTAGGTTAGGTTAGGTTAGGTTAGGTTAGGTTAGGTTAGGTTAGGTTAGGTTAGGTTAGGTTAGGTTAGGTTAGGTTAGGTTAGGTTAGGTTAGGTTAGGTTAGGTTAGGTTAGGTTAGGTTAGGTTAGGTTAGGTTAGGTTAGGTTAGGTTAGGTTAGGTTAGGTTAGGTTAGGTTAGGTTAGGTTAGGTTAGGTTAGGTTAGGTTAGGTTAGGTTAGGTTAGGTTAGGTTAGGTTAGGTTAGGTTAGGTTAGGTTAGGTTAGGTTAGGTTAGGTTAGGTTAGGTTAGGTTAGGTTAGGTTAGGTTAGGTTAGGTTAGGTTAGGTTAGGTTAGGTTAGGTTAGGTTAGGTTAGGTTAGGTTAGGTTAGGTTAGGTTAGGTTAGGTTAGGTTAGGTTAGGTTAGGTTAGGTTAGGTTAGGTTAGGTTAGGTTAGGTTAGGTTAGGTTAGGTTAGGTTAGGTTAGGTTAGGTTAGGTTAGGTTAGGTTAGGTTAGGTTAGGTTAGGTTAGGTTAGGTTAGGTTAGGTTAGGTTAGGTTAGGTTAGGTTAGGTTAGGTTAGGTTAGGTTAGGTTAGGTTAGGTTAGGTTAGGTTAGGTTAGGTTAGGTTAGGTTAGGTTAGGTTAGGTTAGGTTAGGTTAGGTTAGGTTAGGTTAGGTTAGGTTAGGTTAGGTTAGGTTAGGTTAGGTTAGGTTAGGTTAGGTTAGGTTAGGTTAGGTTAGGTTAGGTTAGGTTAGGTTAGGTTAGGTTAGGTTAGGTTAGGTTAGGTTAGGTTAGGTTAGGTTAGGTTAGGTTAGGTTAGGTTAGGTTCCCCCCTGATGGGCTGCCGCCTTGTCGTGGCAGGGGGGCTCAGTACAGTTATGGAAGCGAAGAGCAGCCCCGGGGGGACGTCACCGCCGACCCGGCTAAGTGGTGGCGTCCCGGTACCCCCGCCAGTTCTCTGGCGGGGGCGGCTGCCGCGTTACCGCTCACGCGGTGGCGTGGTGGCCAGGGGGGGATGGGGAGGGGGTGAGGCAGGTGGGGAGTGCCGGTCGACTGCCTACCTGCCTCAGCCCCAGCGTGGCCACATGCGCGAGAATGTGGAGGCGGTGGGGCCGCAGTGGAGAGGGGAACGCCACCTCCCCTGACTTCTGCGGCCGTTGCCGGACTGAGACATGTTCTCGTCCGGCCGTGGGGTCGACGCCACCGACTCGGCTAAGTGGTGACGGCCTGGAGCCTTCGGGCACGTTGTGGTGGGGCTGCCGAGTTACCGTTGTGCATCCACGCGGTAGCGCGGTGGCCGAGTGGGGGGGATGGGGAGGGGGTGAGGCAGGTGGAGAGTGCCGAAGACTGCCTACCTGCCTCAGCCCCAGCGTGGCCACGGGCGCGAGACCGTGGAGGCGGTGGGGCCGCAGTGGAGAGGGGACACTACCCCCCTGACTTCTGCGGCCGATGCCGGGTGTAGGACTTCGGTCCGAACCCGGCCGGGATGCGGCTGGGCGGCGGTCAAACGTCGCTCGGCCCAACTCGTAAGCCCGGCTTCGGTCGGGAACGAGGGCCCTCGCCGTGGGGCGGGGCCGCGAGGAAGGAAAACCTCTATAAAAAATCACCAACGGGAGGGGGTGGGTGAGGGTGGTGACTTCGGTCGCCGCCCGAACCAAACCGTAAGCCTGGCGCTTGCCGGGAACGGGGGCCTCCGCTCTTCGGAGTGGGGCTGCGAGGAAGGAAAACCTCTATAAAAAATAACCGGCGGTAGGTGGCAACTTCGGTTGTCGCCCGACACTCGTAAGCTCGCCCCTGGTTGGTGGGCCCGAGGGCCTCCGCTCTTCGGAGTGGGGCCGCGAGGAAGGAAAACCTCTATAAAAAATTACCTACGGGATGGCCGAAGCCGCACTTGTGCGGCCGAGGTGCGTTGGCGAGGGAAGGGTCTTCGGGCCCCGAACTTGGCCGACAAAGCTCGTAATCCCGGCGCTAGGTGCCGGGGACGAGGATCGCCACTCTGTCACCCGGAGCGGCGGTCGCGAGGAAGAACAACCTCTATAAAAAATTACCACGGGGTCCGGTCTCCCTCGGGGGGTCGGATAGACGCCGGTACTATCATGTGTGTGATTATCCGGCATACCTTGGAGTGTTGCGCGGAGTGGTTGGCGGGGGGTCTGCCGACTGCTCCGACTGGGCGCGACCCCGGGAAGATAACGGTCTGTGTGGCTCAGGACGTTATACCAGCCCAGGATTGGGCTGGAAGCTGGGCGGAGTCTACCCGGCTCCGCCCCGGGATGAGTCCCTTACGGGACACGCGCGAGGGGGGCACTGGAGGCAGCATACCCGCGTTCCCAGAGCCCTCCTATTATGCGCAGATGAAGGCCACCGGAGAGGTTTTAGTGGGTGCAAGCCCCACATATCCCCGTCACGGCCCCCCGTGCCGGGGAATGGGTCAGCCATTTCCTCTTCGACAAAAAAAAAAAAAAAAAAAAAAAAAAAAAAAAGGTTAGGTTAGGTTAGGTTAGGTTAGGTTAGGTTAGGTTAGGTTAGGTTAGGTTAGGTTAGGTTAGGTTAGGTTAGGTTAGGTTAGGTTAGGTTAGGTTAGGTTAGGTTAGGTTAGGTTAGGTTAGGTTAGGTTAGGTTAGGTTAGGTTAGGTTAGGTTAGGTTAGGTTAGGTTAGGTTAGGTTAGGTTAGGTTAGGTTAGGTTAGGTTAGGTTAGGTTAGGTTAGGTTAGGTTAGGTTAGGTTAGGTTAGGTTAGGTTAGGTTAGGTTAGGTTAGGTTAGGTTAGGTTAGGTTAGGTTAGGTTAGGTTAGGTTAGGTTAGGTTAGGTTAGGTTAGGTTAGGTTAGGTTAGGTTAGGTTAGGTTAGGTTAGGTTAGGTTAGGTTAGGTTAGGTTAGGTTAGGTTAGGTTAGGTTAGGTTAGGTTAGGTTAGGTTAGGTTAGGTTAGGTTAGGTTAGGTTAGGTTAGGTTAGGTTAGGTTAGGTTAGGTTAGGTTAGGTTAGGTTAGGTTAGGTTAGGTTAGGTTAGGTTAGGTTAGGTTAGGTTAGGTTAGGTTAGGTTAGGTTAGGTTAGGTTAGGTTAGGTTAGGTTAGGTTAGGTTAGGTTAGGTTAGGTTAGGTTAGGTTAGGTTAGGTTAGGTTAGGTTAGGTTAGGTTAGGTTAGGTTTTTTTTTTTTTTTTTTTTTTTTTTTTTTTTTTTTTTTTTTTTTTTTTTTTTTTTTTTTTTCTCTTTCTAACACCACCAACATTGTCGGTGTCCTTGCTACTATTTCTCTTTCATACCAGTTCTCGCAATTATTCCTCTCGCACTTTTATTCCTCATACATGGTCTTTCTTTCATCCTTCCTCATACTCTCTTTTGTGGGTGGGTCTCCCACCTATTCTCTATTTCTACATTCTTATTTATCTTTATTTTATGTTATCTTGGGTTTTTAGGCCATTAAATGTACACGGGGCAGCATCTCTTTAATCTCCCAATACATTTTTATTACTTATTTCTATCTTAATTCTATCTTATAATATACTTTACATTATGTATGCTTAAATGCTATTTTACATATGTGCATGATGTCACTCATATGTAGCAACATATGGTGACATCATTCTTTACTTATGCTACTTATTTCGTTTGTTTACAATTTGTACAATTTTTTGGCAGTATATTAGGAATTCGTCACGAACGTTGCTTGCTATTATGTTCGGTAAATTGTTTTTCTCTAATTTTATATTCAGGGTTTGTTCGATTTCAAACCTGTCTTTGGAGAAAACAGGACAACTCAACAACAAGTGCTCAACCGTCTCCTCTTCTGCAGGATCGCAGATGCACGATGGGCTCCCCTTACACCTGAAGCGGTTCAGGTATGAGGAGAACCCTCCGTGCCCTGTGAGGATCTGCGTTATCTGGCCATTTATGTCGATCTTCCTGACTATCCTGTACGCGTCTCTAGCTACCGGGAAGAACAATTTGGTGCCGGATGCCGTTTCTTCCGACCGGTATCTCCTGTCCCATTCGTCAATCGTCTCCTGCCGGATGCAACGCTTGACGAATGAGACAGGGCACCTGTCGTAATCCGGTTTCTTCTTCGATCCCAAGGCAGCCGCTTTAGCCAGCTCATCCGCCCTCTCATTCCCTGGCAGTCCTATGTGGGCTTTAACCCAAAACAACTTTACTTCCTTATTTTGGATTATGCAACTATGCAAGTTGCTTCTGGCTTTGACTGCCAGGGAATGAGTGGTGCTAGGATTTGTCACTGTCTCAAGTGCCGCCCTGGAGTCGCTGAAGATTCCGATGGTGTGTGCCCTATGCTTATGTGCTACCTCCGTCGCCTTGCACAGGGCTAGTAACTCCGCCTGGTAGACAGTGCAGTAGCCCGAGAGAGCAAGTTTGAGGGCCCTGGTCTCGGCGTCCCCGTCCCAAATGGACAGTGCCGCTCCGACCTTGCCCTCAATCTTGCTCCCATCGGTGAATATGCGCACGGCAAAATTGCTGTGCTGCATATACCGCTCCTCGTCTCCCAGGTTATGGAATTCCAGCCCTATGCACCGCGCCGGATGTAGGGCTTCTACCGCCGGCGTCACTCTCTCCACTTCTCTGTCTGCTAGTTCCGGTCTGGGCGCTCCCTTCTTGGCCTCATATAGTGAGGCCGCCTCTCGGACTCGGAGATCTAGTGGCAGTGTCCCCGTGATCAGGAGAGCAGAGTTGAGTGACACCGTTCGGTATGCCTTGCACATCTTTTGCAAGAACCCCCTCTGCACCGCTGCCAGTTTTTTGCGGACTCCGAGCTTGCCGGCTGCCGGTGCCCAGGCCGCCGCCGCGTACAGTATCACCGGCTCTACGGCCGCGGTGTATATTGTACGGACGACGTCCGGGCTCAGGCCCCAGCTCACTCGGGCCGCTCTGGTCAATTGCTTGTGGATGTTTACCGCTTTTCTACAGACGTTTGCTACGTGCGAGTTAAAGGTTAGCTTGTTGTCGATGGTGAGCCCCAGGATCTTGATTTCTGGGGACATTCCAATGCCGACCCCTCCCATGCTCAGGCGTGGCGTGTCAAACTTAAGCTTTCTGGTGAGCACCATACCACAAGTTTTGTGAGGTGCAAACCTGAGCCTATTTCTGACACCCCACTCCCGGACATGTTCGAGGGCAGCATTAGCCGGTCCCTCAATTTCCCGGGCCTCACCACCGTCAAAAAGCAACACCACATCGTCCGCAAACGCCTGGCAGTAAACTCCTTTCTCCGCTAGTGACTTTAGGAGTGGGTCCAACAGCAAGTTCCACAACAATGGCCCTCCGATCGATCCTTGCACACATCCCTTCTCCGTTCTTCTGCTATGTGAAGTTCCAGCATACCGTACTTCTACTGCCCTGTCATTGAGATAGCTCCCGATGACCCGCCTCAAGTCCACGGGGCACTCCTCTTCCGCGAGCCTTGTTTTGATGGCCGGCCACCAGGCACTGTCAAATGCACCTTCAATGTCGAGAGAAACAACGGTGACTATCCTCTTGTTAGCTATTTTTCCACGAATGCGTGTGATTAGAGTTACAAGGGCGTCTTCCGTGCTTCTCTGCGGCATGAATCCAAATTGGTGCGTGCTTATACGGGGTATCACGTGGAACTTGAGGCGGCCCATCAGAAGCTTCTCATACATCTTCCCCATCACGGGCAACAGTCCTATTGGTCGGTATGACTTCGGTTCTGTGTAGCTCTCCTTACCAGGTTTTCGCAGTACTATGACTGTGGCCAGTTTCCATTTCTTCGGGAAGTATCCTTGAGTCATGCACTTATTTATTAGGGCCAGGAAAAATTCAGGGTTTGTTTCAATTGCCTGGGAGCAGATGTCTGATGTAAAGCCATCGGCTCCAGGGGCTTTTTTAGGGTTGAAGGACTTGACAGCAACCTTCAACTCTTCTATTCTAAATGGGGGCTCATGTTCAGCATGATCCCCATCATTTATTGTTTCCGCCAAAGCTCTTGTTTGCGCATGGTGTGAGCTGTCTTCGTCCTTCAGGTCCCTAGGGTAGAATACTTCTGCCAGGTATTCCGCCGACCTTTCTGCGTCTAACGTCCTCCCCTCTTTTATGAGGGGGATGTCTTCCTGCCTCTTCTGTACCCTTCCTATCACCCTATATATCCCTTCCCATAGCCCTTCCCTGTCCTGCTTCCCGCAAAACTCCTTCCAACTTTTCTCCGCTGCCTCTCTGACTGCTTTCTCATATTTATTCTTTTCTTCCAGGTATAGTTCTACAACCATGTCTCTGCGAATCGGCGCTGCATTGCGGATCCTTCGTCTACGGGTTGCCACCAGCTTCTTCATCGCGGCGAGTTCTTCGGTCCACCACGGCAAGGTAAGTGTATCTGTGTGTTTTTTGTGTGGTATTGTGTGTGTGCATGTGTCTGTAATTGTTTTTGTGTATGTGTCTAGTATACTGTCTATTTGTTCGTTGTTTTTTATTTCTGTAATGTGTTGTGTGGTGAGTTGTGCGTCTTGCATAGCCTGAGTCAGTTTCTCACGAAACTGACTCCAGTTTGCTTTCTTAGTGTTGTATTGTCGGGTAGTGCGTTGTATTTGTGTTCCTTGTGACTTTTGTAGTGAGATGTTAAATGTAATGCCGTTGTGATCCGAGCTCGTGAAGCCTTCCACTACCTTCCACCCTTCGACGAGTCCCAGCATATCTGTCGTGCATGCCGTCACATCGACATGGCTGCAGAACCTCCTGCCTCCTCTAATTGTATCAAAAGTGGGAACATCTCCTGTGTTCACCACATGCATATCCAGCTCAGCCAGGGCTCCGCAAACCTCTTCTCCCCTACGGTCCTCGCTAGGGCTGCCCCACCAGGTGCTCTTTGCGTTGGCGTCTCCACACGCTACCACCCTTCTGGGCCCTGTCTCCTTTACAACCTTCTCAAGGTGTGCGAGATAGGTGTCAATAGGCTGGTCCGGCTCGAAGTAGTAGGAGACCAGGGTGATCGTCCACGCTCTGGTTTGGACTCCCACCACGACGATGTTGTCCGTGGTGAGTTGCGGGTACTCTATGATGTTCAGGCTATTATCGAAAACGATGACAGCTGCTTTCACAGTCCCATTTCCTCCTCTATGTGAGCTCTGGTAAACTCTCACACCCCGGTAACTCCTAACACTTCGAGTCGATCCCACGTAGGGCTCTTGTATCAGCGCAATTGCGATTTTATTTTTTGCTGCTTCTATCAAGAGTTCATTTGTGGCGAGTTGGCTTCTCTGGAGATTCGCTTGCGCCATTTTGTACTGGTGAGTATTCTTTGGGACAACCTTAGCAGTAGGCTACGGAGGCTCTGGCCAATGCTTCCCACCTCCTGCGAACTGGGCACTCATTGCTGAAGGCGTTGTGGGCCGTCTGCTGTATCTCTGCTCTTTTGCAGTTTCTGCACTCTGGCGTAGACCCCACTAGCCTGTCCGGGCATTCTGCCCTGAGGTGTGGGCCCCCGCAATGGCTACACAGATCAGCGGATTCTTTGCAGAACCGCTTGCTGTGGCCATATGCGAGGCACCTTGTGCACTGTACTAGTGGGGATTGGTCTTCCACTATCACCCTCTGGAGATCTATTCTCAGCTTTCTCCCGTCAACTGCCCTTCTCCAAATCTTGGGTGAGACACTCAACACCACGTGACTGTTGTGTGGGTTTCTCGCCCTTCTCCTATACTTAACCTCGAGGGTGGCGTCCTCGCCGTCGAGGCCGCCAAAGACCTCCCGGTTCTGATTTCTGAGGGCCCTGACAACTTCAGCGTCGTCGTGTACCTTAAGTACGTCCCTCAGGATCAGAAGCGGGTTTCGGTTTTTGACCTCCTCGACAACCAGGCCCTCCCCCGCGGCTTCCAGTTTCTCCTTTATCTTCTTCCTCTCCTGCTCTGTGCCACAGCTCATCACTATTCTCCTATCCTTCGCCTTTCTTACCTTTTCCACTTTGACCCACCCTTCCTTGGCCTCCACTGCTCTCCTGACTCTCTCTAAAACTTCCTCTCCTGTCTCCTTCTCATGACTCGAGGAGACAATCACCGAATGCAGCGGCTCCGGTTCCGGGTCTTTGCCCCTGTACCGATTTCCAGCCGCTACATCAGCGTAGGTTGACTTCTCGAGCATGCCCTTCTGAGCCTCTACCATCGTCTTCAGCTCTTCCATCCTCCTTTCGTTTTCTAGTAGAAGCCTTGTATTTTCCTCTATCTTTTCTAGGATCCGACTATCATCCTTTCTGTTCTTCTCCTCTTTCTCCTCTTTCTCGTGGCAGTTGGTCTGTGTCGACTGACATGCTGTTGTCCTGCTTTTCCCTCCCAAGTCACCTTCTAACCTTCTAACTGCTGCTGTAGCCACTGGCGCCGTCTTTGCCATTTCGTAGAGACGGTCCAGGGCTTCTTCAACCTGTACCCTCACGTCTTTCCTGAGGTTTTGGAACCTGCGGAGATTCTCCAGGCCTTTTCTGTGAACCTCCGCAGCCTCCTCTGCCTTGTTTGAGAAGCTGGCTTTCTGTCTCATTGGACTCGGTGTGATGGGGTTTTTTCTCGGCTTCGTTATAGTCGCTGAGCCGGTGGCCAAGTTCTGCGACCTCGGTTTAGGGGGGATCTTTTTGCTTGGGGGGGGAGAGCACGAGAATCTTTCCGATCGTGTTATCGTTGGCCCTTTCTTAGCTGGAGATGTTTCCAGTGCGATCGCTTGCTCGAAGTCCTCGATGGACTTCCTCACGTTCGAAGGTCCTGCCTTCATGTTGTCAGTGGGCGATCTTTGTGCCACTTTGGTCGTGTCGCCTTTAGCTGGAGTACGATACATTTCGTCGGTGGTGTTTTGCGTCCGTGTAATGCGCGACACTTGCAGGTCAAGAGTTTTGTTACGACGCAATGTCGCAGTGTCGCTGGGCTGCCCTGTCCTCTCCAGTTATACCCAATAAGGCCGAGAAAACAAGAGCAACGACCGTACGAATTCCTAATATAGATTTGGTGTATAAAAATAATACAAAATTATGTGTAAACTATATAACTATAACAACTTAATTTTAAAGAATAAAAACAACAAATAACTTATTAAAAATAAAATATTTAACAATAAATTTCGGGTAAACCCAACAAGATTGCAGAGTTTTTGTCTTTTTTTACAGGTCCTTTCCCAGCTCTGATGGCTGATGACTGTAAGTCCAACGACTGGAGGAGTCAGCTAGGGTAAGTATCGGTAAGTAATTCTGTGTATGTGTGTGTGTGTGCGTGTGTGTGGGTGTGTGTGTATATTATGCCTGTGTGTGTATAAGTGTGTATATGTGTGTGTGCGTAAGGGTATGTACGTTTACGTGTGAAAAGTATGTAGTTATATCGTCCAAAGGCGATTGTCAATTTAATTTAGGAAAGTAGAGTCCGGGAAAGACCTCTCGTTAACTGTCTAGTCTTAAGTACTAGTTTTTGTTACAATAGTAATGTCAGAAACACAGAAAATTAAATATTGTAGAGAAAGTACAGTAAAATGCTCTATGTAGAGCTGTCTCTATGAGCTCAGCGGATAGCTCTCCCCGAGCCCTCCACAGCGAGCCCAAACACGGGGCTCCTAGGTCAAAGGGTTTCCGAGTTATAGGGTTCCAAGATTTCTGGTTGCCATCCAAGATGGCCGCCAGAAAGTGGTTGTCCTGCTATTTCTCAGAGACCCCTGGGCCGAATACCGCCGTGTTTGGGATCCCCACAACGAGCCAGATGAGCTCTACCCGATAAGCCGGTTTCTGGCTTGAAAATTTCTGACGGCTAGAAGGCTTCTGGCCGTCAGATATGTTGTTCTTGAGAGCCTACCAACAAGTGTAAAGAAGATCCGGTCCTCCTACGACCTTCCGTTCAGGAGTTATGAGTGTTTTAAATTTTTCAAAATGGCTTCCGAGCTGTCAAAGTCGATCTTTGACAGGTGATATCTCCTAAACGGAAAGTCGCAGGTGGGTCGTTCTTGGATTTGTCGTGATCAGCATGAGCTGAGCTGTGCGAATAAACCACTCCCAGGGTTTCGAATTTTCACCCCCCCCAATCTACCCCAACTCCAGAGGGTAGGTTCTACGGAGCTCCTGGAGTATATCAAAGAAAACCCCAACTCCGTAGGACCACCGGTTCCGGAGTTATGGCAGATCTAAAAAATCCAAGATGGCCGCCGAGCTGTCAGATGTCGACTTTAGAAGCTTGTATCTCCGGTGTTTCTTGTCCTAGAGACACCGGGTTTGGAATGTACAGCTCGGCGTCACTCCCCGCGTCCACTGCGGGTGGTTTCGTCGCTATAAAAATTTTTAGCTCAGAAATGGTTTTGAGCCTGCTCAGCCGATACCTATTGATATGCTCTCAACTTATAAGAAAACCCGAGATTTCTACGACCCCCGGGTCCAGAGATATAAATTTTTGAAATTCCGCAACCCTAAAAACAAAATGGCGGAAATGTCCAGAATTTTCGTCTTTTAATATTTTTGGCCGGTTAGGTTAGGTTAGGTTAGGTTAGGTTAGGTTAGGTTAGGTTAGGTTAGGTTAGGTTAGGTTAGGTTAGGTTAGGTTAGGTTAGGTTAGGTTAGGTTAGGTTAGGTTAGGTTAGGTTAGGTTAGGTTAGGTTAGGTTAGGTTAGGTTAGGTTAGGTTAGGTTAGGTTAGGTTAGGTTAGGTTAGGTTAGGTTAGGTTAGGTTAGGTTAGGTTAGGTTAGGTTAGGTTAGGTTAGGTTAGGTTAGGTTAGGTTAGGTTAGGTTAGGTTAGGTTAGGTTAGGTTAGGTTAGGTTAGGTTAGGTTAGGTTAGGTTAGGTTAGGTTAGGTTAGGTTAGGTTAGGTTAGGTTAGGTTAGGTTAGGTTAGGTTAGGTTAGGTTAGGTTAGGTTAGGTTAGGTTAGGTTAGGTTAGGTTAGGTTAGGTTAGGTTAGGTTAGGTTAGGTTAGGTTAGGTTAGGTTAGGTTAGGTTAGGTTAGGTTAGGTTAGGTTAGGTTAGGTTAGGTTAGGTTAGGTTAGGTTAGGTTAGGTTAGGTTAGGTTAGGTTAGGTTAGGTTAGGTTAGGTTAGGTTAGGTTAGGTTAGGTTAGGTTAGGTTAGGTTAGGTTAGGTTAGGTTAGGTTAGGTTAGGTTAGGTTAGGTTAGGTTAGGTTAGGTTAGGTTAGGTTAGGTTAGGTTAGGTTAGGTTAGGTTAGGTTAGGTTAGGTTAGGTTAGGTTAGGTTAGGTTAGGTTAGGTTAGGTTAGGTTAGGTTAGGTTAGGTTAGGTTAGGTTAGGTTAGGTTAGGTTAGGTTAGGTTAGGTTAGGTTAGGTTAGGTTAGGTTAGGTTAGGTTAGGTTAGGTTAGGTTAGGTTAGGTTAGGTTAGGTTAGGTTAGGTTAGGTTAGGTTAGGTTAGGTTAGGTTAGGTTAGGTTAGGTTAGGTTAGGTTAGGTTAGGTTAGGTTAGGTTAGGTTAGGTTAGGTTAGGTTAGGTTAGGTTAGGTTAGGTTAGGTTAGGTTAGGTTAGGTTAGGTTAGGTTAGGTTAGGTTAGGTTAGGTTAGGTTAGGTTAGGTTAGGTTAGGTTAGGTTAGGTTAGGTTAGGTTAGGTTAGGTTAGGTTAGGTTAGGTTAGGTTAGGTTAGGTTAGGTTAGGTTAGGTTAGGTTAGGTTAGGTTAGGTTAGGTTAGGTTAGGTTAGGTTAGGTTAGGTTAGGTTAGGTTAGGTTAGGTTAGGTTAGGTTAGGTTAGGTTAGGTTAGGTTAGGTTAGGTTAGGTTAGGTTAGGTTAGGTTAGGTTAGGTTAGGTTAGGTTAGGTTAGGTTGTCACGGAGAGACTGGAGAGGGAGAACGCGGAGTTGCGTTCCCGAATAGCCTCACTGGAGTCTCAAATGACAGTCCTGTCCGAAGAGGCGTCTCGCGCTCAGGAGTCGCAGACATGGCCGCTGCAGTCGCTGGAGATCCCGATGAGCGGGACGTTGCCTTCTCCAGCACGAATCTCCCCACCACGAACACCACGGATCGAAGTAGACCACGTGGATTCAATTTGCTCCTCCTTGTCCGCTCAACTGGACAAAAAATTCGCCCAGTTACGAGCCGAATTTTTGACGGAGACCCAGGCGGACAAAAGACGAGGCAAGGTAGTGGCCCCTCTTCCCTCTCCGCCACCACCTCCTTCTCCACCCTCTCGCCCTTCAACGTCCCTGATCACCCCGCCTGACCAGGAGGTTCCGTGGACGACCGTGCTGGGAAGGAAGGCTAAGAAGGCGAATCCTACCAAGCCCTCCGAGAAAACGGGAAAGATAGGAGCAGGGCCAAAGAGGACTGGCCTGCCAAAGCCTCCGACAACTGCGGCCGTGACCATCGGACTTCCGCCTCAGTCAAAGAGCTCCCTCGCTGATATCATGCGTACGGCGAAGGCAAAAGTAAATCTTGCCGAGGTTGGCATAACGGAGGGCCTCCGCCCCAAGAGGGCGATCACGGGAGGACTAATCCTTAGGATCCCGGGCCCTGAGGGCCAGAAAAGGGCGGAGGTTCTTGTTGGCCGCCTGAGAGAGGCCTTGGCGGAGACCGATGCCATCGTGGTGCGCCCTATAAAAATGGCGGAACTTCGGATCCGGGACCTTGACGACTCAACGGTCCAAACAGACATAGCCTCGGCTGTTGCTGAGCAGGGTGGTTGCGCCGTTGAGGACGTCAAGGTGGGCGAGATTCGCCCACTCCGGTCCGGATTAGGCACCGCGTGGGTTCGATGCCCTCTGGAAGCGGCCCGCAAACTTTCTACGATGGGAAAAATGCGGGTCGGATGGATGATATCCAGAGTGGAGGCTCTGGAGGGACGGCCCATGACCTGTTACCGGTGTCACGAGATGGGGCATGTGCGCGCCCAGTGCAGCGGTCCCGATCGCAGCACATGGTGCTACATATGTGGCAAATCGGGCCACATAACCCGCGAATGCCCGGGACGGATAGCGCATTGCCCCAAATGTGCGGAGGCGGGCCGCCCCTCGAACCACCGGTTAGGGAGCAAAAATTGTCTTCCCCCCAAGAGGCCCAGGAGAAAACCTGCGTCTACGGCAGCCAATACAGCGGTCGAAACGGCCACCGACGAAACGCAGCCGAGCCCTAGCCCGGCAGAGGAGACTGCAAAGGCATAAAATTCTTTCCCCCCCAAAGAATCTGCCAGGCGAACATCAACCACTGCCGCGCGGCACAAGACTTGCTCCTCCAGACCCTGGCGGAGCAGTCTATCGCACTGGCGGTGGTAGCGGAGCCCTATTCCGTTCCCGACCATCCTCGATGGTTCGGGATGAATGGAGGCTCCGCTGCAGTTTACTGGACGGGGTCTGTGGGGGACCCCCATTGCAGTCTCCTGCATAAAGGGCCGGGGTGTGTTGTGGTAGAGTGGGGGCCGATTATAGTGGTGGGGGCCTACATCTCCCCTAATTGTGGCCTAGCCGCCTTTGAGGCCTTCCTAGACGGGTTGGCCGCTCGCATCAGGGCTTTTGAGCGTCGTCGAGTGCTCGTTTTAGGAGATTTCAACGCTCGCTCACTAACATGGGGCGACACCCTAGACGACGCTCGAGGGCAGACCCTGCAGGAGTGGGCAGCTGGACTGGATCTTAGGCTACTTAACCGGGGTTCGGTCAGCACCTGCGTACGGTGGCAGGGGGAATCGATTGTCGATCTGACGTGGGCGAATCCCTCGGCTGTCCACCTGGTCTCGGGGTGGCGGGTTGCCGACGAAGTAGCCACACTGTCGGATCATCGCTACATCTTCATCAGCGTGGCGTTCCGCCGCCCCGATGGCAGCCCAAACCAGGTCGACATCGGCCCTCCGCGTCGCTGGTCCCTGCGACACTTGGACAGGGACTTGTTAAAGGCGGCCGCACAGGCCATCGATTGGAATCCGCCTGAGATCCCTGATCCTGAGATGCAGGCCGATTGGTTCCGGGGCGTCATGACTAACATCTGTGATGTCGCTATGCCCCGGGCCAACCCGATAAAGAAAAGAGGTTCGCTGTACTGGTGGTCGGACGAGATTGCGCGGCTTCGTACTCTGTACATCGCCGCCCGCCGCCGGTTTCAGCGAGCCAGACGAAGAAGGAGAGCAGACGAGCAAGACACCGCTGGAGCGCACAACGCCTACAGAGCCGCCGCGAAGTCCCTTTCTGCAGCCATCGCGGAAGCAAAGGCTCGGTCCTGGAACGAGCTTATCGAGGGACTCGACAGGGACCCATGGGGGCGCCCATACAAGATGGTTATGGCAAAGATCAAACCGTGGGTCCCTCCATTAACCCAGACCATGGACCCGGTGTTCGCGGAGGAGGTGGTGAGCACCCTCTTTCCGGATGTCCATGACGATCCCTCGAATCCTCCGTCACCGCCAGAAATCAATTGGGAGGACCAATTTGATGTGACGGAGGGCGAGCTGAACCGGGCCGTGCGGCGGCTCGCAGGCCGGAATACCGCGCCGGGCCCGGATGGAATCCCAGGTCGGGCCTTGGTGCTGGCGCTCGCGGTTTTAGGAGACAGGCTGAGGTGGCTGTTCACCAGTTGCCTCCGCAGCGGTGTCTTTCCCACCACATGGAAGGAGGCCGACCTCGTGCTGCTGAAGAAGGAAGGCAGGGCCGCCGACAGCCCCTCCTCGTTCCGACCCTGGACGAGGCCGGCAAGCTTTTCGAACGCGTTATCGCCGCTCGTCTCAGCGAGCACCTGTCTCTGGAGGGCCCCGACCTGTCAGACAATCAGTTCGGCTTCCGGCAGGGGCGTTCAACGATAGACGCAATCAAACGCGTCCGCTCCCTGTCGGAGCCCACGCTGCTTGGGGGGGGAGTTGTGTTGGCCATCAGCCTTGACATAGTCAACGCTTTCAACTCCCTCCCCTGGTCTGCAATACGGAGGGCACTGGAACATCATAATGTGCCCTCCTACCTGCGGCACATCGTCGGGGCTTACCTTAGCAACAGAAACATACGGTTCGAGGGTCGGGACGGGGTACACATTAGAGGGCTGTCCTGCGGGGTTCCCCAGGGCTCTGTATTAGGGCCCCTGCTGTGGAACCTCGCATACGATGCGGTCCTACGGATAGACCTCCCCCCCGGGGTAAGTGTCGTGTGCTATGCAGACGACACATTAATACTGACCCGGGGGGCCAACTGCGAGGACACGGTTCGGCTCGCCGAACAAGGAGTGCAGTGTGTCGTCGCCGCCATCGGTGGGCTGGGCCTTAGGGTGGCGCCACACAAAACCGAGGCGCTGTGGTTCCACCGATTTCGACGGGGAACGGAACCACCCTGCTCGATCGTGCGCGTGGGTGACGCAGAGGTGACGGTGGGGCCGTACATAAAGTACCTTGGCCTCACCCTAGATGGTCGTTGGGGCTTCGAAGAGCACTTCGAGCGTCTGGCCCCCCGGGTTCGTCGGGCGGCTGGTGCCTTGCAAAGGCTCCTGCCAAACCTCGGCGGACCGCGGGAAGAGGTCCGCCGCCTCTACGGTGGCATCGTGCGGTCCATGGCCCTTTACGGGGCACCGGTTTGGGCACATCGCCTCACGAATACCTCGCGCTGTAAAGCTGTATTGAGCAGTCTGCAGCGCGTGGTGGCGATGAGGATCGCACGAGGCTACAGGACGATATCGTTCGAGGCGGCCACGCTCTTGGCGCGATTTCCCCCGTTTGACATCCTGGCGGGCGTGGACGCACTTGTCTATGACGAGAGCCGCGCCCGTCGTGGGGGGAACGAAGCGCCGGGTCAGACGCTTGGAGAGTTCAGGCGGGATGCGCACCGATGGGCGCTCGATGACTGGCGCGCGCGGCTACACTCGCCGCGGTGCGCGCGCCAGCGCATCGTCGGGGCGATCCTGCCAAACTTCGGGGCCTGGATGAAGACCAAAAAAGCCTGCGTCACCTACAGGCTCACGCAGGTGCTCACCGGCCATGGCTGTTTCGGTGAGTACCTGTGCAGGATAGGCCGGGAGGCGACGGCACACTGCCATCATTGTGACAGCGACCGGGACTCCGCACAGCACACGCTCGAACACTGCCCGGCTTGGGCGAACGAGCGGCGGGTCCTGGTCGCTTCGCTGGACCTTGGGGCGGATCTGTCCCCGCCGGCTGTCGTTAAGGCCATGCTGGCGGGGCCCGCCCAGTGGGATGCCGGGGTCTCCTTCTGCGAAGCGGTCATGCTCCAGAAGGAGGCCGCCGAGCGGGATCGCGAGTTCGCTGATCCCGCACGAAGGCGTAGGCGACGTAGAGCAGTCGCCGGAGACCGCCAAGCCGCCGCGAGCGGCCAGGCGCAACAGTGCGCCGCCTAACTCGTAAACCCGATCCGCAAGGGTCGGGAACGAGGGCTGCCATTCTCCGGAGTGGCAGCTACGAGGAAGTCAACCTCTATAAAAAATAACCACCATCGTTCCTCGTGGATGCGCGGTGCGGTCGGAGGGGGGTCCTCTGGCTGCTCCGTTATGCGCTCCTCGAGAAGACAGCGGGCTGTGGTGGCGCAGCCCGTTGTGTCACCCGACACCCGGGATGACAAATCGGGGTGGGGTCAACCCACCCCCGGGTTCGTGTCCTAAAGAGGACACGTGCGAGGGGGTCACTGGATGCAGCATACCCGCGTTCCCAGTGTCCCCCCTCAACGCACAGATGGTGGCCACCGGAGAGGTTTTAGTGGGTGCGAGTCCCACATATCCTCGTCGCGGACCCCCTGCGGCGGGGAATGCGTAGGCATTTCCTCTTCGTCACAAAAAAAAAAAAAAAAAAAAAAAAAAAAAAGGTTAGGTTAGGTTAGGTTAGGTTAGGTTAGGTTAGGTTAGGTTAGGTTAGGTTAGGTTAGGTTAGGTTAGGTTAGGTTAGGTTAGGTTAGGTTAGGTTAGGTTAGGTTAGGTTAGGTTAGGTTAGGTTAGGTTAGGTTAGGTTAGGTTAGGTTAGGTTAGGTTAGGTTAGGTTAGGTTAGGTTAGGTTAGGTTAGGTTAGGTTAGGTTAGGTTAGGTTAGGTTAGGTTAGGTTAGGTTAGGTTAGGTTAGGTTAGGTTAGGTTAGGTTAGGTTAGGTTAGGTTAGGTTAGGTTAGGTTAGGTTAGGTTAGGTTAGGTTAGGTTAGGTTAGGTTAGGTTAGGTTAGGTTAGGTTAGGTTAGGTTAGGTTAGGTTAGGTTAGGTTAGGTTAGGTTAGGTTAGGTTAGGTTAGGTTAGGTTAGGTTAGGTTAGGTTAGGTTAGGTTAGGTTAGGTTAGGTTAGGTTAGGTTAGGTTAGGTTAGGTTAGGTTAGGTTAGGTTAGGTTAGGTTAGGTTAGGTTAGGTTAGGTTAGGTTAGGTTAGGTTAGGTTAGGTTAGGTTAGGTTAGGTTAGGTTAGGTTAGGTTAGGTTAGGTTAGGTTAGGTTAGGTTAGGTTAGGTTAGGTTAGGTTAGGTTAGGTTTTTTTTTTTTTTTTTTTTTTTTTTTTTTTTTTTTTTTTTTTTTATATACTACACCACCAACATGGTCGGTGCCTATTTTTACTTCTCTTTCATTCCAGTTCTCTCTATTATTCCTCTCGTACTATCATGCCTCATACTTTGGTCTTTCTTTTATCCTTCCTCAATCACTCATATCGTGGGTGGGTTTCCCACCTATCTATTCTAATTTACCTACTTTATTTATTATCTCTATTTATTCTATTTCTCTTTAGGGGGTACTCAATAACTGTACAGGGGGGGGGGGGGGCAGCATTGCCGTTGTTTATTTATTTACAATAATTTATTTACTATCTTAGTTCTCTAAGTGTACTTATATCTATGCTTACTTGTCTATTTTACTTCTTTCATGATGACCACCACATACGCAGTATGTGGTGACATCATGATTTACTTATACTAACTTATTTCTATTGTTTACTATTCTAACAATTTTCTTACAGAACTCTATAAATTTTTCTCTGTCTCCACCTCTAATAACTTCGGGTAATTTCGTTTTTTCCAGTTTCAGGTCTAGGGTCATCTCTAAGTGATATCTATCTAGGGTAAATACGGGACATTCTAAAATAAGGTGCTCCACCGTCTCCTCGACCTCTGGGTCACAGAGGCAAGATGGGTCCTCCTTGCACTTGAAACGTTTCAAGTACGAGGAGAACCCACCGTGCCCCGTGAGGATCTGCGTTATCGGCCCGTCCATCTTTACTCTCCTGACCGTGCTGTAGGCTTCAGCGGCGTCCGGGAAGAACAATTTTGTTCCAGAGGCAGTTTCCTCCGACCGGTATCTCCTATCCCATTCGTCAATCGTCTCCTTTCGGATGTTACGTTTGACGAATGAGACAGGACACCGATCGTAGTCCGGCCTCCTCTTGATCTTCAGCGCGGCTTCTTTCGCCAGCTCGTCGGCTCTCTCATTCCCTGCCAGTCCAACATGTGCCTTTATCCAAAACAAGGATACATCCTTATTTTGGACCCTGCAGCTTTTTAAGTTGCGTTTGGCTTGGACTGCCAGGGGATGAGAGGAACCAGGGCCGGTTACTGACTCCAGAGCCGCTCTGGAGTCACTGTAAATACCGGCTGTTTCCTCCTTTTGTGCAAGGGCGATCTCTGTGGCTTTGCACAGGGCCAAGAGCTCCGCCTGGTAGACGGTGCAGTACGGCGCGAGAGCAAGCTTTAGGGCTTTGGTCTCTGCGGCACCTTTCCATATGGAGAGCGCCGCTCCGACCTTGCCCTCAATCTTGCTCCCGTCCGTGTAAATGCGCACAGCGTAGTCGCTGTGGCGTGAATGTTGTTCCTCGTCTACCAGGCATCTGAACTTTAGTTCTATACGCTCCGCGGGGTGCGGGGCCTCCAGGGCGGGTGTCGCCCTCTCGACCTCTCTGTCAGCTAGCTCCATCCTGGGAGCCCCCCTCTTGGCCTCATATAGTGCCGCGGCTTCGCGTACACGGAGGTCAAGGGGGAGGGTCCCAGTGAGCAACAGAGCCGAGTTTAGCGACACCGTCCTGTAGGCCCTACACATTTTTTGTACAAAGCCCCTTTGCACTGTCGCTAGCTGCTTCCGGACTCTAATTTTTTCTGCCGCTGGGGCCCATGCGGCTGCCGCGTACAGCACCACAGGTTCCACCGCTGCTGTATATATGGTCCTTATGATGTCCGGGCTGAGACCCCAGCTCACTCGGGCTGCCCTAGTGAGTTGTTTATAAATGCCTATTGCCTTTCTGCTGACGTTTGCTACGTGTGAATTAAAGGTCAGCTTTCTGTCGATGGTGAGTCCAAGGATTTTGATTTCCGGGGACATTCCAATGCCGATCCCGCCCATGCTCAGGCGTGGCGTGTCAAATTTAAGCTTTTTTGTTAAAACCATGGCACATGTTTTGTGTGGTGCAAATCTGAGCTTATTTTTGACACCCCACTCCCGAACACGTTCGAGAGCAGCATTGGCTGGCCCCTCAATCTCCCTGGCCTCACCACCGTCAAAAAGCATGACTACGTCGTCTGCAAACGCCTGGCAATAGACATCCTCACCTTCGAGCGACCTTAGGAGAGGGTCCAGCAGAATGTTCCACAGAATGGGACCTCCTATAGAACCTTGGACGCATCCCTTCTCGGTGGTTCTTGTGTGCGACGCCCCCGCATATCTAACTTCTACCCCTCTATCGCTGAGATAGCTGCTGATGACCCGCCTCAAGTTCACGGGGCACTTTTCCTCAGCCAGTCTGGTCTTTATTACCGGCCACCACGCACTGTCGAACGCCCCTTCGATGTCTAAAGAGACCATGGTGATTATTTTCTTTTCTCGCAGTTTTTTGCGGATGCGTGAGATCAGCGCGACTAGGGCGTCCTCTGTGCTACGCTGTGGCATAAAACCAAACTGGCGAGTACTAATCCGTGGCAGCACGTAATACTTGAGGCGGCTCACCAGCATCTTCTCGTAGATTTTCCCCAACACGGGCAGGAGTCCAATCGGGCGATAGGATTTTGGCTCTGTATACTTCTCCTTCCCCGGCTTTCTGAGCACCACCACCGTTGCGACTTTCCACGCTTTTGGGAAGTATCCCAGCTCCATCCCTTTGTTCAACAGCGCTAAAAAGAAATCTGGCTCAGCTTTTATAGCGTGTGAACAGATGTCCGCAGTAAAGCCGTCCGCCCCGGGGGCTTTTTTGGGATTGAAGGACTCGACAGCAACCTTCAACTCTTCAATTTCAAATGGGGGGTCATGTTCATCATGACCTCCATCATTTATGGTTTCCGCCAAAGCTCTTGTTTGCGCATGGTGTAAGCTGTCTTCATCCTTCAAATCTCTTGGGTAAAAAGTCTCTGCCAGGTGTTTCGCAGAGTCTTCTGCGTTCAGAGTCCTGCCATCTTTGATAAGCGGAACATCTTCCTCTCTACGTCCTACCCTGCTTATTACCCTATATATACCCTCCCACACCCCTTCCCTATCCTGTTTCCCACAGAAGTCCCTCCAACTTTCCTCAGCAGCTTTCCTAACCGCATTTTCATATTTTTCTTTCTGTTTCAGGTACTGCTCTACAACCACGTCTCTGCGAACCGGCGCTGCATTACGGATTCTTCGTCTGCGGGTGGCTACTTGCTTCTTCATCTCTGCCAGCTCTTCGGACCACCACGGTATGGTAAGTATATCTGTGTGTTTTTTGTTTGGTATTGTGTGTTTACATGTGTCTGTGATAGCTTGTGTGTAAGTGTTTACTGTGTTGTCTAGTTGTTGTGTGCTTTCTATTTCTGTTATGTGTTGTGTGGTGAGTTCTGTGTCTAACATAACCTGGGTCAGTTTCTCACGAAACTGACTCCAGTTTGCTTTGCGTGTGTTGTATGTTCGTGTAGTGCGTTGTATTTGTGTGCCCTTGGATCTTTGAAGGGATATACCAAACGATATACCGTTGTGGTCCGAGCTTGTGAGACCCTCAATTACGTGCCAATCGTCCACGTGTTCGAGTAGATCCGTCGTGCAGGCAGTCACATCGACGTGGCTGTAGAACCTTTTTCCACCTCTGACAGTATCGAAAGTTGGTACATGTCCCATGTTTAATACATGCATGTCCATTTCGGTTAGTACTCCACAGACTTCTTCTCCTCTAGCGTCTTCGCTTTGGCTGCCCCACCAAGTACTCTTTGCATTTGCGTCACCTCCAGCGATCGTCCTTTTTCTGCCTGTCTCTCGTGCTATCTTCTTTATGTGCTCCAGGTATGGCCCTATGGGTTGGTCCGGCTCGAAGTAGTAGGAGACTAGGGTGATCGTCCATGCTCTGGTTTGGATCCCCACCACGACGATGTTGTTCGTGGTGAGTTGCGGGTACTGTACCACGTTAAGGTCATTGTCGAAAACGACAATGGCTGCTTTGACAGTCCCACTTCCTCCTCTCTGTGAGCTCTGGAACACTCTCACACCCCGGTAGCTCCTAACACTTCGTGCCGCACCCACATAGGGTTCCTGGAGCAACGCTACGGCTGCCTTCCTCTTCGCTGCCTCTAGAAGAAGCTCGTTTGTGGCAAGCTGGCTGCGCTGGAGGTTCGCTTGCAATATTTTGTACTTGCAAAGTTCCTGTGGGACGCCCTTAGCAGTACGCTACGGAGGCTCTGGCTATTGTGTCCCACCTCCTTCTGATTGGGCACTCACTGCTGAAGGCGTTGTGGGATGTCTGTTGGAGCTCTGCTTTCTTGCAGTTCCTGCACTCCGGTGCTGTCCCCACTAGCCGATCGGGGCACTCCGCTCTCATGTGCGGGCCTCCACAGTGGCTGCATAAGTCAGCGGGCTCTTTACAGAGCCGCTTATTATGGCCATAGCCCAGGCACCGGGTGCACTGCACTAATGGAGATTGATCCTCGACCACGACACGTTGGAGGTCAATCCTCAGCCTACTCTCGTTGATTGCCCTCCTCCATATCGCGGACGAGACGCTCAGGACGACATGGTTGTTGTGGGGGTTCCTGGCTCTCCTCCGGTATCTTACCTCGAGGGTGCCATCCTCGCCACTGAGGCCGTCAAAAACCCCCCGGTTCTGGTTTCTGAGTGCTCTGACGATCTCCGCGTCGTCGTGCACTTTGAGCACGTCTTTCAGAACCAGAAGCGGGTTCTTGTTTTTGACTTCCTCAACGACGAGGTTCTCCCCAGCAGCTTCCAGTCGCTCCTTCACTTTTCTCCTCTCCTGCTCCGTTTCACAACTCATGATGATCTTTCTGTCCTTGGCCTTCCTCACTCTTTCTACCCTTATCCATCCTTCTTTCGCATCTGCTGCTCTTCTCACTCTTTCCAGCACTTCCTCCCCCGTTTCCTTCTCGTTCTTGGAGGAGACAACCACCGAAAGCAGGGATTTCTGTTCTGGACCTCTGGCTCTGCTCAGATTCCCGGCCACTGCTTCCGCGTAGGTTGTCTTCTCCAAGGTCACCTTCTGTGACTCTACCATCTCCTTTATCTCACTTAGCCTCTTGCTGTTCTCGACAAGAAGCTTTGTGTTCTCCTCTATCTTTCCCAGCAGCGTTGCGTTTGCATCTAGCACCTCTACCCTCTCGTTTGTGGCCGTTTGGGTCCCCTGGTCAGCACTCTGCTTCTGCAGCTGCAGCTCCGCCTCTAGTTTTCTTGCTACTGGGGCAACCTTCGCCATCTCAAAGAGACGATCCAGCGCCTCCTCGACCTGTAGCCGGACGTCTCTCCTAAGGTTTTGGAACCTGCGGAGGTTCTCCAGACCTTTCCTGTGAACCTCCGCAGCTTCCTCAGCCTTGTTGGAAAAGGCTGTTCGGGCTTTCATTGGGCTGGGGGTGTTCGGGGCCTTCTTCGTCTTTGTGACTGTAAGACTCCCGGCTCCCGCCAGCTGTGGTTTTGTTTTCAGGGGAAGTACTTTCTTCCCCTGTGGAGGTGATGCCACGGTTTTGGCGGGTTGTGATGGAAATAACGTTTTTCCGGTCGGGGTGGTGCCAGATATACCCTGCTCTATGTTTTCCACCGACTTTCTGACGTTTTGAGGCTTTGGGTCGGAGGGTCCTGCCCTCTCTGTGTCATTATCCGACGCCCGCGTGGCCTTTGGCCTCTTGTCAACGGCTCCGATTGGTGAGCGAATCATGCTGGTGGCAGCTGGTCAATATATATGTAGAGCCAAAAGAGCTTCTACAGTTGTTCCGCACAATGGGTCAAAAAACCCCCGTCAAAATAGAATTAATATAAAAATAGAAATATATAATCGCTCAATAGAGCAAAAAAGTCAAGTAGAGACAGAGAAACGTCCCTAGAGTCGTGCGTTCAACTTAAATTAAGCCTAAATCCAATAGGATTGTGTAAAAAATTTTAAATACAATCTTAAAAACTATAAAAACATAAAAATATATACAAAAAATTTTTGGACTCTAGCTAGAGTCGCTCTCGTGTGTCCAGTGGATAGCTCTCCCCGAGCCCTTCACAATGACCCCAAACACGGCACCCCTACGCACAAGGGCTCCCGAGATACAGAGGGCCAAAGTTTCTGGTTGCCATCCAAGATGGCCGCCAGAAAATGGTTACTCTGCTGTATCTCCGGAGTCCGTGGGCCGAATACCGTGGTGTTTGGTGTCTTCGGGGAGCGCTCGGCGAGTTCTATCGACTGGACTGGGTTTCAGGCTGAAAATTTTTAAAGGCCTGAAAATGCCTGAAAACTAATTTGTTTACTAGGGGGGTGCCTGCCAACAGGTCTGAAGAAAACCCCGACCTCCTATGACTCTCCGTTCAGGAGATATGGATCTTTTAAGATTTCCAAGATGGCGGCTGAACTGTCAGACTGGATTTTAGACTTGCTATATCTCCTAAACGGAAAGTCGCAGGTAGGTCGTGTTTGGGTTCTTCTGGCTAGGCATAAGCCTCCCTATGCGCTGGGACCGCTTTCAGGGTCCTGAAAATTTTTTCCCCCCAAATCGCCCTAACCTCCGAAAAATGGGTACTCTGGGGCCCCTGGAGCCGTGTGGAAAAAACCACAGCTCGCTGTGACCTCAGGTTCAGAAGTTATGGCGATTCTAAGAAATTCAAAATGGCCGCCGAGCTGTCAAAAGTTGGCTTTGGGAGTCAATAACTCCGGAACTATACGTCCTAGAGGAACGGGGTTTTCAGTATACAGCTCGGCTAAGCTTCCCGCGTCCCCTGAAAGCGGTTTCAGCACAAAAAATTTTTTCAGCCTGAAATAGGCCGAAAATATTTCAGCCCGAAAAAGGCAGTCAGCCCACTGCTTATCGTCAAAACCCGAAGGTTGTACGATTTCTGGGTCCGGAGATAAAACAGTTTAAAGTTCGCAACCAAAAAACCAAGATGGCGGAAAAAAGCTATTTCCGCCAAACCTGCGCGTTTGGGGCCCGAGTTTGGGCTCAAGTGAGTTGCCAGGGGTTAGTTTAGACCAATGGCAGGGTCAAAATTATTATTTTTCTATTTATTTTGAATTAAATAGGAAAAAACAGTAAAAATTCAATATCTCCGTAACCAGCAATCGAAAAATTACACAAAAAATACTAAAATTAAGTGCATGCCTAATACTATCTGCTATAATTTAGTTCTATTAAAAATATGAATTTAAAATATAAAAATATTAATTTTGAATAATTTTTTGGTTTTTTAGTTGTAAATGTTGTAAATAAATTTTTAAAATTATAATCTTCACAGGATCTGTTCTTTGAAGAAGCGCGCAAAAGATAGCAGTTCAGGATATTCAAAATTTTTCTTCGTTCAGGAGTAATAAGGGTTCAAAGTTTGAACTTTTGAATGATGATAAAAAATTTTCTAAAGGAGATAAAATTATTTTACTTGTGGCGTCCGTCTGCTAGTTGTAGGGAGCTGCCAGGTGCCAAATTTCAGGGTCCTAGGTGGTCAGGATCGGTGACCTCGTGGCCACGTGGTATTTGTTTTTCTGGTCACTGCTCCTCGGTGGCTGGTCTGCGGATGGTGTGCGATGGCTTGTTTTGTTGGGGCGGCAGAGGCGCACCCAACGGTATGTCTCACGTCAGGGACACTTACGTGTTTCCAGAGCAAAATCACAAAAATGGTGCACAAATTTGAGGAAAACACACTTTTCCGAACTTTTCACGTGCACTCGGATTCGCGCGGCTAGTATTGACTTGACCGGCGTGTGCGCGGCGTCGAGGCGCAACTTTTGACGTATCGCACGTGTACTTGCGATTAAAAAATCCCACCAAAAAGATTTTTTAACTACGGAGCGTTACGAATTCGTGGTGTTCTCAACGGCAGACGGATTGCGACTGGGTTAGGTTAGGTTAGGTTAGGTTAGGTTAGGTTAGGTTAGGTTAGGTTAGGTTAGGTTAGGTTAGGTTAGGTTAGGTTAGGTTAGGTTAGGTTAGGTTAGGTTAGGTTAGGTTAGGTTAGGTTAGGTTAGGTTAGGTTAGGTTAGGTTAGGTTAGGTTAGGTTAGGTTAGGTTAGGTTAGGTTAGGTTAGGTTAGGTTAGGTTAGGTTAGGTTAGGTTAGGTTAGGTTAGGTTAGGTTAGGTTAGGTTAGGTTAGGTTAGGTTAGGTTAGGTTAGGTTAGGTTAGGTTAGGTTAGGTTAGGTTAGGTTAGGTTAGGTTAGGTTAGGTTAGGTTAGGTTAGGTTAGGTTAGGTTAGGTTAGGTTAGGTTAGGTTAGGTTAGGTTAGGTTAGGTTAGGTTAGGTTAGGTTAGGTTAGGTTAGGTTAGGTTAGGTTAGGTTAGGTTAGGTTAGGTTAGGTTAGGTTAGGTTAGGTTAGGTTAGGTTAGGTTAGGTTAGGTTAGGTTAGGTTAGGTTAGGTTAGGTTAGGTTAGGTTAGGTTAGGTTAGGTTAGGTTAGGTTAGGTTAGGTTAGGTTAGGTTAGGTTAGGTTAGGTTAGGTTAGGTTAGGTTAGGTTAGGTTAGGTTAGGTTAGGTTAGGTTAGGTTAGGTTAGGTTAGGTTAGGTTAGGTTAGGTTAGGTTAGGTTAGGTTAGGTTAGGTTAGGTTAGGTTAGGTTAGGTTAGGTTAGGTTAGGTTAGGTTAGGTTAGGTTAGGTTAGGTTAGGTTAGGTTAGGTTAGGTTAGGTTAGGTTAGGTTAGGTTAGGTTAGGTTAGGTTAGGTTAGGTTAGGTTAGGTTAGGTTAGGTTAGGTTAGGTTAGGTTAGGTTAGGTTAGGTTAGGTTAGGTTAGGTTAGGTTAGGTTAGGTTAGGTTAGGTTAGGTTAGGTTAGGTTAGGTTAGGTTAGGTTAGGTTAGGTTAGGTTAGGTTAGGTTAGGTTAGGTTAGGTTAGGTTAGGTTAGGTTAGGTTAGGTTAGGTTAGGTTAGGTTAGGTTAGGTTAGGTTAGGTTAGGTTAGGTTAGGTTAGGTTAGGTTAGGTTAGGTTAGGTTAGGTTAGGTTAGGTTAGGTTAGGTTAGGTTAGGTTAGGTTAGGTTAGGTTAGGTTAGGTTAGGTTAGGTTAGGTTAGGTTAGGTTAGGTTAGGTTAGGTTAGGTTAGGTTCCCCGGGTTCGTCGAGCAGCTGGCGCCTTACAAAGGCTCCTGCCAAACCTCGGCGGACCGCGGGAAGAGGTCCGCCGCCTCTACGGTAGCGTCGTGCGGTCCATGGCCCTTTATGGGGCCCCGGTTTGGGCACATCGCCTCACTAACACCTCGCGCTGCAGAGCTGTTTTGAACAGCCTGCAGCGCGTCGTGGCGATGAGGATCGCGCGGGGCTACAGAACGATTTCGTTCGAGGCGGCCACACTCTTGGCGCGTTTCCCCCCATTAGACATCCTGGCGGGCGTGGACGCCATCGTCTATGACGAGAGCCACGCCCGTCGAGGGGGGGGACGTGGAGCCGGTCCAGACGCTCGAAGAGTTCCGGCGGGATGCGCACCGATGGGCGCTCGATGACTGGCGCGCGCGGCTGAACTCGCCGCGGTGCGCGCGCCAGCGCATCGTCGGGGCGATCCTGCCCAACTTCGAGGCCTGGCTTAAAACCAGAAAGGCCTGCGTCACCTACAGGCTCACGCAGGTGCTCACCGGGCATGGCTGCTTTGGTGAGTACCTGTGCAGGATAGGCCGGGAGGCGACGGCACACTGCCATCATTGTGACAGCGACCGGGACTCCGCACAGCACACGCTCGAACACTGCCCGGCTTGGGCGAACGAGCGGCGGGTCCTGGTCGCTGCGCTGGACCTTGGGGCGGATCGGTCCCCGCCGGCTGTCGTTAAGGCCATGCTGGCGGGGCCCGCCCAGTGGGATGCCGGGGTCTCCTTCTGCGAAGCGGTCATGCTCCAGAAGGAGGCCGCCGAGCGGGATCGGGAGCTAGCCGATCCCGCGCGAAGGCGCAGGCGGCGTGGAGGAGTTGGCGGAGACCGCCAAGCCGCCGCGGGAAGCCAGGCGCAACTGCGCGCTGGACAGGCGGGTGGGGACTCTGGTCTTCACCCGTCGAACTCGTAAACCCGATCCATATGGGTCGGGAACGAGGGCTGCCATTCTTCGGAGTGGCGGCTACGAGGAAGTCAACCTCTATAAAAAATAACCACCATCGTTCCTCGTGGATGCGCGGTGCGGTCGGAGGGGGGTCCTCTGGCTGCTCCGTTATGCGCTCCTCGAGAAGACAGCGGGCTGTGGTGGCGCAGCCCGTTGTGTCACCCGACACCCGGGATGACAAATCGGGGTGGGGTCAACCCACCCCCGGGTTCGAGTCCTAAAAAGGACACGTGCGAGGGGGTCACTGGATGCAGCATACCCGCGTTCCCAGTGTCCCCCCTCAACGCACAGATGGTGGCCACCGGAGAGGTTTTAGTGGGTGCGAGTCCCACATATCCTCGTCGCGGACCCCCTGCGGCGGGGAATGCGTAGGCATTTCCTCTTCGTCACAAAAAAAAAAAAAAAAAAAGGTTAGGTTAGGTTAGGTTAGGTTAGGTTAGGTTAGGTTAGGTTAGGTTAGGTTAGGTTAGGTTAGGTTAGGTTAGGTTAGGTTAGGTTAGGTTAGGTTAGGTTAGGTTAGGTTAGGTTAGGTTAGGTTAGGTTAGGTTAGGTTAGGTTAGGTTAGGTTAGGTTAGGTTAGGTTAGGTTAGGTTAGGTTAGGTTAGGTTAGGTTAGGTTAGGTTAGGTTAGGTTAGGTTAGGTTAGGTTAGGTTAGGTTAGGTTAGGTTAGGTTAGGTTAGGTTAGGTTAGGTTAGGTTAGGTTAGGTTAGGTTAGGTTAGGTTAGGTTAGGTTAGGTTAGGTTAGGTTAGGTTAGGTTAGGTTAGGTTAGGTTAGGTTAGGTTAGGTTAGGTTAGGTTAGGTTAGGTTAGGTTAGGTTAGGTTAGGTTAGGTTAGGTTAGGTTAGGTTAGGTTAGGTTAGGTTAGGTTAGGTTAGGTTAGGTTAGGTTAGGTTAGGTTAGGTTAGGTTTTTTTTTTTTTTTTTTTTTTTTTTTTTTTTTTTTTTTTTTTTTTTTTTTTTTTCTTTCTAACACCACCAACATTGTCGGTGTCCTTGCTACTATTTCTCTTTCATACCAGTTCTCGCAATTATTCCTCTCGCACTTTTATTCCTCATACATGGTCTTTCTTTCATCCTTCCTCATACTCTCTTTTGTGGGTGGGTCTCCCACCTATTCTCTATTTCTACATTCTTATTTATCTTTATTTTATGTTATCTTGGGTTTTTAGGCCATTAAATGTACACGGGGCAGCATCTCTTTAATCTCCCAATACATTTTTATTACTTATTTCTATCTTAATTCTATCTTATAATATACTTTACATTATGTATGCTTAAATGCTATTTTACATATGTGCATGATGTCACTCATATGTAGCAACATATGGTGACATCATTCTTTACTTATGCTACTTATTTCGTTTGTTTACAATTTGTACAATTTTTTGGCAGTATATTAGGAATTCGTCACGAACGTTGCTTGCTATTATGTTCGGTAAATTGTTTTTCTCTAATTTTATATTCAGGGTTTGTTCGATTTCAAACCTGTCTTTGGAGAAAACAGGACAACTCAACAACAAGTGCTCAACCGTCTCCTCTTCTGCAGGATCGCAGATGCACGATGGGCTCCCCTTACACCTGAAGCGGTTCAGGTATGAGGAGAACCCTCCGTGCCCTGTGAGGATCTGCGTTATCTGGCCATTTATGTCGATCTTCCTGACTATCCTGTACGCGTCTCTAGCTACCGGGAAGAACAATTTGGTGCCGGATGCCGTTTCTTCCGACCGGTATCTCCTGTCCCATTCGTCAATCGTCTCCTGCCGGATGCAACGCTTGACGAATGAGACAGGGCACCTGTCGTAATCCGGTTTCTTCTTCGATCCCAAGGCAGCCGCTTTAGCCAGCTCATCCGCCCTCTCATTCCCTGGCAGTCCTATGTGGGCTTTAACCCAAAACAACTTTACTTCCTTATTTTGGATTATGCAACTATGCAAGTTGCTTCTGGCTTTGACTGCCAGGGAATGAGTGGTGCTAGGATTTGTCACTGTCTCAAGTGCCGCCCTGGAGTCGCTGAAGATTCCGATGGTGTGTGCCCTATGCTTATGTGCTACCTCCGTCGCCTTGCACAGGGCTAGTAACTCCGCCTGGTAGACAGTGCAGTAGCCCGAGAGAGCAAGTTTGAGGGCCCTGGTCTCGGCGTCCCCGTCCCAAATGGACAGTGCCGCTCCGACCTTGCCCTCAATCTTGCTCCCATCGGTGAATATGCGCACGGCAAAATTGCTGTGCTGCATATACCGCTCCTCGTCTCCCAGGTTATGGAATTCCAGCCCTATGCACCGCGCCGGATGTAGGGCTTCTACCGCCGGCGTCACTCTCTCCACTTCTCTGTCTGCTAGTTCCGGTCTGGGCGCTCCCTTCTTGGCCTCATATAGTGAGGCCGCCTCTCGGACTCGGAGATCTAGTGGCAGTGTCCCCGTGATCAGGAGAGCAGAGTTGAGTGACACCGTTCGGTATGCCTTGCACATCTTTTGCAAGAACCCCCTCTGCACCGCTGCCAGTTTTTTGCGGACTCCGAGCTTGCCGGCTGCCGGTGCCCAGGCCGCCGCCGCGTACAGTATCACCGGCTCTACGGCCGCGGTGTATATTGTACGGACGACGTCCGGGCTCAGGCCCCAGCTCACTCGGGCCGCTCTGGTCAATTGCTTGTGGATGTTTACCGCTTTTCTACAGACGTTTGCTACGTGCGAGTTAAAGGTTAGCTTGTTGTCGATGGTGAGCCCCAGGATCTTGATTTCTGGGGACATTCCAATGCCGACCCCTCCCATGCTCAGGCGTGGCGTGTCAAACTTAAGCTTTCTGGTGAGCACCATACCACAAGTTTTGTGAGGTGCAAACCTGAGCCTATTTCTGACACCCCACTCCCGGACATGTTCGAGGGCAGCATTAGCCGGTCCCTCAATTTCCCGGGCCTCACCACCGTCAAAAAGCAACACCACATCGTCCGCAAACGCCTGGCAGTAAACTCCTTTCTCCGCTAGTGACTTTAGGAGTGGGTCCAACAGCAAGTTCCACAACAATGGCCCTCCGATCGATCCTTGCACACATCCCTTCTCCGTTCTTCTGCTATGTGAAGTTCCAGCATACCGTACTTCTACTGCCCTGTCATTGAGATAGCTCCCGATGACCCGCCTCAAGTCCACGGGGCACTCCTCTTCCGCGAGCCTTGTTTTGATGGCCGGCCACCAGGCACTGTCAAATGCACCTTCAATGTCGAGAGAAACAACGGTGACTATCCTCTTGTTAGCTATTTTTCCACGAATGCGTGTGATTAGAGTTACAAGGGCGTCTTCCGTGCTTCTCTGCGGCATGAATCCAAATTGGTGCGTGCTTATACGGGGTATCACGTGGAACTTGAGGCGGCCCATCAGAAGCTTCTCATACATCTTCCCCATCACGGGCAACAGTCCTATTGGTCGGTATGACTTCGGTTCTGTGTAGCTCTCCTTACCAGGTTTTCGCAGTACTATGACTGTGGCCAGTTTCCATTTCTTCGGGAAGTATCCTTGAGTCATGCACTTATTTATTAGGGCCAGGAAAAATTCAGGGTTTGTTTCAATTGCCTGGGAGCAGATGTCTGATGTAAAGCCATCGGCTCCAGGGGCTTTTTTAGGGTTGAAGGACTTGACAGCAACCTTCAACTCTTCTATTCTAAATGGGGGCTCATGTTCAGCATGATCCCCATCATTTATTGTTTCCGCCAAAGCTCTTGTTTGCGCATGGTGTGAGCTGTCTTCGTCCTTCAGGTCCCTAGGGTAGAATACTTCTGCCAGGTATTCCGCCGACCTTTCTGCGTCTAACGTCCTCCCCTCTTTTATGAGGGGGATGTCTTCCTGCCTCTTCTGTACCCTTCCTATCACCCTATATATCCCTTCCCATAGCCCTTCCCTGTCCTGCTTCCCGCAAAACTCCTTCCAACTTTTCTCCGCTGCCTCTCTGACTGCTTTCTCATATTTATTCTTTTCTTCCAGGTATAGTTCTACAACCATGTCTCTGCGAATCGGCGCTGCATTGCGGATCCTTCGTCTACGGGTTGCCACCAGCTTCTTCATCGCGGCGAGTTCTTCGGTCCACCACGGCAAGGTAAGTGTATCTGTGTGTTTTTTGTGTGGTATTGTGTGTGTGCATGTGTCTGTAATTGTTTTTGTGTATGTGTCTAGTATACTGTCTATTTGTTCGTTGTTTTTTATTTCTGTAATGTGTTGTGTGGTGAGTTGTGCGTCTTGCATAGCCTGAGTCAGTTTCTCACGAAACTGACTCCAGTTTGCTTTCTTAGTGTTGTATTGTCGGGTAGTGCGTTGTATTTGTGTTCCTTGTGACTTTTGTAGTGAGATGTTAAATGTAATGCCGTTGTGATCCGAGCTCGTGAAGCCTTCCACTACCTTCCACCCTTCGACGAGTCCCAGCATATCTGTCGTGCATGCCGTCACATCGACATGGCTGCAGAACCTCCTGCCTCCTCTAATTGTATCAAAAGTGGGAACATCTCCTGTGTTCACCACATGCATATCCAGCTCAGCCAGGGCTCCGCAAACCTCTTCTCCCCTACGGTCCTCGCTAGGGCTGCCCCACCAGGTGCTCTTTGCGTTGGCGTCTCCACACGCTACCACCCTTCTGGGCCCTGTCTCCTTTACAACCTTCTCAAGGTGTGCGAGATAGGTGTCAATAGGCTGGTCCGGCTCGAAGTAGTAGGAGACCAGGGTGATCGTCCACGCTCTGGTTTGGACTCCCACCACGACGATGTTGTCCGTGGTGAGTTGCGGGTACTCT
The DNA here is from genome assembly GCA_905147015.1 of Laspeyria flexula. Lineage (NCBI taxonomy): Eukaryota > Metazoa > Arthropoda > Insecta > Lepidoptera > Erebidae > Laspeyria > Laspeyria flexula. The sequence continues at coordinate 9,080 of LR989964.1, read as the reverse complement.
ATGATGTTCAGGCTATTATCGAAAACGATGACAGCTGCTTTCACAGTCCCATTTCCTCCTCTATGTGAGCTCTGGTAAACTCTCACACCCCGGTAACTCCTAACACTTCGAGTCGATCCCACGTAGGGCTCTTGTATCAGCGCAATTGCGATTTTATTTTTTGCTGCTTCTATCAAGAGTTCATTTGTGGCGAGTTGGCTTCTCTGGAGATTCGCTTGCGCCATTTTGTACTGGTGAGTATTCTTTGGGACAACCTTAGCAGTAGGCTACGGAGGCTCTGGCCAATGCTTCCCACCTCCTGCGAACTGGGCACTCATTGCTGAAGGCGTTGTGGGCCGTCTGCTGTATCTCTGCTCTTTTGCAGTTTCTGCACTCTGGCGTAGACCCCACTAGCCTGTCCGGGCATTCTGCCCTGAGGTGTGGGCCCCCGCAATGGCTACACAGATCAGCGGATTCTTTGCAGAACCGCTTGCTGTGGCCATATGCGAGGCACCTTGTGCACTGTACTAGTGGGGATTGGTCTTCCACTATCACCCTCTGGAGATCTATTCTCAGCTTCCTCCCGTCAACTGCCCTTCTCCAAATCTTGGGTGAGACACTCAACACCACGTGACTGTTGTGTGGGTTTCTCGCCCTTCTCCTATACTTAACCTCGAGGGTGGCGTCCTCGCCGTCGAGGCCGCCAAAGACCTCCCGGTTCTGATTTCTGAGGGCCCTGACAACTTCAGCGTCGTCGTGTACCTTAAGTACGTCCCTCAGGATCAGAAGCGGGTTTCGGTTTTTGACCTCCTCGACAACCAGGCCCTCCCCCGCGGCTTCCAGTTTCTCCTTTATCTTCTTCCTCTCCTGCTCTGTGCCACAGCTCATCACTATTCTCCTATCCTTCGCCTTTCTTACCTTTTCCACTTTGACCCACCCTTCCTTGGCCTCCACTGCTCTCCTGACTCTCTCTAAAACTTCCTCTCCTGTCTCCTTCTCATGACTCGAGGAGACAATCACCGAATGCAGCGGCTCCGGTTCCGGGTCTTTGCCCCTGTACCGATTTCCAGCCGCTACATCAGCGTAGGTTGACTTCTCGAGCATGCCCTTCTGAGCCTCTACCATCGTCTTCAGCTCTTCCATCCTCCTTTCGTTTTCTAGTAGAAGCCTTGTATTTTCCTCTATCTTTTCTAGGATCCGACTATCATCCTTTCTGTTCTTCTCCTCTTTCTCCTCTTTCTCGTGGCAGTTGGTCTGTGTCGACTGACATGCTGTTGTCCTGCTTTTCCCTCCCAAGTCACCTTCTAACCTTCTAACTGCTGCTGTAGCCACTGGCGCCGTCTTTGCCATTTCGTAGAGACGGTCCAGGGCTTCTTCAACCTGTACCCTCACGTCTTTCCTGAGGTTTTGGAACCTGCGGAGATTCTCCAGGCCTTTTCTGTGAACCTCCGCAGCCTCCTCTGCCTTGTTTGAGAAGCTGGCTTTCTGTCTCATTGGACTCGGTGTGATGGGGTTTTTTCTCGGCTTCGTTATAGTCGCTGAGCCGGTGGCCAAGTTCTGCGACCTCGGTTTAGGGGGGATCTTTTTGCTTGGGGGGGGAGAGCACGAGAATCTTTCCGATCGTGTTATCGTTGGCCCTTTCTTAGCTGGAGATGTTTCCAGTGCGATCGCTTGCTCGAAGTCCTCGATGGACTTCCTCACGTTCGAAGGTCCTGCCTTCATGTTGTCAGTGGGCGATCTTTGTGCCACTTTGGTCGTGTCGCCTTTAGCTGGAGTACGATACATTTCGTCGGTGGTGTTTTGCGTCCGTGTAATGCGCGACACTTGCAGGTCAAGAGTTTTGTTACGACGCAATGTCGCAGTGTCGCTGGGCTGCCCTGTCCTCTCCAGTTATACCCAATAAGGCCGAGAAAACAAGAGCAACGACCGTACGAATTCCTAATATAGATTTGGTGTATAAAAATAATACAAAATTATGTGTAAACTATATAACTATAACAACTTAATTTTAAAGAATAAAAACAACAAATAACTTATTAAAAATAAAATATTTAACAATAAATTTCGGGTAAACCCAACAAGATTGCAGAGTTTTTGTCTTTTTTTACAGGTCCTTTCCCAGCTCTGATGGCTGATGACTGTAAGTCCAACGACTGGAGGAGTCAGCTAGGGTAAGTATCGGTAAGTAATTCTGTGTATGTGTGTGTGTGTGCGTGTGTGTGGGTGTGTGTGTATATTATGCCTGTGTGTGTATAAGTGTGTATATGTGTGTGTGCGTAAGGGTATGTACGTTTACGTGTGAAAAGTATGTAGTTATATCGTCCAAAGGCGATTGTCAATTTAATTTAGGAAAGTAGAGTCCGGGAAAGACCTCTCGTTAACTGTCTAGTCTTAAGTACTAGTTTTTGTTACAATAGTAATGTCAGAAACACAGAAAATTAAATATTGTAGAGAAAGTACAGTAAAATGCTCTATGTAGAGCTGTCTCTATGAGCTCAGCGGATAGCTCTCCCCGAGCCCTCCACAGCGAGCCCAAACACGGGGCTCCTAGGTCAAAGGGTTTCCGAGTTATAGGGTTCCAAGATTTCTGGTTGCCATCCAAGATGGCCGCCAGAAAGTGGTTGTCCTGCTATTTCTCAGAGACCCCTGGGCCGAATACCGCCGTGTTTGGGATCCCCACAACGAGCCAGATGAGCTCTACCCGATAAGCCGGTTTCTGGCTTGAAAATTTCTGACGGCTAGAAGGCTTCTGGCCGTCAGATATGTTGTTCTTGAGAGCCTACCAACAAGTGTAAAGAAGATCCGGTCCTCCTACGACCTTCCGTTCAGGAGTTATGAGTGTTTTAAATTTTTCAAAATGGCTTCCGAGCTGTCAAAGTCGATCTTTGACAGGTGATATCTCCTAAACGGAAAGTCGCAGGTGGGTCGTTCTTGGATTTGTCGTGATCAGCATGAGCTGAGCTGTGCGAATAAACCACTCCCAGGGTTTCGAATTTTCACCCCCCCCAATCTACCCCAACTCCAGAGGGTAGGTTCTACGGAGCTCCTGGAGTATATCAAAGAAAACCCCAACTCCGTAGGACCACCGGTTCCGGAGTTATGGCAGATCTAAAAAATCCAAGATGGCCGCCGAGCTGTCAGATGTCGACTTTAGAAGCTTGTATCTCCGGTGTTTCTTGTCCTAGAGACACCGGGTTTGGAATGTACAGCTCGGCGTCACTCCCCGCGTCCACTGCGGGTGGTTTCGTCGCTATAAAAATTTTTAGCTCAGAAATGGTTTTGAGCCTGCTCAGCCGATACCTATTGATATGCTCTCAACTTATAAGAAAACCCGAGATTTCTACGACCCCCGGGTCCAGAGATATAAATTTTTGAAATTCCGCAACCCTAAAAACAAAATGGCGGAAATGTCCAGAATTTTCGTCTTTTAATATTTTTGGCCCGAGTTTGGGCTTGTCTGTGTTGGAATAGACTTAATTAAGCCTATTCCGAGGTCAAAGTTATTTATTTTCTATTTATTATCGGTTTATTTAGGAAAAGTCTATTAAATTTTATATCTCCGGAGTGGGTGGTCCTAAAAATCTGGAAAAAGTATTAAAATTTAGGAAAAATTTCCCTCTAACTGCCTATATACACTAAAATAATAAAATATTAATTTTGTTTAACAAATATTAATTTTGAATAATTTTTAGGTTTTTTAGTTCTAATTATGACAAATAAAATTTTTAAAATTATAGTTTCCACAGGATCTGTTCTTTGAAGAAGCGCGCAAAAGATAGCAGTTCAGGATATTTAGAAATTTTCTTCGTTCAGGAGTAATAAAGGTTCAAAGTTTGAACCTTTGAGTGATAATAAAATTTTTTCCAAAAGAGATAAAATTATTTTACTTGTGGCGTCCGTCTGCTGGTTGTAGGGAGCTGCCAGGTGCCAAATTTCAGGGTCCTAGATGGTCAGGATCGGTGACCTCGTGGCCACGTGGTATTTGTTTTTCTGGTCACTGCTCCTCGGTGGCTGGTCTGCGGATGGTGTGCGACGGCTTGTTTTGTTGGGGCGGCAGAGGCGCACCCAACGGTATGTCTCACGTCAGGGACACTTACGTGTTTCTAGAGTAAAATCACAAAATGGCGCACAAATTTGAGGAAAACACACTTTTCCGAACTTTTCACGTGCACTCGGATTCGCGCGGCTAGTATTGACTTGACCGGCGTGTGCGCGGCGTCGAGGCGCAACTTTTGACGTATCGCACGTGTACCTGCGATTAAAAAATCCCACCAAAAAGATTTTCTAACTACGGAGCGTTACGAATTCGTGGTGTTCTCAACGGCAGACGGATTGCGACTGGTTAGGTTAGGTTAGGTTAGGTTAGGTTAGGTTAGGTTAGGTTAGGTTAGGTTAGGTTAGGTTAGGTTAGGTTAGGTTAGGTTAGGTTAGGTTAGGTTAGGTTAGGTTAGGTTAGGTTAGGTTAGGTTAGGTTAGGTTAGGTTAGGTTAGGTTAGGTTAGGTTAGGTTAGGTTAGGTTAGGTTAGGTTAGGTTAGGTTAGGTTAGGTTAGGTTAGGTTAGGTTAGGTTAGGTTAGGTTAGGTTAGGTTAGGTTAGGTTAGGTTAGGTTAGGTTAGGTTAGGTTAGGTTAGGTTAGGTTAGGTTAGGTTAGGTTAGGTTAGGTTAGGTTAGGTTAGGTTAGGTTAGGTTAGGTTAGGTTAGGTTAGGTTAGGTTAGGTTAGGTTAGGTTAGGTTAGGTTAGGTTAGGTTAGGTTAGGTTAGGTTAGGTTAGGTTAGGTTAGGTTAGGTTAGGTTAGGTTAGGTTAGGTTAGGTTAGGTTAGGTTAGGTTAGGTTAGGTTAGGTTAGGTTAGGTTAGGTTAGGTTAGGTTAGGTTAGGTTAGGTTAGGTTAGGTTAGGTTAGGTTAGGTTAGGTTAGGTTAGGTTAGGTTAGGTAGGTTAGGTTAGGTTAGGTTAGGTTAGGTTAGGTTAGGTTAGGTTAGGTTAGGTTAGGTTAGGTTAGGTTAGGTTAGGTTAGGTTAGGTTAGGTTAGGTTAGGTTAGGTTAGGTTAGGTTAGGTTAGGTTAGGTTAGGTTAGGTTAGGTTAGGTTAGGTTAGGTTAGGTTAGGTTAGGTTAGGTTAGGTTAGGTTAGGTTAGGTTAGGTTAGGTTAGGTTAGGTTAGGTTAGGTTAGGTTAGGTTAGGTTAGGTTAGGTTAGGTTAGGTTAGGTTAGGTTAGGTTAGGTTAGGTTAGGTTAGGTTAGGTTAGGTTAGGTTAGGTTAGGTTAGGTTAGGTTAGGTTAGGTTAGGTTAGGTTAGGTTAGGTTAGGTTAGGTTAGGTTAGGTTAGGTTAGGTTAGGTTAGGTTAGGTTAGGTTAGGTTAGGTTAGGTTAGGTTAGGTTAGGTTAGGTTAGGTTAGGTTAGGTTAGGTTAGGTTAGGTTAGGTTAGGTTAGGTTAGGTTAGGTTAGGTTAGGTTAGGTTAGGTTAGGTTAGGTTAGGTTAGGTTAGGTTAGGTTAGGTTAGGTTAGGTTAGGTTAGGTTAGGTTAGGTTAGGTTAGGTTAGGTTAGGTTAGGTTAGGTTAGGTTAGGTTAGGTTAGGTTAGGTTAGGTTAGGTTAGGTTAGGTTAGGTTAGGTTAGGTTAGGTTAGGTTAGGTTAGGTTAGGTTAGGTTAGGTTAGGTTAGGTTAGGTTAGGTTAGGTTAGGTTAGGTTTTTTTTTTTTTTTTTTATACCCTCATTTTTGCGGGTATTTCATTTTTCCCCTAACAGGATTAGGGACCTTTTCTACATAGTTTTATTTTCATTATTTAGATTTATTTCTTATTCTTTCAAATATATATTGTCTTTATTTTATATTGTCTTTGTTTTATATTGTCTTTGTTTTACATTGTCGTTGTTTTATATTGTCTTTGTTTTATATTGTCTTTGTTTTATATTGTCTTATTTTATATTGTCTTTGTTTTATGTTGTCTTTTCTTATATTGTCTTTATTATCTTTTACTATCTTTTCTTTTCTATTTTTGTTTCTTTCCTTTTGTATATCAATTTGTAGAAACAGAACTTAGCCTATTCCTACTATTACTTCCAATCCTTTTGCTATAAGTTTCTAGTCATTACTAGAAATCTCCAGCATTTCTTCATTTAAACTATCTTTACTTTCCTGGGCTAAGTTTTGTTTCTACCAATCAGCGTATTCGCAACATTTTTACAGAATTCTACAAATATTTTTCTTTTCTTTTTGTCTAGCATTATCGATTTCAAGTTTTCTCTATTTATTGTGGTGTCTATATTTATCTCGCATTCAAACCTCTCTCTCACATATACCGGGCACTCTGTGAGGGCGTGCACGATTGATTCCGATGCGTCGGGATCGCAGATACACGCCGGGTTCTCCTTGCATTTGAATCTGTGCAAATACTCGGAGAACCCGCCGTGTCCCGTCAGTACTTGGACCATTACATGATCCAGATTAATCTTTCTGATGACGCACTGCGCACTTAATACGTCCGGGAAAAATAACTTCGTGGTTGAGGCACTGTCACCGTCCCTGTATCTCCTGTTCCATTCGTCAACCGACTCGATCCGGATCTGTCGCTTGACGAATGAAACAGGACACTTCGCGTAGTGCGGCTTGACTTTCAGGTTTAGTGCGGCGTCTTTCGCGAGTTCGTCAGCCCTCTCGTTTCCCTCCAGCCCTGCGTGTGCTTTGACCCAAAATAAATTCAGTATTTTGGAGCGTTCCATAAGGGTACTAATATTCCATAAGGGTACTAATATTCGCTCTTGTTTTTACCGCCAGGGGGTGGAGGGAAACACCTCCGACGACTGTTTCCAGAGCTGCTCGCGAGTCGCTATATATGTTTATGCTAGACGCCGCACTGTGCAGCGCCAATTCGGTCGCCTCTGATAGGGCGAGCAATTCCGACTGATAGACGGTGCAGAAACTTTCCAGTTTTAATTTTTTGGTTCGGGTCTCCACGCCGCCCTCCCATAAGGAGAGCGCTGCGCCGACCCTCCCCTCAATTTTACTGCCGTCCGTATATATTTTCAGGCCATTGTTCTCTGTCTGTTCCATTTCTGCACCGTCCATCACCTTCAAGAATTTTAGCCCTATCAGGGAAGCGGGGTGTTGCACCTCTGTAAAACGAGTCAGGGTCTCGATGTCCCGATCCCCAACTACCCGCCGGGAATACCCCTTCTTCACTTCAAAAAGAGAAGCCGCTTCCCTGATCCGAAGATCCAAAGGAAGCAACCCAGCGAGCAGTAGGGCCGAGTTCAACGAGACCGTTTTGTACGCTTTGATTATACGCTGGGCAAAACCCCGCTGCACCGCATCTAGCTGCTTTCTAACTCCTACCTTCGTCGCCGCACCCGCCCATGCGCTCGCCGCATACAGGACGATCGGTTCGATCACCGCCGTGTATATGGTCCTGACTATCTCGGGGTCTAGGCCCCAGTGAATCTTGGCCACGCGCGAGATCGGTTTGTAAAGATCCCTGGCCCTCCGACACACATTCGCCACATGTGTGTTGAATGTTAACTTTTCGTCTATCGTAAGGCCAAGGATCCTCACCTCCCGAGATCGCGCTATGCCGATCCCGCCCATGCTCAGCAATGGGGTGTCATACTTTAGTTTATTGGTGATGACCATCATTTTTGTTTTATGGGCCGCAAACTTTAACTTATTTGTGACACCCCATCGCCGAACATGTTCAAGAGCGGCATTTGCCTTGCCTTGGACTTCTAGGGCCGTTTCACCCGAGAAAATCAGGACCACATCATCTGCGAAAGCCTGGCAGTAGTCTCCCCGATCGCCCAACTGTTTCAATAGGGGGTCCAACAGGAGGTTCCATAGTGTTGGACCCCCTATTGATCCCTGCACGCACCCCTTATTTGTCCTTCTGACACACTCAGCCCCCGCATATCTAACCTTCACACTTCTATTGTCAAGATAGCTGTCTATTAGCCTTCTTGTATTTATAGGGCATTTTGCCTCAGCTAGTCGGCATCTTATGGCTGGCCACCACGCGCTATCGAAGGCCCCCTCTATGTCCAGTGATACCAGCGCTGTTAGCTTCTTGGCTTTAATTTGCTCCTTAATATGGTTTATTAGGACATAGAGGGCGTCCTCGGTACCGCGCTGTGGCGTGAAGCCGTATTGTTTTGTGCTTGCGTTGGGCTGAGTGTGCCAGTTGACCCTTTTGATGATCATCTTTTCAAATATTTTCCCTAGAATAGGTAAAAGTCCTATTGGTCTGTAAGATTTGGGGTGCGTGTAGTCGTCTTTGTCTGGTTTGCGCAGGACGATGACAGTGGCCTCCTTCCATGCATCGGGAAAGTGCGAGAGCGCGAGGCACTTATTGAGCATTGTGAGAAACAGGTCCGGGTTTTGGGCGATTGCCGCACTACAGATGTCGGCCGTGAAGCCGTCCGACCCCGGGGCCTTTTTGGGGTTGAAACCGAGCACGGCCCGCTTCAACTCTTCTGGTGTGAATGGAGGGTCCCATGGTTCATCATGTTCTCCTCCATTCACTTGGTCGGCCTTTCTTCGGATCTCTTTGTGATCTTGGTTGTCGTGCTCGGTTTCATCCACCGGGTAAAATGTTTCGGCCAGCAGGGTCGCCGACTCCACCGCCTCCAACTGCTTCCCATTTCTTGTTAGTGGGAGGTCTTCCTCCCGCGCGGTTGTTCTGCGCACCACTCTATAAATTCCGTCCCACATACTTTCCCGGTCCTGTTTCTCACAAAACTCCTTCCAACTGGCGATCCGAGCCCGCCCAACTTCCAGTTTGTAGAGGTCCTGAGCCTGGACGTACTGTTCCACAACCCATGCCCGGCGGACCGGAGCGGCGCACCTGACTCTGTGCTTTTTGGTTTTCACGTCCTTCTTTAATCTTTCTAGTTCGTCGGTCCACCAATGCAATCCTGTTCTCTTTCCAGATTTAACAAGTGGCATAGTTTCATTGCAAGTTTCCTTAATTAATTTTGAAATTTTTGTTACTGTTTGTTCTAATTCTAATTTATTATTGATATTTTCTATTTCTAATTTAGTTACATTGTTTTCGTTCCATTTTTGCTCCAAAATTCTTCCAAATTGTTCCCAGTTAGCTTTTTTTGTATTGTAA